>OU342630.1:61438185-66438185 GCA_910589415.1 Malachius bipustulatus
ATAAAAAATATGTGAGTCTCTTCAAGACCACACTTAAGACATACGGTCCTGCTGTTTTTAAGGATATAAAGAGATTCTTGCCTATGAATCACAACATCCCAAGGTTATATGGTTTGCCCAAGATACACAAACCAAATATTCCCATAAGACCGGCAGTTTCTTTTGTTGGGAGTTTCGCACACCCACTTTCTGAAAAATTAGGTGAAATTCTTCCCTCATTGCTTGACTTTACCTCTAAATATAGTATAAAAAATAGTTCAGACCTTGTAGACAAGATTAGAGACATTCACATCCCTGACAACCATGTATTAATTTCATTGGATGTCAAAAATTTATTTACGAGCGTCCCTGTTCCTCAATTACAAGTTTTAAAGAATCTAATCCACCAATCCCAATTACCCGATGACATAGCTGAAAGCTTATACCAGCTTACTGCCCTTGTCCTGAAACAAAACTTTTTTTTTTCTTTCGGTGACGTTGTGTTCTCACAACCCAATGGCCTGAGCATGGGTAATTGCCTTTCTCCTTTTATGGCAGAGGTTTTCATGTCCTTCTTTGAAGAAAACATAGTTTTCCACAACTCTAACCCCTATAAAAGCAACATCTTATTTTGGCACAGATATGTAGATGATGTTTTGATATGTTGGAACAGAGAATCGGACCAACCTGAGTTGTTACTGGACTGGATAAACAAGACACATTCTAAAATTAAGTTCACGTTGGAAGTGGAGGAGGACAACAGGATCAACTTCCTGGACCTCAACCTGTTTAGACTTGACAACAAAATCAGCGTGTACGTTCATAGAAAACCCACATCCACAGATCACTGCATTCCAAATAGTTCTTGCCACTCTCATCAGCACAAAATGTCAGCTTTTAGGTGCTACATAGATAGACTTTTCAAACTCCCTCTCGATCCCGATAACTTCGATAATGAGGTGAAAAACATCAAATATATAGCGCAGAAAAACGGTTACAATCCTCATATCATTGACAAAATGATAATCAAGAAGAGAAACAACGAATTAGTCAGAGAGGCTTTTCCAAGTTCAGAGAAAACTCCTAGCAAGTTCATCCCATTGACTTTCTTTGGCCAGATGTCCTATGAGATCGGCAGAGTTTTTAGCAGACATTCTGAATACAAAGTAGCTTACAAATCAACTAACACTTTACGTCAACACCTTGTACATAACAAAGACAAAATACCATTGCTCAGTAAGTGTGGAGTGTACAGATTAAAATGTGGCAACACGTCATGTAACACAGTATATATAGGACGAAGTGGGAGAGATATCAGAACGAGGGTCGAAGAACATCTCAGGAGTTGCAGGATTCCAGACCACGATAAGTCCATCTTCGGTAAGCATTTGAGACTACAGGGTCACCAATTCGATATTGATAAGGATGTCGACTTACTACATCAAGTCAGATCAGGCCCAAAACAGGAAGTTTTAGAAGAGCTAGAGATCTTCAGACACATAAATAACACGAATTTGAACACCCTCAACTCAATGATGACAAATTCTTTCCCTCCTACATTTGAAATGCTCAGAAGCTAGACAGAACATAGATATATTCTCAAGAAATTTCACATGATAAAACTAGCCATCTTTCTAATTTTACTACTTGTCTCACTAAAGTTTCCAGATAATTATCCTCCACCCACCTGCCACTAGTGTTCACCCTCTCTCAATCTCAGCAAATAAATTTACATCCCAATTAAAGCTTAATTTCAAATATCTCGCCTATCGTTTTTTAAAAAATCCCGCCATCTTGACATATGTTGATAATTTCTGAACGCCTTCGACTGTGTCTTTGAGCTGTCACTGTCACTGGGTTCGGTGGTCATTCGTCATTCCATCAACTATGTCAATTTCACACTTAGACTCGTGCCATCATTCTTTTGTTTATTATAATAATTTTTACTAGACAGTTATTGATTTTATTTTTATCTGACTAATTTTTTGAGAAATTTAACTTAACGGCTCGTTTCACCTTTTCTTCATGACATCAAGAGCAAGTTTGGACGTTTCCATTCCTAAACTGCTAAAATAATTAATTTCAGCGTTGAAATAGTTTTTCTTGTGATTCATTCGCCGGATTGGGTTTGTTGTTTCTTAGAAAAGTCCTTTGGTTTGCCTATGAGACCGGATAATTTTCTACCTCTTAATTAACACGTGCTCAAACTGGTTCGAGGGGGCCCTCAGCTCTGTTGGAGTGACTGTTGCTTGTTGTGATTGCTTCAATGCTTATTGGAGGACACTGTTGTCATGGTTAAGGAGACTACTGTGAGTAAATAATAAATTTGTCAACTTTTATAATACTTTTACTATTTTTGAACACCCAGATGGTCCGACTAAGTTTATACTTACATCTGAATTTTACTTACAGTTGTGAAGTTGGTCTGATGATGGCGAAAGCCGAAACATGTCACCACCACTAAAGTTTTGAATAAAGTCTCAAATTTAAAAAGCGAAGTTGGACTTTTATTTTTTGGTTTATAAGAAAGTTTGTTTTTATGTATGACTAGCTGAGATCGTAACCTGTAAAAAGGCTTAAGCAATTTAGAGACGGTTCGTGTATTTTTATCAGTAAATGACGAGGCATAAAAAATAACATTTCTTCGTGACTCTTGTCTAGATATGCCAGATAGGGGAGGGGACATCGACGCAAGTATAAATTTTACATTTTTTGCCAACAGGTACGAAGAGACCTGTTGGCCTGTGTATCTACTGCCTTTTTTTACGAAAGTCGGTCCGAAAATGTGATTTTTTTGTCAAAATATTTCTTTCCACGTATACGGTCCTGGATTTTCAATTTCCCGATAAGTCATCTTGAAGTGCCTCAATAGAAGTGTGTTTCTGCTATTTTGTTGGATTTCATTTAACCTTTGCAAACATAATCATCGCCATTTGAATCTTATTCCCGATCATAAAAAACACACTGTACATACATATCATCATACCTGATGCTTGGTAAAAAAAATTGTCATAGATTTAAACTTGCCTCGATGTCCGTACCAGGTATGTAACTACATCACAATAGTCATGAATCACCCTGTATAACCTACATCTTTTGCTCAGTGGAAGGGTCAATAAATATCGGGAAGCGCCTAAAGACCATTTCGCCGACTACGATTTTTAATAGTGTTAACTTCATCTGGAATTGTCCGTTTCTCCATTGAGCTACCTTGGGACGCGATAGCCGTAACATATGTACATACCGTTAAGTTTCCGGTAAGTACCCCCTATTTTCTCGGCAGCATACAGGCGAGGTCTAAAATAAATAAACTTAGTCTGTCATAAAAAAAAACTCCGAAAGTGTCCCTAAATGGAGATATAGCGCCCCAAAAGTGTACCAATACTTTACAACGGTTTACTATTTTGGCTCTAACTTGTGAACTGACCTGTATAGTTCGTCAGGGAAGTCAGGAATTGATTTACCACCACACTCGTTGGGTCAAAGTTTTGACAGGTGTCATCTTTCAGAGCTGAAAATCATTGATCTTTAAAAAATGTATGTACTTGTAATTTTTTTCGATAAAACTGGCGGTTTTAGAGGTAAATCGGTTTTTATGCGAATTTTTACCAAGTTCCATCAATAGTACTTAATCCATTATGTAAATAGGTTTAACAACACCAACCCTGATTTTTACCTTAGTAACATTACTAAGGTGTGAACATTAGTAACTTTTGAGTGTTTCGTATACCTAAAAACATATTTATACTCTAAAACCGCCAGTTTTATCGAAACAAATTGAGAATACCTTTTTTGAAAGATGAATGACTAGAGTATTTAAAAAATAACTTTTCAGTATAACTCTCTAAAATGACAGCTGTCAAAACTTTTGACAGGTGATTCCTATTGATGGAATTGGCCAAAATTCGCCGCATAACAGTCGATTTATCTCGAGAACCGCCAGTTTTATCGAAATAAATTGAGAATACCTTTTTTGAAAGATGAATGACCGGCGCATTAAAAAAAAAAGGTTTTCAGCTCTGTAAAAGGACACCTGTCAAAACTTTAACCCAACGAGTGTGGTGGTAACTGGTAAGTCCGTTCCTGACTTTCCTGAGGACGTCAAAGCATCCATGCTAATATGGCTTAATGACTTTTTATGACCTCTCTAAAATTTCATCGAATTATACAAGTCGGTTCAAAAGTTAGAGCCAAAAAAGTAAATCGCTGGGTACCCTTCTGGGGCTGTATATCTTCGTTTAGGGACACTCGATAATTTTTTTATCACAGACCAGATTTATTTGACCTCGCCTGTATGTTTCCGAGAAAGTAGGAGGTACTTACCGGACACCCTGTAAATGGGACTCAGGTAATTGGAAAGAGTGTCACGAGATTATTTTCGTTGGGGAGTAAACCATAACCCTAAGAAATCCATTAGCCTGTAGTCAGGTCCGAGGAAATAGTAAGTAGATTTCCCAAGTCCGAGATCGTCACAGTACACAAATAAAGTCAAGTATACCTTCGAACGAGCGAGCAGCACCAAGTAGGCTGGCGTGGCCTGTTTTAAGAAATTTTTTTTTTGTAAATCCGTCTTAATAATTGATAAAAAAAATTCAACGACATTATTCAGGTGAGACATACCTCGATCATTTCAATAAACCAATTAAAGAAATCCTTTTGAAATCCTCATTCAATGGATAGTAAAAGAATTTTTGTAGTTTAGTGCTCAAATTTTTATTACTTGAACAAAAGGCCATAGGTATGCAAACGTAAATGAAAATGATGTTTCAAACAAATAAAAACCCATTAACGAGACAACTGCATGAACTCAAATGATAAAATTGAATCCACTAAACACTAACACTAAACAATAATAATGACAGAAAACATTATTCCGTGCATGTCCAGTGGAATTGAAGGGCGTATCGGACTTGATGTTCGGTTGTCAAAATACATGTGTTCCTTGTTTGATGCAAACGGTCACCGAAACGCACCGAACATACAAAATAGTACATAGACCCTATGTCACATGCATTAAAACTAGAGTCACTCGTTCGTCCCATCATGCATAGATGGGAAAGTCCCATGTTTCCCTCGCCGTTTCCCCGCTTTGAATACAAAAGAGGGTAATTACGATACGATCCCTTTCAATTCATTGTTGATGTTGACCGTCTAAATACAAACAATGCTCCTCTGTTATACATAATAGGCGAGCATGATTGATGAATGTACGAGAGAAATTGATTTTATTTCCATTAAATATTTCAACTTATGATGTTGGTGTCTATTATGGAGAAATAGATTTAAAACAATGTAAAAAGACGTAAAAGTATTAATAAACTACAGTTATTTTCCTCCCTTATTATCATTACGAATCATGCCCGCAAAGCTTTACTGGGAGATCAAATCGTTTGCATAATTAATAAGCAGAAATATCCGTTATTATGTACTTGTTATATCAAACCCGAACAAATACGAATATACACATGCAATATGCAATGCAATACATACAAAGACAAACAAAAGTAATAGTAATATGATATCGCTTAGTAATAATTATACATCACAAAATCGCAAGCGCAAGCCATATGGAGACCTTTATAAATATGCAGTAGTGGTGGTAGTGGTACTGGATCTGGATGATAATAATAGGGCGATTCGAGCAATCTCGTATCATCGGTTATTAGATATGCACGTTATTATTGGACGGGAACGTGTGTAGCTTCGAATGAATAGGGATAATACATCACGGGCTATTCGGAATATTCAGAGGACTATTCATAACCAGGAAGTCCTGGAATTGGATATACCCTGCGAGGGGTCCAAGCCTGCCTGCATGCAAGCATTGTCCACGTGTGGTATCTGTTTGTTTATCGATGTGGCAGAATTTATATAACAAAATTCTGCCTGGATGGAGGTATAGGTCTCGGGTAATTCTAAACACAAGCTGCAGAATATTGTTATTGGCGAGGGGATGATAAGTAGGTAATTTCTGCTTGTGGCTATCTAAAAAAAATAAAAAAAAAAAACGCATTTTGGAAGCGACTACGTCATGTCGCTTTCATTTTCACATATTATATCGATCGTCATGGTCATGATTCCCTGAAAAAATGTATGGAATCGGTCCCACCAGCAAAGCAAATTTTTTATGCTTAAATGCGATTTTTTTAGCTTTTTTTTTTTAAATAGACTATAGCGGTTGGTTTTGTTCGGAATATGATGTATTGACTCAATAAGGAATGTCTCTCATAAAAGAATTTCGAAAATCGTTTGTTTTACCCCTTGAACCGTTCAGGCAAACAAAACTGAAGTCTTTGCCCTTTTTAATTTTTTTCTCGAATTGATGACACTTTTTTTTCATTTTCACGTATTTCGATCATCCTGTCAATGCGTATCTTCCCTGAATAAATGGAGGAAATCAGTCCCACCAGCGACTTTTTTATGAATAAATGCGATTTTTGGAGTTTTTTTTTAGAAAAACAGACGTTGTTGGGGGTTGGTTTTCCCGGAATATGACGCATCGCCTCAATAAGGAATGTCTCTCGCAAAAGAATTTCGAAAATCGGTTGTTTTATCCCTTGAACCGTTCAGGCAAAAAAACTGAAATTTTTGCCATTTTAAATTTTTTTCTAAATTAATGACACGATTTTTTTTTTAATTTTCACTATTTCGATCGTCGTGTCAATACGTATCGTCCCTGAATAAATGGAGGGAATCAGTCCCACTCCACCAGCGACTTTTTTTATGAATAAATGCGATTTTTTGATTTTTTTTTAGAAAAACAGACGTTGTTGGGGGTTGTTGTTCCGGAATATGACGTATCCCCTTAATAAGAAAGATCTCTCATAAAGGAATCTCAATCGGTTGTTTTATCCCTTGAACTGTTCACGCAAAAAACTGAAATTTTTTCTATTTTGATTTTTTTCTCAAAATAACGACGCCATGTTTTTTTTATTTTCACATTTATGTCGATCATCCTGTGAATGCGGATCTTCTCTGAAAAAAATTGAATTCGAAAAAACTCGTTCCGCAAGCAACCTTTAATCCCTTTGTTTAATCAATTGTGATGCGCTAAATAGAAGCAGGTATGTCGATCTGGGCGATACCGAATTGGGCGAAGGATTTTGTTATCTACTAATCCCAGGGGTCAATTGGGCGAGAAACGAGAAACTAGGCGATTAAAAGAGATAAGCGGACAGACAAGAAATACATGTGTGGCCTTGCTCATATACATAGCACTGTTGCCAGATTTATTTTCAATAACTGCTACTTGTTCGACACTAAAGGGTGGCCAATGAGAGAAGTTTTTTATCATTTACTATATTCAAGGAATTGTTGAATAGTATTAACGAATTATGATTTTCTATTGTTTAGTAACAAAATCATGACCTTTCGTGTTTTCCATATTTTCTACTGAAAACTCACCATGTTTTTAAATCTAAGCGGTTCCAATGCCAAATATCTCTGGAATTTACTACTTCTAATCAATAAAATTTAAAAATTAAACTTCTCTTTAATAATACACATTTATTTTCAAAACTAAATCGCAACAATAATAATCATATTTACAATTTTCAATACGTATAGGGTGTTAATGAACACTTGAAAGGCACGTAGGAAATGCAAAAAATAGGTAGTATAAAATTTCCTACAGATATGGGACATGGGTCGTCGGAGCTTTAGTTTTCGAGATACAGGGTGATAAAGTTCTAAAAATTAAATATTTTTTGAATATCTAATAATTAGCGTATCAGAATAATTCGGAATTTTTTTCAGTTGTACTAATTGAAGTACACGATTTGATGCTCCCAATAAAAAATTCTTCAATTCAGTGGCGGAGATCTGGGTGCGTTGTTACTTTTTTTATTTAAAAATTTCTATGCCACGGACTTTAATGAAAATTTGATATGTTTGGTACATACCCCGTTTTGTTTAGCAGAAAAGTCATCTTATATTTTTGTTGTAGGACGCACTGTTTCCAAGATATTGCACAATTTAGGACCCATGCAAGTTTTTTTTTAATGTAACACGCTTCAATAGCGATCACAAAAATTATTAATTACTGAAAATTCTCATTAGCATTCATTTTTATATTTTGTTTTGCATGGGTTCCGACATTGTCGATTATATTTGTGGAATATATAACAGTGAAAATACGTCTTTTCTTTTTTTGAAATTAGTTAATTTATCTAAAAAAGTAATGTAGGGTAGTAACAAAGTAAAGTGAAAATCATGTTACATTAGCAAAAATACACATGTCTCACTAGTATTTTTCCACCGGATACGCGTCGCGGACGAAATCACATCTCGAGCTAAAATCTATCACTTCTTTCTCTTGTATAATAAATAACTATGATTTTTTTTTTTCAATTTTATTTAATGTAGAAAATCGGAATTTCTGTAAAATCTGGCAACGTAGCCACATTAAAGCATGCAAACAACTCAACGGTATTTAAAAATTCCTTCGCCCAATTGAGCTGTAGGATTATAGGCCCCCCCGTCGTGCCGAAGGGTCACTCAGGTAGTTTCGCCCAATTGAGAAACGCCGGTCGATCTAGTCCTTTATTGTTCGATAGTAACTCATTATCATTTCTCTTAGTAAAGAGCCGAGTAAAGAGTAGTATTGAGTTGCTGAGGCGATGTGAAAGAGGCAGGAAGTCAGCCCCTGTCCTACAACAGCGGCCATTTAGATATAGTTATCCGAATTATTTTTTTATTTTTTTATGTGATTTTTCTGATTTGTATTAATATTTATATTGATACAATTAACGTCATCTACTTTACAATGCAACCTGTCAGAAAAATCGGACATTATTTAACTTAATTATACATGCGGTGGAGTTCTGGAACGTTAATTACAGATCTGTCAGATAATTACTGATTTTAAAATGCCCTGTATTGTCAAAATGTTGGTCTGATATTGCTGGAAATAAACTCTACCCCCTTTTAAAAGAGTTACTGATTACTGATAAAACATTACTGATAAAAAATGAAACACCATTCAAAATATTCACCCTATTTTCAAAATTTGCAATTTAAAATCAATAATAATTATCTGACAAATCTTTAATTAGCGTTCTAGCACTCCACCCTTAGTCTTGACTGTTTATTAACTCACTTTAGGAATGTTGGAAAGAGTAAAAGATACAGGATTGGTTGTATTTTACAAAAAAATGCACAATTTTGTACCTACTGATTGAGAATCAGAAACAAAATTTGGGATAATTTCAGTCGTTCTGGGAAAACTGGGAAATCCAAATTTCTAATTTTATCGATATCTTTTTTATTGTTGAAATTTTTTTTGTTGTTGTAGGTTCACATAAGTTGTCATTTGACGTTTCAAAAATTTTCAAGGCCAACTAGATCCCAGAGTTTTCATAGTCGACTTTTAAATCTTTTTGCGGAAAAAGAACAAAAATTTTTATTTTTTTCCAAGCGTTAGAGTTTTTCGGTTTCCACTTTCTTTTTACACCGAATGACATAAAAAAATGGCAGCCATAAGAAAAACAAAAGTTGGCTATGAAACTCTGGGATCTAGTTGGCCTTAAAAATTTTTGAAGTGTCAGATGGCATATTGTGAACCTAGAAAAATTCTGAAAATAACTTTAGGGCCGCTTGAGCGATGTTGTTCAAATTTGGTACGCATAGTTCTGAGATAGATACCTCAGGGTAAGTCATTGATATGGGAAAGCTCGATTGCACCTACACCATTAAAGATATCGAAATGAACCAAAAAGTGCTGTAAATGGGAGGGTAAAGTGCAGTTTGTAAAATTATTTTCAGATACACAGGATGGCCCAATATCGCTGTAAGCCATACAACTTTGTTATTTTAAATAGGACACCCTCTATATTATTACATTTTCATATTGTTTGAGAAAAGCTAAAAAGAATGGTTTGTAAAGTTGAAGTTTGTAATGAGCGATTTATGAGTTATAAACAAATGAAAATCGCGATTTTTCATTTTCAAAGCAGCTTATATTGAAAACGGCTCGAGATATGGAAAAACGGTTTACATGTTCCTATCTTAACTTTTCAAGCGGTATCCTATTGGATGGATGAAATTTTTATACAGAGTGGTAAAAAATTTGATTATTTTCATCACTCGGTATAAAAATTTCAGCTACATGATAGGATACCAAATTAAAAATAAGATAGGGACATGTAAACCGTTTTTCCATATCTCGAGCCGTTTTCAATATAAGCTGTTTTGAAAATGAAAAATCGCGATTTTCATTTGTTTATAACTCATAAATCGCTCATTACAAACTTCAACTTTACAAACCATTCTTTTTAACTTTTCTCAAACAATATGAAAATGTAATAATATAGAGGGTGTCCTATTTAAAATAACAAAGTTGTATGGCTTACAGCGATATTGGGCCATTCTGTGTATCTGAAAATAATTTTACAAACTGCACTTTACCCTCCCATTTACAGCACTTTTTGGTTCATTTCGATATCTTTAATGGTGTAGGTGCAATCGAGCTTTCCCATATCAATGACTTACCCTGTATAGCTTACTGGTAATAACTTTTCCAAAATTGTCCAGGGGCGTACTGAAAAATTTTTATTGCTCAAATTTTATTACGTTACGATTCTTTATCACCTTCTAATTCTAAAATGACATTGGTAAAAAAAGAAACACCCTGTATATTGATTTCGTAGTCAATCTCATAAATTATCAAACGTTTTTAGATAAATTAGACTGGAGGTCATGTCAGATGGTCATGTTTGACCATCTGACCCGGTCCCCTTGACAGAATTCGAAAATTTCGCAATTCTGAAACATCTCGTTATATAGTTTTCCGTTAATGGTAAACTTGTAATCAGTCTATTAAAGAAATACTTGTTTCCTTATCACCGAGAGTCTGACGTATCTAAACTGAGATCACCAATTATGTGAAATATTTTTTCATTAGCCTCGTTTTGATCGTAAAATCAATTCATTCCATTCATAAAATATAATTCGAACTTGATTAGGTACTTCACTTATTACTCGATCTCGCAAGGTCCCTAATTAAAGTGACCCTGATTATAAATTTAACGTTGCTGCAAATGAAAATTAACGAGGAAAGTTTTCTCTGATACAGTCTCGGACAAGTTCAGTCTACATTCAACTTATTTTGATTAATACACTCCTGAAGTTATAATCCAATGACCCCGATAAAAGTAGCCAAAGTTTTGATTAAATTCGCTCCGTTTAGAATTAGATGGACATGTAAGTATACAAGACATTTTCCTATATAAGCAACTGAAAGTTATATATAGGTACCTAAGTGAATAAACAAGAAAAATTAAAATCGTCCAGTTCTTTGATACGCAGGTATAATAATGTATTAAATATATAATACCGAGCATAATACGTACAAAGCAAGGAATTATGTAGCAAAGTTTCAGAGCGGAATCGCAGAAAGTTTTCAAACCGCTCATATCCAATTCAGGAAACTTCTCCTGAATGGGATCATGCGGAGCTTCGACTTCTCATACTAAAATCTGGAACGGTTATCTTTGGCATGGACAAGTACAAATTACTCCGTAAAGTGGATATACGAACCGGTGGATTTGATTAATTTCGATTTGAATCGACGGAGATCGGAGAAAACTTGATTCGTATTTTACTAATTACTATACACACTGCAGATTACATACAAGGTGATGAAACATGGGAGCAATTAGGTATACATACTTTTAATATTTTTCTATTATTATTAACTATACACCACTCTTAGATTGAATAAATTATTATTAATTAACATCATACTAGTTAAGGGTTAAGGGTAAAATTTTCTTCTTTTCTACATCCACTCTCCGATATGTCACTCTGATTAGACCTCCTCTCCCTTTATTAAAGATTATTCTTCAATAATTAAGAGAAAATAGATTCGCGACAAGATTTTCTTACGACACGGCATCGCAATCTAACAAACATTCTTTTCTAAATTTGGTCTCAATTAAATGTCAAAGAAATTCTTCGTGTTATTTCTGAGCAGCCGCGATACTTCCAGCCTGCATTTGCCAAGTGTATATACGAACGAACCGTAGGCACTGCTTATAAATTGGAGTCGACTAAATCAGTTAGCTGTCTGAAATAGAAAGTGATCATTAATTACATCAAGATTAAGCACTGAAGAGTGCAGGATGGTATTCAATTCAGATCTGTTTAAAAATACCGGCGCGGCTGTTTATTTATTTATTCATCCAGTCGACGCCGAATTGAAAAATCTTACTCGTTACTAGTTCCTACCAATGTAACGAACTGTTCGTTATTGGAGCAGTTGTAACTATTTCACTTTATTTTTATGGTCCTTTTATCTTTGAAGTGATTATTATTATTTACTTTTTTTTTCACCAGGTCTTCCTTTGCCATACATTTACTACCTCGGGAACAGACTCCTCCAGGTGGTAGTTGTGTAACGAAGGAAAACTAGGGGAACGTGGCTGTGTTTACTGTACTTTCCACCGCCTTTGGTTCCTTTACTTCACTCTCCGGACACCTATCTCCTTTATTTAGAACAGTAGCACTCACTTGACAATTCCAAACACTTCACAACAACCCAAAAGTGCTACTGCAACTCGTTATTTATTCTTTCACGTTGTTCCTTTTTTTACGCGCAAGCAATTCTTACCGAAATGTAAAAAAATTGTTGAAATACTTTACCTATTTGAGAAGCAGTCGCCTAAGAAATGTTGTGTGCACCTCGGCCGAAATATCTTTCTTCAGCCTCATTTTAAATTTACTCAGCCTCGACTTCAAATTTTCTCTTCGTCCAAAAAATATATACTGCGTGATTCTTACAATCTGAAATATTTAGATATGTATCTCGAAAAAGTATAAGCCTGAAATTTTAAATGACAGCCTCCATAGATAACGCTGTAATTGAGGAAATTTGACTTGGTTCATTTCTCCCAAAATCTCGAAAAGTGAGCACTCTGCGGAAAAATGTTTTTTACAAAAGTGGTTTTGTTCGGTGGGAAACATCGTTTGAACACAAAAACCTCCCTGCACCCATCATCTCTTGGGAGTGAGTGGGGGTAACTTGGAAATTTTAAATAACAACCCCCATTTTTTATTGCGAATTCGTATCCAGCAACATCTGAAACATTTCTTGCGATTAATCATAGATGGCGCTGTAATTGGGGAAATTTACTGTAATTAATTTCTCCAAATATCTCGGAATTTTTAGTTTAAAATCGGAATACCGAGCTTAAAATCGAAATTTCGAATTTAAAATCAGAATTCCGAGTTTAAAGTCGGAATTCTAAGTTTAAACTCGGATTTAAAAAAATGGTATGGCGCTTCTACGCCTTCCTACTAGACAGATATCCACACATTTTTCAAAAGACATTCTAAAAGGTCACCAACAAGGCCGCAGGTACCGGTCAGATATGCCCATTCGCAAGCCTACCACGACTCTCTCATGATAATTTATCATAGACCCGTCTCAGCAGCCACCTACCTGGAAAGGTAGGCACTCTCTGTCAGGATATAATAACGTCCTACCGTCTTACGTGTCTAACAGAACGTATCAATAGAGTGCAGATATATTATACCGAGGGTTCGCTACGGCGTGTGATAGTGATAGTGATAGTGATATTGCTGCTAGTGCTGGTGGTAGTGGTAGTATAGTGAAGTGTAGTCTGACGTTACCGAACACACAAGATACACGCTGAGATAGAGGCGATACCATCGCGGGCAGGACAATGGGCACCTCCGAGTGGATACCGGGACGCGTTACATCAGAGACATAATGCCATGGCCAACAATGTCTAATGCGTTGGCCGAACGAGCGGATAAATATCCCCGTCCATGCACGGGGGAACAATACCGTCATATGTAATTCATTCGAGCTGATGTCGCCTAAATAACTCACGGCGCATAATTATAACAGTTTTATCGTCGTCATACACGTCGCTAATCGTGATGTTAATTTATGCGTCGTCCGATATCGCCGGGGACCGGCCCACGCGCGGTCTCGGTCTGGGAGAATGAGAAACTAAATCAAGGTGACAATTGAAATGAAACAACCACCCACCCCGAACCGCTCCATCGTCGTATATTTAAAACAAAAGAGTGAATGGCAGGGTAGGGCCGTCGGGGGCATGTAGGATTGCGGATTGCAGGCTATTCCCTAACAGGTTTAAATATTCAGACGAATGTAAATGAGACGTCCCCCGTGCGGTTCCCTAACTTCGTACAAAAGCAATTTGATTTGTAATGTATATCAGCCACATTCAGATTAAATTACTGGACAGTGTAACGTTCTAGTAACGGAAACCGAGCAAATCTCCATCGGGATCCGGATAGGGGAGGATCAATTCTGGTTCTGGTGGTTCTGGTGACAATTGCCACAATAGATGGTTTGGTTTGCTCCTGCTGCTCGGTTCACTCAGAGGGACCTCGTAAATGGATACGAATATTCCCTTTATTGCGAATTGAATACGTCTTTCGATTCTGGTTCTGATTCTACCTTGATTGTTTGTTTTTTCCCATGCATCATATCTCTCGTATTAAGGGGTGTGTCATATGTTTTTCTTTAAAGAGAGGACAAAAGTACAAAAAAAGTAGTTTGGTTGTTACTGAAATATAAACTTATGTGATTACTTCGTCGTATACATATTTGGCCTTCAACCTGAGACAACCTGCCCAATAACAATCGAAATTACTTTGTAAATTCCACACTTTACACACCACAAAACGTCTAACTAATGCCAGAGTAGGTGTATCATTATCGTTACAATAAAATTCTACAAGATACCTACCTTACTAAAGTCATCGAAGCATTAAGATTTTTCCCGATCAGATTTCTGCATCGGTCACTGTGACTGAAATGACTGCATGAGCTCAGGAAACGAATAACGCATTTACGTTTAACTTTTCGCCCGAAGCGCTATAAAATATAATAGTCGAGGATACGATCTTGGTGCCATTGGTTAGAGCTGGAGCAGTAATTCTCTATAATGCAAAACATGCAAAACCATTTTTAAATGGTGCAGATACGCCTTTAGGGGTTTATCGACTGGTGGTAGTGGTAGAGCAAGAGCAGTGTCTACATCGGGTTGTTCTTGAATAACAGAATAACAGACTAACAAGTCCGTTATCTCAGTTATTTGGTTCTCGGTTGGTTCTTAGTTCTTTTATATTTTTATCTTCTTGACAATTTTTCTTTAGTTGTTTTTTTAACGTTTCCTCTACAGCTGCAATAGACAATATCAGCGGTTACGTGTTACGTGTGCGCAAACGATAAGCGATGCTTCAATTTCTTGTGTCTCTCAGATCATGTCATAAATTCCTGAGTGAGACGATGGTCTGACGTAACGCCGGATACCAAATCCTCCGCAGTTTCATTCCTTCCTCCTGCCTGTTCAAATTGTTTGGATGTTTATTAATTTCAATTCCTTCACGATATAAACGGGTGTAATGGTATGAAGTAGTGGATAGGATTTTCGTCTTTTCAAAACATGACAATGATTCTTGAAGCACAGCGTGCTCCGCGACAGCTGACTTGTTTTTTGTCTGTCTAGCTCAGGCGACAGTTTCTCGTGTGTTCTTGTATACAGCACCACAGGAGCAAGATATATTCTATCAACTCGAGCGGAATATGTACCTTGGGCTAGTCTTCCGGGAATAGTGGAGGTTTTAACCAGCTGGTTGGTCTTCCGGAGAATACGATTCGTAGGATTTCTAGACAGTTTTTTCGATTTTTTTTTCGTAGTCCCTAGCATTCAATACAGCAGTAGCATTTCCCCTGTCTTTTTACAGCGGCTTTGACTCGCTGTAAAATTCTTGAGCATCCGCGATGAATCAACTCGACAGTGTCTTGTGGTTGCTTCCTTATGCCGGATTCAATAGCTAGCGACTATATCCTCAACTGGCAGGGTGGAAGGTGTGATTGCAAACTTCTCCCTTTGAAAGCCTATGCACTCATCAAAACTTGCTTTAAATCAAAGTACCAAGACCAAGAGTCTCATTGAAATATCCAGCTACTTGACAAGCTGCGAGTTCTACTTTTGACATATTTTTTGATGATTTATCTATGGACATTAATAAACCAGTCGATTAATAGAAATAAAGCAGCTGCAGTAGCAATATTTGCATCTCCAATTTGGAATCAATAAATTGTAGACACTCCATAAACCTGGTAGTAGATAAAGATAAGTCAGACCAGCTCCTGCTGGAAGGCTTGACGTGTATCTTGTCTTCGGCGAGAAAAACCGAATCCAAATATGCCGTAAACAAAGGAAGTTAAGTTAAATGGGTTTGCATACAGGTAGGTATTCCAAGGCTGTTCGGATTCAATTGGCTCGCCGGTCGCCGCCACCCACTCGCACGGTATAAAACAATAGCCGGCACAGGCAGAGGCTACTGGATGCGGCTTTCATCTGTCGCCGCTCGCCTGAACCTCAACCGGAATTTGAGATAATTAAAGGGTACGGACGAGAGGAGGATTGATTCGCAAGTTGAGCTTTCAATTATTCAAAGTTAGTCGAGGTTTTTGACAACTCGTCTGTGGTTAATTCTGTGGTCTTCCATTTTTATCTCATCGTGTAATTTCACAACATTTTACTTAATAGCAACATGGAATCTTATGTTGGTGGTTTTGTTTTTTTTTTAAACCTCCTTTAAACATCCCAAAGCTCATCTTTCTCCCAAAGCGTATAGAAAAGTACACTTGGGATCTTTCACATATCTCGACAATGCTAATAAGCTCCACAACTCCGAGTTTCGGGATCAAAGATTTACAGCTAATATCTCCCCTTCCTAATGCGTGACTCACCGGAAAATAAATTTAAATCCATCGAGCTCTATGACGAAACAGCCACAAATTTGCATTTCTCGCTCTACCTAGACCTAGAAGACGAGCTAGATGAGTATCTCCACAAATTGATCACAATAAGATTCATCTATCGGATTACCTCTTAACCTCTACACTATCACTGCTATGGAGTTCCACAAGGCTCGATATTAGCACCTACGGTTTTCCTTCATATCGACAACAGATTTCTGTTCACAGTTGACGCATGAGAATGCACAGGGCGAAAAATATTTACTTACACTGCTGTTTCATTTTATGGAGAGGAAACTTTCCGGCTCTCTCTAAAGAGAAGACTTTGATCAATTCATTAAAATTAAGCGGACGTTGTTAGTTCATCAGCTTATCGCTCGATTGAGCAAACGACACGTTGAATAAGTTTCACAAATCGAGTTTGTGATTAAAGCTAATTGCCCGGTTTCATATTTCCCAGCCCATGATGATAAAATCCGACCAAATAATGGAAATTCTTCGTTATTAATTATGCACAAGCACAGAACCTCTAGCTCTGCTAGCTCCTATTATAGCACTACCAGCACTAGGTGTTCATTTTATTATGTATGTATGCATACACGTACACGTATACATAATAACTACATACCAAACGTGGTACATAGCAGGCCGTTAAACGTCTACTTTAATTAAACAATCTAAATAACAGGTCGCTTAATAACGTTACATATTACGCGATAATTAATTAGAAATGTCGATTGTAGTTGCGGCTGCGTGAATTAATGAAGACAGGTGACACCTTTATTGGGTGATTATTGGCTGAATTATGCTCGAGGTCGGCGATAAATTCCGGATTTTCATATTTCAGAGTAGATAATGTGTTTGAGTTTGACTTCAAGACTGAGTCTGGTTGTGTTCTGTTCTGTGCGGTTACGGCGCAGGGAGATAATCAAGCGATTTTTCATGCGTACGGCCGGAATGTCTCGGGGATAATAAAATATGGTTTATCGCCGATACGAGATGATATATTTGGAGAGATTGTCTTAACTCTTTTATTTAAACTCGCTGGATTGCTTTTTTTATTACTTTTCTTTGAGTTGTTTGATTTGGGCTTTAATTAAACAATTTTGTAAGCTCATTTTTTAACGTTACAGCTGTGTAAAAAAAACGAAAAAACGAGAGGTTGTCAAGCTTTTTTCGCGTTTTTCTATGGTATTTTCGAGCTGTCTCTAGCTGCCGCCATTTTCCGGAAAATGGAGAAAAGTCTCCCTTCTTCCATTGAAGATCTTGAAATTCTGGTGATTACATAGTAACCAAATTAGGGCCTGACCAAATTGTGGCACGAAAATAGAGTTTTTTCGATATTTTGGAAAATGACGACTGACTAGAGACAGCTCGAAAATCTAGAAAAACTTTTTTTCGTTCCAGGTCAGGTCAGGTTTTTTTTTGGCAACTGTGGGATTGGCCTTAATTTGGCAACTATGTACCCCGCAAAAACGCAAAGGTTTAATGTAGATTTACAAAAATATCAAATTTTCTGGAAAACGTCGAAAGCTAGAGACAACTCAAAAATAACTTGAAATCCCCGTGTCTTTTTTGCGGGAATACACAGTTGCCAAATTAAAGCCAAATCCTAGCACGAAAAATGTTTTTTTTTTCGCGATTTTCGAGCTGTCTCGAGGCAGTAGTCATCATCCGGAAAATCGTGAAAAACTTATTTTTCTTAGCGGGGTTGGCAACCATGGACCCCGCAAAAACCCATAGGTCTAATTTAGATTTACTCGTACAAAAAAAATCAATTTTCTGGAAAACGTGAAAGCTAGACAACTCAAAAATAACTTGAAATCCCCGTGCCTTTTGTTTTTTTGCGGGAGTACACAGTTGCCAAATTAAGTCCAATCCCAGCACGATCAATATGTTTTTCTCGATTTTCCGGATAATGACGATTGCTTACAGACAGCTCGAAAATCAAAAAAAAATATTTCCTTGCCAGGATTTTTGGCAACTGTGTACTCCCTCAAAAAAAGCAAATGGCACGGAATTTCAAGTTATTTTTTAATTGTCTCTTGCTTTCGACGTTTTCCGGAAAATTGGATTTTTATTTTTGTAAATCTGAATTAAATCTTCCGTTTTGTTTTTTTGCGGGGTACATAGTTGCCAAATTGAGGTCAAAACCTGCATGGCACGAGAAAGGAGTTTTTATCTATTTCCCGGATAGTGAAGACAGTTCGAAAATCGAGAAAAAAAATTTTCGTGCACAACAGAAGGCACGGAGATTTCAAGTTATTTTTTAATTGTCTCTTTCTTTCGACGTTTTCCAGAAAACTGGATTTTTTTATTGTAAAGCTAACATTAGACCTGTGCGTTTTTTTTTGCGGGGTACATAGTTGCCAAATTAAGGCTAAATTACAGGACGAAAAAAAGTTTTTTTAGATTTACCGGATAATGATGACTGCCTAAAACTGCCAGATCTAAACTGTGAGCAAAAAAAAAAAAATTCCAATTTTTGGAATATGTCAAAAGGTACGTGTCTTGCTCGGCACGAATACAGAGGGCGCCACAGATTGATCAGTTCCAATTATTTTTAATTTGAACCTTTATCTTGACTAATCAAAAATGCCATGAACTTAAATGAAAGATCCCGCCATTTTGGATCCACCATTTGATTTTTTGAAAATCGGAACTAGAATTCTCAACAGCGACCCCGAATATCCCAAAAGTCTATATTTGATGAAAACGCTATGATTTGAATTAATTATGTGATCACGCGATATAAGAAAACTCAAAAGCTGAAAAAAACTCTACTACTAAAGCAAACTAAAAAAAAAAGTATTGTCGAAAAAACCGTTTCCGGCACTCTCAAAAATTTCACTTTTGAGTTGTTACTTTTCAACGATAAAAAATTTCAAAAAAAGTTTCAAACAAAAGTTGTTGGATACATTCCCCCGAGCATTCCCCTTAATAATTTTTGTGATTATATTTTTTCATGCAAAAGCAATATTTACAGTGATTCCACTTTACACTTAAATTCAATATGGCGGCTATCCTTTGAAGAATCCTAGGCGGGAAACTTCACTGAAATGTTCTATACAGGGTGTCCCATAACATGTGGGCAATCTCCCGGATTTGGGTATATTTCGTAAAAATAAATGAAAAAATAGCTATAAAATTAATTCCTCAGAGACACCCCTACAAAGATATTAGCTGTTGAAGTTGAGGGTTGAAAATCAATTTTTTGCAATAACTTTTTTATTTCTTGACCGATTTTGATAATTTTTAGTGTTATTTTGTATTATTTTGGACTGTTTAGAATAGTGTTTCATAATCTTTGGTAGCACATACATAGACCTCGGGATGGCATAATCCCCTCATTCACTTGAAAGAAAACAATTAAAATAATAATTTTACAATTTTTTAAGGTTAATTTTCCTTTTCTTTGATATTTTTTACATAAAAAATGTATCCTATTTTATTTCGATAGAGCGAACCGTTATCGAGATAAACGTCCTTCTAATAGGTGATGCGTCGCAGGAACTTTTCAAATTTCAAGTAAATTTTAACAAGATGGCTGACCTATGACAGTAAATTGAGCAGGAAACAAAACAATAACTTAATTAAATACACGTCAGTGTCAAAAGATTTCATTTCATGCAGATTCTAACTGATTTTAAAATGAGTTACAAAAACGCTGAATACGCAGAAAATCAGTTAGAATTGAATCTGCATGAAATGAAATCTTTTGACACTGACGTGTATTTAATTAAGTTATTGTTTTGTTTCCTGCTCAATTTACTGTCATAGGTCAGCCATCTTGTTAAAATTTACTTGAAATTTGAAAAGTTCCTGCGACGCATCACCTATTAGAAGGACGTTTATCTCGATAAAGGTTCGCTCTATCGAAATAAAATAGGATACATTTTTTATGTAAAAAATATCAAAGAAAAGGAAAATTAACCTTAAAAAATTGTAAAATTATTATTTTAATTGTTTTCTTTCAAGTGAATAATAATAATAATAATAATAATAATAATTTATTTTGCCTTTGATTTCTCATAGAGAAGGCGTGTCACAATTAAAATCAAATTGACATTAAGTACAATAACGATCACGCATGTACAATAATTATTATGTAAAAGCACAAAAAAGATGAATTACATAACAAGTCAAACAAAACAACGCAGTGAATGAGGGGGTTATGCCATCCCGAGGTCTATGTATGTGCTACCAAAGATTATGAAACACTATTCTAAACAGTCCAAAATAATACAAAATAACACCAAAAATTATCAAAATCGGTCAAGAAATAAAAAAGTTATTGCAAAAAATTGATTTTCAACCCTCAACTTCAACAGCTAATATCTTTGTAGGGGTGTCTCTGAGGAATTAATTTTATAGCTATTTTTTCATTTATTTTTACGAAATATACCCAAATCCGGGAGATTGTCCACATGTTATGGGACACCCTGTATAGTAACATTAACACCCCCTACCTTAGACCTACCGTTGAAACTTCATAAAACTTCTTATGAACGCAATTTTTGCCCTTTTTTTATTGCCAGGATTTTTAGAAAGATGACAAGATTGACATTAAAAAAATCTTCTTTTTACTTTTAGGGCATGCGCAGTTATAGAAAATGACCTGAGTCATTTGAACAGCATCCGTGTAACTATATCAAAATGTATGTCAAAAATAATTTCTACATTAACATGGCTGCGTCCCACTTTTCATTTTACATTTTTACTTCCATTCAATCCTGTCCTTTCGCAAACTTCCTTCCTGTTGGGTGTCTTTACGAGGACCGACAGTGAAAAAGGGCAGAAAGGAGGGAGAAGGAAGGAGTATCCTGTAGACCAGCAGGACGCAGTTCATTTCCAGGATTCAAAAGATTCGCCTTTCGTTCTTCGTGAAGACCGCATCGCAGTTGTCCTCGAACGAAAGTGTCTTCATACGCGGCCTTCCGCGTCGCTCGCATTGTTATTACATATCAACACATTTTTTATTTCCGCAATCCAGCTATCCAAGAAGCTACGCATCCTCGATTTACAATTATCTTAATTGCTCATTTTTTGATCTTCAAGACCCATATTTTCAAATACCGCATTCTTCCTAATTAAACGCAAATATTTTGGTCCTTCGACCAGATTTTCAGTCCATCCATAATCAAAAGCAAAAACAGACATGGTAGGTAGATAATGATAAAATTTCCTGCACCTTAAAAAAATCTAGGCGTGTCTATTTGTCTGTCTACTTTGAATTTTCGCACCTGTCAAAGTCGCTCGTTAATCGTTTCCCAATAATAAACACATCTAAAGCCGTCTCCAATGGTAATAGTGTCTAGTGTCTCCTAATGCTCTCGACAAATGAAATAATATTCAAATCTTGTTTACAAACGACAACTCGATACAATGACACGAACGGACATCAGTCATTGTTTTAAGAACGGATCTCCTGTTCATTCATGCAGGGAAGCAAACACGAATTACCGCCACGCAGGTAAACACGCATCGCGCATATACATCCCGTCCCAGAGCCGAATTTGCATAGACAAATACCATCATATTGTTTATCGTACTCGATTTGATGGAATATGAGCGTCTCGATTTGTTTATTTAAATCTAGACGGCCTAGCAAGCGGCAGCAGCCAGCTGACTATGTTAATGCGTGTCCTGTTTATACGGAATTACGGCAGGATTAGAACAACAACGTTTACCATTGTGGCCGAAACGGAACATCAGGTCGACTCTTCTAAACAGTTAGGGATTTTATTTCCTGATTCATGTTTTATGGATTTAGAATTAGAACAACTTTACAATTGCGCGTACCTTCTTCTCCACTAAAATAGTTCCTCGAGTGCACCCGACTATGGATTGTGTCTGTAAAACTTGCCATGACGTCATCCTTATACCAACTTTTTTACACAGAGCCCGTAACTAGGTACAATTTTTAAGGTGTGATGATTTAATTTGAGGTGGTAAGCCCGAGCGATGCAGTCGGTTTGGTTCGTAATTATTCCGAAAGTTCCGATGTGGGTGGGTTAATGATATTTTTTGTTATTAAATGATATCTTTCCGCCAGTGAATGGGTTCAAATCCCACTATTTCCATCAAGTTTGTATGCGTCACTGGCACTGCGTCTATTTGAGTTATTATCAGGATCGACTAATTAATATAATTTTTTCAGGTTCCGCTAGAAGTTTCTCATAAGTTTTTTTTCGTCTTCTGACTTCCGAGCCAAAGAACACATTACATTTTCGCATGTCTTATCGGGCTCAATTAACTTTTTCGTTCGAATTTAACGTCTTTACTTTCGCTCCTCGAGCCTTATCTCATTCGCATGACCCGACTTGTGTGTTGTAAATTAATATCGCGATAAATCAGTGTCATGTGAAATAATTAAATATAAGGGAATTAACGTTTCAAGACGAAGATAACCAGCCGCTGGCGATTATATTATCTGAAATTATTGTTATTTGCTCTTTTATTAGTTTTATCACTTAGCAAAGCTCATTAAGCGCTGTGTAAAGTAAAGCGACGACCGGTCGTCATCGGGCTGCTCCAGCTCCAGTTATACTCACTCACTTTCCTCTTATCCGGCCAGCAGATAAGAGGGATTTGTGTAACGGTTAATTACGGATTAACTCTTGACACATTCTTGGTTTTTGAGGCCCGAGTGAAACAAACCGTACCTCTTTGCGTTACCAGGATTATCTTATAACCAACAAAATGATAAGAACAGATGTTGCTCTTCGTTTATCACCCGAACGCTTAGGACTTTCGTAGGAATTCACTGAAGTCAAATACACATCAACATGCGAAATAATAAAAGAAAAATCACCAGTTAGAGCCAATCACGACTGGCCAGATACAAGAAATCACTGTTTTTGAGCTCGCTGATACTTTGGATTGTCAAAATTAACTGACTGAATTACTTTATTTAATTGCTTATACTCGAATCTTTTTATTTTAGTACGATTATTCGTACTATTTCGCAGTCTACACTCAACTAAACTCGCATCGCTCCTAACTCAGCTTATAGACACCCTTGGTGCTTTTCTGGAACGCCTTCTAGAACTATCTAACTATGGAATGACTTTCCGGAGTTAGAATGATCCGTAGAAGGCGGATGTATAAGCAGTATCACTAGCACTTGGAATACCGAACGAAATAACACATATAAGATGATAATTGATAATGAGACGAATACCTTCCTTGAATACCTCGAATATCTTATCAGACCATGCAGGTCGAAGTAAAAAAAAAATACACTCTATCTATAACACTATACTTTCGCTTTCTAATATAGCACATCGTCTAATATCGATCACTTATTATCGCTTCCTTATTCGCTTACTACTTCGCAGTCTACACTGAACTGAACTCGTACCGCCCCTTCCTCTTATAGACACCCTTGGTGCTTTTCTGGACTTCTTGGGTAGATTGATCACTTTTTGAGTAGATTGCTCTGAAAGTTTCAGGAAATATAACCCGAATTAAAATTAGTAAACCTTCTTCTTGTCTTTAAACAGGGACATTAATTTAGACGCATCTCCCCCGGCGCAGCCTCCTCGGCCTCGACTACTACAAAAGCTCATGAAATAATTTACTCAAACAAGACCATTGCTCGGAGAGTATATAAAATTATAGGACACAACAGGAATAAAATTCATATTTCTGTCTGACTTTCCATGCGATGAAGAGGGGTGCGTTGCATCACGTTTCCCTTATTCCGAGGGGGAAACCGACAATCATCCATTCTGCCTGGTGCCCATCCTTATGAATATTAATGAGACTATCCCCGCGAACTGTCACTGCATGTAAAGATCAAAGCAGGTAGGTACTAGTTCCAGTTCCAGTTGCATTGGCAATGGCTAAATTTATACCGGGTCAGGTCAGATAGGCATAATTGATTAAAATTGTTTGAGCCTTAATTTAATCTTCTTAAATGGAAAGAGATTTAAAATTTATAATACCATGAACAACACAATAGTGCGAGTATGTTACCTGGGGGGGCTTCGGCTCGGTTGGAAGTTGCCGATGTGTCAATTCGATAGCAAATGCTACATTTACGTACCCTTTTTATTGTGGCCGCCTCTATTGTATTACATAAATGTCCGCACGCATTTGAACGTAGGTATATCGCGATCGCATTGTGCTAGTGCCGGTGCTAGTGTTTAGTGCCAGTGCTGGTGCTACTCGTACCTTTATAAAAAAAAAATAATACCCGCCTGCTTGACTCCTAGTGCTAGTGCTAGTGCCTACCTCCAAGCCCCGGCGAAGCCAATTTGAATTTGCACCGTGCACGTATTTTTATGCAACTTTCCCCACGGTCAGGTAATACGAGTACTCTGTATTGTTTTTCAAGGTTTATTTATGACTAGTCTCGGCCAATTCGTGCTTAATTATACAGTTTGTTCAAGTCCAAGTCCATGTTTCGACTTGTCGTCGCAGAATTCCCTCCCGTTATTATAATGTGTACCTCTACTACGTATGTGTGGGTTCAGGTCGGTTATATTTAAATACGAAGTTTATTATTGTTGTTTGGGTTTTGAAAAGTGTCAGTGTACCTGATAAATAAATATCACCTTGTTCTTTCACTATTATTTGCGCTTTTCTTGATCGCTTGCAATTACTAAGTACACCATGGCATGTAATAATAATAATAATAATAATAATAATAATAATAGTCTTTATTGAGATAGAATTACATCTCTATCCATAATCTATTTACATAAAGATATGCTGAGAGAAAAACGAAGACGCATCTAGTCTCAACCTCAGGGCGAAGTTCAGCATGCTACTGACATAATCAGCGGACACTGCTCTTCCACTTAAACCCTGGTTAAATATACACTACAAACACGTTACAGCGCCCAGTGAGCATGTTTGTCAAGCAAAAGAAAAAGAAGCAAAGAAAAGAAAAGAGAGAAATAAGAACGAAAAGGTAAAGGAAGAATAAAAGAAGAAGAAAAGAAAAAATAAAAAAGAAAAAGAAAGAAAAAAAAACAAGAGAAAAACAGTTAGCCTAGTCACTCATTGGACCCGAAACAACAAATCAAAAACCCTCCTCTTAAACCTGTTGATGTTCGCAATTGTTTTAAATTCGTCTGGTAGGTCATTGTATAACTTACTAACACAGTAGGTGAAAGAGCGTTCATATAAAGAAAGCCTATGAACAGGAGGTGTGATCAGATGCTTCCTTCTGATATTTATGTTGTGAACATCGGTACGGAAAGTGATTTTCCTATATAAATAGGCCGGGGTTCTGAAAAGAATGATTGAGTGGAAAAGACTAAGAGCCTGCAGCTTGTATCTATTTTTTATGTTCAACCATTGAACTTCTTTCAATTTATGGGAAATATGTGCATATTTTCTAATACCGAAAATAAAGCGTAAGCATGAATTCTGCAGTCTCTGTATTTTATAACAAGTCTCACCGTCGAGAGAAGCTGAATAAACTTGAGAGCAATAATTAACCTTCGATAGCACAAGTGATTCACAGAGAGTTATTTTAATTTCCTTAGGCAAACACTTCCGCTGTCTATACAACTGCTTCAACGATCCATAGGCTTTCGACAAACATTTAGAAACATGATCTTTATATCGGAAGGTGTTGTCCATCTGTAATCCTAGATTCCGTACAGTATTAACAACAGGTATTTCAACCCCATCAATTGCTAGCTTAACCATCTGCTCGAGACGATCACACATTACTTGTCTACCAAAAATAATACTCTGAGACTTGGAAGGATTGAGAGTCAAGCAAAGGCTTCTAGCGTGCTCATATATGCCCAAGAGATCCTCATTAATGCCAGCAACAGCCTGTAAAACATCGTCTGGTTTGAATGAATAATACAGCTGGGTATCGTCAGCATACATGATCATCTTACAATATTTTATGCATCGAGGGAAACAGCTCGTATAAATTGTGAATAACAATGGTCCTAGAATTGAACCCTGTGGAACACCAGCAGAAATCTTACCCAGCTCCGACTCACACGAACCCACCTTCACACTCTGACATCTATCGGAGAGATAACTTTGCATCATCCTTATGGAATCCGCAGAGAGGCCTATTTTTTTCAAAACCCGCATAAGCACGCCACAACGCACCGTATCAAAGGCTCTCGAAAAGTCCAACAAGACAAGTACAGTCAATAAGCCCTCATCAGTTGCCTTCAATATATCATCAGTGACTGCCATTAAAGCAGTTGTGCAACTATGATTATGCCTAAAACCGAACTGAATATCAGGCAACACTGCATTCCTCTTTACAAATTCTTTCAATTGATCGTGCATTATTCTTTCGAGAACCTTCGACAGCACCGGCAACACACTAACAGAGCGAAAATGATTGAGTTCAGTTGGAGCGGAAACCTTAGGTATAGGAACAACGGTTGCTCTCTTCCATGCCAGAGGAACATAGGCATCCGTCAAGCAACAGTTAATCAGGTGCATCAGATACTTAAGCACATAAGGACAACACATCATAATCATTTCAATCGAGATCTTATCCCAACCGACAGCGTTTGTCTTAATTTGACAGAGAGACTTAAATATGGTATCTTCATCAACTAATGAAAAATCGAAAGCAACATCATTATACCCTGAACCATAATCACAAAAACCAAGAGGATCAAAAGACCTATCACTATCTTCAGCCCCATCGGACAAGTTATTTAGAAAGTATTCATTTAGTTCATCTGGAGTAAAAACATTGAGATCATCTACGCCCTTAGAATCTCTATTTATATCTAAATCTTTCAAAGTTTTATACAACATCTTTGTGTTATTTCCACGAAAGATCCCACACAGGTAGTTTCTCTTAGCTCGTTCTATAGCGGCCGACAAACTATTACGCAAAGCTTTATACTGTTCCCAATCACCCGGCAATCTAGTTTTCCTATATCTACGCTTCGCCTTATCCCTTTGTGCCATTCCCTCCCGAAGAACACCTGTGAGCCATGGAGCTGCAGGCTTCGAAAACCTTTTAACTTTGACGGGAGCATGCCTGTCAAACAATTGCAGTAGGGCACTATAAAAGTAATCAAGTTTTTTGTCGATGTCCCTTATAGTAAAAACTTTATCCAAATTTAGGCCTTCCAAATCTCTTTGAAAAATAGACATATCTACATCATTTAGGCACCTGTAAGAATAGAATCTGGGCTTGCTTTTAGGTACATTCGCAGATAAGGAGCACCATATCAAATCATGATCAGAGAAATGCACAACCTCAACACCATCTTCCGTCACCAAGCTGTCATTATTAATCAAAATATGATCTATCAGTGATCTGCTAGTTTTTGTGACTCTGGTAGGTTCAGTAATCAACTGAGATAATCCAAGTTCGTTAAGGTGGGTAACGTACGCTTTTGTAACCGTATCGTCTTCTTTTAGAAGGTCAATATTAAAATCGCCTAGTATGATCAAATTATTGCAGTATAGTAGGGAACTTGACAACAAGGCTTCAATATCATCTAGGCAAACTTTATACCCTACATCATGGTTTCTGTATATAACACACAATACTACACAAAAATGATCCACGGACAATAGTACCTTCAGTTGCTCCACGCCTCCAGTCACCTCCAGCAGGGTAGCCTGAATCGAGCTTCTCACATAAACTGCAACTCCCGACCCCCTACCACGATAATCTTTACGTATAAATCTGTAATTATCAATGGCGTATTGAGCAGAGTCCATCCCATCTTTCAACCATGTCTCTGATATGCCCATTACATCAATATCTAATTTAGAAATAGTGTCTTTCACTTCACTAAAGTGCAGATCCAATGAGATAACATTCAAATGTGCAATCTTCAACTTCATACCCTCAGAGCGATTTCTAGGTTGAAAAAATAATAAACAAATAAATATTAGTTGAAGAAGAGAATAAAAAGTAATATTAGTTGAAGAAGACAATAAAAGAAAACAAAAGAAGTAGAGAATAGGTAAAACTTTTGCTTAACACAAGTAGCGCAAAAAATAATAATAATGATAATGCGATAAAGATGCGCCTTCAAACATAATTTATTCTTTTATTAACGGAGTACAAATTATCTCAGCTGTTCGACTTAGGTGATAAGATTATTCAAGGTGTATTCAATGAATTGATTCAGTTCCTACCTACTATCCTAATTAAATATATACATCCCATTTCAAACAACATTGTGCAATTCTAAATTCTAAATTAAAATCAAGAAACAGGATTACATATGAGACGTACCTTCCTAGAATAGGACACAAGCCAAGAAATATAATCAAATAATATAAGTCAAATAATATAAATCAAATAATTTAATAATATAAGTAACATAAGAAATAGTAAACAATATAAAAAACAACTTATGTACCCTTGCAAAGTATTAATATTGGGCCTACTAAAAAAATGTGCGATTAAAAAAAAAAACTAAATAACAATAACCTTTTCTAAGGTAATAACTTCCTCACTTACCCCTGCATAAGCAAAAGCAAGTAACCATACCTCACCAGCCTTGTCAACCACACCCCACAAGATATCCGGCATCCACCCACAATTATTATCCATCAGGCAAGTACCAAAAAAACCATATCAGAGGACAATGCAGTCAAACAACCTATGATCCCCCGACGCACTGCTGCAGCTTAACAACATCATCCTTCCGAGAAACTCTGTGAACACTTTTATCGACTTTAACATATATAGAACCATTTGCCGTCCAAACCTTATGCTTCTCCACAACTTGTAGTACCTCCTTCAGTAATCGCATACTCTGCGCGCACAAATCTTCCCTGATGATAACCCTGGTACCTTTCAGCCTTGATTTCGCCCTATACACAGCATCTCGAACTTTCCATGAAGAAAACCTCACCAGAACACAGCCTCCGCCAACTTTAGTACCCGAAAGAAATTTGACACTTTCAATATCCCCAGCGGTCAGAGAAACAGACAGTTTGTCACTTATTATGCCAATTACCAAATCTTCTATTTTGCTATGATCATCAACTGTGATTCCATAGAGTCGCAGTGAGTGTCTCCTAGCATTCTGTTCCAATAACATGACCCTGCTGGACAAATGATCAATTTCCAAGTTCAGACGAGCATTATTCTTCTCATTCCTACTTATATATTCTTCCAGCTGTTCTTTGACCATTCGTTCTATAACCACCGACAAACTTTTTTGAAATTCATCGGAATTAATCATATTTATTAACGATGTTTTCAGGACCGTCTGTAGATCAGCACCGGCGGAACCGGCAACGTTACTTCTCTGCGCCCTAGTATCAGGCATTTTCAAAAACAAAGCTCGAATTCGCTTACGTGTACAAAATTTCCACACAATTTGATCTCAAGCCCGACAGTTCACAATAATAACAACACCCAACTTAAAACAAAGAATTATTTCACTCCTTATACTTAGTAATATGAAAATTTGAAGAGCGCGATCTTCTGCGCCTGTTGCTCACTCGAACGCCATTAATTATGTTTTACTACTCAACAATCAAAAGTATCGATTTCAGTATACCTGAGTATTAAAATATCTTGTTACATTGTCGTTCCTGATTTTTTATTAATCAGTACCCACCTTGACCTCTACAAAGGCAAACCTACAATATTCCTTGGTTTAAGATGGGTGTGGCAAGAAGACACTTATTCATCCATGATTTGATCAATTTACGCATTTACGGCGGTAAAGTTTATTTACGCATTAAAAATTGTTTTCTCGAGCTAAATTTCCTAGCGACCTTTTTCTTTAAAGTATCGCGTGTAAATTCACGGACCTTTTTAACCGTGAAAGAATACATCACCTAAAACATGCGCACGCACGAAAAACGATTAGTTGGAACTCGAAGGGTGACGTGGAAGTATCTACGAGGCGAAAGCTCACCTAATGAAGTTACCTTTCGCAAAATTTAATTTTATATCTTTTCCGATGCCTATACCTCTTTAAGCAACAGCACCAGTACAACAGTTCCTAATATCTTAACGAAATTAGTGTTTTGAATCCAAAACCGAGTTTTTCGGTTCGTTTCAAGAAACTACGTTTTTTTTAAAGAATTTTCCTCAACATCAAGTTAAAATCCAAGCGTGTTGACCGATTAAACGAGAGTGTTTCCGGCAAAGAATTATCTTTAATCCGGCAGTGACCGATCTCAACATTTCCTTTTCTTTTAAAGTGGGGAGAGAGTGTCACGTTACCGTAACACTCTAGCTCCTAACTTGATCTCTCTATTTCAAAGTGTCAGAGTAAAATTGTCTAGTCAAAATTTGCTACCTTTATCTCCCTTTTCTCTTGACCCACACAGTTGGGCCCCCCGAAAGTAATTTTTTTCTCACGGAACCCTAACAATTCTTTGGAGGAATGATTCTTGGTGTAATGGTGATGTTCTGCACTCTTGAAACACCGAGCGTGTGGAACGAGAAAATACAGGCCTGGACGAGATAGGAGCTGCAAGTTCGGTAAAACAGTCTCCCTGATAGTAGCGATTGTAGAGACAAAATCGCCCATCACTACCCTATGTTCCAGATATGTTCCATTCGAGAGATGAGATGAGTAGGTACTCCCATTTCCTGATTTGTATCGAGCACATCTTGATGTCAGCCACTGCCTGTTTGCTTCCCCAGAAACAGCCGTAATTTTTCCTTCTGGGATGTTGAAGTTTTTCTTCTTTTAAACGGCGTACGCTCTCACAAAGTCTACTGTATCATCAATCTAACCATCAAAGACTAATAATCAGCTGCATCCATTACCGAGAAGTATTTATTTTCCTGAAATTTTGAGATTTTCAGCCTAGGGGACACTCCTTTATCAAAGTTACACCGAATGGAATGAAATTTTGCAGGGCGTACCTCGGCACCCCCACATAGGACATATTGAAAATGAGCCGGATCTAAGAGTTTTAAGGCCCCGTTTCAGGACCGTATTTGTTTTTTGTACAGGGTGATTCATTATAATGTCGCCCCCCTTTAACTTTGTTATTGTACAGGATGGTACAGGATACCACCTATCTGGACTTTTCTCGATAAAGCTACGCCGCGGCGAGATTCTGTTCGCTTATTGGGAGAAGCACAGTCGTACAAATTTTATGAAAATAGTTTTTTGAAAAAAAAGTCACTCGTATCAGCCAAAATTTAAAGATGGCTTTTTTGTTAATTTTTTTTCTCAAAAAATCTATTTATAGATTATTATAGATCTATTATATCGATTTTTTTACACTCTCGATCGAAGAAGCAGCGGAAGAGTGTGACAGAGACGTTCATCGTCTACGAAAAGTTCAGGTTATTATTTTATTTGACCAATTTTTTTGTAAAGTTCTTGATTTTTTAGTGATTTGGATAACGTACTACACTCCTGCCGAGATACTCCTACGTCCTAGTTGATGCCCTCGACATTGCGATTTCTGTCATCGAGAATGACACTAAAGAAATCATAGGATGCTGTTAGTGTTGAATAATGGTATATTATTCAACGAGCAGAGAACAATGGTTATTATTCACGCGGACGAAACTGTCCCACGAACCGTAGATGACTGTTGGAACCTCCAAGTGAATAATGACCATTATCCACGACAGTAAAACTTTTTTTTTTCTACGACTGTATGCAAAAAAACCATATACATTCATCATTTTCACTATTATATTGTCTTGTTATTAGTCATAGGCACGTTATCCCATCTCCCATGATTTTTAGAAATCAGCGATGACTCATCAAATTCGTCAGTGAATCGACGGGCGCCCGCCGTCTGTAAGCAAGCAGTGGACAGGCCACCTCGGCCATTTTTCTTCTAAACGAAGGTGTCTCGTTTTATATGCTGAAAATACACTATAACTATAAATGATAAATGAAAGATAAAACAACCCATCTTTATTTTAAATGTTTCTGTAAGTTGGGTACCGACTCAATTTGCCTCAAGTCAAGACTTCCCCCTACCTACTTTATACTTGAACCTCATAATTCATAACGCGAACACTGGACAGATTAAAACCCCCAAATTACCTACCCGTTCCTTAGAACTTCTGAACCCCTTTTACCAGGTCCGGAGGTCGAGTGGTACGAGTGCTCGTGGAATCAGAGTCGGTCTAGGGCAGCAGGTGAGAAGAGCTCCGGTGACCCGCCCTAGGGGGGTAATTAGGACCGCTACGACCGGCGCCATTTATTATCACCACGGGGTTTTAAACTGTGTAATTAATATCGCATTTATCACGTCGCAGATAGCATTCCGGCCGGATAAAGGGCCCATTCGAGGCGCTTAAACGCTAGAACTAGATGCCCCCTGAATTAATAACCCGTGCAGATCCAGATAGTCACCGGGTGTATTGATTTAAAGTGTTTAAACATACTGGAACTGGAAAACCGGCAGATAGCCGGACGCTCGGACGCCGGAACGTGAGTTCGGTGTATTTATGCGCGTGTATATGCGTCAATTTAATAATAGATGTGGTTTTAATATTTCTACACCTAACCCTGGTCGTTAATCTTTCTTCTCTTCTCTATCGGGAGAATATAAATTTGAATTGTATTAATCTAATCAGTAAAGACTTTACAGGACAGAGGTAATGTCAAAGCCAGTCATCCACGTGAGTTTCATGAAGGGGGGTAATAAATTTTAGTCTAGCAAAAGTTTTACGACTCGCTTTTGTAGTATGTAAGTACTGGCACTGGCACTGCCACTGTACCACAATAATAAAGCACATACACACACGTACGCTATATGAAACGGTCATATTTTTATGTGCGACGCGGTCGAGTCGTCGGCCAACATTGACCAACGATTCGATAAAAGTTATTTTGTACTCCGATATAACGGCATTAGGAAGTTTTGAGTCTGGGGACTTGATTTATTTGGGAAGTTAATGTCTGGAACAGAGTGTCGTATAAGTTTTATGGGGACTAAACGGACGCGTAAAGAAGTAGTGACCCCTCTCGACCCAGAGAGCTGTCCGACCACAGAAAGCTCTTAGTGCTATTAGTCCACTCTTCACTACAATATAGCAGCTCTCAACTTTTCGGTATAGGTGGTAGGTAGCGGCGCGGCGACGGCGGCGGCTGCCCTCTTGAACCTCGACGGAAGCTTTCACGTCACAGCGTTGCCGATTAAATATTGTAAGTTATAAATGTCCCCTGAAACTTATTTGATGAAGAAATATTTTTTATCGAACACACGGCCAGTTCGTATAAATTCTCTAATGCGCGGTAAATGGGGTTGTCCGGGTATGAATTTGTTTGAACATTTCTTTGAAAGTTTCTCAAGTTACCTCAAGGATCGCGTATAATGTGACTACTAAAAAATATCTGTAAGCACGCAGTAAGTAAAGGTAAACAAGTTTCCTTCAATCTTACATTATGAAAAGGCGAAAAAGAAATTTTTCTCAAAATAAAAATCTCAACACGACCTTTTTACTAAATAATATCGTGTATAACTTCACCGACCTTGTTCAAAGGGGACGAACAATTCCCAAAGCGCTGGTCGAAGAGATGACGTGGAATAAATGAACGCAAGGGACGCGCAAAGATCTGCGAAAGATGACATAATCAGAGATAACACACGAGATTAATGAAAATAGTAGTCATTATTTGGTAATAGTGGCAAAATCTCCCGCTGATTCGCTGGACGGTTAGGACGCGAGGCGAGAAAGCCAGATCCCGGGTGACGAAGAGGTAGAGCACCAATGTCTTCTTCGGGAATCAAACTTCATGTTTTATCGTTATTGCAAGATATTTTCGATTTCCAACATCAGTAGGCTCGTGTTTATTTTAAAAGACTTTTGAAGTCAATTTTAATAACTTGTGAATGCCGCCACTTCCTCCAAGATCAACTCCAGAGCTTTTTATCTGAATTCGCGAGTAAGAGAGACAAATTACCTTGCAAGTTCATCAATTATTATTGCGTCGTTTTAACCTCTATCATGATGCAAATACAAGCCTAGAACATTCTTCAAATAATAGTATTTGTTTTCAAATTCAAGTGACACCATGCTAGAATGAGAATTTTACGTCAATAATAAGTGAAAATACTTCAAAAATAAAACTGTCTGGGTCTGGGAACATACTGTAACTGTATACAATTCCAATTACCCGTCTTTCATATTCAATTAGGTTTTTTGTGATGCTTTTTATATGTACGTAGTATAGGGGAATATTAATATGGATTCATTTAAGAATTAATAAGCGAAGGCTGAAGGTTTTCTCTTCTTTTTATGTAATTAGGAGATTATGAAATTAAGCCATTTGCCACCTACTTTTACGATTAAAAGTGAAAATTGGGTCAATACAAAAATTCAGCAATGCTTGGACTTGCTGATTTATCCGGCAACAATGGATTCGCTTAAAAAAAGATGACTGGCAATACACCGTGTTTTATATTAAGTCGGCACTATTGCTAACTTCGTTATTATTTGACCTAGAAAGTCGGTTAAATTAGCAAACTAGTAGTATTTTTTCTCTTGAATAAAATGGCGAAAACAGAAAAACAATTGAACATTGCGTTTTCGAGATATTCAAAAAAAGTAATTTTTTTAATGGAACACCCTATGTATTTTTGGATGGATCGGTTGCAAATTTTTTTTAAAGGAAAAAGTCTTTATGCACTATGATCCTAAAATAATAAATTCATTGGTTATTTATTATTTTACTACTCCTAAAGTAGGCTGCGATAATTAATGTAATTTAGTGTACCTACCTACGTAATGTAAAGTAAAAAAAATATATCGTCCTCAATAGTGTATTTTTGAATAAAAAAATACACAAAAAAAGGAGTTGTTATATTGAAAAGGATTTAATTTTAAATAAACAAATAACAGAACTTGTCCGTGTTTTAAATTAAGTCGGCACTATTGCTAACTTCGTTATTATTTGAGCTAGAAAGTCGGTTAAATTAGCAAACTAGTAGTATTTTTTCTCTTGAATAAAATGGCGAAAACAGAAAAACAATTGAACATTGCGTTTTCGAGATATTCAAAAAAAAGTAATTTTTTTAATGGAACACCCTATGTATTTTTGGATGGATCGGTTGCAAATTTTTTTTAAAGGAAAAAGTCTTTATGCACTATGATCCTAAAATAATAAATTCATTGGTTATTTATTATTTTACTACTCCTAAAGTAGGCTGCGATAATTAATGTAATTTAGTGTACCTACCTACGTAATGTAAAGTAAAAAAAATATATCGTCCTCAATAGTGTATTTTTGAATAAAAAAATACACAAAAAAAGGAGTTGTTATATTGAAAAGGATTTAATTTTAAATAAACAAATAACAGAACTTGTCCGTGTTTTAAATTAAGTCGGCACTATTGCTAACTTCGTTATTATTTGAGCTAGAAAGTCGGTTAAATTAGCAAACTAGTAGTATTTTTTCTCCTGAATAAAACGATGAAAATAGGAAAACAATTGAACATCGCGTTTTCGAGATATTCGCGTATAGAGAGAAATAGGGAATATGGGAAAGGGACAAAAAATCTTGTGTAACCCACTTTGCAAAAGGAGTGCTTAAGTACTCGACGATTGTCAAACTCGGCCTTCGGCCTCGTTTGACCTAATATTACTAATTACTTTCTAAATATTGATACGACATTGTTGCTGGAAACTGACTACCCAATAGGATTTGACACCTTTACTCCCCTAGTTCTCTGATATCAGCGGCAACGTTTATACGGAAATTCTCGGCCATAAAAAAGAATGTTCGAAAATTAACTTCCACAAATAGACTAGTTGCCAGAATGCCTAAGAAACTAATCCTGGTTGGGATATTCCAGAAATAGAACATTTAGACTCCAGAAGTAATTCCGGAGTAAGTTAGATCTTGAAGCCATTCTAGAAAGTCTACCAGGGTGTATAATAATATAAGCCGAGCTAGAAGCGGTTCTAATTCAGTTCAGTGTAGACTGCGAAGTAGTGAAGGAATAAGGAAGCGATAATAAGTGAGCGCTATTATACAGTGTACTATATTAGAAGGTGAAAGTACCTACTTAGTGTTATAGACAGTATGTAATTTATGGAAACAGTATTAGTAGTTGAATAAAATAATTAATTTAGTTAATTGCCTTTCCAATTTATCGGGAAACCCACCGAATTTACAAATTTTCTATTATTTAAAAAGAAATTTGCCTCGTCTTTAGAAAAAATTACTCGAAAGTTTCAAAAATACATTTAGAATCCTACATTGTGTGTTGAAAAGAATAAATCAATAGAAAAAGACTATTGAATCGATAATTAGAAACTATTCATCATTCGAGATCTTAAAACCGTATAGTACCTTCTGTCTCTGCTGTCGATAAGCTCAGTCAAATTTTTTTTTTCCATCGGTCCAGACGCAACGTTGCCGGCCTACTATACGTCATTGAGTTCAACAAAATCCGTCCCTATGGATTATTATGGCCTGAAATACTCAAATATGTCAACAAGTAAGCACTCTGCTAAAAATATGTTCTACAAAAGTGTTTTTTTTTTCACTAGAAAAACCTTGCGAGGGAGTATGGGATTTTCAATAACCCTATTTTTATTGTGAAATCATATTCATCAGTGAAAAAAAAAATGCGTGAAAATATCTGAATCATTTTTTCATTAAAAAATTGCAGCAAAAGTAGCAATTTTTAAAGACTTTCACGAATTACTTTTAGTTTTAAAGCAGAAAACAAAAATGTGTTTCAAGATATACGAACGACTGCTTTATTTACTGTATCTGTTTATTTTATATTAAGGGGGGCAACTTGGAAGCTTTTCCTGGGCACCATTTTCAATTATTATTGGTACGCCTCTGTATGATTGTATACAAATCGGGAGAAATGTACAAAATGAAAATTTCCGCGATTACAGCGCCGTCTATGATTAATCGCAAGAAATATTTCAGATAAATCTTACGCATTTTTTATCACTGAATTTCACTGAATACGAATTCGTAATAAAAAAATTGAGGTTGCTTCTTAAAATTTCATAGTTACCCCCACTCACTATCAAGGGATGATGGGTGCAGGGAGGTTTATGTGTTCAAAGGATGTCTCCCCCCGAACAAAATCATTTTTGTGGAAAACATTTTTCCTCAAAGATGAAATTTTAGAGATTTTTGGAAAAATTAACAAAATAAAATTTCCTCAATAACAACGCCATCTATGATTAATCGCACGAAATGTTTCAGATAAATTTTAAGTTTTCTTCAGTGACTTAGAAGCGGCAGTGGAGTGTTTAACTGCGGCGTGAAGTAAAATGCCAGTTTTAAGTCGAAATTCTAAGTTTGAATTACTAAGGGCCGGTTGTTCGTACGTCAGTTAAAAATTTTGAGATAACTACTGATTTTAAAATACCCTGTATTATCAAACCATTGGTCTGATATTTCTGAAAATGAATTCTGCTCGCTTTAAGAAGAGTTAATTACTGATTAAAAATACAAGATCATTAATTATATTCGCCGTATTTTCAAAATTTGCAATTTAAAATCAGTAGTTATCTCAAAATTTTTAACTGACGTACGAACAACCGGCCCTAATATGCTTACTAATTTAATAAATGTTGTAGTTCCGTTTTTATTACAAAGGGTGCTCTCAGGACTGTAAATTGATTTAACGAAAACAATTTTGAAATATTTGACATGTCATCCTGGTTAACCAAAATGTTTGGACACTTTTTATAGTACTTATACCTAAAATTTGTGAACAGTGTATTGTACATACAATCTGGCTTCAATATTTTCTTATTTAAAAAAGTTAAGGAATATGATTTTTTAAATTACCAGTGTCGAAGATTCATTAAGTTAAGAAAACCAAATTTCAACAAACCCTATACAGTTTTCTGGATCTGACACAAAAACCAATTATAATTTTTTTGACGTTTTTCACTTCTTGTCTCTTCTTACCCTTTTTTTTTGTAAAAAATTCTAAACCATAATAAAATGACACAGTCAAATCTGTTTTAGTGAAATTGTAACAAGAAAACTTATTTTCTCGATTTTAGAACCAACGTTGCCAGATGAAATCCATCAACGAAACTCGAGACCAGACATCTTTACATATTTTAATAAACTTAATTAAATCAACATTTCGTTACACAATACTTGGTGAAATTATTTCCTCCCTACATACTTAGTGAAACATTCTTTACATTCCATCACAAACTTGGTAATCAGGATTAGATGAAGACGTAGAAGGGAATAACGAACAATCTTCAGGGACCACGTAAATAAAAGCTTCATCGAATAAAGAGTCTCGAGCTAAAAGGTAAGATTCTTGGAGAGGAATTAATTAAATGAAAAAAATAACAAGAAGAACTCATTGGTCCGTCGTCGAAAAAGGAATCAAACGTACTATCGAGTATGTAAGGATGGCCTTTCAAGTACATATGAACGAATGTGATTCACTAAATATGGCAGCACTGGAATCGACTGCTTTTTACTCGCTGGCTAACCACTTCAGAGGGGCAGGGGCTGATGTATCATATTATTATTAAGTACCTACATACTTGTTAATGTAATATATCTTGATTACTACCGCAAGGAACTTCCAATTAACCGGCACGATAAATTAACAAGTACCACTGTACCAGTGCCAGTAATATGTAGGTATAATATTTCCATACACTAATAACGCCAACTCGTACCAATAATTATTACGTAGGTACGTATATTTAGAAACAACGTGTATTAAAAGCTTAAAAAATTCATTACCGAAGGCTTTTATTGGTTCTTAATTATTGTCTCTTTGCTATTATAGGTACAAGCATCAATTTCTAAAACTTTTCGCTTTCCACCTATTAGCAATCAACCCTTAATAAGACCTTAGGAACTGGGAACATGAAACCTTATTCAAAGCCGCTGCATACATTAGCAGGTCTCTTCTCTGTCTGATTGTCTGTGTGTTTGTCTCTCCACGAATATTACCAGAGTCATTATACCGAGTTCTGTTTAGAAAATTAGTTTTTCAAGACACAAAGACAAGTCATCGTGGGTGCCTCGGAGTTGAAACAATAAAATTTACATCTGTTTTAATGAAGCATGTTAGCATGTCGAGGAACATTGACTAAACAAATTGGACCATCATGTTTCCATATATCATGTCCCCGGCAAACTTGACGAATGGGATTGAATATAATTATTTATTAATCTTGCGCCTTAATATAATGATCCATCCTTCTTATATATTGAAGATCAAGATAATGCGCGACTCTGTTTGTATACATAAAATGTAAATTCTCAAAGACATCGATGCGTTTATTTATCACCGAGATCTTTAAACTGATAGTGTTGATTTGATACTGAGTACTGACTGAGATGAAATCGCGTCAATGAGAATAAAATCGTTCCATTAACGATTGATTAACATTGAACTTAACATAATTTAATGGTTAAGTAATCGAATGTAACGGTAATGCATGTGTTTATAGCTCGTTCCGACCACAAATTGACTTCAAATTCAATTGATGATTCAATTAAACTCAAACATATTCCGATAGTCAGTCAGTCAGTCAGTCACTTAAGTAGGTATAAGCTCCGATCCGGGCTCAATTAATTAATCCATGCACGTTGCTTGAATCAATCGAATCGACTAGGACTATAATAGTTAGAGTCGGTCTCGTTTCTTTTCTATCCAAGCGACGATCATCAGATGCGATAATGATAAATAATATCGCAGTCGTGTATAATAATAAACTCATTCCGCGTTCATTATTCCCTAAATTTTTTCTTTGTCGCGCGAAGAATGGAACGAAATCTGAAGAAACAATCATGCGGTCCCTTCGAATGCGAAACTAACTTCGTCATCCGTTCCCAAATACGAAATTAAAAGCTCGCCCGCTGCAGATGCGGATTCCGATAATACTTATCAAAGTTCAATCCGTCGCCGATTGATCAAGCCGGCGCGCGATCGCCCTTCTGCTGCGCGGCGTAACTTTTTTCCACAATAAATCACGGAGATGATTACGAGAGTTCACACAGGTTGCGATAGCGAGGAGACGGGGATGGAGCAAAATTGCCAATAATTTGTAAACACTTTCTTTTATAAAACCAGATTTTCGGAGCTCCGAGCCCCGGGGGGCATAATGCCTATTCGATGACAGAGCGATTTACGATTTAATCTTCTCTCCCGAAACATGAATGAATATTACACCTCACCCCGAAAACAGTATGATACCTATAACACATTTAATTCAACAATAATCCGCTAGAGGTAGCTTTTCATAAATATCTGAAACTTCAAGTATCCTTCATTCCTCAGTGGCTTTGCTTGCAACCGAGTTAACATTCCTCATACCGTGTGATAATAGACGTCCATTCGTACAGTCAAGTCAATCACAGCTGAATCGGTGAAATAATTAAAGAAAAATCACCAGTTTGAGCTTACCACAAGTCCGCAGATAAAGAAATCATCGCATCGAACGCCTTCATAGTACTGGATGGCAAAACATGTGTTGAAAAATAAATACTACTTATTAATGTAAATAAATATTAGTGTTGAGCTAATTGTAAATAAATAATTAACTAATTAAGTCTGAGATTACTTACTGAAAAAACTACCTCTTTAACGTATATTCGTTACAATAAAAAAACCTAAAACTATCAACGGACGAAAGTGTTTTCTAAAACCTCCTACTCGTAATAATTCAAGAGAGTACCCTAACAAGCTACGAGCTACGACGAAGAGTCCTCACTTATAAATATGCGGGTGGGTCTTGATGATGGATACTCTCGATGGATCGACCCAGTTTGTTTATTAAATAAGGAAATAAGGCACGTAACCCTATTATGTTCCCTGCTGCCCTTGAATAGAACAAGTACCCAAGTCCGCTAACTACAGATGGAAGGAAATTGCCTCTAATGTGATATTTATATGTAACTAGTGACGCCGGCGCGGTTACAGGAGCCTATGGGAGCAATTTTTATATGAATGTACGGCACGTAAATGCGGGGCCATACGACGACAAAATATTTATACGCGGCTTTTAAAAATAGGTCTACTCCTCGGTGTTTTCCCAAGCGGCGTGATCGTATGTCTTGAATAAATTTCAAGTGTTGAAAGTATGATAAGGTGTGCTCGAAGAGCGTTCAGGTGTGGCTAGTTGATTTTTTTCTCTCATCAGTTCCCATTTCTATCGTATATCTCTATAGTAAGCAATAACAGTGATAAGTAATAAAATTTTATTAATCTCAGAAATGTAGGTAACTGCCAATTGGAAACAATTGGAACTGAGGTCGTAACTGCCAATAAAACGATTTTTTTCCAAAATATTGATCACCATTGACATGAGTTCGTAATTACAAGCCATTTAAGTGGTACATCGATGGAAGAGAGGAGGAGACGGCGTGTCTGGACGCGGAGGTTCGAGAGGAAGCGATGCTGAAATGGCTATGGAGTGCAGGGTGGTCATGAGTGCCACACCTTCAAAGATTATGAGATCCTGATAACTTCGCAATATCGATGAATCTCATCCACTTAAGCCTTCCAGATTGTCTTAAAGCTATTACTGACTAGAATGTTCCAAGAACGGAAAAACGAAAAGTCAAGAATAAACTTGTTTATGAGGTCCTGATACCTTCTAAAGATATTCGTCAGTGAATTTCGTTCATTTATCATTGGGAGAAGCCTTCCAGACTGTCTAAAAGCTATTACTGACTCGAATGTTCCAGGAATGGAAAGAGAAAAATCAAGAACAAACTTATTTATGAGATCCTGATGCATTCGCCATGTATTCGTCGATGAATCTCGTCCAAGTATCATTTGGAGAAACCTTCTAGGCTGCCTAAAAGCTATTACTGACTGGGAATGTTCCAGAAATGGAAAGTGAAACGTTAAGAACAAAGTAGTTTATAAGATCCTGATACATTCGCAAGAAGGCAGTGAATTTCAATCATTTATCATTTGGAGAAGCCTTGCAGACTGTCTAAAAGTTATTACTGCCTCGATTGTTCCAGGAATGGTTAGCGAAAAGTTAACAACAAACTTGTTGATTTTTGATTGATTTGATAAAGGTAACCATACTAATTTAATCTGCATACCACTGCATACTAATCTATGAATGGGTATGAGGTGTATCGGCAGATTAAAAAATTATATTTTAATGTAAAAAAAAGGAAATAGAGAACATTTTTAGGCCCAGAACGGGAAAATCGTTAATTTCTCATAATATATAAGATTCATATGTAATATGTTGAGTAACTTAATGACAAGTAGCAGCAACCCAATTTAATTACACCCCGGGAAACGTATTAAAGTAAGAATTACCAACTGTCCTAATACCCCTATTTACAAGTCCTTAATTAAATAGAGGAGGGTTAAATCAAATATTATCTAAAGAGTCCCGTCCGTGTATCTGAATATTTAACAAGTTAACAAAGTTACAAAGTTTCCCCCCTATGCTGATGAGTCCGACAGGGGTGGATTCGATTTAAATAAATGAAGTTTATTTTCATAAATAAACGAAGAAGTGGAAAAAGTAAGTAACAATGCAATGAAAAAGTCAATAAAATTTTTTAACGACATAACCTCAAGAGAAAATACTGATGGCAGAGACATCGATGTTTCGCTGATTATTTTCAGCTCAGTCTTTTTATTCTATCCGACACACTCCTTCATGGTTGTGTTTTGTGTTGGTGATAGCTCAGACTGATGAGGTGAAAATGAACCGTGAAACACTGATGTCTTTGAGTTCACCTAACATTTGAAGTTGTGTCGTTCAAAGAATTATTACCGTGAATGATATAGTATTTTTTATTATGTCAATTTATTTTTTACGATGAGTGTAATTATTATTGTGCTTGAATAAGTGCGCAAAAAATAAAATAAACCCGCCAAGAAATAATGCTAAAAAAGGCTCATAACTCCTCGTGCAAAATTACGTTCGGCACACAAAATAATATACGGCCGGCATTATTATATGACTTCCTGCCGTTCTCATTGCGTGCAATAAAAATTACGATATCTAAATTTTTCAAGTAAAGCACCCTCTTTGATAATTTTATGAGCGAGCTTTAAATAAATGCCTCACGCAACCGTTCATTCCAAAACCGCTCATTTCCCCCCTTTCTGTAATCTGCGTCGTTATTTTTTACTCGTGTCCTGATATCTCTTTAAAATATACGGCAATAATGAAACCCGCGGGCATGTATGTATATGGAACTCGGAAGTCTCCCTCAAAGCTCGCCGTCCCTTAATTAAAGAAAGTCGCGCCCTCAAATTCCTGATACGATCGAACTCTTGATTGGGCCATTTTTTCTGGACTAATTTCTTAATTTGAGAGAGTTCCCTATATGTAGCTCTAAGAAACACTCTGACCTCCTGTATTATGATTGTATTAGGAATTAGGAGTTGGTTAAAATATTTCAAAAAACCATTAAAGTTAACTGTTTGAATTATTTAATTTTTATTTAGTTATGTTCGAGTTCGAAGGACCACAAAAGTTTTGTTGCAGTTTTGATTTTCTCACCCTCTATGTTTTTTGGTCGAACACGAATTTGAAGTTTGCAGGCAAATATTTGGCCCAGTTGTTGGTTTAAATCTGAGAAAGGAAGCGTTATTTCGACAAATCCATTCTATACAAAATTAAAATAGACAAAATTTCCTTTACATTTCTCATAAATAGAATATTTTTGGAAGATTAACCGTTCTGCCGGCAGAGCGCGTCAAAAAAAAATCCAGTATCTATTGAAAAGGGGCAAAATGTACAAAAAAAAAAGTTACAGGCTAAATTTTGGACAGCAAACTGCAAATTCGTGCTCTTCGGCCCAAAAACCATGGAGGATGCGAGAAAATTAAAACTATAGCAAAACTTTTCTCTGAACCTCACCCAATGGGAATATGTTTTTATATGGCTCCCTCTACCGGCAGAACGGTCAATCTTCCAAAAAACTTTTTGGATGAGAAAGTAGAAAATTTATGTTCGATAATATAGTGGACTACTATATTATAGATAATATAGATTATTTTATTTGCTGATAGTTTACTCTGCATGTGCTAAAATATGTGTGTAATTAATTTAAATTATTTTTAACTTTTTAATTAATTAAATTGACTTTTTCTTGACATTTCTCCTATCCTTTGTAGCAGCAAGTGGCTATATTATTACATTTTGCCTACTTGAAATAAATTTCTTATTAATCCTAAGATTTGTCGAAAAATCGCTTCCTTTCTGAGATTTAGACCGAAGACTTGGAAAAAGAAAAAATTGTGGACAAAAAGTGCAAAACACAAAAGTTCCGAAGCAAATTTTTTCTCAGAAAACTTCAAATTCGTGTTCAGCGACCCAAAAAAACCTACAGGGTGAGAAAATCAAATATATAGCAAAACTTTACCCCACCCAATGGGAATTTTTTTTGCGCGCTCTACCGGCAGAACAGTTAATCTTTAAAAAAAAATAATTATGATAAATGTAGGAAATTTTGTCTGCTTCAATTTTTTGTAGAATGAACGTGTCGAAAAAAACTTTCTTTCTAACCTTTACACCAAAAACTAAGAAAAGTGCAAAAATTTTGAGAAAAAGTTAAGAAACAAAGTTCCGGGGCAAATTTTTTGCCAACAAACTCCAAATTCGTGTTCAGCGACCCAAAAAAACATGAAGGATGCGTATAGCAAAACATTTCTCTGAAGCCCACCCAATATGGGAATGTGTTTTTTGGCGCGCTCTATCGGCAGAACGGTTAATCATTCAAAAAAAATTATTAATGAGAAAATGTAGAAAATTTTTACTACATACTTTAACTTTGTTAAAGAATTAGTTAGAATTAACTTGTCGAAAAAACGCCTCCTTTCTGAGATTTAGACCAGTAACTGAAAAAAGTGCAAAACATTATGCAAAAAGTGCAAAATAAACAAAGCGCGGGGTAAACCGCCGGCGAAAATCTTGTACACCTACTTCCATATACTTCCACTTACTTCCACATATACTTCCACATATACTTCCACATATTTCCACATACTTCCACCAAACTTCACTAACATCCACATGCTTCCACTTAACTTCCACATATGTACTTTCACATAATACTTCCACACAATTTCAGTGGCTTGTACACCTTACTTCCACTTGCGGTTTACCCCTCGAAACAAAGTCCTCCCCCCCTCACCCGAAAATAAAACACTCCTTTGGTGAAAAAAGTATTTTTTCGCTTATAATAACTCGTTAATCCTTGTATATATCAAAAAATACTTATTAGAAGAAAGGAAGCTTGAGTATTTTCCTAAGAGAAAGGTATCTTGTAATATTCTCATATTATGTCATTATATTATTCAATATTAAAGAAATTGCAAATTTTGTATTTTTCGAGGTATTTTTAATGTGCGCGAATTTTTGTGCGGCAGCCTCTGCAAAAAATTAAATTTCTGGAAAACAAAATGGGTTTTGACGGGGACTGAGATTCTGTTGAACAAAATATTGACTTTTTCTACAGGGTGAACAATTTTAACCCCCTAAGATCCCCTCAGTTGTTTATTTCCGACCACCAGTGTTGAGGGAAAAAAATCAGTCGAACAATGTTTGGCTTGTAGGGTAGGGGGACATCGTTTGGACATAAAAATCACCCCTCACTTCACCCCATGGTCAGGGGGTGAGGGTGATACTTTGAAATGTTGAATAGGAACTGCCATTTTTTTTATCACGGATTATGCTTTCTGTGCAACAATATTAAATTGTTGCCTGAAACATTTTTTCAACTCATGTCTCCCTCACTCCTAAAAATTCAGTGTCCGGTAAAGTCTGGAACAACCGGAAAAACTCTCGAAAACCAGATTTCTATATCGCATTCGATTGATCTTCGTTTGACCACCTTTTGTTTTTGTGTAATTGCAAAAGCAAAAAGAAAAATTTTGTTTAAATGATCATTGGTTTGACCATCGTTTGACCACGTTTGACACCTTCCAATTATTTCGTTTGATCACGTCCAGAAAAAAAGATATGATTTTTTTTCCGAACCGGCTAACTTCACAATTCTACAATTCCCTCTAGAAGCTAAACGGTTCGTTTGCAGAGATCGAAAAACTCCCGTGAAGTTGACCCCCGAATTATATGAAACTACTAATTTTTTTGAATTCTCAGTAGAACTAGAATAGTTCTAGGTTCTAGAGTTCTGGATATAAATTTTAAATAGTTCCGCGGAACAAAGCCCTTTAAAAGCAAAAATACGTTTTGGGGGCTCATTTCATGCGACCCCCACTTTCCTCAGAAAACGAGTTCTAATGTGATAAGTATCAAGAAAATTGGAGTTCTAGAGTTCCTGTATATTTTCACAAATGGTTGTGCGAATTTATTTTTGCAAAATTTTGAAAAAATCGCCGAAAATAAGTTCTGGTCACAGTTCTGGATAACTCCCGAAGAGTTCCAATGAAAAAAAAACTGGGTGATCATGTTTCAACTCCTGAAAACAAACCGTTTAGTTTCCAGAGAGAATTGTAGAATTGTGAAGTTATCCGGATTCTGGACGTGGTCAAACGATGGTCAATTGAATGCGCTATAGCAATCTGCTTTCCCGAGTTTTTCCGGCTCTCTTCACGAAGCCCCAGAAGTTTTGTCTAACCAGAATTACAAAAAAAAATCACAAAGAAAAAAAATCATTCATAATTTCTTGTTTTTAGCTCACGGAGCTAAAATTTCGAGCCAGATCACTTCAATTTTGGCCCAAAGTAGATCGGTACCTTATCAAAAAATTGCGTATCAAAAACCCGAGCAAAAACCTGATCAAATCCTTAAAAAAATGTTTCACATAAACGTAAAACAATTATGGAAATGAACTAGATTGAAGTGAAGCGTCAGCAACTAAGATCATATTATCGATTCGCATATTAATTGCACAACAATCATCCCTAATTAATAGGGGATCGTCTGTCGATGTCTGGGTTATTATACCTCATATAGTATAGGGCGCCAGACGTGTAAATATGCGACGATAAAATGAGACTTATGAATAATATCCGAGCAGCTTTCTGTGTCAGCGTTGCATTAATATTAACAATTTCGAGTGGCGGAAGAAATGGGAAAAAGGTCCGCGATACGTCCGATCGAGAGCTCCAATTTGTTCCTCTCGACACGTGCCGTCATCATCCGAGACTTGCGATATTTCCAGTCGACTGGGATAAATGCAGTCGCCCTCCGAAACCCGATCCACGGTCCATTTACCCCCGCGCTCTTATCGCCTCCTCATTTCCCTCCTGTTATCACTCACCGACGGCTGTCACAGATAAACTGGCGCTGTGGCGATAGCGATAGCGATAGGAAAACATCTGCACCGTTGCCGGGGCGCTACCATCATGATTTTTGTCTTTATTCTTATTCTGATTCCAGTTATTCTAGGTTTTTGTAGGTTTTTGTTATTCTAGGTATTGGTGAGAAATTTTTCTTAAATAATGTGAAAGGGAAGCAAAATTGGAGTAAGTGGGCAAGAAATAAGCAAAAAGTGACACGCATTTGACAACCATGCCCTTGAAGGCAGCGTTTATCTTGTCTTTCATTTCGTCTCCCCTCGGCAGTGAGCTCGCGATGAAAATTCGACTAACCAATTTAATTATTTTAAATGCGCCCCGGAGCGTGTATCCTAAGGCGTATTTTTAGATCAAGAAGAGAGTGCGTGAGTTAACCAAGTTAGATGATTGCATCAAATATTTATGCGAAAGCAACTTCAAAGTGGCCAGGGAGTTTTCCTTACATTCAATTTGGACACAAAGGAATTTAATTTTTTACTAATCCCGCGTGATTTCCGGACCGATTTCGCTCAGCTTTATGATTTCGCGCTCAGCTCAGCTCAGCTTTACCCCGGATCGTTTCATCTTCGGCGTTTTTCTTTTGCACGCACATACCTACAGCTACTTCTTCGATAAGACTTCAATTAGACCGTCTTTAGATCTAACGGAATATTCAGAAAGAAAATTTAAATGTAGAGGGTGAAGCAAACATCTTTCTGGAGTTCTCTGATGGAGTTTCTGAAATTTCGTTACTCAATAATTCCTCCATATAGTAAACCCGTTTTTTTGTCATTTATTCACCTTAACTACGTAGGTACCAAAAGGTAGGTACATACTTTCGTCCTGAAAAATGCATGATAAGAAAGAAGTAAGAACATGCTCATTATTATAATGAGGCCATATTTACCATAGTCAATACCACTCATTTGAGACACATTTACTACAAATTACCCAACAAAACATTTTCCATTTAAAATAATCACAAAAGAAAAAAATAACTTGCCAACAATTCTTCACTGTCCCTAGAAATGCCCCGTTATGTAAATGCGAATCCGTCCCTATCAGTGGCAGCATAAATAATGCATATATCTTCGCCGAGTGATTTCTTAATTAGGCGATAGTTACAGTGGAGGAATAATTACCGGCCATAAAGCATTGTTACCACCTTGAGATAAAGAAGGGAGAACCGGACAGAAAGGCGACATGTTATAATGGAACTGAAATGTCTCAGATCTCAGACAAAGGCGGCGATTCAGGACGGTCACTTCAGATTCGAGCACTGTTGTCAGGTTTATAATTAAATATTAAAAATACACTGAAATGGGCTGCAAAAATAGGCTTCAAAATCTAATAAGGTTATGATAACATTCGAAAATTAGAAGAGGTAAAATTTGACCCCTGAGGAACTCCATGATACCCCAAGAAGATTAAAACACCACCACACTGCTTTTTAAGTTACCTATGTCAAAAACATCTAAAAGCAAGTTCAGCAAAGGAATTATAACTGAAAACCAAAAAAGTCAAAATTTTTATTACAGGTGCCTATAATAGAATGGTGCGTAGGAATTATGATCATAATTTAGTTCTATTAGAGCACCCGGTGTGAGAGATTGTAAAAATAATGATGATTCTACATTTGATCCCTGAGGAACTCCTTCGTGCACAGAGACCAAAAAATAATATAAACAAACCGTCAAGTAACTGTACAAAAATTACATTATCTGAAAAAATTACAGGTATCTTCACTTAGAAGATGGTTATAGGTCTAGATGTGAGACTGCAAAAAAAAAGGTGAGATCCTGGGTTTAATGCCTTAGAAATTCCAACACAAAGGAAAGAAATTAGATTGAAGGTCGAAAAATGGAAGGAGAAAAAGACAACCAGAATGGTCTCAAAGGTTGCAAGAAAAATAGGTGATACCCCAGGTTTTATCCTTGAGGAATTCCTACACAAGGGAAAGAAATAAGATTGAAGGTCGAAAAATGGAAGGTGAAAAGACAACCAGAAATGATCTTTTGGCGCTAAGAAAACTTGAAAAAAAAATTCTGGCAACACCGCACGAATGTGTAATTCGGGCATCTGGCGAGTAAATGAGATAGTGTCGCCGTGGTTTATAGCTGCAGATAACAGGCCCAGACCATTCATTAATTATGTCTAATTACTTGAACAAAGTAGACTCCCTTTTGATCAGGCACTTTATTTATTTATCGTTCGACGTTCGATATGTCTCCTGGAACCGGCAGTGAAGAGAATTTATAACGACTTTCCTTTAATCTCTGATGCGATCTTTGAGGCCTTACGATGGTTCTTAGAAAGTTTCGAGAGATAATCCCAATGAATAACCGGCTTATCTGTTTAAAAGAGTCTTTCAAATGAATTGCTCTCTCTAAAAAAATTTCAACCCCAATTCTTGATAGGTTAACTGTAGAGATCTTTATTCCTGTGATTAGGTAAGGTATACACCATCTTACAAGTGGTTAGAATAAAATAGGTAAAAAAGGTCTTCCTCGATGCCCAAAAAATGACCCAGAAAGATTCCGAGAAGTATTTGAAAGGAACACCAGGCTGCAGATAGGAAGTTCGAACAGAGCAGGCTGGCCAAAATGATCAAAGTGGGAAACTTTTACTCCTGACTGGTCACAACAGTTTGAATAGGTATAGTTACTTGGGGGAACAACGTGTGGGAGTGAGGGGGGAAACCAAGTCCATCCGAAATGTGGCTTCTCTCATGGAAAAACCTTCTGGCATTTATTTAAAAAAAAAACGAGAAATTTAGTAGAAGTTTTAGTAGAATGGTGATGAGTGGAATAGTGGAGAGGGTTCTTGGTGGTCTAGTCGCTTTTAATGCAAAGTCTCTTCGCAGTTCCCACCATAAAAGAAGTATTTCCACCAGAAAAATTCACATAAGATGGTTCTGGAGCTGGAACTAATGGAACTGAAGGATGAACGTCAAATGCTAAGGATAGAAGTTAAAAAATTACACAATTAGAGACAGGCATTAATATAAAGAATTGAGTGGATTTTTTCGTCATCTCAATCGTCATCTCGAGTTAATAGCCAATGATATAGACAATTTGTCAATCAACGAAGCACCTAGCTTAGAGACATCAATTACATCGGCCATTTTATGAGCACGCAAAGCAACGAGAGTCCCGACTCAAAGCCTAATATCTTATTTATACAGTCGTAAACAAGATCAAAGGCGTTAAGGAATCGTAAAAAGTTAAAAGCTGGCGAAGAGCGTTTTAAAATCCACTGTCATTTCTCGTATTTGAAGTTTCATTATTTACTTCTGAGGTGAAATAAATACGGGTGGTCTAGACGTATTTCCCTTAATTATCTTTTCTATTTTTAAGCCTATCACGCGGTTGGGACGGAGGCTGGAGGCGTCGTGGTGCTCGGTGCTTTCTGCGTGGGACCGCGGGACAAAGCAGCATCGTTAAAAGTATCGAGTGCTCGCGAACTTTGCTTCATTATGAGACTGTCATCGACGCAAAGCTGGATAAAATAAATAATAAAAGATCGTTGCGGTGCTGGAGAGCTCCAATTCGAAGAATTCAATCTTTGACTGTATTTATACCTCAAGCGTCAATTATGGAGAAAAACGTACTTGTAACATGAGAATACTTGTTTGCGTTTGTCGTCATGGAAGATGAAAGCAAATACGCTCAATTAATACATTGGACACTCTCTCCTAAATCGAACGACAAGTTTTAAAGCGCCCTCACTCGGCAATGATACGCTTAACGCTGCTGCAGTTGCTCTAAATCAATACAATGCATTAGGCATAAAAAAAGTTGTTTTCTGATACCTGGCATCGTTCTCGCAACGATTTTATCAGAAAACTGGAGAGAATGTACCAGGTTACATTTTGAAACGAATCGACTCGTCGTATCGTATACGAAAAGTTCCATAAAATTCCGATAAAACCGGCGTGACTTTAGTTAAAAACGTCAATAAACCGACTGACTGATTAATAATCCATAAGGCGAGTTTGACAGGCGGGCATCGGCGGAACCAAAGCCGTTCCCGCTGCATCGGGGTGAGATTCTCCGGCGGAGCGTAACAAACGGGAGGGGCTGCGGGACGGCGGCGCTGATGAATAATGAATGGAATCGCGTGCCTAACAGGAACGTATTAGACCGGCCAGGTCGCCGTGTATGGAAGGCCTAATATGTATTAATGCTTTCATAATCAGCAGGTTGCTGCTTTTATTACGGCGCTAATTAACGGGCATCGCACCGAAACAATGCCCGATCGATACCCGACACAGAAAACACCCTTCATCTAATTATCAGCCCTTTCCTGCCTGATATGCAGCGTGCACAGCTCCAACACGGTGCAAAACGGATGCTCCTGAAAATATAAACAGAGTCAATTATTATTCCTTGCCTGGATATAATTACCATGCCGGGTTGCGAGGAAACTTATGAAAAGTTAATTGGGTTACTTTTCCATCATAGTTTTCTCATAAGAGCTCTACACTACCTACTAAAAGCAAACAATAATATTTACCTTCCAACTTTTTTATGACCAGCATTAAGTAGGTACTATGAAAACTCTCTTACCACAATTTATATCATCATCATCGTAATGGAACAGTGAGCAATAATGGTAATGATGCACAACACCAACAGTAAAGTCATTGAGGCTCCTCTGCATAAAGTAAGCGAAGGACGAGGATCAAGGGACGAGGACGACTACGAGAGTAAACAAACAATCGCAAGGCATGAAGAATTCAAGAGCCCCCGGCTATTGAATACGTGTCCGGCACCCCAACCTAGGTGGGCTCGGGCTCAGCAGATATGGTAATGTGTAGGGCGAGCGCGAGCGAGCAGGCCACCCTCGGGAGAGGGAAGGAAACAACTACCCCGAGCAATCGATTAATTCCCGTCTCTTTGGCGCCACCGGTGAATGATACACATGACAATGCGCAATCAGAAGCCACGACTCCCCTTTCCGTGAGTTTCGGCGCGGTCAGCGAGGAATAATAAAGACCTCGCTGAATTAATGAATTTCCGAGTGGATTTCCGCTTGTTCCTGCGAAGAAGTGGCCGGTGCTTCAAAGTTATGACACTTCGAACTCACGACACTTCGAACTCCGCCGGTTATTAGTGACGACGTCGCGAGGCCGGCGGCGGCGGATGGAGAGGGTGCTTGATCTGGATTTTTCTGCTGAAAATAAAATCTCGCCTTAATTGCTTTTCAATAAGGAAGTTACTTCGATGATTGCGATTGTGTGTGACATTCTTCTCAAGCTTTCATAACTATTTGCTAAGGAGCTAAGTTTACTAAGAGCGAATGTCTCACATTAGAGTTTTTACTGAACGTTGATGGGTTTAAGGCTGTTCAATTGAAAACCGTTTTATCGTGCGAATTCGCGCTCTCGAGATACGATCGTTCAAAGTTAAAGTTGAAAATTGTTTTTTTTTTATATATTTATCCCGTTTTGTGAGAAAACTAAGAACTTTAAGGTCCAACTGGATTGTTTAATCGACTTGCATGACAATCGACTGTCCTCACACGAAATTACGTCTCATTCTGAAGACATCGATTTTTAATAAAAATTTCAAGCTAACCTATTCAAATTTTTCGAAAAAAAATTTCTCTTTGATTTTAATAAAAATCCTCCGTCAGACGATATAAAGTACGAGCAGTTCAGAACTGTAAGCAGTAGTTCTGTAGCTCCCCGTTTTCGAGATACGACCGTTCAAAGTTGAAAATTAGCTATTTTTCACCTTTTCAAAAACTGAGAAATTTGCGGTCCAACTGGATTGGTTTTCCGACTCGTATGTCAATTGGCGTTCGACTGTGCTCACACAAATTTATGTTTCATTTTGAAAACATCGATTTGTTCAAGAAAATTTCATGCTAAAGATATTCAAATTTTCCGAAAAAAATTTTTTCTTCGATTTTATTAAAAATCCCCCGTCAGACGATTGAAATAGCAAGAAGTTTAGAACTGTAAGCGTTTCTGGAACTCTACCCGTTTTAGGAAAACAGTCGAAAACTCATTTTTCGAACGGAAATTTTTGTGCCAATTTTTGCAAAACCCGATTCGGACAACTTAGGGCCCCATTCGCGTTATTTTTCACCGTCTTGGCGTCGAATGCCATGCAACAAACGTTGCCTCGAACAAGAGATCATCGTTTATGTCAAACAAAAATAACCGTAGATAATAATAATAATATTAAAAAAATTTCACAATTTTCTCTTAAATTTTACCGAATTCAAAAAAAACTGTAAAAAAATTAAAAAATATAGAAAATTGTAAGGTGTCTGGAAAGTGGATTTTCCGTTGGTGGAAAACTCCTTATCGCAGACCTTTGGGAGATTGATTGCTGAGTTAGAACCAAAAAACAGTTTCCAGAAATACGGAAATGCACTCAGCGCGTCCGAATTAGCAGAATATTTAAAAAAAGAAATAATGAAAAAATGTGCGCACCGAAATTTTACACCTCCGTTTTTTGTCGAAAAAAATTGCAAAAAAATCATATTTCTCAAAAATAAGATTCCGCCGATTTCTGCAAAAACAGTAAAAAAAATTCGAAGGTTTCTGGAAATCTATTTTCTTTTTTTTACCAATTTTTGAAAAAAAATTCTTAAACATTTTATACCTACGTACGTCTACCTCTGAAACTAACTACGCATAACCAACTTACGCCGACAAAAGGCGTAAAGAAAGGTGAATGTAGATGTCTTTCGGGGATAAGCCTCGTCGCTGTAAGAAGGAAGCAAAGATGTCGCCGCTGGTATGTGGCTTTCTCCGTCACTCTCTGTATGTCTCCCGATGCACCGAAGTTAGACGTAGACGAAAAGACTGCGATTTTTTTCCGGACCCTCAAAAGCTTGAAATTTGTACCAAGTAATGCGATTTTAGAGTTGGTGATAGGGAGTTCAAAAAATGAAAAAAGGGTCAGTAAGATTATTTTTATATGAATTCATATCAGAAGAAAAATAAATTGCTTTCTTCTAACAGAAAGGTCAGGTTTAGTTTGACTGACATCGCGTGACGTCATCGGGAAAAGTTCCGCGGAAACTTTCCTGCAGCCAATTACAAGAATCCAAGGCGGTTTAAGGAGTCTCGGATTTAATCGAGTTAGTCTAGGCACGGACCTTTTATTATCACGCAACTATTAAACTCAAAGCTATTAAACCCGGATTAAATTAAAAACTTTCACGGAAAAGTCGGCGCGAAGAAAATCGATAAGTTCGGCCACTTTTTTCAGTAAAAAAACTAAAATCTCTTAGGCGATCTTATTTACTTAATTAAACTTGAACGAGACAAGCAAAACAAGACGAAATACCGATTGGAGCGGATATTTGATTAATCAGAGCTTTCATAAATTGATCGAGTAATAATGGTGGTCTTCGAGGAAGAGGAAACCCTCCCGATCATTATTTAAATTTGATTAGGTACCGAACTTGAGATGAAAAATTAATCGTTGCTTTGCTTAAGTCGTGCTGGTGCCAGTGCTGGTCTGCTGCTAGTGCCCCTCATATTAAGTAATAATCAATCATAGGTATCATAACGAACGAGCTTCCTCTTATTATCCTACCTATAATTTTTCATGTACAGGAATTTCGTGTTGTAACAATAATAATGACAATGGAAGATAATGATGATGATGTTGATCATCTCGACCTAACTCTAATTCTGGAGCGAATTAACCGCGAACCAGTGAACTCCACCCACGAGACATTAATAAAAGCAAATAACATCAGACCGTTTCGGTTTGTTTGGATTCAAAGCAACAGACATAGATAGGATGGGATTTCTCTGGGAGATCTCAGATCAGACGTGTTGTTTGCTCTTTGAAAAGTAACACACCAAAATAGGATATTATCCCACAGGACCAGGTCGACTTTTAACATAATTCAGATCCCAAACCTCTTTCCCGTAAGCCGTAAGCGTAAACGTTTCGTTTCATTCAACCCCCCACTTGCATGGCACTGGCACATCTGTCACTGATGTATTATTATAGCGCTTTCAGACTTTCAAGGTTCAAGCGACGAGCAACGTCATATCATATCAAGGATATGTGTCCTTTCTCACACAATGGTGAGACCTGAGAAACTGACCGTGTTGTATTATAAGTCTCGTGACAATTGGCCGTTTGGTCCCACCCCGCAGGTGCACCCGCGCGCAAGGAACAAATAAATCTGCTGCCGCGCAGACAATGCCAGAGTTAAAAGCTCTGTCATAATAAAATTCGGGACGTCAATTTTCTTTCCATCCTTGCGGAACTGACTGGAACTTTGGTAGGTAGGTAAATTGTTTCCGCTGGTCGCGCCTTTTATTCTTTTTGCACGTATCTCCTCGCAGTTCGTCATTTATTCCCCGTTCATCCAGTTCCCGACACGCTTGGATGAAATAAATATTGATGGGTCCCTTTCTTCTCTCTCTAACGGCATATCGTCCTGCAAGTGCCTATGATACCGGGTAAATCGGCAAGAACGAAGTAGCGTGTATGCGGTGAATTTCAAGTTACTAAAAAAAAAGCCCGGCAACTTATTCACGTCGTATCACATCCCCCGCTGCCATGCCAGTGAGTGAGTGGGTAAATTACAGGCCGTGTAAATTTCAATACTCCATCTCAATAGAGCAGGTGGGATATGTGGAAAAGTTCAAAGCAAGTGGCTCTGAAGGCCGTATCCTCGTAGCCGTATCCTCTCAGAAGTGCATGAATAATTCAGATCTGTCTTTGAATCGGTCTGAAGGAAGACGAGCGAGCGGAGGAGCGATGTCTTGACGTTAGTGACAGTGCGTGCTGGGGAACGCCAATCGCATGTCGCCGACTCGGTTGCAATAACGTCGTCGACATGTGCAATCGGCGGCTTCTTCGACTTCTATCTCGGGGAGGGCGTCAACCGCAGACGTAGACAATGCGAGCGAGACTCGCAAAATAAATCACCCCCGGGCGGATACTCCGGGGTTGAACTTGAAAGCTCCGGAGCTAGAGCTGGAGCCGGAGCTACAACTCTTGTAGTTTAGTGTGACGTGACCTGGGTGCCCCCTTTTCCCTTATAAATTGACTGCGTTTGCATTACAAACCCGAGCCCTGGGGCGATCGCGCGTATATTCCTCGTATACCCACGTAACAAAGACGATGATTGCGAACACTAACTACTAAGACTACCCTAGTTCGCACCTTCCATAAAACTGACGAGGGTTGCTTTTGCTTTGTTGGTAGAAAAACCCAACTAATCAATTAATGAAACAGGAAAATTTCCTGTTGCTAGGTATTTCGGTGAAAATAGCTCGATATTTGTCATTTGTCAATGCATAGGTATACTGGAAAATTCTGCTATGTGGTAAAGCGTATTTTCATTTCTGCAAGGTCATAATTTGTATTGTAGTTTCAAGCTTCTTTTTAATGGACTTCAAACGACGTAAAATTGACTCGCCCTTATCTTAATAATTATTGCGATTTATGTTGCAGCCGGAATTTTTTTTTATTTTTTTTTTTTACTTATTTTTGTAAAAATTTTTGACCAAAAAAAAATCGATTTGCATTTCGTCGACATGTCGAAAGCAAAATGTATACGTATATGCGACCAGTTTAAGCAAAAATTCCAGGTCTTACGTGACAATTGAAGGAAATCTTGATTCACCGGCATCTCAGCGTGCTTTTAATTCAGCAAAACTTACTCTTAAACTTCGCTTGCGAGGGAAACTAAATAATACTTCGGCACGATAAATAGTTAATTATAAAATCTTGTAATTATAAAATCTTGTAATGTTCTTCTCATAAAATCATTGCTTCAGTCGTTTCACTAATAATAAACATTGCCTGGTGTGGGCTTATGACAAAGGGCTCATAAGCATGAGTATTTCCCAAACTGGCTTTCTCTTTCTCATTAAAGTTCATGTACCGTTACCGGGATTTGTGCCGTGACAGTGGGGCCTGAAAGGCGTCCCTGCTTTTTATGCAGTTAAATTTTCGGTAACAGTGAAAAGCGCTCTCATATCTTATTGGCTTACTTATTCATTTTGACATAACATATTCGACTTATTCACTGTTTAACATTTTCCTGTAATAATTTGTAATATCCCGTTGAGAAGAAATTATGCAAAAAATTCTATTTTGGTTCGCGATGCCTATTTTGTATTAAAATATGTTTCTTTTTATTTTCAGGTAAGCGCAGAGAATTCAAATTATGAAAACGATCTTCTGTCCTGTCGTGAGTGAAATGGTAATGTTGTAAATGTTACTTTTATGAAGTTTTTTTACAATTTTTTTTTTACAAAAAAGGTAAAAAGTTTTGCCTTCAAAGCTGGCAAAACTGCCTTCGTGATTCTTTTTCATTTTTTTTTCTTCAACGCATAACTTGATATGTTGGCTTCAATTCGTCTCGCATGTTGAATTATATCGAAAAATTAGAAATTTCCCCGCTGGTCGGGGAATATTTTATGCTGAATAATCGGAAATCATTGCAACTTCTTATTTCAGATCGGAACTTTGAAAGTCTTACAAAAAAAATAACTGAGACATATAAACTCTTCGAAGTATAGGTCTTGGAGAATTCATTGCATTGATTATAAATGGAATGAAATTTCAAATTTGAAACGACTTCGATTAGACTGCATCGCAGCATAATTTTTTCCTAACGATAAATTGTTTCCGGGCGGACGTCGAAATTCCAATTCTCAGTGTCCCCCGTCGACTTAATGTATTCCACTCCATCCATTGTCTTATCTCGGAGGATTTCTAAACGAAAGTAATTTAGTTTTTTATTCGGGCGAATTTATTGCTTTCGGTGAATATTCCGCGAGGCTTTTCCGACCCGATTGAAATCGAGGAACCGGATTTAAGCAGCAGGATACCCTCCCGAGTCTTTACTTATACGGGAAAGTGCAGCCCCGGAAAAAGCATACAATTCGGGGATGCGTATTACAAGTAGAAAATCTGCTTTCACTGTCGTCGACGAATTACTATTAGTACTAGTAGGTACTACTGCGTTGTGCAATTTGAGGAAGAATAACCCCCGGGGGATCCCACCTTTGTGTGTGTGTTTACGAGAGGAGCCTTTGAGTTAACCGGATGTTCGGCTATAAATTAAAGAAATCCCTCTCTCTGTCTCTATCTGCTACCACTGCCCCTTATAAGCACCTTAGACTTAGAAGGAGCAAGTAACCCGGTAGCGTATAAACAAACCAATCATTTAGAAAGTTAGACTTACTAAGCCGGGCTTATAAGATGAGACTCGAGTCGGGGACTTTGTGCATACACAACCTGGTTTGTAGTAGATTTGGACGTCCCAGTTGTGTTGTGTCCATATACTCAGTTTCATACACTAAACAGAGATAATGACCGGGACCAGTCGACCCGAAACTAACCGGGGTTGAATTTACCCGAGCGTCTATTGCCTGTCCCGGTTCTGTGGCGGGCGGGATTACAAGCTTCGGACCGTCACATAATCGGATTTTGGCAGTAAAACGTCAAATATTATGTCGAGGATAGGGCGTCTTTATCCGGACAAATGTCGGCCCCGTAGCCCGACTAAATGGACTTGTTTGTATCTTCTGTGTCTGTGTTGTTTGCTTTCAACTACTGTCAAAATGTCATTGAGATTTATTCACTCTAGTGTAGGCAATGCCAGAGTTAGATTGTACTAGCTTGTTATATTGCCTACAGAAAGGCTTATAAGTTTTTTTTATTAAATCAAACTAAAATGTACATTATTGTATTCAGAAAGGTTTTAACCCTAATTTACTATGTCTGCGATGTTAAATAAGAGAATCGAGGGTTGTAGAAGTCAGAATTCTAACGTCACAACTACCGCGGTTGAAAAAAAATGCGAAATAATAATTGAGCATCGTGGTTTTGAGTTTTTAGGAGATAACAACAATTTAAAAGATAACGACAATAACATATACATCACTGGTAAATACGACACCATACTTGAACTTGAACTATATTGCATAAGCAGAGCGTTGGCTTGCAAATAATAGTAAAGGATAACATCTCGCCATGCTTCTATGATGGTCACTTAATGTTTATCAATATGTCTTGTCTGTCAGATTCGAGGTAGCTTTGAAGTACATAAGTTGTTGCATCAATACCTCCTTTTACTTGCATGAATATAAATGTTTAAATTAACTTAGTCCGTTTTCTTGAATGAACTCTTCCTTTACTTTACCAAGCCTTTACAAGAGGAGTTCTCTCACTTCTTAGAATGCGCTATGGAATTACAACTTTTATTTTACCACACGAATTGATGCTTTGAAACACGAATCTTGAAACAACGACAATTCTTCAATGATAATAATAAGTGCTCTGTCGCCTTATCTGAATTTACATTTCACTGTAACGATTATCTTGCGGTTGGGAGGGAGGGGGGTGCGTCAGCGTCTCGATTGAAATCTGAATGTTGATCTTCCACCCGAGCAAGAAGCAGATAAGCAAATATTTACGGGCACGCCCAGGAATCCATGACAAACAGAATTTACAACTAATTTTACTTTCAATTAGATTTATAACGTCCCAACGAGCAGGGTGTGTTTTGTCAGCTGGATAAAGTCGCTCGCACCGATCATGAAAGTAACTCGGCCAGGAAGAGTCGTCTCGATTTTATTGTGATTTTATGGGGTTTTCGGGAAAGCCATAAAAGCGTATAGAGTTTTATTATGTGTGAAAGTCGTCTGAAGTCTGAAGTTTTCAACGGGAACGGGCTCTCGTATTACAACAAGTTAATAAAAGCGGCTATTCTCGACACAAATTAGTAAATAGGTGGATGCATGAAATTGGCTTATAAAAATGGCAATAAATTCTCATTTTAATTATCCCTTAAATGACTCTAAATTTTTTTCCAACGACGTAAAATCGGCTTATTTTGCGGTAAACGCACCAATTACATTCATATTAAATTTACATAATCAAGAAATATTTTCCCTTAATACTCGCACCACAATTATATAAAGGGATTACACAGAAAGTTAACTTTTGGGACGTAACAGCGTAAAACAGACCCGGGCAGATGCAGAGAGCAGTAAGTTCCTGAAGCCTAAGTTAATCCTAACCGCGATAAGTTAATATAAAATATGCACCCCCGCGCCCCTGCTCCTATTTAGGTATTCAAAATGGCGGAGAAAGCGCAAAAGGGTGCACGTGTTCGCCGTTAGAAGTGTACATTCATTACGCAACCTGTCTCTGTAAACAATGATAATGGTAATAATTGAAAACATTCTGCAGTCCAGATCATAAAAATGAAATAGAATTTCCTCAGAGCCAGTTTCCTCCATCACCTTTTGTTCAACAGCTGATTGACTGGAACTGGGTCCCCCCAAATTACTTTTTTCATTATACCAACTTTGCTCTGACAGTTTAATATAAAAATAAAGTACAGGGTGTATAAAAATATAAGAGAAGGGAAACACTCATTATTAACATAACTCAACTCTGCATTAATTAAGGAAGTTTTTATTATTTGAATCCACAATCCGTTGTGATTGTGAGAAACTACTTATATGTGGAAAGCAAAGAGAATCTGATCATCTTTTTATTAAGGAAAAAATCGATTGCCTATCTATACGACTACAGTTTAATAATCCTAAAGTGCAGGTCACCTAATAGAACAGATAAAGATAATAACGTAAATCTGGGATGAATGATGAGGTATTTGGGTATTTATTTATGAACGTTGCGCGGAGCTAAAGGTTAAAAGGAGCAGATTTAATATCACCCACGCGGGTTAGGTTAGCCTTTACCGGGTTAGCGTTACCAGCACCAGCACCGTGCAGCAGATTACAAAAGCCGGTAAGTCTAATGCATGATTGCTTAATGGGCAATATCCTTTAATATACTATTTATCCGTGTAATGAAGACGAATTGCCGGTTGGTTCAATGTTAGTTAATGCCCCGATGTGGGCTTGGAATACGATTTGGCACGCGACTGTATTGCCACCATTACCAGTTCTTATCGTTACTTATTATTGCTGAGACAAAGAATTTTTTAAATCAGACATTGTGACTCGATTTCCTCGGGAGAGACTTGAAATCTTCTTAAAAGTAGAAGAAATGAAGAGAATTTAAGTCTCAGGAAAATTTCTTGCGATTAAATGGAGAAAGTCTCACTTAGCTGTTACAATTGCAACAATTGTGAGCATAACCGCTCTAATTGCTGCATTGAACGTTACAAATTCAGATTCTTTAACACGATTTACTCGAGACGAACGTAAATTTTTCATAGAAGTAGAAGAAATGAGAACTTGCGTCTCAGGAATATTTCTTGCGATTAAATGGAGAAAGTCTCACTCAGCTGTTAGAATTGCAACAATTATGAGCGCAATCGCTCGAGCTGCTTGATAAAACGTCGTCAAAGGAGACACTTTGACACGATTTCCTCGAGATGAACGTGAAACCTTCTTGAGAATAGAGGAAAAGAGGTCTCAGTAAAATTTCTTGTTATTCATAATTCAAATGTTTCACTTGAATGTTAAAACGGCAACAAGTTTTAGCAAAATGACCAAATAAATCATCCTCAAGCAGCTTTCTGGTCACTCTGGTTTAGTTTTAGTCACAAAATCGAACAGGTTGTTTGTGTAACGGGCAGAAGAACTTCCAAAACCAGAAGTTCTTGTAACTTAATTAATGGAAAAACGCCCGGTAGGCATATCTGGCGATGGAAGTCTCTGATAAAGTCAGACTTGTTCTGCAATAAATTTACTATCGGCAGGCAGAGATAGAGGAGGTAACATCGGCAGCAGCAGCAGCAGTTTAGTAGGAAATGGTTTGTATTTACAATAATTTCAATTTGCTTATCCGGCAATCTGATTTCGAATTACACGGATTCCGGGCCTTATCTCGCTCAATATCGATAACCACGAGTACTAATTGGACTCGCTCAATTAGTCAACACTAAAAATTTATAAAATTGCCCGGGTAATGGTTTTCTATTCAGTGTGGGAAGGTCTTGTTTAATTAAGCCGTGCCCGCATCTTGATTAGAGTTCATTAGCAGGTCAATTAAATGGTACGAGCATCCCGAAGGCCTATAATTATCTGAAATATATCTCGGCCGGATCACCACAAAAACGCCGCTTAAATTAATTCAGTGGTGTTAAAATAATTACGTTTTTATGGTGGATGCAATCAAGTCGCCATGCGGAGATGGCGAGACTGTCTGCATCGATTAGGTGCTGGTGGTTCTCCCTCCTCGTCTCTTCCGAGAAACATTTTACTAGGCCGTAAAGTTAATCAAATTTGGCATCACGAGTTGAGCAAATTGCCGTTTTATATATCGAATATGCATAGTCGCTTAGTTGCCGCGACTGGCTATTATTTATGCAAAGTGACGTACAAAGTGGCGAATCAGACAGTTTCGTTATTACCGCGGTAATATCTTCATCTATTTTGAATTTTACTTCATTTTCTCTCCAATTTAGCCATTTTGTAATCACAGTTTAATCCAATCAGCAATTTAGTTTATAAGTAGGAGAGTATTAAATTATTTAAATAATTGAGCTTCGAGCCGATTCTACCTGGGATACTTTGACCCGACTTTGCTATTCTTTTTTATAATTATTGTTTGATCGATAAAAGAAGAAATAATACCAATAACCTCCGCTACCAATAACCCTTATGGCATGAGTTAGGCTTGCGCTGGTCCAGGTTTTTTCTAAATATTATTCTACATTATTCTAAATTCAAAATTACCCTTAACAAAATTTGAAAAAGTTTTAATTACAGACGTAATGGTTACTTTCTTAAGATACATATATTTTTTTGACTACTTGTATACGTTTTTGAATTGCAAACAAATCTGACATTACATTTAATAACTATTCAACCTCTGCCCAAACTTTCCCCAAAAATCTTTTATGATTTTCCACAAATTATGTTTTTTGTTGTTTTCATGTTCAAAAAGTCCTACTTTGGTCTTTAAACTCGCACGATAAATCTAGTCTGCTTTAACGTTGATCTATATGGAAACCGATTTTCAAAAAATATATATACAGGGTGGTCTATTTTAATCTACCCACTCGATTATCTTGAGTAATAAACACTCTACAAAAAAAAAAGTCCAATATCGAAATCCTTCCTTAAATTAATTTTTTTGGCACGGTGGTCATCCCGCATACGACCACCGTGCTACTGTACTAGAAAAACTGGACTTCTCGGCGACATAAACAGTAATGGACTGATGACAGCGTGATTTTAGATTTCGTTGAAGACGATTTCACTTTTACTTTCTCACAATTTCCACCCATTCACCCTCAATTCTCCGGCAAATCATCCATGACAAAAATAGCGATTCCCACAGATAGACCCGTCACGCACATCACTGATGCGTCACGTGTCATGGTAGTAATTAATCCAGGGCGCAAGACTCGCAACGGGGCGTCAGGGGCGCCGGGTCGGGCAGGTGTCGGATGTCAGCGCCTGTCTTAGAGGATCGTGTAGGATCACCTGGAGCATGTAATGACAGCTATTATCATATTTACACATCGGAGGGCAGGCCGGGCGGAAATCAGTGGGCGTGTGCTCACGGCCGCAACACCTTTTTTTTATCCACCGTAATTACATAAAATATCGTGGACTGTGAGCTTTGATTTTAATTTACTGAGCAGAATTGCCATTATGTCTCAAAAATGTTGATATGAATTATTCAACAGGAACAATTTTATCAACTCTTAAATTTTCCTCATTTTCCCCCCAACAAACAGAGCGAGATATACGCAGATGATATTCTTCACTGACATAGATTAGAATTTCCTTATCCTAAGTGGTGGGTTGGGCCGCTCCGTGCGCGCCGCACAACGTGCAACGTAAATTCTCGTCCAAATACCCGACTCCGGACCCCAAGAAACCGGGGTGGAATCCTCGTTAGCAGTCTATCATCTGGAACTGTTCAAGATGTCCCATTACGAACTACTCGGGCTTTAATTGTGTTCCAGAATGCATGCAACAATGGGGAAAATTCATTTGTCCTGACGTAATGAAAGCCCGGGGCGCCACCTGCGATGTTTCAACGTCACAGTCGAAAGTTGATTCAGGGACTCGCATCTATCTGGAGCCGAAGACAGATAGGAATAATTATGGACGTCGAGTGAGACGAACGAGTTTAATTGGTGCGAAATTGGCTTGATTTCCGAAGGTGCACGTGCTTGTTTAGTTTCGTTTCAATTAAGATTGTTTCGTAGCTTTCGGATTGTCTGATTGTGGAATTTCTAAAAAAAAATAGTTTTGATTATTTACCAATTACCATGCTTGGCAGTGAAAAATCCATTTCGTTAATTTCCGTAATCTTGTCTGTGCGAGTTTCTTGAGAGTTGAGACGATCAGATCACCAATCGGATTTTATTGGTATGGCTTTACTGCCGAAAAATGTCCAGGTAGCAGAGGCACGACGTTTTGACACGTGATTATAACGTCATGTTTTGGTTATAATTGGTCACTAACGTCAGCAACCTGAAATTGACGCGGTTTAAGCCTCTCAGGTGATTAACGACAACCAATAGGAGACGTTAAAAATCCCCATTTCACGACGTCGCCGTAAGTAACGTGATTATAACGTCATATAGACGTGAAACTTGGTATACGAAATTAGAAAAAAAAATTGAATGAACTATCAAGTCAAATTTTGGCGGTGTTTTCCACGTTGAAAGGTCAAATACATTACCACGTCATTTTAACGTCACAAATTCGTCATTCGACATAATAGAACACAAGAACCGACAAAAATTTAGTTTTATAAATGGGACACTCTCCTAAAGCCTACATAATCTCAGATATTATCATAAAACCATTTGTGATTGAAAAATTTATATCGGAACCGTTACGCATAATATCTGCCATAATATGATCTAATAAGTAAAAGTTCCACCGAATCCGTTCCTAATCAGATTAGTGATGATGAATTATTGTCCATACACGCCCCCAAATAGACTCGAATTAAATTATTTAGCTCGCATTAAAAGGAAAGCAACGACTGGGGTTTCGGTACATAATAAATAAATCCGGCATGTCCTCTCTCGTGGGGGAGAAAATTTAGAGAAAATTAAATTGCAATTGATATATAAAAGGATCCGCCCATGTCTGCCGCAGCTGCAAGGGGGTGTTAAGTGAAGTGGTTGAATTGGATTATTGTTTTTGAGCCTGCACACTGGGAAGACTGGACGGATGAATACGGAGTGGGTGTTTTTAGACGACCAAACTAATCGTCCCAAATCCTCAAGTTCTTCTGCTTGCTTGCGCGGCGCTCGTTAGCGCGCGGTAGCCGAGACGTGCACGCATAGGGGTGCGTAATTGTTTTATTGCAGAACGTGTATACGGATTTAGCGGGGGTTGATTTCCTCTAATCCAGATCGGGGTAGCAATGGTAATAGAGAATTACCTCCTCGTACATTGCATGACGTTGATGCATTACGCTCACGCGATGTATCATCAGCAGGGCATGATACTGGTAAGAACGAGTGGCTTTTGTTGGAACGAAATGGGTTTTAAATCATTTCAATAATAATAGGTAAATTGTAGGTACGATTTGTAAACTAGTATTAATCTTTATTATGTATTATTGTCGTGTATTAATTAACGGTGTAAATAAATAATTGGTGTGTACTGTGTAAAAATAATTGTAAATCTTTCTTCAATGAATAATTGAGTCTGGGATTATTTTAACGTAAATTCAGTATTTTCTCTCTCGCATTGATTTCTGCAGTAAATCGAAAAAAAAATTTTGACACGGTGTTATACTTGACTAATATAAATATAGAACTTGGAACGTAAGATTAATTTGATTATAATAAGAGGAAAACTATGTGAATAACGCGGTTAAAAACCTGTAAAAAACATTGAGTAAAAGTGCGATCTCGAGAGTGATCTATTGCTTGCAGCTGTCTCCATATGTTAATGAATGAAAGGTGATTAATCATTAATGTAATTTGAAGAAAACACATATAGGGATGTGTGAAATGAAAATGTAGGTAGCAGCAGCACATTATAAATTATCAAAAAGATCGCTTTATTGTTGCCATTTCCACTAACTATAGAAAAAATTATTTTGTTTCTATGCTTACTACCCACACGCTCACCGGCACCATTTTAACAAAAGCTGTTTATTCACCTTTAACACTGCCGTAAATTAACAGATTTTTCTCGTGAAAGACCATAAGAAATTCATCACTAGAGCCAGAGACTGTCTTCCTACTACAATACAATACATAAGACACCAACACCATATGTAAGAGATGAAGAAAACGAAAAATCCATTTATATCGCGGCTTTAAATCAAACATGATTGATTTTATGTTGTTTCGGTCTTCGTGGGCAGCGGGGAAAATCTTCAAGAAGACCAGCGTGAAATCTTGGAAATAAGATTAAGAAACGTATTATTATAGCTGAGCAAAATTTTACGGTCGTGAAATAATATCATGGGATCAATAATATTATCCTTGCACAATCAAGGGACCTACTGTTATGAAAAATTTGGTTCAGATATTAATTTCAACTTTGAATAGAATTGAACAATGTAACAATTAAATTAACAAATAAAAAGTAAATAACAAATAAAAAATGTAATAATAATAGTAATAAGAATATAAGAAATTGAAAGCGCCAAATTAATATATTTTTGAATTGTTGAAAAATCGGGAGGGATAATTTCTTCTCCTTCCTGATGAAGGAGGAGAATGTTTAGATAGCAACGGGAACGTAAGAAAATTGAGAGAGAAATTTTGAAATTATTCTGTCAGACACGAAGTTGAGGAGGAAAGATTTATTTGTAAAGGGAACCGAAGCTGCAAGAAAGACTTTAGAAATTGGTTTGTCAGAAACGAAGTTGAAGAGGAAAGATTTATTTGTGAAGGGAAAAGAAGCTGCAAGAAAGGGAGAAAGAGATTACGAGGACGACAGAGAGGTTTTAATCAGAAAAGGAAGAAAAATTAAGAAATTGGTCTCAGAAACGAAGTTGTAGAGAATTATTTGTCAAGAGAAAAGAAGCAGCAAGAAAAGGAGAAAGAGACTACGAGGACGATAGAAAGGTTTTAATTGTAAGGGAAGAAAAATTTAGAAATTGGTCTGTCAAAACGAAGTTAAAGAGGAATTATTTCTTTGCAAGAAGAAGAAGAAGAAGAGACTACGAGGACGAGAAAGGTGTTTTAATCGTAAAGGGAAGAAAAAAAATTTAATTGGTCTGTCAGAAACGAAGTTAAAGAGGAAATATTTGTTTGTAAAGGGAAAAGAAGCAGCAAGAAAGGGAGAAAGAGACTACGAGGACGAGAGAGGGGTTTAAATCGTAAAGAGAAGAAAAATTTTGAAATTGGTCTGCCAGAGACGAAGGAAAAATGGGAAATATTTATTTTTAAAGGAAAAAGAAGCAGCAAGATAAATAGAAGACTAGAGAGAGGTTTATAAAAAAGGATATGGTAAGATTTTGGCATTGTAATAATTAGTTTAAATTGTAGAGTGTAGCTTAACAAATTTTAAAAATCAGTGAGCTCGAGGTAGGTTTTGTAATTTTTTTTTAATAAAAATTTTTTTAGTTATAAACTGTCGACTAAACCCAACTGGGAAGAGAATGTCCTCTAAAATAATAAATAAAATGTATAGTAATAAGTAGAGAAAAAATTGGGTACCTATACCATGACAATTTGGCGCCCAACGTGGGGCACTCTCTTTTTTATTCATAAGTTTGGAAATTTTAAAATCAAATTTTAGTTCATTTGGCAAATTAATATAATCACAAACAGATAATTGAATGGTGGTTTTCTAAAACATAATAGTTTCTTTATAGTTAATTTAATAATTATAATTTATTTACTTGATTTTACAGAAAATTAGATAGGAAATGTCGAGACACGATAAACAGAAAAAACAATCGGAAGTGGGAAAATATCAAGAAACAGATGACATAATGATTCTTAGGAAGGATTATATCAAACAAAATGATGAAGAGACAAGGGAAACAATAAATAAAGGAGATATGCCGGAAACAACACAAATGATTATAGAAGATATTGCGAAACATAAGCCAGAATCAAAAGAAGAAATTACAAACAATATTACTATTACTATGTTAGAGATGATGAAAGAAAGTAGTAAGAAGACGATGGATGAAAATATTAGGGAAGATGGATAAATTAAAGGAAGAATGAACATAATAGGGAAATGGAAGAAACAAAAAATAAGAAAAAAGAACGAAATACAAGGTGTTATGGAAAAATTAATGAGAAATAAATAATAATATAAATACCTATTATTAACAAAGAAAAGGAAAATAAAGGAAATTAAAGTGAAAATATCACAATAGAAATGGAGAAAATAAAACAAGTAATAAAGAAGAAAATTAACATAGGAAGTATGAACGGGACACAGGAAGTAAGAGAAATAATACCAACAAAAGAAGAAGGAATTATATTATTTGATGAGATAAACTAGAAATTACATCCTGTGGTGTTCATAAATTTGTACTGTGAAAAATAAAATGAAGAACGTTGAAGATTTTGAAGAGATCAAGGAATATTTGCGTGGAGCTCTGCAAGGAAACGCGGCAATATGGTTTGCAACAAAAGAGAAATAATTCAACAGTTTTGAAGATTTTGAAGATTTATTCATGAAACATTTTTAGAGAGAATTTGAACAATCAATTTGTGTGAAAATTTATATTTTGGGGAAAAGAGAATACCATAACAGTTCCCATGTATTAGCATCTGCATTTTAGATTATACAACACCTTTACATTACTAATTTACACCCAACATTACTAGTGCAAGAAAACCAATAATACGGGATTGAAACGTTTCTTAGAAAACGTCATACTTCTCCACAGGTGTTAATTTTCCAAAAAGTTATTATTCTTAGTAGTTTTGGTTCTGGTATGGGTAATTATCACGAAATCTCTTATCTTATGACCGTAAACATCATCCAACGACACGCTCGTAGTGCTCGTACCATTAACGAGCCCTCTCATTAAAAAAGGCGAGAACCGGGCGCCAGCGCCGGGCAATACGCGGGTATAAAATTAATATGCCCACCTCTACCGGCCCGTCCAATAAAACCTCCTGAATGCTGTAATGCCGCATGTCTACACACATATCGACGGTATCCATCACCGCGCCGGCACAATTATCAGCTAATTATTAATGAATAATGAGCTCCGAGACGGACGTGGAGACATTAATCTCAACCTCGCACCGGTGACCCTCTAGCTCTACCAGCGCGCTGGAAAGGTTGGCATCACCGACACCGACACGGTCAGTGTCAGTGGACAAGGCACATGTAGGTGTTAACATGGCATTACGCTTGTCATCTCGGTGAGATCCTCTCGCAGCACAGGTAAAAGGTTGGTCTCTCGTATTATTAACACTAACACCAGCACCGTGCTAACGATACCCTTCCCTTTTCACGTCAATACGCTTTGACACCTCCAGCTTGTTTCAGCCGGCGCGTTTTTAAATATGGTAATAATTTGCATAAGCCCCATCAACTCGGTTATGCTTGATTGAAGGTGCAGACTAAAGTCGGTAATTTTTGATTTCGTTTAGATCGGTGTTGAATATGCCGGTTATGTGCGGGTATGGCAGGTGCACAAGGTAATGGGAGGTCTGTCCATAGACATGTGTACCTATTTTCAAGAAGTTTTGATCGTACGTGGGAGTCTCTGGTGCTGGTGAGACTCCCCCAGGTTTCGAGGCAAAAAGATGTTACTTAGTAGTACAGCAACCGCTGACAGGAATCAAAAGCCCTTTTCTGAGGATGTTTTTTCCATAACTTGTTATGGAGGGTGGAAAATCCCAAAAAATTCAAGGCCAATTCATTAATTTCCCAGCAGTGATCGATAATATCCTTGAATCCGTTATCTCATTCCGTCTTTTTGATTTAATGACAATACTGGGATTTCGGCCAGCACCAAGCATGGTTTCTTCAACAAATCTAGCGATACGGCTTTGATCCAATTTACCTGAGCCCATTTCTGAGGACATGTAGGATGGGTGACGAACGATGGGATAGTTTCTGGACTCTCCGTTCTCCTATAGTTCCCCATTCTCTCCATAGCTCTTCATTCTCTCTATAGCTGTCTATGCTCTCCGTAGTTTTCCATTCGATAGTGTGGTGTATAGTAATGAAGACGTGGTACCGCCTCTTTTTGGTTTATGAGCTACTCACAAGAAAAACTCAGACGGTCGAGTTGACTGGATCTGATGGATAGAGTGTTGAAGTAATTTTATGCTCCAGTCTCCTGAGGAGACCTCAAGTTCGTTGTTTTCCCTTATTCATATATTTTCAAAATTACATCCCCAAATACAGTTTGATTGAACGATGCAGACGATAGAAGTATCCTTGTTGGGATAAAATCAAACAACCTGTCTCAATTATGATAACATCACTTACTCTGGCCACTGCAGGCTAAATGCAGGCTAATAAACACCTTCACTCTATCGACATAACACGCGATCCAAAGAGCAGACGCTGCGAAGAAGAAGACGAAACTGCAGAACATGTGCTCTTCAACTGTGCAGCACTTCATCAATATCGGCAATCCACATTATTGGGGGAAGTCTGGCCTGATTTCGCCAGAATTGGACATACCTCTCAGGCTTGTCTTTCTGTACATTCGAGCAATCGGATGATTGAAGGATGGGAGGATGGAAAGGTACCTGGATTTTCCACTCGAGAAAAGGTATAAAAGGCCCAATGGAGGCCTAGGTTCCAGTGAGAAATCACCTTCTCTGCAAAAACCCAGATCCAGATGATGACATCACTTCAACCTCCATTGAAAACAACGTCCGCTTTGCTCAGAGACCAATAGACTAAAACGCAGCTTAGCAGCAACCGTTCATTCTTGCAGATCATATCTTCCAACCCTACTGATGGTGCTAAAAGCTCAGACGGTGGTAAAATTCTTGGGATCTCATATGGATGAAAATCTAAACTGGATAGCTCTTAATAGCCACTGACTTTCAAGTTTCTGCCTCCTTCTAGAGCGCTTTCAACAATTTTTTTCGTTTTTTTCTTCCAGGCAGGTTTTACATTCTTTTTGTTAACTCTAAAGAATCTCAAGGTGTCATGCAAAGAGCATCAATGAATCATTGCAGCCAAACACTTCACGGTCATGCAGTAATAAGAAACAGTAAACGTCAGAAGGGAATATTAACAAGAGGAATAATAGTCGGTCGCTCCAGAAGAGATGGAAACTCGTCCGAACGGACATCGACGCGATAAATTATTAATTCGCAACATTGGTCATAACTCGGGCCGCCTTTGAACTTGGCAATTGGAGCCGACTACGCACACACACTCGTACGAGCGCTCCGCGGACGACTTATTACCATATTATTTTTCAAATTACACTCGCACGGGCATAGGCCGTAAAAAAGGTGTTCGCGACGCCAAACCAAAGCAAACGGAGTACGCGAACAACAATGAAGTGTCAAAGATAATTTATACGTCTCCTTAGATAGAGAGAGCAACTGCACGGATTTATGCATTTACTGTGGGCTGTTATAATACAGTATTGCCTTATATGTCTTCCCTATGGATTAAAATTGCTGCTACTGCCGTGCTTTATGCCTTTCTCTTAAATTTTTACCATTTTAATATCTCGTGTTGCTTTTGCGACCACATACTCGTACCTACCTACCTACCTAGTCGGTTAAATAACATCACAACAACAAAAGATGCTCAAGTTTATGGTTATTGTGTTTCTATGGAAGCACAAAAAGACTCAAACTGCTATGGTTTGAAGATTATTTGTTTCTGTTTATATGCGCTTGCATGACGGTCTTTCTGTTAATTGTTTCCAAGTCGTGATCGATAGTCAAAGTTTTGATGCAACTTACTCGAAACAGCTACATGCACTCTTCTTATTAGCCATGGCTTGATGCTGGAGTATAGTTGACTGAAGTTACACGAACTGAGATATTAAACTTTAATCCTTGTTGCATGGTTATTATAATATAATATAATATGGAGCCTCGTCAGAGTAATTATTGTTCCCTTCTCTAAAGACTGCAACGCAACAATGCCTGGAACTTCTGGGACGTTATGCCAGAAAGGCGCAACGTCGCGACTTTATCAGAGCAAATTATCAAAGTTTTTAGATGTTTAAAACCAACCAAGTGAAAAGATAAGGAACAGACGATCTCCACTGCCTGTTGGACGTTACCGGTGACTTATCCTCTAACTATGGGACTCTTGAGCGAAGAACATAAAAATTAAAACGACTATCACCATTGACAAGGAGTTGTCGTGTCAATTTTTCCGTTCCTGAATCGAGGAGCTGACTTGATCAAACCTATCAACATAGGGTAAGGAGTTGACTTAGACTTTATTTCCTATTATCTTCTATGTAAACTGGAGTCCCGTCTGGACTGAATGAACTATAGATAGGATAGACCTATGAATGATACCTCGTCTCTAACCTAAGGAGGTGACTGGAATGGAAACTGGATGAAGCCTGACGATAAGAATCGCCTTAGCTTGAATCAAGCTAGTCGTGGATCCTCTTTTTCTGTTGCACTATACTGAAACACTTTGATATAATTTGGTCAATCGCAATTCCGGACAGAATATGGTCTAAATCAATGAAGACCGAGTTCCAAACTGAAATAGTCGTGGCTTCAGAGCTAGAAAAAAATTGGATGATTTATGACATCCCGTGTATGTACCCACCTAGCTAGAGCTGCTCGCACTCGTGTAAATTAAAATATAAAACTAAATAATTCCTACGGGCGTGTACCTGTCAACGTTTCACTGGCTGAAGTTACAAAGTTATCGTTAAGGCACCATAAATTAAATTATGTTGGTTGCTTGGTATTATGACTGCGCTAAAGCGAGCTTTTAAAATTTATTATGTCACGGAAGTTAATACCACTTTTATTAATGATAGTAATGGTTATTTCACACTACTCACAAAACCGAGCACACAATTCTGTCATAAAAGCACTTTGTTAATGTTGTCTAAATAAACCCACCTGGTCTTCTATTTCTATTCCCTTACGATGACATGATCATCAGGTTTAGTTTTTTTTATATAAATAAAGCCTGGAACTGGAACCTGCTCGCGGATGACGGTGTAAGCCTCTAATTTCAGGGATTAGCTCAAGATATCAGCGATTAAAATTAAAAAAAGACCTGACCTGGTTTTGGTAAGCTATTACTTATGGCGAGGCCAGGGTAGTTAAGAGACTTTTGGCACTTTTCTTTAAAACTGGAAAAAATATGTTTTTCCAATTCGCTACTAGAGAACTTTTAATTTGCTGATAATAAGAGAAATGATCTTTCCCGCAGTAACAATCCAGCAATTACAGAAACTCGGAGACAACCACGTACTAGGCCAGAGAATAGCTAGCGCGGCGAATTTTTGTTTAACTCCTGTTAGAATTCCAATTCAAGTGCCGAATGCGAATAAATAAAACATGGTTGCCACTCACATTGCTTGGATGTGACTTCTAATGTTGTACGTGAAGTAAAGAACGTCTAACTTGTGTCAAGAGAATATATCGCCTTCACACTTTAGCGTAAAATATGTAAAATCATTTATTGCGGCATTCTTCTCAATAATTAAAAGGATGTAAGATGGGTAAGAAAAGGCTGCTCTTTATTAAATTATTAATTATAATTATTGTTCAGTCAAGGTAACATGTAGATCTAGCAAGTTCAACAAAGTTGTCGAACTCGCCCTTCTCCACGTCTGCACCCTTGTAATTTAGCTTTGCCGTGATTAAAGAACGAAGACGCATGGCGAAGCGGCGTCGACTGCTGTCACATTCACTGGCGACACGTGCATTTAATGACACGGCACCAACTATAACAGCTTCTGCCATTCTTCACCGAATAATGGGGCCTACTTCACACCACCAAGGATTTAATTAACGCGTGAACTCGGCCCCCATTTTTTTTCTTCTAAATTTTATCCGAAAATGATATCCCCTTTCAATTATTACTTATCACTTCACTGTAATAGATGTGATTATTTCCATATTCTTTACGGTTTCTTATCAGTAGAAGAGATCTACAGTTTCTTAACTTTCGATTTATTAAAGACAATAATTAAAAAGAACTCGTGTAAAATAAAAGTTTTGCCACAAATATGGTCACGGTCACGGTAAGAGAATCATTAATAACGGGAAATAATAGTTAGTAAAGTAGAAGTCAACTCGATACAGTAACTTGTATCACGAGAACATTCATTGGTATGAATGTTTCGAATTTTTAGAAAGGTCGCAGTTTTTATTTATTTTCTCGTGAACTAGAAAAAATAGCAATGCAACGATAATTAGGAGCTGACACCACACCACACACGACCTCCGGCTCGTTGATGCAGTAGCAGAGTCGGAGGAGAGCGGACCCGGTTTTTACTAATCCGGATCACATTTCAATTTGGCAGCCGGTTGCATGAAATTGATGATTGATTACGACAGCTGCAAATGAAATCCTTTCGCAGATTGTACTTCCTCCACGTCGGGAATAACAGCTCCGGCTATAAAATCCCAGTGTCAACATCGGCTTTACGGCGGCGTAAATTTAATTCGCAACAATAATTACCAACACCAAACACCAAACACAGCTTAACTCTGAGTTATTTTCGTTTTCATCGTCGTTCAATGGGCTGTAATATAATAAGAAGATCCGCATAAAAAGATTGAAATGGTACCGATTAGTCGGTCTATTGAATTTCCATTCAAACTTGCAGATCTAATTCTTCGAACGTCTTCTTGGTGGATTTTTTCATGGGAGCGTGCACATCGATATAATGACAAGCTTCACAAGTGCAGAACAATAGAATCCATAAAAAATGTTACCAGTTTTTTGAATTTATAATCGGATAATTTTTTATCGCTCATTGGTTTGGAATATTCACATGAGGTTTGAGTTCAAAAAACGAAGAGCAACAATTTGGGAAAAATTACCACAAATAACATGAAGTAAAAGTCTGTAAAGTTCCTTTTCAATTAAATAATGTTCTGTTGAGAGAGCTCATTCCTCCTCTAAATAAATAGTTAAGCTCCACTGAGGCTACACATCCTTGTAGCAGAAACACGTGATTATAACGTCATATTTTGGTCATAATTGGTCGTTGACGCCGGTGACGTGGAAAACATATCGTTTAAGTACTTGATATCTCACGTAATAAAGACAACCAAGAGAAGACGTGAAAAAGACGTAAATTGATCCTATTTTACCACGTCGTCATAAGTAACCTGTGTATGACGTTAGATAAAATAGGCAATTCAGGAAAAGCTTCTGAAAAAAGCTTCTGAAAAGCTTCTCAAAACATGTGTTTTTCACGGCTCAACTTAGGTGTATTTTAGGTGAATACGTCTTTAAGTTGGTAGTTTATACGTTGTTATTTTGGACGTGGTTTATGCGACAATAAATGTCATTACAACGTCATTTTCACGTCATAAATTCGTCATTCAACGCCGTAGAACACAAAAAATGTCGTCAAATTGACGTGGTTCTGCTACTTGAGCAGTGACAAGCTTGTTGATATGTAATAAAGAAAGAAAGGATATCTGGAAATTTTCTTAAGGAGCCATGTATCTCGCTCTATGAGTGTGAAAAAACTTGCCCTTGATACATCGCGCATCCACGCCTCAGTTTATTTAATAATTATTAATAATTTGAATGAATAATTTGATATTTAATAATTTGACAGATCGATTCCTCAAAGCCTCAAGAACGTTTTTTTTTTTAATGTCAGTTCACCTGCTGGTAATAAAATTATTAATGGCATGGGTAACCTTTCCGATCGCCTTTCACTCCGCTCCGCAAGCACACATAACGCACATACACGCGACCGCCACCTGGATGAACCGTTCCAATTCCAGCCAGTCCTCCCCGATTCCAGGATGCGTTACGGTGACTAAGAACCGCGCAGTAATAGGTCATAAACGCCACCCCGCATACATCTCTATTCCACCCCGAACGACAGAATGAAACATAAAACTGTCCGAATGATGGGGCGAACCCTCGTCGAACAACTGGATCGTTATCTCCGCGTTCCCACCGCGTGCACCTCTACCTAGGCTAGGACCCTGCGGGCTCCATTCGTGATGTCAACCACACCCTGCCGGTAAGTATATAATTCTGCGTGCCCCCGTCGCAGGAATTACCGCTCGAAATTGAGTCGTGAGCTTAATGAGCTCTCTCGATGGAGATCTGGGGTCCGATTAGGCTGTTGTTGTTCCGTCAGGAAGTCCTTGCTGCTACTGGGTTGCTCCTGGACTTAGTTGTAGGTATCACTGTTAAAACTTGTCTGTGATGATTGAATCGTGAAAATAGGCAGGGCATGAAGGTGAGTCTCTCGTTTTAAGTCTACTTTAGTGTCATTCGATCGTATAAGGAGTGTTCAATTTGCATAATTTACAAGAATCCGAGATCTACCTATATACTGCAGTTGATTACATATAATTGACACATAATAATGAGATAATAAGTGATATCTGGTTGTTATTAACACCCGAAGGCGTTCTCGTATCGCCTTTACCATATAAACTCGGTTTAAATCTCCTCTATGAATCTAGTCTAGACAGTTTCATGCTCTTTTTGCCGCATTATGTAAATATAATGACGTTTAAGGATGCCAGATATAGAAAACAAATTGAGGCAAAAAAACGTAAACAAACTCACCTGTCACTGTTAAGGCAAATATTTGTCGCCGTGTGGGATGAATTTATTAACTCATATTTGGTCTTTATTAGTGTCAATTATAGAAAGCGAGAATTTAATTGTCCATAAATAGGGAAATATACTCTTCGAGAGAGGTGTGCGTTTAGATCTGCAACGCTGAAACAGGACAGTCATATCAAAATTGGTCGACATTGACCATGAACACCTCCAGCTCGCTAGCAAATTACAAAAGTACAGTCACTTGCAACGATTTCATTTTAATTGACTGACAAAACAGCTTATTTCCAAATATGGGGATTCAATTACGTCTAAATAAAACGCTAACCAAGCAAGAATTTATGAGGAATGTTAACAAAATTGTGGTAATGAAAATTGAGCAACTGGAGGCTTCTGTTGCAGAGGTGTGAAAAGACAGTGAACTTATTTCGAGAAAATGCTGAAACGTGGGGGCTTGTGGCTCTAAGTTTGAAGGTTTTTTTTTAATTTGCCCATAACTGCTTCTCGTTTTGCACAGCATCTTGCACTGCCTGCGCGAAACTATATTTTGTCATGTCATGACGATTAAATGCAAGTGTGCCGAAGACTTTCGCTACAAGTTGAGAGGAGTTTCTTTGGTACAAGTGGCAGTTTCTTTGGAAATAACAAAGCGTCTGGAATGAATCTCTCACCAAGAAAACGGACATAGTTGCATGTGATTGTCATGCTTGACTTGGATGTTATGGCAACTTTAGTCTTCTGGAGATTCTCACTCGCTGATATCATCGGTGCTTGAAGCCCGTGGAGGGGGAGGGGGGATTTAGAAATAGTTTCGTTAGGGTTCAATTATTATTGTTTTAGTGGTTTTGTAAACGATTTTTAAAAAGCTCTTCAACCTATTCTAGTGCAGCAGTGTCCCCCCCTTCCCATATTGTAATGAATAGTGGAGGGTAGCAGCAGCACTCCATGCAGTGAATTCAAACGTAACAAGCGAAGAAAAAATAGAAAAACAATAACACATTATTCTTAGATTGAGGAGAGTCCATTCATTGTTTAAGAAAAATCTACTTATACAGACATGACGAGGAGTGGATCTGAAGCCTCGCGGTCTGCATTAAGCGCTGCTCATTGTTCCGATAGAGGAAGAGAGTTTAGTACCATTATTGAAAATTCAGCATACTTTTGTTACGCATTGTGAGCATTCTGTGTGCCCCATTGTTGAATATCCCTAATCACTGGAGTCGCAGTCGCGCATTCAATGGCTTATTGACAAGTAATCAGGCCGAATGAACGGAACGGTCTACCCCACCCCGAGAGAGGAGACTACACCTATTTATTTTCACTGTGTCGAATTCGGTCTGTGGGAGACTTTGTTCTGCTCACAATGGGCCCCCTGATTATGATTGCGTCTCCCGCGTTAGACTCAGACTACCCAATTTGGGTCTGTTGTGAAAAGGAATTTTTTCTCATTTCGAAAAGCAATATTTTTATAATAAGACGTTCATTTATGACGAATCTCGGTGTATAAGCAAGTCGTTCAAGGCTGTGTCTACATTGCCGCTGTGGTTTCATTATTCTTAACCAACGCATTTCTTTCTTTATTTTTATTTTTTTTTTTTGTTATCAATAATTTCGAGAATTAGGAAAGTGGTCTCATTTGGACGGTTCTTGTCTAATTGGTGCACATTTTCCGTCTGTGATACACAAATTTACCTGCACCTTTTTTTTTCTGCTATTTTTCTTTTATGGATTTTTATGCAGGCAAAGTCTGTGTTCTGAATTCAAACTTCTTCAGACAAACAAGTCAATTTTTTTATTAATTAATCTTCTTGCATGTCATTTCATTGTTAATGCACCATCTTTGTTTTTTCCCTTAGAGAGACGAGGTCGATCTCCGCGAAAGATATCTGCATTGACTTTTCTTTACGTCTTTACATAAGGTGTCGTTTTTCTTGTTTTTGGTCTAAATGCTCTAAAAACTTTCCTGAAATATCAGTTTCAGAGAAAAAGAGGTACGGCGCTTGAATTCAATTACTGCTGCTTCAGTTTAATTTACTTAACTAATTGATTTTCCAACGACGGTAGTAAAAAAATTCGAAACTTTGGTGGATAATATTAAAATCGTGAGTTTAATGAAATTATATGCCAAAACGACTCTATCTGGGGACCTTTAAAACGTTATCTAAACATTTTATTTTCAATTACCGTCATGATATTGATATTTGAAGACGTTCCCCAGCCGATGCCGTGAGTGGAAGCAATTAGAACTTTCATTATCCTGTCTCGGTGATGGCTGAAACTACTGGGACCGGGAGACGGCCCACCCCCAGCCCCAGCTGAGCTGGAGTTATTACATGATTCATCTAATTCGGAAATAATTACGTCGTACTTGTTGTGTTTATGGTATTAGTGTTGGTGTTAGTGGCAGGGTATGACCCGCACATGAATGACTTGCCAATTCTGCCATTGTCACTGTCACAATCCTCTCGATCACATAATGAACCGGAATTAAATCAACTTCATCTATTTCAATTACACCACTTAGGCGGTTTCGCTCAGAAAGCAACCCTTTAACTTCTCGGAGACACTTCAAAAGGATTTAATTAGTATTACTTAACGCGCGGAAACTTAATTTATTTTAGGGCACAAATATGATTTATGATCTTTCCTTCGGGCTTCCATTTACGATGATTCCGATAAGACTAGAAGAGAAATGTGACGTATCATTATTTGTTTCTTAGTCATCGAATTTAATTAATTTTTATTAAGTTTGATTAGTGCTGTACAGCATTCATAGGGTTAAAGTTTATTTACGCATACCTTACATCAAAAATAGAATTGTTTTCTAGAGCTAAAATTATTAGCGACCTTTTTCTTGAAAGTATCGCGTGTAATACACGGACCCTTTGATTAGTGTAGAAAACATCACCTGAAATGTGGATCGCGCGCACTAAAAACGTCTACTTGGACGTGGAAGTCCTTATTTGGCAATATCGACGACAATCTCTCAGGATTGGTCCAGGAGGACAAAATTTGCGTCCATTTTGTTATTTTACGGACAGTGAAGAAAATCCAAGCGTGTTGCCCGGTTAAACGAGACTGTTTCTGGTATATAATTTTCTATAATTACCTCCCTAGACTTTCCGGCAGTGACCTATGTCAACATCAAACGTCGCGTGCCGATTTAAACTTCGCCAGACCCGAAATAGTTCCGTTCCAACAATGCTGTCTCCAAATATTCACCATCTTTCTACAATTAAAATAGAACAACCGAGTTAAGCGCATTATCTTGGTCGACCTAATCAGGAATGAGGAAAACCAAAAAAATAAAGAAAGATACAATAAGATGCGAATTTCTCATTTGTTAAGAGAATCACCTGAGAATTGAGAGTACCTGGATTTGCTGAAACTGATGGAAGCTGCAAGGAGAACGCCCGGAACGGATTGATGAGGGAACTTCTAGGAGAATCGCGAAGGGAATTAGTAGAAGCGCTGATTGCGTCTTCGCGAATTTTCTCTATTAAATAGGGTTATCTTACCTTTATCTCTTTAAACATCTAAAGTACCTTTTATCTTTTCTAATCGCGTTTTAATTAACAAGCCGGAGTCATCTCTATAACACGACCTAACAGAAAACGGACATCCGAGTTTAATTAATGTGCGAATTATAATAATCGCGACATCGGCCACTTTGCGACGCTACCTACCGACACCTGTAAAAATATTCAGATTTTACCTTAAAGCGGATCGTCTATCTAATTAAAACGGTTTTAATGTACCTCAAACATAGACAGAAGCTGTGTTTTAAAATAATTATAATAATAATTATCGGTCGAATTTTACATACGTACCTACGTCCCCACGCTTGGTACTTATGTACGTATCCGATTTTCGTCTTTTAAATCGGGTACGTTTCGTTAAAAACGTCTCTAGCCTAGGTGAAATAAGCGAATTTTTTGATACTTTTTTATAGCTCAGAATACCTTTCAGGAAACATCAAAATTCAAAATTGAATAAATCATCTGGCATCCCCCTCTATTACCTTTTTTTCTTTTTAAATTGCCACTCTTTAAGTAACAGAGTTTCACATTAGTGTATGAATTGGCGCCTAATTTGAACTCTCTACTTTGGTGTGTGTGTGTGTGCGTGAGAAAGATAAGAAACGTGTCTTTTAAAATTTAATTACCTTTAGCTTGCATAGATATATTATTGTCTCTCTCTTACCTAAAATATCGCATCTTTTTACTTTCTCGCGCAGACCTCCTACAGTACATCGATCATTTTATTGCTAGATCCTTTTTTAGAAACGGTACAAGATGGAGGAAATTAAGAAAAACTTAAACTGAAAGCCACTCGAACCTTCCAAAGAAAAAATAGCTCCCGGAAAAAAATTCCCTCCATCAGTACTTACACGATCGAACCCAGAATCATCTCACATTCTACCTTCACTTAGCACTTGTTTGTGGAAATTTGAGCTCTTCAGTATTAAGCCGCAAAATCTACTCTCCTTTGTTTGTACAATCTACTCTCGTGTTTGTTCTTGAAATTATACCCACGTAACCTGGGCGCGATACTAACAATTTCTTTTATCACTACCGTAAATATTTACGTATTGCACTTCAATTATTTCGCGAGGATGTGCCGTGCGATGGTGATGTAAACATTTCACAGACAGATTTCGATGAATCGCTCTTCGTGGGCGTCTTTAAGAACATTTAATGCTGCTGAATTTCTCATTCTAGAAGTCAATAAAAAATTAAGTCCATGTTTTTGGTAAGAGAGACAACTTTTATTGACAAGTTAAATGTTTACTGCTATGTCTGCTGCGTCCCGGAAAGTCGAGGTGTTTGCACCGCCACATTTGTCGTCGTCGTTCGTTTTCGTTATCGTTACGGACAAACGGTTGAAATTACCGCGTTCATCTGTTATAATGTAATTAATCGTTCTAGACTAGATTAAACACTAGAAGAAAGTTGAGCTCCTCAACAAGAACAAACCAGGTATAGGAGTCTCCACTTCTTCAAGGTAAGTTAATTAATTTCATCTCGGTGCCCTAAACTCGGCCAGAGCGCCGAGAATAAGGTGCACTCGGTGTTTCCGACAGTAACAACAGGGGTCCAGTGAATTTTCTACATTAAGCACAAATTCGAGGCCTTCGGTGACAATTGGAGGAAAGCTTGATTCACCGGCATCTCATTTTGTTTTGAATTCAGCAAAAGCTCTATTCCTATTGCGAGGGAAACTACTTTTTTTACATGGGAGATAAAGAAAAACACATTGATCACTAATAATTCATGTTACAGTAAATGATTCCAATTCCATCCAGTAGGTAAATAATGTGAATAAATATATAAATAAAAGAAATGGAGGATCAATCATGTACCTAGTAGGCTAGCAGGTAATAGAATTCCATGTTTACGACTCGCATGATCAATGGGGATTCAGTAGAAGGGGAAATGATTAAAATAACACCATTACCATTTAGTATCAACGTAATAAATCTCCGCTACTTGGGTGTGAAATTTATTATGATTAGTTGCGAGCGAACGTTTGTTTTGTTTGTATTCCTCGCCACTTTGAAAAGAACCGAGAAATATGTAAGTTTTGTTGTCAGAACTGGCAAATTTTTATATACCGGCTCAGGCTCCGGCTCGGGCTACAGCTCCAGTAATTTATAATTTCTTTTTTCCTCTCTGACGCACAATGCCAGTCTGCACGCTTTTAGACAGATTAATCAAGTGTCCGACTGTGCAACAATGATACGGCCATTAAGACATGAAACTATAAAGTATGCGTGTTATATCTCTGATTTATGACAATGTTACCATTTTCTTATTGTGGTGTGTAACGATGCATCAATTTTCGCATATTTTTCTTCGATTTTGCTGGAAATTTCCAGATTAATGCCCGTATTCACAAACGATAATTTCCTAAATAATTACGTAATTAATTAAATGAGTGAGATGGAGATATGCAGTTTTTTTGCAATAGAGTGAGATGGGTATAATTGATTACGTAATTATTTAGGAAATTATCGTTTGTGAATACGGGCATTAGGCTATTACTGTATCAAGTTTTCTCTAGGAACCCTTTCAGAAGTAATTTTCAGGAAATTTATCGAAAATATATGTTTAAAGCTAAAGCTAAAGAATGTTTTCTTGAGTTAGACAAGACATAAATGACTTTTTGCAGAATTGATGCGAGTTGGAGTTGGAAATTGTAGACGCGTTTTGGTTGCCTGGGGTGTATCCTATGGCGCAAGTCGAACATACCGAGAATTTTATTCTTCTTCATTTTCTTGATTTGTATAATTGTAATCTCTCCAAAACTGTAAAAAATTCCCCTTCTCTGCATTCTATCTTTTCTGTCCAAAAACCTGACTCAAAAACTGCGCTTTCTTTTATCTGAGTAAATTTATTCAAGCGAACGTAGTCTTCCTTCCAAGTCTCATTCACTGTTCTTAAAGTGTTCCCGTTAATGCATTTTGTTTATCTGAAGTTTTGCATCTTAGAGTCTTGATCTCGATCTTGCAGGAAAACTACCGCCGGGACCAAGTCCATGTTTCTTAGAGAGCAAGAAAAAGACTGAACTGTGGGAGTCTTGCTGACTGAAAAACATCCCTTTCTCTATTTTTAGTTCCTTGAAGGGAGTCTCTTGAAGGATCAGAACAAGAAATCGACCACAAGTTTTTGTTTTCTCAACACCCGGCCTTTCACCTTATGTACGTTTTCTTCATCTCCTTCATCGGGTCAAGTTTCGCATCCAAATCGTGCATTGGTTTACATTAACATCATTTTTCTTTCACTAGCCTCTTGAGATCCACCATTATGAGATATAATCACAAAAAATCCAGGATCGCTGATTACTCGCAAGTGACTTCCATGCAGAGATCTTGTTGGATGGTTATCACAGGCGCCGGCGGTTATGCCCAAATAGGCACAATGATAGGACACCATAAGTAAGGGAGAATAAGAGTCATCGTATCTAATATGGAGTCGAAACGGAGAGTTCAACTCCTCCTCACTGATGATGGTGAGCATCGTTGATCTGAGTCAGTTGACCCAGCACAATCCGCTAACACTTCTTCGCCATAATTCACTTTGCACATGTGGTTGATGTTTTTAGATTGAGGGTAGTGAAAAGTGTTATCAAAAATATGCAAACAAACTTATTTGTATGCAACTTGGATCAGATTTTGAAGTTTAGTCGAGTTTCCATTTTGTTGTTTCATTTCCATGCAGGACGTGGTACCAACTTTTCTTCACGGTTGCGCGAAAAGAGCTTCAAGTAACTTTTTTCCTCGTAATTAATTCTCGTTTCGGTAACCAGTGAAATTTAAAAAAAAAAATCTGAACTTGACAATAAAAGACTCCCTCACGTACGATCGCAGCAGCAGCGACTTTGTATTGTTTGCTCATAAAAGAATAGCAAAAGAAAACCGCTGAAGTGTTGCCAGTCGGCAAGTTTGCGAGCATCCGACGCTTTCAGCTTGTATGTCTTGTGGAGTGGAAATGCGCTCAGCATGTATGAGCTTTGCTCGCCTCCCGGTCGGATACCCCGTCCGTCTGAATTACATTTTTCATGGAACGAAACCTCGGCTTCATGTCTTAATTAACATTCTGAAATGCGGGATACGTCTGCTGTATACCATTTTATTTTTAACGCTGAATACTTTTACCTCTACCTCTGCCTCTTTGGTGTTAGTGGAGCGGAGAGTGGATGTGATATTTCCAGTTTCGACTTCATCAATGTTGCCTATATAAACTATAAAAAGGCGTTGAGTCTTTAATAGTTTTTTCAATAATAAGATTTTTTCACGCTTCTTTCTTCCCAGCGTTGTAATAAGGTTGGTTTCATCTTAATTTCGGCTAACGTATTTATATTTATGTACCTACTAGTATTATAATAATAAAATGAAGTGGTTCCACCGTTTTAATCCCAGCCCCGAGTCGACATTATTACATTAAGCCTCCCATTAAAACAAACGATGGTTCTTGTTGTTCTTTCTCACCGTCGCCAACTCTCCTCTCCTCTTTAACAGGGAGTAATAGGAACATGTGTTTTCATATTCCCGTTCCGCTCCGGGACGCCGTAAAGCCGTTTTTATTAGTCGCATCTTAGCGTCACTTGGTCCTCGGTGACAGATTTTATGGCCATTTCACGTTATAGACTCATATGTAAGCCTTCGTGTAGCTTTACAGCCAGGCTGATGACTGTCGGCGCGTAGGTGTAGGTGTGGTGCATCACGGCATGGTGGACTCACACCACAGATGTCTAATTATACACGCCGGTGCCGCCGACGACGGGGCCTGCCCCACTGCGATGCTAAATCTTGTGGATTTGTGGCCGTTCTGATGATATACAGCGTGGGACTGAACGCTGCCGTAACTCGGAAAGACATTAATTAAATTTTAGATTCTGACTCCGATGGGGTGGTCCTGGGCCTGCTTTATTAATACACCTATAACTTATTTCGTGGTAATTTTTAGCCTTTGACGGATTATGCGCTTCTTGGATTAGCTTCCTCCGAGCGAGGTTGAAGATTCCACTGGCGTTTCTCGAGGAAAAACTTCATCAGAAAAAATGTGATTATCTGGCCTAGTTTCCTCTAGCTCGAGTCTCACCTAAATCTCAATGCTCTTAGACGTCTTTTACTGGGACAGAATCGTGAACTGGGTGCAGTGGTGAAGACCGATGACCACGGAGCCAAAGATCATGGTGTGAGAGAGAACTCCTATTCAAGCCTCCCCAACCTTTTTATAAAGACCAGGAGTCTTGTCAAGAGAGGTTTTCTTCATCGTCAACTGTTCCACATTTGGGACAACATAACAGGAACAGGTCCTTATCCCTTCTCTGCTTGTTAGTGACCGTCCAGAAGTCCTCGTTGCTGGGATATTTGGCCAAAAGGGATTGGGGTATATTGACGAAACTGCCTGTTGGAAACTAAAGTTAACAAGTTTCTCAGTCGATGAGCTAAATTGAATTGACTTTGCTGTTCAGCTCCGACATTTCAAGTCTGGGGAAGTTCAAATTTTAATGTCAAGTCTGAATCTTGAGTCCGTGGTGCAGTGGTGAAGACCGCTGGCCACCGAGCCAAAGATCATGGGTAATATCCTGGTGGGAGAACTTCTACTCGAGCCTCACCAACTTTCGTGTAAAGAGCAGGAGTCATGCCAAGAGAGTATTCATCTTCGTCAGTTGTTCCTCATTTGGGACAAAACCATCTCAGCTTTCTGCAGTGACATTGCTGAGATACTTGACCAAAACAGACTGGCCAAAGTCAACTGGATTGATGAAACTGCTATTCGATAACTAAAGTCAACAAGTTTCCTAGTCGATGAGAAAGATTGACTTGACTTTGCTGTTCAGGTCCGAAATTTCAAGTCTGGGGAACTCTAAATTTTGGGGTCAAGTCTCAATGTCGTTAAACAAAATCTCTCACGTCGAACTTTTCTGGGCCAGTATCGTGACTCCGTGGTGCCAAAGATCGTGGGTTGATCCTTAAGACTTGTCAAGAGAGGATTTCTTCATTTTTATCAGTTCCATATTTAGGACATAACGGGTCCACCTCACTTCCTCTCTGCTACTTAGTGACCGTCCAAAAGTCCTCATTGTTGGATTGCCCAAAATAGCCTGACGTCTTTTGACGGATTTTTTGTTTGACAACTAAAGTTAATAACTTTCCTAGTCGATGAGAAAGATTGACTTTGCTGTTCAAGTCTGAGGTGGCAATTTTCGCTTACCTTTTTTTTCTCCAATACCTCAGAAAGTAACTATCAATATTTAAGATCTTTTTGCGACCTCTTTCTCTTAGCCTCTTAGCTACATACACACACGCTTATGGCTTGAAACGTAAAAAGTGCACAATATTCAGGAAGAAGTGGAATTAAATTCTATCATCGGGTGTCTTTGAACTGCTCTGAATTTTTTCGAGAATTTTTAAAGAGAGACCAAGTAACTAAGACCATTGCATGCTTTCACATCCTTCCAGGAGACCTCTAAGATACGTTAAGTAGAGAGAAGAGCTTGAAGAAGTGAAGTTTGACCAATACTGGAATGCACCCAGATTCTGACACTTATTAACGTTCTGAGAAATACAAACGGACAGAGCTAGCCAGAGCTGCAGCATAAATTAATTCTGTTTCCATTTCCGTGCTCGTATATAATCAAATCCGAATTTCTTGCATTAATTACCTTAACAGGCAGACACACGTCTCCTAGTGCTTCAAGGTGGGTATATTGGAGAAATGTCAGGAGCATTCGATTGTACTTGGTTGGCTGGTAGAGACTAAACTCTCTAGTCAGAGAGGAAGGAAGGCAGAGGGGCGAAATAGATCAACAAGACTAAGAGGGCAGGCGAAGAGCGGAGGCTGGAGCGAACTATTCCGGTGTGGGGTTATTTCTGCAACCGCTGGCGCTGGCAATGGCGAGGACAGCGAGCCAGAACATCGCGAGGTATTTGCTTCTACATAAACATTGGCTGAAATGCAAAGCGATGCCAGGTTAACTTTGCATTGCACGGCGACACCGAAGTGATTCAGTGAGCTCTCTTGTTCTCTCTGTCATGTTTGTCTTTTCTTAAGCCCCGGCGGATTTAGATTTGGCGTTCGAACACGACACACTCTAACAACTGAATTTGTTATTAATGTCCCATCCGCTCTAATCGCGCGTCGAGATCTCGAACGGGAGGCGCTCATGCTAATTATGTTTTGATAGATAAGTCTATAAATAAGTCGTCTGGTTAATTATCGAAGATTTTGCACGGACGGGTGTGTCAATTATTCAGATGCATTGGAATTGAGTCAAGGGTTCTTGCTGATATGAGCCTTATAAAAGGCTAATTCCCTGCCCTTGCCGCGCAGCTGCAACGGGATCGGCTTTCAGCTCCATTCAATTGGGCCCGTTCTGTTTCAAAGTAAAACATCGAGTGTTTCGCTTTGTTGTCTTCGCATTAAAATAGATCAAAGCCGGTATTCAATAATGAAACATATGGAATGCTTTGCGAGATTATAATTAACTGGTTGCTTTCAACGGATTATTAATTCAAGTCGTGGAAGCAAATTGGTCGGGGCACTGCAAACGGAATCCATAATGATACAGGTGTGTTCCTGAAGAAATGTCGTTTCTGTCAATTATGCTGAGCGTGTCCCCATGGAGCTCTCTTTTCATTGCTCGAAATATAGAAAATTCTTCCTGAATGCGGGAACGATGAAGGGTCGTCCAAATGCAGGTACGCAGAGGCCATTTTGCCGCCAAAGATTCCGGTTTAAGGATGAATATGTTTCCTGCTCAAGATTTATCATTTCTTGATTTCCTTCTACTAGTAGGTCTATTGGACAGGAGATAGTATTGCTTGTACAATAGTAAATGGGGAATTGCAAGAAAATCTTAAATTTTTAGCTCTAACGTTACAAAGTATCGAAAAAATAATTTTATTAGAGTCTCTACTTTGTACTGCTGGATGGATACATTGACGAATTTCGATGATTAAGAAAGTTCTCGTTGAGCAATCCATAAGATAAAACCCCCGTTAAAATCATACATAAAAGAGAAACTCATCGTATCGATCGAAGAGTAGACCCAATCAAATCAATTCCTGACACGAGAGAAAAAAAGAACTCAGTTAGATTTCCTTTCCAGGCGTCCGTGTCCGTTATAGGTGCCCAGGTTTGATTGCAAGGTTAGCTCTTCTCGGGCCGTAAAAGCGCTCTATTAAGTTACTTTATATTTTAGAGGATAATAAATTTGCATGCCTCAAGTCTCGCCGATGGCATTCCTTGCTTGTATTGTCTACTGAGTGACATTTAGTAGGCACTAGGCAGGCGAGATACGGCCAAGTTAATACATTACACGCATGACTCAGAGCTTTTAACTTATTTACGTCCGTCGGTCTACCAAATAAGTAAGAGAGATTGATCGCCGGTGCCAATCGGAGGATTCTTGACACGCTAAAAGGACTACTGGAGCTAATTGCGATCTGTCTGGAGCTATTTGGAAATGACTAGATGAGAGTTCAATTTACGCTCTGCTCGAGTAAATATCTTCAATTTCTCGACGCAGCTTAAGAGGATTTTAGGCATGTCTATTGCAATAATTGAACTCATGGTAACAGTTCATATTAAATCACCTCTCAGAGGCCCAGGTAAGAAAATTTAATGAGACTTTTATGCAAATTAGAAACTATTGCAGTTCTGCATGGTACGTTCTGACAAGAACAACAAGATTAAAAAATCGAATCGTTATGTTCCTGTTATACATATATAAAGTGTCATATGAATTTACCCGTAGAAATATCATCTGTCACCTGTTCTAGCTAGCAGTACACAGCACATCAGAGATATACTCAGTGAAGCAAATTAAACACTCCGAGTGTCACACCTCGGTATACGAGCGCAGAAAGCAGCTCTTGAAAAGCACAAAAAGAAGCACAAGGGGATGTAATATGTCTCGTCCCGACTCGTTATTTTATATATCCTACCACTTGCGTGATATTAAGCCTGCCAGGACTTATTAAAATTTGGAATGCGACACGGAAAGGGAATTTATTACGAGAACATTTTGCGTCAATTATTTTCGCGTCTAATTCTACAAACTGTCGTTCAGCGTTACCGCGTGATCAAATCCTAGTAGATGGGAGACAAATTTTAATTAATTTTTTTTCACACACAACCGCAAACGATCTGGCGGCATCGCACGCAGGAGGAGTGTCGGGAGTGAACGGTCAGCGTCTGGATGCGATGCGCGTCCCATTAATAACGAGTCTCCACCGCCCGTTGTCTCGTTGCCAGGACGCTCATAACGTTCATCCTGCTCTTCTGTCACCCGCTAATGAGTTATTATCCCCGAATCAATCCACCTACAGTAAGCAGGCATGGCAGAAGCTGTGCTGGGGTGTGAAGAACAGTGGCGGGTGTTCATTTTGATTTGATGCCAAGATGCACAGTTTGACTAATTCTGTATCACTAATCACTATCAGCTAGTTAGAGTTGCCATTAAGTTATATGTAACACGATCGAAAATGGACATTTCAGTTATGCGCTATAAAAATTGTACCAGGGTATAGCTGGGGAAGAAGAACAACGAGCCCGCTAATCCGTTGAGGCAGTCGTGCCCGGGATGGTGACTAGGAAACGACTCGTGGTATATAATTTAGACGTTTTAAGGGCGGCTTGAAGAGATAATAATAATAATCCAGCAAATGCTTGTAGATGAAAATAGATCCCGCTTACATTTTTTGAAATATTTCTTAAACGAGGCCTGATCTTGAAAAAACTTACTCTTTCTTTTATGCGTAAAATACGATTTGATACATGGTGTTCGATTTTGGATGTCCAATTACTGAAAAATAAAAATTATATCTCTTTTCACAGGCAGCTTTAGTTTTACATTTTTGGAGATATTTCCTAAACGAGGCCTGATCTTGAAAAAAGTTATTCTCTCTTTTATGATTGAAATACGGTTATATACATGGTGTTCGGTTTTGGATGTCCAGTTACTGAAAAATAAAAATTATATCTCTTTTCACAGCAGCCTTAGTTTTACATTTTTTGAAATATTTCCTAAACGAGGCCAAATCTTGAAAAAAATTATTCTCTCTTTCATCCTTAAAATACGATTTTATACATGGTGTTCGATTTTGGATGTCCAATTACTGAAAAATAAAAATTATATCTCTTTTCACAGCAGCCTTAGTTTTACATTTTTTGAAATATTTCCTAAACGAGGCCCGATCTTGAAAAAATGTATTCTCTCTTTTATCCCTAAAATACGATTTTATACATGGTGTTCGGTTTTGGATGTCCAGTTACTGAAAAATAAAAATGATATCTCTTTTCACATCATATTTCGAAATTTCTATCTAGATAGATACTAAACGAGGCCTGTTCTTGAAAAAATTTATTATGTAATATTTCCAAGTAACTTAGATGTTAGTTTGGTTACTAGTTCCCCCACCGCTCTTACTAGATGGTATTTGGTACATAATTTAGATGTTACACGAGCAGTTTGAAGAGATAATAATAATAATCCAGCAAATGCTTGTAGATGAAAACGGATCCCGCTTAAACCACACCTAGAACAATTATTCCGGAACGATTTCGATATCCAAACCATGCCAAATCTGTATTTATAAATGATAAATTATTATCACCCGGTTCGATTTAGATATCGTAAATTATCGTGTTAATAATTATTTTCGGAAGCGATAAGTCATCTAGATAATGAGTCGAGGGACAAACAAATCGTTCAATCGACACCGATTACAATTTTTATGGCTCCAGTTTGACTAGGCGAGCAAATGAATCAGGTAAAAGTGTCAACCATTAGCCTTACTTATCGCCTCGTGTTCTATTTTACATAATAATATATAGTGAAAATTTATGGCCCCGCGAGATATGTAAATTAGTATATAATAATAGACTTATACATTTTAATGAAAGCCGAACGAAATTTCAATGCGAGCGTGCGACACACCGACCGACGAAACTTTCCTCCGACGAGGAGGAACTTTGCAACAATTTCGTCAAGTATTTTATTAGCCTTGCCTTGCATCGTCTGATTTATATTCTGGAGACGCTGTGCTGCTTGCTCCTGGTGTTCGTTAGATTTGTCTTGCGAGGAAACATTCCTCAGGTTGCAACTACTTTAAATATCATAACGGTCTGTTACGGCCTGGTACTTGATTTTCTTCTACCTATACCTGAAGACTAGTTCAAATTGTGATTTTGTTAGGAAACTCGCCATTATCCCGGTTGTTAGAAGTTAATTTTTATACGAAACAGCTCTAATTAACAGATATAATTATAATCTTAGAATTGAATGTTGCTGGTGTTCGTTCTTTTTAGGTACCATCCCAAACTAGGTCGACCAAAAGAATGAACCTGTAGTTGAACAGCAAATGGTTGTTTCTCTATTACTTATTTGGGGATGAGCGTTTCTGGAGCGGAGTTATGCGAGTCTTGTGAAATTTAAATTGCCACAGGTTCGATGTTGAGGTCGATCACTGCCGGAAAATGTTTCGTTTAATCGGACAACATGCTTAGATTGCAACTTAATGTTGAGTAAAATTCTTCACTGCCTGTGAAAAGAATCACAATAACCGCAACGACATTATTTAATCGTTCATCGTTCGTTTGAAAAGTAGGTTTCTTGAAACGAACCGAAACACTCGTTGGTTTTGGATTCAAAACTGTAATTTCGTTAAGACAAGTTATTAGGAACTGTTGTGCTATAAAGTTAAATAGAGTAGGCAAAGAAAAACAAAGTAACTCTCCTCTGGGTGCCAGGACACACAGATGTGAGAGGCAATGAAGAAGCAGACAGCCTAGCAAAGCAGGGAGCTTCAATTCCGCTTATAGAGCCAGAACCTTTCTGTGGACTAGGAGAAAATATCTTCAAAGACAAGATAAGAAAGGAAGCAGAAACCTAAAGGGAAACCCTCTGGAAGAACCTTCCGGAACTAAGACAGGCCAAGGTAATGCTTGGGAAGTTTAACCAAAAAAGATTTGAAGCCTGCATCAAAATCAACAAAAATGGGTTTAGATTCTGCGGGGAAGGGGAAGAAACCCCAATACACATCCTAGCAGAATGCTATGCAGTGCAACAATAAAGACTCCGCTGCTTGGACACATACCAACCAACGGAAGAAGATTTATCATCTCTAGAACCAGCAACAATTTTAAATTTCATCAAAAAATTAGAATTAGATGGGGTGCTATAGAGCTTTACACCAGATAAGGAGGCACAAAAGATCTCACTAGGTCGAAGTGTAAACAAACATCCCCATATAAACTATCAACTGTTGTGCTGGTGCTTTTGTTTAAAGAGATACAGGCATCGGAAAAGATAAAATGATAGTCTTGATAAGGTAAATTCACCAGGTGAGCTTTTCGCGTCGTAGATTACGCGTCTGCCCATGGACCAATGAGAAAGCCCCATTGTCATGTCACTTCGATGTCATCCTCTTTGACTTCCACGTAGACGCTTTTCGTGCGTGCGACGCACCTTTCAGGTGATGCTTTCTGTCACGGGCAAAGGGTCGTGAACTTACACGCGATACTTTAAAGAAAAAGGTCGCTAATCATTTTAGCAACTATTCGCTATAATGATGTTAAGTGTGCGTAAATAAACTTAAACGCCATAAATGCGTTACAAAACAGTAAAACACATCCTATGCGAGTGTTTCGTTTTGGGAAGAACCAGAATAAAGATCGGCCACTGTTCGCTGATAATAACATTCCTAATATTTTCGCAAATTAGACCAACCCATGACAAGAAAGCCCTTGAAGCAATTATTATTAACGTGAAGCTGGTTAAGAAAAAATGTAGGAGATTGTTCCTCTAACCGAATTATTAATATTAATTTAAATAAAATTCATCGAAACACACTAACTAGCAATAAATTAATAATTAAGAAACCGATAATTGTTTCCGCTGATGCTGATGGTATTTTCCCATATACCTACCCTCTCTGGATAAATTTAATCCTGAAGGAGAGAAATTCATTTCCATATTAATTTGTGTGATTTAATTATTTCATTTCATCAGTGGCTGGAAACGAATTTATCTCCATTAAATTAAGATAAGATTTAGCTGGGAACGGGGAATGCGAGTTTTGGCCGCGTTTTTTACTTACCGGTTTTTCCGGCATTTTAATTAATTATTCGCGTCTCTGCACCATATTAGCATTTTGCAGTGTCCGCTAATTAACTTATCGCTTAGCGGCCACAAAAATTAGTTGCAATGTCTCTAAAAATGTTTAACTGGGAAAAAGAAAACTGCTGTGCTCGTAAATAATCGGAAACTATCTAATTATTTGTTTGCATGGCAGCAAATATGGTTTGCAAAACTATTTCTGAAGATTCAGAATTCTAAACCACACCTAAAAAAAGCCTGTTGTTCTCATGATGACGATAATCGTCCACTAGGGGTACAGATAAGATATCCTGATGAATAAACTGGGCGGGAACAGCCTGTATCAGTTCAAAGTTTCAAAGTGAATAATTAGAGAATAACATCGAGGATTTCGTCTCCAGAGCTTCGATGAATAATGGACAAGGACTTATTGATATTATTCCGAACTGAGCAATCGGTTTGTAGCTGCTACTAAGGGTTCGAGATAATATTGTCAGACGAATTAAAATTAGCATAAATGAATAGGGGCGTGATTTCCATCAAAGTTTATCACAACATTGCTAAATTCTAATGAAGAAATTTCTTATTAAAGTTATGTAGTCCGAGATTTAACATCGATACAGTTTTTTTTTCATGTAACGTAATCTCCGCATGCAGACGTGAGCCGACGAATCGGTGGAGCCGAATCCATTAAAAGAGAGAGATTCAAGCAATAGAGTAACATTTTATGACCAAAACACACCCTGGCGAAGCTATTTCGAGACCCTGCTTAAGACATTTCGACTTTTTCCACGAATCTTCGCTACTTATGAAACTGATTCAATTTTAATTTATACTTGATTTGAATAAAATGTTCTGTGGATTGTAGTAATAATTAAAAATTAAGAAAGGAAAGTAATTAAAGTAGGATGCGACTGAAAGTATCTGGGGGTGATAAATTTGAAGAAAAAAAAACGATTTATCAAATTCTTCCTCGCGTATAGGTCACAGACACTTCAAAGAGGGAGGGAATTATTATTATTATAATCCCCTTTTTATTGTGTTGTTGTTGATAATTATTATGTAGGGAGGTATACATATTTTCGGCTTGTTTGATATTTGCTATTATAAGGTTGAGGAAAAAAAATTGTTTATATCAGGTAGGTAATAACAAGAGACTAAGCGCCGGTTAAACCGCTTACCCATTAAACGGATTACTCCATAAAGAAACAGTTCATATTGTGTAAACATGCCATCGCCATACCTACCTCGCTCATTTCCATATATTATATTTATTTCAACCCCGCTTTAATCTTGTAAGCCCGAACCATTTAATTATAATATCTCTAATCCTGAGTTGTTTATTTGCAGGTAAGTCAGCCGGCGTCGGCGTCGGCAGCGGCGGCGTCGCGTGTTCATGCACTCCCGGCCAGAGCCAACGGCCCTCGTATATCAACCCTATCACTGCTTTATCTCCATACAAACAATAAACAGTGTTATTGGTGGGTTAGGTATGTATGTGCGGTATGAATTTCATCAACGTCCATCTACTTTCCTAAGCAGGTATAATGTAGTAGCAAAAACCAAACAATCGTTACGTATCGTGTTGCCGGCTTTATTAAAATACATAATTCTATTAAACAACGTTCCGTTTGTTAAGATACGGTCCCGGTTCGTGCCGGTTAATGAAGAAATTATTACTACGGGGAATTTGTTGATAAACCAATACGCGGTTTCATGTGATTTTACCTTATCGGAGCGGCTGTTGAAGTGGAGTTTCTATTTCGTTTCCAAACACGAGAAGGCAATTATGAACTTTTTTATTCGGAAAATGTTACCGAATTCATTTGTTTTGCGGTCTTTTTTTCGCTGTCAGCGTTTTCATCATTGGGATTTTTCTCGCTAAAAAGTCTGATGTAACATAAAGTTAGCTCACATTTTCCACGCTTCGAATTATGCTTATCGTAAAATAAATTGAAGCAAATTATGACCGGCTATAACATTTGTTTCTCTCGTGTTGACACTGACAAGTAACAACTGACTAGATAACTAGACCAGGACTCATATTTATAGCTCTGGCATCGTCATACCCCCTCCACTAGCTTTCTGTGCCCCCCCCCCCAACGTTCGGTATCTTCACTAGGGGTCGATTAGACTCTTAAACGTATATAAAATCTTGTTTTAAGCATTAAAGAAAGAATAACTTTTTCAAACTGACGCCTCGCTTAGGAAAGATTTACAAAAAAGTTAAACTAAGGCTGCTGTAAAAAAAGTATAAATTTAATTTTTTAGTAACTATACTATAGATATTCAAAATCGAAGACCATGTAGAAAATCGTATTTTAAACATAAAAGAGAGAATACATTTTTTCAAGATTAGGCCTCGTTTAGGAAATATTACTAAAAATATAAAACTACTTAAGGCTGCTGTGAAAAGAGATATAATTTTTATTTTTCAATGACTGGACAGTGAACATCGAACATCGTGTATAAAGTTGTATTTTAAACATAAAAGAGAGAATACCTTTTTTCAAGATTAGGCCCCGTTTAAGGAATATTCCCAAAAATGTAAAACTAAGGCTGCTGTGAAAAAATATAATTTTTAGGTAACTGGACAGTGAAAATCGAACATCATGTATAAAATCATATTTTAAACGTAAAAGAGAGAATACCTTTTTTCAAGATTAGGCCACGTTTAGGAAATATTACCAAAAATGTAAAACTAAGGCGGCTGTGAAAAATATTTATTTCCGTAACTTTACACCCACAATCAACAAGCTGAAATTTTTTTTTCTTTTTTTCCCCAGTAACTTGACACTACTGGACAGTTAAAATCGAACATCATGTATAAAATTATATTTCAAGCATAAAAGAGAGAATACATATTTTCAAAATCAGGTTGCGTTTAGAAAATACCTACATATATCCAAAATTGTTGTTCGGTACTGAAAAAAAAAACATTTTCCCAGCAGTCTTAATTTTACATTTTTGGAGATATTTCTTTAACAAGGCCTGATCTTCAAAAAAAGTTTCTCTTTTATGCTAAAAATACTATTTTATACATGGTGTTCGATTTTGACTGTCCAGTTACTAAAAAATATATTTTTGTAGCAGCCTTAGTTTTACATTTATGGAAATATTTCCTAAACGAGGCCTGATATTGAAAAAAATTATTCTCTCTTTTATGCTTAAAATCATATTTTATACTTGATGTTCGATTGTGGGTGTAAAGTTACGGAAAAAAATATTTTTCGCAGCAGCCTTAGTTTTACATTTATGGAAATATTTCTTTAACGAGGCCTGATCTTGAAAAAATGTATTCTCTCTTTTATGTTTCGAATACGATTTTATACATGACATTTTATTTTGGATGTCCCAGTTACTGAGAAATTAAAATTATATCTTTTTAAGGTCTGATCTCGAAAAAAGTTATTCCTTCTTTTATTGATAGAGTGTCCAAGCGTCCTACCGGCAGTACGCGCTGTCCTGCTAGCAGTACCCAATTCAGACACCGTTGTTTTCAATGGGATCTCGACCTCCCTGAAGGACGAAATATTCACCATTGATTCCGTGGTAAAATTTTGCCTATTTGATGTGCAAGTCTCAATTCGTTAGGACTTTTAGTAACAAAGATACGAGGTGAAGTATAATTTATTCATCAGTGTACGCAGTTACAGCGGCGTGTAAAGTACCTACCCATCTGTGCATAATAAGTACAAATAATATGTCTCTACAAAATTCGTATCATATTGATGATAGAGTCAGCACAAAAGTGACCAATTTTGATAAAAAAAAACCAATTACCAATGGTGTAAGTCAGTGTTTGGAGAAAAGTATTTAAGGGCGGAGTGTTATGGAACTATAACGAACATAAGTGGGTCTGTTGCTACCGTTCTATGGGATCTCGATAATGAGAAAATGAAAATTGATATTAAGTTGCTGAAAAAACATGGTAAGTAGACAATGTATAAAGAGTACATAATATGTAATAAAATAATAAAATTAATTCGGAGCTTGAAAATAACTTATATATAGAAATAGCTAATAATATTATAATAGTTCGGTATTACACGCTACAGGCTACGTATCGCTAATTTATTATAGGTTAGGTATTTTACGTTTACTACACCTATGGAACATTCTCCGCTCGTATCGCGCTGAAATCCTCGCAACGTTGCCACATACAAGTCGTTCTCCAGATTCTCCTCCACTAAGTGAGGTCATTGGTCAGTGTAGGTATTTTTTTCTTTAATAAAATTTCAAGAAAATGAAAGAAGTCAGGTAAGGAAAAAATTCATTTTCTTGAAATTTCAGGGAAAAAATACCTACCCTGACCAATGATCTCACTTAATAGAAGAGAATTTGGAGAACGACTTGTATGTGGCAACGTTGCGAGGATTTCAGCGCGATACGAGCGGAGAATTTTATTTTATATTTTAAAGAATGTTCTTGTTTTTTTTATGAATAAATACGTTACTCAGTAAACTAGATTTTTATTTCTTAAAAATAAAAAATTAATCATCTAACCCGCCAATGGTATGTTCTTCTGTACTGCCGGAAGCTTTCCACGTCCTTCTTGCAGGACAACTCATATTTAAAAATAGCGTACTGCCAGCAGGACTGACGGGTTTGTCCAACTGTCCTTCAGGAAGCTCCTTCCAGCAGGACAGATGCCTGGACGTTCTATCATTATGCTTAAAATGCGATTTTATACATGAGATTTGATTTTGGCTATTTTAAGTAGTTGTTCCTTGTCTCAAAGTTCACCAAATTTGCCCTGACCTCCGGAACCAGACTGCACTAAACGTGCACATTCATTCACATTCCACTTCATATGTGCGTAATGGAGTTTCTAGTTATAGTCGTGTCGCCGTTTGTTTAGGCTACATTGCTATTGCCAATGCCAACACACACATGTAGTTTGTAGAGGAGTAAGTACGCACGTTTATACGTGTTCCATCGGAAGAAAAAGGTAGATGCACGAGCACACGAGACTCTCTCCGGCTCCAGAATAACTTTCCTTCCTCTCGCAACTCGCACACTGTTTACATTGGCTTTCTCTGGAGCCCTTCTTTCAGCGGCCCGGGCCGAGGCAGCCGCAACTTCGGCTTATTAATGTCTGTAACTGAAGCAACGCCACATATTCCATCTTGAATTATATTTATTTAACAAACATTCAACTTGAATGATATGTTTGAGTGCGAGCCGTGAGCGTGCGTGTGTGTGTGCGCGCTTTATTTATTCAGTCTGAATTAGTTGTATGTAGTATGTAGTATGTAGATCAGATCTACCTCCGTACGTCCGTATCGTAGATTGACTCAGGTATTATGAGTGGTTCGCTCCAGTTTAATCTTAATCGAAATATGTGTGCATGTAGGTATGTACCCACGTCTACATGAAGATTGAAAATGCTATAAATTGAACTGTGTTTTGTTTCATCCAATATTCCATACTTCATCATCATGTATAGGTGGTGGTGTACCTCAAAAACTTTCTACTATAAAAACTTGGAGACAGTTTCAAGATTAGTCATCTCAAATGATATACTGGAATGGTGTGAATAAATCTCGCGGTAGTTTCCTGTCAGTTGATGAAGTTTCACTTTGGTGTCCTTCAAGATTCAATACTAACACTTGAAAAATTTTCCTGTTTCGTATAACAATTAATTAGTCAAGATTTAACGTTAAATCTCTAAAAAATCTCTAATTTGGCAGACATTAGTGACTTTAACTTAAATTTTTACTAAGGTGTTCTGTATTTCACTCATTTTTTTGACATTCTTACGGCCGTATTCACAAACGATAATTTCCTAAATAATTACGTAATCAATTATCCCCATCTCATTCTATTGCAAAAAAACTGCATATCTCCATCTCACTCATTTAAATAATTACGTAATTATTTAGGAAATTATCGTTTGTGAATACGGGCATAAATGTAATATTAAAGAAGGTCGAATTGTATATGAAATACTAGTAATAATCAATTTATAAACTTTTTTTTTCAATATTTAAGAATATTCCATGTCAATTTAATCATCTTCGATGAAGAGATGACGTCTTTTACAAAAGAATCACGGTGGTTTGGTATCGATTGGTCAAATAACTTTATTTATTTGCCCAACAGATTACAATATCCATTTACAGGACAAAAAAAAAACAATATTTGCTCAAAAAATAAAAACCAAAACGAAATAATATAAAACCTAAAACACAAACAATAGAACTAAAGCATACATGCATTTTCATAAACTTTTGTTGAGTTGAGACCTATTAATGAACCAGGCACATATAACTATACATAGATCAAGACCTCCTGTTATGATAGGCCGACAATAGATTTCTTATAGGAATTAAATGTTTGAAAAAACACATCGCACGTGCGGCTTATAGCATTGTAATATGAACAGGTTCTATATAAGGGTGACTTTAACAGAACACTGGTCTTCGGGTTTTTCAGGCGAAACAGGCACTGGGATCTACTGTTGTGATGACTGATAAATAAATCAATGCTTTCCAGCAGCAATTGGGAATCAATCCAGCCATGTAGCAATTTAAACAAAAATACTAAGCAACAAATTCTGTGTCTTTCACCCAGTGACTCAAACTCAAACGTCCGCAGAAGGATTTCATACGGGAAGCCCTGCTGTGGGTATCTATGAAATTTTCTGAGCCACAAAAACTTGAGGAACCTACGTTGCACAGCTTCCAATAAACAAACCTTATTATTATATAAAGGGAACCAAACCATCATTGCATACTCTAACCTGGATCTGACAAAAGAAAAATATAAAGTCTTCAAACAGTGAATACTCTGAAACGATCTAGTATTGCGAATAATGAATCCTAGCATCTTAACTGATGAAGATGATACATTAATCACGTGTTGAGAAAATGTCAACTCGGTATCAAAAGTTACTCCCAAATCCTTGGTAGAGTTGGAACGAGTCAGTTGATTTCCAGCTACAGTGTAAGTAAATACAATTGGAGATTTGATTCGGAAGTATGACATTATTTTACACTTCTCGATGTTCAGAGATAAGCGATTCTTAATGCACCAGTCAGACAAGACAGTAAGATCAGCCTGAAGAGCCACTGCATCCTGTACAGAGAATATAGGACGGAAAATTTTTACATCATCTGCGAACATCAGGGTGTGGCTGCTGATTTGATTCGGTAAGTCATTTATAAACATCAGGAATAAAAGAGGGCCAAGATTTGATCCTTGAGGAACTCCAGAGTTAGCTGTGTAAGTGGATGAATTGAACCCATTAAACGAGACGTAGAGCTGTCTGGTGCAAAGATACGATCTAAATAAGGAGATTAAATTATCAGACAAGCCGAAGTTACTCAATTTCGCAATGATCACATGATGGTCAATTCGATCGAACGCCTTAGAGAAATCGGTGTACACAACGTCGACTTGGTCCCTCCTGTCCAATATGCCAGAAACATGCTGCGTAAACTGTACCAGATTAGTCACTGTAGATCTGCGTTCAACAAATCCATGCTGACATGGGGATATATAGCTCTTCACATGGTTGAAGATTTGCTTGTATAGCATGATCTCAAATATCTTTGAAAAAGTTGACAACAATGATATAGGACGATAATTGGAAACTTCAGATTTGTCACCACTCTTAAAAATTGGACATACCCTGGTCAACTTCCAACGGGTGGGGAAGGTACCGCGTGTTAAGCAACTATTAAATATAATAAGTAGAGGTTTCACTATGACTTCTCTCCACCCTTTTACCAAGAAACATGGAATTTGATCATGACCACAGGTCAGAGTTGGTTGAATCTTTCTTAATGCTTCGAAGTAATCATTTTCTGTAAAGCATTGGATGTTTAACGAAGGCATATTAACACCTCCATCATCATCGCTACTTAGTAAAGTAGAGGGGGCTGCTAGAAATGTAGAGCTGAAAAAAGAAGAGAATGCATCGACGATCTTCTGGGAGTCTGAAAATTCGTGTCCATTATACCGCATCTTACCTGGTATTCTTGTAATGCCCTTCTTAGAGTTTATATATGAGAAGAGTCGCTTTGGGTCAGCTATAAGTGAATCTTGGACATTGATCAGATACGACCTGTAAGAGTTTTTAATTTGGGTTTTGAGCACCGAACGAAGTCTAACGAACTCGCGATGAAAATGTATCATGCCTGACCTCTTCCAGTTCCTAAACATCTGTTCTTTTTTTCGAAGGTTGATCACAATTTCTCGATCGAACCAGGGTGGATAAGCCCTACCTCTATCACGAATGCAAGGTACATGCTTATCGAATATGGAATAGAGAATACTATAAAAATTGTCACATACCAAATACCAAGTTGGTGTCCCTGAGGGGTCCATGCTAGGCTTTAAAATTTTCTGTATTTTACTATGACAATAATAATTGTAACGTGAGTTTTTTCGCAATGTTTTCAAGCTCTCATTTCACCTATCTCTAGTTTGATCGACGTGTGAATTTTCCATTTTATGTAAGGGAGTTATCTTCACGTTATAAAGTGACAGACTTTCTTAAGAAATGACATCCACAGTTATTTTTTATAAATCACCTAGAAACGTAAAATGGCAACATCCGACTGAAGCGAAGATGCACATAAAATAAACGCCCCGACAAATAATGACGGATGATTTTCGAACTCAAAGGCGCTTGTAATCCCGGACGATATTTTCATATGCTTCGCATACTTTGACATATGATGCCGCGTTTTTTCAAGCAGCCAGCCCGACACGCTCATTCACATATCCGGAGAGCAAATTCATAAATTACACACTTTTTCCTTTATTTCGGTTTAAAAAAAGTCCGTCCTCCTTTATGTGATTGATGGTGTATCATTCCGTGATGTTATGTAATATTCAGCATGCCAAAAGTCCTGGTTATACGCTCGCAAATTACTTTTTTATGAAAAGAGATGCGGATTTCACTCGAACGATATGGAATCAAATATATTCAAGTCACTTTAATATTCACGGATGAAGATATATTTTATTGCAATTATCGCATGCAGATTGCGAAGGAATCGCTTAAAATGGAATAAGTAGTTCAAGCTTTGATGAAATTGAAGAAATTGGTATCCATTCAGGTTTGGTGTGAAGATTTTAAAGTAGAGTTCAGGTTAAGGTCGGTCACTGCCGGAAAGTTTAAGTTATTTTTTTAATTGATGTTTGGTTTGCGTAAATAAACTTTAACACTTTAACTGTTACATATCCATGGTCCTTCTTCAAGTCATGAGTACGTTCAAGTCAAACCCTTAGAGATTTTGACCAAGTGCACGGCATAATCTCCTTTTACCCTCTTTGAAGTACCATTGAAAAGTGTTGCTTGTCCAAAATAGCGAACAAACAGGAAGAACCGGCGAGAGGGTATACGACAATGCACTTCCACGGCTTATGACAATAAGATCGAGATCCCTCTCGATTGATGCATGAGATAGGACCGGTCAGAAAGATGAGATATACAGGGTGGTCCAACTTAAAACGTCAGGACTTTACCAAACGATAGATAACGTTAAAATAATGCCAGTTTCTCTAATACACTTATAGCCGGGGAAGCTTCCTTTTCAAGATACAGGGCGTTGAAGTTTTGGGAAAAAAATAATGTTTTGCGAATATTGTCAAAACGGCTGCTTTAAAAAAATTTAAATTTGGCACGCAGCATGAGCTAAGTATCTTTCATGATTTACGGCTTATGGTGATAAATTGCGAAAACCAGCGGCGGAGATATGGGTGTGCCATCGCCCCTTTTCAAAAAAAAAAATTGACACCACTGACTCTATGGCAAATTTAATAATGCTATTCAATGCCCCATGCTTTTTAGAACAAAAAAGTACTCTATAATTTTTTCACAAGGCGCACCGTTTTCGAGATAATTCAGGTTTTCTTAGGTAATATCCGTAGCCATTTTAAGAATAACAGACAAATTCTAATCAAATAACATTTACTTAAATAATTAAATAACAGAAATAAACAACACCTAACTAATGTAACAATTGTCAGTAACCATAGAGTCAGTGGCGTCAATTTTTTTTTTAAAGGGGCGATGACACACCCATATCTCCGCCGCTGGTTTTCGCAATTTATCACCATAAGCCGTAAATCATGAAAGATACTAATAGCTCATGCTGCGTGCCAAATTTCAATTTTTTTAAAGCAGCCGTTTTGACAATATTCACAAAACATTATTTTTTTTCCCAAAACTTCAATACTCTGTATCTTGAAATGGAAGCTTTCCCGGCTATAAGTGTATTAGAGAAACTAGCATTATTTTAACGTTATCTATCGTTTGGTAAAGTCCTGACGTTTTAAGTTGGACCACCCTGTATAGAGATGATGTGTGTTTCTGTAAGAGACCAGTCTTATTAAAAATTAAAGAGATCTAGAAATGATGAACGGTGGCCTCTGTGAGTTGTTTGAGAATTATTTATTGCGCCGCGAAAAAAAAGAGATACAAGTTAATACAGATGCACGGTCGGATTCTGCACGATAGAGTCGTCGGTGTTTTTGACAAATCCCCTACATCCCCGTTTATTTGCATCCCATCTCGTGTCCATTTTATTATGTATGCAGAGCAAAGATTTATCTGGTAGAGTGAATAATTTATGTGGCTAAAATGCCACCAGCGCCAGGAGACCTAATTATTCCGCCCCTGCATACGCGCTTATTTATATGCTCTCCCGTGATATGCTGCTCTCTTAAGCCGTGCATAATTAATTCCTCCTGCCGATGTATTTGCTTTAGAAAAACAAAACGCTTTAATTAATTACGGATTAAGGCCGCTCTATCTTAGTGCACTCTGACGTTAATAAAACACCCGTTGAAGTTTCACGATGGCGACGAGGAGATGGGACGTTTTACTCGTTTAATGATTTTTTTTGTTGATAATTTGATAGCAGATAAAATTATTATTAATCTCCCCCGGGGAATGACCAACCTGGCCCGATTTATCGAGTGTTTTTCTGGATAAAGGAGCGCATTTATCTATGGAATTTCCTCTTCATTAGAACAAACCATAGAAGTTTCGGGAGTCGTATTAATCTGAAAGCCAAATTACTTCCCGGTCATTAGAGAAGCGAGGATCAGTCAGCATTTTAGCTCTTGCCTAAGTTAATTGTAATTACTTTATCAGATCAGGAAGGACCGGGACCGGGAACGCCCTACATCCTCCAGTGGTGGAACAAGGGATTTATCCCGCTAATCCACGAAACCGCGTATTTCTTATTACACTGAACGATGGGGTTGCTTTATTTAATTATTTTTTTTTTAGTCTAATACGCTCGTCCTTTCAAGTTGCTCTTTTTGCGGTTTGACCGGCTTTCGGCTAGATCTGTATTTTATATAAATAAATACGCGACTTGGGATCTAATTTACATGAAAAACGGGCTGAATTTTAACGTTTCGAGTCCGAGTCATTAAAACGAGAGGCGAGTTCGTTTCAATTTACGTTCGTCGCTGACCCTCGCAGCGAATTCGTCCTCTCCCATTGTTCGAACGCTCAGATTATTAAAACTTTCTCGTTTAATGAAGAGATTAGGTAAATTTGTAACTTCCAACGAGAGATGACTTTATCGATAATTTAAAAAAATGAAAATGCCCGAAAGCTATTACAAAGCATTCGTATTCGGAAGCCGTTCTCTCTTTCTCTCTCTCTCTGTCTTTACTTATTGTTCATTATCCTCATTTTCGTCTATCGATTTTGCTTAGCGAAAGTTTCCTGAACATTTTAATGGAAAAAAATATTGTCGCAACCTGGGTGGGGGGGCTGATCTCCTCTACTATTTGACTATATTGAAGCACGATCAACGATTTTAGTGAACATGTAAACAACTTGGCTACTAAGATAACAAGAACAAGGTATCTTCCGAGACCTTGGCCTACCGACGGCGTCGGCTCTTCAGCCCTCCATCCTCCGGGCTTTCGGTCCGGAGTTTCAGTAGATTCCACACAAAAGTTAAAATTTTTCATGTTTCTTTTGTTGTCATCTCTTTTTTGTGTGGCTTTTCTATATCGCTCCGGAAGGACCAATATGGGAACACATACGGGTGTCCCATCGTATAGAATTCTCGCGAAAAGTACACTTTATAATTAATTTAGAATATTTTATTCGCGGCACATTCATGAATAATTTAATTCTCTATAATCTGGTCTAATCAGCATGTTTGTAGTGAGCTTAGTTAAGCGTGCAGTCGCGAAAAACTAATTAAGCGACGAAAAAAAATCTGATTTTTCTTATATCAATAAATTCTAAATATCATTAGAAATCCGCCTGTGAAATTAGAAATTGAAAATTCATAAAGCTAATGCCATTAATTGCAGATAAGTAATGTCAAATCAGGCAAAATCAGATACGATTTATGATGATTTTTGTTTGTAAAGTTATTAAATGTGGTGAAAGGCACAAAAGATGGTCAAGTGTGCTAGTTATTTACGACTTAGTTGAGAGTAAACACTTTGCATTCTCCCCTACAAAGGCGGACTGCAATTCTATGAAATAGGGATAGAAACTTTTCTCCAGGTACCTGTGTAAATAACAAAGCAGCTTATTCGCAGCATGTGACTAAAGTTGTAAATTGTAGCTGTAGTGACGGGTTTATAATCTTAATCATAAACTTTATTTCGATTTTATGTCCAAATTTGATGGCAAATTACTCAATTATGGTTAAAAATATCGATTAACAAATTACTGTTTCTTATAGAAGAAACTTTTTTCTACAAGTGTATGAAAAATCATTGAGATGCGATTAGTATTTCGATATAAAATCGAGGTCGAAAATCGAAAGTCACATTTAATTAATTTACCAAAAATGATTACATCATATCATAGTAGGTTTAATGTAATCCACGTATGTAAATTTTCATATAAAAATTTTAATTAGAAATACCCTTTTTCGCAAGAATTCTATACGATGGGACACCCGGTATGTACCTATAACAAAAAAAGATCCTTTTGTGGATTTGAACTCCGTACTAACGAAATGTGAGGCAACGCCCTCGCCAACTCCGCCAAGCTTTTGTTCAGAGGCTGTATTTGTTACATGTGAATCATGTGATTGCTCGGTAGGTAAGTTACCTACCGGGGTACCTTGGGTCATATCTTCGTTATTAAAAAACCAATGTGAAAACTTTTCTTACAGCATTTAGGTCACTTAATTGTCGTTGCGGTTGTTCTTCTAATTTTCACACTCAAAAATTTAAAAAGAAACTACGAACGATTTTATCGATTTTATAACTTTCAACTGAGTGTAAGCTAATTTTCGACCAGCGAGAAATTTTTTATTTTTCGATAATAGTGCCAACTTATGCGAGACGAATTGAAGTCAACACTTCAAATTATATGTTGAAGAAAAAAAAGTTGAAAAAAATTTCACGATGTAGAAAATACAGGAAGATTCAAAAAGGGGACATGGGGAAAACGCAAGAAAAGTTGCAAAGACCTGCCGAATTTTTTTCTGAGTAAGTCAGTTTTTCCAGCTTTGGAGGCAAAAAAGCTACCTTTCCTGTAGGTAATGAACGTCTCTATCGCACTGTTTTGTTATTTTTTCGATCGGTCAAAACAAAATCAGAAAAAAATTCGAAACAAAGCTTGTAAGCCTATGCTTTCTATAAATAATTGTGCAACCAGAATCTCTCCGCTATGTCCCGTTACCGAGGAAAAATCCTATAAGTGGGACGTTACAAAAAAAAAAACAAGGTCCTGAACGGGGGCCTTAAAATTCTCGAATCTGGTCCATTTTAAATATGTAGGTCGTATTGGAGGGTGCCAAAGTTCGTACGTCCCTGCCACATTTCAACTCGATCGTGGGATCCATCGTGGGACGGTGTGTCGCTGTAATCGAGGCAAATTTCAACTTTCTACGATGAAAAATGGCGCCTCTAGAGTGTTTGTTAGAAAAGTTACAGACACACACACCAGGTGACAAAAAAATGGGAAGGTGGCTCCTGTATCTCGGAAATTAAGAAGCGCCAGTTGCTAAACACGACACTGCAATAGTAAGCAATCAATGCTTATCAACAAGAGTTGGCCGTGACCAAGTGAAACATACCTTTAATCAACCAAAAGCAAGAGCTTCAACCATCACCTTTTGACAATCCTAACTAATTAAAGAAACCCCATCACCAACCAAAATGATTATTAGTTTATTACTTTTAATAATAATAAAATCAGCATTTCTTTCCATCTCCACATTTTTACATCTCCGCAGATGTGGAACCGAAAACGGCAGCAGGAAATAACACGAGAGAAATCGTCAGGGATAAAAGCACCGGCTAGAGTTTTCAAGTTTCATTTCTATGACACAATTTCGCGGAGGAGTCTTGCAGGCGACAGGGCGCACATAATAAATATGAATTAGCCTACGTGAAATGCTTCGGAAGGAACAGCGACAAAGAAAAGAATTTATCAGGCCTAACTGGCTTACACGGAAATAAATAATTCCCCCGAGATTAAATCTTCTCTCCACCCAAGTAATGAATTACAGTTACGGAATAAGGTAAACTGATGGCGTCGAGCCGTGCCGGGGATAATCTAATTGATTATCAACGTGCGGACCGGGAGGAGAGAGGGCGGGAGTGGTGAGTGATGAAATTAAAAATTTATGCAATCGACAATCAATAAGATACGTTACTTACCTGTGCAAACTGGTTACTGGACGCAGTTTCATGTAGTCTCCAGAAGGTAACTGTCTGCAATAATTGGTCAGTTGGTCACCCACGTGTTAGTGGAGCAGTGGGATCATAGTAGGTGTTAACATGACTTCCAATTGTAAATTATTTGCTTTTCATCGATAATCGATTCCAGTTTTGTAGTATAGAAACTAAACGAGCAGCATTGGCAAAACAAACAGGAGGTCCCGGTACTTATGGTCATCTAAATATTTGTGTGTTTCTTTTTTCGTATTGTATCCTATTTTTCAAATCTTGGTTAACACTTGTTGTAAAATAGCCACTGCAAGCTTCGAATTGCTGCAAATTCTGCGATGGCTCAGTAGTGCTTGCTGACCTGCTCCTGCTCTGCTATTCTTTTGATTGTCAAAAGTAGCCAATCAGACTTGGAAACTAATCAACATTGAATCATGATATTTGCAAATTATTGAATCCCTAGAAATTGAATCAACATGGCTCCCTTTTCATCACATCTCCCCATTTTTTTTATGCATTTGCTTGCGGAAAATGTCGGAACCCTTGGCACCTCCTCTCGGTTCGGTCGCACTAATTAACTTGAACTCGCCTGTTGTCTTGACTTGACTACAGAGCGCGTTCAACAGATAATATGATGTCACATTTATTTTAAATGCGCCTTCGATTCAGAGGGCTCTGCGATCCGATATCGGATTCAGTAGAAACGGTCTCATTGTAAGTTGGGAAATAAGACCATAAAAAGTCGCCATTCCATCACTGTTTCAATCGTTGAAACTTTGAAATATTTTAATATTCCTTCACCGAGTACGCTATGTTGGAGCGACAAAAAAGAATGAAACTTCCATTTTTCTAGAATATTAAGAGAGAAAAAACCTGGGAAAATCAGAAGAATCTTATTAAAAAGGAAATTTGCAAGACTCCTGGGAATATAAAGAAGTTGAAGACCTGTGTGCAGTGGGTGCGATTCAGTTAAGATAAATTAAAAGAGTTCCCTTCCCTACCTATGCAGTGTTATTGCGGAGGCGGGCGAAAGGGTGGTAATAGACTAATCCCGCCGCCTCCCTAGAAGAACTTGCGAAAGAAGTCACCGCTTGCAAAGTTTTATTGAAATATATCTTAGACACTGCCTGGTGCTGGTGCCTGGTGCTTACTGCCTTATAAGTAAGCGAAACGTTCTTTAAAAGTCCACTTTCTTTAATGGCATTCGAGCTTAGTTGCAATTAAGTTAGTTAGTTAGTTAGTTTGCGTGGGAATTAGATCTTGCAGTAATAAGAAAGTGTCTCCGGGGGGAAAATTGCAATGATTTCAATTAGTTTTCACGAGAGAAACAACAAAAAAATTAAGTAATGGAAACGAGAGAGGGAATTAAACTTGAACTGCACGAGTATAGTAAACGTAAGCGGGTTCAAATCAAAAGGTCAATAACTATAATGAAGACATTTTGTCAAGCGCAGTAAATCTGAATGAAAATGAGACTCGGGAGCGGCTTTTCCGGGCACTATACGCTGCCAGCGTCGGTGTCGGTGATTTACCCAGAAGAGGATTTTTAGCGTAGATCTGACTAAGATTTAGTGACAGCGGAATGGGAGGCGAACGAGGGATAAGACGTGTGTGACCAGCTGAACACACTGTTTTACATAAATAAGAAAGTCACGTCTTATTGCATTCTATCAGTCTATGTCAGCGCGCCGGGCCACGTTCCGTAACAGCTGAGCTGGAGCCGGAGCTGCTGAGTCGCTCCATTCCCATTCTATCCCCTAATAGTGCGCGCAACTGTTCCCCTTCACCTTTGTTGTGACCGTTTTGTCTTTATTACTACATAAAACAAAACATATTGCGCCCCGAATGCCCTGCTTGGCTAAAGACAAGCTGGCGCGCTCCAGATACGTCATCACCGCTCGGATTTCAAACTAAACTAACCAGAATCACCCGGCCAGAAAATGGAAACTTCGTTTCTATACTGCTCTGCTTGCTTAGTGATGACGCTGCCTTTTTTTCCGAGGAGAATTTAGTCTTACCATCAAATACCCTAATCAGTAGAGGCAAAAAAGCTGGTACAAACTACAAAAGGTGTAACTAGAAAAGTGACAGACCACAAATAATGAAAACTGGAGAAAAATAATGAAGAAGAGTTATTGTTGTTATAAATTATGACAATCGCAATGCCTCATTTAGAGTGCAGGATATAAATCTCTCAGAGATTAGGCACGGTCATCTCCTCGCAGGTCGGATAATTAACTCCACTTCCACTTTGGTCGTTTAGATGAACCGAACGAAACGAACAACCAGAACCTCAACCACAGTCTGTTTTTTGCCTCCAGCCCCAGCCGGACAGATAGGTTGCTAGACCTTGTGACAGCAGTTTACACTGCACTAAGAAAATACTCGAGTGAGATGATAAATATCTTCATTGAAAGAGTTAGTACTCGCTAATTAGTTAAATAGTTAGAGGAGCCGTTAAGATATCATCGATAATGTATTTCTTATCTTCGTGTTGTTGCATGAAGCTTGAAAGACCGGAATGATTTAAGCGCCTGGGAAAGTTGAAACAAGTAATTAGTGTTGTCGAATATATATCAAAATAAGAGCCTTGCTTAATTTACGCTTAATTATAATAAATTCCCCGCAGGAACATTAAAAATGAGCGATCTGCCTCTCTGCGTAAACCCCGTTTCCTCTCGAACTTGTTGTATAAGTTTAACGATTGTTATAATAAGAATTAAGGCGACTGGGAATTTATCGGCTTATAAACTGAATATTTAATTATTTAATCGAATAATAAAAAATCCATCAAGAGCGAATATCACAAGAATTGTAGAGAGAGCAATGGAGAAACCGATGACGTGGCAAGGTATCAGCGCTCATAGGACCAGAACCAGAACATTTTTGCTGATTGGGGGAAATTGTTTCGAATCATAAGATGAGGAATGAAGGGGAGATCAAAAGGGAGAAGACCTTCCGGGATTGAGTCAGACCAAGAACCTATTTCGGACGAGCCTTTAAACTTGGAATACCAAAAAACAGCTTCTCTTCAGGAGAATTGTACACTGGATGTGCAGCTTAATAAGATTTCTACGTAGATTCGGCATGAATGGTGAAAAAACTCATAATACGCATCTCCCAATTCCATTACTATCATTGGGTGCCGCGACAACATAAAGAAAAGAAGACACAAGCTCTCTCTCTCGACGCAGAACAAAGTCCGGTCAGCTCGAATTTTTTTATGTTTTTTGCTGCAAGTTCTGGTCAGTTTAATTTATTTTGCGAGGTCTGGTCTGTTAGAAGCAGGATTTTGTTGAGCCGGACCTTGCGAAAAAAAAATCAGCTGACCGAACCTTGCGAAAAAATTGGAGTGTACCTGACCTTGCCAAAATTTACCTTGCAGCAAAAACAAATCTGAGCTGACCAAACTTTGGTAAACCTGACTGTAGAAAGAATAGCCATGGCAGCTCAACGATTCCGTAGAAAGCACGTGAAGGCCGCGGGGTCGTGGTAAATGTAAACTAAGGGGTGGTAAAGCCTTTTTGCCGGTTGGTACAAAATGGTAAAACATTTTCCATAACCTGAAAGTAACCCTTCCGGTATTTGCACCCTTGTGATTTGACCCGAATTTCATAAAGCACATAAAGGCTGAGGGCGGTGATTCTGGAGGTGGTAAATCAAAACTAAGGTGTGGTAAAACCTTTTCTCTGATGAGTACAAAGTCTTAAAACGTTTTCCATCACCTGGAAATAACCCTTCCGGTATTTACGGTCTTGTGAAGTTGACCCGAATTCCAGAAAGCTCATAACGGCCTGGGACGGTGATACTGGGAGGTGGTAAATCAAAACTAAGGGGTGGTAAAATATTTTGTCCTGTTGGTACAAAGTTGTGCTACGTTTTTAACCAGCATATAGTCATCATTTTGGTTTTACTACCTACATGATTTTGGCCCGAGTTACCACATATAAGTATTGGCTATGGTAAAAATTATTTTTTCGTATAACTTTTCTTCCAAAGGTGGTAAAACAAAATGAGTTGGTGGTAAAACATGGTCTAACTATGGGCAATCGAATGGTCCGTTTTACCACCCGACCCGCGTTTTTTTGGGCTTGTGACGATGACCCGAAACAAATACATAAAAAGGTGGTAAGACGAATATAATAATTGGCGGTAAAACGTGGACAATCGATGAGACGTTTTACCACCCAAGTCTAATTTTTTTCGGGCCAACATCAGGTACTTCTTTGACTATTGGTTTACTACATACTATAATGAAGAGGACTCTAGACTTAGCACCCCCTGAATCTTACGTGCTTCACACACCTCCTAGCCAACTCTCACCATTATTTTTGGTAATCTTAATAGAGGCCACTTAAAGCCACTTAAAACCCACTTGATAGAGAGGGGCTCCTCTCGACAGCCTGAAGAGAAGGTGCAGTGTCAACTGATGGTGGCAAAGAAAGGAGACGTTCCTCATAGTTTCTTAGATGATCATAATTATCAAGGGTAACGAAAACACTTGGCCTAAACAGTTGTCAGGACTATAGTTATGATTATTAAGTGGTGCCAAATAAGACAATGGGATCGTATCACTCGTATCAGCTTACTAATTCGTGGAAGATGACAAAAAGAGTTGATGAAGAAAGAAAACCAAAGATGTCAGAAAAGAGACGTCGAAAAGAAGATGTTAAAGGAGAGACGCAGGAAAGAGTCAGTAAACAATATCGCGACGGCTTATGACAATAAAATGTAGGAGGAAACTTCATATCGATATATTCGAATCGTTCCTTAAAAGTAGCGCTTCAACCCTCTCCTACAACATCATCAGAGCATTACGTTCAATATCCGGAATTTGGAACCACCTCACATTTCACAGTTCACAGTTCGCAGTTCGCGTAGGGTGAAAATGTAAAAAATCATTAATAAATATTCACACCCAACATTACGTCACGTATTAAACTGGAGTCTCTCGAGTTCGATTACTTGGGATCGGGTATATGGGGGAAGGCCTCGAAAAGGAAATGGCCTTTCCCCTAATTCATTTCCGCTACTGGACACAATTAGTTGTTCGCTAGTTATCTGGTCAGAGATTACTCGACCCCGGGAAGGGTAGATCCATCTTATTCTTGAATTAGTGGAATAAATTGCCTTCGACGCTTCTCTTAGAGGGTAGGCAATATTTAACTTTCACCGGGAACAAACCCTTTTCACCGCTGCTAATTAGTTTCTTGGCGGTTCTCCTAATGTCTTCATCCATTCATTCATAATAAAGATTGTTAATTGGAGCGAAAAAAAATGACTTACCTACTAGTTTTATTAATGCAGCAATAATTATTTAAGGAGAGTTAGTGGAAGAAGCTTATTCCCACCCCATCGCATGCCGCTTCAAGTCTTAAGGAGTCGCGGGGGATCTCCGATCTGGGGGCGGCGCGCGATCATCAATAAATTCGCCCACCTGTGCGACACGCGAGGCACACGCACCCCGTAATCCGTCAAACTCGAGCCCACCCCTCGCGACCCCCGACGCACCCGCCAACTTGATACCGCCAGGTACAGCCGTAATAGGATTTGGATATTATGTGAATAATAATATTCACGGGTCCCCATAATCGCCTTTCTGAATCTACAATACCTACCTACCTAGGTAATAGTCTCTCCTGCTAAATTATGGGCCCCGTCGGTTTTTTAGTGAGACCATTGTCGGATAATAATACGCTATCAGGATTTAATAACGGGAATTAAGTGTACTCTTAAAATTCTATTTAGATGGGACGATATGTTTGATGTTAAATTCGTAATTGAATTTTTATTATGGATGGATGGATGGGATGACGATGAATATGGATGGGTCTCGTTGTGGGTTAGAATCATCACGTTAATTTAACAGTAACGTGTTATTAGACGACTATTATGAAAAATTTATGAATTAATAGTAAATAGATAAATGCGGTTTGGGTAGAGCAGTGTAGAGGAGAGGAGCGTTCAATTTTCTTTGTTCCTTTCAAATTTAACATCCATCAGTGGGAGTTGCGGTTCTTATGAATAGTTCTTTAACATCGCGATTATTGTTTTCTTCATATATTATCTTGATTGTTCTAGTTTTTTTTTCATAAAATACCTACATCACAATCAGTTGATAAAATAATTTATAATAAATATTTTCTACTACATTTTCTATCATAAATTACAACAATAGAAATAACTTACGTAAACATAATTATAAATAATAAAATAACTTACCGGATCCGATACGAAGTTATATTTCAATAATAATTTCCCTTACTTGTGCAACGTACTTCAGTATAAAGTATTCCAAAAGGTTGAGGATCAGTAGTTGACACTTCAAGAGATAAAATATGAATAAATGGTAAGTATAGAAAAAAAAACGTGTAAACAATGCACGTTACAGGTTGCAAAAATCTTCCCCCCTTCGACGACCCTTTGATTCAAAATCACCGGGAGCACGTCAGCCTCATGGGCTTATCATGCTTACCCGCTTTGCTTCCTGTCACCCATTTTGTCAGTCATACAGCCCCATCACTGGATTCGGAATAGTTTTTGGCTGTATTCGCATTCGCCCAGAACATTAGCTGTCTCTTTGTCCCTACTGCTTTCTACAGTTTAGGTCTCCATTCTGCAGTCCTTTTTTGTGTAAGTGTTCTTTCAGGGCAAGGTGTTCCTTTAGTAATCCCACTGTGATACGAAAATGATCTCTGCTAAGTGATAGTAGCTCTTCAGTTTGGGGGTCTTCTTTTAGGGTCCTTTGATGAAGGCTTTCTCATGTTGTTGTTTGGTCCTTTAATTCCAGTATTCTTTGTTTTTTTTCCAAACCAGATATTAAGTTGACACCATATGCTGTACTTTTTGGTACTCCCAGGTCCGGTTCTGTGCCCATACATCCAGCCGAGGATCCACTTCTTGCCAGGCTTTCGAGATTTTCACGGCATTCCCATCACAATAGTCTGGACGTTACCTTGGAGTTTTCTATAGCCCTTAAAACCGTCTGACTCTGTTAGTATCTATAGGCCCTCGTATTATGCTCTCTTACGCAGTGTAGCATGGCAAATATTTCTGATTGAAATAAATTTTCCCACTGCCCAAGAGATATGCTGTGTTGAGTGTTGTCCAGCTCATTGTATATGCCGGCTCTATTCCTTTGATCGGTCTGTAGACTAGATTGTCCCGACTAGCCTGTTTCCGTCTGCTGGTTCATTCCATTCCTCCCGATCCATAATTCTGACCTCTCAAAGTTTTTTTGGAATTTGAATTTTGGAGTTATACGTGGTCTGTGTTCTTATTCAATAGGTCAACTACCATTATGTTTTTTTTTGTTTTATGACCAATAAGTTCCCCGTACTTGTCGCTTAGTTTTTCTTGCAGCCTCAGTTCACCTTGCTTCTCCCATGAAGTGGAGGGAGGTTTAAAAGGACTGCCATTGCTGCAGTTGGAGTTGTTTCTATTGCCGCCATTATTCCAAGTCCAAGTCTTTCCATTTTTCGGAGCTTATTTATCGCAGTACTTTGTCCACCATATCAAAGATGCATACAACAGATTTGTCTAATCACTCTGGTGTACACCCAATGCGCCATATGTGGTTTTAATCCCCATGTTTTACCACAAGTTCGTCTGACCATCATGAATGTGGTATCCGCGCTTTTTTCTTAATTCTGTCCAGTTGTTGGTTACAGGTGAGTTTTGAGTTCAAGATTACCCCAAGATAGTTAACCTCTTCCGATATTTGTATACGTTCCTGTCCCGAACTTAAGTTCTAGTGGTCCTTCAATTTCCTTCGTTTAGTAAACGCTATGATGGTTGATTTGTAGTGACTTGTATTTAGTCCCTCTTCATCTTTCAATTTGGTTACGACATTTATGGCTCTTTTTGCATGCAAGGCCTAATCGTGCCTACTGTTTTATTGTCTTATTGTTTGTACCAGGTCTTGATTCCTTCTTGATCCAAATGCTTCAGTAGCTCATCCACGACGAGGTTCCATATCAAGGGAGATAGTACACCTCCCTGTGGGCATCCCCTCGCTAGCTGAGCTACCATGGTCTGCCCCAATGGGAATTGTTAAGCACATAATAGTACTTCTTCGTGTTTTATGGCTTCTTCATCCTTCTCCACCAATTGGTGTAAAGCTGATTCCGTTGACGTTCCTGTTCTGGATGGTCCAGGCAGTCTTTATGAAGTGGTATGTTTGCCGAGACATCATCCCACATATGTTTAATATGCAAAAAATTATTTATTTGACATTAAAATCCAGTTTGGCAATTCCTACGTTTACAGAAAGTATACCATAGGAGAGTTGTGGCTCGTCACCATCAAAGTAACAAGTCCAGCAAAAAGAAGAGACGATTTTGAAGTGGAATTTGGTGTACTTACCGCGAGACTCGGCACGTAGACCGCTACTATTTAACCTCGTCCGACTATGTAACTGCAAGTATCTAAAAGCATAAGGGATCTTCTTTATCCGGGTGAGCGGGTGACCCCCGATTCTCTGGAAGTCAGGAAAAAATATAGTCTTTTGACAATTTATTATTCTCGAGTCCATTATCAGAGAAGTAATTAAATTTGGATTAAATTTATCTTCATTCCACATATCTAGGTTACCTCTAAATATTAGTTCCTTTAACGGACTCCACGGACGCTCAATAAATAAATCATAACGATTGCACTCTTATCAGCCATAAATTGATACTGTTGTGACATAATATGCACGATAATATTTCCATTAAAGTTAAAGAGCTTCATTTGCATGATGACTACCATCTACCATCTACCAGGCAGAGGAATGCGCATGGCTTTTCCTTCTTTTATACCATAAACTATTATTCTAATGAAATTGATAAGTTTAATCGAGTTGTGGTTTCCAATGCATTTATATCCGAACAGTTTCGATTTAAGAGCCATTAAAATTCATTGGACCATTATGGGTCTCCAGAGTGTGTAACGGCGACGCATATATGAATAAGAAGCAAATATTATAAGTTGATGGATGGATGGATGGATGGATGGATAGCTTATCCATGCATATGTCTTCTCCCACGCCTCGTCGGTGAAATTAACAACTGGATCTACGTACGTATACACGTCGTCCACTGATGATGAGTATTTGTATTTGTACGGCATTGTTGCTGGAAATTGCATGTGTCAATCATGTTTTATTCATTTAATGTTTGATGGCTTTTGCAGATTTTTACTAATTCCACGATCGATTATAATTGTCGAAAGTTATTGGCTCTAGAGTGAGCGCTGTCGGTAGGTATTGCGCGTCCGCCGGCCGGGATGAAATATTCACGATTGCAAATTAACGGTCTGCTGCTTCCAATTTCCAGTCATCAGAGATTCAATTTTTCAGGAATAACTATTTTGGTGATGCACATTGCACACTATATAGGTACGCACGAGGGTCGATCGATCGATCAGGTGGTTGAAATGCTTTTAGCCTCTTTTATTTTAACACATATTCTCGCTTACTAAATAAATATTCGATTTACCTACCTCGAAAACTTCCATTCGAATCACTGATCACTGCTCGTGGTTTATTGAGTTCGTGTTAAATAAAACTTTCATCAAGCGTCAATGGTTCTATAGTAATCAGCCAGTTTCTGAACGTGGTCTGCTATTGCATGCAAGGCGCATGCGTATTATGAAGCGTATTGACCACATCATGTCAGTCTCCTTGAGGAAGCTGACCATCTTGGCTATTTGGAATGTATCCATGTCCTCTCTTAATAAGTTTTGCCAATGTTGGAGGACTTCCCTCTCAGCCAATTGCTTATTGTTGTTTTGGCAGTGTTCGATGATATGCCAAATGCTGGCTCTGGTCCGATAAATTTGGATTCCCCGCTAGTCGGTAAGTTAGTTCTCTCTATATCCAGCATGACTCGCAATCCAGATCACAGCTTATTTGTTGCTACATGCTAGGGCATTTAGAATTAATTGAAAGTTCCAGACCAACTTGGACTTACAGTGGCTGGAGCTAAGGGCTTTCAAGGCCGCTTGGCTGTCTGAATGTATTTTTATTGAGATGCGTTAACAGTGCATTTTTTACTGCATCTGCGCGTAGACCTTTATGGCTTAGACTTCGGCCTGGAAAGCTGTGGCGTGAAGACCCAGGCTCGAGAAGATTTTATTCTTCGAGTCACCAGCTCCAGTTCCTATGGATGTCTTAGTTCCATCGCTGAACCATCTTAAATTATGCTGTTGGTTCATTTTTGTTGTTCTACCGGGAAAAAGACGTCTCTTCACGGGAAAAAGACATAATAATACGACCGGTTCATGATAGTCTTAGGCATTATGTCGAAGGGCGTACCCCCAGTAGACTGTGACTTTCTAAATCTTCCAGTACAGTGATTTGCTACAAGTTATAACCCTTTGGTAACTTTTTGCAATATGCAGCATTCTTTGTGTAGTCCATCTGGCCTCTCTCTCTCTCTCCAAATAGCCGCCGATGGTGTGGTGTTAATAGCACCAACACCACAGATCGTGTAACGTTCGTTTCCTCGTTAATTGTTAATTTAAATCATTCTATAATTTCCCTTTCTGTTTCGAAACTAGTTTTAAACAAAACTTTAAAAGAAGGATTTAAATTAATAATTCTGGGAAACGAACGTTACACATCCCCATTAACCGGCTGAAAAATTTTGGGATCAAAGATCACAAGATTTTTTCCCTACTGAAAAATAGAACATTTTTAATTAAGAATTAATGACTCACATTGACTTCAGGGAAACTTGGTGCCAACCGACTTCTTTCTTGTGAAGTATAAATAGCTAAACATAATTAAACCAGAACCATTTCATAAAATTTGTTTCCTAAGCGCTATTTCCTAAGAGCCATTTCTTAAGACCATTTCCTAGGACCATTTCCCAGGACCTTATTAAAAAAAAAGGAAAACTAACCATGCTATCCAGCAAATAATTAATGCAAAACTTTACCTCTGTGTTAGCTGGTACCTACTCTCTTTAACGCAGAGGATCACAAATAGTTTAATCTGAGTACTTTGATTCACTTATAACTTGCATTTGTTATAATTAAAAATAAAACTGTTCAAGAAGACAGGAAATAAATTAATCTCCTTAATAAATTAATCTCGTTTAATAATTTAATTTCTCCGTAGCCTGCTCGAGTCCCGCGAACCAAAAAATTCTCTCTGCTTCCTCTAGCACCGATCTCCTCCGTCCTCCAGTCTCTTCTCTCTCTGCCTTGACAGAGGTCATTATCTACTATTATGCCAATTTGATTATTAGCAGACTATTTACCTAAACTCGCTTCCAGCGTATCTGGATTTATTTGCATTATCTGTAAGAATCACGTATGGCCGGATGCTTTCCCTCATACCGTCTCTGATCGTGAAAGGACATCAAACGGAACACATGGACGTCGACACTCCATAGTGAGAGAAAAGCATTCGTGACCACCAATTGACACATGCTTATACTAACATGATATTGACCGGCACTATTATGGATTATGGGACTTCTGGAAAACTAAAAAATACCCGAGCTACCAAGACCAAGTTTAATACACCCTTTCTTTTCTATATCGATACATCTACATCTATCTACATAATTAAAAAAAAATGGAAATACCAGCACCGCCGGCACTATAAACGGGAGGGTCATAAATAATTCATCGGAGCGTTATTTTTTGTAGCAACTCAGCTCACATAAGGATTAAAAAACATCTCGTGGAGCAGCCAGCAGCAGGATACAAAAAACTGGAGTGGCATTCGGCGGAACTGCGAGCGCGTTTTCTTGTACACGTCTTCTTATATACCCTGACGTAATACGAGGGCGCAGTTTTCACAGACTGTCACCCCTCCAGAATGTGACAAAGTTGGTGTTCATATTTTAATACAAGTGGATTGTCCTAAAAAATAAGGGGATGTTTTGAAATATGATCGGGAGCGCAGCCGGCGCCGTCGGCGTCATTCGCGAGCCCCGCGTCAGCCGAACGCCGAAATGAAAAGGGTTCTCCGAAATATCATTAAGATGATTGACACGGAACACATTAAACGATGCTCGGGATTGCATGTAACTGCCGGGACGCACGTCAGGCCATAATTATTCATATTTATCGCTCTTTTGTCGAAGGTTGTCGACTCAGACAAAGCACAAAGCCGCGCGCAATCCTCGAAATACACCTTCATCTAGAATTAGCACTAACAAGTAACAAATGACCTGTCTCGGGAGATTATTTACTTTTCGGGGATCGGGACTGATTCGGAGGAAGAAACAATTTAAATCGGCGGAAACTTTCGAACCGCTCACGTTTTAATTCATCAACGTTCAGTCTGATTAGATCTTTTATTTAATCCTTGGGGATTCGGGGGTGAAGCGAAGATAAAAACAAAAAACAAGTCTCGGCTATTATACGAAGTGCTGGGTTTCTTATGTATAAGAACAAAAACTACCCTCAAATATGAGTTTTTATGTTTTATAGGACACCCAAAATATCTTTGATAATAATTTTTATTAAAAGGAATCCGTGTATAAACTATCGAGTCTTGGAGGAGAGGGATGCGAGTTTAATAAGAAAGTACAAGAACCCCTCCAGGGATGTTTCGCCAACCCTACTGTCTTATTTATTTATTTATTTATTTTTAAAGAAATTATTCCCAAGTGTCTCGTTTCTGGTTTCAGAGATACACACCCTTCAGAAATACTTTCGCTCCCTTTTCACCCGTTAGGGTCGATACAGTCTTGGATATAAGTCGACTTTATTTTCGCTCTCTTTTTTTAGCTCAGTACAGTTTGGCGATTTAAAGTAGCCACTCTGCTTGTCAAACCAAAAATTGGTAGAAACTGTTTTTGTTCTGTCTTTTTTTTTTGTTTCTATTCTGTCAATCTATGATTTCCAGGTCAGTTGAAATTTTTTTTAACTCGTAATAATTGTTAATTTAAGTCAGTTCCCTGTGAATTTCTAGATTTCTTAGGTAATTTAGGAATTTTTCTTGTGTATAAGCCACACAAAACATCCATGCAAGCGAATTAATAATAACTTGTAGTAAGCGTCAGAGACTCGCTCTCAGTTTCGCAAACACCCCGCCATCCACGTGCTCGTATACTCCTCGCATAATAGCTCCAAGAAGCAGCAACCAACCAACAACATCTCTCTAAATCACTACTTAACCCGAATTTACGAGATCCACTTCGCGTCCCAGTAACAGGCAGTAATTAAGTAGCAGTTCATCCGTGAAGACGAGCGATAACTAAATCACTTGCTGAGGGCGTAATTTTTGTCCTCAAACACTCATTAAAACTTGGAACTTGGCTGAATATCAGCGGCGCGGGTACAACGGCTCCTGATAACGAAGGAGCGCGATCGAGCAACAACTTCTTCTTCAATAAAGTCGAAACAATCTAATAAGGAGCGCCATTAAATGCCGGGACAAAAGCCGAATTAACCCAGGTAGAGCGTCCCGAGATATCACCCGAGCAGCCTTGAATGTGGAAGCTCGGGGCGTCTTCAAAACTCGAGACGATGATAGGCCCCTTTTTAATGTTCTCCCTAAATATTTCCTTTTGCTTCAACTCTATGCCGAATATTATGTTTTAAGGTTCTCAGCAGTTCCCAGGCAACATGTAATAGGGCTATAGTTCGTTTTTTTTTAATGGGACAGGATCTCCAAATTAATAGCTCTGGTAGAAATTGGGTGATTCAAAAATATTCTTTCATTTTCATTCCTACGTTTTATACTATATTATATTTTACTTTTATAAAATTGTTTTCCCGAGCTAAAATTCTTAGCGACCTTTTTCCTAAAAGTATTGCGTATAAATTCACGGACCTTTGACCTTTCCAGGAAGTATGAGAGGATACGTGCGTCGCACGCACAAAAAGCAATGAGTTAAAAGTCAAAGAGGATGATGTGAAAGTAGCGGGAGAGACGCGGTGAAAATGAGGATATGATTGGTCTAAAATGACGAAGGTGCTTGCTTATTGGACGGAAGGGCACAGGACGCAGGAAGGACGAAAGCATCGGCGGACGTGAGAAGAATAAGCCCGATAGAGATGGCGAACGGAGGCGTGTACCTACGACACGAAAAGCCCACCTGTAAATCTACCTTACCTAAATTTATCTTTTATCTTTACCGTGCGCGATGTATGTTTAAAAAAAAAGTAACGAAATTTGATTTTGACACCAAAAATTGCTTGAAAAAATTGCTTGAAAAAAATGTTTCCGGCAAATAAAATCTTTAATTAACTTAGACTTTCCGGCAGTGACCGAACTCAACATTGAACATCGCGTGGTGATTTAAATTTCAAAAAACTCTTATTGCTCCATTCTGGCAACCCTATCTGCAACCGTCACCTTATCTTCTATTAAGTAAAACAGAAACAACTGATTGCTGCTCAATCACAGGTTCATTCCTTTAAATTCTTTCTAAATAGAACGAACTCCAGCAACGTCAACTGTAAGTGGAGCTTCCTTTTTGATTCCCGAAGAGCTCTTCATAAAAAAGGGTGAACTGAACGTTTTTTTTGAGACACCATCAGAAAATTAATATCTCCAGAATCCAGCTTACAAGATATGAGTTTGTTTGTAATGGAGACAAATTTCATGGAATCTCACTTGCCTGTAGAGGTACCTACAGGCATTTAACCTGAGGGACTAGCACCACGTTCTATATGTAAATGTAAAGGAGTAAAGGTAAATTGTAAAAGTCAATTATTATTGTTGTACATTTCAGAAAAGTAGAAAGTCAAGGGAGACGGTATCAAGTTCGCTTCCGTCCCGTGAGTGAGTAATTCATTCGGCATCAAATTGAGGTAGGTAGCTAAATTTACATTGACTTTCGACGATTTCCTCCGAGGGAGTCGTTACGGGCGCCCTAACAAGGAAGTTCCGCGAGCGTCGCTTCCCTGGATATCCTATTAGGGCGGTAAAATTGCTAGAATTCGTCGATAAGGGCGCCATTGTACCGAGATTTGCATAAAACTGGGCTCCGCAGCGAGTTGCTCTAATCTAGCAGGGCAGGGAGAGTCGCAATGTCTTGCAGATTGCAGAACGGGATACGATTTTCTTGTAATATGTACTCTTGTCTTGAAGACGAATAAGTACTTCGTTCCGTTCTTGTCGGTTTAACTTCAATTACTAGAACCTGGTTCTCTCCTGGTCTGGGAAAAAGAAGAGGTCTTCAGAAGGCTCCCGCAGAATTACTTGTGAAATTGTCGCCGGTTTGTAAATAAAATGAAGAGTTTGTAACGAGGAAAAGTGTATTTCGTCGCTCTCGGTTATAAACTTGTTCAAATAGCATTATCTTTTCTCTTTTGCATTCGAGTCCGGGGATATCAAAAGGTAATTCTCAATGGAACACGCGACGCCGTGACGACGGGGTTCCTATTACCCTGCAGCTCATGCGTATTTCTATGGATGAAACGTTGGATTGAATCCATTTTGTCCTTTTATTGTGAGAAATAATGGTGTCAGAAGTCGTAACTCCGCGTACTTTAACTTTTTATACAGCAATAATAACTTATAGAGCGTGTTATTCATAAATTTGACGTGGAGGAGAGGAACGATAATAACACAAACACCGGTCACCGACGGTCACCCCATTTCCATACTAATAGCGTTGACACGGTGTCCAGGTCCGGCATCGGCGTTTACGTTTGTGCTGCAATAATAATTAATATACGATCCTGCGGCTTCATTATCCTTGAACGGGTCGGATGCCATTTGTAGTAGTTAGTTTAACATTACGAGATGTTAATAATCCGTTAACGGGTACGAAACATGCGAGTGTCTGCTACCAGAACCCAGAACCGGAGTCTAGCAAAGCAACTATAACGTCAACGTAAATCCAGCTACTCCGACCAAATCAGTTTCCCTTCCCCATTGTTGCATAGCCGTAGCCGCTCCGGCTTTATCTATGTAAATTACACTTGCGCATCCATTGTTCTCTAATTTCCTCCAAACATTTGTTTTTGCGTCTTGTTCTTATTCTCTGCGCTCTGTGCTCTATTAATACAACGCTCACGCACACCTCCTGAGATATGAATAAAATAAGTGGACAGCATGGGAGTATTATTATTAACCTGGAAGGAATCCAATTAAAATGGATTGTTCCTTCTGTAATTTATCGCTTAGTTAAAACTAACCAGGCGTTTTCTAGCGTTAACGTGTCGTAATCTTTACTCTTTGATCAAGAATCATCAGCAGGAATGTTATTACAGGTTGTCCAAATAATTCAATTTAATCTTGCGGTAATTTTGAAACGTTTCATATTCGGTTCAGCATGGGCCAGTCAGTGGGTAGGCACCAGCCATCACTGCCTCGTCGTGAAGCCTACTCACGCAACTCAACCGCTCCCTGGAACGGCGATCTGATGCTGGAGAGTCAAATCGGTGAAGTAGAGGCGATCCGAAACTGGGTTATCAGGGTAAGTAATCCTATTCGGACTAAGGCCTTAACTGAGAAACATCACGCAACAAACGACTGCCCTGAAGAACCAAACCAAACTGTCCTCGGCGAGATGATCCATGAAGAAAACCACAAAAACCCAACAATGGAATCATTACCGCCTGAACCAAAAGAAGAAACTCCCTACTTCGAAGAAAAACTGAAGATTTTTAATTCCGGGCTGCCTTTTACAGTCTAGACCTGACCTAAAGGTAAGCGGGGTCCAGGTAACAGAGTGGTCGATAAGGCCTGAGGTTACTGGATAACATTCCCCATGGACGATGTTTTTGGAGAGTCTCGATGGTCATCTAGGCCCGGGTATCATTCCCCGAGTGTAAATAATGGTACAGTAGCCGTGGTCACATGGATAAAATGAAATAAATTGCATTCGGAGAGAAGCTGGCGAGGGCGCTGGACAATGAAGAGCAACGATGTAGCTGCGAAGAGCTCGGGCGGGCGAATAAGACTGAGGCATACGTGGAATCTTCAGTTGTCTCACTGAGGTTTGGAGTTCCCTTCTTTGCCTCGCTCGATGTTTTTTTTTCTGGATTGGGTTTCTCGTGGGTAATTTTCGCCATACTGGGGGTTTGAGTGGTCTCCGCTGCTTTTATGCCATCTTGGCTCTCATTAGCACTGAGATGAGCAAAGTTGGTCCAACTCATTGCATGTTTCATCCGGGGATATATCCGTGCAGAACTAACTATGAAACGAAGGGTAGAGGTCCGATGTACGAGTAAGGGGGATGCGCCAGGATAATAGATCCTGAGGTTTCATTGTTGAGATGTTATCCGCTTCTGATTTGTCTTGACAATGGCCCACCATGGGGATGGCGCTAGTGGTCTGCCTCCTGATCGCTGCTCGGTGTCGATGTTCAACTAAACTTAAGTGGATGGACATGACCACTTAAGCCTGTTTTCCTCTATCCTTTGCCATGTTTCTATCTCCGTCGAGGCAGGGTTACGGATAAAAGAGTGGCAGGGGCTCCGATCAGCACTTGAAGCCGGAGATCGAGTCGTTCCTTGGTGACCATCCACGATCCGACTGACTTGAACTTGACGGACAGGCAGTCGGCATTTTATATCGCGTTATTCCCGACTGATCTCCGCTTGTTTTTATCATGAGATGTCGGCAGGACCTCATTATGCGGTCTGGATGTTTAGAAAAGAAAAGGAAAATTGGAATTATTTCCGTATCCTTTTGTTCCTGCTGTAAAAGAGAGGAGGATAATGCTCTAAAGGCGCTTTTTATATTTTTTAACACAAAACCAATCGAAACAGAGGGATTTAAAGAAAAAATCATCACAAACGAGAATCGCGATTTCCGAAACCAGCTCAAAGCCTGGGAAATGTAATTTTAAAGTCATTAACAGTGCTGGTGCGCTGGTGCTATATCTACCGGTGGATGGATAAAACACAAAAATCCCAAATGTCTTCTTCAAAGGAATGTCATCATTAGCGGCTAAATACTCATTTCCGAAACAAGCATCCTGCGGGTGAAAAAAGCAGCGCCGCGGTTGCAGATGTTAAAGGTGTCGAGATGAAAAACCCAGACGACACTGAAATAAATAGGTGCCCGCCAGAGTAACAAAGTATCAACGTCATCATCGTCATGGGCGTGCGGTTAGTTATTTTTTTCAGGTTGTCGCCGCTCAAAAATAATTCATTGATAAAGACCCGCAAAATCGCAATAATAGTAATAATGAAACCTGCTACTAGATGAGTTATGGATTTTGTTGTGTTTTGCTTCATAAAATACGATGATTAATTCATAGTTCGCGTGTTATAGGCTCAATTTATTGGCTTTCAAGATTGACAATGATAATGCGAATTTATAACGAATAAATCGTTTGTTTGTATACGCGGGCATTATTCGGTTCTCTTCTCCGTTCCGCGCTAGTTTATTTTCGAGTGTTCGAATTAATGGTCCCATTCAATCATCTGTAAATAATATAAATGTAGTTTTTGAATAGAAACTACCTGTACAGGACGATGCCGTGCTATAGCGCTACAGAGTCTCTTATTCTTTTCAGCCCTTGTCCGACAAAGTGACTTGATCACTTAATTTCAAGACCATGAAACGTTCTTTTAACTATTAAAGTCGATCCTTAAAGACAGAGTCATCAGTGTTCAATAATTTCCTTCTGCGGTTATCAGAAATTTTCAGGATGGGTTCTCTTTTTTGGAATTCCAGTATCTAAAAAGTTTCGAGAATGATTTTGGATACATTTAATGAAACAAAAGAACCAATAAATGGACGTAACTGAAAATAATAGCAAGAGAGGAGCTAATTTCACACTCGTTAAGTTTATAAAAGTTTGAACGTAACGCCGTAACACCTCACACCGCGTACAAGGGTGAAAAATGGTGTTTTAAATCTTCTCGAAAAAAGCATTTCCGGCGGTGGCACATTAAAAAGACTCACTCCGGCGTTATGTTGTCGGTGTTGGTGTCGCTGGCTGTTATACACGGCGCGACTAATCTTTCGGCAATTCCCTCACGGAAATGAAATAATATTTCACGTGTGCAAAGCGTAGATCTTCCCGAAAGTAGGAGAAACGTATTTTTAAAGGCTGCTAGAGGGTATTAGCAGAGAAAAATAATAGCCCGGCTCTAATCTACCTTGTACGTGTTGCCCGAGTCTCGTCGAGGAAGGAGACGGCGCTCTCACGCAAAAAACTCCGCTTTCTACACCCTAGTAGAGCGGCTCAGTTCTCCCGCTTTACCGAACTTGACTCGCATTAATCACTGTCACAGAAAATATATTCTCCGCAATTACCGCGGCCAGATAGGCGTCCTGTGTCAAAAATTAAACTTATTATTTTCAAATTTACATTAATCTGATTAAAGCTGCCCGCGGCTCCCTCTCCCCGGTGCGGACCTGGACTCGCACGAACGAACGGCCGTTGCGTTATTGGGGCTGTAATTAATTGTAACTTTCTCGCTGCACACACGTTTATTTATATAATGAGGCAACTTCGGCCACCGAGCTGTTGTTACGAGCACGAGATTCTTATTTTGTGTAATTTTTTTCATAATACATTACCTATGCTCCAGTTTATTAATAGATAAGATCTTACAGTTTTTGCTCGCCGAAGTGATTAATCAGTGGGTAGGAATGTTCAAGTCAGCGCCCTTTAACCCCTTTAACGCCTTCAACCTGTTTAACGGTCTGAGGTGAACCTACGTATGTGTAAATATAATGAGCCGAACAGTTATTGTTAATTTAATTATTGTAGAGTGAACTGTTTTACAATTTTACAAAAAGAGATGTTTAGGGGTGACTTAAGAAAACTTAGAAGAGTTGGAGCTTTGAGGTTTCAGTATTCTCCCAAAGAGGTCGTACCAGTTTCATGAAGATGTTTTTCAAGAGTGAAAACTGATTTTTTTGTCAATTTTTTCCCAATAGATTTTGAAACGATAATGCAGTTTAATAGATTTCAATATCGTCTTAAAGAGGTGCAAAAATCAACAGGTTTTTGAAGAGATAACTCTTCAGATCATTGAGTAGTTTTTGATAAGTTCTAGAGTGATGGTTTAAAATTTTTGAAAGGAGATGATTCTAAAACTTTCAGTATTTTTATTTTCTGAAATGCAATAATAACAGGTTTTCGAAAAAATTGCTCTAAAGAAGTGGAAGGGGAAGTTTTTTTTTCAATTTTCTTCCCAAGTAACTTGAATCTTTCCAAAGAAGTATGTGCCTTCACCAAAAAGGTATTTTGAGGCCATTTCAAGAGTAAAAACAATCCTTTTCCTAAGAAGAGGGAGGTCCCACCAAGAGGGTCAATGAGTAGTTTTTTGACAATCCCCCGTAGAGATTTATTAAGTATTTTGAAAGAAGATGACTTAAACGTTTCAGTATCTTCTCAAAGAAATGCAAATTCCAAAGACGGTTTTTTAAAAAGTCCATATTATACAGGGTGTTTAACCACCTTTGAAACTTTTCTGAGGCCCGCTTCGTTTCGGTGTTACAAGAGCGTTCATGTATTTTTCCGGAATTTTTGAACGAATTGATGGATTTCGATGAAATTTGATAGGTATGCTCTACCAATCACACTCAATACCCCGCGTTCACCATCAATTCGAATCCTGCAGGGCCGTAGGTACTTGATGTTTCTGGTCTCTTTCGGTTTTGCGGAAAAAATTTATTGTTTTTTCTTCTTGAAAGTTTAGTGCCATTTTCGAAAACTACATAAAAAATGCTATAATTGCATCAAAAAAATCGCTTTGCACCATCAATAAACTGTAGGTAAGAAACTTTAAAACCAAATTTTCGATGGGTCCAAAACCAAATAAAAACATCACGACCATGGCACTTTATGTCCACGGTGTTGAAAAAATTACCCCCTGTTGCATCCCATTTTTTACTTTACATTTTTTGCTTCTATAAAATCCTGCCCTTCCGCAATATTCCTTCCTGTTCTGTGTAACTACTGTCAAAGCATTTCGGGTGTCCTTTCGGTTGTAGAACCACAAAACTTGTACCTGGAAAAAAAGTGAGAAAAGGTCATACTTACACGAGAGAAGAAAATGTATCCTGCAGACCAGTGGGATGCAGTTATTTTCCAGCCATAGCGGGAGAAGGAGTTCATCTCCAGCGTTCGCAGGATTCGAAACTGTATACATACGCGCTTTCCGCGTCGCTCGCATTGCTAGATATTATTATCTAAGGCAATGCAGTTATCCAATAAGGAACGCATCCTCGAAATACAACCGAGACTACTTCAAAAACCGAAATTTTTGTACGCATTCCTTAAAAAATAATCCGCATTCCTGATTTTATGTTAATTATTCATTTACTTTTCAAGACACTTATTTTCAAATACATCAGCATTCTTCCAAATCAAACGCAACGTCCTTCGGTCAGATTTTAAGTTCGTCTATAATCAATCCCAAAACACCCCCCAAAAAATACGAAAAAACTGGCTAATTTTATAATTTAATTTACTATGTAAAACACATTATACAGTGTGTTACTTGGCTAAGTAATGACGACATTGTGTATTTTTTTTAAATAGGATACCTGTATATTATTATATTTCCATATTTCCTGCGAGAAAATGCAATAAGAACGTTTTTTATAGTTGCAGTTTAAAATGAGTAGTTTATAAGTTGTAAACAAATGAAAAACGCTATTATAAATTTTCAAAGTTGTTTTTGTTTACATTAAAAGCGGCTTAAGATGTTGTAAAACGGCTTAAATGTCCCTGTTTTAAGTTTTTATGTGCTGTCCTGTGACTTAGATGAAATTTTTTATAACGGGTGATTAAAAATCTGATAAATCCACCCTGTATAAAGATTTCAAGTACACTGTAAGATAACATTTGAAAAGTTAAGATAGAGACATGTAAGCCTTTGCCTTTTTTCTCGATCTTGAGCTGTTTTCGTTGTACACTGACTTGAACTTTGAAAATTGCGATTTTCACTTGTTTATAACTCGAAAGCTCATTTTAAGCCGCAACTGTAAAAACCATTCTTACTGGATTTTCTCAGGAAATATTAAAATGTAGTAATATAATGGGTAAAAATAGACAATTAATTTAAAAAATAAATAAATAAAAAATATTTAAAAAGAAATAACGGAGCCAAGGAACACCCTGTATAATTTTTTTACATAAACAGAAAATAAATTAAATTATAAAATTAGCCACTTTTTTCGTTTTTTTCCAAAGCTCAAAAATTATGGATCTACTGAGGAGTAACGGGACTTTTTCAGCACCGTGGATAAAAAGTGGTCCATGCCATGGTTAAAACCATGGTTGTGATGATACTAATCGAAAATTTGGTTTTTAAGTTTCTTACCTACAGTTTATTGATGGTACCAAGCTAATTTTTTGGCCGATATTGTAGGATATTTCATGTAGTTTTCGAAATGACCCTTAACTTTGAAGAAAATACATACAGGGTGAACTTTTTGACAAGGCCGAGACCAGAAAAATTAAGCACGGCCCTACAGTTTCGGATCGGCGGAAATATGCGGGGTATTAAGTGTCATTGATACAATCAATTCGTTCAAAAGATACGGTAAAATACCTGGTCACCTTGTAACATCGACACGAAGGGTTTCAGAAAAATTTAAAAACCAGATCCTCGCCTTAATTGAAAAACTACCCCTACCCTTAATAAGCCATGTCGGTCTGATGGTAAAACACCGTTTATAAAGTGTAAAAATTACCCCTCATCTCTTGGAATGAAAGGTATTTTTCTCGCATTTTATCCACGAGGGGTTTCTCTATAAAATATTTCGAAAAGTTTGAATTCCCAAATATTTTAACCCATCTGGACCTTCTTTTCACCTACCTTCAAAATTGTGATAAAGTTTATGCAAATGACACAAAATGACTACATATATGAACAATCCCCTCAGGAAAAATAACGAAGTCTCATTTTGACATGTGAGTCAACATCGCTGATGTTGAGCAGGTTCAATCTTACCTCCCTATACATAAGACGAATCGTCAACAATGTGAAATTTTTGTTCAACTTGGTTGGTGGGAATATTGATTGTCCCTGGCTTCTTGGACGAATTGATTTCCGAGTACCCACTACCACTAATCTTCGTCGCGTGCCCACCTTCGGTGTTACTACTTGTCGGACGAATGTCCTATCGACTTCGCCTGTGGTATTAATGTGTAGCGAATTCAACGTAGTTGCTGATCGGTGTGACATCAGTGTTGACTCTTTCAGAGAGATCAAAAAACAAGTTGTTAATTGCTTTAGTGAAGAGTAACGCCGAAACCTGCTGGATAGTTGAGGGTGTACAACGTAACTTGCTATGAGGTAAAGATGGGGAGGAATCGAGGGAGGAATAGCATGCATATGAGGGCAAATTGCTCGCATTCATTATTGGTATAGCTCGTGCTCTGCTCCCTCATTGTCTGCTTTGTATTGTATATTTAGTTTATCTTTAAGTTTTCTGGGTGATTTGTTAATGTATCTAGGCATACAAACTAACTTATTAGCTTATTTTAGTTTTTGATTGTGTGAATGTTTCCTGTTATTAGGTTTTCCCTGTACCTGTTGGAAATAAATTCTGTTATTATTATTATTATTAATACCAAACCAACATCCTTCCGCCTAGTCGATAAATAATTCTTACCTCTTACTCACCCCACACCATTAAGAGCGGAAGAGAATTTATTGCAAAGTGGAGTTAAATATACAGGGTGATTCAAAATTCAGTGCAAATATCTTAAGGGCATATTTACCAGCCAAAAATAAGAAAATTTTTTCATATAATCGTATGTCCTAACTTGCTTCGTTTTCTAGATACAGGGTGTAAAATTTTGAAAAAAAAATCGATTTTTTATTAATTACTCAAAAACCTTTCAGCCGATTTAAATAAAATTTGGTAGGCTGATTTGTCGTTATAAGGAACTTCCTTTGATGGTAATAACATAAATTTATTAATTCCAGTAGCGTCTCAGGGGGCTACCTACTTGAAACTTATAGGTAAAATTATGGTACGCCACTGCTCTTTTGACAATTTATAATTTTTTTTAGATTAAGCAATCAATAATGTAACTTTCTTGCCTCCTGAGCTTTACTCGTCTCTAGTTTTGTTTCCAAGAAAAAAATCAAAATCTGTGCCAGGCCCTATCAAAACAAGTAATAAATTCACATCGATTATTGAGATTCACTTAATTTAATTCAGGTAGCCTCCTGAGACGCCACTGGAATTAATAAAGTCATGTTATTCCCATCAAAGGAAGGCCCCTATGAAAACATATAAGCCTATAAAATTTTATTTAAATCGGCTGAGAGGTTTTTGAGAAATTGATAAAAATCGATTTTTTTTTCAAAATTTTACCCCCTGTATCTAGAAAACAAAGCAAGTTAGGACATACGATTATATGAAAAAAACTTCTAATTTTTGGCTGGTAAATACGCCCTTAAAATATTTGCACTGAATTTTGAATCACCCTGTATAATAAACTCGTGTTTCTTTAGTTGGTCAGAATCGCTGTAAGGTAAAGGTTGAAGTTAGCTTCGTGCTGTGGTGGTCACTCTTTTTGATAAACATTAATTGCTTACTATTGCGGTGTCATGTTTATCAACTACCGTTTGTTTTCTAAACAGCCAACTTGTTTACATGGTAAATTTTTATAATTATTTGATTTACTGGACTGTTAGATTTCATTTCTGAAATCTTAGTGCACTACTGATCCATCACAAAATAAATAAGAGAGTAGCTACTTCAAGTTCTGGAATTATTTATTTTATATTTATGGTCCTATAACTAAACCAAGTCCCATGAAAAAGCTCAGCTTCTTAAGAATGAGTTCAGAAAGGAGTTAAAAAAAACGCCTAATAACAATTCCAAGCACCAGCTTCAAAACATATAACAAAACAAAATATAACGAGCACGCTGAAAGAATCATATTTCTTCTGTAATATGCCACAAACGAACACTAACAGTATAATGGGTCATTTGCAACTGCCATTAATACCGGAGTTATTTCAGACGGAACTTCAAAAGGATCACCACCACAATAAAACGGTCTGAATTTCGTAGTCGTACTAAAAATACAAGCGCAACGGCGGCAGCTTCGGCTTCTTCTCGAGAAGCGCAACTCGAGATCGTCACGAGGATCGTCGCCGCTCGAGTTCAAGAAAGAAAGAAAATATCTGATCACCCTCCGGGAGGAGAGGAGAGTCAAATAATAAGACGGAGAGAAGAGTCTTCAGTCTTCTTAAGTGCTGGTGTCGCTTGTCGGCATGTTATCAAATATTTGCTCAGAGCGAGAGTAGTAGGGTCATTAAATTGTCTTGAATCGGTGGATTTTTTGTTTACGGATATCTGCGCTTCGATTTATTTTTTAACACCCGAGTAGTTCTTTGCTTTGTACGTGCGATGCTCTTATTTCCACGGGCTTGCGTTTCGGGAAGGGTACCCATTAGACGTATCCCGAAAACGTATTGAACTTCATTCCAGAAATTTGCAGTTGTTTGTTTTGATAAATGCTCCTTCCGGTTATGCCAGATATGGCTACCATCTTTTTTTCAATGGAGCTTTACATTTTCATTAAATTGTCTGAGAAAATTTAATAAAAAACCTTTATAACGAATAATTTACGAGTTATAAACAAATGAAAATTGTGGTTTTCCATTTTCAAAATAACCCACATTGAAAACGGCTTATCTCGAGTCGCAATAGGTAATTACCTATGAACAATACAACACCTGTATATTATCCTCTAAAAGACGTCATCCAGATGTCCGTTTATGACCATAAAAGTCCGTTACGATGTCGGAAGTTCCAGAACACTGCAGAAGCAAACCTTGGCATCAGTACACTTGGTGTTGCCAGGATTCTCTTACCTGAAAATCTCAATGCAATGTTACCATACTTTGAAAAATGTATATCCATGTGTGTTATGGATTTGTTCCACGAGTTTTTCAGCACCCTGCAGAAGAGAAACTGGATGAAAAATTCCTAGCGTTCCGTTAAACGGGCTTTAGCCATATCACCCATATAAGAAAAAGAAATGGACCTCTCTGGCTGTGGCTGGGCAATCAACTCCAATACGCCGCCGCTGCAGAAACAAACATTTTTCTCACAGTCTCGTTCTTGCTACAATTTCAGGATTCTTTGTGGAATTATGGTGATCGAGCCTATCTAAGATGTGTACAGTTTACCGTGGCCTAGGGATACTGAATATAAAATGGTTATTAAAGATCTGTATCGTAGCCGTCTCGGTCTCGGTGAACCGAACTACATCTCCGGTCCGTGACTTATGCACACCCGGAGCACCCGCACCGAGCACCGACAATAAACCGTGGAACTCCCCGCGCTCCCCTCACCGACGATGACGACCGATCCATAAAAAGCTATCAATTAACCGGCGCATTAGCGGGATAATTACGTCTTCGTTTTTCCGCAGACGATATCACGTTTTTCGGAATTTTTAGATTCCACTCTTCTTGACTCGACTCGGACTACTTCGGCAACGATAACTTATTGCATCCACTCCTAGGCCGTCATCCATTCCGTTGTCGGTCTCGTATAAATAAATATCGCTCGACTCGGTAACGATCAGACGACTTTGGGAAATTAATTATCTACTGCTAATCCAGAGAGATAAAAGACGTGAACTAGACAAAGGCTAATAAAACTACTCGTCAGGATGTTCGTTTCTATGTAATAGATGTTCAGTTCTTAAAAGGTAAGAGGTAGGTAACTAAGAAACTAACTAACTTCTGCAGAGTGCAGAGGAATCTATTATGTGTTAGTATGTGTATATTATGTAGAGAAGCGAAGGTGAAATATTATTGAACCGTACATCTACTCGTAGGTATATGTATATTTTATGTAAATTGATACTTATCAGTGATGCCAATTAAATTACACACGGTATATTAGGTGTGAAATAAATCCTTAATAAACCTTTTAAGTATTCTGCTTATTCCACGAGTATAATTTTCATGTAAGATCGCTTGTAAAAGAGACGCCCATTCATGTTACGTACTGGTGGGTGAGGTATTATTAACACTTCTTCTCGATACAGTTCTGTGCGATTGCAAAGTTTGAAATTATGTTACCGTGATCATGATCAAAGAGGACATCCCCGTTCTTCGTTTACCACTTACAACTGTCAACCTCGGGGAAGGTAGTAAAGAAAATTACATCCGTTTTTCGTAGCGAAGTTATCCAAAATTTATATTTCAGATAACGGAATTATGCGCTAATTGTGTATGCAATTCATAATCTTTGTGCTCTCTTAGTTTCCTCAAAAATTGACATTTTCCAATGCTCTGGTAGCGTGAAGCCACGCTGGGATCGTCTAAAAAAGCAAGGATTTAAAAATTTCAAATACTGAAATTATGCGCTAATTACAGGCGCAAACGTAATTTAGTTTCTTGAAAAATTGACATTTTTCAGTTCTAAAAATGCAAAGATTTAAGAAATTTAAATATTGGAATTACGCGCTATTTGTGTGCTAGTTATGTGTGCAATTCATAATTTGTTTAGGTGCCCTCTAAGGTGATCGGCTAGCGTGAAATCAAGCTAGCAGAGCATCGCCTGAATATGCAAAAATTAAAAGAGTCAAATAATAGAATTATGCGCATTTATGCGCTAATTATGTGTGAAATTCATAATTTTTGTGCTCTCTTAGTTTACCCAAAAATTGACATTTTTTAATACTCTGCTAGCGTGAAGTCACGCTGTCATCGTCTAAAAAAGCTAAGATTAAAAAATTTCAAATACTGGAATTATGCGCTAATTACGGGCGCAATTCGTAATTTTTTTGGTCTCCTAGTTTCTTGAAAAATGAACATTTTTCAGTCATAAAAATGCACAGATTTAAGAAATTTAAATATTGGAATTATGCGCTATTTGTGTGCTAATTATGTGTGCAATTCATAATTTTTTTAGGTGCCCTCTAAGGTGATCGGCTAGCGTGAAATCAAGCTAGCATAGCCTCGCCTGAATATGCAAAAATTAAAAGATTCAAATAATGGAATTATGCGCATTTATGCGCTAATTATGTGTGAAATTCAGAATTTTTGTGCTCCCTTAGTTTTCCCAAAAATTGACATTTTTCAATACTCTGCTAGCGTAAAGTCACGCTGTTATCGTCTAAAAAAGCTAAGATTAAAAAATTTCAAATACTGGAATTATGCGCTAATTACAGGCGCAATTCGTAATTTTTTTGGTCTACTAGTTTCTTAAAAAATGAACATTTTTCAGTCCTAAAAATGCACAGATTTAAAAAATTTAAATATTGGAATTATGCGCTATTTGTGTGCTAATTATGTGTGCAATTCATAATTTTTTTAAGTGCCCTCTTAGGTGATCGGCTAGCGTGAAATCAAGCTAGCCTGAATACGCAAAAATTGAAAGATTCAAATAATGGAATTATGCGCTAATTATGTGTGAAATTTATAATTTTTGTGCTCCCTTAGTTTCCTCAAAAATTGACGATTTCCAATGCTCTGCTAGCGTGAAGTCTCGCGGGCATCGTCTGAAAATACGAAGATTAAAAAATTTCAAATACTGAAATTATGCGCTAATTATGGGCGCTATTCGTAATTTTTTTGCTCTCCCAGTTTCTTCAAAAAGGAACATTTTTCAGTCCTAAAAATGCAAGGATTTATAAAAGTCAAATACTGGAATTATGCGCTATTGGTGTGCTAATTAAGTGTGCAATTCATAATTTTTGTGCTTCCTTAGTTTCCTTAAAAATTGACATTTACCAATGCTCTGCTTGCGTGAAGTCTCGCTAGCATCTTCTTAAAATACGAAGATTTAATAATTTCAAATACTGGAATTATGCGCTAATTATGGTCGTAATTCGTAAGTTTTTGTCACCAGTTTTTTCAAAAAAGAAAATTTTTAAGTCCTAAAAATGCAAACATTTAAAAAATTCAAATACTGTAATTATGCGCTATTTGCGTGCTAATTAAATGTGCAATTCATAATTTTTGTGCTTCCATAGTTTCATCAAAAATTATTATTTTCAAAAAAAGCTCCGCTAGTATGAGGTCACGCTAGCAGAGCATCGCCTAAAAATATGCAAAAAATTAATAATTCAAATATGTACTAGAATTATATGCTGTTTATGCGCTAATAATGTGTGCTAATTATATAGGTACAAATTAGTAAGTTTCCCATTAAAATAAACGAATACAAAAATTTTGAATTTCGCCTATAATTTGCACATATAATATGCACATATTGTACATAATTCCAGTAGGTATTTGAATTTTTTTAATTTTTAGTATAGTATGATGATTCTCGGCTATCGTGACATCAGGCTAGCAGAGCATTGGAAGCGGTTAATTTTCTAGTAGACTGTGAGAGCACAAAATATGAATTGCACACATAATTAGCGCATAAATTGCACATAATTCCAGTAGGTATTTGAATTTTTTAATTTTTTGGTATAGTTAGATGATTCTCGGCTATCGTGACATCAGGATAGCAGAGCATTGGAAGCGGTTAATTTTCTAGTAGACTGTGAGAACACAAAACATTAATTTCACACATAATTAGCGCATCAATTCCACATAATTCCAGTATTTGAACTATTAATATTGGATGACCTTGCTATGCTAGGATTACGGAGGTAAGATGGACTCAGAGCTAAGTAGTTATGATAATTGCTTCTCCAACAACATTGTTTCTTGAGGCATGCAGAAAGAGGTGTGCCCTAGTTCGCATTCGCTAATCCAAGATCCTTCTCATAAAAATAAAAGATTACAATGAGGATTTTTTAGATGGAATCCGGATAGGATCATTTCTATCTTAGATTAGTGTACACTGAAAGGATCGGTAACCAACCAACCACACATGTGGAGTCACACCGACACCGATACCACAGCACCAGGCACTAGCACCACACGAGACAAGGCGTTATCATAATTCTCCAGAGGCGTATTTATTTTCGGGTATATTCATTTAAATATCTTTGATATCACCGTTGGTTGCAAACGCCCATATAAATATCACTCTTACCAGCGTCGCGGTATCAAGATTAATGATCCATAGAACTCTTTACTACGGCGACAATAAAATTCACACGATCGCTGCCAGATCTCGATTGTCCGATCTTTTCGGGAAATTCTTTATTTTGTGTCCGATCTGCATGCGACGATAAGATCTGAACAAGTCTGTTGGGTGTTCTTATGGGTGGTCCGGCGTTAAAATTAGATTTTTGCCCAGTTTTTACGCGCGATTTAAACGCCATCCGAGAATTGTTTCTTTTTATAAAAATAATGAAGCTGTAAACCTGATGGAACTAAAGCGGAATTTCGAGACAAATAAATCATGACAAGTAATCTCCTTTTTCCTTGAAACAAACACCAACACCAAGACACCAGCACCACATGGTTTATGTTTGTGCGTCTAATAGGCGCGTTTTAAAATCAGACGAAACAGCTCATCAGTTAGCGAACTATGAGGATAATGATGCGGAGTTTAATTTCATCATTCTTCTCGGTTAATAGTTCCCCGTCCCGGCGAGGATGATTATCTCGGCGCCGAAATGGGTTCCGGAACAAATGCTTCCAATTTAGCGCGATTTGAGAGACAGATAAGAGCGACTATTTATGGACGAGTCTCCCTTCTTGTTGGCCTTCTCATAAAAATAACAGAATTCCCGGTGAAATGTTACGGAGATAACTCGGCTTGAGATTCTTTTGCACTTAGTTAGGCCGTTAAGATAAAATCCGTCTCAGCATCAATAATCCGATACGGGAGTTTAAACGGTCCTCGAATTGCGCGTTCGTCAAGTTCGAGGTATAAAACGGATCTCTCCTTTTATTGTAAGAGTAGGACGATTAGTATGTACTTTGTAATAAATATAACCTTACAGGCTTATTTATCGTTTTTTTTTTTATTATGTTTGTTTAATCCGAGTTTGCCATGTCTGCGATGTTAAATAAGCGAGTTAAGAGCTGTTGAGGTCAGAATTCTGACGTCACAACTACCGCGAGGTTGCTCTAGTAACGGAAGCAACTTCAAAATTATATTAAGTACAGTGGCCACTGATCTGAAGTCACAGACGCGTAGATTGCGTTTAAATAAAATCGGGTCAGCTTTAAAATTCGATTTTTTCAAATAAGTCCGGTCTGCTCAAATATTCGAGTTTTTCCTTGTCAACAACGGATTAAAAGAAATTGAAGCGACCAGACCTTGCACAACAAAGTCGGGCATATGCCCTCTACAGCCTTGGATGAAACTTGACTATATTTAAAAAAAAAAGTCGCTGATGGAGATGAACTAGGTATTAAACTGTTGTCTGATGTTGCTGAAATGAGTCATTCTAGGTAATTATAAAATTGGAGCCCTTCTTAGTTAAATGTCGACATGTTTCGACCTTTCAAGGTCATCTTCAGGACTCCAATAATTCCAGATTGAACGTTTTACAAAACCATTGATTCTTTAACACAACTATTATTACAGCTCATAACAATAATCAGCCGCTCTCTTATTTACACACATATATATTACACAATTGTACTCTGTCACTTCACTTGTCACAATCACTTCACTCTGTTTTTTTTTAAACTAGCTTCCTTAATCCTTACTCTATGATCTTCAGCTTTCATCCGCTTTCAAACTACAACTAACTGTTGCTCCGACTAGGAACCTAAATGAAAATGAGTTCGTTGTGATAACTGATAACTATTACTCCTGTTGTATGTGATGTGTGTTTTGCGTGAGGTGTTTGCTGTATGTGTGTGATCTGTGGTTTTTGGGTGGTGTTTTAGTCAATGACTATTATGTGTCTTATGAGTTCGCTCGTGTCGAGCAGTGCGTTTTGTTTTATTGTTTTTTGTGTTTAGTGGACTTTTGTGGTTGAGGAGTGGGTAGAGTCGCCCGAGGGCTGCTCTGGCTTGTCTGATTTTGTTTTGTGTGTGGTCTTTCCAGACCAGTTTTATGTTGTATGTGAGCCCAAGGTACTTGTTGCTCCGGCGGTGCGCGCTCTTATATAGATCTCTGAGATGCCATCGAAGTCTTCTGGCGTATCTCTAGACACTACCACGTGATCTCGAATACGCGCAGAACGCGGAACCATTCTGGCACTTAGTAGAATGTGAGTTAATCTGTCAATATGTCAATGCTATCATGTCAACTAGAATGTCGCGAACCGTTGAGTGAAATCCAGAGTATTTCGCGATTTCGCCAGTGTTCCTTATTCGTTATAATATTATAATAGTCTAACCAGTTGAACCGAAGATAGCTTATGATCGATTTTACCAAACCGTGCGCCCTGTTAATAACCCTTCGCGATTTTCGTTGTTTTTTTTATTTTCAAACAAACTATTATCAACCCCCGGTCGAGATACAAAAATAATTACGATCATTAACTACCGGCGCGGCATCGTATTTTCTCATTCGCGTAGCGGCGTAGCTGCACATCCAGGTATCGGTACATTCGAGTAGATAATTCTAATGAAAATAAAACAAAAGCCGTTCTCAAAGAGAAAATTACCATATATCATATGTCAGGTCAGGTATTACAAAACCATTACCTTTATGCATGAAATCTAATCTCGATTCATCATGCGCCGGCAAGTTTGTATAGGTTAAACAGTTTCGCCCGCAGACAGGACCCCTCCATTCATCCATCGCTGTGTGCTGTGTGCATAGAGAGAGGTATTATTGTGCGAAATCAGGACCCGGGCAAACAAAGCCGCCATCTTTTACACCTGCCTCTAATTAGCCCACCCATTAATTAATACCGAAATGCCAGCCAGATCCGATTACTAACCGCCGAGCCTCAAGTTCGGCAACGGTCTTCATTATCGTCGGAGCTGCCAAATGCTATTAAGATTCGCCTTATCAAGACTGGATTCGGGGCCTCTTGCGAGATTTTACTCGTCGTGGGTTGAATGAATTATTATAGGTAGCGAAATCGAGTATAATTTTTACAACTATCAAAATAGAGGTAGGTACCTACTATTATAAAGTAGCTCTCTTTATGGAGCTCAATTGGTTATGGTTTGTATCATTTTTCATCTCCAGAATCCCCCCAGAAGACATTAACGTAGCTGCCACATTTTACCAGTCAATAACTGTCACATACTACAGCCACTCTGACATCCAGAGACGCCAACGCCAGTCGGGTTCTGGAGTTCTGGTATCCGACGAACGCATCCTGCACATTAGTCTCGTGCCGAAATAATCGTATTTCACGTCCACGTAGCACGGCGGGGGAGGAGGAGGAGAGCGCGCTTCTCCTTCAGAGACCATTTGTCGAAATCCCTAATGAAGAAATCGGGGAAAATTAAACTGCACTGCGTTCCGTTATTAACCGGCCGCGGCTGTTAGCTATTACGATTTGTCTGGAGCGTTTCCACGAGGAATTTAATGTTGATCCCCTCGAAAGGCTGTTGAAAAGTGAATGGAGTTCAGACGGTGTGTTATCAGCAGACGTTTTAAAAGGATATTTTTAGTGCTCGACGTAGGACGGATAGTAAATAAACACACACTTTTGTTTTGATTTTGTAACACTAACAACACCGATCCTAGCCAACCTGTTGAGTATCCTTGCATTTCGTTCGTCCAGAATTTCTTGAGACATATGAGTGGGAATTTAATTTTGATTTATTATTGTAGTTCAAAATTGTTGACACTCCCCCAACAATTTAGTTTAAAGGCATTGGCAACGTATTTTACTTTTTTTAATTAAAGCAAACTAAAATGTACTACATGAAGTTTTTATCCGAATTTACTATGTCTGCCATGTTAAATAAGCGAGTTAAGGGCTGTTGAAATCAGAATTCTGACGTCACAACAGCTGCAGTTTTGATCAAAGTGTCGTTTTCACCATTGTCATCAAGAAACTTTGAAGAATTGATTGAAGAAAAGTTATTTTTGAAGTTGCCAATGTCTTTAAGAGTCACTTCGTATCGCGCATGACTCGAAACGTCTCGTCCTTTAACTAGTTGCTAGTTGGGTAAAAAATTTTGAAGGGCAGAGTGAGGTACAATTAAAAAAAAATAAAGCCACTAGTGCAAAAAATTACAACTGTTGCCTGGACAGTCCAGTGCTATCTTCGATGGAGACCTTATCTCTTATCTCTTCTAATCGTCTCACAGCAATCGTTACGGGGTCGTTGGATTCATCAAGATTTGCTCTTCAATTGAGTAAAGCTCTTGCGCCTGGTTTCGCCGCGCGTAGCTCTTTTCCAGTGTATCTGAGACACTCATCGATTGTTAGTAATTTAAACTAGACTCAATTATCAGTATTAAAAAAAATCACCTCGATTGGTTGATTCCTAACCCGCCAATCCACGCTCGAAGTTGCTGTTACCGTGCTACTTTGAATAAGCCTCTAATACTTGCACGTCGAGCTATGGCGCGCGTTGGCGGTTCGCGCTGCATTTATCGCTTTTGTAACTAATATAACACAAATAAATTTCTTTTCACCAACTTTCTCTCAAGCTTTTTCCACGCCACCTTAGGGGTAGAAACAATTTCTCGCCAATGAGCGCAATAAAGTGAACTTCATCGAGATTTTAAAGAAGCACTTGAACCATCATGAATTCGAAGTAGAACAAGCTTTGGAGGATGCGAACATGGTAACTGGTCATCGTTAAAACGGCAATTGAAACAGAGTCAATATTTGATTCCGCCGTAATCAAATAGGGGAGAATACGGATCTTATCGTGGTGATTGGCATCACACACTTGAAAAAAGTCTCAAAAGTATCTACTTCCTTTTGCGTAGGAGCTCGAAAAAATCCCACATGTTGGAAAATCTGAGTTTTCCGAGTCGTGCAAAGCTCCTTATGCAGGCCTACGTTCGAAATCCTGTATGTACAAAACGACTGCTTCAGTGGGCCATCATTTACGATACACCAGTGAATACAAGAAGAATCAAACTGTGTAAAGTCGCAAACCGCAAAAGGACCCCATGAAGAGTTTCAAAAAAATAAAGTTGCGCCTATAACCGATTTTCGACTTTTTCTCACTATGGATGCTCATAACTTTTTTTCTGCGCGTCGTACCGATCTACCGATCGCACGTTAACGTAATCAACGTCCTAAAATTAACCGGAAATTACATGTCACATGATGGCGTGAAAAAGTTAAATTTTTGACTCTTTATGATCCATGAAAATAGCCGAAGGATTGAGGGAAAAAAATCTGAAAATTACAAAATTTGGCATAAAACTGAAAAGAGAGCAACCGCATCGAAAGTATATTCTACGAGCAGCTACAAGCATGAAGATTTGTTGCGGAACAAGTACTTTTCATGCACCCTTTTTCGGGCTGCGACACCGTCTACTATCTGCAGAATGTGAAAAAAATAGTTGACTTTATTAGAAAAAAAGTTCATCTTCGAGAAGGAATAATATTATTTCTGGAAACCACCCCCGGACAAGGTAACATCGATGCAGCTGGGGAGAGTGTTCTCTCCGTCAGGAACGCTGGCGTTCCTTACAGACATATTACCAAGTTCAAAAGTGGCTGGGAGAAGAGAAAAACGCCCTTGCTGGGGTTAGAAAAAAAGTGACGGGGGCTTAGAGCCAGTGAACAGCGAGCAGTAACAGATTCCACGTGTTCTATTGGCCACTATATCCTCTGGTTTCACAACAAAATGCGGTAACGCTTGTGGTTATCGAAAGACAGGATTGAACATTTCAATCCCATTTTTTAATCCTAAAGACGTAGAAGACTCTAAAGACGACGAAGAAGATTACGACGACATCCCAACTACGGTATAGCTTTACCCAGAGTGGCGAAATCGACGAAATTAAAAGCGAGGAAATTAACCTCGACAACCGTCGACGATTACATTGACAACGACCGCAATTACATCGACAACGAAACTTAAAAACGAGACGATTGAAATCCGGACTGAAATTCCACGATAGATGGAAAATATATAGGACGAAAAAACCTTGATTTATGTCTCTCGGCGAAAACCACGTTGAAAAAAGCCATCAACTCTGCCTCAAAGGTGGTGTGGAAAAAAGTTGAAAGAAATTTGAGGAAAATGAAAAAAACGAAATAGTTTATGACTGGTTCTTTCTTGTCCAAAAAACACCTTTAAATATACCTGAATACTCTAAAATTGAAATAAAATTCGTGGTTAGTTACAAAAGCGAGAAATTCAGCGCAACCGCGAACGCGACAAATCGCCACGCGTGAGTATTAGAGGCTTCAAAGTAGCACGGTAATAAACAGCGCGATTTCTTTGGGAGAGAGGTGATTTTTTTCTAAATGCTGGAAATCGAGTGTAGTTAAAACTACAAAATCGTCGATGAGGGTCTCAGATGCACTGAAGAAGAAAGTACGGGCTAAAAAACCGGGCGTAAGAATTTTTTCCACTCTGGACGCTAAGTTTTCACCAGTATACTTTGGGGAGTTTTACTTGCTATAAATGAACTTGATTGAAGAGTAAATCCTGACGAGTCCAAAAAAAAAAACGGAATCCGGAACGATGGCGGACGGAGCGATTTGAACAATGCGTAAATTCACGGTTAAGGTCTCCATCGAAGACCCTTTTGAATAAGCAATAAAAAAGCTGAAATTGTTGGGTCAACGTCCAAAAACGCTGGACTGTGATAATGAAAAGTTGCCAAAAGTTATTGACTAAAAAATGAGAAAACCTGCCTATTACTTTGTAGTCAGAGTAAGGTAAATGATACTTTGAGGTTTATCTCCATTAAAATAAATGCAATAATTTGAACTATTACAGCAGCGGCAAGCAAAAGAATCGCGCATCCAATTAGTTCAAATAATACCGTCAATAATGCAACTACAAGTTAATCACGGCAGAGGTTAATCATTTATGTACCTACAAACGAGCTAGGTAGGTACAATGACCGCAGCCCTACCGCAGATAAGTCGTGTCATCATGGGATAATGGAACCAATTTATAAATAGGTAAACACTTTAACAAACAACAAATGCCCTCCGGCCATTGGTTTGTAGTGGGTCTGTTCTGTCTGTAGTATAGTACTGAGGACGACAAATGGGAATGATTGTTCTACGTAACAGGACATCGATTTACCTACCTGATTCTGTTCCGCGTGTTCTGTGTCGAGTGGATGTAGTGAAACCCGCAAGAGCGAGAGAGAAAGAGAGAGAGAGAGCAGAGAAGCATGATTGAAAGCAGATGATTCGTTCCATTCCAACGTGTAACAATCGGACATTGTAATGTGTTATTACGATTTCGGCTCCTGGACTTCGATTCGATTCCATGTGAATGTGAACATGAACATTCAGATTATTCGTGGCGTTCACCATTTGTGGCGGGGCCGAAACAATAATTGATAGACTTTTGACATTTCTGTTTTTTTTTTTTTAATTTTTTGTTAAATCAAAGTTTTAATTAGGTAATGTCACTAATCTAATATTCAGGGTTGGAGCCCCTTTTCTCTGCATATCTTTTACGCCACTGACTTTATTGCAAATACTAAAGACTTATTCGATAGCCCGTGCATTTTAGAACAAAAAAGTATTCCTTTGTTTTTTCCATGCGGCGTACCGTTTTTGAGATATTTAAAGTTTCGTCAAGCACTAATCATTAAGAATAATAAATTATTTTCAATGTAAATGCCCCAACATTACCTGAAGAAACTTCAAATATCTCAAAAACGTGTACTCTATGAAAAAAATTAAGAAATGCTTTTTTGCTGATAAATGCATGGGGTATTCAATAACGTTTTTACATTTGCAATAAACTCAGTGGCGTAAGAGACAGAAATGAAAAAGTGGCGACAACCCTAAATATCTACGCCACTGGAAGACATCTACAAAATCTGAAATAGCAAAATTAAAGATCTCTGCTTGTTTATTGTTCATGCCGAGTTTAATCAAAATCGGTTTAAGTTTACACAAGTTATTATAACCAACTATTTTTTTTATTTTTTTATTTTAAAGTAAACGCCACTGACTTTATTGCAAATACAAAAATGTTATTCAGTAGCCAGTGCATTTTAGAACAAAAAAGTATTCCTTTGTTTTTTCCATGCGGCGTACCGTTTTTGAGATATTTGAAGTTTCGTCAAGCAATGTCACTAATCATTAAGAATAATCAATTATTTTCAATGTAAATGGGCTAACATTACCTGAGGGAACTTCAAATATCTCAGAAACGATGTACTCTATAAAAAAAAATTAAGAAATTCTTTTTTGGTTTAAAATGCATGGGGTATTCAATAACGTTTTAATTTTTGCAATAAAGTCAGTGGCGTAAAAGATAGAGAGGGAAAAGGGTTGGCAACTCTAAATATCTATGCCACTGGAAGATATCTACCAAATCTGAAATAGCAAAATTAAAGATCTTTGCTTGCTTATTATTGTTCATGCTGAGTTTAATCAAAATCGGTTAAAGTTTACTCGAGTTATAATAACCAAAAACTGTTTTTTTTTTTTAATTTATTCTAAAGTACGCCACTTTATTGCAAAGACAAAAATGTTATTCAGTAGCCCCAGCATTTTAGAACAAAAAAGTATTTTCTAGTTTTTTTTTTATCCGGCGCACCGTTTTTGAGCTATTTGACGTTTTATCAAGCAATGCCTCTAATCATTAAAATAATCAATTATTTTCAATGTAAATGCCCGATCTTATCTGAGAAAAAATAAAATATCTCAAAAACGGTGCGCCATATGAAAAAAAATAAGGACTACTTTTTGTTCTGAAATGGATGGACAAATGAATAACGATTTTGAAATTGCAAAAAAGTCAGTGGCGTAAAAGAGAGAGAGGGAAAAGAAAAAACCTGAATATCTACGCCACAGGAAAGATGTCTACAAATCCTGAAATAGCCAAATTAGTGATTTTAGTTTGTTTTTTTCTAATGCCAAGTTTCATCAAAATCGGTTCAAATTTACACGAGTTATAACCAAAACCTGTCATTTTTTTTTCAACTTATATTTTTTATGAGAGGAGTGTAACTACCCCTTAGAATTTGGCCCCATATCTCTGAAACACCCTGTATGTGTATATGAATGTAAGAGAACTTTTTGAGCTCGATAAATTTCCTAATTTATCAACCATAAAGAAAAAACTATAATTATGCAAGTACTGTACATCAAAAACAAGTAAACAACCCGTCTGGGCCATCGCAAAAACTCAGAAACTAGCGTAGATGGCTTATTGCCAATGATCGCCATCCGGAACTGCGAAATTAAAAAAAGTGACAAAATTCTAAAAACCTCGAATGGTGACAACAATGTTCACTTGGAAATAAATTAGGGAACCAAAATTCAGTTCTCAGTGGCTCGCACGAGCATTAAGTTTCCTTAACTGTCAAAATCGAAACATAACAAGAACATATGCAGAAAATTAATTCACTTAATATTTTCGAATTTAATCCCTCTAGAAAACAATTTTTTTTCAAATTTCCCAGGATAATAATTGATCATTATTATTCTCCTAATAATTGTCTTGTACTCGTAATAAGGAAATGGACCGATAAAGAGACTCTGATGCCAGACAAACCCACTTCCATAATAATTAAGCAGAGCTTTCATGTATTCGAGTATTTGTGAAAACTTTTGTATTCCTCAAGGACCACTCCGGACAACTCCAGAGTCTAGATAATCGGACTCCGGAGTTGTTTGGAGGAAAATAAAACCCAGACTGAAATAAAAATCAGATCGTTAGAGTGGCAGTAATTGAAATAATAATTACCCCCGACTTTCACCATGTAGGTAGATGGAATCATTTTTTCGTTTCGGCCCGCGCAAGGCTCGAATAAGCTAATTGGGAATACTCGAGGATTATTAAAAACTTGCTCGCCTAAAAAAGAAAAACGCAAACGCGATTCAAAGAACGCGGTGGGAAAGACAGAACCGGCTAACAAATAATGTAAAATTACTAGCAGCGTAATAGGAAATGTCTGTATAAGGTCCAGGACAAAGCGTGCAAAATTGAAAATTCAAAGCAATTTTCTGGGCTTAATAGATTTGCATTATGAGCGATTAGTTCATCTCATCTCTCTGCCTCTGCCTGTATCATTCCCGTTATATGCGCACGGTAAACAATCTGAATTATTGCCGGTTTCTAATTTCTATCAAGAAGACAAGAAGCCAGACAGACATCAAAGAAAATCGGGCCAGTATACTATTAAATATTTTTCCCACAAACAGTACAATAATAATTAACATATTTCTTATTATTTTTCAGGGCAATACCGCTCTCCGCGGATCACAGAGCATCCCTCCGACATAATCGTGGCGAAGAACGAGCCCGTCACGCTCAACTGCAAGGCGGAGGGACGACCGGAGCCTCGGATCGAGTGGTTCAAGGACGGGGAACCTGTGAGGACCTCGCTCTCGGACAACAAGTCCCACAGGGTTCTGCTTCCATCGGGATCGCTCTTCTTCCTCAAGACCATGAACAGTAAAAAGGAGCAGGACGCCGGCGTCTATTGGTGCGTCGCGAAGAACATCGCGGGATCTGTCAGCAGTCGCAATGCGACGCTGCAAGTTGCCGGTGAGTGGAAATGTTGACGTTTTTCTCTTAAAAATATCAGACTCGATAAATCAATTTTTTATTTACACTTAGCTTAACACTATTTATGTATTTGTCGATTTCAAGACTGAAGACTCTTCCTTAGGCGGTTGATTTATATAATTATGCAATCGAGGTGGTAGAAATAGTCCAAACCATAAGTCTAGAATTATTCTTAGAGTTCTTGGAACAATGCCTATCAGATCATTCACTCACAGTGTGTAATAGCAGGATGACGTCATCAAGGTGTCATACTGTATACGCCGAAAGCGGCAACCATTGAGGGCTGAACTAAACTCCTTATTAGGGCGGAGTAGTCCATAACGTTGCAATATAAATTCCTTTAAAGCAGAGGTATTATATAGCTCCAGCTATAGGACTTATGAGTACCTAATTTTCTCATAATATAAAGACAAAATTAAGACAAAAAACGAAACCTCGTCATAATAAAAACGCTTTTCTTTTATAACTAAGACTGAAACCATACGATCCTCGACATCCTGAAGCCTTCCTTATTCTTGTCTCTCTCCAAAAAAATTACATAAAAGAATTTTTTACTCATGAAAAAAGCGAGCAATAATTACAATTTCAGAGATATGAAAAGAAACAGACTGCTTGATTTTTTCTCCAAGAGCAATCTCGCTTATTTCGCGTCGTGCGAATGCCGCATTCAACAACGTTCTACAAGTGGGCGGACGATGTTAGAAACCGTAATCCTTATTTCGGCTCATAGCGGCTTTTCATCGTAAAAATTTTACGCCGAGCTGATAAATTCGCGCAAATATGATCCGTCCCGACTCCTGAAGGATACATCCGGAGGTGCTATAAAGCGATTTTCGTTTCCGGATGACTCCACAGGATGCACTCTACTCTTTTCCACCGATAGCTTTATACCCTCATGACAAATCGATCGTCTTTTTTGCGGTAACGCAAACAAGTTCACTTTTAGACATCGCCACTACTTCACTTCACTTCCTGCTGATTCAGGAACTTTTCTTTTTTCGCATTTGTCAGATAGCTCGGTGAGTTCAATTTTATACAAGTTTCTTAAATTAGAGCCCTCTCTTCCAGCACTTGTTGTTCCATTTGCATAAAAAGGATGTGATGATAGCTTACGTAAAAATATGGATCATGGTCGTTGAGATCAACTTTATAGTTACAACCTCGGTTAGAGACAAAAACAGTGAAAAATTTAAAAATAGAAGAAACCTTCGACCAAGAGGATCTGCTTCACAGACGGTTCTAGAATGAGAATGGATACATCAAAGCATGACGTACACTGAACTGGGGAGACCTTTTTTCCTGGCATCAACCACGACGATCTTCCAGGCAGAGGTATCAAACAGTTACAATGGAATCTGATCAAAATTATAAAAAAAAATGGATCTAAAAAAATTTTGTTAAGTAATGGGAGGACAACACCAAACCGACTGTCCATAGCCGGTTTGGACAGAAACTGGCTTGTCAACATAATCAAACTGAACCGTAAGGAGGTGAGACTAACAGTTGGAGTGCTCATCGGTCACAATAGTCTGAAAGGGCGCTTACAACTTATTAGAGCGAGGGGGGGCCCCAAATCTCTATCCCAAATGACCAAGACGATGACTCCTACCACTACGTAAGAATATGGAAGGTGTACGGTAGTCACAATAAACTGAATATTATTGAATCTGAGATGAGGGGTGATATTTTTGTAAGATTTGGGGCGAGGAAGACCCCAAATGTCTGTCCCAAATGACCAAGACGATGACTTCTACCACTACGTAAGAATATGCGAGATATTCATACCATCAGACTGAATATTTTTGGATCTGAGGTGGAGGGGGATGAGATTTTTCAAAGATTTGGGGTTAGGGAGACCCCCAGGACTTTTACAATGTAGTTTTCAATCATATTCCAACCCTGGAGACTCTCCAGCATAGTCTTTATCAGATTCGTGGCGCTCAGTGCAAGATCTCCTACGTTTCTCTCAACTTAGTATTTTTCTCTGAACCGCCCTTCGCATGTTAAGAAGTTGTGGGCCGAATCATCCTCTTCCTGCTCGTTGCAGCACCAGCATGCCTCCGATTCCGTTTTCTTGATTTTCTTTCTAAACGAGTTAAAGCAGCCATGACGGGCTTGTTTAATCCAATAGTTGACCTCACCATGTTCCCTGTCGATCCAGGCGTGTATCTCAGGTACCGGGAGCGCTTTGACCTTTTTTTTTGTTCCCTTTGGAGATTACCGATCTCCAAGACCAATAAGTGGATAGGATGCATAGAGGTAACCACCAGAAGGGCCCCCGTAGAGACAGTCTTGTAGGCCGAAAATTTCTCTGTCACCCGTTTGGTGGTAAGCGCACTCCGCCAAATTTATGAAATATACAGTATGACCGAGGATTTTTTGGGCCCATGTTTGGCATCTTCGGGGGTTTTTCTTCTCTTATCCCCTCCTCTCTTTTCTTTGAAAAAAAACCTTTACGTGCTTCGAGGTACTACAAGAAGTAGAAATGGAGCTCCTCTCACATTCTCACATCTTTTGGAAAAACTACCTTGCTTTTACTAAAAGTTAGGGAAAGTTTGGGCAGGAGTTCCACCATGTTATGGGAAATGCGAGAATGGCCCTTTTGGGGTACAGGTAATCTCTTCCCTCTCACGGCATGTGCTCCAAACGAAACATATTTCGTTGCTGTTTGCTGTTTTATTGCCTTCACTACGTAAATGGCGTCCAAAATTCTCAATATATTGTTGCGTTTGATGAAAAATGCATTTCTTTCTCATGAAGATCAATCGACAATATAAAGAAGTTTATTTAACGCGCTTTAATCATCCGGTTCGACGCCACAACGTGCTGTATTATTTGTCAAGTTTACCTTTACCGGTCTCACCTGCGACTCCAATTGACTCCACGTCCGCCCAACAATAGCAACAAATTATAGGAAACGCGCGGGGGCTCGCTTGTCCCCATCCAGCTACGCCTATGATTAATGATCGACACTCGATTGTGATTGAGACGATTGTCATGCATCGCTTTATTCCGATAATCCGAGTGCCAGGAACTGTGGAATAATTTATTGAGGAAACAAGCATCCCTTTATGATTATTATCATTATTTGTGTATACATAGGTACGATATGAGACATTGATCACCAACCATGCATTTTTATTATTATTATTATTATTATTATTATTATAGGTTGGTTGTTCACGCATCATAATGGTTTATGACTACTCGATAATGCTTAATTATTGTAAATTATATTGATGACACAGTACACAGTGAGACACTTAGTATATTTGTGGTGCTGGTGCATGAATAAAACATAAAACAGTACCGGCAACGTTGCCCCCGGAGTGTCATAAAAAATGATCTACAATGTCTGAGCGCGTCTCCGGTGCCGGTGTCCAGACCAGAGGGAAATGCGTGTAATGCGGCGTGAAACATCCATCAATGTCCCCCGATCGCATTTTCCTGGGGTCGGATCCTTCAATTCTTCCATTTCGACGGGACAATGTTTGGCGACGAGGTAAGGCGGTTCACAATTTTCTTTACGAGCTGGTGTCTTAGGATTGCGAAGTCTGATGGCTGAGCGGCAGAAATCACTATAACCGATATAAGACCGGGATTATGATGGATATTATTAGGGATTATCGACAGTATTGTGTGGAAGTTGCAGCTATCAGTCTTTCAGGGTTCTCTTTCCTTAATATTGGAAATATTATTTGTTCCTTTAGATCTGTTAAATGAAAAAAGGAGATGTTCATCTACTTTTATTTCTAGGCGGTATTTCTGAAAGGGTTAGAAGTGTTAATTATTCAAGTTAGAATTTCATCAGAAGAGCGATTTTTTTTTAATTGAGTAAAATCAACATGACGAGTATTGCAATCAACATGCAGAACTGAGGACGATGAGATCAGGATGGTGGATGAAATATAAAAAGTATTGGAGGCATTTTTGTACCCTCCAAACATACCCTTCTTTGGGTATGGTATAAACTATAACTACCTTTGTAATCCTTCTAGTTTAGTTTTTTTTTTCTCACCCCGGTAGAAGGAGGTGTGTAACGTATATAGGTATAATACGTTAGAGGGAAAAAACCAGTATCAGCAATGATGGTTTGGGACGTGGGAGAAAATATTATGTCAACAATGACCATTTATGTCCTGTATGTGTGCGCATTGGTCTCTAGGCTCTAGGGCATTCGTCAAAGGTATGTTAATTTATACGCGATATTTTTGAGAAAAAGGTCGCTTCGAATTTTAGCTCGAGAAAACCATTCTATTTTCGATGTAAGGTACGCGTAGGCGTAAATAAACTTTAACGCGATAAATGCGTTAGATTACCTACTGTCATCTACTGATTCCATTTGGATCGGAGTTTAATCTACTCACCAGTTTTACTCAAACCTAATCTTTTCTTGTCCATGAACGCAAAATTTTGGCATGACTTAATTCTGTTTCTTGGAATAATTTCGACGACAGCCTTCTTGACGACTCTTCCTCAGCCTGGAATGCTGATCCTTCAGAATTTTTTTTTAATGAACAATAACTGGCCGGTATCTTATTTTTTTAACTTGATTCGGGATGAATATATTGACGAAACGTAAAAGTAACCGCAAGTATGATTTATGTAAGTAACATTCGGTGGAAAAAATAAAATACATAATGGTCGTCGTGGACGGATTTGAACAAAAGGTCATTAGAGAACAACAAGCAATAACTCCGAGACGCACCAGGTAAGTGACTGGGGCTTTTGTACGTTATTATCGGTAATATTTTACCACATGAGGAGATGTAAATTGGCCGGTGTGTAGCTTTCAATATAGTCCATTATGGGCTCCGAGTTATTTGCATATACTCTGCATAAATCGATCCTGGATAACATTGTCCACCGGGAAACTTTCCGGCTCGCCGACACCGAGTCGACCTGCTCTTTCTATCGCTCTTTCGTTTGGTCCCGATCGTCGGGAAATATTGCTGCTGCACCGCTGCACGGTGTATGTTGCAGCATGCGGTTTTAATCCGTCCATTAGACTGTGGATGATGCAGACTGGCTAATTTTATTCTCGCTACCATCTTTTCTTTATCGGTTCACGTTGAAAATGATGAAATTTCCATTACCTTGAACGATAGTAACGACAAAACGGGGTGTAAGAAAGCTTTTCTCCCTTAAGCTGATATGACAACATCATGACTGAAAGAGATAAAGACGATCTTTGATTGTAATTTTTGGAAAAGTTAAGAGAACCGTTAATGAGAATCAAGAACTACTTAACTGCTGGCTGACCGTATCAAAGTAGACAGAAGCGAAGGGAATATAAAACTGAGCAGCGGCGGCTGTTTTTACGACACAAGTACAAGAAATTAAGTCTCCTTCCATCCTCCTATCGGCACACTATCTAAATAAATGTGCACACATTTTCATTCCGTTCCCGTGAATATCTCCACCAAATAAAAAGCACGTATGGTAATATAGCATACCATAAAATGAAGAAATAACCATGAGGCCGCGTACATGTTCATGTCATGGTACGCAGGCCGTAAAGATGGGCTCAGATAGCGTCGACGTCTTTGTCGCTGTCACGGCTTCTGGATCTGGTCATAATATGCTAATAATACCGAAATTTCCGCCATCACTGCAGCGGCAGCTGGCTTTTGTTTTTTCAACTTGTGAAATTCATAGGACCTTTGTTCCCGCCGCACGCCCATTCACACACGTGCACTCGGCTCTCTGTCGCTCTGATGCCGGGGCTGGGGCTGCGGCTGGGCTTGATGGGATGGCATCGCGCGGAGGGTGCTCATGGACGGATTCTCGCTTCTCAGTTCTCAACAGCAGGAGTGGACGTTGCCTAATTGTCTATTAGTCATTTAGGGCCATCCCGCCCCTATTATTGATGCATTTTAATGAACGATAATCGACAAATTGATGCCATCAATCATTGTGTGTTGAAGTGTCCCGCAGCATTTGCATGGACGGACGTGAATTTGAATACGCGATGAGTGCGATGGAGTTCGAAAAGGTTCAACACAACAATGGAATGATGTGTGTAATGAATAATGAAGTTTTTTGTGCTTTACGAGCGGTGCTTTATGGTTTTTAGAATATTTTTAAAGAGCAAATACTCTCATATGATTTTTACGCGGGACGGTTGTATTTGGGAAAATGTACAGAAATCGTTCGCAAAAATTATTCCCGAATCGAAAAGTGTCATTTGATGACAATAATAATTGTCTCTCGCTTGTTTATAAAGCTTGTAGCTGAGCGAATTTTTTTTAAGAAAACCCTAAAAATGTTGATAAAATGGGATAGTAAAAACCATCCTGGTTCGATGTCCTGAAAAAAGAACCCCGAAAAAAGACTCAGGATGAAGTAAATAAGTAAAATAAGCAAGAAAGACCATGGTACCCCTTACCCCCACCCTTCTCCAGTACCATTTTATGTCAACTTTTGAATTTACCTCAATTCGACATTAATTAGGTCAAAAATTTATTTTCTTAACCTGAATTACGTAAAATTGACTTTTAATTTGCGTACCAAGGACCAAAGTGAGAGTAGAAATTACGTTAATTTGTCGACCAATTTGGGAATTTTTCCTGTGAATTTACTTCCAATTTAAGTAAAATTTACTTCCAATTTACGTGAAATTTACTGCCAATTTACGTAAAATTTACTTCCAATTTACGTAAAATTTACTTCCAATTTACATACCAAAGACCTAATAAGTGAGAGTAGAGTAGAGATTACGTAAATTCGTCGACCAATTTGTGTATTTTACCTTTTTACTCCCATGAAAATTTCACTCCCCTATATGGAGACTATATCTTCTGTTGAAGGTCTCGGAAGTTTCCGTCAGGAATTGATAGCCCCCCTGAGAAGTCAAAGGACTCCCTCCTTAAAGGCCCGAGGGTAAACCACTTTGCACACATGGAAAATTCCATAAGAGATGCCCTTAATTAAGAGCACAAAAGCACAAAGCTCCCCAGTGCCAGTAGATTTCTGCTTTGTAAGCGTAGAATGTCGCTTGGACCGAGCTCCAAAGCCATATCGGTTATATGACTACCCGACGCATTTGGAATGACCTCAAATGGAATTTCCCGTTTGAGGAAAGCCGCTTACGCCCGGATCTACGCGTAGGTGGTGCGTATGAGCTTCGAAGGGTTGAATAGCCATACATTCGTGGCAGTACCAGACCATCCACAGATGTCTAAACGCCGAAAAAACTCAGCTGTCTATAGACTGAAAACTGTCGTCACCTGAAACGTGGTGAGAAGACTGGGTTTTGCGAACTTTGAAAGAGACTTTCGGCGATATTTAAACGAAAATTAAAAGTTCTTCATAAGTTTTAGTTACAGCGTTCAAAATTTCGAATTAAGAAACCTGCAGGAGCATTTCAAAATGTTTTTAGTTCCACTACTATACCGCTGAGCCATTTTTTCTGGTAAAAATTTGTCAATAAAATTTCCTATTTATACAGGGTGGTCAGTAACCCGCGAACTCGGAGCTTGTTGCACGTGTTTGACAAAATTCACTTCTTAAGAATGTCTATTGTAAATTTCTTCTTTCTAGAAATATGACAGCGTTTATTAAAAGAAGAGGGACGACACTGCACTGAACATATGAATAAGTTCAAGTTAGTTATCATTTTCATTATTTTTTTTTCCATGGCAATGAGGACATTTTAATTTTTTGTATTCAAATTCAAATTTCACTCCCTATAGTATCTTCTGTTGAAGGTCTCGGCAGTTTCCGCGGTAAAAATTTACTAAAATATTACTTCATTGTAAGTCGAAAGTAAGGTAAAATTTAAGTCATTTCGACTATTAAATAAGACCAAATTTTTTATTAACCTTCATAGAAACGACCGATTTAGCTACTTGGGCATGGTCTTCGTCTTGCATCAATCAACTCCGTTTTGGTCTGGGTCTTACGTGTCAAGTCTTGCTTCGTTTCCAGACTCTTGAAGAAGTGGCGTACAATTAATCGAAACAAGAATTTCACGAACAAGCATCACGACTGTTCCCAGCGAGTATTTGGATAACGAAAAACTCCCCAGATTATAAATTCTCTCAATGAGTGATTTTCCTGAATAAAATTGATTAGGGGGAGGTCGGGCATTAACATTATTATTATTAATTCACGGCCCGTGCGTATATTTTAATAAAATAAGTATATAAATTTATTCGTTTGTCAAAATCGGTGCCACCGCATTGTTATTAGAATCACGTCTGCACGATTTCATCATTATCAGAACGCAAACATACCGCCGACATTAACCATAAACAGAATTCCATATTACGCGCTGCCTAATCAAAATAGCAGGATCGGTGATTTTACGCATTGTCGAACAGCGCGCATCAGAATTCCGATGATTTGTCGATTTAATTTACAAACGTGAACACTTTATAGTTTATAAGAATTAATTAGGCGCATAACACCGTAAAAGCAAATTTAATCAAGTTTTATGTGACATTTAGCAGCGGCGTTTATGGTTCTCGCACAACGCGAACCATGCGATCAGACACCTAATAAAACGCCATACACACATTGTAAAAAAACCTGATTTTATTCTTATCGATTTTATAAAATTGTTGTTGTAACCGGCGGCACGCTTGCGAAATATGCGCGTCCGTTTTAATTAAGAGCGAAACGGCCCAATCAACCGATCGTGACTCTAACCGGAAACGTTCGAACTAATTTGCGTTCGGCTTCACCTCATATATGGAACGGTCAATTGACCATGCCAACGACAGTTATTTTTATGGTTTCCTGCCGGAGGAATTTTTGCAAATAACGCCCCGTTTCTCGGGTATATACTACCAATGTTATTGAAGCGTTAAATCGGGGATGAAAATGAAAATGTCCCTCTGTTAATTAAATATAAATTCTCGTATTTGAATCGGAAATTGAACGCGTTACGCTCATCGAGAGGGAATTAAAATTCGTTATGAATAAAATCGAGGCTCTTCAACATATGACCAGTGTACGAGGATTAGATTGATCGTGAGTGACACCTCCACTGCGAATGAAGGTCTATTATGGCTCACGTCTAGTCGTGCTAGTACTAGTTCTAGTTAACCCAATCAGGTCAGCCTCTTATTTGAGCAAGCTACCTATCTTGGATGTTGGTCCTATCCAGGTTCTCTGGTATGAGATAGTTTTTTCCGAAGGTTTGTTGTCTGGTTGTTCCCAAAGCGGGACACTAGCATAGGATGTGTTTTACTATTTCATCTTTCAAGCATAAGCGACATTCAGCGCTGATCGCTATACAGATGATAATAGTACAGCTTGCACTGCCCAGTATATAGACCGATTATTAAGGCTCTCAGTTCTTTCCTGGTGAGCTTTAATAGTTCTTTGCTCCTTTATTCCGTGTGCCCTGTGTAAAAGCCTTCGAGCTGCGAAGCGAAAAGAAACTGAAAGTGGTGATGCAAGGAATCCCACAAGAAAACACCAGAAAGCCTTCAAGATCGAGTATATCCAACAGAAAACATCACCAGGATGAAGGGAAGAGATGGCAACCCAGCCCCGCTCGTCCTCATATAAATGGAAAAGGACTACAAATCGGTCTGCAACATCACCAGGTGCTGCGGGATCATAGTGGAGCCGCTGAAAATCAAAAGAGTTCAGTGTCAACTGTTCGGGCATGTTCAGAAGAACTGCCACAGTGAGTTAAGTGCATGAGCGGTGAAAGCCACTACCCACGAGTGCAATAAATCGACAACAACGCCGTCAAAGTGTGCCAACTGCGATGGGCTCCATTTGTCGACATACAAAAACGTCCGAAACAACAAACACGAAGAAGCCCCAAAACCACTGCCACCGACGGACTCGAAGATCTGGGCAAAAAAAGCTGAAGAGAGGCGTAAAAAAAGCCAACCAACAACAAAACTCGAACAACCACAAAAGGTAACCCTAAGCGAAGACATGCAAAAAGGGGCGCAGAAGCTGGAGGCAGTCATCAGCGCAGCGATTGCCAAATCAACTAAAAAGAGGAAAAGTAATGGGAACAACGAAAATACCCGAATACCCGAATGATCGACAAAAAGAAACAACTCATTAGAGACTACAAGGCGACTCTCCAGCTGGCTACAAAAAGAGAAATCAACGAAATCAAACAAAGAATCAACGACCATTACGACCAAACTTTGGAAGACAAACTAGAGCGACTCAACACCGAAGACCTCTCCCTTTGGCAGATGGCCAAAGCAATCAAAGGAGGAGGAAACAAAGCGCGACTGCCATTCCTCGAAACCGACAACAAAATCATCCATCTGACGGAAGAAAAAACCGAAGTAACCGCCGACCAATTGGAGCTGCAGTTCAATCAAACCCAACATGGCGGCAAACGAAAACCTGAATCACATCCACATGGTAGAAACCACAATAGCGACCAATATCGACGACCCACGGATCAGAGAAACCGACGAGGATGAGAGCAAGGGAATCCTGAAGAAGCTCAAAAACATTAAAGGAACGGGTGGAGACACGATCACAAACCCGTCCTTCAAAGAAAAGACCTACCACCAGAATTAGGAAAACCGCAGAGATCATCATGTTCCCGAAACCTAAAACACCGAGGAAAGATCAAAAAAGCTACAGGTTAATCAGCCCTGAGCAAAGTAGCAGAAAGAGTCTCACAAAACTGCAAGAGGAGCTAGAGAACTTCAACGTGATCCTCGACCACCAGTTCAGATTCCGCAGTCCACCAAATAGTGAGAATAACCCAACACATAAGCAACCACCTCAAGAGATCCATCTCGACAGGCGCCATTCTCCTTGACATCAAAGAAGCCTTCGACAATGTTTGGCATCAGTGCCGGGTCTAGAAAATGAAGCAATTCGGTATCAACGAAAACGTAACATCTCTGATCAGAGACACGAGAAGATCAGAGAGAAACGACTGCATCAAAATCCACGACAAGGAGAATAGAACAAGGCTCGGTAATCGACCCAACCCTCTACAACATCTTCACAGCAGACCTTCCCAAGCCCCAACGATTCGAAATAGCCCGATTCGCAGACCACATGGCGATCTGCTTCTCCAGCGGAAGACCCCAACTCGTGAGAAACGCTCTCCAAATCGATTTACACAACCATGCTCGATGGTTCAAAACATGGCGCGAATCAAAGTCAATGAAAATAAAATAACAGGGAAACTTCAAAGTCAACACCCGAGGAGGAAGGAGACCGAAATCCAAAGAAGTGACAATTAGCGGAACGGAAATCAAGTGGAAAAGAGAAGCCAAATACCTGGGAGTATTCCTAGATGAATGGTTCAGCTTTTGAAAGCAAGCCAAAAAGGTCCAGATGGGAAAAAACGGGCAATCGGGTCGCCCTACCGCCCTACCCACTACTCGGCGGAAAAAGCAAGATGATCCCGGAAACAAAATCGAGGTAATCAAGACGATGCTGATACCCATCGCAACGTACGCTGGAACAACTTGGCAAGCATGCCCAAAGTCTTATTAATACAGGTCAGGCACGCAGAGCGTAATCAACAAAGCCGCCAGGGTGGCAGTTAACGCGCCCTGGTTCGTGTAAAAATCAGGGACGAAACAGGGCTGGACGAGTTGAGAGACATCGTCGCGAGGCACACCCTCAGGCTCGTGAAGTCAATGGAAAGCCACAAAAACCCAACTGTGAGACAAGGTATACAGGAAACGGATCACGAAAACATAAACAGACAGTGTAAAAAGATACGCTGAAGAACACGATTATTATGTACAACATATTATTATTCATTATGAATCGAAATCGATCCAAAAAGCAAAACAGCGAAAACAAAGTACCTAAAAGTAACAAAGACGCTCAAGTGTACCCACCCCCAGTGGCAGAGACACCCGAGTGAAACCCGAAATGAAAGCGACAACCTAGTGAAGTGAAGTGAAACAACCGACAGTGCGAAAGCCAAGACACTCCCGGCAATAAGCCGGAGAAAGCTTGAAACCCCTACCACGGATAAGAAACTTACAATACACCCAACCCAGGAAAAACCACCGACCGAGGCAAAGGAGGAAGCTCCAGACCTCAGTACGACAACTGAAGACCCCGTATATATGACGGTAGAGGTGATGAAAGTTTGACGTATATTAATTCCAGTGTCGAGGGCCTGCATTACTGCATTAGTATCCAAGAAACAAGTCGCAGGCAAGGAATAAGAGAATCATACGAGCTGAAAGGGCAGGCAGATTATACTATCCATTTCTGCAATGAAATAAACATAAAGTTAGCCTCCCCGTTTCAATTATTAAGTTCTGCCGAGTGAATCGGGACGAGAGCGCCGGCTACTCGAGGACCGTCGTAAATCTTTCTTTGGGGGTTCATCTGAGAAAATTGCAACTCGGAAGCGGTTTTTATTACTTTCATTTCGCATTCATCTTTTCATTTGCCCCGGAATTACTGTATTCATTTCGGAATCACTGGCACTGCGTCGTTTCTTCTGTTATGTCGCCGGGTCCTCCTCGCTCATCTTTCATTTTTCTGGTTACCCGGCGAACGTTGCGTTTTTAATCCACTTTCTGATATTAAATTCGGATACACTGACTCCACTCACTGATGCAGTCAGACTCTGGTGGAGAACTGGAAAACAGGATTTAATCTGGAACTGATAGGACGACTGACTGATGGAACCGCGGATAAGAGAAAATAGGAGTTTTGTGTAAAATGTAAGATTAAAATTTTCAATCAGTCTCACGATAAGGTTTCCTTTGTAAACTTGCAGGCACCACAGACCGATGTTCGATATTAAAACCGACCCCGCATCATCGGCAATATAATTGCCACCCCTTCGCAATCAATGGGAAATAACCTAAATTGATGCAGCCCATTCCATACATAACGGATGTTTTCATTGGAAAGCAATACATGTACGTATGTAGTAATGAGCCTTTCGCGCAAGCTAACTCAAACATTAATTAGCTGCCCGGTTGTTTGTAGATCATTTAGACATGCAGCCCTACAATATCCTGCCACAATTTCAGACATCAAACGGCCCTCCGGTTCTAATAAAGCGACCTCCTGGCTCATAACAGTCTCCAGATACTGACCGCCGTTCCGTTATTGGAAATTGTAAATTGACTCCTGCTGCACGAGTCAATTTCGCTAGAAATTTAATTTTATTAAATTGGGCTGAAAATTATTGACACTTGACACGACGACGTGTCTTTATTGATGCACCCTCGTTTCCTGTGAATGTAAACTCCGAATCAAAATAATTATTATTTCGAGGGATGATTTCATATACCGAATTGGAAAGTTTTTAAAACGTCACAGAATTTGATGTGCGGTTTCCATACTGAAAGCAACAGTGGCTGGCTTGCTGAAAATTTAACGAACTGATCCGTTTATTATTCATTACGATATGAATCCCTAATTGAGCATTAATGAACAATTAAGTATTCATGTAGCAACTGGGCGTAGGTAAGTGTAATAATGACGAGTCCAGTTGTATTTAAGTGTAATTATGAGTTTAGGTAAAGTTACAGGAACTGTACCTAACAGCCTTTGTAATATTTAAGTGCTCATTATTCTTTTACTACTACTAAGCCATGGTTGCATCTTTCTCTTCATTAAAAAAAATGTTTTTATCGGAGCGCTTCAATTTTAGAACAGAGAACTCAACATTATCGCAAATCAACTATAAAAAAAGAGTGCCGCAGGGACATATTTTGTCACTACTATTATTCAAAACCAAATCAAGTTGGCTGATGAGCTTCAGCCAGCCACGCTATCGGCTAGGGAGAAGGACTTCGTATAATTTTCAGGAAATTTTTTTTCGCCCGATAAAATCATCGTAAATTGAAAAAATCAGGAATATTGAACCGCCACGGCCAGGCACACTTTCGGCCCTGGACTTAATAAGCTGAAAATATAATTTTTTCCTGAATTTTCGCTGAAAATTGGTTTAAAAAAGTCAGAAAGTTTATAATAATAGCTAGGAAGGAACACTTTCAGCCGCGGACTGAATGAACCAAAAATAATTTTTGCTTAAAATTGCTAAAAAAAGAGCGAAAATTTATAATAGTGGCCAATCAAGATTTCGGCCAGGGACTTAAATAACTATAAAAAATCATTTTTGCCGAAACTTTGCTGAAAAAGGAGCGAAATATAATAATGGAGAGTCACGATTTCAGCCACGGAACTAAAATACTAAAAAAAAACATCCTTTTTGATGAAATTATGCTGAAAAAGAGCGAAATTTTACAATAATGGCCAGTCATGATCTCGGTCACGGACTTAATAAACTGGAAAAGTTAGTTTTGCTGAAATTTTGCTAAAAAAAATAGCAAAATTTAAGAATAATATGCAGTCACGATTTCGGCCACGGACTCCAAAAACTAAAAACATTTTTGCTGAATTTTGCTGAAAAAGAGCGTAATTTTATAATAATGGCCAGTCAAGATTTCGGCCACGGACTTAAAAAAAACTGAAAGAAAATCTTTTCTTCTGAAAAAATACCGAAATTTTATAGTAATGGCCAGTTACAATTTCGGCTATGGACCTAAAATACCTAAAAAAATCAGTTTTGCTAAAATTTGCTGAAAAAGAGCGAAATTTTATAATAACGGCCAGTCATGATTTCGGCCACGGACTTAATAAACTGGAAAAGTTAGTTTTGCTGAAATTTGGCTGAAAAAAGAGCGAAATTTTAGAATAATGGGCAGCCACGCTTTCGGGCTTTGTCACAATTTCAGCCACGGGCTTAAAATACCTACTAAAAAAAAACATTTTTGCTGAAATTTTGCTGAAAACAGCAAAATTTTATATTATTGGCAAATTGTGATTTCGGTCACGGACATAAAAAACTAAAAAAAAAAATTTTTGCTGAATTTTTATGAAAAAAGAGCGAAGTTTTATAATAATGGCCATGCAGTCAAGCTTTCAGTCATGGACTTAAAAAAACTGAAAGAAAATCTTTTTTCCTGAAAAAATACCGAAATTTTATAGTAATTGTGTAACCGCTCTACCAGTTCTGGCCGTCCGATCACCCTGTATAGTACGAGGATACGAGAACAAGAACATTATCCTCAAGTGGGTGAAGTACACCAGGTTAGTCGGGTGCCTTGGATTGCGAAGCGGAGACCGGGAGACCGGCAGTCTGCGCTGGATCAAGGGTCGGCTTCAGCGAGCGTTTCCTGCTGTCTTAAGAAGACTGGTGTCGAGTTACATAGTGAATACCTAACTAATATAATATCTTTATTATACCGGTGTTTCATTTATTTCTGGCTCTAGAATTTATAACATTTACAATTGTAAGTTACAATTTCGGCTATGGACCTAAAATACAAAAAAAAAAATATTTTTGCTGAAATTATGCTGAAAAAGAGCGAAATTTTATAATAACGGCCAGTCATGATTTCGGCCACGGACTTAATAAACTGGAATAGTTAGTTTTGCTGAAATTTGGCTGAAAAAAGAGCGAAAAGTTTTAGAATAATGGCTAGCCACGGTTTCGGTCTTTGTCACAATTTCCGCCACGGACATAAAATACAAAAAAAATCATTTTTGCTGAAATTTTGCTGAAAACAGCCAAATTTTATATTAAGGGCTAATTGCGATTTCGGCCACGGGCATAAAAAACTAAAAAAATAATTTTTGCTGAATTTTTCTGAAAAAAGAGCGAAATTTTATAATAATGGCCAGTCAAGATTTCAGCCACGGACTTGAAAAAACTGAAAGAAAATCTTTTTTTCTGAAAAAATATCGAAATTTTACAGTAATGGCCAGTTACAATTTCGGCTATAGACCTAAAATACAAAAAGAAAATCATTTTTGCTGAAATTTGGCTGAAAAAACAAAAAAAATTTAGAATAATGGCCAGCTACGCTTTCGGTCTTCGACCCATCAAACTGAAATAATCATTTTTGCTGAAAATTTGCTGAAAAATGTGCGAAATTTCATAATAATGACCAGGAAGGTTTGGACCACGGACTTAACTGAAAAAAAATTGGTGAAAAATCTTCGAAGTTCCTCTCCTTAGCCGAAGCGTGGCTAAAACGAATTCGTAATGAACTCTAATTTCCGATAATTTCTTTTAAGAACATCCAGAGGATCAACAACATAGGTATAAGAACTCGTTTTAGATCCCGTTAGCATTTTGGAGTAAATAATACAAGAACGCGTAATTCGATTTCTAAAACACCTGTAAGTATGTTTAAGCTGTACAAACAAGCGTTTGTTTTTCATAACACGTTTGTTCCTGAACGTATATACGAAAAGTGTGTGGACAGACGTACCTTGCTGGATTTCAAAAAGTTTTCAAATGTTTACATTTCATTTCTGTTAATCACCTTTTCCTCCCGCTTTTTATTTCAATTTCAATGACTTCAGCAGAGCGCTTTAAAAATTTATTTTTACGATCGATAAAATGTTCCCAGCCGTTAGTAGGCGTATATCAGCTTGCCTCATTTAAAATCTCATAATATTTATAAAAGTATTTAAAAACAGACCTGCTGGAAACTGGAAGCGCATCCTGCGAGTGACGTCTTGTGACTTTTAAAACACGACAAATTGAGGCTTTTAGGTGTGTGTAAGCTGTAAGACAAACCATAACACGGGGACATTTTCAGTTTTCAGGAATGTTTAATATAAACCGATCGTAAAGTGGCTGATGGTGGGTAATAAAATGCCCGAAATGAAAAATTAATATTTATTATTCAAACTCCTAATAAATTCTATCGCGCAGTCAGTGATAGAGAAAAAGTTCTCGCTTCTCGTCTTCTTATTATTCCTCTTATTTTTTTCTTGTATCCAACCGCGCGCGCGTTCCGTGTATGACAAATATTGACTTCTGCGAAGCTACCGCTGAACGTTTTCGTGTCTTTCACGTATGCCCATTATGCTAATGATGCCATTTGAGTATTTGACAAATCGACTTGAGCTTCTGGGAGAGCGTCTGAGAGAAGAGAATGGATTTGTACCTACATCGAGTTGAACCGCGAGCGAGCAAACTTGATAAGTCCATTAAAATATCGCTTTCAGAGCTTTTAGGTAGCTTCTTTTGCTGTTTGACTGTTTGCTCTCGCATCGGCACACGTTTACTTGGCTCGTGTAAACATTTAATTTGCAAGCGGCGGTTAATTAACTGTCCCCGGTAACGACTACGCTAAATGTAAAGCGACTTGAGTTAGAAAACATTTTAACTGCTAACTGCTGCTCTGAGTATATTTACGAGCAGCGGGGACAAAAGTTCTTTTATTTATATTTATAAATGTCTCCTTAAGAAACTACATAAGTAAAACAAAACTCTCGCATTGATCTGAAGTCTTCATCGCCTCTCATACAGAACTCCCCCTGAAAGGGCATACAATTTTATCCACTCCCATCGCCAGATTACGTCAGGCTTGAAGCAGTTCCCTCTGCTAACGGCCACTAACTTCGAAATTTATCGGCATTATCTGTCTGTATGTTTGAGTTTTGGTAATTCTCCCGTAGGTAAGAGACCGGCTGGGAAACACCTCCGCGCTACTGGAAACGAGGCTCGATGCGACTTTAGTCCGCCCCCCAAATAAATTGATAAGGTCCCCTCAGTTTGCAGCGAGGTTTAACGTTTCAGGGTCGTAACAAAAGCGCTCGTGAAGTTTAGCTCGGCTTCTTTGTTTCGAGAATTAGATGAAAAAACTGCTCTGTATTTATTTTTTTAGTCTTTTATCAAAGAATTCAATTTTCTGGTTCAAGCAAAATCTGATGTCTCAGTTTCAGTTTCAGTTTATTATTCGCTTTTTAAATAATACAGTATCACATTATTGTGTCCGTACATTATAAGCTCGTCATATACATATAAATAAACACATAATATAACACATAAACCACAACATCACAATCAGTAAAATACAAATTTTGAAACAACAAAGTTGAGGATTCGAAAGACAAATTCGAGGATTGAAACAAGTTGTCTGGTCGTTTACTCAACTACACCTGAAACGCCAGTTCATAGGGTCTTTCGAGTTTTTCCACCATCGAATATTTTCTAAGGTTTTTCAAAGTCTGTAAGAGGAATTTGCGACTTAAATTTGCCATTTCTTGTACTCCCGGAAAAAACTGTGGTCGGCTACACGCAAAAGTTTCAGCCAAAGAACTTCATGGTCCAGAATAGCAAAAGTTTTAGGAGTTCTCGTTAACTTCAGTCGAGGGTTTTTCCACCATTGAGTATTTTCTAAGGTAGGTGAAACCTTCTGCAAAGTCTGTAAGAGGAATTTATGATTTAAATTTTGCCATATCTTGTACTCCCGGAAAAAATTGTGGTCGGCTACCAAAATCCTCTAGTCAGAGCTCCAAAAAGGTATCTCATTTTGTAACCATGTACTGTTATGAAATGTCGCCCACCATGACAACAGTGCCACTTCACGGAGTCCAACCTGTTTGATGCAGGGAACCTACCAAACTTAAGATTCCAAACAGAATTGATACAAAGAGATTCTAGAGAGTTTAGTAATTTAACGACAAAGGCTCGAGACTCGCTTCAAGTCTGTGCCGAGACAATTATTTAATTAAATGCAAATTATTTATAAAACCGGTGATCCCCTGTCGTCTACTGCACTGAGGTGCCATGGGAGAAGAGCGGTCGATACCTGCCCAGCCAGGGGAGCTGCTTTATGTGGGGGAGACCCGGAATATCCGGACTAATATGGCCAGCCAGTTCCGGACAAGAGCAGGGGCTGACGCACTGATACTCGCGCACTACTAAAATTTAATAGCTTGATATGCCCGACGTATAAATATTAGATATGGCCCGGGGTTCCAGCTCCAGCTCCAGTAATTCATGCACGGCAATATGGACAACAAACATCGTTCAATTGCGTTTTCTGATGACTTCATCTCCACTCTACCGACTGGTTAAAGTGGTTAAATTCAGATGCCGCGAGTTAGTCGAAAGAAGCAAACCAGAAAGGTTAATTTCGCCTTACTTTCATGAACGATACTAATATCCATAAAAGAGAGTTGCGGGAAACGGTTTTCAACACTAACGGCAACCTCGCACAGTATCTTTTATGGGCGCTAAAAAATAAATGCAACGAAAAACGGAAAGTATAAATTACCTCACGATGAAACAAGGTTTTTATAGAACGACCAGTAAATGGCTCAAGTTTAGAATTGCGGGACGGAAACTCTGACAGTGGTGCTCTCGAAGAGTCTACTTTATTGAAAAACGAGGAGACGTGTGTTTTCCTCGACGAACTTCGCTCCGTTCGCAATTTTCATATTACCCGCGAGAGTTGCCGGTCTCAAGACGTTCTAGAGTTCTGGGCTACACATATTCGCCGTCGGTCGCATTATTCCCAACGACGATTCCTGAGAAATCCATAGCGACGTTTCGAATGGAGTTAGAGCTTCTGCAGGATTTGGAGGCTGGGGGATTCATGAATATTCATCCGTTCTGTTGAACATTATTAATTATGTCTTAATTCAGAGTCATCAGACAATGCAAAATAGGGCATGTTGCCACTGGCTGTCTTCAGGTTAATATGACTGATTCTAATGATGCTGGATCGTTTATCTCTGTCAAGTTTTTTTTAATATGGACATATTGATTCAGTTTGAGTTGTTTTGGCTACAGATCAACTAGTTTTATCATGCAACTTGTTCTGATGATTACCTCTTCAGTTTTTTGACCGTAAATATTAAGTTCTTGATCGAGCATCTTACTCGCCGCTGGTGTTTATCTGTTAGACAGGGACCCTCAACGACTTCTCTAGGAATTGACGCTGATCGGGTGTTTTCCTTTTTTTGCCATTCAAAATTTTTTAATTCCATATCAAAACCCATACTCTACCAGGCGACAATATTCGCTTTTGGTGCGGTGGTACTTTTGGCAGTTCGATTCCACTAATGGAGGTTCAGTCAACACTTAACTCTTGAGGATTTATTAAAAGCTCCTCAACTTCCGGGTGTACATTCCCATTGTCACAAGTTTCTGTCCTGAGTTTTTCGGACTGATTCCTATTTTTTCAGGCACTACTGATTATTATAAAAATCTTTTCTCGTTCATTAGTCAGTATGATTTTTTTTAGGTCGTGGTCAATTTATAAGGCAGCTGCCTAAAATAAGCGTATCCGAAAGGTGGGCGTATAAGTGAATCATTAAAAAATAAGTCCCGAAAGTGAAATTTTACGGTGACGAGGGATACTTTTACACGTCCGCCGAAAATCCATATCGTTCTAAAAAATTAACGACGTCTAAAGGGGTATATCCGCCTAAAGCCGACTTTTTCCCGTGAAATATTAAACAACCCTTCCTGGCCAGATTATTTCAGGAATTAACTCTCTTTAATAAATCAAAGCTTTTTCTAACGGCCTACAAGTAGATAGTAGTAATAGCAAGGTTGAAAGCACTTTCTTCACCTAACGAAATGTAACAGTACACGTCACGCGAATCGTAATTACTATTAGTGGACAAAGTTGGAAGTTTCAAAGGGAAATATCACCAACCACGATCGACAGATAAATATTTCATCATATTTTTCACGATAACTGGAACGAATATCTAATATCTCTCTAGATTTCGATAACTAATAACTACTGATACCAACGAAATTCAAATTAACCGATGAGAAGTAAATAAATATCCCCAAAAGCCCTTAACGAACGACACGAACCCTTTAGGGCAAGGCAACAGCTGGCTGCGGTGTGTACAGTAATATACAGTCTTGGATACTTGTTAACGAACACATCAGGACCCTTATCAGGAGGGTTTGATGCTCCAAATGAATAGAGCGACCTGAGGCAACTTTTTACTGAAACAATAGCCGCCGCTTTAATAAATGGTTAAAGCTCCACGACACGTATTGTGCCTTAAAGGGTAAATGGCCCCTGTAAAAACCATTCCTCCTCGTCCTGCTAACGGAAAATTTATACCCGCAACATCTGGAAATCACATTATGTTTTACTGCGCCCTCTGCGTTCTGTTATATCCGTATATAAACAACACCTTTGTTACGGCCTCACACTTTCTCTTTCCCGATCACGTGTTGTTCTTATAATGATAGATTGCTCATCAGTGTCTTTTTTCACCGGCATCGACCAATACAATGCCGCCGCCCGGGTCTAGGTATCTGAGTATCTGAGGGTGGAAGTTTCCTTGCTGTTTTTATTGGGAATTTTTCCTTTGGTTTTCAGAAATTATCGTCATAAGGGTGGAATGGAAAGATAAGAAGGAAGAGAATGGTATGGTATCATTGGACTGTTGGGCTGGAAGAGAAGAGTTAAGAGAAGTGTTGTTAATTTATTTTCGTCACACATTTTTATTTTTATTCAACAAAATTGCTACAAAAGAGGTTTTTACTTACGTCCTCAAAAGTGTACTTTTTTTGCGGTTTAGCTTCTACTTTCCCAGATTCTTCTCATTACAACGTAGAGAGTTAATAAGAGAAAAAAATTATAATTGTTTTATACTCCACACAAGTTTTGAAATGTTGATTAATCGCCATACTTTTTCTGCCGGAACCCTCAACGACTTCTCCAGGAATCGACGCTGATCGGGTGGTTGCTGCAGCTATTGTTAAACAAAAGCAAATGAAGTCACTCATGTGAAATCGAGGTGTTAAATCAACAGATATTTTCGCAACGCCTATATCATAAACAGGGATAAAAATATCACAATTGTTATTTTCTTCAGTTGTTATAACAGTAAAGGGAGGAAAACCGGTGTTTCCCCTAATAGTCTCAGTATTTATTTATAGCTAAAGTTTATAAGCTGCAATCAGAACCGGAGTAAGTAGACGAGCTGACTTGGAATCATCCCCATATGTTATTGTTATTAGAGAGTATCATTCATATTGCCACGGAAATTATTTATGGTGTTTGGGAGCATTAGAGCCAGTCACAGTAAATGTCTCCGAGTCCCAGGGGATAATATTAGTTTTGCAAGGCCTGGCAAATAAAGCTTACATCTCGTGAGGGTGGCTGACAGTTACCAGGGGGAAGCTACCCCATCGCATATACGGCGGTATTAGCGCTATTAGACATATCTGGTCCAACAGCCACGCCAATTACGGGAACTGCCAGACATCCGATAGCGTCTAGCACAACTAACTATTACACTCCGGTCGTGATCGTGAAGAGGAGACCCTGAAGGGCGTCACGGCCACGACAATCCGATGTTACTGTATACGGAATTATGTCATTATCTCCAGAATTCCATTATCGGAACACTAACACTGACGAGTCACTTTTATTTAATGACCTTCTGCGATGTCGCATGACTGCATCAGACTGCCGCGGGGAACGGGAAACTCTTCGCTAAATTGAAACTCATGGGAGTTGGATACGTAGAGGGATGATACAAGAGATAGGAGATTTTACTAGCTTCCTTCTCACATTACAACGATTATTCTAAACTTGCTCTTGGATCGAGGTAAGACACAGAAGTGGGATTGGGCTGAAAGTGACGCTAAAAAATAACGCTGCAATAAAAAATCTGCGTGGAAACAAATCACTCCTTCAGATGCTGTAACTGGAGGGGTAGATCGATCAAGATATGTCCTACATAGGCTTGCACGTTGTACGTTGATATTCCCGACAAGTCACGTGCCCGCCACGTGTGATGATCCCCGGGGATCTTGGATTTGAATGTTCTCCAGCAGACGATATGATAAGGAATGGGTCCCCTGATCCCCATTAGTGTAGAATAACCGCATGCGGCTATCCATTATGGTGACAAATACCGGCTCCGAGCGGGCGGCCGGAATTAATAAGGAGCTTGTCCTTATATAAAAAGGGAGCGTCGGTCGCCCCTTAGAGGAGGCGACTGCATTTCCATATATCGGCAGTTTGATAAGAAATGTTTGTCGAGTTTGCTGGTTGGATTAGTACAATGTGATCGGGAAACATGTCGCTTTGATTGGAGATTAAAAAGATTAACGGTTTGCTTGTTTTTGATAAGATGGTTTAAGTTAATTGGGGTTTAAGAATTAGTGAGTCATTTTATTATTAGTAGTAAACGCTTGCTGGCAAAATAAGTGAAGCAAGTTTTACAGTGCTTATCTACAAAATTTAGTTTTAAATTTCGGGCGAGCTACCAGGAGCGGAAAGGTTCGGGCAAATTCTGGCATGATGGGATAAGAGAACGATCAAGTGAACTGTCTCGAGACTGCTTCACTTAAAAATCGCTGATGACTTGGTTGTGAGGATTTGCCAATAACCAAAACAATCATGTTTTGTTTTGAGTCAATCATGGTACTAGTTTCGTCCAACGACAGTCAGAAAAGTAAGACGAGGATTGATTAAAGCACTTATAGGGTTGTTAGTATCTTACACCTTTTTCGCGCATAGCTACTAGTTAAAATCACTATTCCAGCCAGAGTGAGAGGATTCAAGTGCAATAACAGACTCTACATTTGGTCGAAGGATTCTTCACCAGCACCAACGAATACGTGTAAGTCGGGTGTGTATTTTTTCCTATGCTTCTGACGAGCGAAGGAGGTACGTATACACGACGAAACGTAAAGCTTACGAAGGGACGATATCTTCACTAGCACATAACACACGTCTTCCAAGATCGCTGGTCTACTACTACTCTTTTTTCCCGGTTATTCCAACGAACTAACTTTTCTCTATCCCATGTTAGATGAGTTGAGACGTTCTCGATGCACGAAAGTCAACCCAGGAGAAGGAAGTAAAATAAGGAAAGGCGGCAGGATTTAAAATGAATACGAAACTGTAAGAATCCTATAAATGAAGACCAAATTAGGAGTTTTCCGCGTGGGGAAAATCGATTTTCCAGACACCTTCGATTTTTTGAGGTATTTGAGTCGAATTGACGAACATAAATTTTATGAGAATTTTTTCCCGAAAAACTTTTTCCAAATTTTGACCAGAGCGTGTAGTTTTCTAATAATTGAGACGCGTCGAATCTATTAGTGAAAACCGTTCGTCGATACTACGCCAGGTTCAAAAAAGGTACGGGAAAATTTTTCGACGATTCCACCAGTCAAACCTCATGATAAGGCCCACCCCTCCGCAATATAGCTTTTTCCTCGTTGTCCATCTTTACTCTCATAGACTGGGAAACTCGGGGGCGGGGAATTTTTCACAATTTTTTTCTCACAATGTTTTCTTGATTATCTGATGGGAGAAGTTTATTGACTTGACTGCGCACAGATCCAGCTAATAGAATAAAATTTTTGCCGCAGTGCTGCTCTCCCAGTTTGTGGTGCGTTTATGGGTGAAAGTGAAGATGTAATTGACATTTTAGTTTGCAGACGTAATTCGGTCTCCACCATCATGACTCCCCTTTTATTGTTGTATGCAATGCGAATAATCGGGCCATCAAAGTAAAATGGAAATTTCTAATGTCTCTGGATCCCGACTTTATGAGGCCATAAACGATATGCATGCGAGTGTAAGTCCTAAACGGGCATATCCCCCCTAGTTGGCCGGCTAGTGGGATCCGGCTCGTTTGAACGCGCGGAATAAGCGAAATATGGCTTTAATTTGAACGATTCCAAATTATTTCTGGTTACCGTAGCCTGTAATAACATGATCTGTGTAAAGCGTTATCGATAGTCGCATGGATGGCGTAAAAATAATAAAATAAAACCGTAAAGCTCTATTGTTATCGCTTGTCGGCGATAAAATCGCAAGTACCGAAAAATTATGATGACAACGCAGCGCAGCAGCAAATGCGGCATTAACGCCGCCGATAGCTTTAAGCTCTTCACTGTTGGCTGGGCCGGAATTGATTCCACTTTATGGTCACATCATCAGTACTCCGCGCGACAGCACTTCGCATGTGCAAATTTATCTGCTATAAATTTTTATAAATTATTCAGAAAAGGGTTAACAACTTGATCACGTAACGGCGGTCATTTATCACCCATTTTAACGCACTATTTATTCTGCATGCCAAGTCGGGGCAGGCGATTCAATCTGCCCACAAATTATGCATACTTACCCAGATTGGAGATTGCGACTTTATTGTTTCTGGCTGCCTTACAGGACTCATTTGTTTTATTCGGTTTTTGCATGAATCGGTTGATTAAATTTCTGCGCACGTACCCGGTAAATTATCCCGCCGAGTTCTGCATGTTCTACTTCTTGGAACGAGGAGTTTCGAATATTTAACTCGAATTGAACGGGGAATATTCATATGAAGCGCCAAACAGCGGAGCCAAGTTCTTTACATTGCCGTAATTTTTGAAACTGAATAGAAGCTGTAGTTTGGGAATTTGAGGGAACCTCCCCCCCCCCAGCACTCCATGGAATCTCCCTCAATCATTTTTGGTACAGGACTGCTCCTCTTTTTTATGTTTTCAATGCACTTTCTCGGTAGCTATACGCGCTTTTGTGTCCGAACTCCGAATCTTGTATGTCGGTCTGTCACGTCTGTGCGTTTTGCTAGGAAACACTACGTTTTTTCCGCGTTCCCTATTTGTATCTTCCTGTATTTTCTACATCGTGAACTTTTTTCAATTTTTTTTCTTAAAAATATAATTTGAAGTATGGGCTTCAATTCGTCTCGCATATTTTGGTACTTTTATAGGAAATAAAAAAACCTTCTTGCGCATCAATCGCAGAAATAGTGTATTTTTATGCGATTCAATTCTGAATATTTTCACCGCTTTCTAAATTGGCTTTCTGAAATTTTACATAGTCAGGTAATATTCACTGACATTGCATTTCATTTCGTTTTAAACCGTGCCATAGAATGAATTTTTAAATATAACAAAACAAAAAAAAAACATTGGCAAAATTGAACAATTTTGGCCCATTTCCTATGCCCGCCACTGGCTAACTTTACTTAAAAAATACTATTTTTTAGACTACCTTTTATAGAACGGAAAAAGTGAAAGGGGAGCTTTGAAAACCGAAAATTTTAAATTTTAGAGGAATAAACATAATAATGTAAAAATATTCTAATATCTCCGCCATTTTTTTATTTGCTTCTTGAAATTTTTCATAGTTAAGGGTTATTAGTTCAGTCAAAATTTCAGTTCATATCCTCAAAAAATATGTTCATAAACGGTTATAGAACTTTAGCCTTTTTTCCCTTTTCCTACCCACGCCACTGGCTTAATAATAAAAATATTGCAAAATTTATTGCAATATTTTAACTTAATATTTTATAACTCAAATTTCAAATAATTTTCTTCCAGTAATGTTAATTTCGTTTAAAAGTTTTTGTTTCTAACTGGCTTATTTAGGGGTTTAAAATCTATCAATTTTTCCTAAAATTGAAAAGGCCGCCATTTTGGAACGGCTCTTCTGATTTAACTCAAATTCAGTACCATACGACTACTTGCATCTTACTACCAAAAAAATTTCAGCCCCCTAGATTGAAAACAGCGACCAGAAACCGTGCCTCATACCCGTTTCTTTTTTTTTGTAAATTTGGAGAGACACGTTGTAAAAGTAGCGCAATTTTAAGTAAATGTTTTTTTGTGAAAATCAAACGTCATCCCTAAGTTTCACAAAAGTAAAAAATTTCGTTCATTAATCTTGAAAAATTAAGCTACTGGAGCGTTCTTAAAATTTTAGAGAAATAAACTTCATGTAAAAAAAATTCGAATATCTCGGCCATTTTTCTTACTCACTTCTTGCAATTTTTAAGTGTTAAAGGCTATTAGTATAGTTATCTACTGTAAAAATTTCAGTTCAATTGCTTCAAAAATGTGCTCATAAATTGTTAGGGAAATTTAGCCATTTTTACCACTTTCCTATCCACGCCACTGGCTTAATAATAAAAGTAATGTAAATTTTGTTACATTAAATTAAATTTGAAACAATTTTCTTCAAACCCTCAAACCCTGTTGATTTGGTTTCAAAGTTTTTTTCCATCTTGCTCATACAGGGGTTCAAATATTAGCAAATTTTTCAAAAATTAAAATGACCGCCATTTTGAAACCGCTCGACCGATTTTGCTCAAGTACAATACCAGACCAGTTTTTATAGATATCTTACTCCCACAAAAATTTCAGCCTCCTAGATTCAAAACTGCGACCTGAAATGAGATGACAAAAACCGGATACCTGGAATTTTGAAGGGACACCCTGTAGAAGTGATAGGACTTTTGGAAAGTTTTTCAACGAAAATCCAACGTCATTCCCAAATTTTACAAGGACCCAAAATTTCGTTCACTAATCTTGAAAGATAAAGCCACAGGAGCGTTTTTAAAATCGAAATTTCGCGATTTTGGAGAAATATATATATATATAAATATTTGAAAATTAGGTAAAGGCAAGCGGTGTGTGAAACACAAAAATTTTTAAACAATTTATAGACAGGTACCTACCTAATTTCATAAATAAATAAATAACTAATGAACATATATAAAAATAACTGTTAAAGTAGTACTGTTTAGATTCCTTTGTTTTGATTTTTGAGAAAATAATCCATTATTCACAATGTTAAAAAACTTCAAAACTTTTATGTCATAAAATATATAAAAAAAATTTTTTCTAAATTCTCATAAAAATTATTCTTAAATGTTGATATTTATAAATATTAAATGGTTTTTTGGCATAAATTTACAAAACGAACTTTATTAACATTACCTTATGAAGATTTTTAGAATTTTAAAGATGCTAATTTTATTTTGATCATTTGTTGTAAGTATTTATCTTAAGATTTTTTGAAAAAATATTGATTTCTTATAATTACAGTTCTCCTGATGAAGATCTAAATTAAGATCGAAATATATTGAGATTAACAAAAAAGGATCATACCTTTTATTTGCGACACACCGCTTGCCTTTACCTAATTTTCAAATAATTAAAAATAACGGTGTTTTACTACATTCATAATTTATATATAAATATATAAATATATATATATATAAATATATTTGAAAATTAGGTAAAGGCAAGCGGTGTGTCGCAAATAAAAGGTATGATCCTTTTTTGTTAAACTCAATATATTTCGATCTTAATTTAGATCTTCATCAGGAGAAAACAAAAAACACCGTTTGCCTTTACCTAATTTTCAAATAATTAAAAATAACGGTGTTTTACTACATTCATTATATAAATATATATATATATATATATATCGTGGGCAGGTGAATTTTGGAAAACTACTTTTTCGTGATCTGGGGGTCATGATCGATGGACATTTGATGAGTTTGGGTGATTTTCGAAAAGTGATGTCGTCCTCAATAGTGTATTTTTTGTTAAAAAATACACTAAAACTCCATCCCTGGTTGAAAATTAGCTCACACTTATTTTTTATTAAATGGTCGCTGAAATCAATTATATTTTTTTCTATTTTAGTTATTTTCACACTTATTTATGTGGTTGTGAAAATTAGAAGAACAATCGCAACGACAATTAATTCATCTAAATGCATGTGAGAAAATTATCAACATTAGTCTTTTAATAACGAAGATATGACAAGTTTAAAAAATAATTTTTAACAAAAAGATGGTTAATAAATACAAGAATGAAGGTAGGTCGTATGAGTATAAGGCACATAAAGTGCAATTACTAGCCTGTTTAATGGGGTCGGAGTATTCCTCCATTGCCCATAACAGTTGTCATGCTGGCAGTGCCCGAATCTCCAATCAAGAGAGCCTCCACACATCCAAAAACAGAGCCAACGAGAGTACCAGAAAAAGCACAGACACGTGTTTCGCCCTACTGGGGCTCATCAGTGTGCTGCATCTGGAGTATCCGGAGGATTTTATCAATAGCATGGATGCTTCGACCGTCTTAAAGAGGCCTGTTACACGCGTGTGGTGTAAAGTAGAGCGACATCTAACGATCAGTCTAAAGAACTAATCGTGAGTTCACTTTAAGTTTATTGCAGTTTCAGACACCACAAAAAAGGTGGTGTAGGTCTGTAGGCACTGTTAAACTCAGTTAGTAGCTTGGCGAACTGCCTGGCAGTTCGAGAGTACAGTATTCTGGTTGCTTCTTTGGAGTGCCACAGGGTCCTAATCTAGGACCAATTTTGTTCTCTTTGAGCTAGTTCAGTTTGTTTAGTTTTGGTGTGGGCTGCTCATGGTGCTGGTGAATTAGTGAGGCTGAACGTGTCTTGGTCCTTGATTGCTTTGAATGCGGTCTAATGAGTTATGGTAGAAACTTGGAAAGTGTTTTTTCTGATTATTTGATTTTTTTTAATTGATATTAATTTGTTGTATTTTATATAGTTCAGATTATTAAGTTGTGATGCTCGCGTGAGCAAGTGAACTTTTAATATTATTATCATTTGAACTGTATTGTAGATGTGAATTTAGTTAAATCTGCAAAAATCTACATTACAAGATTTTTCCATCAATTTGCTCCTCTCGAATTAATCAAGATAACTAAAATCGGATTAAGGGCGCAAGAGAAGAGAGCGAATGATAGAAAGTCTCGTCCGACTCATTTTTTATAAAAACAGAGAGCCATTTTTATTTATACAGCAGCGAGGGGATTCCGTCGAGAAAAACATTCGCCATTTCGAGAGTGAAAGCTGGAGTAAGTGTATAATTGCATTTACGAGTCGACGAAAAAACACGAAACACTCCAAATGAGCTAAATGACGTCAGTCGGAGGGTACTCACTCACTCCTCGCCTCGCCTCGTCTCGCCCCGTCTTCCAGGGATGAAATGAGAAACCAAAGTTGAATTCCAAACAAACCCACCACGAGACTCGAATACTCAAAGTCAGAGTATCGAGCTCCTCCTGATCTATTTTGTTATCACCTGGCTGGTATTGATGACTCGCCGCCGCCTTAATAACTGAAGCAAACTCGTCTCTTATTACACACGACTTTGATATCCAAGATTAGGCAATATGGGGGATTTTAATTAAACGAATTAAGACGAAATTACTGGCTGGAAGTGGAACTGGAACTGGAGCCATTCAGGTGTCGAGTGCAATTTACCGGGCTCACCCTCGCACATAACTTCCAGTAATGGCTGCAGTATCCAGATTATTAGGTTAGCGATCCCCATGCCACCAGGAATGAGTGCAATATTGCATAGGGTCTGCGGGGTCCCATCCCCGCTGCATGCTTGCTAAAATAGAGTTTACTTGGTAAAGCTCGGTTAATTGTCTTGATGAGTTTCGGTATAATTTCCATCCTACCCGCATATATGCATTACTGCGGATACTGCAGATCGTGTTGTTACGAGTATGTTGAGGTTTAATTCTAAATAGTAATAATTAGTAACATCATTATATTAATCATTTCTTGTGCCCTTGTCAATGAAACGAGAAACATTCCATGCATCCACCCAACTCGTGACGAATCAATTCTGATATCTTCATCGGATCCTTTAACGCTCCATTTCTGTCGAAAATCGTTAACCGAAATAACATGTTGAGACTAAATCGAGCGTAACGCCTCTTCACATATGCGTTAGGTAATTCTTCACGGAACAGCGTGGACATTTTTTCTTAATCGCGTCCATGCAATAAAAAGAGCAAGTTATTGCTCGGAACAAATTGGAACGAGCAATTTTCGCTCGGCTTGGTCGGATTTTTCTAGTTGACGTGGAGGATTATTTCACCTACAATTATTTTCCTACGTGAGACAGCTTCCGAGCAGAATGGATAATTTTTTTAAGCCAGGAAAACGTAGGTACGTAGGATGTTCCGGGGGAGCTGTCAGATTAACATAGAAGACGATCGTCTTCTATGTTAGCAAAAAAACTAACTTAGTTGGAACAATTGATCCCACGGCCGGAATCCGGAATATATTCCATGGCGCTTTCTTCGACTAAGCCGGGCGGCAATAAATTGTTATTCTAAATGCACCTTGAAGCAGGAATTTATATGTTAGGAAGGTTTTATCGGCTCCGAGTATCGGGATGAACGATAATTTATCGCCGCATTTTGCCGTATTATTCTAAGTGAATCACTTTCCCTCTGGAGAGTTGGTAAACTGCTGAAAGTTCGAAATTTTATAGGCTCCATTCGTTATCCTGCTTATGTCTCTATATTGTTCGACCGGATCTAGCTGGCTGGGGAACTATTCAAATGCATGCGGTGGAAATTGTTTCGAGACAAATGATTTTCTTGCGTTTGCCGTTCTCGTCAGGGAGACCTGGACGATCTGTCCGGGGAAACGAATCCCGCTCAGGATATTGGATTCAGTCGTTCAGATTGTAAATCCATACTTTCGCTTGTCACAACTCACCCGACGCACAACAGATCGCTTTGGAGTGGGAGTGGAGTCGTCAGTCGAGTCGAGTGCTGAGAAGGGAGAACGCCGTACGTAAGTATCATCGTCTAAGAGTGAAGGATGAGCTGGAAACTAAGGAAATGGGAAAATGGGAATTCTATCAAAATACATATTTGACGATGATCTTTCTAGCATTATTCTCGTTTACGTTTGAATCGTTTTCTCGATTAAAAGACTATCTATAGTTAATTCCTTTTCTGAACAATTTTTTTTTAAGCAGACTTTATTCAAGCTTTAAGTCGCATCCTCATCTAACGAACGCGCACAAATGAACAGATCAAACATGCAAGTAGTCGCACGTAAATTGTAAACGATGAGGGAGAGGTAAATAAAGGTTTGGGAAGGGTTAGAAAAAGGGTTGTAAAAAATTAGGGAAAGGGTGGTAAAAGATTAGAGGGAAATGTTTTGGAAACGTTATGGGGATAGGTTTGTGAAAGGTTTGAAAACGGGTAGGAAACGGTTTGTGAAAGGTTTGCAACAGGTTAGAGATAGGTCAGGGTTGAAAATGTTAAGGAAATGTTTTGGGAAAGTTATAGGGATAGGTTTGGAAATGTTCTAAAAGGGCTAGGGAAAGGTTTTTACAAGGTTATTGGAATGTTTGGGAAAGGTTTAAAAAAAATTAGGGATGAGGTAAATATTTGTGAAAGGTTAGGAAAAGGTTTGAGAAAGGTTAGGGAAAGCTTAGGGTAAGATTAAGGTGAGATTTGGAAGTAACGGTAAATATTTGTGAAAGATTTATTGTAGGTTTGGGAAAGTTTAAGGAAATGCTTTGGAAAGGTATGGAAGGGAAAAAGTTTTCCAAAAGGTTTGGAATAATGTTGGGAAAAGTTTTGGAAAGGTTTATTAAAGGTTTTAAATAGGTTTGATAAAAGTTAGGGTAATTATTTGGAAAGGTTAGGGATAGGTTTGGAAAATGTTCTAAAAAGATTAGGAAAAGGTTAGGGAAAGGTTTGAAAAATATTAGGGAAATGTTTTGGATTTGAGAAAGGTTAGGGAGAGTCCAAACGGCACTATTTGGTTTTACTGGGCATTATACTATGCGGTGATTTTCCATTGACTTCCGCTAGGTGGATCCCGATCTATGCTCGAGAAGCACAACAAATAGATGTTAGCTGCTGGTGAGTTTCGAACCAAGGTCTGTCGGCGCGTTGGACCAACACGCTATCAACTGCACAACGGGACCTACTTTGAAAAAGGTTAGGGAAATGTTTTAGAAAGGTTTGAGAAAGGTTAGGGAGAGTTAGAGAAAGTTTTGGTAAGATTAGGAAAAAGTTTGGGAAAGATTTTGGAAAGGAAAAACGTTAGCCGAAGATTAGGAAATTTCTTATGAAGAATAAATTTTGCTTCCAAAATGATTATTGGAAAATTCTCACTATACCCACTTATCAAAACACCTTATATCTCATATTTTAGTGTATTTTCTGGGATTTATTGAGAAGAATAATTTTTTGTAAAGGTTGACTTTTCCTCGTAAAATGAATATTAGGAAATTTTTTCTGCTTCATAATTTCATCCGTGGACTCGCTATATTTACGAAAAAATTGATATGTTTAATTTTGCGCTCTGGCAATAGATCATGGCGAGATATTTTAGTAATTTAAGTAGAAAAAAGTATCTAAAATTTCGCTTCAATTTTCTATATCGGCAGGTCAATTATTATGATGTTGTTGCTCGAAGAATAATTCGGCTTTTCTATCATGTAAAACTAGAGAAGAGTGTAATGGAAAGCTGCTAGAGTGTTCTGAGGTGTAAATTGTGTAATAGCGTTTTCCTCTCATATTTTGGCTTTTCACTTCAAGGAAAGGAATAAACATGCAAGCAAAAAAACAACACATCTGAATAACATAATAATACGATCCATCTTTACATGGATTATGGATCGTAAAAGCAAAATGGCCGATGTATAAAATTTCAATTACCCTCCAGAAAACAAAGTGCCATTAAATAAATAAGCGGGCGGCGCATAAAATATTTAATGCATTCTGAAGAATTTCCAAGATCAATTGAAATGATATATCGGCCATAAAACACACATCCGGCGATATTGAATTTTCCGGGTCGAATATGGTGGGCAAACTTAGCGGCACATTAAGGCGATATTGCCCTTTCGGTAAGCCGGAAAATTATTGGGTGTTATTCAGACACTCCTCGCGGCCCCGATCTGCCAGACTCTTCGTAAGTTCCTTATTTATTGACTTTTATCTGAACAAATTCGTACTTAATGAAATCGAAGACCGCGCCAAGAAAGAACTCCCGATTCTCCTGCAGGAGACTCGGGTGGATTTATTCAAGAAAACTTTCAGCTCCGTACAAACGCGTCTAGACCGATTTCTCTCGGGGGTCCCGTAAACTTTATCGAAGTTTCAAGAAGGGAAACGAGCACGTATGCAGCAGCGCTAGTCTCTCTGTCTCTGTACGGGGATAATTGTTATTGTATGACGTTTTCTGGAGCAAGAATAAGAAAGACATCGATGGTTTGAGAAAGGTTCAAGTTTCACTTCTTATGTTTGTGTTACGTATATAGTGCGAGTCTTGTTGCTTGAACAATTAAATCCAAACGCAAATTTAAATACAATGGTTCTAGTTCTAGTTCTGGTTCTTATTCAATTCTACCTTCTAGACGTAATTAATTATTTCGGGAGCCAGGAAGGGGATCTCGCCAGCGCAGATTAATCACACATATCAGATTATAAAACGGGGTATTGTGCGCCGCTGTATATACGTCTTCCGGACTAACTGAGTAGGAAAACAATATAGATGAGACCTCGGTAATTGTAACAAATCACGTGATTTGTAACTTTAATGATTTAACGCCTCAACCCTTTGTTTATGTACCTTCCTACCTAACTATATACAAGAGACGAGGATAAACTCGTCGCACTGGCACTGGATAAACTAGAAACGGGAATGTTTGTCGTTGTTGTGGACTCTGAGAATTTGGTTTATTAACTCTAACTCTAACTCTACAACTACTCCAGCTTTTCGAGTGGGAGTGGGACCTGAAACGGAAGGGAGTCGATTAGAAAGATTTCTTTGCTTTTTTCGCAGTGATATGCTTATTTTCAAGCCGTTTATAGAAAAAAGAAACACTTTTACAGCGAACATCACTTCCAGATCTTATGTAAAGAAAATTCAATCATCCCCGATAAATATTCCCGTTACTTTTTTGTTTCCGGAGAAAGTCCCGTATCGTCATTCCCGAATCGTTCGGAAAACAAGAGAAAAAATCAGAATTTCACAAATGCACACTCACGTCCGATAAATTCGTATGTCACACACAAAAGCACTTAAAGGAGACATCGAGAGGTGTTTAAAAATAAAACAAATTATACATCCGGTCCAAAAAGGATAGAGAGACGCGGAATCACGTGAAGAACATAAAGCGAGGAGTTATTTGTGAACGAGACGCGGAGCATCTTCCCCCGGACCGTACATTTAAATTCGAATAGAAACAAGTCAATAAAATCTCAAATTTATTCTTCGAGTTACCGTCGTTTAATCAAAAAGCTTTTAAGCATCTAGAAGTTTTTACATATTTTTTCGTCTTTAATGCATAACATGAATTTTAAAGAAATGGACTCGGGAAAAAGTTTCTCACTTTCTCTACGATGTAGGTGGGTGGGTGGGTGGGTGGTTGGGTGGTTAGGTAATATAAATGCAAAAGGTGTTTCGTTTCTAATAAGACTTATTACTTCTGCTTCTATCTTTATAAGCAACTTTGAAGCTACTAAAACAAACAAATCCTACCAATCTTTCAACTCTTTGAAGTAAAAAATTCTTATCATGTGATAAATTGGTTACTAGAAGGTAATAAATCAGTGGCAGTTAGTGGATTGCAAAGTTAGTGACGTGAAAATTCTGCACATTGGGACAATGTCAGGTCAGTTCGAAAATTAATTTTTGCAAAAGTCCGGTCAGCTTGATTTTTTTGATAAGATTTTTGGCAAGAGACAGCATTTTTTCTTTTTAGTTTTTCTCATTTTCTTTTTTTGCAAAATTCTGTGAGCTCGAATTTTTTGGCAAGTCGATTTTTTTGATGAAGTCCACTCACCTCGATTTTTTTAGGTCTACTTTTTAGATGTTTTTTTGCTGCCAATTTGCCGAAAATTCGATTTTTGATTCAGAAGGCCAGACAGCTTGATTTTTTTTCTTTGATTTTATTTTGAATTTTTTGAAAATTCCGGTCAGCTCGATTTTTTATTCAAATTCTGTCATCTGGATTTTTTTTAGTGCGATATTCTTGGAATTTCAAAAAAAAAAAACATCCGGAGTGGAATGGAAAACGACCACCAAACCCAAGCCAATTAGAATCGTAGAGCTCTTGACCTCGACGTCATTCGTTGGAACTTGGAAGAAATATTGACAGAAGATGCCAAAGCTCTGTCAAAATGTCCAGTCAGCTCATATTTTTTGCACGGTCCGGTTTGACAAAGCTCGCATTTTTTAACTTGCCGGATGTTGCAAAAATCCAATTTTCCAACCGAACGGAGCTAGAAATTCTACTTGTTTTTTTTTTGTAACCAATGAATTATAAACGGGTTATTTCTTATAGGAGATGATAGTATGACATGACTCAAAGCTAATGCGAGATCAACTCGCTTCACTCTTTACGATCCCAGCGCACAATTAGAAGGGTAATAAAGTCACCAAATCCGTTTCATTCGAGCTTTATCTCCGAGATGACTATCTCTCGAGCGAAGAAAATCGGAGGAACGCGCGCATTAATCTCCTTCGTCCACGATAGTAAATAAATAAACATGATAAACGCTGTATTTTTATTAAGGTTCGATTTATGGGGGATTTCATTTTAATCTTATTTATTCGCTGGAAATCGAGCGGACCAGTCTATAAATTCAGAATTTACGATAACAGCTGAACAACGATTAGATATCTGTCCCGAATCGAGGGACCGACCACTTCTCGGAGGTGTGGGCAGCTTTATTTAAGAGTTTTGCCTGAAAACGTTGTACCGTTCAGCCAGCCCAGACCGACTGTATATCTTTGTTATCTTTATTTTTAACGTGTCTCTCTTGGAGGTAAATTAAAAGACCGAGATAATAAGATTTCTTGTTTCTTTATTATTCATGACGGCGATTTCTCGCGCGCACCCCTCTCCCCCTCCCCTTCTTTCACCTCTTATAAAGTCTTAATATACTTAATATGCAGCAATTTGAACTTGATTTGCCTGGAATGACTCCTACTGGTGTAATCGTGTCAAGATTCTTCGCGCATACCATGCTTAAATGAAATATGAAAAGAAGAATTGCTGTCTGTTCTTGAAGTTTGAAGTCTTGTCAATTTCAAATTTATTAACTCACCCGCAGGAGATGGGAAGGATTGGATATTAACACTAAAGGGGAAGAGGAAGAAGGCTGCAGGCGAGATCTTCCAGAACCTCTAATAACTGATGTCTTGCGCTTTTGCAACTCTTGTGTTTGGATGTACGAGTATTATGATGTTTACATGTTCCTTTTGTCGTTCTTTTGTGAGCAATCGATAGGAGAATTGATGTTGATGAGATGGGTAGCTCTACTTTAGCTACAGGCTACAGGGGCGAGGAGGGCGAGTTTTGAAGTCGCTGCACTTCCCAACCATGAGACAAAATTTTCCTTGGAAGACGTAGAGTATACGTGTTGGTGGAAGAAAAGTTTTGGGGCTTGATTACGAGTATCCAAGTATCCTTGTATCCAAGTTTCTTATCAGCTCGAGCAGTCATCGAAGAAACTTCTTCATCTTACCGGAATAGAGAATCGAAAGTGATTATTTTATTCTGGGTCAGTCAAGGCCATTCATGAATACATTTTATGCGTCAAATGACTGACTAGATTTTGAAGGTGTTAAATTGAAGAGTGCATATTTTCCTGCAACTGCGCACAGAGCTCTATGGCATGGATTTCTGCCTGGAAAGTTGTTGCGTGAAGGTCCAGGCTTGAGAAGTCTCTCTTCTTCGAGCCAGCGCTACATATGTCCCATATCTGAAATCCGCTATTAGGAGTTTCTTTCTGTTTCCCTACCACGCGTCTCTTCCCGGAAAAGTTAGGTTGAGCATTGAGCCATGCGTTTTCAGCGGACATTGAGGCACACCAGCGTTGAGCGGATGGAGTGAGAGAACCAAAAGAGTTTACCAAAACATGAAGTTTACTCGTGTTGAGGGGATACTTTGACACGGACGCTTATTGATGAATGCACAGAAGGCCAGACTTGGTCAAAGACATACATACATTTAGAATGACAGAAAAATTCAGACAGAGCTGGAGTTGGAGAGGAGAAGTTTGGAGTCGTTCTTGTATAAATCTCGGACAATCTTCCACTCAACTGAAATTGCAATAATGTTGTATGATGTTTCTACTTGAAATTAGAGGAGAAAATTTATTTTTGTTGAACTCGTCTGACCTTTTTGGGACATGTTGATGGGGGTAGGTGCAGCTGACGGAAGAGGAAAATTGGGAGAGGTGGACGGATCTTTCCAATCATGACTAACATTAATTCCCAAGGCTTCCAAGGGAATTATGAAGATCTCGTGGACCTTTCGCTGTGATAAATTCCCTGAAGTCTCATGACTTCATGTATTGTATTGATATAGAGAGTAGTAGCAGTAATGGCACCATGATTGCTTGGTTTCTGGACGTAATAAAAATCTCCAGCTGCATCACGGATATTGTTCCCGGAACGTTTTCCTCCCGTTTCAGCTGGAATTATGCAACATTAAATCGTGACACTTAAAAGTAAGCGACCGTAATTTCGGCTTGCAACTTTGAAAGTCTAACGACAATGTTGATGGCTCTCCAGGTGTTGATAATTATTATTAAAATGAAATTTGAATTTGAGGATGCAAACGCTCGATTGGTATGCAACGTGAAACCCCCGGGCAACGATTTACGACAACTTACGTAACTAACTATGTACTGTACTGTCGAGATGGCCGGTAATTTTCTGCCATAACAACGCAATTTATGCCCTAAAACGACACTACCTTACCGGAATAATTGAGACATTCTGTGGGGCATTAGACTAACTAGGACCTCCAGCTGCTTCCTTATTGTCTTACGGTTTCAACGAAAGATGTAAACGTTGATTGCCTGTTTATTTTTACAAAGTCTGACTCTTGTTTGATGGCCACTCACATAAATTTAAATCGAGTCGGCAAAATTAATGTAAGAACTTTTTGTTTTGTTTATTCCAAAGAGCTTTTATTAAAACGCAAAATTTTTTATCTCTTGCGCTGTACTTGCAAAATATTAACAAAAAAACTGCCAGTTTTATTAATACCGACTTGTAACATTAAAATTCATAAATCCATTCAAGCTTCAAGCAACCCAGTTAGCTTTATGAACTGCCAGCAGATGAAAAGAGTCTTTATTATATCCCAGCCATGCGAAATTACGCCAGATCTAAATCTTGACCTTTTTTCCCTCGTCTCGCGAAGTCCGTTCTGCCGCGCAGCGTCAAGTTCGCTCAGATCTCCCCGTTCTGGTCCGAGGCTCCGAGAGAGGCGCTCTTCAGAGTCCTTGTGACATTTTTAATTTGATACGGGCTCACAAGAGGGTACATCCGCGCACTGTAACTCGCTTAATTAATGAGGATGTAGGTCTCAATTCAGCTGGATAGTAATTAGGAGTATAATTGATTAATTCTTCGGTGTAGGTTTCGGCTCGGTGATGCTTTATTATTCTGATTCGCTAATCTGCTGGAAGAAAATAAATCAGAGATCGTAATTAAAATTTTGGTTTATAGTAAAAGGAATAAAAAAATAATAATAAAACCTCTCTTTCATTTCTATTACGTATGGTACGAATATGTGATGTGCATCTGACTGATACGGCATGCTGATGAGTCGGTACAAGGACGAAACTAAATATTCATAATTTGTTCTGAAGATATATTCAGAACGCTATTCTCAATAAATTACTTTCAGTAACCGGGCTTTGAACAAAATGTTTAAAATATTTTTTTCTTTCAGTGTTGCGAGAAGAATTCCGAGTGGTGCCGTCCGATACAAGAGTGGCCGCCGGTGAGACGGCGCTGCTGCAGTGTGGGGCACCTCGGGGGCACCCGGAACCGTCGCTGATGTGGCGCAAAGATGGCCAACAACTGGAGACTGACGGCCGCCGTCTTCGGATAGTGGACGGGGGAAATCTCATCATCGCCGACGTGCGTCAGCATGACGAGGGGCGGTATCAGTGCATCGCCCATAATCTGGTGGGCAGTAGGGAGACTCCCCCTGTCACACTCACTGTACACGGTAAATATGAGTTGAATTAAAAATGCTTAGTTATTAAAATTTTTAATACTTTTTAACTCGCTTTATTTACTGTGTGTCTGTCTGCGGTCCAAATTTTGCAATCGATTTTAAACTAACTTCCCAAAGAGTTAGAGACTTGAAACTTCCAACTTGGTTCAGAAATGGACAACAACGTAAAACTAACTTGCTTCTTATTTGCCTGCGGTACAAGCATTTCAATCAATTTTAAACTAATTTTTCGAAGAGCTAGAGATAGGGCTTCAAGAGACAACTTCAAACAGGGCTCAGAACTGGATGACAACGCTATACTAACTCGCTTTTTTATTTACCTGTCTATCTGTGTACAGTACAGATCTTGCTACAAGCGTTTCAAATGTAAAACTGATGATCTGGTGCCATCTATGATGTCTTATTATAGTAGACAGATGACCATAATCTCATCAAGAAGTTGAAAATCGATTACAAAATTTTCCACACATACAAAACTAAAAAGCACGATAAACATGGGACGCGTGTAATGAATATTAGTAAGGTGTGTGAAGTAAAGTTGATTTCGATCACATTTTTAAAAATTATATTTTATTAATAAATTAATATGAAAATTGAGTAGCCTCATAACTTAACCACGAAATTGAATTATCATGCCAAGTTTAAATTGAATTATTGCGGTAGGTAAACCCAATCCCAATATTAATAGGACGATATTAATATCAAAGACGTTATAAATCTGGAGGATGTGAAGACGTCTTTCTATCCATACATCTCTGTTATGTGAGATCCATTTTCTACACATCTCCGCTTCCCCGTGCTCCAGCCCACTTCCTCCAGCTCAAGATGATATAAATCCTTGTTGCATGTTGAGGTTGGGGCATATTGATTCCTCCTGCTTATATCAATTTCCCTGCTATAAACTACGCTTGTCGACAGATCGAATGTATCAGCCATAAATTCCATTTAAATTTGTGGTTCGAGTGGAAAGCTTCACCAGTAATCCAGCAGTCGCTGCTTATTTTGGGCTTTATAAATAAATAATTTAAGGTTTAAGATTCATTTGAGATAAGTTGTTGAAATTAGACTATTAGTCTGGACTGTACCACATCCAGAAGTTCTCGAAAAAAAACGAGGACAAAACTAGGAAAGAATTTCTCACTTCCTGCCCTTGGGAAAACGTTCCATACCTTTTTCTGGATCTTATTTTGCTCCCTAGTTTGACATTGCATTCTTTGTGACGATTTTTTGCTCTGGTATCGGCAGATGATTAAAAAGGGCTGAGACGAAAAAAGTGAAAAAATAATCTCCACCAGTCTCCAATGTTCGAAGTCCTGGGTCATATCAGAATGGTCAAAACCTTAGTCCACCTTCTTCCATCTCCACCCTTCTTGGCAAATTCTTGATCAAATCTTGATCCCAAAAAAGCTTAAATCCAGATAATGGACTTTTGGACAGGCCATTAAATCACCCCGTGAGAATCTCGCATTGGAATCCATTATTGCCTTTCTTCCCCCTTCTAAGAATCTCTTTTCACTCTCGTCGGCACTCCCATCTTTTCCAAGGATTCCTTTAACCGCTTTATAACAAACAGTCAACCACTCGGTGTAACTTTTTTCACGTCACCGGGACTCCTCATTTCTTGCAACGTTTGCTTGGACGTCTTTACATATCGTTTCCTCAGGGATGCTTCAAACCTCTCAGACTCGGACTAAGAACCTTTTTGCTATGGTAAACACCTTATTTTTCTCCCTAACATAATTCAAGCACTCCCCTTTTCTCCCCCGCCTAAATTGAAATGGCAATAAGTAGGAAAAAACACCGAGCTAATAATCGAGGGTTTGATCCCATATTAAGATAAAAACTTTTCAGTGAAACCGATATTCAACAAGGAACCGCAGGACGTGGAGGCGTTAGCGGGCCAACAGGTGTCTTTCGAGTGCGCCGTCGACGGCGAGCCCGTTCCCAACGTGCTCTGGAGGCGGGAGGACGGCAAAATGCCCATCGGCCGTGCCAGGATCACGGACGAGAAGTCCCTGCTCATCGACAACGTGCAACCCCAGGACGAAGGACTGTACATCTGCGAGGCTGAAAACTTGGTCGGCACCATCTCAGCTAAAGCTTCACTTGTCGTTAACTGTAAGTTCTTCACCTCTTTGCCTTGATAATTTTTCGTATCATAAGATTTATTAAGATGAATTTGCAGGATAAGTTTCTCATTTTTTGTCTGAAAGCATCAGCGTCGTTTGTTGGAACGTCGATGGAGGGAAGTGGAGGGAAGGGGGCGAATTTTGCTTCCTTCCAGTTTTATTAATAATTTACGCTCAAATGTTTCGAATTTAAGAGGAAAATGAGAAGTTTGTTCTGCGAGAGAGTTATTAAACTTGTCTTTCCGTGCCCCTGAAAGACGAGAGTTGATATTCCTTGCAATATTAATTATCGTTATCGGAACTGAAGATGTGACAGTGCCTCCAGAAGTGATAAACATCATTCTAAGGGCACTAACTGGTGTTTAAAGGAGAAAATTTAATTTCTGTAAATATAACAAAATTCCAGTTAACTCTTGGCGTTGGCGTTGTTTGCCGAGTGAAATTATTATCTGCTCGACTCGACTCGACTCGCGTTCTCTCTTTTCAAATGTCTAAATGCGAAAATCAAGTCTGAAACTTCTGAAAGTCGCAGTAGTACCTATAAGTTGCGGACGGTTTGCTCTGTCCGCGAATTATCGATTGCGATTTAGTCTAGACAAGTAAAAAATTCGGAGCTATCCTGAAAAAAGTCGAACGGCTCGCGGAATATAAAATGGGTGTCCGGGAGATATTACCATTTCAGACGATACTTCTGTGAAATATAGCGAGTTTAACGAGACAACTGATTTAGGGTTGACAAGTTTCTTTGTTTTAACGTTATTAAACGGAATTTTTATGGCTCTCTGTATTAGGACACGATCGGTTTTTTATGGACGTTACAAGATGCCTAAGCGGGACTACCACAAACCGATGAACTCTCGATTCTCTCGCTCGACGTAAATTCATCTCTGACTTTGTATAAATTGATTAAATCCGTACCGACGTTTCCTTTTCCTGCGCTGCACTACCACCCAAATTAAGAACAAGCCACGACTAAACGTGTGTCGAGGAAAAACTCTTTCAGAAACGGAGTTCTGCGAAAAAATCATCAGATGGTTACAGTTTCTTTCATTCTCCGCTCTCCCACCACTGTCATTCTTTCTACAAATCTTGACTTATAGCAAGCAAACTCGTAGCTTCAAACATTCCTGAATTTATAATAATTAGGAATCATTAAGGAACACAAGCCTCAAACTCAATTCAGACTCGGTTAATTATTTATTACAGAAATTATAGTCTATTTTGAACACTACACCCTAGTCTAATTATTTATTTACACTTAAAGTTAACACTGTTATTTACTATGATTTTTATTTATTTAAGACATTTAGAATTCCAATAACTGAAGACTGAGTCTATTCTTTATATGCCTACTGCCTACCATGATCGAAGTGGTAGTAGAGAATTCCCGAAACCGTTATAATGGTATTGGTAATCAATCTAATCTAATCTATAAAACTCCGCCAGCTCCTCCGACATTCATCGAGCGACCCCGCGACCAAAAAGTCGGCCTAAACGGGGTAGTGGAATTCCACTGCCGAGCCCAAGGCAACCCACCGCCGTCAGTCTTCTGGTGTAAAGAAGGCTCCCAGCTGCTCATGTTCCCCGACAGTTCCTACGGTCACATGCACGTCAACGCGCACGGCACGTTGCGCTTCCAAGGCGTCCAGCGCGAAGACGCCGGATTTTTGGTCTGCTCAGCTCTGAGCGTCGCCGGTTCCAGCAGCGTACGAGCATTCCTGCAGGTCGGTGCTCGAAATTGCCCGAAAGTGTCAACAACAATAACGATTTCCCCATTACAGGTAACTTCGGTCGCAGATCTTCCACCGCCGATCATCCAGATTGGCCCTGCGAACCAGACGCTCCCGGTGCACAGCGTGGTGACGTTTTACTGCGCCGCATCGAGTCCTGAAGGCGAACAACCGACCATGCGTTGGTTGAAAGACGGTCAAGCGCTTCAAGTTGATCATCTCCCCAATCGTTACTCCATTAGTGATAGTGGAACTCTTGACATCGATGGTAAGAAATTGGGGAGCAAAACTGTTTTGCTCTCATTTAAGCCCACCAAATTATAACAATATTTTTCCAGATCTAATACCTGAAGATTCGGGTCTTTATACCTGCTCAGCGACGTCAGAGAGTGGCGAGAGTTCCTGGTCTGCATCCCTGAGTGTCGTGGAGGGTGGTTCGGTGCCCTTACATCGCAGCCCCGACCCTTCAACTTTCCCCAAAGCGCCTCGAAAGCCGCGTATTTTGAACTCAACAGAGTCCAGCGTAGCTCTCTCCTGGGATGGCGGAGTCGAAGAACCAAGCCTGGTGGGATACACGGTTGAGTACTGGAGCCCAGACCTGCAAACCGGATGGGTTGTGGCAGCCCATCGCGTCCCCAGTCCGAGGATGTTGGTGCGAGAACTTAAACCCGACAGTTCTTATGTCTTCATCGTGCGCGCCGAAAACGCCCACGGTTTGTCTCCAGCCAGCGACGTGTCTGATACTGCGCGCACCTTGGCCAATTCTCGCGCAGTACCCGGATCTGAGCTGGACACAGCTAGAGCGGTGCTCAGTACTAAACTGGTTGAGTTGAGGGATGCTAAGCCGCAGTCTTCCAGTTCAGTGCGTCTGAGTTGGACTCTTACCACGCCAGATTACGTTGAAGGTCTTTACATTCGCTTCAGGGAACTTTCCGGTGGGTCTCACAATTACAACATCCTGACGGTGCTGGAATTGAAGAGCAAGAGTTACGTGGTGACCAACCTGAAGAAGTATACGAAGTATGAGTTTTTCATATCTCCTTTTTATAAGTCGGTGGAAGGGCAACCATCGAATTCGAGACTAGCACAGACATTAGAAGATGTTCCCACAGCTCCTCCAGATGGGATTACCGCGGGAGTTTTCAATGATACTGCCGGATGGGTCAGATGGTCCAGTCCTCCTCCTCAACACCACAATGGAATCATCATAGGTTATAAGATCCAGATAAAAGGGAACGTGGTGAGGACCCTTACGGTGAACGCTACGACCACTTCAATTCTAATCAGTAACCTCACCTCTGGAGGAATCTACAACGCGAAAGTGGCCGCTTTGACCCAAATAGGACAGGGGCCTTACTCGAACATGGTACCGCTTCTGACGGCTTCCAGGGCGCAAAGTCCCCACACACTCGGTCCGTTCGTTCCTCTTGTGCGGCAGACTTGGTTCGTTGTACTTCTGGCTACACTCGCTCTGGTGCTCTTCGTGAGCGTTGGGAGTTTCCTCTATGTGAAAAGAAAACAGTCTCTGAGTAAAGAGCTGGGGCATTTAAGCGTACCAGTCGTCAATGCGGCACAACTCAGCGCGAAGGAGAGCCTCTGGATCGACCGTGGGTGGCGACCGACGGACTGCGACAAAGACTCTTCCGCCCCTCTAGCTCAGCCGGCCGATTATGCCGAGGTGGACACGAGGAGCTTGTCCACTTTTTACAACTGCAAGCAGAGATCGCCAGAGAACCCGACACCGTATGCGACTACGATGCTACTACCTCCACCCAGTTGGAGCGAGATCATCCCGCCGCCTCCGGATCACCCGCCGCCTGATTGTCCCAGAGAAGGAGCCCCTCAACCTCCACCGAGGGGCGGCGGTAGCTGCGGGAGTGGAGGGTATGCTTGCTACGCCGTCCATCTGCCTAATCACGGGCTGGGGAATCAGTGCCCTAGGCTGCCACAATATCCTCCTCATAGGTAAGTTTTTCTATTGTTGCCTCAATCCAGACTGCTTTTCTTTTACCATTGTGTGGATTCTGATTTGTGGTAACTCGTCCCGTCCTGTATGGCGGCTCCTGATTTCATCAATTTTTAACAGGTCAGGTTCGTGCAACAACTGCGAGACCCACCACTCCCAGGCGAGCGGTAGTTCTGGGGGCGGCGGCGGGAGGAGGTCACGCCGCGGCACCGGCAGCTGTCACCCCCGGGAAGCGTGGCACTGGGAGGAAGGAGACGCGGACGTCGACACCGACCGCCACTCCTGTTCGAGCAGCCACGACACCACCTGCAGCTGCAGCGAGTCCTCCTGCCTGTACGCGGAAGCCGGCCCTTCCGTCAGTCGCCCGCCTCCGCACTGCCAACCGCCGTCGTCCATCAGGTGCAAGCAGTGACCAGACGCCGTTGGATGCGGGACGGCTACGAAATGGGAACCCTGGTGCCCACTCGGGACGATCGGGAAGTGATAATAAATAAGATTCTGTCGCCAGCGATAGGAAGTGGTGTAAATTAGTTAGGGACGTGTACTTTTAGATATTACGTTTCATGTGATGGATAATCTTCTCCGAGTCATATTTACCTACTTAACTTGGCGTATCTGAGCAATATTGTTACCTTACCAGCGATTGGTTATGTTAACTTGGATGGGGGAGGGGGGGAGAGAGAAAATAAGTGATTTTTTTTTTAATTAATGTAATTAGGTACATTCCTACAGACGCTACTTGTATTTTTCAACCCAATCTATGAGAAGCCGAATAACGTGAACACTCCAAGTGCCATTTCTATAAATAACGATTAATGATCCTTTGACATATCCTGTAAGTTAGTAGGTGTTTATTATGCCGAGGTGTTTACACCTAATTACACCTAATAAAAATCACACTTGTACTCTTGCTGTGTTTGAGAAGGGCGGAAAGAATAATAATTGAAATTCGCATATCATTATCCTTCCTTTTCTCAATTTATTATTACTACACTCATTCTCACACTAACTAAACTAGTCTTTTATTAGTCTCTAAGTTACCAGATTTATGTGTCTTCCTTTTAATTGAATTGTTGCTAATATACGACGAGAGGGTGTTAATTTTTGTGCAGTTTTAGGGATTTATCACTTACTACCAGAATTATTATTATTAGTTGAAATAATTCAATTATTGGTCTTCTGTTGCCCTTACCTTCTTATGAACCGCATCAATAATGCCATCAAGCCTAGTGTCTCTTGTAAGTACTGAGAAGACTGCTATTTTCCAACAAGTGAACATCCCTAAAACTACTCTAATATTATGGGCATAAAAACGATTAAAAAAATCTCTCTATCTCTAAAGAATCATGTACTCTGTGGCCTCCTGTGGTAATAATAACTTTGATAAAATTCACATTCTAAATCAAGGTGTGGTATGGATAGAGGAATTTAATTGTTTCATGTTGGTATTAAAAGTTTTCTTGTTACAGTTAGGATGAACTGATGAAAGGCAAGTTTTTTCATAAATCTCCACATTCGTTTTCCATTACACCATTTTTTTTATTAAATCGCTTTTTGTCGGTCTGTCTGCGGACCAAATCTTGCAGTCTATTTTAAACAAACTGCCTGAAGAGCTGGAGACTTGAAAAACTCAAAGCTGAATGACTCTGTTCGTCTGTTGGCAATATTTTAGAAATCCCTGAACGGAAAAAAATCCCTTGCTTTCACTTACAGATTTTCTCTCCTTTTTTTCCTTTTCTGAACCATAATAGCATCTCTAAAATCAATGATGAGCGTTATTTTAGTACCAACATAGGTAAGGAGTAAATTCCTCCATTCCGACTCATCTTTATAAGATTTGTAAACCGTTTATAAATAGTACCTAATGTTTAATGTCTCTTACTGCGACTCAACTGCCTAATTAGACTGTAACAAGGAATACGTAACTTCTTGATTTTGCTTTTGTAAATAAGGGCTGCATCAAGGTACTCAAAATTTCACCGAAAACGTTAACTGTACTCTATGAAGGTGTTCCAGGATTAGGTATGTTGGAAATATAAGTGGGTTGAATTGAAGAAAAAAGGTTTAGTAAAAGTGATACAACGATTTAATACTGTAAATAAGAATTTTTTTAATTCTTAATTTTGTGATCTATTGAGGGCTTATAGTTGATTAACTCCAAAAATTTGATCAAAACATGTTTTTACCATCTCCCACTTAAATGGAGATTGGTTAACTTTTTTGGAGGAATTTCGTAGAGTACCAACGCCAAAATCTTGTTTTACTTAAAAATACAAAGAGACTCGTGGTTGTTTTTATATACTCGTAAGTAACAAGTACCTAGGGTAGTCCACGAACAATCAGCGACTGAATCCTATCATCCTTAGCAATACACTCGAATAGGTAGAGTTTATATAATTATTATTATTATTAAATACATACAGATAGATATTATACATAATATTATTATTACATAAGGTAAAATGTGATTTAGTAAAGTGGTTATTTGAATTTTGTAAATAATGTTGTATACTGTATGTACATAAATATTGTTATACTTTTTAATAATAATTGAAGCGAGACGATTATTTGTAACTTTTGTAGAAAATGTGTAAAAATTTCTGTAGATATTTATTATTTTTGTTTTGTTATTTATAACTGAATAAACAGTACTTATGAAAAAAACCCCCTTACTTCAAATAGAAAATCCCCTAAATTTAATCTTATCTTTAATAATCTAAACGCCCACATTCACAAACGATAATTTCCTAAATAATTAGATCATCAGTTATCTTCATCTCATTCTAATGCATATTAACTGGGTATCTCCATCCCATTTATTTAATTAGTTTCAAGATATTACAGGACAGAAACGATTTGTGAATACGGGCATAAGTATCTTATATACTAATTTACACTTTGGCAGAAAGAAAAGTCTGGAAATGATTAGTATTCCTGCAAAACTGATGGTTGGAAATATTGAAAATTTGTCAATTTTAGGATGCAATGTTGGCAGATTTACAATTTTTTCTGATATTATTACTAGTCACGGTGGTTTATTAAATGTAATAACACCCTGTACATATTTTCATTATTGGAATGAACTACTGGCTGTAACTTCAGTTAGAGCCAGTCAGCATAACTGCAATTTCAGTTACCGTTATTTTCTCGATAAAATCAGAGGCGACCGGTCTTTCCATGCAAGGGTGGTTTAGAGGGGGACCTATTATTTTTTTATCATATAGATTACACAGAACGTGTAATACACGGAATAATTTTTAGGTGTATAGGCAATCGATAAGAAAGGATTTTTCAAAATTCAAATTCCAAGGGAAAGTACAGCCCTCTAAAAAACTCTTTTTTCTCCCGGAATCTCAGTTTTTTGTTTTGTTTTTTAACAGCGAAAGAAGAAACGAGTGTAGTTTTTCTCTCTCTTTAGGTCTTAGAAATTCTTTAGAAAGGTCTTTAGAAATGTTTTAGATAATTTATTAATTTGTATTTTAATAAGTTCAGGTCATATTTCCGAAATTTCACAAAATCTGTAACAAGAAGGTGTAGCCGTGGTGAATAACTAGAAAGTCCCGTTAAGGGATTTACCTCCATTTCTTTTTTTCTCATTGAATGTAGAATGTAGGAAACACTTATCTAAAAAAAAAAATGTAAATAATCGGGGACCCCTGATAATGGAAATTTTTTTGCTGAAAATTTTAATGAAGATTAAAGGTCTTGTAATAGCTTTTTGAAGGTGGCATCATATTGCCGCATTTATGCCTGGAAAACCTGACTTTTCTCGAAATATAATAAAAATTCCTCAAATCCTCTGCAAAATGGAATTATATCATAAGACGAGACGGGAATCTCCCTAAAACTCATCAACAGCTCGGCGTTTATTATTTATTTACTGCAGCAAATTATCCCGCACCAAAATAATATTTTTCATGATAAAAGGAATAATGCCCCTTATCTCACTTCCTTTCTAACACCACTTTGATATTGTTAGAGGCAGGCGCGTGCTGGCCCGCCGGGCAGCCGGGCATTTCCCGGTGGGCCCCGAGTCATGGGGCCCTATATTTTCTGATTTGGGTTGACTAATGATAGTCCAGTCGTTAAAGTAAAAATACGTAAAAATTAACAAACACAAGTTGAGAAAATATTGGATCCAAGTTTTTTCTTCAGAAACTGTTAGTGGAGGTATCTCAATTCATAAAACAACAAAAAGTTCTTGGGGTGTCGCCTCCCCAATAAAACCCCCCCATGAAACTTTGGCGAAGAAAACTATATTTCGCTAGTTACTCGTTAACCGTTGAAGATATCAAAAAATTTCTCATTGTAAAAAAGAATACCTACTTGACTAATTTCTTCAAAAAAAGTCTTCTTGCTTTTTTTTGGCCTATGGCAAAATTGAATTTCTCAAAACAAAAACAAGCAAGCTTAAAAGAAAGGTCAAATCAATTGTTGAAGAGGATATAAAAACTTGTATTTTTGCTATTTATGCTGGGTTTATTTATTTATGACTAATGCCACGTATGGTTAAATGCCAGGTAGAAGACATCGAGGCAACTCTAAATCTATGTCATTTTTTTTCTGTCAACAGGTACGAAAATACAGGGTGTTTTTCATGTTTGGGCTTAAATTTTAAAAGGTGATAATATCTTGCAACAGTTTGATGAAATTCAACAAAATTTAGCAGAAACACTCTTATACTGAGGCACTTCAAGATAACCTGCCGGCAAATTGAATATCCAGGACCGTCCTTGGAAATAAATGTTCTTCACAAAAATAGGTCAAAGTGTAACTTGTACCTACCTAAACTTCGATTTTGAATTTTGCCGGATGAATCAAATGTTCCTCAAAATTCATTGACAATCATTTAAAAGCAGTCTTACTACGAATATACGGGATGGCCTATTGCCAGATCTAGAAACCAGGGTCGTACTTGAAGAAAATTGGTTCGCATTTTTTACGAAATATTTTTTTTCTCATACAACTAATACTAATACTGCGACACTGTGACCATTAAGAATTTCAGCGGGCAGATAGTCCTTACATTGTAATCATAAGGACATGTATATGACTACTAAAAATAACGAAAAATTTTATGTCCCATTCAAAAACCATTTTGATTTCTCCTAGCCTCTGTTTGGTTTTTAAACAATTCAATTTATTCAGTGGGCCGCGCAAAGAATTTGAATAAACACCCTCGAATTAAAATTGAAATTTTGCAATTTTTTTCACAGCGATTTTCTCATTGCTGGGAAAAAAACTATGACATACATTAAGAAAGTACAAGAGTACCTACTTGTTTAGGAAATTAATGAAACTTTTTTATAAGAAGACTTTTTTGATATTTTCAACGGTCAACGAGTGATTAGGTAAACAATGTTCCTTTTGCACCAAATGGGTAGTTTTTGGGAATGCGGTACCCCTGAAATTATTTTTGAAGTTTTGTGGAGTTTTATGGTGTTATACCTACAGTAACAGTTCCTAAAGAAAAATATAAGATTCATGTTTTTCAAATGAAAAGTTCTATAAATTGAAAATTATGCTGCAACAACGTTGTAAATGATAAAAGTAAATTTTTGCGGGAAATCGAAATAAACATCTTTTGTGAACCAATATAATATATCAGCTTACAAACATTAATTGTAATTGTCACTTACAACGTTGTTACAGCATAGGGTTCAATTATTACTGGACTAAAGCGACATTAATTAAATTAATCAATTGAAAAATATTACAATTCTGTCTTTTTATGCTTCATTTTCGAAAAAAATTTCCCACGCCCCTGATTAGTCCGTGATTGTTCCTTTGTTAAAAGGCCTTTTAATTTTATGTTCCCGGGCCCTTTCACGGGTGCCAGCACTCGCCTGGTTAGGGGTACTGATAAAGAGTGACCAACAATTTAAACATTTTATTATTCATTTTTATTGTACAAATTATATTCATTTACCATACAAATAAGTAATCACAGTTCATTTAATTATTTATTTAAAATATCATCTTATATGGAATCCACTACCAAAATATTCGTGTAAGAGAACCCAATCAAGCTTACACTTTGAAGGAACGCAGAAATCACATTCGCCAAGTACTGATTTTCTTCTCCGACTCTAGAATTGATAAAAATTCACAGGTTCAATAATTATGTTACAGAAATAAATGGAAATATTACACGGGATGACTGTTAATCGAATTTTTCGGTTGTCATAAAGCATTAAAATCTACATAAAAATGACTTCTCAAATTTATTAAAATGAGAACATTGCAAAATGGATCAATAAAAATACTGACAACATACTCAACATTTTAATGATTAATAGTCACCCGGTGTAAATAGAAATAGATAAGTGAAAAATCGTTAAAAAAAACTCACTTTGCTATTAGCAATACAGGGCTTATGTAACAGAAAGAATCCATAATAGCGAATACGACCATAAAAGTAATAAAATAGTAGTCTTGGTTGAAAATAACAGGCAAATGACTTCTTGGTTGGACGTTGCAGAGCATGAAAACCGGAACAAAACCGATTTTAATAACAGACAAGATCAATAATACGTAGGCGTTAGAAGGCTAAAATACAAAAAACTCTTTGTGTTTAATTTATACAGTTTTTTACTAAGCGTTCTTTTACATTTTGTGTAAAAAATTATAATATTATCATCAATTTGACCTTTTCACTCTCACTGGAAGATTTGAGGATACCTAAGAATACGTGAGGGTTTCCAAAGATACCCCAGGATATCCAACGACACTTCTGAGAATACTTGGACAACTCGAGTATTCTCTAAATAAAAATTTCCCCTCACCAGCCCTTCTTGAAAAAAAAGACTTGCTGGAAAGAAAATTTATACCTGACGAGACCTCATCAGTTTTGGAGCCAATAACCGGACTTCCTAGGACTATAAGACTTACCCGGAGCAGTCTGAAGACATCAAATTTTGTTTATTAAATTTTTGAATAGAATATTGAGAGTGTAGTTTTTCCTAATCATTTTTTCTTTGTGATCTTATTGAAAATACCTCGTCAGACGATCCTCCATTAATCCTCTATTAATAGCTGTCCTTATCTTAGAGATACAGGAGAAATATAATTTTTGAGTGAATAGTGTTAGTGTCGATTTTTGCAAAAATTAGAGAGACAACATGCGATTATTTTTACGACAAAAATCTAGCAATCAGTAAGAAAAAATTAATTTTGAGGGATGTTTGTTTTTAAGACGGAGCTTTTAAAATTAGCACGTGGGTGTATTGGGCAAGAAATTAAATAAGCGGCAACAATGTACAAAGTTGCCTAATTGTAAAATTTTGAGCGAAATCAAAAAATGAATGGATTTTGTACCAAAAATACATAGTCACACGCATAATCATCTAAGAATAGTCACTTAACATACTAAAAAAAAAAAAAAATAGAGAGAGAACATAAACATACCTTCCTCTTGATAGAAACGACAGTAAGCCTCGTAGACAAATATAAAACATTGTAAAGCAAATATGCGATCACAGGAGTGAAAAATTTCTCTGAAAATAATCCAACAACATTATACAATAAGACAGTAAACTTGATTATTATTCCATCAAATTACCCGTCCAAGCCGTCTTATCCCCTTTCGATTCTGACTCAACTAAAGAAGTGATCCCCGGATTGACGATCATCGAAGGTACAGCACAACACACCACAGCCAGAACACCAATTTTTATCTTCCAAAATACCCGCTTGACTTGCGCTAACGATATATCGGTCGGTTCTTGCAGTGGCACAATATTCGCACGATCTTCGTAATAAGACGAGTAAGTAACCACAAGAAAGTAAACGAGGAGAGCGAAAATGACATAAACGGTAGCGATGCTGAAATAGATCAGAGCAACCGTTTGGGAGTCCGGTGCCACTTGCAGGCAGACAATTTGGATTATCGCCGACACGATCCCGCTTGTTGAAGATGCGGCGTCGATCAGCCCGAGATACTGCAGCGGGAATTTGTTCACGATTTCCAGCATTGATACGTAGTGAACGTTTTCTAGAACTTAATAAATTATTACAATTAAATTGCGCAAGGTGAGAGAACGCTCGACTTTACTTGCAAGTATAGCGCCTGATCCAAGACTTAACCAGTAGAAGAGCTTCTGCCCTGAAAAATACCTTTAGCAAAAATTGTCGTGTTTCACAAAAGATCGCTGCTTCTGGATATTCAACTACATAGGTAGGTACATAGGTATGCATGCACCTATTACACATACTTACACGAATCCGTATCGATTTTAACCATACACAAAGTAAAGACTTGCACCACGAAAATCAGCAGAAAAGTAACAGCAAGTCTGGTCGACAGCGAAAACTTTTTAGCCAGAAACACAGAAGCCACTGTGGCTAATGTAGAAATTTCAGATATTGTTCCAAAAGTGGCAAGAAACGATTTTTGCATGTAGGTGCGTGTAGAGTTATTATTGTCCATTGGATCTCTGAATTTGTACATCCAATACTGAAATAAGATCATCTGAGATTATTGGTCACTTCTTGGTCAAAGGCAAGCTGATCATTTCCAAGTAAATAAATAAATAAATAGAAATAAATATCAGAATAACGAACTTGTCGAGGTGAGACAATTCTGTAAAAGTTATGAAAAAAAAAGAGATTGAGAAAAAGATAAAACTCACATCAGATGCTGTGGTAAAAAACGAAGCAGGAAACAAAATTAAACCACCAAAGACGTAAATAAAAATATAATTAATGTAAAATCTATCCCTTATTTCCTCTTTCCGATCGTTTCCATTACAGGACGTTTTGGTTTCATCACGGCTCTCCTGTAATTCTTCCCTCATTTCTAAACAAACAAGGAAAGTATTGCTTTACACACTATTTATAATAAGTTCACTATTATTATTGAACGCGATTTACTTTTCAAAATTCTTTTGGACCACTGGAACGTTCATTTATAAACATTATAAAAACTTTAAAAGAATTAAAATCCTTGTTAGAGCAGAATATGTAATACATACATACATAATTATAACAATAAAATAGCCCGCTCATAAAAGATTAACGGCCAATATTATAAACGCTGGTTAAGTTAACTGGCCGATTTCTGTGGTCGTTTCTGGAGAAGATATAGACTATAGGTCGAAATTATTGTAATTTAATTACTCTTGGCATAAGAGCGATTACAAAAATTTTAATAAAAGTTATTCGAGGTCAATATTAGCTTCAAAATCGGGCACAGAAATCTGCCAGTTAACTTAACCAGCGTTTATAATATTGGCCGTAATTAGATTAGATAAAAACGGGACACGAGAGGATAATAATAAATAATTTTAAAAATTATTAAATAATAGATAAAATCCTAATAATACAGCACATTATGTAATTGTTGTGCTTGTGCGTGATAACAAATTCTCTAATAATTCTTGACAAGATTGATTATAATTAGGATTTATTCGGTCAGTAATTGTGGCCAGTTACTTCCAAAACTAACAGGTTTAAAAGTCTGATCTGCAGAAATTGTTGAGGAACTCTATAAGCTCTACACTAGCTTATTATAAGATTTATATAGAGGCCATGAAAAACACTCTTCTTATTGCAATAACAAGCACTCTGCTATATCAGTATCAAAAGTCACTGTATAAAATTAGGACTGCTGTTAAATATTATCTGAAATTTTTAACTGGGCTAAAACAAAGTCTGTGGCTGAATTTAGTCACCAGTTTCAATACCACACACCATTATAATATATGCAATTAGGCTAAGATTGTATTAAAGATAATATTAATACATTTACAACTCCCGCGTGGCTAGGTCACCCAAAATTTAATGGTGAAATTTTGCATTGAGATACTCTACTGGTCGCTGTGGAGTAGAACGCTAGAACGCGTTCGTTGACAGAATTTCATGTAGGTAAACAACTGGCCGCATGGCCCGGTAGCTAGTGCGCGGGGGTCTCTAAGAAAAAAGACATTATTTTATATCCAATTTGCTAGATTTTGGACTTCGTACTCATACTATATGTAATATACCTACTTTGATGATATTTTTTTCACAAAACTCAATCGAAAAATGTGCTTTTCTGTGAAAAAAGGGCAAAACCATTTCTTTTCGAATGCAGTCCTGGATTTTAAATTTTAAATCATTTCCGTCATTAAAATAGCGTTAGGTTTAAGCGATAGGAAAGAAGTGAGACGTCTCAAAAACAAACAAAAGGCCAAAACAAACGAAAGGTAGAAACAGAAACAAAAGACATGTCACCTCACTAACCAAGGGAAGTTTAATTTCATTTCTAGTTTGTTTGTTAAGTATCAATTTGTACCTCATTTCGAACATTGACAACTAAAACCTCTCAGAAACGCAAAACAACAAATTCAAACTGTTCGATTACAAATTAAATCGAACTTCGATTTTGCACAATAATGATAAATAAAAAAAATAAAACTATAATAATCACCAACTTGCAAAATTTGGATTGCGACTTACCCTAATAGCTGGACCAATGTGTTGCTTAAGAGGGCCCTCTTTCGATCCTGGAGAATCCCAATCTTCCGGCAACTTCACCAAACACGACGATTGCGGTTACACAGCTAATAAAATTCCCCAAAATAGGAATAATTGCAAAATGAAAAATAATTAACGGCGGTCTGCTCGCTCATCTGTTCGCGCTCGAAGACGGCAGTCGAATCTCGTCTTGCTCATTGGTGAAAAATGATAATCACTCCCGCGCTATTCAAACCTTATCGTAGCGGAACCGTTGAATCAAAGAAAACATGACAACTATAATAACCTATGTATAATAATTCAACCCTTGTACCCCAAAAAACAAATCATCAACAAAATAAAAGGTCAATACCGAACATTCCGCCCACCAAAATTTCCAAAATTTTCCCGTATTAAAAGAAACAAAAAATAAAAAAACAAACAAAAGCAAGCTGTAACAGGACAAGGATGACGATTAATTTATCGACTAAAATCGCTTGTACCCGGTAAAGGACACAGCTTAACAATAGGCCGGGTGAGGACTGAATCTGCAGTCTTAACACACGCTACACGGGAAACTCTATCTGTACCGACGTGTAGTTTAGTAACTCGACCTAATTTCCAATGCAACGGAGGTGCCTTCTCATCCTTAATGAGAACTAAGTCTCCTTCGTGTAATGGCCTTCCATCTTTCAGCCACTTCGACCGTTGTGTAAGACTATGAAGATACTCGGAATGCCAGCGCTTCCAGAAGTCTTGCTGTAACCGCTGAAGCAACTGCCAGCGATTCAAATGAGACATGTTCAAATGGCTGAGATCATGATCTGGGATGGCCGTTAATGGCTCCAGGGTGAGGAAATGACCCGGGGTTAACACGGATAGATCATGAGGGTCCGAACTCATTTCAACTAACGGACGAGAATTGAGAACAGCTTCAATACAGACCAACACGGTATAGAACTCCTCGTAGGTGAGGATCTGATCTCCGATAACTCTATTTAGGTGAGATTTTACAGACTTAATACCACCTTCCCAAAGTCCTCCGAAATGAGGGGCAGCAGGGGGATTGAAAACCCAGTCAATTCTTTCAATGTCTACTGCCTGACGCATAAGATCTGCGAGATACTTATTAGCTCCGACGAAGTTTGTGCCGCAGTCGCTAAACACTTTCGAACATCGACCTCGTCTAGAAATAAATCGCCGAAATGCGGCAAGAAAACACTCCGCGGAAAGGTCTGATGCCAGTTCAAGGTGGACTGCCTTGGTGGCGAAGCAGACAAAAAGGCACAGATAAGCCTTCTGAGACTTGGAGCCACGTCTCTTCCCGAGAGTAATATAGAAGGGTCCACCAAAATCACAACCCACACAGGAAAACGGCTTAACTTGTGAAACTCTTGCAGCTGGCAAATTACCCATAATTGGCTGACAGGGAATAGGATTCACTTTGAAGCATCGATGACATTTTGTTAAGACTTGCCGAATGGCTCGTTTGGGCGATAAAATCCAGAACTGTTGGGAGAGGAGAAACTGCAATGTTCGCAGTCCTGGATGTAAATGCCTTTTGTGAAACGATTCGATCAACAAATAAGTCAGACGATGATCACGAGGCAATAAAATGGGAAACTTCTGATCATATGTCAGGTGAGAGTGAACCAACCTGCCTCCCACTCGAATAAGACCCATATTATCCAAGAACGGATTAAGACGACGAAGAAACTTTTGCAGAGGCTTACTATTTTTCAATTTTACTATTTCTTCGGAAAACACAGCTTGCTGAACAAAATGACAAATTATCAGCAAACTGGTGTCATGTTCAACTGAACTAATCGACTCGTGGCCTGATACGAAGCAATGATAAATTTTGTTAATCTTGAAATCGGAACGACGTTCATTCGTAATCCGTAGAAGTGAGGAAATAAACCTCATACAATGCACGATAATTCTCTGAATTTTCTCCAAATTAGAATGCCTATCGAGTAACGATAACACGGGGTCAGAGATCAAAACAGAATGCAATACGCAGGTACGTTCCTCGAGGATCGCCTCTTCATTTGAGTCAATCAGTTGTGAAGATACTGGCTCTGAAAAGGTTGAAGAGCACAACCATGGAGGCCCCGCCCACCATAAAGGATCCTGAAGAAGTGCCAATGGGAGTGCACCTCGCGAAGCAATATCTGCCGGATTCTCTCGGCCCGAAATATGATACCAGTTAGCGGGATTAAGCTTTTCTTGGATGTGAGAGACTCGATTGCTAACAAACGCCTTCCACCGATGTGGAGATGACTTGATCCAGTGAAGGGTGACTGTGGAATCTGACCAGGCAACAATTTTGCTAATAGGAAGATTCTTATAAGTCGAACTCACAAAATTTATTAGATCTGCTAGCAAAACAGCAGCACACAATTCTAACCGGGGCAACGACACTCGCTTGATGGGCGCCACTTTGGACTTGGCTGAAATTAAGAAGACCCTAGGTGTACACTCTTTAACAACAACCCGTAAATAGACAACGGCAGCATAACCGCGCTCACTGGCGTCGGAAAATCCATGCAGGGCGCAATACGAACAACCCAAGACAGACAAACAACGAGGTATTTCCAACGACGACAAATAACAAGTTTCCGCGTTATATTGATCCCAACGGCTGATGACATCATCAGGAGGGACCTGATCCCAACCAATTCCTAACGCCCATAAGTGTTGCATCAAATGCTTCGCAAAAAATGTTAGGGGAGCTAGGAATCCCAGCGGGTCAAAGATTCGAGCCAATTCCGACAGAATAGTACGCTTTGTACATTCCTTTGACGATGACTTTACTTTATAGGAAAATGTGTCCAAGCGAGGGTTCCAATGGAGGCCTAGAACCTTGATAATCGAATCCTCATCAAAATTCAAAGGCAATTGTTTGTAATCATGAGGCATATTTTCTAACAATGATGGGCAATTACTAGCCCATTTCCGAAGCTCAAAACCACCACAAGCAAACAGCAACGCCAGCTGTTCGATGATGACTTTGGCTTCTTCGAAGGTATCACAACCTGATACGATATCATCAACATAGATTTCATCATTCAAAATAATTTTCGCAGCTAAAGGAAAACGATGACCTTCATCATGAACTAGCTGCTTGAGAGTTCGCAGTGCTAAAAAGGGTGAAGATGTAACACCGTAGGTCACGGTATTCAAGACATACTCCTGCAGACTGTCATTTGAGGAGAATCGCCACAAAATTCTTTGGTAATCTCTCTGGTCAGGAGAGATAAGGATCTGGCGATACATCTGGCGAATGTCAGCTGTAAAGACGACCGAATGAATACGAAAACGAAGAAGCACTGTTGCGATATCTGCTTGAAGTTTAGGCCCTGGCAAGAGAGTGTCATTCAATGAGACGGAACTAGGCGCCTTTGCTGAAGCATCAAAGACAACACGAAGTTTGGGAGTTGGAGCATCCATCTTAAAAACACAGTGATGTGGGATATAATAGACACGAGAAGGATTTTGCACCTCGGAAGCAAGGCACATGTGTCCCGAGTCCATGTAGTCCTGCATAAACGCGTTATAAGATTTCCGCAGGCTGTCGTTTTTCGAAAATCGATTTTCCAACGAGTAGAATCGACGAATCGCCTGGCCTCGGGAATCTTCCAATGAAGGACTCACTCCAGCACGAAAGGGAAGTGACACAATATAACGACCTTCCGTGTTTCTTGTGATAGTTTTCTTATACAATTCCTCGCACAACATATCTTCCGCAGAACTAACGATGTCATAAGGAATAGATTCTATTTCCCAAAACCTTTTTAGGGTGACTTCTAAAGATTGCTCAGGGAACGAATTAACGATCAACGATGTCACAAGCGAATCAGCCTTTGCAGATAACAAAGATTGACATTGTATACGACCACTTAAGACCCATCCAAAGCTGGTATTAAAAGCAACAGGATCATTAGGACCACCTTCTATTTTGCCGTCACGTAAGATCCGTGCGTATACGTCTGCTGAGAGTAGCATATCTATTTGCTTGGAGTAATTAAATTTAGGATCAGCCAACTTCAGACCGTGAAGATGCGACCACTCTGTAGTCTGGAATGAAATAGTTGGCATGTCAGCACAAATTCGGGGTAATACAAAAAATTCAACCTTCAATTTGGGCTCTTGCAAATCCACAGGACGAATAACAGAAAATAATTTTCCCTTTGGACTGACCATCGACGAATCTCCAATACCACGCACCGATTGTGCAATGTTCGAGTAGCGCAGACCTAGACGTTTGCAACATTCATAAGTAATAAAAGATATTTGACTGCCAGTATCCAACAAGCCTCTAACGATCTGAAAATTTCCACTTCCATCTAAAACCTTCAGTTCGAGAGTCGAAAGTAATACAGTGATATTACTTGACCTAACAACGTTAGTCATCGCACCCAAGGTAGACTGTTGAATCGATGGTTCCAACTTAATACCTGGAGCAGCACTGACGTTATCAGCAACCAGGTCGGTGGTGCCGACCGCAGGAAATTGGTTCACCACTGAGTTCCTTTTAAAGTGTAACAGAGTGTGATGAGTATCTTGACAATTAAGACACCTTGATGTGGCAGTACAGCTCTTCAGATTGTGAAGACTGCTCAAACAGTTTAAACACAACCGATTCCGTTTGGCTAACAAAAATCTTTCATAAGGTGGTTTCGAGAGAAAGGATGCGCATTTGGATATGTAATGAGCACCCTTACATTCCACGCATGACTCAGTTGCCGGATTTTTTTCACCGCTCACATGCAAGGAGGATCGACGATAGATACCCGTAGTAGGTTTTGTTGTACTCGAACCCGTATGTAATTTCCTATTTCCAACTGAATTTTGAACAAAACCAACCGTTTCTAACGCCTTACAATGGTTCGTTACGAATGACTGTAAGTCAGGGTAAGTAGGTGATTCAACTTTACTAAATTCCAATTCAAATCGAGTTCGGGTGTGGGTGTCAAGTTTTTCCAATAAAATATTAAAAAGAGGAAAATCCCAACGATCGACGTCGTAACCTAGTGCGTCCAATGCCGCGAGGTTTTCCGCAAACGTATTAATCAAATTACGGAGAGCGACTAGATTTTCCTTATCTATTTTAGGCGCATTACCTCTTCTTCAGATTTGAAAACGCTACGGGATAATTATCGTTGGACAAGGAAACACCTTTAACAATTGTCAAAGGTTCACCAGAAAGACAACTAATCAAGTACTGAAACTTTTCGATTCCTGACAAATCTTCATTGCTATCAACCAGTGAAGAGAAAAGATCCACAAAATTTGACCAATGTTTCAATGTTCCATCGAATGAAGGCAGAGAGATCCTAGGAAGCTTCACATTGCTAGATGCGGAGACAGAGTTACGAGAAGATCGATTTTGAGCTTCATTATCAACGGAGAACAAATCATGATAAATGGTCTTACTAGCAAAATAATTTTTATCCACTTCTACCTGAACGCGCTTTTCTACTTGGAGTTCCGCAGCGCTATTTTCTCCGAGGCTCACGAGAAGAATAATCTTCGTATGAAAGCTTTCGAACGATTTATATGATACGTCCAAACTGGCGTAACGCATTTTAAATGTTGTGTGATATGTTTGATCTTCACGAGCTCTTTCAGCGACTGCGAAAATTTCCTTTATTCTATCGATATGAACATCTCTTGCAGCCCTATGCTGAAGAATTTTCTGAACATTAGCCATTGTAACGAAATAATCAAAATTCAAATTTTCAAATGTTTATAAGAACAATTCAATAAATAATTAGCAGTAGGCACCAAACTATACGATTAGTATGCAATAAGAAAGCTTAGACAATCAACTATAATGTGCCAAGAAATCTTTCCAAATATAATAGACGCGAATAAGGCAAAATAAACAATTCGGAATTCAAGGTTAATATTAATAATTATATTAGGTACCTATATTTCGTTCAGTTAAGCAGAGCGATACTCTCGCTTCGCTGATAAGATGCTATCGGAATACAAGGCAGGCTGAACTAAATTAAAACGAATTTTATATTCGAAATTATTTCAAATATTTATAATAAATAATTATACTATCGAATATAGCAACTATATCTATGATTCAACGATCCGGCAAACGAATGGACCAAAATGTTCGATTACAAATTAAATCGAACTTCGATTTTGCACAATAATGATAAATAAAAAAAATAAAACTATAATAATCACCAACTTGCAAAATTTGGATTGCGACTTACCCTAATAGCTGGACCAATGTGTTGCTTAAGAGGGCCCTCTTTCGATCCTGGAGAATCCCAATCTTCCGGCAACTTCACCAAACACGACGATTGCGGTTACACAGCTAATAAAATTCCCCAAAATAGGAATAATTGCAAAATGAAAAATAATTAACGGCGGTCTGCTCGCTCATCTGTTCGCGCTCGAAGACGGCAGTCGAATCTCGTCTTGCTCATTGGTGAAAAATGATAATCACTCCCGCGCTATTCAAACCTTATCGTAGCGGAACCGTTGAATCAAAGAAAACATGACAACTATAATAACCTATGTATAATAATTCAACCCTTGTACCCCAAAAAACAAATCATCAACAAAATAAAAGGTCAATACCGAACACAAACAAATCGAGGTTTACATCAAAAGTTGGAGTAGCATACTTATAACATTAATAAGAACAAATGAAGGGTAAAAACCAAAACAAACAAAAAACAAAACAAAACCGAGTTCCGTAATGTCAGAGCATAGCCTTTTACGGTAAACTCAGATCCAAAGAGATCAAGGTATTTTCTTGCAGCAGTTGTGCGAATGCGAAAGTGCCTTCAGTGTTTTTATTATTGTGTAAGTCGTGAAACCGATGTTCACTTGAACAGAGTGGCCTGAGGAAGAAGGTCAGTGGGATGCTGCCTTCGTCTCTTGTAGGTTCTGGTAATTTCTCTTGGTAATGCTTACCTGCAAATTGATGACTTAGTCAACTCAGGAAACATTGAACCAGTAAAACCACAAGCTTGAAATTGAAGTAAAACTCGCCCAATCTGGCAACACCATAAGTCTCAAAGACACCCAAACACTCGACGAAAGTGCAATCACCAAACCATTCAATTCATTGTCAGGTCAGGAATTGTTACGACAACCCTCACACACAAAAGCCAAAAGCCAAGGCAAACAGAGAGTAAGATGATTGAAATGACTCAAGCAGGTCCTTTTCAAACCAGCTGCAGGAACAGCATTGGAAGGTCTAAATAAATAAATGTAAATTAACTAATAGGAAATTAATTAAGGTAATTTAAGATTCATTGTAAGGAATGAACTGTTATCCAGTTTGAAATATATATGAAATAGTGATATCACTGATATCATTAGATTCTTTAATCTTAAAGGAAGAAATTCTAATCACACAGGTATTTCTTGACTCCTGAGCTTTTGCATACCCTATCCGAGAACCGAGGGTGGCTACAAGAAGAAACGACACAACGAGGTGTCGAGACAACGACACAACGAGAAATAAATTGAAAATTTATTTCTCTTCGATTTTAATAAAATCCCCCCGCCAGACGATAGAAAGTGCGAGAAGATCAGAACTGTAAGCGGTTCTTCTGTAGCAGCTCCCCTGTCTTCGAGATACAGGAAAAGTAAGATCATTTTCCGGGTGAGATTTTTTTTGTCGATTTTTTCAAAACGAATCTTTGACACGCCCAATTAGTGGCGCATCCTGCGTCATTTTTCACGTCCCGACGTCGAATGTTACAGCCCTCAGATGCGAAACAGCTCCCAGATCCAAACTGCACAGTTTTCTACTCGAGTTTACCATTTTCTTTTTTTTTTTATTGACCATTTAGTGCAAAAAATCCCATTTTTTCGTTTTTTTTTTGCTTACAAAAGTAAAACTTATGGGACAATCTAAATGGACGAATTGTAGAGAATTAAAATACGACGAAAAAGAGACAATAACCCAATCGGTTCATTATTAACCCTTTCGGTACGGGAACCGTCCGGGTCGATCAGATGAAACACTGAATTCTGTTCAAATTTTAAATATTAGACACGCCCATGCTTATTTCCATTGGTTTCATTTGTCCTTTCTCTAATAATTTAAACGGACACAGCTGCAGGTTACTATTATTTGATGTGTTATGAGTCAGTCGGAAACTGGGAACTCCTGAAATTAGGTATAAAATGTGTGCCTATTTCAAGCTCAATTTTTTTGGGGGTTTTCTCCCAATAAACCGATCGGGTTATTTTTACTCTCATTTTCTTCATATTTTACTTCTCTACAATTCGTCCATTGGGACCATTTACATTGCTCTATCAGTTTCTCTATTATAAGCAAAAAAACAAAAAAAAAAAAGGAATTTTTCACTAAAGTGGTATAAAAAAAAATGGTAAGAACTCTGGGGGCTTTTCCCGATGCAATGATACCTGCGGTATATTATTTTTGTTCGAGTCTGGGTGATTTTAGAGCTCTGTTGCTTGGCCTAAAACTGGTACCAGGACCAGATTTTACAATAATTATACAATTATTAACAAAGAAGAACATATAACAGATGTTCAAAACCCAACTATAATAATAAACAAATCTATTGAATCTATTGCATGTATAATAGCAGTTTCATTTTGCCTGTATCCAAGTCAAGAAGAACCTGTTGAATTAATAACAACTATTTTGATTAGAATTCACATACTTTGTTGATATTTTCAAGCAGAAAAATATAAATAATGACACGGCCTGTATTTATTTAGCAAACGAGCAGAGTGATTAATAAATATAATTATTTATGACATGTGATTAATAAATACCTAGAAAAATATTATGCCATATTTATTGCGCAGCCAGCAATGATGGTGACATCTGCTGGCTGCGCAACAAAGCCAGACGAAAAGTCGATGCCTCACAGCATATAAAACTGCACGAGTCCACTTTTTCTGAATGGCGCGAGTTGCCGTCAGGTCGGTAGTTCCGTCATCCATCGGTAGATGTAGCGATGTTCTCCGGGTCACTGTGAACCGGATGAACGATTTAAATAACATCTCGAGACCGATCATAATAAGAGCGAAACGGTCCGTCTGTGATTTCGATAGGATTATTTGGAAGGCTCTGTTTTGTAGACTGCCAGAGAGCTCGAAGAGCCAAGCCCGTTATTATTATTAATTAATAAATACCTCTACCTAAAGCAATTATTCCAAGAACTGAACTTACCATAACTATTCTTCTTATTCCAGATCCAGATCAGATTCAAAATTCTGCCTCTCGAGCCAATCGGACACTCTACTATAATGCCCTTTCTCTTTCAGCTCGTCTCCTTCAGTCTCGACCTCGACGGGCGCCAGGGCTCCGTCTTCCTTCCAAATCGACATGAATTCCGTCGCGAGTCCACTGAACTCGTCCTCGTTGAACTTGGCCTCGAAATCCCGCAAGAATTTCTCCGGTTTTTTCGATTTGACCGTCTCTGGTTCTTCGCAGACCGATATCGGGTTCAGACCGGCCACTTTGTTCAGTACATCCGGCAAATTCGCTATCGATATCGCGTACAGCTTCGTTCTTTCCCTGGGAAGAGCATCGATCCAATTGAATAATTTATCAACAGACTTGTACATGTCGGGATCCGCATCATGGATTATTCTCTGCTTGAATAACTGTCCCTGACTGTTACTGGAATACAACACTTTCCCCTCGTTGTTAGTCTCAAAGTGAGACAGTAGCTTGATGCCCGTAACCGAGACTTTTAATTTCGATTCGATGTCACGTCTCAACAGGAGGTCTCTCCTTAACCGGGTTTCATGGTAAGTGTCGATTATGCTGGGAACGTTCAACGGTAAAGTGTCAACGCCTCGGTCTCCGAAAATAACTTTTTGGTCGACGCTCTGGCCGGAGAGATAGGTGAAAGTGCCGTTTGGTTCTTCCAAGAGGTCAATGTAGCACGGCGGGACCGCCAACATGTGCGAACAATTCTCCACGCATTGTCTGTTCCGAGTGTCGTACTTGTACAAATCGTGTCTCGTTGAAATGTGGACGATCCGCTGATTCTTGTCCAGTTTCATTGCACAGATGCTGTTGCAGGGTTCGAGGTCGAGGTTGTCCTCGTAGACGCACTCGAAAACGCGATCGTCCAGAATCCTCAAGCCCCTCCGGTTGGCGCACAGTAACGTATTGATATTCAAATACTCCAATTGTGAGAAATAATCGAGGTCGGTCACAGGTCTACAATCGACGTTCGCTATCACATCCGTTCGTCCGATATCGTACGTTTCAATGTGGTGATCGAAATCGATGCAAACCAAATTGTTCACATCGAACGGATTTATTTTCGCATCAATTACGGGAATTTCCAAATCATTACCTACTTCCGCGACTGTGAGCGTTTGCTGCTCGAGGGACCTCGTGAGCAGCACGGTGATTTTATACTTCTGCCGTGCAAGAAACATGACGTTCTGGTGCGTTTTTAAAGCGCGAAGACCAAAAATCGGCGACCTAAAGGAGAGATCTTGGAAGAAAGAGTCGCCCGTATTGACGTTGGTGAAGAACAGGCGATTATCGACGCTGGGTCGGACCAAATAATGCGAGTTAAACATCTCAAAGTAATCTAAATTGCCTCCGGTGTAGTATTCGTTGTAGTCGCTCTTGAAATAGGGATCGGGGTCCTTCAGCCGGCAATACTTGACGATATGCGCAGGTAGAGTGTCCGAAGTAGTGTCGATTTTTCTTTTGGTGGATCGAAGCTCCTTCTTTACGAACGCTTCCAGTTTCTTGTACTTGGTCTTTTTGAGGAGAAGTTCTTGGACAGCGTCGTGGTCGTGATTGTCTTTGGTGAACGAGAGGTGAAGCGGGTAGGGCAGTTCGATGCATAAGGCCGGGGGTTCCTCGGTTTCCTCGTCTCCCTTGATTTCGGGAGTGTGGTGTTGTTGATGGAAGAAATTTAAATTGTGAGAGTTTATGGCTTTTTTATGGGTGTACTTCTTGCGTTTACTCATTTTTATGGATCACCACTGACTGTTTATCAAACCGAATACTACGTTTAATTAATCATTAAACATTAAATGCATTTAAAAATCTAATAAATTATTGCAATAATTCGTAGTCATTATTTTTTAAAGTTAATAAATTGATAATGATAATGTGATAACATTTTTTATTAGGTTAGAATTAGGTTAGAATAATCGAATAACGAACGATATCGTGGTGGTTACTAAAGCGCCGATAGCTCGTCATGCGCATTTCACGTTTTTTCCAAACGCATGATGGTGAAGGTGATTTTCTCACATGTAGATGGCGAGAAGCTAATTGATTAGAACAGAAATGGACACATTTGGTATTTAATGTTTTCTCTGGAAATTTTAAAATACTATTATGACGTTTGTGCATTTGGTGAGAGTATTAACTCACCAGACATCGGCGCTATAGCAAGATTCAGGAATCACTTCAAATCTTTTTTCATCAACTCTTCTTTTTCGTCTTTGGTTATGGCCTTTTCTTTTCCGTTGAAACTTATAAAAGTCAATTTTATTTGATAAATTATTGTTTTGCATGTGCTATACAGGGTGATTGATTGAAACGCCACATTAGAAAAAGTTCGACTTCCAAATGATCTAGGAATCTGAAATTTGGAACTTAGGCAACATACCTAATAACGAGTCAAAATGAAATATTACCAAGATGGTAGAACATTTAAAATGGCGAAAGCAATGGTCATCTTTGTTTTTTTAAATGGGACACCCCATATATTATTGCATTTTCAGATCGTCTGAAAAAATGTAATAACAATGGTGCTTATAGTTGTATTTTAAATTGAGTAGGCCATGAGTTATAAACAAGTGAAAATCGTGATTTTCCAACTTTAAAGACATTTATCACGAAAACGGCTCAAGATATCAGAAAACGGCTTACATGTCCCTATCTTAACTTTTTATAAGGCATCCAAATATGCAGTTGAAATCTTTATACAAGGTGGTGGAAATTGTCAGATTTTTCATCACCCTGTATAAACATTTCAACTCTACAGTAGGATACCAGATGAAAAGTTAAGATAGGGACATGTAAGCCGTTTTCTGATATCATGAGCCGTTTTCGTGGTAAATGTCTTTAAAGTTGGAAAATCACGATTTTCACTTGTTTATAACTGATGGCCTACTCAATTTAAAATACAACTATAAGCACCATTGTTATTACATTTTCTCAGACGATCTGAAAATGCAATAATATATGGGGTGTCCCATTTAAAAAAACAAAGATGGCCATTGCTTTCGCCATTTTAAATGTTCTACCATCTTGGTAATATTTCATTTTGACTCGTTATTAGGTATGTTGCCTAAGTTCCAAATTTCAGATTCCTAGATCATTTGGAAGTCGAACTTTTTCTAATGTGGCGTTTCAATCAATCACCCTGTATATTTATCTTACATTTTAGCAATGGTAAATAGTTGTCTAAAGCTGAGAAGTGAGAAGTAATACATGAAACACAATATCACAATCAAGAAATTTCAAAAAAGGACATTTTTGGTCAATCTTATTACTGAGGTGCTAGCTAGCAGTCTTTTATGATCTTTCGATACAACTACACGTTGATTAATTTCTATCGTGTGAGCAAATGAAAACATAATTTAGGTAGGCCTTGGAAAAAAATTCCATGTCTTAGATTGGATCTGTAAAACTGTAAAATGAAAATTTTGGTTTGTAAAATCGTAAACTCATTCCGACATTGCATTCTTGTTTTGCAATTTTATTGTCAAATAATATTTATTTTGACATTTGCTGAAATAAGGTTCATCAGGTTGTTAAAATTAGTTTTGTATTTCTTGAATAACGCGGACATAAATTATTCGGAGATTGTTCCAGTTACCGTGAAGTTTATTGGATTATTGACACTGCAAACCCCGTAAAAATGTCATGTTCATGTTCAAGCCAAAGCAATAAAGGATTAATATCTAATAATAGTTTTCCTTAGTCTGCAGTTTGCCCTTTGTAAAATGGTAGGTATTTATGTTTAAGGCCCTATTACTTATCGAATTATCTATCTACTTATTAATTATAGTAAAGTCATTTATTAAGTATTTGCACCTGAGGATTTAACATAAACACACACCAGAAAGAATCCACCACAAGATATAAAAATAAAATCAAACAAGAATAAAGTAACATAACCAATGAAAATGGGAATAAATCCAGCAGAGATGTTTATTGTTTACACACCATATATTAGGAACTTTCTTCCTACTATGCACTCATGCTCATGATAAAAGTAAGGTCTGTGATCTGTGACTCTAGTGGTGGCCATTTTTTAAGAGGGCAAACTCTTCTGGAAATAATGTTTATAAATTTTTGCCGGACGACAGTCGCTCACTCAATTTTTTTTTCGAAAAACTATTCCCATAAAGTTGGTATGTCTGTGCTTCTCCTAAATAGCTGTGCCAACGGAATCTTGCCTTGTCACACCCTTACCTAAAAAAGTCCAGATAGGTGGTACGGTTTTAAAAACACAAATACGGCCCTGAAGGTGGAATATGCGTTCATAAACAGAAACTGACGTTTATGTGTATGTGTAACGATCAGAGTGATGCCTTACATTTTCCGGAATATCGTCAGATTGTTCCATTTTATAAACGTAATTCTAACGAGAAAGCAAAGGAAATAATAATTCAAAAGTACTAGATTATGTGTAACTGTCAGATTCACACTTTTTTTAAATTTAATACTAATTTTTGTAATTTACTAATATTATGCACAGAATTGTGTTTCATGTGCTTCATCAACCAATGTGTTTCTTCAAAACTCTGCTAGTGCACTTCAAGCGTCGTCATCGTCAATTTATGAACGATGCTAGATTTTTATCCAATCAAGCGAACTGGTTATTTTATGAACGCATCCAGAGTTTTTCATGTATGATGCAAACTGTAATAATTCATGAACGCACCCCAGACCACTCAAAATTACAAAATAAGAAAAATAAGATTTTTAAAATTAATGACAGTGATTTTATCGTAGGATTCAATCTAAGACATGAAATTTTTTTCCAGGGCCTACCTAAATTATGTTTTCATTTGCTCACACGATAGATAGTCTACCAACGTCACATGAAAATTCAGCAGTGATGTCAGATCTCGAATTTCGTAGGTGCAATGAGGATGAGGAATCACAGAATAAATAGACATAATTTATTACATCATCAACAATTTTTGTTTATTTGAAATTAAAAAGAATTTAAGGTTTCTTTTTGAATATAACGATGATGTTAATTCATAAAAGGTATTTATAATGAAAAAATAACAAGCACCTATTTGTAAAGAACATTTTATTGGAAAGTTATACACAAATTACAAATAATATAAATTAATGCAAAACTTGACAATTGATAATTTAATATTCAGAGTCATATTATAATCAGTTTCTTAAATTAATACCTAATTAAAACATTCTACATTTCTGCCGTAACACCAGTATGATGTGTATTTCGCCAAAGAGAAATAACGTCGGTACTCTCATCATCGCTTAAAGGACGATTGAAGTTCGGCTTTGCTATATACCCCACACATGTTCGATTTGATTAAAAATGCAATGGTATAGTGGAAGTCGAAGAATTTTGTGTCCATACTGTTCAGCTAGCTAAGGAATCCACTATAATACTGCTTTGGTTTCTTTTGTTCCTGTTGTGAAACCAATAAGCATTTTAGTTATATAAAAATCATAAAGTCAATACAAAATATACTTATTCACAATGTCTAGGAGCTGAGCTTTCAGCGAAAAAGGCTCGAAACCAATGTTCTTCCTGCGCAGCGCATTCGTCAATTTATTGTTGTTTATTTGAAGAAGAAATTGGTGGTTTATTTTCAACTGCACTGTGGTAAGGCGCATTGTCCATAATAATCATAGAAGGTAACTTGGCTTTAACTGGTTTTCGAACCACTTGGTAAACTTTTCATGATTCATATCTCTCCATGATAATCTGGATCTTTTGTTGATGAAGAGAAAATCAAGTCTGCCCCATCAACAAAACCATTTATCTTACCTGCATGCAAAACTATGTACCTAAATAATGAAAATAAATGATATTATATTTAATGCCTAATTATACATCATTATAACATAATATTATAAGTATTTAAAACACCTTTTGCCTTCTGTCTTCTGTTCAGTTTCTTGACACTGCGTGGGTTTTGATCCTGCCAAGACCTTCCCATTGTGCCGTTTTGAGAGATCCATGTTTCGTCTATATACACAAATTATTGGTAAGATGCCTTCTCTTTTGTAATCTACATATGCGCGTAGGAACTTCACTCTTTTAACAATAATGTGACCTAATTCCAGGAGACCTCGACGTGGATTGTCTTTTTTCCATTTAAATCCAATTTTCTTTAAGACGCACAAAAGAGAAGATTTGCTGTACTAAAATATATACTTGTCTTTGAGGACGGTATGTAGAGTATGTAGAGACGGTACCAAAGCGACAATTTCAGAGCTTCAGCTACCCTCTAAATCATAATATTACTTGATGTCAGTAATATTTGAACCTATAAAATAATTTTTATACCTTGCTCACTGATGTTAGGGGTATATAATGGCCCCCATTCATTGATTCGTTTCCAAAGTATTCGATTAAATTTGCCACCATCTGCTGATGCGCTTCTTTACTTATATATTTTGGCATTTTGCTTACTTTTAAAGATAATCTATCACTTTTTAGATAATTCTAATAATTTTTAATTTATTTTATAAAATTAAAAATTAACTCTTAAAACTGACAGACGTAAACAGAACAAAATCAGTTTGTTATTTTGGATAGAAAAGTTGACAACAAAGCCAGGGCGATGTTGTGATCGATTATTAAATTTATTGTTTTTGCATCTTCCTAATGTCAAACATTTTCATTTGATCCCTTTAATAACCTTCAAATTCTAACTGTCATTTTTAGTGTCATAATGTTCGATGTTACAACGCAGCGTAAACAAATATGACCTTGGCAGACTATCTAGAAATTAATCAACGTGTATGAGAGATGTTTATAAGTATAACTATGCCACAGAATAGGTACAATCAGAATATAAAGGTATGTTTCCACCAAAGGAACATTGAGGAACTTTTATGTTTCTCTTTCCTTTTTTCGAAAAATGTTCTACAAAGTTTCTGAATGTTCCACTCGGTTTCTGTTCCAATTTCAGATTGTTCCTTCTTGTCGCCGGTTTCCATTTCGAGCGGTAAACTTCAAAGGAAAATCAGCAAGACGAAACTTGTGGCTACATAAAAGTTCCTCAATGTTCCTTTGGTGGAAACATACCTTAATAATCTTCAATAAAAATACCGAGTTCGCGCATCTATACTCGGCGCATAGAGATCCGCCATGATTTGAGATGAGCTTTCATTAGTTTTGAATGCGGGCCCACAGAATAGAATTGTACCTAATCTGTGGCGAGACTGCGTACAGCTTGACAAGAATATCTTGGCGGTTGTTAAAGGAGAGAGAGGTCCCAGAACGAGACAGAAAATCACCCCACCACCTTATCTGTTTCAGTACATTCTATGTAATAAATTTTGTAAAATGTATGGAAATTTATACTTGACACTTACATTTTATTATGAGCTAGAAGCTAATTTGGCTGCGTTCAATTAATATGAAAAATGAAAATCTAAAATAAACACGGGAGTTTTAGTTATAACATCTGGTTTCTATCAAACTTCATCTAATATTATTACAAGAATACCAGTGAGAATTTTTCTTGGTGTAAACCATTTAAAATGCAGACCATGGATGTAAACTTTATTAAAGACTTTGCGACACTTTCGGGGCCAAACAAATAATTACAGGTACATACTAAATGTGCTATTCTCTATAAATATAAATTAACAATAATGCGCAAACAAATAATTATGTAAATAATATGAGCATGAGAAGAATGGATATACGTTTCATCCATGTACACTAAATTTCTACCTTCAGCTCTATAATTTCTCATCCTTCTAAGAAACTGAAGACGCAAGTATCGCACTATTCGCACTTCTTGCTTTTCCATCAAAATTTTTTTGTTAGATCTTATTGTTTTTCTCCACCGAAAGCCCAGTTTATGGATAATCTTTCTGACACTTTCCCTTGATCCATTGTACTCGTTATCTTCTGTAAATTTTGCAGTGATCCTCTCGAGCGTTGGAGTAATTTTTTCGGCTGTATGAAAATTGTGTATAATTCGATGCCGTAAACATTGATCAAAGCCATACAAGTTGGTTTTTGTTGCTAATTTAGTTCTTTTTTACTAGGAGAAGTAAATTTATCCGTTTGGCCATCGATGATTCTGCTTGTTTCCACCACTATCCTTTGAACAGTTCGTTCGCACTAATGCCTGTCGCAGCAGCAACCCGTTTTTGAACTTGATTCATTGGTAAAATAGGACCACTATTTTTAGATTCACCAAGAAAATATTTATAAACGTTATTAATAATTTTACGGCTTTGACCGGAAAGGGTTTTTTTAGCAACTTGGCTGTTAAAATTTGCCATTTCAAAAGCTTGCACTACGTTTGTAATAAATTAACTGTCACAAACATAATAAAATGTAAACGTCAAGTATCAATGTCAAAACATTATTCAAAAATCAAAATTTATTACATAGAATGTACTAAAACAGATAAGGTGGTGGGGTAATTTTCTGTCTCGTTCTAGGACCTCTCTCTCCTTTAACAACCGCCAAGATATTCTTGTCGAGCAGTATCTACTCTGAAGCAATGGTCGCTAGAGGTGTGGCTTGTCTCTAAAAGATCAAAGGCGCCGCCGGCGAGTTTAGCTTCTGATTGTATCTATTCTGTGACTATGCTATGACCAGATGATGAATTTCCTACTCTGCCTGCACTCATACTATAGCGAGGCCTGTCCTGTACCTTTACCTTTAGTGGCGGTCATTTGTTAAGAGGTCAAATTCCTCTGGAAAATATGATCATATATTTTTGGCGGATGGCCGCTCAGAGTTATCAAACATAATACATAATAACAAGCTTATTATTAATATTAATAATTTATTATTCGTAATTGATATCGAAATAATATCAACTTGTCAGTTATGTAAAAGCTGAATAAACCTCTGTATAGCGGTTATTTTTTCTTCTCAGATAATCTAAAAATGCAATAACATAGGAGCATTCCATTTAAAAAAACATAACTTTGATATGCCACTGTCATATGGGACACTCTGTAGACTCCAAAATAATTTTAAATTATGGCCATGCTGATCATGTACTTGAATTTGCAAATTTTTTTTGAAAAAAATCCATCGTGTGGCCTATAGAGACCGCTTCGAATAAGCTGGGACAGCCTGTATGTGTTTGTATAAACAAACACCAAATTAATGCTAATATAAAATCTAAATTGCTTTTAAAATGGGGTCTAAAACTACGGTAAAATTCAACTTGTTAAAAATGCAGCTTCTGCAAATTTTGGGATTCTTGACCGTCCTTTATTCTATGATTATCCACTGCGAGTGGCAAAAAATTTATATGAACTCATCAACAATAAACAATTTATATTGATAGAATAAATAAAAATAAACTTACAATAATAATAATTATTATTACAGTTATGAAACTTCAAATATACTTTTATAACAAAAATTAAAATTACAGAGTATTACATAATATTGGAACGTAAAAGGGATTACAGCCTCCTTATTCTAGCTCATTCTTGAAACTTCTGCGAGGTCAAAAGATTCTCAAAAACTTAAAATCAATGCCCTCTTTAAACTTTTTTTACTTGCAAACCTTCATTCTATTTGTCTAACGTTCTCCAAACAAAAAGTATAACAATAATAATAAAAATTACTCATCACAAAAGTTTCCCAATAAAGAATGCCGACTAGTACTTACTAATAATATTTAATTGACACAATACAACGTAACTCTCCCTCTCGTCGTCACATCAAAATTCCAGCCCTCTCCCTAGACCGGCCCAGTGATCCGGCACCTCCAAAAAGTACCTGTGCATCGCTTCGATGAACCTCTTCTGGTACTCCTTGGGAGGAATAATGGTGGGCAGCTTGCCTTGTCCGCCAAGAATACCGGACTTCTTTGCATACGTTTCCAACTTCTTATCCCAAGTAAAGCGTCGGATATAATCTGAACGAAACCAAAATTATTACTCCGGCTTTTCTGAAACATAATAACCTTTTTCATAATCACCGATTATTCCTAGAACCAGTTCGTTCCTCTCCATGTCCAGACCGACCAGTAGGGAATAATCCATCACGGTAAGGGCGGCCAGGAATTCGGTATCGTTCTGGATGGCAGCAGTCAGTACCGCTTTGGAATGGGGGAGGATGTACAAGGGGGAATCACAGCTCACTGCAATGATGATAATAAACGATAATTATTTATTATTTATGCCCAATGAAGCTTACTTTTCAGGAGATTCTCGTCCAGGAGGACATTCTCTCCCTCCTGATTATCCGGAATCACCAGTCTGTTCCTCATTGAACCTTTAAGATCGAACTTCTGAATCACCGTCCTGTTATAGAAGAGATTCTCCATCACCAGCAGATGCGTCCGTAACTGACCGTTGGTGTTGAGATTCTTGAACGTGATCTGATAGATCCCGACGATCTTTCCCAGCAGGGTCGGCTGGTTCGTCTTGTAGCACTTGTGCATGTACTGGAAATAGTCTTGGGCCGACTCCAAGATCAAGGTCATCTCGGACTTGGTCGTGTCTTTCAGAATAAACCGATCGTCTGCAATAATTGATAAATCAATTAAATGGAGTTTGGTGAGAAAAACACTGCAGGGGCTACAAACCCAGAGTTTTTGCGAAATTGGACCCGGACTTCCCGCCTCTCGCATTCCACGGCACAGATCGAGTCAGCGACCTGACGTAGGACTCTTCGCCCGTCGGAAGAACCACTGCCCGCAGGGCCGCAAACTTCTCCGCAAAGTAGATCTTGCAGAAGAAGTTGCAGTTGCAGGTCGCGTCCTCAAATTGGATGTCGATGTGGTGGTTCTTCTTTTTCACGTCGTCCGATTTATCGGTGGCCGTGGTGTTGTGGTCAAACGGTTGGCTGAAAAAAATTGCAGTGAACCGTGAAACGGTCGTTATTTGTCGGTTCTAATCATTCTTGATGGTTGAATAACAGACATCACCCGATGGTACAAACACAGAAAAATCATACCTCAATTCCAGTAAAGCGGCTTGCAGCCCCGAACCGTTCGATTCACGTCGTGTGCTCCTCGCTTGCGATTCGGTCTCCAAGCTCGGCCTCTCCAGACTTTTACGCTTCTGTATGGGACTCGGCGACTGTTCCGAGCCAACAGATCGCTTACCGTTTGAGTCTTCCAAATACTTCTTGTAATCAAACGAGTTCAGAGCGTAGGCAACTATGCTGCTCGGCTCGTTCTCGTAAACAACTATCGGCATGGAAACGCCCACCGGCAAGGTGTGATGTTCTTGAGAACTAAAAGGCATCTGAGAGAGAAAGGGAGAGAGAGAGAGACGAAATAATAACACGGAAGATATAACTCAAATCGTTCTCTTACCGGAATCGATGTGAGGACCGGATTCGAAGGCAACAGCTGCTGTAAAATATTCTTGACGGTTTTCTTGTCGCTCTCTTTCCTCGAATCGACACTGTCAGAATCGTTGTGAGAGATCGCGGTTCCGTCAGATTGCGACCTCTGGTGGCACTTCGGGGAGGACGGTTTGAACTGCTGATCGTAACCGCTCACTGTAAGAATGATAATGATAACAATCTTTCCTGCTCAATGAGCCAACACTGAGCTCCATACCTTCTTCCTGATCGAAACTTCTTATCTTCTTGTTGACCAGAAAACTCGAGGCCGCATTACCGATCTCGGGATCGTTGTTCGATGATTCGATCGAGGCGCCCTCGAGAAGCGATCGGTTCTCGCTCGAAGTGGGGCTGTCCAGCTCGGAGACCGACGACGACGCCTTGTCCCGTTTCCGGTCGCCGTCCCTCTTGCGCGCTGCCTCGGACAGCCGCAGGTTCCACACCTCGACCGTCTCGACGATCATCCGCTTGATCCTGACGATCGAGTCGGTGATCTTCCAGTAGGCCCAGTTCGAACCGCCCGACTCTTGGAACGATCTTGTCTCGACAGTCGGCGATGTCAGCTTCAGCTGGATCTCCTCGATTTTTTGCTTGAAGAGGGCCTGCTCCTTCAGCAGCAGCTGTTTCAGATTGCCGAGCCCCTCGATCTCGGCCGGCAGACACGACAGTCGCTCCAGTATCAGGGAGAAGATCTCGTGGCCGATCTGCGCCATCTGCCTGACGTCGTCGATCAGCTCGTTCTGGTTCTTGTTGCGCTCGTTGTTGTAGTTGATGCCGATTATGAACGGCGGCAGGGCGATCTCCCAAATGTGAACCGACGAATATCTGAAAGAGAAAACCAAACTGAATCTTCGAACCAAGTCCGTGAAGGCGAGAGGGCGAGCTCACTTGAACGACGCAACGTAGTTCTTGTAGCCGAAATACTGACAGTGGTCGTGGTGGAGGCTGTGCGTGCACGAGGCGCTGCCCCGCCGTCTGTAGACGGCGCCGTGGAACCTCAGCTGGAGGTACTTGGCGAACGAGTAGGCCCAGGTGTCCGCCGACATGGGGACAACAGGCGAGACGCTCTGGCACTTGGTGCACCAGCTCCACATCACGATGTCCTCCTCGCCGAATCCGTTCTGGAACGAGTTCAAGGAGATGCTGACGCAGCCGACGCCGTGCACGAAACGGCGCACATGCCGTGACATTGGCGTCTCGCATGTCTTGGACGGGCACTCGTAGCTCGACCGGAAGCAGTACTTCTCCAGGAAGAAACCCAACGGTATGTCGTTTCGGATGTAGAAATCCATCGGCACCACCCTGTCCAAGATGAAGAAATCAAAGATGAAATGGACGTTTAGAAATGTTAAAAAATGTTTCAGAATGTTCAGAATGATTACGAATGTTCCAGGATTTTCTATTCGAGAATATTTTAGAAAGTTTAGGGATGCTAATGGTCTGGTAAGTTATAAAATGTTCTAGAAAGTTCCAGAATCTTCGTGAATGTTCTGGAAAGTTATGGAATGATCTGGAATATTCAAGAATGTTCTGTAGTGTTTATTGAATGTTTCATAAAGTTCAAAGATATTCTAGACTGTTAAGGTGCCTCTCCACCAAAGCAACACACAGGAACATTTTGTTTCCATTTGTTGCTTCTTGTTCCAAATTTTAGAAACTTCGAGAAACAAGTGCAAAATATTGCGTGCAAACAAATGGCAACATACAACAAGCAACAACTTCTACTAGCAACATCACGGAACATATTGACTAACATACTAGGAACATTCGTAAACATTTCGGAAATTTGGAACGGAAACATAAATGTTCCCCGTTGTTGCTTTGGTGGATGCGTGTCTTTAAAGTTTCAAAATGTTTCAGAATGTTCCATAAAATTTCAGATAGTTCATGAATATTCGAGAATTTTCTGGAATGGTCTGGAGTGTATATTGAGGGCTGACAGAATGTTCCAGAAAATTCGAGGAAGTTCTAGAGCGTTGCAGAATATTCCAGAAAGGTCCAGAGTGTTTTAAAAAGTTCTAAAAAGTTTCAGAATGTTCCAGATTGTTCGTGAATGTTCTAGAAAATTCTTGAACGATTTGAATGTTCAAAAATATTCTGAAATGTTCCCAGAATGTTTTATAGTGTTGGAGGATGCTCTAGAATGTTCGAGAATACTAATAAAATGTTTAAAAACGTTCCAGGATACTTCAGAATATTCGATAAAGTTTCTAGAAAGTTCCATATTGTTCCATAATGTTCTGGAATGACAAAGAATGTTGAGAGAATGCTCCAGAACGTTCTAGGAAGTTAAAGACTGTCTCAGAATGCTCCAGAAAAGTCCAGAATCTCTTAAAAAGTTTCAGGTTATTCAGAAGTTCTTAAATGATCTGGTATTTTCTGGGATGGCTTTAGAATGTGTTATGATGTTAAAGGATGTTCTAGCAAAAATATTTCAGAACATTTCGAATGTTTCAGAATGTTCGAGCATGTGCTACAAAGTTTCAAATTGTTCTAGAGTGTTACAGAATGTTCTACAAGGTTCTGGAATGTCATGGAATGTTCTAGAATGTTATAAACGATTGAAGAATGTTCGGAATGTTAGGATGGCTTACAAATGTTCTGGAATTTCCAATTCGAGATGTACTAGAAAGTTCCAGAATACTTTAGAAAGTTCTAGAAAAACGCTCACCAAGGATTGACGCAGAACGCGGGAGCGTTGTTCGATTCGGCGCTGTAGCTGCAGAAGAGCACGGCCAGCCGCTGGTGGTTGCCGGGATCCAGCACGTCCGGCTTATCCTTGTCCCGCTCGTGGTTCAACTTCTTCCTGATCTCATCCGCCTCGTTACCCTCATTGGGGGCGCCGATGAGGATGTCCCGTTTCTCGTACTGGCCCCCGCACGCTCTAAAAAGCGCGAGCATACCCTGCGTCTCGTTGCTGTCGATGCTCGAGACGATCGGGGTCGTCAGGAAGGGATGCAACGGCTTGACTTTCCTCGTCGATTGCGCGGCGCGATCCTGCCCGCCCAGATCGACCGAGTCTCTCGAAGGTTTCGCGTCCTGGCAGTCATTGTTAAACTGCTTGCTGAAGTAGATCTCGGTCGGGAAGAACTGTCTGACCGAGCACTTCTTCCCCGCCTCGGTCTCTAGGTACGGAACGGAGAATTTCAAGTAGGGCGAGATACAAAAGATTGTGTCATCCAGGGCCTTCCGGAAACTGTTCGAGAAAGGCAGCTCGGCCACCGAGAGCTTCTCCTTCAGCCGGGCGTCGCCCTCTTCGTCGTCGTCCCCCCAGTATGAGTGAAGCGGGTCCGTGAAGTCTTTGACAGGCTCGGTCGCAGGTTCGTTCGTGCTCGTTTTCTTCTTATCGACGACGGTTATTTTCGTGGCAGGCGGCGCGGTTGGTGACGATTCTTTGCTCTCGTCCAGGAACTCGCACTTGGAGTTGGGTGGCTTGGCGAACTCGTCCATCAGGAAGGACTTCTCCAGGCGCCAGTTGTAAGCGACGAACGTCATGAACGAGGCGATCTCCGCGATCTGCGCCAGCTCCTGCTTCGAGGCCCCCTTCAGTAGCACAGTGCCACCGAGATGAGGCTGAGGGAGTCCCTCAAAGAACATCAACGTTTTTCGTCCACCTATCAAACAAATTGCAATAAATCTGATTCTAATAGTACTTTGAACCAAAACGTACCCATCTCCGTTTCGAAATTCTTCAAATGGAACCTCTTACAGCTGCCCAATTTCGGGCGACCGATATGAGCGTCCACAGAAGTGATGAGATCGGCTTCCGTACACCTGGACAACCTCTCCAAGACACTCAGCTTGACATTGTGGACCAGAGTGATGCCCTGCTCGCGCAGGAGGTCCTGTGCCAATCTGGAGACGTTCCGGTGCACCAGGACGATGTTCGGTTGGAAGGCTGCGATGCGAGCGGCAACATGTCGCAGATACTCGTGTTCCTGCATGTTTTGGTTATTATTTATCGATAAACGTCAAATAAAAATAGTCAAACCTGCATTAGAACCGGTTCCAGTGACATGAACCTCCCCTCGGTCCTCTGATAGACTATAGAAGTCTGCAGGAGTAATATTTTCGGGTTCTGGATGTCGGTGGCCATGCCCCGGTGGGCCACGTTCTTGGTGCAGACTATCCCGCCGATTAATTGCGTATCGGTCTTGGCGCCGCCGGGAAGCTTCTTGAACTGCACGTAGTGCCTCACGTCGAGGTCTTCGGCATTGTGGTTCTTGTCTGGAATTTGACATGTTAAAAAATTTGATCAGAAACGGGGAGATAGAGATAAAATACTCGGCCTGACTACGCTGACGATTTCGTGAGTGAGAGGGAGGAGTACGTCGAGCCAGGAGAGAGAGAGCCCCTTCGAGGAGAGAAGCTGCTTCAGGAGGCTCTGCTCGTGCTGCTCGTAAGCCTCCGAGAGCAGCTCGTAAACCATTTTCTCGTCGTTGTCCTGTCTCAGTTTGGAAGGATTGTGCCAACCTGCGCGTTTGAAGTAATAAATGTGCGAATGTACCCTGTCAATTATTATCGGGGAGTTATAATACCAGATTCGGGGACGAGTTCCCGCTGCTCGGATGTCCGTATCACTGCCTGCTCCTCGTATTCCCGGTGGCTCTCCCTGGTGGCGATCGGAGAGATTATCTCAAAAGGAGGAGGGACCGGTCTCGATAAGTAGACAGTGTTTGCGGCCAGGTCTAAATCGAGCATGTAGGAAGCGGAAGTGGACAGGCAGCCCAAGCTCATGCACTGGTTAAACGAAGTCATGTGCTCGTTATCAGAATCTGTAATTGAAAACAAGATTACTTTAATCAAACGGATCGAAGAACGAACTAACCGGGAATGCTGGATTCGTCCTGCGGGATCTCCTGGACCCACAATGGCTCGTCCTGCGTGGGCACATCGAACCCGCTTCTCATCTGAACAGTTTCGGTCGTGAAGATAACGCCGAACTTGTACAGGGCGTAGCCGTCGACGAAAGAACAGGGCTCGCAGACGCACTCGATGTAGCCACCCTCGAGCAGCGCCTGACAGATTGCGGCCGCTTGAACCCTGGAATTTAATAAATCGTAACTCGCTCATCGTTGTTACTCACTTTTACTCGGTATAACTGTTAAAGCTCACCTCGAGCTAGCTTTCTGTTGACAAATCAACCAATCGACTAATTCGGACCCCAGAAAGCAGTCTGTGTAAGTTCGGAGCCGGTACCAATGCGTCCCTAAACGGACCCCGTTGTCAGGCTTGCAGATCTCCTGGAAGAGGTTCCTGAGCGAGGCAGAGTTCTGGAGAGCGCGGCATTTCTCTTCAAACGTCAAGTAGTTTGCCGAGCTGTTGGGGGGTGGAGGGGTTTGTTAATATTAGAGAGTGTTAGGGGCTAGTTTGAGACAGACAACTCACCCTCCGGTCAGTCTCTCCTCTTGATATCCCACAGAGATTTTTCTCTTTATAATGCTCCCCACGCTCAGGGAGTCGTTGGCTAAGCTGGAGACGTTGTTGTCCTGGAGAGAGGCGCTCGGGGAAAGGGCGGTCGCGAATTTGTTTTGCAAGTTCTCCTGCAGCAGTTTGAGATCGCCGGCCAAGTCGACGCTGTCCTCCGACTGCTGCAGGTACTGAAGCACGACCTTGCAACAGTACGTGCACACCCTCAAATCACCTTGAAACAATTGAGGGTTTCAGGAGATGATGATTAAAGATTAAATAAGTGATTGGGATGCGAGGGAGCGTACCTGTACAGCCGAATATCTTCCCGGGGATCTGATGGTTACAACAGGACGAGCAGAAGATCTGCCCGCAAACCCTGCAGTGGTGCCGCCGCCGGAACGTCGTGAACTTCTCCGAGCACTCGTAGCACTCCTTACTGACCGAATCGGGCATCCAGTACTGTTTCAGTTCCGTATCGGCGTAGTCCTGCAGACTCTAAAAAGTGATAAAAATTTAAATGTAATTCCGATAAATAAAACGGCGCTTACGTTGCTTTTTAAAGCTCTCAGGTTGCTGATCCTTCGCAAGACATTCGACAGACTTCGGCCTTCGTTTACATCGATCGGGAGAGCACTGGAGGATGTCTCGGTCTTGGTGGAGGACTCTGAGTCGTGGTCGATGTCCCTCGTGACAGTCTCAGTGGTGCTGATTGACGAATCGTCCGATATCAACGACATGCTCATTCGAAAGAATTTCGTCAACATTTGAGTGACGCCCTGGGACTTCTCTTCGGTTTCGAGGGGTCCGAATTCGGTTAACCTCGACGGGGACTCGTTGTCTCCTTCCATGGTTGTTATGTTATTATGGTACTGGTACTGCTGAAGGGAATTGGTTATTTTTTTCAAGTAACTTTACAGAAGAATCTTCTGTGCTTAGGTGGGGTCTAAAAGCAGATATAAATAATATTCGTTTCCATTGAGTAGTGTTAGTAAACAAAACAGGTGTCATTAAAGCAACTGGTGATTCGAGGGGAGTTTATCTTTATTTTCGTATTAATTTCATTATACAAAAATTTAAATTAAATAATTTCAATAATAATCACCTAATGTTGTCATTTTTGGATGTTTTATGTTTTTTTTTTATTATTTTTTAAATAAAAAGTCAGCTGATTTTGATGTGATATTTGACATTTATCTGACATTTAATAAAGAAACGTGTTATTTGTCAGTTGACAACTCACTCATATGTCAGCAAAGAGTAGGGTGTGTTCATAAATTAAACGCCCAATATATTAAACAACCAGTTCGCTCGATGTATAAAAATTTATTATCGCTCATAAATTACCTATGACAACACTCGGAGTACGCTCCGAGTGCCGAAAAACGCCGGTCTTCAGACATCGACATCGGCAAAATAGACACTACGGTCTCTTCTTCCAAATATCAAATGATTTTTTTCACAAACACGGTAAATTATTTTTATTAATAAAATTAAGTTCAGTTTTTTTCATTGGTGGAATACCAGAAAATTTTAAGTTATTTTCATTCATAATATAACCAATATAACTTTATCCCTCGACTTAGCCGTGCTTTTGAAAAACAGATTTCTATAATATTTAAAACAAGAAACTGAGTTTAAAGAAATTGAGCTCTCAACTTTACCTCTTTATATCTCGGTCGATTTACAAGAATTTTTTTAGTATTTTTTTTGTGTTGCACGAACTGCCTCCTACAATGTCTAAAGATGAAATTCGCCATTAATGACTAATGAGTAATGACTCACCCTGCATGTGTTTATATTTGACTGCAACAACTGTAAGTAGGTTTATAAAGCGAATAATAAACTGAAACTGTACAATAGTTATTTACATTACAAGCTACGAAACTTCAATTTTAGGTGTGAGGTCTTTTTGAATAGCCGAGGCGAAGCGTAGCGTAGCCGAGGATATTTAAAAACTCCGAGCACCTGAAAGAGCTTTCGTAGCTTATAATGTATTAAACTTTTCATTCTCCCCTTGCCATTGAACCACGGATTAAGAAGAAATGAGTAAAATAATACGATTCAGTGGTCATAATGGAATTATTATAAGGTATCATGTTTTTAACATTACTATAGTAACGTTAGTTTTATAAGTTATTAATTTATGACACTGTCAAGTTTAAAACTCTGTACCGCTATAATTTTAGAACTTTAATCGTAGTTTAGTTCAAAATGAATTTCATTCAAGAAGCTGCAAATTCCAGTAAATCTTTCTGGAACATACAATAATAATTATTTGTATGTTCCAGAAAAATTTACTGGAATTTTTTATTGTAGTTTTACATTTAATTTTCCTTCTAAATAAACGTCAATCAAACTGACATTTCTACTTTTTTGTCCAAGGCACGAAAGTTTTTCATAGCTAGCAACCACCTAGCAACCTATCACCTAGCATGTTTTACTTTCGCTTTCGGTTGCCTTATCAAGACAGAAAGTTACAATTGTTTTAGAGAGAAATCTTATTAATTTAGAGATCAAGATATCATTTTGTTAAGATTAAAAAGCTGCTTCTCTTTTGCAAATGTCTGTTTAGACATTTTCCGGAAAATCAGCAAAAATCTTTTAATTTGTAGGGCCATTTTTGTAATAGCCTTGGCTGCGACTTTAAAATTGAATATTGTGTTATTTTTTGACGTTTTTGTTTGTTGTATTTTTTTTCAGAGAACATTTTTCTGGTTTTCTGGAAAATGGCAGGCTTATACTGTAGCTACATCAACAAAAGCAGCTTTTCAATCTTAACAAATATGTAATGAACTATCTAAGATGTTTCTCTAAAATCATTTAACCAACATTTAAAAATAATCGCGTGTCTGTCATGATAGAAATCTTCAGAGGTGAATATATCTCGAGAATAGGATTTTTTGGGGGTTATGTCCATGGAGACTTTTGATCTTCTCATCGAATACTTAAAAGTTATATCAAATTTAATCGGATCCAATTCCTATAAGGATTATGCGGGGACCTTGTCTAAAAATGAGACAATTGCAGACTAGTGGGTATTTATAGTAGCCACCAAGAAAAATAAACTAATTAAAATCACTGCAACAAATACAATAAACTTCTAAATTACTAAATCACGTTAAACTGTTTCCGGTCTGTATGTGGTTGTCACAGGTCGACGTCACACGCTGCGCTTTATTAGTTGACCATAGATAGAGGTTTGTCATGGCGTCATAAGTAGAGAGTTTGAGCTTATAATAGGTTACTTTTTTGGACTGCCACGAGTGCCACGACGAGTTAACTACGTCGGACGTCGGAGACGAACGGAACCCGATCGGGAGGGAGAACGCCATTTTCTTTTTCTCCATGTTGGATGTTGGTCGGTGAGTGACGCGACGCCGTGAAGCACTTTTTACTTCAGCTCAGCTTGCTTATACATTTCGTTCAACTTACCACGAGAGTAGAACATTTTTTATCGAGTGCGAATAATAATAATTACAGTTTTTACCTGCGATTCGGTAAGTACTTGTAGAATATTTGATTACAATAAGAAACAAGACACACGCCTCGCCAGGGCCCCAGCCAGACAATGGCCGCCCGGTCAGAAAGTCGACGCTAACCTCTCGTTGTCACCTCTGTCGGACCGGTGAGCGTGAGCTTTTCACCGTTTCCGATGAAAATTTCCATTAATTTTATTTTTTGTTTTGTACCTAATTGTGTCGCCGGCGCCGCTACAATATGCGGCCGGTACGATATCATTCTAATTTATCATTATCTACTTATACTGCTAGTAACCTACCTAGCAACCTATTTAGAGAAACTAATTTGGTGTGCATCTAATTAACATTTCTTATTGCCATGCAGTCAGTCAGTCAGTCAGTTGAAAAAGACGTGTAATGGCAAACCGGAGAAGCGGCGGCGGCATGGGCGGCTTTCAGCGCGGCGGCAATCGCCCCTTTTCCCAAACTCCGCAGTTCCAGGGCGGCGTTAGCCCCTGGCAGGGGACCTCCGCTAATCCCAATCAAGGGTTGTTCTCGCATCTGTCCTCAAATCCTCAGCAGCTAGCGCTGGCTCTCACCAGCCTGCTGCAGACCCAGCAGGGGGGCGGCGGTAACCCGCCGTCGTTACTTTCTTTGCACACGTCCCCCGCATTTTCTAATCAAGACTCCCATAATCGCTACGGGGGCAGAAGCCGAGATTTCAGACGTCACGAACCTTACAATAAGGTAACTCTCTCTTTTCATTCTATATCTCTCTCTAATTATTATTCATAATGATATTCATTACCGTCTGTTATTTATTATTATTATTATTAATTACTATTATTGTTATTATTATTATATTACAGTTTACCTTCCTGTTTATTAATTATTGTTAATTATTGTTACTAATAGTAGCCGATCTTTTTTTGGCTCCTTTCCTTTTTTTTTATCTAGTTCTAGTTCTAGGTATGTTTACATGATGATTGATGATGATGATGCAGATTCTTTTTATTAGTTAATTTATTAATTAGGTACATTTAATAATTGCTCTCACATTATGTCAAGCATCAGTTAATGATGGTTATCTCTATCTGTTACTGTTCTTCTTTAATTAACTGGTCTATGTACCTAAACCCAGTAGGTACCTACCCTTTGTAGCTTTTTTATGTGAAGAAATGTTTTTATTTTTCTTCCTACTACAGTATCAGTTCGAGTTGACCTCGACTCGGCACGAAATTTCATAAGAATCACAATGGAATAATGTACCAACACCAACAGGACAACTTCATCTTATTCTCCTTAATTATTTTATCACCTAACTATGTTTAAATGGCTTTCGAATCGAATTAACATTACCTTTCTAATAATAAACTAGTATCATTATAATACAGGGTGTTCTATAAGCTCTATGACATAGTTTGACAGATGATAGGTAACTTGATTTCAAACATATTTTTTAATAAACATGAGTCCGATTTGCTTAAATACTATTTAAGTACAGGAGGGTGTGACAAATTGGTCGGTCAAGCTGTCACAGTTTATTCAGTCAAAAGTAATGGTACATTCTTCATGCCATTTTTTATTTAAATATTCTTTTTTTTAGATACAGGGTGTCAAAGTGAAAATTTAAAAGACTTTTTTATTAATATCTCCGTTGCATCCATTCAAGAGATATTGCAACTTATTTGACTGACAGCCAGTATTATAAAGGTCATTAGGCTAACGGGCAGATTTCTGTGCTAGTTTTTGAAGCTAATATCGACGTCAAATGACTTATTAACATTTTTGTAATTATTTTCATGCGTCAAGAATAGGATAAATTCGATACCTTCTTCAGAAATGGCCACAGAAATCTGCCCGTTCGCTTAATGAGCCTTTATAATACCCGCTGTTAGTCATTGATTAACTCGCTTTTTTCAGCTATATCTAGAACTATGCCTAGAAAGGACCGGTGCCGGTGATACAAATAATTCGTTCGCCGGTGGAATTATTACCCTCCCAGCACCCCCATTCGTTCCATGATACCCTTAGAATTTGAAGGTCATTCCCAAAAAAATTTACTTTGAACCTCTGTGTCGTTGAAAGAATAACGCCAAATGAAAAATGATATTAGTAAAGTCCCATTATTTTTAGCCGAATAATCTGTCGCTAAGAGCTTGGCCCATTAATTTCTGGCACCCTGTATAATATGAATAATAATTTATGTTCTTTGAAAACTTTGACTTTGACATCTGGCAAGATAGATTGAAAGTTAGGTAATTTCATATTTTATTTTATTTATGTATTGACAGTAGTGCCGGTGATTAGTGAACCCATTCTAAAAGGGCAATCAACAGTATGATTTTTTTGTAGGTTAAGTTGTCACGAATAATTATTTATTTACAACGTGACCACGTAAATTGTGCCATCTTGACACATCTAACAACAGGAAAAAGAGTGATGGCGCTTTTCAAAGGTCTTCCAAAACTTGATTTTTTTGCAACATTTTAGAAATTATTATTGTTTGTACCATTGATCACGAGTTTTGATGTCTTCTATCATACTCTACTGCTTCAGTAATTTAAAAACTGAAATTTCTATTATAAATTGTTCTTACATATTTATTTATTATATTTCATATTTTGACAACTCATAAAAATTGTCAAGGTCTTTGTAGTGTGAAAAAGTCGCCAAATATAAATAAACAATGTGGTACAACGTGAATATTTCTTTCTAGGGAACTTTTTAAAATGTAATTTTTCCACTAGAAACTTCTTACAAATTGTTTCTTTTTTTACAGTAGATACAGGAATATTTAGATGTATTTATAATAAGTAGATAGTAATTGTACAAAATTCACTGCTGAGAGAGTAATCGTTTATTTGAGGTATTTCTTAGATATAAGTACAGCTTGACACACGTAAGGTGGCCAGTGGCGCAGTAGCCTCTGGGAGTGGCTTAATTTTCGAGTTTGTCAGATTTAACGTATTTTACTATCCATGCAGACAGGTATACTTTATGCAAAGTCAATAATTGAAATGACAAAAAAACTAAAAAGCAACAGACAAGATAATTTAATTTGGGTACTGTCTTATCTTATCAGCACATAAAAAACGTATTGTTTATAAATTCATTAATAGAGGTGTTTTTGAGTCATTAATTCGGTAAGTCAATCAAATAATTTAAATCGCCGTCTTCTCCAATCCGCTTATTTATTAATTAAATATGTCAGTACTCATCAAGTCAATGTGGACTAGCGAAGGGAGCGTTAAATAATAATTTTGTTATCTTTTTGGTTTTATTTAAATGTAAAATCGGACCGTACTGTCAACTTTACAACCCAGCATTTCTCTATTCAAATAGTGCAGCGTGGTTCAAAAATATTGAGCTAAACCTCGTGCTCATGAGTTGTTAATTATGGCGACCGCATCTTCATATACAGGGTGATTCATGAGTGACCTTACATAGACCAATGGTGATAAGCGGACTTCAAGGCGGGTCGAAAACCACAAAAGAAATTTTTTTTTCGTGATTGGTTACGAAGTTACAGGGTGTTTTATGTCTCAGGTACAAAACTTTGATAGGCGATATTTCTGAAACGGCTGGAGATATTGTGTCGCAATTTACTAGGAATGGTGCATTCCGGAAACTCATCAAAACCGCATTCTGAGTTAATTAAAAATCCAGGACCGGACTTGAAATTTTTTGCCCCCATGGTCTTTGTTGAAAAAGTTAATTTTCTGACGATGTTTCTGAAAAACTGTCATCGAATTTGAAAAGATAAGAAAAAACTCTATAGAAATCATTCCTCAATTTGAACGGCACACCCAAACCGTCTCGAAAAAAAAATGTCAAAGTAAAACTTCTCGGTAAATTATCGTTTTCGAGCAGACATATTTTACTTAATGTTCGTCTGAATTCCTTCAAATTTATTTTTTGACTTGTTTCTGTGGAAAAAATGTTTGACAGAAAGCCAAGCTTTATTACTGGGAAATCAGGTGTCAACTGCAAAATTTACAGATTTCACTAATAATCACAAATCATTTCACTAATAACGAATACGCAGACATTATGTTTGTGTATGGTTTCTGCAATGGAAATTCAAGAGCAGCTGCGAGAGAATACTAGTATTCTCTCGCAGCTGCTCTTCTATGAATGATCACAATCGAAGAACACCGGCCCATGTAACGTTTCGCGTCTGTTTTCCAATTTTCTCGAAACCACGGCATATTTCCCTGAGTTCAAAGGAATGCTGAACCTCAATTGGAAAATCTGAACCATCAAAACATCGTGGAGATGGTGGCAGTAAATCCAAGTACAACTACGCGAAGAATTGGGCAAGCACTGGGCATTTCTCAATCAAGAGTATCGGGAACCTTGAAAAAAAAGAAGAGCGCGGATGCATCCCTGTCACGTACAAAGCGTACAGAGGCTTCAACCATTCAATGAAGTTCCATTGAATGGACTGCATAGAATTTTGTTTACTGATGAAGCTCAGTTCACACGGGATGGTGTAACGAATAAAAAAACTCCCACCTATGGGCATATGAAAATCCGCGCTCTGTTGTTCAGAAGAACTCGCAACAGATTTTCTATAAATGTGTAGTGTGGCATTGCAAATTATACCCTAATAGGACCTCATTTTTTTGCTGGGCGGCTCACTGGGGAAATTTATTTACTTTTCCTACAAGTCATTTTGCCCGGCGTGCTTGCAGAGGCGAACGTGAACAGGCGTGCTCTTTCCTTCCAGCAAGATGGGGCACCACCACATTTTTCTCGACAAGTCAGAGAGCATCTCCACAATGAGTACCCCAATCGTTGGTTCGGGCGCAGCGGCCCTCATTCCTGACCACCTAGGTCCCCCAACCTCACTGTTTTAGACTATTACCTATGGGGCCATATGAAGCAGGAAGTCTAAAAAACGGAAGTAAGTACCAGAGAGGAGCTCAGGACGCGAATACTGGTAGTTGCTGATGAAATTAGAAACAACAGGCAAATAATTCAAAAAGCAAACCAAAATTTATGGAAACGCTGCAGGAAATGTATTGAAGTTGGTAAAGAACATTTTGAGAACCGTTTATAACATTAATATTGATAAAATTCAATTTACACTGACATTTTTCCCACAGAAACAAGTCAAAAAATAAATTTGAAGGAATTTCAGACGAACATTAAGTAAAATATGTCTACTCGAAAACGATAATTTACCGAGAAGTTTTACTTTGCCTTTTTTTTTCGAGACGGTTTCGGTGTGCCGTTCAAATTGAGGAATGATTTCTATAGAGTTTTTTCTTATCTTTTCAAATTCGATGACAGTTTTTCAGAAACATCGTCAGAAAATTAACTTTTTCAACAAAGACCATGGGGGCAAAAAATTTCAAGTCCGGTCCTGGATTTTTAATTAACTCAGAATGCGGTTTTGATGAGTTTCCGGAATGCACCATTCCTAGTAAATTGCGACAAAATATCTCCAGCCGTTTCAGAAATATCGCCTATCAAAGTTTTGTACCTGTGACATAAAACACCCTGTAACTTCGTAACCAATCACGAAAAAAAAATTTCTTTTGTGGTTTTCGACCCGCCTTGAAGTCCGCTTATCACCATTGGTCTATGTAAGGTCACTCATGAATCACCCTGTATTAAAAATAAAATATTTTCCGGTTAAAGTAGTGATACTAAAGTCGTTACTAAAGTAATAAAATTCCGTATTTATCATTTAATTACAGAAAATTCATTTTTAGTCAAGAACTTTGATACTCAGTGTACCGACCACAGGCATGGTTTGAATATGTCGCTTTCTTTCTAAAAACCTCTCGCTTCTTGATCTGCGCCGCTCAGCGGCCACCTTAGATGTGTCGACCTGTACGATGTACGTTTTACGTTAGTTTGTATTGTAGCTTCAAAGAAAAATATTTCTAAAGAAGTCTGTGTGAAAAACAGCTAATTATTTATTATTGTTATTATTAAATCCTGTTAGGTTTCATTACTTTCATTTTCATTACTCTCCTCAACTTCTATTTGAAGTTTGATTAACGCTAGCCAGAGGTTAAAATCTTGAGCTATTGCCAGCAATAATTTCAGCTGTTGGTCAACTATTAACCGTTTCATCCAAACTATCATTTTAGTGATTTGTTATTTATAATAATTTTGTATGCAATGCAATAATTATTGTTGCATTGTTTCCATATTTTTTTAAATTATACATTTCAGTACGTACATTCTTCAGTCTCTGGTTGATTTGGTTATTTATTTCTATTTTATATTTTGTATTTTATGATGTATGTGTAGTGTGTAGTAGGTAGAGTATGCTCTGGTTATAACGAACCCGGAATGTAACTTGACATTCTTCCAGTCCAGTTGTCAAATAATTACAATAATTACATATGTCAAAACTTCAGGTCAGGAAATTATTCCTAAATAATTTCCTTCCTTCCACATATTGTAATATCGTCGGCCTAATCTGAAAATAGCCTAAGTCACATTTTACAAATTTCCCAGGAGGAGTAAAAAACATCTTATTGCGTTTTAATCAAGACAACTTAGGACTTAGGATTTGGGCCACTTTCTTTGAACAGTCTAATGCCATCTATGAGTGGAAAATCGAACTCAAACAATTTACTAAGCGATGAGTTAGGCCATTTTCATATTAGGCCGACGATATGTAATGTATAAAATGGAGCATTATGAAAGGCTGTAATGTTGATTTACTTGATTTATTTCAAGTTCAACTGTATTATTCATTTTTAACGATAATAATTATTTGTTTATTGAAATTTCATGAGGTAATTCTGAACTGCGATTGTTTGTTGCGGTCTTTTTGGGATTCTTTTTTTTTTACTATAAATCCGAAATTCAATACTTATAGTACATTCCAACTCTATTCAGATCAAGTTGGCTATGGATTGGATTATAAAAATGATCAACCTGTATAATAAATTTGACAGCACAGTGACAATTATTCTGAGATTAAAGCAATATTGCCAAATCTATTGAAAATCGTGAAACTAGTTTATATCTCTTCTCTCTTCTAAATAATCATATTATATTTTTTCTGTAGGTAAGTCCTTCCGTGATCACTCCTAATAATGTTTCAAATTTGAAAGGTAAAAGTACCTATACTTATACTTATTTTAAAGTAAAATTGTTTTTTTTTTATTATTATTCACACCATATTTCGAATTAGACACATTCATTTATACTTGATCAAAGAATTTCCATACAATAATTATTATTATTATCTCATGGATACCTACTTACTTACCCCAATAAATGTCTCTAAAAGCAGTGAAATTATTGCTGCTGGCAGATAATTTACCACATTTTAGTTCAAGGTGAGATTACCTAGTTGTATAAAAACACTGCTATGATGACTCTAATACTTATTCCAGATTACTCGATTCTAAAACAAACAGTGGCTCATAACTTTTTTTAATTGACAGTCTGATTGTAATGTTGGTCATAATGCAAGAAGTTTCATTCTTTTGGCAATTCTAATTCTTGCCTTTTATAATATTCATGTTAGTTTTAAAAATGTCTTTTATTTGTCGTATGTATATTTATATCACTTTCTTTTTTTTGCATTGCTCAATTTTTTTAGCTTTACAGATTAATAAATGTTCATGGGTGGTTCTAATCTGATCTGGTGTAATTTCCTCAAACACAAAAACAATTTTTGCTTTTTTTACTTGCAATTTGACCACTTTTTGTCTTTTTATCCTTCAATTGTCTGGGTGTTATATAATACTCTCACTTCTCAGTGTACTTGACTACTTGCCCCATTAATATGGTACGTTATAAGCCGAGAGTATACTGTACACTACAGTGTAGGTGTACCATTTCTCTTGGTACGGTACATTTTTCTAATTTTTTCCAGCTCTGGATAGCGATAATCTTTTAAATTGTCTGGAATCGAGAAAATTACTTTATTTTTCAGCGATACCAACCAAACTTCACTTCCACATTACGCCCTGGCCCTACCAACCGCACTCACTACTACCTTTTTCAATTATTATCATCAATCATTATTGTAGCTATTTTTTTTATCTGGGCGATTAGTTTAAGTGGTGTGCTGTAATACAAAACAAAATAAATGTTGGTGTAGGTACACAATAAATAAACAGATCGCTCCCACTTATTCCCATTTAATAATCGATCGTTCCCCGGTGCTGTTGTGTAGAATCGCGGAGGCGCCGGCTGGAAGGACAACAGGAACCGCGGTCCGAATCAGAACCGCGGCGGCGGCGGTGGCGGACGGGACACGAAGAAGGACGACAAGAAACCGGTCGCCAAGAAGGCCGCCGTCGAAGAGAAGAACAACGACACCACCCTAGACGGCGAAGATGACGACAAGGGCAAGAGGGACTGGAAGGAAGAGAAGAACACCGAGCACGAGAAGAAGGAGGGCAAGTCCGGGGACGAGAAGGGAGCCGCCGGCGATGACGACAAGTATTATCCGGGAATACCGAAGTCGTTGTTGCGCTGCTTCGTCTGCGACAAGAACATGTGGGACGGATTGTCGTTCCACAAGCACGTTAACGGTATGTACTTGTTTGTGTGTGTGTTTTTCGAGGGGGAGGGGGGATTATTTTATCAATTAATTTGAATTGTTTTTTGTCGTTTTCGCAGGGAGGGCGCACAAGCAAATGCTTCAGAGCCTCGACGAGAGCTTCCACATCATCGTCAACATCCTGAGGGAGAGCATGCGTCTCTGCGAGGAGAAGAAGCTGATCGAAATGAACAGGGTGGAGCGTCTGAATAAGAAAGCACGTAGGCGCGAGCCTGAGAGCACATGCAACATGTGCGACTTGAAGTTCCTGGGCAAGATCATCGCTCATCGCAAGTAAGTAATCTGATTGGTTAATTTTTATGATGTTCAGTAGAGGAGGAAGAAACTGTGAATTCATTGTAATGTTTAAATTGAAGCCACTTGTAGACCTTGCAACTGAATGACATGAAAAACAAGTAAGTGATGTTTTTTTTTTCAGGACAGAGGGTCACCAGCGCCTGAAACGCTTCCTGCACCCGAACTGTGATATCTGCACCAAGGAGTTCTCGTCAAGGATGGACTGGGTCGAGCACCGTCTCACCGAGGACCATCTCAAGACGCTCGCCGAGCACTTGGAGAAGAAGGGAGACCCGGAAGGTTGGTACACTGACTTGACATTTTCATGTCATGCCTCATCTTTTTTGCCCCCTTCTAATCGTAAGTCATTTGGGTGGTCGGTTGTCTTTTGCAGATGGCAACGAGATCGTCGAGAAGCAGGATATGGAGTTCGATTTGGAGCCTCTGCTAGAGGAGTCGATTGTGTGCGAGGACGAGAACCCCATCCTCGAGCTGTCTGACGATCTGAAGGACCTTCAGAACCGCATCCCGGCCTACAAGAAGAACCGGGCTGTAGGTTCGGAGTGCCTGACCCCGTATTCCGGGTTCGTCTGCGAGATCTGCAGAAAGAGTTTCACCACTGAGGAGTTGGGTCAGGTAATGATGCAAGTGCTATATTAATGGCACTTTTTACAAAAAGGATTGTCCCCCCTCCTCTTTAATTTTTTTTTAATATCCAAAAAAGTTAATTCGGTTAAGATATTCATTGTCTTTTTCAGTTGCACTTGAAGAGCCAGAACCACCACAACAATTTTGTTGAAGCCATCCAGAAGAAGTACAAGGAGCAGCAGGAGGCTGCAGCTGCAGAGAAGGAAGCCAAAGAGGCTGCCGTGAAGGAAGAAAAGACAGAAGAGAACGGGGAAGGTGAGTTGGTTTTTTGATTATAATTTTTTTGTTATTGTAATTTATACCTATGATAGATTTTTTTAACTAATAGGATTCCATGGAGATTGGTACTAGATCAACATATAAGTAAAAAGAAAGCAAGTTCTACTGAAAGTTCATGAAAACTGAAGAGAAAACATTTTGTTTGAGAATTTTGTTTTATTTTTTTTTTAAGAACAAAACTTCCTGAAATTGTGAAGTTAAAGTTGACAAATTCAAATGTGACCTTGATAAATTTGAACATTCATTGATTAAAAAAATTGGACAGTTTAATAAAAAATGAACTACCCTATTGATAGTTCCATAATTATTAAACAAATAAATGAATGTCATTTCTTTCGATCAGATCAGTTGCTCGAGAATCACGAAAGTGCTTCCAGTAAATATTCCCTTTTTGCATTAATAGCTATTTGGTCAGCTTAAATTTTCGATTCACATCCAGAAATGTATGACCCAGAGGAGGCGTGTAACGAGGAAGAGGAAACGGCCGAGATCACCAAGGAAGAGGAGGAGTCTATGTTGCAGGACGAGGACGAGCAGCAGCAGCCGCCGGCGGAGGAGATGGAAGCGGAAGCTGTGGAAGAAGAGGAGGGCGGCGAAGAGGTGGCGGAAGAAGCTCCGGCCGCCGCTCCCGCCCCCGTCGCGGCCGCAACCACAGCTGCTCCGACAACACCTCAGCGCGTGACCCGTCGTCCGGCGGCCGTCAGCACTCCCGCTCCAACCGTCTCCAACGTCAGGAACGGAGCCGGGCCCAAGAGTAAGAGAGGCCGCAAATAGAGTGTGCAAGTATACTGATTGACGAGGCGAGTCTCAAGCAGAGTCTCTCTCACTCTCTTCTCTCCTTTCTAATTATTCCATAGAGTTTTGAGCAAGTTTACAATTTATATTAAGTTACTCACTTACAGGAGGAATGTTCTACGGTGTAACGGTATTTTGTGTAGTCATTTTTGCATAACATTACAATTAATTATATTATTATCGTGTATTGCAATTGATTCTAGGTTTAGTTACTTTTACCTACATAATGAAATAAATGTCTCTTTTTGTGTATGTATGTACGCACGTACGTATTTGTAACTTTTTATTATGAGATGTTTACCAGGGATGGGTAATTTAATTTAGTACTTACGCGCGCTCGTATCTTTGAGTCTGATGTGCACACCTATTGGACATTATATTTGCCGTTCAAATTAGTAATTGATTTAATAGTAGTACTAGGCACTATCATAAGTAATAATAATTGAATAGAGCTTCATAAACTTCTGCTTCCCTGCTTTAAGGGGAACTGGTGTGAAAAATTTTCAACTGGGAAAATAAATAGTTTGTCACCATTAATCCACTCATCCCTGTAATAATTCAGTGTAATAAAAAATAATGATATAAAAATTTGTTGTTCTTTCCTCCCCACGCCTTAATTTCTCCTATTTCTTTTCAAGTGGTCACTTGTTTATAAAATTGTAAATTATATAAATTCGACACCTGGATATAATTACCAAGTGGTTTTTATTGAGCTTCTTTGATAATAAATTTTGTGTAGAGAATGGCATACAGTTAGGCTAAAAGAGAAATCCTGAAAGAGTAGAGGTAAAGGGCTCAAACAGCTGTGAAGTTGGCAGCCTGTATAATCTTTCAACCCTAATTTTGATATTGTCAGATGGTATCATGTTTTCTTGACCTTCACAAAAAAATTAGGTTCTTTGTATTGTGACTAGTCGCAGTAACATTCCCCAATTCGGTATCACCTGCAAAGCATGTTTTTTTGCTGCACTGTTATAAAATGCAAATTAAAAATTCTAACTTTTTTTTGAAAAGTCCTTTATTTAGTAGTTATTCATTTTTTGAGCATAAATTTAACTGTTGTTTAGCATGACTTTATCTAATGACGTTTTAAGAAAACTAGGTCTGGATCCTCAGGCGGTACTCTAGTCGAGGAGAAAACGCCAAGGAACTGGAAAAGTTGAAGTTGTCAAACTAAATTCAATTCAAAATTAATAAAATGCCAAAGCAGGTAAATTTATTTCAAACTAAATAGAATTAATAATCAAATGCTGTGAATAATAATAATTATTTTAAGATGTTTATCCAAATCAAACAAAAATGCAGTTTATTCATATCCTTGAGAATTTCTTGAAAAATGATTGAAGAATAAAGTACATATTTTTGTCAATAGATCCATTTCAATATTTTTACAGAAAATTGAGTCAACGAGTGAATGCGCTACCCTAGTAAGCATTAGTGTCGGTAATACAGGTACCCTAGGACCGGTTTGTGTGCTGCTGGCTAAGATTAGTTCTTAACAAGTCGGAGGATAGAGCTACAGCTCATCGATTATTTATTGGCGGAGAATTCTTGAAAATTGATAAGCAATAAAATTTTTATCGGTATACTCGTGATTCAAAAAAGTCCTATCTAAATGTATAGAGAACAGAAATAATTTAACACTTTTGCATGGATCTCCCTGAACATTCGATTTTTTGTTCGCTCTTATCTTTGTGATTGTCTCGATAATGAGTGTTTATCATTTAAAACGTTCATCCAATTGCACCTGCCATAGGCGGCGTGGTTGATATTGAATACTCGATTGAATATTATCAGGTGAAAATTAACAAGATTTTGTCCATAGTGAGAGTTATAAGCATCATTTTTTGCACGCCACTGCCTGAATCAATATTTTTGCTATACACCGTTCACTTATTATAAAAGAATTGGGTTATGGTGTAGGGTGATAGAAATCACTGGGTATAACCGCTGTCAATCATTGGCTGGAGTTTGGTTATGCCTCTTTTTTATGAGGTTGAAGTTTTATGGCAAGGAACAGGACATAGTTGCCAGATGGATTTTTGATATTTTTGGTATTCTTATTATATTTATATTTACATCTTTGGGGGCTTTTTATTTTGAATCATTTAGTCACATATTGCAATCTTTAACTAGAACGCAATGTCGCTGGATCTATAAGATCTTAAAATCTTAAAGCTTTTCATAAGAGTTTGAGAAAAAGGTTATCATGTAATTTTGCCAAGTTAGGAAAATACACAAATGTACTTTTTGAATATAAAATAAAAAACTTGAATCAATTATATTAATTTACTTTTAATAAATACATATATGCCCGTATTCACAAACGATAATTTCCTAAATAATTACGTAATCAATTATACCCATCTCACTCTATTGCAAAAAAACTGCATATCTCCATCTCACTTATTTAATTAATTACGTAATTATTTAGGAAATTATCGTTTGTGAATACGGGCAATAGTCCAATAAAGTCTAAAAAGTCATACGTATCGATTAAGAATACACATCCTTTTGATAGTTCGATTTATTTTGTTTCATATACGTGGTTTTTATAGTAACCGTCCAGTTTGTCTAAACACTCCATCCCGCATAAATAAGTATACGTCAACATTGGTTTTGAATGAGAATTAAATGCACAACACAGAGGATAGAATGTCATTACGTGAATAAGTTTTATGTAGTTGTCAGTGGCTCTCAAACTGACGTAGCGCTTCAATTCATTGTTTGAATGATTCCTTCAATAATTTACGCTCGTTCACAACTTGACAATTAACTGTTTGACATTTTCTGGTGAAATTAAAAATATTAATTCGGACGGTTAGTGTGACGTCACATCTGACTTTTTAAAGTTAATCCTACTATAGCAGGTAATTAAAATATATCGGCGTGTTTATTAAAATATTAAAATATAGGTACGTAAATGAAAAATATTTTTCGTCAATTCGTCGGTTATTCGGTATCGTAGTAGTGTGTCGGAAACCAGCCAAAGATTCTGGCTTCTGGCCCAAGATTATCCCCCATTATCAATAACCGCTACTGCATCCTGCTTAGAATCAGAATCATCTTCAGCTCTCTGATTTTAATAAGATTTTCACCATGTCCATTTGTTTCGTCCAGTCCTCCGAAATAAGTTTTTCACAATGATTATATTAAATTTGTCACATGTCAGGTGCACTTACATTTTGAAAGCTCTTCAAGACATAACATTCCTTACTTTATCCTTAGAGGGAAAGCTGCTAATTTACGTGCTTGTATAGTAAAGTTTACAATACCCCCATGTCATTTCGATTGGGTTGTATTGGAAATAGATTATTGCAAATCTTCCGGAAACACAAAAATTTCATAATCAGTGCCTGTTTTATGTGGGCTGCCCAAGGGTGTAATATCAAATTTGTCTTGTCTAATAATACTTGCTAATGCCACGGTCTGACTACTATTAAGAGACAGTAATTACCAGCAATTTAGCAGATACAGATACACATACTCAATACTTACATTCCAAATATATTTCACCTTCAGAACGACTTAAATGTTTGCTCAAGTTTGGACTTTCTGGATCTTAATCATTGAAATGCTTTCTTAATGCGGATTTATTCATCTAACGGCCAATATTATAAACGCTGGTTAAGTTAACTGGCAGATTTCTGTGCCCGATTTTGAAGCTAATATTGACCTCGAATAACTTTTATTAATATTTTTGTAATCCCTTTTATGCCAAGAGTAATTAAAATGCAATAATTTCGACCTATAGTCTATATCTTCTCCAGAAACGACCACAGAAATCGGCCAGTTAACTTAACCAGCGTTTATAATATTGGCCGTTAGAGATATTATTTTCGTCATTTTGCTCTTTTGAAATTTAAAATGTCAAAAATTTAATAATTTTATCTGTCAGTATGAGAAAAATTGATCAGAGTAAAAAATCATCCTAGATAGATATCCTACTACTAGTACTACTAAAACTTCAATTTGACAACATGGCTGTTAATCAGCTGAGACACTTTGAGTGATTTGACAAATGTCAGTCTATACTTAACCTTTAATATCTCGATCAGCTGATATTGTCAATCGAGATCTAGGGAGTTTTCACTTTAGCAAACCTAAAAACAAAAGTTCATGGCCACCTAGTTCTTTTTTAATATGTGAACGGTGTATATCTGTCCAGATTAATTCAGAGAATTCTCCGCCAATAAATAACCGATGAACTGTACTTTGTTTAGGCACAGGTTTAGGGAACCTGTATTACCGACCGCTTACTAGGGTAGCGCATTCTCATTCTCACAAAAAGTTGGGAATGTCAAATTTAACTTCATAAACGTCAGATTTTCCATGAACGTACAACTGTCTAAAAATTCACATAATTTGTCATTAGGTCCGCGTATTAAAAAAAAGGTAAACTTTTGCTGCCTTAGAGGATGTTTTAACAATAAAAAGAGGGCTTATTTCTACTTCTTGTTCGCGTTGCTTAAAGGTAACTTTCTTAATATTTTAAGCTCATTAGTCATTATAGTGCTTTATCAATACTTACCTGTTAACTGATGGGATTTTCCGGACAAAAAATACACCAAGTCCCAGCAGAAAGTTGATTGCAGAAATATTACGAGGCTCAAAATTTCCGTATACCTGAAAGTTTGTCAGGTAGGTTGTATTATACATCTTGATGAATCTTATTTTTAAGGATCAGTATGGGTATTAAGATCACACTGCCATTTGTGTGTCTACCAAGACGCTTTTTGTCAGTTACTACGTTAGATATCGAGTTGAAAATTATACACAATACTGAAGTCTACAGCTTCGTAGATCCTATAAACCCGTAATATGTTTGTATCACCCACTGATACAAGATTCCTTGATTTCTATTCATGTTATTATTTTATTTCATTATTGAAACTTCGCTTTTTTCCACTTGATACCGACGCCTGTGACCAAATGTGCCAAAAATATGACATCCAGCATCCAGCTGTTCAAACATAACCGTGTTAAGTAAACGTCAACGAGTGAATGCGCTACCCTAATATAAGCGTTTGTGTCGGTAATGCAGGTTCCCTAACTTTGTTGCCAATTTTTTACTACAGATAATGAGATAAACTCCTCTGTAGTTGATTATCTTTGATTCTCACGCTGCAGTCGCTGTCAGTAGTGTCAGTTGACGTTGACATTTAGCCGCTTTTTCAGCATTGGCGAGAGGCGAGACCGAGTTTTTATTATTTTCTATTATGATTTTGTTAGTGTTGGTGTCGTCGATCGTCATTCGTCGTCGTGTGTGCTGTGTTGTAGTAGTGTAGTGGTTTCGGATCCGAGTTGTTTTGTGCTAGTAAAGTAATAAATGCGAAAATGTTCAATTTCACCTTTTTTAATGAACATTAATCAGTTGACATAGTCGTTATCCAGCAATTCTACCTGTGCCAGTCTATGAAAAACATTGCAATGAAATAGAATAATAATAATGTACTTGAACGTGACATGTCCTGACATAGTTTTATTACCTAGCAGCAGCCGGGAATTGCTACTTCTACGATAATTAACTAATTAAAATTAACCGCAGTGTTGGTGTTTTTATTTAATTAAATCCAACCGCTTCGGCAGCAGGTATGACCGAGTTGATAGTTTCTCGCGGTGATACGTTTCCGAGAGCCTTCCTGGACGTGTACAGGTCCAGCAAGACCAGCGAACAATTGTACAACGACCTGAAGTCGAGCAAGAGTGATGAGTTGGTGCTGCAAAATTCGGCCGACATCCCCGTGCCTACCGAAATGCACCACGGACACTCCGAGGGACTGCTGGACGTCGCGACGGTCTGCGCGGCGGCGGCGACGACGACGACGACGTCGTCCAAACCGGCCGTCGTCGAGGATAAGCACAAAGACAAAGTGGACGATCTGACACCGAAGAACTATCGACGACGGATTCAAGTCTACGACAAGGTTGATCCGGAAGACAGTATCAGGGATATCGTCTCGGAGAATGATTTTTACCGGTAAGTGCATATTTACCTTACTGTCCATCTATATTTATTTCGATTTGACCATTTTTTATTCATTGTTGATTGGTTGAAATTGGCGTTCTGAAATACTGACACATTTTATCATTACGGTCCGTGAAGATTTGCTCCAAATGTTTTGTACAACTGCGGTGGTAGATGTCATCTCCTGAGGTTACGCTCTCTGCAAGTGATAAGCGATACTTCCGCTGCTTGTGTGTATTTAAAACTCTAGCTGAAGGCAGTCCTGAAAACCCACCCACCTCGCCACCCACACACATTAACTTTATCACCTTGTTGACAATAATAATTATTATTCTTGGATGGACCCACCTTATCAAGCTCGGTTATCCTGTTGTTTAGTCTTCCAAAACACCCCTCACATGCCCATTCCACTTTTTCCACTCGCGTCGCTCACAGTGTTGCTGCATTAAATCAGACCAAAGACCTGATTTAATGCAGCAACCCTGTGAGCGACGCGAGTGGAAAAAGTGGAATGGGCATGTGAGGGGTGTTTTGGAAGACTAAACAACAGGATTACCTCAAGCTCTAGCTGAAACCTCGCGACATGGAAAGCTGAATATTGGCATTGACGTTTATTTTAGGGGATGTACCGTTATCGGAAGAGTCCAGATATGTGGTATGGTGCAAAAAATAACTACGGGCCTGAACAGGGACCTTGAAATTCCCGGATCCGGGCCATTTTCAATTGATCGTATTTGGGGATGTCGACGTTCACTTCTGCAAAATTTCATCCAGATGGATGCAACTTTCAGATACTCGGAGTGTTAGCTAGGCTCTTCCCGAAATTCCTGAAAACATAACACTTCTCGGTGACGGAGGCCCGCTTATTTTCTATGAACTTTGTAGGGCAGTGCGCTGTGTCAATCGACCTAAATTTCAACTCCCCGCGATTTTCTCCCTGATTTCATCCGTCACCCGGTCTGCCTGCCTGTGAATGTCGTTTCATGGTTCTAAGAAACACTCTAGAGCATCCATTTTCCATCGTGGGAAGTTGAAACTTGTCTCCATTGAAACTGCGCACGGTTCCAAGAAGCCTGTCGAAAATTAGCTAGTTCCGTTACCGGAAAATGTTATTTTTCAGGAATTTCGGGTTTTTCGGGAATAGCTTAGGACACACTCTGTCTGAGTTTCTAAATGTTGCGCAGATCGGGTTGACATTTTGCAGAAGGGTACCTTGGTACACTTAAATATGGCCTATTGAAAATAGGCCGGCTCTTAGAATTTTAAGGCCACCAATAAGGCCATAATCAGGGACATATTGGTTTTTAGCACCGAACCACCTATCTGGACTTTCCTCGGTAAACGTGCGAAGCAACGAGATTTTGTTGACTGACAGCGGATAAAGAAAAATTAATTATAAAGGCTCATTAAGTTAAGGGCAGATTTCTGTGGCCATTTCTGAAGAAGGTATCGAGTCTAAGTGGAAATTTTTTAATTTTTCCATTCTTGACATGAAAGTAATAATTACAAAAATGTTAATAAAAGTCATTTGACGTCGATATTAGCTTCAAAAACGAGCACAGAAATCTGCCCGTTAGCCTAATGAGCCTTTATAATATTGGCTGTGAGTTATTTAGGAGAAGCATAGACGTGCTTCAATAGTGTTTCAAAAAAATAATAATTAGGCGAGCGAGCGTCTATCCATCATAAATAAATATAAAAAACGTATTTTCCGGAGCCGTTTGTCCTCTTAACAAATGGCCGCCACTGGAGAGGCACAAACACAAGCATCACTTTTTTGTATTTATTCACCTAAAAAGTGCAATACTTATAGATAGAAGTCTATTAAAGAGTGATTTGCCAGGACATGATGAATTGACATTTTTTGATAGTGACACATCAGTTTTAAATTTTCAAGACAGCTTATTTTGACAAATTGACAAATGGGTATGATTGCATTGCAACCACAGAATAACAACATAAAAAATAGATTGCAGACTGGATTTTCCTATTTCCTAGTACCTACTCGACACTTTTTGACAAACAATAATTGAATTTTCCCTACTTCCGGTTTGACCGGAAATGACACCAACTTTTTATTTTTAAACGGGACATAAAAGTATATTATTATATTTTTGGATTCGGTATCATGTTACGCATGCAGTGATACCAACAAGTGACATTTCCATTGTCAGACTTAAGTTGAATTTATTTTTTATTTCTCAATATAATTACAGTGTGCCATGCATGACTTCAGTTGTTTTCGTCATAAGTGCAAAAAGGGCACATCAAAATGTTTCTTATTGGGTGGACTAGTAGATGGCACCTCGGTACCAATATGGCATCATTTGAAAAAAATTAATTCTGCTTAAAAAATCATTCCGGAGTGCATACTTTGTCCATAAGAGTACTTTCAACAAAAATTCGTTTTTTGCACCGTCACATGGCCCAATAATTGAAGTAAATCTAAGTAGTCATGGCACACTATAATTGAGAAATAAAAAATAAATTAAGCTCAAGTCTGACAATTGAAATGTCACTTATGTCTTATGTGGTATCACTGAATGCATATCCAAAAATATATTAATATACAGGGTGTCGCATTTAAGATGAAGACACCCCCATATTTTAGTTATTTAAATGAATACAGATTTGAAAATTCGCACAGTCATAAGTGGTTATTGGTCCTATTTTTTAAGATACTTAACCGAATTCAGAATTTTAAGCTCAGCCTACTACGAATTGACAAATAGGGCTGATCCTCAATATTTTATTTCGCGTTAGAGATATCGAAAAAAGTTATTAGAAAAAGTTGTTCAGAATATTTTTTTATGTCCATATACCAATTTTCATTACAAAATTCACATTTTTATATTTTTCAATATTTTGGTCTAGGTATGTAATTCAAAATTAAGTGTATTTATTAATTTGATAACTAGTCTGCCATGGAAAATAATAAAATTGTCAAAATAGTCAAATACTATACATCGGTACGGAAACTGTGTACAGTAACTGACATTTCCAAAAAATAAATTTCAGAGAAGCGGCAAGCAGAATTTTTCATTGCGAGAAAAATTTTCCGCTTGCCGCTTCTCCGAAATTGCTTTTTTAGTACTGTCAGTTACTGTAGGTACACAATTTCCATACTAATGTATAGTCAGTTTGAAGTTTATTGTGCAAATTAGAGAATTATTACTGATCAAAGAATCAAAATGCCATTAACTTTACGTGAAAAAGTTGAAATAATTCGGTTGTTTGGTGATAATGGGAATTAAAAATTAAATAATTAATAATGAAATTAATATTAAATTAAATTAATATTTAAATTAAAAATGCGAATTTTGTCATGAAAATTGATACATGGGCATAAAAAAATATTCTGGACAACTTTTTCCAATAACTTTTTTCGATATCTCTAACGCGAAACAAAATATGTATCGAGAATCCCTATTTGTCAATTCGTAGTAGGCTGAGCTTAAAATTCTGAATTCGGTTAAGTATCTTAAAAAATAGGACTCATCACCACTTATGACTGTGCGAATTTTCAAATCTGTATTCATTTAAATAACTAAAAAATGAAGGTTTCTTCATCTTAAATGCGACACCCTGTATGTACAGGGTGTCCCAACACTAGTGTCCACCCCATAAATCGAGCTTAATTTTAAAGATAAAAAAATGAAACTTTGAGGATTTGTGTACTTGATATAGGACCACGGAATGGCATAATTAGTTTCACTAAAAAACATTTTTAGTATCTTTTTAATAATCACCTTTTTCATGAGTCCATACCACGACATTGTCCAGTGCAGGTTCAGTGTGCCGGCTAGCCCAGCAAGAGCCGTCCTTCTATTTATTTGGGCCTTATTTACTTTGTCTTAAAACTTATTGCACCTACCGTTTTCAGATTATATTGGTTATATTGTTCAGATTATATTGTCTACCTGTCATTGCTATATAATTATATTTTATTTAATTAAAGCCTTATAATTAGTTTTTTCATATTTCTTTCAAGCGATATTGATTTTATTAATCGATTTCTACGTATACAGTGTGTGTCACAGGCATGGTACACCCCCTTTTTTTTCTTTATTTTTGGAGATAATTTTTTGAAATTTGGTACGTCGAATATTCTCGATAGAGCGCACTTTTTAGCAGTAAATGGAATTTTTTCCCACATCCGGTTTTTCCGGAAATGTAACCAACTTTTTATTTTTAAATGGGACACCCTATATATTATTATATTTTTGGATTCTATACATTTGTACGAATCCAACAATACCACATAAGTACCATTTTAAATGTCAAATTTGTTTTTATTTAATTTTTTATTTCTCGATTATAGTGTGCCATGACTATTTCGTTTTACTCCAATTGGATCATCTAATACTAGAAAAATCGAATTTTTGTTCAAAGTACTAAATTAAGTGATTAATGGATACATTATGCGCACCGGAATGATTTTTTGAGCTGGATTCGTTTTTTTCAAATGGTACCATATTGGTACCGAGGTACCATCTACTACTGCTTCCAATAAGGGACATTTTGATGTACCCATTTTGCATCTGTGACGAACACAACTGAAGTCATGACACACTATAATTGAAAAATAAAAAATTAAATAAAAACAAATTTGACATTTAAAATGGTACTTATGTGGTATTGTTGGATTCGTACAAATGTATAGAATCCAAAAATATAATAATATACACCGTGTTTTATATTAAGTCGGCACTATTGCTAACTTCGTTATTATTTAACCTAGAAAGTCGGTTAAATTAGCAAACTAGTAGTATTTTTTCTCCTGAATAAAATGGCGAAAACAGAAAAACAATTGAAGATCGCGTTTTTGAGATATTTAAAAAAATGTAATTTTTTTAATGGAACACCCTGTATATTTTTAGATGGATCTGTTGCAAATTTTTTTTTAAGGGAAAAGTCTTTATACACTATGATCCTAAAATAATAAATTCATTAATTATTCATTATTTTATTACTCCCAAAGTAGGCTGCGACAATTATTGTAATTTAGTGTACCTACGTAATGTAAGGTAAAAAAATTATGTCGTCCTCAATAGTGTATTTTTCAATAAAAAAATACACTAAACATAAGAGTTGTTACCTTGAAAAGGATTTAATTTTACATAAACAAATAACAGAACTTGTTTGTGTGTACAATTTTATTATTTTAGGATCATAGTGCATAGAGAATTTTTCCTTTAAAACAAACTTTGCAACCGATCCATCTAAAAATATACAGGGTGTTCCATAAAAAATATCAATTTTTTTAAATATATCGAAAACGCGATGTTCAATTGTTTTCTTGTTTTCATCGTTTTATTCAGGAGAAAAAATACTACTAGTTTACTAATTTAACCGACTTTCTAGCTCAAATAATAACGAAGTTAGCAATAGTGCCGACTTCTTTTAAAACACAGGCAAGTTCTGTTATTTGTTTATTTAAAATTAAATACTTTTCAATATAACAACTCCTTTTTTTGTGTATTTTTTTATTGAAAAATACACTATTGGGACGATATATTTTTTTACCTTACATTACGTAGGTAGGTACACTAAATTACATTAATTGTCGCAGCCTACTTTGGGAGTAATAAAATAATGAATAATTAATGAATTTATTATTTTAGGATCATAGTGCATAAAGACTTTTTCCTTTAAAAAAAATTTGCAACCGATCCATCCAAAAATATATAGGGTGTTCCATTAAAAAAGTTACATTTTTAAAAATATCTCGAAAACGCGATGTTCAATTGTTTTTCTGTTTTCGCCATTTTATTCAGGAGAAAAAATACTACTAGTTTGCTAATTTAACCGACTTTCTAGGTTAAATAATAACGAAGTTAGCAATAGTGCCGACTTAATATAAAACACGGTGTATATGTGTCCCATTTAAAAATAAAAAGTTTGTAACATTTCCGGAAAAACCGGATGTGGGAAAAAATTAAATTTACTGCTAAAAAGTGCGCTCTATCGAGAATATGCGACGTACCAAATTTCAAAAAATTATCTCCAAAAATAAAGAAAAAAAAGGGGGTGTACCATGCCTGTGACACACACTGTATATTGAAAAAAATCAATTTTTTTTCGACAATTTACAGTTTTTTATCGCTGGCGCCCGAACTAATTTTTTTTAATGAAACTGATTATGCCATTCCGTGGGCCTGCTGCGGTCGGTCTAATTAGAATTGGCTCTGGGCCAATTAAAATGATTCTTGGCCAATTAAAATTCGATCGTTGTTGAAATAATTGCCGACTTACCTTCGTTGGGCCGAAGTATTAATTGATGCACCAAAATCTCACCCAGATTTCGTGCGACTGTGGTAACATCAGCAGCATAAAGCGGTACGGTTTAATTTCCTCTAAGATAAAAGATAGTGGGATGCCAGTGCCTTATGGTTTTTGAATAATTGATCTAAAGTAACCTGAACTATAAAGGCATCAAAATTCACTCAGGTTATGAGATGTTAACTATTTCTAACTACTGTAGTATCTACCTACTGAATAATAAAGTTGATCTTTTAATGAAAAGTATATTTATGAATTCTGTTTACAAAATAAATGATTGAAATTCTATGGTTATGAAATTACTAATTAATTGATCCTGAAGTTAATCGTAAAATATCTCATTTAACAGTTTAACTGATAGAGAAAATAGATATCTATCTTTCCTTCACATAAAAAGTGACAAATTCATTTCAAGTATTACTTGAATAATAATGGTGATTATAAGTATTAATTAATAAAACATCATCATCAATTTCTTGACGAGATAAGGCAATAAAAATACACAAAACTCCTAATAGATTTCTCTGATATCACTCTGAGCAATAAAAGGTTATGTCACACTTTGCTTACTGATACGACAATTTGCCATCCTTGGAATGTCGTGCCGAGACTGGAGAGCGGGGCCCTGGACGAAATCTCAGGATAAGAGACCGTGGTCTCCCTCTGGGGTGGCAGAAAGACTGGTGGACGGTGTCGCGTCCCGTGGGAACACGTGCCTAACACTGGTAGCGTGGTCGTCCTTCGAGGTTAGAGGAAAGATGAAAATATGAGGCTCCGAATGATGAGATCCAGTATTTAGGGGCAGGTAGCAGCAAAACTTTCAGATAGTGTAAGAGATTCCTTCCATAAAAGAGGATATTCAGATGTACCAGAAATGGAAACCAATATGGCGTCCGGGAAGACAGGTGGGGTTCAACTTCGTAGATAGGTTTTCCGATGGGATAAGATAGTACCCCGATTGATAGGGTAGGTAGAAAGAACTATAACAATATATAAACTCTATTAGAGAAAGTTTCAGATAGTTTGAACAATTTACTTACCCGATTTATTAATCGGTCCTTAGATAAAGAGAAAAGGTAGGGGTGCGACTTGTCGCTTCAAGCACCAAGAATGGAAGATGGCCGAGCCTGTTCCAGACTCGCGAAAAGGACCAATCCTTTTGCGCAACTCAAAAGGGTGTTAGTTCATCTTCCGAAACTACATCACAGCGACATCTGTGTTTCTAGTTAATCGAAAAGGAAGATTGTAAGAGAAGGAAGTTACAGATTGTACTACAAGGTAGGGATCTTGAACTTGCCTAGTTTAGTTAGTTTTACCACTCGGCAACAGGTGGCGATGTTGGTTCAAAATTCATATTTTCGGAACCTTAATAGCAAGGATTTAGAGAATGTGGTCCCATTTAATAATTTTAAATGGAGCCAATTAAAGAATAAAACCTTTAACGACGTTACACACCTCTCTTTACCGGGGTAAGGAAAGGATTAAAGATAAATCAACTGGAAAAAGCACAGGCGTATTTCAAGTTGTTACTATACCCGAAGAAGGGTATTTTTGCGGGACAACTAGGTGACGATAAGCTTAGAGAATATGATTCAGAAATCATGTTCATAAATAACATGAACCTTTCGAGGAAATAAGATAACAATTCTGAACGAACAAATTGTCAACGACATCATTGATCTGTTTCATTGAATGAATAAAATTTCTCTCATATATGCTTACTAAGGTAACATGCAACTTTCAAAGGGAATAGCGTTAGGTTTACTAAAATTACATGCAACTTAAATATTAAGCACCAGGTAATAATTATTCATAAGGTATAAAAATAAAATATTCATGCTTCATTGCAAAGGCAACAAAATAAAAGATATGCTAGTAACGGTAGTAATAAGATAATTAAGATAACTTTCTTAAACGGTAATTGTTCTCGCCGAACAATGTCGATAAACATAGGAATAATTTCTAAATAACTAGATACGATGATACGATAAGGTATGGTTAGATAATATAAGATAAGATAGATAATATAAGATAAGATACATACTAAGATAAAATTAGATCTCCTGAGGTGGGCACGGTTTCCTCCTTTGCCTTTAGATGGTGTTTCCTTGACCAATGACAACCCTGCATTCTGATTTGGAGCATGCACCGCCACTGAAACAGTGGGGCGCGGAAAAATCTGGAATGAGACTGTCGAGGTCAAGTAGCAAGTCTAACTAAGGAAAAGTGAAACACGATCCTCAAGGGGGTTGATGCTGTCCAAACTTGGGCATCAAAACATCTATGTACAGGGAAAGATAAATTTTTGGAGTCCACAAGGGTAATCCATGAGAAAGATTTTTCATCTTTGAACCAGTCAAAATTTGACTATGTCGTCGTCTATGCGACTCCATAATGAACGGTTAAGAGAAAGGAAGTTTGCAGATAATCACTGCGTAGCTTATCAAATAGCGTAATTGCCATAATCTCTTCGATAAATCATCCAATAATCGCACAGATAAACATTCGATAATCGCACAGGGAAAACATCAATAATCGCCAGGATTATTAGATAAACATTAAGGTAACGGTAAGATAAATTATCACTCGGTAAGATAAGAAAAATGGAACAACCATTTTCATCGCTGAGGTAGGGGACATTCGATATCCGTGTTCAAATTCATTTGTGTTAACACCGAATATCTAAAGTCATCTTTGCAAATTCAACACTAGAATTCACATAGATTTTTATTTTCCATTTTGGAAAATATTCGCAGAGAAGATAAGTATTGGCTACCATTCTATTATGGTGCTAATAGGTATAGATAAGGTAAGATAGGGTAATTCCTTTTCTTCGAAAAGAAATTAAAGATAAGAAAGGCACGAAGCTTGGACTAAAGCTTTCGCCTGTCTTTTATCAAGAAGAAAATTGCTAATTCAATTTTCGTTTTCTTGAAAGATAGGTAAGATAAGGTAGAGATATTCTGTTGTCTTCCGTTGAGGCAACAGAGGGATTTTTCACTTTAGCCATGCAGGGCGGAAAATCTTAAAGCACCCAAACTTGGAAAGATGGTGGGTAAGATAAAGATAAAAGAGATCTGCTGTCGTCTGATTTGACAAGCAGAGCAGTTTTCACTTTAGCACATAGCAGGGCGGAAACTGTCGGGAAAGCACCCGTCTTTGAAAGATGGTGGGTAAGATAAAGATAACCTGTTGCCTTTTGTTTGGACAAACAGGGCAGTTTTCTCTTTAGCACGTAGCAGGGCGGAAACTGTCGGGAAAGCACCCGTCTAAAACTAGACGGTAGATAAGATAAAGGTAAAAGATAAGATAAGGTAGATACAACGGCAAGATAGCATTTTCTTTAGTTCACTGAACATAAGAAAAGTTAAAAGATAACATTAGACCTGTAAACATAGTCAGACAAGATAGGCGAATAGTTACTTTTCAAGGTAATGATTTCAGATAACCAGAAAGATATGGGTTCTCAAAATTTGAGCGATAAAATAAAATGAGAGCCTGAGGATAGCAAATACCGATCCCAAAATTAACAACATTTATACTTTGAGATCTCACATTCACACAACTAATTTCAAGATCCTTGAGAAACGCTTTGAAAGATACGGTTTTCATTCTGCATACATTCTTCATTCATTCTAAGATACAACAAGAAACGGAGCTTTCTCAATTCTCATATTGCTAGACCTCATTTTCTAACGGATTTTTGTCAAATACAAAAAGAGAGATAAAGATAGGTATGGAAATAAAGTTAAAGAGAAGATATTATAAGGAACTATTCGTCGCTTTTCGGCGGGTCTTCGCCTCGATAAGCCTTCAAATCTTTAGAATGCCAGCGACCTAGGGGATTGCCTTCTTGGTCCTGTAATTCGTACACTAATTTAGACACTACTTTAGATATCCGGCATAGTACGAATTTTGGGGCCAATTTAGCAGCAAAATTCTTTGCGGCATTCGAAAGTGGGTAGGTATGTTTCCAGACGAGGTCACCCTCGGTGAAAACATCGGGGCGCTTGCGTAAGTCGTAATGTTTCTTACTTACTTCGTAAGCTTTCTTAAGTCTATCACGTATATCGCTGAAGATAGGAGGTAATTTAGATATGTCTTGTTCTCGATGAACATAAGACAGATCATCAGGTAATTCTAGATAATTATCTGAGACTGGACCGTAAAAGGTTCCGTCTACAGGGACATTTCTAGCGAAAAGTAGGAAAGCTGGAGCGTGTTTAGTAACTTCGCTCACCGATAAGTTAATTGCTTGTGCAACTTTATAAACATTTTTATCCCAATCTTTATGATTGTCACGGATGTAAGATGAGATGGCTGTAAGGATGGTACGATTCGTTCTCTCGGTCGGATTCACCTGAGATAAATGCCTTGCGCTATACCACAAATTAACTTCGTAGTTTTTCAGCAAATTAGTAAATAGACTGCTTTTAAAAATTTGAGCGTTGTCACAAAGCAGAATTTGGGGCACACCGAAAATTAAGAACACTTGGTTCTCGAGAAATTTTGGAACGGCAGCTGCTGTAGCATTAGGCATTGGCTTAACCAAAACGAACTTTGAAAACCAATCGGTGACGACTAAAAGTTGGGTGTTTCTAGCCTTAGATCGAGGGAAAGGTCCCATGAAGTCAATGGAGAGAAATTGGAAGGGAAAATTGATTTTCTTATAATTACCCATAAGTCCTACGCGAGCAGTGTTTGGGGCTTTGTGTGCACCACAAACCTGGCAGTTTCTCACGTACCTTTTGACTGAGATAATCATTTTGGGCCAATAATAAACTTCAGATATTCTTGCCAAAGTTTTGCTTACTCCAAAATGTGCAGAAGTTGGAGGGTCATGGAATTGAGCAATTATTTCCTCCCGGTTAGGAGTAGGAACAACAATTTTCCAATCAGATAGGTTAGACACGACTTCCACTCGAGGCTTAACATGTTTGTAAAGAATATTGTCTTTGATGGTAAAGTCAGGGTATTTCTCAGGAAACTCGGTAACTTTGGAGACCATGTCTTTATACCAATCATCAGGTACAAAGTTTTGGAGAGAGATAGAAGAAATAGAGCGGGAAAGATAGTCTGCCGGGACATTGCAAGTGCCTTTTCGATGTTTAATGTCGAAATCAAACTGGCTGAGGCGTAAACACCATCTAGCTACGCGACCCATAGGATCTTTTAACGTGCGAAGCCAGAGAAGAGAGGCGTGATCGGTGTAAACTGTAAAATTTGCACCTTCGACATAAGGGCGAAAATATTCTATACCAAAGAGGACCCCTAAACATTCTCTTTCGGTAACGGTGTATTTCTTCTCGGCTTTCGAGAGCATTCGACTAGCAAAAGCAATGGGGTGTTCAAAATCTCCCTCCAGTTGAAAGAGCACCGCACCTAACCCGAAATCACTTGCATCCGTCTGTATGCAAAAGGGCTTCGAGAAATCTGGGCTAGCTAGAACGGGAGCTGTAGTTAGTCGTTCCTTGAGAAGTTTAAAAGCTTGATCAGCTTCTGAGTTCCAAGTTATTGACTGTCCCTTTTTTCGGTTATGCAGCAGAGCTGAGATAGGAGCACTGATTGTAGAAAAATCCTTTATGAAACGCCTATAATATTGTAAGATACCTAGGACGTGTCTTACTCCAGTGGTGTTATGAGGAACAGGGGACTCAATAATCGATTTAACTTTCTCTTCACTAACTCGCAATCCGTTTCTATCGATAATAAAACCCAAAAAGGAGAGAGAATCTCGACAGAAGTGACATTTGTCGAAGTTGACAGTAAGATTAGCGTCTTTTAAACGCTCGTATACTTCCCTTAAAATTCCTAGATGTTTCTCGAAACTATTCGTGGCGATGATTATATCGTCAAGATAAACAAAACAAATGGCTCCAAAGCTGGACCTAAAATTGTGTCCATAAGTCGTTGCTGGGTTTGAGCACTGTTTCTCAGTCCGAAAGGCATTCGTCGGAATTGGAATAAACCTCTTCCGGGAACTACAAAAGCGGTCTTTGGGCGGGATTCTTCATCCAAAGGAACTTGAAAGAAAGCCTGCTTTAAATCGATGGAGGTAAGATAATTAGCGTCTTTGAGCTTGCTCAAGATAGTATCGATTCTAGGCAGGGGATATGAGTCATGTGTGGTGATCTCGTTTAGCTTTCGACCATCAAAACACATACGGTATGTTTTGTCTTTCTTGCGGACCAAAAGAACAGGGGACACCCAAGGAGAATTACTTTTTTCGACAATTTCTAACTTAAGTAATTTATCTACCTCTTCATTCAGATATTGTTGAAGGGTTGGAGATAAGGGATATTGTCTCTGTCTAAAAGGCTTAGCGTCTTTTGTTTCTATGGAATGGCATAGCACATTGGTTTCAGGGAGTATATCAACACGGGCCAAACTTTTGAATTTGTCTATCGTCGATTCAAGTCTAGACAGGTCAGTAGGAGGTAAACAAGAGATATCCTGAATCTTATTGATAGCGCAAACCTTAAGTTCATTAGGTAAGACAGAAGAAAATGAAGACGAAGGATCACCGGGATGAACTTCGAAAGATTCATTTACGAAATTAATCATCATGTTGAAAATACGAGCTACGTCTATTCCCAAGATAATTTGTGGTGAAATGGAAGATACCACATGGAATTGGACTTTCTTTGTGACGTCATCTATGGTCAGGTCAAGTTCAATTATGTCGATAACAGACAGAGGGGAACCATCGGCATTTTTTAGAGAACACAATAAATCTGAATTTTTGGAAGGGATGGGTAGTTCGCCCAAAACTTCCTGCATGGTTTCCAAATCACAAACAGAGATATTGGCGCCGGTGTCAAAGAGGGCTGTATAAGGTACGTCACACATTTTGACAGCTATAAATGGTCTATTGTCAACAGGGTTAGATAATAAGATTGGAGCTATAACAGGTATTAAAGAGTCAGCACTTGGTTTAGGTATGTCCTTTTTAGGAGGTATTCGAAAAGATTCGAAAAAGTTTGCAACTTTTTGCAACCATGATTTCCACTGTTCCTTTTGGATAGTGAAATCAACAAGATAACTGGAAGATACTAGTGCTGGTCTTTTGGAGAGGGAGGAGACTGATCGTCCTTTGACTTCAAGCTCTTTTCTACAAGGGCTTGCTTTGGGCGGCTTGTCTCTTGTTGTCGCACTGCACCCTGTTGTGCAACTTCGTCGTTTTTTGAACGAGAAGTGACTTTGAGAGAGTTCAGGAAATCTGCCGAACATGAGGGACATTTAGACTTGTAGACATTTTTATGGCCACAGCCATAACAAAAAACTTTTCTAGGGAGATTACACCTTACATAGGTATGACCTTTGTTGGAACAATTCCAACAGGTGACTGCAGAAAGGTTAGTAACTGGGATCTTGGAGTCACTAGGTGTAGGTGCACCTTTAGTTGGTGTGCCTCTGGCTTTACGAGAAGAGAAAGAAGCTGGTTCTCCAGAACATGCTAAGTCTGAATTTAAGAGACTTTGAACCTTCTTAGAGGGAGGGGGACGATATTGTTGGACTATAGTCCTATTATCTTCTAACTTCTTTCCAATTGAAATTATGTCCTGAATGTTGTTTACCTCAACAAGGGCAAGATGGTTTTGGAAGTAGGGATGAAGATTTTTCTTGATTATTTTAAATTGCTCCACTTCTGATGGAGGAGTAGACAATCTCTTAAATAAGCCTTGCATCGAGGCAACATAGATAGCAACTAACTCAAATTCACCATGAGTTCTTTGTTTGATTTCCTCTAATAGGTCATCATCGTAAGAGAGGGGGAGAAAAGTAATTTTCAATTTATTCTTGAGATCTTCCCAAGAAATAATTGAGCTTGCAACACTGCGAAACCAAATCAGGGCCTTGTCTTCAAAAAGATCCATTGCAGAATCGAAAAGATCGCGGTCTGAGACATTTCTCGACCTTTGAAGTTCTTTGACCTTTTCTAGAAATTGGATCAAATTATCCTTAGAAGAACCAGAAAATTTAATATTCCATTTATAAACTGGAACACTAGGTCTAGAATGAGTGGATACAATAGAGCTTGAAGCACTCTGGGAATTGGGTGAGTTATCAGTTTGGTCTAGGGACTGGTCGTTTTTCAGAAGCCATTGACCTTCTAATTCTAAAGCCTCAGAAAATAAATCATCAGCTAAAGCTTTTGCTTCAGGATCTTGATCAAGTTTGAATCTATTGATTCTAGAGATCACATGATTCAGACGACATTGAATTCTTTGACAGATAGGGTCATTAAGAGACAAGGGAGCGTCCTGTATTTTGATTTTCAAATCTGCAAGAGTCTTTTTCACCTCTGCAGAATCTTTGTCAAAGGGGTAGACAGATTCGGAAATAGAAAGAGGATTTTCTTCCCTATTTAACAGGGCACGAAACTGAATTCGTCTTTTCTCCTGTGTATTAAATGGGACTTGTTTTCTAATTGCTATTTCGTAAGCGAGTTCTTCACTTAATAAAGCTAGAACGGGATTCATGATTGAAATCTACTAAAGTCGGTAAGGTAGGGATCGAAAAAGCTATGTGACGCTATGGTGTATCTTTACACGTAAAGAATTCGTTTTCTACGTTTGACGTAAAGAATGCAAGGGATACGTCGCAACACTGCTCGTAGCTTTAGCGCTCGTCGGCACTAATACCAACAGCTGACTGGAGAGTCAAAGATTAATGGAAACCTAACCTAACTTAATGAGAAAATGGTAAGGTAATTTTCAGGGAAAGATTTTTGGATACAGTTTTCAAAGACAGCTTAACTACAGAGCTCTCGTATCGAGTATCCTCTCCGTACGGAATTAAGCTTCTCTAAAACTTGCTCGAGACATCGCGACGGTATAATCAACCACTCCGTAAAGCTCCCTGACGGGTTACCCTTTAGCGGCAGTGTAGCGGTAAGAAAAAGTAGGTATTTTCGCGGCACGACACTTTGCACATAGATAATTAGGTAGGTACACATATATTAGGGAACAATAATGCTTAAAACTAAATCATGCAAAAGCTTTCAATAAATAATACATGCAGTAAGCAACAAGAGAAATTTATATAAATATCAAGTGATATCGCAGACAAATCGTAAAGTTCAAATAATTATGAGATTTATTTTATGAAAATCCTAGATACATAAAAGCCAAATAAGATAAAGATAAATTTGGTTTCTAATCCAAAGAAGTAATCGTTCCACACCGGGGAGTGCCAATTGCTGCGGTCGGTCTAATTAGATTAGGCTCTGGGCCAATTAAAATGATTCTTGGCCAATTAAAATTCGATCGTTGTTGAAATAATTGCCGACTTACCTTCGTTGGGCCGAAGTATTAATTGATGCACCAAAATCTCACCCAGATTTCGTGCGACTGTGGTAACATCAGCAGCATAAAGCGGTACGGTTTAATTTCCTCTAAGATAAAAGATAGTGGGATGCCAGTGCCTTATGGTTTTTGAATAATTGATCTAAAGTAACCTGAACTATAAAGGCATCAAAATTCACTCAGGTTATGAGATGTTAACTATTTCTAACTACTGTAGTATCTACCTACTGAATAATAAAGTTGATCTTTTAATGAAAAGTATATTTATGAATTCTGTTTACAAAATAAGTGATTGAAATTCTATGGTTATGAAATTACTAATTAATTGATCCTGAAGTTAATCGTAAAATATCTCATTTAACAGTTTAACTGATAGAGAAAATAGATATCTATCTTTCCTTCACATAAAAAGTGACAAATTCATTTCAAGTATTACTTGAATAATAATGGTGATTATAAGTATTAATTAATAAAACATCATCATCAATTTCTTGACGAGATAAGGCAATAAAAATACACAAAACTCCTAATAGATTTCTCTGATATCACTCTGAGCAATAAAAGGTTATGTCACACTTTGCTTACTGATACGACAATTTGCCATCCTTGGAATGTCGTGCCGAGACTGGAGAGCGGGGCCCTGGACGAAATCTCAGGATAAGAGACCGTGGTCTCCCTCTGGGGTGGCAGAAAGACTGGTGGACGGTGTCGCGTCCCGTGGGAACACGTGCCTAACACTGGTAGCGTGGTCGTCCTTCGAGGTTAGAGGAAAGATGAAAATATGAGGCTCCGAATGATGAGATCCAGTATTTAGGGGCAGGTAGCAGCAAAACTTTCAGATAGTGTAAGAGATTCCTTCCATAAAAGAGGATATTCAGATGTACCAGAAATGGAAACCAATATGGCGTCCGGGAAGACAGGTGGGGTTCAACTTCGTAGATAGGTTTTCCGATGGGATAAGATAGTACCCCCGATTGATAGGGTAGGTAGAAAGAACTATAACAATATATAAACTCTATTAGAGAAAGTTTCAGATAGTTTGAACAATTTACTTACCCGATTTATTAATCGGTCCTTAGATAAAGAGAAAAGGTAGGGGTGCGACTTGTCGCTTCAAGCACCAAGAATGGAAGATGGCCGAGCCTGTTCCAGACTCGCGAAAAGGACCAATCCTTTTGCGCAACTCAAAAGGGTGTTAGTTCATCTTCCGAAACTACATCACAGCGACATCTGTGTTTCTAGTTAATCGAAAAGGAAGATTGTAAGAGAAGGAAGTTACAGATTGTACTACAAGGTAGGGATCTTGAACTTGCCTAGTTTAGTTAGTTTTACCACTCGGCAACAGGTGGCGATGTTGGTTCAAAATTCATATTTTCGGAACCTTAATAGCAAGGATTTAGAGAATGTGGTCCCATTTAATAATTTTAAATGGAGCCAATTAAAGAATAAAACCTTTAACGACGTTACAGGCCTATATCAAGTACAGGGTGATTCATTATAATGTCGCCCCCCTTTAACTTTGTTATTTCATGTGTCTCAAAAAAATTAAAAGTAGGGTTATGTAGGTGCTAAAAAAGACTTTTTTATACGTATAACAAAAATTTGAAAATAGATCAGTATACAGGGAAAACCAAAAATGTAATTTTTTTTTCAATGGAACACCCTATATATGAATTTATTTTTCGATTCCTCGTAAAATTCTAAGCATAATTTATATAACATACCGTATACCTAAATTCAATAGTTTCTGAAATATTCGCATTTGAAACTATTTAAAAAACCGTGTGTATAACTACCAAATTGAAAACCTCGATCATCTAAAAGATTTGATACGGATTGAAATTAATAATTTAAATTAAAATAACCCAGAATTCATAACAGATTCATTGGAGAAAATGCGAACAACCCTTATAAACCCTTATAAAATGTGTTGAAAAAAATGCAGGCCCAGTAGAGCATTTTATTGTTAGATTTCTTGATTTGCAACAGGTGTTTTATAAAATATTTGATGATGTTTCAAATGCGAATATTTCAGAAGCCTTTGAATTTAGGTATACGGTATGTTATATAAGTTATGCTTAGAATTTTACGAGGAATCGAAAAATAAATTCATATATAGGGTGATCCATTGAAAAAAAAAATTAAATTTTTGGTTTTCCCTGTATACTGATCTACTTTCAAATTTTTGTTACACGTATAAAAAAGTCTTTTTTAGCACCTACATAACCCCACTTTTAATTTTTTTGGGACACATGAAATAACACAGTTAAAGGGGGGCGACATTATAATGAATCACCCTGTACACAAATCCTCAAAGTTTCAATTTTTTATCTTTAAAATTAAGCTCTATTTAGGGGGTGGACACTAGTGTTGGGACACCCGGTGCAGGTGTGCCATTTAAAAATAAAAAGTTGGTGTAATTTCGGTGAAATAAAGTCGGTGTAACCGGAAGTAGGAAAAAATTCAATTGTTTGTCAAAAAGTAGGTACTATCGAGTATATGCGGCACACCGATTTTCTCTGTGACACCCTATATTTAAAAAAAATATATATTTTTTATTTTTCTGCTTTAATATTAATCCATTCAAAAGTAAAAGTAGCTAATTAAGTACATTTTAGTAATTACAAGAAGTTATTTCAATGAAATTTTATTCTAAAGATAAGCCTAGAGATTTTATTTACATAAAACTGAATTTGCATGTTAAATTCCTACGACCCTCCACTTACAAGTTTCCTTTCCACCCTGTATAAACAATATCAGGAAGGATGAAGGGGTACGTTTTAATCACGAAAGTATCAGTGTTCATGATAAAATGAAGCGTTTATTCAATTTTCATTATCATAAAGTTCATAAAACTTCAAATATTAGCTAATAATAATTAATTATTATTTACGCCTTCTAATAATTGGCTTGTGTACTCGTTGAGATTGTTGCGAGTTGTTTAGATGTTTGAAAAAAGGCGGTTCAAGGTTTATTTTCATTGAAGAATCGTAAACTGGCGACGTTTATTTTTATTAAAATAGGCACTCGCTAGTTGAAAGTGTGTCGTTAGCGTTAGCCATTTGGGCGAAGCAGCGAGGCGCTAAAATTATCGACTTGTTACATTATCATTCGAGACATCTCAGGATAATTTTTAAAAGTGATGTCAACGTGAATTACCGCCGGCAAAAATTATTTCGAAATTCGTGTTATCTCAGCTAAGGAGAAGATTTAGGAAAATGATGTAGGTAACGTGAAGTTGGCCTGAAAAAAAGTAGGACTGGGTGGTAACTGGTAAAACGTCATAATCGATTGTCCAACGTCGGATCACTTTTTACTACCAATTATTTTCGTTTTACCACTCGTTAGTTTTGATTTACCGCCCCAGAATCGCCGTCGCCTGAGAAAAGGTTTTACTATCTCTTAGTTTTCATTTATCACCCCCAGAATCACCACCCTAGGCCGAAATTTGAGCGTTACTTTCAGATGATGGAAAAGGTTTTACCACTTTGTAACAACCTATCACTCAAAGGCCGAGGGCGGTGATTCTGGGGGTGCTAAATCAAAATCAAATCAAAGAGTGGTGAAACCTTTTCTCGGGTTGGTAAAAAGTTGTACGTTTTTAAAAGTCATCGTTTTGGTATCACCCACGTAAAATTGGCCCTGGTTATACCACTATCGGCTATGGCAAAAATTATTTATTTTTTTCTAAAGGTGGTAAAACAAAATGAGTTGATGGTAAAATATGGTCTAAAGATGGACAAAGGAATGGTACGTTTTACCACCTAGCTTGCTTTTTTCGGGCTTGTGAAGTTGGCCCGAAAATAAAAATAAAAAAAACTGAAGGTGGTAAAACGAAAATAATTGGTGGTAAAATGTGGTTTTATCACTCTTTTTTTTAGGCCCACTTCACGTATCTGAATATCTTATTGTCCCTCCAATTAGTTAAGTATGTTATTTATTCGGTTATTTATTATTTTCATAAATATCGAGTGTTTAATCAATTTATTATTATTATTATTATTATCAATTTATCAATTAATTAGCGACATGGAAATGGCTGCTTTATGCTTTATTAATTACGTTATAAATACCTTGGAAGCCTCTAATAATTAGACCCCTTTCAAATTAGATTTCCAGCAGGATTTCCATCAACTTATACTTTACCTATAATTTTTTGTGAGAAAATTGATTTTCGCTAACTTAATGTCATTACAGACACAACGAATTTAGTGCAGCGGCTCGTGACCTCGCGCTCCTGGAGCGTTGCCCTATTTCCGATTTTTGGGTGTGAAATAAGAATTCTGCAGTTTACAGTTTTCATTTAAAAAAAAATATACATTTTTTTATGTAAAATTGCCTATTCTTTCGAATGTCATCAGTTAGGTTTTTTCTGTAAAAATGGATTTTTTGAGATATTCCATAAACAATGGATCAATTCAATATTCAACTTCTTATACAGTGTGTGTCACAGGCATGGTACACCCCCTTTTTTTTCTTTTTTTTTTTGGAGATAATTTTTTGAAATTTGGTACGTCGAATATTTTCGATATAGCGCACTTTTTAGCAGAAAATGGAATTTTTTCCCACATCCGGTTTTTCCGGAAATGTAACCAACTTTTTATTTTTAAATGGGACACCCTATATATTATTATATTTTTGAATTCTATACATTTGTACGAATCCAACAATACCACATAAGTACCATTTTAAATGTCAAATTTGTTTTTATTTAATTTTTTATTTCTCAATTATAGTGTGCCATGAGACTATTTCGTTTTACTCCAATTGGATCATCTAATGCTAGAAAAATCGAATTTTTGTTCAAAGTACTAAATTAAGTGATTAATGGATACATTATGCCCACCGGAATGATTTTTGAGCTGGATTCGTTTTTTTTTCAAATGGTACCATATTGGTACCGACGTACCATCTACTAGTACTCTTAATAAGGGACATTTTGGTGTACCCATTTTGCATCTGTGCAACTTTGTAACTGAAGTCATGGCACACTATAATTGAAAAATAAAAAATTAAATAAAAACAAATTTGACATTTAAAATGGTACTTATGTGGTATTGTTGGATTCGTACAAATTTATAGAACCCAAAAATATAATAATATATAGGGTGTCCCATTTAGAAATAAAAAGTTGATAACATTTCCGGAAAAACCGGATGTGGGAAAAAATTCAATTTTCTGCTAAAAAGTGCGCTCTATCGAGAATATGCGACGTACCAAATTTCAAAGAACTATCTCAAAAAATAAAGAAAAAAATGGGGGTGTACCATGCCTGTGACACACACTGTATGTTGAATGAATAGTTAAAGCTACGGCTCTACGGTATGGTAACTTTTTATATGTTGTTACATCTCCCTGCCTTGACTTTTCATGCAGTACCCTATGAGGTAGTTTAAATTTTAATACAGGGTGATGAAAATTATCAGATTTTTCATCATCCTCATTCCTCAGGTTACCTATGTACCTACTACCTATTTATTAATATAATATGTGAATCTTTGCATAAACTGCTTACTCACTCTGCTGATACATTTCGTATAGAGAATCACGTATTGCCGTTTCATTCGCTTTGCTTAAACTGGTGACCGTTTTCTGCCGATTGACTTTTTGGGGACTTTCTAATGGTTGACCCTTATTAATTATTACGGCTCGATTTTTTTTAATTGTAACAAGCGACAATTTCAGAGCTTCATAAGCTACCCTCTAAATCATAATTATTCTTGATGTCAGTAAAATTTGAACCTATAAAATAATTTACCTATACCTCGCTCACTGATGTTAGGGGTTATAAGGGGCCCCCATTCATTGATTTGTCTTCAAAGTATTCAATCAAATTTGCCACCAACTGTTGCGCTTCTTCACTTGAATGCTTTGGCATTTTGCTTACTTTTAAAGATAATCTATCAATTTCTATTATAATTTTCGTGAACAGAACAAAATCAGTTTTTTGTCATTTTATAGTGTCATAATGTTCGATGTTACAACGTAGCATAAACAAATATGACATTTGCAGACTATTTAGAAATAAATCCACTTAAGGTATACACTGTTTTGAAACTCAAAAATCGCGATTTTCACTTGTTTATAACTCATAATAAACTACTAAGGGTAAACTCCATCTATAAAAACTACTTGTATTTGATTTTTTCAGAAAATTTTAAATATCATAATATACAGGTGTCCCCCTTAAAATAACGAAGCAGGTGTCTACTTTCGGTATTTCCGGAAGTGCGGCCATGTTGAAAATATTTTCCAGGAATTTCTCTTGTTCACTTTCGTTTGGAAATTTTTAATTTTGAGACTCTATAGGAAGTAGGAACTAGGAACAACAGTTTCCGAGGTATGGCCGCACCCTTAATTGATCATGTGGTGTATCACTGATCATGTGGTATCACTGTATTTATATGGTTCTGGACACTTTTAAAAATAGAAAACGCAACCGACGTTTTAGTTACTGAACTACTGAAGGTTTGAGAGCGTGGTAGCTCTATAAACAACGTGTGTTCTTGGTTTTGGTGTACCTAATTATTAGTCTTTTCGCATTATCTTCTTGACTCTTGAACGATAAAAGCTGTTCAACTCTTAAGCTGTTCTCTTTGCTTTGCTCCTGCATGCAACAACGCGCTCGCATTGCGGACTTCGAGTCGAGAAAATTGTTGTAGAGATACGCGCAATGATGGGAAAAAAACAACTCGCGAAATAAGGAACGGGGAAAAAATAAAATCCTCGCGGGCAGTGATGCGTGCGAAGCACTCTAGCGATTGTTGCCGTTAATTGTTGGGTATAATTCGCGCATGCATCCTGTCTGCGTGTCTGATTGTAGGTAGTACCGTCTCGTCTATCTACCTACTTGTGTAAAAAAAATAAATAAATAAATCGCAACCAAAATAATACTTGTGGTAAAAAGTATAATCCTGTTTATTTATTTATTCATGCAGTAATAATTTTATTTCCCGTCTGATGATGATGATAATAATAATAATAATAATAATGAATAATAATTATTATTATTAATGGCGTAAATTTCACCGGTTCTCTTTTCATAGACCGGCCACGTTCCTAATCCTACCTAATAAATGAATAATGAATCGGTTTCTCATTCCAAGTAGTGCAAAGGTCCGAGCAAAAATCATAAATCTCCATCCAGAATTGACCATTTTAATCATCGTTCTTCATTTTATTTTCTATCTACTTAATTTCTTATACTTAATTATTATAGGTAGGTCTAGGTAGAGGTAGGTTTGGCCGCCGTAAGGGAATTAGCAAACTCTCTATTATTATCATCGTTGGTACATCTTCTCGCCGATTTTGCAAGTCGAACAAGAAGAAGAATAATAATAAAAACGTCATAATTTTATAACTGGCGAAGACGAGCGTGGGCGTTGCTGCTTGGGGCGCGAGCGATGAAATAATTAGTAGTTTTAATTATTTGCTTACATCCAATTTGGAATTATTGCAGTTAGTTGGGTATATGGATACTTTCGTTATTATTTTAGTCAGGTGGAGTATCTAGATACCTCTGTGCATATTATTATTATACCTACCTACGGTATTTTCTACATTATTATACCCTGCAGGGAAAGAAAGAAACGTATTGAAATGAAATATACCTACGTGCTACGTGTGTGTACAATTTTAAGTTTAGATAGGTAGGTAGGTTAAGGTAAGGTAGATAATGTGGGGTATATTGTTACCTATTATTATCATTGTACTTGATATGTTGACGATGGAATTCTTGTAGCGATTTAGAAAAGGTCGTCTGGTCGTTTTAATTGGTGGTTTGGTAACGGCAACAAGAAAGTTGCTTGCCAAAATTATCGCAATCAACTGACTATTAGAAGAGGTGGTACCTACCTATTTTCGTGTGTTATTGAAATACAATATACATATACAGGGTCTTAAAAAACTCGTGCATGGAAAAAATCAACAACACACTCACTAGTATCGAGTGTTCATTAATTAAAACGTCCTGAGTTGACCATGGAGATCGAAACGTATGTCACGGTATGTCATAACTTGATTTTATATTAATATGGAATAGTAGACTAATCTATTCGACTTTCCGCTGTCACGGTTACTAACTGTAACTGTTATTTAAGATAACTGTAATTTTACTGGCAGTTGTTAGTCTCCCCAAATCATTGCCATTTCATCGTATAGATATGCGTCAAATAGTCGTAAACAGGGTTTCTCGTCATGGGTATCTGAAAGTAACAGGTTATTTTAGATCGGTCGCTACTCCGCTCCCTAATGCAGTTCTTCCATCTCTAGTTCAAGTTTAATGAAATGGGTGTAATGTGACGTTTCTGACATTTTATCATTATTGATTTACTGGAGGCCGTTCTTTTTCAAAGGAAAGGTTAATACAATAAATAATCAAGAAGTTTAATTTTCATTCGGGGACGAAAATAATTACTGAAGTTTGGTTATTTATTTATATTGTTCAAATTAATTAAAAGCGTTCACGTAAGAGCAAAAAACTGCTATAATTGAAAGTATTTTTGCAATGGGAGTAATAAACTTCATAGAATTTGGATGTTGTTCTTTTTAGATCTCTCTGGAATAATTGACATGTGGTTGACAAGAATTGACAAGAATTAGGTACTTCTAGTTCCTCATCAAACTCGGTGCTTGGGTGGAATGTTTCTATACGAACTTGCTTACAAGCTTCTTAGAAAAAATGTTCACTTTTGTCCTTGTCGAGTGATGTAGTAGTGAAAGTATTCCTACTTCGAGACATTCCTGGCAGGTAAAATTTTTGTCTACAGTTTTCCCGAAACTTACAGTTTTCACTAAGACCATTTTACAGCTTTAGCATGGCTTAAAATATCATGTATAGGTCAGTTCCTAGAGTTACAGGAAAAGGATTTGTTGGTGAAGATCGACTTATCTGTCGTAATACACCGACACCGATACCGTAGCCAGCCAGATTCTGCAAACTTAAATGTGATTTATTCCTATACATTTACATCAAGGACTCGATATTTTGTGTGAGAAGTTAAGTCAAGTAATCGAGAGGAGAAGTTTGTCGAGATAAACGATACACCCGGCGAACTGTTACTGATTGCTTTTAATGGAGTGAGAAACCGTGTATTAAAATGTGTCCAGGAGAATCCTTAAATTAATTAATTGTTGATTTGTTGATTTTATTTACCTATGCGTTTTATAAAATGTCCATAAAGTGAGTGCCGATATTTTATTAAAGTTCTTGAATGTTTTGACAAGTGTCCTAACCTAACAAAATCAAGAGCTGTCAGTTGTAAAGAGTGGATTAAGTTAAGACAAACCTCTTTATGTCAGGGCCTACTCCAAAATGGGTTCGTTCTCGAACACTCGATATTATAATGACGTTGTAATCTTCATTTGTTTCCGAGATGTCTCAAAAATTTATTTTCAAAGTACGGCAATATTGCACTAACTTTTTTGGGATGGTGGTTCTGATAATTTCGTATTTTAAGGCAGGATGAGATTTCCAAAGATGAAAAAAGAAATCACAAAACGTTCTATTCTTTCAAATTTATTTAAAATCTTCGATCCAATGGGTTTGTTAAGCAATTGTCGTTAGCCAACAATTTCTGCACGAAAACAAAATTCTGCATTTTTTTCAAAATGTATTTTTGACATGAAGGGAAGGGGGAGACAATTTTGAACTTGAAAAGCGGCGCGGCCCGGCACAAAGGAATGTACGTGACCTTGCCAAGGTCAAAATTGTCTCCCCCGCCCCCTTCCCTTCATGCCAAAAAAACATTTTGCTTAGGAAAAGTTCGTTGTATTCCGGGCAAAGAAACGAACGAAACGCGTTTTGATTTTTTGCGCTACGCCTCTTCGGAGTCGAGTTATCTGGGTCTTAAGAAATTTTAGACTTTCACTCTCCCTCACCTCCAAATCGTCCAACCCCCCTCCACCCAACTCGCCCTTAAAAAAACATTAAAATAACCTTCTAAAAACATTAGCTGAACCCCCCCTACATGCACGACCGGCCAAGAACAAACCATTAAAAAAAATTCTCACCGAATATTTCGCGAACACGTCGGATCGACTTCAGCCTGGGACGAGCTTACGTGTTCTGCCAAGCCGAGTGCCAAGCTCTTCCTTTTTTGGGAAGAAATTTTTTTTCAGTAGGATCAAAACTGACGGAGCAATCCACGAAAAACTGATATCCCGTACTTTACAACGCCCCCCCCCCCCCCTGATCGGTGGAATGGGAATGGGGAAATTGAGCGTGGACCTCACTCAGTCAATCGGGGAAAAAAAGTTGATATAGAAGGTCTGCACTTCAGGTTTTTTTCTTCCGACCCAGCAGGGTAGACAGTTCAATCCGTAGTCCCTTTTGCTGTTTGCTGGCCTGGCATCACATCACACCTTTTTTGACAACGTATTGCTGTGTTGCCACGTTGTCCTACAAAGCCAGCAGTATTGTCGATTATATTATATCTCAACAGAGTTTTTTTTTTTTTTAATAATTGTAATAAATATTATTTTGAGTGGGTAAGCCATGTCACTTAATTAATAAGAAGTGATGTTGGTCATTGTTATTTGTTATTTCGACCACGATCGATTAATAAAATCCTTGCCGCATTTGTCCCGTTGCTTGCGAGCTTCTGCTCTTTTCAGTTGAACTTTTCAGTTGAACAATTTTTCGGGACGACTAAAATGAAAATGAGAAATTGTTTCTACACTAATCATCGTTCGTGTCTTTCGCAATAGAGAAATTAGTCGAGAGATTTGAGATTAAAGTTGTTGATTGATTGTAATATCGAAGTCGTATAGCAAGTAGAATTTCCCGTCATCATCAAGCGCATGCAGCCATGCAGCGGTTTCATATTATTGACCATGTCCGTGTGTCTGACTTATCGGAAGAATGAAGAATAATAATTTATGAAGTCGATTTGATCGGTATCGTTTAAATAGTTTTAATGAAAACGGGCATAGTAGTAGTAGTAGTAGTCTCGGTAGAGTAGTAGATTAACACGGACAGGTATGGATAATTCGATCATTGTTGTTAAATCGTGTAACACACTTTCTCCCGTCCCATCCCGACCCGTCGTGTCGGTGCCGGTGCCGGTGTCTAGTAGTGCTTTTATATCCTGATTGTCTATCATGATGTCAGTTCGATTCAATTTGTCTCAAGACGTTTTATTATAATAATAACAATAATAATAAGAGACGTTGCGTTATTATAACACACGCAATCAATGACCGCAACACGCGCGGTATGAAGAAAAACGATCTCAGAGTCGATAGGTATGTACTATAGACACCGACACCAGAACCAACCGATATTCTAAATCTATAAAAAAAAAAGATGGGTCACATGCACCTATCCTGTCCTTGTTTTATAATTCGATGACAATGACGCATTTAATTGCGATTTGCGTAAGTAAATTGCGTAAACCGCTTGCCATTGTGAAAGCGTCAGAGATCAGCTTGTGAACTGTAACATAAAAATTGGGTTTAGTTTACAGAATAGAGAATAGAGAAACGGTCTCTGAAACGGTCGAAGACGCCGTTTCTACACTTTTTTCTTAGCCTTATGAATATCTTACATTATTAAAAGGTCGAAAAAGTATTTTCTCGAGATAAAAATCTTAACGACCTGTTTATTTTACTTTCAACGTCGTATGTAAGTTTACAGACCTTAGTTAACAAGAAGGAACAATTATATTGCAAGTCAAAGGATGGCGTGGAAGAAACGCACGCAAGGGACGCGCCAAGATTAGGCAAGGAAAATAAGTAAAGTGGAGTATCTATCGCGGGATCAAGCGGAGATTTATGATCAGCTGCTATACCGCAATAATGTCTTTTCTTTGTGCAATTATTGAATTCCATGTCCTCCGAAGCGGCGATTCTCATGATGATGTTTTGGACGAAGATCTTTCAGACAACCCCGTTTCATCAGTGGTCTTTCGCTTGCTTACGACCGACTTTCTGGGTGTTCGTGTGACTGAAACTCTCGACTCTTAACTCCTCTACGGGAGGCGTTGTTCAAGAGTAAAAGTTCGATTTGAAGCTTGATTGAAGAAAATTCCCTATGCCGCAAAAGCTGCAAAGGAAAGGACCAAGTGAGAACCTGTCTATAAGTGTGGTCTCCTTTTTTTATGGAGAATCGAAGAAATTGTGTACTTCATTGAAGGGGAATTCGCTACAATTTGTCAAAAAATTCTATCTAGGCGGGTTTGGTCCGAATTTTGAGAAAGAGTTTGCACGGACCTTGATTTAGGACGAGAATAGAAAATTGAATTTTATAATAATTGACAAAAAATGACAGTTCATTCATATATTCATTTGAATTCATGAAATTGGTTGATTCATTTTATATGACAAAAACGATTTCAAGCTGTGCAATGTTGCCAAATTAATTTTTACTACTTATATCTTGTGATATAAATCTTTTTGCCCAATTTGCAGCGGTTTGTCACACTGATCTAATAATATGTCCGAATAAAATTCTAAACATTTCTGTTAGTTTTTTTCTTCAAATTTTTTTTAAGCTGGCTGGAAATCGAAAGACGGCCCCTGGTCCGGGGCCCCCCTTCAATGGGGGAGGGGTTCTAAGAACCTCCCGGCTAGCCATGAGAATGAGATTAGGAACATGGAATGTGAGAAGCTTGTACGAGGCGGGAAAAACGCATAATGTGGTGCAAGAAATGAAAAGATTGAACATCGGCCTTCTAGGAATAAGTGAAATGAGGTGGCCAAATTCAGGAAGCTGCCGAGTGGACAAATGCTCGGTATATTACTCAGGAGAAGCCTCCAAAAACCATAAAAACGGAGTAGGATTCATAGTGGATCAAGTCACCGCTAAGCCGGACTATGTTTTCTTCCGATCTCAGATAGAGTAGCTATGGTGCAACTAAATACGAAACCGATGAAAATGAACATCATTCAAATATACACTCCACACAGCGGACTTACATATGATAACGGAGTTGAGAAATTTTACGAAGAGGTAGAGGTTGCAATGCAATACACAAAAGGAGATGAAATATCTATAGTAATGGGCAACATTAATGTTAAAGGAAAACAAGAAGAAACAGCCGGCGACTGGAGCAAAGGTGTCCATAACGACAGAGGAGATAGAATGTTTCATTTCTGCCAGGAGAAAAACCTGATATTAGGAAATACATTCTGCAAAAATATCAAAAATCAAACAGATTACATTACCATTAACAAGAGATTCCGCAACAGCATAAAGTCAGTGAGAACCTATCCTGGAGCGGATGTATACCATCTGATCACAACCTCCTGGCCGCAGATTTAAACCTAAAGCTGAAAAGATCCCAAACAAAAAAGAAAGATAGGGAAGGGAAGTGGATTGGGCCAAATTGAGATATCCTGCAATTCAAGAAAACGCCACTCACAGGCTAAATGAAGAGTTACAGAAGATAGTAGATAATAATTACGAAGACATAAATGGAGCTTGGGAAGACATGAAACAGATAACGCCCGATATAATGAAAAAAACAAAACAACTGAAGGCGGAAAGTGGCAAAGTCAACAACAAAAACAAGTGCATGACCGATAGAATAATGAAGATGATGGAAGAAAGACGCGCATTAAAGAACAAGAACGCAGATGGATATAAAATTATGAATAATGAAATTCGCAGAGAAATCGGGAAGGCAAAGGAAGATTACCATGCTAAAGAATGCGCCGAAATCGAACAGCTACAAGAAAAGTATGACACCTTTTCGCTGCCGGAGGTCGTTCACATACACAAGTACTAACTGACGAAAAGGGAGACTTAGTATACGAAACGGAAGACAAGATGAGATTGTGGAAAGATTTGTGAATATCTGCAATAATGCCATTTACACAATCACAAATTGCTGATATAAAGCAATTAATTGCATTCACAATATCAGAGTCTTTAAGAGATGATAAGTTATTAACACAGATAGCAGATAAAGTGGCAGAAAAAATTAATATTTCTGGCGTGAATGATAAAGTGGAATGTATGCAGCAACAAATCGATGAATTAAAATCGGAAAATAAAACCTTACAATTACAACTGAATAAATGCGAACAGGCGGCCAAACTGAAGAACGTTCGTATACAGGGAGTGCCTAACTTACCTGCTGTAGATCTTGAAAATAGTATGGCACAATTTTTAAATCGTGAACTGGGTACAAACATGGTGATGAACGATATTGAACGTTGTTACTACATAACAACGCCTGGTAATAATGGAAAGCGTGTGGCTGTTGTTAAATTCTCAAGCTATAGGACAAAGGTTGATGTTTTGCGAAACAGAAGGAAATTAAAGGGTACTGGGGTGGTAATAACCGAGGAACTGACAAAAAGCACACATGAATTATACATTAAAACTGTTCAAAAGGTTGGGAAAAGGAATGTATGGACCATCGAGGGTCGTATTTTTGCTAAACCACCCGGAATTGAGAGAAGATGTAAAGTCGAAACTTTTGAAGATGTAACCAACATGAGATTGATCTCCTAAGGGAATCTTAACCATCTGAGATTATAGGTTTTTTTTTTTTTTGTGATTGAAGCTGAAGGGAACGACTGCGGCTGCAGAGACTAATTATTGGTTATTTGATTTGTAATATTTTCTATTGGCCAAACTACTCAAGGGCATACTATACGGAATTCCTTTATATTGTTTTTCTGCGTCTTTATTGCTAATTTAATTTTAATTTAAGTATAGGCATAGTTTGATTGAGATTAGTACAGATATTTTTTTTATTTTTTTTAGTTTTGTTTACTATTTTTGTAAGTAGATAACCATAGGATACATATAGCGTGATATATTGCTGCTGGTACTTGCATTGTATAATTTTGTATTACAGAATAATAATTATTTGGTAGATTTTTATTCCGATATATATAATTTATAGACTCTCGTAGCTGCTCTTCTTCGTTCAGGGACATACTTTACGGAATTCTTTTATTTTGTTTGCCTGCGTTTTTATTGCTAACTTAATTGTAATTTACATAATAGACATAGTCTGATTGAAATTAGTACCTACAGATAAATTTTTATTTTATTTTTAGTTTGTTTACTATTTGTAAGTAGATAATCGTAGGATACATAGTGTGATATATTGTTACTGGTGCTTGCATTATAATACGGAATAATTTGGTAAATTTTTATTAAGATATAATTTATAGACCGCAGCTGCTCTTCTTCGTCTGTTTCGGACGAGTTTTGTACATTTTGTTTCTGTTTATTATAGTTAGCTTCGTAATGAATAGGCTGAAGTGTGGTCATTTAAATGCACGGTCTCTTATAAGGCATTTTAAGGAAGTTTCTGATATAATATTGAATGAAAGCTTTGACGTTTTTGGTGTGACAGAAACTTGGCTGAACAGCAATGTTCCTGATACATTGGTGGGGATAGACGGCTACAAGATTATAAGACGGGATAGACCCGAAAGGGGTGGTGGTGTGGGAATTTACATTAGAACCCACTTTTCCTATGAAGTTATAAGTAGCTCAAGAGAAATTGAACAGCTATGGTTGAGGATTGGCGATCGGAGTGGGGGTATCTGCTTCTGTGTCGCGTATCGGAGCCAAGTTGTTGATTACAGGCGGTTCTTTTCTGCTTTTGAGGACACGCTCACTGAGCTGCTTTTGAACAATGGAAGGATTTTATGTGTAGGCGATTACAATGTTGATCTCTTAGATACAGATGACTACAGAACTAAGTAAGTGCTTGAACTTTTTGATGGTCTTGGATTAACACAACTGGTTGATCAACCCACCAGAATCACCGAGGATTCGGAGAGTCTTCTGGACTATTTTATTGACCTCTCATGCTGAGGATGTGACGGAACTCCACGTTACTCCGGTAAATGGGGTGGCCGATCATGAGCTTCTGTCTTGTATATTTAACTTTGATGTACAAAAACCTGAAGTAAGGCATAGAACCTATAGAAATCTCAGTGGTATCTCAACTCAACAATTTGATTCGGACTTAAGATCGATTCCATGGAGGAATATATATGATATTGCAGACATAGATGAAAAGGTTTCATTCTTAACTGGAAATCTGAATACATTGCTGGACCTCCATGCTCCTCTTAAGACCGTGCGTATTACAAAGCCTTACTCTCCTTGGTTGACTGATACGATTCGCGCTATGATGAAGGATCGGGATAAATGCCTCAGAAAATATAGGCATAATAAGACATCTGATAATTGGAAAGCTTACAAAACATTGAGAAATATGGTAAATATGACTATTGGGAAGGAGAAGAAGGCGTACTATAAGTCTGCCTTCGTTGGGGGCTCAGGAACCTCACGTTTCTGGTCCGAACTGCGAAGACTTGGACTTGGTGTAAGAGGTAGTGGTGGGCCAGCTAATTTGGATGCAGCTACAATAAATGATCATTTCATTCGGTCTGTGCCAGATCTTGCTCCTGACGAGTCAGTTATAAAATTCTATAATAGTACTAAAAGTGGAAATTATGCTGCTTTCTCATTCAGGCCTGTATCCGAAGTAGATGTCTTAGAGATCATACGTCATATTAAAACTAAGTCTGTTGGTGTAGATGGAATAGGCATTGAGGTAATTTATCTATGTATACCATTCATTCTTCCATATATCGCTCATATAGTAAATTTTTGTGTAGTAAATTCTGTGTATCCCAAAGAGTGGAAGAAAGCACGAGTAATACCTTTGCCGAAATGCAGTAACCCAACGAAACCGGACGACTTGCGTCCTGTCAGTATTTTACCTACACTTTCTAAAATACTAGAGAAAGTCATGGAGGGTCAGTTGCGTGAGTTTTTTGATTGCCACGGTGTGATGTCGCAGTATCAGTCGGGTTTTCGGCCAAAACATAGTTGTTGTACGGCTTTGTTGAAGGTAACGGATGATATTATCGATGCTGTTGATAAGGGTAAAATAAGTGTTCTAATAACACTCGACTATTCAAAAGCATTTGACACGATAAACCACAGACTTTTGTTGGCTATCTGTCACTATGTGGGCCTGACTGAGTGCGCGGTGAAGCTGGTATCAGACTACTTAACGGATAGATTACAGTGTGTACAGTACTCTAACCGTTGCTCTGGTTATGTGAAATTAAGCAGGGGTGTCCCTCAGGGCTCAATACTGGGTCCCCTATTGTTTTGTGTATATACTGCTGATCTGCCTTCGGTAATTTTGTCTTGTGACAGGCATCTATATGCAGATGATACACAGCTGTATCTATCATTTCTGCCTGAGGAAGCGAGTCAGGCAGTTGCAGCAATAAATTTTGATTTATCTAGTATATGTGATTTTTCAAGTAAATATTGCCTCAAGTTGAATGCAAAAAAGTCGTATATGATAACGTTTGGTAGAAAAACAACTCGTGAGAGGTTCATATTGAATTTTGGGGGCGAGATTCTGCTGCAAGGTGAGGTTATAACACATAGTGCATGTATCAGGAATCTTGGACTGTATATAGATAACGACCTGAGATTCACCAGTCATGTTAGTAAATGCCTGCAAAGTGCCTATTTCAAGCTAAAACTATTATATCAACACAAGAATATCCTTGACCAGAAAACTAAGATGTTACTCACCAACTCACTCGTGCTTTCGATATTCAATTACTGTGATACTGTTTACGGGCCTTGTCTCAGAAGTGAGGACACTCGTAAAATTCAGAAGCTACAGAACGACTGCTTGAGGTACATTTATGGTGTTAGGAAATATCAACATATTAGCCATAAATTGGTAGAGAGTGAATGGCTGAGTATGCGGGGCAGACGGCGGCTTCATGCCGCTTGCCAATTTATGGATATATTAAGAACGAAAATGCCACCTTATTTGTATTCAAAGATTTCGTATCGAACCGATGTACACAACCTGAATTTGAGATTCAGGGGATTGCTGACGCCTCCTATGCGTTCGACGGAAATATATAGACGGTCTTTTTCATACAATATTGTCAATACCTTTAACTCTTTACCGGATGGGATAAGGAGGCTTGGTAAGAGAATGTTCAGGAGTGGTCTTCGTCACATGATCCTAAGTGAGGTTTGAAGGTTTCTTCTTCTCTTCTAGTTGCAGGGAGGGGGCAGCTGTGAGTTCTTGGTGTAGAGTTATATAAAACTTACATATGCATGGGTTAAGTTCCAATGATGTGTCCAATGTGTTAGGTGCAAGTATCTGATAACTACCTGCTAGGAGTATTGATGTAGATATACTATATGTTGGAATGATATGTTACTCTTTCTGGGTTAGGTGGAAGAGCAGTTGAGGGGGGTCATGTCTTCCCTCAATTGAACCTCGCCATTTGACAAGGATATATATTATAATGGAATGTAAATGTTTAATTTTGTTAAAAGTCAATAAAGTCATTATTATTATTATTATTATTATTATTATTATTATTATTATTATTATTATTGCATCGAGGAGTGGTTCGAGGACGATAGAAATGCAGACTATGCGAGATAGGGGAGGAAAGTGGTGAATACAATGGTCCAACTATAATGGAAGCAGAAGTGGTATAAATAAGAGCGATGACCGGAATGAAAGACAGAAAAGCATGCGGACCCGACGAAATTCCGACAGACTTGAATTTGAAATTGTTCCAAGACATGGCACTGGACAAACTATGCAGGCTTTACAACCGAATCTATGAGACTGGAGAAATCCCCAGATAATGGATGAAATCAACATTTGTCACGATTCCTAAGAAACATATAACGCAAGAAAATTTGAAGACTTTAGAACCATCAGTCTCATGCGCCATGCAATCAAAATTTTTCTAAAAATCATCCACCAACGAATATACAAGAAAATAGAAGCTCAAATAGGACCAACGCAGTTTGCATTCAGAGAAAGTCTGAGAAACAGATCTCCGTACTCCTGTTTCCCTTTGGGCTAAGCCCTGGTCCTTCATCCTATTTTCAAAACAATTAGTAATTGACCCAAACAACAATTGATAGTTGATAAATACATCGCGCACCACAGAGCTATCCAAGAAGTTACGCATCTTCGACTTACAACCGAAATTACTTCACAAACGTAAGTTACACGCAATTTTCCTATAATTCTGAGTGAGTTATAGTAGATGGCACCAGAGCCAAAACGGCCGCTATTCGCGAAATATGCACCAACAAGCACGACTTCGCCTTTTAATCCAAGATGAAGGAAAATCTGCAAGGGGTTTCAAAATTATTATTCAGAGTCGAGAACTTTTGCAATACTAATCCGAGTACTAATCGGACTGTAATAATAATAATAGGTTTGGTCTAGGCCAGAGGTGTCCAAACTACGGCCCGCGGGCCAAACCCGGCCCGACAGGAGATTTTATCCGGCCCGCCAAGGATTTCGTAAAATATAGTAAAATATAGATATTAGATCTCGCGCAGATGAAGAGCGCATTCGGTTAGAATGAGCATCACAGTATCACGCTCGACTACACTACATATTTGATTTTGTACTCTGACTGTACGTAGGCCCTCAACTGCAGTGCCTGCAAAGCTACGAGATTGTCCACGACAAACCAAAAATTCAGGGCCCCGCTAATGAATTTAAATACCAAACTGGCCCTCGCAGCAAAAAGTTTGGACGCCTCTGGTCTAGGCAGTAGTTGTGATGACCGCTTCGATGGTGTTTCAAGAGTTCTCACAGCTTTGCTGAAAAAAGTCCGTTTTTTATTAGATCGTTACGTCACGAATTAATTTTTTTACGTAAGTAGGTAGGTATGGGTATGGGTAGATTTAGATTATATGTATGTGAGGCACTTAAACCTACTTTCGAGTCGAGGTGGTTACTTAATCGGTACGTCTGCACGGGATTCTGCATCATGATGATTTATCATTTTATTCAATAATAATAATGATGATGATGATAATGATGATAGTAGTGTGTAGGTATGCAGAGTTATGATTGCTGCAGATTGATGCATACGAATGAAAGGAATTCGTCTTATTACATCATCGAAACGGCGTGAATAAGTAATAATAACATAACACCGAATGTATTTCGTGTCCTTAGGTATGATATACGTAAGCTAAACGTCCAATCAAAGTTTCTCTTTCATCTTCTAATAAAAAAATAACCAAATCATCATGTTATTATTAATTATTACTTAATGATACATAATATACACCTTAGGTAGTGTCAGTAATGGCAGTGTCTATGTAATAAAATACCTGCTAATAAGAGGTTTATTCAATTCAATCAAATGCTCTGAAAATATTATTATTATTATTGTTCCCAGTTTGTTTTGTTGGAAGGATGAAAGGAGAAATTATTATTGTTTTGGCGAGGCGATGGCGAACGTTTCAGAATAATTGACCCGTTAACCCTGTTTCGCCAGCAGGAGGCGGTAAACGCGACGGTGGGTGAAACTAAAATATAATGTCTTCCTTCCAATGATTTATGTCTTGGAGTAGAGTGGAGTGGAGACTAGAGAGAGTGGAGTATCTAATAATGTTGAGTAATCTGCAGGTATATGATGTGCAACAATATGATAATGGTCTATTAATATGAAACATTTAACAAATATTACACTTACCTTACGACTTACGACAGACACAAGATTAATAGTAATTTGGGCCGGGCATGGCCGGGGCGGGTACCGATAAGAGAGTATACAGGAAGAAATATGAAACTATGCCATTCAATAGTTATTGCTATTTAGTATATTTAGAAGATACTACAAACATTCTAAGGTATATAGGTACTTACTCTTATTATATGCATTTTTTTAGTTTCTGGTTGTTTATTGTTGCAGGAAATTGTTGTTCCATATAACAATATTATTGTATGTAATATGCAACTTTGTTGTGCAATTATTAATTATTATCTATTTATTTTTTTTTTGTTTACCTCTACCTCACCTCTAATATAGACAAATATTTAGTCAGCGGAGGTGAATGTGTCTACCTACCTGAGTACCTAAATTGTTCATATAGGAGTTGGAAAATTTCGTCATAGGTAGTATACTTTTACGTATATACCAGGCATCTGAAAATGATTATCAACTCGACTACTCGAGTAACGACTACTCGACTACTACTTCATCGTCATCGGGCCGAAACTCCACCGATCCTTTAAAGTGTAACGACTTGTCGTCATTAACGTAATTAGCGCGAGAAAGTTTCGTTTTTAATAATTGCTGTTTTAATAAAATAACTACGTTCAATACGGCTAGCGCCCTCTAGTTTCCAATAACCATACCTAAAATACCGAGCTCTGCTTGCAACTTTAAAGATTCGTAGAAAATTCTAGTTTTCGCTTAACCAGTACACAGTGACCTGAAACGAGTAACTTACAGTACGGAAGGGCAGGCTCAATGACATTAAAAGGATAGGGCGATTCGTGAATTATGACGTCACGGTAGAGAGACACGGAGAGAACACCGAGAATGCATAATGAGCGGGGACATCTACGAGAATCGCTAAGCGGGTAGAAGCGCTGTTCGCGGCCTCTCCGGATTTTTCCTATTAAAACTCTTTGCCTTTTGAAATACCTTTTCTTATCTAATCGTTTTTTTTTCTATCGAGTCTGACTTATTTTTATAACGCGGTGGAGCAGAAAATAAATGACCGCGCGTCTAATTAATGTGCCGATAATAATAATTATTGTGACATTAGCCAATTTTGTGACGCCATCGCTCGACCCTTGTTCTTTATAGAATTTGCAGTGAAATTACCTTCAAGTAAATCGCTTCCCTAAGCTAAAGCGGCTTACTTACCTCAAACAAGGACAGTAGTGTTTAATAATCATAACAATGACCAGCTAGACTCAAATAAGTGTACAATTACTTATACATTTGGGTATTCGTTACTTACATGAGAGTGTCTGTTACGCGACCATCAACAACCGGAGGCGAAACAATTCCCGACATTTCTTCGGAGAAAAACAAACTGCCCGTTCAGATAAACGTTTCCAGTCTATGAATCGACTCGAGGTAGAAGGTAATCTCAATTGCAGACGCCATGAGGAAGACGAAACAGCTTTCCATGTAATCTTTGAGTGCTCAGCACTCAATCGAACCCGATACACAATCATGGGGAACAATACCAATGACATGACGTCGGGGAAAGCTTCGGCAAGCAAACTTCTGAACCTTGTAAAGGCTACAGAGTTATTTGAGCCAAGAACCAATAGCTTCCGTATCTAGCAACAAACAACAAACAAACAAAAAATTTCAGGCGCCGACACATGATCAGAGATCCTGTAAGTACTCCAAACTTTACTATTTCCTGGAAGCAGAGTTAGAAGAAAACTGACCATATTATCAAACTCAAATTTCCCCTTATATCAGATTTTGATGCAAGTTATTGACAGACATTTCATCCAGAAGTGAACTAATGAACTATCGATGTGTAAATATTGTCTCGCAATAATTAAATTGCCTTTGTAACATTGTCACATATGCCTGTGAAATGACAGTAGAGTTAACTCAGCTAGAGTCTAATAATTTTACTGTCAAATTAAATATTGAAATATTTAATCAGAGATACTCCTTTTACATGTAAAAATGTAAATATTGTTTTTATCAAGTTCAAGACTTTTTCAACATAGGGATAACCTTGATAGACTAAAGAAAATAGAAACAAGAATAATCACAAGCGAATTTTTTTATACTTTTTTAGAGCTTATAAGATTTAATTTAGAAACTTCAAAATTAAATAAAGCATCTGGCATCCCACTATATGTATTACCTTTTTCTACCACTATATTATCCTGATGGTGGCATCTAACGTAGTAAGTAAGCGGAACATTCTTCTCCATAAAAGGGAAAGTTGGAGAACTTTCAGGAAATGCCCACCACGATGTCTAGAATGTTTCAAGAATGGAACATTGGGATCTCCGAATAGGCATTCGGGAGTTAGTTAATTCTCGAAAGGCATTCCAGAAAAACTCCAAGAATGTATGTAAGCGAAGCAAGCAAGCAATCGAGCCTGGTTCAGTGTAGAATGCGAATAAATAGTCAGCAAATAAGGAAACGGTAGTAAGTGAGCGATATAAGAAGGCGGTAGTACCTATGTGTGATTTACGAAAGCGGTTGTTAATAGTAGTGAGAGTGTAATAATTGAATTTGTAAATTAGTACAATAGTGTTTAGTTTTAGTGAGAATTTTCGTATAGCGCCTCGTCTACGAGTAAATGTTAACAAAAATCAAATTTGTCTTTAACGCCCAAAACATATCCTCGGTTGTTGAAATGTAATTTCCTGGGGCGACGTTTCCAATCATGGAGCTCGTATTAAAACGGTAATTCAATTCCGGGTATGTGCGCAATTATCGTCATCATCAATTCACCAATCAACGGGATACGTTCGTAATAGTCAATCAACATGAAGAGTTTTGTTTTTGTTGGCAGTAGCAAAGTAGAGACGCGAAAAATAACAGCGAGAGGGTGTCGAATCGGTTTATGAATCTTTTTATGCACTGTACTTTTTCTACAGGCGAAGAACTGAAGCGGAGAAGTAAGTGAAATTGACCTCTTCTGTCGTGGCTTAGAACTCTTCGAAGATCGTGAACTAATAATAAATACGTCGATGACATCAGGACATCGGAATTAAATATTCCGGGTGCTTAGTATTCCCAAAAGCCCTTCCAGTTGCGTGTTGTTGATGCCTTCCTTATCAATTCTGCATGTGTTTTCGCACATACATACTTGCGGATTCACGCAGAACAGACACCCATCATCACAGGTGGGTATAGGTAATCCAGAGCGTAATCGACCATCTCGCATTAATCACGTACCGGTACCGCCTTGGTGAAACTAATCGTATTCACCATGCAGAGTACCTACAATACCTGGTACATGTTACAGTTGATGTTATATACTCGCGTTTAGGCAGGCAAGCAGGATGCATTAAGAATTTAAAATTATTACACAAAGGGGCACGTAAAATGGTGATCATTATTTATTACAAAACTCTAGTAAACTATACAAACACTATAACACTAACAGGCTTCCATTTCACGCGAAAGTCGGCCGCATGTTCAAGAGAATACAAGAAACTCGTCGAGGAAATCCATCATTATCACGCTTCTTCCTACATCGTGATAGGGTGATAGTGACTCAAACAAAAGCGGATGTAATAATGTTTTTGTTACGATGTATACGTGCGATTGTTATTATTATTATTATTTATTTTTAATTTAATTTACCTTTTTCTCTAAATTTTACCTGTGACCGATACGACAAATTCACGTGAAATCACCGAGGCAAAGACGAACCGGTCTGCATTGCGTCGTTTCGACCAAATTTTGCTTTTCCTCTCGATTATCCCATTCACTCTAAACCTTTAAACCTACCATTACAAAAGGCGTCCTGGAATAGAAAAAACCGTGCTTTAGCGATGGGTGATTCTAAAGCCTATATGCTCGTATCCTTTATCAGACATGCATGGTGCTTTTAGATGGCATTTTTTAAGATAATGGTCCATTTTCCAATACTTTTGCATATCGAACTGAAGCAAGTTTCTATGAGAACGATATAATAAAAATATTTTTATTAGATGACGGTTTTTAATTAATTCTATGAAACTTTCATCGTCGTCAAATAGGGATCAAGTTCATTGAGACCGCTGCTGCTGTTCGTGGGTTAAATTCGAGATTTAACCCAATTAATAATCGCTTTAATTGATGGGAACGCACGCTATTTTTATTGTTTCCATGACGTGTTTTTATATTTCGGTTTCATCGAATAATGTGACCAGTTCCAAATTATCTGCAAAGCCAATATTATGGCTAATGAAGACACCTGGAATAATAATAATAAAGACACCCTCTCGTTATCATTAAATAATTAAATTGCATACAGTGGGTCATAAAAATATGTATTGAAGAACGAGTTCATGTAAAACGTGTGTGTTTCCTGCACATTCCGGCTATTAGACTTGAATTTAAGGAATTGGTTTGTTGCAATTTCTTTTTCTAAGACGAAATTTAGATGGAATGGTCAAAGTCGGGGATGTTAAATGTATTGTCAACTTGAAGAATCAATTTTCTTTTAGTTAATTCTCTTGAGCTTCTCTGAGACAATGGTGAAAACGTCACTTCGATGATATCTGCTTCCTATCTCATGATATAGCACTGCGAAATATCACCTGTGACGTCATATAAGTCGCGACTGTCTACACGTTCCGTTTTCTTGGTATAATTTTTACCGCACATAGTACTGTCTTAAGAACCGCGGTAGTTGTGACGTCAGAATTCTGACTCCAACAGCCCTCAACTCGCTTATGCTTATTTAACATCGCAGTAAACTCGAATAAAAAACCTACCTGCATAAAATATGACAATAATGTTTGATTTAATTAAAAAAAAAAACTTTCTAATGCCATTGACAAGTTCAAGAAACCGATCCTAGATCCAATTTGAGCATAATTTTGCATCCCTTTTTACATTTTTTACTTTCATGCAATCATGCCCTCCCGCAATCTTCCTTCCTCTTGTATGTAAACCACTGTCAAAGCACTTCGGATGTCCGTTGGATTGTATAACCATAACCACAACACTTGTACCTGGACTGAGATTGAGAAAATAGCATACAGGACAGGAGAGAGGAAAATATATCCTGCAGACCAGCAGCAAGCAGTTCTTTTCCAGCCGTAGCGGGAGAAGGAGTTCATCTCCAACATTCGCAACATTCAAATACCGCATTCTTCCAAATCAAACGCAACGCATTTTGGTCCTTCGGTCAGTTTTTGACTTTGTCCACAATCAATCCCAGAACACAAAATAAATGGGTATTATCGGCGAAGAAAAACCCTGGAGTGCGGACCTCCTATATCAATTTTTTTGTCACCGATCGACCAAGTGAGTTGCCAGCTCAATTTCCCCATCACTCACGTTCCACTGATCCGAGGGGAGGAATGGAGGGAGAGGTCATTATAAAGTACGGGATATAGGGTCTTAGCGAAAAACTTGTTTGTTAGCAGAACACGTACGCTCGTTCCAGGCGGAAGTCGATCCGAGGGCGACTTGTTCGCAAAATTTAGTGATTTTTCGTTGCGAAAAAAATTTTTAAATGGTTTGTTCTTGGCCGGTAGTGCATGTAGGGGGCTCAGCTAATGTTTTTTAGAAGGAAGGGTATTTTGATGTTTTTTAAGGGCCCGTTGGGAGGGGGTGGTGTGACAATTTGGAGGGGAGTAAGAGCGAAAGCTCAAAATTTCTTAAAACCCCGATAACTCTACTTCCAAGCAACGTTCGCGAAAAATCCGCCGCTGGCACGCGAAACAAAAATCTGCATTCTTTTCAAAATGTTCTTTGGCATGAAGGGTAGGAGTGGGGGAGACAATTTTTATTTGAAAAGATGTCCTTATCTTTCAGCTTTAATTTTCGCTTTGAAAAATCTGGCTGCGATAAATTTTCAAGGGAGATATGGTTATTCTACCTTCCGATTCTGTAACGGCGGGGGAAAGGAGTGGAGTAGGGGGTTCTTGAGGGGCTAAAAATGGAACTGAAATATGTGACTATTTATTTAAAAAAAAAATTCCATTCGGTCCATTTTTCGCCCGTCTGCGCGAGTTAAAAGCATAAAAACGTTCCTGAGCGGACGTGTGAGTCAGCCGATGCACCAGCGGGAAGGGGGAAATTTTTTTGAATGCTCGCTTCCTCGTATCTCAGTCAATTTTTAACTGATTTTGAAAATTCTTTCTGCCTGTTAACCACTGAACTTCGACGAAGGAGGAAAATGACAAGATGATTCTCCCCCACCTATTCCTTTCATGCAAAAAAAAATTTGAAAAAATTGCTGATTTTTGTTTCGCGTGCCAGCGGCGAATTTTTTGCTAACGTTGCTTCGGAAAGGGTTCTTGGTATTCCGGGTAAAAATCGAACAAAACGTCGTTTGATGTTTTGCGCTACGCCTCTTCGGAGTCGAGTTATCGTGGTGTTAAGAAATTTAGAACTTTGCTCTCCCCCCTCCAAATTGTACCACCACCCCCTCCCAACGGGCTCTCAAAAAACAACAAAATACCCTTCGAAAAAACATTAGCTGAGCCCCCTACATGCACTACCTGCCAAGAACAAACCATTGGATTTTTTTCGGATATTTCGCGAACAAGTTGTCCGATTGACTTCCGCCTGGAATGAGCAAACGTGTTCTGCCAAGCTCTTCCTGTTTGGGAGGAGCAATTTTTTCGGTAGGATCCAAACTGACGGAGCAATCCACGAAAAACCGATATCCCATACTTTACAATGACCTCACCGCCTCCCCCTTCGGATCGGTGGAATATGAGTGGGGAAATCGAGCTGGGGAAAACTCACTTAGTCGATCGGGGAAAATTTTTTGATACAGGGGGGGTTTTCTTCGAAATAGCAATAATACCTTACTAAAAGAAAATAAGAAAGATATTTTTCTCGCTTCCATCTCTGATGTTTAGTATGGGGTAGTATAATAAAAAGAGGATAGGTAATAATAATTGAAAGAGGAACCTAGATAGCAAGTTAAGGGAACGTTTTGAAAATCTTCCAAAGAAAACGTTAAAACCTCCCAGTGTACCATGAACCACGAGCCCTAATCAAGCCATAAAAGCAGACCGTGCGTGCGTGCAGTCGCTCTTGTAAAAGTAGCGGAATTTCCTGAAGAATTTTCTTAATTATTCAAAGCGCGCCCGTTGATATTCGTGACGCGAAGTTATGATGATGACATTCAGTCCTATTTATACGATCTTCACGGTAAATCCGATGACTGCGTGTCTGCAAAGAATTTATTTATAAAATTTATGCGAGTCCTTCTATACATACATTGCAATAGTCTATCTAGATCGTCAGAAGAACAAATTTTCACATGTAATACCACTAGAGGTCAAATTATTTCCTGATATAATTTGGTTTCGAGTGGTGTTTGAAAATAAAATTTCACAACAAAATTAGTTTTGAATAGAAAACTTACAATTTAATTGTTAAATAAAAATATGATATGGCGATGTAATAACATGGCGGCGTAACATGATGGCGTGACAACGCCAAACTGACTTTAATAACCGCGCCGCCATTATTAGCGCTGTCAAACACAAATTTTAGAAATAGAATTTTTTAAATTCGGTAAATTAGGTTTCTTCAGATCATTTTTTGGATAGTGAATCGTGATTTCATACGTGGTAATACGCGAAAACATCACTTTAATATTAAATTATAACATAAACTTTAACAAAACGCATTGGTTGATTATTAGTGGCGTGTGTGAGTCGGACGAACATGTAAATATTTTGAGCCGGAACAAGATTACTTCCCCCCTCCGTTTTCGAGGATGCTGAACACGATGACGTTGTCAGAATTTCTCTTTGGGGTTGCGCAACCCCTCAAAACGGCCAAAAACCACCCCCTAGAGAGATACACCGCGCTTCAATCCATTTCCCTGCAAAAAAAACCTTCCCCCCGTTTTCGAGGATGCTGAGCACAATGGAGGTGCTGGACATCGCGTGCGACCCCGACCAACCCCTCCACCGGCCAATACTCACCCCCGAAATGGGTGATTTTTTTTATGTATATGTAGGCCAAACGATGGACTTTTTCGAAAAACTTTTTGAAAATTCAAGTACAGAATCACAATGGCCATAATTTAAAATTATTTTGGAGTATAAAGAGTGTCCCATATGACAGTGACATATCAAAGTTATGTTTTTTTAAATGGAATGCTCCTATGTTATTGCATTTTTAGATTGTCTGAGAAGAGGAAATAAGATTGGCTTTTACAGTTGGTGTTTAAATTCAGAAGTTTGTGAGTTATAAACAAGTGAAAATCGTCATTTTTTAAGTTTAATGCCCTGTACAACGAAAACGGCTAAAGATAGAGAAAAACGGCTTACATGTCCTTATTTTAACTTTTCATGTACTATCTTATGATGTAGATGAAATGTTTATACAGGGTGATAAAAAATTTGAAAAAATCTGAGATTTCTCCACGCGTCGCCAAATAAAAAAATCAAAGAAAGTACAAACTATATCATAGGATAGTACATAAAAAGTTAAAATAGGGACATGTAAGCCGTTTTTCTCTATCTTGAACCGATTTCGTTGTATAGGGTCTTGAAGTTGAAAATGACGATTTTCACTTGTTTATAACTCAAAAACTTCTGAATTTAAACACCAACTGTAAAAGCCAATCTTATTTCCTCTTCTCAGACAATCTAAAAATGCAATAACATAGGAGCATTCCACTTAAAAAAACATAACTTTGATATGTCACTGTCATATGGGACACTCTTTATACTCCAAAATAATTTTGAATTATGGCCATTGTGATTCTGTACTTGATTTTCATAAAGTTTTTCGAAAAAGTCCATCGTTTGCCCTACATATACATAAAAAAAAATCACCCATTTCGGGGGTGAGTATTGGCCGGTGGAGGGGTTGGTCGGGGTCGCACGCGATGTCCAGCACCTCCATTGTGCTCAGCATCCTCGAAAACGGGGGGAAGGTTTTTTTTGCAGGGAAATGGATTGAAGCGCGGTGTATCTCTCTAGGGGGTGGTTTTTGGCCGTTTTGAGGGGTTGCGCAACCCCAAAGAGAAATTCTGACAACGTCATCGTGTTCAGCATCCTCGAAAACGGAGGGGGGAAGTAATCTTGTTCCGGCTCAAAATATTTACAATTTTCAGGTTTTTTTCCGACTCACACACGCTACTATATTAATAACAGCAACTAACAGTCAACAGTTGACGTTTATTAAGTTCCGGGTTGTCACTTTTAAACGTCAAAAAATTTCCACTATAATGCCCTCCAGCTAACCCCAGCAGGAGAAAATTTCCGATATAATACACAAATAACCATGGCAACGGTAAGAATGCTCGTACTTTATTGTCTGAAAATTGATGGCGTGAAATTTCGATTGCCTTATTGCCCATCATAACCGTCCGTTATTTCTGTTTATTCACCGAAAACATGCGAGTGGGCAGCCTTTTCTTTCGTCAATATTTCATTGCCCCCGAGGTGATTAGAAATTCCCGCGACGTAAATAATTCTAATCCGGGACACACGTCAGCAGCAAAAGAAAGGGGGCTTAAGTTCAGTAATCGATACGGCATGTCCTATTAGAACAACCTACTGGAAGATTGAATTTTTAAAAAAGGTCAGTTACAAAAATAACAAGCGACTCGCTTTCCATGCGACATAAGAAATGCGTTCTAGGCAACGAGACGAGGCAGCTTTTTCCCATTCCCACCTACCTGCATGGAAAATCGATCTCTTCTCTTGTATTACGAGATTACTGGCTCTGCTCTAATCTAGATTAAGGCGAATGTGAAACTCGACGATGACACGGGACACGCCACTAATGCCAGTCATGTCCAATAAGCTGAGGCACGCCAAGCCGGAAGTTAATCGAGAATCGAATGTCGTTCTTAGTCATTATTGAGTGAAGACGTGGCAATGAATCAATCAGTCCTGTGAAAGAGGAAGAGTCGAATCCGGACCGCCGGAGATTTCACATTTTCCATCAATGAGGAATTGCATTAAGGTTAACGATTGGCGATGAATTGGGCGATGAAGTGATTACGGAATGTATGGAGAATGGGAGGGGTGATTTAGTTACTCTATTTATTATTATTGCAGGAAATCAACAGGTATTCGATCAAAAAAAAAATTAATTAAAACTGCAGGACTGCATATTTTCCCCGCTCTCAAGAGACAATTTTTTGAAAAGATGCTCAATAAAAAAGAGGGGGTGAACTGAAAAAGCATTTTTACTGAAATTTTTCTCAAAAAAGTCAGAAACTTCATAATAATGGCTGCACACTTTCAGTCACGGACATACTAAACTGAAAAATTCGTTTTTGCTGAAATTTTGCTCAACAAAGTCCGAAATTTCACAATAATGGCCAGCCACGCTTTCGACCCAGTCAGCCACGAACTTAGGAAACTGGAGAAATCGTTTTTGCGGAAATTTTGCCCAAAAAAGTTTCAAACTTCAAAATAATGGCCAGTCATGCTTTCGGTCAGTCAACCACGAACTTACGAAACTAAAAAAAAAAACGTTTTCGCATAAATTTTGCTGAAAAAAGTGTGAATTTTCATAATAATGTCGAGCTACGCTGTCGGCCACGAACGTAAGAAAATTATTTTTGAGAAATTTTTGCTAAAATAATCTGAAATTTCATAGTAATGGCAAGCCACGATTTCGGCCACTAACTTACGAAACTCATTTTCGCTGAAATTTTGCTAAAAAATGTCAAGATTTTATAATAATGGCCAGCCACGCTTTCGGCCATAGACTGAATCTGAAAATTTACTGAAAGAGCGAAAAAAAATTTGCTGGATATTATTCGAAGTCCCTCTCCCTGGCCGAAAGCGTGGCTGACCAAAACGTGGCTGACCGAAGCGTGGCTAACTTGACTTGAGTATGAGTATAAGGGAGTAGAAAAAAGCATAGTATTACATTCGCGATTATGGCCATTATTCACTTGATGATGACAATGCTACTCGCTAAAAGCTCGTGACATTATCATCATCTCGTGAATAATGGCTTCATAATCGCTCATATAATCATATACTATTATTAAATAACAAAGCCTTATTTAAACATTAATAAAATAATAAACAGGTAGCATTCAATAATCGACGGTCCCTAAATTATTATTATCAATAATACATATCAGGAACAATCTTTTCTCTGCCGCTCCTTGTTCAACAGCCGTCACAGCGCTACAATAACTCGCTCTCTGTCAGCGCTTGTTAACCATATCTGTTCAAGTTCAGGACATCATACAAACGGCTTTAGAAAGTTTATTTTTGAAACGCGATATGTTGTATGGAATAAAATGTTCACAGAACTTCATTTTATCAGATTGTAACAAAAAAACTGAAATCGATATCCTGAAAAAAAATTTCATGTCGAATCTTCGCAGAAATTGGGTATTTAATCGGAGAAAAATTTTGAAAACTGAACTATTTTCTTGCATGATAAATGTGTAATTTCGGTCATTAATCGTAGTTGTAAAGTAAAAACAAAACTAGAGTCCTCAATGTAAACCGGTGACGGAGAAAAAAAATACTTTGTGTAGCTTTTACTAGTGAAAAAATCGCAAATATGTGATTCAAACGGCTCAAACTTTTGCCAGTACCAAGGGAGCGTGTCGTAAAACGGGATTCTAGTGTCCCAAAGATCTCTTTATGCATGGTACCGGTCCCATTTCTTTCTACTCCGAGATATTTTTTGTGCATATTTTCAGTCTCTCCTCTCCTGCGCTTTGACCTGCTATTTGCACATGCATGATTTCAGCATATCCTCTGCTTTTGAAGACTTTCAGCTTGAATTTTAAACATCTACCTCGAGAATTTTTATACAGTGTGTCGCATTTAAGATGAAGACACCCCTGTATTTTCGCTATTTGAAGGAGTCGAGGTTCGAAATTTTGTACAGTCATGCAGACCGATGAGCCACACTTTTTACGATATCAAACTGAAATTTGATCTTTAAACCCCGCCTACTACGTCTTTGCAAAGAGAGCCAATTGTTGATATTATGATTCGCGTTAAGGGCCCCATACACGGACGTTCATGTCTCAATTCATCGACGCGCAACCATCAACGCGCAAGCAAAAACGAATGTTAGTGGCCATTTCTCCGTCGCGGTTATGCGTGCACATTCAAAAACGTCACGATCAGGTTCCTCCTGAAAACAATTCCACGAGCATGTGAGTGCGCGTCGAAGCTTGCGCGTGTGTGTTTAAATAATTTAAAATCGGAAAATAATAATAAGGGACACTACAGTGAAGTAGAAGGTAGGTGAATTTTTATAATAATGCAGGTAGTTAATTATTGTTTATCTACGAGTGATTCATAAAATGCACTTTTTTAGACGTTTCTTAGTTCATAAAATGTATGATTATCTTGAAGAGTGAAATAAAGTAGTTCGGGTGAAATAAAGTGCCGTAGCGGTTCATTATTTAACGCTAAATCTGACACGTTAATGCACGCATTGCACGCTCGCCGAGTGGAAGTTCTAGCAAATACACTAGTCTAGTGTATTTGGTTCTAGTGAACGCTAGCGGCTCGGCTGAGTTGGCTCGATCGGGGCGTTCGCTTCGCACTGCAATACGAGACTCTGATTATACATATAGTATCCCGATGCCAACCGCTCCAAATGCTTGTTGACATCAACCTATACTAGAGAAACGTCGCAGTTTATTAGCAGAGCGCCAGATCTATGTACCTACAATTAATATTTTGTGTTTTGCGTTGTTTAGTTACCTAAAATGGATACCTTTGTAAATGATTCAATGAATGAAATATCTTCTACCCCAGAAGAAATTATTTTTCAATCAAATGTGCCTATATAATTGACATATTTTATGTTTACATTTAATCATAAATGAAATGTACGCACTAGAAGAAATCTTCCGCACTAGAAGAAATTATTATTCAATCAAATATGGCTGCACAAAATCTGTTAGGTACCTACCTCAAAAATCTAAAGAAGCAATATGTCACCTTTATGAACTGACGTGATGAAAAAAGCCTTAATAGCTTCAAAGAAACACTTATATAAGATATGAATGCATTGGAAAGTTTTTTTTTTATAATAATAACTTTTAGTTCTAATTTAAGTCACTCGTAGATAAAATTTTGTATGCAACATATGCATAAAGTGCCTTTCTTTCACTTCTGGGATTGCCGCATTCGCCTGCGGCTCATGCGGTCAAACTTCCCAGTCGTGAAAAAAGTACCACTTTATGCACTTGTTGCATAAATAACTATTATTTTACTGTGTGTAATGTATTTTATACAGTGAGCACTCAATCTTTCATGTGGTGTTATTGCACGCCTCATGTTGGTATCCTGACGCTCTATTAATGGTGATATCAGTTTAAGAAGTTCCACATAAGTATCTTCATCCATTCTTAGATAGTTACGCCAATCGTCAGGCTCTACTCTTAATTCTTCCAGCAGTTTCACATGCGACAATTGTTCTCTCTTTAAAAGCCAATCCTTACTCCATTTAGAGCGATATTTCTTCTTTCTAATTTTTCTTTCCCCATTTTTAACAATAATAGCACACGCCACTGCCACCATACACATTTCTTCAGACATTTTTGCACGACCGTCTATGTCCGCTGCTCATACAAAACTGCAGCTATGAAATACAACTTCACTTGTCGTCTGTGGTCAAATTATGCTAACGTTGATGCGCCACGTACAGGGTGATTCATTATAATGTCGCCCCCCTTTAACTTTGTTATTTCATGTGTCTCAAAAAAATTAAAAGTAGGGTTATGTAGGTGCTAAAAAAGACTTTTTTATACGTAAAACAAAAATTTGAAAATAGATCAGTATACAGGGAAAACCAAAAATTTAATTTTTTTTTCAATGGAACACCCTATATATGAATTTATTTTTCGATCCCTCGTAAAATTCTAAGCATAATTTATATAACATACCGTATACCTAAATTCAATAGTTTCTGAAATATTCGCATTTGAAACTATTTAAAAAACCGTGTGTATAACTACCAAATTGAAAACCTCGATCATCTAAAAGATTTGATACGGATTAAAATTAATAATTTAAATTAAAATAGCCCAGAATTCATAACAGATTCATTGGAGAAAATGCGAACAACCCTTATAAACCCTTACAAACCCTTATAAAATGTGTTGAAAAAAATGGAGGCCCAGTAGAGCATTTTATTGTTAGATTTCTTGATTTGCAACAGGTGTTTTATAAAATATTTGATGATGTTTCAAATGCGAATATTTCAGAAGCCTTTGAATTTAGGTATACGGTATGTTATATAAGTTATGCTTAGAATTTTACGAGGAATCGAAAAATAAATTCATATATAGGGTGATCCATTGAAAAAAAAATTAAATTTTTGGTTTTCCCTGTATACTGATCTACTTTCAAATTTTTGTTACACGTATAAAAAAGTCTTTTTTAGCACTTACATAACCCCACTTTTAATTTTTTTGGGACACATGAAATAACAAAGTTAAAGGGGGGCGACATTATAATGAATCACCCTGTACATGAATGTACGATGATGCATTAAATCAAGAACGTGCGTGTATGGGGCCCTTTAGAGATATTGAAAAAAGTGACTCGAAAAAGTTGTTCTAAATTGCTTTCTAACCTCGGATACTGAGTTTAATGGCAAAATTAGCATTTTCAATTTTCCATTATTTTGGTCACACTAGAAATTTTTCAAAATTATATTTTATAATTTGCTAGTTAGTGTCATGGAAAGTAATAATTTAACACTACTGTTCAATTATTACTTTCCATTGCACTGTAATTACCAAATTATAAAATAAAATTTTCAAAAATTTCTAGCGAGACCAAAATAATGGAAAATTGAAAATGCCAATTTTGCCATTAAACTCAGTATCCGAGGTTAGAAAGCAATAATTTAGAACAACTTTTTCGAGTCACTTTTTTCAATATCTCTAACGCGAATCATAATATCAACAATTGGCTCTCTTTGCAAAGACGTAGTAGGCGGGGTTTAAAGATCAAATTTCAGTTTGATATCGTAAAAAGTGTAGCTCATCGGTCTGCATGACTGTACAAAATTTCGAACCTCGATTCCTTCAAATAGCGAAAATACAGGGGTGTCTTCATCTTAAATGCGACACACTGTATAAAAATTCTCATTCAGCCAAATTCACTAACCCGAATCTTTTATTACTGATACACACCGGGAAAAGTATTTATTACGCGCACGTCTTACATACATGTAGAATGGATAGTGAGGTTTTTTTTTTAAATGGCCTCAAGTATTATTATCCCAAATTGTTTGTAGTATAACCACCTGCCTCTTATACTGCCGTGTTAATTCAAAAGGGCGTATCTACAAATTCATCCAAAATTGAGTTAGATGCATTTTTGTATTCGTCTCCACTAGTACTATCTCTATGTTAAGAACAAAAGGCGTATTTTAGCTGTATATAGGCGGTAGACCAGCTTGAAAGAAGGGCGTATCTACAAATTAGTCCACTTTGTTAGATAAAAAAGGCGTAACTGATTTTGTTAATTGGAAAGGGCGTATCTACACACCATGTTAGAACCAAAGGGCGTAATTGCAGATTTTACACGCAGATACGCCTTTTACTCTTAACAATTGGTATGCAATTGCCCGGTCTTTTATTATTAAGAGAGAAATTATAAGTACCTTTTACAAATATTTTTTTGCAAATTCGTGATATGGAACATGTGATTCTATGGATGGATAATTGTTCTGCCCAAAACAAAAATTGGTACATTTTTAGTTTCGTCTTATACCTACAGGGTTATTGTCAGTCAAGCGCGCGTCGGTTTTATAGCTCCTAAACAAAAAATGAGATTAGGAATTTTATTCAAATGTCATTCTATACTATTTGTAAGAGTCTATTTTAGGAAAATATTTTAGAGTGTACAGGGTGGCCTAAATAAGTGTGGCTATATGAAGGTATTTTTTTTTAATAGGACACTCTTTTTATTATTACATTTTAGAATAATTTTCTGAGAAAATCCAACAAGAATGTTTTTCACAATAGCAGTTTATATTGAGTATTTTGTGAGTTATAAACAGGTGAAAATCGCAATTTTCCATTTTCAAATCAGCTTACATGGAAAACGGCACAAGATATCGAAAAACGGCTTACATGTCCCTATCTTAACCTTTCACTTTTCAGTGTCACTTACAGTGTAGGTACTTGAAATTTTCATACAGGGTGATGAAAATTATCAGGTTTTTCATAATAATTTCCTCTACTTCATAGGATAATACGTAAAAAGTTAAAATAGGGATATGTAAGCCGTTTTCCGATATCTTGAGCCGTTTGTAATGTAAGCTGCTTTTGAACATGGAAAATGACTATTTTAATTTGTTTAAAAAGAAGGGTAAGATATATGACTTTAATGATTATATCTAGAGACTGTGAAGAGTTCTTATAGAGGGGCTAATGTTGTACAAATGGATGAAAATTCATTTTATGACTGGGAAGATCATACTTCTCAATACAAACCTACTAAAATAACTCCGAGACCATATCTGAATTCTAAGGTACAAGTAAATTTTAAAAGAGGTGAAAGAACATACTCTCAGTCATTTGGAGGTATATGTAGGTACATTTATCCTATTGAACTATTCAAATAATAAAACTGGAATCACTAAGCCACAATGTAAAGGAGCTCCAAGAGGAAATACAAAAGCAAGAAAACAGACTATTATATCGAGATTAGGACAAATATTTTCTTCTAACAGATTAGTATTTTGGGAAAACTTGCCAACAGAAGCTTCTCGTCGTAGATGACAGTGACTGACTTGTATTTTACCAGAAATGACCCATTATTTGCCTATGATGGTTTTAGTCGAGAGAATAAATCATATAATTTCAATATTCAATATCCTTAAGTTACCAACGTTTAAGCTTATCGTAATTAATGTCAATAAATACCTACTACAGCTTTTTTATTTAATTTTTGCCAGTAATTTAAACCATGTACTTACCTAACTAATATTAAGTAAAATAGACGTATCTGCCAAGAGTGGTAACTTATGTTAGATGAAAAGGGCGTATCTATCAAAAGTCATATTTGCAGGCAAGTAACAGATCTCAAATAACCCACAGTAACTTTTGTAATTTTTATGATTATTACTATGAAATTAGAATTCCAGTTCACATTACTGATTTCATGGCATAACTGAAAATCTTAAAAGTCAGTTTTCTCAAATTCTATATTTTTGCAGATACGCCCCTTTGAATTAACAGGGCAGTATAATCGTGTTATATTACAATATGTAATTATTTCTGGTATGTAGTAATTGTTTATGATGACATATAAGTATTTTTATAGAGGATTACGAACTAACCGAGCAGGTTTAATGAAGGATTAACTTACTCGATTAATAAATCATTCATCGTATGATGTTATCATCGCATCGATGATTAACGATTAAGTGTCATGTTTATTGTTATTTTCGCTTAGTAATAATTATTTTTTAAATAAATAAAATAAATTAAGAATGTGCAATTATGGCGCGTTTTTTAAATAATATTTTCACCCCCACCCTGCTACTACTCAATAACAATTGGTTAAGTGGTGTACCACCATAATAATATACCACGCATGGATGCATGATGATCCAGCAGGTAGGAGATAAGTAAAGTGTTATAAAAAAAAAGAAATACAGAGGGTGTTGCAATTTGTTAAAGAATCCTGCACTAATTCCACTTTTTAAACAAATAAATAAACAAATGTACAAAGTCATGGGAAAAGTTCTCGAATAACGAAAGAGAAAGCCGAGCATTGTAAGTAGTAAGTGAAGAAACATCATCGAATTGGGAGCACAACACGCCACCTATCACAACAATTATCATTATTATTATTTTATTGTTATTGTTGTTGCTATTATTCCTAATGACTTTTGAATGAGTTATTGTTCTTGTGTTTGCACTTGGCAGGCCCTCTTTGTGCGCCGGCCTGATGGCCTGCATGCCAGCCGAATAAAAATATTTAGGTGACGCTCTTCATTATTATTACCATTACCATTATCACAATAGATAATATATTAATGCGATCCACGGTCCCACATAATTTAATAACTTAATAACGAGGTGTCTTAAATGAATAGAAATTATTCACATGCATTATCCTGATTTATATTAATTAGCGGTGTTTATGCAGGCGCGTTAAGTGATGCGTAAAGTCAGTCCTTACAGCCCGGTGAGTTATAAATATAAAAGTCTCACCTCATGAGTCGTCGCTTGATGAGTCATATTTTTTTTCGTTTCGCCTCCACCCTGCTTAAACACCCCACTCCCCTGCATTAATATGCATGTAAATTACACACACTTTGATACACGGATAAGTAGGTCAGTATTAAAAATAATGTATCTACACGCGTATTAAATGCATGCAAATTTATATAATTTGACTTTACGACTTACCATATTGCCTTATTTAAGCAACCCGACAGTAGCGAAATTACCGAAACAAACAATGCTGTAATAAGGATTGCACCTGTTCGGCGGCTTATTTGCATTAATTTTAATTATTAATGAACATTATATTTATAATTAATATTAAATTAATTAATTAATCATTGAAAATGAGCGGGATCCGTTCCTGGTAAGTTTAATTTTTTCGAGAATTTAGGGATTTTAGGTAATAACCTAGGAATAAGTGTCCGAAAGTGGCATCGATCGAGATTAAACTTGACAGAAACGTAGCTCCGGCACCCCCAAACACGACATTGAAAATGGGCCGGGTCCGATAATTTTAAGACTATCTATCTCCAATTTTTCTCGGTAAACGGTACATTGCGGTTGCGGAGATATTCTGTTGGCACAGTTACTTGGAGAAAGTATAGAGGTACAAACTTTATGGACATTGTCTTTCTAAAAAAAAAAAAATGGGCAAGAGGCAATCGCTCCGTGAATGAGAATTTACACTCCCTGCGCATGCTTTCAATTTTTTTTCAAAAATTTTCAAGCCGATTGAAAAAGTGACAAAACACTAAAATAGAGACGTTCATTGCCTAAGAAAAAGGTGGATATAGTTTTTCACGTGAAAGGTCGATAAATAAAAAGCGATCTTTTCGAAAAAAAATTCGTCGCGTTGTTTTTTCAAAATCACAAAAAAAAATCTCGGAAACGGTGCGTCCTAGTGAAATATTGAATCAGAGCTATTTTGATGAGTGAAGCACTTTTTGTATTTGAAACCTTTTTCAAGAAAATTTGCGATTTTCCCGCTATTTCAAGAAAAAGACAAAATTTCTGCTGAAACGTCAATTAAACCGACAATGGCGGTCAAATTTTGAACGTGGTGCAAAACTCTAAAAGCCTGACCCCTTCACAACAAAAATGCATCTAAATAGTTTTTTCTGCGACGGACTATAAGTTTGACCTTTTTTCCCCGTTGACAGGTAGAAAAATGCCTCATTATATGAGCTGCATCTTATCGGGGAAATAAATGAATTAGCAGGGAAATAAATGAGTACTTATTTCCCCGAAATGGCGGCTTAGGTATAGCTACTATTAACACTCAGATATCATTAAATTTATATCAAATATACGTAAAGGAAAGTTACCTTATTATCCAAATGGCAATTATTAAGGGAATTTTCATAATAATCACTATCCATATTATTAAATTCACTCATCGAAAACTAACAAGAATCTTTGCAAAACTGTCTTCAATTTTAATTACATTAATATGACGTTTACGTAATAATTAAATCGTTTCGTTACCCAGGCAACATCAATTACGATAAAAGACAGTTTGAAAATCCAAGTTTAACATAAATCATTTTTCCGACATAATTTTCAGTTATCTAACTACGTTTTTCGACATTCTAACACTGATATTTCTTTTCGCAGAAAAAAATTGTATATTACACACGAGAAAAAAGTGCGATTTTATCTCTCGATGTGTTTGTCCCCTCCGCTAAACGCGTCGGGGACGAAATCACATCTCGAGCTAAAATCTATCACTTTTTTCTCTTGTATAATAAATAACTATTTTTTCAAAAAAAAGTCAAATAAAAAAGTTATGAAAGGAAATTTGGACTGGTGTCTTTTTTTTTATTATTTTATTAGCTGTGACGTCACAGGTAATTTAATAAATTTCAGCAGTCAGATTTGGTGAAAATTTGCGTTTTTTGGGGAGATATTGCAGAACTGTCCGGTCATTTTCTGTTGTTGATATAATAGGATTGTAGATCACGTTTCGACCAAAATTTAATCCAGAAATTCAATTTTAACGACTTTTGTTGAGAGGTAGTTTTCTACAATTTTTCACTATTTTCCAGACACTAAGACGTGTACCCGCTCAGCTCAGAGTTTCAAACCGGAATCCCCCGCCATTACCTATTACCCCCGCCATACCTATTTTCATGTTTTTATTTATTTTTATTTTATTTTTTTAATATAAAAAAACTGCCGCTGTCAGTTTTGACAGCTTTAAAAAAATTCACGCTTCACGCTGTCTGTTGCCGAAATTTCCGTATTCCCTACACCTATTGACAACTGTCAGATTTGACATTTGGCAGTTGTCAAAATTTTTGGAGCTTATGGCGCTGCAAGTACCCGAACTTTCAACCTGACCTTAACTTCAGGTTTTACATATTTGACAGCTTTCAGATTTGACATTCAACAGCTGTCAAAATTAATGAAATTAATTAATTTCCCACACGTCTCTTCCCGGGAGAAGGACCTCATAAGCAGAGCGATTATTCATGGTTGTCTTAGGCATTATGTCCGAGGGCATACCCAGTTGACTGTGAGTTTCTATGTTATTCAGTAACCTAACCTGGTTCGCTCCAAGTTATAAGCCTTTGGAATTTTTTTTCCATCTGCGACATTCTATATAATGTTGTTCATCTGCTGGCCTCTCTTTCCAAATAAATATGGAGAGGTGGAATGTTCAGTGGGATTTCCCTAGCCGCCGATGGTGTGGTGTTGTTAGCACACCACAGATCGCCAAAGAAGCTTGACTCTGTGGGCTTTGTCCATGGTCTGCTGACCTGCTGCAAGATAACGCGCCGACCTCTAACTGCTCGATTGACTGTCCTGATTTCCCACCATTTCTTTGAGCCGCTGCAAGAAGCTGCATGCATTTAAGTGGCTCAAAATATGCTTTCACTTTTAGACGTAAAGGGTGAACAGATACGTGGAGGAATAGCTAATAGTGCAATAATAGAAAAATAAATTACCAACAATTACAGTTGAATGAAAAGTTGAAAAGAATGAAAAAAAAAGGAGACCGCCAGACAGGTCATCCAAACCAAGTCAGAGCTGTGCAGTGTGCAACAAAGCGGCACGACAGAACAGGAAGGATCCGTTTCGATTCAGTTGTGGTGATGCGACGGGGACAGGTAATAAGATATCGTAATAATAATGGTGCATGGCTGGTATGAACAATGGAAATTCCAACAATGGAACAGGGCAGGTATGGCTGGCATGATGTGCGCGACAATGGCGTCAGAAGTGTAACTCGCGGTTATGATTCGATTCAAATTGACCACACCCGGCTTCGACGACTAGGTATTTGATTAATAAATTGTTTTTGTTGTCGGTTTCCAAAAAGACATTTTTCTGGTTAATCGGAAATTGTGCTTGGTACTGTGCGGGAAAGAGAAAAGTCTGCACAGAATAATTAGAACGAATAGAGATAATCGTCAAACATCGAGAAATCTCTCTTGACGTTCGAGAACTTCGACTGTCAACCATATAAGGGACGCGTTCTATAAGACATGGCGCTGGGTCACTCTATACATTGCAATGGTAACGATTTAATTCTTGGTGATTCTGTTTCCGGCATGTCATGCTGAACGTCATATATGCATACTAACGGGGTCCCCATGAGGGTTCAACGTTAATCTTTGAATTCCTTTCTATGGACTATGGGTCCTTTTTCTCATCTTATCCTTCGAAGAGGGTTCAAAAAATGTAACGCGTAACCGTTAAGTCCAAACTTCCGCTGATTAAAACAAAAATATCTAATGTGGTGATTAATGACTGATGAGGAATGGTCCCAATCTTTTGGTAATTTGGATACCTAATTGGGGATATAGGAACCGGTGTACTGGAATTCAGAAAAACTAGGTTGAATTAATCGAATTAATTGCTCACGAGCGGATTTAATATCTTTTTCACGAAATTCCATCACCGTCAGAGCGTCATTAGTTTGTTGATTGAAAATTAAGCACTAAGCACAGCGCCGACACGACGACGTTGATGGTGCGATGGTGCTTCCCGTTCTCGGCTGCCACTATCAAATTCATTAACCGTTATTATAGGTGGGCAGGAGGTATCGAATAATGAAGTCTGAGCTCGTCCAATCGAAATGCCATTTCGCGTGCTATCAATTTTATGTACTTTTATTGCTCCTGTTTGTCTTTCATATCCGCCGCGCCGCATCCGATGGATCGATTTGTTGTTGTTGTTATTATTACAGAAGCGATTTCATGGAACGCGCTTTGTAATTTACTTGTAATGGCGTAATAATAATTCTGCAGCACTCGGACTCGCGGATAAAAATTGTGAGTAGGTAGGACTAATTGGACAATATTAATATTGCAACGGACTATAATAATATTTCTAATGGGTCGAAATTTCGTTGTTAATACACCAAAACAACAGTCTGAATGATAAAGAATCACCACCTCTTTTTCTTAACTCGTCACTTTTTCTTACATGCAGTTTTAACACTAAACACTACTGGTAACTCTTTCAGGGATTTCAAGTGCGTCCCTGTAAGAAGTATTCTCTCTGGTATCACTCTAATTCCGCTGAACTTCTGTCCCTGTTTATTAACTTCCGATACCGGGGAAGCCGATTTCTCGGTAGTTATACGCAGACTTGCTTCCCAAAAAGTGTTGTCGCCCGGATGTGTACCTTTTTCTAAGAAACACTCTTGAGGTGCCATTTTTCGTGGTAGAAAGTTGAGAGTTGGCTCGATTAAAGAGACTCAGGGTCTAACCATGCATATTGAAAATGAGCGTGATCCTTTACCGGGAAGTGTCTTTTTTTCGGGAATTTATGACTTTTTCGGGAACGACCTATAGGAAACACCCTAAGAAGTGTCTGAAAGCTGCACCGATCGAATTGAAATTTTACAGGGGGGTACCTGCGAACCCCCAGAGAATTGAAAAAAGCCCCTGTTCAGGGCCGTATTTTTTTGCAACGTTCCACTTATATAGGATTTTTTTTCGATAATGCGTACATCGCGGAGTAGGGAAAGCATAGTCGTACAAACTATGTAGAGAACGTTTTTCGAAATAAATCAAGTGAGCGGTAAAAAAAATTGCGCCCACCTAACATTTTTCTCATAATTTCGAATTTTTTTCCAACTTTTTTTTGACAGATACAAAAAATAACAAAACGATGCGATAGAGACGTTAATTGCCTACAAAAAGGTAGATATAGTTTTTAACCCCAAACCTTCCAAAACTGACTTAATCGGGAAAAACTTCGACAGGTTATTTTGACTTTTATTGAGTTTTTTCCGCGTCCGACATTTGTATCTTTCTGTATTTTTTACATCGAGAACTTTTTTTCAATTTTTTTTTTATTCGACGTATAATTTGAAGTGTTGGCTTCGCTTCAATTCGTCTCGATTATGTTGGCACTTTTATGGAGAAATAAAAACTTTCCTCTGTGATAAGATATCCTCATCTTTTGTCATTTAACAACAAAGACATGACAATTAAAAAAAAATATTAGAAATTGAAACGAATTATTTTACCCTTAGAAGGGAAAAATAACCGTTGAGAGCATGAGACAAATAATAAACAAGGGTCGTGGATTGAGCTGTCAGTCTAAGAGGGTTCACAAATAACAAGCGGGTCAGCAGAACAACAGGTACTCTTTATTAAAAAAAAAACACAGTTAGTTATTATCACATCGAACTCTTGAGCATGGTTAACAATCAAATAAAACAAGAGCGTTGAGTTCAGCAGAATGAAACGGTTTGGTAAAAATGGACCAGCGAAGGACACTTAACTTCGATTGTTCTCTCCCGCTGAACCATGGAGGGTTTCAGCCGGGGGTACTGGAACTTCACAGGTTCGGCTGCCAATTAATGGACCAGAATGAACAGATAATTAGGGATGCAACGAATACCGATTTTTGCCGAATACCGAATACGAATATTCGGCCATTAGTATTCGGCCGAATCCGAATATTCGGCCGGCCGAATATTATGGTTTTGTGAAATTTTTAATTCCTGGTGAGTCCACAGTGCCAGCTCTAACAGGCTTCTTTTTCTTTATTTTATTTGAGGGTTGTCCAACTTGTCCATAACCAGTTTTTTACATGCATCTTTCAGTCATTCATGTGCTTTATAGGTTGGATTTTAGGTACCTAATAAAACAATAAATTCTCTGAAAGGACCGTTTCAGCGCTATTGTTGGGTGATTTTTATTGACTTTATTGACTGTTTCATTTTCATATTGAAGCTCGAGTTTAGGCAAAACAATAACAGGGTATCAGAGGAATATTCAATTTTCAGTAAATAATCAATTATTCTTAGAAGTAGGTACCTGGGTACTTAATTTTTTTGTTACTGTTCCTGTCATTGAAATTTCAAGCAAGTAGGTAAAGTGTAAGCAATTTCTATAAGTTCATTAATTGCCCCCCTATAATAAAACGCAAGAGGAACAATGTTATTAAATTTGTTAGATTTCAAGATGAATAAGACATTTCTAAAATTCAAAAGGTGAAGTGTGATTTGTTGTTGATTTATAGCCCATTAACGTCAACACTGGAATCTGATTCATGAAGTCATCCCATATTTCCATTATTGTTGTTTGTCTCTTTTGGTGAAATGGGTAGATGTGTACTTTGTCCTTTTCTTTTACGATATACTAGCCTTTCCCCTAACCATTGAGTAAGTGGTTTGTTTACAAATTGAACGGACCCACTTGAAAACGAGAATTCTTCTAAGTTTTTATACAATCATGAAGTCTGCGTTCTGTGTTATATCTGATTTTTATTTCATAATTTCTCTGAAGAGTCCCTAAAATGAATACCCAATTGATGATAATATAGGAATATTATTGTGTAGGTATAAATTAGTATTTTTCAAGATACGAAACCCGCTAAATTATAGGTACTTAGGAGATGCTGTAATTAAAGTGTAAAATATTCCGTCAATGTTTGAAAAAGAGTCCTATTCAGCTATAAAAATATTCAGGTAGATAGGTACCTAGTCTATTGTTAAGGGATTAACTGTGATCAATAACAATAGATCCAAGCCATTATTATTTAGGAGTTTCCTAAAATGTCTTGAAAAATATGTAGGTATTTCTCTCGGTATTTCTATTCATAAAAACTTGAGACATATTCGGCGGAGATATTCGGCGACAAATAGACATATTCGGCCGAATAGAATATTCGGCAAAATGGCCGAATATTACGTTCGCCGAATAGTTGCCGAATATTCGTTGCATCCCTACAGATAATTATGTTCCAGTAGCAAAGATGTGCTCCCGTAGGAAAAGATGATCCACCAGTAGAAAAAACAATGCTCCAGTGGGAAAAGATGATCCTTCAGTAGGAAAAATGTGCTCCCGTGGGAAAAGCAAGCCAAAAACACAGATGATGTTTGCGGTATTTTAAGAGAAAATTCAAGACGCCATTATGGTGAATTAATTATTATTAGCGACAGGTGTTTGGAGGACACGGTCTTCCTTCCGCAATTTCCAGAATTAAAAAGAAAGTCGGATCTCAGGTATCAGTGGACTCGATCTCCTCGGCTATCGAGGATCGAGGTTCGAAACTCGAGGTCGACGAAACTCGAGGGCTCCAGTTGGGCGCATTCCCAACGCCGTCGACCGACACGAACTAAAAGCCACCACCACTCACTCACGAGACGCGCGCGACGAGGTTGCCTCCGGGTCACTGGCATTTAGCTAGTAAGTACAAAATGTTACGGTACAATGTTAAGGTACTTCCCTAACAATAAGTACGTCCCTGCTCGCTCCCGGTCACACGTCCGAACTCGCTCATAGCGGGCTTGGTTGCTTGGTTCTTCTTCTTCTTTAGGGTTTATGGTCTTTAGCTTTTACCAGCTATTTGGTCAGCACATTATTCTTTTTTGTTATGCTGAAGCCACCAGGGTACTCATTGAAGAGTGAACTTGGTATGGGTAATTCGTAGGGACAAATACAACATACAAAGGATAAGATGGTGTGGGTACTTAGTAGGGACAAATAGCACACACAAAGGATAAGACTTTTCACGCTTGAGGGCAACGGCCATGGTTGCTTGGTTGGTTATCGTGCTAGACTAGTAGTAGGAGTAGGTAGCCATAGACTGAATTTGCGGTTCGTGTCCCAGCAATGCCTAAACTTCTTTTTTTTTCTTATGCGTTTAGTAAATAATTGTTTTTACAATTAATTGGGACCTGTTACTCTCTTTCACCAATATTTAAAATACCTTTAAAAAAACCAAATACACATAGATAAAAAATCCACATACCTAAAAACAACATCCCGAAATTAATTATTAGAAAAATAGTCCGCATTTTTTTTTTTGTAAATCCACGTACCTGAAAAAATCTAAATCGGCATTTTTTGATCCCACAGACCGCATTGACATATTTGACAGCTGTTAAAAAAAATTCCGCGCTTCTCGCGACCTGTCTCGCGACCTGTTACTCTATTTCACGATTAACTTGAACTGTCAAACTAACACGTGACTATTTTTTTACGCAAATCTAACTTTTACGCGCGGTCTCGGAAGTTCCCAAATTGGTCCTTCAGGAGCGATATAGAAAAAAATTACACAAAAGGATGTGACAGGACAAATGAGGACTTTAAGGGCCGAAGTGATGTAGAAAAAAACGTGAATAACAAAAAAAAAAAAAAATTGATGACAAATTTTAACTTTGAGGGGAATCTACTGAAACACCGGGCCCAGGGCCCGGAGTATAGAGAGCCGAAAGATCGACGCCGTCTTCAGGCCAAGGTCTTGGAAGAGACCTTGTTATTCTTACGCGTATGTTCTAGTTTGACAATTTTTCCATGATGGCGGAATATAGTTAGAAGTCCAGAATTTTGTAACAGAACATGATTGAGTCGTAGTCGTAGAATTCGATACGGTGAAATTAGAGGTGACGGAGGTTACATGGCAAATTGACAAAACCCTGCACGTAACCTGAGATAATATTATGTACCTACCTCCTTCAAGACAACCGATGTAAAAATTTACTTGCGACTTGACAGCTCGCAGTGTAACGTACCTAACTAAAAGGGCCCAAGATGAAGCTTTAAATGAATGATTCGTCCTTTGAATTTTGGTGTGAAAATTGAGGGACCAGATTCGAAATGGAGAACAGTTTGAAAGAACGTTCCCCAAAATCAAGTGAATACAAATAGGCAAATACAAATAATATTTAACGGTAGCGAGCGTGACCGAGTTCCATACAATTTTTCTCCTCTACTGTTTTCCTGATACCTCTTGATGTTTCTGTCTCCAACTTTTTGAAACAACCAATACAAAGAACCCGACTATCAGAGTGTCTGCAAGCTAAAATTCCAGGAAAAGAAAATTCGGAACTTTAGAAAGAAGTTCCCGAACCATAAACCATAAACAACTCTCGAAGTGAATTCCAGAAGAACACTAAAGGGGTTCTTCTGGCTGAATGATACTAGGTATAGGATTCATCGAGATATACTTAGATAAAAAATTAGAACACTTGTAAACTCAAGAAAAAGCAAAAGAGAAGGCGATAGATATCACATGCAGTAGAACTACTCGCTAGCGATGTTGTCTCACCTGTCAATTTTTAATTAAGTTTGACACAACTTGCAAATTGTTGTCGCTTCGTTAATTTCTCTATCCTGTCTTGATGCGCATCACCCTTATATAATTTAATAAAACCCTTCTCCTATGTATTTGTTTATACCTAACATAATGCAACCAACAGGGTATAAAAGGAGGAACCAGGCAGTAAGTTCGGTTCAGTGTAGACTGCGAAGTAGTAAGCGAATAAGGAAGCGATTTTGGACAGTAGATATAAGAAGGCGATAGTTAGTAGAGTTATAGATAATAAATAATTTACGGAACCGGTTAATATAGTAGTAGTAGTGTAGTAGTAGTAATAGTAATAGTAATAGTAATTAAATCAGTTAATTTTGCTTTTCTGAATTATTATCGGCGAACCCACAGAAAGGAAATACGCAAAAACAATAATTAGCATTGTTTACTAAGATGTACTGAAAACAATTAGCTGATGTAAAAGAAAATTACATTCAGGTGAGATTTTTTTGATTAGAACAATTTTGTGGAACCAATGACACCTTTATTACATAAATTGTTGGAAATAAATTTCATATTAATTATTATAAACAGATTAATGATAAAAGTGTGTCATTTACGATTACATAATTACAAAACGTAATAATTAGAGACTCGTGAAAGAATTTATCTATCTATCTATCTATCTATCTATATCTGCCTTGCCTTACTTATAATAATTGAGCAAGGAAGGAGAACAAACTCTTCGATAGGTAGCTTAGCCTAGTAAAATGAGCTCATGAGCAACCGATACGTCGAAATAATTATTTCGAATTCGCCGAAACGATTTTTCAATCGAACACGAGGTAGAAGAAGGTAAGGAATTTTTCTACCCACCAATGAAAGCAGTTCTTTAACCTTTTTCTCTGTTATGATAATAATTATAATAAACGACGTGTGTTTATGTGTTTAATGTGCAAAAAATAACATTTCGATGCTTGTACATTTATACGGAAATGGTCATAAGAGACATCGTCCTCCTGTCACAGTGTAGCGATGTGAAAATAGGCACACATTGATTTCACGAAAAGACTTCCTCGACACGGGGAATGGCAATCATTAACAACAAACTAATTGCCGCGTTTTGTGTTATTATTGTTTTAATAAATGATATTAGTGAAAGTTGATTACTTAGATATATAATACCTGTAAGCGCGTAAGAATTTCTGGCTAGAAAATGAGATAAAAGTTTAGATAAGAGATTACTATAATACTTCTTATAATAATATTTGACCGCACCCATTTTATTATGATGGTGTGTGTACGTGTAGTGTGTTTAAGTCTAGGTACATATTTATGGGCAGGTATCATGAAAGCAGCCGGGCTGCATTTTTTCAAGTAACAATGAGAGATCTCGTGCGGGCTCCGGCTGATTATTAAAATATGGCCAACTTGATGGAGAAAACGGAGATTTTTACGGTAATTGCTAGGGAGGGATGCTCATGTAATAATTCATTTAAAAATTTTTCCTGGTTGATCGAACAGTACATGGTATCTTCTGAATTGAGTTAAATTTGAAGAAGAAAGTGTATTTGAATAACTTTCGTTCCGGCGTCGATTTAGATCTTTGAGGAGTTATCCTCAAATAAACGTTTAAATAAATCGTTAATTAGATAAATAGATAAACACGTCCCGAGTTGGCTCTGGAGATGAAAACTTATGTCTTAACTTGATTTTCTATTAATATGGCAGAGTAGATTACTAGTAGACTAGTCTATTCTACTTTCTATGATTGTGATCTGTTCCTGTTATTTTTTTCGAGTTGTTTCAAAATAATTGTAATTTTACTGCTGGTTCTTAGTCTCAAATAATCGGTTTTATTCAGTAGATATGCGTCCAATAGTCGTAAACAGTGTTTCTCACCATGGGTTTCGCAGTAACGGGGACATAGGAACTCTCACTGCTACCTAATTATGTTCTCCCAACTCTAGTCAAAGCGCAATGAAACTATTTTCGCAATGGGAGTAATTTCGCTTCATGGAATTTGGATGTTCTCTTTATTAGACCTGTGGAATAATTATCACGTGGTGGAACCCAAGAATTACTTCTAGTTCCTCATCAAACTCAGTGGGATGGAATTTTCTGTAGAAACCTGTTTACAAGCTTCTTAGAAAAGGTGCTCACTTTTGTTCTTATTCAGTGATATAGCAGTGAAAGTATACCTACTCCGAGACATTCCTGGCAGGAAAAATTTTTGTTAACAGTTTTCCCAAAACTTACAGTGGTCACCAAGGCTTTTTTGTAGGTTTAGCATGACTTAGAATATCATGTAGATCAGTTCCCAGAGCTACCGAACAAGCATTTGTTGGTTTGAAAACTTCCCAAGCAACCGATTTAGTGAAAGAGATCTCTGAAGACCTGTCGTAATGTACCGATACCCTAGCCAGCTAGATTTTTTAAGCTCAAATGTGATTTTTTCCAATGAATTTACATTGAGGACTCGATATTTTATGTGAGACTTAACGAAGTCAAATCAAGTAATCGAGAGGAGAAGTTATTCGAGATAAACGATACACCAGGCTGTAAAGGAACAGTTACAGAGTTCCTTTAGTGGAGTGAGAAACCGTGTATTAAAACGTGCCCAGGAGAATTCTTAAATGAATTAATTGTTGATTTTATTTATGTTTTTATAAAAAAGTCGCTAGAGTGGGTGCCTATTTTATTAACATTCTTGAATGTTTTGACAACTATCCTGACCTAACAAAATCAAGAACTGTCAGTTGTAAAGAGTGGATTAAGTTAAGACAAACCTCTTTGTCTCAGGGCTTACTCCAAAACGGATTTGTTTTCGAAACCCCTTAGAAATTTTAAAGGAAAATGTTTTTCGTGGACGTGGAAGCAGGAATTGCTGTTGACAGACCAATAATTCGTAAGATCGTAAGGCATAAACAGCGAGCGTTTTTTTCGGGTTTAATTATTTAGAAATTAAACAGATTCCCGTCAACTGATACATAGACACTCAAAATTTGAACTAGCCGAAGAAAAGTGGAAAGTTGGCTGGATAGAAAACATTGAAAAGTTTATGTTTCCTTGTTTTTCAATATGTACCTAGAGAATGATTTTTAATAAAATGGCCTGTAAAATGTAGAAGGGCTGTCTTGCAGCCGCCAGCCCGGCCAGCCGGCCGAGGTGAAAATATGTCCGGTTAGTCCACGGAGACACCTCAGTAGAAGATTATGTGCCTATACCCCTTAATAGCTTAATGTCATAATTGGCAAGCCGCTATGCATGGGAACCACAACAGCGGTCGTTAATTATGTCACCTAATGCAGAGATCCCTTCATTCGATCCAGTCGACAAGCTTCATCACGTTTGAAAATAAGAAGTAATTTAATTGGAGAAGAAATAATTGTAATTAATGTATTTGAATATTGACAGTATAATTAATGGTCCTATTGTCTGGGGGGCTGGATCGACACACCTGGGCGGCTACCCCTTTCCCCACATCCCTCGTAGAGTATTTGACGTAACTGTACTGACAACAAGTAATTGTATTAGAGAACCTCTTCATTAATAATCGGAACTTTAATTGTTTTGTTCCTAAGGAAAATACTATGGACTATTATGAAATAATTAGAATTAGAATGGCAATTTGCTTTCTCCAATTATTATTGAAGTTTAATTACTCTGAAAGAAGAATGAACTCTCTCAATGAACTCATCAATGGAATATAGGTACATCAGTACAACAGTGGTAATTTTGTTTTAAATTCGAGAATCTTCGCTTGTCTCTAACTTCTCCTCGACCATTATTCCAGCTATAGATCGTTCTGTCTCGTTCCAGGTCAGGTTTAGTTACCGTCCGGCGTCCTATTGACGGCGTAAAATCGCACAGAAAATAATCTTCAACAAGAAAATCGTAATTAGCTCCTGTTCAAGATTTTTCCTGGAAAAACCATCAACGGTCACTATTCTGGTTATATGGTTTGCTTGCTGGTTGTAAAGAGAAGCTGAATCCAACTTTCAATAATAAAAATATTCAAGTTTTGGCCAGTTTTTGTTTTAGGGAATCGGTCTTGGAATTGCAGGCTTGATCTCGGGTTCACAAAAAAACCAAGACCAAGACCAATAATATTGAACCTGCAGCAGCAGTAGCAGTACCAAAAAAGTTGCCTTGCAAGGTCAAGGCCATCACGGTCTTGTTATCCTGTTCATCATTAGCAATTCTAACTTTATAGACGAGGAGGTTTGAAATGTCGGTTTCCACACTAGTAGGATCCCGTTTGTTTGGACGCTGTTTTTGGTTTTTGCGATGAAAAAGGCACTGCCATTTTCTACACGCATCAGGATGTAACGCCTCATCGGCGTTACGTCTGTTTGAAAAATAATAACAGATTGAAAGGGCTAGCGACCTCTGTTTTCCAATGACCGTACCTAGAATATCGAGTTCTGTCTACGACTTTATAAATTTGTAGGTTCTGCTTAAGAAGCAAACAGCGACCTAAAAATGTAGCAAACAGTATAGAAGTCAACAGTAAAATAGTCTAAAGAAAATAGAAACAAGTAAAATCATAAGCGAATTTTATGATACTTTTTAGCTTAGGATATCGTTCAGGAAACATCAAAATTCGAAATTAAATAAAGCATCTGGCATCCCACTCTATTACCTTTATCTCTTTTTAAATTACCACTCTTTTTGTAGGAGAGAGTTTCACATTGGTGCCGGAATTTGGCGCCTAATTTGAACTCTCTACTTTGGTGTGTGTGTGTGAGAAAGAGAAGAATAGTATCTTGTCAAAATTTAATTACCTATCCCTTATCTTGCATCGATATCTTATCGTCTCTCTCGTTCCTTAAATACGTTAACAATAAGCAAATTTCTTATCTTAGCTATCTCGCACTTCCCATTTCTTTCTCGCACAGACCCCATAAAAGGGTAAGAGAGAAAGAGAAAAACTTGCTTGTAAAGTGGCTTATGTATGAGAAACCCTAATAAAAAATCGTTAATGTAAAGAAGAAAGAAAGTAGAGGGTATATTTGACCCCGTGGGACATTTGCATTAAGTTGGTGTTCTTTTGAGAGTTTTGTTGTTGATGGAACTTTGAATGAGATTTATGGTACACCGATATAGGTATGCAATCCCGAAGAATTGACATCTAGTTGCACCGGAAGTTAACATATCCCTCTTCTCCTTTCAGGAAGTGACTTCTTGTGCTCGCATTAAGGAAGAGACTGCCACTACGATAATTTATAATACTAGCACTAGCACCAGTAAAATCGTTCATACGTGTGTGGAAGTAATCTTGATCGGTATCCAATAACCATAATGAATATGGAGTGTTACAAAATAAGATGCATGCACGCCGCTTTTAATTAATTAATAATCAGCGGTCATCGTTACTGGGCTGGATATTATAATTGGCGGAATTTACTATACATATGCAGCAACACTTCCGGAATTTTCTTCGGTTCCGTTTCGTTCCGTACACGTTCTTCCGGATGAGATAATGTGCCAGTATGTGGGCAATAATGGGCTAATGGGCATTCGGTCGATAGCGATAGATGTTGCTGATTCCCTGTTGTAACCTGTTATTATCATCGTTATTATTATTATTATTAATATACTAATGTTAGTGTTGTGGGAAAATTTGCCGGTAGGTAGGTAATAATAATTACACAGACACGAAAAGTGTATTATTTATGAAGTAGTGGCTGTTGTTAATTTTAACACTTTCTACAGTCGATTTTAAGAGTTATTTCGTAATGCTGATGCCGATTCGTTTGTAATTATCAAATTGCTCTAACTAGAAGTGAAACTGCTACCTACCTGTCTGAAATTTGCTTTAGTAAAATCAACTCGGTGCATGGTATTGGTGATGTTCTAATTGGACGCTCTAAACCTTAATTTTAGCAAGGTGGCAGAGCTTTTAGAAATCTTCCCCGGGAGCAACCGCGATGGTCTTCCAAGCAGACATTACAGTGGCCTCAGACCCTGAAACTCTTCTGAAACTCTTTTTAATAGACACAGTGGCGTTCACCATCCAAATATTCTCCAATCACAGGTAACCTATGTCGACTGAGCTTTAGATGTAGAACTGGAACTATTCCAGGATTTTTACATTAACACATTCGACCAAACAGATTCGAATAGCCTCTCGCAGTGGCGATCCTGTCAGGATTTAGGTAGAGCTTTTTACTGTAACGATAGACCTCGGGCCTAGTGCTCTGTTGCTAAAAGCAACTATGATAGTCTTTCCCTGAGTTTCCACTCATCGGACCGTTGTATTTTTCTCGTTGTGTTTTACCGTTGTGTTTCTCGTAGTCACCCCTGCTCTTTGATTGAGGTATGCCAGGATTAGGATGGCCGAAACGGATGGCGCAAAAGAATCTACTGTGTCTCATTGTAACTTGGATTTTCTTCTATCTCCGTTGATTTGGATTTCTTACAGAAAAGCGGGGAAATTAACTGAGACTTGTTGTTAACCGTTGATTTCCTTTCAGAGAGTATAAAAGCGAATGAAGAGCGGGAGAGGAGATACCTTTCATACATTTTTCAAACTCCTATCCATTTCGGAAATCACTCTTTTACACCCCTGTGCTTTCTTATTATTTCATTCCTTTTATTTTCAAAGAAAGTGTGCTTACATCACCTTGATTACAAATTACCCGGGATATTGCGGGAGTATTTGTCTTGTTTTCTTATTCAATAATCTCCTTCTTTTTATTTCCTTTACCTAATTTCTTTGATTTTATTTCAAGCAGCAGCTTGAATTAATCAAAGAAGACAACCACTTTGGTTACAAATTACCCGGGATATTGCGGGAGTATTTGTTTGATTTACCTATTCAATATTTATTGGATTCTCATTTTGTATTTTAATGAGCCTTACCGTTGACTCGGCTCTTCCTTTCCTTTGGGAATTTTTATGATCGTTTATTGCTGGCTTTAACCTGATACACAGGCACTCCACCCTACATTTATGACCACTTATTTGTTGGTCGAGTTACTAGTTTGACTTGGACGTCGAGCTCCTTGTCGAGAGCAGTGGTGCCATGTTTGTTTTGATTCCTACCTCCTCTTTGAACGTTATACGAATGTCTTTCTAATTGCTTTTTCAATTGTGAAAGCGTGATTTTCCCAAATTGACGTCATACTCATGATAGTTGTTTTAACTCATTTCGTTTATTTTGTTGTATCGTTGTATTGCCTCATGGGCTACCTTTATTTGGTCACTTTTGCACCTTTTAAATGCCTATTGCCCTGCGGACTACCTTTTCGTTCTACCTGGCGTAGTAAGGCGATGGGTTAATACCTTATCATTTCTAATATGACGTTTTCTGCAATTCGCAGTGTACCTTGTGGTTATTTCTATTTTAAATGTGATGACCAACTGACCAAACTAGGCCGCTATTCTAAAATTATTCCTCGGGGTTCCCGTGGGCTCGCCTGGGTAATAATAATTGAATGCTGGAATTTACGGATATCGAGACCAACCATCGATTCCACCGTGGTCCAAGGTTTTACCCCTAACACATTTAATTATACAATTCTTTACACACGAATGGACCGACATTACTTACCACTTCGGCACTTGTTTGAAGCGCGAAAAGTACACTTACTGCTGGTTTAAAAGGTTTTCTCGGATAAACGACGGTTTTAATTAATCTAAATACAAGAATAAAAGTGACAAATAAGCACCCTTTTCCGAGTACCCAACATCAACTGGCCTCTTCCCTGTCGAAACCCTGCATGAAAATCTAAAGGATCTAAAGGTACCACGACGTACAGGTGTTCTCTTTAATGAGAATCACTCGAACCACCGGGCGAGTGTGAAAAATTTTAACAAAATATTAATTTTCTGGGAGAATCCCCTTTTCTCTTTAATATTTCAATTTTCGATCATTACACCTGTAAAATAAGAAGAGTCGCGAATAATGAAGAGTAGAAAAAATCGGAGTTCTTAAATTGTTATAATCTAAACTTCACCTTATATTATTAATTATTATTATTGATAAACACTATTTACGTTATTTATTAACGTTATTAATGCCCTATTCGAGGAAAATTTCTTCACATGTATAGTTATTCGGGAACTGTTTAATTTGCCTAAAAGTGTTTTCGAAGTGTCCGTGTTCAGATTTCTGAGAAAAATTTTAAAAATTGCCGAAAAAAGGCTGGAAAAAAATAGTAACGTTCTTTTTGGTGCAGCGTCAGCGTTATTTTTTGTACTACTATCATGCAACAACCGGAAGTAACCTTTCTTGCTCGAGCGCCATCTCCGTTTTCTGTCTTGTCCAAAGGGACAATCAGGGGGATTCACAGTCAGTGATGCGAGTCATGTTTTCCATTATAGAAAATTAATTCTTGTGATGTCTACCATTGAAGAATCGATGCAGTTTACCACTATAAAACCGTCAAAAGAGTTTTTCAAATTTTTCAATTAAATAACTCTGTCGATACAATTGAAAAATTATTATTACAATTTTTATTTTGTTGTTGTTGCAGATTTGTCCTCTTCAAGAAGCACTACGACAAGTACTTGCATCTCTCGCAGAAATACGAAGAGGCGCGCAACATCGCCTATTACCTGGAGGAAAAGTACCACGAAGTCAAGGTGAGTTGACGCATTCATTTTTTTAAATAGGTGACGAGTATTATTATTATTATTATTATTATTATTATTATTGTTTTTGTAATTTTACACTCTCGACATTTTTTCTAATTTCGTCGCCGCTGGCTTGAATTTTAATTGGACGCGTGAATGTTGTTGTTAACATTTAGCGGTGCCGGTGCCGGTGCTGGTGGTGCCCTGTGGGTGCGAATTAATTCAACGACGTGCGCATACGTTAATTTGCATGTTTCATGGCAAAATTCGAGTATTTCTGTAAATATTTAATGTAAATATCCTCGTCTATGATGAACTTGGAGCTTGCGCGGTCTCTCTGCCCGTCTCTCACTCATCGTTCTAGCGAATGTCATTTTCGTAATTTTAATTTTTAACAGATCGTTTGATTTATTAACGTGCGAAAATAATGTTCCCATCTTGAGTATTATAATGATATTATACAGGGTGTTTCAAAACATGTGTGTCGAAAAATGGAAGGTATGATTTTAAGAAAAACATGGGTTCGCAAATGTACTGTTTTCGAGATAAAAAAATCAGGTTTTTTTGAACAAGAAAAACTTTTTCCTTGAATTTTTTGACGATATCTCACGATCCGTTTGAGATATAAAATTGAATTTTTGTACACATCTTACTATTGATATATGTAGCTACTTTTTTCATATGCCAGTGGGGGAGATTTTTTGGTTGCTTGAAATGTTTTCGCTCCTAATTTCTACGACACTGGAATAATTGACGTTGTGAAAGCACATTTTAAGCTGCCAATGTTTTCTTCATAAAAAAGGTGCTCTTTGTCAAAAGCTTTAAGTGAACAGTTTTCGAGAAAAACATAAAAGTAGCAACATGTTTTGTTGTTGGACAAAAACATTATGTACTTGGTTTTTGAACTTTTTGATGATTTTTTTATAACTTTGCCACATGAAAAAATTTAAATAGCGCTCAAAGAGTAGATAATAATAATGATAAGATGTGTACAAGAATTCAGTTTTATATCTCAAACGGTTCCTGAGATATCGTCAAATAACTGAAAAAATATATATTTCTGACACCCTGTATATCTCGAAAACGGTAGATTTGCGGACCAATGTTGATTTTGTTTCTTATAATTAGTCAAGGAATCACACCTTCCATTTTCCGCCACGCGTTTTGAGAAACACCCTATAGGTAAATGTTACTAACTATTATTATTGAAAAAATCTAATTTTACAGTTGTTGTTAAAAAAGTCATGAGCATGCTTTTGCAAAATTTATCATTCAAAATTTATTTGACGTGTCGCGTTTTGAATTAAACATCTTGAATAAAATAAAATAATCCTGTTGACAATAATAATTTTAAGTCTGTAAATCAAGGACTAAAGTTGGCAACACTGCAAGAGTGAAGTTCCTGCGAGAAAACCAGGGAATCACCGCAGGTATCCAAACATTAATAATTAATATCGATCGATCCTGGAAGATACGAACAACACCTGAAAATAAAAGAACGATGAACGACACTCGTACTTGAATTAATTACCTGAATAATAATAAATTAATTAATAAAATACTTTTAACTTGTGGTCCTTCGAAAATAAATTAAATTAAAGTAAATAATTCAAACAAATTTAAAATTCCCCAAAATGTAACCTTATTAAGTAATAGTACAGTCATTTGGTGCTCAAAAAGAGGGTTACCTGGAAAGTTTTCCGGGAGTTTTAAAAATTGGTGATTTTATAGATTTTGACATGCTCGTTCCGAATTTTTACTTTGCCACCTCGTATCTTTGCCGCTCGCGCCGCCATATTGAAAAAATGGCGTCCAAAAACAGTTTTTTAACAATATCTTCTTTCCGACTCATTTTACGATGAAAATATTTATGTAATAAATTAAACTAGAGAAAATTTCCTACAATTTATGTAATAATCTTTTTTTCGTAAAATCAATAGTTTCAGCGTACGAGAGCCACAAATCAAGATACATCTACACCAACACGTGTTTTTCGTATATTAAGGAAAAATGTGAAAAACTGTGTCACAAGATAAATTCCTAGGCAACGATGCAAACAAGAAACGCCTCATTGAAATGTTGAAGACAAAATTTGAAGCTGCGAACTTCATGGTCAAGAAAGCCAAGGAAGATGCGGATACTCTAATAGTCAATACGGCAATCAACATTTCATCTACATTTGATTTCGTAATAGTTGTCGGCGAAGATGTAGATCTTCTTATTCTCTTGGCTCTATCTACGCGTTCAAACATACATATACCGTGTGTCCCCGGATAGGTGAAACGACTCTTATAAAAGACAAAAAATTTTTGATTTTAATTTTCAATTTTTGGGGTTCAGCTCTGCTTGGTTAAAGAGTAATTTCTAACAAAATTTTAGTTTTGAAAAATCAAGCATGCCTTGGAAATTTCCAAGAAACCGGTTTTTCTGTTGAGTAAAGTGCCTTTTATGTGGCAAATACGACAAAATGTTATTTGAAAAAGTTGTTCAGAATCAAAATTTAGGTCTGTATACCAAATTTCAAAATCATAGGCAACTTTGATCTTTTACATTTACTTTTATGTTTATTTCACAAATCAAAGAATTTCATTTGTAACAAAGACTGATATTGACAGATTGCTATTGCTATGAATACAATTTGGTTTTTCCATGACAGTCTTTGTTACAAAATGAAATTCTTTGATTTGTGAAATAAAACATAAAAATAAATGTAAAAAATAAAAGTTGACCTATGGTTTTGAAATTTGGTATAGGGACCTAAATGTTGATTCTGAACAACTTTTTCAAATAACATTTTGTCATATTTGCCACACAAAAGGCACTTTATTCAACAGAAAAACCGGTTTCTTGGAAATTTCCAAGGTATGCTTGATATTTCAAAACTAAAATTTTGTTACAAATCACTCTTTAACCAAGCAGGGCTGAACCCCAAAAATTTAAAATTAAAATCAAAAAATTTTTGTCTTTTATAAGAGTCGTTTCACCTATCCGGGGACACACGGTATATTCTCAAACCAGGAAAAGGAAAAATTTGGCAACAAATAGATTCAACAAAAAGTGTCATAGATAAAATAGTCGCAGATGACATATTTTTCGTGCACGCTTTCAGTGGCGGTGATACAGCATCAGCACACTTTAATCAAGGAAAAATAAAATTTGCTAATGTACTCCGAAAAAAACGAGATTTAAACGAGCTTGTCCAGGTATTCAAAAACCAATATGCCGATCCAGAGATCATTGCTGAAGCTGGGGAACGCTTCCCCCTTGCATTGTATGGTATAACAGTGGCATAAAAAGTATGTCGTTAAACAACTATATAGATATACATGCATTCACAAAACCAGCATATAAAAATAAATTTAATATTACATCGCTGCCACCTACAGAAGCAACAGCATGACAACATTAGTTCCGAGCCTATCACCAGGTTCAGCTGCAGTGGGATGGAGTTTAAAAAAAATGCAGGGCTACGGAAATGGAAAAAAAGCAAGAATGGACTAATTCCTGTCACCACGCTCGAGCCCCCAGCTCCGGAAACCTTGTTAAAATTTATTTCTTGCAAAAAATGCAAAAAGGGATGTCGGGGAGCCTGCGTGGATGCAGAAAGGCTGGATTAAAGTGCTCCGTTATATGCACGAATTGCAATGGTACGTGTGATAATTCGAAAATTACACTGGAAGATAGCGATGAAGAAGAAACAGAGACTATTTTCGAGCAAACATATGACGAAATCGAGAAACAAAAGGATTACAATGAAGCTGATGATCCCATTGCGGATGTCGTGGGAGAAAGGTCTATACCTATGTGACATTTCGCTCGGTACTGATGATGAACTCGCAAAACCTGGCCGATCAAGGATAGCGAAGCAAAGAAGAATGCGTAAAATTTTGCAATAGTGCATTACAAGTGGCCTACTGGGGATACCACACCAAAAAACGCGCCAATTACTCATGGTGGTGTCTAAATAAGTTATTTAGCCAAAACGCATGTTTGAGTGGACTTTGCGACGCTCGTACGCAAAAACTATCGATTCTACAAAAATAAAGGTTACTACATAAATTGTAGGAAATTTTCTCTAGTTTAATTTATTACATAAATATTCTCATCGTAAAATGATCCGGAAAGAAGATATTGTTAAAAAACTGTTTTTGGACGCCATTTTTTCAATATGGCGGCGCGAGCGGCAAAGATACGAGGTGGCAAAGTAGAAATTCGAAAAGAGCACGTCGAAATCTATAAAATCACCAATTTTCAAAACTCCCGGAAAACTTTCCAGGTAAAACTACCAAATGACTGGACTATAAACCCTCTTATCGTTTCCGTCTCTTTCCCTGCTCATCTCTCATTTTTGTAATTTTTTTTCCCGTAATCGATTTCCAGACGGAACGAGACGACTTGATCCAGCAACGGAACGAACTGACGAAAAGACTGGAATCGAACGAGTCTCTGCTTCGGGAAAAAGAGGACGAGGTGTTCTTGCAGTTCGAGAGGGTCGTCTATTTGGAAGAACAGTGCGATAAGGTAGGTGATATGGAATAATATGGATGATAAAGGATGACGGAAGATAGAAAAGTTGTCCTGATTAATTTCGCTTTTATTGTTTTTAATGTCATTATTAGAATTCTCGATTTAGACAACAAAATATAAAAAGTGCACAGATCTCCCTTTCTTCCCATTTTTTTGGAGGGGGGGGGGATTTGGTCTAATTTTCAGGATTTGATCACCGGTTGCTGAAATATGTCCGATTTTTCTTCTTTTTTTTTATAGTCTGGTCGCAGCAACATTTTGCTTGGATGAAAGCTAGGCACGTATATGAACCTAGCGAAACACTTTCAACAAATCGACGCGCGCATAGTGCCGTTATTTGCCGTTTTTTTGCCGTTAATTAATTGTGCAAAAAAAAAATTTGCCGCTCTTATTTTTTAAAAAATACAGGGTGTTTCGCTAACTTCACGTGAAGTTAGCGAAGCAGTTTCCGCAAATGATTTGCAAATCGCCGCGCGATAGCTGAATCATTTGCCGTTTTTTTGCCGTTAATTAGTTGTGCAAAAAAAAAATTGCCGCTCTTATTTTTTAAAAAATACAGGGTGTTTCGCTAACTTCACGTGAATTTAGCGAAGCACTTTCTGCAAATGAATAGCAAATCGAGGCGTGAGAGCTGAATCATTTGCCGTTTTTTTGCCGTTAATTAGTTGTGTAAACAAAAATTTTCTAGTTCTTATTAAAAAAAAAAAAAAAGATTCATTAAAAAAAACTAAAAAAAGAGTGTTTAACTGTGGCCAAGTATGCATGGAGACAGCGAAGCATATATTTATAAAATGAAAACAGCAAACAGTTCTGGCCGTTAATTTCTGCCCAAACAAAAAATCACACTGCTTGATAAACGGTTTTTAGGGTGTCTCGCTAACTTTCATTGGCACTAAGCTTAAACATTGTTTTTTTTTTTAATTAATGAAAATATATAGCGGCAAATTCCAAAAAGGTGCGAATAATTAAAACAGCCCTAGCGGCTAATTCCTGCACAAAAAAATATCAAAATGTTTGATATACAAAGGGGTTTTAGGGAGTGTCTTTACTAATTTTCGATCGCTCTGAAATTGAATGTTTTTTTTTTTAATGAAAATATATAACGGCAAAATCCAAAAAGGTGTGAATAATTAAAACAGCCCTAGCGGCTAATTCCTGCACAAAAAAAATCTAAATGTTTGATATACAAAGGGGTTTTGGGGAGTGTCTTTACTAATTTTCGTCCGCTCTGAAATTGAATGTTTTTTTTTTAATGAAAATATATAACGGCAAAATCCAAAAAGGTGTGAATAATTAAAACAGCCCTAGCGGCTAATTCCTGCACAAAAAAAAATCAAAATGTTTGATATACAAAGGGGTTTTAGGGAGTGTCTTTACTAATTTTCGATCGCTCTGAAATTGAATGTTTTTTTTTTTAATGAAAATATATAACGGCAAAATCCAAAAAGGTGTGAATAATTAAAACAGCCCTAGCGGCTAATTCCTGCACAAAAAAAATCTAAATGTTTGATATACAAAGGGGTTTTGGGGAGTGTCTTTACTAATTTTCGTCCGCTCTGAAATTGAATGTTTTTTTTTTAATGAAAATATATAACGGCAAAATCCAAAAAGGTGTGAATAATTAAAACAGCCCTAGCGGCTAATTTCTGCACAAAAAAAAATCAAAATGTTTGATATACAAAGGGGTTTTAGGGAGTGTCTTTACTAATTTTCGTCCGCTCTGAAATTGAATGTTTTTTTTTTAATGAAAATATATAACGGCAAAATCCAAAAAGGTGTGAATAATTAAAACAGCCCTAGCGGCTAATTCCTGCACAAAAAAAAATCAAAATGTTTGATATACAAAGGGGTTTTAGGGAGTGTCTTTACTAATTTTCGTCCGCTCTGAAATTGAATGTTTTTTTTTTAATGAAAATATATAACGGCAAAATCCAAAAAGGTGTGAATAATTAAAACAGCCCTAGCGGCTAATTCCTGCACAAAAAAATATCAAAATGTTTGATATACAAAGGGGTTTTAGGGAGTGTCTTTACTAATTTTCGATCGCTCTGAAATTGAATGTTTTTTTTTTAATGAAAATATATAACGGCAAAATCCAAAAAGGTGTGAATAATTAAAACAGCCCTAGCGGCTAATTCCTGCACAAAAAAAATATCAAAATGTTTGATATACAAAGGGATTTTAGGGAGTGTCTTTACTAATTTTCGTCCGCTCTGAAATTGAATGTTTTTTTTTTAATGAAAATATATAACGGCAAAATCCAAAAAGGTGTGAATAATTAAAACAGCCCTAGCGGCTAATTTCTGCACAAAAAAAAATCAAAATGTTTGATATACAAAGGGGTTTTAGGGAGTGTCTTTACTAATTTTCGTCCGCTCTGAAATTGAATGTTTTTTTTTTAATGAAAATATATAACGGCAAAATCCAAAAAGGTGTGAATAATTAAAACAGCCCTAGCGGCTAATTCCTGCACAAAAAAATATCAAAATGTTTGATATACAAAGGGGTTTTAGGGAGTGTCTTTACTAATTTTCGTCCGCTCTGAAATTGAATGTTTTTTTTTTAATGAAAATATATAACGGCAAAATCCAAAAAGGTGTGAATAATTAAAACAGCCCTAGCGGCTAATTCCTGCACAAAAAAAATATCAAAATGTTTGATATACAAAGGGATTTTAGGGAGTGTCTTTACTAATTTTCGTCCGCTCTGAAATTGAATGTTTTTTTTTTAATGAAAATATATAACGGCAAAATCCAAAAAGGTGTGAATAATTAAAACAGCCCTAGCGGCTAATTCCTGCACAAAAAAAATCAAAATGTTTGATATACAAAGGGGTTTTAGGGAGTGTCTTTACTAATTTTCGTCCGCTCTGAAATTGAATGTTTTTTTTTTTTAATGAAAATATATAACGGCAAAATCCAAAAAGGTGTGAATAATTAAAACAGCCCTAGCGGCTAATTCCTGCACAAAAAAAAAATCAAAATGTTTGATATACAAAGGGGTTTTAGGGAGTGTCTTTACTAATTTTCGTCCGCTCTGAAATTGAATGTTTTTTTTTTAATGAAAATATATAACGGCAAAATCCAAAAAGGTGTGAATAATTAAAACAGCCCTAGCGGCTAATTCCTGCACAAAAAAAATATCAAAATGTTTGATATACAAAGGGATTTTAGGGAGTGTCTTTACTAATTTTCGTCCGCTCTGAAATTGAATGTTTTTTTTTTAATGAAAATATATAACGGCAAAATCCAAAAAGGTGTGAATAATTAAAACAGCCCTAGCGGCTAATTCCTGCACAAAAAAAAATCAAAATGTTTGATATACAAAGGGGTTTTAGGGAGTGGCTTTACTAATTTTCGTCCGCTCTGAAATTGAATGTTTTTTTTTTAATGAAAATATACAACGGCAAAATCCAAAAAGGTGTGAATAATTATTATTTTTCCTTTATTCACACCTTTTTGGATTTTGCCGTTATATATTTTCATTAAAAAAAAAACATTCAATTTCAGAGCGGACGAAAATTAGTAAAGACACTCCCTAAAACCCCTTTGTATATCAAACATTTTGATTTTTTTTTGTGCAGGAATTAGCCGCTAGGGCTGTTTTAATTATTCACACCTTTTTGGATTTTGCCGTTATATATTTTCATTAAAAAAAAAACATTCAATTTCAGAGCGGACGAAAATTAGTAAAGACACTCCCTAAAATCCCTTTGTATATCAAACATTTTGATATTTTTTTTGTGCAGGAATTAGCCGCTAGGGCTGTTTTAATTATTCACACCTTTTTGGATTTTGCCGTTATATATTTTCATTAAAAAAAAAACATTCAATTTCAGAGCGGACGAAAATTAGTAAAGACACTCCCTAAATAAAACCCCTTTGTATATCAAACATTTTGATATTTTTTTGTGCAGGAATTAGCCGCTAGGGCTGTTTTAATTATTCGCACCTTTTTGGAATTTGCCGCTATATATTTTCATTAATTAAAAAAAAAAACAATGTTTAAGCTTAGTGCCAATGAAAGTTAGCGAGACACCCTAAAAACCGTTTATCAAGCAGTGTGATTTTTTGTTTGGGTAGAAATTAACGGCCAGAACTGTTTGCTGTTTTCATTTTATAAATATATGCTTCGCTGTCTCCATGCATACTTGGCCACAGTTAAACACTCTTTTTTTAGTTTTTTTTAATGAATCTTTTTTTTTTTTTTTTAATAAGAACTAGAAAATTTTTGTTTACACAACTAATTAACGGCAAAAAAACGGCAAATGATTCAGCTCTCACGCCTCGATTTGCTATTCATTTGCAGAAAGTGCTTCGCTAAATTCACGTGAAGTTAGCGAAACACCCTGTATTTTTTAAAAAATAAGAGCGGCAAATTTTTTTTTTGCACAACTAATTAACGGCAAAAAAACGGCAAATGATTCAGCTATTGCGCGGCGATTTGCAAATCATTTGCGGAAACTGCTTCGCTAACTTCACGTGAAGTTAGCGAAACACCCTGTATTTTTTAAAAAATAAGAGCGGCAAATTTTTTTTTTGCACAATTAATTAACGGCAAAAAAACGGCAAATAACGGCACTATGCGCGCGTCGATTTGTTGAAAGTGTTTCGCTAAGTTCATATACGTAAGCTAGGCCTGGAATCTTCTTATATTCAGTTTTATTTTTTGTATCAAGTCCATAGTTTGTTTCTATCTTTGTTTGATTCAAAATGGCGTCATGCCAAAGAGTGCACCAGAGAAAACATTTAAAATAGCAGGCCTGACATTTTTATTGAGATTCGCAAGGTAATTGCTTTTTCGATGAACAGTCAGAAATTATTGGAGTGAAAATTTTCAGATTTCTCTGATGACATATTGAAAGTTCTACTTTCAGTCGTTAGATGGTATTTCCCTTGCAAGTCACTATGTTTCCGAGAAATAATTCCACTCAAGTAGTTTAGATTTCTTTCTATTCGGCACACTCCTCTGCTGGTGGTGATGTGTCAGACTGATGAGATGGAAATAACCATTATTGAAACATCGATGTCTCTGTCTTTATCATACCATTAGGGTTGTGTCCTTCAGAAAACGTTGTTTTTCAACAATCGGGTTGCTGTAATTGTTATGATTTAATTATTGTATCAATTTGTTTCTTATATTTGTTCATGAAGGATTGCAAAGATATAAATTTTCAAGTTCGTTTTATATTTGTAAGGTCGTTCATTCTAAGATGAAAAGTTAATATGAATCTTAGCTCCCAGGCTCCCAATCGACCTAGTTTTTCAGATGTGCGGGGAAATCTAAATAAAAATTCTTGCAAAATTGTTATATTTTATCAAAACTGTTGGAATCGTTGGAAAAGTAAACGTCAAATTTTCGTTGATGGCGGTTTTACAAAACGAGTTCGAAGTAATTTTGTTAGAAAATATTTTACGACCCATTATAATTTATGAAAAGTGCCATTTATTCGAGCGAAGGGTTACAAAGAACGTTCGTAGGTCACCGCATATAATATCCTTTGATGATGATAATTCTCTTCTCTTCTGCTCTGCTCTACTCTGGTACCTTGTAATAGTATAGCGACTAGTGAGTGAGTGAGCCAGCGACTCGTAAAAACAAAAGGTTGTAAATAGAATCGGTTTTCTTCTTGGTGTGGCTTTGTTTTCCAAATTTCGGTCAATTATAATTTCACGATTGAAGACTCGAATAAAATTATAAACCAATTAGCGTCGATGTTTCGCATCTCGACCCGGCCCAGCTCATTTGAATTTTATAATTATTGTTAGATGTACCTACAATTTGTGAAAATAATTGGAATTACTTAATTTTTGTATGGGTATTTCTTGGGTGTTTTGTTTCTTCTCATATCGAGATTATTTTTGTAGGTGTATTTTAAATATACAAAGTGATTGATTCAATTCTCTCTTTCTCTCTCTCTCTCTCTCTCTCTCGCTCTCTCTCTCTCTCTCTTTCTCTTTCTCTCTTTGTCCTGATTCAGAAAAATAACGATTTTCTTTTCATTCTATCTCGTCAGTAGCTCTGTTTATAGGATTTCCTGATACTTGACTATTCTACGATTGGTCATTTTACGGGTTTCTTCATCGTAAATTCGATAAAAAAGTAAAAAAAAAATGATCATCAGTACTAATTTATTTATTTATTTATTTATTTAATTAATTAATTCTGATACTTATTTAATTAAATAAATGTACATTTAATTAAAATGACATTTATAAACTTGAACATAAATTTTAGTATAATAAATAATTAAACATAAGTACAAACTGCACTGGAGGCATTTCACTTTATGAACGCCGAGATGAACGCCTTGAATTTATAACTTTTTTCGCTTGTAACGTCTCTGATATTCCAATATAGACTGTCTTTTCTCTGGCCGCTTGTATTCATTAAGTAGGTTCCATCTACACTACTCAAAAATGACTGAATCCCCCTGTATAGGTATTATTATACAAAGTTATTATTCGATTTGCTGATCTTCGAATATGTAATTGGAGGTATTCATCAGATCAGAATACATAATTAGTAAATATCATTTGGTTAGGTGAGGTAGTTTCTAAAATTGAAAGTGAAATTGTTCAGGTATTTTAATATTTCGTAATAAACTTGATATTATTGGGATATGGTTTTTTCTATGGGTCATTTGTGTGAATGTGTGCATTTATAATGGGAACCAGTTTTGCTTTTCGCTGGGTTATTATTATGGACGGAGAGGTTTTACAATGGGATCCTATCAGCCAGAAGGCGACCTTGAGTCGCGCTGGTCTGGAAACACATAAATTTTCATTAATTAAAATTCATAAAATTGTTTATTTATGTATGTATTCATGTATGTATTACTACTTTTAAACAGTCATAAATTAAAGCTATGTCTGGGTTCTAACGTAAATGAAATTGGCGAATAAAAAATGACTTGATTATTATTACCATCCTTGGTATTAGTTAGTTTTTTGAACGTCCCTGACCTATGAAAGAAGAAGAAGTCTCTCAAACTGTCTGGCTAGAGAATGACGAGGATGAGGGGTGGGTAATTGGGCAACACTGTGATAATGAGCAATGCTTCTAAGAGATTTAGGTTGTCTCTAGCTAGATTTGGAATTGCGCGTTCCGCGACTGACAGCGACAGCAATGAGACAGCTCCTGTCAAACCTGTCGAAGGTGGTTTTGGATATTCACCCAGGAGATGTAGGCTTTCTGTCCAGATCTACGTGGTCGTTGTGCAATAAATCAATAAAACTTTTACCTTCCACTTCTTTATTTATTTATTACTCGTTTTTTGTTCTTTTTAATTTATTGGAGTCTGAGGGGCCCAAATTGACATTTGAGTCGACAGGACAACATGTGTGGAACGGACTTGGTGAATGTGAATAAAATTCCACGGTATCAGCATTCCGCCTGAGGGGGGCAGTATCTATTTGCCAATTCAACAGATCCGCGCTGACAATTTACGTTTTTATGTGACTTTTTATAATCAAAAAGTTCCTTGACAACATTTTATTTATTATTTTTTTATTTTATTTTTATTTTGATTTCATTGGATTCTTCCACTCACGGGATACGTGATCTAAACTGTGCTGTGTGTTGGTAGATACATTGTACTGAAGAGTCCCAAACAGGACGAAACATGTGTCTACAATTTCCGCCTCTGCCACAGCACAACATCAATGAATGTTGTCTGACAATATGTCATTCATCTTTTGTCTAGCAACGCCCAGTAGCGGCTTTACTTACTTTATGCACACCGGGGGGCACTGCACTCATTTTTGGCATGCATTATGGCTGTCTGGGGTGTATCCTATGGCGAAAGCCGAACCCACCGTGCCTTTTATTTTTATTTTGATTTCATTAAAAAGTTCCTTGGCTACAGCAGCAACATCGATTTGCTGATACAATAATAATTAGTCGATCAGTTGCAGTAGATCAGTCTTCCATTTTTTTTTTTTTTTTTACAATACTGGGCATTTTGTGATACACGTTGGGATGTACAAGCTCCCCTCGTCATTAAGTCAGACCTGGATTTTGTCTTTACTACTTATGACGCGGAATTTTGTTTCAGTTGAAAGTCGAAAAAGAGAAGTGCATCCTGCAAAAGGAGCTGCTGGAAAAGGAGAGAGACAAAGCGCTAAAATTAGTAAGTTTCTTTTGCTTTTTTCTCTCTTTGTTTTCTGATGAAGTCTGATCGATCGGTTTGTTTCAGCTGCAAGAACAAGCCAGAGAATCGGAGCACAACCGCAGGAAACTGGAGCGGGCGAGACAGGAAGTCGTGCATCACATGACCAGGATAAAAAACGAGAAAGACACCTTGGAGAGAGAGGTGAGTGATTTCTTTTTTTTTTCTTCTATCAGGAACACTTCTAGATAAATCGTATCATCCTAGAATAATACTTTCTTCTTCTGTTTTATCGATTATAGTGCTGATAATTTTTTTTTTAAACGATACAATCTTAAAAATGGTCGGTGAAGTCAGAGATTTCACCGACCAGTGAAGTCAAACGTTTCACTGTTCGATGGTTTGAACACAAAAAGAGCCCTGCACCCCTCACCCCTTGCAAGGGAGAGGGGGTAACTTTGAAATTTGAAATAACAATCCTAATAATTTAGTGCGAATTAGTATTAATTTGGCGAAAAAAGTTCGTACAATTTATCTAAAACATTTTGTGTGGTTCAATAAAGGGATTTTTCAATATCAATCAATATGGTGACGATTTTTTCAGAACGGGAAGCTTAAAGAGGAACTGGAAGCGGAACGGAAAGGAATCGGTCGCTACCTGTCTCAGCTGCACCGGTCGAAGAGATCCCCGGCCACCACCACCACTACCAGCAGCAGCAACAGCAATACCAGCGATTTGTTGTGCGACAAACAGGTGAGAAATGAGAATATTTATTTATTTATCTCTGTCGCTGTTCTATTATTAGATGGTGACATTGTGCTTATTAGCACGACACCGACACCAACACGAGACCGGAATATTAATGAGCGAGCGTTTATGTGCAATGGTCAGTTATATAATAAGCTGATTGGTTGCTTACGCTTACACGATAAGAAGGACAAGGTTGCTGCTTCTTTCTTATTGCTCCACTCTTTCTTCGCGTTATTTATTTTATTGCAAACTTTTGTAGCATTTCTATCAACAATGCGCTCGAGGCAGGAAGAGGATGGACGGACCCTCAATCATTGATCAAAAAATTAGATACTTGACTCCTCCACCTCCCCCCCCCCCCCCCCCCCCCCCTGATGCTTTCATCTCTTTTAGTCGTCATCAGTGATTCTTGTTGAAGAATATCAGACTTATTTTTAATTAATTTAATAATTGTCGAGTCACTAGGCTCTTCCTGAAATTATAGGGGTACGTAATATAAAAATATGATTTTTTTGTGCAGACTTTTCTGAAATTTACAAAAGAGAGTCAAATAGGGAAACAAATTTTTTCTTCACTAAACTCTCATGACTTGAAAGGATAAGAAAATTTAGTTCATTTTTTGTGAATATAATTTTCTGGCAAAAAGGCAGGGTTTGTTGCCTGGCAAAATTTGATGTTTAATTATAAAAAGTGGTAGTTTAAGTTCCAGAGAATATCAAAAAAATCATAGATTCATTTTTCCGTATTTTATCTGATCACTGAAAGTAATAAATGAAAATCCTGATGAAAATGAAAAATGTGACTTCTTGGAGGTAAACAGAAGTTGTTTTTGAATGAAGCATGGCAGACACAGGTTGTTAGAAAATAACTTCGAGAGTTTTGAATAATAAATGCACAAAGAAAATATGTCGAAGAATGATTACCTCGTAGTTTATCGACATTTTAAACCTCGAATCCTCATCACCTGTTTCCCGGCTATCTTCAGGCCCTGAAATCGCCATCCAGACAATCAGAGGTCGTTTTTATCGATATCACCTAATAAGGTTTTCTGCCTTTATTTATTTAGGTATCACCTCAATCCTTTGCACAATTTTAGCGCGTTCCCTGCGCGAATTTTTCCACGTCATTTCTACGAATTGCATTCCAGGAACTGTTTTTTTTTTGGCTTGAACAAGGTCGTTGAGATTTTTACCTCTTTCACCTTTTAATAATTTGAGACTTTCATTCTTCTATGCCACTAATGCGTTGAAGTCGAAGTCGTTTTATTTCCACTTAGTTTCATTTGTTACAAAATAATTATTGTTCTTAATAAATTAATAATCGGCTGTTCTTCAAACTCCTGATCACTTTTTTGGTCTGTTCTTCAATAATTAGCCATTAACTATTAATTGTTTGATAATGAAATAAAGTGCAGATGTAATTACCGAACCAGAACCATTTAGCTTAAAATTTGGAGCACCAGAAGGACCAGCACAGGGAATTAAATACTCGAGATTCGATTGGATTAATAATAGCACAGATGAATTTCAATTGCCCAATCTTAATGGAATAGATTCTCCATTAGTTAGTCTCAATTAGATGAGGATTGATTATTGTTATTATTATCAGACGAGATGACAGTTTGGAAAGTTGAGTTGATTGGATGTGTTTTTGTGTATCAGGCAGGCCAGCCTTTTAGCATTTATCGGGTGCAACAACACACATGATGGATGGCATGTGTCTTGTCTGTGTGTAATAATAATAATTCCGTCCAGTCCGGTACATACTCTTGAGAAGAAACTCTTAGAAAGTGTGAATTATTTATTATCTAAAATTGATTTAACTATTTTATAGAAACTGTAATAATTATTATTCCCAGGTGTTTTATATAATTATCAGGTTTATTAGTAGTATTTCAATAATTATTGGAGTCAGTCATGTTTGGTGCAATAGTTGGTTTGGTACCTTAATATTATAGTCGATTGATTAACCCATCAAACCCTAAAAAAACTTCTAAAGCGGATCAAGTTTATTACCGGAGATGTCCAAATTGTAGCAAAATTTCGGGGTGGGCCTCTTAAATTTTGACATGGTGTAGCAGTTGCAGAGAAAATGTAAAGGGGAACAACACTCTAGAGATTAGACACCTGGTATAATATTAAATAGTCAGACAATAAGTAAAGCTTGTTTACTGGCAACTTTTATTGCCTCTCCAGTGTAATCTTGTGTAGTAAAAACTTCATTAGCATGGGTGGAATGTTTACTTTACTTTTTATGGACTGAAAAAAAAACAACAAATAGCTAATTGAAATTTTAGATGCCTCATTATATGTACACAATTAGAACTATTTACTGTACCTAGTTGAAAAGCTACAAAATACACAAGCACTTTTTGCATTTGTGGAAAATGGAATTTTTACCTAATTGTTATTAAGGGTTAGATAAATGGTTTTATTTATTCATCTCAGAAAATGCTACTCTTGAGACTTGAGAATCTATTGTAACCTAATAATTCATTTTATTACTCTAACAGCCAGTATTATAAAGGCTCATTAGGCTAACCGGCAGATTTCTGTGTTCGTTTTTGAAGCTAATATCGATGTAAAATGACTTTTATTAACATTTTTGTAATTACTTTCATGTCAAGAATAGATAAATTTTAAAAAATTCCACTTAGACTCGATACCTTCTTCAGAAATGGCCACAGAAATCTGCCCGTTAACTTAATGAGCCTTTATATTACCCGCTGTTAATAATCTTCAATCTTATACTAGTTTTTAACAATTATTTTCAGTCTCTATTTATTTACATTACACCTAACTTCAAAATGAAATCACCAGGTCTTGGTCTCTTCTTGATGATGATGAGAAGGAGAGGGAGGGGGGAGTGGCAAGTTATCTTCTTTATAATTTTCCGTTTCTGTTTCTGCGTCAGGGCGACATGAAGGTCGTCGTGGAGCAAAATGCGACGCTGACGTCGCAGTTCCAGAAGGCCGTACAGCACCTCGCGACGTGCAAGAAGAAGAAGTGTTCGGTGTGCACCTACACGAAAGAGACCTACGGAAAACTGTCGCCGAGTCATCGTAAATACGAGTGAGTTGTCGTCGTCAACGAGATCGAAATAAGCAATATCGACGTTCTCTCTGGTTCCAGGAAGCTGTTTGGCTGTCTGCAGACTCCGTTCCTGGAGGTGCGCAACATGATGCGGCCGCCGCCGTCGCCGATGAGCTCGGCCGGCGAGGGCGGCAGCCTGTCCGAGTGGTTCTGCCCGCTGACGGGAGTTCCGGGCAGCGAGTGCTCCTCCCTCAGCATTCCCATCAACGAGCTGGGCATCTCTTACATGGACGACGCGTCCGACACCTCCTCCACGTCCGCCTGCATCCCGGATCACGACGAGTCGGATCAGGACCGACTGAGCAATGCCGCCAATAGCGTGCTGGGTGAGTAAAGTGTCTAAATGGGTTTGTTTACTTATACCCATAAGTTTTATAAAGGACTGCTGGTATTTTGGAAGTTATCAGAAGTGTAATAATCTCGTATTACAGGTTTCGGCAGCGACTCGGGCTTCTCTTCGGACATCTGCGGCGATTACAAGAGCAACTCGACGACGCCGAAGGAGAAGTTGAGCGCACACGGGACGTCCGCCCTCGACGAGGACGACTGCGCCAAACTTACCCGCACCAAGTGGACCGCCTCGTTTCGGAAGCTGATCAACCGGATCAGGAAATGAACGCTCCTCTTCTCGTCTCTGTCGCTCAATCGAAAGCGACTCGTCATAGTCCCGAATTTGAATCCGATCGTCCCGTTGATGGCGCGCCGATATCCTCCCGTAGCCCGTTTAGTTTTATATGTAAAATAAGAGACGATTGATTTTTGAAAATTGACGTCGTTACGGAATTGAATGTTGTAGGGATGGGACGATTTTCGTTATGGAAGAATGATCAGATGTAACAGCTGATGTGTCGTTAATTACGTCTCTTGATAAACAATTTCAGTATTAATGGTTCGTAATCGTTGTTGCCTACCGTTGGTAGATTTAGCTGTTTAAACGATATTTTTTTTTAGGTAACAATCGTTTGATCATATTATTGTCGCTATGTGATTGAAGTGTCAAAATGTAAGCGAATTAGAAACGAAACCGTTGAAAATTGATTCAGATTGTCTTCATTTGTTAATTGAGTAAATTGGATCAGTTTAAAAGTATTTAAGAGAGTTGTTATTCGCTTAAACAACAAAGAGTGGGTATTATAAAGACTCATTAATTAACGAGCAGATTTTGGGGGCCATTTCTAAAAAATGTATCGATTTTTCATAGAAAATTGAGCAATTTAGTTCTTTTTTGTATGTAAATTATTACAAAAATGTTAATAAAAGGAATTTAACGTGGATATTAGCTTCAAAAACGGTTACAGAAATCGGCCCATTAGTTTAACGGTTCTCTATAATATCCACTGAAAGTGTTTGTTTCTTTTAATTAGTAATTTGTCCTGGATTTTACAGAGAATTTAAAACACCATTCATAACTAGTTACAAAATCTGAATTATGATGATATCTCTTTTCATTTCTCTCTCCTCCCTTCTATAGTTGCCCTGTTTCCGACATCCTTTTAGAAACATCTTTTAAATATCACCCTGTATGTATAGTGTTTTTAAGGTGAAACTTTTCTTGAAAAAGTAAAAAATAAATGAGTTAAAGCCTTCGAAAGTTTAAAAAAAAGCATGAGAAGGGCAGCCCTGTGATAAATTAAATTAACCAAACTGTGCAATTTCAATATACAATAAAAAAAAACGAATTCACACTAAAATAACAGTAAATAAACTAAAATAACTCAAGTAGGTAATGGGTTAGTTTAATGAAAAAACAAAGGCTAGAAAACAGTTCTAGTATCTTTGTACTGAAAGTAATTTTTGACTATTTCAAATTAAAGTTGTTTGCCTTGATGATCTCTATACACAGTCAAAAAAAAGTATCCCTTTAAAAATCATCCTGTATATTTATACGAAAGTCAAGATTCTAACTTGGAACTTTGGATACATTCCTCTGTTTTCAAGAAATAAGTAAAACATTGGACATCAAAGTCAGATTGTACTGTATATTCAGTCAATTTTAATCGTATGAAGCAATAATGCTACCAGTCAAATTAACAATCGGTATTGATAAGAGGATTTGAGATTGAGAGATTAAATTGTCTTTTTGGTTCCTCAATATCTCTGGGAATTGATTAACTAACAGTAACATGATTAAAGATTTAACGGACTTTCGTTAGGAAGGACTTGTTGAATATTCAATTCATGATCAGGTCGAAAACCGATCGATCATTCAGAATAGTTGCAACTTATCAAGCATTAGTGCAAACAGTGATCAATTTATAACGTATTGTTGATAAATTTGACGAACAGTCTGTAGTAATAGGAGCGAAAACGTGATTATATATTATCTATTATTTTTAACGGGAGCCTCGTTACTATGTCTTCTCGTTACGGTAACCCGTAGAAAATTCGATCCTTTTAGCGAATCGTTACATGATCTATATATATCGATGTTGAATTATTCATGCAAGTGTAGTTAGTTAATAAATAAATGACGAATTATAAATGAAACCCTGAACCGTTCAAAGAGGAGCTTGATTCTTTTACGTGAAATAGTGTGCGGCGTATGTGGCAGCTAAGTGGGGGCTATAACGCTCGATTAAGTTATGTTTTATTGGGTGTTGGAAATATGTCAACTGACCTGAGTTAGGCTGCTAATACTCGATTTATATACGTATTATATTATATAAATAAATATGGAAATAGAGATATGTTCCCAGTGTATATTTTTGTCTTTTAGGACTAATCGTTTCTTGCCTTTTCCCCTTTCAATTAAATAAAAAAGAAGATTATTATTATTATACACCTAAGTAATAAAGTAAGTAGTAATTATTATTAGTTATTTATTAGTGATTCCTAGGTACTTAATAATGTGTAACATTTCTTATTATTTTGTGTTGTTATTGTTAAGTATTATTTTTCAATTAATTATTTTTGTGAATAGTTTGGTTTATTTGATTAGAAAGTTTTATTATTTAATAATAATGATAGTTAAGTAGTCGATATTCACTGATTTTAACTCGACATTCCGTTCATGGGAGCCCTAACCTAAATAAGTAACATTCCTTCAGGTTTTTTATTGTCATTTAACAATAATAATAATAACGAGATTCATTTGTATCGTAGTTTTTCTGAAAGGTTGGTGATGTATTTATTAATGGTGCCTTGTGAATCCATCATTATTAAGTGTCGTTGCCAACCAAGCCCATACAAAAGTTTTATTATTTTAGCTGCTTGATGTAATAATCAAATCAATAATAATAAGAATTATTATAAGGTCTTCAAAAAGCAAGTTGATGGTTTGAGGAAGTTTGTTTGGAATAAAAATGCTGTCAGAATGAAACATTTTTTTTTGTGGTTGTTGCGGTGATCTATGGTAATCGCAATGAATGATAAATGGACCTGCTTTTTGAAGGTGCCGTGATATTTAGGAACTGCTATAGTCAGGTGAATATGCCAAGTTTTTTTTTACACTTTTACAGTTGTAAGGTATCCCAAGTCTCGATTATTATTCTGCAGTAGGTACCAGTACAAACAATTTTTTATCTCAATTCCTCATGTTTACTTGTAAAAAATTTGTGATAATAAAGAAAATCTTCTATATTTTTGTGCCTTATTTGGAAACTTTGGCAATTTCAGCATAATTATGAAACAGAATCCTATCAATAACAGAGTGATGGAGGTTTTAGCTCGATTTGAAATGAAATTGCTTTTTCTGGAAAAAAATGTGTAAACAAAATAATAGTCTGTTACCTTTGGAGTTTCTATATAGTTACCTGGAACTTCGTTTTGAGGAAGCCTTGATGTCGATGAGACATTTTGGGAATGCTGTCTGTTGCCGATTGAGAAAGTAAAACTACAAACATAAATGTTTTTTGTACCGTGGGATAATCTTCAATATCAGTGCTAATGCAACAATAGGACCTTAACCCTTTCGCTGCTAATGGGTGATATATGTCATAGCATAGCCTACACATGGTGAATGTGTATTTAAGGGTGTTTTAAAAACACGACTTAATTTTTTCTGGTTTTCTATAAATTTTGTACCTTAAAGAAATGTTTTGTAAAAATTATTATTTTTTTATCATGTCCTTATTGGACCACCTGTACTATTACTATTCTATGAGATACATTAGTCCCAGTAGTATTGTGATATGAAAGTTGTGTTTATTTGAATACATTAGATGAATTATTGATATAGTACAACATGAAATTAGGTATGATAGGAGCAGAAGCAATCACTGCATAGTGAAATGTTCCTGTTCCCTTTGAAGTAACGACCTTCCTCTAAAATACTGTGCACTGTTATACTACTAGAATAAAATAGACCCTTCATAAAATACTAATGGGACACCTGTCCCATAATCCAGAAAATTTTGTTATTTGGATTAATAAACACTAAAATGTTTGGCTGTATTACATATTAATCAATTGAAATTCATAAAGTTTACCCGCTTTTATAATCAATCAAAATTTAATTCACTGCAAGTGTGCACTGATGAGAATAATGCAACATTGAAGTAGACTTATCACCCACAATACTCTTGGGACATTGTCCAAATTAAACTAGAACGGTTCTAGGAACCAACGGTGTTTTCCAAGTTTTCACTGGGACTGGGGCATATTTGGTGTCCCTATAGTAATTTTGAAGCAAATATTTCTGAAATAAAGTCATAGTGAAAGGGTGAGTAGTGGATAAGGATTGGTAACATTGGTTTACAAAGTTATTTATTTAATATTTTATTAAAAAAATGTTCGTTCCTACTACCTATTCATTAAGAGCAGACTAGCACCCAACCCATCTATATCCAAGAAAACAATTTTATATCACCTTTTACAATTTAATCTCCTTTCTGTGAGTATTTTTATAGTAGTAACATCTTTGAAATACTAATATTATACTCAACTATAGGTAGTCCTAGTCCTGAACATGAACATGAATGAACTAAATATAAAATTTTACAGATTGAATACACTTTTTGCTAATCAACAGAATGTAAGTAACTTAACATTACTCATCAGCTATGAAAACGTAAAAATAGGCCTCAACTCAAATAACAAACTCTATAGTTAAGTACAATAACATCTCCGACCAATAAAATAAATAACATAAACCAACGATTCTAGTATGAACTTACAGTTTGGCCAGTAAATCGTATATTCGACAATAATTGCTGAATAATGAAATAGAGGCCAGATATTCTGAACCGGGAATATAAATCGAATATTCCTTTCACACGCACCCCCATCTTGCATGATTAGATTTATAATGCTTCATGAAATTATCTCAAAAGTTTTGTTTCATTAGAACATTTTATACAACAACATTCCTCACATATTATACACCTCAGCTTGTGCTGAATGTTTCCATTAAAATTGTTGGACAAATTAATGTTTATTTCTAGTTTCAAAAAGAAAAAATCTTCAGCCTCTTTTCAATGTTTACGTCTACAATGTTCAGTCAAATTACATTTATTCCTCGATGTATATGAACATACCAGACATTTGTACACTTCACCTTCTTCGGAATGTTTGATTCTATGATGTCTGCCCAACGAAGTTTTATACCGTGTTTCATATGAACATTTGTCACATTTATACAACTCGGCTTCTTGTAATAAATGCTTAGCGCTATAATGCCTGGTCAGGGACGTTTTATACCGTGTTTCATATGAACATTCCTCACATTTGAACACTCCAGCTTCTTGTAAATGTTTAGCGATGTAATGTCTGGATAAGACATATTTATATTTCGTTTCATAAGAACACTCCTCGCATCTGTACAGTGCAGCGTGTTCTGAATGCTTGTATAAATTATGCCTGGTCAAACCATGTTTATCCCTCGTTTTGTAAGAACATTCCTCACATCTGTACACCTCAGCTTCTTCTAAATGTTTTATTTTATAATGTTCAGTCAAATAACTTTTCTTCTTTGTTTTAAAAGGACATTGCTCGCATTTATACACTGCAGCATCTTCAGAATGATTAATTCTTAAATGTAGGGTTAAAGACTGTCTGTATTTTGTTTGAAAAGAACATTCAATACATTCATACACTTTAGTTTCTTTTGCATGTTTACATTTGTAATGTTGGGTCATATCACTTTTACGTTTTGTTGCGTAAGAACATTCCTCACATTTGTACACCTCAGCTTGCTTTGAATGTTTAGTTTTATGGTGTTGGACAAAGTAACCTTTGATTCTGGTCTTGTAATTGCATGTATTACATTTATAGACTTCTCTACAATGTTCATTGTGTTTACAATTGTAATGCCTGATGAAATTATGTCTAATGTTAGTCTTATGAGAACAATGGGCACAGTTATACTTTGCTAGTTCTTTACTTTTACTCCCCGTAGAGCAGTTACTGTTATTTTCCCCAACAAAAAAGTCAGCTTCTTCAAGTCCAGCAGAACTGCTTATCCTCTCCAGCAGATCCCATCCCGGCTTGTGCTCTTCAACATCAAAGTGAACTTCTTCTTTAAAGGGCACACCTTTTGCTCGGATTTTGACGGCATTTTCTGAGAATTTCAAGTATTCTGGTTCCGTTTTTACGGGATAAGAAGAAGAAGCGTCTCCATCATAATTGTTAAGGTCAGACAATTTGTGACAAGATATTTGTACATTCTCTTCACACTTCAACTTTGATAGCAGCAGGGAGGAATCAAATTTGTTATCATGGTCCTCTTCTACTTTTAGTTGAGTTTGGTTCATTTCTTGTTCTTGATGTGGAATAATAACACTGATAGTTTGACTCGCCATATTACAGCAGGGATCTAGATCTCACGAATTTGTACTTTGTCACACGATCTCATCAAAACTTATATCCTAAGATCCACATAAGCCACAAAATATTTCATCAAAACTATTATTGCCATTGAATTGTTTTTACTCTTTATGTTCATAGATAAAATTAAAATGAAGCATGTGATCAATGTGATCTACTCGAATCAGCGATCTACAGATCATAGAGCAACAAACAAAAATATGACTCGCAAATCGCAACGAACTTTTTTGATTTGTAATTACATCCATTTGTTTTTTGTCATTGTTTTTTTGTCTATTTCTGGAATATAACATAATATAATAAATAATGCACTGCACTGGCAAACTTGCAACATTTTTTATAAATTCAAATCAAACTGACAGGTGACAGGAGTGGAAATTATGACACCGACACATGAGAATTTGAACTACTACTACAGACTACTACAGTCGACGGACGAAAATGGGTACACTGTTCACGCGCATTCCGGTGGCGCATCGCGCATTGCGGACGATTTCTAAACTAAAATTAAGCTGCCTTTAGACCTAAATTATTAGTTTGACATAATCTGACGTATAGTTTTGTAATTGTGTAAAGTTTGATTTATTTAATTTGAATATTTTATTAAACTAATAATGGATAAAGTTTAGATAAAACTTTACCTTTAAGGAACTTAGATATATAATTTATAATACATAATCATAATTTACCCAATTAAAAACAGTATAACGTAAAACTTCCACATATTCGTTGACTTTTTGAAAGGTAATAAGTGGAATGCTGTTTAAGTTCATGCTCTTGTAAGTAGTAAAAATTATTTCAAATTATTTTAAAAAACTCGTTCTGAATGCGAAATATTGTTTTAGGAACCACATTCTGTCTGCGTTTTGGTTTAAAAGCAGTTCCAATGACAACGATGGATTCATCAAAATTATGAATACAAACCCCCCCCCCCCCCCACAAAAAAAAATCAATAAAACACTGGTAGACAAGCGAATACAAATCTTTTGAGTTGCTGAGAATCTGATGTGCTGCGGTTTATTACCTTCTCTGTTTATACTTATTTAATTTGGTACATTACTATTGGGCGTTTTATTAAGTAAAGAAGTTCACGCGCGGGCCCTCTTCGGAGAGGGAAACCTCAAATAATGGGCCCCTTACTTATTTATTGCATAAAAAACTCTGAAAAATTTCAGGCATATTCGTTAATAAAAATAAGTATTTTTTGTTTGTTGGAGTATCTCTGTAAAAGTCTCCCTTCTCAGTTAACGCATCAAATTAAGGTCCATGAATTCTTAGTCTTGATATATTTTACAAGAGAAGGAAGCCGGACGAAGAAAAAGTTTATACGACAAAGTTGCTTATTTTTGTCTAAAGAATATACATAAATTGTTTCGTAATTTTTAAAAATAAGAGGGCTAATCCTCCGTAGAAGGATAAATCTCTGTTAACTCCGCGTCAAAGAGCAACACGAAATATTAACGACGCGATTCGATCCTGAAAGGGGGCTAAATTAATGCGGCTCGATGCCGCGATGGTAATACCGAATCGCCACGGATGACAGGATCAAAATTTAGGGAAGGACCAGGCTGTAATTGCCAATGATTGACAGGAACACAATTATTAATAATTATTATCGAAATTACTGACCTTGTGTCTTGTCCGACTAAAGGGGCACTTGTTTTAATTTGCGAGATGTTGTAACTATTATTATTGTTCACTCTGCTTCACTATGTAGGTACCCACGATTGTTCCACTACTTTATACCGCTTCCTTATTTAATTAAAGAACTAGGTATCCCGTTTCCGTAACACCAGCATCGACGAGTCTGGTACGAACGGCACTCTGTCGAGTTCTTTCCTCTCTCGATGTTAAACCTCGACTCTTCTCTCTATGTGTGGTCCTGTCCGGTCAGGTGTCCTTTTCCTTCGTCCCGATGTGTAAAGGGATAGGAAGGGGTAGGAAACGGTGGTGTCTTAGAGAATACGAATCGATTATTCACCAAGGACGTAACATACCGCCCACCAAAATTACCGGAGGAATTTTCCGCTATCAGAAAATTGAACCAAAAGCGAAACTAACGAAAACGAAACTAACGACAATAACAAAAACGAAACGAAACGAAACGACAAGTCAGGGACGAAATTCCCTGAGTCCGTTACTGGTTAGGTAACGGGCAAAGTTTGACCAGAGGTCGTTTACAAAGACCTTTGGTCGTACGAACCGAGGCAACCCTGGCGACACCATCCGCATCAGGGTGCAAAGAAACAATTCTTCCTAGAGCTGCTAGGAAAGTCTCTGACGATAAATCAGAAGCGATTTCGAGATGAATCGCGCGAGTCGCGAAACATACGAACAAACATAAATAGGCTTTAGAAGTTTTGACACCCCTATACCTCGACAAGACAATAGGAAAGGGTCCCCCATAATCGACCCCGACACAACTAAAAGGCTTCAATTGGGAGACACGAGCGACAGGTAAATTCCCCATGGGAGGCTCCAACGAGAGGGGACGAGTGCGAAAGCAACGATTGCATTTCGACAAATAACTACGAATGACCCTACGAGCAGACAGGATCCAAAAATTTTGTTGAAGGAGATAATGAGTAGTGTTCACTCCTGGGTGCAAATTACCTCGATGTATCTGATCAATCAAAAGTTCAACCAACCTATGCCTTCCTGGCAACAATGCGGGATATTTAGCGTCGAATGCTAAACCCGAATGCAACAGTCGACCCCCGACTCGCAAAATACCGAAATCATCAATAAAGGGCGACAATGACTGCAAGTACTTGGCACATGGTTTACCAGAGCGAATTTTCTCCAATTCCGAAGAGAAGACCGAAGATTGAACAATTCTAACAATTTGCATGAGAGCAGCATGCAACTCAGAGACACTCAATGCACCAGTGGTCCTATTGACAGCACGACAATTGTTAGTAAAACGAAAACAACGAGCGATAATACCCTGAATTTTCCTCAAAGAAGAAAATCTTTTCAACAAAACATCGACATCCGAAATCTCTATCGTAGCGAACAAAACAATATTCCTTTTCTCCAGTTCAACATCAGAAGTGGGAGCAATGGGAAAGAGTGCTGGCCAAGATTCCAGCGGCAATCTGAGGAATTCAGGCCCCGCCCACCATGCGGAAGCCCCGACTAACTCCTCTGGTAACAAGCCCCGAGACGCGACGTCCGCTGGGTTGTCACCTGAACGTACATGATTCCAACAATCCGGAGGAATTCGATCCTGAATGTGGACGACACGATTCGAAACAAAAGTCTTCCACCGATGTGGAGACGACTTGATCCAGGATAGAGCGACCGAAGAGTCACTCCAAGCGAAAACCTTATCAACAACAATGGATTGAGGACCTTGTTCAAGGACGAACGAAACGAGATCTGATAGTAAGACTGCGGCACACAATTCCAGCCGTGGAACGGAGAGTGGTTTGAGCGGAGCAACACGAGACTTGGCAGTAACGAAACGAACCTGCACATTGCCATCGGCGTCCTCGAAACGATAATACACCACACCCGCATAACCTGCAGTCGACGCATCACAAAATGCGTGCAGTTGACACGACACGAAAGATCCTTCGGGAACCAAGCACCTAGGGATTGTCAACTTGGATAAAACATGAAGAGTGGACTTATATCGATTCCACTTTTCGACAACATCAGCTGGTGGATCTTCATCCCAATCCAGCCCGAGATACCACAAATGTTGAATGACTCGTTTTGCCATAAAGGTCAATGGGCACAAGAAACCCAACGGGTCATAGATCTTAGCGACTTCTGAGAGAATGCTTCTCTTAGTACAAGGTGAATCTATGGACTTAACCATGAACGAAAACGAATCAGTAGCCGATTGCCACTGAAGGCCAAGAATTTTCACCGAAAAGTCCGATTCCGAATCAAAGTTGGATGACTGCTGTTGACAATGTTCAACCGGCAGATCCTGAAGCAATTGTGGATTGTTAGCAGACCATTTCCGCAACTCAAATTGTCCCAATTGCAATAGCGAAATGAGCTGATTTCTCAACTCCAAGGTTTCCTCGATTTGATTTGCCCCAATGGCAAAATCATCGACATAAAGCCCGAGACGAATGGCTTTCGAAGCGAGAGGAAACTTCTCAGAATTTTCTTGAGCTAATTGTAACAAGCACCTAATGGCCAAATATGGCGAGGACGAAACACCATAAGTTACAGTGTTCAATTTGTAACTCCGAATAGGATCCTTTTCTGAAAAACGCCAACGAATTAATTGATACTGTCGATGTGAATCTCCAACTAAAATTTGCCGATACATCTGCCTAATGTCACAAGTGAACACGAATTTGTTCTCTCGAAAACGAAGCAAAACACTAGTGATGTCATTTTGCAACTTCGGACCAATCAACAAGGTATCATTTAACGAAAGATTGTTCGATGCTTTGGCCGAGGCGTCGAACACGACACGAATTTTCGACGATACTGGGGCGAGCGAAGACACATCAGAAGACATCGAAACACCAGGGTCTTTAAAAACGCAATGATGCGGAATGTAATAAGAGTTTGCAGATTCCGACTCCAATGGCACCAACGACATGTGCCCAGCCTCCAAATAATCTTTCATAAACTCTACATACATGTCTCTAATGTGAGGCAACCTCGACAATCGTCTCTCCAAAGCGAGCAAACGACGATCTGCGACATTCAACGAATCATTAAAGATAGGCAACTCTTTGCTATCCTTAAATGGCAACAATACCCCAAAACGACCTGATTCTTCTCGATAATGAGACTCAACGAACAACGACTCAGCCTCTTGTTCCTCATTAGAGCAAACCTCAACTGAAGGCACCTCCTCAACTCTCCAAAATGCCTTAAGAGTCTCTTCAAGGGTCGAATCTACCGACGCAAAACAAGCTTGAACCTCGCCCGCAACCTTCGACGAAATGGTTCCCAAAAGAACCCAACCAAACGTCGTGTTCATTGCGGCTGGACAGTTATCACTGCCCGACAAATAACCACCATGAACAATATTGGGAAAGATGTCAGCTCCTAGCAAAACATCGACAGAACCAGGCGTGTACCAATTAGGATCCGCTAACTTCAAATTATCAAGCGCCTTCGATGGCGAAATGTCAACACTGGGAAGTTTTCCACAAATATTGGGCAAGACCAAAGTACTTACTTTAAAAGTAGGTGATGGTACCCCAACGGGACGAATAATGCAATCAGATGATCCCTGGGCCGATCCCAAGGTCACGTGACCCAAACAAGAAATAGGTGTTGATGATCGATTCAAGTGCAAGCCCAAACGCTTGCGGCACCGATCAGTAATAAAAGACGACTGACTGCCAGAGTCAATTAAAGAACGAACCACTTGATAGTTGCCCCACTTGTCTTGAACTTCAATACATGCGGTTGCTAAAAGAACCGTAGTATTGCTACGAGAACGAGAACGAACATCCTGAAAGGATGGGAGAGAAGACATGGCAACCGTGGATGCGACTGGAGGCGGCTCAACTTGATGAGAAGCTGCTCCATCCGAATTACTAAGTTTAACGAAATGTAATAAAGAGTGGTGCCGACCTGCACACTCCTTACACGAATGAGAAGAGGGGCACTGCTTCACCAAGTGTGAAGGGCCAAAACAATTTAGGCACAAGCGCGCTGCCTTCACAGCCTCAAAACGCTTGCGCGGGTCCAACTTCAAAAAAGAACGACAATTCGAGATCGGGTGTTCTCCATTACAATGGAAGCACGACTGCTTCGATGAAGACGCACTCGACGTTGACAAAAATGCATGTGAATTCCTCGATTCCACTTTTCCACCAGACTTGACGCTACTCCGCTTACCAACGACTGCAGACGGAGATAGGTCATTCCCCAAAGATGATTCTAATGCACGACACTGTGACGACAAAAACTTGTGCAAATCCTGATATGATGGAAACTCTTCAGATGCAAATTGGAGTTCGAAACGCTTTCGAGTAGCGTTATCCAATTTCTGTAGCAACCAGTTGAACAAAGTGAAATCCCAGAGAGAGACGCCTGAGACCTGACCCAAAGCTGTAATATTTTCTGAAAAGGTATTCAACAATTCACGAAGCGATTGTGAGGAATCAGAATCCGTTATTTTGGGAGCATTACAAATCGCCTGCCAATAACACGTCGCAAGTACTCGCTCATTCTGATACCTTTGGACAAGAGTATCGAAAGCTATCACATAATTGTCATCTGTCAGTGGTAAATGTTTGACAAGGGTAAGAGGTTCCTTTGACAAAGTCGAAACTAAATACTGGAACTTCTCAATTGGAGCTAACGAATCATTCGAATGAATCAAAGTCCTAAACAAATCATAATAAACCGACCACATCCTCAACGAACCATCAAAAGTAGGTATACCGATACGAGGCAATTTCACATGTGAACTTGCAGAGGGGGGTAGCGCGGGAGCACCAGACTGTCGACTATTTAACGATTCACTCGAACCATGACGTGATTTCACCACCGTATCCTGAGTCGATTCCAACGACAATTGAACCGCTCTAATCTGAAAATAAACCGAATCAACTTCGATAAGTAGTCCCGAGTATGATTTCCAAATCTCCGATGACACATCTACGACCAAAGCACTCTTATCTGCCGACTCAACCGTAATCAGGATATTTCTATCAACCTCCTGCACCTGATTGTACAAATCCGAAGCGCTGTCGCATGCAGCCAGGACAATAAAACGCGACTTTTCATCAATGGGTGCTGTAACTACTGTCAGAATCGAGTTCAAACGAGTCAAAAACTTCGAAACAGAAGCGTTTGCTCCGACCAAAGTGTTGGACATTTTGCTAAAGAGTATCAACAAAACACTAAAGCAATAAACGAATAAGGGTTATTTTTTACACCTGTAAAAAATACAACGACAACGAAATACGAACAATAACTAAAAATAAGTACCTAACCAAGTGAAGGTTACTTATTTAAAAACGAGTTGAAAATAAATTGACTTTGAAATTCACCAAAAAACAATACTTGAGATACCGAGTGTACCCAGTAGGTATACCGTGAATACAAAAATCAATATTTTCCCTGTAACAACGAAAAAGGGTTATTCGTTAAAAACCTGTAAAAATACAACAACAACGAACGATGAGCAATACCAAAAATAAGTACCTAACCAAGTGAAAGTTACTTATTTAATATCGAGTTGAAAATAAATTATTGAATTCGAATTCACCAAAAACAATACTTAAGATACCGAGTGTACCCAGTATACCGTGAATACAAAATCAATATTCTGCCCTGCGAATTCAGAGAGAAAATATTCCAACTATTTTACAGAGGTTTTTTAAAAACGAACACCTGCAAACGAACGAAGAAGTGGAGTGAGGTAGAATGGAGTAAATTAGTGGAATGGGTGAAAATGCCGTCTGGCGTCCTTTGGATCGACTATTTCGAATCCTTTGACCTACAAACAGGCTACCTTAACACAGTGAGTGAGAAACTAATTTCAAACAAATGATGCAACCAATTAATGAACTATATTTCCACGAGCTTTCCTATCCGACTACGGAGGGACCAAAAAAATGTTAACTCCGCGTCAAAGAGCAACACGAAATATTAACGACGCGATTCGATCCTGAAAGGGGGCTAAATTAATGCGGCTCGATGCCGCGATGGTAATACCGAATCGCCACGGATGACAGGATCAAAATTTAGGGAAGGACCAGGCTGTAATTGCCAATGATTGACAGGAACACAATTATTAATAATTATTATCGAAATTACTGACCTTGTGTCTTGTCCGACTAAAGGGGCACTTGTTTTAATTTGCGAGATGTTGTAACTATTATTATTGTTCACTCTGCTTCACTATGTAGGTACCCACGATTGTTCCACTACTTTATACCGCTTCCTTATTTAATTAAAGAACTAGGTATCCCGTTTCCGTAACACCAGCATCGACGAGTCTGGTACGAACGGCACTCTGTCGAGTTCTTTCCTCTCTCGATGTTAAACCTCGACTCTTCTCTCTATGTGTGGTCCTGTCCGGTCAGGTGTCCTTTTCCTTCGTCCCGATGTGTAAAGGGATAGGAAGGGGTAGGAAACGGTGGTGTCTTAGAGAATACGAATCGATTATTCACCAAGGACGTAACAATCTCCTTTGTGACTCTTGAAATTTTTCTTTAAAACACGCCTGCCGCTTCACTCGAAACTAATTAATAATCAAAAAAATTTTGTTTTTTGTAATTTTTTCAGAGAGATCCTTTGTTTTCGGCGTCTTTCTTGAAGAGAACCCAGTTACGTGATCGAAGCTATAGGTATACGGTATACATGTCTGCACTCTGCAGCATCTCAACCAAGCGACGGTGTCTGCGGGGCACAATCCAGCAGATGATGGCTGCAATGCCTTTTATGTTAAAATTATTAACAACAATATTAGTATTATAAAATAAATGTCTTTACCTTTTTCCTGGAAAAGTTTATCCACGTTGAGAAAACTGGTTTATAAAAATAGAAGCATCTTTTGTAAAAACTGGACCTGTATTTATGTGAAGAAAATTTTGTAGAAAGCATTTGTTGCAATTATTATACTCGTATTTTTTATGTACGAGTACCTATTAAGAATAAAGAAGTTGATTCCCTTATATTGATTAAAAATAATTTTTCGAATAATAATTAGATAAAAATTTAAATTTGAATGTCCCGCTCTTACCAATGGAGTCTAACCTGTACTCGACTATTCTATTAGGTTGTCCAAGATGCTGTCAAAATGGATTCAATATGGCCGCCTGTAGAACTGAACAGCTCTTATTGAAAGTGGTGTGGATTATTAAGATAACATTATTTGTTTATTTCTTTTTTATATACTTAAAAGTTGAAGCTTTTTAAAAGGTCATATACAATCTCTTATTCCCTATTAAATTGGTTTTGGGTTAAAAATGCCTACCGCCTGCTGTTGTGTTGTAATAAAGTGTGGAATCCGTGGAGATCGCGATTTTGAGCATCGCAAAGATCTCAATGAACTTTCTAAAAAAGACGTGTGAAATGGCTTCAAGCAATTAGAAGATCTGATTTATCAGAAACAACCTAATATGCCAGGGTTTGCAGCAAACATTTTTTGTCTGGTAAGCTGATACTGATACGCATTTATGTAATAATATGTACCTACACCTACCTATATCCCATTTCAGACGTTTTTGAATTCAGAGTTGGCTATGGAAAATTCGAATTATGTTGGTACCTTTCCAAAAGCTGAGTTTTGAACTACCTTTGACAAGCTAAATTTTTTAAGGTTATGGATGTTTCTAATCAAATTTGACTTTGTTTTAAATTTCACCTACGCTGCGTTGCCAAAACAGGAATATATTATCTAAAGTAGGTACTTATACTAATATTCGGGGAAATATTTATCTTTGTGTAAAATCAGACAAGGAGGATTTATTTCTTGATCGATTTTTTTCAACTATATGTGAAATTATTAACGATTCCTTTAAATATGTTTTCTGTATTTCAAAACTTTAATTTTTATCCAAAAAAATACGAAATATAAAAATTATCATAATTTATTGTTTGTTTTAAGTTTAGTAATAAAAGATAAAAATACAAGTTATGTTCATTGTCTTCATTGTAAAATTTCTTGTTTAACGGTTAAAATAAGATTCATATATTATAAGGTAAGATATTTCTACACTTCTACACTTCTAACAATGCTTTTATTGTTATTGAACAAGAAATATTCAACTAGAAAATTAAGAAATGTTATCCAGAGAAGTAATTTAAAGGCTATAGCGGTTACAACATTATTTATAAAAATCTACAAAATATTATTTCGGATTTTTTTGCTCGCGATACTTCTTGATTTTACTCTCAAATTTTATTGAGTTGGTTTAGATTCGAAGATAAAGATTATGCCCTGGAAATTTATAAAAGGCTATTTCAACAAATTTTTTCAACTGACTTCAATTTTCCAATATCAAAGTTTTTTTTTTAAGAGGGAACATTGGTCTTAACCGTGTAGATAAGACCTAGTCATTCCAATCTAGTAATTTGGCTCTCAGAACTAGCTAATTTGGCCAGACACAAATTTTAAATTTATAAATACATAGTTAAATTACCGAGAAATAACCATGCCGAGCTGGGATTTGAACCCAGGCGGTGGCAGCGTCAACGCCTCAATAATTATAGTCAGTGACCTAAACCGCCGCACTCAAAATAAAAGTTATTTAATAATAATATAATAAAAAACTCAATCACATTTACATTTATGATCTTTGATTTGTTCTCGCTATTGTCTTAAATAACTTAAAGTGCTGGACTTCTCTCTCTCGCGTCATGTGGTGAAATTCAGGAACATATATCATATTATGTCATGTCGCCGACTCTTGAAATGCCTAATTTTCACAAGAACATTTGAAGAATAAGTAGGGGTAGTCTTTATTCCTTTATCAACTAATTTAATTCAAATTTTGAAGAAAGCAGATGGAATGAGCCTCATGATCTTTGTAGGTTGCCAATAAGTTTTTCTTCATTTTCAATTTATTGTAGGGAGTTGGAGGATTTTTTTGCTAGTTGAGGAAAGTCTTGCTAACTCGGTTGAGGATGAGTTATGACAAATTCTTATCTCGTCATTGTCGTTTGATACTGAGGCTGCCTAAAATATATGAATAAAAATTATATTTGGGTAGAACTATAAATTTTCTGAATCCAATCGGTTTAATTTAGGTATGGTTATTGGTTACTCCACCTTTATATTTTCTGAATTTCAATTTGTTATAAAACAGTATATGCATGGATGCAATAGTGTGACGTAGTAGCCAAAATTTTCGTCTTTTCGTAGCACACGGCGTGGTCATCCTGAAGCAAAGCATTCATGCATATGATGTAGAGCTCATCTTCTTCGAGGTAGGACTGAGTCTCACAAATTCGGGAAGCACGATTCACCGGGGTTTGTATTACAGAGCTCGTTTTTGGGCTGGGTGTTGATTGGAGTTCTTGTGTAAATAACGATCTCTTTGTGTTGATTTTCGGTAGACACTGTGCCACACATTTCAATTATACTTTTGGCATTATAATATAATAATGTAGTATTCAAAGGAGATTTAAGTTCTTTTCAATTTTAAAAGGAATGAAATAAGATGCTGAAAATCTGACAGAACTTTTTGAATGAAGTTACTGAACGTCTAACAATTAAATATTTTTTACTAAAAAATAACAACAATCGTATATTATTGAATTATTGTTTTCATACGTCAAACATATTTTTATTAGGTAAGAAAGTAATCCTAATGGCATATGAGTAAAGTGGGAAGTCATTTGAACTTTTTTAGCTCAAATCGACTGTCCAGGGTATCCAACTTGAAGAAAAAATATCACAGCCAACTTGAATCCAAAAACGTCTGAAATGGGATATACCTACCTAATCGGATATTTTTTCCTGTAGATGTAAATGGACCCCGTTATGCAATAGGGAACCAACTGACATTCTGCGAAAAAATGAGATAATTTGTATTTCTAGCTCAACTAGGGCTCTAAACGTTTTGCAATAGAGGAGCCAAGTGTTGGAGCTCTGCTTACACCATCTATTGATCACATGCACCAACTGAAAAATTTAGAAGGCATAGGTACTACATTTTTACTACATCAGTAATTTCTCATTTAACTCAGTTGTATTTCTGTTGGTTGGTTCCCTATTGCAAAAGGGGGTCCAAATGCAATGTTATAACGATGATAAAAAAATACTCTGTTCACTTCAAATTCTTGATTTCGATATTTAAATTTTAGGAAAACCATCAGCATTAGTTGATGAAAATTGAAAACGATCCTGACAGGTTTCCTTCTTTGGCCATGGGATATAATAACTCAGATGTTGCTTTAAAAAGGGCTAAAGATGATCTGCTCAGAAAGAATACAATACAGAGTTGAGAAAAGAAGAAAAAGTTCAAAATGAGAGTATTTCGGAGGTACTTAATTTGTGATATTTTTTGAGTTTATTTATTTATTAATTTCGTTAACTTGAGAGTTTTTATGTACCTAGGTGACAAATCATGGAGAGTCCTCCAGTAGTGCTGTCGCCAATCTGCAAGATGATGCTGCTGGCAGAAAGTGATAAAACAGATTCAAACCATCTCTGTTCTGTACAGGAGATGACATAACACAAATGTTACCTACTAGTGGCCTAGATATTCAGGGTTGGTGCCCTTTTCTTTTTACGAAAGTTTTTTTTTTAATTGTTAAATATTTATCTGTTATTTTATTCCAACTTAATTTAATTATGACTTGAAGTTGTGTTAAAAACCTTTCGCACATCAATCTCATAAATACAGCATTCTTATGCGTTCATTCAATTTTGAATACTTTCACTGGTTTTTAAATTGGCTTTCTGAATTTTTTAGTGACACGATCATATTAGTACTATAGTATTATTAAAGTTACCTACTGTAAAAATTTCAGTCTCCAATAAATTAATATAAAATAATAATTGTGTTTTTATAAAACTGTAATTTTATTGACAACTTTGTAATGAGCTCCAGCTTATGTTAGAATAAAGTATATTATGTTCATTATAATAAATAAAATGTATGTTTCTGAAGTTGTTGATTTTTTCTACAATAAATATGTTATCCCCATGCTGAAGCTATTATGAAGTTTCATAAACTCAAAATAATTCTTAAAAACATTTATCAAGATTATAATAAAGGTTTAAAAACACAAGTATAAAAGATATACCTATAAAATTTATAATAGTACATTATAAAATTAGTTGATAATGTAAGGGATTATGAAATAGAAATAGAATTTATTGAGCTTTAAATTACACAGCCAAGTCCTAAGAAATTACAATAGAAATACAATACAATATTATCAAGTACAAAATTACGTCAGTCTCACATTAAACTGCCCTATAAAATCATTTGTCTGGAGTTCATATCCGTGCTAAGATATTCCTCCACTGTGTATAAGGGGTGGTGCAATAGCATCGACTTCACTGCTCTGCGGAACTCATGCCGCGAGTATGATTTTGTACATTGTGGAAGTTTGTTATAGAACTTGATACACCAGTAGTATGGTATAGGAGTGATAATGGTGATTGACCTTCAATGGCAGGAATTTCGTCAACAGAATAAGACGGCTTTTCTACATTGGATTTTTTATTTAATTCCATTTCACTAAGTCGAACAATTGGAACTTATTCTGATATTTTTGGAACGTTCCATGCTGTCACAGCATCTGTACACGATGAGATGGTTTTTGTTCTGTGATTATGCTCCACTGTGAACAGCAAAGCAGCAACATGACTACAAACTTCAGAGAGCCCAGCCATGCAGGTGCAATGGCCACAATTTATGGCACCGTCTTCTTCACAGATAATTCAAGCAAGCAAGGCGGTTTGTTCATTCGTTGAGAATGCTTTACCCTAAACAAAAAACAATACATTAATAAAAACAAGTTAATGATCAAGATATTTTATTGCTATGGGTCATAGGATAGTATTTTCATTTTACCTTTCCAATGAAGATCACACATGATTAGTAATTTGCTTCAATCCCATTAAATGCAAAAGCCTGCACTTGTAGCCGCTTAAACTTTTATAAGCCTTCGTTTTCTTTTGTATAAAAACTGTGTGGCTCAACACTAAATACGACACGATGTCTGGTGCAGAAACAGGTGGTCCAGGATCCTCTGGAGTTAAGAAAAATGGATCAACGCCGTTCAAGATCCTAATTTTTTCTTTATAGCGAACCATAATGTCGGAAGCACCACTTTCTAAAGATAACAGGTAATCATACTTTTCTTAGTAACATCATTGTTATTGTAACTGACAAGCACACACACTGAATAACAGTAAACTTAAGATATAGCTCGATGTTCGAATTGATTATTTCGAAATGTTATAAATAAAATAAAACTTCTCTAATTGCCGCGTGCTGACTGTTCTGGTTTGATGATTTGCGTTTGTGTTTGTGTTTCTACAGGCCGCCATTTTGACAGTTGAAAAGTCATCTCTATGGTAGTACCTACCAATCAGATCGTTCATTATTGACTTTTGGCTTTTGGCAGTTTGGCCTTTGGCACTTCTTGGAGTTCTTGGTTCTTGGCACTTGGCAGTTGGTTTGGCTTGATGACTTGGCTTGGAGAACCGCAAAGGACGGTAATTAACAATTAATAATAAATTAATTTTTATTTAAAATAGTTTTGTTTAATATGACTGACTTATGAGTGTTTGGCAATTTATAGAATAGCAGAGAAGAATTAAAATAAATTATTCTTACGAGTACCTACCCCTACCTATGAACAATTATTATTAAAAGCATCATGAGATCAGCAGCAGATGAAGAGGAAGGGAAAGGTTGGGTTCAATTGAAGTGTGAAAATGAACAAATTGCAGTGACTTGCAGTGACATACCGGGCCCCAATCATTATGATGGTGAAGAAGACGCCTTCTCTTCTGATAGCATAAAAAAGGAACCTGAAGACCTGCAAGTTGATTTTAAAATTCAATCGAAAGGTGTGCCCTTGAAAGAAGAAGAATTTGAAATTGAAGAGCATAAGCCAGGATGACTCATGTGAAGTTGGCGCCCGAAAGTTGGAAAATCGTAATTTTTCTTAGAGTTCTGGGAAGACTACGTATAGTTCTGGAGTTCTCCAAGAAATATCCAATAGTTCTGGCTTAATACGCCCAAAAATTCATCATAAAAAATTTCGGCGCTAACTTCACGCGGCGCCCACTTTTTCGCAAAAAGAGTTCTGGATCGGTTTTTAAATAAATTATCAAGAGTTCTCGAGTTCCTGAAAATATTATCAATAGTTCTGGTGTATTAAGCCCAAAAAACGACTCCAAACAGTATGGCGCCGATACTGCGCCGGGAATGGTATTAATTTTTTTTTTGATTTCGACGGTTCTAAAAGGAGTTCTGAATAGCGCCAGAACAGTTCTAGAGATTATCCAAATAAAACTTCTCGCTAAAATCATTCGTCTTCTATTTAAAGCGAAAAACAAGTTCCGTTTCCGAGGACTTTGAAAAAAAAATTTAATATGATTTTTTTCATTCTTTATTTCGACAGTTCTGGAAGGAGTTCTGAATAGCGCCAGAAGAGTTCTAGAGATTATCCGAATAAAACTTCTCGCTAAAATCATTCGTCTTCGATTTAAAGCGAAAAACAAGTTCCGTTTCCGAGGACTTTGAAAAAAAAATTAATTTGATTTTTTTCTTTCTTTTTTTCGACAGTTCTGAAAGGAGTTCTGAATAGCGCCAGAAGAGTTCTAGAGATTATCGAATTGTTATTATATATTAAGTATTATTTATTACTTATTTCAAATTGATGTTATTGAACAGATTATAGTTTTAAAATCGTTTTATAGAAAGCTTATGTTTTTTTTTTGATTTTAATATTGATGTTATATTGTTTTACATCTATTTGTTAAAGCTTTTCCTTTGTTATCTGATACAATTTATTTTTTATTCCATGTCGTGTTATAAATTTTTAACTTAAACTAAAGAATTTTTTGCATTTATTTAACCAGAACATTTCTATTTAGTTTAATTTTGAGCGATCAGGGAACTTTTTTCTTGTAGCCACCACAAGAGGTTTCTCCGTTTTTTTATTTTTCAAGTCCTGATTCCGTTTGCATATTTTTTCGTTTCATCACCCCTGTGGTAAACAACAGAAAAGTTACAACCTTGTGTATAATTAGATTAATATTAACAAACAGGTGTTCATTATATAAAATAAAATGTTGAAAAAACCCTTCAAATTTCTTTTATTGGTATTTATTTTGGATTATTTGCGAAACTCTTCCGGCGCTATTCAGAACTCCTTTCAGAACTGCCGATGAAAAAAATCATAATTCAAAAAATTCCAAAGTCCTCGGAAACGGAACTTGTTTTTCACTTTAAATCGAAGACGAATAATTTTAGCGAGGAGTTTTATTTGGATAATCTCTAGAACTCTTCTGGCGCTATTCAGAACTCCTTTCAGAACCGTCGAAATAAAGAAAAAAAAAAAATCATATTAAATTTTTTTTTAAGTCCTCGGAAACGGAACTTGTTTTTCGCTTTAAATGGAAGGCGAATGAGGTGAATATCTAGATGAGCGGCATGGGTATAGGGCGAAATGGCTTATACTATCGGATAGCTCGTGTCTCTAGGAGTATCAAGGTACCATTGAATTTTTGCGCCGGCAAGTAATAGTCGAGATATAAGGCCTTAAAGTTTCATCCTTGCCCTAATACGTGTATTCAAACATTATACGCGCGAACAGGCAGCTCGCTTATCCGTCGGGCACACGACAATCGAGCGTTTCCTGTTCGAGCACGTCGAGCGCAATCATATGACGAATACACGTATTAGGGCAAGGATGACACTTTAAGGCCTTATATCTCGACTATTACTTGCCGGCGCAAAAATTCAATGGTACCTTGATACTCCTAGAGACACGAGCTATCCGATAGTATAAGCCATTTCGCCCTATACCCATGCCGCTCATCTAGATATTTACCGCGAATGATTTTAGCGAGAAGTTTTATTTGGATAATCTCTAGAACTCTTCTGGCGCTATTCAGAACTGTCGAAAAAACGAAAGAAAAAAATCAAATTAAATTTTTTTTTTCAAAGTCTTCGGAAACGTAACTTGTGTTTCGCTTTAAATCGAAGACGAATAATTTTTGCGAGGAGTTTTATTTGGATAATCTCTAGAACTCTTCTGGCGCTATTCAGAACTTCTTTCAGAACCGTCGAAATCCAAAAAAAATTAAATCCCATTCCCGGCGCAGTATCGGCTCCATACTGTTTGGAGTCGTTTTTTGGGCTTAATACACCAGAACTATTGATAATATTTTCAGGAACTCGAGAACTCTTGATAATTTATTAGAAAACCGATCCAGAACTCTTTTTCGCGCAAAAGTGGGCGCCGCGTGAAGTTAGCGCCGAAATTTTTTATGATGAATTTTTGGGCGTATTAAGCCAGAACTATTGGATATTTTTTGGAGAACTCCAGAACTATGCGTAGTCTTCCCAGAACTCTAAGAAAAATTACGATTTTCCAACTTTCGGGCGCCAACTTCACATGAGTGCCAGGATGGGAACTGTTGAGAGAGACGAGCAGTGCTGGAATATTTAAAGTTTGACCTGGTCAATGTGACATCCATGAAGAGAATAATGAACAAGTAAAGTATAACTGTGCCCATTGTCCATACAGAACTGACAGAAGAAATAATTTCGTTATGCATTATAATCGTAAACACTCTACCCGAGTTTATAAATGTAATGAATGCTCATATGAAACTGGAGATATTTATTGTCTTTCTCGGCATCGTAAATATAAACATACAGAGGAAGGTGAAGTGTACAAATGTGAGGAATGTTCTTTTGAAACCAGAGTTGAATATGGTTTGACCAAACATCATAAACATGAACATGCAAAGGAAAATGCTGAAGTCTTTAAATGTGAGGAGTGTTCCTATAAAACAATAAGGAAATATAATTTGACCCGACATTGCAGATATAAACATTCTAAAGAAACAGAAGTGTATAAATGTGAGGAATGTTCTTTTGAAACCAGAGTTGAATATGGTTTGACCAAACATCATAAATATGAACATGCAAAGGAAAATGCTGAAGTCTTTAAATGTGAGGAGTGTTCCTATAAAACAATAAGGAAATATTAGCGAGATAAAGCAGTTGTTTAAAGCATCTTACATTAAATTTGCTCTGGGTTTTTGGTTGAATTCTGGCTGAGTTGAGTACTTGATATAGATGAAAGTAATGTTGAATTGAAGCTGAAAAATCTGCCGTTATTTTGATATAGTTTATTCAAATGTGAAATGAGTAGTTGGTTAAATAATTCGTTAACAAGATCGTAGACTGGTGATAAGTGCAGGCATACTATCTTCTGGTGATTTAGAAAAAAGTGAAGAAAAACTAATCAATGTGGTGATAATTTGGATAAAAATGAATAATTATTTTAAGGAAGAGAATAAATAAGGAAGAAAAAAAAATTGTAAATAAACATTGTAAATATAGACAACAAATAGTACTTAACAAAGTTAATAATTGGAAGGTATTTTGAATATAGTACTGAAATTGACTAGAGATGAATTGCGTTTTGTGCAAGCAAATCAAAGTGAAAAACAAAGATATTTTTAATTGTGATGGTTGTAGTAGGGCAATTTGCAAGGAATGTGGTAGACTTACTGCATCTGAAATAAAAGTACTACAACTAACTGGCAATAGAGCAATGAAATTCTATTGCCCACAGTGTCTAAGCGGAGAGTCATTGACACTACTTCAAAAAATTATAGAGAGTAAAGAGACCATAATTGAGGATAAGATAACGATTATAGACATGCTAAACAGGGAAATGGAAAAGCTTGGGGGGAATACGTCACAAGGGCAAAATAGATACAGTGATGTGGTGAAAAAAAATAAAGAAGAAGTCATAATAGTAAAACCAAGAAACAATACACAAAATAGTAAAATTACGAAAGATAAAATTGAAGAAAAACTTAATCCAAGCAGCTTAGGAATTGGAGTTTCAAAGGTCAGATACATAAAAGATGGAGGAATTGCAATTAAATGCAGCGAAAATCAAAATGATGCCCAGAAAGCATGTGAAATCATGAAGAACCAGCTAGGCCAAAGCTATGAAGTAAAGATATCCGAAAAGAAAAATCCAAGGCTAATAATATATAATGTAAATGAATCAGAGCTGGAGGATGAAGAAGAATTTGTAAATAAAATAACAATGCAAAATGAAATAAATACTGATACTGCAACACATGAGCTACGAATAGTATATACATATAAGAATAGAAGAGGGTCAAAAAATGTTATTATACAAGTGGATAATAAAACATACGAAACAATAGTGAAAAAAGAAAGAATATATATAGGATGGAAAAGTCATTATTATAGAAACAGCTACAATATAAGACAGTGCTACAAGTGCTGGAAGTTTAATCATATTGCCAAAGATTGTACAAGCAGAACAACAACATGTCAAATATGCGCAGGAGAACACAAGGGTGAGGATTGTCAGTCAAAAGAAGAATGCTGTGTAAACTGTAAATATGCATCCGAGACATTAAAAATACCGAACGTAGATTGTAAACATAGAGCATATGATCGAAAATGTGACGCATATAAAAGAGTAGTGGAACAAATTCAAGAAAGAATAAACTATAACAGTGCAAATAATATAGCATAGCAATCAAAGAATACAATATTATATTTGAATGTTCAAGGACTTGGTGGGCACAGGACGCAATTAACATGGTTGGTACAACAAAAAAAGCCTATAGTAGTTTGCCTCTCGGAGACACATGTTACAGATGATTATGCACAGAGCGAAATAAACATTGATGGTTATAACACAGTGTGTTGCTATTCAACTAGCAATCACACCGGTGGAACAATAATGTATATAAAGAAGGGCTATAGATATAATGAAATAGAAAACACTGAATTCAATAAAAATGTGTGGTTGTCTGGAATTCAAATTATTATGAAGAAACAGAAATATTATATATACTGCCTATACCACTCACCGAGCACAAGTGATGCTGAATTCCTGACAAAGCTTGATGATGTTTTGGAAAATGTTGACCTTGATGCGGTATTCATGATGCTGGGTGATTTCAATATAGATTTGGAAATTGATGGCTTCTACCAGAACAAGCTCAATAATATTGTTGGTAAACATGGGCTGTATCAGCAAATCAAGCAGTGTACCCGAATAACACAAAATTCGGCTACAAAAATAGATCTTCTCCTTACAAATAAAAAAGAATTGAAACCAGAAGTGCACGCAATTCCCAAGATAACTGACCATTCGTTCATTACAGTAAATATAGAGGTTGAATGTGCAGATTGTAATAGATGTCAAAAAGTTATGTACAGAGACTATAAAATGTTGGATACAGTAGAACTTCAACTAGGATTACTGACAATGAAATGGGATTCTAATACAAATGAGGTTGACAGGATGGCGGATTATTTGACGGAGGGGATCATCGGGGTACTAAATAAATTTGCACCTGAACAAGAACGAATAGTAAAAGAAAAGTGGGGTAACAAATTGTGGTGGACTGAAGAGATAGGTCAGGAAATAATAAAAAGAGATTATTTATACAAAAAATCTATAAGAACAAAAGATGACAGCGATTGGGTGAATTTTAAACATCAAAGAAACAAAGTCGTAACCTTAATAAGACAAAATAAACAAAATTACTACAGTAATAAAATAGATGATGTTAAAGGTAGAACTGGTGAAATGTGGAGGGTAATAAAGGGAATGATAAATAATAATAAGAAAAGCAGCAACATAAAAAACGAGATCATGTTTGGCGATAAAATAAGAACAGGAAGTGAAATAAGTGAGAACTTCAATAAGTTTTTTCTTGATAGTATTACAGACATTTCTGAAAATATAGTGCATACAAAAACAAATCTTGAAAACATAGAAATAATAAAAAGTGATTATAAAATGGAAAAATTTCGCCGAATGGAATTGGCTGATATAAGATTACAGCTAAAAAAAATAAAGAATAGCAAGGGCAGCATTGATGGAATAACGGTTAAAGTACTAAAGGATGCATTTCAGGTAATTGGTGATAAAATACTAAATGTCATCAACACAAGTTTAGATAAAGGAACATTTCCATCAAAATGGAAATCAAGCATGATTGTCCCAATCGAAAAAAAACCAAATACAATACAAAGTGAAGAATACAGGCCAATAAACATGATACCACCTTATGTTAAATTGCTGGAGATGTGTGTAAATAGTCAAATCAAGGACTTCATTGAAACAAACAAAATTTTGAGTGATAATCAGGCGGGTTTTAGAAACAAAAATAGTTGTGAAACTGCTATACAAAGTGTATTGATGAATTGGAAAAGTGCACTAGACGAAGGGAAAATGATTGGTGTAGTGTTCATGGACTTCAAACGTGCATTTGAAACTATAGATAGGCAATTGCTTGTACTTAAAATGGAAAAATATGGGTTTGGACAAGTAATACTAGAATGGTTTAGATCATACATGAGTGAACGGACACAGGTAACGAAATATGGTGGTGATATATCGAACTCTTTAAAATCGAAATATGGAGTACCGCAGGGAACTGTGTTAGGACCTACACTTTTTATTCTTTATATAAATGATATTGTCAAAGTTATTAAGAAATGTAAAATTCAATTATTCGCAGACGACACATTAATATATATGATAGGTGATAAAATTGAGGAGATTACACAAGTATTGAATAATGAACTCAGTAATTTATATGAATGGTTAAATAACAATTCATTACAACTGAATGTATCAAAAACAAAGTCAATGATTATAGGGAATAGGGGTAGAGACTGTAATTTAATAGAGGATATTAATGTTATCAGAATTAATGATGAAATCATAGACAGAGTAAAAGAAATCAAGTACTTAGGATGTGTGATAGATCAACATTTGACATTTTCGGGGCATTTTAAATATATTGTAAGTAAAGTAGCAAGAAAGGTTGGAGTAATGGGTCGCATATCTAAACATTTAAGTAACTGGACTAGATTGACAATATACAAAACAATAATAGCACCACATTTTCATTTTTGTTCAACTTTGTTGTTCCTTATGAATAACACTGAATTAGTAGGCTTACAGAGAAAACAAAATAAAGCACTAAGAATTGTTTTGGGATGTAGTAAATATACTAGAATAGTTGATATGCTGGAGACTACAGGTTTGTTAAGTGTTAAACAAACTGTTGTACTTAACACAATGATGTTTATTTATAAAATGGTAAACCATATGTTACCGGAACATCTTTTAGATAAATGTAGATTTGTCAGGGACATACATGATCGAGATACAAGATCAAGGAATGATTTCTATTTGGACAGGGTTAATAGTAATTTTAGTCAAAATAGTATATTGTATAAGGGTCTAAAGCAGTTTAATGAGCTGTCTAACGAAGTAAAAAATTGTAATACTCTTGCGAGATTTAAAAAGGAATGTACAAAGTATGTTAAAGAAAAAATTAGCATATAAGTATTATTAAGTAATATTAAGTAAGATAAACTGTATATATGCTAGCCAAGTGCTATTAATAAAGATTATTATTATTATTATTAATATCATTTGACCCGACATTGCAGAAATAAACATTCTAAAGAAGCAGAAGTGTATAAATGTGAGGAATGTTCTTACGAAACAAAATATAAACATGATTTCACCAAACATTATAAAATCAAACATTCTGAAGAAGCTCAGATGTATAAATGTGAGGAATGTTCTTTTGAAACAAAATATAAACGTGCTTTGACCAAACATTATAAAATCAAACATTCTGAAGAAGCTGAGGTGTACAGATGTGAGGAATGTTCTTACAAAACAAGAGATAAACATGGTTTGACCAGGCATAATTTATATAAGCATTCAGAACAAGCTGCACTGTACAGATGTGAGGAGTGTTCTTACGAAACAAAATATAAACATGATTTGACCAAACATCATAGAATTAAACATTCTAAAGAAGCTGAGGTGTACAGATGTGAGAAATGTTCTTACAAAACAAGAGATAAACATGGTTTCACCAGGCATAATTTATATAAGCATTCAGAACAAGCTGCACTGTACAGATGTGAGGAATGTTCTTACGAAACAAAATATAAACATGATTTGACCAAACATCATAGAATTAAACATTCTAAAGAAGCAGAAGTGTATAAATGTGCCAAGTGTTCTTATAAAGTATACCTTATTTTTTATTTAGATGGATTTCACCAAGTCAAAATTCTAGGGGAACGATTGGCAACAAGACTGATTAGGTTGGTTATGGTGATAGTTGTTACCAAAATAGTCACTAGAATGGTTACTAAATTAATTTAGGTTATGTCGATTAGTTGAAATGTCATTTTATTTCAAAATTTAAAATTAGAAAAATTATAAGCGGAATTTCTAGAGGTAAACTGGAAAATTTTAGAGACTTGTAAGTGGAAGCACCTAGCTATTTACTCTTATAAATCTTATGTATATAGGTATGTAGTATTAGACCGATTCCTTCTTAGTTTTATGTAAAAATGTTGAAAATAGAAGATCTATTCTTGACAAATAGAGGTACTTACATTATTTAAATCATTTTTTAAGAATTTCTCAAGGAATATTTCAAGGAATCTGATTAAACTGTATTTTTGCTTAATCTGGAGAAACATCTTTCAATCGCTAATGTTTATAGCATTTGATGATTCATTCTTTTCTTTCTTTTGAAATAAATTTACCTGCCTGAGCATTTTAATAATTTTGAATTTGATCATTTGGTTTGTCAATTTGACAACTTCAACTTTTCAAGTTTCTGGCGTTTCGATGTGACTAGAGCGCCGACTGAGGACCCAGATCTAGTTTTCGCAAAACGTCATTAGATTATTATAGTCAATCCAAGCAACAGTTAAATTTATCCTCAAAAAACGAATAACTTCTAAAAAAGGACTATTTTCGAAGAAAATAAAGTAATTTGAAGTTTTTAACTTGCGTTTTATAACAGTGCAACTTACAACAAGGAAACATGTTTTGCAGGTGACGTCATAGCCTATACACGAATCGGGGAATGTTGCCGTTACTTTAGTCACAACGTAAATTTTTTGCCAAGGTCAAGAAAACAGGCTACCATCCGACAATATGAAAATTACTGTTTAAAGATTGCACAGGGTACCAACTTAACAGCTGTTTGACAAGTCCATCTAAATAAAAAATAGACTTTAAAGATTAGAAGGAATTTCATTAAGCATTATAAAAGGAATCATGCAAAATGATGTTTGTTAAAAAATAAAAATGTCTATATGGTACGATTAAGTGTAAAAAGTCATATGTGACGTCATACTAACCATCCGAATTAAGATTTTTCATTTTGCCAGAACATGTCAAACAGTGAAATTTCAAGGTTTGAACTAGCGTAAATTATTAAAGAAATCATTCAATAAATTGAACGGTTTAAGTCAGTTTGACAGCCACTGACAACTATACATAAAATTTATTCACGTAATCACATTCTATCCTCTGTGTTGTGCATTTAATTCTCATTCAAAACCAATGTTGACGTATACTTATTTATGCGGGATGGAGTGTTTAGACAAACTTAATGGTTTCTATGAGAACCACACGTAATTATTGAAACAAAATAAATCGAACTATCAGAAGGATGAGTATTCTTAATCGATACATATGACTTTTTAAACTTAATCGTACTGTATGAAATTATTTACATTGAATAAATAAATAAAATGTACCTACACTTGGATTTTTTTCTAAATAGTCTGCCTATTTTTATTTAGGCCTAGCCAGGGACTTGTACATGTGGATAACGGAAATAGTCGATTTAAATTCTCTCGTAGAGCGCTCCTCAAATCCGAGAACATGGTATCAATGATTGTAAGCTATTTGTTATAAATAAAGTGGAGTTTCATAATTCAATACGTTCACAGGAGTAGGAATAGGAATAGGAAGATGTAAAAAATAACAATTCTAAAGATGAGACTGAAAGCAAAAAGGTAATTTATTATTATTAAACTTATTAAACACATCAACAATCGTTTACTGTACAGTTTACACTCTTATCATCATCATCATCGCTTGAATAAAATCATCTTAATTAAAAAAAAAAAACACAACAAACACAGCCCTACGCCTGATAAGTGGACATCGACTTGAAACTGGATATCGTGTCATCTGGGATCAGCGGTCTCTTCTCCTCCTTCCTCTTGCTCTGCTTCTTCTTGTCCCTGTTCACCACGCCCTCGTCCTCGTCCATCATCCTGATGATGTGCAGCTGGTCCGAGGAGTCGATGGGCGCGACCGAGATGTCCCGGACGGCCCTGAACTTGCCGCAGTTGTTCAGGTGCTCGTTCTCCAGTCGGAAGAAGTTCCAGACGAACCGCCTGAACACCTCCAGGGGTGCCAGGACGGACGTCATCAGGTCCCCGCTCACGTGCCCCGCCTCTGTCAGGTAGAAGGAGAAGATCCAGATGAAGCGCAGCACAAAATCTTCCACTATCGCGAAGTAGTAGAAAAACTGAAACAAGATGGAATAAAATCAGTTCGATTCGATCGACGATCGGATTGTTACTCACCGTCGAAGAGTAGACGATCTCCTCCCGTAGGAATGTATTTTCGCCGGCGTTCTTATCGAACAGCCCCCAGTCCATCTTGATGTCCCAGGTGTAAGTGTACGAGGAACTTATCACAGACGCGATTATCCAAAGTATCACGTAAGGGTTTACATAGTTTGAGTCGTAATCATCTGAAACGGTCGTATTTTACTGTAAGTAATTCGACCGGCAACAGAATTGTACACTTACTTTTGTGGTAAGACTTCAGGGTGGCCAATATGACCACGAAAAACGTGGTGGAATACTTCCCGGCGTTGACCAGATGAGGGAAGGCCTCCTTGGAGTCGCGGTAACGTCTCAGGCACTGAGCGAACCGGATCCAGGCCGGAATGCAGTTGATGATCGGACGGATGTAGAAGTCCCTCTCCATGCACTGGGACATATCTGAAAGGAGCAAAATGAGCGTACGGGGCAGTTGTCAACTACCGATAGTCCCGTTACCTGACGCCTCCGTCCAGCTGCCGTTAGTAGCGTAAAAGCAAACGACGAACTCGAAATCCAAGAAAGCGTTAGCTAAACTGTTAAACTGATCGGCCAGCCAGAAATCAGCAAAGCCTACGTGGTAGAACGGAGCCGCAAACAATCGGCCCTAGAAATGCAACATAACAATAAAACGATTGGGCTATGACATGCAATGAATGCAATAGATTCGCTTATTATTTCACAAGTTGGGTTATGGGCATCTTTTAATCTTCTTTCTAGACAGTCGACAGGACGTGTCAGCTGATTTATTAATTTATTTATTCCAGAATAACTCTAGAATGAACTGAGACTTTTGGTTTCGCGGCTGAATGCAATAGCTGCCAATTCATGACATTCGTTCGGGAAATCGGGAATGTAGAAGTCATCTGTCACGCTCACGACATATTAGAGCGCAATCTTCGTGCATGAAAGTCAGTACAGTTTAAGATGTTATGGATATAAGATCATTCTTATATCTGTCAGAGGAGGAGTACCTTGAAATGTGATAAAAGACAGTTCATTTTTAATGTTAGATAAGCGATTAGTACAATTTGAAAGTGTAAAAGAGGAAATTTGTGTATTAGTTTGTTGTTGTTTTAGACATACAAGCAATTAAAAAGAAGTAGTGCTTATTATTGTACTGTAAATAAGTAGAGACTGAAAATAAAAGTTACTCACGCAAAGTTTGATGAACCACATCCGGGCGTCGTATCGTAGCACCTTGAACGGATTGAACACGAACGCCAGCATGATGATGATCAGGGCGAGCGGGTTGGCGTACGCCGGAATGCTGAGTGTCGCGCTGTATAGATAACTCAGCAGACTGAGAGTCCAGATTACCCCGAATATGGCGGCCAGTTCCATGAGATGCTGCTCGGACAGGTGGCTCCTCGGGTCCAGCTCGAATATCAGCACGTGGTTTACGCCCGAGGAACGCCACCCATACACGTTCACCCCCATCAGGAACAGGAATTCCACGATCAGCAGGGGGCCGCGGTACAATCGAAACGCCACCTTGAGGTCCTCGGTCGAGGACTGGCGGAAGACCGCTGCAAGTGTGTTATCGATCAGTCATTGGTGGGTGAAGGAATAAAGGAATCGAGACTGACCTGATAGTACGACGGCGAGCAGTAGAACGATGAACGAGCCGGAGAAGAGGCCGACCTTGAAGGTCGTCCAGGGAGAGCGCTGCTCGCCGAGCGGGGGCACTCGGAGCCGCTTCATGGCCTTCTGGCGGTCGCCGCCTTCCAGCTCGTTGGTGAACATGCTCTCCGTGTCCTGGATCAGCTTGTCGATGTCCTTGTTGTTGTAGAAGTGGGACGTGTCGACGTGTTCTTCTCTCCATTTCGCTCCCGCGTCTGTCTGCAGCAACTGGAAACCGAAAAATTTTACACCTTTGGGGAAAACAGTCTTTCGACTATCAAAGTGATTGTGATTGGTGGAAAAATACGACTAGAGCGGGGAATCCCGCGACGGTCTACAAAGCATGCTTTTGCTCATCGGAAGATCCATTTTTCAAACACCTCAGATTTTTTCGCTATTTTTTACGTGAATTTTTTTTTCACTCCGAACCGATCGAATTTTAGGAAAATTTAAGGACAAGAAGGACAGGACAGAAGGAGAGTTCCCTCTCGCCGAGGCCTCTTACATTCAAAGAAAAAATAAAAGGGCTGCAAGAAATTATTTTTGGAGTATATAAACGAATTGACTTTGACGCAAAATGGGCCAGAAATGACACAGCCTCAACTTACTTTATCGTGTTTTTTCAATATTTTCCTGAAGCCGGTGTAGTTGAGCGTCTGATAGTTCTGCAGCAGGATCAGGCTGAGGTAGAACTCGCTGAAGGCCAGTTTCAGGTCCTGGAACTTCCTGCCGTGCAGGTACTTCTTCTTGTCGTACTCCTTGCGTTTGATGTTCTTCATGTGGTCCAGGGTCGTCTTCAGTTCGCTGCTCAGGTTGGCGTACTTCCTGGTCGCCTCGGCCAGTTTTTCCGCGTAGAAAACGTTGATTTTCTTCAGTTCCTTGTCGGAGAAATGGAAGAAGTTCTCGTCGAAGGTGGCCCGCTGCCGGATGATGACTTCCGGTTCCACGCTCTCCGCGGAGGGGAGCCCCTCCTGGGCCGTGTACAGCATCGATTTCATCTCCTGTAAAAATGCATCGTTTACCTTATCAATGCCGGATTAAATAAATGCTAGCTGATGGTAAAAAATGGTCGTTAAAAAAGTTAAAAAGGGGAAGCTGTAAAGAAATGTTAATAACAAATTATTAGCCCGTCAATTTGAGACTTATCCTGATAAAATCTGAAGACGTGACGACAGGGTCGCGACTGCTCGGCGACAGCATCAATAAATGCGAATGAGTGTGACGAATGCGCATTCAAATTCTTCGGCAAGAAATCTTCGAAATAACTTGCCGGAATTGTTACTAGAAGGAATTAACATACAAACTTGGAATATAAATGAAATGCATGGAAGGTCCTAGAGTCTCGGCCAGGCAGTCTACATTGGAATCTCAGTGGCGTTATAAGCGAAAATATGCCAAAATTTCTGTAGGGAACCAAGTTTAATTACTGTAAAATTTAAGTTCAAGTTTAGAAGTGTTGTTTCAGTTTAGTGCGTACATATTTAATCAGATAAATAAATAAACAGGGCCAGCAATAGGTACTGTTTATAATTATTATTGTTTATCGAATCAATGATAAAGAAAATCGCGACAATATTATAGTTTATTATTTTTTGTAATATTATTAAATTATTTGCTGTGAAAAGAATTAATGTAACGGAGGCTGGAAAACATGAATTAATTTATTATTTGTATCTCCAGTTCCAGACAATTCCGGTTAACAGTTTACTTTTCTAATTTGCTCCTTTTTCGGGTACCTAATCTAAATAAACCAATACGAATAGCTAATATTTTTTCTTAGAAGCAAGCATCTACGTATCAGTTACTATTTTATAGAAAAATTCAAATTTAACCGAAAGTCTTGCCAAAAATAATTGCTTTTAATTGGATTTCGGCAAATTCAGATGTTGATTGATGGTGATTTTGTCATTTAATAGAAACTGATTAGAGTCTGATGGACAGGTCATTTGATCATCGCTAATTTTTTTCCTTAAAATTTAAAGTGGATTTATTAGTACTGCGATTATCAGTGTCCTGTTTCAATCAGTCCAGCTGAGTAAAATTCGAGGATGACATTTCCAAGAAAAAAGTGTCACCAGATAAGTTGCTCAGTTCCAAGGGGGGCATTGGACTTCTTCTCCTTTTTGCTGCAGTCAACTTTTTTTTTAATGGAACTGCCAATTTTTCACTAATAACGAAAACATTTGTTTTTACAAAAACTCGAAAGCTTCCACTTATTATTGATCAGTTGCCAAATCAAACTTTGTGATTTTTTTACTCGGGAAAGGCAAATTTCTTGTAAATATCGCAAATGACAAACAGTTTTTAGAATTCTGCATGGAATGTTTAATTAATTAAATAAAATAATTGTCTGGTTCCGCACCTTTTTTCAAATTATAAAATCTGAATAAGGAAGAAGATCCGAAAGGGGATGAGACATGTAACATCTCATCTGAGACACTCTTTATGGAGTAACCTTCCCTTAGAATGGTTTCATGACAATTAAAAAAGATAATGTGCTGACTAAATAGTTTATAGTATTAAAGAAAACGTTAATAACTGATCATTTCAAGTTTCAGTAATCACCTACCTATTTATTGTTCGCCTCTGGGTGTGTATGTGTGTGTAATTCATAACATCACAATTAAGCCATTATCAGAATAGTATTATAGTTTATTTCAAGATATAAGAAAACTCATAAATTATAGGGTAGTGAAAAACATCTGTAAACATGTCAGCAGGTATGGTTTATACCGCGGTATGGTTTATGACGACAAGGGACCATAGTATGGAGAAGTTATGATCAACGATTACAATAAATCTGACAATTAGGCCTATTAGAAATGTAAGGCCAAGCCCGGTCTAATTAGAAATTACAAATAATTTTTAAATAATTTTTTTTCAAGTAAAAAAAATAAATGAACCCTAAAAAATATGTAAAATTCAGGGCATTTTTCTTCTATTTCACAGCCGTTTTTGTGGAAACGATGCCTAAAGCAAGTATTGCCCTGGGCCGGCTTCAGCAAGCCTGGGGCGTTTGCTTGGGGTGTTTATTTAGTTATTTACACTACCTTTCTATTATTGAGGGATTATCTGCATGTGGGCAGCTCAAAAATGGCAATTTACAAGTTTCCTTATATCTTGAAACAGACCTTACAACTGATATTTTTTTACCAAGCAAGCGCAAAAAGAGAGAATTTCAAAACATAAACGTGCAGCGTGCCTTGCACGCTACGTTTTCTTTTTCAAAATTTTAATTCTTGATTTGGAATATTTTTATAAAGTTCAGAAGAGTTATGATTGACTGTACATTTTCGCTGATGTAGGAGGCTGTATTAGGCAAAGATCACGAACGAACACCTGACAGCTATTAAGAAATCCTTGCTTTTGTTATTTGAGTAAGACGTAGAAAACATGTCTGGTCGATTTTCTGTCCCGGTTCTGGGTTTTCAGAGTTTGAAAAGTATATCATCTTATGCGAATTAATTTTCCGCGTCTAATGAGACCACTCTCATCTTGCTACTCAAGATTTCCGATTAGTTATCCAGATAAAACCTAAAAGATTATTTCTTTGGGTGTGGGTTAAAAAAACATGAAACGATAGTTGAGGAAACATATAAAAAAAACTTGCGTTTTGTTCTGGGACACGACAAGCCTCGAGTATAAGCGGATTCACGATTGTGAAATTTAAGTTTGGATATAGGGAGAACGGGAGAGGTTGATCGTATTGCCGATGGTGTACTAGAGTATATGAGAATCGATCCGTCAATGTCGCGTGCGAGTTTTAAGTGTTGCATACTGTCGATGATGATATTTGGAGTGAAAGTGGGTCACCAAGTTCGGTTGGACAGTGGTTAAGGCGCATGCGATAGCGTCATCCCCAAAAAATTATAAAGGGAGGTAAAGGACGCTTCAGGTTCATTTTCCGGTCTAAATTCGACAGGTCATGTAGCTTGTCTACAAGTTCGTAAATTAGTATTAGTCCCTTGTGTGAGACGTTATTATGGTGAAGTTGTTTCCGTGAAAGATGCAGTCTTACGTGAGTAATCTTTTGAATTTAATTTTGGTCATCATAACTAATGTTCGCTTTCTTGTCTTTACAGACAAGGGACGTGGTTTTGGACTTACGTACTACTAGATTAGGTTTTGGAACGTAGTCTTGGACGTAGTCTTGGACGTAGTCTTGGACGTAGTCTTGGACGTAGTTTTGGGACGTGGGTTTGGACGTAGTTTTGAACGTAGTTTTGAACTTTAGTTTTGATTCACTTTTGAGTTTCAAGTTCTAGAATGTTAGGTCCCGACTTCCAGTTTTGATTTTTAACTACTAATTTCCGATTTCCAGTTTTTGATTTCGATCTTTGAATTTCTAAGTTTTAACTTTTGATTCCTGAATTTTAATTTCGAACTTCTAGTTTCTGAGTTTTGAGTTCCAACTTTCAATTTTCTAATTTACACGAAAGTTTACATAAAGATTCGATCATGTGGAGGCTTAGGTAGGTACCTACCTAGGTAGGTATACTAACCTGTGTGAAGGGTGATATTTGAAGAAGCTTGGAGAAATAAAGAAGAGTGGTGGAGTTTAGTTTGTAGACATGGAAGGTTTCATCAGGCAGAGGTCCTAGTACGTTGATATTTGGTCATCACAAGGTAGCAGGGAGAGCAGTCCAGCTCATCCGGCACCTAGAGCATCCACCAAGGGGTGCTAACACCAGTGCAAAGGCGGTTCCAGCAACCATGCCGGTCTAGTCTTTGATCATCGCGCTTAGGTTAGAGGAACCTTAGTTCGTCAGTTTTGAGATGGAGTTTTGAATAATAAGGTATGTCTTTATGAGTGAATAAACTTTTGCTATTTTCCGATAATCAAGAAAATTAAATAAATTCAAGTACAGTGTTTAATTGATTTCATCACCTATGACTTTCTAAGTGAATCTGATTTTTGATAATATGTTATGAACTTTTATTGTGGTCAATGAGTGACTAATGTAATGGTTATGTGTAAAAATAATTTATTAAATTTATCGTGTGTGTTTAGGATTTTGAGTTAGAGATGATCATTTTGCAAATTAAATTTTGAATTTCAGATTTTGTAGGTAGATACCGATTTTTATATTGAAACTTTTGCTTAAGATAAATTTGAATTTTTGATAAATAATCTCTGATCTAACTCCGAGTTCTATTCAGAATCATACCTATGTGTTATAGTTTAGAAATTGTTTAATAGAATTTGAGCTTTGGAAATTTTTATCTGAACTATTGAAATGATATAGGTACCTATCTTGAATTTTAATCATGTAAGTTTGATATCATTGGTAATAAGGTAATATTTATGTTTGAATATTTGAGTCAGGATTACTGATTTTAATTATTAAATTGATTGTTGATATGTAAGATCTATTGGTGATTGCCAGTCTATTGTACTGATGATGAAATTGATTTTAATAAATCTTTGTATTAAAATTCAACAATTTTAGAGTTTTGAGAATCAACCCTCCTCATGTTCTTTTAAATTATTTATTCAATCAGTAGAGTAACATCAAGAATAAGGCGATATATCCTGGTATATTTTGGTGAGGTTTATTAATTTTTGGTTATTGTTTTTAAAATTGTTAGGAGTTACTACGGGTCCAGTCTGGTTCGGTGAATGCTGGATTTTCCAGAGGAAGGCCACATTTATCTGTCCCGGGCTGGATAATCACAACGAATCTTTTGTTTAAGTTTGGTTTTGGTTTGATACTTTGAAATTTTAGACGATCACTTTTCAAAATTTAAAATTTATTTTCTTTCGACATTTAGAATATTTGGGTGGGGCATTCGAAATTTGATATGTCCTACTCGACAGGCCAATGTGGCTAATGTTACAAATTTGCCTAGTCACATTGAGATCTGTCAATAGCCACCTCCTTCCTTTCGGGGTTAAGGTAAGTGAATTATTATTTTTTTTATTGTTCAACTTTTTTAGTGGGAGTAAGCGAGGGGGAGGAAGGCTCCAAGCGGTGCGTGACCAGGATAAATCAATCTCCTTATTCTTTTTTCGAAAACTTTCTCAAACTTTGAGAAGAATTAATGAACATGAGGTGTTGGTGTTTTAATAATTTTTGAGAAAAAAAACTTTTTCAAAATTTAGACAAGTAAAGACAAATACCTTTCTTAGTTGCGTAAAGTTTACAGATGGACTAAAACCAAAAGGTAAGGTTTGAAATTTTCAACGAAGGACTTCGAGGGAATTCAGACCTGTGGTATTTGAGTCCGTGTTGTTTTCTTTTTGACGTTTCAGCTTTTTAGGTTCCAGCCCAGACGGTGTGGTAAACCTGAAGATGTGGTTTTCGAGTTCGATAATTTTTTTTAATTTTTCAGCTTAGGTGGAGTTACAGATAGAATCAGCAACAATCTGATTTTTGAAATTTTGGTTTTGGATAATTCTGTTAGGTCAGGTCAAGTCAACTAAGAAAAGGAACGACAATTTTCGTTTTCTTTGTTTCAGGTAAAGTTGGTTGAAAAGTCTTGTTTGAGAATTTTGAGGCAGAAATTTTTTTTGAGATAAATAGTGAAAATGGATTTCATTGAGGAAAATACTACAGTCGGTTTTGAGGTCGTTGATCTCAAGGTAGATGAGATTAAGTATGAAATTTTATTAAGAGGAGAAGTTCCACATTGGAACGGAAATTATAGGCGTACACAATTAAGTCAACTTTTGAGAATAAATGGAGGAGTCACTGTGACTATCTCTCCTTTTGATTTTAATGAGGATTTGAGTCAAGTTTTGGATTCTATTTTGGATATGACTGAAATATTACACGATGAGGTAATTATTTCCCCTCAGTCTAATGTAGCTAGGAGATTTTCTTCGAGGTTAGCTCATTTGTTAGGAAGAATAGACAGGATGAAGGTCACTTCCGATGTTCAGACTGCTAGTCGAGATCAGGTTAGAGCAGATGCTCTACGATTGCGAGGCGATTTTAAAAAAAAAATTGTCGGTGAGGTAGTCAGTTCAAGAACAGAAATCCCACAAAGATCGCAGGCCTCTCTTTTAGATCAAGCATTTGATAGGTTATCTTGTCATAATGCTTCAACTACTCATGAAGATAATCTTCATACGGTTTCGAGAGTCCCTTCGAATCTTCCAGAAGATCTATCGTTAAGAAGGTTAGGCTTAAGAAGCCATAACACCAATCCGTTTTTAGATTGTGATCAGGTACCCTTTGACTATGATAATCAGGCACATTCGAGCAGTTTTGTACCCCCAGTGAGAAATCCATCACCCACTTTCTCACAGTTTAGTCTCAATTCTCAAGTCCCATCCATCCAGTTAGTGGCGCCTATAGATAAGGTCATCCCGGTGTATAAATGGGGATTATGTTTTACTGGTAAAGAAAAGGGAATTGAAGTTATAAAATTTTTAGAAAGAGTTCGTGAACTTAGTCAAGCTAGGGGAGTCCCCCTTGATACAGTTTTTAATAGTGCAGTCGATTTATTTAAGGAACCAGCTCTCTCATGGTTCCGAAGTATTAAGTATCAGTTGAGGTCTTGGCGAGACTTGGAGGCAAGAATTGGTAATACTTTCATCCCTCCAAATTACGATGAAGAACTCCTAGAGGAGATTCGCTCCTTTAGGCAAAGGAATAATGAAAATGTCGTTACGTTTATTGCAAATTTAAGGATGAAGTTTTCACATCTTCTTAATCCAATTTCTATTCCGGAACAGTTGAAGATAGTTAGGAGAAACCTCCTACCCGATTTGAATTCGAAGTTATGTTTGATTGATCTGGTTTCCTATGAGCAGTTAGAATGTCTATGCAGGCAGATCGCGAAGAATTCGGTGATAATGAGTGGAGTAGAGGGTAAGGTCCGTGTAGGTAGACCCCAAGCAGCACCTGTGGGAACGACAGCTAGGGAAGCGAAGGAAATCCCAAAGGTTAAAGTAGAGACCCCTCGTCCACCTTTTCCTCCCCGAAGATTTGCGAATGCCCCAAATCAGTCGATGAATAAGTCAGACCGACCCCCAGTCAGCTCTTTTTCCTGTTGGAATTGTGACCAGGCGGGTCATTCATTTAATTTTTGTCCACATCCACTTGAGAAATTTTGTTTTTCGTGCGGTTTGAAAGGAGCAATAGCGCCTTCTTGTCCCCGATGTCATCATTCAGGGAAAGATAACCAGGAAGCAGTTGAGTCCAAAGACGTTAAGAAGGTGGTGGATTGTCCAGAAACTCGGGAGTCGAATTTAGGTAAAGAAAGTTCTAAGGCAGATTCAAAAAACGAGTCGGCGAGAGAAGATTTTGGCGCGACTTCCCTCGAGTTTCGAAGACGCCAACCAGGTCCAGAATCAGGTGCGATTCCGAAGAGACGTTAGAATCGAGACAGGTGAACTCGAACCTTTCTAAGCAGATCAGTCCAGTTTTTGAGAGTAAAGATGCAGATAATAGGCCGTATATCTCTATTGAGTTAGAGGGTTTTGAGATTCTAGCTCTAGTTGACACTGGGGCAAATATCTCCATTTTAGGTGCAGGAACTGAGTCGATTTGGGAACTGTTGGAACCCAATCGAATAGTTAAAGATAAATTACCGCGAGTGACTGTAGCAAATGGACAGCCACAAACAGTTCTAGGTACTGCAGTTTTGCCTATTTGTTTTGAGGATAGGTTGATTGAGTTAGAATTTACAATTATCCCTACTATATCCCACGCTGTTATTTTAGGTTCTGATTTTTGCAAGCAGGTTGAGTTGGCTATCGATTTTAAAAATCAAGTTTTCGACATTAATGAGATTACAGGAGAGACTCCAAATTTAGGTACTTATCTTGAGGAGTTGTCAGAGGAACAACAGTTGGTTTTGGATAAAGTAGTAAAGCAGTACGAATTACTTGCTTCGAAAGCTCCCGGTCGTACGAGTGAAATTACACATTTCATAGATACAGGTTCAGCTAGACCCGTGAAGCAGAGGCAGTACCCTCTGTCTCCTGCTATCACCAAATTTTTACATCAGGAAGTAGATTCAATGTTAAGAGATGGAGTTATAGAGGAAAGTAATTCAGCTTGGTCAAGTCCTGTTTTGATGGTTCCAAAAAGTGACGGTACCTACCGTATGTGTTTTGATGGTCGTAAGATCAATGAGTTGACTGTTAAGGATTCCTACCCACTACCGTTGGTAGATAGTATTTTGAGTAAAGTAGCTGGGTCTACTTATCTATCTTCGATTGATTTAACAAAGGCGTTTTGGAATATTCCCTTGGAGGAAACCTCCAAGCCCAAAACGGCGTTTCAAGTTCATGGTCGAGGTCTTTTTCAGTTTAAGGTTATGCCTTTTGGGTTGTGTAATGCCGCACAGACACAACAACGGTTAATGGACCACCTATTTAGGGGTACTAAGTTTGAAGATCGAGTTTTTACTTATTTGGATGACATTATTTGTGTGTCCAATTCGTTCGAGGAACACATTGCTCTTCTTGCTGAAGTGTTGGAGATTCTCACTAAAGCCGGGTTGAAGATCAACCTGGATAAGTGTAAGTTCTGTAGAGATTCGTTATCGTTTTTGGGTTATGTGGTAGATAGGAAAGGTCTAAGGACCGATCCAGGAAAAGTTCAGGCTATTGTTGATATGCCATCACCTAAAACTACCACTGAAGTTAGGAGAGTAATTGGAATCCTCCAATGGTATCGAAAGTTCATCCCTAATTTTTCCACCGTGTCTGAGCCAATTACATCGCTTATTAAGGGTCGTAAGAAACACACTCCAGTTATTTGGACGGAAGAAGCCGAAGAGGCTTTCCAAAACCTTAAGGAATTGTTGGTTTCAGCTCCCATTTTAGTCAAACCGGATCCCAACCTACCTTTCTTCATTCAGACGGATGCAAGTGACGTAGGGGTGGGGGCCATTTTATATCAAGTTAAGGATGATTTTGAGCACCCTATAGCTTATGCTTCTAGAAAGCTTCTCAAGACTGAGAAGAAAAATTACACGGTTACAGAGAAGGAGTGTCTTGGAGTTATTTTTGGTATTGAAAAATTTAGGTGTTATGTCGAGGGCACAGAGTTTACAGTTGTTACTGACCATGCCAGCCTACAATGGCTGTATAAAATTAAAGATCCAGTCGGCAGAATTGCTAGGTGGACAGTCAGGTTGAGTGGATTTAAGTTCAAGGTTGTTCATCGTCCCGGTAAGAATTTGGTAATGGCTGATTTTCTGTCCAGACATATTTCGTTGATTAATGTTAAATCTTTTACGCCAGACACCTGGTATGTTGAGATGATTAATAAAGTCCGCTGTAACCCAGCGAAATTTCCAGATTTTGACGTTAAGGATAATATTTTGTATAAACATATTAGGCCAAAACACGACATCCAGTCTAATTTTTCAGACTGGAAAATAGTAGTTCCAACCGAGAATAGGAAAGAGGTTTTTGTTGAGTGTCATGACCATCCAACTTCAGCTCATTTAGGTATTTCAAAGACGTTGGCGAGAATTTTGGAAAATTATTATTGGCCAGGAGTAAAGGAGTCAGTGAGACGTTATGTTAGATCATGCGAGACTTGTGGTGCCCACAAATCCACAAATCAATCTCCAGCTGGTTTAGGAGGAAATCAACGTAAAGTCGATTTTCCGTTTCAATCTATTTCGTTAGATTTTATGGGACCTTTCCCAAGATCTAAATCAGGAAATACCCAATTGTTGGTTATTACTGATTCTTTCACTCGATTTGTTATAGTAAAACCCCTTCCTAAGGCCACTTCGGCCAAGGTCGTGAAAATTTTGGAGAGAGAAATCTTTTTGGTTTACGGAACTCCAGAGGTCGTGTGTTGTGATAATGGTAGTCAGTTCAGGTCTAGAGAATTCAAAGAATTAATGAAGAAGTACCAGATTCCTAAGATCTGGTATAATCCAAGTTACCACCCCCAGGTTAATCCAACCGAAAGGGTGAATAAAGTTTTGGGTAGTGCTATAGCGTCATATATTAAAGATGATGATCACCGAACATGGGACGAACATATTTTCGAAATTGCTCAGGCAATTAATACCTCGGTACATGAGTCAACAGGGTACTCACCCTCTTTTTTGGTTTTTGGACGGTATACACCAGTGAATGGTAGTTTTTATAAGGATGTTGATTATAGTTCTTTTGACCCAGTCGATTTTTCCAATCGACTTAAATGGCAGTCCGAAGTGAGCAAAGTTCCTAAACTTTATCCCCAAATCCAGGAGAAAATTAGAAAGTCTTTTGAGAAAAATGTTAAGAGGTATAACCTTCGTAGGCGAGAGGTTAATTATCAAGAAGGTGATAAAGTGTGGAAGAAAAACTTCGTTCTTTCCAAAGCGGTCGATAAGTTTTCTAAGAAATTAGCTCCAAAATATGTCCCGGCTATGATAAAGAAAATTAAAGGTACTGGTAAGGTTGTTGTTCTTTCAGATCTGTCAGGAAAAATCCTGGGAGATTTTCACGTAAGTGATATTAAACCGTTCGTTGAGAGTCAAGACAGCCAGTGTTAGTGTAGAGCGCGCTTTAGGGGTGACCTAGTTGTATTGTATTCAAGTTGGCGCCCCTAGTGTAAAGCTCCGTTCACACGCAAAGGCAGTATATATCCTATTTGTTTGTAGTTTGAGAATTTAGAAAGAATTCGTTTAGTGTGTCAATAGTAAGCTTTTCAGTAAGTTTAGTTACGGTTTTGGAGAAAAAATAAAGGTTGTTTAGAGTCAGGAGTCTTTGTAGAGGTTGAGTCGAGTTTAGAGAAAATCCTTTTATAGGTACTTAGGTTAAAATAATTTGAGACTGATAACGTTAGCGTACAAATTAAATAAATTTAGCTAACCTACCAGTAATTGTTGTTGAGGTAGAGGTTGAGTTACACTTTAGTCATGGCCAGACTAATTTGTAAAATATTTTTAAACGGTCGCGTTGGAGCCCCATGCAAATAAGTGAGCTACGTGACTAGGCGTTGGGTTGAGTTGATTTAGGTGAGTTCTTAATTGAAAATTTCGAGTTCTGTTAGAGTTGATAATTGGCATAATCTAAATATAAATCTGAGCTGTTATCATCCTAACAGTAACTTTCAGGAACGATCCGTTGAGTAGAGTTGAGAATTGAGGTAGTTATAATATTTTTAGGTTGAGATTTTGAAGAAAAAGCTCCTGACGATGAAAATCTTTTCCATTCCTTTGATTAAGGTTAAGTCGAGTCAATATTTTTAGCTAGAGTTTGAGATTCAATAAGTACAGTTAGTTGAGATTTAAGAATTCTTTCAGTTGACACATTATCTTGAATATCTTTAATGGTGTTTAATTTTGGTGGAACAACATTAACCGGGTGGTTAATGAGTTATGATTGGAAATTAACTATACAGATTTTGACAAGAAATTTTGAGTTTTAGAAGTCTCTTCATTTGTAAGAACTTTTCAAGTTTGCTCTGTTGAGAACATTTGAGTGGTATGACAGTCAAGGATAAGGTCTTTTTCGAAAATTTTCTTTTTGAAAATTTTCATTCTTTTAATTGAGATAGAGTTCGTTGGTAAGTAAAACCACATATAGGTCCAACGTTTGAGATTTGATTTTCTTTTTGAAAATTTTATTCTGTAATAATTGAGATAGAGTTCGTTGGTAAGTAAAACCACATATAGGTCCAACGGTTGAGATTTGATTTTCTTTTTGAAAATTTTATTCTTTGAGATAGAGTTCATTGGTAAGTAAAACCACTTCATAGGTCCAATGATTGAGATTTGGTTTCTCGTTTGAAAAATTTTCTTTAGACAATGACAACATCTTTGGGGTTATTTTTGGTACTTTCCACCCTGGTGCTACCTAAAGAGAAAGTATCCAGCCATTTTGAAAATAGGTCCAGTGGCTGATTTCTTGTATATATTTCTATACGCTTCTTTCCTTTCCTTTTCCGCTGTTTACGGCACACATATAAGTTCGTCTTTAATCTTTTTTCTATCTCTTTCAATCTAAATTTATAATAATTCATATCTTCATAGCGGGTGAACGAACCACTTTGCAACATATACCATTTCAACATTTAATATCTTTAGCCCTTTTTAAAGTAAAATATGCATCATCCTCTTGAGGAGAACCTTAAATATATGTAAGGCATGTTCCTATATGCCATCCCTTTTTGGGCCATAATTTATAACATCCATTCTAATTATGAATGGCGGTTATCCTGGCCATTAGACCCGTCCCGGTAAATGAGGATTCTCTTGGACTTCTCCATCCATTTAAGGTTGGATCCAATTTCTTTTGGTCCTTCAAATATTAATTCAGTTTGGAGAATTGTTTCCAAGTTCTTTTAAGTAAAGTAGGGACTTTACTCCCTATATTTTGACGTCAAGTTCCACCTTAGTCAACATATCAGTATAATTCTGAAGGTCTAACACATTTGTGTAAGTTTTAGAGTAATGAATTGAAGTTGAGATAGTTTTGAGTCTTTGAGTTTAGGTGTCTGGGTAAGTCTCGACGGGTTCTTGAGTAAGAATGGCCGCACAGTTCCAGTACCACTTTGAGTCGTTCAGTAGAGAAATTTAGTGACGTAGGTCTCAGTAGAGGGAAATCTTGGAAAATTAAATCTGTCTTACTACTGATACTTAGCGTTCGCGTTAATTAATTTTGAGAAATAAAATCCGAGTTGGAGTTTCAGAATTTCATCTATTCTTGTGTTTTTGATAACCACTTGACTGAATCTTGTTGAATAATTTGGACGTTTTTGGAAAACAATTTTGACATTTTTGAGTATAGATAATTTAGATATCCCGATTTTGACATTTTTGAGTATAGATAATTTAGATATCCCGATTTTGACATTTTTTGAGTATGAATATCTTCGATATTTCGGTTTTGATATTTTGAGGTATGAATAATTTTGATTTGGAGGTATCCAGATCAAAATACTTTGAGTATGAACAATTTTGACATTTAACCCGATTTAGACGTCTTGGAGTTTGAGGTATAAGTAGAACTCTTAGATTTAAAATTTCTTTAGGCTTTTCTAGGTAGAAATTTAGTTTTGGCTCTTTTAGATTTCTCTATGATTTCCTCCGTTAGGAATCATATTTCGCTCCAAAGTCGTTAGGACGTTATTCTTAACTAACTAACGATCGAGGAAACCTTTTTAGCTTTTGACGTTAAATCTCTAGTTGCTGGGAAACGCACTAGAGGGGTGTATTTTGGCATTTCCGGCCTCATAAGCGGAGAATTGCCCTGTCGTCTAGTCAGCTGCTTAGCCCCCAGCTGATGAAGTAGGTGGTATTGTCTGGCGACATACCGACCATAGGGGCCGAATCTTTATGTCTTCGTCATCCTGGCAGTATTGCCAACTCACGAGTTTCGGTCACTGAATTTCCTTGAGGTGTTCAGGCAGACCCAACTCCTTGATTTTTTTTGTGTGTAGGACGAAGTCGGTAATCGATTGACGACAGCCGGAGTTTCTCTAATGGAGAACTCTGTTTCACATAATTTTAGTTTTATTTTAGGATGAGTATGGTGGTGGAGGTTATTGGTTCTGGTATAGTCTGTTCAACCAGAGGTTAGGGAAAATATTTAGCTTTCTTTTGAAAAATCTTTAGTTACAAGGTAGTGTACTAGAGGGGTGCATTATGTCATTTCCAGCCTTATAAATGGAAAGGGCCTGCCGTTTAGTCAGTTGTGGAGCCCCCGACTGATGAAGTAGGAGGTATAGTCACGTGACATGCCAACCACAGGGGCCAATTATTTGAGCTTCGCTACATAGGCAAATATTGCCACCATAAGAGTTTTGTCCTTTTGAGTCCCTTTGTGTTCTCATAAGACTCAACTTATTTTGATAAGTTATGTGTAGAGCGGAGTTAGTTTCCGAATAACGGCAGTCAGGTTTTCCTTTTGGGAGCCTGTTTAACCTAGTTTTAGTAACCAGAGTCCTACTGGCGGTTTCCGAGGTCAGGGCTCGCCCATATTGCTTTGTGTTTGAAACATGGAGTGTTTAAAACTTGTTCTTTCTGTCTTTTCTTTCAGTTTGTTGGGATTTGTTGATTGTTGATTCGAGAGGAGTTCTCTCGGAAAAGTTTCTTGTGGAGACTTTTCCTTCCTTTTTACAAGGGGGGGTGTGCAGCGTGCCTTGCACGCTACGTTTTCTTTTTCAAAATTTTAATTCTTGATTTGGAATATTTTTATAAAGTTCAGAAGAGTTATGATTGACTGTACATTTTCGCTGATGTAGGAGGCTGTATTAGGCAAAGATCACGAACGAACACCTGACAGCTATTAAGAAATCCTTGCTTTTGTTATTTGAGTAAGACGTAGAAAACATGTCTGGTCGATTTTCTGTCCCGGTTCTGGGTTTTCAGAGTTTGAAAAGTATATCATCTTATGCGAATTAATTTTCCGCGTCTAATGAGACCACTCTCATCTTGCTACTCAAGATTTCCGATTAGTTATCCAGATAAAACCTAAAAGATTATTTCTTTGGGTGTGGGTTAAAAAAACATGAAACGATAGTTGAGGAAACATATAAAAAAAACTTGCGTTTTGTTCTGGGACACGACAAGCCTCGAGTATAAGCGGATTCACGATTGTGAAATTTAAGTTTGGATATAGGGAGAACGGGAGAGGTTGATCGTATTGCCGATGGTGTACTAGAGTATATGAGAATCGATCCGTCAATGTCGCGTGCGAGTTTTAAGTGTTGCATACTGTCGATGATGATATTTGGAGTGAAAGTGGGTCACCAAGTTCGGTTGGACAGTGGTTAAGGCGCATGCGATAGCGTCATCCCCAAAAAATTATAAAGGGAGGTAAAGGACGCTTCAGGTTCATTTTCCGGTCTAAATTCGACAGGTCATGTAGCTTGTCTACAAGTTCGTAAATTAGTATTAGTCCCTTGTGTGAGACGTTATTATGGTGAAGTTGTTTCCGTGAAAGATGCAGTCTTACGTGAGTAATCTTTTGAATTTAATTTTGGTCATCATAACTAATGTTCGCTTTCTTGTCTTTACAGACAAGGGACGTGGTTTTGGACTTACGTACTACTAGATTAGGTTTTGGAACGTAGTCTTGGACGTAGTCTTGGACGTAGTCTTGGACGTAGTCTTGGACGTAGTTTTGGGACGTGGGTTTGGACGTAGTTTTGAACGTAGTTTTGAACTTTAGTTTTGATTCACTTTTGAGTTTCAAGTTCTAGAATGTTAGGTCCCGACTTCCAGTTTTGATTTTTAACTACTAATTTCCGATTTCCAGTTTTTGATTTCGATCTTTGAATTTCTAAGTTTTAACTTTTGATTCCTGAATTTTAATTTCGAACTTCTAGTTTCTGAGTTTTGAGTTCCAACTTTCAATTTTCTAATTTACACGAAAGTTTACATAAAGATTCGATCATGTGGAGGCTTAGGTAGGTACCTACCTAGGTAGGTATACTAACCTGTGTGAAGGGTGATATTTGAAGAAGCTTGGAGAAATAAAGAAGAGTGGTGGAGTTTAGTTTGTAGACATGGAAGGTTTCATCAGGCAGAGGTCCTAGTACGTTGATATTTGGTCATCACAAGGTAGCAGGGAGAGCAGTCCAGCTCATCCGGCACCTAGAGCATCCACCAAGGGGTGCTAACACCAGTGCAAAGGCGGTTCCAGCAACCATGCCGGTCTAGTCTTTGATCATCGCGCTTAGGTTAGAGGAACCTTAGTTCGTCAGTTTTGAGATGGAGTTTTGAATAATAAGGTATGTCTTTATGAGTGAATAAACTTTTGCTATTTTCCGATAATCAAGAAAATTAAATAAATTCAAGTACAGTGTTTAATTGATTTCATCACCTATGACTTTCTAAGTGAATCTGATTTTTGATAATATGTTATGAACTTTTATTGTGGTCAATGAGTGACTAATGTAATGGTTATGTGTAAAAATAATTTATTAAATTTATCGTGTGTGTTTAGGATTTTGAGTTAGAGATGATCATTTTGCAAATTAAATTTTGAATTTCAGATTTTGTAGGTAGATACCGATTTTTATATTGAAACTTTTGCTTAAGATAAATTTGAATTTTTGATAAATAATCTCTGATCTAACTCCGAGTTCTATTCAGAATCATACCTATGTGTTATAGTTTAGAAATTGTTTAATAGAATTTGAGCTTTGGAAATTTTTATCTGAACTATTGAAATGATATAGGTACCTATCTTGAATTTTAATCATGTAAGTTTGATATCATTGGTAATAAGGTAATATTTATGTTTGAATATTTGAGTCAGGATTACTGATTTTAATTATTAAATTGATTGTTGATATGTAAGATCTATTGGTGATTGCCAGTCTATTGTACTGATGATGAAATTGATTTTAATAAATCTTTGTATTAAAATTCAACAATTTTAGAGTTTTGAGAATCAACCCTCCTCATGTTCTTTTAAATTATTTATTCAATCAGTAGAGTAACATCAAGAATAAGGCGATATATCCTGGTATATTTTGGTGAGGTTTATTAATTTTTGGTTATTGTTTTTAAAATTGTTAGGAGTTACTACGGGTCCAGTCTGGTTCGGTGAATGCTGGATTTTCCAGAGGAAGGCCACATTTATCTGTCCCGGGCTGGATAATCACAACGAATCTTTTGTTTAAGTTTGGTTTTGGTTTGATACTTTGAAATTTTAGACGATCACTTTTCAAAATTTAAAATTTATTTTCTTTCGACATTTAGAATATTTGGGTGGGGCATTCGAAATTTGATATGTCCTACTCGACAGGCCAATGTGGCTAATGTTACAAATTTGCCTAGTCACATTGAGATCTGTCAATAGCCACCTCCTTCCTTTCGGGGTTAAGGTAAGTGAATTATTATTTTTTTTATTGTTCAACTTTTTTAGTGGGAGTAAGCGAGGGGGAGGAAGGCTCCAAACGTCACGTAAAAATCACCTTTCTTCTCTTTCACTCTCTGCTTATATTTTAATAATAATTTTATTATTCTGGCCATTCTGTTTATTATTATACTCACAGCAGGGTGTTAATTAAACAGGGAGCCAAACTTCAAAGGGTGAGTGATTATTCTTTGAGTGATTATAAGATGAAAAATTCATATAAACCTAGGTCCAGAAATTAATTTTTTCCAAGGTACAGGGTGTTACATTTTTATTAAAAAATCGACTTTTTCGAAAATATCTTAAATGTACTTTACACAATAATTTTATTGCAATTTGGAAGCTTTCTTTTCTGTAGTATTATTTTGAAAAAACTATAAGAAAAGTACTTATTTTTCTTCTGGTACCTTGACCGTTCAACGATCGTTGGTTATTATTAATAATAATAATAATAATAATAATATTTATGTACGCCATAAAGCATTTAAACAATGATAGCAAATACAATGATTCGCCTAATGCGAATCTGAAATGATTAAGCTAATAAAGAAAATTTCTAATAGAATTCTTAATCTTAACGGGTGTAAAAGATAGATCCAAACATTCACTGCAAGAATTAACTGCTATACAACATTTGTCAACAGGACAATTGGAACCATAGTAGGTTCTATGGTAGTTCACATGCAGGATAGCTCTCCCACGCACAACACGAGTGGGAACATGTAATGAAAATAGCGATAAGAGCTCCACACATCGTGTGTCACCAGACAGCACCCTGCAAGCGAAGCAAACAGAAAAATAAACATGTCTCGTTGATAGAGAGCTCAATCCGAAATATACCAATAGATGACTATATAAATCCCCAATGAACCTTATATTCATCTTAAAACATAAAAACTTAACTAAGTTTCTCTGAACCCTCTCCAATCTATCAATGTAAGTACAAAAGTAAGGAAACCATATAATATTACAATAGTCAACAACACTTCTTACAAGGGAATTGTATAGCAACATAATAGATTTTATATTGAAGTGTTTCGTTGTAATCCTCTTCACAAATCCCAGCCTCTTATTAGCCTTCGATATAACCATATTGATATGTGCACCAAAATTTAACTGTGAGTCCATTACGACGCCCAAGTCAGATATAAGATTCTCAGTTTTCAATGCGACATTATTGATAAAGTAGGTATAGTTTAAATTGTGTATTTTCTTTGAAAAACGCATAGAGCTACATTTACTGATATTCAGATGTAAATCATTTTGTTCACACCATTGAAATATACGATCAACGTCTGACTGGAGGTAGTCAGAATCATTGGCGGATTTAACCTCAATGAAGACCTTCATATCATCGGCATACAGTAAAAATTTAGAGTGATGTATCACATTTCCAATGTCATTTATAAAAATTAGAAACAACAGGGGGCCCAGGTGGGAGCCCTGGGGAACACCTGATGTAACTGGAAAAGATTCAGAAAAATAGTTACCTATTTTAACAGTCTGAGTACGGTTTTTAATAAAACAGCTTATCCAAGAAGACAGAGGTTCACCTATGCCATAAGATCTTAACTTTCCTAACAATATGGAGTGATTGACGCTGTCAAACGCTTTACTAAAGTCAGTGTAGAGAGCGTCAACCACGCATCCCTGTTCCAATGAATTTAATATAAAATTTGTGAATATAAATAAATTGGTTGTTGTGGATTTACCCTCCAGGAAACCATGCTGTTCATCGATAATAACATTTCTAAATATATATGAGAGTTTGTGAGCAACAATCTTATCTAAAAGCTTAGAGATGCAAGACTGCATACTGATTGCTCTATAGTTTTCGACATTGGATTTATCTCCCTTTTTTTTGAACACAGGGATCGCATAGCTATTTTTCCACTGATCGGGAAAGATTCCAGTAGCGAGAGATTTATTAAATATAATAAAGAGCGGCCAGTTCAAGGACTCAGCACAGTTTTTTACAAAGATCGGTGGAATTAAGTCAGGTCCTGAATTTCCGTTTATGTTAATATTTTTCAGTGCATCTACAATCTCATCACCCGAAACTGAAAGGGCGTCGCAATGAACACCTGGACCATCTCCGGACAAATCACTATTATCAAACTCTGGTGATGGTCCGTAGACAGATTCAAAAAACTTTGAAAAAAAGTCTGCAGTTTTCGCGCCATTATTTGAAATCTGATCTTTGAAATGCATAGTGGCAGGAATTTGATCTGAGTTAGATTTTTTAGTGTTAACATACTTCCAAAATGGCTTAATGCTTTCTGTAAGTGAACTTTCTACATTCCTAATGTAAGTTACGTGGCTAGCTTCAATTTCACTCTTACATAACCTTCTCAGACGAACAAAGCTCTCATAGTCCCGCCCACATCCCGAGACCTTATACTTTCTGTGAGCATTACGTTTCTGCTTAATCAAAGTAACAAGATTCCTGCTGAACCAAGGAGGATAGCCTGACTTGAGAGCCCGCCTCGTCTTTACAAACCTACTAATGGCAAAGTATAAGATATCGTAAAAACTATCGGCGCAAGAATTGACATCATTTATTTGCAATAGATCATTCCAATTTACACTTAGCAAATATGAATTAATCTCGCCATAGTTCGCATTCCTGAAATCATAGTACACCCTCTTATCATCATTCAGTACACGGTAGAAGGGTAAGGATATTTCTAGAGGTGGGTGATACTTATCAACAGTCGTAAAAGGTTCAGTTTCAAGCACACTTATATCGAGTTTACTAGAGAACACCAAGTCAAGCATGTTACCATTGCAGTTCGACACACCACTAAACTGATGCAGCCCAAGGGACGAAAAACTATCGCACAAACACATTGAGATGTCGTCACTTACGTTACAGGGGAAGAGTCCAACATCCTCAGGATCCGGCAGCCAACCCACCTTGGGCAAATTATAATCACCAGTAATTAAGCAGGGTACATCTGGATTATGCTTCATTATACTTTTAACTGTTGATACGTGTAGTAAGTATTTGTCCTGGGAGGAACTTGGTGGTAGGTAGACAGCACCTATTATGAGTAGCCCGGTGTCCAGCTTCATTTTCACATATATTTCTTCAATAGCACTATCAGGGAAACCAGTGACTGAGCAGGGGATCATTTTCTTGACTGCTATAAAAACACCTCCCCCTCTTGATTTTTCGGATGTAGATATATCGCGATCTTTCCTAAAGACAACATAGTTATCGTCCACAAATTCACTATCACATATCTCACTAGTCAGCCAAGATTCGGTGACTATTATAACATCATAGTCGTTTAGTAGAGTTTCATTATGAAAGTCCTGTAACTTAGTTCTCATACCGCGCACATTCTGATAATAAACTGAGAGTCCATTTTTATGCGAATACCGATTATTTGATTTGCACCGTCAATCCGACTTGTCAGGATTGGGTCGTTTATTTTTAAAATGAATGAATTTTTTGATAGCAATACTTTTTGGCCAAAAACTAGGCTCAAGCAATAAATTAGCCATGTTCGCTTGGATTCCAACTTTGAAGCACCTATATGATTTAGAAATCACACTAAGTTCGAAGCAATCCACTTCGGCGTCCGGCAATTTGGCCCCAATATACTCAACAATTTGTTCTTTAGAACAATTAAGGCTAACTTTAGAGACATGAACGTAAGACTTTGGTATGAATGGAACCAAAATGTTACTATCGGAACCTGTACCAAATTTAACTGAATTTGTACGAATTTTTTTCGATTCGTCCTGTTTTTTGGAATGACTATTATTACTATCCATTCCTGGTTCACTCTGAGTTTTTTTTTGTTTGTCTCTTTTCTTATCTTTTATATTTTTTACCAGTGTAAATCCTTCGTCGTATTGTATTCCTGGAATCACTGGAGATTTGGGATTGGGAGTAAATATAGAATCGATATTGCCAGTACTAGCAATTTCGGAAACAGCTGTTTCATTGATAACTTCGTTATTTTTACTTGCTTTATTTATGTTTTCATTAAATTTCAATTTATTATTCATATCCGATGGTTTAGTTTTAGAAGGAAGAGTAAATTCAGCCTTATCGTTATCTTCCTTAGATAAGTTCATAATAAAATGCTTCAGTTGATTGTTTTCGCGAAATAGGATTAATTCTTGTTTCATTTCGTAAATAATAGAATCTTTAAGATTAATGATCTGTTTTAAATATTTAATTTCTTCTAGAAGTCGCTTACTATTGTCATCTTCAGGGTTTGGAGACACTAAGTCACTACCAATCACCTCACTATCAGATACACAACAGTCAATTAATTCTTCATTAACAAACTTAATTTTCTTTACACGTTGAGCACAACTAGGGTGGTATATGGAACCGCAATTTATACATTTCGGACCACTAGTACATCCATTTTTGCACTGTTTGCACCGCGTCTGAGACTGTACATCCATACCGTTCGGCATTGTGAATCGAACTTATGTTGGCTACCAATGTTCACAATTATTGTTTTGTTGACAGCTGCTCGGAATAGTTGAGCTGTGGACTTCCCCTACCACTGTCTAAAATAATTCTTCAACCACGATGTTCTCCTTCTCCCTGGACAACGTTTGCCGATTTTTTCCTTCTATAATCAGATGTAAAATCTCATATTTCTCCGGGTGTCTTATAATTATCACTGAATAAGAAAAGTATGCTGATGTCTTTTTTTTTTAATTATTATTCTTATGTCAGTTGAAGCAATTACAACTTTTTTATCTAAGTAATAGATTTTTTTCATATTTACAATATCGTTTTTGAAATAAAAAAAAATTAATCAGGTATGAAACTAGCAATAATCTGGGAATTACGTAGTAATTTTTTGCAATTTTACATTCAATAGTCTGTTACTCATCTATTGTAGTCATTGTTAAAAAAATTGTTGCAAACAATAAAAAATTAGGTTTTTCAATGTTTTTTTATGTTGTCCGGGTACATGCAATAAAGTGATTCTTATTTTTTAACAATAGAATAAAAATTCAAAAAAAGGCGTATTTTTTTAAGTTTTTTTGAAAACAAAATATGCATTGAGGTACTCCTGGGACGCTAATGGACTTAATAGTTTAATTAATCTAGTTAGGGCTAAATTAGCCCCCCGCTATACAGCAAATGACATTGCGCCAAATTTCAAAATATTGGGTGAAGCGAGGGGTGAAGTTTGTTTAAAATATTTTGAAAAAGACGATTTTTTAATAAAAGTTTAATCCGCCTCTACCCTGAAAACATGCATTTCTGGAGCCACGTTTATATGAATTTTTCATCTTATAATCACTCAAAGAATACCTCTCCCCCTAAAGTTTGATCCAAAATACTTATTAATTAACACCCTGTATTATAGGTACAGGCGAGGGTACAGGGCGATTAACAACCATTGTGATTTACCTTTCAAGGGTATAAGCGCAAAATGTGCCAGAGATACTTCTGAGGGAAAATATACATATCAAAAAAACAGACATTTCTCAAATTTTTGTAATAATAATTTTACTTTAGCGGCATTTTCTTCAAAATTTTTCAAGCATTCTCGACAGTGTACGAAGTATATTGCACTGAAAAAATTATATGCGGAGAACCTTTAATAACTGACAAAAGAAATTCAAAATTTTATATTTTTCAGCATTTTGAATTATCCTTAGATTTGAGGTAATTTCTCCTATGTGAACAGGACCTTGAGAATTATGGGTGTTCTTCATTAATAATTGCATTATTGAATCTTGATGAAGTAAGTATACAAATTGCCAATGCATAAAATTTTTTTCACATTATTTCACAGTTTTGTTGTATGGGTAAATTTTGATAATATTTACGATGCACGGCAACAGCGCGGCGTATGGATCGATAATAACGATGATATACACCGTTCACATATTAAAAAAGAACTAGGTGGCCATGAACTTTTGTTTTTAGGTTTGCAAAAATGAAAACTCCCTAGATCTCGATTGACAATATCAGCTGATCGAGATATTAAAGGTTAAGTATAGACTGACATTTTTTGTCAAATCACTCAAAGTGTCTCAGCTGATTAACAGCCATGTTGTCAAATTGAAGTTTTAGTAGTAAGATATCTATCTAGGATGATTTTTTACTCTGATCAATTTTTCTCAAACTGACAAATAAAATTATTAAATTTTTGACATTTTAAATTTCAAAAGAGCAAAATGACGAAAATAATATCTTTAAGATCAATAAATCCGCATTAAGAAAGCATTTCAATGATTAAGATCCAGAAAGTCCAAACTTGAGCAAACATTTAAGTCATTCAGAAGGTGAAATATATTTGGAATGTAAGTATTGAGTATTATGTGTATCTTATGCCCGTATTCACAAACGATAATTTCCTAAATAATTACGTAATCAATTATACCCATCTCACTCTATTGCAAAAAAACTGCATATCTCCATCTCACTCATTTAATTAATTACGTAATTATTTAGGAAATTATCGTTTGTGAATACGGGCATATATCTGCTAAATTGCTGGTAATTACTGTCTCTTATAGTAGTCAGACCGTGGCATTAGCAAGTATATTATTAGACAAGACAAATTTGATATTACACCCTTGGGCAGCCCACATAAAACAGGCACTGATTATGAAATTTTTGTGTTTCCGGAAGATTTGCAATTATCTAGTTCCAATACAACCCAATCGAAATGACATGGGGGTATTGTAAACTTCGCTATACAAGCACGTATTAGCAGCTTCCCTCTAAGGATAAAGTAAAGAATTTATGTCTTGAAGAGCTTTCAAAATGTAAGTACACCTCTGACATGTGACAAAATTAATATAATCATTGTGAAAAACTTATTTCGGAGGACTGGACGAAACAAATGGACATGGTGAAAATCTTATTAAAATCAAGCACTGAAGATGATTCTGATTCTAAGCAGGATGCAGTAGCGGTTATTGATAATGGGGGATAATTTTGGGCCAGAAGCCAGAAATCCAGAATCTTTGGCTGGTTTCCGACACACTACTACGATACCGAATAACCGACGAATTGACGAAAAATATTTTTCATTTATTACGTACCTATATTTTAATATTTTAATAAAAAACGTACCGATATATTTTAACTACCTGCTATGTATTTATTAAAAGTAAATTAATATAATTGATTCAGGTTTTTTATTTTATATTCAAAAAGTACATTCGTGTATTTTCCTAGCTTGGCAAAATTACATGATAACCTTTTTCTCAAACTCTTATGAAAAGCTTAAGATTTTAAGATCTTAAATCCAGCGACATTACGTTCTAGTTAAAGATTGCAATATGTGACTAATGATTCAAAATAAAAAGCCCCCAAAGATGCAAATATAAATATAATAAGAATACCAAAAATATCAAAGATCCATCTGGCAACTATGTCCTGTTCCTTGCCATTAAACTTCAACCTCATAAAAAAGAGACATAACCAAACTCCAGCCAATGATTGACAGCGGTTATACCCAGTGATTTCTATCACCCTACACCATAACCCAATTCTTTTATAATAAGTGAACGGTGTATACGTCTGGTTCACAAAGCACACGCGAGAAGTGAGAAGTCTGACTTGAAATAATGGCGGCAATTCAAAATACCCAAGGCTGAAAAATACAATAGTTTGGAATTTTTTACTGCATTATTAAGATTTCCGCGTCTACATTCTTTTTAGCAGAATTGCTTTTGTATACCATTGAGCGGAATTCCATTAAAAATTATGAAAAAATCAGGAAAATATATGTCTAAATACAGAGTTTAACAACATGTAACTATAATGAAAACACAATAACTGATAATAACAATAAGCAATAATACTGGTAATAGGTGCTTATAGGTAGGTACTTACCTCGTAATTTATGTATTGTTTCCTCCATTCTGGAGTGATATGGGCGGACAAATGTTCAGCAAATTTCATTTTTTTATTATAGCATTTAATTTATTATAGATAATAAGTAAGTAGTAAATTGGACCTACTCCACTTGAGTTGAGTGTTAGTTGTTGAGTTGTAATAGTGTAGGTCAAAAAATGATATGATGCGATTATGTTTATTGTTCTATTCTATTAGGTACCAGGATATAAAATCTTATTAGTAATAAGACACTAATTATTAGCCTTTGAGTGGTGCGCTGTTTCTGATTTATTTAATGATAATTAATTTTCCACTTATCACTTTTTTATTAATTTATATTACATACAATTATTATTATATTGGTACCTGTTGGGTGTAAGAAATAATATAAAATTGCAAATTCTCAATTTAGTTCAGTCTTTGGTTTCAAGTTTTAAATTATTGTTGTCTTTCGACTTGGGGAATTTAAAATTGATTGACGATTGTTTTGGTACTTCTGGAAGGGGTCACGAGAAATGTGACCTGTCAGATATGCTGCTGTCACTTTCACTTTTTTTTAATCAGAATCAGACAGAAACTAACCATAAAAATTTATGAATTATTATAAAAATGTAAACACTCTGAATATTATTTATTAGTGGGTGTGTTTTATATTATCAATTAACCGTACGAACAAGACACCATCTTGAACTAAACTAAGCGATGTATGTATGTAACGTCGTACTTGTACTTTGAGAATCAGTACGTTCATCTTTCATCTTTGTTTAGAATGTTTTGTAATAATAATAATAATGTTTAGTACATCGTAGCGGTGTTGTCACTTTTCTGCGCCGCTGGTAATGAGCCGAAATATAAATGTTAATACAGGGTGAGCCAAATTCGAGCTACATGATTGATGATTGTAGGAAACTAGAAGAGATATACACCGTTCACTTATTATAAAAGAATTGGGTTATGGTGTAGGGTGATAGAAATCAAATCACTGGGTATAACCGCTGTCAATCATTGGCTGGAGTTTGGTTATGTCTCTTTTTTATGAGGTTGAAGTTTTATGGCAAGGAACAGGACATAGTTGCCAGATGGATTTTTGATATTTTTGGTATTTTTATTATATTTATTTGCATCTTTGGGGGCTTTTTATTTTGAATCATTTAGTCACATATTGCAATCTTTAACTAGAACGCAATGTCGCTGGATCTAAGATCTTAAAATCTTAAGCTTTTCATAAGAGTTTGAGAAAAAGGTTATCATGTAATTTTGCCAAGTTAGGAAAATACACAAATGTACTTTTTGAATATAAAATAAAAAACTTGAATCAATTAAATTAATTTACTTTTAATAAATACATAGCAGGTAATTAAAATATATCGGTACGTTTATTAAAATATTAAAATATAGGTACGTAAATGAAAAATATTTTTCGTCAATTCGTCGGTTTTCGGTATCGTAGTAGTGTGTCGGAAACCAGCCAAAGATTCTGGACTTCTGGCTTCTGGCCCAAAATTATCCCCCATTATCAATAACCGCTACTGCATCCTGCTTTAGAATCAGAATCATCTTCAGCGCTCTGATTTTAATAAGATTTTCACCATGTCCATTTGTTTCGTCCAGTCCTCCGAAATAAGTTTTTCACAATGATTATAATAATTTTGTCACATGTCAGGTGTACTTACATTTTGAAAGCTCTTCAAGACATACATACATTCTTTACTTTATCCTTAGAGGAAAGCTGCTAATTTACGTGCTTGTATAGTGAAGTTTACAATATACCCCCATGTCATTTCGATTGGGTTGTATTGGAAATAGATTATTGCAAATCTTCCGGAAACACAAAAATTTCATAATCAGTGCCTGTTTTATGTGGACTGCCCAAGGGTGTAATATCAAATTTGTCTTGTCTAATAATACTTGCTAATGCCACGGTCTGACTACTATAAGAGACAGTAATTACCAGCAATTTAGCAGATACAGATACACATACTCAATACTTACATTCCAAATATATTTCACCTTCTGAATGACTTAAATGTTTGCTCAAGTTTGGACTTTCTGGATCTTAATCATTGAAATGCTTTCTTAATGCGGATTTATTCATCTTATTAGAGATATTATTTTCGTCATTTTGCTCTTTTGAAATTTAAAATGTCAAAAATTTAATAATTTTATTTGTCAGTTTGAGAAAAATTGATCAGAGTAAAAAATCATCCTAGATAGATATCCTACTACTAAAACTTCAATTTGACAACATGGCTGTTAATCAGCTGAGGCTGAGACACTTTGAGTGATTTGACAAATGTCAGTCTATACTTAACCTTTAATATCTCGATCAGCTGATATTGTCAATCGAGATCTAGGGAGTTTTCATTTTTGCAAACCTAAAAACAAAAGTTCATGGCCACCTAGTTCTTTTTTAATATGTGAACGGTGTATACGGACTCAGTTAAATTGGGACAAATTTGCTAAATTTGAAACTCAATAGTGGCTGCGAAAAAAATTTAGTAACCTCCGATAGTTTTTCAAAAAAGTGAGAAAACTTGAAGTTTTTGAAATTTTAAATTTCCATCTAGTTATAGTTGGTTGATTTGTTCGAATTTTTGCGCCAATCAACAACTTTATTTATTTATTTTTTAATACCGACCTGGATTTTTTTCTTGATTTTGGAAGTACATGGTGTCCGTATATTTATTTATATTTTATTCAGTTTTTTATTTGCTTTGCTGAGATTTTTAATTTTCATTGAAAAAAAAAACATTTATATAAGTGTGAGAAGTAATATCAACCTTGGCAACACTGCTTTGATTGTCAGTGCTACTGCTCGTGTTATCCATAGAGTACATAAGAAAAGGAATGACACTACCGTTGTAGTAACACAACGAATGACCATTCATCATTTTACATTTTCATCTAATGATGGATGGATCGTCCAGATTTTTAGTAGCATATACTCTAATTAATGATTAATCAACACCTAAATGTTTGTTTACTTATTTAATGATTATCAAGTACTCAATACTAGCTCTAGTACACCACGAATTTTCCTTTGGAAATTTTCTTATTAAAGGCTACCTATATTTTGAACTCCAAAAAAAGTGCATAATTTTTTTATTTTTATAATTTACCTGTATAAATAATAATAAAAGTTTAGTAGGTAAAAATGATATTATTAATAAACCTTAAGCAATTTCATTGTGTCATTTAATTAAAATTTATAGCATGTATGATAATATTTAATAAGCAATAAAAATGATGTGCGCATTATAAGTCGTTGTAAAACTAGTTCAATATTTAAAAGTGTTAACAACGAAAACCTACTCAGGCCTAATAAACTTTATTTCCATTCGGGAGTTTTATTTTATTGGGTAGGTAGCTCTATTATAGCTTAATAGCTGAACAGGTATATTATTTACCTATATAACAACTAGGTACTATTGAAGTAAATAAGCGAACAATGCGCATAATTTATTATTATTGGTTAATAATATAACGCATTATTAATATTTGTTTTGCAAGATATGTTTTATTAATGTTATTTGCTGAAATAATTATTGCAATTAAATAATCCAAATTTTACTATACCTACTGTTAATAATGAATAAAGAGTCCAGTTGTAATTGAGAAATATATACATATGTATATCAGACAGAATGTGTTTTGCGTTTAAATGTATATGATAAAAAATAACAATAGAGCAGATATGCCGGCGCATGCGTCAAACGCAGTTCGATGCATCTAACTAAACGGCGCATACATAATTATAGCTTCGTCAGGACCAGGCTTTGAATTTTCTTTCTTTAGTCAAAGGGACCAAGAACATTCAATATTCAAGTCAAGAACGTTTCAAGGGTCATCTCATCACGTCTAGAGTATATATAAGATACCTACACATTAACGTTATTTATTACATAATTATTGATTTAATTTTCAACTCTAATAATTGTAATTAATTTGATAGGTATCTAATCTTAATAAGGAACGGGATAGATTTTACTATGATAAAATCATAAAATAACTCACCGCATGACGCCATAAGAATTTTGACAGCAAGAGAGTGTGAGTACTTATTAGCATTTGTATCATTGAAATAGTGTCAAATGTCATTAATGTCATTATATGTGGTTCTTCTTGTTATTTATTCTGTGTTACAGTTTCCTTTTTTAACGTTAAAAGTTGGTTATTCAACCTGATTTGGTTGCTTTTTCGTTTTATGTAATCGATTTGAGGGTGCTGGTGCTAGGGAAAGAGGATCCCAGTTTCATTTAAATTAATCCCCATCTGTCCAGTCAGTAACGAAAATCAATCCGAAATGTCAGCCTGGAGAGCAGCCGGACTTAAGTAAGTAATTGTTTTTGTTGCAGGTGAATGGTTTGTTAATTTTAGTTCACCTAAAAAGTATCATGGTCCCAGCCATTATTGGTTTGATAAGAAGGCTGTTCAAAGTTTAATAATAGTTATTTGTTAGTAGTGTCGCAATTAAACGTCTATTTATCCTTCTAGTTACATCAACTACTCGAACATTGCGGCTAAACTGCTGAGGAGAGCCCTGAAGCCCAACCTGCAAGCGGACGCCGTGAAGAGGGACGTCACCGCTATTAAAGTAACAAAATGGGCAGATGGAAAATCGATCAGTAAGTTTTGGAATTCTGGATTGGATTATTAATAATTAGGGTACTCTTCGAGTCCAGCCAGCTTTGAAGTAAAAATGACCGAAATTTTTTTGGAAAGATTATAAAGAGAAACTTCTTTCCGACATGAGTATCCTTCAGTTGTCGCTTGTCTTTACGACTTATATGATAAGAACTGTCACTGTCATTTTGATAAGGTTCAAAAAATCGAAATGGCCAACTAGGATGATTAAAATTTTCAATTCGAATTTCGAATTGACAGAAGACAGATTATGTGATCATGGAAAGTTTTCGAGAGAAGAAATACGTTATGTTGTAACAGTCATTCGAGGCATCCCTTTAACTCGAATTATGCCTTCTGCAGATATATTTTTTAATCCTTTTACACAAAACTCCCTTTAATTCAAGAATTTGACTATCAGAGAATTCAAATTTTGTTACATAAACTAGGGAAACTAGGGACTAATAACTTAATATTAAGCTTAAGCTATTAAGTTTAACTTAATAACAGCCAGTATTATAAAGGTCCATTAGGCTAATGAGCATATTTCAGATCCGATTTTTAAAGCTAATATCAACGTCAAATAACTTTTGGTCATTATTTACATCTGCGGCTCCTACAGTTTCACTATGGAACTTATATAGGGGTGGAGAACATACCTATAGTAACACCAGGAAGGTATTCATTTGCCGGGCAAATGAAAGGGAAAGCCACAAAACGGTGTAAAAAAATGGTTTTGAGAGTGCGGAGGGAGTGCGGTCCTGACAGGAGGCACCGATTAGATGCCGCGATTCCGAATAAAACCACTTCACCATAATTGCCAAGCATTCTATTCTGTGTTAGAGGTTCACAGAGGCGGACTGAGCGATATATTGTAACACCCCCCTCCCCCCATTTGCTGTGATCGTCAAAGTCGTGATTAGGATCCCTTTTTCGGTGTTGTGCCATGATGTAGTTAACCCTTAAATTCGATGGATAGGGTATGCATGAGAAAGGGGTCGAGAAATAAAATGCAAAATAAGTTTAATACATGTATTATCAGAACTTGCCCTTTTTATTAAATCACATCAGAATGAATTGGTATTACGTTTCATCCATTTTCACACTGAATACCAGTTCATCCCTTACAATGAACTAGACTACCTTAATTATTTCATTTTATTCTAACTTAAATATTTCATTTTACCTTATGTTAAATATTCAGTTTTGTAGCTACAAAAACCACATTATAATATTAGGGGGCGGACCTCACGCACCCAGACAACAGTGTTCTCTGTTTTTTAACCCTTTGCGTAGTTCTGATCGTGTTCCCCTTATCGTGAGTGGGTCGACTAACGGGACCTCACTTGCTGGTTTCAGTTACGTTTACCTTGTTGCCAGATTTCAGAGTTTCGATCGAGTTGCGTTCCAAAACCCATACACACGTGAAATGGTTGTTCAAAGTAGTCGTTTGGTTAACCGTTATGATTGTTTATTTATACCTCAGGTTTGTGAGACCTGTTTACCTAAATTGTTTATTTATACCTCAGGTTTGTGAGACCTGTTTACCTTAATTGTTTATTTGTACCTCAGGTTTGTGAGACCTGTTTACCTAAATTATTTATAATCGTTTTATACCTCGGTGCAGGTTTGTCATACCTGTTTATATGTTATTTGTTTATACCTTCAGGCCTCTCACACCTGTTTACCTTAATTTGTTTATACCTTCAGGCTTGTCATACCTGTTTCCTTAATTTGTTTATACCTTCAGGCTTGTCATGCCTGTTTACCTTAATTTGTTTATACCTTCAGGCTTGTCATACCTGTTTACCTTATTTTGTTTATCATTGTTTCATACCTTCAGTTTATCACACCTGTTTATACCTCATTTTACCTTAATTCTGTTATGTTAACCAAAACAACTCTTTGAAACAGATCCACCTTGTTTTGCTTTCGAAATGTAAGATTTTGGACGTGAATGCTTTCCAAAAAACAACATCAAACGCCAAACCATTACACAGACCACACTCTCCCTACTATTCGAGACTTGTACGTACGTATGCAGCGTGTTTACAGAGTCACCCGCTCGAAGAAGTGCTCCACTGACTCTACGTACGAAATATTTTCCCCTAACAGCTAACCTTTTTAGAGTGTAGATGCAACAGTTTGTGAAGAAGTCATTCAGTTGTAAAGTATTCGTTGTCATGTTCCCAATGAGGAACAAATTGAAGTTGATTTGGAGATGGGAAGATCTTATTTCAGTGTTTATAAGTTCAACAACCCAAGGTTCGAAGGAAACTCATTTATCGCAACATAAAAATCAAAAATAGAGTTAATTTTAACTGCAAAGTTCATGACATTAATTAAATTTAGAAATTTACCCAACGGAAATATAAAGAAACTAAAATAACCCAAAATCAGCACCAAATTAATTCATTTAAAGAAATTAACCAAATAAACAAATTGAAAGAAATTATTTTAAGTTGAATTTAATGTGGCACCGCTGTTGTCAGAGTCCTGGGATCTCGTATACCTATTCCTAAAAGATATTTTATTTACAAAGTCACTAATCGTAAACAAATGTTGCCCTCATTAATTTACCAGGCTTGGTGTCAATATTCATGTCAGCAGGTTCTTTATGTATTGAAGGAATTTTATCTCCCCTACGGCTTTTAGCAATCTTAAGAAGTGTTAAATTTCTACCGCGCTGCTGCCAGTTCTTAAACTCGCCCCTGTGGTATCCATAATATCTGTTTCTCTGAATTTATTTCTTTTATCTGATTTATTATTTATTTTAGAGTTATTTACTATTTATTTAAGAACAAGTTAAGTTCCTGGTTTGTTAAAATAAAACATGGATACTACGAGAAACGAATTCAATATTAGCAACAATTATTTAATTTACCAAATACCAAATTTATATAATTTTGAAATGGAACCTGAAATGATTCATTTTTCCTGAAAATTATTGTTTAATATGTTTATAACACCAAAGCTAGTAAATAAAATAATAATTTAAAAATACGCAATATTACATTGAAAGTACACTTGGCAACCTAGCTTGCTCAAGCTAGGTTCTCGCTGTTCCTCCGGCTTAAGGGTCGTTTCTCTGAAACAATGCATTGATTTTGTTTATAAAATATTTAAAATTAACCTGTAGGACATCTCGTCGACTCTCCGGCTGCTAGGTCGGGAACGTGTTGTTCTGCAGGTGCGGGCTCGGTCTCCAGAGGGTGAACCGACGGTTCAGCGGGCTGCTGGTGGTCCATGCTCTAGGTCTATTGTCTAGGTGGGTACTCGGCACGGCGTCAGGGGGTTGCGGTTCGTAATTTCGGTATAGCGGGGTCTCGGCTGGCGACGTCGTCTTCTACTGCTGAGCTGGTGGAACTGGATTTCACACTGGGGTTTACTAGGAATTTGTTTGGCGGAGCGGAGCCGATTTTTAATACTTCGTCCTTTCGGACTTTCTTAACATAACCAGCAGAATCAGAGAGGAGCTGATTTCTGAGACATAACCCTTTCGGATTTTCTTAGCATAACCAGCAAGAGGCAGAGAGGAACTGATTTCTAGACATAACCCTTTCGGATTTTCTTAGCATAACCAGCAAGAGGTCGGGAAGCAATCTCCCTCTCCGACGGATCTTGCGGCTGTTTATATATGTTTCTCGCCTCCGCTTATCGTAGTTCCCCTCATGTAAGCCTCAAGCTGTTTGTCATTTTATTTTACCCGTTCTTAAGGGTGAATATTGCGGTGGTATGGGTCGTTATTTTCCTTATCTGCTGTTACCTTCGGATGATGCAACTTGTTGCCGTAGCTCGAGCTTGTTTTACGTCGTTGTTTGCTTCATTAAATTTCATTTAAGTAAATGAAATTTAAATAATTGAATTTTAAAATTTTTTCTGGCTTTCGGGCGGATAAAAAAAAAGAAAAAGGGTACCGGGGACCGGTATGTTACACAGCCTCCCGCGTCTCATGGCTAAAGGTAGGAATACCTTTAGACGTGAGGCGGTGAATTATGAATTTCGTTGCGGGGAGGGTGCAGGTTAGTCGTTTGATTGACTACTGATATGGTGAGAAGCGAATGATCGCATTCCTTGATGATGACGATGGGATTGGCCTCCCGAAATTGACAATATCTTCCTGAGTTTTCAAAAACTCAGCCGCGCCAGTTAGTGTTAGTGAGTTTTTCTGTGGTTTTAAAGACCATAGGGACTGTATGTGGGTTGGGAAATGTCTCATTAAGCTCGCTACGAGTTGGTCTTCCGGTATCGGGTCAGTGAGTAATTTCGCCAGACCGACATAGTGGCCGAAGTGTTGGTACATAGAATATTTGTTGCTCCAAACTGCCGTAGCGATTAGATGTCTCAGCCTGCTCTGCTCTTGCGTCGACCAGAAGTTTCGGAAAAATTCTCTCTTGAAATCAGCGTATGTCGACCAAGAGTGACGGTAAATGACTGCCCAGTTCCTAGCATGACCTTGGAGATTTTCTATCGCCGTCTCGAGTTGTCGGTTCGTTGGAATGCCCCTTTTTTTGAAGTAGCGTTCCAATTCCTTGATGTATCGTACCGGGCCTGCCTCACCTTGCCCTTCATCTGGGTACTTCGGGGGGTTGTCGACTTGCGTGAAGATTATCATTGGCGCGTTCATGGTCTTTATTATTTCTGGGATCGCCTCTCTCTCGTTCAGGGTGGTTGGATGACTTCTCGTCCCTGAACTGCCTACGCTGGAGCTCTCGACACTGCCTCCCGAGTGGTTGATTATCGGAATCCCGGGTGCCGGTACGAGCCCACTTAGTGTCTCGTTTCTCAGCCTGCTTGTCTCGCTCTTATCATCGCCCTCCACGTTGTCTACCAGCTTTTCATTCGCGGCAGGTGTTGATTTCTGGTTCGCCTGAATTAGCTTCTCTATTCCGCCGCACAGCGCCGTCTGGAATGCCTGGATCGTCGCCTTCTGTTCCTGGAACATCTCCTTCAGCCAGTCGGTCAAGTTGATTTCCTCTGAATCACCAGCTTGGCTGTCGACTTCCTCCTCGTCGTCTCCTGCTCTTGGGTCGTCCTTATGATTATTGGGGTTACCTGTAGGACATTGTATATTGCGAGAATAGTTTACGGTTTACGCCAGACACCTAGAGCAAAAAAAAATTCTAGTCCCCTTCGCTCATGCTTATTTTCCCCTATCCTGCCGTCACGGCACCAATTTTGTAACACCCCCCCTCCCCCCATTTGCTGTGATCGTCAAAGTCGTGATTAGGATCCCTTTTTCGGTGTTGTGCCATGATGTAGTTAACCCTTAAATTCGATGGATAGGGTATGCATGAGAAAGGGGTCGAGAAATAAAATGCAAAATAAGTTTAATACATGTATTATCAGAACTTGCCCTTTTTATTAAATCACATCAGAATGAATTGGTATTACGTTTCATCCATTTTCACACTGAATACCAGTTCATCCCTTACAATGAACTAGACTACCTTAATTATTTCATTTTATTCTAACTTAAATATTTCATTTTACCTTATGTTAAATATTCAGTTTTGTAGCTACAAAAACCACATTATAATATTAGGGGGCGGACCTCACGCACCCAGACAACAGTGTTCTCTGTTTTTTAACCCTTTGCGTAGTTCTGATCGTGTTCCCCTTATCGTGAGTGGGTCGACTAACGGGACCTCACTTGCTGGTTTCAGTTACGTTTACCTTGTTGCCAGATTTCAGAGTTTCGATCGAGTTGCGTTCCAAAACCCATACACACGTGAAATGGTTGTTCAAAGTAGTCGTTTGGTTAACCGTTATGATTGTTTATTTATACCTCAGGTTTGTGAGACCTGTTTACCTAAATTGTTTATTTATACCTCAGGTTTGTGAGACCTGTTTACCTTAATTGTTTATTTGTACCTCAGGTTTGTGAGACCTGTTTACCTAAATTATTTATAATCGTTTTATACCTCGGTGCAGGTTTGTCATACCTGTTTATATGTTATTTGTTTATACCTTCAGGCCTCTCACACCTGTTTACCTTAATTTGTTTATACCTTCAGGCTTGTCATACCTGTTTCCTTAATTTGTTTATACCTTCAGGCTTGTCATGCCTGTTTACCTTAATTTGTTTATACCTTCAGGCTTGTCATACCTGTTTACCTTATTTTGTTTATCATTGTTTCATACCTTCAGTTTATCACACCTGTTTATACCTCATTTTACCTTAATTCTGTTATGTTAACCAAAACAACTCTTTGAAACAGATCCACCTTGTTTTGCTTTCGAAATGTAAGATTTTGGACGTGAATGCTTTCCAAAAAACAACATCAAACGCCAAACCATTACACAGACCACACTCTCCCTACTATTCGAGACTTGTACGTACGTATGCAGCGTGTTTACAGAGTCACCCGCTCGAAGAAGTGCTCCACTGACTCTACGTACGAAATATTTTCCCCTAACAGCTAACCTTTTTAGAGTGTAGATGCAACAGTTTGTGAAGAAGTCATTCAGTTGTAAAGTATTCGTTGTCATGTTCCCAATGAGGAACAAATTGAAGTTGATTTGGAGATGGGAAGATCTTATTTCAGTGTTTATAAGTTCAACAACCCAAGGTTCGAAAGAAACTCATTTATCGCAACATAAAAATCAAAAATAGAGTTAATTTTAACTGCAAAGTTCATGACATTAATTAAATTTAGAAATTTACCCAACGGAAATATAAAGAAACTAAAATAACCCAAAATCAGCACCAAATTAATTCATTTAAAGAAATTAACCAAATAAACAAATTGAAAGAAATTATTTTAAGTTGAATTTAATGTGGCACCGCTGTTGTCCGAGTCCTGGGATCTCGTATACCTATTCCTAAAAGATATTTTATTTACAAAGTCACTAATCGTAAACAAATGTTGCCCTCATTAATTTACCAGGCTTGGTGTCAATATTCATGTCAGCAGGTTCTTTATGTATTGAAGGAATTTTATCTCCCCTACGGCTTTTAGCAATCTTAAGAAGTGTTAAATTTCTACCGCGCTGCTGCCAGTTCTTAAACTCGCCCCTGTGGTATCCATTGTATCTGTTGCTCTGAATTTATTCATTTATCTGATTTATTATTTATTTTAGAGTTATTTATTTATTTATTTAAGAACAAGTTAAGTTCCTGGTTTGTTAAAATAAAACATGGATACTACGAGAAACGAATTCAATATTAGCAACAATTATTTAATTTACCAAATACCAAATTTATATAATTTTGAAATGGAACCTGAAATGATTCATTTTTCCTGAAAATTATTGTTTAATATGTTTATAACACCAAAGCTAGTAAATAAAATAATAATTTAAAAATACGCAATATTACATTGAAAGTACACTTGGCAACCTAGCTTGCTCAAGCTAGGTTCTCGCTGTTCCTCCGGCTTAAGGGTCGTTTCTCTGAAACAATGCATTGATTTTGTTTATAAAATATTTAAAATTAACCTGTAGGACATCTCGTCGACTCTCCGGCTGCTAGGTCGGGAACGTGTTGTTCTGCAGGTGCGGGCTCGGTCTCCAGAGGGTGAACCGACGGTTCAGCGGGCTGCTGGTGGTCCATGCTCTAGGTCTATTGTCTAGGTGGGTACTCGGCACGGCGTCAGGGGGTTGCGGTTCGTAATTTCGGTATAGCGGGGTCTCGGCTGGCGACGTCGTCTTCTACTGCTGAGCTGGTGGAACTGGATTTCACACTGGGGTTTACTAGGAATTTGTTTGGCGGAGCGGAGCCGATTTTTAATACTTCGTCCTTTCGGACTTTCTTAACATAACCAGCAGAATCAGAGAGGAGCTGATTTCTGAGACATAACCCTTTCGGATTTTCTTAGCATAACCAGCAAGAGGCAGAGAGGAACTGATTTCTAGACTAGTGATGAGCGATACCGTGACTTTTAAATCACGCTGTTAACTGATATCGTGATTTTTTGATATCAGTGATTTTAAGACGTGACGTGATCACGACTTTTCAATCTGTTACTTGTTACATATTAGTCATGGCAAGCTTGGCAGTTGGCACATAGCTAAATATTTATGCAGCCTGTCGTGACGTGATTTAACGTTGCTGGTTTGATCAGGGACCGGGTAAAAATAAACATAACAAATTATTCAAGTTAAACGGAAACAAAAAAATAAAATATTTAATTCTTCAAAAAGTAAAATTATACAGTTATATGTTATGATAAGATAAATATGGTATTTTTGTCAGTCTTGATTTTATTTGGCATTTTTAGGTAATAATATAGGTACCTAGTACATTTAAAAAAAATTTAAAAACTTTTGAAAGCGAAGCGAAATTCGGCCGTACAGTCTTCCGCCGTTTGCGCGAGCTCGACTGTCTGTCTGTCTTCCAGTTCAGTTCAGCCCTGTGCCCTGTTCCCTGTTCCTGTTTCACTGTTTCACATCAAAATCACAAAAACACAACCCGATCGTCGCGTCGCGTCTCGTATCCCGCGCCTCGTCGTGATTTCGTGAAGTCGTGATCACTTCACGGTTTTGTTTGACTTTCGATAGCAGTCACAGTTCGTGATTTTTAGATATCAGTGATTAAATCACAGTTCGTTATATATCGCTCATCACTATTCTAGACATAACCCTTTCGGATTTTCTTAGCATAACCAGCAAGAGGTCGGGAAGCAATCTCCCTCTCCGACGGATCTTGCGGCTGTTTATATATGTTTCTCGCCTCCGCTTATCGTAGTTCCCCTCATGTAAGCCTCAAGCTGTTTGTCATTTTATTTTACCCGTTCTTAAGGGTGAATATTGCGGTGGTATGGGTCGTTATTTTCCTTATCTGCTGTTACCTTCGGATGATGCAACTTGTTGCCGTAGCTCGAGCTTGTTTTACGTCGTTGTTTGCTTCATTAAATTTCATTTAAGTAAATGAAATTTAAATAATTGAATTTTAAAATTTTTTCTGGCTTTCGGGCGGATAAAAAAAAAGAAAAAGGGTACCGGGGACCGGTATGTTACAATATCCGCTTTCATTACGTGTTCAGTCCGCACAGGGATTGATGCAATGATTTTCGGATTATAAATTCAAAATAAATGCAAAATTCAAAATAAAAATCGTGGTACTGTTATTTTCGAAGATTTTCCTTGCCCTGAAAGTGAAAAAAAAAATAGAAATTCGACCGTAGTGCCAAAGAGGCCTTAGTTGTGACCTTAATATTAGTTTGCCATGGCTGTTTTTACTTTCTTACCCACCCAGCACCCCTATTTCGCTCCTCGGTCCCGAAAAAATTGATGAAACTTAGGAGCCGCGGATGTAAACAATTACCTAACTTTTATTAACATTTTTGGGTACCCATTTTTGTAATCCCCTCCATTCCAAGAATCTCTAAATTTCTCTATTTTCCACTTATGGTCGATACCTTTTTGGGAAATGGCCTCAGAAATCTGCCTGTTAACTTCATGAGCCTTTATAATACTGGCTGTTAGTGACGTAAGTTAATTGTTAGTTTAACTTGATCATGCTATATTAGTTGATCATGCTACATTAGTGCTTTAGGTAATCCTCCACTTGACGTCGCCGCCATATTGCGCGTGTGCGGAATATATCAGATCAGCTGGCAGTTTAGAACAACAAATGCACGTATAGTTGCCAGATTTATTTACAATACCTATATTTGCAGGATCTATTATCAAATAATGAACTTTTTAATCATGATGATAATAATTAATTACCTTGTTGATAATCAACGAATTATTATTAATGTATGATAAAAACACATTTCATGTCAGGTCCTTTGGTCAGGGTAGTTTTTTTTCATTTTAAGGAAATTTCGGTCAGCCTAATAACAAATGCGGATCACTATAAGTCAGGTCTTTGGTCAGGGTAGGTTTTTTTTCCTTCAAATGTCCCTAAACTGAAAAAAAACCTACCCTGACCAAGGACCTGATCATCAAGATTAAAAAGTTCATTATTTGATAATAGGTAGATCCTGCAAAAATAGGTATTGTAAATAAAGCTGGCAACTATCCATGCATTTGGTGTTCTAAACTGCCAGCTGATCTGATATTCTGCGCACGCTCAATATAGCGACGACGTCAAGTGGAGGATTACCGTGCTTTATAATTGAATTTATATTGAAATTTTCAAGAATGCTAGAATTGATTATGTCAGTTAACAGTTTTATAAATTTTTCATTGCAACTTGAAAAATATTCCATTTAAATTTACTTTACCACTACCACCGACCGATAGAGAGATCCTAATGAAAATTGCTGGTATTCGAAATGTATTTTTTTTTTAAATAGTATTACATTTTTTATAGTAGTCCTAAATTATTGTTTCCGAAATGGTTTTCTAATGAGTTAAGATGTGCTGTATTAAATTTAAAAAAATATCATAAGATGTATAAGGAATACAAGTTGTCATTTTTTTATTCTTTGTTTAGGATGGAGAGGGGTAGATGTAAAATATTGTTACTTAGTGAGGGATCAAAAGAGATATGTTAGTAAGACCGAAGAGTCTATCAGATCTAATCCTAAACATTTTTTTAATTACATTAATTATTCTGTTAGTAAGGGACATTCTATTCCTGAACGAATGCATTTTGATGATCGAGTGGCTAATGGTGGATCAGATATAGCCGAACTCTTTGCCAGTAAATTCAGTAAAGTTTATAGAGAGTTGAATTTGAATAGTGCTGTTATCTCATTTGGTGTATCTGACAAATTTGATAATTTGGTAATTACTGAAAGTCAGGTGTCTAAGGTCCGGTTGCACAAACGTTAATTACAGATCTGTCAGATCTGATTTTAAAATGCCCTGTATTATCAAACTGTTGGTCTGATATTGCTGGAAATAAATTCTACTCCCCTTTAGAAGAGTTAATCACTGATAAAAAATTAAAGATAATTCAAAATATTCACCATATTTTCAAAATTGGCAATTTAAAATCAGTAATTACCTGACAGATCTTTAATTAACGTTTGTGCAACTGGCCTTAAGTGTATCGATGAGATGTCTTCGTCTGGCAGCCCAGGAACGGATAATATTCATCCAATAATTGTAAAGGGTTGTTCTAAAGCAATTATACCGTGGTTAACGTTATTGTTTAACTCTTCACTAGAGACGGGAATTTTTCCTGATTTATGGAAACTCTTGTTTATATCTCCGCTTCACAAGGGGGGTGATAAGTCAGATGTCAATAATTATAGACCCATAAATAAATATAATGTATTTCCTAAATTAGTTGACTAATTGATTTATAATAATTGTATTGTTGATTATTTTCGTCAATTTATTGTTGATCAACAACATGATTTTATTACAGGCCGATTAACTGTAACTAATTTGGCAGTGTATCATATCATGACTATTTGATTTCGAACTTAACCCTGCAGTGGGCTCGCCGTGGAGTATGAGTCCGCAGGAAACATTATTTAGCTGTAACTTAGAATCCCCTTATTTCCTAGGGATAGGGGTTCTAGTATCTTCATAATTTCAGGGAATATGTGTTAGTATCAAATTTTACGCCGATCGGTTCAGTGCAACTGGGAAAATTTTGAATTTCGGACCGACAGTCCGCGCGCGCCTACTCGTGTGTTGTGGTTTTTCACTAAAGGTTTGCAGTTGGCGCGCCGCGGAGTATGAGTCCGCAGTGAACATTATTCAACTGTAACGGGGAATCCCCGTATTTTGTATGTATGTGGGTTTCAGTATCTCAATAATACATGGGAATATGTGTTAGTATCGAATTGTAGGCCGATCGGTGCAGTGTAACTGGGCGACTTTTGAAATTACGGACCGACAGTCCGCGCGCGACTACTCGTGTGTTTTTTTAAAAGGTTAGTAAGTATTTTGTATAAAACAGACCTACATTTTTTCAATAATTGTTTTCATTATTATTATTGTTTTTGAAACAATTGTTGTTTCTTACTGTGTGCCAAAATCAAGCTCACAAAGAAATGCGGACTGTGAGTCCGCGCGCGCTGACTGGTGTTAAAATTATTGGCGCGCCCACTGCAAGGTTAAATAATCGGTATAGGGTTGATGCTATTTATTCGGATTTGACTAGGGCTTTTGATGTGGTTAATATTCGGCTATTAAGTAGAAAGCTTGAAGCATATGGTATTACTGGGAATCTTCTTAAGTGGTTTGAATCTTATTTAGTTGGAAGAAAACAGAGTGTTAAGGTTGGCAGTTTTTGTTCTCCATATTTTGATGTTATCCTGGGTGTCAGCCAGGGTACACATCTTGGACCATTGCTTTTTAGTATTTTTATTAATGATCTTGTTCAAACGATTAAACATAGTGAAATACTACTTTTTGCAGACGATGCTAAGATGTTCAAAATTATTAGATCGGATATGGATAGTCAATTACTTCAGGAGGATTTGTCGTTGTTTCCGGAGTGGTGTGCGATTAATGGTCTTGAGATTAACACGAGTAAATGTTAACATATCAGATTTGAGAGATATCGCTCCGATAACTGTCCTAACTATACAGTTGATGGTATGGTTCTGGATAGGATTTTTCATGTTAGAGATCTGGGCGTCATTTTCGATTTTAAATTATTGTCATTTAAGCAACATATCGAACCTGTTTGTCAATCGGCAAGAAAGCAAATTTATTTTATCAAGAGGTTTTTGCGTATATTTACCCTTTAGTTATGTATGCATCAGTAATTCGGTGTCCATCTGAGTTGGGATTGATTGGAAAAATTGAGTCAATAAGATGTATCTTAAGTATGTGTCATTCAGAACAGGTTCTATAGTCTCAGCTATTGATCATGATCAATATTCCTATTTATAATAATTTAAAGATGACATTTAGATCGGCAATGGATAGAGCCGATATAATTTTTGCATTTAAAATTGTAACTCATATTGTAGACTCTTCTATTCTTTTTGGTATGTTCAACTTTTATGAGCCTTGTAGGTTTATTCGCAGAGAAAGATATTTTCTGGTTGATTTAATTAGAATTGGTCAAAAAGGTTCTATAATAATTAATAGATTAGAAAATTATGCAATAGTAATCAAGGGTGGTTTAAAATTAATAATTGCTCTTCGTTGGTGACTAGAGCTAAGTCTGGGATACTTTTGTCTTTTGGTTGAGTACTGATGGATGTTAAAATTGCGCGAATAGTGTACGGTGATTTTTTTTTTTTGGATATGTTTGTTGTTATATTTTATGGTGTATATTCTGTATGGGCCTTCCCTGTTAATTTGAAATAAATAAATAAATTACATGTTAACATTAACTGTGATGTTGAAGAATAACACGAACATTACCATGTTCATGAAAAAAGGTAAAATTAAAATAAACGATGATTACAGGTGCCCGAGAATGAGTTATGAGAATGAGTAAGTCATTAGTGTGTGGTGTGATTGTAAAAAACTGAGGAGTTTAATGATTCCAGAATTAAGACAACTAACTCTCTGTAGTTTAGTAGTTAGATGGTATAGTTTTTAGAACTTTATTAACATAAAATTAATTACATAGTTCAATAACAAGATTATAGAAATATAATATGCCAGTTTCATCCCTTTGTTCAAGTCCAGTCGAGTTTGATATTACAGAATTAAGAAAACTAACTCTCTGTAGTTTAGTAGTTAGAATGGTATAGTTTTTAGAACTTTATTAACATAAAATAATTACATAGTTCAATAACAAGATTATAGAAATATAATATGCCAATTTCATCCTTTTGTTCAAGTCCAGTCAAGTACTTTCGAGTTTTTCTGTTTCCCCTAATAATTTGTGTATCTCCAAAAATATTATTTGTATCTAATTTATATCTATTTGCTTTTTTACAGAGGAATCCACCATCTAGATCTAGAAGTGCCCCCTTTATGTAATTAGTCCTTAACCAAGAAGTATGTTGTAAAATTATTAAAAAATAAGTCTAAAGTTATAAATAAACATTAAAAAATAAAATAAATACTTTCTCTTATTCCTTAATACTTGTTTTCAGCGTCTCTATTGGTAATAAATAAATAAATAGAATAAATCTACATCTTAGGAAGCCCGTTGTTGGCAAGCAGATGTCCCGAATCGTCGTTCACCACCGCTGGACCGCCGCCCGGTTTCGTATGGATGATATACTTCAGTTTCCCCATGTCTTGCCTGATACCCGAAAGAGCTGCTTCCAGACCCTGAAATGTAACAATTTTATTACACCCAAACGGCACTCTGTCTCGTAGTAATTAGGTATTCTCGTTGATACCTTTGATATCTGCTTCGGAGCTACCGCGATGCCCTTGTAATAGTCACTGTCAGGATTAGCGGCAGGGAACACGTAATTTATCACTGAAACTATTTCATTGACGTCTTCGTTCTGGACGAAAAGACAAGCGCTCGGGCCTGCGTCATAGGTGTATGCAACCTGGAAAGATGAAAGTTAATTTCTTCTGTAAAATGAAAATGTTTACTTACAGTTTTACAGATTCAATCTAAGACTTGAGTTATTTTCCAAAGCGTGCCTAAACATTTTTTATTTTTTTTTTCATTCGCTCACATGGTTTTTCTAATAGTACTAGTACTACCAACTGTTACGTAAGTCTAGCTTCCTGGTTAATGAGGAATATGCGAGTCTACAACAGGGTCAAAATTAGTAATGGCGGTGTTTATAAAAATTTTTGAGGAAATTCAGTTTCTCAGTTGGGGCTTTGAAAATCTGCTCGAGGATGCATCTAACAATAATTCTGAAACTGAAAGCGATTTTTTCATGGAACATGAAAAATGTTCTCAAGATGTGGACATGGTAAGTTGAAAAAGTGCAAATTTTTGCCTTTTGAAAATTATTGTTTGCGTTTTGTGAGAAAACTGAAGAATTTACGGTGTGCTCATCAATTGTGCTCACAAAAAATTACGTCCCGTTCTGAGAAAATTTCAAACAGGTTGCAAATTTTTTCTTCGATTTTATTAAAAATCGAATCGCGATTTTTATAATGTCAGACGATATAAATTGCGAGAAGTTCAGAACTAAGCGGTTCTTCTGGAGCGCTCCCGGTTTCGAAATACAGCAGAAAACTATTTTTCGATCGGACAGTTTTTTGTGAAGATTTTTGCAAAACCCGTTTCTGACACGCCCTTGTCGTGAGGCCTCTTTTGCGTTATTTTCACCGTCCTGGCGTCGAATGCCATGTATCAAACAATAATCAAATAAGAAATGAATGCAGGTCATATGAGTATAAAGCACAGAAAGTGCAATTGCTAGCCTCTTAAATGGGGTCGGAGTATTCCTCCATCGCCTTACCAGTTGTCATGCTGGAAGTCCCCGAAACTCCAACCAAGAGAGCCTCCACACAAATAACAACAGAACCACCAGAACAAGCACAGACACGTGTTTCGCCCTATTGGGGTTCATCAGTGTGCTGAATCTGGAGTATCCGGAGGATGTTGTCGAATTTCTGAAAGCCTCCTAGGTCCCAAGCAAACCCGTTACACGGTTCTCCGTGTGGTTTAAGCTTATTGATACGTATGGTTCGCTTAAACCAAACTGAGAACCGTGTAAATGGTTTGCTTAAGACCTAGGGGGCTTCCAGAAATTCTACAACATTCTCCGGATACTCCAGATGCACCACACTGATGAGCCCCAATAGGGCGAATATAAATCTGTGCTTGTTCTGGTACTCTGGTGGCTCTGTTGTTGTTTTGATGGAAGCTCTCTCGAATGAGTCTCAGGAACTGCCAGTATGACAAATATTAGGACGAAGCTGCTGTGATCTCCCAATCGAAGCGACTCACTTTGTTGCTTCCGCACTGCTCGTTATAAACGTGCACCATATCGACGATGGCGTTGGAGACGTCGTTCATGTACATGCAAGGGGGAAAACTGTCCCGTGCCACTCCGTGGAAGGTGTTCGAGTCCTGCATGGTCAACCTGGCGAACGAATCGAATTGCTTCTCTCTGATGGCAGCCACCATCTGCTCGATCCGTTTGGGCACCACCACCTCGGCCCTGTACTTCAAGAGCTGCGAAGTCTCGACAGAGACCCTCATTCCGTCCTTTGAGCTGATCTTCTTCTTCTCCTCGCTCACCACCAGCACCAGGATCCTGATCTCCGGCCAGTGGGTCTCGGGTGCGATCTGGGTGGCGATCGAATCGCTCCCGTCGTCCTCTTCTCCCTTGTTCCAGCGAACCTGATTGAAGGATAAATTAATTAATTAGCTGATTGATGGGAACTCGGAAGTTCTCGGACCTACCCAGCCCCCGTAGATGCTCCGAGCAGCACTCCCGGAGCCTCGTCTGGCCAGAGCGGAAATGTCGCCTTTGACGCCGTAGAGCACGGACAGGGCGTAGACCAGACAGGCGTATCCGGCGGAAGACGACGAGAGCCCGGACGCGGTGGGAAAATTGTTCTTCGAACAGATGTGAATTTTCCAGCTTATAATTTCCTCACAGTCTTGACCGACTCGGTTTTTCACTGGAAGAATATTAAAGGAGTGTTGGTCGATCTGTCTCAAAATATCCAAGCTGAGAGGTCACCTGATTACGATTAGGCAGGTAGGTACTTACCTTCTTTTAGACAGTTTACGAGTCTTTCGTTGGAGAAGGACTCCTCCTTCCCGTTCAACCAGATTCTGTTTTCTGTGAAATCGGGGCTGGCCATTATCGTGGTTGTCGCACACATCTACAAGAATCAATAAGTGTTAGGTAGGTACTGTTGGTTTACTTTGTCACAATATTAATTAAAATAACAGAGAGTTCTACTTATTTCTTATCAAATTCTCAGCTTTCCAACGCTTTTTATTAAGATCTATTTTTTAAAATAACAAAGACATTCTTTTGTTTAAAAAAAGGGCAAAATTTCACTTTTTATGCAGACTTATGCAACATCTGAAGGCCTGTTTTTTTTTTAATTCGCTTTTTCTCTTTCACCAATTTTTAGTTAGGTAATTGTTTAGTTTCAGAGTGCCAGGTGGCTAAATCTTTGGCAATTGCATGTAGAAGCGGTCAAAAGTTGGCGATTTTATGCTCAATAGTTTTTCCAATATTTGAGAAAAACTGCTTTTTGGATTTAATTGTTGCAATAAAATATTGAATGAAACCATTTATTCTTGTAATTGACGATGTGAGAAGGCTGAGAGGCTTTTACTGTCGTTATCCCCAACACATTTAAGCAATAAAATCGCTTCTAAGAATCCTCTCAATTTTACAATAAAAAACTACTGGTCTACTCTCTGTTAATAGTATAAATAATAAAAGCACGGCGCCTTAGACGTCTATACTTACATAATCGGTGCTTAGAGTACAGCTTAACGAATCGTTTAAGGGTAAGATAAGTTCTTCGTTCCGCTTACCCCCTAAAAGCAGATATTATTCTTCTTAGTTATAATTATAAAACCAAACGGATTGGTTTTAACTAAATAAGTACAGTACTTACAATATTTAATTACAGCCATGTTCATAGGGGCGATACATGTGATGACCTTCATCTTGATAATGCCGAATTGGGGGTAGGTAGCTAGGTCGCTAGTTTAAAAGTGTGGCCAGAGATTTAAATTATGTAATTCACATTAAAATATGATTAATTCTTGATCGTGTACCTACGTGGAGCTGGAGAGCTACTTTTTAGTTAGTTGATTATTATTTATATATTTACAATAATAAAACGACTGCTTTACTATTGAAATGAGTATTTTCATGAATAAATAGCTACCTCTACTTATCTAATTTGCATGAGAAACTTGGTACTTATCTTGCGACTTGAATACATAAGATTAACAATAATACTCACAAAACCTTGAACCTTTTAAATTGTATTTATTGCCTATGTATCTACTTTAAAAAAAAAAACAGTAATACCGAAAACCGTTATATGACCATTTTCTTTATATTACCATTTCCCATCACCATCACACAAAACAGCAGAGATCAGAAGGTTATGTTCGAAAAAAAAATAGAAATCAGCTGTTCAGTTAGTAGTTCTTCACCGAAGAACGAATAATATCAGGACGGCAGACATGTAAATCACAAATTGTAATAAATCTATTTCGCATAATATTACATTGTAAGTATACACAAGTTTTATAAATTTTTATTTTTTGAATCCATTTTAAGAAAATTAATACTTCAAAATTTAAAATATTCGCGCCATAAATCATCAAATTTAATGTCATGATGACAAGTGTGATGTACGACGTATAAAAAGAGATACTAGATAGTTACATGGCTCGGAAATCAGCGCATGATCAGAAAGGATCTGCATTACCGACACTGACGCTTGTTAGTGTCGGCAATACAGGTACCCTGAATACAGGTAAATGATCACATTTTAAAGTGCCCTTAGTGAAGTCTGAGGTCTCCTGGTGAAAGAATGATAAAAAACAATATTAATTTTTCATGTTGATTTGCTAAAAAATTCCGTTACAGACCATTAGCAAAAATTATACCAGAGATGTTTATACTTTGACTATATTAAAGATGAGGAACTTCCTACTCTACTTCTACACTCATGACAAAAGTGAGGGGTGTCTCTCTCTCAAGTGGTCTGCATTTGTTAAAAGGGCAAATTCCTCTGGAACTAAGGAATTCCTTTACGGACCATTATCAAGAATAATTGAGGCATGCAGTTTCAAAACTATCTAAATCCATCATAAGTCATTTTACAGAAAACACGAATTTGTTATAACGTCGGTTCCAAATAGACTGTAAATTTTGCAAACCTTAATCAATAATAATGAAGCGCTTAGAAGTTGATCCCAATAAGAAAAAAATTGATGAGTTTTAGTTGAGATATTTTCAAAAAACCTTTGGATATGATATGAATAGTTTTGCAACAGTTACAGTGGAAATAAAAAGTTTTGAAACTCTACTTTCCAAATGTAAAATGCTTTAATGGATAAAAACCTCATAGTATACAATTTTTGGGAAAACAAAAGAACAATACAAATTTTAAATAAAGTCTCTTTTACTTGTGTGAATTTAATGCCTTGTGAATGTAGGAATTTTGAAATAATATTTTATGTATAGACATTTAAAGTTTTGTTTCAGTATTTTCTGCATATAACCAGTTTTCAAAGCTGAAATTTCATAAGATAGAGGTAGTTTTACTGCAGCGTTTGATTGAAGATTTAGGTGTACGACTTGTCGAAGAACGCAGCGGTGCCATTATCACATTTTTTTCTTAAAAATGGATACAATTTTGAAACTGCACACCTCAATTATTATACACGGACATGGAAATGATATAAATCTAATTTAATGGAATGTAACTAGGTATTTGTTAAAAATTGATGCCTCGCATTATGTGAAACAGCTTCTATGTTGAATAAAATATATTTACTCTGTAAATTGTTATAATTTCCCATGACTTTTAAATCAAGCAAGTGTATAGCTTTGTGGATTTTTTTTGAAACTTTTTTTTCCAATTATCCCATGATCCAGGAAACTAATGATATGTAATATAATAAACTAAACATTATGTCAATCAAAAACTTGCAATTTGTAGTATCAAACAAATATACATACACGTTGATTAATTTCTAGATAGTCTGCCAAGGTCATATTTGTTTACGCTGCGTTGTAACGTCGAACATTATGACACTAAAAATGACAGTTAGAATTTGAAGGTTATTAAAGGGATCAAATGAAAATGTTTGACATTAGGATAGGAAGATGCAAAAACAATAAATTTAATAATCGATCACAACATCGCCCTGGCTTTGTTGTCAACTTTTCTTTCCAAAATAATAAACTGATTTTGTTCTGTTTACGTCTGTCAGTTTTAAGAGTTAATTTTTAATTTTATAAAATAAATTAAAAATTATTAGAATTATCTAAAAAGTGATAGATTATCTTTAAAAGTAAGCAAAATGCCAAAACATATAAGTAAAGAAGCGCAACAGCAGATGATGGTGGCAAATTTATTCGAATACTTTGGAAACGAATCAATGAATGGGGGCCATTATACCCCTAACATCAGTGAGCAAGGTAAAAATTATTTTATAGGTTCAAATACTACTGACATCAAGTAATAAATATTATGCTTTAGAGGGTAGCTGAAGCTCTGAAATTGTCGCTTTGGTACCGTCTCTACATACTCTACATACCGTCCTCAAAGACAAGTATATATTTGAGTACAGCAAATCTTCTCTTTTGTGTGTGTGTCTTAAAGAAAATTGGATTTAAATGGAAAAAAGACAATCCACGTCGAGGTCTCCTGGAATTAGGTCACATTATTGTTAAAAGAGTGAAGTTCCTACGCGCATATGTAGATTACAAAAGAGAAGGCATCTTACCAATAATTTGTGTATATAGACGAAACATGGATCTCTCAAAACGGCACAATGGGAAAGGTCTTGGCAGGATCAAAACCCACGCAGTGTCAAGAAACTGAACAGAAGACAGAAGGCAAAAGGTGTTTTAAATACTTATAATATATGTTATAATGATGTATAATTACCTAGGCATTAAATATAATATCATTTATTTTCATTATTTAGGTATATAGTTTTGCATGCAGGTTAGATAAATGGTTTTGTTGATGGGGCAGAATTGATTTTCTCTTCATCAACAAAAGATCCAGATTATCATGGAGAGATGAATCATGAAAAGTTTACCAAGTGGTTCGAAAACCAGTTAAAGCCAAGTTACCTTCTGTGATTATTATGGACAATGCGCCTTACCACAGTGCAGTTGAAAATAAACCACCAATTTCTTCTTCAAATAAACAACAAACTGACGAATGCGCTGCGCAGGAAGAACATTGGTTTCGAGCCTTTTTCGCTGAAAGCTCAGCTCCTAGACATTGTGAATAAGTATATTTTGTATTGACTTTATGATTTTTTGTATAACTAAAATGCTTATTGGTTTCACAACAGGAACAAAAGAAACCAAAGCAGTATATAGTGGATTCCTATTAGCTAGCTGAACAGTATGGACACAAAATTCTTCGACTTCCACTATACCATTGCATTTTTAATCCAATCGAACATGTGTGGGGTATAGGAAAGCCGAACTTTAATTGTCCTTTAAGCGATGAGAGTACCGACGTTATTTCTCTTTGGCGAAATACACATCATACTGGTGTTACGGCAGAAATGTGGAATGTTTTAATTAGGTATTAATTTAAGAAACTGATTATATGACTCTGAATATTAAATTATCAATTGTCAAGTTTTGCATTAATTTATATTATTTATTTTGTAATTTGTGTATAACTTTCCAATAAAATGTTCTTTACAAATAGGTGCTTGTTATTTTTTCATTATAAATACCTTTTATGAATTAACATCATCGTTATATTCAAAAAGAAACCTTAAATTATTTTTATTTTAAAATAAACTAAATTGTGATGTAATAAATTATGTCTATTTATTCTGTGATTCCTCATCCCCATTGCACCTACAAAATTCGAGATCTGACATCACTGCTGAATTTTCATGTGACCTTGGTAGACTATCTAGAAATTAATCAACGTGTAATATCACATTTCAACCTTTTTTGAAAAAAAAACCGTTTACGAATAGCATGTTAAAAATTTCTTTCATTGAAGCTGAATATTTTAGGCAGACAATGGTAAGAATGGACTTTCTATTTTGTTAGTTCACTTAGCTCCGAGCAGATTCTTTACCCAAACTTTTTCTTCGATTGGTACATTTAATTTTTTTTTTGTGAATTTAATAATAATAATTACCACAGGTGAACAGGAAGAGGTATAGGTAAGTAGTTTATAGGTAGGTACATCTAGTAGTAAAAGTGTGATGATAAATAAAATGTAAAGAAACACACAAACACAAGTTTCTCAATTATGTATATTTAATAAGAACACAAATCAAAATATTACACAATAATTGAAATGTAGAATTGTAACATCGTAATAAATGAATCTATAATATAATAATAATTATTTATTATTTTATTTATAATAATATTTGTTTCGACGACCACGAAAAGTTGAATGAAATAATTAATCAAAAGTTCAGTAACACAAGGCGATCACAGATATAAACAACTGCCAAATGTAACATGCAGAACTTTGAAAGTTTTCCACCTTAAATTGCACATTTCGATTGATATGAATTATACCAACGCATTTTAATATGTATATAATGTATGTATGTATGTATATTCAATTATTTAAAAACATTCAGCTAATTCTAGTTGTACTGAAAATGCATTCTCATTTTTTGCTGTTGTTTTTTTTTGTATATGTAAGTATAATAATTATTTATTATTATAATAAGTAGTAAGACACCTGCTCGAAACATTCTAATTATAAGGTTCATCATCGAATCTGAATCATTCCATTATCAGAGGAAGAGGAGGACGAGGATGAGGAGGAAAAGGACAGACGACCGGAGTAGAGAATGAGACGAATCAGCTCACCTCTCTTGGACAATGAGCCGCTAACTATTATTATCGGTTTAAGGAGCGAGTGATTAATTAGTTAGTAAGAGTGATCTGATTGATTTATCGAGTGAGTGAGTGAGCAATAAAATGGTATGTGCAACAACATTTCAGGGGTAATAGTAGCGAGGGGGGCGGGCGGGGGGAATGAGTCTTTCAATGCATTTTCTAGTACAGAGATTAATATTAAAATGTCCACCATCAATCATGATGAGTGAGTGGTACAAGTGTGATAGTACTAAAGTATTAAAAGTCTAACATCCCAATACTTCAGTGCATTATTATATTATGTAATAATAATAATAATTAATAATTAATTAATTAATAATAATAATAAGTTAGGAAGTATGAAGGCATATAGATAGTTTTATATTTATACAATTTTAAAGTTCTTATTAAAAAAAATATGTATCAAAGTTTGATGTTTGACGTCTCTGTCTCTCTTTCTCTCGATTGATCAATCGTTTGTTGACGACGACTGACTTAACAGACACTTCTCGACAGACCGTGAAACATCAAACGCAAATACAAAAAGCTATTCAAAATTAAGGATAGCTATCACAAATAATCAGCTTACTTATTGCTTGGATACTCCAAGCTATTGATGCTTAAACATTTACAATGGTTTTTTGTTTTTTTTTGTTTGTTTATACTTTAGGTAGTATCATTCAGCGAACAGGCTAATGCTGCATAGATTTCGATATATAGAAAGATGCTCCACACAAGAAATATATTTATATTATGTATAATAATTATATTTATATATAATATATAGTTCATAAAAATACTCAATTTTCATCTAATACATCGAAATCTTCAAGTAGTAATAATTAATTAATTAATTAATTAATGAAGGTACCACCAAAAATTATTATATTAATCAATATTTATCAGTCAGAAAGTACCTAATAAAGAGGACATGATTACACTTAAGTATTTATTTTTATTTATTCATTCATTATATTATTATAAAAGTGAGTTTAATTAATTAATTAGGTACACTTACAAGGGGTGCCAACTCGTCACTTTTCTTTATTTCCATTTATTATGTCATTTCCTGTAACTAAAAAACCCCGCGAGACAAAATGGTATCGCGCGCGTGCACACGCGCTGAAATGTCATTTTATTGCTTAGTCATACCACAGTCTGTTCTACCACTACTACAAGTCTGTTATTTAGTTCTATTAAAAAATAAGTACAACAAAAACTCACTGGCGGCGGCCGCGAGCACATACAATAAAAGAAACACCTGGCCCTTATTCATTCTATTCTTTGTTTTGACAAACATCAAAGTAGCAAACCGAACAATGGATTATCAAGAGACACTTGCATTTAATCTCACTCTCACCCCTCACGCCACCTGTTCATTTAATTTTCCTTCAACAAGTCAACTCTCCACGTTCGATTAATTGTACCTACAGATCTGCTGATCAAGGGAAACGTAACTTCTTGAAATATGGCAACATGGCTTCGTTATTTGTGTAAAAAACATTACACTCCGACCCACCACTTGAATGAACTTTACAGTACACCTAACTTATAGTCCCTTTCAATTGGGAAAAAAATCAAGCAATTTTTCTTACTTGCAATGACAGCAATGGGACCTTTATAGGAAAGAATATTGGGACTGTGTGATTTTTTTTTTAAACAGCAAACTAAATGAAGGTTTCCTCTACACTTATAGGGTGTTTTTGAAGGAGATACTTTTTTTTGATTGTGTATAGAATTATTCATCAGGACAAACATAACTTTTCTTGAAAAAGTAAAAAATAAACGAGGCACAGCTTTTGGAAGTTAAAAAAAAATAAAGTCCAGCCCTGTGATAAATGTTCATGAAGGTCTCTCTTTGTTTTTTCTTATTTTGGTTTTGTTTCCCAGATAGCCTTAGGTATGTACATATTGCAATATGTAATTGTATTTTGAAATCAGTTTGGTTAGTTGAATTTATTACAGGAACGTCAATTTTTTTCAAACTTCCAAAGACTGTTGTATCTCGTTTATTTTTGGCGTTTTTTTTTAGAAAAGTTTTTTGATCAAATTGTTTGCTTTATATTGTATAATACGTATATTGAATTTTGCCCTTTTTAACGTTTTTTGTTTTGATGAAAAACTATGCTTTTAATGGAAAATTCCGTAGGACTGAAATTATTATAGCTGAGCAGAAAATTTTCCAAAATTATGATTACACATCTTTTTTGTGTAGGAATGCTTCTCATCTGTAAACGGCAGCAATTTTTTTATCAAATTGTCCAATTAATCCTGGTGCACCTGTACATTATGCAGGGTGTTTCAATGATATTGGGCCAAATTTAAAAAGGTAGCCTCCTCTCATAAATATAAGTTGAAAAAATTAATTTCAGCTGAAAATGACGTTTCGTTCAAAAGATACGAGTTTTCAAAAAAAAAAAAAAAAAGTTTTTGGTAATCATAACTAGTGTCAATTTAAATTGATTTTGATTAACTCTCGACATGATCAATAAACAAATTAAGCTCTTTAATTTAGCCATTTCAGGTTTTGTAGATGTTTTTTTTTTTTTAAAAAGAGGGAGCATCGGTCTTAACTGTGTAGGTAAGACATAGTCGCTCCACTCTGGTAAATTGGCTTTGAGCACGAACTCTTTAGCCACACACACTTTAAATTATATTTGCCTTTTAAACGTTCGATCGCTTGTTTTACTTTTTCACAGACATTCGAAAATGAATCTGAAAAGTAAAGCGGGCCGAGGTGAGTTTCGAACTCGCGATCTATGGCTTCGTGGGCCAGCGGAGAACCACTTGGCCACGCAAGTCACTCATTTTTGTAGATGTCTTCCAGTGGTGTTTTTTCTTCATGATTGGGGCCCCTTTTCGCTCCCTATCTCTTCCCACATTGACTTTATTGCAAATACAAAAACGTTATTCAATAGGCCATGCATTATACAGGGTGTCCCGTATCGTTATGTTCAAATTTTGTGAGCATATAGTAGGCTTATTCCTAAGCCTAAAAAACCCAAAAGTGGCAGGTCTATCTGCATTCGTTACGAAGTTAGAGACCTAAGAAAATAATGTCTAGTAAATACCAGATTTAACTTTGAAAACCACATAAAGCTTATTTTATTGACCACATCTTTAGTTTATCATGTGTTAAAAATGTCCCATTCCTTGCTGAATACAAACTTGTGCCCCGAGGCCTATTTCAGAAGTAACAGTTCTAATTTCTCGTATTTTTTCACGACCGATCTCTTGACCAGCATGCTGAATACGATCCAATAATAATTGCTTTTTGGAATTTAGTTACAAACAACAATTCCGAATAATGCTGGTGTCCCATTCATTTGAATCCAAATGACATTTTGTATGAGCAGGAGAACCTCTTCTAATGTTTATTTTGTTGACATTTACTCATGTCGCCACCATAACTATAAATTATTAGTCTAAACCACAACACATGTGGTTGTGAGGTCTTCAAAGTTGAATCTTTGTTATTTACTAGTCATAATTATCTTAGGCCTGTAACTTCGTAACGAGTAAAGATAGACCTGCCACTTTTGGGTTTTTTGGGTTCAAAATTAAGCCTACTATATGCTCAAAAAATTTGAACATAACGATACGGGACACCCTGTAGAATGAAAAAGTATTCCTCCATTTTTTTCCTACGGCACACCGTTTTTGAGATATTTTAAGTTTTCTCAGGTAATGTTGAACCATCATTGAAACTTAAAAGTAGAATTTCTTCTGCAAAATGATCTTCTTAATGATTAGTGACATTACCCGAGGAACTTGGAATATCTCAAAAACGGTTTGCGGTATGAAAAAAATTAAAGAACAGTTTTTTGTTTCAGAATGCAGGGGCTATTGAAAAACGCTTCTGATTTTTTAATAAAGTCAGTGGCATAAAAGATAGAGAGGGAAAAGGGGCGCCAGCCCTGAATATCTACGCCACTGGAAGACGTCTACAAAACCCAAAATAACAAGATTAAAGGTCTCCGTTTGTTTATTGTCCATGCCATCATCAAAATTGGTTCAAATTTACATAAGTTATTACAACCAAAAACCGTTATATTTTTTTTAACTTTAAATAGTGAGATGAAATTAATTTTCCACCATGAGAAAATTTTCCGGACATCTAGGAATTTCTTGACTTATTTTCTTCGTAACCAGCAGCATTTGATTGCTAAGCGAGAATTTTTTTCATTTTAACAAGTGAAGTGTTGTTTTCCACTAATTCGAATATGTCAAATTTAGAACTGGAAACCGTTTGTCGCTAGGAGGTGCTGTTCCGGATCCGGAATTACTTAGAAATTATTAAACCGTTTCTTGATTCTCGGTTTTCGAGAGGAACTACCCCTTTAAATTTGACCAAATATCACTGAAACACCCTGTACATAATGAAGGTGAGTCAAATTAAATCGCCACCACTTAAAAAAAGCAATAGAACGATAAAGTTAAAAATAATCACATAGGTACAGTACAACCAAACGCCACATTTTTCGTAAATTCGGAGTGAAAGTACCTACCAAGTAGGGTTTATCTGAGAAGGAACAGCACAAGACGAGGTCGTTTAATTGGAACTGTCTGATCAGCTTTAGATCTTCAAAACATAACAATAATAGTTAAAATGATCCGTACATGGTAAATATTTACAAACAAACGACAGAGGCAGCAAAAAAGACCAGTTGACAGATCAAGAACGACGGCGGGAGCAAAGTGACGAGTCGGCGAATGCGCTCTCCGGAAGTTAAGTTAATCAGAAAGGTGTGGCTGTGTGAGTGAAATGAATAAATTATTAGTATTGGTATTAGTTAGTTAGTAGTAGGTGCCCCAAACTTTGATACACATTTCCTATGCAATTATTATCAGTTTTTTCTCTTTGAACAACAATAATGATTAAATCATAATTATTATTAACAATAATAATACAACGGTTTGATGATGGATAAGATAAGTAGATAATTGAATCACTCTTTATATTATCATAATAATCGTTCATTTTTCTTGATTGATTCACATTTTGTGTGCACGGAGTAATAGTTTAGCATTGCACCCTACGCAATTTATTTTCATTTTTACAATAATTATTATTGTTATAGTACCTAATATGTATTTTATATAAATGTATATGCATGTAGTATGTACCAATAAAAATGTGTTATGGATGTTTGTATGTATGTAAGGTAAGTATGTAAGAATGTGAGATAAGAAATTATTATTAGTTTTTAATAAATTTGTAAATTTGTATAAAAGTTAAGGGGACGCCATAATATGAAAGTTTTTCTTTTTTTTTTTTTGATATCTTTACTAGAATTATCGATAGTTTGTTTGAGATATTATTACCTATAGATTTTTTAATAATAATAATAATAATAATAATAACTATATCATATTTTATTTATTTATAATATTATTATCATATTATAATATAGAGTAGTAAATTTACAGAATTTATTAATTAGATTAATAGATATTTATATTTATATATATATAATTTAAACACACTGGCACACAGCAAACTCTCGTGTCACTGGCATCACAACAACAAGTCCAGACATGCACGCACACACACACACCGACTTCCCGTCCGAGGTGAACATCCAGCTTACACTGGGAATTCCCAAATAATATAATAATAATAATAATAACAACAACAACAATACAGGAAAACAAACAAATGTCATAATATTATTAATAATAATTAATTGAAAGATGCTACCTACTACTAATTAAACAAACAGAGAGAGAGAAAGAGAGTGAGAGAGATTCTCAACAATGCTGCGCATTAGCCCGCAGCCAATAAGCCAGGATGGCAACCATGGATTTTGTACACGTATATACATCACCGGTCCGCCGCGGACGGGAAGCCCCCTTGATAACCGCTTAAAAGTATAAATCATCAACGAACGAACGTAATTTGTACAATTAAAAAAAAAAAAAAAAAAAATGAAAAATAAGTACGGCTCATAGCACAAAGCGCGTGGTGCTGTTTGTCGCTACGATTATTCTGTCCTGTTCTGCTACCACGTGGCTGTTGTTATTTGTTTTCAGTTCCCACCTTGCATTCCGTTTTACTTTATTCAAGAAATATGTGACAATAATTAAAGGATCGAGTCAAAAATAATGACAAGGCTATAATTTTTTTTCCATTTACTGACTGAAAATCAAAATGTATTTTGCAACACATTATTAGAAGCGGACGTGGATGGATTTGTGAAGAGGAAAAGTATGTGGTTATTTATTAAACAAAAGACAACCACTATTTCCCCAACTTTTCAAACTGGGCAATTTGAATTTGAAATCAAAATTCAATTAGCTTTCAAACTCATTTTCAATTGTGAAAGTGTCAATTCTTCAATTTTTTGAATATTTTTGATTTTTATCTCATCATAATTAAGTTTTATGAGTTTTGTTAATTTTTTTTCAACTAAATGTTCTTGTTCTTCCTCTTGGAATCTTAATAACATTTGCAAACTCACGCATTTAGCCATCTATAACTGAATATTAAACTTGATATGTCAGCCTGTCATAACTGACATTTTTAAGTTCTTCTTTGTCGCAATAATAATAATAATTGGTCTTTCTCCTTAAGACTATTTACACATTTATATTATGACATATCATCGCAGTTCATCTTTTTCCCAATCATTATAATAATCGCATCCACGGACGCTACTACTAACTGATGTGTGTTCAAGTCAATGTAAAGCTTACAAGTAGAATTAGGTACATGTGAATGATCGTACAAGTGCCAACGAGGACGGCAGGTAGCTCTAAACAGTGTAAAAAGAATCTACAGAATAACCTTCTCTCGAACTATAGTACAATGACAACAACAACAGCAACAACAACAGTCGGACGATGATGATGATGATGATGTTTTCATAATTATTACACCATTACATCGTAGGTAGGTAGTTAGGTTAGGTACTTACTAAAATTAATAGAGAGTTACAGGAGAAACGTTATTTTTAATAGTTCTGTGAATGAAACTGTGACTTGGTAGTACTATAAATGATTATGCATTACGATAAATAGCAATATCAATAATAACGAAAACACGCAGGTGACAACAATGTATGTAACGTCGACATTAGAGAGAGAGAGAGAGAGAATAAAGGATACGGGGAGAGGAAGAGAGAGATAGATATGGTGGCGAGAGGTGGATAGGCAATTAGTAAATATGGCACACGGTTTTTGTTGTATATTTTATCACGTTACACGTGCGTTATTGTGACCGTTGTGGCTTTCCAATTATTCACACTGCCCGGATCGGTGACAGCTGACAGGAGTGCACAGACGTTTGATGGCTCGCCGTCCGGCGCAGAGCAGTGTGTGATAGAGGGAAGCACCAACAGCGGGCGGGTAAAAGTATCTTTTATAATAATAATTAATAATTATTAATCATAATAATAATTAAGGAAGCAGACCAGCTACTTGTTCAATGTAAGAAGTGAACGAGCCCGTCGTCCCAATGAGTACACAATGATTACAATCAATAATAGACAACCGGGATGAGGATAAGGAGGAAGAAGAGGAGTAGGAATGGGAGGACGTGTTGGAGAGACGTTACGCATGGTTCGCCTTAGCAGGTGCCCCGTTGTCGTCCGGTCGGTGCTGGAGACACCGCCCGGAACGATGATCGCCGGCACGTTGGGGGAGGACGGTGCCGGACGAAGACGGACAGGCGTCGTCGTCGGGCTTGCCTGCTGTCGGACGACGCGGCGCGACTTGCCCCCCGGGCCGCTCACGAGTGTGCGTTGGACTGCGTGGTGTGGTTGTGGTCCTGGGGCGTCTCCTCCGCCGGCGACGGCGGCGCGTCCATCCGCGGCGGCATGCGCTCGTTGATCGCGTCCAGGCCCTTCGCCTCCGCGAAGCTCGTGATCTTGTGGTTCGGAGAGAACCCGTGCAACGCTGAAAAAATTCAATCAATCGAGGGTCGTCAGAATCTTAACGTCACTCACCGTTTTTAAGACTAGTTTTCCCGCCGGAAAGCGCTCCAAGCGGCAACGCGCCGGTCGGTGTGAGTCCTTTGAGCTGAAGAACAGATTCACTTTCCTCTCTGAAATTTGGGAAAAAAATCGCCCTCTTAATTTTCAATGTCAAGCTATCTATAATTCATAATTAAAATAGTATCTGATTGGGGTAAAATTCCGGTGCATCCCTAATCTAGATTTTCCACAGACAATGATGTGAAAATATATTTAAAAAAAGTTAGTCCCTTACCTTAGCACCGAGAATACACGAGCCATCTTTCCGATTGCCCTGATCTTATTCCGTATGACTTCTTTCCGCAAATTGGCTGCTGTACCTAAAATCAGAGACGGTCCACTTATAATCAAGCCGAATGGCAAAAGGGTGCAAGGTTCATCACGTGTGAAGTCCCGGAGATATTTTACAACAACTAATAACAATACTCTTAATAAGTAACAATGAGACAATGAGTAACAATAATTCAATGTTCAATGAAAAATGATCATTTCTTGAAGTATGTAATAAGTACACAGTCACAGTACCTCCATCAGAGTATTACAGGTAGGTACTTGTGGCGTTTTGGGTTGTTTATGTGGAATAATAATTTTCTCACAACTTTTTCAACCACCGGGCTGTATTTTATGTACATAACTTTGATGTTATTTTTAAAATGACCTTTAGAAATTAACTCGGGTAGGGGTAATGCTGCGATAATTATTACTGAAAACTATTCCTCCACATAAAGACACAATATCATTACTTTGTGGTTTTCAACTAGATTGGTACATTGTATTTGTAACTTTATAGTCTTTCTAGGGATAAATGAGTGGGCGTAAGCGTGTTTTGTGAAGCATTTCTTCAGCTTTTCACACACAAAAAAAATGATGATTCATGCAGGACCAGGAAACCAACAAGACACTCTTATAAACTGAAAAAACTGCCAATCTGACAATACTTCATAATAATAATAATAATTATGTTAGACATCACGGAATCTTTAAATAATATATGGAAGCTCACTGTAAATAACTGTAGGTAAACAAGGGATATTATACGAGTACCATTTGAATAAATGCATGCTTCCCTCTCTCGATAATTTACCTACAACCTACAAGGTGTCCCACTCCTCTACAAGCCCAACATAGGGAACAACATCGAGACTTTTAACTGTTCTAAACAATTTTTTATTTGTAATTATAAGTAATGAAACCATATCCCTCAGGAGATGTGTGAAGTCACATGTTTATAAGTATAGTTTCCAGGCAAAAGGAAATTGATTCTGGTCAGTTTTTTCAATTCAAAGTTTTGATGTTTCAATATTTTATGAACAATCAACTACAAATAAGGATGTTTCTGAAATCTGAAACAAGTTGTCAAAATTTGAGATCATCGTAATGTAATGATAAAATGGAACAAGTAAAATAATGAAGAAAATCTCTTTCTTCCAATAAAATTCCCGCCAAAAAGAGCTTTCTAATGTGCATATGAGTGGCCCATCAAACACAATTTTGCAATTTTGTTTTCAGGGAACATATATAGCGACTCTTATACAGGGTGTCCCATAATATGTGGGCAATCACCCGGATTTTGGCAAATTTCGTAAAAATAAATGAAAAAATAGGTATAAAATTAATTCCTCAGAGACACCCCTACAAAGATATTAGCTGTTGAAGTTGAGGGTTGAAAATAAATTTTTTGCAATAACTTTTTTATTTCTTGACCGATTTTGATAATTTTTGGTGTTATTTTGTATTATTTTGAACTGTTTAGAATAGTGTTTCATAATCTTTGGTAGCACGTACATAGACCTCGGGATGACATAACCCCCTCATTCACTTGAAAGAAAACAATAAAAATAATAATTTTACAGTTTTTTAAGGTTAATTTTCTTTTTATTTGGCATTTTTTACATAAAAAATGTATCCTTATTTATTTCGATAGAGCGAACCGTTATCGAGATAAACGTCCTTCTAATAGGTGATGCGTCGCAGGAACTTTCTAAATTTCAAGTAAATTTTAACAAGATGGCTGACCTTTGACAGTAAATTGAGCAGGAAACAAAACAATAACTTAATTAATTAATAAAATCAATTCTAACTGATTTTAAAATGAGTTACACAAACGTTGAATACGCAGAAAATCAGTTAGAATTGAATCTGCATGAAATGAAATCTTTGAGACTGATGTGTATTTAATTAAGTTATTGTTTTGTTTCCTGCTCAATTTACTGTCAAAGTTCAGCCATCTTGTTAAAATTTACTTGAAATTTAGAAAGTTCCTGCGACGCATCACCTATTAGAAGGACGTTTATCTCGATAACGGTTCGTTCTATGGAAATAAATAAGGATACATTTTTTATGTAAAAAATATCAAACAAAAAGAAAATTAACCTTAAAAAACTGTAAAATTATTATTTTTATTGTTTTCTTTCAAGTGAATGAGGGGGTTATGCCATCCCGAGGTCTATGTATAGGCTACCAAAGATTATGAAACACTATTCTAAACAGTGCAAAATAATACAAAATAAAACCAAAAATTATCAAAATCGGTCAAGAAATGAAAAAGTTATTTCAAAAAATTGATTTTCAACCCTCAACTTCAACAGCTAATATCTTTGTAGGGGTGTCTCTGAGGAATTAATTTTATAGCTATTTTTTCATTTATTTTTACGAAATTTACCCAAATCCTGGAGATTGCCCACATATTATGGGACACCTGTATAAAAAAATAAAAAAAATCTCAATTTAAATTTTCATTTTTTGAGGTTTAGCCCGGCTTGGCTGAAGACAAATTTCTAACATGATTTTAGTTTTTAATTTTTTTAATCAAGTATACCTTGGAAATTTCAAAAAAAAACTTTTTCTGTGCAGTGAGGTGGCTTTTATATGGCAAATAAGTATGACAAAAACTTATTTGAAAAATTGTTTAGAGTCAACTTTTATTTAGGCCTCTGTATTTGTACCAAATTTCAAAATCATCGGTCAACTATAATTTTTAAACAAAATTCTTGGATTTGTTTAAATATGGAGGTTAAATGTTGATTCTAAATAACTTTTCGTCATATTTGCTACATAAAAGGCACTTCACCAAAAAAAGATTTTTGAAAATTTCCAAGGCCATGCTTGATTTTTCAAAAGTAAAATTAATCTTTTACCGAGCAGGGATGAACCTGACAAAATCAAAAATAAAAACGAGAATTTTTATATTTTACAAGAGTCGCTTCGTCTATCCAGGGACACACACAGGTGACAAATTTAACTACCCAAGTTCATTCCCCTGACATGGGTTCTTGCTTATCATCATACTCTATGATAATTTTTTTTAATTTTTAAAAAGGGGGAGCATCGGTCTTCCCTATGTAGGTAAGACAAAGTCGCTCCACACCGGTAATATGGGTTTGGAGCCTCTTGCTCATACACCCAGCCTCAAGTATGCCAAATAAATAGTAGAAACAACACAGACACCCAGAGAGCCTTCACCGAGAATCGAACTCAGTCCGACGGATCCAACGATCAAGCAGTTCTCGCTACTTAACCGCAAGGCCACGCCAGGCTCATATACTCTATGATAACAGGAAAAACGGACCGAGTGACACATCAATTGAAAGTTATTGACAAAATCAGGTTTCGTTAACATCTACTTTATTATTCTTATTTTTTTTTTTTTTAATAAAAGAAATTAAACTGACTAAAATGTGTAAATGAATGCAGACCAAAACAATAACGGCAGTGACGTGCGATGTTGTACATACTATCGGTCGGTATGTCCCCACATAAAAAAATGAAAGACCTGAAACAGGTCAATTTTATAATTTGATTTACTTTCTATTGATGTAAAAAAAATTATACAGGGTGTTCCATGACTCAGTAATGACGACATTGCTTATTTTTTTAAATAGAACACCCTGCATTTTATTGTACATATTTTGAGATTGTCTCAGAAAAACCAGTAAAATGGTTTGTACAGTTGCAGTTTAGATTAAGTAGGTTATGAAAAAAAAAATGAAAAATCGTAATTTTCCATTTTGAAAGCAGTATACATCGCAAACAGCTTTAAATATCGAAAAACGGGTTACGTGTGTCCCTATTTTAACTTTTTATGTACTATCCGATGAAATTTTTATACAGAGTGATGAAAAATCTGATAATTTTAATCACCCTGTATAGAAATTTCAAGTACACTGTACGATGATACTTGAAAAGTTAAGATAGGGACATGTAAGCCGTTTTTCGATATTTAGTGTCGTTTCCGAAGTAATTGGTTTCAAAATAAAAAATTGCTATTTTCATTAGTTTATTGCCCGTATTCACAAACGATAATTCCCTAAATAATTACGTAATCAATTATACCCATCTCACTCTATTGCAAAAAAACTGCATATCTCCATCTCACTCATTTAAATAATTACGTAATTATTTAGGAAATTATCGTTTGTGAATACGGGCATATAACTCATAAACTACTCAATTAAAACTGCAACTGAAAAAACCATTTTTACTGGATTTTCTCAGACAATCTCAAAATGTGATAATATACATGATGCCCTATTTAAAAAAATAAACAATGCCGTCATTACTGAGACAAAGAGCATCCTGTTTTTTTTTACATCAAAAGAAATTATAAAAAATATAAAAGTAACCTGTTTCGGGTTTTTCACTTTCAGACCACACTTCTATAAATTCAAGTGATGTGGAAAGTTTTTAAAAAGTCACCTGGTATAGTTAGTACATAATATTAATTGTTAAGAAAACCTGTTTTGTCGACCACCGTGTAGTAATGTCTAGGTAAAACCGAAATTAATTTTTCCTGTAAAAAGAATTTAAATAACTTTCAATAATAATTATTGATTTACAGGATGTTCAGGTTTGTTTGTTAATAACTACGGCAAACGGGCAGAACACGTAAAAATAATAATTGTACCTTTTTCTTATATGAAGTTTAAAGCACTTTATATTTTCATGATTTAGAAAAATTAAAAAATTGGAAGATAATAATGAATTTTATGGAATATCCAGTAAACTATTGAAGATATTTTGCTCAATTTTGCTACAGGTTAATAGAGGGGGGAAATTTTGAAGAATAAAAAAATTTCTTATACGTAACCAGTGGCGTAATTGTGAGTATTCTTTACTCTTTTAATCCGCCAAACTTCTACGTCACTGGAGAGTATATAAATTTTATGAAACTTATTGTGAAATTTTATATTTTTCAATATCTTCAAGAAAACGATCTTGCTTTTGTATCTATTCAACAAAATGGAAATCATTTTGAGCATTCATTGTAAGCACCAATTTTTTGTAATTTTCATAAAATAAATCAAAATATCTCATCTCGTATCTCATAAACTAAGCCTCGTAAGAGTTTTTTTCTTAAGTAATATAAAATTTCAAAATAAGTTTTAAAAAATTGATTTTCATCTGTTTTCATCTGAAAAATAGGCTGTTTAATTTTTTTTCTCATCTACCAAAGTTGAGAAAAATACGTGCAGTTATCTTATCTCCAATAATAGTTTATTAGCAGATATTGAATAAAATTGACTTTTACCTTCCAAGTTTAACACCCTATCTTGAAAATAAAGTGTTTTAGAGCAAAATTTCATATACCTATAAAAAAAACTTACAATTATTTTTATGTGTTCTACCGACAGTTTTCATTAAATGCTGATTTAAATGAAGAAAAAAATAAATAAATGAAATAACATCAACAATATCAAAAGATTCTATTTCATCCCTTTCAGAAGACAATTTACCAATAAAAAATTAATTTTATTGGTTCTTTTCTTGGTGGACAAAAATACATGAAAAAAATATTCAAGTCTTCTTCATTATTCATTCCACTTGATCTAAACACACGTCTCAAATTTTGACATCAAAAACACCTTATTAGTTAACTATTATTATGGTAACTAGTTAAAACAATGATAATAATAGTAACAATAATAACTAAAACTAACAGCGATAATAATAATAATTGCGACTTACCGAACGACAAGTAATATGAAGAGCGACGTCGTATTGTGTTGAGGTGGATACAAAATCGAATCGAATCGAATCGACACAGCGAATTGGGCAGTGACGCAAAATGTGGAGAGCGAGCGAGCGTAGAAGTATAGAAAAAAACAAAACAAAAGGTGCATATAGAAATTATAGGATCGTTCACCAAATGAATAATAATCAAACGAAAAAAAAATCGAACAAATTGCACTTTAATCATAAATACAAAAACCAAATTTTACTCACACTATTATTTATTCATTCGTAGATACGTTCTTTTCTTGATACATAATTACATATAAAATATAAACGAAACGTAAAGTATCTACAAGTGAATAAATAAATAAATAAATAAATAAATAAAAAACTAATAATACTAAACGCAACAGTAATTTCATAAATCATAAGAGTAATAATAACAACAAAGTGTCACAAAAAAAAAAAAAAAAACAGCCAAAATAATAAAGAGAACAACAACGCATGTCACAAAAAAAGCAAAATATGCTGCTCGGTAAATATGTTAATAATAATTAGATACCGCTCCAATAATTAATTATAATGAAAGCAAACGAAAAACGATACAGAAAAAAGGAAAACTTAAATTCTCAAAAAAAAAATATATACGATCAAGAAAAAATTCATTTAGTTGTAACATTAATTTTTATGGTCTGCTTTTACAGGGAGTAGTAATAATGCCAAATATATAAAAATCACACATAATAATACGAATTATTCTTGTTTAATAATAATAATAATATGCATCATGCCAACTATGTAATAATAATAATAATAATTACTAGTTCTAAACAATAAAATGTAATAATTAATAAGAGTAATGAATAAGAAAATACGAGAGTATATAAAAAATAATAGAGGAAACAAAACGAATAATGTAATACGAGTAGGTAATAAGAACAAACCAAAACTAGTCTACGATTGTTAGGATGGAATGTGAAGAACTGAAAACGTTTAAGAATGAGAAACGTTTGGAAAATTATAACAGAAAACGATGAATAAAAATAAGTAATGATTATTAAAAAGTTTGTCAGGATCGGTTAGTGTACTGAGAAAAAAAACGTAAGTAAGTGGATAATTAAATTAATCGACATTGTCCTTTCTTTATTGATGATCAATAATAATAATAATTAAATTTCAACTGAATCAAAAGAGGACAATCAATCAATCAATCAATCAATCAACAATTGTGGATGATGTGTAATTTTGATTTTCACTTTTTTTTAAACGATTTACTTTCTCAAATCTGTTTAATTTTTAATGAATTTCTGCTGATCTGGAAACAAATCTCTATCGCTTCCCTAAAATAACAAACTGTTCGTTATCATTTACCATCGTCGAAGCAACAAAAACAAGAATTTCAATAAAGTTAAATAAACAATAATAATAATAATAATAATAAGGAGGGGGGTATTCTACGACGAACATGCGTTATATGGGGAATATTTTTACATGCTTGAAACCTGAAAACTTCGTAAGAAGGTTTCCAATCATGCGGAGGGAGGGTGCACGGAAATAAATAATTTAGGTATATTTTCGAGGAACTTTCCGTTACCCACATTCACCCGGACATGTCATCACATATTCCTTATTTCTAATGGAAAGTGTTTTTTTTTGTTTATAAACTTTTAATAAAATTTAAAATCAACTTCAATAAAAAAACTCATAAAAAACACTCTTAACACGCAAAATTGACTTATTCCTGAATGTTGGATTGTGTGTTGTTTTGCTCCGTTAATTAAATAGCGCGTATTACAAAAATACGCGAGACAAAACAGCGCGTAACAAAAAACCGTTGTGATAAACTAGCGCATAGAAATAATAATGCGTGGTGAAAATAGCACGTGAAAAATCGCGTGAGACAAAAATAGCCTGTGAAAAACCGCGTGAGATAAAAATAGCACGTGAAAAATCGCGTGAGGCAAAACAGCGTATGACAAAATAGTTGCACCTCTTCACCTTTTCGTATATGTTTATTAATCAACAAGAATGTGATTTTTATTTCATCCCGATTCACCGACAAACATAATAAATGGCACTGCTAATATTATCCAGGCAATATTAACAATTATTATTAACAATATTATAATTTAAAAAAATCTAAATTGCGGTCCAGGCCATGTTAAATTGATCGTTAATAGAATATATACAGGGTGTCGCAGAATAAAAGGGAGAAACTTCTAAGGTAGAGAAGTCTTAATGAACCCACCCAAGCTTTGGTAGGTAAGCTTTCAACAGTTTTTGAGATATGTACGATTTAGATAATATCTAATTCTAAATTCTAGAATAAAAGTTATAGATTTTTCGTTTATGTTTTTGTTATGTTTTATGTTAACTATTGAGAATTTACCTACCAAACCATATGTCTTTTTTGAACCAGAAATGTGCAGCTTTTGAAAAAAAATTCAAAACCAAAATTTAAACAGCAACGTAAAAATTTTTTATGTAAATATTACTGAGCTTTCACTTATTCAATTATGAATATCTCAAAAACTATTGAGAATTCACTTACCAAACCGAATGTTCTTTTTGTACCAGAAATGCCTAGCTTTTGCAGAAATACATTATCTTACAACCCAAATTTATCCAGTGGCTTAAAAAATCTTTGGTTCAAATTACACACAAGTAATTATCGCTGTTATATTAAACCAATTAATAGATAAGCGACACAAAAAATTTCATAAAAAATATTAAGCCATTTTGGAGTCATACAAAAATATATATATTTTTTTTAACATTGAACACCCTGTAACTTCGTTAATACTCAATTTAGAGGGTATAGGTTCATGAAGACTGTTTGTCTTAAAATCAAGTAGGTATAAATATTCTACCTAAGAAGTTTGTCCCCTTTATTCTGGGACACGCTGTATAAAAAATGAAGGCGTGTAAGCTATTTTATCCATATATGTCTTGTCCAGTCAGTGTTGTCCGGTGAGATGCCACACTGATCCTGACTATAAACGATTTGATTTTATACGTTTTAATTTGTACTAATTACTAATTATTATAATTGTACGAATCGAATTAATTATTGTAATATAATAATTATATTAATTAATAATAAATATTATAATTATTATATAAATCAATTATTATAATTATTGTATGAATTAAATCTCATAAAATCGAATCGTTTATAGTCAGGATCAGTGTGGAATCCCGCCGGACAACACTCACTGGACAAACCATACCTACTATTTTGCCAAGTGATATTTTGTCACGCGCTGTTTTATTTCAACGATAATGATTAAAAAAGTGTAAAGACCTCAGCTATTAATAATTAATATTGTCACGCGGGCAATTATAACTTATACCTAAGTACGATGCTTGAAGTAAAAATATAAAAATAATAAAAATAATAATAATAATAATAATAAAACGCTTGTTATTTTCTGTGAAAGCAGAAGGAGAAGCGAACAAGGTCTGTTTCCCGACAAAAGCCCAACCGAAAGTATAATAATAATAATAAATAACAAGATAATAATATTTTATTCAAAAATGATCATTAATGCAGTGTTATTTTAAACTCCTCTGTCCAAGCTGCATGTTTCTGTGATAACTTACCAGGTTTTTTAATAACTATTTTTGCCTGTTTCGCTGTGTGGGCGCGATTCCAAGGCGAATATAGACAAATTGTGAAAAATAGAAGTGTCAGAATAGAGGAAAAATATAAAGCATTACGAGTGCATGGATCATTTCAGTGAGAGAGAAAAAACTACATAATTAAGAGGTAATTTTTAAGTAAGTATAATAAGTAAGTAGGGGGGGGGGCATAATAAGTATCGGGTCAAACAACATTATCAATCAATCTCAATAATAATAATAATAATAAAGGTAAAATATAATTAATAATAATAATAACCAATCAATCCAATCCAATCCAATCTAATCTAATCAAGATCAAGATCAAATCAAACCAAATCAGTCACTTTATTATTACTTATAACAGTGCCGAAGAGTTTATGCGGTGCTTTTTTACAAACTTGACAATAATAATAATAATTTAGATAATAATAAATCTTTTTTTTAAATCTGTCAAAAAAAATAATAATAATTCGATAAACACGACAAGATGCTACTTGGGTTCGAATAATAAACACAAAAAAATATAACACACAGTTTGAGTAGTTAAAGAGCATCACACAGTAACTGACTATTCAGTGAAAGGGGGGGGGGGGGGGTGTGAAGGAGGGAATATTTACATTTAACATATTTGGCAATATTTGTACCTGATCGAAAGTTTGATCAACTCTTTTTTTCTCAAATCGAGCGGATCGAGTAGTATCTAACTCCGACTCCTCGATATCAAAGTTGATCAAACAATGCAAGAATTATGGGGGGTTCTAGAAAAATCTTTTTCGTTTTGTTTTAATTTTTAATTTTAACATAAGATGGTATTCGAATCATGTATCATGTATTTTATAAAATGTTTTATTAAAAAAAAGATATCTCATAAATGGAGCCATGATAAAATCTTTTCTTATCAAAAAGCTATACTTTTCTTATTATTAGTTAATGACTTATATTAATATTATTTTTCTTTCTGTGAAGGGCAAAAAGTATAAAAATGCATTTTGGCTGCCTGGGGTGTATCCTATGGCGCAGGCCGAACCCACCGTGTCTTTTTTTTTATTCACTAGATTGATCCACTCAAAAACCACAATAATTATTGTTTTTGTGGTTTTCACAATAACATTCAGAGAAAGTTCAGATGAAAAATCATGACCACCTCGATGATAATTTTTTTTTTCTGAACCAATTTTGAATCTGAAAAAACAGCTGAATAGGGAAGGGTGGGTTCAAGCTGTCTTGGAGATTTAAAAATTTATTTATTCGATTCGATTATCTCAACCTGTCTATGAGATAAATGGTATGGTCAATCAAGTCTGGGACAACCAGTAGAGGTGGAGAGGGATATCCACGTTTCCTGAGAGACGTGAAGATCGATTTAAAAAGGAGTTTAGTTATTATTTTTTCCATTGAGATATTATGTAGGTAGTATGTGTTATCTACATACATCCATGATTCGAATATCCATCACCAGGTTTCTGATTATTAATTATTATAAACAAAATCGCAATAATAAAAAATCATTTTTCGATAATAATAATAACAATAATAATTGTTCGGTGGTAGTATTATAGTAACTTAGGTCACACAGCGCTGCTGCAAACGAATTTCGAATAATAATAATAATAATAATAAAAATCAATAATAAAACAAAAACAAAAAACACATGTAACTATTCAGGCAATCTAAGTAATAAGACCTTCAATAATTACTACAGATCAGAAGCGCAAAATGACGAAAATAAGAGAGAGATAGAATTGAACCTTACCATCTGTGAATTTCCAAGTAGCATTGAAAAGTACAAAAAGACAGATTGCTTTGAATTTTTCCGTTCGACTCAAAATTAAGAAAAAAGCGTGTCATTGAAAAAATCTCATCTCAAAATCAATCAGTGTGTGTGTTTCTTCTTGATTTTCGCGGGACATTTAATAATTTTATTATTTGGGTACATTTTTTATGTAACATTATTATTAATATAATGTAAACGTTTCGTCTCGATTAAATCATTGACAAGGTAAAAAGAATTATTCGTTACACTATTTACTCTATTCTAATAATTAATTAATTAATCAATAGTAACATTTTATTTCTGGAGGAATGAATGAACGAATAACGAATGCGGGGGGTACGTGTTAGCTAGATTGGATGATGATCGTCGTAATTAATCAAAAATGCTTAGAATTAATTATTATGTACAAAGTATTTTTTTTAATACAGAGATGATCGTCCAACCTAATAGATTATCAACAAAAAACAACAACAATAAACAAATTGTTACTTGTTGTTTATAACAATAAATTAACACTTAAAATAATGAATTAGTTTCATATTATTATTTATAATATTAACCCTCTCATAATAGGCATTAAAACATAAAAAAATTTACAGGCATAAACGCAAGATGCACTTCCATCCCTACTTTTCTAGTGTAAAACAATTTAATAATAATTAGATATTGAATAAGTTATTGTAACCAGGTCCCACGGACAGCCAGTGAGCGCTGATCGGAGCCCCTGCCCCCTCCCATTTCTACAAGGCGACTGGCGAGAATTAGGGGTCGCCAAGACAAGAATTCTTGTCTTGATAATAACTTCTTGTCTTGTCTTGAGAAAAAATCAAGAAATTATAAAAAAATCTTGTCTTGACGTTTTCTTGACATCTTATATCTTGTCTTGACTCAAGAAATTTCAAGATCTTGAAATTTCTTGAATCTTTGAAATCAACCGGTGATTCCTAGGTGAACTTTTCATTTGAAAGGTGACTAAAAATTCAAGAAATATTTAAAGCTAGCTACTTTAATAATAATAAATCGGAGAATGATCTACACTCTACAGAATACAATACCAGAAGGACCAGAACCAGCACTGAGTCTTGAAAGAGAAAATAACGAATTTGATTTAGACATTACTTACCTATTTAAGAAAGCTAATAACGATGATAACTCAGAATCTCGGAAGTGTGAAATTGAAAAATACTTAAACAAGCCTATACTGCCCTGTTAATTCAAAGGGGCGTATCTGCAAAAATATAAAAGTTGAGAAAACTGACTTTTAAGATTTTCAGTTATGCCATGAAATCAGTAATGTGAACTGGAATTCTAATTTCATAGTAATAATCATAAAAATTAGAAAAGTTACTGTGGGTTATTTGAGATCTGTTACTTGCCTGCAAATATGACTTTTGATAGATACGCCCTTTTCATCTAACATAAGTTACCACTCTTGGCAGATACGTCTATTTTACTTAATATTAGTTAGGTAAGTATATGGTTTAAATTACTGACAAATATAAAATGAAAAACTGTAGTAGGTATTTATTGACATTAATTATGATAAGCTCAAACATTGGTAACTTAAGGATATTGCATATTGAAATTATATGATTTATTCTCTCGACTAAAACCATCATAGGCAAATAATGGGATTTCAGGTAAAATACAAGTCGTCACTGTCATCTACGACGAGCAGCTTCTGTTGTTGGCAAGTTTTCCCAAAATACTAATCTGTTTAGAAGGAAATATTGGTCCTAATCTCGATATAATAGTCTGTTTTCTTGCTTTTGTATTCCCTCTTGGAGCTCCTTTACATTGTGGCTTAGTGATTCCAGTTCTATTATTTGAATAGTTTAGGGCCGGTTGTTCGTACGTCAGTTAAAAATTTTGAGATAATTACTGATTTTAAAATGCCCTGTATTATCAAACCATTGGTCTGATATTGCTGAAAATGAATTCTGCTCGCTTTAAGAAGAGTTAATTACTGATTAAAAATACAAGATCATTAATTATATTCGCCGTATTTTCAAAATTTGCAATTTAAAATCAGTAGTTATCTCAAAATTTTTAACTGACGTACGAACAACCGGCCCTTAATGAGATAAATGTACCTACATATACCTCCAAATGACTGAGAGTATGTTCTTTCCCCTCTTTTAAAATTTAATTGTACCTTAGAATTCAGATATGGTCTCGGAGTTATTTTAGTAGGTTTGTATTGAGAAGTGTGATCTTCCCAGTCATAAAATGAATTTTCATCCATTTGTACAACATTAGCCCCTCTATAAGAACTCTTCACAGTCTCTAGATAATCATTAATGTCATATACCTTACCCTTCTTTTTCAACAAATCAAAATAGTCATTTTCCATGTTCAAAGCAGCTTACGTTACAAACGGCTCAAGATATCGGAAAACGGCTAACATGTTCCCATTTTAACTTTTTACGTATTATCCTATGATGTAGAGGAAATTATTATGAAAAACCTGATAATTTTCATCACCCTGTATGAAAATTTCAAGTACCTACACTGTAAGTGACACTGAAAAGTGAAAGGTTAAGATATTAGGGACATGTCTGTTTTTCGATATCTTGTGCCGTTTTCAATGTAAGCTGATTTGAAAATGGAAAATTGCGATTTTCACCTGTTTATAACTCATAAAATACTCAATATAAACTGCTATTGTGAAAAACATTCCTATATTGGATTTTCTCAGAAAATTCTAAAATGTAATAATAAAAAGAGTGTCCTATTAAAAAAAAAAAAAAACTTTCATATAGCCACACTTATTTAGGCCACCCTGTACGCTCTAAAATATTTTCCTAAAATAGACTCTTACAAATAGTATAGAATGAAATTCCTAATCTCATTTGTTTAGGAGCTATAGACCGACGCGCGCTTGACTGACAATAACCTGTAGGTATAAGACGAAACTAAAAATGCACCAATTTTTGTTTTGGGCAGAACAATTATTATCCATCCATAGAATCATATGTTCCACATCACGAATTTGCAAAAAAAATATTTGTAAAAGGTACTTATAATTTCTCTCTTAATAATAAAAGACCGGGCACGCATACCAATTGTTAAGAGTAAAAGGCGTATCTGCGTGTAAAATCTGCAATTACGCCCTTTGGTTCTAACATGGTGTGTAGATACGCCCTTTTCAATTAACAAAATCAGTTACGCCTTTTTTATCTAACAAAGTGGACTAATTTGTAGATACGCCCTTCTTTCAAGCTGGTCTACCGCCTATATAAAGCTGAAATACGCCTTTTGTTCTTAACATATAGATAGTACTAGTGGAGACGAATACAAAAATGCATCTAACTCAATTTTGGCTGAATTTGTAGATACGCCCTTTTGAATTAACACGGCAGTATACATCGGTACGGAAATTGTGTACAGTAACTGTCATTTCCAAAAAAGTAATTTCAGAGAAGCGGCAAGCAGAAACTTTCGTTGCGAGAAAAATTTTCCGCTTGCCGCTTCCCCGAAATTGCTTTTTTAGTACTGTCAGTTACTGTACACAATTTCCATACTAATGTATAGGACAGAACATTCTGAGAATATACTTGATTGGTGGAGAAGACACGAAAATGTCTACCCGTCCTTATCGAAAATGGCCAAGGATTTTCTCGGAACGCCAGCAACATCTGTACCTGCGGAAAGGCTTTTTTTCAAGAGCAGCTTTAACAATAACAAAGCCAAGAAACCGGCTAGGCGTTTAGACTACGTTTTTAACCCTCACACTTTTACAAAGCTACGTCCCTAAAGTTGGAAGAGCAGGGTCAGCAGAACATAAATTTTAAAAAACCACAATTAGTCGCTAATTAAATGCACTAATTAAAATTTTAATGCTCCATTTTTTCTAAGAAAAATGACATGTTCTACCAGCTTTAGATAAAGCCAGCAGAACATGAGTTCAAAAATGTCTGAATCAGCATGATATCCATGTCAAAATGCTCGAACAATTAAACGCTAATTAAGTGCACTAATTAAAATTCATAAAAAAATTTATCACAGCCTTGGAATTGTCTCGGGAATTGGCGAAACCTCTAAGCTTTTAAATTTTGAAATTACTCAAAATTTCCTAAATTTCCTAAATGTCAAACATTTTATAGGTAACTATAAAAAGTTCAAAACTTGAAAGTTTTACAAATTCTTCAAAAACCATGAAATTCTCTACGTTTTCCAAACTTCAAAATTGCATAATCGCAAAATTCCCAGAACTTTCGAAAATTTTTAAACTCCCTCCCATACATTTAAAACAAAAGTTTTGGAGTTCCTAAGCTGCAAATCTTTGTATTGTTTCCTAATTTCAAAACTTAAAAAATATAGAAAACAAAAAATTCAGAAAATTCTGAACTGAAAAATTCTTCAAAACTACAAAATCTATGAAAACTTGAAAATTTAGAAATTTCAAAACTTGAAAAATTTTCAAAAATGCCGGAGGCACTAGAAGTCTGAAAACTTCCGGTTGAAGACTTCAAAATTCCAGAAACCTCAAAATTTTCAAACATCCAGAACTTCCAGAACTTAAAACATTTCAAACTTCGCAACTTGAAAAATGCTTAACACTCCAAAAGCATGAAACATATAGAAATTCCTAAAATTCAAAAACGACCAGAGAGCTTCAAAAAATTCAAAAACTTCAAAATTTCCGAAACTAGAGAACTTTTTATAAATATTAAGTCTATAAAACTTAACATTCCAAAGTGACCAAAACTTTAAAATCTAATTGAAATTTCATAACTTCTCAGAATTTTGAAAATTCCGAAACTCAGCCACTTATAAACTTCGGAAATTTTCAAAACTTAAAAATGCTACAAATTTTCAAAATACTACAAAACCATGTTTCGACGGTTAGGGGCCCCAATGGCATTAAATTTTTAATTAGTGCATCTAATTAGCGTCTAATTGTGGTTTTATAAAATTTATGTTCTGCTGACCCTGCTCTTCCAACTTTAGGGACGTTACAAAGCTTCCCCATAGATTATATTTTAAATTGATGCAAAAAAATTAAATCGTAGAATGTAATTAACTTTAAGGTACAGGAAAACGGCATACATTCATGAACTCCAGTCAAGCAAATTGAATTCTCTCAATGATAAGATCGAAAATTGATATACTTTTCCACATTATAAAATAAATCAACAAGAGGGTAAAAAATACTTCTTAATTTTGGTCCACGATATAAATAATCATCTCTAATAACGCTGCAAAAGCCAATAATGCCGGGGAAAAAAGAGAAACCTACTCGCTCAGATGGCTGAACGGTATCGATTCCGATTCCCGAGCTTGGCTGTGAAGCAAAAACAAACCAAAAGGCCCAAAAAGAGCGACGGTTTGCTCATACTCGGACCGATGCGAGCCTCTCTATTCGCGTACGCGATGTGCATCCTGCATCTGCGAAAATTACGAAACTAATCCATTACGTAAACGGCCCTCGAGAGGTATGTTTCAGGAATTCAATCGGCCAGTAAGGCTGCTAGCTAGAACGACTAAAAAGTACCTATATCGTTATTGGGTGGGTAGGTATAATTCATATTGTTATTATTACTTATACGAGTGGTACTTATAACACCTGTCGTTCTAGCTACCACTCTTTATACGTATAGTAGCGCAGGTCTAACTGCGAATGAGAGGAAATTCCGGTGAAATATAGCGGAAAATGGACACGTACCTTCTTCCAGGGCGTCGTCGCCGTCGGAAACGAGCTCGTCGTCGGAGCAAATGTTGAGGACGTTGACGAGCATCTCGGTGACCTTTTCGCCGACGAACGGCAGCGACCAGGTGAAGACGTCCATGAAATTGGGCAGCCAGTAGGGGTGAGGCGAGCAGTTGAACTGCCTGATGTTCATGACGTTGTTCTCGTACTTGAGTACCGCAGCCTTTTGAGGACAAGCAAGCAAGAGACGAATAGAAAAAATGCGAACTCGAACTGTTTCGGGGGTGGCATGGGAAGTAGGTGCCCATTTTAAAGATAAAGATAAATACAATAAGTACACCTTACCTTATTATTGTAAACGTCCAAATAATTGGGTGCTGAAAATATCGTGATTAGTGATGGGAAGCCTGTCGTCTGACTTTTCCTATACATTCTATACCTGTAACAAAAACTTACGTCACACATTTTCTTTATTAATAATAAATATTGAGATTTTTATTCACTCAAAATTGTCAATAGAATGGCGATGTTACTACTTTTTGGAAAACGTGAAGGCCCGGGGTTTCAGTAGATTCCCCGTCAAAGTTAATAAAGCCTGTCACTTCATTTTGTGTTATTTTTTTTCTATATCGTTCTTGAAGAGCCAATAATATGGGAACTTCCGAGATCGCGCGTAAAAGTTAGTCAAGCGTTATTAGTTATTGACTTAAGGACAGGCGGACCAAACGAAATAATTTTTGCCGACACAAAAAACCAAGATGGCGGCCGTATTACGGTTTTGATGTAACGATAAGACTTCAAGCTACGACGCTACGACTCTCGGACGTCAAAATCGAACAGTCGTAGAAAAAAATAGTAATTTTTCAACAAAAGTCATTATGGTGGCGTTAAAATAAGTTTTTTTTAGTTGAAGAGGAAAAATCAAAACTTAAATTCTCGGGTAAAAATCGGCAATTTTCGATCCGTCATAGCGCCGTCATTTTTGGAATTTCAGCAAAAAACTTAAATTGCGCAAAAACGATGCTTACACTACCTCGCGAAAATGATCCCCGAGTGGCGGTAACCGAAAATTGCTAAGAAAAAAATCCGAATTTTAACCGTCCAATTTTCCTGCATAATCGTCAAGTTTTTGAATAGGAAAATGTACCACTCGGACATTATTGACCGTAACTTCAGTCTCGTCGGTCTTAAGAAGATTGAAAATATATTGACGTGTAGCTGAGAAATCGTTTTTGAAGACTGCAAAGTTTCGTCGCAATCGACGCAATCGTCCGTCACCTATGAGCTGTCAAAGTCGATCTAAAAAAATATGATCAATTTTCAAAAGCGTCTGTGGTGGCCATTTTGAAAGATATTACGATCGCAACTTGACGTCGCGCAAGTAGTCGACGAACCGTTTCGACGGAAAACGATGGCTGAATTTTTATTTCCAAAAACAACCAAGGGGAGTTAAATTTTATGAAAAAATTAAAAAAAAAAAAACGGGTACAAATTTCAGATCGGTATGTTTGACTCGTGGCGAGTTTCGAACCGAAATTTCGCTCACAGTTTCGGAGAAAACGGCATTCGAATATCTGGTTATGCAAAAAATTACCTACGTCAACGCGACCAAAGAAAATAATTTTTAATGATTCAAAAAATCAAGATGGCGGCGTTTTTACTTAACAATTCAAAAAACTTTTAAATTTTTTTTAGGTTTGTGGATTTTTTTATTATCAGTCCAAGTTATTAGTGAAAGAGAGCAAGAGGTAGCAATTAATTGCAAAAAAATATTTACAAAATGCATAAAAAAAAAAGTTATGGCACTGCCCAGACACGAACCGCACATTTATTCCATCGCTACCTGCAACCTACATGATGACTAGCACGGCAACTAAGCAACCAAGCCCGCTACTAGCGGGTCCTATAACGTGTGGTTGCGACCGAGAAGTGACGTTTTTATTATTAGGTACATATGTACTTAACATTTCTAATAAAAATATATATTTTTTAATTATTGTCATATCTTCGTTGTTAAAAGACCAACGAGGATAATTATTTCACACGCATTTTGGTGTATTTTTTTCGAAATTGTCATTTCGATTGTTCGTCTAATTTTATGAATCATTTATAAAGTACATGAAAAAAATTGAAAGACATCAATTTATCGATTTTTTAATTAAAAAAAAGGTGTAAGCTAATTTTCGATCAACGAGAATTTTTTTTATTTTTCGATAAAAGTGACAACACATGCGAGACGAACTGAAGCCAAGACTTCAAATTATACCAATGTTGAAGAATAAAAACTTGAAAAAATTTCACGATTTAGAAAATACGCGAAGATACAAATAGGGGACGGGGAACAAACGTAAAAAAGATTAAGTCAGTTTTGCCATCTTTGGGGGGAAAAAACTATACCTTTTTTGTAGGTATGTCTCTATCGCACTGTTTTGTTATTTTTTCGATTGGTCAAAAAAAAGTTCTAAAAAAATTCGAAATTATGCGAAAAATTATAGGTGGTTCAATTTTTTTACCGCTCACCTAATTTTTTTTTCCGAAAAACGATCTCTACCACGTTTGTACATCTATGCTTTCCCTAAGTAACTGTACTCTCCGCGATGTAGGTACAGAGAAAAAATCCTATTGGTGGGACGTTGCAAAAAAAGTGCCGCTCTGAACAACGGCCCGAGAATCGGCTTCCCCGCTCTCGGAAGTTATACGGAAACTACCACCCCAAAAATGTCTGCTGCTGATATTTAAAGAAAAACTACGTTTCGCAAAAACTACAGCAAGAACGCCTTTCTATTAACATTAACCAGTTGATAATTTTTGGCATCTTGTTGTGAAAGTAGGTAAATTAAAAAAATTTCCACAAAAAATAAGTTCACTGCAACGTGCCAAGAGCGGCGAACTATTTATAACACTTTAAAGGCAAGTAGGTAAAGTTTTTCCATGAAGATGACTGTAAATCGGAAACAACCAACGACTCAAAAAAAAGTAATATGCATTAACGTATCTAAAAGGTCCATTCAAAAATAAAAAAATATACTTATAGGTAGGTACACAGGACTTTGTATTTAAAAAATTATAATTTCAATATGTCACCACCCTAAATAGATCACCCTGTATACAGTGTACATAGGTAGGTAAGTGTACTGAAATAAATTTATCGGTCGGCTTTACGGTCGACTCCCCCCACAAATCAGTTCATGGAGTATTTGAGGGACGGCAAGGGTTCGCCCTCATTATTATATAGCAACTCGGGAGCTCATTGACGGGACGGGGACACAGATAGAGCGCCGCGGCGCCACCCCAACCTAATGGTCGCATTGTCTAATAAAGTACTCCCAATTTATGTGATTACTTTCACTCGATTCCGGCAATAATTACCAGCAACCGTTTCCAGCTCTGCACCGACGTGATTTACCTCTTCAATTATTATTATTATTATACTCTTCCATGCACGCACGCTTGCCAATCATTCACACTGTAAGTACCTAATTAAACTATTCAATTTCGCTGGGGCGGATCTGGCGCCGGGGCCTCTTTGGGGTATGAATCATCATTACCTACCACGCAAAAGATTCCGGTACGTTTCAGATTCATAGCAGACGCACAATTTCTAAATCTCATTAACTTGGGGTAAGTATATAATGGAGTAGTTGTAGCATGCCCTGCTTGCTACAGAATAAAGAAAAGATTTTCACCTTTTTGTAGGTGAATTTTACGAAATTTTGAAAATAAGGTACAATTTCAGAACATTTTGTTAGTAGTCGACGGTACAAAGAAGGAAAGGGAGAGCGCACCTGGGGTAATAAAGACCCTATAGGATTTGTGGAATAGAAGAATTGTGGAAGCAACTTCCAAATCCAAATTACAACGTAACTCTGCCAAAGCGACATGAGCTTTTAGATACATGCTAGACGTGCCATTGAAGTCTTCTAGGAGCTTCACGGGCGCAGTCACGCGATCTCGAACATGCGCAGAACGCAGAACCATTCAGGCATTTAGTAGAATTTGAGTCAATATCTCATTCCTATCATGTCAGCAAAAACTGTCTCGAACCAGCTGGGCTGAGAATGTAAACAAATATGATAAAGAATCCAGAATACTTCGCCAGTGTTCCTTCGTGACAATATTTTATCGTTCCGAGACGGCAACAGCGTGACATTAAATTGGTGGCATTGGTAGATTGCCGCCTGTAGTTAAGTTAGTTACCAAAACGATTAATACCAGCAAGCACCAAAAAAAAAACCGACTCATTCCGTTTTGCATGAATTTTCATCGACGGCGCCCAAGCGAATAAGTGAAGTGAAGTACTTTGCGGGGCGTTTTCCCCACGTCGAGAACGTTTTACGCCCATGCCAGAGGCAGGGTTGTATATTCGCGGCGGAAGGGCCATTAAGTTTTAGTGGGCATTCATCATAATTACCAGTCGCGGTAATTGTGGTTCGTGATCAGGCTAGCGAGTCGGCCAGGTCGCCATATCTATTCTACCCTATACCTGCTCCATATTACCAGTTACCACCTACCCTCACGGATTGGTTCAGTTGAGTAGAGTTGATGAGGCGCTCCAAAAAGCAGGCCTCTAAAATGGAGGAGAGAGAACAACGTGGGGCCCTTTTACGACGTGATAATGGTAATGGGAGACGCAGATCGAGCCTGATTCATGCCATCGACCTTAAGACTTTTACGATGCCCACTGCGATAAGAGCTGGAAGTATTCCAGAGAAATACTTTTTCTGGACTTTAATTTTTAGTGCATGTTTTTTTCTATAGACAAATTTTGAGGGTATAAAAATTTTGATACAACGGAAGGATGGATAGGTTTCGGTAGGTAGGTTCTAATAAATAAATAACCCACAAGTGCGAGTATTCGTCTCTCTTTCATTTCTCCGACGACGACGCTCGCATGCAATGTCACGTCACAGGTGGCATGGCTATGACGACGGCGGCGTATGGGAGCGGGAGCACTCCATTTTCATTCTCTTCTCAAAACTGCCGCTCTTCGCTTCGCTATTTTATTCATAAGAGAAAAGGGAGAGCCGCTGGAGGTACGAAGAGTAAATAAAAAATTGAATTCCTCTTATCCTAAAGAGATTATATCCAAAACTTGAGTCGATTTTCCCCTTTTTAGACTCTCTCTCTCTCTCTATTTATCTCTCTCTCTCTCTATTTATCTCTCTCTCTCTCCCTGTGTGTGTTTGAACATTGAATATTATTACGCGGACCGTCTCTCCGGGTTTGTTTGTATCACTCAGGGGTCGTTTGTTTATTTAAAATAACCTGGGGACGCATCTCGCAGCGAGATTGGTTGTAAAAATTTTTCGTATTAGGTAGCTGTACCTACAGGGGATGTCAGGTAACTTTTCCGCCACGTAGAAATAGAGACGAATTTTTTCGAGTTAAACTGATAAATTACCTGAATTAAAAAAAAAATCCAAAGATGATGATGCTGGTGCTAGAGAGTTAGGCTAGAAAATGCTCCAATGATGGAACAGAGATTTAAAAAAAATGCTTCTAACTTAGCTTTGAGGTAATTCTTTAACACCCCTCCCCCCCCCCCCCCCAAAGAAAAGAGAAAAAGAAGAGGAAAAAAGTTTCACGCAAAAGTTGTATGGTTTGGGGGCACAATCTTCCCCCCTCCCACCGCGGGAGTGGGGTAAGTCAAATTTCTTGAACGACAACCCCCATTTTTTAGACGCATAGGTAAATCGATCAAGTTGACAAAAAATGAAACTTTGTTTAGAACTTTTTTTCGAAAAAGCAAACCTGTCGAGTTGTTGACCTGTCAAATCTGTAATTTTGAAAATTCAAAAATTCACAATCTTCCATTTTTTCTCAGTATTCACGAAAACAGGGTTTGCGAAATTTGACAGAGCTGTCAACTGTCAGATTTTCGTTGACAGTAACCCCATCGCCCTCAATTCATGAACTTAAAAAATTACACATTTTACAGCTCAACCACTCGCCAGGTAAAGTTCGAAACGAAAGTTTCATTTTTTTCAACTCGATCGATTTACGTCATAAAAATGTGGGTTGCCATTTAATAAATCCACTTGCCGCCGCGGGGTGGGGGGAGGAGGAGGTGGGATGATTGTGCCCCCAAACGATGTCCCCCTTACATCCATACCACTTTTGCCTGATTTTTTTTCTAACAACACCACCGTTCCGAAATATTTCCCTGGTGAGATTAAAATGGATCACCCTGTATGCAAACAGCATTGTGAATATGTCGAGGAACAGTGTAAAGAAATCATAAGGTACTTATTGGTGTAGCTACAATAAAAAGTTACAGTGCATATTTGAACGCTCCTCGCCATAAAGTGTCAAAACAGGGATGGTCTGATAAATAATTAATTATACGTACGTACATACAGGGTGTATCTTGAATATTGCATAATTTTTTTTTAAATAAACAAAAATTTTCTATTAACGTGTGTCGGGAAATGCACTGTTTTCAAGATACAGGGTGCCAAAAAAAAAATCCAGTTTCTTTAGTTTCTTTTTTTTGACATACCTCGGGAACCGCATAAGATGCAGAATCCAGCTTTTCTAGGTAGGTATAGATCTTATCGTTGTTACAAGCTACTTTTTTTAGTACCAGTTCAGTTTTTTTCATGTGCCATTGGCGGATTGAGCGAAGTTTTTTGGCCCTTCATTTTCCGACACATGTTTTGAAACATCCAAAGCGAGTTTTTCATCTTAAATGGCCGTTTTTCTCGAAAACGGTCCAAGTTAGAACTTTCTATGAAGAATACCTTTTTTGTGTAGAAAATCCTGGCGGTTAAAAGTGCGTTTTATAAATTTCAATTTGTCTTCAAAATGTCAAAATGCCAATGTCGTAGATATTAGGGGTAAAAAAATTATCAAGCAGCCCTAAAATCTCCGCCACTGGCATATGAAAAAAAGTTAGAGTCCGTACGATATTATGATGAGCCAAAATTCCCAGAAAAGAATAAATCGCAGAAAAGAAACGCAGATTTTAAATAATAAAATAAATTTACGATATTTCTGGTAAAATACCAACTGAGTATTTTTTTTGCTTTTATTTTTCCCTCCATATTGATTTTTTTTTCACAAAAAACTTTGAAATATTTCACAAAAAATGCTCACAACAAATCACCGTACAGATTCAAGGCATGCAAATGCAAGATGTGCGATAACTGCAAGAGTTATAAGCGCGAACTGGTGAAAGACGTGCCGCTACTGTCTTTCCGGCCGGTGGCACGTGCAGCCAGCTTGTATTTCCGAGATAGTGATGTAGCACACTTCCAGGAATTCTGGCTCTTGACATTTCGGCCGTGCTCTCTGGTTAGCTTTAAAAAAAGTAGCTACCATCAATGATAAGATCTGTACAAAAGCTGAGTTCTGTATCTTTACAGTTCCCGAGATATCTTCAAAAATATTGGGAAAAAAACTTTTGTTTTGACACCCTGTATCTCAAAAACGGTGCTAGAGTCTGCCTTTAAAATTTTATGCAATATTAAAGATACACTCTGTTTGTGGGTAAGTGTAACTTGTTCACAGAATTCTTGAACAAGTTTGCAAATGCGAACTTTTTATAAATACATATACAAACTTTGTTCGCCACGGCTCTCATTATACGATTCTGCTTGTAAAAATCAATATCTGTTGACCTATCTCCAGATCAGACTATACTCGCCCGTACATACCTACCTACTACAACACGAATATGACCGACGCCGACCCATTTCTTTTCATATTTACCTCCTCCTCCTCGGTTAATTGAGACATTATTTAAATGAGACCTTATTTTTTCTAAGAAAACCCAACACGTCTCGACTGCCTCTATTTTCATTTATTCTTCCTGCGAGAGTAAGTAATAATAAGTTAATAAAACGTTCAAGGAGAATCTCATTTCCAACTTCCTACTCGTTATTCCTAGTTCGTGGTTGGTTAGTTGACTGACTAGCTGGTTACATAATAATTATTGCAGTAAACTAAGATTTTTATCATCAGCAGGTCCATAACTCAAGCGCGAATATTACGAGAAAAAATTGAACGAACGATAAAAAACGTTATCCCCCCCCCCCCCTTCCCACTCCGACTTATTTTGCATTTCAGAAACGATTTCACGTCGTGATGGCCGGAGCGAGGCGGCGGCGGCGGCAACGAGAGTCGCGCGGTTTTAAAAACGGAGACAAGTCCTAAAAGATCGCGATAAAATGCTAATGGCCGAGAGTTATGGCCGGCCTGTAATATTCTCGCATGCCGAGTGGACCTGGATATTTTGCGATCTGCGAGCGGATAATAATTCTTTCTTTTTCTAGCGAAACGCAGGCCTATACCGCGCGTGTAACGAACACTTATTACACTTTAAACTTTCAAAGGTACACAAGTTGAAGGGTGCTAGGCTAGGGTGCTCGTGTACTTCACAAGAGAAGATAACGCCTCGACTCAACTTCAACTCCGCTCGGTCGCCCTCCTAACCCCGCCTGCTTGCATGTTAGAAATACAGTAATAATACAGCCTAGGCTCTTCGTTCTTCGTGTCTCCGTGCTGCGACTGTGAGGGACTATTATTTTAGTTCCATCAAACCGACATTTTCAGAGTAACACCTTAAAAGTATATTTACTTACGACAATTTTTCAAAATCCTGATTTTCAATCGAGGATTGTGTTAACGAGCGAACTCCTCTGTTATTTGTATCTTCATGTATTTTCTATATCGTGAAATTTTTTACAAGTTTTTTTTTCTTCATCATATAATCTGAAGTATTGGCTTCAATTCGTCTCGCATATGTTGGCACTTTTATCGAAAAATAAAATATTTCCTTGCTGCTTGAAAATTAGTTTACATTTATTTAAAAATTATTAAATCGATGAAACGTTCTTATTTTTTCACTTTTGAATGATCGTGAAAATTAGAAGGACAAAAAAACTTGGTGTTTTATAGCGTCGACGTGGATTTGACCAAACAAGTGTGCCCCGGCGGAGAATCGAACCCCGGTCCTCATGATTATGCCTCAGACGTTCTACCACTAACTAGCCAGGTCACCTGCATTCATCTTGGTCAGATCGGCTATATGATTGTGTTGTTTCTCTCTCTGTGGGAGCGAATGTCGCCACAGACTGCCAAGTCTCTACAAGTAGTTGTTTGAAAATCAACTCGAAAATCAAACCCAAGAAATCATGACATAATAATTGATTGACAGATTGAATCGCCTTATTGTCAAACCCATGACCAATGAGGGATTTTTTTAAATCTTTCATATTACCTGTTAGATTTGAAATATTTCAAGTTGTTGAAAAACTGTAAAAAATTTCCACAATCACTTGAAAAAAAAAAGATTCAAGTAAAACGAACAGTAAAAGACAATAACTTACCCGGCGTCTTGCGCTTCGTGCGCCCTTATTATCGACAGTAGATTGTTGTTCTGCAGGAAGTCGCAACACGCTGCGTAACTGGAAACAAAACACGAATAATTAATTAAATAAAAGAGAAAATCAATTATTGTTAAACGAAAAATAACTGACCTGAACAATGAACATGTTCTACAAAATAATCGAAATAAAAAAAAAAGCGTAGTCTACGTTTGTCCCGATGGTTTGATTGATGAAATTGATGAAGGTGATTATGAAAATACGTTTTCAAACCTCGATCAATTTCGATTAATTATTTAGGAAAAGTGAGAAAGGATTGCGCGGATTAAAGGCAAACGTTACGCGCGGATTAAAGACAAACGTTACCTGGAGGGGCAACTTTTACAAGAGAAAAAGGAGCAACTGAACTTGAACTCTAATAATGATTCACGGTGAGACGACTACCCCTAGAGCCCCCAGAGAGCTCACCAAGAGCCAGCAGTTAAAGTTTTTTTGCAGAGTGAAGGATTTCTCTTTCTGGTCTCCTAAAGGGAGGGCCAGTTGTATGATAATTTATACCTCCCCGAGTCCCCCGACTCGCTTATTTCGACCAGAATCTGCAAGGGAAGTCATAAAAAAAACTCTCGAGATGAGGGTGAGGTCACATTTTTAAGCAGTTATAAATTCTGTAAATCAATAATAATAAAAAAAATATAAAAATATTTACCTGTAGAAATAAGAACAGCCCCTCACGGAATTATGCGAGAAGTGTTCGGCGTTATTCTCGTTACCGAAGTCTTCTAAAGGGTCGGACCAGAGGAGATCACACATGGGACCAAAAGCTGGTGGTTCCTTAAATCTGTCTAACTGCAACCAAACGGAACAAGATTAACGTAATGTACTTTCTTGTTAAACTGATCCCAAAATGAGAGAGTTATCGAGAGTTATAAGAGTGCAATAAAAATTATTCCCAAGAAACAATTAATTCGATTCGTGCTGACGACATTCATTGATTGTGCCATGCTTTTATAGCCTTCGGCATATCTTCGTCGTTGCTTTCGGCGTACCTTCTACCTCATACCTTCAGTCCCAACAGCCCCCATCTCATGAGTTTTGAATGGAAGAGGGGGTTCAAGGATCATTGTTTTTAGGTTGGTGTTTTTAAATGAGGGATCATTGACCCCCATTTCCATTCAAAATTCTTAAGATGGGGGATGTTGGGGCTAGGAGTTTGTTGCATCAAGGTTAAATTTTGTGTCATACGGTGTCCCACGAGAAATAAAAGTTGATCTGTCTCAGGATCATTCTTCAAATTCAGGGTGGATAGTTTTCAAAAAGACACCCGGTATATTATTATTATATTCATAATGCTTCAGAGCCTTGTTTTCTCCATTATGTATAATTATTATTAACAACGTGGTGCGAATTTTCCCCGGTATTATTATTGGTCATCCAAGTCGAAAGGGTCCAAAAACAGGGTTCCCTCTAATCAGTTAATCAATAATGAAATTAATTAGAGTCAAGGATGGTTTGAATAAATCTAAAACAGAAGGAGGGGTGGGGGGAGACAAGCCCGGCGAATTTCTATAGGGAAACAAAAAATTTTGAGTCTACTTTCGATGAACTTATTCTTTCCAGCACGCAGCTAGAATGATCAATCTGCTCGCTTGCCTTAACTACGTATAGGTAGATGGAGGATCAGTCAATAAACTGTTAGACACAGTTTGCCTTAACTTTCTATGCTCCGGGAACAAATATCCTGGATTTAGTATTGGTAAGTGGGATATAGGAACGCTCGAGAATACGCCGGAGGATTCAAGGATTCTTCGGCTAAGCGACGCAGGATCCGGCCGGCCCGGCAGTCGTTAAATGAGCGTCGCGACGTTGCTACATCTCGGGGGTAGTTAGTAGGTTAAGGAGATAGGCGCCGCCGTGGCGCCCCAATCGATGGTAATCTCTCTCTTATTGTGTTGCAGATGCTCTTTCTTATTATTTGATTAATTAATCTGCCCGTTAAACGCATGCGTGCGTAGGTACAAGACAATAATTATTATTAAAGGGGTAAGGAGTAGTATACCTACAGAGGATTTCTTTTTAATGCAATGCAATGTAGAAATGTCAGAGCTCGATTTATGGTACCTACTACAGAGCGTTTTTATTAAACGAGCCTTCCATAGATATACAAAATAGAGAGAAATAATGAAGAATTCAAGGAGACGTCATCATTTTATTTTGTCTACTCGTTTCGTTGATGGAAAAATTGCTTTAGAAAAGTAATTTTTTGGGGGGCGAGCCCAAATGTATGGGCCATGAGAAAAAAAAAGATAAAGGTAGCAAATTTTGAATTGATATTTTTTCTCCGACACTTCGAAATAGAGCGATCAAATTCTTCTACAAGAGAGCCAGATTCTTCTACGCACCAATTTGAGCTTTTTCCCCACTTTAAAAAGAAGGAAAGGGAAAGTAATGATTTTATTTACAAAACATGAACTACGAAAAAAACACTTCTATGAATGAACTTCCTTCATTTTGCTTTATTTGCAGATCGACTCAACTATGGTACTGAATGTGGGCAATAACTAACTTGAAATGTCTCACTAGATGTTAATTTCGCTCTTTTTACTATAAAAACTCTTCGGGAATCAAATGAAACTTTACCAACAGTCGGAGTTGCTGAGAGTATGTTCTTTAGGTACCTTCCTTAATTAAATCGACCAAGAGAATGAGCGTATAGTTGATTGAACAGCACTCGGTTGCTTCTATTTTACTTGTAACAAGGTGGAGTGAATAATTGGAGATAGCATTGCTGGAACGTAGATATTTAGAGTCTGATGAAGTTTAAATTTAAATTCAAATTTAGTAGAGGTAGAAAGCTAGAAGCCGTTGTGTTTTTGTTTAAAAAGGCACAGGCACAGGGAAGGATAAAAAAGATAGATTTAGGTAAGATGGATATTACGTCCTCGTTTCTTGCTCGGGCCTGTTTGTCTTCCCTTAACGCTTTCTTCCAAGTGCGTTTCGTAGGTGACGCGTCTTCCTGGACCAATTCTGGAAGCTTGTCGCCGATATTGCCAAAAAATGAGTTCCACGTCAACCTCTGGGTTCCACGTAGACGTTTCTAGTGCGCGCGGTGCACCTCTCAGGTGATGTTTGCTACATTTATCAAAGGGTCCGTGAATTTACACGCGATACTTTTAAGAAAAAGGTCGCTAATAATTTAGGCTCGAGAAAACAATTCTATTTTCGATGTAAGGTACGCGAAAATAAACTCTACCGCTACAAATGCGTTACGTCATAATCATTTCAGTAAAATTTCGAAATAGCAGACTCATCCACACACACAGACCGTCCACCTACTGGCTAATTAAAATTAAAAAGAAAAATGCAAGTCCACTTATTGTTATTATTATTACATCTCTTATTATATGCGGGCCCGTAAATGAACGTGGGTAAATTGGTCCGAAAATGGGTACGCAGGCCAATTACCCACCTAAAATAATTCATAAACCGGCGAAAAGCCAATAAAAGAATATACACAGACACAGCAGACTCAAACGACTCTCGCGTCGTTTTCTCCAGTTCCTTTGTTCGGCGGCGAGCTTAAATATGTCGCTCCAACCAAATAAATATTTCCTCGGCGTTGGCGTTGGCGAAGACGCATGGCCCCGAGGGAAGAATCTCCGGTTAAGGAGAACCGGAGGCGTAACCGTAGCAACAGCGCCGCAGAGCAGAAAGAGATGCCGCTCGGCCGCTCGCCAAAAGCAGCAGCGGGAGGGCAGCTCGCCCCCATCCTCCCCCCCCCCCCCAGCCCCTCTATTGCATTCGTTAACGTTACACGAACGATTAGACCGCAGAATTTGAGAGAGTCCGAGTAGGTACGGGCTGGCAATATCAAGTCGTCGCTCTCTCCTCTCACTGAATTATCCCTTTTCTCCTTCATCTCTCGATCGGCGGATCGGGATGATGGGAGGATGGGAGGTAGACGCCGCTCCGCTGCTGAGAGGGTGCGGTGCAGTTATTACGTTTCCAGTTAAGGGCTACAAAGTGAAACCACCGACATCGAATAAGCTCCCCGGCGATTTAAATATAAACAGGATAATGAAAATCCATTTGGATATACCGCAGGATTAAGGGCCTTCTGTCGGCGTTGCCGTGTCTCGGGAGATTTCCTTCATATTGCCCCTGATGGTTGCTGCTCGCATATTTAAAAATATGGGAGTGAGTATATGAGTGAGCAATAGCGAGAAAGAAGAGAGAAAAAGAGACGTGATCCCATACAAATTAGGTCAAGAGTTACAGATGAAAGGCGCAAGTGGCGCAACTCTTATTGCATTTTCTTATATCTGCGTTATTAAGTGATAGGTAGGTACAAACCCTGTTAAAAACTAAAAACCTCTAAGGCTAGGGAATGGCGACAGTGCATGCCATGCACTCATCGGTTCCACTCCTCCAACAAAAGTTGAACTCGCCACTTTGAAATCGATTCCACTCCTAGGTAGGTACTTTACTTGCGATGCGAATTGCGAAGTACGTTCACCGAGGGGTTTTTAACTTGCCGACTAACTCCCGATTCCCATTAAGCACGCGGACATGAAAGAAGATCGCAGAAGATTATAGCACCACGAAATCACCACCGACCGGAGTTAATTCAACAAGAGAGCACCACTTGAAACTAATTTGAACAAAAATGTGTAATAAGGCGTACAACGAACGCGGCGGAAAGGTCACTTCAAGATGATAACTTCCCGGCTCCGGAGTTTTCTTATTTGCTCGACTTTATTGTTTAGAGCTGGATCAGAGAGAGAGAGAGAAAAAGAGGGAGCGAGAGAAAGCTTCAAAATGAAGCAGAAAAACGAGCATTTCAGAATTAAAGAGGGAAATTATTAGGTTGAACGTCTCGTCGAATTGGGAGGAATAATTTAAATTGAATTGTTTAGTTAGTTGGAAAAATAGAATAATAACCCGGGGGAGGAATGTGCATCCCTCGCGTTTTGTGTACAAATACCAGAAATAAAACGGAAATCTGATGCGCGATTCGTTTCTAATTAAAGAGCACTGCCATGTGCTGTTGCAGTTAGGTACACTGTTGCAGGTACGAAAAAAATTTAGCTTCGAACAGTAAGGAAAAGTATGGAATGAATTATTTTACTTTAAATTCAAGTCGAGAGTAATAAAAGATTTGCATTCATGGAATCCTCTAAGGAAATCATCCTTGATTCTGGGTATTTTTTTTCTTTCGATAATTTCTTCCCAGGTGGCCCGTTTGATGTCCTTGTCATCCGGTCAGTACATTCGTAGATATGGCCAGTTGGTATAAGAGCCGTAGTTCCTGCGGATAATGCCAATAAATCCAGATATGCTATAGGGAAGCAAGTTTAGGGAAATAGATTGATGATCAAATTGACATCATAGTAGTGTCAGTACAGAGAGAGAAGTATAATTTAGTCGCAGATGGGACTCGAGCACCCGTCAGATCAGTGTTAGAAGATGAAGGAGAGAAAAGATTTTGTTCTGTAGAGTCGGCCACGTCACGAGTAAATAGGCCAGCGGTCGATCCGCGACGGATTAATTTGTTTAAATTAGATCGAAGTATCCAGAAAATTATTTATTTGTGACCCTCTGCGTCAATGAGAGCAGGTACCGGCTTACAGAGAGGTTAAGTTTTGCATTAATCATTTACTGGATAGCATAGTTACTTTTCTAATGGTTCTAGTTTTATTTGAGTGTTAGATCCATATTTTTAAATATTGCATTCTTTCTAATAAACGCAAACATTTTGGTCCTTCGATCAGGATTTGAGTTCGTCCATAATCAAACGCAAAACAGTTCAATTCCCCGAATTGATGGTATGGTCCTTCTTGTCACAAATCGAACACATCTCTTTACAATCGATTTCATACTATTAATTTAATATTCCCCAATCACTTTTTATTATTATTATTATTTTTGTAGAAATAGAGGCGTCCTTTTCATATTTAATGATCAATTAAAACGTCACCTGCAACAAAAATAATTAACATCAAAGTTTAATTAACTTTATTAACTAATAAACAAAACAAAAAAAACGACGTCCAGACGATTTAATTAACACGAAAAGTATAGTTTTTAAAGCGGCGCTATAATAACGTCACAGTGACGAATAATTTTTCCAAATTTCTTTTACTTCTTATTGACGAATCCGTCGGACATTTTTTATTTAAAATTTGATACGACACAGTTTTCTCCGCCTCGTATAAACTGCGTATTAGGATGACCCCGATGAAGAAGCGGCCGCCCTATCAATATTAAAAGAAGGGTGTCTCTCTCCGAGGAGACATCAAACTGGAAAGTTCTGGACGTTTCCACCACCTGACGGAGTTGGAGTTATATACTCACTCGTAGTTTCAGTAGTTGTGAGTTTACAACCGTACTCGGCTCCATTGCTCCAACCCCCCGCAATGCGGATCCTCATTTATTTATCATCGGGACGTTATCTTTTGAACTTTGAGAGACAGCGCGGGGTCTTGACTTTTTTTTTCAAAAAAATTAATAACAATTTTCTGGATAATCACCGTTATATTTTATTTTACGAGATTCAAGTACAACCTTTAAAATTAAAAATCGAGTGCCGTTATCCACACTTAATGACAACTCGTTTGGAGAGTGAGTTAATCAGCGTCATCACTTATTTTAACTTTACTAACACTGGAGCGCTCCTGTGCTAATCCTGTGCTTTGGGCCACCTTCATTGTTGTACCACTCTATCATTTACATCCTGAATAATTCCACACCTTAACATAATAACGCACGTTCAGCAATATGCGTGCGTATAGGAAGGAGAATGAATCGTGTGGAAAAAAGTAAATCTCGATCGGCAATAACATTCAAGATAAACACAAATATATAAATAAAATTAAAAATTGTCCGGCTGCAGGAAGTTTGATCGAGGAGCCAAAACAAGCTTATTAAAACACAATTTACTGCACCGCCATGAAAATATGTAGGTAATGCGATTATTTTGGGAAAACAATAATTCCGCAGCGCAAGCGTTGCCAAACATTTTTTAAATTTTTTTTACGGACTCGGACTAACTAAACATCACAAAACCGAGCCGGGTTACCTCGTCAATTACCTCTTGTTTGCGTTGTTCGTTTGCGATTGTTTGCCGAGATTAAAACGGAACAACAGCCAGAACGAGTAACAACAAAACAGCAACCGCTGAAAACGCCCCGGAGCCATTGGAAAAACAGGAAAATAAATGTACCTACCTATAATAATAATTATTTCTGAAATAAAATTGAACCTATTTTATGAACAGCTGAAAGGTTAAAGGTACCGCGGACTGACTGTGACTGTTGTTGCGTTTATTACACGTTATGATTATGGGCGGATTTACATGTTTGATAAAGGGGCGAGAGGGTGGGATTGGAGAGGGTCCATCACTTATGTCCACCACCGAAATACTCTGAGGATTTGTGTAATTAATTGGGTCTTTTTTTCACTGGGTCATCAGCGATAAAAAAATTGTAATTTGGTCGTAAACACACCAAAATAAATTAAATTTTTCTTCAATATGTACATCGATATAGAAATCGATTAAAAGAAATATCAAAAAACTAATTGCAAGGCTGTAATTAAATAAAATATATAAAATATGAAAATGACGGGTAGAATGATTAATACCTATATGGTATAGCAATAAAACTGACCAATCATCTAAAAAGGATAGGTACCTAGTACCTACCATAAATCCTTAAGAAGTCAGAATAATTCCCAATGCAGCGTGCCATTGAACTCTGTTTTTTTTTGTATGACTGTTCACTAAAGATTTGTGCTATACCCAGCCCCTTCAGATTATTGGTCACTTTTATTACTACCGTTATAACAATCATTCTACTTGTGGTTTCCATATTTTATGTATTTTATTACAGTGAAGGATCTTTATTAGTTTTTTGATTTTTCTTTTAAGCAATTTTGATTTTAAGCAATGAAAAAAAAAACTGATCTGTGGTCCTAAGTTTCAATTCTTTATCTTTAAAATTAACTTCTATTTCGCTGGTGGATTTCTATACATAGGTGATGGACTGTACAGATGCTGGGTTTCGTGAAAATTAAACAAAGAAGAGGGGATTGCTATCAGAATTTTACAAAAATACGTTTTTGGAAATATCTCATGACGTGGACTTGTTTTTCTGTTTCCACCTGTTCCGTCCCCATGTACCCTTTTTCCTAAAATTCCATCCTTTGTTTTGAATTATTATGCACTATGGGAAGAGAAAGAGACAACAGTGCGTGCGATTATGTCAATGGGCACTACAACAGAGTACTCTCGAATCGATCACTTCTCTTAGCTGTCTACATGGGATGTTTAAAGTAGGTGCATAATTCTTATCCTCCAAGTCTTGTACCCCTTGATTGCTTCCCAAATTAAATCCGCTGGCTCTTCGAATCTCTAAATTAATTAACTTAAAAACGCGCGTGACTTACTATCCACATAGGACAAGTGAGTCCTTCAGAGTAAGTAATTGCGGAACATCACAAGTTAGTTAATTGAAGCGACTTCACAGCTTCAATAAAAATCAAGTTACCAACGATGAACAGAAAAAAAATAGAAAATAGCAGATTTTTCATCACCTTTTCATTTTTCATACATATACACTTCACGCTCACCGATAAATTATTTCCATTTGATCCGTGCGAGGTTCAAACTCTGAAAATTCTTCAATTTATTTCTTTTTATTTCCATTTTATGAAAAGAATTTATTTCTCTCTTTCAATATCCATCAATTTTTTTTTTTAGAAAAATCGCAATATTTCCTTACATGTCAGATAACGCCCTCTAGCGGCTGCGGGGGTAATAAAATAAAAATTCATGAGATGCAATCGACAGAAAAAGGAAAACCCTTTGTAGTTAGACTAATCTTGTTAAATTCCGTTGAAGTTAACCGGAAATCGTTATTTGAATAAACAAAATTTTGACGTTCCCCCAACACTTTATTTATGGAGTTATTAAAAAAAACTGCAAGATAAAAAGAATCGAGGTTATCACCCATGATATTTTGAATATACCCTTATTTTGAAAACTATAATGACAAACTTCCAATTTCTTATCCAGTCATGACTCTTACCGCCCACTAGCGGTCATTTTAGAACCTCGAAACTATTTTCCAACAATTTTTTAGGGCCGCTATCCATAGAAGAAAATTTTTTGTCCGAGGCTGTGCGACGGTTACTTCCTGATGAGGATATTCTCGGCGACCATTCTTAATAATGAACCACCCTGTACACTTATACAGACAACAGACACACCCCGCTATACACGAGTCAATTAAATAGCCATGCATAATAACGTGAGATGTTATTGTTGCCGCATTATTGATACCTGCCTATGCTGGAACTGGGGGAATCAATAATCGATTTGCTGCATGGAACTCGAGCGGTTTCGCCTTCCATTCCATGTTCCGTGGCATGACCTGACCAGATCACACCATGCCCGTTTCGCTCCTAAATAAGGGAACTCGACTGCTGCACTTCTTGAATCGTTTATAAGACATGCAATGGCAACTTGTTGACTTTCTCACGTATTTATTAGATATAGGTAGATGTGTATGTTCACATAATCCACTTCTATGTGCCATAATATGAATTCTTTCCTTTCGTTTCTTGCATTCGGGACTTCGGTTTCTTTCACCGAGGAGGAAGTTGTGGGAGTTTCATTACTCGGCAACATGAAATTGTTTTTAAACTTTTTTATCCACCTAATGCAGCCAGGATCTTGCAGCGGTTCTAAGAAAATGAAAATCACGCACATGGTGACACCTCATGGTGGATGCAAAAGAACAGTCCAATGATTTTTTTCGGGGATATTCATCTGCAGTCAATCGAGCGGTTTGAAGCACCGATTATTCGTCGTGCAGCAGAATGACACTCCAGATTGAACGATTTCTTATTTACGAATGAAACGAAGGATCAACTTTTCGAGGGAGCGAGTCAAAACGATAAGGCGCATTCACGGATATATGTACGTCTTTTTCTCAAACAATCTGTCATATTGAATTGACTGTCATTACTGTCATAAAACAAAAATTGATGGTCATATCATAAGAAGTACTCTACCGGTCATTGACAAGTTTCGTCCCCACCACTTTCATCTCGGGAAGCTTCACCCTTCATCTGGAAGCTCAATAGAGACGTTTTCAATCAACTGAGTTGGTGGCGACCATCTTGCGCGAAACTTTCGGCAATGGTTATTATTGATAATTATCCCGACGTCACCAATGGTAATAATTTTAAGGGGCATACATTCTTCTATACTGATGATGAGTTATTGACTCCTGAAGGTCATTGCTGGTTTGTGTCTTTCAAGTAAGTTCTCGGACATCTCGCATGAAGTGAGACACATTTTCTACCTGATCATGAAAATTGTTTTCAAACCTTCCATCATTCAAACACCGACTTGAATTTTTGATAATTTAGATTTTCCATATTGGTAGGTACTTAAAACCTTTGCAAAAGAATATCTCTTAGGCAAAAACGATAATAATTTCCGTATTTTGCTTCGTGACTAGCTATTATAGATAGTCAAGCACGGTGAATTATTGACTTCAGCGATAATCAAGCCTCGTGTTTCATTGGTCGATAAGGCGTATATTGCCATACAAACTGTTTGGTGGTTGCGACAGACGTTATAAAAATCACAAACATTCGTTTTCATTAAATGCCAACCAATCGCTTTGGTGAGTATTTTCTATAATTTTATTATTCGCTGTATAATATAATGAATACAATACATGGAATCGTGATTAATTGAAAATCACATAGGACATGATGTCAAGATGTCAAATAATTACCCTCGTCCTTCGGGCTCGGGTAGGTAATTAATGATTGACAACATGTTTCATGGCTGATGTGATTTTTGATTTCACGATTTCACTTGCTGTACAGGCTGAGGCGCGAGAGCCTTGGGGAATTTTTGTTTGGAGAATTATGGGAGTAGAAGTCTAAAAAATTGTACTTTTTACATTTTTTTGTATATTTTTGACGACCTGAACTAAAATGTTTATAACTCCACACCACTTCTCACAATTTTTTTATTTTAAATGAGACACCCTGTATATTATTGCATTTTTCAGAGAGTCTGAGAAAATTTAATAAAAGTGAATGATTTATGAGTTATAAACAAATGAAACTCGCAATTTTCCATTTTTAAAGCAGGTTAGATTGAAAACGGGCCAAGATATCCAAAAACGGCTTACATGTCCCTATATATCTTAACTTTTTATGTACTATGCTGTGATACAGATTTTTTTTTTTAAATCTAATTTTTTTGGAAATTTGCCAATTTTTCATCCTTTTGTATATGTAGAAATTTCATCCACGCACAGTTGGATAACAATTCACTGGTTACAAATTTGAACTATAAACACCATTTTTATTACATTTTTATAGGCAATCTGAAAATGCAATAATATACAGGCTGTCCAATTTAAAATAAGAAAGTTGATGGTTACTTCCGGTATAACCGGAAGTGGTGTGGGGTGGTGAACATTTTCATTCAGCTCGTCACAATTTAAATCATACATTTACAAATTATTGGACTTCTACTCCCAACACTTCTCCATATAAAAATGTCATAAAATGTCTTAAGTTTCTCGGGCCTCCTGTATTATACATTGTGTCCAAGCGTCCAAGATAAGAATTAACTGCATGGAGAACTCGGAAACCGTGGGAGATACAGGCTCGGTTAAATGGGGGGAAAAGTCGGGCAACCAGGTGAACAATGCAATGGCAGAAGGGATTTAGAAAATTATTTTTGATTTTCGTCTAATTTTTTTTTTCAATTTTCCAATTTATTGATCTTATTATTGAAGATGGAGAAAAACTGAAACCACATTTTCATTGCAGTTATTGACCAGATTTATTTTTGCGATGTCAGTTTTTTTTTCAATCTGACGATTCATATTTACAGGGCAGGACTGAACTTTTTACATACGGCCCTACATTGTTTATTTCAAAAATTGAACGATATTATAGTTCTGAATTCAATGATATGCCACACATATGGGTGAGCTGACCTGACTAGTTATGGTGCCTGCCTTAATCGAAGGAAGCGACATAAAACGCGCGAACACTCGTACATTGTAAAGTGAAATAAAACTAATCAAAATTAACAACTCAGGTTTCAAACAAGTGCCCACACTCGTCGGACAGAAACAAAAGAACCACAAGGTCAGTAAATGAGAATTATTAATTAATAAAGTTTATGTGTTAAGCCTGGTCCTTCGTCCTCCCCCTACATTTTGGTCCTCGTCGCTGGACACAAACATTTCGGTCCTTCGAGACACATTTTGGCCCTTCGATTGGATTCATACACTGATAGTCATAACAATCCGACAAGTCCAAAAAGTTTAACAATAAGAGCTCAGATCAGTATTAAGGGGAAATTAAACTGATGACGTCAACAGCTATAGTCCGAAACACGTTTGATTGAACCATTATGCGTGACATGTCATTAAATTCAAAATTAAAATATCGTTCAATTTTTGCAAAAAATTTGGGCCGTATTTAAAAAAATTTAAAAGTTCATCCAGCCCTGAAAATATGAATCATCAGAGAAAAAAAACTGACATTGCAAAAATAACTGTGGCTTGAAAATGTGACTTTAGTTTTTCTCCACCTTCAATAATAATAACGTCAATAAATCAGAAAAACGTAAATGGAAAATAACAATTCGAAAATATTATTTGAAATCTCTTTCTACCATTGCATTGCATTGCCCTTCTGGTTGCCCGACTTTTTCCCTATTTAACTAATAACCTGTATCTCACGATCATATATAGTTCGAATAAATGGGTATAGGTATTATAAGAAGTAATGAGAGAATGGAAAATTCTGTATTTAATTAAAAAGAAAAAACTTCTGCATCTAATTGGGCTATGGAAGAAGTATAAATTTCAAATTAATCCTGCGTCCAATTAAAGTTGTGACAGGAACAGAAGACCGGCGTCTTTGACGAAACGATCCTGAACTTCCGAGTTGCGACGTCGACTTACAATTATTTACACGATTACATTACGTTTCATTTGATCCCCCCCCTCTATCTCTCTCTCTCGCTCCTATATGTTGGTTCGCATTTTCATTGAAACTTTTTCTGAAAATTAGAACCGCGTATGCTTTTCCATGCATATCAAGGACTAACGATTGGATTGATTGAAGGAGCCGGATAATAATTATTGTCAGGCAATCCTAATAATTTCAATTTCAACTCAAACACTTATTTATGTATCTACGTGAATAAAAAAATTAACGCGCACTTACCTTTCGAATATCATCTAAATTGTGTATTTCTGGTGATAGTCCGCCATGCACGCACAGGAACTGTTGGTTCATAAGAGCCGCTAAAGGCAAACAATCAAAAGCTTCCATACACGCATCATATACTCGCTCCGAATATTTTATTTTACCTGAAACAAATCAAAAGAGAGAACGGTTCAAGTACGATTATAATAAATAAATAAATAAATAAATAAATTATTATTATTATTATTATTATTAATGAAATCTTTTTTTTTTTTTTGGCCACAGTCGGACGGACGGACTCATCAATTTTGATGCGCGCCAAGCTAATAATAATAATAATAATTAAACATTTACTCGAGACGATAAGATGTTTATTTTGCATGAGATAATATTTGGCTTTGCCTCGAGACTCGGGACACACTTCCGCCGTGTGTTCTATAGGTACTGTTAACTCCGCGTCAAAGAGCAACACGAAATATTAACGACGCGATTCGATCCTGAAAGGGGGCTAAATTAATGCGGCTCGATGCCGCGATGGTAATACCGAATCGCCACGGATGACAGGATCAAAATTTAGGGAAGGACCAGGCTGTAATTGCCAATGATTGACAGGAACACAATTATTAATAATAATTATCGAAATTACTGACCTTGTGTCTTGTCCGACTAAAGGGGCACTTGTTTTAATTTGCGAGATGTTGTAACTATTATTATTGTTCACTCTGCTTCACTATGTAGGTACCCACGATTGTTCCACTACTTTATACCGCTTCCTTATTTAATTAAAGAACTAGGTATCCCGTTTCCGTAACACCAGCATCGACGAGTCTGGTACGAACGGCACTCTGTCGAGTTCTTTTCTCTCTCGATGTTAAACCTCAACTCTTCTCTCTATGTGTGGTCCTGTCCGGTCAGGTGTCCTTTTCCTTCGTCCCGATGTGTAAAGGGATAGGAAGGGGTAGGAAACGGTGGTGTCTTAGAGAATACGAATCGATTATTCACCAAGGACGTAACATACCGCCCACCAAAATTACCGGAGGAATTTTCCGCTATCAGAAAATTGAACCAAAAGCGAAACTAACGAAAACGAAACTAACGACAATAACAAAAACGAAACGAAACGAAACGACAAGTCAGGGACGAAATTCCCTGAGTCCGTTACTGGTTAGGTAACGGGCAAAGTTTGACCAGAGGTCGTTTACAAAGACCTCTGGTCGTACGAACCGAGGCAACCCTGGCGACACCATCCGCACCAGGGTGCAGAGAAACAATTCTTCCTAGAGCCCATTTCAAAGGAGACAACAATTCATCCTTTATCAACACCAACGAACCGATATCCGTTGACTCAAACAAATGGGTTTTCGACCATTTACTCCTCTGGTGGAAATTATGAAGATATTCAGCCCTCCAACGTGTCCAAAAATCACGTTGCATCCGTTGCACCAATTGCCAACGAGAAAGACGAGAAATCTTCAGATGTGACAAGTTCACATCCGGCACCGACGACAGAGGTTCCAAGGTCAGAAAATGACCAGGGGTCAACGCGGATAGATCGTTGGGGTCGCTACTAATGGGGCAAAGGGGGCGCGAATTCAAGACGGCCTCGATCTGAACGATGAAGGTGTTCAGCTCCTCATAAGTCAAAATTTGACCACCAATAACACGGGCCATGTGTGTTTTGACGGACTTAACACCGCTCTCCCACAGTCCACCGAAGTGTGGAGCTGAGGGTGGATTGAAGTGCCATCGAATACCTTCCCCTTTTGCGGCGATTTTCAAATTTGAGTTGAGCTCCTTGTTAGCTCCGACGAAATTGGTTCCACAGTCACTGTAGATGTCACTACAGCGACCGCGGCGAGCGACAAACCTCCTAAGAGCTGCCAGGAAAGTCTCTGACGATAAATCAGAAGCGATTTCGAGATGAATCGCGCGAGTCGCGAAACATACGAACAAACATAAATAGGCTTTAGAAGTTTTGACACCCCTATACCTCGACAAGACAATAGGAAAGGGTCCCCCATAATCGACCCCGACACAACTAAAAGGCTTCAATTGGGAGACACGAGCGACAGGTAAATTCCCCATGGGAGGCTCCAACGAGAGGGGACGAGTGCGAAAGCAACGATTGCATTTCGACAAATAACTACGAATGACCCTACGAGCAGACAGGATCCAAAAATTTTGTTGAAGGAGATAATGAGTAGTGTTCACTCCTGGGTGCAAATTACCTCGATGTATCTGATCAATCAAAAGTTCAACCAACCTATGCCTTCCTGGCAACAATGCGGGATATTTAGCGTCGAATGCTAAACCCGAATGCAACAGTCGACCCCCGACTCGCAAAATACCGAAATCATCAATAAAGGGCGACAATGACTGCAAGTACTTGGCACATGGTTTACCAGAGCGAATTTTCTCCAATTCCGAAGAGAAGACCGAAGATTGAACAATTCTAACAATGTGCATGAGAGCAGCATGCAACTCAGAGACACTCAATGCACCAGTGGTCCTATTGACAGCACGACAATTGTTAGTGAAACGAAAACAACGAGCGATAATACCCTGAATTTTCCTCAAAGAAGAAAATCTTTTCAACAAAACATCGACATCCGAAATCTCTATCGTAGCGAACAAAACAATATTCCTTTTCTCCAGTTCAACATCAGAAGTGGGAGCAATGGGAAAGAGTGCTGGCCAAGATTCCAGCGGCAATCTGAGGAATTCAGGCCCCGCCCACCATGCGGAAGCCCCGACTAACTCCTCTGGTAACAAGCCCCGAGACGCGACGTCCGCTGGGTTGTCACCTGAACGTACATGATTCCAACAATCCGGAGGAATTCGATCCTGAATGTGGACGACACGATTCGAAACAAAAGTCTTCCACCGATGTGGAGACGACTTGATCCAGGATAGAGCGACCGAAGAGTCACTCCAAGCGAAAACCTTATCAACAACAATGGATTGAGGACCTTGTTCAAGGACGAACGAAACGAGATCTGATAGTAAGACTGCGGCACACAATTCCAGCCGTGGAACGGAGAGTGGTTTGAGCGGAGCAACACGAGACTTGGCAGTAACGAAACGAACCTGCACATTGCCATCGGCGTCCTCGAAACGATAATACACCACACCCGCATAACCTGCAGTCGACGCATCACAAAATGCGTGCAGTTGACACGACACGAAAGATCCTTCGGGAACCAAGCACCTAGGGATTGTCAACTTGGATAAAACATGAAGAGTGGACTTATATCGATTCCACTTTTCGACAACATCAGCTGGTGGATCTTCATCCCAATCCAGCCCGAGATACCACAAATGTTGAATGACTCGTTTTGCCATAAAGGTCAATGGGCACAAGAAACCCAACGGGTCATAGATCTTAGCGACTTCTGAGAGAATGCTTCTCTTAGTACAAGGTGAATCTATGGACTTAACCATGAACGAAAACGAATCAGTAGCCGATTGCCACTGAAGGCCAAGAATTTTCACCGAAAAGTCCGATTCCGAATCAAAGTTGGATGACTGCTGTTGACAATGTTCAACCGGCAGATCCTGAAGCAATTGTGGATTGTTAGCAGACCATTTCCGCAACTCAAATTGTCCCAATTGCAATAGCGAAATGAGCTGATTTCTCAACTCCAAGGTTTCCTCGATTTGATTTGCCCCAATGGCAAAATCATCGACATAAAGCCCGAGACGAATGGCTTTCGAAGCGAGAGGAAACTTCTCAGAATTTTCTTGAGCTAATTGTAACAAGCACCTAATGGCCAAATATGGCGAGGACGAAACACCATAAGTTACAGTGTTCAATTTGTAACTTCGAATAGGATCCTTTTCTGAAAAACGCCAACGAATTAATTGATACTGTCGATGTGAATCTCCAACTAAAATTTGCCGATACATCTGCCTAATGTCACAAGTGAACACGAATTTGTTCTCTCGAAAACGAAGCAAAACACTAGTGATGTCATTTTGCAACTTCGGACCAATCAACAAGGTATCATTTAACGAAAGATTGTTCGATGCTTTGGCCGAGGCGTCGAACACGACACGAATTTTCGACGATACTGGGGCGAGCGAAGACACATCAGAAGACATCGAAACACCAGGGTCTTTAAAAACGCAATGATGCGGAATGTAATAAGAGTTTGCAGATTCCGACTCCAATGGCACCAACGACATGTGCCCAGCCTCCAAATAATCTTTCATAAACTCTACATACATGTCTCTAATGTGAGGCAACCTCGACAATCGTCTCTCCAAAGCGAGCAAACGACGATCTGCGACATTCAACGAATCATTAAAGATAGGCAACTCTTTGCTATCCTTAAATGGCAACAATACCCCAAAACGACCTGATTCTTCTCGATAATGAGACTCAACGAACAACGACTCAGCCTCTTGTTCCTCATTAGAGCAAACCTCAACTGAAGGCACCTCCTCAACTCTCCAAAATGCCTTAAGAGTCTCTTCAAGGGTCGAATCTACCGACGCAAAACAAGCTTGAACCTCGCCCGCAACCTTCGACGAAATGGTTCCCAAAAGAACCCAACCAAACGTCGTGTTCATTGCGGCTGGACAGTTATCACTGCCCGACAAATAACCACCATGAACAATATTGGGAAAGATGTCAGCTCCTAGCAAAACATCGACAGAACCAGGCGTGTACCAATTAGGATCCGCTAACTTCAAATTATCAAGCGCCTTCGATGGCGAAATGTCAACACTGGGAAGTTTTCCACAAATATTGGGCAAGACCAAAGTACTTACTTTAAAAGTAGGTGATGGTACCCCAACGGGACGAATAATGCAATCAGATGATCCCTGGGCCGATCCCAAGGTCACGTGACCCAAACAAGAAATAGGTGTTGATGATCGATTCAAGTGCAAGCCCAAACGCTTGCGGCACCGATCAGTAATAAAAGACGACTGACTGCCAGAGTCAATTAAAGAACGAACCACTTGATAGTTGCCCCACTTGTCTTGAACTTCAATACATGCGGTTGCTAAAAGAACCGTAGTATTGCTACGAGAACGAGAACGAACATCCTGAAAGGATGGGAGAGAAGACATGGCAACCGTGGATGCGACTGGAGGCGGCTCAACTCGATGAGAAGCTGCTCCATCCGAATTACTAAGTTTAACGAAATGTAATAAAGAGTGGTGCCGACCTGCACACTCCTTACACGAATGAGAAGAGGGGCACTGCTTCACCAAGTGTGAAGGGCCAAAACAATTTAGGCACAAGCGCGCTGCCTTCACAGCCTCAAAACGCTTGCGCGGGTCCAACTTCAAAAAAGAACGACAATTCGAGATCGGGTGTTCTCCATTACAATGGAAGCACGACTGCTTCGATGAAGACGCACTCGACGTTGACAAAAATGCATGTGAATTCCTCGATTCCACTTTTCCACCAGACTTGACGCTACTCCGCTTACCAACGACTGCAGACGGAGATAGGTCATTCCCCAAAGATGATTCTAATGCACGACACTGTGACGACAAAAACTTGTGCAAATCCTGATATGATGGAAACTCTTCAGATGCAAATTGGAGTTCGAAACGCTTTCGAGTAGCGTTATCCAATTTCTGTAGCAACCAGTTGAACAAAGTGAAATCCCAGAGAGAGACGCCTGAGACCTGACCCAAAGCTGTAATATTTTCTGAAAAGGTATTCAACAATTCACGAAGCGATTGTGAGGAATCAGAATCCGTTATTTTGGGAGCATTACAAATCGCCTGCCAATAACACGTCGCAAGTACTCGCTCATTCTGATACCTTTGGACAAGAGTATCGAAAGCTATCACATAATTGTCATCTGTCAGTGGTAAATGTTTGACAAGGGTAAGAGGTTCCTTTGACAAAGTCGAAACTAAATACTGGAACTTCTCAATTGGAGCTAACGAATCATTCGAATGAATCAAAGTCCTAAACAAATCATAATAAACCGACCACATCCTCAACGAACCATCAAAAGTAGGTATACCGATACGAGGCAATTTCACATGTGAACTTGCAGAGGGGGGTAGCGCGGGAGCACCAGACTGTCGACTATTTAACGATTCACTCGAACCATGACGTGATTTCACCACCGTATCCTGAGTCGATTCCAACGACAATTGAACCGCTCTAATCTGAAAATAAACCGAATCAACTTCGATAAGTAGTCCCGAGTATGATTTCCAAATCTCCGATGACACATCTACGACCAAAGCACTCTTATCTGCCGACTCAACCGTAATCAGGATATTTCTATCAACCTCCTGCACCTGATTGTACAAATCTGAAGCGCTGTCGCATGCAGCCAGGACAATAAAACGCGACTTTTCATCAATGGGTGCCGAAACTACTGTCAGAATCGAGTTCAAACGAGTCAAAAACTTCGAAACAGAAGCGTTTGCTCCGACCAAAGTGTTGGACATTTTGCTAAAGAGTATCAACAAAACACTAAAGCAATAAACGAATAAGGGTTATTTTTTACACCTGTAAAAAATACAACGACAACGAAATACGAACAATAACTAAAAAATAAGTACCTAACCAAGTGAAGGTTACTTATTTAGAAACGAGTTGAAAATAAATTGACTTTGAAATTCACCAAAAAACAATACTTGAGATACCGAGTGTACCCAGTAGGTATACCGTGAATACAAAAATCAATATTTTCCCTGTAACAACGAAAAAGGGTTATTCGTTAAAAACCTGTAAAAATACAACAACAACGAACGATGAGCAATACCAAAAATAAGTACCTAACCAAGTGAAAGTTACTTATTTAATATCGAGTTGAAAATAAATTATTGAATTCGAATTCACCAAAAACAATACTTAAGATACCGAGTGTACCCAGTATACCGTGAATGCAAAAATCAATATTCTGCCCTGCGAATTCAGAGAGAAAATATTTCAACTATTACAGAGGTTTTTAAAACGAACACCTGCAACGAACGAAGAAGTGGAGTGAGGTGAGAATGGAGTAAAATTAGTGGAATGGGTGAAAATGCCGTCTGGCGTCCTTTGGATCGACTATTTCGAATCCTTTGACCTACAAACAGGCTACCTTAACACAGTGAGTGAGAAACTAATTTCAAACAAATGATGCAACCAATTAATGAACTATATTTCCACGAGCTTTCCTATCCGACTACGGAGGGACCAAAAAAATGTTAACTCCGCGTCAAAGAGCAACACGAAATATTAACGACGCGATTCGATCCTGAAAGGGGGCTAAATTAATGCGGCTCGATGCCGCGATGGTAATACCGAATCGCCACGGATGACAGGATCAAAATTTAGGGAAGGACCAGGCTGTAATTGCCAATGATTGACAGGAACACAATTATTAATAATAATTATCGAAATTACTGACCTTGTGTCTTGTCCGACTAAAGGGGCACTTGTTTTAATTTGCGAGATGTTGTAACTATTATTATTGTTCACTCTGCTTCACTATGTAGGTACCCACGATTGTTCCACTACTTTATACCGCTTCCTTATTTAATTAAAGAACTAGGTATCCCGTTTCCGTAACACCAGCATCGACGAGTCTGGTACGAACGGCACTCTGTCGAGTTCTTTTCTCTCTCGATGTTAAACCTCAACTCTTCTCTCTATGTGTGGTCCTGTCCGGTCAGGTGTCCTTTTCCTTCGTCCCGATGTGTAAAGGGATAGGAAGGGGTAGGAAACGGTGGTGTCTTAGAGAATACGAATCGATTATTCACCAAGGACGTAACAGGTACATAAGCAAACTAATTATTATTATCGTTGTTCATTGAAACAACTGACACATTCTATACTTATACTTATTATGAATAAAGGTACTCACTCGTACTTACAGTGTATGTGTATGTACAGGCAAGGACAACAAAAGCTGGATCTTGTGCATATTTATCGTTAGTATTACCTGCTAGTCTAATATTATGACAAATTTAAACACTTCCAACTAAGCTGGCAAAAGCGTACATTTCGTCTATGGTGCTGGTGCAACCAATCAATCCAATGGTAATTTAATAGCTTGCCAAGCAAAGCGTTTATAATACCTATATTCTGTTATAACAAGGGTAAATTAAGTTCCACGGAATTTCTGATCGTTCTGGCAACAGCGCAAACATAAGAACAAACTAGAGTGTCATCAGCTCAGTGAAGTTGGCACACTTATTCGTTTGTCCACGGTCTGTCCACGTTTCTCCAACAAAAATTTTTGTTGTCCACCCTTAAAAAAAAAGTCACGGTAACATTTAAAAAATCGATTTTTTTGAGGGTGGGCAAACGAATGCCGTCTAAATTTTACAAAAATTTGCACTTAGGGGTGCCAACTTCACTGAGTAAGTGTTATTACAAGAATCTAACGAGGCGGGCGCCAGCTGCAAGAGTTCTTCATGCAGTAGAGCTTTAGCAGAAACAAGCCGCGACGCTAGATGTTTAGAGAAAAATCTAATGTACCTGGGCACAGGAAAAAAAAAATCACATATTATACCGGGTGTCACAAATTTTCTTTATGAGAGATATCCGCGTTATCTCAAAACAGATAATAAACAAATGAAATTACCGCGGTGAAGTAAGCAACGGAACGCTAGCAACGAAATGCGATGGACCGCTCCACACACGTTCGGGCTTGTCTCTGTTCATATCTCATGTGTGTACCTATTCCTGAATTATCGCCACAAATTACGGATATATGTACCTACTTATAGTAATTACTATTATACCTATAGTCTCAATGCATGTATGTATGTGTTATTAATGAAAATAAAACGGACATGACGTCATAATTTTGAGAAAAAAATTAAAACCCGAAAAAAATTCAGTTTTTTGGGTAAACGGTTCAAGGGGTAAGAAGCGATTTTTAAGAAGCGATACATCATAATATTCCGGAAACACTAGTCCCCAACACGGTCTTATTTTCACAGTGTTGCCCCCCCCCCCCCCCAAAACCTTAGACAATTCGCTTTTTTCATCAAAAAGTCCGTTGCTGGTGGGACCGGTTTTCCCGAATTCCTTAATTTTTTCAGGGAAAATGCGCATCGACATGACGATCGACATATTGAAAATCAAGCCGACATGACGTCATCATTTTGAGGAAAAAAATAAAAACCGAAAAAATTTCAGTTTTTTGCGTAAACAGTTCAAGGGGTAAGAAGCGATTTTCGATTTTTTTTTATTAGAGACGGTTCTTGAAACGATTCATCGTATTCCGGAAAAACCAGTCCCCAGCACGATCTGTATTTTCAAAAAAAAAAACCTAAAAATTGCATTTTTTTATCAAAAAGCCGCGTTGCTGGTGGGACGGTTTTTACGAATTCCTTCATTTTTTCAGGGAAGATGCGCATCGACATGACGATCGACAATATGTGAAAATCAAGCCGACATGATGCCATCATTTTGAGAGACATATTAAAACATTAAAAAAAAATAAGTTTTTTGCATAAACGGTTCAAGGAGTAAGAAGAGATTTTTGAAATTTTTTATGAGAGACGGTTCTTGAAGCGCTACATCAGTATCAGAAAAATCAGTCCCCAACATGCACGGTCTGTATTTTTCCCAAAAAACTCCGCAAAATCCCATTTTTTCATCAAAAAGCTGGTGGGACCGGTTTTCCTTCTTTTTTTTTCAGTGAAGAGGCGCATCGACGTGACGATTGACATAATTATGTGAAAATCAAACCGACATGACGTAATAATTTTTTAGAAAAAAATCAGTTTTTTTGCGTAAACGGTTCACGGAGTAAGAAGCGATTTTCGAAAAAAAATTATGAGAGACGGTCCTTGAAGCGATACATCGTATTTCGAAAAAAACTAGCCCCTAACACATTCCCCTCACGTATTCCCCTCCCCCAAAAAATCCGAAAAAACGCATTTTTTCATCAAAAAGTTGCGTTGCTGGTGGGACGGTTTTCCCGAATATGATTTCAAGGAAGATGCGCATCGACAAGACGATCGACATAATGTGAAAATCAAGCCGACATGACGTTCTTACTTCGACAAGACAATCGCTTCTTACTCTTTGGACCGTTTACAAAAAAAACTGAAATTTTTTCGGTTTTTAATTTTTTTTCTCAAAATGATGACGTCATGTCGGCTTGAGGTTCACATATTATGTCGATCGTCATGTCGATGCGCATCTTCCTTGAAAAAATGAAAGAATTCGGGAAAACCGTCCCACCAGCCACGATAGTTTTTTATGCAAGTATCCATTTTTTTTATGATATATTTCTAATACGTTTTTCGCGCCACGTCAATTTAATAATATCACATACATACTTATAAGTAAATATTTCCGTAATTTGTGGCGAAAATTCAATACATGAGATATGAACAAGCCCAAACGTGTGTGGAGCGCTGCGCCGCTTCCGCTGCTCACTTCACCGCGGTGAATTTTATTTGTAACACGGAAAAAGACAATTTGGGACACCTGTATAGGTACACAAAGACGGAAATGCCGGCCGAAAGTGATTAAGACAGAGAACATATAAACAACGCTGCTGGTCTAAAAACAAAATACACTAATAAAACATTATAACATTATTAATTGCGGCCATTATTATTAATTAACAAAATTAATTAATAAATTAGGTAGGTACTTATTATTGTAATGACGAATTAATAAGAAAGAAACTGATCAATGTTGGATAATCCGCATAATGAACAAAATTTTATGCATTGAATGTCACCTAATTTGAATTTTTTTTAAAGTTGCGGCGCCAGCTATTACCATTACCATCATTCGGGCGCTGCGCCGGAAATTTGCACGCATTAAAATAAATGTCAAAGTTGGATTATGTTTTCTATTAAGAACTTCCAAACGACTTTCGAATGAAGTTTCCTCTCGTCGTACCCTTAGGTACCTAATTCATGAATTTACCTACCAACGTTATCCGGTTAAACTGAAATTTCTGAGAAGGCATCTACATCTGCGGGAGGGGGGGAGGGGGCGGTCGGCAACAAAATCGCGAAAAACTTTTTTACTTCTTCATAATATTATGAGAGAATAATTTACAGTGACTTATATCGGGTTTAACATATCTATACCTACCTATACGCATCCCATCAGCAACCCTTTATAATACATCAATTAGCGATTAATGGGACATTAACTGATGGTGGTTTGTCCTCTCGTCAATGGTCGGTAACCGTTGCGGCATTTTCTATTACCTATACATAATGATAATGAATTACTGATTGCCGATCGTTGATGACCGACCCTCCTTTTCTCTTCTCTTCCTGCTCTTTCTCCTATTAGAGCGTTTCAATTCAACTAATCTAATTTCGCCCCGAAAACGTTATTTTTTGGTCGATCCTTATTGGACTCATTAACGCCGGAACTGCGGGCAATTAAATCGTTTCAAAATAGAAAATAATAAAAAAAAAATCAACACTGGATTCGTGAGTCAGTTCTTATTGTTTTTCCTTCCTTTAATTATAAAAAAAAACTTTATCGACATAAAAAATCAATATGGCAGCCATAAGCAAAACACAAGTTGACTATGAAAATTCTGGGATTAAGTTGGCTTTGAAATGTCACATGGATAGCTTTTGATATTATGTAATAAGAAAATTCAACTTTTCAGTTTTTTCATAATGTTTCAGTAATGGCTCAATTTTTTTTTTATTTTGTTCTCGATCCTTAATAGGCATCAAATTGTGCCCAGCTTTGTCCGTTTAACCGACTGTATCGGACAAAATAAGAAAGTTGTCCATAATGAGAGATAGATTTTGGGGGAACTCTGTACCTGTACAGTAGTGTGGAACAGTACAGTTAATTCTTCATCTTTATTCGGGTATCTAAAACTAAATAAGACATTTACCCTAACCGAAAGAAAGAGACACCACAAGAAGGTTATAGTCGCATCGTAGTCGCGACGACGAAAAATCGATTTTATAAATTTCCAGTTTCCTAGTTTAATCTAATATCTACGGAGAGCCGTTAATGCCCCTAAGAGACAATGAAGCGCCGCCCGAAGCCGGAGCAGATCCAATTCCTCGGAACGTAGACGGAATTACGTTACGTTACCTTTCGGCCCGGCTTGGCCTGGTTTAGTTGCCTTGCCAGTCCAGTTGCCACAAGCGCGCAAACTTCCAATGCAAAATTATCGATTTGACTACGTGAACGGGGCATTACTACCATGTATGTGTCCGTTTTCGTCTCAATTTGTGTTATTCGAGTATCTGCGAGGGAAATGGATTTCCCTCCCTTCTTCGGATGAATTCCTTTAGGGGTTGCTCCAAGTTTATCCATTTTAACGAAAAACGTGCAAGACGTCTACTGCAAAATTTCGTGTAAACGAACTACTTGACAGAACAAGTTGAAACGTGTCATAAGAACTGAAGACATGTACACCCAGACAGGAAACATACATTTTTGTTGATTGGAACTCCAGCTGCGTGTCAGGCCGAGAATTTTTCACATTTTTTGAGGGCACTTAAATACAACTTTTGCCAAATTTCATCGGCAAGGCCCAGGTCAGGTCAGACAGGTCACACCCCGAATTTGCGTATTGTCCAAATTGCCACGTCCACCGCCATCTTCGATTTTTTTGTTCAAACGCTCATATCTCGCGTTCTATTTCATCTCACGGCAATAGTTCCGCGGTCGTTGAACTCGTCAGAATTTACTTTCCAATTTAGTTTCTATCAAGCTAATGTACCGGTAAAAAATTATTCGTCCAAGTTGAATTTTTTTTGCCAAATTTTGTTCTTGCGCCCTGTTTCTCCGCGCGTAGCTCTTCTCCAGTGCATCTGAGACCCTCATTAACGATTTTCTAATTTGGACTACAGTCGATTTCGAGTAGAAAATTATTCTGATTGGTTGATTCCTCGCCCTACAATCCACGCTCGAAGTTTCGCTATGTTTGTTACCGTGCTACTTTGAAGTCTCTAATATTAGCGCGTCGAGCTTTTGCTCGCTCGCGGTTCCGCTGCATTTTTCGCTTTTGTAACTAATATAACGCAAATAAATTATTGACATATTGGTTAAATCTACGCTTAAGATATTCAGGTCCATAAAAAGGTGGCTAGACGTTCATTAACTACAACAAAGATAGATATAGTTTTTCGCCTCCAGAGCTGGAAAAACTGACTTAATCGGAAAAAACTCCGTCACGATTTTGTTTATAAATCACAAAAGAACCTCGAAAAAAACCGCGAAAAAAACATTCTCAGAAATTTCGCGTCCTAGCGAAATATCGAATCAGAGCTTTTTTGAAGAGGACATCGATTTCTAATTTTTTTATTTGAAACATTTTCCCGGAAAATATGCCGTTTTCTCGCCATTTCAAGAAAAACAAGAGTTCAGCTTAGACGTCAATTAAACCGACAATGGCTATCAAATTTTATACTTGATGCTAAAATCTAAAAGCCTGATCTCGTCACAACAGAAATGCATAGAAATAGTTTTTTCAAAAAGCGTCAAATAAAAAAGTTATCAAAGAAAATTTGTCTGATTTAAAAATATTTTTTTAGTTGCGACGTCACATGAAATTTAACCAATTTCGACTGTCAGATTTGGTGAAAGTCGGCCTTTTTTGGCGACTTATTGCAGAACTGTCCCGGTCATAAAATTTAATCCAGAAATTCAATTTTAACGAAGATCTGACATTTTTTTGAGAAATTGTTTTCTAGAATTTTTCAGTATTTTCCAGTCGGTACACGCGTACCAGCTCAGCTCACAGTTTCAGCACATTTTCCGTCGATAATCTTCTCAGCAACCGAAATATCAAAATGCGATCGCGAAATCTTTGAAAATGGCCGCTACAGGCGCTTTCGAAAATTAGACAATTTTCGCATCAATACGAGGAAATTTCGCAGTAGACGAGAACCAATTTTTGACCTACCAACACAGCCAGGTACCTTTGCGATTTTCTTAAGACCACCAAGGCCGAATTTACAGACAAAAATATCCAAAACGCACATTTTATTTTTGAAAACTTGCCGATTTTCATGCAAAATACGCGAAAATCAACAAAAATTTTGCAAATTTGTGGCGAGGTAGTCGAAGAATTCTTTTGTCGCAATTTTTTGCTGAAATTTCAAAAATGACGGCGCTGACTTTGGCGTTTGAAAAGTTACAGTTTTGATTTAACCGTTTTTTGCATAACCGGGCGCGAGTCCCGCGTGTATCGTCAGCATTGCGACACCGCTAAAAAAAATTCATCGCTGATTTTAACGTCACCATAATGACTTTTGTTGAGAAATTTTTTTTCTACTATTTTTAGATTTTGACGTCCAAGCACGTCGTAGCTTGAAGTCTCATCTTTACGTCAAAATCATAATATGGCCGCCATCTTGTTTTTTTGCGTCAGAAAAAATTATTTCCTTCGATCCGTCTGCTCTTAAGACAAACTAACGCGTGACCAACTTTTACGGGAATCTAACTTTTACGCGTGATCTCGAAAGTTGGTCTTTCAGGAACAATATAGAAAAAATAACACAAAAAGAGATGACAAGCTCTAACTTTGACGGGGAATCTACTAAAACTTTGGGCCGAAGGCCCGGATGATGGAGGGCCGAAGGCCCGACGCCGCCGATAGGCTAAGGTCTCGGAAGAGACCTTGGTGGTATTAAAAAAAAAAAAGATTGAAGACTCTTTCCTTAACCGTATTATGATGGCGTGTTTGAGGCTCAGGTTTCCTGCCGAGACTAAAAATAGCGGGAAATTAATTTCCATAGCAACACAGAGGGCTGAGTTGTGTTTAGAGACGGAAAATGAATGTTCAGTCACGTGGCGGAGGACAAACATCATAAAATTTAACGACGGCTTATAATCAACTCCTACCTGGATTAAAGTAACGGATTGACGACGCTTTAAATTGAATCCATCGGATTACAATGATTATTATTATTATTACTAAGTCGATATAGAACTGTGATTTATAGATCATCCGTCATTGATAATAATCATCATCTCCTATCTATTTAAATTAACTATCTATAGATTGTGCAATTTCCTGTGAATTACACACCCCTTACTTCGTATACCTAACCTGCCTAGGTATATCCCTGACCTTGCCCGCCATCACTACTCACTCCTACTTATACTTGAACGAAACGGGACGTGATTCTTCAATTTCAATCCAACGTTAATTACATCAATATTTGTCGGTAATGAATACGGGGCAATTATTACCCAAGATCTACAATAGTTAGAGCAAAACATCGTCAAACAATAATTATGCATCGTTTCAATTTCATCAAGATGACATTTCATACCCTCCCAGTGCATTCAGCAGTTTCTCTCAAAGTTACCATGCAATTCAATAAGAACAAAGACTTATCAACCGAGCTCAACTTGAGCTTTGAACTAACAGCAAAGTCTCTTTACAAAAAGTACAATAAGTGGTAATGGTATTATGTACCTCTATGTAATTTTGTAATTATAACCAAGATGAAGATAATTAAAGCAGAATTCCATTCATCATATCCTGGACCAATATTACTAGGTAGGTGGGTAAAGGTAATCGTCACAGCTCGTAGCTGGGAATAAGGTGGGTATTATGAGAGCGGCGGCGGTGGCAGCGTCGGCGGCGACCGCGAAACGAGGCCAATCGATATGCTAATACACATGTCCCCAGCAGTTCCAGTTAATATAATCACCTCTCCAAGCCGTAACAGGTGAGACTATCAATTATCCCGGCGCACTGCAGCGGGACCGGGCCACCTCAAGTTCCGGCAGCCGCCCCCGCCACGCTCTTCGCCCCTCTCGAATCGGTGACACTGCCAAGGACGGGTCACCAAATATAAATCATCGGACGGAACCGCCAATACACCTCACAACAAATCATATCGTCTGCACGCGGGTTGGTGTTGTTTTGTCTAATGAGAGATTCTTCAATTCGGGAAAGCCTAAAGAAACTCGATGAGTAATTCAAATTTTTGTAGGGGTGATGTTTAGTTCTACTTCCTGATGATGGCACCATTTCAAGGTTATTTTTAACCCTCTCTGCATTATGTCATAGGGTGTTCCTCACCTTCAAATTTGACATTGACCATTATGATTTTGATTGCATCTCGCATGATATATTACTGGACAAGCTTAATCACTATGGCATTCGCGGGATCCCGCTGTCTCTTATACGCTCGTACTTGACGGGGCGTTCTCAGGCAGTTTGGTGTAATAACATCCTGTCTGATTTCAGATTGATCAAACATGGTGTACCTCAGGGGTCGGTGCTGGGTCCTTTATTATTTATCATATATATATATATAAATGATCTAGAGAAATTTATGCACGCGTGTAAGTCTGTAATGTTTGCGGACGATGTCACTTTCGTTTGCATGGGAAAAAATCTGTCAGAATTAACAGCAAATACTGACGAGATCGAAAGGAGGGCACAGGATTGGTTTACAGCAAACAGGTTAAAACTGAACACTGGTAAAACACAAAAGTTGCAGTTCTTGACGCGTCGTTCTGAATCCAGAATAGATAGTGCGAGACTGCTTGAAGTTACCTTGGACAACACCCTGACCTGGGACTGTCATGTCCAGTATTTAAGACACAGATTATCTAGTGTTCTTTTCCTGATTCGTAGGCTGAGATCCAGCATTGGTCCTGGCCGCCTGCGAGAGTGGTCTATTTTTCTTTGTTCCATTCTAGCCTGAGTTATGCTGTTGTTCTCTGGGGCGCTGCTACAGAGACTGTATATATTTTTAGATTGCAAAAAAAGGCAATCCGTATATTGGCTAATGCACCTTTCAATGATCACTGCAGGTCATTGTTCAAAAAGTTGAGGATACTTCCGTTACCATCCCTGTATATACTTAGTGTTCTGCTTAAGATTCATGAAAAATCTGACCAATTAATAAAGCAGTCAGACGTACATAACTACTTCACACGTGGCGCAGACGACATTCGGACAGATCACTTCAGATTGACAAGATCGCGGAAGAATAGTCTAAATTATGGACTCTATAATGCACTGCCTAGATGTGTAAGGCTTCTTGACGCCAACAGGTTTAAAAGTACGCTCAGATCCTATCTCCTAAGCCACTGCTTTTACTAAATTAATGAATATTTGGACGAGGTGGTCTGTTGGGACGGCGCTCACCGATGTGCATATGACCTGAAACCTTGACTTGTTTTTATTGTTGTTTTATACACTATTATGTCTAGTTTTCTGTGTTTTATTATTGTATGTGTTTTATTTTCTCGATGTACACTACATTTTGTTGGATTGTATATGTGTGATTAGGTACATTTTACTAATATTTGTGCGCATGTAGTACGCCTTGACTTGCTACAAACATAATTTTATGTATACGTGGTCAAATAAAGGTAATCTAATCTAATCTATGACGATGTCGTCAACGAACAGACTCCGCAGAAAGGGGCACACTCCTCCTTGTGGACATTCTTTAGTTGCATTTATCTGAATGGTGCATGTTCTTGCCCACATTGGTTTCAAATTCTCGAAGACAGTGTGCCTAAGTAACTAGCTAGGACTTAACTAGCTGCGCAATCAATGCAGGAACGACAAGTCAGCAGTCATTGTCCAATCCTCGGATCGAAGAGAATCATGGAGTTATTTATTCATTCGTCCCGAAAAAGAACGGACTAAACTGAATTTAAGACCGTCCAACTCGGTTCCAAGTTCACCCAAGAACCGAATAATTGCAGGTCGCCAATCTGTCGAAAGTTTTGAACAAGAATCGACAATAATTCTTTTCAGGCTTTTCGCAGATCCGCACGACGATATATACAAACACGTCTGTATAAATGTACCATGAAGAAGTAGAGATAAAAATGCGCATAAGAGAGGGCGTTGTTATAAATGATAAATGCGGCAGGATAGGTGACGTTTTGAAACGCTTCTTGCTATATACGCTCCTCTCCCTCCCCAGCCCCGAAACGGCACCGTTATGAATAAGGAATAGAGTTGGAATCCTTGTTGCGCCCGAATAACACTTCTACACGTACGTGGTACATCAAAGTAAGTACAACCTGAAATGTATATGCGGGGGAAGACGGAGAGGATGATGCATGGAAACGAACGACGTCGGCGCATCGGCGCCGCCATGCGTAGGGAATCTGAACGTGTTATCCCGGCGTTCCCGTGTTCCGGCTCGACGGCAAGTTGCGGGAGTGCTCCTTATTGGAAGCCCGTCGTCTGGTAATCCCCATTGTTGGCCCGCATTAGGCATTCAAGGTTGGCCTTTAGAATTACTTCAATCCTATATCCAAACAGGCTTTCTCTCTCTTCCTTTCTCTCTTCACGTATGTATTTTTATTTGTTGCAGCCGCTTTTCCATATACCTGTATAACATACAGGATTTGTGGATAAATATAAGGTGGCCTTCAGGATATTAATTATTTTATTGCTCGAGCATTTTTAACTTCCTGCTGCATGGAAATTCCAGTTATTTATGGTAAGTTACTACTTCGAGTACTTAAGTACATCAAAGAAAGCTGCATGTTTTGATTGAAAAAATGCTTCACTTGAGGTCACTTGTGGTGCCAGGGCACATACCGTGTGTCCCCGGATAGGTGAAACGACTCTTATAAAAGACAAAAAATTTTTGATTTTGATTTTCATTTTTTGGGGTTCAGCTCTGCTTGGTTAAAGAGTAATTTCTAACAAAAATTTAGTTTTGAAAAATCAAGCATGCCTTGGAAATTAAAAAAAAAACATTTTTTCTGTGGAGTAAAGTGCCTTTTATGTGGCAAATACGACAAAATGTTATTTGAAAAAGTTGTTCAGAATCAACATTCAGGTCTCTATACCAAATTTCAAAATCATAGGCCAACTTTGATCTTTTACATTTACTTTTATGTTTTATTTCACAAATCAAAGAATTTCATTTATTGTAACAAAGACTGATATTGACAGATTGCTATTGCTATGGAAACAATTTGGTTTTTCCATGGCAGTCTTTGTTACAAAATGAAATTCTTTGATTTGTGAAATAAAACATAATAATAAATGGAAAAAATAAAAGTTGACCAATGATTTTGAAATTTGGTATAGAGACCCGAATGTTGATTTTGAACAACTTTTTCAAATAACATTTTGTCGTATTTGCCACATAAAAGGCACTTTACTCAACAGAAAAACCGGTTTCTTGGAAATTTCTAAGGCATGCTTGATTTTTCAAAACTAAAATTTTGTTAGAAATTACTCTTTAGCCAAGCAGGGCTGAACCCCAAAAAATTAAAATTAAAATAAATAAAAAATTGTCTTTTATAAGAGTCGTTTCACCTATCCGGGGACACACGGTATGTGTAGAAGGCAACGAAAAAGCCGACAAGATCAGAACCTTTTTGCGGGTTAGGAAAAAATGTTTACAAAGCCAAAATGAAGAAAAAAGACGAAACCCAAAGAGAAAATTTCTGTAAGTTCGTCCCAGGATTAAGATTGGCCAAATTAAAGATACAACCAAAAAAGATTTGAAGCCTTTTAGCATCAAACTGAATAAAACAGTTTGAGAACGCAAACATATTTTCTCACCGCCGGGTATTGCAGACTACTTGGAGCATACCTTTTGGTCTACAAAACGACCAAACCTGTAGACTCTGCATGGAAGGGGACGAAACCCCAATTAATAGATCTCCTGGTCGAGTGCGATGCAGTACAACAAAGAAGACTCCACTGTCTTTTTTTATCATCAACCAGCGGAAAAAGTGCAAACTTTAGAACCATAAACCTCCTCCGAAAACTAGAACTGGAACTGTATTATGGGGTGCTAAAATCGAATAGTCACCAAATCCCAAGTATGCAAGAAGCAGACGGCGCAGGATTCTTCTCCTACCCTCTTACACACCTCTCCCTAATCTTTGTCTCATCAGCTTAAACCAAAGAATTTCAGACCACAAGCTTCAAATTTTTTAACAACGCCGGCTTGTACGACCGATTTCAACCAGTAACCAACGTCTACGGGATCTGATTTGACTTATTTAAATTATTTTCCTTATCGAGTTGTACCTATGTATTTATTTCATGTTGGCAAAAAATTATATAATTAGCAAAAATGTTGTTGTGACTAGTTCTAGTTGACATGCCGACAAAAAACTGACTTAACAAGTAAAACATCTGATAAAAAAAAAACGAATAATAATAATAATAATTAAGTGTATGTGTATACTTACATTCTTGTTTGAAGGTGAAGTATTCTGTTAAATGTCGACACTCGTGGTTACCACGAAGAAGGAATAACGTCGTAGGATACACTAATTTCAGGGCCCATAAATATAATACACACTGAAAGAAAGCAAAGCAATAGATAATAATAATAAGAAAAAAAAAAAGAAAAGGAAAGGAAGAGAGAAAAGTTTCCTTCCTCACTCACCTCTATACTAAAATAACCTCGATCTACGTAGTCGCCAAGAAAAAGGTATTTTGTACTAGCAGGTGGTCCTCCCACTTCGAATAATTTCATTAGGTCATAAAATTGACCGTGTATATCTCCACATACTGAAACAAAGAAAAAGAACAGTTTTAACTTTTTATTCGTAATTTTTTCCGCTTACTTAATACTTAATTTTATCATTAATCCATAGATACTTTTTCATATTACTATTACTAAAAATGAAAATATCAAAGGACAATGAATGTATTTTTCTACCTAATTTATTATTATTAATGGTTCGAATAATGGAAGAAAGAATACTGTTCGTTGTGCGATTTCAAAAACGTAGGTACCAGAAAAAAATATGATCTGAATAATGGTTAAAACGGTAACTCTAACAAACAAGGTCTCTTCCGTCCTTGTTTGTTGAGACCTTGGCCTGTCGGCGGCGTCGGGCTTCATCCTTTGGGCCTTCGGCACGGAATTTCAATAGATTCCCCGTCCAAGTTAAAATTTGAAATTTTTTTTACTCACTTTTTTTTCTATATCACTTCTGCCAGCAGTAAATTCCACGTCAAAGTTAAAGCCTGTCACCTCATTTTGTGTTAAGATAAGTTAAAATGAATGTGAAAAAAATACGAACGATTTCATCGATTTAATTTTCGACCAGTGAGGATTTTTATATTTTTTGTCAAAAGTGGCAACATATGCGAGACGAATTATATTTGAAGAAAAAAATTGAAAAAATTTCACGATGAAGAAAATACAGGAAGATACAAATAGGGCACGCGGAAAACAGTCTTAATGCCCTGCCGAAACTTTTCCCGATTTTGAAAGTTTTTCCAGCGTGTAGGTAAAAAACTTTACCTTATTTTTCTTGTAGATATAATAAACTCTCTATCGCAGTGTTTCATTATTTTGTCAAATATATTGTAAAAAAAAAGAAAATTAGAAAAACGTTCGAAATAATAATTCGAAAAATGATAGGTGAGCGGCATTTTTTTTAACCGAAAAACGATCTCAACAAAGTTTGTACGTCTGTGCGTTCCCTAAGAAACTGTGCGAATAGAATCTCTCCGCGATGTACCGTTACCGAGAAAAATCCCACAGGTGGGACGTTGCAAAAAAAGTACGGTCCTAAACGGGAACCTTAGAATTCTCGGCTCCGGTCTATTTTCAACAGGTCGTAATTGCGGGTGCTAAGGTTCGTCTCTGCCAAATTTCAACTCGATCTGTGCAACTTTCAGACACTCAGGGCCTTTCCTAGGATCTTTCCGAAAAAAAAATCGGAAAAAGGGACAGTTCCCGCGTAACGGATCCCGCCCATTTTCAATAGGCGCCATTTAAACGGATCAAAATTTCAGGTTTCTAGGAAGAAAAATAGCGCCTGTAGAGTGTTGGCTAGCAAAACGCACAGACACACAGACCGAGCGACTTTTGGGCTGATAGTGGGCGTATAATAATTTACACCAGTCCAGCGCTAATTTTGTTAAGAGGTGTTGAAATTAATCATAATAATCAATGAAAAAAAAAAAGTAAATAAGCGCCACTGTTAACAATAAACGTGAATAATAATAAGATCATCTGTCAATGTGTCAATGTCAATGTCAGTAAATAAGTACAAGCAAATACACTAGATAATCATCTAATGTATTTGGTACAAGAGAGACTTTTTTTGAGCACACCGGTGGCCGAGTGGTTCAGTGGGCGATCTGCAGAATCACTGAACCCGGCGGACTGAGTTCGATTCTCGGTGAAGCTCTGGGTGTCTGTGTTGTCCTTTCTACTATTTAATGGCATACTTGAGGGTGGGTAATGTTGGCAAATAGCTCAAACCCATAATTACCGGAGTGGAGCGACTTTGTCTTACCCACATACTACTACATAGTGAAGACCGAAGCTACCTCCTTAAAAAAAACTTTTGGTTTTTCATGAAAAGGTGTAACGTTCGTTTATGAAATTCTTGAAGAATTTCAAGGAGGGTAATTTTTTCTTTCTTTCCTCCCTGGTGGTCCGTTCGATGTCTTTGCATGATTAGAGACGGTGCGGAGGAAAACATCCAGCTCGTACATCCGTAGATGTTGCCAGTTGGTATAAGAGTCGTAATTCGTGCGGATAATGCCAAGAAATTCAGATACGCTGGGGAGCAAGTTTATGGAAATAGTCGTCTAATAACCAAATTGAAAACATAGTAGGAAGTGATCTCTATCAGTACAGAGAGAGAACTGAAATTTTGTCGCAGGAGGGACTCGAACATCTTTCAGTCAGATCGGTGTTAGATGAAGGAGGGAAAGGTTTTGTTCTGTAGACTCGGTCATGGCACGAGTAAATAGGCCAGCGGTCGGTCTGCGATGGATTAATTTGTTTTCTTTTTTTTCTTGAATAGTTTCATTTTTAATTCTAACAAATGCAAGTTATACGTGAATCGAAGTACCCAGAAAATTAATTATTTGCGACCCTCTGCGTCAGTGAGAGCAGGTACCAGCAAACACAGAGGTAAAGTTTAGCAAATAATTATGTGCTGCGATAGCATAGTTAGTTTTCTGTTTTTTAATAGGGTCCTAGGAAATGACTTTTATGAAATAGCTCCTCTAAAATGGCTTTGTAGGAACGAGTTTTGTGAAACGGTTCTAGTTTTATTCTTGTTTACACCCAGTTAACTGGAGAAGAAGATACGAGTGAAGAGTGACTTTCATTAAAGTGAATTTTATTTGTGGTTTGATGCCCTTATGAAGTTATGCTTAATAAGAAATTAAAATCAAAACTATCAATGTTTTTTTTTTGTAGCGAAAACACAACGTAGGAATTTTCCTGTTTTTTAATTGTTCATATACTTGAAAATTGTAAAGTTTTTTTTCCAAATTTGTAAAGTAAATCCAGTGTTGCCGGAAAAATCTGCTGGAAGTCGAAGAAAAGTGTATCTTTATGTTTCTTACCCCGAATTTCGCTTAAAAAGGGTGAATTTCGGGGCAAAGGTCTTTCCATGAAAAGAGTCAATTCCTTTATTAATTTTATTCCTCAATTATAAGAATCATTCAAGAAGGGAACTAAACGCGATTTTAATTTAAATTAATTAAGAGTTCATTAGGATCTGCATGCAGTAAGCAAAAATAGCAGTAGCAGCACTTGGCGCCGATTACCAACCAACAACGACATTACTACTTCACTTAATAATAATTATTAATATACACTGACCGGACTGTTTTCTCTATTAATTTCTAATCCTAAACCTGTTATACCATGTTATATAGATGCGTAGGTATACATCTAACACAATAAAATAACCGATATTCATTCAGCTTATTAACCCAGTTATCCTCCCTTCTCCCTCTCTCACTCTCTTGTTTTTATTATTATTATTGTCTATACGTCTATAGTCTAGTCTACAACTCTATCCTAGTTATCTCTTATCTGCATCCATCTACCCAGCTCCAGCAGGATCTGGAATAACACAACAGCGGGCGAGACTATGTAAAGACGTCTGACGTCTGTCTGTCTGTCTCTCTGTCTGTCGCTTGTCTCAAATCTGAAGTCTGCTTGCTGAATAACGGTCGTGCATAGGAATCGAGAAGAAAGCGACCTACATTATTCTCCGCATAATAATAATAATAATCCGAAAAGCTTTATTAATATCTCCATATCATAGCAAAACCCATAAATCTTCTCCTGTAATCTCATTATTACTCAGTTCTTGCTATGCAAATTTAACATCTTCATCTTCAACGAAATATTGGGTGCTCATTAATTAACACGTCCTGGGTTGGCCATGGAGATCGAAACGTATGTCATAACTTGATTTTCTATTAATTTGGAATAGTAGACCGGTCTATGCGACTTTCTATGATTGTGAAAAATTGCCTTAGGCTTTTTTAACTTATTTCTTTTTCAACCTGTAGAAATTTCTAAGAGAGTTGTCCCTATCTTTAGAAACCTTGAATCAACTTAACAATCTCTTTAGGTATTCACATGAATTCGGTTACAAACCAATAATATTCAATTGACAGACATTTTAATGAACTTTAGTTTAAATCGCCCGAACCTCTAGTTCCCAGAGTTTAATAAAACTATAATTTAAAACATTTTATTCATAAAGAATGAAATACGAAATTTACTTGAAATGTCTCATAAGATGTCGATTTCGCTCTTTCTACTAGGTATAAAAGCTCTTCGGGAATCAAAGGAAACGTTACTTACAGTTTGGTGTTTGATGGCAAACAGGTGTTTGATGCGGGCCAAGGCCCAAAATTTGGGACACTTAATGGTTTTGATTATAGGTTGAAGGACCAGGGTTTTAACCCCGAAGGAAACAGGAGTAGGTAGGTATGCTAAGTAAATAGTTCGAATAAGTAGTTACTGACCTACGGTTTGCTTTCTGTCTCCTGATGTTTGGCTGTAGACCACTTAATTTTAACGAATATACCGCGGTTGTAAGGCGCTGTTAATATACGTTCCCGATACGATTAGTTATTACGAATGTATTAACACGAAGTGGGAGGATGTCTGACGATCCGACCTTCGATACGATTTGCGAATCTCGAAAATGCGACATCACTCGACGACTTCGAGTGACCAAATGGTTTTTCCTCCTTCTCACTTCTGTCTTTGCATGTGCGGGTAAAAGGGAAGGAAGGGGTAGGGGTTGAATGTTCTTCGAACCCACGAATTTACGTTGACGAATGAATATTTAACGACCAAATCAATTACGATGACGGAACAGTTGGAGGTACTGGGAGTTAGTTACCTTCCTTGATTAAGTCGACTAAGAGAATGAGCCTGTAGTTGATTGAACAGCACTCGGTTGTTTCTATTTTACTTTTAGGCAGGAGATACAGTAAATGAATTGAGGTAGCGTTACTGGAACGGAGATATTTGGGTCTTGAGAAATTTAAATCGGCCACTAAGTTCGGTGTTGAGTTAGGTCACTGTCGGAAAGTCTAACGAGACAATTAAAGATAATTATTTGCCGGAAACACCCTTATTGAATCGGACAAACACGCTTGGATTTTTACCCGAGAGGAAAATTCCTCGCCGTCTTTGGAGAAAATCATAAATGGCCACGCAATTAAATATCGTTCGGTTGAAACGTAGTTTCTCGAAAATCACCCGAAACACTCGTTGTTTTTGAATTCAAAAATCTAATTATGAGATAGAATGCTAGAAGTTGTAGGTACTTCTTTCTCCAAAAAGATTAAGGCATGGGAAAGATAAAGAGATGGAATTTAGATAAGGTACACCCCGAGCCTGTCTCTCTTCCTCGACGCTTTCTTCCAGGTGGGCGTCGTAGGTCACGCGTCCTTTTGGATCAATCTTGATATTGGGCATGTATCGGTATTGCCAAATAAGGAGCTTCACGTCAATCTCTGGGTTCTCAGGTGATGTTTTCTACACTGATCAAAGGATCCGGGAATTCAAACGCGATACTTTTGAGAAAAAGGTCGCTAGGAATTTTATCTCAAGAAAACAATTCTATTTTCGATGTAATGTACGCGTAAATAAACTTTAACGCCATAAATGCGTTACATGTGTGCGAGTAGTACTAGTACTGCGTTAAATGGGTTAGTTAAAGTGCCACAGAAATATAAATAAGATTCAATGAATACATTAAGACTTAATGCGAGCTTAACTACAATGTAAGAGAGTATTAATTTTAAATAACAGAAAACGAATATGAAGTGTAGGAGGTAATGAATGAATGGCATAATTGAGCGAGATGTTGTGAAGGATTTTATTGATTGTTTGATTGATTGATCGGTTGATTGATTGATTGACTGATCATCGAGAGACTGACCGAGCGCATCGCTCAAACTAATAATGGTGCGAAATAAAATTTGATAATCGCGACGACGACGACGGGCAGACGTTGCGACGTCTATTTTTGACTCACGCCACGCCGCACAATAGAGAGACGCTCTCGCTATAGTCCAGGAACAGAAAGAGATCCGTCCTTTCCTCTCCTCTCTCCAGCCGGCGTTCGGGAATAAATCATCGGAAACTGGAATAAGTTGCCGTTGCCTCTTTCTACTATGATATAAAGGCGAACTTGGCCTCCACCCGCATCGATGTTGTTCGCATCGGTACAACTTTGTTTTTGCATTCTTCGTTACTTTTTCTGGCTGCCTGTTTAGTTGTCACTTATCAGGTTGTTCGCGTATGTGTATTCCTAAAATAATTATTCTCGATTATGTAATTTTTTCTGTCTAAGTTTATCAAGTTGAATCTGAGTCTACTTGACTTCACATAACATTGTATAAAATACCTATACACCTAGAGAAACCAATGTTTTCTTCTTGCATCTTTTTCTGATAAGGAATGTCAAAAAGGAGTGCTTAAACTATCCCAACCTGTTTGATGTTTGTTATCTGAAGCAACTGATCGCAAGCCGAGGCAGGTACTTTTAATGAATAATTCCAGACACTTTTTAGGAAAACAGCAAATTTTTGAAATGTTCTGCAACTGCTTACTCGTCGTAACATTAGATTTTAAGTTCCTGCCGCATAAAAGTAGTATTACAGTGCGCTTTGACCGAGTTTTTTTTTTTTTTTTAATAAACACTTACGCAAAATTTTTCACTTATTGGAGGGATTTTCTTGTTACCGCGAACACTACGAACCACACCACAAAAAAAAACCGTCGAGAGAGCTGCGGCATAAAGCATCCGTGCGTAGTTACATTAGGTGCAAAATACAAGAGCGACCTTAAAGATCTACGACCTCAGTTAGTTCTTTAGGATTGTGTGCATTTGTTTCATAATGGCCCTTATTGTTGCACGTGTTTCATCACAATGACGATAACACCGAAAAGATTATAAGAGCTTTCAAATTCTACACTGTATGGTCACATATTTTATTAACATCACTGTTTGAAAGTATTTTCCTTCATCTGACAATTAATAATTATTATTATTATTGTCGTCACGACGCCATAAAACAAATAGGGCTTCACTGAATATGAAAAGCATGGCCGTAAATTTAAATAAATGCAAGAAACCGAAGGCAAACAAGATAAAGAAGTTATTTCACTTTTTATCAGAAAGAGATCAGTTGTTTTGAACGCCTATATGATATAAAAAAGATCGAAAATTCAAGTAAAAGCAACAGATCATTGGCCCAATTATTCCGGTTCAGTGTATCCCCGTATCCCTCCGTCTAGCCCAGTGTAGGTATTGACTCAGTCGATTAGATTTGCAAAACAAAATCTACAACCCTATTTTGGACGAGAATTGATCGCCTGTAATGCGGTATTGATTTTCTTCCAGTCCAACCCCGGGACAGTTGAACTTATACCCCGGGAATCTCACGTAGCCCTTGTGTAAATTAAAGTTTCTCCCCTAATAGATTTCGTGAGAGCGAATCGCTCCTCGCATGTAAATAAAATAAAAATCATTTATAATTTCAAATAGGTGAACCTAAATTTTCAGCGTTTGCTATAGTTAATATTTTTTAATTTGAATAACCCCTCATCAGCATATTACCATGCACTGTAATAATTATTAATTCCCGTCGTATTTTATCCTGATTCACCGCTAAATCGGAAAATCTACTCCACCAATTATTTATTAGTACCTAAATCTTAACCAGAAGATGCTTCCACATAAACTATATCGACATTTTACATCCCGTAAAACTACTAGCTCTTGGACAGATATATAATGCATTCACGAATGAATTAAATACAATTATTTAGAGATTTAATAATAAGTTGATATTTTAATAGGTAGGTATACCTAAATAATCGTCAGTTAGTTAGGTTGTATAATATAATAATAATTATCATCCAAGAGAGTTATGGGATGGATAATCGTCATCACAAACCTATTTATACTAGAGACAAGCTTGTCTACATTTAAATTTAATGTCCATCGGCAAGAAAGCCGACATTAATAGCAACAACAATAATATAATAATAATATATTAACCCTGTAAATTGCAGAACGTCTTTTCATGGAGAGAGCGCCACTCTACCGTCCGGAATTAATGTGACCCCATTTAGTACGCGAACAAGAACAAAGCCCTGATCCGGTCACCTCCGATGAAGAGAAACAGACTGGAGAGGACAAATTAAGATTAAGCCAATGCGAGCAGAGGGTGATGATGATCGAGCCACGTCTCCCACGGCGATTAATGAATCCTTCTGCCGAGTTGATAAGAGGAGAGAAGTGAATATTATGATAATCCTATTTTACCATCAGGAATAGTTAAATGCTTTAATATTACCTTTGGTTAAGAGCACTTACAAAACAAGTTACTATTAATAGCGTCGGTAATGCGACCCCCTTAACCAAAATGCCCCAAATCGAAGGCCTAACTGAAATATTTAAAAAGAAGAACCCCTTTGACGTTTAAAATGTCAACTAGTCGGTCCTGAATGTCTGTGGAATTCCCGGTCTGACTACTTTGAATTTGAAGTTATCCCGCTTAACAACTGAATTTTAAATACACCTGCTTTATTTTTTCGTTACTTGAAGCCCTAACCTAAATGTGGCGCTCGACTGGAACTCCCGAGAAAAAAGCCCGACGGAGAAAAAACAATCGTTCTCAGTTCCAAATATGAAAAGAATCAACGGTGGTTTCTGAAAAGAGTAGATCAATCGTCTCGATAACAACTGTCACCAAATCCAATGAACTCTGTTTCAAACAGATATCTTTAAGATAACCGTGGAACCGAAATAGGTTCTGTTAGTTTAGCCGTCTGCACGGAAGGTAACGGGGTCCGGTTAGGAAGCTACCCGCCTATGAGTTTGACGTGAATGACTGACAAAGTGACAACTAAAATGACAATGACATAAGGTACGTGGCTCTTGCTTGCGTTGTCGGGGTTCCTCTCTATCATCACTGATGACGGGCATGCGTGTTGACATATAGACAATACGGGTCATTTCATACTTGAAAGAATCCGAAGCGATTATAGCTTTTATCAGTTTTTTTTCCTATATCTTTATGCATACCGAAGATTGAAGAATCAGGGTAAGATTTTGCAAGATCAAATTGATCATCTCGTATTATTATTAAGCCAATTAAGGAATTTGCTTCAATTTCGATTTCACTCTAAGACTACATCTCGGGAACTACCTTCCTTCAGATCTTAGCCCGAGATTTATCTCTAGATCTTACCACATCTACGTATTACGAGGATTTACCACAGAGACCTACCTTAATTTCGAATCTCGTCTAGAAATCAGGCATTTTTTGCATATGGATTGTCGTTTCGAGATTCCGTTCCCTAACCTTACTTCAAGACCTCATACCTTCATATATCAAACGTCTCTGTTCTACCCACACGTACTACACGCCAAACGTCGCCAAGCCCTTCTTGGACACCACAATCTCTCTTATACCAGACGTCACCAGGAGCCCTCCTTATACTACAACGTTAGGTCACGAAAACCACCTGTTGGAGGTCATTGCCCTAACGCTACAAGTGTTGGTTGAATCGAAGAAGTGAATAACTACTTATAGTTACTTTCAGAACTCGTTCAAGTTTAATATGCAACAAAACCGTAGCATCCCATGACAATCAACATCCGTAGGTGGGAGGTGTCTCTCATAGATATATCAAACATATTTTCACCCCACCCGGCTACGATCGCATGAAAAAACAGCGCTAAGGGAAAAGGGTAGGCAATGACGTTTCTTTTTGCCTGAAGAATTCTTGGAGATGCAAAAACTTAAAAGTTCACGCACGGTTAAATCAAAATGAAACTACTAAAATCGCGAGCGTATTACGCATTAACGTTATTAGAGCATGCGAAAGTCGTAAAGCATAACTTAGTCGATAGTTAGTCGGGCGGCTACGCTATATTCTACTCCCGCGTGTTCCTCCTCCCGGATTATAAGAAGCGAACTGGTGCCGTGATAGGGTGTAGTTCAATTTAGAAATTTACAGGAAATAATCAACATAGATTCTGATCATTCCGGAGCAAATCTCGACGCGCGGAGCACCGCAAGTAGTAACGTGTGCGGGACGGGGAGGGGACGGGCGAGGGAGGTTGTAATCGCGGCGGTAATTACACACCGGGCACGAATTGCTCGAACCGGCTCGTAAATTTTTAACTTTTCACGTTATGCCGTTTTTAAATAATGCCATGGTAGGAAAAAATGGGCTGTTGCGTTTAGTAGGTGCAAGTCTTGTAATTATTATGGGGCGAGACGACATCGAGCGCTGTCATTGCACTTGCAGCGAGTAAATTTCCACGCATTACCTCATCTACCACCAAGCCGGGACAAGGACATACAGGACAAGAAAATGTAGTGCAAGTGGAGATGGAACAGAGGAGTTCTCTTCTTTGTCGCCGGCGGCGAAATGTAAACGGATCGATGACACCGATACAGCTCGGCTTGACTCAGCAGGCGTCCTTGCCGCTGCCGCCATCCATAACATAACCGAACACCGCCGCGACGTTGCCGACGCCGCCTTCCTGAGGAGCGGCGAGCGAACAAGTCTTGCGTGCCCTTCTCTGAGTTAAGCTGAGACCGAAACGACGAACTACGAGGAACAATAAACAATAACTTCAATCGCGTTTGTTTCTTGTGAATTCAACAGCACGACTATTAACGTTGATGGAAGGGTAGATAAATAAATACGCACAGAAGTGGGATGTTTGATGTTTTGTGTTATTTTACTTCAGGTAGGCAGGGGTATAATAACAAACGAGTTTAAAAAACCGTTATCTCATCATTAATTGGGGGAAGCACTGAAGAGAACCGACCTATATACCAACTGCGCATGGTAAAATCGAAACCTTAGACGCAAAACAACTTAAAAAAATTTATTTTAAATAAATGACAAATTATAATGACAATTCTTGCAAGTCGTATCGACATCATTTTTATTTTTTATCGGACCGGCGTATACGTTGATGCCATTTCTCTTTGCGATATCTTCCTCCATCCTCGGATCTGTTCTAATTTGGAGGACGTGTCCGGAAGCCGAAGTCGGACCGGCTCGCACGGTTTTTTGCACATTCGGCCTTTGTTTGTGGCATCTGCGACCGCGCCCGTCCACCAACGGAACAAAGCGGAACGTGCAAGAAATGCCCCCACAAATTGTGTTTCACTTTTTGCCGGCCGCATCAGACCAGTCCAGTTCTCGGTTTATACATTTTTCCAGCTTCCAACGTGATAGGCTTGCGTACTGCCGACGACTGCCCATTCGCACTGGCAGAAATATGTTTCTTTTTTGTTCCCTTCAAAGACAGAAAAATTCGCCTTAAGTGTCTCTTGATTTATTTGACGTATTCGTCAATGTAGGTCGAGTAAAAAAAGAAACAAACAAGCACAAGACATTATTATTGCGTGGCTAGCGGATTGCGGTGAGACTTCGGCATCAAAAGAAATAAAAGAAGAGACCTATCAATGCAATTTTCAATTAATTACCTATTAGTATTAGTGAACAGCGAACGAATTCGCATTAATGGTTCAAATTTATTGAATAATAATTAAATCTGGAGCTTATGATATTTAGCGAAATTCAATCTCCAAACGACCTCCTCAGTTCAACGAAAATCCCGCGTGCGGACGTGAGCCGACGAATTATCGGCGCCGTTCACATTATGTGAGCGAGACTTATTTTCACGAATTTTCGTTCCTACCTATCCGAATCTTATTTTCTGTTTACCATTTATTATTAATGAAACGGTGGCGTTAATTCCGTTCATGATTTTAATTAATTTTTTATCTCATAATGAACTTTAATAATTAACAAAAATGAAATTAATTAAAGAACGCTCATCTTGTTCCTGTTGGTCGAGTCCGCACCTCAACACGAAGGTGCGGACTCGCGGTCCTGCGATAACTACTCTTGTTTAGGGGCGTAAACTTCCAATAATTAATGAAATGCAAAATTTTAAAGGGAGCAATAATTCCAGATAGGAAATATAAGGAAACGGAACATTTTTATATGCCACTAAAATAAAAGTAATGGAAGCTTCTTCTTGCGACACATTTAGCCTCTACGTTTCAGAATTAAAAAAATAAATTAAGTTATATAATTAAACACACCAACACCAAAGTACGCACCCATAGAAATGAACCAGCACCTAATTATGTATATATGTAATAATAGCACGCCCAGGACGAGGTTTTCATTAATTAAATATCGGTGTGTATTTTATTTCGTCAAAATTTCTACGGCTTCGAATAAGTTGACGCGTTCGCGAGATCTTTCACTTGTAAGAATTCCTGTCGCACTTTCTATTTCCACCCGGAGGAAAATTCACCGAGTATCTCATAAAAATAAACCCCCACCCCTCCTCCCCACGGTTCACGGTGACTTTCTCAGAGAAGCGGTTCCCACAAATCACAAATCTTTCTTGTGAAATGCACCGGCAGCCAGTTCAACGACGAGAAAGTCACAGGAGGGTGGCGTATCGTATGAAACAAAGTATGGGAGGGAGCAGTTTGTTATTGGAAGGATGGATGTCTGTCGTAACTTGATCATTTAATTTTGGAAAGTTTGTGAGTGAGTGCGTGCGTGTATGTGTGTGTAGGTTTAATTAGGTTACACAGCAGTATTTAATTAAATTCCGGGGCAAAACGGGGCAAAAGGAAACCAGAGGTGGCCACTTTATGACGTGTTGCGTGCGGGTGACTAGGACTACTATACGGTTCGTGGAGTAATTGCTATTCGACAACGTTGTTAATGTGACCTTTATATTATTGTGTGTAACAGGAGTAGGTGTGCAATATTGGGATAGCAACAACAGAAACAGTTACTGCGAAATTATCTGCTGCTTCACTCACAACAACATACTGACTCACCGCAGATTTCTAAAAACCATAGAATACGGCGGAGAGGTACTTGAAGTGGTGACTTACTGTACTTGTACAGTATGTACAGTACGTGAAATGTATCTTAAGAATTCACGAACCAGGCAATCTATCAGTAAATAGATTATTAATTAAGGAAGAAAATTTACCTAAATAGCAGAACAATAAGTAATGGGATCTATTTTTAAATTACATTTCAAATAATAAATCTTTAGAATCAATTCATGTATCGTCTAAATTGACATAACGGCCCACACAGAACGCGATAAGATGAACGGACAGTTGGTAAGAGAGTCGAGATGAACCACGCCGAAGACGGCGGCGCAGCGCGTACCCAAGCGCCTATACATATAACCATTCACAGGGAGTTCCAACTATCATTATAATCTGCTACATCAAACACCAAGATAAGTTCAGAAGGAATGCTCTTCTCTTATTAGAGACGCGGATCCAGCTAGCTGCTGTCCGGCCGTAGAAAGAGATGCATAGTCGTTTACTTTCCGCCCTACCCCGGCGCTTCACAGATCGAGTCTCGTTTTCCTTTATAGTGAGTTCTATTGTTATAAATAAAGGAGACCGGTGCCCGGAGAGTGAAGTAAAGGAACCAAAGGCGGCGGAAAGTACATTAAACATGACCACGTTCGCTTAGTTTTCCGTCGTTACACAACTGCCACCTGGCGGAGTCGGTTCTCGAGGTAGTAAACGTGTGGCAAAGGAAGACCTGGTGAAGGTATCCCGTGATTACTTTGCATTAATAAAAATCTCTAGGGATATTATCAGGCTGCACCCGTTTGAACCCAGACAGTGACAGCGTCAAGGGATTAGTAGCCTGACTCAACCCGTTGGCTACGACCCGCTTCATTAAAAATGTTAAATAAATACTACTTACTAAACTTTATGTAACTAATAATAATGGGAAATAATGTTTTGGCAAGTAGTGTAGTATAATTCGACAAGTTACAAAATATTTATTTAAAAAAAGTATCACAACAATATTACTTTCAACATTCTTATTTCCTAACCGTTCAAGAGGAGAGAAAGAGAGAAAGATAAGAGAGACACTTCTTTTCCAATTTCCAATTAGAAGATCGTTTCCTGATCATCAAAGCACACCTCCAAACTACCTCCGATAAATTAGAGCAAGAGCTAGCCGGGACTGGGGGCCGGGGGTTAGATAGGTACAAGAGACGGGTGCTACAAGTTCCAGTCAGCGTATTCCCGCTCGCCGCTTGAATGTCATTCGGATCACGAACTTTTGTAGAGTCGGCTCATTGTCGCGGCTTAATTAGAGAGACGAGCTCCTTGTCCCGATCGACGACCGTCGCGACGCTCCCCCTGAAAGCATCTTCTCCTCCTGTTGCACCCTCTTTCTCACTCACTCACTCTCTCGCTCTCTCTTTCCCGGCCTCGCGGCGACTGATGTTCCGGTTATCAAGGCGGTTTATTTGCAGCTTATATACGGTCGCTTCTGTCCGTTGTGTCTTTTGTCGTAATGTTTGGTTTAATGCGCCGTGAGCACTCCCGCACTCCCGTCCCGAGTCCCGTCCGACAAATAATAAAGGTCCGTAAATGGGAAACGTAATAAAAATATAAACAGCTTCAAACAAAGGGGATGAAATTTCGCCGTATTGTCGGGAATGGGTTTTTTGTTTTCTAAATTTAATAAAGAAACTCATTTTATCGCTCTCTCTCTCTCTCTCTCTCTCTATAAAAAAAAAGAGCTGTCACGAAATTTTGTAAAATGTTATTTTAGAAAATGTTGTAATTTTTCAGATCAAACGTTAAAAAAATAAGAAATTTTGGACCTTTATTAACTTCTCTAGTGGGGCCTAGAAACAACAACAAGGTCTCTTCCGAGACCTTGGCCTGCCAGCGGCGTCGGGCCTTCGGCCCTCCATCCTTCCGGGCCTTCGGCCCGAGTTTCAGTAGATTGGTTCCTCGTCAAAGTCAAAATTTTTCATGTTTTTTCGTGTTACCATATTTCTATGTCGCTCTACGGCCCTGTGGACAGTAGATACACCACCAAAGTTACAGCCTGTCAACTCTGTCTATTTTCTTTCTATATCGCTCCTGAAGGACCAATATGAAAGCTTCCGGGACCGCGCGTAAAAGTTATTATTCGAGAAAGAGAGTAACAGATCGCGAGAAGCGCGGATTTTTTTTTGATAGCTGTCAAATGTCAAATCTAACAGCTGTATGACAGTTTGTATGTCTATGATTTCCCTAAGTAACTGTGCAAACAGAATCTTTCCGCGATGCACCGTTACCGAGAAAAAATCCGATAAGTGGGACATTGCAAAAAAAAAGTACGGCTAAAATTCTCGGATCCGGTCCATTTGCAATTGGTCGTATTTGGGGGCTCCAAGGTTCGTCCCTGTCAAATTTCAACTCAATGGGTGCAACTTTCAGACACTTATGAGTGTTTCCTTAGGTCGTTTCCGAAAAAGCCCGAAATATCCGAAAAAATGACACTTCGACAATGACAATCGAGCAAATTTCAACATTCTACGACGAAAAATAGTGCCTCGAAAGTGTTTCCAAGCAAAACGCACAGACACACAGACCGAGCGACACCACTTTGGGCTGACAGTGTGCGTATACTTCCAAGATCTCGGCTTCGCCGCTCTCGGATGGAATAACATTATGTCGGTCTCCTATAATAAGTGTGCAGATTAATAAAATTAATAATAAACTATAAGAAGTAACGATATAGACGCAAAATATTGAAATAATGTGGTGGAGTCACATCCTGTTGCAACCACATCCTCTAGTTTTAATCCGCATATAAAGCGGTAAGCGATTGTGCCACACACATCCCGCGAATTTATTAATTGGATAATAACAAACTTAAAATTGTCATTTTTTTTGGTACATTACATATATATTATAACGAGGCACCACTCGCGAATAATTCTACATTCGTATTGTTTGTTTATACTTTCTCAATGCGATGACTCAACCAGTCATGGAAATGTCATCTTCGCGACAATTCTAGTGACATGGAGGGAATGACACATTGCCAGTGTGAGAGTGTAATCGTTCTACTAAATACCAGAATGATTCCGCATTCTACGCATGTTCGAGATTGCGTAGTCAACTCTCCGTCAACTATATCTGAAATTTCTAGACTCCACGGCCAACGGGTATAAGAAGAGCTTTCTGCACTCTAGTCAATTATTGGTACCTTGAATGTGAATGGAAATAAGAGGACAGCTGATTATTTTAGATTTGGAGATTATTGATACTATAAGTTATAATAGTTGTGTTAGAGAATAAATAATTTCGTAAGACTTTAATTTGGTATTAATAAGTGTGAGACCCGTAACAATATGTATGTGGTAGCACGGTGTTTTAAGAACAAATAAGTAGATTGGATGATGGAACTCTTCCCAATTTCTCACGCAGTCTTGGCCTTTCTTCTCTTCTCTGCATCATAAATAAATCACGAGCAGATTTAGATTTAATAATCAAATCAGATCCTCCGGACCTGTGAATGTGAAAACCTCAGTCGGCAACATTTCCTCACTCACGGAATTCCCGAGGCGATTGTAAATAGACTAATGCATAAAATAAATGGCCCCGCCCGCAAAAGGTAAAATCCTGCGAGACTTCTCACTGATGAACCCAACTACATACATTCATTCATATTTATGTGTACTAAAATATACGAGTCCAAAAATTAATGGATTTTATCAAATTGCAAATTTATGCATTATTACTCGTATTAACGTAGCGAGTTTTACATACTTATTTGTTTACATAAAGGAGTAGTAGTAGATAGTAGTATATATTTGCGTAAACACATTAATAGCGCCATTTATTTTCAAAAGGTACCTAATACTTACTTTTTATTTGACACGGCTACATTTATATTTCAAGACTGAAGACTCCTCCTCGGGGGCCTCGGGCAGTCAATTTATATAATTATTAAATCCGATAAGGGGAGAAATATTCCAAAGTCTAAGGGCCGGTTGCACGAACGTAATTTAAAATATTTAAGATAATTACCGATTTTAAATTTCAAATTTTGAAAATATGGTGAATATTTTCAAGGAAATTTCAATTTTTGTTGGTAATTAACTCTTCTAAAAGGGAGTAGAGTTTGTTTCCAGCACTATCAGACCAATATTTTGATAATACAGGGCGTTTTAAAATCAATGATTATCTCACAGATTTTTAATTACGTTCGTGCAACCGGGCATAAGTCTACAATAATTATCTGATTATCATTACTACCGCAGGTATTGTTTCTTGTAATTAATATTCTTGTTCGCAGAGTTCCAGAAACACGCTGGCACTAGACGGCGCAGCATCTTCTGATCTTATCGCTTCCAAGAATTATCCTTATTAGTCGTTTTATTCGCCGCTTCAGTTCTGAGAATTGACCGATTTAACTATTTCGACAAATTTCTATCTACCTTCACTACAATATTAACGACTAAGCTCGCGCTTTTCTGAACGCGTTCGCTCTTCAATAAGGTACTTTCTGCATGCGATAAGATTTCCTCCTCGCTCTCTTATTATTGCGTACTGTGAATAGGATCATCGATCGCGATAGAAAGGAAGCCCTACCTTGCCGCCCGTATCTCTCCCGCACTCACATCCCCATTCGGGACCTACCAGCTCAAGCCCAGGCATCGTACATGAGAACATTGAGAACTGGGCGGGTCATTTATTAGATTTTAGATCGCATGCACGGTCTCAAAAATCTATACTTCGGCGGTGTACTGTAATTTTGCAACCTGGCAAGGCGGATCCAGGGAGAGCTTAAACGATGGAACTTGAAAGCTGCATTTACTGCTTTCAAATAAAATTTCCCCTGTCTTATGTGTACCTATATACAGGATGTTTCAAAACATGTGTCGGAAAATTAAAGGTGCATATGTGGTGATGCCTCGGCGCGTTCTGAGTAAAAAGTTTCTATAAACATAAACATGTGTGAGTGGTAATTTAATAGAGATAAGGGCGAGGATAAAGGTAATAGAGTGGGATGCCAGATGCTTTATTTAATTTAGAATTTTGATGTTTCCTAAATGATATCCTAAGCTATAAAAAAGTATCAAAAAATTCGCTTATGATTTTACTTGTTTCTGTTTTTCTAGAATTTTCTATGTTGGAAAGGCCTTGAGTTTAATAAAAATTATATTCACATCAATATGTACAAATCGAGCACAAATAAATTTTCTATTTCATGAAAAGGTAATGGAAAATGGAACTGAATATTTCTATATCTTAATTAATAGTTCAAATTATCAAACTTTAGCTGAGTTAACTCAGCCGTCGTTTCACAAAATTTGTGTTCTTAAAATATAACAAGGCAATTTAATTATCGCGAAACAATATTTAAATATCAATAATTCACGAATTTCACTGTTAGGTGAAACATCTTTCACTAGGACCAAAATTTGAGGTTGAGAATAATTTAGGTTGAACGTTGCTCATTAACTCGCCGGCTTTTCCCTTCTGACAATAACAAAGAAGACGTCTTATTTTCGCTAATTTGAAACTTTATTTTCTTTTTATTCGGTTATATGTTTCGGCCTATCGGCCATCATCAGACCATCAAAATAAAAAGTCGTCTCTACGTCATGATCATGACAGACAATTCTGTTTCATCAAGCTTGCTGAAGCAAATCATCACATAAACGAGTTTAGGGGGTTGAAGTAACAAGCAACAAAACTAAGGAATGGTCCGAGATGGGGTCATCTTGAATTTGTTTCAGAATTGAAGATCAAACACAAAAATACAAAACACTCATTAAGACACAAGGGAAAACGGAATAAAGCATCGGATTCCCTGTTGAAACAATTGAAAACTTTAAAAATTCGGGAAGGCACATGTGCTCGAGTCTTTTTCAGGAGAACCCACAGTTTTTTTTTTCTTCTGGCTCAGCTTCCGGAGAATAAGTAAAATTTGGGGTACTTACAGGATCTTTGACAGAAAATCGGCGTCTGCATTAGGTTACCTTCTGCGTTGAGCCGATTCATACATTGGAATCATTTATTAGAATTGGACAGTTTCCTTCTCCTATAAGGCAGGAATCATTTCGCCAAGACAGAAGACGGTGGTGTAACAGGCACTTGCATTTAAATATCGAAAAACCCAGACCCAGGTACATAGGTACTTATTTAGGTCACGACCGATTATTATTATTTAAAAACAGCTATTGTCAATGTTTGAGATAGTTCGAACGGCTTTAAATAAAAAGGCGGTTCACTTTAAGAAAGTTATTGTTGTAAAATCCAGAGAGTTACAGGTGTAGATAAGGAAAGTCCAAAATGGCCGATCTCGCGATTTTTATAATTCGCACATTTAATGAACGCGGGTTTTCACTTTCTTTTATGTCCCGTTATAGAGATAACTCGGGTTCTTTAAATAAAGCACGGTTAGATAAAGGTAAAATCTCTATTTTCTAGAGAAATCCGCCGGAGACGCGATCAAAGCTTGTTCTTGCCCCCGCAGTTCTCGTAGTTCTCTTTACTCATCACTCCTTTCTGGCTGCTGTCCCTGCGTATTTCTTTCATTACGTCATTACTAGCAAATAACCGATCCCTCTCATCTCAGGTAAATTTCAATGACCTATCAGAGATTCGCGTCACTTTCCCCTCTTTCTTTATTTAATGGGGTGTTCTCTTTGCGCTTGACCCTGTTCTAAACATCTACACACGTTTTAGGATTACGCGGGATCTACTCATTATGGAATCATAAACAGGACTCGATATTCTAAGTACGGTCGCTGGAAAAGAGAGGTCGCTAGCCGTTTCAATCTGTTATTATTTAATAACAGCTTTTGTAAATAATAAAAGTGAAATCTGCTTTCGCTAATTGCTTCAACACCGATAGGTCGTTACAGTATGTTCCTCCTAATAACGTATGTAGGGAAATGAACAGATTTGAGATACCTACTACTGGGGTGTCAAAGAAATATTATTTTTCCACTTATTTGAAGATATTTCGGGAACCGTTTGAGATATAGAACTCAGCTTTTGTACATGTGTTATCATATCAAAGCTACTGTTTGAGGGACAATTATTATTATAGGTGGTAATCAACAAAAATAAGTAATTTTGCTAAAAAAAACATGTTGCTATACTTTTATCTTTTTCTCGAAAACAGTTCACATTAATAATTAAACCTTTTCACAAAGTAGAAATTAGGGTCAAAATACTGCCATATTGAAAAAATTTACGTATAACGCTGAAAAAGTAATAATAAAGATATTAATATTAAAAATATAATTAATATAAATAATATTAAAGATGAGTACAAAAATGTTCAGTTCTGTATCTCAAAAGGTTCCTGAGATATCGACAAAAACTTACGCTTGTAATTTTTCTTGTAATCGATAAAACGCTACGCTTGATGTGGGCTCAAGTTAATAGGAACTTTTGTTCTCAGAACACACCAACGCTATCATTTTCTTCCCTTCTTTAATTTTCCGACCCATATATGTATGTTTTGAAACACCTTTTATAAATAATTGGGTTATTTTATGGATAGAAAAAAAGGTCTCTTTTATCTTAAAAAAAAAAAACTACATAAAGAATTTATTATAATAGAAACCGCGCGATCGTAATTCGCGATACATAAACGCAGCTGTCGTCACAGCGTCAGTAGTGAATCATTTTTTCTTTTTTCTTTGAAGAACAGCAACTTAACTCTCCTACGAATTGATACAAAGTTGTTATATTTCGAGTTGATTGCTGTCTCTACAATGGGACGACGGGATTATAAAATAAAACATAAACCGGCGAAAATTTATTGCGTCCTCTGAATGGAATTACGGCTTTTGCGCGGCAATTTCTATTTTAACAGCGAAATACCTACTTACTTGCACGTTAAATAAAAATTCGCTTTTCCGCTCTGCTACTACACAATTTACGACGTGATCAATATTATAACATCATGCCTATGTTATTATAATTACATACAAACGTAGAATTCATAGTATTTGAATAATTTTTATTAAATTTCGCCCAACTTATTCGAGACCCCGCGTTTTCAAATTGTAGATCGGCGAGCACACGCGACTCGCTGGCCGCGCGGCCAGTTATTTAAGTACACGAAATTCTATGAGCGACCGACCGCGCAGCGCAAATACAACAGCCTGCTCCAAAACTTTATAATTAGTTTCGTGTCATCAATGCGTATTATGGTTTACGATTAAACCCCAAAATTCGACCAAAGCAAAGGGTCGATGATCGAAGACTGGAATTCAAGCTGCGCGCACATGTGGTACCCTTAACGATACCAAAAACCGTTTTTCTTCGACAAAACGATATTTCCCAGCCAAAACATGTTGATACAATATCAAGCGTGTGTAATTCTGTTCAATATTTTATAAAAATGTAACGGAGGATACACTCGCACTCGATAGAGTAAGATGTGTTCCGGGGAACGATAATATAGGTCAAGCAGACACAATATCCTTCCTCCTCCTTCTCCTCCTCCTCCGCCCCCGATAAATCAATAAATAGTAATATCACTCTCTCAATGCTGTGTCTTTGGGGGAAGGCAGACAACGGACGTATGCCTTATTTATTACACATTTTCCTTCAACCCCCAACATACATCCCACCATCATATTATTTGTACATTAAGGTATAGGGGGTCTCTTTCGAACCTCAATAATTGACCCTAAAAGTTTTTATGGAAAAAAATTACTGGCTATGCCATCAACTTTAGAATTTTTAATTTTTAACGACTGCAGCGGCTTATATCCTTCGTCAGTTTTGTGGTTGTTTATTTAAGTAATTATGATCAAAAAATCAAATAGTCGGTCGTCAAGGAAGACAAAAAAATAATGAATAGGTAATGAAATAAATTAATCGAGAGAGTTTGACGTGATTAAGAGGAAGAGATTTTTAGTCACTCAGAACACCGATCGTTACAGAAGCGAAATAATTTTATGTTAGTGAAGATGAAACCATCGAGTGTATCTGTGTGATTTATTATTAATCAGAATATTGTTCAGTCTCCCGTGATAAATTTCCTCACGATACCGTTTAATAATTTAACGAAAATAGTAAATACTAGATCGAATGTACCGTTAATACCGTTTCACTTGTTATCCCGACGTAACCCTCATCGGTATCATTGATTGATAATCATAATTGTCCCCTCCGACGTTGTATGAATCAACCCGTAATGTTTGAATACCGTTAAACAATGTCATGTACTTTGTAATGATCTGTTTGCTAAGTGAATTATGATGGGAGAGTTTATGTTAATTTTTGTATAATACAGAAGGATTGTTATTAAATTACGTTGTCTTTCATTTGGTACCTATAGTCATAAGTGGTGTTGATGTAATTAAAAGAGACCCCTGGTTACTAGAATAATTTCTCCACCCTGGATGACATCTACCCGGGTATTCCGCGTTCAAATAACGGCCGCCGGTGATTAACGTCGACGTACGGGTCTCTGAAAGTATCGTTTTCGTAGGTATGGGCCTCTCCCTACTTGTTTGTTTAATTAGAAGACGTCCTGGCGCTTTATACCCGAGCAACAACCGTATACGTTTACGAATGAACCGCCACGAAAAATTTCTCATTTTAGTTAATTTTGTTAATAATGTGTAGCAGCTAAACACCTCTCCATCCACTCAGCCAGGGTATGTGCAATCATTTTTCTGTTTTATTATTAGCCACACCTATTATGGGTCAGGCGAGAGCAACATGACGGGGCTGGAATAATTAACGAGGGCAGGAATTTTTTCAGGATCTGTTTTCAGTCCCTTGTCGTCAACGACAAACCCATGAAAATTTAATGAGGTCGACAAAAGAAGCATTTTTTTAAGTTCACTGTCAGATCAGCATTCTTGAGCCTCTCACGGACATCGCGCATTACACGGAAAGAATTGGAGAATCATCCGTGGCAATGATGATATCATCAAGGTAATAAAAAACATAGGGCTCTAATTCAGGCCCCAAAACACTGTCCAGGAGTCGGCACCTAGCACTAGAACTAGAACCATCATTCAAGCCGAAAGAGAGACGTTTAGGACAAAAAATACCTTTGCTTCTAACTGCAAAAGGGGTCTGAGTTTGGATTCATCGTCGAGAGGAATTTGAAGAAAGGCAAACTTAAGGTCTAAATTCAATTTCCGCCATCAAAGCAAACACGGTATGACTTTTTTTGGGGGGGGAGGCACCAGGGAGAAAAACACTTTTCAATAATCCCTAATTTGAGCATCTCATCGTGTTGCTCGTCGAGAGCCTGCTGCATGGCATGAGACAAAGTATACTGCTTCTGCCTGATGGGGGTCGCCATCAGGTGTAGTAATGCTAATTTTTTTTTTCAAAAATTAAAAAGGAACAATTATCATGACTTTAAGAGTCCCCGGAGTCTCCAAATTACGAGAGCCCCACGTTGAGCGCCATTTTATAACGTTCAATTTCAGCAAATTTTATGAGAGGTACCCCCCCTAAATTTGATCGAGGTGGAATTTAACGTTATATATTTTTATTATAAGTAATCATGTAGTATTTCGTGTGCGGTAATGGAGTTGGGAGATTTGAAAACTGTAGGGAGAGTGTTTTAAAATGAATGCAGGCAGCTGCCTCGAGCATAATTGTTAACCATATACACACGTACGGGTAGATAATATGTGTACAAGTGTACACTAATAAAGCGCACACAATGGGGCTTGCGGTTGGGAGAGTCAGTCGCACGCCACAACCGACGCGGACGCGCGCTAAAATTGGTCAGCTCGGATTCCCCCTTTACGACCACTTTACTTTGACAGAAATTTAATTATTAAACGATTCGTAAATTAATTTAATTATCTATCTACATTATGAATACACGTAGGTATATGTAGGTATATATGCATAAACCCGCCGAAATTAAATGCCCCCGAGTGAGAGATCAAACTATTTTAGGTAGGAACACTAATATATTCAGGGAACGAGTTATAAGTTATTTTAGGGACGCGAGGGAAGACTGAAAATTTAACCTTTGAGCAAAAGTATATCGATTTTTTCGTTAAAGTTACTTCAAAGTATCGGTGTTCCTTAATTCACACGTCCTGAGTTGGCCATGGAGATCGAAACGTATGTCAAAGTTGATTTTTCTATTGATATGGCATAGTAGTTCGACTTTATATGATTGTGATCCGCTGTCACGGTTACTAACCTGTAACTGTTATTCAATTTTGAGTTCCTTCAAAATAACTGTAATTTTACTTAGGGTTGTTAGTCTTAAATCATCGGTATTTCACCCGTAACTCTAAATTATTCAGTAGATATGCGTCAAATAGTCGTAAACAGTGTTTCTCGCCATGGGTATCTAAAAGTAACAGGTTATTTTAGATAGGTCGCTACTCCCTAAATCAGTTCTCCCATCTCTAGTCCAAGATCAATGAAATGGATGTAATTGGAAGTTTTTGACATTTCAGCATTATTGATTTACTGACGGCCGTTCTTTTTCAAAAGAAAGGTTAATAAAATAAATAAGCAAGAAGATCAATTTTCATCACACGAAGAAAATAATTACTCATCTTTGGTCATTTAATTACACTGTTCAAATTATGTAATTAAAAGCGCTCACGTAAGAGCCAAACACTGCTACAGTTGAAAATTATTTTCGCCATGGGAGTAAACTTCATGGAATGTGGATGCTGTTCTCTTTAGATCTGATAATGTTCGCGGAAGAAAGGAAATTTCGTCCAAAAGTCGTAAATTTGAAAGCAATCTTTCACCTTTCACGATATTACGGAGGAGGAAACGCATGATCTCGGAATGATGCACCGGGACAGATTCTCGGACTTTACATCAATTCTCCCCCCTCTCTCCCACACCCCAACAGGAGAAAAAGGCACTTGAATAAAAGCAAAAACCCGCCCGACTTTTTTTATTGAACATAATATCATATTGTCTCATAAAACACATTTATTTTTGTGTATTACATACTTAAAATAAACGCGTCCTTGTTCAAAGTCACAATAATTATCATTATTATAAGAATTCAGGTAGGTAGGAACAATGTTGACTGCCTCGTTAATAAATTTCTTGATTTCAAGCAAACGAGCGCATGCATCGTCGTCGACTCGACTAATAAGTAATAATGCACACACACACACATTCATACATTTGGAGAGCAGGTCGGTAATTAGGGAATTTATGACGGGTAACAAATTTTAGATCGCAACTCGCAACACGAGAGAGCACATGTTCTGGATTCTTGGCGAGGGTACAAACAACGAACAGAACTTATAACTGCGAATGCTGCTGCGGCGCGAATGCGGAAATCGTCGTCAGTTCGGGACGGAAGAGGGGAAAGCAAACCAAAACTATGTACCCAAGTGCTAGCTGGCTTGGCTGTCTGGGACGAAAACTCCAAGTTGTTGTAATCTGGATGGCGATTATCTGATGGAACAAGAACTTCTCCCCATTTTACGACTTTAGAATATGTGACTTTCGTAAATTTCGCCACCAAGAACACGCGGTTGTAGTTATGAAGTTTGGAGTTGGTGTCATTTTAAGCCTGTTTAAATTCTGGTTCTGAAATCTGAATCTGAATCAAAATCATCATTATTATATTAACCATGCTCGAGACCATCAAGTCGGTAACTTGTCTTAGAAAAATTATGATCATTTATTGTCAGGAAAATTTTAATCTCGCAGCTATTATATTATCTAGGTACCTACATTGAGTTTCAGTAGATTCTCCGTCAAAGTTAAAATTTGTAATTTTTTTTTGTAAAATTAAAAAAGAAATTTAATCGATTTTATAATTTTTAAGTAAGTGTAAGCTAATTTTCAACCAGGGAGGATTATTTTTATCTTTCGATTAAGTGCCAACAAATTAGAGAGTTAGAGACGAATTGAAGTTACGATGTAGAAAATACGGGAAGATACAAATAGAGGACGCGGAAAAAACGTAAGAAAATTCGCAAAGATCTGTCGAAATTTTTTCCGATCAAGTCAGTTTTTCCAGCTTTGGAGGCAAAAAACTATTATGTACCTTTTCTGTAGGTAATGAACGTCTCTATCGCACTGTTTTGTTATTTTTTCGATCTCTCAAAAAAAAAGTTGAAAAAAATTCGAAATTATGCGAAAAATGAAACGTGAACGCCATTTTTTTTATTGCTCATCTAATTTTTTTTCGAAAAACGATCTCTACAAAATTTGTACGTCTATGCTTTACCTAAACAACTGCGCAAACAGAATCTCTCCGCGATTTACCATTACCGAGAAAAAATCCTATAGGTGGGACGTTGCGAAAAAAAGTACGACCCTGATTGGAGGCCTTAAAATTCTCGGATCGGGCCTATTTCAACTCTATCCTCGAAGAATCCCGAAATTCCCGGCAAAGACACTTCCCGGTAACGGATCGTTCTCATTTTCAATGGGTATCGTGGGACCTTGCGCCTCTTCAATCGAGCATTCAAATCATTCAAATTTCAAATTTCTACGACGAAAAAAAAAAGTCACAGATACAGACCTACTGACGGACGATATCAGGGCACAAGCACAAGAGTAAGCAAAACTTGCGAGAGTCGACTTCGCTGGTCCGAGACCAGCGACTAAACCAGAAGGGTTTAGTGGGAGTATTAGGATGTGTCATTTGTCAGTAGTTGGAGCCCGGCGGCTCCTAATTTCAGTATGCAGTTCAGAGATAGTTAGCCTACTGATGTATAGGTACCTATTAGGCCAAAATCAAGACAAAGTTCTATACTGAATGCAAAAAGACCGAGATCAAGACGTGCAAGACCAATAACAACAATACCATGGTCTTATTGGTCTTGGTCTTGTTTTTGCTCATCATACTATCTATTTTACCTCACCTCAAATAATTTTTGCAGCGATCATGACTTTTGGTGACGATAGATAGAGAGAAATGGTATAGCTTTATCTCCTATTCAAAGAGACCTCTACACTTCGTGACATTCATTTACATGTTTTTTATTTTATTCCTGCTTTTTGTTTCATTTATCAATGATTTACCGGATAGAATAGAAAGTAATATTTTAATGTTTGCTGACGACGTAAAGATCTTTCGTTCAATCTATTCCCCTGTCGCTTAATTTTCATAGAACCTTCCCACCCGCCACCCATAAGAGCGGCTCAGCGGACATCGGTGTCGGCCCTGGCGCCCTGAATAAAAAATGAATTTTTTCATTAGCTCCGCCAGGGCGGACACACTTTTTATATCTCACCACGCCATAGCGGACGCGAGGTAGAGGACACCGGTGTCTGCCCTGGCAGCGAATGTGAGAAACGATTTTGTGGGCTTTTTAGACTTTAAAATATCTTGAAATGTTCTATACCTATACATATTAAGTAGCTATATATAAAAGGGTAAGGTTTCGATCTTTCAATCACTCAATACAATTGCAAAATTTCCAAAATATCCAAAATATCCAAAATAAATTAATAATTACGTTATTTTTTATCTTTGAGGCTTGTTATTGTTCCGATTTTTACAAGAAATACTTACGAAGTACTACTCATAGGTAGGTAGGAATTTCTAATAAAAATAAACATTATCTTATGCGCCTTTCAAATTTTCGACTTGCAGGCTGCTGAACTGAGGGCGAGACGCGCGGAGACGTTCGCCTCCGTTTTAGCGGCAGCCACAATTGAAATTTTAGCATCGTTAAACATTTATATTTATTGCTAGTTTATTATTAAAGACAAAAATATGGAAATGGTACCGTAGAATCACAAATGATTGGAATGTGAAGGGTTGAGAGATTTTTTTTTTTTTAAGAGGGAGCATCGGTCTGAACTGTGTAGGTAAGACATAGTCGCTCCACTCTGGTAAATTGGCTTTGAGCACGAACTTTTTAGCCACACACACTTTAAATTATATTTGCCTTTTAAACGTTCGATCGCTTGTTTTACTTTTCACAGACATTCGAAAATGAATCTGAAAAGTAAAGCGGGCCGAGGTGAGTTTCGAACCCGCGATCTATGCGCTTCGTGGGCCAGCGGAGAACCACTTGGCCACGCAAGTCACTAATAACATTCTTCATTGATGCGATTGCATCAAGCAGTAATCGTGACTTTTTTTCAAGTACACGTCATTATAATATTATTACATATTATTTATTTATGAAATCATCTCGTCGTGAGTTGAATGATAGAGAGAGAGGAAGTCCAGGAACTTAATAATCATAACTCGATACGCGAAAACGTCTGTTATAAACAAATAATAACGTCGTTGTTTATTATCAATTCAATCACTCATTCACACCATCATCATCCTTGCCGCAATTAAACAAACGCGAGATGACGGATCGGATGTTCTATATGTATGTCGGAGATGTTAAAATTTCAATTTGTGCTCTCCATCGACGGCAGTTACGATCCCACATTATGACATGATAATCATTACGCGAACTCACATCGCGAGCTTTCAAGAGCCATCTCGAGTAATTCATAGAAAAAGTGACGCGAGGACGACGATTTTTTTATTCTATGACGATAGAGAATATGATGACAATAACAAAAAATCGCGAGGGAGGAGTGAAAATTACAATTATTATTGGTCCCCCCCGTTGGTCTTAGAAGTTTTCGACACGAAAACGCTGAAGAAAAAACAGTTGCTCTCTGCTGACCCTTTAACTTAAGTTAGTTAAAGCTGATATCAAGGCCTGACCTGACTTTACTAAAAGCAGATTGTTACATATAACATAGTAGCGTATTGACATGTATATCCCATTTCAGACGTTTTTGAATTCAGAGTTGGCTATGGAAAATTCGAATTATGTTGGTACCTTTCCAAAAGCTGAGTTTTGAACTACCTTTGACAAGCTAAATTTTTTAAGGTTATGGATGTTTCTAATCAAATTTGACTTTGTTTTAAATTTCACCTACGCTGCGCGTTGCCAAAACAGGAATATATTATCTAAAGTAGGTACTTATACTAATATTCGGGGAAATATTTATTTTTGTGTGAAATCAGACAAGGAGGATTTATTTCTTGATCGATTTTTTTCAACTATATGGGAAATTATTAACGATTCCTTTAAATATGTTTTCTGTATTTCAAAACTTTAATTTTTATCCAAAAAAATACGAAATATAAAAATTATCATAATTTATTGTTTGTTTTAAGTTTAGTAATAAAAGATAAAAATACAAGTTATGTTCATTGTCATTAAAATTTCTTGTTTAACGGTTAAAATAAGATTCATATATTATAAGGTAAGCTATATCTTCTACACTTCTACACTTCTAAAATGCTTTTATAGTTATTGAACAAGAAATATTCAACCAGAAAATTAAGAAATGTTATCCAGAGAAGTAATTTAAAGGCTATAGCGTTACAACATTATTTATAAAAATCTATACATAATATTATTTCGGATTTTTTAGCTCGCGATACTTCTTGATTTTACTCTCAAATTTTATTGAGTTGGTTTAGATTCGAAGATAAAGATTATTCCCTGGAAATTTCTAAAAGGCTATTTCAACAAATTTTTTCAACTGACTTCAATTTTCCAATATCAAAGTTTTTTTTAAGAGGGAACATTGGTCTTAACCGTGTAGATAAGACCTAGTCATTCCAATCTAGTAATTTGGCTCTCAGAACTAGCTAATTTGGCCAGGCACAAATTTTAAATTTATAAATATACATATAGTTAAATTACCGAGAAATAACCATGCCGAGCTGGGATTTGAACCCAGACGGTGGCAGCGTCAACGGCTCAATAATTATAGTCAGTGACCTAAACCGCCGCGCTCAAAATAAAAGTTATTTAATAATAATATAATAAAAAACTCAATCACATTTACATTTATGATCTTTGATTTGTTCTCTATTGTCTTAAACAACTTAAAGTGCTGGACTTCTCTCTCTCGCGTCATGTGGTGAAATTCGGTGAAATTCAGGAACATATCATATGTCATGTCGCCGACTCTTGAAATGCCTAATTTTCACAAGAACATTTGAAGAATAAGTAGGGGTAGTCTTTATTCCTTTATCAACTAATTTAATTCAAATTTTGAAGAAAGCAGATGGAATGAGCCTCATGATCTTTGTAGGTTGCCAATAAGTTTTTCTTCATTTTCAATATTGTATTATAGGGAGTTGGAGGATTTTTTTGCTAGTTGAGGAAAGTCTTGCTAACTCGGTTGAGGATGAGTTATGACAAATTCTTATCTCGTCATTGTCGTTTGATACTGAGGCTGCCTAAAATATATGAATAAAAATTATATTTGGGTAGAACTATAAATTTTCTGAATCCAATCGGTTTAATTTAGGTATGGTTATTGGTTACTCCACCTTTATATTTTCTGGATTTCAATTTGTTATAAAACAGTATATGCATGGATGCAATAGTGTGACGTAGTAGACAAAATTTTCGTCTTTTCGTAGCACACGGCGTGGTCATCCTGAAGCAAAGCATTCATGCATGGTGTAGAGCTCATCTTCTTCGAGGTATAGGACTGAGTCTCACAAATTCGGGAAGCACGATTCACCGGGGTTTGTATTACAGAGCTCGTTTTTGGGCTGGGTGTTGATTGGAGTTCTTGTGTAAATAACGATCTCTTTGTGTTGGTTTTCGGTAGACACGTACTGTGCCACACATTTCAATTACTTTTGGCATTATAATATAATAATGTAGTATTCAAAGGAGATTTAAGTTCTTTTCAATTTTAAAAGGATTGAAAGAAATAAGATGCTGAAAATCTGACAGAACTTTTTGAATGAAGTTACTGAACGTCTAATAATTAAATATTTTTTACTAAAAAATAACAACAATCGTATATTATTGAATTATTGTTTTCATACGTCAAACATATTTTTATTAGGTAAGAAATTAATCCTAATGGCATATGAGTAAAGTGGGAAGTCATTTGAACTTTTTTAGCTCAAATCGACTGTCCAGGGTATCCAACTTGAAGAAAAAATATCACAGCCAACTTGAATCCAAAAACGTCTGAAATGGGATATAACAGACTAGTGTTGCAGCTGTGTATTAATAATTGTTTATGTCTGGTTGTATGATGCCGGAGAACAATAATATTATTATTTGGTTGGTATGATTGTCTTCTTACCATTATTAAATATATGAACGGTCATAAAAAATAGCACCACTCATGAAAAACGACCAATCTCACCTTATTTAAGGAAAATATTGCATTTCGTATTGCCGTTCTTTGATTTGCAATTACGTATAAAGCTCAAATCCAAAATAGTAGTCACTAACTGACATTACTGAAAAAGCAATTTCAGAGAAGCGGCACGCAGAAGCTGATGTTTAGAGGAATTTTTTCTGCTTGCCGCTTATCCAAAATAGTTTTTTTAGTAATGTCAGTTAGTGACTACTATTTTGGATCTGACATTTTTTTAGACGCCTGACATTCTCATGCAGTAAAATTGAGAGTACAGGAATAACTGAATAATTAATTATTATGTAAATCAAAGAGCGTCGATATGACAATTAATTATTATGATGTAGTGAGTTGAAGGTTTGACAGAAGAAGTTTCGATTTAAGACGAACATCGATCGATCGACTTACCTGTGACGGGAGCCTCGATATCTATCATAGTTTTCTCGGCGCGCAACAGCTGCGCGCCCTCGTTGATGATCCGGAGCGCGGCTGCCTCGTCGATGCGGCCCTCCAGGATGAAGTGCTGCTTGAGCACGTCCGGCCGCGGCTTCGCCGTCCGCGGGTCGAACACCTCCGCCACCGTTAACTTGTGCGAAGGCGGAAACGGCACCGCTGAAAAAAAGAAAAACATTTTCGTCAAATCAATCAATCAATAAAATAGATATAATTAATTAAAACGGATCGCTCGATTTTGACCTGCATGTTTGGAGAGTGAGGGAGGCATCGAATGAAAAAATATTTCAGGCAATAGTTTGATTTTGTTTCACAGAAAATCATAGTCCGTGATAAAAAAAAATTTAGTTCCTATTAAAAATTTGAAAGAAACCCCAACCCCCTCGCGATGGTGGGGTGATTTTTGTGTTCAGACGACGCCCCCCTACAAACCAAACATTGACTGATTTTTTTTTTGTTCTTAAACGCTGGTGGTCAGAAATATTCTAAGTTATTCTAATCTGTAAAAAAATTTAGAAAAAAATCGAAATCATTTGAAAAATCATAGGTGAGTGGCAATTTTTTCTTTAACGCTCACTTATTTTTTTTTCAAAAAAGATCCCCACAAAATTTGTACATCTATGCGTTCCCCTAGTAACTGTGCAAAACAGAATCTCTCCGCGATGTACCGTTACCGAGAAAAAATCCTATTAGTGGGACCGAGAGTGGGACGTTACAAAAAAAAAGTACGGTCCTGACGGGGGCCTTAAAATTCTCGAATCCGGTCCATTTTCAATAGGTCGTATTAAAGGTTGTCAAGGTTCGTTCCTGCCAAATTTCAACTCAATCGGTGCAACTTTCAACCACTTAGGAGTGTTTCTTAGGTCGTTCCCGAAAAAGCCCGAAATTCCGGAAAAAGGGCACTTCCCGGTAACGGATCCCGGTCATTTTCAATAGGCATCGTGAGACCGTGCGCCTCTTTAATCCAGCCAAATTTCAACTTTCTACGACGATAGTAATGTCATAGACACACAGACCTACTGACGGACAAAATCATGCTTGTATCCTACCGAGAAATCGGCTTCGCCGCTATCGGAAGTTAATGGCGTCTTCTCGAGGGAAGTGCCCGGCCTCGTTCTAGGTGAGCAGTCCGGGAAGGCAGAACGTCTGCCTGCTCATTTCTCTCGATCTCCTGAATAGGCCCCATCAGTTTGGTGGTTGATACTGTCTGGAGAGAGAAGAGGAAGACGACGAGGTACGAGGATAGAAATTGCAAGAGGCAGGAGGAAGGAGCCCACAACTAAAAAAGAGCCCGCATAAGTGTCAGAAGTTTTCAAGTAGCCTCAAGGGCCTCTGACGAAACCTAACGACCGCTGCGAAGCAGCCGGGACCCCCTTTTTAACGTACCCCCGGAGCACAACTGAGATGGGTGTAGGCCCAACCACCCAACCAACCAGAAACCCTAACAAGGAGGGGGAACCTGAAATAATGGTTCTTTGGATCCGTGTGAGTTGGTTTTCCGGAGTTTTCCTAAACCAACCAACTATCGCTTGATAAACCAACCTTAAGATCATAATCAGAAACGTCAACGATCTGGCGATCTTACTTAATAAGGCAATGCACTGGGGCTAGTTATGAGTGTCCGTCACCAGACCCAACTTTGATTGGTTGACAGCTGCTATTTAGGGGCAAAGCGCCATACGCAAACAAACCGTAACGTCGAAATCGCGTATTAGGTGACACCCGGTATATTAAAATACCGTGTGCACTTATTTAAGAAGAATCATTATAAAATATAAAATATCCAAACGTAATAATACTTGACACTATTACCTATGGAAAACCGCATGTTTATTTTATCTGTAGGTATATGTGACGTACCTACCCATGACGATGGTAGTTTTGTTTACAGATCGAAACAATAATAATAAATTATTATTATTATTACGGTTGACTCGTTCCATAGGTCGCATTAACGTAATAACGACAATGATGCGATAGGTGGGAATGCATGAGCATTATATGCATCAGCCAGGTTGCTTCGCTCACAGTCATCAGTGACGTCGCCCGGGTCATTCATTAATCTCCTCCCAACGTCACGTCACATCACTTCACGTCACGTAATTCTAATAACAGCAATAATTGATAATTATTAATCCAAATGAAACGCAGGTGAGTACTACTTAACTGTCTTATTAATAATTAATAATTCTTGTTTACCTACCTAGGTACGTGTTTTGTTTGTACCTAACTACCTAGGTATTTATATGTGTGTAAAACTTTTTTATTTTATTGCGGTATATACCTACAACAAGTGTCCGGTAAATACCTCCCAATTTCTCGGGAGCACATAAGGGAGATCCAAAAACAAAAACATGTTGTCAAAAAAATCTCAAAGTGTCCCTAAATGGAGATACAGTGCTTAAAAAGCAGGTACCCAACGATTTACTTTTTTGACTCTAACTTTTGAACCGACCTGTATAATTTGATGAAATTTTGAAATTTTATAGAGGCCATATTAAGCCATATCGGAGTGGTGAATGTTTGACGTCGTCAGGGAAGTTAGGGACGAACTACTTCGGTCAAAGTTTTGGCAAGTGTCATTTTATAGAGCTGAAAACTTATTTTTTAAATTCAATGGTCATTCATCTTTAAAAAAGGTACTTTAACTTATTTCGATATTTCGATAAAATTAGCGGTTCTCGAGATAAATCGGCTTTTATGCGAATTTTGACCAAGTGTTTAAAAAAATTTCTTCAACATTTAATTCTTCTTTAAAAAAAAAAGGAATATTTATTTCATCGAATGTTTAAAATGTAGTAGCATTGCTTGTCTTATGGTTGTTTATAACATTCGGTTAAAGGATGGTTATTTTTACGAAAAAATGAGAAGAAAATTTTACAAATTTCTTTTTTTTTGGTAATTGTATACATCCGCGGCTCCTAAGTTTCATCAATTTTTTCGGGACCGAGGAGCAAAATAGGGGTGCTGGGTGGGTAAGAAAGTAAAAACAGCCATTGCAAACTAATATTAAGGTCACAACTAAGGCCTCTTTGGCACTACGGTCGAATTTCTATTTTTTTTTCACTTTCAGGGCAAGGAAAATCTTCGAAAATAACGGTACCACGATTTTTATTTTGAATTTTGCATTTATTTTGAATTTATAATCCGAAAATCATTGCATCAATCCCTGTGCGGACTGGACACGTAATGAAAGCGGATATATCGCCCAGTCCGCCTCTGTGAGCCTCTAACACAGAATAGAATACTTGGCAATTATGGCGAAGTGGTTTTATCCGGGATCGCGGCATCTAATCGGTGCCTCTTGTCAGGACCGCACTCCCTCCGCACTCTCAAAACCGTTTTTTTACACCGTTTTGTGGCTTTCCCTTTCATTTGCAAAGCAAATGAATACCTTCCTGGTGTTACTATAGGTATGTTCTCCACCCCTATATAAGTTCCATAGTGAAACTGTAGGAGCCGCGGATGTATATAATGACCGATTTTTTTAATACCGATCAACATAAAAAAACAATAAGGCGGCCATTAGAAAACAAAAATTGACTAGGTATAAAAACTCTGGGATCTAGTCGGCTTTGAAATGTCAAACGGTTGGCTTTTGATGGTTAATGTAACTAAACATATAAAAAAAAAGAAATTATGGGAAAACACAAATTTACCCTGTAGAAAATTAATTATGTACATCAAATAAGATTTACGTAGGTAGCTTTTTAATTCTTTGTGGATGTCCTCCATTATATGAATTTTAAATAATAAAATGATATGTCAAAAATAAGAAATCTCAATTTTTCAGTTTTTTCAGCACCTACTTCGGCACTTCAGCAACGCCCCCGAAGTTTCCATAAATTTCGTTTCAAATTATCAAATAAGGTCAAAATCGTGAAACTTTTCTCTACTTTAACCGCTTTTGTATTCTTGAGGATTTTTTTTCCAAAATCCCAATGCCATTGGGTTATAGCTTCTCATTATCAGGGTGTTTCATTTTTTTGTAGGAGGACTTAGCCAGTTTTTAGAACACCTGTTCTAAGGCATAAAAGTTCCCATAAACATGTCCGGAAAAGCTAAGAAAAAAATATAAAGGGCTTGAATTTTTTTCAGTTTTCGTCTCATAACTTAGGTATTTCTCAATATTTTTATTTTGAGGAATATTTTTACTTTGAGGGGTGAAAAAATTTATCAGTGGCGTAGATCCAGGATATATGACTCCTTTTTCTCTCAACAACTTTTACGCACATGGACTTACAAGACCTTACTTATTAGAGTTGGATTCCCTGGTGTTTTCTTATAAAAAGGGTGTAGGTACCTATATGAATATTCGAAATTTCCAGTAGTTTGTAGGGTGTGGGAGGGTGCGAGATAGTAATGAGAAGGTATCTCGTTAGGTATCTTGGTAAAAAAAAGATAAGATCGGTACAAGGTAAGAGGTAATGAAATTTTGAAAAGATATACAATTCTTCTCTTTCTCACACACACCAAAGTAGAGATTTCAAATTAGGAGCGAAATTCCTGCACTAATGTGAAACTCTCTCCTATTACAAAAAAAGTGGCAATTAAATAGAGATAAAGGTAATAGAGTGGGATGCCAGATGGTTTATTTAATTTAACATTTTGATGTTTCCTAAGCTATAAAAAAGTATCAAAAAACTTGCTCAGGGTTTTACTTGTTTCTATCTTTCTAAAATATAATCTATTTTATTCGGGGTTATCTTTATCTAGAAAAATCCTCGAGTTCAATAATAAATTATATTCACATCATCTGTCGCCTATTAGAGTGGTGAAAACAGAAGAACAATTGAAAGTTCACGTCATTAGATATTCCCAAAAACGCAATTTTGGATATAAAATTAGGAATATCTCATAAAGTAAACTTTCAAATTTTTTTCTGTTTTCACCACTGTAATAAGCGACAAAAATTCTTCATGTTTGCTCATTGAACCGACTTCATAGCTCCAATAATAACGAAGTTACCAATGGCGAACAGAAAAAAATAGAGAATAGGCGATTTTTCATCACCCTGTATACATACTCACTTTACGCTCATGGAGACTTTTGATCTCCATAAACATGCTTGAATTTCAGCAATTTTAACCGCGATGATTCCCATTTGATCCGTACCTCTAGTGGTTGCGCCCTCTAGCGGTTGCGGTGGTAAAAAATCGAAAAATGTAATCGACAGAGGATGGAAAACGCTTTGTAACGAGAATAATCTTGTTAAATTCCGTTGAGGTTAACTGGAATAATCGACTTTTGAATAAACAAACTTTTGACGTACTCTCACCACTTCATTTGTGAGGTTATGACAAAAAGTTTCGATTTAAAAAAAATCCAAATTATTTGGGGATTAGACTACATGATTTTTGAATACACCCTTAATTGAAAAAATACGGAGAAACTACCCTTCTGCCATGACTATTACGCCCCCTAGCGGTAGTTTTAGAAGCTTAAAAATATTTTCCAGCGATTTTTTGGGGTCACTTTCCTCCTAAAATTTACCTGAAAGCTGTGTGACGAGCCGTTCCTGAGTTATGGTTGGCGTCCATTCTTAGTTGCCCACCCGGTACATTGGATGAAAAATAAATTTATCAAATAGCAGCTAAATTTATCAAACTTTAGCTGAGTTAACTCTGCCGTCGTTTCACAAAATTTCCAGCGACAAAACAATCGCTGGAAAAGAGAGGTCGTTAGCTGTTTGAATCTTGTAAATAATGAAAGGTGAGACCTATTTGAAAAATGAGCAAAAACAAGCTCATTTTTCCAATAATAATTGTTATTTTTGGATATAAAATAAAAAATTAAGAAATCGATGATTTTGTATGGTAAAATAAATGGTTAGAGGTAATTTAAACTCAATTTACTTAAAAACTATGGAGAATTTCGTATATTCATAAGTATACCTTTGTTTGTAAGAAATATACAGGGAATCGAACGCTGATAAGTAAGGTCTTGTAAGTCCATGGGCGTAGAGTTGTTGAACGAAAAAGGGGTCATTTATCATATATCCTGTATCCACGCCACTGATGAATTTTTTCATCCGTGTTTTTCTTCATGTCGTTAGTTCTAAATGACAATAAATAACCTCTCGATATAAAATTAAAATATTGAAAAATGTCCAAGAAACGCCGCAAAAACTAAAAATTTTTATTTTCAACTTGCGAAGCTTTTCGGGACATTATGTTTGTGGGAACTTTGAACTTTTATTACTTATTAAAACGCGTCTTATTAAACTGGTGAAGTCCTGTTACAAAAAAACTGACTCACCCTGTATTTAGTGAATTAAAAAAAAAACAGTTTTATACTATTCATGGTAAGTATTAGGTACATAATATGTACCTACATAAGATTTACTAAAATATAGTAGATCTACCAAGACGTTACGATTATCTAAGCCACGACCATCCAATAATATTAATTCATAGTTCCCGATTCAAGGAAAAATAATAACGCAGCTGGTCCGTTGTTCGGATAATTTAACCTTCATTAACTTTCATGAATCTCGAAAATATAAACCATCCATGGATGGGATAAATGGATAGATAGGAGTTGACCAATTAGCAATATATGTAATTCGTACGATTTAGGTAATATACTAATTATTAGAATTACTAATATGATTTATAGCTAAACAGCATAAATATTACTGTCTAATTATCTCGTTTTTTTAGATGACTACTACGAGTTGTATTCAGTCAGTTCGGTCCAGATAATCTTCAGCTGTGCTAACTTTCAGCTACTCGCTAAAGTACTTATAACTATAACTTATAATGAAATTTTCACCCAACAATAATAATGATATAATAATTATTAGAGCCTAACGAATAAACAACAACAAACAACATTCGTCCGATTGTGTGTCTAAACGTAAACTAAGAAAGAAAGTAGTAAAGTCAGTTGTTAAATTTCGTCTGCTAAACTTCTTCACATAAAAATGAAATAAAAAAACTCGCCACATCAAATAATCGCCCGCTAAACAATAAAGCAACTCGTTAATATAAAAATAATGACCACTGAAATAATTGGAGTCAATTAAAACGGTGACCATGCACGGACCTTGCAAGATAGATTTATATCAATGGGTACGTTGTTTAAGCAATAACAATAATAATGTCGATTTTTCTTATACAGGCTGTCTCAAAATTATCATATAGGTTGGCCATAGTATACTCAAATTCATCGAATAAAAATAAAAATCTAGGTCATATGAGTATAATTTATTGAAAAAGAGCTTGTCAACCGGTTTCGGGGGTTAGCCCATCATCAGGACAATTGTCAGTTATTGGCAATTCCAGAAATTTACAGGTGTTAACATTGCATACAAATGTGATAGATGAAGATGAAGGCTCTATTATAAGAATCAACAACAATTATCGTACAAAAATTTCAGTGAATTATGTTACTTACATCGATGTTAAATATAATTTAAACCTTTTCGAAGTGAAAAGGGTTGAGATTGTTTTACCTATTGAAGATAGGATTTGATATTACATATTAATTTGACATTTTTAATAGAGCAAGTTAAACTGGACCGAACCGTGAGGCGGGACGACCAGGAAAAAATGGTCCAGTTTAACTTGCTCTATTAAAAATGTCAAATTAATATGTAATTTCAAATCCTATCTTCAATAGGTAAAACAATCTCAACCCTTTTCACTTCGAAAAGGTTTAAATTATATTTAACATCGATGTAAGTAACATAATTCACTGAAATTTTTGTACGATAATTGTTGTTGATTCTTATGCTTTTTCTTGCAAGTAATCCCAGAGGTAATCCAGGGGACTCAGATCTGGCGTTCTGGGGGGTCATGGTATGGGTCCACCTCTTCCGATCCACCTCTCTGGGAAATTTTCATTCAATTTCTCACTTGTAATCCATAATGTGCTGGGGCACCATCATGCTGGAACCAACAGTTTAATGGAACTTAGTGGTAAATTCTCATGCAAAAAGTGCAGATACAGAGCTGAATTAAGCCGGTTAGACAGAATGTGTGGACCAAGAACATCATTATTCAATAACCAAGCCGAAATGTTGATTGACTATCGTCTCTGATGAGATCTTTGGCGTTTGAATGAGGGTTTTCAACCCTCCAATCTCCATTCATGCAGATTATGAGTATTTATAATACCTGTTTACTCCAGATAATATTTCTGATGAAATGGGGATCATCATTTACGCTATCCAAGAACCATCTACAGAAGCTCCCTATCCTCGGCATGCAAAACATGAACTTTTTGGGGCCTATGGCTTTATAACCCGTGAATTTATAACCCAAAATAACGGACGGGCGTCAATTTTGATACATCCTGTATATACATAGGACGTAAAACTTGGAAGACGTTTTAGATAAATATAACTAAGTCATCGGGACCAAACGAACGTCTAAATTTCGTGAATATTTGGATTCGCTCAGCAACCAAGCAGCAATATATTCTGAGGATTATTCTAATTAGATAAATTAATACTTTTCGTAGAAAAAACAATGTCTGCAACTTACAGATATACTGGAGCCTCTTATTATTATACCTTACACGCATCACTCACATTCGCTTGAAGAAGAAAAGAAAACAAGCTTGGTTACATTTTACATTATTGGCGTTTTTTCTGTCTCCTATTAAGAGTTACTTGACTAAAAAAAAGTAGGTACTATTATACATAATACTAAAATTAAAACGTAAAGCACGTAGACCTAATCATCATTTTGAACGGCGGAAGAGGAAAAGGCGGTAAAGTAAAGGGAAAAGTACCTAATCGTCCCTGATCCAGTTTTACTTTGCGAGCTTTCAAACAAAAAAAAAAAACACGAACCGCCGTAAGTATACAACCCACATGCACCATTTAACCTAATAATAATCCGAACAGGGATAATAACAACAGTTCGTTCGCATTCGGTAATTTCAGCAACAGAGCAGTTATACGTAATACGTATGTATATGTAAATACAATATTCGTGTTGATAATCAGCAGGAACGTGCATGTGCCCGTGTGCCGTTTGTTGAAATTTAAAGCTTTTGTTCCATTCAGCTGATATTGATTTTACGTGTTCCGGGCAGGTCAGGCCAGGCCATCAGGCACTCACCACTTCACTCGCTAATAACACTGAAAGCTGCTAACATTAACACATACACACACATACGTAGGTACTTACTCGTATGTGTGTGTATAATATTCATGTATGCACTTATACAGTTATACACCTACCTATAATAATTTATATCCAACCCAGTCTCCTATTATAGGTAGTCCATGCACACTCTAATTACACAATGAATCGTCAGGGCTCGCTATCCTCTACAAAGGTATTTAGGTATAATAAAACTTATTATTATTATCATTTATTGTAATGTTACTCTGTGTAGTATTTCAGGATTGTCACTATGTTATTTTCGCCAAATAATCGACCCCGTTGACCGGACACGGCAACGTTGTCAGGGTGTCTTGGGAAAAGAGAGGGTAGCAGGGAACTCGCCAGTGGTGAGACCACCCAAGAAAGGTTGGAAAATGGGCAGTACGGAACGAGACACAATTCAGGCTAGACCTGGTCCGTCCCGGAAATTTAATATTGTCGAGTTTGAATACGTAAATTGTAGGTAAATTAAATACCTAATTCCTTTTTCAAAATTAAATAAGCACGCCGCTTTTAACAGGTGTTATATTCCGCCTTTTAAAATTAATAATTACTAGTTACCGTCGAGATCTCGTAATACGAGACTCGCACCCGTATTCCTTTTAATAGTTGTTGTGGGGTGTAGAACACCTACCTATCTTTAATTTTAAAGTATAGGTACTAACTGTTATTGTGTAATTTTGTGTACCCGTGTATCTGTGTTGTGCCTGTGCATCATCTACACGTCGGTGATAGTGACGTAAAGTTACTTCGACACCTACTACCTGGCAGTTTTTCTTTTGGCTATTGAAGTTACCCGCCGGCGTCGTCAACCAGACAAGAAGCGCCTTTCCGCTATCGATATTCTAGTATTTCCAACTTTATCAAGGAACAACAACTACCTTTAGTACAGGTTAGATCTCTCTAATTACCTCTAGAGCCGATTACCCGAGCAATTACCAAATCCTTTGTGAGCAGTGGCAGCCGTCAACGAAGCATAATATTGTATCGGTCGTTTATTTTTATGTTTAATTTTAAGGATTCATGTTCTATTACAGGGAGGTAGTGTTGGCCAGCCTATCAGCTCTGATGCTGTAATTGACTGATTTCATTACATTGTTTAATTATAGTTATTGTTCATTCTACCCCCAAACAGCACCTATTTTCAGGTTTAGGGGTAAATATTTATTATTCTCCAATTAATCAAAACATAATTTGATTAATATCTTGGAAAAAGTCATCATATAGGGAATTAATTACTAAAGTACATTAATTCAAATCTTAAGGACTCACGACCCAATCTAAGCTGAATGAGTTGAAATCATTTATTTAGAAGTAACAGCTCGATTCAGTACATCTGTTACTTTACTATGCATTATCATACCCTTATTTATACAGGGTGTCGCTAAAAGGTACCACCAACGCTCTACCACAGATTCCCTAGTACAAAATATGCCGATTTAACCGAAATTATCTATGTCCTATAACGAAATCCGAGGCTTTCGTTTATAATAATTATTCTAATTAGTTACTTATTAGAGACAGTTTATTTCATTTAATCAGTTCGAAGCAGGAAAACAAGGTTTTGCGGCGGCGATAGCGGCCTTATCACTCCGCCGCCGGCTATAAAAGCAGTGGACATCCGAAGAACGGACTTGTTTGGGTACTGACCATCAAGCATTCAACTCACGCCAGGTGTACTGAGCCTGCAGGAGCCAGCACCCCGCGGTGGATGTACTGAGTCCACCAACCGGGTAAACAGGCAGCGGGACGTGAACTGGGTATTGACCAGCGCGCGTTTCATTTCTCTGGTGGGTGTAGTGAGCCCCCAGAGCGCACCGAGGGGGAAAGGTCGATGTATTGAGTCGGCCTATCCTAGTCCCATACCTCTCGCCCAGATTGTAATGAGATCTAAGCGGACAACTAGTAATTAATTTTCCATTATTTTCAGTTTGTCAGGCTCGCGTCTTATTGAGACGTGGATTAACCAACAGGTCTCGTCAGTGCGGCATGAATTGAGAGACCACGGGGCCTATTACCTCCCGTTCTCCAGGCGGACGAGATCCGCGGCCCGCAAGAATCAATCGCGTGTTCTGGTATAGTATAACGGGTGACGCGTACCAGCGAGGTGTCGGAGGTTACTGAAGATACAGTGGGAGGAGCCATATACCTGAAACCGCCATCGCCCTTGATAATGTTATTTGGTTTATTGTATATGTATAGCTACATAATACTTTAGGCTTTGAATAAAAAATACAGAATCAATCAGTGGCGTGCGGATGAAAAAATTCTGGAATAAAAATTGAGGCATCAAAAACAGGAACAACCTGTATGTCAATGTTTGTAAAAGTACGTCAGTTTACTGTTTTTAACAATAGTAGTAGAGTAGGCGGTGCAATTTTGGAGTTTTTGAGTTAATCCATTTTTGACTTATCAGGGAAAAAGTGTTTATGTTTGACCCCATTTTAAGGGCTGTATCTTGAAAAGGGTGCCTTTTCGGAAATAGATAATTTCGGTTAAATCGGCATATTTTGTACATGGTAATCTGTGGTTGAGCGTTGGTGGTTACCTTTTAGCGATACTCTGTATAACTACAGAGTAATCCCCCCCCCCCCTTAACGGGTAGATTTTACACTTTTACACGTGCGGAATTATTGTCCATGCAAAATTTGTATTAGGTACTATAAATTTTAATTAAGAAAACAAAAAACGACTTGAAAAATTATTATTTAGGTGGGTACATATGGGTAAAACTTTTATGTATAACTTACCTACCTACCACCTACCATGACCGAATGACCGTCTTGAATAATTGTTCTTATTTCTTTGTATGCAAATTGTATTTATGGAGATAGGTGCACATACCTACTTAGTAGACATTGACAATAATGCTAATCATATCATAAAATTTTCACACAATCAACAAGCTCGAGGAGGAGTTTGTTGTTGCCGATTGGAAAAAGAAATTAAGTCGCCTATACATATTATGTATACCTAGGTAAGTAAGTATACCCGTCCTCTCTCGTCAAAATTACCGAAGTTGGTCGCGTGCGTCTCCATCGTGATTAATATCAAAATTACTTGAATTGAAAAATGCATTCCGAACAGCAGCGAAGAAATTACCTAAGCAATAAAATATTAGCTCAGAGACGAAACATGGCCTTGGTAATAATTATTGCATGGTAAAATGTAATCAATGATTCGCAACCCCCGCTAAATTCAGAATTCTTTAGTAAGATAATTTACCGAGCTAACCTGGGCTGGCAAAAAGATAAATTTAGGACCCAGCCTGGGTTGGCAAAAAAATAAAAAAATCGCAAAAAAGATAATTTTCCGACCTAGAAAAAATCGAACCAAGCGAAGTAATCGAAACCAACAACAAACATCAAACAATCCTTATAAGTAATCCGTATATAATAAATACTATCATCCAGCTGATACACATCGACAGGTTTGGTATAAAAAAGGTACAAATCAGGCAAACCGATGTATCAGGTGCTAGGCCCTGGAGATGAAAACTTATGTCTATGAACTTGATTTTCTATTATTTTTGAATAGTAGAATTGTTAGTAGACTGGTCCATTCGGCTTTCTATGATTCTAATCCGCTGTCACGGTTAATAACCTGTAACTGTTATTTGTTTCGAGTTGTTTCAAAATAACTGTAATTTTACTGCCGGTTCTTAGTCACAAATCATCGGTATTTCATTCTTAACTCTACGTATATGAACTTAGCGAAACACTTTCAACAAATCGACGCGCGCATAGTGCCATTATTTGCCGTTTTTTTGCCGTTAATTAATTGTGCAAAAAAAAAATTTGCCGCTCTTATTTTTTAAAAAATACAGGGTGTTTCGCTAACTTCACGTGAAGTTAGCGAAGCAGTTTCTGCAAATGATTTGCAAATCGCCGCGCGATAGTTGAATCATTTGCCTTTTTTTTGCCGTTAATTAGTTGTGCAAAAAAAAAATTGCCGCTCTTATTTTTTAAAAAATACAGGGTGTTTCGCTAACTTCACGTGAATTTAGCGAAGCACTTTCTGCAAATGAATAGCAAATCGAGGCGTGAGAGCTGAATCATTTGCCGTTTTTTTGCCGTTAATTAGTTGTGTAAACAAAAATTTTCTAGTTCTTATTAAAAAAAAAAAGATTCATTAAAAAAAAAACTAAAAAAAGAGTGTTTGTTTAACTGTGGCCAAGTATGCATGGAGACAGCGAAGCATATTTATACAATGAAAACAGCAAACAGTTCTGGCCGTTAATTTCTGCCCAAACAAAAAATCACACTGCTTGATAAACGGTTTTTAGGGTGTCTCGCTAACTTTCATTGGCACTAAGCTTAAATATTGTTTTTTTTTTTATTAATGAAAATATATAGCGGCAAATTTCAAAAAGGTGCGAATAATTAAAACACCCCTAGCGGCTAATTCCTGCACAAAAAAATATCAAAATGTTTGATATACAAAGGGATTTTAGGGAGTGTCTTTACTAATTTTCGTCCGCTCTGAAATTGAATGTTTTTTTTTTTAATGAAAATATATAACGGCAAAATCCAAGAAGGTGTGAATAATTAAAACAGCCCTAGCGGCTAATTCCTGCACAAAAAAAATATCAAAATGTTTGATATACAAAGGGGTTTTAGGGAGTCTCTTTACTAATTTTCGTCCGCTCTGAAATTGCATGTTTTTTTTTTTAAATGAAAATATATAACGGCAAAATCCAAAAAGGTGTGAATAATTAAAACAGCCCTAGCGGCTAATCCCTGCACAAAAAAATATAAATGTTTGATATACAAAGGGATTTTAGGGAGTGTCTTTACTAATTTTCGTCCGCTCTGAAATTGAATGTTTTTTTTTTTTTAATGAAAATATTTAACGGCAAAATCCAAAAAGGTGTGAATAATTAAAACAGCCCTAGCGGCTAATTCCTGCACAAAAAAATATCAAAATGTTTGATATACAAAGGGATTTTAGGGAGTGTCTTTACTAATTTTCGTCCGCTCTGAAATTGAATGTTTTTTTTTTTTAATGAAAATATTTAACGGCAAAATCCAAAACGGTGTGAATAATTAAAACAGCCCTAGCGGCTAATCCCTGCACAAAAAAATATAAATGTTTGATATACAAAGGGGTTTTAGGGAGTGTCTTTACTAATTTTCGTCCGCTCTGAAATTGAATGTTTTTTTTTTAAATGAAAATATATAACGGCAAAATCCAAAAAGGTGCGAATAATTAAAACAGCCCTAGCGGCTAATTCCTGCACAAAAAAAATATCAAAATGTTTGATATACAAAGGGATTTTAGGGAGTGTCTTTACTAATTTTCGTCCGCTCTGAAATTGCATGTTTTTTTTTAATATAAATATATAACGGCAAAATCCAAAAAGGTGTGAATAATTAAAACAGCCCTAGCGGCTAATCCCTGCACAAAAAAATATAAATGTTTGATATACAAAGGGATTTTAGGGAGTGTCTTTACTAATTTTCGTCCGCTCTGAAATTGCATGTTTTTTTTTTTTTTTTTAATGAAAATATATAACGGCAAAATCCAAAAAGGTGCAAATAATTAAAACAGCCCTAGCGGCTAATTCCTGCACAAAAAAAATATCAAAATGATTGATATACAAAGGGGTTTTAGGGAGTGTCTTTACTAATTTTCGTCCGCTCTGAAATTGAATGTTTTTTTTTTAATATAAATATATAACGGCAAAATCCAAAAAGGTGTGAATAATTAAAACAGCCCTAGCGGCTAATCCCTGCACAAAAAAATCAAAATGTTTGATATACAAAGGGATTTTAGGGAGTGTCTTTACTAATTTTCGTCCGCTCTGAAATTGAATGTTTTTTTTTTTAATGAAAATATTTAACGGCAAAATCCAAAAAGGTGTGAATAATTAAAACAGCCCTAGCGGCTAATCCCTGCACAAAAAAATCAAAATGTTTGATATACAAAGGGGTTTTAGGGAGTGTCTTTACTAATTTTCGTCCGCTCTGAAATTGAATGTTTTTTTTTTTAAATGAAAATATATAACGGCAAAATCCAAAAAGGTGCAAATAATTAAAACAGCCCTAGCGGCTAATCCCTGCACAAAAAAATCAAAATGTTTGATATACAAAGGGGTTTTAGGGAGTGTCTTTACTAATTTTCGTCCGCTCTGAAATTGAATGTTTTTTTTTTTTAATGAAAATATTTAACGGCAAAATCCAAAAAGGTGCGAATAATTAAAACAGCCCTAGCGGCTAATTCCTGCACAAAAAAATATCAAAATGATTGATATACAAAGGGGTTTTAGGGAGTGTCTTTACTAATTTTCGTGACTAATTTTTAAATGAAAATACATATTTTCATTAAAAAAAAAAACATTCAATTTCAGAGCGGACGAAAATTAGTAAAGACACTCCCTCAAACCCCTTTGTATATCAATCATTTTGATATTTTTTTTGTGCAGGAATTAGCCGCTAGGGCTGTTTTAATTATTCGCACCTTTTTGGAATTTGCCGCTATATATTTTCATTAATTAAAAAAAAAAACAATATTTAAGCTTAGTGCCAATGAAAGTTAGCGAGACACCCTAAAAACCGTTTATCAAGCAGTGTGATTTTTTGTTTGGGCAGAAATTAACGGCCAGAGCTGTTTGCTGTTTTCATTTTATAAATATGCTTCGCTGTCTCCATGCATACTTGGCCACAGTTAAACACTCTTTTTTAGTTTTTTTAATTAATCTTTTTTTTTTTTTAATAAGAACTACAAAATTTTTGTTTACACAACTAATTAACGGCAAAAAAACGGCAAATGATTCAGCTCTCACGCCTCGATTTGCTATTCATTTGCAGAAAGTGCTTCGCTAAATTCACGTGAAGTTAGCGAAACACCCTGTATTTTTTAAAAAATAAGTGCGGCAAATTTTTTTTTTGCACAACTAATTAACGGCAAAAAAACGGCAAATGATTCAACTATCGCGCGGCGATTTGCAAATCATTTGCAGAAACTGCTTCGCTAACTTCACGTGAAGTTAGCGAAACACCCTGTATTTTTTAAAAAATAAGAGCGGCAAATTTTTTTTTTGCACAATTAATTAACGGCAAAAAAACGGCAAATAATGGCACTATGCGCGCGTCGATTTGTTGAAAGTGTTTCGCTAAGTTCATATACGTCTTAACTCTGAATTATTCAGTAGATATGCGTCAAATAGTCGTAAACAGTGTTCCTCACCATGGGTATCTCAAAGTAACGGGGACATAGGAACTGTCACTGCTACCTAATTATGTTCTCTCAACTCTAGTCCATGCGCAATGAAATTGATGTCATGTAAGCAATATGACGTTAGTGACATTTTAGCATTCTTGATTTACTGAAGGTCGTTCATTTTTCAAAGGAAAGGTTAATAATTAATAAAAATAAATGATTAAATAAATCACTGAAGTTGTGTATTTTATTTATTTTGTTTAAATTAATTAAAAGCGCTCATGTGTAACAGCGAAAAACTGCAATAGTTGAAAGTTATTTTCGCAATGGGGGTAATAATCTTCATGGAATTTGGATGTTCTCTTTAGATCTGTTTGGAATAATTATCACGTGGTGGAACCCAAGAATTACTAGAAACCTGTTTACAAGCTTCTTAGAAAAAATGATCACTTTTGTCCTTATTCAGTGATATAGTAGCGGAAGTATACCTACTCCGAGACATTTCTGGTAGGTAAAATTTTTGTCAATAGTTTTCCCAAAACCAAGACTTCTTTAAGGTTTAGCACTCGGTTTAGCATGGGCAGCATGGCTTAGAATATCGTGTAGGTCAGTTCCTAGAGTTACAGCCTATTTGTTGGTTTGAAAACTTTCGAAGCAACCAATTTAGTGAAAGAGATCTGTGAAGATCGACTTATCTGTCGTAATATACCGATACCCTATAGCCAACCAGATTTTTCAAGCTCAAATGTGATTTATTTCTATGCATTTATATTGAGGTTTTTAATGTGTGAGCCTATTAACGAAGTCAAATAATCGAGAGAAGTTCGTCGAGATAAACGATACACCAGGCGAACAGTTACAGAGTGCCTTTAGTGGAGTGAGAAACCGTGTATTAAAATGTGTCCAGGAGAATCATTAAATGAATTAATTGTTGATTTTATTTTCGTGTTTCATAAAAATGTCGATAAAATGAGTGAGTGCTTATTTTATTAACATTCTTGAATGTTTTGCCACAATCCTAACCTAACAAAATCAAGAGCTCTCAGTTGTAAAGAGTGGATTAAGTTGAGACAAACCTATTTGTGTCAGGGCCTACTCCAAAACGGATTTGTTTTCGAACACCCCTTAATTATGTGCCTATACGTATTGTGTTGTCGAGGAGAAGGAAACTCTTCGAATGCTCGATCTGGGATGAATTCAGAAAAACGAAAAACAAGGCAACATTAATTGTAGTGCAGTCATTCATATAGGTAAAATACGTTCCGATTCATTTTCATAGACCTACTTATAGCGAGACCAAAGCTACCTATCTACCATCCTACCAACTTACATACTAGGTACTTATAAATAAATGATCATTATTATAACCGTGCAAGTAAAATAATATCTGTAGGTAGATAGATAAGTACACCTCTAGTGTTTACTTATGATGAGTATCTGTAACAAAACATCGCGAATCGGCAGTAAGAGCACTCGAAACGAAACGTTACTTACATTATTATTGAAGTTTCATTGCCAACACTACTTTAACCTTTGGTAGGTAAATATAAATAATTATTAATATTATTATTACGATGAATTCTCTAATTTTCTTCAACAACAACAGCAGCAGACAAAATGATTCAATTACATATAAATCGGAAATCGGTGTATGTACTATATACAGGGTGATTTTTAAATCGCGTCAATTTATTTAACACCCTTTAGAATTCATCAAGGCAAACAACTTTTTCAAATAAAATTTCTTAAAGAAGTCAAAATTAAAAGAGATACGTACAACAAAAGTCCAGCCCTGTGATAAATTCAAAATTAAAGAAACTAAACAAACTTCAAATAGATAAACAATCAAACAATATAATAAATTACAATACACATAACACATAATCAAAATAAAATAACTGGCAGTAAACTAAAGTAACTCAGTTAATTAAAAAACAAGTAGGTACAATAAGTTAAATGAAAAAACAAAGGCTGGAAAATTCAACCAAATTGCACTTAAATACTATTTTCTCCTAACATGGTAAATTTATGGATTTACAAAAATGTTATTGTTTTTTTGAAACGAAAATATTTAAAAAAATCGTCTTATAAGACAAGACTTGACTTTTGGATTCCTATATTAGACCGTCAACATGCATGTTTCATCAACAACAGGCGGTACTCTCATTTTTGAGAACTACCTATTAGGTATATCATTATCAAAGACTGTTTGCCCCCATTCGCAAAATGATTTGGTCCTGGAATGTCTCGAAAATAATTAAATAGGCAAACGGGATGGAGATATACGAGCGATACCGAGTTGGGCGAAGGATTTTGTTCTTAACTAATTCCAGGGCTCAATTTGGCGACAAACGAAAAACTAGGGGATTATAAGAGATAACTGGACAGACAAGAAATCCACGTGCGGCCTTGCCCATATATACACCGTGTTTTATATTAAGTCGGCACTATTGCTAACTTCGTTATTATTTAACCTAGAAAGTAGGTTAAATTAGCAAACTAGTAGTATTTTTGCCGCTGAATAAAATGGCGAAAGCAGAAAAACAATTGAACATCGCGTTTTTGAGATATTTAAAAAAATGTAATTTTTTAATGGAACACCCTGTATATTTTTAGATGGATCGGTTGCAAATTTTTTTTTAAAGGGAAAAGTCTTTATACACTATGATCCTAAAATAATAAATTCAATAATTATTCATTATTTTATTACTCCCAAAGTAGGCTGCGACAATTATTGTAATTTAGTGTACCTACGTAATGTAAGGTAAAAAAATTATGTCGTCCTCAATAGTGCATTTTTCAATAAAAAAATACACTAAAAATAAGAGTTGTTACCTTGAAAAGGATTTAATTTTACATAAACAAATAACAGAACTTGTTTGTGTGTACAATTTTATTATTTTAGGATCATAGTGCATAGAGACTTTTTCCTTAAAAAAAAAAATTTGTAACCGATCCATCTAAAAATATACAGGGCGTTTCATAAAAAATATCCATTTTATTAAATATATCGAAAACGCGATGTTCAATTGTTTTCCTGTTTTCATCGTTTTATTCAAGAAAAAAAAATACTACTAGTTTACTAATTTAACCGACTTTCTAGCTCAAATAATAACGAAGTTATAGCATTAGTGCCGACTTAATTTAAAACACAGACAAGTTCTGTAATTTGTTTATTTAAAATTAAATCCTTTTCAATATAACAACTGCTTTTTTTGTGTATTTTTCAATTGAGGACGATATATTTTTTTACCTTACATTACGTAGGTAGGTACACTAAATTACAATAATTGTCGCAGCCTACTTTGGGAGTAATAAAATAATGAATAATTAATGAATTTATTATTTTAGCATCATAGTGCATAGAGACTTTTTCCTTTAAAAAAAAATTTGCAACCAATCCATCCAAAAATATATAGGGTGTTCCATTAAAAAAGTTACATTTTTAATAATATCTCGAAAACGCGATGTTCATTGTTTTTCTGTTTCCGCCATTTTATTCAGGAGAAAAAATACTACTAGTTTGCTAATTTAACCGACTTTCTAGGTTAAATAATAACGAAGTTAGCAATAGTGCCGACTTAATATAAAACACGGTGTATAGCAAATTTGCCAGATTTATTTAGTGGTGCTCTTAGTATAGATCGGATAGGTAAAGTCTGTACACTGAGAGTTGTCTGTTGTGAGAACTAAGGATACATCATCTCGTTATGTTTCTTACTCCTTCTATTGCATTGCATAGTCAATCGAGTTAAAATGGGACGTATTGTCAGAAATACGTTTGAATCGTCAGCAATTCTAAAAAGATGAGCGAGAGTGAGACGGAAGTATCGACTCGCGTCTTGATACGCTTAGATTGATACGATATTACGATAAGATTGTCGTCGTTACTATCAGTAGTGTCAGTGTCAGCGGTAAATATACTAAATAAGGTTTGTCTTGTGATTTGAAACGTTTTTAATACGAAATTAGCAGAATTACCTGTGTCCTGTGTTGTATTGTTGTTTGTATTTATTATATTGTCCTGTGATAAACTATGAGTAACTTATTATAATTGCTCGAATGCCTAAAAATCTACTTCCTTGCTTTGCCTGGGAAACGATTGAACTCCCTAGCACGTGGTCTTGTGGTAAAATTGCTGGAATATTTTACTTGCAAATAAGAAAACGGAGGTGTTATTCTTTCTTTTAAACGGCAACCAGCAGGTAGGTGACATGATATTTCTATCATGATGATAACAATAATTATTATGATTCTTATTTACTTGCATTATATGTATATATATATTTGTTATCAAAAAGTTGCAAGGCTCTACTTCGTCAATAACTTGTCGAAATAATATATTTGTAGGATATTCATTATTCCTCAACACAACGCCACTGACACGAACTGCGATACCACATCTGGTTCGACTTAGAAATAAGTGTACGATTCAAATCGAATTAAATGAAATTGTTTAGTCAGAATCAGTGTGGCATGACAACGGACAACTCTCAGTGTACAGAGAGTATATACCTAATCAATTTATTATTAATAATTGAAATCGAGTAGGTAGTAGGAGGTACGTACCTACCTATGGCTATGTTGCACTTTACCGTTATCGGTAAGTCAGAGGTCTTTGGTCAGGTGGAAAAAAAAAAGAAACAAAAACCTACCCTGATCAAAGACCTGACTTACCGGTGAGTTTTAGTGCGAAAAAAAAAATAAATATACCCATCGCATAAATAAACAGCTCCCGTTATGGTTGCTTATATTTGTTTTAAAACTGGGACAACATGTTTGAAATATAACTATGTATAATGTGTATCGCCATATTCATTATTGTATATTACTTTTCTATTGACGTTCGTTGACGTTTCATGTTTCTGCTGTAGGTATAGTAAAAAAATAATACATCAAGTATTCATATTATTTATTTATTTTTTCAATTTTATTTAACGTAGAAAATCGAAATTTCTGTCAAATCTGGCAACGTAGCCATTCAAGAGCATGCAAATAACTCAACGGTATTTAGAAATTCCTTCGCCCAATTGAGCTCAGAGATTATAAGGACACCCGTAGAGTAGAAGAGAAGGGTCACTCAGGTAATTTCGCCCAACTCGGAAACGCCGAGATATACAGTTTACATCTATTAGAACGAGATTGAGATAATTGATTACGTAATTATCTCGGTCATTATTTAGGAAAATATGTATCTCGGAAAAAATCGTTTTTGAATACGAGCGTGTGCCTATCTGATTTTTTTTCTTATAATATTCTTACACCACCTGTAAGTAATTATTATTATTATTTATTAAAAAATAAACGTTATTCAAGCTATGAAATTCTCATTGATGGTGTAAGTTAAGTAATAAAAAGTTAGATAAGACTTAATATACAAATACCTAATACCCAATAGGAAACAATAATAAATAACTATAATAATAATAATAAAAATAATAATTAAGCTTGCCGTGGAATATAAAACTTTTTGATTTGATAAGGAACTAGGTACTAAGTAGATAATAAATAATCACTGGAACTGTTTGATTTAAAATTATTTCAAACTGTAGCTCTGGTTTTAGTAAAGTGGCCCTCAAGAAAATCAGATAATGTTATAAGATACCGAAACGGGAGAATATAATCGTAATCAATCCGTAGATAATTCACGCGCGGTATAATATGAGATTTCTCTATCATTTCTCTATCATTTATTAATGATAGATAAATTTCAAGAATAAAAATAATTCATAATAAATAGTAATAATAATATTAAATTATTAATGAACAATAAATAAACTAAATTAGTGAAGACGGGTGGGATTCACCCGTCGGAAAAGACAATAATAATAAAAATAATAATAATTACTCGTGGTCGACGCTCGTCGCTCGTAATCTTCGGTGTAAAATTAGAACAATTTATTTATTTTTACACGCACCGCAATTTATTAAACAAGAGATGAAAAAGTGCTCATTAAAGAGGAGTTATCGCCGGAGCAAAGACGTCATCCCGAAAACAACACGAATAATTACACATATAGGTACGTATATTAGTCAGTACGAGCGAGCGAGAAAACAACAATCGTCATTGTTGCTCTCGATAGTTTCACGACGCGCTCTGTTTCGGGAAACTCTATTAATTAAATTTAAAAATAAACACCATTCCCCATTTAGTGAAGTCAAATTAGATTTCTACTTCGGAAAAATTGGCGGAAGAGGTAACTTTTTACTGAACATTTATTTGTGAGGATGTTAGAAGCAAGAAACAACACATAAAAAGTTATACCAACTGTGTTATCAATCTCTTCCAGAAAAAAACTAATTGACATTCGAAAGAATAGGCAATTTTACATGAAAAATGTATACATATAAAAAAAATTCTAAAATGAAAACTGTAAGCCTCGCTGTGAGCTGATGAATTTTTTATCTAACGGCCAAAAATGGGAAACAGGCCAACGCTCCAGGGGCGCACGGCAACGAGCGCGCTGCACTAAATTCGTTATAACTTTTGATCTAATCCATTAAATTGAGCTCATCAAAATTTAAACAGGAGAACAATCTTGCAGCTAACAAGATATCATGTTTTCAAATGTGAAAAATATATTTAAGTATACAAGAATAGGACGTATAGGTAAAAAGTACGAATATGAACTTAGCGAAACACTTTCAACAAATCGACGCGCGCATAGTGCCATTATTTGCCGTTTTTTTGCCGTTAATTAATTGTGCAAAAAAAAAATTGCCGCTCTTATTTTTTTTAAAATACAGGGTGTTTCGCTAACTTCACGTGAAGTTAGCGAAGCAGTTTCTGCAAATGATTTGCAAATCGCCGCGCGATAGTTGAATCATTTGCCGTTTTTTGCCGTTAATTAGTTGTGCAAAAAAAAAAATTGCCGCTCTTATTTTTTAAAAAATACAGGGTGTTTCGCTAACTTCACGTGAATTTAGCGAAGCACTTTCTGCAAATGAATAGCAAATCGAGGCGTGAGAGCTGAATCATTTGCCGTTTTTTTGCCGTTAATTAGTTGTGTAAACAAAAATTATTTTCTAGTTCTTATTAAAAAAAAAAAAAAAAAATTCATTAAAAAAAACTAAAAAAAGAGTGTTTAACTGTGGCCAAGTATGCATGGAGACAGCGAAGCATATATTTATAAAATGAAAACAGCAAACAGTTCTGGCCGTTAATTTCTGCCCAAACAAAAAATCACACTGCTTGATAAACGGTTTTTAGGGTGTCTCGCTAACTTTCATTGGCACTAAGCTTAAACATTGTTTTTTTTTTTTTTAATTAATGAAAATATATAGCGGCAAATTCCAAAAAGGTGCGAATAATTAAAACAGCCCTAGCGGCTAATTCCTGCACAAAAAAATATCAAAATGATTGATATACAAAGGGGTTTTAGGGAGTGTCTTTACTAATTTTCGTCCGCTCTGAAATTGAATGTTTTTTTTTTAATGAAAATATATAACGGCAAAATCCAAAAAGGTGTGAATAATTAAAATAGCCCTAGCGGCTAATTCCTACACAAAAAAATATCAAAATGATTGATATACAAAGAGGTTTTAGGGAGTGTCTTTACTAATTTTCGTCCGCTCTGAAATTGATGTTTTTTTTTAATGAAAATATATAACGGCAAAATCCAAAAAGGAGTGAATAATTAAAACAGCCCTAGCGGCTAATTCCTGCACAAAAAAATATCAAAATGTTTGATATACAAAGGGGTTTTAGGGAGTGTCTTTACTAATTTTCGTCCGCTCTGAAATTGATGTTTTTTTTTTTTTAATGAAAATATATAACGGCAAAATCCAAAAAGGTGTGAATAATTAAAACAGCCCTAGCGGCTAATTCCTGCACAAAAAAATATCAAAATGATTGATATACAAAGGGGTTTTAGGGAGTGTCTTTACTAATTTTCGTCCGCTCTGAAATTGCATGTTTTTTTTTTAAATGAAAATATATAACTAAAATAAATAATTAAATGAATGACACTTCGAGCAATATATTAGATAATCATTAGGTAATTTTATGTTAGGTATGTTTTGTTCAATTACTTATGTTTTGTTATGTGTTGAATAGTTTTCTTGACAATAAAATTATTTAATTTTCACTTCGGATATGAGATGTCAAACTGACAAGTAAGTCCAAAAATTAGTTTATTTAAATTTCAAAGCTACCTTCACAATTTTAATAAATGAAATTTTTTAATTGCAAAAAAAAAACAATTGCAAATATCTCAAAAACGGACGCCTCTGGGCAAATTAAACAAGTATGGCTTTTTTATTGTAAAAAGACCGTTGATTCAGAAAAAAGTAATAAGACATCAAAAAACCTAGCCCTTACTTTTTTAAAGAGTGAAAAGTGTCAAACGACCCCTGTTTCTACGCCACTGGCTTATTGAAATAAACCGAAAATTTTTCTGATTATTGCTCTTTATAACTTGTTGTTACACACAAAAAATTGTCTCAGTTGGGTTATTGTTTCAACAAATATTAACAAAAGAGTGGTCTGTCGGTCGACTCTTTAACACCCTGTATCTCATCAATAAAGCCTTTTCGAAAAAAAAATTTCCTACATTTTCGTATTTTTTTAACTTTATCTACAAGTCCTCCAATTTATGGTACTCCATTTAGAAACACCTCTTATATATTCTCATTTAAAAAAAAAACATTCAATTTCAGAGCGGACGAAAATTAGTAAAGACACTCCCTAAAACCCCTTTGTATATCAATCATTTTGATACTTTTTTGTGCAGGAATTAGCCGCTAGGGGTGTTTTAATTATTCGCACCTTTTTGGAATTTGCCGCTATATATTTTCATTAATTAAAAAAAAAAAAACAATGTTTAAGCTTAGTGCCAATGAAAGTTAGCGAGACACCCTAAAAACCGTTTATCAAGCAGTGTGATTTTTTGTTTGGGCAGAAATTAACGGCCAGAACTGTTTGCTGTTTTCATTTTATAAATATATGCTTCGCTGTCTCCATGCATACTTGGCCACAGTTAAACACTCTTTTTTTAGTTTTTTTTAATGAATTTTTTTTTTTTTTTTAATAAGAACTAGAAAATAATTTTTGTTTACACAACTAATTAACGGCAAAAAAACGGCAAATGATTCAGCTCTCACGCCTCGATTTGCTATTCATTTGCAGAAAGTGCTTCGCTAAATTCACGTGAAGTTAGCGAAACACCCTGTATTTTGGTTCGGGCGCGGCGGTCCTCATTCCTGACCACCTAGGTCCCCCAACCTCACTGTTTTAGACTATTACCCATGGGGCCATATGAAGCAGGAAGTCTAAAAAACGGAAGTAAGTACCAGAGAGGAGCTCAGGACGCGAATACTGGTAGTTGCTGATGAAATTAGAAACAACAGGCAAATAATTCAAAAAGAAAACCAAAATTTATGGAAACGCTGCAGGCAATGTATTGAAGTTGGTAAAGGACATTTTGAGGACCGTTTATAACATTAATATTGATAACATTTAATTTACACTGACATTTTTCCCACACAAACAAGTCAAAAAATAAATTTGAAGGAATTCAGACGAACATTAAGTAAAATATGTCTGCTCGAAAACGATAATTTACTGAGAAGTTTTACTTTGACATTTTTTTTTCGAGACGGTTTGGGTGTGCCGTTCAAATTGAGGAATGATTTCTATAGAGTTTTTTCTTATCTTTTCAAATTCGTAGACAGTTTTTCAGTAGCACGGTCAGAAAATAAACTTTTTCAACAAAGACCATGGGGGCAAAAATTTTCAAGTCCGGTCCTGGATTTTTAATTAACTCAGAATGCGGTTTTGATGAGTTTCCGGAATGCACCATTCCTAGTAAATTTCTACAAAATATCTCCAGCCGTTTCAGAAATATCACCTATCAAAGTTTTGTACCTGAGACATAAAACACCCTGTAACTTCTTAACCAATCACACAAAAAAAATTTCTTTTGTGGTTTTCGACCCGCCTTGAAGTCCGCTTATCACCATTGGTCTATGTAAGGTCACTCATGAATCACCCTGTATATGTATAAAAAGATATTCGATGTTTATTTATTCATTTTTTTTTTGCTTTTTTGTAAAAAAAGAGATTTTTTTCAATTCTTTTTTCAAGTTATAGTTACCAGTTTGACTATAACGAACGATGATTTCTTTTACTATTTTTCTCACGTTCAGCGAGTCCACGCACTCGGAAATAAAAGAATGGTAAATAAATAAATAAATTATCACTTTATAAGTATAAATTCCTAAGTGAGCATTTCAACAGAATCAATTAATTAACGAATCCCGACCTAGACAATGAAAAGTGAAAACGACGTGTATTATTATTATGTATTTAGTAAATTATTATTATTATTACTATTCATAATGCACTTACTTGTCACTTGTTTATAACAAACACGAACGTTACCTATAACTCAACTTTTTCCTCGACTTTTTCATATTATGTACTAAAAACTTATATAAGTACTTAGCTAGCCTATTATTGTGTACCTAGACCTATCTACATTACATCAGGTATATGTATAATTATGACATAAAATAAAATAAATACACAATACATGTGTATGTATGCATTGTCTTAGATATAATAATACCTTGTCGGATTATTAAATATTATCTGTCAGGAATGAAATGAAATGACGGATGACGGTCAATGTCATCTGCCGCATAATCAGCAACTTGACGTTTTCTTCCATAACAGTATGAATGCCAAATAAATCCCTCACTGACCTTGATCTCACCGCGCACTGCCGCCGGAGCGTATAAATAATAACCACATTAGTCGAGATTCCCCTTATTATGTATTAATTTATTCTTTCAACAAAATATTATTTTAATGAAGAAAAATGTTTTTTTCTTAAATAAAAAAGTGAGATTTAGGTAAAAACCTCGTCCCCTGCCACTTGGATGGTCCAAGTGATCAAGTGAATAATGGAAATTTTCTCCGCGAGAAAAGACGCTATTTTCTCTACGATTTCATTAGGTCATTAGACAGGACATGTGTGCGTCCTATTAGCAAGGACAAGGCGCTATGGCGTTCATTTCACGCTGTCTCACTTCCAACTCTAGGAGTTTTGCTACCCTACTCGTCTCGTTTCCGGTTGGAATGTATGCTGAGTCGATAAAATAGACCAGCATTAAGTTAAAAAAACAAGACCGCGATTGAGTGCGATCGTGCTACTTCGTTTACGATAACATGTGTTGTAGCGCAACTAGGTAAATAAATGTAAATAAGCTGTTCATAAATGGCAAAAAAGAACCTTAAAGTTTTCTTTTTTTAAAGCACGCGCGGGGGGGGGGGGGGGGGGTAAATAATTATTGATTATTATTGAGAGCCTGCGGAAAGAGGAAAAGTTTGACAATTACAAATTTTTGACAAACCATTCAACAAAGTGTGTTTCTTAATTTTGAACCGATTGCCACCTGTCTGAGATATAAATTTATCTACAGGATGTTTGGTAACTGGACAGCCAAAATCGAAAGCAACGTATAAAATCACATTTTAAACATAAAAGAAAGAATAACTTTTTTCAAGATAAGGCCTCGTTTAGGAGGTACGTATTTCCAAAAATGTAAAATTTTACGTACCTAGAAACTTCTTGTACATACAGTTCTACATAATTATGGAAAAATCGAGCGAAATATTTCTTAAATGGAGTCTGATACGAAAAAAACCTATTCCATCTTTTATGTTTAAAATACGATTTTATGCATGACGTTTGATTTTAGCAGTCCAGTTACTGAAAAATTAAAATTATATCTCTTTTCACAGCAGCCTTAGTTTTACACTTTTGGAGATATTTCCTAAACGAGGCCTGATCTCGAAAAAAGTTATTCTCTCTTTTATGCCTTAAATACGATTTTATACATGACCTTCGATTTTGGTTGTCTAGTTACTGAAAAATGAAAATTTTATCTTTTTTCAAAGCAGCCTTAGTTTTACATTTTTTGAGATATTTCCTAAACGAGACCTGATCTTGATAAGAGTAATTCTCTCTTTTATGCTTAAAATGCAATTTTATACATGACGTTCGATTTTGGCTCTCCAGTTACTGAAAAATAAAAATTATATCTTTTTTCACAGCAGCCTTAGTTTTATATTTTTGGAGATATTTCCTAAACGAGGCCTAATCTTGAAAAAAGTTAGTCTCTCTGTTATGTTTAAATTTTAAAATGCAATTTTATACGTGACGATCGATTTTGGCGGTCCAGTTCATGAAAAATAAAAATTATATCGTTTTTGACAGCAGCATTAGTTTTACATTTTTTGATATATTTCCTAACCGAGGCCTAGGTAATCTTGGAAAAAGTTATTCTCTCTTTTGTGCTCAAAATACGATTTTATACAAGGCATTTGATTTTGAATGTCCAGTTACTGTAAAATAAAAATTATATCTTTTTTCACAGCAGCCTTAGTTTTATATTTTTGGAGATATTTCCTAAACGAGACCCAATCTTGAAAAAAGTTATTCTCTCTTTTGTGCTCAAAATACGATTTTATACATGACGTTTGATTTTGGATGTCCAGTTACTGAAAAATTAAAATTATATCTTTTTTCACGGCAGCCTTAGTTTTATATTTTTGGAGATATTTCCTAAACGAGGCCCAATCTTGAAAAAAGTTATTCTCTCTTTTGTGCTTAAAATGAAATTTTATACATGACGTTCGATTTTGGTTGCCCAGTTACTGAAAACGATAATTATATCTCTTTTCACAGCAGCCTTAGTTTTACATTTTTGGAGATATTTCCTAAACGCTTTTGTGTTCAAAATACCGTTTTATACAAGACATTTGATTTTGAATGTCCAGTTATAAAATTCGATTTTATACATGACGTTTAATTTTGGCTGTCCAGTTGGTGAAAAATAAAATTTTTATGTTTTTTCAAAGCAGCCTTAGTATTACATTTTTGGAGATATTTTCTAAACGAGGTTTTCTAATCTTGAAAAATTAAGTAAAAATAAGTACCTACCTGTCTTAAAGGTTGGTATACCTAATAATTATTATGTAAATTATTAAATAAAAGTTTTATTAATCATTTTTTTAAATAAAAAAACTCAATCTTATCAAAATAATAGTCTCGTTAATATTGCACATGCGCATTATTATTATTAGTTTATTACTGAAGCTCGTATTTTAGGTTCACCCAGTATGTATATCGAATTCCATCTATAGAATGTTACGTTATACGACATAAAATGACAAAAAAACCGTTTCGAAAAAGCAACAGTTTTTCTAGTTTTTCCTCGAGTTTTTCATTAAGCAAGGTTGGATTCGGATTCTATCCAATTAAATTGTTGTTTTTTTACTAAATAGTAAGACGTGCCTTATTTATTGCAAACCATAATAAGTAATGATAGCATAGCAAGCAAAAAACAAGCAATGTTTACATTTACATGTATAATGAGATCAAAGGAAAAAACCGCTGTTTAATGAGGTAGACAGGCTTCAGGTAAAAGACACTTTTTTCATTTGCCCGCTCATCAGATTCAAGTTATCTGGACTTTCTCTTGTGGGTTCATCTCAACAAAAGGTACATTCAAAAGTACAGGTTCGATTTTTTGCCTAAAATGTAGACTGTAATAATAGGCAAAAAAAGTATGTTTGGTTGATATTTTTCTTTGTTTACAGGGAAATCCCGTTGAAAAATGAACATTAGATACTAGAAGTAAATTTCGCCAAGGGAACTTTGAGAGGGTCTCTGGAAGAGTTGCATTGACGCATTGTTGAAGAATGCCACCAAATTACGCTTACACCACAGGTCCTTCGAAATGTAAGGCAACGTTTCCAGCAGAATTTGCTGAACTATATAAAAAAATCTCTTGTGGCATTGAAAAATTGATGTTTTTTCCTTTTTCTCCATCTCTTCCTTTTTTTTTCTGAGGGCAGACTGAACAATAACAATTAATTATCTTTCTTTCATTCATCGATTTAAAAGAAGATAGAATTAATAAATCTTACGGAAAGCAAACGGTTGGATTTGATTTTTTTTATCATTTAGTATTCAGGGCAAACGGGCTTTTAAATACAATCACCTCAGTTGTAGTAGCCGTTATAGCCATAATAGTGACCATAACAAAACAACCATGATAGCGACCAGTGAAGTGCGATGTTTTATTAAAAATTATTCTCTCCGCATATTTCCGAAGAAAAGGAAGCAATAACTGTCAAGAAAACCGTTCATCGAATCGCCCTGTAATTTAGGTCAAACCCTACATTTCTGTTCCTTATGATGATAAGAAGGAGTAGCCAGAGGCTAGAGCCACCTCCGCCAAGGGGATGAACTTGGCTGGTATAATTTGTTACCTTAAGACTAGCCTTAAGATACGTCCCCCTCGATAAAAAAATTGACCTGTTTCGGCGTTTTACGTGCACGTCTTCACTTCTTCAGTTTCCAAGTTATTAGGCCTGTTTCTCTTTCGTTGGACCATCCTGTATACAGGTAGGTACCCAACAGGGTTCGAAAAAATCATGATTTTTTTATAAAAATCAAAAATCAATGATTTTAATTAAAAAAATCAAAAAAAATCGTGATTTTTTTGATTTATTTGATTTTTTTGATTTCTTTATTTTTTTAATTTCTAATAATGTGGTATGATCTATTTTCCGCTCTTTTACGCTCTCACATCAGATATGTGAGAAGTTTTTGCTTCATATTTTCGTTAAGGCTAACAAGTGGTCGCCACACCATGAATTTTGCGTTTTCTCTAGTATTTTTTTTCTTCACTTTTGGTTTTGTTGAATTATATAATTTAAAAATAATAAAATTAAATTAAAGAATTGAAACAAATTTATTTACCAGAATAAGTTAAAATTCAGAAAAGTTAGAAACATTTTTTATGAATTCTACTTATGAAGAATTCTTTAGGGGGCCGAAGTATCACAAAAAGCCCTCCAAACCCTCTCACTATTCAAGAACACATAATAAATAATAAAAAAGGACAAATATTCTTGTTCCTTTATATTTTTTATTTCCAAGTTCATGGTCCAGCTAAGTGAGATCAAAAGAAAGATGCAGGAGACGAAATATAGATAACTGATACAATAATTTGTTGTTTCCCTAATAACCTACTGCATCTATTCAGACTTCAGCAGGAATACATAAATTATGATCACCCTTTGAAGGTTTCAAGTTTCAAAAGAAAGCAATAAAATATGTTTTCAATGTTTCCATCAATAATAATTACTATCTGAGGTTTATGGTACCCTTCACCCTTCTATATAAAATTGTGTGATTTTTGTGGCACCAATTAAAATTTAATATAGTGAAATGGATCGCACCTAGGTAGGATTATAAGTTATTTCCTTCGCCTCATTAAATCAGCTCAAACCGAAAAAGCAAATAGTGCGAGATTAGGTACGTAAATACCTGAAGGTAAAATTGTTAGAAAATTCAAACACAGCCACCCGCCGTTACATCAAGTAAACGATCCCGCCAGCACATTAAATATTCATAAAACAAAATCGCTCCAGCTAGCCACAATTCAGTCCTTCGAGAAAGCGGCAACGGCGAGGGCAAACCTTTGCCAGATGTTAGGGCAGACACTGTCGGTCCGCGTGATGAAATAATAGGTGACCTACATACAAAAACGGATGGAAAGAAACAGACCGTGTGAAGGAATGTGAAATCAGAATTTAAACAATAAGCCTTCGCAAAGACAAAAGTAACTCAGTAGTTATTACACCTACGACAATGAAAAGTTCACCAATCGATAGGGCGAATTAATAAACCCCAATAGCCGGAAAAGCACCCCGGTACCTAAACGGCCAGTAAAGGAAAACGCGAAGTGAAAGTTGTGTCGGTGTAATTAAAATAACTAGACACAATGAGAAGTACCTAAACGCGTCGGCCGATTTGAAGGAAAATTTAGATAATGCAGGTTTAGGACAAGTCAGTAAAGTAGCCGCGAGGTCAAATCGCTAAGTCCAGTAATAAGGAAAATACGATTAAGGACTAAATCACGGCAGGAGAGAAGAGTCAATAAGGTTCATTATTGCGCGGTGTTTAGAAATCGGGCGACTGCTTCTATAAAAGCAGACGTCCTGCCGCTGCTCCAGGCAGATGAGATCAGCTTTCGAGCAGGTCACGTCTGACTCCATAACCCTTTGGCGTAAACCCGACGAGAAGGCGTTTAGTGAACTCTCGGTCGCCCAATCCTTATCTAAACCAAACCCTTTGGACGTAAACCCGACGAGAAGGCGTTTAGTGAACTCTCGGTCGCCCAATCCTTATCTAAACCCAACCCTTTGGACGTAAACCCGACGAGAAGGCGTTTAGCGAACTCTCGGTCGCCCAATTCTTATCTAAACTTTACCCATATCAATTTGCATCACTCCTCTAAACAACTCAAACTTCGCAGTTGGCAAACTCTCTTCACAACAAAATCCACATCGATAAATAATTAAACAGATTCGCCCAATCCATGAGCGCAGGTCCCATTTTAAATCAGACACAATAATCAACTAGGTATTAGGCGACACCACAATAGGTACCTACGCAATTACGTCAATAATTAGAAATAAACCAAGTTAGGCAGGAAACAGGAATAAATAATTACATATTCACGTATAGGAAATTGAGATAGAGCTAGGAGCGAAAATAGACCCAGATCAGAAATTAATAATCTGTAAACAAAACGGCCCATGATTCAATCATCCTATTCTTCGAAGAGTCCGAGTTTTTAAATAGCGCAGATGGTTAGGCAGGAAGCAGTCCCTTTAAATGCGATTTAGAAAGTGAAAGGAATTTCTTGCCATTATATGACACCATAAATAAAGATCACATAGCAGAGCACCCCCGGTTGGCACAGGTCCGGATAGAGCAGGGCGGCGTTGTCAGATGTAGCATCCGCTACTTCGCAAATATTATCAGGAAATACTAATTCCATTACAACCCCAATTAGGAGTTAAAATAGGTAATCGATTAACCCCCGGGGGAGGCATTCACCTCGATGTCCAGGTGGAGACCTCCGTTGTACCGGAAAGTGGAAATCATAGATCGCAACAGGGCAAAAGCACCCTCAGAGTAGGACAGCGTAATCAAAGCAAGGTTGTCAGGTGTAATAACCGCCCTCACATATCAGGAAATCCAATAACCAAAATAAAGTTAGTATCATGATAGGCAATTCACAAATAAAGACCCAAAACACCTCGAATTAATCTCGAGTATGGGAAAGCCAAGAAAGAAAGTCAAGCAACCAAAGTATCATTGTAAGATCGTTTTTCCGAGGCTCTTCTATTTAAACAGAGACAAAATTGTCCTGTGCAATCAAACCAGGTATTCAGCAAACTCTTCACATTCACAGTTGATCAAAGCGACAATATAATAACTCAAATGACCAATCAAATAACTCATTGCCTCGAGAGGCAAGGTAAAACAAACAGGTTGCAACCAATAGAATAACAATCAGTACTGTCAACAGGTATATAGGGCAATACTGTGCACGGTGGGGGCGATTGCTGGTCTCGTTACAATTGTATTCCCGAAACCAAGCCGGCACCAGTAGGTACCAATTACAAATTCCAGCATTTTTATCAGTACTGACTAGTTAGGGGTAGAAACCAGGAACACGGTGGAATCGATGGTTGGTCTCGATGTCCGCAAATATGCCGGTTCCAGGAGGTACCAAACTAAAAATTCCAACATTTCAATTCTTCGCCAGGTAGCCCACAGGGGCAAAAAGGTAATCAAAAGGTTAAACCAAAGTAAACAAACAAGGTTTACCAAATAGCGATAATATGAGTTATCAAGCAGGTCATGAGTAAAAGTAAACGGAGGCGAAATAATTCCCTCTCCCAGTAAAAATACACGGAGGTGAAACAATTCCCTCTCCCAGGTAAATCAACTGTGAAAATAAAATCACTAAATAAAAGAGAATCGGAAAGAACGATTTCATAAAGATACTAACTCAACATTCAAGAGAAATGGCAACCCCGTACTAGAATCCACTCGCTAGGTAAAAATCAACTTAAACGGCCCGTATCTCAATCCGTTGGCTATTATAGCTAGGCAACCAATATGCCAACAGCCCTCCATGCTCGATGTTTAACTCACGTTAGACTTACAGGCGACGCAGCTAGACATACAGGGTGATTCTCCCGGTTGGAAATTGAGTAGCAAATCATTCAGACATTCCCGCAATATACCGGGTCGTCTGAAAACAACCTAGTTGTATTCTTTAATTAATTCAAGCAGTTGCTTGAAATGAAATTCAAAGAAACTAGAAAAAGGAAATTAGGCAAGGAAAATCGTTGAATAGTTAAACCCACAGACATTTCCGCATATACCGGATAGTCTGTAACCGAAACAAAAGCAAAACGAAATAATAAGACATTCCCGCATATACCGGGTAGTCTGTAAACGAAACAAAAACCAAAAAGAAAGCACAGGTGTGTAAAAGAGTGGAATCCGAAATGGATTATAGTTTGAAAGATGGATGAAAGGGATCCCTCTTCGCTTTCCATTTTTTTGTACTCTCTATGCAAAATCACAGCCCATCTCGCCCTTCATCACTTTACGCCCTTACAAACGAATTCTCTCGCTCATCACTCGCTTTTAAACATCTGATAGGAAGCCAACAGTTAACAACGAGTCTCAGTAAATTTCCCCGCTTTTCCGACAAAAGAAAAATCCCAGTAGGTTCTTTGCGCATCCGTTTCGGCCATACTAATCCTGGCATACCTCAATCAAAGAGCAGGGGTGACTACGGTAATGACACCGGTAAACACAACGTAGGAAAACACAGCGGTCCTATTCGGAGAAATTAGGGAAACTAGACGATCACACGGTGGCTTTTCGCGAAAGATCCTGCGACCCGGGGTCTCGTCGTTACAATAGTAAATAAAAAACTCCATAAAAACATAGTATTTCTGATTTTTGATTTTTTTGATTTTAATCGTTGATTAATATAAAAAAATCAATTGATTTAAATCGTTGATTTAAATCGTGATTTAAATCAAATGATTTAAATCGGGCGAACCCTGGTACCCAACCCATATTGGTTATTATTTTAGGACGGACCTGTCGGCTGATTATACACTCACAACATATAATGTTCAGAGTTTAGTAGCGGGACTCCATCCACCAGGCACCAGGGGAAAAATTAACTTTTATCTCTGTTTTTTTTTGTGTCCTCTACTTAAAATTTATCGCTAGTTTTTCCAGGATACAGTAGTGGCGTTGGCGTAACTACATATTTGCCTACCAATATAAAATTTATTGTTTAGGTACGCCACTGTTTTTTTTTTCTTTTCATAAAATAGATCAGCTTCATCTTAGCACCTGTAACCTATAATAATAATAAATGAAAGGTTTTTTATACATACATACATTTGGCGATATAAGTAAGTGGGTTATTTTATCACCGGAATTTTAAAGGGACACCTGTAGTAAGTTGGTAGTATACACAACTGGGAAGGTTAGGTATTGCAATCGTAGGTATAAGTAGGTATGTACTTAAATAAATTGAAATTCCAATCCAACCACTGTAAGGCAGGATATTATACTGAAGTGATAAGAGATAAGAACGAAATCGCGCTGATTTCAATTACCTACCTACTTATTAGTCAAACAAATAAGTCCAAACTTGAATAAACGCACACAGAAGGGTGAAAACTGAAAATTAGGAGTAGGTAAACAAAAAGGGAAAAAGCCCTGCTGAATAAATCAAAGGACAGATAAGGCCAGGATAAATCGTATTCTTACAGTAACAGTAAATTAAAAAAAGAAGAAGTGATGGTATGATAGGTAACAATAACGAAGGGAGATATCTGCTACGCTACATTATTATTTATAATGGTATTAGCAAAATGAAAACGTCAATAAATAGAAGTGACACATCAATTAACATTTAAGAAGGCTTTGGAAAACATTTTGTTTTTTGGAAACCTGCAAAACACGTTTCATTTTAAAGTTATAAAGGTTCAACCTCAGACAATACCTACGAATTTTTACCTATAAGTGACTACCTATTATTAGGGAGGTATTTGGGTAAATGTAAAAATGATGAATGATTTGGGAGACGGGGCAACGCGACGGGCGGGGGGGCGGCCGGTCACCTGTGTCGTGAAAACTGAGCAGGCAGAGGATTGTTTTGAAAATTCTGGCACGAGCAACATCCGCGTATTTCTATTCGTGGCGGTTCAGTGTATTTTTATGTCAGTTGGCGTTGGCTGGCATCGTTCCTCTTTCGGCCTAGCCTGGCCTAGCCTAGCTTAGCAAGCTGAAAATTATAAAAGTGAGGAGGTAGGTAAATAACGAACGACTCGAGAGAAGCAGCTCCTGCTTCTCCTTTTTCATTATTATTATTATAATGCATTTATTTAGATTCGGAGCTAGTGCTAGTTAAACTTATAAGAACAGCCCCGGCATGGCCCTTTTACTGAAACGACCAACGAACGAGAAGGGCTAGGTGGCTGGTCGGTCATGGTTTGTGGAACAGGAACTAGAACTCAATAACAAAATAATTGTTCGGCGACAAATCAAAATCAAAGAAGGCCGTGCCGGATCAGATGTCCGGTCGTACCTACGTGTTATTTAGGAAAGGAGTCCGTCTCCGTTCGTCGGTGGGAAGGAAGAGGGCGCGCTCTGCCTCATTCGCATTATACCTACCTACCTAGACACCGTCCCATCGTCGTTCGGGGTCGCCGCCACCACGGACACGACGACGTCTAGCTCTAGAGATAAGGGACGGCGGCGGCGAGAAGACAAGACCCGATCCGGCTACAACACCGACAACACGAGGCATCCGTCGTCGTGTCGTCGTCGTCGCCGTCGCCGCGAGATCGATAAATATAAGTAGAGTCATGGCGCCCGGAAAATCAATCCTAGCGCGCGGCGGCGAAGGAGTGTTTGTTGTGCGTGCCGCGGCTGGCGAGGGGGCGCACCGACGGGAAGACTCGCTACCTCTGGCTACTGCAGCCCGGCTACCTCTACCTACTTCCATCTAACTACTACTAAAACTGACCTTGTATCATCCGCTGTGTGGTCGACAGCTTCTGGTTGTTCGAAGACATTGCTCACCACGGTGCTAATCGCTAATAAACACACTTTAAACTATAAACATCGGATCGGATCGGGGTCGCGACTCACTTGGGCACACTTACTACTGAACTCGACTCGTCTCGTCGTCGTCGTCGTCGTGGTCGTCAGTCAACCCACCGTTCGACGTTCGACGTTCGTTCACGCGGCGCTCTCTAAAATTCTACTCAAGATGGAGCTGGGAGCGCGGGCGGCCCAGCCAGTCGGACGAGGGAGCTGTGCGGCGGCTTTGCGCGCACCTTCGACGCGTCGAATCGTTGCTGCTGCGGGACGACGAGGCGACCGTCCCGCGGAACCGCACGACGCGCGGACGATGTACGAACGCTCGCGCTCACGATCAACGCCGACGGACGTCGTGCTGAAATCAAATTCACCTCTGAAATAAATGATGCAAATTGAAAACGCTAAAATACTTCTGGACCAGGACTATTTATTATTATTTGGCACATCATCAAATCTCTGATAAACCGTTAATAAGAGCTGGAGATGCTTTAAATTGTCGCATTTTTTGTATATTACTACAATCGGCAGAATGAATTCCCTAATAAAAAGTAGATTTGCCCAGAAAATCAATAGATCACGCCAAAAAATAACAAACACCGAAAAATTAAACCACCTACAATCAAGCGAACTGATCTCAAAAGCACCCAAAGAAACGTTACAAAATCCATTATTTCTTGGATACCTGCGCTCTACCACCATACCATAATAATAATTATAACATAGGTGCTTTCTAATTATTAAGGTATACCTATTTGAATTTTGTTTGCATGGTCTAAAAAAATTGAAAGTAATAGGTACATAATGCGAACGTAAGCTTTGTTGTTTACAATCATTATTTGTAATACAACGATAACGTAATTTAATGTTTTTACGTATTTTTTGTCTTCTGGAACAAATAATTGAAAGTTAGAAAAAATGTTTTAAATTGAAAACGTTGAGACTAGCGCCATCTAGAGTAAGTATGAAAGCTCTTACCGACGAACTAAAAATGTTACTGCATTGCATTTACGTACAGCTGCCACTGAAAATTAGGGAACCAGCATTACCAACACTAACGTTTACTGAGGGTAGCGCATTCACTCGTTGACGTTTACTGAGCACGGTTATGTTTACAGCTGGATGCTGGATGTCATATTTTTGGCACATTCGGTCACAGGCGTAGGTATCAAGTACGTAGGTATACAGGCGTAGGTATCAGGAATACGAAAATTCTGAGCACCGTATATTTTCTGCAATCATAACTACTCTCTGATGGGGACTGGATGCATTTTTTGTCCAGAAAATCCCAGTAACACCGGTGGTCGAGTGGTTCAGTGGGCGATCTGCTGAATCACTGGACCCAGCGGACTGAGTTCGATTCTCGGTGAAGCTCTGGGTGTCTGTGTTGTCCTTTCTACTATTTTTAATGGTATACATACTTATTGAGGCTGGGTAATGTTGGCAAATAGCTCAAACCCATAATTACCGGAGTGGAGCGACTTTGTCTTACCTACATAGGGAAGACCGAAGCTCCCTCCTTTATAAAAAAAAAATAATAACAGGTAAGTATTGATCGAGGACTATATGAGTTTAAAATATTAAGAAAGTTACCTTTAGGCAACGCGAACAAGTAGAGAGAGGTTTCTTTTATTGTTAATACACATCCACATCCTCTATCGCAGATCGCAGCAAAAGTTTACCATTAAAAAAAATGCGCGGACTTAATAACAAATTATGTGGATTTTTAGACAGTTGTACGTTCATGGAAAATCTCACGTTTTTGAAGTTAAATTTGACATTCCCAACTTTTTGTGAGAATAATGAGAATGCGCTACCCTAGTAAGCGTCAGTGTCGGTAATACAGGTTCCCTACTGAAAATTGGCATCGGAAGTTTCTATTACCCAAGCGGCTGGAAGTGTAAGTTAGCATTGATTTAAAAGTCAATTTATTTGAACGAAACGTCAATCTGTCGTAGGCTTGTCATCTACAAAATGTAGCAGTTTTATTTTACGTGAAGTATAAGCTGCTTTCTTTCGACCGTAAATTCGTGATCCGAACGCGTTATAACGCGTTTGGATTCAAACAGGCGTGTTCTTTCGTAAACGGATTCATCCCCACTCTTTACCAGATTTGGATCGCGATCCGTAATCCCCTTACCCCTGCGAATCATAGAATTTTTAGGATCGGAACGGATTGGATCCGGATCCGAAAAACGTAACCTAAGTTTATTCTCATTTTGTTCATGTACATTTTCATTTTCGAAAGTAATGGAATAGTCTTACATTTAGAATGTTATTTATTGGGTTACGGGTATACCTACCACATCCATTTCGTGCCATTTTTAAATATTATAAATAAAAAAATAAAAATTATTATTATTACTGTTAATTATTATTATTTCGTTTTAATAATTCGATTTTATCAATTTTTTCCATTTATCTTACAATAATAATTATTCGAATCAACTTTACACTTCCCTTTGCTGTTCTTTCGTCGCGATAAGAAACGGTCCTATTGAATCCGCAATTCAGTGATCCGGATTCAACTTTCAGGATCCATGATTCAAAGTGGCTGAGCGAAAGAAAGCAGCTATATTCTAATGCTTAAATCTGAATTAATGTAATCAGATGCAGAAATAATGAATTATTGACGTGTGTTCATTACTAAATACTTACACGAAAGTAATAATAATTATTACTATTACCCCATACCAAGAACTCTAGATACTTTATGTCTGTGAACTTTACATTATAATAATTATTATATCCGTGATTTATTAATCTTTTCCGGTTCGTTCTAGTTAGTTATCCAGCCAATAGATGGCGCTACTATTTTGAACCTTTTTTATCACATGTAAATAGCGTAAACCTGCACGTATTTATTATCAAGAGTATTTGTTATTATCTATAGCAAATACGCTAAAATATAAACACCGGCTACTTTCTCTCAAAACGCGCAACAATCTTTACAGCGCCCTCGTGTAGGACTTGGTGTCACTATAAGCTGTTAACTATAGGTAACTTTTCACGGTTTTTGACAGCTTCAGTCAGTCATAATTATTATTAATTTATCATTAATAATTGAACGTTTTAGTTTCAAGTAGAATTTCAATTGAAAGTTACTCTCAATAAAGCACGCTATCACCGGATAATTTTGTTGTGTACAAATAAATAGGCCATGTATAATGACATTTTAACCAAATACGCTAAAATAATAATACCGGACACTCCTATACCTATAGCATTGCAACAGGTTGCGTCCAATTTAGCAGCGCCGCCAAGCATGAACTGGGGACACTAAAAATTAAATTTGGTGAAACATAGCGGGAGTTTTAAATATCAACGCTGAATAGAAAAGCTCTTAAAATTAATTAGACGGAATAGACGGAGGAAACTGGGACGAAGAATTATAATACAACAATAAACAACAAAGTTTTCAATATGTTTATTATATTAACAATAATTATTAACTACTATTGCACACAATATTATTAATATCTTTAGGTAGGTATATTTCAAAAAGATTGAATCGCTACCTAAGTGTAAACCTTTTATTTGCCGCAATTCCAATAATGTACTTCCTTCAGTTTTAAAGGTCTATTATTTGCTGGATTAACAAAATTTTCCTCTTTGAAATGATCAGTACAAAATAATATGGTGAGAAATCGGCCTCGACACTCCACACTTTTTCAAAATTTCGTCATTCATCGATGTTATTAAAACCTATTGCTTGTTCCTATTTGCATCAGCATAGTTATAAAATATTAATAAGTTTATTTACGCGGCTTCTAAAGTTAACTTTATACATAATTCTTTATTCCTGCTTGGAACACAGTGGAAAGATCTTGACATGCTTAACAATAACAATCTGTAGTGTAAACTACCTTTAAATCCTGAGATCCTGCGTCATGCGCAGTAAATTCAGTAATGTGGCCCCCTGACTGAATGGTTTTGAAAAAGAAGAACCCCTTTGACGTTTGAAATGTGAACTTGTCTGTCATGAATGACTGTTTGGATTTCCCGCCCTGAATGTTTGATTTGAATTTAAAGTTCTCCCTCCCTGATTTCAAATAAATGACCACATTACTTTACTTACGTTTTTGTAATCGTTTACCTTGGCTCGTGACATTATATTGGCTCGTGTTCGTCTAGTTTTTCACCTTGTTAGGACCATCCGTTGTGTTCGTAGTAACCTCTTACCTTGTTATTGGTTCTTTTATACACAGACATGAAGCAAAAGGTGGGAGATTTGAGATTAGTGAAACAAATGCATTTTAAAAACACCTATACTGAAGTTTCAGAATAGTAGGCACTAAGTTCTTAGAAATATTACGGACTTAAAGTAAACACATTGTTGCCAGCTTTTAATTCTTGGTGTTTTATCATTTTGTATTTTTATCATTCACATGCAGGTAAATGGTTGTAGGATAAAAAATACTGTGTTTTATTTGTTGAGTAATTTTTCTGCTATAATAATTTCACAACATCGATATTTAATAGCAAAAGATGTAGAATTTCAATGAGGTTCGGTCCCTTAAAATATAATATATGGCAACATTACAGCAGTGTCAACAAGTACAAAGGATAAGCAGATCCAACTTGTAAGGTAAAGTAAGATGGATATATATCGAGCATGCTGCCAGTCCGTCCAAGGCAGCTCCGTATTCAGTGGCGTATCGTTCATGCTATTTTCGTGAGGGGCTGCAATATAACATTTATCGCTCCTTTAAATCCTTAATATTTTATTTTTATGTTTATATTTGCTGAATTATTGAAGCATCACAAAAATTAAAAAACGCATGAAAATGAATGAAAAAGAATTCGCGGCAGTGGAATAACCTGAACAAAAAGAAAAGTTGTTTGTTTTGGGCTGTTATTGGATGTCGATCGGGACTTGTATATTTTTCTCTTTCTGTTTTCTGGTTGTCAGAAAAGAAAAATTAATATTACCGGGGGAAGAAGATTCTCGACTCTCGGGAACAACAAAATTTTGAATATTTCATATTGTTCATAGACAATCTGTGAAGTAATTAAGAAATACAAGCTAGAAAAAATCAATATCTTACTAATTTGTTAATAATTAGTTATTAGTTAATTATTTGGTAAAATAATAATACAATAATGATTCCTGTTTTGGGAATGAACTGAGTTCCAGGATACAGAAAAAGTTTAACTATAAGAAATTTACGGAATTACCATCCCGGAAAAACCCATACCCGGTCGACAATAAAGTGCATAATTAGTGGGGATAGCTTGGTTGCTTTAAGGGTCGCTCATCAGATTTCCTGTCTGAATCTTATTTCTCAGTTCTCACTGTGGTGTAAACGGGAAAGAAGCAAGCTTCTTTGAGTGCCGAAGTGAAATACTGTTTAAATTTAAAGTTGTGAGCAATATGGAAGGCGAGAGCAGCCAAAGTAAACGTCGTCGTACGAATTTATCTACAGGAGAAAAAACTATTATATACAACGTGTATTGTGGACTCCGTGAAAGGAATCAAAGTATGTTGGTAAACGATGTAGTTGCTTTGTGTAGTGATTTAACCAAAGTGTCAACTAGGAGTGTACACCGAATCTTGAAAACTTTCAAAGAGTCCAAAGGCGGAACAGAAAAGGTAGCTGAAAATATTGAAACAAGGGGGAGAAAACGCATTGACATTGATGATGACATAAAATACGCCGTTCGGAGAAAATTTCATTCGTTCTTTTTCCGAAATGAAATTCCAACATTAAAAGCAATCGCTGCCGAAATCAATTCGGATGACGCAATGCCGAAAATATCGCGACGTGTCTTATTGCGGACATTAAGACAAATGAACATAAGGCATATGAAAAGGCAGAGAAAAAGTCTTCTTATAGAAAGAGAAGAAATAATTTTGTGGCGGAGAAATTATTTACAAAAAATTCGAGAGTATCGTCGTGAAGGGAAGAAAATATATTTCTTAGACGAAACTTGGCTGAATCAAGGTCATACTGTTTCGAAAATTTGGCAAGATTTGGAAATAACAAGCCGTCGACAAGCTTTTTTTGAAGGTTTTTCCACAGGACTAAAAGCGCCAGCGGGCAAGGGGCGGAGGCTCATAATAACTCACATAGGTAGTGATTCGGGTTTTTTGGAAAACGGATTGCTACTTTTCGAATCGAAGAAAACTAGTGACTACCATGAGGAAATGGATGCGGAAAAATTCGAAAGCTGGTTTTTAAAAATTTTACCAAGCCTTGAGCCAAATTCGGTCGTGGTAATGGACAATGCTTCCTACCATAGTCGACGATTGGAGCCATCGCCAACAACTGCATGGCGAAAAGGTGACATCATTAACTGGCTGGCTCAAAGAAATATACCATTTGATGACAACATGTTAAAAGTGCAACTATTAAACATCGCAAGGGCACAAATACCTCATTTTAAGAGATATGCTGTCGACGAATTGGCTCGCGAGTGCAACATCATTGTACACCGCCTCCCTCCTTACCACTGTGAACTGAATCCTATAGAACTTATTTGGGCTCAAATAAAAAACCAAGTGGCGAAACAAAACGTGACCTTCAAGATGGATGAAGTGAAACGCCTGCTAGCTACTGCAATAGGAGATGTGACGGCTGAAACATGGAGAAACTGCATCCGACATACTACAAAAGAAGAAGACAGAATGTGGGATCTAGACACAATAGTTGATGTTTCGGTTGAGCCATTAATTATCAACTTGAACGATAACGGTGATCGGGATAGTTGTCCATCATCCGACGATTTTTCTTCTGACGATGACTAAGGTACTATTTTTTTCCTATTTTCTTTGCTATTTTTATTTTTGCTATATGCTATATTATTTACTATATGCTATATTATTTGGAAGTTTACAATTATATTTCTCAATAAATTCATTATTGTCTGAACCTATTTTGATATTTTGCGTCCGCCACTGAATGCTCCAACTGAGCGCTTATACGTCACGACCACTTCCGAGAACTTAGTGCCTACTATTCTGAAACTTCAGTATACTTTATTCTAAGAGAAACCTAACAGTGCCTTTTACGCTCGCTGGGACTCCCGAGTAAAAAGAGCGTGGCCAAGAAAAACCTCGATCAGCATCCCGAAATGAAAAGAATCAACGGTGGCCTGAAAAGTGTAGATCAATCGTCTCGACAACTGTCACCAAAACTATTGAACCCTCATTCACGACTCATTTGCGCGAATCATATTAAACCAGAAGTATTACCACGGAAATCTAGGTTTTTAAGATAACCGTGGGAATGAGTTTTGTTAGTATAAGACGGTGTAACAGGGTCCTGCGAGGAAACTACCTGCCTATTGAGTTGGAGGGGCCCCTTTATTATATGGGGTCCGATTAGGAAACTTCCCGTTGGCTGTTGATGGCCCCCCTGGCAAGGTCGAAAATGTTAGTTAGATTCACATAAGGCTCATACATTCTAGTTCAACAGTTCGGTAAACAATTAGCAATCAGAATGATCCACCCTTTTGAATTGAGTTTGACGAAGAATGAGAAATGACCTTGACGTTGATTAGTTTCACAGAAAAATAAGAGAACCTGACTTTACAATAATTACATAGATCAATTTGAAAACAAGATACACAATAATCAATTGGACAGTTTCGTTGAATAGCAGATATGTTCATGAAATATAAATAAATAATCAAAATAGTATAAGTTAATTATCAACAATTAAATCAAAAATGTTCAGTAGACAATTTAAATAAGACATCAATTAAATAAGTGATCAAATAAATGGTTAAATAAACGGCATGAAAAATAAGAATCAAGAACGAACATGTGGGCTGAGATAAATAGCATGGCAAAACATAATAAGTAGGTACCTGGTTATAAAATGTGGACGGTGGCAATTGATGATTAAAACATATACAATAAAAAATGAGGCGTGTCGACTAAATATTATTCTGGAGACACACAAAATGGTTGGTTCGATAAATGGTCTAGTTTTGATACGTTCTCAGAAAATTATCATTAAGTAAAATGTGGAAGAATTAAATAAACATTTTGACACACATAGGTTAATAAATGCAGGCATGAATTGTAAAAACAAATAAATAGAGCAGTCATGTGGATCGCAAAATAATGATAAATATAAAAGGTGTGTCCCTAGCATGTTTAGAATGATACAATAATATAAAATATGAGAAAGAAATCCTTTATAGTTTGTTAATCCATTTCAAATAAAAAAACATGCACGTGTATGAGAGACGTGAATAAGATCGTTAATATATAGCCCCTCGTAGGTACCTATCTACCTACAGGAATGTGAAGTTGAATTATTCAATAAACTTTACTTTAAACCAATTTAGAATTAACCCTTATTTTATAAATTATCCCTTAATCAAAACTCATTATTTAGAAGAGGTGAAATGAATTAATTTAAACAAAATCAGCTGAATGAACTGTAGGTAAAAATAAAGCATGGCATTTAAAACGTGATGAGGTTCAACCCTTTTGACTACAATAATTTAGAAATAAATAAAGATCGGAAATAATAATAATCAATAATCGAAGCAAGCATTCTCACAAATGAAATAAAGTCACATGAGGTTTTATGTACAAATTAGTTCAATCAAAATAAATAAATTGTTTAAATAATTTCATGAATAAAAGAATGAGAAAAGAAATGGTAACGAGTAAAAAGAAAGGTTAAATAAGTGAGCAGTGTGAATATCGTTAAAATAGAATGTGCTTCGATAAAATAATAATAACCACAATAATAAATATTAGTCAAAAGGCATGTGCAATTTCAAGATTACAATAAATAAATAATTATTAGCTAAAATTCAAGTATAAGTTTCTCAAAAAGTAACAAACTGTTAGGTTAATTTGAATAATGCAAAATGACAATGGAAAATGAGATCGAGCATGCCTCTACGGTTTGAATCGATTCACTGAAAATATCTGATTCATAAAATGTGGTAGTGGTCACATGTTTTTAAACAATTTGAAATTAGACAATAAAATAAAATATTGAAACTAGCATGTCGCTGAACGTATTGAAATAAACTTATTAAACTGTTACTGCAGGTGCGTTTGAGTATCTACATGGGGGCCCTGTTTTAAAATTCTTTCAATTACAAAACGTGAAGTTTCAAATTATACATGCTGGTTGGAATAAAATATAAGCTATCTCCTTTCGTTTGAATACAAAACAATTATTTAAAACTTAATGTGGCTCTACTTGAATAATTAATTAGCTTGACCAACCACGTGTTTTACATGAGTCTTTTTCTAAATAAACAATTGAAACCAAATTGAATAATACAAACAAATAAACTAAACGATATGATCTGATCTCTTGAGATATCACAATGCCTAACAGATATTAATAAATTAGGATAAACAGTACTCACATGGGCTTTGTTTGGATTCGATTGTTTTAAAATAACAACAAAGACCAGCTGATCGGACTGTTGGTCCGACTCGCACCACTGCCACTTGAAAAGTAAAGTGAAGTGAACATGACTGACTGACTGAATTTCTCGCTCACTGATACATGTGGTTTTATGACATTGACAGAACTGACGTTTCTAGCTTTGAAAGCTCGAGAAATAAAAAATAAAAATTGGGTGCGTTTCTCAGCTCTAAAGTTTACAATTTGAACCATGCGCAGTTGTTATATGGTTTGGGTCCTTTCAGACGCCCCTTGGAATTTGGATCGTGAAAAAATTTGAAAGAGACAAATTTCACTCTAAAATTTGACAAATGACAACTGTGCATGCAGTGACATTTCCTACTCCTTTAAAATCTAGTACGACACATGTCGTGTACAATGTTTCATAAAATTACTGACCCTAGATCGATGCACTGATTGAAACAAACGACATCCTGGCGATCGAAGAAAAATTTTGTCCCTCGGTGGCAACTGTGTAGCTCGTCAAGACAACACCGAGCTTGTATTGCTGTCTCCAGCGCAGCCTGAGCTCGTATCGTCGACTCCAGCACGGCCAGAACTCGTATCGTCGCCTCCAGCACGGCCAGACTCGTACCGTCACCTCCAGCGCAGCCTGAGCTCGTATCATCGACTCCAGCGCAGCCAGTCCTCGTATCGTCGCCTCCAGCACGGCCAGAACTCGTACCGTCGCCTCCAGCACAGCCAGAACTCGTACCGTCTCCTCCAGCGCAGCCTGACCTCGTATCGTCGCCTCCAGCATGGCCAGAACTCGTACCGTCGCCTCCAGCACGGCGGGAACTCGTACCGTCGCCTCCAGCGCAGTCTGTCCTCCATTCCAGCGGGTGATCCTGAATGGTTGCAACGGGCCACGGATAGAACCATCCTTGGCTGCCACGGCTTCCCTTTCCTGGCTTTGATTGGTTCCGCTGTCCTCTGGGTTGGTCCCCACGCCTCTTACGTCTGACTCCACTGATCCAGTCGTTTCCAAAATTCGTATCAACCTGCGAACCAAAATATACACAGCAGTATCGACATTCAAACAAAAATAATAACAATAATAATAATAATAATAATAATGTGTGTGTGTGTGTCGTTTTGTTACCCCTAATTTGATTCGGTCAAGTGCGAACGACCTCGCTCCTGCTCTGAACGTCGCCCTGATTGATTTGGACAAGTGCGAATGTCTTCGCCCCTGCTTCCGATGTCTTTTGAATGTTTCGAACGGGTGCGTTCCTACTTGGAACGGCCCCCTGGTGTTTGTGTGTGCGCGCCCCTACTTGAATGACCCCCTAAGTGTCTCGTGTGTGTGTGCGAGTGTTGGTGTTCCTGTCGTGAATCACTCGGAGTATTTTGAATGTGTGCGTGGATGCCCCGTGAGTGTTTTGGGTGTGTGTGTTATTGTGTTTCCGTTGTGAGTTGTCCCCTGGGTGTTTTCGTGTCCCCTCCGCCCCTGCTTCATGTCGCTCTGTGGGTGTTTCTGCGTGTCCCCGCCCCTGCTTCATGTGACCCTGTGAGTGTTTTTGTGTGGTCTTGTTTCGACTGTGTCTCTGCGCTCCTGACCTGAATTTACCTGTGACTTGTGCGTGGAGCACCGCGCCCCTGAACTGAATTTACCTGTGACTACCTGACCGTGTGGGACGCACCTTGCTCCTGACCTGAATCGCTGCGACTGTTTTGTCGGAAGGACTGCGTCCTTGTTTTTCTGCTTTCTTGATTTTAACGATTGCTTTGAATGTGTCTGAAGAACGGTGACACCTTGAATTGCGACTTTTGAACTGAACGCTTGTCTCGAAAATGTGTGTTTCGACGTTGAAGAAGAGAAAAAAAAAATACCACAGAGAAATGTTGAAGAGAGAAGAAGGAAAAAAAATACCAAAGAGAAAATTGTCGTCGACGAGAGAGAAAAAAAAAATCAAACAAAAAGAACAAGAAAACCATTAAAATAATCTCAAACCTCCACAATGCTTCATGTACTGTGTATCCTGGGCACACGCGCCAAATCTGTAGTGTAAACTACCTTTAAATCCTGAGATCCTGCGTCATGCGCAGTAAATTCAGTAATGTGGCCCCCTGACTGAATGGTTTTGAAAAAGAAGAACCCCTTTGACGTTTGAAATGTGAACTTGTCTGTCATGAATGACTGTTTGGATTTCCCGCCCTGAATGTTTGATTTGAATTTAAAGTTCTCCCTCCCTGATTTCAAATAAATGACCACATTACTTTACTTACGTTTTTGTAATCGTTTACCTTGGCTCGTGACATTATATTGGCTCGTGTTCGTCTAGTTTTTCACCTTGTTAGGACCATCCGTTGTGTTCGTAGTAACCTCTTACCTTGTTATTGGTTCTTTTATACACAGACATGAAGCAAAAGGTGGGAGATTTGAGATTAGTGAAACAAATGCATTTTAAAAACACCTACTTTATTCTAAGAGAAACCTAACAGTGCCTTTTACGCTCGCTGGGACTCCCGAGTAAAAAGAGCGTGGCCAAGAAAAACCTCGATCAGCATCCCGAAATGAAAAGAATCAACGGTGGCCTGAAAAGTGTAGATCAATCGTCTCGACAACTGTCACCAAAACTATTGAACCCTCATTCACGACTCATTTGCGCGAATCATATTAAACCAGAAGTATTACCACGGAAATCTAGGTTTTTAAGATAACCGTGGGAATGAGTTTTGTTAGTATAAGACGGTGTAACAGGGTCCTGCGAGGAAACTACCTGCCTATTGAGTTGGAGGGGCCCCTTTATTATATGGGGTCCGATTAGGAAACTTCCCGTTGGCTGTTGATGGCCCCCCTGGCAAGGTCGAAAATGTTAGTTAGATTCACATAAGGCTCATACATTCTAGTTCAACAGTTCGGTAAACAATTAGCAATCAGAATGATCCACCCTTTTGAATTGAGTTTGACGAAGAATGAGAAATGACCTTGACGTTGATTAGTTTCACAGAAAAATAAGAGAACCTGACTTTACAATAATTACATAGATCAATTTGAAAACAAGATACACAATAATCAATTGGACAGTTTCGTTGAATAGCAGATATGTTCATGAAATATAAATAAATAATCAAAATAGTATAAGTTAATTATCAACAATTAAATCAAAAATGTTCAGTAGACAATTTAAATAAGACATCAATTAAATAAGTGATCAAATAAATGGTTAAATAAACGGCATGAAAAATAAGAATCAAGAACGAACATGTGGGCTGAGATAAATAGCATGGCAAAACATAATAAGTAGGTACCTGGTTATAAAATGTGGACGGTGGCAATTGATGATTAAAACATATACAATAAAAAATGAGGCGTGTCGACTAAATATTATTCTGGAGACACACAAAATGGTTGGTTCGATAAATGGTCTAGTTTTGATACGTTCTCAGAAAATTATCATTAAGTAAAATGTGGAAGAATTAAATAAACATTTTGACACACATAGGTTAATAAATGCAGGCATGAATTGTAAAAACAAATAAATAGAGCAGTCATGTGGATCGCAAAATAATGATAAATATAAAAGGTGTGTCCCTAGCATGTTTAGAATGATACAATAATATAAAATATGAGAAAGAAATCCTTTATAGTTTGTTAATCCATTTCAAATAAAAAAACATGCACGTGTATGAGAGACGTGAATAAGATCGTTAATATATAGCCCCTCGTAGGTACCTATCTACCTACAGGAATGTGAAGTTGAATTATTCAATAAACTTTACTTTAAACCAATTTAGAATTAACCCTTATTTTATAAATTATCCCTTAATCAAAACTCATTATTTAGAAGAGGTGAAATGAATTAATTTAAACAAAATCAGCTGAATGAACTGTAGGTAAAAATAAAGCATGGCATTTAAAACGTGATGAGGTTCAACCCTTTTGACTACAATAATTTAGAAATAAATAAAGATCGGAAATAATAATAATCAATAATCGAAGCAAGCATTCTCACAAATGAAATAAAGTCACATGAGGTTTTATGTACAAATTAGTTCAATCAAAATAAATAAATTGTTTAAATAATTTCATGAATAAAAGAATGAGAAAAGAAATGGTAACGAGTAAAAAGAAAGGTTAAATAAGTGAGCAGTGTGAATATCGTTAAAATAGAATGTGCTTCGATAAAATAATAATAACCACAATAATAAATATTAGTCAAAAGGCATGTGCAATTTCAAGATTACAATAAATAAATAATTATTAGCTAAAATTCAAGTATAAGTTTCTCAAAAAGTAACAAACTGTTAGGTTAATTTGAATAATGCAAAATGACAATGGAAAATGAGATCGAGCATGCCTCTACGGTTTGAATCGATTCACTGAAAATATCTGATTCATAAAATGTGGTAGTGGTCACATGTTTTTAAACAATTTGAAATTAGACAATAAAATAAAATATTGAAACTAGCATGTCGCTGAACGTATTGAAATAAACTTATTAAACTGTTACTGCAGGTGCGTTTGAGTATCTACATGGGGGCCCTGTTTTAAAATTCTTTCAATTACAAAACGTGAAGTTTCAAATTATACATGCTGGTTGGAATAAAATATAAGCTATCTCCTTTCGTTTGAATACAAAACAATTATTTAAAACTTAATGTGGCTCTACTTGAATAATTAATTAGCTTGACCAACCACGTGTTTTACATGAGTCTTTTTCTAAATAAACAATTGAAACCAAATTGAATAATACAAACAAATAAACTAAACGATATGATCTGATCTCTTGAGATATCACAATGCCTAACAGATATTAATAAATTAGGATAAACAGTACTCACATGGGCTTTGTTTGGATTCGATTGTTTTAAAATAACAACAAAGACCAGCTGATCGGACTGTTGGTCCGACTCGCACCACTGCCACTTGAAAAGTAAAGTGAAGTGAACATGACTGACTGACTGAATTTCTCGCTCACTGATACATGTGGTTTTATGACATTGACAGAACTGACGTTTCTAGCTTTGAAAGCTCGAGAAATAAAAAATAAAAATTGGGTGCGTTTCTCAGCTCTAAAGTTTACAATTTGAACCATGCGCAGTTGTTATATGGTTTGGGTCCTTTCAAATCCATTTACAGTTCGAGCAACCGCACACAGCACACAGCACATAATTTTCCAGACATAGGTAATATGTTCACTGTAATACAGCGGTACAGTATAAATGCCTATTTAAACTGGTACCCAACAAAATTATCCGCTGATATAATGCTTTGAGAGTAACTTTAAATTGAAATTATACTTGTTGAAACTAAAACGTTCAATTACTAATGACAAATTATTAATAATTATGATTGACTGCAGCTGTCAAAAACCGTGAAAAGTTACCTAACTTTGAATTTAAAAACAGCTTAGTGTCCCCAGTTCCTGCATGAGGGCGCTGTAAAAATGGACGGAGGTTTTGAGAGGAAGTGTCCGGTATTAATATTTTAAGGTATTTGTTTTAACGTTGGTTTTTGCAAACCGTTTAGTACCTAAAGGACATATTTACACATTTAGAACTAAAAGACACATTTAGAAAAAGACATAGCAAAACGCTCATAAATAAATAGGCTTTTTTGTTGAAAAGCCTGATTGACTTGGACTTGATACTCTCCAGCCCAGATAAAATATATGAATACCAATAAAAATATCAACTTCGATTAAATCAGGGCTGCTCGCCTTCCTACTGAATTAATCTGCTCCGACTGATTAAACAAATAAAATTAGGGAACCTGTATTACCGACACTGACTAGAAAACGTTAGTATCGGTAATGCAGGTTGCCTAAATAAGGACATCTAACGTCCAAAAGAGGCATTACCGGTATACCAGGCTGGAGCGTCGATTTAACGCTTTGATTCGTGAGTTTCAAACATATAAAATCATGTCATCGTTTCATTTGGGTTTTGAAATATTCATTTACATAAACATTTACAAAGTTTACTTTTTACATAAAAGCACACTATGAGAAAAACAAATGCAGGAACAAATTGATATGTAAATCAGTAAATCTAAGTATGAGATTGACAAAGAGATAAAATAAAAGATAATGTGACATAAGTTTGCGAATAAGATAAAGATAAATTCATCAAAGTGACTTGCGTGGCCTAGTGGTTCTCCGCTGGCTCACGAAGCCATAGATCGCGGGTTCGAAACTCACCTCGGCCCGCTTTACTTTTCAGATTCATTTTCGAATGTCTGTGAAAAGTAAAATAAGCGATCGAACGTTTAAAAGGCAAATTATATAATTTAAAGTGTGTGTGGCTAAATAGTTCGTCTCAAAGCCAAATTACCAGAGTGGAGCGACTATGTCTTACCTACACAGTTAAGACCGATGCTCCCTCTTTTATAAAAAAATAAAATAAAAAATAAATTCATCAAAAAATACATTTAAAGACATAATAAAATTATACAGTGTGATTGATTAAATAGTTTCATGGATAACAAGATAATAAAGATCGTAGCGAGCATAAAAGCGTTCAATACAAAGAAATGTGCTTTGATCGTGATAATAATAATAATAATAATAATAATAATAAGAGACATGTGCTGTTTCATTATTAAAATAAAATAAATAATAATTATCAAGAGTTTCTCAATATTTAAATATAAATTGTAATATAAAAATTATATATGAGAATTAATAAAAATATGAGTAGGTAATTTTTATTTCTTCTTCTTTTTCTATTTTATCAACAGATAGAGAGGGTTATTATTTGTGCCAGGTCAGTGCCAGTGGTTCTATTTTCAGTTCTTACCGCGCATTACGTCATGAGCGACATCCCGATCCCTGCATGCTGGAGCCTTCCTCCCCCTCGCTTACTCCCACTCAAAAAGTTGATTAATAAAAAATAATTCACTTACCTTAACCCCAAAAAGGAGGTGGCTATTGACAGATCTCAATGTGACTAGGCAAATTTGTAACATTAGCCACATTGGCCTGTCGAGTAGGACATATCAAATTTCGAATGCCCCACCCAAATATTCTAAATGTCGGAAGAAAAATAAATTTTAAATTTTGAAAAGTGATCGTCTAAAATTTCCAAAGTATCAAACCAAAACCAAACTTCACCAAAAGGTTCGTTGTGATTATCCAGCCCGGGACAGATAAATGTGGCCTTCCTCTGGAAAATCCAGCATTCACCGAACCAGACTGGACCCGTAGTAACTCCTAACAATTTTAAAAACAATAACCAAAAATTAATAAACCTCACCAAAATATACCAGGATATATCGCCCTATTCTTGATGTTACTCTACTGATTGAATAAATAATTTAAAAGAACATGAGGAGGGTTGATTCTCAATACTCTAAAATTGTTGAATTTTAATACAAAGATTTATTAAAATCAATTTCATCAGTACAATAGACAAGGCTGGTAATCACCAATAGATCTTATACCTAAACAATAAATCTAATAATCAAAATCAGTAATCCTGATTCAAACCTTCAAACATAAATACTACCTTATTACCAAAGATATCAAACTTACATGACTAAAATTCAAAATAGGTACCTATATCATTTCAATAGTTCAGATAAAAATTTCTAAAGTTCAAATTCTATTAAACAATTTCTAAACTATAACACATGGGTATGATTCTGAATAGAACTCCGAGTTAAATCAGAAGTTATTTCTCAAAAATTTAAATTTATCTTAAGCAAAAGTTTCAATATAAAAACAGGTATCTACCTACAAAATCTGAAATTCAAAATTTAATTTAGAAAATGATCATCTCTAACTCGAAATCCTAAACACATACGATAAATTTAATAAATTATTTTTACACATAACCATTACATTAGTCACTTGTTGACCACAATAAAAGTTCATAACATATTATCAAAAATCAAATTCACTTAGAAAGTCATAGGTGGTGAAATCAATTAAACACTGTACTTGAATTTATTTAATTTTCTTGATTATCGGAAAATAGCAAAAGTTTATTCACTCATAAAGACATACCTTATTATTCAAAACTCCATCTCAAAACTGACGAACTAAGGTTCCTCTAACCTAATTAAGCGCGATGATCAAAGCATAGGCCGGCATGGTTACTGGAACTGCCTTTGTGCTGGTGTTAGCACCCCTTGGTTGGTGCTCCAGGTGCCGGATGAGCTGGACTGCTCTCCCTGCTACCTTGTGACGACCAAATATCAAAGTGCTAGGACCTCTGCCTGATGAAACCTTCCATGTCTCCAAACTAAACTCCACCACTCTTCTTTATTTTTCCAAGCTTCTACAAATATCACCTTTCACACAGGCTAGTGTACCTACCTAGATAGGTACCTACATAAGCCTCCACATGATCGAATCTTTATGTAAACTTTCGTGTAAATCAGAAGTTTGAAAATTGGAACTCAAAACTCAGAACTAGAAGTTCGAAATTAAAATTCAGGAATCAAAAGTTAAAACTTAGAAATTCAAAGATCGAAATCAAAAACTGGAAATCGGAAATTAGTAGTTAAAAATCAAAACTGGAAGTCGGGACCTAACATTCTAGAACTTGAAACTCCAAAATAAGTTTAAAACTAAATCCAATAATAAGTAAGTCCCTAAGTAAGTCAGAAATAAGAAGCCCAAAATTAAATCTAGTAGTAAGTAAGTAAGTCCCTTGTCTGTAAAGACAAGAAAGCGAATATTAGTTATAATGACCAAAATTAAATTCAGAAGATTACTTACGTAAGACTGCATCTTTCACAGAAATAACTTCACCATAACAATATCTATATACTTACACAAGGGACTAATATTAATTCACGAATTTGTAGACGAGCTACATGATCTGCCCAATTTAGATCGAAAAATGAACCTGAAGCGTCCTTTACCTCCATTTATAGTTTTTTTGGGATGACGCCACCGCATGCGCCCTAACCACTGTCTAACCGAACTTGGTGACCTACTTTCAAATTCAAACCTTATCATTGATGGTATGCAACACTTAAAACTCGCACGCGACGGTGTCGGATCGATTCTCATATACTTTGGTACACTTTCGGCAGTACGACCAACCTCTTCCGTTCTCCCTCTATCCAAACTTAAATTTCACAATCGTGAATCCGCATATACTCGAGGCCTGTTGTGTCTCAGAACGAAATGCAAGTTTTTTTATATGTTTCTTTATGGGTCTTCTCAACTATCTTTTCCTGTTTTTTTAACCCACACCCAAAGAAATAATATTTTAGGTTTTATCTGGATAACTAATCGGAAATCTAGAGTAGCAAGATGAGAGTGGTCTCGTTAGACGCGGAAAATTAATTCGCATAATATGATATACTTTTCAAACTCTGAAAACCTAGAACCGGGACAGAAAATCGACCAGACATGTTTTCTACGTCTTACTCAAATAACAAAAGCAGGAATTTCTTAATAGCTGCCAGATGTTCGTTCGTGATCTTTGCCTAATACAGCCTCTTACACCAGCAAAAATGTACAGTCAATCATAACTCTTCTGAACTTTATAAAAATATTCTAAATCGAGAATCAAAATTTTGAAAAAGAAAACGTAGCGTGCAAGGCACGCTGCAATGCGAGCAGTTGACTATTTTAGAAAATGTGACTTTTAAATAAATGTGACACTCTGTTGTATGAGAAATAAAATACGAAACATTTTAAATTGTGATGAAACGTGTAAATTTTCGTAAAAGACAATTCGATTTCTCAAAAATATATTTATTTATGAATCAATTTTTTTGTTTATTATATTATTATTAGTATACGATATCAATGAAAGCCCCTTTTGGGGGAGAATTAATATATTTTTGGTGGCCCCCCAAGTCTGATAAAAACTCTCTTAGGTATGCTGTGCCTATAACTTATGTGATGCGCAATAGTTATTATTATAATCATTTATCTATACATTGTATATCTATAACAATAAAGGAATCATTTATCTTTATCAATAACCGTTTGATGGCGTTCCTAAATATAAAATGATGATAAAATATAATATCAGATAATGTAGCATCAGATATAGCATTAATTCTCCGACTGAACGTACCTATCTATATTAGTTGCATGAATATTTAGACGATATTCAATAATAATTCTAATTTTTTAATAGAAATAAATCGGCAAAAGAAATGAGCGCACAAAACGAAACAGATATTTCTCCATTCTGTCCGAATCCAAGAAATTTGCAATTGCCGCAGCATCCTCACCACGATGACGACCCCAAGAGGAATTCTAAAATAATTATTGATTACTGTGAGTTGTTTTTTTTTTAATAATAATTGTTATTGTGTCAATTATCAAGGAGAGGTTATTATAACAATATAATAATAGGCAAGGACAGCGATGCGAAATTCCAAGAAAAATTCCATCTGGACATCGATGGAAGATTCGAGTACGCGCGGAGCGGGAAGGATCCCGGATTGATACTTATCTTCAACCACGAGACGTTCCACAAGAACAGGCAAACCAACAGAAAGGGCAGCACGAGGGACGTGAACACCATTATTGAATGCATGGGAAGGCTCGGTTACAATATCAGCGCTAACAACGTTTTCAATGATCTCAAACGAGAGGAGGTGTTCCAAAATGTCGATAGAGGTAGGTCTGGTGTGCTTGTGTAATTTTGTCTTTTTTTTTTCAGAATTATGTATCCTCTTCATGAGATCTACTTAAAATATTTTTCTATGTTTGCTTTGAGAAAATCTTTTGTTTAGTTGAGAGTGCAATAATCGATTGATTGATAAAATCGAGACCTTGGACTTGGGAATGAGATAAGAGAAACGCATCTCGAGTTCGTAGGGTGACGTCCGTCGGTGTCAGAGATCTATATTATAGATATACCTACGTAGTTGATTAAAAAAATAATTTTTTGAATTTTCGCTTTTTTGAGCTACACCCATTCGGCCCTTGGACTACCTCATCTTTTATGTTAAAAAACAATCTTGCGCAACAATAGCATTTTAATGCGATTTAATTGTGTCAGGTAGCGTAGTTCTCTGCTGCAACAATTTCAGTTTAATTGCTTCAAAAGTATGCTCATAAACGGTTATAGAAATTTATTCATTGTCACCCTTTTGCTACCCACGCCACTGGCTTATTATTGAAAATAATCAAATTTTTTTCCACTAACATAAAGTTTGAAAAATGTTCTTTCAGTCATGTTAATTTGTTCCATTTTTTTCTATCTAGCTTATACAGGGGTTCAAAATACAGCATTTTTTTTTTGAAACGGCTCTATCGATTTTATACTCAAATGAAATACCAGACCACTCCTTGTGGATATCTTTTTTTTTAATTATGAAGGAACAGCATGTAGAAGTAACGATATTTCAGGGAATAACGAAAATCCAACCTCATCCCAAAGTTCTAAAATAGTTTAAAATTCCGTTAATTAACCTTGAAAGACAGGGGCGTATTGAAAATCGAATAAACGCGGTTTTGAAGAAATATATAAATAACTTTCATAGCATTCCAAACTATACTGACTTACAATACGCGAATGGCGTCACGGTATCGGTATCCGGCCCAGAACGAGAGATTCGGTTCATTCTTTAAAGAAAAACCGACCTCGCCAGTCGCAGTAAGCAGAGACCCAATTATTTTTCCATTTCATTTATCCAGTCCATTTAATAAATTGTCTCATAAGACTTTAGACGAATAATTTTATTATCTAATCAATTTATTGAATTTTGTGTAACTTTACAGTGTTAAAGGCGGACCTATCAGAAGTAAATTGCGTAATGGTGTTCTTCCTGACGCACGGAAACGAAAACAATCTCCTAGAAGCCGACGATACTTGTTTTTTCGCGAATAAATTATGGGAACGATTCTCCAATTGTGAACAGCTCGTGGACATACCCAAATTATTTTTTCTTCAGGTGAGTGACGCGGATAATACCTATTTATTATTATAATGAAGAGAACCGACCTATATACCAACTGCGCATGGTGAAATCGAAACCTTAGAGTCAAAATTACTTGAAAAACGCACCCTTCATTTGTTCATTTGTCGTCCGTCAAGCGTCAAGCTTTCAAGGTGAAAACGTCAATTCTGTCACTGTCACGACCCCGACGCAGAGAAACAGTGGGTACGTTCAATGGGTACGTTCACCTGACGTCAACTACTGTTAAATAGCAGCGCAAAACGGTTGAGTGTTGGTTGTTGCAACATGTTGGAAATAGTATGAACGCATTGTTGAGATCGAACAACATGTGACATGTTTCTGGATACGATTCAAGTTTATAGAAATAATTATTATCATTTCTTTGTCGCTGATCGTATCAGGTGCATTCTTACTTCCAAATTTTACGTAATATATGATGGTCCGCGTTCGAAAGTAAGGATTAGCAACGCTACATAGTTGACGTAAAAAAAGTAAAAACTCAACAGTTGACGTCAGGTGATGACTAGATGACAAACCGATAACTGATACTTGAAGCCGCAAGGTCGAGCGGCCGCCATTTTGTACGAGGGCAAAAATGTAGAGTCCCGTCGATGGTCGAATGACGTTAAGTGAATTTGTATGACGTTATTACTTATAGTTTAAAGGTACGTAATTCTTTTAATGTAAGTTTAAGGCATTTATCTGTTTAAAAAATACAAACTCGCGTGCGGCTAGCGGTTGCACAAAATAATGCATTTAATGTCTTTCGATGGGACTCTACATTTTTGCCCTTATAGAAAATGGCCGCCTCAGGCCTCACTTTTGGCATGGGTACAGAATACAGTTCGTTATCTAATCACAGTCAGTTCAGCTGTGTCTTTCATTTAAATTGATTTTGTTATAATTAATTCATTTGGGGTTTTTGTTCATTAATCATTACTTAATTCGAATATCGTTTTAAATGCAAATCAAATAACACATGCTTCGATATTTTATTCAAATTATTCGTCAATTCACAACTGCTTTATTTGGGAGTCATTCATGAACCAGGAGCATGGGTGTGCTTGCAATTAACGATTTATAACGATGAGTTAAAGCTGGGGTATTTTGTTTGTAACTGTAAACGAATCCTGTCGATGTCTCTCCCACCTTTCACTAACAACTCGGTTGCAAAACAAGCGGTCCTCGCTTATCACGCTCTTGCGGACCACCCAGAGTTTTAGCAAAGCTATAATTAAACCTGCTAGCCCTAATATAGCAGAAAATATAAATTCCTATACAGGATTCTTGAAATTTTTCAAGGTCCATATCATGTTAAGTACCTCTACCTATAGCTCATGTGTAGTTTTTTTTAATGCACTAATACTTATGATGATGTATAAACAATCTATTTTCCAGGCATGTAAAGGTAAAGACGTTTCCGTGACCTCTCTAAACACCATCAGACCGATCACTTTTTCAAATTTGGTTCCCGAAAAAACGTTCAACAGCGATTACATCGGACCGGACATGTTGATCGTCTATTCCGCCAGTGAAGGTAAGTGGAAACGAGGAGTTCCAAAATAATCTAAGACTAATATTGATGCAGGTAACGTCTCGTTCAGGAACAAAGACATCGGTTCCTGGTTTATCCAAGAGCTGTGCAAGAACTTTCTGGGATACGGGCGACGAGACGATATACTTTCCTTGATAACCAGAACGAGCAAGTGCGTCTGCGGCAACTACTTCCAGAACGAGCTCGGTGTTGGCGGCGGTGGCGGTGAGGATTATCCGGAGAGCGAGGACATTTTGAAACAGATGCCGCTGTTCATATCGACGCTGAGGAAGAAGTTCTACTTGAACAGGAGCAAGGATCGCAGTTTCTTGTTCAGCATGGAACGGAAGTTTGACGAGATGTCGGAACAGGTCAGGAAATTGGAGTGCAAGCTGGAAGAGTTATCGGATAGTCTCAAACGTTCGCAATAACATTTCTCTTTATCTCTTTTTGAACTTATTGATATTTGATATGATAACGCGGGCTTACCAAAATAAAATTATTTGACTATGGAGTAATATATTCCCTATATGCGATAGTAAAGTACGTTCTCTTATCAAATAATGCACAACAATGTTACTATACAAGGTGTCCCCCATTTTAGAGCTCACTACAAGTTGTATACCTATCTCATAAAGACTGGCGGTAGAATTCTCTGGTGATTAGAGTTATTTCCCCGACTTAACGAGCTACTTCTAACCTAAAAAACGTAAAAAATACCTTTATAAGACGCTTAATGAAGAAATCTGGCCATTAGCCCAACGATCTATTAGCCTAATGAGAAACGTTAACGATTTCAGTTGTCAAAACCTTTATACGACGCTTAATAGCCCGTTTAGGCCTAATAGCCCGTTAAAAAGTTCATTATCTCTTTATAATACTCGCTGTAAGAGATCTAGGGTAGGGTAAATTAAAGAAAAGTTGCCCTATATTGTGGCCATCTCAAATCCCCGAAGACATAGGTACAAAGATATCTGTGACTGTTCCTGAAATATCCTGAAAAAACAATATGGCGGCCATAAGAAATACAATCGCTGACTATGAAAACTCTGGGATCCAGTCGGCTTTGAATTTTTTGAAATGTCGAATTGATGGCTCTTGACGACTCATGAATTATTATATTATATGTATAATATAATAATTAAAATGTATAACTCATTCTATCTTATATGTCTTGACGGAATCAAGATGGCCACAAAATAGAGCATATTTTCTCTAATTTAACGGACCCTGTATCTTGTGATAAACAATAAGCAGGATCGCCGTGTGGTAAACTGATTAACTGGTTGTATAGCCATGTGGTAATCTTGTAGGGTTAAGCCATGTGGTAAACTGGGATGCTGTGTTGACTGGGTGGCAGGATAATTACCCTTAGTCAGCATTATTGCAAGGTCGGTACCTGGCAGGGTTACCGTCTTTGTTATTAAACATTATTTATCTGTGTCAGTATAATATTACAACAACGCTTGTTTCGATTACAAACTAGTTAATGAATTGACTTTAAAATATTTACTTATTGAAAGAAGATTTTCTTGCTAATAATCTTAATTGGTCCATGACACCTATCCATTACAATCTTTTAGTGTTTACGAGATACCCACATAGCGTGAGCTCTAAAATAAGGAACACGACTGTATGTACCTACGATAGATATAGGTATATATGTTATACCATAACTAATGATGTTACCTGTTTATTTCAATTTAATATCTTTACATATAAATTTATGTAATTTCACTTAAATATTTATGTGGTCATTTTTAAATTATGATTGTACCTCTAATGTGTGTATTTAAATAAATATTTCCGTTGTTTTTGTTTCTCGAATTAAACTATTCTTAGCTGTCACCAGTTTACCTACGGTAAAAAATAAAGAGTGTAGCGTGCGCTTTTCCGTATTTATCCAGAACGAATTTACGAACAGAAAGGTGTACCAAGATGGCATTTCTTTAGTTTGATACCCTCCGCAAGTTCTATAGTTTGAGGTATAGTAACAGGATCGAGTTATGAGTCTGTCAGTCAGAGCCGTCAACTGCCAGTCAGAAGAACTGAACGTCAGCGCAGTGGAGCAAGGTGGACGAGGACGATATCGATTTTTTTTTTTGGTGAAGGAGAACTGAACGGGTTAGTTGCTTCTTGTTGGTTGGAATATCATTGAGTGATGGTGTTTCAGTGAGATGGTGTTATTTCATTTGTTATCTCGTGTAGTGTGGTTAAAATAACACAGGAAAGAAAGCCTGTCAATCATGCATGGATGGGAGTAAGAAAGCTCGACTGGAACCGACATAATGGCGTCCATCTCGGGTTTTTTTTTCCTTTTTTCTGTTTTCTTTTTATTCTCTACTTCTAGTTCCATGTTTCTGCGTTTCGAGTTCTAGTTTTATTTCTAGAATTCGATCTTTCGGATCCCTCCTTCGGGGTGGATCTATAATAAGATCTATCGTTAGTCGTTTATTTTATTTCCAAAATGTGCTGGTGGTGGTCTCCGTTGAGAAATATCCCATTTTCAAGCACTGGGTAGAAGAGCATAATTCTTTTTGGAAGTAATGGCGTTCTACAGACAAAGCCGGACCTAGCCAACTGGAGAGGGAGCAGGCGTCACAGTCTATCTCATTTCTTTTGGATCTTTCTGTTGCAGTCATGTTTCATCAAGAAATATTTGGAACTTCAAGGTACTTTGTAAATTTTTTTGTTTCATTTATTTTACATTGAATTTTCTCTCTAAAAAGAGAGGAAGTAACTTCATCAGATTGCGTTATTGATTTTATCAAGATGGGAATTTTTATTATTTTAATAATTGGGAAATACTTCCCCAATGTTGTTAATTTTAGCTAGTGAGTAGAAATGTTCAATTTAGTATTTAATCTTAATCTAAATTAATTATCAGGGAGAATTAATTGGCCAAATTTAGTTAGTGTTAAGAATGTAAATTTTTTTGTCAAGTACCTAATGAAGGTAATTTGTTGATCAACGAGATCAACATTTTTTTAGTTTACTATTGTTCTATTTTTAAGAAATGTTGCTAGTATGTAGATGATAAGGGAGAAATCCAAGATAAATTTTCTTTTGTCTCACAATACAATATACCGTTAGCTGGGAAGTTTTATGTTTTTAATTGGAGAAGTCCAATAAATTGTTAAATTTTTTATGTGAGTTTTATTTTTAGTATCTGTGTGGCCTGAATAATAAAAAGACACAACGTAGGGCAGGTCAGTTATGTAAATTTTGAATCAAATATATTTTTTTATATTTAGACGATCATGTGGACGAATTTGTAGTTTCATCATCATTTTTTTTTTTTTTAATTTTTACACCCTCTGTCCTACTTTGGGTACAAACAAATTTGAAGGTACCTGGATGGGATCAGAGGGAGTGACACCTTCCTTTCGCTCATTTTTTTAGTTTTCTTTTTGGCCTGATTAATTAAAATTTTTTTGTGATCGAGCGAAGGAAGGGTTGCAAATGGTGCAGTGTCCAGCACGGAGTTTATTTTTGGATAATATTGTATTGTGAGAAATTTTTTAATGTTTATGTGTACTTATATGTGGTTATGCTAACTCACGTTTTGGATTTTTAAGATAGTGTGTATCTATATTAACGACATTTGATGATATTAAGTGAGGTTAATTAACAACGGTAAATAATACTACTAATATGTTTGCAATTTTGAGCAATACTAATTGATAAGGTACCTATACATTGTGCGTTCCAAATCAAGGTTTCTCTATTTGAGTGTTTTTGTAATTTTAGTATTTGTGTATCTTTATATTAATCAAGATGAGTTCAGAGTTAGGGACTAGCTTTGAAGTAGCTCATTTGAGAGTTGAGGAGATTAAGTATGAGATCTTGTTGAGAAACGAGGAGCCCTTATGGGACAATAACATGCGTAGGACCCAATTAAGTAGGTTAATAAAATCAGGTGTAGTAGTACCAACAGTTTCACCGTTAGATTTTGATGAAGATTTAGAGGCATGTAGGCAAACTCTTAATAACATAGAGGTGTCGTTAGGGAAAATTAAATCAATTGGGGAAAATTTTCCATTATATAGTAGATTATTGTCTAGGATAGTTCATTTGAAACTGAGAATAGGGCGATTAAATGACTGTAGTGCTAGTGAGGTCGTTTCAAAAGATCAAATACGTCATGATTTTGAGAATTTAAGTAAGAAGTTTTCTGAGGTTAACACATCGTTGCCATTGTTGCCAGCTGGAAGCTCTAGTCCAGTTGATTCTTGGTGGACTGTAGACAGCAGCCCCATCGTAGAAACAACTTCAAACAATACGAGTACTAGTTCACAATTGCTTTCTGCAACGAACCCTTTTAGGGACGATTTTATTGGAGATTTTAGTTTTTTGACAGTTTCCGAGCCAGGTAGTTTTAATGATAAGCTGCCTAGGGATAACTTATATAGTCCGAATCCTTTCTCAGTACCAGATTGTTCAAATATTCCGCAGAATTTAAGGGTAAATCAAGTTAGTGTTAGGAATAAGGTATCTACTCCCGTTCATAAGTGGAATTTGACATTTTCTGGGAAAGAACAGGGTTGCGAGGTCGTGAAATTTTTAGAACGTGTCAAGGAATTGAGCGAGGCTCGAGGAGTTCCCTTAGATGAGGTGTTTAGTTGCGCAGTGGATCTTTTTAAAGAACCAGCACTTTCCTGGTTTAGGAATATTAAGTATCAGGTTAGGACGTGGGACGAATTAGAATGGCGTCTAAGGTCAACGTTTATCCCTCCGAACTATGATGAAGATTTATTAGCCGAAATTAGATCATTTAGGCAGACTAGTGGGGAAAGTGTGGTTACATTTTTGGCTAGGATTAGGATGAAATTTTCTCATCTTTTGGTACCGTTGTCCACTGCAGAGCAAATCAAGATCGTAAGGAGAAATTTATCTCCAGATTTGAATAGTAAATTATGTCTTTTGCAGATAGAGTCGTTTGAGCAGTTAGAATATTTTTGTAGACAGATAGCTGTCAATTCGACACCAAATAGTTGGGCAGTAAACAAAAAGGTTTACCGTAAACCTGAACAGGTGATTGAAGTAACAGAGCCACCCAAGAAAAAGGAGTCGAAAACTCCTAAAGAAGATTTTTTGTCATCTAAATCTCGTTGGGTGTGTTGGAATTGTGATGGTGCTGGTCATTCGTTTATGGAATGTACTCAGCCCAGGAAGTTTTTCTGTTTTGGTTGTGGTCTAAAGGACGTTTCTAAAAGATCCTCTCCTAGGTGTGGTGAGAATGCAAATTCTACCACAGTTTCAAAAAACGATTTAGGGGGCGAGCGGCGAGGGACAACCGTTCCAAACTCCCGAAAACAGCCTACTATGGAGACAGGCGCAGTCCCAAAAATTCCGAAGTAGTTGAAGTTATTGATGAGGCAGTGGTAGGTAATGAACCTGACCACTGTAATAATAAGTTGATGAGTGTAGATGTGGATAGGGGTGATACTGATATTTGTCCGATGTTTAAGAAAAAGTTACATGATAATAGGCCTTATATACCTATAGTTATTGAAGATAGACAATATTTGGGTTTATTGGATACTGGTGCAAATTTATCGATTTTGGGTTCCAATGTGGAAATTTTATGGGAAGGTAATGACACTTTTGTCAAGGATTCGGATGGGACGAATGTGACTATTGCAGACGGTAGCTCACAGGAGTTGTTAGGTTTTGTCACGTTTCCGGTAAGTTTTGAGAATAAGGTTATCGATTTGAGATTTGCTGTAGTACCTTCTATTTCGCATTCCATTATTTTGGGTGCAGATTTTTGTAGATTGTCGGAACATCAATTTAAATTTTAAGAACAGGTCTTATCAGGTAGGACAAATTGAGGCATCAACTTCTTCCAAGGCAGATTCTAATACTTTTCTAGCCGAGCTTTCATCTGATCAGGGCAAGGTGTTGTCTGAAGTTATTACTAAATTTGAGACTTTGTCGTCAACAGCACCAGGGAGAACAAATATCATCTCTCATTTTATAGACACTGGTGAGGCTAGACCAGTTAAGCAAAGGCAATATCCATTATCGCCGATGCTTAATAAAATTTTGCATAAGGAGATCGATGCTATGTTAGAGTCTGGGGTAATTGAGAAAAGTATGTCCGCATGGGCATCCCCGATTTTAATGGTTCCAAAATCAGAACCAGGTACATATAGGTTATGTTTTGATGGCAGAGGTTTGAATCAGGTAACGGTTAAGGATTCTTATCCCTTGCCATTGATTGATAATATTTTGAATAAGGTAGGTGGTAAGAAATATCTTTCTTCCATTGATATTACTAAGGCTTTCTGGAATATTCCTTTAGAAGAAACTTCGAAGCAAAAGACAGCTTTCCAAGTTCAAGGGAGAGGTATTTTTCAATTTGTAGTTATGCCGTTCGGTCTATGCAATGCCGCGCAGACACAACAGCGGTTGATGGACAGATTATTTATGGATCCAAGATTTGAAGATAAAGTTTTTGTGTATCTCGATGATATCGTTTGTGTTTCTGAGGATTTTGATGAACATGTCAGGTTGTTGAATGAAGTTTTTGAGATTTTGTTTTCTGCGGGTCTGAAGGTGAATATTCCGAAATGCCAATTTTGTAGAGATTCCCTAACATTTTTGGGTTACATAGTAGATAGGAATGGGCTAAGAACTGACCCAGATAAGGTCAAGGCTATAGCGGAAATGCCATCTCCGCGAAACACTACAGAGGTTCGAAGGATAATGGGAGTGTTGCAATGGTATAGAAAGTTTATTAAGGACTTTTCGACCATTTCTGAACCAATCACCTCGATCATTAAAGGTCGAATAAAGAATGCCCCCATTGTTTGGACTGAAACAGCCGAGTCAGCCTTATGTAATTTGAAGGAGAGATTGATCTCTAATCCTATTCTTGTTAGCCCGGATTTCGATAAGCCATTCTTTATCCAGACGGACGCGAGTGACGTCGGCATTGGGGCCGTATTATACCAGCTTCGAGACGGCTTTGAACATCCTATCGCTTATGCGTCCAGAAAACTTTCTAAGGCCGAAACCAAGTATATGGCGACGGAGAAAGAATGTTTGGCAGTTATCTTTGGTATTGAGAAATTTAGAGGCTATGTTGAGGGCGCAGAATTCACTGTAGTAACTGATCATGCCAGTTTACAGTGGCTGTACAGAATTAAAGATCCCATGGGTCGTATCGCCCGTTGGACAGTTAGGCTTAGTTGTTTCAAGTTCAAGATAGTCCATCGTCCAGGAAAGGATATGGTAGTACCGGATTTGCTTTCGAGACAGATTGCTTCTCAGTTGAAGTTCAGAATTTAATTCCTGACCAATGGTATGCTGATATGATCAATAAGATACAATGTGATCCACAAAAGTATCCAAATTTTCTCGTGCAAGGTAGTGCTATTTATAAGCACATTAAGAATAATCATGACATTGAAACGAACCAGTCAAACTGGAAGTTGGTAGTTCCTACTGAAAATCGAAAGGAAATTTTTGAGCAATGTCATGATAGCCCAACAGCAGCTCATTTGGGAGTGCATAAGACCTTGACACGAATTTTAGAGAGGTATTATTGGCCTGGTATTGGAGAGACGGTTAGGAGGTACGTGTCATCTTGTACTACGTGTGGAGCACACAAGTCCACCAATAAACTTCCTGCCGGAGCTTATGGTAAGAAGAGATCTGTCGACTTTCCCTTTCAGATGATTTCTTTAGGTTTGATGGGACCATTTCCACGGTCTAAGTCCGGAAATACGCAATTGTTGGTTGTCACAGATGCTTTTTCAAGATTCGTTTTGGTCCAGCCCCTTTCGAAAGCTACAGCTTCGAAAGTTGCCAAGTTTTTAGAGAACCAGGTATTCTTGATATACGGGGTACCTCAGATTGTGGTTTGTGATAACGGTGTGCAATTTACATCTAAGGAATTTAAGGCACTTATGAAAAAGTATCATGTACAGCGAGTTTGGTATAATGCACGTTATCATCCCCAAGTTAACCCTACTGAGAGGGTAAATAAAGTATTAGGTTCTGCGATTAGCTCCTATGTTAAGGAGGACCACAGAACTTGGGATGAACATTTGCATGAAATTGCACAAGCTATTCGGACAGCAGAGCATGAAGCCACCGGCTTTACTCCTGCTTTTCTTATCTTTGGTAGAAATGTCCCGGTGGATGGACAGTATTATGGTGATGTAGGTTTGAATTCGTATGATCCAGTTCAAATTTCGGATAAGTTGAAGTGGCAATCGGAAATTTCGAAGGTTCCGAAATTATACCCACAAATTCAGGCTCGAGTTCAGAAAGCGTATGACAAAAATTCTTCCAGGTACCTACAATCTGAGACGAAGAGACATTCGTTATCAAGTAGGTGACAAGGTCTGGAAGAAAAATTTTGTACTTTCTGATAAGGTGACTGGTTTCGCTAAGAAACTAGCCCCTAAGTATGTTCCTGCTCTCGTAACGAAAGTTAAAGGGAGTGGTTTAGTTGTTGAGTTGAGTAATGAGTCAGGGAAGAATTTGGGTGAATTCCACATTCAAGATCTTAAGCCCTTTGTAAGTATCGATGATTAGTAATTTTGTTTTAGTAAGGATCATTTTAGAAATCGTTGTTGTTAATTAGTAAATCTTATCTTTTGTCTAAATGTCCTGAGTAAGTTTGGTTTGGATGTGATAGAAATTTTTAGGTCACAGAACTTTGGAGTTCAATGCCGTGTGGAAGTTCTCCAGGTCTGTGTTAGGTATCTTTTGTATCCCGGAGCCAATAGGCAGCCATTGGTGTAAGTCCTGGAGGTCTGTGTGAGGTCCTTAGAGATGAAAATCCTACCTTGTTGGTACGTTAGTAGGAAAAATTTTCAGATCTATGTGAGGTAGACTGTGTTTAGGTGTAATTAACCTAAATTACATGTCAAAGTTGTTTAAAGAATTTCAGGAATTCTGAATTCTGGTAATTCTGATATTGAGAATAAATTTGTTGGATTACCAAGAGCAGTTTTCTATCTTTTTGAGTAAGGAGAAAATTTTTGGAGGATTAGTGTCAGTTTAGGAAATCAACTAAACGAATTTTAGTCTTAAGCTGATGTCTTCTCTTTCTAAATAAGTCTTAGTAATGTTGTGTCTATCAAGTCTATCACAGAAGTCTTCACTAATATTTACCAGACAGTTTTTGAGTATCGTCAAGTAGTTTTGAGTAACTATTTGTAAGTTTTGAGTAAAGTTTTGTCTTTAGTAGTTCAGGTAGTTCACATTAAGATTTCTAAAAGGATCTATTTACATTTTAGGGTAATTTTGACTAACGATTAGTTTTCGAAATTTTAATTTGAGTTTTTAGTTAGGACTAATTATCGATACAATTAGTTATTTGATATTTGGTATTGGTATTTTCAAAATTAATGATGGTGATCATTAATTATGACATTTTGAGTGTGAGTCTGTTTATCGATGAGTCTTGATCTTGTGTTCGCCCCAAGATGGGCCAAGATCGTTTTCATCTTTCATATCTTTTGAAGTTTAGTCTTGGGCAAAGGCCCCAAGTATTGTTTTGTTTTGGTTTCTGATTCCGGTGCCTTCGGGTATTGGAATAAGTGTCTTTCCGTATTTTCATTTCAATGTTCGCGGGTGAAGGGGTCGGAATGTTTATGATTAGTCTGTTGGTACGGTCAGTGAGACCATTTTGTTCTTTAGGAAGGACATTTATGATTAGTCTGTTGGTACGGTCAGTGAGACCATTTTGTTTCTTTAGGAAGAACATTTATTATTAGTCTATTAGTACGGTCAGTAAGACCATTTTGTTTCTTTAGGAAGAACATTTATGATTAGTCTGTTGGTACGGTCAGTGAGACCATTTTGTTTCTTTAGGAAGAACATTTATGATTAGTCTGTTGGTACGGTCAGTGAGACCATTTTTGTTCTTTAGGAAGAGCGTTGTATATATGTACATAGAAGTCAATGGAGAGTCTAGAGGATATTTTCTGGTGTTCTTGATGAGCAAAAAAATGGTATGTTATCCCATTTTTTTATTTTGGTTGGAGGGGTGGTGTAGCGTGCGCTTTTCCGTATTTATCCAGAACGAATTTACGAACAGAAAGGTGTACCAAGATGGCATTTCTTTAGTTTGATACCCTCCGCAAGTTCTATAGTTTGAGGTATAGTAACAGGATCGAGTTATGAGTCTGTCAGTCAGAGCCGTCAACTGCCAGTCAGAAGAACTGAACGTCAGCGCAGTGGAGCAAGGTGGACGAGGACGATATCGATTTTTTTTTTTTGGTGAAGGAGAACTGAACGGGTTAGTTGCTTCTTGTTGGTTGGAATATCATTGAGTGATGGTGTTTCAGTGAGATGGTGTTATTTCATTTGTTATCTCGTGTAGTGTGGTTAAAATAACACAGGAAAGAAAGCCTGTCAATCATGCATGGATGGGAGTAAGAAAGCTCGACTGGAACCGACATAATGGCGTCCATCTCGGGTTTTTTTTTCCTTTTTTCTGTTTTCTTTTTATTCTCTACTTCTAGTTCCATGTTTCTGCGTTTCGAGTTCTAGTTTTATTTCTAGAATTCGATCTTTCGGATCCCTCCTTCGGGGTGGATCTATAATAAGATCTATCGTTAGTCGTTTATTTTATTTCCAAAATGTGCTGGTGGTGGTCTCCGTTGAGAAATATCCCATTTTCAAGCACTGGGTAGAAGAGCATAATTCTTTTTGGAAGTAATGGCGTTCTACAGACAAAGCCGGACCTAGCCAACTGGAGAGGGAGCAGGCGTCACAGTCTATCTCATTTCTTTTGGATCTTTCTGTTGCAGTCATGTTTCATCAAGAAATATTTGGAACTTCAAGGTACTTTGTAAATTTTTTTGTTTCATTTATTTTACATTGAATTTTCTCTCTAAAAAGAGAGGAAGTAACTTCATCAGATTGCGTTATTGATTTTATCAAGATGGGAATTTTTATTATTTTAATAATTGGGAAATACTTCCCCAATGTTGTTAATTTTAGCTAGTGAGTAGAAATGTTCAATTTAGTATTTAATCTTAATCTAAATTAATTATCAGGGAGAATTAATTGACCAAATTTAGTTAGTGTTAAGAATGTAAATTTTTTTGTCAAGTACCTAATGAAGGTAATTTGTTGATCAACGAGATCAACATTTTTTTAGTTTACTATTGTTCTATTTTTAAGAAATGTTGCTAGTATGTAGATGATAAGGGAGAAATCCAAGATAAATTTTCTTTTGTCTCACAATACAATATACCGTTAGCTGGGAAGTTTTATGTTTTTAATTGGAGAAGTCCAATAAATTGTTAAATTTTTTATGTGAGTTTTATTTTTAGTATCTGTGTGGCCTGAATAATAAAAAGACACAACGTAGGGCAGGTCAGTTATGTAAATTTTGAATCTTATAATTTTTTATTTATTTAGACGATCATGTCAACAAATTTGTAGTCATCATTTTTATTTTCTTTTTAATTTTTACACCCTCTGTCCTGCTTTGGATACAAACAAATTTGAAGGTACCTGGATGGGATCAGAGGGAAAGACACCTTCCTTTCGCTCATTTTTTTAGTTTTCTTTTTGGCCTGGTAAATTAAATTTTTTTTTGAGATCGAGCGAAGGAAGGGTTGCAAGAGACATACACGAACAGCAATAAAATTATTTGAACGACACAACTTCAAATGCTCGATGAAGAGAGAGCATCGATGTTTCACTGACTATTTTCAGCTCATAACATAAATTAATAAATAACACTTCAGTGTTATATATTGTTTTAAATGCAAATAACATATACTTTGATAGTTACTTATTCAAATGTTTCGTCAAACACATCTGCTTCATTTGATATTTCATTCATACACCAGGCATTCATACACCGGGCGTGCTTGTAATAAACGAGTTATAACGATAAGCTAACGCTGGGGTAATTTGTTTGTAACTGTAAATGAATGAGCTATTATTTGGTTCACCCAGTCGATGACGGTTCAATTGATTTAATTAATATAGTGTCTGTAGCCAATTTTACCTTTCCCTTTTAACCGTCGCTGGTGCTAGAAAGAACTAGGTCGGCAACAAGGCGTGTATTTATTTATCCTGCGTCGTTGGCGCTAAGAAAGAACTTAGTGAAAGAAAGAACAAGACGTGAATTTTATATGCATTGTTTTTTGGTCTTATATGTATTTGTATTTTTGTGTATTTTGTGTCTTTTCAGGATTTATAAGTCGTTGAAATAGAAAGATAAAATGTCCTCTTTCTGAATATAACAGATTAGCTTATTCACTTCAATTTTACACCAAAGCGGTGATGATTTTATGTGCGGTGTCATTTGTATTTAATATTTGTTTGTAGAGTCAGAGTTTTTTCTTTTTCACGGTTTTTTTTTCTCTGACTTTAAATTAGTTGCACCAAACCCGACTAGGGAAGGGGGTAAAATAATGAATAGGATAATAAAACGATTGGTTGAATGTTATAGAGAGAAATTCTGTGTTTTAATAATATCTCCTGTCTCTCAATAAATGACTAGCTCAAAGTATTTGCGTAGCGTTTTGCTACGAACGAACAAGGTAAGGTTACTACGAACACAACATAGAAGGTCCACAGGATAAAAGACTAGACGATCACGATCACAGGGGCTTAAAAGGGGTTAGAATCCCATCGGCCATTTTGTTTGAATTATTTGAAGCTATAGAGGTTTCAGGGCGGAAGAGTTTCAATCAGTTGAAATAATCTCTGAGACTTGAGGGCGGGATAACTTTAAATTCAAATCAAGAATTGAGGGCGGGAATTCAACAGAGCAATTCACGACAGACAAGTTGACATCTGAAACGTCATAGGGATTCTTCTTTTTAAATCATTCAGTTTGGCCTTTGATTTGGTACATTTCAGCCCGGGGACCACATTACAGACTTAAATGCGCATGACGGAGGACCTGCGTTTAAAAGGTAGGTTACACTTACACTACAGTAAATTGGTGCCAGTGACCACGATACATTACAGACTTGTTACCTAGTGACCCATGTTACACTAAAATATGTTTCGTTGTTTTAGTAGGTGATTGCACACAGCCGACCTGCATGGCAGGTTTATTATGCCAAAGTGCCATTCAGGTTCTTTCCTAAACTGTTCTTTCACTCTAGAATGTGGCACTCTCATTTCATTAAACGAGGTGGGGTTTTACTTTTTCACACCAAAAATCTGTTGTTTTTATAATTTTTGTTTTCTCACAATGATTTCAGTGTTTCCTGGATATGGATTACGTATGTAGAGATCAAGAGGATTGACTTAAATCAAGTAAGGGGGATAAGTTAAAATGTCAAATATATAAAATGTCAAAGAGCTGTAAGTAGTAGAAGCATACACCACCTGTTGGTAGAGCAAGGGGATTCATATATTAAATCTAGAAATTGATGACAGAGAAGTCGTTGACCTCTTAAAGCGTCAAAGCTTCTTCTTTTTAAATCGTTCAATTATTGTGACCTCTTTCTTACGTCATCTTATAGTTGGGCATGTGTTACACTATCGCACATCTGCCCCTTTCTCTATGTTTAGCTTCAATAGTTTCAGGTATAGCAGATGTTCCGTCATCAATGACATTTCATTATTAATTTCCATTTCCTCACGGAATCTATCCTTGCACAACCCTTTTGCCCATCCCTTATATTTGGCTATTCTCGCCAAGAGAAGATGTGCGTAACGTGGGTGGTCAAACCAAACGTCAAGGTTTTCACCCCTAGAAGAGACCAGAAGCAGTTGAGCATTGGACGCGTCGGGTCGTATCAGGAAATCCCGTGTCGTGTGCAAGTGCAATCCAAGGAGAGTTTAGTGACCAGCACCAGTCTTCAGTTGCTGATAAACGTCGCGGCTCCGTCTTCTCTTACGTCATCTTAATATCATCGATTATCGCGTCCTATAGGCCGATCGCTTAATTAAGGGACATTGCATCCCCGCACGGATATAGTGATTCACAGAAGGCAGAATAAACAGTGAGTACCTACGCATGAACTATTAAGCCAAATATTAATAATTGTTAATCCTGTCTGTTATATTTCCCTGTGTATCCTGTATCTTGGTCCTTCGCCCAGATAAGAACATCATTTTCATCAAATAGGTTCCCCATTACGGGAACTTATTATTTATTCTTTAATCCAATCGATTCCCCATTAAGGGACCGCACAGCAGACTTTAATGAAATATCTAATTACATCATATACAGGGTGAGTTTTTTTCAATGTTTAGTACAGGGATCTCGTAAACTACTGCAGTTAGAGGAACGGTTAAATGGGGAAAGAAGTGCAGTTTTATGAGCTTAATTCGAAACAGTTTTTGTTTTTTTGAAAATCTCCATGGCTTCCTAGATATTTAACATAAAGTAAATTCCGCGGATTTCTTTACACCGAGATAGCGGTCTTATTATTGGGATTACAGAAAAATCGTAAAGGAAAACCTTTTAGACGATTTTAGACGATTTCATAGACAATAAAACGGCGTTACAATTTTTTTTATTTGTTGTGTCATTTTCGAGCTATGACGTAAACTTGTGTTTTTTTAAATGTAAGTCATAGGTGGCTATGACATCATTCAATATGTCTTTTTTTTCTAAATACAACGATATAAAACTCGATATCGTTTTTTCGGGAAATAAAAAAGTTAGGACGGTTTTTAATTTTATTTCCTCAAATACGTGGTATAGGCCCTGAATTTAATAGTTAATTTTGAATTGAAAATCTTATATGAATTAACAGTTCAACGGGATAGCTAGTTTTCGAGAACTTTAAAAAAAATATTAGATAATTTTAATTCTAATCTTTCAAAAATCTTGTAACAATACCTTATACCTACGCTGTAGAACTTTAGACTAAATATTCATATCAAAATGTGACGGTTGCTTAGCAACAGTAACAGAAACAGTGAAACTATAAAATTTGACAGTTAGTTACTTAGAGGCTTATAATTTCCATTGAACTTTAAGTTTGTAGGTAGTCAGGTTTTGCAGAAGTTCTTAGATCGTATAACCTGCAAGGTGAATTACTAGTATGGAGTTTTCCAACCAAGAGAAGCGTGATATGATAGAATGTTATATTCAGTGTCAAAAGAATGCTGTCAGGGCTGCGGAACAATATTTTCGCAGATATTTTAATCGTCGTTTATCTTTTATATTCAAATGTTTCATAATATTTTCTAGAGTTACTAGATGGCTATTAGAAAATTTGTAGTTAATTAAGTATAATTGTTTGCATAGAGGATTACAAATTATTCTGCAAAATTATCTACGTATAATTTCAAATTCAACTGAGGCCAATCAGTTATGCTTACATGGCCGCCTAGTTAAGTTGAGGAAATAAAACTAAAAACCGTCCTAACTTTTTTATTTCCCGAAAAATCGATGTCGAGTTTTATATCGTTGTATTTAGAAAAAAAAGACATATCGAATGATGTCACAGCCAACTATGACTTACATTTAAAAAAACACAAGTTTACGTCATAGCTCGAAAATGACACAACAAATACAAAAATCTGTAACGCCGTTTTATTGTCTATGAAATCGTCTAAAAGGTTTTCCTTTACGATTTTTCTCTAATCCCAATAATAAGACTGCTATCTCGGTGTAAAGAAATCCGCGGAATTTACTTTATGTTAAATATCTAGGAAGCCATGGAGATTTTCAAAAAAACAAAAGCTGTTTCGAATTAAGCTCATAAAACTGCACTTCTTTCCCCATTTAACCGTTCCTCTAACTGCAGTAGTTTACGAGATCCCTGTACTAAACATTGAAAAAAACTCACCCTGTATTATTATATCATTTATTACTCATTCCTAATATCTACGTGATAAAATTATTTATAAACATTTTAACAGGAATATAAGTTTAGAATTAATTAAAGTAATTTTAATTTTGAAGCGCCTAATAAGAGATATCATCAACGCCAAGGAGGTTTCTCGCCAGTGCCGCGAGCTTGAGCCGGTCGCTGCTTCTTATTCAACCCACCAGCAGCTCCCCGGTTACTGTTCTCAGCAATCGAAGTACCGGAAGAACAAAACGAAGTTTTTGAGCCTCGTCGTCCACTTTTTGTAGAATTAAAAGCACCGGCACCAGCACCAGCACCAGCACTAGTACCACCATCCTTGACATCAACCACTTTTTCACTAGTAGATGCTGCCCTTCCTGGCTCATCTTTCTTGTCCTTACTCCTGTTGTTATTGTCACCATTATTACTGTTGCTGCTGATGTAATTGACAGTACGTCGTGACGACAGTCTCCTTATCAGTTTGCCCCATCTGCTGTCCGGTTTCTTGCTGTTGGACTCCAGAGCTTTCGCTTGAATTTTCTCCAACACGTCGTAGACATTGTCCAGGTTCTTGGTGAGCGTTTCTGTGCTCTCGGTGATGGCCAGATGGTGTCCCCTCTTACCGCTCGCGGTCAGAAAGAGACGTCTCGTGAGGGTGGAGATGATCAACGGTTGGGACGAGTAGGGGGTTTCCGTGTATGTCGACAGAGTGATTATGTCTTCCTTTCTCGCGTATTGTTCGATATTGTCGCAGAATTGATCGAGATAGTTTTCATCCAATGTATCTGCTGATCATTAAAATTACGTATACGTGGGGTGGATGATTAGTTATTATTAATAATAATTGATTTTTATAGTTTTACCTGTAATTTCTTTGTATATGATGAGCATGTCAGCCTCTAACGGCTTATCAAATTCTTTCCCGAAAGGAGAACGTAACAGCGCCACATCAGATTCGACCACTCGTTGCTTTTTTATTGCCTTAAAAAAATTATTTTGTGGATTAGACCTATACAGGAAGAAACTCCTTTCCTCTTACCTCGAAAATGAAAACCTTCGGTTTATTCTTCAAATTCGGGCAGCTCCTGCTGTCAAATTTGGGCCATATTTCCATTATATTTAATGGCGGATTGTGTTTAGTTTTGAAGGATCTCCTGTCTTCAGTTTCAAAGACTCCGATGAATAAAATGATCAGCAGACTCGTATCCTCGGTTGTAGCATCACAAACTAGAACAGAATTAATTTTTTTCTTATAGGTACCTACTGAAATAACACTATACCAAGACTGATGATAGAATGATGGGAATTCTTACTGTTCTGTAAGGTGTTGGCTACGTCCGAAGCGCTGTCCAGCGGATGCAGGTGCTTTTTGGGCACGTCGTATCCGATGGTCTTCATCGCTTTTGCGAAAATTTCATCTTCCGGTTCTTTGATGAAGGAAGATTTGAAGATGTGGATGCACGCATTGCGCGAGTCGTGCTCGTATTCGTCGGCGATGAGCTCCGTTGATGGCCTGATCTCGATTATCTCTTCGTCGAGACTCGCGAACGAGTCTTTCCTCTGTCTCTGTACTCTCTGTCCGTCCATGAAGTTCATTTTTTGGGCCCCTTGTTGACAAGACTAGGTATCGGTATCACTGGCTGCTCTGACTATAATCACTAATCAACTGAGGTAGCAGAGCAATAACAAAGAAATATGATTTGGATGATGCAAATCGCGAGCGTGCCTTATCTTATCTACTGAACAGATATCGCGGTAGGTGATGGTTATTGTTTTGTTTGTTCAGGAGTTCCTCGAATGTTTTCGTATGCAAGATTATGTGTCGATATCTATAAAAAAAATTCACGAATGCAAATGCAGCAGGATCTAATAATACGACTTACTTTTGTTGTAACTTACCCGACGTAGTGTGCTTTACATTTAGGATTTAGGTAATAGATTAGCTCCCGCTTAAAACTGTAATCAAGGCCTTTAAGCCCATTAAGCCTGACCTCTCTATTTATTACCCAGATTAACTGAATCTGATTTTTAATTCGGAATGAGCTCGTTCCCTTAATACCTTATTTTAACCTGATACATCAACCGCAATTCTTTAGACTCCTCCTGTAACTCTACCCTCTGAACTGCTCTCTTTAGTCCCTTTCGATCTCCTTTTCCTCTGGCGTGTCAACCAGATCCCTGACTTTACTAGAGAATGGTTAGGTTTGGAGAGATATACCAATTTTTAGCAACAAAACAGCTTTTCTGAATTTTTTGAGGCATTTACAATTTTTGTTGCCTCTAAAACTTTGCGATCGTTTGCAATGTGTCTTTTTCCCAGCGGCGTTAGCGTTACACGATTTCTTGCAAAAAATTAGAGATTTTTGTCCCCTGGTATTTTTCTGCAAACCTAACCAGTTCTCCAGTAAAAAATTCATAAACTTTGAAAATTACACTTTATTTTTGTTGGCTGAGTATGTCAATCAAGTTAATGATTTAAAAAGAAATGTTTCGGACAAAATATTCGTGGTTTTTTACGTTTAATGATTGCCTACATGAAAAATAGGATTTCTGTTTGAAAAAATAAAGTTGACCTTGAACCGTTTATCCAAGGTCAACGTTTTTTCGGGCGTTGGATTTCCCCCTTCAAACTGTACAACTTTTGTCCAAAACTTTTTTTATTCAGCTTCACCTGCAAAAGTTATTTAGGATGATCAATTAAATTGGGACATCCTGTATAAGTCATACTGTAATGTAATGTAAATGTAACAACCTATCTAACCTACCTTTTATGCGTCATGCGCATCAAAGCTGTGCCGTGAAGAACCCCTTTGACGTTTGAAATGTCAACTTGTCTGCCATTATTGTCATGAATGTCTCTGTTGAATTCCCGCCCTGAATTCTAACTTTGAATTTGAAAGGCCCCAAACCATAAAGCAATTGCGCATGCTACGATCGAAACCTAAAACCTTTGAATAAAGAAGAAAAAAAAAAGTTCTTCTTTATTCAATGCCTAAAACAGTCGATCCTATTCACTTATTATATTCTATGTAGGTATTCAAATGTCATTTGTCACTTTTCAAGCTTTCAAAGCAGAAATGTCAATTTTGTTATAAACCCGAAGAAAAGAAAGGTTCAAACCCATAAGTAATTACTGGAGTGGAGCGACTTTGTCTTACCTACATAGGGAAGACCGAAGCTCCCTTCCTTTAAAAAAAAAAAAAAAAAAAAGGCACGTGGTACGGAATTGTCGTTAAGACTTGATTGACTGGTCACACTGTTCACTTTATTTTTATTTCTGATTCTGACATCGAGACAGTGAACACCAGCCGTCAGCTCAGCTGTTGCGATAATCACTGTTTTGTTATATTCTCTGAGTTCTCCCAGGCAATTGTTATTGTTTATTTATACGCACGTGAGCTATTATTTATTTATTTATTGTTATTAAAATATCATAAGAGACTGGCTTTTACCTTTTACTGTTTATTTATTGTTGAAACATCATTTATTTAAAAGACAATGGTAAGGAAGGCACGTGGCCTTAGTTAATTTAATTACTCTCGTGAAGGGGGCTCATAGTGTTTTAATAATTATTTCTGTGTGCAAAGAGAATTCCAATTGGGTAGAACTGCTGAATCGCGACGGTTTTACCCCTACGCTGGCCCCCCTCCACTCTCTCTGCTAGCTCTGAGTCGACAGGCTCTCAGCGTTGCCACATAAAATCCGTGTCTCCGTTCTCCTACGGCCTTAAAGTGTCATTTTTGGTTACAAATAATATTAAAACACTTATTTACTGCAGTAAGTCAGGTCTTTGGTCAGGGTAGGTTTTTTTCCTTCAAATATTCGTAAAATGAAAAAAAAAACCTACCCTGACCAAATACCTGACGGAACCGGTAGCTACTTATTACGGTCTCGTGCGGAAGCGGGCAGGAAGCACGCAGGATTGTCTGCAGAACGTAGGAGAAGGGCTTGCATATGGCAACGCTGAGAACGTGTCGGAGCGTAGCAAGCAGAGAGAGTGGAGGGGGACCAGCGTAGGGGTAAAACCGTCGCGATTCAGCAGCTTAACCCAATTGGTGCAGGTAGTTATAACCAAGGAGGGCCCCATAATAATACCACATTTTATAGAAAACATGATTTATTTTAACACTACGTTTCATCCAATCTTTATTGTTATTTGAATTATTTAAAATTATTTATTTTAATAATGAACCAGCACTACATGCTCTTTTTGAATATTTATTATTTTTATTATTATAATGATCGAAACACATTTTTCTTCAAACAATTTATTTTTACGATGGTCACATTTTCTTTGTATTTTGAACTATTTTCTGCTCTCAACAATTTTTATTACATTTATTCATGAAACTATTTGAACGATCACACTGTATAATTTTATTATGTCTTTGAATGCATTGTATTGATGAATTTTAACCTTCTTTATTGCCTTTATCGCAAACTTATGCCACATGTTCTGTTATTTTATCTCTTTAACTCATCAGATTTACATATCAATTATTTGTTCTTGCATTTGTTTTTGTCATGTTGTGCTTTGTGTAAAATGTAAATGAAAATCTGTAAAATCCCAAATGAAACGACAATATGATTTTGTATGTTGGAAACTCACGAATCGTTGCGTTAGACAACGACGCTTCAATCTGTTGTATCGGTGATGTCTCATTTTACCGTTAGATGTCCTTTGGAATCGTTTTTATTTTTTAAATCAGTCGGAGATTAACGCAGTAGAACGGCGATCAGCCCAGTTTTAATTGAAGTTGATATTTTTCTTGGTATTTTGTCTGGAGTGGGGAGTACTAAGTCGATCAGGCTTCTCCACCACAAAGGGCATATTTATGTGTGTTTTGTTATGTCTTTTTCTTTACAGGTACTAAACGGTTCGCAAAAACTAACGTTTAAATGACATGTTACCAATGTTACCATAATATAAGAGATTTAGTTCTCACCCCTCAACCCTCAAGTAAATGCTTGATTCTAACATGTCGTCGTTTCGTTGTATTTAATTCGTTTTGCACAGTCAGAGGTTTTTTTCTATTCACGGGGTTCTTTTTTTACTCTGACTATAAACTTACTTAGGCGGAACTCTCTGCGGGCGGGATAACACGCGTAGGGTGAACAGATTCAATAATATTCAAATAATTCAATTATTGTCAATAAATCAATTTATTCATTTTTAAGAGGGAAACTCTGTGTTTTACATTAAATCTCCTATCTCTCAATAAGTGACTGGCTCAAAGTATTTTCATAGCGTTTTCCTACGAACGAACAAAGTAAGGTTACTACGAACACAACAAAACGTCCACACAAGATGAAAACAGACGATCACGAGCCCAGGTAAAATCACGAACACGGGTAAAATCACGATCTCAAACGGTGTAAGTGATGTTGGCCATTTTATTTGAAATCAGGGCGGGATAATCTTAAATTCAAACATCCAATACTTCAGGGCGGGATAACCTCAAATTCAAACCAAGCATTCTGCAGAGCGGGAATTCAAACAGAGTCATTCATGACAGACAGGTTGAAATTTCAAACGTCAAAGAGGTTCTTCTTTTTCAATCATTCAGTTTAAGGGGGCCACATTACAGAATTTGATGCGCATGACGATGAACCTCCATTTTAAGACGTTAGGTGTGTTACACTACAGATTTGGTGCCGTCGACCATGATAAACTACAAATTTGAAGTTATCCCGCCCCGAAGTCTTTGAGATTATATTTGAGTGGATTGGAATTCTCCCGCCCTGAAATCTCTAGCTTTGAAGCTTTAAAACAAAATAGCCGATGTGATTTTAACCCCTTTGAACTTATTTTAAACCCCTTATTTTACCTGCCTGTGATCGTGATCGTCTAGTTTTAACCCCGAGGACCTCCTTAGTTGTGGTTGTCCCTCTATTTTGTTCGTTCGCAGCAAACGCTACGAAAATACTTGAGCTAGCCAGTTTTGGGAGAAAGGAGATATTATTAAAACACAAGAATTTCCCGCTATATGAAAAAATAATCACCGTTTTTATGTAAAATTTAAAGCCCCCCCTGCATTCTTCAACGGGTAAAGTTCAAGGGAGATCGTTGTTTCGCGATAAGTAGTATGTTGGCGAGGTAGGAAAAAGCTTCTTTTAACTTTTGGAGCACGAGGTAACTTTAAAAAAATCACCGTCAACTTGATGCTGTCGTCTACCAAGAGAGTAGGGAGCTCAGAAGAAAGACTTCGTTTTGGGGTAGCTCACTCCTTCTTATAGCCTGTTTAGCTCATTCATTAGTCCCTCCATTAGTTTAAACATCAACAAATATGAATATGCCTTCTACTTCCGCTAACTTTGGCCGTGTGCTTACAAGAAGAAAACTGGCAATGATATTTGACGTTTTTAGCTTTGAAAGCTTGAAAGGTGACAAATAACATTTGAATACATAGAATATTAAGTGAAAATAATCAACTCTACGTTTTCGATTTTAGCATGCGCGTTGACATTTGTATAGCAATCTGGGTCACTTCAATACTAACACAATAATGTGTATAAGGCAGTTATAAATAATTGAACACATAATATGTAGAAATATTTTATTCAAGTATATCAAAACTCTGTAATTAGAAAACAAGAACACGATTAGAACTTAAACTTATAATATAAACATTGCTACTAATTAATTATCTAATATTGACTTATTGTAATACGAAACTTGCATAAGAAACTTCTGGCAACAATTAGCCGTCATGTTGAACAAGACCCTCAGATACTGCGAGAACCGTTCCGATTGCGCGCAGATCCTCACTTTAGTTCGTATGAAATCGACTACTTCGACGAACTCGGAATTTTTATAACAATCTGGCGACACGTGAGAACACAATACTTTTTTGAGAAGCCTCAAACAGTAACCCACCGTTTCCATGATTGCTCCGTGAGTTCCGACTTCGATTTCTTCCAGGCAATCGACGAGGTTGCTGAGCTTCTCCGAGATTGATCTAAGAATCAGCATGCTATATTTCGGATTGATTTTTGCCAAGTTGACCAAATGCGCATTAACCATGTGGTAGATGTATACCTGAAATAAGAAAATATACATTTATTTCACTTATAAATTCTGATATAATTTAATTTATACCACCACCCTCCAATACCAGCCGCTAAAACCACCGAGCACCAAGAATTACGTATGGATATACCTACTTAAGCAGATAGAGTGACTTACTTTTAAAGGTAACATCTCCAGCAGGAAATCAGTAACCAGAATATTCAAGAATTTATTAATCATTGAACCAATCAAGCTCTCCATGTTAATTACGTGAGGCTGAAATAGCTCGTGTTTTTCAAAAACGGACAGGCAATCTGTCAGCTCGACGGCTGTTCTTTGGATGTCGAGGGCATCCTCGATTGAGCAGTTGTTACAGATTCGATTAATCAAAAACTCAATTGCAATTTTTAGGACGTTAATGCAGTCTTCGACGACATTAGTTCTCTTCAAAATGTTCTCGATATCTCTCGATGGTACGACTAACATTTCACAGTTCTTGTTGATGTCCTTTATCTCAACCTCAATAACGGGATTGCTATTGTCACTCTTGTCGTTAATGGATACATCCTCCAACTGAACAATTATCTTCGACAAGTTGCACATTCTGTCGGAGTTATTGCACGACTCCATCAGCCATTTAATTCTTTTCAAATGGTTCAAGAGCTGCTCGTTTTCCATTATGGGTGCACGATTATATTCCTGAAGGTTAGTTATTAACTTCAAGCAGATATCGGTCTCCATTTCTGCCATCCTGAAAACATATCACATATGTAAATTGGTCAATACGTAATTTCTTTTTTTCATATTCATCAAATTATTGTTACTTTCAGGAGCTACGCTCTGTATTATAAAGCAAATTAACACCGCGTTGAAAATAAGGTAGGTGTTAGATTTCAGAAATGAAAATTAAGAGTTAATTTATAAACTGGTCTGTTTATAAAACAATAAGTAGTGTTAATTGGTAAATTGATACTGCAATAACTAAACAAGCCATTCTTGTCAACAAGACCGGTTCGCCGGTACTCCACGATAATAATGTTACACTGAATTTACTGAAATTTACATTGTTTACGTTCTTTATGTTGTTTACATTCGTAAACTCCAAAAAAATTCATGTAAAGAATCAATTGTTTACCCGTAAAAAACCGTTTAAAGAATAGTGGTAAAGAATATGGCACATCACTGACGCCGCGTCCTAGCTGCATCCGGGGACTGCGTTGCGTGCGTGCGTTGCGGTGAACGATTAAAATAAAACACATTATGCAAAGCAATGGGAGTGTCCTCAATACTCCTCAGTAGACGCGTTGCCCGCAAAAGTCGTACGATAAAACGACACCGCAATGCACGCATTGTTTTAAATTGAAATGTGTTGTATATCCATCCGTCAAAACTTTGCGATTTTTAAATTTTTACTGCGGGCAGGAAGTTTTGATTTCCATCGGGCCAAAGCGAAACATTTTGTGCAATAAGAGAAATCTATTTTACAAGAACAAGAGTCAAGGTACACTGGGAATGTGAAAATGTCTCGAATTTAAGTTTTTAAAGTAAGTATGAGGTCTATTAACTTCTATTGTAGAACTATTTTTATTTAACCTACCTTCTATTTATTTATCTATCAAATCTATACCTATTATAGATTACTTGCGTCTTATTGTTTCTTTCTGTGATTTTTAAGTCTTTCAAGCTCCATAACAACCTACTGGTTTACAAATTAAATTAGAACGTATTTCATCTGAAGATGCACCAGAAATAGTTGGATTGGAAACCATTTTCTCGCACGAACCGCACGCATTCAGCAGTTAGGACACACTCAAAATTTCTCGTGCGATTTTGCGTTGCGGGCGTTCCCCGCATCGCACGCACCGCACTACCCGGATGCCATTTGAATACTTATTTCAATGCCGGATGCAGCTAGGACACGGCGTGATACAAATAAACAAGGTATGTCAGCGCGCATATCCTGTGTCGTCAGTGTGGTGATAATAAGTAGCTACATGCGGTTCGACAGTATTTGTAACGTTAAATCGCGATTTAGTAGCTTTTATTTCGATGTTTGAAGATTTTAATTAGTTTGACTTGAATACCTGACTGTCTGACGGTAAAAAAGGTTTATTGCACGATATTCAGTGAGTGTGAGAATCACTCAAGAAAAACGAAAGGCAAAGAGATCCTTTTTATTAGTTCGCTAGCCTAGACAAAAGCAATTATGTGTAAATGATTTGTATATCGTATCACGACAGTAAGCACCAGCACTTTTCCATACACCCCACAAATATTAACTTCCATGCACCTTCAAATATTTTCAATGCTCCCGTTAGCACTCGGATTACAATCACCATCACCACAGTGACACGTCATATGCGGCTATGCGCAGCGAGGACGAGTTTTCAGTCTCACTCGGACATTACCTTGCGTAGTTGACAGTTGTATCATGAAATTTACCACGGTCCGTTTTATAATTTGCGGTAAATTTTGCAATAATTGTGTCATTAATGATAATTTCGGAACGCATTTCGGTAAATTTTGTAAAATTTACCTAAAATCGGAACACGCTATTAAAATGACTACCGAATTTAGGATGTTATATGTTCGTGTTTTATTTTAATAAAAAACTGTGTATGTTGTATTGTTTGTATGTTAACAGTCCTCCTTTGATTTTTGCTTTTGCTTAAAAACAATAAAACGGAGTCGTTGTTTTAAAACGATAAAAACAAAAAACATTTACATCCCCCTACACCCTACGCTTGACCTTGAAATAGGGAGCTGACTAAAATTAATTAATTGTGTCAAAAATGTAAACATGATAGCTAAGAAAATTACAAAAATCTTACCTAAGATAAATAAAACACACACACATAGAATAATTATTATAAGTTATTCTGCGGTCCATACGTATGTATCTTGATGTATTTTTGACAGCTCTGATATATGTAATAACAACATTTTATGTCACTATAATAAACTTTCTGTGTTACCGACCGTACTGTTTAGTACAGAGGTAGGTACCCCTGCTAAAGTGGAAAATAAAATAACTAGAATAATAATAAATAATAATCTTATGCATTTTGGTTAAAAGTTATTATTATTTTATCGATATTATTACAGGGAACAGCAATGAAGTTTTCTTAATAGACGCCGACAGTGATGACGTCAGTGGGCGGGGCCAACGGCCAGGGTTCCATACAAACAAACGTTGTTTACAGGTTTGCCAGCTCTGATGGAAGTTGTCTCGTCAAACATCAAAGCTCTTAATGAGGTCTCTCATTAGTAGAACTTCATAAGTGCTGCAATGTGATGGCATGTTGTACCCTTAGGAGTTAGGACAACAACTACTTTTCCCAATAATTTGATTATCATCCTTCAATTCAATCTGTAAATTAAAAAAACAATTAACCCATTGCCACGACCTGTTGAATTTGCTAGCAGGATATTCTTACCTCAACGCTAGGTGTTAGGTTTTGTTTTTCATGCTGGCGGGTATACTGTTCCACGAATTATTTTAAGTTCCACCTCGAACTCCATTTCAGATTCCACAGCATTTTCACCTTTGGAAAATGTTTGCATGGTTTCTTCGTAAAACAAACTGAGGATGGTGGACATCTTTATTAAATGTTTTCCAGCCATATTACCTTTATTTTATTACTTGGATCCACCTACTTCACCGACATTATAAATTTATAATTTTACGGGCACACCCAAATCAAACCACTCAATCAATAAATAAATACCGCCATACGGACTAACTAAAGTAACTGAACTGCCTAATTTCAACTTAACTAAAATATTCACTAATATATGGAAAAAACACGACAGCTGACAACAATGACCACGTGAACGGTTTGTTTGTATGGAACCAGAACCGCTTAGCCCCGCCCTATGACGTCACACTGACGGCGTCTTCGTTTTACTTTATTTGGTCTTGCTAATTATGACAAGTACCTACATACTGTTATACTATAGATTAGGTAAACTCTCTTATATTAAACTTCAAGATCAATCAATTATTATTGTTTTCAGATCGCTTAGATAATTTATTCTTTTAAAAAATGTCCATTGAAAGTTGAAACCAGCTTAATTTCTCTCATGAAAGCAGGCAGATGAATAACGAAATGATGCTCACTGACACTTGAAGCCTCAAGCAAGGTCAAGCAGCCGCCATTTTTTAAGAGGGCAAAAATATATTCAAGTCAAAAATAACGTTTAAATGACGTTAAATGATCGTGTGATGTTAATTCTTCGAATGTAAATAATTTTTAGGATTAAAATGTGATTTATGAAAATTTATGATTAAAGCAAAAAAGCTCCGAATCCCTGATTCTATCAGTTACCCTGATTGAAATAGCGCGCGGTTTCACAAATGAGCGGGATTCATTCCCGGGAGGTGTTCATTTTTCTGGATTTTTCCTGAATAGCCTAGGAAACACTCTTGAGTGTCTGAAAGTTGCACCGATCAGGTTGAAATTTCAGCCTCTCGGCACCCCCAAATACTGATACAAAATACAATGGGTCGGATCCGAAAATTTTAAAGCCCCAATTCAAGATCCTATTTGTTTTTGCACAATACCTCCAACTCAATTTTTCTCAGTTGTTCGAAAAAAAAAAAATGGGCGAACGGCTATCAGTCAAAAATATATGAACAGAATATTTTGAATATGATCGAGTCTAAGTAAGATTATTTTTTACTTGGTAAGCAAACTGTTAAAGTTAAACCTTTGAAATAATTTTCCCATAATAAAATAAATTCATTAAAATTTGGATCTTTTTTTTAATTTTTAAGTAAAAAATAGTTGATGAAAAATTGTTTTTAATTAAACATTTTCCTGAATCGAACAAGCCATTTTACTGTGTTTTATCTTCAATATGCTTACTATAGGTCCATTTTGGAGGAACATTTCCACTGATGTGGAAGCGGCAGAGAGAAATGTACCTCCATACGTAAGTTTCTGCTTGCTGCTTGCTAGAGGTACAGATCTCTCTAGTATTAATAATTATACCCCATATAAATTGAATTCAACTAGATTTTAAAGGTAGGTACCTAATAAAGAAGTTCATTAAAATTTAATACCTAATATACTTTAATTTGTTATAAATAAATGTAATTATAGATCTTTTACTATTATTCGTGCAACTAAGATTAATTATTTTGAATAAATAAAAACAACACTGCAGCAATAACCAGGCAGATAGCTACAGAGCCATTATGTTAGTGCTTCAACGCCAAAATGTGGACATTAGTGATTAGTGATCATAAAATGTAACATAATCGTTTATAAGTCAGTTACAAGAAAAGTTTGCTCGAATTTAAAATAAAATAAATATTAGCTTTATGCTTTATACAATATCAAAATTGATTTAGGTACATATAGATAGAATAAGAGAATAAGAAATATAAAAAAATATAAAAGTGAAGAATATCCGACTAACAATCTTCAAGTTTCAAACATAAAAAATCGTCAATAGTGTCTCCAAATTTGTCAATTGATTTTCTCATTTTATCAAACGTCAGTGTGATTTTTCAATTTAAATTCCTCTTTTGTCATTTTAAATTCCTTTTTTTTATACGAAATACTTTTCCAATGTTTATAATAGTTACCGCGCACATAAATAGAAAAATCAATAATGTAATCGCTATACAATGGAAGCAATTTGACAAAAAGGGAATTTGATTGATAGATCAATGACCAGGAATTTGAAAAATTAGAAAATCAATTGAGATTCTGTGAAAAGCAATTGGCAAGAAAGGAAAACCAAGAGAAAAGACTGTTATATAGAAAGGAACAAATGAACAAAGTAATTCGGTAGCTATCAAGTTTCTGATGATGAGGATTTCGTGGTCGCAGTTCCCGATCTAGATGTCAGAGGCAGCTGAAGAGACGTTCTGTGCTTTGATGATTTCGACCTTCTCGCCGTCTTCAGTAACGTATTGTAAATCACAATCGGATCAGCACCCATGTTGAGAAGCTGCACTAGTATCCTGAAAAATTTTACAATGATCAGTTAAATTTTTGTTCACAGTGTCATATCTTTGAAAAACTATTGTTCCAGGTATACCGGGTAGTGCGTTGGCAAAAGCAGCATAGTGATTTCAATGGAAAATTCTAAAATTACGATTATTGGCTTCCCTATATGTTTTAGAGAGAAATGTTACATTAAAAATTTGTTAAGATTGTAATGCTGCTTCTGCTGCTGTAGTTACATTTAGTGTCTGTTTAGTAATTTTTGAGAAAAACAAGAAAAATATTTGCATTATGTGGCGTCATTTACCTTCATTTTGATGTGACGTATTTTCATCAGTTACGTCATTTTTAATTGTTAAGGCAATCATCAGCATGTCGTCACAAATTGAAAGCTTTTCTTTGATTTTCTCAAAAACGGCTGAACAGGTTTAAACTGCAGCTGTAGAACAGAAGCGGTTTTTCAATCTTAACAAATGATCTATTCAACACTTCTCTCTAAAACACATAGGGAAGTCAATAATTCAATCCTCAGTTTTTACAATCGAAATGCCTATTGTGCGTCGACCTACGCAACACATTGCATAGCACTAGCACTTGACAGGTAGGTAAGATAAGATTTACTTGGGGCAATTCTAACGGGTAGGTAGACGACCAACTTATTGAAAGGATTATAATTCAGGGACATAATAATAAATTCTTCAAACAAACATAAGAAGGACAAAAGGCACATCTCCCTGAATATGACTTCTGCTATGGGAAACTGTGGGTTTACCTGGTGAAATATTTGGTTTGCTTATCAATATGACATTTTTATGAAGGAAACTTGAGGAAATAGAGAGGAACTATGTTATTAATAAATTTTAAATGAAAGAATATTAGCGACTTAAGTAGGTTTTAGGTAGGTACCTACCGAAATAATTTAGGGTTCATATAAATGCCGGCAAATTCTCCCAGCTGCTGCAGTTCATTCTGATGGGGCAGTAAGTTCTCAACTACTTTTGGAGATATGTCCGCGTTTTTTGAAGGCATTTTCAAATTATTCCCATAATACAAAATACACTGTTAATCTGATTTTGTTTATATTTCGTTAATCCTTGGCTCTTGGCTATTACTTCTATTCTATTCACTTAATTCAAATTCGATTCAATTATTTTATTTATTTACAGTTTGTTTATCTTTATTTTTTATATTTTTTATGACACAAAAAATTATTTACGATTAAGATGACAACTGGCAATAATGACAATTGACAAACTACAAACATGCGTCTGACAGTCAGTGGAACTCTACTCTGCACAAGAGGTGCAGCAACCGCAAGTAGTTTCGCATGCGCATTATATCTTCTTTGAACTCGCCCCATTTTCTTCTTTATTCAATATGACTCACCTTAATAACGAGAAGAACACTCCGAAATTGTTTTTTTTTGTAGTAACGGATTTTCATGTGTGTGCTCTGTGTCTGTCTCTGTACTGTGAACTTTCCATCCTGTCCTATAGCCTATAGCTAGAGCTGGCCATGTAGTCGAGTACTTTACTCGTATTTTTGTTACAAGTAAAAAAATACTCGTAATTTTTTTACTCATTACTTTTCATCCTAAATACTTATTACTAGTAAAAGTAAGTACAATTTCAACTAATCAAGGAATATTACTTGAATTACGTGTAAATTACGATTAGAAATGACGTCATGTCGTCATCAGGGAACAGAACTGAAAACAAGTTCACCGTTCTCCTGCGCACTTGTACAGTCACTAGTGTCATACTGCACTGCGTTTTCATTTATCCTGCAATTTAGTTCAACAATCACCATGACGTCCTAAGTAAGCCTTCAAGAGTTAATTAACTAAAGCTACTAATTAAAATTAATGCAACAAATACAATAAACATAGAAATAAACCACCAATTCACTTTATTAGTACTGCCGTGTCGTATGTAGCATGTAGCTGTCACAAGCATGACGTCATCGGCTGCGCTCTGCCCTGACATAACTTGAACTTGTTGTTACTCGTGTTTTCACGAGTATTATTCGTATTCCTATACCTGGCTCTGACAAAAGTACTTACGAGTAAAATACTTACGAATATATTTTCCGAATATTCGTACTGGAATTGTTTACTTACGGGCACTCTTTTCAGTACTTTTGGTAGCTCTGCTACGGATAGAGTTCAATGCATGTAATTAAAAGTTGAAATTTTAAATTACTGTCAAATGTCACAGTGTCAATGATCAGTGAGTAATCAACTAATCAATTTTCACCCTTTTGACACAGAATAGAATAATTAATAATTCAGTCTATTCTGTGCTTTTGACTTTTGCTTTGCTCTGACACGACACGATGAGATGAAAAGAAGTTGCAAAATTAATTGAAAAATTATTTATTTCTCTTCGGATTTGCACGCACACAGATACACACCTACCATAATTATTCAAAAAAATGTCAGCAGTTAACGATAGCAACGATATTTATTCACAGAATTTCGAAAACTCCACCAAGTTACCAGGTAAAAAGTCACATTGCGTATTCTAACCTATTCATCTGTCTATCCATCTGATTACATAAAACCTTACACTAATACCACAGTATAGAGTCAGGTCAGGTCTAATACGATTATTTCTCCATTCCCATAACAAACAGTGATGATGATGAAATTTTGGATAACTTTCAGGTGGTTATAGCAGCAAATCGTTTTCCTCCCCTTACTTGAACTATGATCCCGTCTATTTCCCGCCCAGTCAGCCAGAGTTCATTTTCCTGGACGGAGCCAGCAAACAGAGGGGCCGCTTCGAGCTGGCCTTCGGACAAATAGGAGGCTCTTGCATGATCGGGGCCACGTTGGGCGGTGCCACGGGATTCTATAACGGCTTGAAGTCGACCACTCTAGCCGGCCAGACCGGAAAACTTCGACGGACACAGTGCGTTATCTCTGCTTACTTTATAATTATTTAGGTTAACCTGCTGTTTAGCGACGGTTTTACCCCTACGCTGGCCCCCCTCCACTCTCTCTGCTTGCTAGGCTCCGACACGTTCTCAGCGTTGCCATATGCAAGCCCTTCTCCTACGTTCTGCAGACAATCCTGCGTGCTTCCTGCCCGCTTCCGCACGAGACCGTAATAAGTAGCTACCGGTTCCGTCAGGTATTTGGTCAGGGTAGGTTTTTTTTTCATTTTACGAATATTTGAAGGAAAAAAAACCTACCCTGACCAAAGACCTGACTTACTGCAGCAAATAAGTGTTTTAATATTATTTGTAATCAAAAATGACACTTTAAGGGCCGTAGGAGAACGGAGACACGGATTTCATGTGGCAACGCTGAGAGCCTGTCGACTCAGAGCTAGCAGCACGCTAGCAGAGAGAGTGGAGGGGGGCCAGCGTAGGGGTAAAACCGTCGCTAATCAGCAGGTTAACCATTATTTACTCTCTCTCTCTTTCTAAACAGAGAAACGCCTCGTTTTGTTACAGATTAATCAATTATGTTATGAAGAAAGGAAGTGCCACGGCAAACACGTTTGGCTCAATTACTGTGATATATTCCGCTTTCGGTGTGATACTGTCGTGGATGAGGGGAGCCGATGACGATTTGAACACGATCGCCGCAGCGACCGCCACCGGCTTGTTATACAAATCGACGGGTAATTATACCTGCTTGCTTACTTTGTGTGTTTATTTAGTGACGAACTTTACGGGAACTCCTATTCTTCTTGATCTTAAATTTAACATGAGTGAGAGAAGTTGTCCTTTCACATATTAGCATTGTTGTCAGATTTAAATAGTATACATAAAAACTTTGTATGTGTATATGTAAAAACATTGTATACATCCTCGGCTCCTACAGTTTCACTATGGCACCTATATAGGGGTGGAGAACATACCTATAGTAACACCAGGAAGGTATTCATTTGCTTTGCAAATGAAAGTGAAAGCCTCAAAACGGCCTAAAAAATTGGTTTTGAGAGTGCGGTCCTGACAAGAGGCGCCATGATTTATACCGTGAATCACGGATGTAACCACTTCACAACAATGCCAAGCGCTTCGAAGCTTACAGAGGCGGACCGGCTCTATATCCGCTTTCACATATCGTGTCCAGTCCACAGGGATTGGTGCAATGATTTTTGGAAAATAAATGCAAAATTTAAAATAAAAATCGTGCTACTGTTAATCTCACAGATTTTCCTTGCCCTGAAAGTGAAGAAAAAAATAGAAATTCGACCGTAGTGTCAAAGAAGCCTTAGTTGTGACCTTAATATTAGTTTGCAATGGCTGTTTTTAGCTTCTTACCCACCCAGCACCCCTATTTCGCTCCTCGGTCCCGAAAAAATTTATGAAACTTAGGAGCCGCGAATGTATATATTTACCAAAAACTTTTCCCCACCCTTATTTAAAAATAATAAACGTTCCCATCTGACATCGAGAATTTGAACTTGGACAGGTCGTTCTGTTTGACTGCTTCCTCCAGTTGAGTGCTATTTGTTTTAGTTAGCTCCACCTTTTTATATTTCTAACCAATTGGTATACAAAATTTATAAGTCATTGTTTTATGTCGCATTATTATAGCTTTGTGGCATTGACAATTGACATGTTTGAATTGTTTGACTATTTCAAGCGGAAGCTTTTTATACTCATTTATTATTACTATTATTGAAAGATTGATGTGTTATTTATTATTTATTGTTTCAGCGGGACTAAGGACCTGCGTGATTGGCGGAGCGATAGGACTGAGCGCCTCGACCCTGTACTCCCTCTGGAATTCGCGAGATAAACTAAGAGATATCGGGTACTTGAATCCTGCGTAAGACCTCTTATTAGTGTTAGTGAATGTTCGTCTTCTGAAAGCGGCGAGAATTGTTTATAATATTATTATTAAAATAGCCTATTAGATTTATTTATATCTACCGGTCTACCAGCCGACTACCAAATTATTGTTGTTGAGGTTATCCCTTTGAACGAAAAAGTACAATTTGCGTACACATCTTTTTAGCTCTGTGAGTGAACGTTTCGCTTGTGCTTGCGAGGCCAGTTGTCTTTATTATGAGCTTCGACGAGCTACCAAATGGGGTTGTTTGCACTTACTTATTGAATATCTATATAATAATTGTTAGAGTGTAGAAAAATGGAGGGAGAGGGGGCAGTAGTAGCTAGAACAAGTTGTTTTTGTTTAAAAAATGTTCATGCTGTCATCTCTCGCCGTCACTACGAACAAACTAACTTAGCGTACGTGTATGTAATTTGTGCTGTGATTTATAATATTTTTTATTGATTATTTTATTATAAAAAAAAATGAAATAAAATGTAATAGACAAGAGAGTAGTGAGTAGTTTGTCATTTTAGCGATTTATTTTTGTTGCATCTGATCTGATGATTGATGATGGAAATGACTTTTTTCAGTCGTTGTTTGTGTTCTCTTTAAAATTTTGATTCCGTGTTTTTATTTCAACAGGTTAGGCTGAGATCGACATGGAGTCGACATTCATAACGTAACCCCCCCCTTTTTTCGGATTATTCAAAGTGAACGGTAACTAATTAAAATCTCTCCCAGTTTTTCTGTAAATAATGATGTGATTTTTTCAATAATTATTTTCATACAGTTACGATTGTATTATAATGAAATTTTTAATGTAATAATAAACTTTAACAATTCGCAGAGCCCTTATTACCTATTATTATTGTGAATAATTGATGCGATGTAAATATTTAATTATTACAAATAAAAATAAATCTATAGATTCGATTTAAAGCAGCTCCCCGTCTATTTTATTTATTGTAACCCACCAATCATTGTCTGAGAAACTTTTAGACATCTTAGGAATGGAAACTTCACCCTTCGTACCCGATTTAAATTCCAGAATTACATTACAGGCAGACATCGGGAACAATAATTTACATGAATTTTGTAAAGTTATAAAAAGAAGCTGACAGTGATAATGAACATTGTCAACACCATCGTGACAGTAGTAATAACGTGAATCAGTAGTTTATTGGTAAAAATAGTTAATTGTGCGGTGTTTGGGTGTGAGATTCTCACAAGAAAAACGAAGGGCGCACCACAAAGTTCCTAAAAATGAGGCAATTGGAAAACATGGGGCAGTAGCCATTAAAAAAACTAATAAATCATAAATCACTCTTTTACCTCTTATGTAAGTAGCTGTAGCAAACCTGACGTCATTGTTAAAACGCTTTCTTACAGTTTTCTACATATTCTACACACACAGAATTTTCTACATGTTTCCTGTACAGAATTTCCTGTAATTACCCATCCCTGATTATAGGTACCTTACTGATTTTCAGAAAAATACCCTTGCCGCTAGCGTTGGGGGATTTTCTTCTTTGCTCTAATAATTTTTTTTCACCAATTGACTTTTAATAACATGCTACTTTTGGTATCTGTACCTGTTGATAGGCAGTAAAATCACAGTTTTCGTCCCCTGGGACGGTCAGGTTATAATTTACACTTTTAAATAAAAAAAAAAAAAAAATTGGTTGGAAATTGAAATGCGATGAAGATTTTTCTTTTTCAAGCGTTAGTATAGTTTGAAGTTGGTTTTAATTAAAAACCTTATAATAATTTTACTTTTTTTTAATACAACACTTAAATTAGAACACCAACACAATGATGTATTATGATTTATTAATAAAAATAAATAATTTTGTCTTCTTGAATAGCTTTATAAAAGATATCTATGAGACATATTATACATTGTGTTGCATAGGACAGGGACAGGGGTAACATAGAGAAAGCATTACAGTAAATATTATTTAATAGCATCAATATTAATATTTCTATTTTAATAATGGATTGTGTATTATTATTGGATAAATAGGGGAAATTTTCACTTATAAAATCTACAAAGAATAAAATAGTTAATATCAAACCACCACTTTGCAGTAGCCGGGTGACGTCACATCACATGCGCAAGACCATACCGGTGTATGTGTATCGTGATTTTTAAGGTTATGTCCAAAATAGGTCTCCATCTCCAAGTAATAATTACTAACTTTACTGCGTATTGAAATAGTTGAATTGCTGATTGATTATTAAGATCACATTATGCTGCTACCGACTATTATTATAATAAATAATATACCATTTCCTGCATCCTATCATTCCTATCCTAATGTAAAGGAATAACTGGCCAAGCTGCAGTAGAACGAGGCCAATAAGCCGTATCTTTAAGGTGAAACAAGAAGAAGAAAATATTTAACCTTAAAAATTATACCAAAGCGAAAAAAAGGTTTTTTTTACAATTAATTTGATAATAATCTGGATTTTTCTTTAAATATTTTGAATTCGGAAGATCAAAAAAATCTCAACGAGCAAGCAAATTAATAGGCAAAAATCGAAACAATGGACTCGCTGACAAACAATTTAACGGGTTCCCAAAAAGACGAACTAATGGATCAAGTGAAACAGCAAATTGCGGTTGCAAACGCACAAGAACTCTTAACGGTGAGACAGAAGAGTGTTTTAATATGTAACGCAAGCGATTATGTAACGTTTTAACGGTGCTCTAAGTTATTATTGTTTTCAGAAAATGACAGAGAAGTGTTTCAAAAAATGCATTTCGAAACCTGGCACGAGTCTGGATAGCTCCGAACAAGTAAGTCTGGGGGGCTCTTCATGAGATGAATATCGCGAGGGATGAAGTTGTTGTCGAAAAAATGATCTTAAATTAATTGAGTGTTTCTTGATCCTTAGAAATGCGTTGCGATGTGCATGGACAGGTACATGGACTCCTGGAACTTGGTATCGAAAGCGTACAGCAATAGAATCCAGAAGGAGCGAGGTCGCTTATAAAGCCGAAAATAGAGTTTTGCATTTTTTAATACTTTACTAGAAGTTACAACACCTGGGGAGATGGTCTATTATTTACAAGGACAGGCTAGATATGAACAGAACGAATTTAACTCTAATAAAGTTTCCTTACTTAAAGTTGGAGCAAAGTGACGGTTCATTTGCGATGCTTGTTTATGTTGGTTGTTTCCTCGAAATGTCTTCACTTGTGTTCTCTTACGTACCTAACCTATATTGAGTTGTTCCATAAGAGTGGACCTGTCAGGGACTAACTTTTAGTAATTGTTATATAACATTAGATAGTCGTAATATACTTTATTTAGTCAAAAGTTGTGTGCAGTTTTTTGTTTATAGAAAATAGGAATTTAATTTCCCATCCCATGTCTCTGCGGAATATTTAGAAAAATAATCTGACAACATTGTAAAATTGCCAGTTTACCTGGAAATTTTCTTCATGGGTTGATATTCATGAAAAAATTTTTTTCATTGTTTATAATTAATGATGCATAAAATCATGAATGTGTAATATAATAAAAGTCAAAACGATTAAATGATTAAATAATACATTTAAATCACATTAATTTTCAAGGCACAGTTTCAATATGTATATATTTTAAGTACAATAATAATTATTGTTTTTTTTTTAAACTAACGTTACTCATAAATAATATTTAGTAAGTAAGTACGAAGAACTTACATAAACATGTCATTGTCTCAAAGAAATTCTCTTATTAAAATTTTAGTATAAAACAGCACAGCACACTTCTAATTTCTACAAAAACAGTTGAAAAATTTTCTTTTTCAATACATTTCATCAAAATGGTACACAATAAAATTCGTTGTTTTTCACTTCATCAATTATTATTAATAAAAATAATAACACAACCTAAAAATAGAGAAAAAAATCCAGTCAAACTTCATATAAATTTTATCATAACTAAACATGATAAACTAAAATGACATAAACTAAAATGTTAAATAAGACATCGACTAATACTTATTGATGAAATTAATTAAATTTTCTTAATCAAGAACATCAAGTCGTTTTTCTAAAAATTGCAAAAAGAGCACTTTTTTATATCTGAAATTGAATAAAAAATAATTGAACTATCGAAAATAAATGTGAAAAAAGACTATAATTAATGTATGTTGTGGAGAATACGGAATACGGCCAGTGCCAATATGTTACAAAAGTTGCTCAGTTTGAAAACTAGGAAGAAAAACAAAAGTTTTTAGTTTTACTTATTTAAAAATTTTTACCCAAAAAGAACTGTCACATCACTAACAACAAGATAATGAAATTGATAGTTTTCTTGCTAGTTTTCAAACTGACAACTGACTTGACTTATCAGTATGTGATAAACATTTGAAATATTCACTGACGTATTCACCTATTTTCAGAACATTTAAATTAATTGTCTTTTCTCTGATTTATTTAGATAGTTATCTTCGATTGTTTCATTTTTTTTCAACATATTTGTTCACATTTTTTCAAAATATCAACTTTTTTTTTCTTTTAACATTTCTTTTCCAACAACTTTATGTTATTTATTAACAAAGTCAATTAGTTTTGTTGAGAAAATAGTGTTTAGTTGATATTTACTTTTTAATTTTTGAAAAAGACGTATGATTTACGTCATTGATGAAAGGATACGGAAGATGATACTAATCGATGTTTTAAAAATATTTAACAACAAAAATGAATGGCTTGAAAGACCAAAAATTTTCATTCAAAAGGAGGTAGTTAGTAGTCATGTTATTAAACGCACTAACCGACGACTGTAAGAAATGAGAAATTTAGAAGACTTTCTTTTGTTTCAGTTAGCATCATAGCCTTTCTTTCTCTCTCTCTCTCTCTTTCAAAGAATGGCAGTCATCATAAAACTCGATTAAATATCTGTCATTTTTGGGACAAGACAAACTCGCTGTTATTAAGATCTTTTGAGCAATCTCTAATATTAACATCCGTACCGATGCTGGTACGGTTATTGTTACCGTGACCGGAACCATTAACACTTCCGGTACCGGACAAGCTCGCATCACCTTTCAAGTCGACATCGCTTCCGGTCCCGGAAGCCGACACGAAATCCTCCTCATAATCGACTTGCAAATCGAACATCTTGTCGATGTCGCTCAAGTTCACTTTCTTCTTCTTCTCATTGTCCAAGGTGAATTTCGGGAGCTCTCCGAATCGGGAATTCTTATTCCGATCCAGTGGAGGCAGTTGCGACAAGGAACTAACGTTATTGTCTGAATTAGCTGCTCTTGCTGCTATTACTTTATCATCACTATCGTCTGCAGTTTTATCATTATCACCATTATCAGTCTTATTATTAATAATATTACCACCGATAATACTATTGCGTCCGTCATTATCTGACGATTGAGAATGATCGTCTTCGGCAATAGAACTGGTTCCTTCGTAGGTGTCGTCTTTTCCTGTATCGTCTTTATCACTGCCACTGGCATTGGCCCCGGCACCGGCACCGCCGGGAGAAGTTAAGGGACTCGCGATCGTCTCCGAGATGCCTGCGTCGTTTACGGAAATTGAATGATCAGTTTGGTCGAATTTAGGCTGCCCAACGTTAAAAGTGGCGTTCATCGTCACTCGAGGCACTTCTGGATTGATGCTCGACTTATTATCGTCATCAAAGTTTGACGAGCGTTCCAAGTCCGATTTTACGTCACAATCGTCCGTCCTGCTATTCTCCGCCGTCTCCACAACATCGGACATTAACGAATCGTCTTTAAAATAATTGAAATGCTCAGAATTAGGACTCGTCGATTTATTATTGGCAGTTTTGCTCTTTTCTTCGGATTTGGGAGGATCCGGTGGCAGTGACGGTTGCGAATTGCGCTGAGCGATTCGTAGTATCTGTAAGAGTAACGGCTCAACGGTTGCGTCTTCAAGGCCCCCTATTCCCAGATCTCTTATCAGTTTATCACGTCCATCGTACTCGTAACCGCCGGTGTCCAGGTAGGATTCAGAGTCGTAGACGCTTGCGGTGTACTTCAGATCGAAAAACTCAAGGAACTCCCGGACCAGACAGAACAGCGTCTTCCCGATGCTTTGGCTCTGAATCGACACGAGTTTGTCATTCAGTAAAGGGCGTTGCTTGCTAATCTGAAACATTAAAGCCGAATTGGTGTGGGTCAGTGGGTGCTGGTAGTGGATGTCTGTACGTATTCACAAAGAATTGGGCTAAGTAAAAGGCAGAGAGGTACAAAACGGTTTAGTAGAACAAGATGGGGGCTCAATCAAGAGTCCATGCCATAGAGTTTTAGCCTTCAATAATTATTATTGTTGTTGATGCTCAACCATTCGTTAAAAATACAACCCAAAGAAGGTGCCTTCTTTGTGAATTGTATAGTGTATTGTTGAAAAACTCGTGGAAAAAAAAGGAACGGTGGGTGGTTTTTTTGATTTTAGTTTTTGAATGGCAGTTCAAATATTGTCACCACAATGTAACTTGTTAGTGTGACATGCACTAATACATGGTGAATTAATTAGGTATTAATTTTTTAAATAATTATTCATGGATTCACATGGAAACTTTATGCACACATAATATATTTAATTAACTTGATGCAGCCTCAACCATAGAATAGCTAATATCAAAAAGAGATTGCAGGCTGTTATCCTCTTAATTCTAAAAATTCAATGCAATGTTGCCATACTTTGAAAAGAAATTATTGCGATATCTCGGAAACAAATGAAGATAGTACTTTTCCTGTTTTGACTTTCAAAATCGCACAATGCCGTATCATAATAGTGTGTTGTTAATCTTTCCAAGAGTTTTTCAACACCCTGTATAGCGGCGATACGTGTAAGATGCAAGTAAAAAAAAAACCAAAGCAACCATTTCATGGACTCACATTTACATCTTCGTCCAGTGCTAAAAAAATGCTAGCTCTCAATTGGGCCTGAAACAAAATCGGTAATACTTTAATTTCAGTGCATGCGGATTTTTTTCAACAAACTCACCCTTATTTTGGCGAGACAGCCGTTTGATTCCAAGGTTTGAGTGAGCAAGTCTCGAAGTTCGATGTCTTCTTCCATGGACATTCTTATTAAAAAGTCAGGAACAGATCTAGGGAATTTTCAATTATTCCCCTTTGAAGAATAATGGTCCAAATATCTGGACGGGTGAAAAAGTTGAGCAAGAGGGGACCCTTTCAGAGGATATTATTGACACTTCATACTTTTTGGTCAAAATGTACAATGGTTTTCAAAGAATAATAAATAAACAGGTATGTTATGTACCTGTAAGTCAATGCAAATTGTAAAACAGAGTTAACTCTTTAACATCATGGGCAAGGATAAGGAATAAAGAATAATAATATCTCAGGCGAGTAAGTAAAAGTATGTAAACAAATTTCAATTTTCAAAACATACACAATTAATATCTACAATAATTAAATTATGGAACATTTTTTATAAAATCACTGGCTTTCCTAGACTTTTATGACAGTGGACAGTTCATAGTTCATGACAGTTTATGACAGCCAATCAGAACCGTTGATTTTTGTTGAAACTACGAACTGTCATAAATGTTTACGAAATCCCAGGCGAACTTTTTAATATAGAACATCCGGAAGACTATACCGTTCAAACAGCTTCCAGCTTCACCGTCCAAAGTGTTTTGAATATGGCGGTGTGGCGCACAATTTGGCCAACACACACCACAAGTTACAATTAATGAACATATTATTAATAAATAAATATACTTTCAATCAATGTGTAAACTATCGTGTGATCCACAAAATTTTTCATCAACTATAGTGCCTTGGAAAAGAGAGATTGCAGTCATGACTGAGCTCATTTTACTAAAATAATTTTAAAATAACAAACTTTAGTAGGTAGTTCAAATTTTCATGTGCCATATTTAATTTCAATTCCTATCAGTTTCATTAAAATATTAAAGATATTGGGAAAAGCAATAATTTATGACTATAATTATTGAAGAACCTGATAAAAATTACTGGTATATGGTATAGGTATGTAACAATAAATTCTGTTATTGTTTGTGCTTTGGAAGTGAACTTATAAAATGGTAAATGATAATTGAATCATTTAGAAACTCAAACTCGAACGGAAACATTAAATTGAAATGATCCTCATTGTTTCATGTTCATTTTAAAATCCTTGCCGCCTTCCTTTTACCCCGTCCCTTGGTTCGACCCAGAGACAACATACTATAAAGAGACCGTCAGATCGACGGACGAAAATGGGTACACTGTTCACGCGCATTCCGGTAGCGCATCGCGCATTGCGGACGATTTCTAAACTAAAATGAAGCTGTCTTTAGATCTAAATTCTCATTTTGACATAATCTGACGTTTAGTTTTGCAATTGTGTAAAATTTGATTTATTTAATTTGAGTATTTTATCAAACTAATAATAAATTTTAGATGAAACTTTACCTTGAAAGTATTTAGAAATATAATTTATAATAATTTACCCAATTAATAACAGTATAACGTAAAACTTTCGCATATATTTGTTGACTTTTTGAAAGGTAAGTGCAATATGCTGTTTCATGCTCTTGTAAGTAATAAAAATTATTTTAAATAAATCGAAAAAACTCTTTCTGAATGCGAAATAATTGTTTTAGGAACCACATTCTATCTGCGTCTTGGTTTAAAAGCAATTCTAATCACAACGATGGATCTATCAAAGTTATGAATACAACACCCAAGAAAAACTGCATTAAAACACTATGCGGTGTGTTTCGGTGTGTGTTATCTTCTCTGTTTATACTTATTTAGTTTGGTACATTATACTATTGGGCATTTTATTATGTAAAGAAGTTCACGTAACCGGCGGGCCCTCTTCGGAGCTGGAAACCTCAAATAATGGGCCGCTTTTTTGTTGCCTGAAAAATTCTGAAAAAATTCAGGCATATTCTTTGATAAAAATAAGTATTTTTTGTTTCTTGGTGTTTCTCTGCTAAAACTCTTCCTTCTCAGTAAAAGCATCAAATGAAGGTCTATGAATTCTTTGTCTTGATATTTTTTACAAAACAAGGAAGCAGTATGAAGAAAAAGTTTATTTATTTTTGTCTAAAGAATATGAGGAATAAAGAAAATTTTTGAGAATAAGAGGGCTAATCATCTGTAGAAGGATAAATCGTCTTCTGACTCTGGGAGTTTTTCTTTAAAACACCTGCTGCTTCACGTGAAACTAATGAATCAAAAAAATTTAGTTTTTTATAATTTTTTTCAGATAGATCCTTTTTCGGCTTCTAAGAGGACCCAGTTACCTGACCTACCACTTCGGTAGATCGAGCTATAGGAATACACATCTTAACCAAGCGACGGCGTCTGCGGTGCACGATCCAGCAGATGGAATGCTTTTATGTTAAAATTATTAACAAGAATATTATTATAATAATATTTTTTTCCTGGAAAAGTCTTTCCATGTTGAGAAAACTGGTTAAATAGAAGCATCTTCTGTAAAAACTGGACCTGTATTAATTTATGTGAAGAAAATTTATATTGTGCAACTATTAAGAATAAAGAAGTTTTATATTGATGCTTCGAAGTTTATTTGCTGAAGTGGCGACACTTCAACCGTAAAAATAATTTTTCAAATAATAAATTAGGTATAAATTTAAATTTGAATGTCCCGCGCTTACCAATGATATCTCCGGTAGCCCAGGTAGTCGCCACCGTCGCAGGTTACCTAGAGTCTAACGTGTAATCGAACACTCTATTATATTATCTTTCTCTATGGTTCGACCTATAACGTCTATGCGCAAGGGCACAGGTGTCGTCGCCGTCGCGAGACCGGGGGCAGTAAGTAGAAAACCATTCGTCACGGTGGTCGGTTGAGAGTGAAAATATATTCGTATTGTGAACTTCTTCACTGTTCGTCGTGTCCTGTCTTCGCCCCTTCAGAAGCAGGAAAATACATGCTGGGCCCGTGCGAAGCTGTCTACCACGTCGAACAACGAGATTATTATTGAATTTAATCAATCAACTGGTTATGGTATTTAGACTCATCACCTAACGTCGTTAAAAAGGTAGGTCAACCATTTTCCATTGTTATTTTCTTCCCGTCGATTAATTCGTTAATAATCCCATCCGTTCAAATTTATGCTCCATGAACAATCTTCGTTCACTCATTAAGAAAGACAGAATATTCTGAATTTCTGAGATAACAACGAATTAGTCAGTGTCGGTAATACAGGTACCCTACAACGACTTGTAGGGTATACAACCAATGCCAAATTGAAATTAGTAATAAACTCAGCACCACACGTACCTACTCAGCAGATGTCGTTACTGTTCCAGGTTAGTTTCTTTACTCTAACAAAGTTCATTATGCAAGTATAAGTCATGTTTTTATTTATTGTTCTATGATTTGTAGATCATTGATTGGAGTAGTTCACTTACACACCTATCAATTATTGTTTGTGTTTTATCTAGCAGACATGCTTCATTTTGTTCAAGGCAACAGTTGATGAAAAATTTTGTGGATCACACGATATAGTACTACAGGTTTTTTCAATACGGCGATTTCCGTCACAATCACGTCATTTTATATCCCAACTAGGTTTTGCCAATGTAAACGAATGCCGCGTTTTGATTGGTGGAAGTCAAACTGTATATTCGTCACCATTTTGATAATAATTTTTGACAATCAGGACGCATTGTTCTACCGTGTAATGCTCCATGTTTACTAACTCCCATCTGTCAACTTTCGATATTTTTTTTTTTTTTTTTTTTATAAAAGGGGGAGCATCGGTCTTCCCTATGTAGGTAAGACAAAGTCGCTCCACACCGGTAATATGGGTTTGGAGCCTCTTGCTCATACACCCAGCCTCAAGTATGCCAAATAAATAGTAGAAACAACACAGACACCCAGAGCCTTCACCGAGAATCGAACTCAGTCCGACGGATCCAACGATCAAGCAGTTCTCGCTACTTAACCGCGAGGCCACGCCAGGCTCCAACTTTCGATATATCACGTCATAATCATGTGACATTATGACTGTCAAGCATGGTGCGCAATTCAAATCTTGCGTTCTTATTGAAACACCCATTAGAACTAGACACAACACATGGACGACACGATTTCGAACGGTTATGAACAATCAGTGATCACGATAGGCTTTCGGATCATACATTTGACTTCCACCAATCAAAATTAGGCATATTAGTACATTGGCAAAACATAGTTGGGATATAAATAAACGCGTCACTGTCATCAACAAGGAGAAAGTACTCCTTGGTAATGGTCATCACTGTCAAATCAGCAGTCACATGTCACCTGATTTGAACGAAAAGTCATCAGATTTTTATTTTTCATTTTCATTTTACAATTTACATTTGATTAAAATAGATTAGTAAATCGAAAAATTGGTAAGGTGACGGAGGTAGGTAGGAAAGGAAATAGGTGAAATTAATAGGAAAAGGAAACTGAAAATGTGCGAGGTGTGCGCTTGTGCCGACAAAGAGGGAGAGAATAGGGAATTTTTTATTTTATTTAATTAAGAATTTCCTAAAACTGAATTAAATCAAATCAAATAATGTGAACAAACCTACCATACATATACCACACATCATCACAGTTTGAGTTTAGTTTTAGACACGAAAATCGTTCGTTCAGCTCTTATTGCTTATTGTAATAATAATAATAAATGTGTCGAACAAATAAAAGATAATAAATAATAATAATGAAGTACCTACCTACTTATGCGACCTACTAGGTACTACTGCCGCAGTAAATGAAAAACTACTCTTCTTATAACTTACTGATAGGTAGGTAGGTAGAGGGACGGACAACTTGTTACGGTACCTACGTTGACACAGAAAGTACCGCAAAATGAAAAAGTTGTTTTCAAAAATCGAGACGAAAATTGATAATACGACCAAGGAGGCGACGAATTACATCGGGAAAGTGTTCACTGTCGGCACTCACACGGTCACAGTTGAGGACATCCTAGCCGAAGGTAAGTAAAAAAAGTGCCAGGTATCAAAAAGGGGGTGTAGGTACCTATCTAATCCGCTTATTCTCCTTCATTCAATGATCCCTTAAGAGTAAAACTTCTCTAATTTTTTTTCACAAATTCGATGATAAGTATTATTGTGTCCCACTTTTTTTTTTTAATTGCATTATTTATTATGATTATTATATTGTTGTAATTATCTCTGACAGGCGGTTTCGCGATAGTGTATCTAGTGAAGGGCACCAACGGGACCAGATATGCCCTCAAACGAATGTACGTTAATAATGATCAGGACCTCAATGTTGCCAAGAGAGAGATACAGATAGCCGTAAGTGTGGCCACATTTTAAATTTTGTTGATCAAAGTCGCAACCTGCTTGAATTTTTGTTGTTTCCAGAGCAGCCTGAACGGGCACAAGAACATAATCGGCTATGTCGACTCGAGCGTGTCGCCTACGGGAGGCGGCGTCTACGAGGTGCTCCTCCTGATGCCGTACTGCGCCGAGCACGTCCTCGGCATGATGAAGACGCGCGGCAAGGCACAGACCTTCTCCGAGACGGAAGTGCTGACCATGTTCTGTGATTCGTGCGAGGCCGTCTCTAGGCTGCACCACTGCAAGACTCCCATTATTCATCGCGATCTCAAGGTGAATTTTGTTTAATTCCTTCCAATTTTGTTTACATTAGAAACGTTCGTTTTCAATTATTATCTTTCTCAGGTAGAGAATATCCTGATGGGGGAGAACGGTAACTATGTCATTTGTGATTTCGGCTCTGCGACTGCCCGTGTTCTGAATCCGACGGAAAAGGGCGCCGCCACCGTTGAAGAGGAGATCAAGAAGTACACCACGTTGAGCTACAGGTCACCGGAAATGGTCGACATGTACTGCGGGAAACCCATTACCACCAAGGCTGACATATGGGTTAGTTTGTATGATAGAGATAGAGATATTGTCTCCTCATTCTTTTGAATCGATCAATTATTATTGATGAGTTTCTCTTTCAGGCGTTGGGCTGCTTGCTTTATAAATTGTGCTTTTTCACGTTACCATTTGGTGAGAGCACCCTAGCCATTCAGAGTGGTAACTTCAGTATTCCAGATAATTCCAAGTATTCCAAAGGATTGCATCAATTAATACGTACGTGCGTTTTCATAATATTTTTTTTTTGTTATTGCCTTTTCGTCGTGTTAGAATTACAAGGTTCTACCTGATTTTTTTAACTAGTTTTAGTAAAAATGGAGCAGATAGAACCATACTGCATTGTACTTCTAACGCGACGATTTTCGACTCTTTTTTCTTAGATGTTTTAATGTCATGAGAAAACTTTCAAGTCAGACCCGAACCATAATGTTGTTTTAAACTCGTATTCGATTAATTTGCTCTTTTTCCTTGTATGCTTGCAGGTTTCATGTTGGAACCGGATCCTGATCTTAGGCCTGATATTTATCAGGTCAGCAGTGTTGCCTTTAAATTATTAGGAAAGGAAAATCCTGTTAAAAATTTAATGGTAAGAATGTGCAGACACGTTAATAAATGTTTTATCTCTTTTATTATTGTCTAGACCCTTTCCACAAAAAAAATTCAACTTTGCACATTTCACTTCTCAATTTTTGCAAAAGTGAGAAATTTGTGTTCCACAATCAGTTAAGTTAATTTAGTACTGCTATGCAATATAAAATTACAAAGGCTTTTGCACATTTTGATGCAATTTAGATTGAATTGTGGAACAAGAAGTTGTTGAAAAATGCAAAATGGCATAGTTTTTATTATGGAACAGGCAGGCCCCTGGTTTGCATGTAAATGTTTTTCGAATTGGCAACATTGCTCACACTGCCCTACTTATAAAGGACCTCGCAGAATCCTTATGGGAATTGGCTCCCGGTTAAATTTGTTATAAGGCTCCCGGTAAAATTTGATGTAATTTCGAGGATCGGTAGCATTTGATGAGTAGATCAGAAGTCTTCATAAGCATAAGCCCGTGACTGTCATGTTAGAAAAAATCAATCTTCAGAGGTGAATATCTCGAGAACAAGGTATTTTGGGGTGTTATGCCCAGGGAGACTTCTGATCTATTCATCCCGATCCCCAAAATTGCAACAAATTTAACCGAGAGCCAATTGCCACTAGAATTCTGCGGGGCCCTTTACCCCGTTTTCTGATAATAATTATTGCGATGATTTTTTAGAAAACCCCTACTCCGAACGTAGAGGAACTGCCCGTGCCTCCGTTCGAGTCGGACATGAAGAAAACGCAACAGGCGATAAAAGTGACGACGACGAGCAAACTGCCGACGGTCCCGGCCGTCGAAGGCACCAGCGTGATGCCCCGTCAGAGACCGAAAGGCAGCTCGGCCGCTCCGCTCACCCTCAACAACATCCCCTTGACCCTCAGTCCCAGTCCCACAGCCAGTAAGAAAGCCCAGAGCCCCGTCCCTCCTCCGCCGATTTTCCAGGGCCCCGTTCACCCGCCTGCCCGTTTTTCACCTGTCGCCGATTTTCAGGCTCCCGCCGCCCAGCAGCCGTTTATCGCCGTTGCCGCCGCCAATCCCCCTCCCGACCGGTCCAACCTCGAGTCCCTGTTCCAGTCTAGCGTCTATCCGGACCCGTTCAGAGACGACGGGTCTCCGGAGGACGGGACAGGCGAGCCTCGGCAGCAGGTCTGCGTGTCTCTGGTCTCTCCCGAATCGCCGGTCGTCGCTATCGATCACCAGCTGTATCCTGAAGGGGCTGGCGTTCACTGCGGCAGCAGCAGACCCGCCGCTGGCTTCGCTGCCACCGAGTCCACCAGCATCGTCGGCCTGACCAACACTCCCCCCTCGACTCCGACCCTCTCCATTCCCAAGTCGCACCATCGCAGGAATATGAGCGACACGACCGCCTTCAACAAGTCAGTGTGTCACTCTCTCGCCATTTGATAATTAATTAATTTATTGTTGATCATTTTCAGGGTGTACATAACCGAAACGTCTCAGTTTCTGGCCCCCTACGAGTCGTCGGTTAAATCGGCAAAGGCATCGTGCGAGTCGCCCTCGGAGATGGAAGGTGAGGAAACGACCCGCGGAGGGCCTCTGGCGCCTCCGGGAACTTCGGCTTCCACCAGCGACGTGAGCCGAGCCCTCGGACCCGACAGCCGGTCTCTGTCGGCTGACGTGGCCGACTGGAACCCGTTTGAGGAGCCCCCGTTTGGTCAGCTGACCGAAGACCACCTGTTTGGTGCCGAATTCGACAGGATCAGGAGGGGCAGTCAGAGCAGTGAGTGTGAGTTCTGTACTTGGATCGTTCGGTCTGTTTTAACGGTTCGTTTTCTCTCTCTCTTTGAATTCAAGGTATTCAAGGTGTCAAATCGAGGGAGAGCCTCGTGATGTCCGTGTCGGAGGATCCGTTCGGGTGCGCCCCGTTCAGTTTACCGCCGAAGGCTGGCCGCGACAGGGCTGTGAAAGAACGGCACGCAGGTAAAGAATCCTAACAACTAACTCTTCCCTCGACACTCCTCCTCAGGCTACCCCCAGTGACCGTTGTCGTTCTGCTAAATGTAACGGCATGATTAACTCTCAGACGTCGTGAGTAGTCGCAGCTGACCGAACAATCGTTATTATTGGCTCGATCAAAGTTAATGATCATTTTTTGTTGTTTTTCTCTTCACTCTCGTGTTATTTTGCGTTTTATTATTATTCGCTAATTATTATTGTATTTCACATCGGGAAGTGAATATTAATAGACAATTAGACTGTATGTCATCCTTGAATAATAAAAAGGGTGGGGCGCCTGCCTCCTTTTTATACAGGGTTGTAGTGCATATAACTTAAAATTATTTTGGACTATAGAGGATGTCTAATATGAGCGGGTGACATGTTGTTTTTTTTTTTTAATGTCATGCTCTTATTTTATTGGGGTTTTTAGATTGTCTTAGAAAATTCAGTAAGAATGGTTTTTACTGTTATTGGTGATTAAATAATTGAGAAGTTTGTGAGTTATAAACAAGTGAAAATGGCAATTTTCGAAATTCAAGGGAAACGGCTCAAGATATAGGATAACGGCTTACATGTTCCTATTTCAACTTTTTATGTTCTTTTCCACGGTACAGAAACATTTGTACCATCTTTGTTTATTTTTTATTTAGCGACGCGTTGAATATTTTCCGATTTTTTATCATCCTGTATAAACATTTCATCTACATCATAGGATAGTAGATAGAAAGTTAAAATAGGGACATATAAGCAGTTTTATCCTATCTTGAGCCGTACAGGACCTTGAACTTCAAAAATAGTGATTTTCACTTGTTTATAACTCACAAACTTCTCGAACTGTAAAAACAAATCTTATTTTTTCTTCTCAGCCAATCTAAAAATGCAATAACACAGGAGCATGCCATTTTAAAAAACATAACTTTGATATGCCACTGTCATATGGGACACTATTTATACTCCAAAATAATTTTAAGTTATAGGCACTAAGCTATGACCTTGCATAAAAGGCTGTTTTGAAATTTTTTGTTCAGACTACACAGACCGAGGCAGTAATGGCTCCCCACCCTGTATAAAGACATTGATTTTGGACAAGTCAAGTTGAAAATCAAAAATTGTTTCGGTAAACAAAAACTGCCCTAGGCATAAAGGGTATTTCTTAATAACCTGATGCTAATGCTGCAGGATGTGGTTCCTCTGGTCATTTTATGAAGAAAAGTTAATTATGAACATAAGTCCGCAACGGCTTGAATTTATTTCTACAGGGTGTTGAATATTTGGTTTTTAAGAGTTATTTTTGTTATCTCTGTAAGTAGTACAGATAGTTTTTTCAATTTTAGTATGTGTTATTATAAATGGGGCTTTACCTATTTTTAATAATTTTGCCCATATTTAAATAATGGGCTTTGCCCGCATAATAAATAAATAAATAGATGTGTAATAGGATATAAAACCACATATTTCAATCAGAAAAGTTTTTCTGTTGCTCCACCAGTAGCGTCCCTGCAAATATGTCCTCTGATATTTCGTACAAAATAAACTGACATTTTTCCATGCGGATATTTTTTGTGATTAGTATGATCAACAATTAGTATCCCATACCAAAATTGAAAAAAAAATATCTAAACTACTTTTGAAGGTGAAAAAAATAACCCTTAAAAAATAAATCAACCCCAAATAACTTGAGCCGTTGCGGACGTTCATATTTTCTTCATAAAATGACTTGAGGAATCATGTCCTGAGATATTAGCATGTTATTAAGAAACACCCTGTATATACATTTATTAGGCTGCTGATTATGTCCTAATAACAAAAGGGGCAATAAATAAGGTACTAAGGTATCATAAGAGGTGGTTTTTATTGCATGAATCCTTCAAATGGTCTTTAATGGGGAAAAAATCGCAGAGTAGTGCTATCAACTTGGAGGGTGGAAATTGGAGCTAGAGGTGAAACTGCACCCATTTCAGTACTTTTTAATTATTTGTGTCTCAAGAGCCAAGCAAAATTCAGGTTTAGTTAATAATAGGGAGTTTTTGTAGATAATCCAAATAGTTGATTTAAAAAATTTAGAACAAAATTCCTATATGTATCAGAAATATTTGAAAAAGTAATTGGAAAACAACAAAAAATCTTTTTGTTTTCTTTTTCATTTAATTTACATATAATTTTTTTCTCAGCAGAGATTTTTCCGGATAAAAACTGACTGAGATAGTCTTGATCACTAAAACTTGATAATTTTTTGTTTTCAATTTTCATCACTTAGCATGGTGTAATTTCTTATTTTTTACAACCAAATTGATTTTTATTTAATCTACAACTAATTATTTAAAAAAATTGTTTTGTTTTGTATCTGGAATAGGGTTAATTTTTTTTTGCAATAAAACTTATAATTTTATTTTAATTCAAAAATTTCGTATAATTAAGTTTATTCAGTTAAATTTTTCAAATAAACTATTTCGATGTAAAATTGAATTCTCCACAAAAAATTTTCAATACCCAAATTTTGCTCACTTTTCAAGATTTAAAACTTTTCAAGTATTCAAGATACTAATTAAAAACAACTAAGAGGGGCTTCAATTCTATCTCCCATGTCCACCCTCCAATTAAATAGCACTACTCTGTGATTTCTTCATCTTTAAATAACCATTTGAATAAGGATTTCATGCAATAAAACCTCGCTTTTTTGATAGTTCTATTCAGCCCCTTCAGGTCAGTTGCTGGCAACAGGAGAACAGGATGCCATGACCTTATTGTACAAATTTTTATTTTTTTATTTTATTTTTTTTTCTTTAAATTAGTAAAAGCTGCTCTCAACTTGATGATTTCATATATATTTTTTTATTATTTTATATTCATAATTTAACTTATTGCTATAGGAGAAAATTTTATTAATTTTTTTGAACTGAAATCCAGTTTATTAATGTGCTTATTATCAAAAAAAAATAAAATAAAATGTCTGTTACGAGACAGATTAACAAATAAAAAGGGATAAAATAATTAAAAAAACGTTTTGTGCATCCTGAATCAGATTTCAGATCAGCCCAAAGAGATACGTTCACACTCTTCACAATTATTAATTAATTAGTCATAAATACTACTTACTCTTCATGATGAAACATGACAAAAACCTTTTATTATTAACACCAATAAGGAAAAAAGATATTACAATAATACCTAATTATCATTACGATCTTTGTAAGAAAGTATAGTGAAAATAGTTTAAGGAACCAGACACTCCCCTTTGATTCTTAATTTCAATCTCTCTCATTTATTTAAACATAAACGAGTTTTTGATTATTTTTTCATTGGTAAGGTAAGGATGCATCGTGAAATTGCTGCAGGAAAGTAAAAATGTGATATTTATTGTGGTAAAGAGTGAGCATCCCTCGCTCTCCTAAGACACTGTGATTTTCAGTTTATTCTTGACAAACAAGGGAAGGTCAAGTTGTTCGATATGAGAGGAAGCACGCAATGCAATGTGCATCTTTACCTCTTTCTTAAATGGAGAGAGTTTCAATGAAACGGTCAAGGGACGTAAAATCATATCATCTTTGTTTCCTATTATGTTAGTTAGCACCTCTCTATAAATTCTAATAATAATTATTATAAATATCAAAATATTATGTCACTTGTGATAAGAATGTATAATTAAGTAGGTAAATAGGTCTCTCTCTCTCTCCTGTTTTTTTCTTTTCTTTCTCCTCTGTTGTGTTGCAAATGGAATTTTCAACAGCAGGAGAATGAGATTTTATTTTGTTTGTTTTATTTTTTAAAACTTTTTCTTCCTTATTTTTTCCATTGTTACTTTTCTATCATAATTTTGGAACAGCATTTTTAGAAATATTTTATTGCTCGCAGGATATTATTAATTTAATTATTATAATTCAGTTTCATTACTCATTGTAATTTTATTGAACAATTATCAGTTCCTTGTCGTTATTATTATTATTATTTTACGTTAATATATACATAATATAAATACATAATAAATATAATATAAATAATACATAATATATTGAACATTATACATGATGTAATATATATATTTTTATGTTTATGTGCTTTACTGGCGAGAAATAAGTGTAGTAATAGAAACTTTTGTCATAAAAATCACATACCTAAAATATACTATTGATGCATACATCATCCATATTACATCCATTCATAATAATTGTAGATAACTATTATAGTAACTACAATAAATAATACATATTGTGTAGAAAGAAAATAATTTTCTCAATAATTCCATCAATATTATTATAATATTACATTATTATCTATATCTATCTAATATTATCTCTCTATTACTACCTAAGTGTAAATATTTGTACCTGTGTAAATGGAAAATAATTAATATTGTGATTGTCTCGATTAATTAATTTTTATCCTTATTATTTAGTTATTGATTAGTCATTAGAGTTAGAGGAGTAAAACTTGAACAATTCCCACCCTGTGTACAGCTCTATAATAAAATAAATAATAGCGATGATGATGATGACGATGATGTATTTTATGCAGCAATAAAGTTGCTTGAGTTATTCAGTTTCATTTTATTTTGACTACTTCTCCCGGACTCCCCACAGAGATATCTCTAAAAATGGCTGTTCCTGAATGTCAGTGGTGATGGGACTCTATCTATTTATTTATTTTCATATTTACTTGTTTATTTTTTAATTTATTATTATTAATAGACTAATCCATTTTTGTTATTATTTTTTTATTATTCTTGTTTTCTGTGTTTCTGATTTACATTAATAATTTAATTATTACTATACATACTGTAATAATGCAATTATTATTACATAGATATTTTAGTTGATTAGAATAATAATTGATGATGGGATACCAAAGGATGAACTGAGTCTTGTTTAAAAATTTATTTCATCCAATTTATCCCATTTGCACTTTGCAGTGCAGTAGTAGTAGTAGTGTCACAATCACAACCACAAAAACTATTTTATCAATGTAACCCACTTTCTAGGCAACAGCCCTTTTACACAGCAGGTACCTGCTCCTTTTCCTTACTCGTAAAAAAGTAAAAAGCATACATTCTGTTGAATTTTCTGAAAAATTTTCAATACTCAAAAGTTATGCTTTTTTCTTCACAAATTCATTATTTAGAAGGAACTGTCATCCCTGTTTGAATAGATTGGCGGTTTTTTACAGTATACATACTCTTAGTATTGAATTTAGTGCTTGGAATATATGCAAAATACAGTTCATCGGTTATTTATTGGCGGAGAATTCTCGGAATTAATCTGGATTGATAGCAAAAATATTGATTCAGGCAGTGGCGTGCAAAAAATGATGCTAGCTATGGTTTATAAAATAAAAAATTTAATTGTTATTATATAGAATTTAAGTTTGTGCTTGTTATAATTATTGACTCTGTTTCTGTAACAATACCTATGTGATCTTCGCTTTCATAATATTTTTGTTCAATCTGAATTACATGATCGCAGCATTTTTTCCAATAATCGTCAGGTAATGCTGAAAATTCGTTCTCTACTAAAACTTTGACGTTGGCAAGTTTGAATTAAGGTGACATTTCGCCTAGCAACATTAGTTTTTGTTTTTGCCCATATCATCTCGATGGGATTGAGGTCGGGATGATAAGGTGGCAATTTCAAAGGAAGATGCCCATGCTGCCTGAATAAATTGTCAAATTTGTATTCAATATGATTTTTTTTGTGTTGTTTAATAATTTCGTACAGCTGTGGTTTACGCAACATCGGAGGAAAGTTGATACTTTTACTGCACAACCTATTTGTTTTGATTGAACATTATATTCTTGAGATTTTTTTCTATTCGCTTCCATTGTAGGAACTCTTCAATTCAAACTTAACTAACTCTCACCAAATACTCTCACTATGGACAAAATCTTGTTAATTTTCACCTGATAATATTCAATATCAACCACGCCGCCTATGGCAGGTGCAATTGGATGAACGTTTTAAATGATAAACACCCATTATCGAGACAATTACAAAGATAAGAGCGAACAAAAAATCGAATGTTCAGGGAGATCCATGCAAAAGTGTTAAATTATTTCTGTTCTCTATACATTTAGATAGGACTTTTTTGAATCACGAGTATACCGATAAAAATTTTATTGCTTATCAATTTTCAAGAATTCTCCGCCAATAAATAATCGATGAACTGTACATAATTTGGCTTTGGTATTTTTTTTATACATGCATATGCAAAATATACAGGGTGATCAGTAACTTGCGCACTCAGAGCATGCTGCGGTAAACTTCACTTTTTAAGAGTGGTAAATTTTCTTACTGCCGTGTTGTAAGTTCTTCCAAAGATATGATCATTTATGTAAAAAAAAAAGGTGGCAACACTGAACATGTGAATAAGTTCGGGTTAGATGGTATTGTTATTATTTTTATTTCCATAGCAACGAAGGCATTTGAATATTTTATATTCTAAGTTGAGTTTAGGCGATTGCCAAATTTCGTTTAGATTTAGGTATGGTATCAATTTCCAACATTCTCAATTCCTCTGTCAAGAGGTTTTGTGGAAAAAAAAATGATGAATTGTTTATGGTATCCGTTCCAGACATTATAGTTACCTGAATTTTTCATTAATTTTTATCACGGTTATTGAAAAAATTACCTTTAAACTCGGATGAGGGAAACTCTGTAACTTGAAAACCAACCGTTGTCTATATCACCCAGTATTCGGAGTGCGCGAGTTACTGATCACCCTGTATACTATCCTGCATATTTCAGGGTTTTTGAGGAACTATACCTACAGGGTTATATTATAAGGTCACCACTGAAGATTATGGCTTGTGTCCTTTGATTTTAAGAAAATTTTGTTTTTGAAGTGAATAGAAACCCGTTAAAGGGGCATTTTAAAATTATATTCATAATGTGCAGTGTCCCAAAAATATGAAACATATCAAAGCTAAGTTTTTTTAAGTGGCATGCTCCTGTTATCGCATTTTTAGATTGTTTGAGAAGAAAAAATAAGAATGGTTTTCACAATTATTGGAGTTTAAACCGAGTTGTTTGTGAGTTATAAACAAGTGCAAATTTTCAAAGTTCAAGGCAGTGTACATAAACGAAAACGGCTCAAGATGGAGGAAAACGGCTTACATAGGAAGATCTCTTTTTTCTTTTAAGCCCCAAAACTTTAATGCCACTGAGAAAAATCAATTTTTGAAAACTTATTTTGAAATTTTACATTACCTACTTGCAAAAAGGCGTAGTTTACGAGATATTTTTATTTATAAAATGAAAAATAAAAATAAATGCAAAATTTCTCAAAAACTAATGAGCCTCCTAGAGACCCAAGGAGTATCCCCTTTCTCAGAAAATAATATAAAACTTCGAAAAAAGTTAAAAAAAATGATTTTTCCCAGTGGCTTAGAAGTTTTGTGACTTGAAAGATAAAATAAACTCCATAATTATTAAGCCACTGGTCTCATCTGACAAGTTTTTTTATGCTTCAATATTTTATCCCTCCAAAATTGAGAAAAATTAATAGTTTAGGAGAAATTCAATGAAATTGATTTTCTTCCTAGCTTAACATCCTGTATTTCGAAAATAAAGTGTTTTAGAGAAAAACTTTATTGAAAAAAATTCAATTATTAATTAACGGGTTCTGTTATTTTCTGAAGTTATGTATGAACCTACAAATTAAAACACCCTGTATAAGTATTTCAAAAATCTAGTTTTTAAAGAGTTTCATTTCTTTTTATATTTTTGAATCAGTTACTCAAGAACGGTTGATTGGATTAAGTTTTATTGTAACTGAAACTTGTAACCGAGAATTTTCAAGGACGACACTTTTCATTAATTTGGACCCCTCACTTCTGAAAGGGCCGCTTACGCTAAACAAACAACACCCTGAACATGAATAGCATACAAAATTAGCTGTAATCTTTATGAATGCTTATAAATTCGTTAGTTTTCAAGGAGAAAAATATGAGTGTGAAGGTAACTCCCCTTCTCTGGGTGTCACATAATTAACAGGGGATGAAAAAAAAATAATATACTTTATTTTAAAAATACAAATTAAACAAGACACCAATAATAATAATAGAAAGTTAAATTTAAAAAATAATCAACTATCTCTTATTTGAAATTTATTCGATTCATTCCAGTTGTCCCCGTTAAACCTCTGACGTATAAACTCCAAGAACCGTCCGATCAAAATGAAGAAAAACTCAACACTTTCAAGCAGCTTTACTCTTCCCAAAACCCACCCCCCGTTAAACCTTTGTCGTACAACCCACAAGAACGGTCCGACGAAGAAGAAAAGCAGCTCGACACCTTCAAGCTTTACTTGTCCGAACGACCGCTGCTCGTTCTCTCGTCGGAGGGAGAGGCACCGCTCCTGAACAGTTCCAACCCAGACGAAGAAGGCGACGCGTCCGCCTCCACCTCGCCGCCCTACGTCAAGGCTCCCCTTGAAGATCGTTCCAAGTACGTCAAGCTGACCCGTCAGTACGACATGAATTCCGAGAGCAGTTCCGGGGACGAACGCGCAACGGACCACCTGACCAAGTCCGACAAGAACAAGAAGAAACGGAAAATCAACTTTCCCGAGAAGCTCCAGTCCGTATGCAAGAACGTCGAGATACCAATCGTCAAGAGTTTCGTGTCGTCCGACAAGAGGAGCAGGACGGATGAGAAAGCCAGGAAAGCTGACCGGAAGAAGGAGAAGAAGAAGAAGGGGAAGGGGAACAACGATCCTGATTGCGTGGACGTGGATTCGGACGACTCTATCGGATCGGCCAGCGATTTACGGGTAGACGAGGATGTCATCAACGAGAAGGCTGGGGACGCGTTGAGTGATGGGATCGTCAGCGAGAGCATCAAGACTTGCGGCTCTTCGGCTTACCACGCGGAATGCGAGAGCATGGCGACCCACGAGGAGGATCACACGAGTCGCATTATTAGGGCGAGGCTGAGGGAGGAGACGAAAAGGAAGAATTCGGAGAATCAAGCCGAAGACATGATTCTTGTGGGACACGGATTCGGGGAGAAACCGCTGTTGCTGGACGACGAGCTGGATTCGGATTGCGAAATTAAATTCCAACCGAAATGGGGGGAGGCGGGGGAGGAGGAGGAACAGCAGAGCAAAACCAAGTGGATCCCTCCAGGTAGTAGTTATGAAGAAGACTCCGATGTGTTTGCTTTGGCCCCTTTCAGTGTCCACCGGAACAGGAAACCGGTCTCGAGCCAAGTAGAGTCGGTATCAGTGGAAGAGAAAAATGATATTTTACCAAAAAACGACGAACCGTCTAGTCATTTCTTTGTGGAAGAGCCGTTTTCAGAGTTTGTGACATTGAACAGTCAACGGGTTGAAACTGGTAACAATGTAAACCGAAATCCTTTCTTGAACGATGAAGAATTCCAGCCTCAACCCATTCCTGTGATCAGAAGTAACTCTTCCTACGGAACTGTCACTGTCAATTCGAATCTAATCAACATCGAAGCACCGCCGACAGTTCTCGGTAATTCCGGTTTCGAATCGAACTTCGTCGATTCGACAGCTTTCATCATCGAACCCGGCTGCCCTCAAACGACTGAAATCATCTATGAAAACATCGACTTTCCAAAACCTTACCACATAATAGAAACTACCCCGAAACTGAAATCCGAGTCGGAATTACTAACACCACCATCACAACCACCACAATCGTCATTGCTACAACCAAAAGAACAGAAATACAAATTGGAATTCAATCTCGTCCCGGACACGAGAATGGTCGTCAGAACGAGCCGAAGCTACGCGCAGTACACGTCGGTGCCGGACGTCACCAGCACCTTCGAGTCGAACCGGATTGTCAGGTCCGAATCGTCCGAGCTGGGCCACGGCAGCCACAACAAGTCGAAAAAAGAGAAGAAGAAAGAGACCGTCCCGAAGTCGGGGAAGTACCGGCTGATCGATGAGAGCGTCTCGGACGACAGTCCGACGGCGGCGAAAAATAAGGCCGGCAAGGCATCCATGAGCTCGAAAAAATCGAAGAAATCTTGCGGCAAGTCGAACAACGCGACGCAGGGCGCCGGCGGGTTCAGCAACATGAGCTTCGAGGATTTCCCGTCGGGCGAGGAGGAGACGGCGACGATCGGGAGCCCCGCGATGCCTTTCGAGGTGTTCCGCGGTCCCGAGCGGGGCGGCGGCGGCGGGAGGAGGATCGGGAACCCGTTCTCTTGATGAGGAAGATGCAAGCGGGTCCGGTATGAGACGATCTTGTATTGAAAGACGAACGGCAGCTGTTGAGGTCGTTGATTATATTTGTCAGTCTGACGGTGGAGTGCTAGAACGTTAATTACAGATCTGTCAGATAATTACTGATTTTAAAATGCCCTGTATTGTCAAAATGTTGGTCTGATATTGCTGGAAATAAACTCTACCCCCTTTTAGAAGAGTTAATTACTGATAAAAAATGAAACACCATTCAAAATATTCACCCTATTTTCAAATTTTGCAATTTAAAATCAATAATTATCTGACAAATCTTTAATTAGCGTTCTAGCACTCCACCCTTAATCGTAACAAGAGTCGTATACAGGTTGTGCGGAAATTATGCGCAAAAAATTAAGGGGGTGATTCTACTTGATGAAATATTGCCAAAAGTATCTATAATTCTTTTTCGAAAACTCACAAATAAGAAAGTTATGAGCCTTCAAAGTTGATTTTTTTAAATCAATATTTTTTTATAACTTTTTTTCTAGTGTACGGATTTTCTTCAAATTTGACACACTTGCCACTAATGTTGCTTTACATCCTTGGTCCAAATTAGACTTGAATCCCTCTTAATCAAAAGACCTTAACTCACCTTGACCTTCAAAAAAGGCCTATAACTTTTTTCGTAATATTTTTTTCTGAAGTTTGAAGACGCACAATTGAAGAACATGAAGAAATATTCGGAAAAGGTCCTCTTTGTCCATCACGATAAAATGACCTGTTTTGGAGTAAAACTGTTTTGAAAATTTTCTTGCACCAAAATTGATCACCATAAATTATGATCATTTTGCAACAATACCAAAGCATGCTTTGGAACAGCTGCAGGGTTGCCTAGTTATGAACAAAACAGATAAATAGACTTGGAAATGATAAAATTTTAAAATTTTTTAATAATTTTTTTAATAAAATAATAAAATAATTTTAATAAAAAAAAAATAAATTGCTGTCAAAATTAAATCCAAAGCAAACGTCTTGTTTCCTAGGCAACCCTGCAGCTGTTTCCAAAGCATGCTTTGGTATTCTTGCAGAATGATCATAGTTTATGGTGATCAATTTTAGTGCAAGCAAATTTTTAAAACGGTCTTACTCGGAAACAGGTCATTTTATCGTGATAGACAAAGAGGACCTTTTCCGAATATTTCTTCATGTTCTTCAATTGTGCATCTTCAAAAATCAGAAAAAAATATTACGAAAAAAGTTATAGGCCTTTTTTGAAGGTCAAGGGCAGTTAAGGCCTCTTGATTTCAAAGGATTCAAGTCTAATGTTGACCAAGGATGCAAATAAGTCAGTTTGAAAATATTAGATAAACGTTTGGAGAGTTTTAGTTTAAATAAAGTACTTTAAAAGGTTTATAGAAGAATTTATTAATAGATAATAAGTACTTTATTTATCGACTTCATAGAAAACTCAACAGATGCAAAGTAACATCAGTGGCAAGTGTGTAAAATTTTAAGAAAATCCGTACACTAGAAAAAAAGTTATAGAAAAATATTGATTTAAAAAAATCAACTTTGAAGGCTCATAACTTTTTTATTTGTGAGTTTTTGAAAAAAAAAATTATAGATACTTTTGGCAATGTTTTATCAATTAGTTAATATATCCCCTTAATAATACCCCCTTAATTCTTTGCGCATAATTTCCGGACACCCTGTATAATGTGATGAGGATGGCAGCTAGCATCGTTAAAGAGGCAACTATCAAACAGCATTACAATCTTTAATTAATTATGAATGAATAAGCTACCTAATTATAATTATTTTAGCTTTAATCAATACCATCAACTACTTTTTCATGGTTGTTTTTATGGTACGGTTTTTGGAAGACTGATTTTATTATCTGAAGTGGTATAAAAATAATTCGGTGTTTTGCTATTATGATGATGATAACATACATACCCAAGTAACTAAGAGTTGTTTTGTTTTTTTTTTTTTTTGTATAATTTTTTATGATTTATCAGCTCAAAGGGACCTAGACTAAAATCAAAAGTGAATCAGAACAATAAGCAATTTTGTAGATAAAACTCAACATTGTTACCTACGTTAAGGTACCCATAATATTTCTAGTAGGTAAGATGATAATTCGAAAAAATAATGTATGCATACGGAGGAGGGGGGAGTGATTTTTAAGTTGTCATTTCTTTTTAACACCCTGTAGAATTTATTATGGCAAGTAACTTTTCTTAAAAAAGGCAAAAATAAACGAGATAGTCTTTAAAAAAATGAAAGTTCAATCCCGTGATGAATTCATGTGACTAAACTAATTTCAAACAGATAAAAAATTAAATTGCACTACATCAAGTTACTCAAGAAACCAGACTAAAATAACAGGAAATGAACGAAAATAACTCAAGTAACGTCCTATAGGTAAGGTAAATAAAAAACAAAGGCTAGGGAAATTGATTAAACCAAATTTCAATTAATACTGTCATTTTCCTGAAAACCATTGTACCATTGTCCTGAAAATCGTAGGTACTGAGTTAATAGAAAAAAAAACTCCCAACATTGGAAAATTGATTAATTGACAGACTTGGATTTTTGAAACAAAAATGGATCAAATCAAAATCTTCTCATCAGACTTGTCTTGTAATTTACTGTCAGACACTTTACCAAGCATAATTTACCAAGAGGCTGGATTAAGTTCATAATAACAGCTTTTATATTTTTGATTCAATTGAGAAAAGTTGCTTGTCTCAATGAATTCGTTAAAAGGAATGCCACAACTCGAAAATCACCCCTGTATAAATAATGAATCTGTTTTTACTAGTGCGGTTTCCTCTTCTGATAATGATAAATAAAATATGAGTTCATCAATGTGTAGTAGGTGCCTTTCAATAAAAGAAATTGTTTTTCTATTTTTGTACCCTAATGTGGGATCAATTTAAATAATAAAACAATAAAAATTAAGTTAAACCCTTCGTGTATGATTATTTGGGCAATTTTGATGGACACCACTTGTTAAAGTCAAAAGTCAACTTGAGTAAACGATACTTTGTATGATGTAAAATGAAGTGTAAACTTGAACAGGTTTTTTAGTAAGTTTTCATAAATATGTATGTATAGTGAAAAAAAATAATAATAAAATAACTAGCGTCAATTATCTATTTATAGTTAGTGGTTAGTAGAGCTTACAGAGATTTAGATTTCAGAGCCGTTTGTAGCGTTGTTAATAATATTATATCAGTTGTATTTATCTCGATTGATGATTAGGTGGTACAAGAAGTATTGTAAATTTTTGTTGAATAAAATGAAACCAATTTTTTAATATGCATATAGCAGGTATATATTTATATTATATATTTAAATAAAAAAAGTTTATTTATTAAAAAAATGTAGGTATGTACCTATATATCTTTACATCTTATTAATATATTATAAAATAATCTAAAAAAAAGTACATAAATATATTATCGTTGTTATTACATTCCTTATTATTGTAGTATTTCTTTAAGTAATAATTAATTGCACTTTTGTAATTGTTTCCTTTTTTTGTATTGTATTTATATGTACCTATGTGCTTTAGTCAGTTGTTTTGTGTTTTTAATAAATCACTGTTTTTCAATCAAGCAATTGACTATTTTTATTATATAAAATTTTTTTTTGATTGTCATATTTTCATGCATATTATGGCACAGCGGTGCATTTGTACCTTGTTCTCGGAAACAAGAATTCCCAAATAACTGATTTTCAAACAAAAATAATAATTAGAGCGTTTGGGAGTATCTACTGCACTAGCAAGAAGAAAGAAAATTATAAAAACCTTTGATCACAAATAAAACGAAAATAAACTTATCCCTAAAATACTTTGTACTTTCTGAATACTTCTAATTTTATTATTATTAAGTTTAATGTGCAAGAAGTGCTGGTGCTAGCTACATTTATTATAAAATCTTAAAAATTAATTCTAATAATTATTGAACCTTGCAGTAACTCAGTGGTCTTACTCTACTTGTAAAATTGGTCAAAAATTTGAGATCATTAGTATTATTGTTCTCGATGATTATTATTAATGTCTTTAATAATATAAACTATAATGTGTACTTATTATTTGAAAAAAATAATTTTATATTTTTAAATGCATCACAATCTATTCAAAGGCATGTAATAAGACACAATAAATTGCAATTTTTTAAACTAAACTTACAACAATATGACAACAATGGACGGTGATGGAAAGATGCTTCACAGATTATCAAGACGGAATGAAATACGTTCAAATATTAAAAAATATCAAATTCGATTGAATTTGAAGAATAAATAATTAAGAAAGCTTTCAACGATTAATTAATTAATGCATTCAATTGGAAAATTATTGTAGAAAAATCGATAAAGTTAGTATTAAGTGTTAAGTACATTTTTTGTTTCAAATTGATCTAACCTCTTCTTGATGTGATGATTTTCTTGTTTGAAAGCGACAAATGACACAATTTTGTTTTAAACTAAAAATATTTCAACCCCAACATCTTCCTTGATATCTAATAATGAGTTTACAGCCAATATTATAAAGGCTAACAGGCAGATTTCTGTGCTCGTGTGCTCGTTTTTGAAGCTAATATCGACATCAAATGACTTTTATTAACATTTTTGAAATTACTTTTATGTCAAGAATAGATAAATTTAAAAAATTTTCACTTAGACTCGATACCTTCTTCAGAAATGGCCACAGAAATCTGCCCGTTAACTGAACACTTTGACCCCTGTGTGTACCAGAATTGGTACACAACAAGTCTTACCAACAAACTGTGTGTACCATATATGGTCACAATAAACTATTATTTATAGTGGGCAAATATTTCATAAACTTTTCACAGAAACTGAGGCATATTTTTGTTAAATTAGTTTTATTTGCAATGAATAAAAAAAAAACTGAACCAAACCATACAAGCATTTAAACTTCATGTAGTGTGTTCATATAATGTACACACCAAATAGAATCAATGCATGTTCCGCGCCCATATATGAACACACAGTTTGTGAGTGAATACTTATCGTGTACCACTTATGGTACACATAGTTTGTGAAGAAAGGATACAAAAAAAGGCTCAGTTTATGGTTAAATATCTAAAATATTTGTCCAGTAGTCAAAGTGTTAATGAGCCTTTATAATACCAGCTGTAAGAATAATTGCTGCAAATCAATACTGCAACAGGGCCATCTTAATATTGCACACAGAGGCGTAAACGAACAACATGCAAGAGAAAGAGGACGCGATGATCCCCAAAGTCAGATCGAGGCCCGTATTGATGATGCCTTCGTAGTAGTAGCTGGTGTCCTGCTGCAGGTAATCCATGAAATCGAAGACCCCCTGGCAGGCCAGTCGATTGTGGATGACACTGAGCAGGTTACCGCTGCCGTGGAGCATTTGCTCCAGGGTGGTCCGGTACTCGTTACAGGTTTTGTAGTAGCCGACCAGGAACACGAGGAAGTGGACCAGCGAGTACACGCCGAACGCCACCGAGAAGGTCGACATCGTCACCCAGAACCCTTTGGGGAGGGGGTTCGTGTCTTCCGCTTGGACGGCGTGCATCTGAACCGTTTGCCCGGCTCTGGAATTATTCAACACATTTTTCATTTTATTTTTGTTTATTCACTTATCAATTGTAAGAAATTGGGTTGATATTAAAATTATAGACAGTAAAACTTGTCAACAAGATCAGGAAGTCTTTAACACGTTGACGACAGAACGAGCCCAAAACGGCCCGTATCGGTTATGTCTGATACACGGCATACAAATCGTGCATCCTTCACCAACTTACGACGCTCATAATTCCGCTATCTCTTACCACACCACGCCGTTGAATGTAGCTATGGGTAGAGCATAACATGAGTATGGCGTAGGTACTGCAAACAGCGTGCGGGCCTTTTTCGCGCCGTTCCGTATTGTCAAGAGGGCACTAGGGGAGAATTAGGAATCAGGTATTATATTATTTTATTAGGATCTAGTAAAGATAACAATAACAAATTAAAAGTTATTCAGGCCAACACACGAACTACTTACCGCAAAGTTTATTTGTTATGGTCGATCAACGTGCAAGCTTGCAATTACTCAAGACACGAGCCATATTTTGGAGATATGTTATTATTACAAGCAAGTAATTGAAGGCAGTGTAACAAGGCCGTGCCAGAATTGAGAAATGCAGACTTGCACTTTTCGAGCTCGCACGTGGACTTTGATCTAGCAAAGACACCAGAAACGAGGGCGACAGACGTGATGACGGGGGGGGAAGTAATAAAAGGTTTGGTCGGTCGCGCCTCGTGAGTTCGGACCCGGGGGGACTCCGTAGTAGTCGGATCCAGGGGTACGCGAAGCTCGCGAAAGGGGTGAGTTAAGTTGGTGTGTTGCGCCTTTGCCTTGTGGACCTACGTAAATCAGCCCGCCAAAACCCGAGAGTTGGGTCATCTGGTCTCCACTCCGGACAAGCCGGCGAACGAGCACGAGTTACCCTGAGAATAAGAATGTTGATGTAAGTACCATTTTATTTATATTGTTGAAATCATCTCAGGAGGGAACTAGGTGCTAACATTCCAGGACACTCAGTGTTGTGTACTGCCCCTTGTAGAAATCATAACAATCGTCATAGAATTGTACGGATTTATAATAAATCAGTAGGGACCCCCCGAGCGGGAGGTAATTGTATTATTTTTTAAGTTAAATAAATTGAATGATTTTGTACTCTGTGTTCCCATTTACCCCCCTACATTCAAAATAAACAGCTACGTCCCGCGCCACGCGCGACATATGGTGGAGGCGCCTTGCTTGATCTCGGGGGATAAATTTCCTCATAAATTTTTCCCTTTTGTTTTCTTCTAAAAAATAAAAATATATAGGTGTGTTTGTTATATGCATATATACAGTAATAAGTATACAGGAAAAAAGGGGGCACTGAGTACTGGAAATAAGTGTCAAATGGAATGTTTACAGCTGGTTCGGTAACAGAGACTTGCTGAATAATTATTTAGGTGTTAGCTTAGTGATTTAATTATTACCCAAGTCATTCACTCATAAAGAGGACAACACACCAGTCACCTAGATTTGCCGTAACGCAAAGTCAGGGAGTTTCCATAGCGCACTAGCCGGAGTAATATCAGGTTTCATGTTTTCCTTTCTGATGAATGATTTGCCGGTAGTAATCGTCAGCTAGAATTTTTTATAATATTTGTAGTTATTTACCTCCGAGAGAATCTTTTTTTATTTTATTACTTTATCCATTTATTGCTGATTTCGCTAATTATGCATGTTGTTAAAATTTAAAGAAGTCCGTTTTGATATAAATGAACTTATTTATGAATAATCGTGGTCCTTAAATCTGCCTTAATTACGCCGCTTAGATATATTTATCAACACAAAAGGACCTCATTTCTGGATTTTTTTTTCTTATGAGTCAATGGTTTGATAAATTTATAATCCCCCTATGGAAAAGGTGATCTGAGTAGGATTAAGTATTATTAGTCAGGTACCTACATGATGCCAATTGCGGACATATTCGCCAATGTTGTATCTGTAAATATGCTAACAGGGTAAATGTCTTCCGAAAAGCCATTTACGAGACAGGAGGCTATCAAATTAAGACTTGAGAATATACAGGTTCTGACACAAGAGCGCGAGAGCCCATTCGCTAGAAGCGCGAAATTACAAAGGTCTCCACCAGCAGCGTCAAGCACTAGACGCGATACCCCTTCCAACACCAGGAGTAAAGGAATTTTCTTTGGCGAGGACTTTTCGCGACAATCCACAGAGGATAACACAGTAGTGGAAACAAGAGACGCGGAATCAGGATCCGCACAACCCCCCGAACAAACAAACCAATCGGTAGTAGAAACGGGGACTGAAGAGTCAGAAGAGGAAATAATAAATAGCAACGCTAATTTAGACCTTGGTCAAGAGGATTCAGCTAGGATAAATACGCAAAATCAACAAACACATCAGCATCCGGCTACCATGGCGAACACAACGCTACGCCAAGCGTTGACAGAGTTGAAAGCAGTAACGCCAAAATTCATCTGCCCAGAGACCTACAACCCGGCTGTGGGAAATTCGTCCTCATTTATAAAAAATTATGAGAGAACGGCCTTAGCGAACGGCTGGGATGACCCCCACAAAATGAACTATTTTGGCACCTTCTTGGAAGGAGCTGCTAGCGTATGGTTTGAGATGTATAAGAAGATTGATGAAAATCAAAACAAAACCTGGCAAAACATATCAGCCGACTTCGAAAAGGAATTTGGTAATGGAGACACGAAGAGAGGTATCGAAAACAAGTTGTATCGCAGAAGACAGGCAGAGGGTGAGCCCGTTAAGTCGTACTACTACGACTTGAAAACGTTGTTCTACGAATACGACCCCAACCTCAACATCGAAGAATTTAGGAGATTTTTCGAAAATGGCCTTCACCACTCGCAATATACAGCCTATAGGCTATTATTAGAGGACAACATGTCGTGGGAAAAGTTCAAGAAAATTATCATCAAACTGGATGACATATCACAAAGTGGTGCGCACACGAGAATCTGGCAGCCAGAGACGACGCCAGACTTTAGGGGAAGACAAGCGAACGAAGGTCAACGAACGATGGGGGAGCGTTCGAGCTATAGGCAGGAGTACCTCCGAAACAATCAGGACCAGACACAAGGAGTATGGAACTCGTTTCAACAGAGCCCATGTATGCCTCAGTGGGGCCCAATGAACCAGTTTGGCATGCCATTACCTTTCCACCAAGTTGGAGGACCACATAGTATGTGGACACCGATCGGTACGATGCCGAATACAATGAATAATCATTACCCACAACAATGGCAAAAACCAGACAATAATCACTTTTGGAAAAACCAAAACAACAGAGGCAGGTATTCAAAAGAACAACACAGGGATCAGCACCAACAAAGAAGCAACCGACCGCCGAAGGAAACAAATACGAACAAGTCAAGGACGACGGACGGCAGACCGATATGCAATATTTGCAAGAAAGTTGGCCATCACTCGTCAATTTGTCGTTCTAGAAATAACCCAAACGAGGAAGAACGGCGTCAGTAGGCCCGAACGCCGTTCTAACAGTACACAGGGCCAACAATAAAGATAAGTACTCTATTTTAGTTGTTGTGGTAAAATTGAAGGGTCACAAGATAGAAGCAATCGTGGATACAGGCTCGGAACAAAACATAATAATAAAAGAATTAGCGACGGAGTTACACGAGACAAATGCCGAGAAATTCCTAACTACAGCTAATGAGAGCAAGATCCCAACCTTGGGGCAGTCGAGGTTAAACCTAACAATGGGCGACTTCCAGACCACATGTGAAGCTCTAGTAGTAGAAAAACTACCATTTCCAGTTATCCTAGGTATGTCTTTTTTAGAAGAACACAAGGCCATCATTGACTTAAAGAGAGACGAAATTACTCTGCTTAAGGATTCGAAGAAAATAACTGTCCCACTCAGGAGGAGTAACACAAACCTAAGTTTAAATAGTATGGTGACAGAGACGTCGAGATCAACAGCAATTAATTATAAAAATCTTTATAAAAACGAATGCATCAAGAATATCACGCAACAGTTAAAGAAAATTTCTAATTCTGCAAAGCCATCTAACAATCTGATACAGCAACAGAATCAAAGCTTGGAAACTAATGAGAGTAAGAAGGAGAAGGAAAGTGTCGATACAGAACCAAAAACGGGTGTGAAATCCGTCGAAATAAATCAGGAAGAGCACGAGGAAAACATACAAACTGAAGTCTTAACCTTGCTCAACATACAACATGAGGTCGAAGAACCATATAAACCAACAAAACTTACAGTTGCGAACGACATTGTTTTGCCAGTGAATGGGGAAGTGACCGTCGAACTGGCGTGTCAGCTGAAACCTGAGGATCAAGTTCAAACTAACAGTTGGACATTCCAAGCTAATGAATCACGACTAACAAAACATAACTTAAGGTGGTCAATAATAGAAGAATCGGAAAAACTCACGCTACTTATAAAAAATGATAGGCGTTTTCCTCAGAAATTATACAAAGGAACCACAATCGGTTGGGCTCACCAGGTCAAAGAAACCGAAGAGACAGCACCTCTGTTTATCACTGGCACAACGGAGGACCCAATCGAAACAAAGGATCACGACCTCGAGCACGTGAAGGATAAAACCTTCAAGGTAAAATTGGAAAAACTACTAAAAGAATATAGCGACGTGTTCTCCAAAACAATGGATCAGATGGGCCTAACCAAGCTAACGGAGCACAAAATCGAAGTAGACAATGCTGAACCTATTAAAAGTAGACCATATAAAGTGTCACAGGCAGAGCGGGAAATAATCAATAGTCAAATTTCTGAGATGCTGGAACACAACATCATACGACCATCCCAATCTCCATGGTCCAGTCCGGTTATCTTGGTGAAGAAAAAAGATGGGTCTTTCAGATTTTGTGTGGACTACAGGAAATTAAACAGCGTCACAAAAAAGTCGTCATACCCTATCCCTAACATTGACGATATCCTCACTTATTTCGCCGGTGCGAAATATTTCAGCACACTGGACATGTACAGCGGGTACTGGCAAGTGCCAATCCAGGAGGAATCAAAACCATACACTGCTTTCACGGTGCAAGGGCATGGTTTATTTGAGTTTAACGTACTAAGCTTTGGCTTGTGCAACGCCCCGGGGACATTCCAACATTTAGCAGACACTGTTTTTCAAGATATGAAATGGAAAGACGTCCTCATATATCTGGATGACATAATAATTTTCTCTAAAGATCAAGAGGAGCACCTAGCCAAATTAGAGAGGGTCTTTCAAAGACTGAGAAAAGCAAATCTTACCTTAAAACCTAGCAAATGCAATTATGCAAGAAACAGCATAAAAATATTGGGCCACGTAGTGAGCGATAAAGGCATAGCTCCGGATGAGGACATACTTGTGTCTATTAAGAAATTTCCAACCCCGAAGAACATAAAGAATATACAAGCATTTGTAGGCCTCTGCAACTTCTATAGAAAATTTGTAAAAGACTTTGCGAAAATAGCGAGACCCTTACATGAGGCTACTAAAAAAGATAGGAAGTTCGAATGGGGAGAATCTCAGGAAAAGGCATTCAATGACCTGAAAGATAAGCTAGTTTCCGCCCCCGTTCTTCAGCATTTTGACCCGACCAAGGGATGCGAACTGAGGGTGGACGCATCAAAAATAGGACTGGGGGCAATACTTCTGCAAACAGGGCCCGACAACATGAACCATCCCATAGCGTATGCGAGTCGCAGCCTCTCAAAGAATGAGAAGAACTACACAATAACGGATCTGGAAGGCTTGGGCGCAATATGGGCGCTGGGATACCTAAGACACCTAATTCACGGAAAACCGGTCACGATAGTCACGGATCATCATGCGCTGTGTTGGATAAAGAGCCTAAGGGACCCAACGGGCAAGTTAGCAAGATGGGCTCTAAAGCTGTCCGAATTCGACTATCAAATCGTTCACAAAAGTGGAAAGCTCCACAAGGACGTTGACTGTTTATCAAGAAATCCCGTACTGCCTGCACCTGAAAATGAGGAAGCATTTGATGACATGCCCATATTATTACTGAGGGCCGCAGACCTGGTTAAAGAACAAAAGAAAGATGGAAAAATACGGGAAATATATAAATTAATGACAGACCCAAATGAAGGTACAATAGCTCAGAGAAGGAAAGCGAAAAACTTTCGTATAATAGACGGCGTCGTGTATAAGATAAATACGAGTCCTAGAGGACAAAATAGCCTGTTGGTCGGACCTAATGGATTAGTTGCGGAAATTCTCTACAGTTATCACTCGGAACCAACGGCGGGTCACCTTGGAATTACAAAAACACTGCAGAAGATAAAGGATAGATATTTTTGGCCTACGCTACAGAAAGATGTCGAAAAATTTGTAAAAGGCTGTCAAGACTGTCAAGCGAGGAAAGGGCAAGGTAATAGAAAACCCCCAGGACTACTCCAACCGATCAAAGTCGGTCGACCTTTTGAAAGGGTAGGAATAGATATTTTGGGACCTTTCCGAAAAAGTCGCAACCAAAAAACATTCATCATCGTGGCAACAGATTACGCAACAAGATGGGCGGAAACAAAAGCCTTAACAAACTCCAAAGCAAATCAAGTTGCCAAATTCATATTGGAAAGTATCATTACTCGTCATGGGTCCCCAAAGTACCTGCTGAGTGACAGAGGATCAAATTTCAGGTCGGAATTAGTGCAAGAGTTATGCAGAATAATGGGTACTACGAATCAATACACGACGGCCTACCACCCGGCGTGTAACGGCCTGACAGAGAGGCTTAACAAAACGTTGGCAGACATGCTCGCAATATACACAAACACCCAACAAACGGACTGGGACGAGTACCTACCACTTGTGACTTTCGCCTATAATACATCCATACAGGACTCAACCAAATTTTCCCCATTCATGTTAGTATATGGTAGAGAGCCAGTACTACCAACAGACGCTAGCCTAGCACAAGACGTACAAGACGCGTCCGTCCAAGAACTACGAGAGAAAGCATTAATAGCCAGAAACCAAGCCGTCGAGAACGTAAATAAACGGCAGGCTGTGGATAAAGCTCGTTTTGACTCTAAACATAGACACCTTGACTTCGAAGTAGGGGATAAAGTGAAAGTTTTTACCCCTGTCAGGAAAGTTGGCCGGAGCGAGAAGCTATTATTGAAGTGGTTCGGTCCATATTTTATTTCGAAAAAAGTTGGGGAGGTCGATTATGAAATAAGGAAAGGAAAATCTAATAACGCCCCAAAAGATGTAGTACATGTCTCCCGGATACTCCCGTACTATGAGCCTTGGAGCCCGAACTTAAGTCAATAAGAGTTACCTGAAGCCGAAGACAGGTAGATCTAGAATAGGTATATTTTAAATGTAGATTAACAAATGTAAGGCGTAAAAAGTAGAATATTAGACGATACAACTCAGCTAGTGTTAAAGAATTACTTAGAAAACTTAGAAGAATAATTGAGAATAAGAAGAATTGAAAGGGTCATATTGATGCAGGTTAGTGGTAGTAGCAGCCTTAACAGGGGCAGCGGCCCGGATGAACTTAGAAATAACGGCAGGGGCAATTTGGAAGAAACTACCGTCAACGACAACATACGAGGCAACAATCCCGGTGGTGTATGAAAGCGATCATTGGGAGGAAGAAATCACAAACAACGTAAGTAACGAAGAAAATATCTTAAACTGTGCATACAACGAATCAATCCTTTGTAAGGAAATAAATACTATGTACAAACTTGAAAATACCCTACGAAAAGAACTGAATTCTTTTGCGTCGTCTTGGAATCCAAAATTCCTCAAAGATTTAGCTAACAAGGCAAGACTACCCAAACTAAAGAAAAGGGCTTTAGACTTTATCGGAGACGGACTTTCGTGGTGTTGCGGTGTTGCTACACAACATAAATTAGATTCACTGGTAATGAACGAAGAAGAGCTTGAAAAGCGAATTCAAGGTCTCAAAGGGTCGATGTACTCTACGTTAAGAATAGTTACAGAAAATTCCAAAAACTTCGACCAATATCAACAGGAATCCGCAAAGACAGTCCAAACCCTAGCGAACCATATAAAGACGCTAGAATCACAGTTCGATAAGTTCAGAATGGATATCAACAGAGTGGAGGCAAGAGAAGAGTCGATCAGAAGGGCATTATTAGAAAACCAATTCCTACAGGCGAGAAACTCTATTCTTTTGACTCACGCATTAAAAAAGCATATTTTGATTGACTCCTGTAGGCAGAACCTGTTACCAATCCTTTTTTTGAAGCCCTCTGTCCTCGAGGCGGATCTGAAAGTCATTTCCGGAAAACTTGTAAGTCACGACCACGAATTAGCCATCGGCATCGAAGAAATCACAAAATATTACCAGCTGCCTTTGGTAGATTGTAATCTATACGAGAAAAAAATTAGTGTCCACATTCGAATCCCAATAAGAAGCAAGTCATCACAGTGGGAACTTTATCAACTGCTAACAATACCGTTCGCATGGAAAAACCAAACATGTAGAATCCAACATGATTCCCTATTTTTAGCGGTCTCGCAATCCTCGTCGGACACAGAGATTAGGCAGATTTCTGGAACCGATTTGGAACATTGTAAACCTTACAGAGATAAATTATGTTTCTTACCTAGATTTTCAGCAGATACCCTTCAAGGTCCAGCATGTGCACGAAAATTGTACCTGGGAGCCACGGTAAACGAAATCAGTCAACATTGCCCAATGACATGTCATCAATCTTCAACTTCGATCATCTCTGAACTAGAAGATTCAGTGTACATAATTACACACCCCAAGTACCCCACAGAAGTCAAATGCACAACGGGAGAAAATCACTCCCTGAAACCACTTTCTGTAGGTTCCCTAAAAATCTTTCTACCCTGTTATTGTCAATTAATCATGCAAAATGAAAGAATTATTCCATTGAGATTTCCATGTCCCAAACATTCAGAGTCACTCGCGGTGGCTCATGTTATCCCAGCACCGTGGACAAACCTCCATTCGCTTATTCTCAACCCTAAGTTGAAGACAAGCTTACCAATATTTCAGAATGTATCCGAATGCCTCAACACACAGTGGAGCTTAAACATACCACATGTGAACATAACATCCACCAAAGACCACATTAAGGAGGTCGTGGAAACCTTAAACGAAATCCATTCACCAAATTTTTCAGCCACCTACGGCCTACGGCACACATTCGTATTCCATTTTCTTAATCTGGAACATGATATTGTCAATCAGTACACTCTACCTCCTTTTCCACCGTAGGCAACAGTGGAATTTGTTACCAACACTAGCCACCCCGGCCCAAGCGGGAGACATCTCAACTCCTAACCTAGGGCATGACCTACTATTCACAACAATCTGCATCCTATTCGGCATATTTGTAGCATACTTAACAGTCAAATTAATCCAGAAATTATGGCTTAGTAGAAAATCACGTCCTCCAAAAAACCCCGACATAAGTCTTGAAAGCACCAGAACCCCACATTTAGAAGAAGGGGGGGAGCTCATTCTGGAAATAAAAAACGAACACCCTTCCCAAGCTGCAAATACTCGTAGCTTCGAGTGTGTTTTGAAAACCAATTAATTAATATTTTATAATGTATACTAGTTTATGTTTTCGTAGGTATTAAAGAAGTGTATAGGATAAATAAATAAGAATACTGTAATAATAATTAACCCAGGGTTTTAGCCAAATAAGTATTTTTAAACAAAGAAATAATTATTACTACAAGGATTATTGTATGCCTCAGCATTATTAGTATCAAATAAGTATCGTAAATATTGTCAAGGATTATTGTAATATAAATATTATGAATAATATTGAGGAAGAGACTATCAATATCTGATACTGCATTTTATTTTGCATGTGCCTGGGAGACGACCACCTCAATCCACTGGTGAACCTGAAGCCATACACAGCCCGGTCCGAGACGACTTCGCCACTACTATCGGGGAAGCGACTACTCTCAGCTCATCTGCTCATCACCACAGGGCAGAAACCACAGCCCTCCAACATGGACATATGGTCAAGACGGAGTCATGGGACAGATGGACCGACAAAAGACCGTTCCCAGAGCAAAGGGGAAGGTCAAGACCGTCGAACCAACCAGGGCCAGTCTACCTCCAGTGCAATCTCATGCATAGACACACAAGGAAGGTCTACAATTATCTCATTCCGGTCAAAACGACGACAGCTACGAGAGGCACAATTTAACTCGTCACCCGAGATGAGCAGAAAACCTACCACTACCAGAGAGTCCAAAAGCAGACCCGCACCCCGAACTCTACCCAAGTTAGGGTAGGAGGATGAAGCACAACATCCTACCCGCGTCGTATGGATCAGGGCTATCAACTACACTAAGTGGAAACGTTGAGGAGGTGTCACCAGCCCCAAGGCAAAGAAGAAGTATCAAGAACTTGGACAAGAACGTTTCGTGTTGTGATTGTTTCATTTTCCTCAAAGACTTACTGTGTTAATTTTATCATTATCAATTTTATTACCATAGACATAATTTTTTATTTATTTATTTTTTTTCCATTTGTTCTTTGTAAAAGGTTAGGATTTATAATATAAGTCATCTTTTTATCTTTAGATGTACAATTTAAGATAGTTGCATTTAAAAGCTGGGGGCCAGCTTTTCCGGAGAGGAGGCATATGTCAAGAGGGCACTAGGGGAGAATTAGGAATCAGGTATTATATTATTTTATTAGGATCTAGTAAAGATAACAATAACAAATTAAAAGTTATTCAGGCCAACACACGAACTACTTACCGCAAAGTTTATTTGTTATGGTCGATCAACGTGCAAGCTTGCAATTACTCAAGACACGAGCCATATTTTGGAGATATGTTATTATTACAAGCAAGTAATTGAAGGCAGTGTAACAAGGCCGTGCCAGAATTGAGAAATGCAGACTTGCACTTTTCGAGCTCGCACGTGGACTTTGATCTAGCAAAGACACCAGAAACGAGGGCGACAGACGTGATGACGGGGGGGGAAGTAATAAAAGGTTTGGTCGGTCGCGCCTCGTGAGTTCGGACCCGGGGGGACTCCGTAGTAGTCGGATCCAGGGGTACGCGAAGCTCGCGAAAGGGGTGAGTTAAGTTGGTGTGTTGCGCCTTTGCCTTGTGGACCTACGTAAATCAGCCCGCCAAAACCCGAGAGTTGGGTCATCTGGTCTCCACTCCGGACAAGCCGGCGAACGAGCACGAGTTACCCTGAGAATAAGAATGTTGATGTAAGTACCATTTTATTTATATTGTTGAAATCATCTCAGGAGGGAACTAGGTGCTAACATTCCAGGACACTCAGTGTTGTGTACTGCCCCTTGTAGAAATCATAACAATCGTCATAGAATTGTACGGATTTATAATAAATCAGTAGGGACCCCCCGAGCGGGAGGTAATTGTATTATTTTTTAAGTTAAATAAATTGAATGATTTTGTACTCTGTGTTCCCATTTACCCCCCTACATTCAAAATAAACAGCTACGTCCCGCGCCACGCGCGACAGTATGCAAGTTATATTTATTACTTATATACGGTACGGGACTTTTCTGGCCCGTTTCTCGGTCTTTTTTATTTGAGTTTTAGTATGATATTGACCATAGATGAACATAGGCCATAATTATAGTTGTTTATGACTCTGAACATCATTTTTTTTATATGGAAAGCCGAGGTAAAAGAATTGTAAAGCCGGTATTATTTTAATTTTTCCCCAAAATACACGATACGGGCCTTTTAAGGCTCGTATTAAAATTTTTCTCCTATAACAACGATACGGGACTTCCAAGACCCGTCCTGACGCAACCGAATGTTCGCTTGTACCTAACAATGCGGTACGTTACCGGCTTGCATGCCTTAGTTCCGTATTTTTCGGATAGATAACACTACACTCGTGCTTTGCATACGAGCCTTAAAAGGCCCGTACCGTGAATTAAAATGTATCGGTACGTACCCTTAAAGGCCCGTATCGCTCGAATGAAAACACCATAAACATCGCTGCCGTCGTCAACGTGTTAAAACTAATTATGCAGTAAAAATATTTCCATCAAGATTCACCTACTACTAAAGTGTATTGCATCCTTTTTGTGTAAACTCCCTGTAATACTTTTATGTACAGAGTTCTCAGTTTTTAAGGCAAGACCACAATATTTACAATAACCAAAGCACGTGCACTCACTCGTTCTTAGTCATGATGGTCCTCGCCCTGCTCGTTTGGAAAGAGAAGAGCACCCTGTATCCGTGAAAGCAGGTCATGGCCAGGCAGAACAGGATATAGAGTAGGGGGCCGAAAGTGACCCAAATACAGGGGGCTATATCACCTCCTGAAATCATAGATAAAGACTCATGATTTTGGCAGCAGCAGGTCTATTATTTTGCCCCCTATCTCTCTCTCTCTCCTATCCCCTACCCTGTCTATCTTCCTACTTTTAACTTACCTAAGAACCTGGTTTGGGTGTGTCGGCCGAAGAGGATGCAGCTGCAATTGGTGCCGATCCTGCACTGGTCCAGGGTGACCTTCCAGTGGCTCCAGGCGATGCCGGGCGTGATGCTCGCGATTGCTCCCATCAGCACGCACACAGCGTACGATGCCGCCAATCGACGCTCGACCAGATACTGACTCATTCTGCTAAAGTCGCAAATCATCTTTTATTGTTAATTTTAATTAAACGAATGGCCATGCATAAGTAGTATGACTATGCCTTTATTTTCATTGATAAAATGTGTTCAATATTAATTTATAGTACCTATAAAGGTATACTTTGGTATAACAGGTATGCTGGGTGTGAGTGTAGTGACTGTAGTGTGTTAATAATTGTAGTTGATACTAGTTAGATAAAAATGGATAAAACTGTGAGAAACAAACAACAATAAGTAATTAATTATTAAATAAACATGTGGGCGGAGCCTTACCTTATCTTTACTATCTTTTTTCAGGGGGAGGAAGAGGGAGTGATATAAGAAGTCACAGAACAGCGAATAAATAAATTATACAAATTGTTCTTCTTCCATTAGTTAACTGTTCCGTGATCCAGACTTCTTAATCAAACATAGCAAAGTACCCAATTCATTCAGTTCAGTGGGTCAACTTCATTTAAAACACCATCATCGTATATTTTATAGGTAATAATAATTATTAAGAAATAATATCATCGTACTACCGTTTTATTTATTTACAAAATAATAATCTTTTCTGAGCGCTCGAATCCTCCTATAAAATCCTTGCGTTCTTTCAAATAATTATTTTTATTTAAGAAATAATTTATTTATTATGATTTTGTATTTGTATTTTATTATTTGTTTACGTTTACGTGTCAGCAAAAGCAAAATACTGCCTAGAGATTCCGCTTCAAGAAAACGTCGTCAACGCTGGGAAAAAGAAGACTCAAAATGTCGTGATCGTAGCACGTCGTAGCCACACTGTTTGTCACCGTCACCATAGAAAGGTACGCTATTAGGAGCATAATGTGGTGATGTGAAACTAAAAAAAAATTAAAAGTGAGAATAACCTTTAAATCTTTTCGGCTCGGCAGTGGCCAGTGGCAGTGACAACATTTTTATTGTTTTGAGGAAGATGAAGTGTTTTTGTTTTATTTTCCTGCGATTATTGTTTGTTAATCACTTGACTGTCTTGTTTAATCAGGTAATAAGTAAAGCTTATTTATGTAAGTAAAATTGGGACTGCGGGGTTAATTATCATAACTATACAAAGGACATTTGGATAATTTGAATTTGAACATTCCTCTGTGGTAATTCAGCTTGGTAAATGAAACCCATAAATCCCAGAACCATCTATTTATTTAACTATTTTGTTTAACAAACACTACAAATACAGCTTTATCGCTATAGTAGCCTGCTGATTGCTGATTCACAGATTCCCACAATTCCAAAGGTCTATTATTGTTGTAGTGAAAAATTTACTGTGCTTTTATCGATTTTCAAGGGAAAAGTAATTGGGAAAATAAAATTGTTGATTTAAGTAAATTAAGTAGTTCTCATCGACATCAATATTTTGATATAGAGGCCATTTTATACCTAATCAGTGATTATCCACATGATCACTTGATTAGTCTCCTGCAAGCAGGCCTGCGCTGAAGTCACATGAATGTGTTGTCTTTTGTCACATGCAGTGAATAAAAATTAGTATATTATGCAATAATACTTTCAACTAATCTGTGAATATATTTCAGAAATGTTACCTATCATCGCTGATCACTTGTTGATGGGGGGCGACGGACAGCAGAAGCAAAGGGAGCAAAACCAACAACTATATGTCTGCAGCGAAAGGCCTTACGGGCAAATTGTAATGCCTTTGCTCTCCCAGGGAAGAGATTTGTTGAGCTATTTAGACTCAATAAAGAACTCGCCAATAACTTGATAAATGCTGTGAGGCCATAATTAAACAATTGAGTCTATGTGTCGGGTTTAAGCACAGAAATCAAAGTGTTGACAGCATTACGTTTTTATGCAACACGGTGCTACCAAAGGAGCAATTTGGGTTTGAGCCAAACCTGCATGCTTTCATAGGTAAGTTATGAAATATTTTCTTATGCATATACGAACTTATTTATTTTTTAAATCTTTATTATTGTTTTTTCTAGATGCATACCTACGTGGAGTTACAGCTTGTATCAAGAGATTTATTGGACTTCTAAAAAATCGTTTTAGGTGTTTACTGAAAGAACGTGTTGCTAGATATTCACCCCAATTTGTCAGAACTCTTGTCAACTCCTCTGAAATAAACTGCTCAACAAATGAAACGTTACATGACCAAATTTGCCCTAACTTTGGCACTGATAAAATTTGGATTGTTTCGAGCAATTCAATTTTTGTTTCGAGGGTTCCCTAGTTCAATCCCTTGTTTATCAGTCCGTATGTTTGCAAGAACTTGGTACTTCACACAAAGTTTATATAAGGTGGTAGATAAAACAGTTCAAAATCTCAGAAAGTTCAGCTTGCTCCCATTTGATCAAAGATTTTTCTTTTTAAATTTCAACACAAAGATCATGAAGATGGACCTCATATCTCGAAACGGTTTTCGAATTTTCCGATTATTTCTTTTATTTACAGGGTGATCTCAAAATAACTACTTTTTGGTGTGGCAATGATAACTTTGTTACCCGTGACTCGATTTTCAAAATGTAGGGCTCATTTTAAAGCTAAAACTTCAAGCAAGAACACGCAAGATTGATAATCGCCTAAGGACAAGAATTGAAAATACAGGGTTGTATTAAAACTAACCCAAATCTGAATGGCTTCCGAAATCTGGTATTAAGGAAAATTTTAAATAAAGTCAAGTTGCTTTCAAACAAACCATTCATTCTGAATACTTCAAGATGTTCTTCGCTTGCATGAGTTAAGAATTGTTGACATAAGAACAAAATTACAACTTCGTGTTTTCGAAGTGAAAATCGTAATTTTTCAAGTTCAAGGCCCTGTACATTGAAAACGGTTCAAGATAGAGAAAAACGGCTTACATGTCCCTATTTTAACTTTTCATGTACTATCCCATGATGTAGATAAAATGTTTATACAGGATGATAAAAAATTTGAAAAATTCTGAGATTTCTCCACGCGTCGCCAAATAAAAAAATCAAAGAAAGCACAAATGTTTCTATACCATAGAATAGTACATGAAAAAGTAAAATATGGACATGTAAGCCGTTTTTCTCTATCTTCAGCCGTTTTCGTTGTACAGGGCCTTGAACTTGAAAAATGACGATTTTCACTTCGAAAACACGAAGTTGTAATTTTGTTCTTATGTCAACAATTCTTAACTCATGCAAGCGAAGAACATCTTGAAGTATTCAGAATGAATGGTTTGTTTGAAAGCAACTTGACTTTATTTAAAATTTTCCTTAATACCAGATTTCGGAAGCCATTCAAGTTTGGGTTAGTTTTAATACAACCCTGTATTTTCAATTTTTGTCCTTAGGCGATTATCAATCTTGCGTGTTCTTGCTTGAAGCTTTAGCTTTAAAATGAGCCCTACATTTTGAAAATCGAGTCACGGGTAACAAAGTTATCATTGCCACACCAAAAAGTAGTTATTTTGAGATCACCCTGTAAATAAAAGAAATAATCGGAAAATTCGAAAACCGTTTTGAGATATGAGGTCCATCTTCATGATCTTTGTGTTGAAATTTAAAAAGAAAAATCTTTGATCAAATGGGAGCAAGCTGAACTTTCTGAGATTTTGAACTGTTTTATCTACCACCCTATATAAACTTTGTGTGAAGTACCAAGTTCTTGCAAACATACGGACTGATAAACAAGGGATTGAACTAGTGAACCCTCGAAACAAAAATTGAATTGCTCGAAACAATCCAAATTTTATCAGTGCCAAAGTTAGGGCAAATTTGGTCATGTAACGTTTCATTTGTTGAGCAGTTTATTACAGAACATGTGCATTAACGAAAAAGTGCCCTTGCTAGGTGATGCTTTGCAGTTACTTTGTAAGGCAAATGTACAGCAAGACAAAAGACAATAATGATATGCTGAATGAAGGACACTGATTGTATAGTCCAATAAAGTCTAAAAAGTCATACGTATCGATTAAGAATACACATCCTTTTGATAGTTCGATTTATTTTGTTTCATGTACGTGTTTTTATAGTAACCGTCCAGTTTGTCTAAACACTCCATCCCGCATAAATAAGTATACGTCAACATTGGTTTTGAATGAGAATTAAATGCACAACACAGAGGATAGAATGTCATTACGTGAATAAATTTTATGTAGTTGTCAGTGGCTCTCAAACTGACGTAAGCGCTTCAATTCATTGTTTGAATGATTCCTTCAATAATTTACGCTCGTTCACAACTTGACAATTAACTGTTTGACATTTTCTGGTGAAATTAAAAATATTAATTCGGACGGTTAGTGTGACGTCACATCTGACTTTTTAAAGTTAATCCTACTATAAAACATTGTAAATAGATATTTCTTATAGTTAGGCTACATTTATAAATAGTAGGCTGTTATGTAGATAGTAGGTTGTAAGTAGTTATTTTTCATACAAGACTGTGAAATGACACTTTTGCACATGGAGAATGGAAATTTTTCCGAGCAAGCAAATCATTCGAGAATGCAAAAGTGGCATTTCACAGTGTCGTATCAAACGACATTTTTTCGAATACTGAACCTATCCGAAAGCTTAAAAAACACTAAGAATATGAATAGAAAATGTTGACGTTCTGTAACTTGCTGCATGTAATATTTTAATATTCACCATGACAAACAAGCTTTAGTAAACAATAAATGAAAAGACGTGTACACACGTACTAGTGTGCAAAAGTATTTTGCTCTCTAGTAGATGCAAATTTGACATTTTGATACTTCATAAGTATTACGTAAAAGTGAAGTTTTAATGACAGTATTCGAAAATGAAAATAGATATTTTCTATACTTACATGCTAAATGTGTAAATAGTAAGTTGTAATTTTTTTATCATTAGGCTAGATCTTTAAATTGGCTGTAATATGGTGGTTTCAAAGCGGTGAGTTTTTATATAGTTCGCGTCCGCTTCTCAAAATCCGTCTTTTCAGAAACTAAGCATCGTACATCCTCAAGCAAAGCAAAAAAATTGCCCGAGGATGTACGACGCTTATATAGTTTCTGAGATATTCCCAGTGACCATATTAATTACTCACCGGGTACTGGATGTTAACGCAAGGTGCAAATTAGAAGAAAATGTTCTTCCCTCAATTGGAGGAATTGTCCAGATGCCCCCCAGTAATTTTCTTCCATATATGGTAGATACTTTTTGAAATCGCTCGGGTAAATCTGGGCAAAAGGCAATTAGCCGCGCAACGCAACGCACTAGACCCCTACTTGACATGACGGATTTTCAAAAGGGGACTCGAACTATAATATAAAAGCCTGCTTTTCGTCCATTTGGGAGATTCAAGGCATTTTTGTCACCATCTCCGTAACTAAAATTGTGTTGACCAGAAATTTAATAATATTATTGTTTGTGTTTTCATTCTTATGTAATGGAATAAAGTTGTTATACCTTCGGGGTTTGCAGATACATATACATCATTTGGCGTTAAGAAAAAAACTCAAGTCATTGGTGATGAGATGTCATTAACTGTATACTTTATACCAAACATTTTATTAACTTAATTACCGCGGAGTAGCAATTTATTGAATAGTTCTTGTAACATAGTATGCATTGAAAAATATGAAATGTTTTTTTGTAAAATTTAAAGGGCTTTAGCTTACTGATCGTTAATAAATAAACAAACATTTTGTTTATCAATAAATTAATTTCTCACTTGTCAAAAGCAAGTTATCCCTAAAATAAGGTTAGGCAACCCATAATATACAGTGTGTAAAAGTGTAAGTGGCAGTACATGGAGATCTTGGAAACGGCAAGATATACACGGTCGGTTAAATTAGAGAAAAGTTGCACAACTTAATGCTTAATGAGAATCTGAATTTTTTCTTTGAATATTTCCAGTCATTGCTGAAATATCCTCAAAAAACTGAAAAATCAAAATTTCTTATTTTACCCATATCTTTTTTATTATTGTAAATTAATTAATTATTTTTTGTAGGCTTACATAAGTCGACAAAAGCTATCCACTTGGCATTACAAAAATTTTCAAAGCCGACTAGATCTCAGAGTTTTCATAGCCAACTTTTGTTTTTCTTATAGCCGCCATATTGGGTTTTTATGTCGTTCGGTATAAAATAAATCAAGGAAACCAAAAATTATTAACATTCGAAAAAATTAAATTTTCAAGAATTGTGTTTTTTTGCGGAAAAAACAAAAAAAAATTCACCCAATTACATTATTATGAAGTCATATTATTTGCTGTATGGTTTTTTACTTTTCATAATTATGATATTCGGTATGAAAAGTTTTTTTTTCGAAAAAGAATAAAATTTTTGATTTTTTTTTTAATGTTATTAATTTTGAGTTTCCTTGATTTATTTCATACCGAACGACATAAAAAACCAATATGCATTAAACTACCGCCAAACGGCTCGAACTCCATGGAAACCTAGAATATGATTTGGTTCAATTCAATTGATGGCGATCGCAGGCCAATGTATGAAAACAACCTCAATAAGTCAAACTTCAGGACCACGTGAACTTAAAACTTCAACTAAATCACGACAACTGACAACAATGGCCACGTGAACGGTTTGTTTACTTGGAACCGTTTACGCTTAGCCCAACCTAGTGACGTCACACTAACGGCAGATAAGTAGTGAGCTACAAGACTTTAGTTATCCTGAGGCTTACCTCATCTAAGATTCTCTCACTGTACGAGCACTCGTAGTGACTCGTAGCAGCAACCAGCCGCCATGTTGATTCCCAGCGTAGACGACGTTTTCTTGAAGCGGAATCTCGCAGCTGTTTGTTTGTATTGTACTTAATTGATTTGTTGTCAATTGTCATGTAACTTCTCACTTGTACAGCCCACACGTCAGTATGTTGGTAGCTTTTCCTATTTTGGTCACTACTGCGCAATGACGTATGCGGCTCAGCGGCTCACATAAGTCATACGCATGGGCATGCTGGTGGCAAGCTTTGTTTAAATGATTAAATGTAAAATTTTAAATTTTATTGCTTTCTTCCTTCGTTGCATGTGTTTATCTCAATGCTAGACCTATATTATTATTATATTATGTGGTGAATTCATGATACAATAATATGACATACAAGATATTGATACTATAGGCGGTCTTATTTTCGACAAATCGGCGCAACGACGTCAGCGGATCTCATTAGAGCAATTTGTATTGATTTGTGCATGGGATGAACTCCGCTTTTGAAGGTTTTCTTCAAGTGTTTTATATTGTGTTCATTTAGCAAGGCATTTTGTATCACTTTAAGGATCAAATAGGATGTAATACTCATGCAATGCAATGAGGGCAGAATAGGTATTGATATTGAAATGTGATCAAATATCCTGTCTCGTCGAACAAACTTGAAATCTTGAAAAGGACTTTTGAAGCCTTACAAAATGAAATGATACACTGGCACAAAAAATCATCATCCATGCTGACAGATCAAATATTATTTTATTAATAAATATTAAAACAGTAAAACTTTGAACTTAGAATGAATTTAAATAAAAAATAAATTTAATTTAGGTGAAAATAAAAGGCGAAATAAAGGTGAAATTTGAGGTTTTTGGGTATTTAGCAGAGAATTGGATAAAATATTTGCAGATCTGTATATATCAAGGGACAAATATCTTCAATCTTTATATTATTACGGAGGACCATAGGTACTTTCAATACCGATTGATTTAAGCGGGTCGTCCGGGTGACGTAATTGCCGCCGCAAAGCTGATTGGTCGAAAGTTACCAGACAACCTTTCTATCGGGTGATCCACAAAATTTTTCATCAACTATATTTATAGTGCCTTGGATTGGAAGAGAGAGATGGCTATTGCAGTCATGTCTGAGCTCATTTTACTAAAATAATAATTCTGAAATAACTTTTGTAGTTCAAATTCTCATGTGCCATATTTAATTTCAATTCCTGTCAGTTTCATTAAAATATTAAAGACATTGCGAAAAACAATAATTTATGACTATAATTTAAGAACGTGATGAAATTACTGGTATGTTACTAAACACCTACCTTAATTGTCACTTTTTTATGATTCATGATATTTTTGACCACCATTCTTAATTTTCTTTTTTCACCATTTTTGTTATTTTTTGTGCTTTGGAAGTGAAATTATAAAATGGTAAATGATATTGGAACATTCAAAAACCTTAAACTCGAACGGAAACGTCAAATTGAAATATTGTTTTATCCTCATTCAGAAAGACGGAATATTCTGAGTTTCTGAGATAACAACCATTTAGGGTACCTGTATTACCGACACTAAGGCTAGTAAGGGTCGGTGTCGGTAATACAGATACCCTACAATGGCTCGAGCTGTTCATCCTCCTTCAAATACAACCAATGCAAACTGCAATTTGTAAGAAACTCAGCACCACACGTACTCAGCAGATATCGTTACTGTTCCAGGTTAGTTTCTTTACTCTAACAAAGTTCATTATGCAAGTAGTCATGTTTTTGTTTATTGTTCTATGATTTGTAGATCATTGATTGGAGTATTTCACTTACACACCTACCAATTGTTTGTGTTTTATCTGGCAGACATGCTTCATTTTATTCAAGGCAATTGTAGTTGATGAAAAATTTTGTGGATCACACGATACTTTGAACACTTAAACTTGTCCAATGTCGCAATGACATTGTATTTTGTCACATGTGAGTACAACAAATAGGTAGTCATTTTAGTTAGCAGATTTCAGTACAATAGCACAGAAGAAGAAGACCAACAATATTTGTCAAGAAGGACAAATCAACAAGTTGCAGGAACAACAACCTTATTATACCCAGTGCTGCTAAGTGCTAACCCTACCGAAATTTGAACTTGTCTATTATCTACCGATGACAAGCTCAATCTACCGAAATTAACTTTTTAACATTTTTTTTTATAAAAAAAGTGAAATTTTTATGATTATTTGTATACAATAAGAATAAGCAAATATTTCAATGTAAATTAATTATCTGATTAAAAATTATTATGCAATTACCTGATGTCTTGCAAATATGATGTAAGGTAATAATAGGAGTAGGAGGTAATTTTATATTTTATCAACAAAGGAAATTAAGAATCCCATTTATTACTCACGTGGGAACTGCGCTCTATTTTACATTTTAGTAGCATTATGAAGAACAAAGAAATTTTAACACTTTCAGCTGCAGAGCGCAGTATTCAACTGCGCTGCGGTTATTTTCGGTGTGTTGATAATAAAGAGCCCGGATTTGAGTGTATTTAAAAAAAAATTATTTGTCCTACCGAAATTCCCGTCCAAATCTACCGTATGCGCATGTTAGGATTTATGTTTATGTGTTGGCAGCTTTTTGGCAGCACTGATTATACCTAACCTTAAAATTTGAAAAATTTCTCTCACAGTACAGTTAGTTGGAGTTGACTCTTTTCTTTTCATTCAACAAAAAAATTTGGCTTTTTTCGAACAGCATAACACCAAGGCAATGAAAAATGAAAAGCCGATAAAGTCGTAGTGAATTAAGTAGTAAGTAGTGTAAGAATATCAAGAAGAACAACCGCCTCAAACCTAATCATGGTTAGCAACAATAATTTGAATAAACAATTTTTCAACACGATCCTGAGCCAGGCGTTCAGTCCCTGCGGCAACTATCTAGCCGTAGGAGACATCTACGGACGAGTGAGCGTATACCATTTATCGAAAATCCTCGAGCCCGGGTCCAAGTCGATCAATAAAGATCATCGCGAACATTCCAGCAGGAGTCATTTCGTCGTCAAGGAAGACTTCCAGATCAACAGTCTCCTCTCGACGCAGTCGTTCCTCGTCGTCGGAACGACTGGCGAAATAAACGGTTACCCCTGGAAGTCCCTGAAATCCAACAAGTCCGTAACGACGTCCTCCTGGACCATCGAGCTACCCTCAGGAAGAGACAACTTCAGCAAAGCGGACGTGAATTCATTGGCTTTCAATGAAGAGTCGGGCATGCTCTACGTGGGCTGTGGCGATAACCGTGTCTACGTGTACGACCTGGAAACGAGGCGGCTGCTGAGGACGCTGGACGAGCACAAGGACTACGTCCACCAAGTGGCCCTGTGGGGGAGCGGCGGCAGCTTGATTTCGGCGGGCGAAGACGGCCAGGCGATCATCTGGGACACGAGGTCGCGAAAGAGCGTCCAGAAAATCGAGCCGCATCTCAACGACAAAGTGAGACGGGATGGTCTGGGCAAGTGGCTCGGTGCCGTCGACCTCATAGACGATTGGATAGTGTGCGGGGGAGGGCCGAGGCTTTCTTTGTGGCACTCGCGGTTTCTCAGCAATTCGATTGTTTTCCCGATTGAGGACGGCGGGATGCACGTCGCCAAATTTGTGAAGGACAAAGTGTTTGCCGGCGGACGGTCTTCGTATTTCTACCAGATGAACTTCAACGGGGAGGTGGTGACTGAAATTCCCACATCGGCCGTGACCACTTATTGTGCCGTGTACCGGGAAGAGCCGTGCAAGGCCCTGTGCATCGCCGGGTCCAGTCCATTTATCGACGTCTCCAGCACCGCCATCTATAGAGACTTGCAACTTCTTGTCGATTATTAATTAATTATTGTAAATAAATTTATTCTCAACAATCGAGTCTGTCGTTTGCCTCAAAAACAAGGGAGGGGTGTATTGTATTACAAAAAAAAAAGGTATTAGAATTAGAACCCAAAAACAAGTTTCATCTGGTGACGGTACTTTTCTCCAAAATGCAATAGTAAAAACAGAGTGATTTTTTTGACCAATTTAAAAGGACTTGACTAGCAGTTGGATTAATTTGAAAACACTACTACTGTCAGATTATGACTTTCAAGTCAACCTAATATCATGTGATCCACAAAGTTTTTCATCAACTAGTGCCTTGGAAGAGAGAGATAGCTATTGCAGTCAGTCATTGCACCTGAGCACACCTACCATAGAGATAGAATAGAGAGGAGCCGCTATGATCACCTAATAGTACATTAAAAAACGGCATCAGTGGGTGGAGCTTATAGGAGTAACAATATGGCGACTCGACAGGGTCAGACTTAATTTTTATTTGCAAAATTTTCATAAATAAAAATGTTTCTCACATTTCATACATATTTTTAACACGTCTTCAGATGGATATTGCAGACCTTTTGTGTTTTTCAAGTCAATAAAAGAATATAAAATATCCGGCAAATAATCATGGTCATTTTCAATTTTAGATTTTTAGTGTACTATGCAAGTAGGAACGGTCCTGTATATTGTTGATACTTACCTATGGAATGTTATTCCGGACGTTTTTTTTTATCAGTGCAGTCTCTACTACAGCAGGTACGAACTGCACAAGAAACCATCTTTGGCTTTTCAATTTAACACCAAAGATCTTAAAGACAGTCCTTAAATCAAATGAGCGTTCACTTATGTCATAACATAAGTTTGACATAAAAGTGGTATCAATATGGTGGACCTGATCCCATTTGTGTCACGTCATGTCGTCTCCTCTCTATTCTATCTCTATGACACCTACCAATAATTTGCATTTTATCTGACAGACTGGGCAGACATGCTTCATTTTTTCCAAGGCACTAGTTGATGAAAAATTTTGTGGATCACCCAATAAATAATTATTATTTTGAATGTCATTCGTCCACAAGGGAATTTTGCCTCATATTTCAATCAATGTGATCCAGTTAGTACTGGTCGTTGTTTCTATTACAATACCTTCACTACAAAAAGGTGAAAGATCCAATGGATTATTGGTTTGTATTAGAGGGGCCATTATAAAATTAAATAATGTGAATCATGAAAAGTGGCAAACTTGCATTTTTGTTGTCAATCACATCATGGACATCTTAGCTGAATCTAATAACACTCTTACAATTATACAGGGTGTTGAAAAACTTGTGGAAAAAATCAACAACACACCATGATAACGATACAGTCTGAAGATGAAATTCCATCTTCATTTGTTTCCGCCAGATATTTGATAATTGGCTAGGACGTTTAATGAAAATGCGTAAAGTCAAATCATTTATTTTTGAAGAAACTCAATACTAGTAAAAATTTTGAGTTAAAATTTTAAAAATTACCCTAAATAAAAGTTGGGATTTTATCTCTCCTTCAGAATGAGAATAATCATGGATGGCTAAACTTTAAGACATTTTTTACTGCTTGTATGATTTTGGGATTTATCATGATTTGCTTGAATTAGCTCCACTTAAAGCCCCATTTACTATATGATTTATCAGGTTTTGCCGAAATGTAACTACAGGAATCGGTAGGGCTCACCCAAATCTTCTAACTAGAAATGATATGAAATACAAAAAACACAAATAGTGGATTTATCGGTTTTTGCATGACACCAACAAGTGTATTAGGATTTATGAGTCATTAGTAAGTTAAGGAGAGATGAGTCTGCTAACTAAATTGGGTCAAGAGAACATGCAACAGTTTATTATCGATACAGTAATAATACTAAAACTGATAACTATTGTAGTGCATGATTCAGGGTTTGCCCGATTTAAATCGAGTGATTTTTTAATATATCATTAATATAATTAATGATTAAAATCAGAAATAATATTAAAAAGTACCTACTACTTGTATCTTGTATTACTTAAAACAATTTATATTTTTATAATAAATTTGTTTCAATTCTTTAATTCAATTTTATTATGTTTAATTTTACATGTAATGCAGCAAAAGCACAAAAAAAAGAGAAAGACGCAAAATTTATGGCATGGGGACCACTTATTAGCCCTAAGCAAACTATGAAGCTGAAACGTCTCACATATCATTGTGATGGAGGGTAAATGTTAAACGTTAAAGTAAATAATATTCTTAAAAAAAATTGTAGATTGCACAATTTTTCCAAGATTGCACAAGTTTCCAAAAAAAAAACTAGGCCGGCTATCGATGGCGATGGGGGATCTTGTATAGATAATCTGTTTTTCAAGACAGATAAAACTAAACTAGATTCTTATACTGTAACCAACTCTGTTACACATCATTATACTCTTATTATTATTAAAGTAAAAGAACAGATGTCTCTACGTAGTTTTCACGATGAATATCAGTTCATTAACTATAAACAGTTGGAAAAATCTGCTAGTCGAGTGGATTGGGGCAGTGTGTCTGCTGTGTCGGATCCCTCAGATGCCTGATAAATCTGATAAAAATTTGTATTGAAAGGTCTAAAATAAAAAAATTCAATAGGAAAAGAAAGAAAAGGTCTGTTTGGGTAACCAGTGCCATAGCAAAATCTTGTGAGACTAAAGAAAGCCTATATTTACAATGCAAAAAAGAACCAAATAATGAAGTACTGAAAAATATGTACAGAGAATATATTAAAATCTTAAACAAGGTAATTAATGCAGCTAAAATTAAATATGAACAATCAATGGTGGAACAGAGAGCTGATAATCCTAAAAAACTATGGAAATATATAAACAACAAAATAAATAAAAACTAAAAAGAATATAAATAAAATGTCAGGGATTAGCTATGTTATAGAAAATGAATCGAAAATAACTGAGCCTAATGAGATAGCAAATAAAATGAATGAGCATTATGTAAATGTTGGTGTAACATTGAGCAAGAAAATAGTAGTTCCAGTGGGGTAGTATTAGGATGCCACCTAGCAATCAAAAAACCATTTTTATACACGAGACCTCTGAAAATGAAATATTGCAAATTATAAAAGAATTAAAACCTAAAAATGAGGGAGTAGATGGAATAGATGCCAAAACTTTAAAAGTCATTTCTTTGTATATAGCTGGTCCACTTAGTTATATTATGAATTTATGTATTGAAAACTCCTATTGGTCTGAATGCCTCAAAAAGGCTGAAGTAGTTCCGGTGTATAAGAGTGGTAATAAATACGAAATAATTAATTATAGGCCAATCTCTCTTATCAACTTAGCTAAAATTTTTGAAAAAATTATACATTGTAACTAAACTTTATAAAAAAATGTAAAATGCTGTCCAAATGGCAATATGGATTTATAAAGGGAGTGGGGGCAACGGATTCATTGCAGTATATTTCTGAAATGGTATATAAGTCATTGGATGCAAGTAAACCTATCTTGATCACTTTTCTGGATCTGGCTAAAGCCTTTGATACAATAGACCATCAAATTCTAATAAAAAGGCTAGAGTATCTAGGACTCAGAGGTAAAGCACAGGAAATCATTACTAGTTATTTAACTAACAGAAAACAAAATGTCAAAGTTAATAATGAACACAGTTCGGAAAGAAGTATATCTTGTGATGTACCTCAAGGTACAATCCTGGGACCTCTCTTGTTTTTGCTATGCATTGATGACTTATTAAATGAGTCCGTTGTGGCCTATGCTGATGATACAGCAGTTATATCAACTGCTGACACATGGCAAGAGGCTCAGTATAAGATGAATGAAAGGCTTTGTTATATTGCTGATTGGCTTGCTCTTTAAATTATCACTCAATATTGAAAAAACTGTATTTATGAGTTTAGGCAATTATCGAGACAGTGTTCCGGTAAATTTAAATGTAAAAGTTTTCTATGAACTTGCTAAATTTATGAATGTACAAACGCTACTCATGATTTATTATGCTCTCTTCCATAGTTTAGCAACATACGGCATCATTGCATGGGGAGGTGCATACAGCAATAGCTTGCACCTTCTTCAAACAGCACAAAATAAAATATTAAAAATAGTATATAAAAATACTTTTGATAACAATAGGCAAGTACCCTCTGAATACAATCTTTTACATTTCAATCCTTGATATTTCATTACGATAGTCTAAAGAGTAAATTCACAGAGTCAGATAGCATAACAAGGAAAAAAGAGCCTAAATATACCTAAACACTCAAAGACAGTCAGTACTAAAAGAAGTTATATTGAAGCTATGCAAACATTTAATAAGTTACCAAATTCATTGAAGCAACTAGGTAGCAGTAAGAAGGCAATTAAAAGAAAATTATTGCAATGGTTTAAGACTGAATGTTGAAGGGGGGATAATAGAATTAATGAAAGCTAACATGTGGGCCGTGAGGCAATTGTAATTGTAACTGTAATTAGTGTGGCGACTGTAACTATTAATTGGTTAGACATGTTAATTAGTCTAGTTTAATTTAGTTTATAAGTGTTATATTTTGGTTTGTTTTGTTTTTTTTTCTGTGCCAAACCGCGTGCAGGGATAAGTTTCCCTCTGCGGAGTTGTATACTAAATTTTCTGTAAATTGTATTTAACTTTTTGGCGAATAAATGAGTTAAATTTACTCCAACAAATAATGTTCTTATAGTTTTTTCATAGGATTGATCACTGCAATTACAAAAAAAAAAATTAAATTGATTTTTTTGCTGAATTTAGTCGAAGCTTCCGTATTCATTAGTGATTTGGTAAAATATTGAATTGACACATTCCTAAAACCTTATATAAACCAGTACGAGACAGGCAAAACAAGAAAAAATACTGTTTTTTATTGTTTGCACTTGAAAATACTTAAAATAGATCATATTACATTATTAGGAATTAAACAAATTTTTTTAATCAAAACTGTTGATTTTTTTATTTTTCTGAACCCTGTGCACGACATATAGATAATATAACAAATGATAAGTTATCAATGACGGGTGTGGATAAAAATCAGTTCACATCAACTTAATTTGGTCTCTTAATCGCTCGACAAAAAATTCTCCCTCCCCAGTCTGTGCTTCACGTCATTCACAATAATATCGAAGCGGTGCCGTCTACAATTGCAGCAGCGCTAGTGCTATTATTATTATTATTATTATTATTATCATAATGGTACCTAACTGGATTTTATAATAAGAAAAAAAAACACTCTACATACAACAACGTACCTAACTAAATAGAAATACATAATTCGATTAGATATGTGATAACTAATTGACCAAATAATCTTATCTAACAAGAAGTCATCATTTAAAATAATAATAAATATAACAACAAAGAACAAATCTTGCTAATAATACAAACAATAATAAAATCAACAACAACAATGATATCGATATCACTCTCTGTCTGTCTCTCTCTCTACTCTAACTCCTAGCAGCGAACGCTATGAACATCCATCGTCTTTCAATGTTGGCACCGATGCCGACTAGTTCCTGCTTGAAGACGGCCGGATATCTGCTCATGAGCGTCTCGATGTCGGACGGCCTGCACCCGGCCATTATCTTGCTCACGTATGACCAGATGTAATCGAGACCAGCCCCGAATGGATGCACGTTGAGGAATGTGGCGATGATCCCCAGCAGTCTCGCATCGGCGGTCAGCGAAGCCTGCGACAGTGTCGAACTGCTATCGGGTGACACGACCTGTTGCTGCTGCAGCTGATCGGGCCCCTGCTCGTTTTCGCTGTCGTCCAAATCGATGATGTCCCTGCTGTCGGATGCAGTGCAAGAAGCCAAACTCGGCCGGTCCTGTTGCTTCCTCCGCTGTGACAGCGACGACGTTGATGTCGGCTCCCGCGTCCTGCTATTGTCACCGCCATTTCGGTCCCGTCCCCTCGCCTCCGCCAGCTCCTGCTGCACCTTCTGCAGGGCCTGCTGCAGCAGCTTCACCTGTTGCTCTTTCTCCTCCATTTCTTTTTTGTATTCCCCTTTCATTACTTCTACCTGACAACAACAACGACAAATTATTATTATTACGCTGCTGTGATGGTGGGGTATTATTATGCCAAGATCACTCACCTCGTTCTTGTAAGCTTCCACTTGACACTTGAGCTTGTTATTGTCCTCCCCGAGACTGTACTCCGATGCGGTTGCCGCCGCCGCCGTGTCACTTTTGTATTTCTTCTTGACGGGTTCGTCGTCATCGGACACGTCCATTTCGTCGTTGTCTCTGTCATGTTGCGGCTCGTCCAGTTGGATGTTCTTGATCTCCTAAAAAAACAATGAAAAAATATAATTCTATGTGTGTGTGGTAGTGGGTTTATGTTTTTTTTTTAACAGAGTGTGATTTGACCCAGAGTGACTACTACGATAACACATTAATGCAGTAATCAACACACAAACACGTTTTCAAAGTCCGATTTTTCGGATTAACGGTAATAATTACAATCTCAGTCAATTGAGTAAACGGGCAGACTTCTGTAACCGTTATTAAAGCCAATATCGACATCAAATTGGACTACTTTTTTGATGTCCCAATTTTATTTGAACAGAACTGTACACTCGTGTCACGAATAATTATTAATATAAACTGTTACATACATCGACTTGGAAGTCGACATTTTCTTCAGACATGGTCAAATCTATGCCCGTTAACTTGACTGACGAGCGTTATAATACCCCCCCCTCTCTTCACCCCTTTTAATAGAGAGAGATAACGTTAGAAATTTCATACTTACACTACACTTGATTCAAATCTGAGCAATTAGTTTAAAGCCATACCGAGTCCTCGCATTTATACAGGACGTTTTAAAAAAGTTGCCCCGTCGCTAGGATAGGTAGAAAAATGTCAGTTTTCTATTGTCAGTAACTAAGCAGATAGGTAATTTAATAACTTATTTATATCGGCATCATTTTCAAATCAAAATATTCCGAAAACAATACACGATATGGATGAGTTTTACAAAGAGTACCACTTTGGTGTGAAATTAAATTATGTTCAAGTTCACTTAAAAATTGGATTAGAAAATATAGTCTCAAAAAAGTTTACCAGGCCTGTTGCTTTCTTCCGAAAAGCCACATTAATCGTCTTTTCCCTGAGTTTCCCCTAATATGACCGTTGTATTTTTCTCTTGTGGTTACGGTAGTCACCCCTGATCTTTGATTGAGGTATGCCAGGATTGGGATGACCGAAACGAATAGTGTAAAGAACCTGCTGTGTCTCATTGTAACCTGAATTTCCTTTTGTCTCGGATGATTTGAATTTCTCACAGCAAAGCGGGGTAAATTAAGACAGCCCAGGGGGTCGAAAATCACGCTTTCACAATTCGAAAGCAATTGGCAAGACATTCTTATAACACGTAAAACTGAGGTAGTAGTCAGAAAAATGGCAACACTGCTCTCGACCTGGAGCTCCACATCGAAGTCAAACCAAAAGATCGTACTGCGAGTAAATGGTCATAGTTTTATGGTGGCGTTTTAAGTCTGCCTGTGTATCAGGTTGAAGTTAACAATAAACGATTATAAAAATTCCCAAATGAAAGGAAGAGACGATCCAACGGTATTAAAGCTCATTAAAATACAATTATACCTAATACAATAAATATTGAATAGGTAAAACGAGGACAATTAATCAATGTTCTCCAAAGTTGGTTGTTTTCTTTAGTTAATTCAAGCTGATGCTTGAAATGGAATCAAAGAAATTAGGTAGATGAAGTAAAAGGAATAAAACAATAAAATAGCACAGAGGTATAAAAGGGTGGTGTTCGAGCTGGATAACAGTATGAAACATGAATGAAAGATAACCACTCTCGCCCTTCACTTTTTTATAATCTCTGAAAAGAAACCAGAAACATAACCACTCTTGCCCTTCACTTTTTTATTCTCCCTGAAAAGAAACCAATAACAAAAGTGTCGGTTTATTTATTTGTCTCACCAGTTTAGTACTCACCAGCCCTTTAGAACTAAAATGGGAGATGGTATATGTGACCACTGTAACAAAAAAGTGGTCGACTATATAAAATGTTATAAATGTGAAAATACATTTCATCCAGCCTGCATGATTCAGGCAGTTCAAAGAAAGAACCCTGTCTGTCGACATGAGACAGAGAACACAAACTGTGATCTACCACCCAATGAAGAGATTAATCAACATCGGAATCCCTCAACACTCAACCTTTATGAACAGTTAAAGCTTTTGCAACAGGAAAATCACTTTCTTCACCAACTCAATCAACAAATGGATGAAAAGAACCATATCCTAATAGAGAACAATTACCTGCTAACGGATAAATTCCGATATCTAGAAAAGACAATACAGGACTATACCATAACAACAAACATTTCTGGACAACAATTACAGAGACGACCTTTTAAATATGCGAAGGCTCCAACCCAAGAAACAAAGGACGAAACAGCAAAGCAATCAATTCAACACAAGATGACGTTGAAGAAACATATAGATCCAAACTCAACTAAAAGATCGACAAAAACTAATACTTGTATGGATGACAACCAGATAGAATACACTAGAGAAGAGAACAACCAAAAAACTCCAGATGAAAGTGACAACAGCTTGGTAACCGTAAGATCAAATATACGGCAATGTAAAAAGGAAACAGGAGAGACAAAACATCAACTGGGAGGACACAACAAGTGCAGCTCCAAACTGTCATCAAAAGACATAAACTCTGAGATCAGAACCCCTCCAGATGATGATTCACCATGATGACGAGGAAACGACGTCCCAAGAGGAATCCAAATGTTGGCACAGCTAGCTCGCAGGAAGAAAACCAATCTCCGGAATCTGAATTTCAATCAACTGGAAAACTACCAAGCAAAAGAAAATTATGGCCGTTTATCTCCAAGGCCAGAGATGCGGTCACCGAAGAGACAGTGAGACGATTTATCGCTAATAAGGGTGCAGTAAAAGCCGAAGAGATAGAAGTAAAATCACTGAGAGACTGGACAAAGCAGCGCGAAAACTGTTTTTTTGGTGGGAGTTCCACTCCAACTGAAGGACAATGTGTATGCCTGCGAATTCTGGCCTAGAGGTATCCGTTTCGAGAGATTCAACTTCCGAATTGGGAGACATTTTTTAGACCAGCAGAACAAGGCAGAGAAAACATCAGTGGCCGTAGATTAGAAATTAAAGTAGGTTTTATAAATATCCAATCAATTCATAAAAAGGCATATCAACCACAACACTTTCTACAACTCCATAACATAGATGTGCTAGGTATAGCGGAACACTGGCTAATGGAACCTGAAATTTGTCTTCATAACATATATACAACTATAAAATGATAAACTGGTACTGTAGAGGGGAATCATACGGAGGTGTTGCACTTTACATCAAAAACCATATTGAAGTCAGAACTTATGACCACCTGCAGAAGTTTTGTCTGGATCGGGATTTTGAGATCTGCGCTTTGGAAATGGTAGCACATCACATACTAATCATCAATTATACAGAACACCACATGGAAACTTGGGAAATTTTTTTGATAATTTGGAAGCGACATTAACTGCATGTACAAGCAGATTCTCCAATATTAAAATTATGGGAGACTTCAACATTCATATGAATAAAAACGAAAATAGAGATACAAACTAAATGATATGATGGAGAGCTACAGGCTCTATCCCACAATAACGCAACCCGCTAGCTGTAAAAACTGTATTGGCAACATTTTTTTAACAGACTCTCTCACACCTAAAACATCGATTGTCATACATCCCGCTATTTCAGATCACGAGGGAATTCAAGTTGAGCTAACACTTGATACTGAAAACAAAAATGAATATGAATTTGTTAGCTACAAGGATTACAGCTTGAATAATAAAATATCCTTTCAAAATGACTTACACCAACACTCATGGGACGTTGTAAACGAGACAACAGACATCCAGGAAAATTGGGAAATTATCAACACTACACTAAAAACACTAGCAGAGAAAAACTTCTCGATAAGAACTAAGAAGAAACAGGGGAAACAGAGTTTCACCTTCAATGAACAACCAAGCAAATGAGAAACGTTCTGATGAATCTGCAAGCCGTCCACAAAAGATATGAAACAGAGGACACCTTACAGCAACTAAATAACTTCAGGAAACACTACAGACCAGCGCTTCAAAAAGCTAGACAAGACCACAATATGACAAAACATGCCTCAGTTGGCAACATTGCGAGGAAGATGTGTCAGATCATAGATAACGAGTGCGGAAGAGATAAGAAAAGGGATCAATTAGAGATAGATCGACTTCTTTTCAAACGTAGCCGAGAACATCATCCATCACATGCCACCATCAACCACTAGTTACCATGATTATGATTACCAAGGCCCCCGTAAACAGGTCAATGTTCATGACCCCCACTTGTGCCGAAGAAATACAGGACATAATCATGTCACTCCGACCCACCAATAGCAAGGACACATGGATTAGATACAAAATTAATAAAGCTGGCTTCTTCTTACATTAGCGCTCCAATTTCACATGCGATCAGTCAAAGTTTTACAGAAGGCATCTTCCTGGAAATCCTGAAAATTGCCCAGATAGTACCAATCCACAAAAAAGGTGACAAAAAAGAACCAACGAATTATCGCCCAATAGCTCTACTCCCTGGCCTTCTTGAAGGCCTCCTCAAACCGGCGCGGTATGCGGTAGCGGTAGCGGTGGCGATACACTGCGGTAACGGTATACCGCCATTTTGTTCAAACCGACGCGAGTATCGCGACGCGGTAAACTAAAAAGATACAACTAAAAGATGTGACATTTAATAAGCACGTGTGTTTTAATGTGTAGTGGAAAATTAATCAAAAATCAAAATGGAAGATTTGTACCTATACTCTTCTTCGGACGAGGAAGAATTTTTTTACTAGTGCTAGCAGCAATGGAAGATGACATGAAAAAAACAAACTAAAACTTCAATTCTATATTATTTGGTTTACCGACTTTTAGCAGAAGAAAAACTAGGAAATGGATTCATAACATTAACATGAAGAGAAAAACAAAAGGAGAGTTTTACACGCTAATTCCACAGCTCCTGCTAGATGAAAAAAGGTTTTATATACAGGGTGTTATGTAATTGAATGTCAATATTTAAGGGGGTGATTGTTGGGCCCATTTGAAGAAGAAAACTTCATAATAACATGTCCTAAGAGTCTTAACTTTTGAGATACCGGGTGGTAAAGTTTTATTAAAATAAATCATTTTTTCGTAATATCTGTAATCCCGCTCTGGATATTTTAATGAAATTTCGAATACAGATATTACGCATCAAGGGGCATTTTTTCATGTACTACGTTTCATTTTATTTCCATTAGTGACGATTTGCAGTTTGCACGATCGTGCAGAATTTTACCAGCATATTTTAGCAGACATTGATGGTATGCCACTGATTTCTGTTCAAATAGAAATAATTTTTGGAATCCCCATTCATTTCCAAGCAACTTTGATTACTTTTTTTTTTAGTCCGATGCACGGTTTTCGCTTAAAAAAATAAATCTATTTCTCTACATGGTCACAAGATTATCGTTAAAATGACAATAAAAAAATATAAAAACATGCAGGTAAAATTCTGCAAGATGTGACTAGTGGAGATAAAACGAAATGTGGTACATGAAAAAATTTAAGACTTTTAAGACTATTTAAGACTTAGGACAAACGTTCTTATGAAGTTTTCTTCTTAAGATTGACCCAAAAATCACCCCCTTAAATATTGATATTCAATTACAAAACACCCTGTATACTTCAACATGACAAGTTTGCTTCGATGAAATTTTAAATTTTATTATTTATTGTAATTGTAATCAGGATGCTTCATGTCATATAACACTACATGCGGTTTTACCATTTAAATCAACAGTTCAATTCCACTTGTTGCAGACATTTTATTTTTACGCCGTTCAAGTGCGGTACGAGCGCGCGGTCAACTGTGCCTGCAGCGATACAAACTTGTATCGCTGCAATACCGCAGCACGTGCACGGTATATCGCCATTGGTTTGAACACTTATATTTGCCGCTGTAGAAACATGTACCGCTGTACCGCTACCGCTACCGCATACCGCGCCGGTTTGAGGAGGCCTTAATAAAATACAACCTACTATCCGGGTATCAGTATGGATTTTTACCGCAAAAAATCAACCACATTGGCAGCTATTCAAATCACGATATACATATATGAATCCTTTGAACAAAGAATGATTACTACGGCTGCATGCCTCCATCTAAGCAAAGCCTTTGATTGTGTGGATTACCATATACTCCTCTTCAAATTGGAAAATAAAGGTGTAAGAGGTAAACCACTGGAACTGCTTTTGGAGACATTTCTCTTTCCATCCAATGTGAAAATAAAGAAAAGGAAAACTTTAAAACATAGAAATTTAAACAACAAAAGAAAAGTAGTACTAACTTATTTAATGTAATTAAAATTAATAATGTATTTTGTAATCCAAAAATTGTACTCTCATTGTGAAAAGTTTTTATTTTTATTTACTTTGTAATAACATATGGAAATAAATATTATTATTATTATTATTATTACTTTTCTGCAGCTACCTCAAGAATAGACGATAGGCAATCCCTAACACAAACCTATAATGTCGTCCCTATAAGGAACGGCATGCCACAGGGCTCCATACTCGGACCATTACTTTTAATAGTCTGTATGGACGACTTTACATCAGGAGTTTCAGGGGACAAATGCCTCTATGCGGACGATACAACAATTTTCGCGAGAGGGTCAACAGTGGGAGAGACGGATCTATTGATACATGATTCTCTGGCGAAGGCTAAACAATGGTTCACTGCAAACAAGCTTAAATTAAATGAGGAAAAAACTGCTTTTCTCTCTCATTCTCCCATCACTTACAACTCAATAGCACAGCAGCTTCCTCAATCACATTTCAGGGCTTCAGACTCGACAGTAAATTAAGGTGGAATTACCAAGTAGAAGACCTAAGCAAAGGGTTCAACAGTGGCACCTTTTGCAATTATAAAATTGAAGAACATAACCAATCTAACAACAACAAAGATAGCATACTTCGCTCTTATCCATAGCCATATATCCATATGGGACAATTATGGGGTGCGGCTCCGGTGGCAAAACGAATTCTGCTACAGCAAAAAAGATTTATTAGAATAATGAGCAGCAAAGGAAGTCGGGGACCACTGCAAACCACTCTTTTCGGAGCTAGGCATCTTAACCCTCTACGCTGTATGCATCTTGCAAGCAATTGCCTACATCAGAAAAACAAATGTCCCCAAACATCAAGACCTACACAACCATGACACCAGAACCAAAGAAAATAATACAGGGTGATTGATTGAAACGCCACATTAGAAAAAGTTCGACTTCCAAATGATCTAGGAATCTGAAATTTGGAACTTAGGCAACATACCTAATAACGAGTCAAAATGAAATATTACCAAGATGGTAGAACATTTAAAATGGCGAAAGCAATGGCCATCTTTGTTTTTTTAAATGGGACACCCCATATATTATTGCATTTTCAGATCGTCTGAGAAAATGTAATAACAATGGTGCTTATAGTTGTATTTTAAATTGAGTAGGCCATGAGTTATAAACAAGTGAAAATCGTGATTTTCCAACTTTAAAGACATTTTCCACGAAAGCGGCTCATGATATCAGAAAACGGCTTACATGTCCCTATCTTAACTTTTCATCTGGTGTCCTACTGTAGAGTTGAAATGTTTATTCAGGGTGATGAAAAATCTGACAATTTTCACCACCTTGTATAAAGATTTCAACTGCATATTTGGATGCCTTATAAAAAGTTAAGATAGGGACATGTAAGCCGTTTTCTGATATCTTGAGCCGTTTTCGTGATAAATGTCTTTAAAGTTGGAAAATCACGATTTTCACTTGTTTATAACTCATGGCCTACTCAATTTAAAATACAACTATAAGCACCATTGTTATTTCATTTTCTCAGACGATCTGAAAATGCAATAATATATGGGGTGTCCCATTTAAAAAAACAAAGATGGCCATTGCTTTCGCCATTTTTAATGTTCTGCCATCTTGGTAATATTTCATTTTGACTCGCTATTAGGTATGTTGCTTAAGTTCCAAATTTCAGATTCCTAGATCATTTGGAAGTCGAACTTTTTCTAATGTGGCGTTTCAATCAATCACCCTGTATAGCGGTACCATTCCACAGAATAGATAAGAGCAAGTCTGGTCCAAACTACTGGGCCTTCAAAATACTCAACAAGATCCCAATTATTGAGATCCGCACAACACTTACCACATCGCAATTGCTGAGACGCCTAAAACACCTGCTATTGAAACTGGCACCATATTCAATCCAGGAATTCCTTCAATGTGATATCAGCTCCCTGTAGCTACTAATGTGTATAATTAACTCCTATATATGAATGAACTCTAACTGCTTTTGTAATGAAACATGACAAGGCTAAGACACCAATGGTGTCATGCTGAATAAATTTTATTTATTTATTTGTAACAAAACACCTTCTATCTATTTTTCATTGTCCTACCTATCCTAGCAACAGGGCCCTTTTTTTTTAAACATCCTAGAAGTTTTTTCATTAAAATATGGAAGTACGTACGTACCAGAGTGAATGTATCACTTACCACCAGAGGCAATTTTTGTAAAACAATTCATTTTGAATTAGTTGGCTCCACAGAAAACCAGACCACGGAGAATCGAGGATTTCATAATAACTGTTGATAAACGTACCCACCTACCACACCTACTCTCACTTTCTATAAAAATAAAAACTTTACTACATACCTGCGGGTTTTTTTTTTGTGGTTGATTACTGCAAAATGTGTCACGAGTAAGTACCTACGAGACATAAGGTAGGCACTAATTTTCATGTCGATGTCCTTCAAGCATTTCACTTGACACGAGTGTGTTTTCCTTCTGGCCGACTGACTGGTCTTTCTTTACCTACCTACCTTTCAAATACGTTACCTGCGCCCAAACCGACTTACCGGAGAGCTGTCCTACTTTGGCAGAGCGTAGGAGGAGAAGGAGGTTCCATTCGTCGTTATTTCCAGTCGAGAAGTGGAGTTAAAGATTGTTATAGAACCAGCTTACATCGACAACGTGAAAACAAGTCGACGATCGCACGTAATGTAAAGGTGGTGTAAAGAGAAAATAATATTCTTTCATTATCTACATCTAACACTGCGACTAGGATCGCACGCATCTTGTGACTCAAGATTGCAAATAACACACGAACGGCCGGCGTTGACAGGGAATTTGTGAGCTGTTTTGAGAATTTGGGAGTTTTTTAATTGTTTTATGATAAGCGGCTTCCATCTTTAACTCTACGGTGGTAACCATGTGGAGGTAACGAGTACACAGGCAAAAATAATACTGTAAGGGCTCACTTTCAAGGAGACAGGCAATAATTAATTCAAATATTCCAAATATGTGCGCCAAATTCACCCTTATACCCTTATTTAATGAATTAATAATTTTAATGCTACGAATATTTATGTAAATAGTTCAATTATTGCAATTGAAGCTTGGATACTGCCATTAATTATTTATTTCCCTTATCAATAATAATACATTGTTGTTGATCCATTTAAGAACACCCTGCAGATTACCTTTTACTAAAAGCAGCACTGTGTATGAATGAATCATTTCAGGTGGGAAAAAAGAAAAAAATTCTGAGCGGGCGGTAGCTTGGCGGGTTGTGCGTACAAACTACTAAGCAGTTGAACTGCCTCCGACTGGGTTCGAATCCCAGTTTTGATCTAGATGTTTGTGTTAGTCTATTTAACTATTTAATTGGTAAACTTGTGTCTGGGTAAAATGAGCTAGTTCTCAAAGCCCATAATTACTGGAGTGGAGCGACATTGTCGTACAGTTTTTTCGAAATGTCATGAGCCAGAATTCCTGGAAACGTGCTAGCTTCGCCAGTTTACGCTTATAGCTCTTGCAGAGCATTTGCATACCCTGAATCTACGTTTCAAGGTCCGCCTGCCACTGCTGTTCAGGAAGAGATTGTTATTAGCTTATTCTTTTCTGAAAATTTTGACTTGATTTTTTTCAATTATTTTTTCATTCCACTCCACTACTTTTGTGTGTATGAACTGTTTAAATATCCAGCTTTTTGTGTGAGGGTTTTTCTTTTCAACTATCGTTCTCTTCATATTCGTATTGTATCGATCGAGTATCCTATCTACATAGGTGAGTGTGTTTTATTGTTTTTTTTCTTCAAAAAATCCTTTCAACAAATTAATAATTTAAGGGTTGATCGGTTAATATTGACGTTCTACATCTTGTCGTCCAGATAAAAATTATTCGACACAGTGACGCTCACCCCTTGGTGAGCTCAATAAATTTTGAGACCCTCCCCCCTCCCATTCTTGATATAACTGCCTGATTTATTAACGTGAACCAATTGATGAAAAGCTTACAAATTCAAGAGCCAAACCGGTCACCATCAGTCATCGATGCAATCTTAAATCGGATGCTCCCTATAGAGAGAAAAATCGAGCAACGTAAAATAGTACACGCTGACGCTGGTACATTATTGTTATTACTATTATTAAGTGAGTAAATTACTGCGGGTGGTAACAAGAAGTTACGTAAGATGTAAAAACTTGTCACGGTTAATAGTAAACTTCGACATTATGCAAGACATTCACAAGTTTCAGTAATTCAGTAACTAGCATTAGTTTCCAATAAGTATTGAAAATTAAAACAAACTCAAGAAAAACAAACCAAAGGTATGTTTATAGATAAATAGATAAATAAATAAATGATGCAGAATGAAAGAAAACGTTATTCTTCTGCATTATTTATGGACAGGATTGACAGGAAGAATAATTATTGTAAAAAAAAAAGAAAGAGCGCAGTATCTATTTTACGTTGTTACTGAACGGTAATACATACCATGCTCTGCTTCTTCCACTGCTCGATGTTCTTTCTCTGAGCTTTGGTGAAATGGTCCCAGGCCTTCTTGTGACAGGCCGCAGTGAACAATCGCTCAATGTGACTGACTATAGATATGCAATTAGATCGTGAGTGGCCACAGTTTATTCTCTCTCTCTCAACTCAACACACAATTACTCAGTCAAACATTTCACATACTACCCACCCCCCCTCCCCCCGGTCAAAAACCTCCTCACTCAGTTTGAGGCTGGGCCTCAGAGCGAGGCTGGGCCCTGGTACATGGACAATTCATCGTCATCAATAATTGTCCCACATAATATCAATGGACATGTCTACTTACTTTAGATTTTGATCTTATCAACTCAACAAACTATTAGAAATAAAATTAAACGAATACTTACTTGTTGAACATTTTTTACTCTTCTACAATTATTCAATTATTATTAATATTATATTATTATTTATTATATCTTTAAAGCGAAGCAAAATATCAATAATTCGCCCTCTTTAGTAAATATGTAAAAAAAGACTTAGATCGATGCGTTAGGCTTAGGTAGGTACCTATTTTGAGTAAGTAAAGTACTCATTCTTGAAATACTTATAATACTTATAAAGTATTTTAATTCCCGGAGGCTATTTGAAATACCGGAGAGTATTTGAATTACCAAAAGTATTTGAAATACCGGAGGGTATTTGAAATATCAATCAAAGTAATTGAAATACCATAATTTCTGAAAACCAAAAAATACCAAATCCAAATACCGATAATCGAAAGGATTTGAAATAAAGTATTTGAATTATTAGAAATATAAAAGAAAAACATCTACTGATTATGAATGTTCCGGAGAAATCTGTTCTTAAGGTCTCTGAAATTTTGTGCAAAATAAAAAATATTACAACAATAATTATAAATTTTAAAAGTGTGAAAAGACTCGGATTGCCTGTTGGCAATAAAGTAGGCCTATAAAGACTACCCTTGTGTGTACATGGATAGTCGTCAGGATGTGGCTAATGTACTTATGCATTGGAGGTTAATACCGAAGCCATTTAATGTCTCAGCTGACTCAACATTTGATCAACGTAGTCAACTTAAACGTCTAAAAGCAGAAGCCAAGACTTTTAATGAAGCAAATACCGGTATTAAGAAGATTGTAAGATTTGTTCGTGGTGATCCAGAATTAATTATTGAAATAAAAAGTAAAAATAAAAAAGGTACAAACAAGAAGGGTACTACTTCAAGTAATCGTAATGGATCTAGCATCAATAATAGTGCTCTTTCAAAAAACTAGGAATGTCAACGTGTGGTTCCCTTTTACTGTATCATCAAAATGTAAATGGGCTAAGGACCAAACTCCATTTAATCTCTACTAGTATTTGCTCTTCAACCGGACATTGTTGTGCTTTCTGAAACTTGGTTGCATGTGGGGATCTCTGATGCAGAACTAGGACTGCATGGCTACATGGTTTTCAGAAGAGATAGGTATAGTACTGCTGATTCCCATTTTGGTGGTGGTCTGTTGATTGCAGCCAAGTGTGGTTTGAAAGCGAGAAGAATTCCTATCTGCGATGACTTTGTTGAACAATTATTTGTTGAGGTCCAGGGATTAACAGGAAACCTTATAGTAGGCAGTTTTTATCCAACACCAAGGGAAAACATGAACGTATATCTGTCTCATGTTACTGTAATTGATGAACTTATTGCATCCTATAAAAATGATGAATTTTTTATTGTTGGGGACTATAACCTGCCTAAGACAACATGGACCAATGGTTCTCCATTGTCGGATTCTCTACTAGCACAATATTCTGGTTCTGATAGTGCCATTCAAGGAAACGTGGATTTGATCATGAACATGTTCTCGTATTTTGGTATGTTCCAACATCATCCAATTCATCCATGTAAAGCTTTCTCCACTCTAGATGACGGAAGTGTGTCCTGTGTTTCGTCGCCCGATTCTCTTGTGCTTCTGGACCCTCACCACAATCAAGTTTTCTTTGATATTAAGTTTAAATCTAATAACTTTATTAAATTTGTATCACATAAGCTAAACTTTCAAAGTATGACTATGTAAGTATTAATTCTGTGTTATCTGGAATAAATTGGGATGACCTATTATCTGGTGACAGTATTGAAGTTGATACTGATAAATTTTATAATGCTCTGAATAATTGTATTGAGGAATTTGTTCCTACAAAAAAAGTCGCCTGTAGTACGTACCCTCAATGGTACTCTACTGAATTGATCTCAAACATTATAAAAAAGAAAAAATGACATAAGCAATGGTTGATGTTCAACAGTCTTACGGACTATATAGAATTTAAAAAAATTCGAGCTATCTGTTTAAAACAATCTAAAATAGAGAGAACCAAATTTATGGAGGATGTTGAGATTAAGTCATCAAAAAATATTAAAGCTTTCTGGAACTATGTAGACTCATTAGCTCAAACCAATCAAGTACCGGATGAGATGTATTTTAAATCCAGAGTGGGTAGAGATAGTAATGAGATATGTAATTTATTTGCTGAGAATTTCGAATTAGTTTACTTGAATCATGAGACTTTTTTCCATCATCAACTACATTTTGATGAGTTTGATTTTGTAGTTGGCTTGGATGATGTCAAGACTGCAATCAAAAACTTAAAAAATAAAAACACTATAGGTCATGATGGCCTATCTACCTTCTTATAAAGCAATGTATCAGTACTATATCTAAGCCTTTGCAGATGTTGTTTATTTAATCGGTCTCTTGTATTAGGAATCATGCCTGCAATTTGGAAGAAAACATGTATTACTCCTGCGTTTAAATCTGGAGATAAACAAAACATAGTGAACTATATAGACCCATAGCTATACTGGGAGCAGTTGCAAAAGTCTTTGATGCCATCATGGCTTAATAAAAAAGGTCAACCTATGAGTATGAGTGTATGTGATCATGATTATTCGAGCCTAGCTAATTCAACCAAATTGGAGTCATTAAAATCTCTACATGTTTACCATGATCTACTTTTTGTTAAAAAAGTGAAACTTAATTTAATCAATTGTATTGAAATCGGTGATATTTTTAAAGTTAGAAATTTGCCTTATCCTCTCAGATTGGCTAGGGAATTATCAGAGCAAAATTCGGCTCGTAATTATCTGCATTATTCCACTATTCCCCGCTTAAAGCGAAAGTGGAATAAAACTGTTAGCTCGGATGGTTGCCTGGCACAGTCTGATACTCTGTCACTGTTTAAGAGGCTAACCAGACTTGCTGTAAATAGATTTATCTAGACATTTATTATGATTACCAACTGTGTTCAAACTGTGTACTCATGTATTAAACTTAAACTACATATTGTATAAAGGGTATTTACCCGTTGACTATTATAAAAAATAAAATACCTTTCCAATTACTTTTATTTAAAATACTGGACAGCTCTGCCTACGACAGACATTTACAATAATTTACATTACTTTACTTATTGCCTCGTCGCTCGTCTACACCATTTCCAGGTGTAATTGAGAAACGGTTAAATGTAATTGAGAATAGTCAAATGTAATTCAGAATGCATCAATTGTAATTGAGAATGCGTTAATTGTAATTGAGAAACCATCAAAAGGAATTGAGAAAGTGTTAAATGTAATTAGGAAAGTATCAAATGGAATTCAGAATGGATCAATTGAAATTGAGATAATGTAAAATTCGTAAATTTCACATACAAGTCCCAGCATTTTCAACCACGTTCCACGAGGCTGCTTTAGCTATGGAACCAATGCTAGCTGGACAATAGTTGGACAATTATTGTTAGCTTTCTATGTAGTAATTAGGATTTTTATGCATGCATAGTTTTTTATAGTTGAATATGTATTTTTTTTATAAGTTAAGATCTTATGTAATTCATTTGCATTTTTGACCTATTCTCAATTACAATTTACGCATTCTGAATTGCATTTGACGTATTCTCAATTTCATTTGACTATTCTCAAATATAATTAACGCTTTCTCAATTCCATTTGCTGGTTTCTCAATTACATTTGACTATTCTGAATTACATTTGACGCATTCTGAATTACATTTGACTATTCTCATTTACATTTGACGCATTCTGAATTACATTTGACTATTCTCAATTACAATTGATGCATTCTGAATTACATTTGACTATTCTCAATTACATTTGACGCATTCTGAAATTCATTTAATCGTTTCTCAATTACAACTGGAAAAGGTGTAGTGCGTATTTACTCTACAACTAACCGGCAATAATTACCATCATTCTAAATTTCTAGAAGACAATCGACAACACGATCCTCTCTGACATTCTCTTACTACTTTTGTCCCCTTTCCCTTATATCGAGCTTTGAACTCCCAAGTAGTAGGTACCTGCATACACGTGGTCATAATACTCACTTATTTACAACGATAAGACACCTTCATTTCGTCCTCTCTCTCCATTAATAATAATTGATCAAAGTCAGCCCCCAGTCCCGTTCGTTTCATAAATTTATAAATTATCACTTTCCAGTTCTATCAGACTACAAAAAAACCACACCCTCTGAAAGTAACGAAGCTCGGCGGCCTGATTTAGAAGAAGTAGACATGTCAATCAATATGCATGTTGTTAACTTGCCAATTTTGACAGATGTTCTCGTAAGGCAATTATTTAAACGACAACAACAACGACTTACACACGACCTACCACATAATAGAGGCTACTATTTGATATTATTTATTATAATTATTAATAAGTAAGAAGTGTCAAATTATTAACATTACTTACACTGCAACAAGATTCCCTGCATCCTCCCCTTCATTATCTCCTTGGCCTTTTTCAGTTCCTCCTCGTGGTTCGTCTTTTCGCTCAGCAAACGTCTGACGTGGGAATTGGTCGACTGGATCATCGAATAGAAACCGTTGACGTTGTGCTTGTTGCAGTCGCCCCTCTCCAACCACGTTATCACAATCTGGAATGGAACTAAAATGATGTAGGCAGGCATTATCACAACGACAAACAACTGAAACCAACCTGCACCGCCTTAGTGAACGACTCCTCCTGTTTGATCTTGTCGTGGACGAGGGCGGCCTCGTGAGCGCTGTAATGCACGACAGCGGGAGGCGACGGGGGTCTCAGGCGTTCCTCTTCCATCCGCTCTCGGTGCCGCTGTTCGCGCTGCAACTGTCTCTGCTTGCATTCCCACTCATATTGATCGTCACGAGCCTGTAAGTGCAACAACCAAAAAATGTAAAATCCCGCCCATGTTATTAATTCGGCCATCATCTCTTATATTATTACCTGAGCATAATCGACGTGCAATCGCCCAGTATTGGGCGGATCCGTGTTAGAGCCTATCCTGATCCTGTAGCCGGACAGGTAGATGGCGGCATCGACGGACGCCTCGTACAAGAACCGGATGTGACAAAAGTTCTTCTTGCTCAGCCGGAGCGTCGTGATCTCGCCGCAACGATCAAACACCTCACCGATGATCTCCTCGGTGATGTTCTCGGGCAGCCCGCCCACGAACACGGTCCTGCATCCGGGCGGCCTGTCGCGTGTGGTCGGCGGCGGGGCTCCCGGGTTCGGCGGGAACAGGGTGCACGATTTGCAGTGGACGATCGCTTTGACCTGGCCGCCGCCGCCGCCTGCCATCATCATGCTCTGATCGGCGGCGGATATAATGGGCGGTTCCGGGACCATGGCGGACGGCATCATTCCGTAGTTGTTCATGGACATGAGGCCGGGATCCATGATCACGTTCATGCCCACGACGGGGTAGCTCATGGGCGAGGCGGCCGGGAAAGCGGAGACGCCGTCCCAGACGCTGGGATGGCCCATCGAGAGCTGTTGCTGTACTGCCACTTCGCCGGGACTGGAGAGCCCGGTGCCGGTGCTCATCGTCGCCGTGTCGTCCGACTTGACGCCGCCATCCCTGCCGCCTCTCTGCTCCTGCTGCTGTTTTCGGTCGCTCCATTTCCGGTCGCGTTCCTTCTCCTGCTCTTTACCGTTCTTATTGTCCAGGTACCGGGATGATAATAACGGTACCGATTTGTTTTTGCTCATCATGGAACCGATTTTTTTCTTTTTTTTTGTTATGCAATAACGAAGCTCAAATTGAGGCTGCAGTAAAACTTCGAATTATCTCGAATCATTAAAGTGTTTTATTTTGTTTGTCTATTTTATGAAAGCAGAAATTTCAAATTTGCCAATTTTCATTACTAGTCTTGTTAATGCGGAGGTACGGGGTACGGAACATGTAAAACCGTCGCGATTCAGCAGGTTAACCAAAAACACTGTAAAGGGTGTGTTTTTTTTTACTTTTAAAGAACCACCTCTTTAAATTATAATAACACACTGACGTGATTGATTAAGCGATTGTGGGGTGGGTGGGTGGCTTTAATTATTACCCCCCTTCACCTAAATCTCAAATTATAATTCTCACTCTTCTTTCTCTTATCTTGATAAAACAAAAACCATATTTATAATAATTTCAAAAATATCCCTATTAATCGTTATCAATTCCAATTAATACACAATAAATTATAATTAAAATAATACCTGGCTGGACACCACTACTTTACTTCGCCGCTAAATTGCGCATGCGGCATGCGGCATGCGTGAACGCGAAGAATTTCCAACAGCAGTATTTACTGACCGGGCTCTGAAGTATTTACTCACGCATGCGCAGTATAGCGGCGACGTCACTCGCGACGGTAGTGGATGGATAGTGGATGATTACCTAAAAATTAAATAATAAAAATCTAATATTGTTCTTTGTTGTTGTAGGTATATTGCAGCCGGCGATGAATACTGAATCTCAATATAATTGTATTATAAGTATAATACAATTTTCTTTTGGTTACAAACTCCATAATATTCGAAACAGGTAGGTACTGTTTGATTTTTATAGGAAGGCGAAGGCTGGGCGTGAACTACGCATCTTGCGAGCTTTGCTCACCGCCACTAATAATTTACACGTTCGATGAACGGCGGAGATACTCTTATCAGCCTTATCTGGTTGGTTGTTTTTTTAAGGTGGACGCCGACTAACATTGTTGATATTGGACAACAAATATTTATGGAGTCGGAGACGGTACCCACCCTTTCTGCGCAGTAAGAATTTACTCGCCTTCCTATAGTAACAGGACTATATTTTATTTCTGATCCTAATTCAAAGTAATCTATTCTTTTGAAATGTGATCAATCCCCACTCTGGCCGCTGCTTTTGTGATCATGATCCGTAATTCCCTTACCCCGAATCATGAAAATTTTCCGATTCCTTTGATTCAATTAACTTCAATCATGGAGTGTGATCTACAAAATTTTTCATCAACTAGTGCCTTGGAAGAGAGAGATGGCTATTGCAGTCATGTCTGAGCTCATTTTATTTTCTAAAATAATTCTGAAAAACTTTTGTATTATAGTTCAAATTCTCATGGTGTCATATTTAATTTCAATTCCTGTCAGTTTCATTAAAATATTAAAGATATTGCGAAAAACAATAATAATTTATGACTAATAATTTCAGAACGTGATGAAATTAATGGTACCTATATATAAGATATTATGTATTAGATTGTTATGAGTATTACTCTGTTTATCATTGTTTTAAAAGTGTTATTACACCTGATTAACATGCCTTGTTGTGCAATTTCGAACTGCAAGAACAATTATTACGTGACTAAAGGCAGTCCAATTAAATACTTTAGATTTCCAGCGAAGGAAAATATGATGAAACAGTAGGTTGATGCATATTGCATGCTGTAGAGACAAAATTAATTTAAAAAATGGTAAATATACCTACTTCAATTACTTAAGAGATATTAATCGTAAAATAAGTTTTGATAATAATTGTAAAAGGAAGTTGGACAGAAAATTGTCAAAATTTATGAACTGTAAATTAAAACGATAAAATTATCAAAAGGTTTGTTATACACCTTTATGTTCGCATATTCATTCATTCATTTGTTTTTATATTTTTTTCATTTGAATACTGTCTGAATGCGTCAGCAATATCTCTCTATTAACCAATCCACTCGCTAATCAAAGAATAGGGCTGTTTTGAGGACAATTTTTAATTTTTTACTACAAATAATCGACTCCTCCCCTGTTCATTCTTGTTGGATAGAAGAGATACCAGCAAACGTCAAATGTCAGTAATGTCACTGTCGATATTGAATTATTTTAATTGGCGTCTTTTCTTTTTTACCAGGCCAGCAAGAGCAAGCCAGCAAGCAACAATTCAACTTCAACATTCAACAAGCAACAGCCGCATTTTCATTTCAAAGAAAAGTGTAACTTTATTATAATAGTAATAGTTAACATCATGAGCTTAAGTGAGGGCAATAATTATTATCGTCCCGTTCAACAACAGGAGGCGGAGAAAATGATCATCAAAACGGAAGCCTCAGATGAGTCAGATGATGATGATGATCACTTCCTGGAGTCCGAGGAGGAGCAGCTGGACTTCTTGCTACTCAACTCGGCGAAGGTGAAGTGTGAAGATGAAGAAAACGAGGACGCTGGTTGCGGGGAGGCACCTGTTCCTATAAAACGAGAACCCGAAGGCTCATCGACGTCGGCCTTGAAAGACGAGATCGAAATCGAAGACCACAAACTGGAATGGGAACTGTTGACCGGGAGTCGTGATAGCCGTGGAATTGTTAAGGGTGGATTCGAACCGTGTGAGTCTGTTCAAGAAAGTGGGGCACTTCAGGCACGATCTTCTGAAAGCAAGAGCGGAGGAGAGTTCAAGTATAACTGTGCACATTGCGCGTGTAAAACAAACAATAAATCTAATTTCATTGTGCATTATAAACGCAAACATTCCAAAGATGCTGAAGTGTTCAACTGTCAGGAATGTTCTTACAAAACAAAAATTAGAGGAAATTTCACTCATCATCACACACAAAAACATTCCAAAGATGCTGAACTGTTCAACTGTCAGGAATGTTCTTTCAAAACAAAAATTAGAGGAAATTTAACTAAACATCACAAACGAAAACATTCCAAAGATGTTGAACTGTTCAACTGTCAGGAATGTTCTTACAAAACAAAAGTTAAATATCATTTGACTCAACATCATAAATGTAAACATTCCAAAGATGCTGAAGTGTTCAACTGTCAGGAATGTTCTTTCAAAACAAAATATAAAAGTCATTTGACTCAACATTTTAAATGTAAACATTCCAAAGAGGCTGAACTGTTCAACTGTGAGGAATGTGTTTACGAAACAAAATGTAAAGGTGATTTGACTCGACATTTTAAACATAGACATTCCAAAGATGCTGAACTGTTCAACTGTCAGGAATGTTCTTTCAAAACAAAAATTAGAGGAAATTTAACTAAACATCACAAACGAAAACATTCCAAAGATGTTGAACTGTTCAACTGTCAGGAATGTTCTTACAAAACAAAAGTTAAATATCATTTGACTCAACATCTTAAATGTAAACATTCCAAAGATGCTGAAGTGTTCAACTGTCAGGAATGTTCTTTCAAAACAAAATATAAAAGTCATTTGACTCAACATTTTAAACGTAAACATTCCAAAGAGGCTGAACTGTTCAACTGTCAGGAATGTGTTTACGAAACAAAATGTAAAGGTGATTTGACTCGACATTTTAAACATAGACATTCCAAAGATGCTGAACTGTTCAACTGTCAGGAATGTGTTTACAAAACAAAATGTAAAGGTGATTTCACTCAACATCACAAACAAAAACATTCCAAAGATGCTGAACTGTTCAACTGTCAGGAATGTTCTTACAAAACAAAATATAAAAGTCATTTGACTCAACATTTTAAACGTAAACATTCTAAAGAGGCTGAACTGTTCAACTGTCAGGAATGTGTTTACAAAACAAAATGTAAAGGTGATTTGACTCAACACTTTAAACATAAACATTCCAAAGATGCTGAACTGTTGAACTGTCAGGAATGTTCTTACAAAACAAAAATTAGAGGAAATTTCACTCAACATCACAAACAAAAACATTCCAAAGATGCTGAAGTGTTCAACTGTCAGGAATGTTCTTACAAAACAAAAGTTAGAGGAAATTTCACTCAACATCACACACAAAAACATTCCAAAGATGCTGAACTGTTCAACTGTCAGGAATGTTCTTTCAAAACAAAAATTAGAGGAAATTTAACTAAACATCACAAACGAAAACATTCCAAAGATGTTGAACTGTTCAACTGTCAGGAATGTTCTTACAAAACAAAAGTTAAATATCATTTGACTCAACATCATAAATGTAAACATTCCAAAGATGCTGAAGTGTTCAACTGTCAGGAATGTTCTTTCAAAACAAAAATTAGAGGAAATTTAACTAAACATCACAAACGAAAACATTCCAAAGATGCTGAACTGTTCAACTGTCAGGAATGTTCTTACAAAACAAATGTTGAATATCATTTGACTCAACATCATAAACGTAAACATTTCAAAGATGTGTAAGTGCACATGTCGTGTCCTAAATGTCACTATGAAACGAGAAATAAATCGAACCACGTCCGACATTTGCAGTCCGTTCACTCAATCAGAATGAGCTAATGGATACCAAGACCGAGATACAGCATGCAAATGCAAAGTGTGATGGAAAGTGCTAAGCAATAGATCTTTAGTTTTAATAGCTCTGTTAATTTACAAAGTTCATCGATGTCTTTAAAGCGTTTTATGAAACAAAAGTTGCTGATGAGGTAATTTGAGTTCACAAGCCGAGTACGTTCACATTTTCTCTATTGCAGAAACTACTGTATTCTTTTAGATTTAAATTATTAGGAAATAAGTTGTATGTACTCAAGAGAGGAAGGTGCGATCACGTCTTTCCGAGAGGATGGTCATCGACATATTCTAGCAATAAGTTAGTTAAATATTATTGTAATGGGGTAATAATCAATAAAATGGATATTAGTATACAGGGTGATTGATTGAAACGCCACATTAGAAAAAATTCGACTTCCAAATGATCTATGAATCTGAAATTTGGAACTTAGGCAACATACCTAATAACGAGTCAAAATGAAATATTACCAAGATGGCAGCACATTTAAAAATGGCGAAAGCAATGGCCACTTTGTTTTTTTAAATGGGACACCCCATATTTTATTGCATTTTCAGATTGTCTGAGAAAATGTAATACCAATGATGTTTATAGTTTCATTTTAAATTGAGTAAGCTATGAGTTGTAGCATTGGCCGGAGTAACGTTGTAACTTACATTTTTACAGGAGGTGCAAAAAATTAACCTTGCAAGGTTACTGAAGGGATAGTTTTCATTTGGCGATTCTTAAAATATCATTTAAATATTGTTAAAGGGAAATCATACAAAACTTACCTTTTTGGTGGAAGCATTCTGCCTATTTAAACCTACCGAAGTGAAAAAATCACTCCAAAAAATTATGTAAGTTACAACGTTACTCCGGCCCAGGCTCCAGTTATAAACAAGTGAAAATCGCAATTTTCCAACTTTAAACCCATTTACCACAAAAACGGCCCATAATATCAAAAAACGGCTTACATGTTCCTATCTTAACTTTTTATAAGGCATCCAATTATGCGGTTGAAATGTTTATACCAAGGTGGTAAAAATTATCAGATTTTTCATCACCCTGTATAAACATTTAAATTACACAGTAGGATACCAGATAAAAATTTAAGATAGGGACATGTAAGCCGTTTTTTGATATTATGGGCCGTTTTTGTGGTAAAGGGGTTTAAATTTGGAAAATTGTGATTTTCACTTGTTTATAACTAATAGCCGACTCAATTTAAAATGCAACTATAAACACCATTGTTATTACATTTTCTCAGACAATCTGAAAATGCAATATAATATGGGGTGTCCCATTTAAAAAAACAAAGATGGCCATTGCTTCCGCCATTTTTAAATGTGCTGCCATCTTGGTAATATTTCATTTTGACTCGTTATTAGGTATGTTGCCTAAGTTCCAAATTTCAGATTCCTAGATCATTTGGAAGTCGATTTTTTTCTAATGTGACGTTTCAATCAATCACCCTGTATCTCCGAATTTTGCTTAACCGCCCTTGGCTATAATAGCGATAGTTTTACAGTCACATAATAATATATTTAAATTTGGCCACCGTCTACATCTGTCAATTATCTGTAGTGATTAGGTATTTATGGAATCTAATGAGTTAGTTACCGAACGAACCCAGATCATAAGGAAGGGATCATCACATGGCGATCGTGCTATAGTCCAATAAAGTCTAAAAAGTCATACGTATCGATTAAGAATACACATCCTTTTGATAGTTTGATTTATTTTGTTTCATTTACGTGGTTCTCATAGAAACCGTCAAGTTTGTCTAAACACTCCATCCCGCATAAATAAATATACCTCAACATTGGTTTTGAATGAGAATTAAATGAACAGCACAAAGGACATTCAACTGTTTGACATTTTCTGGTGAAATTAAAAATATTAATTCGGACGGTTAGTGTGACGTCACATCTGACTTTTTAAAGTTAATCCTACCATATACCGTTCACATATTAAAAACGCACTAGGTGGCCATGAACTTTTGTTTTTAGGTTTGCAAAAATGAAAACTCCCTAGATCTCGATTGACAATATCAGCTGATCGAGATATTAAAGGTTAAGTAAAGACTGACATTTGTCAAATCACTCAAAGTGTCTCAGCTGATTAACACACAAGTTGTCTAATTGAAGTTTTAGTACTAAGATCTATCTAGGATGATTTTTTACTCTGATCAATTTTTCTCAAACTGACAAATAAAATTATTAAATTTTTGACATTTTAAATTTCAAAAGAGCAAAATTACGAAAATAATATCTTAAGATGAATAAATCCGCATTAAGAAAGCATTTCAATGATTAAGATTCAGAAAGTCCAAACTTGAACAAACATTTAACATTCTGAAGGTGAAATATATTTGGAATTATGTAAAGTATTGAGTATGTGTATCTGCTAAATTGCTGGTAATGCTGTCTCTTATAGTAGTCAGACCGCGTGGCATTAGCAAGTAATTATTAGACAGGACAAATTTAATATTACACTTTTGGGCAGCCCACATAAAACAGGCACTGATTATGAAATTTTTGTGTTTCCGAAAGATTTGCAATTATCTATTTCCAATACAACCCAATCGAAATGACATGGGGGTATTATTGTAAACTTCACTGTACAAGCACGTAAATTAGCAGCTTCCCTCTAAGGATAAAGTAAGGAATGTTTTATGTCTTAAAGAGCTTTCAAAATGTAAGTACACCTGACATGTGACAAAATTAATATAATCATTGTGAAAAAATTATTTCGGAGGACTGGACGAAACAAATGGACATGGCGAAAATCTTATTAAAATCAGAGCGCTGAAAATGATTCTGATTCTAAGCAGAATGCAGTAGCGATTATTGATAATGGGGGATAATTTTGGACCAGAAGCGAAAACTTAAAAGTATCTTGTGTAAAACATTATCAAGTCCAGAATCTTTTGATGGTTTCTGTCACACTACTACGATACCGAATAACCGACGAATTGACGAAAAATATTTTTCATTTAGCTACCTATATTTGTTTGTATACTTCAGAAAGTATAATCCAAAAACCAAAATGTGTGTTTCTATATTTTAATATAAGATAAAGCGATGGGCTATTGACGAATTAATTACCTGCTATGTATTTATTAAGAGTAAGTAAAAAGCAAGAATTAATATAATTGATTCAAGTTTTTTATTTTATATTCAAAAAGTACTGTTATGGTATTCCTTTCCTCCCTTATCTTGTTTATTAATTATTAATTCTATTTAAAAAATTTTACCATAAACAAATAAAATTTTAATGTTTCTTTGAGGGCACTCTCTCTCCCAGTTGAGTTCAGTTTGCAAAAAAAAAAATTGATTTAATTTAAATTGAATTCAAATTTGAAAAATTTTTAACAAATATCTAATTTATTATTACTTGACAGAATATTATTATTACAGAAAATTACAAAAAAAAAACTACCTCGAGCTCTCTGATTCTAAATTTTGTTAAAACTACACTTAATAATTTAAAATTAATTATCACATCAAAATCTTACAATATCCCTCACACTATGCGTCTCGCTGCCTCGCTTCTCCTTTTCCTGATCTATCAACTCTCTCTGTCACTCTCTTCGTCTCTCGCTGCTTCTCTTCTTCTTTCCGCTTCTCCTTCCTTTCTTAAATACAATCTGTAATTTCATATCTTCCCGACATCTTCCAGGTTTCTTCCACTTCTTTTCAAGTTGATTCTCTCTATAATTTATCCCCTTCTGACTTTTTCACGTTCTCTTCGCTATCTATTTATTCTTCTCTTTTGTGCTTCCAAAATAACTACCTTATTCACCCTTTTTACCTTTTCTGACACACCCTCTTCTCAATTTCAATCTAATTAATTAATTCACCTCGTTAGCTATCTCTTTGTTCTTCTCCTTTTTCCTTCCAAATAATTATTTTTACTTTTCTTACTTTTTTTCTTGACAGTCCGCTTCCAAATTTTTTAATTAATTATTACTTTCTTTCTTTTACTTTTATCTTCACAGATACACTTCCAAAATTATTCAATTTTGGAAAATCAATTCCTTATTTATTCTTTCCGACAGTTCCTCCTTAAATTTTACTTCCCATCCAAATTATTCTCGTTGCTATCAACATTTTCTCATTCACTTTTTTCTTTTTCACTACTGATTTTTTTAAACAATCCAAAATTTATTTTTTACATTTTTAATAATTAAATACTAATAATTTTTATTTGTTAAAATCTTCAAATGAAATCCAAACTTTAATCATTAGGTGAACCTAATTTTTCATAACAGTACATTTGTGTATTTTCCTGACTTGGCAAAATTACATGATAACCTTTTTCTCAAACTCTTATGAAAAGCTTAAGATTTTAAGATCTTAGATCCAGCGACATTGCGTTCTAGTTAAAGATTGCAATATATGTGACTAAATGATTCAAAATAAAAAGCCCCAAAGATGTAAATATAAATATAATAGGAAGAATACCAAAAATATCAAAAATCCATCTGGCAACTATGTCCTGTTCCTTGCCATAAAACTTCAACCTCATAAAAAAGAGACATAACCAAACTCCAGCCAATGATTGACAGCGGTTATACCCAAGGATGGTTATACCCAGTGATTTCTATCACCCTACACCATAACCCAATTCTTTTATAATGCTTGTTTAGGTGGTGTTGGGTGTATATGTTACACAGTAAACACCTAACCTTAATTGTCACTTTTTTATGATTCAATATTCTGAGTTTCTGTGATAACAACGATTTAGGGTACCTGTATTACCGACACTAAGGCTAGTAAGGGCCAGTGTCGGTAATATACAGACACCCTACAACGGCTCGAGTGGTTCATCCTCCTTGAAATACAACCAATGCAAACTGCAATTATGTAGTAAGAAACTCAGCACCACACGTACTCAGCAGATATCGTTACTGTTCCAGGTAACCAGGTTAGTTTTTTTACTCTAACAAAGTTCATTATGAAGTTGTCATGTTTTTGTTTATTACTTACACACCTAGCAATTGTTTGTGTTTCATCTGGCAGACATGCCTCATTTTATTCAAGGCAATAGTTGATGAAAAATTTTGTGGATCACACGATATTATTACCCGTGAATGTGATGTGTTCTTTTACTTTTGCTCACTCTATATTCGTTATAGTTTTGATCCGATCACAAGAATCATGCATGATTACATAAATGTGATTCAAATTATTTGAAAATTAACATCAAAGGAATATGGTTAAGCTCTTGACCGTTCGTGTTTGCAGAAAATATTCTGTTAATTACTCTATTTCAGTTGTCACGAATGTCACGTAAAGTGACTGTACTTCTCACTTTGCTTCTGTACAGTAGTTACACTCATTTTATCAGCCGAACTCACCTCAAGCAACGGTACAGGAGAGACGTTGACCCAACACCGACAACGAAACGACGGATGCACTAGTTGTCAATTGTCATAAACATTTAAGCAAACGTCTCCCTCTTTCGTCTTTCGGACTTCGGAGTCTTTAGTGACGAACTTTTCGCTTGAGAGAAGTTTTAGTGAGGTTGAAATTGTAATTTGTAATATTTAAAATAATTTACCCAAATCAAAACTTACATCTCTAAAAAAATGTTTCACGCTATTCGCACGACAATAGATTATTGGTACTTTCGGTACCTTTTAATTACCGAACTTTACATGGTTGAAAAATGGGAAAGAACAATGTTTCGTATCCTTTAATAAAATATCGCAAGTATGTATTAACAGGCCAGGACTCTGACTTCTAACTCCAAGATTCAAAGTCTGCAATAATACCTGAATAATAAGCACTTCCTTATAAAATAATCTGTGAAACTAGAAAATTCAGGAAGTTCAAGAAGTATTCTAATAATTCTAATAATAATTGTAGCTTTGGCCGAGTAACATTGTAACTTACATAATTTTTTCGATTCAGTAGGTTTAAATGGGCAGAATGCTTCCCCACCAAAGCTAAAAGTGTTGCCTGATTTAGCTTAAATAATAATTTAAGAATTGCCAAATTAAAACTTTCCATTTAATAACCTTGCAAGGTACATTTTTTTAGCTTGTGTAAAAATTACAACGTTACTCCGGCCAATTTTAGTCAAAGTTACTGAATTTTGAAACGATTTTTCAAGATTGACAATATCAAAATCAGTTTCTCAACTTTTCCATTTTGTAAAAAATGAAGCAATAATCTCCCACTACCTCCTTCCAAGTGGGTGAGGTGCCAATCAGCTCCGCACCCACCCCCCGGGCACAGGCCATCCCCTCAGAGGAAGGAAACAATTTTCCTCTCATTGGCGCTGCTATCCCTGTTCCTGCTTCCCACCCCCTATTATTCTGGATCGTTATTCCTGAACCATCAATTATTCCTGTTTACAAGTAGCACAACTCTTTTTTTAGTCCATCCATCAGAAGCAACGTTTGAAACGAAATATGAAGACCTTGGTCTATTTTCATCATTTATTTTGTTTTGAATTTCCTTAACTAATTTTGTAAGATATTGTATTTTTTATATTATTTACATTGGCCTTTGCTTTCAACCGAATCGTTACACTAGGAACCGTTTCATACCTTACCGACTACATGTTCCAGGAAGCATCAGAGAACAGTTATTCTCCCAGTGCAACAATGGATTTTATAAGTACCTAGTTAAAAAAATGTGTATAAAATTTTAGTTCTTTTAGGTACTTTATTTTTCTAGCATTCTTGTAAACAATTAATTATTATAATTATTTATTATTAAAAATGTATCCTGCCTTTGTTTTTATTTTTGAAGTAGATCCAGTAATTTAAGGATCGCTGTTTAAATAATGATGTTAAGGAACTTGGAGAGTTTATAAGACCATTATATGAGCCATAAATAGAATTACATTGAAGATGAAGGTTAATTATTGTAAACATATTGATTGCTGTATTAGCTGTGTAAATTAATGCTTGTAAGTGGGGATTGCTTCTCTAAACACAAATTTATAATAATTATTTGTATAGCTAATCGTAAAATCTTTGAACTAAATGGACATGAAAATTGGATTAATTTAATAATTTGGATGGTCTCCTGTTTAAACTATTCCAATTTTTATCCAAAACCTAAATTATACAATCAATATGTTTTTAAATCACAAATTTGAAAGTACTTTTCTGATATTTTCATATTTAATTAGATAGTCTAACGGTAAGAGCTTTGCAATGCAAAGATCGTGGGTTCAATTTCTGAAAAGTCAAACTTTTTTCTACATGTAATATTTCCAAATAATAAATAAATTACCATTCCAATAAATACATAATTTCCCTGTATGTCTTATTATTTACTTCCAATTCACTTGAATTATACAGGTGTCCCGTATCGTTATGTTCAAATTTTGTGAGCATATAGTAGGCTTATTTCTAAGCCTAAAAAACCTAAAAGTGGCAGGTCTATCTGCATTCGTTACGAAGTTACAGGCCTAAGAAAATAATGTCTAGTAAATACCAGATTTAACTTTGAAAACCACATAAAACTTATTTTATTGACCAAATCTTTAGTTTATCATGACTGTGTTAAAAATGTCCTATTCCTTGCTGAATACAAGCCTGTGCTCGGAGGCTTATTGTAAAAGTAACAGTTTTCTCGTATTTTTTCGCATACCTATCTCTTGACCAGCTTGCTGAATACGATCAAATAATAATTTCTCTCTGGTATTTAGTTACAAACACCAATTCCGAAATATGCTGGTGCCGCATCCTTTTGAATCCTAATGCCATTTCGTATGAGCAGGGGAACCTCTACTAATGTTTATTTCGGTGACGTTTACTCATGTGTGGCAATTTGTGTGGCTTACAAAGTTGAATCTTGTTATTTACTAGTCATAATTTTCTTAGGCCTGTAACTTCGTAACGAATAAAGATAGACCTGTCACTTTTGGGTTTTTTGGGCTCAAAATTAAGCCTACTATATGCTCAAGAATTTTGAACATAACGATACGGGACACCTGTATAGTTCCTTATGAACTATAAGAAAAACTATATAGTACCTTGTACACACACCATTATATTACTGAAAACAGTGGAATTCTTCAAATTAGAATGGGCCAAACAACAGAGCTCTAAAATCACCAGATTCTGACAAAAATAGGCACGTGGAATTGCACCCAGATCCTAACTGCACAGTTTTCTACTCGAGTTTACCATTTTCTTATTTTTTATTAACACTAATGCAAAAATCGTTTTTTTTTTGTTTATAAAAGAAAAATTGATGGAGCAATGTAAATCGTCTCAATGGGCGAATTGTAGAGAATTAAAATACGAAGAAAATGAGAGCTGAAACAACCCGATCAGTTCATTATTAAGAGAAAGCAAAAAAAAAAATTAAAAAATAGTATTTTTCAAAAATTTGTAATGTCGCAATTTTTTGAGTTGTAGTGCAGGCTCTTTGCGAGATAGTTGATATTGAAAGGTACTTCCTATGTGCAAAACCCAAACACTCTCATGATTCGAATTTATTAAACGGATCTGGAAAGTAGAAGCACTCAGCTATAAAACGACAATCTTCATTTTCTATTTAAATGCTGAAAATCCCATAAATATTGAGATCAAACATGAGTGAAATCAACCGAGTGTGCGAGAATGGGGGTAGTACAGCTACAGCAGATGAGGGGTATAAATTGTTTAAGATGGTTTATAGGTGTGCAAATAAGAATACTCCTGTTACTTAGCTTAAAACTAAGTTTATTTCGCTACCTCGGCTTACAGAAGACTGCCCTTGCCAGGCCTGTTACTTAGCGATGTCCCTTTGTTGCGACTACACAGATGGTCCGACATTGTTGCCAATGTATCCTACAATTATGTTCCTCTACATCTCCCTTTTCATAAATTTCAGAAACTATATTATCTTAGCCTAAGTTAATTAATTACTTTAAAATTACATTATTTAATTCTTAACTAAACATTATTCTAAATCTACTGTTACAATAAATTACATGTATTATAATGTACTGAATCGTGCAGGTTTTACATTTCTTCCACTCCTGGTTTTATAATACAATTTTTTACATCATCGTCGACAACTCTTTGTTCCTTTCCTCGGTCTAAATTATTATTACTTAAGCTTTTATCATTTTCAGCATCTGTATTGTTTGAACTGTCGGTGTTGGAGCTATCCGTTGCATCTGTCTCTAATTCGAATACTTACTTGATCATTTTGATTTTCATTTGCATTGTTAAAATTTTCTTTTTCAGATTGACTGGTATCATTTATTAATTTATTGATCGGATTCAGGTTATTTATTATATTAGATTCTTTTTTATCTAACATCCATTTAACCCTTTCTTTACTTTGTACACGGTTACTGTTGAGATGATTCATTATACTAGGTTTAATAAATATTCTATTTCTAATAGACATCCTATTATTAACATTAATTTTGTATCTCCTATCCCCTATTCTACTTATAATTACACCTTTTTTAACCAATTTGATTTAGGTTTTAATTGTACCAACACATTTGCACCTTGTTTAATAAGGGGTAATTCTCTCACACCTTTCTTTTTATTATAATAATTACGTTGTTGGGCCTGCTTGCATTCTGTGCTTTTTATAGGTATTTCTATTCACCACATGAGGGAGTAGTTTGTTAGCGTCAGTAGGTAGGGAGCGGATTTCTAATTTTTCTCGACATTAGTAATTCGCACGGAGAACAATTTTCTATGATTGGCGTATTCCTCAGTTGCGATAACGCAAGATACAAGTCTTTATTGTCATCGACGACTTTTCTTAGAATATTTTTCAGTGCGTATGTAACGTTCCACCATGCCATTAGACTGGCTATGGAATGGGGAGGTTATTACATGTTGAAAACCCCATTCTCGGCTAAATTTTGAAAAAATTTCTGAGGAAAATTGTGGTCCGCCATCCGTGACCAATATGTGAGGAACTCCTTGCCTCGAAAATGTCGATTTTAATATTTGAATTATTTTATGGCTTGTCGTGTCTAAATTTAGTTTTTCCAACTCTATGAACTTAGAATAATAATCAACGATAATTATATAGTTTTGGGTAGCTAACTGAAATAAATCGCACCCTACTTTCTACCACGGAATGGTAGATATGTCGTGTGTCTTCAGAGGTTCACTTCTTTGGGAGGGAGCATATTTAAGACAAACTGAGCAATTTTCTATTACCTGTTTTAATTCATTTCTCATCGTTTGCCAGTACACAGCCTCTTCTGCGAGATTAACACACTTTTTAAACTTTTTAAAGATCGTGATAACGTGTCTGCAATAATTAACTCAGAACCTGGTCGATAAATTAGTGTGAACTGATATTTTTGTAGTTGCAGTAAAATTCTCTGCAAATGAGAAGGACATTTATTTATTTATTTTTTAATTATTATTAATAAAGGCTTATGGTCAGTTTCTACTGTTACATCTTTGTGACCGAACACATACTCATGAAATTTAGTAAGACCAAAGAGGACAGCGTATAACAGTGCTTGCGCTTGATTTAATGATTTAGACGCATAGCTGACTGGTCTTTTTGTCAACTATCTCGCACAACACCTCAAAAAATGGTGACGGTGCAAATTTGATAAAAAAACTATGTTCTCGTTTTTTTCTCTCTTAATAATGAACCCATTCAGCTCTCATTTCCATTTATTTCAATTCTCCAAAATTCGTCGATTAGAACCATTAAGATTGCCCTACCAGTTTTCCTTTTATAAGCAAAAAAAAAGCTATCTTTTGCACCAGTGTTAATAAAAAAATAAAATGACGGACTCGAGTAAAAACTGTCCGGTTAGGACCTGAGGGCTATTCAGCGTACTCCGTTACTATTTTTGTCAAGAAAAAAACTATTTGATTGGTCTACAAAGGAATTTCAAAAGATAGACTTGAACAAATTTTCACAACAAATACTGCAATAATTTCACAATGAAAGAGTATTTTAATGATCAGTAGAAATCTCTTTCCCTTATGAGAATGCAAGTATAGATCTGAAAAGAAAGCATCTGTGCTGTGACTTCAAAAAGGATTCTAGATGACCTGAAAGTTGAGGCAAATAAATCGCTAGAAACTCACATTTCTGATGATGAACTTCCATTAATTAACCCTGAAAAAAATTGGTGTAGGAAAAACAACATTATATTGCATATCTTAACTGACTTTATTCAATTTTCAGCACAATCACTGAAAAGTATATACATACGTGGTTCTGGTTATTCTATGGTTAGTTAAGATGTTTAGCTGATCCGAGATACTAATCTTTTACATTCACAGTAAGATCGCCGGCTTCCATTGCTTGTTTCTTTATGTGACTTTTCTTGTGAGTCCAAAGCGAAGCCGCATACGGAAATGATCGATCGCATATTTGACATACGTATGGTCTTTCTCCAGTATGTTTCACCATATGATCATTTAAAATCTTTGAGTCTGAATAGGCTTTATTACATATCTTGCATACATAATTCTTCTCCCCTGAAAAATATTAGAAGGGTGATAAATAAAAATCTCCTTTCAACAGACTACAAAGTGACTTGTGCTTTAAAAATGTGGCTATTACATTTATATTTATCAAGCACTCAAACTTGTGCTCAGGGTTACATTAAAAATAGACGTCACAAGTAGTATGTGTGAGGGGGTGGGGGGTGCAAAATATTGTTATTGAATATTTTTGAGTACAGAACGGAAGGAATTTGAGAATTTTAAAAGAAATTCTGGGTACTTCACATAAAAAATAAATAGATTACCTGTATGGGACCTCATATGTTTCGATAAATTTGAAGCCACATTGTATTCTTTTAGGCAAATTTTACATTTATAAGGTTTTTCACCGGTATGAACTCTCATATGTACATTTAAAATGGTCGATTTTCCGAATTTTTTCCCGCAAACATAACAAATAAATCTGAAAAAAAAAACATTAAAGAACTGCAGTTTTGTGGAATTACATCAACTCCTACAAATACATGTACACAGGGTGTTGAAATACTTGTGGAAAAAATTAATGAAACAATATTACCTAGCATTGAGTGCACAAATCAAAATTATTATAAAATTTCAAAATAAAACTACATTTTTACACAAATGGTACATATGTGAGGTAACTCCAAAGGTATCTGTTAAAATGGTGCTTAAACACAATTAAATTGCATTTTCAAAACACATAAAAAATAAATATTATGAGAAAAAATTTACAACTGGCAATATGGCACCAACAAGTTGAGAAAGTTGATGTTCAGCAATCGTTTTTTCAATAATTTTTCACTCATTGTCTATGGTTTTTGAATGGCAGTTCTAATATTGTCAGCGCCGGCCCGAGAAAATTTGGCGCCCTAGGCGAATGAATTTAATGGCGCCTCTTTGACTCTTTGAAAAAAAATTTTCGCAACAAAACAAAAACGCTACTGACATTGAAAATAAATACTTTATCATGTAATAAATTATTTAAAATCCTCAATTTTTTTTATAAATCATACGTAAATCAGATTATAATGACATAATGTACAACCTACAATAATAATTACATACGAGGTACATTATGTACCTCATAGAACTTACATTTTCATGTTCCTTGCCTTATCAATAATTTTTGCAAATGTAGAAACAATGTCCTTTATTTACAATTTCCCTGCTATTTCTTGTTCTATTCATAAATTTGATAATCCAACTAACTCTCAGTGACTTCCCAAGTCACAAAAACTTTTTTTTTCTAACATTATAGCATAGCGACATTGAAAATTAATATTTTAATATGTTAACAAAATTAACAAACAAAATACTTAAAGTTTTTCAATATTAAAAAAATAAAATACATTATATTTAATTACATATACGGGGTGGGAAATTTTTGTGCTACCCATCATTGGAATCTCGTAAACGGTAAGAGATACAGGGTCGCTTTTATTAGAGAAAAGTGTCTCAATTTCAAGATTATTAAGAATCTGAAATAAAGTTTAGAAAAATTTCAGATGTTGCTGAAATATGCTGAAAACACTGAAAAATACCGAGTTTTCATTTCAGCCATCTTTTTATTATTGGTGGTGGTGGTGCGGTAAGAACTGATCTCGGAGTCGCCCTCCATTGGTCACAGACTTTTGTAAAGTAAACTATTTGTAAACTAGTATATCCCTTATTGCTGGTGTTTTGATCGATACCGGGGTGGGCACCTACTATTGTATTTTCTTACAATTTTTCACCAAAATACACAAATCACATACACACGTTGTAGGTAGCCATGACAAAATACCTCGCAAAATACTATTAATATTATAATTATTATTTTAAGAGATTTTATAAAGAGATTATTTTCATTATTTTTTTTGTTTTTTTTTAACTTTATTTTTAATTTTTTTTTTTGTATTTTTTTTCTTTTTTTTTTCTATTATTTTTTCTCTTTTTTTTTCTTTTTTTTTAATTATCATTATTATTATCTTTTCTATTATTATTATCTATTATTTTTTGTTTTCAATTTTTTTTTTATTAATTTTTTATTTTTTTATTTATTCATTTTTTATTTATTTATTCATTTTTTTCCATCTGCATTTCTATGACTAGGGAAGGTTTTAATACATAGGACACTTGCGTCCAGGGGCCCTTCAGGACGACTTTTTAACACACTGGCCTAGACCACGGCATAGTGAAAAGGTTGTAAACACGAAGAGAGTGCACAAAGGATCTTATTCTAATACATTTTACAATAGTTGCTTTCGATATAATTTTACATTTTACAAGATAGGTAAATTTCTATTCTAATTTTTATGAGTAGGCACAAGTTATTTATTTTTATTTTTATTTTATAGATTCATTTTTATCTCCCTAAAAAACTTGAATATGGCAATTAATACAGTCCTGTTTTTTGTTAACAAAAGATTAACCACGGTGAATGGCATCCTTAAATTCGTTTCCTTGACAATTATGTTTATTAGTTTGATTCGGGCCTGATGGTTATGAGGACACATGAAAATTATGTGGTTCAAGTCACCATTGACTTCCTGATTACATGTACAGTTGGGGCTATCACTTAGACCAATTTTGTGAAGATGAGATGGAAATCGACCATGGTTTGACTTTAATATTAATGGTAATAATATTTTAATTTTAGGAGACTTTAACGCGCCTTGTTTTTGTACTGATGTAAACTCTAGAATTAGCTCGTCTCTTAGTAACTTTGAAAGGTTTAACAATTTCGCACAATCTAACGCCATACCTAACAAATACAATTCAATCCTCGACTTGGTATTTTCCAATCTAATCAAATGCGTGGTTGTCAGATCTGACACCGCTCTTGTCCCTTAGGATGGTTACCACCCGGCAATCGACATCTCCTTTCAGCTATGTAGTGAATCATTTAGTAACTTTAGACTGAATACTGGTACTCGACAGTTCAACTTCAGGAAAGCCAACTATGTCCTCTTATATAACCTACTGCTTAACACTGACTGGAGCATTCTGAATTCTTTTGATAATGTTGATGAGGCCTGTTCCAAGTTCTATGAAATTATTTGTAAATTATTTGAACAGTCTGTACCAAAATTTTCAAAAACCCGTAACACTAAACGAATTTATCCTTGCTGGTTCACACCTGAAATTGTACAACACCTGAGATCTAAATTCTATTATCATCGGAAGTATAAATCGACTGGGGTTATTCATTATCAAACCAGATTCAGACATTTTCGCACTGTCTCCAACCAACTCATATCGGCCGCTTACAGAAACTATCTGGATAACATTCAAACCTCACTGACCAGAGAACCTAAAAACTTCTGGTCGTTTATTCGAAGCAGGAGAGGTCAAACGCGAATACCTCGAGTTATGATGTATAACGGTCATGAGCTTTCGGATCCCGACCTGATTTTAAATGCTTTCAGCGAATTCTTCAATGGAGTCTATACCGCATCTAAACCAAACCCTCTTCTTGGTGATCTGGAAACCCAATGTGACTTGCCTCTTTTCATTGCATCTATTTCAGAGGACGAAGTAATGTCTGGCTTGAGGCAGGTGAAAGACTCATTTACCGCCGGACCTGATGGTATACCGAGCTTTGTTGTTAAAGACTGTGCCGGTGTCTTCATGAAGCCTCTCTATATCCTGTTTAATCTTATAGTTAAGACTCAAGTTTTTCCCACACTATGGAAGCGGGCATGGATAACTCCCATCCTAAAAAAGGGAGATGCAGCCGATGTTACCAACTATCGACCCATTTCACTTCTGTGCAATTTTTCAAAGTGCTTTGAATGCATCATATATAACCGCATTTACAACCATGTAAAGAGTTTTATTTCGCCAGCACAGCACGGATTCGTCACAATGCGATCGACTGTAACCAACTTGGCCACTTTCTGTCAGTTTACATCCGAGGTTATCGATATCAAAGGTCAAGTAGACGTGATCTATACTGACTTCCAGAAGGCATTTGATCGAGTAGATCATTATGTCCTGCTGGAAAAACTAAAGCTCTATGGATTCGCTCCATCTCTTGTTTCGCTACTTACATCATATCTTCTTGAAAGGAGACAGTGTGTTAGGTATCGGAATTTCACGTCCTCTACATTTATTCCCACCTCAGGAGTGCCTCAGGGCTCAAATTTGGGTCCCCTCCTGTTTCTGCTGTTGATTAATGATCTTCCACCTTTACTCAGCTGCAACGCCTTGATGTATGCTGACGATATTAAAATGTATGCAAGCATTAATTCTATAAATGATTGTCTGGTTCTGCAACAGAATGTCGATACTCTTGTTTCGTGGTGTGGGAAACATCGACTACTACTAAATACATCCAAGTGCAGCGTCATGTCTTTCTCCAAGAAGCAGAACAAGATAGTCTTTGACTATTCCATTGATAACTGCATCTTAAATAGACTTATCACAACTAGAGACTTAGGCGTGCTGTTTGACGACCAACTTACGTTTGCAAGTCATATCTCCGATATAGTCTCAAAGGCTCATAAACTCTACGGTTTCATTTACCGTAATTGTAGGAGCTTTAAAAACATCAATGCACTAACCTGTTTATTTTATAGTTTAATAAGATCGAGACTTGAGTACGCTTGCATGATTTGGTTTCCCATTAACAAACAACTACCATATCACCAACTTGGAGTCTATTCAGAGAAAGTTTTTGAAATTTTTATTCCTTGTCGAACGTGGTGCTTATCCTGAGAGAGGTTTTGATCATGGTGTCCTTCTGAGAATGTTTGACTTCATTTCTCTTGAGACAAGACGTGTCATTGCAGTTATTCGTTTTCTATATGGCATACTTAACCATGGCGTGGATTGTGCGTTTCTGTTGGGCCGAATATACTTTTTAGTTCCTCGTCATAACGCTAGGCAGCACACTTTATTGTACTCTCCGTCGTTCAGGACTAATGTGATGAAGCGATCTCCAATTAATATAATGTGTTATTATTTTAATATTATTTCGGAACGATGTGATGTGCATTTTGACAGTCATCACGGTATCTTGAACACAGCACTGGACTGTTTTACCTATGATATTTAGATGTGTATTATTGTGTGGGTGTTTTGATTTGATTTTTATAGTTACTTTTGTTATAATACACTTGTTGTGTACACTTGATGATGTATTTTATGGTGTAATTTCTATTTTTTTTTCCATCTATTTCCTGTAATTGGGTGCTTGCACCTGTTGGAAATAAACATTATTATTATTATTATTATTATTAATCTAGTCAGTAGTTAAGTATTGATAATACTTAATCGAATTTTTTTTGTAGGGTTACATAAGTCATCAAAAGCTATTCATTTGAATTGACATTAAAAAAAAATTTTAATCGACTAGATCCCGGAGTTTTCATAGACAACTTTTGTCTTTCTCATGGCCACCATATTATTTTTTTATTTAGTTCGGTATAAAACAAATCTCAGAAACCAAAAAACATTTTTTCATTCAAAATTTTTTATTTTAAATTTGTCTTTTTTTTCACTGAAGTACGTCAGTATGAAGTAATATTACTTTCCTTGTGTGTTTTTAATTTTTGTATGGTGAAAAATGTTGTCAAAAAGAGAATAACATTTAATTTTTTTTTTTATTTTGGCCTATAATAGTGGCCAAAAGAAAAACAATTGTTGACTATGAAAACTCTGTGATCTAGTCGGCTTGGAAAATTTTCGAAATATCAAATTGACAACTCTTGATGACTTTATGTAAGCCTACTAATTTTTTTATTAATTTTCAAAAAATAAAACAAGATATAGCTGAAATAAGGAATTTGGATTTTTTAGTTTTGTCAGGATATTTCAGCAACGCCTGAAGTTTTCCCAAATTTTATTTCAGATTCTTAATAGGCATGAAACTGGACCTTTTTTCTAATTTAAGCGATTCTGTATCTCTTACTGTTTACGAGATCCTAATGATGGGTAGTACAAAAATTTCCCACCCTGTATACAATAACAATTTCCTTGAATTCTGAATTAAAATATTTTATATCTTTTGTTCAAATTGTTATGAACTAACCTCGGAACTAACTAAACTAATACCGATTGTTTGTTAATATTCAGTTGAAATGAAAGTAAATATAATTCTTTAGGTATAGGTACTAAAACTTATAGAATAAAGTTTCTTAGGATCAAGATCAAACAAATTAAATTAAATAAGTCGAAACTCCACAATCAAAGAATTTGTTCATTTTGTGTATAATTTTTGAAATTTTTAAAACATTTTCGGGTTCTGTTTAATGAATGATGAACACGGAAATGCCGCCCCCCAAATTCTAGCGCCCTAGGCGGTCGCCTAGTTCGCCTATATGGACGGGCCGCCCCTGAATATTGTCACCACAATCTGACTTTATCAGTTTGGCAAGTACTAATTATTGACCACAGCAGGTTTTATTTCTTCGCAAACAATAAATATACATAGTTTCATACTTGAAAAGTTTTAATAGTATGCAAGAAATTACAGGCAAATTTATTGAGATTTTTTAATATCGATTGCTAAATTAGACATTTCATAATGACACATCAGTTTCAAATTTTCAAGAGAGATAATTTTGACAAATAGGTATGACTGCAAACTGCTACCAGAGAATAGCAATATTAAAAAGAGATTATGATTGCAAATTGTAGTCTTTTAACTGAAAATTCAATATACAATGTTGCCATACCAACAGAAATTTTTGCGATGCTTTTGAAATCACACAACATCGAATCATAGTGTGTTGTTGATTTTTCCCACGAGTTTTTCAACACCCTGTACAACAACAAATAACACAAATCTAATTATTAAAAATACCTCTTCTCTTTGGTGTGACTAAAAGAGTGCGACCAGAGCAACGAACCAGAAGTAAACGTCTTGTCACATTCTTGACAGTGATACGGTTTTTCCCCAGTATGTTTTCTAGTGTGAATAATCAGACCATTGGTGTATGCAAACGTTTTCCCACAATAAGAACACACGTATGGTTTTTCACCTGTGTGTGTCCTCATGTGTGACTTCAAAACTGTAGAACATGTAAATCTCTTATCACAAATGTTACATTGATATGGCTTTTCTCCTGAAATTTAAATTAGATTAGCACTAATCTAATAATAATTATTTTGGTAAAAGAATAGGTTTCAAGTTTTGTTCCAACGGCCTGCATAAACAAGTTTTCATTTGTTCACACTATTTTTAATCTCATACTCTGACATGTCATAAAGCTAATGGTGCAACTATACACCGTTCACTTATTATAAAAGAATTGGGTTATGGTGTAGGGTGATAGAAATCACTGGGTATAACCGCTGTCAATCATTGGCTGGAGTTTGGTTATGTCTCTTTTTTATGAGGTTGAAGTTTTATGGCAAGGAACAGGACATAGTTGCCAGATGGATTTTTGATATTTTTGGTATTCTTCTTATTATATTTATATTTACATCTTTGCGGGCTTTTTATTTTGAATCATTTAGTCACATATTGCAATCTTTAACTAGAACGCAATGTCGCTGGATCTAAGATCTTAAAATCTTAAGCTTTTCATAAGAGTTTGAGAAAAAGGTTATCATGTAATTTTGCCAAGTTAGGAAAATACACTAATGTACTTTTTGAATATAAAATAAAAAACTTGAATCAATTATATTAATTTACTTTTAATAAATACATAGCAGGTAATAAAAATATATCGGTGCGTTTATTAAAATATTAAAATATAGGTACGTAAATGAAAAATATTTTTCGTCAATTCGTCGGTTATTCGGTATCGTAGTACTGTGTCAGAAACCAGGCAAAGATTCTAGACTTGAGAATGTTTTACACAAGATACTTTTCAGTTTTCGCTTCTGGCCCAAAATTATCCCCCGTTATCAATAACAGCTACTGCATCCTGCTTAGAATCAGAATCATCTTCAGCGCTCTGATTTTAATAAGATTTTCACCATGCCCATTTGTTTCGTCCAGTCCTCCGAAATAAGTTTTTCACAATGATTATATTAATTTTGTCATATATCAGGTGAAAGCTATCAACATTTTGAAAGCTCTTCTCAAGACATACATTCTTTACTTTATCCTTAGAGGGAAGCTGCTAATTTACGTGCTTGTATAATGAAGTTTACAATACCCCCATGTCATCGATTGGGTTGTATTGGAAATAGATTATTGCAAATCTTTCGGAAACACAATACTTTCATAATTAGTGCCTGTTTTAGGCGGGCTGCCCAAATGTGTAATTTCACATTTGACCTGTCTAATAATACTTGCTAATGCACGGTCTGACTACTATCAGAGACCGCATTACTAGCAATTTAGCAGATACACATATTTATTAATACTTACATCCCAAATATATTTTACCTTCAGAGAATGACTTAAATGTTTGCTCAAGTTTGGACTTTCTGGATCTTAATCATTGAAATGCTTTCCTAATGTGGATTTATCCATCTAAAGATATTATTTTCGTCATTTTGCTCTTTCGAAATTTAAAATGTCAAAAATTTAATAATTTTATTTGTCAGTTTGAAAAAAATTGATCGGGGGTAATTACACGAGAGCTTATTTTTTATCCGGATAAAGATGCAGTTTTAACGAAAATTTGTTTTTTATTGGCAATTTAACGAGTCAAATTGTCTGATAAAACGACGAGTCCGAAGGACGAGTCGTTTTATCTGACAAAAATTGATCAGAGTAAAAAATTACCTATCCTAGATACCCCTTCTTCTAAAACTTCAATTAGACAACAAGGCTGTTAATCAGCTGAGACAATTTGAGTGATTTGACAAATGTCAGTGTTTACTTAACCTTTAATATCTCGATCAGCTGATATTGTCAATCGAGATCTAGGGAGTTTTCATTTTTGCAAACCTAAAAACAAAAGTTCATGGCCACCTAGTTCTTTTTTAATATGTGAACGGTGTATAGGTACAATTACTGCTTAAAAAATCTATTCTGAACTAGTTATGTCTTTCTAAAACAAACCTGTATGAGTTTTCATATGCCGTAAAAGTATTCTAGGATCAGAAAAAGCCCTGGAACAAATTTTGCACGTCAATGGTTTCTCTCCAGTATGAACTCTTTCATGAATAGTGAGATGACTTAACTGCCTAAAACTGTTCCCGCATTCCTTGCAAGTATGTTTTTTTTTCACCCTAATAATCAATAAAGGAAATTTAATAAGATTGCATAAACATACAGTCTTTTTCTTTTGGTTTTCGTCTTTTATCAATTGCTTTTCCTTATTTGTCAAATGAGATTCCTTTTTTATCAAATGCTTTTCCAATATTATGATACTGTCACTGCACGTAAAGAAAAGCAATTGACATAAAGTGAAACTGATTTGACATAAAAGGAAATTGATTGATAAATCAATGACTATAATCATTAATATAGATAGAAAATAAGAAACTCATTTGACAAATAAGGAAAAGCAATTGACAAAAGAGGAAAACCAAAAGCAAAAGACTGTAAAACAAATGCACAAATACAACTCAACTTACTTATGGGTGTAAGAATGTTTTTTTAAAGTTCTAATGTTGGGAAATATCTTCTTACATTGCGAACATTGCTTTGACTCTCCATCTATGTTAATTTGCTGTTGAACATTTTTCACTGTACGTGAGTTACTTTTGCTAACAACTGGTTGTTGCTTGCCTTTATTACCCGTGACCTCTTTATGTGGTTTGGTTTTAGAGCTTGGTTTTGTTGCTTCATTTACGTTTGGTTCAATAGAACCGGTATCAAACTGCTGGGGTTCATCTTTAGACTGTACGACTTCCATTTTTGCAGCCCCAAGTGTATCATGCAGAATTCGATCACTATTTGTACATAACTGTTTAAAATTATATGCGCTACTCAATTTATCCAAGCAAAGCAAACAAAGCTTGTTAGGTAAATTCTCGCACATCTCTACCTGCAACAAGTTTAGATTAGAGCTGTTCATATGAATGTGTGTACTACTGTCTACACATTAAAAAACTCTTAGTTTCACCTCTTTACTAATAGATCGCCTTGGGATTTAGAAGTGAAACATAAATAAATAGAAACATTTAGGACATTTATACATTATAAAAATTAGAAACAAACTAACAAACCTCTAGGGCTGTACATTCTTCAAGTTTTTTCCGTAAGCATTCAGATAAACTCTGCATTTCAAAATCATCAGACAAGCAGGTCCTACAGACATTGCTTAGATTTTTACCAATCAGGGCCATTATGATGAGTGATATTATGAGCTCTAAATAGTGTATAATTATAATTATTACGTTACCACAACCAAATCAAACTATTTAATTTATTAAAATTACGAAAATTGAAGAAGCTAGAAAATGTAAACAAAAATAAAACAAAACAAAATTTTGAGGTTAGGTAAGGTACTGATTCATAGACCTAGAATATAATGGACTGATAGTTGTCAATGCTTTACTGTACTAAGTTTGTTGCCAGCGTAAGGTAGGCAACCAACATTTCTTGTAAGGGCAAAAACTACTAAATATGGAGAAATAATACGAAATTCAAATTTTTTGTTTTTATTACACATATTTTATAGGAAGAACATGGTTATTTCTAAAGATTAAGAAAATAAATGCATAAAAATTATAATAACACGACTTTATTATTTGTTTTTATATAGGGTAATTCCGTAATTCTAATAGAATAATAGAATAACTATTACAATTACAGAGATAAAATGTTTCACTTACCTATGAAAAGATATATCTGTTAATTTTGATACACGATTTACACAATTATAAGCTGCACAAGACTGGACCATTATTAATATTAAATTTTAAATCGACAGAGAAGATATTTAAAGTAAATATAAATATGCTTTTAACCAGTATGGATATTAAAATCAGATCTATTTGTTATACACCTACAATTTCCATACAAGGCCAATAATAAATATTTATTTATTTATACTAATGTCAGATAATAATATTAACATTAATTATTGTTCTATCGCTCAAAAAACACCAAGAATGCGGAATCTTTGATTATTCTTTGTTTGAATTTGTTTTGTTGAATTGAATTCCTCGCTTTGCCCTTACTTGTATGTATGGTTGCCTAACTTTGGTTGGCAACAAATTTTAGTCTCAAGGGTTCGTCCATTATATTCTAGGTCTATGTACTGATTACTGATTTTCTTCTTCTTTATTTCTCGCTTCTGGCCTCACTTAATTACTACCTGGTCAGTTCTTTTTTTAGGTAATTCTTCATAGCCGTTTTTTAGCGACGTAATCCGGTGACGTCTGAAACGAGCTACGTTCGTAACGGTTCGAACCAGTTTTGACTACGATTTGAACCACAAATTCATTATTCTCAATGTGATTATTTGTCATTCTAGAATTTATATACCAATCATTAATATGCGTGTATAGTGCACGGGATTCTATACAATACGTCAATACCTAAGCAATGTATACAATACCGAGATCGTTCAGGCAATGCATGAAATGATTTTAATTTCTTAAACTATTTCATACTTTACCTAGGTAATGTATACAATAGCTAGGCATTGTATAGAATGCCCGTTGAACCATGGGCAATGTATGAAATAGAGTTTTTAAACAATTAAGTAGGTACCTATACTTTATTTTTTATTTAGATGGATTCCACCAAGTCAAAATTCTAGTGGAACGATTGGCAACAAGACTGATTAGGTTGGTTGTGGTGATATTTGTTACTAGAATAGTCACTAGAATAGTTCCTAAACTAATTTAGGTTATGTCGATTACTTTTGAGATGTCATTTCATTTAAAAATTCAAAATCCAAAGAACTACACTCAAACGGAATTTTTTCATATTATGTAGACTTCAAAAGTTTAGAGGCATTTATAAATGTAATCACCTATTTACTTTTACAAGTCTTATTATGTACACATGCAGGATTATACCCTTCCCTTATTAATTTTATGTAAAAATATTGAAAATAGAAGATTTATTGACAAATAGGTACTTACATTATTCAATCATGTTTCGCATCCGATTAAACTGTATTGTTGTTTAATTTGGAGAAAGATCTTTCAATAAGAATAATAATATTGTTCATATCATTTGAGCACTCATTCTTTTCTTTCTTTTGAAATAAATTTACCTCTCCACTTCAGCATTTTATTAATTTTGAATTTAATTTAATTTGTCAGTTTGACAACTTCATCAACAAACTGTTCAATTAGTTCTTTGGCGTTTTCGCTGTGACTAGAGTACCGACTGAGGAGCCCGACTCTGTTTTCGCAAAACGTCATTAGATAAATTATTCATGCTAAACAACAGTTAAATTTATGCTCAAAAGATGAATAACTACTAGAAATGAACAATTTTCAAAGAAAATTGACTTAAATTTTTTTAATTTCCATTTTATAACAATGCAACAAGGAAACATGTTTTGCAGGTGACGTCATAGCTGTACGGCTGTACCTGAGTCGGTAGTGTGTTGCCGTAACTCTAGCCACAACGTAAATTTTTTTTCAAGGTTAAGGAAACAGCCGGCAACCATCAGAGAATATCAAAATTACTGTTTAGAGATTGCACAGGCTACCAACTTGACAGCTGTTTGACAAATCCATCTAAATAAAAAATAAGGTATATACATATTTTACAAATTGGTCAGGTCAGGTCAGGTCATTTACTTTGACTGTCCCTTTAGATAATGATATCAACAATCAGGAAAGCGTTATTCACGTACCTAACTGCGCAATGGAAGTACCTATACCTGTTGTAATAACTGGTGCCTACCTACTTATTTGGGTAACAAAAAAAAATCTAAACAACTACTTTATACCTATACGAATACGAATTATTGGAGGGCAAATTAAGATTAGCCCTTAGTAGTAGGGTACAAAATCACAGTTTTGCTCATCTCTACAACAAACGAGTTGCAGCATGTTTACTTCTCCGCCCCGCACGCGTTTCACTGCTTATTGTTGTCGTTCATTATACACATTGCCTGATGCGCTGCCGGTATTCTATACAATGCCTAGGCAATGTATGAAATGAATCGTATTTCACACATTGCCTGGACGTTTTTGTCAATGTATACAATGCCTAGGTATTATATACAATACCGGATTATACACATTGCCTATAACATATAACATATTCATTAACAACTATGTTGTTATTTAATCTTTTCTTCATTTTAATCATGCGGTTAATACTTATAGAAAATAGGAAATGCGTAAGAATTAATACAGTGTTTTTCTATTGGTTTTCCTCTTTTGTCAATTGCTTTTCCTTATTTGTCAAATGAGTTTCTCATTTATATTAAACGTCAGCTTGATTTTTCAATTGAAATTCCTCTTTTGTCAAATGAGATTCCTTTTATATCAAATGCTTTTCCAATGTTTATTATAATGTCACTGTGCGTAAAGGGGAAAAGCAATTGACATAAAGTGAAACTGATTTGACATAAAAGGAAATTGATTGATAAATCAATGACTACAATCGTTGATAGATAGAGAAATAAGAAAATCATTTGACAAATAAGGAAAAGCAATTGGCAAAAGAGGAAAACCAAAAGCAAAAGACTGTAAATATTATAATCAAATAAAATAAATATAATAATATCAATAAGAATCAGTTAGAATTAATAGATTGGTTAATTTAATAGATTATTGTAAAATACCAAGACGCTTTTTTTCAGTTACTACGTTAGATATTAAGTTAAAAAAATTATACCCAATACCAATGTCTACAATGTCTAAAGTCTACACTGAGCTTCGTAGATCCTATAGACCCGTAATATATGTTTTTAATAACTACTGAAAGAGGATTCCTCGATTTCTATTCGTGTTATTATTTTGTTTCATTTTTCAAACTTCGCTTTTTCCCACTTGATACCTACGCCTGTGAGCAAATGTGCCAAAAATATGACATTCAGCTGTTCAAACATAGCCGTGTTAAGTAAACGTCAACGAGTGAATGCGCTACCCTAGTTTAGTGTCGGTAATGCAGGTTCCCTAGCGAAGGGAACAACTGAGCGTTACTTATCCTAGGAGAGGTCTGCACTCTGCTTCTCCGAAAGTCTGGTTTGGAGTTAAACTCGAAGTTCCAAAAAAGGTGAAAAATTGCATAAGCATAATAACTATTAAACGAAGCACATTATGTACAAGACAATTTAATTATAATAAGGATTATTTTATACAATGAAGAAAATCAAAATCAAAATTAGTTGACGTGTTGGAGGTTTGTAGCAATAATAGTTAAAAATTTCGCAGAACTTAACCTAAAAGAACATGTTCCTCAAAAACTTTGTGTAAATTTTTAATCATTTCAAGTGGGTAGGTACTTGCCAGATGTATTTTAGGAGCTTATTAATTAATGTTTACAAAAACAATTTGGAATTTTGATAGTTTTTAAATTAAATCGCTTCAAGGAAACAAGAAACAATGATAACACACTTCACGGTTTTTTTTGCAGATCCATCAAAAAATCCAAGCATAGGACAATAATTGCTTCAATAACAATAACTAAATTAAATTCAACTGATTAAAGATGCAGGTAAGTTTACGTTTATAATGTGTGGGTTCAATTAAAGGTCATACCAATATCAAGGGTTATTATACTGGCTGAATGTGTAGAAGGCATTGCTTGGAAACTTGGACCGTGTACCCATTCCCAACCACTACAATCAGTTAGGTATGTTGCGGTTTGGTTACAGTTACTTCTGATTTAACTTCGGTATTGGTAAGCGGTCCGTAATATAACAATTTGTCAGGCACCATTGGTAACCGGACCAAAAGAACATAAAACCAATATGAAAACCGATACGGTTACAGAAGTGGTATCTCGCCATTATTATATCTAGAATTGCAGGACTGGCAGTCGCAGTGTTGCCAGATTGTACTAATTTTACGATTACCAAAACCCAAAACACGGTCATTGGTCCGTGTTAGGTCCTGTCTCCCTTGAAATTTCAAGAAAATGAGAAAAAGTGAAATATAAAAGAACATGAAAAAGGAAAAAATCTGTAGAAGTAGTCCATTTCAGGGGAGAGAGAACTTAACGACGACAATACCTGACTTATCAGATTCGTGTCAGTTTCAGTTCATCTCCATTCTCCATCGTCATGTGTCCGACGGAGAACGAGCTTCCTGTTCGAGCGTATAATGTTCGAATACACGTATTAGGTCAAGGATGAAACTTTAAGGCCTTATTTCTCGACTATTACTTGCCGCCGCAAAAATTCAATGGTACCTTGATACTCCTAGAGACACAAGCTATCTGATAGTATAAGCCATTTCGCCCTATAGGTACCCATGCCGCTCATCTCCATAATGACCGAAAAATATATAATACAGTGGTGTCGCGCTAATCCGAAGCAGCGGTAATCCGAATGATCCAGTAATCCGGATCAAGTTCTTTCTCCTAATGTGTATGTTGTACTCCGAATTTCCCTTGATTCTCTAATCCGGACTAATTTATGGTACTCTATAATCTGAATTCACCTTGATTCTGTACTCTATAATCCGGATTTAACACGCAGATATAGATGTACACAATACATGTGTACATATCAAATAACCACACATTGGTTTACATATAACGGCATGCACTTGTATATTATGTACTGATTTTGCTTGATTGCTTCCGTAGCATCGTGTCTCGTCTTCTTAGTGTTAACCAAAACTGCATAGAGCACTCATCGGGGAACTCAGAACTCCACAGTGCTGTGAAAATAAAAAGAGTTCCAGGCTTCAAGTCGGTCCCGAAGCATCTTACGCCATCCTGCTCTTATAAATTCATTTAAATGAACGCACTTCTTACACTTTGTAAAATATGGCACCAAAGTATACAAAAAGCCAACTAAATTTGGTTTGATAATTCGCATGATTTGATAATCCGGATCGCCTCTGTTTTAATTGATCCGGATTAGTGCGACACCACTGTATTGTTAAAAAGGTACCCTTTGCTGAATCAGGCAACACAGGACGACTATTGTAATCTCCTTTGAAAACCTTTACAAAGCTACTTGAGAGTAAAATCTAGTAATTTTAATATTTAGTAAATATACATTTACATTATAAGATACAGAGTGTTTCTAAATACCAGGTACATAGAAAATGAGATAATTATTCAACTTATTTCATACCTATAAGTTCATAATATAATAATAATAATAACAATCTTTATTTCTGCTGCATGCCTACAAAACAATGTGCTACTCGCACAACATTGCCTCACATAATACATACAAAAGAAATAGCGTTTTGATGAGTCTACATACAGATATACACAAAATTTTTACATGTTATTATGATCCAGGTATTCTCTCACACTATATGGTTCCAATTGAATCAGCATAGTCTTAATGCATTTTTTGAAATTTTTGGCTGTCAAGATTTCTTTATATTCTGTGGGTAGTTTATTGTATAGTTTTATGTAATTATAGTACGCACCCGTTTCTGTCAGTTTCAGGCTATGGATTGGGTAGTCATATCGCGTGTTCGCGTATCATAGTTATGGACCGCCTCCGCACCCTCGAAAATATTCCTATTTCTGAAGAAGAACATTAGGCACTCATACATATACAGCGCAAACACTGTCATGATTGTCTTCTGTCTGAAAACACCCCTGCATGACTCCCTGAAACCCATGTTGAACATTACCCGAACAATTCTTTTCTGTGAAACAAATACTCTCTGCATTTCGATTGCACTCCCCCATGTGGTTATTCCATATCTTACAGCTCCTTCGAAATTGGCGAAGTATAGCACTCTGAGGCTTTGATGGTTCAGGTACTTTTTCAGAACCCTTGCGCTATAGCATATTTTATCGAGTTTTTTTGTTAATTGGTTGATATGGCACTCCCAGCTAAGGTGTTCATTTATATAGATGCCAAGAAATTTTGTGTTTTTAACTAAGTTTTGGGTGTCATTTCCCATTTTTATGGTACCAGGTGTCTCCAATTGTAATTGTTTTGTCCTGAATAGCATTAGATCAGTTTTTTCAGTATTCAAGAACAGCAAGTTTTTCGTGTACCATTTCCGTGCATTTTCATATCGTTCATCCGGAAGAAGAGGGTTACATCTCAAAAAAGATAGTTTTACAGGAGAGCGATTTCAATTTTCTTGTTAGTCGTTATGTATGATTTCATATAAACAACTAAATATTGAACTCCCGTTTTTTTATTATTGTATTATTTTTAAATGTACTTTAAGAATATACATGTTTCTGTTTTCAAAATTTTTTCGTTTTTGATAATTTGGCAGTTGTAACCATCTTGTTCATTAAAGAATGTAAATATATTATTTTCCATTTTTTAGTTACATCGCAAAAAATATATAAATAATCTTGTTCCGTCCCCATTTCCCGTTCCTACACCCGCCTGTGCTCCGGACGGCAGAGTGCAAAACGACGTATCGATACTCGCCCCGCACCCCTGAAGGAAGAACCTACAGGTGAAGAGAGATTCAAGATATACTTCGAGACGGTCGCACGCAAAAATATCGCTCCGCGCTCCGCACTATCCGCACGCTCGCTATCGTTATCCAAACTGTAAGTACCCGCTTGTTTTTCCTAATTACTTCTTATCCTTATCAATATATAATTATTTTATCCCGCATTTATCGCTACACCGCCACTATTCATTAATCCGCGTTTATTGGGAATTACAGGAACTAAAGCTGTTTTCTGTACCCTACCGCCGGCGTCTTAGACAGGTCGTAAAATATAATTGCGCTTGTGATAAGAACCCCAAACATTGGTCCTTCGAGCCGGATTTAAGTCATTAATTGAAATCAGATCAATTAATCACATTTCAAAAAAAATCATTCGCATTTCACTTTGTCGAAATTTCAATGCAATAAGTTACTTTGCATTGATTATTTACTTTCCGCACTTGTTATTCGCAAAAATAAGCTATAGATACTTGTTTTTCATTTTTTCGAAGTCACGAAGTTATTAATTAAATAACTTCATCGCGAAATTACAGCATTTGTTAACTTGCTACAAATTTGTAAATTTCATCATTCTTTAATTGTAATTGTGTTTAGAATATTGCATTCTAGAAAATAATTACCGCATGTAATAACTATTCGATCGATATTATGTAATTAGGTACCTATACGTATTGCTGAAAAATATTTGGTGAATATTTTGTACCCACACCCCTTGCTTGAAAAGTGTAGTCTGCCTTGGGGTAATAAAAACCCGTCCTCGTCTCACCTCACACCACTACGTTTTATTCTCTCTCGCTACTGTGTTTGCACCTTGCACGTGCAGGCAACTTTTAACAATTTTACTAATCCCGGTCTCCGGAAATATTACGTCGAGGTGGTATACTGGTTTGGAAATTATTGATTATTTTCAAGCTGAGTTGGTGTTGGTGTCGGTAGGTATATACTTATATACCTATAAGTTGAGAGAAGAATAATTCTATTATTCACGCATCATCCTTCTTTACTCGCATTTTCAATTGAGAAAATTTAACTTTTATTAATTCGCTAATTCGCTATGTCTCTCACAATGGAAAAGGCTTTGTCTACCGGCAAAATTATGTTGTCTAGGCTACAGTCGATTTTAGATTTAGGTTCGAATGCAGGTACATCTGTTGACGAAAAATTTAAATTTCTCGCAGCTTTAGACTCAGCAGAAAGTCTATACAGGGGGTTTCATTTAGTCATTACAGACACGCTAGTTGATGAAACATCAGATCAGTGGAAATTGTTCTGCGATCAAATCGCTCAAATTGATGGGGTATATTTTGGAATTAAAGGTATTCAGTTACGTCTATCGCAATCAGAACCTAAGGTTAAAGATTCTGACTCCTTGGTTGGGAAACCTGACGCTGTCTTGCCAGATGGGCGAGGTTCGAATGGGTCGCTAGAGTCAGTGGGTGGAACTCGATGCAATGTGCGTCTTCCTAAAATTGATCTTCCCCGTTTTGATGGAGACCTCAAATTATGGCATTCTTTCTATGACATTTTAACTCGCTTATCCATAATAATTCCGATTTATCCTCAATAGATAAATTCCAATATCTAATTTCTACGCTGTCAAAGGAACCTCTGGATCTCGTTCGTCACTTGCCTTTAACCGAAGAAAATTATGTCATCGCTTATCGTACTTTGATTGATCGCTATCAGAATGACAGAATCTTAGCTACCTATTATTGGAATGCTATTGCTAATGCGCCCAAGTGTCGTCCAGACTCAACGCACTCCATGAGAGATCTTCTCAATTCTTTTACCGAGAATACAACCGCGCTCCAGAAATTCCCGCAAGTTGATTTGTGGAATTTCACTATGCTAAATTGGCTTCTTCAGAAGACCGATGACTCGACTCGCAAGCGATTTGAATTAAAATTCGCTCAAGAAGACTTCCCTCTTTATGAGGATCTTTTTACTTTCTTGACCAATCAGTGTCGAGCACTGGAGACACATGCCTTGAGTACTCCAGCCACATCTTCTTTCAAGCAACAGCCATCACATTCCAATAAAGGGAAGGTGAACTGGCGCACTGAGGACAGACGTAGTCCTCACGTGATGATGGTGTCTACCACTCGCGAGTCTCTCAACGCCGCTCAGTTTATTTATTGTTCGCATTGTCGCTCCAAGTCGCACACACTTCAAAGGTGTACCGCATTTTTAGGATTATCTCCTCATAATAGATTTACATTTGTCAAATCCGCTAACTTATGCACGAACTGCCTGAGTTCGGTGCATTCGTTCTCCTCTTGTCGGTCTACATCCACATGTAGACATTGCTCAAGTAAGCACCACACTCTACTGCATTTCTTTAAGGAAAATGACGACAGAATTTCTAACAAAGAAGTTCAAACTCCAAATGAGTCTTCCGCAACAAGTTCTTCTAATACGCATTCTTCGCCACCACTTGCCATGTCTACCATTGGCGAAGCTTTAGGTACTCCTCAATCGATATTACTGGCCACGGTGCGGTTCCAGGTCCGTGATAAGTGGGGAAATTACCAATCTGTTCGAGCCCTCTGTGATTCGGGCAGTCAAACTAGCTTCATGACAGAACGATGTCGTAAGCGTCTCGCTCTTGACCTCATTCCATCTTCATCGTCCATAACTGGAGTGGGTCATTCCGCTATCTCCTCTGCGCACGGATATGTAAATTGTTCAATCCGTCCGGATGGATCTTCTACCAATTTGGGTCTCGCTGCCATGGTGTTACCCTCTATCTGCTCGGAGTTACCGACTAGTCCGCTTTCCAATATTCATTGTTTCGAAAACTTGAAACTCGCTGACCCCTTGTGGCATTCTCCCGGTCCCGTGGATATGCTCCTCGGGGCTGAAGTCTTTTCTCGCATAGTCAAAGAGGGTGTCATATCTGGCGATGGTACGAGACCTGCTGCTATGAACACAATCTTTGGTTGGATACTTTTAGGTCCCACTTCTTCCAGCACAACGCATAAGGTGCATTCTTTTTTTGTCTCGACCGAATCTTGTCTTAACGACACGTTGAGAGAATTCTGGAAGTTGGAGGATATCCCCAATCGCTCAATCCTGTCGCCTGAAGATAAACAGGTGGAGGATCATTTCACAAATACGCACTACCGTGCGCCCTCTGGTCGTTTCGGAGTCTGTCTCCCCTTTAAGGAGTCTAAGTCGTCGCCGCCGTCGTTTCCTGGGTCACTCAAAATGGCCGATCGCCGATTATTGGCACTTGAACGTCGACTATCGAAGCAGCCTTCGGTACGTGATCTTTATCACAACTTTATGCGCGACTACTTAGATGCTGGTCACATGACTAAGCTTTCTACTCCACTGCCGCCTGATAACTGCTATTTTATCCCGCATCACTGCGTTCTGAAAACAGAAGGCAGCACCGCAAAGATACGCGTAGTTTTCGACGCGTCTGCCAACGCCGAAAACGGAACTTCATTGAACGCATGTTTGCTCACTGGAAGCAAGCTTCAATCAGATATTTCAGTTATACTCTTACGCTTTCGCTTGTACAACTATGTGTTTACATGCGACATCCGCCAAATGTATAGACAAATTTTAGTCTCTCCGCCTCATCGCGTATTTCAAATGATTCGCTGGAGATTTTCGCCGCAGGACCCCGTCGAGACTTATTCCTTGAATACCGTCACCTATGGGGTGTCAAGTAGTCCTTACTTGGCGATTCGCTGTTTGCTACAATTAGCAAAACAAGGTCAAAATCAATTCCCGCTAGCCTCTAGTGCCATTAATAATAGGCTTTACGTGGACGATTTGGCATTGGGTGCCGATGACATCGCTTCCGCCATAAAACTTAGGGACGAGCTTGTCCAGTTATTGAGTTCAGGTGGCTTTGAGCTCCGTAAGTGGGCGTCTAATCACGCAGCTGTGTTGGATGGTATTCCTGAGGATCATCGTCAGACCAGTTCGTCTAATTTTGATCCAGACGCAGAAATGATTTGTAAAATTCGTGGCCTCCAGTGGCAGTCCAATCCGGACGTTTTCACCTTTCATGTCAACGCCGTCCACACACAGTGCTCCAAGAGATCTATTTTATCGGAAGTTACCCGTATCTATGATCATCTGGGGTTTCTGTCACCTTTAACATTCTTCGCTAAACATCTCATCCAGCGCCTATGGTCTTTGGCATTGGGCTGGGATGAATTACCGCCGCCTGAAATATGTTCTCAATGGCAGAACTATAAGGCCTCTTTATCGCAGCTGTCTCACGTAAAGATAAATCGGTGTCTTAGACCGCAATCTTTCGTCGAGTGTCAACTGCACGCATTCTGCGACGCCTCTTGGCGCCATGTCAGGTCAGCTGACAATCCCGCTGATCCCGCTTCTCGAGGTCTTTCGCAAGAGCTGTTGTTGTCATGTTCCCTTTGGTGGGCGGGGCCTCCTTGGCTTAAAGAACCACCATCCATGTGGCCTGACGATTTTCTCGTTTCCGCTATCTCCGCTGACTCTCTGCCTGAGGGCAAGGTCGTTTCTTTACTCGCTGAAGTAAGTACTTCTATTGTAGATCGTTTACTTCTTCAACATTCTTCGCTGCTAAAAATACAACGCATCCTGGCATATTGTTTTCGATTTGTCCAGAACGCTCGAGGACACGATCGAAAGTCACTCACTTTAACTGATGCTGATTTACACCAAGCCTTACTGGTCAGGGTCAAGGACGTTCAGTCCTCATATTTCAAATCTGAAACTGCTCAGATACGCAAGGGACAGTTGTGCCCAGAATACTTACAGAAATTATCGTCTTTCATTGACGCTGACAGGATATTTCGAGCAGGTGGTCGTTTGGTTCATTCCCCTTTGTCTATGGAAGCCAAGCATCCTGATCTACTTCCGCAGAAACACAAACTCGCCGACAAGGTTCTACGAAGACCCTTAGTCAAGCTCTGCCCATTACCCTGTCAGTAATGAGCAGCCTCTTATCAATTTATAATTTGTAAATATCGCAACTGCTGTAAGTTTTAGGAAATTCACATTTAATTCGCATTCTTCGCTTATTATTCGCTACGCAAGTGCTGCAAAGTAAATCTTTATTTTAATAGTCATTTTTCAAATTCGCAAATTCGCTTTCACTTTTTTTCGGAAAATTACATTGTAATTTTGGTGGGCGGTAATGTTCCGTCCCCATTTCCCGTTCCTACACCCGCCTGTGCTCCGGACGGCAGAGTGCAAAACGACGTATCGATACTCGCCCCGCACCCCTGAAGGAAGAACCTACAGGTGAAGAGAGATTCAAGATATACTTCGAGACGGTCGCACGCAAAAATATCGCTCCGCGCTCCGCACTATCCGCACGCTCGCTATCGTTATCCAAACTGTAAGTACCCGCTTGTTTTTCCTAATTACTTCTTATCCTTATCAATATATAATTATTTTATCCCGCATTTATCGCTACACCGCCACTATTCATTAATCCGCGTTTATTGGGAATTACAGGAACTAAAGCTGTTTTCTGTACCCTACCGCCGGCGTCTTAGACAGGTCGTAAAATATAATTGCGCTTGTGATAAGAACCCCAAACAAATCTATTAACGAAGAGAAGAACTCAAACCAAAAACGTAAATGTATATTTCTCACAGTCTAATCAAAGAAAATTACTGAAAATAAAACAACAAAAGGTTAAAACATGTAAAAAATCAAAAATGTTACAACACAAAATATCGCTTTCTTCTTGAAAAGATCCAACAGTTGTATTGGTTATAAATCTAGATATAACCTTCTTTGGGAGCAAAAACACAACATTCTGCTTATATAATGTGCGGAACAAACTGAAATGTTACCATCTTACGAAGAATCATGACGCCATCTGCCTCAAAACCAGAGAGTTACATCTCCCGACTGGCGGCGTTTACGTGTAACTTCATATACAACCTTCTTCCACATTAAAATAGAGATAATTTTACATAAGTATTATGAATATCTCAAAATTCGACTTTTTTGAGATGTAACCCTCTTCTTCCGGATGAACGATATAAGTTATTCGCTTTATTTATTAACTCTGGATATGTTTTTGCCCTAACTAGGAGGCTATTGTCGTCTGCATATTATGTTGCTATACATTGGATCGTCTTCAGTTATGACTTATGATTTCATCCAGGTCGTTACAGAAAATAAGGAACGATATGGGACCAAGAATACTTCCTTGTGGTACACCTACATTGCTGTACAACACTTCAGATTTCACTGTTTCGTTATTTATGGTTGCCTTTACCCTCTGTGGTCTATCCTGAAGATATCCTTTTATCCATTTTAGTATACTTCCCCGAATACCATACCGCTCCAACTTCATCAATAATATCTCATGGTTCAGGGAGTCATAGGCTTTCGACAAGTCCAAGAGTATTCCCATTGCAAGCTTTTTGAGATGATGTTTTGAACAAACTGGAATAGTGCAGTTTGAGTTGATCTTCCTTTTAAAAATCCATGTTGGAAGGGGCTAAAACAGTTACATTCATGTAAGAAACCTAACATTGGTCACATGGTATACAAACATATGTCCGCAATCGCTTCGTTACCGATCTACATTGTGTTGAAATTAAAAAAAATATAGTTTTTTCTTTATAGCTCGCATAGTTTTTGAGAGAGCTCAAATTTGGAATAGAGGGTAGGCTGTAGGCACTGGCCATGCCAAATGGTTGTGAGAATTTACAGAGAGATTTTTTCCCTGAGTTTCTCCCATTTCTTCCCCTGAACTTTTTTGCGATGCGCCACTGGTAAATTCTAAAATACAATATGCATTTTCTGTTTTACTTAGAAACTTTTTGGTCTTCTATATTTTTTTTGAATCTGCAACCGTTATCAAGAAAAAAAATAAGAAACAATTTTCTCTTGTTCTTTAGACGATTCTTCAAATTTAAAAAAATCGTAAAACAGATTTTGGCTTTTTTTTGGATACTTTTTCATTTACACTAATTTTGACAGCTTAGTCGGCACTGCCTGTTGAAAATTAAAGCTGGATTGACCCTGTTTGACTAACCTCAAGGAGCTATAAAGAAAAAAATAGAATAATCTTAAAATTTCAATATACGAATACCTCGACGATTTTTCTGAAAAAAAAATGAGGGAGGACCACTGAACTCCCCTTCAACGACCCCAGACCCTTGAAGGCTGTCTCCCTAAAATTATCATAAAACTTTTTTTTTTAACCTGATCCCAACCTGATAAAGATCCCAAATCTATGGCTTGGAAGCCGCCACTGGAAGGGGAAGGGGATTTACGACTATATACTTCTATCCGGACTGAAACTGTTTTGCTCTGTGACGTAGCAACAGTAGGTAGAGTGATAAAAAAAAATTAAGTAGATTTAATTAAATTTCAAGAGAACTAACTCTAACTAAATCACAATGCAATTTTTTCAGAATTTTCTCATAAATGAAAATCGATCTCAGCTTGATTTTCTTCTTGGTATCAACAACTGACAAAATTCTGAAGAAATTACATTATGATCTAGTTGAACGGCTAAGTGCAGAAAGGGAAGTACTTCAAAATATTAGTTCTGAGAAAATCAATATAAACTGGGTAGGCACTGCTCTTAATCTGCATCGACGCATTTTTTTTATTAATTAATTGTGCCATGTAAATAAATAATTATTATGAAGAAGAGCGAGTTTCACTTTGTGTGTTACCTTATCTGTGCCAATATTATTTTTAAAATCTCGCAAATTTAAAACTATTAAGAGCAGAAAGGAAAGTATTGTTGTAGTACTTCCCTTTCTGCATCAAACGGGATTTTCTGCGTAGCCTATAAGAACAACTAAATCGCATCGCATGACTTTCTTTTCTGCGCCAAACGATCGGGCTAGGTCGAAACTATATGAAAGCATGTGTAACTCATTTTTCGTTAAAATGTCAGTACTTCCCTTTCTGCACTTAGCCATTCAGTTAGGTAAATTGAAATTTATTTAAATCAAGTTACTTGTTTTATTATCACCATAGTTACCATACTGTTGCTATGTCATTAAATAATTTTAATATTCATTTACATTTATCTGAAGATGATGCTTTGAAAGCAGTGAAACACGTGTTGCATTACCAACTAATCCATCAATATGAAGTAGAATTTTAAAACAGTGTTTTATTTATTGATCAGTTTTTATTTAATTTTTTCTACTTTTCTAATTCTAGTTGTTGAAGATTACCGGATTATGAAAGTTGGGCAGGTTTAAACCATACCATACCACATAAACAGAAACTCTTATGAACAATAAACTGATGAAATATCAAAAATATGCATCCTTGATTTGTTTAATAAAGTAACAACTCTTCCATACCTTAAGATTAATTGTAGTTTTAATTGCAGGAAGCATTAGATGAAGCTGATTTAGAAGATCTAGAGGCTCAATTGTACTGTCAGGTATATCATACTAATCCTGTTGAAAATGAAGACCTGTCTGCCTTAGAAACGGTTAAAGAAAATAACACTCCTAGTAATAATATTACTACTGCTACTACTGCTAACAAACGATACTTTAAATCGTTTTCAAACTGTAGTCCTGCCAAAGAAAAACCAAATCAGGTGAACAGTAATCGCATGATAACAAGCAGTGCCAATGGAAACCCTAATACTAGCACTAGTACTACTACTATTAGTACGACCAACGTCCCCGTTCACAACGTTAGTACTGTCGAGGTCAATAGTCAAGTAAAACATAAAAAAAGAAAAAAAAAATCTGGTCAAGATAATGATTCAAAATATGAACAAATTTTGAGTTCGCTGCTGAAATTAAGGGGTCCTTTACAGAATGCAAGTCAAGATGTGAACCTGTCATCTCACTTGAGAAATGAATTCAACAATAGTTTCAATAATGTATACGATCAAATGAAAAAAACATATCCAAATAAATCTGCTAGAGATAAGAAATTGAAAAATTGGAATTTTTTAGTAACAAAATTAACAAGGAAATTGAGCCCAAAATTTATAGCGGTTATAAAAGCTAAGGCTGAAAAACGCGCTCAAAAGTTGGCTAGAAAGTTAAATAAGTCTACTGAGAAAGGAAATAAGTCTACTGAGAAAGGAAATAAGTCTACCGAGAAAGAAAATAAGTCTACTGAGAAAGAAAATAAGTCTACTGAGAAAGAACCAGAGCCAGTTGCTGAAGTAATTTGTCTGTCGGATAGTGATGATGATAACGATAGCGTTATTGAAATTCCACGACATTTCCCTCTTGTTTGTGTGTCTGATTCGGAAAGTGAAGAAACAACTTCATTAACCACAACAGACAATGGAACCGAGAGTACTTTTGTTTCTTCAAATGTGGTTATTAAACAAGAAATTAATGACACTGCTGACGCGGATAGTACTAGCAGTAGCACTATCACTAGCACCAGCACTAAAACTACCCCTGACAATGCTAACACAGACGGTCAACATGAAGTAAACGAAGAACAAGAGCATGATAATGATGATGTTATAATCGTAGAAAATCCCAACCGAAATGAAGTTATCGATCTGGACTCGGATGCTTCAGATAACGAGGAGACTCATGATCAGAATATAAGTGAAACACCCATGTTTGATGATAATACCCAATCATACGATTCTGTTAACGGCCCAGATAAAGGTAACACCACCCAAGAGAGCTTTGAAGATTTCAACGCAACTACTGAAGGGACTTCTTACGAGTTTCTAAACTCGTGTAACGCTAGCGCTCAAAGTAGTCCTGATTCCCACGATCCAGTTCCGAGCGGAAACAGAACAGAGTTCGCCAGACCTGCAAATCCGTGCGAAGTGTACGAATCGGGAGGTAGTAGCACTACATCTGAATGTGTCCCTCGGATCTTGAAACCTGTGGTGTTCAATGAAGAAGAGTTCCCTCAAGATGATATGTTTTCAGAGGAAAATTTGGAAAAATTCAAACATTTAATCTCGACACCCAAACAAACCAAAGCGAAATCTGGGAAGCACGCTCGTGAAACTTTGAAAAATGCAGCGGACGATGACAATGAAGAAGGTAAAGAAAGCGATGATGAAGAATTAAACGAAAGTTCTAATAAAAGTTTCAAAAAATTACCGAATTTATCGTCGATAGATAAAAGTTCAGGTTCAGATAAAAAGAAAAACAGAAAGAATTTGAAAGAGGATGACTCTGAAACTACAGCACCCGCTGGATCAAAGAAAAGCAAGAAAAAGAGAACCACTTCTGAAAGAAGTACCGAAGTAATTGTTGAAGCTGATACTACTGCAACTGATCAAGTTATTTTTGAGAGTAAGAAAACCAAGAAAAGAAAAAACACCGAATTAGACGTGGATATCACCGAACCCAATTTACAGAAGAAAAAATCAAAGAAAAAACGTAAACAATCTGGCTGCGAAAGTAATCAAGATGAGCAAGACACTACCGAAATGGATACCACTTGCAACGATACAAGTTTATTTGATCTCACCGCTGAATTCCAAAATAGCGATTTCGTTATAGTTGATGAATTTAACGCCGAAAATAACGAGTCTGAGCTAGACCAGTTAAATACATCAAATTTAAAAGATTCTGTGACTTGTTCAGGGGACAACTTGATTGAATCCTGTTCAGATGATGAAGCTGCCGTCGAAGTTCATTCTACTACTAATGAGACCGAGACTTCAACAACGTTTTTAGTTCAAGGTTCTTCAAATGATATTGGAAAGCATCCAGAAAGTCACACACATAAAAATTCACAAAAAGAATTGGTGTCTGATCTTACTATAAATGTTACATCTTCAACTAAGAACAAAAAATCTAGATTTGAAAATCATTGGAGTCCCAATAAGGATATTTTCAATTCTACAATAGTAAACGTTAAGGATTTTGATGTGGATAAGATATGTGGTAAACTATCTAGTGAGTATATTCTATCATAATTGAGAGCGTCCTAATTTATTCTACGAATTTTATTTTAATTCTAGGTGACCCTCAATTGTGGGAAATCGTGCATTTGGATGCTATAAATTATCGCAGTGTGAGGGGAACAGGAGTAAGGTGTAGAAAGTGTAGGGAGTACGGACATGCTGCTGTGAGATGTCATAATAAAGCGGGACCTATAGTTTGCAGTATGTGTGCTGCTGTGGGACATTCCTCCGCCTGGTGTCCGAATAAGTTGTGCAATTGGGTAAATTTATTTAGAAAATTACATTTAGACAATTTGCTGAATCGTTTGGTTTCTAGTGCGGGGACAGTGTGCCCAGTTCGATATCCGTTTGCAGAAAATGCATTCGATTCAAGCACCACATCTGTAGAGTGTGCCAAATGAAGGGTCATTCTGAAGATTACTGTCCTGATTTATGGAGACGATATCATTTAACGGTAATGTATCTTTTTTTTACTATTTACATTGTGCTCAAAATTGGCTATGGAATCAGTTTTTATCAGAAAAAGCGAGTACTCGCTATTTCATGGGTAAATGCTGTTAGATAGGTCTATGGTAGCTGCTTCTCTTAACAGTTGTATTCACCAAGTATTAATTTTATTAAGTCTTCTTCCTGAGAGGTCTCTCCAGAGGTTTTATCCTTGGATAATTAGGAGCACACCTTAACAAGATTGGTCTACAAAATCATGATCTGTGATACCCCAACACATCTCTTAATTGAGTGCCATGCATGTACAACAAAAAAGGTATTGCTCTCTAGGTGGTGTATCACCCAACGGACAATAGTTACCAGAAGGAGAGATAAAAGATCTAGGTTGTGGTCATACCCACAAATACAATGCAATACCTTAACAGTTATTTTGAGACAGATGTTTTAACGAATTGTTTGTTTCTGATAGCCTGATATATTTCTTGCTTTGTTTAAGAAGTACAGGGCCACGCATTGGTTTAAGTATTTTTTATAGTGATATCTGATAGGATGTTCTGTCCCTTTATGCATTTACAAATTCAATAAATTTCAATATTCATCAAACATAAGAATTCGAGAGCAGAAGAATTCGTAGCCAACTTTGAGTACTGATTCATGTAATTGTTTTTTTATAAATTGATGATGTTTTACAGACTGAGGTAGGACCTCTCAAGAAGCCAAGTGGAACATTCAAACATCCCAGAAAAAGTTGCTGTATTTGCGCAAACATTGGACACACTGAAGATTCATGTAGAAAAGCTCTGGGTTATAAAATCAGTGCAAATGTTCACCTGTATGATAACGTTTATAACAATCAGGATGCTTCGAGGGTTATTGTTGCAGATAATTTGCAAAATGTAGGAAATGTTAATGACATACGTGCGCCGATTCCTCAACAGGTTTGGGAAATGCAGAATCGAAACAACAGGCTTGGTGAATCTAATCCTAATAATAGACAAATTATGAATGTACCGTTTCAACATTATATACCACAAACCAGCAATTCACAAGCAATTCTACCTGTATATAATTTTCCCCAACAATTTTCTCCGATGCAGCAGTTTAATATTCCTCTTTCTCCGTCTAAATTCCAGACAGATTTTCCTGTACCGCAAAGGGAAATGTACGATTTTATAACAACGAGACCCCTTCATGTAGTACAGAACTTCCTGAAAGAAAAACTTAACAGGCTGAGCAGTTTTAATTGCGACCCGGCTTTTCTGGAGGGATTCATTACATGCCTTGAAAATATGCCGAATCCTAAGCCAGATCAGCTGTCCTTAGCTTACATGCACTTGAACATGCTGGTTTTTGGTATATATAATTATGCGAACGCTCGTAAACATTTAGATCACCTTAGACAATTTCAACAAATTCCTTCTCATCACAGACTTAAGAAATGTAAACGAACTGAATTGTGGAATTCATATTCTTATATATTTGGAACAATCAAACATACCCCTCGATCTACTTTATATTTACGACAGATAATTCTAAATAATACTAGATGAATTTTTTTGGTTCTTATTAAATTCATATTTAAATAAATATTCTGATCTGTTAATTTAATTGAGAATTTTTCACATCCAGTGAAAGAATTGTCTGTAGTATGTTTTTCTTTTGTTCTGTACAGTAGAGTACCGATTATCCGTGCACGCACACAGATGAGCACGGACCCTCATTTATTGATGGATGCACAAATAAAAACCAGTTTGAAACATGTACAACATAATTACACATTGCATTTCAGAAGAACCTACCTATATTAGATGTACATATTTTGTGAGAAAATGATTGTTTATTTAAATAACAGTGTTCGTGTTATGTAAATATATATTTATATGTATATTTTTAAATCAAACCATTGACATATTCCGTTCCAAGTATTCCTATTCATTTCTGACTTTTGAGTAGATATAAATAATGGACGGATTATCCGGGCTTTTCAATTATCCCGGAGTGATGATTTCCCAATTAACACGGATAATCCGTACTCTACTGTAGTTTATTGTATCCATGATTGATCCTTATGCAAAGATGTCCGATATGTTTTATGTTTTTTACATTTCTCTAAATTTACATATAAAACAACATCAACATAATAAAATTATTTTGAAATAAATAAAAAGCAGCTTGTTCTGATCGGGTTTCAGAATATTGGGTTTTGTGTACAGGTGTTTCTAAAATAACAATAAAACTTTTCTATGTAATTAAGGATGTATATAAGTAGTTATAAATGGCTTGTAAAAGGAAGATTAATTAAGGGATAATAATTATTATTGTTACTATTGCTTTTTTGACCTTTCTTTTCAGGTTTGAAATACGAGATTATGTCAGTTATACTGCGTGGTCATCAATGATTGAAATTTGAATTTGAAGAAGTCTTTACTTCGACAATCAGTTTTCCTAAGTTGCTAACATATTTGAAAATCTTCACTCATATAAAAAAATTCAATATTTTTTCTCTTTTCCTAGTTTTGTTTTTCAAAAAAATAATTTTTTGAAGATTATTTTATTTTCATTCTTATTTTAGAATAAAAATTCAATATGGACTTACATTAACAAGTAAAAAGACCAACTTAATATGAGTTCAGTATACTATAATTTTTTATTTTTTTTTAGTTTTGCTTCAACAGTAATAGTGCAGTGTACATTTTGTAATATATTCTTCCTTTTATAAGAAAAAAATGTTTATATTCTATTCTTATTATTTAATTAGCAGGTGTTTGAAAATGAACTTGTTAGGATTTCTAAAATTTGTATTTAACAAATTATCTAAAATATCTAAATTATTATGATAACTTAGTGATGGGAACTTTCCTGGCGATATTATCAAGTAACTGCCAGGTCAGGCATGTAAAGTACAAACAAAATGAAAGACAGTGTTAACTCCATTTGGAAGATTTTATAGTTCGTGACTGGGAGATATTTTGTACATATTGTTGATTTAAGATTTATTTATGTTTTTGTAATTTTGGTATTGAAAAAAAAGTGGTAACAGCTATTTAACACACAGCTAAGTACATGTACAGTTGAAAAAAAAACAATGTATGTTCTATGTATAGATTGAATTAAATAATTTATGAATTTAATAATTTAAAAGTTTCAATGTACCTAATTATGAATTAAACCATACATATTGATTAGTGAGTGAGCATTATAATTATTATTAAACATTAGGTTTCTCAACAATCAATTTATATTGTTTTAACCATAATCAAATTTATACATTGGAATAAAGACACATGCACTGTAATCGTTCAGTTGGGATTAAATAAAATGTTGCATGTTTTTGAAGCATACCTACTTCATTAAAACTCTATTTACAAAGAAATTAATAATTAGGTATTATTGATTCATAATTGAAGGGATTATTGCTAGAACGTGATAAGCCACAACACATTAACCGAAATTTTTGGTGGCTTGTCACATTCTAACTGCAGAAGTTGGCGCTGTAGTATCAATGCTAGAACTGGATTTTAAAGCTAGTGGCTTCATCTTTATGAATATTTTTTAACTAATTTTTATGTGGCTAGTTACACTATTGCATGATTAAAAAACAGCGAAATCTCATTTTTGTAACAAGTGTGGCTTGTCACGTTCTGGCAATAAGCCCTTGAATTATAAGATTTATTGACAATTTTACACAAATGAAATGGAAATTGTTGGTTCAATTTAAATAGTTACCATTTATTGTTACAAACAATTCACTATAAAATCTATGATTTATTAATAAGCTAAATAACCTAAAACGTAACAGACAGAGCAATCTGCCTCTGTATAAAGACTCGTCGCTACTTGCATAGTATAGACAATACATAGGCTGCACATCTTTTCAAATTTATTGTAGGTACTGCAGAACCAAATAAGCTCTTAATTCTCTCAACTGGTGAGATTATGTATGTCTAAACTTTTCTTTCGGTTTAAAACATTATGTCACATTTTATGAATTTTACAGGACCAGAAAAATATTTCAGGATGTGTTATTCAATGAAAAAGTTGATAATTTAAGTTAAATATTATTAATGATAATATTAAATTAAAATTTAGATTTAGAAATTGCAACTTAACATCCAAGTCCAAATGCTATCTCCTTTTTCATTGATTAGACATACGTCCGAACAACCAACCTCACTTTATATTCTCCACGACAGATTACTGATGTCCAAAACATATACTACCTTAGATTCCTTAGAACATACGTAAAAATTCGTTCTGACTTCAGTCTTTTGTAACATTTTACTTATTATTGTTATAAAATGGTACCCTGCAATTCAGCATGGATGGTCTGAATGTTATCCCACCTTTGTGAACTAGCAAGAAGAATAATAATTGAACCCTATGCTGCAACAACGTTGTAAGTGCCAAAAGTAAATTTTGCGGGAAGCCGAAATAAACATTTTTTTGTGAACCAATACAATACATCAGCTTACAAAGATTAATATATTAATGTTAATTAATGAATATAATTAATTAATATATTAATGTTTGTAAGCTGATATATTATATTGGTTTACAAAAAAATGTTTATTTCGACTTCCCGCAAAATTTACTTTTGGCACTTACAACGTTGTTGCAGCATAGGGTTCAATTGTTCTCCAAGTTTTTTAATTTTATTATATTATTATCATCAGTACCTACTATAAATTTTATCGAATGAATCCGCATTACCAATTCTTTGTGAATAAGGCTTTATTTAATGAAGCTTAGATTCGAAAAAATATTTATTAGCACATCGATTGTTATTCTCTGTATATTTTTGTAATTATCGAGGCCCTTATTCTCTATCTTATGTTATATAACAGAGACATAACAGCAAGGCCATATTTAATCTGGGTTCACCCTTAGGCTTTTAGGCACGGTGAACTGACGGAAGCTTTAAATGGTAGCAGAAATCGTCACGTACCCAGGTGTATTGTCGCAGTCAGTTGCATGTTTAGTTCTGCCGAGCGTTTTACTCTGGCAAGCGCAAGCATAAATCATTCACTGATGAACGTGACAATGTGCTTTTAGGCCAAATTCTGTACCAAAGGGTGTTTTAAAGAAATAGCCTCTCAAATGAAATGTTGCAGGTCAATTTTTTTACTATTGAAGGTGAAGGCAAATTTCCCAGGAATATTACCAAAAAATGTGCCGCTGTTGGCTTCAGTTTAAGCTTAAATCCAAGTCTTGATAACAGAGTAACCGCAATGTAATGTTTATAACAGAGATTAGAGAATAAGGGTGGTAATCTCAATCTCGAAATAATAAACCAAATTTGTATTTTGAACATGAAAAAACAATAAATATAACATGAAAAAATATTTGAAACCAGTTTTATTTCAAAAGTATTACCTACCTCAATAAATAAATTAAATTACCAAACATTTTTTGTTTTTAGTAGTGTTGGAAGTAAACTTCCACAATTGGTTTAAAAAGCCCCTCTCTTCCCTCTAATCACTGAAGCTATAGGCAGTATAATAAATAGGCTGATCAGTAACACTTGGTGCATGCATGGATAAACTTTACTTTTCAAGGGTAGCTTATATCCTTAACGCAGTGTTGTCAGTTCTTTTTTCGAAAGATGATCATTCTTGTAAAAATAAAAATTGCAACATTGTATTGAACATGTGAATAAGTTTGGAGGTTTTTATTTCCATGGCAATTGTTCTAAGATGAGTTTGAGCGCTTGCCAAACTTCAAATATCTTTCAGATTTTACATAATCTTAGTAAATTTGAAAATTAGGTATCTGCGCTTTTCAGGTCTACGATGAAGACATTGTTTTTATTTTGATCAGTATTTTTATCGCTTATAGTGAACACTTTATGATTTGCAGAGATATTCTGTACGTGAATATTGTTGTCCTTATTTGAAGTATCACAATTATTGGCTGCTTTCGATATTTTCAATTCTATACATTTATGAGGAATTAATGGGAGGTTTAAAGTTTCACTTCTATCTGTTTCAATGGGTTGAATAAATGAGCAGAATGATTTATTTTCAAAATCTTGGTCAAATTCGCTTTTCAATCGCGCATAATTATGATCATTTATGAATGGGACTTCTCCATGTTCAAGTTTAACATTTCTTGTTTCATCATGTGTAGATTTCTTTGGATCATTACTACTTCTTTCAGTTTTAATAGTAATTAAATTGGGATAGCATAAATTATCATATTTTATATCAATTTCTTCTTCTTTCATGTTAAAACCTCTTTCTGAATCTAAAATATTTTCATCACCTTGGTTTTCACATTCGCCAACATTTTCTCTCTTTATTTCAATATTCTCATGAACGCTCTCCTTGCTATGGACGATCCTAGAATGAATTTCAGATTTCTCTTTCTTAGATCCATTAAGTAACGCTTTAAAATCAAAAGTAACTTTTAAATTACTCGATTGCTTTGTTGTGGCAGTTAAACGATTCCTTCCTGTGAAATTAATCTTAATGAGATTGGTGCCCGAGGTACTATTTAGAGAGCCCTCACACATTTCTCCCTTTGATGTGGTAACAAATTCTTGATTAGTACAATTACTGGACTTCCACCTGGACCTATCCTCTTGTTCAATCAAGTTCCCAATAGTTTCCACTTTCACATCTTTCAGGATTTCATTGTCTAATACTGACACGCCCATATTAATAAATTCAGGGGTACTTTCACTGATATCGTCAAGTTCTACCTTTACCTCGGTTTCCTCTTCTAATATATTATTATGGCGAGGATGGGAAAAGTTCTGGCAGTTAAATTTATGTGAATTAATAAATTCAGGTGTACTGGCACTGGTATCATCAAGTTCTAGTTCTACCTTTACCTTGGTATCCTCTTCCATTATATTATTATGGTAAGGATGGGAAAAGTTCTGGCAGTTGAATTTATGTGGAATTACTCCTACATTGAGTTTAACGGTGTCTTTGCCCATTAGTTTACAATACATATAGTTTCTGGTATCTTTCATTAACTAAAACAAATTCATAAGGATAGTTAAATGTTAAATTATGAAATTTATGTGGATAAAACTGCTGTGAAGGCTTCCATTTCTCAACACGTACCTACTCATAGATCATTTTGTGCAGACATTCTTCCAAGAAAAATGATAAGACTTGAGCCTTGAAAAGTGTAAAAATGGGGGCCTTGTTCAACAGTTTTATCATCCAAATCTTACATCAAAATGGTCTTCACAAACTATATTCCTGTCCCCTAATTTCCAGGGTCTTCCCATGGCTTTTTGCCATCGTTCTCTTAACTGTTTATTGGGTGGTACAGGGAAGAATATTTTGTTGGAAGTTGTTAATGGAGAGCTTTTGCATTTTGGTACAGAACAACAATTATTTTCAGGATCCAGAGTGCTGGTTGTAGTCATTTTTAAGATTGTTAAATATCAGCAAATAGCATTAATAATAATAATGTTAAAGTTAAATAAATTAGAATAATTATTATTTTGTCATAAACAGTGAACACCAACAACAAGAATATAAATAATCACTATAACAATTAACAATAACAAACCGTAAACCGGCAAACAGCTGATTCTGATATTGAATGAAATGAATGAATATTGATGAATAAATAATAAATGAATACTGTCATCGTCATCTGATATGAATGACATTACAACTGTGACATCATTATTGTACTGTCATTCGTCACACCAACCTGCTTTGAATACAAAACGTCAGGAAGGACTATGGGTCCATTGGCCGTTCTACTATACGCGACGAAAAACGCCATTTTTTAATACCTAATACTTGTTTAGACATGTTTGAATGAGGGATATACAGGGTGTTTACTGTAAGGTTGGCCAAACTTCACAGGCTGATTCTTCAGACTAAAATAATGGGTCGTTTTTTACTGATGCAGCGTGTTTAACCAGCTGCGTTCTGGTTTCCAACATTGCATTTTTGTGTTAAAGTAATGACGTCACGAACTAAAACGCTTTAACCAGTTTGATTGTGGTTTTAACCAATTTTCGAGACTGGTTAGTAGCGTTTTGAGACAGAAGAAAGTGTAGTTGTATGTAACTGGTATGTTTTAATTTAAATTATTCTGCAGGATGGCCATTTATCCCCTTATTTTCAATATTTAAAAAAATGCAGATGAAAGACTTTTCTAGCAACAACAAATCATCTTAATGCAAAATGTTCTGTAATATGAAAGCTGCAGTAACTGACTAATCAATGGTGTTATAATAAGTGTGGCTTTGAATTCGGAACATTATAGGACAAAACTGAAAAGGGGCCAATCTCAACCTCTTCAGTCTTCAGTTAATTTTATGGTTAGGTTAAGAACTATGGAGTTGGGATCTTTGAATTTGAAAACTGACAGATATGACATGACTGATAATGACAGTGGTTCAAAAAATGTATTTTCCTGCATATCAAACTAGTGGCGTCATCCTTTAATACGCTTCAAACCACGGTGTAAGATATATAGGTGAGTGAACGAAGCACGTATTTCAACAGTAAAGCGCGCGACGAAAACCTGAACCTCAGTGTATGAGAGAGTCACAGCTGGGCTCTGACCTCTTGCTCTTACACATGCAAATTGCCATTATCAGGGTGTCATGCTACTCAATTTTATTTTTTTCTGAAGAAGCGATAAGCAAAAATTAGTAGAAACTTTGATGTGCCTAATTGTAGAAGTTGATGCGATGAAAGTACAGGGTGTCTGCTTAAGGCTGGCCACCGGCTATATCTCGGAAACTAATGGACCTAGAACCTCAAAATAAAAAATTTCCAGACATAAGTGATCACGAGAAATTCAATGAAAATATTTTCAAGATGGCCGCGCTTCCGGAAATACCGGAAGTTGACACCTACTTCGTTATTTTAACAGGAACACCCTGTATATTATTATATTTTTTAAATGTCTGAAAAAATCGAATACAGGTGGTTGTCACCATTGGAATTTAGAAGGTTAGGTTTATGAGTTATAAACAAGTGAAAATCGAAAATTTTCAACTTCAAAGCAGTCTAGAACTAGAACGGCTCAAGATATCCAAAAACGGTTTACATGTCCCTATCCTAACTTTTCACGTTTTATCCCAGTATTGTCCGTATTCATCAAACTTCAAAATATAACTCTGGGGTTATATTTTGAATTTTCTGACAGCTAATTGGTCTATTGCTCAAAGCCTACGAACGCTACGAAGTTTAAACCAATGACATGTTCCAAAATATAACCCCAGGGGTTATATTTATTGATGAATACGGGCCTATGTGGAGTAAATTTTAATACAGGGTGATGAAAATTATCCGATTTTTCATCACCCTGTATTAAAATTTAAACCACATAGGCCCGTATTCATCAATAAATATAACCCCTGGGGTTATATTTTGGAACATGTCATTGGTTTAAAATTCGTAGCGTTCGTAGGCTTTGAGCATTAGACCAATCAGCTGTCAGAAAATTCAAAATATAACCCCAGAGTTATATTTTGAAGTTTGATGAATACGGACAATAGTAGGATACTATGTGAAAAGTTAAGATAGGGACATGTAAACCGTTTTTAGATATCTTGAGCCCATCTAGTCCTACACTGCTTTGAAGTTGAAAATTTTCGATTTTCACTTGTTTATAGGTAACTCCTAAACCGCTCAATCTAAATTCCAATGGTGAAAACCACCTGTATTTGATTGCTGCAGACATTTAAAAAATATAATATTTTACAGGGTGTTCCCGTTGAAATAACGAAGTAGGTGTCAACTTCCGGTATTTCCGGAAGTGCGGCCATCTTGAAAATATTTTCATTGAATTTCTCTTGATCACTTATGTCTGGAAATTGAGACAGCGTATTTTTGAAGCTGCACAACAATTGAATGTCGCTGGAAGTGCAAGACAAGATAAGAAGATAATTTTTAAAAAGATGCAACGCTTGCATTCGACTTGGTGGCAGGCAATTTGAAAACATATCCTTTGATTTTCATTTGTGTTTTGTTTAGTTTTGTTTTCAATAAACACTTGTTACTGTAATTTAACACGTATTTTAATTCAAATACCTAATTAGTGATATAATTTCACAATGCGCTCCTTTTGCACTCAAACAGCAATATCTTTTTTTCTAAAGTAAAGCCGTAAAAGCATACAAAATATTACACCATTGCAGAAACTAGATCAAATGAGCCATTTTTAGGAATAACTTGCCAGGTTCACGGAGTAATTTTTTTACATGTATGAAGTGGCAAAGTTGGGTCATGAAAAAACAAAAATTTTCAATCGGGCAAAAAAATTAATAATTTTCCTAAAAGGTATATTACGGCACCAGAATATTTATTCGCCACTTAATCATTAATGGGGCTATTCAGCATTGCGTAACAAAATTAAAAATGTTAGAATATAAAATTTTGTATAACTGTGACACTCGAAAAACAGATCTAAGAAAAAACAGATTTTCACAAAATTTATAAAAGTCCCATTATCTCGAAAATAAACAATTTTATACTGAGATCATTTTATGATATTCTGGTCAGTCGCATAAGTTGGCCTATATTCAGCCCTTCAAGGAATGACGTTGATTTTTGGGACACCTGTATATAAATACCAAACATTTATCTGAAGGTAATATACCTATACGCTTTACGCTTATAAAAAATAAGTACTTTTTCCTAAACTGGAATTACTTATTCTCAGATTGTTTTTACTTTTTCTGATATGACTTTAACTATTCTTAAATTGAAGTTTCTTTTACTGAATTTGATTTTACTTTTCCTGAAATTGACGTTGAAAAGGTCACTTTCCTAGTTCCTTCGTAATAATACAATCGACGTCAAATTTGATTAGAAACATCCATAACCTTTAAACATTTTAGCTTGCCAAAAAGGAGTTCAAAGCTCAGTATTCGAAGAGGTACCAACATAATTCAAATTTTCAATAGCCACTCTGAATTATAAAAACATCTGGAATGGGTTATAATAGTAAAAACAAAATTATATATATATTTTTTATTTACTTGACAACCTAAGAAAGGTCTAGAAATGGAAAAACATTAAAAACAAAACATATATATGTCAAAATATAAAAACAAGGGGACGTTACTAAAATACAATAATTATTGTTTTACATTTAGGATGGTGGTATTAGTAAGGTAGCACTGTGGAGCAGGACATGGACTCCAAGCAGCATGTAATATCAACAGGTGGCAATAAATAAACTAACAAATGCTTGCCACTTAAAAAAAATAACACAAAAGTAACAGTTCTTAAGCGAACTATAACTTTTCAGGACACTAATATAGTGAACCAAGCAAAATTAAAGAAAAAATGCCATCATTAAAAGCAAAGAAAGTTACTGCTGGATCAGGCAGAAAGAATGCAACGAACAAAAATATCCATGGACTGTCTAATGAAATCTCTAAATTTATCGAATGATCCTGAAGATGACAATAAATAGAACGTTAAACTTTCTTTTGCTAATACAGACAACTTTGTTTTCCTTGAATTTCTGAGGTTCTTCATAAATCGTTTCCAACGAAAAGTGTTCAGTCTTTTGATGCATTTATCTAAATATATCTTTTTAATGTTAGTTAGGTTGTTGTTATTCTGTATCTTTGTTTTTTTGTGACGATTCTGTTCTCCAAAGTCGGACTTTTCCTAATACGCATCGAGCGACGAGGTTGAAATTCATTTTCAAATTCCATGTGCTCCAAAATTTACCTGTAAAAGTAAACATCCATAATTACATTTCTGATAATATCTGGAGAAAATGTTTTTCAAATTTTTTTCATGAAAACAAATCGGGCTTGTAGAGTTTTATCTAAATATTATAACAATAAGTAATCGACAAGATAACAGACAATCCTCGACAGGACTTTTCTAAGACATTCAGGACATGGGAGTTGGTATAAATTCGTCCCTCTTCATAACAAAAACACGGAGCAAATTAACACCAATAAAAAGGGCCTATATGGTTAAAACGGCCCTAATCCTCGAGCATATAAATAAATAATCAAATAAATTAAAATAAATAAATAAAGGTACTTTTTTGCATCAAGAAGTAAGTACATATTATAATGATTATCATACTGAATTGCAATGGATAGAATTGCAATCAATGGAACCTTAATTAATACCTTGTGCTTGTGACTGACTGGCTCTCATTTTACCAAAGAAGTGAATGACTTTAAATTTATAAAAATTGTAAAATTTGGCAATTTTTTAGTTCTAGTACAAGTATACTTACCTGCCCTTATTCATCACCTCATCTGCTGGTGCTGGAGTTGCCTCGGTCATTTCTTCCATATTGTATATAAAGATTAACAAAATCGCTTTCATTCATTTTATCAATCTTATATTCCTTTTTTGTGTCAATTTGTGGATTTTTTATTCGATAATGATAACGCAGATTGAATATTTTCTTCACTGTTTTATATTAAAATTAAAAGACCCAAGGAAATAAATTATGTTTTAAAACTATTTTTTAACAACAGATAGAGGGGTCTGTTTTACAAAAATATGAGTTATTAATAATAGTTTACTTTATCATACTTTTATCAAACTTGAAAATAATTTTGGCTCCCTCAACTCTAATAATAAAAATAATAAACACCTAACCCAGTCCAAATCCAAAATACAAAAAAGTATTCATTTATTCAGTCAGGACAATAATTAAGGCAAAAGTAAAACATATTGTTATTCGCTTTCACTTTCTTTTTCTTCATTGTCATTCGCTTCATTGAATTTTCTATCAGAAAAATTCAAAAGCCAAAATTCGAATCTATATACTAGAAAATCCTTTAGCCACTAGATATATAGGTACATTTTGATTACTATAAGGGCTGATAAGAATTCTACTAGATCTATATAAAATCTACCAAGTTGGCAACACTGGTTAATAGTGTTTTCCCAGTAATAACAAAAAATAATTTTCCGACGACCACCTACAAAAATGACAAAAAGCACACTATACTAAGGTACTTCGAAAAATATGCACAGCGTGTGACCCATTTTGTTCTTGAAACACCCTGTATAATTTTAATTTATGGTGCGATTTTAAAAGGATTTCTTTTAAGTCATGATGAGCTTGATAAACCATATTTTGGGAGCAAAAAGCGTATCATTCCTATACATAATCCAAGGCCTACTAGATCATCAATGTTTACTTGTAAAATATAAAAAATTCATATTAGCGATTTTTTTTGAAAAAAACTGGGCACGCCACAGAGGATTCACCAGCCCTTAAAACGGTACTGTACCTACTAAACTTTATTGGAAATGTGAGAGTAATAAGGATCTTGCAGTTATTTTAGAAATTCATAATAAATAGGTACTTCAAATTTTCATAAATTTATTCGAAAAAAATTAAATAAAAATAAATAAATTATTATAGCCAATAACTGCTCGTTCGCAACTAAAGGGTCCAATACAAACAATAACCGCCGGTGAAGTCCCTGACAGATAAATATTGAGGGTCAAAAAACGTTTAGAAAAAATATAAGAATAGCAGTTTAATGAGCTCTTCTGTGATTTTTCAATTCCATGAGCAATTTATAGACTGAAAAGTCACATAATATAGAGTTGATTCAGATTCAACTGCTATAGTACGATTAAGTTTAAAAAGTCATACGAATCGATTAAGAATACACACCCTTCTGATAGTTCGATTTATTTTGTTTCATATACGTCGTGGTTCTCATATAGAAACCATCAAGTTTGTCTAAACACTCCATCCCGCATAAATAAGTATACGTCAACATTGGTTTTGAATGAGAATTAAATGGACAACACAAAGGATAGAGTGTCATTATGTGAATAAATTTTATACAGTTGTCAGTGGCTCTCAAACTGACTTAAAAAGTTCAACCATTGATTGAATAATTCCTTCAATAATTCACGCACGTTGACAGTTTGAGTTGCATGTTTTTGTAAAAAATACTTCAAAATTAAAAGAGTCCAAGATTGGAGTTCCAACAACCAGCCGTCCGGCATGGCGGCATATGGAACAGCAGACGCATGTTCTATATGCCGCCTAGATGACGAACTTTGCGTTCATGAAAAAAGTGAGGATGGTGCCTAATAGTGGCGGCCATTTGTTAAGAGGGCAAATCCCTCTGCTAAATACCTTGTTCATATATTATGTTTGGCGGATAGCCACAGGCCTATTTTGTTTTTCAAAAAACTATTCCTATAAAGTTTGTATGTACATCTATGCTTTTCTTAAATAACTGTACCAACAGAATCTCGCCGCGTCACACACCTTTCCCGAGAAAAGTCAAGATAAGTGCCAAGTGGTACCGTTCAAAAAACAAACGCGTCTCTGAACGCGGGCCTTAAAATCTTATTTTGATAATTTTCTTGGGATAAAGGGTAATTTAATTAAAATAAAGGGTAATTTGCACCGTGCCACCTATCTGAACTTTTCTTGATAAAGCTGCGACGCGGCGAGATTCTGTTGACTGAGTTATTTTGGAGAAGCACAGACGTACCAAAACTTTGTAGGAATAGTTTCTCGAAAAAATAATTAGGCGAGCGGCTATCCGCCAAAAATTTACAAACATTATTTCCGGAAGAGTTTGCCTTCTTGAAAAAAGGCGGCCGCTCGACCTTGAGGCTTCAAGTGTCAGCGATCGGTTCGGCATCTAGGACCGGTTGCACAAACGTAAATTAAAAATGTTCAGATAATTACTGATTTTAAAATGCTTTGTATAATCAAAACATTGGTCCTATATTGGTAAAAATTAGTTTTCTCCCCTTTAAGAGTAGTCCAAATTACCGATAAAAAATAAAAGATTAAATATGTTCCCCATATTTTCAAAATTTACAATTTAAATTCAGTAATTATCTCAAAATTTTAAATTTACGTTCGTGCAACCTGCCCCTATAGTGATATAGAGTAGGACTGCACTTGGCCGACTAGAAAAAAACCCGGATACCGAGAGTACTCCAAGACGGTAATAAAAACATTTCTGAGCACGAAATATAAATTAAAAAAAAATTGAGTGGACCGAAAATAATATAAAACCAATCCTGTTCCTTTGTATTTTTATATGGGTAAGTAGGTATACTCACTTGTTTGAAAAATACCCGTTATTGGTGGAATATTTAAAAATTACTGCAATAATTGTGAATAATGTAAAGCGGAATATTAATGATTTTAATATCTATTTATTTCAGTGGGGACTTAAAAAATAGTAGGTAGGACCTACCTATACAGGGTGTCCGGAAATTATGCGCGAAAAATTAAGGGGGTGATTCTACTTGATGAAATATTGCCAAAAGTATCTACAGGGTGTATTGTAACGTCCGCATAATATTAGCACCACGTGATTCTACATCAAAAACAGAACATAAAGTTTTAATACCGTTTAGCTCTTAGACCTCAAATAACCTCAAATATTGCTTAATATTATTAAAAAACTCTTAAGTAAGAAGTAAAATAGCCAAATTATCCAAAATTTTAGATTTTTTTTCGGTAAAAATGGTTTTAATTAACATTTCAAAACTAGGAATTATTTGATTTCCTGGAGTTCCAATACTTCCAATCAATATTGCAACTGCTCGTTTTAATTGTTGAATAAAAAATTGAAAAAATAAAAGATCTTAAAAAAAATTGCAACATTGACACGTCGCAGCATGACATTTGTCTTGTTGCACCTTTTTTCGATTACATAGCAACCGCACACTATATCAAGTGAGGTGACTTCACGTCTAATAAATTATCTTAATTTTTATACCAGCGCCAGTGTTGCAAAATTTAAGAACGTTAAATTGTCCATATCTTAAAATCTGTGTACATCAAGAAAAAACTGTTGAGGACTTTTTTGTTCTGTTTTTGATGTAGAATCGCGTGGTGCTAATATTATGCGGACGTTACAATACACCCTGTATATTTTTTTTTTTGAAAACTCACAAATAAGAAAGTTATGAGCCTTCAAAGTTGATTTTTTTAAATCAATATTTTTTTATCATTTTTTTTTCTAATGTACGGATTTTCTTAAAATTTGACACACTGTTTTTTTTAATCATTTTTTTTTAATAAAATAATAAAATAATTTTAATAAAAAAAAATTGCTGTCAAAATGAAATCCAAAGCAAACGCCTTGTTTCCTAGGCAACCCTGCAGTTGTTTCCATATGGATACTTTTGGCAATATTCATCAAGTAGAATCACCCCCTTATGTATTGTATTAACCCCCTTATTGTATTAACCAGTAATACAATAATTACATATTAAAACCAAAAAACATTTTGGCATTTTCTGGTGAAATGAAAAATCTTAACTCGGACGGTGTGACATCACATAATATGACTTTTTAAACTTAATCGTACCATATTCTTATACTTTTTATAAACATATTTTGACCCTCATATTTATCTGTCAAGGACTTCACTGATTATTAATAATTTATTTATAAATAATCCAAAGTCCAGAAAAATATAAAAGAAATCTTATATCGTTTCAAAGTAGGTACCTACTTAAATTTATAGATTTGAAAATACTTCAGACTTCAGTCTGCAATTAACTCCCCAGATGCCGCCACACGGCCGCACTATAAAACGTGGTCAATAGTAAGGGGATGTGATTCCGCTCGAACAGCTGATTTGTGTTAAATATTTGACAGACACTATTCGGTCATGGCTGAGGTTATCTCCTAAGAAAGACAGAACTACTACTATTAATAATGCACACAACAAGGATGAACAGTAGTGTAGAAAATGGCAGCTGTAGGTACAACAAATTTTAATTGTTTAGAAATTAAAACACGTAGCATAGAACAAACCCTTCTTCCTCTTATCAAACAGGTAAATTATTAATTGTTTTCATGTTTAGTCATGTTATAGTTGTTTATTATTTATTATAGAGGCTTCATCCGTTTTGTTTTGCGTTTAACAAGGGTGTGCACTTTGACATTTATAAGTGTTATTATTAGTGATATAAAATGGGCTATTTAACGTTTCTAGCAATAGTAAAAGAATAACCGACATGAAATAGAAACACTTTTTAGTTTCTCGTAGGTAATAGTCGCAGTTTTAGTTGTAGATAACCTAGGATTTCGTAAGTTTTGAATTTCAAAATGCGGTTATGTTTTTGTTTATGTATTTTACTACATGTGATTGTTTATACGCACGCGTATTACGATCTAATTCTTTTTAAAAATTACCTATTTCACTAAAAAGTAAAAATATTACTTCCTACGCCAAAATACATGTATTGTTGTCTCTACTTCGACTTTTTTTGATGAAAATGGGTCAAATTTTTAAATTTTGAATGAATATTTACTGCTTCGTGTTTTTTTTACTGAAATAACAACCGGGAACTGGATGCATCATCATTATTGAATTAGGTATTTCGAAAATGAGATGACACAGAAAAGTGTTTTACACGACAAAAAAGTCAGGCACCTTCAGGCAGGATATCATTTTATTTTCCCAACCAACAAGTATCAAATTATGATACCTTTTAAAGTTTCAAGAAAAAAAAAAAAAATGGAAGGGGTCGGTGACGGTGGTCCAGCGTATTCGTGCGTTTTAGTCGTTAATCTGTCGCAGGTGTCACTATTCTTAATAGACCGAATCTCAGTTTTACTGTGGATATTTTGCTTTCGTAGGTACCTAAAGGATTAAAGACAAAATTACTATACAGAGGGTGTTTCAATTTGTATATTTAAATTTATAATATTAGGAATTATTTGGGTTTGCAGTCAATTAAATCAATTCAAAATTGATTTAATTGACTGCAAACCCAAATAATTCCTAATATCATAATATAACTGGACAGTCGAAATAAACTACTAATTTTTAAATTTATAAGTATAACATACCTAAACGGTAGAACTTGTGAAAATAATTGTTTTTTTCCCATAAAGTTGAGCTCTAAAAACGTGTTACTTTCGAGATACCTTTCGGATGTTAAACTTTGAAGAAAAAATCAATTTTGTTAAATATCATCTAAATCCTAAATCTAAATTATTGGAGATAATTTTCTCAAATTGGTGTAGGTTAATATTAATAGAGGGGTAAAATTTTGAAGAATTTGAAGTAGGTAATAAAACTTTCAGACGAAACCAGTGGCATGGTTACTTTTTTATTTTAAGCTCCCAATCTTCTACGCCACTGGAAAAAATCAATTTTTTAAACGTATTTTGAAATTTTATGTTATTATCTGAAAAAAGATACTCCTAGCAAAGGTCTCTAGGAGGCTTAGTTTTTGAGATATTTTAATTTTTATAATTGTAATTATAGTCGACCAAGAGGTATAACGAAAAAATCTAATTGTTAAACTGTCATATTTTATGACTTTAACAATATTTAAATAATCCAAAAATTGATAAAATGACAGAAGTCATTTCGTTATATCTCTGGTCCAACTATACCTCATAAAACTATACAGGGTGATACGCGAGAATCTTTTAGGGCATTTTATATGGAGAATTGTTGGGAGTAGAAGTCTAAAAATTTGTACATTGACGAGCTGAACTAAAATATTTACAACCCCACCCCCACTACACTGCGACTGCCTGTTATACCGCAAGTTTACCATCAACTTCCTTATTTTAAATATTGCCTTTTTTTGAATTGCCTGAAAAAATGTAATAAAAATGGTGGTTACCTATAGTTCCAATTTGTAAGGAATGGTTTATGAGTTATAAACAAATGAAAATAGCAATTTTCTATTTTCGAAAAGTTAAGACAGGAGCACATAAGCCGTTTTCCGATATCTTGATCCGTTGTCAATCTAACCTGCTTTAAAAATGGGAAATTGAGATTTTCATTTGTTTATATCTCATAAATCACTCATTACAAATTTGAACTATAAACAGCATTTTTATTATATTTTTTCAGGCAATCTGAAAATGTCCCATTTAAAGTAAGAAAGTTGATGGTTACTTCCGGTTTAACCGGAAGTGGTGTGGGGTTGTAAATATTTTAGCTCGTCAAAATTGAAGTCATACATGTACACATTTTCAGACTTCTACTCTTAACAATCTATATAAAAATGCCCTAAGGTTCTCCCCCCTCACCCTGTACAGCAGTGTGACTGATTAAGACGGGACATTAGAAATATACCGTGTGAAACGCACTTATGGAATAAAATTCACCATTCAGAGAAAAAAAAAACGTTTTGGAGAAAAAACTCGCACACTTTAACTTAAAATTTTTATTTGGCATCTTTTAAGTCTCAATTTGAAATTTTCCTCACTGCTCTCACTCCCACCATTGTGATATTTTTTTTTAATAGGACCTGTATATTTTTGTATTTTCATATTTCGTGAGAAAATACAGTAAGAATGGTTTTTTACAGTTGCGGTTTAAATTAATTAGTTTTTGAGTTATAAACAAATGAAAATAGCAATTTTTCATTTTGAAAGCAGTGTATACTGCAAAAACGGCTACATGTTCCTATTTTAACTTTTTATGTACTTTCTTATGATGTAGATAAAATTTTTATACAGGGTGATTAAAAATCTGATAATTTAGATCACCCTGTATTAAAATTTAAACCACATAGTAAGATACCATGTGAAAAGTTAAGAACGAAGTACGGAGAACGAAGAAAGGAATCGATTTGAAATGTTGGTTATACGGCCATATTGGTTATACGGCCATAAAAAATCTAATGTGAATGGTTTTACGGTTGTAGTATAAATTGAGTAGGTTATGAGTTATAAACAAGTGAAAATCGCAATTAATTTTCAAAGTTCAAGTCAGTGTATACCGAGAACGGTTTTAGATATAGGAAAACGGCTTACATGTCCCTATCTTAACTTGGTCATTATTTACATCCGCAGCTACTACAGTTTCACTGTGGCACCTATATAGGGGTGGAGGACATACCTATAGTAACACCAGGAAGGTATTAATTTGCTTTGCAAATGAAAGATAAGCGAACAAAAGGGCATCAAAAGAAGGTCTTCCTGAGTGCGGGCCTGTTTAGAACAGCGAAAATCACAATAAACATGCAAGGTCAGAGTGTGGAGTGGACGGCAGAAACTCGTAATATCAACACCAGAGCCGGTCTGGTAACATACGTAACATACGAACCGCATTCAAACGTAGTCGGACCATAACAGCGAGCGATGTCACGTATTTTGGAATATATATGCAAAATAAATGCAAAATTCAAAATAAAAACTGTGCTATTGTTAATCTCGAAGATATTCCTTGCCCTGAAAGTGAAAAAAATAGAAATTCGACCGTAGTGCCAAAGAGGCCTTAGTGATGACCTTGATATTAGTTTGCAATGGCTGTTTTTAGCTTCTTACCCACCCAGCACCGCTATTTCGCTCCTCGGTCCCGAAAAAATTGATGAAACTTAGGAGCCGCGGATGTAAATAATTACCCTTAACTTTTTATTAGGTATCCCTTTATGTAGTTCAAATTTCTATACAAGCTATAATTAAAATGATCAGATATTTCACAAAAAATATCAGATCATCACCCTGTATAGAAATTTAAAATATGTATATAGTAATAGGATACAGCATGGTAAGTTATTATAGGGACATACAAGGTTTTTGGTTTGAAATAAAAAAGAACCCCCATAACACCGCCAGTTACTTCGTCTGAAAAGTTTTTTGTAATTCGTTATTTTTTCCCGGTCTATTAATATTAGTCTGTACCAAAATCGAGAAAAATATCATCAATAGTTTAGAAAATATTCAATAAATTTGATTTGTCTTCCACCATGTTTAACACCCTGTATCTCGAAAACAAAACTTTTTATAGAGCACAACTTTATTGAAAAAAAAAAAACAAATATTTTTGCAAGTTCTATGTAGCTTACTGATGTTTGCCGGAGTAGTTATGAACATGCAAACTAAAACACCCGGTAGAATAAAGCGACTGTAAGTATGTCTTATCTATACAGTTAAGACCAAAGTAAAAGATACCATTGCTTTGTTTTTTTTTTCAGTTTTATACAGAGTTTTTTTTCAATGTCTAGTACAGGGATCTCGTAAACTACTGCAGTTAGAGGAACAATTAAATGGGGAAAGTAGTGCAGTCTTATTAGCTTAATTCGAAACAGCTTTTTTTTTTTTTTGAAAATCTCCATGGGTTCCTAGATATTTAACATAAAGACAATTCCGGGAATTTTTTTATACTGAGATAGCAGTCTTATTTATGTGGATTTGGGATTAGAGAAAAATTGTAATTAAAACATTTTAGACGATTTTAGAAACAATAAAACGGCGTTACATTTTTTAAATTTTTTGTGTCATTTTCGAGTTAAGACAAAAACACGCGTTTTTTTTTAAGAGTTAAAACCGTCATAACTTGTTTATTTTCAGTAAAAACCATATCGAATTTTATGAATGATGTCATAGCCAACTATGACTTACATTGAAAAAAACGCACAAGTTTATGTCATAGCTCGAAAATGACACGACAAATAAAAAAAATTGTTTATAAAATCGTCTAAAATGTTTTCATTTACGATTTTTCTCTAATCTCAATAATAAGACTGCTATCTCAGTATAAAAGAAATCGGGGAATTTACTTTATCTTAAATATCTAGGAACCCATGGGGATTTTCAAAAAAACAAAAGCTGTTTCGAATTTAGCTCATAAAACTGCACTACTTTCTCCATTTAACCGTTCCTCTAAAAATGAAAAAAAAACTCACCCTGTATGATTGATGAATTAGAGAAAAGTTGCGGAATTTCGTACGTATTTAGGAATTTGAAAAAAAAAATAGGACAACTTCAGTCGTTGCTGAAATTTGCTGAAAACACTGAAAATTCCAGATTTCATATTTTAGCCATATTGGTTTTATTAATTAAAAAAAATCATTTTTTGGTTACATTGAAAAATTTTTTCTTTTTTTTTTGATAAATTATTTTCGAAAAAAAAGAAAATATTTCTGTCATGGGGCCATTCATAAGAAAAACCACTGTTGGCTATGAAAACTCTAGTATCTAGTCGGCTTTGAAATTTTTTTAAATCAGATGGATAGCTCAGTACGAGGATTAAAAATGCAAGGATGCCAGATTCCAGCTATAGGCTACGATATTCAAGAATACGTTTTTATTTGGTCTTATCTCTTATACAGGGTGAGTCCTCTACAATGGAAAGCCCGATTACACCTATACCATTAAAGATATCGAAATGAACCAAAAAGTGTTGTAAATGGGAGGGTAAAGTGGAGTTTGTAAAATTATTTTCAGATACACAGGATGGCCCAAAATCGCTGTACGCCATACAACTTTGTTATTTTAAATAGGACAACCTCTATATTATTACATTTTCAGATTATTTGAGAAAAGTAAAAAAGAATGGTTTGTAAAGTTGAAGTTTGTAATGAGCGATTTATGAGTTATAAACAAATGAAAATCGCGATTTTCCATTTTCAAAGCATCTTATATTGAAAACGGCTCGAGATATGGAAAAACGGCTTACATGTCCCTATCTTAACTTTTCAAGCGGTATCCTTTTGGATGGATGAATTTTTATACAGAGTGGTAAAAAATTTGATTATTTTCATCACCCGGTATAAAAATTTCAGCTACATGATAGGATACCAAATGAAAAATTAAGACAGGAACATGTAAGCCGTTTTCCTCTATCTTGAGCTGTTTTTAAGAAAAGCTGCTTTGAAAATGGAAAATCGCGAATTTCATTTGTTTATAACTCATAAATTGCTCATTACAAACTTCAACTTTACAAACCATTCTTTTTAATTTTTCTCAAACAATAATATGCAGATGTAATAATATAGAGGTTGTCCTATTTAAAATAACAAAGTTGTATGGCGTACAGCGATATTGGGCCATCCTGTGTATATGAAAATAATTTTACAAACTGCACTTTACCCTCCCATTTACAGCACTTTTTGGTTCATTTCGATATCTTTAATGGTGTAGGTGTAATCGAGCTTTCCATTTTAGAGGACTCACCCTGTATAAGATTGTTGTCCAAATAAAATATTGTGAATTATTGTTAATTAGCAAAATGATTCGAGGTTAGTTTCTTCATTATTTCACTTGCCTCCCTCTCCATTATCAGTTTTATTTTAATCCTTAACACAAATTTGCACCAAAAGCAGGCACCTTGCAAACGTCAATAATTCGTGTGAGCAATGAAAACGCAATTTAGCCATGATACGGAAAAAAAAATCACGTCATTATTTTTAATTTCTTCCAAAGCCTGCTTAAATTGAATATGAGCGTCAAAGACTGGAGGGTAAAAGTGGTTTGATCGATCCCGATTTTGAAGGATTTACACGACATATCGAGCATAAGTCTTCAGGGAACATCAAAGCCTCCTGGATCTGGATGTTTGTACACTCCAAGGGGAAATCCTATGTTATTCCTACTAATATGACTTATGATGGTCAATTATTTATTAACCTGAAGCAGTTTTCAATGTTTTATCTTCATATTTCAAATCCGTACACGGAGGAAAGTCTGATTCTGATTTTAACGGTTTTAGTTTCTCTGAGAGAGAAGAGGCTATGATTTATATTAAAAAAACCGTACCTATTTCAAGTGACATAAACAAATGGGCTAGACCAGACAAACATGATAGAGCCTCTATTCAACAATATTAGCTTACCCTCTTTATCGGATGCTTGTCTGTCCCTTGTTATGGGTATGTTGCCGGACTTGGGAAGACGCACTTTTACTATACCGCTATACATATAAACTTGGAAGCCTCTCTTTATAGATCAAAGTCAGGTCTATACATATTTTGTAGGATCATGGAAAGTTATGTTGAAACTGTCCAGAGATCCTTTTAAAGAGCATGTTATACTGAGAGAGTATCATGACTTTATGTTATATTTTCTGGTATATGTCCACCAGCATAGCTTGAACATCTTTAAAAGTAATGAATATTTGCAGACCTCGGTTGAGAAAGATTTCACTTAGGTATTGTGATAAAGCAGTTAGTAAGTAGATTAAATTGGATCATTTAATTCGTCTATATATTTAAATTTAGATCATGTAAATCGGTCGGAGTCGTATCTAACTGATATGACATTTTGAGATACGCCAGTTTTAACTCATTATTTTTTTCTAGATTTTTCAGCAACGCCTGTGGTTTTTTTGAACTTTTGTTGCAGATTCTTATATTAAGCATCAAATTGCGCATTATTATTATTACTTCTAGTATTATTAATCTAATATTATTGTACCCCTTTGGATAATTAGCTCATTCATCAGTCTCCCAAAAGTATTTCAGAATGAGTCCAATGGGTGCTTGTTCTATTTATTTTGGTTCTGCCATTTCGGTACCAAATACTAGAAGTCCCCTGAGCATTTTGGATATTATTGTGTAGAAATTTGAACACCTTACCTTATTCAGGTTGGGGTTCTCCTTCCTCCGGTTCAGTGGGTTTCTCTTTAGTCCCCACTTCTTCCGTTTCCATCTTCTCTGCTTCCTGCTCTATTTTCTCCCATAGGTTTTCTCCCACGAGGAAAGTTAGTTGTTGGCTTTTTGTGTCAGGTTTCCTGTCCACTAGGGTCCACGTTTCTGGTTTTTAATCCCGGGTTTTGAATTCCCAGTCTTTTTTGTATTTTTTTATAGTTCCTCTTGGGTCTCTGGTATCCGCACTAGCGCTCTTATAGGTTTCGGAACGTCCTTGGCATCAGTGATGCTAAGTTTCGCTCCTGACCAGGGTTCCATTTCCCCGACTACCCGCACCAGCCAGTCCTTTGTGGCCTGGTCAGCGCAGGAAGCCATGAGAAAGTCCCCTCTAAGCTGCACTGCTGAGAACCTTGGTGCAGGTTCTCCTTCTTTTACGTTGTTCCGGTTCCTTGCTGGTCCCGGGTTTTGTTACACTGGAGTTCACCTTCAACCCTAGCTTTCTAGGTTCTCCAGTTTCTCCCGGGTTTTGTAGTTTCAACTCTCTTCTCAGTCACCTGCGAGCGGCTCCTGAGAGTTTTTTTGGGTGGGTCTTTCTTTTCAAAATCCCCCCATAAAATAGCGCAACTTTTCAGCAACTTTGCAATTAATCTAACCGAGCTCTTACCGTTTTCGAGATCTCAATGGTGAGCTTCGAATTGTCAACCACCCTGTGTACACGGTTTCTGAATAAATATGTGCGTAAAACTAATCGATTTTCAAAAATTAAAGGCTGGCGGAGGGTTTCATATATTTTTTTTTGAAACTCCTTATACAGGGTGATTCATGACTAAAGCGACGTTGTTTAATGCCAGGTAGGGGACATCGAGGCAAGTCTTAATCTATAAAATTATTTTTGCCAACAAGGTACGTAGGTACGAAGATGTAGGGTGTTTTCTATGTTTTTGCTTAAATTTTAAACTGCTTAAATTTAGCAGAAACACTTTCCTTAAAAGGCACTTCAAGATGACGTATCGGAAAATTGAAAATTCAGGATCGTACTTGAAGAGAAATTGTTTGCACTTTTTTTGACAGAAGAGCACATTTTCCGGTCGAATTTCGGAAGAAACTTCCTTGGATTCGGAGAGTACAGAAAAAATGACATGAAAAATGATGAGCAGGTTCAAAAAATCAGATTGTTAAATGCAATCGGCATCGAAGATCAATTGGAAAATGTGTTTTTCTGTCGAAAAAGTGCAAACCATTTCTATTCAAGTACGGTCCTGCATTTTCAATTTATTGATACCTAATAATAATAATAATAATAATTTGCCTTGATAATTATTAATCTTGAAGTGCTTCGGTATAAGAGTGTTTCTGCTAAATTTTGCCGGATTTATAAACCGTTTCAAAGAGATCGTCGTGTAAAATATAAGCCCAAACATAGAAAACATAGAAACATAAAAATCTAAAACATAGAAAACAACACAAATTTTTTTGTTGACGCAAAAAAAATGGTCATAGATTTATAGACTTGCCTCGATGTCCTCTATCCTGGCATTTGACATTAGTCATGAATCACCCTGTATACTGAGGTGGAACTCCCCTTTAAACATTCCCTTTAAAGTAGGTGCAACAGTGTTTTTCTTATTGTTATAAAGGGTTGAAAGTTCCAGTAACTGTTAGTGTTTTAGGTATCTTTAATTTACAGGTGAGAAGTATAAAAACTGTGAAAAAAATTGAAGAAAATTCCACAAAGTCCGCAGTAGTTTTCGAATAAAAAATAAAATACTATCGTGCAAAACACACGTCTCATCTACATTTATCTAATAATTTTACAAATATTTAAATTAATTTACTCAAAAATTATAACAAAAAATTTATTGAGATAAGTGAGACTTTCGATTATTCCTGCCAATAAAACGATAAGACTACCACCAAAAATTGCTCTAATTAGTATTTTTTATTTTTTATTTTATTTTTATGCCAATCAAAATAAATAATTCAGAGAAGGAAACGCCGAAAGGAGAGGTTTCGAATTTTTTTAAGGATCTCACTAACTCCAACCAGAAAGAACAATATTTTTAATGATGTAACATATTTGGAGAAAAAAAAAATAAATGGTAAAAAAAATTGACATTTTGACATTTATGTTGAGGTATTTAGAAAATAGAGTTTCTTCAGAATATGTGAATATCCAAGATAGCCTTGTCCGTTTGGTGCGCGATTTCAAACACGTCATAAAATTCTCTAAAGCTTTCCCTATTTAAACGTTCTCGTATCTCCATCAGCAGCCGAGACCCCAATAATACCTGCAGCATCGATCTGGGACACACTGTATAACTACATTTTTAATAATTGAATACCTACTCATGATGAATTAAAAAAAAATCAGCGAACTCCCGCTTTAAAAGCCCTATAAAAATGAGATACGCTTCAAAAGCTCGACTAGAGTATGGTGACGAAGGAAACTTCTAAGGACATTTAAATTTATGCTCCTTCATTATATAAAAAACTTCCTTTCCTAATGAAATACTGGGTAAGTTAATTCTGTTGTACGTCTTCGCCCAAACTACAAGAAACTTTACCGTTTCAAGAACCTTGCAAATTATGTCTTTGGCCTGAGATCGAATTACCGGGAGTGATTAAAGTGAAAGTTTGAGGCAGTTTCTGGCGTGTCTAATGTAAATTATCCCAATATTCGAGCCATGAATCGCGAAACAAAGCCTTAGAGATGTCCCTGTATAAATTACCGAACTCGGTCTCCCATTTCAAATGGTTCCCCTTGGAAAATTGAAACTTAATCAGTTTAAAACTCGTTTGTCATTTCTTCAAATGATTTTAAGCGTGCCGTTGACAAATTCGAAAGTAATTTTTTGGTAGTTTGCATGTAAAGCAGACGTTTACTGCGGGAAGCTGAAGTTTCTCTCGTTGCGAAGATATAATTTTCCGCCGTGGAGGGTGATTTGAATATAATTTGGGTACTGCGTATAAAATAAAAGGTGTATAATGTATAAGGAAGGTGTATTAATTTTATATGAATATTACGTATATTTTTATTGAAAAATGATATGAAACGATCGAAAAGGGACCCAAAATTCTTCAAAATAACCAACTTTTTGACTCTTAAAAAGTACCTCAGATTTATAGACCCCTAGTTCAAAATGTATCAAGAATGGTTGAACAGTATCAAAAAATTCCAACAAACCTTCAAAAATCCTCATTTCTAGACACTCGTAAAATGTCTGCTTATTTCTGGATTATATGTATATACGTGCACCTAGAAAAAAATGTTTGAATTCATCAAAAGAAACAAGTCAAAATACATAAGTTTTTAGACACTTTTTAGACACATTAAGACTTCACTTCATGAAAAAAGTTGTAAAAAAATCAACAAAAAAGAACCAAAGAACCATGCTGTTCATTGACATAGTGCTGTGAGAAGAGGTAGAAAGTGTAGACACGTTTCGTCCTACTTGGGACTCATCAGAACAATGTACCTATCTTACTAATACACAGGACAGTTTTGATCACGCATAATCTCCGTGAGTGGCTTATAGCTTAATAAAAAAATAAACGTTAATCTACAGTTTGAAGTGTAAATTTATAGTTGAAAGTGTAAATTTACAGTTTGAAAAAAATTATGAAAGAAAAAATTGACGGAAAACAATGGCAGCTTAGCGCTTTCGTAATTTTGACATCACTTGGTTAGCGTATAGAGTTAGCTTAGTCTACAACTTGTTGCTAAAAGGTTGAGAAGTTTTGTTGCTCCAAGAACTCCTTCAAGAAAAATAAACGATCTCAAACTATCTCATCAGTCAAACATTGAAGTATGTAATCATTAATTTATTCTGAATTTTTTCTTAATCTTATATTAACAATAATATAACGAGATTTTGCATATCTGTCTTTTTTATATTAACGTTGTACGGTAAAATTCTCTGCGAAAGTAAAAGTTATCCGTTAAGCTTCAGCGAAAACTTTGGTGAAGTTTCTTATGCGAAGTTTTCGCTGAATATTACAGCTATAATATAATAAGGCTCTCAAGGTCCTGGAAGATATTTCTGCGTTTTTTTTATCTTGCAAACTGCTTTCCCGATAATAGACCTTACATTCATTTCCACCCATCCCGGAATCCAAGAAATGTAAATGTGGGTATACGTTTCATGTTCGCGGTTCGTGCTTTCCGCGCACCAAGGCACATTCCCGTTTCCTGGCCAGTTGATTTAAAAGTCTGAATAGCGGCTCAATCTGTTACAGTCATACGGTACTCTTTGTTATTAAAGACAAAGATTCATTGCTGATCATAAAATACAGGTCACGCGAATTGCAGGCACGTCTGTTATCACTAGTGAAAGGTCAGGAATGTTAGAACATGACAAGGTTGTCGGGCCGCTGAAATAAACTCTCCCAAATTTAACGCAATTTTCTTATTAATTAACTCTCATAATTTATTCGGAAAGAACGTGATTTCTTCTATGATTAATTACTATACTATATGATTTTTTTTTACTTATTTTTTTCTTTCTTTAATAATTATTATAAAAATTATCAGTCTAAAATACGAGTAAAACCCTCTTAAAAAAGCATTAAAAAATGCTTGCTACTGCCTGCGCATTCATAGGCGTCAAAGAATATTTAAATTTGAGGTTAAATTTCTAGCTTATAATTTTCACCGCCAGGAATGCACCACGGTGTAAAAAGTGTTGCATATATTGAATCAATGTTACCTACTATTACGCGATCAATAATACACAAATGTACGAACTTCTACATACTTTTATTACTTACCTGTTCAGCTATAAAAGTACAGGTACAACAACATCGGAACGTCACTGTTTCATCAAAGCAGAAATTATGAGTTTATTTGATTCAACCGATTGATTTTTTTTATGACGGCATGCAAATAGCGTTGGTGAACAGTTAACATTTGGACACCTTGTATACATTTCCGCTCTCGTATGTTGAAAGTTGTACAAGGCCACTTTGGAATATATTTTTTAGAGCTATAGCTTGTGACGTTCAGTTAATTAGGGCCAGCTTAGCCCGAATCGACCGGACATCACTTTAATTGCATCCTTCCAAGTATTTCCTAAGGATCTGCTTTCTGTTCCGGAAACATCCGTTCTGAATATTTAAACCCCATTCAGACTTCTTGATCTCCAGTATTTTAACCCGCAGAATTAATCTAGTCTTTTAGGGGACTTCCCATAGAACTAGCAGGAAATAATTAATATTCATCAACAGTGGAGAAATATTTCTGTGCAAGGAACCTACACAGGTAGTTAGTTGCAGATTCTGGAATAACCAGCTTCATATGTCGGGAACTGTACAATTATTATTGTACATTCTGCTCCATCACTAATGTCCAGGGGCCAAATAGGGATTAATTTCGATTCAGTACTAAATGTATGAGTCACTAAGAAGTTCCAAATTGACATTAAATTGAAAAAGGCGATATATTTCATCCGTTCTAAGTGTATAAGTCACTAAGTGCCAAATTGACGAATTAATTAAAAACGAGGATATAATATGTTCATTCATTACTAAGTGAATGAATGACTAAAAAGCTCCAAATTGACGTTAGATTGAAAAAGGAAATATACTTTAATCATCACTAAGTGCATGAGTTGAGCGAGTCACTAATACATTCTAAATTGACATTAAATTAATTAAAGGGGATATATTTTAATCGTCTCTAAGTGCAAGAGTCACTGAGAAGCTCAAAATGGATATAAATTGAAAAAGCGATATATTTTATCTATCACTAAGGGCCGGTTGCACAAACGTAAATTAAAAATTTTCAGATAATTACTGATTTTAAAATGCTCTGTATTATAAAAATATTGGTCTGATCTTGCTTAAAATAAGTTTTAATCCCTTTAAGAAGAGTTAATTACCTATAAAAAATTAAAGATATATATTCGCCATATTTTCCAAATTTACAACTTAAAATCAGTAATTATCTCAAAAATTTTAATTTACGTTTGTGCAACCGGCCCTAAGTGTAGGAATCACTAAGAAGTGCCAAAGTGTCGTTAGATTGACAAAGGAAATATACTTCAATCATCACTAAGTGAAGGAGTCATTAAGAAGTGCCAACTTGACATTAAATTTGAAAAGGAGATATATTTTATTCATCACTAAATGCAGGAGTCACTAAGAAGTTCTAAATTGACGAATTAATTGATAAAGAGGATTGAGGATATTCATTCATCCTAAGTGTATGAGTCACTAAGAAGTGCCAAATTGACGTAAGATTGAAAAAGGAAATATACTTCAATCATCACTAAGTGAATGAGTCACTAAAAAGCTCGAAATTGACGTTGGATTGAAAAGGGGATATACTTCAAACATCACTAAGTGCATATGCGTCACTAATGTCCGTATTCATCAAACTTCAAAATTTAACTCTGGGGTTATATTTTGAATTTTCTGACAGCTGATTGGTCTAATGCTCAAACCCTACGAACGCTACGAATTCTAAACCAATGACATGTTCCAAAATATAACCCCAGGGGTTATATTTATTGATGAATACGGGCCTAAGAGTTTCCAAACTGACATTAAATTGAAAAAAAGCTATATTGTGTAGGATTTCATTCATCACTAAGTGTAGGAGTCACCAAGAAGTTCCAAATTGACGAATTAATTGAAAAAGGGCAAATTTTTCATATATTTCGAGTAAACTATAAAAAGTAACACTGTCAGAAAAGGCTGCTTGTTCATTTTTCTAATAATTTTTATTCGCCATCCACTTTATTGTTGCTCTCTCTCTCTCTCTCTCTCTCTCTCTCACACACACACACACTCACACTGAGTTTCACTTTACAGCTTCCATTCTTAGTAGATATGATTGGAACATTTTTTTCATGACAATTTATGTGGGGGATTTTAAATTAAATTTCAATCTGAGGAATTGTTCTGATTCAAAGAAGTTTTCGCGGTGACAGAGAAAACTCTTCAGACATGGCAGGAGTGCAGGGACGTGAAAAATGGGGAACAAGGAAGCGATTAATCAGCAAGGAACAAGGCGTGTGGTGGAAGGAAAATAGAGACCTTGGATGTTTACATTGCGAGAATTTTAGCCGATACGTTCTTTAAAATAGTCTGATAAATCATCGGGTATTCATTATGGAAGCAGGCCAATCTATGACAGGTCTGGATAAAGGATACCTATTAAGGCAACCAATTTTCGTGAAAGGTTATTCTCTGAAAATAGATTAACGGGTAATTTGGAGGTAGAATGGATTTTGTGTTGGAGATAGTTACATTCTAACGGATTCTAATTAAAACGTTAAACTTCTCGACAATGAAAACCGATCCTGCAGATAGATTACCCCTCATCCTGCATATTTTACATGCTATAGGAGGTATAGAATTAGGAATATTCACCACCAAATTAATTTAGAGTACCTCATATAATAATACCTATCTAATTAAACCAATATTTAGAACTATGGCATCTCGCTTCTACCTATATCTATAGAATGTTCGGAAGTAATGGCTTACAGTCAATAATAATAATTATTATTAGACGAGTAGGTAACTATTTTAAAGGTGTTGGTGGCCTTGGTTCAATAATTCAGTTTTTTCCTTTTACTTTACTTTTTCAGACTAAGTTATCTTTTATCATAAATCTAATTGGGAATTTTAGTTAGATGTCTGTATGAAATATTAGGGTTTTGCAAAGTTTCAGGTTTCCATGACCCTTTTCTCAACTTTTCATTTCCCGCTTTAGATGTCAAATGGAAATGGTTATGAGAACTGGGATACAATATTCTTTCATTAGGAATAGGAACGACGCTTACATGAAGAAAATAATAAAAAGTTAATTTCACCCTTTTACATTACATAAATATCAGTAGGCCCGACGGGAAGTTCCGGCAAATCAGTTGTCCTGCGATTTATGTGCTTTAATAACTATCAAAGTCTGCACCTTTGCGTTATTATCCTTCTACTTTATGAAAACATAAATTAACTTCAAAGTAAGAACGGGAGACATTTTTCCGGCAATGAGTAACTGAAATAAAATTCAATTTCGATCCGGGGAGACGTAAGCTTCGAGTTAAGGGTTTCGATAATAAATCATTCCCTCAGGTTTTGCTCGTGGATGGATTTATCTCCACCATACCACCTGTTTCTTCGTCTCAGTTTCCGGACACGTAGTTTCGGCAAAAGAATGCACTTGGAAACCGCAAATAAGATGTTGAGTTCCCACAGAGAGTAGCCGATAGAATGGCAAGCTGGAGAAGAAGTAGAAAGGAAACAGCATTGGATGGGAGATGTCCAATTATAGGAATCGAGCTTTTCAGTTTTCGAGAAGAGTAGGAGAAGTCCTCCCGCGTTATTTGAGTTTAACTGTAAGAGGTATCTTTCAGTCTCTTTACTAGACCGTACTAATTGATACAAATTTGTCTTTTAGAAAATTAATCAGTGATCACTTTCTAACCAGTATACATACGTGTATTTTATACTCGTGTCTGTTTAAGGCGAACAAATGGTATACAAGGCAACATATTATGTAGAGTGAGATAAGTCTGGTATAAAATGAATAGTTTCCTTAAAAATGAGTTTTCGTCCGAATAAAAGCTCGGACAGGTTAATTTAATTTTTTTGTTTTACATTCTATCTATCATGCTAAAGAGATTGCTGCATCATAGAGAAATTATTAAATACATAATAAGTACTTATGCACTTATTTTTTCAAAGTACCTAAACCTTTTTTCCATCAGAAATTGATTTTCTTCTTCTGAACTCGCTTGAAATTAAAGGTTCCCAAATAATGGTCTCTCAAAAGTCAGAAAGTCACAGAAGTTGGTTTGTCGAATCTTCAAGGTGAAATCGATTCAAAGAATCTTCTTAGAAATGAAGAAAAATGATTGGAAAAATCAATAAAATAAAAAAAAATTATAAGATTTTCAATATCAATAGTTTTCTTGTAATATTGCGATAAAGTGTGATTCGGCGATTGGTGTGCATGGTATTTGCGGTTTTCTTGTTCCTTATTCTATCCATGATTAGGTACTTATCTGGAATTAGTAACTATACTTCGGTTCCGAATCGGAAGAGACCCAATCAGATTTGAAATAAAGTTTCATCTTCATCTGGTGATTCAAAGAAGTCGGATTTAAATGTGTTCGAGACTCACCTATTTTAATAATTTTATCCGAATCCCCCTGAAAATCCGTCTCATCTGCTTCGCACTTATCTTTACGAACTTTTTTGCCCGAAATCGAAAGTTAAATAATTAAACATGGCAGCTAAAAATGAAAAGTGTGATTACACTGCTGCCATAGGCGGGGACATTCTGGTGTTTTTAGCTTTGAAAATTTCATAACGCGTAAATTGACTTCTTGCTTCTTTTCATGTTGCACTTTTTAAGTGATGCGGTAGTATTACATAATTACTATACCGAGTAGCTGCATCCAAGTTTTTTTTCTCGCTTTTGATTACAAGGAATTCTCAGGAAATTCTCGTGCGTCACCAGCATTAGCACTTTGTGTGCTAGTTTAACAACTAATGTTGCTGTTTGTACAGTCTTCAGAGTTATCAATAATCCCGGTATTAAGAAATCAAATAAAGCTGCAATTTCTGGATCGAAGAGAATTAACTCGATGATGACGTGAAGTATATGCTACTCGTCGAAAATTTCATGCTGCATTTTTTAGAAATGACATTAGCACTTCAGAAACAATTCTATTCCAGTTATACCGGAAGTCGGCAACAACTTGGTTATTTTAAAAAGGACACCCTGTACATTGATACTTTTTTACTTGTTGAGTTATCATAAAAATTAAAAATGTATCAATGTACAGGTGTCCTGTTTAAAATAACGAAGTTGATGGCGACTTCCGGCATAATCGGAAGTTCCCCAGTTTTCACGATATTTTCATTAAAGTTGGTGATGTTGAAACTGCCAAATACAAATTCTCAAAAAAAATCGCATAAGTATTTCGTGAGATATGGCTCTCGTTATGAAACAGCCTGTATCTCCGTAACTGAAAAACTTTTATCAGCATTTTTTTTTTCATTAATGATTATTATTTTGTCCTAAGCTTTTATTTCCCAAGTTTATGCTATAGGTTAAGAATCACCCTGTATATTACGCATATTTAGATACACATAAATATATTACAATCATATTCAGAAGAAGAACGGGCAAGTTATGCTCCACTGACAGCTGCTTTCCGCTTACGTTCAGTCCCCGCAGCTCTCTAGTCGGCAAAACTGATCAGGTATCTTCCAATTCGGAATCGCAGTATAGGTCTGTTTTTCTTCATCAGGAAAAGTTAGTCTACCATTTTTATTACTCCTTATCTCTTGGTGTGATGAATTACTTCGACAATTTTCCCAAGGGTTGTTGTGCTGAAAACTTTTTCCTGAATATCGATGGTAATGGGGTGTTCTATAATATCATGATTTCTTATAAAAATCCTTTACAATATACAGAGTGAGTCATTGGTAAGGTAAAGCTCGATTACATCCACACCCTCAAAGATATTGAAACGAACCAAAAAGTTCTGCAAAGAGGAGGCCAAAGTGCAGCTTGATAAATTATTTTCTGGTATACAGAATGGCCCAATTTCGCTGTATATACGCCATGCAACTTTGTTATTTTAAATTTGACACCCTGTATATTATTACATTTTAACAGCAGCTTACATGACCATGTCTTAACTTTTCATGTGGTATCCTATCATGTAGCTGAAATTTTTATGTACAGGGTGATGAAAATTTATCTGATTTTTAATCACCCTGTATAAGAATTTCAATTCACAATAGGATACCGCAAAAATTCAACTGCGAAAACCATTATGATTCAAGTTTCTCATAAAATCTATCTGATGAAAAATGTATTAATATACAAGGTGTCCTATTTAAAATAATAAAGTTGACGCACCCTGTAAGTATAGATATATCTAGTGAATGGGAATTTTTTATTTTATTCACACTGCTGATTATTTCATAGAAGATGAAACAATTGAATGTTTTTGAGCTGCATTTTGTTTTTCTACGGATTCTACGGTTATAGTTAGAATTAATTACAGGAAAGGTGATGACAGATTGGAAACAAACTCATAAAATAATTTACAGAAATTAAATTCCATTTACATCAAATGCCTTGTCATCAATCAAACCTCAATCAAATTACCTTAGATTAAGAAAATTACGGAAAATCTTCTTCTTCTTCTTCTTTAGGTTTTTGGCTTTTAGCTTGTTTGTAAGCTATTTAGCCAGCTCATTACTTTTATTCTTATGCTGTAACCATCAGGGTACTCAGTAAATAGTGTCTGAGATGACTCATTCCCTGAGTGGACTGACTTTTTTTTTATTTTGGTTCTTGATGGTGTGAATTGTTGAACTATGGTGGAGGTAGTTAGTTGGGACAGATAGAACAAACAAAGGCGAAGACTTTTCACGCTTGAGGGCAACAGCCAAGCGACTTACACAGACCGAAACGTTGCCTCGGAAACAAGAACCCAGGATAGGTGAAGAAAGATAGATCTGAAATAAAATTAATAAAATCTCCAATAACATTCCAAACTGTACTGACCTGATAGCACTAGCACTACTAACACTCTTCAAATGATCTTCCTTTGAAAACTTTCAAAATTACACTTTCATGAACAGCTGCGCTCTGGATATACCATGACAGGTAACTAAAATGAGAATGACATTTCCGAACGATATTTTTTGTCGATTGGCAGCTATTATTTCCACCCGAGATGAGAGCCTCAGTTAATTCTAGAGTTAATTTAATTAAATTAAGCGACAGCTAAATGCAGAGCAGCTGACACGTCATGTCAGCTGTCTAGAACAGCTGACGAATATTCGATATGACTGCCTTCCAGAATTTACACGAACAAGAGGAACAGATGCTCGATGATCCTAACCTCTGTTTCAAATAAATCGAAAATAATTCACCGTTGCTAAGTTCTATCACTTCTGTCTCGTAATAATGTACTGGGTGTCTTTTTTGGTTACTGTTTATTTTAAATTTGGTGTCAAAAGGTGACCCGCGAGAAACAAAAATTTACCTGTGTCCTGTGTCAGTCAGGATTTTCCTCCAAACAAAGCACCAACTCCGACTCCTTCTGAGATACTCACAAATTGATTAATTGGTACTAAAAAAATGACACAATCCTAAAAAAAACTACAGTCGCATAGAGAATCAGATTACCTTTTCAATGAGGGGTCACTTGACCCCCTTTTCCATTTAAAAATCTTGAGACGGTGGTTGCTGGAGCTAGGGGTTTGTTGCATCAAGATTAAATTTGCTGTCAATGCTCTTCGAGAAACAAAAAATTGACATGTCTCAGGCTTTTCTTCAAAACAAAATACCAACGGAGTTATTCAGGATGTATAGTTTTCAAAAAAACACCCAGTTATACAGGGTGTTATGTTATATAGGGTGTTTGTTCTATTGAAAAATTATTATTACTGGGGAACAGGCAGTGGAAAATTTCATATACATTTCCATATCTAAACAAAATGCTTTATAAACTCATTTTTTGTTAAATCGTTTCATAAAGTTGCCATTTTGATTTTTCTTTTAATTTGGAAATGACATTATTTTGGACACAAGTGCCTTAAATGACATACTTTTACGCACTTGTGCTTAAAGGTGACATAAACGACAATTAAAAGCAAGTTGTCATGACTCTTCATGAAGCTTGTCACTGTGACGTGCAAAATAAAATAAAAATCTCTAGAGTTCAAAAATTTATATTTTTTGACGACTTTGAATTAATAAATTGTTGTTTTTTGACGATTTGGCAAAAATCTTGTGTGACACGTTGCAATAGGAGTATTTAAGCACTTTAACGATTGTCAAACTCGGCCTTCGGCCTCGATTAGCAATTTTTGTCCGAGCTTAAAACACTCCCATTTTGAAATTTGTACATAAAAGTAGTTTTTGTAAAATCGTTTCATAAAGTTCCCCTTTTTGATTGTCATTTTAGTTTCGAAATGACATTATTAGGCAAAGAATGCGTACAAGAGATATAGTGACAATTCCTGTAAGTTCCAAGTAAATTTTCCTGAAGATTTATGATACTATCATTTTGACAATATAAAATACCAATCATTTATTAAGTTCACAAATTTAAATTGAGCACTTTGACGATTGTCAAACTCGACCAAACAAAAAAACTCGTGTATAACAATTATTTGTGATACAAGTTGCAAAATGGTAGTGTTTTAAGCACGCGACGAAAATTGGAAAACGAGGCCGAAGGCCGAGTTGCAAAGGCCTATTTTGCAGAGCTGCAGAGTCCCATTTTGTAACTTGCAAAATGGTTTTTTTGTTTGGCCGAGTTTGACAATCGTCAAAGTGCTTAAACACTCCTTTTGCAATGCGTATCACACAAGAGTGTTTTAAAAGCCTCGTTTGACAATAATCGTCATAGCAATTTGTTGTCATACAAGTTGTAAAATGGGCACGCGACGAAAAGTACCAAAAGAGGCCGAAGGCCAAGTGTGAGATTGACAATCGTCAACGTGCTTTAACCCTCCTTTTGCAAGGTGTATCACGTAAGTTTTTTTGTTACATCGCCAAGAAACAACAATTTATGAATTGTAAGTCGTCAAGAAATATAAATTTGTGAAATCTACTGATCGACATTTTTTATTGTCAAAGCGACAGTATCATAAATCTTCACGAAAACTTGTTTTTAATTGTTTTATGTCACTGTTACACAACCATAGTGCTTAAAAGACGTACAAGTGCTTCTTTTACTTACTTAGTGTTTAAAAGAATGCCATTTGGAAACTAAAATCACAATCGAAATGGCAACTTTATGAATCGATTGAACTTAAATAGCTATTATCTTCCAAATTTGCAATGTGTCATACAAAAATTTACAAGAAAATGGGGTGCAACCTTATAAAAAAAACCGAACATGTCAATGTTTTTTTCTGTATTATCTTGCCTTGTTGACAAAACAAATATTAGTATAATAAATTTATCAAATGATTCTATATTTCCGAAGTTTATTGGAAACCTGAGTAGTGAGAAAGGAAAGTTCAAACCTTTTTATACGAATTATTAATAGTGAACAATATTCTCTTTCAGCCTCTGTAATTTAAAGTTTTCACGGTTATATCGATGACACTATCGCACCAACATTGAATTGTGAGACGTGCATACCTATTTGTTATAAAGATAAAATGTGAACAGAATTTAATATCCGATATCGAAAAGTAATATCATAAAATAAAATTGCTTTCCAGTCCTATTTTCGCGTTAGGGTCTGGGCCGGAAGTTGTGGGTGTCCCAGACAGGCCTAATATTTTAGCGTAACTATGACGCGATATCAGGATGCTACAGCTGCCTTTCCAAGGAAAGTGCTTCTAGATAATGTGAATTTAAAGCTGTCATTCCTTCTTCTATCCTGCCGGCCTTCTCCTTAATGATAAGGTTTTTTTTTTATGAAGTTGATGGCGTATAATATTCATAACATTGAAGTTATTTTTAATCAACTTTTATTTTTAGGTCCAATATGAGGGAAGATTCTTCGTCAAAAATAAAGTTTGGTAAAAGATATTTATTCGCGTTTTTTCTTCTTATACTTCTTATACGTTTTTATGACCTACTTAAAATTTTTCCCTCTTTAGCAGTAATTTTAAGTTAAATGGCCTGATCTAAATTTGATCGCTTGAAAAATTGATCGGCGTGGATGTTTTTGAGGCCTCTTATTTTTTTATTATCTTTAAGCACCTACTCAAAGGTGAAGTGTATTAGGTCATTAGGTCACAATACTTAACTTTTAATTATTACAATATCTTAACTTTACTTTTTAAATATTATTAACTGCAAGCATAATGATAATAATTACACTTTCGTATAACCAGATTAATAATATATCGGTATAGGAACTAAGTAGATAGTCTTCCCTCCCAGGGATAAAAAGCTAAGCTAGTCCTTTTTTCGGGATCACTCTCTGATAAGTTGGAGAGTTGATATTCAGGTCTTGGCCAGCTCTAGGATTACTTTTGTGTCTGAACACCTTTGAACATAAGACATTTTATTTTATCGGAATCACTTTATAGTTGTTGGAGAGATGAGGACAAAACTGTCTTGTATCTCTCAAATGGAGGAAAAGCAGGTTTTTATATGTTCGAGTCCCGTTCTCAAAATTCGTCTTGTCAAGTAGGGATCTAGCGCGCTGCAGCTTTTTCACAAAAAATCGCAATTGGTAGAAGACTTTTTCATAATTCCAACAAAACTTAAACGCCTACCATTTTCAATATCCCAGTATCCCAGACACACTGTATCTATATCAGATGGGAAAAACTTTTGTCCACATAATGGAATGTATTTTAATACCTATGGTGTATTTATCTGTTTCGAGCTTTCAATATAAGTGTGTCGATATTGTCAGTTGGCTTTTTTCGTAACGCATAAGTTTTGTAACGAGTTAACGAGACGAGGAAGCAAGACTATGTTGTTAAACGCTAATAGTTCACGAATATTAATAGGTAAAGGTATATATTACCATATCCCTGGCTGCTTAGGTGATAAATCATTATTCCCTTTACACAGTCGGCATAATCAATCAGTTGTCTGTTTCTGGTCTGGCGGGAACGTTCGTCAGCATGTAAATATATGCACAGTCATCCATAAAAGTTTAACGCCTATGCTGGTAGGCTTGTTAGTAACATTTACTCTTACAGAAAAAATTTACACGTCGACGTTTTAAAAATTATTGCGAATTAGACAATTTCTTATATCTACAGTGTGACCCATTTTTTCTTGAAATACCCTGTAGAATCTTAATTTATGGTGCGATTTTAAAGAAATTTCTCTTAAATCATAGAGCTTGATAAACTATATTTTGTGAGCAAAAAGCGTCTCATTCCTACAAAATCCAAGGCCTACTAGATCAGTTTTTACTTGTAAAATCTCAAAAATTCATAGTAGCGATTTTTTTAGAAAAAAAACTGTGCACGCTACTGGATTCTCCAGCCCTCAAAACGGTACTGTACTAAATTTTATTGGAAATGTCAGAGTAATAAGGATCTTGCAGTTATTTTATAAATTCATAATAGAACTCCGAATTTTCATTAATTTATTCGAAAAGGTCAAGAGAGACAAAATAGAAATTGTACGTCTAGTTGGTGATAATGTAGGTACTTTAATTTTTTAATTATAATTTTTTATTTATTTATTTTTTTTTAATTTTTTTTATTTTTTTTTATTTTTTTTTACTTTTTTTAATTTTTTTTAATTTTAATTTTTACTTATGATAGCTTTTGACCTTTTTCAAATTAATTTATGAAAATTTGGAGTATGAAAATTATGGATTTCTAAAATAACTACAAGATTTTTTTACTCTGACATTTTCAATAAAATTTAGTACAGTGCCGTTTTGAGGGCTGGTGAATCCCGTGGCGTGCCCAGTTTTTTTCTAAAAAAATCGCTAATTGAATTTTTGAGATTTTACAAGTAAACACTGATCTAGTAGGCCTTGGATTTTGTAGGAATTAGACGCTTTTTGCTCCCAAAATATAGTTTATCAAGCTCTATGATTTAAAAGAAATGTCTTTAAAATCGCACCATAAATTAAGATTCTACAGGGTGTTTCAAGAACAAATAGGTCACACTGTATAATATAACGGGCTGATATAACACAGGCCTTGCATGAAAATTTCTACAAAGAATATTCAGATTCGAATCCCCGTCTGGCCATTGATGTTTGGGCCTGTCTATCTAATTATTTAAATATTATAAAAATACTTCTGTGGCTGTATGAGCTACTTCTCGAAGCCCAAAATTACCAGAGTGGAGCGACTTTGTCTTATTTACCTAGTTAATTGATAGATGTTCCCTTAAAAAAAAAGAGAAAATAATGTTCCGTCTCCTGTTGAAAAGCAATAATGGAAGCGATCTGCTCTACTGATTTAGTTTCTTTATGATTTTAAGGTCACCTGAAGTGTAACAATTTTTCGTTCCAGGGAATCGTTAAATGAAAAATTTGCATTACCATTGACGGTATTATTAACTTCGGAGACGCTTGAAAGTTTACAGAGAGTTTTTGCAAGAGACTGAAATATTGCATTTTGTTATTGAATGCTCTATGTAGCAGTTGAAACTTTAATTTAAGCGTTAATCTGCATGAAAATTATTCGTTTTTTGTGAAACTTTATTTCGGAGTAGGAATTTTAATTGGACCTGTTACCGGACTGGATTTTTTTGCTGAGCGAGATATCTAAAAGATTCACATCAAAAACAAACCATGGTATGCTGAAATAATTTTAAATTTTCTTTTTAAAATTTGAAGAATTCTAATTATTATTAATATAATTCTGTTTGAAAAAATCGAAGGATTTTCACGCGGGATGAAAACTGGATCAAACGTGGCAAAAAGTGTTCCCATTCGAGAAAATTATTTCAAGGATCTGAGAAGAAAACAAACGACGAGAACAATGTTTTTAATTAATATCAATATAACCAAATAATTAAAATTAATTATTAACTTGGAAAATTATTAATGAAAATTCCACTATAAGAGTACACAATTTATCAGCGAGATTAAAAGTAGAGCTAGAAAATTGTCTTCATTAGTAGTCTCCAGACAGACTCCTTCCTCATATACCTACTCCGTTCGCACGTCAGAATTCCCAGAATTGTTTGCAATGTCATCTTTATGACATGCCCTGAATTCGTCCTACCAATAATACGTACCTGAACATTATTAGTAATTGCTTGCACTTAACGCTGAAACGGTTCCCATTTCCATTCCAGAAGGAAATTAATTTTGAAGTTCTGCCGACGGGACCGTTCTTGCTTACGAATTCCCCGTTTTCCGCAACGAGCCATCGTGCCAGGGAACACTAGATGCCTGAAGTTCATAGTTCTATTAGTCACACATGTTCACAGGATCCGGGAATAAATTACCATCGGAATTGATTTCCCTTATTCGCTAACCTCTATAGCGTCAATGTAGTGACATTATTGCTGTGTCTGCATTTGGGGTATTCATGCATGCACATGCACCTTCAGGAACGGAAAGATTTTATTTCGCTTTTTTTTTTTTAACAGCGTGGACGGAAATTTTCTTAAATGTATTGTTGGCTGAACGATGCTTCCGGTTTTCTTTTCTTTTAGTTCTAGCTGGTTTGATGGAGAAATTGAAACTATGAATATAAGAATTTTTTTATACGTTTTATCGATTTTATATCTACAATTCAGATCGTTTGTCACCTGAGCTGGAGCTTTCCTCTTTTCCTATTTTCCCCCTCTTTAATGCTTCATCCTAGACAGCAGCTCTTGGAGGCGTCTAACTTGCTCCTGCCAAATTCTCCGATGTCGGTACTTCGCATTATGGAGATGATTCCCGAATGGAATCAATCTACCTACAACTGGTTCATCAAATCGTCAATCAAATTAATCTTTCCCGCTTGAGGTTACTATTTAAAGTCACTTTCAATTTCTTGATAATTTTCTGGTATAACTTTCACTTATCCCTTCTTCCATGTAACATATAACAATGGAACAATGGAAAAAGCTCACACACTTCAACTTCAAATTTTTATTTGACATCTTTTAAGCTCTAATTCAATTTTTACATCCATCGTTGCTCCCGCCCCTACCATTGTGGTTATATACAAGGTGTCCAGGTATGAGTGTAAGAGCTACACGTGGCGACCTTCCTTGGACTATTTTGAGTAAAAAATCTTAATACAATAATGCTCTAAACGTCTTCACGGTGCCACAGGAGGTCATCAAAGTTAGAAATTCTGGGTCACAAATATGCATATTATTGAACTTATATTTCCTTTTGCAGTTACGGTTAACATTTTCAAAGACTTTTGCAAAGTCTTATTTCATTTAATTTTCGTAACAGTGCAATTATTAACTTTTTCAACATTTCCTAATTTTTATTTTTTTTTTGAAATGTTAAAAAACTTAATAATTGCACTGTTACAAAAATTAAATGAAATAAGACTTTGCAAAAGCCTTTGAAAATGTTAACCGTAACTGCAAAAGGAAATAGAAGTTCAATAATATGCATATTTGTGACCCAGAATTTCTAACTTTGATGACCTCGTGTGGCACCGTGAAGAGGTTTAGAGCATTATTGTATTAAGATTTTTTACTCAAAATAGTCCAAGGAAGGTCGCCACGTGTAGCTCTTACACTCATACCTGGACACCCTGTATATTTTTTAAATGACAACCTACCGTTTTTTTGCTGGAAATCGGTAGTCCAGATTTTTCTGAACATGGCGATTCCTCATAAGTAGGGACTAGAAATTACAGCTTTTAATACAGGGTGAAAACTTGGTGACAGATTATGAAACTTATCTTTTTATTTTAAAATAAAAAATTCAACAATAAACGTGTTTTTTGTATCTTATAAATGCTCAAAATGTTCCCCATTCACGAAGTAAATCTATTATGGAATTCTTCCCTCACTCCATTTAATTCGTCCGGTTTACGCTCCTGATTTCTGCGTTTATTCTAATTCTTAAGTCTTCCAAATTATTAGGTTGTGTTTTAAAAACCCGGTTTTGTAGATGTTCCAAAAAGAAAAAATCTAGCGGTGTAAGATCTGGTGATCTTGCTGGTCATTCTATGTAACCTTTTCTTCCCATCCACCTGTGAGGAAATACTGCCTTTAAATACTCCCGTTCAGGAAGAGCATAGTGCGGTGGTACACCGTCTTGTTGAAGCCGTATTCTTTCATTCGGAATATTCGGTTGCAATAGATTTGGAAACAACTATGCTAAAATCGGGTCAATTTGGCCCCTTATCATATTCATATATGAGATTTTCTGAGAGAATGATATGAGATTTGAGATTTTCTATGAAGATAGGTCCAACCATATGGTCACCTACAATACCAGCCCAAACGTTGACTTTCTGAGGACGTTGTGTGACTGTCGCATCCAGTGGGGGTTTTCTTTCGCCCAGTATTTGCAATTTTGCCTATTTGTCGCCATTCAAAAGAAATGTTGCTTAATCTTAGAAAATAATATCTGCAAGAGAAATACCTCCTCCATTTAACAAATCAGAAACTATCGACTTTGACCGCACTTCCGAGGTATCGTCATGTTCAGAAAAATTTGGATCATCGATCCCAGCAAAAAAACTGCAGGTTGCCATTAAAATATGGCCACAATGGTGGTGCTGAGAGCGGTGGGGGTGAAAATTAAAATTTAGGCATAAAAGATGCCAAATAAAAATTTCATAAGTGCGTTCCACACTGTATACTGTTGTCACTATTAAAAAAGTCCTTGGAAATTACACATTTTAGTTTTTTTAACCTTTCAACAATAATTAATGGGGTTCTTCGCTCATAATAATTAGAAAATTATATGAAGTGTATTGCTATTCTTACTACCTTCGTTTTTCAAGATTTTGTTTGAACATTCTTCTTTTTTCACCAATTTTGTCTTCAAATCTCAACTTGGGCCCATTTTACTGGATGTTTTCAACCACATAATTGTATAGGTCCCAATTTGACCGTTTTTCACCTGTCTTTCCTAACTTCTCTCTAATACCTGTTTTCATTCTCATTTTGGCAATTTAGTGGTTAACTGTGAACTAATTTTTAATATGAAAAACATTTGAATATAACTTAAGGACAGGGCTGTATAACTTAAGAATTCTTGATGTGGTAGTCCTGTTCATATTGTCATGCTCTAGAGTTTTAAAAATCATTTTAATTGTTAATTCGATTCGATTATCTCAATCTGTTTATCAGATGCCCTGACAAGTAAGTCTGGGACAGTTTGTATATCATATGACGTCCTTTATTGCTCCAGAGCGAAGATTCAATTTAAAGTTTTAAATTTAAAGTATGTATACACATGATTGGAGTAAGCGACTCTACCAGGATAAAACTTGAATCTTGGAGTCTAGGTTCTTGAATGCCATTATTTTTTTTTTACTAAACTAACGAAATTTTATACTAGAAATTCAAAGTTTATGCAGTGTAGTCTAGGATAACATGCCCTCTCCGAAAATGTACTTCCGCAACTCTGCGGTTATTAGGGTTAGAGATAGGGTCTTCGTAAAGGATTAGGCTAGCCATTTATATCACAATTTGCCCTTCTGCTTTAAGCGTGTTTCATTACAGGTTCTCAGGGCCAGTAAAGACGGTTCTCAGGGCCGCTAAAGAAACTATTATAAATCGTTGTTTTTTTTTTAACGTACGTCGTACAGGAAATAAAATCCCATCAAGGATGCAATATGAAAGATAGAGAAAATATAAATGTGGAGTTAGGGGAAGGGAAGTTGTGAATATAAGTCAAATTAAACTTGTCTTATACACATAGCTAAAAGCCATGAAATTACCCATAATTCACTCGTATAATAAGTATGTGACCTTGCCATCATACTAGCTCATTAGCATTAATATTAGTATGTTCCAAAAAATGAGTCAATCTTTGTGTTGTACGAATATAAAAGATGAATCTTTATCTGCCCTGTGCACTTGTAATGATAATAAAAAGTATTTGCGGAGTTTTCAGTTGAAAAGCGCCTGGATTTTAGCAGAAAAAGCAGTCACGGAATATATTTTCTCAGTCTGAATAAAAGGTCCATAAAAGAGTTTGGAGTTCCAGTTTACGATCTGCCATAAAGAGGGGGATTTTGTTTTAATTCAATACCAAGTTCTTTATGATGACGTCAGCCATTTTATAAAAATATTGAATCTTCAGGAATACGAATAAAATGTTTGAATACGAGAAGGTGCAGTTACAATTCTTTGTTTTTTTTTTCTTTGTCAAATCAAGCGAAAAAAGAAGACGCAAGAGTTTTGTGCAAAAAAAAAGAATAAGACAGTTTCTGCAGCAGAAATAGCGGAATAATTAATAAGCCTCCTTAACTTGAAATTGAAGGGCTATTATAGGAAAGCCTTCTTGAAGATGTAATAAAATACCCTAACTTAAGAAGATACAGATTAGATACCATATCTTATTTAATCTTAAGGTGCCTCTCCACCAAAGCAACACACATGAACATTTTGTTTCCATTTGTTGCTTCTTGTTCCAAATTTTAGAAACTTCGAGAAACAAGTGCAAAATATTGCGTGCAAACAAATGGCAACATACAACAAGCAACAACTTCTACTAGCAACATCACGGAACATATTGAGCAACGTACTAGGAACATTCGTAAGCATTTCGGAAATTTGGAACAGAAACATAAATGTTCCCCTTTGTTGCTTTGGTGGATACGTGTCTTTATACCGACCACTAAGCAATAAACAGTACAGGGCACTTTTTTGTCCCTGACAGAGAGTCTTGATTTCATAATATGGATAAAATACCATAAAGCCGAGATAGCCATTTTGGGAGATTTTAATGTACCTACCTATATAACATCAACTGGCTTAAATACTCAAACTTCAGTGATGAAGAAGGTCGTGAAGCGGAATCGCGACAAGCTGTGGTTTTACTCAGCTCGTTGACGAACAAACCCGCATTCCCGATCACAAGGGAGAATTCACTAGCTTTCTGGATCTTTTTCTTACCACGAACCCTCAAAAATATACTATCATGATGAAAGCTCCACTGGGTCCTCCACTAGGACATCAAGTGTCTGACCAATTAAGGTCAAAGAAGCAAGTAAACCGCGTATAGTCTGGCACTATAGTTCGGCCAAATGGAAAGAATTCAGGGAACATTGTGGAGCTTTTCCATGGCTTGATCTATCTAATGATCTCGTCAATCTGACTGGAAGTCTATACATTCCCTTTAAAAAAAAAACAGCCCTCAAATGCAAACCTTGGTGCAACAAAAGATTCCAGGAAGCTGTCGCCTGCAAACAACTGATTTCGACAATGGTGAGAGAGTCCCGACGGCATAAATCACCACAATTTATCCTTGCTCAAAACAGATTCAAAGAAATAATAGATCGAACCAAGGAAGCTCACAACCAAAGAATTAGGAACAAACTTCTCTCTTGCCCTAACGGTTCGCAATCGTTTTGGTCGGTCACCTTTCAGTCAGGGCAGAAACTGCACCAGATCCACTATTCCACCACTTACACGGATAGACAGGACTATCGTATCCATGGCTACTGAGAAGGTGAACTTGTTGGCGGGCGTATTTTCTTCACGCTCTTCCGTCGACTTTCAGGAACAAATGATCCCTTCCGTAGAACCAAAAATGTCATTGTTTTCCGACAGCGTGTCATAAAGCGCATTATGTTAGCCCTTAGACCCATACAAAGCTTCTGGGCACGATGACGTACCAGTTATCGTACTTAAAAACTGCGCGGCTGAGTTGTCACCTGTTTTCTGTCGACTTTTCAATCTGTCTCATAAAAAGGGAATATTTCCTTCTTGCTGGAAACGCGCACGGGTCCAACCTATTCTAAAGAAATGCAGAAAGACCAATATAAATTATTATTGACTACTACTGCTAAAATTTATGAAAACTACCAGATAATACGAAATACTTTCTTTGAATAAAATAAGAATAAATTAATTTGTAATGCATTGAACATCCCATTTTTATATCCCAGTGAACGACAGTGTACGATTAACAATGAAGGATTTCAGATCCGAGCACAACAACTATATTGTTTTGCAACTTACGAACTTTTCCAATTTATTTGTCATGGTCTTTGATGGCTCCAAGAGAAAAGCTATTGCTTATAACTGGAAACAAAAAAGTGTCTTCTGATTTCGAATGGATTAAATGAAGGCCTTAACATGTTTTAAAGTTTGAAAACAACAATCAGAAAGTGCGAAGTTCCTTGGAAGACAATATTAACGACGATACAAAATTCCGTAAAAAACGGAATTTTCTCATCAGGATATTAAATTACTTTTTATTTGGGAAGAATTCTTTTAGAATACATATTAAACGAGGAATAGAAAATAAAAATAGAGGTAAAAAGGTTATTTTTCTGATTTTGTACGTTTAGGAATTATTAACATTGTGTACCTAACGCTTTACCGTTTAAAATTCTGGCAAGCTGTGTTTGCGACTTCGAAAATTTAAAGGTAAATCGTCCTTTATAATTTAATCAATTTTTTCGGTTGTCTGTGTCTGCTAATATTTAGGTAAATAATAAGTCAACAAGTTAACCCCATTACTGAGCGAGGACTTATTTTGCTCTTACAACTTTACCACTTCTTCAAGTTTCAAATTTCCTCAGACCCGGTTCTCCAGGTTTTCATATTCCATTTACTTCTACTGATATATTCAATAGCTTCTACTTTGAAGTTTGTCTGGTCTTGAAATGTTCGGAAACTGCAATCGTTTATCTCGTCTACATGTTGATTGTTGATCATAACTTGGAGAAGTTTTAGTAGAAAATAGATGAGTATGTTTAAACTTTCGTTGTCTATTTGGGAAAATTTTTGCATTTCCATTTATAAGACGGCGTTTAGGAAGTGTAGAAAACTTATTATGTCCAAGTTTTTCTTTTACATGGAAAAACAAAAATCTTAGAGAAACATTTCTGATTATACCCTTTGGTATGGTATTTGTATTGACGCTGTTCTTGCATATTCTTAGCACCTTGATAGACGTGAATAATTCTTCCTAATTTCCACACCAGAGGGAATCATCTTGTTTAATCATCATCATCATTCATTTCTTTAATAATTGAAATTTACTGCTTTTCCATTTTGACCGAAACTGAAGTTCAAAAATAAATTCCTTAGACAATCGGCTCCAAAAATGTTGTTCAATCTGCTGAAGTCATTGATATTTGGACAAGCAATTTTCTTTAATGTGTGTCATACTGGGATCTGACAGCTGAGTTAATTTTTGAACAATGTGAAGGAGTAAGGACATCGAAATCTGATGAAATTGATAATTTCTGCTACTTGGGTTAGAGTAGTGTAGAATTGCCCATATTTCAGCAAGGCATTTGACATATCTGAAATTTAGAAGACTTTATTCCAGCCTCCCATGAGCTCCGAAATGGGGAGACAATACCTGTTTATTATTATTGATAAATTTTTTCAATTGAGATTGAGTACCTACGAAATTTGTACCATTATCGGAATAAACATGTTAAGGTTTACTACGTCTAGAACAAGATCTACGAAATGTTGCAATAAAGTCTCCAGACGCTAATAAATTTGAAATATGTACCTAAAAGATTATCTTTATAGAGATTAATGAAAAACTTATCAAGAAAACATCAGTGGCGTTTTGTTTTTTCGCAGTTTTAACATAATTGACTTTCTTGAAGCTTCAAGTATCGTCATCACGACGATAATCATTTGTCGAAAAAAATAATAATATGAAACGACGTGTAATAATTTCTTAGATAATAAGCGTGCTTTGTTGAGGTAAATAACGTCATGTCTCAGCCGAGACCTTCACAAAATAGCATTTTACAGGGATCTGGTCTTAAGCACGATGTTGTTCTAAATAAAAAAAGAAAAAAGAAAATCGTGTTTAGGATTCACTCTTTAATTAAAATAACAAGGTTTGTTGACGTTGTTTTGATATACATACACGATACTTCCAAGGAGTATATCGTCTGCAGAACGCTCTCGGTAAAACGGAATCTTGGATGAGTTCTGCTGGATTCAAGCTGTTGATACAAAAAATAAGTATTTTTTACTCTCAGCGAAAATCTTGTCTGCCAACAGAATATAGCTTTCTTAGACCATGTAAAATTCTGGAGAACATATAACTTAACTGAAGGAAACGTTTAGATGATTTTAAATTATGTGATGAATCAAAGGCACGAATATTAAAAAAATCAATCTTGTATATTTTCCATAAGGATTCAAAATATAGCCTCAAGAATAGTTACTGAGGACTTGGTTGAGATTCCCTTGACTTGAACAGCAGATTCCTCTAGAGTATAAAAGGAATGTGTTAATAACTTTGACTCATTTGGTTTTTTGTCAAATTAACTTTCTTTTCATTGTTTCATGTCTGTAGTATCTATAAAGGGTACTACAAGTCTCATCTATATTTGCAAATTTTCTCATAAAATCAATAATAGGTCTCCTAATCATCAACTTCAAAGAATCAGTGAAATTCGCCAACGAGTACCAATTTCTTCTGGACTAAGTCAAATCATTTTCCAGGTACCAGTTTTTTTTTTAAGCTCAACTCGTTTTGTGGATATTGACCGCCGGGAGTAGACAGATTTTGTATGACCACGCTTAAGAACTCAGAAATCTTAAAACTAACAGTGGAAAATTCTGGTGAAGAAACACCGTGAAATTTCCTTTTATTTAGTGCAAAAGATCAAAAATAAGTTGATTCGAATATTTATTTCACGTTGATATTCAAGTGTTTTTAATTAGAAAAAAAAGTATTTTTTGCAGAAGTTAATTTCAGAAGTTTCAACGTGGTATCCGTTATCTATAAAGTACCCATAAGTAAGTGATGCACAAGCTCCAATTATTAGCGAGGATGGTACAAAATATAGAGTCACGTTATTTGGATCAATACCTAATTAATTTATACGAGTCATATTGAATTAATGAATTATTGGAACTGTGTGACATTTTGTGTCGATTTCAAATGTATTGCCGCGGTATTAGCTCTTATGAAAAGCCAGAGGTTCTGGTTATCCAGTCTGTTGCCTTTGCGTCATGTTGCACGATTTCCCTGCTTACAGCGCTAACTGAAAAACAATTACACACTACGGAAAATTATGACGTTAGCTTAGAGGGAGATGATAAATGAATGTAGGAGATTTTATAGATTAATTTTAATGGTGCTTCTGTAGGATTCTTCATGAAATGATTAATATATTGTCGCACGTTAAATATACAGTGCTCTAATTTTATCTTTGAGTATACCGTGAAATATACTTAGATTTAATTTGTATGGGGGTGTTTATCTCCCAGTTGCTTTTAAATGCCTTTCTTAACAGTTCTGGGCCCGGGGAAAATCAATACCTATCTACTCTTCTGCAACATTGTAATTTGTAATTTTTTAATCTTATACGCAATAGTTAGTACCGAGTATAAAGTAATGACTAAGATTTTTTCAATATTTTAAATTTCTTTGATAAATGAAATTTCGTTGCACATTCCATGGCTCGAGGCTGTTAGAAAAAAATATATCATCTTCCGGTTAGGATAATGCAGGAGGGTGAAAATAGAATCTGTGCATGCAGTCAGTTCCTGCAGATACAGTAATTATTAGCACCGCCGTTCGTGCATAGTTATCTTCTAGAGCTCAATTATTCGTAGCTATGGGTTGGAAGGTTGATGAAGGTATTGACTTCTCCATCTTGTGGAGAACTTCATCAAAATGGCTGGAGGATCCTTGAAACAAGTTAACACCTGTTGGAGAAGTTGAGGAAATAGCTCCCGGTAGCTCAACATGGTGCTAGATTTTGAGGATGGGGAAAAATCAACACCTTCGTCCAGGAGAAAGGTTCCTTTGACCAGTTAATGCCTGGTGGAAGAGTAGGAGACTCTCTGCTTCTGGTAATTATCCGATATTTTAGACCTGTTTCTCAGCATCATATCTCCCGCTGTGTGACAAAAGCCGCCAAGAGTCTGGTTCGTGCCTGTTTTATCGTTGGTGTTCTGGCGAAAGGATGAACGATGAGCTGCTGCACTTTACGACTAAAATTGTCAAAAGAAATATTCCCAAGTATAGGGAACCAATAGTGAAAGAAAACTATAGATCGACAAACCTGCTGCTAAATCAGCATCATTTTAAATAAATGGCACCAAGAATTCAATATTGGAAATTCTGGCTCACTCCTGGTAGAAATACCAGGGATTCTTGAGTATGCAACGAGATTTGCTCTAACCTTAGTCCAGAAAATTACTCGCATTCTTGTTTTGTCTCAAACTGACTCCTATTCAATGTTAACTGCTGTCGCCGGTTTTTTAGCGATAATGGTACATGGTACTTGACTATTTTCTTCTTAGTTTTTCATCTATGTAGAAAAGCCTGGAGAACTATTATATCATTACATATTTTAAAACAATTTCTTAAGCACAAGGGCCAGGTAAGTGAAATAAATAGCGATAAACCGAACGTGACTTCCGGATAATTCTCGTCAAAGCAATTTTCTCTAGAATTTTCTCATCTTAGTAATTGTTTTGCTTATTCGAACTTTTTTTTTTCAAAAATTACCGATACAATTTCTTCGAAAAACTACTTGAATCAAGTGACCATAGATCTAAAGTTTTCCATTGACTCTCTGAATTTCTTTTCAAAGAAGTCGTAGTTATATACAGGTTTAGATTAAATTAGCTGATAAAGACCACAGAAATAAAAAAAATATATGCACACCTATTTTTATACATTAAAGTAATTAATAATCAATACAGATACTCGTATAATGTATAATTTATGTTCATGTAAATACATGTAACATGTATACACGAGTATGTATGTATAGTAGGTACATAGTCACTTTACCACGTCCAAAAACTTACAAAAAAGTACCAGAATAATTATTTTTATCTATACAATCACATTCCCAGTGTACTCACAACACCATTGCAGGATATAACGATTCCAAACAAATGATAATGTTATCCAAACACATTCTTATCTAAAGCAAGATCTCTGCTGTCATTAGAATCAAACTACAAGCGTTCTGTTGATAATCCAGTTCCATATGCCCTTGGCAACTTTATTTATTATTATTACCCTTGAAGACGGTCGCGAAATGGATTTCATGTTTATAATGTTCAATTTGTTTTGTGTCTAGAAAAAGTGATCAAGTTCGAACCGGGGACCTCGGCGTGGAACCCCCCCGGCCTCTAACTAAGTCGACTAGATAAGCAGTTATTCTCGTGGCCTATATCATACTGTCTAATAGCTTTTTATATTGGGGGCAATAAAATTTCTTCTATTTTTGCATTTTAAAAACCGGGTTACACGAAAATGTTGGCAAACCTTGACCATGGGATTCTTTATTTTAGTGTGTGATAAACAAGCAGGATCGCCATGTGATAGTAATTAATAATAATTCATTGTAGTTGTTCCTCGGATAGAATGTCCATCTTATATATATGGCTCGGTCAATGCCAACGCATTGCTTGCCCTTAGTCAGCATTATTGCAAGGTCGGTACCTGGCAATTTTACCGTTTTCTTATTAAACATTATTTATCTATGTCAGTGTAATGTTACAAATACTACTTGTTTTCATAACAAGATAGTTAATTAATTGACTTTAAAATATTCACTTATTGAAAAGTAAGATTTCCTTGCTAATAATCTTAACTGGTCCATGACACCTATCCATCACAAGTGTTTGAGATTCTTTGCGTTTGCGGAAGTCTTTCTCACAGACTCTAAAGAATCGTTTCGCGGCCTTAGTATACGAATGAGAATTTTCTAAACTTTAAATTTAGAAACATCTACCCAATAATTAACATGCTTGACTGCAATTCATTTTTTAACAATATCTAATAGGTAATTGACATTTTTATATTTTCTTTACCTCTGTAATTAGTAAAATTATCACTACAGTGCACCCTTTTACAAAACATTGTTAATCCTATGATTAATGATTCCTTTATGCTAAAATACTGAATTCTCGTGATATCGCTGATCTTTTTTTATACCTCCATTAGATGAAGCGCTCTCTACTCAGTACTAAGTCGTTAATCCAACACCGTGATTTGTTTGTGCTCTCTTAATCGTCGGAAGCAGGCTTAAATTAGAGCCTTGTGGAAAAAATAAACACGTTTTGTATAATAATTAATCGGGATATTCACGAGGTGTTTCGTAGGTACTTCCGTACTTTTACGAAATCATGACAGTTCGTAGTTTTATAGACTCCGCATAATCCTTATGGGAATTTGCTTAAATTAATTAAATTTCTCAGCTCCCGATTCCCAAAATTAAAACACTTTTGGGAATTGGTACGTCAAAAATTAAAGTCACAGTCGTTTTGTTTCGTTTGCTCTTCGAAGGTGTTCGATGCGGTGTTTTCTTGTATCTGAGCGTTGTAATTGGTCTTAACAAGGTCTTAACCGGTAGTTTTTCTTTTAGTATTTCACCGGCTGAGCTATGATTGACTCGACTGCGTGAATGAGCGTCGATTGTCATACCACATGAGGAATGTACGTCATTATTAAAAGTTTAGAGGACAAATGTGCACATTTTCCCGCAATAACCTCTATATCGGAAGCTTTTTAATCATTTAAACCCGATCATTTATACTATTACAGGTTTGAACGGGATATAAACGAGCGTCATTAATAACATTATCCGGCAACAAATTATTCAGTTTTTTTTTCTTTTCCTTTTATGTTAAAAGTAATGTGGCCGTAACTTATTTCATTGTTTGCAAACAGCTCATATAGAAAGTCCCATATTTGATTTATTATTTATTCCCTTTTTTTGCCGTTTCATCCATGAATCGACATTTCATATTCCCCCAGATATTCTGTTGAAAGAACGAACGATTGTATAAATCAACCCCTGTGTTTGTATTCGAAATGTCCGGAACTGGCTGACTGGAAATAATGAGCTTGTTTGATGTTTGATGTTTGTTTACTTCCGTAATGTAAATAAATACCCCTCCAGAGAGCATCCTCCATAATTCTGGATAAAGCGCTTTTTTAATTAGGTACTAAAAATTGTCTTTATTCCCTTCAAAAAGCGTATAAAACATGTTTATTCAATATTCCAAAGTTAAAAACACCTGGTAACCAGAACAAATAATAATTAATAATTAATTATTGTGGTACGAGTTTTTCTAATTTTATTATTGTCTGTATGTTTTTGTATGAAAATAAGTGTGGGTACCTGGGGATAATGTTTTTTTCATGAACGCTTCATGCATGATGACCCACCAATATTACCGAAATCTTGTTGCCCCGATCCCTCCAATAGGAGGCGCAACTTGGTCTCATAAAATTTGTTCTCTATATACAGGATGGTCCATCACTTATGTCTACCCCCGAAAAAGAGGTTAATTTAAAAGATAAAAAATTTCAACTTCGAGGATTCGTCTAATTAATATAGGCCATAATTAGTTTCATTTTTTTTTCGTTCAGGAACCACTGACACCAGCGAAAAAAAACCTTAATTTAGTGATAAAGTGGCGAAATAAAATCGAGTTTTGATAAATTGTTGAGTAAACTGAGTAAGATACAATGGAGATTTTACCTGCTCAGTTTACTCAAGAATTTATTATGCCTACCCTTTTCAGATTATTTTGATCACTTTATTACACACCATAAATCATTCATTCTACCTGTCATTTCTATGTAACTATATTTTATTTAATTAAGGCCTAGTAATTAATTTTTTATATTTTTCTTTTCAGCGATTTTGATTTTATAAATCGATTTATACCGATGTGTGGAAAAAACTTGATTTTTTTTCGCCACGATAACACTACATTAGAGTTTTTTATCTTCAAAATTAACCTCTATTTCGGGGGTGGACATAAGTGACGGGCCACTCTGTACAGGACTTTGCAAGGATTATCGCAAGGATTTCGACTGTATCTACCTTCAACATTTTCCGACCGATTTTTTAACACGCGATTAGCTTTACCCTGAGCTTAGCCTCTCAGAGCATCTCCTAATCGCACTGTAAAATTTCTCTTTTCCTATCTCGTCGACTTGTTCGCACCATGCGCGCACCTAATCTCTGTCTTCAGTACCTCTAATCCCAATGCCCTCATTTTCAGGACTTCATCGCAATAGCCCAAAAATTTAATCATTTTATTACTTGCCTTTCCTTATGAAATGTTTCGTGACAATTTACCGTTGATTGTGCTCTCTGAAAGCCGCTGCAGTGGACAAAGTAAAACGAGATGATTTGTTTATCTTATAATGTGATCATATAGAGCAAACGAAGCATATTCGAATTTACGAACGAATGAGCGAATGGGGCGAAGGTATCCAAGTTAGGAGATTTTAGTCAGCAGTCTCAACTACAGTAACTTATTACAAGAAATTCTCTTTTGGTATTTTTTTTTTTGGTATTTTTTTAATGATAAAAACGATGAACTATAATGAAGACGTAATTTGACGTCTAAACCAACAAATAACTTGCAATAAAGATATAAGAAAAACCACATTTCCTCATAAGCTCGAGATGACTTTTTTTCCTCACTGTATGATGAAAGAACTTACTCAATTTCCATCAGAATGAATAATCAAATAGTAATAAAGAGTTGACAGCGATTTTCTGAACATACCTTTAGATCGTTTTTCGCATCCTAAACATGCTGATGTATCTTTCAAGACTAAAAAGTACTTATGAGAAAGTAAATCCAATATTCTCTATCCGGATTGTTAGAGAGAGGGAGAATTTCCTCTTTGGAATTCAGGCAACTCTTTTGTCCTTTTTTAAAGAACGTGACGTGAAGTTTGACTAATTCTGGCCTTGTCAAGTTAGATGTTCTTCAATCCGATGTCGACAAAATACCAATCAGTGATAAAACATAATGTTATAATTTTTTATCACAAGGATACTTCGACGAAGATTTCAGAAAGGTGAAATCAAGGGTGCAATATGAAACGTTATGGAGAAGATCACACGATCTTTGCAGACACATTTTTTCGAAAAAAATATACCTTTATAATCACAAAAAGAAAAATTGTCCCTTCTGGTAGTAGCATAAATAACAAATAAATTGTATTATAGACTTAATAATTATAATTAATTTATAATTATAAATTATAATTAATTACATAAAAAGTATAAATAGCAAATTTTATGAATTAATTAAAAAACCGCAGATGACGTCATCTGCTGGATAGATATTGGAAATCAGGAGTTTCCACATATTTGCCCAATCCTACCTAGCGATAAGTTAACTCCAGAACCCTTCAGCAGATATTAAATTTAGACTCATGCAGCACATCCCAACTTTCGCATTAAAATTCTAATTGAAAGTAACGAATGTCTACATCCCCAACCGTGACATGAGTAACTTTTTTCCCCGGTCGCCCAGACTCCGGAGTCCTGATTTTAAATGCAGAAAGGATGGTCCCGGCTATCCGTGGCCTGCATACAAATCACAGCGTGAGGTTCCCACGGGTTGTATGATCGCATTCGCGCCTGCTAAGCTTCTGATCGGTAGGTATTGGTATTGGTTTAGTGTCCTGGCGAGTCTTTCAACGAAACACGGGATTTTGCCTAAAGCGTACAGAATATCGAACGGGATTCGGGGATTTTGAATGGAGAGTTAAATTCAATATTAGACGCTATTTACGAATGACCTTTACGTTGATTTAGCTGCAAATTACGTTTATACAGCGTGGCCCAACGAAAACTAATCAGGTCTAATAACTTGGAAACTGAAGATGTGCGCAAAAAACTCATTTAACTCATAAATTGCTCATTAACAATTTCAATTCTACCAACCATTCTTATTGAATTTTCTCAAACATTCTGAAAATGTATTAATTTAGGGCGTGTCCTATTTAAAATAAGAAAAGTGAAGGCTACTTCTGGTATCACCGGAAGTGGTATGGGGTTGTAAATATTTTGAAACTGATATTATGTGTATACAAATTTTCAGACAACTAGTCCTTTTCTATTAATGATTTATGAATGACCTAAGCTTTTCGCACCGCACCCTGTATATCTGTATACGGTGTACATATATGGATTCTAGAAGTATAAGGTTACTATTGATCGTATCCACTTGATTCTGGTTTCATTGGATTCTTCTCAACAAAATACATAGGAAACGATACCCCATACTGTCCCAGATAGCTGAGTTAAAATCTCCTTCAATTTCACCCCCTCCCGCCGCCTAGAAAAGAGGGAAGTGTAGAACATAAAGCTGGATAATAACGCTTTGTGTGAAGAAAACCTTGGCACAAAAATTATTCCGAAGAAACGTATCGTCTTTTTTACTAAACTTATAATTTTGTATGTACTACATAATATGTAGATATAGAGGATGTTCTATAAGCTCAATGATAAACTTTGACAGATGGTAAGTCGCTTAATTTTATTTTAAACATGTTTTTTTAATAGACAATGGTTCGATTCGTTTTTGTTTAAGACCAGCATTTAAAAGAATATATTTATAAATTTTAATCAAAAGTATCATCTCGATCATCAGCCTGTGCTGATGATGTTTAGTGCGTAATTTCGCAGACTTCGAGAAGCAGGTCACCCCGCTCCAAAAATGGCCATTCCTCAATATTGTTCACATCGTGTGGTGTCAGCGCGATGGTGCACCACCACACAGAGGAAGAGAGTAGGACTGCTTGGTTAAATGAACATTTACCGAAAAAATGGCTACGTCAAGGAGGTCAAATAGCATGGCCACCTCGTTACGCAGATCTGAATGGGGATACATGAAGCAGCTTATTTGCTTGTTTACCATCTTGAAATCACTACCCATCAGCAGTTAGTGCAGTTACTTTACTTGAAAGAATTCAGGATGCAGCTAGTTAGACATATATGTTCATAATAAGAAAATATAATGTTTGAAATCAAGTAAAGTGATCTATCATCTGCCAAAGTTTCTTGTAGATGGTATAGAACACCCTGTATATACTTTATAAAGCCACTTAATGAAATACTACATTCAGAATTATAGTTTTTAATTGAAAAAGGCATTTATACAGAGGGAGTCAGTTTTTTGTAACAGGACTTTAACGGTTTGAAGGAGACAATGTTTTAAGATGAAAATTTTATACGAGGTGATTTACAAAAAAATGCCACCCCAGAATTTATAAGAATTTATAGAAGAATATCTGAAGATGAAAACCCCGAAACAGGTCAATTTTATTTACTTTCTATTGATGTAAAAAAATATACAGGTGTTCCTTAGCTCATTTTTTTTTAAATATAGGACACACCGTATATTATTATATTTTGAGATTGTCTGAGAAAATCCAGTAAGAATGGTTTTTACAGTTGCAGTTAAAATTGAGTAGGTTATGAGTTATAAACAAATGAAAATAGCAATTTTCCATTTTTAAAGTAAAGTACATCGGAAACGGCTCTTAGTATCGAAAAACGACTTACATGTCCCTCTATCGTAACTTTTCAAGTGTTATCGCACAGTGTACCTACTTGAAATTTTTATACAGGGTGATGAAAATTATCAGATTTTTCATCACCCTGTAGATCACCCTTCAGATCACATTTATATAAATTTTGGGAGTGACAAGTTTTTTAAAAATCACCTGGTATAGACCTATATTCGTGAGAGGTTCGTTTCTAAGATACAGGGTGTGAAAGTTTTATTTTTTATTTTTTTTTCAAGTTTTTCCTTAAGATTTTTTAAAATTAAGAATTTTAAATTTGGTATGTATGTAGATCACCTGTTACACTTCAAAAATTCAAAATTTGGGACTGTTAGTAAGCGTTTTTGAATACCTATAGGGTGATACACTTTTGGCGGTCTTATATCTAATGTAACAATATAACATGATTTTTTTTAGCGTGCCAACTCTTTCTAGTATACAATTATTCGTATTCTCTGTTTCATTTTAGTCCGGTCAATCTAAACTTTCAAAAATACGTAAATTTACAACAAGCTGAAAATGAGTAAAATTTTTCAAAACATAATTAAAAATAAAAATTAAAAGTTCCCTATCGTTCCCGTACGTGGAAAAAAATTACTAAAAGTCAAAGGTCAAAAAAAAAGTTTTTTTTTGCTATTTTCAGCAAAACGGTAAGTTTTCTGATAAAATTAATTTAGACAAAAATAATTGTAGATAAAATTTTTTATAAATATGTACATTTTTTATAGATAATTTTATGATCTACAATTTTTGTATGAGGTAATTTTGTGATAAAGCTTACCGTTTTGCTGAAAATCGCAAAAAAAAAAAATTTACTTTTGACCTTTAGTAAATATTTTTCCACGTAGGTACTGGAATGATGGAGAACTTTTAATTTTTATTTTTAATTATGTTTTGAACAATTTTACTCATTTTCAGCTTGTTGTAAATTTATGTACCTTCACTCTTATTTTTTGGTCTAATTTGACCGAACTTTTTTGAGACTTTTTGATTTTTTGTTAGTCTTTTTGTTAGTTTTTTGTTTTTTAGTATTTGAACAATTTTTTATTGTAAAAATTATTATAAAATATTTTTCGCGTTTATCTTGGAATTGGTACGGTTTACGAAAAACCTGCAACAGACCATAAAGTCTCGAAATTAAACAGAAAATCCGAATAATTAACTGCTTACTAGAGAGCAGAGGCGGCACGCAAAAAAAATCGAGTATTACATAATTTGTTTTTATTATAATTTATTGGGTAATAAATGTATCACCCTGTATGTGCCAAAGGAGTGTCACCCTGTAGGTATTGAAAAACCCTCAACAAACCCAAATATGTATTGAGTTTTGAAGTGTAACAGGTGTACCAGGTTTCAATACATTGTTTTAAAAAATTCCAGGGGAAAACTTGAAAAAAAAACAAACAGAAAATGTAAAACTTTCACACCCTGTATCTCGGAAACGAAGCTTTCATGGATATATTATGTGTATGTAAAGTTTTCATCTTAAAAATGGTCTTCTTCAAGCCATTAAAGTCTAAAAAATTTTTTTTTCCACATCAAACTGACTCACCCTGTATGTATATCTCTCGTTTTTTCCGTAATGTATCACTTGCTTGCATTATCACATATACCTTTACCTACATTTGCTCAATACTTGAAGTACCTACAAGTAGGTACTTAGTAAATGTTTTATGAATAAAACCAAGAATGATAAACATTAGAGGTATACATGAAATGTAGAAAGAAAAGCTACGACTGAAAGCTTGAAAGTTGAAACCGTACAATATGATTTAAAACTTTTCATTTCGCTACAGTGAACAAATTTATATCTACTTATAAAAGTGCAAGGAAACGTATAATGTACTTACTTTAATCAAAAAAGTAATTTTGACTTGAAAAAGAGCCGCAATAACTTTCAGTTCTTATAAAATGTCAAAGGCTGCAATAAAGCTATTCTCCAGACGAATTTCATCAAACGACTAATAAGCTCTCTCCTTAGGGAAAATATTTTATTTCTATGCTTAACGCCCTAGTCCAGAAAATAAAATAAAATAGATATACTTTTGAGCTGAAGATTACCTGATTAGTAAATAAAAAAAATTAAACAACGGGGAAAAGTAATACATTTCACAGTATAGCTGGGTGCGCCCTTATTGTTTTAAGTGTGTAACTAAGATGTTTAGTAAGACTCCCGAGTAAGATAACACCCTAGCTTAATGTCTTTATAATGCTACATCTCCAACTAAACCGAGTGTCGGATTTGTGGTAAGCAACCGAAAGTTTTCTCTATAGGTGAATTAGTCTAACTACATACTTAGGTACTTGAATCTAAATGGTGTAGATGCATTTAGGAGGTGAAAAATAAATAATAGGGTTATTAGTCTGCTTTTGGAAAGATAAATGGGTTTTTAAAAACTTCTGAGCTTGACAGGAAAAGCTATTCTTACTTACGTAATAGGGCGGAGAATTAGCTTCCCCTCCTCACTCCACTGTATTATTACCGCAGGGAAGTTGTATTTTCTTCTACTTTTACTATGCTTATTAAGACAAAAGCTCATGCAGCGATTACTTCCATAAACAATATTTCATTAAAAGGTTTTTACGAGTTTTATAATTTTTAAAAATGTCTGAAAGTTTTCCCGAGAAAAATATATCGTGTAAAAACATAATATGGTAGAAAAACATAACCTTAGCAAAAAGTTTTTGACCGAAAATAAACATTCGCCATTTTTTGGTGTCGAAAAATTACAATAAAACTTAACTTAAAAACGTTTTTTATACAATTTGTATTCCGTTCATGATCCCAACTTTCCAATGCAATTGATCCTTTTGAAACTTCTCATGTGTAACTTTGAAATATTGAGCTATACAAACATGTAGTACAGTAGAGTCCCTCTAATCTGACCCCTCCTGGTATGCTCGGACGAGCAGGACTCTATTGTATAATGCAAAAAATGTGATTGAAAATCACGAAAAAGCTAAAGCAAATAATATTAAAAAATATAACTTCAAAATCAACAAAAGAAAACCAAGAAATGAGATAAAATTCAGAAATAATAAAGATATAAAACTAAACTAATAATGAATATCGGCGCAATGGTCTGACGTTGACTCTATAACTAATCAAATTTTGATGAATCCTATTCAATTCTTCTTGGAGTTGCAGAGCCAATGCTTTAAGGTTTTTTTCCTGGTTCTCGAGCTAGCTCATAATACTAGCTCATAAATACTCCAAAGATGTTCAATGGGGTTAAGATCAGGACTATTGGCCGGCCACTCCATTACTTCAAAAGTTTGTTCTTCGAAAAATAGCAATTGGTTCAAGGATCTCATCAATGTATCGTCGTGCCGTTACTACTCCTTTTTCTAATACGTGGAAGGCTACGCGTCCGTTCAAAATTATGCCACCCGAGACCATGACAGATCCACCACCATAAGATATCATTGTTGTGGAGACAAAATCTGGATTCATCGGTAAGGAGCACTCTACTCCATACCAAATTACGATCTTCTCGGAGCGGGGAGGGGGGGGGGTGTAGTTATTCTCTGTAGTTCCAGGAACCTAACCCAAAATCTGTGAATTACCGGTTTACTGGTTTGAAGCAACTGGGATACGTACCTCTGAGAGCAGCCTTCTTGCAATAGTGTGACAGCCCTAGCAACTTGCATCACATCAAGCTGTCTTCTTGCTATGATGGGTCTTCCCAGTGCAGGATTTTACAATTAATTACTTATAATAAATTACTTACTTTAACTGACATTCAATACTGTAATTTTTGACCTAACAGCCTACAAGTAATTATACATTTTTTGCGTTAAACAGTATACAGTCTATAGTTATTGTAAGCTCTAATTGAAAACATGGATTGAAATTTCAAAACTATTAGAGATCATTTGGTATTTTCACTTTTCCACAAAAAACAAGCGGAAGTATCTACCCAAAGTTAGACTTACTGTTAACTTTTTTATCAATTCCCCAACCAGTTTTGTGTCCCATACACTTTTTTTTTGGGAAAACGCTCTGTTAAAACTACGCGAATACATTAATTAATCTATTTTTGACTTCTTTGGAATGTCAAGGAGTGCCATGTTGGATGTGGATACTTGTGCTTAAATCGACATATTCTCAACTCAGGAATCTATGATAGAGCGTTGATGGTACCTTTCGGAGACTCCTTATCACTTTTTAAAAATCTTTGTTATCGTCAAGATAAACTCAGGGCGAAAAGAGCGCTTGGTGGCCAAGTCGCTTGGTATGCTTAGCTCCTTCCCACATAAGTACCAAAACAACATAAAACTCATGACTGATGACTTGAATAAATTTATATTTTTATCCGATGTTTACATCGTCACAAAATTCAAGATATTATAATAAACATCACACAGTATATGAGTGTTAAAATTTCGGATCGATTTATATTATTACTGTTCATTTTATGATGTGCATGAGGATCTATCGATTTTGTCTCTCCACAAAGTCCAGGGTATTCGGAATTCGGTTTAAGATCTCCACATTCGGAAGCAGGTGTACCCTTCTTGAAAATCGGCTGATTCTTCACATTTCCTTGTTTGTAGTAATTACACCCAAGCACCACAATCTTCCTCTGATCCTCTTCATACTCACAAACGCTGCAACCAATAATGTAACTCTTGGCCCAAATCACTTGGGTGTAGTGACCTGCTCCATGTACAGACGCAAAATGATCGTAGATTGTGGCGTTAGTGATCAAAGTGACTTCGTCGAACCATTTTTGGACTGCATGTTTGCCAAGTTCGTTTATTGGTACCGCCTTATTTCTGCTGCTGTTTTTCTTGTGTAAGTTTTGTCCCTGCGGAAAGAAATGCTCTGATCCTCGACATTCGTCGTGATTGAAACCGACTTTAACAATGTTGCATTTAACTGCTACCTCGAGTTCTTTATCGTACTGCATAACTTGCATATCAGCTGCGGTTGATAATTTACCTTTTTTTATCTTTCCTAGCGCCACGTCGTTTCTAATAGCGTTGTGAGAGTCGAGCATGGTCTGCCTGAATTCGTCAGTTACTTCCACGGCATTGCACAATTTGTTTGCGCAATCGTTGTTGCACATTGAGTTCACGTTTCCGTTGTGACATTTCTGATTACAATAGTCAAATTCTTGAGTAGTGGATGAGATAAATGTTAGAAACAGTACTGATGCTATTGTTAATTGCGTACTACGACCATTCATGCTTCTAAATTTGAAATAATAAATCGTTGGACAGTAGCTAATAATGATTTGTGCATGACTTTCTGTCAAATTCAAACCTGATAATTTAATATTAGGTATTAACTGTCAGAGTAAAGTCAGATTAGAGTCACTGTGGAAGGAGCAAAATAATTTTTTATTGTAATTGTTCCGAATTTGGGGCTTCCATGTTTTTTGACTATGAAAGTAATAATGAATTTTTTCACTTACACCTTAGTAGCTCCGTGGAGTCTTTATATATAGGGAGGAGCATCGGACCGTAAAAATAATTACCAAATCCGCTCACACTTGCAGCTTAGAGTCCCGCCAGTTAGCGCGCAAATCGATTGGTGCTTGATCGATACTGGCACATCACTGCTGGCATAAGGAAAAGGCTCTCTCGACACCAAGATAGTTAATTAGTTGCTTATTTTGCTCCAAACTAAACTAATTTTGGCTCCTCTAAACTAATAAAAGGTCTCAGGATGGAGTAAGTTTCCGAGACACTAATTTTGATACAGAAGCGGCCGATTGGTCTAGGACTGTAAATGGTAAATGGAACAGATCACGTGAATTTTGCGGAATATCACGGGGAATCTTAACGCCTTCAACCAAGTGTGGCACCCTACTTTTACCAATTATGAGACTTCCGGCCTCTCTCTGCGCCTGAACTAACGAATTATTCCTTCATCACCGACAAATTTATTCCTTGCTGCACGGTTCTTCTTGTGATCTCTCTCCTCTGATCAGTGCCGGTGCACCTCAGGACTCAGTCTGGTATTAACCTTGTTTCTCCTTCATATTAATGATCTACTTTCTACCACTACCAATCCCATTCACAGCAGCTATTACAAACGCTAGTATGCACCTACTATTAACTCGCTTATCCGTTTCCCAACCAGTTTCAATGTCTAATCTAAATGAAAGCCCCAGCCTTTCTCTAATTTTTCATTTGTCACTTTCCCAAGATTCTCAAATAATTTTGTATTGCATGAACTGTCAAAATTTTGTTAATTGCAACCCCTCTAGAACCCAATCATGCTCGTTGAGATATGAAGAATAATTTGATCTAATCGGAATTACATTCGATTCTAAACTTGAACTCCGGTGGTGGTGGTTCTACCAAAAGTTACTTTCATGGCCGCTTGAGATGCCAAGGTGCTTGGATTTCTTCATCGAGTCCTAGAATATTCTTCTTCGTCCAAGATTCACACTAGACGTCTCTCAGATAAGAGTCTTGAATTTCCAATGTATGGTTTATCCGTCTCATTAAACGACCTAGTACTAACACGAAGGAATCCTTCATTGACTCACCGTTAAGCTGTAGGTTATTTGTATCTCTTCTACAGATATTACCATGATATTTTCTTAAGAGCTGAAACATATTATCCTCTAATAAGCTGCATGAAATAAAGTGACAAGGGGGTCCTTACAAATACATCCATTCATATAGTATCCAGGTTTGGAAGTCCAGGATGTGTTACGATTACCATAAACTCATGGCGAAAAGAGCCCTTGACGGCCCAGTCACTTGAGATGTATAACCCCTTCCCACCATAATCAATACAAAGCGAATTTGAAAGAGTTTTTATTTTTATTCGGTGCTTACATTGTTACAAAATTCAAGACATCAAGTATAGTAGCATCACGCAATATATGAGAATGAAAATTTTGAATAGTTTTATATTAGCACTACTTTTAGATCCAGGCGTATCTTGACCAAGGTCTGGATATAATTTATGATGTGCCGGACTTATCGATTCTGTCTCTCCACAAAGTCCAGGGTATTCAGGATTCGGATCAAGATTTCCACATTCGGAAACAGGTGCACCCTTCTTGAAAACCGGGTTATTCGACACAAGTCCTGGTTTGTAGTAATTACAGCCAAACACTGTATTCAAATATTTATGTTCTTGATAATCACAAGCACTGCATCCGATAACATAACTCTTTGCCCAAACCATTTGTATAAAATTACCTGTTCCCTCTACGGTGTCATATTTGTCGTAAATTTCACCATCTTTAATCAGTGAGAGCTCTTCGAACCATTCTTTAATAAAATATGGGACAAATGTTTTCGGGTCCATTGGGCCTTCATATGCCAGAATACCTTTCATATATTTGTTTTGCCCCGCTGGAAAGAAATGTTCGGATCCTGCACAATCAGCGTTTTTCAAACCATCCTTTACAATGTTGCATCGAACGGATTGTTCGAGTTCCATATCATATTTCATTATCCTCATGTTTGATGCGGTGGTTAAGGAACCATTTTTAATTAATCCTAGTGCCACGTTGTTTCTATAGGCGTTATGGTAGTCGACCATCATCTGTCTTAACTCGTCCGTTATATTAATGGGATGGCACATTGTATCTTTGCAGTCGTTGTTGCACAATGCGTTCACTGATTTGTCCCAACATGTCTGAGTACAATAGTCGAATGCTAAAACAGGGGATGAGATACATGCTAGAAACAGCGCTGCTGATATTGTGGACTGTATATTGATAATTATTATCATTTTCAATTTGAATGATTTGAACGACTAAATTTGACTTTCAGTTTATTTAATTTTATTGATTATAAGACAGTTGCATGAATTCAAATTGCTTGTCAGATCCATGACAATTGACCAATGCCTTCTCTCGGTAGTTTTAGAAAAACTACGGTTCACAATTTTTTTTACATTATTGTCCCGCAATGCAATTTAATAACGTTTTATGTCATGATGCTAAGACACAGTTACTAGAGGAGTTTATAGATTATAACAACATGTACTCGTACCAGCATAACGGTGTTGTGAACTCGAATGGGCGTCTTCTTGACTTGGTTTTGAGTTGTTGCGTGCATAGAGAGATGTGCGTTTCTTTGAGCCGTTGTGACAATCCCATTGTGCCGGAGGATTCCCACCACCCTGCCTTGGAGTTGGAGGTGGTATTTTCGGGTCGAAAGATATTTCAATTCTCAGCTGGGAGTTCTCAAAATAGATCGTTTAATTATAAGAGGGCTAACTATCATATTTGTTTACTCTGAACTGTTGAGAGCTGACTGGTCTCAGGTATATGGTCAGAATAGTGTAAGTAACTGATGCTTGTGAGGTTTTTTACAGTTTATTGGATACTGTTCTAGAAAGCAGTGTTCCAACTTATGCTGGAGGAAAGTCGAGTTATCCGGTGTGGTTCACGAGAGAAATAAAGAGTAACATTAGGCTTAAACTGTCCATTCACAGAAAATTTAAAAACCTTCTTGCGCATCAATCGCAGAAATAGTGTATTTTTATGCGATTCAATTATGAATATTTTCACCGCTTTTTAAATTATTGGCTTTCTGAAATTTTCCACAGTCATGTCATGTTAGCGTAGTGCTTTAATGTGAAAAATTTTCTATGATAATTTCATTTCATTTCGTTTCAACACGTGCCTTAGATCGGATTTTTAAATTTAAAAATCAAAAAAATTGGCAAAATTTTACAATTTTGTCCCTTTTCCTATGCCCGCCACTGGCTAACTTTACTTGAAAAATACTATTTTTTACACTACCTTTAATAAATTCGGAAAAAACTGAAAGGAGAGTTTTGAAAACCGAAAGTTTGAAATTTTAGAGGAATAAACATCATTTAAAAATATTCGAATATATCTCCGCCATTTTTATATTTGCTTCTTGAAATTTTTGAAGGTTAAATGCTATTAGTATAGTTGTCTACTATCAAAATTTCCGTTCTATTCCTTCAAAAATAAGCTCATGAATGTTTATAGAAATGTAGACATTTTTACCCTTTTCCTACCCACGCCTCTGGCTTATTAATAGAAATGATGCAAATTATATTGCATTAGCTCAAATTTCAAATAAGTTTATTCCAATCTTGTTAATTTTGTTTAAAAGTTTTTGATCTTGCCTATTTAGGGGTTCAAAATCTAGCCATTTTCCAAAAATTGAAAAGGCCGCCATTTTGGAATGTCTTTACCTATTTTACTCAAATACAGTACCAGACGACTACTTGAGGGTATCTTACTACCAAAAAAATTTCAGCGCTCTAGATTGAAAACTTCGACCAGAAACCGTGCCTCACGGACGGTTTTTTTTCTGAAATTCGGAGGGACACCTGTAGAAGTAACACAACTCTAGGAAAATGTTTTTTACGAAAATCAAACGTCAGCCCTAAGGTTTATAAGAGTAAAAAATTTCGTTCATTAATCTTGAAAGATGAAGCTACAGGAGCGTTTTTAAAAATTTAGAGAAATTAATTTTAAAAAAAACATCATGTAAAAAAAAATCGAATATCTCCGCCATTTTTCTTATTTACTTTTTGAAATTCTCAAGGGTTGAAGTCTATTAGTATAGTTGTCTACTGTAAAAATTTCAGTTTAATTACTTCAAAAATGTGCTCATAAATTGTTGGAGAAATTTAGCCATTTTTACCCTTTTCCTACCCACGCCACTGGCTTATTAATAGGAAAAATGCAAATTTTGTTGCATGAAATTAAATTTCAAGTCATTTACTTCCAATATTGTGAATTTGATATAAAACTCTTTTTCTATCTAGCTTATACAGGGGTTCAAAAAATAGTCCTTTTTCCAAAAATTAAAATGGCCGCCATTTTGAAACGGCTCGGCCGATTTTGCTCAAGTGCAATACCAGACCACTCCTTGTGGATATCTTACTCCCACAAAAATTTCAGCCTCCTAGATTCAAAACTGCGACCTGAAATGAGATGACAAAAACCGGATACCTGGAATTTTGAAGGGACACCCTGTAGAAGTGATGGGACTTTTGGAAAGTTTTTCAACGAAAATCCAACATCATTCCCAAATTTTACAAGGACCCAAAATTTCGTTCACTAATCTTAAAAGATAAAGCCACAGGAGCGTTTTTAAAATCGAAATTTCGCGATTTTGGAGAAATATATATATATATAAATATATATATAAATATATATATATATATATTTATCTACGTAGGACAACTCAAACTCCGATTCATACTAGGTCTACCTAAGCTCCATTTTATACAGCTACGTTATATACTGTTCCTTGTTCTGTGTAACAGTCAACCGAGCATCCATATTCCTGTAGGTCAATGCTACATCCCTTCCGCTCCCTCCCCGTGAAGGGGGTTTTATTGCTTATTGTTACGACATTATGAACGATAAAGTAACACCTGTCTTTACAGACAAGTTAAATGATATTCTGGTATTTGCCTTTGTATACTTTCTCGTTGGGTTTGATTATTTTGCTTGATACTGTGTGACCAATCAGTTTGTTATTCAATTCTGTTCTAGGTACATCTATACTTCTGAAATAGATATTTAACGTAATAAATCAAATGTGCTACATAATTACCTAATACTGTTCTATTTTTTATATAAGGAAGTGAGAAGTACGTAATTTAGGCAGGATTAAAAAAAAATAATAATACTAATTTTACAGATAAACTAATTTGTAAAAAAATTGGAAACAATTGGAATCTGTCATTTTACATCTTTATAGATTCAATCTTAAACATGAAATTATTTCAAAGTCTTCCTAAATTGCAATTTTATTTGCAGCTGACAGTGTTAAAAGTGATTGTTTACATGGAAGCGTGTTAAAAATACTTTTAACACTAGTGTTAAAAATATTTCTACCTGCTTTTTCTGTACATTCTCTTTTTAAACTACATTTTCTCATGATGAAATCAGACAAAATTATAGGTAATAAGACTTTTTCATATTCTTTTTATTACTGGCACACATATTAATAAAAAATAAATACCTAGTCAAGAACACAAGACAATAATAATTGTTCAGAAATTGCAATTAATAATAATTATTATAGCGTCTTTTTTATTTGTACAGGGTGTCTGCTTAAGGCTGGCCACCGGCTATATCTCGGAAACTAATGGGCCTATAACCCCAAAATAAAAAATTTCCAGACATAAGTGATCAAGAGAAATTCAATGAAAATATTTTCAAGATGGCCGCACTTCCGGAAATACCGGAAGTTGACACCTACTTCGTTATTTTAACGGAAACACCCTGTAAAACTTTATATTTTTTAAATGTCTGAAGAAATCTAATACAGGTGGTTTTCACCATTGGAATTTAGATTGAGCGGTTTATGAGTTATAAACAAGTGAAAATCGAAAATTTTCAACTTCAAAGCAGTCTAGAACTAGAACGGCTCAAGATATATAAAAACGGTTCACATGTCCCTATCTTAACTTTTCACATAGTATCCTACTATGTGGTTTAAATTTTAATACAGGGTGATGAAAAATCGGATAATTTTCATCACCCTGTATTAAAATTTACTCCACATAGTGGGATAAAACGTGAAAAGTTAGGATAGGGACATGTAAACCGTTTTTAGATATCTTGAGTCGTTCGAGTTCTAGACTGCTTTGAAGTTGAACATTTTCGATTTTCACTTGTTTATAACTCATAAACCGCTCAATCTAAATTCCAATGGTGAAAACCACCTGTATTCGATTTTTTCAGACATTTAAAAAATAAAATAATATACAGGCTGTTCCTGTTAAAATAACGAAGTAGGTGTCAACTTCCTGTATTTCCGGAAGCGCGGCCATCTTGAAAATATTTTCATTGAATTTCTCATGACCACTTATGTCTGGAAATTTTTTATTTTGAGGTTCTAAGCCCATTAGTTTCCGAGATATAGCCGGTGGCCAGCCTTAAGCAGACACCCTGTATATACGCATTTGTTAGTAACCATAGCGTCGGCAACGGTTGCTATGGTTGCTATGATAAGTACACTTGTACTTATCTGAATATTTTAAAATGCAATTTGAAGTTCAGTGTCATTCTAAATTCATCTATTTTATTATCAAAATAGAGCAGTTTCACAAAAACCATTGTATGATATTCGTCTTAAAAGTGATTTTATTTTGTTCGTGAAATTGTTCAATTCGATCCGCTACGCTTCGCTCATTTCACAAACCTTTCCACTCACAACATAAAAACTTCACTTTTAATATTAATATCATAAATAGCTATTATTATCCATTTTAGTGAAAAAAGTTATTCTTCATAAAAAGTTGTGCTTCGTTTGAAACCTAAAATGATATAGTAAGAAATCCAATTTTTCCAGTCGTATAGGTACGTGGTATTTTAGAAAAAATGTCTACCAACAGGTTTTACAAATATATGTTGGTTGGTATCCAAGTTATTATTACAAAAAATAGTTATTTTCATTCTCCCCTTTACGAAATTGTAACTTTCTGTCTTGATAAGGCAACTGAAAGTGAAAGTAAAACATGCTAGGTGATAGGTTGCTAGGTGGTTGCTAGCTATGAAAAACTTTCGTGCCCTGGACGGAAAAGTAGAAATGTCAGTTTGATTAACGTTTATTTAGATGGAAAATTAAATGTAAAACTACAATAAAAAATTCCAGTAAAACTTTCTGGAACATACAAATAATTATTATTGTATGTTACAGAAAGATTTACTGGAATTTGCAGCTTCTTGAATGAAATTCATTTTGAACTAAACTACGATCAAAGATTCTAAAATTATAGCGGTACAGAGTTTTAAACTTGACAGTGTCACAAATTAATAACTTAAAACTATCGTTACTATGGTAATGTTAAAAACATGGCACCTTATAATAATTCCATTGTTATTACACTGAATCGTATTATTTTACTCATTTCTTCTTAATCCGTGGTTCAATATGGCAAGGGGAGAATGAAAAGTTTAATACATTACACGCTACGAAAGCTCTTTCAGGTGCTCGGAGTTTTTAAATACCCTCGGCTACGCTACGCTTCGCCTCGGCTATTCAAAAGACCTCGCACCTAAAAGTGAACTTTCGTAGCTTGTAATGTAAATAACTATTTTTATAGGATGTTTTACTTTCGTTTTCGGTTGTCTTATCAAGACAGAAAGTTACAATTTCGTAAAGGAGAGAATGAAGAGGAATTTTCTCATAAATGTCAACACACTGCACTGTCAAAATTAAGCTATTTCGGACATTTTGTTTATTGAACCTTCTAATATAAAAATAAAATTGGCTAAGGAATGGTAACCTGAAATTTGACAAGGTACTTCATTAATGCTTCCCTAAGTATTGATGATATTTAGATGCAAATCTAAATTTTTTGTTAGTATCTATGTATTTATTGAAGTCTCCCGATTTCAATTTTTAGTGGAAAAGTATTGAGTTTGAGTGGCAGTTTTAAGACACAAAATTAATTCTAAGTAAGGTGTGATTGAAAAAAAAATAAAATAAAAAATGAAAGCTTAAAATGAGACTTTCAATAATTATTCAGATAGGTAATAACCAATAATTTGCTTGGACTGTTTATGTTCTCCAGTATTTAGGTAAAAAGCACATTATTGCCAGATTCAACTTAAATTATTGAAATGACACGTAAGCGTTAACAACTTCTAAACTACATATATAAAGAATTTCTTATTAAGACTGGCCATGAGGAATGGCATTTAAAAATTACACCCTATGTTAACTTGTTGTTTTGCAGCTTAGGAGAGCCATAATTCTTACATTTTCAAAGCAAGTTACAGTGGAAATGGCTCAAGATATAGGAAAATGGCTTACATGTCCCTGGTTTAAGTTTTCATGTGGTATCCCATTGTGTGAATGAAATTGAAATTTATCAGATTTGTCATCACCCTGTATAAAAATTTCAACTATACACACTATAAACGATACGAAAAGTTAAGATAGGAACATGTAAGACATTTTGCAAAATCTTGAGCCGTTTTTGGTGTGAATTGTTTTGAAAATCGAAAAATGACGATTTTAACTTGTTTATAACTCACAATCATTATTTTAAACACACACAGTGTGATTCTTTTTAATTCGCTTTTTATCAGAAAATATGAAAATGTAATAATATGCAGGGCTCCCCAATAAATTTTTTGGTCATTATCCTATTAGGGTATCAACCATCCGGGTATCCTACAGTTTCACTAAGGCATCTATATAGGGGTGGAGGACGTACCAATAGTAACACCAGGAAGGTATTGATTTGCTTTGCAAATGCATGATTAACTAAAAAAAAAAAACGACACTAAAAATCGAATTTGCGAGTGCGGTCTGACTATAGAATCGGGGATAATCACATAATAAATACGCCGGGTCTCGGAAGTACATAATAACTTGACGACAAGGCCAACTGCCTCGAAGCGTACAGAAGCAGGATTGGCACCGGATATAGCTTTCTAGACTATATATGGACTGATGTCATGCTTTTTGGAATGCAAATGCAAAATACATTCAAATATCAAAATAATAATCGTGCTACTGTTAATTTCGAAGATATTCCTGGCCCTGAAAGTGAAGAAAAAAATAGCAATTCGACCGTAGTATCAAAGAGGCCTTAGTTGTGACCTTAAAATTAATTGCAATAGCTGTTTTTGCTTCTTACCCACCCAGCACTTCTATTTCGCTCCGCTTCGGTCCCGAAAAAATTGATGGAACTTAGGATACGGACTTCATAGCTCCAATAACAACGAAGTCAGCAATACCTGAGCAACGCTCATTTTGGATTACTCGGTATAATTAAACAAAAACCGGTTTTTCCGATTAGTCGTATTGTAAAGTAAATATATACAGGGTGTATCTAAATAACACCGAAAAAAATTAAGGAGTGATTCTGTGATAAAAATTAAGGGGGGTATTTGGTATAGAATTTTTCGAAAAAACTCTCCCCGAAAAAGTTACACCCCTCCGAAGAATTAAAATAAAAATGGTTTTTATTTTTTATTTTCCCTGTATATTAAGCTAAAAACATGAAAATTGGTAAATATTAATTGTCAATGAAACTACATATTTTGAATTTTTTTCAACCCTGAAGTATGCTTAGAAGGGATTGAAATAGTCAACCCCTAAGATATTTTACCTTACAATTTTTTTTAGATTAAAATTTTTCTTAAAAAAAAACACGGCTGAATAGCTCAATTAATTTACAAACTTTTTTATCTCCATAAGTTTTTTCTGAAACTTGCGCACTTAAGAGAAAAAAATAAATGTATTGCAAGCTCATGTTATAAATAGTGTTTTATTGAACAATAGCCAACCAAAAAATTAGGCAAAAATTCTTACAACTAAAACAATAGTAAACAAAGAATGAAAAAAGAAACTGTCGAAGGTCAACAAAACAATAATAATGCTATCAGCATTATTGTTTTTATGAATGTCACTGCAAAACATAGACCACTAGACCTTACGGCAAAATATCCTCGCGTTAGCTCATCTTTGTGAAAATGCATATCATTTATTTTTTTTCTCGTAAATGCATAAGTTTTCGAAACAACTTGTAGAGATAAAAAAGTTTGTATATTCATTGAGCTATTCAGTCGTGTTTTTTTAGAGAAAATTTTTAATAAAAAAAAAAAATTTTGTATGGTAAAATATCTTAGGGGTTGACTATTTCAATCCCTTCTAAGCATACTTCAGGGTTGAAAAAAATTCAAAAGATGTAGTTTCATTGACAATTAATATTTACCAATTTTCGTGTCTTTAGCTTAATATACAGGGAAAATAAAAAATAAAAACCTTTTTTTTTAATTCTTCGGAGGGGTGTAACTTTTTCGGGGAGAGTTTTTTCGAAAAATTCTATACCAAAAACCCCCCTTAATTTTCATCACAGAATCACCCCTTAATTTTTTTCGGTGTTATTTAGATACAACCTGTATATATTATAATCAATAGCACAATTACCATTACATGGTGTAGTGCGAATTGTAAAGTAAATGACATGTACTATTACTGAAAATCAAAAATGACTTCGAAGATACAAGACAACATAAGTTAACATGGGGGTGTACTTTTTAATAGGGCACTTTCTATAAGGTCCCTCTTAAACAGAATTCACTGTTTAAAAATATAAATTGCCCAGATACCTAATTTCATAAGTAAAAAATGAATTTTCTCACTGCTATACAGGGTGTCGCTAAAAAGGTACCACCAACGTTCTACCACAGACTCCCGAGTAAAAAATATGCCGATTTACCAAAATTATCTATGTCCAAAAATGCACCCTTTCCAAGATACAGTCGTTAAAATAATGGGGTCAACCAAATATAAGTACGTTTTCCAGAATAAGTCAAAAATAAATTAACTGAGAAATTTCAAAATTGCACCGCCTACTACTATTGTTAATAGCAATAATAGACTGGAGTAGTTTTACAAACATGGATATACAGGCTGTTCCTCTTTTTGATGTCACGTCTCATTTTTTACCCTAGAATTTTTAGTCGTGGTACGCCACTGGTTGATTCTATATTTTTTATCCAAAGGCGTAAGTATTACCAAACTTTTTGCCCTGTTATTAAAGTTTTGTATCTTGCATGGTTTTCCCATAATTAAATTTAATGATGGACTTACACACCACGAAAACCTCGACGAAAACGTATTTGTGAAAATCTCATTTTAATTAAAAAAATTAATTTTTATTTCACAGGAATGACTTTATTCACATTTATTGACCTTGAGAATAATCATAGTAGGCGGTGAAACTAAATTTTCTCATTTAATTATGTTTTATTTACTTCGGTATTTTGAAAAATGTGTATTTTACAAATTTATTTTGTAAGAGCTGAATCTTGAAAAAAGGGCCATTTGAGGCATAAATAATTTCAGTTAAATCGGTACAATTTGACACAACCAGGAATCTGTGGTGGAACGTTGTTGTTGAAATTATTATTTAAATTAACAAGGAAATTTTCAGAAATACATTTTCAGTAGTATAGATCCATAATAAAGAATTAATTACGGGAAAACGATGCAAGTACGATTCTTTTATAAAAGAGCAAAAAGTTTAGGAATACTTTAGCCTTTGAATAAAAAATACAGAATCAATCAGTGGCGTGCGGACAAAAAAGTTCCGTAGTAAAAAGTAACGCCTGACATCAAAAACAGGAACACCCGCTACGTTAATGTTTGTAAAACTATAATTATTATCCGCTATAGTTGACCTCCTTTTATGGTATGCATCTCGAAAAGGGTTCCTTTTTGGACATGGATAATTTCGGTTAAATCGTCATATTTTTTACTCAGGAATCTGTGGTCGAGCGTGGGTGGTACCTTTTAGCGACACCTTGTATAACTATTAATAACACACTGAGAAAAATTGTTTTATAAGAAAGTGTTATAGAACCACTTATTATAAGAATAACAATACATTTTAAAGTAATCATAATAAGTTTTAATGCAGGCTTCTTCCAGGATTATTGCGACAATAAATCCCATCTTATACATTGAGATTTATTCCAGAAATAAGAAAATATTATATCAGTAATAAGTCATGTTATTGATTAGAGTATCTTGATCATGTCTAATAAATCTTAATATCCTTTATTATAAACCGTAAAGGATTTCTTACACACGGGACTAACTCTGAATCTACACCCAAAGGTAGTAGGTACGACAAGAGGACAAGACCTTCATTTTCGGCCATGCTTGACATGAGTGTGAGTTTGTATCTTTTGCGTAAGTACTTCACCATAATCTTCGAACACTACCATCACAGTAAATGTAAAGGTAAGTTGAAGATATAAATTCTATTACTATTATCAATAATAAAAATTAGTCTGCTAGTTAATAATTCTGCAATAGACCTATTATACCTACCAATAATAAAATCTCTAACAAATAATACTAAATGCATATTATACATACTTATACTCTCTCTATGTTTTTAAAATTTATTGTCTAACAGTAAAATTATTTTAATTTCAGGCCATTTCGACCTCAAAGCCTGTTTCTGTAAAAATGTTGCTTCTCCAGAGTGAGTCCAGACTGAAAAATCGTAAATGCAGTAAGCAGCATGACAACAACTTGTATTTTCAAAGGGCATATGAAGGCACGGTAACTATAAAAAATGTACATAATAAGATCAAACAGCTAGAGCTTAAATCAATAATAAAAATAATTATAATCAATGTAATTTCTTATGTTCTTAATTTTAATATAATATTGTTTAGATTATCTTTAACTTTGGAATATCTATAGCTTTATGTATTCATTGCTTTGGTTAAAATGAGAAAATAAAATATTTCATTCAATATAAAAAATATTTTATTAATACTACTGTATAACCTTTTATCATACCACTAATAATATTAAATTAAAGGGATTATAATTCCATGTATAAACTCTTATTAGAAGGTGTTATAAGCAGCATTATATTAAATAATACCCTTATTAACTCATTCTTATAAGGTTTATTAAACCATGATATTAAAATTAATAATTCTGGGTCATATTGTTAATAAATCCGTCTCTAATTTGATCAAAATTATTACCTTTATAAGACCGTATATCTGTCCTCAAATATATTAGCAATTCCTATAACACTAATAAGATTTTTTATGACAGTTATAAGAAATTTTTCTCAGTGCACCAGGGCTAATAGCCCTTTTAACACAGTGTTTTTGATATTTTTTATGCAATTGTTTCACTGCCACATATATTTTTTTTTAATTTGTCCTCTTTACGTAGATAATATTAATGACAAGATGTGTGTACAAAAGCTGGGTTCTGTATCTCAAACAGTTAAGATATCGTCAAAAACTTAAAATAATAATTTTTATCGACACCCTGTGTCTCGGTTGAAAAACATTTTCGGAAAAAAAATTATTTGAATTTTCTTAATATCTAAGCTTCATCTACACGCCCTCCAACTTGCGGTACTTCTTTTAGAAACGCCTTGTATATTCGAAAATACATTTTTTGGTCATTATTCAAATCAGTGGCCAGTCGCACTCAGTCATTCTATGTACATAGGTAACTACTAGGAGATAGTGTGGAAGATCATAGTACTAGGGAAAACATCAGTAATCGGGAGATATTTGCTTCGCCATAACTGTAATTACCATTTAGATGGCCCATTAATTATTGGACGATTTTTTAAAATTATTCCTTACCCTACTCGAATAGCCCAATAGAGTGACAGTCGCCTTATGAGGACGCGTGAAACAAAGAAATCATTCTTCTGTGCAAGTTTTACTTAGATCCTAAAGTACTTTTCCACAACAGAAAAGAACCACAAATTATGAAACTATACGAAAAATGAAATGTAATAATGTAAAAATTGTAGTGACGTGCGACTGGCCATACTGATCTGAATTATTAACATGGCCCTTTAAAAATTAGGTAGGTACATAATTGTATGTTATATAATTATGTTGATTTAAATCTAAAACTGAATATAAAAGAGATTAATTTTCATATCAACCCTATTACCTCATCGGTTTTTTCCTATAATTGAAGAGCATTATATGGGTAGACCGTGGGTAATTTTTTTTATTTGTTTTAGGAGCTAATAGTCGTGTTTGTATGAATGAACTGCTTTACTTCGAGTAAACCTGAAAGTATCATTTTTATAAACAGCGCCCAGTGATCCTCCAAGTATCATTTATAAACAGTGCCAGGTAACCCTTTCTACTTAAAACATTTTATACAAGTGCCGAGTAAACCGTTCTGGGTTCCCACTTGTATATACACTCAATCGTATGCAGCGCCTCTATCTAAATACACGATGAACTACAACTTATACGGCAATCAGATAATGGATTTAGTCAGGCTCCTCGATTTTTCGATGAAAACTAGTTACACATCACCTGAGGAACCATTTGGCAGTTTTAAATTGAAGATGTCACTGGGGATCCGTATATCGGACGCCGGGTGACGCCGGAGTCCCAGTAAACCGCAAAAATTACATGGCCGGAGCCTGAATTGTACCGTAAATATATATATATAAATATATATATAAATATATATATATATATCGTGGGCAGGTGAATTTTGGAAAACCACTTTTTCGTAATCTGGGGGTCATGATCGGTGGACATTTGATGAGTTTGGGTGATTTTTGGAAAGTGATGTCGTCCTCAATAGTGTATTTTTTTGTTAAAAAATACACTAAAAGTTTAAAAGTGATCTTTACTATAGGAAATTTTCACGTCTGAGATCTCTTGTCAAGTAGCAAATTAAAGCTGCGTATGGGAGCTATATCATGGCAACTGAATGTGGGATATCTCGGGACCCAAAGCAATTTTGGTCGTTTGTGAACGGCAAACGTGGTACATCAAGGATTGGCACGTCGATTACTGAGGATTCGCGGGTAGTAAATGGCACACCGCAGTCAATTGTGGACGCATTTGCTCGTCATTTCTCCTCAGTTTTTTTGGCTGGTAACGGCCCGGTTGAGGTTTCAAGGGATGACGGACTCAATATGCCCTGCATTCGGGTTGATTCACTTCTGGAGGATGAGATAGGGGCAGCTTTTCATAGGTTGAAAAGTAACATGACCGCTGGTCCTGATGGCATACCAGCTTTTCTGGTGAAGGATTGTTCGAGGGTATTTGTTCCTATTATTATTTTTAATTTAGCGCTGTCAACTTCTTCATTTCCTAGAGCGTGGAGAGTAGCCAGGGTATGTCCTGTATTCAAGAGTGGTGCTTCTGACAGGGTTGGGAATTATAGACCTGTGTCTATTTTAAGCAACTTTGCTAAGATCTTCGAGATGGCAGTGTGTACACGTTTATTTGATCAGGTGAAGAGTTTCATTGCAACTTGTCAGCATGGCTTCTTTGAGGGCCGCTCAACTGTCACGAACCTGGTTTGTTTCACACAATACGTTTCGGAGGCTCTTGATAGGAGGACCCAGGTTGACGTGGTGTACACTGACTTTTCCAAGGCATTCGACCGAATAGACCATCGGATTGTATTGCGCAAGCTGGGAAGACTAGGTTTGAGTGATTCGCTTCTGAAGTTTTTTGTCTCATATCTTGACAGTAGAGAATACTGTATCCAATATAATGGTTATAGGTCTGTACATTATTTGGGTACTTCTGGGGTGCCTCGGGGCTCCAATCTGGGTCCACTTCTTTTTTCTCTGTTTATTAATGATATAGTTGATGTTTTCACTTGCAGAGCTCTGTTATACGCGGACGACTTGAAGTTGTTTTCTTGTGTGAGTTCTAGGAAACTGGTGTGCTGTTAAAAGGTTGGACTTGAACATTGGTAAATGCTCCGTAATGTCTTACTCTAGGGCGAAAGATATTGTCAGCTTTCCATACATGATAGCTGATCAAGTGTTAGCTCGGGTTGGTGACCTGAGGGATCTGGGTGTTCACTTTGATAGTAGGCTGGATTCCTCGATTCATATTCGGGATGTCACTGATTCTTCGCTGCGAATGTTGGGATTTATTATTAGGATGTCCTCTTCTTTTGTGAAAGTAGAGACCGTTAAGCTTTTATATTTCTCCCTTGTTAGGTCGAAATTAGAATATGCTGCCCTTGTGTGGAGTCCCTATTATAGTACTAACGTTAATGACATTGAAAGGGTACAGCGCAAGTTTGCAAAGTACCTTTATTTCAGATCGAATGGGGTTTATCCAGAGAGAGGCTTTCCACAGCGGCGCCTGCTGAACGAATTTGGTCTTCAACCCCTGGACTTTCGTAGGACTAGATGTGGTTTGACATTTTTGTACAGGTTACTGCATGCTGGGATTCAGAGCCCTGATTTACTTGAATTTATTAGTTTTAGAGTGACTCTTGTTTTTACTAGGAATGAGGAGACTTTTCGATGTCCTAGGGCGGGTACGAATGTGATGCTCCGGTCTCCGATATCTGTTATGCTGGGGACCTTTAATAAAATCTCCGCTAACTGTGACATATTTAATTGTTCACTGAGCAGTATATTCTTGAGGTCGCTAAACAGCGTCTGTTGAATGCTGCTTAGTCTATGCACAAGCTTGTTTAGTTTAGTTATTATACTTATAGAATACTTACTTTTGTGATTTTACTTAGTTGTTGTTTTTCTTTATGAAACCCTGTATTGGATCGCGATCTGTTGGGTAATATATCTATTATTATTATTATTCGATTCATTCTCGGCACTCTCAGCATCATTGCTGGTGAGATTATCCATGCAGATGGGCTCAGGCCAAGTCTACACCGATTTCATTATCTTTGATTTAGGAAGTTCCGAGTAATGTTGCACGTTTGAAGTATCGTTGCTTTTGGCGCCTGTGTGTGTATGTAGTGTGTGGCAGCTGAAGTTGTGTGAGAAGTTGTGTGAATGTGTGCGGCGTGATTCTAGTTACTGATATTATAAAGGGTAAGATGTAAACCGACTTCTGTTTCCATATCCTTTCAACTTCTATGGCTAATGGTTGATATTTAGTTTTCTTTTCTGCGTATTTATTTGTTATGTTGGAGTCTGATGGAACTGCGATGTCAATGATGAATGTAACGTGTTCTTTTTTATTTACAAGCGTGATATCTGGCCTATTGTGCATGATTGTTTTATCAGTTTGGATGGTGAGGTCCCAATATAATTTATGATCCTGATTTTCCAGTATTGTTTGCGGTGTGTATTTGTAGTAGGGTTGAGAGTCTGTATGAAGATTGTAGTGGAGTACAATGGCTTGGTGTATTATTTTTGCTACTGTGTTGTGTCTATCAGTATATGCAGTTCCCGCAAGGAACTTGCAACCAGAGGTGATGTGATCTATTGTCTCTGGAAATTGTTGGCATTTTCTACATGCGTCACTGACTATTGTCGCATCTTTTAATATGTGCTTTCTGTAGTTATTGGTGGCAATTACTTGGTCCTGGATGGCAAGAAGAAAGCATTCGGTTTCAGCAAAGAGAAGGCCGTTTTCCAAAAATCTATATATATATATTCGTTTGAAATTACAAATTGCAGTCTTACGATACATGTTGTTTAGTTTATTAAATTACATATGATTGGTTTCGTCGATCAATCTATACGACAGCTTTTTGCTAATGTTGGAGTTATTGACTTGATTGTAGTGTCTGCCATGTAGAGCCTTAGAGGACTCTTTTTTTTGTTCGACTGTTTTTGGATGTTGATCAGCTGGTGTTTGTGAATAGAGATTCAGCGGTGTGTAGTTCTTGTCCGTATGCACTATTGTTTTGTGTAGTTTGTGTTCTTTTGAACGAAAATATGTTTGGAGTGAATTAAATTGTTTGGCATGTAGTGAATGTAGGTCTATTATTCCTCTATCCCCTTCTTTTCTGCTTATGTTGAATCTTTCCTTACATGAGTTGGGGTGCAGTATTCTATTTTTCGTTAGGGCAGTTCTTGTTCGTATGTTAATGTTTTCCAGGTCTGTGGTCGACCATTTGATGATTCCGAAGGAGTAGGTAGGAGTAGGTGTGTTTTAAGAAGTTGGTTTAGTCTTTTTTCATATTCTGCTTGGAGCTGTGATTTTATTTCGGTGTGATTAAGTTTGAAGCTTTGTTGAAATCCCAGGTATTTATACAAGTCATTAGGGTGTAGTTGTTGCAATGTTTGATTATTCAGTACTTGATGATTTGGTTCCTGAGTTAGTTTCCCCTTTTCAAGGTGAAGTGTTTTGCATTTGTCCACTCCGAACTCCATTTTTATGTCTGTTGATATTGTTTCTATTGTTCCGAGTAACTGTTGTAATTGTGGTCGCGGTGATGTGTAGATTTTAATGTCGTCTAAATACATTAACGGCCAATATTATAAACGCTGGTTAAGTTAACTGGCAGATTTCTGTGCCCGATTTTGAAGCTAATATTGACCTCGAATAACTTTTATTAATATTTTTGTAATCCCTTTTATGCCAAGAGTAATTAAAATGCAATAATTTCGACCTATAGTCTATATCTTCTCCAGAAACGACCACAGAAATCGGCCAGTTAACTTAACCAGCGTTTATAATATTGGCCGTAGATGATTTATAATGTAGATAACCTGTTTGTTATGTTTGATTTGGTAGCCAAGTTTGGTGTTATTGAGAGTGTTTGATAATGGATTCAGAGAGAGATTATTATTATTATTATTATTATTGTGTATGTTTAACAATCTATTCCAATGACAGTCGGTGTCATTGTTAAATTTTCTCTGGAACCTTCTTTTTGAAATGATTCAAAAATTGATTTTCCCATTTTAGTACGAGGGCCCATGCACCGACAAGAGTGGCAACGTGCTATTCAGACGTGCTATTCAGACTATTTGCTCGTAACAGAATTGTCAAAAATCATAATTCAAATTTTCCTTTCTGTGGATAGCAAACAAAACTGAACGCGGACATCTCAGACACCTTATTAGTCTGAACTATTCGAATCTTCTTCCCATTATTAAAAATCTTCTCACACGTCAATCGTATAAATAGTCGATTTTTATGCGTTTCCCAACCAGTTTAATTCCAATGTCTGATCTGAATTACTCAAGTCTTTCGCTAATTTTCCACTTGTCACTTTCGCAAGATCTTCAAATAATTTTTGATGGCGTTAACTGCCAATAGATTGTTCATTGTAACCCCCCCCCCCCCCAGAACCCAGTCCTGCTCGTTGAGATATGAAGGGTCCAAAAATACTCACCATTCCCTTCTGAAGGGTCTGGCCCTCCTGAACTCCGGTGGCATAAACAAAAGTTGTTTTCATGGCCGCTTGAGCTGCTAAGAAGTTTGGATTCCTTGATCGATTCCGACATTATCCGTCCAGTCTGTAGACTACTCGTATATCTCTCAGGTAAGATCTTGTGTGAAATATTGCTCCTATGTTCGGTGAGCGAACATACGTACTACCTATTGCGCCTAGGTTCGTCTTTGATACTAAGCACTAGGCATCTTGAGTCTTGAATTTCCAAAGCATTGTTTATCCGTCTAATCAAGCCACCTAGTGGTAGTCGCGAGGCTTCCTTTATTGGCTCACCGTTATGCTGTGGGCTATTTATCTCTCTTCTACAGAAATATTGTCACGATCTGTCCTCTGAAGAGCTGAAACGTATTATTTTCTAATAAGCTCACATCCCAACTGTGGAGGTTTAGAAGTCCAGGGTTAGAATTAAGCATGAACTCATGGCGAAAAGAGCCCTTGATGACCTAGTCGTTTGGGATGTCCCTTCCCACCACAACCAATAATTAAACTCATGTATAACTTGAACAAGTTTTTATTTGTTTTATCCGATGCTTACATCGTTACAAAAATTCAAGACATGATAGTAAATATCACGCAATACATGAGTGTGAAAATTTTGAATAGTTTTATATTAGCACTGTTTTTACCCGGGACTACGTTACCATCAATATCTAGACCAAGCTCCGGAAATAATTTATGATGTGCAGGACTTATTGATTCTGTCTCTCCACAAAGTCCAGAATATTCAGGATTCGGTTTAAGATCTCCACATTCAGAAGCAGGTTTACCCTTCTTGAAAATTTGTGCTTTTTTAACATTTCCTGGTTTGTAGTAATTACAGCCAAGTACTGTATTCTTATGTTTTTCATCATCATACCGACAAACACTACATCCAATAACATAAGTCTCGGCCCAAACCAATTGTGTAAAATGACCCGTTCCCTCTATATGGTGATAATGGTCGTAAAGTTCACCATCTTTAACCAGTAAGAGTTCTTCGTAAAATCTGAACATACCAAATGCTGCGAATTTTTCCGTGGGCCATCGTTCAGCGCTAAGACCAACAAATCTCTGATATTTATTTTGTCCCGCAGGAAAGAAATGTTCGGATCCTCGACAAGCGTCGTGTTCGAAACCTATCTTCACCATGTTGCATCGAACGGATTCCTCGAGTTCCTGATCATATTTTATTACCCTCATGTTTGATGCACTGGTTAAGGCACCTTTATTAATTAATCCTAGTGCCACGTTGTTTCTATAAGCGTTATGTAAGTCGAGCATCAGCTGTCTGAACTCGTCCGTAATATTGATGGGATGGCACATTGTATCTTTGCAGTCGTTGTCGCACAATGAGTTCTTCGAGTCGTCAAAACATATCTGTTTACAAGGGTCGTATGCAGCTAGAACAGGTGATGAGAGACATGTTAGAAACAGCGCTGCTGATATTGTGGACTGTATATTGATAATTATCATTTTTAATTTGAATGATAGCAATCACTAAATTTGACTTTCGGTTTATTTAATTTTATTGATTATAAGACAGTTGAATTCGAATTCCTTTGTTGGAGCCATGACAATTGCCCAATGCCTTCTCTCGATAGATTTCCAACTATTGTGGCCCGCAAAAATATTTTTAGTGACATTATTGTGTATGTTTAACAATCTATTCTAATGACAGTCAGTGCCATTGTTGAATACTCACTGGTACTCTCTTCTTGCAATGATTCAAAAATTGATTTGACCATTTAGTTCTAGAGCCCACCGACATAGCATAGGGTATCTGTATCACCGTCACTGACGATTACTAGGGTCATTTTCGTCGGTCGTCTCTTTTTACGTTGTAGTTATACTTTCTCGCGTCAAAGTTGGATTACCTGCACCTGGTTCGGTTCGGTTTCAATCGAGATTCACAACTACTGTCATTGGCGTGCATTTTAATAATAATTAAGTATCCATTTGAAAATTTCTCTGATTATAGTCGGCCAAGAAGCGACTCATTTTGACGTGCAGCTTATTTATTGCCGAACTGTCAAAACTTACAATGTTAAGCGATCCGTATTTTTTTTTTATAACGCAAATTAATTAATTTTGAAATAAAAATTAATCTTCTGTCCGTCAGTTACTTTTACGCCTATGTATCCGTTCGATGTTCGCTCCAGCACAGAATTATTAAGAAGTAATTAAGAAATATTGAAGAGAGATATCCTATTCTCTCGATTGATAGCGATCGGATAGAGAGGGAAGATTAGCTTCCGTATTCTTTATAATAATTTTTTATCAAGGTACTCTATCGCGTCCTGCATACTAAATAGGATACCTGTATTACCGACACTGACGTTTACTAGTAGGCATTAGGGTCGGTAATACAGGTACCCTAAGACTAAATGCTTATAATTATAACAAAATATGCTACTGCCTAAACCTGTACAGGGTGTTTACTGTAAGTGTGATCAAACTTTACAGCCTGATTCTTTAGAGTAAAATTATGAAAAAAATTATACCCAGGGGTGTCCGAAAACACTGCCATATACGCCTTCAAAATTTCAAAAATAAATTTGAAAATGTATTAAATAATGAAAATAAAGAAAATAAATACAGATACAAACAGTGTAGGTGATACATAAATAAAATAACAACATATTAAAGGAATTATTCAAAGTGCCACCCTCCTGCAGAAACACAGGTATATGACAGAGCCTTAGCATAGGCTGTTTTATGCGCTTTAAGACTCCTGGAGTATTTCTAATTACTCAAAATTTAGAAGAATACCTACGTTCCCTCAGCTCTTTTCCATTATTATTGGGATAGAATGCAAAAAGTATTTTTTTATTTCTGTGGATAGCAAACAAAACTGAAAGCGGGATAAATTACGAGCCAACTTCAGACATCCCAGTCTGAACTATTCGAATCTTCTTCCCATTATTAAAAAAGCAGTCAATGAAAACTAGTTGCATATTTTGGCAGAGATTCAACTACTTTCTGATTTATCTGGCAATTGTTCAGCCGTGATCAAAACCCTGGCAGACAGCTTGGTGCCTCTGCGTGCTGCTTGCTGCTTAATGGCAATACGCCGGCCTGGAGAATCTCCCGTCGTGCCAGCTTGCGACTAGGGATAGGGAGGGATAGAGTAACAGCACACAGCCCTTAGGCCAGAGAAGTTGCACGCCTACAAGTGTTATCCCGTCGTAATAATTAGCCATCCCTTGGACCGGGGAGGTGAGACACGGGGTTTCTCAGTCATGGACGTTCAAGAATCTCGAGAACTAACTTTAGAATCTGAGTTGTGTTATTTTCATTGTAGAGTAAAAGTGAGCAAGCGTCCTGAATTTCCTGAATGCATGGAAATGTTGGTGCCCGTACATTAAAATTAAAATGCAGAAGGTATAACCTATAATTATTAAATACTGTAAGTTTATATTATTATGATGGCGCCATAATTAATAATTTATTATAATAAGATGCTTCATAATAATCTTCTAGCATTCTTGTCAGGTTTTAAAATTTAATTTCTCCAACTTTATCGAATAAAAATGATATTTTTGTTTTAAGTCAGATTTAGAAATATACAAATAAACCCAACTTATTTCGCCAATTGTTAAATCGGAAGAAATCTTGAGCGGTAGACACTTCTTTAAACTAGCCAAGATTCTTCGAAAAAAGTAAATTTGACCTCGCCAATGTTCCAGTTAGTAAATTTAGGATTAGTTTTGGCAAGCTTCTCCAAGAGCAGATTTTTTTTATTAAATTGTTAGTTTTGAGCTAATAAATATGGGATTTGCAGCAGCCATTTATTGTTGCTTTTGCCTTATACAGGTGATTTTGAAACATAATTTTTGTCTAAACTTTAATATCCGGCGTCATTATTCCGAGGCTTGATTTTCAGGTAGGTATTCCATTTTTCGCGTTTCGCGTTTTTCAAATAAAACTGATTTGCTCTGGTTTTAGTTTTATATTTTTTTTTTGTAGAAATTGTAAAAAAGTTGTAATTTTTTTACAACGTTCACAATTAAATAGGTTATCATAATTTAAAATATTGTTCCCTGTCGAATGATAATGAAGTTGGGGAGTTAAATGGGGACAACTTATTATTTCTCAACCTAAGTTTCAGAGGTACCTACCTATTACTATATAGTTCATGGAAGTGGTCCTTTCAGATTTTTTATTAATAAAGGGAAGTTGTAACGGTAGGTATAACTCTGTAGCTTCAGTGATTTTCAGTTGTTTATTCAGAAGATTTGCCTATCATATCCAGACCGAAATTACTAACTAGGTATAATAGAAAACCATCCCCTTCTTGGGACTCTGTGCCTCCGTAACGTGATCCAATAACGTAAACCTACCTTCCATATCCTCAAATATAATTTATTACAGGCTTCGAGCTCAGTTTCCTTTACCTGAATTCCTCTATCAGGAGATGATAATTTAAGTTGTTCAAACTTCGTTTATCCAACTTTATTGTTATAGTCCTACGATTTCTTGGATAAGGCAATTCGCTTGGGTCAGAGCTGCCATTGTCACTGCCCGATATTTGGCTGCTTAGCTCACCTGAAATACCTTACACTGTGCCTGAAACCTAACAGTTTCTAGGACCTATAGGGAAATAGGAGGCCTTGATAAGGCCTTTGCATAAGGCTTTATCAAAATTGAAAGTTAATTGCTATGGGGATTAAAAAAAATATATGTTTGATATGAATGGAAGTTCTTAAGGCCTACTACTATACTTTAACGTTAATTTTATTACTTTCCAGGGCTTATTAAATTGAACATAAATTTGTATTAACCTACATTTTTAAAAGGTCCTTATTTACATTTCAAAAAATTCAATATTTCGAAAATTTATTTGAAAAAGTTGTTTAGAAGAAACATTTAGACCTCTATTTCATTTTCTAAACAGGTACATACGCAATTATTTCAAAAATTATTAAATCATTCATTAATTATAGTTGGCCGATGATTTTAAAATTTGATATACAGGCCTAAATGTTGATTCTAAACAACTTTTTCAAATAACTTTTCGTCGTAAAAAGCATTTCGCTCCAGATAATTTTTTTTTGAAATTTTCCAAGGCATACTTGCTTGATTTTCAAAACTAAAATTATGTTAGAAATTAGTCTTTAACCAAGCAGGGCTGAACTCTAAAAAATGAAAACTAAAACCGAGAGAAAAGCGCCGTTTCACCTATCCGGGGACACATTTAGAAAGAATAAAAATGACAGCGAAAATTGTGTCAACGTTGATGCAAAGCTGATGCAAAAGAACATAATTTTTCTACTTCATTTAAACTTCGTTGAATTTTGCTTTACCAAGAAGGTTAGACACATAATATGAAAAAAAAACTATGATTTATCTTTTTCTGCATTTTTAAAAACTCAATTAAACGTATAATAACATAAAAAAATAAATAAATATCTTATGGCTGTGGTAAAGCCCAAGTGTCAGAAGTTTTCAAGTAGCCCAAGGGCCTCTGACGTAATTTAACGACTGCTGTGAAGCAGCCGGGACCCCCTTTTTACCTCCCGGAGCACGAGTATAATAACATAATTATAATTATTAAAAAAAATGTTAACTACTGGCAAGTACCTTACCTACTACTTGTAGACCAAGCAACAGAGCTCTAAAATCACCAGATTCTGACAAAAATAGTTTTTTTCTACTCGATTTAACCATTTTTTTTTTTTTTTATAAAAGAAAGCTGATAAGGCAATCTAAACGGTCCCATTAAACATAATCAAAATACGAAGAAAATAAGAGGTGAAACAACTCGATCGGTTCATTATTAAGGGTAAAAAAACAAAAAAACTGCGTTTTTTCAAAAATTCCTAACGTCGTAATTTTTTAATAGTGGCGTCTATGAGTCGGAAAACACCCGAATTTTTTCAGACGCAACGAAACCACTTTCTTCCTCCGTTTTCGAGGGTGCTGAATACGATGGCGTAGGGCAAATTTTTTTTCGAGTTGCCATCACCCCCTATTGGCCAAAAACCACCCTTTTTTAAAAATCTGTGTTCTAATGCCCCCGGGTCGGAAAAAACGCGTGAAACTCGCTTCTGGGGAAGCCTTGTATATCTAATGATAATTTCCCGTTACCCTATACGCCCACCCCCTTGGCCAAGAACCACCCTCCAAGGGGGTTGAATTTTTTTTTATAATCCTGAATATTCCTGCATTCTTAAGTTTTCGAGGATGCTAAACACGATGGTAACCATTTTACACCTCTACCACCCGTGTAAAAATACATGTAAATATAATGTAAATATAAATATAAAATACATGAAAAAATTGTACTAGTGAATCGAAAGCAAAAAATTAAAAATGCAAACAGCTTCTAGTGATTTTTTTTATTAACAAAAATGTAAAATTTTACAGTAAAAAAAGTCACTTAACTGGGCATGTCATTTGCCATTTTTAATGCAAAACCTTTTAGTAAAATTTGTGATACAAGTTGCAAAATTAATGGGAGTGTTTGAAGCTCGCGACGAAAATTACCAAACGAGGCCGAAGGCCGAGTTTGATAATCGTCAAAGTACTTATTAAACACTCCTTTTGCAACGTGTGCCACACAACATTTTTTGTTAAATCGCCAAGAAAAACGATTTATGTGTTTTATATTGTCAAAGTGACAGGCTTCATGAAGACTTGTTTTTAATTGTCATTTCTGTCCCTTTTAGTGTAAATGAATGTCATTTGGAAACTAAAATAAGAATCAAAATGGCAACTTTATGAAACAATTTAACAAAAGCAAATTTCCCCTAAGCGATCAGAAAAAAATAAAATATATTTACATCAAAAACGGTTCCATAACTCGAACACCGCATCCTAACTTTTTTTTTAATGTATCGAATTTGAATTTTAGACAATGGAACTACGATTGAAGTTTTCTCATTCTATATTTTAAAATTTTAGTAATTTTTTTGAAACGTAAGTTATTAGTTCAGTTTGAAATAAATTGAATTAGATTTGATTGGAGACCGACATAAACGATTCAAAACACATCCTGCTCCTGCTCCTGGATCGAGATGATCCTTGAACAGGTCCTGCTGCGAGTCTGCGCTTATTCTTGGCGCGAACTCCGGGTTGATCAATAGGATTCTCCGGTCTCCCTACACTACTGCAGTGTACTGTCAGTCCAGTCCAGTCTTCCCTGTTCGGCCGTCTTGTACGGTTCCACTCTAATGCTCTTCCTCTCCACATCAACACCGATCGACTGTCCCGCCTCCTGGACCTCGTCCAGAGACTGACCGGGTCGCCACCGACCCTGAGACGGGGTCACATCCCTCCGCCGACTATATTTACCGAGGGATACCAGCTAATGTGTTTCCTCGAGTGAACCCACCTGTTAGAAGCGCGTTGGTGTGTGCTTGCTCTGTTGTCTTATCATATCATGATCGGGAAAAAACTCACGAAAACTTTCTTTTTCGTTTCGAATAATTTGAGAATGAAATGAGGTCTATGAAACCGCATATAAATCGATGAGTAGTCTGATCCGAGTACTCGCAACGTAACTAAGTGCTAAAAATAACAATAAATAAATAAATAAATAATTACACAAAACGACATTTCAGTGAGATTAAAAATACGCAAAAATAATATTTTGTCATAGCATTCAACCGAAATATTTACAATAAAGACGTACCTACCTACAAAAAATTTGTGATATCGTGATATCTGTTAGTTTCATTCTAGATACTTTATAGATAGAGTTAATAAAATGTAGACATATCAGGTAGTGTTGATTATGAGTTATATTTTTTCATAGAAGTTTTAGAAGACTATTAATTAAATTATTAATAATTCTGGATAGGTATTTTGTCAGGAACGAATAGTTTGCCTGCTGAATGTTTTAGAATTTTCATATCGCGTAATGTTTTTGCTAACTGTTTTGCTAATTGAATAGTGAACGATTTTGAGAAGATTGCACTGGAGTCGAAGATAAGGGAAAACCTAAGTGATCATGAGTCTGTCAAGATCTTGCCTGTCTAATAGAGCACCCAACGGAAAGGTAATTTTTGTGTATTTATAATTTAAGTAGGCATAGTAACAAATTAGGTATTTGTACCCCTAAAGGTTTGTAGCACTGACACGTAACGTAAATTATTTTTACAACTATCAGTTTGTTTATTCAAACAAACTAGAAGTCAAGTTGTATGAAGCCTTGTTGTATTTTCAATTATTGGATGTTGCCAACTTTATAAGAATTTTATAGAGAATTGGGTATCGCTGAAACTATTTCAAATCAATAAACCAAAATAATAAAAAAAAAACTAAAATCCTAATTCCTAACAAAAACACAAAAAAAAAACATTGATAACAATCCAACCAAAAATAACCTACTACTACTCAAACTAACAATTACTCACCACCATTGCAATAACAATACTTTTGAAACCATATTATTGTGCAATAAAATATACATAACAAACACAATAAACAATAAAATAAAACAAATAAAAGCATGGTAACCACAACACAAAAAATGTCAGAATCAGAGTAAAAGTAAATTTATTTTTCAAAAATTAAAATTTTAAATATAAAAACCATTTTTACGATCAGTTTATTTTATTGTATTATAGTTTTTAAAAATATTTGCAAGTTTTTTACATTTTTATACAAATGAGTGAACAAAGGACCAATCGGCCCCGAAACGTTTCTATTATTATAAAAAATTTTAATAAATAATATTTTTAACCAAGAACCTGAACCCCAATAAATCATAAGTTTAACTTAACATAAAGGAAGGTTCAATAAAAATTATCCAATCTTTCTAATAAAAATAAAAAAATAAAATCATGGATAAATTTTCCAAACACGATGCTTCCTTTCAGAAAGTCTTAAAATCTGAATGAAGTATGACAGTTATTTATATCAAAGTGAGTGAACACTGAAATAGGTTGCGAAAGGAGAAGTCACCCAAGAGGCCGTGGAACGAGTGCGTGATTTTCCTGGAATTTTTCCCATCAGGAAAGCAGAACTATTAATATACTGTATTTATGTATGTATATACTTGAGAGTAATAAAATAACTTGGTCAACTCCTGAACCAAACTGGATAAAATTGTCACATTCCGGGAATTTATGCTTGAAAAATTGATATTTTTCCTTTTATGAATTGAAATTCTTAGTCGTTATAATAAAAATGGAAATTGGCCCAAGGACTTTTTTAGATCAATTTGGATCAAATTTTCCACTATTTTATCCCATATAAAAGATCTTGGTAGTGACGAATTTCAATTCCTCAGACTTTTTTACGATTAATTTTTATAAAAAACTTGCATCTTGAGAAAAACATTATTTTTACTAGTTTAAGTACCTTGTTCTTGTTTGTTTTTATTATTATTGTATTTTATTTTTTGTATTTATATTTTTATTTTACATGTATTTATATGTATATTTTATTATTATTGTTTTATTAGTTTTTACTCGAAAATACAAGAAAATCTTCTTTTTCATTATTTAAAGTAACAATCAGCGGAGGATTAAAATACAAGGTGCCCTGAAATAGCACGTACCTAAAAAAGGAAGTGATTCTACATAAAAATAAGACTTTTTTCCTGTAAACTTATATGCCCAGACGTACCGTTTTTGAGATATCGTAAAACATTTTTTCCAATTCTTTGAACAAATCTCGCTTTTGTATACCTACTTGTTTTACCATTGGTAATAGATATTCCCCCCTTCCCGGGAGCCGTGCCATTGCGGATATTTTAGGATTGAACGAGGAATTTTTGCCCTCATTTTTTCCACGAGGAGTTTTTCAACGGAGCCTTTTTTCTGAAAAACGGTTCATTTTAGAGATGTTAACCCAAGAGTATGTCTTTTTGGTGTACAAAATATGGGCAGTTCTAAGAAGTTTTTTAAAATCGCATTTATTCCAGTGACGTAGAAGTTGGGGGATTAAAACCCTCAAAGTACCTACTCAAAATCTAGGCCACTCATTTGTTTTTAATTTATTTTACTCTAAAAGCAGGGGATTAAAAAGCACAAAGTGTGTATGTATAAGAGCTGAACATTCTATCTCACACACTTCTCCAGATATTGAAAACAACTTTAAAAAATTACCTCCGTTTATAGGTATTTACATGCTATTTCCTAGCACCCTGTATGTAGGTATATAATAAAATAAAATTCAGTCACTTTATTATAACATGATACGCACCCTTAACAAAAGAAATCAAATACATAATTAAATCACTCCGAATAAAGCTCAATTTTTCAAGTATTCTGATGTAGGTACACGTGTAGGTACCACTAACATTAATTCTAATTAATTTTAAAAATAATTCATTTTAAAATTTTATAAATAAATTAACAAACTCAAGTTTTGCAGAGAAAAGGTTTAGCCAACTGCTCCATTTAACTCGTTTTCTGGGCTCGGTAAAAATTTCCAAAGTATATAAGTCTTAGACCAACGCCAAACTGGAGGAACCTTCCAATAATTGGTGGAATCCATTTCATCCTGAAATTTTATATTTTGTTCCTTTGTAGAATATGTACACAGGTGTCCCAAATTTTATTAATTAAGCGATATCGGCGTTATTTCAAAACAGGAACAAATTAAATATAAGTTTCAAACCTACCCCCAAAACTTTACGGCTGCACCCTCAATACAAATTTACGCCTTTCAACCCCCAAGGAATCAAGGAAACTTGTATTATTTTTCAAACTACATCCCTAGTTTTTTTTTTTTTTTGTTTCTTAGATCAGCAGGATTGCCGACTTTGCCCTAAATGCAATGATAAGGATTTTAGAAAATTGAAGAACATTTACCTTGCCAAAAACAATAAGCGTTCTAAAAAAAAAAACAGCCTACCAAGGACCAATCTTGAGGTCTTTTCAAAATGAAATTATTAGGCTTTCGCTAAACTTTCATTTCCATGGTTACACTTGACGACAGTAAAGCGTAACTATGGTAACGAAATAACGAATCGCGAGTCGCGGTAAAATTTGACAGTAGTTTGTCAAAATTAATCCAATTTAGTGCTTAGATTTTAAAAAATCGTATTCAGAAAGAAGTCATTAATACTGCCGAGTAAAAAATACTAGGGGTGTAATTTGAAAAAAAAAAAACAAAAACAAGTAGAGAATGGTTACTTGGGGGTTCAAAGTCGTATATTGAGGGTACAGGCCGCAAAGCCTTAGGGGTACGTATATTTGAAATTTCCCAAATTTCATTTGTTTCTGTTTTGAAATAACGCCGACATTCCTTGATAAGGAAAATCCGGGACAGCCTGTGTGTTTTATATTTCTATGTAAAATTTGCGGGCAATTTGGCTAAAATGACCTGAAATACAAATGCTAGGATTCAATTTTCAACTAACTACCTAAATTTCGTAAGACTCTTACGAACGATGTATTTGAAAAAGGGAATTTTGCTGATTTTAGTGTTTTTAGCATGCTGTGTAGTTGAAAAATTCCCCACGGGTAGTAGCCAATCATAGATCGGCATTTTCATTGAAAAAAACAATTAAGAATAATTCAAGCACCTTTCGTAATATGTTAAGATAACGAGTTAATATCTCCCGAAAAGTAAATATTAACAGTCTAAATTGTTTTTTTTGAGAACGTTCTATTAGCCTATTTAAAAAAAATACACATACTAAACTACTTACGTCTCAAATTATTAAAATAATTTGATGAGTTTTTCTTAGTCTTGGAGAAAATATCGTATTTAATTCGCGAATAATGGCTATTATTCACGAGGAAGAAACTTGTGTTTGTTGGAATCGATTCTAACACTCGCCTTCGTCCTCGTGAATAATAGTAGGTAATCGTTATACGCTCGCTAAAAAATATATCTAAACAGCCTTATTATGGGGAAACCCAAAAATATTATTACTTGACTTGCGACAAATTTGACTCCATCTTTATACCTATTTTGTATAGGAAAGATGAAGTAGAGACGTGTATCGTTTACCGCATGAGATGCACTTTTTTCCTACAATAAACATTAAGCCCTCTAGGTATAAAATATACATTACAAGCGTCTTACTGAGGGTGAAATAAATAACGCTTTAAACGGCAATAAAATTTAGACCGCAATTACGAGTACAACCGCCTACCGTTACCATACCAGATTACTAGATACTTTAAAGTTTAAATTTAGACTAAGCTAATATTTATCAGTCTCGTATCCTCTATAAATATTCCGGGATAGGATAGTCCCGAAGCTGAAAAGCTGAAAAAAGAGTCACAAATTTCAGATGAAATCACAGAAGATTAAGCTGCCAGAGAGTGAAAATTTACTATAAGAATCCGTTTCGGCGAATAAATCTCCAACTTCTGCGAAAATGGATAATGTTTCTTCTATACGACTATAGAATAAAATAAAACGTTCATTAACCTTCTGATTTTAGTTTAATAATGACGTATGTACATTCCTCCTGCAAGATAATTGAGGCACATTCACGGATGTGAGTCAATCATAGCTAAACATGTGATGTGAAATAATAAATGAAAAATCACGAGCCTAAGCGAATCACAGCAAAGCACAACGCGACCCGTCAATAAGCAAGTCATGGTATCGTGATGCGTTATATAAAATATTTTTTAAAGCTGTATTTATATTTTTATTATAAAATTTTTTCTTTAATTTTCATAAAATCGTAGAGAAAATAGTGTGTATCATTATTCTTGCCGAGAATGGCTGTTATTCACTATTAGAATGTGCCAAGACTCGCCTACGGCTCGTGGCGTGTTGTCTCGTCCTCGTGAATAATTAGCTATCATTCTCCGCTCATTGAACAATACACTAAGAGTAGCTCGGATTTTAAACTTTTAGTATTTAATCTGCTGAGCGGCTCTCTTACTCGTATACCTAACCTACTTACATAAAATATAACATTAACTGCGCTTTTTCACTGTTGTTTTATAATTCTCTCGTCTTAATTACTTTTTCAGACAATCTTATAACACAGTTTCCATCACCGACTAGGCACTATCTAATACTGATTCTCTTCTTCATTAGATCACCTCAGATCACGATCCTCAAATAAAACACGATACACTCATCTATCCATCCCCTGTCCCCTGGTGTTTGCTTTTGCCGTCTAGCCGCGTTGGCCACTCTCCAAATCTTTATCTCCTGTTCTATTGCTCCAAGTTAAATTACGGAAAACGTGAAAAAACCGTCTTTGGATTCTAAATACTTTCCGGATTTTTATGTAAATAAAAGTTGAGTAACTATAAGAAAGTTATATTTCGTAACTCCCACCCAATCTTAGTCTACAAGAAAATTAGCTGTGACTTGCGTGGCCTAGTGGTACTCCGCTGGCTCACGAAGCCATAGATCGCGGATTCGAAACTCACCTCGGCCCGCTTTACTTTTCAGATTCATTTTCGAATGTCTGTGAAAAGTAAAACAAGCGATCGAAGGTTTTAAAGGCAAATATAATTTAAAAGTGTGTGTGGCTAAAGAGTTCGTGCTCAAAGCCAATTTACCAGAGTGGAGCGACTATGTCTTACCTATACAGTTAAGACCGATGCTCCCTCTTTAAAAAAAAAAAAAAAATTAGCGACTCTTGCCTTAGCGCTCGCAAAATAGCAAAATGAACAAGGATAAATTGATTATTTTCCTTGCTTATCCTTGATTATTCTCATCGTCAACATAATAATAATAATAATTCGTAATTTTGGGTAACTGATAAAAATTGTATTTACCTATCTACCGGGTAGGTAGGTTTTTAAGCTTTTAAGCTTTAACATTGTGTTCAGTGTTCATTTTAATCTGTAGCGATTTTTTTTTCATATTTGGGTATTTATAGGGAGAATTTCAACTTTAAAGAGTTGAAAATCTCCTTTCTCTCCTGTCATTCTCAACAGTCTTGATTTTGCAATAATAATTATGGAAAAATACTCCAATTTCAAGGAGTTTTTTAATTTTGGCATTACTAGCTCACTATTTTTTAGGGCTTTAATTTTGAGAAATTGTTGTCTATCTTTATCTATATTTTATAAGCTATAGAGTTATTAGAGTCGAATAAGGCAGTAAGTTAATCAATTCAGGGGGAATATATTTTTTGTTTTAGTAAAAGTAATAAAATACTTTCGTTCCGTATTTGGAAAGGACTTTCGCTACTTTGGAATAAAATTATGTTGGCTGAAAATATCTCAGATCTCAGACGATTTGCATTTGAAGAATCAATTAAGAAATTGCTTTGAGCCCCTTTCAAGCCCTTAGTAGGACCTGAATAATGAAAATCTTGATGAAAAAATATTGAAGTTATATATTTTTTTTAATATAAAATTTCACCCAAGTCAAGTTAGCCATCACGCTTCGACCACCACACTTTCGGCCAGGAAGAGGGACTTCGGTTAATTTCCAGCAAACAATTTTTTCCGTTATTTACGGCTTGAATGGAAAATATTTGGGTACTTTTTGTTGATAATAATATTATTATGAAATTTCGGACCTTTTTCAGCAAATTTTCAGTACAATTTTTTTCAGAGTGTTTCAAAGTCCGTAACCGAAAGCGTGCTGTCCATTATTATGAAATTTCAGGCTTCTTTCAGTAGATTTTCAGGAAATTGATTTTTTCAGTTTATTAAGTTCATGGCCGAAAGCCTGGCTCGCCATTATTATGAAATTTCGTACTTTTTTGAGCAGATTTATATCAAAAATGATTTTTCCAATTTCTAATCCCATGGCTGACAGCGTAGCTTTCAATTATTATGAAATTTTTGACTTTTTTGAGCAGAATTTCAGCAAACAATTCTTTCATTTTTTTAAGTCCGTAGCTGAAAGCGTGGCTGACCATGATTATAAAATTTTATTTATTTTTATGTTTATTTATAATATTTTATAATAATTTTATGTCGGAATTGTCGGATTTTCTTCAGCAACGTTTCGGTAAATTTTTTTTTCAGTTTATGAAGTCCGTGTCCGAAAGTCTGGCTGGCCATTATTATAAAATTTCAGATTTTTTTCAGTAAATTTTCAGCAAAATGATTTTTTCAGTTTATTAAGTTCGTGGTCGAAAGCGTGACTGCATGACCTTTATCATCAAATTTCGTCCTTTTTTTAGCAGAATTTCAGTAAAAATAATTTTTTTTCCAGTTTCAAAAGTCCATAGCCGATAGAGTGACTGGCCGATAATATAAAATTTCGTACTTTTCAAGAAAATTTCAATAAAAATGATTTTTTCTCTTCATTAAGTTCGTGGCCGAAATCGTGGCTTGCCATTATTAGAAAATTTGGGACTTTATTGAGCAGAATTTTAGGAAAAATAATTTTTCAGTTTCATGATTAATCATGACAAACTATGATTAATAAAATTTCGGACTTCTTTAAGCCAAACAGCAAAAATTTGTTTTTTCATTTCATTCAGTCCCTGTCCAAAAACGTGACTGGCCATTATTATAGAATGTCGGAATTGTCGGACCTTTTTCGGCAAATTTTCAGTAATTTTTTTTTCAGTTCATCAATTTTGTGGCCGAAAGCATGTCTGTCCATGATAATAAAATTTCAGATTTTTTTAGCAGAATTTCAGAAGAAATAATTTTTTCAGTTTTTTGAAAACATATTTAAGAATCTATAGCTGAAAGCGTGGCTGACATTATTATAAAATTTCGAATAACTTTTAACAAATTTTCAACAAAAATCATTTTTTCAGTTTATTAAGTTCATGGCCGAAAATGTGGTTAGGGAGTATTATACAATTTCGGATCTTTTTCAGCAATTTGTCAGCAAAAATGATTTTTTTCAGTTGATAGTTGATGATAGCTCCGTAGCCGAAAGCGTGGCTAGCCATTATGTCAAAAGGTCGGACTATTCTGAGGAAAATTTCAGCAAAAATTATTTTTGCGTGTCTCGTCGTTGTGTTCCAATAATTACGATTTTTTTCAGTTTGCGTTGTTTTCTATTGGGTGAAATTGCATAATGACGTAAATAAGGAAAAAAAAATTGCTGAAAATTATTCGAGGTGGTCTCTCTTCCTGGCTGAAATCGTGGCTGGCCGAAGCGTGACTAGCTTGACTTGAGGTAAAATTTACACATTTTTTTATATACAATAATTTACCTTTAAACAATTCTTGTCCATAAAATTTCTTTACAGGAAGACCATAATTTTAAATAATGTAATGTACGTATAATAGTTCCTAATTTACAGGGCGCTTTAATCGGTATACCAAAATATAGTTCGTCTTAAATATTCAAGAGAGCAGGTGCTTTTTTATTCCGTTTTACTACTCGTTTTTATTTCATAAAGTTGTCTTTTAAGCTACCTTGAGTGTACCTAAGAGTCCTAAAAAGGATATTTCTGCAATAAAAACTGGTACTTTTCATAAAATAACTACCGTAGATGGGAAAATGAAATAATAATATACCCATATTATGTAACTTGTTCTTGATTTTTGTAATTTTGGGTAAAGTTGACTGATTAATTTGTAATGGCCGTATAGTTATTAGGATGTTTTTCTTATCGAATCTTGATAATTTTATGATCTCGCATAAAAACAACATAATCCTTCCCCATGAACCTCCAGGCTGATTAATATTTTCGTCTTTACTGTGTGTTCGATTCGAGTTGGGAATCCGCCTCGAGGGTTCCTCATCCATCCTGAATGAACATATCATCCACTGTAGCAAGCTCGCTCCCAAGGGTAGGATATAAAATGGTATCAAAAGATACAAAACGAATCACTCCCGCATAGAGGACAAAAATTAATAAAGTATTTTAGGAATCCTTGCACCAACATTTTTCATGCAGCGATCATCCATTTTTTTTTTACTTTACTCTAAGACTATAATTTTCAATTTTTCCTGGAATCTTCACGGGACTCATCCAAATCTTCCAATTTTTCAATTCTGTTTGAGCAACCCAACTCCCCATCTCTATAGCAGGATAACTTATTTTAAATAATATATTAGGGAGTCGGCTTAGGTTTAGATTAGAATTCTCCTACCTTAGAATGAAAAGGCATCAATTAACTTACCAACATAAAATACGTATTACCCTTTTTCTACCCATGTCCCTGGCTTTTTAACAACAACAAAAAAAAAATTACAACCCGTAAAGTTCTGAAAACGTTCCTCCCTTCCTCGAGCCCTTCCTGTTAATTTATTTTCAGTTTTTTTTTTTGCTATCTTTACCTACTTAAAAAGGCGTTAAAAAAACAGGAATTTTTATGAAAATTCAAATGGCCGCCATTTTGAAAAGGCTTGACTGAGAGTTTTGATTCGTAAAGTGCCGAATGTAAAGTTTTTAGTACAATAATAGGGCACGGGTATCTTTTGTCTATAGAGGACTAACTTTATAGTTTATCAAACGTAGATGATTGAAACAGTTTATTGTACCTCGTCTGGCCGACAGGTTTCTCCAATCTGATTTCCGTTCAGTATATCAGGTATAATAGGTACCTATGTATAAAATATAACTTTTCGCTGTATTATGTGACTTGCTACTTGATAACGAACCCTTTTAATCCTGATGTGGCTTAGGATTTTCAATTGAATTTTGAGATACTACTCTTTTGACGAAAACCTAGTTAAGAATGTTCAAACGTGCTATCAAGTTATCTACAACAACCGTATTATTGTGACAAGTATTTATTTTTCGCATTTGATCACTACCGGCTACTTTTTATTCCGCCCAGAAAAAATATTTTTTTATTAACATAAGTTGGTAGGTAATAAGTCGGAAATTTTCGTCAGTATTAAATTATACCCCCCTCAGAAGTCAAAGGACTCACCTTAGAGGCCCGAGGGTTAACGGCTTTCCAAAAATGGGAAATTCCACAAGAGATGCGCATAATCAAGAGCACAACGCTCCCCAGTGCCAGTAGATTTCTGCGAAATATGTAAACGGCGAATGTCGCTCTGGATCGAGCGCCACATCCATGTCGGTAATACGACTGCCCGACATATTGGGGATGGTGACATCTATAGAATTTCCCGTTTGAGGAAACGCGCTTACGCTCAAATCTGAGAGAAGGTAGGTAGTGCAAATGAGCTAAGAAGGGTTAAATAGCCCTACATTTGTGTCGGTACCATATATGCCTAAAAAAACCCAGCTCTCTAGACTGAAAACTAAAGTCGTACATTTCGTTTAGCCTGTTAAAAAATTTACATTACATATCTCTCGCACGCAATTTATTATTTTTATCAATATGTATGCATGTATGTAAATGTAGGCTGTTTGGATTATAAGGATGATTGGACGATTGTTCGGACTACGAGCATAATTAATTTCTTTAGAATTTTTGAGGGCTGTTCAGACTACGAGGATATTTGGAATAGCGGGACTCTACTACTTTATTTCCAAACGTTTCCAATCATTTATAAAGTTGTATACTGACGTTTCCCTACCCCTCGTGCAAAACATTCATTGCAGGCGTCTCTTTGCAATGAAAGCAGACATTTTTGCTGGTGACACATATCCAAGAAACATTTTTGAAATCTAAACGAACTAAAACTGAATTAATATCAAAATGCATTGTGTTATAAATTGAACTGTCGTCTGACTCACGCGAAATTTAGAAACTAATTTAAGATTAATGCAGTTTGCAACTGCCGACAGAATTGGTTTGACTCGAGCAAATTTTAACCGAATGATTGATTACTTTAGCACATTTACTTAGAGCTGGAAGAAATTCGTTAAGTTCTGAAAGAAACCATTTAATATCTCGTTATTACTTCTATATTATTGGTTTAAGGTTCATGTAATGTCTAGAAATTTTTGCTTCCGATATTTCCTCCAGGTGTTTTAAAAGTTAGCTTGCACTTTATTTTATATCGTGACTAGTAAATAATAAGATGTAAACCTTCATTTATGTTTAAATGATGTAACTCCAAAGTGCAAAATGGAAAAAGGTTTCCTGACAGCTTAAAAGGAAGTTTCTCAGTGTCTGTATTGCTTAGGTCTAACAGAGTGGATTTTATTCTTACGTACACTGTCTTCAGCTATTTTGAAATATTTATTTAACCTTGATAATGAAACATACTTTGCATATTAGTTGTTTATCGTAATTTAGGTTACGTCAGAGGCCCTTGAGGCTACTTGAAAACTTCTGACACTTGGGCTTTACCACAGCCATACGATATTTATTTATTTTTTTATTTATCGTAATTAACTACTTATGTAGGCAACTGATAAATTAGTCAATTAGCCAAACTGATCAACTAGGCATGTAGGAAACATGCCAAAGAATAAACTCGTCGCTTGATAACACAGGCTCGAAAAATTAAATATTTGTCTTAAATTGGATTTTTCCTGTGGGATTAATGTTGAATTGAATAAATATTATTATTACTTTATACTGAGAAATTAATAAGAAACTGTATTTGTGTCTGTAGCCAATTATAACTCTTATTAAATTTTTAGTACCTACTGACGAAGAGGTTTTTTCATGATTTTCAAAAAAACTTTATTTTTTGATTTTTCTATATTTTCTTTAGTAAATGTTTTGTTTGTAATTTCACTAATTTATATTTTCTGCGTATCCTTCTTTATTTTTCAATTTACTCTCACTTTCATATTTTATACAGGGGGATTTTTTTAAAGCGCCCATTAGAATTATGCATCGGTTGAAAAAAGTCAAAAGATCATATTTACTCAGAAATGAAAGAGGATTTGAAAAATAATTTTATTTTCATAAAAAAGCAGTGGCGTACTATTTTTTTTTCAAAAATATTAAGTGTAACGCGACTTGCACGAACGGCACTGCTACAATGATTAAAAGTTATACGTTGGGAAGTGCCTCTTGGTGCATGGAAGGTGTACACAAATTTTCACATGTAATACCACTAGAGGTCAAATTATTTCCGGAAATTTTTTCGAGCTCACGAATATTTTGAAAATTATCGCGAGCCGAAGGCGAGGGATAATAATAATATCCCTAATAATAATAATAATATTCGTAAGCGAGAACAAAATTTCCTGGTATAATTTGATTTCGAGTGGTATTTGGAAAGAAAATTTCACAACAAAATTAGTTTTGAATAGAAAAATTACAATTTAATTGTTAAATAAAAATATGACATGACGGCGTAACATAATCACGTGACAACGCCAAACTGACGTTTAATAACTGCGCCGCCATTATTAGCGCTGTGAAACACAAATTTTAGTTTCTAAACTTCACCAGCCGAGTGTGGTTTTTGATAATGATAAGTCGACAATTGCGGTACAATAGTAATAATTATGATTAGTATTGATTAGATGGCATTCTTTCCAAAGCGCAAGGATTTGCTCAGCAGATGGATTCTACCAACAAAAAGTGCCATACAATTAATTATAAAGATAAAGTGGTCGAACCCCCATGAATTCGCCGTGAGTTAATCCGAAAAATTATGTACCTACCTATTTCACATAGAATTACTAAATTAGGTAAATTAGGTTTCTTCAGATCATTTTTTCGATAGTGAATCCGTGATTTCATACGTGGTAATACGAGAAAACATCACTTTAATATTAAATTATAATAGAAACTTTAACAAAACGCATTAGTTGATTAATATTAATAACAGCAACAGTCAACAGTTGACATTTATAAAGATCCGGTTTGTCACTATTAAACGTCAAAAAAATTTCCACTATAATACTCTCCAACTTACTCCTGCAGGAGAAAATTTCCGATATAATACACAAATAACCGTGGCAACGGTAAGCAATGCTCGTACTTTATTGGCTGAAAATTGATGGCGTGAAATTTTCACGAAAATATCTTGATTCTTATCAAAGTTATTACTAAAAAACGATTTTTTTCTTGAAACTTCAACACCCTGTAGTTAAAAAGTCACGCCTCTTAGGACATACGTTTATACTTACTTTTTTTCCTAAAATGATCTCCTCAATAACCCGCTGAATTTTCTCGGTTCATTTTAGATACATCCTGTATACCTACACATAACGAGTCAAAATAAAATATTAACAAAATCGCATTTAAAAATGGCGAAAGAAGACCTCATCTTTCCATTTATTACATATCGGATAACAACCGGATTCCTGGAATTTTGAAGGGACACCCTGTAGAAGTGTCTCGACTTTTGAGAATTTTTTCAACGAAAATCTAACATCATTCCAATGTTTTATAAGGATCCAAAATTTCGTTCACTAATCGTCAAAGATAAAGCTACAGGAGCATTTAAAAATGGCGAAAGAAGACCTCATCTTTCCATTTATTACATATCCCATTTATTATTTCATTTTCTGATTTACATGTCCCTATCTTAACTTATCTTTTGGTACCCTACTCTGTAGTTGAAATGTTTATACCTATGGGGAGATAAAAAATCTGGTAATTTTCACCGCCCTGTATAAACATATCAACTAAACTGCTCAACAAATGAAACGTTACATGACCAAATTTGCCCTAACTTTGGCACTGATAAAATTTGGATTGTTTCGAGCAATTCAATTTTTGTTTCGAGGGTTCACTAGTTCAATCCCTTGTTTATCAGTCCGTATGTTTGCAAGAACTTGGTACTTCACACAAAGTTTATATAGGGTGGTAAATAAAACAGTTCAAAATCTCAGAAAGTTCAGCTTGCTCCCATTTGATCAAAGATTTTTCTTTTTAAATTTCAACACAAAGATCATGAAGATGGACCTCATATCTCGAAACGGTTTTCGAATTTTCCGATTATTTCTTTTATTTACAGGGTGATCTCAAAATAACTACTTTTTGGTGTGGCAATGATAACTTTGTTACCCGTGACTCGATTTTCAAAATGTAGGGCTCATTTTAAAACTAAAGCTTCAAGCAAGAACACGCAAGATTGATAATCGCCTAAGGACAAAAATTTAAAATACAGGGTTGTATTAAAACTAACCCAAACCTGAATGGCTTCAGAAATCTGGTATTAAGGAAAATTTTAAATAAAGTCAAGTTGCTTTCAAACAAACCATTCATTCTGAATACTTCAAGATGTTCTTCGCTTGCATGAGTTAAGAATTGTTGACATAAGAACAAAATTACAACTTCGTGTTTTCGAAGTGAAAATCGTCATTTTTCAAGTTCAAGGCCCTGTACAACGAAAACGGCTGAAGATAGAGAAAAACGGCTTACATGTCCATATTTTACTTTTTCATGTACTATTCTATGGTATAGAAACATTTGTGCTTTCTTTGATTTTTTTATTTGGCGACGCGTGGAGAAATCTCAGAATTTTTCAAATTTTCTATCACCCTGTATAAACATTTTATCTACATCATGGGATAGTACATGAAAAGTTAAAATAGGGACATGTAAGCCGTTTTTCTCTATCTTGAACCGTTTTCAATGTACAGGGCCTTGAACTTGAAAAATGACGATTTTCACTTGTTTATAACTCAAAAACTTCTGAATTTAAACACCAACTGTAAAAGCCAATCTTATTTCCTCTTCTCAGATAATCTAAAACTGCAATAACATGGGAGCATTCCATTTAAAAAAAACATAACTTTGATATGTCACTGTCATATGGGACACTCTGTATACTCCAAAATAATTTTAAATTATGGCCATTGTGATCCTGTACTTGAATTTTCAAAAAGTTTTTTGAAAAGGTGCATCGTTTGGCCTACAGAGACCGCTTCGAATGAGCTGGGACACCCTGTATTTTGTCGGACCTTCCCTGCCTCTTTTTATAACTGCTCGTAACTCTTCTTGGCATTCCCTCCACCAGGTGATGTAAAAACTGCTGGGGAGTAGCTTCCCATTCTTCCTGTATTATAGCTATAACCAAATCATCCAAATGATCCATTTGTCCTTCCCTTTCTTTTTTTTTTTCATTCTGCTCCAAACATGCTCAAGCGGATTTATATCCGGAGAAGGGTGGTCAATTGATTCTTACAATAAATAAAACAGTTTTATCAGCCGTCAAACAACAATCAATAATAGTGGACATCCATATGATAAACAATAAGCCTAATAATAACAAAGCGGCTACCTCATTCGAAAACACGAAGTTGTAATTTTGTTCTTATGTCAACAATTCTTAACTTATGCAAGCGAAGAACATCTTGAAGTATTCAGAATGAATGGTTCTTTTGAAAGCAAATTAACTTTACTTCAAATTTTCCTTAATACCAGATTTCGGAAGCCATTCAGATTTGGGTTAGTTTTAATACAACCCTGTATTTTAAATTTTTGTCCTTAGGCGATTATCAATCTTGCGTGTTCTTGCTTGAAGCTTTAGCTTTAAAATGAGCCCTACATTTCGAAAATCGGGTCACGGGTAACAAAGTTATCATTGCCACACCAAAAAGTAGTTATTTTGAGATCACCCTGTAAATAAAAGAAATAATCGGAAAATTCGAAAACCGTTTCGAGATATGAGGTCCATCTTCATGATCTTTGTGTTGAAATTTAAAAAGAAAAATCTTTGATCAAATGGGAGCAAGCTGAACTTTCTGAGATTTTGAACTGTTTTATTTACCACCCTATATAAACTTTGTGTGAAGTACCAAGTTCTTGCTAACATACGGACTGATAAACAAGGAATTGAACTAGTGAACCCTCGAAACAAAAACTGAATTGCTCGAAACAATCCAAATTTTATCAGTGCCAAAGTTAGGGCAAATTTGGTCATGTAACGTTTCATTTGTTGAGCAGTTTATATAATAGGAATGCGCCGTTTTCTGATATCTTGAACAGTTTTCGTTGTAAATGGCTTTAATTAAGCTGGAAAATTGCGATGAATAAGACCCATTGCTATTACATTTTCTCAGACAATCTGAAAATACAATAAATGATGCGGTGTCCGAGTTAAAATAACAAAGCCTGCATCTTTTTCGCCATTTTTACTCTTTATTGTTTATGTTGCCTGAATTCCAAATTTCAGATTCCTCGATCAACTAGATAACTAGAAGTTGAACTTTTTCCAATGGGCGCGTTAAAATAATCACCCTGTATAGCCTTATTTCGTTATATCCTTTCCATCGTGTGAGCAAATGAAAACGTAGTTTAGGCAGCCTTTGGAAAAATTTCATTTCTGAGACTGAATCTGTTCTGTAAGACTGTTCTGTACTGTAAACACGAAACGATCATTTTTTTGTTCACAATTATTTCCAAAGCCTGCTTAATTTTTTTTTTGAATGTTTGAATTTGGTCGAAATAATATTTTTTAGATTGTTTTTTTTAATGTATAAATAACTAATTTTTGTGTTTGTATGCTTTGACCGAAAACACTTTGACCAAGAATGAGAACCCACTCACAAAATAGTCGTAATAATTAATCATGAATACATCATACAAAAATTTAAACTTTTCATTATTATTCATTATTATTACCAGACTGTATTTTCAATGTTTTCATAAGTTTTTTGTCAATTTGTATATTGCATAAGGCTTCACAGATTGGCAATTAGTCTTTATAAAACTTATATCTCCAACTTACCTTCCCCCAACAATATTTTCCCATGAGCATCGCGGATTTAGTCCTTTGGGTCTCAACTCCAAACTTCGTTTAACCTTGAAATTGATCTCTTGGGATATTTTGTGTCGCAAACTTGATAAGAGCTCCCGCTCGCAGAAATACATAAATAGAACTACTTTTTATAACTGATGCTGCATGGGTAAATATTATTTTGCATTACATTACTTCCGTTTTGCATATTGGAGTAGTAATAGATGATTTTTTCTACACGCTATCTACCCAGAATTTAAATTTACATAAATGTACATATTTATAACGACTCGGCATGGATTATATTATTGAACTTTATACATATTTGAACCTGAAATTCCGCTATGACGTACAGATCATATTGTTATTTTCGTAATTTTTTTTTTAACTCGTCAGCAAATCATGTCGGATTTGATTCTACTAAAAAAATTATTATAACGAATTTTAGTGACTGAACGGCTGACTACTTTTTCACACGGCAACATTCTACAACCCTTAGAAAAAAATCTGCTCGATTTTCTATGATATAGGGAGGTGAAACAATGCTAGGTTACATTTGCATTATTTTTTTATCGATCTATTTCTTACTGATCTAAACTGCTTAACAAATGAAACGTTACATGACCAAATTTGCCCTAACTTTGGCACTGATAAAATTTTGATTGTTTCGAGCAATTCAATTTTTATTTCGAGGGTTCACTAGTTCAATCCCTTGTTTATCAGTCCGTATGTTTGCAAGAACTTGGTACTTCACACAAAGTTTATATAGGGTGGTAAATAAAACAGTTCAAGATCTCAGAAAGTTCGGCTTGCTCCCATTTGATCAAACATTTTTTTATTATTTCAATGCAAAGATCATGAAGATGGACCTCATATCTCGAAACGGTTTTCGAATTTTCCGATTATTTCTTTTATTTACAGGGTGATCTCAAAATAACTACTTTTTGGTATGGCAATGATAACTTTGTTACCCGTGACCCGATTTTCAAAATGTAGGGCTCATTTTAAAGCTAAAGCTTCAAACAAGAACACGCAAGATTGATAATTGACTAAGGACAAAAATTGAAAATACAGGGTTGTATTAAAACTAACCCAAATCTAAATGGCTTCCGAAATCTGGTATTAAGGAAAATTTGAAGTAAAGTTAATTTGCTTTCAAAAGAACCATTCATTCTGAATACTTCAAGATGTTCGTCGCTTGCATGAGTTAAGAATTGTTGACATAAGAACAAAATTACAACTTCGTGTTTTCGAATGAGGTAGCCGCTTTGTTATTATTACGCTTATTGTTTATCATTATGGATGTCACTATTATTGATTGTTGTTTGACGGCTGATAAAACTGTTTTATTTATTGGAAGAATGAATTGACCACCCTTGTATCTTCGGATATAAATCCGCTTGAGCATATTTGGAGCAGAATGAAAAAAAATCCTAAAGAAAGGGAAGGACAAATGTATAATTTGGATGATTTGGTGATAGCTATACAGGAAGAATGGGAAGCTACTCCCCAACAGTTTTTACATCACCTGGTGGAAGGAAAGCCAAGAAGAGTTACGGCAGTTATAAAAGAGGCAGGGGAGGTCCGACAAAATATTGGTATTTGGATACTCCCCTTTTTTTGGAATGCCATAGTTTTTTGTACATAAATAATAAAACATTTTAATGGTCACTTCTTAACCTTTTTTTATCTGAACTTTCTGTACGATATGACAGGCTCAATTATTGCTGAGTGAATTAACAAGCCATCACGGTAAATATTAATGGAAGTCATGCAAAGAAATCTCAGCTCAACCGACAATATAAAGCAGTTTTATCAGCCGTCAAACAACAATCAATAATAGTGACATCCATATGATAAACAATAAGCCTAATAATAACAAAGCGGCTACCTCATTCGAAAACACGAAGTTGTAATTTTGATCTTATGTCAACAATTCTTAACTCATGCAAGCGAAGAACATCTTGAAGTATTCAGAATGAATGGTTCGTTTGAAAGCAAATTAACTTTATTTCAAATTTTCCTTAATATCAGATTTCTGAAGTCATTCAGATTTGGGTTAGTTTTAATACAACCCTGTATTTTCAATTTTTGTCCTTATAGTCGATTATCAATCTTGCGTGTTCTTGTTTGAAGCTTAAGCTTTAAAATGAGCCCTACATTTCGAAAATCGGGGCACGGATAACAAAGTTCTCATTGCCACACCAAAAAGTAGTTTTTTTGAAATCACCCTGTAAATAAAAGAAATAATCGGAAAATTCGAAAACCGTTTCGAGATATGAGGTCCATCTTCATGGTCTTTGTGTTGAAATTTAAAAAGAAAAATCTTTGATCGAATGGGAGCAAGCTGAACTTTCTGAGATTTTGAACTGTTTTATTTACCACCCTATATAAACTTTGTGTGAAGTACCAAGTTCTTGCAAACATACGGACTGATAAACAAGGGATTGAACTAGTGAACCCTCGAAACAAAAATTGAATTGCTCGAAACAATCAAAATTTTATCAGTGGCAAAGTTAGGGCAAATTTGGTCATGTAACGTTTCATTTGTTGAGCAGTTTATTACGTAATTTTACTTAATCGTTTTCAAAATTACGTTAAGTCTAATTTTTTACATAAACGATACATTATAGCCCCGATTGTGTATTACACGTGCCGCTGCATGTTGAAGTGTTTTCAACGAGCGTTACCCACAGCGCTTTCGTCGCGGAGCTGTACGCCAGACGCCAGACACCACGCCTCTCTGCACTGTCCTTACAAAGGGCGTCGAGTTCGGAAAACTTTATGATAAAATTCGACCTATCGTTAGCAAAAAGCGACTTTGAATTTTTTCCTTAGCTAGGGCTAGGGTTTCGGGGGCGCATTTAACGATGGCGATTCCGAAACTGAAAACCGTTTTATCCTGCAACTCTGCATTGTATCCTTCCAGAGGTTGTGCGTTCAAAGTTCAAACGATTTTCCCATATTTTTTTGTTAATGTAGCGATTATGAAGTTACATAAAGGTGCCGGGTACTACGGGGAAACGGGCTAGCTTTGTTTACGGACTGCCGACACCGTTGCGGCGGACGAGCGGCGATAAGGACGATGATCTGAATGATGCCGTTGGAAGTGGTAGACTAGACGGTTCGAGAACCATTCATCATTTTCGGTATATGGCGTAACAGACTGTTTCTGGAAACCTACTCGCCGCAATAGTGATGATAAACACGAGATAATTCTAGACGTAGAGTCTGGATTATTCGTCCGCTTATCGGTTTAATATAAATAATCGGCCCGAGAAACTGATTCAGTCATTGGTGTTAATAAATTCAACTACTATAATACTTCTTCATGTAAATAGATTTTTTTTAAATTGAAGATGCACATGCACTATGATGCTCTGGGAGCGGTGCATGAGCGGAGATGTCGATTCACGTTGGCCTTGAATCGCTGCAGGTTGTATACTTCGGGAAACACGCCCTTTGGAATGCTATTCCAAAGTGATGCGGTTATACGAAAGAAGGTTAAAAGAAGTCTGAAATAGGGTGGTACGAGGTGTAACGAGCTGAACCTGATACGGATGAGCGTCTGCGGCTCGACGTGTATTTCTGCCCGGTCTTGTTCTTGGTGGGATCAAGCGGGCCACGTCTTTTGAACACTTTCCATAAAAATATCTGTAAAACAGACTCAGGTCAGCTACTCTTCTTCGATGTTCGAAATTTCTTGTCAAATCTGGGTCTCCAATCATTTTCTGGATTCGAGTCGAGTAGTCTCAGCGTATGTTTAGGAGCTGAGCTCCAAAAATGTGAGCAGTACTCCAAGGACGGTCGGATTTGAGCCTTGTATAAGAGGAGAAGCTGTTGTGGTGTATAAAACTTCTTCGTGCGGAAGAGTGTTCCAAGTTTCTTGAGAAGCACTCTTCGCCAGACCTGCAACATTATCATGCCAAGACTTGTTCGCTCCGAGGCTCACTCCAAGTAAACGAAGAGATGACGCAGGAGTAAGAGGGTGTCCCGCCATCACCATATCTGGCTCCAAAACGTTGGCCTCTTTGGAAAATATGACTGCTTGGGTTTTTCCAGCATTAAATTTAACTTGGTTTCTATCGCCCCAAGCTAGAATGTCTTGTAAGTCATTGTTAAGTATGGCAACTTCTTGCTCCCTGCGAGTCTGTGCGTCGATGGCAGATGTTCGCGCATCGTAGGTATAAGACGATATGAGTGTACTGTCTTCGGCAAAACTGGATATTGGATTTTTTGTTGTTTCAAGCAAGTCGTTGATAAATATTAGAAAGAGACAAAGAGAGTCGGAGATAAAATGGATCCTTGAGGCACACCGGCATTGATGGAAAAGGTCTCAGAAAGAACTCCATCGACTGCTATCTGTAATAAGCGATCTCCGATATAACTCGCAAGCCACAAGCAGAATTTCTCGGGCATGCCATAAGCCCGATGATAATATATTATCAGATAATGCCATATTGGCGTTATATAGAGTGTAAATAAATTATTAGTTAATTAAGTGGTGTGTATTAGTGTAATAGAAGTAAATAATATTAGTGGTGTGTAATAAATATACCTAAGTAATTTATTATTAAATGAAAAAATTGATTGATTCAGTCTGGGGTTAATTTAAAAATGAACGCTTTTAACTAAATCTGTTACATTAGTACTTTTTATTCTATTTATGTTTGCAACATTTATCAATGTTGTTTGTTATTTATTTGTTTCATTTAATCTTGTATAGCCTAACAGTAAATTAACGAGAACGAAATCTGGCAATTATATCTTTTTCGCAAAGCTTATATAACAAGGTCGTATACATTGAGTACAAGAATGTACACTATCGTAGCGCACAGAATGAAATGTAACGTCCATTAACGTCCGAAAAAGAATTCCTGGAGAGTTGCTGGACTAAGGTCCAGCAATCAAGTGAAACTATTGAAACTAATTCCATTCGACATGATGTAAATGATTATTTTATGATCTGCGGATATTTTTTACTTCTTGTTTAAATATTTTAAAATATTATGTGTATTATAGAAATGCGTTATGGAAATTGAAATATTACGTGAAATATTCGGCCTTAATAATTTCAGCTTTATAATTTCTCAAGATCAAAAATGTAGGTCATGTTGTAAAAAACTCCCATCTTTGGATGAAATTGAAAATGAGATCCAATCAAGACCCGGGAGGGAGTATTTTAAACCCTTGCTCAGGAGTTATTTCCTGGAAACATTTGCTTGGTTGCACATTGAAATATTCTACTTCAAGCGATTTAACTACTTAACTTCGGTCCTAAGTTTTTCACCTAGTTTTCAATGAAGAAGTAAGTGCTAAAACGATAAATTATTGTGTCCAAACTGGCGTTATCGCCGGACGGAACTTCAACAAGGAAATTCTTGTCTAAATGTTATATCTGCTGAACATGATGGACGAGAATGCCTAACTTTTTACTTAAAAGTGTTATCTATACTGGCATTTATAGGCCAGAGAGGTTAGTGTTGTAACTTTCTAACGTTAATAATTTTAGCTGACAATACCTGTCTAACAAAAACCGCATATTAAGCACCGCTGGCGGGAAAGTTTATATCGTTGGTCTTTTTTATCGTATTTTAAAATGAAAAGCGGAGCTCGCAACGACCAGCTCAACTATTTAGTAGATGAATAATTATTATGGCTGGTGTTTAATGGAAACTCTACGTCCGTCGTTCATACATATTTTCGTCTCAGTACTCTCAGTACTTCGCGAATGTTAAATTTATTTGACTATTTTTTGGTTTACCTGCTCATTGAAATTTAGAGTCAGTTCTACGTAAAAATAATATAAAAATAATAAAATAATTTTTGATATTTTGTGAGAATAATAACATAAATTTTTGTGAAACTAACAACGTAGATATCTCTTTTTGTTACTTAGAAATTCAAAAATCAGTATCTTGAAAAAATATAATGTAACAGTTTTTCTAATTTAATTGAAATCGAATTTTAGATAAACGAAACTACGCGCGCATCAAAAATACGAAATTTTCAATTTCTTAAATATCGAATAACTCGAAAACTATGACATATACGAAAAAAATACAAGATAATACCTTTTTCTAGGAAATCATTAAGTCTTTCTTTTTTCTAATAAGTATTTTGTTTGACAGTTTCAATGGTTAACAAGCTATTAGCAAAGAAGACTTTTTTCGCCAAAGGGTTGATTTTTTTGAGGAATTTATTATTGAAGGAAAATCTTCGATAAGATTTGCAATGAACTTTTGGTACATTTTTTACGTTACCGTTTTTAGGAAACTATTTTCTGCTAAATTTATTTTCTTCGCGAAAAACATGAAGAAAAATGTATTTTTTAAAAGATGAAGGTCATGTTGTATTTATGCCATCATTAAGATAATCTTTCTAAGGAGACCATTTTTAGAAAGTCGTTTAACTAATGACGTCATATTTTTTAAAAGAAGGTCACGTTTTATGTACGTCATCTTGAAGACCTTTCTTAGGAGAACACTTTTCGAAACCAAAAAAAGCCAAAAACCAATGACGTCATAATAAATACCTTAAGTTAAACGTCAGATAATGGCATTAAAAAAAAAAACAAAATCAACCTATCAAAGCGATTTCTTTAGGAATTTCACTTCAATTAAACATTTTGTTCCAAACTTAATTATCATACTGTATTTATGAATCATTAAAAAAATTATAGACACGTCTTCTTTTCAACATTCTTTCAGGCCTCTCTGCTGTGATATAAACAATTCGCTTTAAAAACTGAAAAGACCGCTAGCTGCTATATAGAGCATTTAAAACCTATTAGGGATATGAATTGTGAAACCAGCCTTAGAGCTATTTCCAGGCAAGAGAAGCAGCTCTAAACAATAGGTTTTCAGACGTGGTTGTGGTGATGGTGATACGCTGTACTTTAAGAATACATTTACAAAATGTGACTGAAAATGAGGGCTTGAAAAAAGAATGCATCTCGTTGAATAGAAACTCCGGTGAAAAGTTTGCAAATGCTGCCCTCCAGTACGCCTTATTTGATACAATAACCACCGCACAGATTCTCATATGAAAGCTTTACTGTTTCGGAGGTTTCAAGCCATGGAAAACTGGAAAATGAAAAGTCGTCTGTGGAAAATATAAATGGAAGACGGATTTATAAGCTTACAGAGACCCCTTACCTTATTATAATAGCTCGATAACCTGGAAAAGGAATACAAAATATTATGTTATTGTTGCAAAATTTTATGATGATATGTTGAGAGCTAAAATAGCAAAGAAAATGGGAATCCTCTTTCGCGTGTGCAAAGTCTGGTTAAGTAAGTAGTTTCTACCGCTTTCTCAGTAATGCCAGAAGCCACATAAACTTTATGAGTGGTCGTAGAAACTTTTTATTGAAACTTTATTTTGTTACCAATTTACCTGGCAGGAATTGTTTTTACGACAGTGTAATGTGATCAAAAAAGGAAGAAGTGCGCTTGACTCGACGAGATATATTACTTTATGTGTGTGTAATTACTTTCTGCAACGGTTACTTTTATTTGAATGAAACTTTTTGTTTGTTGAAAGTTAAAAGGGAGGGATGGGTTAAATGAATTTTAAGATTCAAAAATTGGTAAACCGCAGGTTACTATAATAATAGAAGTGTCGTGAAGCCACTCTCCCGGTAAATGGTTTTGAAAAGCGTGTCCTTTTTTGTTTTGTTTGCGTTTAGAAAAGTGCTGTAAAAAAATCTGATAGGTAAATCTATTTATTAGTTTTTAATTCAGTATTTTTGAATAATCATAATTTTTTGCAGGTGGGTCGGATTATTTTATGATATTCTATATAGGTACGTGAAGTAGTTTATTTTTTGTTTTGTTTTTTTGTAATTTTGGACCAACTGCACAAGCTCGAAGAAAAGCGGGCCGGGTGTTAAAATGGACCTTTTAATTACCCATCGTTAGACCATGTTTTACTACCCTATAGAAAAAAGTTATGGAATAAATTGTTTTTACCTATACGCCGGTAACTCGGCGTACTAAAACCAAAACGATGTCTATATGGGGGTTAAAAACGTATTACTACTTTGTATCAACCCGACAAAATATTTTACCGCCCCTTAGTTTCGATCTCGGTTTTGATTAAACACCCCCAGAACCACGACCCCGGCCGTAAAGAGCTTTCTGGTCTTCGGGCCAACTTCATAAGTTTGTAAATACTTGCAGGTTAATTTCAGGTACGGAAAAGGTTTTAGTACTTTGTAAAAACCCACATAAAAGCCGGGGGGGGGGGGGTTCTGGGGGCGGTAAATCAAAACTAAGGGGTGGTAAAATATTATGGAGGGTTGGTACAAAGTTGTACAACGTTTTAACCACCATATAGACGACATCGTTTTTATTTTACGCACCCACGAACTTGGCCCGAGTTACCACATAGACATAGGTATCGGCTATGGTAAAAATTATTTATTCCTTAAGTGTGGTAAAACAAAATGAGTTGGTGGTAAAACATGGTCTAACGATGAGCAATCGAATGGTTAGTTTTACCACCCGGCCCGCGTTTTATTGCGGGCTTGTAAAGTTGACCCGAAAATTAAAAAGTTTCATAAAAAAATTAAAGGTGGTAAAACGACAAAAAATGGTGGTAAAACGTGGTCATACGTCGGACAATCGATTATGACGTTTTCCCACCGAGCCCGACTTTTCTTCACGTACCTATTATACATATATCTATTCTACCGATTTCTGTCGATTTTCATGAATAAATTGTTTTCTTATTGAAAATATACAAGGTGATGAAAATTATCACATTGTTCATAAAAATTATTAGATTTTTCATCAACGTATGTGAATTTAAACTACATACGGCCAATATTATAAACGCTGGTTAAGTTAACTGGCCGATTTCTGTGGTCGTTTCTGGAGAAGATATAGACTATAGGTCGAAATTATTGCAATTTAATTACTCTTAGCATAAAAGGGACTACAAAAATTTTAATAAAAGTTATTCGAGGTCAATATTAGCTTCAAAATCGAGCACAGAAATCAGCCAGTTAACTTAACCAGTGTTTATAATATTGGCCGATAATAGGATAGAATTTATAGAATAATTTTCCGATATTTGAAACCGTTTCCGATGTACACAATTTTCTAATTTTAAAGTCCAACTGTAAAACCCATTATTTTTGGAATTTTTTTAGACCTTCCAAAAATCAACGATGATAGCCATTGTCCGGTTAGTCTCGATTTAATGAATAGTTTTGAGAGGTTCTGTGGACGAAATTTTGATCAATATTATAATTATTTTTTTGAAAGTAGATAGTACGAGAATATACACCGTGTTTTAAATTAAGTCGGCACTATTGCTAACTTCGTTATTATTTGAGCTAGAAAGTCGGTTAAATTAGCAAACTAGTAGCATTTTTTCTCCTGGATAAAATGACGAAAACAGAAAAACAACTGAAGATCGTGTTTTCGAGATATTTAAAAAAATGTATATTTTTTAATGGAACAACCTGTATATTTTTGGATGGATCGGTTGCAATTTTTTTTTTAAAGGAAAGTCTCTATGCACTATGACCTTAAAATAATAAAATTTTGCAACACAAACAAGTTCTGTTATTTGTTTATGTAAAATTAAATCCTTTACAAGGTAACAACTCTTATTTTTAGTGTATTTTTTAATCAAAAAATACACTATAGATAGAGGACGATACAATTTTTTACCTTACATTACGGAGGATACACTAAATCACAATACATAATTGTCGCAGCCTACTTTGGGAGTAATAAATGATGAATAATTAATGAATTTATTATTTTAGGATCATAGTGCATGGAAACTTTTTCCTTTAAAAAAAAAAATTTGCAATCGATCCGTCTAAAAATATACGGGGTGTTCCATTAAAAAATATACATTTTTTCAAATATTTCGAAAACGCGCTGTTCAATTGTTTTTCTGTTTTCGCCATTTTATCCAGGGGAAAAAATACTACTAGTTTGCTAATTTAACCGAGTTTCTAGCTCCAATAATAACGAAGTTAGCAATAGTGCCGACTTAATTTAAAACACGGTGTATAGTAACTATGAGAACCTGGTTGACGAAATCGGCTTCTTTCTATTTGCACCAATGTACCTAATTAAGTTAACCAGCGATTAGAATCAATACATTTTCCTTATAATCAAGTCTTTGGATTTTTTTGAGGGTGGGAGGGGGGTCGGTGACGCTCGGACTGTCATATTGAATATAAGGTAGAAACTTTATTTGTGGCTGTAATAAAGTTGAGAAGGACAAAATTTCAAGCAATTTTTTTGTACGTGTATCAATAATTTTATAAACATTTTTTGTGCGTCTAATATTCAAAGAGTTGAAAGGGCGGAAAGGTAAAAAAAAATCAAAATTTAATTTCAATTTTCTGGGATTTGTTAACAAATTATTAAATAAAGAGGTAAACTCGTATTAATAAGCGACGCAGAACGTAAGTATCTGTAATTGCTATTCTGAAACTCCATTAAGGTTTCCTGATAACGCACCATAAAGTTTATGTCTCACCTTTTCATCGCCACGTCGAATGAAAGTTCATTTGAAATCCGTCGAATTGGAATTTGCGATTGACTGGCGAAATTTTCGCAAACAGAGAAACGCGTTTTCATTGAAAAGCCATCTAAAGGACTATTAATTCTAACCGTTCCGACATTGATTTACTGCTTTGTGAATCGCAATCCGAGCGTCTACTCGATGAAATATTTGTACAGCCACCTGTATTACGACATAAATACCTCTTGAATCTAGCAATATAAGCGAACGTTGATAACGAAAATTTCCACCTTACCTACAACACCATATTATTTGAAATGAAAACCTTGTTCTTAGTATTAGATCTATATTAGTAGTTCTATCAAGTTACTATAGTTAAAATAATACGATTAAAATGGTAATAGGTATTCCCAAGATTATTTTTTTGCTGTGACAATTTCAACATGTCTAAGGAAAGTATGAGTGTATATCTATATGATAATATAATATGTCTATCATGACCAGGCGAATCATATTCAGCATACAAATAGACCATGAAACGAGCTCGCGTTTGTGGATAGTGCTTTTACTTTCAGGATACGGTGAAGAGTTGCCAGGCTTTGCCGTCGTCAGCTGCCAAAGCCTCGTCAGGACCAGATGATGAGACTATGTCCTTAGGTATGAGAAGCCTTTTTAGAGGATTTTTAAACGAGTATGTTATGCTAACATCATAGTCCGAATTCTGTTCAATTTTGCAGTCCCATTTTATCGAATCTTAAACTTCTTTTTACTTACTCCTCGGTGATATTCGCGTCAGTTTTATTACCTAATAAAAACGGTATGGAACTAGAAAACAATATGACGATGATAAAACGCTGTGAACGATGTCATTTCGAAGAATATAAAATAACTCTTTCATGGCGCTCATTCTAGTTTAATTCTATAATTAATTAGATTCAATTTTGGTTCGCAACCACATCTAAGACAGAAATTATAATTTTCAATAATGTATCGTCAGACAAAAAAAAACCGAGCTGTTAAGAAAACATGGTAATCAGCGACCCCCAATACGGTTTCCGCAAACAGAGATCAGATGGAGACCTCCTCACCTATAACGTAATACGTAACGGAATTTTGGAACAGCTCAGTAGAACATCAAGGGGAGTCTCGTGTGGTTGCTCTTGATATTTCTAGGGCTTTCGACCGTGTCTGGCATGAGAAAATTGAGAAATTGAGAAAAAAACTATTTTTCCACTTTTTTGAAGATATCTCGGGAACCGTATAAGATACAGAATTTTACCTTTTGCACAGATCTTATCATTGATATTAGCAACTATTTTAATGCTAAACAACTTTTTTTAATATGTCAGTGGCGGATATATTTAGGGGTGGGGGGGATTTTTTTGCGCCTAATATCTACGACACTGGTCAAATTGATATTTTAAATGCACACTTTTAACCGTCAATGTTTTCTACATAAATAAGATACTCTTTTTTTATTTATAACTGCTAACTTGAGACATCTTCGAGAAAAACGGGCATTTACGATAAAAAAACTCGCTTTGTTTCAAGTATCGGAAAATGAAGGGCAAAAAAACTTCACTCAATCCCTGCAGGTGGCACATAAAAAGACTGAATTGGCATTAAAGAAGAAGCTAATATCAATGATATGACATTTACAAAAGCTGAGTTCCGTATCTCAAATGGTTCCCTGAATATCTTCAAAAAACTGGAAATATAATCTTTTTTTTTTGACACCCTGTATCTCAAAAAGGGTGCATTTCCGGACACACGTTAATAGAAATTTTTTGTTTATTTTTGACCAACGTATCAGCCCTTAAATTTTTTCGGTGTTATTTAGATACACCCTAGTATGATAGATTGACATTCATATTCAGATTACAGACAGATAGATGTTTATTAGATTATTAGCTGTATTAGAATCAGATTAGATTACAAGATGTAGTCCTTGCTAATTATAATGATGTCTTCAATAATTAACCATGCAGTTATTTTGACAAAAAAATGGGGGTTGCTATTAAAGAAAATATGATGACGTCATTGCTGAAAAATGCGATTTGATAAAAAAATCCTTTTATGTTGATAAATGCCTTTTTTGAAATAAAATCGACTTGTTTCGGGATTTTGAAAAAAAAAAACGGTAAATAACAAAGTTTGAATATTATGCGGAACTTCATCACCACGCTTTTGGTAAGAGTGATAGAATGATTATAAAAAAAATTCTATAGACCGACACGTGTATAACGTACACGTATAGCAATCTTGAGACGACTAGCGCTCTGAAACACATTTTCCCAGTTTCTCACTACATACATACATGCACGTTTATTCCCTTTCAACGTGAAAGCTTTAAATCAAGAATCATTCCTTTGTTGGAGTGTTGCTGTTTGCCTTTCCAAAGCATAAAAGCGAGATCTTTCTTTACCTTTGACGGAATAAAAATAATAAAATATATATTTTACATACTAAAGAAAGATGATGTTTTATGTCGAATCTTATATCTGACGGGAATATTTCATTGCTTCCACATACTTGTGATGTGTGCCTCCCTTTCTTATACATATATTTTTAAAATCCTCTCTGCATGCCAGTCGAATCACTGATCAAAAAGGCGATTTTATTTCAAAAGAATTTTGAAGCCGGAAAATGTTAACGAGGTGAGCTTGGAGAAACGAAGCAACCCCCTTTCATGTATTATTGAAATGAGAGGTCCACCCACTGTAAACTACTGTGACTATACATAAAACAGTGTGGACAATAGACCAATAGAGCGTAAGCTCCTCTCAGCCGCTATATTGCATCTCCATTAAATTATGATAAATTAGCAGCGACACATTTTCTTTCATCCTATTGCGCGGCATGCAAGATGGCGGCTTCAATTAAAAAGTGGACATAATATTCAATGCGATTATTTATTATTGCATTGAATATAAACTGACAAATTGTAGAGATATGAGCCATTGGAGTTTCTTCTAGTTTTTTTTTTTTGTGAACAAATTGCCCTTGTTTTTTGACTTTGCAATAACATGAAGTATAGCTATAGGTACGAAATAAAAACATTTATTGTTTTAATAAATATATTACGCTGAAAAGTAAATATCTACAAGATTAATAAAATTTTGACGTTAATTATCATTGATTGGATTGATCTTTAAACCAAATTGCTTTATTAAATTTAATTTGAGATGTTAACTTAATAATCTATTTTGATTGTGACGTATTCATCTCGCCGAGGAAACGTTGGACATGAACGTGCTGCTTACCCTTGAAACTAGAAACTGCTTTATAATAACAATGAATCAGACAAATGCCCAATTAGGCGTTCAAGCGTTGTCTAATCCCCAGGTGCTTGAAGGTACTTCCTGGGAACCTTTGCCAGGATAACAAGGATAAGCGGCCTTGTACATTATAATAAGGATGTCAGTGTTGCCAAGTGTATAAACACTAAAGGTGTTGTTAAATACTTGCACAATACAGGTTTAGTATTATTGCTCCTGAGACCTCATATTACGTATTACCTAATTGGAAAATTAATTATTGATGGACATTACATAACTATTTCATGTTACGTCATTGTCAATAAGACTCTGCGACTTTACTTTTAATTATTTATGAGTAAAACACCGGAATTCCCAAACGAAGTTGTTCAACTTGTGTAACAAATTATAATTTACGTAAAATCAGATGTCACTCGATCCCTTGTATTTTTAAGGGGATGAGCTTTAAGAACACACGAATATTATTTTGTATGCCAGAAATTGAACGGCATTCGTCTTGAATCAATACAATTGATTCAACATTTTTTGTTAGGGAATATAAAAATAAATTAGCAAGTTAATCAAATTGTTTGATTTTGTATAGACACTTCTTGTGTCGATTTGTGTCAAATTTTGCCGAAGAATTTTTTCCATGATTTATAGAGGGTGTCCAGTCTCAAAGCCGAGCATAGGAAAACGTAGCGTTAACGCCCGCTTGACTGAACACAAGAGAAACTGTGTCCTGGGCCAGGTAGTTGTGGACGAAACTTTCGGAGGAACTCTCCAAGGGTAACGGCAAAACACCCCGAAGTCACTTTTGATTTGAGTTGAAGCCAGTCGTGAAAGCGGGAATGTGTACACATCAAAACTCCAATTATTAGCGCCATTAATTGGAAGCGTAACAAATTTACCATTTTTCTGATACCACTGTAATTCCTGTATAAGTTAACCTGACGAGCGTTAATCAGCAAAAACGCTAATTACAATGTTAAAATCCCATTTTCGCGTTTGAGGTCGGACACGCACCCTGAATACGTGCACCCCTCAGAATTCATGTTTCACAGATTAAATTTAAATTCCTATTCTTTGAGAAAACTTTTCTACAAGTTTTTCATTTACATTTAGTTTTTCCTTAGGGAACATAAGAGGGAGCGAATATTACAAATCACTCGCACAGAAGCTTTCAGATGAAGACCGATATTAAGAAAGTTTTGAAATTATTCTCGCGAATTGAAATTGAATGAAAATAATAATGTTTTAGATTGCTAGCAGTGTAAATGGAGCGAGTTTTTTGTTCTAAACTAATCTCTAGTTTATACTTTTTGTCATATCAACTTGTAGCAGAGATTGCAGATTGTGTTAAAAAGTAAAGTAAAAATTTAATGAAATTGTTACAGTTTAAAGAAAATAACTTGCTTTAAGTGTCAGAAAATTGTTGAATGAAAAGTCAAACTTTTCCTACTAATTTGAGTAAAAGTTTTACTTTAACGCTTTAGTACGAAAAATAGATTACTTTTCATATTACCTATTTTTGTACTAATGTGGAAAGTAAAAATGATAAAAAATAGCTATAGGTACAGGGTGTTTTGTAATTGATGTCAATATTTAAGGGGGTGATTTTTGGGTCCATTTTAAGAAGAAAACTTCATAAGAAGTAAAGAACGTATGTCCTAAAAGTCTTGACTTTTGTGATACAGGGTGGTAAAGTTTTATTAAAATAATTAATTTTTTCATAACATCTGTAATACCGCTCTGGATATTTAATGAAATTTAATAGACAGGTATTACTCATCAAGAGGCATTTTTTCATGTACCACATTTCGTTTTATCTCCACTAGTGACATCTTGCAGAATTTTACCTGCATATTTTTATATTTTTTTACGCGAAAACCGTGCATCGGACAGAAAAAAAAACAAGTAATCAAATTTGCTTGGAAATGAATGGGGATTCCAAAAAAGATTTCTATTTGAACAGAAATCAGTGGCGTACCATCAATGTCTGCTAAAATATGCAGGTAAAATTCTTCACGATCGTGCACGATCGTCACTAATGGGAATAAAATGAAACGTGGTACATGATAAAATGCCCCTTGATGCGTAATACCTGTATACGAAATTTCATTAAAATATCCAGAGCGGTATACGAGATATTACGAAAAAATGATTTATTTTAATAAAACTTTATCACCCTGTATCTCAAAAATTAAGACTTTTAGGACATACGTTCATATGAAGTTTACTTCTTAAAATGGACCCAAAAATCACCCCCTTAAATATTGACATTCAATTACATAACACCTGTATATGAGACAAGTACATAATATGAGAAGTGAATGTTTAAAGCACGACTATTAAACTTTTGCAAGACGCGTTATTGCACACCAATATCACACAATGCTTTTTGTTAAATCGTTGTATATCAATATACTGGATGACCAATTAAGGGTACGGAGTGGCCATATATCGGAAACTATTTGTTCCAACGTCTCAAAATAAAAATTCTCCGTACATTAGTGACCCAGAGAAGATAACAGAAAATATTTTCAAGATGGGCGCACTTCCGGAAATGTCGGAAGTGGACACCTATTTCGTTATTTTAACGGGGACACCCAGTATACGAGTATTATTATATTTTTAAATTGTCCGAGAAAGAGGAATATAGATGAATATAGGTTGTGTGAACCTGCACCCCCCCCCTCCCAAAGTGTGATAATTCAAAATTTAAATAGTGTGTGTGTTCGACCGAAAAGTAACCATGATTGACTACTAGTCCGGTCAAATTAGACCAAAAAATAAGAGTGAAGGTACATAAATTTACAAGAAGCTGAAAATTAGAAAAATTGTTTAAAACATAATTAAAAATGAAAATTAAAAGTTCCCCATCGTTCCCGTACGTGGAAAAAAATTTACTAAAGTTCAAAGGTCAAAAAATATGTTTTTTTTTGCGATTTTTAGCAAAACGATAAGTTTTATCATAAAATTACCTTGGACAAAAATTGTAGATCATAAAATTATCTATAAAAACGTATTAATAATTTTTTTCCTTAAAGTACCGTTTGTGAGAAATAGCTGGGGAAACCATGTTAAAAAAAACGCGCCAATTACACTACCTCATAGGTGGCGTGGAAACGTGTGCATATGATGAAGATTCTTCTACAACTTTTTGAACCGCTATCTCCGAAATGGTGGCTCTTAGGAAAAAATTGATACATTTTTTATAGATAGTTTTATGATTTACAATTTTTGTCTGAGGTAATTTTATGATAAAATTTACCGTTTTGTAAAAATCGCAAAAAAAAACACTTTTTTTTGACCTTTGACCTTAAGTAATTTTTTCCACGTACAGGAACGACGGGGAACTTTTAATTAAAACACAATTTTTAATTATGTTTTGAGAAATTTTATACTCATTTTCAGCTTGTGAATTTATGTATCTTTGAATGTCTAGATTGACCCGACTATATCTACCAAAAAAATGTTGTTAACCACTTCTAGATAAAAAATGTAAAATTGAAGTTAGTCGTTTCATCGTGGGCGGTAACCTTCTGTCATTGTTTAAACTTTTCAAAATAACCTTTTGACATAATTATCTAAGAACAAGAGTAGTTTAATCGTTAAGTCGTTTTAGTATGTTTTGGTATACTTTGGTCATTTCTGGTATTCAAGAACATATTGTGCTTTGAATAAATAATTATCCATTGCTCCAATATCCAAGTTGATATTGAGTTAGAAAAAAAATGCTGTGAGAAAGTTTTTTTAAAAGGAATAAAAAAAATTGAAAGAAAAAGTGAGAAAATTAATTTTCGCACAATTTTTATTTAGTGAAAAGCGGCAAATTTTGCACTACCTAACTTTTAATTTCCATACACTTTTCCACTTACGCTTTGCTAAGTTAATATGAAGTTAGGAAAACATTCCGTAAAGATATTTTTTAAAAGAAAATTGAAAAAAAAAATGGAAAGAAAACAGAAGCGACAAAATTAATTTTTTCACAATTTTTATTTAGTAAAAAGCGACAAATTTTGCACTACCTAACTTTTAATTTTGATACACTTTTCCACTTACGCTTTACTAAGTTATTATGAAAGCATGAAAACATGCTATAAAGAATTTTTCATAAAACAAAATTCAAAAAAAAAAATTACAAGAAAATAGAAGCGAAAAAACTAATTTTTTCACAATTTTTAATTAGTAAAATGCGGCAAATTTGGCACTACCTCACTTTTAATTATTGATATACACTTTTCAACTTATGTTTTGCCAAGTTAATATGAAGTCAGAAAAAAGGCTGTAAAGAAACAAAAAACTGAAAGAAAACAAAAGCGACAAAATTATTTTTTTCACAATTACATATTTAGTAAAAAGCGGCATATTTTGCATTACTTAACTTTTAATTTTTTAACTCCCGGATCCTGTATATATTACATCACTTTATTCAAAAAACTTGACGATTCGCTTAGTATATCATTGTGAATTGAAAATGTCCATTATCCACTTTATCCATCAATAGTCCAAGTTTTTTTAAGAAATCCTAGATTTCTCTAAGAAAAATTCAATCAAATTTTACAGCTTGCAGTAAAATACTATATGGTATGAATTCTGGCAAAAATCCAAGTCCTCCAATAGTATTTTCACATCCTCACATTCAGAAAGCTCCCTAGTTAATTTCGACAAACATGTTCCTGCTTTAGAGAATTTTTTCATTCAAAATTAATTCTCCTGACGCAAGGTATGCGAAAGTTACATTTGTATACGGGAAAGAGGACCCCAGCTGTGGTTTTTAAATATAAGGTATAATAATTCACAAAATTACGTGGCCAGATTATATTCTCTGTTTTCGGTAATTAGAAGGGGCATTATAATTGTCGTCATGCTCTAATTAGAAAGATTTATGCTTGTAATTAGAACCTAGTCCATTCCAGTTTTGCAGGCCTAGAATGGTAATAGGTGTTCTTTGGCTTATACTGGATTTGTATTTAGCCAATAAGCTAATTTATGTGCACTGAAAATGTTAGCTGGAAGTTAATAATTGCCTGCGCTATGATTATCAAATCCCTAGTGAAAATTACTGGCGATTATACCTACCTACTTTTAACTAATGTTTGCTTTGCGTAAAAATATATTATTTTACATTTTTTTTTTCATTAGCAGGAAATCGTATTTTCTTAGTTTTTGAAGACTGAATCACAGGTGATCCAAAAAATAGTATCATAATAAGTATAAAACCATTTCTCTGAAATAATTTCATATAATGACGACATGATTTTAGACGACATGCATGGACTATTATATTATTATGTCAATAAAGAATGATTTTTGTCGTGAATTTAATATGCCATCAGAGCTGGGGATATATTGCTTCAAGGAATGCGATTTTAAGATGATTTAGAGATTTAAAAGAAAGACGCACCATGAAATTAAGTTTTTCTTGCCGTATACTCGTACAAGTTGGTACCTACGTCAGAAAATACTGACTAGTTAAGATTAGCATTTCAACGAAGTACACAACGTTTTTTAATTCGCACATCATTTGATTTCGGAGCGAAGGTTTGCGTGGTACGAGTATTTTACACCCTGGCTTGGTTAAATTTCCCAGTAACTAAATGAGAATCGACTTTCCTTTCCATATAAGTTAGGCCCGAAAATAATGAAACAATGCAGGAGTTAAAACTCCGGGTAGAGAACTGCGCAGAACTTTTTTCTCCGGATTTTCACATTATCACGAACGCAAGGTTTTGAACAGATCGGCCAGAACGAGGACACCCAGTATTATTTGTTTTTGACTGATCTGTTGTAAGTTGTAATGTTATACGTTGAAGTTGTTTAATAAAAATTCAATATTCCTTTATAATAAGGCCATTTCTTGTCAGTAAAACTTCTCTCCAGCTTCTTGAGTGGTCATTTCCTTCAATTCTGCGATATTATCGACGTTACAGATCCCTTTTTTTTGGTATTGTTTTACCCCTGAAATAACTTAAGTTCTTTTAATCTAGGAAAAATTCCGTTGTCGATCGTTCTTGTTTTGCCTGTTAAGGGAAGTCATTGGGAGTCTAAATTCAAAATGGCGACCAGTTCCCAGGTGCACATCAGTCCGCCATTTAGAATTTTATAAAAATATGTTTTTGTTGAATAATTAGACCATTAGACACAACAATGACAGAAAACAAACTTGCAGGAAATTAAATTTCCTACAACTTTTTTTTATTACAGTTTTTTCTTTACGATCCATATTTTTTTAATTCAACCTCAAAAAAGCGGCGAAGACGAGGGCGAAGATATTTTGCAAATATCCAGTGTCTGTTAAAAGGTTGGCCACAGGCCATATCTTAGTCACTATTTGTCTTAAGAGCCTCAAGATTAAGTTTTGTTAAGACATTAATGACCCTGCGAAATTAAATTTTTTCATTCAATATTTCCTAGATGGCCGCATTTCCGAAACACTGGAAGTCGATACCCACTTCCTTATTTCAACGGGAAACCCTATACAGGGCGATTCTTATAACCCAAAAGATCCAAACATCTTCGAAAAGCAAGCACTGCATGGGAAAATGTTTTTTTCAAAAGTGGTTTTGTTCGGTTACGGACATCGTTTAAACATAAAAACCTCCACGTCCCTTGCGGGGGATTGGGGGTAACTTTGAAATTTTAAATAACAACCGCTATTTTTTATTTCGAAAGCGTATTCAGCGACAAAAAATGCGTAAGACTTACCTGAAACATTTTTTGCGCATGTTTTTCCACTGAATACGAATTTGCAATAAAAAAAAATTCAAAGTTGACCACCGCTCCCTCGTAAAGAATGAGAGGTGCATAGTGGTTTTTGTTTTTAAACTATGTCCTCCATGGAACAAAACCACTTTTGTAAAACATATTTTCCCATAGAGTGTGCACTTTTCGAGCTATTTGGATATTTCCGGTTAAAAGAATTACCCTGTATATTATTATATTTTTAAATGAGAAAATCAAATAAAGGTGGTTTTCGCAAATGGAATTTAAATTGAGTAGTTTAATGAATTATGATGAACAAGTGAAAATTGCGATTTTAAAATTTCAATGGATTGTGTGTACAACGTTAATAAAGGGCGAAATATGGGAAAACGGCTTACATATCCCTATCTTAACTTTTTATAAACTTCAAACTTTTATCTTAACTACATGTTCACACTCTTATGTAGTGTAAATTTCTATGCAGAGTAATGAAAATTATGTAAATAACACGGGTCCCGCGTTATCATAATTTTAGTAAAATTAATAATATTTAAATCTTCCGCGCACGACGACCGACTCGATGCGATGGCAGACAGATACAGATAACCGTTCAGACGGACAAGTCGAGAAATTATTATTGTTAATTTTTGTTAATAATTTTTATTGACGAATTGTGTATTATTAGAAATAACTATTAATTTAAGGGAAGAATTGTGAAATAAAGGCTTTAAATGTTGTTTCTTTAATTTACAGGTAACATTGTAACTACTTTATATTATTTATAACGAAAAATATTAATAAAAACTTTAATTTACAGAGAAACGCAATTGAGCCGTTATTCAAACAAACCCTACCTACATAAACTATTATAATTATATAAAAAAATTCGGGTCTAATTCGAAAAATATCGAGCGAAGAGAAAAAATTGTAATTCACAAATTTGTGAGAAATTGAATTTCCTACAAGTTTTGCTTCAACAATTTTTACCAGAAAAATTTATGATGGCCAAGAAAAGCAATTATTTTTGATAAAATTCAAAAAGGCGGACTAATCAGATCTGGTCGCCATTTTGAATTAAGACCACCATCAGTGCCTCCCCTAACGAGTAGAACAAGAAAGATCGACAACGGAATTTTTCTTATTTTATAGGTCGATTTTTTGCATAATGACTGGAGTATGTTTTAGTCTTATTATCAACTTTACTAGAAAGAAGTTTCTATTTTTAATCTCCTGATTGGTGGGAATTATATCTGCAACGCGTAAAATTTTTATTACCCAGGGAGTGACTCGTACTCATGTGGACAAGAACCATTTTCCATTAGGCCCTACGTATTTATTGATGTTTTACCTAAAGTACGTTCAAGGTGTTTAACTTACTTCCTTTCCTTGGAAGCCAGTCATTAATTCTGGGTAAGTAATTTTTTTTTATATTCACAGGTCCTAATCCTTTTGATCCAGTTTTCAGGACTACCTAACAATTTTCAAAGCTACCTTTAATTTTGAGAACTACCTATAAATTCTGATAGTAGCTAACATAACCTTTACCGGTGTAGGTGTATGTACCTTGTTCCTGTGATTTTTATTTTTCGGAATAATCTTCATATTATCATCTCCTAAGTTTCTTTTCTAGTACCTAACGTAACCTTTACCGGTGTTGGTACCTTGTTCCTGTGATTTTTATTTTTCGGAATAATCTTCATATTATCATCTCCTAAGTTTCTTTTCTTTCAACGCGAATAACAGACAAATCCAGTTTCTTGAAGATTTTCTTTCATTCCCAAAGTTACTTTTATCGGCTACTCCTGTTAGCGTCCTCGCCGACATCTTGTATTTTTCTTTTGATATTGTATTTACTTACACAGCTATGTGGAGACGTGCGATTTGTTCCTGCCGTGTCTCGTGGGTCCTCCGTTTTACAACAAAAGAAATAGGTACTATCCCCCTGGGGTTGTTTTGAGTAAGCTACCTACGCAACAAATGACTCCCCTCTTTCATGAAGCTGTACTGTAAGTACACTTTTTTTAATGTAAAAAAACGCGAGGCGGTGAGGTAGTATTTAAAAATGTTTAGAAATAAAGAATATTAATTTTTATAACCTTTTTTGAAACAAGTAAATTTGTCCTCTAAAATATTGCATAATTAGGGGGTTAGTTAGGTTTAGTTAAAGTCATCGCACAGAACACCGTACATAAAAATGCGCTCGAAATATTTACATACTTCATTTAACAAAGCTAATGTTGAATACTTGGGACTAATTGGAAATGCAGATGAGATGCTCTCATTTTCAAAAGGAAAACGTTTACATTTTCTCGTCTCAGTCGTCTCTCTTTTTAATTTATACTGTTTAGTGACTACGAACATGAAATCCTTGTAATTAGCAACCCTTGTTAATATTGATGTGTATATTTTAGCACAAAAACGCTTTTTTAACGATAGGTAAAACTCCTAGATTCTCTCAAAACTCTAATTATGAATATGTCTGGTACATAAAGTAACAAAAGAAAATATTTACTAAACTCAAGCTTATGATGTTATGTTGAATCATCTCAATACAGAAATTTTGTCTCAAAAGTTAGAGAACTGTTATCTGCCAGAATGTACGAGTCGGTACATAACAAAACAATGACCTGAAAATTATGGAAGTTTTATCTCGGAATCTTCTTACTTACTGAGCTTTAACTCCCGGGAGGGGCATAGAATAGCTTTTGTTGCTAGTTTGGCATACATAAATATCATTTTATTATTCATACCCGGGAAAATGAACTGCAACTACGCTGAAGCGGGAAAGCGAACCAGAGGCGGCGACTCGGAGAGAGAAAGACGATGTTTGTGACAACTCCACTCTGACGATGGAGCCAATTTATATTCAAAAAGCCAGACGCTACGGTCTTTTAATAAATCTTGCCGATGTTTATTTAATCTTCTGTGAAAATGTTAAGTAAACTGGGTACCTGATTAACGGCGCCGACATAATGAATGAACATAGAGTTAATTTAAGGAAGATAATTTTCTGGAGTTTATGCATACATGCCCGTAAATGTGTTCTTTATTAAATAGGTACATTACTTAATTAATTTTTTACACAACGTATAGGATTAAGGCAAGAAGTTGATTAAATAACTAGAAAGGCTTATTTATTTTATAAGTATTAGGTAATTACAAAATCAGTTTTTTTTTTGTATTATCGGTTGTCTACTACTATGTAGTTTTTTGAATCTACGGAATGGGTAACATTTCATTAGAATTTAAGTCAAAGTAGCTACTAGGTATGTGACTTGAATATTTACAGATTTGATTTATTTTTTGCACAAGGTTTTCCTAATGCTCTCAAACTGGAGACAACCTTATTGATTTTACTGTCAGTCAAATCACCATGTTTCTGGTCGGATGTAGGTACGTAGAAATAGCAATAGCAATACAGGGTCTTACTTAAGGGTATGTATGTACTAAATTTAAGGGAGTATTTCTGGGCCAATTAAGTCCAGTGGCGTCCCGGGGGACACTCTCACCAGTATTATTGCAAAGAAAACTGTACGCCACTGACTTTTTTGAAATTTTGGGTTCAAGACATGTTTTTAAAAATGATGTAAATTTTAATGATTTTATTTGATCAATTTTTATAGATGCGTTGAGGCGGCTTTTATTTTTTTTCTCGCAAAAAAGTAAGATAGGAAAACAATTTAAAAGTAAAAAAAATGTATTTTAGGAGCTTGATCTGAAGAATGTCAAAAATCTGAATTCAACCAAAAATCCAACTTTTCAACTTAAAATTAGCCTAGGAATACCCCCCCCCCCCCCCCTAATTTAGTACATACTCTTAAGTAACACCCGGTATTATGCTTGATTTCAAGTAAATAAAAAAGCTGTTTGGAGAAAATTGTAAAGATTTTTGCCAAAATCATTATTTTGAAAAATTGTGATGACAGGCGAGACCATAATGACCTATTAACGTGAAGTTTGAGGACATTTTATCAATCGTTATGTTCTTATATTAACTTTTTCTTTCGCTTCCAGGTCAAATAGTCTACTTTCTTACACTTCCTCTATAATTAAGGGTTATTGATTAAGGGATCAATTTTTTGACCAATGCGTCCTTTAGGTACTGACGTATGGCTCGGAAACACTAACACAAGAAACTGTCAATAAAATAAGAATAACTCAACGAGCCATGTAGATGTCCATGTTGCAAATGACTTTGCATATAATCCATAATGAAGAGCTACGTAAAAGAACAAAAGTTACCGATGCAATTGCAAAAATCACACATCTAAAATGGAATTGGGCTGGTCATGTTGCAAGAATGTCGGATATTAGATGGACGAAGAGAATACTAGAATGACGTCCCAGGGATGAAGGAAAATGGAGCGACCACCAACTTGATGATGGACACGATTTGCAGAGTATATCCTCAAACTGGATGCAAGATGCCCAAGACCGAGTCAAATGGTTTAGGTTACGAGAAGCGTAGTCTCGCTGCGACGTCCGAGGAATGTCGTTCATACCAAATAATAAAAGAATAAATGAATTTCTATAACCCACCAGATCGACTCGCTGCGTCAGGAATCTGTAACGATTCAGTATATCAGTTTCAGACGAATTGTTTATTCATTTACAACAATACAAATATTTAATTCCCAGCTAAACAAAAAAAAGTGGTCAGAGAGTGAGATTCCTGGAGGCTCAATGCACCATTTAGGGGGCTGAGCGCCCCTTGCAGACCTAGCAGTATCTCAAGCAGGGAGGGCTAGGAATCTAGTCGGCTCAGTACGCCAGACCAGTGAAAGGTTAAACTGCGAAATCCCTATACCATTCAGGAGGACTGGGCACCCCTATCAACTCACTACATTAGATAGATTTAGTCTAAGAATTTGGTCGGCTTAGTGCATCAGACCTTAGGAAGGGTTTGCTACACACAGATCAGTATACTGGTGTGTCGTGGGTTGATGTAGAAGATCTTTATCGCCGATGAGTGGTGATGCTTTCGACCAAATTGACATATAAATTTGACATTTTTGCAGAGAAAGAAAACTTTCCTGAAGTTAATTCTATAGGTACTAGGTATATCATCGTGTTTATATAAAGAAATTATTCCAGTTCCATTGTCACTTCTCCTCCTTTTGTTGCCCCTTAAAAACGAATCAATACGAGTCATATCTAAATTAAAACCTGATAGGATTCTCTAATAGAATTTAACTTTCCTGAAAGCCCAACTATATTGTACATGCATTCGTGGGAGTTTCTCTCTATACATTAATGAAGAAGGGTCGAACTTCCTCCAGCGTAAATCTGTTAAAGCTATTATGCTCTACATAGTTGAAACTCTAAGCAACCAAGAGGTGTTTTGTAGGCTTTAATTAGCACTACAATAGCAGCCTAATTTATTATCTGAAGCCGTCATAACCAACTGCTTTGTTTTAGCTGCTTTTTAATCAGCATAAATTGTGTATTCTGGATATCAAATTCCCATTACGTGAACGAACACTATTAAATTTGAATCAATGAATCACCCCTTAAATAACTATAACTACTTCAATAATTGAAGCAGTAATTTTTCACGTTTTCAAGATTGATAAATTATGATTCGAAAATTTCTCGTAACGTTTAATCAAGGATAGCATTAATCAAGTCAAGTTGATAAATCGCTCCATAAAACAATTTAAAGAGCTAGCCACTATTCAATATAACGTTACTAACTAACGAACGTGTCCCCGTGCGAAATATTTCATCTATCTGGGAATAAAATCGCTGGAGATTTTACGAAAAGTCCATATCTTGAAAACCATTAGTTTTCATTGCGACTTTCGACCTTTTGGAAATCGACTACTTGACTCCATGAGGAAGTTAATCTTGCTTACCGGAGGCAAAATGAAACGGCCGTTCCAGATCCTTTTCAGCGATCAAACTAATAGCCAGCCGTTCAGGCGAAAGAGAAGGAAATTTTTAAAACAGCCCGTTGGGTTTCGCAGCCATTTATGTAATCCACATTTGCCTAAAATATTGGATAGATATATTGCTTTCATGAAAAAGCACCGAGGCATGTAAGAATTTCTCCTTCGCATTCCAGCTCTTCCTCCACATATTTCCGGCATCTGTAGCATATAAAGAATCCTCTTGGATCAGATATCAATTATTAGAAGTCAGATAAATGGAACTAACCCAGATCTTCTAGTGAAGTAGTAAGTAGAAAAAATCATTTAAAATTTTCCGTTTTACCTGATTAAAAAGTGAAGAATGGCTGAATAAAATTTAAAAGTGGATTCTATAAGCTAATTCGGGACTGATTCTGGTTACTTATGCATGGATTTCTTTTATATTCAACAGAGAACTTATAATAAGGTAAATGATGGAAAAGTAGAACCGATAATTTATTATGGAACTTCGGCGTTCCCCACAAAGCGCTATACTATATTGAATTAGGTTGCATTTTAGAACGACCCGACTCGGCGGAACTGATGTAATTCGCCTTGATATAATTTGCCTTTCCTTTGTGATAGGTACCTTATCCCTATGCATTCGAACAGAGTTAAATTAAAATAAGAAATTTCATCAGTGGCTTTCTCCCCTTAGCGTACTGGATATTATAATACCTACTAATAATTTCCAATCAATCTGAGCCATTTGAGTTGCAACTTCAGACTAATTTACCCAATTAAACCAATTGACGTCATTTTATGACGTCTGCCGTATTTTAAAAATACACTTCTTGTATTTTCAGGATATAATTGTTTCACAAAGAGCGAAACGAATTGGCGTTCTAATTATAACTGAATTTGTGTACCCGTAACGATTGCGTACTGTTGAATTTAGGTCCCAATTGAGCTTCTCTCCTTTGGTAAGATCGGTTTATGCAATTTGCGCAAGCCAGAAAGCTTGAATTGAGTTGAATCTGGGAGGTCATGTAATTTGCATGTGGTTGAAGTCAGCTAGTGCTAATAATTCGTCTTTCTGGTGCATCGATCTAATATGGACTTAGTAACTTGCTCACACTCGCATACTAATCTCATCACGGTACCTACTGGTGGGCAAATTTGAAATGACTGAAATGTAAATTGAATAACACAACGTGGTTAATTCGCATGATCGCATGCCCAATCGCACATGTCTATTTGCGCAACTTGCATGAGTAAACAAACGTTTATTACTTATATGTCCCAATATTCCATGTACGTAGAGCAACCACAAATTCCCGAGTTCAAAATACGCCGATTTAACCGAAATTATTTATATCCAAAATGGCACCCTTTTCAAGATACAGCCCTTAAAAGCTCAACCAAATAGACATTTTCCAGAGTAAGTCAAAAGTGGATAAAATAAGAAACTTGAAAATTTCACCGCCTGTTATTATTGTCAAGATCAATAAACTCACATATAGTCCTGCAAACATTGACACATAGGCTGTTCGTCTTATCAATGTCACGTATCACTAGATATTTTTTTATACGTACGCCACTGACTAATTCTCAATTTTTTTCAAGGAAAACTAAAATATTACTTAACTTTTTGCCCTCTTGTAAAGGTTTCGTATCTTGCATAGTTTTTCTGTAATTAATTTTTAATGATGGACTTACACCACGACAACGTATTTGTGAAAATTGCATTTTAATTAAAATAATTTTTTATCACAGAAAATTCTCATTTAATTTATTTTTTTACTTTTTTGGAAAGTTTGTAATATAGCCGACCGCTTTCAAGACTGGAAGAGGGGCCATTTTGGATATAAAATATTTCGGTAAGGTCGGCATATTTTGATCTCAGGAATCTGTGATTACTCCATTTCCATGGAATATTGGGACATCCATTGGGAATATTGAAAGTATGAAAGTGGTGGAAAATTAAAGAGGTTAAAGAGGGGTTAGGGAATCAAGATGCCAAAAAGAGCAAACGATAACAGATAATCCATTAATAAAAATAACTTCAACACGTCATGTTAGATTTACTGCAAGAATGTACCGAAGATTATTTCACTAGACAACTTAAACTGCCATTATTGAACATAACAAATTCCCTGAGGGGTGTTGATAAGTCGAACAGCTTCAGAAATATCACGCAGGCACCGGGACGTCCAAGAAATAAGATATAATAAAATAAAACCATACTAAATGCAATTTATTAAAGAATCTATAGCGCTGTATATACTTCGTTCACCTTGCACCATATTTGGATCTACAAGAATTCTAAGCAATAGTAAAGCAGTAGAAAATCTTGCACGCAGGAATCTTCTGTTCATATGTGACCTTATGAGTATCAATGCAAAAGCTGTGGAGAATGTACCTATCGCTAATAAAAAGACAAAAGCGTTACGAAAATTGTGTCTAGATTTCCCCATCAGGTCACTTTGAGGAAGTTGACCATTTTGACTATTAATATATCCATGTATGAGGAAGCCTCCGCGGGAGGTTTGTAGTCTGGTTCTCCCCAAAGTGGAACACTCGCTTAGGATGTGTTTTGTTGTTTCGTCATCCAGCGTCATCCAGGATTTAGCGCTGTTCGCTAAACCCATCCAGTGCAGATGATGGTTCAGCTTGCAGTGATTGTATAATAGGTCTTTTAAGGCTTTCAGTTTTTTCCTGTTAAGCTTCAATAGTTCTTTGATCCTTTTATCTTCGACGTGCTATGCATTAAAGGCCTTCGAACGGTCCAATCTTGGTAAGTTTTGCTAGTGCTAGAGCACTTCCCTCTCAGCTCAGTTGCATATTGTTACTTTGGCAATATTCAGTGATATGCTAAATGCTGGTTCTGGTCCGATAAATTCGGAATTGGCACCTATCCGGCCTAAGAGTCGGCAAGTTCGTTCTCTTCATATCAAGCATGACCCGGAAACCAGATCAGAGTTACTTGGTTGCTATTTGCTAGAGCATTCAAGGCTAGTTGACAGTTCCAGACAAACTTGGACTTGCAGTGAATCTTCCCACAGTTTTATGGCATAGATTTCGGCCTGGAAAGTTGTTGTAAAGGGCCCAGGCTCGAGAAAACTTTCTTCTTCGATCCAGTGCTACACAACCCAGCTCCAGTTTCTGACGTGGATGTTTTAGATCCATCGGTGAATCATCTGAAGTCTGCCGTTAGGAGTTCATTTCTGTTGTCCTCCCACACGTCTTTTCCCTTCACCTTATAAGCAGAGGTTCATTATGGTCTTAGACATTATGTCCGAGGGCATACCTAGTATAGTGTGACTTTCCATGTCATCAGTAACCTGGATTGCTCCAAGTTATAACCCTTGGGCAAGTTTCTTGCGATCTGCAGTATTCTTTATGTAGTCCATCTGGGCTCTCTCTCCAAATAAATATGGAGAGATAGGATTTCCAAGAACACCACACCGCCGGCACTAGCACCACAGATCGCCAGACGAGTTTGTCTCTGTAGGCTAGAGAGCTTTGGTCATGACCTGCTAGCCTTTTGACAACTAAGCGATACTGAAAATTCGTAATCATAGGTCTGGCAACCGTTACGTAAAGCCAGTAGGTATATTTGTTTGGGCCCGATTCCCAATGTTTTACCACAGACCCTTTTACATGTCAATAAGGGGAGTTTGACTCTGAGTGGAAAATTGTGTCTAAATAAGTCCAAATAAATCGAATTTGAATAAATTCGTGCCAATTTTATGTTTCTTTTGCATTTCATTACAATTGATGACTCAATTGATTATCGTTTAATACTTAGACGAAGCTTTAAACTGAGTGATGATTTCCTGTTTTGAAAACTGTCAAAATTGCATTTTTTGTTATTGATGACGTCATGGTCATCTTAGCTGAAACGACCTAATACAATTTTTTTTTTTTACTTTTGCAGCAGGTACTTTTGTCAGATTCATTTTAGCATTTATAAGCTTTATTTAATATAAACTCTTTAAAATATTCTTCTTTTATTATATTCTTTACATTTTCTATGGATCTCTTAAAATCACTGAAATAAAAGGTTCAAGCTTTAATAATAAAGGAATTTGTAAGAACTTTTTGTATTGAAGTAGACAATGATTAATTAACGTTTGATTAATTTCCGATGAACCTACTTAGTGTTAATTACTTCTAACATTGTATAGAAAATTTTCATATTAAGCTAAGAGGAGAATTACTAACACTACCGTTTTCCTGCGATATAAAAAGAGCACTTCTTTTAAAATCGTGACGATGGCAAACAAAAATAAAACCCTAAAATGTCAGATTAGTATTTGATTCCTTTTATTGCTTTTAAACGAAACAAGCCGATGGAAATGCCATTTAAGTACGTTATGTTTCTACAGGCTGACTGAAAACACAATTAGGTCAATTTGTTCACCCAATATTTGTCATGTCTATCGAACAATAATGTTCCTCGTGATTGAACTAATAATTTTGATTCGTTTTCCTACGAGCCTGTCTGTATTAATCACGAAAAACTTGATTGCATGTCTACTTTTTAACACTCAAGTAATTGGATCGATGATGGGAGTTGTTACGAACTAAAAAAAAAAATTGTGCAAACAGCGTGTAAAGTATTCTTAAATACTGGCTTTAGCTCGCTTTTTTGAGCACAACTCAAAATAGAATTCGTCCAGAGGAGAATTTTAGTGAGGTTTAATTATTTTAGTCTGTCTCTTATACAACTTCGAACTTCCTATGACTGAAGTATATAACCTATTATTACCTAGGTAGGCAGGCTCAATTATTAGCTTGACGCACCGAAGGGCACCTAGGTCAGACACCAGTAATTACTGTTTTTGTACTGCATCGTAATCTTTTTTTGAGGTAGTATTTTTCTTATCCTGCTAGACGATTCAATTTACTTTTTATGTCATCATGAGGGTGTTGCATGGATAGGTCGTTCTGTTCTCTTATTTAATAGAATTAGAGGAAACAAGTTACACAACTAATTAATCATTGATCTTCGTATGCGATGCGACAGTGACGTTCGTTATTTGGAAATGCGTCATTCCTTATTAAGATGCCATATTTCATTCTGGGTAATTTATAAAATTCACCTCTCTTTCAAGTTCGTAAAAAGTTCCTATAATTAATCCCAATAAAAAAAATTGCAGAGAGAAAGTAAGATAATTGGTAAAAAATGTGATGAATTTAAATCAAAAGCTACCTTAGTAGCTTTTTCTTTGGATCAGTGGCGATTGAAAGCGGATCTTCTTTATAATTTCTTATCCAAATGCGAGAGATACGATCGGTAATTAAGGTTTCTTTTGAAGTTTCGCTTTTTCAGCAGGTAAATCTCCTGAGTTTTATTCCTAAAAAACATTGACTTGTTGCCATGCCGAGCTAAAATTAGTGCGTAACTGGAAATTTAACACCACCAGTTACATAATCGTATACCTTTACCACCTACATAAAAGTATACTTGTACTAAAGTCTTGTTAAAAGCCAAACTAACGTCATAATTCGATTATCTCCAGACAATATGGAAATCTAATAATATACGGGACTTCGCTTATTATTTAAAAAAATGTATTTTTGGGAATATCTTATGACGTGAACTTTCAATTTTTCTACGGTTTCCACCATTGATTCGCCTGGTTTGCTATTAAATTTCACCCACTTCACGCCCATGGAAACTTTGGATCGTCATAAACATATTTGAATTTCAGCAATAACCGCGGGATGATTTCCTTTGATCCGTGCGAGGTCCCTCTGAAAATTCATAAAATTAATCAGCAGATATCTATAGTTGTGTTGTAATATATAGTTATAGATGCTTATATACCATCTAGCGGTTGAAATGGTAACAAAATGAAAGATTCGTAATATGCAATCGACAGAAGAAGGAAAACTCTTTTCAATGAGACTAATCTGGTTAAATTCCGTCGAGGTTAACCGGAATAATCGACATTCGAATAAACAAAGTTTTGACGTTCCCCCATTACTTTATTTATGGAACCATTAAATAAACTGCAAGATAAAAAATTAGAAATTATTGAAGCCATTACACTCATAATATTTTGAAAAATGAAGAGAAAATTTCAATTATTTTTCATTCGATCATGATTGTTACGCCCTCTAGCGGTCATTTTGGAAGCTCCAAACCACTTTCCAATAACTTTTCAGGGCCACTTTTCTTAAAAAAATTCCTGAGGCAGCACGACGCTTAGTTTCTGATATATTCCCGGTGACCATTCTAATAATGAATCACCCGGTACATTTGATTTATATTTTATTCATTTATCGGAATTATACTTTTTAATCTTTGAAGACTTTAGAATTATTATAGCTCATACACTGCAGGGCAGAATTTACGATATCGTGATATAAATTGCCTTTTTAAGAAACATTATAATCTGAACTGTGCTTTATATGTTATATGGCCCTTCTTAATAAACGGCCATCTTAATTACCTACCTGTAGAACACATTTGTTCACCAGAAGGGCTGATCTGTTCGACGAAGATCGACAAACAATCGAGGTGACGCTTAGTTCGTGTTTCTGCTGATATCGGGGATTTCTGTCAAATATTCTTGCTGCCTGGGCTATTAGCTGATGATCGAGGAATAGTGTCCTCAGGCAAAACCGTTCGAAGGAAACTTAGTGAAGTTGGTTTTGCTTCGAGGATATCAGCTAAAGGAGCCATGTTAAACTTAGATCATCAAAAAACACGATTTAGAGTATGGTAGATTAGATGGTGATGGTTGGTGACTGGTTCAAACCGATTTAAGTTTTTGAGCAAATGGACTAATACCAACTTATACAGGGTGTATCTAAATAACACCGAAAAAATTTAGGGGATGATTCTTTGATAAAAAATAAACAAAAAATTTCCTATTAACGTGTGTCTGGATATGCACCCTTTTTGAGATACAGGGTGTCAAAAAAAGATTTTTTTTAGAGTTTTTTGAAGATGTCTCGGGAACAGTATAAGACACAGAATTCAGCTTTTGTACAGATCTTATCATTGATATTAGCAACTATTTTAATGCTATATAACTACCTTCTTTAAGTATGCCAGTGCCGGAGATTTTTAGGGTTGGGGAGATTTTTTTCCCCTAATATCTACGACACTGGGCAAATTGATATTTTAAAAGCACACTTTTAACCGTCAATGTTTTCTACACAAAAAGATACTCTTGGTTATAACTGCTAACGTGAGCCATTTTCGAGAAAAACTGGCATTTACGATGAAAAACTCGCTTTGAATGTTTCAAGACATGTGTCGAAAAATTAAGGGCAAAAAAACTTCGCTCATTTCTGAGATCTCCGCTATAATGACACATGAAAAAACTCAGTATTAAAAAAGTAGCTATAAATAGCAATGATATGACATTTACAAAAGGTGAGCTTCATATCTCAAACGGTTCCCCAAATATCTTCAAAAAACTGGTAAAATAATCTTTTTTTGACACCCTGTATCTCAAAAAGGGTGCATTTCTAGACACACGTTTATACGAAATTTTTTGTTTATTTTTGACCAAAGAATCAACTCTTAAATTTTTTCGGTGTTATTTAGATACATCCTGTATATCGATAAATTCTGGCTTCTCTGGAAATACCTGTTATTTTCTTTATAATGGATAAGTCTCGTATTGTGTGTAATGAAAATTGGATCTATAAATGATCGAATTGTTGGGTTGTAAATTAAAATGCGGTAACATCGATAACTGCGGTGTTTATGATAGAAATTAATTATAGCAATGGCGAGTGCGAACTTCTTGATGAGGGGCTAACTTTATGATTCTGTATTATGAAATGCGAACTTCGTCGTGCAAAAAGAGGAATTTTCAAAAAATGTTGTCCTTTTCTCGTCTCGCTAGTTAGCTTGGTGAAGTTGGCACCCCTTAGTGAGAATTTTTTATAAATTCAAACTGGATTCGTTTGTCCATCCGAAAAATTCGTTTGTCCCCCCCCCCTCTCTACTCCAAACAAAGGATTCAAACGGCATTCGTTTGTTCATGATTTGTCCAAAATGTTACGGCAAGATTAATAAAAAAATATTCATTTAGCACCCCCTCATGAATATTTTGATTTGTCATAATTTTCATATTTGAGACGATTTATATATCCACGATTCGTCCACGTTTGTATTGTCAACTCGAAATTTTAATTTGTCCCCCCATAATAGAAAATTACAAAGACTTTATAAAAAACATTATTCTTATAAACAACCTGAACTGAGAGTTACTTTCTGGCAACAAATACACATAAAAATGTATACCTAACAGGCCCTTTCTGCATTTTATCCAATATAAGCACTGGAATCCGTATTAGGTGTCATAGCTATCTATGACTTACGACCGTCCATTTATTATTCTCCTTTGTCGATTCAATTAAATGCTCTTTAAGGCGGGGACAAACGAAAATTTTGTTTGGACCAACACATAAACAATATACTAGACGGAAAGCTGGCGGCCGCGAGGTGCTATGATCGTACCTCCGCCTGGAATTTTATGAGGTGGTTGGCGGAACCCTCGGCGGAACCATCAAAAAGGCCATCCGCAAGGATTCAACTCAGTTCAACTCAGAACCTCTGCAAAAGACACGTCAGACGGCTTAAAGTCGAAAAAAATTGTCCAAAAAATTTTCATACCTCCGGCTGAAAATTTACGTTAATATTACCTCTTTGAAGGTCCTAGATTAAATATGTAATTCTTCAGACGGCTAGGTTAGTGCTAAAGGGGTGTCAGATGCCCTCAAATACCTAAATTTTGGAAAAAAGAAATTTTGCCAGCTCCACGTTAAAACGTCAGACGGTGTTAAAACGTCAAGTGGCTAGGTGACAATTTTTTTTAATTCTCGTTAGGTGCTGATATCAATAAACAAAATATTCGGGTGGACAACGTGAACAATATACGTGGACTTAAACGAGTGTTAAAAAAGCCTGTTTCACGTGAACTGCCGGAATTTTGGCCAAAAGGTGGCTAATAGACTTCATAGGAACCCCCGCATTAACCCTTGAAGTTTCAAAAGTTGATACCTATTCAACAACGTAGAAGATTCTAAGAATACATAACGAACGACAATCGCGGCTAAACAAATAACGCATGCTGTGTAGTGTAATAATGACCATTATTCACGGGCGTCGATGAAACACAAATTTTCAAGACTTACAATTAATTATGCGTTAATACATCAAGTAGATCTACGTTATAAAATATCATGAAACTTCGTTATTTGCCTTTATTTTGAAACGTTACTCTCAGAATTCGAAAAAATGCTGGAGAAATCCCAGCTCATAAGCTTATGACATCAAAGGAAAGATTACTTCTTTCTAGCCTTGTGTGCAGCAATCTCAAAGACGTATGTATTAGAAAATAAATTCTCTTGGCCTCTGCTCTGTTTTATTTTTAATAGCTTCCAACTGAGGTTATATGATCTCAGTTTTCCCCGAGAGGTTTATGTTGCTCCTTCTGCAGTGCTGATTGCAGAGCTCTTCTTATTCACTTTAATAATATACGTCTTATCGCGTTTCCAACTGAATAGCTATCCTCCTTGTGCTGTGCAGACATGAATAAGTTTCTCTAATAACTAGACGTGCAACCAGTTTAACCCGATGACAACTTTCATTAATTAATTCAAGTGAGACTGCAATAATAATTGTCGACAATATCTGGTACATTTAGGGATATCAACATTTTACGTTACCAGCTGTTCTAGTTTCAGAAACTAAACGCTCTGCTTCTCATAATTCCCAAGTAATACCAAATCAGCCAACAAGCAAAACTCCAATTAACTAATGCCAAACATATCGTAAACATCATCATCGTTGACCCTACAGAGATAGTTTCAAACAGCTAAACTCAATTTAATATAGATGGAAGCCTCCCTCTTGAGATATCCCAAGTATTTTTTTCTAGGGCTTGTAGCTTTCACCGAACCAGACGTAGAAGTCAAAACAAGCCAAAAAATTCAAAATCATAGGCTCGATTTATATTTTGATTTAATTCCTGAATTCAATTTTGGATTAGCAATTGCGGATGACCGGAATAAAAATAATTCGGATTGATGAAAATCGAGACATTTTCACTTATGTTGGAATATACAACATAAAATATTGGCTAAATAGTTGGTAAAAGCGAAAGGCCATTAACTGCAAACAAGAAGAACATAAAATAAAAAATATCAAAGTCTACCCCAATTTAGGAAGATCTGCAATACAGGCTGTTACTTAATGATAGGGCGTAATTTCAAGGACGCATTCTTGAACAAAATTCAAGCAGAAAAGTTCATAATTCATATTATATAAACACGTGTCCTAGAGGATTTGGCTTTCAAGATACAGGGTGTGAAGGTTTCAAAAATATCGATTTTTTTTATAATATCTCAAAGATTTTTTCACAAAAATCTCCATACAAAAAAATTAAAAAAAGCAATAAAAAACGATTTTTGTTTTTTGTTTTTCACTCTCTCGCCCGTATTTACGTAAACAAATATACCCATCTCATTCTAATGCATATAAGCTGTATATCTCCATCACATTTATTTAATTATTTTAGAAATATTACAGAGCCATAATGCTTTGTGAATTCGGGCATCTATATCTTAAAAACCAGATTCTTTAGAACACATGGTTATTAACAGTGAGGACGTTTTTTTAATAGTTCCCCCGATATTAAATTTTGCTCCGAATGAGATAGAACTTTGACACAGAAACCAAATGAAATTTCATGAATTTTAGTACTTTTTGACATAAAACTAATGCGTCAAATGTCAAAGATGACGTTGCAGTCTGTCAATTTGACTTTTTTAAATAGCATCTAAGTCATGTGAGACCTAATTTTAAAGGTATATTTAAAATTACGATAGAACAAAAATTCTGTTAGTTTTCAATTTTGAAAATTCTTTGTCGACGACGTTTATTATAGTCCCCCCAGCCGTTTTAGACTCTGAGTCAGCTGGTCAAATTTTAAAGCTAACCTAATTTTTGTGTAGATAATTGAAATACCTTTTAAATGAGGTTTAACACGACTTCCCCATACACCTCAAAATTTTGAAGTTGACAGCCACTCCAACGTCATCGTTGACATTTGACAAATTAGTTTTACGTCAAAAAGCAGTAAAATTCATGACATTGGGTTTAGTTTTTGTTTCATAGTTCTATCTCATTCGGATCAAAATTTAAGGTCAGGGGGGACTACGGGGGACCCTTGGAATTACGCCCTTATCATTAAGTAAAGCCCTGTATAATAACAATCGATATTTTGATAGTTATCTGCATTGCTGCAATCCTAGTTTATTGTTTGAATAAATCATTATAGCGGTAGGGGCAGATACTTAATAAAGTAAATTCTGCACAGGAAATAATTGATCCTGTTTAATATCAACTGCGTTAATTCTCCAATATCACATAATCCGTAGGATAAGCCCTAATAAATTTTCCGATAAAACAAACGGCTGCAATATCATAGATTTGGGAAGTACGAGTACACGTATTTGTTTTTGCTAAATTGGACATTTTTCAATTAAAGCTGCTCCAGTAGATTATTGATTGCAGATTATGTGCTCGTATAATATGTATGGCGTTTTGATTTCTTCCATTTAGAAAATTTACTTTACATGTTACTTGTTCCCATGGGAAACGACGTTTCTCCTTTCTAATAAAACTACCCCTGACAATTACCGTACAATACTATTATAAAGAATTCATGATGCAAAGAAATAAACTGTAAAACAGCTAAAATGACACTCAGCTATACTTAATAAGCCTTACTTGCAAATGATACCTACACTCACACACACAGCAGCGATCAAGAGATAATTCCATTAGGCGACGCGGAGTCAATGCTAAGCCCTTGAGCCAATAACGCCCTTCGCGGGGAGCCCTTGAAATCGCGTAACGTGATCGAGCCTCCTATAGTCATAGAGGGTTCCCTCTAGGATGTGTTGCGGCGTTAACCTGACATGATTGCATGACAATTCAGTGATTTAATATCTACGTTATATATAGGAATTATATGGAATTGTTATCGTGAAGTTAATGTCCCATCATCGAGAAGTGATAGATCAAATTGATTTGGGGGGCGTGACACCGTTAGGAGGGTTTGTGGGGCTGTAATGGATGTTGTGATTTACGTTGCATGTCGAATATGTCAACTAGTTGACGTTTATCGCTATGATACTATAAAATAAATACATGAATAATAATAATATAAAACATAATATAAACTTTTTGTACCAGAAATGTTGAAATTGTGGAAAAATATGTCAAAATCAAAATTTTTTCAGTGGCGTAAAAATTGGGGGGTACACAAGTTAGGGAACTATCTACCATACGTCCCTGGTTCAAGTTACACGCAGGTAATTATCGCTGTAATATTATACTAATTATTATGAATAAAAAGAAAACGACACAATAAATTAAAAAAAAAAAATATATTGAGCCGTTTGGGAGTTTTTATTATTTTTTGGAAAAATGAATACCTCCGTAACTTCGTTGATACCCCATGGAGACTTTTTGCCTTAAAATTAATTAAATATTTTATATAGATACCTATACAGTCAAAGTTTGTCCTTTTTATTATGGGACAGCCTGTATACAGAGTGTCAGTTTTTTTGTAGCAAGACCGCACCAGTTTATCAGAAGAATTGTTTCAAGGAATAAAAGTTCCTATAAAGATAATGTCCGGAAAGTATTAGAAAAGAAGATATAGAGGGCGTTGAAAATATTTTTTTTTAGTTTTCGGCATAACGTGGGCATTTTTCAATATTTTTATTTTATACCAAGAGGTTGTTAATTATAATTTAGATCACACAAAATGAAGAAAAACACGGGTGAAAAAATTCATCAGTGGCGTAGATACAGGGTACATGACCCCTTCTTCGCTCAACAACTTCTACGCTCATGGGCTTACAAACCTTGCTTATCAGCCCTGGAGATTTCTTACACAAAAAAGTATATTTATTAATATTCTAAATTCCCCATAGTTTTTAAGTAAATCAAGTCTAAGCTTCATCATACCCCAAAAAGCTCATTTTTTCGATATTATTGTAATTTTTGCATATGACAATGTTTTTTGGAAAATCTATAATTTTGTATAGGTATAGACTCAATTTACTTGAAAATTATGGACAATTTCGAATATTCATAAGTACGAGAATACCTTTTTTTGGAAGAAACCTCCACGGAATCCAACAATGATAAAGTAAGGTCTTGTAAGTCCATGGTAAGAAGTTGTTGAGCGAAAAAGGGGTCATGTACCCTGTATCTACGCCACTGATGAATTTTTTCACCGTGTTTTTCTTCTTTTTGTCTGCTCTAAATTATAAAAAATAACCTCTTGGTATAAAATGAAAATATTGAGAAATGCCCAAGTTATGCGCCGAAAACTGATTTTTTTTAACTTTTCCAAGCTTTTTCGGACTTATGTTTATGGGAACTTTTATTCCTTAAAACAGGTCTTCTATAAACTGGTGAAGTCCTGCTACAAAAAACTGACTCACCCTGTATAGTTTTCATCCATAATTATTATTATTAGGTAGGTAGGTAGATATAGGTACCTTGAACGAAGATTAATTTGAAATTCCGTGGTCTACTTCACATTTTATATATTCTTGTCATGTTGTTCTCCTCTCAAAGAATCCAGATTAGATAACAGAATTAGCTTACGAGTGCTGTCTTCTCGGGAAACGGAAAACTAAGTCGTATCGCACCGCCTGTATTTCGTGCCGTAGGAAGTCTGTTGTGCATAACGACTGATTCAAGGCTAAAACGGCAGGAAGGAAAGCGCAGATGTATTTCCCTTGACATTCCCTAGGACCTTAAATTAGACCCCTGGGAATATTCCAGTAACATATATCCTTCTTTTGTTTGAAAGCTCTTGAAACCCTGATCCAGAATCTCATGGGCGATGGAATATTCTTCTTCTTTCTTTTACGCTAAAATATAGGTCTCTTGCGCGGGGTCAACGATACTTTTCGTTACCTAAAATTATTAATGAAAATATTCCTGAACATGATTTTCGGAGGCTACAATTTTTTTACTGCAAATGCAAAAGCGCTTTCGTTAAGTTGCGAGAGCTTTAAAGCTTTAAAGTCACAGGATGAAATCGATTTAATGGCTGATGGTGAATTATTTTCTTGATTGTTTGTTCATCTTGGATGGCTTTTGAATCGCTAACCCACTTAGGCGGTTCATCAGTTAGCATAAAGTATTACACGAACGGATTTAATATTAGGAAAACACACAAGCAAAAAATGGTAGTTTATAGATTCAATTTAATTCAGAAACTGGCTTCACATCCGTTGTCTTTGTTTCGACAAAGCTAAGGGAATCCTGAACAATATTTGACTAGACGTAGGTACTAATATTTGAATTGGCGATAATTACCAGGTAAGCCAACATAGGGTTTTGTTGGCCGTTATAATTAATTGGCGGGAGACCCTTGCTGACGTCTTGCTTATTTATTAACCGCATATGAATCTCAAATTATCCAGCATTTCGCTTCTCTTCACAGATATAAGTGCCGTCAAAACGATATCTTATCCCTCTGACAACAACCCTGCACATATGAGAAATGGTTACCTGGATACTCGGGTTTTTGTGTTTTGTGTATCGTGGTGATATTCAAAACGCTTGCTTGTCTGCGTCCACTTACTCGATGGAATTTATTTTCCTGTTTTATGATGGATTTTTTAAATGATTGATAAGTGAAAATACATGGAGAAAATTGGTTGAAAAAATGCGACTTTCTCAATAGATATCATTTTCTTTTATAATCTAAATATAAATAATTGAATGATATAATATGATGGAAGAAATTAAATGAAGCACTTTGGTAACATTCACGCATGAACCTGAATTTAATTGCCGTCGATATAGTGGTTTTAAAACGTTAATCAACACACTATAGCATGGGAAACGAGAAAACACTAATTGCGTTAACAATATATGGACAGAGACAAAAACGTGATGAATTAAATTGGATGATGCTCCTGTCAGCAATCTGACTACCCACCAATCTAATTTGAAATAAAATTTGTCCAGACAAATTTTATTTTCTAAGCAGCTCAGGAAATTAATTTTGAAATCTCCAACACAGAAATTCGCGAAGAAAAACGTCCCCAATTATGTATCTAAAACACAGTACAAATTTTCTGTTTTATTAAAAACCTTTTCTCTCCCTTGTCGGTCCTTTCTGTAATTCGCTAGGTACTTATATGGAAATAATTACAATAATTAAAACCTTAATTATACCATAACAAGGAAACTACGTTATAACAATTGCTGAAAGTGACCTTATCCTTACACAAGCGTCCCCTTGTAGGTACAAGAATTTTTTATTGAATTTTTTATAAAAGAAAAAAAAAGAAAAATTCTTCAATTTCAAAACCCTATAAATCAGTAAAGAAGACCCTGTATACTTACAGGATGTTTTTCAAAGAGATACTTTTTTGACTGTGTATAGGCAATATCATAAGGCAAATAACTTTTTCAAATAACTTTTCTTGAAAAAGTGAAAAATAATCGAGATACACCCTTTGAAAGTTAAAAAAAATTCCAAGTTCAGCGTTGTGATAAATTCAACTAATCAAACTGATTTTAGTAAACAAAAAAAATTAATAAATAATGCCAACCCCGCAAATACTATATAAAGTAACAGCAACTGAGATTGGGACTTGAACTAGGTAATCAATACGTGACCGCCACTTAATCTACGACTTTTTAGTAAAAACAACTTTATTTTACGCTATTAACGTCGCGAAAACGTCATTTTTACCTTTAATGATTCTCTACAGTTAGGTTTGATAACCACAAAGTATTTGGAACTCAAAAGTGACATAGAGGCTGCAAATTGTGGTAACGGCGACTAACTAATATTACTTAAATACGTCTTTAAAGTTCCACTTACTTAAAAGTAGTTTTGATAGTTTCCGCGACATTCTGGAAACATCTAACTGGATATTCACGGTTGTGGGACTATTTAGTACAATATTTAGTGGTGGCAGTTATGTTTCTGCTACCTGTAGAAGTGAATGAATCCCAACATCGTTACCATGTAATAGCAGGAATCAATAACATTAACCATGAAGTAATTTCCACCATATAGTTCCGGTGCCAACTATCCATGAGTTATACTTTATAATATGTCGATGACCGAGGACCTTAAGAGAGATTAAAATGGAGTATGTCCACAAGTTCCCTAAAAAAACCATAACTTTTTTTTCTGACTACGAAATGGCAAAGTGACAATTCGTGCCACAGTCACAGAAGGTGACAGAGATTATTGTTAAATTCCTGCGACTTGTCAAGTACCGTCGGAGACTTGCAGATATCGAACTTTAGTTCCATACGGTAGTTTGTGGTTAAAATAACTTTGAAGTTCCATATTTCCAGTTTTCCAGCCGTTGAGAAACATTTACTTAAAAGGTCCATATTTTCCTGAAAATTACTGCATAGTAATTGTTTGTAACATTTTTAAGGACGGAATTTTTAAGGACACGATCGAAGTTGTCATTATCGGCTATTAGAACACATCCGTCGTAATGGCAACGGATATGGAACGTAACGAGTTGCAGGCACGATCCAGGAACGTTATGGGCACCACGTAATTTTGGTAACCATTTTGGTGGTTGGCACGTAATAGCAACGTTTGAGTGCCCCTGAATAGTGGCAAGCCACTTAAAAGTTCCTTGGGTAGTCGCCGCTACGTTCCAGCGACCAATTGTGTTTTTGGGGATACATTACCTAGGAAAGAAATAAAACAAAAATAACTGAAAATAAACGAAAACAACGAAAAAATACAAATTATTTGGATTGCAACCAAGTTAGAGAAATTTAACTTTTTCATTTAACTTACCTATAGCCCCAGATCAAAATTGTTGGCAGTAACTGATAGCATTAAAAAAGCAATTTCAAGGGAGCATCAAGCTGAAAAATTTTCTGGAAACATAAGTTTCCGCTTGCCGCTTCTCCGAAATGACATTTTTAGTAATGTCAGTTACTGCCAACAATTTTAATCTGGGACTTTACATTACTTCAGATATTGTCGTTTATTTCCATGCAGTGATTTTGGTTTTGTTTTCTTGGCATCTTTCCTTATGTATTGGAACTGTTTTTTTTTATGTGAAATCAAATTGGTTGGCTAAATTTTTCTCAGGGCTGGACTTTGTTTTTTTTTAACTTATAAAGGCCATATCTCAATTATTTTTTGACTTTTAAGAAAAGTTATTGAAAAACGGTGTGAATTCTGTAGAATTCTGAAGAAAAAAAAAAGAATTCTGTACCTATAAATCGGTACGGAAATTGTGTACAGTAACTGACATTTCCAAAAAAGTTATTTCAGAGAAGCGGCAAGCAGGAACTTTCGTTGCAAGAAAAATTTTCCGCTTGCCGCTTCTCCGAAATTGCTTTTTTAGTACTGTCAGTTACTTTACACAATTTCCATACTAATGTATAGTAATGGAAAGCATCACCTTAAATACACCCTGTATAAATAATGATAAACATAATTACTTATAAGTATGTACTTACCTTTTTTATTATAATTTCATTTTGTTTAGGAATTTAGCCAAGTAAAAATGAAAGTTTTCCGATCGTAAAACCGATGTATACTTTAAAGATGACTTTTCCACGTAAATTAATTTTCCTGAACGAACATCTGGATACTAAAAAACTTGCGTAATGTTGCTTTTCATCACAAATTCAAAAATGTTAGTTTTGAGCGACCCTAAAATTACTCCTCCATAAAACATTCTATATTTATACAGGGTGTCCCATAATATGTGGGCAATCTCCCGGATTTGGGTAAATTTCGTAGAAATAAATGAAAAATATCCATAAAATTAATTCCTCAGAGACACCCCTACAAAGATATTAGCTGTTGAAGTTGAGGGTTGAAAATAAATTTTTGCAATCACTTTTTTATTTCTTGACCGATTTTGATAATTTTTGGTTTTATTTTGTATTATTTTGGACTGTTTAGAATAGTGTTTCATAATCTTTGATAGCACATACATTGACCTCGAGATGGCATAACCGCCTCATTCGCTTGAAAGAAAACAATAAAAATAATAATTTTACAGTTTTTTAAGGTTAATTTTCTTTTTATTTGACATTTTTTACATAAAAAATGTATCTTTATTTATTTCGATAGAGCGAATCGTTATCGAGATAAACGTCCTTCTAATAGGTGATGCGTCGCAGGAACTTTCTAAATTTCAAGTGAATTTTAACAAGATGGCTGATCTATGACAGTAAATTGAGCAGGAAACAAAACAATAACTTAATTAAATACACGTCAGTGTCAAAGATTTCCTTTCATGCAGATTCAATTCTAACTGATTTTCAGCGTTTGTGTAACTCATTTTAAAATCAGTTAGAATTGAATCTGCATGAAATTAAATCTTTGACACTATTTGACGTGTATGTAATTAAGTTTTTGTTTTGTTTCCTGCTCAATTTACTGTCAAAGGTCAGCCATCTTGTTAAAATTTACTTGAAATTTGGAAAGTTCCTGCGCCGCATCACCCATTAGAAGGACGTTTATCTCGATAACGGTTCGCTCTATCGAAATAAATAAAGAGACATTTTTTATGTAAAAAATGTCAAATAATAAGAAAATATACCTTAAAAAACTGTAAAATTATTATTTTTATTGTTTTCTTTCAAGTGAATGAGGGGGTTATGCCATCCCGAGGTCTATGTATGTGCTATCAAAGATTATGAAACACTATTCTAAACAGTCCAAAATAATACAAAATAAAACCAAAAATGATCAAAATCGGTCAAGAAATAAAAAAGTTATTGCAAAAAATTGATTTTCAACCCTCAACTTCAACAGCTAATATCTTTGTAGGGGTGTCTCTGAGGAATTAATTTTATAGATATTTTTTAATTTATTTATACGAAATTTACTCAAATCCGGGAGATTGCCCACATATTATGGGACACCCTGTATAATTATTTATATTAAGAAGTTTTATAAGGGTATTTTCTCATGATGAGCTCTTGAGCAGAAACAAAATTTCACTTGCGTTCCACTTATTAGTGTTTCTGGAGCTTGTTTGCATAAAGGGGAAATATTTTCCTTTATAGCGCCATTTTGTCTTTGAAGTCCTTGGTGATGTCTACAAGACATTATGTTTTCCATATCTTTGGAACACAGAAATTGAAGCTCGTCGGTTACTGTATAATTTTCCGGCAATTTCAGGCCTATTGCGCTATTTTAGGTATAGGTATTGGAGGTATAAGTAGAAGTATAAAAGATGTTGATTTTAGAATGTATCGTGATCTAAAGAGCTACGAAATTATTACCTTGTGTTTGCTTGGAATAAAATTGTAATTCAAAGTAAGAGAAGCTTATAATTTTTTTGCTCGTATAGAAAATATGGAATTAATAATTAGGTTAACAAAAAAAGACCTTGAATTAATGTACAGAAAAGCGTGTAATATATTTTACCTATTTAACTCACAAATAATCTAAATTCATAATTTGGAATTAGTATGAAATTTCTTGAACAATTATAATCTCTGCATTTGTGAGTATTCGGTTTTATTCATAAAAAAAGTCACATAGGTATATTCATAATGGCATATTTGTTACAACTGGTAGAGTTATTTTTGAAAAAGAAAATACTCATGTGAATACCTAATTACATTCGTACGTAACATTCAGCAAAGTAGCTCAGGAATATTTACAAAGCAGCATTTCATAGCAAATTACGAAGTTTTAATAACTCATACGCAATTAATAAGCTAGAACGTCCAGCTTTATTTATTTACCCTCACTTTGTTCTCGTCCTGCCTGTGCGTTTTAATTTATACTAAATTACGAACTGCTTTAAAATTCTTTTGAGTTTGCCCTAAAAATATTGTGTGCCAGCAGTAAATGGAAATACAGGAGTAAAATTTACTCTTATTTCCTTGTTTACTTTTTAGCATGCTGCCATACCATAATATCGTATCAACCAGGATTACATTAAATACGTTTTCCAGAAGCGGTGTAGTAAACAAACGAGCATCACGAGTTCCTGGATTTACGCTAACGTATTTATTATATTAACTTTATGATGAATACTTACTATTCCTGCTCGCAAATTATAAGGGATGAATTATAATTAAGTAAATATCCCATATTATTCTTATTCAAAAAAGGGGAGTATATTACAAACTTCTAAGGTAGACTATTTACTTGATTTTAAAACAAAGTCTTATTATTATTAACGAAGTTAAAGAGTATTCAATGTTACAACAAAAAATTACATTTTTTCGTATAACTCCAAAACGACTTTTATAACTCCAAAAATAATTTTTTTATGAAATTTTTGTGTCGTTTTTATATTAATTAGTCTAATATTACAGCGATAATTGTGTGTAATTTGAAATAGGGGCTTACGATAGTTTTTACCGTACGCCCCTTTTTCAAGTACGGGTCCAACTTTTTTACCCCACGATTTTTACGTCACTGGATAAATGTTGGGTTTGACATATTTTTACAAAAAAACTGGACATTTCTGGTACAAAAAAGGGATACGGTTTGGTAGGTAAATTCTCAACAGCTTTTGAGATATTCACAATTGAATAGGAGAAAGTTCAGTAATATTTATACAATATAAAAATAAAACAAAAAAAAGATCTCATAGAATAAGCAGAAACCCCATGTCAAATCTGTAAACTGTTGAAACTTTACCTATCAAGCCTTATGCTTTTTTTGTGCCAAAAATGTCTCACTTTTGGTAAAAGATGTCAAAAAAAAAAATGTATCCAGTGGTGTAAAAATTGGGGGACGGTTAAAAGAAGTTGGACCCCTATCTACCGTACGTCTCTGATTCAAATTACACATACGTAATTATCGTTATTATATTACACTAATAACATAATAACAGCACAAAATATTTAATAAAAATCTATTCAGCCGTCTCGGAGTTATTAAAAAAAAAATTTTGTACGTTGAACACCCTGCCTGTAACTTCGTCGGAAGACTTTTTGTCGTAAAATCAACTAAATATTCTACCTTAGAAGTTTGTCCCCTGTATTCTGGGACATCCTATTATACGTAGATACGGAGATACTTAGATGTATGATTATGTACCGGGTGAATCATTAAGAATGGTCACCGGAAATATCTCAGTAACTAAGCGTCTTGGAGCCTCGAGCAAAATTTTTTTCTAAAAAAAGTGGTCCTATAAATCGTTGGAAAATAGTTTTGAGCTTCTAAAATTACCGCTAGGGGGCGTAACACCCATGATCAAATAAAAAATTTGAATTTTGAAAATATCATGGGTGTAATGCCTAAAATAGCCTCGATTTTTTTATCTTGAAGTTTTTTTAATAACTTCACAAATAAAGCGGTGGTGGAACGTCAAAACTTTTTTATTATCAAATTTATGAAATGTCGATTATTTCGGTTAACCTCAACGGAATTTAACAAGATTAGTCTCATTACAAAGAGTTATTCTTCTTCTGTCGATTGCATTCTACGAATTTTCCATTTTTTTTTAACACCGCAACCGCTACAGGGCGTTATCTGACATTAGTTTTCAAAGTTTGAACCATTGATGAAATTCAAATATTATGTTTATGGGGATTAAAAGTTCATGCCAATAATAGAGGGCGTGAAGTGAAACGTATATGCAAGAAGATGAAAAATCGGCTATTTTAATTTTTTTTAATGTTTACCATTGATAACTTCGTTATTATTGAAGCTATGAAGTCGGTTCAATTAAACAAACATGCATGAAGAGTTTTTGTCGCTTAATTATTACAGCGTTGAAAACAGAAAAACAACTGAAAGCTCACGGCATGAGGTATTCCCAAAAATGCAATTTTTGGATATAAAAATAGGAATATCTTATAACGTGAACTTGTATTGTTTTCCTGTTTCACCACTGTAATAATTAAACGACAAAAATTCGTCATGTTTGTTTAATTGAACCGACTTCACAGCTTCAATAATAACGAAGTTACCAATTGTGAACAGAAAAAAATAGAAAATAGCAGATTTTTCAACACCCTTCATACCTATTCACTTCACGCCCATGGACACATTTGATTTCAATAAAGATTTGAATTTCAGCAATTTTAACCGGGGTATCATTTCCATTTGAACCAAGCGTGGTCCTCTGAAAAGTCATAAAATTGTTTTTTTTTTAGTTTTTGCTTAAGTGTCTACAGTTGGCCAAAAGTTATCCGGCTGCGGTGTTCAATGACATTTGAGGAAATGACCTTCCTTTCACTATGTAAAAATAAACATATCTTTTTTTTTAGAAAAATCGCGATATTTGATTGTTATAAAACGCCCTCTAGCGGTTGCGGTGATCACAAAATAAAAATTCGTGTACATATAGTAAAAAAACACAATCGACAGAAGAAGACTCTTTATAATGAGACTAATCATGTTAAATTCCATGGAGGTTAACTGGAATAACCGACATTTGAATTGACAAAGTTTTGACGTTTCCCCATGCGCCGCTTTATTTATAGAATAATAATAATAATGGGCTTGGCTCTTCGAGCTCTCAGGCAGTCTACAAAACAGAGCCTTCCAAATAATCCTATCGAAATCACAGACGGACCGTTTCGCTCTTATTATGAGCTCATCAGTGTGATATATCGAATAGATACATCTGGAGGATGTAATTGCAGACTGCCATCGGTCTCGAGACGTTATTAAAATCCTTCATCCGGTTCACAGTGACCCGGAGAAAATCGCTACATCTACCGATGGATGACGGAACTACCGACCTGACGGCAACTCGCGCCATTCAGAAAAAGTGGCCTCGTGCAGTTTTATATGCTATGAGGCATCGACTTTTCGTCTGGCTTTGCTGCGCAGCCAGCAGATGTCACCATCATTGCCCAATGAGAGTATAAGTACTTAGAAAAATATTAACCGAGCCGCTGTATGAAAATACAAAATAATAATAATAATGGGCTTGGCTCTTCGAGCTCTCAGGCAGTCTACAAAACAGAGCCTTCCAAATAATCCTATCGAAATCACAGACGGACCGTTTCGCTCTTATTATGAGCTCATCAGTGTGATATATCGAATAGATACATCTGGAGGATGTAATTGCAGACTGCCATCGGTCTCGAGACGTTATTAAAATCCTTCATCCGGTTCACAGTGACCCGGAGAAAATCGCTACATCTACCGATGGATGACGGAACTACCGACCTGACGGCAACTCGCGCCATTCAGAAAAAGTGGCCTCGTGCAGTTTTATATGCTATGAGGCATCGACTTTTCGTCTGGCTTTGCTGCGCAGCCAGCAGATGTCACCATCATTGCCCAATGAGAGTATAAGTACTTAGAAAAATATTAACCGAGCCGCTGTATGAAAATACAAAATAATAATAATAATGGGCTTGGCTCTTCGAGCTCTCATCGGTAGATGTAGCGATTTTCTCCGGGTCACTGTGAACCGGATGAAGGATTTTAATAACGTCTCGAGACCGATGGCAGTCTGCAATTACATCCTCCAGATGTATCTATTCGATATATCACACTGATGAGCTCATAATAAGAGCGAAACGGTCCGTCTGTGATTTCGATAGGATTATTTGGAAGGCTCTGTTTTGTAGACTGCCTGAGAGCTCGAAGAGCCAAGCCCATTATTATTATTATTTTGTATTTTCATACAGCGGCTCGGTTAATATTTTTCTAAGTATTTATTTATAGACCTATTAAGAAAACTGCAAGATAAAAGAAAGTTATTTAAGCATTACACCAATTAAAATATACTCGTAACCTAATTTTGAAAAATAATGAGAAAATTGAAATTTTTTATTTGGTCATGGCTGTTACGTCCCCTAGCGGTCATTTTAGAAGTTCAAAATCATTTTCCAACAATTTTTTAGGCCCATTTTTCTTGAAACCAATTTTTGCCTAGGCCGTACGGCGCTTACTTCTTGAGATATTCCCGGTTACCATTCTTAATGACTCGTCTGGTACATGATCAAAAATAAAATATATCGTCCTTCTGATGAAAATTTTTACATCCCGACATCTTTGTTATTAGCAATTTTGTATGTTTGGTAACTCATATGACTGCTCCAGTTTTTTCTTGCCAGTAATAATAATAATTGAAGTGACCTTATTAGTCTTGCATGAAATATCCTTTGAAGTTATGTTAGTGTATTTTTTAACAAAAAATACACTATTGAGGACGACATCACTTTCCAAAAATCACCCAAACTCATCAAATGTCCACCGATCATGACCCCCAGATTACGAAAAAGTGGTTTTCCAAAATTCACCTGCCCACGATATATATATATATATATATTTATATATATATATATTTATATATATATTTATTTATTTCTCCAAAATCACGATTTTTCGATTTTAAAAACGCTCCTGTAGCTTTATCTTTCAAGATTAGTGAACGAAATTTTGGATTCTTGTAAAGCTTTGGAATGACTTTAGATTTTCGTTGAAAAAATTTCCAAAAGTCACGTTACTTCTACAGGGTGTCCTTTCAAAATTCCATACATCCGGACTTTGAGGCACGGTTTCTGGCCACAGTTTTCAATTTAGGGGGCTGAAATTTTTGTGAGAGTAAGATGTCCACAAGGAGTGGTCTGGTATTGCACTTGAGCAAAATCCGCCGAGCCGTTTCAAAATGGCGGCTATTTTAATTTTTTGGAAAATTGACTATTTTTGAATCCCTGTATGAGCAAGATGGCAAAAAAACTTTGAAATAAAATTAACAGGATTTGAAGAAAATTATTGGAAATTTGAGTTAATTCAATAAAATTAGCATATTTTCCATTAATAAGCCAGTGTCGTGGGTAGGAAAAAGGGTGAAAATGTGTCAATTCTATAACCGTTTATGAGTCCATTTTTGAAGAAGTTGAACCGAAATTTTCCTTTTTTTTTTGCTTTAACATATAATTTGATGTCTTAGCTTCAATTCGCCTCGATTAATGTAGCACTTTAAACGAAAAACAAAAAAGTTTTTCGCTTGTGCAAAATTAGCTTACACTTATATAAAATTATTAAATCAATGAAAGGGTTCGCAATTTCTTTTTTATTTTTTTCCACATTCAATTATGAATGGTTCTGAAAATTAGAAGAGCAAACGCAACAACAATTAAATCACCTACATGCAGGTGAAAAAAGTATTCAAATTGGTTTTTTAATAACAAAGATACGACCAGTTTAAAAAATAAAATTTGTAGGTGTGTAATAGGTACCTGACGTACTACATATACCTATCTACGCGATCAACACTACAAACTCGAAACCCACTGTTGTTCAGTTCATTACACCGATGTTTAGTAAACTGTTGGTGTGGGTTCGAAACCACGAGATGGTATAATTCTTTTTTTTTTGGTAGGTAGGTGGAGTTTTCCCAAAAAAAAATCAGATTATTTTTTCATTATATTCATTATAAAAAAAAAAATAGGAAGAAAATATTTATTATTGAATCGCATAAAAATACACTATTTCTGCGATTGATGCGCAAGAAGGTTTTTTTTATTTTTATTATAATACGTACAACTCTTGCAGACTACTTTAAGCGACATTTCGTTCAACAACATCTCATCATGTACCAAATAATGGAATACCAGCGAACATACAAGCATTGCTCAAAATGATATCATATTTCTTGCTTATAAAAATAATAGAACTTATTGTGTAATAATGTTGGAGAACTTATGAGTCTGGTAGCCAGACATCGGGAGACTGTTCATTAAGTTTTTCTTGACTCATAAATCCAAGAATCCTGCGTCAGAGTTCGCTAGAATTACATCCATCTTGTCAGGGTGCCTTTCAAGGGCTTCAGGTGCGGATAGGGTGATTCCCCTCTCTTTCAATCTTGCGCATCGCAATATCAATAATGCAAAACGTCGGCTATAGCCTTCAATTATTAAATACCGTTCGTGGGTTGTAGAATTACTGGAACAACTTACTCAACTCCTCTCTAGAGTTGAAATTCGTGTTGAATGAGTCGACCGAACGTCGAGAATTGTTAGTAGATTTCTGATAGTTTTTCCCAAGTGTGAATGATTACTCTCAATTATTCAGGAAACACCACTTTCTCTAAATCTGAACCTAGGTTTTGTTCAGGAAGCCTTTAAGCTATAATTATGATCTAATCCTGATTATTGTTTTAAAACTGTAAACTGCACAGGGTCTTTTGGAAGGTTATAACTATCTGAAATAAATTTTTCTCGACTACTTGCACTCAATTGCTTACCCCAAAAAATGAAATAGGAACGTCACTTGTGATACATAAATTAATTAAGGTGAAAACTGTAAAGGTAAAAATAAATAAATAAATAAATAAATAAAGTTGAAACAACGCTCTTCAAATTTAAAATATTTGACAATATTTTCTTGAAAAAGATATTGACAATTTCATTATTATTATTAGATAATGTTTGTTAAATATCATTAAATCTTAATTCTACACTCACTGATGTTTAAGGATACTACTTTACCTTAATGCATCACTTTAATAGAAGATTGAAGGGCTCGTCTCTTGATTGATCCAAGGAGAAGAAGACAAGGAAATTACATTTTGGCTTTCCTCAAGGTTACATAATTGCTATCTTGGATTGAATTAGTGCGAGAGGACTTCGGGCCTCTCGAGCCATTCGAGTTGAATATGTTACTCTTCCAATGAAAGCTATATCGGCTCTTCAATTAGATTACCTTTAATAGACTTTTCATAATAGCTCCTGATGTAATATTGATACCTAATCAATCCGGATTTGTTTCAACTACTTCCTTTCTGTTCGCTTTAGGATTAGAAGACTTATTTGGCTATAAATTTATTTACTTTATGTTATCGATTACGGATTACCATTGGGGAAAAAGGAACTAGGATTTTTATTAAGTAGCCATTTGGTTCCCATTTTATTTCTGGCTATAAAGGAGGTTATTAAATTCTACCCAGTTCCAGTACATATCTATGCCTAATGTCTTAATTGTAAGGTACTCGTACTGGCTATGTTAGTCTCTGTCTCTACACCTTTTCCAGTTGTAATTGAGAAACGATTTTCAGAATTTCAGAATGCGTCAAATGTAATTGAGAATAGTCAAATGTAATTCAGAATGCGTCAAAATGTAATTGAGAAACCATCAAATGGAATTGAGAAAGCGTTAATTATAATTGAGAATATAGTCAAATTAAATTGAGAATGCGTCAAATGTAATTCAGAATGCGTAAATTGTAATTATTGAGAATAGGTCAAAAATTCAAATGAATTGAATAAGATCTTAACTTCAAAAAAATTTACATATTCAACTATAAAAAAACTATGCATGCATAAAAATCCTAATTACATAGAAAACTAACAACTGTCCAACTATTGTCCAACTAGCATTGGATTGTCATCAAAAGCTCTCTTTTGTAAAACGGAGGGAGGGGGGGGGGGTTGCGCTAAAAAAATGCTGTGACTTGTATGTGAAATTTACAAATTTTACATTATCTCAATTTCAATGGATCCATTCTGAATTCCATTTGATACTTTCCTAATTACATTTAACGCTTTCTCAATTCGATTTGATGGTTTCTCAATTACAATTAACGCATTCTCAATTACAATTGATGCATTCTGAATTACATTTGACCATTCTCAATTACAAATGACGCATTCTCAATTACATTTGACTATTCTCAATTACATTTAACCGTTTCTCAATTACACCTGGAAATGGTGTAGAACATAAATTTACAGGCGATTCCATTTTGCCGTTTTAAATTGTAAAAATATGTTAATTTTAAAGCCAAAATACCACACACGCGCTCACCCATTCTTATACATGTTACATGTTCACCCACGCATTCATAAATAAACAATAAATAAGTATTTACAAAATTTATTGTTGGGAAATTTAGCCATCAAGAGGCAGTATCTCAACTTCTTTTGTTAACTGCAGAATCCTCCATTGTAATAATAGGCCAAGTATGTCTTCTATTTTCAGCATTGTCTCTTTTGACAACATTTCAGATTTCAATTGTCGCCTAAGAGGTTCTCTTAACTCTCTGATCGGTTTATATTAAATCCAGGATTGCTGCAACTTTGGTCTATTCACGCTTACTACTATTTGATAACTAACATGATGTGAAGACTTACACTAATAAGAAGTGTATGGTTTCGGTCAAGCAGCTTTCAAAAAATATTACATATTAAGATTATTGCTTTAAAAATAATTATAAGTTTACCAGTAGGGGCAAACCAATATGATGGGAACTAAAGAGAGTTTCTTATTCACCAGCCTCGGTCACTCTCGAAACTCAACTTCAATTTGAAGCCAAATCCCTTAGAAGCTTCCTAAATCTTGCAGCAGCCCGCTTCAATTTTCTAGTCAGCTTTGCATCTTTTCCATTTAGAAGTGTATATTTATCCCTCTAAGTTATTCAGATGAAAATGAGATCTGCGAAAAGCGCCGATATCCAATGTCGTCGTAGCTGAATAATCTTCTGTCGCTTCTGGACGCTTCAGTTAGAGAGCGTCCCGGCAAGGACACTTATCGTGATGGGTTATCGCGGTAGGTTTCAACTTTGGCTTCAAACATCGTTTAAATGGTCGATTGGTGACACGTCCATTAGTGTTCGCCTTATTGCTGTCGTCGATTACGTCACTCTGTTTTCAGGAATCAAACGTTCCGGCGAGGATAGGATGAAAGCACCGGATCGGAAGTGCTGGAAAAATGCGTTTAGTGAGAATTTAATGACTCGGACGAGAACTGAAAAAGGTTAAAGTATTAGATAGAAGAGAAGAGAACCTTTAAATGTATATAAAAAAGTCTATTAATGAAGGGAGAAGTCTTTTTCAAGGGTATATATTTTTTCAGCTGTGTTATCGAATTAGAGCGGCACAGCTTGTGTTGTAACTAGCCGAGACTCCTTTAAGTGATCATCATAGGGAACATGAGACACTAATAAAAGACCATTTTGGGTGGTTACTTTAGTGCTAGACTAGACTGCATAATGAACTCCCACTTCTAGTCTTTGATGTTTCCACCATCGACCGTCTTGATACGTGCATATGACAGAGTGAAAAACAGGCAATGATACGCCTCTTTGTATGCCACTCATGTAGCTGAAGTTTTTATATAGAGTGATGAAAATTATCAGATTTTTGTTCCCTTTATAACAATTTCATCCACACAATAGGATACCACATGAAAAGTTAAGATACCGAGATGTAAGCCGTTTTCCGATATCTTGAGCCATTTTAGTTCTAAATAACTTTGAAATGGAAAAACGGCCATTTTCATTTGTTTATAACTCATAAATTACTCGTTACAAATTTTAACTTTGAACACCATTCGTAACGAATTTTCTCAAACAATCATCAGAAAATATGATAATATTCAGGGCTGTACATTGCAGTGATGGAGGTGTGCCTTATCGTATTCGCAACATTTTTTTATTTCCTCCACCAAATTTTTAATAAAATCGGTCAGCCCTTATACAGTGTGTCCAATATAAGAATGAACAGCAAAGGGACCTCGGAAACCGTGGGACATACAGGATCGGTTAATTGGGAGAAAAGTTGACGAACCAGAAGGTCAATGCAATGGCAGAAAAAGATTTCAAAAATTATTTTTGGTTTTCGAATTATTAAAAAAAAATTCAATTTTAGTTTTTTTATTTATTGGCGTTATTGCTGAAGATTGTGAAAAACTGTATAACCAAAATTTCATTTCAGTTATTGACCAGCTTTATTTTTGCGATGTCAGTTTTTTTTTAATTTATTTGCAGGGCCGGACTGAACTTCGATTTTTTAAATACGGCCCTGGATTTTTTATTGTAAGACTTGAAACATATTTTGAATCTGAATTTAATGTTTATAGTGATTCAAACGTGTTTCGGACTATAGCTGTTGACATCATCAGTTTATTTACGATGAGTTCAAGAAATTTAATAAAAGCACAGATGCGCATGAGGGTGAAATTAAACTGTTGATGTCAATAGCTATAGTCCGAAACACGTTTGAACCAATACGTGTGACATATCATTAATTCAGAATTAAAATATCTTTCAAATTTTGTAATAAAAAATCCAGGTCCGTATTTAAAAGATCGAAGTTGAGTCCGGCTCTGCAAATATCAATAATAAAGTCAATAAATAAGAAAAACTAAACTTGAAAATTTTGTTTTTTCTGCCATTGCATTGTGCTTCTGGTTGCCCAACCTTTTCCCCATTTAACCTACCCTGTATCTCCCAAGGTTTCCGAGATTTAAAAGCCTATTTTAAACCGCCAATATTTTCTACACAAAAAAGGTATTCGTGGTAATAATAGATAACGTGAACCATTTTCGAAAAAAAAACAGCCATTTACGATCAAAAACTCGCTTTGATTAACAAGGCAGCTAATGTCAATGATATGGCATGTTCCAAAGCTGACTTATGTGTGTCTCAGACGGTGCCTGAGATATCTTCAAAAAAATGGAAAAAAAATCTTTTTTTTACACCCTGTATCTCAAAAATGCGCTTATTTTTGGACCCACGTTAATGGAAGCTTTTTTCCTTTTTATTCCAATTTTAATTTCTCTTCGTGAAGAAATAGGTTGACTTTCTTGAAGATTTCCAATGGCTATATTCTCCAGTTTTGTTTTATTCTTTCGATTTTTCGAAAATACGGGGCCTACGAAAAAAAGTTCTATCCCTAAACTGATAGTCCCTATAAGCTTATTAAAATCTATTCTAAACGGTGGATTCTTCCATCAAAAGGTTTGCAGTGCGTTCTAACTTTGTTACCTTAAAAATACAAAGCCTCATATAGCACGTTTCTATTAACTCGCTTTCTGTCCTGTCTGTCTGTCTACAAAGCTTGCAATCGATTTTAAGCCGATTGCCGAGGAGCTAGAGACTTGAAACTTCAAATATAGCTCAGAACTGGATGACAATGCAATACTAACTCACTTTCTTGCCTGTTTTTTGGTCCGGTCATAACATACAGGGTTATAACTATTTAAAGGGCCACTACAGGGATATCCTAAACCATTGAAGATACGAGGTCGGTTAAATTAGAGAAAAGTTGCGCTATTGTGTGGCCATCTCGAATCCATCAAAACATTCAATATACCTATCTGTGACCGTTCCTGAAATATCCTGAAAAAACTGAAAAATCGAGAAATCTTATTTTTGCCATATCTTTCTTACAATTGGAAATTAATAAATAATTTTTCGTAGGCTTACATAAGCTATTCATCTGACGTTTCAAAAATTTTCTAAGCCAACTAGATTCCCGAGTTTTCATAGTCAACTTTCGTTTTTCTTATGGCCGCCATATTATTTTTTTATGTCGTTTGATAAGAAAAAAATAATGGAAACCAAAAACTAACAAACTTCAGAAAAAAAATGGGAAAATTTTTCTTCTTCTTTTGTCAAAGAAAACCAGAAATTTTTTCGCTGAAATAGGTCAATATGAAGTCATACTGCTTGCCTTATAGTTTGTTAGTTTCTCTATGATATTCGGCGCTAAAAAGTTGTATTTTTTTAGAAAAAAAAAGAAGATTTTTTTTTTGAAATTTATTTTTAGAAGTTTGTTAGTTTTTGGTTTCCATTATTTTTTTCTTATCAAACGACATAAAAAAATAATATGGCGGCCATAAGAAAAACGAAAGTTGACTATGAAAACTCGGGAATCTAGTTGGCTTAGAAAATTTTTGAAACGTCAGATGAATAGCTCATAACGGCTTATGTAAGCCTACAAAAAATTATTTATTAATTTCCAATAATAAAAAAGATATGACGAAAATAAGAAATTTCGATTTATCAGTTTTTTCAGGATATTTCAGGAACGGTCACAGATATCTTGAATGTTTTGATGGATTCGAGATGGCCACAAAATAGCGCAACTTTTCTATAATTTAACCGACCTCGTATCTTCAATGGTTTAGGATATCCCTGTAGTAGCCTTTTAAATAGTTCTAACCCTGTATACAAAACTGAAAGGCAGCAATTAATTACCAATTTAAATAATTTTGATTAAAATAGCACGTTTTTAACGTGGACTGATAAAAAGTATATAAAATAGTTGTTTTACTCTCTACACACCACACACCGACAAGTATTTTCATAGCTGTTAAAAATTATGTTATACTTATACCACTTTATAGTCCGTGTTAAGAATGTGGTAGGATCATAGTGAAACGAAAATATGAAAGAAAATATCTTAGAAAAATAAATTAGTGTGGAATATTATAATTCCATTAGCATTATCATCCTTATCCTTTCATAACGGTTAACGCTTCCTTTAACTGTTAGTTATTCACAGATGATGAATATTTGTTCAGGAATAACGAACTAGGGTTCTTATCACATAAAACGCCCATTTCCAGGTAATGTGTGCAAGTACGAGACATAAACCTTGACTGACACTTCCGAGCTTATCATGTCCAGGACAGACTGTGAATATTATCCTTGAAGGATACACTCCATTACCGCCCTCCCAACTTTAATCAATTATTTGATAAAACACTGAGAACACGAGGTTGTGCGCAGTCGTTCCTTGGTAACAAAATAAGTATCTCGTATAGTTCTGTTGTAATAAGAGACCCATTCTTTTGAGTAATCAAATAACAAATGAAGTCACGGAAGGAAAAAAAATGAAAAGATTTTATATTTCTTGGGTAATATGGTTTTATGATTATCGAATGTAAAAAATAAATAAGCAGAAATGAACTTGGATCTGGATCTATAAAATTCACTTGTTATACGGGCGGGTATAAAAAGCAATACACATAAATTCTCCAACATAACGTGATAGAGATTTCACTTTTTTCCAACTGATCTCTAAAAGGGATTTTATTGCAACATTTACAGAGGCTGCTACTGCCATAAATTTTCTTTAGAAATACCACATTTATTATGTAATAGCTTGTCAGATGGAACCTTCCGGATGTCATTTTCAATTATACTCAAAGTATGTATAATTATTATAAAGAGAATTTACAGGGAAGGAAGAAAGCGGGATGTTTCTTTCTGCTACGATACCTACCTTCCTTAATATTTCCTTCAACATCGAGCCTGTTAATAAATTACGATCTCTGTTCGACTCTGGGAAATCCCCAAAAACAACGGACATAATTCTTGTGCCTGGATCTCTGGAGCTTACATTCACGAGAGAGCCTCTATAAACTGCGAGACCCAAGCGTTACGAGATCCAGTCGCACGATACCTAGAACGGTTTCTCCTGACTTTACGTTATTTACTAGGCGTGAAAAAGAATAGGTTATTGGGAATTATGACAACTGGCAATGTATTGGTGTTAATATAACTTTGGAAATTGCTTTTGATAAGTTTGATAAGTCTAATAAAACATGTTCGGTGAAGAAACTCCTCAACATCCATTTTGAAACACTTTTTACAGTTTCAAGAAAATAAATATTTACCTATTTTTTCCCGTCTTGATCTCAATATTACATTTTTACATATTTAGATAATATGTTATATTTTAATGTGTTAAATCATGCTACGGAGATAAGTTCAAAACTGCTCTTGCGAGTGCATCCATCCTTAGAATCTTGGTTATAATAGGAGCTCTAAAAGTTTGTTCCGCGAGCAACAGAAGATAGAACTCCGCGGAAGGGAATAGAACTTTAAAACAACAATCTGATGAAATTCTGTGCTTATTCAAACGCGAACACAAATAAAATCAGTCGCTTGAAGAGGCATCCTATTGTTCTAGTCGACAGGAATAAATCTGGAGAAGTTTTAATCCAGGATGGTTTTCAGATTAAGAATAACTAGTCCGACTCTCGTTTAATCATATAGCCCCATCGGGAGTGAATATTTAAATTGGGTGCTGATGATTAAGCCAAATTCTATTAAACTTCTCGATTATTCGAAAGGCGAACTGAACAAATGGACTGAATTAATTCTAATACAGAGTAATTTCTTTATTAAAGACAAACTTTGGGATCTCGGAAAGATTAGAGATACGAATTTGGCTAAAGTACCTACATTAAAATTGAACCATCTAATATTCCAATAACGACTTTTTTTCTGACGATTTCATTGAAACGTGTAAAAACGTGTAATAATGACTCCTTGGGTGATAGATACTTAGAGAATTGTTGAAATACTGATGAATCGGCTTTTAATTTTCTCGCAAAAAAAAAAACATTGTGGACGGATCCCAAATAGTGACATCATCAGGAATATTTGCTCTCTTCCCAAGAAATAAGTACAAGTATCACCAAGATCGAATACGATGCAATTTCACGTAGTCATTCTTCTTTCCTATAGTATGGATGGATAAAGTAAAAGATCGTATCTTTCGGAAACATATCATCAGATTGTACAATAATTGTAACAGAAAAATTTAGGCCAAAGTCGTTTTGCCACTACCAAAACTACCCATTTCAATCCACATTCCTCACACCAGTGGAATGATAAGTACTCTTCGTGGCTTTTTTAACTGCTTTTTAAATTCCTATTAATTCAGACGCTCATTATTCACGTTTGTTCTGCGAAGCAAAACCTCATTAGGCTCATAATTCACTCTCCAACATTATTTTTGAGTTCAGTTAGAGATGAGAGATAACTGTTCTTTTGAAACTGTTCCAGTTATGATATCAAGCAAACCGCAGCAACCAGCAACCATATTATTATCTAATTATTAAAACAATCATAATATTTTACTTCGGCTGTTTTAAAGCTTTGTTAACATCAATAATTATTCGGAAGGTAAAAAATATCAACGGATACTGTTATTCAAACCTATTTTCCCAGTTTAAGCAGAACTTTGGAGTAAGTTTAATATATTCGAGCACTTGCCAAAGATTTCAAGATTATTATTCTAGACCAAACCACCGTTTATAATAGACGTAATCATTCCCTGATATATTTCATCTAGAAAATATTCTTGTTAAACGTACGCCAAAAAGATCTTAAAAATTAAACGGAGTGTATTCAAATTTGGTTAAATTTGTTCAAGTGTATATTCACAAACATTGCAGCCTAAAATAACTTAACTTATCAAGGGAACTTCTCTGCTGCGCTGGGAAGGTTTTATATGTATATTGTTACACAATTTTAGGCTAGGCGTAGGTATTCGAATTCTCAGAGGAAAGTTTTGCTGTACTTTTTATTTTCTCATCTTCTAGGTTTTTGGGTTGCTTTTGTATTTTTGGCACTTTTAGCCCAATTTTTTTCAGTTTTTAATCTAAAACTCAAAAAGGAAGCGATAAAATTTATTACATTTCTCATAAAAAAATTTGTTTTTTTAGTCTAACCGTTCCGCCGGTAGAGCGCGCCAAAAACATTCCCATTGCGTGGGGTTTTGGATAGTTTTATTATAGTTTTGATTTTCTCACTCTCCATGTTTTTCGGGTCGCCGAACATGAATTTGAAATTTGTTGGCTAAAATTTGGCCCGGAGCTTTTTTTTTGCATCTTTTGCCAAAATTTTTGCACTTTTTACAGTTTTTGGTCCAGATCCCAGAAAGGAAGTGTTTTTTCGAAGTCCATTCTATACAATATTAAAATAAGCTAAATTTTTTACATTTCTCATAGTTGACGTTTTTTTTTTTAAACTAACCATTTTCGACGGTAGAGCCCACCAAAAAAATATATTCCCATTGCGTGGGGTTTTGGAAAGTCTTGCTATAGTTTTAATTTTCTCATCCTCTATGTGTTTTGGGCCGTTGAATATGAAATTGAAGTTTGCAGGCAAACATTTGGCTCAGAAAAAAATCTCAGAAAATAAGCGTTTTTTCGACAAGCCCATTCTTTATAAATGAAAATAGAATTAAAACGTTTTCCTGGAAGACTAACTGTTCCTCTGCTAAAGCGCGCAAAAAATTCACATATCTAGTGACATTCATCGTTTTCACGGAAAACGTAGTCAAATTTCCTCTGAACTCCCATTTTATTCCTAATTTGCCTAGCCCAAATTACTAAGGTTGCGATTCTCAAAAAAAAAAAAAAAAAACTTCACGATGTTGTAAATTTCTTGTTACGTCATTATGAGCTAATGCCATCAGGGCATTTGTTAATAAAATAATCAAAATCTAAACTAATGAATAAAAGTGCTCGTATTGATACTTGATTCGATTGTTGCAGATATCCTCTTTGGTGGAACAGCATGGTTCCAGTCCGGGTACGATGCGGTCTTCGGCGGTGGCGCGAGTTGGGCAAGCCGTCAACCTGGCGATCGAGAGGTTCGTCACCGTGGGTGAGACCATCGCCGACGACTACCAAGAGATCCGGCAAGGAATGTACGAGGCCTGCAAAGAAGCTAGGCAAGCAGGTTAGTCATCATTTTTTTTGTTTGGACAGATTATAGTAACAGAGTTAGTAACAATAAAACACGATATTAAAATTTCGTTGAATTTCGACATAAATTATTGTTACTAAGTGATTATCTTAGTGTTCCACACCCATACCTATTCTCACCTAGTGGCCTTAGTGTGCAAACAATTTGACAAACGTTAATGAGACTTCATTAAGCTGACAAACACAACACGTAACAGCTTCGAATAAATCCTACTAATTAAAACGTCAACCGTGTGCTCAGAAATGTCAGAAGAGCCCGTAACGTCAGCATGAGACATACCAAGGAATTAGTCTTCAGAGACGGCTTATGGCGCTTATGCAGTCCATTCTCGTGCTGGCTGGTCTTCACGAGCGATTGCAAATCACGCTTACAACACAATGACTACATTGACGTTGACGTATCTATGTAATGTCTACTGTGTCTGCATATTATGTCACTGTAAAATAAAGACTAATAATATGACACGGACTCCAACTTGGTAACTGATTTAGTAACTATACAAGGTGCGGCAGCATAATTTCATTTTTTCAAAACGCAATAAGACCTATTTTATGAACCAGATTTTTAATTTTTTTACACATAATGTAAAAGCTTATCTAAAGTTCGTTTTACACACTTTTGAAAATCCTATATGGGTAGGTGACGTCACATATTACCCATAAACTGAATGAGCCAATTTCTGGCGTTTTTCATGTCCCTCACCCACATAGCAGTAGATATGTTGGTAATTTCTGCCCGAATTTTGGCCTTAAGATCTTGTAGCGTCCTTGAACGATTGACATAAACGCGGGATTTCAAAAAACCGCAAAAAAATGCTAGGGGCCAAATCGGGGGAGCGGGCTGGCTGGCCTCCTCCTGCATTCCGGGAACAGCCACCGATTCCCTTGGAGTGCGAGTCGTTACTGCTTGTTCACAACATGTTCACATACCGGTGTAATTGTCTGAATTCCCTGTCACTGTGACCTCATGTCTTCCAAAACCCCAAGGACCAGCAATCTCAGTATCTCAGCTTAGGAAATGGCACATAGGTGAATGTAAAGGCGTTTGGTGCAATTCTCGGCCTAGTAGTGCATGTTCTGCTTGTTGACGCATCTACTCATCATGTAAACACTGGGCTACATCACTAGAAAAACCATTGGCTTCTCTGGAACGTTTTAAATAATCGTCTCACATGCGTTCCTCCGAGAATGGTTGTTACGTTTTGAAAGTACATGCAAAATCGCTAACTTGTGTGGACGGTAACCTCGTGAAGCATTCGTACAGAAATTCATTGTAAAGACCAAGGGCAGACGAATGTTAGCGCGCAGAAAACCGTGGGGATCGCAAAATTGAAGTTCTCACTGCTTCAATGCTCTCAGGTGATCTGGTGGGCCGAGGTACTCCAATTCTCCATCTAGTCTAAACGTAGTTTTCTTCTCGTGGTTTGTCTGAAGGTAGTGGTGACCCATATCACAATTTTCTGGTCCAGGACAGGGACAACAGGGCTACATAAAAGCGATTCCGGAAGGCATGATCATAGAGCCTCCTTTAGTTGGCAAACGCACTCTGCTTACTGTTCAAACGTATGATGACATTGATCGGGAAGCAAACACAATTTTAAAACTACTCCTGTCCAAGAATACCACGCCCAACACGCTACGATATCTACAGCCGGAATGGCGTGATTTTCAAAAAAGAAAGTTATGCTGCCACACTTTGCATAATCTTGTTGTTGCACCGTAGCAGGAAATCTCTTCAACGCGTTCTGAGATCACTTTAAAATCCAAGGAAATCTTTAATAGTGCCAAAAAAGGCCCCATTTTAGGAGCGGGCAGTAGCGCAGCGGCTTAGCTTGTAGACGACTGTTAAGCCGTTGATTGTTTTAGGAATTCAACCAGCTCTGATAAAGATCTCATCTCAACGTCTTCGTGAGCTCATCGTGGAATACTGTATCTGTCATAATCAGGCCGAACTCGATGAATCAAATCAAGGCTTAGCAGATAGGGAGAAATGTTGTTAACTAACAATTATTATCATTGTTCTCGATGTAGAAATTCTGAATTGCAGTTCGCCTGCTTCAACAAGATGCGATGTAATAGAGCCAAGCGTAAGGGTGCTTCGTTATTCAGACAGGCCAATTTATACGCGTTTAATTATTACCCATCACCTTGACACCTCCAACGTTTGTTATTATTAATGTACACTGTGCACATGAACAATACTGACCTGGATATGGATTTATTTGTAACTCAGAATAAGTGATTAATACCTGCGCGAATCCCCACGTTATTATTACAGAAATAACTGTTAATATATGGCAACAAGACTGATTAAGTCGGTTTTGGTAAAACCATAAAACCTGGAGAGCCCCGATGGACATCAAGAGTTAGAAGGAAAATCGAATCTAGGATGTCTTTGGGATTTTCAGTTTCACTCCCCTTGACTAAGACACTAGAATAAGATAAGCTTTTCGTTAATGAGACCGTGGTGTTATTGTCTAAGATATAGGCTTCCTCTTCATTATGACTCCGAACACAATTCCTACTAATGTTTCCATTCTTAGTGTCCTGTTAAACGCTGTCGCTGAAATTTATTTGACGTTAAAAGCTTTCATTTGTTTTCTCTCCGAGGCAGTCGCCCGTAAATTTTTAAGCACTTGGCAAACCCTAATTAATTCTACCAAGACGAACTTTTATTGTGGAGGGAATTTTTGGTTATTTAGCCTGGCAGTATTGCCTGCAATAGAAAACCTGTTCATAATGTCTACATTATCGGTAAGCAAAAGTTTGTTTAAAACTGTACTTGTATGCAATTTTTTTTGCTTTAATGGCATGATGAAGGTTCATTTTGGATTATAAATTGGATTACTGCCTCTCAAAGCTTATCTTGAAAGTGTAATTTCCGACTAATAATTAACAGGTAGACTACCGCGGTGACATGAACTTGTTGCATGTTTTTTTACTAACTCTTTATACAGTGTGTCCACGGATGGGGTTATGAAGAGGAAAAAGTTTCTGAATTTCCATTAAAAAAAGTTATTCAATAAAAAACTATACCTACTTCTCGTGAAACTTTAGAAATCACGCTTAAGTTTTCGCTTGGACGTACAGGGTATCATAATAAATAGTGGAACTTTTTAAATATTCTGCGTCTCAAGAAACCTCAGAAACCACCCTAAAATATGAGATGTACAGGATGTTATGACAAGTAGTAAGAATTTTCCAAACATAAATAATAAATATTAATTATTAAAAAGACGAAAGCTAAAAATAAAACAAAAAACAAGAATCTACATACAACCACTTATCATCTGCTTTTTTTTAAGAATTCAACGTAGGTTTTACGAATATATTCTCAGGTTGAGTTACTTTATTTACGGCGTTGCTTATCCTTGTTTTCAGTGATTCTTTTAAGTTGACTCTGGAACTAGAAGTACGGCTGATCTAGTATGGCAGCAAGGTGGATCCGCCCTGCGCTTGCGCATACTACAGGTTTAGTAAAACAATAGCTACGTGAGCATTTTGGTAAATAATGGATTAATAGGCTTTGTCCTGTCCATTGCCATGTCAGATCATTTGATCTCAAACCACTGGATTTTTTATTGGGCGTAACAATTCATTGTTACAGGGGTTATTTTGAAACGAATTATTGGCAGATAGACACGTTGGGTGCCACTTGAAACGAACTATTTTACCCTACGAGGGGAAAAATAGCCGCTGAGAGCATGAGACACGAAAAACAAGGGTCGTAGGTTGAGTCGCTAGTCTAAGAGGGTCAACAATAACAAGCAGGTCAGCAGAACAACAGGTACTCTTTATTAAAATATAAAATATATCACAGTGATTAATATTACATTCTTGAGCACGGTTAACAGATAATAAAAAAAAACAAGAGCGTGCGGTGCTAGTCGAATGAATGGATCGGTTGCTAAGAGTTTACAAGGCACTTATCTTCGTATGGCTTGGCTCCAGGAACTTGCTTTGAAAGGGTGACTTGGTATCCAAGAAAATCTGCCTTGGTACGTGGAGTTCTTACTGGGTATCCAAGAAAATCTGCCTTGGTACGTGGAGTTCTTCTCGGTACGAATTAGATGACCTCCAGGGAAAAAAAGTTGCCTCCAAGAAAAAGATTGCCTGCAGGGAAAAAAATGCCTCCAGGGAAAAGAATGTCTCCAGGGAAAAAGCTGTAATTTCATGGATATCAGAAACACTCTTGCATTAATGAACGGTCCGATCGAGTCTGCTTGTCAAGGGTACATAGAATTATGTCCCGTCCTCAAGATAGGTTGAGATAAAAAAAAATGTGACTGACAAATTTTACATGCGAAGCGAAACTTGATCGGATTTAAAAGCTGTAATTAAAATTAGCATACGGTATTAAGAAAATATGATCTGCATAATTCTAGCACAATTAATAACATCATTTTACGACACTCACCAAGCAAAAAACGTGTTCGATGTTTATAATAATTTAAGTGAAGGTTCACAACGCCATTTCGCTAAAAATTCCCTGTGTTTGCGAAAATGTACCTTCCTCTAGCGAATCCAGAAGTGAAAAGGAAAGTGAAAGGGCCGGTATGAAGATGAACGCACCTGATTCCAACTCGACAGTCGATGTTACGAAACTTGAGGCCTCCAATCGGCCGATGCACTAAAACCCACCATCACTCACTCACTGCGCGCGCCCGCCGTCGTCTCTGTGCTACCGGCATCTAGCCGGTACGTACGAAATGTACGTTACAATTTGTTTAGCGACGTTTCAATTTCCTTTACCAGTTATTGCAGTTTCCGTGGTATTACTTCATTTAATTTCAATCATTATAATAGGCAACCTTCCTTACACTCTTCACACACATATTGTGTGCCAATTGTCACTAGTTCCGTCAATACCTTTGACGTTCGCAGATTTTCGGGAATTGTAAATTAATTTCTTTTTCTTCTTTAACTGGGTCCGTACACCTTAACCGTAGGTTTATGGAACTATTTTATTAATTTTTTTACATTATCAGTCAGTATTATAAAGGCTCATTAGGCTAACTAGGCAGATTTCTGTGCTCGTTTTCGAAGCAAATATCGACGTCAAATGACTCTTTCAACATTTTTGCAATTTTTTTCATGTCAAGGGAAGATAAAATTTAATAAATTCACTTAGAATCGATATCTTCCTCAGAAATGGCCAGAGAAATCTGCCCGTTAAGTTAATGAGCCTTTATAATACCCGCTGTATATCTTCCATCTCCCCCCGTTTAATCCATTGGTAAGTGTGATTATTAATAATACCTTTTTGAATATTGAGCATGTTACTATAATATTGTTCTATTAAATTAAATAATTGTCGCATAAATTATTTAACTCGGTCTTCTTCTTTCATTTTTTGGCTTCTACTCATGTATTCAGCCAGCTTCACTTTCTTGGTTGTCTACTTTGCGAGGAGATTGTTAATAAGACAACACCACCAAGGATACACTCTTCTCATTCTGCAGGCATGTACAGAGCTTTACACAATCCCGAAATATGCCTTGGATAATCTCCCAGGATCTAATATCCCTTTAGAAGACAGTAGGTAGGTTCAATTTTTTCTTTCAGCCTCCGCAATTTCTCAATCTTCACCGTCAAAATCTCAATCAAAAATCTCTAAACTGTACTATAATAACTGGTTTACTTAGTTTGAAGAGCTTTCCGTTCTTGCGAGAATCAGAATCGGAAATGAAATTATTATGTCAAATTGGACTTTAAAAAACTCGTGCAGAAACCGATTCGCGGCTGTTCTTTACTATGAACATTCAGTGATTGAGCCTTGATTTTATAGCCTTTCCCTGTGAGCTGATTTGCCTTTTTCTGGGAACTGATTAGTCGTTATTTGGAAATTGATTCACCGTTTTTGGAGTTCATCCATCATTTTCTACGCTACTAGGTACTTAGAATCTATAACTGAGCTCAATTGTTTAAAGTCGAGGCAATTTTGATAAGAACGTTGAAAGTTGTAAATAGTTTAAAAATTTTCTCGAAAATGGCAGAAAATGACGTCTTTGCATACCAGCAAGGTTAACTTGTAGCAAGAGGATCGCGGAAAAGCCCTTAGTTTAATACCTAAAGTAAATCCCTACGTATACTCAAACGATAAGAAAAAAAATTAAATATATTTTTTTAATCAATTTTAAGAGGGCTTTCAACAGTTTTTTTTGTAACACTGTTCATGCAGATGTATGCTCTATTATTTCATCGCAAGCTGTTGCCAATATTTCAAACAGTTATCTTTCTAAAATGTTTTGTTTCAATGTAAATTTATTGAAATGGCTCTTGTGTGAATTCTCCAGTCTAGACTTTCTGGCTTTCCATATTAGTTCGCTAGGACATTGTAGGATAATAGTATCAACATAATTATACCCATGTTGTGCTTGCTTCCATACTAGCAACCCTGAATTATTCGCAGTCATATATATAATTTTAAATTAGACAAGAAGTCGGTCAACTATTTATGTATCGCGGAATTTTAAAAACTTGTATTGATCCATTTCAGCCTGGTGCATAATCAGCTTTGATCAAACTCTACGAATTATTTATTTATAGAAATAGATTTTATTTATTTATAAAATCGCTAAAATAGGAACTAATTGTGTACTTATTATCGGCACATTTTGCTTCTCTTGAAGACAACAATTATTGTTGCTTATGTAAACGTCTCAAACGTGACTGACCTCCTTCTATCTCTATCTGAGCTCTGAGCGATCGCATAATGTTATAAACATCCCGTTTTACTCCCTTAGTAGTTTCGTGTCTCATCGTTAATTCGGACTTGCACAGATTTATGGAGAGGGTTCACGCAGTGATATTTTGGGCCGAATGTCGATAGTGACAGTCAAATTATGAAGCAATTCTAGAGGAATTGAAGACTGATTTTATTTTTATAGAAGATTTGCATCGTTAGAAGGTAGCATAAAGTTTCATGATATACAAATAAATTTAATTAACTTTGATTATGACTGTGGATTTCAGATAAAACTAATTTTATCCGACGATTTCTGGAAATAACTATCGTGGCAACTAGCAAAGGCAAAACGATTCATTTGTAAACGCAATCAGCAAACGTCAGAGCCTGTACATGAAGTGAGTCTGAATTATTAGGGAAGCATTGTTTGCGAAATTTGCAAGTTTCCAAATAATAATCCCTGCAATAGTTGGTATTGAAGGTCTGGAGTCCAAGGATTGTTTAGCTTCATTCCTCGGCCCTTGGGATTCTACTAGTGAAAATGTCAAACCAAGCTTTTGAAAGGAGACATTTTTTTTTCAAAAAAACAAGCAATACTACCCTAAAATTTCGGATCATTACTTTGTAGAAGGTACAGATCATTTTGAACATTTGTTGGATTATTCTATTGCAAAATTGCTGTAAGAAAATTAACATTTTTAACGAATTAGTACCTGTATCTAATCAGTGTTTTTCACAAGCTAAGTAAAACAAATTGCGAACTATTTAGGATCATCCTAAATAGTCGCATCCCTAAAGGCCGGTCCAGACGCAACGACTAATTGAACGACATGTCGAATCAGACAAAATGAATCAAGTGAAATGGAATGTGCGAACCGCAAAACGTACGTTTAGTCTAAACGGAATGAGATTGGAAGCTAAATCGAAAGACTGAAGATCGAGGCATCATTTTCCAAGAACTGATGCGACATGTCGTAGCATGTGGACGGGCGAAGCAGCTTACCGTTCAATTTTATGTTTATGTTTATTATAATTCAACTTCATATTGTCGTATTGTCTCAGATATAATCTTAATCAATGCTTGCTTGGACATTATAGTATTGTAAATTCCATCCTTGTAACTTCTTCCGGGTGCAAGGAATCTTAAGGTGGCGCTTAATCTCTCGTGAGGTGAAATCGCTTTTCTCATACAAGTATCTCGTTTTTGAATGCGTGGCGTTACCAAATTTAACAAATTATTTAACAAATTACTCGTGGGCCATATGGACCAAGACACACCTAATTCAAAAAGGGAAGGGCATTCTGAGAAGAAAGACCTATCCAAAAAACTCTCAGGAGCCGCTCGTAGCAAACTGAGAAACGAGTAGAAGCTACAAAACCAGGGGGAAACTGGAGAACCTAGAAAGCTAGGGTTGAAGGTGAACCCCAGTGTAACAAAACCCGGGACCAGCAAGGAACCGGAACAATGTAAAAGAAGGAGAACCTTCACTAAGGTTCTCAGGAGTGCAGCTTAGAGGGGACTTTCTCATGGCTTCCTGCGCTGACCAGGCCACAGAGGACTGGCTGGTGCGGGTGGTCAGTCAGAACCCTGGTCAGGAGCGAAACTCGGCACCAAGGACGTTCCGAAACCTATAAGAGCACCCAAGAGAGGAACCAGAAAAAAAATCCAAAAAAGATTGGGAATACAAAACCAGGTATTAAAAACCAGAAACGTGGATCCTAGTGGACAGAAAACCTGACACAAAAGGCCAACAGCTAATTTTCCTCATGGGAGAAAATAGAGCAACTTCAATGCAGACCTTACCTAAACCTAACTGGGGTGCTGTTCAAGCGACTAGGTGTAACTGAAGAAGCTGAGTAAGCATCAGCTGAGGGGCAATTGGACTTTTAACAGGACACTGCCCGCTAATGAAACAACCTTTGATTAATAGGAGAAAAAAATATCCCAGATTGTAGGAGATGCGGGGAAGGGGGTAAACCCCATACCACCTAATGTGTGAATGCCCAGCACTAGAGGGAACTATAGACTTCTAGTATTTGGGACCGAAATGGCAGAACCAAAAGAAATAGAACAAGCACCCATTGGACTCATACTGAAATACTTTCGGGAGATGGGCCGATGAGATAATTATCCAAAGAGGTACAATAAGCGCAAGCTTCAGTACAAGGTCTTTGAACCTACCCTAGAAGTATTAATAATAATAATAATAATAAATTTAACAAATTCATGTAAGTTTCAACATCCATTCTCAAATAATTGCGCCTGCAATAAAAACAGCATAAATTGACCACAGGATTACTTCTTCCATGATAGCGATCGTCGCGAAACTGACAGTTGTACGAAATTTGTACGATAAGATGAAACTGTCTGGACGCACCATTTTAATACGTCTTGTCGAACGACTTATATGACCGTTTTATCGTGCGATTAGTCGGTGCGTCTGGACCGGCCTTAATAGGATGCGAATATCTACCCAAAGTATTTACCATGTTGAAGCTATTTTCATGATTATGTAGGTATTCAAACCATTCGTAATTTAATGTTTCTAGAAATAGGTTTGCAAGCAAATATCAGTTAATGTAGACTACAAGTGTATATTGTTATACGCTCATTCTGATTCTTCAGGCGGTTAAATATAATGCCCCGCCTTGTCCTAAGTAATCCTTATAAGCGAGGCCACTGAATGAGAATTCTCGTTGTTTCGTTACAGTTACTGTTCAACATATGCACCCTCTAAAGCCAACTAAAGCCAAAATAATTAAACCGGGCTTTGGTGCCATCGCTAATTGCCGTTAATTTAAAAAGGATTTTCCTCTGGGACTTTTACGGAAATAAATCGAATCGGTTTTTTGGTCCAAAGGTGACACAAGGAGCTGGAAGGATTGTTTGACATTTATAAACGGAAGTGAATTAACTACTTACCTTCCGGATTCGGACGGAAATTATTTTCTAAGTCAGCCGTTGGTTTGCAGGTCCTAACCTCCTAATAATTGGACATCATGTTCTTGTTTGGTCCTAGATTTTAGGTATTTTATTTTCATTTAAAATTTTTCTAATCCCTCAATCAGATTTGAACTCGACGAATCGACTTCTTTCGCAATTGCTGGACGATTTCGTTATTTCAAATATTTAGAGAGATAACAAAACAATTAAAAAAACTAAATACGTCCAGATGCGTACGGCTTAAAAAAATAAATACGTCCTGATTCGGCTGTTGTTTGATCCATTTACAATTTTTTAATCAAACATGGTGACTGTCAAGGCAAATTTCTAATAAAATTTATTTTCATTTGAATAGATATCTTATCATTTTAATTTTAATTTGAAGAATGTAATAAGTGTAGATTAGATACCCTTTCTACTGTAGATACCGAGGTGTCTAGAGACCGGCACACGCTCCTCGTAATTTCTCAGTCTTACTCTTTCTTAAACAATCCAAACAGAGACCGTTCAAGCGAATTACCTTGCTCCATCCACGTTATTTCCAACTTGACACAATCTAATAATGCCAGCATTCAGGGTCTCCTCTATCCCGACACTTAGTCCAATTTATATGCTCCACTTAATTATTCCTCTTGGCACCTTTGCCATTTGTATGTGCATGAAATTAATTCCCTAGTTCAAGCGCGTAACTTTGCTACGTTATACATACGCAGTTGGATTACAATGAGTACACATACATACATACATAATATGAGGATGGTAATTTAATTTTGCATCCTTCTACGGCACGAGAGTTTGTTACCTACTCTTGTACACTTGAATTTAGAAGTTGTTTCTTGTGGTGGATGAAACTCTACCCAGGAGCACCAGATTGTGATTCGGACTCGGATCATACGTTCTTTGTCTTTTTTAATGTTTTGCTTGTATGGTGACTTCACCCAGGAGATTCGAACAAGTATTTGAGTATTCTGAAAATAGTCTAATCTGTTTGACTTAATTAAATTTCACAACCTGACATCTAAACTACTTGAAATGGCTCAGCAAAAAATTCGATAAATTAGAAAGCGGTATATGTAGGGTACCTCGTTAAGAAAATTATTTATGTGAATTATTTTTTCTGTACTAGCAACCTGAATTCTTGCTACTACTGCCTTTCTTTCATGCTACTATGCATATTTTTAACAGATTTACAATATCTGTTATACCTTAGACTATATTAATAAATATGGACCGCGCCTTCCCTATCTTAGCTTAAAGTCAGTTTTGGTTTGTTCATATTCTCTCTCGCACTCATATGCTGCTTCTGGCGGGGTAAGGGGAACGAACGTTCCCCTTAAAAAACGTAAACAAACAAAACGCAACGGCAGTGGCGCGCTCGAGTTCAGTTATAGGCAATGTAATAATTACATAAATTATAATAATGATCATAATATTCATAATATTATTATTTTATTTGCAATTTTTGTTACAAAAAACATAAATTATGGGAATACTAATATATATTAAATTAAGAAAATATATACTTATACCTACCTATACAAAATAAAAGGTACAAAAAGGTAATAACAATTTAGCAAATAAAAAATCGATAGGAAAGTCGGAAAGCAATATACATCAGTAGGTACCTAAAATATTTTTTCAATTTCTTACATATTTAGTTGATTTTATTCTAAAAATAAATTAAACGAACCTAATTGAAAATATGTCAGATACCTAATCACTAATTTTGAAATGCCCTGTATTACTAAAGTTTTGTTCTGATATTGCTGGGAGTGAATTCGTCTCAATTTTAGAAGAATTAATTGCCGATAAAAAATGAAAGATCATGGAAAAAGTTCACCACATTTTAAAAATTTGCAACTTAAAATTAGTAATAATCTGAAATTTTTTTAACGTTCGTGCAACCGGGTCAAAGTCTTCTATTTCATATTCTTTGATACAATAATTGTTTTCACAAATTAAAAGATAAAACACTTCGCCCAACACTACGCTACGCCCATGACCATGTATGCTTTGTTTTGATTGACGGCTTTGCGTTGCTTACGTAGGAAACTGATAGACTTACCTTCTTTCGAAGTTTTCTCAAAAACAGAACACGTTTTCGCCACTTTTTTTTAACTTAATTGGAAAATTAATTAATAAAGCTTAAAACGAGTGAAAGCTAGAGCTGAAAATATAAATAACAAGGAACTTACAACTGTTTGAAAAACACGAACTCTTATTATGGTATTTATGTAAACAAACGGTCTGACAGGATGTAAACATTCATGTTGCCAGATGTAGCAAAGTAAAACGGGTATAAGGGATCCATCGATGTTTATTGCCCACCAATAACACTGGAGAGGTTGCGCTCTTTCATTGTAAGTGCCAGTTTCATTATTGATCTGGCATTCATTGTTTTGAACAGTCTTGTTTGGAGAGAGAGGGATGTCGGAACACTTTTTCAGTGTTTATGTCTTGGTCCATATTGATTAATATAGTCTAATGCCCGGTTGTTCAAACGTTAATTAAACATTTTCAGATAATTACTGATTTTAAAATGCCCTGTATTAACAAACTATTGGTCTGATATTGCTGAAAATAAATTCTGCTCCCTTTAAGAAGAGTTAATTAATGATTAAAAATGAAAGATCAATAAATATATTGGCCGTAGTTTCAAAATTTGCAATTTAAAATCAGTAATTATCTGAAAATTTTTAATTTACGTTTGAACAACCGGCCCTTTAAGTGTTATACCTACAGATAGTCACGTAAAGCAAAATCCGAAAAGTTTAGAGAGTTGGCTAATTTTGAAAAAAATCTGGGAGTTCTCCGATTACTCCAAACAGAGGTTGTTTAGATGTGATGAAAAAACCTTTGTGGTTTTTTACTGGTAAAGGTTTACTTTATCAACCGATTTTCAAAATCACTGAAACTGATAAAACTTAAATTCCGGGGAAAAAAGGCGCTGGACACTGGAATTGGCAAAAAACAATATTTCTTGTTGAGAGGGTTAAATCCCTTCGAGATTCGGTTTGGGAAATGACTTAACAGAACTGCAACTATCTGTCAATCTTGAGCAGGTTTTTTTTTTGAATTTGCTTTATTTATAATCTACATAGATTTTATAGGGTAATGGTCTATTTACATCTAACGACACGGACACGAGCCGGGTATTCAACGTGGACGTGCATTTTTATTATTGAATGGATTTTAAATGGCTGGCTGCATTTACATCTGACGGAGACGGGCCGACAAAGAAACGTCGCTGTCAGATGTAATGCAGCCAAAATGCTCATTAATCAATATCTATTTATTAGTAAAAAAATACACGTTAAACACCCGGCCCGTGTCCGTGCCGTTAGATGTAAATAGACCACAATAAGTAAATTTGATGTATGGTTTAGTAGTGAAGGGCGACATCCACTGATGTCTCTCCTGTTCGCTGTTTACTTTCCCATATTGTTCACTATTTAAGAAGATCTTGGGGCCAAGTTCAGGACCAAGTTTTGTTGAGTCGTCGAGTGGCAGGACCCCTGTTGTATAAGTCATCCATCAACTCATTTTCGTGGTTGGTGGTTCGGTCGTTGTGCCTGATTGATCTCATCTCAGGCACGTGTAATGGTGCGTTGACTATTGATCTTTGTACTTTAGACTGGAACCTTTGTATGAAGTTTAGTGATGTTGGTTTTGCACCTTCCTCAAACTGGAGTTCTTGGAATCATATAGATTTTAGCATGGTTTTGCAGAGCAGGATTTTATTTATATGGATACTTTTGACTTTCGACCAGGACCCATACACTTGCCTTCTGGAACTTCTGGTCGAGTTGCCTTCTTTTGGTTGCGATGTGCTTCTTCCAACATGTTAGTCTCTGGTCGAGGTCGAGGCCCAGGTACTTTACTTCTCTTGCAGTAGGAATGCGTACATTAGCCATGCTTATAGGCGGGCAAGTGGTTTGTCGCATGGTAAAGGTATTTTGTACCGATTTTGTTTGGTTTATCTTCGTGCGCCCTCGAGTGTACCAGTTATTGAGTATATTGGGGTGTTCTTGTAGGTTTGAAGAAGTTCTGACGGGATCTTCACTTACGGAGAGCACTGCTATATGGGCCGCGAAGGTGGAAATTGTTTCTTTTGTTTCCAGGATGTCAGCTGCATGAATTAGGAAGAGCCGCGGTCCCAGGATGCTACCCTGAGGGACATCAGAACTTATGGGACCAAATCGGGACTTTCATTGTTGAAATTTACTGAAAAGTGTCTATTTGACTTGACAGGCAGGAATTGATAAGGAGGTAGGAGTTGTTGGGTAGTGTATTTTTGATTTTGAAGAAATGAACCCCTCTGTGCCATAACTTTGTAAGGGCTTAGTAAAGTAAAGGAAGATTTTATTAAAGAAATCTGACTAAGTTAATTTAAACATTTATATTCATGATAGTAAACAGAGATACTGATATAACAACTTATGTATTTCAAAGTTACCTCGAATCTGATAAACATTAAATGACCATCATAGAATCACGATGAGATGTTATCTTGTTTATACCGACTGTCCCAGAATAAAGGGGACAAACTTCTAAGGTAGAATATTTACTTGATTTTAAGACAAAAAGTCCAAATCAACCTACCCTTTAAATTGAGTATTAACGAAGTTACAGGGTGTTCAATGTACCTAAAAAAACGACATTTTTTGAATAACTCCGAAACGGCTTAATTTTTTTTTATGAATTTTTTTGTGTTGTTATTCATTAATAATTAGTCTAATATAATAACGATAATTACGTGTGTGTGATTTGAACCAGGGACGTACGGTAGATAGGAGTCCAACTTTTTTACCCCACAATTTTTAAGCTACTGGACAAATTTTGGTTTTGACATATTTTTCCAAAAAACTAGACATTTCTGGTACAAAAAAGAGCAAAAGGTTTGCTAAGTAATTCTCAACAGTTTTTGAGATATTCACAATTGAATAAATGAAAATTCGGTAATATTTACATATAAAAATTGAAAAAATAAATAAAACAAAGGTTGAGCTCATTGCGCAAGGAAACGTTGCTAGGATTTTTTCGTGGACGGGGTATTTATAGAAGAAGAAGTCCCACCTCAAATCTGTAAATTCTTCCAAAAAGTGGAAAAATATTGACATAGACCTATAATTTTTTGCCCTTCTCGAATGTCGAAATCGTATACATATCTCAAAAACTGTTCAAAATTAACCTACCAAACCTTATGCGTTTTTTTGTACCAGAACCAGAAATGTCTCACTTTTGGAAAAATATGCCAAAACCAAAATTTCTCTAGTGACGTAAAAATTAGGGGGTAAAAAAGTTGGAGCCCTGTCTACCGTACGTCCCTGGCTCAAGTTATATACCAGGTAAATTATTGCTGTAATATTAGACTAATAATTATAGAAAAACGACACAAAAAATTTAATAAAAAAATATTCAGCCGTCTCTCCTTAGAAGTTTGTCCCCTTTATTCAGGGACATCCTGTATAAACTGTCCTTTACGAAGACCTCGACATCCGATATAATAGAGTGTTAGATAAGATTATAGATGTTAGAGTCATAGGAGTATTAATCAGTGTTATGTAAGTCATGTAAATGTTATATTTGATATTTGATATTTCTGGCCACCTTGAAGGACCAAAGTTTACCACATGACAATCCTGCCATCCCGTATTAGTTTATCAGGTTACCACTATGGGCCAGATAACCAGTTTATTACAGGGCGATCCTGCCTTCGAAACGGATCTGCCATCAGTTTATTAAACCTTATCGAACGCCTGCGAAATGTCTAGAAGGACGGCATTATAGAATTTCTTCTCCTTGAGGCTTTTGGATATTTCGTTTACTAGCCGGTGGGACTGTTGGATTGTTGAGTGGCGCTCATGGAAGCCCAGTTAAATCAGATTTTTTTTTTTTTTTAGTTTTTAAAGTTAAAAAAACAAATTCTATTTCCATTGCATTCTATCTCGAGATTTCAGAATCAAAAGCTACACAAGGTTTTGGAAATTTTTGAAAACAAATGACGTTTTTTCTTCACGACAAAACCCTAAATAGTAATTAGATTGAGACACCGATGTGGTGATATGTTAGACTGATGAGCTGGAAAAAACCATGCAGTGAAACATCGATATGTCTCTGTCTTCACCATACCATTTAGGGTTGTGTCGTTCAAAAAAACGTAATGGCTATTCAATAAACGGATTGCTGTAATTGATATAATTTTTTATTGTATCAATTTATTTCTTATAAAACAAAAATGACATAATGTGAAATCTTCTATTTTTTTATTTTGATAAAAAATGTGATTTTCTAAAAAATAGCTTTATTAGAAAATGCGTATTTTTTAAATCCTAAAACATAGGTATGTAATCTTATTTTTTCTTCAATAGTACCCCCTCCCTGTTTAACAAGAATCTATTCTTCTCTTTTCTCCAAATAAAACATTACCCATTCTAGATTAGTATACCTCTCGATCATGCGATACAGAGTTTTTTTACGAGAAACACCTTTTTTATTTAGGAGAAACAATGATGACGTCACAGCTTAACAGAATTCTTGATATCTAGATATGAATAATGAAATTATAGTCATCAAATTCTCTTTCATGTTTTATTAAGTAGAGCAGACCAAATTATTATAACTTTTAAATACCGGAAAACGTTTGCATTATTAATCAATAACATTCATAATACATTCCCTAGATATCGGTATTTGGGGTCATAATACCTGCACGAAAATGAGAATCTGAAAAATTGATGAGGTTCGGGTACTTATATTGATTTTCAAATTATTTCTTTTCTTGTCTAACAAGCTAAAGTTATCCACAAAAGGTTGAAGAACCTGTTAGAGTTAATGAACCCTGAGGTGCAATAATAAATAATTAGGTAGTGCATAATTTAATATTGCTATGGAATGATGTATGTACACCTATACATACTCTGTAACGTATTATACGTAAAAAACGCAGTATTTCTGACCCAGCAAGAATTTCTGTAATGAAGTTTATATACCGTGGGTATATCACGAATCAAATCAGTTGAGTAAATACACATGATGTTAATTTACACAGGTCGATTGTAATTTCACTCATGTCGGAAATTAATGAAATGGAGTTTTGGGCAGAAGTAGATATCTGTTGGGGTTCATTACAAACATGACATGCATGCTCATCGATCGAATACTGGAGTCGATAATTTGGATATGTTTAATGAAATTTTAGGAATCACGATAGGAGAAGTCCATTAAATTTGCTATAATTACAGTGTGTTCTGCTTTGAAGCACTATTATAGCCTAGAGACTCTCTCATCCCAGGAACGAGTCGCTATAGCCATCTTCGTCCTCCACACCTAACTTGACGAGAGTTCAGTCACTATCTCACAGAATTTTGCTCATCACGGAAAATTATTAACCGGAGAGTGAACATCGAATTTTTTTATATTTTTTTATTTTCGATTCTGATCTCTTCATACTAGACAGATCTTTCTACCGTTCACATGCGCAACCAAATTTGAAATTTAAATGAAGTCAGAAAAACAAAGCCTTATAAACCGAAATTTATTCATGAGATACTATAGTACTAGTGCGATATATCTCAATAACGGTTCATCATATAAATATTAACTCGATAAGATCTGAAAGCAGTGGGGTAGAATTATTTCCTGTACGTGATCAGGATAACGCCTGGGAGATGTTCGGGATTAGAAAGTAATAAGGTGGTCGGCTTTATTGGAAACCGATCTCGCTTCCCTCATTCAAAATTCCCTAGACACCTTGGCTTTTATGCCTTGTTTGCACGAAACTAGTAACTCTGAGCATCTATAATGAAGATTATAGATTAATTTTGAATATCTGATTTGTATTGTCAGGGATTTAGACCGTTTAAACTACTTCTTGTAGATAATAATATGGAGTATCACGAGAATCCCTAAAACGTGTCAAATTTTGATGATTATAGGCTTTTGTATCTTTCTAAGTAACTCTTGGTACTAAAATTTCACAGCGTATAAGTTATTTATTTATAGTAGAGTCCGCAAAGCCTCACATTGTGATTTTCATTTGCACTAAAAGATTAAAAGCTGAAGGCAATTTTAAATGAAAGTTAAATGAAGTTTAACCGTAAAAGCTGACAAAATCCCGAAGGCGTCATAGGTAGTCCTGTACGAAGGGGCTGTAGGGGGTAAAATGTAAAATTTATGTTTTCAACCCTTATATACTTCGTAGAATCTCTGCATACTTATTGATTATGAATAAAACACTAATGTTTTATAAAATTCTACAGTATATTGATGGATACTTAGCGAAACGTTACACGTGTTTCGCTACTTTTCATGTAGCATCTTCAGACGTAAATAAAATTATTGATACAGTAACATAGCAACAGTATTACCTAAGTGATCACAAAACAAATAACTATACATTAGTATGGAAATTGTGCACAGCAACTGACAGTTCCAAAAAATCAATTTCGAAGAAGCGGCAAGCGGAAAATTTTTCTTGCAACGAAAGTTTCTGTTTGCCGCTTCTCCGAAATTACCGAAAAACATGAATAGACGACTTATTACACAAAAAACAACACAAATTAGCCATAAACCTCATTTATCCTCAACAAAACCATGAAATCAGAAAATATTCATCACTAACATACTTTGGAAACGTTTCAACCCAAATATCAAGGATAATTTCTAACACCACTACATTTAATATTTCATTCAAATCTTTTATGAGTAATGGTTCTATATTGCTGAATGCAAAGGAAAAGTTATCTAAATTACAGAAATCTGAAATTTATCGATTAAACTGTTCTCATTGTAATTCAGTTTATATAGGACAGACTTGTAGAAATCTAGAAATTAGATACAACGAACACCTAAACTCTTACAGACTTAAACATCCAGAAAGATCAAATTTTGCAAAACACTTAATAGAAAACAATCACACTCTAACAGCAAACAACAAAATTGAATTACTTCATCATTGTGATCATTATTTTAAATTAAATTTTCTTGAATCTCTAGAGATCCACAGACATTTACATAATCAACAATACACAGTAATAAATGAACAGCTAGACACATATCGTTCTCCACTACTTGATTTTCTTCTTGATATCAACAACTAAGAAGATTCTGAAGAAATTGCATTATGATCTAGTTAGTTCTCTTAAAAATTCATTTAAATCTATACATCGGTACGAAAATTGTGTGCAGTGGCTGACATTTCCAAAAAGGTAATTTCGGAGAAGCGGCAAACAGAAACTTTCGTTGCAAGAAAAATTTTCCGCTTGCCGCTTCTTCGAAATTGATTTTTTGGAACTGTCAGTTGCTGTGCACAATTTCCATACTAATGTATAGTTATTTGTTTTGTGATCACTTAGGTAATACTGTTGCTATGTTACTGTATCAATAATTTTATTTACGTCTGAAGATGCTACATGAAAAGTAGCGAAACACGTGTAACGTTTCTATCATCCATCAATATACAGTAGAATTTTATAAAACATTAGTGTTTTATTCATGATCAATGGGTAAAATGTAAAAACTACCCCAAAAATGATTTTAACATTTTAAGCTATAAGAAAAACTCAACATTACGGCATATGTACGACCTGCGTCAGGTTAATAGAACAATTTTTTTTTATTATTGAAAATTTCTTAAGGCACGCGTAGTTGAATGGGAGACCATACGCTAAAGAGTGCGCTGATTTTGTGTGAAAAGTGAAAAGTAATTGTAGCGTGCGAACATATTTTTTTTTTGTGAAAATCATGTAGATCTGAGTGTCCCGATCAAAAATCATATTTCACTTTTTTGGTAGGTTAATTTGTTAATTTTTTATGGATTTTTCCGCAAGACGGTGCGAGGGCGATTAATGACAAGTTTCGCTTTCGTTGGATCAGATTGCACCGCGCTGTCATTACATGGTAATTACAAATGTAATACCCTACAGAGGTAAACGAGGTTACCCGTGCGTAGGTCTGGCTACATGCAATTAAACTCCTTAAATAGATATCTTAATTCTATAAAAACTAAAACTAAAAACTTAAAACTAACTATTACCATTACCTAATTATAGATAAATATGGAAGTTCCTACCCTCAATCCTGACCATTTTTACATCAAATTTTATGTGCCCAGTATCCATTTTTTATTTTCCTTTTTCTAGTGTTTTTGCATCTTATTTCCTTATATTCTCTTAGTCCAGTCATTACGTCGGAAATAACGGGTCAGAAATGCAAATGAACCGAGAAAGCCAAATTTTGGATATTACGTGGGGGTGGCCTAGAAAAGCTTAACTTCAAATTGTCGACCAAATTTACCTTGTATGTGCATTTTCCGCCATCTTGAAAAAAGGGTTAAATTCAGTTTTTTCATCATAACTCGGTTCTCCGTTGAGATACGAAAATTTTTATACAATACTTTTTTGTTGCTTTTCTTACAATCTGCAATTAAGGTCCTTTACATTTTTTACGTATCGTTCATCGTTATCGAGATATCGATCAAAAAAACCATAAATTTGGGTAGTGAATTTTGTTTTTTGCTATTTTCTTTTTTCTCCTGAAATATATCGAAAAAAATGTTTAATATCAAACTTGTAGAGCGTATTCAGGCCTACAATTTCGTTTTTTTGTTTGTTATTTTCGACAAAAATTACGACCTCTAGCGCGCTGCGAAGTTGTCCGGAGCGCGCCCGACGCTGCAATGTGCGTCTCGCCATACAATTGTACTAGATCTAGTACTTTTTTACTAAATCTAGTAATCTAGTACGTACTGATGAGAATCTAGTACTTTCTTGAAATTCGCCATTCTTATCTAATAAACCTGTAAGGTGCATGTGCATTCAGTACTTTAGGTTAATTAATATTAATAAATAATAATAACCTAACAGTTCTAACAAAACAACAAGATTTTAATTTTTCTTCCATGAATTTCTTTCATTTTTTTCCGACTGACATGAGACTCGCAGGAACTAAAACTTCGGAAAGGGTTAGACGTTCTAGGAAGAACCAATCACCAGAGTTCACGTTCGATGAAACTACTGCTCCGAAAGTTAGCCGCAGGAGAAGTTTCTTGCAAGGGACCAAAATAAAAACAACTTAATACAAATGCTTCGCCGTTATTTTACAAAAACCGGAATAAAAGTAGAGCAGGCTTTTGAGGGCGCTGATACTCTCATTGTAACCCCAGCAATTAAAGAAGCATCGATTTATGACTCTGTGGAAATCGTCGGCGAAGATATCGATCTTTTGGTTTTAATTACCGGACTTGCATAGGACAAAAAAAATATATTTTTTCGCAAACCACCGGCAAAACTGTACTCTCCGAATAGTTTCAAGCATGATAAGTCTGTTCTTGAGAACATTCTTTTCATTCGTGCTTTCAGCGGTTGCGACACCACATCGTCTTTTTATAATATGTATTGTAAAGTCGAAATTCATCAACACCCTCGAGAAAAACCCGAACTTACGGTCATCGGTAGAATTATTTAAGCAAGAAAAAGTCGATTCGAAGATGCTAGTTTGCGCTGGAAAGCTATTCCTTATCGCTCTGTATGGCGGTGATAAAGAGAAGACATCGATTAATATTTTGCGGTTCCACCGCTTTTTGCAAAATCAATGACGACGATCAAAATCAATAATCTTTCACTACTCCCACCAACGGAAAGCGCAGTCTGCCAACACGTTTTCCGGACATATCTACAAGTACAAACGTGGCTCGGATTTTTCAAAGATCCTCAGGAATGGGGTTGACGACAGACAAATTACGGGCTTGAACCAATTAGCACCACAGCCGAACCCGCTCCACCCGAACTTTTAAAACACATTTCATGCAAATGTGGGGCTGCTTTATTGTGCATGGGTGCAGGAAAGCAGGGATTAGTTGCTACGTTATTTGCCTGCACTGTAGTGGACAAATATAACTTCGCCAGAGTCGACATTTTATTCAACGACGATCACGATGATGATGATGATTTGATGTTTCAACCGTCACAGCATCACTTCCTGCGATTTAAGAGTCTTCACGACTCGAAGAGTCTGCCGAGGAGGAACTTCTACAGCCAGGACCATCAAAACGACAAAAAATGTTTGAAAAAAATGACCACCTTTAATTATTATTTTTTACTACACAAAAATTATTTGATCAATAAATCTCATGTGTTTGATTCATAATTTAGCTGGTTTATTAATTTATTTTGTATTGCAATAATTCCCTGAACAACCTTTCATTAATTTTGACGTGTGGATACAAGCGTGCGAGCGGCTAAAAATCAAGACTGCACATCAGTCTTACCGACTTCGTGGCGCGCTAGAGGTCGTAATTTTTGTCGAAAATAAAAAATAAGAAAATAGAATTGCAGGCCTGAATACATTAGACATTTTTTCGATATCTTTCAGGAGAAAAAAGAAAATAGCAAAAAACAAAATTCACTACCCAAATTTATGTTTTTTTCGATCGATATCTCGATAACGATGAACGATACGTAAAAAACGTAAAGGACCTTAATTGTATATTGTGATAAAAGCAACAAAAAAGTATTGAATAAAAATTTTTGTATCTCAACGGAGAACCGAGTTATGATGAAAAAACTGAATTTAACCCTTTTTTCAAGATGGCGGAAAATGCACAAGGTAAATTTGGTCGACAATTTGAAGTTAAGCTTTTCTAGGCCACCCCCACGTAATATCCAAAATTTGGCTTTCTCGGTTCATTTGCATTTCCAAATGTATATAATGACTGGACTATCTGGGCAACGCATTAAACAATACCATAGCCTTTACTCCACTCTTTTTTGAGCTGACAGTTCTGTACCTAAGTGACAGATTTAATTCCTAGTTACACTAGCCGACAGTGAGTATTTAGAGTTTAGTTCTTTTTTGTAATATTTTTTGATCATGTAATCTTTTTGCATGATTTATTACTAGGTTATATAAAGCGTATATAAAGGTTATCCAGCTAAAATAAATGAGCTGGAATGGTTGAGAATGGAAAACCTTTTCAAATATCATATGAGCTCGTTAGTGTACAAAATCTTATATACATCGACACCTCCATACCTCAAAGAGAAATTGTTGTTAAGAGGTGACATGCATCATCGCCTTATTAGATATACAGATACATTAATGCTACCCAAATTCCGTCTTGCTGGGTCTCAGAGATGTTTCACGTACAATGCGGTTAGAATATTTAATGCTATACCTAGCTTTATGAGAACACGTACCCTAAATTTTTTGAAAAAACATTATAAAGTTTATTTACTGGAAATTCAGCAGCGGTTGTGAAGTTATTGTTTTGTTGGTTTAAGTAAATATGTTGTTAATTTCATTGGCTGGAGGTTAAGTAGAGTAGCCCAGGCTAGACTTCGCCTCCCAGTTTAATTTTGTATTGTAAAATGTAGGTACAGTACACAAACAAATAAAGGCTCTTTATTATTATTATTATTATTATTATTATATACTTTTAGATATGTATTGTTTAAGCAACATTTTTAAGCTTTTTATAGTCAAGTATAATAATAGGTTCAGGTTTAATTGTTTCAATTTTTTCTATAACTAAAAACAACGGATAATGATCATTGAAAAGATTAGCGTATTTAACAGCAAGTGATTCAAAATTATTAGCACATTAAAAACACAAATTTAAAAGCACTGCCCCTTAAAAAGCTTCTCAACAGGGACAAGATTATCTTCAAAGATGCCAATATAAAGAAGTTTTTTATCACGAATTGACACCTTTTCCTGTATGGCATTAACTCCGACTAATAAAAGTGTTTTGTGGCATATAGTTGATTCTGCTTACCCCAACAGCTATAAATCATAAAATATTACCAGTGAGTTTGAGAAAACTCAACAACTGCATCAACTTATGGGGACAATGCGGATGTTTTAAGTGAGATAGTTTTTAAAAACTCATTCAATGAAAGAGTTGACGTAGTCATGGACCGCTCTCATGAGATGTCAGTTTGAAGTCGAATAATGAGGGACTTGCAAATGGTAACCGTAAATTGAATCAACGACAATAATTGGTCTTCAATTTTCCGCAGCAGTGGCATCTCTTTCGGTATTCAACCAGCAACAATGAACCGACTTTTTGTCTCATCGATTCTACGAGTATTCCAATGATTCAAGCTTAAAATTTGTCACCAGCGAGGGATTCAAAAATATTAGAGTGTATAAATCTAAATTATCCACGTAATATCCATTTACTTCCCTATAGTCACGAAGAAGCTTATATGAGAATCCTTTTATACATCCTGGATCCGAAACGCGCACGTTATTCAAGGTGTGAAATTGACTGCAAAATACGGACGTTCTTGAAATATTTGCTCATTTCAAAGACCAACTTAGCGATGAAATTTGATTAAAAGTTGGAATAAAAAACAACGCTCAATTTGTAGCAGTAGCAGTGCATGAAATACGAATTTCTCTAAGTCTGCTGATACATTTAACTGCCTTTGTTACCCTTACTGTATAGAACGAATTTTTGCCGTCTTGAAGAACTTTTATTGATGAAAAAAGTCCTAAAGCCGCGTTCTTCTACATGGAGTCCTTTCAAAATTCGAAAAAATCGGTTCTTCTGGTATCATTTAAAGTTTCAGTTTTCAATCTAGGGGGCTGAAATTTTTCAGATTAAGATATCCATAAGGGAGTGGTCTGGTATTGCATTTGAGCAAAATTAACCGAGCGGTAATGGCGGCCAAATTCAAAAATTGATATTTTTTGAACCTCTGTATGAGCAAGATGGAGAAAACTTTGAAACCAAATTAACAGAGATTGTTCGAACTTGACTTCAGTGTAAAAAAATTGCAATTTTTCAATTTCCCATGACTTGTGTAAGAAAGGAGTAAAAATGGCTAAATTTTTATGGCCCATTTTTTATGAGCTTTATGAGCACATTTTTAAAGGAATTGAACGGATTTTTTCTCAGTAGACAACTATACTAATAACCTTCAACCTTCAAACATTTCTATAAGCAAATTAGAAAAATGGCGCAGGTATCCGAATTTTTTTCAATGATGTTTATTTCTCAAAAATTTCAAATTTTCGAATTTCAAATTTTCGAATTTCAAATCGCCTACTACTTTTTCGGATTTCAAGGTAGTCGAAAAATTTGCGTTTTCAAACTTTGGGTAGCCAGTGGTGTGCATGGAAAAAGGGGCAAAATTGCTAAACTCGCCTTTAATCATTAATCGCCCTCGAGCACCGTCTTGCGGAAAAATCCATAAAATACTAACAAATTATCCTACCAAAAAAGTGAAATATGTTCCATAATTTGGACACTCAGATCTATAAGATTTTTACAAACTATTTTTTGCTTAAATCTTATACAAAAAGTTATACAGTAGGTTAGATGCATTTCATGTCTAAAATATTAAATCATTTTCAGGAGCGCACTTTTTAGCGTATTATACGGTCTCTCATTCAACTACACTTTAAGGAATTTAATAAAATGTGCTAAGGAATAATAATAAAAAAATACTTCCATTAACATGAAGCAGTACATATTCCAAAACGTGGGGGCTTTTGTTGTAGTTTAAAATGTTACAAAATTACTTTTGGGGTAGTTTTTACATTTTAACCCCTACAGCCTCCCCCCTCCCCCCCGTACAGGACTACGTATGACGCCTTCGGGGTTTTAGCAGTTTTTACTGTGGAGGATTATTTGAAATTCGACTTTAAATCTTTTTGTGCAAACGAAAAATCATTTATAGAATTTTTTTTTATTATTATATTTTTATTATGATATATTAACGTAACGACAAAAGCCTAAAATCGTTGATTGAAAGAGATTAACCCAATCAGGTTTTGATCAGTTTCTGGTCATCTCCATGTGAAAACAAAAACTTTTTAATTTTATAATCGTGTAGGTAAGTCTATGAAAACTTATAACTATGAGCAAGAGTTCGTGGATTTAATGTCTAAGTTGCCTCCACGATCGGCAAGGATATAGCTACTGCGTTTTTCTATAATAAGATGACTATTACATTCACGCATATTTTCTTAATAAGATTTTGAGTAATTTTTAGAGCTGAAGAAGCTTGACAAGTATGCCCTTTCTGTATTTGGAACTTCTGTACCTATCCAGAATGCACATGCCGGATTGCAAACTTAAAAAATTCCTATTAGGTAACTGTAATGACAGAATCAATCTCGAGAAATCGATTTTTGTGGGCATATGCCCATGGAGACTTCTGATCTACTCATAGAACACTACCGATCTCCAATGTTGCAGCCAATTTTACCCGGAGCCAGTTTCCATAAGGATTCTGCGGGGTCCTTTAAAAAAAATTGAAGATGCCTTTTTATTAGTCCTCTTCTGGAACTTTGTCTTTGAACAAATTAAAATTTATAAGAACTCAGGAATTTTGTGAAAATCACCACATAAATGTTTATCTGGCACCATAATAAAATATCAAATTTATGATATCCAACGCCCTGCTGCAGCAGATAATATTTTATAGCGGTATCTTTGAGCCAGAATGAAATCAAGGATGTTAAACAAATATGGATATGATCATAAATAGGAAAGAAATCATAAAATGTAGCCACCTTGATAAATTTACTTCAATCATAATTTACAATTTCTGGGTAATATTGTTTGCTTATAGGTAGAAAGCGACGTTCCACTGACACAATATCACGAACGGCTGGCTTTATTTTGAAAGATTTAGTAGGGTCCAACATTCAGTTGCAAAAATTTGCGTATCTTCGGAAGCCATTCTGTTTTGTCCCTTGATATTGTCCTTTATATGGCGCCGATGTATGGCCGATGCACGTTGCTCGTCCGGCCAGGATGCTGGAAATTCCCATAAGGCTTTGTCATTTCGCGGGATTTATGTACCTATGTATTGTTGGCGGAATTTTACCTCAAAAATCGGGAATAAAGGGAAACACCGATAAAAAATACGTGACCTCCACGCGAATGTTAATGCGGTTTATTTAGAGACCTGATTTACGCATATTCACAATAGCAGAATTATAATTGAATTTTGCTCGTTTATGTTTTTCAATCTTTAAACATTGTAACAGCTTGGGAAAAATGTATCTGTGAACAAGTAGACAGAAATGTGGTGTGGCTATCGTCATTCTGATTATTACACATGCACGTGTGCGTATATTTCATTTCTGCACATTGCCGCCAATAAAGTTTGGTTCTAAGTTTTTATAGTTGCTATAAACGTAAAAGGTAAGGCGAGTTTCCTATCCGCATTACTTATTCAATTATTTTCCCTGCTGTTGAGATCACCACTTCACATCAAAATTTGAACATAATTTTGATGGTTCAGGTGGTTAATTATTGAAATAGATTGTTAGCAGCGCTTATCGACCGTAATGGAATGTTAATAACCCGAAGACCTTACAGGGTTGATTTCCTGCAAGGTGTGCATCAATTTATTAACAACGTGTGCATCAATAATTATTATACTGTGGTGTACCTACGTAATTACAACCCTGCCAGGTCTGGAATAATCACGGGCCTTAACTAATGTTTGATTATACCAAATATCACATGCAAACAGTCATTTGGAGGTGGAATATTAGTGCAACTAATTAATGTGTTATACATTATGATATGTATTATGTAGGTATTTTCTACAAAGTAATGCAGTGAAAACGTTTTTGCATGTATGTAATAAACTTTATGCATGTTCAAATACCCATGTTCTACATTATAAATCCGACTAAATAAAATACTTTTATATTGGCTGACAATGTACTGATACTTATAATATGGTACATTGTTGCTATTATTAATAATAATTAGTTATTTATGCAACAAGTGCATAAAGTGGTACTTTTTTTCACGACTGGGAAGTTTGACCGCATGAGCCGCAGGCGAATGCGGCAATCCCAGAAGTAAAAAAAGGCACTTTATGCATATGTTGCATACAAAATTTTATCTACGAGTGACTTAAATTAGAACTAAAAGTTATTATTATAAAATAAAATCTTTCCAATGCATTCATATCTTATGTAAGTGTTTCTTTGAAGCTATTAAGGCTTTTTTCATCACGTCAGTTCATAAAGGTGACATATTGCTTCTTTAGATTTTTGAGGTAGGTACCTAACAGATTTTGTGCAGCCACATTTGATTGAAAAATAATTTCTTCTGGGGTAGAAGATATTTCATTCATTGAATCATCTACAATGGTATCCATTTTAGGTAACTAAACGACGCAAAACACAAAATATTAATTGTAGGTACATAGATCTGGCGCACTGCTAATAAACTGCGACGTTTCTCTAGTATAGGTTGATGTCAACAAGCATTTGGAGCGGTTGGCATCGGGATACTATGTAATTCAGCGTTCAGCGTCTCGTATTGCAGTGCGAACGCCCCGATCGAGCCAACTGAGCCGAGCCGCTAGCGTTCACCAGAACTTCCACTAGGCGAACGTGCATTAACGTGTCAGATTTAGCGTTAAATAATGAACCGCTACGGCACTTTATTTCACCCGAACTACTTTATTTCACTCTTCAAGATAATCATACATTTTATGAACTAAGAAACGTCTAAAAAAGTGGATTTTATGAATCACTCGTAGATAAAATAAATTTATTTCGTTTTCAAATTCACTATAGAAGGGCACTCTCTCTCACTCATCCGTTGAGTTTAGATTGTAAAACATTTTTACTTATTATTTTAAAATTTGACTAGGAAGCAAAAATATAAAAATTATTTGAAAATAACAATTTAAAATTATACATAAAAATAATTAATTTTACATAATAAATACGCTGCAAAATTCGATAAATCGCTTGTAAATAATTAATGTAGGTATCGGGGGATACTTATAACGATCAGAGTGCAGCTCCTGTGTTGTGGAGTAAAAACCACAAACCCGTGGGGTCTTTAAATAATGCAAGGAAAATTTGGAGCGCACTTAATGTGTTTCTCTGGTTGCCTACTAAACATTGAAAATACAAGTAATTACAACCACCGGACACCAGTTGGTAAGATATACAGTTAATATAGGTTGTTCCTAAATACCAGGTACCTACATATATAAATTTTTAGTCATGGTCGGTCCCCAAAAGCTCCGTTACCGATCTACAGGGTGTTAAAATGTCAAGATTTGTTTTTTTTTCCTTTAAAGTAATGAAACTTTAGTCAAATATGGTGACATCAGCATCAATTTTAAACAGGTAGTGCCGATTAAACTGTGCAAAATTTTACACTTGCCTGTATATTCTCACAACTCTTTGGTATGACCAATGATTTAAGCCTTACAACATAACCTATATTCCAGATTATAGCTCAACATCTTAAAAATTATGGGAGCTGTAAAGAAAAAAGTATTTTTTTTATTTCTTCACTCTGCATGCAGATCAGTAACGAAGTAGTTGCGAACCTATGTTTATATGAACTTTTAGCCATAAAATAAACCAAAGAATTACCTCCCTTCGTATCTAAGTACCTGGTATTCATGAACACCCGGTATTAGTTCAAACTTTCGTATAGTACGCGTAGTTTGTATCTGGGTGATATGACATGCTGATGAGTTCATAATGAGGACGAAATGTCTGTCCGTGTCTTCAGTTTCGCCTTACATTCTGTGCGAAAGTGTTCTCATTCGTTCTGCAAAGAACCTACAGGGTGTTTTAGTGATATAGAACCAAAGTTAAAGGGTAGTTCCAGTTTCTCTCATAAATAGAACTTGAAAAAATAAGTTTAAGCTCAACATGACGTTTCGTTTTAAAGATACCGGATGTCATAAAAAAAAAGAGTTTTTGGTTAATAAATTTAAACCGATTTTGATGAAACTTGGCATGAACAATTAACAAACAAAGCTCTTTAATTTGACTTACAATTTTTTAAATTTTTTAACCATTTAACAAGATAGGGAAGGAAAAAAGACGCCAGCCCTTAATATCTTGGCACTGGAAGACGTCTACAAAGTCTGAAATAGCAAAATTACAGATCTTTGTTTTGTAACGTCTGTTTTTTTTTACAAGACGTTTTAATTATATTACTAATGCCTTCAGACGGGGTTAGGTGTGGACTCAGACAAAATTATACACAACATTAAAATACCAAACATAAATTTATTAAATCTTTAAATTATTGTATTTAATACATTCGTGAATACATTATACATCTGTCCAGGAGCACACCCAGCACCGGCTTCTATTGCTAATAACCGATTTTTCTTGCGGCTGGCTGCTTCCTCTCTAGGTCAAGTTCACCAGTATTCACGGAGCAGGTTTCTTATCGCTCTATTATCGATTAGCTGTAACAGATAGTTTAATATGGGGCGTAAAAATGTCTGAAATACTGAATCTCCTGGTTAAGATTTAGGTACTAATAAATTGGTGGAGTAGATTTTACGATTTAGCGGTCTATCAGGATAAAAAGATGACTGGCATTAATAATTATAGTTCATGGTAATATGCTGATACGGAACCGATATGAGTAGATATACCTACGAATTTGCTGGTAGTTCGGCTTTTCAAATTAAAAATATTATTTATTGCCAACGCTAAAAATTTAGGATCGTCTATTTGAAACATGCAAGAAGACATTCGTTCTCACGAAATCTATTAGAGGAGAAAATTTAATTTACACAAGGGCTACTTGAGATTCCCCACCAGGATATCAGCTGGAGGAAAATCAACACCGCATTACGGACGACCAATACTCGTCCAAAGTACCGGTTGTAGATTTTGTTTTGCAAATTTAATCCACTGAGTCAGTACCTACAGTGGGCCAGACGGAGGGATACGGAGATACGTTGGACCGAAATAATTAGGCAAATGGTGTGAATCAGTACTTCATTCCGAGCCCTGGTTCGAGTCCGGATAGCATATCAAACGGGATCGACGAAAGGGAGTCAATTCCAGCCCGTTCGTTCTCCCCAAATTGAATCTCGATCAATACCCGAGTTTCGTATCAAAGGATATGGTTTAATGGGGAGTCAATTTCAACCCCTTAATTTGCCACCCTGTATCTTTTAATCCAAACTTAATTTTGAGCTGAAATTTATTCTTTCAACTTATATTTATACAGGGTAAGTCATTGATATGGGAAAGCTCGATTACACCTATACCATTAAAGATATCGAAATGAACCAAAAAGTGCTGTAAATGGGAGGGTAAAGTGCAGTTTGTAAAATTATTTTCAGATACACAGGATGGCCCAATATCGCTGTACGCCATACAACTTTGTTATTTTAAATAGGACACCCTCTATATTATTACCTTTTCAGATTATTTGAGAAAAGTAAAAAAGAATGGTTTGTAAAGTTGAAGTTTGTAATGAGCGATTTATGAGTTATAAACAAATGAAAATCGCGATTTTCCATTTTCAAAGCAGCTTATATTGAAAACGGCTCGAGATATGGAAAAACGGTTTACATGTTCCTATCTTAACTTTTCAAGCGGTATCCTATTGGATGGATGAAATTTTTATACAGAGTGGTAGAAAATTTGATTATTTTCATCACACATAAAAATTTAAGCTACATGATAGGATACCAAATGAAAAATTAAGATAGGAACATGCTAAGCCGTTTTCCTCTATCTTGAGCTGTTTTTAAGAAAAGCTGCTTTGAAAATGGAAAATCGCGATTTTCATTTGTTTATAACTCATAAATTGCTCATTACAAACTTCAACTTTACAAACCATTCTTTTTTACTTTTCTCAAATAATCTAAATATGTAATAATATAGAGGGTGTCCTATTTAAAATAACAAAGTTGTATGGCGTACAGCGATATTGGGCCATCCTGTGTATCTGAAAATAATTTTACAAACTGCACTTTACCCTCCCATTTACAGCACTTTTTGGTTCATTTCGATATCTTTAATGGTGTAGGTGCAATCGAGCTTTCCCATATCAATGACTTACCCTGTATAGAGAGAAGAACTAGGTACCCCTTTAAATTTGTCCCTCTATATCACTGAAACATCCTATAACGGAATTCTTTTTTTTTTAATAACGTCTTTATTTTTTCAAGTTCCTCTCACCCTTCCAACTTTCATTACTCTTCTTCTCGTTTTTTAAATGTAATTTTCCGTATTCCATCTTGAATGGATTCCTTAAGAAGATATGACTAATTTTGTGAAAAATATTACAATACTTCACTGAACACACTTCTTTGGGAAGAAAAATTGAATTTAGTTTAAGAAAGTTTCGAGCAGTTATCTATGTTTGGATGAATATCCAATAATATTTTTCAAAATCAATTCTAGTCTTCATTATTAAGATCCTACTTGAACAACGATGCCACATTGTCAAATATCATTGGAAATAAGTTTTTTTTTTTATTTTTTTTTTTATTATTTATTAATGCTACAATCTAGTCAGTGACCAATGAGTAACGTTTTTCTCACTTAATTTACTAAGTTAGTCAAGCCTAAAAACAAAACAAAAACATCCACTGATGTTCCTATAGCAAATTTTAGTTATCAATTAAGGTACAATCTCTGCGCACCAAACAGTCCACACTTAGTCGTTTTTCACAGGATTTGTTTACACAAATCACTTCACACTAACTCATGAGGTTTCGTCCTGTTGAGTCTTCTTCTCTGGCTTGAACTATCCAGAAGCTGGATGGCCTCAATATTTTCATGTTGGAGAAGTCTTTCTTCATGGCTTCTTGCAAATCTCTTTATTTCCTTGTCTATTATACTCCATCCGGAGGTCTCTATGGAGGTCTTCATTACGGATATACCAAGGTGCATTTACAATTCCCCTTAGCACTTTATTTTGAAAAGTTTGAATTACGTTGATGTTGGTCGATTTGGCACATCCCCACAACTGTATGCCGTACGTCCACACAGGTTTTAAAATTTGCTTGTAAAGAAGGAGCTTGTTATGCGTTGATAAGACTGAGGATCTTCCCAGCAACCAGAACATTTTTCTATATTTGATGTTTAGTTCTTCTCGTTTTTTTTACATGAGCTTTCCACCGCAATTTGGCGTCTAATGTTAAGCCAAGGTATTTGGCGGTATTAGAATACGGGACTTCTCTCCCATTTACATTTATAGGTACATGGCCAACTTGTTTGTTAGTGAAATCAACGTGTATTGACTTACCCTCGTTCAATTTTATCTTCCATTTCGTAGTCCATTTATTCAATGTATTAATCGCATTTTGCAATTTATTAGCCGTTTCTCTATTGTCTTTGCCCTCTGCTAGGATAGCGGTGTCGTCGGCGAAAGTAGCTATGGCGAGATTTTTCAATTCTGGTAAATCACTCATATAAAGGAGGTAGAGGATCGGACCCAGGACACTTCCCTGTGGAACTCCGGCGTTAATTCCCTTAAGCTCGGAGTAACAGTCATCCTGTTTGACTCTAAAGTACCTCTCGGTTAAGTACGATTTTAAGATGTCTGAATATTGTTTGGGAAGAATGGAAGTTAATTTATGTATTAATCCTTTATGCCAAACCCTATCAAATGCCTGCTCCACGTCAAGAAATATAGCTGAGCAAACTTTTCTCTCTTCAAGTGCATTTTCTATAATGTTGGTAACTCTATGAAGTTGATCTATGGTGGAGTGTTTTTGTCGAAATCCAAACTGATGATTGGGGATTAAATTTTTTTTTCAATAATTGGTTTCATTCTTCTGAGGAGTAGTTTTTCGAATAACTTGGATACAACAGGCAGTAATGAAATGGGCCTATAAGAGGAAACTTTATGTGGTGGTTTGCCTGGCTTAGGTATCATGATTATTTCCGCAACTTTCCATAGTAGAGGAACGTATTTTAGTCTAATAGCAGCATTGATGAGGTGGGTCAGCTTAACAAGCACTTTTCTTGGTAGTTCTTTTAATACTTTTCCTGTTATCAAATCGAATCCAGGAGCTTTTCTTGAATTTAAATATTTAATTTCATTGGTAACTTCCTTTAGAGTTATTGGGCTTATATCTTCTTCGTTTTGTGGAATATTTTCCTCCAACATTTCTTCTTCTAGAAATAAGGTTGAACATGAACATAATAATATGTTCAGAAATAGTACAAAGCCAAAAATATGACCCGATTTCAAATCCAGAAGGTCCTAGCAACAGTTAAAAGCGCAAAATGTACCAAATGTTTCAGAGATTGCCAAGCACACTTTTTTCATCGTGATTGTTTGACGACGCGATTGCAGCAACATTTCCTTACTGAAGATAATATGAAATAACTATTTCTTTATTTTAAAATAAGATGTTGACATTTTAGTAGTAAAAAATAGCAGAGATGAGTTGTTACCTGCGTTGTGATTCTGTGTTCAGTTCAGTATAATAAGTCGGTGTCGGTATGAATTTGTTGAAGTTGAAATGTCTGCAGGCTGGCTTATTCCGTATCCAACGTTCATTTCGTGAAACCTTAACAAAAAGTTCCGGAAAGAATTTAAGTACTTTACTTTCAGATTCAAATGTCAGATCAAATTGGAAAATTTGTATTGTTCCTTCACGTTTTAAGAATTTCCGGCACGACGTTGTTTAGAAAAGAGAACAAAATATTTATGAAAGTTTTAGAGAAAAGCTCGAAATACGATAAAGTTATAAAATCTTATTTAATTTTGTAATATAGTAATAATTAAATCCTCCGAGTTAACCACTACAATAGAAACACAATTCAGTAGGTATATTTTGAAAACGTAAGATGTCAACAAAATGAGATAATTCGCAACAAAATTGGTATGTCTTAATCCCCATGTTATAAGAAAGGGATCGGATCCTCTAATGAGAAAAAAGTGAATTATATTCTGAGTACCTATAAAAATTTCCAGGCAACAATTATGGGGAAAGAAAATTTTATTTGAGTTTTTTTTGTATACGAATTTCAATATCGCCTTAGCGTTCATCTGATTTAAGTTTTTAATACTTTTTATAGTCTGTTCGAAGACCAAAGCTCTTGATATTGAGCCGCATTCAGTCGAAGGACTACGCTTTTTCTGATTGCTCTGAGAAATATCGAATCAGAAATACTTGTTTAATAATGTAATAAGAAGAAACAATGATCTGTAGATTATTCGCTCCATCTTATTATTAACATTGCTCATGAATGTTGTATCTTTTTTATTTTTATTGCGTCGAAATGTGTTTATAAAGAGTCTCTCACAAAATTGAATTAACCACGAGATATATAGCGAATTAAAATTTGAAAATTTGCTATAATGATGATCAAACCATATGCGTCAGTTATCAGTGTACAATGTTAGATGGTTAATAGAAGAACACACAGAAATAGTGAAATTAGAGTGGATATATAGTAATAATTTAGAAGCAGTTAAAAATCCATGCAGATAAAAAATAAGATAAGTTTATCATCTTCACTGAAAGAAATTAAGGTAAATTTATAATTCAATATTTACGATTTAATCTACCTACTAAAAATAACAACACCTGGGAAATAAATAAATAAATATAGAATAGATTGGCAACTAAAGGGAATGGGAGAAATAAAGTTAGAAGAGATAAAGAAATTGTTAGATAACCAAACTGAAAATATAGTGAAACAGTTTGGAAGGGCCATCAAAGAGGTAGGAATCAAAAATAGAAAAAACTCGGAAAAGATTATAGAATTGCAAAGTAGAGTACTTAGTTTGGAGAGAAAATCACGGAAGAACAATATTGTAATATTTGGTATGCGTATAGAACATGAGTCCTTAACAGAGCGAACTATTTTGGAACTAAATCGTATATTAGAACTCCAGCTCACCACTGCTGATGTAAATGATGTTTATAAGGTTGGAAAAAGTGAAAAACCACCAATAGTACTGGAGTTTAAGTCTTACCTAAAAAAAAAGGAGATATTTGAAAACAGAGAAAAATTTAAGTTATTAAAGAGTGAAGGCATAGCCATTTCTAACGACCTATGCAAGGAAGATCGACAAGTACAGAAGATATTGAGAAAACACTTGAAGCTAGCAAGAGAACAAAATAAGCAGGCAGCAATTAAAGGCCAGAAACTGAAAATAGAAAACCAGTTGTTTTCAGTACATGAATTAGAAGAATCAGAAAATTCAGAATACGAATCACTACAGGAGAGTTCGGAAGAGGGTGATGTTGATACGGATTATCGAACTGAAGAACAAGAGAACGTTGCTGATAGAAGAGTTAAACGCCACTTAAAAATTAGTAGAAGAGGCAGAAAACAAAGTGTGGTGTCAGAAAGCAAAGTCGAAGTGTCCGAAGGCAATCGAAGAATCGAAATCGATAGGGTTGGAGAGAAGAAAAAAAGTCCAGGATTACACACACCAAAAACGCGAAGACAGAAGTTAAGGAAGTATTGATTGGTATTTGTATGTAATCATTATTGTTTTTTTTTTCTCTTGTATTAAAACATTGTTGTTATTTGTATGGGTGTGGATATGGCGAGGCACTAGATTGATCTTATTGTTTGTTTTATTGAGCACATGCAATGTGCAGGGGAAGAAAATTTTGATTGTTATTCTCTGTTTATATTTGATCATTGTTTTTATTTGTTATTGTTCTTTGTTGTTTGCTTAGGTATAGGTATGGATAGGCATTAGAATGTAATTATTATTTGTTTCAATAGACACATAATATGGATAGGTATATTAGAGATTTTCAAACTGGGGAAATAAGAAACATAGAGGCGGAAAACATACAGACAGCTGATGGATTTCTGGCAGGTAAAAATTCATACCGAATATTTCACACAAATATTAGAAGTTTGGCAAAGAATTTTGTGCAGCTGGAGGCTCTTTTGATGCAGTTCACATGTTGCTTTGACTTGATTGTATTAACGGAGACGTGGAAGATACCTGACACAAGCTTATTTCATTTTACTGATTACACTAGGGTATACAATGAAGGTAACTTTAATCAAAACGACGGTGTCGTCATATATGTGAGAAAAAATATTGATTTTCATTTTAGTCTTCACAATATTAGCAATGTAAATATCATTAGAGTAACTGTTAACGAAGGTAAAAAGAAAAAGTTGTCTATTACGGCTATATACAAACCCCCACCTATTCTTAGTAGCACGTTCTTACCAGAACTAGAACAATACTTAAACACACACGCAAGAAGTAATACTGAGATAATAATAGGTGACATAAACATCAACATTTTACAACAGTCTAGTGCAAGTGACGAATATTTAAACATAATGCAGGAGCACGGCTTCGGGTCGCTCATCAATACTTATACAAGAATTCACAAACAAAGTAAATCTTGCATTGACCACATATTCTTTAGAAGTGATAATGTAGGTATCGGTGATGTTTGTCCGATGACATTGTTCTCCACGGTTTCCGAGCATTTACCAACTATGCTACTGTTCCCGAAAAATAAGACCAAGGATGCCAAAAGCGTAATCGAATATAAGCTAACTAACTATAAAAAACTAAGAGAATACCTAACGCAGGGAAAATTTAAAGAACTATTTTCAATAAAAGATGTCGATATTGCAACCGATATTTTTGTTGATATATTAAAGCAATCTATAGATCTGTTCACCAAACAGGTACGGTACAAGATAAATAAGAAAAGAAACTGGATCACAGCAGGTGTCATAAAATCCATGAAAGTAAGGGATAAGTTTTTTGCAGTTTATAAAAGAACGGGATGTCAACAAGCGTATGCAAGATATAAAATTTATAGGAATAAAATAAATAATTTGATCAAAGAACTTAAAATTAATTACTATAAGGGCAAGATAAAAAAGGATAATAATAATTGTAGAAAGTTGTGGCAGACTGTAAAGGAATATGCAAATAAGGAGACTAAGGTAAAACACGATAACATAACTGAAATAATTGATACATATAAGGGGGAAAAAATTGTGGATCCAATAAAAATTTCAAATAAATTTAATGAATATTATAGTAAAGTGGGACATGAAATGGCTAATAAAATAAGAAGTGAAATTAGGGGTGGTTTTGTTATTAATGAGAAACCAAGTAGAAACGAAAAGTCGTTATTCTTAACACCGACAGATAAAACTGAGGTCAAAAATGTATTAATGTCACTAAGGAACGACGCAGCACCGGGATTTGATTCCATACGAGCTGAAACACTAAAACAAATCAGCGATCAAATAGCTCCACCTCTTGCACATATAATTAATCAGATAATGAGTACGGGAAAATGCCCTCGACACTTTAAAAAAGCAATAGTCGTCCCCAATTTATAAATCGGGAGACAAAGCAGCGATAGAAAACTATCGCCCAATTTGTCTGATCTCTAATATAGCAAAAGTTTTTGAAAAAATAATTAAAAAAAGATTAGTAAGATTTCTAGAAGACACTAAATCATTGTCGGGTCTACAATTTGGATTTAGTGAGGGAAAAAGTACCAATGATGCTATAGCTCTACTAGTGGGTAAAATATATAAATGCTTAGATAAAGGAAGACCATGCGGTGGTATTTTTATAGACTTAGCTAAGGCATTTGACTCTGTGTCGCATGACATTTTACTAGAAAAATTAGAAAATATTGGTGTCAGAGGCCTGTGCTATGGAATGTTTAAAGACTACCTGCATCAAAGAACACAACTAGTAAAAATAAAAGAAACACATAGCGTCGAGAGAGACGTCACTATTGGTATACCCCAGGGGACGGTGCTCGGTCCTATTCTTTTTATAATATATATAGATGGCCTTCTAAAAATTAAGAATAATGGCACTCTGATATCATATGCTGATGACACAGTGCTATTCGTAGAAGCTGGAACTATGAATGAACTAGAGGTAAACATGATAGCTGATATGCGGAGAGTTATGGAGTGGTTTGACAAAAACCTATTATCTGTGAATCTTAAAAAAACAAAATATCTCCTATTTGCAAATAATATCTTGGGAATGCCCAAAAATCAAAATATAAAAATTAATCTACCTCATAGACAGATACAATGGACCATAGACAGGGCTAATAATACAAAATATTTGGGAGTCATATTTGACAGATACCTAAAATGGGATCTACATATAAAGGAGTTAGTCAGAAAAATCAGGTCGCTGTCATATCTTTTTCGACAGACAAAAAATATTCTTAGTTTAGATGAAAACTTGGTCCTTTATTATTCCTTGGTGCAGTCATTGTTGTTATATGGGATAGTAGCATGGGGAGGTGCATATGCCATCACGATGAAGCCGCTGGAAGTAGTACAGAAGAGAATACTAAAAATTATTTACGGGTTAAGTACACTGTGTCCAACGGATGAGCTGTTTCAGAGGTGCAAAGTTTTAACCGTACGAGAAATTTTTTATAAAGTTTCAGTCATTTACCTTGCCAGAAATGATTTGCTTCAGGCTGCAACACAACATAAATATGGAACTAGAGAGAACAGTGGGGATAATATAGGGCAGCCCACTGTTAGAAAGACTATAGGACAGAGATCATACTACTTCATAGGACATAAAACTTATAAAACTTTGTCAGTTACACTGAAAAACAGCTTAAAGCATAAAAATGCAGCGAAGAAAATCACTATGTGGATGATAGAAAATAGACCCAAGTTAATAAGATAGAATTATTTTTTCTGATTATATTCATGTCTTTGAATTTCGTGTATTGTTTTTGTTGTTTTTCTTTCCTTTGTTTTCCAATACATGAGATATATACCTGTTAATCTGTTAATCGGGAGTGCTAAAATATTATAATAGGTAACATATAACTGCACGGAAACTTCAGACAAGTTTTTAAACTTACGCAGTTTCCGAAGCAGATGTTTTTCACATTTGGTATATTTATTATGTCTGCATTACATATTGAAAGTTTATTTTGTATATGATTATCGTATTGTATTATTTTCAGATAAAGGACTTCGAATCAAATCACACAAATTAAAATTGTTCTTATAGAGTTGCCTTTATTAAACCTAATTAAAATAATAAAGATTAAAGTCAAATTGGTTAGAACTTACTTACTGAAGAATTTTCATTGTTGGAAGTCGTACAAAGGAGTCCATATAAACCGAATGTTTTTTAAATTTGAAATATGGCCCCATCTGTGTCGTTTACTCTGGAAACCGAGGTAAAATAAAGCATGTCATGCTGCCATGCATTTTGTGAGCGAGAATAATGTTAAAACATAAATTTTAATTCATCTTTGTTTTCTTTTACTGCCCAAAGCATCCCAGCAATTTCGCTTTTCATTGCACTGTGGCATAGTTCTGCAGTGCCATCTGCTGTATCTGTAATAATTACCAAAAGCTGTTTGCAATATGATTATGAGGCTGATTGTTAAATTAAAATATAAATAAACAAAGTAAGGTAACTAAAATTATTAAATAAAGTTTCAATAAAATTGCTCTATTACAAGGTAAAATCTATAGTTGATTGCAATAGGTACCTATTCTATTCCTAATGTCTCTCTGCTTGGGTTCAGATCCCAGTTTTGCCACGGGATTGCTGTTGGGCTTAAAGTGAAAATTACAAGAGTGGAACAAATCTATACGTCTTATCGTTTAAGCTGTTAAGAATCCAGTTCCGTCTTTGAATTTTTTTTTTTGCTAAATAGGTTCTGATCCACATTATTTATTAGGTCCCCTACAAACTCTTGTGTATACGTTCCTTACTATTCCAATACTCGTTTTATCTAGTTATTTTTGCAGTAGGTATATACGAGTATATGTCCAATCCAGTCTAACTTACATCTCTTCGCTGTTTTTTACAAACAAACATTCTTTTACGATTCGCAGTACCTACTTTTTCATTATCCATTGTAATGTCTTCTTCTGCATGATCTCTCTGTCACGTTCGCTTTTCACAGCGAAACAAGAAAACACCGCAAGGGAAGCAGACTTTCTTTTGAGTCTACTACCTATCTAGTTGATTTGCAGCAAGATTTTTAAATTTTTTTTAATGAGCATGATTAACACTTTTTTTATCTCAATCCTAGTCACTGCTCGTCATCTCTCGGCAAATAACTTGATTAAAGTAGAAGATAGAAAGATATCCTGATTATCCCTCTCCGCTTAATCTATCTTCTATTTCCTATTATTATACAGCGTGTATCATGATTATACCGACAAACTTTTAGGGGTATAGTAGGACTAGTAGGGGGCCTCAAAACAATTTTTTCTTCTCGATAAACATTGTCCATAACCGCTTCGTTTTCGAGTTCAAATACAAAAAATACAAGTTTTCGGCCATCATAACTCGTGTTAATATTCAGGGTTTTTTCTTTTTACTCCCTTTTCACTCCCTATATTTCACGCCACATTACTGAAAATACAAAAACGTTATTCAATAGCCCCTGGATTTTCGAACAAAGAAGATTCCTTTATTTTTTTCACGACTCTTCGTTTTTGAGATATTTGAAGTTTCTTCATGGAAGGCCATTAATAATTTTGCATCGAAATTCTAATTAGATAACTTTTAATTCAATCAATAATTTTGCAATGGAAATTTTCCAACAATATCTGAGAAAACTTCAAAAATATCAAAAAAGGTGACCGTTAACGGTGAAAAAATGAAAGAATACTTTTTTATTCTAAAATGCAGGGGCTATTTATTGAATAAAGTTTTTTTATTTGGGTAAAGTGTTAGGTAGAGAAACGGGGAAAGAAAAGAAAAAAAAAAGAAACCTGAAATACTAAAATGAAAGATCGTTTATTGTTCATGCCGAGTTTCATCGGTTTTTATATTGTTCTAAACTTTTTTGGACAAATGTTTGTTAGAAAAAAGTTTATTTTAACGCCCCCTATTACCCCCAAAAGTTTGTCAGTTTATGTACGATATACACCCTGTATGAAATAGTCATTTACTCCACATCATTTCTTTTTCCTTCTGAATCTTCATAAGCTTTTTTTTTCAACACACTCTAATAACATAATTATTAATAATCTCAATATATCCATAAAACACTTGCAAAAGCAGCTTTCGTGTTCTTAGATCTCTTGTAATTTTACCCACTCCTATAAATTAAAAATTCAACGTCAAGCAGTCAGCGATGGGATAAGGAATACTAATTTTTCAGCTCCGTAATTATGGATCATGTCTTACAGTGATTTAAGAGTACATTTACAAGCTTTGCTTTTCGGAGTGCTTTTTTATAGTACTTGTGTTTGTATAACAAAGTAGTTCGTTTTTGAAATATTTTTTACTGGAGAATCTGGAATTTGTTTTTACTGGAATTTGTTTCAAAGAACACTCACTGTACTCGTATGATATAACTCTAAACCCTAGAATTTATTTATTTTATTTGCCGTCTTTTCCTCTTGGTATTTATTTTCGTTTAAAATGAAGTATCTTTTCTCCAGTTATTCCTCTTTACTTGAAATAATGAATGGAATTGAAACTCAAAGACATCAATACCTGTACATCCATAAATAAAACAACATAATAGAAAGGAAATCCAAAGAAATATATGAAATTTCCTTTAAGCGACTCGTTTGTCGTTTATTCATTGCTATACTATTCCTGGAAGTGTCTGTCTATCTGGGGAACTGAATAGTCCCCAGATCCTAACTGCACAGTTTTCTACTTATGTTTACTATTTTTATTTTATTTTTTATTAACTCTTTAGTGCAAAAATCCCATTTTGTGTACTTCTGCTTATAAAAGAAAAACTGATAGAGTAATGTAAATGGTCCCAATGAGCGAATTGTAGAGAATTAAAATACGAAGAAAATGTGAGCTGAAACAACCCGCGCGATTGGTTTATTATTAGGGAGATAAACCAAAAAAAATCGAAAAATAGCTTTTTTTTTTCAAAAAATTCGTAACGTCATTTTTTGAGTGCAGTGCGAGATAGTCGATTTTGATTGGTACTTATTAAGACGCTCTGGGATAATTAGTTTTCGCGTAATTGCAATTATCAGAAGTTCTTCATACCATGTTCTGCAGCGACGCTGGATGCTCTGGAAGGCGTCTGATTCGAATTTATCAAATGGATTTGGGAAGTAGAAGTGTTCATCTGTAAAACGCCAATCTTAATTTTGTATTTAAATGCTGAAAAATCGGTAAAAATTGCGCGAAAATATTGGCGAAAACGGCCGAGCGCGCGTCAGTGGTCGTGGAGTGGGGGTAGAACACCAGATGAGGGGATCTGTTCTATTCTCTCACTCCACTATCACTCTGCCGTTTTCGCTCATATTTGCTCGCAATTTTTACCCGCATATTATTTCAGCATTTAAATCCGTTTGATAAATTCTAATCGGACGACCTCCAGAGCATCCAGCCTTGCTGCAAAAATATGGTATAGTAAATTTATGATTGATTGCAATTACGCAAAAACTAATTATCATACAGCATCTGGGTTTTGCACGCAAGTACCTATCAATATCGACTAGCTCGCAAAGAGCCTGCCTACTATTCAGAGAAACGCCGACGTTACGAATTTTTGAAAAACTAAATTTTTTCGGCTTTGCGTTGGGGTTATCTCCGTTAATAATGAACCGATGCGGTTGTTTCAGGCCGCGTTTCTTTGTATTTTAATTCTCTACAATTCGTGAATTATTGGGACCGGTTTTTCATAAGCAAAAATTAAAAAATGCGATTTTTTGCACTAAATTCTCAATAAAAAAAAAGAAAATGGGAAACTTGAAGCTAACTTTGCAGTTAGGATCCGGGGACTATTTCGCGTCCCCAGATTGGTTGCCTTCCCCAATCCCCAGATTATTTTCTTGGTCTTACTGCAGTCCGTATTCATGAATAAATTTATTGAATAACATGCACCGTCGATGGTGGATGGTGTTAGATGATTAGCTGAAAATTTGTATATCACTCATAGGATTAGAACGTTAGATCTACCGGCTGATGTAAAAGGTGCCAAAATTTGACCCCAGATTTACATTTTAAACTTTGATGAATGAGGAATCAGTTTGATGAATACAATCTAAAAAGGTTCCTCGTTGTTTTTGTCTCTTGAGCATGGAGAGGGAAGATTCAACTCCAGATATAACTTTCACGGCCGGATCTCCTTTAGGCTTGTTCTTGAAGATTTTTCCAATAATTTCATTTGTCAACAATTAACTTGTGACATTATTTGGATTTCGGTATCAGAAGAGGAATCTGTAACAAAAGTTAAGAGACCTGAAATATTGGAAACTTAATAACTGTTAACTTAATAACTAGATTTCATCTAGTTTTATCGAGTTATCGAGCATTTCTCTTATTACAAATCCTCCAACAAGGAACGTATTGTACTTTTTAAGAAATCCTCCTTGGAGGATATAGGGTGGTCCTTGATTTCAAAATTGAGAACTAGATTAATCTACAAAACGTCGACTGTTACATCATTTCTTGCTGTTGATATGAATTACTGTTTCATCGCCGAATGTCTTTCATTTCTAGCAAACTACTCGGTTTCTTATTTAGGAAGAATAATGGGCCCTTCACTTCCTCTCATAAACCTGACTGTCTGCCTTTGACACGAAATCGATAAGAACTCCAAGAACGATCGTCTTGGGCAGCGGTCTTTAGTTCTGGTCACATTAGAAGGATCATCGGATCCTTTTATATCGGATCAGACCTATAAAGTCTAAATAAGTTTTATTACATAACACGTGATCCAAGCAATTGTTCCCACAATGTCCAATTTCTGCTTTTCCCAGTATATTATCCCAGTACCTATAACGCGTAATTAAGATTAGATTTCATTAATTTTATGTAACATGTGACATAATAATTATGTCTATTTATGATTAAATGATAACTTTTTAATAAGATATCAAGTCCAGTTTTTAGCACATTTTACGTAATATTATGAGTTGGAAATATGAGAGGTATCATTATCAACAAAATGTCTTCATTCCGAAAGGTGAAGTAGGTAATTTTCTGGGCGGAAAAATCTTAAAGAGGGTTTTTTTAGTGGCCTAAAGGCTGCGCATGAATGGGTTTTATTATGGAGGATTAAATTTCTTCGAGATGAAAAACACCCGAGACCACCGCAAGATATGAACGCTCATCATTCTCATCATGTATAAGAAGTTCTGGCTGAGAGATTCTCTAACAAATTGAATATGGGCATTTTATTGTAATGGTCAACGTTACATGTCTTGTTAAGCTGCTAAGCAATAATAATAATTACTCTTGCTAATTTTATATTACAAATAATTGAGAATAAGCCTTTCCAGGAATATTATGGTTCTGGGAAAAAAACTTTATTGTTAAAGTGTTTTATTGGTCACTACATTCAAGACTATAGCTATAGGGATAATGCATTGCAAATAACAAATTTTGTTGCTGCTTCCCGAATTCTTGTCTAGAGATCTAAAAGTGGTGTACCAAATGAAAGAGAAACGAATTTTTCGTATCATGTGACATTTTTTTTCAGAATACATTTTGAATGTTTTCTGTCAAACTACAAAAATTGTAATTGAGGCAGGCCTTGGACAGGACCGTCTCTAGATAATCACGCCCATGGGCTACTAACAATAATGTGCCCCTCTTTATAACATAAGAAATTACCATAAGAGAAGAAATAATCAGCCGGAGTGGGGCAGTGGCGCGGCGACTTGTGAATTGCAAAATTCACACTAATAATGTCTCAAGGGGGGTAGGGAGGGGGTTGTGAGTGCCGAGATGCGCCAAAGGCAAAATTTTTTCAATGTTCAACGTCATGAAATTTTTCAGTAGGTACCAGGTTAAAAATTTACACAGATGTACAAATTAATAATTAAGTTCAAAAAAATCTGAAAGAATTTACAATTTACAATCTGAAAGAATTTTTTCCAATAAATGTATTCAAAACCCTGAGAAGTTCTATAGGTAGGTACTGATTTTTCTGAAACAAAAATTGAAAAAAAGTAGGCTGATGATAAGTAAGGCATAATTTTGAATTCTGAGCAATTCGATATTTCGTGCAAAAATATGGTAAAATTTATTATATGTATAATAAAGCAGGCCTGGGCCCTAATTGGTAAAATTTTACTCGAAAATTTTTTGTCATGTATTGTCACACCTATAAATTCGCTTATCGTGGGATACACTGAATAAATTGAAGGAAAATGGTTTTCCTGGAAAACCATTTTTGCCGGTAAATGAAAAAAAGATTAATTATAATATAAAGATGATAATTATTTATACCCGTAAAATACTTGCGCCCCTGTGCTTATATAGGGTGTTCCAGCTTATTCGAAGCGGTCTCTGTAGGCCAAACGATGGACTTTTTCAAAAAAAAAAATTGAAAATTCAAGTACAGAATCACAATCGCCATAATTTGAAATTATTTTGGAGTATACAGAGTGTCCCATATGAGAGTGGTATATACAGGTGTGTCCCAGCTTATTCGAAGCGGTCTCTGTAGGCCAAACGATGGACTTTTTCAAAAAACTTTTTGAAAATTCAAGTACAGGATCACAATGGCCATAATTTAAAATTATTTTGGAGTATACAGAGTGTCCCATATGACAGTGACATATCAAAGTTATGTTTTTTTAAATGGAATGCTCCTATGTTATTGCATTTTTAGATTGTCTAAGAAGAGAAAATAAGATTGGCTTTTACAGTTGGTGTTTAAATTCAGAAGTTTTTGAGTTATAAACAAGTGAAAATCGTCATTTTTCAAGTTCAAAGCCCTGTACAACGAAAACGGCTGAGATAGAGTAAAACGGCTTACATGTCCCTATTTAACTTTTTCATGTACTATCCTATCATGTAGATAAAATGTTTATACAGGGTGATAAAAAATTGGAAAAATTCTGAGATTTCTCCACGCGTCGCCAAATAAAAAAATCAAAGAAAGTAAAAATTTTTCTATACCATAGGATAGTACATAAAAAGTTAAAATAGGGACATGTAAGCCGTTTTTCTCTATCTTGAACCGTTTTCATTGTACAGGGCCTTGAACTTGAAAAATGACGATTTTCACTTGTTTATAAGTCAAAAACTTCTGAATTTAAACACCAACTGTAAAAGCCAATCTTATTTTCTCTTCTCAGACAATCTAAAAATGCAATAACCTAGGAGCATTCCATTTAAAAAAACATAACTTTGATATGCCACTGTCATATGGGACACTCTGTATACCCCAAAATAATTTTAAATTATGGCCATTGTGATCCTGTACTTGAATTTGCAAAATTTTTTTGGAAAAAATCCATCGTTTGGCCTACAGAGACCGCTTCGAATAAGCTGAGACACCCTGTATAATAGTCCTATAATAAGCCCAATGGTTATTTTTTATAGTTAGTTTTACAATTATTGTATACACAATCTTACAGAAACTTTAAGGTCCCTCTACAGGATGAGGCGCGAGAACCTTTAGGGCATTTTTATATGGAAAGTGCTGGGAGTAGAAGTCTAAAAATTTGTATTTTGATGATTTTTATGATTTTTGATGAATCTTGACGAGCTGAACAAAAATATTTACAACCCCACACCACTTCCGGCTATACCGGTAGTTGCCATCAACTTTCTTATTTTAAATGGGATACCCTGTATATTATTACATTTTCAGATTGTCCCAGAAAATCTAATAACAATGGCGTTTTATGGTCCAAGTTTCTAACCAGTGATTTATGAGTAGTTATAAACAAATGAAAATAGCAATTTTGCATTTTCAGACCAGCTTATATTTAAAATGGGCCAAGATATTGGAAAACGGCTTACATGTCCATATCTTTACTTTTCAAGTACTATGTTGTGTGGTACAGAAAATTAAAAAAAAAAATTATCGATTTTTTTGAAAATCGCTGATTTTTTATCACTTTGTATAGAAATTTCATCCGCAAAATAGGACACTGCGTGAAAGTTAAGACAGCCGTCGTCCGATATCTTGACCCGTGTTCAATCTAAGCTGCTTTGAAAATGGAAAATTGCGATTTTTATTTGTTTATAACTCATAAATTGCTCATTGCAAACTTGAACTAAGTAGTTATAAACACTATTTTTATTACATCTGAAACTTTTTTGTTATTAATATTTCCCATTTTAAAATAAGTAAGTAACTTCCGTAATCGGAAGTGGTGCGGAGTTGTAAACATTATAGTTCAACTCGTCGAATTTGAAATCATATACATGTACAAATTTTTAGACTTCTACTCCCACCACAAGAAGGGTCAGAAATTCGGGGGTCAAAATTATGAATATTAAAAAGCCGAAGTATACTCAAGAATCACAACAACACCGTAGGTAGGTAGGTCTTAATGAGTATAAAGACAATTAATAGCCTGTCGTAATTGGAGTCGGGTTTTAATCCATCGTCCTGACAGTTGTCAAGCTGGAGCGCCCGAGAACCCAAATAAAGAGCTTCGACTCAGACAGCAACACACATCCAACTAGACTACCAAAAGCACGGACGGCCGTTTCGGTCTCATTAGACCTCGTCAGCGCACTATATTGGAGAGTCCGGAAGAATATGATAATAATAATAATAATAATAATAATAATAAATCTCTTTATTGTACCATTAAATTCAACAATCATTGATTAGTACAATAGCGTTGTAAGCGATGATAATAATTCACAAACAAAGAACAAACCGCAGTGGTAGTACACATAAATTCGCCTGCGTAATCAAAAGGTCATACGCAAGCGATTGGCATTATAACACATTGATCACAATCACAAATGCATCAGAGAAAATTGAGAAGAACAAATAAAGGAAAATTTCCAGAATCTAATGCTAGTCATTGTATACACTACATTGTCGTTTACAATTATACATATCCTAGTGACAAGGTGCTAGGTTAATGAATCAATAAGGGTGTGGAGGGGGGGGGGGGAGGAAGACAGAATATCCATGGTAGAATAGGGTTCCAGGTCTGTGAGATAACTTCGGAGATGTGCCTTGAACTGAGAGAATCCAAAGGTTGCGGGGTCTATCCTGAAGTGATTAAGGAATTTTATGGCCGTGTACGTGAATGTCCTTTCGGTGGAAGTGAGATGGTGAGTTGGTAGTTTGAAAAGATTGAACCTGGTCTAATAATGGTGTGTGAATCGGAAACGATCAAGTTTGGCTTGATGTTTGTAAATCAGTTTGAGAAGAGAGAAGACATAAACAGCAGGCAACGTGAGGAGACCGAGACGCCTGAAGTGACCCCTACAGGACTGATCTATGGACAAGCCTGCCAGTATCCTGATAGCTCTCTTCTGCAGAAGAAAAACTCTGCGTAAAGAACTCTGTGATCCGCCCCATACGGCCAGGCCATAGGAGATGTGACTGTAAAAATGTCCGTAGTATGCGGAGAGAAGAACGTCATGAGACACAGTGTGTTGGAGTTGTTTCAGAAGGAAGCAGGAGCTAGCAAGGCGTCGGCACAAGTGGTCAGTGTGAGTCAGCCAGTTCAAGTTTTGATCGATGTAAAAGCCCAAGAATTTCACAACCCGCGTAGGAGAGATCTCAGTACTAACGGTTGGGATGGGCGGTAAAGGAGGAAGGCGAGAACGGCAAGAATGGAAGTCAATCAACTCGGTTTTTGTTAAATTCAGTCTTAGTTTATTTTCTCTAAGCCATAAAGATGCTGCTTCTAATGGAAGTTTAGTTGATTTTATTATTTCAGTGAGGTCGTTTGTTTTCAACCTGATGAGGATGGTTGTATCGTCTGCATAATTAACACATAGAGAGGTGGGGGAAGAAATTGAGGAGCCCAAATCGTTAATGAAAATAAGGAAAAGAAGCGGGCCGAGTACGCTACCCTGGGGTACTCCTGAGAAGATTGGAGCAAAGTGGGATCTCACAAATCGACCATCAGACGCAGGGAGCTGTACCGCCTGGGTTCTTTCCCGTAAGTAGCTGGTAAACCACTTTAGGGGCAATCCGCGAACACCAATGCTCTCCAGCTTCCGAAGCAGGCATTCGTGGCACACACTATCGAAAGCCTTGGAAAGGTCCAGAAGCCATCCAGCCGTTCGCATGCCCTCCTCCATGCCTTCAGAGATGTACTCAGTAAGTTGTATTAGAGCCGTCTCAGTTGATCTGTTCCTTAGGAAACCATGTTGGGAGCGGGAAAGAGTCTCAGTCTTATTTAAGAAGTCAAGAAGACGCGAGGAGACGAGGGATTCGAGAATTTTATCAAACACGGATAGTAAGCTGTATGAATATGAATGGATATGAATCGCTGTATGAATCGAAACACCTATATGGAATATAATTCAACCGGTTACCAGTGACCTCGAGATAGAGCGACATCTATCAAGAGAAAACACAGGCTCCCAGTGAAACTCCAATGTGTATTATGGGTTGCAGACAACTGTCAGGACGATGGGTTAAAACCCGACTCCAATTCGACAGGCTATTAATTGTCTTTATACTCATTAAGACCTACCTACCTACGGTGTTGTTGTGATTCTTGAGTATACTTCGGCTTTTTAATATGCATATTTGATGTCAGTCTCCTAGCCCCTGGAGTGTCTGCAACCCATAATACACATTGGAGTTTCACTGCATGGGAGCCTGTGTTTTCTCTTGATAGATGTCGCTCTATCTCGAGGTCACTGGTAACCGGTTGAATTATATTCCATATAGGTGTTTCGATTCATACAGAGATTCATATCCTTCCGGACTCTCCAATATAGTACGCTGACGAGGTCTAATGAGACCGAAACGGCCGTCCGTGCTTTCGGTAGTCTAGTTGGATGTGTGTTGCTGTCTGAGTCGAAGCTCTTTATTTGAGTTCTCGGGCGCTCCAGACTTGACAACTGTCAGGACGATGGGTTAAAACCCGACTCCAATTCGACAGGCTATTAATTGTCTTTATACTCATTAAGACCTACCTACCTACGGTGTTGTTGTGATTCTTGAGTATACTTCGGCTTTTTAATATGCATATTTGATGTCAGTCTCCTAGCCCCTGGAGTGTCTGCAACCCATAATACACATTGGAGTTTCACTGCATGGGAGCCTGTGTTTTCTCTTGATAGATGTCGCTCTATCTCGAGGTCACTGGTAACCGGTTGAATTATATTCCATATAGGTGTTTCGATTCATACAGAGATTCATATCCTTCCGGACTCTCCAATATAGTACGCTGACGAGGTCTAATGAGACCGAAACGGCCGTCCGTGCTTTCGGTAGTCTAGTTGGATGTGTGTTGCTGTCTGAGTCGAAGCTCTTTATTTGAGTTCTCGGGCGCTCCAGACTTGACAACTGTCAGGACGATGGGTTAAAACCCGACTCCAATTCGACAGGCTATTAATTGTCTTTATACTCATTAAGACCTACCTACGGTGTTGTTGTGAAAATTATGAATGTTTTACCACTTTGTATTAGTAATTTTTCACTTCCATTAAACAGAACTGAAAAGTTAGTAAATATTGTAAACCGTTTTGCAGTATTTCCAACCGTTTTCATGTACGGATAAAAAATAATTGATGATTAACTGAAATTGAAAAAGAAAAAAAAGGCACAAATTTTAATAACTTTGCTATAACTAAGTAAGTACTTAATGAAATTCAAAAGCTGACACGAGACTAATGTGTCTTTAAAAAGTCTGGAATGCGAGTTTAGTTTTCAAAAGTAACATGAAATGCAAAACTTTTAGAAACAAAGTCTTTTAGAAACGAGTTACTACGAAGAAAACTGAGAATAATGACGAGAATTTCCCTTTTTCTCAACTTTGTGCTGAAAACAATGCTGGTATTTTTATACAACAAACTCGTGAAAAGTGTTAAAAACAATGGCGAATAGACTGTCGCTCGCTATTCACTTTCACGGAGTCATTTGCAGCTAGCACCTAGCACTACGAAACTGGCGGAAACGGATAAAGGCGAAGAGGAAGTGTGCTACCCAGTTTTCACAATGATGACATTTAACACTGTCCTTTTTTATCTCTCGTTCATTAAAATCCATGCGGTAGCACCGCTTAAACCAGAAAGTGAATATTAAATCCCAACTGCAGAAGCTTGATTTTCTTGTGAATAAAGTGTAATCTAATTGTACTTAACCGAGGGTTAAACCAATTATGAAGGTTCTTCAAATATTCAGAAGTTAGCCGAGGAACTTTTTGTGGTTTAGAAACTTATACCGCATATGTAGGTACTTAAATATGTACCTATACCTACTCTTTTGCAAGTACCTATACCTACCCATACAAATAATTTGCACCCCCATGCGAATAATTTGAACGAAAAATACCTTCTGGATTTGATATAGGTTAATAATAAAGGTTAAAACTTTGTCGGTTGTGTAATTAACATATTCCTAACGATTTTCGAATTATTCGCTAAAATATTTTACGTGAATATGTTAATTTTGAATGTATGTAAATTTCATTTAACTGAACATTCTCCGTCCAGCTTGAAATAAACATCCACGGATTGCCCTTCTTTTACACGACCAAACTTGCATCAGCCATTTTCGGATAAAATTATTCCCTTAACGATGGACAGAGTGAGGCTATCGCCCGGTAATTGAAAAAATAGCGAAGCAAAATTCAAAATTACTCCTGTTACAAAAATATTATTATTTATGTTGAAAATAATAATTAATCGCAGTGAATTTTCGGTAGAATAAATTGTAAGAACTTCCAAAGAAAGTGCCTGCTATCATGCAAAAATCTAATTTCAGTCGACTCAAGTCTGAACCGGAAGTAAGGAAAAGTTTAAAAGATTTCAGAAATGTTTAAAGTTTTCAAGTACTCCAATAAGTTAAAAACACGCATTTATGGAAGTAAAATTCAAATATGGCTGAAATCCCTCTTGAATTTCTGTAAATATATCGGTTTTAATCAAAATGTTGGGTTGGAATTAAAGATCATGAAGTCTACTTTGGATCGTAACTAAGCACAGCATCGCACCCGCCGATGCTCCCATTGTAATTTTCCGGGATCGGCCGTTCTTGCACCGTCGTCGGTTCACCCTCAGGGAGTGCAAGGATCGAATTCCATGATTTATTAGTCTGGTCTATTTTTGGACACAGAAGCCGTTACCGCCCCGACTTTGGTGGATGGGATATTCCACTGGCAAGGTAATTCGTCCCTAATAATTTTGAATTAAACAATAACAATATTATTTTAATGTTGCTATCAATAAATAAATAAAAAGTTGTTGGCAATCAAAATAGTTTTACTTCCTAAAATCTTTCCAAAAATAGGTAAAAGCAGCTAAATTATATCACCCTGTTAGTTGTAATTTGTAAAATAAAAATTGCATGCTTTTACTTTTCAGACCAAACTAAGGCACTGTATCAACAAAAATTATGTTGCATTATGTTGGTGTCTGTTGTGCAGAAGTAATGATTTTACCTGTGAAACTGAACAATGTTAACGACATTTTTTCGAAAATTTGGGGACGAATCGATGATCGTTGAGTCAAAAAAATGCTCACTTCTAACCCATCAAGAAAGTTTGGCTTATCCAATTCCACTTATCCCAGTCCCGTTATTTGCAAGTATAGATTCACTGGACCTACAGTCCTTTGAGGCTAAAGTGTAAGAATAGACAGAAAGCCGGTGCAATATACAGGTTGTTCCAAGATTCCTTTATCAAGGCATATTCGCGGTATTTTAAAACAGAAATAAATGAAATTTGGGAAATTAACCCTAAGGCTTTGTGGTTGCACCCTCAATACAACTTTCAAGCCTATCAACTCTAGTTGGTGAACTCAACTCGCTAGTGAGACCCATCATCACATACGGAGTGGTCGAGCGGTCGTCTGGTACAAGAGGACCAAGCTAATAACAGCGAGGAAAACACTCGAAAAGATCCAGAGACTTGCATGCCTCTGCATCACAGGAGCAATGAGAACATGCCCAACAGCAGCGTTGGAAGTAATTCTAGATCTCACACCACTGCACTTAGTGATTGAGAGAAGTGCCGCAGAGGCTCAACTCAGAATGTCAAGAATGGGGATCAGGGGGGGACTACGGACCGAGGGGAATCAACCCCTGAACATCTGTAAAAACCTCCTGATAATGCCAAAAGACAAAACTGTCAAGAAATTCAGCTTCAAGAGAAACTTCATCATGGAACTGTCTACGAAAGAAGAATGGAGCAACACATCCATTCAAACTTTCAAAGAATATACAATAAGATGGTACACAGACGGCTCAAAGGCCACCGAGGGAACTGGGGCAGGAGTATATGGGCCAGGCACCAACTACTCCGAGCCGATGGGAACATCCCCAAGCATACTTCAAGCCGAACTGTACGCAATAGAAGTATGCGCCCAAATAAAACTCGACAGAAACTATAAAAATAGGGAAATAGCATAACTGACAGACAGTCAAGCAGCCATAAAGACGCTGAGCTCTCCTATCATCAGCTCAAAAATGGCATGGAACTGCCTACAAAAACTCAATAAACTAGGCAGAGAGAACAAAATTCACCTCAAATGGATACCAGGACATACTGGGATTGAGGGAAACGAACGTGCCCACTCATTGGCAAGAAAAGGAGCATCGACACCCTTTATAGGACCAGAACCATTCTGTAGCCTTGAAGACACGTTCTTCAAGGCAGAACTGCGGAAGGAAGAAGAAAAACTGAGAGAAATCCATTGGAATAACCTCTCAGGATTGAGACAATCCAAGGAGCTCCTCGGGAACTTTAACCGAGGAAGGTCAAGGAAACTCCTGACCCTCAACAAAGGAAGTCTCAGAATGCTAACAGGATTCCTAACAGGTCATTGCAAGCTCAATGAACACCTGAGGAAACTTGGTATAGAAAAAGATGGCGTTTGCAGACTCTGCAGGGAAGAAAACGAGACGCCTCGTCACCTATTGATGAACTGCGAAGCACTAGAACGTGAAAGAAACGATGTTCTGGGCCAACACCAGCTCAACGGCGGGGGGGGGGGGCTTTGCCCGGCCTTGATCCCCTTCAAATCCTGAAATTCCTAAGGGAAGCGGAGTTGGAGAGGCTGCTTCAATGAAGGGAATATACTCCAAAGAAGCAAAGAAGAGGGGGCACAATAGATCTGTAATAGGTCGCAGCGCATCTGACACCCTCAATATCAATATCAAGCCTATCAACTTCCAAGTAATCATCACCTACTTGTTTTTTCAAGTTACACCCTAGTATTTCCTGCTTACTATAGGATTACTGACTTTTATTCTGAATAAAATGACGCGATTTTTACGAATCTAAGCATACTCAGCTTGTCAAAAACAAGAAATTGTCTTAAAAAACAATAATGCTTTCTGATATAATAATTTATTATTATTCAATTTGTTTCATAGAAATTGTCTTAATAAGGAACCGTTGCGAAAAATGAGTTCTTTTCAAAATGAAATGATGCTCTCGACATACTTAACTTTCAGAGTAACGCTTGACGACCATAAAGCATAAATGTGGTAAAGAATGATAGCGAAATCCAAGTCGACATGCCACGTGTGTCTCGTTGAAGAGAATAATAATTCCGCTATTGTTTGACAGTAAGTAGTTTGTCAAAAAAATCCAGCTTCGTGCTTAGAATGCTTAGGTTTTAAAATGTAGCATGCCATTATATTCAGATCTGAGTCAGTAATCCTGCTGAGCAAAAAAAGCTAGGGGTGTAGCTTAAAAAAAAAATAAGTAAAAGATGATTACGTGAATGTTGTTTGAGGGTGCAGCCGCAAAGCGTTAGGGGTATATTCGAAATTTCCCATATTTCATTTGTTTTTATTTTGAAATAACGCGGTTGTCTGTAAGATAATCTGACATAACATCTTATGAAGGCCACTGAAGAAAAACTATTCTATAAAAATGCTATAAGTCGGGTCCCATTAAATCTTCACCATTTAAAATTTTGATTAATTTAAGGAATTTACTTAAAAGAGACTTATTATAACAGATTATAAGAAAAGAAAACATTGCAAAATGTCAAAGATACACCTATGACTTTCAGTTTAACACTAATATTATGTGAATAAAATGGGGTGTAAATGAATTACTTAGGTAGGTAAGTTAATATTGTCAAATAGGTAATAGAATGTAAATTTAAACAAAACAAGCTCAACATCTACAGACAGCAGGGTAATAATGCTGAGCGTTTCCTGGGATAACATTATTCTCCATATCACGTAAGATGCTAATGTTCAGGTTTCCCAGGAATGGTGGAATAGTCGACCTGGATTTTCAGCATTGTAATTCCGGAGCTGTGCACGTGCTCTTGTTCCTCACCTTGCGCAATGGGCTTTTGTTAGCTAACCGCGGTGATTAATGGGAAACATTGGTAAAGGATGAGTTACCGGCTAATTGACTTGTTTTTAAAGCTGCCGCTAATGCCGTCTTTGAGATTTGCTCGGTTAGGGTAATTTCTCAGTACCACGCAAAAGTTGGAAGGTCTGTTTGTTCCTGTAAGTTAGGCTTCATCTCTGGTGAAGGAATCCTTTGATCAATTTGATATTCGACTAGGACTTGGAAAGCAGGGCAGGGATACAGGAGAAGGGGGTATCCGGTTCCAGGTTATGCAGAAGCCTTTGTCTTTGGATTGGTTGTTTCTGTACCGAGAGATTCTTTATCTTGAATGAAACCTCTCAGAATGAGGTTTCAAATAGATTTTTAATATACCTACCTACAGTGAAGAAAAAATAATTTAGCACAAAAAAGCACTATTAAAATTGACATTGTTTAGATAAAGCTGCATAAGTATAAAGAAATGTGTAAGAAAAAAGCGTTATCATTATACAGGGTGTCCCAGCTCATTTGAGTCGGTTTCTGTAGGCCAAACAAACGATGAATTTGTACAAAAAAAATAGAAATATTCTAATAAGTACCTACAGGATCACAATAATGGTTATAATGTAAAATTATTTTTCATTGTCCAGAGTGTCCCATATGAGAGTGGCATATCAAAGTTATCCTGTACTTGAATTTGCAGAATTTGCAAATTTGTTTTGAAAAATCCATCGTTTGGTCCACAGAGACCGATTCGAATGTACATATATACATTTTTTTAAAAGTAAAGAGTGCCCTATAGTATGTCATATTTTCTCACACAAGTACTTTTAATAATTTCATCCAGTAACTATAATAAATAATTATTATTATTATAAAGGGACAGCTGGTTCATTATTGGTACAACAATAAGCAATAAAAGAAAAATCCTTGTAGAATCTTTCTCTGTTTAATAAGAAGGGAAGATTTTTAATTTGAAAACTTTTGTTTTGTTTCAGGAGGAGCTATTGAACAAATCTGTGAAGGGATGGATTCTGAAGTTTTGCCCGATAGAACCACGCTTATTAGAGCTGCTAGGTGTCTTTTAGGAGCAATTACAAGAGTTCTGTTGCTTGCCGATATCGTGGTAGTTAAACAACTTCTATTAGCTAAAGATAAAGTAAGTAACCAATTTTCTTTCATCTAAAAACACTTTACAGAACTAAATTAGTAAGTAAATGAGCCAAGAATCTTTTGACAAAAACTTAAAGCAATATCTCAATTTACTCTCATTATTGCAATTTATACATATTTATAAATTCATTTCAATCCATAATTTTTAGATTATTGAAGGCGATTGTTACATTATAAGTAGGTACTTTGGAAACTCTAGATATTGGGAAGTTTTAAATCCCACCCTAATTGTAAAATTAATTCGCAGATTATAAGCAGCTTTGAAAAGATTTTCACTTTCCTCTGTTCTTAACAACTCTAACTTATAATCCGTGATTTCTGGTACAGTTGGAGCCTTGTATTTGTATTAATTTGCGGGAGTTGACTGGACAAAATGGGGCGATTAAGTTACTCACTTTATTTAACATGTTTTCTTCGTTTATTTTGATTTTTTTGTGTGTTTATAAATAAATTTAAATTCTAAAATAAATAAATCTAAAAATTTAAGTTTTCAGTTTTAACTTATGCAAAACAAGTTTAATTTCTGCAGCCGGTATATAGGGTATTCTTAAATACCAGGTACAAACAAAAGGAGATAATTTTTTGGCTTACTTTATCCCTAAAATTTCATCCAAGAACGTTTCTTTACTGATCTACAGGGTGATGAATTTTTAAGATTTTTTTTCTTTTTTTATAGCTCTTTGAGATTAGTCAAACTTTAGTCAAACAGTTAGTCACACAGGGTCATACCAACTTTAGTTTTTAACAGGTAATTTTGAATAAACTGTCAACATTAATGGAAATGAGAAATTATCCAAAAAAGCCTATTTTACCATGTGAAAATTTTTAATTTCTTTTAACAAATCAGAGGAAATGATTTCTTTTTTTTTATTGATAATGGTTGCAGATTAAAAAAAAAAAACTATAGGAGACCAAAAAGTTTCTAAATAGAACAGAAAATTCATATGGTATTTCAGAATCTACCATCAGCGGAAGAATGGGAGAGAATTCAGGGAAGAATCTCCTTGTAGTTTCTCAGAACCATTTTTCATTCCCAATGATGTGAGCCGTACAGTAAATATCTCAAAAACGTTAGGAGGTATAAAAAAAAAACATTTTTTTTTCAACCCTATAGATCGGTTACGAAGCAGCTGCGGCTCTATGTTTATAAGAACTTTTAGGATTAAAAAAGCCAAAGAATTATAGAAATGAACTATCCGTATAGTGTATAGTTGCCATAATAATAAAATAAAAAAAATATACTAAAATGGACAGTGAGAACCTATGAATCACTTGCGTCATGCATTCAATTATTCAAGTAGTGCCCCGTACGTTCAGAATGGCAACGAACGATTATTTGAATATTTTCAAAATTCTTTTGATAATTTTTATGGAACTTATAGAACTGCTAGACGTACACCTGCTACCTTCCTCAAAACCGTAAAGTTTTTAGAAAGTTTTACTCACCTTCATTACTTTCGAAAAAGCAGGCTGAAAATGATATTTAAGTAGACGTAATTCCGAGAATCTGAAAACTTTCACAGAAGTTCGACTCTGGAGGGACAGCAAAGTGATAAATTATAATCAAGTTTCTTTTTCCCCGTCAGATATGTATACGAAACCCAAACAATACTCAGTTCTTAGTTTTATTTTATTATATCTAGTATAATATAGAAAATGGCCATTTGTTTGTATAGGCAACAAAATGACAAGCCGGTAAAGGCAATCAAAGCAGCAATTATTGCTACCCAGTTGAATTGTTACTCATCCTTACATTTCTTTTGAAATTTCTTTCCTGTTATATCTATATCCATTAATCTCTTGGAAAATTACACAATCCAAAAAAATAATTTCTACTGCTTAGTCAGAAAAAGTATCATTTTGCATCAGGCAACAAAATTGAATTTGTCAATCGACGAAAAACACTTTAAGATGTTTACTGGTAAAGTTGTGGAACTGATGGACAAAGTTCTGAATGAAAGCGCCATCAAAAAATCAGAAGTATTATTTTTATTTTTGCGTTTTTCTTGGTATGTAAAATAAGTGAGTACTATTGCTTATTATTAGTTGATGTTAATTTTGACATTTAAATTTTGATTTCTTATCCCATAGACATGGTAGTTTTGCGGGGAATCCCAATAAGGCTGTTAGGCGACCCCCATTTTTATTAATGTTGCATTCTGGAGCACGGTTGGTTGTATATTTACTTTTATGACTTTTTTTGATTTGGACAGTCACCATCCAAGTGCACATTACATGCCCTGCTTATGATAAAATTATGAAAACAGCTCCACTATGTTTTACATCATATTTTTCTAAAAATTAAAATTTTTAGAAATTGTATTTGTTTTATATAATAATAATATATGCCTTTAATTAATTATCTGAAGGATTTTTTTAGAAAACTTTTATTCTTTCACTTATCTATAAAATTTTACCCCGAAATTGGCATATAACTGGGTATAGGTGCTGGGAATACCCGGACGAATATTGGATAATTTTAGGTTGAACCTGGTACTTACCTACTGAAATTATCTAAATTCTTGGTGTTTGTATATTTTTACATTTCTCCACAAAATTACCAACTTTACCCAATACGACAGGTTTTGGTTAGTTAAAAATTGCGGTCAACCTTTTTTTTATTAAGAACAAATCCAACCAAATTATTAGTAACATGGACTTTTGTTTAATTTCAGGTGACTCGTAGTTTAGATCGACTAGAATCTGTTAACAACTTTACAGAATTTGTGAAAGCCTTTAGCCAATTTGGTGCTGAAATGGTAGAATTAGCTCATTTAACGGGTGATAGGCAAAACGACTTGAAAGATGAAAGGAGAAGAGCTCAAATGGCAGCAGCTAGACAAGTTTTGGAACGGTCAACAATGATGCTTCTCACGTCTAGTAAAGTAAGTGAAAAAAGAACTCTAGCATTAAATTTTCTCCTCGTCTCTGACACACTCTTCTAGCGGATTAGTGACATTAGGAAACGGCCAGTTTATAAAAATGTGGCATTATTCTAGGCATGTCTGCGGCATCCTGAATGTACTTCATCAAGAGAAAATAGAGACACTGTTTTCTGCCAGATGAGAAGAGCCATGGATTTAATTCATTTCGTTGTCAAAGACGGCGTTTTGAATGCTTCAGAGAATGTTCACACAGTTCACAGGGAGGAACTCGAGAATGAGAGAGGGACTGCTTATGCTTGTTTGAGGCATCTGCAGAGCCTCCTGGAAATGAGTAAAGTTACAATGGGTGTGTATAATTTTTTAGCACTCAACATTATAAGAATTTAACTATTTACATTACCGCTGTATTATTATTTCCAGATGCTTCCTGCCAAGAAACTCTTCCAGCTGCTTTAGAAGCTATTCTAGAAAGAACTCAGGACTTCACTGATAGTGCCTATACTAGTCATGAACATAGAGAAAACATTCTAGAAAGTAGTGAGAGATTGAAATCTGAACTGGACCATCTGTTGGGCCTCTATGCTAATGCGGTAAGCCTTTTTTTTTGAAGAAATAATTATTACTGAAGCAGTTGAGATTTGAATGTCAAAAGCGAGAAATTATGCGATATACTAAAATGGCTGAATTTGAATCCAAGAAGAAATCAAACCTACCTATTTGTTAGCCACTGTTTTAAGGGTCTTACAGCCAATATTATAAAGGCTCATTAGGCTAACGGGCAGATTTCTGTGACCATTTTTAAAGCCAATATCGACGTCAAATTACTTTTATTAACATTTCTGTAATAACTTTCATGTCAAGAATAGATAAATTTAAAAAATTTCCACTTAGACTCGATACCTTCTTCAGAAATGGCCACAGAAATCTGCCCGTTAACTTAATGAGCCTTTATAATACTCGCTGTTAGAGCAATTAAAATAATAAAGTTGTTTGCATTTTATTTATGTTCAAGATTTGAGAGTGTTCAAATGAATAGTTGATATTAAAAGAAAATAACACTTCAATTTTATCAGAACTTCATCAGTTATTCCTTGTCATTTCTATCTAAAGACCGTACCATTAGCATCAATTTACTCAGAAGGTAACTGAAGTGCTTTCATCTACTTGAAAATATCTTGTAGTAGGTGTACTAGGACTAGGTATACTTATTGTTTTCTCAATGAATAAATACATTTCATAAGTAATATATTATTACTTTCAGTTGAATTGAAGTGTATTTCAACATGCAATTCCTTGTGAAACCTGGAATTGAATAATACATACCAGGCAGGATTTATCGAAGCCTCATATAAGAATTATTTTCTTGAAATTTCTAATATTGTATGTTACATAAGCAGAAAGCATCAAATTTAAGTTAAATTTTGACATAAAGTTTTAAATAGTTTCAATATCTCTTCCCTACCTTTGTTGAATCTATTGATATCCATTTAAAGAACAGAAAATACAAAACGCATTTGTTTTATTTAATCAAGAAAAACTTTTTTAAATACTTTGAAAATGGTTGCAGAGCAGCACACTTTTGGTGTAAAACTATTCCTTGACCCTTTAATGTATGCAGTAAGAAAGGAGCATTGCTATAAATTGGAAACAGTAACAGGCCTAATATGGAGCCTCCTGTAAATGTATTATTGGTGCTATCAAAAGTGTATTTTTTTTACAATGTATTTTTGTCATTAATGAAACTCCTCTCATACAACAACCTTCTGGCCTTTATTAAAAGGTCAGGGAGGTTCGAGTAGGAGTTTCACCATGGTTCGGGTACGGCGAAAAGAGGGCCCTCGGTGGCCTAGTCGCTTGAGGTGTACCACCCCAGCCCACCACACTACTACTACTTTGTCATTAATAATAAATTTTTCATTTAATATACATAATTTCTTTTTAGATGGGCTTTGAAGGTGCTTCGAATTGCCCAGAGATAGAAGGTTCTGTGTCGGCGACTCTGAATACCGCAAATGACCTTTCGAGGCATCTGGCCCTGGCCGCCATTCATCAGGCACAGGATCTCAGCACGGCCACGAAGCAGGGTCTGGAACTCGTCGGTGCAATCAGGCAGGAAGCTCTCATGACCGAAGTGGATCGACTTCATCACACCTCGAATGCCTTCCAAGATTCAATCGACCATATTTTAGAGGTACAACTGATGCTAAATAATAACCATATATGTACTGCTTCTTAAAAACTCCAAGTTTATAATATTTCTGGAGTCTGTATTCAGTTGCAATAATAATCGACCCGTTGTTTCTGCAGGTATGCAAGTTACTTAGACATGTGGCTGTGTCTGAAACGCTTCAAGTCTCTGCAAAATTCACAGAAATTAATTTGAGAGTGTACGGCCCTCAAGTTATAACTGCTGCTAAAACATTGGCGGCTTTCCCTGGTAGTAAAATTGCTCAAGAAAATCTCGAAGTGTTTGCTGATATGTACCAGTGGTTAGTTTCCGATGTTACAACAATCGTTAAAGATGTCTTAGACGCTAGCCAGTTGAAGCCGGAAAAGCAGATGTATATGTCTCTCCCTAGACCTGGTGTAAGTAAAAATGTGGAGCATTATAATGAGTCGTATGCATAAAAATAAAATTGTGATGTATAAATATTTCAAACAATAATTAACTTTGCAGAAACACGGGACTACATCAAAGCCTTTAAAGTCTGTGCGACTGGACGTGGATGAACAAGAAAAAATTGCAAAATCTGGTTTAGAAATGAAACTGATCACAAGTGAAATGGACGCTGAAACTGATAAATGGCAGGAAAGTAATAACACGCAGCTGGAGGTGAGTTTAACTGGAATTGAAATATTTGTATCAATCTAATTTGGCAGTAGGGATTTATTGGAAATAATTTATTCCTGAAAGTCCCTTTGTTAATAGTTGTTTCTAAGTAGCGTTAAGTCTTCTTCTACCCATTAATGGGTAAGCAACCACTTATAGTTTACAAATAAAAATATTACATTTTCACACCCTCTTACAATTTCTTCCTTTTTTCCCAAATCTGAATAGGACTATTCAAAATGTTTTCTGATCTAGAATACTTTGAATTTTGTCATCATCAGTCATTATGCATGCCAAATTATATGACCAGATGTTTTGCGAATGAGGCTCTTGTTTTTGTTTAAGTGATATGTGACCTAAACCCACTTAAATATAGTAATTATGGTTTTTTTGCCATTATTTTTTCCATATCCAATATAATTTTTTTACAATAATGCCCTCGATGATGCTATAGCTTGATGTGATGATAATTTTCAATTTTATTATCTTTATAAATTTGCAATAATGATTTGTTTTATTCCCTAGGAGAATAATGATATAGTGAAAAGAGCCAAGAACATGTCGGCGATGGCATTTTCAATGTATCAGTTCACGAAAGGTGAAGGAGCTTTAAAGACCACTCAAGACTTATTTACGCAAGCTGAATATTTTGCAGAAGAGGCGAATAGACTGTACAAAGTGATAAGACAATTTAGTTACCAGGTATGTATAATCGAACTAGAGGGCCAAACCTGAAAAAAAAGTGCATAATAAGTCACTTTTTTTGCTTTTACTGCTTTGGAGTAGGTAGGCATCCTTACCAGAGAAGAATCTGCAGTTTTTTGTAATAAAACAAACTCCCTCAGATTGTAAACTGGATGAATAAATTTATTTATTAACAAAGAGCCTGCTGAAGTTATTATTTGAATATATTTGAATAGAATCACAAAATCTACATGCCACCCTGATCTTTAATATGTAAATGGGCATCCACACGTTGGCCCAACTATTTGGCGAATGATTCGGTGAATGTTTCGCCAAATAGTTGGGCCAACGTGTGGATGCCCATTCGTGTACAAACTTGCCGTCCACACATTTGCGATTGCAGTTGGCCTCAGGCTTGGTCGAACTACAGGCGAACGACCATAGCGAATTGATAATGGAAGATAACGAGATTATTGCAGGTACAACGACAGTGGCGGCTCTGATCTATCTCACGGTAGCAAACGCCGTGGTTAAAAATAAAAAGCCTGAGTATTACAAAATAGTTTCGTTAAAAAAATGAATAATATCAAGGAAAAATACTCGACAGATAGATTTTTTATCATTTTTAAGCTTAATTAGAATGTTATTATACAGGGTGCTTCATTAATCTGTGCAGAAATTTCAACTGGAGAGTCCTTGCTGAATTTTAAGGGGATTTGTCATAAAAAAATTTCTTAAAGCCCCCCCTAAGAAGTAACAGCCCCTTAAAGTAGGGTAAAAAATTCAAATTTATTGACTTTTTTCTGAAATGACTTGAAATAAAAAAAAGACGGCTAGGTATTCGAACACTACTACCAGGAAGCCTCCATATATAATTACATAATTTTATCCACCCTTGTTCTCGGCAAGGGTGTGAACTCGGGTGTGAATCATACTACCCCTAAAAGTTTTTTTCCAGTACTTTTTTCCAAATAATTTTTTTTAATCTTTAAATTCACACTTTGGAGGGCCAGTTCACTTGAAAAAAATTTGTCTCTTAAAAATTTTACGGGAACTCAATACTTTTCCACTAAAGAAATAAATTAAGCGGACTTACATAAATTATAAATTGTGATTTTACATACCTACAATACCTACATGTTTATAAAAATATGTAAATATGTAAAATATTTATAAAAATAAATAAACATTAAATAACACAAAAAAAGATAATAAACAATAAACAAATCATATTTAACTAAATTAACAATATTTTGTTTAAGACAGTGCTCAAAATGGGCACCATTTTCTTGGATACATGCCCTTCGAGATGCCCTTATTTTATTTCTTTAGTGGAAAAGTATTGAGTTTCCAGGAAATTTTTAAGAGACAAATTTCTTTTCAATTGAACTGGCCCTCCAAAGTGTGAGTTTAAAGATAAAAAAAAAATATATTAGGAAAAAAGTACTGGAAAAAACAACTTTTAAGGGTAGTATGATTCACACCCTTGCAGAGAACAAGGGTGCATAAAATTATGTAATTATGGAGGCTTCCTGTCCTGGTACCTAGTAGTGTTCGAATACCTAGCCGTCTTTTTTTTAATTTCAAGTCATTTCAGAAAAAAGTCGATAAATGTGAGTTTTTTGCCCTACTTTAAGGGGATGTAACTTCTTAGGGGAGACTTTAAGTTTTTTTTTTATGACAAACCCTCTTAAAATTCAGCAAGGAATCTCCAGTTGAATTTAATGCACTGATTAATGAAAAACCCTTGTATAGTGGCGTCTATGAGTCGGAAAAAAACCGAGATTTCCTAATTTTTAGACGCAACGAAACAATTTTACCTCCCCCCCCTGTTTTCGAGGGTGCTGAACACGATGGCGTAGGGCAAATAATTTATTTTTCAGGTCCCATATCATTGGTTCACTTTGATAAAGTTTGAGAAACTGGAAAACTCTTTCGTCATTCCAGGTTGTCATTGTTGTTGTATTTATTTTAATTTCAGTTATTACCGTAAATACACTGCACTGTGCAGTGAATAGTCGAGCGTAAATGATAAGCTCGAACGGGCCAACGTGTGGGCAGCGCAAATAGAGCGAATTTGACAATAGCCGAATCTCTTTGAATTCGTGCATTTGCCGACAGCAAGGCGAATATTTGGGCAATCGAGACGAACTTACCGTCCACACGTTCGTGTTGCCGCTGATTTGCCGGAGTTGGGCCAACGTGTGGAGACGGCATAAAAGATCATTTCAAGAAATTTAACAATTTTTTTAAACTAACAAAGTCCTACTTATATTTCTTATGCTATGAAAAAAGTGCTTCACAAAGTTTCTTCTGTTATTATTACTGCTTGAAAGAGCAGTTTCATTTATGTATTTGTAAGTGATGGGAAATTCAGCATATCTAAGTTTACATAGGCTGGACCCAACTCCAAACTTTTGGGCAATTTGCTTAATTGGGAGCTATGGAGGTTTAATAATATATAGATATATAAAACTACAGTAAGGGTCTCTAATAATTTGATCTTTGACTTGCTAAGCGAATAACAGTTCTCCAAAGTTAGACCCAAGTCACTATGGAGTTCCTGATAAAATTATTTTGGGCTATATTGAGATTCTGCAACAGTCATCATCAGTCATATAATAATTAGTATAATTAGATTAAATTTTTTTTGCATTAGAAATCTGTTCTTATATTTAGATAGTGAAGGACGAACTCATTAATGTTGTAGGAATAAAACTAAACATTTAGAATTATCCGGAAAAAAGATAATTTGTTATTTTTATTACTTTCAGGTACCTGGTGGTGCTAATAAAAAAGAGCTTCTTGAAAATTTAGACAAAGTGCCAACGTTTGTACAAAGGCTGCAGTTCACTGTTAAGGATCACACTGTTGGTAAAGCAGCCACATTTACCAAAGTCGACAACGTTATACAAGAAACCAAGAACCTCATGAACGTAATCTCCAAAGTTGTAACAACCTGTTTCGAATGTGCCACAAAGGTAAATTTGCTTTCGCTTTCTTAATTTGGATTAAAAACTTATGATTTTATTTAAAATTATTGAGATAATTCCATAAATTTAATGCATATGATTTTTCTATTCAGTACAAGGTTTCACTTCCTCAAAGAGTGAAAGTTCCATGTGTTAAATGGGACGGTATACCTTTACCGTTTCAGCTCACTCCGCACGCTTTGACAAGGTTGACGAAGTTTGAGTATATGACTTTGCCGAGATAAAAAATTATGGTGATCTTTTACTACGTATATTCAATTAACTAACAATTGTTTGATAATTTTTGATTTACTAACAACATCATTGTATTGGAAATTTGAAAGTTTTATTAATCTACTAAAATTGACTAAATTGTTCTCAAAAACATTGGAAGAATTAAAATTCTAACTAAGCTAATAACAAAATTGTGACTATTTGTATAATTTTGTATATTTATTATATTATATGCATTTAAAAAAAAAAACGATAAACTAATGGTTGATTGCATTTTTCATTTTAGATTATAATTTGCCTCATAAATTTATATCTGATACAATTTAATTAAATTTGTGGAATAAGTGCAAAAGTGGAACTGACATATTATAATATTACTATTATTAGGTTGGATCAGATATTAATTTTAAATGTAGTTTTCAAATGAACATTTCCTAATCATTTTTATTTATTGTTTATAACTTGAGATTATATCTCTGATTACTTTTTATAATTATTATATTAGAGAATCGTTCCCGAATATTGTAAAAAATTCAATTCCAAAATTCTCAAGTTGTAAATACAATATTAGTGACTAAAGCAATATTAAAAATTACGCTTAGGCTTGAATACTTTCATAGTATTTTTACATTCTTATCTAATATTTTTTCACTCTGTACTTTTTTAATAGCCTAACATTAGCTAGCAATACGAAATGCCACGTTCAAAATATCTTTGTGACGTTTAACCTTACCTAGAAACTATTATCTTACTTACCTTTGCATTTTTACTACTTTTAAATCTAATACTTCTGTCTCTAAAGCTTAACACTTCTTCTTCTGTTTGCAGTATTATATTCCTACAGCTGACGAAGAGTTTGAAAAGGCATGTTTAAATATGTAGAGTGTTGTGTTGTGCTGTAATATACTTCAAGTATATACTTAACACTACACAATATATAATAACACATAATAGAAACTTGTGATTTGTCTAGATGCATTTTGCTTTCAGCGGTTAGACTGCTGCTAAGTAGGTAAAAATTAAAGCAACAAAATTAATTGAAGACTACACCACGTGATGTCTATTTTATATGCAAATGTAGTACCTAGGTGTTCAAAACATGCGGACCAACTAGATGGTACAACTTTGGTCAAGATTTTGATCAAGACTGAAGGTCTCAATTATTATTGATTTTTTTTTATAATTTATATTTTATGGATAAATAGAATGAAAAAATATCAAGTTTGCTGGAGATTGCAAACCTGGAGTGATGCACAACAACATACCCAAATGACTATTACAGCTCATTTGATCTGCCCAAGAAAAATTTTAAGCTCTTATCATGTAACCATTTCATCTTGCAACCATCTCTGTTGAAGGAATGGGAAGGTCATTTGTCTAATCTCAGCATATTAGCTGTTTTCCTAAGAAATGTTTTTTTTTTTATTTATACAAATTATATGCTCTTTCACCACATTCTCTTCTCTATCCTAACTTATTAGAATTTATTATTGACCCACAGAAATACAGTGATGTGTTCTGTATTTCTGTGTAGTTCATCACTTTTTTCCAATAAATTGCCCAGAATCTTGGAACTATTTTATCTTTTCATTTTCCCTGAATTTCTAGAGCCTTGGATTACTTTCTTCCTACAATATTTATCCCATTTCAAATTTTTGTGCCAAAAATAATCACAGGTGACACCAAGAAAGAAAATAAATTGTATCGTTTCAACCATAATACTTATAGCATACCTACTGGATAAACTACAATTTTTTCAGTTGTAATTAGAAAGTATAACTTGTAATTCAGAACCGAATAGTCTCAAATTAACTAATCTGAATTACAAGTTATATTTTCAGAATTACAGTGTTATACTTTCTAAATTACAACTGGAAAAGTAGTATGAAATGATTCCTTTGATAGGAAGATTATTTTTTGATAATATGGTTCATAAAATCTTTCTTGACAATAATTGCCATTGTTGATCTGTCATTGTATGAACACCTATGTATGATAAAAAACACACTTAATAATAATTTAAGGCATGTTTTTTTCTGGATGTTAGCTTGTAACGCTTCTGTCTGACTACCTCTAAAAGTTTTTCATCATAATCGTCATACGATCATAATCCCCATATAAACATTCTCGTAATACAGGGTGAATTATAAGAAACGCCCCAAGCGATAACTCCGTTAGTTTTGAAGATATGACGAAACTTTTTGAAACAAAGTGGCGTAGTTTATCATCATCTATATGTTGAGATAAACGCTCGATCAACACAACTTCCTGTTTAACCGGAAGTAACAACAACTTCGGTCTTTTAAACAGAACACCCTGTATATTTTATTATTTTTGGATTCTTTGTTTAATTGTTCTTCAAAAAGCTTCAAATACCATATGCCTAAAAGCTATAGCTATAAATTTATTAGAGATATTGCTCAAACAATCTTCCATTCTTTTGAACACAATAATAGTTACCTATACCTTTCTAGCTTTTCCACCGGTGACATTCGATAATATGTTTGGTGGTATTTGGAGACAAGCGTTGATTATTCGCTGCCTTAAAATTTATTCGTTCTCTGGACGTGTGAAATACACAAGATCTTGTAGATAACCCCATAGCCAAAAATCGAGGGGCGTTAGGTAGGATGATCCTGTCTCCAAATACCACCAAACATTACATCGAATGTCACCGGCGGTGGAATAGCTAGATATCAATAATTATTGTGTCCAAGAGAATGGAGGATTGTTTGAGCAATATCTCTAATAAATTTAGGCTACTCGTTTGATTTCAATAGATAAAATTAATAAAAATATTCTATTCTTCCCACAGCCTGCTTTATTTAATATCTCACTAGCTATTGCTTTTAGGCATATGGTATTTGAGGCTTTTTGAAGAACAATTAAACAAAGAATACAAAATTTATAAAATATACATATAGTGTTCCATTTAAAAAACTAAAATTGATGTTACTTCCTGTTAAACAGGAAGTTGTGTTGATCGAGCGTTTATCCCAAAATATAGATGATGATAAACTGCATCACTTTGTTTAAAAAAGTTTTGTCATATCTTCAAAAATAACGGAGTTATCGCTTGGGGCGTTTTTTATAATTCACCCTGTATATGGAACCAATAAAAGCACTTGGATGCTTATGTCTTTTCTTTCCAAGCCACACTTGACAAAATAATGTTGATACAGGGAAAGAGGACATATTTTAATTAGATAATAATTATTAAAATAAAGGGAGGTGTTTACACCTTATTTCAATTTTAATTGTGCGACGATTGGACTGTAAGATCTGGCAGATCTGAGTCCTTAAAGGGTATGGAAAAGTTTTTACATTTCAGTTTTGTCTATTAATATTATTAATTAGTATTTTGCTTGTTGAAGATTCACACAAGTGTATAATATTATACAAAATAAGGGTTCTTATGTGATAGTGTGCCATTTTTTTTTTTTTTGTTATTCTGGGCTTGAAACCGTTATTGTTGGTAATGAATATTTGAAACTAATAAAATATTAAAAATGTAGGTATATATCAGAAAAGGAACACATAATTCAAAAAACAATTTACCTAAGGTATATCTTTTTAGTAAAGACACACAAAAACTATAAATAATTTTACCTATTAAATATTATCCATGAAAAATTATAAGTACTAATAATATTATTTAAAATACATTATAAATACATTTTTTATTATTAGTTTGCAATTTACGGTTACTGTATTTTTATAATAATAATACAGGGTGATTCAGGTTTTACCTTGTTAACTCTAGGGAAAGATAGACAATCGAAAAATAATATGAGTTTGCTCTATGAAATATATTCGAGAAATGCTTCGTTAAGAAAATACAGGGTGCTAAAGTTTTAAGAAAAAATTCGCATTTTTGAAATATAAAAAAATTGGCTGATTGAAATCATTTGAAATTTTGAACATTAGTTATGCTAATAATTGAAGTACATGATTTGATACTTCCGATAAAAAATTCTACACTCCCGTGGCAGAGATCTGGGTGTGTTTACCTTTTTTATTAAATACAGTAGAAGCTCGATTATCCGAAGTAATGTGGACCGAACCCATTTCGGATAAGTGAAAGTTCGGATAATACGGAGTTTTTTACGAATATATAAAATAATGTAGGCAGGTAAGTTACATGACTTTTTATTGTTAAAAACAACTCAACATAGTAATAAATCTTCGTAATCAAATAAAAACATACATATTTGTGTACATATTTATATATGTACATATTACAATTTCGGATAATGCGGAGTATTTGAAGGCGCGCGTTTCGGATATCGCGGATGACTTGATTTTTCGTTCAAATTTCGGATACGGACCACGATCGTTCCGGATAAAACGGCGGTTTTAAAAATCAATTTTGTTCCGGATAAAGCGGATTCCGGATAATCGCGATCCGGATAATCGAGCTTCTACTGTAATATCTACGCCACTGACTTTAATGCAAATTGGTTATTTATGGTAGATACCTTGTTTTGTTTAGAGGAGAAAAGTCATCATACGTTTTTGTTGTAGGACACTGTTTTCAAGATATTCCACAATGTAGGCACTCATGCAAGCTTTTTGTAATGCAATACTTAGGGTTCAATAACGATCACAAAAATGATTAATTTCTAGAAATGCATTGATTCCTATGATATTTTACTTCGTATGGGTTCCTACATTGTGAAGTATCTCGGAAACAGTGAGTCCTACGACAAAAACGTACGATGACTTTTCTTCTCTAGACAACATGAGGTTTCTAACAAAAATAACAAATTTGCATTAAAGTCAGTGGCGTGCAAATTATTCATTAAAAAAGGTAAGAACAAGCCCAGATCTCCGCCACTGGATTGAAGAATTTTTCATCGGAAGTATCAAATCATGTATGTACTTCAATTAGCAGAATTACTGTACAAAATTTCAAATTATTTCAATCTGCCAATTTTTTTAAATTTCAAAAATACGAATTTTTTCTTAAAACTTTAACACTCTGTATTTTCTTAACGATGCATTTCCCGAATATAGTTCATTGAGCAAACTCATATTATTTTTCGATTCTCTATCGTTCCCTAGAGTTAACAAAGTAAAACCTGAATCACCCTGTATAATATCCTGTGATTACATCAGTGTTAATTTCAGAAAACAAGTGATATTGTTATCATTTATATTTTATATTTATTTTACTTTTTTTTCGCCTAATGTTTCCAAACAACAAATTTCCTGTTTACAAATTTAATTTTTTATAATTTATGCCAAGTACAGTAGACCCCCGAATAACAGGAATAGTCAAGGAAATTAGCTCTCTGGATAACCGAATTCACCTTTAAAAATAAAAAAATTTCAAAAATTTAAATGGAAAAATCTAATAGGAAACTTGATATAAGCACCCAGGGAGTCTACTGTATATTATTAATTTTTTTATTTACTTACCTACCGCTTATACAATATAGTGATCTAAATAACATGTACATTTACATATTATTATGTAAATAGGAAAATTTATTAAATAAAAAAATACCTAAAACATTAAAAAATCAAAATCTTAAATAAAATGTTGCTTTAATTTTAGATTGGCTAAAGAAGCTTGTAATAACATACACAAAGTACTAACAGCACTGAATGAGTATCATAGATATGCATAATTCAGATATGAAATAATATTTCAAAAGGAGCTTTTCGTGACTTCTTTATAGAACTTTATTAATTTCTTACATCAATAATTACTTAAATTAGTTTTGCAAGAAACTTACATTGAAGTTTATGAACTCATGAATTGTCAGTTATTGGACTCTACAACCCACTCACTGCGATAGGTGAGGCGCGGATGAGTAGAAGTCTAAAAATTTGTACGTGTAAAATTTCGATTTTGACGAGCTGAACTAAAATATTTACAACTCCTCACCATTTCCGGTTATACCGGAAGATGCCATCAACTTTCTTATTTTAAATGGGACATCCTGTATATTATTACATTTTCAGATTGCCTGAAAAAATTTATTAAAAATGCTGTTTATAGTTCAAAATTCGAACGAGTGGTTTATGAGTTATAAACAAATGAAAATCGCAATTTTCCATTTTCAAAGCAGCTTAGGTCGAAAACGGGTCAAGATAGATGAAAATGGCTTACATGTCCCTATTTTAACTTTTCACGTAGTATCCTATGGTGCTGATGAAATTTGTATACAAAGTGATGAAAAATCAACGATTTTCAAAAAAACTTAATAAATTTTTTTGTTTTTGTAGGTACTCTAGCGTAGGATATAAAAAGTTAGGATAGGGACATGTAAGCCGTTTTCCGATATCTTGACCCGTTTTCAAGCTAAGCTGCTTTGAAAATGGAAAATTGCAATTTTCATTTGTTTATAACTCATTTTTGGTCGTTACAAATTTGAACTGTAAACATCATTTTTATTACTTTTTTTCAGGCAATCTGAAAATGTAATAATATACAGGTGTCCCATTTAAAATAAGAAAGTTGATTGCAACTTCCGGTATAACCGGAAATGGTGAGGGGTTGTAAATATTTTAGTTTAGCTCGTCAAAATTGAAATCATAAATGTACAAACTTTTAGACTTCTACTCCTAACACTTCTCCATATAAAAATGCCCTAAAGGTTCTCGCGCCTCACCCTGTATATTTTCTAAACATAATCAATCTTATTAATAAATTAATTAATAAATAAAACATTAATAAATCTATATGCAACCATTACAGGAAAGTCCTTTCACAATTGACATCAATTACCACTCTCTTGTTCATCCTTCGCCTATTTCCTGAACTACCTATCCCTTTCCAATAATTACAATCAAATAATTAATTAGGGAAACAAGTAGGCCACTATCACGAAGGCTTTACTAAGCGATGAATAATTGAACATGATTAAAAAATCGTGAATTGAACCATTCTTGCAAGAAGTTTGAGTAATCTGATAGGTACCTAAGCTTTAAAGCAACCAACAGTCTTAATCAAATCGAATGTCACACTTAGCTCCTTTTGAAATCGACCAACTAACACACTGGCATTATAATTTTTTAATACTATTCTATTTCGCCCATTTTAGTACAAGCTGGAGTTCCGAGGAGCTGGCAGCGGTGCTGGTAGAGGTTCCGGCGGCGATGGCGGCTCGTGCAGTGCGAGTGGCACAGGTGTGGACACCAAAGGTCCAGGGGTTAGCGGAACCGACCAGAGTTTATGACAGATGGGGATGTCCCGGCGCAACAAGGGAGATTCGAGGCGAACTCGAGTCTCCTTCTTGTTGTTCTAGGACATCAACCCCGCTATATACTCTCGGCTGTACTGTTGTGTTGTGGTACCAAAGGCAGCTCTTCATTTTATGGAGTCGTACCTACCTTGGCTGTTTATTTATATTTACCAAAGCGAAGCTAATCTATATGTTAGTGTGGTGTTGAAACAAACTCGATCTTTGCTACTTTTTGTTAATAATTTTCACTTTTGAATTTGATTGGTGAGAAAATTTCTTGAAGAGCTGCCCATGGTACAAACAATATCGTTTCGAACCACTGTTAAAATAAGCACCATTCAAAACATCTTCCTTTCGATTTAAGGATTGTAATATGAAGATATGCGCATTTAGATATATGAAATGTATTTTATTAAATTGCAGTTTTATTCTTTATTATGTTGATGAAATAACTGTGTGTTTATGTAATTTATTTCTCTCTCTATTAAATATATAGTTTATATGAATATTGAATATTTATCTGTTAAAATTAGTTAAGTCGTACTTATTCCTTATATATTAATATTTATTTCTATGACCTACAGTTTTTTAAAGTGAGCATAATTATAGTGAAGGTGTAGAACTTAATAAAAGCATAATTCATAATCAATTTTTATCTGAATATTTATGTCGGTATTGTCAAAAGAAGATTTATGAGATTGTTTCCTTTAAAATTCTATTCGCCATATCTATTAATGGAGTAGTATCTACAATCAATTTATGAATAGACTAACCAATAAAAATATATCAGGCAGTAATTTTAAAATTGTATGTTTCTAAATGGGATCAAGAAGATAATTTATTCGTTACTTAAATAAGTAAACGATAGGATGAATTTTTACAGGGTAAAGATTTGTGCCATGCTAGGATATTATTATTATTATAAGAAAAGTCTGATCAGTAGTAAAATCGAAAAAAAAATGTCTGAAAGTATTTTTTTCTTATTAATGATAAAGTTTGAAGCAGACATCAATATGTATTCTGAAAAATATAGCATCGAATGGCGATAGATATAATTAACTGATGATGTAAATTTAATTAAATAATTGTAGAGAAGAAGAAACAATTATGTAGTCACAAAATCCACTGCTGGTTATTATTTGGCATGTCTGGCCACCTATTCGATTTTGATCTGGAATTACAGAAAAATTTTACATTGAAGAAAGTGCTCTTCATAAAAATTACATTGGAACTTATGACTGCGATAATTTCAAAAATCAAGAGAACAGAGGTTGTTTCTGTTTCATTATAAGCGTCCACATATAGGTACCTACTAAATGAAAAAAAAATACATGCTACAATGAGAGTTTGTTTTTTACAAATTTGTGAAATGTGTGTTTTCATTTTCAAAAACTATCGTTTTTTATAGGTTTACCCTAAAAGTAATTTTTGATAAAAGAACAGATGGTAATAACAATGAGCCAATTCCTTCGATAAATTTTTTCAATGGTAAAAGTGGAATCACATATCAAATAATACCTACAGAATTAAATTTACTTTATTTAGGGAATGATTCTGTAGTTTATTCCTATATGAACGAATATTTATAGTAACTTGAGCATTTTATATCTCACGTTCAGAAAAATTCGAGAAAAGTGCAAAAATAACAATTTTAGGAAGGTAACCTACCTACTTACTTGACCTATATTATGTATTTTATGAAAATACTCATACTGACTTAACTAGAAAAGTAAAATTAATTGTATTTAAAAAATATAACTAAACAATTAAAAACACTAATTAATAATTTTGCTCACTTAGGGCCGGTTGTTCGTACGTCAGTTAAAAGTTTTGAGATAACTACTGATTTTAAAATGCCCTGTATTATCAAACCATTGGTCTCATATTTCTGAAAATGAATTCTGCTCGCTTTGAGAAGAGTTAATTACTGATTAAAAATACAAGATCATTAATTATATTCGCCGTATTTTCAAAATTTGCAATTTAAAATCAGTAGTTATCTCAAAATTTTTAACTGACGTACGAACAACCGGCCCTTAGAAAATAACTGCATGGTATCTATAAGTAAGATTACTTTCTGTTAAAATCCATTTTATTGAAAGATATTAAAATTTGATTGAAAATAAAACATTATTACGACATACAAAAGTCAAAACAAGGTTCATTCCAAAATACCTACCGTACATGAACAAGTTAATGTATAACTCCTCCTGGAAAGGTTCACACAATAGTGGACACGATAATAAAATGGTAAAGATAATCTTAAATTGGATAAGGTAATATGATAGAGAATAAGGGACGTTATTTATAAACAATCATGTTCATATGACTGTGCTAGTTAGTTATGGTAATATAAGAAAACCCGGTGGTGTGTGAAAGTGCAGATTCTGGTTGAGATTTAAAAATTATAAAATTGTAAGTTTATGAAGTTGTTTCACCTGTCTGTGAGTGTGAGTTCCAAAAAAGTGTAGCTTTCAAAAATATTCTAAAATTCTATAGCGTTGTAAGTTAAAAATTGATATAATATTTTTTATTATTACAATCATGCATGATGATTAGAGTAGCAGTTTTGATTACATGAATAATAAGTAATATTTGTTATTAGACATCCAAAAATGTGATAGATTATTGAGATCTTGTTTAGAAAAATTATTCGAATAAGTCCAAGCTGTACTACATATCCTTATTCGTGATTCAATATCACCTATCACCATTCATGACTGCATATGTTATTATTTAAATATATCAAAATTTATAAGCAAATCCTTCATCCTGACCCAGGAATAAAGATCGGTTTAACCGTTCCACATCATCTAATCGTTCTTTAAACTTTGTTCTAATAACTTTCCAAAATAACACTTGAACAGCTTGCAGTAAAATTTCACAGAATTGTGATGACATAAAATTGTTTTGTACTTGATAATATTATATAAAAAACATCCCCTTTATAATTTTAATTTCAACTTGTCTAAGAATTACTTTCTGTATTCAAATCTTCAACCCTTACTTTGTAAAACTCTTCTTTGCACGAGTGCTTAAAACATGGCCATTATCTTCCAGATGCCTTGTAGGAAATATTGACAGAGCATGAGAAAAATATTCAGTGAGCTCATCCACTTTGGTTATCAAACTATATCGTGCTCCGGGAGGTACGTTAAAAAGGGGGTCCCGGCTGCTTCACAGCAGTCGTTAAGTTATGTCAGAGGCCCTTGAGGCTACTTGAAAACTTCTGAGACTTGGGCTTTACCACAGCCATACGATATTTATTTATTTATTTATCAAACTATCAACAAAAAAGATAAACTATTGCCTTTAAATGTTAGTTCAGAAATAACTAATAGCCCTTATAACTTTTTGACGTCACTACTGCTTCTGTGTTCTATAATTGTGCATGTAGGTTCAAGAAGTTCCATTGGAAATTGACCCCTTCATTTCTTGAATATAAAAAGCTAGGTATATTTTTCTGTTTTTGATGTTTTGTCAACATCTCTTACAACGTCCCCAGGAGGAGTATGGTATCTTGTCTATAAAGGTGTGGTTATTTAATGTGGCTTTTAATGACTCCACTACCAATAACCACAACTCTATTACTAACTAGTCGAGTCAAGACTACCTAGCTTTGTACTTTGTTTATGTTTATGTGTGTAAATTTTTTATAAATCCTAATTGCAAATGTTCAACTAATTTCCCATCATAATCTGCCTCGCTTTATGATTTATAAAACAGTTCTGGAACTTGTTCAAATGAAATCAAACCAAAATTCATGTTGATTGCATAAAATACCAGGACTAACTTGACGAAACGCTATTAATTTGAATAGTATTTTATCTTGCAGATCTAGGAACTAGTACTTTATAGTGTTTATAATTTTAAATCTGATCCAGAACTGCACATCCATGTACTACTTATCGTACACCACTCACCTCTTTAACTCCAAACTGAATAATAATATTAGCATTTTTATAATTGTTTTGTTATAGTCTCCTAGACAAAAAGTGATCTCTAGAATAAAGAAAACACATATAAAATTATTTCCTGTTGAAAATGAAATATCTATAGAAAGTCTTATAAAATGTTATTACAATAAGAAGCTGATGCTTTTACAAATTAGCCTTAACATTTCGTTTATTTCCAAGTCAGTTTATGGATACAACATTCATATGAGTAGATTAGTAGATTGGTAGATAAATTTAAAAATTGGTATCATATTTTGAGTCTTCATATTAATCAATATAAACTCATTATGTGTTTTCGAAATACATACAGTGAAGTGGACACATAATTGATCGAGTACCTAGGAATGACTTTTTTTTAATATTACATTTTTTATTATAATTAATTGATTGATAATTATATTTAATTGAGTTATATTAAATTCATATTGGCAAGAGATCTTTTTGTCAAGACTCTTTTTTTGGAAATACGGAATACTTTCTGATTATATTATGTACATTCAAAGTAAACATTCTTGAAATGAAACTTAGGAAAATAAATGCCTAGGCTGTCTCTGAAATTATGTCTTCTGTACACAAATTCGTATACTTGCGAAATAATTTTTAATGTTTTAAGTTTTTTGGTAAATGTTTGTGCACAACAGTTTTTAGTTTTGAAAGCATTTACATAAACTGACTTTTATAGTAAATAACTTTTTATTTTATGGTTTTATAGATGATTTTTAAGTAGTTATGGTAATTTTTTGATTTCAATTGCTCTTAGATGTTAGATACTTATCCTATTTTATGTCTTAGATGAGTCTCTCCCTCAGTTATTTAATTTATGTTACTGTTTCTAGAGTTTATATTAGTAGTATTACTTTTGAAGTACATATTCTAATCCTGTACTTATGTAGAATAATAATTTATGTCACATTTCTGAAAATTATCTTACAAAATTAAAATCAGTACGAAGTGGCAAATTGCAAATTAAACCACACTTGCTCTATTTATATTTCATTATCAGTGTTAAAAAAAAATTCTGTTGTCAAACGCAGGTCTTGATGGTGTCATTGAACCTACAAGAACATAAGACAAATTGAGCTTATTCCATTGTTGAGTACTTCTGCTCTTAGCAGTACCAACTTTAAATATTGATCGTAGTGACTATGAAGATAACAACTTTTTGCCAAAACTTACTCAAGATTCACCACGCTAAAATGTTCACCTACTTTGAAACACAATAAAAGTTTCGTAGCCTTTTATGGAGCTTGAAGTTTAAATAATGTTCTTGTCATGTTCAAAATATAGCAATGTTAACTATGCCTAATCCCAAAATATGCATTCTATTTAATTGTGATCTATAGGTATGATTTCGACTTTTATCTGCAGTAATTTATTAATTATTGTGCAATTTCAGTCTTTTTAATTATTCTTATTTCTGCTTTTATCAGATCCTTTTTCGTGACTGCTCAATGCCGAGGGCTTGTATCACAACTTCGTTTTTGTTAAGCTCTTCCTGGAGACCAAATATCAAATCATCATGCCCATGTATTATATTTCATGGACTTTCAAGTTTAATGGTCGATTTTCCAGTGTTTTGTTTGCGAAAATGAAAACTATTTCTTCACAAAAACTGATTTCTCACACGAACCGGGTTAGGCATCTTTAGTTAATTAATGTGCCACAAGACAGTGTTATTAACTTAAAACAAATAGTTTGATTCAAGTTTTCCGAATAAATTTTTTTTTTGCAGGATACAATAAAAAATTATTATTCTATTTTTACTTTCAAAATGAAGATAAATGTTTTTTGTAAATTAGGTTACTTACATTAGAAAAAAATCAAATAAATATGATGATATTTTCGTGACCAGTAGATTTAGATTTTATACCTGAATTATTAATAGTAAGCTATAAGTAAGCGAAATATTGTTATGAAGATTTTATTTAGATAATAACATGGATGGACTTGAGATGTGTTTAAGTGTGGTATCAAAAATATAATAACCATGTTGGTGTTTGAGTACACATTTGGATGGTTACTTACTTATCTACCCCAAAAATCAATAAAAAGATATATCAGTACGGTGTTGCTTTTTTATATCAAAAATAACATTACACCCCAATAACATGATTATGATTATCTAGATCTCGTCTTATCCCATAAGGTGAGAATTGCATGGAGTTGGGGATTTAATATAACCAACTTTTTACTCTCTAAATTTAATTTTATCAACTTGAATAGTTTATCAATTAATGTTCTTTATTTTTTACTTTTTTGGTTGCACAGTATCTACTATTCTAGTCTAGCCTGCATGCTGCTTAAAATATTGTCAAAAGCCAGATATAAAGAGAGCTTGCAATATATGAATTTAGGTACCCTAAGTTATTTTTTTTTAACAAAACTATTGAGATCCAATTTCTATAATCCAACTGAAATTGGCAATGGAAATATGACTGGATTATGGGGGTTATAAAGGGTAAAAAATACACAAATTACAATATAAACATGGTTTATTTATATCATAATATCTTCAGTTCCATGTAAGACATATAACTTTTATATCCAGCAAATAGCTCTGAATGTCTGCTTAATCTAAGCCAATTCCTTCACTATCTCCTTGTTTCACTTGATGAATGTCTTTCTCATCATCAACCGATCTTCAACTGATAATGCAGCACATTGAGGGGTTACACACCTGTTGTTCATCTTCCAAATGGTACACCTTTCCAAACAGTCCTTTTGTTGTACCTTATCATCAGTACTTAGGTAAAGTCCACCGCAATTGTGTGTAAATTGCATTATCTACAACAACTGTATTCAGACTGGGCACATTTTTCTTGCATTTACTATGTACACATATGTGCAAACATAGCTTTTGGTAGCCTAGCATTTTTGATTCGAACCTGGGGATCCACTGGTTGGCCATTCAAGGGGACTGGGTATAACGTGTTATGATTATCATTATAAGTATATAGTTATCACGACACTTATAAGCTGCTTATTTATTATACATAAGAAAAATAAACCTTCTAATCATAGTATTATTACATACATGAGGAGCCTCTGACACAACAGCATCACTGCAGCTATATTCGTATGAAACAATTCATGAGTCTTTCCATCTACTTTTTTTTTCATTGTTTTATAGCTTATTATCATAAGCCAAAATATCAATGAAATTAGTGGAGTATGATAAATAATGTTTATATAATCATTGAAAAATTTATAAGTTTGTGAAAGTATTACATACTAAGTAGAGATAATTAAATATTCAAAAATTGTTTTATCAACATCATTTTTTGCATTTGTTTTGATTAAGGAGTTTATCTGTGATAGTCTCTCTCTCATGTGCAAATAAATGTATATGAGATTTTGTGAAAACTTAAATTAAGATTTGTTATCTAAAAAATGAAGGGTGTTGAATTTAAGGGTTTTCTTGTTTTTTCCGTCATAGCTGCGACAGTTTTTGAGATATTTAGTTCAAGTGTGGAATACAGATTCGCTATAGGGCTATGCTAAATGGTTGTGAGAATATATATGATCAGGTATGTATTCGAATAATAATAATTATAATAAGCATTCTTTTCCTTCTCTAGTGACTAAAGCAAATCCATAAAAAATCTAATGAAATTCCTCTTCTTCTTTGAATAGAGCTAGAACTATTTTCCTAGACTGCTTTTAATATCTACTAAATGTTGATAAAAAGTGAGAATTGTTTCAAACAAATACCCAGCTGCCATTCGCACTTAAAATAGATTTTAGTTTTTCAAATATATTTAATTATTTACAATAATACTGTGTATATAGAATAAGTAGAAATGTTCTTAAAGCATCTATGCTCTTATATTTACATTGAAAAGTAGCATAGGTACGTATATATGGCAGGTTCACAATTAAGGGATGAACAACTAATAATACGTCTCTTACTTTTAGAATTGCATTACCTTGATTATATTATTTTATAAAAAAATGAAATTTATTTTTTATATCAACTACTTCTGCTCTTCTTGATTACATCAATAACTTCACGATCACAGCCTTTACTTAACATAATAAGTGCTGTGGATTTTTATTTTACCAAAGGAACGAATAAATAAGTTTTGTAAACTTATTTTTTAGTAGTTAAAAAAATGGTTTAATGCTTCAAGCAAATTCATCTTTGTTGAAGTAGGTAGATATAATTATTTATAAATTGAGAAGGATTAGATGAATAGGTATACCAACCTACATATTCCCTGGTTAGACATATTCCCAACCTACAACTGGTTAGATTTTTTAATTATAATCTCAATCAGTTTTTGAAAATTCAGAGAAGGTGGGTTATAAAATGGGGTGTTGGATAACTTCAAAGATGATCATAGAAAATATAGCTACATAAACTATGCCCTTTTTTTTTAATGGATTTGAAAAAGAAATTTCATTTCATCATGTTTTTTTGTTATCGACCATGATTGCACAAAAATTGAAAGCATAAGATCTTTGGTTTTTATGCAAGTATCTACTAATGTAGCATACATTTTTTTTCTTGCACTCGATATAAATATTTTCTTTGAGGACGTTTGTCTGCATTTCTTTAAATTTTATGAAATTATCAAGACTTTATTATTTGAAAAAATGTGAAATGTGAATTTTTCTACAAATACTAATAAATTCATAGTCACAACCATACCGAGAACCCAAACAATGGAATTTGAATTGAGACCGGCAATCATAGAATTCTTAAATCAAAAATATTACAAATTATGATATATTTTTCTTAAAGGCAATGCAATTCTTGATTAGCTATAACATATTAATTAAGAAACAAAGATTGTAAAAGCGATAACATTATTATTTGGACCCATACACAGAAAATAAGAACACTGAAGACGATCATGTTAAAACACCGTTGTGGTAGGTTACATAAATATTAGCAAATAAATATATATTTCCATTTCAATATAGCTATAAAGATTTAAGCGTACACTTCCCGGAAAATTAACGGACAACATTCTGATATATTTACTTGGACACAAACATTTAGTCGGTGTTTTAACAAATGCATGCTACAAATTTATCCGGTCGATCAAAAAAATGTCTGCAATTCTTTACTGGAACTGGAGTTCAGGACAGAATAAGTTTTGATAAAAAACGATTCAGAAAGTTCATGTCCATAAAAAAAAATTCAACACTCATATGCTACTTGTAGAAATGTGCTAATAATACCTACATTGCATGCCCCTATTATGAACACATTTTATAGTAAATATATAAGTAGGTAGGTACCTATAACTGATAATAATTCTGAAAAGTTGTTTGTTTTTTTATTAAAACTTATTCCACTTCTGTCTTTCTCACTCTGGAAATGCTGCTATCAGATACAGGTAGGTGTAATAATCATAAAATCTTTGACCAGAAAATTAATCACATTTTTATAAAATAATAGTAAAAAGAGAAACTACAGACATTCAAGATCATACGGTAATATCACACTTTTAAAGTGTCTCTGTTCTAAAAATTAAACACGAAAAAGTCTACATATATCTATCAATTTAGCTGAAACATTTATAACAGGTAAATTGCTTTTTTTTAAATATGGCACCAATTTTGATCGTAACGAAATGGGATTATTATAGTAAAAAGTACTCGTAATAATTAATTAATGATTTTAAGGATACGAAATCTAAATTCTATCAACTAAAACTACTAATAGAGATACTAATAAGAAAATGAATAATATTAATTATTATTCATTAAAATTATAAAAATTCCCATGAGTTAAATTATCAAACCAATTAAATATAACAGCGAAGATGGAATGATTTTTGTTAACTCTAATTTATATTACACAAAAGGAAGTGCACATATAATAGTAGATAACAGTTACATTGTAACAATAACGAAATATCTTGAAGTAGGTATGAAGTTATTGTTGCAAAGCAGAACTCATATTGATTGGTGTGATACCTATTCAGTGATTTTATTTATACAAAAAGTTACGTTTTTTATTAAAATAATAACTAAGGGCACATTCATTTTAGATCAGAGACGAGAAGAGAATTTTTGTTCCTTCGAAGATTAACTGTAAGATAGATGATGATATTCTCGAAGCTGAATTTGCAGTGTACGTTCTTATGCCGAGATCGTGGAAATCATTTTCTGCAACAGAATTGCTTCATTAGTTTAGAAATATTAAAGTCATTCTCGGCGGTGTGCGAATTTCAGGTGAAATATTGTTTGTTTTCCACGACTACGCAACATATTTTATAAGCGAAAAAGAAAAATTTTGCAGTAGGCCTCTTCTGATGCCGATGTCCCATGCAATAATGTGTTATTTTTATATATTTTGAAAATTAATTGAGATTTTAAATGTTCATCCATTCAAAGACTCACCGTTTCCGTAGACATGCCTGGGAGTTTGCCGTTCTGGATAATACGAATCTGGACATTTGAGCAGTGCAAATGAACCATGGGTGTGCAGAAGAACAAGTGCATGAAACAGAAAATTAATCTTCTTTAATAAAGTGCGCTCTTTTGTTAAATTATTTTCTGTTCTAGGTGTATAAGTGCCAATTCTATGGTGCTACTAATGTTCTTTCAGCAATCACTTATTGTAAATTTTCCATGACCAAAATCATACGGGTGCTTTGAAAAATGTCTTATTAAGACATAAGACTTCCAATCTTATTATATGTAGATTTATATACAGTAACATCTAAATTGGTATAGGTATGCTGAAGGTGTTTATCATCTTTCGAGGACAAGTGTGTAAGAGTTTTTTCATTGTAGAGAATAATGGTGTGTGAATAAGTGTGCAAAAAATGAAGAATATAAATCGGCTGCCCTTGAAAAGTGGCATTTGTTTTTTTTTCATGCAAAAAATATAATAAAATTCTTCAAAATGCAAATAGCTGCTATAATGCATGGTAATTGGTGACGACGAAAATACTACTTGCTTTTTTATTTTTTATTTTATTTATTCATTTATTTATTTACATCCACCCAAAAGCAAATGCCAAATAAAGGATGTGAAGAATTGCTGATTTACATACAATCTCAATTGTACGATTAAATAGTAGAAAAAATAGAATACCAGAAAACAAAGCCAAAGTACAAAATGTAATCATAATAAAATAAACAGAATAAAAGGCCAGACTTAACGGATACGCGGGGCAGCCAATCCAGGCTAAGACTGATGATACCAGATTTTGGAAGTACTTATCTGTTAATTTTCTGAGCACTTCAAAAGTAAATATCGAGGCGCTCAGCCTGCTGATCGGAAGATAGTCTAAGAGTCACGTATATGATCCACTACTGCAGAGAAGACAAGAGCGTTAGTCCTCGGGGTTTTCACCAACAAGAACTGTTGACTCCTAAGAGCAGCTTGAATAACATGGAGGTAGATTTGGGAGAGGATGTAGCGAGAATCGATATGCCCATTAAGCAGTCGCAGAAAAAACGCACAGACATATAATACATACACGCCTGTCTTCCAGGCTTCTGAAATCAAATTCTTCAAGAAGTCTAGACTCAGGGTACCCTTGCACAGGATTTGAGCCCGTCTTTCTAGTAAATCATAAAAAAACGCCCCTGCATGCGCTCTAGGCTGAGAAGGTGACATCTGCTACCCGGAGACCAAACAACACTGCCATATACTCAAGCCTATAATAGGCAAGACAATAGCACGGAAGAGAGCTATGAAGGATATAATAGAATGTTTCCAAAATCAATTGAATTGCTCATAATAAAACCTAACAGTTTAAATCCAGAGGGAAATCCATGAATTCTGTAACCTTCTCAATAGGGCCTCCATCAATAATGTATGCAAACTGGGTCAGAGTATGTTTAAGACTGCTTACTGCACCAAAAGTTGATATGATAGATAGAGTTGGAGTCTTCGATGGAATGAATCTTACAAAAAATCTTCAAATCGTCAGCATATTATAATAATCGAGGTGATCGACCTCATCCATAACCCTTCACAATGTCATTTATAAACAAATTCAAAAGAATGGACCTAATTTAGAGTCTTGAAAGACACCAGAAGTAACAAGGTATTCAGGGAAGTTGGAACCACAGTAGGTCATTGAAGTCGGTGACAAAAGTAATTAGAGATAAATATTATAAGGGTATCGGCGAGGCCAAATGAGGAAAGCTTAGAGAGTAGCAAGTCATGGTCATTATAGACCACGTCCACTTGAGAATGGACATCCAAAGCTTCAGAGGTAAATCAGAAAAAAGATTGTAACTTTTGACTAGACCATAACTCATAAAACCATGCTGCATTACAAAATGATAAAAGAAATCTGACATCAGGACAGAGCACCTTATAATAATATGATCTATTCATACCTTTCCAAATTTAAGCAAAATTTGTCTGTATAGTTGGTAATCTGAACCTATGTCTCCTTTTTTGAAGAGTCATGTTCCGATTTCCTCTCCAGTTTTCCACATAGTATCTCCGGAGTAATATGGTTTCATTAAGAGTAGATCTACTGCTGTGACCAACTTATTAGTTACGATCACCCAGTTTCTTTCTGAGTCATTCTACTCTGCTGTACGAGTTGATGTCGTTTATATGGAACTCAGTACGACTCTCGAAATCGCTGTCTTCTCAAAAGGAGGCTTCGTGATTACGGCTTTCCCGGGTATCTTTTAATTTTCCTGGACAGCTACTAGAGTGAGCGGCTGGAGTAAAAATTTGGATCACTCTAGATAACTTCCAACGGAACGGAAACTGGGCGAAGGAAAGAGCAAAATGAAAAATTCTCGTGAGAGTGAATGAGAACATGGAAAGCGCATCAGTCTCGTAGCTGGAAAGTGGGAATGTCATCTGGACCTGCAGTTTTGGAATCCTTAAATGATTTCAGAGCATTGACTTCTCCTTCAGAGAAAGAGGAGACAGCAAAGGTAAGAACGTTTGAAATGGTCAGGGGGTAATGACTGACTAAAGAAGCCACGAAAAAATTCACCAATGAATCTAATATTAATGACAATCCAATGATGCCTTTGATTTTAAATTGTCAAAATAAGGTTTTTTAGTTTTTGTTGATATGGAAAACAATCATTTCATAAGTTGTGGTCTATGAAAATACCTTTTTATAACATTTCTTCATTTCAGCTCTTATTGGGTGTAAAATTTTGTACTTTTGTGTTGATGAGTACCTATACCTATGGATGTGAATGTTTCAACTAATTCCAGAAAGTCAGAAATATATGGATTGTTATTAGTATCAAGAAAGAAATAGTGGAGAGGGTCTGTCAAAAAAAAAGGCTCCATCCGCCTTGGACTCGAGAATATTTTTTGATTTTTTTTCATAAAGTTGGACACCCTCTTCATTTTGGTGGCATTTTCAAAAATTTAATCGACGCCCTGGCGGAGAAATGTGCATGCGAAGACATCGGCAATAGGTTTTTTGCACATAACTCGCTTAATTCAACTCTGAGCATAGTAAATATCCTGGTCCAAATCGGTCAAATGGTTCTCGAGATATCACATTTTCAATTTTAAGGCCCTTTCTTCAGGGTTCCGCCTCGGTGCGAATACACCGCCGTCCGTGTTCGCGTGTTTTGCATGGAAAAACTCGACTTAGGGACTTAATTTTTTTTTCATCGACAGACAGCAGTGTCCTCAATGATGCCTGAAATTTTGAAGTCGCTATCTCGATTAGAGGGGGAGGGGGAGGGGAAATCATAATTAAAATTCAAATTGCTATAACTTTCGCTAATATTGGGGCCTCGGGCCCAACCAATGGGAGATGACAGTTTGGAACGCCTACTTTAAAATGGTATTTTTTTTTAGATTCCGTCAATATTGGCAAGATGCCCGCACAAAAACCAATTTCCCTCCCCCCTTTTTTTCTTAAAACTGTTTTTTTGCCATGAAAGAAGGGGGTGGGGGTAAAAATTTTTTCGTCATCAGACGGGAATTTTTTTTATCTTTGATTTGAGCCCCAGTAGACCTCGATCGGACCATTATTAAGGTCACAGGGTCACCAAACGCGTTTGGTCCTGAAGAATGGCAAGGATTAGGGTTGGCGGGTTCCGCTACCCGGCATTTTTTAGGGCTAAGTGTCCCCTTTCAAGATTTTCTTACCCCATGTCGCTATCTCAATTAGGGCCTGCACGTGGACGTGATATGTAAACCAATTAATCTAGCCGCGGAGCAGCGAGAGCTGGTGGCGGAGCCTAGCGCTCCCTCTCCTTTCTCTCTTCTCTCACAGACACACACGCTAGATTAATTGGTTCACATATCACGTCCGCGTGCAGGCCCTAATTGAGATAGCGACATGGGGTAAGAAAATCTTGAAAGGGGACACTTAGCCCTAAAAAATGCCGGGTAGCGGAACCCGCTAACCCTAATCCTTGCCATTCTTCAGGACCAAACGCGTTTGGTGACCCTGTGACCTTAATAATGGTCCGATCGAGGTCTACTGGGGCTCAAATCAAAGATAAAAAAAATTCCCGTCTGATGACGAAAAAATTTTTACCCCCACCCCCTTCTTTCATGGCAAAAAACCAGTTTTAAGAAAAAAAGGGGGAAGGGAAATCGGTTTTTGTGCGGGCATCTTGCCAATATTGACGGAATCGAAAAAAAAATACCATTTTAAAGTAGGCATTCCAAAGTGTCATCTCCCATTGGTTGGACCCGACGCCCCAATATTAGCGAAAGTTATAGCAATTTGAATTTTAATTATGATTTCCCCTCCCCCTCCCCCTCTAATCGAGATAGCGACTTCAAAATTTCAGGCATCATTGAGGACACTGCTGTCTGTCGATGAAAAAAAAATTAAGTCCCTAAGTCGATTTTTTCCATGCAAAACACGCGAACACGGACGGCGGTGTATTCGCACCGCGGCGGAACCCTGAATAAAGGGCCTTAAAATTGAAAATGCGATATCTCGAGAACCGTTTGACCGATTTGGACCAGTCAAAGTTCAAATTACGCGTCTTCGAGAGCTCTTCATTTTTCGTCAGGATATTTACTATGCTCAGAGTTGAATTAAGCGAGTTATGTGCAAAAAACCCATTGCCGATGTCTTTGCATGCACATTTCTCCGTCAGGGCGTCGATTAAATTTTTGAAAATGCCACCAAAATGAAGGGGGTCCAACTTTATAAAAAAAAAAAAATCAAAAAAAATTCTCGAGTCCAAGGCGGTTCGAAAGTTAGACCCTCTCTACTAAAATGTTATGCTAATTAGTTACTCTAAAAAACTATTATTATTGTAGTCATGAAAATTTAGAATCTCAACTGGATTGAATAAAAACACATAGAAGGAAAAATGCAATTATTCCCTGTTCATTATTATCTTCAAATTAGTGATACGACGCATTAGGACACAAGGGCACTATCTTTATCAATCACGTTGACGAAAAATACTGACCTGTTTCAGTAGTCTGGAAGGTGAAGGATTCCGAAACCGGACTCCAACCGTACTTGTTCCTGGCTTGGACCTTCGCCTCGTAGGTCTGGGCGGGTTCGAGACCTCGAATTACGTAGCTCATGGTCTGCATTCCTGCGGGTGGCGCCTGCTGCTGGATGGTAATCCCTGTTGGTAGTGCGGGTAGAATCACGTCCCGCCAGTCACTGCGTCTGTCAATGATCTGCCGTCCGTAACCGTAACCCACGCTGTATCCCACAGAGGCGTAGGTCTTGTTCATGTTGTCCTAGAAAGAGGAAATGAAAGGATAATTAGGGGGGACTTTTTTTGGAATTCTAAAATCCACAAACTTACCTTTCCTGGCATAAATTTACGCTGACTCTGGTGGTGTAAGGGCTGTGGGTGTCCGTCCTCGGAATTAGTGCCGGTGTCTGGTAGACGTCTGAAGAGTAATTTGTATTCCTCTATGGGGGTGTACGACTCCACAGCCCAACTGATGTTGTAGCTGTCCTTCCAACTGCCTCGAGATGCACTTGAGAACTTAGCTGGATTAGGCTTGCCTATAACAAGAAGAAAAGATGCACATTGATGTCCACAATAAATTTAATTAAAGTCAGCAAACATTAACTAAATAAATGGTATTATTATTTAAGATTTTTTTAATATAAGATGCGAATTTTGTTTCCAGGGCATAATAATACTTAAATTTCTCAGAAAACTGTTTAGGTACTGATTGGATAGACAAAAAACTGTCAAGTGCAGAGCTCACGATGTGGAACAAGGATTAAAGAGATAAAAAACAATGTAATTATCTGTGTTGCTCTTAACATTCATTTGGTGGGTATCTGATGCACATCTCGTAACATTGCAAGATAAGATGGAATTAATTAACTTTAATCACTTCCTATCTAGAACACCAACAAAGCATCTAAGTAACAAGTAACAACAAAGTGTAATTATGTTCCACGAAACTTAATATGCTTTAAGTTTCCTTATTTTTATAAACATGCGACAGGTAGGTGTTATTTTTATGTTTATAGGGCGAATGTTGAGTACCTAAATACAGTTTTAAAAACCGATGCGAGGAATAAAATTCTCGTGTTTCAGATCAGGCGGAAGGAGTTCGTCTTGGATAATTACAGAACAAGGAATAGGCAACTATTTATAGTTGGTCCCGGAGGACTCGTAGGAGGAGAACGGTGCTCATTACCCCAACCCCGAAGCTAACAGGTATAAGGTAGGCTCTCTCATTATTATGGAGAGGCGTCGTCAGATATTTGAGATCTACGAATCATGTAAAAAATTAGAGAAAAGGAAAAACTCGTGTGATTCTTGTTAACACTTGTTACGTAATCGTTGAAGAACAACAGATTCCTCTTCCAAAACAATGCAGCATCCATCGGAGAGAAATTCCTGGGTTCTCTGTTGCTATCGGCGCGTGAAACGTATAATTGTGACGTGTATAATGAGATAACGCCTCGGAGAAATCCTTCTATCTAATTGGAGGTTACCTTTTGTAGGATTCCCAGAGAAAGTGGGTCCTTCTCAAGTAGCGTTCAAATTTATAGGCATAAAGGTTACGTTGATAAACCTTTGATTTGTGGCAGGCTTTCCATCGAGTGATGTGGATTTTTCGGAAATAGGAGTGCGTCAGGATGTGGGCCTTATCTAAAAGCGAAGTCAGGGTTAGACAGTCGCCAGTTGCAGGTGTTTCTAAAAAATACCTTCTTATTATTTATAAGAACGTTACCAATTAAACCACCGATACGTCCTACTCAAAGATTTTTTAAACAATGTTTTGGTGTTGATTTTGTGAACCTATAACGCTGCATAATATTTTTTTAGAGGTGGTATTCTCGTTTTTAATAAATGGCGCCTGAAGCATTCTAGTTTTTCTGGTGTTTTACATGAATACAATCCTGTATTTTGAGTTTTTGTCTTGAGTTGATAATTCGCGTCATATCTACTCGTCTTCTTATCTGAGTTTTAGTTCAAATCTGAATAAGTAAACCCTGAATAAGTAAAGGAAATAAGCGGAAAATTAAAAAATTATTTTGAGATATGAGAACGCATCTTCACGTTTTTTGTGTTGAAATCAAAAAAATTCTTTGGTCAAATGGTAGCTTGTCAAAAAGTCAGGGCCTAGATAGACTACGCTCAAAACCAACTTATTCTCTGAGATTCATATTTTATCATCTAACCAAGTACGCTAAAATATTTTTAAGGTATTTGATCTAACTATTTGTGTGTCACTTTATTATTGCAAGCCATCACCAGTCATGCTATATATCTAGTGGAGAAGTTGTTGGAGTTAGTACAGATCACCTCTACATACTGTCATCCTTGATGTGGAATTCTCGTAAAGCAGCAAACTGGAGTAATTTTGTCTTCGCTGCTGAGATCTGGGAAACCTTGCGATGCGATTAAGATTGAAACGTAACAAAAAAGATAAGTCAAGAGATCGCCATAGATTGGAGAGCATCCTTACTTCACATAGATGATGCTGCCTTGTTTATTTTTATTATTGACTGCGGGTGAAGGAAAAAAGTTGACGCTCAAGAGCAGAAAGTTACCGGTTTGTATTACAAAGTGCGTAATTACAGTAGACTCACATACTAAGTTAGGAATAAAATTCTATTTTTGTGAAGAAGCCGTAAAAAAGGTTCTGGTGCACAAGGGCTTACGATTTTTTTTTAGATAAACGAACAACTGGCTTTTAGTAATATGAAATATCATGAAAAATAACTGATACATGAATATTGTTCAATGCTAATTAGTACATTATTACAATAAAAATCGAAAATCTATTGAATACCTTCTTACGAAAAAACAGAGTGGGTATAGCAAAATGCGAACCTCTCGGGCAAGAAACAGAAAAACGCTTTACAACTTGAAAGATATATAGAACCAATAACAACTTATGAGTACATTACTATACCCTCTCAATAATAAATTGATTTATCTCTGGAGAAACAAAAAAAGACCTCTGAAGTTTCCAGCTAACTAACGATTGCTTAGTCGATGACAGCAACACGTTCATTCCCGATTGCCTGTAGTTCTAGGGAGTAGGGAGCTCGGATCGTACACCCTTCGGACGGATTGATGTATGGGTCTGCAATAATCCAGCTAACAGTCGAAGGCGTACGTGATTCCAGAATTTTCTCTAGGTCTAGGATATGGTTTTACAGAAAACATAATTTATTTGATTCGCTTTATTATACATTCTTCTGTAAAACAAGTGTATAATTCAGTCTACTTAAATTGATGCAAAGAACTGGGTGGCTCTAAATGATCTAATAATGTCAACATTTCAATATATTTGTCCCTTACATTGTACCAACATTAACGCTCTTGTTGGAGAATAAATTATAACAAAAGTGTGTTTTTTATTTTATTGTTTAGTCGTAGATAAAGTAGAATATACTACTCGCAATAATGATAGATATTATTACCTCAGAATGTTCGTAAATATTCCTCGGGAATAATAATGTATATCTACTGTATGCATAGACATTTTTCGGCTTCGCACTTTCATGCCTTTTCAACAACATTTTCCACAATCTTTTCCAAAATCTTTCATTTGCTATGGCCCCGATTTACTTTTGTGAATCCTGTTTTTTTTTATTCTGGGATGCTCTTGGATTATTATACCAGGTGCATTCTTTCTTCCTAATATTCCCAAAGGAAACAGTCAGGGCCAATTAAAACTCTTCGGACCAATGATCCAAAACGATAAACTTAAGTGGGTGTAATTGTCGCTGATGAACTGCTCTTGGATTCTCCGAAGCGCATATCTTGCAGTTTTGCTTGTATACATAGACACTTTACTGGAAGTGCAAGTTGTACAAAAATCCATCTCTCATTATGAAGTTGTCGATAAAATATAGACTTTAGATTTCCTACTGTTTTTTTTTTGTCGGATATTTTTTAATACCTAATAAAGGCGTCGCTGCATGGTACTCTATCGACTTCAATTCCTACAAAAGCTGCACTTTATGTGTAGATACTTTAAACCCAAATTTTTATGCAGCGATCTCCGTAAGGAGCTTACGCCTAAGCTCTAAGCAAAAATCCAAAGAGACCAGTGAGGTTATTAATCGTGTACGACTAGTTGTCACTTCGACGGTTCGTAGCCGCTAATTTGTAATTACTTAACAACAACTTAGTGAAACGTAGCCTTTGCATGCAACTGATAAAATCTGCATTTAATACAGCTATTCTCAGAATACCTAGTACAATAATCAAAATCTTGAATTTTTACAGTTTTCTACATTCAATCTTAGACATGAAAATTTCCCCATGCCTACCTAAATTTCATTTTCTCTTACTCACACACGACAGAAACTACTACCTATATTTGTGCTGAAGTACTTTCAATTATTATTATTGTAGATTTACAATTAATTAATTGTGATGTACAATGTAGGAGTTAAATTGAAACTTTCAAGTCACAGAAATAGTATTGTGTCATGTTAATTATTTTTTTCTCTTTTCTCATAATTCCTGTGTATAATCTAAGCAAACCTTACCGGTTAACTGGACGCTCTTCCTGGTTTTCCCTAGCTGATTGTCGGCCACACAGGTATAGTTTCCGAAATCCGAATGGTGGACTTTGCGGATTACCAGGGTGTGCCTGGAACCACGAGACTCCATTATCCTTCGCTCCGTCGTGTCCAGTTGCATCGTGTCACGATACCACAGCACCTGCAAGCAAAACAATTATTTCATATCGTTAGCATCGTCACTAATTTTCTGCTGCAAGAATTTGTGTCTGTAGCTGTAGCTGCGACAAATCTCCAAGGGATGACTCTCGACCTGTCAGTATAATTGAGCACCATGTTAATTAGTGCAGGTTTGATATTAAAAACTTAAAAAAAAAGAAAACTAAAAGAAGATATTAAATAATAATTAATCCAGGATAGAGCCTCGCTAAAATAGAAAGCACCTCTACTACTTCTCCCTAGCTTCAAGATCCTTTCTATATTTCAATGATTATTAATGATTTGTTCTGCTTAAGCTTGCTTTTTTTTTGTAAATGAAAGTTATGTTGATTCAGGTTTCACTTTGGCAACTTCAGGAATCGATAGAACGGATTATAAAACGTTATTTTGCAATGTAACTTTTTCCTCAGAAACGCTATATTTAGTTGAAAAAGCGAAGTTGAATTAATTTTATAGTTTTTTTCTCATAACTTCTGAACGATTTATCCGATTTGGCAGCAAACCTGATGAAGGTTTGCTGCCAGGAGATGTTGAAAAACGTCTCAACTTTTGTAATTGTGTTTTGGATTCACTGAAAATAGATACAAAATTTTTGCAAAAGATGTTATGGATAGATAAATCCAATTTTACAAGATTGGGCGTTGAAAATTATCACAATCTTCATGTTTGGGGTACAGTTAATCCTCGGTGCGTCAGGCAATCTACGTTTCAACAAGATTTTAGTGCAAATGTGTGGCTGGGTATTATAGGTAATAATCTCTGCGGACCTCATATTTTACCTCCTCGATTAAATGGAAACTTATTTTATGATTTTCTAGAAAATTCGCTGCACCATCTGCTTGAAGACGTTCCATTAAATTTACGAAAAGATAGCTGGATACAGTTGGATGGTGCACCTCCTCATTATGGAAGACAAGTACGGCAGTGGTTGGACGAAAATTATCACCACCGATGGATTGGACGCTTACCTAACAACTACCGAAATGTGAGAATTCCTAAATGCAATGGTGTATGTCACTCCAGTACATACCCGCGAGGTATTGCTTCAAAGAATAAGGAATGCTTGCGACGAACTAAGAAATCACTCTGTATAAATAGGATCGGTAATTAATTCACTAATTCGTCGATGACAGAAGTGTATTTTTATTGAAGCTGGAGGAATGCTTTTGAAAATTTGTAATTCTGCCACCCTATTCGTTTATTTAGAATAAATCGGATAAATTGTTCAAAAGTTATGAGAAAAAAAAAAACAAGAAAATAAATTCAACTCAACGCCCTCTAGCGTAGGAATGAAGCGTTTCTGAGGAAAACGTTACATCGCAATATAACGTTTTTTAATCCGTTCTATCAATCGATTCCTGAAGTAAGCAAGATAAAACCTGAATCACCTTGTATATTCTGAATTTGTTTTTCAATTAAAAGTTCCCTTAAAAACAACATTTTCTTTATAAGGATCAATGAAGAGACACTTTTTTAAAAAGGAAGTCTAAAGCCCCCAATTTAGAAAAAAACCACAAGAGAGGTGCGAAATGCGAAATATTTTATTCTTATTTGAAAAACCTGCTCGATTTTCAACAAGGAATCAGCGGGGGAATGGATTGGGGGCATTCTAGCCGTTTTGGGGCAAAATATTCAGGAGTTCCATGTTGATGAATATTCCATATTAGTATGCCTTATCTTGTAGTACTCATAAAATTAAGTTACTAACAGTTGTAAAATAAGATTTAAAAATAAATTTCTCCAAAGGATTTGGCTTGAGTTGAACTTCAGAATGACCTAGAAAACTTGCAGGTTCGACCCGACATTACTTTATTTCTTTCCTTCGAATATTTTGGAGTTCAAAGAACTTCCTTTGAGAATACATATTGCCTATTAACGAAGAATGCTGGTGTGATAATTTAATTTAATTATAAGATTTTTTCAACACATAATTTAGTTGCGGTGACCATTTTTGAAGTAAAATCTAAGTACTTAAGAAGAATGTTAATGTTAATCTCGTAATTATCTTTCAAATCATATAATATTTTAGATACGACAGGACAGGACAGGCCGAATGTAACCTCCCGGTTTGACCAATTACCTTAATGAAGGTAGCAATTTTAATCTCGGCAGCAGCTCCAGATAGGAGATAATTCAATTTGGTTCTAATTAATGAAGGAATATTCAGAAGCCGGCGGGAAAGGTACACACAGTCGTATCTTTCCAACTTCCCTTCTACTGGTGTAATATTTTGATAAGGGAGTTGAACAGTGATCGCAGTTTGAAACAAAAGAACTGAAAGGAACTCGGAGTAGCAAACTTTCTGTATCACTACAATGCCCATTCAGTTTCATTTTACGCGTTTGGAACGAGTTGGTATGCGGGTCATTATCGCAGTGGCGTTACATTTAGTTTAACTAAACTTCCTCTGAGAGCGAAAAAATGAATTTACACAGTGTATTCATGCAAAATAAATATTGTAACTCTAATTTATATTTAGAAGTTTTTGTGTTTTCTTCCTTCTATCCCAAACGGATAAAATTGCTGTCTAAATATATTATTATGTGAAGCCGAATATTCCAAATTTAAATATAAATTTAATCACGGGATTACTAAAAAAATTGCTTAAAAAATTATTATATCAACGAAAACGTACCAGGTCTAATACTTTGAAAACTGAAGATGTAGGCAAAAAACTCCGAAACAGGTCAATTATGTTATCAAAGTCGGACACATTTCGGTGACAAATTAAGCTAGCTAATCAATATCTCAGTTATACTTGAAGTTAGAAAAAATAAATTTGGTACACGTTATTGTGAGTGTACCAAGATCATTTTTATTGACAGTAAATATAGAATTAAATTGTAGCACTTTATAGGTTGATTAAGGATGATTCACCCTTAAAATGTTGCAGAATTATTTAAGCCATTGACCGATTTATCATTTAAAAAATATTACTTCATTTTATGGGAAATTTAATTGTTTGATACTTTGAATCTAAAAACTTTGTCGTTTTCAACTTTCTTCCTTATCTTTAAATTTGATTGTTAATTTAATAGCCAACTTTTGAATTTTAGATGATTTTAAATAACATAATTATGCAATTTTTTCCTTATACTATAGGGTTTTTGTTGAAAACGACAAAGTTTTTTGAAAAATAACAAGAAAAATAAAAGTTTGAGAATTAAATGCTCCATAAATAAAGTAAAAATTTCTTAAATCGGCCAACGACTTAAAAAATAAATGTAACATTTTAAGGGTAGGTATATCATCCCTTTTCAACCCCTTAAAATGCTACAATTCAATTCTACTTACTCTCAATGAATGCTCTTGGTACCCTTATAACGTGTGACTTGGTTTTTATAAGTTCAAGTATACCTGATATATTGATTTTTTTAGAAATTTGAAACCCTATTTTAAGGTCTATAACTTCTCAGGGGTACCATTTAGTATAGAAAGAAGTTGAGTTAAATAGCCATATTAGGGGGGCTATTTTTGAGTTCACGGGAGTCGATTCCCACGTGAGAGTTCACACGAAAACCGATCAATCTAGGGTACCTGTATTACCGACTGTCAAATTAACTGCAAAAAACGTCAGTTTTTTCACGAGCGTACAACCGTCTAAAAATTCACACAATTTATTATTTTATTTGTGACTTATTAAATAGTCCTCTGTCAATATTTATCTACTTATTACTGGTGTTCTGGGTAACAAAAAAACACTTAGCGGGTAGTTGTGGTTGAAGAAAATACAGCGTACAGAATTGCTATATACGAAAGTTTGTCAGGTAGGTTTTATTACACCTTGAGGAACCATATTCTCACAAGGATCGGATTGGAAGTTCTTATTTAGAGACCGTGTGTCTGTTAAGACACGTTTTCTCAGTAACTATTTAGGATATCCAGTTAAAAATGACACCAAAAACTAAAATCTACAGTTTCCTAGACCCGTACGAGTATGCTTTTAATATCCACTAAAATAGAATTTTTTGTTCTCTTATAAAACATCTCAATGTCATGTTTTCACTTTGAATGGGAACGATCTCCGGTGATCGTTCCATTCCCACGAACTTGAGAATAACCCCCTGATGTAGCTCATTTTGCTTTATAACAAAAAATCAAAATCAACATGTAATTACTTACCTACTTATTTGAATGCATCCCTTCTCTACCGTCACCGGTTTGAGCTGAGCAATAAGTGAATGTCGCTGAGTATTGGCTTTAGCTTCAGGACAATAATTAATAGAGCAATCTATGATACTGGTTCCATATATTGCAGCCCACAAAGGCAATCTTGGAAGTGACGTTGTTAGATATTTGGAATGTCTCCGAAACGAGTTGCTTCATAATAAGCTACATATTATTAAACAGGGCGAACAGCTCAACAAACATACCATGATGATGTGCATACATATTACAGAATGAATTTCAGAATATCATGTTCATGAACTTGCCAGAGACAAGTTTATACTGTTGTTGTAAGCAATCCATTTGTTTAATGGAAGAATAGTTTTACAACCGAAGTTAAATCAATAGAAAGAAAAGGAAGATTTTCATTAATAACTGTTGAGAAGATAATCTTAGATGAACTAATAAAAGGAAACTCTAAAATTAGGGACATAATTTTCTTATTATTAAAAAAAAGCAGCATGAATAATTTTTTAACACAAATTAACGCAAATTTAACGCAAAAATTTATTCGTAAGATTGCTGGGCGATAGGTCATTGTTTGCTTTGAAAGTTTCAGCCCTGTATTTCGTGAAGTTACAGCCTGGACTTATTCCGAGTTGGATATATTGTTGGAGAAGTTTTCTAATTATGTTAACATCGTTGTGACTACAAAGCTATTAACATGTAGAAGGTCTCAGTGTTCACTTGTTGAATTTTGGCGTTTTATGGTTCTTCTATTGGGTGCGTCAAAACCGCCTTTCATTTTGAATTTCAAATCATTTTCGATTTGTCAATCATGAAACGCTGATGTTTTTTAGTTGTTGTCATAAGCAAAGTTTGCATGAGGTAAGGTCAAGGAGCGTTGAAAAAACAAAACAATTTGAATTTTTATTTGATGAAATTTTGATGAAGCAAACAGAACTTAACTTATACAGGGTGGAAAGTAAGTAACGCATAAATTCATTTTCTCGATTAGTATTCGTAGAATAAAAAAAAATTCACTTAGTTCTGACCTCTGATCTCGACTAACTTGACAGAATTTGGTTGCACCTGATCAGTCCATCTGGTCAGCTTGCTCTCTTTCCAGGAACATTTCCAGACACGATTAGTCTCTTCATGTTATCTCCATCCCTGCGAGCCACGTGACCAAAAAAAACTGAAGGACTCGCCCTAGACATATTGATGACAATTTTTTTGTTTAGTTCATTTAGAATAGAGACATTTGTTCAATGAGCGGTCCAAGGTATTCACAAAATTCACCTCCAACACCACATCTCGAAAGCCTCGATCTTTTCACGTTCACGAGCACGGAGGGTCCAAGGTTCAGCACCGTATAAGAAAATGGAGAAGGCAAGAGTTTTTAGAAGTTATATTTTGGTTCTCTTGGTGTTCAATCAACCGACTATCATTATTATTGTCTTGTTTTTTTTAATTTTTAAACTGACTTTGTTGCTCTCGTTTTCTATTCGTTTGAAAAGTTCGATCATTTCTTCTTCCGTTGCTGCTATGAGGTGGTATCGTCAGCGAATCTCGAGTTGGAGATTCTTCTCCCGGCTACTGTTATACCCCCAGACCAGCCGTCTAGGGACTCTTTCATGATAAACTTGCCATAGATATTAAAAAGATCAGGTGAAAGACCGGACTCCTCGTACAGCTCGAAATTGTTTGAGACCTCTGGTCTACACGAACGGTTACTATGTTTGATTCATAAAAATCTTTATAAGGGTTTATAAGAAGCCCATATTCGTCAAAATAGTCCAAAGCTTCCTCCAGCTGATACAGTCGAAAGCTCCTTGGTAATCGATGAAACACACCATATGTTTTCCCTACATGGAACCTGCTTGTTCTTGACATATCTGGCGGTCTAAATAAGCCTTTAGTCTGGGTTTTTAAACTACTAAGAGGATTTTGTTTTGCTGGCATGGGATATCAGAGCCAGTGTTAGGTAGTTCTCACATCCAATATGTAGTAGTCCCTTTTTTGTGTAGTGGAACGTACATTGAAGTGCATCAATTAGCTGGACATGTTCCTGTACTCCACATTAGACGTATAGTTGCAGGGTACAATTTGCAAATCTGTCTCGCCCAACATTTGAAAAAGTTCTTCCTGTATAGTATCAATATATAGATAGCTGATTTGTGTTTATGTTGGAAACCAGAAGAAAGATCGACGTAAGAGTCTCGTCTATCTTTGAAATCACCAGCATACCTGCATTGACCATTTTCAAACATTTATCACAAAATATTTACAAAGGCTCCTATTTTCTTTTATCAACAATAAGACATTTTTGGCTAGACATTGCCTTAGTTAAAATATTATTAAAATTTCACGGGTGACGTTAAGCAAATTGTAATCTATTTTTGTTAATATAACTTCGAATTGATTCACTTCGACTTTACACTTGACAGCAATAAAGACCTTTCATTTCAGCCGAAGCCCGGACGTTTTATTACATTTTTAATAAAGTTTCACGGGTAGTCAACACAGATATCTCTCGTTCTCTAGAGCTAAATTGAAAACAAATGAAAGGGAAATATACAATGTTCATTATTCAGCGAACCGGAATTAAACGATGGCCGGGAGAACTCCGACTATGGACGTTGCCTCCACCAATATTTCCTACGTGGATGAGAGCAGTTTTGTATTGGCCTATCCTTAATGGAGCTTATCGAAGCTTTTTTAACACAATAAAAAGCATTAAAGCGTAATTCTTGTCTGGATGTAACCCATTGTTCTTTTAATTAAACGACAGCACTGAAATAACTGAAAAACAATTGAAAAATTTGCAATACGCTTTTGATTTGCCATTCACCTTCCTTTTTTCCTTCTTCGGAGACCTGACATTTTCTACTATGCTTATCGCTTCTAGAGCTTTTAATTTCTAAAGAAATACATACCCCAGCACGGAAGATGTCTCTTGATTTTAAGAAAAATTTGTTTTCCAAGTGGATGGAGACTTAAATAAGGGACTAAAATTATATTCATAATGTACAGAGTGTCCCAAATATATGAAAGATATCAAAGTAATGTTTTTATAGTTAAGTTTGTAGAATTTTTTGTTTGTTTGAAGTCCCCTATCACGTTTGAAAATTATGAATAGTTATTCGGGGACAGCCTGTATAATATGTCGAAGAGTATATACGAAAAAATTTCCCAACCGTCGTACCCGGAAGCAAAAGACGGGTAGAACAAATATTATGGGAAATAGGTTGTTTATTAAATCCTCGAAAGAATTAGGCATGACGTCAACCTCCACCAAGCCCCGATCAAGAAGGGAAAATTCTTGACATTGTAAAGAAGCGGAACCAAGTATAATTCTCCAGATAGTATCCTCTCGAGCTCAGGATCAAAAAGACACAATTCACAGGATATTGAGGAGGAACGGTTTGAGTTCATTCAGGCCCAAAAATTTAATCTGATGAATGATGGGATGAAAACCCTCATTCAATGTGCCAAAGACGATCAAGACGATGGTCAATCAACATTTGGGCTTGGTTACTGCGAATAGCGAATTGTCCGTACATTTTGCCTAAACGGGTTAATTCAGCCCGATGTCTACCTAAACAATTTTTGCAGGAGAATTTACCATAACCATTGTTTGATGAAGTTACGTTTGTACTCCGAATAATGCGTTGACCTGACCTGACCTGACCCGGCTCATTTTGGGATAAAAGTATGGAATTTCTGGAATGAAAGTTTCCTAGAAAGTGGTGGATCGGAAAAGGTGAACCCATACCATGGACTCACAGATCGCCAGATTACATCCATTGGATTACTTCTTATGGCTCTACATGAAAGAACATGTTTACCGTGATCCAGTTTTAAACGAAGAAGAGGTATAAGCACGTATTTGCGCTGCTGCAGCATTATTAGATGATGATCTTCTACAAAGGGTTTGAGCTTCCATGATTGGTCGTGCGAGCTTTGCCTTATAGTAGGAGGTGACCAGTTTGAGTACATTCTATAATGTGGACAATATCTTGTTTTTCAAATAACGCTTTTGACGAGGAACAAACGGAACATTTTTCACTCTCGATTTTTTATTTATTTTTTGTTCCATGAATAGAGTGTGATGTCAAAATCACGGGTGTCAATCTTGAGACACCCTGTATAAGCAAACTCTAACTGGTATACTGCAAGATGAAGGCCAGCGTGTTGAGATATAAACATTTCATAATGCAAATTAAATTACCAACCCTGTGTATGCACCAAAGCGATTCCAGCTCGGCCACATGAAAGAATAAAGGACTCTTATTAGGATTTCAGGACCCAATTGCGGGAAGCCTCTTTCAGGCACGTGCTTTCAGCGGCGGGTCCGGCATATAAACTCTGAAATGACAGAGCCTGAAATCAGTTGCGGGAAAGGGTAATGGCTGCGTATACCGTTATTTATGTTGAAGGCTATGAGAACTGAAAGGGAAAATAGGGTTTATGTATAAATGCCATAATTTACAGAAGCTGAGCGAGATCATTGTTGGCTCTCTGGAACGACTTAGCCAGCCGGCAGCCGCAGCTTTTATGGGCCTTGCCACTTGAGATAGCCATCACTCATATCAAGCGGCTTCAATTTCATTTTTTATTGTAAAAGAATTTTTACAGATTGCTACAAAAACCAAAAACCATCTGAGGTAAAAATATCGTCGAATATAACTGTCTGAAATTTGACAAATATCCCGAATACATTCGACCACATTCCCATTAAGTGAAATTTCCAAGAAACTTGAGTTAAAGGCAAAGGTTATACTGAAATAGGTACCTATGCGCCATCTAGAAAGCTGATGTTTTATCCGTGCTTTTTGTTATTCATTTGTATATGAACCTACCAAAGATAGCTTAGATACCTATAAATTGTCGGTTTAACAAAATGTTAAAAAATTCATAAAAGACATGTTAAGTATTTTATTATTGTCTCAAAATAAGGTTGTTTTACTCAATGATCCATCCAGCTTACGTACAAGACAATTTTTTTTTTAATTTTTTTATTGGGGAAACACAACTTTCATCATATTTTTTATGGATTATCCATGGTGTTTTGATCTATTTGATGAAACTACTAATAAATTTTTTTTTCTATTTTTTTCAAATTCCACTCTTCTTGTTGATGAAATATGAGCGAATTTTTCGGGTTTTTAATTTTTTGGGTCCGGAATCATTAGATTTTCGCCAGAATCAAGGCTAGTTTTGGAAACTCCTTTCTTAAGTTAGAACTTCCATATTATTAGGTTCTGTTTTGATTTCTTTCATTGCCAACATTGGATCCAAAATAACGACATGGCAAAATTTGTTTGTTGGTCTTGCTGGTTCAAGTGATTTGTCATGCATTCTTTAGCATACCGTGATTTTGGATCCATAACAGAGATATAAACTAAAGTTCATTACGGAATTGGTAACTGAAGATAGTTTCAAAAACTAGGTTTCATTTGGGGGAAAACTTACGAGTGCCAGAACAAGAAGAAAATAGATCGTCTGCCATATTCCGACAACGAGCGTCTAAATCCACAAACTTAAGAGAAACAAATAATCCATTTCATGTTTGACGAGATCTATGTTGACGAGATCTACATGCCCTTAACATTTTTTTTTGTTAAAAACAGATAATCTGAGCGTGCTTAAAAATTTACTTGAAGATTGCAGCACGAGATTTTTGTGACAACATCCATGATTACTAGAGTTCCTCTGGATATTACATCTTGTAATTTATGTTACATTATCCTTCGAATATGGAAAGATTAATTTAACCGAATAAAAAATATGTAATTTTAAATCCCGTATGAATAATTTTACATGCTCGTGTATATTTCACGGGTCTCAGCGGAAAACCTCATTGACAGAAAAAACCCGAGTTAACTCCAGTTCCGAAGAGTAAAACTACTAAATCAGAGGATTACTGTTCAGGTTTTTGCGGAGAGTAAGCCAACTAGGGTATCAGATAAAAGTCATGTGCCTTTAAATGGCCCTTTGGCAGAATCCCTATACAGCTGAATAAAATTCAATTAAAACTAGAGTAATGAACTTTTTGTTTCCGGTGTTGCAATATGTCCAGGAAAGCTCTCCGAGTAATAAAGGGGAACAGATGCTTGTGAAGATAAAATAAAATGGAATTGCAACCGACAAAGTTTCGCGTGTGTGTGTGTGGGTGTGTGTGTCACTTGTGTGAAATATGCTCGCGGTACGCTTTATCAAATTTATATATCTGTATATCCGCATATATCTGCGAATTTAATATCACGTGGAACGCTCTGTCCTGAAGTAAGTGACGTTTTTAGTCTTGCTTTCCGGTATTGTGTTAGATTTTAAGAAAAAAGCACCATCAAAAGACCAGTTTATATTCAGTCAAAATACCACATATATCATATGACGTATTTTTTGTTATGGTCTATGTTACTTTTGACGGTCAGTTAGTGATTTAGTGGTGGAAACTTTAATCAAATTTCGTACTCACTTCTTGTTTCCAGGCTTTTATAAAATGTGGCCTTAAACAGACTCCTGCTCTATCTGTTGTCTATCTTTCACACAAATATTGGCAACCCTTTTAGATTCCATGCAACATGGTCGAAGGCTTGGCCTTACATTTAGATATACATTATCTATTGAAGTTATAATATTGAGAGAAAAAGTTTCTTGTCGCGAAACTAACATATCGTATAATATAATAATATAAAGCATTTAGTAGAGTTTAAATCGTGATTGCATCTACAGTTAGATAAACTCCAACTGGAACATCGTTTTTGTCCAATTTCGAGGCAAGCCTGGTCATTATTATTAACTCAAGCATCTAGCTGAGGATGCGTACGTTAATAATGAGTATAAACTTCGCATTGATAATGTAGTGGAGGCCACACACGCATGTTACACGTACGGGATCGGGTTGGTACGTGTTCGAGATACATAGATTACCGCGGGTGAGCAAATGGGTTAAGTAGAACTGCGGCCTTCCTAGCAAATGTTCTCTGAGTTATTCCTTTACCACAATTCCTGAAACGGCTCTAGCATGGGTTTCAAACTTGAGAGTTACATTTTATAAAGTATTAGGGTTAGAGCGGTTCGAATAAACTCCAGAATTATAAAATTTGCATCAGCAGATTTTATTCTAGATTAAGAATAAAAATTGGTATAAGTGCTACAAGTGTTTGAAAACGTGACTGTTGTAATGATAACTTCAATCTGTCAATTATATTTTGAGAAATTAACGTGTTATGTTCTCCTTTAATCAGTATCACCATGTTTTGATTTAATCTTTTTTGAAATTATTGAGAAGGGGCATCATTTCCGGAAAATTTTTTTTAGACAAAAGTAATCCAGTTTGGGGGGACGGGCGTTTGTATCAAAAAATCACCCCTCAAACTTAACCCCCCTGCCTATGGGTGGGAGTGACTTTAACTTCTTGATTTTTTTTGTGGATTATGATTTTTCATGAAAAAATACGAAACTTTGGTCTAAGCCCGATTTTTCGATATCCATTTACTTTCTTGTGACTAAAAAGCGGCCTCCAAGGGAAAATTGCAAAAGGCAAAAGTTGTTTCGTTTAAACAGGGCCATCGGTTGGAAATAAAGACGACCACCCCTAGTTTTTATTCATGAATTTAACATTTGTATTGGGGGTGGGGGGGGGGGGTTAGCTTTTATGTTCAATCGACGTCCCTTTCCAAATCCAAAAACTTTTGCTTCTTGCAATTTCCACCTGGAAGCCATTGTTTAGTCACAAAAAAGTAATGATAATACTGAAAAATCGGTTAAGAAGTCGAAATCATCCCCACTTATAGGCAGGAGGTTAAGGGTGGGAGTGGATTTTGGCTCAAAACGATGTTTTCCTCCAAAATGGATAACTTGCGCCTGAAACTTTTTTCCCGGAAATAATGCCCCTGTAAAATTGATCACCACCTGTATACCTACACAATAACAGGGAATATACATTTTCAGTCAAGTGAGTTTTGAGTTTCTTCTTCGCTACTGTTTTAGTCTTGGTCAAGTATAGTGTGGAAGTCTTCCAATGCACCAATTTCTGATTTGTGAAATTTGTCATCATTTGCCGCGTCTGCATAAATTGAAATACAAGTACGTTCGTTTCTTGCTATCAACTAAGCTCTAGGTACTATTGACTGCTGAGTGCTTACTGAAGACTGTAACTGAAAATACAACAACCTCACTCCAATATGCGAATGAGAATAAAAAGGCGATTCCCATTTACTGGACCTTCGACGGAGAGAGCGAGTCTCCGAATTGACGTTTGCAATTCCGGTGATGAATTGGTAACAATATAGGTAGGTATACTCTTTACGTTTAGAGCACTTGAACAATTCGAATGCCTGATGCTACCTACTCGTATAGTTTCGCTATAAACAGAAGCTTTTTGTTAGGATGAACGAAATGACGCATTTTAATGAAGTTTGTCAAATTTTAATTTGACATATTTTTTGTGGTAAAACAATTTAAAGTTACCGCATGGAACGTTTAACAACATACCTCAAATATTATGACGCAGAAAAGCTCATCAAGAGACACGCACGGATGTTGGATTTTTAACCTCGGACAGATAAATCAGTTAACGAACAGAGGAGAGTTAAAGCCGACATGCTAGCAAAAAATCAGCACGAATTTTATCGCTGAAAAGAAAAGAAAATTTTCAGGGATGAAGATGGTATCCTTTATGACAGCCGATTAATAAGAATAAACTCCTCTGTTGGACCATTAATATCCATTCTTACGGAGGCATCAAACATTTAATAATGGAGTTCTCAAGCTCACAAAGGGGTGATAAAGAGGCAACTATTCGGGGTGATTACCGGAGGCTGAAAAAATTTGCTTTTTCTCTCAATTCCCAGGCAGTAGCCGTGTACCTTGCTCCGCATGGGTCTCAGGATGAGGCTCTTGGCGATAAATAATGCTCTTACTGAAACGGTCCGGCCAGTTAGACCGGGAAGGATGCGAATTGACACTTCTCCTATATCCATGGATGTATTGAAAAACCTACAAATTCCGTACTGTCATTCGATAGGAAATGATTGAATACTGATTTGAACGTAACTATACAGGGTATATCATAAATATACCGACAAATTTTTAGGGGTAGTAGGGGGCATCAAGATATTTTTTATTTATTTTTTTTGATTTCATAAACATTTTTCCAAAAACGCTTGATTTTCGAGATACAAGGTGCTAAAATAATAAAAAAATAACAGTTTTTGGTTATAACTCGCGTAAAATTGGAACGATTTAGATAAAACTTGACATAAACAAGCAAAAGATTTTTACAAAAACAATATTCAATAGCCACTGCATTTTAAAACCATTTTTGAGACATTTGAAGTTTTATAAGATAATTTTGGCCCATTACACTGTAAAGTTATTGATTTCATTAAAAATTATATGACCTACTTAATAATACTAAGTGACATTGCCTGAGAAAGCTTCAAATATCTCGAAAACGGTGTATCGTATGGAAAAAAACTACATGACACTTGTTTTAAAATTCATGGGCTATAGGATAATGTTGTATTTACAATAAAGCCAGTGGCGTAAAAGATAGGGAAGGAAAATAAAAAAAAAGGAAAAACCCTGAATATCTACGCCACTGTAAGCCATCTAGAAAACCTGAAATAGCGTGATTGAAGCCCTTTGCTCATGCCCACTTTTATCAGAATCAGTTTACAAAATTTACACGAGTTACAATCAAAAATGGTTATTTATTTTAATTTTAACACCTTGGATCTCGAAAAAGAAAGCGTTTTTGGATTATACTACCCTATACTAAAAGTTTGTCGGTATATTTATGATACACCTGTATTCAAGATTAATGTCTTGATTTTCTTGATAATAATACCTGTTAGATCTTTTTGAGGTCTCTTTGTCAATTGATTACAATCAAGTCATAATTTTGTTTAAAAGCTGCAAGAGCAAATTTCGTGTTATAATATAAAGTCATTATTCTCAAAACGAGGTGTAGTTATTTTGTAACCAACCATTTTCGTAATAAAAAAAAACAACAGGAAAATTTAAAAAAGGATTGTGAATACGCATCCGGATTTCTTGACCTAGAGTGGCGAATAGGAACGAGAAAGGGTCCTGGTAAGGAATAGATGGAGGCGGTGTTTTTTGTTACTAGAGAGGCCCTTGCTTTATTTCGTCGCGGCAGTTAACACGTGCTTTCGACCCTCTCTCTTAATCGTTTCGGTGATTGTTTTTTAAATTGCTTGCTATTTTCCTTTTTAATTGCCTGTTTGTTGCCGCTTTGGTTTCCCAGTTGTCGAAACAATTAAGTCGTGGAAATTCTATAGCTCTGGAATGCTAATTAAAAAAATTCGGTAAAATCTAAATCAACTTAAATTAATTACCACACATGCGAGCTCATGATTAAAAATTTAAAAAAGATACAGTTAAAAACCTTTTTCCAAATAAATATGCCTTTTTGTAATAAGATCAATATTTTGCTGAAATATTTTTGAAAAATATTTGTTTTATTCCAATATACAGGGTGTTAATGAATAGGTGTTACAAACTTGAAGATCATATGGTAAATAAAACTTTAATCGAAAAATTTCCAATAGACATGGATCGTTGGAGCTTTGAATATCTAAAAAATAGCTCACCGGAATAACTCGAAACTTTTGACAGCTGTTGTACTAATCGAAGTATGTACATGATTTGATACTCCCATGGAAAAATTCTTCAATCCATTGGCAGAGATCTGGGTGTGTTGTTACTTTTTTATTGAATAATTTCTATGCCACGACTTTAATGCAAATTTGTTATTTTTGGGACATACCTTGTTTTATTATGAGGAGAAAAGTCATCTAAAGTTTTTGTTGTAGGTTGTAGGGCGCACTATTTTGAAGATATTCCCCTCTGTAGTATTATGAACCCATGCAAGCTTTTTGCAATCCAACACGCTTCAATAACGATCACAAAATTGATTAATTTCTGAAAAAAAACTGGATAGCATTGATTTTTTATGATATTTTATTTCGTACGGTTCCTACATTGTGAAGTATCTCAGATACAGTACATCCTACGAAAGATTTCAGGTGTAGCATATGTTTCGTCCTTCTACTTATCACGGATTCCTCTAGGATTATTCCCGCACACGTTTCCCTTCAACCACTTCCTTTCGTTAGTGTACGTTCTCGTGGAAAATGGAAATGATCATGGGTTGCATACCCTTAACACCCACGGGCAACAAAGTCCGAGTGTTGGAAGCAGACAGCGTCAAGCGTCAAGGGAAAACCCAACGCCCAAGACAAGATAACAATATTCACCTGGACCCCAGACAAGCAAGTCAAGTAAGCATACCACGAACTGAAGAGAATGGATCTTGGAAGTCGCCGCGACGCGTTTAAATTAAATAACCGCGCTGAAGAGTAATTGCTCTTCAGTCAACTACTTGTGCAGTGCAGTATCTAGATAAATCGTAAGTACACGTTCTCCATGCTTTTGTTATCCGAGTTTATCATACTCATAATTAGTAAACCTTTCACCCTATCATTGATAATTATACGTATCAATTATTACAATTTTTAATCGCCTACTAGCAAGCCTTTCATTGGGATTGCACAACGTGATTGGAGGAAAGCATCACAGGAGCAACCACCAACCTCTCTCTGGAAACTGGAAGGTCTACTTTATGTCCATATATGAGCACACCGGTGGCCGAGTGGTTCAGTGGGCGATCTGCTGAATCACTGGACCCGGCGGACTGAGTTCGATTCTCAGTGAAGGCTCTGGGTGTCTGTGTTGTCCTTTCTACTATTTAATGGTACACTTGAGGCTGGGTAATGTTGGCGAATAGCTCAAACCCATAATTACCGGAGTGGAGCGACTTTGTCTTACCTACATAGGGAAGACCGAAGCTCCCTCCTTTAAAAAAAAAAAAAATATGTCCATATAATGGGGAGTTAAGATGGTCAAAAGGAAGCGACCAATGGCTCTAAAATATAATAAATATATAGGAAACCACAAATCAGAAGGTTCTTTTTTGAGGTAGTGAGAACGCCAAGTAATTTAGAGATTTTGGAGACATCGTCTTGATATTCTCTGTTTATTTTCAACAAAGTCTTAATGGTGAAGTGGAGACAGACAGCAGAGAAGTAGCTCTTTTGGAGTACCTCCAAAACATAAATGCTGCAGACAGTGTGGTAATACTCCAAAGTCTTAAGGAAACTTGAGCGATAGCGCTCAAGCGAGGAACAGTGCTTCTAAGGTCAAATCTCTAGAATCGAAATACTTACTGTGATTCCATAGTTGTTATTATAATATCTGATCAAAAGTTACATGGAAAGAGATTTTTCGTAAAATCACCTACATTTACCAAAAAGATGAAAAATGGCACAAAGATATAGGGTCCAGATATCCTGAGAACCTTTGGACATCTTAGCATAAAAAATTGACTTGACGACACCATTGAACTATACAGGGTGTTCTACAAGCTCTATGACAAACTTTGACAGATGGTAGGCTGCTTGATTTTAAACACATTTTTTTTAATAAACATGGGTCCGATTCGTTTTTGTTTAGAAGTTACAAGCATTTAAAAAATCGTAATTTTTCAAGTTCAAGGCCCTGTAAAAGGGAACCGGTTCAAGATAGAGAAAAACGGCTTACATGTCCCTATTTTAACTTTTCATGTACTATCCAATGATGTAGATGAAATGTTTATACAGGGTGATAAAAAATTTGAAAAAATCTGAGATTTCTCCACATTTAAAAAAATCAAAGAAAGTACAAATGTTTCCATACCATAGGATAGTCCATAAAAAGTTAAAATAGGGACATGTAAGCCGTTTTTCTCTATCTTGAACCGTTTTCCTTTTACAGGGCCTTGAACTTGAAAAATTACGATTTTTTAAATGCTTGTAACTTCTAAACAAAAACGAATCGGACCCATGTTTATTAAAAAAAATATGTTTAAAATCAAGCAACCTACCATCTGTCAAAGTTTGTCATAGAGCTTGTAGAACACCCTGTACAACAGACGAGACATAATCATTATGCTGAACAGAACAAAATATACAATGTATTGTCAAAAGTAACACCCAGGTCATTGAATGCATCGCAACAACCATTGTTTCTTATAAAGTCACAACCCGGTACTTTACCAGATTCAGTGGAAGCCTGTTTGTTTCGCACCAGGAGCACGTTGTCCTTTACGAAGTTTACAACGCGTGGCAGTTAGTCAAAGAACGCACTGCAATTTTTTTGGAATCATCGGCATATTACAATGCCCTGATTGGTCTGAGCAAAATGATTAACAAAAACAGGAGATCATAGATCTTAACACGGATCCCCGACGAACATATGAAGTGGTTCAAAAGAGAAAAACCGACTGAATTGAGCATATGAAGAGCGATCAGATGGTTTGGACTTCAAGAAAACCTCCCGCAAATCCAAATCCAGAAAGCTTACCAAGGAGAAGAGCGTAATGAAGCCTGTCAAACGCTTTAACAATTTTCAGATAAGACCTGGCACCATTTTTATCACTAGGTCTGGTTAGATACTTATTGGTTCAAAGAGTCCCCGGGAAAATGACTGACCGAAGTTTTTGATTAAAAAACATCTACAGAAATAGACAAACCAAATAAGCCGGCGCAATCCTTCCGCCAAAAAATATGGAACGCCGTCAGGTCCGACACCAACCTATCTTTACATCTATCTGCTCTACTTGAGGGATAGATGCAGATATTGATATAGAAGGATATAGAAGGAGTTTTAAGAGCAGGATGGTAATTCACTGGGATAATTATTATTATTCCTCATGATTAAAATAATAATAATAATCATGACTATAAGAGTAGGCAACACCTCACTTTAGATGACGTGGCAGGACTGATGCAGTCAAAGTGAGACGTAAATGATGGGATATTCTAAGGTTGAGCGAACTCTAGGTCTTTTGCCAGTCGCAATCGAGCAGTTTCAGTCGAGGCGTGTTATGAAGCTGATTTCATTATCTGAAAGCACCATTCAATTGATGGTCGTATTAGATTAGCTGTTTGAATGTAAAATGATATTAGATCAGTTTAGTTCTAAGGGACTGCTTAAGCGAGATTCATGTCGAGCATTTCCCGAGGCAGGTTTGCTCTTTATTGTCACGTAAGGATTGATAGAGATTCGTTGCATGAAATGGCAGTCACCGACGTTTACTGAATAGCCTGAATTTACAGAGTCGCGCTTCAAAATGTCTATTGCAATATAGTTTCAAAATTTCTGATCCTGCCACTTTTTATCGGGGTACACTGCTTCATCGGAATATCTGAGAGCTTAAAGTAAAAGGCAAGATTATATTTATTATATTTTTTGACATGCTCAGTAAGCCAAGCTAAGAACACATTAACTCTTCATCCTAATAACTTTATGTTAGTAATGCTGTCGGTTTCACAAAAAATCGGGGGTCGGTAATTTTAACTTGTATATTTTTACAAATTTTTAATTTTTTTAAATTCCAAAAAGAGTCATACAAATCTAGGTCTTGACCTAGACCAATAAAAACTAGGAAACCTTTTTTTTTCATTAAAAGTGGAAAAAATTTGATTTATTTATTATGAATGTAAATTCTCTTACAAAAACGCAGGGTTCCAAAGGAAATAAAGTAAGGTACGTTGGATTGTCGGGATGCCAGATTTTCTTTAATTTTGAATAAAAAATTTGTTGTTTAATTATAAAAGTGGTAATCTAATCTAGATCCAAAGAATATCGAATAACCTTTGATTTATTGTTCCGTGCTTTGTCTGATTTCTGAAAACCAAAAATGTAGCAAATTGTCACTTCGTCAATTTCAGTTTTTTCACTTAATTAAAAACAGTTCATAGAACTTCAATGTTTGATACTGAAAGAAGACTCTTTTCTTTTCTTTAAGGGATGATTAAATGCATATTTCACCTTTTTGCAAAATTTGCGATCTTGGAGGAAATGACGGCAGACGTGCATGGTTAAAAATAACATCAGAAGTTTTTAAAAAATAAACGCACAACGTACGATTTCATTGACGAAATCGTTTACCAGGAGCGATTATAAACGGAAAAATACTCACGTACTTAATTAATCGAATTAACTAGGTATTTTTGTAGATACTTTAGATATTTAAGCACTTATGTCGAAAAGTGGTCATGGCGTAGTTAATAGATATTTTAAACCGTAATTTTTTCAAGAATGACTGGTTAGCTTTAAAATTTTTAAATCAGGTTCACGAAGAAAACGTTAGAAGTTCTCCAATTTCTTTAAAAAGACAAAGGCAATAGGTATAGATACTGTGATAACAAATTTAAGTAAAGTAGCCAGCAATAGTTGAGTGTAACCCCATCTTTGAAAGAGAAAACCGGAACGCAAACACGCGTGGATGTAGCCTGTCTTGTGGCCTGTGCCCTTTTCCACAATTCATGATCGGGTCTCGGTTAGCTTCGCGTCATGTCTTCACATCCAGGCAATCAAAAAATCTTATGTCCACATCACCAAATAAGGACTTTTTTTTATCTTTTTAGGTGTCACCTTCGATTCTGCCATCTTAAGCAAATATACAGACAGCATCATTTTCGCGCACGCGTTCCCTGCGCGACTTTCTTTCGCGTCATTTCTGCGAGTTACGCTCCAGAAACTGTTCCTTCACGATAACCAATAAGGACGTTGAAGCTATACAGGGTAAGCCATTGATATGGGAAAGCTCGATTGCACCTACACCATTAAAGATATCGAAATGAACCAAAAAATGCTGTAAATGGGAGGGTAAAGTGCAGTTTGTAAAATTATTTTCAGATACATAGGATGGCCCAATATCGCTGTACGCCATACAATTTTGTTATTTTAAATACGACACCCTCTATATTATTACATCTTTAGATTTTTTGAGAAAAGTAAAAAAGAATGGTTTGTAAAGTTGAAGTTTGTAATGAGCAATTTATGAGTTATAAACAAATGAAAATCGCGATTTTCCATTTTCAAAGCAGCTTTTCTTAAAAACAGCTCAAGATAGAGGAAAACGGCTTACATGTTCCTATCTTAATTTTTCATTTGGTATCCTATCATGTGGCTTAAATTTTTATACTGAGTGATGAAAATAATCAAATTTTCTACCACTCTGTATAAAAATTTCATCCATCCAATAGGATACCGCTTAAAAAGTTAAGATAGGGACATGTAAACCGTTTTTCCATATCTCGAGCCGTTTTCAATATAAGCTGCTTTGAAAATGGAAAATCGCGATTTTCATTTGTTTATAACTCATAAATCGCTCATTACAAACTTCAACTTTACAAACCATTCTTTTTTACTTTTCTCAAATAATCTGAAAAGGTAATAATATAGAGGGTGTCCTATTTAAAATAACAAAGTTGTATGGCGTACAGCGATATTGGGCCATCCTGTGTATCTGAAAATAATTTTACAAACTGCACTTTACCCTCCCATTTACAGCACTTTTTGGTTCATTTCGATATCTTTAATGGTATAGGTGTAATCGAGCTTTCCCATATCAATGACTTACCCTGTATAGTATATTTTTCATAAAAATATCGTTGTAAAAAAGGTCAGTAAAAAACTGACTAAATGCTTATACTCTTCATGTGTTCACTTCTAAGTGTAAGAATAAAATTTTGAGCAGTTGATTTTGCTAAGACTAAGAGCAAAAGCCCATTAAAATCTCTCCAGCAAAAAAAAAAACAGTTTAGTGTATAAATTTAGAAGAAATGGTTGAATTTGTTTACCTTTTACCTTACGAATAAGAAATTTTATTTAATTTTTTTATAATTTTATAAGAAATCAGGCGCCAATTAAAGCGCCATCAAGCCAATAACAGTACGTATATTATGCAATGGTTATTTTATCTTCTTATACTCTTTGTACTGAAAATTTTATAAATTAATAATAGAGGATGAGACAATTTTTTGCTTTCTTATAATTTTTAATTAAAAATAATCGAAAAAATTATTTTATAAAATTAAACCAAATGAAACTAAGCTTATTGTTGCCCTCAACTTAATTGAAATATTTGAAAAAAAATTTTCGAACTTAGAGAACTGAGCTACGTGTATTTACCTACATATAAAATAAAAAGTCAAATCGCAAAGCGCAGCCAGCGCGGCGGCGCTGAGGTTTTTCCACGATTCGCGATTTTCCAGGCGGAAATGATGTTAATATAGCACATATCCTGGCTGAACACATGCATGGAGGTCGTGGAATGCTTGCCTGTGGGGCTGGGCACGTCAGCCGCAATCGCCCCATTTTCATATAAATTATCAATCCTCCCTCGTCATATCATCCTTTTATTATTATAGAGGATAGTAGGCCTCCACGTATAAAAAAAACTGGAACCTGCAGAGACTGGAAATATGTCCTTGCTTTCGCACAATCCCTAGCTCGATCCTGTAAAACTATAATACAACGAAAGCTTCATTTTTAATTCGCACTTTTAAATTTAATATAACAAAAATTTGGAACTGCCGACGAGTCCATTTTTCAGAGATCCCCATAAATCGTTGCGATGTTTGATAGTTTAATTTCAAGATGTCTCGTATTCCTGAAACCCAACACGAACTGTTCCACCTCTAGAAAATCTGGTGTATAATATTTCTTTTTATTAAACATGGCACGTCAGCTGCCGGGCTGCTGCGAGGAAATTCACGAGGGCTCGTTCAGTTCCTGGATAGTCCCTCGGGAGGAAAATACAGAAGATTTAATTGGCTGGATTTGAATTAAAGTGTAAATGAAACAGAAATAAACACGATCGAGGTTAATTCTCTGGAGAAACCAATTTAAGGGTTTGTAATATATTTTATTGGGGACTTTTATAAACTATATAAACGAGAAATTTTATTATGTCTACATTATTTTACAACTAGTCTCTTATGACATTTATTTTGTTTATTACACCAAGTAGGTGGGTAGGTGATAGGAAAAATTATTTGAATGCCCTAAAAGTGAGATTTGATTGATGAAATTTGAATGAAAAAAGGTTTCTTGAAATCTAAATATTTTGACATCTGGTACAATACAATTTATTATAAACAGAATTATAAAATAATATTCGACAATTTAGAATGTCGACTCTCTTTGCCAACCGCACAAACGACCCAAGAACTATAAATCGAATATGCTGTCACAGGAGAGATGTTATTGGTTCGGCTTAGTCCATAATTCTGTCCAGCAGTTTAACTTCAAATTTTCAAACAGAGAAAATCATATTTATAAAAAAATCAAAGTGTACGAATCAAAATGCCATTTGATACTAGAGTGGAAATAATAACCCATTCCAGAGACATAAAGCACAAACAACAATAAAATGCACTCATATAGAAAAGTACACACAATCCAATCATATTTCATATCAATCCGTTGAAAGGGATTAGCGAAGGCTTCGCAAACAAGTACCGCTGAATTATTGACTTGATATATCGTCCATAAAGTTGCATCATTTTATTGGTATCATGAAGTCTTGCTGAATCCTAGGTAATAAACAGTGTGAAATTGAGTTATTCATTCCGTGATGGTCGGAGAGGTGAAAGCGGGCCCTTTCTGCACATGAAAGGCTGCAATAGACTCACGTGCGGCCCTAATGTGAGTCGTTCGTCATCTGCTTCCACGGCTCGCTGAGCCGTCTCCGCGATCCGAGGAAAAGAAATATTGTTTATGAAATTAGGGACATCCTATTTAGGAACCTCGTACCTAGCGGCGCAGACGTGTTTGGTGAAAGTGTTTTTCGCCTCGATTTCATATTGCTTAGCATTTGAAAGGTTAATTCTTTGAATTGCCTACTTGACTCTTTTGATTCTTATTATACGTTTCAAATTTAAAGTTATTTTGCTTTTCGCAAATTTAGAAGTAAAGAAATTTGGCAACCAAGCAGGCGATCTGAAGTCTAAAAAATTAGTAAGCCAATCATGAGAGAATTGAGAATGTGAAAATTAATTAAACCTTAGATACCCTTCAAGTTGAGTATCTTAAATTGTATATCACTTCTTAATAATTTACAATGTCCTTTCATATAAAGATTGCATAAAATAAGTCCTTCTTTGAGAAAAATCAACTTTGAATATGTCGTCTAATTAGTGACATTTTTATTAATGATAATTGTTGGCCATGGTATACCCAAAAAATGATAAATGAAACAAGATTGTAGGTCAATGGGTATAAATTTATTTATAATAGTCTGTCAACTAGTTTCGGGCAAGGTCACCCATCTTCAGGACAGCTGAAAGTAAGGTGAGATGGTGTTACATGTTTTTCAAACAATTATTAGTTTATTGTCAAAAAATTATTTGTCTTTGTACACTTACTTGTCAGCTTTACAGATCCCCAAAATTCCACTCTAGGGCGAGAATGATAATAAAATAGCAAAAATTTTTCCACTAAGTAAGGTTACAACACGTGGGGAAGATATAATGTGGACAAAAAACTCTCAGGGTCGTATGCTAGAAAATGTCATGTGGCGTTGTTAACGTAACACCGATGTTAATCTGACGTTGTTGTTAAAATCAATTCGGTATGCTAGAACGAAATATTCATGATTTGACACTGTTGTTAGGTAACATCATCGTGTTAAAAATGTAACATGAACAATAGCGGCAACGTTGTATATTCGCTGATCACAACTGATTACAGGCTAAGAACAATTCACGAGCTAGATCGAAGCCGAACCGAAGTTCAATTTCGTAATTAATCGGCGATCCGAGATGGTCGAGGTCGACTTTGGTTTCGCGTTGTTAGATGTTGGCTAGTGCCTACTGAACGCATGCGCATGATCTATACTGTTGTGTTGTGTTGTAACAAACATAAACGTTCCAAAGTAGTAAACATCATCAAGCAAGAAAAACAATTTAATTAAATAACATTTCCACCAACCTAGTTTGGTCTGCCCATGGTTAAATGTTTTTTTATTTATTTAATTTTATTCTGAATCTAAATGAAAAATACACATCAAGCAGGAAAAATAATAAATATTTCCCTATTTACTCCGCCCATGGTAAAGTATGTTCACACATTACGTTATTTTTTTCAATCTAAATGCGTCCCTGTTGGGTTTCTACAGTTACTAGGTACTTTCTGGAAGAAAGATTTTGTAAATTCAAGATCTGATGCCCACCATTGTCAGGTATTCAATTTTTAATTAAGATTTTGTATAACAGAAGGGGTTATAAAATACTTCAAACTGAAATTATAGTATAAAAATACTAGGTAGGTACCTATTTGATTAATTTTCAATTTATGGAACAAGATTGCTGATAGTTAGTTGTGATGACACTGTAAAATAAACATAGAAAGAACACTTCACTCTGGAATAATATGGGATTTATTAAAAATATTCTCTAAAATTTGACAGCTAATAATAATTAATCGATCCATACGCTGTGATTATTGTAACATGGCCATTTAACATTGACATTCAACTGTTCCTACTCGATTTTCCTTTCTAGCATACCAAATTGGATGATTTCAGCTTTAACGCCGTTGTCAACATGAAATTTGACATGGCGATGTTAAAGCATTTAACATGGTCACGTGACCATGTCAAAGTGACTTTTAACAACAGTGCCGTTGTTAACAGCGCTGTCAAATGCGAAATTTAGTTTCTAGCATACCACCCTCAAACTCTCAGTTTTTGAATTAAAAGATTTTTCCAAAGTGGATTAATCGCATTAAAAGTTGAAGACTTACATTACAAATGTTTGAATTTACAAATTATATAACTATAAAGGCAAGTTAAACGGCAGAATGTCGTGAAGCGACATTCTCCGGCGGGTGTTCAAGAACGACAAAATGGTTACGTTATTTACATTTCATATCGGACCAGACTCCCTCCTTCCTTCTCTATCTCCATGTCAATTTGTTAGATTGAATGTTCCTTCAAAATTGATTGACTCAATGAATGGAATTGAAGTTGACATACGAGAAATGATAAAAACAAAAAAGAAGAAGAAAGTGTACAAGTTAAAAATATCCATGTCATATTTCATCGAATGAAGCATGTCAATTGACATCCTTCATCCACGAAACGTGAATGTCATGTGTGTCAATTTATATCATTATAAAAATATCTTTGTTTACATCCAGACTTAAACAGAACAACAATCAAAATTTCTACGACCAATACAAGAAATAAAAATCTAACAATTGATTATAATATTATTAGAAATAGATTACTATTGTAAGAATAGTGTGGTTGTTGAATTTGTTATTGCAATTATGGAAAAAGAAGATGAAAGTTTATTTAAGTGACTGTAGAATTTGTAAAAAGGTTTTTGTATATGGGATTGAATCTAAAAATTTGTGTTTGTTGATTTAAACAATTGGAGCCATTCTCCACTAATGCCTTATGGATTTCCAGATTTTCAAGGAGATCGAGAAGCAATCCTCTTGTGTTGGTATGAACCAAGATTTCACTGTCCCTGTCAGGGTCAAAATTATGACTGTTTTGTTCCAAATGATTTCCAAAATGAGATTTATCGCTTTTAGTTATGTGCTCTCTTATTCTAGTTCTAAGTGTTGTGTATTTGTTATTCAGTTAATTATTGCGCAGGCTTGGCAACAGCGACAGATCATTAGATCATGGCCGCTAGTAGAGCCGAACGCTGACTAGAGAATTCTATGTTAAGTTATAAAGTCTTTTCTAAAAATAAAGAACTTATCTTGAAACTACAACTAGAGTTTTATTCTAAATATAATGAACATATAAAACATGGTGTCAGGTGTGTAAGCTTGAGTTCGATGGAATAATTATAATTGAAGACGGACGATAAAAGTTCTCAAACGTGAAGAACGTAGTATAGAGAAGTATAAAAATATAAAATGGAGGTCAAAGTTCCTGAACAATTCGTAATAAACGACACTGCGTCGTGGACCAAGTGGAAGCAAAAATTTAATATTTTCTTGTTAGCCTCTGGAAAAAAGAAGGAAAGTGACGAAATAAAAATTGCCTTACTTTTAAACATAGTAGGTGAAAGTGCTCTAGATGTTTACAACACATTTCCAGAGGATAAAGTAAACACTCTTGATGAAGTTCTGCAGTGTTTCGACTCATATTTTCTCCCAAAGCAAAATGTCACCATGGAAACATTTAAATTTAATAACATCATGCAAAAAGAAGACCAAAGTATTGACTCCTTCTTGACAGAATTAAAGAAGCAGGCCGCAAGTTGTGATTTTATATGCCTTAATGAAAAATGTAAGGTGTCTTACGTTGATCGTATGTTGAAAGACAGGGTGATTTTGGGTCTCTACGATAAACAAATACAGCAGAGATTGATTCGTGAATCAGGTATGACTTTGGATAAAATTCAAGAGTATTGCAAATCTATTGAACTTTCCAAGCAGCATGTAAAATTGCTGTCGCAGGAGGAAGAAATAAATGTGGTTCGATCTTCTCGTCCTTGTCAAAAATGTGGTTACAATCACCTTCCTTGGAAATGTCCAGCTTATAATAAAACATGTGCAGTCTGCCAAAAGATGAATCATTTCGCAAAAATGTGTCGGTATAAAAGTAATGACAAACCTGATAATGCTAGGGAGAAGATATTCAAAAGAAAAGAAGAAACAGTGGCAAAATGTGCAACAGTGGAAGAACTAGAAGATGATGTAGAAACATTTCAAAGAGTCGAAGAAATAGAATTATTAAGAAGTAACTACTGTTTGGGAGATGTATCCAGTAAGAATAATGCAGGCAATGTTTTCATTTGTGAACAGCGGGAAAATAAGCCAGATGAAATGAAACATGCTTGGTATGAGGATATTGCTATAAATGGTAGTAGAATTAAATTCAAATTGGATTCAGGAGCTGAGTCTAGTATACTGCCACTTAAACATTTCAAGAAACTGAACTTATGTGACTCAGTAATTTTTCCCACACAAATTACAATAATATCATATGGCAATTTTAGATCAAGACCGATTGGACAGGTGAATTTAAAATGTTGTTATAAAGGTATTAGTCAGTATGTAAATTTTTTAATTATAAACTTAGAATCAGAACCGTTGCTAGGTCTAAAAGATTGTGTAAAATTTGATTTAATTCGACGTATTCATTGTGTGCAAAAAAATGTCTTATTTAATAGTAGTTGTATGTTACCCAATAATAAGGAAGAACTTTATAAACTTTTTCCTCAATTGTTTGATGGCTTGGGCTCTATTCCAGGGCTTGTAGATATAAAATTAAAATCTGATGCTGTACCGATAGTACAAACGCAGAGGAAGGTTCCAATGTCTTTATATAATAAATTAAAGGAAACTCTAGTAGATCTAAAAAATAAAAATATAATTTCAGAGGTTGATTATCCTACTGAGTGGGTAAATTCACTAATGATCATTGAAAAACCAAATGGGACCCTTCGTCTGTGTCTAGATCCCAAACCATTGAATAAATTCATATGTAGAGAACATTATATAATTCCAAAGTGTGATGATTTATTAAGTCGACTTGAGGGTAAAAGTATATTCACAGTGATTGATATGAAGGATGGGTTTTGGCAATTACAGCTTAGTGAAAATAGCTCGCAATTATGCACGTTCAACACACCATTTGGACGCTTTAAATTTAACAGGCTTCCTTTTGGGATATCGTCGGCCCCTGAAATATTTCAAAAAAAGAACGTTGCTATTTTTGGTGACATTGAAAATGTTGAACTTTACTTTGATGATATAATTATTTCTGGACGGACAGAGCATGAACATGATAAAGCACTCAAAGTCTTGATAGATAGAGCTCTGAAGTATAATGTAAAGTTCAATTTTAATAAATTGCAATTAAAGCTGAAAGAAGTAAATTTTCTAGGACAGACAGTTTCAAAAAATGGAGTCCAACCGAATAATAAAAATGTTGAGGCTGTATGGGCAATTGAAACACCAAAAAATAAAAAGGATCTCCTCAGAATTTTGGGCATGTTTAAATTTTTTTCTAAATTTATTCCTAATATGTCCCAGCTAACTTTTCATATGAGAAGGTTAACCAGAGGGGGTACTGACTTTAATTGGTCTGATGAGCATAAAAAAGAACTAGATACTTTGAAAGAATTGATTACTCAGAGACCAATTTTAAAATTATTTGATGACAACAAAGAGATTGTCATACAGTGTGATGCATCTAGTCAGGGATTGGGATGTGTTTTATTGCAGGATATGCATCCAGTCGCATTCGCTTCTCGGTCTTTAAATAAAACTGAAGTTAGGTATGCCCAAATAGAGAAGGAACTTTTAGCGATCACTTTTGCATTTGAAAAATTCCACTATCTGGTGTATGGTAGGGACGTAATTGTTCATTCTGATCATAAGCCCTTAATTCCAATATTTAAAAAGAACTTAGATGATGTTACCGTTAGACTTCAAAGAATGCTACTGAAATTAGTAAAGTATAAAATTAAAATTGAATATTTGCCAGGTAGCAAAATGTATGTGGCAGACGCTTTGAGCAGATCGTTTATAAAGAGTGAGGTTCCAATTGATAAGGATATGGAATATATAGTTCATTCATTGTCATTAAATGTTCCCATGACAATTGAAAAAAAAATACTTTTTAAAAAAACTATAGAAGAAGACCCTGTCCTTTCTGCAGTTAAAAATTTTGTGTTATGTGGGTGGCCTGAGAACAATAAGCGTTTGAGCTCTGAATTAAACTTTTACTTCAATTTAAGAAGTGAAATATTTTTATCGGATGACTTATTGTTTTATCAAAACAAAGTTGTTGTACCTTCTAAACTGAAGAGTTACATTTTGAAAATTATTCATGAGCCACATTTTGGCATAGTTAAATCAAAACTGCGTGCTAGACAAACAGTATTTTGGAAGGGCATGTCTACTGACATTGAAAATTATGTTAATATGTGTGAAACTTGCCAGCTCAATAGAGTAGCAAATAAAAAAGAAACACTGATACCTCATGAATTACCGAATAGACCATGGCAGTATGTGTATTCTGATTTTTTGGAGTATAAAAAAGAATACTATTTTTTATTAGTTGATGCCTACTCACATTGGCTAGAAGTACTGCCTGTAAAAAACAAAACAGCCGACACAGTTATAGAAATTTGTACAAATATTTTTTCCAAATTTGGGATTCCCGACAAATTTTTCGCAGACAATAATCCATATAATAGTGTCAAATTTAAAGATTTTTCTAAACTATGGAATTTTGATGTGGAATTTAGCAGTCCACATTACCATCAGTCGAATTCTTTTGCAGAAAAATATGTTGATATAACTAAAAAAATGCTAGTGAAAATGAAATCGCCAAATGAACTGCCAATTTTCTTATTAGAATATAGAAATACTCCTTTAACATCTCTTGGTTATTCACCCTCTCAATTATTACTGAACAGAGTGCTTAAGACTAAAATGCCTACATGTGTCGAGAATCTACTTCCGAAAGTTATAGAACCAGAAATTGTTTCAAATAAATTGAAGTCAAATTCTCATAAGCAAAAACTCAATTATGACAAAAATGCAACCAACTTACCTGTTCTTTTTAAAGGTGACAAAGTGCTGTTTACAAAAAACAATTTTTGGGAAAAGGGTAAAATAATAGAAAATCATAATGAAAGATCATACATAATTGAAGACTTAAAGGGAAATAAATTTCGAAGAAACAGGCGATTGATAAATAAAACCAACATTCCATTTATAAGTAACAGTAATAGTTTTGAATATATTATTTATGAAGATCTTTGTGAAGGTTCCATAGCTAGAAATGAACCTGATGTTGAAACGAATAGAAATATATCGGAAAATCTATTTGAGTCTGAACCTGATATCATTATTAAAAGTGAGTCTAATGATCAGAGTGATATTGTTAGCTCTGATTTTGATTTGGATCCTGATCCTATAGATGCAGAGGCTCTATTACCTAATACTTCTGATATAGATTTATTCGTTGATGATGATGATAATTATTGTGAAACTACCACTCGTAGTTCCCGTGTTTCAAAAATTCCGTATTACTTGCGGAATTATCATTTGTATTAGTACTGTAAAAAAAAAAAAGAGAGAACATGTTGTGTATTTGTTATTCAGTTAATTATTGCGCAGGCTTGGCAACAGCGACAGATCATTAGATCATGGCCGCTAGTAGAGCCGAACGCTGACTAGAGAATTCTATGTTAAGTTATAAAGTCTTTTCTAAAAATAAAGAACTTATCTTGAAACTACAACTGAACATATAAAACACTAAGGCTTCTACAAGTTTGACCGACGTAAATCGAATCACAATCTGAACACCTCAGCCTGTAAACCCCACTTTTGTCAAGTTTATTAAATTTGTCTTTATTATGGATTAAATTTTGTGCTAAAGAGTTAACCGAAGAAAAAGAAAAAGAAATTTTGGAGTTCGAATGTTTCTGGACTATGTTGGCGACCCGCTCAGAGATGGGTCCAATGTAAGGGACAGAAAAATATTTAAAAGTGTGATTTTGGACTATTGGTGTGGTTATGTATGAAGAAGATCTTATGTTATTATTAAGGTATTTGTTGTTGATTTTGTCGATAATGTGTCTGTCGAAACCATTGTTGAATGCTATAGTATGTAGTAATTTGATTTCGTTATTGTAATTTTCATTGCTTAATGGGGTATTATTTAGTCTATGTATGTATGTTCTGAAGGCTGCTATTTTGTATTTGAATGGGTGGGATGAATTAAAATGGATTACATGATCAGTCTGTGTTGGTTTCCTATATATGTCAAATGATAAATTGTTATTGTCATGTGCTATTGTTAGATCTAGAAAATTAATTTTCCTGTTATTTTCAGTTTCCATTGTGAACTTGATGTTTGGATGAATTGTGTTTAAGTGGTCCATTATCTCCATAGCTGTGTTATTGTCCCCCTCTATCACCGCGAAGCAATCGTCGACATATCTAGTCCAGAACTTAACTTTGGTGAAAAGTTCAGTCTTACTGAACCCAACCTCAACATAGTTCATGAAAAACTCCGCAAGAAGAGGCGACAGACTGCTCCCCATGGCTAAGCCATCATTTTGTGACCAAAAGGTGTTATTGAATTGGCAAAAGTTCTGTTTTAAGGCGTACCTAAGCAAGGAGATCAAATCAATCGCATCCTCCAATGGGATGTTATCTTTGAGGTATTTAAATACTATGTCAACGGTGAGCTCAACAGGGACGGAAGTGAACAGATTCGTAACATCACAAGAAACAAGGATTTGACTGTCTGTAACGTTCAAGTTGGAAACTCTGTCAATAAACTGCCTACTATTTTTAATTGCAAATTTTGGTGTAAAATTAGTTAAGTTTAATAGTATGTTCTTTAGAAAGATGTTCAAATTACAACTGGGTGTGCCTATTTGAGAGACTACTGGTCTTATCGGGATGTTATCTTTATGGATCTTTGGCAAGCCATACAATCTGGGTGGGTGAAAGTTGGAAGGAATGATGGACTTGGCTCCATATTTATTAAGGGTGGCCGATAGAGTTTTTGTTAGTTTTTTAAGGTTGTTATAGTATTTGTTAGTGGGATTGTGACTCAATTTTGTGAAGTTGTTGTTGTCGAGGAAATCTTTTATTTTAGAGTTGTAAGAGTTTTTGTTTAAGATGACTACACAATTACCTTTATCTGCTTTTGTTATTATTAAGTTGTTGTTAGTAATTTTCTTTTTGATTTTAATTAAAGTGGACATTTCTTTATTGTGTATACCTTCACGTTTCATTTTATTGTGTAGACTGATATAGTTGTAGAGAGTGTTGCTACATTGATTTCTCATAATTCGTTTTGTCTCTGTATTGGTGTCACTTTTTTCAATTACAAAATCAATATGTAGTGAAAGCTTCTGTAATTCTTTGATGTTAAAATTAAAGACTGAATATTTTAATCCCTTATTGATGAGAGCCAGTTCCCCAGATGTAAAATTGACTCCCGACAGATTGACAGTTCTTTCATTAAATTTGTGAGTAGATATCTCAAAGTTTTGGTCCCTATTTTTCTGGGCTCTTAGTGAAGTAAGCTTGTTGTTCAACCTATTGTGTTTCTCTAAATTAGCGTAACCTAAACTTTCCTGTATATCTGTGTGAATGTCATTGAACACAAAGAAAGGAATAATAGATGTGATCTGATTATACAAAATTTTGAGTTTGTGATTAAAATTGTCCAACAGTCTATAGTGTCTCTTTATCTGACCTTTCATGATGTCTCTTGAAATCTTCTCTCTTAGAATCTGTGGTATGTTCTTGGAAGTTTTAACCCTGGCAAAAGTTGGTGTTAGTTCTTCATGTAAGCATCTTTGTATGAACCAGATGTCTGCCCTTGTTTCGCACCTCTTGATGGAGAATTTCCGGAATCTGTAGACCAGGCGATCGACTTCAAATGAATAATGATAATTGTTGGCCATGGTATACCCAAAAAATGATAAATGAAACAAGATTGTAGGTCAATGGGTATAAATTTATTTATAATAGTCTGTCAACTAGTTTCGGGCAAGGTCACCCATCTTCAGGACAGCTGAAAGTAAGGTGAGATGGTGTTACATGTTTTTCAAACAATTATTAGTTTATTGTCAAAAAATTATTTGTCTTTGTACACTTACTTGTCAGCTTTACAGATCCCCAAAATTCCACTCTAGGGCGAGAATGATAATAAAATAGCAAAAATTTTTCCACTAAGTAAGGTTACAACACGTGGGGAAGATATAATGTGGACAAAAAACTCTCAAACTCTCAGTTTTTGAATTAAAAGATTTTTCCAAAGTGGATTAATCGCATTAAAAGTTGAAGACTTACATTACAAATGTTTGAATTTACAAATTATATAACTATAAAGGCAAGTTAAACGGCAGAATGTCGTGAAGCGACATTCTCCGGCGGGTGTTCAAGAACGACAAAATGGTTACGTTATTTACATTTCATATCGGACCAGACTCCCTCCTTCCTTCTCTATCTCCATGTCAATTTGTTAGATTGAATGTTCCTTCAAAATTGATTGACTCAATGAATGGAATTGAAGTTGACATACGAGAAATGATAAAAACAAAAAAGAAGAAGAAAGTGTACAAGTTAAAAATATCCATGTCATATTTCATCGAATGAAGCATGTCAATTGACATCCTTCATCCACGAAACGTGAATGTCATGTGTGTCAATTTATATCATTATAAAAATATCTTTGTTTACATCCAGACTTAAACAGAACAACAATCAAAATTTCTACGACCAATACAAGAAATAAAAATCTAACAATTGATTATAATATTATTAGAAATAGATTACTATTGTAAGAATAGTGTGGTTGTTGAATTTGTTATTGCAATTATGGAAAAAGAAGATGAAAGTTTATTTAAGTGACTGTAGAATTTGTAAAAAGGTTTTTGTATATGGGATTGAATCTAAAAATTTGTGTTTGTTGATTTAAACAATTGGAGCCATTCTCCACTAATGCCTTATGGATTTCCAGATTTTCAAGGAGATCGAGAAGCAATCCTCTTGTGTTGGTATGAACCAAGATTTCACTGTCCCTGTCAGGGTCAAAATTATGACTGTTTTGTTCCAAATGATTTCCAAAATGAGATTTATCGCTTTTAGTTATGTGCTCTCTTATTCTAGTTCTAAGGCTTCTACAAGTTTGACCGACGTAAATCGAATCACAATCTGAACACCTCAGCCTGTAAACCCCACTTTTGTCAAGTTTATTAAATTTGTCTTTATTATGGATTAAATTTTGTGCTAAAGAGTTAACCGAAGAAAAAGAGTCTGGTCCGATATGAAATGTAAATAACGTAACCATTTTGTCGTTCTTGAACACCCGCCGGAGAATGTCGCTTCACGACATTCTGCCGTTTAACTTGCCTTTATAGTTATATAATTTGTAAATTCAAACATTTGTAATGTAAGTCTTCAACTTTTAATGCGATTAATCCACTTTGGAAAAATCTTTTAATTCAAAAACTGAGAGTTTGAGAGTTTTTTGTCCACATTATATCTTCCCCACGTGTTGTAACCTTACTTAGTGGAAAAATTTTTGCTATTTTATTATCATTCTCGCCCTAGAGTGGAATTTTGGGGATCTGTAAAGCTGACAAGTAAGTGTACAAAGACAAATAATTTTTTGACAATAAACTAATAATTGTTTGAAAAACATGTAACACCATCTCACCTTACTTTCAGCTGTCCTGAAGATGGGTGACCTTGCCCGAAACTAGTTGACAGACTATTATAAATAAATTTATACCCATTGACCTACAATCTTGTTTCATTTAACATTTTTATTAGTCTATAAGAAGTCTTATTATTTATTAACGTTGCTTTGTCGTCTGCCTTTCCTCACGGCTGCCTTTAGGAAGTACTTTTTAATTTATACCGACTCAAGAGTTGCTGACGTCGAAAGTAGACTACCTATGCATTGCTCATCACAGGTAGTGCAGTTATAAGAAAGCAGAGTTGTTAGTTTTAAAATTTTTTAATCTGTTTTTCTTAATTAATTTTAAATGAAGTAATAACCTAAATTTAAAAGCCCTATACTTAAAAGCTCGCCTTTTTTCCGAGACTTTTTATTCTTATTCTTATAGGTACCTACTCCATTTTCCAATAAATTTTGAAAATTATAAATTTGACTAATATTTTGACAAATTATGTTTCGTTTGAGATCGTTTATATCTAGAACTGAAATTACGTAGATACAAGAAATTTAATAAAAATATTTGGTATATATTTTGGACCTACAGGGTGGTTAACAGTTAGATACTCATCATTGGGATCTCGGTAGCGGTAAAAAATAGGAGGTCGGTTGAATTAGAGAAAAGTTGCACTTTTTTTTAACTTATTAGCTGAAATATTCTCCCCCCCCCCTCCAAAAAAAACAGAACAATCCAGTTTACTTATTTTACTAATATCTTTTTTATTTTAAAAATAAATTAGTTACCTATATGCTTCCTATACAGGGTGTCCCAGCTTATTCGAAGCGGTCTCTGTAGGCCAAACGATGGACTTTTTCAAAAAACTTTTTGAAAATTCAAGTACAGAATCACAATGGCCATAATTTAAAATTATTTTGGAGTATACTGAGTGTCCCATATGACAGTGGCATATCAAAGTTATGTTTTTTTAAATGGAATGCTCCTATGTTATTGCATTTTTAGATTGTCTGAAAAGAGAAAATAAGATTGGCTTTTACAGTTGGTGTTTAAATTCAGAAGTTTTTGAGTTATAAACAAGTGAAAATCGTCATTTTTCAAGTTCAAAGCCCTGTACAACGAAAACGGCTGAAGATAGAGAAAAACGGCTTACATGTCCCTATTTTACTTTTTTATGTACTATTCCATGATGTAGATGAAATGTTTATACAGGGTGATAAAAAAATTGAAAAATTCTGAGATTTCTCCACGCGTCTTCAAATAAAAAAATCAAAGAAAGTACAAATGTTCTTATACCATAGGATAGTACATAAAAAGTTAAAATAGGGACATGTAAGCCGTTTTTCTCTATCTTGAACCGTTTTCGTTGTACAGGGCCTGGAACGTGAAAAATGACGATTTTCACTTGTTTATAACTCAAAAACTTCTGAATTTAAACACCAACTGTAAAAGCCAATCTTATTTTCTCTTTTCAGACAATCTAAAAATGCAATAACATAGGAGCATTCCATTTAAAAAAAACATAACTTTGATATGTCACTGTCATATGGGACACTCTGTATGCTCCAAAATAATTTTAAATTATGGCCATTGTGATTCTGTACTTGAATTTTCAAAAAGTTTTTTGAAAAAGTCCATCGTTTGACCTACAGAGACCGCTTCACCCTGTATAAGTTTACATAAGTTATCAAAAAGCTCTCTACCTGCCATTTAGAAAATTTTAAAAGATGACTACAATTTTCATTAAAGTTTGACTTTTGTTTCTCTTATGGTCGCCATATTGTTTTTTCTTGCCATTTAGGTACTAAAAAAATCAATGAAATGAAAAATCCGTAATTCGAAGATAATTTTTTTTTAAACTTCTTTCTTTTTTCAGAAACAAAAGCTTTAGTGACATCATAAAAACTCAAAGATAGGCAAAATCAAGTCACGTCGACGTCATTCGGTGAATTTTTTTTCTTGTTTCTTCACAAAATAAAAGAATATCATTTTGAAAAAAAAAATTATAATGACAAATTTTAGGTTTCCTTTAGAATGACATGAAAAACCAATTTGACTTTTGTAAGAAAAACAAAAGTTGTCTATGGAAACTCCTGAGATCTTGTCGGCTTTGAAATTTTTTTAAGTTTCAGATAGATAGCGTTTGATGACTTAAGTAAACTTAGAAAACATGACTAATTTATTTGCAATAAGGAAAAACATATTGGTAAAACAGGAAAACTGGATTTATCAGTTTTTTTTGGAATATTACAGCAACGACTGAAGTTTTCCTGAATTTTGTTTCAGATTCTTAATTAGTTTAATATAAGCTACTTTTCTCTAATTTAACCGACCTCGTATCTCTTACCGCGCTTCTGAGATGCCAATGGTGAGCATCGAATTATTAACCATCCTGTATACTCAATAATGCTCTTGTGAAAAAATTACTTTTTCCCATTCAACGTTTTTCCCATTCAACTCAGTACATTTTTTTCATCAGTTAACAGAAAACAGAAATTCATTTTTACACTTTTTTGAGGTTTATTATGCAGGGTGAGTTTTTAACTTGAAATTCCAAAATATCTCGATTAATTTACGAGATAAAATATAATGAGCTTTTTATCCGAGCACTCCACGAATAAAAGATCATGATCAAAATTTTACCATTCTTCGGGGAAATAAATTAGTTTTAAAATTATTAATCCCCCTGTCCTCTCTTGCAAAAGGGACGGAGGGGGATACATTTGAAATTAAATAGGAACACATATTTTTTATTGCAGATTCGGATTTTAAGACTAAAAACAAATGTAGTATGACGCTATCACGTCATGATAAATGGAGCTCTCGTTGACGAAATAAATTTTCTTCAATTTGTCTTTAATCCAAGAATCTAGAAATTATTTTCTGACAAATTACGTACTTTTAGGCATAAAAAATTCTAAATTCACCCTCCCTCCACCTACAAGAACGGGGGAGTGGGGGAGCAATTTCGTAAGCATTTTCAACCGTATGGGTTCATATTTATGATTTCAGATTTACCCCTTGCCCAACTTTTTTTTTTTTAATTCCCCTGAGCCTGACCTAAAAGAAGGAGCCGGCGGGGGGAAGAATTTATTTCCACCGCGAAAGTGTTAAAATTTTGATCATAACCTCTTCGTGTTATGTAAATTCGTAAAGCCCGCGATGAGAATTTCAAAATGCAATGAGTACCTACCTATTATACAGGGTGTTATAAGTAAATAAGTACAGTAAATAGGTGCGACAAACTGTTATAGGTTTACTTAAAAACTGACGATTTATTTATTTTCTCTCAAACCGGTCGAGATATGCAAATGAAATTTGATGGGTGTAAGGAGGAAGTAATTGCGCATTTTTTGACATGCAATTAAGAATTTTATGTTCAACAGTGGCGCGCATACGGGTAATGATCTCAATTTTTTTAAAGAAAAAAATGGTACATTGAGTTTCACACTTATCATTTTTCGAGACAATGGTACCCATGACCAACACCACAAACGTTCAACATGTCCCATCATTTTCGCAGATTTTCAAAATTACCTCGAGCTGATCGAACCAACATTGTTTGACATTTTTGAAGACTTTCAACTTCTTAATAATAGGTAAAGTTGCAAGTGCATTGCAAGAGACATTGCTAAAGGATCTCCTTGAGTTAGGCGTTCCATACTGTACCACAGTCCAGTATCTCTTACAATCAATTCAGAATGACCTCGCGTGCAATGCTTGTATTTAGTTTCATTCTTAAATTAGCCAATAATTAAAAATTAATTAATTGTTTCCTTTGGGTAACATTTTTTAAAGTTGATATAAGTACCTAAATTATAGTTAATGAAAATTGAAACATTTTGCGTTTAAAAAATTACACGTTATTAATAATAAACATAGAAACAGTAGCAGCCCACAATAGAGAGTTGCCTGTGCTCTTTGTGTGACAGTAACTCGACAATAAGCTATTTAAATCAACTATAGAGAGGATCCGATGGGGTCTAAGGTGAAATCGTGGGGGAGAATCAATGGAGCCGTCATATTCAAGTGCTTCCCTTGAATCGCACTTATCTTTCTACGCGTTTGAGCAACGGGAACCTTCTTTATCATCGCTACAAGGAGCTGGTTTTAACATGGATTTATGTCGGCAATAATGCTGCCTCGTCTCTAGTCGGTATACTTTCAGAAAACCTTTATACCTAACTGATCAACATGATGGCCCAGGTCGGCTTTTCAGGACATAGGTTCTCCCTTTTGTTACTTTCTCTGTGCCAAGTAGCTACTTAAAGATTAACGCACCCTTATCAAATACCTACTTACACCTTATAAAGAGTCGCTACTTACATTATAACCTATATGGATATAAATTTCCTTATATAGCTCAACACATGATCAGTACCTGGGATGTACTTTTTTTATGTACTTTTCAGAACAGACAGGATTTAAAATCGATTTATCAGGGGGATATGCATGGTCGAATAATATTGAAACAAATAGCTTTAGATTTATTCCAGATTACTTTTATAGAATATTCAGCAATAATTTTTCACGTGTGGCAAACCTATTGGAATAACCTTTTCATCCCTCGCCAGAAATAACCAGCGAAATCGATGTCATTGGTCCAATAAATCCTGACTTTATGATTGAACGTTTCACTTCGATGGGTTGTCATGCTTTGTCCGAAATGCAGGATGCAATGCATTTAGGCCCTGAAGAAAAATTATTATTTCAAATGAAAGGAACATTGAATGATAAATCGGGAATTGGCCTGGAACATTTTTCAGTCAATATTTCAAGAAGCCGAAACACAACGACAGTCCGGAACATACAGTGAAGAGGGTGGAAATCACTGGAGAGAACCCCACGTACACTTATCTTGTCAGTTTGCCATTTGAACACGTCTTTCCATGCGAGACAAATGAAACAGTAGCCCGGCTTCGGGAAATCATCCACTCTGCTCGCGTCACACCCCCTCGCAGCCTCGCAATCGCCGCCTCATTTCAAATTTGTCTTATCGCATACGGAACTCGAGAACTCGAATCGGCGGCGCCACAGTAGATCTTATATCGGTGCAAATATTCAGTCCCGTTGATTTTTCCATACGCAGAACGATTCTTTATTCAAAAAACGAAAAAGAGGCAACCGACTTTTTAATGCCTTTGTTATATTTTACGTTTATAATATTTTGACAGGAAGTAGGAACTAACATTTCTTATGTTATACTCGTATCACAAAAGTATGGTAGGGTATAAAAGTTTTTCGAAGTCGAAAAGTTAAGCCGTTTAGAACACACACAGTCATTCATTAGAAAGTTATTTTTTCCTAAAATGACCCCAAGAATCGATCGCACCTTTGAATAATAATTAATAGATTCTCTCTCTTGATTCAGCTAGTATTTCCGTGGACTGCTTTTGAAAAACAGACAATTTTTACTATACCTCAAACTTTGAACATTATTTGCAAGAATTTATTGGAGGGATTAGCTACGATATTCCTATAACAATTTTTGCGTAGAATTTCAAGAGTTTAATGTTGAACTTGTCAGATTCCAATAAATGCAAACTATAAAGCTAAAGTATCACGTTTATTTCATTACGTAAGCCATATAAGAACCGCAGTGGCTATACACTTGTATGGACTTTCTTTAAAAACTACACAATAGATTTTCTGGTGCTTCTTGTCGATTTCCTTGAAAATAATGTTTCTTTGTTAGAAGAAAATTATTGTTTCGTACTCATTTTGTTTCTTTAAGAAACTGTTTGTTTCCTTCTTGTTCCGCGATTGTTTGTCCATTTCCCCTTCACTGCTTCCCGGAGTATTGGGTTAAAACACGCGAAGTGCATTCCCTACGGTAAGATGAAGGAACAGGTATAGCACTTGGCCGCTGACCTCAAGTACGCCAGCAGAAATAAGACGAACAGATGAGAGACGTGGTACAGGTACAGAATACTGCGAGAAGAATTGCTGCGAAACTCGCAAACTATGAGGAAGTAAGAAACTTATATCTTTAGAAACATTTATTCATTGTTTATTTGTACTTTACAACTTTGATAGTTATTATTGTTCACAGCTGATATTACTGAAACGGCTTAAATAGAGATTTGAAATAAACTAATTGCTTATTGTATTTATTAATTATTAGATTATTCCTCCACCCCTCAAGTGATATAAAACCATAGTTTACCTTTATTGTCGTTACGTATAACCATGGAAATGAACGTATGCCAAGACCATAATTTCAGTAGTTTTTAAGAAAAACGGAGTTTTTAGCAAGTCAAGTTTGCTTAAATTTTCAAAAATGGCATGTTATTGTATTCAGAACAAAGTCAGTAATGTTGCCGATGAAAAAAAAAGTTAACGGTGCAATAATAATAAAAAAAAAACAGCAGAGAATGATTACTTGGACGTTGAAAGGCGTAAAGCTGTATTGAGGGTGCAGTCGCAAAGCCTTGTAATTTCCCGAATTTCATTTTCTTCTGTTTTGAAATATCTATTGATAAAGAAATCTTGGGACACCCTGTAATAAATATTTTATCAAAATTTAAGAAATGGAATGAAAACTTGATTCTATCGTTTCACGTTTATTTTTTGACAAGTCTAAATTTTTTGGGTTATTTTCAAGGGTAGCCTGGAGATACAGACTTAACTTCAAAATAAGCAAAATCGTCATAGCAGCGTCTTTGGATTCCTAGGCTTACGGTTCTTATAGATTTCTATTTATGGCTGTGTAAAGTAAAACGACGTAATACTCTCTGGGAATGCTGACTTATGTTAGTGGTTACAAGAAAATCCTGGTATGAAACTACAGGGGTGACATGTTCCTTTTAACAACCTTGCAGTGAAAAACCTGTCTACAGAGTTTATTATTATTATTATTTCCAAGCAGTTTTTGTTATTTTGTTAGGAAAGTTAGGACTAAAGCAAAGGTAAGTACCTACACTGAATTTTCTAGAGATTCTAAAATTATTATTTATATTAATTCAAGTTAAGACATGATAAAAATACGATAAACATTCGTAAGAGTATAAATTGACCTGTTTTTGAGTTACCTACACAAGCAAATTAATATTGCAGCCTAAAGAGAGGGTAATCCGAGGATCAAAAGCTTTAAGTACCTACATTCAAACTTCTACCATGCGATGAACATCGATTTATTAGTCCAAGTAAAAAAATAACAGATCTGTCATTGAGGTGAAGTGGTGAAATTTTCATGATGTACAAGCCGGTCATTGACGTCCCGGAAGAAATTGATCAGTTTGTAACTTTTTGCGTGCAGTCAATCAATTTTTACTCGATAACATGATAAAAAATTAGAAGCAGTCACGTCTATCCCTGCTGCAATAAATAACTGGAGCCGAAATCAATGTCGAACTTCGGGACGGGGAGCAGATTTGTGTCAGGACTCTTATCTTCCTGTCGGACATGGACACTCTAGAGGGGAGACGGTTTTTGACGAACGCTGTTATCGTAGAATGTTCACCCAACAACGAGATCGGTTACATTGGACGTCACTCCACTTTACATGATAGCATTATTTAGTAGTAGGTAGGTAAGTATGGGAAGTTAATTACTTATTTTTTATCCATTTCTAAAAATAAAATTTCTAAATCCAAACAATGAAAGAGTTGAACATCAATTTGAAAACAGCTATTTTTTTATTCTAATGTTCCTAGTTTTATCGTTTTATAGTAATTAAAATTATTACTTATACTTTTATTTATTTATACAGGACGATCTACAATTATGTGTAAGCAAATTACACAAAAGTGGTCTGCATGACATATGAAACAAAAAACTGTTACACACTTTGGTTTTTTATACATTTTTTATTTGATCTTTCACATTTTTTTAGCAACGAAAGTTGAAATGCATAAATTCATAAATTTTAAATATCGACCATTCCCGATAAAAAGTGAAGTTCTCGTCGTAACTAACTTAGATTTTTTAATGGCAAGCATAAGGTCCCAAATTTAAGCATTATAATAGATACAGCTTTGTATTAAACAGACGACGAGAATCTTCCATCTATTTTCGAGCTCATCAATGATATTTTCGCGCTTTTTTCTGTTTCGAGCTTCCATCAGCGTTTTCCGGAAAAAGGAAAAAAAAATTTTGGAATGGTCACATTACACCTGGCATTTTAAAATTCAATATACAGTGTGTATACTACTTATTGAATAAAATTAATAATTCAGTGAAACAATATTTTTGAGGAAAAAGCTCGGACACGTAAATTTTAATTTTCTATTTGGCATCTTTTAAGCTTCAACTTGATTTTTTCCCTTACCCTTCCCCCACTATTTTGGGCTTTTTTAATGACAGCCTACCGTTTTTGGGCTGGAAGTTCATAGTGCGGATTTTTCTGAGTATTAGGACACCTCCGAAGTGGGGTAACTGTTAATAGCTTTTATACAGGATATACAGGATGATTAATTATTGTAAATTGAAAATGAAATAGGTACTCTTTCTTTTGTGGAATAAAATTCATCATTCGGAAAAAGCGGTAGGGACAAAAATTCTAATTAAGGCTCAGAAGTTGCCAAGTAAAAAATTAAAGCTTATTTGTCCGAGCTTTTTCTCGAAAATATTTTTCCTTTTAATTATGAATTTTATTCCAAAAAAAAAAACACCTACTAACTGTATAAAAAAACAAATAGCGCAAGAATTGCAAGCTAATTGCGAGCTCTTTGATGGGATTTTCAAGCTATCTCTGTCCAAGTCTCTAGCTTTTGTTATATTCGGGAAAATCGATAAAAACCGTTTTTTGTGCAAGGAAGATTTGACCTAAATTGGGAAACAACGTAGGTACTCTTACAAAAAACAAAACTCACAGGTATTTCTAAATATTTTTGAGCTCTTCAATCAATAACGAAATTTTTGTCAAATCCAAGCACGCAAAGAAGTTTTTCTCAATTTTCGTGAAAACGATGCGAAAATAATTGGTCGAAACTCTTTTGCTTATTCTTTTTCGTGGCAGTTCGCAGGGTAAATTTTAAGTTAAAAGTATAGCACGCAAAAGGAGTTTTTCTCGGTTTTCTGGAAAAATGACGAAAGCTAGGGACAGCTCGAAAGTCCCATCGAAGACCTCGAAGATAGTTAAAAATTTCCGTGATTTTTATTTTTTGCAGTAGTTCGTAGTGTTAATTTCAAGTTCAAATCCTTCCACCCAAAAGGAGTTTTTCTTGTTTTCCCGGAAAATGACGAATACTAGAAACAGCTTAAAAATTCCATTGCTTGAAAATAGCTTGATAATTCTTATGATTTTCGCATTTTGCGGTAGTATTTACGTAGTTTCCAATTTAAGCTTATATCCTAGCAGGCAAAAGGAGTTTTCCTCGATTTTTCGGAAAATGACGAAAGCTAGAGACAGCTCTAAAATCCCATCGAAGAGCTCGAGAGACCTCAAAATTCCTGTGCTTGTCATATTATGCGGTAGTTCGTAGTTTGCAATTTAAGCTTCCCAAATAATAGCACGCAAAAGGAGTTTTCCTCTATTTTTAGGAAAATAACGTAAGTATAGCTCAAAAGTTTACTTGAAAAGTTCGAAAATAGTTTGAAATTTCTTGTGCTTTTCGCATTTTTCGGTAGTTCGTGGTTTTGAATTTAAGCTCAAATCTGTATTTTTTATCGATTTTCCGGAAAAAGACTAGAAGGCTTGGAAATCCCATCGAGCTTGAAAAAAGCTCGAAATTCCTGTGCTTTTCGTATTTTGCGGTAGTTCGTAGTTTCCAATTAAGCTCAAATCCTAGCACGCAAAAGAAGTTTTCCTCGATTTTTCGGAAAATTACGAAAGCTATAGAAAACTCAAAAATTCCATCAAACAGCTCGAAAATACAGGGTGTCCCAGCTTATTCGAAGCGGTCTCTGTAGGCCAAACGATGTACTTTTTCAAAAAACTTTTTGAAAATTCAAGTACAGGATCACAATGGCCATAATTTAAAATTATTTTGGAGTATACAGAGTGTCCCATATGAGAGTGGCATATCAAAGTTATGTTTTTTTAAATGGAATGCTCCTATGTTATTGCATGTTAAGATTGTCTGAGAAGAGAAAATAAGATTGGCTTTTACAGTTGGTGTTTAAATTCAGAAGTTTTTGAGTTATAAAGAAGTAAAAATCGTCACTTTTAAAGTTTAAGGCCCTGTACAACGAGAACGCCCGAAGATAGAGAAAAACGGCTTACATGTCCCTATTTTAACTTTTTATGTACTATCCTATGGTGTAGAAACATTTGTGCTTTCTTTGATTTTTTTATTTGGCGACGCGTGGAGAAATCTCAGAATTTTTCAAATTTTTTATCACCCTGTACAAACACTTCATCTACATCATAGGATAGTACATGAAAAGTTAAAATAGGGACATGTAAGCCGTTTTTCTCTATCTTCAGCCGTTCTCGTTGTACAGGGCCTTGAACTTGAAAAATGACGATTTTCACTTGTTTATAACTCAAAAACTTCTGAATTTAAACACCAACTGAAAAAGCCAATCTTATTTTCTCTTCTCAGACAATCTAAAAATGCAATAACATAGGAGCATTTCATTTAAAAAAAACATAACTTTGATATGCCACTCTCATATGGGACACTTTGTATACTCCAAAATAATTTTAAATTATGGCCATTGTAATCCTGTACTTGAATTTTCAAATTTTTTTTGAAAAAAATCAATCGTTTGGCCTACAGAGACCGCTTCGAATAAGCTGGGACACCCTGTATAGCTTGAAAATTCTTGTGCTTTTCGCATTTTTTCGGTAGTATATGTAGTTTCCAATTTCAGCTTGAATTCTAGTACGCGAAGGAGTTTTTATCGATTTTCCGGAAAATGACGAAAGCTACAACAGACAGTTCTAAATTCCATTAAAGAGCTCAAAAATAGCTTGAAAATTCTTATGCTTTTCTCATTTTGCATGATATAGTAGCTACTTACGTAGTTTCCAATTTAAATTTAAATTCTACAACGCAAAAAGGAGTTTTCGATTGATTTTCCGGAAAGTGACAAAAGCTACAGACAGCTTGAAAATTCCATCGAAAAGCTCGATGGCTTCTTGCACTTTTTGTTTTTTTGCGATAGTTTGTAGTGTCAATTTCAAGTTCAAATCCTAGCACGCAAAAAGAGCTCTTCTTGATTTTCCGAAAAATGACGAAAGCTAGTATAGACACAGCTCGAAAGTTTCACTGAAAAGCTTGAAATAGTTTGAAATTTCTGTAGGTATTAGGTTTCTTTTGCGAGATTAATTACGTAGTATCATTGAGTTTTTCTCCATTTTCCATCAATGACAAGAGATAGGGACAGCTTAAAAATTCCTTTGAAGAGCTCTATGAAACCTGTTTTATCTATAAAGTAAATTTATATAATATGTCAAGTAGTGTAGTATGAGCGTTACAAAAAATAATTTCCAGATTTTCCGGAAAACCTAGAAACATCTCGAAAATACCATGAACGAGCTCGAAAGTAGCTTGAAAATACCTCGTCATCAGTTTTTCGGTTTACTTATTTTTTACAAAGCAGTTACATTTGAGATCTGACAGTTAAATCATTGAATTAGGATTTTTTTCAAGCTTTATTAATGGATCAAAAATACAATGACCATCATAAGAAATAACAAAGTTTGACGGTTGCTCAAAATTTATGAGCTGTCGTAATTTTTTTGTTAAAGTCACATTCTATTGACTGTAAGTAATCGGTAATACAAACATTAAGTTTTATTGAACAGTTTTTTGCTTGACGAAAATATGACGTCAGTGCAGATGCGGCTTTCAATGTGCAAGTTTTACATTATTTTTCTACACTAAACTTTAAAATAATCTCTATAGGTACAATTGTATATTGTATATTGTTTTCTTGTCGTAATTCTCATCTGAAGAAGTAAATAATTAGTTTATAGACCAGGTCATTAAAAATATCAGGGACGAAACCCAGTCTGCTTTCCATTATTCAATAAACCACCATCGACAATAGGTACACGTAATCGTACATCGCATATCAATTAATCATTAGTATATATATGTATGTCGAAGTGGAGAGAAGTGGTAGGACACACATAATATCGCACTGCTAACGCATACATTGCTTTATTTATACGACGCGCTAATGGCGTTATAAAGGATAATGTCCTGGAGGATTGACATGCAACGGAAACAGGCTTCTCATGTCGGGCATATCCTATTACAAGGTACCGGCAATGGTGGGAGTGGCCCTTACATCCTGTAATTCGGATTAATGTCTTTACATGTTAAATTTCTCACTATAACTCCGACCTGATAACAGGCAGTCATCAGGCATAAATACCTAATCATAATCGTTTATTGCATTCCGTCAGAGCTTCAGATTCATGCTTCGATCTAGCTCTACACATCAATTGCAGTCTTTTAATAAAGCTGCCACTTTGAGGGTGACAACAAACTGAAAACGTTCAGGTGTCATGATGCATGTAAATTAAACTTTGTTAAATACCTAGCTAGTGCTAGCAGGATTATTTGCTTTTATTAAGCAGAGGATGTCTTTGATGGCTTCAGTTGATAATTTGATGAAGAGGCGTTTTCTAATATAGTAGCAACTAATACAGTCCTGGAAAGCTTTCTCATGCAGTACTTCGGATTTCAAAAGATTCTTGAGTCTTGTTTTCTTTGCATTTCTTAACAACAATGCATACATTCAGCTCGTTTAGATCGCAATATTCAGACAAGGGCAGAATTGCTTTTGCCGTGTTCTATGATAATAACAGTAAAGTGTCTTTATTGTACTGTCATTTACAATAGTAGGTAGGTATCTATTATACAAATTTAAAGAGGCGAAATAATGTACTTCAGCTTCTCCTCTTTACCACCTTATCATATTGAATGTTTTAGAGTATGATATGATGAGTTATATTTTTGCTATCGGTTTTCGAGATAGAGGGTATCAAAAAATATTCTTTTTCAGTTTTTTGACTATATCTCAGGAAATGTCTTATTAATTTATTATCATACGGCAGGGGCGGAGATTTTAGGGCTGCTTCAGATTTTTTGCCAGTGTAGAAGTTTGCCACTAACTTCCACGATAGGTACTGGAAAAATTGACATTTTCAAATCATATTTTAGACCGCCAATGTTTTTTTTCATATAAATGGTGCTCATGGTCAAAAGCTCTATAACGTGAAGCGTTTTCGAGAAAACCGGCATTTTTTGATTAAAAAAAAAAACACGAAAAGCATAAAAGTAGCAACATGTGGTTGTGAACAAAACAATTTTTTTTTTTTTAACAATAAAACACCATTTTATACTTTTTTGAATTTTTTTTGATAATAATTATTATAGTTTCCCTGCCACATGAAAAACGTTTAATTAGAGGTCAAAATACAGGGTGTCCCAGCTTATTCGAAGCGGTCTCTGTAGGCCAAACGATGGATTTTTTCCAAAAAAATTTTGCAAATTCAAGTACAGAATCACAATGGCCATTATTTAAAATTATTTTGGGGTATACAGAGTGTTCCATATGACAGTGGCATATCAAAGTTATGTTTTTTTAAATGGAATGCTTCTATGTTATTGCATATTTAGATTGTCTGAGAAGAGTAAATGAGATTGGCTTTTACAGTTGGTGTTTAAATTCAGAAGTTTTTGAGTTATAAACAAGTGAAAATCGTCATTTTTCAAGTTCAAGGCACTGTACAACGAAAACGGCTCAAGATAGAGAAAAACGGCTTACATGTCCCTGTTTTACTTTTTTATGTACTATCCTATTATGTAGATAAAATGTTTATACAGGGTGATAAAAAATTTGAAAAATTGTGAGATTTCTCCACGCGTCGTCAAATAATAAAATCAAAGAAAGTACAAATGTTTCTATACCATAAGATAGTACATAAAAAGTTAAAATAGGGACATGTAGGCCGTTTTTCTCTATCTTGATCCGTTTTCGTTGTACAGGGTCTTAACCTTGAAAAATTATGATTTTCACTTGTTTATAACTCAAAAACTTCTGAATTTAAACACCAACTGTAAAAGCCAATCTTATTTTCTCTTCTCAGACAATCTAAAAATGCAATAACATAGGAGCATTCCATTAAAAAAAACATAACTATGATATGCCACTGTCATATGGGACAGTCTGTATACTCCAAAATAATTTTAAATTATGGCCATTGTGATTCTGTACTTGAATTTTCAAAAAGTTTTTTGAAAAAGTTCATCGTTCGGCCTACAGAGACCGCTTCGAATAAGCTGGGACACCCTGTATATAACATACATACTTACAGATGTGTAGATAAGGCGAATTTTGTATCTCAAACGATTTCTATATAGATACGCATCATCAAAAAAAATTTTTTTGATTTTTTTTTACACCCTGTATCATGAAAACGGTGCTTTTGCAGACCCATGTGTTAATTGTAACGTTTCGTCTTAGAATGAGTCGGGGAATCACACCCTGTACCCATATTATTAAAAGCAACGGACTAAGTATAGATCCCCTAGAAACTCTAGAGTTGTGACCACTTTCTGAATCTAAATAATAGTATATTGTCCAAGTCATAATAACTGTCTGCTCAAGATTTTTATTATTTCGCCCACATGCCACTATATTATACTCCTCCCCCACCTCACACTTAGTTTCATGTAAGGTTTTGAGCAAGTGGTTCAGCACAAATAAATTTAATGACGTTAAACGTGCGAGGCAGGTCGGAGTGAACTCTATGCGAATTAGTTTGTTTTTCAATGTTCAACGCCGGGAAATTTCCCAGGAGTTGAAAACAATATGGCCTGATATTTGAATTTTCGTCGAAATTGGTATTTTTTACACCCCTGTATATGCATGATAGAAAAAAACTTAAAAACTAAATTAACAGGATGAGAAGAACATTTCTTAAACTTCATGCTAGTGTAAAAATGATTTTTTTTCAAGACGCGTCAAAAATAGAAAATAGACGCGTACAGAAGCGAGGTAAAGCGCTAGTGGAAGCCGGCCTTTAGAAAATTTACAAAATTCTGATTAAGTTCAAGTAAAGATTTCATAACGTTGTTCTCATGCATATTCCCTTGATAGCACGTATGCCGTAAAAGCACGTAAGTATGCCTTGATAGCACGTAAGTATGACTTCCTTAAGCTATAGTTTATTTCAGCTTGCATCCCTAAAGTAAATTCCCCGTCATTATATATTATTACATTATCCCTTATTGGCAAATACCTTTCCTATTACTCATAGAATCACGAATATGATGCTTATATTAAATGAGTACTAAATCTAGAGTTGTAATATACGTGTAATATTTAGTAATTGTACCTACAGTGGTATGTATACCTTCTCGCGAAAATATCAAAGGGAGAAGACTAGATTTGTCTGCCAAGTGAATTTATACTCAGTGCTACAATTAATAATATTAAACTTATAGTAATTAAATATATCCAATTAAATCTTCATGAAAGTACCCACACATTATGCTCACCCCACTTATAGAAACAACACTAATAAGGTTCCATATCAGAAGATTTGCGCGTAATAATGTTGGATATAACGTAACTCTTGAAAATAATTCATGATCATTGTGATGGAAAAAGTAAACACCAGCATCCAGAATCAATGATATGAAAATAATTTTAGATTTAAGGGGATATATCAGAGTATCAGTATCAGTGCGCGAAATATGTTTTTCACTTAGAATAGTATCCTTTTTTGCAGTGACATTGACCTGATTTCCAATCGCTGAATTCCAATCCTTTCATAGAATTCTATGAGTTATTGGTGAGTTATTGCACTATGTCCGCAATGTAGCAGAGTAGATAATTCTTTATCGCGAAACGATTCATCTTCCTGCCGACCAGGTTTTGAATTGCCGGATTCAATGATTATCTTGATAAATATACTGCAAGAGTATTTCTCTGTTTATTCCTGAAGAAATATCCACCTAAATTTCTTACAAAAATCACGTTTCGAGTTGACATTACGATGAATACCGCTTTTAAAAGATCATTAATAAATATTTTATTGTGCTAGGTATGTACGATATGAGTTTTATGACTAAGCGATTTATTATTACTTCAAGAAATAATAAAAATGTATTCAATATTATTAGGATTTCTATAAAAATTTTTGCTAAGAAATTCTAAATTTATAGGCTATAGGTAGGCGAAATCTTCCATACAAAGTCCACGGTGGGAATTTACAGAAGTTTTTCTTTCTTTTCAGATATTATTTTATCACATTATGGACAGGAACTCACAGCGAGCTGCTCGAAGTTTCTTCAATGAATGCTAAAATTAAACTACATTCAAGCAGAAAAGAGTTCCATAACATAAAAACAGAATAATTCCACTTTAAGATCTTGGATTCAATCAAAACAAGGAGACGAAATCACTGGAAAAGGGTTGAAAATTAAAAACCAATTACAATAATAATAACTTAGGTAAAGATTAGCAATAATTTGTTTTTATAGACGAAGAGGTTCCTAATAAAATAAACAATATCTAGAACAATTTTTAAAATCTTGTTGACTGGCCATTTCTGTCATTTATAATTAATTAGATTGTAACCTTTTGAAAAAATTGGTTTCTATTGGTATAGTTTCTCGAAATAATTTTGTTAGTTATTTAATACTTCATTTCGTTTACTGTAAACGTTTGCCAAGAAGTTAACGATAACGAAACAGTTACCTTAAAAATCTTCGAGAAGACGATGAGTCCAAAATTTCGATCAACTTTATTAATAAACTGTAATAAATCTTTTTTAAAATGCTTAAAATATTCTCTCCAAAACTTCAAAACAGAGAACTATTCCAGTTAAATAGTCGAAAAAAGGACTGAAATTGTGTTAATTAGACGTTTAACGAAATTTTAATGTTCGGCGAGGGCATCACTAGAACACTAGAACTTTAGCCAAGTTTCCCCCCTCGGATCCCGTAAGGGGTCATCGCCATCTTGAATTTAAGAGATTAACTCATGTATCTCGGTAAATATCGGTTGTACGTATTAAAAAAGCACTGTTACAAAAATATTTGTTAAAGAGAATATACCCACCAATTTTCTTGTAAAATCGGAACAACCGTTTCCACCCCTTCAAGAGTCATTTCCGAGAATTTATATCTTTGAACAATAAGAAATTGCAAAAAAGCTCGAAACAGAAGTCGCGGGATTGGTACTCCTTAGGTAACAATTTTTGTAACAGGACTTTTTATGTACTACCGACAACAACAACCGACAATCAACAACTTAGGTACAATAATATTGTTAAAAGTTTTGAACAGTTTCCTTGTAGCAAAAAAGAGGACCTAACGAGACAAGTCGATAACATATTGGAGATTTTCAATCCTCTGAGGAAGTACAGGACATGATACGTCTCCACAGGGTTGTATTACTCCAATTTCAAAAGATAGTTGAGACATCAACTAGTGTAGACGTCAATAGAGACATCGAAGAAATCGAAATCTCTCAGGGGTGTAGAGAAACATAAATTCTACACGTTGCACGGAACGAAACTTTTAAATGATATTTGGTGATTACTCAAAAATTTACAGATCACATGGACAACTTGTTGTTTAAGAATTATTAAGGAAGTGTGCAAAACTAAAACAATAAAAAAGACCTTATTATTATTGAATTATTGAAAAAATCATTTTACCCAGATTGCTCAACTAGTTTTCAATTAAGGAAAGTTATTTTCGAGTGTCGCTCTTTTCTTCAAGATAAAATTATTCTTGAAACATAAAGTCTAATGTAAAATGGTCTCTGCGCAACTTCTATAAGTCACTATCACGGTATAATCCGCGCTATCGATATTTTTTCGACTACAAAACTCAGAAGTAGAACACTATCAAATAGGGATCTGTAATGACGATAATATTTTGGTTTGGAATAAATCATTTTATCATTCCCTATACTCAAAAAGCTAGAGTTACGTTTCACTAACAAGAGATGGCGTTAGTAGTATTGTTAAAGTACAAACGTTACAAGGTAAGCAAAACAGTTTTCAATGGTTTTTATAATAATTATCTATTGAACAAGGATAACTTATTATTGAGAATATTTTATTTTATTTACTTTTATATTCCCTATAATTCAGATTGCTTCACTGGAGCAAATACAATTATTATGTAGATTGGTCTCATTTAATTCCGTATCGACCTAGTCCTGAACTGAATCTACCATAGTTTCCATATTATCTTGCTTCAAACAACACAACTAATACCCATCTCGTATAACTTCGCTGATGCCAAGATATCTCACGAAGCAATAACATCGTAACGAGAATTACAATTGCGACATAATACGGAAACAATGGTACTTACCTCAGGTTGGTTCTCGCCGTGCACGATGCAGACCAGCTGAGCTTCATGGCCCTCTCCGGAATGCACCACAGGCCTCTCAACAGAAATCTCTGGCGGATCTGAAACAATATTGATAAGATAAATACCCACGTGTGCACTGGAATCCTGATCGAGCTGGTGATATTATGTGATCATAATAATAGTATTAACGAGTATTTCGAGTAAGTGCTAGATATACGAGATTATTGTTTGTCTGTTCAAGGAATATTGACCAAAACGTTGTTTGACTTAGGGTTGAGAAAGAAGTGTTAATAATTTCTGGTCAAGTTATACTTGTTACAGGACCCTTTCGTGTAGATTAAGGTTACTTAAGGTTACAGAAGCACTAGTCGAAATTTCATGGACATTGGGTGGAATAGTTTTCAAAATACGAGTCAACAAATCAAAATTCCGGATATTACTAACGGTGAAAAGTCACCAGTAATACCAGCAGTACCAATAATGCCAGAAATGTACATATCATTTGTTTCTGAGTTGAAGTTTATATTTCGATATCTCACTGTATTTTTAGCTTAACCGCGTGTTAAAATACCCCGTGATTATCCGCAAAATGATTGTAAACCGCGATTGTTTGAGGTAATTAAATACTGTTTAGGTATAGACACGTGGATTCTTAATTAACAACGTGAGTTTTCTGAAACACCAGATTTGTGTTGCTTCTCAGTTTTATTTGAACAATTGCTTTCATTTGTTCGCACAACAGACATTTTAGATGATTCAGTAAATATTTGTGGTTTCACAAGTATCACAAAAAATTATGAAACCCCGCACGAACTACATTACAAAAAAATCTATTAGACCCACTTTTTGTCAGGACTGGTGTGTTGTTACCTGAAAAAATAAGTGAAATGTTTCATTAAATTAGAATTGAAAATCTTGAAAACATGCCAAGCTTGGTCTGTAAATTTATTAATTCACACTTTAGTGCTTATCAAAGCACTAATAATAATATGTAGGCATATAGGACAAGGATATCTTCAGATCACAAAGCCCACAGTTCTGACGAGAATTTGACCAAGTTCTTTTTACATTCAGGTAAGTGGGTATGTTTTTGCTGGAAGTACCTTGTAAGCTCCATAATGTGAAAGTATCTACTTAGATAAAATTCAGTGAATTCATTACCGTATGATAAACTTGAAATATCAGTGAAACTATCACGTTCAAGAACTGTAGCTACTTCGGGCTACATATTTAGGCATGCAACGGAATTACCAGATCGTGCTAAAATGTAATTTTTCTCATAATGGGAACTTATTACCCCATCAAAAATGCAATGAAATTGTTTCAGACATTGCGAATATATTTCAGAAATTGACGACCAATTAGCTGGTCGACTGAAAAATAAATACCAAACAATTCCTTTAAAATAGTGCTTGTAGAAAATTTACATATTTTATAAGCTGGAACAAATTGAGAAAATTCGTCTTTTCTCATTTTCCACTAGCACGAAGAGGTATTACTTGCACCTGCTTACAGTCGTTCAAGTTAAGCGCCTTCGAAAACTACCGAATTTTTATCACCCATTAAACGTATTTTCTGGCCGTAAAAATGATATAGCGACCACCTGTCCACTTTTGATGAAATTTACTGACCTGTTTACGTCTTTCTATTAAACTAACATATCAAGAGGCATTAAATATGAAATTGATGGAAGAAGCTTTCTATATTGAGTTCATGATCAGTGATTAAGAAAAGTAATTGACACTTCTCAAAAATATACTTAGTTGGATTCATCCCACGAATGGCAAACATTGAGTAATCAAGAACAAAGGCATAAGATGTTAAAATAGTAATAAGCTTAATGTAGGTACTCCTCAGATATAAATAATAAGAATATCCATATTCCGGTATTAAGGTAAGAGAATTTATTGTTACCTATAATAATAACCCTGACGTTATTATCTGCATAATAGAATATCTAAGAATTTTAAACGATAAGGTGCAAGCTGAGTGAATTTTTTATTTAAGCTGTTCTTCTGCGGCTGAGCTTAAACCAAAAAGACTTACTTTATAAAACAGAATTTAAAAAAGCATTGCTCGCTGTAAAGTGCTTGCACACAAATAAGATCGACCAACTTTTTCTCTAAAATGCGATAAGAAGCAGACTCTGCTTGTACTGGTTTTATCTTTCTGATGTATATTATTTAACTATAGGTACCTACATCTGAAAATAATGGTTTCTGGCTAGATTCAGAACTTCTTCATTTGTTTCCCTGCCCCACGAGTATATTGAATCAGAGGTGTGAGTGGTCGGCTTTCCCATTAACTTCAAGATATTGAAACTTGCAATTCACATGTTCACATAGTGCTTAGAATTTAACTGACAAATAGTAAATGTTCTGGTAGATTTACCCCTTAAGACAGAAAATTATTATTTCATCGTCGTCATTGCTCGAAGATAACAATAACCCAACATTTTAATCACGAATTTTCCATTTCTTAAGATCCCAAGAATTAGCAACCGAGACCTCGTAAAAGAGTAAACTATTAATGTAAAGGCAAACTAGATGCAAAAATAAACTGAAGTCCTTTTTTCTCAATATTAAATACCATTACCATACTGATGTGGAACAGTTTTAATTAGGCTTTGCTCCGTAAAACCATTGCCCCTATTTATTATTTATCACGGAGCCTTGCGGTGTGGGATCCTTTGTCGAGAACGATTGTTCCAGATAAACGGGGAAACGAAGGATTCAATCTACGCTGCTAAATACTAGCAGGGATTAGCAAGCGTTACCCTCCAGTATCCTGAAGCTTCAAGACTGATTGACAAGACAACCTATTAAAATTTAGATTTCGTAATTTTAGTCTAACCGTGTCTAGACTAGATGGACCCATTAACTTGTATAGGTATAATGAAAAGGGTCAAGGTATTGAAAAGCTTATCCCAAAATTTCTTGTCAATTAAACAGCTTTACGTTTCATATAGGTTGATGACCTAGGAGGATTATAAATATAACTAAAGGAATAACCGCATAATAATACCTATTTCGAATTTCATCATTGAATAATAATTGTGAAATAATATATTATAAACTTAAAATACACAGTCGTGATTATGATGTTTAACGTAATTTTGTTGAGGGGATTCTATATCATTTTCATAAGGTACGTCTTAAATGTTTAAACAGCAGAATTGTTGCTAACACAATACAAGAATTTTTCAATAAAAATTACAAGACCTATATTTTCGAAACCCAGTGTATTGGGGGTTGCTTTATTCTTATAATAAACATTCGCTCAAAGCTCTTTGATGATAATCTCTGCCATAATAAGCAATATTAAGAGATACACCACGATCCAGATTCTGGAAGTATCCTCAAGGTTGGGCCTATAAGCTTGGAACCAGTCAAATGAGGCATCGATAATGTCATAGATTAGGTCCCCGGGGATATGAAGACCAGGACGCGAGGCCAAAGCTCCTTTCTAAGCCTGGTTAATCATGCTTGTTTTTCGCCCATTGCTTTCCAAATGTAATTTGAGCTGATATTCGCCCGGAACTGCTGTGTTGTATCGCTAGCTCAGCGTCTGGAGATTTACCGCTTAGAAGGTATAAGCTTTGAACAACCTTTACGTGATATTTTATGCAAGCCAGTGAGCATTGTAAGGAATAACGATAACAATTTTACATTTGATTTTAATAATCCTATTTTATCCGTAATTTTATCCTATTTTATCCGTATCAACTAGTTGATTACTTCGTCTCTTTAATACGTTAGTATCAGACTAGTATTTACAGGGGTGTCTTTTGAGGAAGTGACAGAGATGGAATACTTGTTGAATAAATACAGTGACTTTGATTTTGTTCTGACAGAAACAAAGATCGTCTACAGAACATAATGGCAGAAATCGCCCAGACTACTTTTATTAATTTATCGGTTTTTTAAACATACCACCAATAAGATATGGACGCTAATTTTTCTGCAAAGATCTTCATTACTTTCCTCAGAATCCTAAATTTAAGATATAAATACGAGGTCTGTTCAGAAAATACGTGGACTGTTTGAATTGCGCGGCTTCAATTGGTTCCATTGTTGCTTGGTGTCCCTATGTTTGTACAGATTTTTTTATTCTGGGCTGATGAAAACGTCATTTTCCGGTCGCAAATATCTTTATTTTCTCAGTAGCTAGGCGGTTTTTAGTGAAGTGTGATTTTTTCATTTGTCGGATTTCAGAATGAGTGGTAATGGACAGGAACTGCTCGATCGTTCAGAAGAATACGAAAACTTCTGGCCAATCATCATAACAGGTAATGAATCATGGGTTTACGATACTGAAAACGATTGTTCAATCGTCCCAAGCCCACCAAGTTCAATCCAATTTCAAGGTAATGCAGATTTTTTTATGCTAAATGTGTCTTGTTCTCCATGAGTACCTCCCCCAAGGCTCCACAGTAAACCAGACTCGCAAGAGGTCAGAAATGTAGACGAGTGGCGACTGGTTTTTTTCATCACGACAACGCTCCAAGACACTCGATCACTGTTCTTTCCCATCACCCTTATTCACCTGACCTTGAACCTTGTGATTTTCCTGTTCTCCAAACACAAAAGACCCTGGAAGGCACGAAGATTTGAAACAATTTTCGAGATGAAGCAAATGCGACAAGGCGATAAGGCAGATGCATAGAGTGCGTGTGCGTTCGTATTATCTGAACAGACCTCGTATTCAAAGATTATGTTAACCCAAATTCAAATTTACAGCACACTTTGGTAAAATCTAAATCTATAAGTATTAAGAATAAAAACCTCTTGCAAGAAAGTTTAGCAATGGAAAATATAAGGTAAGAGATTCCAAGGAAAAAAATACAAAGCAATGAGAACTGAGACCAGTATATTTGAGCCAAATTATCTTTAAACAAAATATATCAAAGATCAAACAGCCTTGGGTAGCCGTGTAACAAGAATAGTCGTCTAAGGTGACAGAATCAAACCACACCTGTTGCACAATGACTTTCAAAATCCAACAAAAAACTAAAAAATATTCATAAAATGATATGAAAAGTAACCATTCACGTCACCTTGGGTTTTCGATTGACGAACGAGTAAACTAAATATGTGTCTACTTTACTGTCAGTCTTCAGTGCCATCAGAGTAAAATTATTATCGCCTAGAACTTGAGAGGTATATTTTGTTACATTTTTTGACTACGTTTAATATAAAATATAATAAAGAAAATGTTTAATTACATTATTTTACAATAGGTACTTTACACCGTACAAGATCAAGACACCGACCGGGTAGAGAAAGAGCAGACTGTTGAAATAACATCGTTTGAAAGAAAGAGCTGCATACTCTTTTAGAAAACACTTGCACAAAAAGACAAACGAAATTGCTTTTCCAGTCGGATATTTTCAACTTCAACTGCAACGACTTCTTCATTCTCGTTTATTTTTCATTCAATTTACATTATTTGCTAACAAACACATTCCCCTTCAGATACTTACCTTGTTAAGGTAGTAGAGAAGTACGTGCAATATTTTCATTTCTTATGTTGATAATGAATTCGGAATCAGCGCTTTGGAATGGGGTCATCAGTGTGTTATTCTTTCTGTTACCGGTCGGTCTTAACATCGCTGGTATGAAAAAATAACGATGGGGAGATTCTTTTAATTGATATAAATTGCCGGTCAACAGAAGGATCGGGCATAACAAACAGTGATGGAGACTTTTTCAATATCCAGGACATAAATTATACTGGAAAGAATGAGCATCTAGCAGCGCGTTTACTGAAAAATTGAATTTTAATGAACATCACATATTTTGAGAACCTATTCGAGCAGTTTCTCTTCGTCTTTAATATTGAAAAATATTTCTATTTTTCGAGACTTTAGTGTTAATTAAGTCTTGTTACAGAGGTGTCTCTTTGAAGTTAGAAATATTGAAATATTTGGGGCTATATGGTTGCGAAAAAAACTGCGTTTAAACTGCGCTGATAAATAGTTGTAAATACCGACAATTAGGTATTAAGATTCCTGTGTTCACTATCCGCCCGTTCACATCCATAATGATTCCTCAGTCCTGTCTTGTCTATCGCCGAAGCCGTCTTGATGGACCCCTAGACGCGTTGTGCCCATTGTCGACCTCCCGATCCCTGCTCCTATAATTCAGGCTCAGAAAAAAAGAAAAAAAAAGAATAATAAAGAGGGAAAAAATAAAGAAAAAAAGATGAAGATACGGAAGGCAAAATAGGAAAAAAAAAATAAAAAAGATAATAATAAAAATAAAATAAGATTAAAAAAAAAGAGAAAGGGAAGGGGTAAAAAGGAAGAAAAGGGAAAAGAAAACGAAAGTTACAAGAATAATAAATGTAACTCCTGGATAGTATGTACCTAGCTGCTTTGAAGATGTAAGTGAGCGTAGGTAACTTTCCACCGACTAGTTAAAAAAATCCTCAGAAACTTTTTTTTCAGGTGTGCCTTTATCTAACGTTGCGTCTGATCTTCCAAAAGTTTGTGGCTGATGCATGAAACAAGTGGTACAATGCCAAAATAACGCATACATAATTATAGTAAGGCTATCCTCTCACTCGCACGAACGCGCTATGCGGTCCTGGGACCAATCAGTCCCGGGAGCCATCTGGCGGAAAAAACCTTGGTTAGCGGGCTACTAAACCTTGTCAAAGGAACGGAGCTCTTCTAATCAAGGAGAATTTAAATGTGAGAAATAAAATAAGCCCGCTGGCTTCAGTGTTTGGGACCTAATAAACCATCTCTCACATTTAAAAAAAAAAAGGCTATCCTCTTCATCTATAGGATTGTTGTTCACTACTGGAGTAAATATTGTGAATGGAAAGGGTTGGTAACTCGCTGGGATAGTTTGTTCGCGACTTTTGCGACAAAGCCGTTAAGACTGCCACCGTATGGGTTCAAATCCCCGTCTCGCCATGGTTTGTGTTCGTTTATTAAACTATTTATACAGGGTGTAAACTTGTAAGTGAATCATGGTGATTTAAGATGCAAAATCCAGGATTGTGAAAAATAATATCTCCAACAGGCTTATCTGAAAACTGTAATAATATCTAAAACTGGAGATAGTATTTGCACAAAACTGAAATTTCATGTTAAATCCCAATGACCTACTTACAAGTTTCCAGTCTGTATACTAAAAATATATCTGTGCCTGAATGAACTAGTTATCGAAGCCCAAATTAGCAGTGGGTTATATCACTGCTGCGAACACTGAAAAACACGATTCGTTTTTGTGTGTAATAAAGCGTTACAATACGAGGTGCCCGGAAATGGTATGTTTCAAAAAAGGTTAATGAAATTTCAAAGTTGAAATTTTTTCAGTTTTTGAAATCATCAATCCCCTTCAGTGTAAAATAAAAGTTAAAAAAATTGAGTGGCGTAAATTTTTAGTACTTTGAGGATTTGAGCCTCCAAACTTCTACGTCACTGGAAGAAATGCGATTTCAAGAAGCGCTCTAGAACCTCCCATGTTTTCTACAAAAAAAAAAAACAAAAAGATACATTTTGTTACCAGCTCTAAAGTCAACTGTTTCCTAAAAAATGGCATTTTTAGAATTATATATTTTTTTTAATTATCCTTAAAATTAATGTTTTCTCTCATAAAAATCTAAAATTTTTCTCCGAAACGGTTAATTTTAGAGGTGGTACCCAACGGAATCGTTTTGGTGTAGAAAACATGGGAAATTCTAAAACGTTTTCTTAAAATCGCATTTATTTCAGTGACGTAGATGTTAGGGGGGGGGGGGGTTCACACCCTCAAAGTATCCAAAATCTATACGTCTTTCAATTTTTTAAAAACCTTGATTACTTATTAACCGGGATTAATGAGAAAAAGTGTGTATAAGAGGTAAACATTGTATCTCACAGGGTTCTCATTCCTACCAGGTACATACGAATGGAGGTAATTATTTGCTTTACTTTATGAATAAAAGTTCATATAAACGTAGCAAACTCCGCAACCTCTTCGTTATACCGATCTACAAGATTTTTCTTTATAGGTCCCATACTTTTTTAGATATTTAGCTCAAATTTGAATTACAGGTTACGATGTACGGGTGACATCATTCAGCATGGCAGATGGTTGTGAGATTCTACATAAAAATTTTTGCTTGAATTTTTGAAATGGAAAAACAGGCTCTAGCTTTTTTTCTTTGATAATTTTTAATTTCCATCAATCTTGACAGAGTACGTCGCCACAGCCTGTTAAAAATGAACGCTGGTATGACCCTGTGTAACTAATTGATTTACTATGTTTATATGAACTTTTTCGTATGTACCTGGTATTTCTGAACACCCTGTATAGTGGCCTGCATGATAGGCATGGCCAGCCACTAAAATGAAAAAGGAGGAACTGAAATCCAAAGTACAGGGTGAGAATTTTAAAGTGTTAATATGCGATATCTCGAAAACGGTTTAAAATATTTTCTTGAAATTTTGATGAAGTAGTAGATGAAAGAGGGAGACGTATTTTTTTTACATTTTTTCCACCATCCCTTTCAAGGGGTGGCGGTAACTTTGAAGATTTATATAAGAACCCTTATTTTTTATTGCAGATTAGGATTTTGTGACTGAAAATGCTTAGGAAATAGCTTCTCCCTCCCCCTTCTTGCAGATGAAAAGGGAGGGAATAAGTTTCAAATTATGCTTAGAGACCCTGATTTTTATGACAAATTCTGATATTATGACTAAAAATAAGCACAATTTCTCTTTATTTTTTTTCAATTCATCAATTTTTTTTCAACTTCCGTTATAAAATAAAGCGAAAAAAATAATTTTGTCGATTACGTCGCCATCCATCGTGAATGAAAATGTTACCGACAAATCCTATTTAATTTTAGTCATAAAATCCGAATCTGCAATATAAAATAAGGGTTCCTATTTAAAATTTCAAAGTTACCCAAGCCCTTCAATAGGAAAAAATGTCGAAAATATCGTAAAATATGTCCCCCTCTGTACTCACTACGTCTTGTAACACTTTAAAATCCTCACCCTGTATATGTTTGGCTTTTACAAAAAATTATCTTTAAAATTGCAGGCTTTTATGTTATACCTACCTTATACTAGGCCAAAAGAGACCACCTCTCCAGGGCACCAGCTTCAAAGATGAAAGGAATATAATATGATGAAACAAATATTTATATGTATATATTTTTCAAATGAGTTTAAATGAAGGGTTTGTAATTTTTATAAGTAATATTATTTTCAGAAGAAATCTTGTTCCAGCTTGTGTTGGATGCCTTAACAAACTTAACACTTTTTCTGGCAATTTTTATTAAATAAATGTTTTTTATTTAACAAGTCATACACTTAACTAAGTAAAGTTGCTGATGTCGGGAACCTGACTGAAGAGTCATTCACTGATTTTCTAACGAAACATGTTTAATATTAGAACCATACAGAGGAAACAATTTGTAGCGAGATGAACTTTCCAAAACTAGAAACTAAACCTACATACCTTTGGTACGAGTGAACAATAAGATTAAAATCTATCTCGAGTTATACTAAAATCATGTTAGCGCGTAGCATCAGTGAGCTAACTAGGTTTTCAGATAGCTGAATTACATTTGAAGTAACACTAGGATGAAATCCAATTTAAAATCTGTTTATCTATGATGAAAGTAACACAGGAAGCTGCGGCTGGCGCAGGCAATAGAGGAGAAGTATAACTATTATATCAGTTAAATCAATTGGGAGAGTCTGTGCTTTGATATCTGAACTGGAAAATTGTAGATCAATACCATTCACAAACTTTATACATAGAGGAGAAGCTTAAACTTTAAATTGCCTTTAATCTAATATCAGGACAGATCCGCGTGGTATACTTTTCCGTCGCCTTTCATTATTATATCAAATTGAAAAATGCAAAACAATTTAACTAAACTAATTTTTAATTAAGTTACGTATAGGTACTTAGTAACATTTGAAAGAGCTGATTTATTCAAATCCAATCGTGTGTAATGAAAATGATTCAAATCGAATGGGGTGACTTTGTCCTCTTATAACCCTTTTCATAATATGGTATGCATTACCTTTTTATTAATTTAATGCTGTAATTACGTGAGCAATTAAAGCATAGCAGCATTTGCATATTAGACTGCAACGAAATTCCAGAGTGTAGCCGGGAAACCATGTTGGAACGACCTGGGACCTGGGCATTTTCGCTGTTTTCACCGGCAACAATGAAGTCAAGTATAGGTAAGCACATGTACCAAATGGAAATGGTCACTTTTGTAAATTGAGTTCGGACTATTTGGTTGCTTTTCAGCAAGGAATTGCATTCTTTTTCCTCGGTCTAGATAATTTTCAACACATGTAGAAAATTAAATGCGGTCGCCGTAAAAGAAATGAAACAAACGTTAATGGCGTAACCGTCATCATAAAATACAACAATGTATTTTAAGCTATGTCCCTATAAAACAACAGGGAGAAATAATAACTGAGGGTAGCCAAGTCGTAAAGAAGTTTGCTTGCTGTCCCTTCAGAAATCCATCCTCTGGTCTCCTAATTAACCGTCGTCACTTGGTCAAATGGGACTTATAAAATGCGTTACGACTGCATTATTTTAATTTTATCGACACTTTTACGGCTAATAGCTACACCCAAGTGAGAACAAATGTTACAAACTGTTTTCTGGGTGGAATTATAATTGTTATTATTATGAAACTCGAACAATCATTTCATGGAACACTTAAAACTGCAATTATTTGAGCAGACTCATGTTGGAATAGATTTCCGTTTAATGGAAATGTAACGATTGATTTTACTTCCATATCATTAAGGAACTGTCTGTCTGTATGCATCCATAATTTAGGATACTTTAGCAGAATAGTTAATTCCAATACATTACGGGCAACATTATTCAAAGCATCGATATAGGTATTAGAGCAATAAAAAATCATTTTCATGGTACGAGTATATCCCTAGGTGCATAAAATAGGGATGATTGGTGTTGGGTAGGTACTTAATGATTTATGTCTAGGTATCTATTAATCATAAAAAATAAGTTATTGAAATCTTAAATTCCCGGAAAATTGATAATAATGAGTAATGAGGTCGCTGGATCGATTTTCCTGATAAGTTCCAGGTAGGATAAAAAACATAATATAGATATGTATCTATTATTATAGTGATGGTACGTAAGCAACAGTCCGTAGTGAAATTTGAGATTCTTTTAATTGAAAAATATTAACACGAACCAATGAGAACGTCTATTCTCCGCCCCCACCCCTCTTTGAGCCGAATCAGATCACTTTGGTATAAAAACGAAATCCGCCTTCGTTATTGCTTGCCTTCGTTGTGGTCTCACTTCAGTCTGCTCCAAATAATTCTAGAACTGGAGGAGATAAGTCGCTGGTTGCTGGGAGACACTAGTAGCTTTGTTCTTGTCGGACATCTCCCATGCACTCCACTCTGTATTGTGCGACATCCGACAAAGAGATAATGAAATGTGTGACAAGGACAAGGTTACTACTGAGGTAGCATAGTCACGCCGTTACGACGTGATTTTTTGATAAAACTCAACGTCATTGTAACTTTATAGAAATGACATAAAAATGACGGTAGAATGACGTGATTATGTCTATCGACGTGATTTTTAGACGTTGTAAGGACGGATATATGTAATTTGACGTCATAGTATGGTCGTCATAAATAATCGTAATACATATTTATTATATACCTTTTATTAATGATTACAAAGAGGCCCGTAAACCATTTTTTCATGGATGTTCAACGTTATTGTTTGTTTTTCTGTGGTTACACCCTTGGACTAGGAGCAGAAATGCACAGGATAGCACTCGTAAGAAGAACCGACAAATAAATACCGGTTAGGTTGGACCTGGCTAGCTGGGGATTGCTCGTCCCATTGAAACACTACAAGGCTTAATAAGCTCGATGAGAAATTGACAGCAATACTAACTTGTACAAGCAGGAGGGTGAAGAAGACATAAAATGTAAAATGGGCTTCTTTGTATAAAAATATTTTATAGCAAAGTATAACTTAAGCGTCAAATTCAAATATTCAGTTTATCTGAAAAATGACGAAAAAATGACGTTAGACCGACGTCATAAACATCACGTCAAAATCACGTCTTAAAAATGATGACGAAAAGCGTAATTTTTTAGTAATATGAAGTCCTGGATCAAAAATTACTAAAAAATTACGTCATTATAAAAATGGCGTCACCGCGACCGGCATGGTTTCTCCAACTCTATTCCATCTTCAGTTAGAATTGCTGCCCTATGTCCAGTAGCGTGGAAAGCAAACGTGCTGAAGAAGTATTTATTGGATATACTTTTTACTTCCGTAAACAATTCTATAAAAAAGTAATTTCTGCATGTAATCATGCATGATTTTTACCGAGGTATAGATAATTATGATAAATTATACTGAAAAATTATTACACCGAATATTCCCAAGAGAGTAGAACACATAGGGGAGCAGTAACATTTGCAGTTTGTTCAATAACGATTGATAGGGCTCTTTTGAATTGGATCCAACCAAATTTCTGTTTACACGATTTTGCAAGCGGAAACTTTTATGCCATTCACAGAATCGCCCCTCATTCATAGATAGGGTGGGAATTGAAAAGAGAGAAGCAACAGGGTATACGCACATCTTTGAGCATGGCATCTCAAATAAGATATCTTTGGTTATCAATATCAGAATTAAACTCGGATAATCCGATATAATAAAATTATTTTCTGACGACCACCTGCGAAAATAACAATTTTTCAGATTTTCGGATGTGTAGGATGAAAGCATAATATGGTTCAATAAGCTTATTGTATGTATAAGTATAAGTAGGTCAACTTTCTGCTACTTTGATCTTCTTTATGGAATTTTAAATACTGTTATCTATTTTTGATTTTTACAATAATTCCCAGTGAGTACTTGATATGTTAAGTTTTTCTAATTCAATAATAATTATTACTTTTCTTTGTAAACTTTTACCAAATAAAAGTAATAAAAATAAATAAAATTTTTTAGATTGTGCATTAATCTGTAGTCGTAGTAAAAATAGTGTTCATTACTTGTGTGCGGAAAGTGTCATTTCACACTCGTGGGATTGCCACATTCGGCTGACACCTCGTCGCCAACAATCTCCCACTCGTGTGAAATGGGTCACTTTCCCCACTAGTAATGTAATACCAATTATCATCAACCGACTTATTATTATGTGGACATAAGTAATTAAACTGTTTCTTTTGTATTATGGTGTTCACATTTAAGACACTAGCTTGTGTTTAATATTGATATTTATATTTTATATTATTGAAGAAATTAAATGTCAAAACGCTGTTAAAAGATGTTCAAATTACATTCGTCACATAAAGCATTGCATGATATTCGTGTAAAAAACTTTTATGTAGAGAGACAATGTAATTGAATACAATGCCATAATTGCAAGTGTAATTAAGCATTCAAAATATAGCCCTAAATACGTTTTGGTCAACATGCATAATATATTGGGAACATGTTTCCTTTAAACTATAGTCCTTCTATTACTTTAATGGAGTCCCAAGTCTTAGTACAGTCTTAGTAGTTAGTGAATGCAATTAGATGCAGTGGATGCGGTCACAGCGGCAAGTTTGCCCGACTCCTGGCTGAGATCTTACTTGAGTGATTGCTTTCCTCATGGAGTCCCGGAGACTATTCGTATCTTCGGGTTTGAACTGCAACTATGCGGGAAACCCAAGTGTTCGGTGCTCGTGCATTTAGTTGGATAGTAGTGGATTTAGAGGTAATCGAAGTATTTTACTAAGAGCAGCGAGATTTTTTAAAATCGACGATAATAAATTTAGAACTGAGAATTACAAAAATTCCGAACTAAAACTGTGGCATTTAGGGCGAGATGGTTTAAAGGTTGAATCTATCTGCAATGGTATATAAGGCTCTATACAGTGATAATTCGTTCAATAAAAATATTTAACGATTACCTACTTACTCAACTTACTTTTGAAAAGTCAAACAGGTTATAGGTAGGTAATATTCAAGCCTAAATGTTCATCAAAAAACTACAATAATTTCTGACAAATCAGGGAGGTAGTCAGTTAGCAATATCTAATCAGCAATAACTTACTTTCAGCAAATGCATGCAGCACTGTCTGATCTCCAATCGCCTGCTTTTATCTTCGTTTCCTCAGTTTGGTTAGCTCTCCCTTGAATATTAATTACTCAACAAGAATATAAACGTAAATTAGAACCAAGTCGGTGTAAATCTTCTCGTAATATGTTGAATCTGTGGTTAGCTGGTTAATTAAACCTAAATATTACCGCTTCGGGAAGTGTTAGGAAGAGCTCCTACTTTAATTACATCGCACTATCCTAGTGCATATCAAATATTATCAGCTATGAAACGGCAGAATAACCATGGAACGCCTTGGAGTGTCGGGTCTTAAGAATTAGGTAGGTACCTACTCCTACTTATTAAAATATATGGAGGATGTAGTCCTTTATCGTTCTATTATAAAATTCTTAACACAGGCTGCAGATGTCATCTATCAAGCCCGAAACTCCGTTAATGGTATTATATCTACCTACCCGTTTTTAGGGAAAATGCATGGGGATCTTGGTTATCTTAAAGAGACACGAAGTAGGTTGAATGGCGGTAAAGTTGCTGATTAGTTTCTAATCTGGGAAGAAATTTAGGATAATTTCAGTCGTTGCAAAAATATGCTGAAAAAGCTGAAAAATTCTTGCAGAATTCTTATATTAGCCATATTTTATATTATCTGATAATATAATATTAAAAAATTATTTAAATAATATGATATACAGGCTATCCCCGTTTTTCCCCGCAAAATTTATAATAGGATAGTAAATTTTCTTCTGAGTAAAATGTTTTCTATAAACTTAGTATTTTTTTTCAATTCCTCAACATTTTACAGTCATTTAATCTGAAAAAAAATGTGAAAATTAAAAAAATCAGTGTAATAACGCCACATTTAATAATTTTGAACTGCTTGGGGCTAAAGGAGTTCCTTTAGTACTATTAGGTATTACTACAACTAACACTGCCAAATTTCAGCAATATCGACAAAAGAATGTTTGAGATATTAGATAATAGTTAAATTATTTTTTGTAGGTTGAGATAAGTCTTCAAAAACTATAAATTGTATATTTAAAAAAATTTCAAAACCCAATGTGAGCGATTTTTGTTTTCCTAGATTTTTTTAATGCCGAATGACACGATAACGAAATATGGCTGCAATAAGAAAAACAAAAGTCAACTATAGAAACCCAACTGTGGTTTTGAAATAGCAAATTGATAGCTTTTGATGATTTATTATGTAAACCTACAAAAAATAATTTATCTATTTCAATAATAAAAAGGATAAGTAACTAAAAGAAGAAAACTAAATTTTTCAGTATTTTAGAAATATTTCAGCAACGCCTGAATTTTCCATAAATTTTATTTCAGAGCTGTGAACTTCTAAAAATTTTCAAAGACCGCTGAGATTATTTCAAATAAATGCTGTAAAAACTTCAAATAAATGTAATAACTACTGAATTGTTGCTCAATAACGAATCGTAATGCTTCTGCGCCACTTTTTGAACAGAATGCAAAAAATACTCCAAAATAATAAAACACAAAACAGACGATATAATTTGAAACGTAATTTATTCTGCAAAACGTTTCTGTATAAAGTACCGGAATCCAATTTTAAAGCATGATTGCAAATTAGTGAAGTCGAATCCAAAAAAGTATAAGTACATTTATATTATTTTCCTACGGTGAAAAGTAAAGTGTGAGTTTAACAAAAGTCATTTTCTAGAACGGTTAGCTACCTTCAAAGCAAGGGCGCCCTTTGAAGATGGCGTCATAAACGAGAATTCTCGTTTGAATTCATTCGGAGTTTATAAAAAAGTTTAAAAGGTTGCGGGTAGGGAATATTCGCTGCGATATCCAAACAACTTTATTTAGCATTATTTTCATGAATAGAAATAAAATAAAAATGTTAAGTAGCATGTTAAATGTTCGAAACATCTATGAAAATGTGAAGAAGTAGAATATTTATTTAGTTGCTTGAGGTTCAGCTGCGAATATTTACTTGATTATTATATAATGATAAAAAATAATTGAGTCTTTATACATCTAGGCGAATATCAATTAATAGTTGCTATGGTAAATTGTTTCAATGGAATTGTGTGTAACCATACCAAAAATTAAGCAGGTATCTACGGTAACTTACTGAAATAGAACCTAACAATTTCCCTATGTACGAGGATTCAGTAGTATTCGTATTCGTAATGTATATTCTTTACATATAAACGTTCATAGGAGTTCTTAGGGAGTTTCATACGAAGAGCGACAATGGTACCAAATGAAGAATTTCGGTTAAATTTCTATACATATGCAAAAATACTAATTTAAATTAAATATTAATTCTTGAATTGAGATGTTTTTCTGTTTAAGTATTGTGATTGTAATAATCGAGGTTTAGCGTAGAATTATTATTCAGCTATATTGATGTAAAACGTTTAAGTCCTGGATTACTGCAGTTTTTCACCGATTCGCTCAAAACACTTATTAGTAATGGATGAAAAAATCTTCCTGTTGTATGCCAAATTATATTTATTACTAACGGATAAATTAACAGAAACTGTCAGCTCATTCATAACAGATTTTTGGCCGTAAATTTAAAAATAAAAATACATTATTTGATCGAGCTTCAATAAACACTGTTTTATTTACTAGCTAAATACTCGTATGTATTCCAGTTACGGATAACTAGCTATACTAAAAGGATGCAAAAACTCTTTTTTTGAATGTAATTTTCCATACAGAAGCAATTTGTAACTAGTGGAGTACTTTTATTACAATTTGGTAACAATAACGTACTGTAGCTGGTCAGCAATTGGACGAAGAATCTTTCTCTAAATTATACCGGGTCAACCATTTGACTGATGAGCACCAGTGTTTTTTTATTAATGATTTGAGCTAACAAGTGGGTTTAATTAACAATATATAACAGCGGTTTTTTGAAGATTAAAATGACGAATTCAGAAAAACAATTTGCGTTGCTTTCTCGATATTCCCAAAAACGTAATTTTTCTAAATATTTCAATATTGTCTTAAAAATTATAAACAAGTGAAAAATCGATATTTTTCGGTTTCCAAGCAATTTATACAGAAAATGGCTCAATAAGACATCAGAAAATGGTTTAGGTGTCCCTATCTTAATTTTTTATGTGATATCCTACTCTATGAAGGAAATGTTAATGCAATGTGTAATGAAAATTAATCGCTCCACACATTTTCAGATTGATCAATATCTTTACGCAGATGTTTTAATTTAAATTTTTTATCTCTTACTTGATTTCGTTGTCTCATAATATTTTTTGCACAAAAAATCCAATTCGCCATTTATTTCGCCAATCCTATTTCCACCAAAATTCGTCATTTATTTTTTCATTAATGAGAGAATTGAACCGTTTACATGTTGACGTAATCAAAGGAGCATCATTGACTTTTCGATAACATTTAAATGTTGAAGATGGGCGGAGTTCCATAATAATCCAAGTTCATTGCTTTCATATTTTTCAATTTCTTCATCCGAATTTCCATTAATTCTATACATGAGCAAAAAACTTTTACCATATGTAACAAGTTCGTTACGCATTATATACAGTGTGTGTCACAGGCATGGTACACCCCTTTTTTTTTCTTTTTTTTTTTGGAGATAATTTTTTGAAATTTGGTCCGTCGCATATTCTCGATAGAGCGCACTCTTTAGCAGAAAATTGAAATTTTTCCCACATCCGGTTTTTCCGGAAATGTTACCAACTTTTTATTTTTAAATGGCACACACTACATATTATTATATTTTTGGATTCTATACATTTTTACGAATCCAACAATACCCCATAAGTACCATTTTAAATGTCAAATTTGTTTTTATTTAATTTTTTATTTCTCAATTATAGTGTGCCATGACTATTTCGTTTTACTCCAATTGGATCATCTAATGCTAGAAAAATCGAATTTTTGTTCAAAGTACTAAATTGAGTGATTTATGGGTAAATTATGCGCACCGGAATGCTTTTTTGAGCTGGATTCATTTTTTTCAAATGGTACCATATTGGTACTCTACAAGAGTACCATCTACTAGTACTCTTAATAAGGGACATTTTGGTGTACCCATTTTGCATCTGTGACGAACACAACTGAAATCATGGCACACTATAATTGAGAAATAAAAAATTAAATAAAAACAAATTTGACATTTAAAATGGTACTTATGTGGTATTGTTGGATTCGTACAAATGTATAGAATCCAAAAATATAATAATATATAGGGTGTCCTATTTAAAAATATAAAGTTGGTAACATTTCCGGAAAAACAGGATGTGGGAAAAAATTCAATTTTCTGCTAAAAGGTGCGCTCTATCGAGAATATGCGACGTACCAAATTTCAAAAAATTATCTCAAAAAATAAAGAAAAAAAAGGGTGTGTACCATGCCTGTGACACACACTGTATACAGTGTGACCCATTTGTTCTTGAAACACCCTGTAGAATCTTAATTTATGGTGCGATTTTAAAGAAATTTCTTTTAAATCATAGAGCTTGATAAACTATATTTTGGGAGCAAAAAGCGTCTCATTCCTACAAAATCCAAGGCCTAATAGATCAGTGTTTACTTGTAAAATCTCAAAAATTCATTTTAGCGATTTTTTTTAGAAAAAAACTGTGCACGCTACTGGATTCACCAGCCCTCAAAACAGTACTGTAATAAATTTTATTGGAAATGTCAGAGTAATAAGGATCTTGCAGTTATTTTAGAAATTCATAATAGAACTCCGAATTTTCATTCATTTATTCGAAAAGGTCAAGAGAGGCAAAATAGAAATTATACGTCTAGTTGGTGATAATGTAGGTAGTTTAATTTTTTAATTATAATTTTTAATTAATTTATTTTTTTTATATTTTTTTTATATTTTTTTTTATTTTTTTTTTTTACTTTTTTTTACTTTTTTTAATTTAAATTTTTACTTATGATAGTTTTTGACCTTTTTCAAATTAATTTATGGAAATTCGGAGTATTATTATGAATTTCTAAAATAACTACAAGATCCTTTTTACTCTGACATTTTCAATAAAATTTAGTACAGTACCGTTTTGAGGGCTGGTGAATCCCGTGGCGTGCCCAGTTTTTTTCTAAAAAAATCGCTAATATGAATTTTTGAGATTTTACAAGTAAACACTGATCTAGTAGGCCCTGGATATTGTAGGAATGAGACGCTTTTTGCTCCTAAAATATAGTTTATCAAGCTCTATGATTCAAAAGAATTTTTTTTCAAATCGCATCATAAATTAAGCTTCTACAGGGTGTTTCAAGAACAAATTGGTCACACTGTATGTATAGGAAACTAAGTTGAAACTCAAACATTCACTAAATTTATTCCCAAATTGATATTAAAATAATGCTACCTATATTGGTTTAAGCTCAGCCTACATAAAAATTCAATTAAATATATTAAGCTAAGTTTTGATTTTTCTAAAGCTTAATGAAGTTACTGACATATAAAGTATTAAATGCTAATTGCATAATGTGAGTGTCAGTAAGTTAGCAAAATTGGCTGGATATGAAATTCATTACAGCATCAAAGTTTAGAGAGGTTAGGCATGGCTGTTGACGTCTTGCTTTCACTCATGACATCCAGCTCTAACTGATACGGTCCTTGGGGGTAATTCCATCAGGAGCATAATTCGTCCGCCTGGAAAGTTGCCATTCTACGTAATTTGCACCAAGTTGGCTTAAATGACGAAGCCATTTACGTTGTGGAACTTCCGAACACGTGTAACTCTAATAACTCAATCGAACCAACACTCTTCCCGAGGAGATCGCCCGCTTTCCCCACTGCAAGTGCTCTCACTCTGTTATAATTGGTCAAGGAACTTATACGACACCGATGAGTTAATAAGGTTATCAAGTCTAGTTTCATTAAGTTTCTTTTTTATAACCTTCCGGACATATTTGAAAGATATCAACGAGGTGTAATATAATTTGAAAAGTGAGCTATGTTTTCTTTCGAATTTCCCTTTCACTTTCACCAATTTGACAGATTGTCACTTATTATAAAGCTAAATATTACAATAGTAAATTATAACGAAGGTTTAGGGAAATATTGGTTTCTATTTCTAAACAAGCATAAATTAGAGATCAGAATCATCATGTTGGAGGCATCATGCCAAAGTACGTCAAGAAAGACAGATTTGAATTCATTGCGGATCAATTATTAGGTACATCTATGCCATGTTAAACAGGGATAATTAGACACATGATGTACAAACGAGATGACTGTTGCTGATGACGATGAACGTGTTCAAGAAGCTATTAATTTAATAATTATCAAACTGCCAAAATGTTATACATATTATGTTGGAAAATTGAATGAAAATAATTATTAATCGATTTACAATATTGAACAGAAACGTCACAGGAAGATGACGCCGGCTCTCATCCCACCCCAAACCAAGAAAACAATTCTCTTGAGGGATAATCCGAAATTAGATATAAAATATTCAGTATTTCTCAACTACTTCTATGCACACCGTGGGCAACTACACTAAATTGTTGCATTTGCCATGCATTTTGGCTGCCTGGGGTGTAACGGTGCTTACCTGGGTCCCTGCAGATTGTGTTAAATATCCCTGTGATTCCCTGATTTCTGTAGTCGGTCTCTTAGTCCGGAACGATGGAAAATTTTGTATGGGAGGAGATACGATACCAATGAGACAAAATAATTTTCCTTAGCCCTTATTTATTTGAATTATTACATTGTCTAGCAAGGTGTTGGCAATATTATCAGTTTTATACATTTTACATCAAGTTGGTATTACTTACAATTCGCCTTAATGCTATTTAATTGACTAGAAAGAGGAGCCTTCACCTTGTAGAATCGTTTCTGGGCTTAATTATTCACAAAACATTTCAACTAAGAGAATTCGTTCATATACGAATCTTTTGTTTGAGTTTGCCTATTCCCTGTTAGTACCTATGTCACCTAGAGAACTCATTTATCAATGTTTACGCCTTAATATGGCGAGAACTTGGTTTTATTCTGTTTTGCTGACCAAGTACTTGATTGAGAATGAAATTATCTACTCTTTCAAATTATGAAAGTAATTTGATTGCAATTTATTTATTAATAATCATACATCAGTTTGTTTCAGATGTTTAAAACTTTGTGTACGCTCCTTGTATAAATAATAACTAGATAGTTTGATTTATTCTCCTGAATCCTATTCATTCCAAGAATGCCTTTCTTTGTTTGTAGCTAAAATGCTTTTGCATTTTATTAGACAGAATCCCAGTCTTGTTTCGATTTTGCTTAACGAAACAGTAGGTAAATTATAAATAAAAAGATTGTATTGGAGCAAAATAAAGATCTCAGTTTTTTATTGTAACTCAAATAAATTTCCTTCCGTCGATATTTCGTCAGTCTAGTTATTTACACATCCAAGAATGTAGACGGTATTGTATCGTATTATTATAGTTCAATAAACATTCCAGAGGAATTAATGTATCCTTTTTCAGGGCTGCGGCGTATTACGCACTTGTCTGGTCGATTTCGACATATTATGAAATGAAGGCATTGATCATAAACTACAAAACTCCTCTGCCTCGAGATTTAAATTATTTTATTCTTGAAGGACCGGAATTTTTACAACAGCAACAGTTATTCATCATCTAGTCTGTATGAAATTATATTTTCACCATTAAATATTTTCTGGGTCTACACTATTTTATAGCAACTAACAGTTTCATTTCTTAAAATCTGGTTCGATTGGAATTTATGTTTTAATTTATTAGCTTATTATTTAATTATTGTCAGCTCATATTATTCGATTAGACTGAATTAATATTTCTTTAATAATTATTCACAGTTTTGACTTTGTTTATCAGAAATTTACAATTTGCTATTCTTTCAGAAATGTACTAATTTCCCTGTCAACTGTGATTTGCTAGATCTTATATGAAATTTTCAATGAGTTCTCGCGGTACTTTAGGCTTTACTTTGTAAAAATAATTCATCTGAATCTTCGGATTGGTTCGATTTATCCCTTGATCTGGAAACCCTTGTGGTATTATGGCCTTTACCATTTCTCCTCAGTTTCTAGAGAAATACGAAATTACGAAATTAGACAGTACCTAAGTCTTTATATGCAAGTGCTTATTATACACTTAATTAACAAAACAACAATTTTCGGCTTCAAAATTGTTACTTTAGAAACTCTCAATTTAACATACTTTGTCTATCTCTGGTTGTTTAGAAATTTTATAAAAGTTTCAGTTTTATTATTCACATTCTGAAATGGATAAGCTTGTCTGGCATTGCTAATATTATATCTGTGAACATATTGTTTATGGCTGCTTATAAGATTTGGTTGTTACTGATTTAATAAAGTTTATGGCTCATTTCTTAATAAATGGCTTTCGGATTAATTTTGTATTTAGTCATTTTCATTTTCACACTTTTAGGCTAATCTCGTTTATTTTGATTGAATTCATTAATTTATTTCATTTGATTGTTTTATTATAGTTTGTCAGATTTCCTGACATAATAGGTGTTGCCAGTTTGGGCAAATTTAATAACTTGTTACAATACGCTCGCCGGCGTTTATAGGTCAATGTCATAATTATACGCTCACCGGCGTTATTTGATCAATTAAAATTATTTATGTATTGATTGTCAATTCTGACTTAGCTTTTATTTGCTCATAAGATATTGCCAGTTTAGGCTAATGTTGGTCTGTTTAGCTTTTGTCACCTTTGGACCTGTTTAATTTTTGTTTATGCCAGTTTTTACTGATGTCACCTTAGGACAAATTTAATGCTTGTTTATAATATGTGGCCATTTTGGCTTGTGTCACCTTTGGACAAATTTTGAGACTGCCTTGAATATTCGTGATTTTGATTCTTTTTACTTGTTAGATTTATCAACGCCGAGTTTTCCCTTCTCTCTTTTGATATATTAATGGGTTACTGTTTTATTTACCAAGTTATAGATACGCACAACGGCGTAATTCCCAAAATTAGACCAATTCAGACAATTTTCAACCAATTCAAACAATTAGAACAATTCGACCAACACATCGCTCGTCAGCGGCATCGCTTTGCGGCATCGTTCGTCAACGGAATATTATTTATTACAATTTTTTATATGTTTTATATTTTTTTATATTGTGACTGCTCCCCACGAGGGCACAGCAAACCAGACCTTCGCTCGCCGGCGGTATTTTATTTATTTTATTTATTTGCATATCAATTTATTATTCATTTATTTATTTGTTTGTTTTTTTTTTATATGTTTTATATATTTTTTTTTATATATATATTTATTTTGTTACTTCCCCACGAAGGCACAGTAACACTTCGCTCGCCGGCGGTATACCTAAATTATGTTGGAGCTTGATGACGATTTATTCTAGGAAAACACTAAGATATAGGTTACTCGGAAGAAAGACTCGAATTCCACACGCTGTAGGAGCCTAGAGTCCAACAACGGAAAGACGAGAGCACGCTAAAAAGTTTCTACGCACTTCGTAGCGTGTTACTTTCTTACTAGAAGATTTTTTAGTAATTCTGAACTGAGTTTATGACGTTGCCTTTCTGAAACCTGCCTGATCCACGGTGCTCAGTCCTGCCACCGACATTGTTTTTCTTCAGAGAGTCAAGACCCTGCTACACGCCTAGAAAGCCGTAGAGCTAGTCTAAGCGGACCCGAGCTAATCAAAAAGCAAAAGCGTCTAGGGCTAATGCTCAATGTAACGGCTACGATCCGTAGAAAAAGTCTTTCAGAACAGAGCCCCATGAACCGTCAGCTTGCAAAAATGACAAGGTCGGGAATTATAATATTTGCCATAATTTCTCTGAGAGTAGAAAAGTAGAAATTGTCATATTGGGAGCGTCAAGTCAAGAGTGACTCTTCTTATTGTTGAAATAACAGTTCAGAATGCTTTGGAAGTATTTTGGAAGTTCAAAAGTTTTGCTTTCTTATCAAATGACAAATAATTCGTAGATCTGTTTTTGATCTGCATTAGGAATTATAATAGAAGTTGTTTGATGCTTATTTTAAAGCTCATTTGAAACTGAGAAAGTTGACATGTGTAATGACGTCATTGTGCCCTGAGGCAAACGTCCCAATGGTGTCTGCTGGTAGGTATCAATCCATGCTAAAACATCTGTGACGTATTTTACGTTGTAATCGAGATTATCGATCATTCCGTGTCTTCTTTGAAGTTAAAGATTAAATAATTTGGTAAAAACATTTGTTAAATATTTTGTTTTACTTGTTTCAAGAAATAAGGCCTTTCACCCAGTCACAAGGTTCCCTGCAATATGCTTACGGCATTTGCGACAAACTATCCAAGTCAATCAGAGGCTCTTTGTTTCCAACAAATCTGACTGTACAACCTTCAAAAATGCAGGTGACCAAAAATAACCCATTAATATCATTTTCTAACATTTCGAGAACGTATATTTTTCATATATGGACAGGTGTTTTACATTCATTGCCACACAGTCACACTTCACCTACCTATTCTTATCTTAACTAACTATTTCTAATTTATGTTTACAGTTTTCCAATCATTGGCTTTTAAATACACACGCTCTTCACAAATTGCTTTGCGAAAAGCCCCTGGCGTCATATACAAAGACACATACGTTCATAGGAGTTTTGTCTTTAGTGATGATGATTGCTGACCAATTAAGCCAAACTCCCAGTCGCGATTTCTATGAGAGAAAAATCACATATCTGACTTTTATCTTGGGAAAACTAGGTCGTTATATTTATTTTGTAAAGATAGAGATGCAGGCATAGCATACAGGCCCCACCCTGTACCCATGTGCATTCTATCATAATAATGTTTATTCATAAAAGCTTAAAGCTTATTTCATTTTAATGCATGCTTAAATGTCATGTAGACAAATTTCATAAGGCACTTTATTAGTTATTTTATTGTTATTTGATAATCAAAAGAATATTAATTAAATTTGTCTTTTCACTAGACAGAATTTGTAATAAAATTTATATGTAACAATTTTATGCAGCACCAATGAGTAATAGTTTAGACAATATATTTGTTTGCAAGCCTCTCTCCTTCAGAATTTAATTTTGTAGTAATAATTTCTAATTGTATAATTATTTATACAATTATCCTTAGTCATGATAATCACCTTTACAATCCATAAATCCACACAACATTTAAAATCATATCTTTTATAGTAATAAATGAAAATCAACAATTCATAATTATTCACAGAGCAAATAATAATTTTGTGGTAACTTTTCTTCCAACTGTCATTTATTTCATGTTAGCTATTTTAGGAAAATTCTATTTATTAGTAATTGTATTAGTATTTTAATATTCAAATTTTGGATATTACAACCCTTTCAATGATTAAATAGTTTGATTCGTTTTCCAATTTGGACTGGAGTTGGAAAATAAAGTTCTCACTTTAATTGAAAAGATCTGACCTTGTATATATCCAGCGTCGTCCGCCGTAGGTACTTAATTCTTTGACTTTAGTACTACGTCTCTCTTCACATGCTTCCCACATCAACGTTGAGTGACTTTCCATAACTTTTCCACTGATTCTAAGATTATTATGACCCTCTAAATTACCGTATTTTGATATGACACAAGTTTTGGATACTTTCATTTAATTATTGTATCTTCTTATTGTACTCGCTTATACTTATTCGATAATATTTCAGGAACTAAAAATAGACCACGTCTATCTCAATTTACTGCCTAATACCAAGTGACCAAGTGCCTTTCCAATTGCGCATTTTGCCTTCCAGACGCTCTTCACTCATTCCTTTTCCGGAACTTATCCCCACTATTCTTCATTTTGCGTATGTCGGGAATAAGCTTGTTCTGATATAGCTGTAGCCATCTAGTTGTAAAATCTTTCCCTTTCTTTCCCTGTATCCTAATACAGTAATTCACATTTCACATTTCAATAACTCTATATTAACGATTTTAGTTTTTACTCGATACTCCTAGAGGTCGATCTCGTGCCATTCATATTATAATTTAGAAATGTTTATATTTCATTCTTCCTGTTTCAGCCTCGACAGCCTGTGAAATTACTTTTATTTATTTAATTCTGTAAATCTCCACACGTAACTAGTTTAGGTATATATACATTTCAATACTTGATCCATGTTATCATGGATTTCGAATAGAAGGAAATGATGAAAAAAAAATTTCTGTAGAGGCTAGGGGTCGGTATATTTCAGGGGTGTTTCCTATGGCGTAAATCGAACCCACCATGTAATTTTTATCATTTATTTTATGAATTTTTATGAATCTTCTTACTAAGGTCAAGTGATCGAGGATGTGCTGTGTGTTACTAAGATTTATTGTACTGAAGAGCCCTAATTCGGACGAAACACGTGTCTACAATTTCCACCCCTAACTCACAACGCGACATCAATGAATTAAATCAATTTTATTAAATCAAAGCTATTGGAATGAAGCCAATTCACCGATATCAAAATAGCTGAAGGGGTTCAAATTATTGTTCAGCAAGATAATCATAAAAACGTGTTCTAAAACTCTTGTAAGACTGACGGTGAATATTATAAAGGCTCATTAATTCAACGGGCAGTTTTCTGTGAGGGTTCTTATTCTTAAGCTAATATCGATGTCAAACAATTTTTATTAGTTTTTTAGTCACTTTCATGTCAAGAATAGATAAATTGGATCATTTTCCCCCTAGAGTCGATACCTTCCTCAGAAACGGCTACAGAAATCTACCCGTTAAGCTAATGGGCGTTTATAATACCCACCGCGTTAGTGTGCAAAGTAGAGATCAACAGAGACAAATAAGAACAATATAGCTTCAATGAAATCAAATAAAATCTTTATAAAGGGTGGGGACTTCAACTAAAACTATCTGTCTAAAAAATCAGGGAGAAATATTTGAAAAAAATGCAAAAACACACGTCAATTGAGATTTTTTTGAGCTACATTTTAGCAACAATTTTCTACTTTTAATACTCACAAAAAACTTAATTATTGACGTGTTTTTTAATTTTTTTCCATCAAATACTTTTCCATGACTTTCTAGAAAAATAGTTCCAGTTAAAGTTCCCACCCTGTATAATCAATTTTTTCATTTAATGTTGAAGGAGATAATAATCCAAAGAGCATAATTTGTGGACTGACACATCATTTAAATATCCACCTCTACCGCGTATACTCTGACACGAGTGATTACGAAGAACTCAATTTTTGATTACTTAGGGCAGTAACTGAGGAGTTACGTGCGCATGTTCGAGAATTGAACATGCCTACAAGCGCGCAGTAGATTATTCAGATTCGACACACCATTCCCTCCAGACTAGTGACGCTTGCGCACAACGGGTCGAGTACTCTTTAGTCTTTAAAAAGATGGAAGTAGTCGTTTAGTAGCCAGCAATATAAAGTATTAGATATATTGCTATGACCACCTTTAATCGAAAGATTGTTAGTAATTAGGGTGTCTCAAAATTGACGCCCGTGCTCTTAAAACATGCACGATTCATTGAGCTAAAGAAATTGAATTTTGTTCGTCCCTCGTTAAAAAGTTATAATAATTGACATTTCAACTATATTTTATTAGAACTAATGATATTTGAAAAAACAAGATATTGTCACACTTGTGCCTCGGACTGAGTTCGATTCCCAGTCTCCCTCTGGTTGTTTGTGTCGTCTATTCTACTATTGGAATACTTGAGGCTGGGAAATGAGGAAGTTCTCGAACCCTAATTACGGGAGTGGAGCGACTTTGTCTTACCTACATTAAGACCGATGTACTCTGCTTTTTATATTTAAATTTTTTTTTAGCTCAATGAATCGAGTCTCAAGAGCACGAGCGTAAATTTGGAGACAGCCTGTTGATAACGATGGTATTTTCAACCTATTCATATAGATTTTTATTTCAGTACCTACCATTGTATTGGAATTATTCGAACCTAAAATACCTAAAATACTTGCCAGCCCATACTGTGCAGTCAAATAAATCCACTGTTACTTTTATTGGGAGTCTGAATTTCTACGCTACCATTGTTCAGTCTTGCAATTTTATATCCTCACAAATAATTCAATTGCAAATCAAGAAAAATACAGACTGGATTCAATTAACAAAAGCACTCAATTTGAAGAACTTTACAGATTTAAATGCAAATGCAAACTGCATTGGACGTATTTTCGAACGTCCCTGTCAGTGCAAAATAATTCCCTCAAATTTACAGCTCGCTTTTACGTTAATAATGTTAACTTAATCGGAGATGTATTATCCTGTAGATGACGTTTAAACAGTCATTGTAGTTGTTCACCTGAGGATGACAACACTTCGTTGATTTCATTATTCGCAAGAGAAATGTGCTGCCGACAGGTCCTTGAACAAAGCCGAAGAGGCTGAAGGGTGAAAAGGGTCCACCGATTACGCCACGGGGACCGGAGCAGCCCTACAATACTGCTAATACTGCTGTTGTTATCTATTATTTCACACGTGACGCACCTGATCGCCGCAATATGACAACGACGGGAGATTCTCTCCAAGCCGTGTATTTTCCCCCTGTTATCCACTTGCAGAAATCGGCTATTGTGGAAATTCTATAGAAGAAAACTGTCTCTATCAGTTTAGATTTGTTTTTATTTGAAATTAGTTTCCTAAAAATATATATGTGTCTGTGCTTCAGTAGAACCTCATGACTTATTAAAACAGAGTTTATCACATATTTTTTTTACATAATGATTATGTCCTCTGGAGTGCATTCTATAGCGAATCTATGAAATTTTCTTATATACAATGTGAGGGGTAAAAGAGAAGCTGCAATTCAGTTATTATTTTAATTTTGAGTTCTGAAAACATGCATAAACTGCCCAATTCTTAAATTTATTGAGTTTATATTCACATAATTTTTTTTACTGTGAGTTTCTTGGCTCAGTATTGACCACATCGTTAATTTTTTTAATAACCATCATGTAATTTTCATATATTACCTGAGTAAAAGGTTAAAACAATAAATAAAATGTAATTATAGAAAGCAATATTCTGATCTTTCACAAATATTCTGCTCATTAGGGTTACGTTCAGCTATTGTATCGTGTGATCCACAAAATTTTTCATCAACTAGTGCCTTGAAGACAGAGACAGCTATTGCAGTCATGTCTGAGCTCATTGCACCTGAGCACACCTACCAATAGTTTGCATTTCATCTGACAGACTGGCAGACATGCTTTATTTTTTCCAAGGCACTAGTTGATGAACAATTTTGTGGATCACCCGATATATTCAAATAAAGTCATGAAAACTCTACCAAATTTTGAAGGGGTTGCAGAAGGTATTATTATTGTAAAGCGATGATAAACGTCAGCATGTAAAAGGAGCAATCAAAGAACTAAAGTTTGTTGGAGCAAATATTTCTGATCTCCGTCTAAGAGCAATCGATTGGAATGTCGTGGAGTCCAGAACATTATCTAAAAGAAAGACGAGAGACGTTATTTTTTAAAACTCCATAAATTATTCGCTTTTGATTCAGTGCTATCAGAAATTAAATTCAAATATATCGAGGGTATTTGATCCAGATATAGAATACCTTAAATTATGTTTAAGAGACGCATCGATGAAGTAGTTGTCTTCTCTTTTATGGAACATTTTAATTATCTTCCAAAATATCAAAATTGATTTAAAAAAGTCAACTATTTTGTTTTTATAGAATTATTGAAACATTATGAATACTGAAATATTTCAAGCCAAATAATGCCCGATGATTTCTGATTTAAATTATTACCAATACATGCAGAAAAAAAAACCGAAATGGACTTCTGGTGTTCTAGTTTTAATAATTAGTTAATAATTTAGCTATTTTAATAACGCACATTCCATTTTTATGAGTTTTCCTGTCGGAGTACGGTTTGCTTCATGTTACAAAATACTCATCATATTGAATACATTTATTTTACATTCCGCGAATGGATTTGATATAGATTTAATTAATCTATAGGCATATTCCATATTCAATATTCAATGGCAGTAATATTAATAATAACTGAACATCGGTACTTACTTATAAAATTTAAGAGTCAATAATGTTACAATGCATTCAATACAAATATAATAACTGGCAACTAGTCGTGCAAATTAATGATTACTCGTCTTTATTATCTGTGGATTTTTTTATGAATCACTGCTACATAATACACTAATGTTATTGTCTGATATTGTTTAATACCAATTGTCTAAATAAATAAATTGTCACAATACCTAAATGACAAGGTGACAATTTTATTAAAACAATAATTTTATATCCAAAAATCACAGTTCAAATAAAAAACCAAAATATCCAGACTATTTTGATATTAGAAAGATGATCTTTTCATGACTAGTCATGTAACACATTTTATCTGCTCCTGGCAGGATTAATTCCGGATTCTCTGGAATAATAATGGCAATTCGATTTAATAGTGGCCTCATATTATCCAATCTTTTTGTCAGTTAATAAAAGTCGCTGTATTAGTTTTCGTTGCCCATAATGTCAATTAAAAAATTATGTGTTTTTGAGAATCCCTTACTGTCAGTGACAGGGGCAAGTATTTGCCCCCCTCCTCTTTCAAGTTTTTCAATGTGTAATACCGAGTGATACTATCATAGAATATTATGATTTTGGAATAAATTTTTAGCAGTGACTGTTCAGTGTTAGGAAGAAGTGAGCCGGTCAAAAAACGGAAAGTTGCAGGGAAAACCTGTGAAAGTATAATCAATTTTAGCCTCCGAGGGGTCTGGAGAGTAAGGAGTTTCCCCCGGAGAAAGGAGGGTTCCAGGGTTCTCCACAGACGTTTTTTTTAAATAGTGTAATCTGTCTTTAGAAATATTAGACATTCAAGCATAAAAGATAAAAGTTCAGGATTATTCGACGATTACCTCTCCGTTTAATGAAAATGGCAACATTAAAAAAAAAAATTTTTCTCTCGAGGGATATGAGGCCCAACGCATGAGCCTTGCCGCCGCTATTTCAATCCGAACTAATAAAAACGTCCACTTGTAAGCCGTTTCTCGATATTTTTAGCCGCTTTCAATGTTAACAATGAAAGTAACAATGTTAAGTAAATGTTAAGCTTCCAATGAAGTAGTAACAAGTGTTATCATCTCATTACTTAGGAAAATAAAGTGAGGTTAGGTTTTAGCTCATAAAGAAAAAAAAAAAAGAAAAAATAAAGAAAAAAAAAGACGTGCTTTTGCATATTTTTCTAATTTCCCTGATTTTTATTCCCACCCTGTGCACTTGAGGTAAGTATTTGATAAGTCATGACATTGACTTTTCTTAATACAACCGATTTCTATAAATTATTTTCTAAATTATGAATAAAATACACAAATCTTTTCCAAATCACCAAATTTTTTATGTTGTCTATTTCGGCAAACTTTGTTCTACAGGGTGTTATTTAAGTATGTGACCAAACTCCAAGGGGTGCTTGTTTATGATTTCAAGAAGAAAAGTTCATATAAACATGGGTCCGAAAATGCATAGTTTTTACGATAAAGGTTTCAAACTTAAAAAAAATTGGATGTTCGTAAATATCTCAATAATCTTTTATTCGATTTTGTTGAAATTTGACAATTCTGTTTGTAGTAACAAGAGGATAATTTAGCCTCAATTATTATTAAAATTATTAAGTCCAGTGGCGTCACGGAAGACAGTCTAACTAATATTTTTGACAATTTTTTTTTTTTTGCATTTTCGGATCCATGTTTATATGAACTTTTCTTCTTAAAATCACTTAAAGAAGCACCCCTTGGAGTTTGGCCACATACTTATATAACATCCTGTATATCATTTATAAAAAAATGGTATACTTAATCATTATGTTAGATTTCATTATCATAGAATGGTTTTTTCAGGTTGCATGTTAAATTTAGTCTTCAACGTTAAGTTTTAATTTTTTGAATTTTTCAATTAAATCGGCATCTACTAAATGTTTTTGTAAGTCAGCAAAATCAGCAAAAATTGATAGGTATTCAAGTTTTGAAACTTGACGTAATAATTAGATATATTGACCGTATTCCGAAACGAATTATGTTAATATCATTACGTAATAAACATTATCCATCTCGTTTCAATGCTTACGCACTAACTGTAAATCTCCATCCCATTTATTTAATTATTTTCGAGCTATAACCGGGTCGTAAAGTTTCAGGAATAGGGACAAGAAAGTCTGATCAAGACTAGAGTAATGAATAACGAACGGCCTCAGCTCCAATTTTGCTAACTTTTCATTGGCTGACATCCAGTTTAAACGCAGGCTGACTTCCACCAATGGAAACCTTGCTAATTCTCTCCAATTTATCAGATATTGACAATGAAAAAGCATCGAATTGTGGCAAAAATTCAGCAACAAAGAATTATTCCAGAAATATTGCAGTAGTTTAATCCGAAAAAAGTCGAAAATAGACGATTTCAAGTTGTTTTAAAAAAGGGTGATCCCGAAATAGCGGACACGGTATACGGAGTGTTGTGGAGGATGTTCAGAAAGACTGTAAATTTGAAATTCTTTGCTCGACTTCGTTACCGGGATGTCTTTTTTCTAAAAATTAAATCAAAATGGCAGTTAAATTTAAACAACTATTACCGGTAAAGCACATGATTAGACCGATCTATTACGATAGTCTTTTTTTTATTATCGGTAGTACCCTGAGTTCAACAAGATTTTTCAATGTTGCATCGTTTTTCGAATTCGACAATTAAAATGGATTTTGAATAATATTATAGAATAATGTGTATCCCCACAACGGCATTATAAATGTTTAAGATCTATTGGACTTACCATTTCATATGTTTCCACGGTAACATTTTATTCGGGTGTATACAGGGTGAGGATTGTAAAGTGTTATTAACAATGCGATATTTCGAAAATGGTTTCAAATATTTTCATGAAATTTTGAAGGCATAGTACCTAAGTCCAAGAGGGGACATACTTTACGATATTTCTGACATTTTTTAATTCACCCCCTTTTGAGGGGTAGAATTGTAAACAGAAATAGTAATTTTTTATTGCAGATTCGAATTTTATGACTGAAAGTATGTAGAAAATTGCTCTCCCTCCACACTCGGAGGTGGAGAGGGGGTGAATTTAAAATTTTACTGCTGAACTCTTATTTTTATTAGAAATTAGAATTGTAAAAATTAGTAGGATTTGCCTTGTTTTATTTTTCACGATTCATAATAGGGGGCGTTGTAATCGACACTATTAATTTTTGTCTAATTACTGAAATTAAATGAAAAATATACATGAATCGTGAATAAAAACAAAGATAAATTCTACTTATTTTTAGTTGTAAGTACCTACTTAGTTGTAATAAAGTTTGAAATTCACCCCTGGCTCCTCCTCCCCGAGCGTCTACATAAAATCCGAATATGTGTGGGATTCAATTATTTTAAGTTTTGCTTCAAGAGATATTTTGTTTGATTTGGCAACCTTGTCGATGGACAGGGGATGTTGAGAAGTTCAGGAACGCGCTGTTCGGGGAGAAGAGCGTAAGACGTCGTCGAGCGAGAACGAAGCGAAGGTTCCAAGACTGTTATTATTTCACTACTGTGCTGTTCTTAATATCAACTTATTTCATTTAAGTATTTTGTAATAACCTTTTCAACTAATAAAATATTAACATCATCACTACGTGGGTTACATTAAAATCCCTACATATGTAATAAAAGATTAGGTTTCCTATTTAGAATCCTAAAGTCACCCTCACCCTTAAAAAATGGGGGAGGGGGGTTGGTAGGAAAAATGTAAAAAATATCGTAAAATATGTCCCCTCCTGAAATACTATTTCTTCAAAATTTCATGAAAATATTTGAAACCGGTTTAGAAATATCGCATTGTAACACTTGAAAATATATGCTCTGTGGACCTTTACACTATTTTTCTTCATTTCTTCATAAAGAAGGGTAATAAATGCAGTACTGTGACTTTTTTTCCATAAAAGTGGTCATATCTGCTTAATGGAGTAATACTGGAGAAAAACGTAAATGAACATAGAATAAATGGTGTGGTGTTGTCCGTGTCCGCCATTTCGGGATCACCCTGTATTTGTTGTATTAGGTATGTAATTTAAAATGTACCCAGTGAAAATGCAAGAGCAAGAATTGCATAATTACACGAGGGAGTTGTATTCATCCATTGGTACCTACAGTATTTTTCAAGTAATTTTTCTAACAATAAACAAATTCAGCAGCCTTCACTCAACAGTTAGTTTCGGCAAGCATTAAGCGTATGCTCGTAGACATAATATTATTTATCAAGAACTTCAGAAGTTATCGAGTAGAAGAGCATCAGTGATCGAATAAACTTTTATTTTCAGCAGCTCAGGAGCGACATTTTTCGATAAAAGTTAAGGTAACAAAAATTTCATTGCATCCATTACCTTTAACAGAATTTCCCGCACGTAAAGCAACAAAGAAAAAGCAGGGGTCGTTGTGTACAAATGCAACATTTAAAATTGATTTAGAAGGCTTCTGTTGCCCACCTAAGAAGTTTATTCAGCCGGTCGAGTAAACATCACGAGAACTTGCAAACTGAAACTGAGTCCTGGCAGTCGATTAGTTCATTGTAATTCAGACTTTTATAGCGAACCCGGTAAACGGCCAAGTTGCGCTCGTGCTGGGAATTCTTATAGTGTTGTTTGGCAGTCCGTTGTGCATTTCCCGAGGCTTTCAAGCTTTTTAAGCTAAATTTAGAATATTTTAGTCTCAATTTAAAAATATTGCACCGTACAACAGGAAAATAATATACCTATACCTGTCTGCCCTATTTTAAATTGTAATATTTTTCATCGTTATTTTCTCGTTTGGTGTGAATTCTAGAAAATTGCATTTTAAATTAGTTGGCTCCATGTTTTCAAAAAAATTCATCATAATAAACTCTAATAATAACAGCCAAAGTATCAAATTTAATCAATTATTGTCGCTTATCAACAAAGAACTTATATCAAATTTTGTTAACTGGTAATTATGTTGAGGAGAGTAGGCAGGTAGCCTCCCTTTTGGGGGATGATTCTCAAAATAAAATAAATGAACAGAGAAAGCCGATATGTACCGATAAAAATGTGTCCTGGAATGGGTTTAATAAAAGACAGGGAAAAAGCTCGAGTTTCCTATCTACGAAGTTCTATAATTACTTCAGTTTTGATTTATTTTCATCAACATCTTTACTGGAAAAGGATCAGATGATACGATAGTTATTATTGTTGTTCCAAACTATATGGTCTATGCAGGAGGTTTTTCTCTATAAGGAACCTTTTTAGGGGAAATAAAGCCCCGAATAGGTAATGAAACATAAGTAAGTATTAATAATAAATTTTACTGAAATTGATTGCTCTGTTAGAATCAAATATCGGCTTATTTATTATTAAGGCCCGTAGCAGACCCTACCGGGATTTGCTATATTCTTCAATCATTCGATTCTCTTGATTTAAAGATCAGGAAATTCATAAGTAAATGTTTTCATTAATATTATTTATTTGATTAAAATTTTTCTTACAGAAAAAGTGGAAGTGAATCTAGCAGGCATAGGTATTAAGTTAATTTTATAATATATCCCTTTCCAGATGTTTTTAAATTCAGAGTTGGTTATGTTGGTACCTCTTTCAATACTGAGCTTTGAACTACCTTTGACAAGCTAAATTCTTAAAGGTTATGGATATTTGTAATCAAATTTGACGTCGATTGTATATTTTAACTATATGCCGTTCACATATTAAAAAAGCATTGGTAGGCCATGAACTTTTGTTTTTAGGTTTACAAAAATGAAAACTCCCTAGATCTTGATTGACAATATCAGCTGATCGAGGTATTGAAGGTTAAGTAAACACCGACACTTGTCAAATCGCTCAAATTGCCTCAGCTGATTAACAGCCTTGTTGTCTAATTGAAGTTTTAGTAGATTATCTAGGATAATTTTTATTCGGACAAATTTTTCTCGAACTGTCAAATAAATATTAATTTTTTGACATTATAAATTTCATAATGCCGAAATTAATATCGATTGAAGAAAAAATTCGTATAAAAAAGGCATTCAAGTTATTTAAATCTGAAAATGACAACCTAAGTGAACGACAAGTCATATTGAAAGTAAAACACATTTGGGGTGTAAGTATTATTAAGTGTGCACCTAATAAAATGATGTTACGTAATTTTCCTCTTTTATAGTATTCAGTAAGTGCGAATGAAACAATAATTAAACAGGATAAATTTGAAGTTAAGCCTTTGGGCAGACGACCTAAACCAGACAATTATGAAAATTTCACGTTTCGGAAAGATTCGCAACGACTGATTTGGCAATATAACTTGAAAAACGAACATTTTACTCTAGGAAAACTTTTGGAAGACGAACGTAAACATTTGGATTTTTAAAAGGGGAGAACTAGTTTATTTAAAATTCTTAAATATCTCAGCTATAAATATGAATATGTGAACGGACGCAAAATTCTTTTTGAACAAAAGCATGTCGTTGCATCCAAAATTACCTTTCTAAGAAAATACTTACAATATCAAAATTCGAGTGAAAATGTAACGTTCGTGTACCTGGACGAAACATGGATCTACCAGAATGGATCCAAACAGCCATCACCAATAATAAGATCGCCAATCACCATGACCGTAGCCGATTGGCCGATTCAGTACCTACCTAATGTTCTATTTTTTAATAATAAATAAGTAATTACTAATTTTTGATCTATTTTATAATTAAGAGTTCCTTTAATTGGAGCATTGGTCGGAGTAACGTTGTAACTTACATTTTTACATGAGACTCAAAAAATGTACCTTGCAACATTATTAAATGGAATGTTTTTTTTCATTTAGCGATTCTTGAAATATTGTTTAAATATTATTTAAGGTAAATTAGGCAACAATAATTAAAGCTTTGTGGAAGCATTCTGCTCATTTAAACGTGCTGAATCGAAAAAATTACTCCAAAAAATTATGTAAGTTACAACGTTACTCCGGCCAACGCTACAATTAGTTCCTTTAAGATATCAAAATACAATAAAACTTTTTTCTCATGTTATAATTTATGGCAAGCTTATTAGACTTGACGAGTTTGCTTTCTAGATAAAGATTGCAATATCATAAAATAACGTGACTAAAGGTTCCAAAATAAAAAGTCCATAAAGACGTAAAGATAATAAGAAGAATAGCAAAAATATCAAGAATCCATCTGGCAACTATGTCCTGTTCGTTGTCATAAAACTTCAACCTCGTAAAAAAGAGACATAACCCAACTCCAGCAAGTGATTGACAGCGGTTATACCCAGTGATTTCTATCACCCTACACCATAACCCAATTCTTTTATAATCAGTGAACGGCATATATATCGCTACGCTGCCAAAATAGCAAAATGTTTGGTGTAGGTATTTTACAGTTACATTAAAAATAGGTTTCATTTGGAATTTTGGAATTCACATCGTTCATTATTTTTGATGTTTTTTATAATAAATTATATTCTTTTATGTTTTTCCAACTACTTTTAGCATTTTATAATTGAATAAGATAATATTTGGGCGATATTTAAAACTACCTATAATTTTATAGAATGATTAACAGATAATTAAATGTGATGGAACACTTTGACTAAAGTAAAACATTAATAATGGAAGACCAATAATCATTTTCTTTTTTTATAAAAATATAAAAATATTTTTTTTTTTAAACTATAGCAACTAAAGTCACATATTATTGAATTTATTGTTTTCATACTTCAAAATTATTCCATTTATTGTAATATAGAAAAATTATTCTTAATGTCATAAGAGGCATATTGAAAGTTATTTGAACTTTTTTAGCTCAAAAAGGCTCTCCAAGGCTTACAACTTTAAGAAAAAATATCACAGCCAACTTGAATTTAAAAAAAATCTGAAATGGGATATACTCATGTGGAAAATTAAACAGGGAAGCTCCATCTATTCAAAGTAGCTTCGAAAATATAAGAACGTACTTGAGTTAAAGCAATGATTACATTATAATATGTATAACGTAAAATTTTGCTTCAAAAATACATTTCTGGCTATGACAAAAAAATGTTGAGAAAAAAATTAAAGAGGTTTCTTTAGAGCTACCAAGAAAAGCCCACTGTTCATATTATATCATATTTGACAGTATGTATTTTTCATCAAATTCTGACATCCGAGCACATAATCTAAGGATGCTAAAATATGTGCCAGGATGAAAATAAATCAATACGGAAGAGAGGATAACACCTATCACGATGCTGTTTATGAAACGAAATGTGTCAAATGCAGATTTGTTTACCTATCGGTCCCCGCAAACAAGTCCCCTTCGGATTATCAGTCGCTCCCTGTCAAATTCCTGTGAAGTCTATAGCCCGGTGTGTTTTAAAAAACAAACTCACTTGCTTTCGTAACAGCTTAAAGCTGGTCAACATAGGGGTCTCAATTCTGAATGGAGATTTCAATACCGGTGTTTGGTATACAATAATAAACTTTGAACTTTTCAAAATCAATCAACTTTTAACATGCACGTAGGTATCATATTCAGTAGATGTCGGGCTGGGCTTATTGTTTAGCTAGTTATTTATTGAATTGACTTAAAAAGAAAAGAATAATGAAAAAAAAATGTTAATGAAACTATCATAAAAACATAATTTTTTTGGATCTATCTTAGGAGAAATATCTTAAAAACAACTGAAGAAAGAATGCGAGATTAAAGAAATTTGTATTATAATGTAATAATTTGTATTTAACGTTGAGATTCCCTTATTTCAAATTAAAAGCTAAGGTTGCTGCCGTCAAAATTCTTCTTATTATTTTTTTTTGAAGTAAGCGTAAGCTTTTAAAGCTTGTTTGTCATGCAAGGATGATATTAAGGTTTTAATAACTACAAGTACAAAAGTCTGTTTCAGTCATTTTAATAAAATCTTAAAAACGCCGAACTTCAATGCTAATGGTTCTAAATGTTGAAATTTTCCCATTTAATGAAACTGTATTTATTTATGCACAAGTACCTACTACTTGAAAACTACTTTAAAACCAGTCTTCATTAAACGTTAGCTATATGCAACTATTGTAAACTTCTTAGTTCAAGTTAATTAGCGGTTAAATACTTGATGAAAAGATTGGTTGCTTCTGGAGCGAGCAAGAACCAGGTCTTTAAAATTGAAAATATTCCAGGTAATTATAAATTACTTCCCAAGTAGTTAACACTAGAGCTAGTAGAGCTTTCTACGCTTTTTTATTTTGTTTAGTGGATTTTTATGAAAAATGAATACAAGCACTCAATGAATATGAAGTATGCCAAATGAATTTTAGCGCAGTGAATGTTCATTCATCCTGTTCAGTAATAAATACAACATCTTTTGAATTTTTTATAAAATCGTAGAAAAATGCAGGTTTATGATGGTTATTAGCTTAGCTACTCACAAAAAATGCAAGTCTGAGGTTAATTTTGTAGGAATCGTATTATCTAACAATTTTTTCTATGAGATTTATTCTAGTTTGAAAAGTATTAGTGCCGTCATATTAGGATTTCACCTCGGAATGAGCGACAATAAGCTGGAAATTCGTATACACCTTGAAGTGTGGTCCCAGAAGTCTCATAAAATCGTCACCAAAATCGGTATTTCACGATTATATAGGTTTCTATAACTCCAATGATGTTAACATCTATAATAAAAATTGGAGAGCATAAAATTTAAGACAAATTTTGTTCAAAACATTTTTTCATTTTGACTAGGTATACATATATTTCAAACATGATTAGTATATTTAAAAAAGAAATCCAAAAAAATATCAGTACAGCTTTTGTCTTTAGATTAAAAATATATATGTATAATAAGGCACATACCTTCATACCCAGACATTTCAAAACATAGGAGAGAAAATATATCACCTACTTCCAAGAGGATTTTATAACATGGATGATAAATTATTATATTACGGACATCATAAAAGGAGAAACAAAGGCAAATTTTATGTAGTCGTTCTTCTCTACAAAGACTTTATGTTTTCTTTTATTGAGAACATTTCTGGTAGCTATAAGTAAAAAATCCACTCGAAAGCAACTTTCTTCGGCAATATAACAGTCAGTAACACAAAGGACTAACAGCACGTTCGAGAGTCGAGACTTACCTAATAGAATAGACAACGCAGAACTTGGGAAAGCAGTTTTCTCCTTTCTATATACACACACTGAAAAACTGAATTATATTTTCACCGCCGTTGATGATCTATGTTTATATTTTGGTCGAATGGAGCCTTTTTATTCTCAGTTTTATGCGACTCCGTTAGGGATACAATGCCGACAGTATTTTTTCTCCACCTATATTTATGAAATATAAATCCGGACTGCTGAAAAAGGAATCACATGAAAGGAAATACGCGAAATAAAACCTCTCATATATTATAAGGGGATGAAATCACTTCAACTGTAAGCAAATAACAACAAGAGACTGACACTGGTTTACATGTTTCATGAAGGAAAAATTCAAAAATATTAAAGAAAAAATAAATCAATAATCAATTATTATTCGTAGTCCAATAAAATAACCATAACTACTCACAATCTATTCTTATTCGTAGGTATATTCGTAGTTAAACACATCAAAGGCAATAAAAATCCATTTCGACTATTCCCAAATTCGCAAAAATACGGCGAAGTAGCAAAAAATACTTACGAAGTAGCGAAAAATTTTTGCGAGGTGAATTACATAGCCTAATAATTAGCTAGTGTAAATAAATGGAAATATGTATTAGGGAAAAATTGAGGGGTTTCTTGGTTTTTTTATTTTCAATAATAATTATGAACGACGAATCCAAAACTGAAAACCGTTCGTCGATAAGAGGCGAAGTTAGGAAGGTATGTGAAAATCTTAAAGACCCCTCCCTGATTTTTAAGCTTGAAATGCTAATACTGGAAATGTTTCAGGTTTTGGTGAGAGAGGAAACAAAGAACAGCACTTAAAATTTGATTATGATAAAAAATCCTTATCTGTGTTATCTAGCCCGAGGCAATTCGTTTTTTTTTTTGTTCATAATTCGAACCTTTATTACACAGGTAGATAGCGGCTAATTTGTTGATATTATTTTAGTAAATTTTCAAAAATTTATAGGCATCTTGATTTTCCGCTTATTTGTATTGATAATTTCGCATTTTATACTGTTGACCTACCTCGCGTATTTTGATACTTTGGATATAGTAGAGAAGACTACGTTATTCTCGGTCTTGTTTTATGTAACTGAAGCGTGGGCAATTACGGACAAAACAGAAAAAGACTCGCTTTTTGAGCTGCCTTTGAAGATGTGGTGCAAAGGAGAATGTGGAAAGTGTCATGGACACAACAAATATTAGAGAGAATGAAAAAGAAGAGAGATAATCAACACTATATACAGGGTGTTTAAGTGGCCTAGGGCCAATTTAAAGGGGTAGTTTCTCTCATAAATAAAAGTGGAAAAAATAAATTTCAGCTTAAGTTTCGTTTAAAAGATTCGGGGTGCCAAATTTTGCCCTTTAAATTTGGTCCTATATCTCTGAAACACCCTGTAGAGGACGAAAATGAGTTACTTTTACTGAGAGACAAGAAGTATGAACTGATGCGACTGGCCATATAGGGGAAGGGGAAGGAAAAAAGAGAACCGGGAAGCCGACGTACGTCCTTGATGAGAAATTTGAGACAATGGAGCGGAAAACAGCTGTAGAAGTCTTCAGAACAGCAGTAGATAAAGCAAAATGATGATCGCCAATTATATATATAGAGAAGCACGCTAAGAAGAAGAAGAAGAGGAGACTTGCGCTGGTTTTTGGTAAGGGCTTTATATTAATGAACATAATAAATATTTAAAATAAATTCAAGCTATTTCACCAAAATTCCACTCCGATTTATGAATAAAGGCTCTAACCGCTACATCATCAAAAAGTCAAAATGGAAATGAGTAAGTAAATTTAAATACTTATAGGTAGTAGGATTAACTTTAAAAAGTCAGATGTGACGTCACACTAACCGTCCGAATTAATATTTTTAATTTCACCAGAAAATGTCAAACAGTTAATTGTCAAGTTGTCAAGGAGCGTAAATTATTGAAGAAATCATTCAAACAATGATTTGAACCGCTTACGTCAGTTTGAGAGCCACTGACAACTACAGAAAATTTATTCACGTAATGACATTCTATCCTCTGTGTTGTGCATTTAATTCTCATTCAAAACCAATGTTGACGTTTATTTATTTATGCGGGATGGAGTGTTTAGACAAACTGGACAGTTACTATAAAAACCACGTATGAAACAAAATAAATCGAACTATCAGAAGGATGTGTATTCTTAATCGATACGTATGACTTTTTAGACTTTATTGGACTATATAAGCGATTTTTTGAAACTATACCTAAAACTTACCAAAACGATTGTTGCTTAGCTAGAATAAATAAAAATAATATAAAAAAAACAGATGAAGTGGAGTTTTTTATTAAATTGTTTTTCACAAAAAGGCCACGCTGTAAAATTTCATACTGGCAGCTATAAAGTTTCCTATGTAGTTTTTCCATTCTCCCAACTTTTTATATTACAAATCCTGTTATGTAATATTATCCCTAACTATTAGAATTTCCCAATATTTTTTTTTACCGGAGTTATGATAGCACATTTTTAATGAACGTGAAGCTCTCGAATTTATCTATGAAGATGATAACGAATCTTGTGAAAGTTGTAAGTTAGGTATCACCTACTGAAGTTCTTAATAAGTACGAAAAAGCCTAATTATGAAAAACATTCCTTTTTAATACAAACTTTAGAATATTTGCACCGAATTACATTACCTTAATAAATCCTAATAAACATAAGAGAACAGCCTAATCAATAATATAACGTTAACTATAAATTCTGTTGCGCCTAGACGAAGAAATATTCCCTCATCCAAGGCAACACCGTTCTCGAAGTAACAACTGGTCAGGAGGTAGGATGAGAGAGCCTTAAGCCTGGTCCTAGCCATAAATCTCCCTCAGAGCAGGTCAGTTGTTTTAGGTGGGATTTTTCAATCAGAATCACTTAAGACCCGATGATGAATCGGAGATTCCCGCCGTAAGTCAACGTGTGGCAACCGGATAGAAGTTGCAGCCCGCAAACCTAAATGAAGGAGTTATAGGCCGACTGGCCATTACTCTATGGTCTACATTGTTGCCAGTTATGGGAAAATTCTCATCAAAAACATTTTTTTTTTCTTATTGTATCAGAACTTTTTTTATTCAAATTAAAAATAATAATTTCGATTTTATTAATTATTGCTTGAAATATGTTCTTCACAAGAAGTGTTTGATCTTCCTCACAACTGCGCCTATCACATGGAAATTTGGGCAGTTCAGCAATAATGAAAATCAAGTGCGTTGTTGTTAGTCATTTTGTCTCCTGGCTTTCAAACAATATTTGCAGCTCTTTATTTACACCCTGTATATTGGGAGAAAAATCTTGGATTGAAGTTTCGAGGATAAGTAGAGAATATCGATAATTAAGAGAAAACAAACACGACCACGTTGCACTATGTTTTGCTGCACTAATAATTTATTTCTATTTGTTCCACTTATGTCCGTATTCATCAAACTTCAAAATATAACTCTGGGGTTAAATTTTGAATTTTCTGACAGCTGATTGGTCTAAAGCTCAAACCCTACGAACGCTACGAATTTTCAACCAATGACATGATCCAAAATATAACCCAAGGGGTTATATTTATTGATGAATACGGGCCTAAGGCCCGTATTCATGGGGTTATATTTTGGAGCATGTCATTGGTTCAAAATTCGTAGCGTTCGTAGGGTTTGACCATTAGACCAATCAGCTGTCAGAAAATTCAAAATATAGCCCCGGAGTTATATTTTGAAGTTTGATGAATACGGACATTAGGTTGTTTATTAAAAACTGAAGACGTAAAATAAAGCGAGATATAGAAATTTTACAATAATGGAGGTAGTACGCCAGAACAAGAACACAAAGGCAGTTGTTGTGATAAAAATGACTGTGAGGCTTCGCTGTGCTGCACTGATAAATGAGACTTGGCTGTCCTTGGAAAAGCACGTCATATTTCGATAATAATGGGAAATACGGTGTGTGTCCAAAGGTGTGGAAAAATTCTACCATAGAACCTTCAAAAGGTGTCAACCAAACACACATTTTCTAGAATAAGTCAAAAGTGGATTAAATGAGAAACTTTAAAATTCCACCGCTACTATAACTGTCAAGACCAATAGAGTGATACAAACATTGGCATAGTTCCCGTTTTCAGTGTTACGTGTTACTTTTTCTTCGATGGGTGTTGAACTGTTGATATAATGTGCGAAAGGTCGTTTGTTTTTATCTTAATAACAATAGCTGTATCGTCTGCATAGTCAGCAAAAAAGGAATTTTTGGGGGTTATTTTGGGACTCAAGTCATTGATGAAAATAAGGAATAGGAATGGACCAAGAACACTGCCCTGTGGAACCCCAGACGAGACAGGAGCAAAAAGAGACCTGATCACTCGGCCACACGATCCAGTAAATTCCACCGCCTTGAGTTCTTCGCTGGAAGTAGTTGGAGAACCAGGAAAGGGCCAGTCTGCGTATTCCCACAGTCTCTAGTCTCATAACGAGGCATTCATCCCACACACTACCGAACGCTTTGGAGAGGTCCAAACCCTACCGTGCGGATGGCGTCCTACATTCTCCCAGAAATGAACTCCATCTAGGTATTCCACCAGAGCAGTCTCGGTAGATCTGTTTCTCAAAAATACATGCTGGGAGTCAGACAGGCTTCCAGTATTTTCAGAAAAGTCTAAGAGGCGGGGCGAAAGTAGGGATTCAATAATTTTGTCAAAGACAGAAAGCAGGCTACTATAGGTCTGTAATTTTCCGGATTGTTAACGTCGCCTTTCGGGAATCGGGAATACACCAGAAAGAAAGAAGCTATTGATAATATATTCGAGTAGATGAAACAGTTCGGATATGCAGTGTTTGGCAGAAATGAAGGAGGAATTCTCATCCAGGCCCGATGACATTTTGCATTTGAACCTGGAGGCGACTCGCGTAATTTCCCCGGGTGAAGTGGGACAGATCATGAATGACGAAGAGACAGGTGTTGCCGTTTGAGAGAAAAAACGCTATTGAGCATTTCGGAAACTTCTTCAGGATCCTCCGAAATTGTACCCTCAAAAATCCAGCTTTACGATTTTCTGTTTAAGATTTCTGATTTTAAGATTTAATGGGATTATCGGATTCGCTGATAAAATATCTTTGTCAATCCGACAAGGACTATGTTATTGATGTGACGTGAAAAATGAATAAAAATTTCAATCAAGATAAGAGTTTTGTTTAATAATTGTTTTCTTCACGACTGCGAACTTTTTCTTTATATTATCTACAAAAAAAGGTATGAGTTCCCCCAGGCAGCCTAAAAAAGCTAATTCCAGACTCTTGAGACACAATAATTGACTAGTAGCTTCAGAAATACACAAAATAATATGTATCCTTAAAAATGTACTCGTACTTTTACTAGAAACAATGACAAGCTTTGCATGCCTAATTAGTGTCCTACCATGCGTCTTCCAAAACTCATTCCGTAGACATATGAAATTTCCATTGTTCAGGAACTTAGTCCGAGAGATTATAATGGACTTACACGTCCCTGTCTCTTGCTGTATAATAATCTAAATAATGATGACATGTTTAATGTAGCTTTCCACTCCGATGAAAGCTACAACTTTCTGACCAAGTTAACCCGCACAATTATTGTAGAACCTTTTCATTAAAACAGAAGCAAAAAATGTAAAATTATCTTTTACTGTTTTATAAAAAAATATATTTTTTTTAACATACCGTTTAGGACATTGGAGAAAAATTCGTAAGGAGGTTACGTCGTCGATCGTTCAGAGTCATGCAATATTTTTCTTTCGTCTCCATTGAATTGTCTGGTTAACTCTCCATCATATTTCCTTATTAGGAAAAATCTTCTTTACGAAAAAAATAATAATTATCGTACTACTTAGAAAGTCTCGACATGTCGATAACAACATACAGCGCAAGAGCGCGAGCCACAAGCAGACTAAGCAACCAGTATTGATTGGAACGATTTGGAATGCCACATAGCCTCATAATAAACATAATTATTAGTCGGATGAGTCCTACTAACATGACGTCTTATTAAAAATTAAATAATATTTTTAAAGCCTATAATGACGATTTTCTCAAAAAGTCGTAGATAAAATAGCCTTATTTTCGTCTTATTTTCGCGGAGAATGGCTATTATTCACTTGGAAAGTTTCGTCCACGTGAATAATAGCCATAATTCCTCTCGTTGAAGGATTTACTATCCAAAGCAAGCGTTCTGACTAGGTTTATCAAAATCTTGTTTTAAGGCCTGGGTTCAATTCCCTACTTGAAGACAATTCTGTAACAGAAACGATGTAACATTGACGATGATTTTCTATTATCCAGTCCTTCCATTATATTCACTGAACAATATTTAACACTCAGTTGTGACAAAAACAAAAATTAAAGCCACACTTGACAACATTGTTTGATAGTGAGAACACCTGCAGCGAGGAAGCAGGATTGCCCTGGCGGCGCGGTGGCAGAGGTCGGAGAAGAGTTTGCCCCGCCGGAGTGATAAATCAGGAGGTTTTTGCCCTGTCCGGGAGGGCGGTATCGCGAGTCGGGCCGAATAACCGCTCCCACGAGTGGCGATTAGCTAGGCACGCGGCCCCTCAAGCATCCCCATTCCTGCAAACAGAAATACCTCTCCGGCATAACAGCTACATGGGATGCATGAGAACACTCAATCAGGCTTCGTTGGCTTTGGCTGTCTCGACGAAAACAGTTAAAAACACGAAAAAAATAATTAAAACCGATCGTAATATTATTTATTTACAGGATAGAGAGAAGTATCCCGAATGTGATGCTCTATTTCGCTTGAATGTGGCTGTGAAGAAGTGGACACAGTTTTCGATCTGAAGGCTTCGACAAGCTGACGGATGGCAGGATAGATGGATTGACAGATTATTGAAAGGATAGAACGTCTGACTCATGGAAGGGTCCTGTTTTTAGCCCCATTTCCTAGATTCGAACCGGAACTTATGCGTGTTTGGAACGTGACGTGTTTTCATATAGACGACAAAATATAAATATGCAGCCATCGATTTGTTTTCGGCATGGAATTGTTATAAGAATGAAAAATTGCCACATCCGGATCGTGATTTTTCACAAGAAATGTTTGTATAGCATGTATTAGTTTCAGTGATGGATTTCGGTGTCATAAAATATGTTTTCTCACGAATTGCTCTTCAGAAAACTTACCTATATCTCAATACATTATAATCTGTCTTGAATTTTTGTTACAAAAAAAGCTAAATCTAATATTATGGAGATCTACGCAAATTTTGACAATGGGAGATTTATATACCTACACTCTTTTATAACACAAGTGTTAAAAAATTCCATCAAAACTATTTCTTGCGATATGATGAAAGTAAATGATCATCGTAGTAGATAGATAATAGATTGTTTATCTCCAAGAGACTCAATATTCGGAGACGAGAAGAAAATAAACACGTTTCATAACGAAAACAACTTAATAACACTCAAATCGCATATCTGGAGGAAATTCCTGTCTCTAACCGGAGTGGAGAATATATCTGCGACGAAGATAGAATCCATTTCATAATATCCCTATTAAATAATGAACCTAAATTGGGTTTCCAGACTTGAAGAGGACAGAATTGAAAATATTCTACTTTTTATCGCAGTTCCTAGTTTAATACTGAGATAAATTGTACCAACCTTCCGTACTGGGGAAATTGCTTCTTGAATTTATTATAGTTTACGCCTCACATTTTGCCAATTGCTTGTTTGCGAACTTGCTCCAATAACTTGATTTTATTCGATGAACACGATGTCTCTTAAGAATCCTTCAGCGTGAAGCTCGTCGACTTATTTTACCATCCACTCAAAACTGCGACGAGTGTTTAAAATTTGAAGTTTCTATACAGCTCATTAAAACTGAACTTTTAACAACTCTATTCGTGGATGATAAATAAAACACTAATGTTTCACTCCATTCAATGATATTGACAGGAAATAAAACTGTACTTATGCGTAATATTCACCTCTAAGTTCTTCTTATTCGTAAATGAGTGTCATGACAATTCTTTTCTTCGTATTCAAAAATAGCTGACGGCAATATCAATATGCATGTTAGCTTAATTTTTTGTTCTTTTTGGAACTGGTTCCAGGATGGATTGTTATTTAATTTTCGGCGAATGGCTCCAAGAAAATATTTTCCACACATAGGTACTAAATCTGATTTCAAACATTTTGTTGTCTCTTTATGAGCCAGATTTTCATCAAAAGTGATAAAACTCTTTTATTAGCAATGTATTTGGAAAAATGCAGTCAACTCACCCGGTTAAAGGTTCTTCTTTTTAGTTTCAGTTATCTCGCCTGGATCTCAATAACTCTTCCATCGGCGAAAAACTGAATCCACACCAGATTGTGTTCCAGAAACAATGAAATAAAAACTATGGATCTAAATACCAATTTTTTAATTATAGAAGACTACCCTTTAAACTTCCCTCATGAATTCCGATTTCTTGTGAGTTATTTAGAATGATTTAAATAAGGAAGCAATTAATGGTTTTGGTTTTCCAGTAGCATTAAACCGGTCTAGCAATAAGAATAAAATTCCTTGTAAGTTGTTCATTGATTCAAGTATTCCGTGCTTTTTGTGAAATTGAAATCTTATTCTTGCACTTTAATTAATTAATCCTTCTACGTATTCCCTACATCCATTTCAAAGCGAGAAATTGATGAGGACGGTAAATCAGTTTCACAAGGTAACATCTCGGGTCGAAAAATTAATCAAACACTTCGACTATTATTGGTGTTAACAGATATATTATAGCTTGTCTTCGTCAAAACCCATTTATTAAACAAGACGAATACAAAAAATAATGCAGGTACTTTTCTATGTTACTCTTTAAGTTAAAGAATGTCGCTTGAATGGTAGAAGCTAACAATTTATGCGCTTAAGATCACGAGAACAAATAAGTATATAATATTACGCTAGAAGGGAGGTAATTCAAAGGTAACATTGCGCATATACCTATGACTAATGTAAATTTTAAAATGGGCGTTCATCTAGGAATAAACTAGTACGGCATCCAATTTTCTTTTCTTCCGGTTATAAATATAATTTATGCACGTAAAAATGAAACAATGAAATGAAACACTAGAGTACAAGTCGTGTATAGTCTTTGATGTAGATTACTTACTTAATAATTCCCTTAGCGTATAGTAGATATTTATGTATAAGGTTTGTAACTTACCCTGAAAGAAAACTCTTCATTTCAATCGTTAGAGCACACACTTACAAGCTATAATTATATAATTCCCTTCACTCAATAAGGGCGCAAAAGAAAAAACAAAAGAAAGGCCGAAAAGTAGGCTCGCACCTAAAAATATTGAAAGGGCTGAACAAACTGCAGGCATTAGCAGTCGTCATTTCGAATTGAAATTTTCGCAATAAGAGTTCAATTATGTCGATGTAAACATCCGAAGAATAATACTGCATGAGAATTTTCCCTCATTTAGCTTAGCATCTCAACTTAGCCCAGTGGCTTTAAGAAAAGCTTTACCGTGAAAAAATTACCGACAGAAATTTGATTGCTCTAACCTTTAGGGGGTGGGAGAGCACTGGTAATCTAAATTAAAAATCGCGATGCCGTTACACCCCGGAGTTGGACGGCATCTTGAATTTTACGAGGAATAATAATTGTTGCTTCATATTTCGCCCATTTTCAACTTAAACAAAAATGGTGAGTTTTTAACGACTCATCGGCTTTAGAGCTGTTTGCAACCTCTATTTTCCAGCGACCGTACCTAGAATATCGAGTTCTCCTTCAACTTTCTATATTCGTAGATCTCTTTTAACAAGTAAACAATGATCTAAAACGTGTGTAAATATTTTTTTTCAAAGGGTCAAGCGCAAAGACAAGACCTCATTAAATAAATAAGGACAGAAGTGCGAATGGAGAACAAGCTTTGATCGCGTCTCCGCGCATTTCTCTAGTAAATAGAGATATCTTACCTTACTTCTTTAAAACTCAAGTACCGTACCTTTACCTTTACCTTATTTATTATTATTACCTTATTTACCTTTACCTTTACCTAAGTTACCTTTACCTTATCTAATCGTGCTTTATTTAATAAGCCCGAGCTATCTGTACAACGCGACATAGAAAGCGAACATCCGCGCTCAATTAACGTGTGAATTATACAAATCGCGACATCGGCCATTTTGGACGCTCTTTACCTACACCTATAAGCTCATCGGATTTTACACGATAAATTTCTGAAAGTGAAACGCGTCTTTGCTTAATGCGCTTTGAATTACCTCAAACCCAGATAGTAGCTGTGTTTTAAAAATAATCATAATAAAAACCGGTCGCGGCCCCAATCTTTTTTGTGATTTAAATGGACACAATTAATAATCATAATAACAAGTGTCTGTTATAACACTTCACTATTCGCTTGGCGAAAAGTTTCCTGTCCTTTTTGGGAAAAGCAAACTGCCCAGTTCCAACAAATGGTTCCAACCCATGAATCAGCTCAAGATGAAAGGTGACCTAATACAGATACCTACTGTAAGTACGTCAAAATTTACTTATTTCCTAGAAGCTGAGCCAGAAGAAAAAGCCGGCGAGTTAACGAGCAACGTCAAACTTAAATTTTCCTCAATATAAGATCTTGGTCCCAGTTTATGAAAGATATTTCCCCTAGAAGTTAAATTCGCGAATTATTAATATTTAAATATTGTTTCGCAATAAATGAATTGGCATATTTTAAGATCACAAATTTTGTGAAGCGACAGCAGAGTGAACTCATCTAGAGTCTGATATTTTGAACTCTCAATTGAAATATTGAAATATTTAGTTAGAGATATTCCCAGCAGAGTTCAAGGCTTTTTAAATATGGGTTTAACCTCAAATAAAATTGTCTAAAAAGAAATAGAAACAAGTAAAATCATAAGCGAATTTTTGGATACTTTTTTATAGCTTATGGGATATTGTTCAGGAAATATCAAAATTCTAACTTAAATAAAACATCTGCCATCCCACTCTATTACCTTTTTCTCTTTTTAAATGACCACTCTTTAAGTAGAAGAGAGTAACATTAGTGCATGAATTTGGAGCCTAATTTGAACTCTCTACTTCAGCGTGTGTGCGAGAAAGAAAAAAATCGTATCTCTTCAAAATTTTATTATCTCTTATCTTGCATCGATATCTTATCGTCTTTCTTATCTTAAATACCCTAACGATAATAAAATACCACTATCTTTACTTTCTCGCAACCCCCCTACAAGATTAATATTTAGATTATCATCAAAACGTATGTACAACTTTTGATGTAGCAATCCCTGCATGAAACTTTCAACAAGCCCATACATTTTACTTGACAGGTTTTTTTTGGCAGTAGTTTGCACAACTAGGTATCCATGGAAAGAGTTCGCTTTTGATCTAATTTCTTTAATATTTAACAGTAAGATAGGAATTAATTTTGAAAGTTGAATTATCCACCTAACTTATTATAAAGTATCATATCTATGTAATTATTATTATAGTTAATGGTATCATACAACGTATCGATCTCAAACATGCCCAGTAGGGCAGTTAATATAATTTAGAGGCGTCAAACGGGCACTGCATATTTCACAAAGCAAGCCTGAATAAATCCTAATCTTAGAATGTTTAATTACATTAGTTTCGTCTCAGTAAATCGAGAAATTGGATTAAAGTGTTCAAAAGAGTGAAATTTCCTCAGATATTTGGGTATAAATTAGCTTTAAAGAGATTTTATCATAAGCGCCTGCCTTGAAAGAGATTAGACCCGGCACCAAAAGTCGAGGAAAAAGGAAGAAGGAGCTCAATAAACATTACGCCCTAAAGATGGAAACTTGTAAATAATTCAAAAGAAGATTAATAAATAAGTATATAAAATGTTGAATGTTGACTGAGTGCGAGTCCATGAATTATTGTGGGATTTTGTTTCACGATTTAGCATTTTCGCTTTTCAGTTTAACTCAGTATTATTTTGTCTTGTCATATTTCCTATATTATAAAAATCCTTTTACCTATTTCGTTCTCCATTTTTGAAATTTTCAATCTACCTAGTGATCTAATAGTCCATTACATATATGGCAATATAAATGGCTCTCTAGAATTTCCTGCACAAAGCGAAAAGATTAGAAAATCTGTAATTTCTTTGTTTTATTAGGGTGTAAAAGTATGATTCATTCCTTTCAAACATACAGGATTTTTTATAGCGTCATTACTACATAATTTACTAAATCGGAATTTGTAGGTCTGTATAGGTACACATAATATCATCTCCCAAATGTAACGTTCTATAACCTTAACTTTTGGGCACAATAGATCTCAACAGGTCGCAGTGCACACACACAGAATGCCTCCCACTATATAATCTACAACCTACAACCGTAAAGATTTCAAATACATCTTAGGTATCTACCTAAGAATTTTATTTTATTTTAAAGTTCATTAGAATCTGACTTGCATTATTAGTAAAGTGGATATAAAGACATTTGCTAATTTATAAACTTATATTGCCTTTTTGAAAATATAATTGCTGTTACTCAGTCTTTGAACGTTTGAAAGCTTTGAATAGACAAGTAACTGGAGAATCGTATCCCTGAATCGTAATACCCGAAAAAAATCAGCGTTCCCATTAAAAATGTCAAAGTGAGTCAAAGTGGTTCTGGTCTGCTCGAAAAATCCGTTTTTGTCTTCCATGTTTAGCGAATGAATGGGAATTTGAAAAAAAATTTAATACAAAAGTTTGTTTTTCTCCAGGCTGACTCATAACCCGCAAGAAAAAATGGGGGTTCCTATTTAAATCATCAATGTCTGGGGTGGTTCTTGTGAGCAAACGATGTCCCCCTCAAAACCAAACAACTTTTGTCTCAAACTTTTGTTCGGAAAATGTTGCCCCTCTCAAATAATTCCGAAAATAGATTAAAAAGGATCATTGTAGAAAAAAGATGAGAGATTTTTCCTTAAGCGAAATCTAGAAATCTGACAAACTCTCACAACTTCTCACTAAGATTGCGAAGACATTTTAGAAAATGAAGGTATGTACAGAGATTACATCCCAGAAGTAGTCCGGTAACTAAACTAACTTCTAGGAGAGATAAAGGCATTAGAGGACGGGTTAATCGCTGTCTAGTTGGTCCCAGTGTGCGAACCGGTGTCCTGTCTGTCGAAGATCCACACAGGCAATCTGGTCGACCTAATTGCGACGCGGCTGGACGCCAGATATGCATAGTCGGGGCCAACTGGGAGCACAACTTTCGACCAGAACAGGACGTGATATATCGGTCGGTGACTCCAGGATAACAGACAAGGTCACCTCTAGACTTTGATTTCGAATTTACGTAAGTGGGCTGCTCTACTCTAAAGTGTTACGCGATGTAGGTGCAGAATTGAGCGACTTTTAATAATTATTGTGACATTTATTGTGGCTACATTAAATTCTTTTTTATTAGTAAAACATTATTGTTGTAGCGCGTTTCATTTCAACTTCACTATAACTTTGGTAGGTAGGTACTTGAAATTAGAGTTTTCTTAATCTTGATTTATTTCGATAGAGTGTGGCTGAGATAAACGCCTCTTTTGTTATTTACCGATGGACCTTTCTAAATAAGTAAAAAAAATAAATATATGATAAAAAGCAAGAAATAATAAACTAATATTCTAAGAAATAAGATAGTAACAAATCACACTGGCAAAAAAATCTCAAAAACCAGAAAAATAAATTTTTATATTAATGAAACAACTTTCATTGCTTTAATTTTACATTCAAGAAAAAGAGCAATTACTTCAAATGTACTTTTATATCAATTTTTTTAAGAGACATACGCCCGTATTCACAAACGATAATTTCCTAAATAATTACGTAATCAATTATCCCCATCTCATTCTATTGCAAAAAAACTCATATCTCCATCTCACTCATTAAATAATTACGTAATTATTTAGGAAATTATCGTTTGTGAATACGGGCAATAGTATAAAACCTGAGGTGGCTTGGACGACAATTTTAGTTTAAAAACAATAATAAAAAAAATCTATCCGTACCTACTACCTACATCAAACTTTGGAGAAAACCACTGTCACTGAGGGTATTCCATAAATAGGAATATCGCTTCCTTTCAATCGAGAAACTGCATCTCAGAATTCTACGAGAAGTGGGTTGAGGTAAAGGGAGGCTTTCTCTGGAACTAGTTCTGGAACAAGGTCTGCATTTGAAATAGCGTTGTTCTGTTGTCAGGTGTATTGATCACACTTCCTCTGTATCTGACACTTCAACTAGATTATATAGATGTAAATGGAGCATTGTAACGGTAAAACATTCAGAAAATCTTACTATATACAGGATGTTCCTAAACAGGGGTCCGAAAATGAAAAGTGTGATTCCCTGCCTCTTTCGTTTTTGTCCACAACAAAACATGTTGCTACTTTTATGTTTTCAATCATAAAATGCCGTTTTTCTCGGAAATCGTTCACGTTAAAGCTTTTGACCAAGAACATTTTTTTATGAAGAAAAAATTGGCAGTTTAAAAAGTATGTCGTAGAAATTAAGGGTAAAAAGATTTCAAACAACGACTCCAAAATCTTCGCCACTGCATATGAAATGAAACTAGGGTAGCGCTCAAAAAATAAATAATAATAATGATAAGATGTGTTCAAAAATTCATTATTTAGTTTCTCAAACGGTTCCTGAGGTATGTCGAATAACTGAATTTTTTTTTGGCATCCTGAATCTTTAAAACGGCCGGTTTTTCTGACCCACGTTAATAGGAACTTTTTTTCTCAAAACGCGCCAAAGAATCACACCTTCCATGAAAGACCCTGTATAAATATAACTTGAAAAGGATCAAATAAAAAATTTCAAATTTTCGTATTAAAGTTCTTCACATAAGTATCAATTTTTATAAAAATGGTACATCAGGAAAAGTACGAGTTTTCTCGGTGGACGAACAGCCTAATAAGTAGAGATTCCAGTAAAATACGCAGCTTTTCACTGTTTCCAGAAAATTTAAGTTGAGCCCAGTTCCCGATTTTCCATTGACCGTTCCAGTAGTGCATGTCGCTTGTCGACTTGCTGCATGTCTGATGAACATAACGGAGCTGGGCAGCTCTCAGGGCCGCAGGAGAGTTATCGGCCGATAGGGCCATTAGTTATCCCCAGCGTAACGTGGCACATGAGAATTGCGTTACTTAAAATACTTCTAGTTCTCTGTGCACGTTTGCATGGCGTCTATTTAATGTTATAAAAACTCACAGATGAGCTGATAGTCGTTATCAGAAAATAACATCAGAAAATATTTACATTTCTGTGGTATAAATCTTACACGCCCCATCTTACTATAAGTAGGTAGACATTATAAAATTCTGGGCGGAAAAGATAGCTTATCTTAATAATGTTGAAATTTTCAGTTTAGGATGATGATAACAATTATTATTGTAGGCAGGACCTGTTTAACTGCGATAATAGAATAAAAAATTTAAACAAGGAAGATTTCGTGAAATAAAACAATATTGTTCGATAACATTTGGCTCCAAGAATCTTAGGGAGGCTTACATCAAAAAGTTGGAGTAGCATACTTATAACATTAATAAGAACAAATGAAGTTTTCTTACAGCAGGTGCATGAGTGTGAGAGTGTCTTCAGTGTTTTTATTATTGTGTAAGTCGCGTAAAACCGATGTTCACTTGAACAGGGTGGCCTTAGGGAGAAGGTCAGTGGGATGCTGCCTTCGTCTCTTGTAGGTTCTGGTAATGTCTCTTGGTAAAGCTTACCTAAACGAAAGCAAAACCACCAAATGGTATAATTCAATCCATTGTGATTCAGGAATTTTCACAACCCCCACACAAAACAAGGCAACAGAAAGTAAGATGATTGAAATGACTCAAGCAGGTCTTTGGAAACAGCTGTTGGAACAGCATCGGAACGTCTAAATAAGTAAATGTAAAATGAGTAGAAAATAATTAATTAAGGTAATTTAAGATTTCATTTGTAAGGAATGAAATGATATCCGGTTTGAAATATAGATGAAATAGTGATACCATTTGATTCTATAATTTCAAGGGAAGTAAGGTTGATAACACAGGTATTTGTTGACTCCTGAGCTTTTGCATACCCTATCCGACAATCGAGGGTGGCTACAAGAAACGACACAACGAGAAGTGGGTCCTAGGTGCATTTATTAGACGATCATCGGCAGTAGGGGGGTGGTTGTTACAATTTATTTTATAAATCGATACTAGTATCAATTTTAAATCTCATAGAGTGTTGACAATTTATTGAGTTCATATTATAGCAACAAAGGAAATTCAATTCTCCTCTAGCAAATGGAAATCACCTCCGAAACATACTCCGAAGCTGCGAAGTTTTACCTAGAAATAGCTACACGATTGCTGTGGAATTATTAAATCCTGTAAAATTGCAAACTAGATGCTATAATATGAGCTATTTTTCCTCGTACTCTCGCTTAATGTAAGTGCATAAAAGTATTACTATGGAAATATGCAGATGACTTCACCAAAAATGGTTTCTGCTAACGCTGTATTGGAGAGCTCTTCGATTAGTTACTAGTTTGGTAAGTACTCTCGACGTAAAGACTCATGTCAAAAAACACTTATTCCCGACTGTTCATATAATTTTCAGCTCTAGTGCTCTATATTAGTAAAACGACTATACTGCCGATATCAAGTAGGTACATAATTCGAAATTGCTCGATGAAATATTTTCCAAAGGCTTCTAGTTCTCTCTTCTAGTTTTTATCAAAGTTTTCTTCTCTAGTACCTACGTCACTTTCTATAATTATTCTTCTCTAGGTACCTTCCATTGTATCTGTTGAACAACATCAATTTCGTCGCGAAATTACAGAATCTAACTTTCAAGTTTTTTTAGGGAGAGGACAGCGGGATAGTTGATTAATTAAATAATCTTATCAAATTCTACAATGCAGTTGATTTCTTTATTTCAAAACTTTTCTCCAACAAAGTCTTATCAGTGAAATCTGACTCTCTCTTTCTCTCCCTCTCTCTGTCTGCCGGTTAATGAAGAAAGCGTATTTCCGGAACAATTGAAATAAGGTGTCAGAGCATGAGAATAACGCTTGTATTAACAATTCAAAATAATTTTAACGGGCATATCGCTCTAACCTAGGGCTTCCTGAGGCTTGTATTAACTACATGTCGCAGTTTGAATATAATAGGAAGCAAAACAAAAACAAATTAATCCAATGCAATAGCCTCCAATAACGTGTCGACTTCAAACTGGAGCCGCTTTATTAATGAAATTCATACTCAATAATAATAATAATTATAATATATTGAGGCAAATTGGTTTGACAATATGGGCATCCTGCGATGTGCGATTATCAGGCTTAGCATTCGCATTGTGTCATTAAACGGAGAAACCCAACATAGAGTCTCTTTTACTAAAACTGATTTTCAATCACTTCACGGCAATTAATTGTATACGTTCCTTTTGTACTTTTGTTTAATTCAGTTTGTAATTGCCATATCTAATAGACGGTTGCTAAATCTAATGGACGATTAAATGGCGTTTGAGTTCACAATGACAATTCCCCCAATTAATTCTAAATTATGGCACATAAATAGTCATTCAATGAAAACATAAAGATTCACATAACGATGTAGCTAGATTACGGTGTATACACTGCCCGCCCTTGCCGCTGCCGAAAACGGCACGGTTTTTGGTACAAGCTTCTGGTTTCAGCAGCGACCGCCACCGAGGCGCTACTGGTAACTTCTAGATCGACTGCGGGCCGGACAGGTCCCGGAAAAAATGGTAAAATGAGAACTTGGTCAGCTGAGTGGCTGTTTTTTGATATTATATTTTAAAGAATACATTAATATATTGTACATATATTATACAGGGTGTCGCTAAAACGTATCAGCAATGCTCACCATGATTTTCGAATAAAAAGTATGCTATTGTAACCAAAATTATCTACATCCAAAAATGCACCTTTTTTAAGATACATCCCTTAAAAGGGGGTCAAAAAGTCAAAAATGGTTTAACTGAGAAACTTCAATATTTTATCGCCGACTACTATTGTTAAGACCAATAAACTGACATAGTCTTACATACATTGACACACAGGGTGTTCCTGTTTTTGATGTCACGTCTCACTTTTTACCCCAGAACTTTTTTATCCGTGCGCCACTGATTGATTATGTATTTTTTATCCATAGGCGTTAATAGTAATAAAGTTTTGACATTATCTCATACAATTTTTTTCCAAAGCATCAATTAATTATTACGTTTTCATTTGCTCATAGGATAGATGTTATTTCCAGCAAAAAAACTAAGTAGGTATATGTCATAGGACGAGCCGAGCAGAACTTTATAAACTTGTTGCTAACCTGTTATTCCTTTAACAAAAACATTTCCACATAAGACTTCTTTTTTTATAAATGATTTTGGCGAAATATAAAGATGACCACTCTATAGCTGCCGTAGAGCAATGCTCGTATGGACCGTCTAGTCCATTCATCCTGTCTATCGGCGGCTATCATCCAAGAGGGTATCTCTCCCAGTTGCCGACGTGGGAAACGGCACGTGTCATGTCGAGGTTGCGGACGGCCCTTTATGTCCTTATGTCTCAATAGAGGAACGTTTCTTTACTCTCCAGGAAGATCGAAATACGGTCTTTGTGTATAAGGATATCGCCTGGACCTTCGTCCTGCCATATCTGACATCACGATACCGATCGATGGGAGCTGTTTTATAGACGACGCTGAGTTTATGGGGAAGTTCTCACGTACGTGAGAATTGCCGCTATACAAAAGCGTTTTGGATGAAATAAAACGCGTTTGTTAGAGCGGTATGGATTCAATTGTGCGACGAAATTTCTACAATTTTCACTATTTTTTTATTATCTACGAGGGCGAGACATATAAATGTAGAATAATAATTAAATAATTTAGGTCTTATTTTGCTCTAAATTATTGTTATGATTACTAGTTAGCTCATAACCAAATGGTTCACTCATCATCATGCTTCGTGTAGGTATTTAATAGCTCATCAAATCAACTCCAGGACTGAGCGTTTATGTAACATGGTAATCCAGCTGTATAATCGATTCTTCCACCATATCTGCATCACCACCAAAACTGAGAGAACCATCGTAGTGTCATCATTGAAAATCGCCTTCCCTCTGGCGGGCGTATTTATAGGCTTATTCCACCATCAATTAAAAAGTGAACGTTAATAGAGTCGACCACTTCTTGATTGATTATTATCTCACTTATTTACTACAAAGTCAACGAATCAGACGGCGAAATTTTCATTAGTTTTCTATTTATATAAATTGATAAATACATAACAAACTGTACGAGCTCTATATTGCAAAGGAACAAACAATAATTAATACAGGGTGACGTGAAAATTAATTTTTTTAGCCACTCTGTAAGTAATGACAACGATTCTAGATGAAAAATACATCAAAAGAAAGGAATTTTACTTAAAACATCAATGAATGTGACATTCCTCTTCTAAGTGGTTCCTTAGCAAGATGATTATTTCTGCCAGAAAAAAAACAGCCAAATAACCAAATTTCTGATAACTGTATACCTACTACACCAACTCAGGATATACTTCAAGCAAGTATACAGGGTGATCAGTTAAAGGTACGGAGCGGCCTTATTTCGGGAACTGTTGGTCCTTGAGCATCGAAATAAAAATTTTCCAGACATAAATGATCAAGAAAAATTCACGGAAAATATTTTCAAGATGGCCGCACTTCCGGAAATACCAAAAATGGACACCTATATTGTTATTTTAAGGCGTATACCCAGTATATTATGATTTTTTTTGCCATGTAAACCGTTTTGCGATATTTGGAGCCGTTCCCGATGAATACTGTTTTCAAATTGAGAATTTTACAGACAATTTTAAAAAAATCATAATATACTGGGGGTCCCCATTAAAATAACTAAGTATGAAGATGTCTGGAAAAATTTTAATTTTCAGGCTCTAGGACCAACAGCTCTCGAGCTATGGCCGCTCCGTACCCTTAACTGATCACCCTGTACATTACGTTTCTTTAGTCATTAAAAGTTTATTGTTTCTATCATTATATTTAAAATGATTTCATTAAAACTTTTGATATGGTGCATAATTATTCGTCTGCAAGTAAATAGGTATACATAGAGGAATATTTAAGTTCACCCCATGCAAGAATTAAATATTACATACTAGCGTCAACTCGTAAATTTAGTTAAATAACTAAAAGCAGCTCCAAGTAGTGAGTTGCGACCAACGTATTAAAAGTTCATCAAGTTCAGTTTGCATAAATTTTGATGTATTTCCATCGTGCTGCTGTTGCTACTAGGAGGTACTGAGCTCTGGAATGATGCACTAACAGGATTTGAAATTCGTTTGAGAGAAAATTTTGATTTTAATCTCACTATATACTTTTTAAAAATTGGGTTAGACCATTCAGATAACCAGATAACCAATTCCGCTACAATGAGCATAATATTATTTAAATAATTTGCGAAATGAATATATTGAAAGGGAATAGAGTCTGAAATAAATTTTATACACATAATTAAGCGCTTATTAGTATCACTTACTCATTGATGGCTCGTTTCATGTCATTGTTTCACTTACCTGAAAAAAAATAGGCTTATTAGATATAATTATTATATTACGTAATTTTGAGTCGAAATGAGACAGAACTTTGGTACAGAAATAGGTACATTATAAAGAAAATAGCATGAATTCTAATACTTTTTGACGTGTCAAATGTCAAAAATGAAGTTGCAGTCGTTTAAACTTCAAAATTTAAGGTGGCATGGGGGTAATGATTGTGAGACATTATTTAAATGAATTTACATTATCCACAAAATGGCAGCAATGGCAGCAGTAACGTAGCCTACCTCTCTTACTCTCTGTACACTGAGAGTTGTCCGTTGTCATGCCACACTGATTCTGACTAAACAATTTCATTTAATTCGATTTCAATCGTACACTTATTTCTAAGTCGAACCAGATGTGGTATCGCAGTTCGTGTCAGTGGCGTGTGTTGAGGAATAATGAATATCCTACAAATATATTATTTCGACAAGTTATTGACGAAGTAGAGCCTTGCAACTTTTTGATAACAAATATATATAATGCAAGTAAATAAGAATGATAATAATTATTGTTATCATCATGATAGAAATATCATGTCACCTACCTGCTGGTTGCCGTTTAAAAGAAAGAATAACACCTCCGTTTTCTTATTTGCAAGTAAAATATTCCAGCAATTTTACCACAAGACCACGTACTAGGGAGTTCAATCGTTTCCCAGGCAAAGCAAGGAAATAGATTTTTAGGCATTCGAGCAATTATAATAAGTTACTCATAGTTTATCACAGGACAAACAAAACAATAAACACAGGACACAGGTAATTCTGCTAATTTCGTATTAAAAACGTTTCAAATCACAATACAAACCTTTATTAGTATATTTACCGCTGACACTGACAGTACTGATAGTAGCGACGACAATCTTATCGTAATATCGTATCAATCTAAGCGTATCAAGACGCGAGTCGATACTTCCGTCTCACTCTCGCTCATCTTTTTAGAATTGCTGACGATTCAAACGTATTTCTGACAATACGTCCCATTTTAACTCGATTGACTATGCAATGCAATAGAAGGAGTAAGAAACATAACGAGATGATGTATCCTTAGTTCTCACAACAGACAACTCTCAGTGTACAGACTTTAGTTACTTTTAAACTTCATTGATAAAATCCGAATAATATAAATTATGAACTGCTGCTCCTCTCACGATAGTTCACGATCACACGACTCACGTTCAGATCTACAACGTTGGAACTGCAACGTCATTTTTATTAACATTTGACACACCAGTGTTGTATCAAAAAGTAGTAAATTCTATATTTGATTCGGAAAGATGTTCAAACACGACCACCACTAACAGACCAGATATCAGATTGTTTACAATTAATTTTCTCCTAAGATCAAGATCAGGGAAGTTCCGTGTCGGCGAGGCAAAAGGAAAAGATCGATATAGTAGTGCAACGAAGGTGTTGCCTTTTTTCATTCTTGTTCAACAATTTGTCAGACGGTGAGATATGAACCTGTCTTCAGCAACTCCGGCACTTTATAAAGGAGGTCTTGCAGGACTAATAGGACTCCCGAACGATCGTTTAGCCTCACACTCGCATCGACCGGCTTAAGGATAACATCACTAAACTTCAGGTGCTCCTGCAGCCATTTGTTAGGGCCTCGTATTAACTCTGGAATTAATCGCCCATGCATACCGGATTACTCCGAGAAGGTATTGTTTAAAATGGTTCCTATATCAAATCAACTTAGTCCGATAACTATTATTAGTTCAACTGAAAATTCAATTTGATACTTCTGATGACAAGATTCTGCACTAACCTATCTAATAAGTAGTAATGCACACCTATACTTACTCTAAAGCAGGAGATTCAACATATCGATCTGATCTGGTATCTGATACAACATACTGGACGGATGTACATTTTATGCAAGCTTGTCATTTAAATTGAATAAGTGATCTGAATGTACAGCACAATTTATACAACTTATACATCTATACATATACAGAACAAATAAGAAACCTTTCGTGCAGTATTTGAAGGGAGAACTTAGGACATGAACGGTATGGTTTCGTCCTTGTTATGAACTCATCAGCATGTCGTAATAGTCAGATACAAATCACATATCATATGGAAGTAATACTTCTTATGCTAACGAGCAAAAGCTAATAAAAAAAAGTACTATTACACTTGTATATTTAGGTACTAGTTACATTAAACTAGCTTTTATAATTATTCAATTCCTCTGCTTGGTAACAACAAAGAAAACTTTAAATGATTATTACCGCATCTGAAGCTTGTAATGTTACCGAAGGAACCTTCCGCAATGAATTTCTCTTTTCGTTAATCAACATTTCTCCGAATTTATGTTTAGCGTAACGCAATTTGAAGGCATTTAGATGGGGCGGCCTCTAAGCAAAAGGTCAGTGAAGAATTAAATTCCGAAACGCCTCCTCTCGTATCTCATCTGAAGTGTAATAACGAGGCGACGCGAGCGGGAGATGAGGACCCGACGCTCAAAGGACCTAGCCGTCTCTGTAACAGCTTCGTGTGTTTATCAAAATTCAAATATAAATGCAAATGGCGGGTTATCGTAGTTGTTATCAGGCGTCCCGATAATCATAGACCGGATCTGTGAACAATGTCCCGTCCGCTTATAACCTAATTTACCTGCGCCTAACTGAATATACATGTAAATCTTGCCAGAGCTGATGCCGCCCGTGACGTCGGTGCTCCCTTAGGATTATCTTGACACGTGTAAGACACTTCCCCAGACATTATCGGAACTTCAATTTGCAGCATTGCTATGATTTCATGAGAATGCCAGCGAAGATGTCGCTTTCGAAAATGTGTAACTTCAAATGAAATTAGAGTGAAAATACTCGCATGTTTCTATATAGTGAGCTATATGTATGTATTATAAATAATATGAAAATTGAGTTTTTCTAGCACGCGCAGCAAGTTAAAACCTTAAGGAGATCACAGAGCTTGCCGAGTTCTACCTCTAATGTTAAATTATTTCTTAAATCTCCTTAAATTATTTCTAGACAGCAAGTGCTTACCTATAAATATGACGGTTGTGCTCGGATACCATATACGCTATTTTTAATTATGCTGGATTTTCTCAGACAATCTCAAAATGTAATAATACAGGGTCCTGCAACAGTGCGTCCATCTTTCCTAGCGCCTTTCCCGTGGTGGATAAAAAAAAATGTTTCCTACAAAAAATTATTGGTTTGGAAATCTTCATGCCATAAAATTGTTTTACATTATACAGGGTGTCCCAATTTTGAGATATTCCAACAACAAACATTTTTTTAAATGGAAAGCCCTGTATTTATTCTATTTTTTCGATGTCATTTTTTACCATCTACATTGTTGTCTATTTACTATTTGATTATATTACAGTGTTGCCGACTTACAAATTTTTTCCCAAAATTCTTGTATAAAACAAGCTGAAGTTTAAAAAATGGTAGCGGCCCCGTTTTTCAGAAGGTAAAAATTATTCTTAGCAATAACTTCAGTGCGGTTACTAAGCAACATTGTGATAATGAGAAATATGAACTTAGTAAAATAGGGTGGTCAGAAAAAAATGCCAAACTTTGCAAACTTCAAAGTAGTTTAACTATTTTTTTTCAAATGGAATGCCCCTATTTTTATATCACCATTCGATAGGCCTTTTTCTTCTCCTCAATTTTATGGTGCATGTTGTATGTCTAAACGCCATAGTTATTGACATGATCAATATTTTCCACAAAAGTTACCATTTAATTACATTATATTATTATTCTTGTATTGGTTTTTAGGTTCTCTCAGGCTTACTTTTGTAATTATTAATAAATAGTTGACGTTTCGGGATTGATTAATCCCTTGATCACATATTTAATTAATAAAATAGATACAATAAAAATTATTTTAGTAAAATGAAAATATAAAAGTATGACATTTACAAGTCAAAATCTAAAAATGGCATATCGTTTGAAACAATGTTTATTTAGATAATTGTTCTTTTACTATTATTGTTTTTTTTTTTTTTTTTTTTTTTTTTTTTTTTTTTTTTTTTTTTTTTTTTTTTTTTTTTTGAGTTGGTGTTTGTATGTGTATATTTGTTTAAAATAACTATGTGAATGATATTGTTTGGGAAGTGATGCTATTTTATGAATCGTTGGGAGTAAACTTCAGGTTAACTTTTATTGTTTTTTATTATTATTTTTATTTATTTTTAATAAATAATATTTATTGTTGTATTTGTGTGTGTCTGGAAGAGGGTTGTTTTGATATTATGGTTTGATATATTTGGGAAAGGTTTTTGATTTCTGTTCTATCATTAATACTATTTTTTTTCATTCTGTATGTGGATCATTTCAAGGATAGTTCTTTTGTATGTGTTGCGTTCTGTGTCTATGATTTCTGTGTTGTCGTATTTAAATTCGTGTCCTGTGTCATATTTGTGTCTATTTAGTGCGGTGATTGCATTTTTTGAGTATTTGTGACCGTTAATTCTTTGTTGTAGGTGTTGTAGTGTTTGTCCTATGTATTTTCCTTCACAGTTGTTACATGGGATTTTGTATACTATATGGGTCTTTTTTTGTAAAGGAATATTGCTTTTTAATTTTGTGTGTAAGTTTTGGATTTGGTTTAAGCTTTTATGGGCAATTTTGATATTTGTTTCTTTGAATATTTTTTCTATTTTTTCTGATAATTGAGGTATGTATGGCATAGATATGTAGCTTTTTTGGGATAGTTGTGTGTTATTGTTTGTGTTGTGTGTGGTGTTAGTTTGTTTATTATAGTAGCTGTGAATTCTTTTCTTGGTTAGTTTGTTTATTAGATGTGATGGGTAGTTATTGTTTATAAGTATTGTTTTTGCTTTGTTGATGATGTCTGGTCTGTATATTGGACTTGTTAATTTTATTGCTCTGTCTATTAGTGCAATGATGACGGATTTTTTTTGTGTTATGTGGTGTTCTGACTGGAAATTTAGATATCTACCTGATGATGTTTCTTTGGTGTACCATTTGGTTAGTATTTTGTTTTGTTGTCTTATTAATGTCATGTCTAGAAAATTGATTTGATTGTCTTTTTCTAGTTCTATTGTGAATTGGAGTTTAGGGTGGAAAGAGTTGAAGGTGTCTATTATTAATTCTTTGTTTTTTGGTAAAATTGTTAGTATGCAGTCGTCTACGTATCTTTTATAGAAACCTATTTTATTTTTTAGTTTTGCTATTATTTTATCTTCTAAGTGTTCCATGACTATTTGGGCGATGACACTTGATATGGGACTTCCCATTGCTACTCCTTCTATTTGTTTATAAAATTGGTCTTTGTATTGGAAGTATCCTGATGTTAAAGTTAGTGTTAGTAAGTCTGTGAATTGTTTCTTAGGTATGTTGGTGTGAGTTTCGATTAGTGTCCATTTTTCTTCAATTATTTGTATTGCTAAGTCAAGGGGTATGTTAGTGTATAATGATTTTACGTCAAGTGAAATTAATATGTGATTTTGTGGTATGTTAATGGAGTCAATGAATTTTTTAAATTCAAAGGAATTTTTTACATAATAGTTATTTTTACATGTTATGTTTTGTATGATGTTGGATAGGTATTTGGATAGTTTATAAAGTGGACTTTGATTGTTTGATACTATTGGGCGAGGTGGCATGCCTTGTTTGTGTGTTTTGATTAGGGCATATATTTTTGGAGATTGTGAGTTGTGAATTGTTAGGTTTTTGGCTGTGAGGTCATCAATGTGGTTGTCATTTTTCAGTGTTTTTATTAATATACATATATATATATATATATATATATATATATATATATATATATATATATATATATATATATATATATATATATATATATGTATATTAATAAAAACACTGAAAAATGACAACCACATTGATGACCTATATATATATATATAGGTATATATATATATATATATATATATATATATATATATATATATATATATTTTTTTTATAAACATTTTTCAATATAAACATTTTTTTAAATGGAAAGCCCTGTATTTATTCTATTTTCTCGATGTCATTTTTTACCATCTACATTGTTGTCTATTTACTATTTGATTATATTACAGTGTTGCCGACTTACAAATTTTTTCCCAAAATTCTTGTATAAAACAAGCTGAAGTTTAAAAAATGGTAGCGGCCCCGTTTTTCAGAAGGTAAAAATTATTCTTAGCAATAACTTCAGTGCGGTTACTAAGCAACATTGTGATAATGAGAAATATGAACTTAGTAAAATAGGGTGGTCAGAAAAAAATGCCAAACTTTGCAAACTTCAAAGTAGTTTAACTATTTTTTTTCAAATGGAATGCCCCTATTTTTATATCACCATTCGATAGGCCTTTTTCTTCTCTTCAATTTTATGGTGCATGTCGTATGTCTAAACCCCATAGTTATTGACATGATCAATATTTTCCACAAAAGTTACCATTTAATTACATTTCTATGCACCGAAGTAGGCCGCAATGAAGCAAAATAACTGTCAAAATGTAAGTATCCAAGTGTCAGTGTGAATTGAATTCTCTAAATTAATTGAATTTTCTCAAGCTGAAACTTGAAACGTTAAACACTTAAAAATAACTTCCGCTGTAAAAAACTGTAAGAAAACTAGAAAGCTAAAAACCGTTCTGCTGTTATCAGTGGCTGTTCCGTGAATGTCCGAGATTGAAATTTGCTGCAAAAGTCTCTCCGTTTCGTGGTATAAGTAGACTGCAACTTTTCATCATGAATTTCGAAAAAAACGAACTAGTAGATATGGTTTCTGTATTAGGCGAGGCTGATCAAAATTGTTTATTGGCGGAAAGGATTTACGTGATACGTTATCCAGAAAGAAGACACCCGAGTAAAAAAAGTTTCAGGAAGCTATTCGATAGATTTACTGAGACGGGAAGTGTGAAATACAAAAAACAAGAAAGAAAAAAACCTATCACCAACGAGGAAAACGAATTGTCAGTTATGTTAACAGCAACTGAGCATCCCAACATGAGCCAAAAAGACATTGGTGAAGCAACCGGCATAACTTAGAGATCGGTACAACGCATTTTGAAGAAAAATCGATATCATGCGTACCATATTCAGTTGCATCAACAACTTACCAATGCTGATTTTCAATTTCGTTCCGGATTTTGTGCCTGGGCAAGATTGAAAATACACCAAGATCCTGCATTTTTCAATTACGTATTATTTACAGATGAGGCGACATTTAAAAACAGCGGATCAGTAAACAGGCACAATTTTCATGTCTATTCAACTGAAAGTCCACATGTTATGAGACAAATTGACAATCAGCATAGATGGTCTTTGAATGTCTGGGGTGGAATTGTTGGAGGGTATGTGTTAGGTCCACATTTCTTCGATGGTCCTCTCAATGGGGCCATGTACTTGAACTTTTTGCAAAATGTTTTACCCGGATTATTAGTTGACGTGCCTCAACATATAAGAAACAGAATGTGGTATCAACAAGACGGAGCACCTGCGCATTTTTCGCGAAACGTCAGGGATATCTTGATGGTGTTTTCCCCAACCAGTGGATTGGTAGGAATGGACCCATCAGATGGCCTGCTAGATCTCCGGATCTGACAAAAATGGATTTTTTCTTGTGGGGATACGTGAAGAGAATTGTTTTTAACGAACCGCCGACGACACTAATCAATATGCAACAAAGAATTGTGGAAGCTTTTGCAAGCATTTCACCTGAAATGCTAGGAAGAGTGCAAAGGTCTTTTCAGCAGAGAATTGATTTGTGCCTGAATGAAAATAGGAGACATTTTGAACATTTATTATAATAGTTTTTCATTTGTATGTTCAATTTTGTTACATTTGCATGTTTTTGAATGAAATAATTAATCTTTTTAACATAATGTATAATCGGTTTTTATTCTTAACTTCATTAGATGTCACATTGACACTTGGATACTTACATTTTGACAGTTGTTTTGCTTCATTGCGGCCTACTTCGGTGCATAGAAATGTAATTAAATGAATTAGAAAATTGTAAATATTGAACCAATTATGCCGTATAGATGAATTATATTATTATTCTTGTATTGGTTTTTAGGTTCTCTCAGGCTTACTTTTGTAATTATTAATAAATAGTTGACGTTTCGGGATTGATTAATCCCTTGATCACATATTTAATTAATAAAATAGATACAATAAAAATTATTTTAGTAAAATGAAAATATAAAAGTATGACATTTACAAGTCAAAATCTAAAAATGGCATATCGTTTGAAACAATGTTTATTTAGATAATTGTTCTTTTACTATTATTGTTTTTTTTTTTTTTTTTTTGAGTTGGTGTTTGTATGTGTATATATATATGTATATATATATATATATATATATATATATATATATATATATATATATATATATATATATATATATATATATATATATATATATATATATATATATATATATATATATATACATATATATATATACATATATATATACACATACAAACACCAACTCAAAAAAAAAAAAAAAAAAACAATAATAGTAAAAGAACAATTATCTAAATAAACATTGTTTCAAACGATATGCCATTTTTAGATTTTGACTTGTAAATGTCATACTTTTATATTTTCATTTTACTAAAATAATTTTTATTGTATCTATTTTATTAATTAAATATGTGATCAAGGGATTAATCAATCCCGAAACGTCAACTATTTATTAATAATTACAAAAGTAAGCCTGAGAGAACCTAAAAACCAATACAAGAATAATAATATAATTCATCTATACGGCATAATTGGTTCAATATTTACAATTTTCTAATTCATTTAATTACATTTCTATGCACCGAAGTAGGCCGCAATGAAGCAAAACAACTGTCAAAATGTAAGTATCCAAGTGTCAATGTGACATCTAATGAAGTTAAGAATAAAAACCGATTATACATTATGTTAAAAAGATTAATTATTTCATTCAAAAACATGCAAATGTAACAAAATTGAACATACAAATGAAAAACTATTATAATAAATGTTCAAAATGTCTCCTATTTTCATTCAGGCACAAATCAATTCTCTGCTGAAAAGACCTTTGCACTCTTCCTAGCATTTCAGGTGAAATGCTTGCAAAAGCTTCCACAATTCTTTGTTGCATATTGATTAGTGTCGTCGGCGGTTCGTTAAAAACAATTCTCTTCACGTATCCCCACAAGAAAAAATCCATTTTTGTCAGATCCGGAGATCTAGCAGGCCATCTGATGGGTCCATTCCTACCAATCCACTGGTTGGGGAAAACACCATCAAGATATCCCTGACGTTTCGCGAAAAATGCGCAGGTGCTCCGTCTTGTTGATACCACATTCTGTTTCTTATATGTTGAGGCACGTCAACTAATAATCCGGGTAAAACATTTTGCAAAAAGTTCAAGTACATGGCCCCATTGAGAGGACCATCGAAGAAATGTGGACCTAACACATACCCTCCAACAATTCCACCCCAGACATTCAAAGACCATCTATGCTGATTGTCAATTTGTCTCATAACATGTGGACTTTCAGTTGAATAGACATGAAAATTGTGCCTGTTTACTGATCCGCTGTTTTTAAATGTCGCCTCATCTGTAAATAATACGTAATTGAAAAATGCAGGATCTTGGTGTATTTTCAATCTTGCCCAGGCACAAAATCCGGAACGAAATTGAAAATCAGCATTGGTAAGTTGTTGATGCAACTGAATATGGTACGCATGATATCGATTTTTCTTCAAAATGCGTTGTACCGATCTCTAAGTTATGCCGGTTGCTTCACCAATGTCTTTTTGGCTCATGTTGGGATGCTCAGTTGCTGTTAACATAACTGACAATTCGTTTTCCTCGTTGGTGATAGGTTTTTTTCTTTCTTGTTTTTTGTATTTCACACTTCCCGTCTCAGTAAATCTATCGAATAGCTTCCTGAAACTTTTTTTACTCGGGTGTCTTCTTTCTGGATAACGTATCACGTAAATCCTTTCCGCCAATAAACAATTTTGATCAGCCTCGCCTAATACAGAAACCATATCTACTAGTTCGTTTTTTTCGAAATTCATGATGAAAAGTTGCAGTCTACTTATACCACGAAACGGAGAGACTTTTGCAGCAAATTTCAATCTCGGACATTCACGGAACAGCCACTGATAACAGCAGAACGGTTTTTAGCTTTCTAGTTTTCTTACAGTTTTTTACAGCGGAAGTTATTTTTAAGTGTTTAACGTTTCAAGTTTCAGCTTGAGAAAATTCAATTAATTTAGAGAATTCAATTCACACTGACACTTGGATACTTACATTTTGACAGTTGTTTTGCTTCATTGCGGCCTACTTCGGTGCATAGAAATGTAATTAAATGGTAACTTTTGTGGAAAATATTGATCATGTCAATAGCTATGGGGTTTAGACATACGACATGCACCATAAAATTGAAGAGAAGAAAAAGGCCTATCGAATGGTGATATAAAAATAGGGGCATTCCATTTGAAAAAAAATAGTTAAACTACTTTGAAGTTTGCAAAGTTTGGCATTTTTTTCTGACCACCCTATTTTACTAAGTTCATATTTCTCATTATCACAATGTTGCTTAGTAACCGCACTGAAGTTATTGCTAAGAATAATTTTTACCTTCTGAAAAACGGGGCCGCTACCATTTTTTAAACTTCAGCTTGTTTTATACAAGAATTTTGGGAAAAAATTTGTAAGTCGGCAACACTGTAATATAATCAAATAGTAAATAGACAACAATGTAGATGGTAAAAAATGACATCGAGAAAATAGAATAAATACAGGGCTTTCCATTTAAAAAAATGTTTGTTGTTGGAATATCTCAAAATTGGGACACCCTGTATAGTGTAAAACAATTTTATGGCATGAAGATTTCCAAACCAATAATTTTTTGTAGGAAACATTTTTTTTTACCCACCACGGGAAAGGCGCAAGGAAAGACGGACGCACTGTTGCAGGACCCTGTATATAGGATATCCTATTTAACAAGTAAACCATGTCGTCATGAGCTTTTGAGTTTTTAATCTTCTTGAGATCACACTTCTATAAATTCGGTGGGAAGGGGGGGACGGCAAGTTTTAAACAAGCACCTGGTAAATTAGTTTTTTATTCACGAATTTCGAAAAAAACAGTTATTTTTTCATTTAAGCAAATAGCATTTTGGACAAAAAATAGAAAGTTTTGGCAAGAAAGTTTCGATGTATTCTCTATCTCACTTTTGAAATTGTGTGCTCTAACTAACACAACGAAAAAGCAAGTTGGTAAAAATGTTAAAAATAGCAATTGGTGAAAAAAGAAAAGAAAGTTACGTTGCGAGGAAAATTTTCTGCTTTCCACTTCCTCTAAATTACTTTTTAGTAATGGTAGTTAGGTACTGTACGCAATTTACATACCCTGACGTCGATGGTATAAGTTTGTAATGTCAGAATGTTCTTGAAATTTTTTTTCAGCAAATTTTAAACATCCATCAATATTTTCAATAAAATTTTCTTCATCTTCATTATTCTGCAGAACATCTTTACTTTAAAAAAAATTCTGCAAGCTTTTTCAGCTTGCAGTATACTTAGGCCGCGAAATCATCCTTTTCAACGTGCCCAGAGGAAGACTGCATGCCGCCGAGACCGCTTGCGGCCGAGGCAAGGCAATCTCGAGGACTTTAAAGAATGACGCGGCCGCAGTATAAACAAAATTTTTTGTGCAGTTGTGTACAATTATTCTTTATGATCATTATTGTAATAGGTAGATGAAATCTCAAAAATAATCATTTTCGTCGTAAATAGACCGACGGTGGGCTTTCATGTTACCATAGAAATGAGATAATTATTAATTGTTGTCCATTTTCATTTGTCAAAATAATAATATAAGTTACGGCCTGCGTATGTGATGTTGGTACTTCGCATTCAATTGCACAAAAATAACTATTTTGAATAAAAAGCTGGGACACCAAAACTTTTGTTTGGCATATTTTCAGCGAAAATTTGAACTTTCAGTCTAACGATTATTTCCCTCACCACTTTGGGCATATTTTTTAAATAACAATCTACCGTTTTTGTTCAAAAGGTAGAGTTGAAAGAAAAGGTAAAGTCTGCTTTAGTACGACTACTGTATTTATATTATATAATTTTGAGTGTCCTACCGGTTTCGACTAAAATGCGATCTTCAGGGGTTTAGAAACTAGCAAACTAGCCCACTGCAATGAGAAAGAACTATTTATATTATAAAATAACCGTAATAAACATTCTAATAGGTACGTGGTGAAAAAATGTAAAAAAAAATTCAAAAAGCTTCCCAACCCAATCCACAGAGGAGAGCAAGGATGTCCTCGTCCTCTCCAACCAGGATCACATGATCGTATTTCGTGGTTTTCTGGAAAACCATCAGATCGAAATTGTCTGCGTCCTCCGTTGTCGTCTTCGTTTCAACCTCTTCGAGAAAACGCAGAGCATTTATGTTGAATGTGGCATTCTTTGTTGCGGTGATTCGATAAAATCTTCTCCTAGGGTACTGTAAAAATTGTAGATGAGTCGAAAACAATAATTAGCTGGAGAAGGAGTATATTGCCTCAACCGCTCCGTGGATTTTGTACTCCAAAAAATATATTATTTTTGACGGGTCACTAATAAAGGTTTTTCCCTTCGAGGGCCGTCTCATGGGCTTATTGTGCCAAGATTTATAAGCTCTATAAGGTTTATAGACCTGAGGTTGGGCTTAAATGGCTACGAATGTAATTATCTTTAAAAAATCCTGATTTAAGTTTATGATTTTTAGAGAAAAAAGTGAAAAAAACCCAAAACTTCACAGTTTTTCGCGTGGTGAGCGGCTTTGGATTTGGATTCACATTACCCTAACTGGCCCATACAACATACTAAAAAAAAAAGAAGTACTTCAAGCTTTGCGATTTTGATGTTAATTTCTATACTGGGCTAATGGTTTGGGTTTGCTTTCGGATTATGAATTTTGTTCCATAAGACAGTATGCAGCTTTTCACCTAGGTACAGTTTATAATTGGTTGTAAAACTGAAGCGCAAAAACATCCTGAAGAATTGTAACAATTCCCTATTTTTCCTATCTTGCCACTTGTCTATTTATATCAGTCTAACAAAAATTCCCATCAAATAGTCAAGGTACATATATGATATATACATCGCTGAGTTCCCGAGAAACTATATAGAAAGAACTATATATCATTCATGACTTATTCATTTCAGTTAGTGCAGACTTATTAGGTCATAGGCAAATATTAGAATAATATACTTGCCTGAGAAAAGCTTCCTGAAACAAGATTCCAGCAGCTGTATTCTCAGAAAATAGAGTGTGTCTTGGAAAGGTATATAGCGTTTTCTTTGACAGCGGAACTGCGAGGAGATGCCTTGTCTTGACTTCTCTTATATAAATACAGCTAGGCGAGGCTGCAGTTTCCGTTGAACTCATGAGAGTATCGAAAAAGAGAAATAAATCTACAACTACTAACTGTTCTTCGCAGTTCTAATGAATGAGGCATGGTATAGAGTTGATTAGTATTGATCAGTAGCACACTTTAGACTCTGATGAACGTTCTTGTGTAGAGGGATCAATAAGTTAATTTATAGTTTGCTTATTTTTTCTGCCTCGTATAAATGTTCAAGAAATAACGTATATTGAACTATTATTTATTTTTTCTTTCTGTTGTTTTATTTATTTTTAATATATTGATGATAAATAAAGCATTTGACATGTAAAATGTATATGACAACTACTATTTTCAATCAATTCAATAAAAAGTGTTTAGGATGAAATAATCAGCTTCATTCCATTAAGTATACCAGAATTAATTTCCACCAATGTTTGAATCTGTTTACAAGTTACTGTCTTAAAACTTATAATCTGAAATTAAAAAATTAAATTCTCTCAAGACTGTTACATCTCAGATCGAAGGTGAGGAGAAGCAGCGTGACAATAATCATCAACACTGAGATTCGCAAAGGAAAAACAAGGAATGAGTTGGAGAAACTTGTCAGCTGAGCTGATCAATCATAACATGTTCAAGTATTGCAAGCATGCGCATAGGGTAAAGGTATTGAGGAAAGAGGTTATGCATGAAGGCACGAAAAACTATAGGCCTACAAGAGTCTTTTCGCCAATCCCACTAGCCACTACGCCACCATTACCCCAATTCAGAGCGAGCCAGAATTGAAACCACGATCTTGGGCTCCGTCATCAGAGGTTATCACCACTGCACCATGGAGCCTCCGATTAGTCACATACTCTTTGTCATTCAAAATTATTTATATCACTCAGTTGTTATCATAGCACAATGTACCATAGTTAGGGCAAGGCAGCCTAATCGAGGAAAGAGCATGCTCAAACTACAAGCTGTTTGAATGAATTATTTCACGGTTTGATTTTCTATCTATCATACCTAGTTGATAACGCAGCCCTTTTTGCAATTGAGAAATAGTTTTTAAATACGTTCCTCCACAACTCATGTTCTTGATTATGGGCATGATCCTCAACACTAGTCATTGAACTTATGATGTTGAACAAATTCAACAAATGATTTGGGGTATCGACTCCCAAACTGTAGATGTCTCTATTCGGTAAAAAATCTCCTGGAATTGAGATCAGCATCTCAAAAACCCACTTGTTGTCTGTGGGAAACAGTTACTGTCACGTCTTATGTGATTCGAAGTTCAGTGTGATCAGAAGAGGTTCAAGGACTTTAGAAGCGTAAGCTTACATGCGCTGGAAACAATAAATCCAGGAGAGTCCAGTTTTTATGTAGAGCTTCTTGTTCTCAATGTGTCTATCAATATCGGATGTTGACGATCTAAAGGACCATCCTTTGCTAACAACCGCTCGGAAGAGTTCTGTGGTGTTCAAGGAAAACCGTTTACGTAAATCCTGGAGTCAAAAGTTTCTTCTCCGTTCTGGGTCTCTTCTGCCCAGAACCTTTCCTTGAAGGGTAAGTTGTATAAGGTCGTAACGTTGTTTATTCTTTATTTCTTGGCTCAGGTATTTCAATTTTCGCTTCTTCACATCGAACGCAATCTCATATTCCTCATGCATCCTCTTCAACACTTCCTCATTTGTTACTCGGTCTACCCAGGATATTCTTATCACTCTGCGATAGCAGCCTTTTCATATTGATGTTAGTCAGGGTCAAAGATTCAACTCCGTAACATGTATGTACAGCAAATACATCTCATCGAAATAGTCGAATCTTTGCTCTGAGTAGTATGTCTCGGCTTCTGAAAATATTCTTCATCCTGATGAGCACGGTTCTAGCCATCTCGATGGGTTGCTTTATTTCAATAGAGTGGTTCCACTGGCCATTTATAAACTGTAAGTGAAGCTGCTAAATTTGTTGTTGTAGAGCACTATTTGGTAGATCACCATTTGATATGGACCATTTGGTTTGTACAGCACAAGATCATTATTGAAAAGGAGAAAATTAGGATTCCGTCTTTAAGTCCATCCAAGTCCCCTCCACCAACTATAGTCATAAGCAGATTTGGGTAATTTTCTCCAGAACGCGATTCCACGCACAAGGTGTTTGAAAACGATTTCTTCGTATTAGGGCCGCCGGATTTATAAGCTTTGATCGAAAAAATAGGGTAGATCGAGGGGGAACATGCTAGGGGGCAGAATAATTAATATTATTGCTTGAAGAGTCCAGGGGCTAATTTAATTATAATATTATTTTATGAGCTGAATTTCCACATTATTCAATAAATCATTAAGACTGAAGGTCAGCAAGAGACATTTCGAGCGCAATAAATTCATGGCGAATTACCCATAAATTACAAGATTAGTTTGGAGTACCTACCTCATACAATATGTATAATTTTGTATTATTATTCATAATGAACTAAATAAAGGTATAATAGTATTAGGTACCTGCCCACATAAATTACATAAATGATAAAGAAATGAAGAAAATCTAGAAGATAATAATTCATCTATCCAATTATCCCAACGTACAGAATTCGATTAAAATTATGTCTAGTAGGTAGTGTCTAGGGGTAACTAGGGTAAAATAGGAAACATTTAATGTGAAAAATGTTTATGGATAGCTTTGAATCAAGCATATCTATAAATTGAAACTGCAAGTCGAGCCACTCTTCTTTATTATTCTGTTTGTATAACACAAATCATACTTACGAAATACTTTACACTGCCACTAAAAATGGAGCTCTCAGTTAAATAAATAATAAATGGAATATCCTAAATGTTACTATTGGATGGTTTCTGTTTATCGTAGTAAACATTCGAAGTGGGAACGTACCATATACAAGCTTTACTGCTAGATTTTACAGTACACAATAAAACTGGATTAAGTTGACCAAAAAGTATTCCCAGATAGCGAGAACGCAACAACAAAATAGAACTCTTGTAAATATTACATTTCTGGAGCATATCTCACAACAGTTGTTATGGTTTGTGTCTCATAAAATAAAATATCTCTTTTAACAAAATAACACCGTGATACTTCTTACTAGACTACTTGGCCCGAAGTAAATCCTGTTTATAATAGGACCTGGAGGAGTATTACACTTAATTTAAGTTAAGGAGGCGAATCGTCTCTTGACGACAATGAGAAAGCTAACAGCAGTTTTATCTTTCTTTACTTACACAAAGGGAGATAGTTATGTTATTAGGGAGTTAAAATCTCGGTTAAAAATATAAAATACTTTTTTTTTATCTCCTCGAACTTTATTTTAAGGAATTTTAATATTTTTCATGTGACTGCATATCATACTAAACAATGTTACTTAGGTAAGTTATGTGTTCAAGAGAAATCAATTGCACAAAAAGCTAAAACAAAGCATCATCATAAATTAACAAATTATCGCCTTCAAGAAATCGAGGGCAAAAGGTAGGCGAATATTGAAACAAAGCAAGAAGGACTCATGAACCAAATCCGTCTCAACCATCACAATCGATACCCCCCGATCCAAATGAGGTTAAAAATCAGGCAGGCAGATGCGAGGAAACAAAACTCAAATGAATATTTCAGCTTTAACATATCAAGGGAGTCTGATAAAATGACAGTCACCGCGTAGTCAATATTATGGCTTCAACCTTCCAAGAAAAAACAGAAAATCCGAAACATAATTTCTTATCTTTACCGAAGCCCAATGAGGATTCAGATCGCAACGTAGCACCATGGACAATCTGACCTTACTACAGTCACACACAGCCTTCTCATAGAAACATGAAGTTTTAGCTACCGCTTTGACATTGAAAGTACTTTTGACACCTTACCTGTATCGGTAATAGTAAAAAAACTCAGGGAATTTAAACTGTCCAGCAACATTTTTCATTTAATTTCATTTCAAGAAAACTTTCTCAGTAATAGGACCTTAAGGGTAAAAGCTAATAGAAAAATCTCCACAGCATGCTCACAAGAGAACGGTGTTCCTCAAGGAGGAGTAATAAGCTCAATACTTTTTAATCTTGCTGTAAACGATAGTGTACAAAAATCCGTCCCTCAGTCAGACACTCGCTATATTGCTAGATGACTTAATCATTATTTATAATAATTTTTACTGTCACGGAAAAAGCACATCAGCTACATCCACGCACTAATCCAAAAAGCACTCAGTCAACTAACCAAAAACGTTTATTTTTGAAATAGTTTTTGTTGAAATCGTATTGCCGAAGATATGAAGAAAAAAAATCTGATGATTAAGATAAATTAAATAAATCATTATTAATATTAAAAAAAAAATCAAAGATTAACATTGTTTGAACTGCTAGCTATGAAGCGTTAGACTTAGAATGCATTAGGATATCATTCACCCAAGCTATATATGGTAATAGATGCCCGTGACTTTGATGCATTATATAGGGTGAAAATTAATTACATTTCTTGTTAGAATGTATTAAGCCAGAACACAATGATGATCATAATAGAATAAATGCTTAAAAATTCTGTAGACAGGTCTTGTTAGTTTTTTTTTTAACTAAACAGAATCACACCAAAATTCTCCAGTAAAGATATTTGAGGTTTCCACGATTCCCATCCGGATCAGGAGAGTGTTTTTGCACCCGTTTTATACCCTGGGATTTACAGGAGTGGATTCATCGATATTTTCGGGGGTCGCATTGAATCTTTGCCGGCAAGCTGGCTCTATTCTAACTCGGCGGCGGCGGGCATAATGCCGTCACCAGCGCCAATAAGAAGCGCGCGACCTGAAATGATGGATGGCTTCCATCACATGCTGTTCCATTGTGCCGTGCAGTGTCGCGTTCTGAATGGGTTGCCTTTATTTTTAAATTTCCCATCTAAAAAGATTTCCCATATTAATGTCACTGCCATGTGTGTAAGCTTTTCTTTCTCATTTGCCTAATTTTTTTGGGAGTTAATTGTATAACATCCTAACACGGTAATTACTTTAATTTATTAATCTCTTCAGACCACACAGTCGTGTAACATTTTGTTGAATATTGTCAATTTACAACAATATGGTTACAATTAATATTTTTAAACGTGGAAATACAAATTACAAACAAACCCGCAATTGACAAAATAATTTTTCGATTGAAGCATTGAAGTACAGGTATATTCGACCAAGAGATATAACGAAAAAATCTAATTGTTAAACTGTCATATTTTATGACTTCAACAATATTTCAATAATCCAAAAATTGATAAAATGACAGAAGTTGTTTCGTTATAATTATCTCTGGTCCAACTATACCTACATCAATAAACCAATATCAGTGATATTGAGCCAAATTTAGTAGTTCATTCTTAAATATTAGTTGAAAAACTAAATCTCAGCTCAAAATGACTTTTCGTTTAAAACATAGGTACCTACAGGATGGCAAAGTTTAGAAAACTGTAAGATTTTATGTTTATGGTTATAATTCGTGTAAATTTAAACCAATTTTGATGAAACATGGAATTAATAATAAACAAAGGTATTTAATTTTTCTATTTCAGCTTTTGTAGATGTTTTGTGTGGCATAGATATTCAGGGTTGGTCTCCCCTTTTCCTCCTTATCTTTTACACCACTGATCTCATTGCAAATACACAAGCGTTGGTGTATTTTAGAATAAAAGAGTTTTTTTTTTTTTTTTGGTACTACGCAATGTTTTTGGGATATTTGAAGTTTCCCCAGGCAATCATTGAGAAGTACTTTTTATTTTTTAATTTTTTTATGTTTTTTATCTTTTTTATCTTTTTATTTATCATTCTAAGGTGCGTTTTGACTCATATTCAGCGCCCCGCCGTAGCTGCACCTGACAGAACAATGAATTTTTGTTGGTGTGGACAGGAACCTGCGGGTGAAATCTGCGCTGACCTGGGAGATCGCGTTTGCTAATGCGCGTTCGCTCGCATCTTTCTGTCCACACCAACAAAAATCCAATGTTCGATTAGACGTGGCGCGGCGCAGCGCATCAGTGAGGACGCACCTTAATAATATGATAATAATTGTTACTTGTGGCAGATCCTATAATTCAAGTTTTCTTTCACACATACCGACCAGTTTTAATATTTTGTCGTTATCCTAATCACCCATAGTTCATGTCCACACAAACAAAAATTCAATGTTTGATCAGGCGCGGAGCGGCGCAGCGCATCAGTGAAGATGCATTGAAAAAATTCTAGTCGGATAACTTTTAATGAAATAAATAATTTTGTAATATAAATGGCAAAACAATACCTGAGAAAAAATTCAAATATCTGAAAAGTGAAAATTGGGAGAAAAAATTAATTTATACTTTTTTATTCTAAAATGAATGGGCTATTAAATAACGATTTTGTGATTGCAATGGAGTCAGTGGCGTGAAAGATAGGGAGGGAAAAGGGGCTCCTGCCATGAATGTCTATGCCATTGGAAGACGTCTACAAAACCTGAAATAGCAAAATTAAAGATCTTTGTTTGTTTTTAATGTTTGTGCCAGGATTAATCAAAATTGGTTTAAATTTACCTATATGAGTTATAACCAAAAACTCTTACATTTTTCTTAAATTTGGCACCCTGAAGCTTTTAAACGAAACGTCATTTTCAGCTAAAATTAATAATTTTATTCAAATCATATTTATGAGAGAAACTATCCCTTTAAGTTTGGCCCTATACCACTGAAACACCCTGTATAGGATTAAGAAATCGATAGGAAAACAGATATTTATCAAATATAAAGGGTGTTTCTGAAAAGTACCATAAACGTTTTACCACGGATTTCGGAGTTGAAAATATGCCTATATTAATCACTAATTATTTATATCTAAAATGATATACTTTTTTTAAGACACAAAAAAATGCTCAAACACACATTTTCCATAACATATTGGATAAAAGAGACGCTTCAAAATTTTATGGTTTACTAGATTATTGTTAAAACCAATAACCTAACATAGTCTTACAAACTTTGGCACACAGGGTGTATCTACCTATTTTTAGTGTAATGTATAATTTTTTTCCTAGAATATTTTTATCCGCACGCCTCTGATTGAGTTTTGTTTTATTTTTTTGCTATAGCGCAAGACCACTTTTGGCCGCACTCTTTATTTGCAACAACATGAAAAAATTTGAAGTCACGAAGTTGTAGCAAAACTTTAAAGCTATAAATTTTATCGTAACTTATTTTCGCACCGCATGCATTGACCGTTTTATTGTAACATCGAAAAAATCGCCCCCTCCCCTAGTAGTGCCATTTTTGAAAAATAGCACCTCTTAAACATTAACATAATCTCAAAAAGAGTTAAGTTGTGTTAAAAAAAAAGTTAAAACAGAAGTTGTGGGATACATCCTCAGCAATTTTTGAAATAATAGTTTTTCACGTAAGCAATATTTATCGAGGTACTTGATTTAATCCCTTAAATTCAAGATGGCTGTCACCCGTGGCGAAATCGGACAGGAGAAACTTGGTAAGAAGTGTTCTATATCAGGGTGACTAAAAATACAGTGCAAAGATTTTGAGGGCGTATTTACCAGTCAAAAATTAAAAGTTATTTTCATATAATCGTATGTCCTAACTTGCTTTGTTTTCTAGATACAGGGGGTAAAATTTTGAAAAAAATATTGATTTTTTCCAATTTCTCAAAAACCTCTCAGCCGATTTAAATAAAATTTTATAGGCTTATTTGTTGTCATAAGGGCCCTCCTTTGATGGAAGTAACATGAATTTATTAATTCCAATGGCGTCTCAGGGGGTTACCTGAATTAAATTAAATGAATCTCAATAATCGATGTGAATTTAATACTACTTGTTTTAATAGTGCCTGGCACAGATTTTGATTTTTTTCTTGGAAACAAAGCTAGATAAGAGTAAAGCTCAGGAGGCAAGAAAGCTACATTATTAACCGCTTAATCTAAAAAATATATAAATTGACAAAAGAGCAGTGGCGCGTACCATTTTACCTATAAGTTTCAAGTAGGAAGCCCCCTGAGACGCCACTGGAATTAATATATTTATGTTATTCCCATCAAAGGAAGTTCCTTATAACGACAAATAAGCCTACCAAATTTTATTTAAATCGGCCGAAAAGTTTTTGAGTAATTAATAAAAAATCGTTTTTTTTTTTCAAAATTTTACCCCCTGTATCTAGAAAACGAAGCAAGTTAGGACATACGATTATATGAAAAATTTTTCTTATTTTTGGTTGGTAAATACGTCCTAAAATCTTTGCACTGAATTTTGAATCACCCAGTATAGTGGCACCCCTTACCTACGATTGAAAGTACGTCAAACTTCTAATGAACGAAATTTCAGTTTTTTTTTCGACCAAGTATTTGACTGGACTACAAAAGACTGTTCATGTGGAGCCAAAATGCAGTTTTTTTACTAGGCAGGTGTGTCCTTTTGTCGAAAGTGAAAAATAGTTGTTGACTTATAACCAAAATGATGTTCACGATTGTTTTGTAAATTAGTAAAACAAAATAATGAGATTTGTTGTGTAGAATCTGTTAGCCTATAATAAGTATTGTCTACCAGTGTGCAAATGATGCAAAACAAAAACATATTTTTCAGTGGTAAGATAATTTCATAAAAAAAACTATTACTATACATGTCTTCTCGCCTAACGAAATAATCTATCATATCGTTTGTAAAATTTTCTTTAAAAACAATTATCATTTTTTAGAACGATGATACTCTTAAGTTTCCCACTGTGACTGTGTCAGGGAATTTGTGGAACCAAAAAAAATTGCAGTTATGTATTGCAGAAGACATTTGTTTTCCATCGAATTGATATTTAATGGCATGACATTAGAGGAGGAAGATATAATTCATGCTTGGTTGTAAACAAACCATAACCGTAACTCAAATTTAGTAGAGAAAATGGCACGTCCGAATCGTGAGTCCCGGGAAAATAATAGTATGCCCTGTCAATTATAGACATTATACGGCTTCCCATTATAAACACATCTGCTGATAGTAAATTCCAATTTAAGGGGAGCAAACATACCTACTTTTGGGATGTGTGTATGAATTAGCGGGGTACGCCTAAGCGCTGCCCGGTAATGGTAATGCATAGATATTTCCCATAATAGAAATCACTCGGACCATTAGGTAGATTATGGTGATTTAGCAATAATTGATTAACTGGTCGCTACTCTGGACAGTAAGCATATGTGATTATAATTCACCCTACGACCGTGACAATTGATTTACAGTGGGTGCACCTTGTACCACCTTTAACAGGAACTGTAATCTATGACCTCAGGAGATTAGATTACTTCCTGCTAGGACATGATAGGTACTTAATTGGGATAATTAGATTATATTTTACCATGCAGGGCATTGCTTAACAACCTTACTTACTTGGGAGTTACGTTCATGTAAGGATGTAGAAGAGGGTTTGTACTGGGGTTCTGTTTCATATTATGTAAGTTCGTATGTTTCAATGTAAATCTTATGAAATAGAAATTTACCTTTTGAACATTCTGATTAAGTACATTCTGAACAAAGTTTAATAAGCAAAAAAAAAAAACAAACCTGAGACTTCAGATCATAATAAAATCGGTAACATTGGTGTGGGAACATTTACACCGCAGTCTTGCCTTTCCCGAATTTTGAACTTTACCGACTAGTAGAACCCGGACACCCTTACCTGTCCATAAAATGTATTCGTTGTTCACTTTGAGTGATAAAAAAGCTAAGCTAGATTTAAAAAAAAAATTACAAAAAAAGTGTAACAGAAAGTAATTTAATGAAGTCGCTCTGATCGTGAGCGAGAAGGAAATCTATGTTAGTATTTATCTAGGTACCACGAGACAAATGCGTGAGCAGCGGATGGGAATGAATGTTTGTTTAGATGCCCATGGCTTGTCAACCAAAATCTCTTAATCCTAACGATGCTAATTAACTTCGTTAGTTAGTGACTCGGATTTCCTTGACTTAGTAATCCTATATCTTTAATGTTTTCCCGTTCTAGATCGTATTTAGGCCAAGTAAAACTATGCAGGAATAAAAGAAGCCCTTGTAATTTAAAATACATACTTACCCGAATATTTTTTTCAATTACCAAAAAGTTGAATGCCTATTATAAATAAAAAATAATATTTTAAAATTATTTTTGGACGCCTAAGCTCTTCGTCAAGTATATTAACTATAATAATTGGACATGCTTAATGTTTGCTCTACATTCTGCATCAGATAAACCGCATAAGGCAATCAATTTAACCAGATAATTATAACAGCGATAGCTGAGCGGGCGGTAGTGTGGCGGTTTAGGTTGAAGACTGTTAAGCCGTTGATGTTACCACCGTCTGGATTCAAGTCCCAGCTGTTCCAAAAAAGTGTCTGTTATGAGCTCGATCTCGAAATCAAAATTATCAGAGTGGGGCGACTATATGCATCTTATCTACATAGTTAAGACCGATGCTCCCTCTTTTAAATAATAATAAAAAAAAATAAAAAAAACGCTTTTATTACATCGATAGCTAATATGGGTGTCAGTATTGTGGCTGTATTCTTTTGAAAATAATAGTTGTTACTATCTATCTATTGATGCAAAGTTCTCTTTTCCAACACGTTTTTCCTACATGTAAGGCAAGAGAGAAATTTGTACTCCTACTCAGAAAATATTGTAATTACAGTTTCAAACAACGACTACTTCTAGTTCTCGTTCTCTAATCCGATTTGTCTACCAAAGTTTCTTTGCCAAATTAAGATAAATAAAATTATGCTGGTTGAGAGTTTACACCTCCAAACATACAAGTAGCTACAAAAACAATGTCCCTTAGTTTAGTACCTGAAGTGCAATTATTACTCAACAGAAATGAAATTGTATTTCCCAAGATGTGGGTATACAAGATTTTCCTGCAATTAACAGTACACTTAAAAGAAGAATTTCATTTATTTTAGGAAGAATAAGAACCCATATAGTGCCTTAAACTAGCCACTTATCGAAATGTAGGAGTTTGAAGCCTACAGGAAAATATTTCAATAACGATCGGGATTACTGAATCAGTTTTGACTTTTGTTTCATTAAAGCATTAGATAATCAAAAATTGACGATTAAGAGTTTGCCCAAGGAATGGTATTTGAGCCTTTATACCTATTCTCTAGTTCGAGCAGAGCAGAAATATTGGCCCATGTGGTCTGTAATTTTGTGTCAATAAGTTGGTAGTTTTTTTTAAGACATGACAAAGTCGCTCCAATCCAGTAATTATAGGCTCCGAGAACTAGCTCGTTCTACCCAGACACATTTTTACAATTTAGATATGTAACAATTTTTATGGCGACTTCGGAAATTCATCCACGATTTTTACAAATTTTCTGGACTCTTTACTTTATGCTATTCTGTCACTGGTCACCTCTGAGCCTGTCATTAGGAATGACACTATAGTCTCTCAGACAGTATTTAATTTACCATTCATTATGATTTCATTTCCGCTCCACGGACAAATTGCCAAGCCATATCTGGTTAAATAAATTTTCTTACATTATATCTTCAATCTTTACTTTTAATTTGTTGGTAAGTATGATCATTAATACCTTTTTGATACCTAATCGAATTGTATTTTCGCATAAATAATTTTTATCGTTTTATCATAAATAATTTTTATGAAGTTGAACTTTAAAGTACCCCTGCAGAAACCGATTCGCTGCTGCTGCTTCACTGTGAACAATCGATGATTGCGCCGTGATTTTATTGCCTTTCCCTGGGAGCTGATTGATCTTTTTTTGGAAGCTGATTCACCTGTCATTTTCAACGTTACTGCGTAGAATCTGTCCCGGCCCGGTTAGCCCTGTTTATTATTGTTCTGGTTCTACCTTTGTAAATGTAAAGCCACCTTTTACAGTAAGTTGATTGATATTGTTGCATTTGCTTTCATTGAAGACTTATTTTTTTATGAATGTCATTGTTCCATTTTGTCCGTGTCTTCGACCGGAACTACGCCACTAATCTAGAGTTTGATTGTTAAGTGCCCTTAGTTTTGAACTAGCCTGGATAATTTTATTTATTTTCTGGAATTTTAAAATTTCAACGTTAAATTAAACTTAAATATTTCCCCGCAAATATATACAAGTTGCTGTAAATAGTTGAATAGAGGGATACTAACATCCATGGCTAGACTGGCTGGTTTTTTTTTCAACCTAGCGTCTAGTTGCTGTGGTAGTAAACCCTGAGCAACTACGCCGCCGTCCGCTCTAGAGGTTGGTAGTTACCTATAATAGACAAGATGAACAGATAAGCAGATTATGTCATCATGAAAATATTTTCATATTTTCAGGGAATTTCTCGTGGTCACTTATGTCTCAAAAAAATACTATTTTGAGGCTCTAGGACCAACAGTCCCTGAGATATGGCTGATCACTCTGTATATTTTCGCCGATTCTAATTCCGATTATTAAAGACCCTTAAATCATCTGTCCGGTTCTCGAGAGTAATTGCTAATTAGTACAAATACAGCGTTTTCCCGAATTGCACGAGGGTACAAATTTAACCTGGAAATGAAAAATGAGTGGATCAGCTCTTCCGTGTACGTTGTTAACTTATTACATTAATATTCGGCTGATGAACATGCAAACCAATCCTAATGGAACATCAATCTAAACATCAAAATACAAGTTTCTTCTTGTTCATGACAGATTTACAGAAAGTTCAGAGACACTTTTCAGGGACGCATGATAAAATTTTAACGCAACAGTTCCGAGTGAAATATTTTGGTTACCTATCGCAACAATTTACATGTGCAAATTGACAGGCAAAACTATTTCTATTGCAATTTTTGCGTCAGAATTGCCAGGTTCTGGTCAAGTGTCGCGAGTCACTTGCCGTCAGTCTTTTGTTTTCCTTGCTCACTCTCTATAACTTATAGATATGAAGTATTAAAGATTACTGAAAGAACAAAGCCCTTGGGAACTCTTACATTTTACAGATTTTAATGGAAACCAGTTTAACAAATTTTCTTTTATACTGATGTCCCAATGTAGAGAGATTATTTTAAATAACGCATGAGCCTGTAGAAAAGGGACCGGCGATTGATAATAGGCTTCATGCAGAGAGATAGTGCCTGGTTCTGAAGTTAAAAGAGCAGTTTTCCTTTGGGAAATGCCGCTTTTAGCTACCAATCAGGTTCTAATACAGTTATATCAACGATAAAAAGCCCCTTTTATCAAATATGAATGGCTCAATATGACCCCGGATTCCATTTTCAGCTCAAATATGGAACATACACTGCGATCAATCCTGGGGACTGTTTATCAAGCGGCAGCGGTTCCCAATCTCACCGGCAGGATTTCCTTAAACAATCGACCTTAGCTGTCAGCGACCCGATTTATCCTATTTGCGCTCGGTCTACAATAATATAGATTATCTACAACTACTACACACGTAGAGCTTACGGCTTAGAACAAGAAGTAGCTAAGCTAACTGCATGTCTGCAGTTCATGTGGTTATATTAACCTAATAGTCTGGTACATTATACATCTAAGGAGAGGAACTGTGATTATTTCGGATCTATTATTGAAATCAAAAGACGAGATCTTAACTTAAATCTACAAAGTATAAAACGACGAGTAGCAGCATGGTCTCCCGGGGTGTGTATATGACTATACAGTCTATTCAAGCTCTATTCGGATCTAGTTATCTATGGATTAGGAAAATGATCAACCCCGCATCATACATTTGACAGCGCACTGATAAGTGTTAAGATTCTAGGTCATGAGTGTTATTGATAATGTCATTCTTACAATGATCGTGTTCCAAAACGAAGGTAGATATCAGGTAATTAACTGAAATCTCTAAATACCCATAATATATTTTCTCTGTTATAAGTCTTATTCCTTTATGATGTTTCTATCTTGTAAGATAATACCAGGAGATATGACCCAAGTAAAGTTAGCCACGCTTCGGCCAGCCGCACTTTCGGCCAGGACGAGGAACTTTTTTCCATATTTAAGGCTCAAATAGAAAATATTTGATTTGTTTTTGTTGACAATAATATTATGAAATTTCACTCAATATAATAAATTATTGTAACCAGCAACGCTTTCTGCCACGGCTTATTAAACTGGAAAAATAATTTTTGCTAAAATATTGCTAAAGAAATCCCAAAATTTGATTACAATGACGACGTTATAATGACGCGTTTGACCACGGACTGAAGAAACTAAAAAATCATTTTAGCTGAAATTCTGATAAAAAAAGTCAGACATTTTGAAATAATGGCCAGTCACGATTTCGACCACGAAATTTAATAAACTGTAAAAATGATTTTTGCTGAAAACATTCTCAAAAAGTTCAAAATTTCATAATATTGACCAACCACGTTTTCGACCACGGACTGAAGAAACTGAAAAATCATTGTTGCTGAAATTTTGTTCAAAAAAGTAAGAAATTTTGAAATAATGGCCGGCCACGCTTCGGCCACGAACTTCATAAACTGAAAAATAAGTTTTGCTGAAATTATGATCAAAAAAGTCTGAAATATTGATAAATTGGCCACTCACGCTTTCGGCCACGTACTTTTGACATACCAGAAAATTCATTTTTGCTGAAAATATTCTGAAAAAGGTGCGAAATTTCATAATAACGGCCAGCCACGCTTCCAGTCGCGGACTTAAGAAACTGAAAAAATAATTTATTGTTGAAATTGAAAAATTGAAAATTTTGCTAAAAATGGTCCGAAAAAATGTTACATTTAATAATTATTTAATTATCAACAAAGACAAACCAATAATTTTTCATTTAACACGTGAAAAAACGACCAAAAAATTTTTGCTGGAAATTAGGTAATCGAATAATTCCTTCCCCTGACCGGACGCGTGGATGGCCGAAGCGTGGCTTACTTGACTTGGGTGGAGGTATGAGCGCATTTTTCATGGCCAACCGTGTTCCGAATAAAGTTGAAACAGACTGAACTTTTTTTTATTTTAATAATATTCCTAATTCATACTGTACCATAATATTTTGTTCAACATTATTATGCGCTGAATTGAAAGTAAGTACAGGGTGGTCTAGGTTTTATTTTTTACTAAATTTAGGGAGCCTCCATAACTGTCAGATAAATGTATCGCGCATTCTCAATTTTCGTTCTTTTGAGAAAATCAACGGTCAATACGAAATATGGCTATCGCTTTTTGTTTTGTTATCTCTAAAAACTCGATTTTCCGGGCTCTCGTTTTCCAACTCTCCCTCGTTTACTAATGGAATTAGAAGAAAATAATTTACACATTTTCGAGACACTTTTTAAGTACTGTAGTGGCGTAGCAATTAAAAATAAAAAAATCAATATAAAAATGACATCATTACAAATAAAACTTTTTTCCTATTACAATGATTTTAAATCATGTTTGGCTGATGTGTGGCAAATTTATTAATTTTCATTGCTTTTTGAAGAAAAAAAAAGTTTTTAAATAGCATGGTGTAAACACTTGAATAACAAAAAAGTTAAAGAGAGCTAAATAAAATAATAAAGTAATAAAAAAAGAACAAACAGGAAAGCGTTTAGAACGATAACAAACCATGCACGTCCAGATCTTGTCTTTGTGGTTTCAAGAACAGGGTGAGAAATCAGAGAATTATTACTGATATTTGGAGGAGAATAAAGGCAATGCATAGAGGATTAATAATATGATGATTATATTGACCAACTAATAAAACTGACAGAAAAGGTACATCTGTGTCACATTTTACCACAATATACCACAATATACAATATACCACAGCACTTGACAATGAAGATTGACTCGAGTTGTGAGAGATCTGACAAAATAACGAATTTTTGGAAAGATATCCTGAAAAAAGTACACTGCACCAACTAACACTCCCAAATACCTACTTAATAAAAAATAATTATTACCAGACAAAGCACCTGATGAGTTGGTGCGAGATGACTTGCGACGAAGGAAGTGTTCCTTAGAGTAGTTGTCCTAGCGAAAATATTCAAGGCTAACAGTCGTCGGTTGCTGTCGTTTGATAATGGAAAAGCTCTCATACCAATCTCAAGAGAGGAAGTGTTTTTGATTCCATTCCATCTTATTTAATAATGTTCAATGCAGAAGTTTCTGTTGTATTCATTAGAATCCTTGAAATTAGAGAACCAGAGACGTGAGCTTAGAGTAATAGTGGTATGATGAAGGTTTATTCAACCTTAAACGATACCCATGCACAAAATACCTTTAAATTTCCATTAGAGGACAGCAGAGAATTATAAAGTGCAGTACGCTGATGATTATGCCGTGCAGGTTTATTTTGTTGGAGAACTCCAGCAACTCTTGATTATTTACTTGGGGATTTAAGCGCTCTGGGCCTTGCATTAAATGTATCTAAAATGAAGCAGCTCAAGAGTTTAAAATAAATAATACCTTAGGTCGAGGTTCATCGACGATAAAACTAGAGTTTGATGTTTGAGGTTGATGATTATATGCGGCATGAGGTAGTCAAGAAAATTTAAGCTTTCAGTTCTACAGGATTCCTTATTCAGGATTTATCGATCTTAAATCATAATGATCGCGAAATCTATACAAAATTCTATTTTTATCATATTTTGTTTCTCTGGGGTAAGACTAGGTGATCTGAGTACTTAGGCATTTTTGCCATATTTTCAATTATTAAGTAAATTTTAAAGGTTCATTGCGGTCGTTCCGGTTTTCAACGATGAAAGAAGAATAAATATAGGTAACTTGAACCTGTCATCTTGAATAATATAATAGCGGTTTCGGTAGTGCAGATTCCTTCCTGTATCAGTATGGATTATGGAGCTGCTGGAAGCTGTGGCCCTGAGGCGTCGGATTAAAATATAAAACGAAGATTTCCGTGAAAGATTAATTTATATTACGGCAACAGGAACGTGACTGGTAGCTTGGAAGTTTACCACTTAGAACGAAACTTTCACTTTACCCAAACTATAGAATTTACCATGTTAGGTATCACATTAAAAATATCCTATTAAAGTTAATATCAGTTAGCTGCCAGTTATCATTAACTAATCAACTGCGGTACGAGGAATAAATTAATAAAAAACTCCAAGTAATTAATAATGAATTGGATTTTTTGTGTCGAGTACAACTTCGGAAATATCGGGTCAGGTATCGTTCCCTTTCAGTCTCAACGAGCTCCCAAAAGGACTACTTCTTAAAGGAACGTACTCGGTGAAAAATTCAAATAAATGATGAAATTAAGCCCAACGATTTCGGTGTGGCTGTCACTGAAATTCTCTAAAAACTGATTCAGTCAAGAAGAAGTTCCAGATCGATACTAGGAGTTGAATAAATAGGAAAAAGCAATCTAAATTTAAAAAGAAAAAGAACAACTCTTCAAAAAAGTTTCCTCCATTTTAGAACAGAAATCAAGGGACACACAATTATTGTCTAGCTTGGAAGGAATGAACTAATAAGGGGCATGTTTCATAATAAAGGGTGCTCGAAAATGAACCCATTCTGGAGTAGCTCCTGACACAAAGAGGTTTGTCTTAATTTAATTTATATAATAACTCTTTTTACAAACACTCTTCACAACTGACAGCTATGGATTTTCTTAAGTTAGGACAGTTGTCAAGACATTCAAGAATAATAATAAAATAAGCACTCACTTTATGAACATTTTTTATAAAACTAATAAATATAATCAACAATTAATTCATTTAAGATAGGGGTGCAGTGCCCTCCACTCTCCTGGACATATTTTAATACACGGTTTCTCACTCCACTAAGGGCACTCTGTAACAGTTCGCCGGGCATATCGTTTACCTCGACAAATTTATCTCGATTACTTGACTTAAATGCATGGAAAGAAATCACATTTAGGCTTCCATAGAATCCGGCTGACTACGGTGTCGGTGTATTCTGTATTACAAGTATTACGATATACAGTGCTTCCCAAAAGTAATAGATAAATTCGATAAAACGGAGAGAGCTGTTTTTTTTTAAAAAATAAAAAAACAGGTCGATTTTGTTTTTGAGTTGTTCAACTTTTGACATAATATTTGGGTATACAGGGTGATGCACGAAAAAGTGGTGATGTCATCGACATTTTTTTAAATGGCAACCCTTATTTTTTATTTCAATTTTTGATACTTCATCCAATTGCCAATACGGTAATGTAATCATTCTGTAACGTTAAATAAGGAAATTTCGGAGAAAAGAACTTAATTTCGACAGATTTAATAGATTTAATTTAATTAAATTTAATTTAACAGATTTATGCCGGTATTCACAAAGCGTTCTGGCCCTGTAACATCTCGAAAATAATTAAACGAATGAGATAGAGATATGCAGTTAATTTGCTTTAGAATGAGATGAAGATAACTGATTACGTAATTATTTGGTAATTATTGTTTGTGAATACGGACATTAATTTAATAGACTTAATTCAATAGACAGATCTTATAAAATTACCATGGAAACAGTCATTTTTATTTGATATATTTTTTTTTTATCGTTAATGTTCCGATTTTCACATCAGTAAAAAGTGCACAATTTCGATTCACAAGCTGTTTTCTCAGAAATTTCCTTATTTAAGGTTACAAATTGATTACTTATCATATTGGCAATTGAATGAGATATCAAAAAATGGAAGAAAAAATAAGAGTTGCCATTTTAAAAAACGCCGGTGACGTCACCACTTTTTCGCTCATCACCCTGTATACCCCAATATTATGTCAAAAGTTGAACAACTCAAAAACAAAATCGACCTGTTTTTTATTTTTTCAAAAAAACAGCCCCCTTCGTTTTATCGAATTTATCCGTTACTTTTGGGAAGCACTGTATTAAGTCGATAATATAAATAGTTTTCAAACCAACAAATCCTTGTTCTGTAACTCTGGGAAGTGATCTACATGATATAAACCACGCAAAACCTGTAAATAAGTTTTAGTGAAACTGTAAGTTTCGGGAAAACTATTGACAAAAATGCTTTTTAAGAAGCATGTAAGTATAGGTAAGTACAGAAACATTCCATCCATGCACTGAGTTTGATGAGGGAATAGGAGTAATTCTTATGGGTTCCACCACATGATAATTATTCCAGACATCCAAACAGAATAAAAACAAAAAAGAAAACAAAAAAAAGAGAACAACATCCAAACTCCATGAAGTTTACTCCCATTGCGAAAATAACTTTTAACTACGTATAGCAGTTCTTTGCTCACACGTGAGCGCTTCTAATTATTTTTGACAATGTAAATAGATAACCAAACTTCAGTAATTATTTTCGTTGTCTAAATAAAATGAATTTACTTGATTATTTATTAACATTTACTTGTAAAAAAACACCCTTCAAACATCAAGAATGCTAAATGTCATATTGTTTACATTTCATCCAGTTCATTTAGCTGGGACTGGAGATAGGAGAACTGATTTAGGGAGTAGCGACAGATCTAAAATAACCGTTATTTTGAGATACCCATATGCGAGGAGAAACACTGTTTATGACTATTTGACGCATATCTACTTAATAATTCAGATTTATGGATGAAATACCGGTGATTTGAGACTGGAAGTAAAATTACAGTTATTTTAAAACAACTCAAAACAAATTACAGTTACAGTTAGTAACCGTGACAGCGGATCAATATTCATAGAAAGTCGAATAGGCTAGTCTGTCTACTCTTCTAGTTATTGAATATCTCGTAATTTCGACGAATCGAAATCAAGTTACCTATGATAACACACGTTCTCTCTTCACGGCACTATTAGGACGTGTTAATTAATGAGCAACCGATACAATTATTATTAAAGTCGCTTAAAAATTTAAAGCTTGATTTTACTTTGGTATAATAATATGATTGTTTTTAACAATATTTGAAAGTCCTTTTGAGCTAAATAGATTTAAAAATCTATAATGAAACCGTTTCAATGTCTCTAAAATCGCAATTTTCCATACAACACAAGTGACCAAAAAGTTTTAAAACGGTCAAATATGTATCTCTAGAAAAATACATTCAAACAAAACATGTTTTTAATAATTTTAAAAGCAGTATCCAAAGATACCAAACACGACCCCTTTTAACCATCCCTTAGAGGGAGGGACAGGGGAAAATTTTGAAATCTTGAATAGCTACTCCTATTTTTTGCAGAACTATGAAGATTCTGAGGCAAAAATACGTCAAAGCTAAACGTTTTTCTTAGATTCGTGACTGCTGTCACTGTTATAGCATTTTTTTTCGTGCAGTGGTGTTTTAGGATTATTTAAGTTAAATGTAAGTGCCCCCTAAAAACAGTTCTTCTCCATTTTGGCGAAAAGCCACATTTCTTGAAAATTGTTGATGAATAAAAAAACGACAGTTAACATTTAGCATTATTTGAAAACTGCACACCATTTCTCCCCTAATGGAGATGGTGGGGGAAGGAACTTGTTAAATTTGACACCATTGAATGACTGTTCTTATTAAGTGAATTAACTGTTACTTTATTATTTTTCATTCTTCAATAAATATCTTAAATAAGATAAAAAATCAATAATCAAAATAAAAAATCAATAAAAAAATCTTTGAAATAAAAAAATGTTGCGACAACAGCGCCATCTGTCAGGAATAGAAAAAAACGTTCCAGACACAACTTTGATACAATTTTTTTCGTAATATCCGATTCTACAATAAAAATATGAATACCCGTTCAAGATTTTGAAGTTACCCACTTGAGGTGGAGGGTCGCGTTTGGTATCATTTTATTCTTTTTTTTTTCATTTATTTTCGAAAAATGCAAATTTGCCTCATATATCAGGTATATGTTGGGTATAACACTACAACTGGCCCCTTTACACAAACATTTTTTGTCGGTTGTTGAGGAACACCTACAAAAAACTGGGAGACAAAAATTATTTTTTCGGTTAAGCAAATACAGCGTGGCTACTGAAAATACATAATGACGAATAAATTCTTTCACGGAATAACGAAGTGGTATAAAATTCTCTTTTTGAATAGCTTTGATTATTTCCAGCATCTACTTAAATAAAATAAGCTTCAGCTGTTTGCTTCAGGATTAAGAAAATACTGTAAGTGATTTTTAGTCGAATAAATCTTCAAGATAAAAACATGAATATATGATTGTGAAAATGTCACGCAAACCATTCTAGGTGGCTCTATTATTTAGATATAACCGGGAGCGCTGTGATCTGAGCTCTAGCTTTTGCATAATAGTAGAGCCTGAATATTTCATTTGATAATAAAACGACCGTGTCAGATACATCGACAAACAGAACAAGCGTTACAAATGTCAGAGAAAGACAATCATAAATAATTCCCGAGCTAGAGGAAAGGTTGTTTTGCACCTCGCAAACTTTATAATTAGATTTTCGACTCAATTAATTTACGAGCTATATTTACAATTGGATTCATTGTTATACTGAAGTACGATTTACCCTTGGCCCTCGGGGCATCCCGAGATTGATTCTTCTCAACGAAGTGGCGTTAGACTTCAATAATACATCTTCAAAGAATAATAGGACGATTTATACTCAAAAAAATTGTAACCTAGGATCTGGAAATCATTTGGCGTCAATCCAAAATAAACTGAGTATACGTTTAGGTGTTACTGTAGCATATTGATTTTTTTTTACTAAAGCTTAATAATTGTTCTGTTTTTTTTTTGTAATACTCGGCATATGCATGGTTGTGAAGTTTCCTAAATTATTCGCTGAAAAACATTAAAATAATAAACTAAAATTTAATTTCAAAACCCGCCATGAGGTTTAATCAAATTATACAAAGCAATATTTAGAAGCGGTTAAAAAGCTTTTAATGGCATAACTGAAAAGCTCCAGCTCTAGCACTGGCACTGGCGCGAACAAGAAATAAAAACAAAATATTTTCACGATATTTTTATGAAATAGAGTTTTAGGTCAGCCGCGATCGGAGTTCGGAGCTACACCGACGCGGATGCAAACAATAGTTTCCCTGTCAGGATGATAAATATGTTCCGGGGCAATCATCTAGTTATTCTCGCCTTTTTGAGGATTAAATTTGTGAGAAATTTGTCTAATTATTACTTGATTAATGGTTTTCATTATTGGTAGCGCATTATTAGTCTAAATTAAATGGTATAACGAACGCTGTACATAGGAAATCGACTTGACGTTAAACTAGCTGAAGGAAATGTCTCGCGTCATATCGTAAATAATTTAAAAGACATGACATCTGACGTAACTAAACTAATGACAAAATAATTAGACGCACTAGTAGGAAACTCCAATAATGTGTAAAATCGATTTGATTATATACCACGAATCCGAAGTATATATTATGTTATGAAAATTGTCTTAAACGAACTTTTAACAATTCAAAAGAAAATGTACCTACCTCAGAGAATATACTACAACAAGAAAAGTTTGGATATATTACAGAGTAGACAATAATTACCTACAGTAATCTTCGTTTGCAACAATAAGTTACCATCGATATAAATTTGGCCCTCAGAATATCTTAAGAAACAAAATTTTTTCTTGTATCTTTTGTAAAATATCATTATTTTCGGCCAAAAAATCTATGCCATTTGTGCCAAGTTGTGCCATTTTCTTGCAACACCCCATATAAGATAATATCTGATTCTCTTTAATGCAGTGCATCATCATGTCTCTCGGCAATCTAAATCTTTTCTTTAATTATTGTCGACTCAAAATAAAACTAACTGTATTGCTCCCCGGGGCTTCAATTCCCTACTGAGCTGCTATTAATTTTTGATATACAGTTCCCCTAGATTCTCCCTCCTGAGGACGATAATCTGCAGCAGTAAGACATTATGCTTTAAATTGTCGGGAGTCTCTCTTTCCCGACCGTGCGCTAAAAGATTTGAGTAATTGTGCGAACAAGGCCCTGTGCGTTTATTAAAACATAAACCCTTCACTCTTCATCTCCATCTCATACTGTTGGAGTTATTGCTGCAGGAGTATCACAAATTACACCCTTATTACTTGAGGAAAACTTGTGCACTCGCTCTTGAAACTACCGAGGACGGTTTACAGTGAGCGAACTTACCATGCTCGCAATAATATAAAGCACCTCTATTGTAAGTGAAGTCACAAACTTCAGCATGCACTACACTAATTGTTTATCAAAATATGTAGTAATCATTTACCGTTTAACGTCAGGAACCGTTATGGAAACATACACGGTATAAATAGTCAAAACTGATCTATGATGCAAACACTCTGTATACTGATGTATATTATCGATGTTACACGTGTTTCGCCGCCTTCAAAGCAGCAACTTCAGACGTATGTAAATCAATAAAATTATTAGTGTTAAATTTATCGTCTAACAGTATGCAGAGATTATATCAAGTAATGGTTGAAAACATAAACTTTATTAAAAAATAATTTCAATTGTTTGTCAAAAATTGTCTGAGCTTTAGCCTATTAAACTTTATGCCAGTAACAAAAAGTACCATGCAGGAGGATGAACTTGTCAGTTGTCGCTTTATTTGATAAAACAAGTGATAGGTTTTTGTAATCGATGCTCGTTGAAGAAGAAGAGCTAGTTCCTGTAGGAGGAAGATGACAACCTCGCGCAGCCGCAAGAAGTCCTCAACATGTATTTGTGCGATCAGACGTCGAAGAAAGCCGTCTTGTCTCAGGTGACGTAAGTGTCGTACATGCTCCATAAGAAGATTTGCAGATCTCGAAAGCTCATGAAAAATCTATTATTTAATTTTCTGCGAGAATTACGTTCACATTATCACATTATGAGAGACATCATACCCTGAGAGACGGATTATGGATGGAGCGAATAACAATCCTAAAGTGGAACTGGGCTGATCATACTCCTAAAAGAACAGACGAACGATCAAGAAGATAATCGAGTGGAGACCACGACAAGAGGCTGTAACGAATTCCAAGGCATTCGTTGATTATTATTATTTATTTTAATTAATCGAGGGGTTTATCAGAAGGATACAGTTTTTACAGCGGTGATTAGCAGGTTATCTTCGTCGGCACCGGCTATATAAGCAGAGCCAACGGAGAAGCAAGACAGATCTTCCGAGGTATTGACTCGCGAACCATCTCCCTCCCTGTGAACTGAGCTAGGAGGTCTTCAGGAGGCATGTATTGAGTGCACTCCGTCCAGTACCCAGCCGGCTACAGCAGGTCCATGAAATGAGTCGAGCCTAGCCGTAACTGGACGTCGGGAGATCGATGAGAGTGAACTGAGCTCTGATCGACTGCCGCAGCGTAGCCGAAGGTGAATCGTCCGACAGACCGACCAATCAACAGAGGTGCGTGTCCCGACGCAGGTATCTCTCACCAATCAGACGGCCAGCAGTGGACGAGCGCCGGCCCAGATGGTTCAGTGGTTAATAATATTAATCTGATAGATACAGATATGTGTAACTACCGTACTTGTAAATAAAGGTTTTCATAATTTTAATTGACTTGTCACGGGTAAAAAGGGGCAATTATCCATCCCTGGGGAATCATCTCTACCATACCGAAAATCCCGTTACAAGGCTTACAAGAGCAGAGGAAGACCACCGACCAGAGGGAAAAACGACATTAAGCGCATCCGAGGATACCGGATACAAACTGCGTAAAATAGAATGGAGTGGCAAAACCTACGGGAGGTCTATGTCCAGCAGTGGACGCAAAAGAGGCGCAAGTTTTCCGGTCAGGCCTGCAAGACTCCCAAGAATAACAAATGCAAGCGTAGAAGTAAAAAACCGCGAAGATGCTGTTAGAGTTGAAGTAGAAAGTACAAGGTTAGATGAAGGCAGACAAAGCAAACTAACTGCTATGTTTGTTCTGCATAATCTGTAATGAACGTACTCACTGCATTATGTTAATTATTCTGAAAATTTTAACTAAGAGGTCAGATTTCAGAAAACTGATATAAATCCGCTCAAATGAAGACCAATCAATAAAAAATCAAGGAAGCACCAAACTGCTCCTTATTGTTTCATCAGTCTCAAAATCATGACTCAAAAGGACTGCCGTAGCTACATCAAATTAAATACAATATATGCCCGTATTCACAAACGATAATTTCCTAAATAATTACGTAATTATTTAAACGAGTGAGATGGAGATATGCAGTTTTTTTGCAATAGAATGAGATGGGGATAATTGATTACGTAATTTTTTAGGAAATTATCGTTTGTGAATACGGGCGATAGTATAATAATATTTATAATTTTAATATGTAGGTATAACTTGCAAAACACGAATAGGTAGGTCCCCGGTGATTAATTTCAAGTACAGCGCAATGCATTTTCAAGATTTATTTTATGTAAAACTTTGAGAAAGTTACCTCTAGTACATAACGAGGACTTTAGCCAGTTAATAGAGTTATAAATAAGGTGGAAACACGGTGTGCAAATTGTGTGTAATGAAAGGTTAGAGGCTAAATGTAAACGCAGGCGAAGAGAAAGATTTCCGTAGTAAACACGTGAAAAGTTCCACAGTGCTTACTTTATTCTTTCTTACCACCTTGCAGATCCCGAATAAAGATTTCCTTGTGGAAAATCGTTGATACAGCAATATGGCTGGGTTATGTTATTTAGTCACGAATATCGTACTCATTGATACTATCAAACAGCCCATATCTGGCGTAAATGTTATTTGTTCTTATACAAATAAATAAAATTGATTTTAGGTATAGTAGTATCGACAGGAAATAAAATGCAATTCGCAACTTGTAATTTCTAGCCTTGTCCTTATTCCTTCGCGTCTTCGGGAGACGCTTGCAAGCACCTTCGCTTTTTTTCAAGAGGATAATAAGGAGATTACACCTACATTTTATAGCTCGATGGCACACTACAATAAGCCAACAGATGAAAAAAATTATCTTGCATAAGAATATCTTTTATACTGACTGTAATATAGATAACATACGGGGAACGAAGAGGGTGAGGGGTGCATTGGCAAAATTTGCTCTTCAACTTGTTGCTCTGCTGTCATTTTCAGATCGGTGTGAATTATTTTCAGGATACTTGGAAATTCAATAGTCTTATACGCCCGTATTCAAAAAGCAAAAATAAGACCAGATTGAGATGGAAAAGTAATTACGTAATTATTTTGACATATTTCGTTCGTGGATTAGGACATTAGAATGGTAAAAATTATTCGCGATCCGATTATACATATATGGTTTGTCCAGTCGGTTGGCGTTTTGAGCTGCTACGAGCTCAGCTTTTCCGCTTACTGGAGAGGGACACTTTTGTAGTCGCTTCACTAATCTCACTGATAGTACCTCCCCTATTTGCCCAGTATTCCGCTGAACTAGCGGACTGCCAGATTCACTTCTTGGCTCATAGAGTGCGGGCCACTAACTCCGCTCCCAGGGCGGAGACCGAGAGTATCCTCAAATTGGAGAGTCAATTATTTTATTTACCTTTTGTTTGATACCACGGCTGCAAGTTAGCATTTCGTATTACTTATTTAAATTGTGCCTACTTGACAATAGCAGCAGATGTATGACATATTTGGAACAAATACCAAGGTGACGCCAAATTTTACCCTTATTTGCAGGATCTTTAACATTTGCAAAAACCTTAATGAACCTTAATTTCATTATATTACTTGAAGAAAATGCTTCTGCAATGTTAGTATCTAAGTCTTCTAGCTAATATTCGCCAGGTTTCCATTATTACACATATTCTCCCACAATTTCAGTTCCAGGTCTGGCAATTTGAACTCAAATAAGAAAAGCACGACGCAACACGTAGCTTGATTAAAAAGGAAATTAATATAGACCCAAAAATTAAGCAGCTATATGGGATTGAACATTTCCACCTTTCCAGCAATCAACCCCTATATTAAGACAACCGTGTCGAAGTTAATACAAGCGTTTCCACCCAGGATGCGTGGGTAACAACTCCATTTAGGAGAACAGCGTGAGGAGGGGTGGCAGTTATCTCAGTTGTTGCAGATGCAGCCTTTAATATTTACACCTTCACGCCGTCTTCTGGCGGCGGCGACAAGGATAAGCTCCGCTGCGAGTTCATCAGGGCGCATTAAGACTCTCTCTGTACCCACGTTGGCGCTTCAATCTTTAATTATGGTCCCACCTTTAAAGATATATAAGTTTAGATGGGAAGTACACTAATACATATCAGAAGCGCTCTGAGAAGACCATCCTAAGTAGGATTAAAGTTTACAGCGGGTAATGCATCTTGAAATAGGATGTTAGTTTGGTAATGTTTAAATGTTGAAATAAAAATATGACGAGGCAGATTTATGACTTCTGTATATGCTTTCAAAGGAATCACATGATTTAATATTTTATTGGTTTTATTCATTTTTGTAAGATAATATGACATATTTACGATTTTCTCTTTGTTCTTAGTTTTAAAGAACATCAATAGAAATAATTTACAAAGTAGCAGAATTATGAAATAATTTTTTTCATTAAATATCATGGATCGTCATTTCCTGGAGAATAATATAACTAAGTTACATAAGACTAAGGTACAATCCTATGTTCTCAACAGGATGATTTAATATGTAGACTGGACCGAACTGATCATCCTGATGTTTCGACTCTGTGAATAAAGTATAAATTAGGCAAACCAGGATATTCGTGTATTGCAGCTCTTTGGTTGAACTAGTTTCGCCTAGACGAAATTACTTTATCCCGAGATCGGGTTAGGTAGGTAGCAGAGTGATTGAAATCTAGATGAAACCGAACATGTCTGCAGCCTCAAAAGGATAAATTTCTCAGTGAAGCAAGTAGTTCACTGCAAATAAGAAACAAAGCGCTGAGAATAAAAATTTATTTTTGAAAACATTAATTGTGCCTAATTTCTAGAGAAATTTCCGTTTTAGGTTGATGATTAAAAAATCTATACTTCCCGATGTCAACCTATGTCCACATTTCAGAGTACTTCAGCTAAATAAACAAAAATGTTCTCTCGTAAGCGATATCTTGCTTCCCCTATACATATCTTGTAGCTATCATCTTGTTTGCAATTAGCACAGATGAGATTATTCGACACATAGTGGAAACGTGACCAGTAAACAGGCTGTAATAATTAAATTTAATCAGTTTATTATAATAACCTGGATTTAGTCCAGCAATTTCCATTATAATCGCCGCTGCATGATGTCCAACCATCTGTAAACACGAAACAATACGGCACCTTTCCAAAAATCTGAAATAGGAACATAACGAGAACATCATGTGAGAACATGATAAATGGAATGCAGCCAACCGTGTTACATTTACAATTACGGCAGCTTTATGTAGGTAATCATATTCGGATAAGGGTACCTAATAATAATCAGATGTTCTATTAGTTGCATCCGAATTTATGTATTCAGTTGTTATTTTCACTGCTGCCAGAGATAATAACTCGAATTATCAGCTAATGCTACGATAATTAACTGCAGAGATACGCATTTAATTTTATAATCCATTCCTAATTGAACAGACATAGAAATTAAATTATTGCTGGCCAGTTCAATAATTTAGAATGTATTATCATGTCATTAATTTTCCAAATGGCTGCCCATGTACAATTCTGATTGTGTTTTGGTAATTGTAATGAAATTACGAATAAAGTATTGACATGAATACGAGTACTACTACTACACCTGTCTGTAAGCTTTTACTATAGTTTGAATTAATAGCCCTGCATTTAGAGTGTTGGAAAAAGGGTGCAAATATGTCAATTTGGTAGATCACTAATTGTTGTTTTTTTTATTCAATAGTATATTCAAATAATAATAAAAAATCGAACACCATTAATATTTCAATTATTTAATAAATAAGGTAGGTACCTGTACCAAATAAGACCAAGTCAGTGCTGGGAAAGATGCTTTAAAAAGTATTCTAGATACAAGAAACTGGATACTTTCTAAAAAGTATCTTAAGATACATGTAGATGAAGATACTAAGAATCAAAATTATCTTAGATACAAGATACTTCTGAAACTATTTAAGATACTTTCAAAAATCCATCTTAGATACTCCAAATATCTAAGATACTCCCAAAAAGTATCTTAGATACTTTTTCTAAAGTATCCTAAATAATAAAAGCTACTCAAAGATATCCACTTGAAAAATACAAATAGAAGAAATACTATAAAATTTCCTGATGACAGGTAACCTAGACCTTATACAAGCAACGTAATCAAACAGGCAATGCTGCGCAAGCCGTAATTTGCTACGTAGAGAAAGTATCTATTCCACAAAAAATCTTAGATACTTAAAAATATATACAAAATACAGATACTTTTCTATAGATATAAGATACAAGATACTACTTTTAGAAAGTATCTAGATACAAGATACAAAATACTACCTTGTATCTTAGATACTGAAAAGTATCTTTTTTTTTAAGATACTCCCAGCTCTGGCTCTGGACCGCGTTCCTAATAAGGCCAGGGTCCGTTTTAGATAAGTTTCGAGCCTTGTTTTTATGTATGGCGTTTCAAACAAATGAGAATTTGTAACAGTTTTATACATTTTGAAGCATTTTGAAGTTTTTTCCCTACAGTAAAAACGGCCATTCATCCTTCACCGCATGACATACTATGATTTTACAAGTATTTTACATAAACTTATTTCTATTTATTATTTGCAGAGCTGGGAGTACCTTAAAGAAAAAGATACTTTTAAGTATCTAAGATACACGATAGTATCTTTTACATCTCTCTCTTTTAGATCTTGTATATATCTAGATAGTTTTTCATTTAATGCAAAATATCTAAACTTGAAAAGATACTTTTTAAGAGTATCTGTATCTTGTATCTGTTTTTAAGTATCAAAGATACTTTGTAAAATAGATATTTTTTATAAGTTGCAACGTTGCCCCTTGTTTTTAAAACGTTACGATAAATAAATATGCCATCAGGAAATATTATAGTTTTTCTACTTTCTAGGTATTTTTTAAATAGGTATCTTTTAAAAGCTTTTAGTATCAAAAGTTTTCGAAAGTATCCAAGATACTTTCAGTATCTAAGATAGCTTAAGAAACATCTTGTATCTGAGATATTTTGATACTTAGCATCTTTTTCCAAATGTATCTTACGATACTCTTTAGAAAGTATCTTGTATCTTAAATACTTTCTAAATTATCTTTCCCAGCTCTGATTATTTGTCAGTGTATACAGTAGATGGTTCAAAGGTGATCGACGTGGTACGTAAACGGTGTTGAACTAGGGGAATGTGACTTTGCTCTTATTTTGACATTAGCCTTGACATGGCCTTATTATGACGTGGTACAAGGCCATTATGCCACAGAATAAGGCCATTGTGCCACCAGATCTAACTATTCTTGCATTAGTTTATGAGTATTTTTCTGAACATTCCTCAGATTTCAAATTTTTCAAAAATTTTCGTATTTATTCATGTCTAATTGTACCTGAGGAATTTGTCGGTCTTACCAAAGGAGACCAGAACCTATTTTAACGTCTCAAATGTTTACGGTGAATTTTTTATTTTTATTTTGGTACCACGTTTATCCATTTTAGAGGGTATTGGCCTTATTATCAACGCTATGATCATAATAAGGCCAATAACAACAAAGTAACTTTTTTATGACATACTACTTATGTGTAATACAAAACAAACAATAGAAGTGAATTTACTTAGTGCTTAATGCTATGGGCGATGATCATACTTATTTGGGTAATGGTTGATCAAATGGTTTTAAAATAAAACCTTCCTTGAAGTGGCCTTACTTGATTCAAGTACATATGGAGATCCACAGAGTGTTTAGAACTGGACAGTCAAAATGCAACGTCATCCATACAATCGTATAGATTTTTGGGTGTTTGGTAACTGGACAGCCAAAATGGAAAGTCATATAAAAAATCATATTTTAAGCATAAAACAGAAAATACCTATTTTCAAGATCAGGCATCGTTTAAGAAATACTTCCAAAAATGCAAAACTAAGGCCGCAATAAAAAAATGTCGTATTCAATAACTGCATGAGCAACAATTTTCAAACAAAACAAAATATTTCCTGAACGAGGCCTGATCTTGAAAAAAAGTCATTCTTTGTTCTATACTTAAAGTACAATTGTATGGATGACGTTGCATTTTGACTGTCCAGTTCTAAACACTCTGTGTATCTCCATATGTATTTGAATCAAGTAAGGCCACTTCAAGGATGGTTTTATTTTAAAAACATTTGATTAACCAACAATACAATAATACTTACTTCCTATTTTGTCACTTTTATGTATAATGCTTGCAACATAATTTTTTTTCTCTGATAATACAAGGAGCAAAGTAATAATTATTTATTAATCCTTATCGTGGTAAATGTATGGGTAATATACCTAACGGCAAATTAGTTAGATAAGTATTTTAGCGAGTATTTTAGGTATTATTGCCAAGAATAGAAATTTTTAGATTCTGCCAAAGCTGTTTTGTAGTGTTAAGCTCACCTTTAAAGCAAAAATATAAAGTTTGTTACGTAGAAAATGTGCCCTTGTCCTACCTTCTAGTGTCTTCATCCACTTTTTATACGAGCATGCGGGTAGTAAATTTCTTGTCTCTGGCAATGCATTTCCTAAACAGAAATGAACTCTGACCACACGAATAAATGGTCCCCGGAGAGACATTAGAGTGAATCTCACGTCCGAGTTACTTCATAGCTACATGAAATTGAATCAAGAATTCCGTGATGAATCAGCGCATTCCGGCCATGGGCCCCTTACCTCGCCCAACGGCCGCGGCCTTGTCTCTGGAGGTGAATGAAGGCCTTCCGCACCTTCGTGCCCAATTAATCAACGGCAACATCCAGCCCTTTCGCATTATATGCCCTTCGCCGCTTTAATGCCTATAAAAGTGCTTTCAACAGGCTTCGTTACATTCTCACTGATTTCCCCTTTTTAATTCACTTAACGCCAGACAACCATCCCAGCACTCGTGCTAAAACAAAACACCGTCGAGAGTTCCGCACTCAATAACATTACCGACAGGAGTACGGAGTGGGAGACCTGCAGTTTATCACCTTGAAGAGTCGATGGGAAATCCAGTAACGATAAACACAAGGAATAAATTGAAAGTGGAAATGCTCATTTCCACCGAACCTTGATTTAATTCAACTCTAATAGAATTTAGGCTACAATAACGGACGCTAGTTGATTTGAATGTATTTGTGTTTACTCAAATACACAAACTGAAACAATAAATACGGATGCATTTCTTTTGACTCGAAATACTCAAGTTTATTAACGGTTATTTGTGTACAGTTGGATATAAGTTGTAAGATAGGTTAAGATTTTGCGTCTTAACACGAAGAAAAGCTTTCTTCGTGTTAAGATATTCCGATAATATTTCCGAATATAGAATGGGGAATAGCGAGAAGATCTTAATTTCTACGGCTCTAACGTATACAGGGTTAGAACTATTCAAAGGGCCACTACAGGGATATCCTAAACCATTGAAGATACGAGGTCGGTCAAATTAGAGAAAAGTTGCGCTATTTTGTGGCCAACTCGAATCCGTCAAAACATGCAAGATATCTGTGACCGTTCCTGAAATATCCTGAAAAAACTGAAAAATCGAGAAATCTTATTTTTGCCATATCTTTCTTACAATTGGAGATTAATAAATAATTTTTTCTACTCCCAACCTTTAATATGCATATTAAATATGAATCACCAGTGCTTTAATGGGTCTCATTAAGATACAAATTTTCATTAAAGCACTGGGTCAAGTTATCCAATGGCAGAGGAGCATTTGCAATCGAATCGGTTCTTTTTCGCTCACGATCGGGTCGGCAAGCCAACCGAAGTCACAGAGTTGTCATACTCACGACAAAAATTGCCTTGTGATATAAGTTCTGTATTTCTGAAAAAAATTATGAACGTTTATTTAATTTAGAACATAAGTAACATTCAAAGAAAATTGATCAAGATTTTATGTTACCTTAATTAATTTGATAAGTAGGTATATCGTGTAAAGATGGGAAGATAAAGTATTATATCATTCGTAGAGCTCCGTGATAGTATTCAAAGCGGCAACGCTGCGACCCGCGTTGCGCAGGGAAACAATATCGTAATTAATGGCTGTCGATGTTATTAAAATTATTAATTAATCTCAAAATCGAAGCGTAAAATTCGGAATTCGAACTTCGCATAATAAAAATTACGCAGTAGTGAGTAGTGCCCTTTAAACTTGATACTAAAACATGTCTCAGCAGAATAACCTTAGCGACAAAGAGAAAATTTGTTAAATGCGTAAACAAATAGCAACCTATCTTAACCTCAATGATCCGCAATTGTACACGGGTCATTGTTAAAATATATAATTTTTTAATTTTTTCTATGAAATAAAAAAGGGTCGTAGAAAAAATAGTGTATGGAACTCGCAGATAATGGCTATTAATACGCTCTTATGATGGTTAAGACACTCGCCTACGGCTCGTATCTTAACCATCATACTCGCGTATTAATAGCCTTCATTATAAGCTCGTTGCATAATATACTATTTCGTAGACTTACATAAGCCATAATGAGCTATTCATCTGACGTTTCAAAAAATTTCAAAGCCCACTAGATCCCAGAGTTTTTATAGTCAACTTTCGTTTTTCTAATGGCCGTCATATTATTTTTTTGTGTCGTTCGATAAGAAAAAAATAATGGAAATAAAAAAAATAAACTTCAGAAAAAAAAAATTATAAAATTTTTCGAAAAACAGAAAATTTTCGCTGAAATAGGTCAATATGAAGTGATAATATACTACTTGCTTTATAGTTATATATAGTTTTTTAATTTCTCTATGATATTCGGTCTAAAAAGTTGTCTTTTTTAAGAAAAAAAAGAACAAAATTTTTTTTCAATTATTTTTGGAAGTTTATTAATTTTTGGTTTCCATTATTTTTTTCTTATCGAACGACATAAAAAAATAATATGGCGGCCATAAGAAAAACGAAAGTTGGCTATGAAAACTCTGGGATCTAGTCGGCTTTGAAAATTTTTGAAACGTCAGATGAATAGCTCATAACGGCTTATGTAAGCCTACGAAAAATTATTTATTGATTTCCAATTATTGTAAGAAAGATATGGCAAAAATAAGATTTCTCGTTTTTTCAGTTTTTTTAGGATTCTTGCATGTTTTGACGGATTCGAGATGGCCACAAAATAGCGCAACTTTTCTCTAATTTAACCGACCTCGTATCTTCAATGGTTTATTAGGATATCCCTGTAGTGGCCCTTTAAATAGTTCTAACCCTGTATGTATAATAAGTTACAATCGCTCAGAAATTTATAAACTCAGAAAATGACTCCTCAGGAGGTCCAACAATTAATGGAAAAGAAAACAAGGTTATATCCATTGAGTTGTTGAAAAAAACTTGTGAAATGAGAAAGACATTTTGGTCCCAATAGTTGCATTGGTAAAAACCCCTTGTAACCAGAATTCTTGGTTTAAGTAATTATTTAGAAAATGCTGTCATATTTTTTTCTTAAAAAGACTTGATCGTGCATAGCTAAAATTTATAAAATTACGTGCGTTACCTCGATTAAAAATTAGATGGTACCCTTAGACTATATTAATCTTAGACCATCTTAGACCATCTTAGACATAGTCTAAGATGGTACCAGATTTCCGGTATAGGCTAATAATGGTATATTTTATTTGCTGCATTAGCTAAATAATTCAAATTGTAGAATTGCGGTATTAAAAGTAACCAACTAATAATTATGACCGCAAAAATCATCTGTATCTTGCTAACCCTAAGTTTTACTATACAACTTGGTCTCAATAATTATTTTTAGCAATCTATGGAACCTGTAGTGCATAATGGAAGGAAACTGTAAATTAATATTTCATGGAAATCAACTATATCTTCTAGATTTTTCCCGGATTTCAAATGAATCTTTTATAAGAATCAGGGTGTATTTTAAACACCGCCGTGCTATCTTGTCGTCCAAAGATCTTTATGATTAAAAAACAAAAGCTGCTCGGAGAAAAATAACAGACGGGCTGTGTTTAAAAGCAATGCACGTTTCCCTCTGCATCCTGAAAATGTTGCAACAACAGATTCGTATTTTAGATAATGTCACAAAGTGTTTATGAGTCAAAGCATTTTAATACTTTCAAGGGTCGCTGGTAAGCACTCATAATACTTGCTGATTCTTAATTATTATAAAGAAGACTATTATAGCTGCAAAACAAATATGTGCATATTTTTAATAGGATGTAATTTTAACGTGAACTTCCCTAAGAGCATTATTTGCACACAATGCGATTTTTCACGCGGCATATCGCATACGGTAATTTCCGAAGTAATCCGAGCAATGAAAGCTTAGTTGTGAGTGAAATTATCCACGCCAATCTAACAATAATAGTCCAGTCATTTTGTACATTTGGAAATGCAAGTGAACCGAGAAAGCTGATTTTTGAATATTGTGTGAGGGTAGCTTAGATAAGCTTAACTTCAAAATGTCGATCAATTTTTCCTCCACCATCTTGAAATAAGGGTTCTTTTTTTTTGCAATAACTCAGCTCTGCGTCGAGATACGAAAATTGCGATGGGATACTTTTTATTGCTTTTTTTACGCTCTACAATAATTTAGGTCATTTACATTTTTCATCTACCGCTCTTCGTTATTGAATTGAGATATCGGAAATGATTTTTTCTCTCATGACAGCCACGCATTTATTTTTGGATGTTGACCCCACTAATTATTGTTTAAAAGAGAAATCATAGATACCTAGACCATTTATTAAGATTGAGAAGCTGCATCTGTTTCAGTAGTTATATCAGTTTTCATTTAGTGTCATAATTGTCACTACAATTTGCCAGTTGAGAAATCAAAAGTTGCAAAACGTTGCAAAAAGTGTTCAAACTCGGCCTTCGACCTCATTTGCCAATTTTCGTCCATGCTTAAGACACCCCCATTTTGGAACTTGTATCAGTGAATCACCTTAAACCATCTCAAATAGTAAATTATTTTTGAAATAACGTTTGTACATTCGAGGTTTCAGTTAATTGTGCGAGATTTACTCTTCTCTAAAATTATAATAAGGTCAAAAGAGAGTGAAAAAATGTAATGAGTATGATAATTCACCTGAGCGTACCAATTAAAAATATATACTCGATTATGGAAGTATTTCGAATTTTAGACATAGAAATCCAACAAAATTCAATTATTTTTAATTGGAGATCGTAGCTAACATTTTACTATCTAGCTACGTGAAAAATAGTCTAGTTCGTAGGTTCATGCATGGTGATTGTGCAATAGCTGTAAAATAGCCGCAATTCTAAATAATTATTTTATTACAGGGTGTTTATATACAGAGATATAGGGTCAATTTTAAAAAGGTAGTTCCCCTTATAAATCTACGTTGGAACAATAAATTTAAGCTCAAAATAACATTTCCTTTAAAAGATCAGGGGGTCAAAGTTTAAAAAAATATAACTCTTTTTGGTAATAACTCGTGTTAGTTTAAACCGATTTAGATGGCACTTAGATGAAACAATAAACAAAATAAGATCTCTAATTTGGATATTTCAAATTTTGTAGATGTCTTCCAGTGGCGTAGATATTTAGGGATGGCGCCTCTTTTCCCTTCCTATCTTCAACGCCACTGACTTTATTGCAATTGAAAACTCGGTTTTCGAATTGTTATAACAAAAAAGTATTCCTTGATTTTTTTCATACGGTGCACCGTTTTTGAGATATTTCAAGTTTTCTTAGGTATTGTTGGAACATTTACATTGCAAAATTATCGATTTCAGTAAAAGTTAGCTGACTAGAATTTTTATGCATAATGATGAGTTTTTTTTTCATTCCTAATAATTAGTAACATTGCCTGAGGAAACTTCGAAAACTCAAAAATCTCAAAATCTCAAAAACGGGGCACCGTATGAAAAAATGAAGCATACTTTTTGGTCTAAATTGCATGGACTATTCGATAACATTTTGTTATTTGCAATAAAATCAGTGGCACAAAAATAGGGAGGGGAAAGAAGTACCAACCCTGAATATCTACGCCACTGGAAGAAGCTTTGTTTGTTTATTGTTTATACCAAGTTTCATCACCATCACTTAAAATTTACACGAGTTATAACCAAAAACGGTTATTAGTCTTTTAAACGAAACGTCATTTAGAGCTGAAATGTATTTTTTCTACTCCCAACCTTTAATCTGCATATTAAGTATGAATCACCAGTGCTTTAATGGGTCTCATTAAGATACAAATTTTCATTAAAGCACTGGTCAAGCTATCCAATGGCAGAGGAGCATTTGCAATCGAATCGGTTCCTTTTCGCTAACAATCGGGTCGGCAAGCCAACCGAAGTCACAGAGTTGTCATACTCACGACAAAAATTGCCTTGTGATATAAGTTCTGTATTTCTGAAAAAAAATTCTGAACGTTTATTTAATTTAGAACATAAGTAACATTCAAAGGAAATTTATCAAGATTTTATGTTACCTTAATTAATTTGATAGGTAGGTATATCGTGTAAAAGATGGGAAGATAAAGTATTATATCATTCGTAACGCTCCGTGATAGTATTCAAAGCGGCAACGCTGCGACCCGCGTTGCGCAGGTAAACAAAATCGTAATTAATGGCTGTCATGTTATTAAAATTATTAATTAATCTCAAAATCGAAGCGTAAAATTCGGAATTCGAACTTCGCATAATAAAAATTACGCAGTAGTGAGTAGTGCCCTTTAAACTTGATACTAAAACATGTCTCAGCAGAATAATCTTAGCGACGAAGAGAAAATTTGGTAATATGCGTAAACAAATAGCAACCTATCTTAACCTCAATGATCCGCAATTGTACACGGGTCATTGTTAAAAAATATAATTTTTTAATCTTTTCTATGAAATAAAAAAGGGTTATAGAAAAAATAGTGTATGGAACTCGCAGATAATGGCTATTAATACGCTCTTATGATGGTTAAGACACTCGCCTACGGCTCGTATCTTAATTATAAGCTCGTTGCATAATATACTATTTTTCCACTTATATATTTATGAGAGAAACTACCCCTTTAAATTTGGACCTATATCTCTGAAACACCCTGAATTGTGATGATAAATTAAAATTAGCACGTATTACTTTTAATACAACTTAAGTATAGGTATATTAAAAATAACGCTCATCGGTATAATATAAATAGCCTTTTTATAAATGCGCCCCTTAAGATGTAATCAAGATTAAAATTTTGTACCTATTTAAAAGGTTACGAAGCATCAACCTTTGCTGGTATTAAGAGGTCCCACGTTCAATCTAATTGAGAGCTTCAAAGTAATTATTTCTCTAAAAGAAATTTTCCTCACTCAAAAACGACACGTGTTACTTTTTATCCTAAATTAAATCAATATGCAGTAGGTGTACCCCATTTTCATATCGATAGAAATAAATAATATAAATAAGTGTTTTTTACCGTGCTCAAATTTGGCAACATTAATTAGGATAAACATTTACACCAAAAATTCATGATCATTGACAATGTAATCGAGAACGAAATACTTCCCTCAAGTTGAATTTTCTTTGTCTCCAGCAATCCTCGCACTGCTGCCAGTATTGTCTTTGAACTGAGCCACCGAGCTTGTGAAGATAACTTAAATTGTGTAAATTCATAAATCAGATGTAATCTTTGCGTACGACGAAATTTATAACATTTGAAATGAATTGCGATTAAGACACAATAGGATTTTCCAGGACCTATAAGCGCTTTATTCGCCTAATTTACTTTGGGTATAATGAACTCGCGCGCAAGTGTCGTCGTTGTATACAAGGGAACGGTGTTAGTAATTGCCTTTGTGTATATTTATCTAATTAATTTAGGTCGCGCAAATGTAGGTCAAGTACTTTGCTAGCAACCAAAGTACCTGAAACAAAATTCTATCCTGCAAGTAAATGGGCCGAAATCAAGAGGGAGTTTCAAGTTGTATAAAAATCCTCCCTTTGTTTTGTTCCAGACAGTTAAACGTCTAGATGCCGGACAGTTAGCTATAAATTGAGCAATAAACGTGAAGTTCCAGTTGATCTCATAATTTTCTGCAAGTTGTCCGGGAAGTTGTCTGCCAATTCATTCGCACTTGAACATTAACTCAACATCTTCTATAACACTTAAATTACGTTACGATTATGATTGATTAATAAGTATCGCATTGAGAGAAAAAGCTTTTCTCATAATAAATACTCTCCTTGAAAAATTTTACCTAACTAATTATAATAAAGTTTCATGTCATGTATCAATGATATATCATTTTAATATCTGCACTAGTAAATTTTGAAACAAGTGCACTAAATGTCTTATTTCTCTCGAGTGTGAAAAAGTTACTAGGACGAGATGAAGTCGAGTGCTGGATTTCACACGAGTGAAAAGTCTTGGAAGTCAGTATTATTAATTTCACAGCATCTTCATTATTTTTCCTTTTATCTAGAGCCATGAAATACTTTCATATTTTCAAGAGTTTTTCCAAAGAAGTCATGAAGTTAAAGGATCCGACTTTAAAGATACGTAAAAAGCAAGGCTTTTTAAATATTTGGTATGCGCACTAAAATTTTAAATTGAGTGGTTTATATCTTTCGATCTTTTCCCTACGTTAGCTGCGCGTTTTTCAAAGAATGCTATCTAATAAAGTTTATTAGGTAACTGATGACTCGCTAAGTCACTCGCCGTGGAAATAAGGCTCGAGGGCATCGGTCTTTAAATAACCGTGTGACGGATTTGATCCCCGATTCCAGATCCTCGACATACTTTTCACTTTTTGGACTTTTCACCAGATTGATTCCGAGAAGAACCAAATTAAATCAAAAATCCGCCGGTGAATGGCCAGCTTATCTTAGCTTCAGTTTTAACGCAACAGGATCAATAATATTACGTATTCGTTCCTTTCTGACATCATCTTTTGACGTAAAAAGTTGATATGACTAATTTTTTTCATATATTTTTAACTTTTGCTTGTATTATGAGACGTGGTATGCAGTGTCCGCAATTATTTTTATTTTAGTTACCATAATCAATACTTTTTAGAAATAAACTATTAAAAACTCACATAGAACATGTAGGACGATCTGCTGAGTGACGTCCTCTCCAACTCCATTACCGGCGGTGCACTGGTAGACGCCAGCCTGGTGACGGTCAACCCTATCCAATACAAGCACTGGGGTCTCGGCTGTTTGTTCGCCTCCAGGTAGCAGGTTATTCTTCCTGCTCCAGGTGATTTTCGGGACCGGGTTACCGCTCGCCTTGCATTCCAGCCGCACTGTGGTGCCCTTTTTCACTTCTACTCGCCCGTTCGACGTCACATAGTGAATGCGAGGTGGCACTGAAAGAAAACAACATTTTTATTTTTATTTTTTTATTTTCTCATTATCAAAAGGATTCAATTAAATGGAGACCATTGAAAGTAACAGAAGGGAACATTCTTCTTCAAATACTTCTCCAATGAAAGTTCTCATTGAGCTGCCAGTTCTGACTGAGTTAAGAACTTTGTTGAACAAAAGTTTGTCTTGTGGTGCATGGCCAGGTCAGAATTATTATTACTTAAACTAGAGATTAAAATAGTTGTAAAATATGAAGGAAATATGATGAATCATTAAAGGCAAGTATCGTCTATTTAAGTGAAAAAATTCAAACAATAATAATTGGATCCTAAAACACTTATATTAGTTTTAGACAACATGACGAGAAAAGAGGAATCTGGTAAAAGGTAAATAGAAGAAATCTTCGAATTTAAGGTTACTGTTAATCATAAAACCACAGGTAAGACACTCATCTTCTAAACAATCGAAAAATATAATCCTAAAATAATTTGGGAAAATATTTTCTCAGGTTAGGTGTAAGCACGATGCATGCTCGTTCCGGAAACTATAAAGGTTTCTCAGACCAACACTGGACAGCGGGAGCTGTAACGATCTGGGCGCGGAATGTAATTGTGCAGGGGAAATGCATGAACTCAAATTCCCGCTTTTTTGTTCATGCAATTACCGCTGCTCAATTACATTCCACGTTCAGATCACTCCGCTGTCCCGCGTTGGTCTGCTATCGCCAATACCTTTAGGCTTTCAGGTCCAGATTTATAGAAATTGAGCTTTTTAAGAAAAATCTGTTTGGAGGATTGTATTTTATGGTTCTTGTAGAAAAACTGCATCTTGTTAAATTAAATTGTTGAATTTTTTTCCATTTGAACAAAGCAACATAGCTATTGCGAATAACATACATAATGAAACCTCTGTCTCACTTTCATCTTTGTTTTAAAGTATAATAATTATAAAGGCGTAATGTTGCTGTAAACACCTTTGTTGTTAATTTGTTCCATAAAGTTGCCATTTTTTTTTCTCATTTTAATGTCGAAATGACATGCTTTTGGCACAAGTGCCTAAAAGAGACATACTTTTACGCACTTGTGCTTAAAACTGACATGAATGCCAATTTAAAGTAAATTGTCAATAAGAAGCTTTATGATACCGTCACTTTGACAGTATAAAATACGAATCTCTAGATTTGTAATACTAGTTTGTGATACCTTTTGCAATATTTATCTATCACACAAGAGTGTTTGTTAAATCGCTAAGAAACAACAATTTATGAGTTCTAAGCCGACAAGAAATATAAATTTGTCAACTCTTGAGATTGCAAGAGTGACAGTATGATAAATCTTCATGAGAACTTGCTTTTAATTGTCTTTTATGACACTTTTATGCACTCATAATGCCTAAAAGATGTACAAGTGTGTCTTCTCCGCACTGAGTGCACTCTTTACACAATTGTGCTTCTTTTAGGCACTCGTGCCGAAAAGAATATGTCATTTTGAAACTGAAATTGCAACTTTATGATACGATTCAATAAAAAGCTAACAACATACCCAGATCTACGCTACTGGATTAATAATATTTCAAAAGTATCACATCATGTAGCAGTAGCGGTGATGACCAAGAGTATCTTTTTTGTGTTGAAAACATTGATATTAAAATGTCAATTTGCCCAGTGTCGTAGATATTAGGGGCAAATAAATCTCCCCCAACCCTAAATATCTCCGCCACTCGCATATTTAAAAAAGTTAGTTAGCCTTAAGATAGTTGCTAATATCAATGATAAGATCTGTACAAAAGCTGAATTCTGTATCTTCTACGGTTTCCGAGATATCTTAAAAAAACTGGAAAAATAATCTTTTTTTGACACCCTGTATCTCAAAAAGGGTGAATTCCCAGACACACGTTAATAGGTAATTCTTTGTTTATTTTTTACCAAATAATCATCCCTCAAATTTTTCGGTGTTATTTAGATACACTGCACATAAACAACTGGGAACTAATGGGGTCTCCAACTTTTAAATTTAATCAAATTTGTATTTTAATTAAAAATAAAGTTGCAAATGGTGGAAGCATCATTTGGATCAGAAAAACCTACAAAAATTCATTTCAACTTTTTTTAATGAGATCGAAAGAATTGATTTAACGTATTAAATATTGTAGCGTTTTGGTCGTGCATCAAGCTTGCCGTCGAGGTGCCAAGTAGGCCGTGGGACTGTTGAAGTGGTGGGTCCAAAATGCCGACCACGAATGATGTTGAAGTCTACGACCGCAGATTTCGTAGAAATTATTTCTACGAAATTTTATTTTATACCTCCTATAATAGGAGGTAACATGATGATTTAAAGTGGTAACTCATGAAATTGATTTAAGAATTCTACGAATAAATTCACCGTAATACAGATATCACCTAATTCTAGACTGAGGATCTAGAACAATTCTACCACCTCCAATTATTGTATAAATATAAGTGCCGCAGGAAGAGTCTTTAGTCTTGAAAAATAGGTGAAGAGCTGTACAAATAAATTAGCATACTGGAGATAAGTTGTACTATTAAATGGGTTTGCAAATAAATACTAGTACTTAGGGTTAGTGTAAATAAATAATTATATAGATAATTAGTATGTAGTCAGTGAAAATAACTTTAAGGTTTTCTTTAATAAGGTTTTAATTTCTTTAATAAATAATTGAGTGATTGTGTCTGGGAGTACTCACTTTATAGACGAACCTTTCAACGTAAATTCGTTACAATTTAAAGCTCAATTCTATTTTATTTTATTTGATTTTTGTTTGATAATAAGTTAGAAAATACTGTTATTACTAATAATAACCCAGTCACGATTTATAGAGTGTTATATTTTAAAAAGAACATCAGATTTAAATCATTTTAAATCTTCACCTATAGTATAAACCGTAAATATACTGCATAGATACAAAAAGTGCACTACAAACCCACCTGTGTGTATGCTTTCCCGGTGAGAAAGCGGCGGAATTGAGATATTTCCACGTTTCCCCCTATTTTTCCCTACACATATTTACTAGGGATTTTTTCCAGGCAAGATTACTACTGGTGGCTTTACGTTTCAACCAATGTCCTCCTTTCATCTCCACTCGACCGTTTGATGCCACCTACTCTGTATCGTTGAGGTAGAGCCGTAAAAAAACACCTAAAGAAAACACTCCCGAGAAGAAATACACTCTGAAAGTAATTGAGTCTTTGTTTGTTAGATTACGTCGTTCTGGAAAAATTGTGGTACCTGACGAGCACTACTCTTAACTAGGTTAACAAAACGTTAGGAGATCCTTTTTTCTGATTTCACACGATATTTTCTAGAACTACACATTCACACCAGCGGATTTTTTTCATACACGCAGGTGTGTTAATTTCCAATACCATCATAATGCTCATTTCTATATTTTTTTAAATATTTCTAGTTCACTCACATAAGGTGTGCGTCATTAACCCATATCCAGGCCATTGGATGTTTCATATCAGTAAGTCGAATATGAAAGGAGATGACTCCCTTCAAGCAGTATTTAGGTGTTTGCTGCCTGCGTGAAAGCCTTCAACTTTCCACTTAGTTCATCGTCTCTCTCTCCAACTATTCCCCTCCCCATCTGTCCTTCTCTCTGATACGCACCGAGTCAGCAATTCCAGGACTCCAAACTTAATCTGCCTGTCGCCTTATTTACATAGAATTAATATGAGCTTATGTGCCACAAATGTTGCCAATCTTATCGGGCCGTATGCTAATTAAACGGTGCCGCTGAAATAAAGTTCCAAACAGCCAAATTAAAAGTGTGCCATGTTTTCCATTTTCTGGCAGCCCAGAAAGCTCCTCGTTTGTTATAACTTAATTCCAGTCACGAAAGCTGCGTCTACATTTCGAACAATGCCCGCGCTAGCTTAATATTGAAAAATTAGTGGTCGATGAAAATAAAGTTTCCAGTACCTACCTAAGTACGATTTATTAGAATGGAAGACGTCTTGATTTTAATTGAGTAAAAAAACTTATCAGAGTTAACTTTCTGGCTCAGCTTCATTTGATTTGACAAGATAAATTATTGAAGTTATTCAATTCTGGTATTAATGATTTCAAGTTATAAATAGTTTTTGGTAATTATTCTAAATGTAAAAAAGGATTCAATTCAATTCCTGATAACTCGCTCTTTGCCCCAACTCAGCACTTACCCTAAAATTTTGGAGGGCTTATTTTTAAAGCGACCAAAAACTTTCGATTTAAGATCTGAAATTAGGTACTTTCAATTAGCAAGATCAAACTAAACCTCAAAATAAATTTTCAATTATTGTATAGTAAATTACGAGTAGGTACTTTAGATTTTACGAACAGACGCCAAACGTTCCATAATAATAATTACAACCAGGTCCTCCGAGAACCGGTTTTCATTACCTTTAATAAACAAAGAATCTTTGCAAAGCTGATTGGATCGTTTGTTGGGTTAATTAGGTGATCCCGGACTGTCTTTATCGAACCCTCAGGAAGGGGCGGGTGTGAGTATAATGACACGAGATGAGTGAAAGTGAAACTAATGGAGTGACTCCCGTCGGTTAAGCGTCGGTGACACGTACACAATTTGCACGTCATCGCATTAAATCCATACACACGCATGATGCGGTTGATGAGTATAACAATCGTTAACCTACTACCACTACTACTACTACTGTACATGGTAGAATGTTAAATGTAATATTATTTTCCTTGTAATGCTTGAGTTGGCGATTCAAAGTATGTATTGTATGCTCGAAAACATAACTGTAAATTTTTCAAGACTACTAGAAGATTTTTTATGTGCAGGCTTGAGTGCAAGTAATATATTTTTAGCGCCTTGTCTCTGAAAGTTTACTTTCCGATAGGAAACAGCTGGCCGAACTACGACTATGGTAGCCCGTTGTAAGTGGCTCGCTTCAAAGTGTAGAAAATTTTTTAGCCCGCTAACGACTACTTTCTAGCCCTAGTGTTGGCAAATGTTTACAGTCGTTGATATTAGTAACTGATAACGGGAGGTGAGAGCTCGGCAGTTGACGCAGCCACCGAGATCCATACCACGATACACGCATGTTTCAAGCAAGTCGAAGCGCGTTAAAACAATAATAAAAGTATCGATTTGACTCTGTATGATTTTCTTAGTCTTAATAGGTACCTAACCTTGATACGTTCATTCAAGTTTTCAGTGTTCTAAAGCGATCGCGTTAAAAAATACCGTGTATATCTCAGCTATACCGAAGCCCATTTTAGCTGTTATGATATCGTCTCCCTCGCTTAGGCTCTAAGAGTATTAAAATGGAAAATTGAGTAAATATAACTTTATATCTTAAGAGTCTCTAGGATAAAACTAATATATCAACCATTGGAATCTAACATAATCTGACCGACAATTAAGCTTTGGAAATTAAATCTTAATTAATAACACATTTATAACTTTTTTTTTGCATTGTTGTATTTATTATTAAAATTAACCTGTAATAATTTATTATTCTACTCGGATAATTGCGTTAAAGTAGGTAATTAATTCAGAATGAGGCAATTCAAGAATGTTACAAGTACACCTACATTCAGAAAATGGAAATTAATTATTCGGAAAATACTCTGGATTGAGGAATTTTCTTATAAAATAACGAAATCGAGGAGAGAAAAATTAAAATGAAAGCTTCCATATTGAGCAATCTCTATTTAGCAATCAGGAATCGCAGCTGAAGCGTTTCAGATTAAACTTTTCTCAGTTCGTCTCTTATAAGGTTTATAAAATTGCTTGGTTATTAAATTTTCAACGTTCAAAAATTAAACATAGCTCAGACAAGGCCCCTATGTGTAAGGCTTAATAAAACAGAAGAAGCCACTTTTCTTCTTGAGACTGCGAGTGGAACATCAAGAATCCTATATTTTCTTTACTTTTGTAACAAGTTTTCCGAAATAACGCAGCATCGCCACTAAAAAAACCGTCTTGTTGGGACTGCTACGTAGATGACATCATCATCTAAAAATATGGATTGGAGGGCCTTGAAATAATTTTTTCACCATATCAACAGCATTAAATTGACCAAGGTAATAGAAAATAGAAGGATGGAAAGCTATACAATTTTTTGATGTTCAGTTTAACAGAAATGTTGACGACATCTTGGGATGCAAGGTTCACCGAAAATCCACGAACACACAGATCGTAGTACAGTAAATAAGCCGGAAAGTACGGTACAATCTTGAAAAATTATTCAACAGCCGATTTTAAGAAATTGTTTTTTTCCCTTTACCCCTCAGATGTCCGGCAATATTCACCAACAACTTCTGCATTATCTAGAAAAATGCGAAAACTAGGGTAATTCCCTCCCTCCCAAAGTACCTACCCCAAATAGTAGCAGTGATAAAAACAGTTTTAAAATTAAAAATTTCACCTCGGAAATCATCTGCCGGGGTCGCTGATTACTATTACGATGTCTAAAAGTAATTTAGGGTGGCTGTATCCCTCCAAAACCACTTCAAGAAATGGCAGTAATACAAAAAGTTAGTATTTAGCCCCGGAAATAGCCTTTAAGGGGTTTTCAGGGTCGTTGATCAAGAATCCCAGGTCCAAAAGCAAATGAGGATAGTTCCAACCGCTCAAAACCACCCCAAAAAATGGAAGCCATACAAAAAATTACTATGTCGCCTCGGAAATAGTATCTCGACGGTTTTTGGGTGTCCGAGGTCAAAGAGCAAGTTAGGGTAGTTTCAACACTCAAAACCTCTCCAAGAAGTCACAGTGTTCCACAAAAGTAAAATATCGCCTCGGAAATCGTGAGATTGAATGAAATTCTTCAGTTTAAAAATCAATCATCTATCGAAAACGGAGAAAGTCAAATTTTTACCGGAATTATACCGCACATCGCATTAGGTGTTTAATTTTTTTAATTGTACCTCGGATTCGTGATCAGCGGCCCTGAATACCCACGAGAGACGATTGGGGAGATGAAATTTTCAATTTTCAAAAAAAATATATCACTGTTACCTTTTGGAGTAGTTTTGAGAGTTTGTATCCATTGTCACTTGCTTTTGGACCACGGACTCGTAATCAGCAACCCCTAAAATCCCCGAGAGAAGATTTCCGAAGTGACATTTTGAATTTTCAAAACTTCATTTATCACTGTTAGTGTTTGGGGTGCTTTAGGAGGGGGATGCAGGAGTTAGTGGTATTGAATGTTTGTGAAGGTCTAAAAGAATCCAGAAAAAAAATTTAATCGATAATTCCTCCACTTTTCGAGTTTTTCCGGCTTATTTACTGGACTATCGGTGTTTACGCAAAAACTAGGTACTGTCATCATACTAAAAATGGACAGTAATATAAAAAAAACCCGTTGGATCGTGCATTCCGCATTTATCAGACCTGACACCTCCGAAAGAGCTCACATATCTAGAGCCATGAGCTACAGGCGAATTGCTAAAGCGTCCAATAAGTGGAGAAAGTATTACGACCCAGGGTATCCTACGGTTGCCACAGAATAACCATCACCAGTTTTGAGTGCTGCATTTTTTTCATCTACCCAATGATCGTCATCTCGAATTGGTAAACTTCTACAGCGCCCAGGCATCGAAATCATCTTTAAGCTTACTCAACAGGCTCGAAATATATCTCGAAATATATTATCTCCTTGCAGCCTAAAACGCTATTTATCAAATTTCTTCCGCCCAAGTATATAGAATACTCTGATCATGGGATTTTGTATACGTATTTTGGGAACAGTAAACGCAATATCCTGGGCCAAACAGGCAAGTCTGCTGTCTCGAACCATGCCATGCTTCAGGATGAGTTCACTACTTCACAGTGTGATACCAGTTTACATCGTGAAGCAATTATTATTTATTTTAAAAACATTAAAATAATTTCAATAGAAAGGAGGAAGTATGAAACTGAAGAGGCTTTGGCATTCGGCTCTACGTCAATCTCGAATAATTGAACATCTTTATAAGCAATCGATTACATAATCGGAGACCAACCGTTGCAAGGGAGGAGAGTTAGTGGAGGGCGTATGATATCATCGAACCATCGTGACAATGAGCGTTCTTTTAGTGGTTCAGTGGTACAGGTTATGATGCCTACAGCAGTTGTAGACGAAACGTTCAAAGAAAATCTCCAAGAAACACTAAACAAATTACGTATATTACTTACTCGTACCTAGGACATAGATGAATTGAGCAAACAAGTAGAGCTCAATCGGGCAAAAGAGTCACTTACGTTTTGTTAAAATTTTATGTTGCCTATGGTCACGTAAATAGTAGTCACGTTACAGTGGCTATTCTCTATAAATTTTATCATTGGAAAAGAAGAAAACTACCAGCTAAATAGTCTCCAAAATTGCTTTTACTGTAAGCTGTAATGTCATTTATTGACTTTTTCAGATCTGGAGTATAGACTGATCAAAATTGCTGGTTTGCAATTATTGTAGGTAAAAAGTGACAGGTACCTATGCAATGTATTGTACGAGTAGGTATTACTTTGCTTCTTCAATTCCATCATATCCAAATATTAATTTCCTCGAGGAAATTAAGCAGACGTATGAAATATCCATCCCTATTGTGTGCATTACAAAGAAGGCGAAACTTTATTCATTCACCTGTAATAAATAAGATGCAATATTCACCACATGACAAAACCAACCTTTCGAGGTAGTGTCATTCTGAGTAAGTTAAAAGCATCTACTCTATTATGGCATCATCACAGTTTATTAAATCCCTTTGCCATTTTCTTGGCAATATATCACTTGCATAAAATGCAATGACATTTTAATATTATGTACATCCGATAATGGCTTTGAATCAATCAAGCTTAGAGCGCTCCATGATGTGCATCGTATCGACCCGGAAATGCGATCTTGGGTGGCATAGATTTTGAAATGAAAAGCTGTGATGTCAGCTTCGCTATTTTGCCGAGTATGACTTCGTGATGGAAATTCTGGAACTAATTATGTTAAAAAGCGTCGAAGAAGCGGCACGAGCTATAAGTGCATATTTAATGCCCTGACGATAAATTACCACTAAAGGAAAATCTGACAGGAAAATCTTCACCGCGTATGCATGTAGTTTTTACTAGTCCTCATACCAACAAAAAAGTTCTCTCGTTAGTTTGTAAAAGTGTCGACCACGATAAGTGGATGATGTTTTACTACCACTTGAATTAGCTACTTTTTAGCTTACTATATACATGTAAGCATTCTAATATGAACAAATCCTCCAGAATAATGTGCAAATTATCATGTGGAGAGATTTAAAAAATTAATATAAAAGTCCTTACTTATAATTTAGAAAAGAAAACTCACAGGTAAAATGGTCAATATCAAGTTTGGAAAGCAATACCCCCTCTATGATATGTCTAGTAGTGGTAAGGAGGTGTTCCTTCTTCAACTAGTTGATTCACTTTTACATGATTATCAACTGAGTATCACACTATTGAGTTGGTTTTATTATTATTATTGTAAATTAGCATACTCCTGCTGCTTTAATATCCCACAAGAGTGTACTGCAACTTGTCGAAGTCGTCGTTGATCCAAACTTTCCACCTATGATGGTCTGATTTGGCTGTATCGAAAGATCATTCGAGTGCGCTCTTGTGCATTTTATATTATCTCTTGGTCTCGGAAGAGCAGCAGTAACATTACAAACAGAATACACAAAAGTTTTCAATATACACTGTGTAAATCTGTTTTGGAGACTGGGAAATCACATGGAAAATGGTTGCTAAAAATTAAATCTCCCCTAATAATAATTGTTTTAGAAATAAATGTTGTATGTATCATTTAATTAAAGCAACAGATTGAAAACCTGCTCCTGCTAGTACCATTATACATTTTATGTCTTCAGATTTTTTATTATCAAGCAACGTAATAAACCGTTTTCAGACTTGGATACTAATTATTAGTAGATATGAGGTATCTCTGTTAGCTGATTAATGGAATCAATAATAGAAACCTTTACAGGTATGTTTGGGTTTCGATTATTTATTATATCTAGTACCTGATGTGTTAAAACACAAAGGCTCTGATATATAATATATCCATTCCGACGCAAGGGTGTCTGCCAACTCGTACACCCCCTATGTACACAACCCAGAACCCATCTAACATTTCATAGGCGATCGGGCCGACAATATCACAGCTGGTCGCACACTATCAAAGCCTCCGGAGCCGTCTCTTGATATTTCACCGGCCCCCCGGAATACACATCGCCTCGCGTGGGGCATACAGGATCGCCCTGCATGCTTCGCCCCCAGCGCGCTGACAGACAAAGAAGGTGCCGTCAAATGTATCGTGAAATTTATAATCGATGGGCCACCAACTCTTCCCTCCTCTGCAGGCCACGTCCGATAGCTGGGCTGCTAGCGATACAACCGATTAGAGCCCTGAAATCTGGGGAAACGTGCAGTCGTGGATTGGTAATTAAATCTTGGACATTATTGTCCAATATCTGCCTTAATCAAAATTTTATCTTACTAATGAATGAGAGACACCTTTAGTAATTCAGTTCCTTCATTTTTGTGTAATGCACGTGAACAAATAAATATTCAGTAATCTTACAATACAGCAATCTGTTCAGATAAGATTGCAGGCAACACCGACTCCGGCCAGCCTAAAGATATAGGTGTCAATAAAAGTGGGCAGCAATTTTATGATACAGATAGGCACATCTTATAAACTGCACAATCCCTTCTTATTGGTTACCTGGTTCAGGTAGTCTCGCCTTCTATTAAATAAATAAACAATAGCTATAAATAATTGTAAATAAGTGAAACTGAGATTAATTTTATCGAGTAACACTGGTATCAGAAGTGGGATACTTGAGTATACAGAAATATATAAGGTGCTTAAAAAAATGATGCACGGACTCGATAGTACACTATTAGGGAACATAACGTAATCATGAAAGAAAAAACCGTTGGCAGCACTAATCTAATTTTTCAAGATATTGGGTGTTTTAAGACGATAAATGATAAAACTACTGCTAAGATATTCAACGTATTTATGATCACCTACATTTTTAAAAGAAATGGCAAATTAATTAACAATGTTGCCAAGTTCAATAAAAAATTACATTGATGAATAATTTGGTGAGATTTAAGAAAAAGTGAATAATCAATTAAATTAAAGCAATAATTTAAAAAAGCTGAAACATTTTTTGCATGATTACATGGTGTTCTTTACCAGTGTACCATCGAGTCATTGCACCATTTTTTTAGCAACCTGTATGTTATAAAAGGGTGTATCATTAATTTTATGTTAACGTTAAATATATATAGAATAACTCAATTTTATTTTTTACAATTTTTGATTAGCAAAAGTTGTATACTGTAAATGTATACCTCAGCATAGAAGTGTTTTGCTATGATTTATCTTTTTATCTTATTACCTAGTCTCAGCTTATGTCAATAATTATTCACTAAGAACTTGCGACATGTCTCTAAATAAATTTAATATTCACGAACTTAAAGTAGGGCCTCCTCGTCAGGGAAACTATGATGGTCTTAGCAACGACAGCTTCGCTGCCGTTATAATCTTACACTAACTAATCCGGGAATATTAAGGTAGTTCTAGAATAAACATAAACACGGATATAATGTAATTAAAATACGGTTCCTAATGTTATAATTTCCAGCAGAGCATTTGAAATTTGGTAAAGTTCTGAATATTATAGGCGACATCGCTACATCACTTTTTTATCTTGGTGATTGCTTCGTCAAACAAATGCTAAAACTTTGTTTGCACGATGCTTTCCTTTTTGCGAAATAGAGAAGTTTTAAAAGTGCGAAAGATCTCGCTTCAGACGAAACAGTGAGAACTTAATACGAATAATTTACATGCCCCAAACAGGTCAGCAACTCATAACAATATGTAAATAATTAATTTGTTTTGCGAAAGAACTCTTGTTTGATCGTTTATCAGGTCTGCTTTTAAGACCAAAAGTTGCCCTTAAGTGGTACATAATTTATTTACCATTCTAGAAATGTAAACAAATTTATTAAATTATATACAGGGTCTAATCTAAATAACACCGAAAAAATTTAGGGGAGGATTCTTTGATAAAAAATAAACAAAAAATTTCCTATTAACCTGTGTCTGGATATGCACCCTTTTTGAGATACAGGGTGTCAAAAAAAGATTGTTTTTCGAGTTTTTTGAAGATGTCTCGGGAACCGTATAAGATACAGAATTCAACTTTTGTACAGATCTTATCATTATATTATTATTCTTGTATTGGTTTTTAGGTTCTCTCAGGCTTACTTTTGTAGTTATTAATAAATAGTTGACGTTTCGGGATTGATTAATCCCTTGATCACATATTTAATTAATAAAATAGATACAATAAAAATTATTTTAGTAAAATGAAAATATAAAAGTATGACATTTACAAGTCAAAATCTAAAAATGGCATATCGTTTGAAACAATGTTTATTTTAGATAATTATTGTTCTTTTACTATTATTGTTTTTTTTTTTTTTGTTTTGTTGAGTTGGTGTTTGTATGTGTATATTGTTTAAAATAACTGTGAATGATATTGTTTGGGAAGTGGTGTTATTTTATGAATCGTTGGGAGTAAACTTCAGGTTAACTTTTATTGTTTTTTATTATTATTTTTATTTATTTTTAATAAATAATATTTATTGTTGTATTTTGTGTGTCTGGAAGAGGGTTGTTTTGATATTATGGTTTGATATATTTGGGAAAGGTTTTTGATTTCTGTTCTATCATTAATACTATTTTTTTCATTCTGTATGTGGATCATTTCAAGGATAGTTCTTTTGTACGTGTTGCGTTCTGTGTCTATGATTTCTGTGTTGTCGTATTTAATATAACTATTCATATTTATTAATAACTACAAAAGTAAGCCTGAGAGAACCTAAAAACCAATACAAGAATAATAATATAATTCATCTATATTGCAATTGGTTCAATATTTACAATGATCTTATCATTGATATTAGCAACTATTCTAATGCTAACTACCATTTTTAAGTATGCCAGCGCCGGAGATTTTTAGGGTTGGGGGGATTTTTATGCCCCTAATATCTACGACGCTGGGCAAATTGATATTTTAAAAGCACACTTTTAACCGTCAATGTTTTCTACACAAAAAGATACTCTTTTATACACGTTTATACAAAATTTTTTGTTTATTTTTGACCAAAGAATCAGCTCTTAAATTTTTTCGGTGTTATTTAGATACACCCTGTATATAATCAGAAAATTTATTCAATACAAACATCAATATTGTTCTTTGTGTCAATTAGACTTGAGGGTATGTTAGGAATTGTCATTCTAGTGGGTTTGAAATTAGTGGACATTTTTGAGCTGTAGAAGTGCTTGCTCGGAAGCCGGTAGCCCAAGATTTCCTGAAATTTCAAATCCAGGAGTTGTATAATAAAATATGGCAAGAAAATTCGATAATATGAATTAAGCCATGATTGAAAAACCACTTAATTATCTGACATAACAATCCAACAATCAATACAACAATCCATACAGTTAGATTTTTTTTATATTATGGTACTCGACCAATTTGCCACTTAAACCAGGTTTCGATTGACCGTAATTTTTGAAATACATACTGTCATTCTAATGGTTTATGGCAATAAAGCAAACAACATAACTAGAAAGTTTTTTGAAACTTTGTTGGGAACGGATCAGAAAATGTCATTCTGTTTCAGTCTAATGTTGCTTACAAAAAAAAAGACCAATTACACCAGATGAGTCATGAGGAACGTTACAAACTTCTACCATACATGTGTCGCATAAGTCCCTTTTAAGGGGAATAATTATCATGTGACCCTTAGAAAACTTCCCTTCTCTGTTAATGGAGAAAAGGTTGATTTGTTAATTTTATTTTCTATTTTCAAAAAAATATCTACTTACACGGATCATTAGAATTTTCAATTTTTTTTTTTAATTTTGAAATGTTACCTATTATGTAGCATTTGATAGGCGTTCTCTAAACTTAGAAATTCCTGGATCGGCTTAAGAAAAATTGATTGGGAGAGTATTTACTAAGAAGTTCACTGTGTATGCGATTTTTAGAAATGTATAAAATGATTTTCAAAGTACACAAATAGACAATGAAAAGTATGTAAAGCAAACAAAATTTGAAAAAATTAGTTCACAATAAAAAAAAAAACCATTGACGTTATGTCTTAACGTAACAAAACAATTCTAATAATTTTTTATGAACTTCTTGTTTATTTTTACTTCTTGAAATTTTGAGGGTGAACTAATGTTTAAAAATCAAAAATTGAAAAATAATTTACATATCCCGGTCCTGGAAGTAATACGAAGCGACAGGACCGGTGTAATTAACGCAGTGTTAACTTAGGATTTACCTGTTTTTGTTAAAATATCTGCAATTCATAATTTTATTCATAGGCTTATTGTAAATTATGATGATATTATTATGTGATAAGTCAAGGTGACTTTTCAGTTATGGTCAAATTTGATCGTTTATAAGAAATTCCCCGAAAGTGTGACACAAATTTTACATACCTACACATTTCTAATTGTGTATTTGTACACTTTGAAAATCAATAATTACATTTTTAAAAACCGCATATAGGCTGAACTTCTTAGTACGAACTCTCCCAATCAATTTTTCTTGAGCCGGTACTGGAATTTCTAAGTTTATAAAACTGTGATGGTCCGTGTAGATATTATGATCAAATGAATATTTTAAAGAAACTCACATAATATGGTAGAAGTTTTAAAGTTCCTCATGACTCACCCTTATGGGTGTATTTGTCATGTTATGCTTTAGACAAACATAGACTGCCCTACCCGAGTATCGTGCTCTTTCTAACGAGGCGGATCACTTTTAGAGCTGCCAGCGCATCAAGATAGAGGAGAGAGCGCAACCCAGTTGAACTGTTACATAAAAAGTCAATATAATTCATGAGAATTCGATAAGTAGTATTATCTATCAATTCGACTAAAAAACGTCATTAGAGTTAAGATCATTAAGAACTAACTTAATGTTGGTTCTTCTTCTCGAAACAATTATTGCGTTCGATCGATGAAATTTTCTTACCGTTCTTCTCATTTAATTATACCATTACTTATTAACAGTCACACGTTCACTGTCCAACGACCCACATGTGGGTCGTGCCACTCTTTCATTATGAGTCCACGAACCACATATGGGTCGTAAAATCTAGGCTTTCTCATACACTTGTATTTAGGTGGACTTGTGAATAATGACTATTCGGTTAAAACTGGACTTTAGGGTAATCTTATAAAAAAAAAAAAATCATTAAGATATGTCGTACCGTTATCTAGAAAAACACCATTCAAGAAATTTAAGTTTCTTCGACAAAAAGTATTACATTTTTATTTTGAATAGGTAGTAGGTAGTATAAGTATAGCTACATAATATAAAAAATTAAAAATCAATGAAAATTAGCGAAACAGGACACACAAAATGCTTGATTACATATTTCGCAAAAGGTGTTTACTTTTCTCGCTTTTAACGATGCTTCTCTAGCTGACCCTGTTTCTTTCAATGTTACATAACAACCATGGCAGCGTTTTCTTACAATCTTCCTATCTTCGCCTCTCTCAATTTCTTGTAATAAATCATTACGTTTTTTCTTCTCTGGAACTTCAGGTGTATTACCTATTTGTTCGAATATTTTTTATAGCAGGAATTAAATTTTTTATTAGGGACTCTCGAAATTTTATAAGAGAAATTTGGTTTCCATGGGGCTGCATCGAGTTGAACAATATATGACTGTTCACAACTAAAGTTCCACAAATTACTTCTATCGCAATTTTCTTGTACCAAGATAGAGATTTACGAAGAGAAGTATAGTAGCTAGATAACTGGTCAGAGATGTCGACTCCTTGCTTGCCAGAATTGTAGTCCACAACAGCAGCTGACTTTAGTTTGTCATGACCAAGTCTGTCTTTACCAACAACGACCATCTTATTGTCGTGACAAGTAGATAGGATATGAACATCTCTTTGATCTTTCCACTTTATCAGAGTCATATAATCTTTTTGCTTCGCAGCTACATCACCTTTTTTTAAGTTTTTGGTTATTACATCATTCGGCAGGCCTGTCTGGTTTTTGCGAATAGTTCCTAATAAATTAGTATTGTGGTCATATAAATATTTTGCTAGCTGAACGCTTGTGTAGAAGTTATCAGTTATTACCAAACGCCCAACATTCAGTAAAGGTCTAATTAGCTCTACGACGGTACTACCAGGTAGATCAAGTCCCTCTACTCTTCTTCTTGGGCTGCATAAATTTTTACGTCCCATGTGAATCCATTTGGTGTACACAATTTGAATAACTTAATGCCATACTTATGGGCTTTGGAAGGGTTATATTGTCTAAACTTTAACCGACCACGAAAAGGGACCATGGTCTCATCAACAACAATTGTGTCGCCAGGTGTGTATAAACTCTGAATATTATTTCGAATGGCACTGAGTAAGCGATCAATTTTTTACAAACACGTCCAACCTCTGGATGAATTTGTCCATATATGGGTCATGCGACGTCTTACCTAATCAAAGTTAGGCGCAGAGTCCCATGACCCATATGTGGGACATGCCATTTCTTATGGAGGACTTCTTGTAGATTAGTTAAGAATAACATTAGGACAGTCAACGTGTTAACAGTCAGTAAGTAAGAAAAATAATAATCGATTTTTATTGTTGAATGCTTACCAAGTATCTCAACGGTGTGCGTGATTTCCCTGGGCTCGAGGGTGCCAATCTGGCACACGTAGTCCCCGGCGTCCTGGGGCTGTGCTTCCTTGATCTCCAGATTATAGCCATTGACCAACTGGATACGGGAGTCGGGAGACACTTTGACGCTACCAGCACTTAGAACCGCGATCCCTTTTTTCCACGCAAGCACATAAGGACCTGTAAGGAAAAATTTCATTTATTATTATTTTTTCAATATTTTAAATATAAAAGCTATGTTTATAATATTAGATATTATTCACATTATCACATAATATGGGTCCTGTCAACACTAATGTGGCCATGACGTCATTGATAATAAACTGCAAGGTTGGAGGCCAGATTTCAAGGCGGAAACTTCAACGGGACTTTTTGTAAAACATTGTAAAATTTTATAAAAAAAAAATGTATTAGGTACATTTTTTGTTTTAAATGTCATGCTTAAATGTCATAAATGTCATGTATAGAGAGGTAAATTTTCGCTCTCAATAGATAAAACAGTGGAATTATTAATTAAACACTTGAGCTTCGAATCAATAATGTTGTACATTTTTGTATTCCTTACAGTTCGATTATCTGAATCACCCAGAGGTGAAAGGAAACTTTCAGGTACAGAACGAAGACTTTGAAGTTCACGCCCTATAGGACTTAAGTAGCGGTGAAAGTTGTTACATAACCCAATATGCCAACCGTGTCAATAGCAGTTTCTCGGAGACGTTCCTTTAGACTTAACTTTCAAGCCACTTTTCAGCTTGTCATCGTAACATTTCCCATCCGAAGGCGAGTTATATTTATCATTAGGCTCTTAGAATGTAGTAAGGAAGCATAGAAATTGGCTTTTAGAAGATTGGCTACTGTTTTTCTTTTCTGACGAAACCAGATTAGATAGGTAGGTAAGTGATGACAAACAGTAAATACTCTCCAGGGAGCTAGTTCGTGACAGAGAATCAGATTTCCCAGGGAGATTGCTAACTATACCTACTTACCTATACTTATCAAGATGTCCCTAGCAAAATGTGTTGATAACAGGTACTGCGATCGCATTTTTATGAAGCTTTAATTATTACTTTATTCATAGGTACATGAGTAAATTCAAATGGTATCTTTATTTTTACTTCCTAAATGAAAAAAAAAATCAGAAAAAAGGAGTTTCTGATGCATCAACTGGGTTTTCAGTTAGTTCAGCTGTTTTCAAGAAAATTTTGAAAAAGTTTTCAGTTTGTGACGTCATTGCAAGTATTGAATCGACTCTAACAATAATTAAAAAGGACGTCAAAATGAGATAAAACCAATTAAAATGACGTCATTAACAGAAAACTTTTCTACGAATTTCTCTAAAACGGCTGAACGAACTGAAAACCCACTTGATATAATCAGAATTACCTTTTTTCCTCAACAAGTGTTACATTTAACATTTTAGTGTAAAATATTTAGGAGAGCCAATATTTACACATTTAATATTCAAAATATAAAATGACACAGTTTATAGCTAAATTAAGAAATCGCGAGCAACGCCTGAAATTTACATAAATTTTGTTTCAGAAAACCTGTTAGAAGAATTGTCGCCCAACGTAAATTAAACGCTTCTTCGACAATCCTCTTTAGCGAAGAACGATGACCGACAAAGACAACACAGGCACTGAGGGGGCAACCTCCAAACAGTCAGTCAAGCCAGAATCGCCAGCCAAAATAGAGCAGGACCGAATCGCCGAAATAGCTCTCCTAAAACTGGGCCTGCGTACCGATAGAAAAGAGCACCGCCTGCATCCGAGACTGGCAGCCAAGTAAGCCAACCGTCGCAGGCAGAAATCAGTAACCAAGTCCGAAAATGGAACAATTTTTATGGAAGTCAGAATAACGTACGACTTCCCAAGGGATCCTGTGTAGAAGGGAAACTGAGAACTGCAGAAAGGGGCGCTTGCTTTGGAGGAGGAAATCAGAAACAGGAAACAGAGGCCCAAAGCAAAGAGTCAATCAGGGACTACGTAACGGCAATTCTGACCCTCATAGGGCGAGACGGCGAGATGTCACCCAACCAAGAGCTTGAGAGAATAATCAGGAACATATGTTGCCGGAATACCGGATACACCTCCAGTTTCACAAAATAGGATCGGTGCGGCACTACTAGAAGTAGTCGAAAACCTCGGTAGATAGAGTTCCTTTGGTGGATGCAAACCCGAGAGAAGCGCAGACTTCCAACCTCGGCAAACTCCACGTCAACCAAGTAGCCAGCATAGGACAAGCGAAGTCTATTGCCGTCAGGGAGGCAATTTCGGGGAGATTGTAGTACCAACAGCCCCAAGAAGTTTTGCGGAAAATGCGGCAACGAAAGCACAGAGTAGAACAGAAAAGAACAGAACCCAGCAGAACAGAACAGAACAGAGCAGAGCAGTACAGAAAGAACATAACAACACAGAACAGAACAGAAGAGCACCTGCTAGCAGCAACAGATGCGTTCCCCGACGGCCCCAGATCGTTTGCTATTCCTATTATCAGATCACCCCTGATAATAGGAACGCACAAGTTTGAAGCTCTTCTAGACACAAGGGCTACACTGGAGAAAGGCTCCAGACCCATTAAGCAACCGTACAGTCAGTACAATCCCCTGAGGCTGTAAATCATCAGCGAAGAGGTCGACAAGCTGCTCCAGGAGAATATCCTCGAACATTGTCCGGGACCGTCTCCCGGGGCAAAGGCATTAGCACCTACGGACATTGAACACGGGGCAAAAAAAAGAAAAATCGCCAGGATGATATTTTTGTTTATTTTATCAGGTGTTTTTATCAACTGACAAATGGCAATTAGCAGCCTTGTGGTGATGCAGCGAACTCATATTCAACCAGTCCGAGGCGCGATCACCCCACCGTCAATCAAGTTTACGGGATAGGTTCAGCGGAGACCCTTTATCAGTACACTGAAACCGAACCCAGCGTACCACCCGAAGGGAGGTGCCAAAAGGAAGGTTTACGATTTTTGAAGAGGGCTAAACCAACTGAAAACCAAGTTGATGCATCAGAAGCACCTTTTTTTTCCTTAACAAGTATTACATTTAACATTTTACTGTAAAAGGTTTAGGGGTGCCAATACTTATAATTGCAGGGAAATTCCCTATAATATGCGAAATACCTATAAAATAACACAGTGTAGAGCTAGAGCTAAAATAAGAAATATCCATGCATGTTTCAGTTTTTTCAGCATATTTCAGCAACGACAACATTTTTTTAATTCAACTGACGTCATATCTGTATCTCTTACCTTTTCCGAGATATCAATTAAAAGCCGGTTAAAAGTGAACACCGTGTGTGTATATTTTGAAAGATTAATGGTTCATTAGGTTTCAATTAAATACAAGCAGCATTTTTGCAAGCCCGGAGGAATGATTAAAATCACTTTAAAGAGTAACGCCACAATCAGTAGGAAAAGATCGTTATTTGGGTGGTGAAATAAATGGTGTGTTCTCGTGAATAAAAACTTGCTTTCCGGATAAGTCATGCATAAAGAAAATTTATTACAGCTGCTATACAAAGAATAAAGACTGAATTTTTCAATGTGCAAGTCTAAAATCCCACCGCCTAGCACGATTATTATGTTATGAAACCAGAAATTAGAAGATGTCAGATATTCAATCATTGTCGCGGTAATTAAATTAATAACAGTCATAAATTGTCCTAAAAATAGATAATAATTTTTATCTGTGAATGCTGGCTCCATGGAATTTATTTACTCAACTAAAAGTTACTCTAGTAGACCATGTAAAACTTGTAATTTTTATTATTTACAGGATGGCCAACTGCAAACTTTCCCCAATATTTTTCTCCATTATTTGCCATAAAGAATGAAAAGTTAGGAAAAATAAATCCTACGATTAGAGGATACGTTTCTTGCTTTATTTATTTTATAACTTTTGATCACTCACACTATAATAGCGAAGTCCTGGAGGAGGTATGTTCGATCTGGACATCCCTCTCATCGACAATATTATACTGCCTTGAGGAATTTCTACAACAGTACCATAATTCACGAAAAACATTCTTACTTTTCAAATAAAATACAAAAATGCGGGAATGATACTAAATGTCGCTGGCAGAATTTGAGAAGGTGAGATGTTAAATCCACTAATGATGCTCTGTATCTCCCTGACTCTTCAATTCTTAAAATTTTATATGGATTTCTATGTAATAATCTGTTGGGGGAAATCAGTTTTCGTTTCAAAGGCTCCAGTCATTTTAACTCGGATCAGAAGTTGTCGAGAATTGATTGTCTTTAAAAAAAGACCTCTGTCAAGAAACCATATACAGGCTTACATAAATTCGAATTAACCAATGCTAAAAAATGTCAGACATGCGACGAGTCGTTAAATTCGATGGAAAACAGTATAATCAAATAACTTTCCGTGAATACACTGTTTTGATAAATTTGAAATAATGCCATTTCAGCCTGAAGAATCTGTAAGTGATAAATCGACTTTTAAAATTTATCAGACGAGGAAGCTTCTGATAAATTCTGCCTCTAAAAATAGCGAACGAAAATGTGGATTATCAAAAGCCACGGCACGGCGTTGAAATTCCGGGACATCAAGCCACTCTTGACGTGCAACTTTAAATTCACCTTTGTTCAAAACGAGTCCCATGTATGGCCTAATAAACAACTTGATGCGATGAAGTGAAAGCATTTTTAACAGGACTTTTCGTGTTTTTACTTCCAAATAAACATGTGAAAGAGAAAATAAAAACATTTAAAATCAACTGCAGCGGGTATACAAAATTATGCTGCCGGCGCAGTGCAATGTTTTGACGTTCTCTTTTATTTGAAATGAATATATAAAGTTTTCACAATGACAAGCTGGTAAAAAATATTTAAAAACAACTCAAAATGGTATTTTTTACGTTAATCAAAATAGTGACAACTTAGGTCGGTATATACTCAGGTTTCATGTTCATCCACGTACCCCCAAGGTATGTGGAGCTAACAAAATAAATTGCCTTTATTTGAACAACTTTTACGTTTTTCCCAACAACTCAACTTTTTGCAAACAATTTAGAATTATCTTCTTAGGTAGCTTTTTCGATATGGAAGTGTTCAACAGAAAATAACAGCAGTCCTGAAGAGAACGAGAATAAAATTTATATCGTAACCACACCTTTAAAATTAATAAACTGGGCATTTTTATCAACACCTATTAACTGTTCTTGATCGGGAAATTAAAGGTAGTTTCATCAAGGTCTCGTCAGTTTCCTTATAGTCACTCCAGATTGCAGAATAATTGACTCATCGACTTGATCAACTTTAGAATTAGAACGTTGTGGACACGGCCTGACCCAGGAATGATTCTAACAGTTTCATAAATACTTTAATGATAGAGAAAAGAACCTCTTTCCGGTGATGAATTTTCAATTCGATTAAAATTCAATTGAGCATGAGTCATTAAAATTTCTGAAAATAATAGGGCTCTTGCACCTACAAAATTTTTTATAAAAAATGTGTCATGTAAACAGAACTGAAACTTATTTTTTTTATAATAAAAAAAAACAGATTGAAAAAAAATAATAAGCATTACCTATTATGACATATAATTATAATACTCTCCCGTGCCTACGAAGATTTTATTATTAGGATTACCACGACCATGTTGAAGGAAACGACAGAAATGTGAAATATCCATTAGGGAATGTCGTGGGAGGTAACTTAATACGACAAACGTTTAGAAGGGATGCTTTTATCGGCCCATAATAATAGGAAAGGAATGTTTGGAAGCCCTAAGATTTATATCTTGATTTCTGCACAGTCAGGTTCCCTCTGACCTGGAGGTAAATTTATTAAGTTCATTATTCCGCAAACAAGTCACAGCGGTTCTGGCTCTTTGCTTCTTGGGGCGGGTAGAATGAGACAAAACATTGCTGTCAGATAGTGCCGTGTTGCAATTCACTTTAAAAAATTTACTGAAACTTTGCACCGTAAAAAAACATTGTCATACCTATAGATAGAAAAATAATTAGTTTCGTTGTTCAAATTAAATCAAAGTCTAGTGGGGTAGCAGGCGCATTATTCCATGGACATGGAGACATGTCCTACTAACTATCTCTAATCAATTGCCCTCAATGGTAAACACAATTATAGGTTTTGTATTCCCGGATGGTAGGGGATCAATTCAGGACACGTGCCATTATCGACTGAGCGAGATAATTGAACCTGTACACTAGTTTGCAGAAACTTTAAATTATTGCCGAAAGTTTAACTTTATGATCCCGCAAATTGCGTGGGACTACATTCTCGCTCGCTGCCAACTAAATTTAATTTCTTAGTGGAACTCCGTCGTATAACGTAACCGAGTGCTTCATAAAGTTATGAATGCCATTAGCAGGGTATATAGTATCTTAAAATGGGTTTATTAAAACAGATTTTGACCGGCAAATGAAACACACTGTTCAAATCTTTGGAAATTGCCACAATGAAGGTATTGACTAAGATTTTTTAAGGTCAACTGAGTTGATCATCATCAAATCTCTCGATTGACAAAAAGGGTTTTAGGTTTAGAAAATTATCATTTTTGTTTATATTTTTTTTGCCTAGACATTCTTCCTACTTGATTACACCATAAGTATAACAATGTAACTTATTTTTCTTATGCATTTTATTAGGGTGCTTTAGTAGTACATATAATGAATACATAGTATTTTTAATTCCGGAGTCTACATACAAGAAATGAGATAAATATTAACTTTTAATTACACAAGTTTTAAGCAATTATAGAGGGTGTTAAAAATGAGTAGGTGAAGCTCACAAGAGCTGGGTTATTTGGCCAAAAATAATAAGACTTTCCTCAAGCCATTTTTCATTTAGACGCGTCCCTCTTTCAAGATACAATGTGTCACAGTTAAATTTTTGAAGAAGTTTTTTATTCATTTCTCATTTTTAAAAAGAGATTCATTTGAAGTTTTGCAAAACTTTCTCATGACGGCATACTGTTTGCTTAATTGTAGAGAATCGAAGTTCGAACGGAGGATCAAGCATTTTTAGATCAAGCATTCATTTCTAACATTTTTTTCACTCCTGTAAAATTTTTATACCGGGCTTGCTTTAAGAGGTATTTCAACTTATCTGTTTCATTGATAATTTCGATGTTATATTAGGCCTCACCTAGAACAAAAATTTTTCAAAAAAATAATAATTAACGACAAAAATTTTGAGAAGTCTTGAATAAACATACAATACAATAATGAAATGACCAAGATTGCAGAAGCAACGTGCCATTATGTCATTGTCATTGTCTGTCCTTGATCTGAATGTTCTGAATATTGGAAGTAAGGAGATATTAGAGTTGAAAGGAGGGGTGTGTTGACTTCACTGGCCGGCCAACTATCCCCAAAGTAAGAAGTGAGTTTGAGAACAAAGGGTTGTACTTTGTTTTCTGTCATTTATTATTATGGTACGATTAAGTTTAAAAAGTCATATGTGACGTCATACTAACCGTCCGAATTAAGATTTTCAATTTCACCAGTAAATGTCAAACAGTTGAATTTCAAGGTGCGAATGAGCGTAAATTATTAAAGGAATCATTCAAACAATGAATTGAACGGTTCAAGTCAGTTTAACAGCCACTGATAACTACATATAGTATATATTACATATACTACATATACTCATTCAAAAACAATGTTGATGTATATTTATTTATGCGGGATGCAGTGTTTAGACAAACTTGACGGTTTCTACGAGAACCACGTAAATGAAACAAAATAAATCGAACCATCAAGAGGATGTGTATTCTCAATCGATACATATATGCATTTTTAACTTAACTGTACATATATAATACGATTATGATTAAAATTATTGTGTTTTTCTGCGAATTCAATGAACGTAGCGACATTTTATCCTTATTTTCCGTCAAACTCAATTAAAAAGAGTGGATCATTATTTGATGAATAATTATTTGGCGATCTATTGAACTACGTATGAAAGAATCTCATATGAATCTAACGTAAAATTTTCGTCCTTGCCATGGGGGTCAATTAAAAAGCCAACAGGTAGTCGAGGTTTCCAATCGGACCTCGGACAGGGGTCCCACACCTCATAGGCGGGTAGCTTGCTAACGGTTAATCTAACAACGGTAAGATTCATTCCCACGGTTACCTCAAAGATGTAGATTTCAGTGGTAATGGTGTGCTTCATTTTAAAATGATTCAAGCGAACGCTTAGCGACAGGGTGAGACTTGTCTTTGTGCGAAAAAGGATTAATTAGATTTGGCGACAGTTGTTGAGAAAGTTGATACCTATGCGCTTTTCAGAAACCACAGTTGATTTTTTCTAGAATTGGAACTGAGACCGAGTTTTTCTCTGTGGTGCTCTTTTCCTGGTAGTTACAGGTCTAACATGGCACTGTTAGCTCTGTAAGGGCTGCTGGGGACAATAAAATAAAGTAGGTGTGGTAAAACTAATTTGTTTCATTTATCTCAAATCTCCTGTCCTTAGCTTCATGTCTATTCATAAAAGAATCAACAAACAATTAAATACAACGTTAAGTTTCAGGGGTTTCTAAAACTAGACACGCAACCTCAAATTCAAAGCAAGAGTTCAGGGCGGAAATTAAATCAGGTGTTCATGACAGAGAAGTTGACATTCCAAACGTCAAAGCGAGATTCTTGTTTTTCTTTCATTTACGCATTCGATTTAGGAAATTATTTAGGCCACATTACAGATGAATGTGCATGAACTACAATAAAAGGTAGGTTTGACTACAACAGATAAAGACGATACAATTGATTGGGAGCCTTGAAGAAATTTATATTTACGTAGGCAAGTAGGTAGATCTAATCCTAATGAGGTCAGAACTTTTAAAGTGAACATATTCTATTTTTACTGTTTGTTAGTGTGAAGATTGTCAGAAAAATGCAAGAAATGCAATATTTTTGAAAATAAAACACTTTCTTATGTTTCTAAATTACCTAGCCGAATAACCAGTAAAAAGGACAATACAAAGTATGTATAGGTAATTGGTGGAATATAGAAATATATATATTTTAGAGATATTTACAACGAATTCAAAACATTCACTTCAGCAGAATAATAAATTGAAAATATGATCACAGTTTATAATATTTCCGGGGTGTTTTATTAAAAATCGATTAATAAAACACGATTCACGAGTTGTTAATTAATAGGCGCCTGGATGTGGTGAATCAAATAAATGTTGAAACTGACATATTTTTCAGTTATCGCAGAATAATAATGTATCTAGTTTTATTAAATATTTATTATTTATGATAACCCTTTTCATGTAATGGTAGTGAACTTTAAAAAAACAAAATTCCCCTCCCATTCAAAGTAATCCCTGCTGACGTCGAGAAAACATTTAATAGAACCTATAGCTAGCTAATAGTTATGTACACGAGAATTCATACCTAGCTAAAGCATCAGTTTTTTAAGATCAATTATTTAAATTAAAAAGCCTATCAGTTAATCAGCATTTATCTGATACACGTCATTTCATGACATGCTGATGAGTCCATAATAGTCACGAAACGGTACCGTTTAGAGATATTTAGTAAGAACTATAATTATCGAAACTCACAAAAAAAGAGTTCGCTTGATACCTCAAGATGATGTCAAAAATTCTAACCAGAAAACTGGCTAAAAAAATTGAAGATTTTAAATTTGATTGTCAGAAATAAATGAAACGGATCAGAAATTGAGCAATCATTGGAGGAAGATAGTAGGCTACAAAAAAGTACCCAAAATAAACTTTTGCCATTCTTTTTTTATAAAAAATCACAATATCACCGTTAAGTAGACTGTATAGTTTGATAAAAAATTTCTGAGGATTGCCGATTAATTGGCCATAAAGAGATTGATCCTGCTTTGAAGCTGACAACCTTGTAGGTATAGTTGAAGCGAGTTTTATCATAAATTATTTAATTTTGAAAAGTCTAATCTTACACAGGCTGGAAAAGCCCATGCTATTTCCATTGAAAATAATAATCGCCAATTCCCCGTTAATGAGATGAACCTCTTGGAGGTGCCCTTATAATTTTCACATAATCTTCTTATACTCAGGAATTATTAATTAAAAACTTCATCAAATAAATTTGTAGATTCTCTAAAAACGTTATTTGATTCAGCCAAATCTCTCAAAAGCACAGCCTGTGTTTGTACACAGTGTTTTTGGCATGACGTCATAAATACCGAAACATGTTAATTTCAAAATCTAAACGGAAGTTATTTTTTTAATGAATATCAATTATTTTATGAAACATCTTCTTGTTAGGGTTTCTAATAAATTTTTGCACTTTGAATTAGATTAGTAAAAACTTCTGTACACAAACGACGCAAAAGTAGGTCTTAAGGATGTTTGCTTCTAACTTGAAGAAGAGTGTATAGGTAATAAACTGTGTAATTATAAAAAAGTCAATTAAGCAAAGAAAGAAAAATCCCGAACACACGATATCGTGGATTTAGTTCCACAAGGTATGCAATAAAAAAGACATTCTGGCAAGAGATGCCGGGCATGATAAATGTTTTGCCCAGAACCGAAAGCTTTTTCGTGTAACTGTTCCCCATTCTGAGTTTTTTATAGACTTAATAATTTTTATTATTTTTCACTCCTTACATTACTCGCGTATTTCCATCATGTGTCCGGATGCAAGCCGAAATTATATAACTGTGGTTAGTGGTTTACGGGTAACTGAAACAGTGGAAATGTAATTATCAAAATCTCTCTGAAAACATGGAAACCGTCATGACATGATGCTTTCAGATGTAATTTAATTTGCTCCGGTAATAACGTTACTTGCGTTTTATACAAAGACGACTTGCAAGTCCTATAACTTTTTGTTCCAATGGCTGTTAAAACTTTGAATTCTAGAGTTAAGAACCACCACTGCTGAGTTTTATTACAAGAGATGTATAAATACTTCTTACTTACTTACTTCAGTGTTAACGAAATTATAAGCACTGTAATAGTTACGGAATTTATATGAAACAACTCATTTGTAACCCTGTTTACATTATTATGAACATTAACACGTTTTCCTTTTAGGATCTTACATTAAAACATTTAGAAACATTTACTATAACTCTTATGAAGTCCTACTAACGCTTAACTTAATCTCATTTTCTAAATATTGTCCTATCAGGTTGACGAGATCAGGTAATGATTCACCACTTTCTTCTCGTTTACTCTAAAATTAACTTTTAGGGCAATTAATAGATTTTTAGTACACCTACTGTAAGGGTTTTTTTGATAGCCCTAAAGCCCATAACAATAATATCTTAATAAGTTACAAAAATTATAAATATAGCACAAAGAACAAAGACAACGAGGTATTTACACAGGAATCATACCATCACTACCCAGCTCGCCGTTCACGGACCGGTCAACGCCGGCCCCACGTCCCGGCAGTTCGTGATAGCTTTCTCCGTCGAGGCAGGATTGCGGATTCCTACGGAGGCGGTTTCATCAAACCCGGCAGGAGACGGGATTGGTAAAGGACCTAGCGGATTCAACACATCCGTCCAGACGTGAACTGTACCTATCGACTCATAGGTAGAAAAGTGCGAGCAGCACTCGGTAGGTTGAGTCATCCCCTTGTCACCGTTTGGGGCCCGACTGCCAGAACGAACCAGTAGCCGTCTTTTATTAATTTTTTAACTATTAATTTAACTATTTAACAAAATATTCAAGAATTATTCAAAGATTCAATATTTTCAGAGATAAGATTCCTCAACAATTTATACTACTACTCTCCTGGTGGTATCTATGTAATTTTTGAAAGAGCTTTAAAAAATATTGAATTTTTAATATTTTATAGACTTTTTTATTAAAGTGAACATACTGTGCTATTCTAATACGTAGGTAATTACTCAAAGATTCTAAACTACGTATACTTATTGCGCGATTCAATAATGCTTTCTTTACTAATAACTTTGACGTATTCAATTTTTATTTTCTTGTTAAAATTTATATTTCGAAACGAATTTCATTAAAAGAAAGTTCTTACTCACTTTTATGTTTTAATCTCCAATCTCCTCTTAAACACTCAAGTGATTATGATAAAACTCTGACGTGCCCCCCGCCACAGACGTAAATAAGCGCAGGTGGAAAAAATCACTTAGCACTGTCATAAATTAAAATGTAGATGTGCAAAGATGAATTGAGACGTTTAAGAACCGTGACCCGAAAGCGCAGCAGCGAGAGTAGGATTCGAAAGATGAAAAGTTCCTCCAGGTAATGGGATTCCCCAAGGCTTCTAATTGTCAGAAGATACATAAACAAGATCCTAACTTCCCTTACAAACTTTAGGGCAATTTTCCTTGAAAATGTACTCGCCAAAACTTTATAATTCTTCATTATTAATATGGCAAAGCCTAACATTTTTCTTGTCTTCATTTACCTGTACAAAAAAGAAAAGTTTTCCGGAGAATTCCTGAATAATTTACACTGATATGACGTTAAGATAATATTTTTTGCTGGAAACCTCGGCCACTTAAATTGTTTTCCCTTCACAATTTTTTTACTGTTAAATGGATCCGGAAAAGTTGTAATTAAATATCCAAGTACGTATATCAGTATAAAATTTTCTGGAAAGCTATACAGGGTGTCTCATTGAGAATGATATTGATGCTATTTACTGAAAATTAAAATATCTATTAAATCGAAAATATGACTCATAGCTCTTAGTATTATACAAAGTTATGTATTGAATTCTTGAACTGAATTTTAAGATATATTTTCTTTATAGTAACAAGGAGAAAAATATTAATCGTATCGAAGTTAATTTTTGACACTGATAAATTTTCCGATTAAGTATGCAAAACTAGCGAGACGTTGATCTCTTGTCTTAAATTTTATAGTTATTTTCAAAATAATCGAAATTAAGTTATGTTAAAGAACAATATTTTTTGTTTCAATGTTGCAACTTGACATCAATGCATCACTCGCTTAGCATTATTTTTGCCTCAAAATATACCACAGCTTTCCGAAATAGGTAAAAGTAATTAATTAATTAATATTAACCCAGATACCGGTTGCTTCTATGAAAACCTTGATTCTCTTCCACTTCTTCCAATATAACTTAGGTTAAAGTTTTGTTCTGGAAAATCCGCTCAAAGAGGATTATTTCCAAGTTTTTATCTTTCCCCAGTTCTGAAGTAGGTGTAGGTATACCTATATACTGTAAAAGAGTAGGCAAAGAAAGCCTTTAACTATCTGATAGCCTGTGTAATTAAAACATACCTGATGTGTTGTCTCTCTCGCTATTGTGCAAAATATACTATTAAAAGTGTAGTAACTTTTTTAATTATAAACTCCGCAACTAAGCCGGCGACAGGATAACTTTTTATTAAGTAGAGTATTACTTACAGGCAGAAGTAATATCATAAGCGATATCCGCTTCCTGAGATTTATACGAATTATGCATTCTTCCTGCTTTTTAGTTTATGTATTCCTTTAAGCCTCGGTTTTTAATTTCAAAGTTTGAGGTCCTAATATACATAGCAATAACAGCATCTTACACAATAGCAAAGTTACAATAAATCGGAAATTAATATTAGCAATGAATTATTGTTTATTTAATTTAAATTATCAACTAAAATCCTGAGTGTTCATGAACAAAAAAATACACTAATATGGTAAAAAAATTTTTTTTTTGCTTGCACAAATGAATAGAAATATGCAGTTGCACATTTACTTAAAACATGTTTTAAGCACAATTTTTTCCTCTTATCCTCTTCAATATTAATTGTTTCTAAATTCCTGATTTTGCTGTTATTTAAAGAATTAGGTATTGTTCTTGAGAATTTTTCAGGGCTCCTCCGATACGGTTTTCTTTCTAGTTTGAACTGATTTCATCCTCGGTTCTTGTACAGATGTGGACGTGGCCTACGATCTATTCTATTGTAAATTACAACGCTCTTGAAGTGTTCAAGTATTACAAAAAGAAAACCATCATCGAAACAACAAAAATTTACCGGTTAAATTAAACCGATTCAAAAAAGAAAGATAGAAGGATGACCTGTTTCGGGATTTCTTCGAAAATAAATTTTCAAGGAAGAATTTGGAGGTGGCAAGTTTTCAAATTGACACCCTGTATAGCCGCTACTTTTGACTGTTATAGTAAATTTGAATTTATTAAGAATTCAGATTATTAAATTCCTAGATTTACAAAAAAAAAGAAAATCACCCAACTAAACACTTATTAAAAATATTATTCACAGCCGTTTAATATTTACATTACTTATTTTACTTACTTATACCGTGTGTCCCCGGATCGACTTTAAAAGAGGAAAAACTTTTTTGTTTTTGATTTCTCAGAAAATTTCACTCTTCATGATCTGGCCTGCTTGATTTCAAATCCCCACAACAAAAGTTACTTTTTAGGTAACTTGAGCGGTTCTTGAGATAATATAATTTTTCTTTAATAATTGGAATTTTTTTCATATGTAATTTAATTTTTTCTGAAGAAATTCAAATAATCGTAACATGAAATGAAATTCTCAAAAAGGACCACTATTAATTTTCTATTCGAATAATGCTCCTCCTTTTTCTGTACAGATTTCAATGCGAGCTTTCCCAGTTCCGTAACATTGAATTAGATAAATTCTTTGTTGTAAAGTCAACATTATAGCATACAGTAGATTAATTTGCAGTTCAATTGATTTGTTAGATTTGACAACTGCTGTCAGTGTTGTTTTTCAATGAAATCATCATACCAAGCTTACGTCTAAAAATTACGAAAAAAAATTTAAGTGCAATTATTGAAGAAAAATTATATTATCTCAAGAACAGTTCGAGTTACCTAAAAAGTCACTTTTGTTTTGGGGATTTGAAATTAAGCAGGCCAGATCATCAAGAGTGAAATTTTCTGAGAAATCAAAAACAAAAAAGTTTTTCCTCTTTTAAAGTCGATCCGGGGACACACGGTATAAAAAAAAACAACAAGATAATTTAGAACAATTCGAAAATGAACTTCAATTATATCTTCGTGACTTCATGTTAATTTACTCCAGCAACAATATTTTGGTTTATTAACGTATCGAAGAATAATATTAGTACACTTTGCATGTTTGAACTCTGGGTCTATAGGAGCTCGAAAAAATCCTCAAATAATTCGCGAAATTTTTACCGTAGACAGCAGAATTTCGCACAGTTCTAAATTCCTCAAGGCATCATAATTATGAAAGTACAGGAGCTGCATTTCAAGAGAATCTCAAGGGTAAAATAACGCAAATTACAAATTAAATTCTTTACGCTATGGTGGGTCTACATAATCAGACATAATAAAGGAAAAATCGAGCATAACTTCGTTCTTATAATTTTTGTCCTCGTCGTTCCACTCGAATAAGCGAGTTTATAAAATGTAATTAAGTTTAAAATTTTTACCGTTTCTGCTTCTTCGTGACTGACGAATAAAACTACTTTTTTCCAGAAAATGTATTTTATTAAACTTCCGTTTCTCATAAGGACTAATATATTTTTGTTTCATTCAATTAATGTTTTATGAATAATTATTATTACTAGAAAAACTTTGTTCACTAATAATATAATAATATAAAAAGTCAGCTTTCCTGGAAAAATTATACATATTATACAGGGTGGTTAATAACAATTTGATGCTCACCAAATAATGCTCGGAAACGGTAATTTAAGCGATATGGCGTCGGTTAAATGGAAAAAAATGCACAATTTAATTATGCTCATTAGGAATCTGAAACAGAATTTTGGCAAAATCCAGGCGTTAATCTAAAATATCCTGGAAAAAAAACAAAAATTGGATTTCTTAGCTTTTTTTTCTCTTTTTTCTTCCTTTTAGCTACTTAAGTATTTGTTTGATTTTTTTTTATTTCGTAGCTTTACATAATAGTCAAAAACTAATAATTTGAAATTAATAAATTCAAAGCCGACTAGATCCTACAGTTTAAATGAAAAATCCATCAATTAAAAAAAATTAATAAAAAAAGACTTTTTCATCAAATTAGGCAGGTTAGTAATAAAAATGAATTTCCTTTGGTTTTGTATTAACATTCGATGAATAATTTCATTTTTAGAAAAAGGAATTATAAGCCTTAGAGCTTGGAATACTTGTATGCAAAATGCATATTTTATATGCATGCATATTTTTGTAGCTATTTTTTTTATAAATGAATAATGTGAAAAATACTATTTTGTGTATTTCAGGAATTCATGTTCCTTTAATTAACTTTCTTGGAAATATTTTGGAGTAGTTTTACTAGGTGTAATTAACATTGTATTTTTAGGGGGTAGATGAAATATATTGATCTAAGAATTTCAATGAAGGTTTTTTCCATACATCATAATATAACCAAAATGAACAAAAATTACAGGGAACTTTACAACAATAAGAGTGAGCATTACAACAGTTTAATTATGATGTAGTGCTGTTGTCAAAGGAATGATATAATCCCTTTAGGTAATTCCTGGAAAATTTAGGTAGGCAGGTAATGCATTCCGAATATACAGAAACAAAAACAATTTTATCTTTTTCGCTTCTTTGTTGGGTAAGTATATGGTAAACATGGTAAACATAACAATGTTTTATGTTGAGAAATATTATTAGTTTTTTTTTTCATTAATATTGCGTTAAGTTAATTGATTAATTAATTAAATGCGTAAATTAAATAATAAATACTGAAAGTAAAGGTAATTTTGTAATGAAACACGTTTTATTTGGCATATTGTTGGGGAATATTTTACCTGTTTTTAGTCCATATTTGCATGCATATTTGTTATAATTTTCATGCATATTTTCCAACCTGTAAGCATAACATTTTTTTCTCAATTTTTTTTATGATAATGAATTTTTGACTGGTTTTTCATTTCAGAACGAATGACATGAAAAAACACCGTGGGACCACAAGAAAAAGGAAATTTGACTATGCAAACCCTGGGATTTATAGTCTACTTACTGTCTTTTGAAAATTCTTGTACGGTAAAGTGGATTGATAGCTCATGAGGACTCAAATAAACATACACGAAAAATAATGTTGATTTTTTCAGTAATAAAAAAGACATAAAGAAGGAATCTCGATTTTTCAGTTTTTTCACCATAGGTAGGTACCTATATTTCAGCAACAACTGAAAATTCCGCGATGGTGCCTTCATAGCTTAGAAGCCTGATTACACGGAAATTTATGATACTCCTACTAAAAAGGAGCGAAATTTGGAGCTAAACATTTTCAATTAATCCATTAATAATTATCAAGATTTTGTAAAGTAGGAAAGGAGTGATAATATAAATTTTTTATATTCTTATTGAATAAAATTCCAATTAGGTATTAGAGCTTTTTGGATGAATTATGAAGGTTATTGTTCGTAGGTATTAAACTGTTCATAATACCCGGCTCTTGTCCAATCACAGCTACTAACAATTCACAGAGCCAAAGCTATTTCAAAGACATTTCTCAGAATCCAAGCATGCGCAGGAAGTAGGTACTGACTGGAAGTTGTTACAAGCAGTAAAATAAATAAAAAAATATTTTTAATTAATTTTTTTTTCTATTTTTATCACAGTAGAAAAAGCATAGTATTAAATTCGTGAATAGGGCCATTATTCACTTGATGATGGCTTCATAATCGCTCATATAATACAATACTATTATTGAATCATTTGCTGGGAAATAATTTTCGTTGTTGCAGTAACAATCAAGAATATACATTGAAATGGATGCTATGTTTAAATATAATAACCTGAATGAGGTGGAGGGGGGTGAGGACCGATTAGTTGCAATATAAAGCTTTTCTGAAACAGAAAAACTTTTCATTTTGTCACTTTTAATAAATTTTCGCAATATGTAATATGTAATAATTTACTACTCCAGCTATAAGATCACAAGCAAAAAAAATCAATTTCATTTGTTACCAGTATTACAATGGATCATATCAACTTCTTGTTGGATTTTTTTTTTCATAGGACATTTTTCTGTAAGACATAAAGTGAAGCGGGTAGAATTTAATAAAAGTTACAAGGTTAAGGTTATACCTATTATTACCCCGCCGTTATAAAAAGAACAATATGAAGGTTGATAACATATTTGTATTTTGACTGGCTTTTCAATAAGCACATAAAAACCAAAAAAAAACTAAAGAAATAATACCGTGAATTGGGTTCAGAGCTATAATATAATAGTCGATTTAATAAAAGAAGATATTTGGGCTGTACAATTTTCATAAATTCTTCATTACGGTTCTAGTATAATAACCCTTCATATTCGCAGGAATTCCAGGCGATATAACGCGATCTGGGGCTGTTGATTGAGGCCTGTATGGCCATTCCTTCCTTCCTGGCATGGCCCGACGCGCAGCGCCGCTTTATTATTGGGAATCTCCGCATTTCTGCCCGTCTACCAGGCAGGAGGAGGCCCGACTTATAATTGACTCTTCATCATTCAAGTTAAATCGAATGCTCTCAACTGCTAAATTAAATTTTATCGTTACTTGCAATCCATTTAAGTTTCGGAAGTTATCTTCACTAACAAAGTATAATTTTCTATTCAGTGTTATTGTTTATTAGGTGCTATCAAAACTTCGGTTATGTTTTACGTATAGAGCCCTAAAAGTTTCCTCAAAATTAGGATTCCTGGACCTCAGTAATTTCAAATTACAAACTCAAACATTTAATTGTAAATAATAGAATAAGGCGTGATTGGATTTTACTGATTTTATTGTCCTGGGACAGATACGATCTTCCTTGTCGTGGTTTCATTTTTCAGTCCAGTTATTTGTTTTCTTATACCTGTACCTATAATAATAGAGCAATAGGAATTCTAATGCGAGTAAGTAAGGTCGTAATTTCAAACAAAAAAAAATTTATTACGCATGAGACTCATCATAAGTTAAAATTACGAAGAAAGGTGGATTAAAGATTTTTTATTTTTTTTTTCCTAACCTTATATTTAACTTCTAAAGTAGCGTACTTACTCCAACGATGTTCGAGTTTCCCGATGCTTTCCCTGAAACGACTTTACTCCGCACGCTCTCATAATACTCTTTAAGTGGGGCTTTATAACTTCTTTGAAATTTTTTCCTGGCAATTTTTTTATTGATGGAGGGGGAAGTCAGAGGCTTCCAAGCCCAATAAAAATGGAGGTAGAGACTTAACAAATTCGGACACTATAGTTCTTCTACTTTCTGCACCATAATATTGGTGTCATTACTGTGCCTATGTATATAAAAACTTTGAGAAGCAAAAGGTTCAAAAGTTAAGAATAGTAGTATCGTAATTGAAAAAATTGTAAAAATTATGACTTTATGGACAGTTTACCATGTTGTGGCTGCCTCTGGGTATCCACTGCTGAGATCATCGTCTCGTTGTTCCTCTTTTGAAATCATTAATCCAAAAATGAAAGAGAACGCTTACCTACTCTATTTTACCTCCTTATCATGGACATATGGCAGTATGTAAGTGAGGAATCCGGCCTGTGTCTCAACTTCAGTAAGACAAAGTGGATGCTGATAAAGTAATAGTCAAGAACCATCTCGGCAATTACGGATAAATAACCAAATGATCAATCACGTAGAATTGTAGACTCTTATTTTATACCTTGGCACGACAGTACCTGCAAAATGGGAACAAGCCACATAGATCAGCGCAAGAATTGAACACGCAAGAGTTTAATAATAACATAAGAGGACTCCTATGTTGCGGAAGCATGGAGGCTGACCGAAACACTGGATCAGGAAACTGGAGGCTTTTGAAATGTGGGTGTACCAACGCATTCTCCGAATATCCTGGATCGAATATACCACCAATGTAGAGGTAATCTGCAGAATCGGAAAAGAAAAATAAATTGCTACCACAATCAAGCAACGGAAAAAAGATTTGGTCACATATACTGAGACACGATAAAATACCACCTGCCCCCGTTAATCATTTACGGGAAGATAGAAAGCAAACAGGACCCAAGTGGAAGAAGACACTCTTGGCTCCAAAACTGCGGCAATGGTTCGAACTCACATCTGTTGAGCTATTCAGAAGCGGTGCAAACAAAATCAGAATTGCCATGATAATAGTCAACATCCGCGGCGGACAAGGCACATGAACAAGAAGATCAATATAACCCATTTTTGAACAATAAAGTGGATTTGTTCTTTTTACTGCCATAAACAAGAATCTAATATCTGTCAGACGGAGAAATCGACGGAGAAATCTGAAAAATAGGACAGAAAACATAAATCCATAAGTATCCTGAAAAAAGATTCAGGGTTATCCAGACGGCCATGCTGTTCTTCAAGAGTCTTCAGTCTTGTTTGTTTACCAGAAACGGAATTACCAGAAACCAGAACAACTTCCTTGTTGAAACCTAAAAAGACGCCTAAAATTCTGAATCAGATTTCGTAGAATTTGAATTCTACTCTTGCCTTTTCGCGATCAGTCAATAGAAGGATGCATTCTGAGCTTATATTCTATTGATTGGCAACAGCTGGCGCCCAATGCGGATCCATGCCAGTATACGTAATTCCCAGTTACATGATTTTCCAGGAAAGTCAAAGTAAGTAAAGGATTTTATTCGTATTGGAACAAGAAGTACTAAGTTAAATATTTCTAGCGGAAGTGGTCTGAGATATTGTGCAGCGGGAAATGCATGAATCGAGACGTGTGACTCTGTGTTCATGCATTTCCGGCTGCCTGATTACATTCCGCGCTTAGATCGCTCCCGGTCCTGCTGTCTCGTGTTGGTCTGCGAACACATAGGTACTGCCAGAGATAGTCAGAAATTTACATCTTACGCTGCGTTCGGAAGACCCATACCTAGATTTAGGTAAGTTAAAGGATATTATGATTAATTTTAAATGAGAGCGATAAGGTTTACAAGGGTTCAAAGTGACTAAAGTTTCAATCGAGAGCAAATGCTAGTTACGCTGTTGTACCCTCACTGATTAGCGATCCTCTACTTAATTCTGAAACTCCTGGAAACAGCGAGTGTCGTCTTAGCTTCTTCTACTTGTCTTATTATTGTTTTTTTTTATAGCTTGCAACTATAGCATGGCCTGGCAGGACTTCTGGGATTAATTATTTTGGTAGGCTGTGATTATGGTACATGCAAGCGTGTAAAAGATTATATCGGTAAAAATATATCAGGCTTGAAATCGAATGAAAATTTTGTAATAGCAGGTACCAACTAATAAATGTCATAATACTAACCAAAAGTTGAAAAGAATCAAGGCTAATAATATTAAAAAGTACTTTTTTACATTATTTTTTGGTACAAATCCACTTTAATTTAAAATACCATACAACCAACGCTGATTCTATTAGCACAATAAGCCCATGAGGCTGAGGTGCTGCCGGCGATTTTGTATCAGACGGCCCTCGAAGGAACAAAAAAGTTGCTTCTATCCTTACCCAAATATAGAACCAACGAACAGTAGAGTCAACAATAACGCCTAGAGAAAATCCTATTCCATTTCAGATGTGATTGAAAAATGATTCCAAATATAAATGGAGTTGATTGTGTGAGAATAAAGGGTATAGAATAAAAATGGTCTGGTATTCTTTATTACCAGAAGAGATATATAGGTATGGATATCTATCTATCTATGATAGTGCAAACTCTCTGTGGTTATAAAAGGAAGTGAAAGGATTATAATAACCGAGTGTCAGTAGTAGGTGATTTGGGTGCGCCCCATCTATCGGGACTCGACGCCCCGCTCCACCGGGAACTGCAGCAGCAATTGCGAACTGGAAATAACTGGGAATATCCTGAATAAAATATAGAGTTCCACTCAGTCGGTAAGTGAGATAATAATCCGATGGATCAGGCGACCTACTTCGGAGGACTTCCACTAAGACTGCCGAATGTCGGCGGGCGGCTCTGATCGATACATGCTGAGAAATTATGCCTCCTCTCATCACTTATTTCGGCACTATCCGAACATGTTTATCAAGTCGAATCAAAGCTCAAATCAATGACGATGTCTGCGAAGGAATGTACCGTTTATGGAAATAAATCATATTGATGCTATAAAGTAATCGTTAACTCTGGACTTGAATTTTATTGGAAGAATCTGATGTTCTAAGATCTATAATTTAGGAAAAAGAATTCCGGGTCTTCGTTCCCTCCTTTTAAAGCATCAACTCCCATTTCAATTTCTATCCTCTTTCGATTGTTGTAGAAAAAAATGAATTAGGTACTATCTTACTGGGATATCACTGATTCTTATAAGAAGATTTTTGTTGTCACGAATTTAAGAAAGACGTTAGATTTTCTCTAAAAATCTTGCGGATATCAGGGTCCTATTGCCATATTCGTCAGAAAAAATAAGTCTCAATCAAGACTTGGATTGTTATCCTTAACGAAAATAAATACAAAACCCTTCTTGAGCAGTGAATTCTTCTTTTCGGTGAAGCAGATTCTTTTTATTTTAGAATGTGTGTGCTTTTAGCTTCGAGAGATACAAGAGCTGCAAAAGTTCTGGTCTCTCTAATTTTCAGAACAAGTATACGCAGTCCTACTTTTTTATTTAATTAATTATTCTTGTAACGATTGTTTTGATCCCACCGTATAATAATTTTGTAGAACACTATACAGGGTGTTCTACAAGCTCTATGACAAACTTTGACAGATGGTAGGTTGCTTGATTTTAAACATATTTTTTTCAATAAACATGGGTCCGATTCGTTTTTGTTTAGAAGTTACAAGCATTTAAAAATCGTAATTTTTCAAGTTCAAGGCCCTGTAAAAGGAAAACGGTTCAAGATAGAGAAAAACGGCTTACATGTCCCTATTTTAACTTTTTATGGACTATCCTATGGTATAGAAACATTTGTACTTTCTTTTATTTTTGTAAATGTGGAGAAATCTCAGATTTTTTCAAATTTTTTATCACCCTGTATAAACATTTCATCTACATCATTGGATAGTACATGAAAAGTTAAAATTGGGACATGTAAGCCGTTTTTCTCTATCTTGAACCGTTTTCCTTTTACAGGGCCTTGAACTTGAAAAATTACGATTTTTTAAATGCTTGTAACTTCTAAACAAAAACGAATCGGACCCATGTTTATTAAAAAAAACATGTTTAAAATCAAGCAACCTACCATCTGTCAAAGTTTGTCATAGAGCTTGTAGAACACCCTGTATAGGTATGGTGTCAGCTGCATTTCGAGACGTCTGTGGTTCTACTTGGAAGTATCTGCCCCGTACGGTTCTTGCGAATGCTCATGCCGGAAGCTTTAATAAAAATTCAATGGATATTAGATCCTCTCTTGAACTCAAAGAACGAAACACCAGTTTCGTTTTTATTTAATTAGTAATCAGAATGTACAGCAGCTAAGCACTTCACCACTCATTCAGTGATGAGAACCAAAGAACAAACAAAATTTTCATTAAAAATTTGAGGCATTTACTACATTTTTCGGGTTGAGCACACAATCCCGAAAAAAGTATTATGACAGCCAGTATACGAAAAAAAAAGGTCATGGGACAGAGAATGAATTTTTTTTTTTTTTAATATTATGAGTAATTTGAGTACATTTTCTGAAAATTCCAACACACAGTATTTTGAAACGGAGACATTATGGAAAAATGGTAATTACTTATATTTGTCTTTGAATAGATAAAAAAAAATTCTTGCGAAGTTTTATAATTTACACAGCGAACATAGGAACAATTATTACCCTGCAACTTCTTGTAAAAAGTTCTTTCTATAGGTTGAACAAATATTAAATCTGCTTCATGATTAAGAATTCTAAATTAATTTTTTTTTCATGTATACTAGAGTTCACCAATAAAAAGTTCATTTGTAAATTAATTAATGCTTTGGAAGTTATTTTTTGAATTAAAATTGAGAAAAATGCATTAATCAGCGCTTAAATGACTTCTACGACCTAGACTATATTATTATAAGACCCATAAGAACATGAATATGAAATGAATAATATGATGTTTACCTATAGCACTTGAAATTCCAGTGTGGTTTCCACCAAAACAGAGAAAAGAATCTAATGTCAAAACTTACCAAGATTTGTGACTTGACAGGGCAGCACTACGGAGCCCTTTTCTATCACTTTGAATACCCTGCTCGATGTGAGAAATGTGGGCAATGTCGCAGGATCCACTTTAACATTTGCTTGCCATGTATCTGGAAAAAATATCACCACTCAATATTCGCAATAAATCTAGTTCATCAAAGAAACATGTTTTTATATAACGATATAGGTATATCCGTGCATTTATAAACATTGTTGACATAATGGGGAATCACAGGTTAAAAAAAAATACAGTTTTGCAGATTTAATTGTCAAAACTCCAATAACTATTTTTTGATTGATCAAATTTATGTTGCTTCTGAGACGTGATTGGTCGAAGCATCAAACTTCGCATAATGGGAAGAAAATTATCTCTTCAGGTTAATTGAGAATTTCAGACTAGACACAATTACCTATACCGTTATATTTTAGTACAGAAAATTATAACAATGTCTAATACCTATATGTATATTTATGTAAGCTGTTCCAGGATAACATAATGGCATGTTGATTATGATTCCTTCCTGCGGGTTCTAAACTACCGTATGTACCTAATATACAATAGTAATAAATATCTCCCCTTACACGCACTAAACGAGAGTAATGACTAATATTGTTTAATTCAAAATCAACTTGGCTTTCGTTAGCGTAATGTGCGTCGACTGGAGTAAAGCTAACTCCATAAAGCAAGGAGTCGGGGAGGGAGCTGTAGCAGTCCCGACTCGTAGTAACAATTGGAGGCAATGAGAGATGGGCCGCTTAATTGGCGTAGCTGACCTAATTAAATGTTCCGTGAGCCGTTAGAAGGCAACGCTGAGACAGGCAACATCTCTCACCGTGATGAGGATATTCAATGCGTGCCCTCCGCAGTGCTCGTTTCCGCCCCCTTTGAGTTCTCGACCAGGATCACGGGATCACCTGACTTATGGTGGTGCATGACTTTCCGCTCCGTGAGAAACTACAATGATTTAGGAAACCGATTTAAAGCCCACGGGATATGTCTGATTCTGATGGTAGAACATATTTCCTATAGTTTTTAATGTAATATGTGTTGTCCGGTGAACTACTGCACTATGTAAGCTGTATCATCAAAAATATGATGAATTGAAAGACAAGTGGGTTGGACTCTTGTACTCTCTGTAAGGACTGTTGAGGTGAAATGAGAACTTCCTAACTTTCTCTATTTCAAAGTGTGAGAGAAAAATTACCTATACCAACTCAAAATTTGTTATCTTTGTCTTTTTTCTTCTCACTACCCACGTTTGGGGCTAAACTTCTTTTTCTCTCACGCCACCCCCCCACAGGGTACTAAGTTCTAGGAAAAGCTGTCGCGAAAAGCTCATGCTTGGAACAGTAATGAAGTTCGCGAAGATGATGCAGTAAAACAGCTTCCTTGTAGAAGAAATAAGAAATATAACTTGTTCTCAAAAGAATATTATAAGAACCCCTCCCTTATAGGAGAGAAAAAACGTTCCAGATTATTCAGAAATATCTGAGCATTCCATTGAAGATACTTACTCTGTAAGCAGTGTTATGTATACAGCAAGAAGAACAAACTAACACGACTGGAATATACTCTAAGGAAAAGTAGCTAGAAATAGGGATATAAGTATAAACAAACCACGACTAGAACAGTGAATAATAAACAACGGTATGGAACACGAAGAGTAAGTATTGAAAGTTTCGTTATAGCGACGCGTGTCCAAACTCGCTTTGCCTTCTGGGCTCTGACGCTCTGAGCAGCTGTCCACTCGTGTCGGTGATGCGGCCGCAGTGTAGGGCAGTGTATAAACTAAGTTAAAACAATACTAAAATGAAGCCGATTCAAAATTATTTGAATGATTGGCTCTAAGGTGATTTTGCTTTCATTATTTCATCGACTGAGCTGTGATTGGCTTCCATGCATGAATGTGCGTCTATTATCTTATAGAAGAGGAACGTACGTCAATATTAAACCGAAATCAGCAGCAGGAAAATGAAAGTTTTATTCAAGTCGTAGAGAAAATAATTGTAATAAAATTATTATTAAAAAATTAGAAAATACCCTCCAGTAATAGTGACACATAAGTTTGATTTTTTTGAGGTGATGAAAAAACAAAAATGCACAAAAATAGGAAGTTTTCAAAGTAGTTGTAAATTCTGCGTTATGATATACATATACGTATCTACAAGTTATGATAATATATTGATATGTTATTTCTTTTAAATATAGTTAATTGATATTTGAAAAAAAACGCCGCCTTTTTATTGATCATGGTAAATTCCGTTCTCGAACATTCCCCATTTTTCAGTTCTGAGCATTCTAAAAATAAACCCCACGCCAGTGAATCATCGACCCCAATTACAATCTCCATATTAAATTAAACTCCAAGGAAGGGTTAATTAAAGACCGAGCCACATACGAAAAGGAGATGTTGGAAGAGGCAGGGAGAAAGAAAAATTATTCCGCTCTTAGTGCGGAGCACCCCGAGGTAAATTCGAGCGGTAATGAATCGAAAATGGGCACCTTTTAAGTATCGATACACTCAGAGCTGAAGAGGGGTTGTCAGAAACAAGGATTCTCGATTAGATATCTCAGTTCGCTTTTACGGTTTTGTGCTCGCCACCTACATTTGTATTCCCAGTGCGAGAATACCTCCGCCAGGAGTCAGAAGCGTTCGCCCTCATAAACGCGGGGTCGAACTTAAAAATTCACACGCACTTGTGCCTTCTCAAATTTTGAGAAGGGTCGCGCTCCTCTAATGTCGTAACTGCTCCATCGCGCGGGAATTCCATCCACGGCATTGCTTCGTAATAATTGATGGACAGCGCTTGTAAATATAAAGTACCCTTGCTACTTTCAGGTTGCGATAATTCATTTAAAGTTCGTCGAGAAATCCGAATCAAACAGCGAGTGTTTCAAAGACTGTTTTTCAAGTGCGTGACTGAAAGTTTAATGATGCTCTTTGAGACGACCATGAAAACGTTTTAATGTTTTTGTGCTATTTCGGAGTATCTTGCTGTATAGTTACTATTGTTTCTGAGTATTTTTTTTTTATTATATTATACGATGATGGTGCTTTCACTTGAAATTCATGTAAGTCCTGTTTTACTGTCAAAAGTTAAGTGCAATAAAAACATGAAATATTTAGTATGGTAGTATTATATAAATTATAAAAAATAAGTCTGTTATGAAGCAATTTAAGACCGAATACCGCAATGCGAAAATATAGCGGTTTTTTTTTATTACAAGCTTGATCCATGAAGTGCTTTAGCGACGAAGAGTTTTTTCTTAGTTAATGTATGAAATTTTTCTTCAATTATTAAAATTTCTAAGAGCGAAATCGTTCCACCAGGAAAACTTATAGGGCAACTGATCGTGATCGCGAGTGACTAGACGTACGAGTATATGTTCAAGGCAAGGGTCTAATTTAAAACGTCACATGCCTCATTTTTGTCGTACACCCTTACTAGCCATGGTAGATCTTACTTTATGCAGCCGACATTTTTCCTTCTTTATGGGCGCAACTTTTTGTTACTTCGATGTTTAAAATGAAGCAAGCAGGTTTGTTGTATGTTTTGATTAATATCCGTTACCCTACTCTTGGTAATAGATACCATAATCGTCTTAAAATATTTCCCGTTCTACAAGAAGTATCGATTTTTTTGATTGGCACAGGCAGCAGTTTATTCTGTGCTCGATTAAGCTGGAATATAGCAAAGCAGCAATGACTGTCCTAAGTGCTTATAAGCCACCTTGTCTGATCGAAACAAAGCTCCCAAAATTATTGCACTGAAAACTCATCTTAATGAACTGCAGAGCAATATTGTATGATTCCCTATCAGATTTTGCACCCAGATCTACGCCGCTGCTAACATAGTCTTCTCAGGACGAGACCTCTTATCTAGGACATCCTGACTTGAATTTAAGATCGGAAATTTTTATTATTTTACTTGGAAAATTCTTTAAGGTACGTATATTGACTTGAAATCGTTATATCTTGAAATATCTTGATTGCTTCAATTGTATGGATGATTAGTTCAACAAGAACTGCTTAGACGCTCTGAAATTCAACTTCAAAACTTCCTGTGAAGGTGACAGATTGAGTTTCAAAACGGCGGAGAAAGTGTTGTAATTTAATATTTAAGATGGACCCTTCAGTTCAAAATATACTCCAGTACATTATAGTCCTTTTTATTTTCGGCTTATTAGCGGCTTGAGAAGTTTTATGTGAACGATAATGACGTGAAAATTATTGAATTATTTCGGAAAGAGTTGAACTAAGTTTTACAGTTATTTGATGCGCTCTGTAGGTAAATATCGCATGCTGTTTGTTGTTTTATTTCGTACTACAAGCTTTAAACAGATTAGTAAATGATATTACCTTTTGTTTGAAAACTTTACGGAATAAACTTTTCAAACATTCGAACAAGAAGAATTGGGTGGCATTTCTTGATTACGATTTTGTACCCGGCACATAAAGTTCGAACATTCAATACAACTTTGCTGTAAAATTACTTATAAAGTCTTGGATTGTCAAAATGTTGCTCCATCCTGTTTAATTCAAGTATAGGCGATTGCTATTACGCAGGTTGCTCTTGAATAATAATAGTTATAGAGACTACACAATATTCAATATTATTTTTACATACTAAACCTCGATAATATTATTATTATTATTAAGTAATACAGAAACATCAAAAACGACTTGAAACTAGTAAACCAAGAATATATTATAAATTATAACTTACCAGTTTCCTATTCCGTCAATTGAAACTATTCTCTAAAGGCGATAAATTTTCCCGTCCCAATTAACCCCCCCCCCAATATTACTACTACTTCCTTCCTTCGATAATCCCTAGCATTCTCAGTCCCATTATCACTAAATGGCAATATCTGGCAAGCAATAATGGAGTTCCAAACATGTCTCAGTCACATCCAACTCAGGCAATTGCCGGATAGGCCATAAAGAGTGCGTGACTCTCCTCTTGCCTAAAGCGCTAGGTTCCCGATTACTTTCTTATCAAGGGTGCAACCCGTTCCATTGTTTCTATATTAAATCAATTTGCATGAAGACTGCTCGTCTCCGGCGGCGATGTATCTGTTCAATCGACTGTTCGGTCGCTGGAAGCAGTTCACGTCGATAAGGAGTTGAACAACTAGAAGCGAGGAGTCGTCGTTGTTTGTCCTGTCAGGATGGAAGGCACTCGTGCGATGAGAGAGGACATGACGGAAAAGTTGTATTGGCAAACAGAGGCGTCGTAAAGTAAGTTTTTTTTTTATAATACAAGGTCAAAATTGAGAATCACGATTTTAATTTTTTTTATAACTCGTTAAGTTTTTGTTAAAAAATTCAACTGTGAAAATTGTTTTTTTTTTCAATTTTGCTCCTCCCGTTTGCATTAGCGCTTGTGGTTTATTTCAATATCTTCAACGGTTTAGGTGAATTCTCTCCTGGATGACTCACCCCTGTATACATAATACATAAAGTTTATATTTTAACAGGTAGCGAACACGTTACAGCGAAATTGTGTTTCACAATGCTTCGTTAAAACCCATTTCACGATTAAACGCATTAAAAGATTAAAATGTATTTGTTGAATAATTTATTTTATAATTATTTATACAATATTATTATTGTGAGTTATTAGCTAATTGTGTTGTTTAGAGTTAAATTAATTATCCAAATATTCATAGGTTAATGCTGATTATGTTAACATAACATTAATTATTATACTTCACTCGCAAACATATAGTGGAAGAAGTATGTTGTAAGCCCTTTTTACGGGTAGGTAATTTATAATAATACCACATTCCATTACTTTTATAATGTTTTCAAACCCTCGGATATGATTCAATTGCGCTTCTATAAATTTTGTTTGACTATCGGTTGGTACCTACTAGTGATGGCGATCTTTAGTTAAATAAAAAAATCATTAACATAATTAAATCCCAATTCTCTTCTACGCCATTGCTAAAAGCAACCACTTTGCTCTGATATAGCAAATCTCCTATGAAAGGTTACTGACTAGTTCGGAGCCCTCACCCTTGTCCTTTCTCTGTCACGTGATGCACTTACGGAAAGCGACCCTTCCACGGTATCTTTTTTCAAAGCTTTCAAGTCAATCAAATCCTCTTTAATGTTTTATGAGCTATGAAATATTTACGAATTATTGTTGCAGCAATCTGCGGAAAACGAATTTAAATTACAGTTTTTCAAAGAAGTCGCTCAAAAGGCTTTTACTCGTATTATAGCCATATTTTACTCGAGATCAAAGTAATTGATTTTCGTAAAACAATCTAGCTACAATTACCTTTGATCATGCTTTCTCGTGGTAGCATACATGCTGCAATTAATGTCTGTTAAATCCGATAATGAAATTTGTCTTGAGAGTATAGAGGTTCTCGGTAGAGTAATCTTACTCAAACTATACTCCAGTCCCATCAATTAGGTATGGCATCCCTCAGGGATCACCTTTGTTTTCCTTAATTTTTATCAAAACAACTACCTAGCTGACCATAACACCTAAAATTAATATCCGTAGTGTAGGTCCCCTGAAGACAGTATCTTAAAAAAAACGACGCTATACATATAACTCTGATACTTAATATCATATCAATAGGAACCGTAGAGTATATTATGTAGACTCTGCACTGGAAATAATTTTGGTATAGTCGAGCTTAGTGACAGCGAATCAGCTTCCATGGGATGAAAAAAACTTGTCTCCATCTCCAGAAAAAGTATCAGCTAGTAAGAGCAAGATGGGCGGCGGCTATAAAAGCATGGTACAATGTCAACGTCAAATCGAGCTCAGCATACCGATACGCTGTGGAGCTCCAGAAATACCATTGTATAGAAATAAGGCATATTATAGAAAAAAATCGGGAATTAATTTGGACTGACTTGATGTAGAAGAGCATGCGGTGTTTCTTAATAATAATAAACAGGAATAATAAACTTACTCCGCTATTATTGCCGAAAAAAATCTCATAGTCGACGATGCGGAAAATTACCTGTTTACCAAAACTTTCCCTCTCATTTCAAAAATGAAATTGATGTACTTAATTAAATCATAGATTTGAGATGTCATGTTATGTCATTCATAATCTCTTTTGAAAACAGATAAAAGCTGTGAGAATTCAGAATGTTTGTTCGAAGTTATAACAATTAAAATCCACGGAACCGAGAAAACTCAATGCCGGTAATAAAATCAATCTCATATAAAACACGAAAATAAAATCTCCGGGCCTGCCTTTTAAATGATTAGAGCACGTTCAGTTACAATGTTGGAGGGCTCACTCCTATAAACGATCGTAAATTCGGACGGACCAGGAAAAAATCAAAGCAATAATTTATCCCTGAAACCCTCTTATCTTCGTTATTTCTCTCAATTATTGCCTTTCCCCCGATATTCGTATTGTATATCAAAGGATTAGCCGGAATTCGGGTCGTAATACGGAGGCATACAATGGAGCGGGTTAGGGCGTCGACTTCGTACACACTGAAGGAGTTGCCCGACTTGTTGCGGCATTAGCGGCGCCGCCACATTCGACCGGGTGTGAAAAGGAGTTGAAAGGTCAACGGAAACAGAAACGCCGTTCTTATATATCGATGCATTCCTCAAGTTTAGGGCATTATAAAAATATTGAATTGGTCTTATAGATATAAGAATTCTCATGGACTTATGTAAGTATAAAGGCTCACATCTATGGTCTACCATCAGTGTAGTTTTTGTTACTCACTGTTTATTGTTAACTAAACGTAACTCTCCAATCAAATTAACAGAGTAAGAACAACGTATCCGAAGCTATAATAAACTTGTGCTAAAAGTATAAGTTTTTCTTGTTAGTTTACCAGTGACGTAGGTAGACAAAAAAGTTAGAATTGCAAAATTTCCAATAAATATATCTATCAAGGACACGTTTTCAAAGGAATTGAACTGAACTCTCAACAATAAACAAAAACACCAAAGCACCAAAATGACCATGAAAAAATTTCAAAACTCTAATTGCCATGCACAATAGTGAAAGGGGCACGTAAGTAGTTTTCTGATATCTTGAGCCGTTCTTCAAAAATTGCGTTTTTTACTTGTTTATAACTCACCATAAACTTCTCGATCTAAATTCCATAATTGTGAAAACCTCCTACATTCGATTTTCTCAGACACTTAAAAAATCTAATAATATATACAGGGTGAATATTTAGGTGTCAATCTCATATATCCGGAAGCGCGGCCATTTTGAAAATATTTTCGTTGAATTTCTCAAGGCCATTGATATAAAAAAAAATATTTCGTGGCCAATCTTAACGAGACGCCTGGTATATAATAATAAATAATAAAACCGTGCCTGCATGTGGTTTTGAAGTACTAAAAGTTCCCGCTTCAAAGAGTTTCCAAGCTTTATATGTATGCAAGTCGTGTGTTTAAGAGAAACTCAACTTCAACAGGCTATATGACTTTGGCAATCGAAATATACGCAACAGACTTGCTCGTTACGGCCCCAAACCTTTTCGATTTTATTTCGAAAGGTCGGTCTATTTGCGGTCTCTGGATGGAAGGACGAATATTTTATCAAACGCGTATGTAGGCAATGGCATTGATTTATTTTCTAGGTGCAGTTCGTCCCTGTAACTCGATAAATTATTAAGGATAATCCTTGCAAAAATACTCCCAGCCACCAATATTAGTCAGACATTGCAAAACTAACATAGGGAATTATTTATACAGTGTGTTAATGAATATAGGTGTATTATACAAACTTAAAAGGTATGTAGGAAATGCAAAAATAGGCGAAAAATTTCCTGTAGACATGTATAAATAAGTATATTGCAATCTGTATTAGAAATATTTTAAACTAATGTTAAAATTAAAAGTCTTTAAATCAAATCACTGTTTCAGGATCATCAATCAAAGATTATTAAAAGAGGTGCTTTTATATTGTGAAGAGCTGAGAACGATTTTTTGAGGGAGACCATCGTTCTTTCAACTTTTACCGCGGAAATCAACAAGGCTCCATTAAGAAAATAAAGACGGATGTAGCCCCAACTTTGATAAGTAATTATAACTTCGGTTATCTCCAGTAAAAGTGGGTTCATATTAAATATACCTAATGGTATTTTTTTAGGGGAAAGGTCCTTTCATAATTCGGTTAATCGTTTTTTAGCAACGATCATTTTAAAATAAAATATTTATTAATTTTTCTCTCAAGTTTTGCTTGAGAAAATTTGGCCTTATAGTCCTTCCGATGTTTCATATTCAAATATTTCATCTAACAATAAACGTCAATAATAATAACATGGTCTGTCAATGTCAATATAAATTAATAATAAATAAATAAAAATAAATAAAATATTGTTGAATTTATTTCTTTTTGGAATTTTATTGACTTTCAGTAACAACTATTGATGCAATTTAATGGAAATTATAAAACGAATACATAATATTGTGTGCCACTCATTTCGATAATAAAAGTTTTATGAATTTTACATAATGTTCTCTCATGTGATTAAATTTGCATTATTCGACATATCGAGTTTACCTACAAAATAATTATTGTTCTACCATAGCCGCTACTCTCGACTCTTTTATTTATAATTTATAAGACCGTAAAAAATAAAATAAATTAAAAATGGAATACTATTCTGATTCTCATTACAGAAAGGTGTGTGCAAAGGCTCACTTTCAGGTAATGTAAGTTGTTTTGTTATTGAATACTTTAATAAAAGGCAGTAGATAAAACTTATTATAAGTAGATAGAATTAAATGCTAAGGTAATTTTAGTCGATAAATCTTTAAAATGAGACCGTCAAATCACAAAGAGGTAATAGAAATATTCGGTCACGTATAGCCAAATTATTATGTTTGAGTTTTCTGAACCATTTCATCTTGCCACCATAATAAATTAAGCAGGATAATTGAAGCAATTAGTCTCGTGTCACAATTCACACGAGTGTGAAATTTCTTTTCCGCACCTGCTACACACAGTACTTTTCCTACGAACACAATTTAACAGATTAATAATTATTTAACAAATTTAACACATAAATTATTTTTTCTGACAATGCTCTGCTTTTATGACCTTTTCTCCAATTTATGAAATGTTTATAAGCAGATTCGTATTTTTCTCTCGAAACTATATAGGTAGCAAATTCAAAGAACACAAACCTGCTTGTATTCTGACTTCACCAGGTGGTGTATTTTCTGCTTCAGATTCAGAGGAATCACAATCCATTATAATGATAGGTAACTAAAGTTTATTTTTTCAGACTACCTAGGTAGGTATTATTTTTAATTCTACCAATGACTTTTTAATATTACTATTATATACTGTTAAATCATTGAATTCTACCGACACGACAATATTATTATTATTTATTATTAGACTCTGTATCTAAACTAAAAATAAAGAAACGTGGAGCGTGGAGATATACGTGGTAGATATGCAACTTCCACACAACGCAGGCGCAGTCGTTGATTGAAGTTAGAGGTGTGCGAGCTTTCACGTTCGTGAATTTGATTTGAACGCTACCAATGCTGTTATTAGCGATCAACTCATAAATTTTAATAACTACGCCACAAGAGTAAGTATATTATATTTTATAGTCTTCTCGGGTTCTATCTTATCCCATTTGTGTTTATTTTATTACCTTGAAGCTTTAAATGAATAGTTATTCCATTAACAATAAGTAACAGTTGAGTTCTCAATTACCACCCATCACTATTGTTTACATTAAAACTGTACGGAAACGATTTTTGGCTATGCGTTATGTCACTTTGTCGCACAGTTTTGGATACGTGAGAAATCTGCTAGTTTGCGCACAAAAAACGATGCGCAAAGTAGTGTTTTGTATAGTGGTCGTAGGAAAAATCATATTTCTATATAAGATGTTTATTTAATTGTATCAACTTTTACTTTTATTAGGCTGGTATTTTCGATATAATGTACTTTTACCGTGAATTATGATATTCAAAAGCTCTAGTTACCTAATATCTAAGCAAATAATAATTGAGCCCAACTTATTTTTTTGTAATATCCAAGCACATACCCTAGTGTATCAAATTTAAGACGCCATTTCCCATTTTACGTATTAGAGTTTTTCTCCATCTCCCGGCACTTCAGTCTACTCGAGGAGAAATCATTCTTCTTTCTCTTTATCTACTCTACACCGTCTCCTCTCATATGAGCCGGAGCCCGATCTTTAATTAACCCTTCTTTGAAAGAGTAATTTAATATGGAAATTCAGATTGGGGTCGATATTGACTGAATATGCCACAAAGTCGAATTTCGGTAAACACGCATTTCGGAATCTCTTTGACAGGATTAGAGGATATATAAAAGGGATATCCTTTTATGTAAATCTGGGAATATTCTCCAAAGAAAAAGGGATATCTGAAGTTGATAGGTTGAATGAATATTAATTATACGTTAGAAAGTCTTCATAGCTCACGGAAGGATATGTGTGTTGTGCATGGCCCAATTAATATCGAGATAAAGGATAAGGGAAAATGATTTAAGCCCTTCATCATAACGTATACAAAAACAAGGACTTTTAACATGTGAGTTTTTCCATGATGAGAAAACATTCAAAGCCTTATTTCCTTCTCTAACTGCTTAAAATTTACAGAAAATAAAGACTACCTAGCCATGCGGGTAAACAAGAGTTGAATGGAGATGTTTGTCTATTTTTATAACGACTTTATTTGCCTTAGGGGAACGAGAAAACACGAAATGTATGGGAAAGAGACTCGTAAAATGTAATAATGTCAGAATAAAACTGCATTATTTTTCATGTAGGTACACTATATGAATCATTCGTAATCATATGTCACTTCAGGCTTTAACGACTTAATATAATGAAATTAAAAATGTAACTCGCAAGAGTTAAATACAATTAAATCTGAATCCCATGAAATAACCTGCGGTGAAAAGGAACATTTTTTCGACTCGTTGTGCTTTTCTTTAATGAATGTACGAACATTTCTCAATGGAAGACCTCGATAGATATAAGACTTCATTGAAGTCTGATGAGCCTCAATACAGGTGAAACAGCAACTACTCTAAGTCTTGTAGTTTATAGTCCTAATAATTATTTACGACTAGCAAAAATGTCATTCAAGTAGAAATGTTTAGGTAAATTTAATTTCTTGGCAAAATAATACCATACACGATTTTTGTATTCATTTTTATACTCACTTCATTATTTTATTAATTTTGATATTGCATTAAAATCTACTCTCAATATACCCACTCAATTCATAAGCTAAAATTTATACTTAGTTTTCACAACAGTTTAAGGGTCTACAAACAAAAAGCCAAACAAAAAGTTTTGCATACGTTTGCGCGGGTATAAGAAGTAAATAGATAGGGCATGTGCTTAGAACAAGAGCAAATATACCTAAACCAATTGAAACTCATCATTATTTAATTTTATTTTGTTAATTTCAATACACCTACCGAAAATTTACAGAAATAATAACTGTTTTTTCCCTTCTGTTACAATCCACAACTGGACCTTTCTACGTGAATTTTTTATGACAACAAAAACTCAAACCCTGGTGCATGTTTACGCAGCAAAATTAGAGCAAAAAATATTTTATTTGGTGAAAATCATTTAATTTGGTGAAAATCGCTTAACTGAAACAGGTCGTGAAATAAAGAATGCGGTGTTATCCAACAAAAACAAGCCTAAAAATAGGTGGTGTATTTATGTTCATTTTTATTTTACGTCTATTGGAATGAGTTAGATATATTTTTTGCAAACATCAAAAGTATGCTTTATCTACTTGAAGATATTTTTATGAATGAAATTTCGAACATTTCGACATTTCATTTCCTTATACTTTCAATTTTTTTTAAATCTAAAAACGTGTATAACACTTCAAAAGTTACAAGGCAAGAAAGTGTCGAGAAATCTCACAAATAATAAATAAACCTTCTTGCGCGTCAATCTTGCGCGAAAAAAACCACCTGCTCAGTTATGAATATTATCGCAATTTTGGAAATTGGGTTTTTGCAATTATTCAAGGTGATATTATATTTGTGTTGTTGTTTACCCTGAAAATTTCAGTTCAGTTCCTTTAGAAATGCGCTCAAAAACGATTATAGAATTTTAGGCATTTTTCCCCTTTGCTACCGCACGCTACTGGCTTAATAGCAAAAAAAATATATTTCTTTTGCACTAACGTAAAGTTCGAAAAAATTTCTTACGATCCTTTTTATCGAGTTCCGATTTTTTTCCATCTTGTTTATACAGGGGTTAAAAAATATCAATTTTTCCGAAAATCCAAATGACCGCCATTTTGAAACGACTAGAACGATTTTTCTCAAATGAAACATCTTACTCAAAAAAAAATTTAGTCCTCTAGATTTAAAACCCCTAGATTGAAAACTGCGACTTGTATTGGTGCCAGAAAAACGTTTTTTTTCTAACTTTGAAAGGACGCCCTATAAGAAGTCACGCGGATTTTTGGAAACTTCTTTAATGAAAATGAAAACCCTCATAAGTTCTATAAGATTTTAAAATTTCGCATATTAGTTTTTAAAGATAAAGCTCCAGGGGCGTGAAAACTTTCGAAAATCAAAAGTTTGAAATATTAGAGAAATAAAAATAATGTAAAAATTGTTAATATCTCCGCCAATTTATTTATTTGCTTTCTTAAATATTTCCTGGCTGAAGGTTATAAGTTATAAGTATAGTTGTCTAGTCTGATAATTTCAGATCCATTCCTTTGAAAATGTGCTCATAAATAATGGTTTAAAAAATTAGATAAAATTCCCCTTTTATTATCCACGCTACTGGCTTAATAGAAAAAAAATATTTTCCACTAATGTAAAGTTCGAAAAAATGATTTCTCCAGTCCTGTTTATTGATTTCCGATTTTTTTTTTAATATTTTTTATACAGGGGTTAAAAAATAATCATTTTCCGGAAAATTCAAATAGCTGCTCTTTTGAAACGGCTCTACCGATTTTGCTAGAATGCAATACCAGACCACTCCTTATGGACATCTCACTCCCAAAAAATTTATGTCCCTAGAGAGGCAAGAACGGTTTTTTCGAATGTAGAATTAACGAGACTTCAGGTAGCTTTTTTTAAAAAATTCAAACTCGTTCAAAAGTTCTACAAGGTTGCAATACTTCATTCACTAATCTTGAAAGAAGAAGCTATAGTAGCGTTTTGAAAATCGAAATTACGCGAGGGCAGGTAAATTGTGCAGAACGACTTTTTCGTGATCTGGAAGTCATCGGTGGACATTTTTCATGAGTTCTGGTGATTTTCGTGCAGCGGTGTCGTTCTTAAATGACGTTTTTTTTTTAATTAAAAATACCCTTAAAGAAATTTCTGACAATAGGAACTCATAGAACTGCTTCTGCGCGGTAGTAAATGTCTCAGATGTTTTACAAATCTTGGCTTGAAGACTCATTGAAAAAGAGAAATTGCTGACTTTTAATTAGGGAAGAAATAAACTATGCCAAAAATTTTACAGGTCTTTCAGATACTAAGTTACTAAGATAAATAGATACTAAAAATTCTCCCAAGGGAACTCCAAATGTGAGTGATTAAACCTTTAATATTTAATATTTATGGATATTGAATAAAATATCCATTAACCTGCTGATTTCAGTTTAATAATGACGTACCTACATTCCTCATGCCGTAAGATAGTCGATACATGTCAATGGATACAAGTCAATCACAGGTCAGCGGGTGAAATAATAAAGGAAAAATCACTAGTTTGAGCAAATCACAACTAAGAGAATATAAGAAACCACCTCGTTGAACGCCTTCGAACAGAAAGCGAAATAGTACGATCGCTTTTCATTGTAGTCTTGTTTTACTTCAAGTTTAGTTAGATACACTACCCTGCACCACAGGCGCGTCACCAGAACAAAGCAACAACAGGAAAAGCGAGTTTGGACTGTATATGCCTAGTAATGTGGTGCCCTAATAAATATTATAGCGCTGCAATAAGAGGAACTTCCTGGTAGATTTTTTATTTTCTCTTATATTATGTAATCAAGATTTAAAACCATGTTATGAATAAAAGGTTATGAATAATATAAAGGTCAAATGAGGTTTCGACCCTTTGACGTTAACTTTGAAAAAAAAACACAAAATTACTATCATAAAAAGATTCAGTTCACAAACAAAAAAATGATTGAAAAAAATGATTTTCAAGAACTATAGTAATTTCACCATTTTTGTCTTTTCTAAAACACGTTATAGACTTGTAGCGTTAACTATTTGAGCAAAATCACCCCCTAGTTTGTAGCTCATCGGCTCATATTTTCTGGACATCTGCATAATATCCTGCAAAATGTTGCGCTCTTGTAAAAGAGTACTTAGATGTTTTAGCTTTGCTTGTAAAAAAATGGGGTAAATTCCAGGAGCGGTTTTTTTACGGCCTTCCAATTAAAAGTTTTTAACAATCCCCACAGCGAACCTATCTGGATTGAGATAATTATTTTACTTTTATTTTGTTGATATGTTTATCATCAGAGGTTTATAATTAATTAGGTTTTGTGATATTGGCCGCATGTAATATCTATATAGTTTGAATCATACAATTTAAATATAAATAAAATAAAATAAAATAAAAAAAAAGGCAAACAAAGAAAATGGCGCTCTGGCGGCCAATTTGCTTACCATTTCCTATAGTTAACGGTAACGCTCGTGCTGACATTGTTACTTTAATTGCATAGTATGCCTAAAATTACAGTGATATATACCGAACGGCGGTTGTTATGTGAACTTATGACAACTTACAAGAAATTAACATCATAAAATAATATTGCTAACGTCAGTTTCCATCAAATCTGTCTATAACAAGTTACCTGACTCTCTCAAGACCTGCACATGTCCAAATAATAGGAGCAAAACTTCGTTACAAGTATCCCAATTTCTAACTAAACAGCAGTTGTTTTAACCCCAATAGACCCCATAACTAAACCATTCCGAGATCAAGCCGGAGAGAAATCGCCGAGGACAGGGAAACGTTCCGTCTGCTGCTCAATATTCACGGGCCGTACTTAATGATATTCTAATTACCCGCGGAATTAATGGGATTAGGTCCCTCATAACTCAGTCTAAGGACTGCCACTCCCCGCCCGTGTTAACTGTTGTCCCGTTGAGCGTAGTGATTTACTGACACTGCAAGTGCAGTTTCAACGAAGCGATTTTTAATTATTACATGCCCACACGCCTCACTCGATACTCCCCTTATCTCCAAAGTATATAGAAAGTGCTAGTTCTCGAGGTGAAGATAATGAAGATTCATAGGGAAAGTTCGGTCGAGGTGAATTTCCCATGAACCTTGATTATAAAGTGAAGCGAAGTAAAAATATATATGACTCAAATTATTAATCTCTGAGAAATTTTAGGATGCTTTATCCGTAATTTACCTTAATTTTTTATACTAAAAAGTGTACGTGTATGACTACTTTAACCACAACTGAGCCTATCAGACTGAAGCAGAAATCGGACCATTTTATAAATGCTTTCGTCGACAGAATTGGTTGGAAGTGATTCCGGTCCAAATGCAATTGAATAAATCCTAGACATTTGAAAGGTCTTTATTGCCGACATATTAAATATATCAGATAACAGCTCAGGGCCCTTTGTAGGTCTGCATTCGGAGGCTTTATCTGATGAACAGACGCAGCGAATGCGTAATTGAGGGACGCACGCAACACTATTCAAAGGACCCGGGATTAGGATCAGGACTTCTCTATTCCCGTTTTGGCATTTGTCGTTCGATTGAGCCGTGAATTGATGTAAAAAATATGCTTGTTAGTATGAGGATATCTCTTTTGTGCAGACAGTAAGGCACTCTTAAAGAATACTAAATATTTTCGTCCTATATAGAGAATTATATGCTTATATAAGTAGGTACCTATTCACTTAAGAATTATTTTTATGGGATCCATGAGGGAAGACATAGAAAGAAAGACAGATTTCGTCAGTAAATGAACATAGTAATATAACTACTATCATAAAGATAAGGTCCATTTACAATGTACCGACACAATTCACCATTTTTTGTTGTACTTTTGGTGATAGTTGTTTGGTTTTTACCGTGTTTTTTGTGAACTGAATCCCTTAATCATCAGAGAAAAAAAATTGACTGGATTAAAAAAAAAAACGGAATCAATTGGCCGATTTTGACAAAATTTGGAATCCTGAATAATTAAAATATACAGATTGCCCGGAAATAGCCTGTCCTTAGAAAAGGAAGCAATTCTACATAAAAAGAAGACTTTCTGCCTATAAACTTATGCTTCATGCTTAGACATACCGTTTTTGAAATATCTACAGGGTGACAAGAAAATATTTTTTTTAATTTTTACCAATATCACCGACAAATTTTCATTTGTAAATCGACTATGCCGAATGGACTATCCTTCATTGCCTGCATGAGTTCAGAGTCCTGTGAGGCAGAAATCCAATATGTTATACAGGCTGCTCGGAAATAGCATGTATACCTTTTTGGTGAATAACATGATCTGTTCAAAAATTAAGGGGTTAGTAGAAGTTGTCAGAAGTTAGTAGAATTGAGAAGAAGTTAGAAGGAGTTAGTAAAGTTGGGCGTTGAAATCTTAAAAGATCCCAAAATCTACGTCACATTTTTTTTTAAAGATATTGGCAAAAATGAAAAAAAAATCAACTTCGATGACCTGTATCTTGAAAAAAAGTACGTCTGAGCACACAAGTTTAAAAGAAAAAAAGTTTTTTTTTTATGTGAAATTACTTCCTTTTCTAGCTACTTATATGCTATTTACAGGTGCCCTGTATAAATAAGCAAGTGTTAGTAGTTTCTAGAAAGTTTCTGGAGTTTTGACTCCCTAGGACTATACTTTATTACTACTTACAGTACGAATTTAATAAAAAGTAGTATTTTTTTAAGTATCAAACTCTTTATTCGCTGATTTCCAAGCAAAATAAAAAAAAAATACAGAAATAAAGTTGAACATATGACACAGGTCTAACTTTCATAGAAAATTTCTCTCCAACTATATGTGATTTAACGTTTTAAGAATTGCAAAAGAAACTATGTCAAACTTTCCTAGAAAACGATTCCGCGTACTTGCAAAGAAAATTGGCTGGCTGCAGATTGTTACATTTTTTACGTCACTTGGTCAAACTTTTCCCGGTGCATGGATACTTTTCGTTAAGGCACAGGTGCGTTACAATTATCACAAAATAATTGCAAAATAAAGTTAATATAAATAAATTCGTTGACATCGAATATGTTTTTCATTTGAAGCGGATTAAAATTATGCCCAACTGGCTAATAAAAACTATCTGGTAATTTGAGCGGCGGATGTAAAATGGAAGCAAATCAGTGAGTGGAATTAATCCGAGAAGTAAAATGGGTGCACAGACTAAAAGGGTTCATCTTCTTAATCCTACAGGATGTAATAGTGGTCGAGCTGATTTCCATACAACTGGACAACATAGACGATCATAAACGAATTACTAGAAACCCTGTAATTGGTGCAAGCATTCCAGGAAACAAGAACCTTTCACGCTGTATTTAAATACGGTTGGGATTAAATAGCTAGGGTATGCATTTGCTATGAATTTCTTCCTGGAATTAGTTGTTATGACTTAAGTATGTTAATTTTTTTATTCAATATAAATAATACCAAGCTAATATTTCGGTGAAAATATTCAAAAGTACACTAATAAGAAAAATAATAAAAGAGTTCAAATTTATGATGAATATTTCACGAATCACGAATGTATTTTTCAGAATGTTATGTTTATTTCTGTGAATTTTACGCTTTCATAAACGTGATTTTCTCTGGAATAAAAATTAAACCATGCAGTGTGCTAAGATTTAATATTTTGAAACTTAGATAAATAGGTACTAACATAAAAAAAAAAATGAAAAACGAAAGGTTTTTCACTTTGATGCGAATTTTTTGGTGAGCAATTATTATTGGTATCGAAAACTTTTCAGGGTAGTAGTGGGCGTGAAAACAAGCACTTTTTCTCAATAAACATTGTCCAAAAACGGTTTGTTGTCAAGATACAGGGTGTTAAAATTTAAACAATATAACAGTTTTCAGAACCGATTTTGATGAATAATAAACAAATAATGTCTTTAATTTGGCTATGGCAGCAGGTTTTGTGGATGTTTTTCAGTGGCGTAGATATTTAGAGTTTTTTCTTTTTCTCTCTTCCCCTTAGAACAAAAAAGGTTTCTTTAATTTTTTTCATACGACGCACCTGTTTTGAGATATTTGAATTTTCTCAGGCATTTCATGTCACTAATTATTTTGCATAAAAGTTCTAGTCAGATTTTAACAATCAATAATAATTTCGCTATGTAAATAGCCCTGAGAAAACTTCAAAAATATCAAAAACGGTGGATCGTATGAAAAAACTAGATATACTTTTTTGTTCTAAAATGCAGGAGCTATTGGATATCGTTTTTGTATTTGCAATAAAGTTAGTGACGTGAAAGATAGGGAGGAAAAAGCGCAAAGAAAGAATTCTGAATATCTAAGCCACTGGAAAATACCTACAAAACCAGAAACGATAAAATTAAAGATCTTTGTTTGTTTATTGTTCATGCTAAGTTTCATCAAAATCGGTTAAAATTTACACTAGTTAAAACCAAAAATTGTTTTTTTTTTTTAATTTTAACAACCCGTATCTCGAAAACGCAGCGTTTTTGCTCAAATGTTTATGAGAAAAAAATGTTTTCCTTTGACGCTCCTACCTACTACCCCTAAAAGTTGGTCGGTATATTTACGATACACCCTATACAGGGTGGGCCATCGAAAAGGTAACAAGCGTAATAATTTGGGAAGTGAAGCGTTATGCGAAAAACGCCGAAACAGGTCGATTTTGTTATCGAGGGGGACATATTTTCGTGACAAATTCAACTACCCAAGTTCACCCCCTTGGCAGGGGTAGCTACCCCTTTGCTTATCATCATAGGGAACAACTATCGAGTGATACATCATGTGAAAGCTACTTGAATTCTCTTTACAACGATATCCAACATTTTGGGTTTCGCTTACATACAGGCTGGCCCAGCGAAAACGTAACCAGCCCTAATAACTTGGAAACTGACCATGTACGCGAAAAACGCCGGAACAGGTCGATTTTGTTATCAAAGTAGGCATATTTTCGTGACAAATTTAAATACCCAAGTTCACCCCTTTGGCAGGGGTAGCTACCCCTTTGCTTATCATCATAGAGAACAGCTATCGAGTGATACATCATTTGAAAGCTAGTTGAATTCTCTTTACAATGATATCCAACATTTTGATTTTCGCTCAGATACAGGGTGGCTTACATACAAATGATTAAGGCAAGTTACGTGTTCGTTGGGCCAGCCTGTATGTAAGCGAAAGTGATACATCATTTGAAAGATACTTGAATTATCTTTACAACGGTAACCAACATTTTGGGTTTCGCTTACATAGAGGGTGCCCTACATACAAGCGATTAAGGCGAGTTACGTTTTCGTTGGGCCACCTTGTATGTGAGCGAAACCCAAAATGTTGGATATCGTTGTAAAAAGAATTCAAGTAGCTTTCAAATGATGTATCACTTGATAGCTGTTCCCTATGACGATAAGCAAAGGGGTAGCTACCCCTGCCAAGGGGGTGAACTTGGGTAGTTAAATTTGTCACGAACATATGTCCCCCTCGATAACAAAATCGACCTGTTTCGGCGTTTTTCGCGTACATCTTCACTTTCCAAGCTATTAGGCTTGTTACCTTTTCGATGGCCCACTCTGTATATTTAATTATTGTATTATACAGTATTATTATTATTATTATTATTATTATTATTGTATTATTATTGTATATAACATTTCTTCATATATATTAAAACATAGAAAAACCATCTTCTGTATTTAATCTATAGATAGAGAAGGACAAAAAAATTACAGCTGTTGTGAAGTAGTGTTTAAATGCAATTTCAAGCGGAAATCTATTGTCCTTCAAAAAATATTTCACATAGAATTTTCCCCTGTTTCTGACTTTCTGTTATTGAATTCGGCTTCTATTACGCCCTGGTCCACATTTTCAGCCATGAAAGTCACTGTGATATTTATTACTACGGCAGCTTATTTATAATCCAATATACCATATCTCATTCCGCAATACGTATAAGTATGACAAGTTACGCTGCTTTAAAATTTAGTAACCCTCTAAGTTCCGCTACACACATTCAATCACGTCCGAAAATGACTCATTTTTACTCAGGGAGGTAGTGTCCTAAAGCTCCGAATAAAATTTAGTGCAATATTTCGCCCAAAACATTTAGGCCTGATTTCGGGTATTTTTTCCATTTTTTAACGATAATGAAAATCTTATCATGAAAATAAATTAATGGATAATTGAAAAAGTGTCAAAAATATTTTAATTACAAGGATATATTCCAATAAGCCTACTTTTTCGATTCAACTTACTTTTCAATTATAATTGCGGTTAATTAATAGAAGCAATAAAAACCTTAATTAAAATGTAAATGGTCTGTCTGTTAGCTTCTTTTACTCCCGTTTCCTTAATTCTCTGCGGATTTTATGCAAAGCTGGCAATCTTACTAGCGAACTGAAATAAATCAAGTTAATTTTTGATTCATGCAGTGCCGGCTTTAATCAAAATAAATCTCTTATCGAAACGAGAAACTAGCAACCGGAAAGAATGCCCTAAAATTTTGTATAATTTTACTTAAATTAAGAAATTATAAAAAGCTAATTTATACATTGCATTGTGGAGTTTGGGAACTGTTTTAAATTTTCAATGAATTCCCATAATTAAAAAATCTCTAATTATCATGCAATCAAATAAGACGTATTCAAATTGAGTTTTGTTTCACTTATATAAATTGCTTCAGTGGTTGTAGTGGCTTAGATACGGATTCGAAGCAAAATATGATGAAAATTAATCAGAGCAAATTCAAAATCCTCGACAGAAACTATTATCTTATAAAAAATAATAAATAGATACCGCGACGCTTCTAAAACCAGGTTGGCGAAATCAAATATCTTTTTATCATTTTACCTTAAAAAATGGTGAAACTAACAATAATTATTATTTCCTCTAACACAGAATCATAAAAAATTGTCGTCATTTTTTTAGCTATTAAATTTGCCCATCATCAAGGATCTAAAAAAAAATGCCAAAGTTATAGTGATTAGAAAGAGAGCGGACAGTGAAACATAATAAGAGTAATACGAGAGCGACAGTGTTATTTATATCGTGTGATCTACAAAATTTTTCATCAATTAGTGCCTTGGAAGAGAGAGAAATAATAATAATAAATAATAATTTTGCTATTATTGCAGTCATGTCTGAGCTCATTGCACCTGAGCACATGCACCTACCAATAGTTTGCATTTTATCTGACAGACTGGCAGACATGCTTCATTTTTTCCAAGGCACTAGTTGATGAAAAATTTTGTGGATCGCCCTAAGAAATAGATACGAGTGGAGTGACAAGTGAAAGAAAGTGAATTGAGACTATAGAAAAAGAAGTTCATTCATGGGAAGTATATACCTTTATTTAATTTTTTGCTGATATTTCTTAACAAAATATTTCGCAAATTTTACCATAAGATAATACAATCAATTAACTGTTTCACAGATTGATGCCCGTATTCACAAACGATAATTTCCTAAATAATTACGTAATTAATTAAATGAGTGAGATGGAGATATGCAATTTTTTTGCAATAGAATGAGATGGGGATAATTGATTACGTAATTATTTAGGAAATTATCGTTTGTGAATACGGGCATCAATCTCAAAAATGAATTTTTCTCTAAAGCCTGTCTAAATTTCTATTCATTTGCTCACAACACTTTTTTTTGCGCATCTTTTATGAATAACTAATGAATACTTATGAATAATAATTCAAATTGGCCAGAGTATACTCAACGATGCAATAAATGGAATAAATAAACCAAAGAAACAAAAGGTCAAAGAGTAAATTTAATAAAAGAGGAGTTTGTCGATCGTTTTCACGCTCTTATATAACTCATCATCAGGACAAGACAACTGCAAAGTGCTACAAAGTGATATTAGAAAATATGTTGCAATAAGTGACAATTATTAATTGTGTCGTGTTGTTGATCAAGAACTCATTTGTCATCTTTAATAGGGTCGCGCAGTAAAACGAAGACATTTTTTATAAAACAAATCAGTAGTTTAAAACACACTGAACCACATGGACCAAGATCTAATTATTACTTGACCAGATTAAGACACCATGTGTTTTTTGCGAAACTTAATTTATTATTTATTATTTTGAAATTCACTTGACGTTTTACGTCTTTAAAATTGAAAATTCTCTCAGGCTATTTATACGAGTACCTACATCATATTTTATACATCAGCCCTCGGTTAAAAATGCTGAAATTCAAATATAGTTACAGCGATCAAAACCCTCCATGGGCGTGAAGAGTACCTATACAATGTGTCCCAGATTCGCGTCTCCATACAGGGATCTCAGCTCCTATTACACTTACAGCAAAGGTTAAATGGGGAAAGTTTTAGGGGAAACTTTGTGTATTCGATAACCGGTTTCAGATTTACGATCGATCAATTGGTTTTGGAAATATCGGCCAAACACCGAAAATGGCGGATTTTGTTTTTCGCAAGTAAGTCCCAAATTGTTAATTTGACAGCTGTCATAATGTGACATTATCCGGACACTTTTTTAAGACGAATAAGATAGCGTGTATGACAGGTCTCAATCGTCTTTTGTTATTCCGCAACTCGCCTCAACTTTAGTTTTTCTTATGACCGCCATGTTGGATTTTTACTTTTTTGAACGCAATTTATTTTTCTGATTACCAAGATGTATAATACTACGAGTTATAAAAAATCCAATATGACAACCATAAGAAAAAAAGATAACTATCGATATTTCGTCGTCTTAATTATTAGGACACTTTTCAACATGGAATCCAAAAACACTTTTCAAGTCTCTAGCATTTTAAGATGGCGAAAAATCGTTAATTCTTATCTTTTCTTCATATGGACGCCATATTGAATTTGAAAAAATTATAACTCGTAGTATTATACAGCTTGGCAATCAGAAAAATAATTTGCGTTCAAAAAACGAAAAATCCAATATGGCGGTCATAAGAAAAACGAAAGTTGAGATGCGTTGCGGAATAACAAAAGACGATTGAGACCTGTCATATGCATCTTATTCGTCTTAAAAAAGTGTCCGGATAATGTCACATTATGACAGCTGTCAAATTAACAATTTGGGACTTACTTGCGAAAAACAAAATCCGCCATTTTCGGTGTTTGGCCGATATTTCCAAAACCAATTGATCGATCGTAAATCTGAAACCGGTTATCGAATACACAAAGTTTCCCCTAAAACTTTCCCCATTTAACCTTTGCTGTAAGTGTAATAGGAGCTGAGATCCCTGTATGGAGACGCGAATCTGGGACACATTGTATATATACAAGGTATGAAAAATCCGCCATTTTCTGTTTTGCTTTTCTGTTCACCATTGCACCAACTTGGTTATTGTTAGAGCTACAAAGTCAGTTAAATCAGCAGCAAAAGAAATAATTTTTGTTGCTCAATACAGTGGTGAAAACAGAAAAATAATTAGAATTTCAGGTCAGGTCAGTGTGTGAAAAAAACTAAAATTGCCATTTTTCTACTGTCTAAGTTATTTACACCGAAAATGGCTTAAAATATCGGAAAATGACGTATAAATCTCCCTATATCTTAACTTATTTTCTATGAAATGGAAATATTTTCCGATTTTGATTAATTTTTTTCTAAATCTCTTATTTTCATCATCCTGTATAAACATTTCATTCACACATAGGGTAATACATAGAAAGTTAAAATAGAAACAGTTGTATGACCAGCTCAATCCACGAAAGATTGAGATAGCTATGTAGTAATGATGAGATAGCACTGACTATGATGCTATGTAACTTTTTACATATTTTTAGTTATTAGATACAGAAACATCTACATTTTTTTCAAAGTGGGAACATCAGTCTAAACTATGTAACTATGTATTAACTTTTTGTTTGTAACTGTTTTGGCTTCGAGAACTAGCTCATATAGCCACATACTAATTTTTAATTGTACAGACATATAATAGGCATCATGTGGGAAAAAAATTTAAGCCTCAGTCAAGGAAAACTTTGACAGTGCTATGACAGTGACAAAATATGGGATTAGTTTTCAAAATTTTGGAAAATGTCACAGGAAAAAGTTGCTTGATATTTCCTTTTTCACCCATGTACCAATTTTTAACCCTCTAGAATTGTTTTTTTTTAATTTGTTGAATTGATCATTTCTGAGTTTTCAAAATTTTCTAAACTTGAGTTTGAAATGTCCAGTTTAAAGTCTGATAAGTTTATATTATAATAATAGGAAAATATCTCATTCGATCGTTATAATGCTAAACGATCACATGTTTTATCATTAGTTATGAAGAAAAATTAAGTTCAACTTTGTTAAAATTATGAAATTCAGGCAATGCTACTCTTAAATCCCCTAAATACCTTACCAAATTGTTCTGGCTAAAATCCCCCCCGTATCTCTGAGAAGCAAGCAGGGGCCCTCTATAAGCCTGCGGCATCATTAACAGCTGGGCGTCGGGAACGCCGCGGCTCTAGGATAATAAATGAGTCGATGAGTAGGTCGGCGACTAGATATGTCAGCAGCGTCTCTTGGATATGTGTCAAGCCGGTATTTGGGATGCATTTGTCTTGAGGGCTCACGCTGTTTGCTCAACAGCTTTATTCCAGTGCCGGCTCTCCTTTGTCACGTATGTAGTGCCTCTCTTGTTATGCTAAAGCAAACCAAACATCGCCCAAGAGAGGGCCGGATTGTGGAACCAGGGCAGAAAAAACACCCTGATTTATACGTTACCTGCTTTTCATGGTACGTTTAATAAGAGAGGCTCGCTCTAATCAGGGTCGACTGGATTGAGAGCGGGATTGAGAATCCTTCGCTCGGGTCTTGTCCGGAATAATCTATGAACCCCGTGCTAGCTTGAGATTTGCAGGGATTTACCTGCTAAATTTCATGTAATGACGATGTTGTCCTACGGAATTAAAAGTAATAATTTCTTTTAATATTTTAGATCACCCGTGATCGTTAATTATTGAGTGTCTCAATTAACGTAGATAATATTGTTGGTATTCCATTATATTTTTGGGCGAGCTTATTCCAACTTAAACAATGAAAAGTGCTTAAGTGCTTATTTATAATTGGCGCGGAAATAGCTTCTATTTGCTTTTTAAATAAGACCATTTTTGCATTTTAAGGTAAAAAATTGACAATCGTAATTCTTTTTCATTTTCTCTTTTGATTTTCATTTTTGTCAAATATCGTGTTTTATAATTTGTCAAATTATTTTCCTATCGACCAAATCAATGTTGTTTTTAAATAAATTCAACTTTTGTCAAATAAGATACACTTTATAAGAAATGTTTTCCCAATATTAATGATACCACTTCATGGAAATTCTCAAAAATTTCACCACTCTGTATGAATATTTCATTTCAAAAATAGGACACAAGAAGATAAGATGAAGATATCTAGAGCCATTTACCCATATTTTAAGCCGTTTTCATTGTGAACTTCTATGAAATTCGAAAAATTTGAATAAATCGAAAAATTGCGATTTTCCGTGGTTTACAACTCATTTCTCATACAGGCTCCTGTAACAGTGCGTCGAGTATTCCTAGCGGCCTTATCGTTCGAGACAGAAGAAAAAGTCAAAGAAAAGATGGTTTGAAGAGACCTTTAACCTAAAATTATTTTCAGCTAAAGGTACAGGCTAGGCCAATATCGCTGTACGTCATACAAGTTTGTTATTTTAATTAGAACACCCTCTATATTATCTAATTTTCAGATGGTTTGGGAAAATTCAGTAAAAATGGTTTTAATAGCTGGAGGAGTTTGAGCTGTGTAGCTTATAGAAGTTATAAACAAGTGAAAATCGCAATTTTTCATTTTGAAAGCAGTGTGCAACGAAAACAACTCAAGAAATCAGGGCTCAAAGATATCGCAGACAATAGCTCAAGATATCGGAAAATGGCTTACATCTCCCAATCATAAGTTTTCACATGTTTCCTATTGTATGGATGAAATTGTTATACAGGGTGTTAAAAATCTTAAGAAATTAATGAAGAATTTGATCATTTTCATCGCTGTGTAAAATAGTTTCATCCACACGATAGGATACCACGTAAAAAACTAAGGTAGGGACATGTAAACCGTTTTCAGGCATTTGGAGCCGTTTTCATTCTGAGCTGCTTTGAAAATTGAAAATGGCAAATTTAACTTGTCATTAGCTATTCAGTTAAAACTCCAACTGTGAAAACCATTCTTACTGGATTTTCTCAAACAATCTGAAAATGTAATAATATGAAAGGTATCCCATTTAAAATTACAAAGTTTTATGGCGTACAGCTACAACTTTTCTCCCACGTTTTTCTATATCGAACGGTAAGGCCGCTAAGAATGCCCGACGTACTGTTGCAGGAAACTTGATGGTTATTTTCAGTTTAACCGGAAGTGATAAATACATGTAGAGTTGTAAATATTATTTTAGTTCCGTTCGCGTTTAGGTACGTCTAAAAAATTTCACGTTCTAATAAGGTCTAATAATTACCTAAAGTTCCCCACGGTACTCTGCATTTTCCCTTGATAACATAAAAGAACACAGAAATAAAATTTGTAAAAATGAAATTCTGCTTTTTGAAACATTATTAAAAACTCGAATATTGAGAACATGCATGTTATTCATGATTTAGTGTCACTCAAACGGAAAGTTTCTAGCAGTTGATGTCAGTCGTTTCCGTTTCTCATTTTTCATTGTAGATTTGGCAATCCCGAGAGAGTAAGCGTTAATTTCGTTCCTCGTTTGGGTTATGTTGTAACCAGTTTGATTTTTGTTTACACAAAGCTGCCTCTATAAGATTAAATGCAAATTCCGACTGAAAAAGGGTTTCAGCCCGCATTCATCAGCACGGCGGAGATCCCTATTATTATAAAGTGTCCCAGTTTATAAACACGTCCATCTCTAGGACTATTCACGACTCCTGTTCCAGTTAGAATCCTCCAACCTTCGGTCACCTCCAAAACGAACAATCGCTACTTGATTTCATTATCCTGTATCCCCGGCAGATGCAAATCGTGCTCAAACTGGGTATGTTTAGTTTATGTGATTGCGGTTCAACTGAGCTGCTCAAATCTTCTAGGATCTTGGATTGCAGTATTTGTTATTTAAATATATACAAGGACAGCTGGTTGAAGTAACATTCAAAATACTGTTTGACGGGATAGTAGGGGAAGAGGAATTAAAACTAAAATGAGAATAATACGATGGAATGTTAATCTGCCATTTTATTTTAGGTAGTTTTGAGTTTTACCTTAATAATTTATTTAACTAAATTGACAAACACATGTATTAATTAACAAACAACACGGTCATTATGGGCTATTCGGACAAGCAGCATTACCAAAAGAGGGAGCATTGATTAAGGAGCCGGGTTCTCGAGGGTCAGTCTCAGGCATGCCGTAATTTCATTTGGCTAATGAAGGCTGACCACTAAATACATTATTATATGCAAACAGTCACGCGCGAGGTGGCCGAGAGGCCTCCCCTGGCACGGGTGGTGTTAACCAGAGGTGTCGTCTGTCTTAGATGTAAACCAAGTTATAAATTTAAATGACCGGGATTAAACTGAACATTCTCTGGACAAATGGGATAATTGTAAATGATCTAAGATAATAATAGAGTTCTAAAAAGTAATTTAATAATCAAAGTTTCATCTCCCGTACAAATAGTTCAAACATTTATTAGCAACATTATTTATTCAGTTCAATAATAATAATTATACAATAACAATAATGACGACTAAGAATATTAACATTCATATATTGAATCTACGACGGTTATACATCAACTAACTCGTAGGTATTTTCCTATTCCTAAGATCCTCTACACATCCGTATTTCACCAGCTTGCGCAACATTCCCGATACGTTGACCTTCTGTCTGCATTCCGATGTGCAGTGGATCCTAACAACTCGTCCATCCTGACCAGGATTCGTCCTCGAATCCTAGAATGGAAAGACCCAGGGTCCTCTAGAGTCTGGCAGGTGAACCCGCAGACTGGTTTGCAGAATGGCTGAAGCAAATACTCAATTAATTATACCAACCTCATCTGTTTCACTCAGTCATCTACTTTCCTTTCCATTCATCGTACTTCCATCAGAGCTCAAACTCGACGTTTCCCAGCTACCCTTGCAGCAAAATCGAACGACACCCGCTCGAAATCACAGCCTCCTAGTTATCATAAAAGCAAACCCAATCATTCCAGCTCTGGTAGCAAACTCGGTCCAGCTCAGCTCGAAGTCGTCGGCTTATCAGCCAACCAAGCAGCAAACTCGGTCCTTCTTAGCTCGAAGTCGTCGGCTTATCAGCCAACCTGGCAGCAAACTCGATCCATCTCAGCTCGACGTTGTCGACTTATCAGCCAACCTGGCAGCAAACTCGATCCATCTCAGCTCGACGTTGTCGGCTTATCAGCCAACCTGGCAGCAAACTCGATCCATCTCAGCTCGACGACTTCTCATTCCTCTCAGGTATTACATCTCCACCGAGAACACCCTTCCTCTTTCCTCTCAGGCATTACATCTCCAACGAGAACACCTTTCCTCTTTCCTCTCAGGCATTACATCTCCAACGAGAACACCCTTCCTATTACATCTCTCTACAGATAACACACTTATCCTCTTTCAACACACTTCCTCTTTCCTCTCAGGCATTACATCTTCTCACCGAGAACACCCTTCTAGTTTCCTCTCAGGCATTACATCTCCTCACCGAGAAAAGGCATTTTTGTGGATATCCCACCGCTGTCAAATATTAGGAACATTATTTATTCAGTTCAATAATAATTATACAAGAACAATAATGACGTCTAAGAATATTAACATTTATATATTGACTCCACGACGGCTATCCATCAAATAACTCGTAGGTATTTTCCTATCCCCAAGATCCTCTACACATCCGTATTTCACCAGCTTGCGCAACATTCCCGATACGTTGACCTTCTGTCTGCATTCCGATGTGCAGTGGATCCTAACACATTTGGAGCACTTTGAGTTTATGTATGCAATATTTCTGCTAATTTGTTGAATTTGAGCAGGCATACCGAAATATTGTAAGCCCTATGTGTTTTGCAGCGTTACACGTTAAGTTTTTGTGAAATAATATTCCTTTAACATATACTGTTAGCGCCATCTCTCATCAATCAAAACTAGCTCTAGCGTCTTGAATGAAGGAAGCGAAAAAATGACTTCTTTCACATCTGTAATATTATCGGCAATATAGATTCTTATTTGGTAGAGTTCTAACCACTATCCATAAGATGCTATGTGTTCTTGGTTCTTGAGCGTCCAAGATGCGAAATATTTTCCCTTCCTCGAAAATCGGTTAATGAATTCTGGGTAAGATTACTAATTTTCTTATAAAAATAATTATTTAGATGCGGTAAGAACTGCAAAGATGCTGTTTACCTCGATTGGAGACCGTTATGAATGTTTCCTAAACACCTATCGGACAGACCATTAATTTTAATGTGAGGTGAAGTGACTTTTTTGTAACTCATCAGCAAGACAAATGTAGTGTGATAGGGATAATGAGACACGATGATAAATTCTCACAAAAAACAAAGCGTAAGCTATCCATGTCTCCACTTCATATAAAAGTAAAATGTCTAATTTTAGAAGAATTAGATCTATTTCGGTAATTTTCCATGTCTCGAGTTACTCGACGTCATTTTTGAGCTCCCTAGGATAGTCTGTTCGTTCTTTTGCAAGAGTTTAGGATAAAACTCTGATAAAACGAGATTGTAGATTTCTTCGAAACAAATGAAATACTCTCAACCATTATCAGCTTTGTTGTAATGTTGTGACAATCCAATCAGCGGGAATTTATTTGAAACCAACATTAAAAATAAAACAAAATCGTCCAAATGCCTAAAGTTGACCACAACAGATCAATGTTAATGAGTATTGTACATTGAATATTTTATTCGCATCAACTATTTACGTGGAAGCGCGCCAAACACCAATTCGGGAATGAGATATCGTCCTTGCTGACATCCGATAGGGAGAGCAGAAACAAAATTCCTCGCGTCTACCCTCGTCTCGTGATCAATTTGTAAAGGTTTACCTGATACCTAATTGGACTCATTATCCCTTTGGCAACCATCATGTCACCGGGAAAAATTACCATTGTAAGACATAATGAGAGATGACAGATTTATATGGCTATCTAAATGACTTTTCATGCATGCAATCAGAATAATTTTCTTTTGTGTTAATTATTGAATGACCGTAATTTTTCGTTCAAATTTCGAATTAAGCTTTTCCCAGGCTAGATCGGAATTTTTTCATGATTCAGTCAATAGCAACATCTATAAGATCTATTATTGATCTGATATCTCAGGTATTACACCGACGCTTAAATACAATTTTTTCAGATTTAAATTACTCAAAATTGACAAACAACAGCGCAAAATAATACCGTGGGCATAGACTTTCAGTCAACATCACTACTAAATATGATTTATAGCGTTTTTCTTACATTTCGTATTTTGTTTTTTTTTCTTCAGTTTTCCCATAACTGAACACCCCCGTTTACAGCATTTGAGTCTAACAGTTGTTAAGTGCTTGCTTGTCAATAAACTTGATTCGATTAATTTTCCACAAAGCAATTACTAATGGTGTTTCATTTACACCAGTTCAGCGACTACATCCACCTGAACTTTCTCGGAAAAGAAGCTGTATAACCTCGCAATTGCACAAAGACTTCAATAATTATATTAAGGGGATCTTTGTCCTTTCATTACTTTGTAATAGTTTGCTAGTGCCAGAGAGAGGATATGAGCTCAGGGTCGTTGAGCGAAATTTACAAATCTTTCCAGTGCATTCCTCGTTTATTTTGGAGTCACTTAGGAGCATTTACATACAAAGCAGCGTGATATAATTAACTCCGATATGCATGGATATAATGCTCGCATTGGGTTGCATTTGCCAGTTCGTTGTTTACTTACTGTTCTTCTTGGGGTGTGGACTGAGAATTTCAAATTAAGACCTTCCTCGCAGTCAATAACGCTAAATTCATTAAAAAGCCTTTTCGTAACGTCGCCGTGTTGTCTTCGTGATGTTGTTAAAAATGTTGATTTTGGTTCTTAGAAAAGATTTTTTATTTGGAAGTATAAAATTTAACTTAAATTTTGATTATTAGTTGGATTAATAGACAATTTGCAGGATTTTACTGATGAAAATTAGAACAACCGTGGCATACGGCATACATCATAATATTATGCATTTACCTTCTCAATTTTCTATTTTTTTTTAGTTACCTGATAACTATTTTCAAATAGGTGTGCTCTAAGTGTCCACCTATACAATTATTACTAAGAAAATTAAATACAATTGTATCGCATTTACTCAGAAGGTATATTTTGATGTCATGTCGGAAAGTATTCAGGCTTATTCCTTCTAGGCCGCCCTCATAGGTAGGCATATTTCTAGTCATGAGAATGAATTATTAAAGAAGGTTTGTTACACTTACCCTATCCATTATGCTAGACAGGTTCATTCAAACCTTAGACCTCTGCTTCAGAAATCACATTGAAAAATTGCTATATTTTCTGGTAAATAAATCATAATAATTATGTGTATGCAATCATGCATGGAATCTTTAATTATTTTTATACTAAACCGTTTTGCTTGTACACACATCCAGTTTCTATAATATCAAGTACCTATTTTACTGAAATTCTCCCAATAATTGTTCAAAATATTGACCATTTGTTTCAATAGAAAGATTGCACCGCCGGATCTTTGATTCGCGGACTCTATATATTGGCCATTACTCTCGCGACAAGATGATCTTCCTACTTACAACGGTATATCTCGTAAACTAAAGATTTCAGGTAACCCCAAATAATGAAGAAATAAAAATTGTTCAAATCAGGAGAACGCGCTCATGCCACGAGATATCCTCTTCCTATCATCGGTTGTCAAATCGCTGATCCAGGTATTAGCGCACGTCCAAACCAAAATGTGGGGATGCTCCATCATGCTGGAACCAAATGTTGGCCTTAATGTCTAAAGGGACCCTATACAGGGTGATTCAAAATTCAGTGCAAATATTTTAAGGGCGTATTTACCAGCCAAAAATAAGAAGTTTTTTTCATATAATCGTATGTCCTAACTTGCTTCGTTTTCTAGATACAGGGTGTAAAATTTTGAAAAAAAAATCGAATTTTTTATTAATTACTCAAAAACCTTTCAGCCGATTTAAATAAAATTTGGTAGGCTTATTTGTCGTCATAAGGGCCTTCTTTTGATGGGAATAACATAAATTTATTAATTGCAGTGGTGTCTCAGGGGGCTACCTACTTGATACTAATAGGTAAAATTATGGGACGCCACTGTTTTTTTGACAATATAATTTTTTTTTTTTTTAGATTAAGCGGTCAATAATGTAACTTTCTTGCCTCTTGAGCTTTACTCGTGTCTAGCTTTGTTTCCAAGAAAAAAATCAAAATCTGTGCCAGGCCCTATTAATACAAGTAATAAATTCACATCGATTATTGAGATTCATTTAATTTAATTCAGGTAGCTCCCTGAGACGCCACTGGAATTAATAAATTCATGTTATTCCCATCAAAGGAAGGCCCTTATGACAACAAATAAGCCTATAAAATTTTATTTAAATCGGCTGAGAGGTTTTTGAGAAATTGATAAAAATCGATTTTTTTTTTCAACATTTTACCCCCTGTATCTAGAAAACAAAGGAAGTTAGGACATACGATTATATGAAAAAAACCTCTTATTTTTGGCTGGTAAATACGCCCTTAAAATATTTGCCCTGAATTTTGAATCACCCTGTATAGTAATCCAGGGAGAATATTTCGCGAAAAAAAATATAAAAGTTTGCCTTTAAATGAGCCGGTCACAAGATAGACTCTATCCAACAATTCCAGCTCACATGTTAACTGAAAATTGATGCCAGTGCCTTGTACAGACCATAGCGTGAAGATTTTCGACATCCCAAGTCTGGCTGCTTTCTATTATTAAAATATACGAGTACATCGCGCGTGAAACTTACCTCATCAGAAAACAATATTATTCTCCCAAAGTGAGGTTCTACTAAGGTGCAATCCAGAAACTAATGGAAAAAATGTAAACGATGAGGATAATCTTCAGATGTTAAAGCTTGTACACGCGGTAAATGAGGATTTAGGAGCTGCTCATGCATGACACAACACGCCATACCGTTAAACTAGAGGAGTTCAAATGGTGTACAATTGCGCGTGTACTAATACAACACTTGTTGATGGATTGTCCTCTAAACATTGTAAAACTCCACCTTCAAACTCCACTGTACGAATTACTCTTGGACGACCATCATCAACAGGACGCTTCAGGTTGCCACCTTCTCAAGGCGACGGTGTATGACAGAAAAAGTTGTCTAACAGCGGTAAATGGAGGTAAATAGGAAGAGTTTTCTTCAGGTATGACTTTATGAATTGACTACAACTACAAGTGCCCTACTGATTTCGATCACTGACCATCATCAGGGGATATAGGGACGGCTTGGTTGTAAGAAAAGAAAAGGGGGAGTTAAAAAAATTCATTAAAGATTTGTATAGGATACAGTTTTAGAGGGGAGAGACCGAGGGTTGAAAACTATAGGCTATGTTATTGCAAAAACGAATGAAGGAGGAGAAAGGGAGGGGGGTAAAAGAGATAAGTAGGTTTGTTCTCATAAGTGTAAAAGAAGAAAATTCCAGAATATTAGTTATACAGAGGCGACAGAGACAACAAAGCCATCATGATGTGAAATGGCGTGAGGGCACAAGATATTATGTAAAAACGCCAAGAAAAGATAAGATGAAAAGACGAATGTTCTGACACGACTAAGCACAAAACACATTAAAAGAGGCGGCGATAAATAGGAACCTACCACTCAAAAGGATTAAGTTTTACTTGGGGTTACTCAAATAAACGCTATTGGTATTTTCGACTGGCTACTTCAGTGCGCAATTTTTTTTTTTTTTGCACAGAGTGCATAGAGTCGTGTTCCGCTGCTAGAATCGTTGCACTGTCAGAGAATTTTGTTCTCGATTCATTTTCGGCGCATGCAGTTGCTCTTTTGCACTCAGTGCGCATTCTCATAACCCGTGTTTTAGACAGGGATACAGTTCCAGGGCAAGTTTTGATATAACCTTATTATTAATTACTAATTTCTTGTCCTTTTTCACCTCTGATATTTATAATTTGAATATGGTAATATCAAGGATGAGGTTGGTCGTTAGTTAGCTTAAGATTGGGCAACTGAAAACCGATCACGTGCCCGATTCTTCTTATCTGCATCATTGTCCTAACTACAGGACAATAAGACAAACTACTTTCCGAAAAGAAAAATTTCCCTTACAGAACATGAACGGCAGGGGTCAAAACAATTTTCCTCCAGGCGGTCCCTCTCGAAAGGTAAAGACGTTTAATAATACCATCGAATATGACCAATAAACGTTGGAAGGAGACAATTCCGAGTTCCTGCCCGGTTGGCTGACTGTTCCCGGTAAATGGAGTGAAAAAGCGGACCTGTAATCTGCAAGTTGAGTGAGGATAAAGAGGATGAAGTCGTGTAGAGACGGAGAGTGAAAGAGAGAGAAGGAGGAGATCGTAGCCGCTGGAGGCCGGACAATAGGCCCGGGCTCTCAAAGGACAAAGCGGCCGCAATTACGGCTAGAATAATCAAAGTCTACATCCTGTAATGGGACCAAGACCGAGGCACGGTGGGGGATTTGCTAAGGACTGCCGAAGGTAGGCCAGGGACATTAGGAGCTACTGATCTGTGAAGACATGTCTCACATCACAATGGAATCTATAAAAATAACATTCATTCTTCTATATTAATGAAGTTCCCAAGCGAAATATTAGTGTAATGAGAACATTAGTATGTATAATCAGTAGGTAATGACCAAAACAATAATAATTACCATAATCAATAATAATTATGCTTATTGAATCTCATCGAATGCCATGCTGATGTTCCTTATGTAATTACATAATAATTATATATAGAACATTTACTATTTTGCAGGAAGAGCTACGATGTATGGTTGTTCTCGATGAGGTCTTTGCTGACTCTAGATGAGTATGAGGTAGAAAATAGAACCCTAATCAATGATCGAGTTTATAAAGTAACAAGCTCAGTTTTGTTTTTTCATTATAACGGCAGCAACGTTCCACTTATCCCAAACAATGGAAACGGAACAGACAATTTATATACGCTCTGATAGTCAGGCTGCCACAAAAGAGCTGGATTCACACAGAATTAGCACCTCGCTGTTCCAAGAATATACCGCGGCGCTCAACAGGCTCAACGACAATAAACCGGTGTAAATTGTATGGCTTCTCGCAGATTCACGAACCAGGCAACAAGCTGGCAGATCACTATGCGAAGCTTGGCACCACCAGGGAAAACTTTTGTGGCCCGAATCTGTATGTGGTCTCACCAAAGATCTTCTTAAAAACGCCAATAAAAACGCCACAGACCGCCCCGAAAAGTTCTAAAGAAGTATTGGGATGCAACACCAGGCTACAACCATACTATTCCTATAGCCGGTTTGAACACAAACAGACTGGCCAACATGAGCAAACTGAACCGAAGGCAGCTATAAGACTACTAACCAGGGTACTAACAGGTTATACCAGTCTGAACAGGAACACACGGGTCTTACAAGTTATACTCAGGCTCGACATTTTTGGGCGCAAATCACTACAGAAGAGGAAGAAATGGGTCTTCTCTCATAAAAAGAACTTTTGTTCTTTATTAAGACGTCGGGAAGGTTTTAGTAGGCGTTCAAACATAGTTTGAGAGCTTGTCAGGCAACTGAGCTTATTCATTTTCTCGGCCTTGAAGTACGATAATTTCGCTAATAACGTATGAAAACATACGCCTGTTAGCATAAATATATTTACCAAGATACTGACAACAATAATGCATGTAATTTACATTTTATCCAAGTATCTACCGCTGATAATTTGTTGTAATGTTCACAGCGGACTAACGTTATACTCGAATATTGTCCTGCCAATGGAATCTGATTTGCTTTAAAATCCTCTCTGGAATAGCTTCTAGAAATGCAAAGCTCTATGCACTGCTGTCTCGTTCAAACGTTTCAGAGAAGATTATATCCACGTTAGCTCGAGGCTTAGGCGATCATGGATAATTATTATTGATTTCAGCTGCTGCTAGTAGTAGTTGTCCCAATGCTAGAGCGACTATAGCTTAACTTAGGTAATTCCTCGATTAATTCTAAGTTTCTCCGCTTTATATTCTACGAGATAAAATCAAGAAAAGGTCTGGTTTAAAGGGTCAACTCTAGTCTGTATACCCTTTTAAACCCTGCAAAATAATTGAATACTTTTGTAAATGCAAAACAACTGAATAGGCAAAAACATCCACCTAGTTTTAGGTTGATTAAGAAAGTATTTGGATATTCACTACAAGTAGTGATGATTAAAACAAGTGATGATTAATATGGAATGACGATATTTCCATTTAGTTCGACGCAAACAAATTTTTTTCTGAGAAATTATAAATCCTCGTATTCCCAAAGCTTTACGGCCTAGTACAGCTCAAAGATAATGAAATAAATTTCGATTTAAAGTGCAGCCACGAGGTGCTCATTTAAAAAGCAGCCACCCTGAATAACTCATAAATGTGAAGAAATTAAAAAACTTTGGTGGAAATGCAAATTTTTTCTTCAAGAAGGACTTCTTTTCACTCACAAAAAACTCTAACAGGGTATAAGTATTTCTTGACTGCCAGCGCCATCTACCACACATTTTCAAATAACACTGATACGTCATTGTAAAGTAAATTTTCATTAAAATTTCATTTTCAAAGAAGGTCACCTTGAAAACGGGTTAAGCATAAAAAGGTTCACCTATGTGTCCCTAAATCCAAACTTTTTATGTGGTATCAGGGTGTGTTTATACATGAAAAAACATAAATAGATTAAAAAATACCCTAAAAGACGAAAACTTAAGACAGGAATATGTAAGCCGTTTTTCTATTTCGTTAGTAAAAAAGTAGATAAAGATATGACAAACTAATTTATTTTATCACATAGCACCTCGGAAAGATACAGATTTTTGTAGGAGACCAAAAATGGGCTAAAACGATGTATCTTTCAAACAAAAAAACATGAACAGAATTCCTGCTACCCTATCAACCATTACGATCGATTTTAATGGAGGGTAGGGGTAGTTTCACCCCTTCCCGGGTTTCCGTCAAATTATCATGTATATCAGAAATTAGTACTTTTAATAAGAAATTTACCTACCAAATTTCATCGAATTGGAATCAGCCGACTTTGAGCTATTTCAAAAAAACTAAAATTTTCAAAAGACTTTGAAGCCCTCTAACGGACAAACGAAGCATTTTGGTATAGAGATAAGTTTGGTTCGAGCTACTTTTTTTTATCTCAGTAATCTGTGGTTGCTCCATATCCATGGAATATTGGGACAGCCTGTATAGGGATCAAATTATGACCCTTCGAAGATGGTCCATTTTTCTCAAAAATTGGTAATTATTTTAAGTTTTGCTGCCGTCTGGAGCATAATATTGGCAAAAATCTTTCTTTTTATGAGAAAAGTCATTAAAATAAAGTCATAGTATATGTACATGTAGTTTTCTCCGCTGTCCTCACAAAGAACTAGAACCTCAGATCGTGCAGTCTCTGAGTGCCTGGAACACTCAGTCTCCGTAAAGAGCCACCAGACACTTTTCGCCAGCATCCGGGATACACTCATGCGTTGCATCTGTTAGAAGGAAGATTTCTATACTAGGTCTGCCACTTTTGAAATTGACCCCACAATTTCCTTTTTACCTGCCAGAAAAGGGCAGGAGTAATGTCACATCCAGTAAAAGCGTGAAGAAACTGTTCAAACACACTGGACATTTCAACTTCGTTTTTTAGAACTCGGCACGTTTTTGAAAGCGCTCAAGCTGAGGGTGCTAGAACCCAACCGACAGAGGAGAGAGAACAAGGAGGTCCACGTCTTCTCCAACCACAATCACATGAGCATAGCTTGTGGTTTTCTCGAATCCCATCAAAACGATATCGCGATCATCCAACGGCATTAGGTAAGGGGACAATTCAAATTTGAAGTTCTCATCAATTGTTTGTTTGATTTGCACTTTTTCTTTTCTTTTGAATGTCACTTGTACAAACACGGCTGATTGGAAATAGTTGTCTGTCGATGGAAACGGAGGATGAAGGAACCAGCTGTGTAGTTTATTTATTCACGTTAGCAGTATCTCTTATGATCTGGGTTGTTCTCATATCAACGTGTTGTTCCGTTGTTGATCACAATATATCGTTCGGCTTCTTCGTCCACGTTTAACATAGACACCATCCATTCAGTTCAGGAATCAAGCACACTGCTGGAAATCTACAAAAAGTCTGATAAATGCTTTAACTATTAAGTCTCACAGACTTCGTTCTGTGGTTTATATGAAAGCAAATTAAATGTAGTACAATTTTATTTTCGATGGCTTTATTTTTGGAGACGGGAGGAAAACTTAAAATTGTCAATTTTCGAGAAAAATTAACCATTTTCGAAGGGTCATAGCTTGGCTCCTATACCGTTTACAGAGCTACAATTTAGACCTAAATTGTTATAAATTTAATTAGATAAAAAAAAAATTATTTGTGTTTGTCTAAAAACGAATAAGTTTAGTTTATGACTCTAGAGAAAAAAGTGAAAAAATTCCCAAAATTTTGAAGTTTTTCGAGTGCTGCTCAGGCTAGCACAAGTTGTTCGAAGCTGCAAATTTGTGACCACACCACTCTAACTGATCACCTGGCCACACTGTCCATAGAACAGTTAGCGTTACAAACAATTACTAAAAAACCAGAACTACATCAAGATTTGTGATTTGTGATTGCATTGTTAATTTCTACTGGGATACATGTATATAATCGCCAGAGGCAAAAAAGAAAATGGATTTCGAATGGCAAGAATGAAAGCTTTGAAATGATGTCACTATAAAGATCCATTTTGTTTTTATGTTGCAGTTCTCTTTACGGTTATTAACCCCTTTCTTGAGAGTTACGACAATACGAACATCCTTCACGCCTCTCGCTCTCCCTTAAAGTAATAAACCATACGTACTTTATGGTTTCTAAATATTATCCCTGAAAATCAACAAACTGTCAATGCTTAAAGGTGTTTTTTTTATTTACAAGTCTGCTTCAGTTTAAAAAATAACATTTTTTTCCATTATGGATTAATTAACATTTTTCTAAATAGTTACTTACTAAATTGTAACATTTTGACGTTTATTTTGACAGTAAATTTTTAGGAAATAACAATACGATTTAATTATTATCAATCCGAAAGTTTAGATATTTTAATGAAATATCTAAAATAAAAGAGGTGCATGAAAAATTTGGTTTTATTAATTTCTATGGTACTCGGTATAAAAAGTTGGATTCTTAAAAAAAGAAGAATAAAGTTAATAAAAAAAATGAATTTTAGTCATTTTTGGTTTCTTTAATTTTTTTAATGGCAAATGACATGAAGAAATAATGAGGCGGCCATAAGAAAAACAAAAGTTGACTGTGAATACTCTGGGATTTATTGGCTTTAAAAATTTTGTCGGAACTTTACGGCTTATGTAAGCCTACAAAACGTTATTTATTAATTTTCAATAATAAAAAATATATGGCAAAAATAAGAAATCTCGATTTTTCATTTTTCAGGATATTTCAGAAACGCCTGAAGTTTTCCTATTTTTTTTTTTCAGATACTTATGCCCGTATTCACAAACGATAATTTCCTAAATAATTACGTAATTAATTAAATGAGTGAGATGGAGATATGCAGTTTTTTGACAATAGAATGAGATGGGGATAATTGATTACGTTATTATTTAGGAAATTATCGTTTGTGAATACGGGCGTTAGTAAGGTTAAAATTATGCAATTTTTTTTAGGTACTTTAACCTACCTCGTATCTCCGACCGTTTCCAATATGTTACCACATTCTCATCTTTTGGACACATTGTATTCAACAAAATATGATACAACAGAATAGAGGCAGCGCTTAAGAGATTCATAGTAGTGGTAACATTATAAGATGGAGAGAATTGCCAAGAATAAGACGAAATTAGAAAGACGGGAAAGAAAATTCCCGTGAAACAAATACTCAAACTGCGTGAAAAAGTAGGTGCAGGCAATAGTATCCAGGGCTCTCCCCTTGTAACAATTATTCCCGTTAACTAACGCAATTATTAAAACACAGCACATTTTCTATATAACGGCATCCACACTTAAATTCCAAACGTTGAAGCAGAATAAATAAAACTAATGTCAATTTGTTATAGAAAATCGTTCGCGGAATATCGCCCTGGCCTAAACGAAGGTCCTGCCACTCCAGTCGCTCGCGCCTTGTATCGCGGAACTCTTCATGTTCCGCCCTCACCACTTGACAGTTCGACAAGCAGCGCTTCATTTCGACATGAAAGAACGGCCATTAAACTTTTATTATGAAGACCAAAGAATGAATATTTCCTCATACATGAGGATTTATTGAATTTCAAAAATGTTTACTCTGCACTTCGGCATTCCGTATTCCACCTCGACGACCTACCCACGGATATAAAGTATGTATATGAATGCCCTATGAAGGAATGAAATTTTAAATTGGAAGGCTCGGCGCTGAATTCCATTGCTTACAAAGCACTCTTTAAGCACTTGATCATCATGCAACAATTCAAGCGCCCGGGGGTATCATGCCCGTCGGCTGAATTTCAAAAATCACCCCCGGCATCCTTCCCGAGTGGATTTGTTGGTATGTAGATATTCGCGAAGCCGAGAAATCTATCGAGAGCTTTATTAGAAGAAACCGATATTGGAAGCTATCGGTTCATGTGGGCGGGATGTTCGTCGCAATAATTCCACCGTTATATTCAATCTACCTATTTTGTTAAAATTAACCATCACTAATTATTTTTGTTCTTTGTTTCACAGACATATTATGCATGGGATATCAACACAAGCAAGATTTTTGCAGTTCATTACTCCCTTGCATCACCACATCATTTTTGTGGCAGGGGTTTTATGAGTTTTACTTAGGTATCCTAATACTATTATTTTAAACATTTATTTCTATTATTATAAAAAAGCAGCTAGGATGATCTTAGAAGTAGGTAATTCAAACATTGAGTATTCTTGTGTATTTAAAAATTATACGTAGGCCTCAGGAAGCAGAGACACGTGACTATGACGTCATATTTTAATGTTAATTAGTCGCTGGCGTCAGCAACCTCTAAGTGACTTAAGCAAACCATAACATATCGTTGAAGTGTCCGATATCTCACGTAATTGGAAACAACCAATAGGAGACGTCAAAAATACGTAAATTGACTAATATTAACATCGCCGTAAGAACGTGTTTACGAGATATGCACGCGAAACTTAGTAGGTATACGAAATTGTAAAAATCATTTTTTTAATGCTCGAAAAAGTCAAATTGAGAAATTCAGACCAAATCTACAAATTTTTTTCGTTCATGGAATGAGTATTTAATTTTAACCGAATTTTGACCGAACAATAATGGAGACAGCGAGAAATACTGTTGAAAAAATACAGACTTGCATGATGTGTATAAATGGGAGTAATAGGATTTATGCTCAACAGTAATGGGAATAATCTTAAACCTCACTTCACAGTACATTTGATAGTGGTATTACCGATGGGGGAATACCCCAACATATTTCAGGGCGAAATCCAAACCATCGACAGATGAACTCAATTATTATTATCGATAGAAACTATAAAAAGCATGAGATCCTTATATTAAAAACGAAAAATTGAGCTGTTAGGCACTGGGCTCACACATCATCAGTTCAAAAATAGGTTGGTCTCGCTGATGAAGTTGAATAAATTAGACAAAGAAACAAGGCAGCTCTCCTTTGGCCGCCAAGATACATAAGGTGAAAAGCAAAAACGAAGCCGACAACTTAGCAAAACGAGAAGCAACAGCGCTCCTGATACGTGCAGATCGTTTTTGAGGATGATGAAAAAATGTTTCAGAGACAAAATATGAAAAGAAGGGGAAACCCTGAGAACTGATCCCGATGGTACCGGCCAGGATTAGTCCAGCCAAGATACTGCTTTGATATTTAACCAAAAAAGACTTTAAGCTCAATAAAAACGGGTGCATGCTAACAGGTTTTCTTGAAGCGCATTGTAAACTCACAGCACACCTCAGTAAAATCGATCTCCAAGAGACCAAAGTAGTAGATTCGGCATCCAGGATCAAGAAACCCCAATGCATCTCCTGGTTGATTGTCATCAATATATAATACAGAAGATTGCGCTTTCAAGATTTTTGTTTAACCAGCGAGAAAAGACTTATCATCTTTAAAATAATCGAACATCCTAAATCTCCTCCGAGAACTAGAATTGGATGGAGTGCCACATAATCGAATAGTTCGCAGTGTTGATACATCCTCATTCAATGCAATAGCGATGAGTTCTAACAAAAACAAAATAGTAGCTGTTCGTGTCTTCAAATTTCTCAAAGAGTAATTGAAAACTTGCACCTATGTATAGGTATTATTACGAATTATATCATATCTCCCCACGAGTGCAGAAATGCGCACGGCATTGAATTATTAGAAGTTTACCTCCACGTCCGCTTAATAAGTACAATAATTTATTTAATTAACAACTTGTGCAAATAAATACTCGGTATACCTGGATAGTTTTAGAATTTACCTACCTACTAAATTAATCTCTATTATTTTATGGAACTTCATTTGAAGTTGAAAGTTATTATAACAAAGTTATTCAACTTTTAATAATTTAATAACTTTTGAACCTCTGTCAGTTCTTATAAATGTATCAACTCTTCGAGAACATAGTTTACAATGCCTCTGAGTGAGTTACCGCACGATTCAGTGGTTTCTAAGAGGAGAACATAATTAAAATACCTACTCTTCGAAAATTTCTAAAGCTTCGTATCTACATGTTTAATGGCGGTGAATTAACTTATATAGCAAACAATTTTGCTAAAAGTGCTACAATTAATTTTTACAGCCGAGTAAAATGTGAAAAGGCATTTCTGAAACGGTTTATGGGCAATAATGTCAGACACATTACCAGAAATCATAAGAAATTACAAATCATTATGCAAGAATTACGTGATCAAGTGATATTACTCAACTCATTAAGGGATTCCGATATTCATATATGCTAAATTGCCCACTCCAGCTTTTTACACCGTCGCCTAGTTCTGCGTTTACATGGTAAGTGTAGTCTTTCACCTCTTATCAGCATGCGAATACAACCTTTAACACCGGTGCTAAATCGCCGCAAAATGGCAAACTAATTTTAATTACAACTAGAATGACGACATTCATGATGTGCTAAACCGTAAACGTATGCAAAACTCCCTTTGCGATTGAAAACACTTCGAGGTAAAATTGCAGGCGAAATAACTTAGTGCGGATTCCAGAGAGTCCAACCTATTCCTGTGTTCTGCTGGTTTACGTATTTTGTGGCGCTTGAGAGAGATGCTATCGCACAAGACGAATTATGTTCCTGGAATAAAGGAGCGTATGCGAAAGGGAGCTTTATCAACAAATACTGTGCTCTGTGAATAATTCAGGTTCAGTTAACTGACAAAATATAAATACAATTCGTGTTGAAATCTAGAGCTTTGTACGAGCAACAATCAAGATTACTCCCATGTTATCAATATCCGTGACTAAATGGTACTTTCTTTGAATTTTGGTTTGATATATTATTTCTTGGTTTAATCATATGTATTTGTGTTGACAAATTCTCTGATATCCTTGCACATGCCAGCAGTAGCTCATTATTATTTTACTAAAGTTAAGTCACACCTACGATATGTTTAGTGCAGCACCACCACCACCACAAGTACCTACCCACCAAATGAAAATCTTCACATCTACCCTGGCATTTCATTTCTACCTGGATCGTTCATGAAGCGAAGCGAGAAAAAACGTTCAACAGAGGATTTCGGAGATTTGTTAATAGCTTTTTATGACAAGTTATCAAAAATGCCTTTCACTTATTCTGAGGCTCATATTCAGTACTGTGTGGAATTATAATGGACTCGTGTTTTCATTTAGCAGGGCAGTTAATTATTTAACTTTTCTCAACTTTTTTTCTTGTGTTTTTTGTGGTTCATATAAATATTTAAAATTGCAATCGGGCTCTGCATTATGTCTGCAAGTGAGATAGGGATAGCGGAAAACTCTGATTCAAATGAGAAGAATTTCTGCAGACGGAAAAATCTATCTGTTGGAGAAAAATCAATAGTTTCCAGCGTCTTCGACTTTTCAAAAGGTGAAGAAAACAAAAATGTACGCGACAGAGTTCAAAAGTGTTCGAAAATAACCGGTAGGTATAGGTAAAAGCGCAATTTGTAAATTCTTGAAGAAAAGCGAATAAACGGTCTACTAGCTCTTACAAAAACAAGCCTTGGCATCCAAAAATTAAAGCGATGACGCTAAGATTTGCATTCGAAGAGTCGTTCATTCATATTTTCTAATGAACGAAATTCCCACGACAAAAAAGATTTGCACATCGGCAACGAGGTGATTGTGCCGAAGTAAAACTGAGATCAAAAAAATGTTGACTCAGGACTTAAATTTAAAATTTTGTACGCGAAATCGCAAAAGCCTGATACAAGGATTAAATTATTCAATGGAGACGCTGGTATATCTACGAGAAATTAAAGGCTGCCGTCAAGAAAACCTCCCAATTATTTGGTTGAACTTGGCTGAACGCTGGACGTAGAAAAGAAACATTTTGGCAGGATTTAAATGTCCAGTGAAAAAAGAAGACATTTATGGAAGGTTGATCAATTGGTCTTCGAGCCGCATATTGGTACTGACTTGAGTTTTTTCAATGATGGACTGTTATTTTTTGAATAAAAAAACAAAGGGATTGTCATCAAGACATGGGCGCCACTGCATTTGAGCAAATGTTCAGGAAAATTTTGTCAAGTTTAGAAACAAACTCTGTTGTAGCAATAGAAAACGCATCATATTATCATAATCCAAGACAAGAAAAAGTATACCCACCACTACTGAGAAAAAGCCGACATCAAGCAATGGCTAAGGGAGAAAAACACGGTCACCACAGATAACATGGTCAAAGTAGAACTGCTAGCCATCCTTAAAATTCATAAACCATTCTATTGAAAAAAAAAACGTTGTGGTTGAGATTGGCAAAGCATGTAACGTAAATATTGTACGTTTCCCGCGCGCTCTACCACAGCGAATTAGATCCTATTGATCTGATCAGGGCTCAAATAAAAAATAAAATGAGATCCCTAAACAAAAACTTGCAAGCTCTCGATGTAAAGGAACTTCTGCTTTCCTCTACGCTTCTGGTAGCAATGAAATTAGTCAATTCTAGTGATGGGCAGAGTCGTATGTTTTTAATCATCGGATTCTCGATGATTTAATTCAGATGCGCGCATCACTAAGTTCATTCCAATCAAAATCCTGTAAAGGTATTTTAGTAGAGAGGGTCTAACTTTCGAACCGCCTTGTACTCGAGAATTTGTTTTGATTTTTTTTTTTTTATAAAGTTGGACCCCCTCTTCATTTTTGTGGCATTTTCAAAAATTTAATCGACGCCCTGGCGGAGAAATGTGCATGCGAAGACATCGGCAATGGGTTTTTTGCACATAACTCGCTTAATTCAACTCTGAGCATAGTAAATATAGTATATATTAGGGCCTGCACGCGGACGTGATATGTAAACCAATTAATCTAGCCGCGGAGCAGCGAGAGCCGGAGGCGGAGCCTATAGCGCTCCCTCTCCTTTCTCTCTTCTCTCACAGACACACACGCTAGATTAATTGGTTTACATATCACGTCCGCGTGCAGGCCCTAATTGAGATAGCGACATGGGGTAAGAAAATCTTGAAAGGGGACACTTAGCCCTAAAAAATGCCGGGTAGCGGAACCCGCTAACCATAATCCTTGCCATTCTACAGGACCAAACGCGTTTGGTGACCATGGGACCTTAATAATGGTCCGATCGAGGTCTACTGGGGCGCAAATCAAAGATAAAAAAAATTCCCCTCTGATGACGAAATTTTTTTTACCCCCACCCCGTTTTTTCATGGCAAAAAAACAGTTTAAAAAAAAAAGGGGGGAGGGAAATCGGTTTTTCTGCGGGCATCTTGCCAATATTGGCGGAATCGAAAAAAAAATACCATTTTAAAGTAGGCATTCCAAATTGTCATCTCCCATTGATTGGGCCCGAGGCCCCAATATTAGCGAAAGTTATAGCAATTTGAATTTTAATTATGATTTCCCCTCCCCCTCTCCCTCTAATCGAGATAGCGACTTCAAAATTTCAGGCATCATTGAGGACATTGCTGAAAAAAAAAATTAAGTCCCTAAGTCGATTTTTTCCATGCAAAACACGCGAACACGGACGGTGGTGTATTCACACCGCGGCGGAACCCTGAAGAAAGGGCCTTAAAATTGAAAATGCGATATCTCGAGAACCGTTTGACCGATTTGGACCAGTCAAAGTTCAAATTACGCGTCTTCGAGAGCTCTTCATTTTTTGACACAGACATTTACTATGCTCTGAGTTGAATTAAGCGAGTTATGTGCAAAAAACCCATTGCCGATGTCTTCGCATGCACATTTCTCCGCCAGGGCGTCGATTAAATTTTTGAAAATGCCACCAAAATGAAGGGGGGGTCCAACTTTATGAAAAAAAAAAATCAAAAAAAATTCTCGATTCCAAGGCGGATGGAGCCTTTTTTTTGACAGACCCTCTCACTATTTGCATTTATTATGAAGGCAGTATTTTATTAATAATAAATCGTCTATATAATGAAGTTTACTAAGATTGTGTACTAGCTTTTAAAATTTCTGTTATCGAGATGAAAACAGTTTTTATTGCTTCACTTCATAAATATTTCCAGTAAGCTGTAATTCCATACTTTTTAATAGATTCTGCTGATAATGGAAAAGTACTTTCAAGAAACATATCCCACTCTTGCTTTATATATACTTACAATCAAATTACGCTTCTTATTAGAAATGGAAGAGAATATTAGTCTCGAATAATTAAAAGATGTCAATCATCTATTTTTCTCATTTCTCTAAATCAACTTTATAACTTTAATAAAAAATCTCTATAAAATTGCAGGTCTTGAAGTCCCCTTTAATTAAAAATCAAACTGCAACGTATTATTAAGCAATAAATTACTTCAATAACGTACAAGAATGCATCTTTGTTTCTTTATTTCTTTAGCTTGACTTCCTCACAAAACTCACGACTCCTTTTATTATATTCGCTTAAAATTATAAAAAAACAACAAGTAGATTTATTCTGAATTTTTCTCTTACCTATTATTAAAATGTGTCTCACTTTTAGAGTCATATTAAAAAAAAAAACCGAATGCTTTAAGACTTTAAGAGAAATGCTCATAGTGAGAAAAGGCTGACGTTAACACCACCTTTTTCTTCTCAAGAATGATCGATTCACATGATTCTACACAAAAACTCCTTTAAAATTTCCAGCGATTTAAAAGAACACATATATATCCTTGCTCTCAAAGTTGAAAATCAACTTGCATTATAAGTTCCTTACATTTTAGGAAACAGCTTGCGATAAATTCCATATTTTCTAACTTCCTGCAGCATGTCCCTGGATTCGTAGTTGCGGAACAACGGAAAGTTTACAGTTTACACAGCTAAATACGTAGGAATTCAGTAACGAATTGCAGCAGAAGCGGCAGCTACAACTTCGAATGCCATCAAGTATATTTCAAGAGCGAACGGGCAACAGTCTGGCAGTTCCGAGGCCCTTCTGGACTGATTAAACAAACCTAATTGATTTAATAGGTGCCGTAATGGGAATGGTATCCTCATGTGTGGCTCTTGAATTACGAGCAACAGTGTCCAATTAGACTATTTCTGTACTATATTTACTTCAGCAATTAAAATTGTAAGTTAAAATTATTGCTGATTTTCAGTGTTAACAGACAGTTTTGTAGAGCCAATGTAAGTTGAAACTATAAAAAAAAAACTATAGTATCGAAATGTAATAAACGGAAGACTTGGATACATTTTGCGAGTACGTTCACGTTACCAAGTTTATGCAATAATTGTAAGAATGTAGATAGAAACATCGAGAATAAAATAATTTGGTGCAAGGTCTCCTTGTTTTATTCAATCTTTTCTTAAGTGTCTCTGATTTTGATAACTAGTAGGTACCTACGTCCAATTTTCAAGGTTGATTAAATTGATCCATTTCTTCAGGTAGTTTGATACGTTAGCAATAAAACGAGCTGGGTCCCAAACAATTTTCATTTAAAAGCTAAAGTAATGGCTAGTTTCAGTAAATTTTTGAACCAGAAAGAAAATAATTGAAGTCATTTTCCAAAAAATCGTAAAAAAAAATTGTTACATCCAGCTGAAAGCGTAATATTTGAGTTCTGACCTTTACACATTCAATACACTTATTAATGGCTAAAACTGCCATCTTTTGAAATGAAGACCCCCCTATTTAAAAAATCTTATCTATAACTTTTAATAAAACGTTTTAAATAAGCGTAATGATTTTTGCTACTGATTTCGGAAAACACAATCTTCGTTCATTCAGAGATTTCTTGTCAGATCCTCCTTCGTAAAGGACCATGACACGTTGTTGGCCAGCCTAATCGATAGAATCGGGATAAACATTATTTGAGTTTTTGAAAGTTTCTACGATCTTTGAAACCTTTTGTCGTTTTTTTTATACAGTTTGACGAATTTTGCTTGCTCTTGCCGAAAGAACACCGAAAGTGATATCGCAATCACTGAATTAATGCATGCAGGAATAATGTATTATCCTTAACTACTTTTGATAAGTGATACTTGTAGAAAAATAAATTCGTTTGCCTGTTTTCCCTTGCTTGATTTCATGCAGTAGATTTCCAAGTTCAGATAACCCTGTCATAAGCATCAATATTCACTGATCATCATCTGATCGCTGATGATCAGAACGTCAGCAACTTTAACAGCCTGTTTCACACGAATTCTCAAGTTATAAGCTTTTCGCATAACAAACCCGTCAATCGCCGATTTTTATTTTGATTGTTCGAAAGGTAACTTATCCTGAGGCATTGTTACTGTCATATTGTCAACAAATAATGTTTACTGGGACATTTGTTCGATTTCTTCTTGGGGCTCAGCAGATTTTGTATTTTTCCACCGTACCCGTCAAAAACTATGATTCTGATTCTATGAGCTTCATAATATTTCTGAACATACTCTAGGTACACTTTGTTGAGATAGAGTCAAATGTTTTCTATTGAAGAAAATAGATCATAAAGACTCAACTTTTTTTGTTTAATGCTGGATAGCGTCAGTAAGTTACGTGAATTTTACAAGATATCCGATTTTCTTAGCTGTAACTCTGAAAATATTATTCCTATAAAAAATGTGCACAACCTTTTCAATAGGAAATTTTATTTCAATTATGATATTTTATTTACCTTTTTTTGCCATAAAACCACTCAGAACATATTTTTTGTTGCCATTTTTCCAAAATGACGGTTGTTTCGCAGGACGGGGGAGGGGAAAAACATAGTAGGTACATTATATTCAAAAGAGGCATACAATTAAATGATTCCTGCAGTAATTTATATCCGACTTAAGGCACGATTGAGGTTGTTTAATTTCCCTGACGCCATACAACCAGAAATTTTCTGCCTACAAAGATTTTTTGAGATTTTTTGCATACGGAGTCGACATTTTGGTAGTCACTTTGATAATAATAAGTCACATGATAGAGCAGATAAAACAGTAGATAGTGACAAATGACTTTTTTAGTTAATTGCTTTAAAGAAGGTGATCAATTTATCTAAAGACGTTGAAATTTGTATATCTATCTATTTATTTGTCTATCTATTTGTAGGTATATCCTAATCATCAGATCAGAAAAAAAATGGGTTGTGAAAGTTGTTCGTTTGGAAGGGAGACACACATCGATACCAAAATTGATCAACTTTAAAATCTTAAATGAGAACCCGCACTGTTTTTATTGCAAATTCGGATTTTACGGGTGAAAACACGTAGGAAATAACTCCTCCCTTCCCCCTTCTTGGAGGTTGGGCGGGAGTAAATTTGAAATTTTGGTAAGGAACTCTTATTTTTTTATTGCGGATTTGACTTTTATGGCTCAAAATACGTAGAATGAATGTGTCCTGTAATTTTTTTTTTTGATTAAGGGACTTTTTGGTTCAATATCTGTAGTAAGAAGACAAAACTAAAAAAATATCGTTTGTAGATTACAGCGCCACCTTATCATATGCATCTAAGAAAATGTTACGAGAAGATCTTACGTATTGTTGATCGTAAAATCCGAATCTCCAACAAAAATTAGGGTTTCTCAATAAAATTTACAGCCCCACCTGCATGGGGAGAGAAGGAGGGAGGAATTTTCTACGTGTTTTTATTACTCTAAAAATCCTGATTTGCAATAAAAAAGTGGGTTCTCATTTAAGATTTCAAAGTGGCCCCTACTACTAGCGGGTGGGGTAACTTGGTTGAGTTTGGTAGGTATCGTTGGATGCCCCTCCTTTTTTTTTTGATCTGATGCGTAGTTTTTGATATTCCAATGTTTTCAGATAAAATCAGTTCCCTGTATTATATTTATCCCTATGTTATATCATATACCCTGCATATTATGTTTATCTGTTTTCAACCGTTTAATAAAGTCATGAATACTATAATTTTGCATTATCACGAAAAGTATTGACTACACTTCTTATACTCACAAGTCGCGTCATTTTGATAAGAATTCACAAGATGTCCAACATACCTGAAACAAAGAGTAATATAAATTAAACGTTCATCGTATAAATTCACACATGTATAAATAGACAATAATTTTTGTGAACTTATATTATATCATTTAAAAAAATAAATATTCAAAATGATGTAAAAATTATGTATAGTAGGATTAACTTTAAAAAGTCAGATGTGACGTCTTACTAACCGTCCGAATTAATATTTTTAATTTCACCAGAAAATGTCAAACAGTTAATTGTCAAGTTGTGAAGGAGCGTAATTATTGAAGGAATCATTCAAAAAATGAATTGAACCGCTTACGTCAGTTTGAGAGCCACTGACAACTACATAAAATTTATTCACGTAATGACATTCTATCCTCTGTGTTGTGCATTTAATTCTCATTCAAAACCAATGTTGACGTATACTTATTTATGCGGGATGGAGTGTTTAGACAAACTGGACGGTTACTATAAAAGCCACGTATATGAAACAAAATAAATCGAACTATCAAAAGGATGTGTATTCTTAATCGATACGTATGACCTTTTAGACTTTATTGGACTATACATTATTGTCTCCAATGCTTTAGACCCAGACCAGCTTTTTTTTCTCTATTTTGAGCCATTATTATTGTACACCGCTTTAGAGTTGGAAAACTGCGACTTCCACTATAACTGGTAAACTACTTATTTCGAACTCCACCTGTAAAAACCGTTCTTAGTATTTTTTTTTTACAACTTTAAAACGGAATAACATATGAGGGTGGGAAAAGGAGGTAATACTTTTTCGTTATAGATCTTCAGGGTGATCAATTTAGATGCTTTTCTTCTTTGTTGCTTTAGCTCTTGAGGTTAGTCAAACTTGAGTCACAAAGTTAGTCACACAGGGTCATCCCAGCTTTAAATTTTCACAGGCAGTGGTGACTAAACTGCTGTGTCAAAATTAATGGAAATGAGAAATTATCCAAGAAAAAGCGAAAGTCTGTTTTACCATTTTAAAAATTTTCGTCTTTCAAATAGGAAGAATTTCCTTGATAACAGTAGTTGCAGATGCAAAAAAAAAATACAGAAGAACATAAAGTTTCTACATAAAACAAAAAATTCATAAGTATTGTATTTTATAATTATTTACCATAGCAGCGCAGCGCAAAAAAGTTCAGGAGGAGAAATGGGAGAAATTTGGGGGAAATATTTCTGTAGATTCTCACAACTATTTGTCTTGCCCAAATGATATAAGCCCTACAGTGTAACTTATTCAACACTCTGTAGATCGGTAGCTAAGGGGTTGCCAACCTATGTTTATATGAACTTGTATGTATTTTATAAGTATACTTGGTTAGGAAGGAACACCCTATATAAACTAGAAGTTGAACTTTTTCTAATGGCCGCCTTAAAAGTATAGTACTTATTGTTTTTGCTAAGTTATGCAGAATGTATGATTATGAGTGCTTTTAAAAATAAAAAATACACTAAAAGTCCTCTATCAACTAGAGTTATGGTACAAAAAACCTGGCTTACCATATACATTATTAATAGGAATTTAACAAAGACTATATTAATATACAGGGTAATTATTCATAATATGTGCGCAGGATTTCAGGATGTTAGCTCGTTCGTTTTTTCATATTTTTGAACGAACGCACATATTATGAATCACCCTGTATAATAAGTATTATGAAGTCTGTTGAATATCAAGAGCGATTGATAATAACTGATAACAAAATATGGTAGTAAGTTTAAAATGAACATATTATTATCTAACACAAACTGTCACCAAAGAGACATTTATAAAACTTACCCTCAATACGAGTATCTGAATGATTTAAGACAACACAACTGAAACGTCATAATTATTAGGAACACAACTATATCTTCCAGGATTAGCAGAGGACCATAAACTGGCGGAACTACTTCAACTCCTTTACCCTGAACCCCGGAATAATGTCGGCGGCAGGGAACGCGAGTCTGTATCGATAATTAGGCCAATCGGTCATGGAAACGTTCCGTGTCTCTAAACGGGCTGGATCATTATTTCCAGCTTTGTGATAGGGCGTCGCGTAGCGCCTTTCGCATAAATTCCTCTCGGTACAGTTTAATTCCTTTTTATCCCGGTATCGACAGTTTCTTTCCGGACGACTACTCGGAATTTCTTCCTTTGTTTAGGACAGGGGAGGAATAATCAGAGTAGAATGCTTGACGGAATATTACGGTGTTATGCAAAGATTTCGTCTTCGGTGAAATCCCCATTTTATGCTGAGAATATATCACGAGACTACATTTTTCCCTTGCTCTCCATTTGTTTGATTATTCATTAATTCTGAAATGATTTTTACTATACCTATAGATCAGAAAATAAATTATTAAAAATTATTTATGAACGGGAAGCATCATGGTACAAAGCAATAAAACTGTGACGAGATCCAATAGTTGTTTTTCTGAAAAACTGATGGATATTCTCTCATAATTTTTTTTCTTTTTCTCGGAAATTGGAGAACTGCTTGAAGGACAATACGAATATTTTATTTAACGTTATATATAGTTGACTATTCGCGATTAGAAGACGCATAATCCAGATCATATTTTCAGTTAATGGAGATCTAACTGTGTAGGTAAGACATAGTCGCTCCACTCTGGTAATTTGGCTTTGAGACGAACTCTTTAGCCACACACACTTTAAATTATAATATTTGCCATTTAAACGTTCGATCTCTTGTTTTACTTTTCACAGACATTCGAAAATGAATCTGAAAAGTAAAGCGGGCCGAGTCGAACCCGCGATCTATGGCTTCGTGAGCCAGCGGAGAACCACTAGGCCACGGAAGTCACATGACAGCTTATTGTTTCGCCATTAACACAAAAGAATAGATAAGAAATAAAAAAAATTGAAAGGATTAAGGAAAAATTAAGGATACAATCGTACATACAGGGTGTCCCAATATTCCATGGACATGGAGCAACCACAGATTACTGAGGTAAAAAAAAGTCGCTCGGACCAAACTTATCTCTATACCAAAATGCTTCGTTTGTCCGCTAGAGGGCTTCAAAGTCTTTTGAAAATTTTAGTTTTTTTGAAATAGCTCAAAGTCGGCTGATTCAAATTCGATGAAATTTAGTAGGTAAATTTCTTATTAAAAGTACTAATTTCTGATGTACATGATAATTTGACGAAAACCCGGGAAGGGGTGAAACTACTCCTACCCTCCATTAAAATTGATCGTAATTGTTGATAGGGTAGCAGGAATGCTGTTCATGTTTTTTGTTTGAAAGATACATCGTTTTAGCCCATTTTTGGTCTCCTACAAAAATCTGTATCTTTCCGAGGTGCTATGTGATAAAATAAATTAGTCAATGATAACTAAATTTTTATTTCATTCTTTTAATTTGAAATCAAATTTTCAATTGTCAGGTGATTATTTGATCTAATCTCATAAAAGATGCTCGATGTGGGCGCCGGTTTGAACCCTAGACCCTAGGCCTCCCCATCCTGCGCCAAAAAATTATTTGAACTCTTCTAGGAACCTCGTCGTTTTGCAAACTGTTTACTGCGTTTGAAAAAAACCGTTTGCAAACACCTGAAAAAAAAACCGAACCATACTAAACATCTTTTATGAGATTAGATCAAATAATCACCTGACAAAGTAAATGAATGAAATAAAAATTTAGTTATCATCGACTAATTATTTTATCACATAGCACCTCGGAAAGATACAGATTTTTGTAGGAGACCAAAAATGGGCTAAAACGATGTATCTTTCAAACAAAAAAACATGAACAGTGTTCCTGCTACCGTATCAACAATTACGATCGATTTTAATGGAGGGTAGGGGTAGTTTCACCCCTTCCCGGGTTTCCGTCAAATTATCATGTACATCACAAGTTAGTACTTTTAATAGGAAATTTACCTACCAAATTTCATCGAATTGGAATCAGCCGACTTTGAGCTATTTCAAAAAAACTGAAATTTTCAAAAGACTTTGAAGCCCTCTAACGGACAAACGAAGCATTTTGGTATAGAGATAAGTTTGGTCCGAGCGACTTTTTTTTACCTCAGTAATCTGTGGTTGCTCCATGTCCATGGAATATTGGGACACCCTGTATTATTCAACAACGGTAAATGCATAAGCAATAATTTACGAGAGTAATACCTAATAAGTATTCACTGCCAGTGATACGAATAACATTCAATTAAGTCAACTAATAATTATATAATGTACATTTCTGAATAGACGATAAGAGATTCGCTCAGAGAGTGCTCAAGTTTTTAATTACACATGTACATACTTAGGTACTTTTTTGAAATGAATATAACATTTTATATTTTTCCAAGAAATGCCTACAAAATTACAGTCGGTGCCTATATAAATGATCCCTCTTTAATAACCAACTGAAAAAGGGCTCCTTATGTTTGCTTTGTGGCCTCAATTCCACCGTATACCTGCATCATTTTCCCCGTATGAAAGGGCACTTACCTCAAGGGAAAACCAGCTCGACGTTTCCATGAAAAAAAAATTAATTTGAATTAATTTTTCACGATTTTATTGAATCATAAACAGTTTTACGATAGGTTGTTTCGCATAGGGAACACCTTTCCACACTGGAAAATACTTAAAAAAACTCTCGGTCTTGGCATTTGAGTTATGCATGAGCACGCTGAAACGATTGTCCTGAAATATTCAGCCTCTCTCGCTCAGTCTTCGCCTCTCACCGCGGCATTTCAGTTTTCAGTTCTCTCTTATGCTGGTTGTAAGCATTATGTTCCTCGGCGTGCTGGAAAGGGTTATCAATATTCATTATCGACGGTGGGAAGAATGTCAATCCTTATTGTTTTCCGTCACATGCACCAACTTTCACATCAGTGTTGACGTACTTTTTTCTTCCTTATAACACGTTTTCATAAATATTATCAGATTTTAATAGTTTGCAACAGATCTTTTTAAACAGCCATAAGTCTTAAATTAATTTTCCTTTAACTTTTTATAGAACTAAGTGGTTGTTTTATAGAGTGAGTACACGTAAAAAGGAGATTCATTTTCATTTTGAAATAAGAATTCTTTCCGTACTGTTGCGGGCTATCATCTAAATGCAGCATAATATTTCATGGATAGATTTACTGTGATATAGATCCAGATATTATCAGGAGCAGTTATTATTTTAAATTTATGCTTTCCAGAGTTGAACTAGAAGTTACATGAACGTAAACTGCCACATGATTACATGAACCTGTTCCCATATTTTCTGTCGTCATTATTCACTTCCTGAAAAATTGACCCAGGAAAAAATAAAAAATAACTTCCAAATATTTTGGTAGCAAAAATGACCAGCATTAATTAAATAGTAATAAAAAAGTTTGAAAAAAACCTTTGGTAAGCATAAAAATAGAAAAAAAATAAATAAATACGAAAATAATAATTCTGAAACAAGTTTGGAATGTGGCATATTCTGCACGAGTGGAGAATGAGTTCGTCACACAAGCCGAAAGAAAGGAGGACGGATCCACTAAAGCAGAATTGTTGTGTTTCAAACGTGTTGCTGATATTATTTTTTCTACTCCCAACCTTTAATCTGCATATTAAGTATGAATCACCAGTGCTTTAATGGGTCTCATTAAGATACAAATTTTCATTAAAGCACTGGTCAAGCTATCCAATGGCAGAGGAGCATTTGCAATCGAATCGGTTCCTTTTCGCTCACGATCGGGTCGGCAAACCAACCGAAGTCACAGAGTTGTCATACTCACGACAAAAATTGCCTTGTGATATAAGTTCTGTATTTCTGAAAATAAATTCTGAACGTTTATTTAATTTAGAACATAAGTAACATTCAAAGAAAATTTATCAAGATTTTATGTTACCTTAATTAATTTGATAGGTAGGTATATCGTGTAAAAGATAGGAAGATAAAGTATTATATCATTCGTACCACTCCGTGATAGTATTCAAAGCGGCAACGCTGCGACCGTCGCGTGTGCAGGTAAACAATATCGTAATTAATGGCTGCCAATGTTATTAAAATTATTATTAATTGGAAAATCAAAGCGTAAAATTCGGAATTCGAACTTCGCATAATAAAAATTACGCAGTAGTGAGTAGTGCCCTTAAACTTGATACTAAAACATGTCTCAGCAGAATAATCTTAGCGACGAAGAGAAAATTTGGTACCTAATATGCGTAAGCAAATAGCAACCTATCTTAACCTCAATGATCCGCAATTGTAGCCTTCATTATAAGCTCGTTGCATAATATACTATTCTCTACACCAAAATTAAACACCAAAATGCGTGTTTAAATCAATATACTTAATATAATTTATTTGGAACATCATAATTTAAATTCAATAAATTTGATAGTGCGCCATTGTTGATTGAAAATGATTGCTAGTTTTGGGAACGAAAGACCAATCAAGTCTTTCATTCTCATTTATATCTACTTTAGCTCCCTTTGAGGGAGGTTAAGTGAGTTAAGTTAATTCTGATGCGGTAACAGAATGACATAAATTCATAATGAAACATTCTGCTAGAATGTGACTACTCTAGAACAATCCTAGAGAAAATACATGCTGAAACCAAAATAATAATTTTTGAAAAAATTTGCGGTATAGTAAGGATGCGGTTCTAGTAAAGGTGCCATAACGATGTGATATCAAACGTGTATTCTTCACTATTTTATCTACAATTTTGTATTTAAATTCAATGATATAATATTATTATCCGTCATTATAACCCAGTCAATTTATTCATGATTCTTTGCAAAAGGTAATGTATTTATGATATTTGGATTTGTTGTTAGAACTATTATTGCTAGTAGTAAAATACAAATTTTGCACCACGAAAGCCTTGTGCGTTTTGCTCAAGCTCAAAAAAATAAAATTTTTTAGGCACATTTTTCGATTTTAGCCAAATTTGCGCCTAATATCACCCAAATTCATGCAATTCACAGAACAACCTAGAAAAATTCAAAGAAAATGAAATTTACTGGAACCTAAGTTTAAATTTATTATTGTAGCTTAAGTCGTTTTTGAAATATAGCTTTTCTAACATTTTTACTGTTTTTTATTTTCGGAGAAAAAATCAAATAAAAAGAATGAAATAAATGCAAATCACGATATTATTATAACAGTTGTTCCCAGAAAAATTATAGATTATGAACAGAGGTCTTCATAATTGGTGAAGACGTGAACTTATTGGTGGTTCTTCTTTCAGGTTTTGCTCTCACATGAGCGCTTTTAATTAATTTGAACAATATAAATAAATAACCAAACTTCAGTAATTATTTTCTTCCTCTAATGAAAAGCAATCTTCATTATTTATTTGGAAAATTATTTTTATAAACCTTTCCTTTGAAAAATGAATAACGTTCAGTAAATCAATAATGCTAAAATGTCAGAAACGTCAATAACGTCATATTACATCCATTTCATTGTGCTTGAACTAAAGTTGGGAGAACCTAATTATTAGGTAGCAATGATAGTTGCTATGTCCCCGTTGCTTAGGATATCCATGTGCGAGAAACACTGTTTACGACTATTTGAGGCATATCTACTGAAGGATTCCGAGTTATGGATGAAATGCCGAGATGATTTGAGACTGCACTACTGCACTACTGTGCACTACTATGCAGTACACTACAGAAAAATCCCCAAGTTTTCGAATAAAAGCAGGAGAGAAGTTTGTTATTTGTTGCTCTACACGATGGTGTTGTACGTACACAGTGAGATGTTCTGAATAAGTCTCTGTTACCAATTTTTCTTGAAGTCAGCAAATTCAAAGGTAAATTTCGCCCACTTGCCTCCAATTCAATACGTCGTAAACAACCATTCTTTCAGAACATAATAACAGGTTAAAAGTGGATGAATATTGACAAATCTCATACCTTTTGTGTTTGGGAGAGCACTGATTAAGGTTTTTTATCAATAACCACTACTCAAGATCCCGCCCTTCAAAATCTACTGCGATTACTTTGGTCCAAATTTGAGAAAGGGTGCACTGGTAGATGTACCTATACCTGTCGAAAAGCTGCAGGATTGAAATGTTCTTCTATAAGTTCTGCTGTGATATTTCTGGTCAAAATGCTTCTGCAGTAAGTCTAGATGATGAATTCAGCGAAGAGGAAAAGCTCGTACGCATTAAAATGTGAGCACCATAATAACAGAGATAACTCCCTCCCGCCAAGACCCTCAAAGCAAAGTAAATTTTGTTAGTTTTTAATGTGATAATAGTTAATTTAGTTAGTTCATTAATTTAATAAGAAGAGTCTCTATTATTTTTTTTACATTTAAGGAAAAAATAATTGTTTTTATTAGCAAAATTTCATGAGAGTCACAAAATCATTAAAAATCTTAGAACAGCTGTATTTCAGAAAAGAGATGCTTAAGACTAACTAAGGTCTAATGACACGTTTAGACTTAAACTACAGCAAATTCTATTTTCTTTGAAATACATATCCCACCAAATTTTCTGTGAATCGCATGGTTTGCGTTAGGTATACCTACATTTTCATGTAGGTATACCTAATTAGATCGGGATATTATGGCAGGCTTTGGAAATAATTATGATTCAAATCAAACGTCATGCAATCAAAAATTAGGTTAGAAATTGTCTTATTCTTCAGTGTTAGCGTAAAACAATACAAAAAATTAACTATTAATGTTTATAATAACTAAATTTGGTTCTGATTATTGAATGAATAATTGCAACAATTTTTGAACAACAACAAAATTTTTATATTTGCTATAGTTACTTGGTCCACTAGTCAAATTATTATAAAGATACATCCAGAAAAGAACACAGTCTATAGACGAGGGATAAATAGGTACATACACTACGTTGCCTATTATAATATCATGTAGGTATATGTAGTAAAATGTCGCAATAAGCGTAAATAAAAATAAGCACACAAGAGAACGTAGCATAAACATCCAGCCTCCTCAGCGGTATTTTTCAGTTCCCAGGTGCCTTGACGCACACACGCCGTAGCTTGCTTCCCGCCTTTACATTTCCCATTGATTTACAAGTTTCCAGCACGTATCCAGTATATACCTACGGTAAGGAATGGGTAATTCAATTTGATATTTGGTTTCGGGCGTGTGAGATCAGATGAGCCGTGGATTATTCAGAGTGTCTCCTGAATACGTGAAAACACTTCGACAGTGATTCCTCACGTCGAGGGTTTTACCGATGAATGAGAATTTATAGTGAAAGAGGTAGGTAGGTACCGAGGGATCATATTCTTATCCACTGAGACCGATTTCAGTGTTGAAAAATATAAAACACCTAAGAAATTTCATTGTTTTATAAAATCAACCCTATCTGCATATAATTTGTACCTACACAAATCCCGAAAGTTAGGTACCTACATAATATGTTATCAAAATACATGTGAGAGCAATTTCACGAGCAATAATTAAAGTAATTTTTTTTACAGCAAACAAACAATTTTATCCTTGGAAGCAATTCATTTTCGCCATCCAACTCTCCCATTAAATCTCATGATAAACGAACAGCGATTCCTCAAACCACCCAGCCATTCATTAGACGAGTCATGCTGTGGAGTTGGAGAGATCAAAGTACCTACCCACAACGACGGTCCTGTGACCCTCCAGTTGGAAGGTTCAGGAGGCGGCAAGCCACGCGATAAGAGCGGCGCCGGCCAGGACGATCAATGCGTAGGGGTGTCTCTCACAGGAATAAGGGCGGCCGAAGAGATGCAAGTTCTACTGGAAAGTGCAAAGTGGAGGTTTCTAGAACGCTGTCACGGAAGGACGCCTCGGGGTGTCCGAGGGAGATTCCCTAAAACCCGCGACTAATTACATTACGCTCCTTTTGTCGGGTTCAACTGTCGCGCCAAGTGAAAAGAAGAAGGGGAACTGTGAGGATAAAGGGTTTTGGAATGTCGCCGAGAGGTGGATTAATACCTGCTTTGTTGTGACGTGAAGTTTATTAGTAGAGAATTTAGTAGTTAGTGACCAACTTTCGCAGAGTTAATTTTGATTGAAATAGAGGTTTCCTGACACGTTCATTTCTTTTACTTCTATATAACATGATGCTATTTTTATTCTGTTTGAATGCGGTTACCTTAGTGTTGAATAAGGATCATTCTCCGGGACGATGATGAAGATGCTACTTTCTCAACGATTTTATTAAAAAATTATCATACAGCTTTAAAAATGTTACATTATGTAATAAATACGACGGCCATAAGTTAAAATAAGACTGCAATGGAGTGCGATCGTGCTACTTTTATTGCTGGGAAGATGGTAGTGTCATAATCATCTTATATCTATGCGTTATTCGTTCGGCATACCGAGTTCCATAATTTGATTTCCTGTAGCTATAGCTACCTGTTCAGTTTTGATTCGCTCTACCTGGTGATTTTTCTTTTATTATTTCATAGGCTGAACTGTGATATGGACTTCTATGCGTGAACGTGCGTTCATTATCTTGTTAATGGAATGTACCTACGTCGCTATTTAGGTGAAGTTAACGGAATCATGAACGTTTTATTAAATAGTCGTAGAGAAACTTTATTTCAATCAAGCAAAATTATTATAAGTTACTGCAAAAATCTACTCGTCAAATTTCGTTTAATATGCCGTAAAGTTGGCAACATTTGAGACACAGCTTTTCATTTACGTTGCTCGTCTACTGCCAAAACAATGGTCTATCAAATTTATATGAGCGACAACCGCTCCAAATAATGAGTCCTCCACCTCCAAATAAACACAACCTTCAGGATAAAATAACGATTATTAAAATAAATTATTCACAAAATCACTTCCAGTATCGTGTTATTACGAGTTGGCGAGCTTGAATTACAAATCGATAGAGTTCAACGGATTTGTTATAGGAGTGTAATTTGATGGTTTCATTCAATATCTGGGTCATAGTAATCTTATACGCTGTTAATTTGGAAATGCCAACTATGCAGAAACTCCAAATTAAAATTCATAAAATAAAAGCTCATCAAGGTTATGTACGGATACGGATATACAGGGTGTACCAGCTCGATTTAGACAACGGTAAGGGCCGTGTAGGTCTCGTCAAGACGAAACGTTTTTTTATTTGAAGTTTTTGGATTTGCACCTTCGTTGCGGAAATATGGTCGACTTCCGGTTTTTAGTTTTTTGGCTCCAGTTTCGGCATTTTTCGGTTCTCGCCCAAACTGAAACTAGTTTTGGAAACTCCTTAGCTTCAGTTACAACTTTCATATTGAAGTCAAGGTTCTATCTCTGTTGGATTCAAAATCTTAATTTTTCAATTTGATTCAATTTGAATTGATTCAAAGACTTAAAATTTAAAGTCTTGGGCATGTCGCCATTTTGAATCCAACAGAGATAGAACCTTGACTGCAATATGAAAGTTGTAACTGAAGCTAAGGAGTTTCCAAAACTAGTTTCAGTTTGGACGAGAACCTAAAAATGCCGAAACTGGAGCCAAAAAACTAAAAACCGGAAGTCGGCCATATTTCCGCAACGAAGGTCCAAATCCATAAACTTCAAATAAAAAAACGTTTCGTCTTGACAAGACCTACACGGCCCTTACCGTTGTCTAAATCGAGCTGGTACACCCTGTATACTTGATCAATTCAAAAATTAAAAATTTTGTTCTTTTTAATCAACGAAATGTCATTCTGTATTATGTACATGCCTACCTTAAAAAAATACATATATGTGTACCTGTAACATGTGTCTGTGCATGAGAGATCGATTTATATCCATTTAAAAATATCCACTTCAAATCCAATTAATTCAAGCATCAAATCCCCATTACTAATGGACTGGACATCTCTTGTTCATCATTGCCCTATTTCAGTACGTTTAAAAAACCATCATACTCTAGTTTTTTTTGCATCAGTGAGAGTGGATTTTAAACGAGGAATCACCAGAGAGATCACACTACATCATGTTTATAGGCCCAAACCGATGGATATTTATGTATAATTGTATAAGGTAGATGGTCGCGTGAATGCATTCATTAGATGATTAATTGACATTACAGATAACACAATAGTAGGACTCGTGTAGGCTTGTCACTATAAATTACCGATATTTAGCGAGCCGCATGACTGCAAATATTTTCGAAATCGCCGTCATTTATGCCACTAACACTTCCCCATTGCAGCCTGATGGGAACTTGTGAAGAATTTTCACACGTCAACCTCAAACAATGGCGATAATAAGGGAATTGAATTCGCGCCATGTCTATACTAATGTTCCTGCATGCAAAATTATGGAGTCCAATTGTATTGTTTCCTGGATAGAAGGTGTATTAATAGCAGAGTTATTTCAGCTTCCAAAAATAAGAATTTACTTCTTGAAATGATGAGGCTGTACAACACTTAGTTTCTGAGATATTCCCAGTGACCATTCTTGATGACTCACCCAGAAGGTCCAAGCATCAGGAAAAGCGTCGAAATCTCATTATATTTAAGTTTGAATCTTACGTAGATACGTGAAGATCTACCAATGAATCAATGAATGAAAGATGATCATCCAATGGATAAGTAGTTCTAGTCTTTGCTACAGACTTTGATTCGATTTTATTCACCAAAACTGGAATTTTGGAGCTTAAAGTCTAAAGATCTAATAGCAGCAAGAAAAATTGACACTGAGTGCAAATACATCGATTTTATGTATAAATAAGTAATTCTACCTAAATAAACTTTAAAACCAGAAAGCATTCACCAGACTTACGCAACACCTAATTAATTAGTAAACATTCATTAATAATTAAATGTATGAATGATTCGTTCATAAATTCAGTCGATCATGAATGTTTAACAATTCGTAATCCTTTGAACTACTGAAAATTAGAGCATGTCGGCGAGCGTCCGAATAGTGCCAGAAATAATGTACGAAAGCTTATTAGTATTTGTGGTGAAAGCAATGGAGTGTAAAATCTTCTTAAACAATGAGTAGATCAAAAGATTTAAACGTTCCCAGCAACAAAAAACTGCAAGAGTATTATGTAGACGAATCAAAATACTCATTTTCCGATTACTCATGCAACGAGAACCAGGCTATACGCGAATATTATGGTCGATTGAATCTGATTGCTGGAATTCAATTGCACTTTCAACGTTCATAATTAACTAAAAATTGGAATTCTGCGGTGACATGTCAAGCGGTTGATAAATTCCTGACAGCTAACCTGAAATCTATTTAGGGCCCGTCAGGTTCGAGGATTGGAATTATTCCCAAATTATATTGTCATCATATAAGGGAATTTCTTTCACAATTATTTTCAAGTTATCAGACAGATGACCTGAATGTTGTTTGGAAGAAATTGTTAATTAGCCTTTTTCCCCTGATGATTAAAAAAGATCCGCTAGAGGGAACACTGCTGAAGGGATACAAATGTTGCGAACTCCCTATTGAAAATAACGTTAAGGGTTATAGTTCTGTTCAAATGAAACTGGGACAGTTTTAATTTTCTAGTGTAAATGTGACTTATAAATTGAACAAAGTTTTCATAGTCTCCATTTCGTTGACAAAGATGACAGTCTATTTTATTTGCCAAAAAAATTAAAATTACATTTAGATTTTTTTTAATTCAAAATTTAATTTTAAGTCCCGGACTAGATAGCCTTGTACATTAGCAAACTTTAAGTTTGCCCCAGGTAAGTACATACATCGTCTTCCGTTAATTCCATTTTAATTAAGTGCGTTTAACGTTGCTGTCAACAGGAAAATCAAAACATATGTACTCCCCCACTAGTGCTCCCTGTAGCAGATCTTTTTTAATCTTCAGGGGAAAAAGGCTAATTGGATATTTTTATCAATTACTCATAGTGCCGTAAAAGGAGAATCACATGTTACTCATCAGAATTATGTTTCGAGAATCTTTTTTCATAAGTCTATTTTTCATGAAATTAAAAAGTTTAAACGTGTGAGTACTAAAAATAAATCTATGATACATTTCTTGTCGTTTTTTGGGGCGGAAAAAATGATGATAATTATTATAAGCGTGAATTTCCTACTTAAGCAGGGAACTGACACAAGAGGTAGAAAAATTACACTTGCTGATATGGCGTGCCGATGAGATAGCAAGATCGAAATGGCAATCTACACCGTGTTTTATATTAAGTCGGCACTATTGGTAACTTCGTTATTATTTAACCTAGAAAGTCGGTTAAATTAGCAAACTAGTAGTATTTTTTCTCCTGAATAAAATGGCGAAAGCAGAAAAACAATTGAACATCGCGTTTTCAAGATATTTAAAAAAATGTAATTTTTTTAATGGAACACCCTGTATATTTTTAGATGGATCGATTGCAAATTTTTTTTTAAGGGAAAAGTCTGTATACACTATGATCCTAAAATAATAAATTCATTAATTATTCATTATTTTATTACTCCCAAAGTAGGCTGCGACAATTATTGTAATTTAGTGTACCTACGTAATGTAAGGTAAAAAAATTATGTCGTCCTCAATAGTGTATTTTTCAATAAAAAAATACACTAAAAATAAGAGTTGTTACCTTGAAAAGGATTTAATTTTACATAAACAAATAACAGAACTTGTTTGTGTGTAAAATTTTATTATTTTAGGATCATAGTGCATAGAGACTTTTTCCTTAAAAAAATTTTTGCAGCCGATCCATCTAAAAATATACAGGGTGTTCCATAAAAAATGTTCATATTTCTAAATATCTCGAAAACGCGATGTTCAATTGTTTTCCGGTTTTCATCGTTTTATTCAGGAGAAAAAATACTACTAGTTTACTAATTTAACCGACTTTCTAGCTCAAATAATAACGAAGTTAGCAATAGTGCCGACTTAATTTAAAACACGGACAAGTTCTGTTATTTGTTTATTTAAAATTAAATCCTTTTCAATATAAACAACTCCTTTTTTTGTGTATTTTTTTATTGAAAAATACACTATTGAGGACGATATATTTTTTTACCTTACATTACGTAGGTAGGTACACTAAATTACATTAATTGTCGCAGCCAACTTTGGGAGTAATAAAATAATGAATAATTAATGAATTTATTATTTTAGGATCATAGTGCATAGAAACTTTTTCCTTTAAAAAAAAATTTGCAACCGATCCATCCAAAAATATATAGGGTGTTCCATTAAAAAAGTTAATTTTTTTTAAATATCTCGAAATCGCGATGTTCAATTGTTTTTTTGTTTTCGCCATTTTATTCAGAAGAAAAAATACTACTAGTTTGCTAATTTAACCGACTTTCTAGGTTAAATAATAACGAAGTTAGCAATAGTGCCGACTTAATATAAAACACGGTGTTTTTCTCTGTATTTGGCATGAGATCAGTATTTTCTATGAGCCCTTTTTATATTCTTTTAATATTTTGCTCGAGAAAAGATTTTACTTTATTTATTTTACTTTATCCTTCTTTTTTCAAAATGAAAGAATATTTTTCATTAGACAATTTAAGCAACTATATTTCGACGTCAAAGATAGACAGGAAAAAACTCTCTAAGACATGAATGGCAATTTTACTCTCGTACTCCTCTATCTTTTATATAAGATGGAGAATTACACTTGCCGTGTAATTATTGCTGCTAAGGTGGCATGCCGATGAGCTCCAAACAAAAGCGAAATGGTACATTGTGCCTTCAACAGTGGTTTTTTTTTCTTTTAAAATGAGAAATCTCTATTTTTGAGTTTTCTCAGCATAAACAACGATTGAAGGTTTATATCCTCCTATTTTTTACAGATTCCTAATAAGTCTAAAATTGTGATCCCAATGGTGAGAAGGGTGAGAAAACAACGATCTGTAGAGTAGACAAAAGAGTTTGTACTTCGTTCCACTCAAGAGTTGAAAATTACTTTGCAAGAATATAATAATTACATTTCACTCAGTATTTTATGTGGATTTAATGAGTGTAATAATTATATATTTTATTTGTTACTGTCAGAATTATTTCTATCAAACGGGTAACTATAAAAAACTTGTTAACGTTCATATTCATTATCTTCAACCTGGAGATCTGAAAATTGTATTTTTTTTATCCCAGTAATTAATGACTAAAATGTAACCCTGTCAGAAACAAAAAAAATGTTTTTTGTTTCTGAACAGGGAATTGAATTACCTTCGACGCAAGTTTCACACAGCCATTTAAAATAAATTGGGGGATAGTGCCCACTCTTCAGACGAGATTCAACGTGGGGGCGATTTTTTTACATCAAGCAATGCTTTTTATTTGTTTGTTTGAAAACAAAAACCACCTCTCTCTGATTTTTTTACAAGTATTTCCAGTTCATGGAATTGCGCTTTTTTATACTATACTTTCACTTCTGCAGATCATTTTATCATTAAAAACGTCTAAATGAGAATGTAAATAAATAAATAGTCTTAAAAGTTAGGAAAAAATCCACAATTTTAAAGTCAAGTTATATTTTTTGTTAACACACATTTATTTCACTTTTTCACATCTCGTTTATCTAAAAAATCCCGAAGGTGTTGTACTTTTAATTTTTTTGCAACGTCAGAAACAGAGAAAAGCTCACACCATATGGGAAAATTTTATATTATCCGTCTTTTTTAAAATGTTTTTTGTCATACCTCTAAGTTTTTGCTTTTCAAAGGATCGAATTTAAGCATATTTGATCCTGTTTGATGCAAGGATAATAAATGAATAATAACTAAGGCTGCAATAATAGAAGGAAAAAGAAAATGAAAAGTAAAGAATCGTGTTAATGTAGCATTATCAGACTGCAAATCCCCCTCAAATTCATTGAACAATTGATATTCCTGAATACGGAATTGCTGAAATTAAATTTTTAATAACAGTAGCCCCTAACAGTAGCCCCAATAACACTACCATGCATGGTATGATTTTTGGTTCCGGAGAAAATGGCGTTTATCTAAGAGTACATGGAAATTACAAATAAAATCATATTTTCATAATACTAGTAGGTTTAGCTCAAGCTGAATGCTTTTTTTTATTATTTTTATTTATTTTAAAAGAATTTCACAGGAAATTTGGGCCAAATTCCTGAGATATTCACTAAATGTATTGTCAGTTATAGAAGATTTTATTTTTTTTTACGCAGGTGGTCAAAAATTGATACCTACTTTCGAAATTTCAATTTTTTGATCATTTTTCTCAATGTAATTTTTGAATTTTAAATATTTTGCCCGCGATATTAAATGAATTTCGTTCCTGGTATTAGTTTTTATTGTTCATGGTGATTTTCCCATGAAATATTTTGCAGTCAAAATATTTAAAACTCAAAATTACACTAAGGAAAATGAGCAAAAGTTGAAATTTAAAAGTTCTCAAATTTTTGGCCATCTGTATAAAAAAATCAATTTCTTACATAACTGAGAATACATTTGATGACTATCTAACGAATGTTGTCCAAATTTTCTGGAAAACTCTTTTTTGTTTTGAAAACGTTTTTTGTAATTTCCAAGTTTAGATAAATGCCGTTTATTTCCGGAACTAATATTAACACCATGGATCCAGTGTGCTCAAATCCAATCTTTTGACAAGCAAATTTCAAAAAGATGGAGAATATGGTGCCAACTTTTTGGCGGACACTGTATATTTTATATTGCTTATGCTTGGTACAGATTTATTGCATATTGCAATATGTGAGCGGGAATCTGCAGGGGCGTTCATTCGTTACAATTTTTCTTAAAAATAGGATCCCGTTGTTTCACAAAACTATAATATTTTATTGTTACGTTGAGAACACTCTCTTGCTACAAGTGTATCAATTTGTTCAATATATTCAATACCGTTTTATCAACGGAATGCTGTGAGCGAATCAAACGAATTTATTCATCCGTAGGTCTGGCTCAAAGGAAGCTCCTCACAGACTGGAATTATAGCAACTTGGCGGGTATTGTTCCCCTTGTACACAAAACTTTGTACGCCCCCTGAGCATCACTTAAATAGCAATTTGAACTTCACACGTTCATGGGGTGTGTGATTTGACTTTACAATAGACTCCCCATGATTCACTAAGGCAAGGCTTTCTAGACGCAGTTCTGCCGACATGTCTTATATCTATAGTCTTATTGATTTTCGTGAATTCGCGAACGAAAAATAATTATATGCATCCATGTCAATGTCAACGTGTGTTTCAACAGAGATGTTTCAACTGTAGAAGGTTAGCCAGAATTTTTTCTCCAGACAGTTCTTTTCATTAAATCGGATATGCTGTTAGTAACTTTTTTCACGGCAGCGTCATAAGTTATGGATAATAATAATTACCTCCCAGCTCAGAACCAGTCCTGGAAATTATGGCATCGAGGAATTAACGATCGGCGCCAATACGCTGTCTTTTTTGTACATAATGAGCTTTATTAATGTTGAATTGTTGGAATGAATAGGAAATTTTGTACAGGGTGAATCATTTCAATCTCTGTTGGTAAGTCAGATACAAGAAAATTGTACAAACAAAAGTTGTTCAAGACATTGGAGGTCATCTGACTGTACTACTGATGACTTTACTGAAATCGTAATGCCATATCAAAGTTTCTAGATGATATTAAAAATTTTCAGAATTCCAGGTACATGAATCTCCAGAAGATGCCGATGTGCTCATCGTTACCACCGCACTCGAGTTATCTCGGCCTGACAATTCGGTCACTATAGTAGCTGAATATAAAGATAACTCTTGGTCATCTTGGCGGCTCGTGTGCCACCCTCCACAAAAATGTATTTTATAAAACCCGGCAAAGGTTTAACCAAACAACAACTATTTTGCACAACAAGTTCCAATCTCCCGCCGTGTGTGCAAGAAAACATCCTCTTTTTGCATGCGTTTAGTGGATGCGATACAACGTCTTCGTTTTACAGGCAGGGCAAAATGAAATTCGTAACACTGCTGAAGAGTAATGAGGAACTGCAGACAGCTGTTAGAGTTGGTTGGCTAGGCTTTGTGACAACAAAACCCTGAATGAGTTGCGGTTCCACCTTTAAGCAAATATCGATTTAATCTCGCAAGCCTACCTCCCACCGAATCAGCGGCACGTGAGCATTCTTTAAGAACATACCATCAAGTCGAAACATGGTATGAATATGATACAAATCCACTGGATTTGGGAAAATTCTCAATGTGGTTTCGCTCCCAAACCTACGACGAGGGATCCGGCACCACGAACGCTTCTAAACACAGTGTGCTGCAAATGTTCGAAAGGATGTAACGCAGCGTGTGGTTGCAGGAAAATGGACCTCCAATGCTCCAGAATCTGAAAGAATTGGATAGGACGGTCATGTACAAATACGGCCATGGAAGATGATATGGAAAATGATTGTGACGGAAACATCGATGTTAATCTTGAGTGCCCTGTGACGTCGGACAAAAATGTACCGATGCAGGCGATAAAAGCGATGACGGGGAAATTTAAGCAGACGATCAAGACTGCCAGCCTTCATCAAAACGGTTGAAAATCAACTAACTTTGACATTGGAACAGTGGATTAGGCCTCCTGGGGACACCACCTTGAAAAAACGTCATTTACTCTACTAATAATTTACTTTACTAATAATGCTAACCGTATAGGTACTTTTCCACAGCTGTTTACATTGAAAAGCTGTTGTACTTGTAACAAGTTAACCAGCTTGTGCACCTGGAATGCCGACAAACATTTGTAACATGTAGAACTTCGATATTCGATATGGCATTTGATTTTCATAACTTTTCCGCAAGTATCAAAAATGACTCCACTTTGACAAACTTTTTTGTAGCAAATTTTTTCTAGAATTTTTTAATTTTGGTATTTTGTTGATAAAGTTGATGGTTTCGGAGATATTTGCAAAAAACCGAAAAATGGTACCTTATTAGGGCCAGAAGGACCAACGCAAACTTCGCTCGAGAGGGAAAACTTGGGAGAGTAATATCTGGGTCTAAATAAAGCGATTAAGCAATTTCCAGCTTTCTACTAATTATTTCCTTATTGTCCTGTCGCCTGGTCTAAGAGCACAAACTTGAAACTAAATCTTTAGATCGATCTTCTAAACCTGACGATTATAACAGTTTTACCTTTCGAAATGATTTTCAAATGATTTGCCAATATAATTTTAAAATAAGAACATTTTACTTTGAAAAGATTTTATACTCTGATAAGGGAAGGACTACACGAAGTTTTAAAATTTGTTGAAAAGCATTTTTTTTTTCAGAACAAGGAAAGTGCTTTTATAATCGACGATTCTTCACCAGAGGCCCTCCGGTAGGTAGCTTTCTTCTGCTGGATTGAAGTTAATGGAGATTGACCGATCCTCCTCATTAGTCGAAAAGGTGTAAGTGACTGTGTCCAGGAGATTTGATGCTTTTGGTATACCTATTTATAGAAACCATAGGTCATGGTTATTAGTTTCTTGCTTCTTTTAATCCGCAACCTGCATCAAACTTGGCTGGTACCATGATCGTGTAATATATCGTGCGGGCGTTCAGGCAGAAGTCATTCACACCATGGATCTAAAGTGCTCAAATTTATTATTTTGAAAAGCTCAAAACGTATGGCAAAAACAATTCAAAAAGATGGAAAATAAAAAAAATCCATATGGTTTAAAATCCACATGCCACACTTGCTGTGTTTGCATGTGAAATTTTGTCTAATGAACGTATACTGAGAAAAAATCGTAATAATTATTATTCAACTAGGAGCGGTTTATTGGAGTTTCCTCGTTATTGTACGTCCTCCGATCAGCATAGTCCTCTGTAATGTATTCAAGTGTGTCTAACTAACATAATTTCGCTTGCTTCAATTAAATCGATTGAAGAGATTGCTAATATGAAAGCGTAAATTACTGCCTTGGTGAATGTATGGATAACACCTATAATAATATGATGCGAGGAATAAAATTTAAAGTGATATAATGTAGCGTATTTTTGGGTTTTATATTTTTTTATTTTATGTTTATGACTTCGGCCTACATGTCTCTTGTCTCAATAAAGACTATTATTATTATTATTATTATTATCAATTATTTAATAGGGATAGGTACAATGTTTGTTGGGAATGTTAATTTTCAAGAAGATATTTATATTGCATATAGTCGGTAGCTTCTTTCATTATAATCTTATTAAAGCACATTAGAGGGTCTTAGCGTCTCCATTTAATCTCCTTACTATAATATACACTGTTTCTGCGATAGACTAAAGTTTGTGATGTCGAATTTTGGGACGTTATTTATCGATTCTTTTCAATTATCTCCATCTCATTCTAATTTATTTAACTGTATATCTCCATCCCGTATTTATTTATTTATATTCCACCCTTTTAGTGGGTCGCTTTGAGAATACGGGCATTATTAGTTTATTTAATAACACTATACACAATCGCTGTCTTTCATTTATAAAACCGTCTTCGAATCGTGACAGTATTACGTGACGATGTTTTCGCAACTTTTCATTTGTAGTCCAATTTGATGGCTGGTTTCCCTTAAAATTCCTCGAAAGAATGCCGCTTTGCATCAATCCCAACTAATGAATATTCTTCAGAGGGTGAAACCAGCATTATTGCCACTGACTACACAAACGCAATTTATCTCAATTTAACCCTAATTGTTATACAAATCAACCGTTCCCGGACTGTAAATTAATTTATGCGCGCCACTGCGTGCGTGGAAAGGAGAATTGTCGTTCTGCCAATCATTGCAGCTCTCTCTTCCTATGATTGTCGACGTATTTATTTGGACGAGCCCAAGCTGAACGTGGGCTCACATCCAGGTTCGCAGAGATTGGTTCAATAAGTAAATACTGACTGCCGAGTTTAACAATAATTGTATCATATAATACGTTATACCCTGTGATTAAAAAAAAAATACATGCTATACTATGTTTATTAACGCCCTATGCTGCATGGGCTTCAATTTCTATGCGCAATTAATTACGTCATAATTTAATGGGATATTCGTTAATGGGTTATCTACGAGTTCTAATTAGGTGACAGTGACAACAAACTGTATTAATCAATGTGCCGTTAATGAATATGTAAAACAGGCAACAGTTGGAAGTCCTCACAAAATGCACCGATTTTGATGATTCTGGTTTTAAAAATTTTTCGTTTTTTATTATTAAAAAATCAGAAACCTCTTGAAGGCGAATTTTTTAAGACCAGAATCATCAAAATCGGTGCTGTTTCTGAGTGAAAGGCTTCATTGACGCGACTAACAATAAGTAATTTAAAAATAATAAGTCGGCTCGAAATTGTAACGTAAAATACAATAAAATGATTATTAACGAGAGGAAAGTCAAACAACGATGTTCGTAAGCAAGGAAGCGCTCATCGAAATTATTGACGTTACTTGACGTACGTCACCGGCGTCCACCTCCCTACTTCAATAATAAGTGACATAATTAAGATTGTTACAATAATCTAAATTTAATTAGTATCCTATTTTGGTAGCCTACCTCTGTAGTAAACTACGCCAGTAACTTATTAATGGAAATTTGTATCATAATGAGTTTCAAGTACCTACATACATACATATTTAATATGCATATTAAAGGTTAGGAGTAGGAAATAGTATATTATGCAACAATCTTAATAATGAAGGCCATTAATACAATACACGAGTATGATTATCAAGATACGAAAACCTTAACTTTAATTAAAAATCTTCGATTATACAGGGTGTAAAAGTTTTTGTCCGCAATATTTATAATTATTAGATTCCTTCTCAGTAAAAAGTTTCATATAAATCACATTGTTTTTCAAATATAACTTTTGCGGAGGAAAACTGGGGCACCTTGTATACAGGAAGATTCATAGGACGTAGTTAGGACAGGTAGGGGACATAGAGACAGGTATAAATCTATTCCATTTTTTTTTTTTTGACAAAATATGTTTTCTAAGTTTGGGCCTAAATTTTAAACGACGATATCTTCAGAAGGGTTTGATGAAATCCAACAAAATTTAGCGGAAATACAGTTCTACCGAGGCACTTCAAGATAACTTATCTGAAAATTGAAAATCCAGGACTCCAGGACTTCACTAGAACGTTCAATTATTCACGTGAGCATGCCTGTCCGACATCAAGAGGTAGTGAATATAACGACCAGGAGGATTGGCCAGGCGCTAAGGATTTCCCAATCAAAGGTGTGGAGGTTGAAGAAGGAAGAGCTTATGTACCTATATCTGAAAGTTCACAGGCTGGAGCCTGGAGATGAACTCCTACTTCTAATCTTCTGAAGGTGGATTTCAATTGATCCTATAGCTATAGACCAATATAAAAAAATTTATATACAGACGAAACGAGTTTCACACGAGATGGCGTAAAAACTTGAAAAAAGCGCACATTTAAGCTCACGATAATCCTCACGCCATTGTTCAGGAGCACTTATAACATAAGTTTGCGTTGAACGTTTAGTGTGGAGTGATAGATGACATCCTGATAGGACCACACTTTTTCCATGAAAGCTTAACAGGAGCAGCCTGTTTCAAATTTTGCCATCTCAAATTCCTTCAAATGGTTTTGCCTGAGCTTTTAGCGGTTCAAAAGGACAATCGTAGAGGCTTTTGTACCATCAAGAAGATGGAGCTGCGTTACACTATTCCCGAGAAGTAAGAGCGTATTTGAACGACGAATTTCCCAATAGATGTATTGGTGATGCTGGTACCGATTCCTGGCTTACCAGGTCCCCGGCTTTAATTGTCCTTGATTATTACGTTTGGGGTCATATGAAAGACATATAGTTTACCAAACTGAAGTCAATAGTAGGGACGTTTTAAGAGAGAGAATAGTGTCGCAGCTGTTGAGGAGATCTGGAATAATGAGCAGGAGATTCGTTAAGCCACTAGAAGTTTACTGTGGCGATGTACAGAATGTATTGAAGCTGGGAATTGGAAAATCACTTTTTGATTAAATAATTTTCAGTTCATTTGTGCCATGCGATTTAATAAGCTCATTTTATAGCTTTCCCTGCACTTTCCGATTTCGATTACAGTTTTTCCGAAAGTCGATCGAAAATGTGCTTTTCTGTAAAAAAAACACAAAGCATTTGTTAGCCAAGTATTTTTAGACTTGCCTCGATGTCCCCTGCTTGGCATTTATCTGCGTCGCATTAGCCATGAATTACGCTCCTTTAATTATTTATTAACTACTGAAAGCACATTCTGAGCAAACCAACAATTTCAGGACTTGTTGACATCCTTGTTACTTTGTGATACATTTCAATAACCTTGAAGGATATTATTTAGAATAACCCTAAAAATATTCCTTTTAATTCAAGTTGTGCATACAATCAAATATTAGATTTCCATTTTTCGAGATTACATGACCCTTGGATTCCTGTGAACTTCATCAAGATTACCTATGGTTATGCTTCAGCTTCAGCTACTAGCTTGAGATCCGGTCATTTAGATGGATAAAGCCAATCGGTTCCTCTTAAAATAAGACTTTCTGGAAGGCACAATTTTCCAGCATTTCAAAAAAAAAAAAAGATCTTTAATTTTTCGGGACTTCCGAAGATTAGCTTCGTGTTTGACTAGAAATAACAGATTAGTAGTTATCCAGTGGGGTTACCAAGGAACTCCAGTATGCCATTACCTGTATCAGAAGCTCTATAACCTTCTGATACAGGACGTAATAAAATAACGATTACCCGAATGGTGTGAGTATTTTAATATTTATAGTCACTCCATAACTTTCTTCTGTTTAAAACTAACTTTTAATTAGAGCTTGGCGAAGACCTCGACATAAGTGCTTGAAGCCACAAGTCACAAGCCCTGTTAAGAAGTTATTTATACAAAAGCCCAAAGGCACAATTCCTTTTTTCCAAGAGATTTGCGATTCCCAATAAGGAATTTCGGCGAAGCCACATCTCTTTTATAAAGGATTTGAAGCTCTATATGGGCTGGAAGTTCTGCAAAAGAGCTTTTAAGCCCTTGAAAAGGAGCTTAAGTTCTTGAAAATTGCTTGAAAGCCTTTGTAATATATTTTCCCCAAATATCTTTCTACTGAGAATCAATTTAACAAAAAATCTCGGACAAATAATCGATTCAAGAAATTGGAAATTGCCACTTTTTTGATACTCGATCCCAGTCGCACATCCCTATTAAAGACCTCCCATCGTTTTCCGTCTTCCCAGCAGCAGAAATTGTGAATGCAAAAGAGTTTCTATTCCTTTATAAGCCCTCAAGGACTTTGAAAGCCCTCAAAAGGAATTCAAGCTTTTTTGCATTCACAATTCCAAATCTCTTTTATAAAGGAATTCGAGCCCAAAGCCACAAGCCTTCGTTTTGAAAAGGGCTTCAAGACATGGATTTGAAATTTCTAAAAGGGCTTGAAGCTCTCTGAAGTCACATCTCTGCCCATCTCTGCTTTGAATTCATAAACTTAATTAAATGAACAAAAAAACGGATTGCTTTATTCAGTGGCACATTATTTCACCACCACAGTGAATACCTAATGCATTTTTTTCAATTTAATTCAGTGTTCATTCTAGCAGACAGTAACAAACCAATAACCTTGCATTTATAGCGAATATCTGCAACTCGGTAACAGTAAGCTCGGACTTCTCTTTTTTCAATGTTTTCAAAGGAATAAATGAATATCAATAATTCCATTAGCGCATATACGGCAACGAAGCTTGGGACAACAATTCCCACAATCTGTTTTCTCATACCTATAAATATTATGTGTTTCTCAGCGAACCAATTGTGTCTGATAAATACTTTGTCCTTAAACAAGCTCAGCTTGCAGTCTGGTTTAAATTAAGTCCCTTTTTTCATTCAAACCGCTCCGGATTCAGACTGCTTTTAAATTAGAAACGGAGAAACCAGTATTTTACTTAGCAGCCCACACTATTAATTAAAGCAAAGCTATATTGAACTAACATAACGTACTAAATCCTTGGTGAATAATTCAATTACAAAGTCTGTATGTATTGATTAGGCAGAGGAGAGCTTTTGCGTGTGCGACCTCACCTCCGACTACAACAAATTAAGCTCGACTTTTAGGAACATGGGACTCGTTTTATCGAATTAAATTTAAAACAACACACCCAGCTCGCAGTTGTTGCATTAATCTATCAATCGGTAAATTTTTATCATCCTACCATAGATCTCTCACAATGACTTCTGGACGTAATTTGTAAGCTTTTCAGCAGTACAAGGTGCGCTTCCTCTACCTATTTCGATTTTTTCATCGAATTAATCGTTTTTCAATCGGCCCCATAATCCCTTTCTCGGCATTCGTAACATTAAAATTTTAATTTCTTTTTCACTTTACCTGAGCACAGGTGGCTTCAGCAGATTGCTGAAAAACTTGTCTTTGTTTTGCCTTTACCTTACGATTAAGAACACGACTCCAATGTTTTTCTAAATTGTCGCTTATTTATAACCATCAGATGAAATGAAAAAATCTTTCACAATTTGTCACTTCTCTAGTCAAGCTGTCTTACTTCACATTTACATTTCAAACATCAAACTACTTCAGTCCATGTTGCTTTACTTTCCTTTCTGGTCTTACTCTAATAGCTTCCAAAACACTAAACTACTCTCTTCGTGACGACGATATAACTCTCATATACCCCGACAGATGAAGACAGAAACTCAGTTTATTCTGTCTGTTTTTAGCTGTCTCGATCATCTATGGAATATGTACCACATCTTACAAGTAGATTCTAATAGGCCAGAATCTGGATAAAGAAGAAGAACACATAACATATGTTTGATGTTCCTAACCTCCAGTTCCAAATATCTAGGGAAAAGACCATCAGGCTGATTTTAATCACATCAGATTTATTATTAACACTTAATTAACTTTAGTTCTTATCGAGGATAATTTCTTAACATTCTATTCTATTACAGCGATACAAACAAATTGTTGGGTGGAAAAGAACACCTTGCCAATCTAAACTTCTGATAAAAAAGTTTCACAGTCTCTATAGCGAACAATGGATGTGGAGATAAAAATACACAAGCTGGATGGATGAATTAAAGAAAAGCTCTGGGATCCTTTTTGACCGCAGAATTTGTGTAAAAAAAATGGAATGGTCTACAAAACTATGGTTGCATGGACTGTAATGATAAGTTGAGTAGAAAAATGGCCAACAAAGAACGTCCAGTTACAGAAATAAGAATATTAAGATATCGATCTGGTGTAAAAAAAAAGAGAAAATGCAGAAATGAAGAGATGCGAGAGACTACCAAGGTTATGGGATTGACTAGAGAGATGCAAGAGGAAAGGCTACAGTGCATGGATGCAGATTAGAATAGACAATGAGTATGCAGACATTCAGAGGAGTGACAATAATGGATGTATATTAATGAAGACATAGAGAAGTAATTCTAGACTAAGATTAATTGATGAGATTGAGAATAACTTAAACAAATAGGAAGAGGAGCGAATCCGAGGACCGGGAATTTTGGAGACAGTTGACTTCACGTGAAAGTGGAGAAAGACCTAGAATGCAAAATAATTATTGGGCGAGGAATACCAGAAATTTAGTCGATGGTGATTTTTACAGCGATGATTCTTAAAGTTCTACATAAGAGGTCTGGTTAAGATAAGTAGTCAGCATTTTTATGACCCCCTAGGCAAAACCTGCTAGCCGTGAAAAACATCGTTCTGTTGTCTTAGCAAGTTTTTTGTTAACTTTTAGGTATGGCAAACAGTCAGAAAAATAGAAACAAATTTAAAAAAATTGAATAAGAAGATAAAATAGAAATATAGAAAGAAATAAAATTCACAAAAAAATCTTAAAAACTAATAACGACAAATAATATCACTTTTATTTTTTTTAATTCTGAGTTTAAACTAAGAATTCCGATCATAAACTCGGAATTCCGAGTTCAAACTAAAAATTCCGACCTTAAACTCGGAATTCCAATTTTAATAAATTTCGGTAGAGGAACACACCTCTTGACGTCATAAAGTGAAACACCATATTTCTCTATTGTTTCAAGGAAATAGTTTCGACTGTCGCCTAAAAAAATAATGGGTGCATTTCTAAAATAGTTTAAAGATACAGTTTAAAGTTGGAATTCTTAGTTTTAAAGTCGGAATATTAAAGAATAAAACTGATGGGGCTCTTCTACGCCTTTGTACGCGCTTCGAAATTTTGTGACACAAATGCATTCACAAATTGGAATTCAGATTTTAAAGTTGGAATTCTTAGTTTAAAGTCGAGATTCCGAGTTTAAAGTCGGAATTCCAAGTTTAAAGTCGGAATTCTTAGTTTGAATTCGAAATTCCGAGTTCAAAGTCGGATTTCTTAGTTCAAACTTGAGATATTAAAAAATAAAACTGATGCGGCGCTGTTACGCCTTTGTCGGCGCTTCTACGCCTTGGAAATTTTGTGACATAAATGCATTCATTACTTTCTTTAGGCGACAGTCGAAACTATTTTCTTGAAACAATCGAGAAATACGGTGTTTCAGTTTATGACGTCATGAAGTGTGGTTCCCTACGGAAATTTATTAAAATTGGAATTCCGAGCTTAAAGTCGGAATTCATTAGTGTAAACTCAGAATTAAAAAAAAAAAACTAATGTGGCGTTTTTACGCCTTCGTAGAAAACCAATTAGAAGTGAAAATTCAAAGAACTCAAAACAGTTTTTCTTTTCTGTATAGACAACATAAAAAAGTATTTAAGATTTTCTCTGAAACTTATCTAGTTATTTTATTGTAAAGTATTTAGAACGTTGAGTAATACAATAGGTATAAATCTCACCACTAACGCCTCATAGACGTTCAGAAAGAGCTATAAAGAGACAAATAGGCAAACTAGAAAGGGACCTAAAGCGAGTATTAATATCTATGCACATCAAAGTTAATTAAACACTGCTTTATATGTAAATTCATAAAACAATGTAGCTCCAAAATAAACAAGCTTTCTACGAATAAGATTCTAGTCTTGAAGACCTCACGACGGGATTCACTTGGTGAAATGTCTGCGAAGGCTCTGATTATTCCCTTTGGGGATAGAAATACAACGCTTGCTCGTGATGCGCGATCTGAAAGGTAAATTTTATACTGAATCTCACAATTCATAATAAAAATACGGTAGGTGCATCAAAAACTCTCTTTCAAAGATTTAAAAGTATAATATTTTAACTAAATTAAGACATTATCTAATATAAGGTTATGTTCATTTTGATACGTTCAAGCACCTTAAAGCGAAGGTCAAACATGATATTAACTTTTCTCGTAAAAGTTTTCGTAGTCATACTGAGGAAAACATTGGCACCGATCCATGACAATTCTGGTCCTTTGTTGGTTAGAGGTCTTTCCTCAGAGATGGTTGGACCTTTGACGGACAACAGGACGTTGTTATTAACAGTTTTGTTAAGTTCTTCATGAGTGTTCTTTCCTGGTCAGCCTGATGTATCTTCGGTCTCAGATCGCAGGTAGAAAGTTGAGGTCGTCTTTGACCGCTGTACACGATATATTTTAATGTTCTTTGTTAAAGACGGTCTCGGGTGCTCTCTGTTTGCGATCTGTTTGAATTAATTATTTCCTCGCTATCCTTCTCCGACCGGTAGAAGATCGCGAAGATCATCCCTATCTTTAAAAGAGGTGATAAAAGAGATAACAAATTATCGGCATTTCTCTCTTAAGCAATTTTTTCAAGCCGATCGAGTTGTTCGAGTAAAGGGGATTTCAACAGCTCTCTACATTTCAGCATGGTTTTGTCATCTACTACGACAAACCTCACAGTATTTCACCAATTCGCTGCAGGTGCACTCGATGACGGGTCTCAGGTCAACGTGGTTGTACAGATTTATCAAAAGCATTCGACAAAGTGAATCATGAGGTGCTAATCTAGAAACTTACCGGTTTCGTCATCCTTCCTAGAGGACTACCTATAAAAAAGTGGTTCTTTCTATTTACAGATCCGCTGTGCATCGGGTACTGAGTGGTTTGCCCCAGAGTTCTGTGCTGGGACCACTACTTTTCAACATTTTTATAAATGACGTCACGAACCTCTTTTTATTTGACTGCTTGCTGTATGCAGATCATCAGATGTAGTTTGTGAGGATGTACAAGGTGACAACTGGCTAGAAGCTACAGGTCGATCCAGAGTTACTTCAGGAATGGTGCTCTTACAATCTTCTCGTTCTCAAAAGCCCTAAATGCTCTGTAAATCATACTTGATTTTCTACTACATGATTTTTTTTAATTAAAGGTTAAATCAGGATCATACGTGAGTTTTTTGTATTCTATACGGTATAGTGCCCGGCATAGTGAAGTCAAGAATATTGGAGTCTACTTCGATGCCTCTCCTTCAATACCCACATCAATTCTACCATATCCTTAGCTTTTTGTGTCATGGGGTCAATAATGAGAAACTCCCGGGATTTTAATAGTCCTCAGACTCTTGTTATACTGTGTGAGTCTCTTGTGAGGTCACGACTTGATTTCTCCTCAGCGGCGTGGTGTCCTATCTATCTATAGCATCTACATTGGTGCTCTGAAATACATCCAAAGCAAGTTCCTGAAATTTCCCAGTTTCTGCATATACCACCACTAGGGATTATCCTTATTGTGGAAGCATTTTCTCAGACACATCTGCTTGTACGGTTTAACCTTTGCAGTCTTCTGGAACGTTGACAGTTGCACGCAGTTCTCGTTCTATCTTTCTCTTATTATTGTGTACATTCCCACACTTAAATAGTCGTTGCGTTTGGGTGATGTAGATATTAAAAAAATAAAATAAATAAATAAATAAATAAACGATTAGAAAAGTAGCATATGTTTTTCGAATGGTACATCGTCAATAACGTCCAGAGCGTCCCTTATAAATCCAGTCAGTTAATTAGGTAGGTACTAATTTTTCCCAATTTATTTCAACCGCATGCAACCAGCCATGGCATCATTAAAACTCTTAAATACAATAAATTAGTCACAGCGTTTAGTTTTTGACACTATAAGTTATGATATAAATGTAAATACAAGACAGCTCATTATAACTAATGACGAAGGACCAATCAACAGGGGGCCGCCATCTGAATGTTCGACCGCAGACACTGATAGGACCCTGTTGGAAGTCTACCGATCAAAACATCATCAGTTACCCTCTTAAAGCCCGCATTCGTGTGTCTGTTCACAGCCGTCCGGGACACCCTGTGTGAAGCCCCCTGACTCCCGCTGTTGGCTAATATAATGTATCATTGTTTAGGTAGGAATTTCTAAATTATAGCGAGTCATCCCTAGAAATAAATTAATATGACTTAAGAAATAATATTATGGAATTCATCTTACATATCTATGGACTGAAATATTATTATGGTTTCATTGCTATTATTTTTATACGGAAGGTGGAGGTGAATAAGGAAGAAGTTTGAATTTCCTGAGATAACACGAAATATTATTTTTATATAATTATTTTAGTAATAATTATGTAATGTGACAAGAAGGCATCACAGCTTTTTTTGTTTTTCGTAATTTCATGGTGTCTACGATTCAAACTTGATAAATTATTGCCAAAATATTTCTAGAAAGCCTTATCGCAAATTAGGTTTATTAACAGTATCACTTTTCTATGACACGAACTAGCCTTTAACGTTAATTATGAAAACACGTTCTAATTCTCCAAACAATAACTTCAAGATATGCTAAATTATTCAGATGACGAGTGGCATTAAAACATGGAGAGAAAGTAATTACTCTGTCAGGGAGAAAAGGCTTACTTTTTATGTCCATTTAAACTCTTTCAAGAAGAGAAGAAAAGGTTCCGTTCTGAATAGGTGCATGTAATATTTTGTCATCCGAAACCTACATAGTCAGAAGTGTAAATTTTTACTGTGTTATAATTATTATTATAAAAAACTGACAATACGCAAGGCAAATTTCTTTGTACTTATGTAATTTAAATTATGTGAAGTAAAATTTTACAATGTACAAGTAGTAGTAAGGTACATCATAGGGTGTTAACTACCAACAAGTATAAAATAAAGGAGGTGATTCTACAAATTATTCTAAGAAAAATGATTTTTAACAAAATGGGTTCGCAAACGCACCGTTTTCGAGATACAGGGTGTTCAAAAAAATGTTTTTTCTTACTTTTTTGGCGAAATCTCAAGAACCGTTAGAGCTACAGGCTCCAGCTTTTGTACAGATTTTTACATTAATAATAGCTACTTTTAAGGCTCCTAACTAATGTTCTAAGATATGCCAGTGGTGGAGATTTTACGGTTGCGTAAGATTTCACCCCCCTAATATTTACGGCACTGGAAAAATTGTCATTTTGAGAGCAAATTTCAAAGCGCCAATGTTTTCTACACAAAAACGTACTCCTGGTCAAAAGCTGTAGAAGCCGCCGTTCTCGCGAAAAAAAGGAATTTTATGATCAAAAACGTACAAAATAAATTAAAATTGTACTAAATAACAGAAATAGAAATGTATTTATACAGGGTGTTTCTTAATAACATGCTAATATTTAAGGAGGTTATTCTTGGGTTAATTTTGAGAAAAAAACTTCATAAGAACGTATGTCCTAAAAGTCTTAACTTTGAGATACAGGGGGTTTAAAGTTATTAAAAATAAATATTTTTTTCATAGTATTTGCAACACCACTCTAGATGTTTTAATGAAATTTCGTATACAGGTATTACGCATCAAGAGGCATTTTTTCATATACCACATTTCGTTTTATCTCCACTAATGACATCTTGCAGAATTTTACCTATGTATATTTTTATATTTTTTTATTGTCATTTAACGACAATCTTGTGATCATGCAGAGAAACAGATTTTATTTTTTTAGGCGAAAACCGTGCATCGGACTGGAAAAAAACAAGTAATCAAATTTGCTTGGAAATGAATGAGGATTCCAAAAATGATTTCTATTTCAACGGAAATTAGTGGCGTACCAATAATGTCTGCCAAAATATGCAGGTAAAATTCTGCACGATCGTGCACCATCGGCGCACTAGTGGAAATAAAATGAAACGTGGTACATGAACAAATGCCCCTTGATGCGTAATACCTGTATACGAAATTTCATTAAAATATCTAGAGCGATGTTGCAAAGACTATGAAAAAAATATTTATTTTCAAAAACTTTACCACCCTGTATCTCAAAAGTTAAGACTTTTAGGACATACGTTCTTATGAAGTTTTTTTCTCAAAATTGACCCAAGAATAACCTCCTTAAATATTAGCATGTTATTAAGAAACACCCTGTATTATTTTTTTTATTATGTACCTATTTATTCTAGACGAAGTTGAAAACAATCTGGCTACAAGCACAAGAAAAATAGGTGCAAATTTGAATTTGTGCCATGTTACGGTATGGAAAATTTTGAAAATAAATTTTTTATTCATGTTGAATTCTGTACGTTTTTGTGTAAAAAACATTGGCGCTTTGAAATTCGCTCTCAAAATGACAATTTTTCCAGTGCCGTAAATATTAGGGGGGTGAAATTTTTACGCAACCCTAAAATCTCCACCACTGGCATATCTTAGAACATTAGTTAGAAGCCTCAAAAGTAGCTATTGTTATGTAGAAAACTGTACAAAAGCTGGAGCCTGTAGCTTTAACGGTTCTTGAGATATCTCCAAAAAAGTAAGAAAAAAACATTTTTTTGAACCGAAAACGGCGCGTTTGCGGACCCATTTTAATAAAAACCTTTTTCCTCAGAATAGTCGTAGAATCACCTCCTTTATTTTGTACTAATTGGTAGTTAACAGCCTGTATGTACATGCATTGTATTAACATAATCCATACATGCAAATTTTTATAATAGTTTACCCTATTTTACGACAATACAATAATAATAATAATATTTATTTCCATATGTTATTACAAAGTAAATAAAAATAAAAACTTTTCACAATGAGAGTACAATTTTTGGATTACAAAATACATTATGAATTTTAATTACATTAAATAAGTTAGTACTACTTTTCTTTTGTTGTTTAAATTTCTATGTTTTAAAGTTTTCCTTTTCTATATTTTCACATTGGATGGAAAGAGAAATGTCTCCAAAAGCTAGCTTGTGTGGAGACATCTACAATTTTTTAAAGCTATTATTTAGTCTCAGAGAAAATTGAACATAATTTCCCACTCTTAAGGGATAATATCACTTCTAAAGTGTGTTTTTATATCGCTTATATAATTTATTTAGTACTGCTGAAAAAAAAACTTCAATATTCTCGCATTCGAATAGCCACCTTTTTAATAATTTTTTGAAAGTTTCAAATGTACTTTCTTTTATATCTTTAGGTAGTGCCGTGTATATTTTGGAACTTATATATGTGTAAAATCGCCTAAAAATCTCCTTCTGTGGTTTCGTAGTCTCGAACTTCATGGCATTTCTTAACTTTTCAACGTATATATTTTTTCTTATGTCTTTATTTGTACGATAGAATTTAGTTAATATCTTGTAGAAGTATAAATGTCTTAAAGGTAAAATATTCAATGTTTTGAACAAGGGAAATGCACTGTCAAGTTTTCTCTTTTTGCATATTATTCTGATTATATGTTTTTGACTTATCATCAGGGGTAGGATTTCATTTTTGTATGCTCCTCCCCAGTTTTCTATACCATACTGTAATCTGGAATTTACAAGGGCGTAATAAACATGTATTAACACTTGTTTTGGGCATAGTGACTTGATAAAATAAAATTTTCTAACTAAAAACTCCATTTCCTTTTTTAATTTTGTAATATGACTCTTCCAGGTTAGATTCGAATCTATTAAAGTACCTAAATATCTAATTACTTCTGTTTTTTGGAGAGGCTGACATTTACAATTATTTAGTGATTCGTCGCAGGTTAAGGAGTGATTAAAGATAACTGTTTCGTCTTGTTTTTTACTTCGCAACGAAAATTTCATGTATTTTGTTTTTCCCATATTTATGTTCATACAGTTCTTTGAGAACCACCACTTTAATTTTCTTAAGTCATGTTCCATCCCTGATTTAATTTCCCGTAGAGAATCAGCAACATAAACAAGTGCGGTATCGTCTGCAAAAGATATTATTTTTCCTTCGAATTCTCCTTCACACAACTCATTTATATAAATTAGGAATAAAACAGCTGATAAGGTAGACCCTTGGGGCACCCCAGTTGTGATTAGTTTAGTGTCACTTAAAGTTTTATTTATTTTTGTTTGTTGTTTTCTATTACTTAAGAAACTTTTGGACCACTCATTCACTATACCTCTAATTCCTGCTTTACTGAGTTTCTCTAATAAAATGTCATGATCTACAGTGTCAAAAGCTTTCTGAATATCGATGAACATTGCAGAAGTCTGTTTACTTTCATTGATTCCGTCATATACATTTTTTGTTAGTTGCAGTAGGGCACTTTCAGAATTTTTCCCTTCTCTATATCCGTACTGGTTGTTACTAAAATAATTGTTTTTCTCAAGAAATTTCACTAACCTTTTTTTTATAACTTTTTCTATAATTTTTGAGAAGATTGATAATAACGTTATTGGTCTGTAATTGTTAAGCAAGGTTTTTCCTCCACATTTGTGAATAGGCACGCATATTCCTTTTTTGAGTGCGTCTGCAAAGGTCCCTGTCTCTATACTTACATTGCATATATGTGTCATAAGTTCCGAGATTACTACCGAAGATGATTTTATCAATTTAGCTCCTATTCCATCATAGCCTGCAGAACTATCGTTTCTTAAATGTTTTATAATACTTTGTATTTCGTTGACGTCAGTCAATTCTATAGATACAGACTTACAAATTCGACTTTCTCTGAAATAATTTTTGTATTTTTGATCTACGTTAAATGGTGACTGTTCTGTACTATTTTTTATGTCTTTCGGTACTTGTAAAAAGAATTCATTAAAACTATCTGCTATTTCTTGTTCGTCTGTTATTTTAATTCCCTCACTTGTTGTTATCTCATTTATATTTTGTTTTTTTTCCCTTGACCCTAATAGTTTGTCTACAATTTTCCATTGTTCCCTATTCCCACTACAATTTTCAAATAAACTTGTATAATATTGTTCTTTTGCTTTTCTAATTTCTGTAAGTAGATTGTTTCTGTATGTGTTATAATATGTTTTCAAATTATATTGCGGACTCTGTCGTAATTTTTTATAAAGTCTATTTTTTGCTTCTATTTTGCTTACTATACTATCGGTTATCCATAGTTTTCTCTTGGCTACATAATTTTGTACTGATATTTGTTGTTTCTCTATTGATAAATTTAGAGAAAATTTTATTCTAGTTTCAAACGTATCGAATGCCTAATAATAATTGTCTACTTATCCGAAAAAAAAAATTAGCTCATCAGATTGTATATTAGAGACCTAAATAGGTTTCTATAGGATCACCATTTTCAAGGCATAATAATAATAATAATAATGTATCGCTAGTGTAGAACAATAAATTACAACAATCATTGATCAGTACAATATATTATTATTGTATAGTATAGTACAATAGCAGTACAATTCGGATACCGAGAATTCACAAACAGGGTGCACCATGTATCCTTCTCTATATTGCTATCTCCTAACGCTAACAGATACAGGGTCGGTTAAACAAGTAAAAGAAGTGCAATTTTGTGGCCATCTTGATTCCGTCGAGACATACAAGATATCTGTGACCGTTCCTGAAATATCCTGAAAAAACTGAAAAATCGAGATTTCTTATTTTTTCCATATCTTTTTTATTATTGGAGATTAATGAATAATTTTTTGTGGGCTTACATAAGTCGGCAAGAGCTACCCATCTGACATTTCAAAAATTTTCAAAGCCGACTAGATCCCAGAGTTTTCATAGTCAACTTTCGGTTTTCTTATAGCCATAATATTGTTTTTTTATGTTGTTCGATATAAAAAAAATCATAAAAACTAAAAATTGTTAAAGTTCAGAGAATAAATTTAAAAAGTTTTTATTCTTCTTTTTTCTTTACAAAAAAGACACATTTTTAGACCGAATTTCATAGATAAATTAAAAAACCATAAGGCAAGCACTATTTCGGCGTATTTTACAAATGTCGACGTTTTTCGACGATTTTTGTAGGTTTCTCTTTGAAAAAAGAAAAATTAAAATTAAAAATTTTTTTTTGAAGTTTATTAATTTTTAGTTTCCATTATTTTTTTCATATCGAATGACATAAAAAAATAATATGGCGGCCATAAGAAAAACGGAAGTTGACTGAAAACTCTTGGATCTAGTAGGCCTTGAAAATTTTTGAAATGTCAGATGAATAGCTCTTAACGGCTTATGTAAGTCTACAAAAAATTATTTATTAATTTCCAATTGTAAGGAAGATATGACAAAAATAAGAAATCTCGATTTTTCAGTTTTTTCAGGAACGGTCACAGATATCTTGCATATTTTGACGGATTCGAGATGGCCACAAAATAGCGCAACTTTTCTCTAATTTAACCGACCTCGTATCTCTTTCAGGAGATAGCAATATAGAGAAGGATACATGGTGCACCCTGTATAAGGGGTTGCGAAAGCGAGCAAAGGCTTTTGTACAGTTCTGGTCTCAATGTCACATCTGCTATAGACTGACTGCAGTAGGAAGTCGAGAGATTGTAATTTCCAATACTGATCTTTTTGATATTCTCTACAATTGAAAAATGTTCATTTAGGGAGAGAAACTCAGGAATGCCCTGAATATAGTTATTCCAGGAGTTAATGTTGATATTTAGTAGGTACACGGATATCATGCTTATTGCAGGTGAGAGAGGTTTGGGGTGAAAGGAGAGGAGATGAAGTCGAAGATTTTCTGTATCACCTAGGAAAGAAGAAATTTTGCAGATTTCTGATTCTACTTCTGAACTAGAGAGTTGAAAACAGTGCCAAATGGAAGATAGAAGCTTTTGTGCATATGCCGGGTGGCTGACCATACCTCTCTACATAGGACATTGCCTAAAAATAATAGGTACATAGTTGAAAAACAATAATGCTTTCTGAACGACACACTTACTCCAACCAAATACGCTAAAATAATAATACCGGACACTCCTATACCTATAGCATTGCAACAGGTTGCGTCCATTTTAGCAGCGCCGCCAAGCATGAACTGGGGACACTAAAAATTAAATTAAATTAAATAGACGGAGGAAATTGGGACGAAGAATTATAATACAACAATAAACAACAAAGTTTTCAATATGTTTATTATATTAACAATAATCACTACTATTACACACAATATTATTAATATCTTTAGGTAGGTATATTTCAAAAAGATTGAATCGCTATAATATACCTAAGTGTAAGCCTTTTATTTGCCGCAATTCCAATAATGTGCTTCCTTGCAGTTTTAAAGGTCTATTATTTGCTGGATTAACAAAATTTTCCTCTTTGAAATGATCAGTACAAAATAATACCTATGGTGAGAAATCGGCTTCGACACTCCACACTTTTTCAAAATTTCGTCATTCATCGATGTTATTATAACCTATTTCTTGTTCCTATTTCCATCAGCATAGTTATAAAACATTAATAACTTTATTTACGCGGCTTCTAAAGTTAACTTCATACATAATTTTTATTCCTGCTTGGAACACCGTGGAAAGATCTGGACATGCTTAACAATCCATAGTCGGAGCAACCGCACACAGCACACAGCACATATTTTCCAGACATAATACCTATGTTCACTTTAATACAGCGGTACATTATAAATGCCTATTTAACTGGTACCCAACAAAATTATCCGCTGATATAATGCTTTGAGAGTAACTTTAAATTGAAATTATACTTGAAACTAAAACGTTCAATTACTAATGACAAATTATATTAATAATTATGATTGACTGCAACTGTCAAAAACCGTGAAAAGTTACCTAACTTTGAATTTAAAAACAGCTTTAGTGTCCCCAGTTCCTGCATGAGGGCGCTGTAAAAATGGACGGAGGTTTTGAGAGGAAGTGTCCGGTATTAATATTTTAAGGTATTTGCTCCAACGGTATGGTGAAGACAGAGACATCGATGTTTCAATGGTTATTTCCATCTCATCAGTCTGTCACATCACCACCACTAGAGAAGTGTGCCGATCAGAAAGAAAATCAAAAGCTTTAAGCAAAATGATTTGTCGGAAACATAGTGACTTGCATGGCAAATGCCATCTGATGACTGAAAAGTACAACTTTCAATGTGTCAATCAGAGATTCTCCCAGAGAAATCTGCAATTTTTCACTACCAACGCTGACAGTTCACTGAAAAACCAATTACCTTGCGAATCTCAGTAAACCAATCAGAGATGGAGCTAGCCACAAAGCTGTGTTCCTAGAAAGGAAGTAGTTTCTATGAAACAAATTGAATAATAATAAATTATTATATCAATTACAGCAATCCGAAATCCGATTGTTGAAAAACAATAATGCTTTCTGAACGACACACTTACTCCAACGGTATGGTGAAGACAGAGACATCGATGTTTCAATGGTTATTTCCATCTCATGATGTGACAGACTGTGAGATGGAAATAACCATTGAAACATCGATGTCTCTGTCTTCACCATACCGTTAGAGTAAGTGTGTCGTTCAGAAAGCATTATTGTTTTTCAACAATCGGATTTCGGATTGCTGTAATTGATATAATAATTTATTATCATTCAATTTGTTTCATAGGTTATAGTTTCTATAAAGGTAATAATCTAATGATAATATCTTAATATTTGTTATTAAATAGCGCACAAGGGTCCAACCAGTCCCGAAACGTCCAAACTTTTTAAACATCATTATTAAACCAGAACCTAAAACCCAATGAAAATAGGCATAATTATATTAATATTAATAACAGGAGCTCAAAATCATGACTATGACAATAGATAATAATTAATTTTATTAACATGGAAACTATTTTGTATTGTTAGGCAATGTCCTGTGTACAGAGGTATTGTCGGCCACCCGGTATATCATATGAGTAATTTTACCAGAATTAATTACAAATATTTAACATATACCTACCTACATCAGGAGTATGACATTGCTAAAGTATGTATATTAATTTAACCTGAGTTACCAATTCTAAATAAAGCACACGTTAGAAGCTGAAATATTATAAAAAATATACCTACCTACGCGGTAATATTATCAAAAGGTAATCAAATAAACAGCGCCGTAAAATTCATTTTGATAATTCGTGCTCATTTATTACGCCCAAATCTCGCCCCCTTTCATATCGATTATTCCCTGCAGCAAAGGTCAAGTGAATTTAATTACGGCATTTGCAGAGGAAATATTTCTTATTGTCTCCCAGCACACATAACGTGCAGCCCTTACATATTTCACCCCAAACCCACTTGCAAAACCCCGACACCGAGCCGGCATAGTTTCCCGGATCCAGAAACCGCCAACTATCAACTATTGAGATCGTTTCTCAAACCATCAGCGCACGCTAGAAATTTCTGCTAAAAACTGAGGGGTTTCTCAGAATTTAAAAAACCTATAAATAATCTATCTATACAGAATTCATTTACATATTTTTTCTTCTCGAATTGAACGTTACAATTCTTACGCGTAAAAATCTTACCCGGCCACTTAGCGGATTAACGTTTGCATTCGTTCGCATTTCCGAACAAATTTTGTCACGCGGGGAGCGAGAACTCTTTATCGACTTTCACTCATAAACATGACGATTTTTTTTCCGGAAATGCGATCGAAAGCAAACTTTTTCAGATTAATAACCGGCTTCTATAAATAAAAACAATTTTATTAATACAATAGAGTGGTGCTGATTGCTTTTAAAACCAAATTTTGACGTATACATAAGAACATCCATCGATAGTGCTGATATTTATCACAATTATCCTGAGGACTAACTCAGAATTAGCTCCTATAAGAAGAGATCAGCGGTCTCTGTGGACGTTAAGCCGCTCCGAAAGAAACTTTCAAAACTGTCGTCGACTAATAAATAATTAAGTTCAGGAAATTGTTTAGCAATCTACAAGTAAAATTTTTTTACGCAAAACCGCTTATTAAATGGCATCTCTAAACTTCAATGATGAAGAAAATTCTCAAATGCCTGAACGCATACTATTCCACAAGAGACTAGAGGATCAATGCCTAGCTTCGACGATGAGTTATTGAATTATTAATTTTCATCCCTTTAGAACGTAAATTTAAGAAAATGCACGCGGGAAATATATCGAATAGTTTCTATAAAGTAACGCCTCTTTGCAGAAACTATTCATTATTTTTGAACAGCAATTTAATAAAAAATATTACTCTTAAGCCTCTTAAAGACATTAATCGAGTGCGAGGCAGAAGGGTGCAAAAATACCCTTTATTCCCCGTCAAGGACGCCTTATGGGTCACGGGCTGCCAGCAGGGGGTGAACTTTGGCTGCGTAATACGGCGGTTATGATCGCGTAAAGGTAATAAGCAGTCATTTATAACGAGACTGATTCGTGAAGCCGGGAAATAAATATGGCAGTGCATTAAACATGCTTTCGTTTATCGGCAGGATTTATAGTATGGGACCCCGATGGAACAACGACTGCCCAGTTTATTTATGTGACCGTAACACGATAGTTGGAAGTCACGTTAGCATTTTTTTGCAATGACTTTCACTGTTAATTTCTTATGAAAATATTATAGTTTTCACGGCGCGTCGATGTTGCCACAACTTTTTGTATCTAATTTTATGATAACAGACAAGAGAATGAGCAAAGAGAACAGTAAATTCGTAGAAAGCTGACGTTTAAAACTTGTATAGGTTTATTCACGTCGTGCTCGGGCCGCCTGCGCCTCTATATTCTACTATAGGTATTCACTTTAAACGCTTCATCTAAAGCTGGTCAGTCATAAAGAAGTAGTAGTAGTATGGTGGGTTAGGGTGGTGCACCCCAAGCGACTAGGCCACCGATGGCCCTTTTCGCCGTACCCGAACCATGGTGGAACTCCTCCTCGACCTTTTAATAAAAGCCAGAAGGTTGTTGTATGAGAGGAGTTTCATTTCTTCCTCTTGTAGCTCCTCAGACCAAAAAATATTGAGCCTGAGGATGCTGTATACTTCGCATACGCCTATATAATGGTAGGAGTCCTTGTCATCCATTCCGCATTTAGGGCAGACCGGGTTCCGAGTGATCCCCATAACTTGTAGATGTCTGTTCAGACTGCTGTGACCGGTGGGAACCCCGACTAGTATAGTCTGAGTTCTTTCCGGTTCATTCTGAACATGCTTCCCTTCGTATGACCTCGTCATTTATCAGACTTTCGGCTAGCTGCCAGTCCGAGGCTGGCTCCGCCCGCCTTTCTGGGTCGACTCGGTCTGTTCCTGGGAAGTGGATTCTGAGGAGGTACTCTATTGTCTCCTCCTCCGTTTCTTCCGTCCTCTTTCTTGATCGAGCCTATTTCGGTACTTTTTGAGGCACTAAGCAATTTTTCGAGCCTGGCTGCTTCCGGGAGGGAGGTTATCTCTTCGCAGAATTCTCGCCAGTTCGCTTTCTTGCTGTGCCTTATAACTCTTTTAAATTCTCTTCTGGCTTCACGAAAGCGGTCACATTGAGTGTCCTCTCCTGAGGTCACGGCCTGTCGAAATGACCTCCTCGCTGACCTCCTGAGGTGGTGAAGTTCTTTGCTCCACCACCTGATTTTTTTATCTGGGGGCCTTCTCGGGGGACACGCCTTTTCGTACACCTCAATTATCTTTTTTGCTCAATTTCTCCACCTCTTGGTCTATGTTTTCCTGTGTGATTCGAGATGGGGTGCCCTTGAACCTTATTTGGAGATCTTTAGTAAAGGTCTCCCAAATTAGTTGTCCTTGGGTTTCGTTTGGGGGTGTCTGCCACCATCCTCGCTTTGATCTTGAATCGAATCATGCGGTGGTCGGACAGCAAGACATCGCCTGTCACTTGCCATTCTCGAACGAAGCAGGCTATGCTTTTGGAAGCTAGGGTTATATCAATCACTCCTTACGGTTGCGATTGACAAAGGTTGGTTCCCTGCCTCTATTACTTATGTCAAGGTCTGTCGTTGCCAGATATTCCAGTAGGGCCTCTCCGCGTGTGTTGACGTCGGTGCTGCCCCATAGGGTGTGATGCGAGTTGACGTCACAACCTATTACTACTGGGATCAAAATTTCTCCGGCAATGCGAATGAATGCAAACTTTGATCAAATGAGCGACCGGCTTAAAGCAGCAACCAAATTTAAGTTTCAACATGATTTTATTACCATGTAAATACACCTGACCTAACCTGAACCTAACAATGTGAAAATGTCAAAATACCTATACCAGGGCTTCCCATTACAATTACGTTTTCCATACAACTCGAGAATAAGATAATAATTATCTTATAATTATTATTATTATAATTGAACATAATTATTATGTTCAATTTTTTAAGGCTTCATGTTTTAATGGTTCAGCCTGTATAAGAGCTATGGATCGTAGCGCTTAATATATTGTTTGTGTTCGTTCATGTTTGTGATAGCATCGTCACTTACAGTTGCGTTCACTATAAAGCCCTTGTTCCTGCTTGTTTGCGTGGGTTTACGCCTGTTCGTTAAATAAAGAAGTGACTTAAGGAATTTTGCAAGACACTTCCAAAAAAGCCTGTCATGGTGGTTTTAGATACTAAGGGGTGGGTACTACGAGTTGAAAAGCAATCATTTACAACTATGTCAGTAGGATTATGTTATTTTTGACCCTTTTCAAGTTTTCTTGTTATTGTCGTTTGTTGAGTCTTATCATTGAAGAACTTATCATCTTCAAATGGCTGTAACCATAGAGTTTATCCTTAGAATAAAATGAGTAGGTACAAACCCACTTATTACACATTCAGAAACGGTTATTAATTAATATTAAAAAAAAAAGATTAGTCATGAAGGGGGTTAAATCATGGCAACACTGTCTGTAGATTTGAAACATAATTTATCACATTTAACATAATATGTCTCGTATTGCAGCTTTATTGCCGTTATCATTCCCAGACTGGCTTAAATATGCATAACGTGTAGGTGAGCCTAGCGCTTAATGGATTAACTGCATTTGTTTCTTTATTTCTTTCATTAATTTTTTTTGCCCTAGCTTTGCGCGGGTATTAACTGTTTCATCGCGTAGCCGAACTTACAACACAACAGCATTGCGGGCAATGTGAATCATCAAAACATGTTTCAATTAATTTTACACTTAGCTTTATGACTACCGTTAAATTTTGATACCGGTGGATGTAATTGTAATCTCGTGAATGGAAATTGCAAATCCCTTGGTTTAATTGGTTTGGAGGCTTATTATTAAATTAATTAGTTGCTGCTGAAATGATCAGGAAAATGATCTACCTACGGAACGATGGTCAGCATACATAAAAAAAGAATTCTATATTGTTCTCTTCGACCATTTAGTAATACACGTTTTTTATACTGCCAATTTCAGTTAACTAATGACGTACATTCCCCATGCGATGGATGGAATGTTCATTCCCTCACCGCTTGCGATGAGGGAATGTTCTAAGCCAATCACTGCTCTGCATTTTGACAACTGATATTCGGAATTCAACTCTGTGACGTCAACCAGTTAAGATAACGCCACGGCTACCTATCGCCCGAACTATCGAAACGCTCTATTGAAATGGCTTACATTATTGTGCCTGTATATGTGAATTATTGTAAATAAAGCTGAAAAATCAATAATTTAGATGCGAGCAGTATATGCGCTTGAATCAACGCAATCTGCTAGCGCACCTAACCTGACAGACAGGTCATAATAACCAGGTTAGGTAATATCATTCATGAACATATTTAACAATATATAAAATGACAGGGTGATGGTGTGATAAGAAATGACCTCGGAGTTGCTCTCCATTCCAGAATATCTTTTATTGATAATTGAAATGACTGGGGATTTAGTAAAAAACGACAACCCAACTATCAAGAAAACAAGTCTATTGAAAAGTTTTATTCATTTTTTAAACTAAATTTAATAAATTTTCTCAAAAGGTCGAAGGGAAAATAGCGTCTTCATCTCGCGAAGAATAGCTATTATCCACTCAAACGTTCCAACACTCGCCTGTGTTCGTTCGTGGATAATAGCTATCATTCTTCGCTCATTGAAGAATATACTATTATCTATGGAATAAATGGTACTTCACAGAATTGAATGAACAATGACGAAAAAAAAAAGTAATAATAAAATAAATAATATAATAATTTATATAATAATGAATGTATTCTGTAATTTTTATATAAAAAAAAAAACTCATAAAATTTTTTTTTGTCGTACGTATACCTATATCTATGCTCTTTTGCTTTCATTATACATACGTAGATATACAGGTATTATGAGCAAGTATACCCCTTTATGCTGCACAAGCCAAAAACTTCAATTCGAGGAAAAAACTTATTTCAATAAAATAATTTCACAAAGGAGGCGCTCGCGGCTATAGGTACTGGGTCTCACTACATTTATACAATGCCAAAATGCCCAATTTTTGATTAGGCGGCCACCATCTTGCATATCGACCAATAGAGGTGAAGGAAAACGTATGAATATGTGACTGCTAGGAGGATTATAGGTACTTATATCTACATCAATACCGATATGTAGTTGCTTGCTATAGTATACGTCGGGGAAGTAATAGGGCACCATCAGATGTGTTCATTTTTTTTGTTATCAATAGCTTCAACTACTTTTGCAATATACGATGAATTTTATTGGAGGGTAGTGGTAGAATCCAATCACATCCCTTCCCACGTTTCAGTCAAATTAATATAACGCTGCTTGAAATTTGGGATTTAAATAATTTTATGAATCAACAGAGAAACTACCTACTTCTTTTCAACTATTTTCATTGTTCTCAGAGCATAAAAGAATTAAAAAATCCCGCATCTATACGGTACCAATCAAAAAATACATCTTCTGTAACTATATACGCAGAATGTTAAAATTTTCTTATGCTTAGGTACTTTTTTTTTGAAGCAAATATGAATTTCGTATGATTGTAGGATTATCATAGTGACTCATGACATTGCTTATTATGAATTATTCTTCATTTAAGTTAAATCTTCTTTAGTTAACTAGATAATTGGGTATATGAATTAAAAATTTACCACTCTACAAAATGGCTTCCCATGTAGTTAATATTTCACCAACTAATAACCAACCACTACCACTCAAAATGGCTCCATAAACTCACCCTTTCATTCAGCTCAAACAAAATCACCATCATGCTTAGTTCTGCAACCCTTCATTGGTCGCTTGAGAAGAAGTAACACGATATTTCTGGTGGTGGAGAATTGAATACGGAACACCCGGAGCGAACCCCCGGTCCCACCTACCGAACAACTGCAGGATTTAAAGTAAATGTCACAACAAATACAGTCCTGATTATTACCTGCCAATAGGCTCACAATTGCATAAGTGGTGCTCCATTGTGTCCCCAATCCCCTGACAATGCAACAACTGGAGTTTCTGCATCTGCCGAAACGCGACACTAGTTTGCCTGAATGGACAAGTACCGGGGTTGAAATTGGAGGCTGACTGGGAACGAATGAACGAAATCAGTTTATATAGACGAGGCAAGATTTTACATGGATCTATTGTCGGTAGGTATGTAAATTTAACCTGGATCGAATTCCCTAAAAATCGTTCCGAAAGGAATGATATAAGCAGCAGTGGTGCGTGCTAGTCGCATCCTCCAGGATAATGCTGATATAAAATCTTTATACAGTGTCACCTATAAAGTAGGTACCTACGCATCATATTATGTGAAAATTTTTTCCTTTTCTATTTGGGGAAAGTTTGACTTTGACAAATGGCACTTACCACCTGTCACGTGTCTTAAAACTGTTAAATTTGAATTTTTTTTGCAAAAAATTACAAAATATAGATAACAAAATATGAGTGTTCTCAGTAAAAGTTATTTTTCATCTGTTTGTTGTTAATAGGTAGGTATATAAACCACCTCGTGGTTCGGGATGTATTCTCGATTAAGGGCGAATCTTTGTGAAATATATTTTTGTGGCTGACCTGGAATTTCCTACAGAGGAAAAAATAACGTAAAAATATGCCAAATACTTCCTATTTCTGGATTATTGGTCTCTATAAGGTTGTGATTACTTTGGAGTAACATTAAAATAGGGAAAAATTTTTTGTTAAAAATGTTGTGATGTTTTCGTATCGATGATGACTTCAAAATGAAGAGCATTAGGACTTTCAAAATAACATAACGAATTCACTAAGGCTGACGAACGATGCCTAAAAATTTTAATTGGAAAAGAGGTAAAGTGGCACATTTTCTTAAAGCTAGAATTCAGGGACTTAATTTTTTTTTTCATCGACAGACAGCAGTGTCCTCAATGATGCCTGAAATTTTGAAGTCGCTATCTCGATTAGAGGGGGAGGGGGAGGGGAAATCATAATTAAAATTCAAATTGCTATAACTTTCGCTAATAATATTGGGGCGTCGGGCCCAACCAATGGGAGATGACACTTTGGAATGCCTACTTTAAAAGGGTATTTTTTTTTTCCGATTCCGTCAATATTGGCAAGATGCCCGCAGAAAAACCGATTTCCCTCCCCCCTTTTTTTTCTTAAAACTGTTTTTTTGCCATGAAAGAAGGGGGTGTGAGTAAAATTTTTTTCGTCATCAGACGGGAATTTTTTTTATTTTTGATTTGAGCCCCAGTAGACCTCGATCGGACCATTATTAAGGTCACAGAATGAAGAGGGGGTCTAACTTTATGAAAAAAAAAATAAAAAAAAATTCTCGAGTCCAAGGCGGATGTAGCCTTTGTTTTTGACAGACCCTCTCCACTACTTGTATTATCATAATAGCTGAACAATGATAACTATACTTAAGTACCTAAGTTGTGTAAAAAATGCAGTTTACCAAATTATTATACACCGTTCACATATTAAAAAAGAACTAGGTGGCCATGAACTTTTGTTTTTAGGTTTGCAAAAATGAAAACTCCCTAGATCTCGATTGACAATATCAGCTGATCGAGATATTAAAGGTTAAGTATAGACTGACATTTGTCAAATCACTCAAAGTGTCTCAGCTGATTAACAGCCATGTTGTCAAATTAAAGTTTTAGAGATAAATTATATCTATCTAGGATGATTTTTTACTCTGATCAATTTTTCTCAAACTGACAAATAAAATTATTAAATTTTTGACATTTTAAATTTCAAAAGAGCAAAATGACGAAAATAATATCTCTAAGATGAATAAATCCGCATTAAGAAAGCATTTCAATGATTAAGATCCAGAAAGTCCAAACTTGAGCAAACATTTAAGTCATTCAGAAGGTGAAATATGTTTGGAATGTAAGTATTGAGTATGTGTATCTGTATCTGCTAAATTGCTGGTAATTGCTGTCTCTTATAGTAGTCAGACCGTGGCATTAGCAAGTATTATTAGACAAGACAAATTTGATATTACACCCTTGGGCAGCCCACATAAAACAGGCACTGATTATGAAATTTTTGTGTTTCCGGAAGATTTGCAATAATCTATTTCCAATACAACCCAATCGAAATGACATGGGGGTATTGTAAACTTCACTATACAAGCACGTAAATTAGCAGCTTCCCTCTAAGGATAAAGTAAAGAATGTATGTCTTGAAGAGCTTTCAAAATGTAAGTACACCTGACATGTGACAAAATTAATATAATCATTGTGAAAAACTTATTTCGGAGGACTGGTCGAAACAAATGGACATGGTGAAAATCTTATTAAAATCAGAGCGCTGAAGATGATTCTGATTCTAAGCAGGATGCAGTAGCGGTTATTGATAATGGGGGATAATTTTGGGCCAGAAGCCAGAAGTCCAGAATCTTTGGCTGGTTTCCGACACACTACTACGATACCGAATAACCGACGAATTGACGAAAAATATTTTTCATTTACCTACGTACCATATTTTAATATTTTAATAAACATACCGATATATTTTAATTACCTGCTATGTATTTATTAAAAGTAAATTAATATAATTGATTCAAGTTTTTCATTTTATATTCAAAAAGTACATTTGTGTATTTTCCTAACTTGGCAAAATTACATGATAACCTTTTACTCTTATGAAAAGCTTAAGATTTTAAGATCTTAGATCCAGCGACATTGCGTTCTAGTTAAAGATTGCAATATGTGACTTATGTCCGTATTCATCAAACTTCAAAATATAACTCTGGGGTTATATTTTGAATTTTCTGACAGCTGATTGGTCTAATGCTCAAACCCTACGAACGCTACGAATTTTAAACCAATGACATGCTCCAAAATATAACCCCAGGGGTTATATTTATTGATGAATACGGGCATAAATGATTCAAAATAAAAAGCCCCCAAAGATGCAAATATAAATATAATAAGAATACCAAAAATATCAAAAATCCATCTGGCAACTATGTCCTGTTCCTTGCCATAAAACTTAAACCTCATAAAAAAGAGACATAACCAAACTCCAGCCAATGATTGACAGCGGTTATACCCAGTGATTTCTATCACCCTACACCATAACCCAATTCTTTTATAATAAGTGAACGGTGTATAGGTACTTAAAATATTTTAAGAATAACAATCCTGTTCCTGCGGATGTTATTGTCTACAAACGGTGTTTTTCTGTCATGTTTGTATGTTAAATTCTGCCAAAAAAATCTGGAAAAAAAATATAAGAATTAGGGATTATATACTTTACCTGAGAAACAAATATAAGTATCGGAAATAAAGGAAACAATAATAAGTCTAGGTGTGATAGTTAAATGTAGTGAGAGAGAAAAAGTAACAAAAAACCGAGAGATAGCAAGGTAAAGAGAAGAAAAAAGAAATAATAAAATGCTTTTTCAGAGCCACGAAAGTTTCGTGTAAAAAAAAAGGAAAAAAAGGCAAAAGCTACAACAGACGGTTGGTATTTGTCGAATGGAATCGTCTTTTGCAGTCAAATCAACCTTCAATGGTTACATAATTGTCTATTTATTTGATAGCAATATACTTTTTCATCTTACTTTTTGGATACTTTTTGTTGGACATGTGATATTAACTTACCATCTTTATTAACTGGTTGGAAAACTTTGTCTAAATATTGAAAAAATTCAGTTTCAAAACCTTTTCCAGGCGAGAAGTCGAAAACACTGAACGACGAAAGAGCAATTATGTGCAGAGAAAGAAACTTTTCTCACACTAAATAACAGCAGCAACTTTGGATTCGTCTCAAGGAGTGAAATGTTCCAATAATCAAATCAGGAATCGTTTTCCTTCAGTTTGATAATTTAGATTATTTGTGAAAACTTTACAGGCAGTTTTAAATAGTTAACAGCTAGTTTTAAAGGAATTAAACTTTATATCAGTTTGTAGCATTGCTAATTCGCTTAACTGAATATCGGAAACTCTTATTTTTTATCAAAGTTAGTTTTTCATGTTTCAATAGTAAAATCTGCTGATAACTCCGGTTGTTCATAAAATTCGCGAAATAGGCAGTTAATCAAGCAAGTTGAGCAATTGCCTTGAAATCAGCGAAACAAAAAACAAACCGTGTTAATTTATTTGTCTTTCGGCGAGCTCTTGTTGATTACTCTGATACTTTTCAGTTCGTAAAGCTGAAGCATCCTCCTAACTTGCAGTAAAACCGTGGAGTCGCAAACTTCGAAAAGAAGTAGGAAGTCCAATAAATCTGCGGTCGTTAACGGCATCCCATTGCATACAGAACAGTTTGATTTTATTGTGGGGTCACGATCCCCGGCTTTTATCTTTAAAACCTACCCTCCATGAACCGCTTCCAAATATGTTTTATCAGAAATTCATCATGAATAAACTCAAATACTGCTTTATCGATGATAAATTTACCTTCGAGGGGAAAATCTTCAAGGTCCTGAAGGTTACAAGGGGAACTTCTTAAAAGTATATATAAGAAGCCAGCAACTAAACTTTTATACACTAGTACCTAACTAAGATCACAAATCATCCTATTGCGAGCGGGTTTTCACCAATTTTGTAAACTTTTATCTTTAAACTAGTTATCTTTCCGGATACTCTCTCCTTAGATCTAAAGAAAAGTCTTCAAGTAAAATAAGTTCACGTTTTATTGTGAAAATTCAAAGGCAAAAAATATTCTACCTACCTCTTTTTATTTATTTGACACAAGTGTATTAAAATTCTTGAATTTAACCTCTCACACTGCATATATTATTGAAATGGAAATATATTTTCATATTCTTTTACAATAACATTCATACACCTATAATAATACTTATGTAGAACAAACGTAAAACGCTAATAAATTCTCCCCTGGGGGCCATTTCGGTCCAATTTGGCATGATATTCTGACTCTGATAGCAGCGCATCACATCCAGATACCTAATCCTGGAGGTCAGTAAATTCAAAAGTGCGCCAGGACGTGAAGAGATAACTGAGTGACGCTAAGATGATTTATGGAATTCATATGTGGCCCAGGATCGAGGCGAAGTCCCGGGAAACTGCCCCACATATGAACTAATACGTGCCGTCATTAGGTAGGTTATGGCGGAACTCAGCCCTTATGTTTCCCTACACCGTTGCCGGTTTAAAAACCGTCTAACTGATTGTAAGAAGGCAGACGTTTTCTCCGCGAGAAAAGGAAGAAACTTAACTTTTAATTAAGGTATATGACAATATTATTAATGTCTACAAATTCAATTATAATTTTCTATTTAATAAACGCATTTGATTTGTGACAAATAAAAAAATTAAGCTTTGGAAGTTACATATTTATGGTATTAGGAACATTCATATTCAAAGAAAAATATTATTATTGACGTCGGAAATAGTTCGATCCTGTCACTTCCAAGAACTTTCTTTCATTTTCCGTTAGTAAATAGTTCCTGTAATTTTGTGAAATTCAACAAAACTTGAATAGCAGTTTATGGTTGTATGGTTGTAGAAGAAGTATAGTATGCAACACGTTTTATAAACTTCTTTAGTCATTGGTTTCTATAAAAAGACTTATATTATGTACTCCGCTAAGTTTGGGCTTAAAAATTGTTGTATAAAATACTAATGCATAACTACGCTTTATTGTTCCTGGTGAGCAATTTTTGCTGAATTTTTTATGACCATATTGTAAAATGTATTAAATATATAATTGCATCTAAGTTGGTTAATATCTAGCACTGTTTTGTTTTGTAAAAATAAATTACCAAAGCTTTAATTTACAAGAAGTGAAAACATGTTAATGAAAAAGGCTCCGTCATAGTAAAAGAGTAGTACATAACAAGCATTTTTCACTGCGCTTGCCTAATGAAACGTACCTAACTGAGATTTCTTCAAGTTTTTTTGTCATTTGCTTTGTAGTACCCATGCATAGATATTCAATAAACTAGAAAAGACGAAAATTATTTACTCCATTTTTGATTTTTTTCCTTGCTACGAACCGAAGAAGTTCGCGTTCAAGGTGTAAATAGTATTTTTATACAACAGTATTGTAAAAATATCAAATTATATTTAAAAAATTCAACTTCCCCTTAAGTATGGGAAGAGCGGCTGTAATCGCGCTGCAAAATCGAACACTGACTGACCATTGACAAAGCGATCAAAGGCGCTTTTTTTTTTAAATTGTAAACATATTATTGAAATATTATACTTTTGAGATCAAATTTTTGGACGGACTCTGCTTAGGATTATCCATGCGAGTTTTTCACAATGCGGCATGATGCTCTTCATCATAATCTGTATAATTGAATTTTCTCCGCCGCAAAACTGAGAGCTTCGATCTAAACCTAATAGCGTCATTTTTTCACCATAGATTCGCTACACCCCCTTTCTAATTGAGGACCCCAGATTCAAGATCTCCAAAATCAAAGATTCCAATCATGACATCTGATTGAGACCCTTGATTAAATGAGACCTAAACATCAACCCGCTTAAGTATAGTTAAGATGAAGAGGTGTTTTCATTTAAACAAAAAATAAGATAATATATCCCTCCAGAACTATAAGTGTACAGGTGGCATCACTATGATAACCTTTTTCTTCCTCCCTCTGAAACAATATCTTTAAAGGTCGTTGTCAAGTGTTTAGTGGCCGTAAATTGTCATTGGCGGCCGCTCCCAAATTGATGCTGTTAAATAAGAGTATATTGACTAAATAAAAGTGGCCAGTCAGTAAGTGGTAGCGCGTAAAGCAATATATAAACTATAAATACCGATTGTGTATTATAATACGTCATGCACGACAACAGCTTGCAAAATGTAAAATTCTATTATGCATTAAAAAAAATTATTCATTCTTCATCATGATTCAGTGTCTAAGGAATTTGTCGTTATAAGTTATAAGTTAGCGGTTGGTGTTCCACATTAACTTATTCTGACATGTGTATAGAAAACATACAAGTCTCTCATTTGCATAGTATTCTACTTCACTTTAAAATTTACCATAGGTACATGAAGTTTAAATTCCTGACCTAGATTTTAATATTAAACTTGTGCCTACAACTCCGCTAACTTTTGCACATAAAAGTATAATATTTCCTCATTCTATTTGCTTGTCCAAAGTCGACAACATTGCTCGAAGGTGTTGCCGATTCCGGTCTCGTTCTCCCTATAATAACAATCAAATGAACGTAACTTAGTAAACAGGGTTATGGACCGGCACTTGCTCGTTCTATTGGAAAACAGGCAGTTAGCAACTTCTTATTTTCTGCAAATACGGAGGCGAGAATGTCGTTACTAGGGAAGCCCAAAAGCCTTTCCTTCTGACAGGCGACGTTTGCTGAATTTAACTCCCGAGGCGAAATTAAAGAATAATTCAGTTTAATATATTCAATAACCGGAGCGGTATGATTCCGTTATTGTGAAAATAAAGAACACAACCAGAGAATCCTGTTGGGTTTGCAAAATTTAATTTAATTTTCCGCTAAAGTATAAAAGTACCTTTAAAATCTGAACGTGAATGCAGTTAGGTACCCCGATTTTAGGACTTCATTCTATAATAACATTTTCCAGTAAAGTACTTGGAAGACTTGGAAAATAATTCAATATTTTTTAATTATATAATTATTTCAGCGTGCCTTTCGTTGGGCTTAAAGTGAAGCAACACGCGGCAGAGGTTTATTATATTGGCTACGGAAAGTTTTGAACAAAAATGGAAGTAAATCATTACATCGACAAGGAGCTAAGAGTTCCGGAGCGAGTCCTTAACCGTATCTCGCATCATATATCTTAGTCAGTCGGAAGTTTCGGGTGGAAATGTACCATTGGGAGAGATTGTACACTGCCTAGTAACCATTGAACGGAATTTTATGCTTTTATACCACAATTATTAGCATAATGTTTGGAGTTGGCTCCCCTTCGCCAACCGATACCGGTTTAGCAGTGATCCGGGCAACTTACGACTTTAAAACTTTACAACAAGTCGGAAAACAAATCACCTTATGAATTCAGATACGCAACGAAGTGATATGATAATGTTAACGTACCTAAGTTGCATGCATCTTATGTTGTGCATTATTATTAACTTTCAATTACCTCCATCATAGACAAGTAAAAAGTGTAGTTTAATTGACATAATCATAGAAAGGGTTTTTGACAAATTTCCTTCATTTCATTTCATTAAAAAGAATGCAACTAACATAAACTGAAGCCATTTTTATTGATAGGTGTACTTAAACGGGGACTGCGATGAACCAAATGATGGTTTGATCCCCATGCCAAGTGCTTTCATAAATATTTTTATTCGCGGGTTGGTCTTTTTGAAATTTAGCCTCAACAAGTAAGTACTACTTGCTATAAAAATATTAATTAGTGGGAAATAATATACAGGGTGTATCTAAATAACACCGAAAAAAATTAAGGGGTGATTCTGTGATGAAAATTAAGGGGGGTATTTGGTATAGAATTTCTCGAAAAAAACTCTCCCCGAAAAAGTTACACCCCTACGAAGTAGAAAAAAAAAAGGTTTTTATTTTTTATTTTCCCTGTATATTAAGCTAAAGACACGAAAATTGGTAAATATTAATTGTCAATGAAACTACATATTTTGAATATTTTTCAACCCTGAAGTATGCTTAGAAGGGATTGAAATAGTCAACCCCTAAGATATTTTGCCATACAAATTTTTTTTTTTTTAGATTAAAAATTTTCTCTAAAAAAACACGGCTGAATAGCTCAATGAATCTACAAACTTTTTTATCTTCACAAGTTGTTTCGAAAACTTATGCATTCACGAGAAAAAAAATAAATGAAATGCATTTTCACAAAGATGAGCTAACGCGAGGATATTTTGCCTTAAGGTCTAGTGGTCTGTGCTTTGCAGTGACATTCATAAAAACAATAATACTGATAGCATTATTATTGTATTGTTGACCTTCGACAGTTTCTTTCTTCATTCTTTGTTTACTATTGTTTTAGTTGTAAGAATCTTTGCCTAATTTTTTTGTTGGCTATTGTTCAATAAAACACTATTTATAACATGAGCTTGCAATACATTTATTTTTTTCTCTTAAGTGCGCAAGTTTCAGAAAAAACTTATGGAGATAAAAAAGTTTGTAGATTAATAATTGAGCTATTCAGTCGTGTTTTTTTTAAAGAAAAATTTTAATCTAAAAAAAATTGTAAGGTAAAATATCTTAGGGGTTGACTATTTCAATCCCTTCTAAGCATACTTATTCAGGGTTGAAAAAAATTAAAAATATGTAGTTTCATTGACAATTAATATTTACCAATTTTCGTGTCTTTACCTTAATATACAGGGAAAATAAAAAATAAAAACAATTTTTTTTTTAATTCTTCGGAGGGGTGTAACTTTTTCGGGGAGAGTTTTTTCGAAAAATTCTATACCAAATACCCCCTTAATTTTCATCACAGAATCACCCCTTAATTTTTTTCGATGTTATTTAGATACACCCTGTATAAACAAATAACTAGCTCATTTATATTGGACAAAGTTTTAATAAGGCAACATAATATGAGTACGGTATGAGTGGCCAACCCTCCCGTCACTCCTGAAAGAGACAATTTTAACTTATGCCATAGAAAAATCAGAACAAGCAAATATTTAACGGCAAAGGAGGTGTGACGATGAATGATTTTTGTTGATATGGTGATTGGTGATGATTTCTGCAACGTTCCCTCCGAGGAACATTTAAAAGAAGTATGCAGTTAAATTGTTAGCACCAAGCATAACAGCATAAGTTTTCTGTCGACTTGAGCGCATTTTTATAGAACAGCTTAGGAGTTTGTGAAGCAAATTTTAAGGGTCGTAGGTACACTACCTTTTCCGAGGATATGAGAAACTTATAAATGAGCAAAAAGTTTATATCAGAAAGAATTTCGCTTAGGTACATAATATCATGAATTTTTCTGTTTATGGAGAATAAACAGATTTTGACAATAACTGTCCTGTGCACTTTCTTTCACATTATTGTTTTATTCTGTCTTCTAGATTCTATGGCAGATAGAATATTCTTCAACACGGTTACGTAAGACACTTTACTCACTTACTCAAATCAAAATTGTCACCAGATCGTTACCAAACACTTGCCATGATGTATTTCTTGTGTATATTTTATAGGAAATCGCAATTACACAAACATGGACTGCTGATGGATCTGAATCTAAATCAATATTTGAACATATCTCATTCAAGACATTTTTAAATTCATGTTGACTGTGATATTTTTTCTGAAAGTTGTAAACCCTTGAGATTCGATTTGAGCTAAAAAAGTTCAAATGATTTCCACTATTCACATATGCCATTAGGAATTTTTTGTATCCCAATAAATTAAAAAAAAAAATAAAAACGTTTTCTCATTTTGTTCCAAAATTAAGTAGGGTAGAGTTGAAATTTTGAAAATATTTCTGGTTACTTATATCTATGTGTGTATCTTCTAGAACATTAATATTTTGAAAGACTTTTCCAACAGCACGTTGTCGGTCTATTTTAATGCTAGGTCGAATATCTCAGATATTTAAAACACATTTAGATATGTTTTACGTTTATTATTAGGATTTCTCCAGAAGAATATAACATAATGTAATTAATATAGAACTCTAGCAAAAATAATCAAAAATCTCCATCAAGGCATTTTTTACTATCAGAGATCATCATTAATCCTGAGAAGTGGGGTAATTAAATATAATGCGATATAATTCAGTGTCGGATAGTAAACATGAAAGAAACTACAAATTTATTACAACGACCGTAAATTTTGCAGCTAAAATGAGAAATTCAAACAATTAATTTGACGGTTACAGCCATCCATTAAATGCCGTGAAATATCTGATAAATCGGCTACGATCGTTCACGAACCTCGAAGTGTTTCATTAAATTTCCCCGGAAAATGAAAATCTGTGTTATTGAAGGAAAACATGGCCTGGTAGTGTTAACGATTGTCTCGATTATTTGATCTCTAATTTATTTTTTCCAACCTCCTGTTTCGAAATGTTTCCTATATATACCTACGCTAACACAGAAATATCTCGGAACCTGAATAATTATATCTTCTCTCAAGTGGAATTAGTTGTGATAATTAGTCAATCAACCGAACTACTTATATCTACTTACAGAAAAGATGACCATGAGTACTTAATTATCGTAATAAGTTAGTACCTACTAATAAAACTGATGTAGTTTAAGACGGCCATACGAGAATAGCAAGGAGAGACGATTCTAGTATTATGACGCGGATTAAATAAATTATGATAATGGTAATTTCCGATTAACAAGAAAGGAAAAGTAGCTAAACGATTTTACGTGCAAAAAACTAATTAAAAAAATGGTTACACACACATAAGCGTTAGGAATATTTGCAGCGGCTTGCTCTGTAATAATATTATCATTTGATTATGAATTAGTAAGCAGCAGACGATGTTAACTGACTGTAAGTATAGTACACCCTTGAGCGAAAGGACATATTTACATTATAAGTTCGGCGTAGTGCAGACTGTTCCGAGCACCCCCCTGTTAAACATCACTTATGAATACATAACTTCTCATTAGAACTTAATGGTGTGTTTACTTATCAGGATTTATCCATCCAACCTATGACTAGCGCAGGGTTGTTCAACACGTTGTATGACCATCCCCTTATATTTGAGGGACGAGTATATGAACTAATATCCTCAACAAGCAACTACAAGCTAATTAAGATGAGTTTGATATAATTCAGTTCAACTGAGGCGTTTTTTCGCTGGAAGCAAAGGTTATAGAATTTCTTTATTATAGAAATTACATTTACGAAAGTAGTTTACGAAAATGTAGTAAATATACCTATCATTATTATGTGGGGCAAATATAGGTACCTACTTTTCCAAAAATCATATCGCAGGAATAAGATAAACAGAAAATTAATTTTATAGGCTAAAATTTATTATTTTTTTATTTAATTGTTCCTAATATTATTTTTTTCTTTATTTTGTACGTTTAATTTCTAATGCATAATTACCAAAAACAAAAAGCAAAAAAGTTGTGTGGTTTGAGGAGACCTTCAACCTTAAATTGGCTCAATATCGCTCTACGCAATACAATTTTGTTATTTTTAATTTAAATAGGACACCCTGTATACTTCGTCATCTATTTTAGATAAATTTACTTTCAGCTGTCCTGATGATAAGTGACCTTGCCCGAAACCGGTAGAAAGACTATTAATAAAAAATGTATACCCATTGACCTATACTATCGTTTTATTTATTCATTGTTTGGTATACTAAGGCCCTAATTGTTATTATTGTTATTACACTCTGTACACTCTTCATTATGTGTACATTCTTCTGTAATACAACTTCATCCACACAATAGGATACCATATGAAAAACTGAGATAGAGACATTTTAATCCATTTTTTGATATTTTTTCCATTCATCAAAACCATTTTCAATGTAACCTGCTTTGAAAATGGAAAATAGCGATTTTCATTTATTTATAATTCATGAATCACTCATTACAAACTCCAACTATGAAAATATTCTTCCTGAATCTTCTCAGATAATCTTAAAATATAGGTAATAATATACAGGGTGTCCTATTTAAAATAACAAAGTTGTATGGCGTACAGTGATATTGGGCTGTCATGCATAGCTGAAAAGAATTTTAGGTTATAGGTCTCCTCAATCCATAGGTACAACTTTTTTCTCATATTTTTTTTAATTTTGATCGGTGAGTCCGCTATGGGATAATTACGCTAGGATGGCCCACCCTGTATATTGGTCTCACTATGACGCATGTTTACAGACTTAGATTATTAAAAAATCTAAGTTTTCTTCCTAGTTAAATAAACTAACTTAAAAAATAGTTGTAGGACCGAGAACGCCATTGTCATATAGGAAACTTATAATTTTTTGGGTAGATTTGGTTCAATACTAATTATCAATTCATCATGAATGTGTTTGATTGACAATACCTACTTCTTTCCCCTCCCCCACCCACAAAAAAGGTTAATCTTTTTTAATAGAGGTACCTACAGGGTGCTTCGCTGGTCGACGAAACATCGGAATTTCAAGGAAAAATCAACAAGAATTGAATTATTGGCTTCCCTATATTCTGTTTTAGAGAAAAATTATTATTTAATAATAAATTTGCTTCTATTGCTGCAGTTTTGCAGTATTGCTGCAGTATTTTCTTTCCGTTCTGTCATTTTGGAGAAAATCGTGGAAAAGTTTGCAATATGTGACGTCATTTTCATTGTTGAAAATTTCTCTATAAAACGTATCATTCAATCCCAAGTTTTTACCATGGAAATTTCTATGTTGCCTCCACCAATAAAACACCCTGTATACTTCTGTTTTGTCTCCACTTTTGTATAATTTATAATCCGAAGCCATATTTGACGAAACATTTGAAGAGCAAGAAATGGGAGTAAAGGTGAACGATATGCCCATATCCAATCTCAGATATCCAGACGATACTGTGTTGATTGCTAACGATGCTGAGGAGCTACGAGAAACTACAAAGGATGTGTGTTCGATTACGGCGCTTATGTCAAGACTCGGACTGGATATCAACACGAATAAAACTAATTTTATGATAAAAAGTAGAAAGAAGCTTCCATATGGCAACACCTCAATCACAATCCAAAATCGACACCTTGAGAAAAAATACTTAAATGCAGAGATGTAAACCTACCACTACGCATGCGCTATGTATGGTCAATCATATTGTATGGAGCTGAGGCTTGGACGCTTAAGGTAGACACTGTTAATAGAATAGAAGCTTTCGAAATGTGATCCTATAGACGTCTGCTTTAAGTTTCGTGGACTGATATGGTGGCGAACAACACCGTTTTACAAAGAATACAAAGAATACAATCAGAGGCCAAGATTGAAGGAAGAAGAGGAACGGGACGAAAAAAAATGTCATGGGCTCGAAATATAAGATAGTGGACCGGAATTAAATAAATTGGAGAGCTTATTCACACTGCCAGAGACAGAGATAGTTTGGTCATGTGGCCGACAATATCCAACAACATGGATAGCTCGATGGATAGGCAGTCGAAGAAGAATACTTAAGAAGGAAATAGTCATCTGGAAGACAACTTCATTGTGGATGACGTTCAATTAGGGCCCCTCAACTCTATGAGACCATCTCATCTTTGCTGACCTGAATATATACGTACGTCGTGAAGAGCTTCCTCGAAGTTACCATCCAACCAGTCGCTAATTGGAATCAATACCAGCTCGAAAAGAAAGTTTTACTGAAGTTGAGTATTATAACATCTTCAGTGTTTTCATCCTTATACTTTGCTGAATTGCTGAATCTTATCTTTACCATTATTGGAAATTTGATTCAATTTTATTTTCTTTATTATTTTGAAAAATTTCTCTTTATGTATTTGCATTTTTTTTTTAATTTTTTTTTATATATTATTCATTTTTCTTACTCTACCTATTAGCATTTTGAGAGAGACTCAGATATTTGTGTACCTACTTATATAAATAGCTTTCGGGAGCATGATCTCGACATTCAGGACTAAATGGTGCAAGGTTATAATAACAAGAAGCAAAATCAGCTTCAGCATAAATAAATAATTATTGTCTCTTATGAAAACTTTCGAAATAAGAATAAATGAATATACTGCAATTTCCTTGCCCAAACAGAACTAGAATTGGGCACGAGTCTCCACTGATAATTTTCTCCGGTCTCCCGCGGTGTTTCGTGTCGCGATCTCAGGACCGCTTCTTTCCCTCCGGGAGGCGCAAATGGCCAATTAGCAATTAAGTGCTGATTTAGTACGGTCTCCTCCACATGGGCTCCCTTATTAGCGTTAGCCGGAGTTATTCCTACTTTATGCAGGCGGTAAATGTCACCCTTCACGCGGAGCCCTCTAATGGTCGCTGTCCCGCCGCAGCCATCGGCTCTTTTATTCATAACATTGCCTGCCCGCACACGCTGAAAAAAATTCCATCATGGCTATTATCAGGGAAAGTGGCCCGCATAATGGACTCTTGGTTATGTGTTTGGGTCAAATTTACATCAAAACTGTGGTACGCTGCACTTGTAGCTTTAAAGGAAAGGCACCTAATTTTTAATTTTCATATTTTTCCACATGCCATTATTATAGCTATTATACCAATAATAATTTAATATGCCTGAAAGCGAAAGTTACACATGGTGTGTTGTTACACAATGCATACATAGAATGGCATAATCCTTACATTCTTCGACGCGTTTTCCAAGCTTCCCGAGTGAAAAACAGTAGTGAATTTATTGTATCAAAAAATTGCATTTCAGTAACATTGGTAACAATATTTAATGTAGGTACTAGAATTTCTAGGCAACTAGATATATATTTTTTAAACCAGAAAATCATAAATTCATCAAAAAGGAAACATTGCGGAGTTAAAGTTAAAATTATGAGTAATGTAAAGAATTAGAGTGAGAATTAGAGTTTTCCTTTTCGTCCAATACCTTCTAGCCGTTCTCTCACTTATGGAGTTTCGACGTCCAGGCATATGCTGATGATGACTTGGTCATTCTGATCAAAGGAAGACCTGAAGCGAGCATTTCTAGGGTCCTTCAGAAAATACTCGAGGTGACTTATCAGTGGTGCAAGTGGAAACACATGTCTGTCAACCCTCGTAAAACTACCTCAGGGCCCGTTTTCTGGAAAGAGAAGCTTGGACGGTTTGACGCCCCAACTCTTCTGGTAGAAATCATTCCGTTTGCGGAGGAAGCCAAGTGCCTAGGAGTAATCCTCGATAAAAAGCTTACTTGGAACTACCATCTGGAAAAACTTATACACAGAGCCAAACTCTCCATGCGGCGTGTAAAGGATCTGTGGCAAAACATGGGGAATTGCAACCACAAGGTCATGACTGAAACAAAGCTCTCTATTCTATGGAGACAAGCTGATCTGGTGATCTGTGCTGCTATTAACAGCACACCGTCGGCGATTATGGAAATACTATTGGACTTACCACCTCTCCATATTTATTTGGAGAGAGAGAGGCCCGATGGCCTACATATATGAAATGCTACCAATGGAAAGAGGCTTGCCAAAGATCTTGGATCGAACCAGGTTAGTGGATGATATAGAAAGTCACAGTCTACTGGGTATGCCCTCGGATATAATGCCTAAGATCATCACGAACATCAAGCGTGTCCCGGGAAGACACGCGTGGAAAGACAACAGGAATGAGCCTAACAGCAGATTTCAGATGGTTTACCGATGGTGCAAAATTTCCACAGGAACTGAATCTGGGGTGTGCAGCGCTGGCTCAAAGAAGATAATCTTCTTGAGTCTGGATTTTCACGCAACAACTTTCCAGGCCTAATTCTATATTACCATAGAGCTCTGCGGGTAGATGCAGGATAAGATTGCACTGCCAACGTGGATCAATAAAGATATTTTAAGACAGCCAAGCGGCTCTAAAAGTCCTTAGCTCCAGTCTCTGTAAGTCCAAGTGGCTTTGGAACCGTCAATTATCTTTGCTCAATTAACTTGCCGACTCTGTGGCCATGAAAGGTATTGAATTTGAATTAATTGTACCAGAACCAGCATTTGGCATAGCCCCCAATATTGTCAAAACAACAATATGCAATTGGGCTGAAAGGGAAGTCTTCCAGCACTGGCAAAACTTACCATGATGAACCATTCGAACCCACGTCGAAAAAAGGGATCGAAGAACTATTGAAGGTTAACAGGAATGAACTAAGAGCCTTAATGGACACTGTAAGTTGAATCATCATCTGCACGCAGGAGGTTTAGCGATCAGCGCTGAATGCTGCCTATGGTTGGAAAATGGTTTGGGAAGAACCAGACCTCAAGCCTTCGGGAGAGACTTCCTAGCACCGGAGGACATGGATACATTACCAATTTACCAATAGTCAAGATGGTCAGCTTCCTCAAAGAGGCTGACCTTATGGGGTTAATGTAGCACCAGCACGACTAGATGTGAGACACAATAGACCTTCGGTCACACTAGAGGTGTCACAATGGCCCACTCACGATAACTCTAATCTAATCTAATCTAAACAGCGCCGCAAAGTCTCGGATTATTTAATGGAATGACGTTAGTCTACGGAAGTTTAGCTGAAAGATCAAAAAAAAAATTTTTTTTATTACAAAGATAATCAAAAAAACATTAACGTTCAATATTTACGATCAGATAATACAGTACTGTATAGTCTGGTTACAGTTCCTCATTTAACACTAAATTGTCATCAGTCTGTCACCGGCGGCTGCTTATAATTTATGAACTTTACTAACCGCTAAACAAGCAATTATTTCCCACTGCAGCCATCAACAATAAATTAGTTCTCTATAGACATTCCACGTAATATTTGTAGTAAACCTCAGCGATTAATTATGGACATCGGAGTTCGTGGCGAAAATAAAAAAGTTACTAAATAATAAATGTTAGTGTGCACTATACACTTCTATTCATTCCCAGAAATACAGGCTGACTGAATGAATATGAGTCATAGAATCTTCTCAATCAAATTCATCGTCGTTGATGTCTGTTACAGTTGGAGACCGAGACGTTGTGAAATATAAAGCATCAGAATTATTCATTGCTGCCCTGAAAAATGTCAGCCTTACCTCATATTTGTTTATGCATTATACACTGTGTTGCATAGGAAAGGTAACATAGGGAAAATACTACAGTGAATATTATTAAAGATCCAGGCCACTCTGATTTAAGACTTGTATAGTTTTCCAGAAAACTATATAGTATCCTAGGAGACTTGGTAGTTTCCAAGGTGACTGTGATTTTGAAAGATGTCATTTATTGGCAAAGGATTGTTGAAATATTCTTTACACGTATTCCCTATGTTACATTTTCCATGCAGCACGCTGTATACATACACTATACTGGTTATTAACTTGCGGGCATGTGTATTAAGCTAACATCCTCGTTATCCTATAGTATAACTAATAAACTCCAGACAAATACACAATGTTTTTTTATCGTATATTAATGGGATTAACAACTTTTATACTTCTACTATTGTTTTAGTACGACTATTATTTTCATTGTTTCTATGAAAAGGTTACGCTCTGTTATAATGCATGATGAAACAAACTCCGTGTATTCGATTTCGCCCGCAGTCCAACTAAAACTTTTTACTGTCCATATCCTGTTTTGGAACTTTCCTCTCTCCCCTAAAATCCTCTATATTATAACATGCATTACAGCACTAATTTACGTCCGAACTGCTCCCATTAACAAGGGCATTACTTCCCACGTGGTCTTGCTAGTCTCCCCCCAAATCCCCGACGGTGTTGGGGGGTTAACAAGGATCTACGACCGAGACGTGAGATATTCCGGTGCAACAGCGACACCACCTCGCTGGCATCTTCCGAGCGATCCATCTGCAGTGATAAAGCCCTGCATTTCTTACCTACCTACATCGAGGTACCAATTATGCAGGAAGACATCAGTATTCATGACACGCGGATAAGTAAATGAAGGAGGTTTATCTGATCTACATAGTCTTGCAAGAATCTAGGGGATGGCTGTTAGATTATGGTGTTGTATAGGGTGGGTACGGAATATAGATTGGAATCACTGATTTGTTTTTTTTTTTCAGTACTTATACATAAATGATTGATTTGATTGGTTTTCAGTGGGTAGGTATACAGGGTGTCCCAGATTTAATTGACCATACCATATCTCAATTACAGGTAAAGATAATCGTAGAATCAAAACAACCTCAACTTTAACATCCCCTAAGTTACGCCACCATCCTTATCAGATTCAAAATTGGTTCAGAAATAACCAAAAAAAGATTCATCAAGGTGGCCATGATTTTTTATCTGAACTTTCACTGACGAGTGTCGTAACTGTCAAAATTTATCAATAATTTGGTCATAGTTTTTAAGGTTTTATTGTAAGGTCATATTTAAAATAAGGTCATAATAAAATAAAATAACGGTGTTTACCAGGCGCAAAAATATCCAGTCGACAGAAAAACGAAATCTCAAAAAAACTCCCCTCATATCTTCAGTCTGTTATGAAAGCAGCGATCCAAGAGAAAGTTTACGATTTATATAAAAACGATATAAACAGTAAGCACTTCTTTTTTCAACTCATCGCATTTGCCATTCAATGCTCAAAAATGTAATCCTCAAAATGTATTCTAAAATACTCTTCTCAATAAAGATGTTATTTAAGCTCTCGCAAACGGTAATATTTCGCTAAAGAAATAGTTTTTTATACGAGATCTTTCTAAAAGTCTCGGTAGTTAAGATATACCTACCTAGTCTAGCCTGCGTAATGTGTTTTTTGCAGTTATGTTACTCTTCGCCTGATATACTTGCACCTATAGAATAAAAAAGTTACTGGATATCGGTAGACTTTTCATAAATGCGGTTCGTAGAGGACTTTTAACTTAAAGTATATAACAAAAAATATTTACTTATTCACTGGCAAAATGGATTTTTTTTCTTGATAAGAGGTTTGAAAATTTTGCCATCACTTTTTTTCATTCCGACGCATACAACGTAAGTACCTCTTATTATATTCATGAATGTGTTCTAAATTACGTTCGCTAATACAACCCATATCTCCCTTTGTAATTTGCCATATTCAAACAAAATGTATTATGCAAATATCCCCGCACTGACACTAACAAGTGTGGATGTACTCTTAAGCTTTCATAGACAATAATTATTTATCTTACATAACATTTGTATACAGACAAAATTTTAATCAGTTTGTTTATGGGAGGTACTGTCTACCTCTACATTATAGACGATTTGAGAGATATTGCGAAATTTTTTTAGAGATAAAAATCCCTTTGGTACAAAAAATTTTGATAATCTGAAAATTCATATTTTTTTGAAAAATTGAATGCCAAAATGATAAACCGACTTTTGTCTATGATATATGAACACTACACCTTATTATATGAATAATTTTGTGAGGTCTACATCTGGTTATAAATATTGTTACGAGATAACTGTGATAGCACTTACTACTGAAGAATGATTTTGGATTTATTTGAAATTTAAGATGAGGAACATGTTCTTGTTTATCTATATTTCTAGCCTATGGTAAGCTAGAATATGGTCGCCAGTTGGTCTGAGTACCTCTGAAATGAACTGAGGCTCTTGCACACATCTACTGTACTTACACATACATATATGTATACTGTATATGTACTGTACATACATATACAGAAAAACTTGATTTTCCATAAACATTTGGTCATGCTGGATGAAATTTTATAGAGGTGTAGTCAAATAATAGACCTATCACACCGTGTGTAAGCTTTCTCAATGCAATGTTTATTTAGAGCACATGTCTCAAAAACTTATTTTGCTTCTCATCAACGAATTTATGCAAAATGAAAAAGGCAATACTTTCTGCTCAGATTCAATTACATGCCGCAACACTATAAACAGTTCTTTAATATAAAATAGCGACAGACCAAAAGATAAAATGGGCTCGTCACATTGACTGTTCGAAAATGGTTACCTCCAGTTACAATGCACATACGACATCTTCTAAAAAAATTCTTGTTATAGCCTTCTCATCGCCTGTCTGTTATTTCTGACTGTTGCCATGGGTTTCCGTCAACTTCCTTCTCGATTCTTGCAAAGGATTATTCTTTATAATACACCAACTCCTTGTAATTAGTAATTACATCAGAGAATACAGTCGAGCTGATTCAAGTCCGGTAATATTGGAGGCCATCGGTCCTACATCCCCAATACACCCGATGTCAGAAAAACTTTGATTCAGATTATTTCTTACATTTATCTTGTAATGGCTTAGAGCGCCATCATTTTAGAGAGTGATGGAGAGGAGAAAGGGGTTCTAAGGAGGGATAGGGATGACCATGACTTTTTTGTTGAATGAAACTTTGTGTTGATTTAAAGAAATGTCAATATATGAAAATAATTCTTTCAAGTTAAGTCATTTTCAAGATTTTGTATATAAAAAAAACGAGAGAAACAAGCTTTACCAATTTGAACATCGAAATTGTGATATAAAGTTTTCATGCATTTTTTGTCTTTAATTTTTCCCAGATATAAGTCTTAAAAATAAGTAGACAACAGCCTGTTTAATGACCAGCTTTGAGAGTTTTGTCGACTGATACCCGCCGTTTGGGAAAAAAATGGAAAGAATGGTTAGTATCATCTCTGAGAGGAATTAAACAGTCGAAAAACCAGCGACAGAGAGGAGATTCTTTACTCTTTGACATCAACTAAACACTTTTGGGCTGCACTTCCGGTTATGCTAGAATTGAAGTGGACTGTTTTGTTGGCTACAGTATTGTAAACATTCTATGACTAAGTAACAGCTGAGAGGAAGCTTAATAAACTTGATTATCACTGCGATCTGTACCTCTCTCTACTAAGTACCTTATTTGCTGGGAGTAGCCTATGCCATGCTTTATCCTCAGTTAAGAAGCAATCAGGGAGTCATTAAACGCTGGAACAAGCTTCACTAACCACATAATGCACATTTTGATCCTCAATCGAGCCCTCAATGCTCTATTGCGATCTTATAAGTAGCATAATTATGTAACAATGGCGAAAAGCTTCAATCAACGTGGAATAATATGCAAGCGTTTCGGTTCAATTAAAATTTTATACAGGGTGTTAATGAATAGGTTGGAGTTTTAGCTTTCGAGATAACTGTTGTACTAATTGAAGTAGGTACATACATGATTTGATAGTCCCATTTATATTGATAAATTTTTCGATCCAGTGGCAGAGATCTGGGTGTGTTAGTTACCTTCTTTGTTAAATAATTTCCACGCCACTGAATTTAAAGACATAAGGAAAGCGACCTGATCGCTTCCGTTATTACCAGATTGTTATCATTTGAAAGCACATTGTTTGGTTTTAAGAAGCATGTAGAGTAGGTAACTTCATGAAATTATTTAAAAGAATACGGAAGCTAATCCTTCCTCTCTTTCCGATGATGAGCGACCGGACAAAGAACTGAAAAGAAAAAAATTGTTTTCTATTATAAACAATTTTTTTACACGTTTTTTTTTCTCTCAAGGCCCACGAATAGACAGGGTTATTATACAAACTGTAACAACTGCTATCACAAACGTCTGTTTACCTTTTTATTACTGGATCTTCAATAAAGAACACTAAGTATTAAATAAACCTGGATTATTTTCCTATTTACGCTTATGCATTTGTAACTCCAAAGCTGGCAAAACAGGTCATCCAACTTGGACGCGAGAAAGTATCTGCAACGTAAAAAGAGACATCCGAGGAAAATGAGACTAACCTTCCGTATTCTTGTAGGTACAATAAAAATCTGTCGATATCCAGGTACTCTAGATGTATGTAACTGCCCTCGCTAGGCAACCATAAAAGTATTGAAAAAGGCGCTTATACTTTCACAACTCGGACCCAACAAGTCACATGTCTTGGCTGAAGTAAAATCAAAAAGGGGCACGATTTATGTACCTATGTTCTTAGAATCTTTTTTCGCAAATTTTATAGTGTGTAACGTACATTTCGTACGTACCGGCTAGATGTCGGTAACGCGGAGACAACGGCGGGCGCGCGCAGCGCGTGAGTGATGGTGGTTGTTAGTGCATCGACCAACTCGAGTTCTCGTCGACTTCGACTGTCAAGGAAATCAGGTGCGTTCATCTCATACCGGCACTTGCACTTTCTTTTCACCTCTGAATTCGCTAGAGGAAGGGTCCGCAAACACCTGAAGGTTCCTGAAATGGCGTCGTGAACTTTCACGTTAATTATTATAAGAATCAACTACGTTTTTGGCTTGGTGAGTGTGGTAAAATGATTTTCTTAATTGAGTTAGAATTATACAGGTCATATTTTCTTAATACCGGATGCTAATTTTAATTACAGCTTTTAAAACGATCGAGTTTCGCTTCGCATGTAAAATTTTGCCGATCACATGTTGATCTCAACATATCTTGAGGACGGGACATCATTCTATGTACCCTCGGCAAGCAGACTCGATCGGACCGTTCATTAATGCAAGAGTGGTTCTGATACGCATGAAATTACAGCTTTTCCCGACGGATTGCTTTTTCCTTGGAATCAATTTTTGCCTGGAGGCACATTTTTACCTGGAGGCAACTTTTTCTCTCACACAAGAAGGCTGATGTTACCTGATACACCTGAGAAGTTTACCACCATCTAAACTTCCACCCTCACACCGGAGACCGTACGAAGATAAGTGCCCTTGTGAACCATCAGTATCCGATCCATTCATTCGCCTAGCACCGCACGCTCTTGTTTTCTTATTATATTGTTAACCGTGCTCAAGAGTTTGTGATATTAACATCTGCGATTTTTTAAAAAAGTTAATAACTGTGATATATTCTATATTTTAATAAAGAGTACCTGTTGTTCTACTGACCTACTTGTTATTGTTGACCCTCTTAGACTAGCGACTCAACCTACGACCCTTGTTTTTCTTGTCTCATGCTCTCAGCGACTATTTTTCCCCTCTAAGGGTTAAATAGTTCGTTTCAAGTGGCACCCAACGTGTCTATCTGCCACTAATTCGTTTCAACTGGGTTGTAAAGACATACATTTCGTTAAGTATATTTTTGAGAATCATAATTGTAATATTCACCATTTGGTCGCCATCATCTCTAATGTATTAGCAAATTTTATGCCCAGTTCTTATCATTAAATTTACCGAAATCTTTCAGCACGCTAAAGAAAATATTTACATACCAAGCAAACAATTAAATTCGACTAAATTTACAAAATTAGATGCGTGGATTGAAAGGCAATATGGCGTCCCGAAGTCTTAAGTTACGTATAATTAATTAACTTTTGCTTAACCTGTACGAAATATCCCGAGGGCGGAAACAGAATATCCTGATTTGACTTGCAAGTTCGGGATCGTCATTTATTCTGAATATTATTTTATAATTGGACCAAGAAGGCCCGGATGCTGGTTCGCATTATGATCCCGGGACCCGACCACGGAGATTCGGTAAATATTTTAATTGCAAACTCGCCGCCTAAATGAAGACAGTAGACTATCCGTAATGCGCTTAATTTCTTGGCCGGGCCCGGTGTATATTCCTGGAGAAGGGAAGGAGCCCGGGTAATAAATTCCGCTTCAATTACTGAGGGTGTCGGTCGCTCTTGGCGTTACGAGTCACTTCAGTGCCGGCAGTGTAACATGGGCTCAGTAACGGGGGGACCATATTGAGTTTTTTATCGCAGTTGTTGCGAACTTGGGCCGTAAGGTATATGATGTGGCGTAGTATGGTGACACCTGAGCTTTGGTTGCTCTAATTTATAAGCTTCCACTACCACTACAGTGGAGTGGAAGCTCCTCAGAAAACCAAGAAATACATATACATAAGTAGGTATATAGGGTTCAAGATGAACATATCATAGGTATATAAACTACTTCACTTATATGCATGTGCAAACTTTAAAGGCAACGTGCAGAGGTTACAGAAATACTATTAGGAGAAATCGGAATTCATATAAAGGCTTCGCTTTTGAAATGTATAAAATGTTCATATTATGCAAATAATACGTATGGTATTTTTTAAATTCATATAGCATGCGTTCATATACATATACATAGGGAAAGCAGACGAAAGTGAATTATATGCTGGGATATCTTGGCAAAAAGACTCAAAAAAGAACGGGTAAAAGATTTATAGAAATTAATGTATTTCTTACATATTGGACTATCCTAAGTTTTTCTAGAAATTGTGATATTTTCAACAAACTTCCCGGAATGGTGAATTCTAATTTAGACAGTTATTTAGCAAAAGTTTAGTTTTAGTGTTGAAATTTCTGAAACCAGCTTCATCATAAGAGTAAATTTGGGGCAAATAAAGGAAAGTAACATTAAAGTACGTATAGGATAGGTGATTGATTAGATTGCAGTGATTTCACTGTAATAAGCCCCAGCTATTTTAAATTGAGTACAAATACCGAAGACAAAATTAGAAATTACCTGGAATATGAATTGGGGAAACTTTTCAATGACGTTAAGCGAAAACAAACCCTTATCGAAGAATTGTAGCAATAAAATGCTATTTAAACCTGGAAGCCGTATAATAAATTCACACTTTGCCAGCCAAATTAAAAGGTAAACTGGTTTTATTTGTCCAATAAAAGCGCCCTGTAATTTTAAGAGGGGCACAAGGGTTGATTGTGTTAACGTTGATGCCCTTCCTTCGCAGAGAGCGTTTATTTTTACGCGTTTATTTGTTTTTGGGCTAGGGTAGCGTGATGCCATCGAGCTGACATTACGCCGTATTAGCATTTTTATGACCGCTCAAGCATCAAAACTAAAAGCCGCAGCTTATTGAATAGCGCCATGTTTATGGTAGCATACATAGTAGCCTGACTTCATTTTCCTTCTGTTGAGAAAGCTCACATGTTTCTTAATCGACTTACCAATTGATCTTGACAATTCAGCTGGATGAATTGGAATTACTGGATGACTCACCTGAAAAGAACAAATTTACTTTATTTGTGTTGGTATAAAAGCATATCGATATAACTTAAAATTAAAACAAATATAAGGTTGTCTAAACTTCTAGGTACTTTAACATCCTCGCGGATGTGTGTTTTATCGGGTTTTATTACCTCAATTAAGCGAGTTAGGTAAGAGTTCTTATACCTATACTTATATTTAGAGTGCATGCTTATGGTTTATGGAAACTTATGATAATTAAGGAAAGAAAAAACGATTTATCTACTCCCTTATATGAGAGTAGATACCACTTGATTAGCCTGAAAGTGAGCCTTTATTATAAACAACCAAAGTCAAAAGTAGCGGTTATGGTAGAACAATAATAAATTATACGTAAATTAGGTATACTCTATATGACAAATAATGCAAAGTTAATCTCATGAGAGAAAAGGTATAAAATTCTCAAACCTGTTATTATCGAAATGAGTGGCACATGCAATATAAAGTATTTGTTTGATAATTTACATTAAATTGCATCATAGTTCCTCAAATTTATCAAAATGACAAATAAAAATCGCGACTATTAATTATACAGGGTGATCCCGAAATGGCGGACACGGAATACAGGGTGTTGTAGAGGATGTTCAGAAAGACCGTAAATTTAAAACAAAAAGGTGTTCCTCGGCTTCGTTAGCGAGATATAGGGTGTCCTTTTTCGAAAATTTAAATCGAAATGGCTGTTAAATTTAAACAACCTCCACTGGCAAATCACATGATTTCACATAACTATAACGATAGTGTTTGCTTTTTATTATTTTTATTATCGGGAACGGAATTACAGGCATTCAAAGTTTACCTATTCCCTGTGTTCAACAAAATTTTTTAATGTGCATCGTTGTTCGAATTCGAGATTTTGAAAATAATATTATCGAATTTGTATCCGCACAACGATTATTGTTTTAAGCTGTGTTGTGTTTCCATTTCATATGTTTCCATGGTTACATCTAGTTCAAGCGACTAGGTGGGAAAAGGGAAGAGGGAGCAGAGAAGATGTAACTGAAAAAGCTGAGTACGCACCAGCTGAGATGGGCAATAATTGGACTTCTAACAGGACACTGCCCACTAATTACACCTCTCAATAATAGGAGTGAAAAATATCCCGGATTACAGGAGATGCGGGGAGGGGGAGGTAACCCCATACCACCTAATATGGGAATGCCCAGCACTAGAGGGAACTAGATTTCTAGTATTTGGGACCGAAATGGCAGAACCAAAAGAAATAGAACAATCACCCATTGGACTCATACTGAAATACTTTCGGGAGATGGGACCGATGAGATAATTATCCAAAGGGGTACAATAAGCGCAAGCTTCAGTACAAGGGCTTTGAACCTACCCTAGAAGCAATAATAATAATGGTAACATCTATCTGGGTATTGTAGACCTACACATTGTTTTTCTGCCTGAAGAATGGTATCCAGTGCAGTGTTGTGACTTTATTTTCTACAAAAGTGGTCATATCTTCTTAAGGGAGCCTTACTGGAGAAAACAGTAAATAAAACTTAGAATCTTTAATCCACAATAGATGCTGTGGTGCTGTCCGTGTCCGCCATTTCGGGATCACCCTGTATATTGACAACTGACAATGTTATAATTTATTTGACGTTTCTTTGTCACTTAAATTTTCGATTGTAAAACATCTGGAAGGACTATAATGCCCATTGAACGCGATGGAAACTGTCATTTTGAAACATCCAATAAGTACCTACTTCTTGTAGCCTAAGCATTCATAATTTTAGTAGCCACAATGGGTAGCCACTCTAAACTCTAACAATTAAAATTATCAAAATGGTGCCATACCTAGCAAGGTCAGATTATACATTCATAATTTGATGCGCCATTAATAAACGTTACAGTTTTTACGATTTATTTTTCGTAATTTTTTACTTTATTTTTGGGGGTTGTAGTTGTGGTAGTGTAAAAACCAAACATAATAAATAATATGTTCCGCGTTGGTAAGTCCCTTTTTTATCTTCGGTGGCCTTAAGGACTAAACGACCACACCTCATATAAAAAAGTTCACTAACCTACTTATCTTGGAACGCAAATAATAATTATTATCGCTGTTTTGAAGAGGTGCAAAATAGTTATTGTAGAAAAATTCAGAAGGCGTTGGTAGGTACCTAAGAGATAACAATGAGAGATTCTGAGCTATGATGATTAATACCAAAACTTTGAAGCTATTGGTACTGGTCTAACAGGAGAGAACCTACCCAATTGAGAATCCTGTATGCGTTGTATCGGTTTATTGCACGGGAACTGAAATAATTTAATTTTTTTTGCTTTTCTGTCAATGAGCGAGAAATTTTGAGAAATCCTAAGGTTATTAGAAGATTATTATATAAAAAGTCCTTCAGAAGAGTCCTAGTTTTTACCTAACCCATGTTCATTTCATTCCAATTAATTATTCTAGCAACAGTTCGATCATCAGATGAAAAAGTGAAAGTAGATCAGCTATTACGGATTTATGATACACATTCATTAAACCGCAACAGGGGGCGTAGCTCAGATGGTAGAGCGCTCGCTTAGCATGCGAGAGGTACCGGGATCGATGCCCGGCGCCTCCAAACAATCTTTTTAAAAACACGAATAGTAATTATTAGCAAAATCACAATTCTAATGTAAGTATTCCTTCGATTTCAAAATCTCATTGTTGTTTTTTTTTTTTCTGAAAATAAGCATTACCTTCAAATATTTTATTATAAATATTTGAATAAGTAAATAGATAATAAATACTGCCGGAATAAATTAATATTTTTTTAAAATTCACGTAGACCCATTGCGAGGACCAATGACATTACATGTTTCGGCACTTCGGCCATCATCAGACCATAAAAATAAAACTGTAAGTAAAAAAGGTATATGAGTATAAAAAAAAATATTGTTTAGTTTGTAAAAAAGAGTCATCTATAATTATTATTATACAGGGTGCGCATTTTTTGCACTACCGATCATTGAGATCTTGTAAACGGTAAGAGATGAAGGTCGGTTAAATTAGAGGAAAAAAGAAGATACCTATCCGTAGCGTACCTGAAATATCCTGAAAAAAAACTGAAAAAAATCGAGATTTCTTATTTTTGCTATACCTCTGTTATTTTTTGAAATTGATAAATATTTTTTGTAAACTTGCATAGGACGTCAAGAGCTATCCATTTGCCATTTCAAAAATCTTCAAAGCCGACTTGATCACTGGGTTTTCATAGTCTACTTTTGTTTTTCTTATGGCCGTCATCTGGTTTTTCCGTGTCAGTCGGTGTTAAAAAAATTAAGGAAACAAAAATTATTTCACCGAATGACGGCCATAACGACGTCGCGACGTGGCACTGTTTAATTTTTTTTCTTCCATACTTCCATGACATTCAGTTAAACAAAGGTTATTTTTCTTTCTACAATAGCAGAAATAATTTGAAGAGTTTTTTTTGAATGCGATATATTTTTGGTTTCCTTGATTTTTTTAATATCGAGTGACACGAAAGAACAAAATGGCGGTCATAAAAAAAAACAAATGTCGACACTGAAAATCCTGTGATCTAATCGGCTTCGAAAATTTTTTGAAGTGTCGAAGGATAGCTCTTGACGGCTTATGTAAGCCTGAAAAAAATATTTATTATTTATTAATAATAAGAAAGATATGATAAAAATAAGAAATCTCGATTTTTCAGTTTTTTCAGAATATACAGGGTTATTCACGGTATACGCCACGGAAGATTATGGCCGTGTCTCTGGATTTTAGGATCTTTTTATTTTCGGAGTGGATAGAGATCCGGCAGAGGTACGTTTTAAAATTATATTCATAATGTACAGGTTGTCCCAAAAGCATGAAACATATCAAAGCTATGTTTTTTTAAATGGAATGCTTCTATGTTATTGCATTTTTAGATTGTCTGAGAAGAAAAAATAAGATTGGTTTTTACAGTTGGTGTTTAAATTCAGAAGCTTTTGAGTTATAAACAAGTGAAAATCGTCATTTTTCAAGTTCAATGCCCTGTACAACGAAAACGGCTAAAGATAGAGAAAAACGGCTTACATGGCCCTATCTTAACATTTCATGTACTATCCTATGATGTAGATGAAATGTTTATACAGAGTGATAAAAAATTTGAAAAATTCTGAGATTTCTCCACGCGTCGCCAAATAAAAAAATCAAAGAAAGTACAAATGTTTCTACACCATAGGATAGTACATGAAAAGTTAAAACAGGGACAAGTAAGCCGTTTTTCTCTATCTTTAGCCGTTTTCGTTGTACAGGGCCTTGAACTTGAAAAATGACGATTTTCACTTGTTTATAACTCAAAAACTTCTGAATTCAAACACCAACTATAAAAAACCAATCTTATTTTTTCTTCTCAGACAATCTAAAAATGCAATAACATAGAAGCATTCCATTTAAAGAAACATAACTTTGATATGTTTCATGCTTTTGGGACAACCTGTACATTATGAATATAATTTTAAAACGTACCTCTGCCGGATCTCTATCCACTCCAAAAATAAAAAGATCCTAAAATCCAGAGACACGGCCATAATCTTCCGTGGCGTATACCGTGAATAACCCTGTATAAAGAACGCTCACAGATATCTTTTATGTCTTGACGGATTCGAGATGGGGCAAAATTACCACCCTATATAAAAAGTGACCGATACTGTGATATAGAAATTAAACTGTTTATATTATGAGCACGAATTGTGGTGGAAGCGCAAGTCAAGCAAAGTAGCTAGTCATAAAGCAGAAATTAAAATCTACACCGTAAAAGTTTTTGTTTTATTTGCTACTTCTAATTTTTAACTTAATATCCCGAGTAGGAATATAACTAGATTCTTTAAAAACCAAAAGTAGGATATAGCTTGAAGCTTCATTTAAATTTTTAACATTAACTAAATAATTCAACTAGATACAGCCATTGTACTGCGTTCGCTAATTTTACATGATAAAAGTCCAGAGTAAGTACAGTTCTGTTCAAATAAATCGGGGAGAACTTTTTTTAGTGTTGTGTTTGTGGCCTGCAGCACGTGCATGTTAGTTGTGACTTGATTTCATTAAATATTTTGGCGACAAAATGAAATTTTTATCATAATTTATTGAAGTAACAAAGGTAATTTAAAGTTAATCATAACATAACGAATCAACTTAAAAATGAGAAATGTAATTTTTTTTTGAGGAAGAAAATATACTCTCATCTTTGCTGATAGCATGAAAATCATGGAAACATTGTTCAATTTATAAGCCACAGCTACACAAGAAAATTAAAACTCCCAGATTTATTTGAACAGAACTCTACTAATTGCATTATTTACTTACCTATTTTTTTTTCATTTGTTCACAAAAAAAGTTCCAATTCATAGGTATATGGTTTTAAATGCAATTCTACGCATAGCGATTATTAATAATAATTATTATAAGTTAATCATTAATGTGAACGTTTTGTCACGAATATTATTGCTATTATTTGTTTAGGTATAAAACTCGGATATTTGGAATGTGACAAAATGCATAAATCTATCTAAACAAATGTTAAAAAATTAACTTTACCACACACGTATTTATAAATATAGTAGTCCATAAAAGAAAAGACTTTACCATTTGATAGAACACCTTTTTTAAATGATAAAAGTTTCCATAAACATTTATGTCTGGAATGGCTTGGAAAAATTATACCGGGTGTTGAATTATTTTATTTTATTTTATTTTTATTTTCAACCATAGCTTGAGCATTTTTCAATACTTAATTTTTAAATCAAGAGGATCTTTTTTATAATTTATAGCAGACCAACAAATGTTTATAAAAGGGGTATATCTGGATCTGCGTTCCACTTTTAATTTTTTCACATCTCCCATCTCCCCTATTTATTTTAATTTACCTTTTAATCCTGTTCTTCCTGTCCGATACACTCTGTCCGACGGGTTGTCCAACTACAACACCTATTGCACCTGGACCAGAAGTGAGAAAAGTGCTGAAGGAAGCGAGAGGAAGGCAGGAAGGAGACTATCCTGCACTCTAGCAGGACGCAGTTCGCATTCAACATTCATAATCAAAAGACGTTTCGCATCGAGCGTGTCTAGATGCGGCCTTCCATGTCCCGCAAAACGCAGAATTTTCACATACGCATTTTTTAATTATCCACATCACGCACAGAACTACCCAAGAAGTTAATAACCTTCGGCTGACAACCGTAATTACTTCACAAACGTACAGTACAGGCACTTTCTTTTTAATTAATCCGAATTTCCTGATTATCCACGGGCACATAATTATGATAAAATTATAATTTTAATTTTTCATAGCTAACTCAGCAAAATACAAGAAATTAAAAAGATCTTGCTCTGTAATCATCTGGCTACTGAATATTGGTTTCGATGAGACTTAGACTAAATCAACACATTCGTTTGGGATATATTTATTCTCCAAGTGTATATATTCAGAAAGTTAAAGTGGTATATTTGCATACAGTTCAAGAGCATTGTTGGGAAAATGCCGCAAATGAACTAGAAAGCAGGATCTGAAACAATTATTACACTTCATGATGCAATGAAGAAAACGGAATCAGTCTGGTAACTGTTTTTGCAGTTTTCTTATCCTCGGGAAAAACACGAAGCGTTCTCAGCGAATATTATATTACCAATTAAAATGATCATTATAATAATGAGTTGATTGATCATTGATCTTTTTTCGATAAAGTCGATAAAGCCTTACTTTACATCGTGACGTTATGCTAGAAAAGCGCAACGTCGTCTCGCCGCTGGCATCGAAAAACAATAAATATTGTCATATTTATTAATATAAGTTGAGCGAGAGTCAATTGCAGAAAAGCAAACGTGAAAAAGAGATCAAGAAGTTAACAGAAGGTCACCAATTCCTGTTGTACCTTTACCGGTGAGTTGAACTGGCATAGGTACATACCCATCCTTTATCTAGGGAGTTGACTTAGCGTTGTCCTAGACGTTAGTTTTTGTCTCTTTGTGAGTTGAGCAAAGTAAACAAAAATTAAAACGGCTATATCACCATTGACAAGAAGTTGACTTGTCAATTCTGCTCCGTTCCTAGAACCTAGATCGAGGTGCTGACTCCATCGAACCTATCCACATAGACTAAGGAGTTGACTTAGCATAGAATCCTATTCATTTCTATGCAAACTGGGGTCTCGTCTGCACTTGAGGAACTATCAATAGGATAGACGTATGAATGATACCTCATGTGTAATCTACAGAGTTGACTTATATTAATTATTGAATTGTAAATCGTTAATTATTGGTCATTGAATTAAATAATCTACAATATTAAGATTCATGATTTAAATATTCTGCGACAATATTATTGAAAAGAAATAAACATTTACGATTTGTCGTACGTTTTCTTACTATTACCTCCTTTCCTCACTATAAACCAGAAGGCAAATTAAAGCATCCGCAGACTGTCAATTGTTCTAGACAAATAAAAGCTGGAAATAAAGGGGTGACGACATGAAAAATAATCTATCGAGAACTAAAATGTTATTATATTAATAATATTTTCAATTTACCTTGTAAGGGGCTCCCCCTTATAAAGGCTTTTAATAGGTTATCTTCATTCACCGGACATTCACCTAAACCATTATTGTTTTATTTTACAGAGGGAGTTATATCTAAATTAATTAGATATCACGAACAGACGCTTAGAAGTAGTGCTTTGATTATCTATTTTCTGTGCCCATTTAATTTCTTCTATTTATATGAAAAATCAACAAGTTGATTTAATTACCGAGTACGAAAATAAATGGCTGAATAGGATGCAGCAATTTTATTTTGTTTGCTGAAACATTGAGGGCGGACGTTTGAAAACCGAGTTTCAAGTAATCAAATTCGAGCAATTAAAGCGGTAAATCTTATTAATGTCGATTTCGCTCCCTAATAATTCATTCCTTGGCAAAGGAGAACCCTCGGCGACGCGTTGATGGGTTATCTCTTAGTATAATGAATATAAAGGCGTCCGCGGATCTCCAGAATATTCTAAAGTGCTTTTATTCTGGACTGTTTAGGCGCAGGTTTTCCCGAGGCAATATAACATAAATTATGGCTGGCTTTCATTTATATGTAAATTCAATGACTGCAGTTTTAACCGAGAATCACTCCGAGATCACACTTTTTATTCGGTGTCTCCAGACGCGAATTTTCACTTATAAATATGTATAATAGCCGCGCCGCGCAAGAAGCCTCGAAATTCTTCTTGTGGGAACTGAAATCCCGAATATAGCACAATTGAATACAGCTGAGATCTTTGTAGTGTTACGTTTTTACCCCCAGAGGTAGGTTTTTTGCAGTATCTTTGTCTTTATGCTCTGCTCACGTTTAGAATATAATGGGATGTTTTTTCATAAGAAATAAGAGGCCCTTACTATTTTACTTAAAACAGAAACTTAAAGATAATAGTCTGAAATGCTTACTTATCTCAGTAAATAAAAAAATCTTAATTAAACAAGTAGGTATACTCTAACATTTTAAGATGGAAAAAAGTATTTACATAATATAACAAACGTTGTTTATAGTTTATACAGGGTGCATGATTCATGACTAATGTTACGTAGTTAAATGCCAGGAAGGAGACATCCAGGCACTAAATCTATGACAATTTTTTTTTCTGCCAAAAGGTACGAAGATACAGGGGGTTTTCTATGTTTGGACTTAATTGTAACATTTTGATGCAATACAACAAAATATAGCAGAAACACTTTCCCACCGAAGCACTGCACGATGACTTATGGGCAAATTTAAATTTCAGGATCGTACTTGAAAAGAAAAGGTTTGCAGTTTTTTGACATAAAAGCGGATTTTCCGATTGACTTTCGGAAAAAACGGTACCGGATTCGGAAAGCACAGGAAAAATGATATAAAATGAGCTTCTTAAATTGAACGACATACTTCGACCAGTTTCACAAAATAAGGTAAAATTAAGAACTTCAATTTCAAATTCATCCGCACAAATTGTTTCTCATGTACCTCAAAATCCATCGATGTCAGTACCAGTGGTCAGTGTGCCGTTCGACTTAAAAGCCTTATTTCATAGCATTTTTCGTGTACTTTCCGAATCCGATGCCGGTTTTTCCAAAGTCGATCGGGAAATCCGCTTTTCTGTCAAAAAAGTTCAAACCATTTTGTTTCAAGTACGGTCCTGAATTATCAATTCGCCGATAGGTCATCTTAAAGTGCCTCGCGGTAGGAAAGTGTTTGTGTTAAATTTTGTTGGATTGCATCAAACCGTTGCAAAGATGAAGTTTAAAATTTAACCCCAAACATAGAAAACGTACCTGTTGGCAGATTTTTTTTTACATAGCTTTAGACTTGCCTCGATGTCTTCTACCTGGCATTTAACTACGTCGTATTAGTCATGAATCACCCTGTATTATAGTGAATTTTTTATTGGGTAACCTTATTGTACGAGAGTCCATAACAAAAGTAGCATTGTGCACCGCAGACGCTGTTAGTAGAGATGTTATAGGCATGCGTGACTACTATTTCCACCTAGTGGAAAGTCACGTGATCGGTTCCTCTACTAGAGGGAAGGCTGAAACAACGAAGGATTGAGCAAATGTTACCCAAAATCTACGAAAATTCATGATTATTGTGGGAAACAAAGATCGTTTTTTATCTTTTCATATTTTTTCCAAAGTCCTTCCTTCTCCCGGAAATTTTACTAAAAATCAAAAAATCGATTTTTTTTAAGTATTTTCGGGTGAAGGTGTTTTAGAAAAGCGGAAAGAACAGATTTTCCGATTTCTCAATTTCTGATGGGAAAAAGAGCTTTTCAAGGAAATAGTCTGTGAGAAAAAATTGTTTACTTTTGTCTAAAAAATATTCCTGTATTTTTTAGGCTTTTGATGAAGAAACCAAAAAAGTGTCTGCCAAAGGTATCGCCCAAAATTATTTTTTAATTTTGGGCGATATTTTTTTGGGAAACAGGCAGCCTAATTTTTTTGACAAAGATGAGGAACTTTTGACTTTCAGAGTTTTTCTGTAAACGTTTCCTGCATTCGCGAAACTTATTAATAAAAGAGTGTATGAAAGTCTTATCTTGTTTTCTGCTACTACTTTTGTTGTTGTTCACACTACTACTACTACACCCGATTACATCGTGAAGCAATTGAAATTTTCAAACATCCAAATAATTTCAACAGGCAGGGGGAAAGAATGAAACCACGGAAGATTTGGCATCTCGCCTTACGTCAGATCCAAATGAGTCCATCAGCGTCAGACTCAGGAAGAACATTATCGGAGAGACCGACCGATGCTACAATGGAGGTATCTAGTGAAGGGGGTATGACGTCACCAGACCATCACCCTACAAATAGGAACGCTCTTCCAGCGGGGTAGTTAGTTATCAGCACGGTGTGGGGACGATAGGCACAACACACTTTCTACCCGTTTTTGCTTTTCAACTATTGAGATAAAAAAAAGATTAGAATGAAATTCTGACAATGGCAATTTGCACTATCAATTTTAAGAGCAAGAGGTCAAAGTTCAACTGGCAAGACTTTTTCATACACTGACTATGACGGTTCTCAATTGTGGTTATCAATTAACACGAGGAGTGGAAGCATCGCTTGCGCACACGTAACCGCTGGTGATGTCTATCGCAGATGTGGACAAAACGTTCGGAGAAAATCTCCATGGACCACGGCAAAATAGCCCGGAATCAACTATGATTCCAGTTAATGTATAATATTAGAATAAATAATTGACTAATTGAGGCTGGGGTAATTTATGAACGATCCCTTTTCAGTAAATCTGTTACAGTATGTACCTAATAAGTACTATGTATATTTTTGAATGGAGCTGGTCAAACTGCATGGTTTAGCCATCAGATAATGATACTGTATATGTTCTTATTACAGTTTTTTTTTAGATGTTAAATGAATAAGCTGTTCACGAAGACAAAACATAAGATGGAACAACTACTAGGTAATTTAATAACAACGCTTGAACATCTCTCTACTAAATCTTATTCGAAATTAAAATTATGTAATATGTAGGTACCTACATAATTTTTTTACATCTACCTAATTAATAGAGAAAATTTTCAATCATCTACGTCAAAAGAAACGATCCCTGTGTGTTACATAGTCAGGCAAGATTGAATTATTTCTTCTGATACTTATGCAAAAAGATAACCGATTTAATATCAGGAATGCGAAATTACAATACATCGTGGGACGGATTCAATAAATCTGCCGGTATTTGTGTTTCATTAGGCGCAGAGCGTTTGCTAAATCTCATAGTCTAGCCGAGTCAAACCTTCCGAACGATTGGCCTGGAATCTAATATTACCCATGTTTGTATACTATTACCCGGGGACTCGGCGAAGCCTTGTCTCCGCTCTTCTAACGAGTATACTTCAAAGGCCCTTGTTCTCATGAAAATTTATCAAAATTAAACCGACATAAGAGCGGGAGCCTTAAAAATCATTTTCGTCTTATTACCTTTGACGTAATGCAATGAATTATTCCTCGGACGGATTTTTCCGCAGTTTTTCTCGGATTTGATTTATTCCGTTCTGTGACCGCCCCAATTTCCCACTGAAATAGTGTTTGCATGTTATTTATTTTGTGAATATATTTTCAAAACGCTATGTACTTACTTACCTACCTATCTACTTGTATAGTTGAAATTTTTCTCATTAATTCTATAATCTTAATACCGATTTAGATTGAATGCGGATTAAAATTGATTAATGAATTTCAATATTCTCCTTTTTAAACTTACTCAAGTAAGTCAATCTTGATGAATGATAGTCGCTCCTTTAAAGAAGTCAATCATGGAGACCGACGTCATGTTTTACAGAATATATCACTGAGAATGTTGGACTATACATATTTATTATCGGAACCTTAACTAGGTACTGCAATATTAATGTTATGACAAATGATATAAATATTCACTATAAATCGACACAAATTGAAACCACAGGACACAATCTAAAAAAATATACGTATAACAAAAATAAGACATAACAAATGAGATTTTCTATTTGAATCTTCAGTCAAAGAAATAAACGTTGTAATGTAAACGCCTCATGTTGCTCCTGAATCAACAACCACATCAGATTTATCAAATCGCTTACGCACACATGACCGCTGATAATGTCCACCGCAATCTCGACTACAGCAAAACAGCCTGGAATCAATTACGATTTTAGTTGAAAACTTTTCCTACAAGAGCCTGTATAGCTGTTTGATTGATACTTCCTGGTATCAAATATCTGAAATCAGTTGGAAGATTGTAATTAGAGGATTCTTTAATTATTGTTAGTGGCTTTAATTAATGACTTTCCTTTATGACTTCTCTGGTCTTTCTGATCTATCCACTGTCGCCACTTGGCCCGTTTTAATTTTTTCCAACCACCTTTTCCAACTTTGCAATAACTTCCTTAACACACGCCTTACTCCTACAATTCAAACATCTATAACAATTCCCACCCAGACCGTTTATCTTATGTTTTCGTTCCAATCCTGTCGTTCCACTTTTTCTGTCCTGTTCTTTTCCAAGTGTTACTCCATTTTTGGCCATCTCAGATTCCCACATATCTTCATCACATTTCTCGCCCCAAGTCCTTGGTTTTCTCCCTTTATTCCTTTTCACATTGGTTATCCATATCACGCGACCTCAACCGTCTCCACTCCTTCGTTTATGAAGAACTGATTTATTCTTTAGGCCAAAAAGTCTAACTAAAACGATCAGAGCTCATTTATACCATTATGGAGTTATGGATGCTGCAAAACCCGTTATTGCTTGCTATTAGAGTCTTCATATACACAAATTTTCAACTACAGGTAGACTGAGGGGTAAGAATGAGGTGAAAATTTTAAACAATACTGCAATAATAATAGTCTTCATATATTTGAGAGAGTATACATACGATTATGATTCGCGTGTGTCCTAAGTAAGGCCAACTCAGACTTGCTTATATGAACACTGTTTAACATGTAACTAAACTTTTAGGCTAACTGTAGCAGGTTTCTTTGCTAAATAACTTGTGTGGACGGTGACTATGTTTTAAACAAAAGTTTCATAGCAGAGTTGTTGTTTAGCAAGTCTGGACTGGGTTTTATGGGGAACTAAAACGTTGAGTGGACGATGTCTTGTTTTGTTTGTTTTATCAGCAGATATTATTAATTATTTACTGCCCTAGAATTTATATGGATCGCTACAAACAATGTGACATAATGCTGGTTTGTCAGTAATATGGGTTATTCATAAATTATGGGTAAGCAGCGGTGCATATACCAATAGCGACTTATGTGAGGATAAGCAAGGAGCAGTATACAATCATAAACATCTATTCAGGAAATAAACAAACGGAATCGTTGTATACAGGTGTCCCAGCTTATTCGAGTTGGTCACTGTGGGCCAAACGATATATTTAAAAAAAAAAAAATTGAAAATTCAAGTACAGGGTATGAGAGTGGGCATATCAAAGCTATGTTTTTTTTATTAATGGAACTCTTTTATGTTTTTGCATTTTTAGATTGTCTAAGAAGAAAATGGAAGATTAGTTTCTAGAGTTGGTGTATGAATTGAGAATTTTGTGTCTTACACAGAAGTGAAAATCAAAAAGTTCAATGTTTATATTTTGACTTCGTATGTTCTATCCTGTGATGTAGTTGAAATGTTAATACAGGCTGATAAAAAATTTGAAATTATCTGAGCTTTCTCAAAACGTCGCGAAGTAAAAAAAAAACACAAAAATATAACTGCATGTTTTTGTGCCATTGGCTACTTAGCATATAAAAAGTTAAAATAGGGACATTTACAGGGCCTTGAACCTCAAAAAAGCACGATTTTCACTTGTTTATAACTCCGAAACTTATGAATTTAAACTCCAACTGTAAAAATCACTTCTTTTTTATTATTTTACATAAGAGCATTTGAAAAAACATAACTTTGATACGTCACTTTCATATGGAGCACTCTGTATAGTCCAAAATAATTACAAATTATGGCTATTGTGATCCTGTAGTTGAATTTGAAAAAAAAAGGAAAAATTAATCGTTTGCCCTCAGAGACCGACTCGAATGAGCTGGGACACCCTGTATTATTATACAGTCTATATTATACAGGGTTTTACAAAAAAATTGTCGGAAAATGAAAGATGTAATTTCCTGCCTCCTTCAAAGAATAAAAGATCATTTTCATTTGTCTAGAAATACACCGTTTTTGAGATATACGCGGTGTCAAAAAAATATATTTATATTTTTTGGATGCAGAACTCATGCACCTTTTGTATCATGTACCTTTAATATTATCTACTTCTTAAGGTCGAATTAAAACATTTTTATGTGGCAGTGAAACTAGAAATTAGAAACACCTGGCATATGAAAAAATTTTTGTTAGCATTAGCAAAGAAACTAATATCAATAGTAAGATGTGTACAAAATTTCAGGTTTACATCTCAAACGCTACTGTGAGATATCATCAAAAAATTGAAAAAAAGATTTACACTCTGTATCTTGAAAAGTATGGTTTTGCAGACCCAAATATAAGAATATTAATTGAAACTTCTTTAACTTAGAATGAGCCAAGGAATCACGACTTTTCATTTCCGCGCGACATATGTTTTGAAACACTCTGTATAATAGATCATCCTATATAGTTCGAGTTTTCTTTCCTCATGATTTCTTTGCTGTCGTCTTGTCATATAATCCATTTTCGCTCAGCTGACTATCATGTCTCTCTCATCCAGCACTTTCCATTATTTATCAGCGATAGCGATGGCATCTTAAAATATAACATGTTCCATGGTTCTTTCCTCCTCACATACAGCGTAGGACTACTGCTGATGTAATCCAACTACCTTATAAAAAATCTACCGCGATTATCACTTTTTCTTTATTACGTACCTATACAGGGTGTAAATTTGAAAACTTGCCACCCCCGAATTCTTCCTTGAAAATTTTTTTTCAAAGAAATCCCGAAACAGGTCAATTTTTTAATATAATTATTTATGTTCTATTGACGTAAAAAAATTTATACAGCCTGTTCCTTGACTCAGTAACGACGATATGGTCTATTTTTTTTTTAATGGGACAGCCTGTATAATAATACAATTTCAGATTGTCTGAGAAAATTCAATAAAAATTGTTGTTACAGTGTTGCAGTTTAAACTGAGTGAGTAGCTTACAAATTTTCATACAGGGTGACGAAAATTATCAGACTTTGGATCACCCTGTATAAAAATTTCATCCACATCATACGATACCGCTTCAAAAGTTAAGATAGAGACATGTGAGCCGTTTTTAGATATTTAGAGCCGTGTCCGATGTACACTGCTTTCAAAATGGAAAATTGCGATTTTCGTTTGTTTATAACTCATAACCTACTCAATGTAAGCTGCAATTGTAAAAACCATTCCTGCTGGATTTTCTCAGACAATCTGGAAAGGTAATAATATACAGAGTGTCCCATTTAAAAAAAAATAGACAATGTCATTACTGAGTCCAGGAACATCCTGTATAACATATTTTTACGTCAATAGTACATAAATTAAATTAAAAAATTTACCTGTTTCGGGATATCTTTGAAAAAAAAAAATTCAAGGAAGAATTTGGGTTGGAGTATCTGTTGTCATATTTTTTGGTCAAACTCCACAACAGTTCAATACTCTCACAATTCAGACGTCTCCAAATTTCTTCAAGATACTGGTTTAATCGCTTTCCAGTTTTCTTAGTTTTGACTACATCTTCTTAATACTTGTAACATTATTCAGAATCTGGAATTGTCATAGTACCTAACCTGCAGTAAGTACTTAGTCCTTGATGGTTTTTTCTTATCGATGCTCCTGGTCCCGTCTTTTTTATGTTATTTGCTTATCCATTGTATGCTTGGATGTTTTTGTTTGTTAATTTTGCCCGGGTCACTGTTATTAATGTTATAACCACGCAATTATGATTTTCAACCTTGATTGGCCATTGTCAAATCAATAAAATTGATCAATGAAATCCAATCAAATTCAGATGAAAATGTCTTTATATTACCTGGGAAAATAATATTACCCACAAAACACAGAAAAATGTGACAAAATGGAGTTCTCTAGCACCTTAATGGTATCCAGTGTCCCGATGACAATTTGATGATTTTCGCTGGCCACTGTTCGGCTCTTCGTACTTAGGTACACCCCTCGCTCCTACCCTTCCAGGTCGTTTTGGTCAGATGGATTTCATTCATGCCCATGTACTTGTTCATGCCCAACACTTGTTTTTGTCCATTTTGTTAACTCTCTATTGCATTATTTTTATTATCTCTATACAGGGTGTTCCGTAAGTAATGGTCCGTGGTGAAATGGGAGATTCTTGGTTTAAAAATATTACGATCTGACACTACTTGCTCTAACAAAATCTTGATAATAAAAAAGATACAGGGTGGCAAAGTTGAGACTTAAAAATTTGCTTTTCAAAATATCTTGAAAAATTGTAAAGGTACGAACGTGAAAATTTGGAGATAGATGTTTTACGGTATAAGAAATCATAATTTGATAAGCGTGTCGATGTATTTTATAGAGGGCGCCACTTAGGTTATGTTGACGACGTAAATGAACACATAACTTGTTTATCCTTCAGGATATCGCGCATTTTATTTTGAAATATTACAACTACATCATCGATGAGAAAAAAAGGTATACTGATTGTCAGTCTCAAAAGTTAGTGGTTTTCGAGATAATCACGTTTTAATAGTCTCCTGCATTAATTCTATTTTTTTTTATTATCAGAAATCTTAATGCAGTAGGTTGAGATAATAATCAGCATTTTGGCTATACAGATTCTGAAATAGTCGATTACCAGGTTACAGTCTGTTTGGATATCGTGGCAGGTATTCTCGTTTCGCAAGCTTGCCCATTGAAGTTTTGTTTGCAATAAATAGAAATCATATCTCTCGAATCAGAATTTGAAAAAATTATTATGTCTCGGCATTTTTTAATTTTCTAACTACTAGCAGTAAGCAACAAATTCTAAACAGTACCTATAATAGTAGAGAAAATTATTAACTGTCAATTATCTCGAAAACCACTAACTTTTCAGACTGACAATCAGTATACCTTTTTTTCTCAAGAATGATGTAGTTTTAATATTTCACAATAAAATGTGCGATAGCTTGAAGGATAAAAAAGTTATGTGTTCATTTACGTTGTCAACATAACCTAAGTGGCGTCCTCTATAAAATACATCGGCACGGATATCAAATTATGATTTCCCATACCGTAAAACACCTATCACCAAGTTTTCACGTTCGTACCTTTACAATTTTTCAAGATATTTTGAAAAGCAAATTTTTAAGTCTCAACTTTGCCACCCTGTATCTTTTTTATTATCAAGATTTTGTTAGAGCAAGTAGTGTCAGATCGTAATATTTTTAAACCAAGAATCTCCCATTTCACCACGGACCATTTTTAGATCCTTGATTATTTCTTGCAGCAGTTGAATTAACTGGTTCACAAGAAACCCACCTGAATAATAAATTTAGGTCTCCTCCACTGTTTTTTGAAGCTTGGCAATTATACATAAAAAATATGTACGCAAATAGATATATGATACTTTCTGTTGTAGGGCAGTTTATAAAAAGAAAGCTGCTAGCAATTAATGTGCGGAATATACAAAAACATGCTTCGATTGGGAAAAAGTTTACATCTGGTAGTACAGACCAAATTATACAGTGCTTCCCAAAAGTAACGGATAAATTCGATAAAACGGAGAGGGCTGTTTTTTTGAAAAAATAAAAAAACAGGTCGATTTTGTTTTTGAGTTGTTCAACTTTTGACATAATATTTGGGTATACAGGGTGATGCACGAAAAAGTGGTGACGTCATCGGCATTTTTTTAAATGGCAACTCTTATTTTTTATTAAATTTTTTGATACTTCATCCAATTGCCAATACGGTAATGTAATCATTTTGTAACGTTTATAAAGGAAATTTCGGAGAAAATAACTTAATTTCGACAGATTTAATAGATTTAATTTAATTTAATTTAACAGATTCAATTTGATAGACTTAATTTAATAGACAGATCTTATAAAATTACCATGGAAACAGTAATTTTTATTTGATATTTTTTTATTTTTATCGTTAATGTTCCGATTTTCACATCAGTAAAAAGTGCACAATTTCGACTCACAAGCTGTTTCTCAGAAATTTCCTTATTTAAGGTTACAAATTGATTACATTACCATACTGGCAATTAAATTAAGTATCAAAAAATGGAATAAAAAATAAGGGTTGCCATTTAAAAAAATGCCGATGACGTCACCACTTTTTCGCGCATCACCCTGTATACCCAAATATTATGTCAAAAGTTGAACAACTCAAAAAAAAAATCGACCTGTTTTTTTATTTTTTCAAAAAAACAGCCCTCTCCGTTTTATCGAATTTATCCGTTACTTTTGGGAAGCACTGTATAACAACTATACGTGCATATTTGATTTATTGAGTAAATAATACAGAAAAATATTGCCTATATGTATTCCCACGTATATCTCCAGCAGTAAAGGCCAAAGTAGTAATATATTACCGAAGTTATGATCAAGTCATAAAAGAGATCGTTACTCTTTAGCGACTAGTTTGGGAGCAGTTTAATAAACTTACGATCGAGAAGTTTGTTTTTCATTCCAGAACTCTCAGAACTTTCAATTCTGTTACGGAGATGTTATAGATATTAATTTGCACTAAAACGAATACTGTTTTCTTTCCGTATTCGAAGCTAACTATAAATTTATATCGAATTCAAATTGATGGAAGATTTCTTCTTTGATTCACAATAATTAAAACTTATCCTAGCTTATAATAGGTATAACTTTATGAACATCTTATACAAATACAATTAACAATGAACTTGCCATTTACAAACAAGACACATCATTTCAATTACAGCAGGAAACATACGCCGTTACGAAAACCGAAGAATTTCCTCTCGTATTGTCCACATTCCATGCTTGGTGTATTCCCTTCACAAGCATCTTCTGCATGTCGCTAGAAGCCCAATAATCACGTACAAAAGGAAATTGTGTCCCGAATAATCATATACATATAACATGCCCTTATCACAAAGACAATCATGGGCTGCTTATAAATTTAGCCTCGTCTAGCTGAGCTCTATTAACTACGAGATAGTTCCCCTCTATTGCATAGCCTAGAGTGTCTCCAAAATAGACTAATAAACTTTTAAATTGGATTCCCTATATTAATACAAATGGTTCTTGATGAATAAGTGCGTCAATAGCTGAAGCTAGACGAAGATAAATGATACAAATAATGCTTAAGGAAGTGTTTCTCAAAGATAGGAAAAATCGTTTAAATTCATCACATCTACTATACTTCATTTAATAACTAGGAGGAGTAAATTTAAATAAACCGCCAAAAAAAGATGCTTCTCATTGGTCAATTCATAGGCAAAATTACACCCAGCAAAACTTGTACAGGAAATTGAATCTATGCAACGCTCAACACTACATATAGGCTTGTTTTTTATTGTTGTGTCATTATTGTTTACAATGTCAGCGTCGAATGTGACACATCAGTTTTATAATCAGTTATTTCCAAAACCCTATAAGTTGTTCTAAATAAGTTCTTTAAAAGTTATTTCAAAACCAAATAAGTTCTTTTTGAAGCCCATTCAGTTCTTTTTAGAGAACAGACATCCTTTTCAGAATTTTGAAATTATTTTTGGCTTTCCATTTTCATCCTGCAAATGGTTTCAAGTGCCATTATGGATAATCCTACATCAAGTACAAGTGAGAGGATGTCTCCTCCAAAGAAACGGGAAGAAAAGAGTGTCACCTACAAGATTTTGGAAAAACTACTCTATATGCGTACTTCACCAATAATTGAAGAACATATATTCCAATCGAACAAGGTGCGGATTTAGACCAAACAGGGACTGCTGTATGTGATAAAGTTAGTTTCACCAACACACTTTGAATCTGGTCCTACAAAAACTGAAAAATGCTGTTTATAATAATACATACTGTTTGAAAAAATTGACTTATCCACAAATTATATATTATTAAATGTAAAATAAAAACTTTATCTACGATGTTATGTGTTATATAATTATAATACATACATAAAATATATTTATATGTTACATTAAATTTGTCACATAAGTATTGCCTAAAATAAAGTACTTTCAATCAATTTAATATGAATGTTAATAATTATTACCCTTAATATTCTTCGAAATATCTATAAATTATTCAATTTCATTCTATTTATATTCAGAAAATCATTCAGCACTATAATACTGATATATTATGCAAATCACAATGATTTGTGATACTGCTGTAGAGTCTCTCCTGAAAAGTAGATTTCCTACACCGAAAACAAGTCCTATAATCTTCCTTATTAATAATTATTGTTTCAATTCAAATTTGCCTCCAAAAAAAATCTGGTGATTTAATCTGGTGACTTTTAGTGGTGTAAATGATACTTTGCAGTTTACTCCTCCTAGTTATTAAATGAGATATAGTAGTAGTTCTTCCCTGTAGAAGAAATCAATGTTTTTATTGTAAATTCTGGTTCCTAATGTCATATCTGCTATGCTGTTGTCATTTTTGTCATACGTAATTTCGACGCATTATCATTTATAGAAGAAACATACACAGATACAATAATTTTAACAGGATTTTTCTTACAGTCTCTATTTATTGATAGTAAAACAAAACAACAATATAAATTTTAGTTACAAACACTTTTCGTAGAATTCACTTGAGTTGAGTTTTCAACTTCACTTGTCTTTCACTAGACTCACTTTCTCCTTTCTCTTCGATACGTCACTGTTTGTTCACTTTATGAGGCTGGTCATGTCTACAGAAAGCTCGGCTAAAGCTATCATGGTTTGTTAGAACTGCCCGTTATGGACTGCATACGCATACGACAGAATCTGCAGCGTACAAATTTATCGGTTTTGAAAAGAGGGTGGTTTTTTAGAAATGGATTAGTGCGTGATTGTATGCTGGTATGTACATACAACAAATATTTGTGATTAATTTTGTCAAAATTTCTTTATATGATAACAATGGCTATGAATAATTTTTGTTTGCAATACTTATTGAGGAAGAAGGACAGGACTTCCGAGTTTAAATATTTGTAGTCGCCAAAATAAATGTAAAGTTAGAATGTTTTATAATAGAAGTTTGGAAAGGGCTTATAAATTACAGTTTTTGACTGCGCATAATGTGGAATGTTCTCGTATGAGGTCAATCAATTTTTCACCTTCCTCTGCTAAAAACTGGGATATCATTTTAAAATTTTAAGTAAAACTGCTTTTTTAACACTGTGTTAACACTGTCAGCTGTTGGATGATTAATAAAACACTAATGTTTAAAAAAATTCTACTATTATATTGATGGAAATATAAACGTTAGACGTGTTTCGCTACTTTTAAAAATAGCATCTTCAGACGTATGTAAATAAAGTTATTGATCTGTGGGTCGAGTGGGGTCGGGTCGGATCGGGTCGGGTCGAGTGGAGTCGGATCAACAATTTTATTTACATACGTCTGAAGGTGCTATTTTTAAAAGTAGCGAAACACGTGTAACGTTTATATTTCCATCAATTATAGTAGAATTTTTTTAAGTATTAGTGTTTTATTAATCATCCATCAGTATGCAGAGATTCTACAAAGTAAAGCTATGGTTTGTTAGAACTGTCCGTTACGGACGGCGTACGCGTACAACAGAATCTGCAGCGTACAACTTTATCGGTTTTGAAGAGAGGGTGGTTTGTTAGAAATGGATTAGTACGTGATTGTATGCTGATATGCACAGACAACAAAATAAATAAGTATTTTTATTATTAATTTTGGCAAAATTTCTTTATATGATAACATTGGCTGAATATTTTTGCTGGCAATACTGCGAAGAATGCTGGTAATGCTGCGAAAGAAGAACATGAAGATCTTCTTTAGAGTTTAATTAGTTGTCGTCGCCAGAATAAATGTCAAGATGGAATGTTTTCTAATAGAAGTTTGGAAGGGGCTTATACATAACAGTTTTTGACTGTGCATAATTAGGTGTTCTCGTACGAGGTCTCTCAATTTGTCGTCTTCCTCTGCTGAAAACTTGGATACCATTTTCAAATTTTCAAATAACGGCTTTTTACCACTGTTTCAACACTGTCAGCTGTATGCTCAGCTGAACGACTGCGTCGAAATCAAATCGAGTTTGATTCCGACCGAAAGAACGACGCAGATAATTTTACGCCTACCGTGAGTCTATCTGCGCAGATTCTAACAAACCGGCTCCGCGTCTTCTTGAGTTCTAGATTTCAACAGAAGTCCGAGGCGCACAACCGACTATCTGCTTTGCGTCGCCTACAGTCCTAACAAACCATAGCTTAAGGGCGCCTACCGTGAGTCTATCTGCGCAGATCCTAATAAACCGGCTACGCGTCTTCCTGTCTTTTCAACAGATTTCAACAGAAGTCCGAGGCGCACAACTACTGACTGTCTGCTTCGTGTCGCCTACAACCCTTCATGTTGACAACGGACATTCTCGAACGTCAACAGACATTTTTGGATATTTTGTCTAAAAATCAACCACTTTACACAAACAGCTCTTTCTTTGTAATACTCACATATCCTCTTCCATAACATCTTCCATCATAACCCTGACTTTTCTAGCTTGTTCTACTGTCGCGGTAGATTTTCTCTTAATGAATGCAATCTGCTCCTTTGTGGTTGTTATGGTGGTGTTGGAGAAGAATTTATTAAGAGGTTGGTTTATTTGATCGAAGCCAAGAACAGCATCGCTTACAGAACTTACAGAAAGTGTAATGATACTGGGATGTTCATTATTTATATACTGTACAGGTTTTTTTAGAAAAAAAAACCTGTATAATGAATAAATGGCTGCAAATTCTAGATGTCATAAAAATAGGACACTCTCGTCTAGGTTCTTCGTTGTCTGCTTGATGGACTGGTCGGTGCACATACATAATATATTACATTTTTATCCCGTTGCCTCCCTTAACTCTTTCATGATATTAGTTTGTAGGATGGCGACTACGTCTGCTAGGAAAACCTACATTTCTGCTCCAATGTAAACGTTCAATTCTTAGAGCTGTCCACAAAGCAGACTAATCCTGGTTCGAAGACTACTTCTCGCTTTTCCTATTTTTATTTTTCGGGTATTAGGAGAGAATAGTTCATTTTCTTCATAATTTTTCGTTTCACTGAAAAGTACCAGGTGAAATTGAACCAAGCTGAAGACTGATTTCCAATTAATCAAAGCTCGGCGACTAATGAATGACATTGTGATTTGTACTTATCTTGATGACGTAATTAATCAAATCCATAATGTCTCCCGGTCTGAAAACAAATCTGGCGAAGCTTATTCATCAATACGACCTTTTCCCTGTGCTTTATGACCAACAAGTTGACACTAATAATTTGACCGATAGCATGAACCACACTATAGAGTGTGTCTCAGAGATGGGTGCCATAAATTAACCAGGAGAGTCCCGTGACTAACATAGGTCAAAAACCCTAAAAACATAGGGAGTCGAACTTTTTATCGGAAAATTTTAACATATGTTTTGTATTTTGAAAACCGTTCAAGATATTTTGATTCTATTCTCTATTGACACATGTTAGATCAAGATATACTATGCGAAAAATTCAGACTAAAATGTCTACCAGGGGAGAAGACACTGATGGGTATACTCTCCCACCCCCTCATCTTATATGCTACTGGATATTTAATAATTAAAAAAAAATTCCATTAAACGTTCAATTTGAAAAAAACTTACTCATGAGTATTCAAATCTTGATTAGAGGCTACTTTTTTGAGATATATGGGCTTAATGAAGATGTGGTTGGGTACAAATGCTTTGTGTAGAGCAGATTTGTTTCATTTGTATAAACAATTTTCAAAACTTTCAAAACAACAAGAAAGAAATTTCCACGAAAACGGAGAATTTCATCAAAATTGGAATGTGTTTTTTTTTGCACGCTGCAGCGGCGGAACGATTAGCTTCTAGAAAAAATCGTTATACAGGGTATTTGGTAAGTGAACAGCCAAAATCGAACGTCATTTGTAAAATCATATTTTAAGCATGAAAGAGAGAATAACTTTTTTCATGACTTGGCCTCGTTTAGAAAATATTTTTTTTTTTTTTTTTAAAAAGGAGGGAGCATCGGTCTTAACTATGTAGGTAAGACAAAGTCGCTCCACTCCCGTAACACGGGATTTCGAGTATCTTACTCATTCACCCAGCCTCAAGTATGCCTTTTTATAAATTTAAACGTTCGGTCGCTTGTTGTATTTTTCACATACATTCGAAAATGCAGAAAATATTTCCATAATTGTTGTTGAGTTACTATTGCTAAGTACAGTAGAGTCCCGCTAATCCGAATTATATCAGACACATTCTTGTTCGGAGTGGTGAATATTCGGACTAGTCTATAGTACGAATATGTGCGGATTAGCTTTTAGCAGGCTTAAAGAAATTTACAACTTCCAGGACATAAAAACAAGCGAATGCGGAAAAAAGCTCCCTTCGATCGAGACAATTATAGAGTCGGATTATCGGGACTCTACCGTAATTAGTTTTTCATTTTTGAAGATATTTCCTAAACTAGCCTTCATCTTGAAAAAAAAATCTCTTTTTTATGTTTAAAATATCATTTATAATACATGACGTTCGATTTTGGATGCCCAGTTACAAAACAACCTAAGAAATATAAGAAATTTTGTCTACTCTAATTTTATGTAGAATGGGATCATCGAAAAGACGCTTCATTTCTGAGATATAGACCATAAACTGGAAAAATAGCAAAACTTTAGGGCTAAACGTGCCAAAAAACAAAGTTTCGGGCCAAATTTTTGTCCGCAAAATTCAAATTCGTGTTCAGCGAACCAGAAAACGTAGGCGATCAGAAAAAGTCTACTATAGGTACCATAGAAATGGACATGCCAGCCGTTTTCCTATATCTCTAGCTATTTTCGTTGTAAATAATTTTGAATATGGAAAATTGAAGTATGGAGATTTTTAATATAAAACTCATGAAAAAAGTTCTCATTTTAAACGCAAATTCTTTGATTTTCTCCAGACAATATGGAAATGTAATAATATACAGGGTTTCCAAAAAAAATAAACAGTTGACAACAAATTTCAATTTCAGCAACTTTAACATCCTATATGATTATGAGAGTTGAATCCTATATGATTGGTGCACATTTGTGACAATAAATCTGAAAATTTTCCATAAAAGCGTCGTCAATATTTGGGCCACGATACACTTACTCCGGTATGCTCTTGCGCATATGAGATGACGTCACCTGGCTGAAGCGTCGTCTATTTATTTTTGGTAGTTTGGAAGTGAAAATTTCACCCATTTATTTACCATTTTCATTTCACCGTACATTATATTCAACCGTACCACTTTACGACATTGCGCAGAAAATACCGAAATTCGTTCGGCATACCGGTGTAAGTGTTTCGTGATTTGGGCCTCTCCAAGGCGACGAATATCTTCTATTTTGGTTCAAAAGTTATTACTCTTTTTCTGCAACACATCTTCGTCTAATTAACGCATTTAATATCAGAATATAATTATTTTTATCAGTAAAAATATTAATATTTAATATTTTAATCAGTGTGGTAAAATGTCAAATAGATTTTTGCTAGTTTCAGTTAACTCTTCCAATTCAATAAAATGTTAACCGTCAATAAAAAATCAACTGTTAACTCAAATCACTAACCATTTTAGTAAATAAGCCAAATTTATGTTGCCGATAATAGTTAATATTTTGGAACGAGCAGGTTAATAAGAAGAGTTAATAAGAATTGTTCTCGTTATTATATCAATAAAAACTGTTTGGAATTTCGTCTCTTAGTTACCCGATTCGGGAGATAATGCTCTTGTATAGAAACAAAGAGCTCACTATTGAGACTTCCTTTCAGAAAAAATGTTATTATTTTAATTTAGTCCCATTTTTACATCCTCAGTTTTATGAACTACATTTTAAAGTTTCATAAAACTAAGATTCCGCCGTGTTTTAGTATAAAATAGTAAATTTTTCCCATTGTAAAAATTTAAATTCACCAGTATTTCTTTATTTAGTACGAGTTTAATTTCGGGAAAAGTAGGTAGCTAGTTTGAACATATAAAGCAAAGGCAGCATTATCCAGAAATAAATGGAACATATTTCACGAGATTTTATTTCTCTCTGCCAGAGGCTACGGGGAAATCTTAAATTTAAATTACTGTATTTTACAAAGTTTTACGATGTTGCAACATGTTAAATAGTACTTTTTGTAAATAATAGGTACAAGTAAGTCTGTAAAATTTATTATTTATTTTTTTTGTACAATTTCTTTATGCTGCAATTCCAAAAAAAACACGAAAGTACTCGAAGGAAAAAAATTTCTTTGTACATTTTTATGTTATACATAGGTATATTATTATGAGTCGCTGAGCACTCTTTATGTTACCCCTAATGTTCCAAATTTAGATATCCAAAATATCACTTAGGAGTTACCGATTCTGTGATATGAAAGGCTAAAATTTTGAGTTTTTTTGATAATGTTACCTAATATTATATTCATACAGAGAGTAGAAAATCTGAGAGTTCAGTTTCCGTCTAATCCGCAACATTTTAAAACTGAAGTTCCACTTAGAAAGTATAAATGTACTAACAAGAGGGATTTCCTCAATATGCTTTCGGCAGTGATATAAAGCAGGCATCTGAAAGAGTAACGTTAATTCAACGGGAGCGAGTTTCATTGGAAGATTTCCCTGTTCTCTGTTCCCGATTTACGAGTGAACCTTTATGCCTCGATGTTTTAGCCTTTTACTTTAACCACAACTACTTCCCCATTGATCTGGCTCCATTACGGGCCATAAACTGTATAAGGTTTTTCATCTTGCCGGTGGTTTCTTTCTCTCAATAAGCGTTTCTATCCTCTAGCTTTGCCGAATTGCGGTTGTGTGAATCCACTTGTGTCCAGAATTTAGCAGACATTGTGTACAAAACCCGGACATCGGTTTAGAAATCCTTTGACATATCTGCGTCAAGTTCATAGCGCAGTCCTAAAGTTTTATTTTTTGTTAAAAACTCGCTTCAGACCAAATTCAACTTAAACTATTTTCAAGTTTGAAAAGTTTTTATAAAACCTACGCACCTGAAAGTATGACGACGTTTTGGATCAACATGCTATAAGAGCTCATCTAGATCGTCATACATAATTCAGGAGGCTACTACCTACTGTTCCGCAAATATTATTCCCACCCGGCACCTACGTCTTATGTATGTTAGTCTCATGTTTGTTTATGTTTACAAAGGAGAATGTTGTAACAGGCTTAAACAATCTTCATGTAGATAAACTTTCAGATTGTTCTATAGAATTGCTTTTCTGTACGCGAGTTATGGTATAGTAAACTGCTAAAATAATTAATATTATGGCTCTAACGACAAACAATTTCAAATTCAAAGAAATAATTTGGGTGAAGTGACGGGAGCTTTAAACGGTGCGAGGAATCATCACGTTTGTACCAGTGTTGGTGTTAGTGCTCGGTTCAGACCTGCCGAGATGTTTGGGCAAGCGTTAGCATGATTCACGCATATTCACTAACATAAATGTGGGCTCCAAAGTAATAATTTTACTAATATTTCAGTTTTGGTATGCCAATTGATGAAATACTCGTAGCAATTTCGTCGTATCAACTTCTACAATTAGGCACAACCCAATTTTTACCAGCTCAGGGAAGTTGTCACCCCGAATTCAAACGGCATTCGTTTGTCCACCCTTCAAAAAAAGTTATGACGGCGTTGAAAAAATTGACATCACTACCCCCATGAACTAATTCCATTGATGTTTAAACGGTATTCGCTTCTGCACGATTTGTCCATGTTTGTCCAACCAAAATTTTACAAAAAAAAATTTATGGCAAAATTTAAAAAATAGATTTTTTTTTGAGGGTGGATAAACGTGGACAAACCGTGTATAAACGAATATCGTTTGAATTTTATTAAAAATCGCACTTAGGGGTGCCAATTTCGCTGAGGTCTAATCACTTATTTTCGCTTATCACTTATTAAAAAAATGTAGCAGCATCAAATGTTGAAAGTGTCTTTTGCCACGTGTAAGAGTAAGAGGTCAAAGCCTGCAAAGCCTCTCTCATACACTGACTATGAGGTTTTACTCTTAGCTCACTGTTAAAGTACTGCTCCCGTTCACTTACCTTATTACCTTACACAGTGCGTGGTTAATTTCAACTGCAGAAGGCCCGTGAAACCATTAAGTTAACGGCCAGATTTCTGTGGCTGTTTCTGGAAAAGCTCTAGGCGTAAAATAAAGCAAATTTGGTTATTTTTCACATTTTGACATAAAATTGGTTCCAAAAATGATAATTAAATTATTAATTTAAGAAACTACATACCGTGCATAGACAAATTCGATCAAAGGCTTGACAAAAAGCGATTCGTAGATCAACAAAAACTGCATCATTCATATTGGATCATAAATTAAGTTCCTGCCATAAGATTTTGAAAAATAATCTTCCCCAAATGTTCAAACAAACTCAAGTAATTTTTTTAAATATTACGTTTGATCGAAACACTTAATTTCTAATTATACAGGGTGTCTGCTTAAGGCTGGCCACCGGCCATATCTCGGAAATTAATGGGCCTATAACCTCAAAATAAAAAATTTCCAGACATAAGTGACCACGAGAAATTCAATGAAAATATTTTCAAGATGGCCGCACTTCCGGAAATACCGGAAGTTGACACCTACTTCGTTATTTTAACGGAAACACCCTGTAAAATATTATATTTTTTAAATGTCTGAAGAAATCGAATACAGGTGGTTTTCACCATTGGAATTTAGATTGAGCAGTTTAGGAGTTATTGACAAGTGAAAATCGAAAATTTTCAACTTTAAAGCAGTGTAGAACTAGAACGGCTTAAGATATCTAAAAACGGTTTACATGTCCCTATCTTAACTTTTCACACAGTATCCTACTATGTGCTTTAAATTTTAATACAGGGTGATGAAAAATCGGATAATTTTCATCACCCTGTATTAAAATTTACTCTACATAGTGGGATAAAACATAAAAAGTTAGGATAGGAACATGTAAACCGTTTTTAGATATCTTAAGCCGTTCTAGTTCTACACTGCTTTAAAGTTGAAAATTTTCGATTTTCACTTGTTTATAACTCCTAAGCTGCTCAATCTAAATTCCAATGGTGAAAACCACCTGTATTCGATTTCTTCAGACATTTAAAAAATATAATATTTTACAGGGTGTTTCCGTTAAAATAACGAAGTAGGTGTCAACTTCCGGTATTTCCGGAAGTGCGGCCATCTTGAAAATATTTTCATTGAATTTCTCGTGGTCACTTATGTCTGGAAATTTTTTATTTTGAGGTTATAGGCCCATTAGTTTCCGAGATATGGCCGGTGGCCAGCCTTGAACAGACACCCTGTACTAGAATTCCTATGAATTTGCATAAGAAAACTAGCTTTTTGCATATCCGTTAGGTATTACATAAATTATGTTTTTCACATAGTTTTTACTTCTTTTGTAGCTTATTAGCTTTAATTATTGACATTTCAGCCAGTCAAGTAATTGATCCACAGGCGTGGAGAGCGCCTGTGCATGTTTTTGATTGAACAGCAATTGGCAGTAAAATAGCCTTTTCAAACTGCCTAATAGACGTTTGTATACTTGGAGATCGCCTCAAGATGCCCCAGGACATGTCGTCAGAAATCAGATAAATTACATTCTAATTAACAGAAGGTTTAAAAACGCCGTTACATCAATGAAAACATATCCGAGTGCAGACATTGGATCAGATCACAACCCGTTGGTTGGGACAGTTAAACTCAAGCTGAAAAGGGCAAATAAACGAAAAACTGGCAAATATGACCTAACACAACTAAAAAATGTGGAGATAAAGCACAATGATGTACAACAATATATTATAAGACAAGAAATTACCCGGGCGGAAGAGGTCACTGATATACAGACGAAAATTAACAAACTACAAGAGATTAATGAAAAATTCTTGAAAAACATCTACGTGCGAAAAGAATTAAAAGAAAATCATGGATAACAGATAATATATTGGATATGATGGAGAGCAGGCGAGAACTTAAAGGGAGAGACAACGTAAGATATAAACAGATCGACAAGGAAATAAAGAAAGAGATTAAAATAGCTAATAACAAATAGCTAGAAGAACAATGCCAAGAAATAGAAGACCTAGAACACAAATACGACTCATTCAACCTCCACAAAAAAGTCAAAGAGGCGGCAGGACTTTACAGACCAAAAAGAACTGCAATATTAACAGACAGCCAAGGAAACATAATAATTAACTTGGAAGAAATTAAAAACCGCTGGAAAGAATATGTAGAAAAAACGTTCACAGACGATAGACGAAATGCCGAATACAAAAACAACTGTGGCACGGGGCCCTTAATTGAACATGATGAGGTAAAAGCTGCTATACAGTCGATGAAGGATGGCAAGGCAACAGGACCAGATAATTTCCACTCCGAATTCCTGGATAGTGCTGGAACTTATGGATAGTACAGGAATAGAGTGGCTCACAACAATATTTAACGATATTTATAACTCGGGTATCATTCCAAGCAACTGGCTGAAATCTACCTTCATAACTCTGCCCAAAACGCCGAATCCAAAAACATGCGGAGATTATAGATTATTATATTTATCAGCCTCATGAGCCATCTCCTGAAAGCGTTCCTGAAAATAATTAATCGGAGAATACACCAAAAGTGTGAGAGCCATATAACTCGAACACAGTTTGGCTTCCGAGATGCCCTGGGTACAAGAGAAGCCCTCTGCGCTGTCCAAGTTTTGTTTCAACGTTGTAGAGATGTCGGCTGTGATGTATACGTATGTTTTGTTGATTATCAGAAAGCCTTTGATAGAATTAAACACGATGACTTGATGTCGATGCTTCAGACGGTTGATCTGGATGACAGAGACCTTCATATAGTTAATAATATTTACTATACAATCAGTCAGCAGTCGTCAGAATAGGAGATCAGTTAACAGAAGAAATTGCAATAAGAAGAGGCGTGAGGCGGGGCTGTGTGCTATCTCCATTGCTCTTCAACTTGTACTCAGAGCACATTATGAAACTGGCTTTGGACGATCTCGACGAGGGAATTCTTATAAATGGTGAACGTCTGAACAACATCAGATACGCAGACGATACGATTGTATTTGCGGATAGCTTGGAAGGTCTACAATCCCTGATAACACACATGGCGGACGTCAGTCAAAGATAAGGACTCGACTTCAATATAAAGAAAACGAAGTATATGGTCATTACTAAAAAGCAAGCTTCACTCGGTCAACTATCAGTCAACCAGCAACCGATTACAAGGGTTGGAAGTTATACCTACATACCTGGGCACGAACCTAAATGATCAATGGGATCACTCAGTGGAGATTAAGTAAAGAATTGAAAAAGCAAGATCAGCTTTCATCAAAATGGGATCCATATTCAGGAGTCGCAACCTTAAGTTGAAAATCAAGATACGCTTACTGAGATGCTACGTGTTCTCAGTTCTGTTTTATGGAGTAGAGTCCTGGACATTATCCGAGGCATCTATGAAGAAACTCGAAGCTTTTTTTGAGATGTGGTGCTACAGGCGCATACTAAGAATCTCCTGGGTGAACCATATCAGCAACAAAGAGGTATTACGCAGAGTCAGTAGAGACTGTATAATCGTCAACAGTGTGAAACGACGGAAACTCGAATACCTGGGCCACATAATGCGCAACGAACATCGATATCGTCTATTACAGCTGATCCTGCAAAGATCTATAGCAGAAGAGGTCTAGGAAGAAGAAGAATCTCCTGGCTGCAGAATTTACGTAAATGGTTCAACATGAGCACTACAGGACTATTTAGAACAGCAGTGAATAAAGTCAGAATAACCATGTTAATAATAGCCAACATCCTGAAGGGATAGGCACTACAAGAAGAAGAAGAAGTAATTGATCGCGGTAAAGTTTACGGCGGTTGTAATCTGCTATTACCTGTAATCTGCTATCAGCATATATCGGCAGTTTGCCGCTCACTTTAGTTAAGTTCCTTAGCTAACATCACGATCCGCTTTACTTATATTCTTGTGATTAACATCTGTCTAAACTTTATATCACGTTCATATAAAAAATGTGAATAGGAAAAAAAAGAGCTATTTTTTCTTGAATATTTGAAGTTTTACATGAAATACCTAATTAACAAGCAATGCTAATTTCATCGCCCGCAGGAGAGTAAAATAAACAAAGATAAATAGGAAAGTATACTCAAATAATTGTCGATAGTCAACCCCGTACGTTTTCTCCCATTATTCAGAAAGCTCAAGAAAATAAAATCCACCAAATGATAAAGCTTGATAGATTGAACTTAATTACAAAAAGTTAGGTAATAAATATTCTGTTTACCTGCTTCTACATGGGGATTGGCTGGATGCATAACAATACCATAAGTTGTCTTTACCAAGACGAAAGAGAAAAATATCGATCAGAAGATAGAGATGAGGAAGCATTGAGTTTGTCCGTCCAATTGGATCAGTCAGCTTCATATATCACTGACGTCGTTATTTTACTTTTCTTGCTTACTTACCTAATAGTTATTCGTGAATGTTTACATTCTGCTGTTATTGCGCGATAGGTAGGTACACTACCAGCAATATCAAATAATTTATAATAGTTTCAAATTTAAATAGTCTCAGTGAGGCTAGGGACAACTTGATTAATGGTTCAAAATCTTACTGAGTTCCTGCAATATGTAACTTCTAAGAAGGATCACCAAAAAAGACATACCAGTCAAATTGCATTACTTATTCTTTAGTTACATTTATCACATCTAAAATTCATAGAATACTCAACCGAGATAAAAATGATTAATTATTTAACAAACAAAAAAACAGGTACAAGAAAACGCGCACAAAGAAACTATGCAACGTGCAATGTTTCGCGTATAATTTCAAAATGAAAAAGATGGAGAATTTCTGCCTTCCCTTGAGCTTCGGCTCATCCTTTCGACTAAATACGGGAAGACAATAGCCGTCTGGTGATCCATGCAGAGTCATCCGAATACCACGGTTGATTAGAGAAGTTTTTCCTTTGTATGATTGTCATGCTAATAACGGCGGGTATTTGAATATCGCCATTTGCATCCCTGTGAGCCCGCCTCGTTAGATACCGCTGTGATTCTTGTGCTTCCACCATCCTTTTCTCTTCTAAATGCGGGAAAAATTATGCCTGCAGGTATTTAATGTTACCGAGTAAGCCTGGAAATGTTGAAGGAGAAGTCGTTACATGTCCTTTATCGACCTAACCGGAACATCACCACAGGAGATATATACCAGAGGACCACGTCTCAAATCCCCAGGGGGTGGATAATTATATAAACGTAGGATAAGTAGGATAAGAAGGGAGTATCAACTTAAGAACTGAAATAAAAATTAACTAATATTAGAGTGTTTCCTGTTTGAGAGCACACTTACGAAATATATACCTAAGTATAAAATGGCGCTTTCAAAACAAGAGATATTTCCGGTTTAAGTTTTAGTGCATATTTCGAAGCAAATGCTCAACAACAACATGAAGACACAACCAGTTAAAAAAGTTTCAAAAGTTTCCAGGCCAGTTCAGCCAACCATATTTTATGAAAATTTTAAAGATTGTATTTGTACAAATTATTGATGACGCCACTGCTTAAAAGATGACGATGCTGAGCTATGGAACTAACGAATAATAATAATTCGAGTAAATTTATTTCTATTGTTGCAGCGTATAAAGCTAGGTACGCACTAGCGATTTTTAGTCGCGCGACTGTTTGGCCGCAAAAATGCAAAAATGAAACATTAATGTTCTAATAATATATGCTATACAGGGTGTTTTAAAACACCCAGTATGATACCCTGATGTGATATGCTGATAGATACCCTGCCTTGTTCTAAGAAAAAAGGCAAATGTACCGTTTTCAAGTTACAGGGTGTAAAAAATTCATTTATTCGACGATATATCTCAGAAATTGGTTGAGGTACAGAACCCAGTTTTAGTACACATCTTATATCCAGTGATTGATTTATTAGACCCTCAGGAATATTTATCATCACTAACCGATGCATTATCTCGGAAAATGAGAAAATTAGAGTAATTCCTCCTCCCAAAGCTCTCCAAATGGTGATAAAAAAATTCAAAAACTAAAATTTAATCGCGAAAATCGTCTCCCGGAGGTTTTCTCTCGGCGATAACATATTATCTACTTTTTGCGGGCTAATTGACTTTTTTTATGGCAGTGAAATAAATTATAAAATAAAATGATCAAAAACAAGTCATGTTTTTGTCCACAACAAAATATGTTGCCACTTTTATGTTTTTTATCATAAAATACTGTTTTTCTTGAAGACAGTTCACATTGAAGCTTTTGACCAGGAGCATCTTTTTATGTATAAAAAATCACAGTTTAAAATAATGCCAATTTTCCCAGTGTCGTAGAAATTAGGGGAGAACAATTTAAAAAAAATTAAGTAACCCAAAAATCTACGGCACAACCATAAAGAAATGAATTTAAGTAAAAACTCAAAAAGTAAATAATATTAATGATAAGATAAAAAAAATTCAGTTTCATATTTTCAACGGTTCCTGATATTCCTCCGTCAAAAAACTAAAAAAAAAATCTTTTTACTCGAACTTTGTGGATCTACAAACCTATGTTAAAAGGAACTTTTTTTCTCAGAACGCGCCATAAGGAATCATTCTCTTCAATTTTCGACACATGTTTTGAAACACCCTGTATATTAAATTATCGCGTAATTAAAAAGTCGTGGGTCGATCTCATTGATAACTTCAAGTAACTAAACGGTAATTTTAAAAGAACTGGTTTTTATAAGAAATACATGTTAATTTACATAATATGTCTATAGTTGAGAGTGTTTTTTTTTTTTAATCTAGACATTGATCGACACTTTCTACCTGGGACTGCACCAAATTTTTATTCCTGGAATTCTATCGCCTCCTGCTTTGGATTTTAAAGGTAATTTTTGTACTTGTTTTGTTAGCCATGGTTGGAGTTTCTTAAGTTATATTTCAATGATCTATAGCGAGGGGTAAACCACTGAGGAAGTAGGTGTACATCATAGAGGACGAAGTATTGAGGAAGTACGAGGAAGTAAGGAAGAAGTATGAGGAAGTACGAGGAAGTACGAGGAATTACGAGCAAGTATGAGGAAGTACGAGGAAGTACGAGGAAGTGTAGAGGAATTATTGAGGAAGTTACCGTAAATTACTTTATATGCAGTGTGACCCATTTGTTTTTGAAACAGCCTATACAGTGTGGAAAAGCCAAATGGAAAAAATTCTATAATAAATAAATGAGACGCGTGCGAAAAAGCGCTCGGAGACGTCGATTAGTTTTTTTGGTTACGTATTTTTTTCAATGAAAACTTTTTATACAGGGTGTGTCATCTATAACAGTGGTCAATACCAACTTTCTCATTTCAAATCAAACACCCTATACCTATATTATTTTATTTTGAGATTGCCTGAAAAAATATAATAATAATGGTGTTTATAATTCAAATTTGTAAGGAGTGATTTTTGAGTTATAAACAAATGAAAATTGCAATTCTTTAATTTCAAAACAGTGTACACCGATAACGGCTCAAGATGTTAAAAAACGGCTTACATGTCCCTATCTTAACTTTTCATGTAGTACCCTATTAGAATTTAAAATTTTAAGAAAATCTGATAATTTTCATCACCCTGTATGAAAATTTAAACTATCTAAATAAGGTACTAAATGAAAAGTTAAGATAGGGACATGTAAGCCGTTTTCCGACAACTTGAGCCGTTATAAGTGTATCTATACACTGTTTTGAAAACGAAAAATTGCGATTTTCATTTGTTTATAACTCAAAAATCACTCGTTACAAATTTGAATTATAAACACCATTATTATTACATTTTTTCAGGCAACCTGAAACTAAAATAATATGTATAGGGTGTTTGATTTTAAATACAAAAGTTGGTATTGACCACTGTTACATGACACACCCTGTATAAAAAGTTTTCATTGAAAAAAATGCGTAACCAAAAATACTAATCGACGTGTCCGAGCGCTTTTTCGCACGCGTCTCATTTATTTATTACAGAATTTATTCCATTTGGCTTTTCCACACTGTATAATCTTAATTTATGGTGCGATTTTAAAGAAATTTCTTTTAAATCATAGAGCTTGATAAACTATATTTTGGAAGCAAAAAGCGTCTCATTCCTACAAAATCCAAGGCCTACTAGATCAGTGTTTAGGGAAACTACTCGGAAATTAGCTCCACTTCCGATGAAGATAATGAATGATGTCACTGTTTCTCTTGACGATTCCACTGATACGGAAGATAACACTGACGATAGTGTTAGTTCGAAGATAAAAGGCAGGGTAGAAGGTGAAAGTGAAAATCACGCTAATGAAGCAAAATTCCGAGCAAAAACCTTGCACTTTGGTACAATTTTTTTTTCCTAAATGTGTGTTTGTTAATCTGCTTTTATTATTATTTTTAGACTGACAAATATAACGCGTTTTTTTATGACGAAATATGGTATGTAGGCAGAATCATTGAAAACACAACTGACAACCAATAATGCAAAATTCAGCTTTTGCGACAAGATTTGGATTCAATCTGGTATGGCCCAAAACCGAGCCCTAACCCAAGACATTGCAACAGTGGACGAAAAATATATATTTGACGGTCCTATAAATTTACTTGGCAATTTATGAATTTGAGGGGATATACCTACAAAGAATAATTACTTGGGGAGTGAGGAAGTCGAAGGAAGTACGAGGATGTATGGAGGAAGTACGAGGAAGTATGGAGGAAGTATGAGGAAGTGCGAGGAAGTACAAGCGGAAGTATGGAGGAAGTACGAGGAAGTATGAGGAATTATTTGACAAAAAGGAAGTAGGTGTACAAAATATGACTCAGTGGTTTGCCTCTCGATCTATAGTTACTGGATCTAAATCTGCGACTAAGACTTAATTCAAATTTTGTACATAGCTTAGTAAACTTTGTTACAAGATATATACAGGTATAAGAATATTATACATAATATCTCAACGTAAGTTCCGATAGAACTTTAGATAATCGAATGGAAAGAAAATGAATTTTTAAACCAGAAATCTCTTTTAATCTCAGAAAATTACAAGGTAGATGAAAACACTCAAAAAAGTAAACAGAAAGCTGAGAACAAAAGCAAGATAAGAAGGGATTCTATCAAAATACACTTTATATTCCTGCGAAGACCGATGGCTTTTGCAAGATAAATATACTAATATAGAGTTCCTGCAGCCGTGGAATTGAAGGAAATATCAAGTAATAAATATAATGGAGACCAGCAGCTGAAATTTACTTTGGAAACTTTCGCTGAAGCTCTTCCACTACTCGCAGAAATAATCTATTACGAAAAGGAGTATAAGTATACATACCTACCTGAAATATTAAAGTTTCAGTCCAACGTCTTTGAACATTTTGGCACGATAAATATTTACCATAAAATACACATACCTCCTACGATAATTATACTAACGAAGTACTACGAAAAGGCATGCAATATATAACTCAAATAAGACACGACATGCCCTGTTTTAAAGCAAATAATTTTTTATAAAATCCCTTCAAGGGGATTACCTATACGTTTTTATCATAGTTTACCAAGCTAAATGAAATTTTGTGGTTATAATATAAATTGTTAAATATTGAGATACACCTTAAGATTGTTGATATAGAATTAACAACAAGCCAATGAATGATTACGTAACCTTTAAAATGCCATTAACAAGTTATATAATGTTAATATTAATTAAATCTTAAATTAGTTTGTTTATGAATCGTTTTTGCTACCCATCGCAACTAAGCAATATGCCCTCCGAAGTTTCCTCTGCTCCAGTTTGCTTTGAATAATTATTATGAGAAGAGAGGAATGGGTTGTACCTACTTTAAAGTCAAAAAACGGACCATACCCTGTCCTACGCATCAATATGTTTTATCATAATATGTATACAGGGTTCGCCTATAGCTTGGAGCTTAAAGGATGTTTTTGTTATTTTATTTAATTGATGTTGTAATTAATTTTATGTATAGTGACTCTCAATAGCAGTGTGGATAAAATAGAGTGTACACTTTTTGATTGAACAGCCGCCATCTTGCGTTTGGTACAATAAGAATGAAGGAAAACGTATCAAAATGTGTAGCTGCTAAGATTGTAAGTAAGTTTTTTTGCTTAGTACCTCGGTACCAATATGGTACCATTTGAAAAAAATGAATCCAGCTCAAAAAATCATTCCGGTGCGCATAATTTGTCCATAAATCACTTAATTTAGTACTTTGAACAAAAATTCGATTTTTCTAGCATTAGATGATCCAATTGGAGTAAAACGAAATAGTCATGGCACACTATAATTGAGAAATAAAAAATTAAATTAAAACAAATTTGACATTTAAAATGGTACTTATGTGGTATTGTTGGATTCGTACAAGTGTATAGAATCCAAAAATATAATAATATATAGGGTGTCCCATCTAAAAATAAAAAGTTGGTAGCATTTCCGGAAAAACCGGATGTGGGAAAAAATTCAATTATCTGTTAAAAAGTGCGCTCTATCGAGAATATGCGACGTACCAAATTTCAAAAAATTATCTCAAAAAATAAAGAAAAAAAAAGGGGGGTACCATGCCTGTGACACACACTGTATACTAAACGTAACTTTAGGCAATAAGGACATTAAATGTAGAAGTTTTTCTGAGTAAAATTTTCTGTCCGTTGATTTTTAATGGTCACTAAATTTATCACGATATTTTTTTTAAAAGCACTAGAATCGAATAAAAATGTCCTCTTAATTTTTTAATATGCGAAGAACAATTCCTAAATAACGGCTGTAAGAATAAGACGATATTCTGAAACATTTATAGCGTAAAAATTTATTTGAGTTTCGTTTGATCCATGACTTCTGGGACACTCAGTATAATAAATTCAAATTTTATGGAGCTAAATGTAAAAACTTATTTAAAAATCGGAAATTATGAATAATTCACTGGTCACATATTACATCAAGTGCACTGTAAAGTAAAAATCCATTACTGCGGATAAATATGACTACCCACGTTGCTGCTGAGACACCCAAGTATAGCAACAGTGGCTATTCACTTTTTTCATAAAACGGCCAATATTACCATAAATTTGATCCTAACAGCGTTTCATTCTGAAAGGTTAAAATGAAATAAATTGCAATCAAAACTGAAGATATAGCCCACTCCATTTTAATACTAACTCTAAGGTAAGTTATTAACAATTTTCTTCTTGAGGAAGTTTGCGAGTATCTGCGTGCACCAGATTAGGGCAAGCAGTTGTACAAATGATCTCGCATCTTCAGTAATTTGTCTTGGGGGGAGGGAACTTTCCCCAAGTGGATATCCCTAATAGACATACAATCAATGGCGATTGAAGGCGCAACCGGTGTTTGTACATTACGAACAGGGCTTGAGACCCCTCAGGACTACTTATGAACACTTTGAGAGGATGTCATGAAACATAATTTCTACGCGGAAAGTCGGGCCCCGTTAATTAAAATTAAGCTTATTTACATATTGATTTTTCCAATTTGTATTTAAACATTTGAATCAGAGGGGTGGATTTAATTGGATCAAATACAGGGTGCATGAATCATCTTACTAATATTTAATAATCACTTAAAGCTCGAATACTTATCAAGAATCTCGAGAGCAAAAGAGGGACGGTAATATTACAACAACACTTAAGCAGGTTACATGTAAGTAAATATAATATACCCACCGCGCCTTGTATAAATATTGTACACGTGAAAAAAAGGCTACTTAATTAACTAAGGTATGTACTTAAACTATAAGTTTAAATTTAATTGAAATCTGATCAATTTATATGTTTTTATTAAGAGACAATCTGTTGAAATATTGTCGCACACCCGACTGTACTATTAGCAGATCAAACTACCAAGACCAGCAGTGATATATGTTCTTTAACATAAACCAGACAAGAGTATGCATACACGGGACTATTGCATTCGAAAACCTGCTATGGATAGTCGCAAAATACACCAACTGGCTACGTTCCTGCTAACCAAGGGCACCATGTTCCGCAGAGTGAAAATATAGGAAGACAGACTTTTCGCCAGGTGATCAGTATGGTATTCCCAAGTCATTTTAGAGTCCAACTTACTGTACTCCAAGAAAGCGAACCTCGGAAGCAGACGCAGACTGTGTTAAATCGCTTAAGGAAAAACACGTTCTTACCGTTTTTTCAGCGTTCAGTTGTTGAACGGTTGGAAGTGACCCACTCCGAGACCCTCGGCTCAAAATCATAGAGTCTAAGTGACAGATCTGCCAGCCCAGCATTTCTTATCACCAGAGTCGTGTCATCCGCAAACAATATGAGCAAAGCCCCAGACAAAAAGTTCGGGAGATCATTTACGTAAATTAAAAACAGGATAGGTCTCAACACTGATCCCTGGGGAACACCAATGGTGTTGTCGAGTAAATCCGATTCGACATCATTCTGGAAGACAGCCTGTCTTCTGTCCGTAAGATAGGATCTCATAAGCTCAAGTGTATTCCCCGTGAATCCATAGAGATATGCCTTCTCCACTAAAACGTCCACACTGGCGCATTTTAAAGATCAAAAAACAATGCTCCCGCATACTCACCGTCGTTAAACCGATCATATACAGCAGTGATGAGGGAAATCGAGCCGAGACAGGTGAACGAGACTTCCTGAATCCGTACTGTCACCGAGAAAACAACTCATTATACTCAAAATGATTTTATAATTCTATTTTTTAATAAAGCCGTTTCGGACACCTTGACTAATACAGATATAATAGATATCGGCCTAAAGTTAGAAGGACTCGAAGCCCTTTTTGTATACAGGTAAGACAATCGATACTTTCAGACTATCTGGAAAAACATTATGTAGCAATATTATAGGAAAGCTGAAATTTTGGTACCTAACACTAATCAACAGAAAATTTTGATCAAACGTTACATAGCAATTGTGCTTAGAGAAGTTGTCTTTCACACTCCTCAGGGATCTCAATGACCCTTATCTGGCAAAATGGTACGTCGGCTTATACTGAAAGAGCTGATTCTGAAAGTTTCAGAAAAGATATTCAGAAAAGATGAAAATTTTAACGAAGTTTCACAACTAATGGAGAAACATGTCTATGATTACCTTTCATTAGCGCGGTTATCGGCCTTTTATAAAAAAATCCTAGTTAAGGTGAGAAAAACCTTACTGGACGAGGAAAAATAAATACTGATAAGGGAAAACCATGTAGACTATATTAATTATACCCTATTTTAATTATTTTTGTCTATAGACAGGGTTAAATGCAAATTAATTTTAATAAGGCAAAAGTGTTTATATTGTCATTATAATTATTCATTATAACTGCAATAAATAATTTACGAGTAATTGACGATGTAGTTAAATGAATGAAAACCTAACTTAATCATCCCTTGTATATACAGGGTGTTCTACAAGCTCTATGACAAACTTTGACAGATGGTAGGTTGCTTGATTTTAAACATATTTTTTTTCAATAAACATGGGTCCGATTCGTTTTTGTTTAGAAGTTACAAGCATTTAACCTTTATTAACAATCAACAATAAAAATTTAAATTAAATGATAATCACAAAACTTAAGACTATAAAAATTGTTCGAAATGTCCACCCTCAGCTTGAATGCAAGCCTCACATCGACGAACTAAAGATTCGGTCACTCGAAGAATGAGATTTGGATCATTTCTTATTTGGTTGGCTGCATCTTGAATTCTTTCAAGTAACTGCTGATGGGTAGCGATTTCAACATGGTAGACCAGCTGCTTCATGTGTCCCCATAAATAAAAATCCAGAGAATTCAGATCGGGAGAACGAGGTGGCCATGATATTGGACCTCCTTGACCTATCCATTTATTCGGGAAATGTTCATTTAGCCAAGCAGCAACTTGTATTCCTCTATGTGGTGATGCTGATACCACATATTTTGAATAATATTGAGTTGCACGTCATCAATAAACTCTAAAAGGTCGTGTTCTAAGAATGCTTGTAACTTCTAAACAAAAACGAATCGGACCCATGTTTATTAAAAAAAATATGTTTAAAATCAAGCAACCTACCATCTGTCAAAGTTTGTCATAGAGCTTGTAGAACACCCTGTATTTTATAGTAACTAAAGTGGGTAGTTGATCAAAGTTGCATTATTATATTCACTTATTACAACAGTGAAAGAGAGGGCGCAAAGAAGTACAAGGCACGTGCCTTCTGAAGTTCTCCTAGCACTAACTGCAGAAAAAAATCTCAAAGGAAACCGTATATTATCTCAGAAATTAGTCTAAATAATTTAACGAGCGATGTTTTAAAGAACTTGAGAGAGAGTAGAGTGCGTTTAGTTTCAAAGTTCATCAATAATTCGGAAGTTTGAAAGCCTTGGGCAATATCAAGTAGCAACTCCTGTCTGCTCCATGCTTTATTGCAAAATTTAAGACGCCTACCTCTAAATAATAATCAATATTCCTGCCTTCTCTATTCCAGATTTTTATTATACGAAAAGGCTTTTACGATCGGACTTTCGACGTTTCAGACTGATTTATGTCTTAAATAGTTAACTTCAAGTCGATTAATTTTCGATTCTTACTTATTTACTTATTTACTTATTTTTTATTACGTGTTAGGAACTTTTAATTTCTCGTAGAGCAATAGCAGGTAGGTAGGTACATTGTCTTATTACTTATTAAAATGTGTAAATTTATAAATGAAGAATCATTATGGAATAAATAGGCAGACGATGGGTTATTTAAGATGTACCTGTCCCTTAGGTATACAGTAAACTATAATATTTAGTACAAAAAAAAAATAAAAAATAAAAAAAAACTTTCTAATAGTTTTTTCCTTTACACCTAACTTGATTTTTTATGTCGAGACATCGCTAACTGGTAGTATTAAAGACAAAAACAGTAGAATTTTATAAAACATTAGTGTTTTATTCATAATCAATAAATATGCAGAGATTCTACGAAGTAAGGGTTGAAAACATAAATTTTACAAAAATTAAACTTTTTGTAAGCAGAAGGCGGTTTCAAATATAAGAGATTATTGCTTGTGTATTACATACTTAATCGACAAGTGTGGCGTTTACAATTAATATGTATATGAATCAATTTTTAGTACCTATGTCTATTATTGCCTATTGTTGGCCTATATTTCATTTTCCAATTCAATATTATGAAATCGATAACATATTTCCAACGACAGAAGGATAAGCTGTATGTGTAACTAGGTAAATAACAGCCGCAAATTAATCATTAATGACGCAAAAAACTAACTACATAGTTCAAAATAACATAGATATTAATTATTTTCGGTGAAAACTAGATTATAACCGATTAATAGTATATGTATTATGAATTTTATTTTACATTAATTATATTATGTAACAAATAAATATTATTTCATGACAACAAGGTACTGTGTATATTTGACTGAACTCTGTAAATTTAAAATAAATGTAGCGTGGACTAAATTATGCAACCCCTAATTTTATTTGATATAATTTACACCTATATGTAGAATCCTGGGATATGCTTCTGATAAATAGCCTTTTCGTTGGCAATAAAACTCGTATTCTACAGGGTTTCCACCGAACTTTAAACTTAAATAAAACAAGTTGACCCCAGCCAAGTCATAACCAGGCTAGATAATATCTCTTCATGAAAATATTGAACAATATATAAAATGACTGGGAAATTAGTAAAGATGGCAACGCATATATTGAGAAAATACATCTTTATTAAAAAGCATTAAATTTTTTTAAACTAATATTTTTTTCAAAAATTGAAAGAGAAAATAACGTCTTCATCTCGCGGAGAATAGCTATTATTCACTCGAACGTTCCAACACTCGCCTAAAAAAGTTTCATCCTCGTGAATAATAACCATTATTCCCTAGTTGAAGAATATACTTGTGTATACTATCTTTGTTTCACTTTCGGTTCACTCTAAATAACCGTCCGAGACATAAATTATCGAAAATATTGTTCTTATAACAATTTTTGTACAAACAATTATTATTATTCTCTATTATAAAACTTTTATAATTATCAGTACATATTATAAAATAACAACTTTTTGACCTTCCTAAAATTTCTGCAGGGAGGGGGCGATTTTTCGGTTTTAAGCTCGTTACATGCCCAGCTAAGCAGTAGCCTTTATGCGTTTCGGTGGGCGTTTAGAGTGTAATCCGGTGGCAGTAGACGGCAGTAGAATCATCCACAACGGCACAGATCGTATAATTCAAGAGCCGTTGCGTAGGCCTACAGACAATTAAGCTTAAAATAAAATTTGCATTGGTAAAAAATGTTTGAGGAGTCTGGCATTTCGTCGAATAAAATCTTGCAGTCGCAGGAAGGAACAGATTTCAAGGAAAAAAAATCAAGACCAAGGTACGAAAATTTGAACACCATTTTGTCTAATAACAGTAATTCTGATTAACAGTTTCAATTAAAATTTAATAACCTGCAATAATAGTGAAATTAATAAGAATTGCCATATTTCTACCATTTTATGTAATTTTGGAACTCGTTAGATGCTACTTAGTCCTCGCAAGAAAAATAAGAACATAATACATGTATTGTTTTGTCACTTTTTGAAACTGCCTCATATGGGGTTGCCTCCTTTCCGGATAATCGTTCAAATATTTTGCCGCACTTCTTTTTGCATTTCGTTTACAATGAATGTAGAGGTACAAAACATACCACCTTTCTTCTGGACTGTAACTATTTCCATGATCTTGATGTTTAAACAAGAAGTCAAACCAAATACCTTGAACTCAAATCCGGGAAACTTTATCCAAAAAAATTAGATTCGCCCCAAACGAATAGATGTCGCTAGTTTAAGGTTTTTGATAAAACATGAATAATTGTCAAATAACGAAAAGCCTACTAATAAAAAAATATTCATTTGATAAAAATTGAAAAAAAAACACTTTTTAGGCATTTTTTTCAAGTAAAATCAGTGGATTCGTCGATCATGGGGAAAAGAAGGATTTGCAGGACATGTAAGATATATGATAGTCTAGGAAAAACCCCATGAAAAACTTAGACACACCATCCAGTTAAGAGTGGTTTGAAGTTTTCCAATACTTTTCAGATTCCGCGGACTGAGGTTATCTGGCTGTTAATGTAGATTTTGTTCACAAGAGTTTCAAATTATGTGACCAGTCTATTGTTTGTGTGGAAATTTTGTGAATTGCTTTAAAACTTCCAGCAAATTGGGTTCAAGGACATTCATTGACAATATGATCGATGGATTCTAAGTACAGGATGTTCGAAAATACAGGAAGCGCTTGCTATTAAATTTCATTTATGTAACATTAATATTAAATTACATTTATCGTGTCCTCTTCTTAAGCGATTTGTGCCCAAAGTTTCCTTTTTATTTCCAAACCGTTGACTACTGACGAAGGATCGTCGATTCAAGTATTGTTGGATAAAGAAACATTATACCTTTATCGGGAACGTATCTGGTGTTCAATAATTAACACGTCCCTAGTTGGCCTTGGAGATCGAACCGTATGTCATAGCCTAATTTTCTATTAATATAGAAAAGTAGATACTTATTAGTAAACTAGTCTATTCGACTTTCTATGATTGTGATCCGCTGTCACGGTTACTATCTGTAACTGTTTCGAGTTGTTTCAAAATAACTGTGATTTTACTGCCGGTTGTTAGTCTCAAATCATCGGTATTTCATTCGTAACTCTGAATCCTTCAGTAGACAATATACGTCAAATAGTCGTAAACAGTGTTTCTCGCACTTGGATTATCCAAGTTACAGGGACATAGACATTTTCCCCTATATTTTATGCGTAATAATAGCCGTTAATTATTAATAAAAATAAAATAAATACATCAAGAAGTATGAATATAATATTAAGAAGTAATATACCTATTCCAGCACGGATCGCTTCATTTCACGTTATAACAGGAGAATTTCTTAAACAATTTGTACAGATAAATTGTTATCTAATTTCCTGTATCATGTACAAGCATCACCTAGATAACAGAACGTAGTCTCCCGAAGGGCTAGTTCGGTACTGCCAGCTCCATGGATCCGTGCTTTTCCACCCTAGAGCTAATTAAGAGTATCGGATATTTCTAACACGGCTTGATGGATTTACGGGCGCTTCAGCTCGTGCAACTGAGACAAGAGATCGTTTATTAGCGCTTCTCCATTCAGCTCCGAGTGCAATATTTCCTCTAGTTACCCGTGTCTAGTCTTTTTTTTTATTTCTTATTTCGAAAATGAGATTATGCGGAAGGCATTTTCCGCTTCCCAATGGTAGGTATTTTCTTCCATCAGACATTGTTTTATTAGGAGATTTCAGGACGTAATTTATGCAAAAGGATAAATATTTGCTTTATTGATGGAAATTCGATCTTCTAATTTGATACAGGTATTAAGGACAAGCTTTGGGAGAGATTTAATCAGTAAGCATTAATCGACTTCTAGGTATACCGTGCGTCGTACAGTACAGTGTAAAGGTTAGGTGTGTATTCTAACAGTTCAGTGTATTTGTGTGTATAATATCAAAGACCTATAGAGCGGTTTCATATTAAATATTTTATTTTGAATTATGCTCGGCGCTACAAAAACAATAAAATAAACATGGAGCAGTCGTATAGTAACTCAAAGGAAATTAAATTCTCCGTTTCTGCTGTAGGTATTTTTCATTAAGCTCATTTGGAAGGTGTTAGTTTTAATGTATAAACATTTAGTTTGCGAAACTAGCTGTTGTTTCCACATCGCTCGTATTTAATCCTCTTAATGGAAAACAAACGACGCTGAATATTTGTTGAACTAGGTACATGGTGTGGAAATCGGTTGAAAGGATTTATCTCTGTTTGAAGCAAGATTTTCTTGCATTAGAACTATAATTTTTCGAAGAAAGGAAATAATCTATAGAAGTGCATTTCACGAGTGCAGAATGTAAGGACTTTAATTCCATTTTATAAATACAATCTTCAAAATAAGAGGAAATTCAATTGAATTTTATAGCTCGGTAATATTCAATTATACCGGGTGAACCATTTGAACTGACAACTATTGCTACTTAGGTATTACTGGAGCTACTAGTAAGTCAGTTAAATTAAATGACGAAAACACAAAATAGTATATTATTATATGAGCGATTATGAAGCCATATTATTCACGACATGATGATAGTGCCACGAGATTTAGTGAGTAGCATTGTAATCATCAAGAGAGTAATGGCCATAATTGCGAATGTAATACTAAACTTTTTCTACTCTTTTATATAAGAAAAGCTAAGTTTAACTAAAATATTTTTTTGTTTATTTTACTGCTTAGAACAACTTCCAGTACCGAGTACCGAATGCACACGCGTGGATTCTGAGAAATGTCAGTTATCGTTCCTATTCACAGCTTTGTTCTGTTTATCAAAAAGCTCGAATAATAAGAGTAGAAAAACAATGATAATCAAGCAAAGCTTTCTCGACATATTTCAATATTCACATTTTCGTATTGTCTTTGTGTTTTATCTTATAGTCCGAAACACGCTTGAACCATTATGTGTGGCATATCAATAAATTCAGAATTAATATATCTTTCAACAAGACATAAGTAGTAACAAGAAAACTCCGTCTATTGTTTCCAAGTGCTAAACTCCGACAAAACAACTGGAAATCCCTTCAGTTCCTGCTTCATAAAGAGTCGTTGATTCCAGACAACTATTTTTGAAGATTCTGAATTTCCTGTTAAACAGTAGGTAAGTGATTTTCCGTGATCATCCTGCCTGAGGGAAGCATCATAAACTGGTCTCGGGAACGCCTGTCTCGAGCATCCTGCTGGCAGTTAGTGTGTAGTTCGCAAGCAGCCGGTAGTTAATTAGCAATGCACCCCAGAACTTTACCTGCTCTCAGGACTTCTTCAACTTCATCAACCATTTAGGTATGGACATTCTACTCCAATATTACTTGTCACAGATGCCACTTAAGTGCTTGGAAATATTCTTTTGTTTCTCAAAATCTTTATAAGTAAGTTTGAGTGATACAATTAAATTATTAACCGTTCACGGGAAATGCAGTAGAGGTATTCGAAAAGCGGGGGAACTAATAGCTAATCTTTATATCTAAATAATCCTATAAACAATAATTATTATTAATTATTCAATTCTGCCAATTCGTTCTCAGGCTATTAGTTCAGTCCGGGAAGAAGGTGTAGGCTGCGTGAGCAGGTACCTATAAGAAACTTGTTCAGGGTGCTTAGTGTGCTAACATACCAAAAGTCCTGACGTCTAGGTGGAGAGCCGGTGGAAGGGTGGAGGAAGAAGTGAGGAGAGGTGGAGGGAAGGGGTGGTGAGAGGTATAGTCCCACTTTAAGGAATTCCGGTTATATTTAAAAAATTGTGCGTCGAAGCGAAAAATTTCCTTACAATAAAATCCTTAGTAGATAGGCACAACCCATAGTTTTTTTTAATTCTCAACCATTTTCGAGCTACACGTTCAGAAACAGTTGAAATTTTCGAAACAAATCATATAATTATATTATTTTCTTTAATCCAAGTTTTAAACTATTTTATGAGCTTTTATTTATTATAAGGAAATGTTTCCCCACGACGCATTGTCTTCGTTATAACCGAAAATTCTAAAAGTGGGATTTTATTTTTCATCAAACGATGAAAAATATGAGATAAAATGATATGTTTCGAAAATTTCATATCTCGAAAACGGTTGAGAAACGGTTTCATGCAATTTTATCGGCTTTAATTTATTTTTAGAAAACATTTCCCTACGATTCATCGTTTTTGAGATAAAACCGGAAACCCTAAAAGTGGGACCTTCTCCTTCCTCCCACACCACCTAGACGTGAGGACTCTGTATGTTACCAACCTAAGCAACTTAAACCAGTTTCTAAAGGAATCACTTAAGCATCTGCTCACGCACCCTACACCTCCTTTTTGAGCGATTCGTTGACTGGTCTATACATTGTGCCCAAGATAAAAATGAGGGGTAACAGTTAAGCAACCACAACTACAATCCAATGGCAGCAAGAGATTTAAAAAAAAATTGGATTTTTGAATTATTAAAAAAAAACAAAGTTTATCATTTTAGTTTTCCTATTCATTGACGTTATTATTGAAGATTTTGAAAAAATGAAAACACATTTTCATTGCAGTTATTGACCAGCTTTATTTTTGCGATGTTAGCTTTTTAACTGACGATATTATATTTGCAGGGCCCGAAACTAACCTTCGATTTTTAAATACGGACCTGGATTTTTTATTTCAAAAATTGAAAAATTTTTTAATTCTGAATTTAATTCATATTCTGAATTATTCGAAATTCAAAAATAGTTTTTATGTCTCTTTAGGCTATTGCGTTTTCCTTCTGGTTGTCAAACTTTTTCCCCATTTAACCGACACTGTATCTCCTACAGTTTCCGAGATCCCTAAGCTGTTCATTCTTATCTTGGACATACTGTATATAAAAAGTGACACCACGTGATTTGTTATTTATTTTTTCGATGGTAAAGGAAATCAATGGCTACACTACAACAGTTTAGGGCTTATACGTGATGGCACGAGCTTTGATAACTAGCTATTCTTCTTCAAAGAGCGGAGAGTGTGGCTATTATTCACGAGTAGGTCCAAGTTAATAATGGCCGCTCTCCGCGAGAAGAAGACGCTATTTTCGCTACGATTTTATGATAAAATCGTCACACTGAGTCATATATTGCGTTATATAGTCGCACGTTAATTTTTCCTATAGTTTGGTCATTTTTACAGCTGATGTTCTTAATAATTGGCAAACATATCTACTTCTTGGTAGCTTTTTATTTATGTTTAGCTGTGTTCTGAGTGGATTTTAGTAGACCGTCCGACACTTCAAAGTTATAACCATTAAATGTTATATTGTCTTAGCGATTTCAGCCCCACGTTAGATGAGTGAATTAATGAGGAATTCTACTTTATACTTTATGAGAAAGTGCTGTGTTTCCCATTAAGGCTATGTGAGATAATTTTACTAGTTTCTAAAGTACAGAAGTAAGACAAAGAACAATCGAAGCTGCTTGTGACTACACTATATTGCCGTAATTTTTATAAAGTAATCTTCGTCATAAAACCAAATAGCTTGTATTATTATACACTTGTAACAAAGAGAACATAGGTCTTAAGCATTCTCGTTTCTTTTATATTATAAGATTAAGCAGAAAGTAAGAAATTCCGTAACAACAAAAAAAAAATGGAGCATACACAGAATTTCAGTCGTTCCGGAGCCACTCAACATTTCCGGAATGTTTTCCTGCGGAGACTAGTAAGTAGCTCTTACTTTTTTTCAAGAGTCCAATCGCATTTGAGATTGTTTTGAAATGTTCATATTTGCCTTTGTTACAACAACTACGTTAGACGAAAAAGGGAAACATTTATCTTGTCTCCTTGCCATCGAAGCTCGGGTCTGGTTATTTCAACCAACCATAATCGTTCAAGAATTTATTGAGAACTTCAACCACAATAATTATTATTATTATTGCAGAAAATATTTTCATTTTCATATACAGGGTGTCCCAATATTCCATGGACATGGAGCAACCACAGATTACTGAGGTAAAAAAAAGTCGCTCGGACCAAACTTATCTCTATACCAAAGTGCTTCGTTTGTCTGTTAGAGGGCTTCAAAGTCTTTTAAAAATTTTAGTTTTTTTGAAATAGCTCAAAGTCGGCTGATTCCAATTCGATGAAATTTGGTAGGTCAATTTCTTATTAAAAGTACTAACTTTTGATGTACATGATAATTTTACGGAAACCCGGGAAGGGGTGAAACTACCCCTACCCTCCATTAAAATCGATCGTAATTGTTGATAGGGTAGCAGGAACGCTGTTCATGTTTTTTTGTTTGAAAGATACACCGTTTTAGCTCATTTTCGGTCTCCTACAAAAATCTGTATCTTTCCGAGGTGCTATGTGATAAAATAAATTATTCGATGACACCTAACCAAAATTTGATTTCATTCTTTTAATTTGAAATCAAATTATCAATTGTCAGGTGATTATTTGATCTAATCTCATAAAAGATGTTTAATATGGTTCGGTTTTTTTTTCAGGTGTTTGCAAACGTTTTTTTTCAAACGCAAAAACAGTTTGAAAAATGACGAGGTTCGAAGAAAAGTTAAAATAATTTTTTTGCGCAGGATGGAACTTTCTAGGGTCCAAACCGGCGCCCACATCGAGCATCTTTTATGAGATTAGATAAAATAATAACCTGACAATTGAAAATTTGATTTCAAAGTAAAAGAATGAAACCAAAATTTAGTTATCATCGACTAATTTATTTTATCACATAGCACCTCGGAAAGATACAGATTTTTGTATGAGACCAAAAATGGGCTAAAACGATGTATCTTTCAAACAAAAAAACATGAACAGCGTTCCTGCTACCCTATCAACAATTACGATCGGTTTTAATGGAGGGTAGGGGTAGTTTCACCCCTTCCCGGGTTTCCGTCAAATTATCATGTACATCAGAAGTTAGTACTTTTAATAAGAAATTGACCTACCAAATTTCATCGAATTGGAATCAGCCGACTTTGAGCTATTTCAAAAAAACTAAAATTTTCAAAAGACTTTGATGCCCTCTAACGGACAAACGAAGCACTTTGGTATAGAGATAAGTTTGATCCGAGCGACTTTTTTTTACCTCAGTAATCTGTGGTTGCTCCATGTCCATGGAATATTGGGACATCCTGTATTATTTTATAAAAATTAAGAATATTTTGTAGCTTGTTGTGAATAATTTTTATGTTGAGATCTAATTATAAAAATAAGAAGAATACAGCCTGTAATTACTTTGGTAGGTACCTACCTAATTAGCATGTATATTTAATTTTTGCTACGCCTGCAGTTTCTTTGCCTTTATTAAAGCACAAATTGAATTTTTTTGTAATAATGCAACAGCACTCAGTTTGTATTTTCTGCATAGCTGTTTTAAGTTTCCTTGCAAGCTTGCTGAAGAGAAAATTATCCTAAAATAATACTGAAAAATTCCCTGCACTTCATGGGAGCTATTTTAATGAAGCAGACACATTGAGCATTGTAAAGAGTGGGTTAATAAATCTATTAAAATCGGTTATTGTAGCGATTGTCAGCCAAAATGTGGTGCTTTAACGATATATGCTAAATAATCCGTTTATTCCCTCTTTAATTTCATTTGCTGCATTTTACGACACATCAAATGTAGCTCGTGTGAGGCATATGCATTTTATGGGTTATTTCAGCCGTGCATCAGATGCCAATTTTGCAGTCCTGATCACCAAACAATTTTGTCTATCCAACATTTATTTTATTCTCGACCTTAATAAAATAAAATCAATATGAAATGAATTTAGGGTAATTTAAGGCATACTTCATAATAAACGGTAAATCCACTTTAATTTAAAATTATTATTAATGAAACCAATCGTAACCAAGGTGAAGAGTTTATATTTTAATAACGTGACTAATATGTTATTATATGAAACTTGCCGCTATGTAAATTATTATTGAAAATCAATGAATTGGTAAATTATTTACAAGCAATGATGATGAAATACTGTCAGATTAGAATTATTTTCAAATGAAATAAATTTGCTTTATTTTGACCTGCCACTTTCAGTCGTATTTATCCAGATCTCGTGCTAAACAACAACCCCGCTGTAATTTTCTCACATTTCATTAATTACTCCGCTGCAGATTTTCAGGACAGTCGACCGGATTTACTCAGTTCTCATTAACATTTCTTTCCAGACATTTTCATAATCTTCGCTTTGTGAAATTTTGAAGCCATTTTAATGAGCACGGAACTTGAAACAAGCTATAAGTAAACTCAGAATTGTTTGCTTTTGTTACCTATACTCGTCGGACATAGCGAAGAAAGAAAAAGTATAATCAGTAGGACATTGTTTTTAAACTTACATTTCTCGTGCTGAAGTTATTTAAAGTGACTGAACCAAGCTACGTATTTGTACTTGAATTGTTCACCATTTGCCATTTCTGACTTAGCATTGTTTTCTAATAGGTAGGTATAGTCCAATAAAGTCTAAAAAGTCATACGTATCGATTAAGAATACACATCCTTTTGATAGTTCGATTTATTTTGTTTCATGTATGTGTTTTTATAGTAACCGTCCAGTTTGTCTAAACACTCCATCCCGCATAAATAAGTATACGTCAACATTGGTTTTGAATGAGAATTAAATGCACAACACAGAGGATAGAATGTCATTACGTGAATAAATTTTATGTAGTTGTCAGTGGCTCTCAAACTGACGTAAGCGGTTCAATTAATTTTTTGAATGATTCCTTCAATAATTACGCTCGTTCACAACTTGACAATTAACTGTTTGACATTTTCTGGTGAAATTAAAAATATTAATTCGGACGGTTAGTGAGACGTCACATCTGACTTTTTAAAGTTAATCCTACTATATGTTGTTTTCAGTGAAAAAAACTAAAGCTAAAGTTATAGCACACTGTCACATTGATTTAACAGAAGAATAAAGGTTAAATTATACAACAGCTTCGATTACATCCCAGTGAGAGGTCACGTTTCTTCGAGAGGGAATTCAAAAACGAGGGGCGCTTATAAGTGGCCCAAAAATTCTGAAAGCATTTTTTGAAACTTTCAGAGAACGTTTGCCCCACCCTGTATAATATACAGTGAGAATCTTTCAGGACTAAGCAGTATAAGTACTGCACCGGCAATAATTTAAGATTCCATTTATCAAAGGTATTGCCTATTTTCCATTACCTTTTACATTGCCGTGATTTCTAAATTTTTTACAAGAGTTTCCGAATTTCAGAAACCCACCAAGATATTTTACTTAAAACTCGGGAAACAAAATTACTTGAGACATACAAGCGGCTCATATGAAAGCCAGCGTGACACATTTCATCCTGACACTATTTACTCACTGATGTGGAACAGGTTGACAGTTCCTTATGAGTGCGTTCAGTCTTCATGAATAACCAAATCCTGGTGGCGCTTATTATTTCCACGACCCTTATCGGCTCACGTCGAGATATTGGGAAGCGATATCCTTTCATCACATGCCTAATCTGGCCATAATCTTGATGAATTGCCGCATGCAAGAGCGTATGGGAACCCTTAATAAGGAGCTGCATGAGAATTTCCCATCAGCTCGGAGGCTAGAAAGGCTCACACTGATGATTTTATAGATGTAGATTTTTTATAATAGACCTAGCGAAATAACGACGATGTAGCAAAAAATAAATTTTTAATTCATTGGTCATTCTCTTATTCTTTTCATAGAAAATGGGATTACCTATATCCTACCTACTTCCAGGAAAATTTTTTTTTCTTTATTGATTAATTTCACAAGGCAATCTAGTTCCTAAACCAGGAGTAGGTACCTACCTACCTTTGAGGACTTGAGACGAAATATTTTTTGAGTAAAACGTTGCCAGAAAATTTTTCCCAGATTTCCTCAATTCTCCAGGAAAAAAACTCCTGAATCAAGAGTATTATGTACTTCTGAAGCTTTACGTTGTATCGATGTGCATGTGCCGATATATGCACATGATTTTTCGAATAATAGAGCTGCTTTATAAAAGAAAAAAAAAGAATAATAAACCTCAAACAGGTACTAGAATACACAATCCGACAATTTATCTTATTACCAAAGCAACATCGTGGAGCTAGAGTGCACTTAATATCTTCTCAGAAGAAGAGAGATCACAAGAATCACCATCACCAGCACATAAATGAGAAAAGCAATAAGACGTTGTATTTTTCCTTGTGATTACTGCTAATAGAATAAGAAAACCTTCTCAGGTCAAAAGTAATTACAGGAAACACTCAACAGGAAAAATGGTCTAAGCAGCAGCAGACATAACAGCTTTCAGGCCCTCTATTTAGCCCATGAGTTAAAGTTTTACTGAGCGTGTCATGATGGAATCATCGCTTTATATCAAAGGGATGCAAGAATTATTTGCCAAGACATCTGAGGCAAATTGGATTTCCAGGTAAAGCTTCCATGTAACGTGTTGTGAAAGTTTTTACGAGGGAAAATCTTACAGCCAAACGAATGCGTACGTTTAAAAATATAAAGGAAACATCAGGAAACAATAATATCCCTCTCAACCGCCCTGATATACGATAGTAACATATTTCTTCTCGCCTTCAAACCCTCTAACCTTGCTCGAAGAAAAAAAAGCATTCCACCTACATATAAGTGGCGAACTTTGATTCCTCCAGTGCCTTCATAGTCCAAGGGCTTTCAACGTCTGGCTATAAATTAAACCTCAGCAATTATGCATTTCCTGTCTATCTCTCCCTTAATCTATGATGTATATTCTTTTTATAGAAATGAGAAATTGAGTTTTTATTATTATCTGATAGGTACACAGATATTTAAAAGAACGAGAATTATCTGGAAAACATCTACGATGTATCGTTGCTTATTTTAAGTAACTTTTCCATATTTGCAAGTGAAGATGATGAGTTTCGAAATGTATTGCTGGATTATTTTTTTTGCTCTTCTTAGATATAATGTGATTCTCGTTATCAATTTACATCAATAAAATTCGTTTCCATTTAAAGGAATAGAGAGACGAGTTTCCAGCACGCACAGGAAGAGATAGGGACGATCTGTTTCCATGTCAGGAAGTTATCGCTATACCCCTTAAGCTGCTTGTTTGTCATTTTAATTTATTTTTATGACCATTTTTGAACACCTTCTCGGATTATTCCATACATGTATCATAATCCGCCTTCTTTTCCGTTTCATAAAAATGACTATGCACTATGTAGACGTTTTTAGGCAGTTAATAATAGTCAAAAAGATATTTTAAGGTTATCGAAGCAGGATTTCCTCTGAGTTAAAAAATTAAGCCTTTAAATCTGTCGTTACGGCAACAATCATAACCAATCAGGCACTCAAATTCTAGGTCACGCACTATCAACACCATAATCTCGTACCGCGCTCTCGGCGAACCCTTTGTGTTATGTCTGCATATTTTCTACTCCTCATATAAGGGTCCTGGAGATCTGAATAAAGGATCGTTCTCTTCCCGCAGGCACTTGACACACCAACGCACTTCTCACATTCTCGACACCTCCTCCAGGATTCCGCAGTAACCAGGATTACACCCTACAAAGACCAATTCTGGGAAACCTCTCTGGGGTAGTTCAAATTAACTGTTACTGTTTGCAATTTTTTCAACTTGTTTAGAATTAGAAGCGCACTTTGGAGTTGTCTTGCGTGAAATTCTAGATGAAATTGGAAAACTTTGCCGCTTCAACTGGCAATTTCAACTTGAGGGTAAGTTACTTTATCGGCCATAAGAGTTAATGGGTGAAGTAAATGACACGACTGTTAAAGTTATGTACGATGGGTAATTTAATTAATAATTCATTAATCAAATCAAATATGAAAAAGGTTTAGTTATGTGAAAAACGACAAAAATTATCAATTGCGATTGATTTCCCTTTTTCATATAAACCCCACCAAGCTACGAAGTTACCTACATCTTTTTTTAAAAAAAAGAGAGAAATTATTGAAGCAATGATTGTTTAAAAACTAAAGAAACTTAAGAAATTAAGCTTTACCTATTAAATGAGCTCTATGACAGCCAGAAGCAGAAAGCCAAGCAGGTCCGGAGCCACGGACAGCGCTGTTTCGGTCTATCGAAATCAGTGGATTTTGAATCCGTGACGTATTTTTGCATATATCTTACATATATTATACCAATTTCTTTATTTAAGAAGCTTATTAATCTAATTGTTACCGTGGCCCCGAAAAAAACCATAAACGTTTCCGAAAGCTGAGTAACTTAACAGAGTATTCTTGTTCGCCCACAATTCGACAGTAATCCCAGTTTCGTCTCATAATTTATGATAGGCAGGTATATCTACCTAAGTAGTATATAATTACAAGAAAATGGAACTAATTCTACAGATATATAAATCAAATTACTTACAAAATATGTCTTGCAATCCAAACGCATCAAACAATGACTTACCTGAAAAAAAATTATGTATTAATGGTGGAATTATAAAAAAGTCGTTCGCACTATAGTTGTGCAAATAGTTAACAGAAAGGTTAGTTGTTAATTTTATAAGAAGTATTAGGTATAGGTATTGTACATTTACCGAGGTAAGGTTTCTGATGGGCTGAGATTGATACAGGACTGAAAAAAATATCCAAAACTGTTTTAATACAAAACGCTGGAGCTTAAATCCAAAAAGTTCATGTCTTCTGAATAGAGAATTTTAGTTACCTTTCAAATGACATATCACACTTTACCCTTCTTTATTTTAAAATTTTAAAGGAGCAGTTACCCTCTTCATTCTGCGTTATGTCTGCAAGTGAAATAGGGATAGCGGGAAGCTCTGATTCAAATGAGAAGAATTGCTTTAAACGGAAAAATCTATCTGTTGAAGAAACATCAATAGTTTTAAACGTCTTCGACTTTTTCAAAGGCGACGAAAACAAAATGTACGCGACACAGTTGAAAAATATGTTTGAAAATGACCGGTATAGGTAAAATCACAATTTATCAAATTCTTAAAGAAAATCAAATAAACGCCGTACTAGCTCTTCAAAAAACAAACCCCGCGGGTATCCAAAAATAAGGTTAGACGATGAGGCGAAGAATTGCATTCGAAGAGTCGTGCAATATTTTAATAATATTTTCTAAAGAACGAAATTCTTACGATAATTTTTTTTTCTCGGGCAACGAGAACGAGGTGTGTAACGGTTTCTTCAACAATTTCAGTAACCGTTCCCGTCGTTACACTTTTATTTAATAGTTTATATATGTGTCGATCGTTTCGATCTCACGGTATAGGTATTAATTTTATTGAACACTCTGTACAGTGGTGCTGTAGGCTGCGCATTGTGACGTACGGCGGTACTACTATCTTTCAACTCCATTTTTTTAGGTTATCGGTTGCCAGGGACCAGACTTCAAAGAAGGGTAGCAGTCAAATAAATAAATTATGTATTTGTCTTTGAAATTACTGCTATCGAGCTATAGTTGTTGTTGCTTCAAGTATACGTTGATTCTGACACATATTGATAATGGTGACACAGAACTTCTGTCAATATTTTTGCTAATTGCTAAATGACTAAATTGCTCGTTCTTTTTCCTTTTATGTAATAAGTAATAACATAAACTATTTCAGTTTCTCCGCCGCAGAACTACAAACTATGGATGCTATACTACCCTCGAAGCTGGAGATGTAAGTTGTGCATCAATCAGAGGCAGGCGTCGCCTCGCTTCCTGCAGCAATTTACAGGTGCATGAATTTTACGACCCCCATTACCTTCGTAATTTTGAGTAATTGCAGTCGCAAGTCTTACCGCTACGTCGTATTACCCTTGTCTCCCTCAACCGGTATATCTTACTGGTGTAAATGAATGTTTCTTGATATAAATATTTATGTTGGTAAAATGTTGAAAATTATTTTTATCAAAACTAGTCCTTTTATTAGAGCGCGTCTCCACCTCAACAACTATGCTGGAAAACTGTTAGAATTCATCACAAAATAAAAATTAAAAATGCGAAAACTAATAAAACATTTAATACCTGTTCATGACCACATATTGGATTAAATGACAAGGTAACAGACATTTTTTAGTATTATTTCGTTTTTACAAGGACTATTTTTTGTTGTACTCGTATTTTTATCACATTAATGAGTGTGCAATTAATTATTAAGTACCTACCAAAAATCTGTGTTTATTTTATTGTACGTAACTATAATTCAAACACTAAAACACCGCATGATTATGAGAATAGAATGAAAATCTTCGACGTTCATCTTAATATTGACAGTCGTTTCAACATATAAAGAACATAGAAAATATAGTTTACATTCTTTGAAATAAGGTCATTAATTTTACCGTCATTAGTTGTTTGAGATATATTGTTCTCCATAGCATAAGGATGCCATTATTCAGATTACCTATTACATAATAGAATAATAATATTCTTATTATATGTCGTGTGAGCTAATAGAAATATAATTCCTCAAAGCTAATGCGAATGCTTAATAGTAGTATCGTACGAGTTCACTTACTAGTTCTTCAACACGTAAGTATTTGTGCCCAACTACATGTTCCATGATGAATTTCCTATTATTCAGAAAATCGAGAAATTTTCCTGCAATACATTATCATTAGCTTAAATGAAAGCTAAGTTGTTCGACACTTTTTATAAACTTTCCAGTTCTTTCATCGTTATTGTCGGTTATATCAGGATATAATTATTAAACATTCATAAAGAGCGAACGAGCTTATAATAACAGTCATTTGGAGTTCCGATTCACTCACCTGTTATTCTTTTATTAAATTTCCAACTGAAGGTTGCGGTAACTTATTTTCATTTATTTCCACACACAAACTTTTTTGACGTTCACTTGATTGATATCGTTGTCTGTTAAAATGATCACTATATGGTGAAAGTATAAGCTTTACATAAAAAGCTTATACCTTTTTTTCAGAGTCAACTCATGTGATATTAACATAGCGAACGTAAAGTACAGCAAAAAAAAAGTTAATGTCACTAGGAAAATAGTAAAAATATTATATGTGTTCATTCAAGTATCGTCTGTCCACTGAGTATTGTCCGTTGTCATGCCAAACTGATTCTGACTAAACAATTTCATTTAATTCGATTTGATTCGTACATTTATTTCTAATTCGAACCAGATGTGGTATCACAGTTCCTGTCAGTGGCGTGTGTTGAGGAATAATGAATATCACAACTCAAAAATCAATTTCAAATCACAACACAAACCTCATTAGTATATTTAGCGCTGTCACTGACACTACTGACGGTAACCGATCAGCTGGACGACAATCTTATCGTAATATCGTATCAATCTAAGCGTATCAAGACGCAAGTCGTACTTCCGTCTCACTCTGGCTCATATTTTTAGAATTGCTGACGATTCAAACGTATTTCTGACAATACGTCCCATTTTAACTCGATTGACTATGCAGTGCAATAGAAGGAGTAAGAAACATAACGAGATGATGTATCCTTAGTTATCACAACAGACAACACTCGGTGTACAGACTATACCTATACCTACGTAATACAATAAAACAAAAAATTATGTTGTATTTTTAGACTACGCGTATTGAATTTTATACGGGTGAGTAAGTTTTTTGTAGCAGGACTTCACCAGTTCATAGAACACCTGTTTTAAGGAATAAATGTCCCATAAACATATGTCCATAAAAGCTTAGAAAAAAAGATACAGGGTGTTGAAAATTTTTTGTTTTCCAGTTTTTGCCGCACAACTTGGGCATTTCTTAATATTTTAATTTTATACCGACAGGTTAGTTATTATAATTTAGAGCACACAAAACGAAGAAAAACACGGTTAAAAAACTCATCAGTGGTAAGATACACATTGTATTGTTCCTTTTTTGGCTCAACAACTTCTACACCAATGGACTTACAAGACCCTAACTTGTCAGCGTTGACTTCCCTGAAGATTTTTTACAAAAAACGACTCCTTAAAATAACCTAAGTTGACGGGTCTATATCCAAAGATAACAATAATTAATCCGAAAAAATTAGCTTGTTTTTGCAGTATGGGAAAGTTTAGAATAGAAACTATTGGGAATTTCGAATATTCATAAGTTACCTTTTTTCGTAAGAAATCTCCAGGAAATCCAACGCTGATACGTAAGGTATTGTGACTCCATGGGTGTAGAAGTTGTTGAGTGAAAAAAGGGTCATATACCCTATAGTATGTACGCCACTGATGAATTTTCCCAGTGTCTTTCTTCATTTCGTGTGCTTTAAATTATAAGAAATAACCTCTTGGTATAAAATAAAAATATTGAGAAACGCCGAAGTTATGCGGCGAAAACTGAAAAAAAAAATTTTAACATCTTGTTTTTTTCTAAGCTTTTCCGCGAATATGTTTATGGAAACTTTTATTCCCTAAAAAAGATCTTCTATAAACTGGGAAAGTGCTACTTCAAAAAAACATGACTCACCCTGTATATTTATACCGTAGATGAGTTATGGCTTAGTTGAATTTAATCCTTTTTATTGGACCGCCGCTGGATATCACGTATAATCAAAGTGATTTTATTAGGGAGGCTTTTTGTAATTTTGCCTAATGCATTCCGTACAACCTGAATATTTTCTGTTAAGCGATTAATCTTGTTTTTGAGCCCTGGTTCAAGGAAACCCGCAATTTAGGGCGAATTTTTAAGTTATTAAATTACACTGATGCATTTTCAAATGAAATTGATGTCACATCATGCCAGGTACATTTGTAATATTGCTTTTCCCTTTAGCCACTTTTAGAGGTAATGAATTCCTAAAACGTATAGAACTGCGATGATGTATTAAGTTTCCCTTTATGAACTGATCGTTTTTTGCAACAAATAAATTCCGTTAAATTCTCTGTGAAGTTAAAATATGAATGTTTATTTATTATTATGGATGTACCAACCTGGCATTATTAATGTTATTAATTAATAATAATTGTTTCACTGTAAATAGAAAATTCTCTATTGATCGGTCGAGAATGAATATTTTAATCCACCAGAAATAAATGTTCACTTTACATTTTATCATCGTATAACATAAAGTTGCACAATTCAAGTTGTAAAGAGTTCATTTTGTGCATGGATAAGTTTCTGGAGATTATTGCTCATCTGACTCTGAAATCTAAATTAACTTTTCAAATTCGAGAAAGCAAAATACTGAAATTGCTGGAAAGTATTGACAAAATGAATGTTGAGTTTTACACTGTTCCTAGTTATTTTCCAAAATATTATTCCTCGCGAGAATTACAGTACGAATATATTTTTTTACTCTGAGCCTGTTTGAAAATATAATCAAAGTCACTTTTATATGTCACAGGGTGATTGTGGAGACATGTACACAACTTTCCTATACACAACTTTTTCGAGTCACTTTTTTCAATATCTCTAATAACGCGAATCAAAATATCGACAATTTGCTGTCTTTGCAAAGATGTAGTAGGCGGGGTTTAAAGATCAAATTTAAGTTAGATATCGTAAAAAGTGTGGCTCATCGGTCTGCATGACTGTGCAAAATTTCGAACCTCGACTCCTTCAAATAGCGAAAATACAGGGGTGTATTCATCTTAAATGCGACACACTGTATATACAGGGTGTTCTACAAGCTCTATGACAAACTTTGACAGATGGTAGGTTGCTTGATTTTAAACATATTTTTTTTTATAAACATGGGTCCGATTCGTTTTTGTTTAGAAGTTACAAGCATTTAAAGAATCGTAATTTTTTCAGTCAACCGCAGGAAGTGACACTAAGTCGCTATGTCACTAAGACACTATGTCAACCAATGTACACTTATAAAATATACACTTACTTCAATGAAAAACGTATAGGCTGATAAATAGAAATATCGGTTGTTATGACAATAATAATTGTTAGTGTCATTTTAATTATTTATTAGATATTTCGTGTGAAAGTTATAAATAAAAAATGCATTTATTCTCGACTGAGGAATATGCAGATATTGTGTTTGTATATGGGTATTTCAATGGTAACGCCAGACAAGCTGCTCAAGAATATGATTGTTAATAAAGGTTAAATGCTTGTAACTTCTAAACAAAAACGAATCGGACCCATGTTTATTAAAAAAATATGTTTAAAATCAAGCAACCTACCATCTGTCAAAGTTTGTCATAGAGCTTGTAGAACACCCTGTATAGAACCGTTATTACCGTTAGAACCGAATTCCTAAACTACTCAATTGAAACTGCAACCGTAGAAATTATTCTCATTGGATTTTTTTAGGCAATTGGAAAATGCACTGGAAGTGCCCATTTTGAAAATATTTTCGTTCAAATCGATTCATTTTTTCGTTTTCCATAAATTTCAAATGTGCCCGTCTCGATCGGCTATTTGAATCTCTCAATCACCCTGTATTATGCAACGAGCTTATAATGAAAGCTATTATTAATACGCGACTATGATGATTGAGATACGAGCCGTAGATAATAGGCGAGTGTCTTAATGAGTGTTATGTTATGTTATATTAATGAGTTATATGAGTGTGTTAATAGCCATTATCCGCGAGTTCCGTACACAGTTTTTACGATCCTTTGGTTTTCATAAAGTGAATTTAAAAAAATCATTTGAGATTTGAGATTTCATGTTGCCATTTAATTGATAAAGGAGTAGGTTATGAAGCGAAATAGGAAACGATTCGATTTCAAATACACTGTGGTGTTATTGGTTAGTTTTACCAGTGCGTTGATGAAAATTTGTATCTTAATGAGATTCGTATTTGGTATGCATATTAAAGGTTAGAGATTGAATTTTGACGCTTGAAAATGTGAGTTTATTTGTAGAGGCTAAAGTCGAAACAAAAAATCATTAGAAAATTTTTCAGAGATCATAATTTTTGTGCATCTCCCGGTTCTCACGTCATTCTTTTGGTTCCTCTTTCATCTTTATTTAATAGCCCATTGATTCGATTTTCCACTTTTTTTATATCAGTATCTGTTATTTGTTTTCAAACTCATTTTTATATTATCTGTCACATATATCTCCGGTTATCCTTATTATAGTAGTACTCGAAGTAGTATGGTGGGTAGGGGTTGTGCACCCCAAGCGACCAAGGGCACTTTTCACCGTACCCGAACCATGGTGGAACTCCTACTCGAACCTCCCCGACCGTTATCCTTATTAACAGCATATCCTCATCTCTTATTGCCACGTGATTAAAAGCATCTTTGATTTTTGCCATTCTTCGCTATTTTTTTTTATTATTTTATCCATGTAGCTCATTGTCTTAGACCGAACTTAAATTATTAATTTACTCCTTTTCAAAAAAAAAAAAACCTTTAGGGATTAAGAATTTTTTTTAGTAGTCACTTTTAAAGCAATGACTCTAGGAAAATGTAGAAACCTCTTTTTGTATTTCAGCAAAAATGCCTATTTCCAAATGGCTGCAGTGATGTAGCTTACGACAGAATTTGATAGCAACAAGCCGGCGCACCACCGGACAATGCTTGCCTATTCGTCCGTATTTTGACGATATTTTCGCCAAATTATTATTGTAGGGAATCCAGTGGTGGCTAACAAAAATTAAATTCTTTTGGGTTTTCAAGTTGGTATTCTAAATTTGGAATAAACGAATAGCAAAATATCGTTTGAGGTTCAAAAGCCTCTATTTCCATTGCAATTGAGAAGATCCCTAAATTTAGATCCGGATTTAGCTTTATAGCAAAACTGGTTAGACAAATATGATTACGTGTCTCTAAAACTATGAACTACCTACAAGTGCAATGCAAACTGAATACTCGCAGATTGCGAACGCTGGCGTACGTACCCTAAGAATGAATAATTAATGAGGCAAAGTCTCAACAAGAAGAAATCGTATATCTAGTGCATCAAGAATCTAAGTCAAGAAATAAGTACATTAAATGTCACAATTACTTACAAGAACTCACAACTTGGCACAAGAGTGACCACTGAAAGTTAGTATAAAACCGATTACATTGTTGCTTCAGATCATGATATACAAACATTCAGTCTTAACATGTACTGGTTTTTTAATGACTTAAGTTTATATTTGCCCACAAAATTCTAGTTGGAATATGCGGTTTAACTAGAGCTAAGCTTGAATCTAAGTAAGTCGATAAAACGTCTTTCACTGGAGGAACTTCTGTGCCACAAAGATGACTTAGTTTATTCTCCATCGATCTTTAATTTACACCACTGAGTCTGGAAATCCGAACAGAAACCGTTTTCAGTTTGTTCTTACACAAGCTAGCGGTGATTGTCTTGATGCAATCAAGTAAGTTATACCAGATCTCTATTCCAAGACTTGACGATGGATTTACTTCCGCGCTCTATCATTGTCTGTTTTCTACGATTTACAACAGCTCGCGTATATTACTCAAGAAATTTCTGCTAATGCTTTCATCATCGATTAGAAGACCAAATCACTTCTTAATGCTACCTCATATAACATCTTTCGCTAGGTGTAACTTTTGTTTTGGTAAGACGCAAGTCTTGTAGTGTTGTTTTAAACAAATTGTCTCTGAATGCACTTTGAATCAAATAATTTATTCAACGATTCGTTGGAGAATTCAGAAACAATTTGTAAACAAACATACAAAGAGAAAAACTAACCGTGCAGTTAGGTACTATAAAACACTCCAAATTTTATTTAACATTAATCAAATTTATTACTCATTTTATTAACATGAATTTATTAACAGTTTTTCGATTCAATTAGAATCAGAATCTGTAACTTCCTTTGTATGTGTCCGAGTTCATAGCAGCAGTCTTCCGCGCATATTATTTGTGTTCGTCTTAATAATAACAGTTTATTAAATTTTTATTAATAAAACTACAAACATCAAAGTACGTCTAAAAGGAGAAAATATTTATTACTTACTAAATTTTTTCTCCTTTTTCCATTTTCTTAAATAGAAAAGCGTTTTTCATCAAGTAGGGATACAGCGAAGGAGGAAAATTCATGATCTTCTCTCATTAACAGCGTAATTTTTCAACTTCAATTTATGATACTAATTGAACCTTAGACTAGCAATGTGCATTCGAAATGATAATATAGACTAGGAGCGGCATAGGCGTTCATGTAAATTTATAAAAGGGTCAGATTTAGTTAAAAGGCTTATATTATTATTATTATTATTATTATTATTTTTTTTTCGGAAGGAGGGACCATCTGTCTTAGCTAGGTAGATAAGAAAAAATCGCTCCTCTCCAGTATATAATTTGCTTCGACAACTAGCTCATTCTACTTAGACACAATTTATTTTATAAATAGTTGAATAGACGAACACAAACATCCATGACGAGACTGAGACTCGAACCCAGTCCGTGACAATCTGAACGGCAGAATTACAATTTCTTAATTTCATGTCTTGTGTTCAAAATTTTTAAACTGGCAGCACAGCCTTAGTCCTGACTTAGCTAGCTTATGTTATGTTTTTGTTATGTTAGACCAAGATGGTGGGGAAAGTTTATAATGTAAACAAGTCCGTCTATCTTGATTGTTAGCCTGATAAATAAAGCAAGTGGTTTAAACAAATATAAAAAAAAACTAATTATGATTAATAAATATTATTTACATTTTATGGAAGGTTTGTTCTTCAAAGTTATTCCGTGCCTTCTTAAAATTGACTTTCATATCATATTTGGTTAAGGGTTCGGTTTAATCTGAAGAAAAATAGTCGGTTTCATTCATGAGATACTTAAGATAAATCCTCCGGAGTCTAGAGGATTCCGAGCGTACTTCCGTAAAGCAGAAAGCAGTAAGGAAAGCAGAGAGCGAAATCATAAATTTCAATTAAAATCAGATATCTCAGGCTGGAAATAATTTAATTAGGGCAATCATGTTTTGAAAAATTACATCACTTTGCTTTAATTTCCTTCTTCGTTAAAAAGCTTGTCGGCTTGATGATGTGCTCGAACATCCACCTAAACAGGGTACATAAAATGACCCTGTTAATGTTACATGGTAATTGTATTTGTCGACATGAAATTTTAAAGGTGTTACATCGGATAAATTTGTTAAGGAAGTTCAACTTCTGGAATTAAATAAGTAACCAAATTTCTCTAATACCATCCTATCAAATATGAGCTGAAATTAAAAAAAAATCTGGACGTGATAAACACATTCGCATTAGGTTGACATGAAATCTAAAAATTGTCTTCCAACCATAAATAAATTACATTGGTACCTCGTACATACCTAAATTTCAGGTTAAAAGTAACCTAATGAATAAATAAATTCTGTTTAAAGAGAAAACCCATTACGGTAAGCGTGCTCGTAAACCAATCATACAGACAGGCATCATTCAGAGGGCGCTATCGTTTTCTCTTTGAAAGAAACAGGAACATCTGTATTTACAGGCCGACCTGCGGCTGTCCTAATACAAATTCATTGCCTATTACCTCGGGTACGAACCGCGGGGCACAGAGAGAGGTCAGGTCCTTCCTTTATGGCCGGGATTACCGATAACGACATCCAGAGTTGGGAGTTGTTGCCTCTCGGCTCCCGGTAAGTGTAGTCCTCCCTCTTCCCACACGACAGCTTTATATCGCGTGGATATGAGAGGGGAGTCAGTCAGGGTTTGAGCTGATGACAGTCCGTCGCTAATGATTAGAGATGTTTTGGGTCACTGTATATGTTAGAGAACAATAGGGTGGTTATGAATAATGATGAAAGGGGCTAACCGATGACAAACTAAAAGAGTTAAACACGAATAAGCCTTGAGCGATTAGTACTTTTGATCCACGAAATCCGAACGTGATCACCTAAATCGGAAATCCGAGAGAAGTTTTAACGTTTTGTCAAAATATTCCTATTTGCACGATTTTCAAAACTCCCAAAAAAAATCAATACCAGGTAGTTGTAACTTCTTTTACAGTTGCAATATAATTGATAAAAACAGGATCTCAATATTTTTTCCTCATCAAAATAAACTCATCCATATACCTACCTATCTAATACGGTACCTATCTTAGAAAATTATACAACTCAGCCAGAAGAAAACCTTAATTAAGAACAAAGAAACCGGATACAATTAACTAAATGGGATGGAAATATACATTTTATGCGGGGGGATTCACAGCTTGTGACTTTTCTTTCAAGGGTAAGCTCGGAATGTGCAGAAAAACTATTTCTGAGAGAAAAATGGGTTACAGTTTATAACGAATTTCATATGTTAGATAGTTGTTGTTTTATGACGTGTTTTTATACAATTTTGTACTAATGTACAAACGTACTGTTTTTCTTTGTATTTTTTTGGAGTTTTATAGTATTTATTATATAAATATACATTGAACGGTTGCAAAAGAGGTTGTTATGGTAAGTATTTTTTACTATACCCGCCCCCAAAAGATTTTCCCCCAATTTCAGTCAGCAAAGATGACGTTTATAGATCAAGAATCTTTTTTTTTATAAAAGAGTGAGCATCGGTTTTAGCTGTATAGGTAAGACATAGCAGCTCCACTCTGGTAATTTGGCTTCGAGTTCAAACTTATAGTTTGCTATCGCAGCAGAAATATTTTTACATAAGAAATAGTTTTGTAAACTAGTAACGAACAACCTTGCCGAGCTGGAATTCGAACCCAGACGGTGACAGAGTCAACGACTTAACAGCAGGTGACATTTATCGATAGGTCAAGACCATGTCATCGCCAGGATTTCACTGAAAAGCCGGTTAAAGAGTTCGTACAGCAATTAATACCGTAGCAAATCAGTTATTTATGTAATTTGCTGCTATCGAGTAAAGTCAGTTCTTCAATGCCTCATTTTTATATCGTCCATCTTTATGTGTTTTGTCAAAAAGGTGGAATTTGACATTTTGCGATCGGTTGCATATTTCGTCGTTTGATCTCCAAACTTGGTTACTGTCACACTTCAGATCAGCTGTCAGAATTCCTGAAGTGCACTCAAGTTAGTATTTGAGTAGAAAGTGGTTGTGAGACTGCGCGGTCCAATCAGGTCAGAACTTATATTTTCAGAAAGTTTTTCCTATACTGAAAATGAATGTTAAAATGTTTATAATTCTGGCAAACGTGATGCTCGTCTTCAGAAGTTCAGAACTCTACCAGTACCTTTGACAATATTTATTTTTCTTCATCCAATCCAATTTGTTTCACTAACAACACGTGTTTAATCTTATGTCCTTCTTCTCTCCTTGGTTTTCCTTTAACGGAAGAAGCTTTTCCATTACCTCCACTTAAAATTATAGGATGTTTAGCTGACAATCTCTGTCTAATATCTTCCACGTGATTATATGACGTTTTTCCTACATTGAAACTGTTTTTGGAACGAGATGTCCAATCTGGAACATAAAGACGTGTCATTATTCTGAGCACCAACCTTCCTCAATCTCCTTGGATCGAGACATCTCTCCCTGTCTCTTTGAGAGGTTTGGGAACCCGATTCATTTCACACTTTTCATTAGCCCCTTTTCTAGCTTTAGCTTCTGCACGTTTGATCTCATCAAAAGTCTCCTAAAGCCATAATGGACTGGCTTTGATTACGAGTATATAATGCAAGTTTTAAAATCTTGAGTAACGCAACATTTTGGTTTGAATACCTATAAATACTCGTTAAATACTTGTTATTTTATCTGTAGTTTGAAAGTGGTAACATAAAGCGAAACAGATTCTAAATGTTGCGGCGCAAAGTCAGACTGGTTGTAGAAACAAACATCGAAGTGGCGTTCTCATACAAACCTGATTAAGAGGATTTCTTTTTCCCAACTACAATCTGTCTCACCTCCGTCACTCCCCGAACCTCCTTGACCAGATATTAACAACAGCGAAGAAACACACACTCGTTGGAAGTTGTTTCCCGGAGATATATCCAGTCGGACATAAGAATATCCAGTTCCATTAGAGTCCGGCACACGGGAGCGGGGCCCCGATTCATCACTGGGCCTCCGGGAGACGGCGCTATCGGCCTCCCGCCTCCTGCAAGCGCCCCGCGGTCTCGCAGGACTGCTCGCTCTAAGAGAGTGGGCCCTCGATCCGGACTCGCGCTGCTATTTATCTGTACCGGGGTCGTATATCTTAGCCTCTCGACTCTCATTTCCTCTCCACACCCTATAGAAGATCTTAGGACTGATGGAATGTGCTTCGGTATTGTTTCTTTTTCGACGATTATTTTTATAATAAACTTTCGTCGAGCGGATAATAAAATAGCTGATTGGGGATAATGCGTTTCTCACAATTTACTCTATGAATGTTATAAATGTAATTTGGACGTTTTATGAGAGATGTCTGGAAATGGATTGAATATTATAAGTATTTGGTATTCCCGAGACCATTTTTTCTTGTCATTATCTGCACTGTGTCTTACATTCAGTGCGTGGCTTTTCCAAATAGAAAACAAGCTAAGTTCCCCCTGAAACCATAAATCTGATGATAAGTCTGATGTAACAAATTGCGATACAGCCTCTAACCAGTCAAGTTTCAATGAGAAGCTAAGTTTTCTTGTGTTAAAATATGTTTCACTTCCACCATATCAACGACAGTGCGGCTTGTTTGTACAACAGCATTTTTTAATCTGATCATCTATTGGTCGATAAAAAGTTCTAAGAAAATGCAAACCAAGAAATGCCTTTCTCAACGACCATTGAATAAAACATTCACTATCCTGCTGATTTTAGTTTAATAATGACGTAGGTATGTACATTCCTCCTGCAGTGTAAGATAATAGACGCGCATTCACGAGTCAATCTAAGTTCAGTGCCCGAAATAATAAAAGAAAAATCACGAGTTAGAGCCAATCACAATTGAACAGATACAGGAATTATGACATCGAACGCGTTCATAGCTTTCATAGCACTGGCACAACAGGGGGGCTATTCTCGAGTTCGTGGGAATGAAATAATCACCGGTGACTGTTCCCATTCAAAGTGCAAACTTGAAATGGAGATGTTTGAACAGCTGGATGTCATATTTTTGGCCAATTTGGTCACAGGCGTAGGTAGCAAGTGGAAAAAACAGTTTGAAAAAAGAAACAAATATTAACACGACTAGAGAACGCGGAGTGCTATTTTAGTGGGTATGAAAAACATATTACGGGTCTATATTTTCTCCAAATTTCAAGTTTTTCTACGTAAAATCTTTGTAAAATTGCCACTGTTATACTATCGTCGTCCGGTCGGTATATAATGCTTCCTGATGTACAAAATTCAAATAATGCAAAATTCTTAGGAAATAATTTTTAACTTATTTTACTTGACAGTGAATACTGCCTACAGTTATAGGCAGCAAAGTGATCAATTTAAAACTGGCACAGCTGAGATGTGTTAATGTTATTTCCAGATAAAAGGATTCTTGTATCCAATCTCCTTCAAAGTTCAGACGAAAGAAGCACCGAGGCTTTGTTGTCGCGAAAATTTCTGCGCTGACAGTTTAATAATACCCAAGGAAAACTTTTCCATTGCACGTTTTCCTTTAGTTGTAATTTGCTGATTTGTTATGGGTCGTAAAAGTTGTTCAAAAACAGACATAACGTCGGGGAATATTCGATTTGATTCCCAAACTTCTCATAGTAAAGACGTAAGTTGATTTTATTACGCCTTCCCTGAAATTAAGTCATATTGGTTTTTACCGAAGAGCGTGTTACTGTTCATCTTTAGAACTCATAAAATTTAGATTTACTCTAAAGAACTTATCATATATTCTTATATGTGTTTAAAATTGGTGATAAACTCGATTGCTTTCAGTAGGTAAAAAGTTCATCATCAGGCATTCTATCAAAGCATTAAGTCAAATACATGTACCTAATGTAAGTCTTCCAATTCCAGAACATCAAATTTTATTGTGAACTTGAGTGTGAAGAACTACCTACCACTAGAAAGAGTCATCATAATGAAAGACCATTTCACACCCAGCAAAGTGCTTATAGACATTCGACAAGATAATGCTGGCAATTTTCTATATTTCGGCCGCTATTTCAGCGGTACATGATGTACAGAAGAACGAATCTTTCAGCTTCAGAAGTCTATATGTGTAGCTTCATTCAAAGTCGAGTAAGATTAGAATCCATCATGCAGAAATTCAGAAGAAATATGTGCAATTTCTGGTGCATCAGAGCAAATTATACTTCACTCGGACGTCACATTCACGAGAATGGTCTCCGCTTTATGTGACCATAAATAGGACGAGACTTCAGCCTGTTGAATTTGTGATACGACAGGGCAATCGGATGGAGATCTTGAACGAGGATGAGGATATGGATTTTTATTACCTATTCCTCCGTGGTTTCTACTGTAGAGATGTAGAAGTATAATAGCAGGATCTGTATTAATTTTATCTAGATGAAATTTTTGAAGCCACTACTGTAAGAACAGACATTGGGTTCAACTTCTACATTATACATTAGGGATTTCGATTCCTAGATAATCATTTCCTTTATTCTGTCTATGAGAGTTTCTTATTGATATCCTCTTTGTTTTAATATTAAAACTATTCTTATAAAATCTGGGTTATAAGTTTTGAAAGCATACAAAATATCAAAGACTATACTTTACAATGTAAATCTAAAAGATATAAATAAAAGGCTACCACGTACATACATATATAATGTTCCTAACATAAAGCATAGCGAGTAACTTTGACTACATAGATAAAACATTCCCTCTGAATAATTATTATTGTAAAATAAACTCTAAATATCAAATTCGATTAGTATTCGTCACCAAAATAATTTTTCTGGACGGTGTAGCGTCTTTTTGTTTACAAGACGATTTAATCATACTACTAATGCCTTCAGACGGGGTTAGGGGTGGACTCACACAAAATTATACACAATATTAAAATACCAGCATAAATTTATCAAATATCTAATTTATTGTATATGTTGTAGCGTCGCGACGTTGATGTAACGTCACAACGGTTAATAGCGCCTAAACGGTATAGAGGTCGTTTAAGTGCAGTCTGTATAACGTCGTTCACCTTGAATAAGGATTTTGTTCTGCTAAAGACGCATATTATGTTTCATTAAGCTGGATCGTTATAACTTTATCCTTTCATTTTCAGTACGGGCTGCTGGCTCAATCTTTGTTTAGGACCATGAGAACTTCAAGTTACTAGAAAAGTACATAATTTAAATCGTCTCACTTTTTATGGTAAACGTTAAAATAAAAGTAACGCTGGTACGAGCAATAAATCAGATTCGGTACACGGTAAATAGTTTGATATTACTGAAACCCAATTTAAAAAAAGTGCTTCCTATTTATACAGAAGCAGTTTTTTGATTTAGCGTAGATAAAATCTAGTTTAGAAGCAATAAACATAAGTCATTTTAACATCGCGAGACATCGATGTTTCACTGGTTATTTCTAGCTCATAAGTCTGACATATCACCACCATAAGAGGAGTGTGTTGAAAAGAAAAAAAAGCAACCGACTTTTAAATTGATTTATCGGAAACAACTTGCAAACAAAAATAAACAATTAAAACACTTGTGTCGTTCAGGAAAACGTTATTCTTCTTTAATAAACTGATTGCTATAATTCATGTGATTTTTTATTGTATTAATTTGTTTCTTAAAAAATAATCATCTAGAGATTTCGTTCCGTTTGTCTAACTTTGAGAATGCGGGAAAGTATAGGTATTTTATAGGTCTTTAAACAATTTACTTCAACTACTGATGCTTCTGATGAAGCCATAGGGGCAATTTTATCACAAGGATTCATCGGATCCGACTTATACCAGTGTCATATTACTCGCGTACTATAATAAATCTAAATTAAACTACAGTACAACCGAGAAGGAACTGCTTGCTCTAGTAGGTATCGGGTGTTCATTAAATAGCACTTTCTCAGTGGGCCGTGGACCGCGAAACGTATTTAATAACTTGATTTCGATTCGTCGAATATAAGAGATAATATTCGTTAATAAAGACGCTTTACAATACGAGTCGATTTCGAGAGAATTGTGGTCCGCTGTCACGGTAACTTGCTGTAACTGTGATTTATTTATAGGTTATTTCAAACTAACTGTAGTTTTAAGGCGAGTTATAAGTCTTCAATGGTCGGTCAGTATTTCATCCCTGAGTCTAAATCTTACATTAGATATGCGATAAATACTCTGAAGTAGTGTTTTTCGCACACGGGTGTCTTTAATAAAACAGAATCGATATATCGCAATTTCGATTCTCGTTCAGCGAATAGTTAGCGTAAGCGCTGCTTGAAAGATACAGATTGACGTTTTCACAATTATTATTCAGTTTAGTACAGTCACTTTTTTTAAGTAGGGAAAGAGTGTCACACTGCTATACAATAATCTGGCTCCCAATTTGATCTCTCTATTTCGATGTGTGATAGAGAAATTGTCTTTTCAAAATTTGCTACCTCTACTTATTTCTCATTGCCCATACATTTTGGCCAACATTTACCTAGGTATCTTTTTAGTCGAAAATTTGTAGTCATCATCTCAGATCATAAGCCATTGAAAATTCTTAAGAATTACAAAGATCCATCAAGCATGTATGTTCAATGGAGACTAAAGCTTATGGAATATGGCTTTGGAAAACAAAACCTGGGAAAATTATTTCTAACGGAGGCGCTTTAAGCCGCTAATCCGATTTCATCCGAGCCATCACAACCACAACTAACGATTTACTCTAAAATATTTCAGAAAGATGATCAAAAGACCTCTTGATATTAAGTTTATTTATTTAAAATAATAAATTAAATTAATTTCTAATTTTTTAATCAATAAGAATTAATTGCCTGGTGTATGGCTTAGATAATTTATGTAATAATAAGCTACAGTAAGATGTTCGTATCTCATTATGGAACTGTATTATATTTCCCGAAATATTAATAATAACAGAGTGCCAAGTTAGAGCTGATCAATAATTTATATAGACTGGTGTCCCACTTAGAGAGAACGAGCAAGGCAAAGACAGTCCACAAAAGTAAGTTGTGCGGAATAAAACAGACCTTCCAATCACCGCTACATCCTCGAGTCGACTCTGAGTAAACGAGCTTTTCCCGTAGCATGTAGCCAATTTAACGGAACCTTCGTAGTATGTCCTAGAGAAAATTTTTAGAAAGTTTCCTATTTTTCAATATCTTATACTGAAATGCGCTTGATCATAATAATTATTGCAATAAAGTAGATATATTATAGCATAGCCCTAATACATGAATTATTATTGTCTAGATATATTACGTGAAAATGTTCCAGAACATAATAAATTTTATTTGCACGGTGTATTCAGTCAATGCTTAAAAGTTTATGACACCTTGTGAATAAATTTAAAACTCTTCGATAAACGAACTCAAAATTCCATACAGTTCCTTGCTGTCTTGTCTACATGGCGTCCCTTGTAACAATGGCTCCGCCGTGACGTAAATCGTCTCCAGCAAGCTGTGTTCTACCGGCTGAGAAATTCGGAAATTTTAATCGCCGCCAGGATAGTTGTGAAGGAAACTGCACCGGGGGAGAATTTATGTATAAAATTCCCGAGTTATTGTCTAAGTTTGGCGATTGTTCGGGGCGTCTTGGGGCGGGCGATCGTTATTAACCCGGGGGTCACACACGGAATCCACCGTAAACGGAAGGGTGTGAACCGCACCGGCCGCGGCTCGGCGGGAATTTTAATTATCCCGGATTTAATTAGATATACTACATACACTCGTTCTGTGGTCTGCTTTCCGTCAGGTAAGCGCCAGACCGGGGTTGAGCTCCAGTAGGAATATCTGACATTCCCCGTTATATGTTATGAAGTATACCCGGTTTATAGATTAAATTTCTCATGCGAGGGTCTTCATAATTATTATTACATGACTGCTGTCTTCTGTTATTAAGGTGTAGTCCTTTGATCTTATTACTATATCGAAATCTGTCTGTAATAGTTATTATGTCTTTCAACGAGCCGAAAATAATTTCCATTATTCACGAGGACGAAAATGATATCTTGGAATCGTCCACTGAATAATAGCCATTATTAGAAGTAGAAGACGCTATTTACTCTACGGCAAAATCTAATAGGAAAAATAATAAATAAAATTTTTATAAACACTTTAATTAGACTATAATAGAACGTTTACAGAAAAAATAATTTATACATTCTTAAGATTTGTCCGTTTTATTAATAATGTGTGCATTTCATGGTATTTATTTCTCGATTATGGGACAGCAAACTTTTACAAATTGCTTTAGCTACTTTATAATTTCCGGGATTGTACTTATAAGGTAAAAAAACAATGCGTGAAATTTATATTTTTTTGTCTCAGATAAACCGGAAGGTAGACTCGGTTGAATAAGAAGAGCAGGTGCTGGGGGCAGGACATGAATCACCATAGATTGCGTTACATGGGAGGCTTTTCGGGAGCTACGGGGCTCTATGGTATGAGCCCGTATTATAGTACATTAATTATTGCCATTTACAACTCTTGCTACGTAAAACAGAATTTTGATATCAACTGAAGACTCAAAAAAATCCATTCTGTCATCGATCTTATAAGTAGTAGTTAAGCGATATAATCCATCATCCTAACCTAGTCTGCGCAACCCAGATGATGAACCCTGATCATCCTGGCAGCTAATTTTCATTAACAACTTTCTCTCTTATAGCGAAGACTCTTACAAGCTAATCTATCAACCTTGAGCTTCTTTTTGGCATAGAATGAAGTATTTCGGCAACACTTGTCGACAATATTGCTCTGTCTAAGGACTACAATAAGTTTCCAGTGATATAGAACTGTTTTTTTACCCAATTATGACGCATTAGGTATCTCTTGTCAAGCCGTCTCGATACTTCCTACTCTTAATCACATTTCTCAAAGCACTCTTAATTGGGCTTATCCGGCAAAGGAAAACTTAAGCTACTACAGTTTCATCTTAAGATACTACTGGGATTATACTTTTTGTTGTAAATACGTGTATACTGGTGTTAATACATTTTCCTGTACCGCATTCCTATGAGAGTGAACTTTAGGGTAAATCAGAAAGTTTTCAGGTGAGGTATTTTGGTTCATCGAGATGTTGTAATAATATACTTTTATGGTAGAAATTTTTAGAGCTTCGCCTTTATTAATACGATGCCAAATGTAACTCAATGAGACTTGAGGTGTTTGTAAAAGCAGCCTTTCAATTAAAGAACGGATTCCTCATCTCTTCTGCCTTCTGCTCTATGGTGGTTATTTTAAAGTGAATGTACCTAAGCGGCATTTAACATGTGAGGTAAAAACATGTTCCGGTAGGTTGGATGACATAATTCCGCATAAATAAGATAGAGTATTCCATAAAATATTTCTCTCCAATGATATAACATAATATGTATTTAAGAAATTTTTCTCTTATAAAACCATTAATCACGCCCCTGGCGTGTCTCCGCTGCCACTGTCCACTTACATCGCAAGCTGATCTGAATATAGGGGCAAGTCGATGGTGCTCCAGCAAGAGTCTTCTCGACATGCCCGCGATCATCCCAGGAATTATTAAGGAGGAACGCATTACATCCTTCCCAGAGCCACTCGGGGACTCGGGAAGACCCCGACTACCACTCCTCGTACCGACATTGAGGCCACTTCGGCTTTGTGCGCTCCAATAATAGCATACCGAACGTGGGATGAGAAACTGGTAAAATATTATATGGGATTATTATATATTGGACAGGGACAATATTCTCAAGCGTCGAGTGATTTACATATTGTTTTTAATTAATACTGTAACTTTGGTAGTGCTACTGAGATAGTTTATTGTCGGTCAACAGGATTCTAATCTACGCATTGTCTATACAGGTTGCATGGTCACTTTCAACTGGCTCACTCTTGGGGATCTCCTAAAACATAGGAGATAATACAGAGTCGGTTGAATCAGAATCAAAAAAGATATGCCAAAAATAAGAAATTTAGATTTTTCAGTTTTTTCAGGATATTTTAGCAACGAGTTATCCTGATTTGTGTGAAACTTTTCCTTAATTTAACCGACTTTGTATCTCCTATGGTCTACGAGTAGGAGATCTTAATGGTGAGCCAATTGAAAGTGACCACTCTGTAAGTATTGATTTTTGTATGAACCAATTTAGACAATTTTCACCTACAAGAAAAGTAATCCCTTCAATAATTATTTTCCTAATCTATTATATGGGCACGTATTCCGTTAACTAGTTTCTTGTTAATTAAGCGGCTTATAAAAGGGAAGATAAACACAAAGGTGATTATTATTTTTTCGTGGGATAATTCTTCCATCGGTCGTTTCGCAACTGATGTTAAATTAGTCTTCTCTTTTTTAAACATTGCGGCTTAAAAAAACTATTTACTTACTGGTTTTAATTAAAATTCATGAAATGCAATGGAATACTAGAAATTTATCTGTCTGCACTACCCCGATGGGTAGATATCTGGTTCCAATGGCAAATTGAGTTTATTTATGGAACTAAACCATTTGTGTCTAACCACAACGTACCGGAAAATAACAAGTCACTGAATAAACGGATGAAAAAAATCCAATTGAGTTTCTGGTCAAAATGCTTCACAAAAATACGAATATTTTTTTTTATTTCAACACAATACACTTTTATAGTAAACAGCTATTTTCCACGTTATTTTTCTTTTTAAAATTGGCGTTTACTTTCGTCTCTCACATTACTTTATTTGCTAATTGAGTTTCATTTGCACTGAATTCGTAGAATCGTATATGACGATACTTTTTTCTAGAATAAATAATGATTTAACAGAGAGGGGGTTATTAAAGAATAATAAAGGATGATGAAAGCTGAAGAATTGTTTCAAAGCTTCACTACATGATACATGGTAGGTAGTCTCCGCATTATCTCAGCATGAACTGTTCAATAAAACGTTTCTAGTAAAAAATTTGCCAATAATAGTCTGCTGTACCGCGGTGAATCTGGCAGCCGATTTGACGGAAACGCACGAACGCACAGTAGCTTACCTTTAGAAAGAATTCAATTTGGAGAAAATTAATATTTATAAATTTCTCGTCCATTTATGCGCATGGGCACAAAACGTAAACTCTTGCGGGGAGTGCAAAAAATAAAGGCTACAAAATACTCAGAGTAGCTCAGCCACCCTGAGACTAGCATCGAAAAATTATTGTTGAGCTCTATAATCGTGCCGAAGGAAAAAATTCTTACATCCCTTGCATATCATCAACATTCGCACAACTATTATAAAAAAAGTCAGATGATTCTTTGCTTAAAAATAAAGAAGATGATTTGTTAATACAGGATGATCCTAAATGGCAGACTACCACATTCTTCATTGTGGATTGGAGACTCTATAATCTAATTTACGTTTTTCGCCAGCATGGCTTCCTTTAAGAAGATATGAGCAATTTTGTAGGGAAAAAAGTGACAACACTACACTTTGGGGTGTTTTTCTCCCTGATATCGTGTAAGTTTTTTTCTTCGGCACGATTATTAAGCTCAATAATCGCTAAAAGCTAATAACAATTTTTCTATGCTAGTCTCAGGGTGGCTAAAGGCAATCTACAGGGTGTTTTTATAGCAGCAGCCATATTTTTTCTACTTTGGGGTGGTTTTTCAAGAATTTTTCACTAATAGTGGAAAAGTTCTCCAGTGTGCTTTTTGCTGTTTTTGCTATAGCCCGGATAAAATTTATAGTAAATTGAGTAAAGTGACTGAAACACTTCAAATGCAACCTAAAAAGTCTTATTTTCTAAAAGAAAAATATTCTAGAAAATTACCGTAACTTCAGTATGCAAGTATCTACAAGTTCGATTTTTTTTTTCTAAATTATGACACCAAAATTATAATTTTTAAGTAAATCTAAATGCAACAGTTACAAAAATGTTAGAAATCTGTAACAGTCGGTAAAAAAATACTCGCAATAATTGAAAATCACCTTAATAATAGACTAACCGGTGGTAAGCCAGAAACAACAATGGCTTGTAGAAGAGCGTTTAAAACGGAATGCATTGTAAATATCCCAGAGGAAATAATAGCCAGTACAGGGAATAATAGTCCGATTCCGATGAGTTACGTTCGAATCGCGGCCCAATTTACGAGTCTTCGGGCGGCTGTTACTAGAATCCAATCAAATCAACTCGGCTAGGCCCTGGATTACCACTGGAACTGCCCCATTCAACAGTGTTTGGGAAATTAGAGACCGGAACATCTCTTTTACTTCAATAGTCTACAGTTACTTGTTCTTTTTCGCTGCAGACTTCCTTGCGGGATTTAGAACTACGATATTGTGAAGTAAAGAAATTGCTTTGTGAATAGAGCTTGTTTTTAAGCACGTTTTCCTGATAGAGGAGAATTTTTCATGTATTATAATACTTGAACATTTTAATAAAGCGAACGAGAAAATATTCCATTCAAGTCAATCTCCTGAAGTTCTATACCTACCCTTTTGGATTTGTGTTAACCTGGATCAAGACGGGGATATTGAATTTTTTTTTTTGTTCTTTTGCTTTAATTTTGAATAGGGAAGAAAAGTTGACTTGGGTATTTCTTAATTTTTATGCTAATAAAATGTTTTGTTTTTTGCAGATATTTACCTCCTGCTAATAAGGAAATTAAACAGTAGAAGGTTGAGATCTATAAAACAGCTATATTAGTTAGGTATTAAATTCTGAAGCTTTTGTACTAGTTTTCCCAGAAAAATAGGAGACGTACAAGATGATGGTCTTTAAAATAAGGGACCCTATTGTATCTATAGAGGTCTCCTGTTAGATTTTTTCCTAAAACTTCACAATATCATAAAAAATAAGTACTTATAGTAAGCCTTGCGTTGACTGAAAATAATATTTTTAACAAAAAATAACAATTTTAAACGATTCTGGCGACTTTCTTCGATATATTATACCTAACTAGTTTGTACATCATATTACTTGTAAATTATTATGTAATATGTACGAAACAAAACTTAATAAACCTACTTATTACCTACTAAATAAATTTTGGAAATAATACTTGGAGTTCTCCGTATAAAGACCAAGAACTCAGATCCAGGTTTTACTATTCCAGTCGATGAGTATAGGAATCAACCGTTATATAGGCGACCTCCCCCATTGTTCCTCCTGGAGGCGCTGTGTTCCAGTCATAACGCTACGGAAATTACACAATTCCCGGTCCAGGATGCCGTCTTGGATGCCGCCCGTGCGCTCATTTGCCGGGTTCCGTACTCTCATTAGCGCCTACCCGGTTACGACATGTCGTCTCCCGGCCTATCCAAGATCCCCGGGGACGTAGCCTCGTTGTGTTTTTAATTGCAGGAAGATCGGAATCTAGTTTGTGCGAGGATGTGACGCCTATTAACAGATGATGAGATCGCAAATGGCGCTAATAATTATGGAAGGTGCTCTATAATCTGCTTGCACGAGGTGTTCCGCTCTGAAGCGTACATTTCTCGGATCGATAAGTCATATAATCGGCAGGTAACGATCTTAGCAGTGTTCGAGAGAAAAGTAGTAAGAAATGAGCAATCAAAATTATACAAAATCGTTTGCTGGATTAGAATTATCCAGTTTTCGCTAGCTCAGCTTGTTTAATTAAACGGAAAAGTGAAAAAAAATTGGTAGAAGCGAGCGAAAAAAAATTTAAAAAAAGTTTTCAAATAATTTACCTCCAGTTTCATTCCCAAAAGAATTCGATTACTTCAAAAGTTGCAAAATTTGAATTTAAGTAATTATTGTAAACATTACCTACTCATAAATTTTAAATGGTGATTATGCAAAAAAAGCTTGTTTTATATAAAAAATCGATACCGAGAAAAAAAAAAGATCCAATCATGGATTTGAATTCCGTACTCTCGAACTGCGAGGCAGCGGCCTTGCCAACTCCAACAAGCTCTTATCTGGATTTCGTAGCGCCCGGTGGCTATATTTGTTACATGTGATTCTCGGTAGGTACCTCCTACACCACCCCTACATTTTTAATAAAAATTATTTTTTAAACTTGTCATATCTTCGTTACTAAAAGACCAATGTGGATATTTTTTTACACGCATTTGGGTGAATTAATTGTCGTTGCGATTGTTTCTTATAATTTTCACAGTTAAACATAAATGAGTGTGAAAAAAATTAAAAAAATCAATTACGAACGATTTCACGATTTATTAATTTTTAAATACCCAAGTGTAAAATAACTTTTGACCAGTGAGGATATGTTTTATTTTTCGATTAAAATGCCAATAGTTGCGAGATGAATTGAAGCCAATATTTCAAATTATTCTATGTTGAAGGAAAAAAATTCACGATGTAGAAAATACTAGAAAATAGGGGACGGGAAAAAGGTCGGAATTACCTGCCGACGGTTTTTCCGATTTAAGTCGTTCTTGGTAACGGATCCCGCTCATTTTCAATATGCATCGTGAGATGGTGCGCCGCTTCAATCGAGCCAAACGTCAACTCTCTGCGACAAAAAATGTCGGTTCTAGAGTGTATCCTAGCAAAGCGCACAGACGTGACAGACCGACGGGCAAAATTCGGGCACAAGAGCGCGTTTAACTACCGAGAAATCGTCTTCGTCGCTCTCTAAAGTTAATAAGTAGGTATGTATATTAAAATTTATGAATAAGATAGGTAGGTACTTACGTAAATAATTTTAATGGAAATATAACTGAACCATCTTTCAGTTTTATGTTTATTGAATAAGATAATTTGAAAAATATTACATTCTAAATTGTGCCCAGATTTAACTTTAATTTCAAATTTCCAACAGAGAATGTTCTTTTCTGCCAGCATCATTTTCAATGTCGCATTCCATTTAGCTACATGCAAGATAAGCGGAACTGACAGCTACTCACCCGATAGCTGCTATGTATGTGGGAACAAATTTGAATAAAGCAAATCGATTCTCAAATTTATGCAAATACTTTGTCTAGTAGTTGTATGAGAGTTCGTACGTTCAAGATAATATAGAAGATATACAGGGTTAACCAATAAATGGGACACTAGTAAAACTATGGAAGAAACGATTTCAGTTAAAAAACAGAAAATTCTGGCAAAAAATGGTTTGATATTTTTATTATTTTATTATTTTTATACATTTTTTTATTATTGAAAACAAATAAAATTAAATAATTTTTGTACGTTTTCATAAGTCGTCATTTTTAGAAATTATTTTGAAAAACCCAGTTCAAAAATGTTCAAACTTCAAAATCGACTGAATCCCATAGTCAAGTTTTTTTATGGCTACCATGTTATTTTTACTATTTCATTCGATATTCAAAGATCAGTGAAATTGAAAATTAAAATTTTAAAAGTTTTGCTTCTTCGAGCTTTATTTTTAGATGTAATAACGTCAATGTGACGTGATATATTGCTTGCCTTCTGTTTTTTTATAAGTTTCGCAAAACAATTTGTTTCCATAAAAGGAAAATCAAATTTCCTCATGCGTTAGTTTAAGATTGACACTATCATTTCTGTCCTTTAACGAAAACCAGAAACTCGCGCCTACGGATGATCTCTGATTATATTCAAGTTTCCTTAGTTTGACAAAGTTCCTACAGACTATTTTAAGTTGTTAGAACAATTTGCAACATGAGAAAATGCCATCTTGCAAACGCTAGAATTAACTTATAAAACACTGTCGAATTATCTGGAAATTATACAGTAGCAGAAATTGGTTTAATTAGAAAAATATTCAATCCGACCAACATGGATGATTATTACCTGCTATAAATCCTGGTCTGGTCTTGGTTTGGCGTGCTGTAAAACAGGCCGCACATGTCTGTAATTGCTGCCGTTACGGCGCTTAAAAGTAACGGCTGTTGCTTCTACCCACCGAAAGCGAAAACCGACCGAATAATGGGAGTTTTTCCTATCTCTATCCTGAACTCAATTAATTATGAATTAGCACTGGATCGAGACTATCAAAGCCAATACAGTTATCGTACATCCTTTTACTCTTAAATTTCTGTTATACGTTATAAAAAATATGCTTTACTGAAGTGTATCCTCTTTCATCTTTTTTTCCCTATATTTCCAAAATTGTCCAATTAAAGTTATGAAATTTGAGTAAGTAAGTACCTAATGAAAATCTAAGTAATAAAAGTGAATTGCTTAGACATAATTCAGTTTCGATCTTTTTATTTTAAATTCAATAAGAAAGCCAAGAACTGTGACTGAGTGACTGAGTGACCAAGAACTGAGTGATTCCAAAGCTAAATAACGCTAAACCTAAATTAACTAAAACTCGAATTAATTTTTTTTGGTTTAATTAATTTTCGTCACGGTTTTATGTAATTATTATAAAACTCTAATATTCCCCAGTTCTATATTTCCCACTAATGTCGATAATTAAACAGTTTAAAGGGACGGTAAGCCGAGAGGGAACCAACGAACTGGCCACTGGAGTGTGGTTTCATGAGGAGTAGGTATGGTCTCGTGAAATCCTTAACGAGATACTCGCATGTTGCTCGGCCACAACATTTACGGGAAAAGAAATGATCCTGGAAAGTATATCAACCTTCCGATGCGTTGCGGCCTACATATCGGCCCTTCGTGATGGCATCGATTAACAGGGATTAATGTCGCTACCAGTACAGACATTGTTAGCTGAAGTACGTATTGGACGTTGATGATGGAGAGAAGTCCATCGGGTCGACAAACATAAAGCTGCTGGTTTATTAATGTTCATTGTCAATCAATGACACCAGATATTAACATATATTTTGCTTATAGAGAATTGGGCGTACTGAACGGCGCTTTGTTGGGTTATTTTCATACAATGTTCCAAGACAAATAGGTACACATAATAATTATTATTATTTATAATATAGGGCGATCAAATATTCGATATTTCTACTCTAAAAACAAAACGGTATTCATTACCAATGATTATAGAGAATAGTATAAAATATGGGTTATTATCAACTCGGAAACTAAAGTGGATCTACCTTCGCTATTGTGTAATAACTGATCAATTATTTGCTGGTATCAATCGCGAAAGCAACAAGTACTATAATAATAAAAGGGATTCTTCAACCTTCAAAGATTTTCATCACTAGTTTGATGTACGCAGAGATTGCTATGATAATTCTGAGATACAAAGACACTGTTATTGCAAAAAATGAACTCATCCCTTATTAATGTTCTAGGTGTTAATTAAAATTCAGAGCCCTATTTCTTCACCATACATGTATTTATTCAAGCTTAAATATCATACTCATTTGGTGTATTAAAATCGTTTCAATTTGGTAAAATGATGCTGACAACGTCGGTATGTTCCAACCTAATTAGGTCTGGGGAGTTCTGAGAAGAGCCACATATTTAAAATTTCATTACTACTTATTTCTTCTTCAGAAGTAAATAAAATAAATGTTTCTCTCAAAGGGAATACAATCCGGAAATCGAATCCTCATTACGTTCCTATACCAATAAAACAATATATTTACTTAACTGTGCCTCAAAAAATCAACAGGCACATTTCGTGTGAAACCATTTTACCATACAAGTTAATAGTATGAGCGAGCGTCTACTATACGATCCGCAGAGAATGGATCTGACAGGTACTACAATCTCAGAAAATTCCCAACTACTAGGTCAGGTTGATGGTGGACATGTACGGAGGTGCTTTTACGGAGATTCGCTGCCCAGCTGGAACTAATCAGGAGTTCTTGGTGGGTGTCGGAGTTCATCAGGGCTCGACACTTGGGACGCGATCGACTACCTGACAACCTTAATCCAGCCACCTGCGCCCTGGAGCAATCTATACACAGAACGCAGACAACTTCGTATACCGATTGACAAAGACCCGGTCATCCTAAAGGCAAGGCAACACTGGAAATATACAGAGGTGAGCAAAGAGGTGACATGTACAAGGACTAGTAGAGAATAGACGAAGCACATGAATTTGAACTTTTCAAATCATATCACCCAATAAATCATCATAAACCCCGAAACCACACACTGAGAACTGTAGACTACTTTAAATATTTTGGAATAGCATATACCGTCCAGCGATGGTAACATATATGCTGATATCAAACATCGTGTAAACACTGGCTGGCAAAGATAGAAAGACGTGGCAGGCGCACGAATGCCAGTACGCGTGAAGGGAAAAGTATAAAAAACTGCAATAAGAGACAACAATGATTGAACAAAGCTTCAACAATGATCAAAACTTTCAATGAAAAATCGTCAAATTTTATGTAATTTTCCTAATATTGATGAGAAAAATGTACACATATATCGTGATTACACAGATATGGGAATGTACATGAGGCCGCAAGGGCCTACACCAAAAGATTTCCAATTCGCAAACATCCAACTGGTAACGTCATCAGGAGATTGTAAGGAAGGTTGCGAGAGACTGGTCATTTAATTCCAAATGGAAGTGTAGACCGCGGTCGCCCATGTTCTGTATGTGTTGACGTCTCAGATAGAGGAAGCAGAAGTGTTGGAAATTTTGCAAGAGGATGATCCAAGACGCAACCTTCTCTTAAGTTTATCGCTGGTGAGGTATCATTACCCTCGCATAATGACAATGATGAGGTAGGCTCTTTCACCGAACGATCTTAAACCGGGAATCAACTACTGACATTGTATATTGCGACAAGTAGAATCAGAGCACACTTCTTGTGTGTTATGGACCCACGACGCAAAATTTTCTCTGGATGGTTTCTTTAATCAGCACAATAGTCATCATTAAGCTTTGAAGAACCCTGTGTCGGTTGAACATCACCCTCAACATCATTTTGGCGTTAAAGTGTTGGAATATGGGACTCTGGGGAATGAACTTGTGGAACATATAATATTGCCGCAAGGGTTAAATGGAGAAAATTTCCTGGAATTTCTAGACGGCGATCTACAGGAACGGTTAGACAACCATATGTGGATGCAGTTGGAGGGTGTCACAGCTCATTTTGCTGGTCCAGTGAGAACCTGGTTAGATAAACAATACCCAGGAAGATGAATAGGTCGCAATGTCCAGCGAGATCCCCCGATCTCATCCCACTCGTTTTTTTCTTTTGGAGTCACATCAAGTCAACTGTTTATCGCACTCCTGGCCAAAATGAGCATAAGACCTAATAGTGAGAATTCGAAATGCTGCTGTCACCGTTACGCCTCAAATGCTACAGCGAGTGCATACCAACATTGTGCGGTATTTCTGAACTCAGATTTGTATGAGAAATTTTCATGATCTGAAGAATTTTTAATAACTTTAAAACAAAACACCCTGTATAAAAAATTAAAACCGATGAGATGAGAAATAAAATTGTCAAAATGACAGATGAAAGGGCACAATACTCTGTAATACCGCAGTCGTCTCTGATATCCATATTTTCCTTTCCAGTTTTTATAGAAAGACCGCTCTTTTTCTCCTGTAAAAAAGCAGGTAGGGACAGAGGTGGTCAAATACATATCGATAGACTGACTTATATTGTATTCTCATCTTGGAATTACCTACCCAGAGTTTAAACCTCGTTTCAAATTTCCATCTCCATTTACAGTGAAAAAGAAGAGTTACATGGCAATATGTGTACAATTTAGTGGCATAGAGGTGTGAGGTTTCAAACGTGCGGCTGCCTGAGGTTATTAGGCGTGTCACAGGCAACCCCATTCATATTCAGAAGGTGTCAGTGTTCGGGCAGACGCCGGCATCAGTAATAATTTCAGCCTGAGGACCGTGATAAGAAAAGAAGGAAAGAAAGGCCCAAATTGGGAAGATGCAGATGTGATTAAAATACGAAATCTCGACGGAGTAGCTCCAGTTTCAGCAGGCCTATTTCATTTTTGAACGTGACAATAGTTCATTATCAAAATGAACTAAACGCGGCTCGAGAGAATTAGAATAATGAAATAATGAAACTGAGTTATAAGTGTAATTTCATTACGAATTAAATTATATTAACCTAATTAAATCTGGCTTATTTTATTAACCTGCTTGGCTATACACCTACAATAGGTATATTGTACAAAATATGCAAGCAGTTTTGAAATAATTGCATGATTATATTATTAAACATTTCAATTGTAATCTGTAATTATAGCTAAGTATTATAATGCATTATTTTAAAGCTGTAATGATGCAAGTGGGTAACATGAGCATTATGATACATATTTAGGGAGATTATTTAAATAGACATGAAGTTTATAAGTACATCCCTTGAGGTCTCTGACCAAATGAGATAATTCCCCATCGGGATTGCTCATTACTAAAGTGAACTGGGAATATTTTTCATGTTTGTAAGCCCTTACTTCAGAACAAAAAATTTAATATAATAATGTGATCACAATTATGCTCTAGATCTAGAACTTCATAAAAACACAAGAGTAGGAGAAAAATGCATATTTGACCAATTTTTTAAGGAATTTCTATTTATTAATTTCCAGAAAAAAAATAACTTTGAGACCAACAATGCCCTCTTGGTGAAGAGTGTCCTTAATTTTAAAACGCAATTCGTATAATATTTGTCAAATCTTTAATTGAATTGAGCAGGAAGAATTAGATAAGTAGGTACATTGAATTCATTATATTGAGGATTATTCGAAACCCTTTTTCCTGTTCCACTCCTTATATGCTGTAAGGGCAGACACAGGACTTATTTTTAAAAACAAGTTATGTGAAAGGTTATCTCCTGGCAAAACTAAAACTTGTGGAAATAAATTTCCTAATGCACGGTTAGCTAAATGGCCAGAGGAGCTCTTCGTGACATAACGGAAACTTATCGATCTGATAGTGATTGTTTATGGCATGTGTTTGGTGGAGTTGAACCCGCTTCAAGCCCTCTTTAAACTTTAAATTACGTCCAGTGTCTGGCCTATATTACTCGTATAATAGTACCGAAATCATAAACGCTAAAATACTGTAGCGCGAAACTTCTGCACAGGTTTTATGGTCGGGTCAATAGGAAACATATTGTTCGATAGGTTTATTGCTGGCCGTTATCTGATCTCATTTATAATTCAGTCGAGGAGGGAAACTCCAAGATTTAATCCGGATAGTTTCCTACCGAAGAGGCCTTGAAATATTAATGGTTTTATCGGTCGGCTCGTACATATTCCTATTTATTAAGCAATTTCATTCGATAGCCGACATAAAAGTTTTAAAGCGATTGATTTTATGATCTTGCACTTTACTTCGTGCGTGTGTTTTGAACTGTCGTTAAAAATCTATCGGAAGGAGAATATCAATGGGTTACTTTTAATGATGCGTTTTTTATCACAAATTCCAAAACGACTCCAACAAACAATTTTGATTCAATAATAAAAAATTACAACACACCCCGATTGATATCACTTTCGTTATTATTATTTTCCACGATCTCCCATTCATATTATTACGATTGAAATTTCTCTTGCATTCAAAATCGAGCAAACTCATCCATGTACACAGGAGACATGATCCACAGACACACGGGAACATGGAACATGTGATGGTAGTACAGACACCCGTCAGTTGTTGTCACCGTGGTCCCCGCAGTGTTGCCAACATAATGACAGGACAATTACGTGCCACAAGGGCTCTGCGGGCAGCCGACTTCCGCCCCCGAGCACCGATTTCACATCCAAAGGCGCTTGCCGCCCCCCAACTGGAAAATTACAGGACAACAACGACGGCGGCAAATGCTCACGTATCTGTTGCAAATTAAACGTCACTTGCCGCTTATCCGGGAGAGATCTTGCCAGGATCGATCGACGACCCTCTCGATTATCCCGATAGTGGAGGGTCGGTTCATGATCCTACGGCTTTCATGCTTTAACTTAAATCTTCATAGAGCAACAATTGAATAGATAGAGATGAGTCTTTTAATCATTAGACAGTTCAAGCATCCCATTTTCTAGAAGACATTACTGTTTAGGTTGCCAATGCAACTAATAGCTTTGTCGTAGAGTGTAATAGAATTTTGTGACATCTTATTATAACGTCAACGGATTTATTTTACAAAGAAACTGGGCATAACCGGTAAGTAATATGGAGGAAAAACGTCGGCACATGAAAGCTAAAAGGCAAGAAAGGAAGATTTGTAGATCCACTCTTCGCTAAGTTGTATCATACACAACTTAAAAAACAACACTAAGTTACTTTCAAAAACTTTAACTTAAATAATTGTAATACTTATATGTATACAAAAATATGGTGAAAATGTAAAATCAGAATTTAACATTTAAGAGCATAATTTGTAGATTATTTTGGGCTAGCCTATGAACAAGACTGGTCCCAGGAGTACATGGCAGTTCGTGTGCATTCAAGTGTTACGTGAGTAGCTGCCTCATTTTCTTTCTTTAGGAATGTGCAACTATTTCCTCATTTCCGGCAGCCAAAATGTTGCACTGAGAATCAGTCGCAGTTTTGCAATGCTGGAGGTTGATCTGAAGAACCAGGAGAATTGTTAGGCAGTTGTTTGTTGGTGGTGCCAATCTGGTTCCCCAAATATGAGAGAAATACCAGAGAATAAAATTACTGTGCCTCAACCCCCTATGACACCAGGTGCCCCGTGCCCATAACAATTTTTCAAGGTATGTCGGTAGCATGCTGTCAAGCACCCCCTCGACAACGCATCCATCGGCGTGCGCAGTACCTACCTCGGATTTTCTACTGTGGTAAAGTTTGTTTCAAGATATAAGAAAACTCGTAAATTTTAGGTGCTGTAAAATATCTGTAAACATGTCAGAAGGTATGGTTTAAGACGACAATGAACCCTACTAAGGAGAATTTATAATCAACGATTACAATAAACCGAACATTTAGGCCTATTACAAATTTAAAGCCAAACCCCGGCCTAATTAGAAATTAGAAATAATGTTTAAATAAGATATTTCTAAGTTTATAAAAAACGAAATGAAGTCTAAAAAATATGTGAAATTCAGAGCCGTTTTTGTGGAAACGATCCTTAAACCATGAACGGCCCTGGCGGGCTTCAGCAAGCCTGACATCCAGGTGTTTATTTGCACTACCTTTCTATTGTTGAGGGATTATTTGTGGGCAGCTCAACAATGGAAATATAATTTACAAGTTTCCTTATATCTTGAAACAGACCTTACCTAGTCCGTGCTGTCAGGCGTTTGCGTATAGGTGGAGACAATTCTCCTGACGTCACTACCCTGAGGCCGATCACACGGGTGATATGCTTACCTCAAGACGGTGTCTTATGCGATGTTTTTCCAGAGCCCTTTTAGCCGTGATGGTGTTACTAATTTGCTTTTAGACCAAGCAAATAAGCAAATAGAGGTTTGTTCTTGAGAAAAATAGAAACGGAATACTTCTGGTGCTTTCAAAAGGCGGAATAGCCCTCAGATCCTAAATGCACAGTTTTTGGTTCAATGTTCTTGTGTATCATTTTCTTTTCTTTTATTATTTAACTTTAGTGCGAAAAATCGCCTCTTTTTTATTCTTATTGGTCCTAAAGAACGAATTATAGAGAATTAAAATAGGAAGAAAATGAGAACTGAAACAATCCTATCAGTTCATTATTAAGGGAGCAAAAAAAAAAACGAAAAATATTGTTTAAAATTCTTCAAAAATCGTAACGTTGTCATTTTTGCTGGAAATATTTTTGTTACATTATAAGCAAAGTGTTTTTCCTGCACTTTTCCCGTCATCGAGGCCCTGCTTGTTTAAGTTTGTCTCTTTGTCTCTGGTTTCTTAAAATAACACGTGACATGAGTGATGAACTCTGCATGGTAATGTTCCCCGACTTCCAAAACAGAATCGGTCAAAAATATTTTTCCTAGTATGCATTACCTGATTATAGGCGATTCCGTCAGAAACTTGTTCAGGGTTAAATGCTAACAGATCAAAACTCCTGACGTCTAGGTTTTGAGCCGAGGGTAGAGAGGAGGGTAAGAGCCCACTTTAGAGGTTGCCGATTATGGGAGGGAAAGGAGAAAGATCCCACTTTTTGGATTTCCGGTTATGTTTCTGGAAAATTTCCTTATATAATAAATAAAAGCTCATAAAATTGTCTAAAACTTTTATTCTATTTTTTTTTCAATTCTCGACCGTTTTCGAGCTACACGCTCAGAAATAGTTGAAATTTTCAAAACAAATAACTTTTTTTTATATTTTTCATCAAACATTCCTTCATATCTCTAAAATATTCATCAGAAAAATAATAACTTCATTTAAAAGAAAATGTAAAGAATTCAATTCCGTTTTTGGAACATGGAAAATATGGAAATTAACCTCCAGCCCAACCTCAAACCAGTCAAAATTTACAAACAATTTAAATTTTTCTGTAAAATGTTGTCAGAAAATGTCATTTTCAGAAAAACCTGTCTGAAAAAGCTGTTTTTTCATATTTCTGACACAAAACCTCTTATTTGTGACATATATCTCTAAAATGAGTTCTTCGTGTCTTGTGTGTTTTGAGGACGTGGTTAAAGAAATAACAACTCTTCTAAAAATGACAACATTTCACGATAAACTTAAAATTGCTATCAATTTTGACTGGTTGAAGATTAATTTCCATATTTTCCATATTCTAAAAGGGAATTCAATTCTATACATTTTCTTTTCAACGAATTTATTTCGCTAATGAGTATTTTGGACGATATGGAGAAATTTTTGATTAAAACAATGAAGTAAAATGATTTTTTTTTTTAATTTCAACTGTTTCCGAGAGTGTTGCTCTAAAATGGTTGAGAATTAAAAAAAAAGCTTTGCGGTTAAAACTTTTAGACAATTTTGTGAGATTTTATTTATTATCGAAAACATTTTCCCTACGACGCTCCGTTTTTGAGATATAACTAGAAACCCCAAAAGTGGGATGTTTGATGAAAAATATAAGGTAAAATGATGTTTCGAATTTAAACTTCTTCCGAGAGTAATAAAACTCGAAAACAGTTGGGATTTAAAAAAAAATCTATGAAATAAAAGTTTTACATAATTTTATGAGGATAATTACATAATTTTATATTATATTATATTATATATTATATTACATAATATTACATAATTTTATATCTATATGTATAGGAGTTTTTTACTGCCCAGCATTGTTGAGATATAACCGAAAACCCCAAAATTACGCAAAAACTGGAACTTTCTCCGCCTTCTCCCACCCTCCTCCCATCCGGCTCGGCATCTTGAATTTAAGACTTTTGGTAACACTAAACATGAACCAGTTTCTGAAGGAATCGCTTAGGTACCTGCTCACGCAGTCTACACCTCCTTTTGGGCGATTCGATGACTGGTCTATATTATTATTTTTCTGAAATATTGATTATCTTTTTGAAAATTTGTTCCTTGAATTTTTGTCTAATTGCACAATAATGGATAAAGCTGTGCCTACATATTTACTTAGTTAACACTGTTGTGTAAACAGGTGAAGCAGATAAATTCTGAGAACAATGGATTTTACTTGAAAGGATTCATTCGATAATGGAAGGTAAATTTACAAGAACAATGAATTAAATGTTCAGCCTGCTAAACCCTGAGAATATAGAATACAGAGCGGATTCTATATTCTCAAACATAACCTGACAGTTTCCGAGCCATTGGAAAATTCAAGGAGGAAAATACTTAATTACCCATAATACAACCAAACTTTTTTCTATTGTATGTACTTTGCTAAATATAAAAAAATTGGTTTATTGGCTTAGTGTATTTTCAAACCGACATATTATCAAAAATTAATGCAAAAAATTATAGACTTTAAAAGACTTATATGACATCATTACTCCCAGTGAAGCATGCTGAAATATTTTAGACAATAATTATTAATGTTCTCGTATGCAAAATATAATATTAAAATGCATAAAATAAAGAATATATATTGAAAATTACGCACAATCGTAGATAATAAGGGTAGGTATCTATACATACAAAATATTCAACTTATAAGTAACTCACTGGGAAAAAGTAATTACACTATTCAGGCTTTGTAAAAACATCCAAGTTCGAAATAACCGCTATTGACCCTAAGTTGAAAGGTCTTTTGAAGCTTCCATCAATGACGTTATAATTTTTTTAACGCAATCGTATATCAGCGTTGTCTCTCTACGTGATTTATAGATCAATAGACTTGGGTAGGTATATCCGAGCTTTGGTAGAACAGGAAAAGAATAAAGCAAGTTGACATGACTATACGTTGTCGCGAATGCATTCGCTGGCGCAGGATTGTGGGATTTGGCTAATTGCTCTCATTTGTCAAACATTCGAACTAACTGTTGATTCAGATCCCTTTATGGGACTGAAACAGGCCCTCGGGAATTCATTACTCGAAACTGGGATGCGCCCGAATAAATTATTGACTCGGACAGTTGTCGTTGGTCTATGAAAAAGTCAGCTATTCAAACAGGAACGTGATCTATGAGACAGGTCTATGAGTGGTAAGATTATTAAGAGTTGCTTGCTGGGCCATTTATTAGTCCAGATTCAGTTCATAAATCAACTACCTGATAATTGTATTTTCAACGTAGCAATATCTTTTGTAGATTGTTTTGTTTGGTTGCCTGTTAATTAGGGATATTTTTAATCCTTCTTGAATATGAAAATGAAAAATTGAAATGTATACCTAGCTTCGAAAAAATGAGCCGTGAAGAACGCAATAAAATGAAATTATTGTAACTGAAACTCCTTTATTTTTGATTAATTATATGGAACAAAATCTTATTCAAAAAGGACCGCCTGTACCTACATGACTGCCAATATCTTATTCGTGTAGGTCCTATTGAAATTGTTGAAAACATTTTCTGCTTTTGACCATCCGTTTGTATTTTGTTCTTTATTATTTTGTTTATTTTTATTTATTACTTTATTATTATTATATTTATTTTTTACTTTTTTTTTTATTTTTTTTTTTTTTTAAAGGAGGGAGCATCGGTCTTAACTATGTAGGTAAGACAAAGTCGCTCCACTTCGGTAACACGGGATTTCGAGCATCTTACTCATTCACCCAGCCTCAAGTATGCCATTTAATTTTTTTTACTGTTTACTTTATTATTATTTTTTGTTATTATTTTCTTAATATTTTGTAAGCAGATTTTGTTCTTTATTATTTGATTAATTCATGCTGGATGGTTGGAGTGCACTTTATTAAACCCCACAAACGCCACAGACGAACATATGTAACTATATTCAAGACTGCTGCTGTTGTATGCAAGATGGTTTAATTTTTAATTTTTTTTTTTTTTTTTGATCAATACCGCGTGATCCAAAAACTCTCTAATTGTGGCCAAAACTGCAAACAGAGTGACAGGCAGTCGCAAGTAAGTAGATCACCAAAAAGTATGTACATCTTCTTCTTTTAAACCTCTTTTATAGAGAATTTTGTGCTTTGTACTTTTTAATTTATTTACTTATAGCTTTTTGAAAGTTGGGTCTATTTCATAAAACATTTACAAAAATTACAATTCGACAAATTGTCACATTTTTTGTTGTGACAAATTTGTATAATCATTTATAGTAAATTCTATTCGTTTTTACAAATTTGCCGCAACACAAGTGAGAGTTTGTCGAATTGTCATTTGTAAATGTTTTATAAAACGGGCCCCTGCTCTTTATTCATTCAGCTTATAAAAGATGAAAAACAAAATAAAAAGTCTGGAGGTTGGGCATGACTTTTGTGACATACGTTTATTGAAGTATCTGAACTCACAGGCGTCTCAGGCTATCTGCAGGTAAAAAAGGTGAACTTTATATTTCTACTAGGTATAAACAGGAAGTGAAAAGACTTGTAATAATCCTTACTTCGTTTTTAATTAAGAGAAGAAATTCCTTAGACTTTTGCTGACGAGACCTTCTCTATTATAGTATGGGGCACTGCTCACAAGTAAGGGTAGTAATAAACTCGTTTGCAAGAAAGTAATCAACCAATTATTGATCTTCCAGATCAAAATATTAGTCTGACATTGATGGAGATAAACCGTGCATTAATATTTTATTTTTTATTTATTAATGTGTATAATTCATGTATGCAGGGATATTGAATTAGGTATAATTATAATTTATTTACTGTTTTTGTCTCATTATTATTTCAACACTTCAGGTGACAATTTTTATCAATAAACAATTAGGGAAACAAAAAAAAACACATAAAAACTTGACAATTTAACAGTATCTACGTAAATAAAGCCTCTATTTTATGATATGTGACTTTTAGCACGTGAAACTTATTTTCCTTTTACATTTAAAGCTGTGTTTGCGGTTCTGCTCACGGACTCCGAGGTGGGAAATTGCTGAATTCTCTTGCACTTGTTTTAAGTGGCTTTGATTAAAAGAAGCTTCTTCGGCATTCTGTGATGAGAGCTTAATTGTTAAACACTTTTACCTTGCTTTTCGGTGAAACTAAATTTTAAAACAGTTACCTCTGAACTACTCAAATGGCAAAAAATGGTCAATGTAACGATGAACTAGTTGTATGCGATCAAGACCGTTTCTGATATTGATGAACTCATATTTTATTAAAGTAAATCGCAGGGCACAAACCCGTAATTACCTTCGCTACGATTTTTCGAACGGACTAATTATTAACATGGGCTGTAATGGTTCATTTACTCGGTATGGTTATGATGACAGGCCTCTAATAAAATATTTGTGAATCCCTATTTTTATCTTTGTCATAAAAAAATTCTCAGTCAAAAATACCTTTGCAATTAACTGCGGGGAGAATCAAAAGTTCTAAGAATAAATCTAAGAATAAATTTGCGCGATTAATAAAATTTCGCTTATGGAAGTAATAAAACTATACTGTATTCCAACTTTATTCGGACCGCCATAAAAAATCAGCTTACTGCGCATGGTGTAATCTTGAAGTTTTTGTCGATAAACTATGAAAATGAATTGTGAGTATTATGACAGAGTGATGTCGGCCATGCTCTTTTTAACTTCCTTTTGACCAATTTGATCTGTGGAAATTGTCACGTTTGCATTTAATCAATCGAAATGTCATAAATAATTATTATTATACAGAAAAGGCCAGAAATATTGTCCAAAGATCCAAATCTTTATTACTGGAACGTTCAAGTGTATTTATTTTGTTTTAATATAATGGTAGGTAGGTAGCACAATATTGGAAATAACGTGTTCCAAAAAAAAATACGACAAACGAGAAATGATGAACTAGAAACATAATATGAAAGGAGATGGCTCAAATTGGAAACATTATTGAGAGTGATCAAGGAAGACTTAAATACAAAAGAAATATAATTATACGATTATTTAGAAATATTAATTAGTTTCATGATTTTCAAGTAGGTATACGTTTGACAATATTTCTTTAATCTCAGAATGACATTGTCACTCATAACCTAGAACCTTTACACTATTTCCTTGTCAGTGTGCTCATAATCCACGGCCAACTTCATCCAAATAGAGTTAGAATATACTAGGTAAGTACGAGTATATTTTAATTTCATATTTTTAGAACGCAAAACATACATAAATAATATTTCAGATAAACAATGTTTCATATTTCATTTTTGTGGCTTTTACTACGTCCAAACATGAGTAATGGTACAAAACTAAAAAACATGTAGTTTTAATTACTTAGTTCATATTAGCGCGAGTGTAAAATATGTATTATAAATTTACCCTTATACAGGGTGAGTCTTCAATGCCGCATTTTTGAAACGGTGCAATGTAAAACGCGATTCCTGCAGCACAGGAAAAATAATAAACAAATAAATCTTTATCTGTCAATGTACACAATATTGACAAAGTCAAGTCTGTTTAAAATAATATCACAGGAAAGCTACACCATGTCTTATTATGTATAATTAATCCTCATCGTCAGTATACAGGATTAACGTGAAAATATACAAATTTTAAATAACGTCAAAAACATGAAAATATCACAAAAAAATTAAAATATAAGAGATAAAATTATCACAGAAAATATTTAAAAATCTCGCACTATCGACACGACAAGTTTCAAACCAAAGAAAGACAAAACGCCCTCAATATTTGGTCAATTGATACCCAATTGTACCACACCAAAGCGCAAGGACAGCACTAAGCAGTCACCCCCCACAGTTCAGTGCATGCTGTTCACTATAATTCCACTACTAACTCTAGTGCTCAAGAATGTCTCCAAGAAAAAAGAATGTATTTTTTCTTAAAAGTTTTTCTCTAGAACGCTTTATTTTCGAGATATAGGGTGGTAAACTTACAAGGATAAAAAATCAATTTTAATGATATTTTATATTTTCTAAAATATTGAAAGTATTTTTCTCAATTTTGGAGCCGGTTATTGTTAAAAGAGGGTTAAAACTTTGAAGCAAAAAAAAAACTTCTCAGAAGAAACCAGTGGCGTAGATATTGGGATTATTTTGTCTTGTAAGTCAAAAAACTTCTACGCCACTGGAGAAAACCGATTTTTGAAAACTTATTTCGAAATTTTATTCAATTAAGTACCTGAAAAAAGATACTCTTAGGAAAGGTTTCTAGCATGCTTAGTTTTTGAGATATTTTGATTAATTTTATGAAAAATCATATAATAAATATTTACAATAATAAATGTTAAAAAAATATACTTTTTTTAATACACCGTGTGCTTGAAGAGGTTATAAATATAAAATTTCAAAATAAGTTTTTAGTGACTTTTATACTCCACAATACTATCTCATAGCAACTATCACTATAGGTACTTCACTCTTGAAGTTTGCAATTTAATGACGTAATATCGTTTATGAAAAATCAAAATATCTCAAAAACTAAGCCTCCTAGAGACCTTTACTAGGAGTTTTTTTACAGGTAATAATATAAAATTGCGAAATAAGTTTAAAAAAACTGATTTTCTCCAGTGGCGTAGAAATGTTGCGGCTTAAGAGAAAAAGAAACTCCCATTACTACGCCAATGGTTTCTTCTGAGAAGTTTTTTTGCACTTCAACATTTTACCTTCCCCTCTATAAAGAGAGAGGAAGGTAAGAGTAAAACCTCTTTAAGACAGATTAACCTACGCCAAAATTTGGAAAAATATCTTCAATAGTTTAGATTTAGAAGATATACAATGGAATTTTTTTTCCCAAGTTTAACACTATGTATCTCTAAAATGAACCGTTTTAGAGAAAAACTTTATAAGAAAATATACAATTATTTTACGTGTTATACATTTTTCCGGAGCTATGAATATAAAACTAGAACACCCTGTATAAAAGCAGTGTTTGAGTAGGAATTTTCGTAATATTTTCAATGATGGATTTTTAATTGCATTTGGTAATTTCTTATATAAAGCCTTTCTAGTCCTGGCAAGTATATACCTTGGAAGTCGCAATTGACCACCACTGTTAGTGCTGATGTGGTCATGTATAACATAATTATGTAAAATATAGGCAATATATCCCTTTGCATAGGGAGCTGCAAAGTTTCGCAGTCTTTTAAATAGAGGTGTTCTCTTGATGAGGCATTTGTCAGTATTCTATTATGTTCTTTTCTGTTGACGAAATATCTCAGTTTCATCCCTGGACCTACCTTACCCCATAATACCACTCCATAGCTAATGACAAATGACAGCTGCCTGGCGCCTCAACTCTACAAGCCCTACAACTTGGTCGAGAATAATATTAGATTATATGTTTTTGCTTCGTTCATGGTCAAGTTGTTTGATGCAAACCATTTCTTGGCAGACTTCTGAGATTCAGCGAAATAGCATTTCAATTGCTCAAAATGTTTGCCTGTGTCTAATATGGTATTCCGTGTTTCGTGTCGGCTAGAAGATCATTAATATAACCTAAGAATAGCAGTGGCCTCAAGACAGAGCCCCGGGGTACCCCATGTACGACAGGGAGTTTATTTGATATTACTGCTGTACACCTGCTGATAAAATAGTATATTATTCAACAAGTGCATAATGATAGCTATTATCCACGAAGATGAAAATTGCAGCACGAGCCTCTGGCGAGTGCTGTAACATCTAAGTGGATAATAGCCATTATGCGCGAGTGGAATACTATACTTTATCTACGAGTATACTTGAATAAAAGTAATTTTACTTACGGTAGAATTAAATTTTTTTTATGTAAAAAAGTTTTATGGATTGCAGTTCTATATGTATTTATTAAAAAATATGATTATCTTTAAGTAAATAATTTGGTTATTGAACTATTGCAAAAGTGCAGAAAATATTACATACTTCACTGTCGACTGAAAATTTGTAAAATAACTTTAAAAGGAGAAAAATTACAAAATCAGGGTGAAAGATTTCGTCGCGCATCGTATTTCACTTTTGATTTTGCAGGCAGTAAACCATTAATTGATGCATTTGTTGCTTTTCCCCTATTTATATCAGGTGGCGTATATTATTCAAGATGTTATTTTCGTTGAAGAACATCCTGTATTATTCTGTTTATAATAATTTTAAGTTTAATTTTTATAATACAATAATTTGTATTGTAAAATTGAAACTAAACATAAGCAAAGGTGAATTTTAGGTTATCGTGATTAGCTGTCACTACTGTCAGTCGACTAAACCTATTGGCAGCGTTCCAAGGCATCAACTTTCACATCAACAGTTGATCAGGGCTTTATAACTACGCACGGATACTAAAGCATGTTCATTTTATTAGTATTATGATAAGTAGTTTCGTATGCTATAGTAGTTGAAAGATCAAAATCATCGTAATATTCTGCGACTTTCATATTTTTATAACATTTTATTAAACGTAAAATAAACGTTTAGGGACTCTACTTTCATGTCAGTGGACCATTGACAGTAGTCAGTAGTTTGAATCTGCCAAACGTACGACAGAAAAGGGCGGTAAAGTTAAACAATTGACATTAACGATTGAATAATGAGCTCATTGTTCAATCGACCTGACACTATTATTCGATAGGGCAATAGTAATGCATGCCATTACTTCGTTAAAATGAGACTAATAATTGATTTGTTATCTAATAGGAGTAGATAAAATAATATTACTTGTAAATTGAGCGAGATATATGAAGAGGTAAAGTTGATATTTCAAATTCTTCAATATTGACAGTTTTAAAGAATTTGTTTGCCTAAAATACATACTACGGCCTTTTCTTTCAAATTATCATTAAAAATTCAAAAACATTGTTTAAATTTATATGCAACGAAATTAACTCCAGTTTTCTGGTTCTCCACCAATGAAAAAAAAAGCCTGAAGTCATTTTATTCATATAAATTTAAAACGTGCTTTTCGAAAATAAAATTCACTGATATTTAAAAGACTCAATATTGAAGAAACTGAGTTCTCAACTTTACCTCTTCTTCATGTCTCAGTCACTTTACAAAATATATATTTTTATTGTTTTTTCTGTGTGCACGAATTGCCCCCCTAATAAGGACTAATAAGAACTCACCCTATATAGCTATTTTAGTTTATTAATGTTATGTGGATTTTTATCATTATTTTCAAGTGTAATTTATCAAAAAACCACTAGTGAGATAAACAAATGATAATTTGCGTCCATAGTATGGGCGCATTCCATAGTAAATTACATTTACTTTTTGTGTTTTTTTTTTTTTCGTTTCTGAGTTCGATTGCATTAGCAGTAGGTACATAATAATTACTTATACAGCCAAGGAACAAAAAGACAAAGAATAGAATTCCAACACCTAATAATTTGTGGCCCATTTTCCAGTAAGAATTTAGAAAACGCTATTTATCTGGCATCCATCTCTATTTCAGAAATCCGACATTTCACATTCACATATTTTAACGCGAGATGAAAAAAATGAAACCTGTAAATTAGAAACACGTGGACCATTACAGGGTCATGAAAAATGGAGTGTATTTTTCTCTTCTGATGTCGGTCAAACAGGGAATCAACCGCATAAAATTAAATATAATTTATCGACCATGTTTTTTGTCACCTTCTAGGCAATAAATTTATCAACGAACCCCAAGAGTCAAGGACCGGGATAACTGGGAAGCGGGAGCCAAATTTAACCACGAGATATCCCAGATAATAAAATTACCGAATAGTTACTCGAATTTCAGGACAATTAATTTGGTTACATACAATATAATATTTTATATACGTGTTTACAGAATGTTAATGTAATTTACAATAATGAAACCTATTTTGGAGAACATAAGTGTCGTTGTTTTAAGAGGGTCATAGTAATATTTTATTCAATTTATCGATTCTAAAAGTGTTCTGTTATAGGGTGTTTAAAGTTTATGTGACGTTTCTATGGGAATCGTTTTTACAGGTCGATTTTTTTAATGTTATATCTTCTGACGTATATTTTTTGGCAATGACGTCAACTTTTTTTAATGGCAGCCTTCTACTTGTATTGCAAAAGGTCCTCATAAGAGGAGAATATTTTCCGCTAAATTTCGATTTTTTTCGTGGAATATAGAGTCATATTTATATGCAAGCAAGTTTACTTTTAAATCGCCGAGATTACTCAATAACAAACATAAACTGTTTTAAAACTTACTAAACTCAGAATAACGTTATTTACAAAACGTTAGTTTACAGAAAAGAAAATCAAATACCTGACTCATGTAGCGACTTGATTTGCTTTCTGACTATTGTACTTTTCACAGTAAACAAAACTTGTTTAGCCAACAACTACTCTTGTCGATCTTATCCGTAGAAATAGCAGGGAACTGTTTTCAGAAGATTAAAATATACCTACAAGGAGAATACATTAAGTATGTGGCAACATCCAATAATATTAAAAAGAGCAAAATTCTCCTAAAAAAATATATTTTTTATTAAAATAGTTCAGCATAACAAGAATGTTTTATGCTTTACAAACGCCTTATTTTCTTTTTTTACTTTTTTGACTGTGTGTAATTTGCATCTCTCACTGAGATTTTGACTCTGCAACTCCCGTTCTTTCTCAATTAGTAGAAGATTAACAAAAAAATAACACTGCCAAAAACAATAAAATATAATGTGTCCATATAAAAAATTTGCTTGTTCGTAGTATAAATCGAGGTTGCTTGAAAATAGCAGCATTTTAAATTGAAAATCTGGCATCCCTACCCTTTTGTATTCAATATATTTGAATACCTAATTATTCATGATAATAGATCCACACGTTAATAATACAGTATTCAAAAATTCAGCTGATTATTCCCAATCATAATCAGCATCAGCCATTCAACTAAAGCCAGCAACATAATCCCGCAGGAACATATTATTTGTCAGTGTCTAGCGGATATGTTTGTGTTTCGTATACGCATCTGTATATAGCTATGCGCTCTGGATATATGAGGCGCCCGTTTTTCTTCCAGCTGGTTGTAACCCAATTAATAATTTCAGAAGCTCCAAATGATGAAACGAACTCTTTTCACTGAGAAAATCGTTCGATATAATATACAAGTTAAAAATAACTCTGAAATACCTGTAAATACCTGCGAGCCGGAGTGAATGTTTTTCCTCTTCTTTTTTAATTCAATTTTCCTGAGTGCCCCAGTAGGTATTCTTGAGTGGACATTTACGTAATATATGAAAGGTAAACAATTTTCACAAAGTACCGGTTCTCACGCACAACCGCTTGAGCTCATGCTCGACCATCGGGGTTCGAATTATAGAATTATTTAATTAAAAAATAGTTTTTATCTTGTACTAAAAGTGCGCTGGGAGCTGTGTTTGACAGCTAATTTTATTTTAAAATTTTAGAGCAGAAAACAAACTATTTCTGTTGTAATTACTGGATGAAATTTTCTAGATTAGAGCAGGTACTGCAAAAATAAAGTTAATTGAATTAAAAAGAATAGAAAATTAATGTTGTACGATTTCATCTGTATAAGTATCGTGATACCTGATGGAAAACAGGTGGATTAACAAACTACCTAATCCTTTAATTTATGCTAATGGAATTTGTTTCGATTGCAACCTTTTAAACCAACGTTAATAATATGGAAGCCATAATTTATCACAAAAAGCTATACGTATCATTATTCCAAGCAGGAGAACAAATAAAATATAAATTTTGAAATTATTGTCAAAGGCCAAAAAACTGAAAAAATGATCAAAAAATGTGTTCAATAATTTATTGTTAACTGATAATTACTGGTATAAATAAATCTAATAATTTTTGAAACAATGGATCTTCAGAAATGATAATCTAGGTATATCGTATCCGTTGTAGTTTCCCATCACGTACTATTAGTCCCCAACAACAAATCAATTTAAATCGACATCCACATAGTCCAAATCAATTCCCCGCTAGTTACAATAATCAGTTAATACTCCTTAAATAACCTTCAACCCTCAGTTCAGCACGCTTCCTCCCGTCACTGTCCCAATTCCACCCCCACCTCTCATCTACGATGGCGGTAATTGGCGACGAGTAATTAGCCCAGCGATCGGCGGTGGTAGCGGCGGAAGACAGACGTTAGCAGAGAGTGCGGATGTGTTTGGTATTCCGTGGCTTCCCGAAGGGCGGATCGACGCAGTGACCTATGACTCCGTCACGAGCGTCGACTGTGGTATTCCCCGGTTGTCGCGACTCCAAATCAAATCACACGGTGCGGCCGCCTAATTACACGACCGTCGAACACACCCCCGATAGAGACGAGGAGAGGAGTCACCGATACGACGGGGGTGTTCTCTGACACAGAAGGGGGACTCACGATCGCGGTAGATGATGCGGAGAGAAAAGCCTTTTAAGATTGCGGTAGAGTAACCCTTTTTATATGTATATAAGCAGAATAGGTATTAGGTACATTGCGGTAATACTAGAAACGGGTTATTTTTATCCCTGCCTCCTGCCACGCATATATTTCATTAATAAGTGTTTTACAAGTTTTGTAGAATTGCTTGGATGGAAAAAAATAACCAAGCAATAGAGAGACAAATAGTATTAAACGCACAATCACCCTGCTAAAAAATAATTGAGAACCGATTTTTTAAGACATTCAAGAAAATGCATTTGGTATACCGCTTACATTATCCAATCCTAATTAATTATTAGATTATACATATACCTAGGTACAGTTAAATTTTCATATTATTTCAAAGCTAAACGACCAATTAAGAGTTAGGTACTGAGGTACAGATGTGTTAATTTTAAAACACAAAAGCGGTAATTGCGATCCTACTTAATTAATTAATAACAATTAAAGTCAAGTAAGAAAAAAAGGAGCTTCCAAGGTAATGCAATTAGCAGGGACACAGACCAGAGCTTATTTCATTTCGGGTTCTAAAGGCAATGTGGGCGAGGGAGTCATTCTCCATGCAGAAAGAGCTGAAATGTAGCGTAGGGAATTACTTTCTGGCTTGAAATCTAATAAGGGACTTCGATGGGTGAAGGTATGAAATGTTGGCGAATTGAAATCAACGGTTTGCCGAACGTGGGTCGCTCTTTGAAAAGTTAACGTCTTGCAGTCCAGATGCTTGAGAGCTAAAAATTCTCAGTAATTCGATTTGGCGTAACTGGAATATCTGCTAAACACGTTAACGAAAAGGCGTAATGTGGCAATTTCTTATTATAATCTATCTATTTCAGGAATATTGTATACAGGGTGGGCCACGGTATACGAAACGGAAGATTATGGCCGTGTCTCTGGATTTTAGGATCTTTTTATTTTTGGAGTGGATAGAGACCCGGCAGAAGTACGTTTTAAAATTATATTCATAATGTACAAAAGCATGAAACATATCAAAGTTATGTTTTTTTAAATGGAATGCTCCTATGTTATTGCATTTTTAGATTGTATGAAAAGAGAAAATAAGATTGGCTTTTACAGTTGGTGCTTAAATTCAGAAGTTTTTGAGTTATAAACAAGTGAAAATCGTCATTTTTCAAGTTCATGGTCCTGTACAACGAAAACGGCTGAAGATAGAGAAAAACGGCTTACATGTCCCTATTTTAACTTTTTATGTACTATCCTACGATGTAGATGAAATGTTTATACAGGGTGATAAAAAATTTGAAAAATTCTGAGATTTCTCCACGCGTCGCCAAATAAAAAAATCAAAGAAATCACAAATGTTTCTATACCATAGGATAGTACATAAAAAGTTAAAATAGGGACATGTAAGCCGTTTTTCTCTATCTTCAGCCGTTTTCGTTGTACAGGGCCTTGAACTTGAAAAATGACGATTTTCACTTGTTTATAACTCAAAAACTTCTGAATTTAAACACCAACTGTAAAAGCCAATCTTATTTTCTCTTTTCATACAATCTAAAAATGCAATAACATAGGAGCATTCCATTTAAAAAAACATAACTTTGATATGTTTTATGCTTTTAGGACACCCTTTACATTATGAATATAATTTTAAAACGTACCTCTGCCGAGTCTCTATCCACTACAAAAATAAAAAGATCCTAAAATCCAGAGACACGGCCATAATCTTCCGTTTCGTATACCGTGGCCCACCCTGTATAGGTATTTTGATTAAGATGCACGTTGCATATTCAGGACTGAAAAATTACTTTGTCCATCCTTCAAAAAAAAAAGTACCATCAAGTTTAAAAAATTTTACAGGGGAACATATTTCCTTAATTTCCAGGTGGCATTTGTTTGTCCATGGTTTGTCCACATTGGTCCAACCAAAATATTCGTTTATCAATCCTTCAAAAAAAAAGTCACAGCACAATAAAAAAATACTTCTTTTTGGAGGGTGGTCAAATAAAAATTTTGGTTGGACAAACGTGGACAAACGAATGCCGTGTGCATTTTATAAAAATTCAAACTTCGCACTTAAGGGTGCCAACTTCACTAAACTGACTCTTGGTTTATATATTCTCAAGTTCTGATGCCCAAACGTTACGTGAAAGACGTGAAGAACAGAACTTTAAAATCCTGGAACGCATACAGATCTTCAACATTCTTTCTCTGTGAGGGATGTCTAAATGTAATTTATTATTTTTTAGATGCCATTCGTTTGTCCACGGTTTGTTTACGTTTGTCCAAGCAAAATTTTCCTGTATCCATCCTTCAAAAAAAGTTACGGCAAAGTAAAAAAAAAACACTTCTTTTGGAGGGTGGTCAAACGAAAATTTTAGTTGGACAAACGTGGAAGCTGATATGAATAAATATGGAGAAGATGTAACTACAGTATTTATTTAATAATTATAAGAGTTCAGCTGATGACTTCTGGGTAACGAACATGATGGACATTGTCTGGATGCTTTCTCCGAGTTTAACTAGCTTGAGTTTAAGTAAACGACTTCAATCCGTTTAGGTTTGTTTCATTTCAATTAAGTTGTGTCTGCAGCTTGTGCCAATTCAGTCATTTTTATCCTCCACATATACGAAGATAGCAAGTTTACGTACGTAAACTTTAAATTAAAAGTGATGGAGAATTTCCAGGATAACATGTCAAAACGTTTGAGCTACTGCTTTTGGTTCTACCTATTTTTCACGCATCATCATGATAGTATTGTTTGGAAGTTTCCAAAACTTAGAGATTTGTTCTGCTGTAAAAGCATTCTGTAGTGTTATTTTGATTCAAATTTCTTGACATTAGCTGGTAAATGCCAGGCCGGGCTGCTTAAGTTTATGATTATAATATATTTTTAAATTTAATATAAATTTGTATAAGTACTTATAATATTATTATATGAGTATAAAGTTGAGTAAAGTATGAGTATTAAAGTTAACAACATTCTGAGACTAAATCGAGCCATCTAAAAATTAATCTTGAGGTAGATTTCGACCGGAGGCTAAACATAAACCGTGTCTGGGACTCGAAATTACGGCCGATACGCAATCCTGATGACAGAATTACAATTCCACAAGTGTTTCCAGCTTTCGGGCTCCGGGAATAGCACTTTATTCACAGCTGAGGCGGCTGCAACTTCCACATTTTATACGGCTCTTGTTTGAAGCGGATTAGCAATTTCAATATTTCCCAGGGTTAAGTAGGTACAATTCCTCTCCTAAGGCGGATAGATTTGCATAATTGGGATTCCATCGCAATCGACTACACACAGTGTTAGCCTATATTCGTCCATCTTCATAAAGCTATGTTTTAAGGGGCCTTCAAATGTCTAGAAACGTTTCATTTAGCTTTGTGTTTTGAATTTATTCTTGAAATATTTTCAGTTTGCATATTCCCTGTTTTGATCGTTTCCGCTTCTTCTCTCGTGCTTAATTTGCATGTAAATATCATGGATGTTTTCCTTATGGATGTTTGCACATAAGTCTTTTCCTTCCAGATGAGTTTTATTCCCTTCAAAGAAAAATCTATATAAGGTAGGTACAACCGTTTTGTAGATTATGAAAATGATATGTTTTTAATTTATAACTTCCAATAAAAATCCGCAGCTTATTACAATAATCCAAAGTTTATACCTGTACCTACGACGGGTATTGTTATACCTACGATAAATTAAAGAGAATCCTAAAACCAGCTCATATAGGAGATCAAGATCTAGTTTCTGCCTAACATTAGGGCAAAGATTCATAGAAAAAAGGCTGCCTAAATACACCTAAATCTGCATACAAAAGAAAGCGAACTCATAGCAAATAATGCAGCTCCTAAAAACTATAAAGGCAGACATATCTGTATTGTCTTCAACTTCAACTTGAATGGTATGAAATCAAGTCAAAGTTCGTCTAGGACATGGGATTGCTTGCAACACCCAATTGAGTTAGTTGCAATTAAGTACAGAACAAGATAACACTTTGTTTTTTAAATAAAATATTTGTTATCGGGGATTCCCCAGCGTTGACTATTGTTTCTTTCGTGAAAATATTGTAGTCCAACATCGATTAGATGTCATTAGATCAGTTTTAGATCTTTAATCTCAATGGACAATGATTGGTTCATTCCAGTAAACAGTAATATGCGAATACGTATGTATGTTCAAACATCAACAGCCATAATTGACATACCTACCTGTCACCAACAAACAGTGCTTATGATGGGAAATTGCCATTCCCTCAGAATATCCGCCTAATAATCACTACCAGTCCAGCTAATATACTCAATTTACCAGCCTAAACTGTAATAGGATATCCCAATCCTGGGATGGTAGCTATCGAAATAGAATTTCTGCTTTGTAGTCAGTTATTATAGTTTCCTTGATAATATGCTCAAAGCATCATACGATTATTAATCAGCTGCGATTTTATTATCGCCGGAAATCGTGTTCATTTGGGCCTCATGCATGACATAATATAACATTGGAATTTATATTAATAATTCGATACAGCTGCTGGAGACCGCGTCAAGAAAGGTGGGATAAGCCATTATGTCGTACCTATACGGGAAATGTGGTCAATAGATGTATATGAAGCAATACGCTGAAAAAAATCGATATTTCTTATTTTGAAAAGAAAATTCGAGCGTTCAATGGTTCGTAGAAAATACTGACTTCATGCCAAAGGTAGGGAAGCACCCTGATAAAGACATTGATGGCCATTTCGCTCTTGTCGGAGCTCATCGGAATACCACATGAGCAAGTGTGCCTAATCGTCTATCTTTTGCTTAAGATTAGTCGATTACTTATCCAGAAAATTCACACGCACTCCGAGATCTACAATCAGTAGCGACATCTGTGTTGGTGACCGTAACTACGAAAACTATAGAGAAGTTTTTACACTAGAGAGGCAAGACTCCTCGTGAAGTTTAATTCGGCAAGAAAATAACATAAATTGTTTTGTAGGTTTACATAAAATTATCATGCGCAATCCATATGGCATTTCAAAAATTTTCTGAGAAGATCTTCATGTTTTTGTAGTTAACTTTTGTTTTTCTTATGGCCTCCATGATTCTTAATGAGTATAAAATTGTCAAATTTCTCTAATTGAATAAAACCTGCTTATGTGCTACTTCTCAAGAGAGCAATGGCGAGAGAAATAAAAAACGATTATGTGAGGTGTTCAATAATTTATGGCCTCGACTTAAGATGTTAAAGTTAAAAATTTCGACTATTTTTTATTTCTTCTAGAAGAGATTATTAATTTTGCGCATATTTTCTTAGAGGTTGCCATATATTTTGTTAAAAGGTCAAACCTCGCAAAGGTGGTTTTTAAATTTAAAAGAAGATTTTAGGCACAATCAACGTTAGCAGCTCAAGAAGAACGATGTATGATATTTTAAAAGATGACAGAGGGATCTATTAGCTACAAAGATTTAGTGCAATAGCAGCAGTTGTAAAACTTGAAATAACTTGAGAAATTAACACTTTCATTTATGCAAAATCTGTAAAATTATTATTAAGAAACCAAATAAGTAGGTTCTGAAATGGATCGCACCTAGGTAGGATGATAAGGAAATTATTTCCATCGCCCTCATTAAATCAGCCCAAATCGAAAAATCAAACAGTGCGAGAATATAGGTACGTAAATACCTGAAGGTAAAATTGTTAGAAAATCAAAACGCAGCCACCCGCCGTTACATCAAGTAAACGATTCCCGTCAGCTCATTAGATATTCATAAGGAGAAATCGCTCTAGCTAAAAATATTCCAGCGCTTTAGGAAGACATCGAAGAAACGGCTAAGCTAGACCAGATGTTCAGGGTATTATAAAAGACGCTCTCGACCCGCGTGATGAAGGGAAGAGCTGACCTAGAAACAGACCGCCGGGTGGAAGATTTTTGTGGAATCATGAATCAAACAATAACTCCATGCAAAGACAATAGTAAGTGACTAGGTATAACACACACGGTAATGAAACTTTAATCAGACCATAGGGCGAATTAATAAACTGCAGTAGCCAAAAATCCACCATGGTCCCGAAACAGTAAGTAGGTGAAAATGCGAAATGAAGGTTAAGCCGGTGTAATTATAATAGTTAGGTACAATGAAAAGACGACAATGCGTCGGCCGATTTGAAGGAAAATTTAGGTAGTTGAAGTTCAGGACAATTCAGTAAGGTAGCCGCGAGGTCAAAGCGCTAAGTCTCGTAATTAGGGAAATATAACAAGAAACAAATCACGATATGAGGCAGTGACAATAAGGTGCATTGTTGCGTGGTGTTTAGAAAGCGGACCACCGCTTCTATAAAAGCAGATGTCTTACCGCAGCTCCAGGCAGATGAGATCAGCTTTCGAGCAGGTCAAGTCTGACTTCCTAACCCTTCGGACGTAAACCCGGGAGATGGCATCCAAGCGAACTCTCGGTCGCCCAATTCGAACCTTCGGACGTAAACCCGGGAGATGGCATCTAAGCGAACTCTCGGTCGCCCAATCCTTATCCAAACTTTACAATTCAGCTAGCGACGATGCTATAAGTGGACTCCGGTCCAACCTTCCGTTATCTGCTTTAGAAAATTCCCGAGGAAATCCAATGAATCTGCATCTCGAACTCAATATTCGCAGTTGGCAAATTCTCTTCGAACCAATTCACTAGTAGATGGCCTAGTAAAGCGCCTATTCTGAAGGAATTTCCTTCACAATTTAGGGAAAATTCACTGAGAAAGTAGTCAGGGAAGATCTCCCTTCGAAACAAAATCCACATCGATAAAAAATTAAGCAGATTCGCCCAATCCATGAGCGCAGGTCCCATTTTAAATCAGGCACAATAATCAGCTAGGTATTAGGCGGCATCACAATACGCAATTACGTCAACAAATAGAACGACCCCGGCAGGAAAGAAATCCCAATCAACCGAGATCCAATGAGTCATAGTAGGTTCTTCGCGCATCCGTTTCGGCCATAGTAATCCTGACATACCTCAATCAAAGAGCAGGGGTGACTACGGTAAAGACTACGGTAAAAACAACGGTAAACACAACGAGGAAAACACAGCGGTCCTATTCGGGGTAACCCAGAGGTAAATAGCCGATCACAGTGGCTTTTTGCCACAGAGCAACGGGCCAGGGTATTAAATGTTACAGTTCTTAATTGCTTTTGTAAAATCATAATGAATCATTGATTTCAAGATTGAAACTTCAACACCTTTGTAACGTTAAATAACGTATTATAACAAGCTTTAGGCTATTAGGTATACTTGATGACCTACCCTTTCAGGGATTAGTTAATCAGAGAAGTGTGAACTAACAGAAGTATCATCTTGCACAACCTTATGTCTATAATGCCTTAGGATTTAATTAGAAAGCCTAGATTTTCAATCACATCAAGTTCCCTGAACGGGATAAACGAGCCAACTTTATTATAACATAATGTCCCTCCTTCAAAGGGAACAGCAATTTTCCTAATTAATGAAAGCCTTGAATAGATGAACAATGAGTCTGTCCGTGGTTAATAGAATATTACACTCTGGACAATTCCTTCTACGGAAACAGTTAGTGTAAATACCGTTTTGTCTAGTCTAAATGAAGACTTTCCGGAGTCAATTTAATCAGTTTCAGAACTGTCTTCCTATAATAATATACTCTCTAAAGTTTTCTAACGTCTTCAGTTTAAATAAAAGCAGAAAAACTTTTCCGATCATTGCCTTTGTAATAATAGCTATAGCTAATTGGTTTCAAAATTAGATAGGTAAGTATAGCTATTATCTTTATTTTAAGATAAAAACTGATCAATTAAAAAAGAGTAAACAATGCATTTAAACATAGCATATTAATAGCATAACTAAAGATAAGAAAGTTAAATAAAGAATCTTATCTAACGAAGAAAATATAAAAAGCTCTAATCAATAGTTTTTTTTTTAACTCAACAATGAGAAAAAAACACTTGTTCTTTCAGATTATAAAAAAATGAAACAAAAAAGGGTTTAGTAATATCAATTGTTTTCACCTTCCTTCGAATCCACGTATAAATGTTTTCATTCTTGATGTGACGGGCAGAAAAACTCTCCTTCTTTCGCGAGGATGCCGGCCTGATTTTGATGGATTCATCAATATCTCGACTTACACGCTCCAATAGCCAGGAATTCACCAAGTTTGATTTTATTACTTTCTACAGTTTCCTTTATGTGGCTACAAAATCGACGAGAGTATTAATTTAAAATTCATTCAACGGAAACTCCAAACCAAAATTTACAGCACTCCCTATAATGAGCTGTTTTTTCCGCCCCTTGGGGGTTTCATAAAGGCAACGAAAATTAAAATTGAAGTTATTCAAATAAAAATAATCGCAGCATTGTTTGCCGTTTTGTTAGAAGATTCAAAATATATTCGTCAGTTTCAGTTCTTGGATAAATTTGCATCGAAATAACGATGAAATTAGTATTCACAATTATATCCCTTAAAAAAATTGTTTTTTATATGTTTTAGTTGTTAGTCTTTAATGTTTTTTTCGTAATTATTGTAAAAACATAGGTACCTATAATATAACAAGCATTTCACAAAAATGTTTCAGGAAACATATTTTTGAAATAATATTTATGAAATAAGAATTTTGTTAGGTTTGAACATCGACGCGTGGGCGGATTGTTTTGTGTTTTTCCTCAATATTCAGTTAAAATGTCGTATGTTCCGAAAAATAAAAAAACGGGAAGCCTAAAATGGAAAGAAGAGAGATGACCAGCCTAAGACCGGCTTAATTAGGATATTTTGGCTCTTGGTTGTGATGAAAATAAATATACCACTTATGATATAAAATCATAATTCAGAGACAAAATGTTTTGAGATAAAGCTGGTCGGTACAACTCAAATTCAATTTTTTATTTGCCATATTTTCAGATTCATTTGTGGGTTTCAAACTGGGTTTTCACTTTCTAAATCAACAAATTAAAAAAAAACTATACAAAAGTTTCAATTTGAAAACTTGCTACCCCCAAATTCTTCCTTGAAATTTTTTTCAAAGAAATCCCGAAATATAGCTCAATTTTTAAATTTAACTTATGTTCTATTGACGTAAAAAAAATTATACAAGGTGTTCCTTGACTTAGTAATGACGACATTGTCTATTTTTTTAAATGGGACACCCTGTATATTATTACATTTTCAAATTGTCTGAGAAAATCCAGTAGGAATGGTTTTTACAGTTGCAGCTTACATTGAGTAGGTTACGAGTTTTAAACAAATGGAAATCGCAATTTTCCATTTTGAAAGCAGAGTGTACATCGGACACGGCTCTAAATATCGAAAAACGGCTTACATGTTCCTATCTTAACTTTTGAAGCGATATCCTATGATGTAGATGAAATTTTTATACAGGGTGATCAAAAGTCTGATAATTTTCGTCACCCTGTATGAAAATTTCATCCACATAATAGGACACCGCTTGAAAAGGAACATGTAAACCGTTTTCCGATATCTGTAGCCGTTTTCAAAACAAGCTCATCCTTTGAAAATGAAAAACTTTGATTTTCATTTGTTTATAACTCGTAAGCTACTCAGTTTAAACTGCAACTGTAAAAACAATTTTTATTGGATTTTCTCAGACAATTTGAAATAATTGTATTAATATACAGGATGTCCCATTAAAAAAAAAAAAAAACTGACCATATCGTCGTTACTGAGTCAAGGAACACCCTGTATATCTTTTTTCACGTCAATAGAACATAATTTACATTAAAAAATTGACCTGTTTCAGGATTTCTTTGAAAAAAATTTCTCAAGGAAGAATTCGGGGGTGGCAAGTTTTCAAATTGACACCCTGTATATAATATTCATACTCGTATACCTACCTAGGGAAAGAAAAGGTTTCTTAATTTTGCAAATGTTCAAAGTTCAAAATTCACTTGACGGCAGTGCAGTAATCTGTTATAAAACTGTTATTTGCCATTTCTATTCTTATTCTGTCTGATTTAGTTTTAAGAACCTTGTTCTTCAGATGCTACAACATAATAAATCCAGCAATGTCAAATCTGGAGATCTGGTCATTCTATGCAGCCTCGTCTTCCAATCCACCTATGTGGAAAGGTTTCATTTAAATACTTCCGTACCGGTCCTGTATAATGAGCTGGAGCACCGTCCGGTTGCAGCCATATCCTCTCGCTTGGAAAATTAGGTTCCAGTGCGGATTAAGATTCCAGGCAGATGAAGACGGAATAACTTGTTCCTTTAGAATTTCCAAATAAGTTTCTATATTATTGTTCCCAGTGACAATAGGTCCTACTACATGATCGCGGACTATACCCACCCAGACGTTAACTTCAGAGGATGCTGGTACGAGTTTCTCTAAATAAAGATATACGTGCTTAATATTCACACATGCATGTAAGAAAGCATCGACGTTCATTTGACTTAAATTTTTCACTTGCAGAAAAATTAGATGTAAATCTGATTCAGAGTTTACATTTGGGGTGGATCACATCGTACAAGAGATGCATTTTATACTCGCATTTCGGTAATACCTACTTCTACAATCTACATAGGTATATATCTAGGTTACATGAAGCAAATCCATCCGAATACTTCCATCGGCAGCGACGGTATATGTATCGTGTCAGAATAGTAAATTGAATTGCATATCACAAAATGTACAATTTGACAACGGTGTATCTGACAAGGATGCTTCCCCATTACAGCTGATTGCCGAACACTGATTGGATTTCGAGTCTGATCCCACCAATCGACCTTTTTATGCCCGGCTCTGTATCTCATATACTCGATAAACGACCAGACAGGAGTGAAGTTTTTATAAACTAGATATGCAACAAAACGTTCCGCCGGCGCTCTCTATTTGCACTTTTTCTCTTAGGAAAATGCTCGGAAGTTTTCAGAATGAGGCTCTTGTTTCTTGATGATATCTTTGAAGAGGTGTTGTCCAATATAAGTCGATGTAAGTTCTCGCACTGCTTCTCGTTTCAGAGCTTGCTCCTCTAAGTCTAAGTAAAGTTTCTGTTTAATAAATCTCCTAAGAAGTTTCGGGAGCTAGCAATCAAACTGAAATTGGCTTTGTCGGATACAATGTGTATATATGTGCTATACTCAAATACTTGTCTTTACTTTTCAAAAACTACTCAAATATTTGTAGTAAGTATATTATGCTGCGTCAGCTTTTCACGAAGAGATACAAAATGTATCATATAGAATTTGAACTATTTTTTTGGTAGGAATTTACATAGATTCACAACGTTACACAAGTAAAATATTATCGAAGCACAACGTTAAAAAATAATCATTCATTCATGTTTTAAATCATGAATATTCAAGCCCGCAAAAACCTGAGTGCTATAATAAAAGACAACATATCCACAACCCCAGATTGATCCGCTGCAATTTCCCGATTCAGCAATATAGTTAGTCATAATTCCTAGCTTTTTATATACAGAATTTTCCTCTGTATAAAAAAACATCAATTCGAGCTCTGCAGAATCCTAATCCAATCACGGTTGTACATAATAAAACATGGATGCTATGTAGATGCATCCGAGATTAAACGGCAGGTTCGCCAATTTGTCCAATGTGTATGTTTGAACAGGCCACGATTGAGTTTGTGCATTTAATTCGAGCCAATCTGGATTATGCTTAGCAGAATCGTAGCGATATTTAGACCATTGTGCCAAATGGACTCCATTTCAGGTCTAATGGAAATGATTCTGGTCCGGTCTCCAGTAGTCCAGGTGTATTTTGTTCACATTTGCAAAGATGGTGTACCAACAATGTTGCCAGATCACGTAGCAGCGGATGAATGTTTTCAATCCTTACTACTATAAGGGACAAAAAAGTTCATGTTAGGTTAATAATAGTTTTATTTAAAATTAACTACTATTCATACAGGGTGATTCACAATTAGTACATAAAACATAATTTAAGATTAATTTCTCTCATGAGATTTGGAAAATTCTTCAAGGTTTTGAAACTATAAAATACGAAGCAACTATTAAAATACTAGCTGTATTACCTTCAATATTCCCATGATTAATGTGAACGGTCATTGTCAATAAAAATCAAAAATTTGGTCATAAGAGAATAATTTATAAATTGCGAGCTCGTCGACCAGTTTCAGGTGTTACCCCATCATCAGGACAGTTGTCATGTTATCCAGCAATAGAATATGGTGCCCACAACGTCAAGTTAAAAAGAGATGGAGACGGAGATTGAATTTCATGAGGTTAGATAAAAGTTTAAAATTTTAAATGACCTTCGAGTCCATTAATGTTGAAATATTCGTCACACTTGACTGTGGTGACCCGAGGGAGTTTTTAAATTTTAAATTTTTCTTCATAAAACTTAAATCTGCGTCTCCATCTCTCTTTAACTTGACGTTGTACCATATTTTATTATTACTTACGGTTGATGGATAACATGATAACTTGATAACTGTGTCCTGATGATGTGGTCGAACCGAAGATCATATTAAAAAGCCGAAGTATACTCAAAAGTCACAACAAACCGTAGGTAGGTAGGTCTTAATGAGTATAAAGCAAATCAATAGCCTGTCGTATTGGAGTCGGGTTTTAACCCATCGTCCTGACAGTTGTCAAGTCTGGAGCGCCCGAAAATCCAAATAAAGAGCTTCTCGACTCAGGCAGCAACACACATCCAACCAGACCACCAAAAGCACGGACGGCCGTTTCGGTCTCATTAGACCTCGTCAGCGTACTATATTGGAGAGTCCGGAAGGATATGAATCGCTGCATGAATCGAAAACCCTATATGGAATCTCATTCAGCCGGTTACCAGTGGCCTCGAGACAGAGCGACATCTATCAAGAGAAACAACAGGCTCCCAGCCAGACAAAACTCCAGTGTGTATTATGGGTTGCAGACACTCCAGGGGCTACGAGACTGACATCAGAAATGCATATTAAAAAGCCGAAGTATACTCAAAAGTCACAACAAACCGTAGGTAGGTAGGTCTTAATGAGTATAAAGCAAATCAATAGCCTGTCGTATTGGAGTCGGGTTTTAACCCATCGTCCTGACAGTTGTCAAGTCTGGAGCGCCCGAAAACCCAAATAAAGAGCTTCTCGACTCAGGCAGCAACACACATCCAACCAGACCACCAAAAGCACGGACGGCCGTTTCGGTCTCATTAGACCTCGTCAGCGTACTATATTGGAGAGTCCGGAAGGATATGAATCGCTGCATGAATCGAAAACCCTATATGGAATCTCATTCAGCCGGTTACCAGTGGCCTCGAGACAGAGCGACATCTATCAAGAGAAACAACAGGCTCCCAGCCAGACAAAACTCCAGTGTGTATTATGGGTTGCAGACACTCCAGGGGCTACGAGACTGACATCAGAAATGCATATTAAAAAGCCCAAGTATACTCAAAAGTCACAACAAACCGTAGGTAGGTAGGTCTTAATGAGTATAAAGCAAATCAATAGCCTGTCGTATTGGAGTCGGGTTTTAACCCATCGTCCTGACAGTTGTCAAGTCTGGAGCGCCCGAAAACCCAAATAAAGAGCTTCTCGACTCAGGCAGCAACACACATCCAACCAGACCACCAAAAGCACGGACGGCCGTTTCGGTCTCGATGTGTGTTGCTGCCTGAGTCGAGAAGCTCTTTATTTGGGTTTTCGGGCGCTCCAGACTTGACAACTGTCAGGACGATGGGTTAAAACCCGACTCCAATACGACAGGCTATTGATTTGCTTTATACTCATTAAGACCTACCTACCTACGGTTTGTTGTGACTTTTGAGTATACTTCGGCTTTTTAATTATGCATTTCTGATGTCAGTCTCGTAGCCCCTGGAGTGTCTGCAACCCATAATACACACTGGAGTTTTGTCTGGCTGGGAGCCTGTTGTTTCTCTTGATAGATGTCGCTCTGTCTCGAGGCCACTGGTAACCGGCTGAATGAGATTCCATATAGAGTTTTCGATTCATGCAGCGATTCATATCCTTCCGGACTCTCCAATATAGTACGCTGACGAGGTCTAATGAGACCGAAACGGCCGTCCGTGCTTTTGGTGGTCTGGTTGGATGTGTGTTGCTGCCTGAGTCGAGAAGCTCTTTATTTGGGTTTTCGGGCGCTCCAGACTTGACAACTGTCAGGACGATGGGTTAAAACCCGACTCCAATACGACAGGCTATTGATTTGCTTTATACTCATTAAGACCTACCTACCTACGGTTTGTTGGAACCGAAGATCGACCCGAGGAGGTGGTCGACCCGAAACAGGTCGACAAGGTGGTAAAATTCATAAAAGTATACTCTTAAAACCAAAGTTTTGTCTTTTTATTGAAATATTCCAATGAACCTACAGCAACCGCATATTATACCCCATCATCTTCCAATATCAGCCACAACAGTTCAAAGGGGCCACAGACCTCTCCAAAATAACCATAAGATCTCCATGAGCAACTCCACCCTGGCCAATAAAAATCACGCTGACAAGATTCCCAAAACACGACATAGGTAATACTGCACTCATGGCACAACCTTGAATTCTCTAGGTTGAACCTGGCAGACACGGTGAATACCTTCACCCTTCACCTAATTCCCCAATTACTCCAGTTACTCCAGAGTATAACTGACAATTCCTCACTACCGTACCAATAACAATACTTCTGCAAACCAACAATAAAGAAAAAAATAATGAGAAACATCTAAAAATAATATATTTATCTAAAATAATATACACGACAAACACAATAAACAATAAAATAACAATAAAATAACAATAAAATAACAATAAAATAACAAACGAAAGCACGATATACCCAACACCCAACAAAAATTTCAAAATCAAAGTACCTAATAAAGTCAATTTATTTTTCAAAAATTAAAATTTAAAATATCTACAAACACCATTTTGACCATCAATTTTATTATATTATAGTTTCTTTAAAATATTTTTAAGTTTTTATACGTAGTTTTATACAAGTGAGAATTTGAGAAAACAAGAAACCAATTGGCTTCGAAACGTTTCAATTAAAAAAGCTTTTAGCAGATAATTTTTTAACCAAGAACCTATCCTCCAATAAACAATCAATAAAAAATTCAACATAAAGGATGAAGGTTCAATAAAAGTTATCCATTATAAAAGTGCAACGAATACTATTTCAAAGCCACTTACGAAAAATAAATAAAAATAGACCTAGGCAATATCAGAGTAGATGATTTTTCAATGTGTAGGTACTTTTGTGTGCAAGTGAAATTTTTGAATATAATTTTGTATTTGGGGATAAAGGCTATTTGAAGAGATCAATACAAAAGTGATGCGAGTCCATTTTTCTTGAATCTACGAAATCTGTTGTTACCAGAAGGGGTTAAAACTCCTGATATAAATAAACTTAGAGTAACATTATTTATATGCAGAAACGCTAAGAGAATACGCTTCTATTAAAGCTGGAAAGTTGTTTATGCTTTCAGGGTTTTTGTAATACTGAAATCTAATTACAAATTACTTATTAATTCATCTGATACTACTCTTTACAAACAGGAAACTACCCTTAAAAGGAGTATGCATAAATTAGTAAGGTATGTGTATTGTTGATTATAAACATATTGTGAAGCTGTAGTAAAATTGCAAAGTACCTAATATCTGAAACTTAAGTGCTTGAAGTTATTTTTTTATCTATTGGAATCGATTAGGTACCTAAGTAATTAATTCTTTAAAATATGATTTGAAATGGGGGAATTGCCAAGGAAACTAAATTTAGATACCTACTCGTACGTGGTGGAATGTTTCGGACATAATTTTGTATTTAAATCACTTTACAGATGTACCTACGCAATGAAACTTTATGATAATCAACGACAGTTTTAAGAACGAAAAATCAATGCAACTACGTGTTAATATGTTTGCTGATCAAATTACTGCTTAGACATATCTCTGAAAATGCCTATAGCTCTAAGCTCTGACTGATGCTAGGTACTCGGTAGCCTCTTCATCTTTATCACAGAATCACCCACTCGAATTAAAGCTTACTCACTTATGGTTGCGAATCGCTCAGCTCGACCTTTTCAGTTCGGTCCCTGAAACACCACTGAATTTTGATTTCTTAACTTCCTTCCGCATCAACTTCTCTTAGTTAAGTTTCAAAAAAGACCTTTCCCCGGTGTGTTGCCACTTTTATTGTATAACATCTTTTTTACTTCACGTACATAATTAGAAATTACATTCTCGCAATGAAACCTATTCGATGATTTATTGATTCGAGAGTGTGCAAGTTTTCCGCAGTCCACACTTGTGTTGGAATTAAGAAATTCATAAAAGAGTTAAACAAAAATTTGCCGCGCTAGCTATTTGCTGCCCTAACTTCCTTCTATAAGAACATTTACTTCCTAATTCCTATAGTTCAGTAAAATGTATCATTTATGCAATTTTATTGAGTCCCTATGATTGGGAAATACCACTTGAACCGTTTCTTTGTTCTTTAGAATTGAAAATACCAAGCAAAGGCAATAAAGAAAATGCAAATTACCTGGTGAGTGTATAGGTGCGGGTGGCTTGAAGTCGTCCTTCTGGTGTTCTTGCACTGGATTGCTTGAGTTCACTTGCTTTAATTATCGGTGAAGAGAGCGGTTAATTATCTTTATTTTTGAAATGTTCGCGAAGCACGAGAGAGAGTTTTCGTTGAGACACGACACGAGCGAGCGTTGAAGAAGAAGAGAGTCTTGAGTAGAGTACTGTGGTAGAGTAGACCGACCTTTCGTGGTGAAAGTTGAAAGAGAAGAGCGTTGAGTAGAGATGCCCGACCTTTCGTGGCGAGAGTTGGAAAGGAAGAGAGTTAATCTCTTCTCCGTTGTCCAGGGGGATGCGAGAGAGAGAGAGAGAGAGGATAAGGGGAAAAGGATAGGATGGTATTGCCTTATTACTACCCTTGCTTTTATTTTGAATAAAGACGAGGTTCGTTGTATGCAACCAACTTTACATAAAAATTAGTAAATTTAATAGTAAAATAGTAAAATAAGTAAATTTAGAACATTCCGCCCACCAAAATACACAGTATTTTCACAAGGAGAAAACATTTAAGAATGATTAGCTTGCCTACATGGGCAAGAACGAGGGTACCAAATTCCCAAGTTTGAAATTTGGTAGAGCAAATAATTAGAAACTTAAAATACCAAATGAACATGAAAAATGAGTAATAATTATGTACAGAGGATCTACCATTATTAACTACGCCGAATAATGAGTAGAGAGTTTACCAATATAGAGTTTAATCGGCGTGTGGCAAAGGACACAACTTTACAAGTGGCCTTTGAACGATACCCTTTGCCGTTTGTACTGTGGCAACACGAGCGGTGCCATCGCGTCCCGAATGAACTTCGAGAACTCGCGCGAGCGACCACTGAAGGGGTTTGGCTTGGTCATCCTTGACTAAAACGACCATGTTGGGTTTGAGAATCCTACAAGGCTCAAACCATTTTGCGCGTTGCTGGAGAGTGTGGAGATATTCCGAGTGCCAACGATGCCAGAAGTCCTGTTGCATCCGCTAAATTAGTTGCCATCGAGTGAGGCGATTGAGCCGAATGCCTGTTAGGTCTTGATCAGGGACCGAAGTGAGGGGGGCTAGAGTCAGAAAATGTCCAGGACTGAGGGCGCAGAGATCATTGGGGTTAGAACTTACGTCGAAGAGCGGACGTGAGTTGAGCATGGCCTCAATCTGAACGAGAAACGTATACAACTCCTCGTACGTGAGGATCTGTTCGCCAATAACCCGAGTGAGGTGAGTTTTCACAGATTTTACCCCCGCCTCCCATAATCCGCCGAAGTGGGGTGCTGAAGGGGGGTTGAAATGCCATTTTATGTTAAGAACATCACATGCACCTTGAGCATATGATCGGAGTAGCTTATTGGCGCCAACGAAGTTCGTGCCGCAATCACTGTACAAATCCGTTAACTGACCGCGTCGTGAGACAAAGCGACGTAACGCAGCTAGAAAGGCGTCAGATGTTAGATCAGATACCAATTCGACGTGAATGGCCTTTGTGGCGAAGCAAACAAACACACATACGTAGGCCTTGGTTGACTTAGCACCTCGATGGCGTCCCATTGTGATGGTATAGGGGCCTGCGAAATCAACACCGGTACGAGAAAACGGTTTAACTTGATTGATTCGAGCTGCGGGAAGATCTCCCATGGGAGGTGTAAGCGCCTTGGGATTAGTGCGAAAACATTTATGGCATTGTGACAGATAATGGCGAATAGACGATTTTGCCGACAGAATCCAAAATTGCTGCCGGAGAAGAAAATGAAGAGTTTGAGGGCCAGGATGTAACAGATCCTTATGAAACTGTTCGATGATGAGCTGGGTGAGGCGATGCCTTTTCGGAAGCAAGACTGGGTGCTTCGCATTAAAGGACAAAGAGGAGTGAGTTAAACGGCCGCCCACGCTGATAACTCCCTCACTATCGATGAAGGGGTTTAATTTTCGTAGGGGCTGTGAGGTTACCTTTCCTTTACGAAGAGATTCCATCTCGCAGTTAAAGATCTGACCCTGAACAGATTTTGCTAAAAACATCAAAGCCTTATGCATTTCTCCTTGAGTTAGAACGCCTGTTTGTTTCTCATGAGGCTTCCTCGCGTTGTTGATGAAACGGAATGCATAAGAGATTATTGACTGAATTTTCTTCAGCGATGAAAATTTATTTAGCAATGACGCAGTGAGAGTAGCGTCTATTGAAGCGAGCAAGACAGTTGTCTTTTGTTCGGCTTGAATTTGAGTTTCTGTTTCTACCGAAGTAGGCAAGAGAGAGAAAGAGGGCCAAAGCTGGCGATCTAAATGAATATATTCGGGGCCTGTCCACCAGAGTTTATTGTTTAAAAGGTCTTGAGGTAGGAGGCCTCTTGATGCGCAATCGGCAGGATGTGTAGGGGCCTGCGAAAACGAAGCGCAACCAGTAACCACGTCGTCAACATATATATCCTCCTTGAGCACAGGAGCCGCAATGGGATAGAGAGACTGTTCATCATCAGCTAATTGATGGAGTGTTCGTATGGCTAGATACGGAGAGCAAGAAAACCCAAAGGGGACTGTGGTTAATTGAAAATCTTGGACTGGTTGACTTGGATCGGTTCGCCAAAGAATCCGTTGGAAGTCACGATGTTCAGGTGCCACGAGTATCTGCCGATACATCTGGCGAATGTCTGCTATCAACACTACTTGATGCAGGCGAAATTTCAAGATTATGACCATTAGGTCTTGTATGAGTTTGAGACCCACGAGAAGCGTGTCATTGAGCGATTTTTTATTAAAAGACTTGGCCGAACCGTCGAAGACCACTCTGAGTTTGGTAGTAGTCTTTTCGGGGCGTGTGACGCAGTGATGTGGTAGGTAATAACAGTGTTTAGAATTGCTGCTATCGACCGGGATCATATGACCTTGTTGTTTATAATCCTCTAGGAATTCAACATAAGAAGATCGGAGTTCGGGATTGCGTGCCAAGCGCTTTTCCAAAAGATGAAAACGATGAAGAGCAATTTCCCTTGAACCGGGAAATTCGGGATTTGCTTCCTGAAAGGGCAAGGACACAGTATATCGTCCGGAGTCATCTCTCTTCACAGTGGAAGAATAGATTTTCTCACACAACTCGTCTTCTGGGGACACGGAACTGGCCTGAGGTGGCTCTTCCACTGTCCAAAATTGCCGTAGTGTGGAGTCTAAAGTTTGTTCGAAAGAAACGAAGAGCGAGCTTATAGTGTTTGGAATTATTGGGGATGCATTTCCCATTAAAATCCAACCGAAAATAGAATTGATTGCTGTGGCCTGTCCTTGGGTACCCGGAATTTGACCATTCAGCGTGATTTGAGGGAATAATTCCGCTCCAATGAGAATATCAATGTTTGAGGGAATATTGAAATGAGGATCAGCAAGAGTTAAATTTGTGAGATGTTGCCAATTTGCGATGTCAATTTTGCAAGGAGGCATAGCTGCACAAATTTTTGGTAACACAACCGCCTTGAGAGAGAGTGTGGATTGTGAGTTTCCACGAGGGCGAATTGTGCAATCGACTGTCCCTTCCGAGACAGTGGAGTTTAAGCCAAGACCTTGGATCGGCAATTTGGCGCGAGTGCGTTTCAAACCCAGACGTTGAACTCCCTTGGAAGTGATAAAATGAGCCTGGCTTCCGGAGTCTAGAAGGCAACGCATGGTTTGGAAGGTTCCATGACTGTCTTCGATTTCGATCAAAGCAGTTGCTAGGAGAACTGTTTGACTTGAATTTACGTTGCTATGCAAGGCAGACTGAAAAGAGGGTCCAGGAAGAGGTTCTGAAGAAGCCTTGGCTTCCTGAGTTTGTAGATCACCAGGAGCACCTTGAGAGTATTGAGAGTCGAAATGCAGCAGACTGTGATGCCTAGTGGACTTACAGCTGCGACAAGAGCCTTTAGAGGAGCAGGGATCATTTGGATGGAAACTAAGACAGTTTGCGCACCGATTGTGCTGTTTAATTAAATTAAACCGATCCCGTGGGTTTTTTTGGAGCAATGTGGGACAATTGTAGATTTTATGCTGTGCTGAGCATAATCCACAACCGCTAGACACGGTAGCCGAGAACGAGTTTGTTGGGAAAGGTTTCCCGCGTTGAGGAAAGATTCTGTTCGAGTTAGATTTGAACTGAGGCTTAGGAGATTGCGACCTTTTAGTTGTTTTAGACGAATCGTTGATAGATTCGAGAATTTGACACTGACTGTCAATGAAAGATTCCAAGGAAGAAAATTTAGGAATATCGGTGTTCTCGTTCCTGATTTCGCCTTCGAATGACTTACGAGTTTCTGGATCGAGTTTTCCGAAAAGGAACTGAAATCACATGAAGTCTTCAAGGTTATCTGAGAGTTGCAACGCCTTGAGAGCGCAACGATTTTCCCTAAATTTGTCGAGAAGAGTTCGCAAACCTTTTGCCGATTCAGAGTGGAGTTGAGATAAGGAGTAAATCTCCGTCCAGTAATGTGATGCTAACTTCCGCTTGTTCTCATAACGATCTGTCAACATTTTGTAAGCTATGGGATAATTTTCCACAGACATGGTTAGAGATTTGATGATGTTCAATGGTTCTTTTTGTAATGAGCTTAAAAGATATTGAAACTTGTCAATTGCAGATAAGGAGTCATTGTTATGGATCGCATTGTCGTAGCACTGAATGAATGGAACCCAATCAGAGAAATGACCATCGAAGGTTCTTAAAGGTATTTTTGGCAAACGAATATGTGGGCCAGAGGTAGAGAAACTGTTGTTCACAATGGGAGTACCAGCAAGAGCGCTGCCAGTATTAGGGAAAAGAGTATGATATATATCCTCAATGGTGAAATACATGGTATCAAAGTTTTTGCGTACTGCATCCTCTGCGTTAAGATCGACATCAACTTGAGCAGAGAGAAGCGATAACAAGCTACCCTGAATTTCAGAAAATTGCTCATGAATGACTTGAACCCGTTCATAACGTCGAGTAAACAGGGAACGAAACGATAATTGTTCTCTTGCTGTTTCTGCCAGGTGTAAGGTTTCTGTTAATTGATTAATTAAACTGTCTCTTTTCGCTTTAGCTTCGCGTATTTTTGCCATCTTAATTTAGATGAGGCAATGAGAATGAGTAATATAGATATAGGTAGTAATTATGACAAACGAACCTGCTAAACCACAAATATCAAGCAGACAAGTAAGAATTTTATTACCCTTAGAGATAAGTTTGATGAGTAAGAATTTATTAAATTAATTAATAAACAAAAGGAACGTCGTAGAATGAGAGAGTAATAATAATTATCCGAGCATAAAGAGGAATTTATTAAAATTATATGGTACGTAAATACGTCTCTGAGTGAGCACGTGGTGCGAGAATGTTATACCTACCCTTAAACCGGTAGGCCGTAGGTATAATAATAAGATGGGCGAGCGAGAAAGTAGCCTGAACGCACGTGTTGGCTGATGAGATCTGTTTCTGCCGATATTATGGCACCTACCTACACCAACAACAAAGGAAATACGAATACCTAAATACGTAGGTATAAACAGCAATGTAGGGACCTACCTACTAACGAGCTTTAAATTATGTAGTTACTACTTATTCGATTTAGAATTTGCTGCGAGGGAGACAATAGATTTTGAAGAACGGAAGTTCTTATTTGCTAAAAAACGCAATTTTAAATGTTTAAGTATAACTAATTGAAAAAACTTGAATCGTTTTTTCGAGTTCCGGATACGACACGCTTGAAACGACGTGATGTAACCTCGAGTATTATGAGTAGGATTGAAATAAATTTGAGATTTTAATTACCGATATTTAAATTAAACAATTAAGCTAGGTGCATACAACAAAACCAGATCTTCGATGTTTCAAACCGACATCCGGCTCGAAGGACCATCTAATGAACCGTTTCTTTGTTCTTTAGAATTGAAAATACCAAGCAAAGGCAATAAAGAAAATGCAAATTACCTGGTGAGTGTATAGGTGCGGGTGGCTTGAAGTCGTCCTTCTGGTGTTCTTGCACTGGATTGCTTGAGTTCACTTGCTTTAATTATCGGTGAAGAGAGCGGTTAACTATCTTTATTTTTGAAATGTTCGCGATGCACGAGAGAGAGTTTTCGTTGAGACACGACACGAGCGAGCGTTGAAGAAGAAGAGAGTCTTGAGTAGAGTACTGTGGTAGAGTAGACCGACCTTTCGTGGTGAAAGTTGAAAGAGAAGAGCGTTGAGTAGAGATGCCCGACCTTTCGTGGCGAGAGTTGGAAAGGAAGAGAGTTAATCTCTTCTCCGTTGTCCAGGGGGATGCGAGAGAGAGAGAGAGAGAGGATAAGGGGAAAAGGATAGGATGGTATTGCCTTATTACTACCCTTGCTTTTATTTTGAATAAAGACGAGGTTCGTTGTATGCAACCAACTTTACATAAAAATTAGTAAATTTAATAGTAAAATAGTAAAATAAGTAAATTTAGAACACCACTTCGATGTTTATAAGCCAATAAAAGTTTTCTTGGGGTGATTTTGAAATAAATATATTTTTTTTTTTCAAAATTTAAATAAAATTGTCAAAAATCTCTTAAATGTCCTGGCTCCGCCACAATTTCATAGTTGTAGGAAAATAGAAGAAATGAAACAGAGATGAAATGTTTTCTTCGTCTTCTGCTTAATCTAACTTTGATGAAAATAATATCCGTCTTCAGGTAAATGATCATGAATGTGGAAGGGTAGAAATACTGGAAGAAATAATGGGAGGGAGAAATACTTTTTTACGGACTTTCTTAGAGCATGTCTCTGCGAAATTCTTTTTTACCATTTTACTTAAAGATAACTTCATATACTGATTTGAAAGCATTTTATTTAAATCTTTTCCGCTTCTGAGAACTTCCTCCCGCCCAACATTCTTAATTATTAAAGCAAGTACCTAATTAAAGCAATTGTTTGAGTTTCGGTGTTAACTTTATCATAACATATTTATCTATGCAATGTGTTTTGAATATTCATGCACAAGACTCGATTTATTAGAATGAACAATGAATAAAATGTCGATACAAATAATAAAGTGTTATTACCAGGACCCCATAGCCAAGCAACGATTATGTACTCAAGTTAGGAACAGCTAAGTGAATAATTGTGAAGCATTTTGATTGTGCTGACGTTAGTAGAATCCTTATAGTACCGCACACAATGACACCTAGTAATTTAGAAGCTTCATTAATCACGGTTCCAGTGTGAACGCAGTGAAAGATACCTTTTCGTCATACAAAAGACCTAAATCACATACGAATTCAGATCTTTACAACATTCACCGCGTTTGAAATGAAACTGGGAGCAATTTTTGCCTGAATAGGGAAAACGGTTAGTCTTCTTGCATTAAAAAATAAAGTTATTGTTTCCTTGTTCAGTTTATTGCTAGTTATTGTTAACCTATAATCAGCTGGTTTTGATGATAGAGTTTGGTAGAAGTTGTGGAAAAAAATTCATAACTCGACCAAAAATATTTTTTTGCGAAAAACGCTCGGTCAGGTTCAACTTCAATTTTTATTTGGCGTTTTTAAACTTAAATTTGAATTTTTACCCCCATCGCTTTAACCCCCATCATTGTGGTCATATTTAAAAAAAAATAGGACACCCTGTATATTTTTTTATTTTTATATTTCCTGAGAAAATCCAATAATGGTTTTAGTTAGTTTTTGAGTTATAAACAAATGAAAGTCGCAAGTTTTCCTTTTGAAAACTGTTTAGGTACTGCGGAAACGAGTGCGGAAACGACTCAAAATATCGGAAAACGGCTTACATGTCCCAATTTTTAACTTTTCACATGGTATCCTACTCTGTGGTTTAAATTTTAATGCAGCTAGTGATACAAATGATCAGATTTTTAATCGCCCAGTATAAAAATTTCAAATCCGCTGTTAGGTAACACCTGAATAGTTATGATAGGGACATGTAAGCTGTTTTCCGATATTTGGAGCCGTTTCCGCAGTATTTACACTGTTTTCAAAATGAAAAATTGCGTTTTTCATTAACTCATAACCTACTCAATTTAAAATGCGACTATAAAAACCCTTCTCACTGCATTTTTTCAGAAAATATGAAAATACAAAAATATAGAGGGTGTCCTCTTTGAAAAAAATATAACCACAATGTTAGGGGTGAGAGCGGTGGGGGAAAAATTCAAATTGAGGCTTAAAAAATGTCAAATAAAAATTTAAAGTTGAGGTGTGTGAGCTTTTTTTTTCAAAAACATTTTTTCTCTGAATAGTGAATTTTATTCCATAAGTGCGTTCCACTGCTCTGTATAATAATTATACGGTTTATGCCGAGTTTTGTTTTTCAATCAATTTTTAGTGTCAGGTTGTAACAGCACAGTCACAAGAAACCCAATTTTGTATTGTATAAAATAAAAAAATAGAAGTAATTCTGAAGGAAATCAATTTAAAAAAATTGATAGATTTGCTTCTGCTTCCTGTACAAGCTAACCTTTATGACTTGTTGTGTTTTATACAGGAACCGAGTAAAATAAATTAATATTACTGCACTAGTCAAGTAATGGCAGCTAGTATTTACTGCACTAGTATTGTAAAGTTCAACTTTCTACAATGTCAAAAAATCAATTACTAGTAATTTTGATTTTCTTGAAGATTTCAGATACCCACAAAAGTTTTTTATGTTGTATATCATCCACTTAGGTATAGACTTATTGTATAATAAAAGAATTGCGTCAATTTACAGCATTAATATTAATTTTTTTATGAACAGACAATAATATGGTTTGGTTGTACCAGTGGAGTGAATAAAACGGAAAATGAGAGACAGAAAATATTTAAGGAAAAACCGGGAGTCCATCTGGAGCTGTTGCCCTCTCTTTTTTAATCCCGAATTGAACGTTTTAATGTACATTTCCTTATTCCTACAATACTATCTATTATTTTACGGCAAGCGGATATTCTAATTTGAAGCATTGTCAGTTGTAAAGGAGAGTAATGGCACTGCTCCCTTTTTACTTTCTTTTAGAGCACTAATTGTTTTACGGATGTTCATACAAGTGTTCCTAATTTAAAACGCGCTCGTTAAAAGTGCATTCATTTATCAAGACTCATAAATTCGAATAAATAATTGTATAAGCTTGAGAATTTAATTGTCTGATGCCTGCAGAGACAGTGGGAATAATTTATCAACGTTGTTACATTTTTATTCATTTAGTAAGTTGGCCGTTAAAAAAGCAATGCTGTCTTAATGTTTTTTCTTTCTTTGCTTTTCAGTCAAGGGAAGCAATCTGCAATCCATACGCTAGGTTTTTATATAAATTATAATCACAGATGTGGGTCGTTAATTAACCTATGAGGGTATACCGGGCCCAGAGAACACTAATCATCCTTTATAATAGTGCTAGTGCGATTAAATTATTGTATTCTATTCGATTTTTTAAGTAATGTTATTATGATGAAGGTTCGCTCTACTCCTGATGATTTTATTTTAATGATACCGCTTTCAAGAACGATAAAATAAGGGTAGTAAAAAACATCATTTACGTTCATTTAGGATTACTAAAACAGGAAAAATACCCAAGCCGTATATTTGGGTGATTTCCAGTTCAATAATAGCACACTGAATTTACAAGGGACATATCACTGAACTCGAATATCTTTGGGGATTCTTCTCACTGTTTAGGTACTCAGCTTGCTTAGGATTTTTGGTAGGTTCCTACCCTCTGAAGATTATTGATCACATTAATGGATACCATATGACAATCATGTTACATTACATTTATATATAAAAGGAATATTTCTTAATACATTTTTATTTAATAATTATTATAGAATTGTACCTAATTAGTTTTTTATGTTTCTTTAAAGCCACTTTACACCAAATTCCAATTTTTTTATCGATGGTGTCTGAACGAAAAAAATTATTGTCATGCTATGATCCTTTAATATTGATTAAACGAATCCTCAAAGTCTCATTTTTTGTCTTTAAATTAACATAACATCTATTTCGCGGGTGGACAAATATAAGTGATGGACCAGCCTGTATAGTACACATAATCAAAACATGTCATCATTACTCTGAAACTACCACCAATAACCGGTTATGTAGTTCAAAGACCAAAGAGAAGTAATCACAATTTCCATTGCATCGACATTCGACATCGACAAAATAAATGACTATTGAAATTTAGCAGCTTGGATGTGGGTTTCAAATAACATACATTATTGATATCTACATATGTATTTCATCATATTTAAATCCATAGAGAGTGTGAATTGAAGTTTTTCCAATATTCTATCAACAATTCAACATATCCAATCTAAATTTAGGTCTAAAATAATATTCTACATTCGAGGAGCTTTCGTGCGATGCCCTAAAAATCCACTGTCAGTGGTTTTGCAGAAAGCGAGCTTTTGTTCCACAGAGGAAACAATTCATGACACAAAAACTGTTTGGATTAAAATGTTTGGGTTATATGTTATAATTCAACGTGAGAAATTCTAAATCGTAAAAAAATTAAAGCTTTTTAGGAAATATTACAAAAGGCAACAATGTGGATTAAATCACTTTTGCTCAAAAATTGTAGAAAAAATACTATAAATTTAAAACGAAGTTCAAATATTTACTAAAAAATTAAAGTTTAATGCCATATCCAAAAAAGAAAAAAATCAGTCATAAGTTTCACAAAAAATTCACAAGGAACCATTCCTCTTCCAAACAGTCACAACAATATCACCTTATCATATTCATTTTGATCATCACTTTGAGTGTTTCAATCTTCCAGTATAGGTACTCAATACTGGACTCAATACTCCAGTAGCATACTCAACATTTTCCTATACTGTTCCAAATTTTCTAGGCTTTGTCAATTTAGTCCAAACTGCTCAGCCATAAGTTTGAACAAGCAACATGGATTTACTTGCTTTTGCTGGAACAACATGGATCTATTTTTTTTTTTCATGAAACTGTCTTATATGAGTGTTTTTATGGATTAACCGCCAAAATAGGTACGGCAATCGAAAGCTGATCCTAAAATGACATGAAAAAGGCCTTAATCTAATTTTTTGTTGAAAGTGAATTTGTTCGGTTCTGCACGAAAGCTCATAATTTGTCAAGAAATTCAAGCCACGATGACACTGGGTCAGATATTTCTTGTTTCTCTTGCTACTTGCTACTTTTATTATAATCACTGGAACGTAATCAAAAATATTGGAAATATGAACATTTAATTGTTATGAGTTATTTTGAGAATTATTGTTCTTCTTACAACAGTTCAGTTACAAAATATCTCACTTCCTTGAAGCACCTGCCTATTCGAAGGGTGGTGTGTAACGGTTCCTCCAGTAACCGTTTCAGGTCGTTATCTTTTTATCTAATTAATTAATATTGTACCGATCGTTTTAGAGCCCACTGTATAACATTTTCGTAGAACGCCGTGTGAAAAGTCTAGGGTGACATCGTCGTCACTATTCGATTGTCTGTCTTGACTACCTTTCGGCTCCCTTTGCTTTTCGATAATCGTGCATGCGCGAGCTTTAAAACAGATAACCGATGATGAAACTCCATGTTGTTTGTTCAAACTAATGACTGAGAAGTTTTGACAAAAGTGGGAAAGCAATGGAAATTTGAAATAGTGCAGGAAAATTTTTAGTATCCTGTAAGATTAAAACACTCAAAGTGACGAAGTGACGGTTTGCGACTGTTTGGGAGGAATGCTTTTTTTAGACCAATAAAAGGCACCTTTCGGCTCCCTTTGCCTTTCGATGATGGTGCATGCGCGAGCCTTTAAAACACACAGCCGAGTGATGAACTTAAAATCTTCTTAGAACTCAAGAACAATAATGCTCGTTCGTTTTTTAAATTAATTATCAGAATGTGCAGCATTTTTTTTTATTATTGAAAATGCACATGCATTTCAGGGAAATCCCTTTGACGCTCTGGGAGCGGTGCATAACCGGAGATGTCGATTCACGTTGGCCTTGAATCGCTGCATTGCATACTTCGAGAAACACGCCCTTTGGAATGCTATTCCAAAGTGATGCGGTTCTATACATAAAAGAAGTCTGAAATAGGGTGGTACGAGGTGTAACGAGCTGAACCTGATACGATTGAGCGTCTGCGGCTCGACGTGTATTTCTTCCCGGTCTTGTTCTAGGTGGGATCAAGCGGGCCAGGACTTTTGAACACTTTCCATAAAAATATCTGTAAAACAGACTCATGTCAGCTACTCTTCTTCGATGTTCGAGAGTTACAACACTTCGCCGCTCATGCTCAGGCGGTACAAACGTATACTATTAATTTTTTGATGATTAATTATTGTTCATTGTTTATTATCATTGTTCATTATTGTTCAACATTTATTGTTTCATTATTGTTTTGTAATTGCTTGTTGCCTTATTTATAGTTTTTGATGATATTTTAAATAATGAAACTCACGGGCAATGAAAGTCCACGTAAAATGAAAATGTACGTTTCGTGTAGAGAAAGCGTTGAACTTTATGTTGTTTTGTTCTGAGTTTCCCTGAATTTATCTTAAAGGGGCTCGCTTCCTTTTCGGAGTGCCTTTTCTGGATGCCTGTACCCGGGATTCTCCTTTGTCTAATGAAGAATAGAATCTAGGAGATGAAGCATGCCATAGAAGATTTAAAAGGCGCTAATCCCATCAGCAAGACATGAACATCGTCACCGTCACGGGTTCTACAGCCACTGCGGCTCCTATTCATTAACCAGCACCAACACCAACATCGTTCCCATGGAACAATTCATATGAAACTGCCACTACAAGGCGTGGACCTGTCGCTATCTGTTTTCTTAAGTTAAGCGACTCGATTGTTTTGACTTAGTTGCTTAATTGCGAAATTCATTACTTGCTGCTTCATTATTATTAATTATTGTTTATTATGCTCATTATTATTTTATTTTATTAGTTTTATCTTTCAACTTCCATAGTTTTCACAATTTAACTATTTAAATAATTTTCAATCTCTGCAATAGTTCATGTAATTCGTTCTTTTGACAGAGCAAAATAATTTTTGGTATCGCCCTCACAAGGTTTTTACTTCGTGGGCATTATAAATTAGCCACCGTATGAGTTTCAAATATATGTATTTTTATTGTAACGAAATTCGAGGCTTTCGTTTAGTTCAAAGTAGGACGGCAGAGTTTTGCGACGGTGATAGCTGCCTTATCACCCCGCCGCCGGCTATAAATGTAGAGCACATCCGAAAAACTGGCAGTGCTTGTTTGGGTACTGACCATCAAGCATCCCACTCCTGCGAGGTGTAATGAGCCTTGCAGGAATCGACGCCCCGCTGTGGATGAACTGACCAGGTAGTTGTCCACCCATGGGCCTACATGTAGTGAGACGCGAGCTGAGTACTGACCAGTGAGCATTTAATTTTTTTTTTTTTTGGTGGGTGTATTAAGCCTCCAGAGAAACAGGACAGCCGAAGTGCATGTACTGAGTGCACGGTGGAGGAGAGGTGGATGTATTGAGTCGGTCTATCTTTGTACCATGAATCGACGTCCAGAATGTACTCAGCCCTGAGCAAAGAACCGTTTAATCTTCCTTTCTTTTACTTTTTTAGACTCACGTCATATTAAGACGTGGATTAACTAACAGGTCTCGTCTGTGGGGCTTGTATTGAGAGCCCACAGAGCCTGCTACCTACCGTTCCCCAGCCGGACGAGTATCCGACGCCCGCATGGACTGATCGCGTGTTCTGGTACGGCAGAACAAGCGGCGTGTGCAGACGAAGTCTCTAGGGTCAGTGAAGGCAGCAGCAGTCGACGACAACACGTTTCTTATCACCGAGCGCTGCGGCCAATTGATTCAGGGCGCTGAGCGGAAACCAACAGAAGTCTCGCATTGGCACGGACCAATTTTTCAATATTATTGATTTATTATACATAATGTAGATATTTTTAATTCATAAATAACTTTCCGGGCTATTTACGCTCTAACCTATAATAAAAAACATTTTTAAAAACATCTTAGTAACAGGTTAAGTGGGGACCGAACAAGGCAGGAAATAATTAAGCCGAAATACCCGTTAGGTACGTTATGTACAATTATTACATATTAATATTCAATCATTATTGTTGAGTAATTTCTGCATTTCTGAAAATTTCATATTTGATTGCCTACCTGTGATCCCATTTTTCCATTTGCCATAAGTGCAATTTTCCTCCACTTGAAATAATTATTAAACTGTTGAATTGACCTGTAAATTTTGTTTATCCTGTGATGTTGTTCATGCGTGTGAATTGCCAAAATATTAAGTTAATTTCAAATTTGAGCCAGCTGAATGCTAAATAACGTTCTTTACCTCCCCTGAATATTGCTCGGAGGTGGAGTAAAATAAATATGAGCCTACGCTCGGATTTGATCATTTATTTTGTAAAATGGAAAACCTTATACCTATCTCAAAAAATATCTTTAAATGTACCTGTTTCCATGATCTTTAAATGCAAACTTTCATTATATCAGACTTATCGATAAACCGAGCTACATATCTAAACTAAGATAAAGCTCCATTTCTATAGTAGACATGTATGATAGTTTCAGTGACTTTAAATTGTATTGCCATTACCATCTGGAAAGAACTATTAACAATCGCAAAAAATCCTGGAAAAAACAGTTTCGGGGATAATTTCCCAAGCAAGGCGTATCAAGCATACTGTTGACAGGAGTAATTCGACCGTGGATTTTATTTAACATCGCATTATCGGTGCACAAACAATGTGCTTATAATGATCTTCCGGTTTGTTGGTCCACGTCTGCCGGATCCCGGAACGTAGCTCATGTATTTACATCCCGGAGAGCACATACACTGTTGCGGATTTGCGATTGATCCAGCGTAAGTCTTTGTTTACATCCAAATCCGATGTACCCCCAATGTTCAATAGAGTTCGGCTTAGTGTTTAATAAATCTTTGCAGCGACCAAATTAACAATAATTACATGAATAATGAAGCCTACGCGGACAAACTTTTAAAATACAGGTTCGTTTTTCAAAGCAAACAGTCCTATATTATTGAGAACGAGAGGTCCTGGGATCTAATGACCGTGGTTATTCTTTTTGTTTGTTTACCGATGTTCCCATCAGCGTGTGAGGGCATTTATAATGACCAGCGTAATTTGATAGGTCTGGATGCGGATTTTTACACTGGGTGGGTAGTGCATTCGTTAGTTGAAGCATTCGCATTTATATTTGCGAGTAGGTATGTGCTTGTTAAATGAAACACGAATAAATAATAGTGCAGACTAAAATAAATGAAATTGTTTAGTTTCGTCTAAAGTTTCACAAATAGACATGCAGTCCTCACAAATCAATACATTATATAGAACCCAATTCTTTTATTTATCATCCCCGTGACGAGTTATATTTCTTTTTGTACTTACAACCTTTTTGATTCCTGTAATAATGGTAAATGTCATTGTAACAAAAATATGAAAAAGAAATTAATCTTATGCTTCATCCTTGCATTTTTCCTCTTTTAAAACAGAAACATATGATTTAAACCGTTCTATAATGACCTTATAACTCTCCATTATTTCTTATAACGCGGCATTCTAGAAAAGGGCACCAAGATTCTGCCAGGATATTATGCTCCAAATGAGTACTTTAACATTACTTATTTCTCACTCACGAGTCGAACACCGCCTTGTTGGATCCAGGCCAACTCCAATCCTTATCTATGAATATTGCTCAATCTGTTACTATATTTTCCCTCTATTATTAATGAGAGACATCAAATACTTGCACGGAAGAACATACAGCAGAGTAATGAACCTTTTATTTCTTTCTGCATGCCATCTTGCATTTCTATAGAGTTGCATCAGGAAAGATGATGTTATAGTCATGCATAGAAATACGACTATTATTTTTCCTAGAATCTTTACTCACTCTTTTTTTTAAACGAATAACCCTTTCGATTCTTGCTAATGTTTTAACATTTGTTATTTTATTAGCAAATGGTTTCTAATATTCCTAGAAGGTATACGGAATACCTTGAGTTTCGAGGAAAATTTGCATTTTGCATGTACCTAATCAATGAATTTTGGAATTAATTAATATTAAGTATTAATCATGCACCCAAAGCTGTGTTGCAGTTTCTTCCAATTTCGTATGACAGAACATTTTTCATTTCTTATATAGAAACGTGAAAAAGCTGTAATTGTACCTCTAGAGAGCCGTTTATTCAAATTCAAATTTAGAATCTTACATTCTGTTTGAGTTTTCCTCTATTTACAGAACAAACAGAAATCTCATAAACGTATGACGAAAGAGCAACTGTGATGAGCGTCTTGGTCCGTTCTCTGAAAATCCAATAGGATAGGCAACTTCTCATAACGAAATGTGAATTTAAACTTTCTCATTTCAGGTATGAAAGTCAATCAGAACTTCCGCAGTCGAATTTCCGAACAAACTATACAAAAATACACAATATCCTGGGAATCCTGTGATGGTAGGCAGAGACAGCAATAAGTTAGAGAGAAAGGATCTTGAATGAATACCTGAATCAAGCCTGTACAAGTTCTCATGCGGATCGTATCAAATCAAGTTTGCAGGGTTTTTTCACAATCGGTACGTAAATTACTAAAGTTTTTATGCGCCCAAGTTTTGCTCCATATTTAATTAATATTTCCTTATTATGTCCTTTAATAAAATAGGTATTGATAGTTTTTTCTCCGTTTAAACTGTAAATGAGAATCTGAAAGGATTCATTTTCCTATGAAAGGACATGGCAGAGAACTTTGAAATTTTCAAAACCAATCAAGTGGCTCGGCACACCATTCTTGAAGGTGGTTTAAATTCTAAAGTCATCAGCATATAAAAGACAGCGTGTACTGAAACTAGCAGTGAAATCGTTTAAAAATATATTAAATAGCAAGGGACCGAGTATTAATCCCTGTGGTACGCCAGACAGGACATCAAAGAGTTTTGATCTTAAGGCTTCTATCGCCAAGAGACTGAGATCTGCCAGAGAGATATACGACCTGACAAGATTAATGAAATGTGTGGAAAATTTGAAGTACTGGTTTGTAGCTGTGATCGAATTCCCTGGGATAAATTGTCAATATAATCTGATATACAGGGTGAGTCAAATTCGAGCTACATCACTGGGATCTCGGAAACTAGAAGAGATACGAACTCCGGTAAATTGTGGCAAAGCTGCTAAATTAAGCAGCAGGTGCATGAGATATTAAATCGTGTCTCTTCAACCTTCTTCGTGCACAATCATAGATAAAATCACTGTACCACAAACACTTCCCAGTATCTTAGTCAAGGCTCTCAGGAAAAGCCAATTCTCATAAAACTTGTAGTAGAAAAAATAGATCTTCCACTTTAATTTTCCACGTCCAGCTGTTCTTAAATAAGCACCAGCTTCTCTGAATCTTTGTATCGCATCAAATGTCGTGCTTCTAGAGATGCCAAGAAAGCTAGACGTCCATCGTTATCTAGAGCAAGAAGAACGGTTCTTTGGAACTCAATATACAAAACGAGGGCGGGTCAATACGTCCGTGACTTTTTGATTTACCGTCTCTTAACTGAAAGGGCAACACTGCTCCTGTCAACAGGCAAGTATCAGTTGACTCCTGTCGAAATTTGAACAAACTACGTCTTTCAGTTTGTGTTTGACAGCTTATGATAGCAGACTACCGCGTGATTTGAGAAGAAAACGGAAAAAAATTAATTTCCTGTGCTCATTAATCATTATTTTTTGCGGAAAAAAAATCACTCGAACCAAAGCTAAGCTCGATAAATAGTATGGGGACTCTGCACCATCAATTTCAATGGTAAAAAAGTGGTTTACGGCATTTCGTTGTGGAGAGATTGTGGAATCGAGAGATTGTGGAAGCCATATAGGCATTTCACATGGCTCCGTGGTTTCAATTTTGAATGATAACTTTTTGAGAAAGCTTTTGAGAAAGGTGCCTCGTTTGCTCACAATCGACCACAAACGAAATCGTGTGACAACGTCTCAGGAGTGTTTGGCGTTGTTTAACCGCAATATGGATGAGTTTTTGCACCGTTTCGTAACCGTGGATAAAAAGTCGATCCACCACAACACACCAGAAACTAAACAGATGTCAAAACAGTGGATCTCTCGGGGCGACTCAGCGCCAAAGAAGGCCAAGGTGGGTTTGTCAGCCAATAAAGTCATGGTCACCGTTTTTTGGGATGCACGTGGTATAATCTACATTGACTACCTTCGAAAGGGCAAGACAATCAATCGCAAATATTATGGCAGCTTATTAGGTCGCTTTATGAGGATTAAAAAAAAAAACGATCGCATTTGGCCAAGAAAATAGTGTTAGTCCTCCAAGACTTTAAGGGTGCACACACGTGCAGTTTCAATGGCAAAAATTCATGAATTAGGATACGAATTGCTGCCTTATCCCCCAATTCCCCGGATTTAGCCCCGAGTGACTATTTCTTGTTTCCAAACCTGAAGAAATGGTTCGGCGGAAAGAGATTTGACGGTAATCCTCCACTTGACGTCGCCGCTATAGTGCGCGTGCGCGGAATATCACATCAGCTGGCAGTTTAGAACACCAAATGCATGCATAGTTGCCAGCTTTATTTACAATACCTATATTTGAGGGATCTACCTATTATCAAATAATGAACTTTTTAATCTTGATATTCAGGTCTTTGGTCAGGGTTCCTTTTTTTTTTCATTTTAAGGACATTTGAAGGAACAAAAACCTACCCTGACCAAAGACCTGATTTATAGTGATCCGCATTTTTTATTCGACTGGCCAAAATTTCCTTAAAATGAAAAAAAACCTTCCCTGACCAAAGCACCTGACATAAAATGTGTTTTTATTATCATGCATTAATAATAATTCCTTGATTATCAACAAGGTAATTAATTATTATCAAGATTAAAAAGTTCATTATTTGATAATAGATCCTGCAAATAAAGATGATGGCAACTATGTATGCATTTGTTGTTCTAAACTGCCACCTGACCTGATATATTCCGCGCACGCGCATTATGGCGGCGACGTCAAGTGGAGGATTACCGATTTGACTCCAATGATGAAATCGTTTTATAAACAAATATCTGTTTTGACGACCTCGACAAATCTTATTTTTTGGAAGGGATATAAAATTGGAGAAACGTTGGACAAAGTGCATAGATCTCAAAAGAGACTACGGTGAAAAATAAAATAATATTGTATCCAAAAACATGTGTTTCATTCAAAAACTACGCACATATTAACATAGTAAAACTCTTTTAAAACACTTTTACAACAATTAAGGAAATTCGAAAAACCAAAGAAACACACCACGAACAGCGGTCAAAAAAAACATCACACATTTGTAAAGCAAGTAAAACCTTGACGATTGCAAGCCTCCTGTTTACAAAATTGGTACCTATAGAGTGTCCAGTTTAAGTTACAGTACATGAGGATTTTGGAAACGCTAACAGATACAGGGTCGATTGAATTAGAGAAAAGTTGCATTCTTTTATGCCTAATAAGAATCTCTGAAGGTAGCCGAAGAGCGTCAGAAACAGACACCCCTGTAACTAAGACCAAGAAAAGACAAAAGAAAAAAAAAACAAAAAATTTGAAAATTCATCGTGGTTTTTGTATTTTTATTTTTTATTTTGAGTATTTCTAAAGATGTTTATTCCAACAGTTTAGTTTGAATATTTCCCATTCATTTACCCATGTAGGTACCTCATCAAAACATCTCATGTTGTTTTCAAGTCGGTGCGAAGATGTTCATTATTTTTTCAAAATCGCAGACACATTTTCGTCATTATGTGATGGGTTTTCGGTTTTCTTGATTTCTTTTTATCGAAAAACAATGAAAAACAATAAGGCCCCATAAGAAAAAGAAAAATTGACGACCCTTTCTCAAAATTTAAAGTACCAACACTTGTTTTTTGACAATTGCCAAAAATAATTGTTTTTCACGTTACCAGTAGAGGCAAGCTATGGGCAAAAGGGTAGGTTAAAGAGTAAAATGGGCTAAAAAATATGATTCACTGATACTTATAAGAGGAGAAACCAAAAATCTTATTTTGATTCTTATAATGTGATAGTACTCGTAGTATGACGTTTGAGAAGAGAAAATATTAAAATGTAATTAAATTATACTTACGGGGATTTAAATAAAGCAGGGTACAATGAGATCAAACGTAATATATCGACTCCTTGCTTCAACAGCTTAGAAGTACATCTCTCACTCTCCGGTGTTGAACACAATCCCCTATCAAGTGTTTAAGTATTCATTTTTAAGAGAGTGCCAGAGCCAGACAGTTATAATGGGCCTGTTTGAGTAAGTATACACTTCCCGAGTCTGGGAGTCTGGAGAGGTTAACGATTGAAATATGGTCTGTGGACTTAATAAGTACCTATGCATTTTATGATGCATTTATGTAAGTAATTACCTCAATTAGGCTGAGTCAATAGAAAAAATGTAAATTTTATTTATCAAGTGGAGAATTCCCTTACCAAAATGAGAAATTTGTAAGTAGATGTTTCTAAGCTATATATAGTGAACATATTATAAGAGCCATACATTTATTGCGATGGTAATACCAAAAGTTTCATGAAAAATAAACATATACTGTAAAATGTAGCGAGTTTAGTAGCGGCAGACATCTTGCAGATAATTCTTAATACTAGCATACAAATTTGCAAATAAGGTCACGGTTTTTCAGTCTCTTCTCAACGTCCTATACTTACGTATTACAGGAAAAGTTGGTACATAGAACTCAATTAGCAATGCTTTTTAAGTGTCAGAATTTAGTAGAACAATGGTTTGTTAGTGTGCAACAGTCGAGAATGCGGGGAAAATGCGAAAATATAACATACCTACCTAAAGTGACATCATTGTTCATGTTTATATGCAGCGACAGGCTACAGTAGCTACTTGTTTCAAACTCTTCAAGTACTGTAGTACTGTATTTTTTTTTATAATTATTGCATGAGTCAAATGGAGACACATTCTCACCACTCAGGTCTGCTTGAAAATATTTACTTCACTCAAGTCTCGTTGATTTCAAATAGAGAGAAACCAGAAATAACTTTTTGTGTAGTACATGAAAAAATATTCCAACTGTCCTCCCATCAGCCTTATTGACACAACCTTATTATATTCTCGAGTAAGTACTTGATAAAAGGTTCCGGTTCGAATCTAGTCTCCTGAGAGACTTTGAAGGATTTATATGAAGAGGATTTAATTTAAAGAAGTGGTAATAAGTAATCTGGAACATAATATAAATTCTTAAAACTTCACAAGAAGTTACTATAGGTTCTCTTTTTACTCTCTCAGTTTATTACCCTCTCAGTTTATTACCATGCAGTCAGTCTAGCAGAAAATCGAAAGTAATAGAATTTAATTTTATAAATTAACGATTTTAAACGTAAAATTAGGTAATAATAAATTATAAGAAGAGTATTAATAATTTGGACTGTTATGTTCAAAATGCTATAATCGAATAAAAACGATTCTGTAATCATTCATAGTCCCAAATAATCCTATTTTCCCGACAAGTCCTTGGATTGTTCGAAGACGCCTACGTCCGCTTATCTGCGACTTTCAGAACTTGTCACAATGCGGCTTAGAAATGTGATTTAAGCGGCGGATTGTTTAATGTCCTCCATCTAATATTGGCTTCCACTGGGAATCAATTACAATTAGATAATATTACTCTTCAGTCCAGGACCATAATTCCAGGAGTCACTTTAGATTCCAACTTCCACAAAAGAAAACAAACTGTAAATTAAACCGGACCTTTGTCTCTCTAAGTGCCTTACTTTGGCGATATTCTTTGATTATCAGGGGCTCTTAAATTTTGCCAGTATATTTAGAACTCCGACGACTGACAAAGGAGACAGACATGTCCTTCTCGAGTCTCTTCATTGTGAGCCTCCAATTATTTCAATTATTATTCTTCGATTGAGTTATCAATACTTTTGAAGAAAAAATGGCTGTAATTTTTCAAATAAAATGTTTCAAAGAGAAATGCAAAAAGGTTCAGGCTTCAAGGAAAAAGATATTAAGAAAGGAATATTGTTTTTACATTTATAACGGAATAAAATGCAAGAATTTATTTCCATATCTTCATAATTTACATTGTCTTGGAGACGTCAAAAAAATTTAGTTACGTAATATACAGGATGTACCACGATATGACTGTCATAGCCTGGGACTGTGTTGCTGGGGCGATTTCAAGACTTTGACAAAATATGGTCGAGTTTGGGTTTCACGTTTTTTGATTCTAGTTCTGCTCCTTTTCACTTTTCGACGAACAATACCTTTTTTTGGAAACTGCATATTTTCAGTTAGAGCCAAGATATATAACTGGTACCGCGGCAAAAAGCAGCCAAAAGTCTGGGAGTAACACTAGATGAAGAATTTTCATGTCTCAAAGTGCTTACGATCTGCATTTTCAAAGCTAAAATTGATTCAACCAGAGATTTACTTTTAATCAAAAGATGAAATTAATTCTGAGGAATTTACTGGTAATGTCATCTTTTAGGCATTGTGACATGGTATATAGGCCATATTTGATGTCGAGGAAGCTGGCACGAATTTGAGAGCTTGAAATGAAATCAATAAAAGGAAGGAAATAATAAGGTATCACAGAGATATAACAGAGTGGTTTCCAAGTTGGATAAGAGTGTGAAAAATGTATGAAACGTATCCTCTCTCGCTCTTCATTTTTTTATACTCTCTGACAAGAAACCAGAAACATATAGCTAATTCAGTCGTCATTTTTTTTATATTTTTGAAAGAGAATCTTGTAGCACAGAATTAGGACAGTTTCCGCAACACTGTTACCACTAAGTCCGGGCATACCTTAATCAAAGAATCTGGGTATGAAGTAACTAGAAAGAGACAACGATAGGAACCGCCATTTTGCTAGACGATCACATTTGATTTGTTACAAAAGATCGAAAGGCTTAGGGGGTGAACGTTACAAAATGAATGAGGTTAATCATTCTGCGTTCAAGAATATTAACGGACACTGTTTGGTGTGGAGTTGATGTTTGTGGCTCTGACCTTGCTGATTCTGTTTCATCTTGAGATGGATTTTCTTTTGAGCTGACCGCATGGGGGGTTACAGCGGCTGTTGTGCTTTAGTTGATCTAGATGCTGTTATGGGTCTTGCACCTCCTGCTTGATTATTATAGAGCTTGATGGATGCTTGATGGATTGCCGAAACTCTCCAGAGTCAGCTACCTGAATCGTATCATTAAGTGGCGAGTACGAAATAAATTTTATTGTTATTTTTGAAGAATTTTAAATAAGACAATATAATTAGTTGAATAAGCATTTAGTTAAATAGACTCGTGGCCATCCAAATAGTGCACACATAAATATCTAAAGAAAACCAGTAAACCGGCATAGAACATAATAACTCTTCTCAGTATAGCAAGCAAATCAGATAATAGGTCATGTGGAAGTGGGTTGGAAAATGAAACTTCGGAACAAATACTAGGTCAATGCGAAGTAATTGCTCGCGCGAGATATGCCTTACTTGGCAGTAAAGTAAGTTATAACTTCGGTTTTGACGAATGATAAATCTCCTAGACAAATATGTGCGCATCTGATTCCAGAAATAGGATCACATCTCCATGTCCATTCCATTGGCCCATTTGGAAAATGCAAACTAAATCAATATTTTTTTCAACATTTATTCTATTATAGCAATGGTTGCTAGTGCCAAGGGTTTGTATTATATAATAATTTTATGTGCATTATAGGTACCTACACCCATTTACTCGTATGTGGTTTTAATCATTATAAGTACTTCAATACCTTCAATAAAATGGCACTGTTCATAAAGAAAATGCTAATAACGAACTGGAAGTCTTCTCACCCAAGTGTCATCGAAGTAATAAATCTTACAGAGACAGTTCAGCAGCTGATAGGCAAAGTTGCAATTTGTTGCACTCTCCTTGTTAACCCTGGTGACAGGGGTTTAACTCAATTATAAATGCAAACTGAATTATAAAACCCATGCACTCAATTATTATCCAGAAGTAGATGTTAGTCTTTTACAACCGTAATAATTCAGTTTTACGTGATATATTGATTGATACTTACCAACACAACTTTATCTTGTAATTTTTCGAATACGTTACACCTCAAATAACTGTCACAGGAGAAACGTTATTCAAAAGAGCAATTTTGTAAGAAGCTGATCGAATAATGAAATATCAACATTTCTGCGATATTTTATAAAATTTATGTTTTCAACCCTTACTTCGTAGAATCTCTGCATATTTATTGATTATGAATAAATATTAAAATTCATAATCAATAAATATTTTATAATTTTCCTAACATGTACTATAGCTACCCTGTACCTAATAATTATACCTTGAAGTATGTAACCGACTATACTTTAAAAAGTAAGAGAGTATTAACGGCCCCATTCTTATTTATTTAGAGATTGCTCAGGGGTGGGATTCCTACAGGGCCAGGGGAATAGAATTATACCCATATACTCGTATATCATTTCTCCCTCTTGTGTGTGGAAAGCACTTTTTGGGGCCCATTATTTTCTAATAATAGAAAAAACACAAAAATATCGATCCTAAGAGGAGATTTAAGAAAAAAATTAATTATTTATGATGGTCCTTTCTTGAATTTATTAATTTACGATTTTCGAACTTTTCGAACTTTCGCGTCTCCCTCAAGATTTTATTGGTGGCCAGCTCAAGTACCCCCTTAATACACTACTTGACTGATTTCCACCTGAAAGCGTGCAGAGGTAATTTGACTGTTGTTTCAACATTTTTCATCTTTTATCAGTAAAAAAAAAACTTAAATTATTCACAAATGAAGGCTAGTTCGGAGACAAATTGATTTTTATTCAATTTCCCCCCTTAAACCAGTTTCCTGAATACATTTCAATTTGAGTAATTTTTTATGCTCAACACTTCAGTAACCGTTCCAGTCGGTACCCTTTTATTAACTAATTATTTCTGTGACGATCATTTCGATCGGTTGTTGTCGGTTGCACATCGTGACGAACGGCGGTACTACTATCTTTCGTCTCCATTCGCTTCGGTTGTTGGTTGCCTATCTGCTGGTAGGTTCAAGGCTTTAAATAAGGGCAGCAGTCGGATGGTTGATTAAATCCTTCCTAAAAGTCACGAACAGACAATTCCTGATGATTTTGATTAATTTTATTAATAATGTACAGCAACTAAACAATTCTTTCCTTCACTCAAGGAGTAAAGGAAAGCCTTTTTCGCCCCCTTTTTCCTGGGTGCCCTTTGCAAACCAGGATTCTGTTTTAATGACGTAAAGGACCAGTAGACCGGACGCGTAGGCGGTGCCATCCACCATCTAGCACGTTAATACCTCGGTTAATACCATGCTAGTACCAGTACCAGCACTCCAGCAATGAGACAATGATCCGGGCGCTCCAGGAAGATCCTCGTGGAACTGTGTTGTCTTTTAGAGACAGGGAACATCACCACCTGTTTCACTAAGTTAAGTAATTCTACCCTTCACTTGGTGCTTTAATTTCTAATTATTCATGCCATTGCTTATCATAAATTTGCTCATAAAAACTTTATTTATACTGATATTTATAAAATTTCACGTATCACCCTGAAAAATAGGGTCTTTTTTTGTTGAGGATTTATTTTTCAATTTTAGGTATAATAAAGGTCTATTTATATCTAACTAATTTAAAATTAATATCTAAAGGACACGGACCGGGTGTTCAACGATTTTGAATGGCTGCATTCACATCTGACGGTGACGTTTTGTTGTAACTCCGTCCCCGTCAAATGTAAATACGTCAATTCAAAATCCATTATTATCAATAAAAATGCAGGTCCACGTTGGATACTCGGCCCGTGTCCGTGCCGTCACATGTGAATAGACCTTTAAACAGAAAAATAAAGAACTGACTTGCGAAAATTAAATCTAAATACCTTGGGACTATTCAAAGTTATCCTCAATCAAAATCAGTCAAAATTATGGGTGCGACACTTTCATTTTTGCGTATTAGAGTTTATTAAATTTTTTCCTCCCCTATTCTGGGAAGAATTATGCCTTCATTTTTTCTGTTGAAGTTAATGCTTCTGCTAATGCTTCTCAGGAAGCATTATTACCACAATTATATGCTGCTCGCGTTATTGGTTCGAATCTTTGTTTTTCCATGTATTTTTTCCCATAAGTAATGGTCCATAACTGTCATAGTAGACTTATTCATATTGTCAAAATATTTTGGCGTGTTGTTATCAATATTGTTTATATTGTTAGGCAACTACTACAGGAAAATTAAGCAAAAAAGGTCGATATCCAGAAAAAAATCGGGACAGCAATTTTATGTAACATTTCGTTAGGGGACCCTTGAAGCAGCCCTTTTCCAGCACCCCCACCCTTGAGCATTTTGAGATGGGTTGTTTTTACGAATCGATTCTGAATCTGTGAGTCACCTTCGAGAAAAACAGGAAAAAGTGTTCATTTTGTGTTATTATTTTCGTAATTTATTATTTCATTGACTTTAACAATAAAAATTACAATAAACAAAAACGGCAAAAATTAAAAAAATAACCCATTTTGAAGTCATAGACAAGGCTATTACAAAAATAACATCACAAACTGAAACTTTTTTCTCGATTTTCTCAAAGATGGCTCAGACAGATTCATATTGTAACTATATCAACAGAAGCAGCTTTCCTGTCTGAACATGTGAATTTTCCATATTTCAACAAAAACAATTAAAATAATGCGTGACCATCATGAGAGAAAAAATCCATCTTCAGAGGTGAATATTTCGAGAACAGGACTTTCTGGGGGGGTGACGCTCATGGAGACTTTTGATCTACTAATCTAGTGCTACTGGTCCCCAAAGTTACATCAAATTTAACCGCGAAAGCCAATTTCCATAAGGATTCTGCAGTGTCCTTTCAACTCTGCAATTACAAATATTTACCCCTTTATGGGGGTAAATTTCACGTCCTAGCGCAAAATTTCATTTGTAAAAAAAAAAAAATATCTTGTAAGAATCTACACATTTTTTTTGTAAGGTTAACCGTTTAGCCGCTAAATCGATTAGCAAAAAAAGCCTCTTTCAAAAAATTCTCAAAGGTGGGGATGCTGAAAAAGTGACTCCAAGCTCGGGAATTTACGAAATGTAATGTAATTAAGGTCCTTATGTACCCCCGGTATTCTTCTGTTCATTGGTATTTTAATAAAACGTAAGCTAAGCAGAATACTGTAACTGTATTACGTAAGAAAATAAAAATACACTAAAGCAACTGAGTAAGCAAATATTGACAAAACACAATTTTTGACATTCCGATACATTCACAAAACACAGACAGTCATAGTGGAGACTTTTATAACAATTCTTACAGCCGACTTCCGCATACATCATTCGGCTCGACTCCGTGAACTAATTTCGGACACACATAAATTCCGGGTTGATATGCCGGCATGTGTGAGAACTCCGAGGTTTCCGGGACTCGGCACGCGCGGCCAGATTGCATATTAGAGCCCAGCACTCGGCGCGCAGGGAGATTAATGTCAATGTTGCCGGGTAAGCAGTTCCGCTTCCAGGGAGCTGATGGATTCAGCGACTTCGTCCTCAAGCTGTCACATGACGGTGGGATACGTCCTGCTTAAGCCGCGGGACAAGCGCCGGTTTAGCCGGATAATCATTCCCGAGCAGAAGGTCCTGAGTTCGAATCTGAACTTCGAAAGTCAAAGACCATCCTGGATGGTTGAAAGTGATCCATTATCATGCAAGATGTCTTAAAAGTGGCTCATATGGCCAGTTGGTTGACGCAAGTTTGACGACGATTTTTTCTCATCGTGACGTATAAATTAACGAAATAAATTAGATCAAAACACTATTTTAGCAAAACTTCATCTACCGTTGTAATTTAGAATTAATTTACATGCTATTTAGCAATTTGCCTTCGTTTACCGAACCACCGCCAAGCTGTGTATTTTTTGCAGTTATGAGTCATAACACGCACAAACTTCATCGCGAAGAATATTTCCGTCGTTTGTTGCTTTAAAATTAATTCTGAATTTTAATGATTTGCAATTATTTAACGTGTAGAAACTGACAGTCTTTATTAATGGAAATTTTAGTATGAAAGACGCCAGTACCTGATGTGGAGCATATTTAGTTCTATAGAGTGTGCTTGCTTTCACAAAACAAACATGCAATGATGTGTTTAACGGCATGAATTATATTAACTTTCCGTACAGATGTGAATTTCCCACAAGGAAATGTGCGTTATCCGTCCTGTCGGTCTGTGACAGAGCCAATTCTTGTTAGCGGTAATGCCGCTCTTCAGTACGACGGATCATATCATATCGTATTGTATTCATACATCTCTTGCTTGGAATATTTATTGAAGATATTCCGTAGTTTCCCATCAAAGATGCAAGCAGCACTTTGATGTTTACATGTTGACCTATATATTATGAAACATTATTTTTCGTCAAAGACAAAGGTCAATAACGGTTAAGGCTTAAGGCATATTCGAGTTCAAGTCAACTCGTCTTCCTTTTGTGGACCCTACCTCTCCAGGGCCGATGACGAATGATCAACTGATATCACGACTGACGAATAATTACTTATCGGGTAGAGCTCGTAGAGTGCGGACTATCAGATTGTTCCTAAATGAATAGTACCTAACTAATTATCGTGAATATATTGCTAAAATAGTATTAGTGCCTTTTATTAACGCCCACCGTCTACATCAGAAGTGGTTGAACCGTGAAAAGTGTTCGTAGTTATTGTTCTCCTACTATGCCCAGGAAAACAAAAAGATCGAAGAGGCAGAGGTCCTCTTCATCGTCATCCTCTACGTCAGAAACATCAACAACGTCAAGCAGTAGCACCAGTAGCAGTGACTATCGTAGAAAACGTAAGGTATCTAGAAAATCAAATTCGAAAGATAACAAAGTGCCAGACACATCCGCAGATGAAGTTATCAAAAACTTACGAGACATATTTGTGATTTTTGGAAACCCAAAACGAATAATTACAGATGCTGGAAAAGCATTCACCTTAAATGATTTCAAACATTTTGTCGACTCAAAAGGTATAAAACTATTTGTCAATGCTGTAGGACTACCCAGAGCAAACGGCCAAGCCGAAAGAGTGAACAAAACTATTCTAGAGGCCCTAGCAACGTCTAACACGGACAGCGAAACTGATTGGGATACAAAAATAGCTCAAATACAACAAGGGATAAATAGTTCAAAACACCGAATTACTCTCAACACTCACCAGCAGAATTACTGTTAGGTTATCACCTTAAAACCGACGGCGACATTCATACACACGACCAAAGTGAAGACAATATTTTGGACGTGACGAAAATCCGACGTCAGACAGCCAAACGTCTAGAAGCGAACCGGATCAGTCAAAATTTGAATTTCAATAAAAAGCGTGCTCCGCCCAAATTTTTCAACATCGGAGATCTAGTGCTCATAAAGGTTACAAGTTTCCCTGCAAACAACAAAAGCAAGAAGTTATTACCAAAGTTTAGAGGCCCCTTTAAGGTTGTCGAAGTTCTACAAAACGACCGCTATAAAGTGAAAGAAGATCCACACACTCAGAGATCAAGCCGTCCCTATGAAGGTATCGCTGCCCTCGAGAACATGAAACCGTTCCAGTTCCAGAAACGTTAAAGACGATCAATAGTCCGCCCTCAACTGCTACAGTTCCTCTACAAGGCTAAAGGCCACTCCTAAAGACTAAAGGTCTCTCTATCTAGAAGGCTAAAGGCCACTCTTCAAGACTAAAGGTCTCTCTCTCTCTACAAGGCTACAGGCCACTCTTAAAGACTAAAGGTCTCTCTCTCTACAAGGCTAAAGGCCACTCTTCAAGACTAAAGGTCTCTCTCTACAAGGCTACAGGCCACTCGTAAAGACTAAAGGTCTCTCTCTCTACAAGGCTACAGGCCACTCGTAAAGACTAAAGGTCTCTCTCTACAAGGCTAAAGGCCACTATTAAAGACTAAAGGTCTTTATCTCTCCAAGACTAAAGGTCACTCTTAAAGACTACAGGTCTCTCTCCAAGGCCAAGGGCCTTACTAAATGACTGCAGTTCTCTCTCTTTCTCTCTCTTCAAGGCTAAAGGCCACCTTTCTAGGTTATAGCTGGCTCACGACAACGATATGTCGCCTCGCAAGTTCTTCGAGGACGAAGAACCCTACAGGATGGCCGTGTGGACCCTACCTCTCCAGGGCCGATGACGAATGATCAACTGATATCACGACTGACGAATAATTACTTATCGGGTAGAGCTCGTAGAGTGCGGACTATCAGATTGTTCCTAAATGAATAGTACCTAACTAATTATCGTGAATATATTGCTAAAATAGTATTAGTGCCTTTTATTAACGCCCACCGTCTACACTTTATTCCGTGAAAGAGTTCATCAGATTGAGTAAGACTTTAATAAAATTAATAAAAAAAGCGATGTGTGTCTTACCGCAATAACCAACTTTGCAAAGTAGGATATGATGGATAATATAACTTCAAGAACAAAATTTACGTAGACGTACCTACGTCTGGGGTTGCTTACTAATGAAATTCGAGAACTTGAAATAACTTGAATTTTTTAGGAACTAAAAAACCGCATATCAGTATAATATGAAATTCTAGAAGGCAGCTTAATCTCTCGCGTAGCATGGGAAAAGCCTTTTAAAGTTTCTAATTCGAAACTCCACAGGGTATAAACAGATTTGAAAAAATAATTTATTCAGGTAACAGAGAACTATTCAAATTTAAGCGAGAAAAATATTTTTGGGCACGATAAATATTTACAATACTAGTTTATTACATAGCAATAGTTGAAAGTGACTTTTCGCACGAGCGGAAAAAGTTCACGAGCTGCTTCTAGCGAGTGTGGAACTTTTTCCGAGTGGATTCTGAGAAATGTCAGTTATCGTTCATATTCACAGCTTTGCTCCGTTTATCAAATTTACAGATTTTGATTGGTCCACTAGCGGGTATAATGAATTTCTATAGTAGCTGTGATTGGATAACACCGGGTATAATGGTGTTAATAATTGAACACCTACGAATAATAATTACCTTCATAATTCATCCAAAAAGCTGTAATAATTGGATTATTATTCAATAAGAATAGAAAAACAATACTTTTCTCCACGACTGTTGAATAAAACGTTCATTACCCTGCTTATTTCAGTTTAATAATGACGTACATTCCACACAACTCACCAGTTAGAGCCAATCACAACTCCGCGGATACAGGAAATCACCGCATCGAAAGGCTTCATTCGAACTGGTTAAGCACACATAATATGATCTTAATAACATGAACACCTTCGAACAGCAAACGAACAACATTGTAGTCTTGTTTTAAATTTTTGTTAGATATATGATACATTGCCATGCACTGCCGTCGCGGAACCGAAACCTAGGACCAGGAAGCCAGTAGCTGGTCATAGCATCGAAGATCAGAGCGACAGTCAAAGACAGTCAAAGCGCGTTTCAACAACACTGACAAAACGCGTTTGAAAACGCATGCCTAGTGATAATAATAACAATTCAATATTTTAAAAGCTTTTTGTCACAAAATCTTAGAGAAAATAGCGTTTTTATCTCGCGGAGGATGGCCATTATTCACTTAGACGTTCCAACACTCGCCCACGGCCCCTGTTTTTAAAGTATTATAGTCCTCTTGAATAATACCCATTATTCACAACTCGTTGAAGAATGGTACCATTACCTATGTAAAATTTTATAGCACCGATGGAGGTATTGAATAAATATAGAAAGCTTCGTCAAAAATGTTTTACTTCGCACAAAAAAAAAATTCGTGATATACAGCCGCTTACGAGATCGCAACACCTATACTTTCTTATTTTAAATATGATGATATAAATTTTTTTGGTTGTGATTTCCCTGCAGAATCGTATCAAGTTTCCTTTCATATTTTTCACAATTTTCAAGTGTGTTTTTCGAGTGTCTGTTTTCAAAGTTAAAGCAACAAATCTATAACGCATTAGGATAAAGCCATAGGTGATAAAGCCATAAAAACATAGACACGATTGTCCATATTTACTGATATGGCACTTCTTGAGTTTTGTCAATTTAGGCTCATAAACACAACTTCCTAGTTTTGGTTCTAATTTTTTTTTAATTATTAAAAAAACATAATTTTGCAACTTTGATTTAAAAAATTGATTTCTTCGCCGTTCAATCATTCCGCATTCAACAAAATTACCTACCAGATATTAGATATTGAATCATAACTTAAAATCTCGGGTGCCTCCGCGTGAAAACATTTTGCGTTTACCATGTTTTCAAGCGTAAGTTTCAGTATTCATCCATGTAGCTTGTATAGCTTCATGTAGCGGTTTTTCGCCAGGAAAATGCATTCCTGGTGTGTACTCAGTTGTAATAATTTAATGGGTGTGGAGTGTGGAGTGTTCACCTAGGAGACACTCGACAATGCCCACAAGACCTGAACAAATCGGAGCCGGGGCACGAAGGATTCTAAATAAATAATTCCGCCTTGTATAAATAATTTATAAGGCCCAGAGAGACTTATGCCTTCCTTCAAGATTTCCATTTCCAAAAGACTAATTGTCTCTAAAAATAGAAATCCTCCTTCGGGTAAAGGAATATAGGTACAGATTTGTTTATTGTATCCACAGAGCTACCAAACTTCTTGTAATTTAAATACTTAAATCTGGGAATTAGTTATTCTTGTTCTTTGTAATTAGTTACAATATTGAGACAAGCATCAACACTCCGAGTCAATATATTTTTTATGCGAAATAAAATTCCGAGATTCTTTCAAGTTTTCCAGTTGTTACAAATCATAAATTAAATTAAAATCGCCGTTAAAATAGCCTCAATTACTCATAATGTAATTAATCGACCTTGCTGAAATTTTTATCATATTATCGGAATAACATATTTAGTTTCAAGCCCTCCATATGCATTAGGTTTTGGTTAAAAAAAAAAGTGAATATACGTGTTTTTTGAGCTTTCAAGACTATTTTCAAGTTCACAATTACACCTAGCGACCTCCGTAAATGCTTATTTTTTTAGAAAATTCCATAACGAACAATAATTGTTATCAATAAGTTATACTAAACATTATTATAATATCAAACAGTCTAAGAAAAAAGCAGTCTCATCAAATTTATTTTTTTAAGATCAGGGATCATCGGTCTTAACTGTGTAGATAAGAATAGTCGCTCCACTGTGGTAATTTGGCTTCGAGATCGAGCTCATTTTGCCACAGAAATATTTTTCAATTATAAATAGTTTTATAGACGAACACAAACAACCATGCTGAACTGGGACTCGAACCCAGACGGTAGCAGCGTCAACGGCTTAACAGTCAGCGACCTAAATCGTCGCGCTACCGCCCGCGTATCTAAATAAATAGTTCCTGTAAACTCTTTCCGCTTCGCCGTCTCGGCTATCAATAATTACAAAATTCTAAACAAATTAATGGAAAATACTCGGGAAAATACTTATTGCATAAAATTGGCTGGTGGTTATGACATTCGGCATGATATTATTTTGAATTCTGCGATCAACTTTTTTTAAATAAAATTTTTTGATATTTAGTACAAAAAAAGACTTGGACCTCAAAAAAAAGTAATTGGAAAAAAGGCAAAAAATTTTCAATTTTTCATTTTTTTATATATAACTTTTTTCCTGAGCAGACATAGGTATAGGCATTGCTTTACAGAAAAACAAGTAGATTAAATTTCCTTCAAAATGGTGGGCTAAAAATTTTTATCGGACAAATTAACTTGAAATACGACTTTTTTTATTGAATAAAAATTAATAGTATTGCGCAATGAAAATCGAAAAAAAATAAGTTTGAGAGGCTACATCTAAGTCAGCGCTCATTCAAAAATCTTTTGTAGCACACCATTTTGGTGGAAATTTAATCTACTTGTTTTCTTATGAAGTAATGCCTCGAGTAATGCCTATACCTATCTCTGCTCAAGAAAAAGGTATACGAAAATAAACAAAATAAAAAAATTGATTTTTTCTCCTTTTTTAATTTTTAGAAATATTTTTGACCCTGAAATTTCTTATAAGTTTTTTTTATTAACCAATTTCCGAGCCAATTTCGATCTAAAAATTGCATTATCTACAATAAATCCTTAGTAACTATACCTGAATCTTGCTTTGTTTTCAAGATATTATTTAAAAACTGGAAGGTGAGTTTCACCCCCATCTTCGATTTCCACCCTCTAATTTATTATCGTTTTTTTTTTATCCTTAATGACCATTTGAGGGATACATGCAATAAAAACCCGCTCTTTTGATATTTTTTTTTTTTTTTTTGATACTGCCCTATTAATAAGACAATAAATAGCCTTCAGACACGTTTAACATGCACATAAATAAATAGATAAATAAAATAAAACATAGATCACATTTATTAAACTGCAAATATTGCATTTTCGTCAGCCTACCCCCTTTCATTCGCGATAAAATGGGTGAGTTCTGTTTTTTAGACCTCGTGAACTTTGACCGTCGATACTTAAAGTTGCCTACTTTGGCACCCCCCCATATTATCAGTTGTACCCTAAGTCAAAGTCACATAGCTCGGCAACCGGACTTGCCACACATAAAATACAAGAATGATCTTGTCAAGGCATGCTTGATTAATCAAAAAAATATGGTAAAATTTATTATCCAACCAGGCAGACCTGGACCAGAAATGGTCAAATCGCTCATCCTGGGACACACTATATAGACATAAAAATTGGTAAAAAAAATATCCTGTTACAACTCCCAAAATATTAACTTCTGCAGATAATTTTAATTTTAGATACTTATCCAAAATTGATAAGCATTAGGATCTCTTTTATACTGGGAGATGCTAAATATCATGTATACCTACATGAGCAAGGGGATAATTTATGGTCTTTATTTTCGTTTGTTGGAAAAATAAAAGATAAAAAACCAGGCGTGACATAATTTCTCATAAATGTTTTATAGTTCCAACCCTTCCTAAAGGGATGGAAGTATAAACTTCCATCTAGGTAGAGTGTACCTACTCTCTGTACACTGAGAGTTGTCCGTTGTCATGCCACACTGATTCTGACTAAACAATTTCATTTAATTCGATTTGAATCGTACACTTATTTCTAAGTCGAACCAGATGTGGTATCGCAGTTCGTGTCAGTGGCGTGTGTTGAGGAATAATGAATATCCTACAAATATATTATTTCGACAAGTTATTGACGAAGTAGTGCCTTGCAACTTTTTGATAACAAATATTATATAATGCAAGTAAATAAGAATCATAATAATTATTGTTATCATCATGATAGAAATATCATGTCACCTACCTGCTGGTTGCCGTTTAAAAGAAAGAATAACACCTCCGTTTTCTTATTTGCAAGTAAAATATTCCAGCAATTTTACCACAAGACCACGTACTAGGGAGTTCAATCGTTTCCCAGGCAAAACAAGGAAATAGATTTTTAGGCATTCGCGAAATTAAGTTACTCATAGTTTATCACACCGTACAATATAACACAGGTAATTCTGCTAATTTCGTATTAAAAACGTTTCAAATCACAACAAAAACCTTATTTAGTATATTTACCGCTGACACTGACACTACTGAGAGTAGCGAATACAATCTTATCGTAATATCGTATCAATCTAAGCGTATCAAGACGCGAGTCGATACTTCCGTCTCACTCTCGCTCATCTTTTTAGAATTGCTGACGATTCGAACATATTTCTGACAATACGTCCCATTTTAACTCGATTGACTATGCAATGCAATAGAAGGAGTAAGAAACATAACGAGATGATGTATCCTTAGTTCTCACAACAGACAACTCTCAGTGTACAGACTTTATTTATGAAATAACCACCGACTAATATTAATTAATATTCCAGTACAACCGGATAAGACTTAGCGGTTTCAATATAAAAAACGGCCTAGTAAAGTACTATCCTCGGTATATCAATAATAATGCAAAATTTCAAGCTTTCGTCGATTATCTCGACTTCATCAGGAAAACTTCAAAAAAAAAAAAAAAAATATGTGTAAAAAACAATTTTTGTGAGATCATAAAAAAACTTACGCAAGTGATATGCCATTCGGTCATCAATCATCTCAGTAAAAATTCAGAATCTTCAAACCTAGGAGAGTCACTGGTTGTTAACTTATACTGCCTGCCACATTACACAAAACACTACACACTAACGAAACAGTAGCATCACAACACACATACATAGTTTAAAAACTTTTATAAAATTAATCTTCAACACATGCGCTCTGACATTCTTTACAAAAAAATTGGTGCGTCACTGACATTTGGCCGTGCGGATATTTTTCTGATTAGTCTGATCAATTCCACATAAAAACGTTTTTTTTTTCGTTTTCTCGTCGGACACACTTCTTGATGTAAACAGTTATTAAATTAAAATTAAAAAATTTAAGAATAATATTTATTTTATTTTCAAAACAGAAAATATCAGAGTGGATAAATGGAAAATATTTTCTAATTAAAATACTTATGTGGTTTTATATTCAATTAAGATATGCTAAAATAAAAATAAAAATCTAAACTGATGATGAAAAATAACTTTAAAAAAAAACAAAAGTTCAAATTAGGATGTAGAAAAAAATTTAAGCCGTTGCAAACATTATGTTCATATTAACTTTTCTTCATAAAATGACCTTAGAAATCACACCCTGAAGTATTGGCGTGTTATTAAGTAATACCCTTCATATTATGTGTCTAGATATGTATACTTACAGCCAATATTATAAAGGCTCATTTTTAGGCTAACGGGCAGATTTCTCTGCTCGTTTTTGAAGCTAATATCGACGTCAAATGACTTTTATTAACATTTTTGTAATTATACTTTCATGTCAGGAATGGATAAATTTAAAAAAAATCCACTTAGACTCGATACCTCCTTCAGAAATGGCCACAGAAATCTTCCCGTTAACTTAATGAGCCTTTACAATATACCCGCTGTAAATGTTTCAAAATGAAAACCCCCAAAGAAGTAAATATAATAATTAAAAGAATACCAAAAATATCAAAAATCCATCTGGCAACTATGTAATAATAATAATAATAAATAAATATCGTATGGCTGTGGTAAAGCCCAAGTGTCAAAAGTTTTCAAGTAGCCTCAAGGGCCTCTGATTGAGCCTGGCGTGGCCTCGCGGTTAAGTAGCGAGAACTGCTTGATCGTTGGATCCGTCGGACTGAGTTCGATTCTCGGTGAAGGCTCTGGGTGTCTGTGTTGTTTCTACTATTTATTTGGCATACTTGAGGCTGGGTGTATGAGCAAGAGGCTCCAAACCCATATTACCGGTGTGGAGCGACTTAGTCTTACCTACATAGGGAAGACCGATGCTCCCCCTTTTTTTTTTTAAAAAAAAAAGGCCTCTGACGTAACCTAACTGCTGTGAAGCAGCCGGGACCCCCTTTTTAACGTACCTCCCGGAGAACGATCGGTCACGGAACTTTTATTTTACCACTATAATTGGTCACCCATGTAAGTACTGACCAAGCAAAGTCATGCTGCACTTTAGAGATCGTTTGACCGAAACTCTAGCAGTTTGGCTATTGTGACCGATAATAGTTAATAATAATAATAAAGACTTTTATTGACCCACTTTTATTGACTATAGCCCGTATTCATCAATAAATATAACCCCTGGGGTTAAATTTTGGCACATGTCATTGGTTCAAAATTCGTAGCGTTCGTAGGGTTTGAGCATTAGACCAATCAGCTGTCAGAAAATTCAAAATATAACCCCAGAGTTATATTTTGAAGTTTGATGAATACGGACATATGTGTTCGATGTCATAAAACTTCAACCTCATAAAAAAGAGACATAACCAAACTCCAGCCAATGATCGACAGCGGTTATACCCAGTGATTTCTATCACCCTACACCAAAACCTTAAAATGTTATTTTTGGTCAAAATGCTTTTAAATTTGCCATTAAAAAAAATTCAACAGATTCCATGCGTGTAGTTACATACCTATTTATTAATGTTTAATATTGAGTACACCGCATAACAACTGAACACAAAACACAACACAAACATTAATTTATCCGGCCATGCACATTCTCCACTTCACGAGTTAATGAATTTATTAATTGGCAAGTAAGTCAAATTAATTAGTTTAATTTCTTAGATTTTTACACAATAATTAACAGTAACACAAGATCAAAATACATTACAAATTACAAGTCAAGTTCAAGATGTCAAGTAGCGTCGTTAGTTTTTCATTCTTCCAGCAGGTGTTATTCCTTATCCTTACTTCTCATAAAATCGATATTTTCTCGACTTCGTCGTGATTCGCCCGTTTCTTTGGTACCTACATTGATTCAGTGGCTCTCAAAAGTAAAGGAGAAATTCATTTTCTGAGTTAATATTTGTAGAATTAAAAAAAAACTGAAACAGGTAAATTTATACATGCAAAACACTGTTTTTGCACTGCACTCAGTTTTTGAAATGCATTTTGGCTGCCTGGGGTGTATCTTATTGCGCAATCGGAACCCACCGTGCTCTTCGTTTTAATTTCACTAGATTGACCCATCATAATAAAAACTGTGATGTGGATAGATAGGTACATTGTACTGATGAGTCCCAAACACGACGAAACACGTGTCTACAATTTCCACCTCTACTCATAGCACAACATCAATTAATGGCATGTTTTCTACAACCTGTCATTAATCTCATGTCTTGAAAAAATGCATCAATGACGTCATTAATGAGTCAAGGACACCCTGTATAGAAAAACGTTTCGTCAATAGAACATAAATAAAATTTAATAAATGACCTGCTTCGGGTTTTTTAAATTCTTCAAAAATAATAACTGATAAAATTAATTTATCCGTTACTTTTGAGAACTACTGTATTAAAGATACCAATTAAAAGGGCCGAACACGACGAAGTGACGAACGAAGTCGAAAAAATATCGATTTTACGAGAAGGAGACAACACCTGCTGGGATTGGTGGAAAAATAAAATGATACCTCACGTCCGCACGGCACGGCCCCACGCGCACTTGACTCTAGGACTTAAACTGTATGTTGATCTTATTATAGTTTTGATTTTTACTTGTTTAATAATTAATAATTTCATTAACTGGTGAAGTGTAGAATGTGCGTGGCGGGTTAGTTAGATTAGTGCTGTGTTTTGTGTTTTGTGTAATTTTATTAATCCTTTCACTTTTCTCTAAAATTTGTGATTATGATCCTACTTCCCGAAAACAACGGAACAACATTGATAGACGACGGGACCAACAACGGCAAAAGGTGAGTGCCTCTTCAATGTGCGTTCGTTTTTTGATATATGGCCTTAAGATCATAATTTAACAAAAATTACAATTTTCCGAAATTAATAAATACAGTCCACTAATTATTAACGTTTGTAGACAACAATTATTATGATAATTGCACATGCAAATCTTTATAGGCTAGATAAGTAACTATTGTGGCGCCACCAAGTAGGAAAATTTGACACTTTCATGCGGCAAGTCTTGCGTGCCCGCTATTCATTTTAATGTATTTGTTATTGCAAACATGAGGTCGCTCAGGGATAACAAAAAATCGGGAAGGGTTTGTTGTACACGAATACCTTATATGCTTGATTACATACGCATTTATGGGGATGGTGGATTAGAACTCACTCCGAATTTTGGGAAAATTTTTACATAAAACGTTAAGTTATGACCAGTATTATAGACGATATCTTGAAAAAAATTTACGGAATATACCTACATAAAATATTGAGAAAAATGTGTTTTTCTACTCCCAACTTTTAATATGCATATTAAATATGAATCACCAGTGCTTTAATGGGTCTCATTAAGATACAAATTTTTATTAAAGCACTGGTCAAGCCATCCAATGGCAGAGGAGCATTTGCAATCGAATCGGTTCCTTTTCGCTCACGATCGGGTCGGCAAGCCAACCGAAGTCACATAGTTGTCATACTCACGACAAAAATTGCCTTGTGATATAAGTTCTGTATTTCTGAAAAAAAATTCTGAACGTTTATTTAATTTAGAACATAAGTAACATTCAAAGAAAATTTATCAAGATTTTATGTTACCTTAATTAATTTGATAAGTAGGTATATCGTGTAAAAGATGGGAAGATAAAGTATTATATCATTCGTAGCGCTCCGTGATATAGTATTCAAAGCGGCAACGCTGCGACCCGCGTTGCGCAAGTAAAGAATATCGTAATTAATGGCTGTCAGTTATTAAAATTATTAATTAATCTCAAAATCGAAGCCTAAAATTCGGAATTCGAACTTCGCATAATAAAAATTACGCAGTAGTGAGTAGTGCCCTTTAAACTTGATACTAAAACATGTCTCAGCAGAATAATCTTAGCGACGAAGTGAGAATTTGGTACCTAATATGCGTAAGCAAATAGCAACCTATCTTAAACTCAATGATCCGCAATTGTACATGGGTCATTGTTAAAATATATAATTTTTTAATCTTTTCTATGAAATAAAAAAGGGTCGTAGAAAAAATAGTGTATGGAACTCGCAGATAATGGCTATTAATACGCTCTTATGATGGTTAAGACACTCGCCTACGGCTCGTATCTTAACCATCATACTCGCGTATTAATAGCCTTCATTATAAGCTCGTTGCATAATATACTATTAAAGTATCATAAAATTGACCAAAAATTACAGTTCAATTTCCATTAAATTCGCTAAATTGACAGATTTCTAGAATCAATAAACATATGGTTGTGCAACGTTGCCAGACTTATTTTTATTACTTACATTTTTGTGATGTAACAATATTTGGTGTAATTTTTGTAATGGTTTGTCAACGTGTGAATAAAATTGTGTAAGTTTCTATTCCAAAATACATCAAGCTACGCAAGTCACGCAAGAGAAGTTCAAGGCAAGGATTACTTTCGTTTCGAGGGGTCGCCAAATAGCGATTTTTTAATTACTTTTTCTTTTCTCAGTCTTTGCATGCTTTTTCCATTTTCATGAAAGTTCAGGTAAAGAAAACCTAACAATGACCAATAACCTGACTTTGGTCACTTTCTGCTCATCCTCATTATTCGATAAAATCGATAGGTACGTATACCGTAAACTCAATTGGCGAGAAACATTATTTTGTGAAATTTGCTCTAAAAATATCGATTCCAAAATATAATGTCAACTTGCAAATCGGGAGATGCGAAAAGGACTCGGAAAAGGATAAGGAGAAATTCCCAGAGGTGGTCAACTGTTCGTTCCAAGGCTCGTTCCAAGGTATAAGGAAGCTCGTAAATAATAAGTACTATAAAATATCTGTAAACTGTCTGCAGATATGGTTTATGACGACAATGGACCGCACTAAGGAGAAGTTTTTTTTACACTACCTTTAAATTCGGAAAAAGTTACAGGAAAGTTTCGAAAATTGAAAAGTTTATATTTTAGTGATATAAACACCATGTCAAAAATATTTTTTTTCAAAAAATTCAAAAAAATTTGAAGATCCGCCCTTTTTCTTTTTTTTCTTGAAATTTTTTAAAGTTTAAGGTTTTTAGTATACTTGTCTACTATAAAAATTTCAGTTCAATTCCTTCAAAAAAGTGCTCATAAACTGTTATCGAAATTTAGCCACTTTTACCCTTTTTTCTTTACCCTTTTTCGGTGAACATTTGATGAGTTTGGGTGATTTTCGTAAAGTGACGTCGTCCTCAATAGTGTATTTTTTTATTAAGAAATAGACTAAAAAATCTAAACGAAATCTAAATAATAATATGTAAAATTCAGGACATTTTCTACTCCAGCCGTTTTTGTATAAACGAAAGTTTTGTATAAACCTTAATGCGGCCCTGACCGGCATTGGTGCAGGCTGAGTGAGCTTGCCATCCCAGGTGTTTATTTACATTTCTTTCTATTGTTAAGGGGTAATTTGTGGACAGCTTAATGATGGCAATATAATTTACGAGTTTACTTATACCTTGGTATGAAGTATACATTATGGGCCAATTGGCGTTTTTTGGCATCTTCGCGATTTTCGGGCACCGCGGGACTTGGGGATCAGGGGGATCATTTTTTTCGCGAGGTAGTGAGATAGTTGCTTTGTCGGAATTGGGAATTATCAATTTTTGTCGCTTAAGTTTCAAAAATAGCGGCGCTACGACTCTTTCAAAATGTCCGATTTTTGCGAATGTCAAACATTCCCATAGTTGTTTGCAAGAAATCATTTCTGGTGTACCTCGTAGGTACCGGTTCTGGTGCAGCTATGTAATTTTTTCAAAATTTTCCTATTTTGGCAAATCGGTTTTTTTAATTTTTCATTTTTATTGGGATGTTTGACATCATGATTCAAAGTACCCGCCCCTGTAGTTGTTTGCAACAAATCATTTCTGGTGTACCTCGTAGGTACCGGTTCTGGTGATGCTCTGTAATTTTTTCAAAATTTTCCTATTTTGGCAAATCGAGTTATTCGATTTATGATTTTCTTGAAAAAATTGGAATCCACATATTAGTACTTAATTTCTAGAGGAGGTTTTTAAAAGAAGTAGGTAATAATTTCCCATGTCCAAATTGAAAAACTCAGTCTCAATAATTTGCTGTAAGGCATTATTTATTGTTAACTTCGATGTAAATAAGTTGCTTGAAATAAACAACACAAATCAGTAGCTATCAGATAATATTTCAAAGTATACAAGTATATACAGTGCGTTCAAAAATTGTCAGCTATCTTTTTAGCAGCTGTTTTCACGCCAGTATAACTATTCACAAAGAAAAATTTTATAAAATAAACCTACAGAAAATCCATTTACGGTAATAAAAACAAGACGTACGTACAACTATTAATCCAAGTGTATGAAAATTGTATTTAGTAAAAAAAAAATTTTTCTTATTTGCCTTGTTTTTTCTTTTTCTCCAAACAAATCAATAAATAATAACCAAATACATAACACCCACAAGTACTCAAAAATAAAACCACCAACAGTAAAAAAATCAAAAATTATTTATAAAACTTTCCCCTTTTTTTAATTTTTCCCAACTGGTCAGTTCCACTTTTCGAAGAGTCAAAATCTAGAGCTATATCTACGGCTGTGAACGTTTTTTAGTTTTTTTTTTTCTTTTTTTTTTTTGTCAAATTGTAAAACAAAATTATAAATATTATTGAGATTTTGTGTGTCCGATCTATTGTTGACTACGTCATCATGTTCATTTATGCAACACATCTCGAGAAAAATTCGTTTGTTATATTGTCTTTCGGTGCAAAGAACCATCACTTGATCAAAGTCGACTTTATGTTGAAGGGTGCTAGCATGTTTCGCAATAGCACATCTCTGAGGGTGTAGTCTCATGTCACTTTTATGAAGAGTCAATCTCTTTGCCAGATTTTGAAACCGCTAAGCCTTATTCGGTTGTACTGGAATATACAGGTTGTTCCTTAATTGGAGGTACAAATAAAGAGGGGAGATTCCTTAAGTAATTTTAAGAAAAAAAAGTCCAATAAACATGGGGTCGCAAACGTTTCGTTTTAGAGATATACAGGGTGTTAAAGTTTGAATTTTTTTCAAGTTTTTTTCTCATAGTGTCTACACTTCACAAGATATTCAACTGACTTTAGGCACAGATATGACAATAATTATTGAGAGCTCGATTGAGAGTTTACACCTCGGTTTACGCGATGTGACATGCCAATTTCGATAGCAAATCTACAGGGTGATATTTTTTATAGAGCACTGTCCCTTGTTTTATCTCGAAAACAAAACGTTTGCGACCCCATATTTATTGGACTTTTTTTCTTAAAATTACTACCCTTTTCATTTGTTAATTAAGGAATTAAGGAATACCCTGTATAGTGTATTATACATATATGTATGTAATTTTTGTGTATAAGTAATTGAACCTTATATTAAGTAACAGTATAGTCGTTATATCAGCAAAATAATTTAGCTTGTTAACCGTGTATAACATATACTTCCGGAATAGTTCACATACGTATAGTTATTATGGTCTCTTCTTCATTACAAAGATAATCCAATCTACAGTCTACAGTCTCACTAGAAACTGGCGAAGTTAATAATTACTAATTAGAACGGTGGGGGATTAATGCATCGAGCATTCCTCTGATATCTCTGTTAAAAACATCATCAGCTTAACAGCGAGTACTCTTTAATGTTGCAAGTGGCAGTTGTTAAGAACTTGCAATTCTACGCTTTGAACAGCACGGAATTCCAGTCAGGAGTTCGAGATAAAGTAATGCAAATCCTTTGTGGCGTAATTGAATGTGCAAATCCGACCTGTTATACCTACCAATAAAAGAAGTAATATCTGATATTAGTTATATATGTATTTGCATGATTGTGAATTTGAATTGTTTTGTCATAACAGTGTACTATGGAAATAATACAAAGCATTTGCTTAGATAATTATTACCGTAACTTTGATAAAAACTATACACCTGAAGTTATACCTACGTGAAATTGTATTTTTATGTAACTTATTTGTATCAATTATCATTACAAATTTATTTTATGCAATGTTATATGAAAAGTTGAATGTTTCGCTATTATTTAAGTGTGAAATATGTTAATTTAAAGCACCGGTGCGAAATGTATATTACTTTTAGCGCCAGTGCTTTAAATTGATACTTTCGAACTTTCTACTAAATTGAGTTTGAAAAAAATCCCTGCGCATTATTCTGAGAAAGTTAGTTTCTTTGGCGTCAGTATAACTAACAGTCTCTTCCTTTTTAATCGCAGTTTTGAGAATTGTGGATTAATCCCTCTATAAAAGAGCTATAAGCCACACAATATCTAGGAAATTTGCATGTTTTGCTAAGCTATGGTAAAATTTAACACACCATTTTTTTTACATTGAGTTGTAAATTTCTTTGCATAATTTTGTAAAATATTATTATGAGATAACATCCTCTGTAAAATTTAACCTCCTTGAGTTTTAACAGATCATGCACTAGCACTACTACTCACCTTTGAGAAGAAGGGCGGCGACGATGCACAATATGCACCTAAACGAGCACATGCTCCTTAGTCCTTTCAGTATCCGCCGCACAACAAAAGCTCTGATGGGAATCCCAGAAACGCCTGCTTTACATAACACTTCGTCCTTGGTTAATTAGAGCGCATCTTATGCAGCTAACGGGAGTTAATTGCCAGAGTTCTGCAAGTTCCTGTAATTAATAAATATATTTAGAAGAAAGTTACAGGGTACATTCTTCTTTTGTATAATCAACTTGATCTAAAAGCCTGTCACACTAAAGCGAACCATTTATATATTATTTGATGTTGCAGAAATAGGGAAAGATTCTGCTGGTAACGAGTTTCAGCAGTGCTCGAGGGTTTTAAAGTGCACTATAATAGTTTTGGGTTAGACTGTCTGGAAATAAAATCCCCTAGTAATCCTGGTGTATTTATATCTACAATTAACTATAAAAATTTATATTATCATTTAGTTAGTTAATCTAATTTAAAATTTAAGTAGTAGGTTAGGTATCGTGGAATGGTTATGTCTTTACTTTAGTTGAATGTTGGGATTTTCAGTTTTTTGAATAGCAATTTAGAGAGCTAGGAGAGAAAAAAAGACTATGTCCAAAAAGTTTGCAAAATCCTCCCTTTATATTCATGAAAAGCTGTTTTGTATTTCGCTTTTTACGGATAGGATCTAGATCTATACTGCTCCGTGATTTTGTTTCAGCTAAATTTTAATCTGGTTCAGTTTATTCTTCTTCTCCTTCGTATTTACTAATTTGGTAATATCTTTTTGTTTCCTGAAAACTTTACGTTGGAATGTTTAGAGATAGGTAGGTGTAAATAAGTACTTGTGCACATAAAATCCTTACTTTTATTTTCTACCAATACAGGGTGTTAACTACCAACTAGTACAAAATAAAGGAGGCGATTCTACGACTTATTCTAAGAAAAAAATTCTTATTAACATGGGTCCGCAAACGCACCGATTTCGAGATAAAAAATGTTCAAAAAAATGTTTTTTTCCTACTTTTATTGCGATATCTCAAGAGCCGTTAGAACTACAGGCTCCAGCTTTTGTACAGATTTTTACATTTTTTTTTTAAAAAAAAGAGGGAGCATCGGTCTTAACTGTGTAGGTAAGACATAGTCGCTCCACTCTGGTAATTTGGCTTTGAGCACGAACTCTTTAGCCACACACACTTTAAATTATAATATTTGCCATTTAAACGTTCGATCGCTTGTTTTACTTTTCAGATTTTTACATTAATAATCGCTATTTGTAAGGCGATATCTAAGATATGCCAGTGATGGAGATTTTAGAGTTGCGTAAGGGTTTCACCCCCCTAACTTTTACGGCACTGGAAAAATTGTCATTTTGAGATAAAATTTCACAGCGCCAATGTTTTTTACACAAAAAAGTACTCCTGGTCAAAAGCTTTAGAAGCCACCGTTATTGAGAAAAAAAGGCATTTTATGATCAAAATCGTACAAAATTCAACATGAACAGAAACAGAAATGTATTTATTTTATTTTATTTATTATGTACATATGTATTATAAACGAAGTTGAAAACAATCTGGCTACAAGCACAAGAAAAATAGGTGCAAATTTGAATTTGTGCCATGTTACAGTATGAAAAATTTTGAAAATAATTTTTTTGTTCATGTTAAATTCTGTACTTTTTTTTATCATAAAATGCGTTTTTCTCGAGATATTTAATAATAAAATACCCTGCATCTCAAAAACGGTGCGTTTGCGGACCCATATGTTAATAGGAATTTTTTTCTTAGAATAAGTCGTAGAATCGCCTCCTTTATTTTGTACTAGTTGGTAGTTAACACTCTGTATATAGCATTCAAATCTAGAGTAATTTAATAAATGCTGAAATTACATTTAGGTACATCAAAAATATTCGACAAAATAATACATGGATCTCTAATTGCAAAATTACTGAATACATTACTTTGATGACATTTATAATAAACTTATATGGATTTTTTAAATTTATGTACTCCATTCAAAAGCGATATACTCTATTTGGACGTAATATAAATTCAGCCTGGATTTAAACTTTTTGTTTATTTAGGGCGATGAAGTTTTATTTTCATTGACTGGACTGAAAAGGGCTTCCCTGATACAATTTCAAGCTTTCCGAGGAATTAATGCTGTGAATACACGCTGAAATGTTTTGAAAACCGCTACGAACCGCACGAATCGACCGGTCATGCTAATGTTGAAAGGTGACGCTAGCTGTTTAACGTTTTTGCTGTGTTGTCGATTAATATTAAAGATAGAAACTTATTCTAGTTATATTCAGAACTAACCATAAACAGGCTATGTCACAGTTTTTTTTTTAACTGTCGAAAATAGTAGTTGAGGCAAACTTTTATACTTCAACTGACTCCTCGGGTAAAAAAACATTCCACAATTTTTTGTGCTCTTTCAGCTTAGAAACTTGTATCATTTACGTAAGTACTTATTATAATATATTCACGTGAACCTACCGAAAATTTCCACAGGACCGGTTTTGTAGACAATTAAATTTTCTATAAAAAAAGCCACCGAGCTCATGAACCCTGAAATATAGTTTATTCATAAATCTTCATGAAAGTATTCAGTACTGTCCCTGCAATAATTGGGTAAGTACACGATGACGTCTATTAATTAGGTTTAAGTAATTTAAAACAAAAATTTTCACATGTAATACCACTAGAGGTCAAATTATTTCCGGAAATTTTTTCGAGCTCACGAATATTTTGAAAATTATCGCGAGCCGAAGGCGAGGGATAATTTTCTTAAAATATTCGTAAGCGAGAACAAAATTTCCTGGTATAATTTGATTTCGAGTGGTATTTGGAAAGAAAATTTCACAACAAAATTAGTTTTGAATAGAAAAATTACAATTTAATTGTGAAATAAAAATATGACATGGCGGCGTAACATAATCACGTGACAACGCCAAACTGACGTTTAATAACTGAGCCGCCATTATTAGCGCTGTCAAACACAAATTTTAGTTTCTAAACTTCACCAGCCGAGTGTGGTTTGTGATAATGATAAGTGGACAATTGCGGTACAATAGTAATTATGATTAGTATTGATTAGATGCCATTCTTTCCAAAGCGGAAGGATTTGCTCAGCAGATGGATTCTACCAACAAAAAGTGCCATACAATTAATTATAAAGATAAAGTGGTCGAACCCCCATGAATTCGCCGTGAGTTAATCCGAAAAATTATGTAAGTACCTACCTATTTCACATAGAATTACTAAATTAGGTAAATTAGGTTTCTTCAGATCATTTTTTCGATAGTGAATCCGTGATTTCATACGTGGTAATACGCGAAAACATCACTTTAATATTAAATTATAATAGAAACTTTAACAAAACGCATTGGTTGATTAATATTAATGACAGCAACAGTCAACAGTTGACATTTATAAAGATCCGGTTTGTCACTATTAAACGTCAAAAAAAATTCCACTATAATACTCTCCAGCTTACCCCTGCAGGAGAAAATTTCCGATATAATACACAAATAACCATGGTAACGGTAAGCAATGCTCGTACTTTATTGGCTGAAAATTGATGGCGTGAAATTTTCACATGTAATACCACTAGAGGTCAAATTATTTCCGGAAATTTTTTCGAGCTCACGAATATTTTGAAAATTATCGCGAGCCGAAGGCGAGGGATAATTTTCTTAAAATATTCGTAAGCGAGAACAAAATTTCCTGGTATAATTTGATTTCGAGTGGTATTTGGAAAGAAAATTTCACAACAAAATTAGTTTTGAATAGAAAAATTACAATTTAATTGTTAAATAAAAATATGACATGGCGGCGTAACATAATCACGTGACAACGCCAAACTGACGGTTTAATAGCTGCGCCGCCATTATTAGCGCTGTCAAACACAAATTTTAGTTCCTAAACTTCACCAGCCGAGTGTGGTTTTTGAAAATGATAACTCGACAATTGCGGAATAATAGTAATTATGATTAGTATTGATTAGATGCCATTCGTTCCAAAGCGCAAGGATTTGCTCAGCAGATGGATTCTGCCAACAAAAAGTGCCATACAATTCATTATAAAGATAAAGTGGTCGAACCCCCATGAATTCGCCGTGAGTTAATCCGAAAAATTATGTAAGTACCTACCTATTTCGAATAGAATTACTAAATTAGGTAAATTAGGTTTCTTCAGATCATTTTTTCGATAGTGAATCCGTGATTTCATACGTGGTAATACGCGAAAACATCACTTTAATATTAAATTATAATAGAAACTTTAACAAAACGCATTGGTTGATTAATATTAATAACAGTCAACAGTTGACGTTTATAAAGTTCCTAGTTGTCACTTTTAAACGTCAAAAAATTTCCACTATAATACTCTCCAGCTTACCCCTGGAGGAGAAACTTTCCTATATAATACACAAATAACCATGGCAACGGTAAGCAATGCTCGTACTTTATTGGCTGAAAATTGATGGCGTGAAATTTTCACATGTAATACCACTAGAGGTCAAATTATTTCCGGAAATTTTTTCGAGCTCACGAATATTTTGAAAATTATCGCGAGCCGAAGGCGAGGGATAATTTTCTTAAAATATTCGTAAGCGAGAACAAAATTTCCTGGTATAATTTGATTTCGAGTGGTATTTGGAAAGAAAATTTCACAACAAAATTAGTTTTGAATAGAAAAATTACAATTTAATTGTGAAATAAAAATATGACATGGCGGCGTAACATAATCACGTGACAACGCCAAACTGACGTTTAATAACTGAGCCGCCATTATTAGCGCTGTCAAACACAAATTTTAGTTTCTAAACTTCACCAGCCGAGTGTGGTTTGTGATAATGATAAGTCGACAATTGCGGTACAATAGTAATTATGATTAGTATTGATTAGATGCCATTCTTTCCAAAGCGGAAGGATTTGCTCAGCAGATGGATTCTACCAACAAAAAGTGCCATACAATTAATTATAAAGATAAAGTGGTCGAACCCCCATGAATTCGCCGTGAGTTAATCCGAAAAATTATGTAAGTACCTACCTATTTCACATAGAATTACTAAATTAGGTAAATTAGGTTTCTTCAGATAATTTTTTCGATAGTGAATCCGTGATTTCATACGTGGTAATACGCGAAAACATCACTTTAATATTAAATTATAATAGAAACTTTAACAAAACGCATTGGTTGATTAATATTAATATACAGTCAACAGTTGACATTTATAAAGATCCGGTTTGTCACTATTAAACGTCAAAAAATTTCCACTATAATACTCTCCAGCTTACCCCTGCAGGAGAAAATTTCCGATATAATACACAAATAACCATGGCAACGGTAAGCAATGCTCGTACTTTATTGGCTGAAAATTGATGGCGTGAAATTTTCTTTTTAATTTTTTTCAGACAACCGTCACGGGATGAATTTGAATTTATTTCATAGATTTTTTCTCATAATTTTTGAACGATTTATCCGATTTAGACTAAATAAACGAATAATGCGGCAAAATTACAAATGCTCAAAATGCATACCTCCAGCTTCAATACCCTGCAGGGCATCGACGAATTATAGTGAAATAATTACCGCTCCCATTTGTACAGGTGATTTCTTAGTTCGTCGCAAGCATTCCTTATTCTTTGAAGGAATACCTCGCGGGTATCTACTGGAGTGTCGTACACCATTGTTTTTAGATGATCCCAAGCAAAATATTCCAAAGGCTTGAGATCTGGCGAACGAGGTGGCCACGCCACTAGACCTTCACCAGGAATTCTCACATTTTTTGGGTAGTTGTTGATGGGTGAGCGTCCAATCCATCGGTGGTGATAATTTTCGTCCAACCACTGCCGTGCTTGTCTTTTATAATGAGGAGGTGCACCATCCAACTGTATCCAGCTATCTCTTCGTAAATTTAAGGGAACATCTTCAAGAACACGGTGCAGCGAATTTTCCAGAAAATCATAAAATAAGTTCCCTTTTAAACGAGGAGGTAAAATATGCGGTCCACAGAGATTATTACTTATAATACAAAGCCACATTCTTGTTAAATTATATTCATCTTTCCCTCGATCTGTCCATAATATATTTTGCAAAAATTTTGGATGTATTTTCACCGACTCCAAAACCCAATTACAAAAGTTGAGACGTTTTTCAGCATCTCCTGGCAGCAAAACTTGAACAGGTTGGAAATAAAAAGCACTTCTATGATCTCCCCAGAGTGCTCTTAGTACAGTCTACTGAGAGGAATTGAGCTGCTGGGCTGCTCGGCTTGTGCTTATTGATGGATTGTCATCAAAAAGCCGAAGAACACGAACGTCATTTCTTGGTTGCGCTTTACGATTTTGTTCATTGTAATGTCGTAGGTAAACCATATTCCGAAAAACGACGATGCACATCTATGAAAACTTGTGAAACATCACCAAAACAGCTTCTACTATCACTAATAACATTACTCAATAAACTAATGACAACAATATTTTTGAATAACGTCAGTTTACATCTTTCAGTTAAAATTTTTGTTTTCTAAAATAAGGCTTGCTGTGTAGCGCTAATAAAATAATTCATGAAATTGATAATTACATTGACCTGAAATTTCTTAAATATCTCAAGAACAAGGCAAACACTTGAATTTTCATAAGAGACAAAAAATATTTGTTATTCATTAGGAAATCGTCCTGTGTAGTCAGTCGTTGTAAAAATGTTTTTGTGTGTATTTTTTTTTCAAAAAAAAAAAAAAAATACCAAACATAAAATAATGTATTTCGAAGAGCGCTAGGAGACTCAAACTTTGGAAGGTCATGACAGGTTCAAAATGAATATAAGCTGCGTTTATTTAGTCCAAATCGGATAAGTCGTTCAAAAGTTGTGAGAAAAAAACTATAAAATAAATTCAACTTCAATAGCGTAGAAACAAAAAGCGTTTCTGAGGAAAACGTTTAGTTTTTTTCAAAATAACTTTATTTTAATCCGTTCTATCGATTCCCGAAGTTAACATGGTAAACCCTGAATCACCCTGTATTATAATACAAGTGAAATCGTGACTATCAAAAATCACATAGGCTTTCAAGAAACATGTTGTCAAATTACCCGAGTCCGCAGGACGAGGAAGCTCTCATTCTCAAGCGCCATAGTTCAATTTCGTGCACTAGATATGGTAATTAGAATTCAATGTAGGTACCTAAAGCTTATTAAAAAAAATAGGATAGGCAGCTAAGTCGAAAACCGAAAATAATCGGGGACTTTTTATGGGAATATTTTTCTTGCTGAAAATTTTGATGCCAATTTAACAAACCATAAATTTTTCATGTGCAGCAAATTCTCTACAAAAAAAAAACGCACTGTAGATATTTTCTGCAGGTAGCTCTTATTTTGCCATCACAATTATGACGTTTATTATTGCACTTGATTTTTTTCGTATTTTTTCAATGTAAATTAAAATTTTTTAATTAAAATTAAAATTAAAATTGAAGTTTTTAACTAATTTAATTGGATTATAATGCTTCATTGTATGAAGCCTTTCTATTCGTATACAGGGTGCACCATATGTATCCTTCTCTATATTGCTATCTCCTGAACGCTAAGAGATACAGGGTCGGTTGAATTAGAGAAAAGATGCGCAGTATTGTGATCTCGAATTCTTCAAAACATGCAAGATATCTGTGACCGTTCTTGAAATATCCTGAAAAACCTGAAAAATCGAGATTTCTTATTTTCCTCATATCTTTTTTATTACTGGAAATTAATAAATAATTTTTTGTAAGCTTACATAAGCCGTTCAGAGCTATCCATCTGACGTTTCAAAAATTTTCAAGGCCTACTAGATCCAAGAGTTTTCACAGTCAACTTTCGTTTTTCTTATGGCGGCCATATTATTTTTTTATGTCGTTCGATATGAAAAAAATAATGGAAACCAAAAATTAATAAACTTCAAAAAAATTTTTTTTTAATTTTTATTCTTAATTTTTCAAAGAAAAACCTAATAAAAAATCGTCGACAAACGTCAACATTTGTAAAATACGCCGAAATAGTGCTTGCCTTATGGTTTTTTTAATTTATCTATGAAATTCGGTCTAAAAATGTGTCTTTTTTGTAAAGAAAAAAGAAGAATAAAAATTTTTTAAATTTATTTTTTGAAGTTTAACAATTTTTAGTTTTTATGATTTTTTTTATACCGAACAACATAGAAAAACACTATGGTGGCCATAAGAGAAACGAAAGTTGACTATGAAAATTCCGGGATCTATAGTCGGCTTTGAAAATTTTTGAAATGTCAGATGGGTAGCTCTTGACGACTTATGTAAGCTTACAAAAAATTATTTACTAATCTCCAATAATAAAAAAGATATGGAAAAAAAAGAAATCTTGATTTTTCAGTTTTTTCAGGATATTTCAGGAACGGTCACAGATATCTTGTATATCTCGACGGAATCGAGATGGCCGATGGATTTTTAAAAAAAAATGGACAAAATTGCGCTCCTTTGGACTTGTTTAACCGACCCTGTATCTGTTAGCGTTTAGGAGATAGCAATATAGAGAAGTGCACCCTGTAGAAGTTTTTTGTAATAAAGTATTAATACTCTAGGATTATATTCTATTACAAAAACACTCTATAACTGCGGAAAATTGATGAACGCTGGGAATCGATGTGAGCTGAACCCACGCATAATAATAATATCAATCCTAAATAACTGTTCAAAATCTAGCCGTTCTGTCGAAAAAAAATGCGTGGGAGCATTGATGAGCGTGGATTCTCCAAAAAAAATCGAGGAGTTGTGTTGATTGATAAACTTCAACTAATAACCTTCGACTTCATTGAATGGAAAGCAACTTATCGATCATTATTAGATGAGGTCTTTATTTCAAAAATATTTGGAAAAGTTCAAAGGGTAAACACTCTCCAAATGTACTCGTATTCAAATACAACTGCCCTTGTATAAGAACTATAGGCATATTTCAAATTGCTGTTTCAATATTTCCTAAGTTAGATATCTTTGAAATTAAATTTTGAAATTAACTAATTTTAGCTCTTCTAAAAGTTTAAAAATCTTCAACTGTTAGTAAAAAATCACATTTTTTATTTGTACTCAAAAAGTATTTGGAAAGGTATTTTAAATAATTTCGGTATTTGAAGCACTATTTCAAATCGATTCGATGGTCGGTATTTGGTATTTGAACCAAATTCCCAACCTTCTTTTGAGTCGAGTATTTGGATTTGGTATTTGGTTTTCAGAAAAACTAGTGTTTCAATTACTTTGCTTGGTATTTCAAATACTCTCTGGTATTTCAAATACCCTTCGGTATTTCAAATACCCTCCAGTACTTCAAATACCGTATCAGTATTTCAAATAATAATATTTGAGCAACTGTGTGGACCTTTGTTATTTAATTTTCCCAGGCAACATGAAAATGTAAAAAGAAAAAGTTGCTTTATTAAAAAAATTACGTTTCGTTCATCATCAAAATGGTACAACCTGTACCCTGTACCGTATAGGTATAGCTGCGGCAAATAATTGTAGGTCTTCTCAAACTATAATTTTTTCTCTGTTACCTATTATTTTTTTATGCCTTTAAGAAGACAGTTACGGGACAATTACGCTAGGATATATCATTTCAAATACCGACAGACTGTTAATTTAAACTTCAGACAGGGAAATGTTTTTTGTACATGTAAAATCAAAAAATATTATTCCACCGTTTGATTCTGAAAAAATTAAACAGCAGTTTCTGTTGCAACAGTTACATTGAGCTGTTTTCGATTCTAGTAAATCTGGAAATTATTTTATTTTTCTTATTTTTACCTCAATATCTGACATATGTTGTAATTTTTAAATCGCATACCAATGTTTGCGACGAGCCTTCCCTGTGCCGATATGAATTTCAGCCAGGCAGGATAATAACAGCTCCTGAGAGCGTTGCACAGGTGTCCTGGTCTGTCCTATACGAAGGACGACGTCGAAGTCAGTCAGTCGATCTCCGGATGTTCAATGAAAGACAACTTCGTCAATACATCCCTTATTATTCTTTCGCGTGTAATAACTATACTTACGGAACCCTCTGTTTAGATTTAACCATCCTTGACATTATAAACTAATTCATTTATTAAATCATTAAAGTCATAAACGGGTCTGATTATTTTAAGATTACGTTAACTAAGAGTGAGATTACTTCAATTTCAGGAGTGAGATAGATTACTTCAATTTCAGGAGTTGGATCGGTTATTATACGTCGGTTTAAGAATAAAGAGACATTAGTCGTGTCGGTAAAATAAAAGGTGTTAGTTTTGCGAGTAGTGATTTATGAAAACTTGTTGAAGACGAAATTTTCGGTGAGCCAAGGCACCTGGTGTTATATGGTTGCTGGTTGGTGTAATTACTGAACTTTGTCGTTGATATTCAGCAGGGTAAATCTGAAAACTAAGAAAACCTTTTAATTTTGATTGTGAATACTTTCAAAATGGCTACTGGAGCTCAAGGTGGAGCTGAAGCTGGAGAGAACGCTACTGGAGATCTAGGAAATCGGCTCAATCAAAGTGTTGTATTGGTGAACAATGAAAACAACAACGAAAGTCGTACAATTGAACACTATCAACCAAGGTATTTTCAAAATATACATCAAGTGTTACCAGAATTCGATCCAGTCAAGGGTGACATTAGTATTGAAGATTGGATTGATAAACTTGAAGAGTATGGTCTGATGTACGATTGGGATGAAGTTTGCGTAACTCATTATGCTTTATCTAAATTAAGCGGTGTCGCAAAGAAATGGCGAGATAGTTTACCTTCTACCACAAGAAAATGGTCAGAATGGAAAGAATTATTAACGGATACGTTTAGTGTAACCGATGATGTTGTTAACAACAGACTAGAAGCCCAAAACTATAAGTGGAAATTTGGACAAGACATAACCGAATATTTCTTTGAAAAATTAGCAAAATGTAATAAATGCAACATGTTCGAGCGAGAGAAAATCGAATGGATAGTCCAGGGACTAAGTAATACCCGATTTCGAGACTATTTGGGTCCATTAAGTAGATATGAGACAACTAATCAATTATTTCAAGATTTGAAAACAGGTGCTAAGTTTATTTCAAATGCGCAGTCCCGTGAAAACTCCATTTCAAGTGGGAAGCTGAATAAGTTTGGAAACGCAACGTCGTCGTCTCCTAGTCATGCAGGTAATCAACAAAAATTACCTAAATGTTTTAAATGCTCCCAAGTAGGACATATAGCCCGGCTGTGCCCAAATAAATCTTCAAGAGGAAACGCCACTGATTCAGCGAGTGCAGGTGTCAGTTCATGGAAAAATAAAGTAAATCCAAACCAGCCAAATGCGAATGAAAGAAATTCGAGTCCAGCTGCAAATGTAGTGAATGTTGTCTGCGACAAAAAAAGTTCTCATGCCAAATATTTCAAGGAAGCATACATCAATAAGAAGCCTTGTAAATGCTACATTGACCTCGGAAGTAGTTGTATTACTTTGAGGCAGGATAAAGCTGAAGAATTGAATTTTTCATTTTACGAGCACGATTCAGAACCATTAATCGGATATGGTAACGGAAAGGTTTATCCATTGGGAATTTTTACAGCGAATATTTCAATTGACAATGTGGACGCCAAAGTTAAAATTCATGTTGTGCCCAGCGGTTCTCAAAATGTCGATTTAATTGTAGGACATCCCTATACTGAACAAAATCACATTATGATTACAAGTAAACCTGATTTACTGGAAATTTCTTACATCGATGGTGTAGTGCAATCGAATGAAGTTATTAAATATTCATTAAAAGCTGACGAAAATTTGACAATCCCTGACAACTTTGTGGGAAACATCCAAATTAATACTGAGTGTACTAATCAAGAATTGTGTATAGAAGGCGGTTTAAGAGAAAATGGCCAAGCAATTCCACGTTTGATTATTCAAACAGACGTTGATGGAAAATCCCTAGTACCTATCATGAACCTATCAGGTCAAGATGTGAACATCAAGAAAGGCGAAATGATAACACGAGCAGAAATTTGTCGAATTGAAGAATCCGAAAGCTGTCCTAACAGAAGAAAAGAAGTAAATGAAGAACCAATCAGAGTTGAAGAAATAACGACGGATCTTAAAGATGAAGAATTGGAAGAATTTATGGAACTTCTCAACGAGTTTCGAGATGTCGTGGCAAGAAATATGAAGCAACTTGGATGCACTAGTGAAGTGAAAATGAAAATTACATTAAAAGACGACACACCTGTCTACTATAAACCATACAGACTGTCAATTCATGAGAAGAATCAAGTGCGGGATATCGTAAAAGAGCTTAAAGAAGTTGAAATAGAAGGTTTGCCGATATTGCATATAAAGAACTGTACCGATTGGGTAGCCGCAATGCAACGAACTGATCCTGAAATATTCTCTATTCGTGAAAAGTTAGAAAATGAAGATACCGAGACAGCCAAAAAGTTCACATTAATTAGTTTTCGCGTGTATAAAATTAGTGAAAATAAGTTACGTTTATTTGTGCCAAATGATTCGCGATATGACCTAGTTAGTGAAGCACATCGAACTTTAAATCACTTGGGAATCGACAAGATCCTTGCGAAGTTAAAAGAATATTATTATTTCCCGAATATGAGAGATTTTGTAACTTAGAATAGTTATGGTGTTTTATTTAAGTTATAAGAGTAAGTTTGATGCTCTTGATTCTCTTTTATTATGCCTTATCTTTAGTACCTACATTCATGTATTATGTAGTTTTAAGATGTTTATGTGGAAACTTTTGTTTTGATTTGTACCTAAGGCAGAGGTATTTTACTTGGATATAAGTAATTTTAATGTTACGTTTATTGTAATGGTGATGTCTTGACGAGGACGTCAAGAAAAGTCAGGAAGGCCGAGCTGTTGTAATTTTTAAATCGCATACCAATGTTTGCGACGAGCCTTCCCTGTGCCGATATGAATTTCAGCCAGGCAGGATAATAACAGCTCCTGAGAGCGTTGCACAGGTGTCCTGGTCTGTCCTATACGAAGGACGACGTCGAAGTCAGTCAGTCGATCTCCGGATGTTCAATGAAAGACAACTTCGTCAATACATCCCTTATTATTCTTTCGCGTGTAATAACTATACTTACGGAACCCTCTGTTTAGATTTAACCATCCTTGACATTATAAACTAATTCATTTATTAAATCATTAAAGTCATAAACGGGTCTGATTATTTTAAGATTACGTTAACTAAGAGTGAGATTACTTCAATTTCAGGAGTGAGATAGATTACTTCACATATTGGATAAATATTATTTGTCATTGAGGCTATGTCGAAAATTACGTCACAAATTGAAAATTTAACAGACTTAAATTATCACTTTTATATTGTTATCTAAAACTAAAGAGGGAGAATTATACATGTAAAATCCTTATGTCTCAAATTCAAATGACCTTAAAACCTTAAGACCTAAAAATATGTATTGGTATTTTTTGCCAATTTGGCTACAATTTTCGTTATTTCAAATATTTATAATTAAGATTTAAACAATAATTTTGGGTATTTGAAATAAAACTTGTCGTATTTTAAATAAGCTTGTGGTATTTCAAATGCTAGAGAGTATTTGAAATATTTTATTTGCAGTAAATTTGAATATTCCTCTTGAAGATTTGATATTCGAAATCCTTTCTATAAAGCAAAGTATTTAGTGTTGAAACTGCGAATACTTTCGATGGTAATTGGTATTTGAAATTTTAAATTCTTTTGTTGGGTATTTGAAGCAGCTCTGTTTGTACTCCGAAGTTTTTTGTAAAATAAATCAGGGTCTCTCGCTTAATGTGATATTATCATATTAGTTTCTGCAGTTATTTAGAAATATTCTCCCTCTACAATAATTATTATTTAAGCCCCCATGTCCAGTTTAAATGACAATGCGAACTTTTCTGAAACAATAGATTGCCAGTGATATTTACCGCGGCATTTGGAACATAAAATAGGTTCTCGGTAGCGTCACTCAAAGCGTGTGTGAAAACAATTCCAATATCGTTGTAGTGTTTGTAACATTTTGTTTGTACCTACCTACTATATTTCAGAGCAGCCTTCCATGGTTAGTTTTACTATTTGTTTTATCATTATAAATAGTTTCATAATGATAATTACAACAAATTAAAACAAATCAACCAATTAAATCATCAAGTCTTCATTATTTAGTTTGAGTTATAAATTCTAATATAAATTTATAGTAAATATAAGCAATCGATTAATATAAGGTGATCTAAATGCAAAGTCGCGCTGGGATGGAAGTAAATCACAATTTATAGCTCCTATAAATAATCGACTTGCCGGCCTATAATAGATAAATAGAGATAAGAGGGTGTTTAGGCGCAATATTGAAGGGGTGAGAACGCACTTCCCCATTCAGACAGCACCGCAAGAAGCGCTGCCGCAATCGAATTAACTACCGACGAAGATCGTATCGCCCTATAATTAGTGAATTAGCGTTTCCCTCCAACGAAAGAGGAGACGAGACTGACCGATTCGACATTTACTTAAATCAGAAATTTAACCTTACATTACCACGTCTTTTCCTTATTTTTTACACAGGAAATCAAAAACAAGGACTATATTTATTCAATATTTTTTTAAGTAGCTGAGACCACCTCAAATAGTTATATCTAGTTCTATTTTTTTTTTTTTTTTGTATTCGCCTCGGTATTCGGCTACAACATTGAAAATGTTATTTCTAGGATGATGGGAACGATATGTTTAAATGGGTCATGTATAAAATTAAAATATATGTTCAAATTTCATATCATAGAGGTTCTGGATCTACATCGCTGCCCTCGGTTGGCTTAGTTGAAAGAATGCGTTTGGGAAATCTTTCGGCTGGAATCCTCAGTACGTGACCAAGCCACCTGAATTATGACCGAGCAAGAGCGAAATCTACAAGCTCTCCCGGATCCCGGTGTTCCTTACGGAACTCCGGAGTGTAAAACCTGAAATCCTAGAGAGAAACTTGATCATTCCCCAAATCTATACCTACATACCTAATCATGGCACTATGGATAGATATAAAGAATGACCTGGGAATGATTTGGGAAAATAAACTTTAACCTTCAGGCTCGCAATTAAAGTCAGTTCCGTTAATGTATTTCCCGTGTTAAATTTTCTAATCAGAGCTGCTGCAAGCTATACTTTAAGAAACTAAGATAGCCTTCCTTATTACCATAAAAATCGTGCAAAGATATTGGAGAAATTCAAGTAATGCTACCCCTGAAATGGTATGAAATATGAGATTAGCTGGTACCTACCTATGTGTTTTGAGTAACGTTATGTTAAACGCTAGGAATTGCATGCTTGCAATGAAATATGAAATTCTGCTTCAGCTATTCCAAAAGACTTATTTCTTTTATTATTCTGCCCGCCTTGTTAATACAAATCATGCGAGAAAATTTTCTGCCGACTAATACCTACAGATTACAATTAGTTATAATTGCTTTATAACCCGCTCCTTCTACTGAATTCATATTTCTGACCTTCAGATAACTACCTTTAAACCGTCTACTTACACAGCGGCTTACACAGTATGAGAGAGTGAGGGGATGAAATAAATTACATTCCTGGAATTCGTTTCTATCTATGAGAATTAAATAGAGTAAAGAGCTTATGAATGTTTTTAGCTTCCTTTTTGAATTTATTTTTTTGCGCGATGCCGAAAAATAACGTATTCAACTATTACAGATGTACCTATGTATGGCCAGAAGATGTGACTGTTAATGCCTTTAATAATAACAATAAAACTATTTTTTCAAGGAAATATTTTTGTAGGATTTGAATAATTATTGATAATAGATATACTTATATTTTATAAATATTTTAAAAGATACTTCGCTCCTAATATTTCTATGCGGAACAGGGAGACCTGTTTAAAAATAACTTGTATTGATTATCGAAAGGGTGCAAGAAAATATTGATATTAGTTACTACGAGAAAGTTGTGTCAATTCATCAACTGACAGACTAGTTATTTAGATAAGCATGATTGCTTAGTCTCGGCAAAAACTTCCCCCAATAACTTCACCAAAATCGATTATTTTTTGCGTCCTTGCCAAATTTATCACTTAACGCAGTCCCTATCGGTCGGCACATCTTAAAGCGAAAAAGAAGTGAGCGAGTCAGTTTTTCTTTGATGCAATCATCTTTTCATCAGTATAGGACAAGAATGCATCACGGTGAGCTCATGTTAACATCTCGTAGGCAATTTCCGTACAGAGATAATGCATAAAGAATACGTCGCATCCTTGAAGTGAAGAATATGCTTTGATGTGCCATCTAGAACTTTTTTACCTCAATTTTATATAAGTTGAGGTAACTCAAACGCTGTTTCAGGAAATGACGTATCTAGGAATAATAGTTAAAATTGGCTAATCGAGATTGTAAAATTCTAATCAGCAGTGATTAATATACGGGGTGAAGGTAGTCTATTGGACACGGAACGGGCAGATTTTGAAGAACTTATCACCAATATTGAAAAAATTCGAAACCGTAAATTTTCCCTCGCCGAAAAGCCTATTGCTAGATTTTTCAAAATTTTACATGAAGCAATCGGCGAGGGTATTCTCGAAGTTCTCTAGCTCCCAGGTTTGTGAATGTCTGAATTATGGAGTGACGTCACTTGTAATAAACCTTGCACCAAAATAGACTTCGCTCGATTTTCAGTTGAAATTTAGAGCCTACCCTATAACCACCAGAATTCAATCACCCTTTAACAGGATTGAATTATTAATTCAAACTCCCTGCAGACTCTTTGGACCAAATTTTTGCCAATATCGGCATTCATTGTGAAGAGGTAGTCCCTTTTTCTAAATCCTGCAAAAACGTTAAAAAATGGCTCAAGTTTGAGGCAAATCGAATTTTTTCATCACAAAAGAGATCACCGAAATGTGAATTGTTCAAAACGTTTCCAAAGTGTTTGCAACCTCTTCTGTTGCATTGTCCTAACCTCATTTCTTTTTTGACATTAGATGTTATTTAAAAACATTTATTTACGGGCACGTTCGGATTCACTGGAGTCTCTGGTACCTATTGACACCGTTCTTTGAGCTCTAGCCCTCCTACTAGATCCTCTGCATTTTTTTTTACCTCCTCCTGCAAGAATCGTAAAGAAAGGGTTTTGCATAAAAACAGGTTAGCTTGAACCTCCATTGGTCCAAAATGATTAATTTACACTCTTAAAGACCTAAGAAATCATTGTCTCTTAACCCATGCAAAGGTAAATTTTTACAGATTTTTTCAGCACATTTCAGACCCATGTAACTTTTACAATTTTTACAATATTTTATATTATCGCAAGGTTAAAGGCAGATCAACTCTTTACTTACCTCAACTTAACTCAACTCATGGTCTAGACGTTTATTTGCAACATTGCGAGGCATTTTACAGGAGTCTACGTCACTATGATCAAAGCAGCATCACCGGTTGCTAAGTTAGGGCGCCTACCTATCTGATGTTGCCATTTCACATCTCACATTTCACGATCTTGGTAACGATCTTCGTATACCAGCAATAATTACCCGTCCAAGGGACCAAACTGAATCATTACATATCGTTGCTCTGATTAATAATGGAAGGTCGTTTGCAGAAGTGGCACGACTACTGGGATGATAACGTTTCGTAACTCACCGGACAGTTTCCAGGTTGAGAGAGCGATCTTTTTACTAGACGAACAGCGCAAAGGCGGTGAATATGTACTACCTTGAGAGAAGATTCAGCCATTATTCGACAAGTACTCCAGGACCCAGTGCCAGGAACGAAGCAGAATGCGGTGGAGTTTTATTCACCGATGAATCAAGATTCAAAATTTGGCACCAGTCATGGCCAAATACGTGTTTGAAGACGACGAAATGAACAATTTTGGGTTCAAAATCTGATGAAAATCTCCAAACCATCCCGGTTTGGAGTGTGGAGTGGAATTACTGCTGACCGACTCTGGAACTCTCCAGGTTTCCATCTCCAGGTCTGGGCGATCATCGTTATGTGGATGAAGTTCTTGTTCCACACATGTTCTACCACTTGCACAAAATGTGGCCGAGAATGTCATCCTTCAGCAAGATTATGTGGAGCCCCATGTTGTTCTATTTACTTGAAATTTCTTGGAGGCTCGAAATTATCAAAATGATCTCGCAAATGATCTGGCCAGCCTTGTCGCCAGACATGAACCCCATAGAGCATTTGTGGAATGAACTGGTGAACTGGATCGTTGTCTTAGGAGGCTTCAACCTCTTCCGCAGACCATCAAGGACATCCAACAAATGCTCTCGCAGGAATGGGAAAACTTCTCATAGCAGCTCATCAGGTGTATAATAATTTGAAAGAATGCGACGAAGACGTGAGGCCCTGATAGCTCAAAAGCTATTTATTTACCTTTCATGCAGGAGGAGGCAAACAGAAGTTGCAGAGGTTATAATAGAGAGGCTAGAGCTCAAAGAACGGTGTCAATAGGTACCAGAAACGCCAATGAACCCGAATGTGCGAGTAAAATAAATAGGTTGCTAACACTTTGGAAACGGTTTGAATAATTCACAACTGGGCGCGACCACTTTTGTGATGAGAAGAATAGATTTTCCTCAAACTTGAACTGAAACTTGAAACTTTTAAAATCTTGTGGTCACATTTGCAGGAGCTCAAACAAAGGACTGTGTCGTCACACCGAATGAAGATATCGGCGAAAGTTTGGTACGAGAGCCTGCAGGAATTTTGATTCAATCATTCAATTGGGCACATTTTTATCAGTGTTCTTGGTAGCATTGGAACCATTTATGATATTTACCAAGAAGTGGTTAATGAACTCTAATGTCTGGTTGCACGAACGTAATTAATAATTAGTCAGATAAAATGCCCTGTATTACCAAAGTTTTGTTCTGACATTGCTGGAAGTAAATTCTACTCAATTTTAGAAGAGTTATTTACCGATAAAAAAATGAAAGATCATTATTTAAGATCATTGAAAATATTCACCACATTTTCAAAATTTTGCAATTTAAAATCAGTAATTATTATTATCTGACAAGATTTTTAATCACGTTCGTACAACCGGCCCTTATAGTCTCAACTTGCTTCAATATTGATTAGGCTAACATTTAGTCTTATTCGACGCGCAACTTGATGAATTTCTTATCTATTTATTTGGTTAACGTAATTAATGGCTTTAAGTACCTACCTGTTGTTACTCGAATTAATCTGTCAAAAGCAACTTCAATATTATACTTTATCAATTTTTGAACAAAGAAAGCACCAGCGAAACAAGTAGTGATTGCTGAGCTACCTACTGATTAATATCAGGTGATCCACAAAATTTTTCATCAACTAGTGCCTTGGAAAAAATGAAGCATGTCTGCCAGTCTGTCAGATAAAATGCAAACTATTGGTAGATGTGCTCAGGTGCAATGAGCTCAGACATGACTGCAATAGCTATCTCTCTCTTCCAAGGCACTAGTTGATGAAAAATTTTCACACGATACATACAATTATATCTTGATATGTCATTCGATTTAAAAAAAAGCCTTTTACTGTTTGAAAATAAGTGCTTTTATTTAAGTATTCTGTATTAAAAAATAAAAATAGATATCTGTATAAAGAGGTCTATAACCTGTTCGTATTTCATTAACTGAAAACTCCTAAAGCTACTCGTACTAATTTGAGGGTATTTTTTAATAATATATTATCATAGTATTAATCCTATAAAAGTTATTGTTTTCAATAAGTCAATTTTTTTGGTCAGTAAAATGGTGACCCTACAACTACATGACCTAATTCACATTTGACAATGGTACCTACTGGAGAACGACGTAGATATCGGTAATTTATTGTGTAATACTTTTACGTTATTTATAAGATTTATGTTTCTAGGGAAAATCTGTTCCCACTCTTTCAGGAATACTGAAATGCTCTATTTTGTAATTCCAATGGGAACATAAAATTTGAAATAGCCATTTCCCAATGGAAATTACTTCCATGACAACAAGACACATATGTGTAAAGATCAATTCAGTCTTTAGGTATATGTTATATCTAAACATTTGAAAAGTTATTTTTCAATAATATTACACCTACCTACTTCAACCCATTATCATTGTAAAGTGAAGACTTATTATATTATTTTATATTAAATTAAATTTTTAATTTACAGGTTAAGTCTTGTAATTCCATGGGCGTAGAAGTTATTGAGAGAAAAAGGGGTCATCTACCTACGCCACCGTTGTCTTTTTCACCGTGTTTTCTTCGTTTTGTGTACTCTAAATTATTATTATAACTAATAACATCGTGGTATGTAATTAATATATTAAAAAATGCCCAAGTTAACGCAGCAAAAACTGAAAAAAAATTCAACAACCTGTATCTCGTTTATTTTTCATTTGCTTGAGAAATAGACTTGCTTTTGAAAAAATTATTTACTTTAATCAGTCTATACACAGTTAAAAATAAAGTATCAACTTATGTTGAGACAGGTTCTCACAGGACACTGCCACTTAAGAGTACACCTACATAAGCTGGGGATATACCTACAGAGAAGAACCAGTTTGTAGACTCTGCAACGAAGAAAATGAGACAGCTTCTCATGTGATATTCGAGTGTCCAGCACTCGCAAGAACGCGCTATGCGGTCCTGGGACTACTCAGGCCCAGGAGCCTGCTGGCGGAAAAGACCTTGGTTAGCGGACTGCTGAACCTTGTCAAAGGAACGGAGCTCTTCTAATCAAGGAAAATCTAAATGTGAGAAATACAATAAGCCCGCTGGCTTCAGTGTTTGTGACCACATAAACCATCTCTCTCACATTTAGTTAAAATACCAATATGCAAAACGATCCTCATACATCTAGTTCAGCAAATTGATATTTTTGTGGGAGCTTGACGTCATATACATTGGCCACTTCAGAAAGATGCTCACTTGTATTCTTATCGAGTGACGGTGGTGCAAGAAATTGCTACCACGAGACATTATTTTTTTTAAGCGGTTAAATTTTGGCCGATACAGTTTTCCCAAAACTTGTGAAACACAATGAAGAAGCTTTCAGGAAGACTTTTTGCGCTGATGAAGCGTTTGCTGAAAATCCGCATGTGCTTAAAAGTCACTTCTTCCTGATAAAGTTGGCATTTGGGCAGCGATTAATTCTAGGCGAATAATTGGGCCGATCTTTTTTGCTGTATACGGTACAGGGAGGAAATTCGTCAATAGTCTATGAACCCTCTGCAGGACGACGAATTGGCCGAAGGATAATATCAGCAAGACGATATACGATCACACACTCGAAAACGCTCAAATCAAAACGCTCGATTTACTGAGGAAGTAGTTTGACGATCGACTTATCAGTCGTAATGCAGTCATAACATGGCCAGCCAGATCCTGCGACCCCACATCGTGTGATTTAGAAGTTCATTGAGATAAACAATCCATCTGAATGTCCTCAGTCGAGTGAGAAACTCAGAAAAAATAAAAAAATAAACTCAGAAAAAATTTATACTTCAAATAATATATCGATTGAGGGATGAGAGTGGTTACAGATACGTCTGAACATCTCTTTAGAACGTTACTTGGCTTTGTCTTGGAGAAAATAAAAATATATTTACAAGGAGAGAAAAGGATAAAAATTTTACATTGATGATCATAACTTTTACCATAATTTTTTTCCATATCTACATGAGAGAGCTTTCATTTCTTGTCTACCCTTTGATAGTATATAATACCTGGAGCTAACAGACAGTCGTCAACCTGTGTAATATAATAACACTTAAAGACACTTTGATGTTGACGCCGTCGGTAGTGCCTCAAGTTAATGTACCTACCTATTCGTCTATAAAGCCTGGTAGGTACTTGTGTGGATTCAAGCTCCACTCATAGCGTAAAAGGACTACATAAACCTTATCTATACAATTAATTTACACCATGGTTTATACTTAAAAAAAAAAACTTCTCGATCTAGATGTTCAACTTGTGAACTTTTATTTTTTAAGTACTTACTTAAATTTAAGTGAGCTATTCAAGTACATAATTACCGAGTAAGTAAAAAAAATGTTTTTAATCATGGTGAGAGATAAGACCTGACTTATCGCCAAGACTGTCTAATATTTATTGTTGTGAATGATTAGAAAGGTATCGTAAATACGCATCCAGAGCACCGTCACTTGTGGTGAACGCCTGATTGAGCAAATTTCATGAAGAAGTCCTATAATGTCAAATCAGCGTTCCAGCTTTTATTGAAGGGAACCACAACGGAACCATACGGCAGGTTATTGACGTGCGGCTTTCTCATTGTAAGAATATAGAGAGTGTAAGTCAATATTTTACAGAAAGGGCTCTCACTTGTAAAAATAAAATTTTCCTACGGCAAATATATCTACTTACCTACCAAACATCTGAATAAATATAATAATTGGTTAAAATAGTTATTCTAAAGATTCCGAATAATCGAATAAAAAGTCTTCGCGATCAATGTCAGCTAATCATTTCTTAAGTTAGAAAATCCTCTTATATGTATAGAAATGTGTTGCCTGGCATGTCGCTTGTGCAAGATATTATTTCCCACGACAACGTATAGGTACTTGCAGCAAATTTTACCATATAAGAAAAATTGAATGTACCTACTTAGTGGTAAAACCGAGGGTAAAATATTATCAAGAAATAGTTACACAAGCTCAGGTTAGATTGTTGCTAAAGAAAATTTACATATTAAATTTTTTTATTTCTTAACATAATAAATTGATACCCTTGATCGATAATTCGTTAGCAAGAACGGTTTTTTAATTTTTTTTTCTTGGTTTGTTCAAAGGTCTGAACCGATTGAAAACATTGTAATCAATGTGCTTTCTAACGTCTGATTATATTATTTTTACGGAGTTTATAAGGTTTCTAAGCTTTCTCATAAAAAGTACCTTCATGATTTTGTGAAACAAATAAGAGAATAAGAGAAGCCAAAAATAATTACAGAAGTGTTTTTTTTAGATTAGTTTAAGATGTAACTGTCTACCGTGTAGGTACCGATATAGCTTGTGAAATATAAAACTAAGCGGCAAAAAACTAAACGTATACCTACTCAGAGCGAAAAACATAAGCCTGCTGTATTTGTTTTTTGCCATTTGATATGAAAAATTCTTCTTCAAGCTTCCTCAGCTGTCTCATATACTTATCTCGAAATTGAAATAAAAGCAAAGAGGAGAGAGGGGAATAACTGAGACGTTTGAAATAGAAGTTAATAATTTTTTTGAGAACTATGCTAGAATTACGCAGTAAAATTCGCGAATTTTTATATTAAAAGTAACTGGGGATTTTTTCAAACTGAGACATCACCTTGGTTAGATATATGTACCTACAAGATGTCCCAAAACTCAACGTCATCCTTATAGTGAGAGAATGAACATTTTGGTTAATGATTTTATCACAAGGATGATTCCAACTGGCTGATGGAAGCTCGTGATGATAATATACGTTCATAAAGACGGATATTGCTCGAAAAGCAACGTAGCAGCGCGACGGCATTCTGGAATTCTGAAAACATGCATTATTCTTCATTGAATTTTTGATTTAATTATAAATTTATATTTCGCGATTGGAGGCAAAGCGAAGTTTCCAATGTTGCTTCCAATAAGTACCTAAGATACACCTACCCTTTATTTTTCTGATATTTTACAGTAAAAAAAAAAAATCAAGTTGCCTTATTTTACAAACTGCTTTAAATTATAGTAAAGTAAGTAATTTTGTAAGTACATTTTGTTTGTAGTGATTTTCATCTTGCTCCAAAACTGAAAACTTTACACGTTTGCTTAAAAAAAATACTTAATTAAAATCACGAGTCAGAAATGTTCCAGGTAAAACAGAGTCTGTCTAAAACTTCGTTTTCGTGAACGCATGCTTAAAAGCACAACTAATGCCTTTTAACATCTATTTGAACACTCAAGTTTAATTATTATAATGTGCTGGGCGGCACATAGTATGAAAGTTTTCCTGTGATGTGTAGGAATTGTTGAATGATATTGACTAACTGACCAAATAAACATACCAGTTATCTAAATAATATGAAATTACATTTATTTTAGAGCATGAAATGTAACTTGAAAAACAAAAAAAAAGACCGTGATTTTCAAACAGAGGACCTGATTAAATCGTAACTGCTTTCAGAGGCTAAAATACACGTTCCTAGCTAGCTGCAGCAGTCCTGGTATATTCTAACAACTCTCCCGAATCCTTTAATCGCGTCATAAAGGATGAAAACACATTAAGCGAGGAGCTTCCACTGTCGCGATTTTCCATTCTGCTGATGGGTTATATCACGTTTACGTCCAAATTATACTTCGAAAATCAAGAAAATAAACTTTAGATAGAACTGTCATAAATGTTCAGTGATATGGACTGAGGCTTATTATTAGATGCATAAGAACAGAAAAATATAATAATTCTTGAGAGTACAACCGACCAAGAGATAAACGCATCTGCTTAAATGAATATATTGTTGCTGCTTTTGCTTTTAACGGTAAATTATTCAAAAATACAAAGAGTGTGCAAAATAGAACAATTTTTGTAGTCATGGGAAACAAACAAAATAAAAATAAAAGATTACTTCAATATTCATCAAATTGATTTTTTATTTATTTATGAGTGACTCTTATTATATTTTTAAACAAATTGTAATTTAAGAAACGCACCATGACGATTAATGGTACTTTATCAAGAAGGTAGAAGCTTGTATCGACATTCCTTATTGAACTATCAAATTTATCTCCAACATTAGGCACGTATTTATAAAAAATTTAAAACATTGCCTAAGTATTGACTTATTTTAAAATTTTGGATCATTTTTGTCTCGCATATTGATAATATAAACATCTCTGTTAATAAAGTAAACCCTTTTAAAGTTTTATACACGCATAAATATATATGCATACCGCATGAATAAATGATCCGGAAATTCAGTCAAACAACGGGAACGTTAGCGTATAGAATAATAAAAACCGTTTTGCAGACAGCTAAATAATCAACACTATAAGGTAGGTCGCCCACTGAGCTCGTGCAATTTAAAAACCTTCATCAAAGCTCATCAAAGCACCGAAAACAAACTGACATGCGTGAGTTTCCATAAGGTTTCGACAGGTCTGATCAATCGAACAGCGAACAAGATTGACTATACTTTGATACCAACACATCCAACGTACAGCAAGGAAATTTATTTTTGAGTTATACCTAGACAATGAGTTCTTTGAAACAAAGAATCTGGTAGTAACAGTTTTATAAAAAATCGACATCTGATTCATTCCAATTCCACGTCCACGAGCTTCGTCTCAAATCAAGAAAGTTCACAGAGCCATCCTTATATCAATCCAATGATTGCAACCTTAATCCCTAAATACGATTTGAAATAATTATATAGTCATGTGAGGAAATAACCAAAGACTAAAATACCTACTTGATATGATTTACAATTTTTTTCTTACACCAAAATACATAGTCATGCTTCTCCGCCTATTTTTTATAACACTTCTTATAAAAAAACTTTAGTAAATAGTAATTTGCCAATGAAGTTGGAAGATCCAGAGATTTAGTGATAGATAGATCAATCAATAGTTAATCAATGATTAAGTTTGATACCATAAAAGTTTTTTTGGCTTTTCTACACTAACCATTTTGATTATTCGAAATTATTTTATATAGAAGGAGGAAATCTTTTGCATAAGAATGGACGTAATCGTTCAGTCACAGTATGCAATATGTAAAAAAAAAGTTTTTCATGCTTGCAATATTTATGAAAACTTCTTTTTATTGAAAAGCTTCCTCTCTGTTAGCTGTGCAGATGACAGCAAAATTCGAGGAGTTTCCTCAATTATTTTTATTCTCATGTAGCAGCTTTAAAGTTTGGAAACACTGAGTTTGTTTATTTCCCTTAACTGACTGAAATACGGTTAGCTTCTTTTCATTGATAAATGATTTTTATCAATTTAATTACAACAAAATTGAGGAGTTTAATTGGAGAATAAGGTTTTTTTAAATACTACAGATTTTAATTAGTAGGTACCTGTATAGTTAGTTTTTAGGTAGGTAGGTAATTTTTAATATAACAAAACAACAAAAAATCATATTAATTTCCTTCAAAAGTCAGCTGACTCGCTATTTTCCAACAAGGCAATATTCATTCATTACTTCTATACTAATAATCAAAATCTGCTGGAAAGAAAATGAAAATTTCTCCAAGGTTCTTCAATTATTGCATCACATAAATTCTCAAGAATCTATGTGATGAAGAACAATTTTCCCGTGAAAATACTTCTGAATACCTAGTAAAAAGAACACTCACGGTTCTTGCAATAAAATTTCAATTTTATCACATCAGATATTATATCCATTCGTATATTAGGTGAAAGCGTTTTAATTGTGTAATTTTTGGATTGTGATCTTTTACAATAAAAACGTTTTCAAGAATCGCGCCTTGAAGCAGAAATACTGCAAATTGTAAATTTAACTAGGAAAGCCAAGATTGTACCGATTATTTTATAAAAAGCGCTTTTTTGCCCAATTTTGCAAAGCAACAAAAACCGTTCTACAGAGGCATGCGGATTTCTGAGATATTTTAGTCGCTTTTGAAGATAAGTTTTTGACGTTATGCCGGAAAGGCGCAACGTCGCGACGCCGTCAGTGTCGAAAAATAATAAATATCTTAATATTTAATAATATAAATTCACCGAGAATCAATTTTCAGAAAAGCAAGGACATAAAAAGGTAAAATTTTCAGAGTTTTTAGATGTTTACAAACCAATAAAGTAAACAAGATAAAGAACCGGCTATACAATAGACGGTCTCTATTGCCTGTTGCACCTTTACCGGTGAGTTGAACTGCATGGTATACGTACACACCCATCCCCTAACTAGGGAGTTGGCCTAGTTCTTCCTAATCGTTACTTTTGGTTTCTTTTTGTGTTGACCAAAGAACACAAAAAGTGAAACGGCTACCACCATAGACAAGGAGTTGACTTATCAATTTTGTTTCATTCCTAGAAACCTAGATCGAAGTGTTATTGACTCGGTCAAACCTATCCATACATAGACTAAGGTGTTCACTTAGCCTATAATCCCATTATTTTCTGTGAACTGGAGTCCCGTCTGAATTGAATAAATAATAATAATAATATCGAATAATAACCTTCATAATTCATCCAAAAAGTCCTAATAATTGGACTTTTATTGAATAAGAAATAGTAAGTATTATAATTGTTATAAAGTAATAAACCTATAGTATGTAGTATCGTTGTATTCACGAAGAAGAGGAGAATCCATTCTTGACAAAAAAATGGGGGTTGCTATTAAAAAAACATATGTTGACGTCATAGCTCAAAAATGTGATTTGATCAAAAAATACTTTTTATGTTAATAAAATTTTGTTTACGAATAAAATCAACCTGTTTAGAGATTTTGAAAAAAATTGAAAAAAACAAAGTTATGATTATTATGCGGAAGTTCATTACCATGCACGCTTTAAATTTTGATCTGCTCTGCATTATGTCTCCAAGTGAGATCGGGGATAGCGGGAAGTTCTGAGGGAAGGGACACGGAAAAATATATCTGTTGGAGAAAAAACAATAGTTTTCAACGTCGACGACTTTTTAAAAGGTGACGAAAACAAAAATGTACGTGAAACCGTTGAAAAGTGTTCGAAAATGACCGGTAGGATAAGTAAAACCACAATTTATAAAATTCTTAAAGAGAAGCGAGTAAACGATGAATAAACGATCCTTTCATTTTGAAAGGACCTCAAGTTGTGTTCTAAAAAGCTAAGTTAGCTTTTTGTTTAAAAAAGAGGGAGCATCGGTCTTAACTGTGTAGATAAGGCGCAGTCGCACTACTCTGGTAATTTTGGCTTCGAGATCTGGCTCATTCAACCACAGAATAATTTTCAATATAATAATAGCTGTAGACGAACACAAAAACCAAGGCGGGACTGGGATTCGAACCCAGGCTGTGGCAGCGTCCTGTGCTACCGCCCACTCCTAAATTTACTTAGATTTTCAAAAATCGAATGTCATTGTATTCAGAATACAGTCAGTAAACCTGCTGAGCAAAAAATAGGGATGTAATTTGAAAAAAAAAAAAACAAGTAAGGCATGAAATTTATGTTTTCAACCCTTACTTTGTAGAATCTCTGCATACTTATTGATGATTAACTTGGTATTATTGACGTAAAACCTTAGGGCCGGGTATATTTGAAATTTCGCAAATTTAAGTTGTGGACATCCTGTAAATTTTACACCTGAACCTTGTAAAATCTCGTAAATTTATTTTGTAACAATATCATTCAGAAAAGTCTTAGATGCAAATCAGAACAATTTCAATCGTAAAAGCTAAAAAAAACATGCTGGAGGTAAATTTCTAAAAGAGCTGGAATTTCCATTTTGATTTATTCTCGGATATGATGTCGTCCCGTCTCATAACAAATGACTGATTTCCTCCGTGGGAAATTTATACAATTAGAATGTTTAACATAAGACGAAAATTCTCTACTATAGGAAATAATTTATTACCCGAAATAACCCACTCATTATTCTATAATATTAACCATAATAAATACTAAAGTGTCATAAAATTATTACAAGAAAGCTTAACTATTAGTTATATAGTGGGTAGGTACTTAATTAATTCGACAGCAGCAACATTATTTAGACAATTATTATTAAGGACAAATGAATATTTTTTGGTTTTCTCACACAATTTGAAAATATAATATTAAAGCAATATTATCTTGGATACAATCAGAAGAGACCGAAAGCATTGTAGATAAATTTTTTTTTCAAACTTTCAAATCTTCGTAGTTTTCTACAAAGGTACAAAAAAAATGAAAACTCAACTTTCGGTTCGAAGTTTGGTTCGAAAATATGAAACATCTTTGTTATCGCCCATTAGAATGAATCGCTTTGACAATCGCAATATTCTATCGTGTGAGTAAATGAAAACATATAATTCAGCAGGCTTTGAAAAAAAATCATGTATGAGATTGGTGGATCTGAAAAACTGCAAATCAGGATCTTTCATTTCTCAGTTTTATAAATTCAATCTCAGATGTAAAATTTTTCCCAAAGCGTATGGGTAAAATATGTTTTCCTTTTCTCACATGATATAAGAAATAAGGCCTGTTATTTGTGGAATTTTATCTGCTTAGTGATTTTGGGAAATCTCAAGTATATTTCCTTTAAATCTCTTGATGTAACTAGCGATTTAAAGGACGAAATCCAGGATATATTTTGGGCTATGCACCTGTTATTGTTCGACGTATTATTTTGTTATTTTATCATTTGTTATTTTTTATGTTAAATGAGTCAGAGGGTGTTTCAGAGATTAGTGTTACAAATTATACAGGAGATTCCCTGAACTTAAAATAAATCAAAAACTTCTCATAATGAGGTCTTCTAAAATATATCCTTTTCAAGGACCAGGGTGTCAGACTTTTATTAAAAAAAGTTAATTTGTTTAGTATTTTGGAAACCGTTGAAATTATTTTATTACATTTTGTCATTCTTTTGATCAAAAATTAATAATATCCTAATCTTCTTCAAGCCAAAAACGGAGCCTCCAATTAAAATTTTTCATGATTAATTTTTTTATAAATTGAACGTAGAATTTTTTTCCAAAATTAGAAAAATATCCACTGGCGTAAAAGAAGAGGGGGTAGTAGGAAGAGACCCACTAGTATCTTCTCCCATGGTGGAGATTTTAGTTTCTGAATTTTTCGCATCCTATATCTCGATCTAACATAATTATGTCTATAAAGGATAACATCAATAAACTTAACAAAAGTTCGACACCCTGTGTTTTGAAAGTGATACATTTTATGGAGACATAGTGGTAAATGGTTTATGGCACCCATCTCTGAGACACACTGTAAAATACATCCATATAGGTACGAAGTTCGGTACTAGTAATTGAAGTTCTTGTGTAAAATTATTAAGAAAAGGCGACATCGAATTTTGTGCATCTGTTCTGATACTTTCCTAGGTACTAACCGGTACCAAGAACCCAAAAAAAATGTTAACAAAGACTTTTGCTTATTCAACTAATCTTTGTCGGAGTATCTATTATTTTATGAAAATAACAACTAAACATCTAATAATGTTAAGAAATTCACAGCCTCTTCATATCAGAAAATATATTAATGCCAATTGTAAAAAAATATCGGAAAAATCATGTTGATGAGGGTACTTGAAAGTAGGTACGTCATGAATAAGAAAATGAAAATTTATTGCGATCGCAATTTCTTAGAGAGAACTCTTAATAAAGTTATTATTATAGAAGTATTACCTATAATAATTTATCTAGAATATTTTCTTAAAGAAAGAGCGACTAAAAATATAATTGAGTGTGACAATTATAATTATTTTACCGAGATTACCGGCCTAAAAATAATTATAAAATAAGATATCCGATTTCCAAAAATTTTCTCATCACAGAGCCAACCCAACTCCACACACAACAAACTCATCTACAACGCACGTACTTCCTCCTGACACGCTTATCCTGCCAGCATGATCCTTTCCGCCCCGATCCTTGGCGCTTTGGCGGGAGAAGTTTCGTAATTCACTCAGAAAAGTTCGTTCACCACGTCCGGGACCGCGAAGCTCTCGACGTTCGAACCGTGCCAAGCCGACGAGCAGCGCGAAACGACTGCGGACGGCCAGAACGCGCCAGACTCGGGCCGCGGGCGCAAGCGCCACCCTTGCCTTATCTCCGGGGGACAGATGAATATTTTAATTCGGGGCTGACCGAGAGCAGGTGACTGAATGAGGATGACAGGGGAGACCGCGGGTCGGCGCCTCTTATTTGAGGATCTTCTAATAAGGAGTTGTCGTTGCACGGATTCGCTCTGAGGTTTGAATTTTTTTCAACAGACAAGGGAAGAGCTGTCTTTAATTTAAAACTTTCCACCCTCATACCTTAAAATTTGAACGACGCTGCTGAAACGCCGACTATAGTGGTTTTTGTCACCAATGACGAGGAGTTGGTTTTCATGAATTTCTCAAATTTTTAGGTGGCCCATCTTAACATTTGTGACAACACATCAAGAAATTCAAAATTTTAAATACATCCCCTATACTAACAGGGATGAAATTCCATGTATCTTTAATAAAGGCTGATCCACTACAACAGTCCCACATCGCACACTTTAATAAAATGCTATTCGGTTAAATTAATTTGAAATTTGTTGGTGTCAACAAGTTTACTAAAAAATTAGTTGAATGAGCGAGAACCAATTAAGCGAACATGTAAATTTCAGAATGAAGTTTTATTTAATTAAATGTTCAAAATGTGCTCCATCAACCTCATGGAATATTCTAGCCCTTGTTCCATTTTTCGTCGAACGTTTTCAACATACCCGCTGTAATTTGACATTCTATAATTGCACTAGCGATGCGATGATGCGAAAGTTCATTTTGCTACCAAAGAAAATTGTCCGATGAGGTTTTTTCTCTATGGTCAAGAAGAAGATAACATCTGAAATGTCAACTTAAATTTCAAGGAAACTTACCTTTTCTTTTAATCAACATCTATACAACCCCTAAATGGGACTCGACCTTTTAAATCTTGAAAAGCTGGGGTAGGTTTGAATGTAATAGTTTCAATCAAAGAAAATAAATTTTTCACTGTATTTTTGTTTTGGTTTTTTCTCAGTTTAATGCTCCGGAAAATAAAACCAATAAAGGAAAAAAAGAAAAAAAAAAGAAAAAAGTTACAGGTGCTCAAGGCTGCATTTTTTTTTTTTTTTGGTCGTGGAAATCTTTCAGAATATATAATATGATGAGCTGACGAGCATTAATACAGTCGAACAGACGAAACAGTTTCGTCTTTGTATCAAAACCTATGTGATTAGTGTCATTAGGTGAATAGATTATGTTTGCTTATTCAAAATATAAGAAAGCACTGGCTATAAATATTTCATCATGATCTATAAATAAAATGACAAAATGTAACTAGAAAATTGAGAATGTTCTGTCACTTATTATAGCAGGGCTTAAAATTAACAACTTTATATGAAAACTTCTATTTTTATTACCAACACAATTCTTTCTCACTTCACTCTCCTTTGAGTAGCTTCAAATTTTAAATAAATCCCTACAGATATTTGGATATATTGAAAGTAGTTAACTACATAAAGCATATGAACTGAGTTTCAATAATAAATAAAAGCTGAAACAGATAGTAGAATTGAAGGAAGAATTTGAAATATTCTAAACTAGTAAACGCTCAGGACTTTTTTTTGGAAAATACCTGCCGGCATATTACATCCGCTTTCATGTAATAATTAATTGTAATTGTTTTTCAAAGAACGTTCAAAGGCGTTTTGTTTATTTGAAAAGTTTTTTTTGTTATAGAAAAATTCCAAAACATCCTATAGAGTGTATAGATCTCTACCAGGATAATTTGACCTACTAAAAAAATAATTGGAATCATGAATAATTGTGAAAAACATTTTAGAAATGTATACAGGTGTCCCAGAATGAAGCGGACAAACTTCTGATGTAGAATATCTAGGTACTTGATTTTAAAACAAAAATCTTAATGCAATACCTTCTAAATTGAGTATTAACCCAAGCAGCATTTTTAGGCACAATTAAGAGACATTTTCGTAACAATTGTTTCGGTACCAGACACAAATAAGAAACACTTAGCCACATGTATCCGTTCGTTTCGAAACTTGTTACGAACCATGTGCATTAGTAAATGGGCGAATTGCATGTGTTTCAGTGCGTTGGCACTAGAGCGTTTCGAATGTTGTTCTGAAAAAGGATCGAAACATGTTTCGCTACTTATAACGAAACAGTTCTGAAACAGTTTCGACACAAGTGGATCTTCAAGCACATTCACGTCTGCGCAGATGTACATGAACTATTCATTTCATTATGATTTTACTTCTTGGTGTTGGTGCTGTAGATTATTATTTCAGTGAAGACAGATCACAGATGGAGAGAATTCTTTCATGGCCGATGCTGTTTAGAACGGTGTTTGAAAAATGGTGTCGTTTCCCGTGACTTTGGCGGTGTATTGTGCGTTGCTCTCTGGAATATTTTTCAAACGACGACCAGTGTACCGAGTGAATTTTAATAAATCTTCCAGAAGTTTAAGGGGCTGCTTCGATTATAATATTTTACATTATTAGCAAAAAAAAATAGTAAGTAATTAAGAGAAAGCAATTATTGTAAGATGCATTTTTTGACGCAAATATTAATTGTAGAGCAGATATCGGTAATTATAGTTAACAAAGTAGGTATGCTATACAGATTTATATTTATTTTTAAAAGTTTCGATCACAAATTTACTTAACCTCCAAATCACGCTCAAAATATATACGCAATTAAACATGGCGTATATAATATATAACATAATACTTTTATTATCAAGTCTTTTCTATTACCAAACCCACCAAATTTCATTTGCGTATTTCGACCGGTTTCAGATCAAATAAATAAATCGTCAGTTTTTAAGAAAATCTATAACACCCCGTATCTGGAAAACGCTGCAATTATTTCAAAATATTTTCGTATTTGTTGCAAAACAATTGGTTCGATCAAAATATGTAACCGTTGCTTTGAAACTCTACCGAAACATTTGTTTCAGAACAAAAATAGTCACAATTGTTTCGTTTTTGTTACGAAACGTTGGATCCGAATCATAATTGACACAGTTGTTACGAAAAAGTGTCGAAACAATTGTTTCGAATCATAGTGTGTTGAACTTGTTTCGAAAATGTTTCAAAACTTTTTTAACTGACACAAGCAGCTTAAAATTATTCGGTTATGTTTCGGTTTGTTTCGAAACGTCCAGTTTGTGTCTATTTGTTGCTAAAATGTGCCTAAAAATGCTGCTTGGGAACGAACCCAAGTCAAGTTAACCACGGTTTGGTCAGCCACACTTTCGGCCAGAGACGCTGAAAAAATGAATTTTAGTTGAATTTTAGCTTAAAAAGCCTCCGAAATTTTAAAATAATGGCTAGCGCTTTCCGTCACGCGCTTTCCGCCACGATGCCACGGACTTAATAAACCGAAAAAGATAATTTTTGCTGAAATTTTGCTGAAAAAAGTCCGGCATTTTATAACAATGGCCAGTCTGACACGTTTTTGGCCATGGACATCGAAACTGAAAAAAATCATTTTTGAAAAAGTCAGAAATTTTATAAAAATGGCCAGTCATGCTTTTGGTCACGGCCTTAATAATCTAAAAAAAAAATTGCTGAAAATTTGCAGAGAAAGGTTCGATATTCAATAATAATGGCCAGCCACGCTTTTAGCCACGGATTTGATAGACTGAAAAAACTAATTTTTAGTGAAATTATGCTCAAAAAAGTCTTAAATTTTATAATATGGCCCTCCACGCTTTCAGCCATGGGCTTAGAAACTGGAAATAGCATTTTTGTTGAAATTTTGTTGAAAAAAATTTGAAAATTTTATAATAAATGGTCAGCCATGCTTTCGAAAACGGACTTGTAAAACTGAAAAAACAAATTTTTCGTGAAATTCTGCTCAAAAAATACGGAAGTTTTATAAAAATGACAATCCACACTTTCAGCCATGGGCTTAGAAAATATCCCTCTCCCTGGCCGAAAGCGTGGCTGTCCGAAGCGATTAACTTGACTTGGATTATTAACGAAGTTACAGGGTGTTCAATGTTCAAAAAAAAATATTTTTTTTGTATAACTGCAAAAACGCTTTTCGTTGTTTTTATATAGATTGTTAGTCTAATTTAATAACGTGTGTGACTTGAACCAGGGACGTACGGTAGATAGCGGTTCAGCTTTTTTAGGGTCTAATTCTTACGCCACTGCATATTATTATTATTATTTCACTTTTACATATTATACAGGGTGCTCATTTTATGTGGAAACATTAAAATACATCGAAAACTAGGCATCGATGAAAAAAGTGAGTAATAAAAGTTAGTCAACTCGAAAATGGACATCCAATGATATCACCTATCGACCAACCTACCCCCACCCACTGGGGGTAGGGGCAGCAACTTTGCAATCATAATGAGAACCCACGTTTTTTATTGCAGATTCGGATTTTACGGGTGAAAACACGTAAATTTCTGCCCCCTCACCCCTCCATAAAGGTGGCGCTGAGCGAAACTTTGAAACTTTGGTTATAGGTTAAACGTAGGATTTGTCTTATATATTTGTCTCGATTAATGGACCTTTTTGGCTCAATTTCAGTATAAGATAAATCGCAAAAAAAATTGGTAATTCCATCGATTACAGCGCTATAGCTATCAAGAATCGAACAAATCATTGGTCGTCCCCCCTCCCCTCCTCCTTCTGCGTGGAGGGGAAATAGGGTAGTAATTTCCTACATGTTTTCACCCGTAAAATCTGAATCTGGCAATAAAAAACGTGGGTTCTCATTTAAGATTGCAAAGCAGCTACTCCCCACCTCCTGGGGGTAGGGATAGGTTGATCGAGTTTGGTATCATTGGAGTCCCCTTTTAAGGACGAACCACTTTTATTACCCACTTTTTTGATCCGCTTCGTATAGTTTTTCATATATTTGAATGTCTTCAGATAAAATGAGCACGCTGTCCAGGAAAATATTTTCCAAATTTGGACCTTCTAGAAAGCGCGGTTGCCAAGTTGTCATTATGTAACTCTTAAATTTGGGAGCCGAAATATTGACGAATATAGGTATGAATTTTACAAAACGAGCAATGAGGCGAGTTTTTTATGTGAGTAGAATACTATATTTTGTCCATGACAAAAAAAAACTTTACATAGTTACCTACTCAATAAAATTTTTTGTCTTTACTCCTAATAAAAATTTACGAGTCGTTTGTCGTTTTGTATTTATGTGTTTACCTACATGCAAATACATTCGCCCACCGCCAGCAATAGCACAGGGAGGGAATACATAATTATCTGACCTCACCTTTTAAGCCAAATGCGCTTATTCATTGACAAGAACTCAAACTGTTATTAATAATCGGTTATTATTAATCAATTAATCAATTAATCACTAGTGAATAGTGATTAATAAGTGTTAATATATATGTACTTCTTGCATCAGGAAACCCATGCATATTGAACATATATTATTAAATAGTCGTGGACGAAAAGAATTTTACGCCTCAAAAATATAACATGTTATTGATTTTACGATTCGGTTTGACTAATAACAAAGGCAAACAAAACGTTATAAAAAAAATAATCTAAAAATCCTATACTCTTTTCAAGTTAACCTCGTTAGGGTTACACATAAATACAACAAACCTGTTATGCTTCCATACAGCACTGCAAAATAACAAACAAATTAAAAGCTCTACAAAACGAATATAGCTTCCCGTATTCCGCTTCGAAAAATGAAAAACATGAACCGGTCGGCATCGTTTAAAAATCAGCAATGATTGTTCTTTCGACACCGCTTACCCGGCGAGCACAAAACAAGTCCAAATACTCGAATCAGCTCTGTACAACGCGGACAACGCCAAACGCCACCCGCCAGAGTGAAAGCCCCCTTTCTCTAAGCTAAATAGGTACCGGCAATTTTACGTCAGTGATTCAGAAAATAACACGACTTTATTAAGCGCAAACTCTATTATGGTAGAACAGGAGGTTACAAGTTTTTGTTTACTCCGTTCTACACTCACTTTCTTCCGCAAATTGACAACGCTGGTCTCCCCAATGATAAAATATCGAATCTGTCGAAAGCTCGCTGATTCTTGTTTATTTTACCGATCCTGTATTTCTAGTCCTATGGCACTAGGACCGCACTTTTGCCGAAAGCTTGCATTATCGATTAGAAAAATACTCATAAATACAGCAGGGACAACTAGAACGACGGAAAAGTTGTAAATATTGATGTTGATTGGATTTCTTTTTACATTTTTTTTTTTTTTTAGTAATCTGTTCCGCCTTTTTATGATAGTTATATTGATTTAGTTTTGATGAATATACTGCTGGCAAGTTTTTTATTTCATTAGGTATAATGTAGTCTCTAAAAATGACATTCATGGGTTCGAACTAAATCTAATTAACAACTGAAAACTTCAAAATAATATTAAAATACTTCTTTCGACAAGGTCACAACCTTGTCGAATTTTTCTTAAAAATTATAGCTATCTAAATCTACTTGCTAATTATTAAAGAATTGCAAGAGTAGAAGAATATTTTCAATAAGAGTAACACGTCGACGACACGTTTAGTTATAATCACTATCATCGACGGTTCACCAGATTGATTGGTGGGTAATAAAACAAAATTTTCTCGTTGAGGAAATCTTGATTCTAGTTGATATTTAAATTACTCACGTCAGGTTTGTTCAACTGAGTAGAAATACAAAATCTGGTATTAGAAGATTTCCTAGGGAGTTTGTAAACTGTATTCGACAGCATATCTTGAGTATTTTAAAGAGTTTTGGTCTTATGCTAAGCACAGGTAAGGAGATTCTAGTGCCCGTAGGGATGTAGGGATGTAACGAATTGTATTGGAAGGTTGCTCGAAAGCTCGGTGAAATTATAAATGGTTTTTGAATCGTTCGTTCATGGATGTTTTGGTAACTAACGAGTAGCAGTGTTTCGGACAGAAGTTCATGTACTGGCATATAAAAATTTGTTTCCCTTTTGTTGAAGCAGTTTTCATAATTCCTGCAAAAATGAAGTTTTAATTTTCTTCAACTGCAAGGGAAAATTAAACTCCTTTTTTTGTTTAGTAGTTATTTTCTCTCGCAACAGATACTCTCGCAACAAATTAATAAAATAAATAAGTTTCAACATTGAAGAAAGAGTAAAAAAAAAAGAAAGAAGAATCTACAGTGTGCCTTTTTCTGGCGCTGAACGGGCAACTTTCCCTCGAATTTTTAAAAGACTTGATAAAAACTTGATTTTATGCCTTATGAAAATAATTACTGACACTTCTCTTGGAACGACGGAACGGCAATTTGATTTAAAGTGACTCAGTTTACCACATCGGCAGCATTTTTTTGGAATTTTGGAGGGACCCCCTGCACGGTCTTCGATATTATGGACGTTTTCTATCGAAATCGGAAGTGCTGATGATGGCTAATTTGCTGGTAATTTTTCCAACATCCCAATTTTTGTTATATCGGCATTCCAACGATCATACCACTCTTAGACGTCCCTAAAGTTGGAAGAGCAGGGTCAGCAGAACATAAATTTTATAAAACCACAATTAGACGCTAATTTGGCGCTAATTAAATGCACTAATTAAAATTGTAATGCTCCATTTTTTCTAAGAAAAACGACATGTTCTGCCAGCTTTAGATAAAGCTAGCAGAACATGAGTTCAAAAATGCCTGAATCAGCATGATATATCCATGTCAAAATGCTCGAACAATTAAACGCTAATTAAGTGCACTAATTAAAACTTTTTGAAAATTTGTAGCATTTTTAAGTTTTGAAGAATTCCGAAGTTTATAAGTTCTCTAGTTTCGAAATTTTAAAAATTCTGCGAAGTTATGAAATTTTAAGTTAGGAGATTTTAAAGTTTTGGTCACTTTGGATGTAGGTAGTTCCGGAAATTTTGAAGTTTTTGAATTTTTTAAAGCTCTGGTCGTTTTTGAATTTTAGGAATTTCTATGTTTCATGATTTTGGAGTTTTAAGCATTTTTGAAGTTGCGAAGTTTGAAATGTTTCAAGTTCTGGAGATTCGAAAATTTTGAGTTTCTGGAATTTTGAAGTCCTAAACCGGAAGTTTTCAGAATTCTAGTGCCTCCGGCATTTTTGGAAATTTTTCAAGTTTTGAAATTTCTAAATTTTCAAGTCTGATTTTGTAGTTTTGAAGAATTTTTCAGTTCAGAATTTTCTGAATTTTTTGTTTTCTAAATTTTTTAAGTTTTGAAGTTGGGAAACAATTTAAAGATTTACAGCTTAGGAACTCCAAAAATTTTGTTTTAAATGTATGGGAGTTTAAAAATTTTCGAAAGTTCTGGGAATTTTGCGATTAATGTAATTTTGAAGTTTGGAAAACGTAGAGAATTTCATGGTTTTGAAGAATTTGTAAAACTTTCAAGTTTTGAACTTTTTATAGTTATAAAATGTTTGACATTTCGGAAATTTAGAAAATTTTGGGGAAATTTAGTAGTTTCGCCAATTCCAACGATGTGATAATTTTTTTTTACGAATTTTAAAGTTTAGGCTCCCCCAAAGAAAATTTCTTTCTATAAAAAAAACATTTTTGCCTGATACCTTCAACATTTTTTTTGGAAAAGAGCTGGGTGCCGAATTTAATTTTGCCCCGCGCCCCAAAAAGCTTTGACCGCCTCTGTTTGGTACGGTCTTTGACAGTATTTTTCTTATTATTATTGCAGGAAATTTCATGTTCATTGAGGTCGAAGACGCTGACTTACGTAAAGACGTTAAGCTGGAAACTATTCCACAATCTTTTTCAATAATCAAAATTCTCGAATCTCCAGAACTTCCAGAACTTAAAACATTTCAAACTTCGCAACTTCAAAAATGCTTAAAACTAGAACTCCAAAATCATTTTAGAAATTCCTAAAATTCAAAAACGACCAGAGCTTCAAAAACTTCAAAATTTCCGGAACTAGAGAACTTCATATAAATATTAAGTCTATAAAACTTAACATTCCAAAGTGACCAAGACTTTAAAATCTCCTAACTAAAAATTTCATAACTTCTCAGAATTTTTAAAATTCCGAAACTCGGCAACTTCGGAATTCTTCAAAACTTAAAAATGCTACAAATTTTCAAAATTTTTAATTAGTGCACTTAATTAGCGTTTAATTGTTCGAGCATTTTGACATGGATATCATGCATGCTGATTCAGGCATTTTTGAACTCATGTTCTGCTAGCTTTATCTAAAGCTGGCAGAACATGTCGTTTTTCTTAGAACAAATGGAGAATTAAAATTTTAATTAGTGCATTTAATTAGCGTTTAATTAGCGTCTAATTGTGACTTTATAAAATTTATGTTCTGCTGACCCTGCTCTTCCAACTTTAGGGACGTCACTCTTAGCATAATTCATTAAAAATCGGCCGATTCTGGCTAATATCTGCACATCAGACCACCTCAATTCATGCGTAATAGGTCATTAAATCTTTGATATTGCGCAATGCTTTGACCAAATATACTTGAATGGATTGGGCTGTATCACCTCCTTCCTCCTAACTAAATTAGCGGCTAAAAAGAAAACACCAAACACAACACCGTACTGGACCTGGATTTTATCCCACTTCTGTGTTGGCAATTAATCAAATAGACACCATGAGAAGAATACGTTTATTATTCAACAATAACAATTATAACAAAAATGAACAGTAATCGATTAGTTACCGACAGCGGCTGGTTTTATCCCAACACCATGACCATGAGATTTTAGCACAGTTTTTCAAATTTAAAACTTCGCTGAAATTTGGAATTCAATTTGTGAAGACGTATTTTTAGACTCACTGTTCTATGCTAGGATGCTTGAAAACCTCCAGAGAAGGTTCCTGGAATACCTTAAGTACTTTCTGTACCGATTGTTACCGCAATCCCTGAGTTGGGACTTCTATCACGCTTCAAATTGCAAGGTCATTCAACTCATCAGTGTATGCAAAACAACTCCGTGCTATCCATGTGTAAACTATTTGGTGAACAACTTACGATCTCTTGTCAGAAGAGAACTTCGAGGTGTCGAGGCTAGGTGCACATATCATCCGAATGCATTCTGTTTCAACAGCTCTTGAACATGGTTGCTAGAAGCGACAGCTTAGACAAATAAATGTATCTCAAGGGTAGTGTATTATTATTAGAATTGTTATCTTCTTGACATTTTTGTTTTTACCACACTCACTTAACAACTTTTCCCACTAACTCATGTCTGGTTAATATAAATAAACAGATACATAAATAAAAAAGTCCTAATAGTTATTTCCATTACCTACTTTTATATGATTTACAACGAATGAAGACTTAATTCTGCTTTCATCATTCTGTAAACATTAACAGGTATGCTTGGAAGTGATAGATTTACAAAATTTCAAAATAAAAGTCAAAATCATCATAGATTGTCATATTGTAACAACCATTAGGTACCTACCTCAAATTTCGTTTTTTTCCATTTGTTTCTTAAATTTATCCCTTAACTTTATCAACAGAACCAGGAAAGTAAGCCCTTTTCGGGTGCTGTTGCTCATCGACAGTTTTACTTTTTCTTAAAAAAATAAATTAATTCTAATTTTAAGTGATCTTCAATTCCTCTAACGCCTCCTTTTCACCTCGAAAAGGATTTAATTTCTAAACAGTTTCCTGAATTCCCTGGACTTCGCTGTGATGACCTGAAAGACTTTTAATATTTTTTAGTCAGACTTCTTACGACTTACACCTCATCCGTCTCCATTTTTGAATCGATGTGATACTTTAATTACGGTTGCTGTAGAATAAGATAACTATCCTGATGATGGGGTAAAACCCGAAATCGTTACACAAGCTAGAAAATTTATAAAATTATACTCTTATGACCTGAAATTTTCCTTTTTTATTTACTCCACCGAATGTCTATTTCTGCCTTCAAATGCCAACACTTCAGCCTGTGAATGACATCTAAAATTATAGAAAACCGTCTTCTTGTAAAACCGCCATTGTAGGTATCTCAGTCAAAATCTCTCTAGACCAAGTAGTTTCTAATGAAAACACTAATTATTGTCATAAGCCAAGTTCAACAGATTTAAGGATTAACTTTCTCTCAATAAATTTTGCTTCAAGTTGAAGTTCCTATCTTCTTATTTGGAATCATTCTCTGATTGGAGCTGCGTCCTTCCGGGTAGAACCCCCCCCCCCCCCCCCCGTTGCAGAGAACGGGCTCTTCGGGGCATTGATGGACTGACTCTGCATGTTTTTGGACATCCCTGGCAGTATAGCCAAGAAAGAGCTGCCTAAAGCGATATCTGACGATCGCTTACAGATGAGCGGGTAGTCTTCTGTCCTGACTCCTGAGTCCTGAGTAGTACTTGTGGGAACGATTGGATTTGCGGACTAGTCAGTTGTAGAAAACTGACTACTGGAAGATTAGTGTAGATAGGAAAAGACAGTCAGGAGGTAACATGCTCATAACTAAAGAAGCTAGTGTTTTTAGTGTGTGATTCCGAAATCCCTTGGAGAAGGTTTAGAAATTCACTAGTTGGGCTACGATCCTCCTAACTAATCGATGACGAAGTGTTCACCACAGAGTAAACTTTAAAAAAAACAAGCGAAATCTTTTATTATAACAATAATGCAAGAAAACCAATACAAAGGTCCACCACAATACCATTATAAAACAAAACTATAACTCGAAGTCCAACGAACAAAAAAAAATAATAATAAAGCGAAACTTATTCAGCCGCGGCGAAGCCCCATTGTTATCTTACTTGGATTTTTGTTGGTTGTCAGCTCGGCAGGGGCTCTCCAAACAGTACCGCAATCCTTCCTTACTAGGCATCCATCTTTTGTCCTTACAAATGAGCGATTTGTAATCGACTCACGAAAGAAGAATGGGACAAATAATAGTTAAGATCGAAAACGAGACAAATAACATTATAAATGAAAAGTGACTACGCTGTCTGCGATAAGGGACCTATTTTCCTGGGGAAGCGCCACCAAGCTTTATGCCAGGGGAGAGATTGAGTCAACACGAGCATTTATTTATTTATTTATTATTCATATGATAAATACAGCCAGAAATGATTCTACCAGTACAGGATTCTGTTTGCTATTTATTTTTCTTCACAGGGATATTTTGCATAGTAAGAGATCCATGAACCAGGTTTGTAAGAAATTATGATATCTCCTGTACTGGTCAGATGAAAAAGAGTGAAAATTTCTTTTTAACGAACCAGGGCACATAAATAATCATTGTTTAGATTTTCCTCTCTGACTTTACCTAAACTCTCCCCGGCGTTAATTGCATTTGACTTTATTTAAATCGTTTCCTATTCTACTATTATTCATTAACGATGGTTTAATACAACTAAAAATTTTTCCATCAAGTTTGAAACCATAACAAGAGCAAGTTTATCCTACCTGACTAGCCTAGTTTAGTTTAGTACCTCCCAATGAACCTACTACGGTTGCCTGGTTATCTAATGTAATCACATTCACTACTGCTATGTAGAGTTCGAGCGGCTTCGTGTATAAACATAAAACTGATCTAATTGGGTCAAGTATCAAGTTTCGATTCATACATGTATGTACCTGCACGTTATTATATGAGCAATACTCAATGGACTTTACATTTGAAGTTTAGAGCTGTTGAAGTACATATACTCATATTCCGTGATATCATTGAAATAATAGTAACCTAATTTGATGTATCAAAAGCTATTATTATGGGGGAAATGGATAGCTGGAGAGGTGCGGTGCGGATATACAAATGGAAGGATTGTAGAAATATTCATTAGATGAAAGTACATACTTAGGTACTTGGTAGCCTATGAATATATTTTTTTTTAAGAAGTGATTAAGCAGTCTATCATACTGAAGTTTTTATTGCCTAATAATGATTGATGTACATTTAAAAGTACTCCTTGACACGACAATTTCGTCTAAGTTATTCAGATATTAGTAATTGTTACCGATACTTCTCCTTTTAAGAGCTGGGTTTCTTCCCTAAAAGTAGAAGTTAGAGGGGTTATTGTTTTTATATCAAACTTGTTGACATGAAGAACTTGATAAATAATGTAGGAAAGTAGACTTGGTTTAAAAATTGATCCAACGGTGTCATTTTTGCCGATCACTATACCTTATAAAAACGGAATCCTTAGACGATCCCTGAAAAAACGAATATCTGCCATTGACGCATATCTCGCAGAGAGAAACAAGTTGCCATACTTTAACAATGACATAGCTTGGGGCGATAGAAACCAAGTTCAATTTAATTCTGGTAAAAACCAGGCAGTTATCTTCTCCTCAAAGGCCAACGTTTTGGAGCCAGATATGATGATTGCGTGATATTCTCTTCCTCTATAGTCATCTAGAAGAAATTTTGTACACCTTAACCTCTTATATAAGGCTCAAATCCGACCATCCATTGAGTACTTATTACCTGTTTGGAGCTCAGCTGCTCCTAAACATACGCTGAAATTACCTGACTCTGTTCAGAAAAGAGCCATCCACTTGACCGAGGACCCGGATTTTACTAAACTTTAGATATTCCCGAACATCGAAGAAAAGTATCTGACCTGAGCCAGTTTTACAGATATTTTTATGGGAAGTGCTCAAAAAATGTTGCCCGTTTGATCCAAACTCTCGTCCGAACTAGAATGAGACCGGGTAGAAAGACACGTCGAGCCTCAACAGATCATTTCTATCAGGTTCAGATCGTTACACCTCATACCACCCAATTTAAAACTTCTTTCATGCGTATAGTCGCATCTCTTCCAATAGCATTTCAAAAGGTGGATTTCCTGGGGAATACCACCTGCAGTGATTCAAAGCCAACTTGAATCGATAATAATTCCGCTTATGCACCGCTCCCATAGCGTCCTAGTGACTCCCCTGCAGTGGTGCATGCGCATTTTCAATAAAAAATATAAATAAAATCCCTGATTTGTCTGCTTATCTCTCTGTCAAAATCGAAGTTATCTGGAGTGGATTACCATAGGCAAAATTAAACTTAAAAATTATTATGAAGCCAAAAATAAATTTTGGTCAATTTTAGACGAGGATGGTAGCCAAAAACATTATATTCGGTTATCCTGACATGCGTAAAACACCATTTTGAGGAGATTTGATGTACCTACCTTCAAAATTATTTTTCAAAAAATTTATTTTTGTGATTTTTTCGCAAGGAAAAATACCGGTGATCTAGAAAAGAATCTTAAATAAGTTTTAAGAACATCACTGACATACCAATGTTCTTAAAAGGGCATATGTTTCCTGAATTCTGCATAAGGATAGGTATAACCTACCCAATTTGGCATCCAAAACAAAATACCTACTGGATTATACATACAGGGTGTCCCAGCTTATTCGAAGCGGTCTCTGTAGGCCAAACGATGAACTTTTTCGAAAAACTTTTTTAAAATTCAAGTACAGAATCACAATGGCCATAATTTAAAATTATTTTGGAGTATAAAGAGTGTCCCATATGACAGTGACATATCAAAGTTATGTTTTTTTAAATGGAAAGCTCCTATGTTATTGCATTTTTAGATTGTCTCAGAAGAGAAAATAAGATTGGCTTTTACAGTTGGTGTTTAAATTCAGAAGTTTTTGAGTTAAGTGAAAATCATCATTTTTGAAGTACAACGAAAACGGCTAAAGATAGAGAAAAACGGCTTACATATCCCTATTTTAACTTTTCATGTACTATCCTATGATGTAGATGAAATTTTTATACAGGGTGATAAAAATTTCGAAAAATTCTGAGATTTCTCCACGTGTCGCCAAATAAAAAAATCAAAGAAAGTAAAAATGTTTCTATACCATAGGATAGTACATAAAAAGTTAAAATAGGGACATGTAAGCCGTTTTTCTCCATCTTGAACCGTTTTCGTTGTACAGGGCATTGAACTTGAAAAATGACGATTTTCACTTGTTTATAACTCAACAAACTTCTGAATTTAAACACCAACTGTAAAAGCCAATCTTATTTTGCAGACAATCTAAAAATGCAATAACATAGGAGCTTTCCATTTAAAAAAACATAACTTTGATATGTCACTGTCATATAGGACACTCTTTATACTCCAAAATAATTTTAAATTATGACCATTGTGATTCTGTACTTGAATTTTCAAAAAGTTTTTCGAAAAAGTCTATCGTTTGGCCTACAGAGACCGCTTCGAATAAGCTGGGACACCCTGTATATGTATATATGCATATATGAATTTTAAGTGTAAAATATTTTTACATGATTTCATTTTTTGAGTTTCTAAAATATATCGCTAAAATCTAATTTGTTCCTAGAAAAACATTTTTTTTAACATCCAATGCGAGTTTTTCATTGAAAGCTGCGCTTTTAAAATGTTAATATTTCCCAGTGTTGTAGATATTAGGGGCAAAGAAACCTCGGCCACCTTCAAATCTCCGCCTCTGACATTTGAAAAAAAAAACTGAACTGGCATTACAAAAATAGCTAAAGTTTATGATGAGACATGTACGTACAAAAACTGAGTTCTGTGTCTCAAACAGTACCCGTGATATCGTCAAAAAACTGAAGAAAAAAAATTTATCTCAAGAACTGCGAATTTCCGGACACAAGTTTACAGAAAATTTTTTGTTTATGTTTTACCAAGGAATCTCGCTTTGATTTTTTTTCGCGATATTCAAGATACATCCTGTATATTCCACAAAAAAAGCAGAGCTTTTTTGAGAGTTTCTTATTCGCTCTGAAAATATGAAAAACATGTTATCAGTTAGGTACCTACTGATAACAGTAGTTTTTCTAAATTTTTCTGACTGTATAAATCTCGCGGTGATCTCCATTCCTGAAAAAAAAATTTGGGGACTTTCTCGCAGTTGCATTTTTCATTCATAACTATAGGGTCAAATTATTATTCAAGCACCAAAACATAAATTATATTATAGGATTTACTAGTGGCATTTCTTTCTTACAACCTTTACAACCGGCTGGAGGTGGCCTCAAGCTTCGATCTTCTTACTATTCCGATGCGGCCAGAGCTGATTTCGGTAGTTCTTTGTTCATGTCTACCGGCGTGTGCGGGGTGAAGGAAGGACGGATTCCCTGAATCCCTGTGCAAATTTGAAAGAGTCTCAGATTACGCGGTAATTTACGGGGCAAATGCAGAGACTGCAAGTGGGATATTGATACCGACACTTGAAGAGGATCCAGAGAAAGAAGCCGATGTTCAACTATACATACAAGAAAATCTCTGAAAGGACTTATAAGTCAGTAGCGTCGCTGCAGAACTTTCTATAGTATAGTTCTATAATATCTAGTTCTATAATATAGTCGTAGACAAAATAGTATCTTCTAATTGTGAAGAATGGCAGTTATTCACTTGGACGATTTCAACAATTGCCTACGGTTGGTGTTGAGATTTTTGTTGTCGTGAACAATAGTCTCATCATTCTCCCCTCGTTGAAGCTAAAATGAAACAACATTCGGACAACTTAAATAAACCTATTACCCAATTGACATTTTCCCTTAGTAATTAAAATAAAATCTACCCTTCTAGGAACTGTGCGTAGGACCAACAATATTCACCTGCGGAAAAAGAGTTCATCAAAAAATCACATAGGCTCTTAAACTAAACTGATAGAGCCCAACAGGTCTAGCGAAGAATGAGAGTTCTTATGCAAATTCAGTCGGGCATATCTCATAAAGACGTTCCGCAAAATGAATCCGTTCCTTTGTCTATTTCTATTTCTAATAACAAGCTAAAAATTGTCGCTTAAGGTGCATTTTATTTTGATTTTGACAGCTTTACAGGGCAGAGAAATTTAATTTTCCTGATGATATAGGTATGCAACCAGAAGTTTATCATAATTTTAGGGAGTAATAATTGTTACCCAAATGAATCAGGCCACATTCTTCTAGTTACTGTGTACAGATTGCAGACTATGACTAGGAGAAGGATTATAACACAGAAAACTTTTATCGTAAAAAAATACTTTCGAAACTAAATCAAAACAGATTTGTGAATTCAAAAAACATGCGATTAGAAGCTAGGTACTAAAATAACCATTTTCTTCAGATAAAATTTATTCAAAGAAAAGTTGATACATGGGTAACAATAATTAATTCAAGGAGAATTATTCTTCCAATTTATTTTTATCAAAAAGCTATACTAAGAGATTTTAACTCATTTTCATTGACGATTTGCATGATAATGACTTCCGAGAAGGTGACTTGATAAACATAATATAATCACAAAACTTAAAGTTAGAAAAATCAAAATTTTCAAGTTAAATTTCTTGAAAACCGAAAGTCACTCCAAATATGGTGGCCTTGTTCCAGTCACTAGTAACATGCGATTTCCTCCTCTGGCCTCTAAAAAAAATCATGCGTCACTTCAATAATTGACGATATACTTAAATTGTTTAACGCGGAGGATTTTTCTAACAGTCTCATTAAACATTTTTCAAAATTTACTTTTATGGGAAATTTTTCTTTAGGGATTCAGAAGCAGGGAATGTCTGGAAATTAACGGTGGGTACGTTACGTAAAGTCACCAAAAAAAGCTAAGTGAATCCAGCTTTTTCTTGTTGGCCTCATTTATTTTCCCATTCAAATTTTCTGAATTTGTGAGCTGATAAATTTGGGAGTTTGGACACGCAATAACACAACAAAATAACGTATAAAAATCAATGTAAAATGGAGTATGAACTGAAGTAATATTCAGACATTAGATATCGCAAAAGGCTGAAAGGCAGTTTGCAGTTAGGTAAGGAATTATTTTACACCTAATTCAAGAAAAGTATTTTGCTTTTGCTAAATGAAAGGTTTCTACCAATACATCCTAATCATAATCGCGCGAATTCTTCAGATTCGTATTAATAATTGTAACGCTTATTTATAATTAACAAATGAAAAGATATTCTAATTAGAAAACCGAATTTAGTTTTCGGCGGGGATTTTTTTAGTACTCATAGAGCAACCTGTTCCAAGTATCTACTTTTTGTAATAATATGCTTTTAATTGATATTTTCATTTATATTTTTGCGGACGATAATATTACACAATATGTGTAGTACCTATTCGAAATAATTGAGGCTAATTGAAATATATTTTTGATTTTAAGAAGAGAAAAATAGTTTACAATACCAGCACGTCGGAAGTGGCAGCTGCAGAGTAAATTCCTAATGTTATTCTAGTTTAGTTACCTACGCCACTGTCTGACTGCCCTGAATGAGGCTTACGCCATCGACATTTTTATTGAAATTGATGTCTGCGTTGAATGGATATTTCGAGGTTTTCCTGATCCCGTTGTTTCCTTTCTCGATTAAGGAAGATTGTGGTCGTATCATATCGACACATGCCTTCACAGAGAACTTATGCGAATTGCCCCTTTCGTACACAACGACGGAGCTCTAATTTTAATATTAGTTTTTTACTCCTTCTCTGTCTTATGAGCTTAGACTAGAAATGTAATACTTAGAAAGCACAACTTCTTGGTTGTAAGATCAGGCTTCAATATTGAATATAAAAACTATTGAATTATAAATAATTATAAACAGAACTGACTATGATCACACTTGCGTACTTTTAGGGTAACGAGTGGGGAATAATTTTTTGGGAATAGGGGGAATGAAGGTTTTTTGATTGTGTAAGTAGTCACTACAATAACAAGAAATCGGATTTTTTTTTGTACGCATTCCAATACAATTATTATTGTAAGCCTTAAAGCCACTCTTAAAGCACCCCAAATTTTGACATCAGCTATTAGTTCTTCTGGTGTAGTTCTATAATTAATAGTCCTGAGAAGGATGTAGCAATAGCTCTCAAGCCCAAACATTGATAATAATAAAAATAAAAAATAAAAACACCCTTAGAAACTCTGAACTCACATTTTCTTAAATTATTTGAACTATCATTTTGGACAGGGCATGTTAGCCAAGTCATTTTAGACTTTTCCCGAAAGTTAATTGCCGGCAGAATTTTTTTGATGCAGTTTTGTTCCCCTCTCCTCAGATGTTTGAAGTGCAAAATTATTACAAATTATCCCCAGGCGTTGGCCGCCATCTTGAATTTATAGGGTGTGTTTGTTTTTCCACATTATCTCAGTAGTTTGTGACTTTTAATCTAAATTTGCGGGAAATTTAATTCTCTACATTTCATGTCCAAATAGTTTTTCTGATATTCTTGTTATTTATAAAAATATCACGCATATTAAGCACCCGTGAAGGGTTTGAAATGCAATTTTTGCACTTTTTCACTATTTCCCTCGCAAAGAATGTTCCATATTTCAATGAAAAAGTTATTCCTATACAATTTGCAATAAATTTTATGAATAACACTTTTTCGTACAATTACCTTTTTGCGTTCGGGAACGCGACAAAGCTCGGTAAATGGTTGAAAAATACGTCAAAATCACTCGATTTTGATCTACATTTTAGGGGTGAGGAAGCGATAAAAAAATTGCAGTTCATATTCAAAATTTCAAAGTCCCCTCGCGATGGGGTGGGATAGGGAGTGATTTTTGTGATCAAACGGAATCGCCTCTAAACCAAATAAATGTTAAAAATTAAATATTATTAAAATTAAATTATATAAATATTAAAATTAAGTATTAAAAATTCATAAAAGAAATTATATCTGTGCAGATATGTAGCTTCCATTTTGTGGGTTCTCCAGCAAAAGACTCGAGCACATGTGCCTCCCCGAATTTTTTAAAGTTTTCAAAAATTTCAACAGGGAATTCGATTTTATGTATTTCGTTTTCCCTTGTCTCTCAATGAGTGTTTTGTATTTTTGTGTTTGATCTTATCACACAATTGATCTTCTTAGTTTGATATTGCTTATTACTTCAACCCCCTTAACTCGTTTATGTGATGATTTGCTTCAGCAGGCTTGATGAACCGGAATTGTCTGTCATGACGTAGAGACGACCTTTCATTTTGATGGTCTGATGATGGCCGATAGGCCGAAACATGTAACCGAATAAAAAGAAAATAAAGTCTCAAATTAGTAAAAATAAGACGTGTTCTTTGTTATTGTCAAATAAATATTGTTTGACTGGTTTATTTTTCTTAAACACTATAGTGGTCAGATATAATCAACTCGGAGGGGGAGGGTTAAAAGAGATCACCTTCTAGAATAAATAGTCAATATTTTGTACAACATAATCTCAGTGAGTTTTGATTACAAAAATATTATGAGAGTTAACTTGCAAAGAGAAAGAATTAACTCAAACTCAAAAACTCAACAAGCATCGACTAGTAAGTGATTGCATAAACTTTTGGCGATTTATAAATTAATTAACTAACTTACCAGTAGTTAATTAACTGTTACAAATACGAAAAAAAAACTGCAAGGATTTAAATTTATAAAGAATTTTTTTCTCCGTTAGGTAAGTTATTACACTTTTTTCTAAAACGTCAAGTAACGTCGTAGAATGGGAAAACAAATTCATCCCCCAAAACCAAAATGGCGGCTTTTCCACAAGGCGGGGTAGGAGGTCGCATTTTTTGTTTAGATTTATCACCGACGACAACATCCACGCGAAATTCCGTTTTTCCGCTTTACATTGCAGCATAATCAAATCCTAATTCTATTGAATTAAAAAAGTACAATAAGCTGTTTTTCCGAACTTTGTCGAGTTCCCGGACGAATTGCACGATAAAGTAGTTTCCATTTAAATTTGTTCCAAATTATATAAGGAACCACTTTCCCATTTAAACATGGCGCATTTTTTATACTAGCTTAAAATGAAAAGAGTATAGAAAATATTTGTACACTCTGTACAAATATTTGTTTCATACTTGTCTTCTCCTTTAATAAAAGAGTTTTAGAGTAAAATATCTGATCTGAAACAGACTATTAAGCGAAGATTCGTTGCAAGACAGTAATTTAAATGACAGATAATAAAAACTAACTAGATAATAATAGCTGTGATAAATGAAAATGAACTGAAGTTATGGAGGTGCCCTTAATAGCCTTCTGGCGCTCATGAGTGTCCGTTAAGAATGCTATAAATTTCCATAGGATATAGTCTGCAATTGTGGTCGTTAGCGAAGCCGTGCTCGGGATAGTGAAAGAGGGTGAGTTTGCAACCCCAGTGTTTTGGCTAATTCCCTTTCCAGCACTAAGACATGTGTTATCCTTGCCCAACCCCAGGCCTAGAACGGCGATGTTGAATCATGATGACAATTCAAAATCTATGGAAACCCGCGCACGATCACAGTGTGCTTTGCATCATTTCTAACGCTAGGACGAAATTGAATAAGTTGAGAGAGAGCAAGGATGTACGAAGTCGGTATGGGAGGTGGTAACAAAACATGATGAAACTTTCCGAACTTATGCTTGAAATGTGTTATACCGTGAGAGTCACGTCGGACTTACCTATGATAAAATATGCACAAAAGTATAAGTGCAACGAAAATATGAAACTTAGAAATTCGGAATATTTTTAAAAGAATATGTGAACAAATTGTTTGGTCGCATCAGTTTTAAAGATTAAATATATCATTTTGTTATATTTTTCTTCTTCTTGTATTGAGAAATTCCGATTTTTAAGTGTTACTTATATTTTATTTATTGTCGGAGACGACCACCTTGAGCTCGCATACAATAAAATAAAGGTTTTGCTTCATCGTATAGCTTGACAGATTGAAAAAAAAAGACATCCCTTGAATGAAATCTCCTTGATCACTTTCAACAATAACTGACCTGCTTCATTTCAATAGGATTTGTTTGGTGAATTGTCACGTCATTCTCTATATTGTAGGGTGAGCGAATCAAAGTTGCACAATAATTTATTCCTAGTGCCAGTCAATGGAGTGGCGAATCATCGTATACTGAGTGATGAATAATGATGTGGTGGAAACACGATGGGGTAGATTGATTATTTAAAGTAGTTATCTACGCATGACAATAGTAATTGTAGTTCTATTTGGTTTACTGAAAATTTAGAGGGTCTCCGAATATAAATTGTCAAATGAGGGGAGAGAAGTATTTTAGTTCAGCTATACATTTAGAACAAACAACATTTTTTACTACATTTTTATTTTGTGCATTTCATCAGTTTAAACTTGGAATTTAGGTGCGTTTCTGAAACCATTTATAACGTACCTAATGAAATATTTCAATTGTATTCTTCAGTTACTTATAGATACTTGGTAATAGATCTGCTTGTAAAATGTCTAACCGAACTTGCAGGAGATTTTGCCTGAAATTGACATAGATCTTGGTCCGATTGACAAATCCAGTGATAATATCCGATGACAGATTGTTTGTGTGTCCTCTTCTAATAACTATTCTATTATAGCACCTATCCAGTTCCAGTTCTCGGAGGAATTTAGGAGTTTAGATGGTTCTAAAGATGATCAGGTCTTTTTCCGCTGGTTGGTAAAGACCTAGACAGAGGAATCTTCTTTGTTGTACTGCATGGCACTAGACCAGGAAATGTATTGGGGTTCGTCTCCCTCCACTCAGAACCTACTGGTTTGGTCATTTTACAGACCAATCTTGCTAAGGTGTGCTCCAAGTTTACAATGCCCCGTGAGTAAACCTGTTAGCATTCTCAAACCACTTCTGTTTAGTTTGATTCAGGCTTCGAATCTTTGTTGGTTGTTTTTCCCAAGCATTAATTTGGGTATCTTAATCCTCGGAGATTTTTCCAGAGGTTTTCTCTTTAGGTTCCCTCTTCTTTCTTGTCAGCTTCTTTATTGACTTCTACACCCATGTGTTCTGGCCCCCAAAGGAAAGCTACTGCTGTTTTCTTTGCCGAATTTATTTAACTTCATTTCATCACAGGCATTTCCACCCCATTTTTGAACAGTTGACGTACCAGTGCTTCCATCTGTCATGATAGCAATTTCTTTTTTTTTTTAATTCCTGTCTATATCAGCCTTTTTCTTTTGGTTTTCCTCTGTTGTCAATTGCTTTTCACAGTATATCAAATTATTATTTTATTTTTCTCTATATCAATGGCTTTAGTCATTGATCTGTCAAACAATTTCCCTTTACGTCAAATTGGTTTCACTTCATAATCAAAAATGCTTTTCCAAAAGAGAAAAGCTGTAAATTGAGCGCATCTTTTGATAGAGTGGATTTTCGCTTGAAATATGCTGGCGTACTTTCACATAGGCTCAAACTATTTTGTTTCAAAACTCCTGCACCTGTTTCTTCGATGGTTTATGATCCGTCTGTGTACCATTTAATGATAAAATATGCTGTTTGAGATTGTACTACTTGTTGGATTCATTTTTTGTCAATTCCATTTTGTTACCGCACTTTGTTACAAAGTTCTACTCAAAGCTGCAATTCAGAGTGATTGAGTCCCTAGGAGTGCTAGTAATGTGTTTCTCATTAGGTAGGTAGGTAGTGTTGTTCACTTCTCCCAAGGGGGCATGTTCTCCTGGCTCCTGTTTATGCACACGCACGCAAGTCCCCGATAAGACAGTATAAAAAAAACTGTACTGCATAACGTTTAACGGGCATCAGTTTTTTTTATATACCAGGGTGTCCCAGCTTATTCGAAGCGGTCTCTGTAAACCAAACGATGGACTTTTTCAAAAAACTTTTTGAAAATTCAAGTACAGAATCACAATTGCCATAATTTAAAATTATTTTGGAGTATACGGAGTGTCCCATATGAGAGTGGCATATCAAAGTTATGTTTTTTTAAATGGAATGCTCCCATGTTATTGCAGTTTTAGATTATCTGAGAAGAGAAAATAAGATTGGCTTTTACAGTTGGTGTTTAAATTCAGAAGTTTTTGAGTTATAAACAAGTGAAAATCGTAATTTTTCAAGTTCAAGGCCCTGTACAACGAAAACGGTTCAAGATAGCGAAAAACGGCTTAACATGTCCCTATTTTAACTTTTCATGTACTATCCTATGGTGTAGAAACATTTGTACTTTCTTTGATTTTTTTATTTCGCGACGCGTGGCGAAATATCAGAATTTTTCAAATTTTTTATCACCCTGTATAAACATTTCATCTACATCATAGGATAGCACATGAAAAGTTAAAATAGGGACATGTAAGCCGTTTTTCGCTATCTTGAACCGTTTTCGTTGTACAGGGCCTTGAACTTGAAAAATGACGATTTTCACTTGTTTATAACTCAAAAACTTGTGAATTTTAACACCAACTGTAAAATCCAATCTTATTTTCTCTTCTGAGATAATCCAAAAATGCAATAACATAGAAGCATTCCATTTAAAAAAAACATAACTTTGATATGCCACTCTCATATGGGACACTCTGTATACTCCAAAATAATTTTAAATTATGGCCATTGTGATCCTGTACTGGAAAATGCAATTTTTTTTTGAAAAAATCCATCGTTTGGCCTACAGAGACCGCTTCGAATAAGCTGGGACACCCTGTATATAAAAAGAGAGAACATCGGTCTTAACTATGTAGATAAGATATACTCGCTCCACTCCTGTAATTTTAGCTTCGAGACCTAGCTTATAAAGCCACACACAAATTTCTAAATATACATATAAAAATTTTTGTAGACAAACACAACAACCATGGCGAAACTGGGATTCGAACCCAGTCGGTGGCAGCGTCAACGGCTTAAGAATCTGTTACCGAATCCGTCGCGCTGTCGCCCGCTCCTCTGGCGATCTGTTTTGAGGCTTTGAACATGAGGCTTATTAAAAAATAATTTTTTTAAATATCATTTTTAAAGCCTACATTAATGGATTTGTATGGCTTTCACGGCTGACTTCAAGTCAAATAATAATAATTGATTCCGGGCTATTTTATCGTGGTCTATGAAGATTAGCTCCAAACGTCTCTTTTACAACAAACTGTCAGAGGTGTCAGAGATGAACATACATCATCAGAGGTGGGCAAGAAATGCCCGCCTCGTGATAACTTAGCGTTGCTACGAAAAGACGAAAATCCTGTTCATTACTTCACTCAAGCAATTGAAATTCTTTAAAATTCAAATAATTTCCATAGGAATGAAATGAATTAAACTACAGGAATTTGGTATCTGAGGTTAAGTCAAACCGGAATCAATGATCACATGACTCGGAAATCGATGACATCATTGGAGAGACCGGACTAGAATGGACATAGCTGGTGGAGGTGGTTTCTTTTTTTCTTTTTTTTTGTATATAAGAGCGCTCTTCCAGACGTCCAGTGAGTTGCCGGTGAGTTGTGGAAGTGCGTAACGCACTGATATCTATCGCAGTTAAAGACGAAACGCTTAGAGCAAATCTCCATAAACCAAGAAAAAACAGTCCGAAATCGATTATTTCATTTAAAATTACATCATTAGCGTCTTTATGCCTAAAATCGCCGTACATTTCCTGCAAATAAATCCGAATGTCTTACGCGAATAACTCACAACCTCTGAGATTATGTTACAAAATATAGTCCATAATTAGGTATACTATACAATCAATTTATTTCTCTTGAAATCGCATTTAATGATTTTACATTTTGGACACAATCGTCTATATTTGTATTTTTTTCTTATATTATTTTTGTATTTCTCTTTATTATGTCAACACGCAGTCATGCAAAGATATTTTGCGAACTGCCCTAGGGATATTATGTACATAATATTTGCTATTTTAAATCATGAGCGATATACATAAAAGTCTGTGGGATAATATGGGCGTTCGAATGTGACCAAAACGGGCATTTGAAAGCATCAACGGAGTCTATACTTATGAGTTGTTTGTGTATGCGGTGCATATCAATAACATTTCGTCCCTTATAAAATCCACTAAAATGTGACAATTCTCGCACTATAAAACACAGCCGATGGTCTATTCGGACATCAGCGGCCTAGATATGGTTCAAGTTTGCAAATATAAAGGCAAGGTCCGGCTCTTCGACTGAGAAGCTAGGGGGAAATATTCAGCTTTCCGCCAGACATGCTACTGAAACTTGGACAGTTTTCCATTCTATTCCTGTCCGCCTCGAAAGTTTCAATATGAAATTTTTTAATAATATTCACATGTGAAAACTTCTGAAATAAGACAAGGTGTCATAAGAGCAAACCTTTCGGTTCGGGATTTGGAGTATTACTTGATGGAGTGTGATAAATTAATTAAAAATGTATATATGGGGCATGAAATCAATACTTCTATAAGCATGGAAAGGTCAATGTTTAGCCTATTTGTAGAAGAGCAACTTAAATTAGAATTATTTTTTCAAATTATAATAAAAAACAGTACCTATAGTAGGATTAACTTTAAAAAGTCAGATGTGACGTTACACTAACCGTCCGAATTAATATTTTTAATTTCACCAGAAAATGTCAAACAGAGTTAATTGTCAAGTTGTGAACGAGCGTAAATTATTGAAGGAAATCATTCAAATATTATGAATTGAACCGCTTACGTCAGTTTGAGAACCACTGACAACTACATAAAATTTATTCACGTAATGACATTCTATCCTCTGTGTTGTGCATTTAATTCTCATTCAAAACCAATGTTGTCGTATACTTATTTATGCGGGATGGAGTGTTTAGACAAACTGGACGGTTACTATAAAAACCACGTATATGAAACAAAATAAATCAAACTATCAAATGGAGGTGTATTCTTAACGATATACGTATGACTTTTTAGACTTTATTGGACTATATCTGATTTTAAATGGTAATTAAAGTAGACTCCACTGTAATTTTATATTGAGTATAAAATTGGAATAATATGAACGTTAGGTAGCTTTTATGTAGGTGTTTTTATGCACAAAAATAAACATATCGAATTACACATATTTATGTAAAAACATGTTGACTAAAATGATGTTATTTAGGCAGATACTTTAAATTGCTTTTTGTTTTCGTGATCTCTAATAGATAATTGGAGATCTCAGACTGAAAGATCTCTTTTGTTAAATTATCGTTCAAAAATTCAAAACGCTGATACGCTGCGTTTTCAAGAACGTATTGAAACATGTGGGCTTTAAATTTAAAAAAAAATCAAACTACGCAAAAGTTTTTTTTCCTGAAAAACTTTTTTCGCTTCAAAATAATAATAAATTATCTTTCTTAATGTAGGGATACGTATTTTAACAAAAAAAAAGTTAAAAATATTGAAAACAAATTAAAAATCGCTCCCAAAAACAAAATGTTTTCGAAGAAATCTTAATAAAAAAACCATTTAATTTTTTAATGATTTAGTTTTCAGAAGTTTTCCTATAATCATAATACTGTAAATGTAAGGCGCAGTAAAAAACGCTAATAAATACCTAGGTACTTAACTAAAGTTTGACCATGACGCCTTGACATGTTAAAAACTCCCTACTCCTCTACTTTTCTATTAATCAAAAATTATTAATTAATTAATTAATAAAAAAATTCAAATCTGCTACGTAAAATCTACGGAAGCGCTGAGCTGCCATTGCCTTCCGTCAATTTTTTTTTTTTTTTATATACAGTTCAAACTTTAAATTTACATTTCAACCTGTAAATTTACAGTCTGAAGTGTAAATTTACAGTTTGAACTGTAAACTATAAAAAAATAATACAGGGTATCCCAACAAAAATTTACACCCCCTAAACTCGTTATTTCGTTCAAGTTTGGCAAAAAAAAAGAAACAATATCATCAAAAAGAAGCGTCACTCACTGTTATTTAAATTTAAGTGGTTGCTCTTTGGGCTAGAATCACAACATAATGTTGAAACTGCAATAAAATATGGGGTCATTATACAAGGTGTTTCAAAACACGTGTCTGAAGATGAAATGTGTGCATGGTTCTTTGACGCGTTTTGACAAATTAAGTTCCTATTAACACGGGTCCACAAACACACCGTTTTAGAGATACAGGGTATCAAAAAATATATATTTTTCAGTTTTTTGACTAGATCTTTGGAACTAAACCTGAATTTTTGTACACTTATGATTCTTATAATTCACTTTTTTTATTTACTTTACTTTTTACATATTATTTACTTTTTGAGCGCTATACTTATGTTTCTTTCCATATGGCAGTAGCGGAGATTTTGAAATGTTGCTTGAAATATTTTTGCCCATAATTTCTATTGGCAATGTGGGAAAATTGGCATTGTGAAGGCACATTTTAAACTGTCAATATTTTCTAGGTACATAAAAAACGGTTCTCTTGGTCAAAAGGTTTAATGTGAACTATTTTCGAGAAAAACAGCATTTTATGATAAAAAACTTCAAAGTGGCAACATTTTTTGTTATTACTACATGCTTTACGAGGTATAGTATGAGTCTTTAGAAGTAAATGTGTGGACACTGGTAATAAGGGAGATTGCTTATTGATTTTTTGGCGTTTTTTGGAAAGTTTTTCTCGCCCATCTCGAATGGTCTATTAATTTGGGATCGTCCTCAATAAGGACCGGCTATACAAACAAATCGTTCTCCTGAGTAAGTTTTACTCACAAAAAAATACCTACAAATTAGAAAACTACAAGGAAAATGAAATGTAACAATGGTAAAATTGTAGTGAAGTGAGAGTGTGGCCAGGGCTGTCTTAACCATTAGGCTAAAAGGGCTATAGCTAAGGGGCTCAAGCATTTTAGGGGCGTAAATTATAATTCAACATCTTTTCGCAATTCCCTCCCTAAATTCCTTCATTTTAAACACGTATTTGTTAGAAAATAAAGTTAATATATCCAACACTGAACTTAGTTTAGGGACAATAATAATTGACTCGAAAATTGAGTCTATACGTTTCCTAACTAACCATCATAGCTCTGCGCATTTATTTACGTTACAGCGGCGAGAGACCTTATTCTGCAGTTTTGTAGGATTTTTTTATGAATTGTATGCTGTTTTACTTAATGTAATGTGTGATTATAAAATGACTTTTTCCAATTCTGACACTTTTTTCTAGCCCTTCTACTATTAGTCATCCTTAACCCCCATGACGCAAACGTTTTGGCTGCGGCAATTTTGTATTATGATTTTTTTTTGCTCTTCAATTATTACTTTTTACATCTGAGTAATTTTTAGCTAGTGGGAAATAGTCTGACCTTGAACATTGAAAAATTTTTCACCTGCGGCACATCTAGGTGAACTCTCCCCCCTTTCTGAGACATGATTTAGTGTGAAGATTAGAATCTGCAGTAATCGTCTACACTAATCGATATAGTTTTGAAATCCACAAATCGCTACTTCCCGACTACTGCTAGCCACCTGTATATTTTGTATTTTCTGATATAGAAGGGCGCATTATTGGTATTAGTAGCCCACGGGCGCCGAATATCTAAAGACGGTCCTGAGAGTGGCCCGTCATCTGTACAGGATTACCCAGAATATAGAGGACAAATTTCTTAGGCAGAATACTTACTTGATTTTAAGACAAAAAGTCCTAATGAACCTACCCTCTAAAAGCAAGGGACGTACGGTATACAGGGTGAGGCGCGAGAACCTTAGGGCATTTTTATATGGAGAAGTCCTGGGAGTAGAAGTCTAAAAATTTGTACGTGTATAATTTCGGTTTTGACGAGCTGAACTAAAATATTCACAATCCCACACCACTTCCTGTTATACCGGAAGTTGCCATATTTTTCTTTTTTTAAATGGTACACCCTGTATATTATTACATTTTCAGATTGCCTGAAAAAAAGTAATAAAAATGATGTTTACAGTTCAAAATTGTACCGAGTGGTTTATGAGTTATAAACAAATGAAAATCGCAATTTTCCATTTTCAAAGCAGCTTAGCTTTAAAACGGGTCAATATATCGAAAAACGGCTTACATGTCCCTATCCTAACTTTTTGTATACTATGCTGGAGTTCCTACGAAAAAATAATTTTTTTATTAATTTTTTTTTAAATCGCTGATTTTTCATCAATCATCACTTTGTATACAAATTTCATCAGCTTCATAGGATACTACGTGAAAAGTTAAGATAGAGACATGAAAGCCGTTTTCCGATATCTTGACCCGCTTTCTACCTAAGCTGCTTTGAAAATGGAAAATTACTATTTTCATTTGTTTATAACTCATAAACCACTCGTTCCAATTTTGAACTGTAAAGACCATTTTTATTACATTTTTTCAGGCAATCTGAAAATGTAATAATATACAGGTTGTCTCATTTAAAATAAGATAGTTGATGGCAACTTCCGGTATAACCGGAAATGGTGAGGGGTTGTGAATATTACAGTTCAGCTCGTCGAAACCGAAATTATACACGTACAAATTTTTAGACTTCTACTCCCAGGACTTCTCCATATAAAAATGCCCTAAGGTTCTCGCGCCTCCCCCCTCCACCTGTATAGGGCTTTTAAAAAATTAAAATTAACCTGTTTCAGCTTTTTTTACAAACTTGGACAAAATCGAAGATTTTAGGTGTTAAAATATTAGTTGCTCGATTAGTTGGGACAATTGGGATAAATTATTAAAAAAAATATTGACAAAAAACGATGGCAGCTCAGCGCTTCCGTAGTACTCAATTATAAAAAAAATTAATCTACTTCTTTTACAAGAACCGAAACCCCAAGCAATAAAATAAATTTTATAATCAATTACATATTTTTACCTCATTCTAATGATGCACATAAACTGCATATAATAGTCTGGAATAATAATAAATAGCAAGGTGTAGAAAGAAAATAGTTTTACAAATCCCTAAAAGTTAAGAATCCTTCATCCTTCCAAGTATTCTTCTATATACCTACCTACCTAATACACTCAATGACAAATATTCGAAAGGTATTTTTCCATTTCATTGGTTGACGCCCGGAGTACGTAATGCCGTTTCCATGGCATTTTATTGCATTATTTCCATAAGGGAACATTTATAGAGTGCGCATACTAGCGGCATAGCTGGCGTGTCGGATTCGCTCATTATTGAAAAATCCGCCTGGAAAGAGAGAAACTATACGAGTCTTTGCAATAAAATGAAGAAGAACCCTCACGTTCAGACTTCCAGACTGGGATATTATTAAGGTATATTTATGGTATTAGGAATCGAGTCGGTAAAGGAAACTTAATTAAGTTCTTGTTAGTCTTAGCTTGTATTGAAACAAAAGTTGATCAAATAACATTTTTGCGACATTATACTTTAATTAGAATATTAATTGTATGTTTCGTCGCCTTTGTAACATATTGACTGGTTTAACTGATAAAAAAGTAACATTAAAATATTCTGCGGAAAACGACCTACTAATTAATTGAACGGCTAAGTGCAGAAAGGGAAGTACTTCAAAATATTAGTTCTGAGAAAATCAATATAAACTGGGTAGGCACTGCTCTTAATCTGCATCGTCGCATTTTTTTTTATTAATTAATTGTGCCATGTAAATAAATTATTATTATGAAGAAGAGCGAGTTTCACTTTGTGTGTTACCTTATCTGTGCCATTATTATTTTTAAAATCTCGCAAATTTAAAACTATTAAGAGCAGAAAGGAAAGTATTGTTGTAGTACTTCCCTTTCTGCATCAAACGGGATTTTCTGCGTAGCCTATAAGAACAACTAAATCGCATCGCATGACTTTCTTTTCTGCGCCAAACGATCGGGCTAGGTCGAAACTATATGAAAGCATGTGTAACTCATTTTTCGTTAAAATGTTAGTACTTCCCTTTCTGCACTTAGCCATTCAATTATTTTATATACTTTTGACGCCTGGAGCACGATAGGGCCGTTTCCATGACATTTTATTGCTTTATTTCCATGAGAAGGTTAGCAGTGACTATCAATAATTGAGACTTGAAATTGGCGGCGGTTCTTGATAGGTTTTAGCTTGGGCGCTGGAGCATGCAAAAAAACAACAGGAGTTGACGGCTTCTTCAGTGACGAACCCTTTCCATTTTATTGTACATCACAGATGCTGTTACATTGAATTCAAGTTGGTGTGGTACAAAAACGTCCAAAAAGAAATGTTGAGCAAGAGATGTTAAATTCTCAAGGGAGAAACGTCAAAATCCCAGGAAGGAATGTTCAAAATCTCAAGGGGGAAGCTTCGAGATCTCAAGGGGAGGCGATTGAAAAAGAGTGGATTTTAAAGACTTTTAATCAAACATTAGATCGAAGCTCGATTGACGGTTTTCGAACTATCGATTTAGTCGTCCATATTATGGAAGTTGAATTAATTATAGAGATACAGATACCTCTTACTATAAGTACATTCTCTTACTTACTTTACTATACATTAGCGCTTAATAAGTGTTGCCTATAAGGCCTGGTATCTTCCTGATAAGTGATAAATATATTCAAAACTACCTCTGGTAATAAATTCACCAGGCAGAGTGAAAAAAAAAACTGTTACAAATAAACACTGAAAAAATACTCTTCGTTACTAGTACGTGGAATAAAAATATGTCGTTACTATAAATTCAGTACCTACCTACTTACAACCTCAAAAAATTCCACAAATCCTCGCCCAGAAACAACATTACTCCAACGCAGTACTCTAATAGTCCCCATCAAGAATTTTTGTAATTGCTAAAGTGACTCAGGATGGACTGTTACTCGTAGATATCAAATATCACATTGGTTCTGCCTACGGTGTAAGATATACCGTGCGAGTACCCGGTCTCTCTACATAAACAAATGTCCCTGTATAATTATGTTGAATACTGAAACTTTATAGGTACATAGGGAAATCGTTAGGCTCTATTTCAATGAGTTACAATAGATACCTACTTAATTGTTGCCATTGTTAATAACAATCCCATTGACACAATTTACCATACAAACTATTCCATTGAAACAGCTTACCATGGAAACTATCAATTATTGCAATTCGTCTAAGTATAGAGTCTCAGTATTCGCACGGTATAAGGTAAATGAACGGGAGATATACTTTAACACCAAGCGAAGGGATGAAACCGTCATGAGAGTATGAGAGAGTCACGCCAGCTGGGCTCTGACCTCTTGCTCGTAAGAAAAAATGAATGTAGAAAGTATGTTGTGCTTAATTATAGAAGTTGATGCGATGAAACTACCACGAGTATTTCATTGATTAGCATACCAACATATAAATATGAATAAAATTAGAACATAAGAGCACACGTTTATCAGTGAATATGCGTGAAATATGCATAATAATAAATATATGCAAATAATTCAAATCTAAATCTCGCTTACCCAATTGAAGGGCTCGGCAGAACAAAACAATGCAACGGACTGCGACCAGACACCTGGGTAACGTGACTATATCTGCTCGCGCTGAGAGCTCTCGTCTCAACACCTTATTTATTTAACACCGTGGTTCTACCTGATGTCAATGAAACAAAGTTATTTTGTATTAGATATTTCAAAACCAACGTTGTACTGACTCAACACTGAAGTCGTGACTTTCATAATATGGCCGCCATACCACACAGGCGTATTGCAAGATGTAGAGCACGAATTAACGAAAAATCGAGAGTCACATAATATAACAAAGGTCACATAAGAGAACTGTCTTAATTGCTTTCTGCACGATATATCGCAGATGATTTCAAAAGGTTAACCTTGAATCAAGTATGAGTCCCATGAGCAGATATCACTTCCTTGACCCCTGCCAAAATCATTCCATCAAATTTGTAATCATTCTATCTGTCGTCTTCTGGTAAAAAATCTAAACACCTTACATTTGACACAATTAGGCATCAAGTTGTTAGTTGTACACTAGCGCAACAAATATGCAACCTGTGATCCTGCATGGAATCTTTGTATTCTTCAATCTTAGAATTACCGCAACTTTAAATTACCTGCGTACTGTAAGCAAAAATTTTGGAGAAAAATCTAAGCAAATCATGAATATTACGAATCACAAGAAGCTTCGCGAAGTAAGTCGGAAAAACTCGAGAAAAACTGATTGCTATTCTGCATTCGATTGACCATCTTTTGGCCACTCAATAATTTCGTTTGACCACTTTTTGTTTTTGTGTAATTGCAAAAAGAAATATTCACGGTTAGCTTCACAAAATTTTCAAATTGAGTAAATACTGACGTTTAATTCGTCGACCATCGTTAGACCATGTTTGACCACCCAATAATTTCGTTTGACCATACGTCGAGAAAAAATATATGATTTTTTTAAATTTCAATCTGGCTAACTTCACAACTCTACAATTCTCTCTAGAAGCTGAATGGTTCTTATGCCGCGGGAGTCGTATTTTGCTCCTCCCCGTTTGACTATCGTTTGACCAGGTTTTACCATGCAATAATTTTGTTTGACCACGTCCAGGAAAAAAGATATGATTTTTTTTATTTCCTCTACCTACCCACACAATTCTACAATAATTCTCTCTGGAAATTAAACGTTTTGTTTTCGGGAGTTGAAACATGCTCACCTGTTTTTTTTTTTCATTAGAACTCTTTGGGAGTTACTCAGAACTCCAATCAGAACTTATTTTCGGAGATTTTTTCGAAATTTTGCAAAAAAATTCATCGAACCATTTGCGAAAATATACAGAATTTCTAGAACTCCCACTATAGTTTTGTTGCTACCGATCACATCAGAAGTATCAGAACTCACTTCCTGAGAAAAATGAGCCCCGAAACGAAGTTAAAATTCATATCCAGAACTCTAAAACTATTTTAAAAATTTAAATGTTCAATATAATTCGTTTGCAGACTTCTGCAAACGAACCTTTTAGCTTCCAAAGAGAATTGTATAATTATGAAGTTAGCCGAAACGGAAATAAAAAATAAAAAATCATATCGTTTTTCTAGACGTTTTGAAACGAAATTGGATGGTCAAACGTGATCAAACGATGATCAATCGAATGCGCTGTAGCAATCTGTTTTTCCAGAGTTTTTCCGGCTCACTTCACGAAGCAATTATTACAAGAGTCTCAGATAAGACTCCTGTGGTTCGTTGATAAATGTCAGAGAGTAAGTACACCCCTATATTTAATTAAATTTTCTCTTTGCATGGTAATTTTGGACTTTAATAATTATACCAGTTATAATATTTGATTTGCTTTGCTGAACTGATGTTGGATTCCTTTAATGGGACCTATTAAAAAAAGAGGTATTTGAGTATTTAGTTACACTTGGGCATAAGAGACAAAAAACAAACAAAAAAGTACATATTTTATTTACTTCATATAATGGTGCTTATTTTAGGATTAGGTTCCATAAGGTCTTTAACAGGATACGATTATTAAGTTACTTGAAGTACCTACTCCGATGTTAGTTAAGACGATATGGATATTCAAGTTCACAACTCTACTCGGGTATAATGCATGACCCTCACACAAGTAGTAAGTAACAGTATCTCCGAGTTTGGATATTATGTCTTATGCGAGAGACATCGTTATGATCGAGAGAAAGCACCCACTATCTCGATAGAGGAGGCAGTTTAATTCCACAGTAAAAGCTTAGGCAAACATCTAAATTAAATTATAAACTTACAGATGGATACGTCTCACTTTGTGTTCAATTTTGCGCGGTTTCGAATGTGCCAGGACAAGTTAGCTAAGTGCATTATATGCTCAGTACTTGTGGCGCTTCTCGAGTTGAAGTTGGAGTTCTAGACCTTCCGTTGTTAATTTACTCATCAGTCAATTACTTTTTAACAAGCCACTGTCACAGTGCTCCGATCGCATGCTTGCTTTGAACGTGAAATTGGAAGAGGACGATGTAATGTTTACTTGTGCTTTTGCTTTATTTTTATAATTATGTAAGGAGTTTTTCACAAACTCGCAATAATTGGATCCAATTCTATAGCTTGTCTACGTCTGGATCGCCTTTATAGAGTCTAGCTCTTTTAGCAAATGTCTGTAATTGCGTCTAGAACCTAACACCTTTAACGTGATTTCAACAGAATAATTGGTACAATAGTTTCTGGTGGATGAACATTCACATGTAGGTTTAATAATAATTGTATTTTATGTAGGAGTTCCAGGACTTATAATAATGTTCTGCAAAATTTTGAAACAACCGATAAGATGCTAATTTATTTAAAAAAAATATTTGTATGGTATCATAGTCTACCAATCCCCCTTTTTCAATTTACCGGTAATATTATAATTCCAGTAAATTCACAGAAAGACATACAGGGCGAGATTATTTAACCTTTTTTTTTTGTTATTATATTATTAACCCCGTGGAATAAAATATAATCCTATGGTAGTAAAATGACGAAAAAGTAGAGAGTTTTTTTCACGAAACTGAAGTATCAATTGAAACACGATATCAATTTGAAAACTTGTCATTCTCGAATTCAACCTTAAAAATGTTTCTCAAAGAAATCCCAAGAAATGTCTATTTTATATTCGAAGACACATGATAAGCATGAATTAAATTTTCTTGCTTCATCTCCTTAGACAGACTGATTATCGCAGTTAAAAATTCCAAATAGGAGTAGGGGCTGAGTGAAAAATAGTTTTTAAGGTATTTTGATTCCTTTTATGATGGCAAAAAAGGGAAATCCAACCACCGGTTTTTGAGATGTTAACTTTTCAATATAAAAAAAATTTCCTTGTCTGAAAATTATTGAAATATCGCCTCACCAGGCATCCCAATTTTATTATCAAGGAGACAAATTCACCGGTCGGTACATATTTTACTTAATAATTTGGGCAATGAATTATTATTGTAAGAAAAAAGAAAAGTGTACTCAATTTTTAAATGACAAGAAAAGTATGTGTCAAAATAATGTTTTTCAACCAGAGATCCTAGATAGGAGAGGGGGTTGATTTATAAGCTTCCATTAAAACAATTATTTCTAATCTAAATTGTTATTTTATTTACGGTGCAATCACAAAAATTGTTTCTTCTAGGGAGACGGGAATTAATGCCGTTGATCGAAGTTAACCTAGTGTCGACAAGATAACGTGAATGTGTCTTCCTGGATAATAAGATCAAGATGTCTGGCAATATTTCAATTTTCAAACGAGGAAATTTTAAAATATTGAAAAACTGATAACTCGAGAATCAATTTTCATTTTTTTGTACCATCATAATTGGAATAAAATTACCCCAAAATATTATGCTTCACCCAAAGAAAATCATATTTTAAATTTTCAACAGGGTCATAAACCCTTAACGAAAATATAGAGATCACCACTAATTGCCTGACTCTTCCCACAAAACAAAGTCTAAGGGGATGAAGCAGGAAAATTGAATTGAAGCTTATCATGTCGTGTCCCCCTCGAATATAAAATCAAACTCTCTCGGGATTTCTGCGAGAAACATTTTTTTATGGAGAATTCGGGAGTGGTAAGTTTCCAAATTGACACCCTGAATTCAAAATAAAAAAATAAAAAAAATAACGATTATGAAAGCCTGATAATTAAAAAATATAACAAAATTAAATTGACATTACGAATATCATCATTTTGGCATTATTTAAGTCTAAAAGAAATTCAATAGACAATAAAATCAGCAAAAAATGGTGATAATAAGATATTGCTGATATCCCAATCCCAAAATACTTTGTGTGAATAGACCTTCAAAGTTGAGTTGTTTCTAAGGGTTTTATGGTCACCAAGGATGGGAATAACTGCTTTTAAGGCTCTTGAATAATTTCTTCTGATTTTGTAGCAATATTTTAATTAAAATTCAGCTGAGGCATATTATAAATATGTTTTGTCTACCGAGCGTGTCATTAAGAATGGTCAACGGGAATATGTCAGAATCTACGCGTCATACAGCCTCGGGAAAAATTTAAGACAAGGACCCTAAAAAATCGTTTGAAAATAGTTTTGAGCAGTTTCTAAAATGATCGCAAGAGGGCGTACCCATAACCAATTAATATCGGAATTTCTTCATTATTTTACAAAATTAGAGGGTAGATATTTTCAAAATATTATGAGTGTAATGCTCAAATAACCCCGATTTTTACTCCAAATAAAGTGGTGGGGGAACGTCAAAACTTTATTGATTCAAAGGTCGATTTTTCCGGTTATCTTAAACGTAATTTAACAAAATTAGTCTCGTTACAAAGAGCTTTCCTTCTTCTGTCGATTGCATTTTACGAATTTGTAATTTTGTTACCACCGCTAGAGGGCACCATCTGACATGTAAAGTAATATAGCGATTTTTCTATCATAAGATGTCACTGACAACCACAGACGAATAAGTTTCGCGTAACTGTAGATATTTTCCAGCAAAGTTGAAAATGGAAATCATCCCTCGGTTAAAATTGCTGTAATTCAAATATGTTCATGGTGATCAATAGTCTCCATGGGCGTGAAGTGAATATGTACCTATATAGGGTGATGGAAAATCGCATATTTTTCATTTTCTTGTGTTCACTGTAGGCTGCAATGAAACTAGCCGGGCTGGCGCGAGTCCAGGAGAGATGTGCCAGAAAAAAAAAATGAATATAACAGAAGGCAATCATAGACTCCTGCAAAGATGGCAAGAGAGATGGAACGACTCGGAGGACTGCTGGTCAAAGAAGATACTGAGATGCATTGTATCCTGGATAAACAGAACTCATGGGGAGTTAAATCATAATCTCACGCAGATACTGACAGGACATGACGTATTCAACATATAAGACATGACATTGGAAAAGCGACCAACAACCAACGCTGGTTCTGAGAAGGAAAAATAGTGGAAAGTCCAGAGCACAAACTCGCTCATGTTTAAAGTTCGACAGCCGAATACCTAAAGAGAAGCACTGCCTGGAAATTTGGGAAAAAATAGTGGCAGACAACTTAATCCCACTCCTCTTACAGTCGTAAAAAAACGGGAGACTGGATAGACACACCTATACATACAGGGTCCCAATATTTCTTTATCAAGGGATATCCGCGTTATTTCAAAAAATAAACAAATGAAATTCGGGAAATTCCAACCATACCCCTAAGGCTTTGCAGCTGCACCCTCAATTAACATTTAATATAACATTAAAATGGTGGTGGTGGTGGTGGTGGTGATATGACCTCAGGGTTAATGAAACCCCATTAGTCACAGACTTTTGTATTTGGATGTAACAATGTCACAGAGGTTGCAGTTAAAAGCATCATTCATTACATTACAAAGTACAAAGTATACAAAAAGATTACATCCCTATCCTAAATTGAACAATTCCACTTTCCTTTTCTTACATTTTTTAGATTACTTACAATTTTTTTTTCTTTTTTTTTTCTCTCTTTTTTTTTATACACATATATACTCTATTTTTTTTCTATTTTTTTTTATACTCTATTTTTTTTTTATCAATTTTTTTTTTTTCTTTCTTTTAACATTAAAATCACAGAAGCAATTATTATTATTAACGCCTATATCCAGTAACACCGGTATTACTAGTTAAGGTGGTTGGAGGAAACATTAACACAAAAAACAAGCAATTGCAACTTCTTGACAACCCTCGTTTGTTATGATATTATATTGTTTTCGGCGTGCTAGATATGTCTCGATTTGAAAAAATCGTATGACATTGTATTCAGAAAGAAGTCAAAAATCCTGCCGAGCTAAAAAAATATGGGGGTGGCAGTTGAAAAAAAAAAGTAGGGGATGATTACTTAGGGGTGGAAAGGCGTAAAGGGGCATTAAGGGTGCAGCTGCAAAGCCTTAGGGATATGGTTGAAATTTCCAGAATTTCATATGTTTATTTTTTGAAATAACGCGGATATCCCTTGATAAAGAAATCTTGGGACACCCTGTATAAACCAGATCATGAACATTAAAAGAGCGCATTAGAAGGGAATAAAAAGAGAGCAGTGAGATGGTGCAATAATAGATGTCAAAAAGAGGAGACCGATAGTGACCCAAAGTAAAACCGAAAGGTAGTTCTAGGCTATCATGATGGAAGCCATGGGACGGGTTTTAGCTCACTATCCCGGGTGGAAAGAACCATATGCCCGGGGTATCCATGACGAATTTTTATAAATGAGATTTATCCATGAAATCCATCAAGATTTATTATAAGAGTCACACTATGGAAAGGTAAGTACAAGGATTTGTTATAAATAGATCGTATACAGGGTGTCCCGTAAGTAATGGTCCGTGGTGAAATGGGAGATTCTTGGTTTAAAAATATTACGATCTGACACTACTTGCTCTAACAAAATCTTGATAATAAAAAAGATACAGGGTGGCAAAGTTGAGATTTAAAAATGTTCTTTTCAAAATATCTCGAAAAATTGTACAGGTACGAACTTGAAAACTTGGGGATAGATGTTTTACGGTATGAGAAATCATAATTTTATATCCGTGTCGATGTATTTTATAGAGGGCGCCACTTAGGTCATGTTGACGACGTAAATGAACACATAACTTTTTTATCCTTCAGGATATCGCGCATTTTATTGTGCAATATTAAAACTACATCATTGATGAGAAAAAAAGGTATACCGGTTGTCGGTCTCAAAAGTTAGTGGTTTCCGAGATAATCACGTTTTAATAATCTCCTGCATTATTTCTATTTTTTTTTATTATCAGAAATCTTAATGCAGTAGGTTGAGATAATAACCAGCATTTTGGCAATTAAACATTTTTCACTTTGACATATTAAAAAAGCAAACAAATGAACCATATTCACCTAAATTCCTATACAGATTCTGAAATAGTCGATTACCAGGTTGCAGTCTGTTTGGATATCGTGGCAGGTATTCTCGTTTCGCAGCTTGCCCATTGAAGTTTTGTTTACAATAAAGAGAACTCATATCTCTCTTATCTGAATTTGAAAAATTATTATGTCTCGGCATTTTTTAATTTTCCAACTACTAGCAGTAAGCAAAAAATTCTGAACAGTATCAGTAGAGAAAATCATTAACTGTCAATTATCTCGAAAACCACTAACTTTTGAGACTGACAACCGGTATACCTTTTTTTCTCATCAATGATGTAGTTTTGATATTTCACAATAAAATGCGCGATATCCTGAAGGATAAAAAAGTTATGTGTTCATTTACGTCGTCAACATGACCTAAGTGGCGCCCTCTATAAAATACATCGACACGGATATCAAATTATGATTTATCATACCGTAAAACATCTATCCCCAAGTTTTCACGTTCGTACCTGTACAATTTTTCGAGATATTTTGAAAAGAAAATTTTTAAATCTCAACTTTGCCACCCTGTATCTTTTTTATTATCAAGATTTTGTTAGAGCAAGTAGTGTCAGATCGTAATATTTTTAAGCCAAGAATCTCCCATTTCACCACGGACCATTACTTACGGGACACCCTGTATGTAATTAGTAAATATCTATTGTTTGCATTAAATTTTAATTAATTATTAACCAACCTTTAATGCAGCCCGACCTTCTTCCTAAATAGGCCAACAAAAGCAAACAGTAACATTTTACGACGTCATAAACCCTTAACGAAAATATAGAGGTCACCACCGGTTGCGTGACTCTTCCCCTAAAACAAACGGCAATAAAATCAATTGGTTCTCCCAAATCCATCAATTATTTCTCCTATCCCGACAGATGCATCTCTATATCCACCATCTCGTCCTTTTTAATACGGCAGCAATTCCATGACTCGGCGGTTTTAGAATTGGTCAAATTAGGGCCGTCGGTTCCTCGAAGCGTGCCGGGCTTTCCGGATCGACACTACGTGGGAAGCAGCTGAGGGCACGGGGATGCAGGGGCCGGAGACGGACCTGACTGGACACTGGACACTGGACACTGGCCGCAGCGATGCAGCCCGTATATTTGCATTAATCGTTTCCTGAATGGCACCGTCTGGACCGGGAATACAAATTTAACAGTTTGTCACATACGGATTACGGATGTGCATATTGTGTGATTTTTAGGAAGGAATCGGAGCCTTCTATTAAACAAGGATTGTTTCCTCAAAAAAGTGCTCTTTCCTGGAGATAAGAAGCGGCAATATGGATAAAGTGACATTATGGGGATAAAGTGACGTAACAATAATAATTGAACTTGGCTTGGCTTATTCGAGTTTTATTATACAGGGTCCTACATTGGTTGTTCTTTCCTAGCGACTGGTTCGTTAGAGATCCCATTTGTAAACGACAGCAAAAAGTATGTTTTTTTAACTACAGGGTGCACCATGTATCCTTCTCTATATTGCTATCTCCTGAACGCTAAGAGATACAGGGTCGGTGAAATTAGAGAAAAGATGCGCAGTTTTGTGGCCATCTCGAATTCGTCAAAACATGCAAGATATCTGTGACCATTCCTGAAATATCCTGAAAAAACTGAAAAATCGAGATTTCTTATTTTTCCCATATCTTACTTATTATCAAATTTTAATAAATAATTTTTTGTAGGCTTACATAAGCCGTTAAGAGCTATCCATCTGACATTTCAAAAATTTTCAAGGCCTACTAGATCCAAGAGTTTCCACAGTCAACTTTCGTTTTTCTTATGGCCGCCATATTATTTTTTTATGTCGTTCGATATGAAAAAAATAATGGAAACCAAAAATTAATTAACTTCAAAAAAATTTTTTTTTAATTTTTATTCGTCTTTTTTCAAAGAAAAACAAAAAAAAATCGTCGAAAAACATCAACATTTGTAAAATACGCCGAAATAGTGCTTGCCTTATGGTTTTTTAATTTATCTATGAAATTTGGTCTAAAAAGTTGTCTTTTTTTAAAGAAAAAAGAAGAACAAAAAATGTCTTAATTTATTTTTTGAAGTTTAACAATTTTTAGTTTTTATGATTTTTTTTATACCGAACAACATAAAAAAATACTATGGTGGCCATAAGAAAAACGAAAGTTGACTATGAAAATTCTGGGATCTAGTCGGCTTTGAAAATTTTTGAAATGTCAGATGGGTAGCTCTTGACGACTTATGTAAGCCCACAAAAAATTATTCATTAATCTCCAATAATAAAAAAGATATGGAAAAAATAAGAAATCTCGATTTTTCAGTTTTTTCAGGATATTTCAGGAACGGTCACAGATATCTTGTATGTCTCGACGGAATCGAGATGGCCACAAAATTGCGCTCCTTTGGACTTGTTTAACCCAGAGCCAGTAGATATAGAGAGTAGCGCATTTGATTGAGCCGGCGCAACCCGCCGTCTCGGCCATGTTTACTCCTGCCGGGGCTGCTATGCCCTGAGGCTGTTGCGTTCGCTTGAGGCTTGAGGCAGTATCGTATAAAGTCTTAGTGGTGAGTTCATTTCAGTGTGATTTATTCAAAATTGAAGGGTTTTATCTTATGAAAACTATTTACAATGCCTTGTTGTTGTGTGCCAAATTGTTCTGAGCGCACCGAAAAAGGAAGTCGGCTATTTTTGTTGCCCCAAGGTGATAATAATAAAAAAAGAAGAGATCAGTGGATAATAAACATTAAAAGAGCAGATCCTCTACCTGCAAGAGCGTATGTCTGTGAGGTAAATAGATACTAAATACACATAATAATAAACTAAGAATATATTACACAGGAGAATACATAATTTCAAGCTTTATATACCTATACCTAATATTATAATTTGTCAATAAACAGATTGCCAGTGACAATAAAACTCATACTTAATAAACCAATAGAATGATAATAGTATTTCAAAAATATCGACCAATGAAAAGTTGGGCTTGTAATTAATATTTTCTTGTGTATTTTATTTACGTAAATTGGTAGTTTCTGACATGGTAAACCTGTCTATTTTCAGAAGCATTTTACTGTGGATCAATTTGAAAATAATAGAAAGGATAACAAACGACCTTTACGTTGGAATGCTGTTCCAACAATTTTTTCCCATAAAAAAATCGTAAAAAACCGCAAACCTCCAGCTATTCGAATTTCTAATTTTCCTACAGGTCAGTTTTTTTTTTTCAGTTATAAGCGCGTGACTCAAATTAATGTTTTTTTTTTTTGTTAATTTACATAGCAAACCTATTGGCACAAAGTAATGACACAAACTTTGTGGCTGAAGAAACGAACGATGCTTCTGAATCTGATGAAACATCAGCAGATAGAGTTACAAACCCAGAAAATAAAGTTGTTTGGGATTTACGAAGGAAATTAAAGAATGCTAATAGAAAAATATCTGCACTCACAAAGGAGCTAGAGTCTTTACAAAAACATTTATCTTTTTTTGGAGATGATCAGATCCATTACCTAAAACATGGAACAATGCAAGGAAAACATTGGGAAAATACCACAATTAAAAAATCATTACAATTATACTTGACATGTGGGAGTACTGGTTATGAAACACTGAGATCTCAACATTATCCTGTACCTTGCATCAGGACTTTGCAGAAAAGAATAGAAAACTTTAAATTTAAGCCCGGTATTTTAGAAGAGTTGTTTCCATTATTAAAAGTTAAAAGTGAATGTATGACTCTTCAAGAAAAGCAAGCTGTTTTATTAATTGATGAAATGGCTATAAAACCAGGTTTAGAGTATGACAACTCAATTGAAGAAGTGATTGGTATGAAAAATAATTTGTTGATAAGATACCCTTTTGCTATTTTTAAAACCTTTTTTACTTGTAGGCAAACCAACAGTGCAAGGAAAAAATAGCGAACAGATTGCTACGCATGCATTAGTTTTTATGCTTGCTGGGTTGACAACTAGATGGAAGCAAACTATTGCATATGAATTTACTGGTAGTTCATATAGTGCAGAAGAAGCAAATTCAATAATAAAAAACATTGTCTTAAAATGTGAGAGCGTTGGATTTGATATTAAAGCAATTATCAGTGACATGGGGCCCCAAAATCAAGCAGTCTGGAAATTAAATGGAATTGTGTGTTCTAGGCATGCCGATACTAAGAACTTTTGCAAACACCCTTCTAACTCGGACATGAAACTCTTTTATATGCCCGACACACCACATGTTTTCAAAAACTTAAGACTAGCATTAACAGAAGGACATACTTTTTATCTAGCTGACGTTATTGTACAACGCTACAATTTACCATCTAATGAAGTTAGCATAGAACCAGTTAAGACAGTATTTGCCATCGAAAAAGAGGTTCAATTAAAACTGGCTCCAAAATTAAAAGAGAATGCTCTGAAGCCAGGTCACTTTGAAAAAATGAATGTAGGTTTGGCTTTAGCTTTAATCAGCCGTGAGACTGCAGCCGCTATTAATTTCTACATTACTGAAGGCCAACTAGACCGTAAACATTTAACAACCGCTTGGTTTTTTGAACAATTTGAAAAATGGTTCTGTTTAATGAATTCCAGATCACGGAAACTAGCATTAAGCCTTAACAATAAGGAAACATACGATGAAACTATAAATTTTTTAAACGAAATAATTTTCATAACAAGGAATATATCCATAGGTAAAAAAGGTACCTGGAAACCCTGTCAGACAGGAATTGTTCTTGCAACGCAAACCGCTTTGGATATCCAAAAAAATTGTTTAGATGAAGGAAATTTTAAATATCTAATGCTTGGTAGACTAACTCAAGATGCTTTAGAAAATTTATTTTCAACTGTAAGATCCCGAAATCCTGTACCCAACTGTAAGGAATTTAAATGTGCTTTACGACTGATAGCAATCTCTCAGTTTTTTAATGCTCCTAAGCATGGAAATTATGGTATCAGTGATTCAGAACAACTTTTAAATTTTTTAAAAACGAATGCTATCGTTGAAACTATCGATGATAATGCAGAAAGTCATGTACCAGATGTTGAATTTGACAACTCAACAACAATCTCCTTATATGAACAAAAATCACTCTACTTTGTTTTAGGATCAGTTCTATATAAAATTAAACAAAACTTTAAAACTTGTCAGCTTTGCTTCTCTCAAACTATAACTGATAGTGATGATATCAAAATCAAACATATTTCTGACGTAGTAATATTACGAGCTTATAAAGATAATGCCTTATTATTTGCGTCTAAACCCATATATGATTGCATATACAGGGTGGTCCAACTTAAAACGTCAGGACTTCACCAAACGATAGATAACGTTAAAAGAATGCCAGTTTCTCTAATACACTTATAGCCGGGAAAGCTTCCTTTTCAAGATACAGGGCGTTGAAGTTTTCGGAAAAAATTAATGTTTTGAGAATATTGTCAAAACGGCTGCTTAAAAAAAATTGAAATTTTGCACGCAGCTTGAGCTAAGTATCTTTCATGATTTACGACTTATGGTGATAAATTTCAAAAACCAGTGGCGGAGATATGGGTGTGCCATCGCCCCTTTTCAAAAAAAAAATTGACGCCACTGACTCTATGGCAAATTTAATAATACTGTTCAATGCCCCATGCCTTTTAGAACAAAAAAGTACTCTCTAATTTTTTTCACAAGGCGCACCGTTTACGAGATAATTCAGGTTTTCTTAGGTGATGCTAGGCTCTTCACATTACAGAACTAATTTAAATTTCACGAAGTAGTCTATGACCAAGTTTTGACGTTTTAACCAATTTAATATCTGCTTGTTATAAGTGTCACTAAATCTCTTTACAACAAACTATTGGTATTATTTTTAAACATTACGATGCCTTTCCGATTTTCTAATCAAGAATATGCTGATATGCATTTTATCTATGGATTTTGTGATGGAAATGCAGCAGAAGCAGCTCTAGAATACCGCAGACGATTTCCCCAAATTGCAAAAACCAGCGGCGGAGATATGGGTGTGCCATCGCCCCTTTAAAAAAAAAAATACGCCACTGACTCTATGGCAAATTTAATTTAATTTAAACAAAAAAGTACTCTATAATTTTTTTCACAAGGCACCGTTTTCGAGATAATTCAGATTCTCTTAGGTAATATCTGTAGCCATTTTAAGAACAGACAAATTCTAGTCAAATAACTTTTATTTAAATAATTAAATAACAGAAATAAACAACACCTAACTAATGTAACAATTGTTCGAAATAACAACCATTCTGTTGAATGCATAACTGGAAACGTCTTCTGATGGAGTTGTTTAGACTAAGTAGCACGTCGTGATTAATATCTGCACAAGCGTTTCGAATCCTAAGCAAGAGTTCCTCTCTATGGGGCACCGGAGTTGCATAAACGATTTCTTTCAGATGACCCCAAAGATAGAAATCCAGGGGGGTTAAATCTGGAGACCGTGCAGGCCATGCAACTGGACCACTGCGACCAATCCATCGACCTTCAAAGTGTGTGTTCAGCCAATTACGAACGTTTGCACCAAAATGTGCCGGACACCCATCTAGTTGGAACCAGGCTTGTCTTCGCATATCGACTGGAATGTCATCCCACATATTGGCATTCTCAGTCTCCAAAAACTCAAGGAAGTTTTCAGAATTCAGTCGCTGTGGGAGTTCATAAGGGCCAAAGAGGTTACCATTGTAGATTCCTATCCAAATGTTGACACTAAATTCGTGTTGAAACTTTCGTGGTCTAATTTCGTGAGGATTGTCATGAGCCCACACATGTTGATTGTGAAAATTTACAATCCCACGTCGAGTAAAACACGATTCATCTGTCCATAGAATATTTCTTAAGAAATCGTTATTCTGGTCCATAAGCCACCTACAAAACACCATCCTGCGTTCTTCATCTCCTGGTTGTAAACCATGAACAGGTTGGAGATGAAAAGGATGTCGATGATCCCGTTTTAACACTCTTAAAATTGTGCTTTTAGAATTTCCAGTGGTTCGACTCACTCTTCTTTGACTTGTCCTCGGGTCTCTGGTAAATTCATGTAGTATGCGGTTGTTTCTTCTTACGGTATCAACATTTAGACGATTAGGATTTCTAATGATGGGCCTTATTCCTCTCTCAACGAATTGATTATGTACCTTTGAAAAAACATTATGTTGTGGCTGTCGTCTGTTGGGAAATCGTCTGCGGTATTCTAGAGCTGCTTCTGCTGCATTTCCATCACAAAATCCATAGATAAAATGCATATCACCATATTCTTGATTAGAAAATCGGAAAGGCATCGTAATGTTTAAAAATAATACCAATAGTTTGTTGTAAAGAGATTTAGTGACACTTATAACAAGCAAATATTAAATTGGTTAAAACGTCAAAACTTGGTCATAGACTACTTCGTGAAATTTAAATTAGTTTTGTAATGTGAAGAGCCTAGCATCACCTAAGAAAACCTGAATTATCTCGTAAACGGTGCGCCTTGTGAAAAAAATTAGAGAGTACTTTTTTGTTCTAAAAGGCATGGGGCATTGAACAGTATTATTAAATTTGCCATAGAGTCAGTGGCGTCAATTTTTTTTTTGAAAAGGGGCGATGGCACACCCATATCTCCGCCACTGGTTTTTGCAATTTATCACCATAAGTCGTAAATCATGAAAGATACTTAGCTCATGCTGCGTGCAAAGTTTCAATTTTTTTAAAGCAGCCGTTTTGACAATATTCTCAAAACATTAATTTTTTCCCAAAACTTCAACGCCCTGTATCTTGAAAAGGAAGCTTTCCCGGCTATAAGTGTATTAGAGAAACTGGCATTATTTTAACGTTATATATCGTTTGGTGAAGTCCTGACGTTTTAAGTTGGACCACCCTGTATAAAGCTGAGATTTTTTTCAGAAAAAACAGTAAGCGATTATTTGACAACGATCTAAAACTAAATGATTTGGTAAAACGTTTTATCCAATTTGAAGCGGATCCGTTGCCTAAATGCCACAATATTTTCGAGAAAATAATCAAATTATTTTTTAAAACAAGGCTATACATTGATATTCGGGCTGCAAAAGCAGATATTAAAAATGCTAGTAAAACAGCAACAAAATGCGGCAGTCGAAGTATCGGTATGCGCAATGCTGTCAATAAAGTGTAAATTATTATCTTGCTAATAATTGTCCCTAAAATCTGTTATTCATAAACATTATGTGCATATTACTATATAATTTATACCTATGTATTAATGGATTGAATAAATATTTTTAGTTATATACTTAATTAAATCGTTTAATATCAATGAAAGCGAGCGTAAGCGATGTTGGTCCTTAGGTATTATAGCAAGCGAAGGAGTAAACATGGCCGCCACTTCCAACTATGCGCTACTCTCTATATCTACTGGCTCTGGTTTAACCGACCCTGTATCTGTTAGCGTTAGGAGATAGCAATATAGAGAAGGATACATGGTGCACCCTGAATAGGTGCCTTTCAATGCATTCTGGTGTAGTTTCTTAGCCTTTACATAGCCATCTGACAATTTTTTGATTGCCTGGTAGAGTTGCCAACTTATAATGGTTTTTCTGAAAAATTTTCCATGAACTGGCTTTATTAAAAAAAAATCATAGCACTTTGTTTTGTAAAATTAATAAACTAATTTTAGCAGCGACGCTATTCCAGATGACGAGTAACATTTAAATAGTTAGGTATAAATTTAAATTTTGTGTTTAAAAAATTTCCATTTTTTTTTTAATTTCAAAGGGCTACAACTAATTTTTTTCAAATGAAATGCCACAAATTTTATTTCGTCGTAAGATGGCTTTGTTTCTTCCCTTTAATTTTTATTGAGAGTATCCGACGCCTAAGCTCCGTAGTGTTTGAGATCCGTAGTTTTGAAAAAAAAACATTTTCATAGATTACGTTGCAAAACTTTACTGATAATCTGTGATGTTATATACAAATTATCAGCAAATAATTTGTTCGTACTATTCCTTACATTAAAATACATTGCAATAATTATTATATACTATTGTAACAAGTATTCTTGGTAAATAATATTTGGTAAATCGATGTCATAAACTTAACCATGGGTAGCTGGAAACCAGCCGAGAAGAAAATATGTTACATTGCTTCCTAACAGCAAAAATAACAGGGCTGGAAGTCAAAATTTCGTATAAATGCTGAAGTGCCCACTGTGACAATACATTTATATTCTAGTTCAGGGCAGAATATAGTTACCAAAAAAATAAGCTTCATCTGTATACAGGGTGAAAACTTGTAAGTGGGTCATAGCAACTTAACATGCAATTCCAGTTTTATGTAAATAATAGCTCCATGTTTATCTTTAGAATAAAATGTTATTGAAATAACTTCGGCAATGGTTGAAATGTACTGATTAGGTCAATATTAATACAGAATAATAAAAAATAGAAATCGATTTTTTTTTCAAATAAACCTACCTAATAGGCAACGAACCAAACATTTAGTGCATTTTATTATGTAAGGTGTTATTCTTCTGGTGTGTAATTTGAAACGTTTACCCCTCTTGGCCTTTTGATCTTTTGCAAAAATCAAATGTGATCATCTAGAAAAATGGCGGTTCCTATCGTTGTCTTTTTCTAGTTAGCCCCTACCCAGATTCTTTGATTAAGGTATGCCCGGACTTAGTGGTAACTGAGTTGCGGAAACTGCCCTAGTTCTGTGCTACAAGATTCTCTTTCCAAAAGTTAAATGATTGACGACTAAATTAGCTATATGTCATATTATGTTTCTGGTTTATTCTCAGAGAGTATAAAAAAATGAAAAGCTAGAGAGGATAGCTTTCATATATCTTTCACACTTTGATCCAACTTGGACACCACTCTTTTATACCTCTCGAATGTTTTTCTTATTATCACCTAATTTCTTTAATTTCTTGTCAAGCGTCAGCTTGATTAATTAAAGAAAACCAACCTTGGAGAACATTTATTTGTTGCCCTTGTTTTACCTATTCAATATTTTATTGAATTGTCATTTTGTGCTTTGCTTTTCATTTCATTTGAGACCTTTTATGGTTGTTTATTGTTACTTAGACCTGATACACAGGCCGGCTTAAACGCCACCATAAAGTTATGACCATTTACTCGCTGTTTCGATAGTGTTGTTTGACTCGGGGAGAACACCCGGTCGAGAGCAGTGTTGCCATATTTATTTTGATTGCTACCTCCGTTTCACTTGTTATAGGAATGTCTTGCCAATTGCTTTCGAATTGCGAAAGTGTGATTTTCGAATTTGACGTCATACTCATGATGGTTGTCTTAACTCATTTCGTCTATTTTGGTATACCTTTTTATTGCCCCCTGGGCTATATTAATTTGGTCATGCTTTGAATTTTTGAGTACATATGGCCCTGTGGGCTTTATTTGGTCTTTTGACCATTTGTAGATCTATAGCCCTGTAGGCTGCTTTATTTGGCCATTTTGTTTCACCTTTTGAATACCTGTGACCCTGTGGGCTTTATTTGGTCTTTGTTTGACCTTTTGTATACCTTTTGCCCCTGTGGGCTACCTTTACTCGGTCAGACTAGTTCTGGCCCTTTTAATACCTTTTGAAATGCTGTAATTTTTGATTTTGTACCTTCTGGAGCCGGCATGTTTGCGGGAATACTTTTGTATCGTGACCAGCCAACGATCCCACCGTGAATTAACATGAATTCGTCAAAGGATTGGCATAAACTTTCACACCATTTAAATATGATTCGCTCATTTTTGAGAAAGCGAAAATTTTGCAGGTACCTAGGGTCCCTACTATTTCAAATTGTACCTAGATATTTCGATATTAAGTTATCAACAAAATCTTGAAAGTGATTAATTTAAATTTTCCTGGTTTGAATTAAATCTACTAGTCATTATTACATAATCCAACAATGAAAACAATCCACAAAGTCAAGAAATGCGTGCAAATTTGAAATTTAATGAGAATTTTCTTTGGATATTTCTATATTATTAATTTTAACTCAAGATAGGCTCTCTATCTAAATCTATACCTGGAGATATATTTACACAACTGAATTTTATGAAACTGAATGTTAAAACCCTATGACCCACTCCAGTCTGTAAATCCAGTCTGTAAATACCATCATCTACAGGGTGAGTCAGTTTTTTGTAGCAGACTTCATCAGTTTATAGAAGACCTGTTTTAAGGAGTGAAAGTTCTCATAAACTTAATGTCCGGAAAAATTTTACACCAAGAGGTGATTTATTATAATTTAGAGCACGCAAAACGAAGAAAAACACGGGTGAAGGAATTCATCAGTAGCTTAGATACGGGGAATAAGACCCTTTTCCGCTCCTAAAGGCCATGGACTTACTTACAGTCCTATTACTTCACACAATTTTCCCACACAAACTTCTATGATGGTATCTTTTTCTAGTTCTTTATAGTATGAAAATGAAGAAAATTTCGCAATTCTAAGGGGCAGTTTTAGGGGGTTGGGGGGGGGTGGTTAAAGTAGATAATTCTTCGTTATAACGTGCATTCTATAGAGATGAAAAATGAGACAGGACAGGAACATGAAAATTCCTCACTTTGAGAGATAAATAAAGTGATCCTTCTTTATAGATTTTTAGATGCTTTTTGGATTCCGTAAACCATTATTGGGCCATAGTACCCCATAATTGGGCCGTGATTTCCCATTTTTTGGCAACTTGGCCGCACCTGTAAAATAAAAACTTAAATTGGAAAGAGCGACCTCAAAAACATATAAAACGGTCTTTCGGCGAGGTTTTTTTTTGGTCTCGATCGTTCTACACCACTACTTTGTAAAAACACATCTTGTTTGTGTTTTTTTTATAACAACTTTTAGTAGCAAATATTTATCGATAAATTATTGAACAAGCTTTTCTCAAATTTACAGAATTTATTTTATCCCAATTCGCATTTATTTGGTTTGCTAGAATGTCCCTTCATTTGATATTATGAGCAGTAACATTTATTTTTTCACTCTTTAAATAATTTTCTATCGGATATTTTATTGTTAGTGACGTGTCAAAATAGGCCTACATAAGTCTTCCAGGGCTACTCATCTGACAGCTAAAAAATTTTCTAAGCCGACTATATCCTAGAGTTTTCATAGTCATCTTTTTTTTATGGTCGTCATTTTGTATTTTCATGTCATTTATAGTAATAAAAAAAATTAAGGAAACCTAAAATCTATCAAATTAAAAAAAAAATCCTAATTTTTTTTTCTTCCCTGTATGCATTGTTCTGTTGCATCCATCTTAAAATCAGCAGAAGATGAAAAGAAACGAAAACACTCATATGAAGTTGAACTACGTGATGCAACCTTCACTCCACCTGTTATGTCAGTTGATGGAGTGTTGCACTACAATTGAAATCATTTACACAAAATCTCGCGGAACTTTATCTGAAAAATGGAATCGCCCAGAAAGTATTGTAAGAGGTTGATGGTTAAAAGCACGAATAACGATACTTATAGCTAGCAGTATGTGTATACAAGACTTAAGGCAGAAAGCCAGAAATGGAGAAGTTCGAGCAACTTATTTGGGTTTGAAAGAGCTGGAATGTCTCTACTGCTATAACTTCATTTTTATTTTATTACCTATACTTATAGGTTGTAAAATTACTGTGACATTTTCTACCAATGTTTAAATAAATCCCCTGTATTATTTCTGATAAAAAATAATTGGAACTTTACTTCAAAAAAGTCGCTATAGGCTCATTATTCCAACTCAAGAAGAAGTGAAAAGCTGAATATAATATTTATACAATTTTTTCAATAAAAGTTTTAACGGTTTGTTCAATAGATCGATCTCGTCGCTTTATGGGCTACCCATTTAGAAAATCTTTTCAATTTCAGAAAATCGACAATACAATGAAAACTAATATTCCTAAAAATTGCCATGACATGTTGTTTACATGTTAATGACTGACTCGCGTGTTATTGGTTTAGTATTTTACACCTGTACAGGGTGGTTCATCACTTATGTCCCCTCCCGAAATACAGATTAATTTTTAAGATAAAAAATTGAAACGTACAGGACTCGTGTAATTAATATAGGACCACAGAATGGCATAAACAGTTTCATTGATTTTTTTTCGTTCGGGCACCAGCGATAAAAAAATCTAATTTAGTGATAATAGGCGAAATATTTTTCTCCATACATCGATAAACCCTGCACAGTTAATATTGTTAATCAATATTTAATACAGTTACTTTCCATGACGCTGATATAACACCTCGTTAGGAATAAAAATACCTAACTTTTATTTCAGAAATCTCTGAGCTTTGCTCGCCGGAGGGATTTACATAGATCAATAAGATGGTTGGTGGTTGGTCCGTGTTCAGCTGCATAACAAAATGATCTACCATTATTGTTAAAAACTTTGTACATCTTTAGGATAGAAAAAATCTAATCCTTCCGAGATTTTTAAATAGCATGTACCTAATAATACATTTATAATATTTTAATTCGGAATAATTAAGGACCATGCATGTAATGCCATCAAGAGCTCAAGATCCAGTTAAGGGACCCTGGACCATGTACATGCACTAATTACGGAACGCAAACCCGGTTATATCCATCTCGGGGGGCAATAATCCGGCTCGCTCCTCTTCCGGTCGAGTTGGCCATGCAAGGACTCCGTCGCTGCTGGGCTCCGGTTGCCTAATAACCAGAAAAGGCCGGAAATGATCGCCTGTGGGACTCTAATTATTTCCTGCCGTCTTCCGCTCTATGTCGCGGACATCTCTGCCTTAAAGCGGACTTGGTGCGGACTCCGGAGGCGCTGCTAATCCCTTCTCAGCTTCTCCTGAGTACTACAGGCGTAGTGATGGGGTTGTGAAGTAGAAGGCGATAAAGGATAAGAAGTACGAGTTCATAACTTCGTTTACTTTTAATATGTGAGCAATGAAAACATAATTTTAGGTAGGTTCTGAGACAAAATGGTATGGCTGAGATTGACTCTGTAAAACCGTAGACAACCAGAATATTAATCGTAGAAGAAAAAGCTTTATTGATATGAAATTTACTGCCTGCATATTTCAGATTGCATACATTCTGGTGGATCATTTGGTGAGATATGTTCAAGAAATTGATTATACGAAGACAGACGGAATGGAAGATTCTTATTAGTGACTCAAAAAAAAAATGTTTTGGTTTTTATTTAATTTTTACAGAATTTTTGAAAGTAGATCATAATAAATCGGTTCAAGTTATTTTATATTCTTCTATAATACCTTAGTATGGGAATTGTCTTCAATAACAGACTTTACCAAAAAAATAAATTTGGAGAAGCGACAAGCAGAAAACTTTCCTAGAAACGTAAATTTCTGCTTGCCGTTTCTCCTTAATTGCTTTTTTTGGTAATTTCAGCACTGCACATAATTTCCGTACTGACGTGAAGTTGTTAAGATTTTCAAGTTTTACAGAATCAATCTTAGACAAGATTTTTCCCAAAACCATGCGAAACCTATACCCGTCCTGATTCAAATTATATTCTATGTCCTTATTTTTTACTAACAAAAAATATATATTTTTAGCAGTGCCTCCCAGAAATAGCTTACATCAAACAAAATTTGGAGAGCATAGTCCCTTTCTTGACGATATAATTCAATTTCATGGTAGACTTTTTTGCGCTCGGGGTTTGGGAGTAATTTTGACACGAAAAAAGCGTTTATCTCATAAAAGAAGACGAAAATTCCTTGAGTTTTCGATTTTGAATCCAAGCCACACAATAATAGATAAAATCAGCCATGTTTATTCTTTTGAATAAAGTCTAGACTTCTCATGAGTATTGTTTTGGAAAAGTTATCTCTAGTACTTTTTAGTCAGTTTCATTATAGGGATATAAAAACGTCAATAATTGGTCGTAACTTGTTGTTCCAACTCCTTGTTCGTTGAATGAGCCATTATTGGAACTGGAAGGGAGAAGGATTCCTTGCACAGTTCAATATCCACATCCTGATTCCAGACTGAGTAATACAAAAACTTTGTATCCATCTTGTAAAAACCTCGGCTATTTAAATCCCTTCGACGATTCTGGAAGAAAAACCGGGAGTTTTATGATAGTTGGAGGATTTATAGTAAATATCTGTATTATCGAGGGTATTATTTTTTTTCTTATGATATAATATGTGAAGTCGAGACCACCGACATCGCTAATATACGGTTTTATTATACTAATGCAGGCAGGGCGAGGAAGAGAAGGGTGTCTTTGACATTTATTACAGCAAGGGATTGATATATTTGTCATGCTTTAGGATCCCGTGGCATCCCAGTCTATCTTATATGTTATTTATACCAGATGATTCTGACCAATGAGCCTTGAATTCTGGATAATTCGCATGTGTGACCGATTCCATTTCAATGACGCCTGATTTGATTATAGGCTCATGAAAATGCATGTGGGTCTTTAATACATATTTTAACATTCTACCGAACAATTCCTGAATTATGGGGATTTACATTCTACTGAAATAAATTGGAAATCTATCATTGAAACAAAAGTCTTACCAGTTAAACATTTTTTTTACAAAAATATTGGTACCCTTCGTCGATAAAGATTTTGAGATAACGCAACATCAACTTCTAACCTTACTAGTAGAAAAACAATTGTGACGTTGCCGCAAAGTCCAATCAAATAATTAAAAATCATAAAAATGTAAAATAAATGGTATTAAGAATACAATAATTCGGTTTATTTGTATTTTATATGTAGAATATTTAATTAATTTTTGTGTAAAAACACAACAGTAACCGATAAAAAACAGAAGCCAAGTCAGCTGAAGAAATAAGACGGCCTTGTTGACGGTCGGAAACCGCCGTCACTGGCGAAATTTATGATAATTAGATTTGAATTAAAGGAATGTTGTTATTTTGATGAAGAAGAAACAGGGCAAGAAATTAAATCGCATCGATAACACTTCGTTGTTTACGAGAAGAACGGCTATAAAAGAAACTGACGAAGGACTAATCCAGGAGAGCTAATGCAGATTTTCTTTGGAAGTTGACCTTAGACGCTCTGTTGGTAGCTCCCTGAATCCTCCCAGTGATGAAATGTTGCTCCCCCACTGATGTCTCTTAAACCGATCCCAAATTTCGCATGTAGCGCGAAATTCATCCTGAATCAACGCTGGATCTAGGAAGTTGCCCTCCTTCCAGCTGACTCACTTTCGCGAGTACGCCCTTCGGGATATCGAACGCAAATCAGTGGCAATATGTTGCCCTGCCCTGGTTTAATTGTTCTGGAGTTGTGTATTTTTGTTTCCCATCCTAATCATCGATCTAGACCTCCCACGTATGCTACACGTGGAAGATTAAGTCGGCTAGACTAAAATAGAATCCTCCGTCGGCCGTAGAATCGAAAGCTGCTCGATCGCACCAATCATTCTATAAATTCTGAAAACCCTTATCTCAAAATAACCAACCAACTGAGATGTCGACCTCTCTCTCTTCCACGCAATGGGCACCCGGCCGTTAGGAGCATTAACTTTAACTGTTTCTCTTTATAGCGACCAGACTGCCACAGGCAACCAGCTGGAACATTGTCCTTGACATAGAACTCCTAGCGATAAGCAAACTCGATTCTCTATATGTGTGTGTCCGTCCTCCCCGACCCTCTGAAGGCAAATAAACAAAACAAATATATCAATTTATATGATCATTAACAACTTTTTGGGCTATTTTTACGCTCTAACCTAGGGCTTCCTGAGGCAGACCAACACACAGAGTCATCCAGTTATTTATGATTTTATAAAATTCAACGCTCTATTAACATTTTTATTATTTGTAATAACTTGAGCTTGATGAGAGACATCTATCGGTAGCTTGCCAGCACCGGCCGACGGATGGTATTGCCCCAAAATGTGCAGTCTGCATGGGGCTCCCATTCCCAATGGACACAAGCAGGCATTCACGCTGCCGTTAGTTCTTGTCTCCATCGGTAGATGGCAATATGCTCTTGGAGTCACATAGTTCCTTGTCAATTCTCCATTTAAGAGTGGCTTCCTGGTCTGACTTAGCTTGGATCCTCTAGTTATTTATCGATATGCTGTACTGATGAGGTCATAAAAAGACCGAAGTAGCGTTGTCTACGGCTTCGAGATGACTGGATGACTCTGTGTGTTGGTCTGCCTCAAGAAGCCCTAGGTTAGAGCGTAAAATAGTTGAAAAGTAATTCATAAAATTCAACGCTCTATTAACATTTTTATCAATTTATATGTATAGCAAATAAATAAAGAACTAATTAAGTAACATCCATAAAAAAGGAACGTTACACAATCAATATCAGTTAGGTGAAACCTATAAGTACCAGAATTGTAGGACTTGAAACATATTTTATCTCACGTAAATGAAAGAATATTACCTACTCTGAAACTAGTGGAAAGTTATAAGATGAGCACACGCGATTTATAGATTTTTCGAATTGAAAGAATTTGTTGATGGTCTGGTTTGAATTGAACGAATAGATGCGCCATTTTCTCAAGTACTCCATAGCCATCCACTCAGACGCAATCACGAAGACCGATTAAATTTAATCGTATATGTCGTAATAAGTCTCCTTAATTCTTGTAGAGCACCGTCCATATCTCCAGGTCTATCGATTTTCATCGCTTGCGGCCCCCGAGATCGGCCCTTTTTTGCTTAACTTTTTCCCCGAGTTAATGAGGGAATGGTGTAAGCCGTTAGGTTGCTGGCTTCCGTTCCAATGCAGTCTAGGCCTTTATTAAATTGTCTCCTCTTGATTATCTCCTCCGTCCTGTTCTTTTGCCAGGTTCCCTGGTACAATATTTATACACCTGCCATCGACTGTATGTTAAGGATCAATGTGTCCTTAATGACTCATTTTTTTCAAGAATGTTGCCTTCGTGCTAAGAAAATATTTAAGATCAGTCCTGGAAGAAATATTTCCTAAATTCGAGATCATTCCTTTATATAAATAATTGCTTTCTTTCAACGATCATAAATATCAGGAAACAATCTATCACGTAAAATTACCAATCCCTAACATAATCATATTATTAAATTATTGTAAGTTGAAAATCTAAAAAATCATAACCACCTTCAGATACGTAGTTCTCTATTTTCCTGAGTTGTTTTGAGATTTTCTGAAGCTAATTTACAATTTCAGCTCGTACATATCTCAAAATCTATGAGACATTTCACCAAATTCCCAACATCCTGAAGATTAATCGAAGACATGATGTAAAACTCAAATGATGTGGTAGTCAGGAGGGGACCTGGAAAAATTGTATATTAGTTGAACTTAAATAAAAAAAGGAGAGAGCACGAAGCAAGTTCTATATCTTTCCTTCATGAACAATCGCGATTAACGAATTTTCCACTTAAAACGAATAGAGAAGAGAGTGTAACATTTTGATATGAGGTAGAATAGAAATCTTACAATTTAGAAGAAAACAACTTAAAAATTGCATGCGGCATCAAACAGAGGATCGTCTTCACAACCTCCGTCTGGAAGTTCCTATTAATAAATTCTCTTTTGAAAGAAAATCCTAATAAATAAATTAAAACCTTTCATCAATCTTCCGTTGCAACAGACGAATAATGAATGAAGTTTCTCAGACAAAAACGGTACAGTTTGCAGGAGAATTCCACTGTTCGAATCATTTTATTGGTTAGTAAAACTGTACTTGGGTTACAAGGGTCATGTCTGGAGTACAGGCGTTAAAATGGGTCGCTGCAATAAAACAGACAAAGAAGTGTCTGTTACTTGCTCCAGGTCCTATCTACTAGAAGAACCGTTCCATACTTTATCTTATGCAGTAGTAAAAGGGACATTATATCATTTTTTTGCTGATTTTATTATGTTAGTTGAGTGATAGTTTTAATACTTCATATACGAGCATAGTAAAATTCAAAAACTCTGGGATTCTAGGGACTCTAGGGCTTGTGCTATAGTAATGATGTCGAGTTCGTACGTTTTTTCGTTCTTTGTTAAATTCAGGTGTCACAGGTAGGTGGTGGTAAAAAATTGGGTGTGATTTAGGATGCCGAATTTGCGGTTTTCCTGCAATGTTTGTTTTATTTTCCGTGGTTTCTGAGGTGCATCCTCTCGGTCTTTCTGCGACAGTTTTAATGCGCTCTTAAAGTTAACTGAAGTAGCTATCAAAGTAGCCCGGCAAGGTTGAAAAGATGTGATATTTTGGTGATTTTTCGTCAATAACATCGATGTCACGTGATGCGACTAGAAAATGTCAACACAATCTCTGTCTTTAGAGCTGCTTCAATTTCCTAAATTCAGATGTCTTTAAGACGACTTTTTGATCTATTTTAGGTGTATACATTATGACGTCTATCTGATGGCTTAATATGACGTATTTTAGACAGCTTAATATGACGTCGCTTGGTCCGTCATTTTCGCGTCAAAAATACGTCATTTCATGGGAACCTGGTGACAAATTAGAGACCGGACTATGACGTCACTATGCCTTTTAATATTATATTTATATTTATATTATAAAGCTTGTAGGATACTGAACAGCTCTGCAGAGTGGATTGTGCCGTGCTGGGGACGGTATAAAGTTTTTTTTTTATTTACATAAGAAATGCCACATCGACTGCGAGGTCATTTACATGGTGAGGTATGCTAAACTAAGATATTTAAGTTATCAAAATATAAGTATATAACCACTATAGTTGGTCAAATAGTTCGGCTTCCTTTAGAAATGAAATTAGGCGGGACATGTGGTCTTGGTCGTCACGTAGGGCATTTTCTAGTGTGTCTGAAATATTATGCTTCGATCTCACATCACTGCATGTACAAAATGCATTCACAGAGAAGGTGTTTGATGGTTGTTCTCTGGTCACAGACATCGCAGTGGGGGGGTGGTTCATTGCCGCCTTGGAACAGAAATTTGTGAGTGAGACGAGTGTGGCCAGTTCTTATTCTTGATAGAACTACCTGACTTTGTCTGTTTTCAGGAAGTGACAGTGTTGGGTAGAGGGTAGTCTTCAATGCCTTCAGTATTGATGCACTTTCTTGCCATTTGTGTTCATATGATTTTATTATCAGTGCTTTGATGTAGGCTTTAGAATCGGGTGTTGTGAAGAATTTAAGTTTGATTGACGATTCATTTCTGATGGCGTTTTTCGCAAATAGGTCAGCTTGTTCATTTCCATGAATGCCTACACGTGATGGTACAAACATATGAAAGCTAGATTGGATATTTGGTTGTGTCTACCGAGGGCATGTTTGATCTTGAGAACAACGGGATGGACGGAGTACAGTTTTTTAATGAATTGAAGAGAGCTGAGGGAGTCGGAGCATATGACATGCTCCGGTATAAAGTTGTTCATAATATGAACAGTGGTTGTTGATGAGTTCCAAGATCATTTGTTTGTGATGGAGCAGGGATATCATTTTTTTTTCAACTTTGTCAGGGCTGTTACTTAATGTTTTTGGGAAACTTCGACAAACACAGAGTCAATAAAAGTCTGATATTTTTACATAAATCGCAAATATAGAACCCTGTCCATATTTTTATCATATCTTTGATCATTACAGGTGCCAGCTAGAGAAATAGTTTTCTGTCATCTTCGAGGAAATATCTGCGTTTGAGATTTAAAAAAAAAACTAGTTTGTATATATTGTATTTTCACCTTTGATGCGAAGACTATACGAGTTTTACATTATATTTCAATGTTTTATAACAGGAGTAAAACTATTTGTATCTGTCAAAGAATGTAGAAGCTGTAGTTGACATACTTACATTTTCAAATAATGTAGAATAGGTGCCTTATGACGTCCAAGTTATGTTATCCGAGAAAAGTACTCTGTAAGTAAGCTCGACTTGAATTTGATTAAGGGCGAGTATGCTGGCTCTTTGTCAGTTCATAGAGCCGTCTAGACCTATAGATCTACCCGATGTTGACAAACTCGATAAAGTATAAAATCAAACCCGTGTCGAGACATCTGCCTGAAAAATCGGCAACGAAATGGCTTTCAGCCCGCCTTAATTTCAGCCGCGTTTAGAAGAAATTCAATATTCGAAATACACCGTGATTTATTTAACACAATTACACCTCGACGCCGCCAAGGAACTGCGAAGATGAGTTTAATCGAAAATGTTTGCCGTCTGCTCTGAGTTACTGCCACTTTAAGTGTAAATTAACTAAATAACACTGCGAATTCCTCTACGTTAGAGTTTTAAATTTCCAGGTAAATTGTTGTTGCTTACTTATCATACATTTCGAGATAACCAAAATAATAAAAGGTTGCGAATTTGACTTTAAAATACTTTATGCCAACTGTACCTATCTTATATCTATATTCGGTGCATGTTGTCCTAAAAATCATAATATATTATCTCAATTTATTAATAGATCTATTAATAATTTATCAAACAACATCCGTGTTTCTCTTAATATGATATGATATATATTTTATTAATGCAATAATAATTTACTCCGACTCGCCGAACAGTGACGGTCGAGTCATATGATCGAACGGATACGTAGGGGAATAAAATCTCCGTGACCATGCGATCGAGCATCTTTCGATTCTACGGCCGACGGCGGATTCTATTTTAGTCTAGCCGATTAGATCTTCCACGTGCAGCATATGTGGGAGGTCTCAATCGGTGAATAGGCGCTGGGGCAACTTCCAGCGTCAGGGGAAATAAAGAAACACCGCTCGAGAACAATTAAATCAGGACACGGCAACATGCTACCACTAATTTGCTTTCGATATCCCGAAGAGCGTACTCGGGGAGTGACTCAATTGGAGGGAGGGCAACTTCCTAGCTCCAGCATGGATTCAGGATGAATTTCTCGCAACATGCGAGATTTGGGATCGGTTTAAGAGACATCGGTGGGGGAGCAACATTCCACCACTGTGTTCCTTTGGGAGGATTCGGGAAGCCACCAACAGAGCGTCAAAGGTCAACTTCCGAAAAACGTCTGCACGAGCTCTCCTCGATTAGTCCTTCGTCCGTTGCTTTTATAACCGTTCTTCTCGTAAACAACGCCGTGTTATCGATGCTATTTATTTTTTTTAGCCTGTTTCTTCTTCATCACGGTGATCCACCGCACCTTCCCATTGGCCCTCGGGCCGCAGTACCGCTAGCCTGATGCGACAAATTAATGATGGATTCGCATGTTTTCCCGAGAGAGATCAGGAGATTGATACCAGTAGAAGGGACTGACTTCTGCTGGAGAATTCCCATACTCCTTCATTAGCAGCTCCTGTAGTATTCGCCGCCCCGTCCCGGGGTCGGCGGCGTGTCGACGATAAGTGATATTATCCTCGGCAGTGGAGATGTGTACAAAGCCAGGTAGCATGCGTTGGGAAATAATGAGCCACATTTCGTCTCTACTAAGTCTCGGGAGTATTGCTTCATTACCCGATCCCTCCTCTTCAGTCGCAGATCTCGGTGTGGAAGATTGTAATGGTGACTTTGTGTCGCAAATGCTCGTTCGAAGTTTCTTCGGACAAGGTGAATGTATCCCTCAACCTTTCTATCCTTGATGCATGCTCCTTTATGTCTCTGGATCATTTCCCGATTCAGTCACCGTTGCTGGTTCAGATCTGTGAAATGCTTTAGGCAAGCCTATAAATAGTTCTCGCCCAACATTTAGGAACGCAGGGGAGTATAGTGCCGTCGAATCCTGACAGACGTTGTTGATTGCCAAGACGAAGTCCGGTAAATGTTGATCCCAGGACCGATCGTTTTCTTCGCAGAATAATTGACTTATCATTGTTTTGAGGGTTCTGTTCACTCTCTCAACAGGGTTCCTGAGGGCTATACTGTGGTGTGAAACAGTTCGAGATTCCAAAATCGGTCAGTAGTTTTTTGAAGGTTCTACTGTTAAATTGAGTGCCATTATCATCGCTATTAATCAGGTTGGAACATCCAAAAGGTCTCAGAATTAATTCAGCGCTAGCGGTGGCCTGTCGTGGGGCTCGAAACTCTTCCCATTTGGTAAATCTGTCCTGAAATATCAGAACAGTGTGGTAGTGGGCCTTTCAAATCGGTGCTCACGGTTTTCCAAGGACGTCGGATAGGTCGGAACTGCATCAATCTTGGCCCTTATTGCAAGGCCCTTGTAACCGCCCACCAGGAGAACCTACCAATGATTAACGAAGATCATTCAGCATAGGAGAAGATAAACTTTTATAATAATTGCTATTTCGAATAACTATTAGTTGAATACAATTAATGGTAATCGGGCACTTCAAGTTTTTTTTGTGCTGACTTATATTTCGAAAATTGATTTTGTCCTTCTTTAGAGTCCGACTAATTTCAATAATAAACCGTAAGAAATTTAAAAATTACCAGGACCGAATAAAAAATAAACAAAAGAAAATAAAAAATTTCATTTGCTCTATTCACGTTTGAAGGTATTGATGATTTCGTTAAAGTACCTACCTGTAATAAAAATAAAATGATGGTGCAATTGTATTAAACAAAGGACGAGGTGTAATGAAAAAGCGTTAATTAAAAAAGCATTTTCTATTGTTCCACCTTTTTAATATCTTAGTTAAGGTCTTCTCCCTTCTTCTAGAAATTAAAACCGGTGCTTATAAATTGAAAAAAAAATCTATTAACCAAATAGTAGAGAAAATAAAGTAACCAAATAAAATCAAGCTTTAATATTGCCACGAACATCAAATAGGTGTCGTTGATTTTCACACCGTTCTGTTATTCCAGTTATTGTTGGCGGAGTTGAACGATAAATATCAGGGCGTTCCTTTTCCAATTCACATGTTTAGCACTTCGTGCGGATCTCTCCTTCTCGGTGATTACATGTGGAGAATAGCTTTGCATGCACGGAGCAGATTAAAGGAAGGAAAACAAGGAAAATCCGTTTCCTTTATAAACAGAGTTGACAAGTCGAGTATATTGCGTGCGAATCCTTGTACGCCGTTTCCTCACGCTGAACCCATCTGACGCTGATAGAAATACGGGAGGCAGAGATGCCACTCCTGATTTTCAATAAAACATATATCGATAACACGTGAAGATTTCTTCATATCGTGGCTGTAATAAATCTGGAGCTGACGCTAGAACTTCAAAATCGCAATACCAATAGGAAGCGTTAAGTGAAACAATATAAGTAGGTACACTTCTTAGCTTTACATTTTGCTTTAAGTGTAACAAATTAATGAAATATGATTCCCGTTTCAGTTATGTAATTCATGAATTGAAGTTGGCACCCCTAAGTGCGAATTAAAAAAAAAGCAGTAAATTAGTTCTTTTTGATCTATAAAATACATCAAAATAGTTTTTACTTTTTATTATCATTTGCCTAATATAGGGTTAATCTTATCATAACTGATTGAATTTGAAAGAATTGGCATATCTGATTGGGCAGTCGTAGAGTCATATCCTAAACTCGATTAAAATTGAGGATTTCTCCTCTTCTTCTTCTTCCTTTTGGCTGTCAAGGGGGTGGATCGCTATCAAGCGGGTCGAGCGGCTTGCCAAATGATAGTCACAGAGGTGTGAGGCACGTTCTTAACTTTCTTTCCAAATCAACTAATCTTGCTCTGGTTTCAAAATCGAACTTTTCACTGTGGTGTTGCCGCTTAAACTTTTATTTACCGGTCGTATAGTTACTGGACGTAAGTAAATAAAAGCTAGATGAGTTCTGACATGAAAATGGCTACCATGTGATTTATTCGAAATTGCCAATCCTTCTACAGTCAGCGGCTATAGTGGGAAATTCAGCCAGCATAAACAAAAATTTCGCCGCGGTACTAGTTTCTTCGGCCTAGTGGTTAAGTTGTTTGCTTTTCTTTCAAAAACGCATATTGATTAAAGATTATTTGCGCAAAATGTTTTATAATTGGACAATTTTATTGACTCCAGCTTATTGTGAAATATCTCTTCTTTTTCTTTTCAAAATTAAATATTTGTGCCAAAAAAAAAACGAAACTATCCTGGCTCCGTCACAATGGTTAAATTTTTAGTGTTTCGGACATGAAAATATGGGAAAAATTGGGATGTTCATTATTGATTGACGTAAGTATAGTCTCGTAGCTAAATCTTATGTTTAGAACCTACTGTGACAACCCTGTAAGCAATATAGAAGAGGAATATTTTAGTGGGAGGATAGAGAGACAGAATACCCTAATATTATATCTAAAGGCCCTTACCTGTATTAAAAAGTGCCCGACGTCTGAATAAAATATCTAGACGCATATTATAAGCTTGCACGTTTTAAATAAAGCCACTGACTTTAGAATTCGAATATTTATAGCAGGCTTTGCATTCTGAATTAGGTACATCGAGGTCGGCAATAATTGAAAATTAGTTCGTATAATTTCTTGAAAGAAAATTGATTAGTTTAAAATTTTAAGGCATCATTGATCCTTTTTAAATAACATTAGAGAAACTATACCATTGTAATTAAATAAATTTTTTGTGAAAAAACTGTAGGTAGATACATCCGAGAGTTTTACTTTGAAACAAGGGAATTTCTTTTTTTTTCATTTTCATTAGTTTTAAATTTTTTATAAGTAGTGGGTATTATTTCAGTCAACTAATCACGAGTTCATTTTAACGTAATTTTTTATGCGGAAGCAAAACTAACAAGCTAAATTTTTTTGTCTTTTAATTCTAATGCTATTGTTTGAGGGATAAATATATAGCTCTCGTGAAACATTTCAAATTACGTAGGTTGTAATAATGGATGTTAATTAAAATACGAACAAGGAGTTTTTCTATTTTTCTTTAACTGAACCGCCGTCGGAACTTTTCTATAATAATATGCATCCTGCGCATTAGCTATTTTTAATGCTCAATGCTTGTTTTTTGTGTTAAAATTATACTGCTTAAAATAATTTGGGGGTATGTGTGTAAAAATCTAAAATAAAAATATAAAAATTCTTTCATTGCTATTTAAGAAAATGCTCTTATAAAATTGTATATTACATAACAATAGTTATGAAAGTGCGAAATTTTCTTTAAACTCGAGATATTGTACTATACTTTATCTACTTCCACCGACAGCATATAGGAACAAATGATTTTATCATGCCAAACGTACTCACTTATCTTACCACCTAACTTTAAGTACCTGCCTAACTTTTCATTTCATATTTATTAAATAATCTGAAGATCTGAATGAGATTATTTACTAATAATTTTTTTTTTACTTCTGTGGTAAAGTATTTTCCATTTTGAAAATAATCTTTTTCCTAACCTAATAATAACCTAAAAGATTAAGTACACAGATTACACTTTTTCAATCTGCGAATATAAAACATCAGGAAGTACTATACCTACCGTTCAAACGCCTCCTGCGACTGACAGAAGGTGTTTAGGCCGCGAACACAACACATCCGTTATTCAAACCAATAATATGACGCACTGAACTAATAAAGAGTAAGATTGCGAATGTCTGAACAACAAGAAGTATCTTTAAGATGTTTCAAAATAGCATTTTACATCGCGTTCAATAAAACATTGTCAATTGTTAATCAATATCAATAACTACCAAATCGAAAACAGTATTAAATTAATAATTATGATTTCCGTTTGGAATTTTGATAAATTTCAGGAGTATTGCTGCAATTTAATCGAAATGATTACACAAATATTTACATAATATAGCGTGTGCCACTCAATTAAATGACAACAGGTTTATTAATTTTATACCTTTTCTCTCATTAGATTAACTTTGCATTATTTGACATATCGAGTATACCTATATCAACTTAATAATTATTATTCTACCATAGCAACATTGTTTCGATTCTCATTACACAAGAGGTATGTGCAAAGGCTGACTTTCAGGCTATGCAAGTTGTTTTGTAATTGTCTACTTTCATAATATAAGGGAGTAGATAAAAAAAACACTCTCCTCAGTAAATTGTGGAAATAATTTCCTAAATTGCTGCAAGAAAATAATTATAGTCAGTTAACATTAACCAGACCCTGGCAAACGAACCAAACCATTTAATTGAACTAGATTTTATTTACACGCAGATTAAGATTCTACTCATCAAGTAGTCTAATTAGTTCAGAGCTGGTGTATTAGTGCAGGCAAGCTCTGAACCTGTTTTTCCCTAACTAATTAGCGACTACCGACGCCTGTTAAAAGTTTCACCATTCGTGCATTGGCATTCATTGTGGTCTGTAAGCGGAAAAAATCCCTTAAAATTGCGTGCTAAAACTTTAGCAAGGAATAAACGAGTCTTTTGTAAATGTAAAGTGATTTTTTTCGTTGACATGTAACAAAAAGCAGACACGAAAATACCTCGCGTTTATGAAAAATTAATAAACTGTTCGTTTCGAACAAAATATTAGGTAGGCACCTAGTCAATTTTTTAAACCTGAAACTTGTATTTAGGGAAACGGTGTAATTAATTCTACAATGCGATAAATTATATCTCAATCAAGACAGATTGTTAAATGTCTACCTCGTCTTTGTTATAAACGCTTAGTTCAATGAACCAAGAAAAAGGTAACAAACTTGAACATTGAACCAAACAAATCTTTCAGCTTAAAAGCAAGAGATATATCCCAAAAGAAGCTTCTACAAGGACGTAACAGCGGATTTACAATTTACCCTGCCCTAGACAATACAGGGGTAGCTTCTCCATTCTTACATCCCTCCACTTTGTCCGATCGTAAATCCAAGCTTAGAAGCCAGCTTCACACTGTTTAGAGCCAGCAGACACTTAACGTGGTGATCCTGTGAATATTCCCACTTTCGGTAGATAGGATATCGGTCAGCGATGTGATCGATCGTTTGGAAGACGGAGTTATATGACATACTTGAAGGGGAGTATCAGATGAGAGAAATCTTCCATCAGATGGAGGTTTAGGTGATGTTGACGGAGCTACTACTCCGCTCTAATGTGAATCTCAGAAGGCATTTCGATCTGCTTTTGATTTATTTCGATATACATTTTTATGTTGGGGTAGTTATGGCCACAACCAGTTTTTGAATCGTTATACTTATTTTGTTTTAGATTTTATTTTAGATTATTTTTCCAACGTTTCAAATTTTAATAACTGAGAGTGTCTGAGAAATTTTATTGTTTTGACAATAACAATACGTAATCCAGAACAATAAGTAAAATGCTTGTTAGATTCAACCTTTCTTTATTAAAGTCTTTTCTCAGGCTTCTTTTACTCGAAATTAGCTATAGTTTGAAATTTTTTCAAAGTGTTGCGTATCACCAAAATTAGTGTCAATTTTTGACAATTTCTTTAAATTTACCTTTACTTTTCAGTTTTCATAATAAGAATCAACAAGAATTATAATCTTCCATGTAAATAGTACCTACCTAACTACCTATCTATAATAATATACTTCTTTCGGGTTATAAGAAAAACACTTTCTTTGTGTACCTACAAAGACATTCTATTTCTGTGTCAGAGCACATTTACTTCCTACGCTACGTAATAATTAATACATAACCATGATACTGTTAGTGTTGAATTTATCATGCTGAAGGTATCGACTCTGTGTTCCTAATACAGCCCAGCCCAGCCCCGTATAATATCGTTTCCAAGGCAGGAACGGAGGTGCTTTTCCATGGCATCCTCTGCTGCCTAAGCCGATTATACTAAATATTAGATACAATTTGTCCGGGATTAGGAGCTCTAGGCCCGTGCTGGCCGACCCGCCTCAATTTGTCTCTGATCCTGCTAATAATCACTCGCCAGCTATACTCAGGGATTCATCCTGATGCTGCTCGCCACCCGGATATTCTCAGGTCACATTGACACTATTATAGCAGTAACGCGGGGTATTAGTCTTAGAAGGAAGATACAAAACGCCTTCCTACCTAACTTTAATTTTTCTTGTAATTTATCATCTGCTTTCTGAACTCTCCAAAACAGCGTAATAATTACACAAATCTCAACGAAAATGTGTTTCCAAATTACAACTTTTTATAAGATCAGAAAAGTCTCAAGCGACTAAAAGTCACCTAATGTTGATTATGTTTCATTCGACCATCAATCCTCCTTGACCACTATTCATACCTAACTGGATTAACATATCGTCTTAGCTCAACGCTTCTCGTCAAAAAATGTTGAGTCTGAGAGTACCTTCAACCTCGTACAGCTCTCTGTAAGAAAAACGACCCCCTTGTCAACCCCTTACTTGTGACAGACTGAGTTTTTAAGGGATCTAAAAATTCATTCAAGGCATTTTTAACGTTAAATTCTCAAAATGCCAACTTAACTTCCCCTGACTTTCTTGTGGTGCTGATAAAATTGCTACAAAATAAAAAGTTCAAATCGATAAATTAAAAACAAAATCATTTTACAACTCAGAAAATAAACCCGCTGTTCGTAAACTGGATTCCAGTACGCCTTCACGCTTTCAACGTGACCGACGATTTTTTTCGCTGGTAGTTTTCAATCGAGGGAACTGATGGAGCCCCAGCTTTTTGTATGTGACAGATATGCTCGGAAGTTGCAATTATGATGGTACTGCATTTGACCAGTAAGTACCAGTGGAGTTGTTTCAAAATTGAGTCCTTTTGAATTTTCGTAAAAACTGGTGTTTTTTGAATCCTTGTTTCGAAACTTCAAAGGCAAATTTTTTATTAATAATGCTTACCAGATTCTATTTTCTATCTATTTTGTTTTTGTTTTTCCTCTTTTGTCAATTGCTTTTCCTTATTTGTCAAATGAGTTTCTTATTTTTCTATCTATTAATGATTATAGTCATTGATTTATCAATCAATTTCCTTTTATGTCAAATCAGTTTCACTTTATGTCAATTGCTTTTCCCATTTACGTACAGTGACAGTAATCTAAACATTGGAAAAGCATTTGATAAAAAAGGAATCTCATTTGACAAAAGAGGAATTTCAATCGAAAAATCACGCACTGACGTTTAATAAATGGGAAAGGCATTTGACAAATAAGGAAAAGCAATTGACAAAAGACGAAAACCAAAAGAAAAAGACTGTAATTCACCTAACGAAAACGATTTAACGACATTATAACGGTCGGTGTATTTTTGTGAAATGGTGTCCATCTTTACTTGAAAGAAGATGGACATAACTACAACTCCAACTCCTCTGGGCAGGGTAGGCTAGAGTATGTATAATTCAACTGTAGAGGTGTGTGGGATTTAACGAATGTTACTAATAGTGCATTTTGTTTAGTTTTAGTTTCCTTTTTATTGTCAAAAAACTCGAATAAATTTCATAGCTAAGGCCTCATTTATTTAATTCTTCGAGGAAAAATGACACGAAAAACTTGAAGTACCGTAAAAGTACATTGTAAATCAAAGGCGGAACGTAGCGCATTTCAGCGAGTATGACGTCATAGCCCGAGGGACGAAGTCATATAAGCTTATTCGGCTCTTTAGTGCGGCCAAGTTATACACGGTATTTTTTAGCGCGATTGCGTAACTACCGTGAAACTTTGTCGCCACTAGGGTTAGAAAGTAGTCGTTAGCGGGCTGGAAAAAATTGTTTACTTTGAAGCGAGCCACTTTAGTACATCGAGCTGCACTAGCCGTCATTTGGTCGACTGTTGCCTATCGAAAAGTAAACTTTCAGAGGCTACGCTCTAAAAAATTTGTTTCCAAAACACGCAAATTTTTCAATAAATTAATTTTTTACATTTTATAAGAGCTATACATATTGTTACAGGTCTCACAATAATAAAATCTCCTAGACTAAAGTCTGCCAATTACTTTATTGACTAACACAATTAGATACAACTTATAACCTCTAAATCTAAATAATCAATAAACACAGTTCTCTTGTCTCCACTCAAAGATTACACACCACTTGTCTATTCTACACAATCCGCTATATACCACTATTGGCTCCCTTACTTCAGACTTCACTTTACTATTGCTCTGTCTTCCTTACTATACTTCAGCTTTCACTTTCACGTCCAAGATACTACTACCACTAAAACGCCGACCAGTCCGCGTTTATAGTACTGGCTGTGGATTCTGGAAATGTCAGATTGTTCGGCGAGACTACTCTAGTATTTAATAGACGCACAACTGTCCGTCAATGTGTCTTCCTGACATGTAACTGGAATTGTCGCAAACGGTCATTGGGCTAAACCATTATAAAAAAATTTAACAAACAAAATGGTGAAACTGGAATGTTAAAGAAACAACTAGGGGAGTGGGGTAAGTGTAACCGAAAAAAAGCATAGTTGCTCTTCTAAGGCCCAGTACAGAGAAACAAATGGCAATAGGTAGACAATTTTTTTACAGGGGTTCCTTGTAGACTTACCAACACATTACAAATATTAACTTTTTAAAAATCTGATGTTTCTTTATTCAGTAAAAAAAAAAATGGTGTCGATGTCAAGGTGTTACACTTACCCCGCAATTTGGGGCAAGTGTAACATTCAACGATAATTTACATACAAATTGTGTATGTAAGGAACTTTGGCAAGTGTAACATACTCATGAAAAATACCTTTTAAACAAAAAAAAAACCGCAAGATAATATCACTTTTAATAACAAAGCTATAAGCTTTTTTTGTAAATAAGAACCAGATTGAAACGTGACTGAACGTGAACAATTTTATTTAACATTATAAGCTGTAACGTACATTTCGTACGTACCGGCTAGATGTCGGTAACACAGAGACGACGGCGGGCGTGCGCAGTGGGTGAGTGATGGTGGTTGTTAGTGCATCGACCAACTCGAGTTCTCGTCGACTTCGACTGTCAAGGAAATCAGGTGCGTTCATCTCATACCGGCACTTTCACCTTCTTTTCTCTGCTGGAATTGGCGTGAAGAAGGTCGTTTTGGCAAACACCTGAATTTTCACCAAAATGGCCTCGTGAACTTTCACGTTAAATATTATAAACATCGTCTGTGTTTTTGGCTTGGTGAGTGACCTAAAGTGGATCTTTTATTATTGTTTTAGTTGTATAAATCATATTTCCTTTTAATACAAAGAGGGAAACAGCAATTAATCCGATCGAGTTTCGCCCGCATGTAAAATTGGTTGATCACATTTTTATCGTAATTATCTTGAGGATGGGTCATAATTTTATGTAACCCTGGCGGGCCAGAACTCGATCGGACCGTTAACACCACCAAGAGTGTCTCTGATACATCCTGAAATTTCAGCTTTTTTCCTTGGAGCAAGTTTTTCCCTTGGAGCAAGTTTTCTCTTGGAGCAAGTTTTCCCTTGGAGCAAGTTTTCTAAAGGAGCAAGTTTTCCCTACTAGACCGACGGTTCATACCGGAGCACACTCTTCATACCTGAGACCACTTCGCCGATTGGACAACCTTTGTCTTCGTACCGAAGTGCACCTGATCCAGGGGTACACATTGGTAGTACTGGAGCTGCTGATCTGACTCCCGCAGCAGCTGAATCAATAAATAGCAGCCGAACCTTGGCCACCCAGAGGCCCGGCTGAAAACCTTCCTCCTCGCACAGGAGAGCCTACGAAGATAAGTTTCACTGGTCCAATTTTACCACCCCTTTCATTCGGCTGATCTCAACGTTTTTATTATTGTTAACCATGCTCAAGAGTCTGTGATAATAACTGTGATTTTTTTAAATAAAGAGTACCTGTTATTCTGCTGACCCGCCTGTTATTTGTTGACCCTCTTAGACTGACAGCTCAACCCACGACCCTTGTTGCCTCTTATTGGTCTCATGCTCTCAACGGTTATTTTCCCCCTCTAGGGTAAAATAATTCGTTTCAAAGCATCAAATGAAAGTGGGAAGGTTAATTCTCCTCACCGACCTATTTGAGGTTCCAACTAACCTGTTACACTTACCCCGAGCAAATTGTTACACTTACCCCCTCTATCAATATAGAAGGGGTAAGTGTAACAGCCATTTTATAGGGTTAGGAGTTTTCCGTAACCGTTTTTTAACACAAAATATGGATTCCTGGTGAAAAAACACCCCTGATGGCAACATTGGGTTTAAAATTTATTGTGTCACAATAAGTACAAAAAATCAATAAGAACAAGTCACACACTCCATATTTAAGTAAATCTGCATGACGTTAGTAAAACTCTTGTAAAAAAAATATCCAGTTATTTGAAGAAAAAAAAACCGTTTATACCGTGTGTCCCCGGATAGGTGAAACGACTCTTATAAAAGACAAAAATTTTTTGATTTCAATTTTAATTTTTTGGGGTTCAGCCCTGCTTAGCTAAAGAATAATTTCTAACAAAATTTTAGTTTTGAAAAATCAAGCATGCCTTGGAAATTTCCAAGAAACCGGTTTTTCTGTTGAGTAAAGTGCCTTTTATGTGGAAAAAACGACAAAATGTTATTTGAAAAAGTTGTTCAGAATCAACATTTAGGTCCCTATACCAAATTTCAAAATCATAGATCATTTTTAATTTTTTTCATTTATTTTTATGTTTTATTTCACAAATCAAATAATTTCATTTTGTAACAATAACTGCCATGGAAAAACCAAATTGTACCCATAGCAATAGCAATTTGTCAATATCAGTCTTTGTTACAAATGAAATTCTTTGATTTGTGAAATAAACATAAAAGTAAATGTAAAAGATCAAAGTTGGCCTATGATTTTGAAATTTGGTATACGGACCTAAATGTTGATTCTGAACAACTTTTTCAAATAACATTTTGTCGTTTTTGCCACATAAAAGGCACTTTACTCAACAGAAAAACCGGTTTCTTGGAAATTTCCAAGGCATGCTTGATTTTTCAAAACTAAAATTTTGTTAGAAATTACTCTTTAGCCAAGCAGGGCTAAACCCCAAAATATTAAAATTAAAATCAAAAAATTTTTGTCTTTTATAAGAGTCGTTTCACCTATCCGGGGACACATGGTATATAAGATATATACTCTAAACCTTTTAAATAAAATACAAAACCTCCATTTTTAACCTTACTTTAAAAAAAATGGCCGACTGTTACACTTCCCCCGGTATTACACTTACCCCACTTCACCATAATGGAATTTTTCGAGAGTGATCTCGTTATAATATTATACGCTTCACTGTTTATAATTCAAAGAATCCAATTGGAAACGTTAATTGACTTGTGTTAAGATTTTTTTTTAATACATAGAAGCTTTTGGTACGAATTTTTTCATACAGTTGAAAAAATGCAAACCGCTTGTAACAGGTACACGAAAGCGAAAATGTTACCTTGATCAATAATATGCACTACACAAAAATGTGAACAGATCCTGTCAGAATGTAAAATCCTTGAAATGAAAAGGGGATTTTATCCTAGAACTCGCAAAGGACATAGCACCGAATGTTCATGAAGGAAGCGGGCTGTTCTGCTTTTCCTCTTGTTGAATATTGTTTAATATATCTCGTAAGGAGCCCAAGGAGAGACAGACTATTTTGTTAAGAGCCCTCACCAGCTCGTATATTGGATCTTAAGGACTTATTGAAAGATTTTATTATCATGGTCAGATTTATGGACGGTCATATAAGGCAAGACGCGCACCGCCATTATGATCTCACAAATGGTCGCCTTCATCAACATTATGTACGCTTTTCTTCGTTAATATGTTGTGATAATATCCTATAAAAAGGAAACAAAGAAGAAATTATGAATTTTTATAGATGTCTGTAAAGAATATTACACAAAATATTAAGAAAATATAAATACGTTGTCATGAACAGTACGATATAGATTAATAAAAAAAATCTTATAAAGAATATTACAAAATGCTGCACAATATTATAAGAGAATAATAAAAGATGTCCTGCTTGTCTTTTAAAATTATCCTGGATTTCTTCTGTAGTTTAGCTATACTTTCTTCTGTTTTTCTATTTTCATGAGTTTTATATTAATCATCATGCATTTCTGAGTAGGTGATGAATCATAGCAAAAACAGGAAACGACGAAAATGATAAAGGAATGAATCAAGATAATATCGGGTAGGTATTCATTAATAGTAGACTTATTAGTAGATTAGCCTATTCGACTTTCTATGATTGTGATGGTAATTATAACCGCTGTCACGGTTACTAACTGTAACTGTTACTCGTTTTAAATTGTTCCAACACAACTACTCTAATAATTTTATTTCCAGTTCTTAATCTCGAATAATCGACATTTCATCCGTAACTCTGATCCTTCAGTAGATAACTATAAGTCAAATAGTCGTAAACAGTGTTTCTAGCATAGAGATAGAATAGAGAGGAGACGACATGACGTGACACAAATGGGATCAGGTCCGCCATATTGATACCACTTTTATGTCAAACTTATGTTATGACATAAGTGAACGCTTTTTATTGAATTTCATTTGATTTAAGGACTGTCTTTAAGATCTTTGGTGTTAAATTGAAAAGCCAAAGATGGTTTCTTGTGCAGTTCGTACCTGCTGTAGTAGAGACTGCACTGATAAAAAAAAAAACGTCCGGAATAACATTCCATAGGTAAGTATCAACAATATACAGGACCGTACCTACTTGCATAGTACACTAAAAATCTAAAATTGAAAATGACCATGATTATTTGCCGGATATTTTATATTCTTTTATTGACTTGAAAAACACAAAAGGTCTGCAATATCCATCTGAAGACGTGTTAAAAATATGTATGAAATGTGAGAAACATTTTTATTTATGAAAATTTTGCAAATAAAAATTAAGTCTGACCCTGTCGAGTCGCCATATTGTTACTCCTATAAGCTCCACCCACTGATGCCGTTTTTTAATGTACTATTAGGTGATCATAGCGGCTCCTCTCTATTCTATCTCTATGGTTTCTAGCCATGAGTATCTCAAAGTAACAGGTTATTTTAGATTGGTCGCTACTCCCTAATTTAGTTCTTCCATCTCTAGTCCAAGCTCAATTAAATGGATGTAATTTGACCTTTCTGACATTTAGCATTATTAATTTACTGAGGGCTGTTCTTCTTCAAAGGAAAGGTTAATTTTTTTTCCAATTATTGCAGCACACACGTTCATTTTTCCTTGTCCCTGCTTGTGAGACTCTTGGTCTAGTGAGGATTTTCTTGTGACCAGTATCTGGAGTTGTGGCGGTTCACTGTCCCATTCAAACGTCCGAGAAAATAATATTATACAAAAAGTTGGGATTTTCGTCACATCTCAACTGGAGCTCTTCACAGAACTGCAGTCGATGGTCGAGAGCATCTTCATTTAATTATTGGATCAATTGAGGCTTGTAGGTATGAAATTTTTCTGTTCTCAGTAGTTAACGACGGTGAATAATCAATACAGGGATTTAGAGCTACCTGTCTTGTAGAAGTGTGTGGATTATCTTCAACTTCAAGTATTACTTAACAATGACTTGCAGGACATTCTAACTTGGGGCGATAGAAACCAAGTCCAATTCAATGCTGGAAAAACCCAAGCAGTCATCTTCTCCAAAAAGACCAACGTTTTGGAGCCAGACATGATGATGGCGGGACACTCTCTTACCCCAGCGTCATCTCTTCGTTTACTTGGAGTGAGCCTCGGAGCGAACATGTCTTGGCATGATCATGTTGCTGGTCTGGCGAAGAGTGCTTCTCAAAAACTTGGAACACTCTTCCGCACGAAGAAATTTTATACACCACAACAGCTTCTCCGCTTATACAAGGCTCAAATCCGACCATCCTTGGAATACTGCTCACATGTTTGGAGCTCAGCTCCCAAACATACGCTGAGACTACTCGACTCTATTCAGAAAAGAGCCATCCGCTTGATTGGGGACCCAGATTTGACAAAAAATTTAGACACTCTCGAGCATCGAAGAAGAGTAGCTGACCTGAGTCTGTTTTACAGATATTTTAATGGAAAGTGTTCAAAAGACGTGGCCCGCTTGATCCCACCAAGAACAAGACCGGGCAGAAATACACGTCGAGCCGCAGACGCTCATCCGTATCAGGTTCAGCTCGTTACACCTCGTACCACCCTATTTCAGACTTCTTTTATGTATAGAACAGCATCACTTTGGAATAGCATTCCAAAGGACGTGTTTCCCGAAGTATACAACCTGCAGCGATTCAAGGCCAACGTGAATCGATATCTCCGCTCATGCACCGCTCCCAGAGCGTCATAGGGATTTCCCTGCAGTGCATGTGCATTTTCTATAAAAAAAAAAAAAAAAAAAAAAAAAAAATACATTCTTTTATCATCAGGTATTTTAGGCCGACCTAGCCGAGGTAAGTCTTTCACGCTTCCAGTTTCAGTAAATTTTGAAACTATCCTACTTACTGTAGACGTACTAATAGGCAGCCTATCTGAATGTTCTTGATTGAATAAATCAGAAGCTTCGGCGTGAGATCCTAATTGATCTCGGAATCCACCCATCGTCAAAACTTTTTCTGGTAAACGAGCAATTTTTTTCTTTCTACAATAATTGAAAAAAAAAACTGTTGGAACATTTTCCTCAATTCACGTTCAAGCAGAACTGACATTTCAGTGTGTTTTCCACCTTAAATCTCTTGGTAAGGACGTTAATTGTTAGATAATGTTTGTTTAAATAAAAAGAATTTTTTTTAGTTTGATTCGAATCATTCGCCTTGATTATTTTCTTCAACTTAAAGTTATTTTAATTGATAAGAATTCTGCTTGCTTACATTTCGACTAATTTTGTTTTTTAACAAAACACCCTGTATCTTGTCAGCGAATAGTAATAAACTACTAAAATGTGGTATTTTTGTATTCACGAAGAAAGGGAGAATCCATTCTTGACAAAAAATGGGAGTTGCTATGAAAAAAATATAATGACGTCAAAAATTATGTTTTTACGAATCAAATCGACCTGTTTCGAGATTTTGAAAAACCAAATGGCAAACATCAAAGTTATGAATATTATGCGGAACTTTATCGTCACGCTGTATTTTATTATTACAGTTAAGTATGATTAGTTTAGAGTTAATTTCGCTCCAAATTCATATTTATTTACAGGTAGGTAATATCATATTGTTTGTTTCAATTATGTGTTCGATTTTTGTATACAAAATATTGCATATTTTAGATGAAACATATTTCGAATTCAGTACATATCCAGTTGGTTTGATTACTTCAATTGGACGAATGATTTGAATTAAATATCTTTGTATTTTGTATGTATTTTGCATTGACTGATATTCAATATATTTTAGAAATAAAATACAAATGTATAGCTTAAAAATCATTCTGAATAAATGATGCCCATGCACATGTAAAAAAATATTTCAGTATTGAGGATTTGTTTGAAAATATGAAATATTTATATAACCAAAATAAATTTATGCATTTCTGTCAATAAGACAGTACTGTTGACAGTTAGGTAATTGAATAGATCACATGAAAAGAATAGTACCATTATTCAACAATAACAATTATATCAAAAATTAATAACAATCAATTAATTAACTACAGCGGCTGGTTTTATTTGAGCACCGAGACCATGTAGTCAGCTCCCAGAGGTAGATAACAGCAACAACCGCCTGCCTCTTCTTGCTTATCGCTCTGACTCACGATTCCCCTGACCGACAGCGGCTCCGAAAAAACGAAATAAAATAACATTTGATTATAACGATTTCTAATAACACACGGCCATACTGACCTCTCTGACGCTCTCGTCACATCAGACTACATCCTCCATTTTTGTAAGATATGCAATTAACCATCACATTCCCACTATCTTTCTTTCAAGGGAGGGATATCATTAAATTGGATCCGTGGGACCGCAGCCACCGCTCTACCACTGACGGGACCGAGACCAAATCAGGAACAAGACAATAATAGCACTTCACAATTAAACATGTGGGACCGACTGACCGCAGCCACCAACTGACTCTACCACTGCAGAGACAGAGACCAAATCTTGAACAAGACAATAGCACCGCTCAATTAAATATGTGGGCTCGTAGCCACCACTTGGCTCTACCACTGACGGGGTAGAGACCAAATTAGAAACAAGACAATAATAGCACTGCTCAATTAAACATGTGGGACCGCAGCCACAACCTGGCTCTACCACTTAAGAGACCAAATCTTAAACAAGACAATAATAACACTGTTCAGTGAAACATGTGGGACCGCAGCCACCAACTGGCTCTACCACTGAAGAGACAGAGACCAAATCTTTATCAATAGACAATAATAGCACTGCTCGATTAAACATGTGGGACCGCAGCCACCAATTGGCTCTACCACTGAAGAGACAGAGACCAAATCTTAAACAAGACAATAATAGCACTGCTCAATTAAACATGTGGAACCGCAGCCACCACCTGACTCTACAATGAAGAGACAGAGACCAAATCTTGAACAAGACAATAGCACCGCTCAATTAAATATGTGGGACCGCAGCCACCACTTGGCTCTACCACTGAAGAGACCAAATCTTAAACAAGACAATAATAGCACTGCTCAATTAAACATGTGAGACCGTAGCCACCAACTGGCTCTACCACTGAAGAGACAGGACCAAATCTTCATCAAGACAATAATAGCACTGCCGATTAAACATGTGGGACCGCAGCCACCAACTGGCTCTACCAGTGAAGAGACAGAGACCAAACCTTGATCAAGACAATAATAGCACTGCTCGATTAAACATGTGGGACCGCATCCACCACTTGGCTCTACCACTGAAGAGACAGAGGCCAAATGTTAAACAAAACAATAATAGCACTGCTCAATTAAATATGTGGAACCGCAGCCACCACCTGGCTCTACCACTGACGGGACAGAAACCAATTCGCAAGTAAAACATATTCACACTCAAATATACCTGTAGAACCATCTAATTTAAAACGAATTGTATTTTTAACGATCCATTCGTCAGTCTGACTTGACTTCTATTTCAATACTCATGAAATTTCGTATAATTCTCATGTACCTCTCTGTATATAATTCTTCTGACACTTGGGCTTTACCACAGCCATAAGATATTTATATTTATTTATTTATTTATTTATTTACCTCTCTGCTTGTCCGTTTCCAGAGGTTCCATAGTTCATAGTGATCACTGATCACAGATTAGGCACAAAGTAGTATTCGATTTTCCATTTTTCTGGGTATTTTTGGAAAGTCCTATTCTTGAAAGACGTTGAAGCATCCATGACAATTTTCTCAGGGGTTCCAAACAATGACAGAACACTTTGTAGCTTCTACCGAGTTTCAGCAGTAAGTGGGTACGACGGATGATCGACTACGACATCTATTACTTATCCAACTTTTAGACTAACAATATTAACAGCTCACATTTTGGTACCACTTGTTATCATGGTGCCGAATTGATGACGTATGTTTTTGAGGAAATGTTTGTATCGGCTGGTTGCAGAAATTGTGACGTTTGTGTTTCCCTTTGGAATAATGTTACAGGTTGTTACTTTCTCCTTGAACATTTCAGGAATTTTTTCGGACATGAGTAAAACATCCGCTCCCCTATCTACTAACGCACATAATTGGTGACCATTGATGAAAACTTCTACTGCACCTTTGGGTATTCCATCAGCACGACAAAATTCACTCTTCCGCGCTTATTGATTGCTGATTTGGTAAAACAATTCGAAACAGTGTGACCCTCTTTGATGCAGAACGGGAAACTCTTCCTCGAATTTTGAAAGAACTTGATAATTACATTATGCCTTATGAAAATTACTGTCATCTCTCTTGGAACGGCAATTTGATTTAATGTGACGTAATTCACCACATTGGAAGCATTTTTCTAGAAATTTTGTACTTCGATAACTGACGTTTTCAAAAAGTTGGAGGCATAGGTAGGTCTAAGTCATAACGACCCTAAATTTGTCACTTAACTTTCCTAACTTAACCTAATTTGAAACGCTAAAATATCAAAAGTAATACAACGAAGGTACATTGTTGCAGCCCTGTATATTCAAGTAAAATCAACTCAGTACCATCCTATATCAAAATTTATACCTACAGTATTTTTAACAATTAGGAGTCGACCATTGAATTTGAAGTGCAAAGCACAAAACCGGATTTTTTGCTGCGATTATGAGAAAATTTCTGCGGAATAATTGAAGTTCCAAGCTCACTATAAATGAGTTGGATAACAAGTGACATTTATCTTACGATCTTCTTTAATTGGGTAATTAATTAAGAAACGTAAGTAATTATAAATATTTTATTACGATACTAAAATGAACCCAACTTATTAGTGGGTATTACGAAAATCGGCGGAAGTAAGTTTCCCTATTTAAAATGCAATGAACTATAATTTCCACTTCTTGTATCATACCATCATAATTGAAGCAGATTTTAGACACCCATTCTAGTACATAATCTTGACGCTATTCTTATAACAGTATACACTTCCCCTCCTTCACAGATTCACTTTATCCTGCAGCTGTAGACTCCCTCGCACTTTGGCCGTTCCCGCGTCTCGTTCCCATCCTCCAAGTATCAGAGGGACGGGCGGCGAGTGTGGAGGGCCCATAGAGCACTCCAGTCTACCCTGTCTGGGGTGTGGAAGATGCAAAGTTCCGCGGTAAGGACACCCCGGGGGCTTATAACGACCATCCCCGGCTTCCTGTTTGGTGAAACTCACCAATGTACCTGGAGAGAATATCCGGGAAAAGTTCCCTAATTGTGCACGTTGGAGCGCTATAGCTGCTCTAACGCTTATGAGCTGATGAAATTTTTAGTTTCTGGAGATAAAATTAGTAATAATTTTGCGATCCTCTTAGTTATTCTTCCGGAAAATTTCAAAGTGTAATTGAATATATTACCACGGAAAATGGCCTACCTACTTATACCTACATGTAAAATTTTAACTCATAAAAACCGTAAAAAATTTGGCTATATTGCTTATTCCTGCATAAACTTCTCGTGGTGAATATTAGTGGATGTTAAAAAGATCCAATATGGTTCCTCACTCGGTGTTTCCCTATCTCCCGCTGCTCCGCTATGGAGTGCAGTGAAGTGTGGTGCTCAGGCCGCCAGTTCACTGGAATGCGGGGCCAGGAGCCCTTTGAGCCCCACACTCGATATTAAATCAAAACAGCCTTGCTACCCCGCTCTGCCCCTTTCACATAGCCCTGTGGCTGCCAGCGCCCGATAGAGATGCTAGTCTAGGGAGGCCTTGCAATGGAGAATATCTATAGATAGCTGTTATTGGGAACTGGTGGGATATGACTGGAAAAGGGCATCTGGAACGGGGAAAAGTTATAGAAATAATCTCGTAGTTGTGATGTGATCGTAAAGTATGAGATTTTTCAGTCTAGAGTTTTGAAGTTTGAAACTTTTAAAATATTTTGTGTTTTTTTAAATTATTTATACAGGGTGGTGGTGGTGAAGGTACCTCCATATTTTATCTATGTAAATGCATGTAAGCTATTCCTCGAGTAAGTTAAGACATTTTTAATAAACATAGGTCCGATTTAATTTTCAAGGATTTTGAAGTTTTTTAAAAAATACATATTTTTTTTATTTTATAAAAAATTGACGGAATAATTGGAAATTTCAGTTTCAATGCTGAATATGCTTTACAACTACAAACAGGTATGGAGGTAAGTGGTTATGCACCTCAAGCGACGAAACCTTCAGGTCCTTTTCACCAATTCCTACTGGCCACCACCATCCAATCTATCGCTTATTATATTTTTCATAAACATTCGAAAATAAATTTGAAAAATAAAAGCGCGGATAGAGCCAGGATCGAACCCACGATTGCCCCGGTCTTTGTCTTCGTCGCAAGCAGTGTTCAACACTGCACCCCGGAGTTACTCTACAATAACAACAAAGCACTCTTGGTGATAAATTATTTAATTTAGCAGTGAAGATGTTGGCATAATGTTACCTTTTTTATCATTCTCCTCTACTGACTAAAATACAATTTTGATTATTGTTTGTTACCCTAAAAATAAATTCTGAAAAAAAAATTAATTTAAAAGTGTAAGCTTGCCATTTGCAGAATTTAAGCACTTTCAACAAAGTCCTCTTCCACATTTTGAACGAAATATTCACATCAAAAATGCTGTGAAAGTAACACTTAGCCGTTAAAAAGGAATCTCTCCTGCACAACTCCGGGGTGAAGCTGTGGATTAAATTTTTTTATAAAATGACGAATTAACAAACTAATGAACACAAATCTTCCGCAAGCCTATTTTTAATGTCAACGGTATAGGATACAATTGTAATGTGTCACTAAAAAACAATCCATCTCCGTCTTTTTGGACCTTCTTGGTGGCTTCAAACTTTGATTAAGAGAAATAATTTATTGTGAAAATTTAAAAGTCAGATCAGATAAGTTCATAACTCACACTAACTAACATTAAATATAATAATTGAAGTCAACTTGACTAATATTACTTATACCTCAACAACTCCCTTCTCAATTCCACTGAAAGAGGGTCAGTGTGCCAGCAGTTGTCCGATGACTATAGACTCATTTGCAAGGTCTCCTCTGAATGGAAATCCTAGAAACCTTGCACGATCTGGATGAATTAAATACGCGTCGCACGCTAGATTTCATTGTTCGTTAGATAAATGCAGATTCGCCATCCTACGATTAAGTTAGTCCCTTGATTTTGCGGGAAGGTTTTCTTTCATGGCATGTGGAAGTGGAATTAATTTATACACATTTTCAATCAATTAGGAGATCTTCTTTAGAAAATTTTATCTCGAATACCTCGCCAGGTCACTGAAGATATCATATCTTCAATGAACCTTGGAGCATGTAAGCAACAAATGCCTCTTTTCAAAAGTATGAAAAGGAGAAAAAACATTTTTTCAATCACATAAGTAAATATCATGGGCGGGATTAAAATCTACCTTTTATCAAAGACACAAATAAAAATGCTTTTTGCGGCTTTCAACCTTGCGTCATAGAACATCGTTCCTGTTTTGTTCATTGTAGTTCCTGACAACAAACCCCAAATTTATTTTCACTTACTCCCTCAAGCGTCATAAGATTATTCTATTTATGCAATTTACATACCCATCAGTTACCTAATTTCCTTAACAAATTTTCGGATACGTTCTACATTCATTTCGAAATACATGGTGATTCAGGTTTTACCTTCTTAACTCTAGGGAACGATTGTAATGTACATTTCGTACGTACCGGCTAGATGCCGGTAACACAGAGACGACGGCGGGCGCGCGCAGTTCGTGAGTGATAGTGGGTGTTTAGTGCATCGGCCAACTCGAGTTCTCGTCGACTTCGACTGTCAAGGAAATCAGGTGCGTTCATCTCATACCGGCACTTTCACCTTCTTTTCACTTCTGAATTCGCTAGAGGAAGGTACATTTTCGCAAACACATCAATTTTTAGCGAAATGGCGTGGTGAACCTTCACTTAAATTATTATAAACATCGAACACGTTTTTGGCTTGCTTTTCCCTACGGATTGCTTTTTTCCCTGGAGGCACATTTTTCCCTGGAGGCACATTTTTCCTTGGAGGCCACTTTTTTTCTGGAGGCAACTTTCTCCCCGGAAGCAGTTTACCGAGAAAGAACTCCACGTACCAAGGCAGATTTTCTTGGATACCAAATCACCCCTCAAACCAAGCAAGTTCCTGGAGCCAAGCCATCCGAAGATAAGTGCCTTGTAACCTATTTAGCACCCGATCTATTCATTCGACTAGCACCGCACGCTCTTGTTTTTTTTCTTATCTGTTAACCGTGCTCAAGAGTGTAGTATTCATAATTGTGATATTTAATATTTTAATAAAGAGAACCTGTTATTCTGCTGACCCGCTTGTTATTGTTGACCCTCTTAGACTAGCGACTCAACCTACGATCCTTGTTTTTTCTTGTCTCATGCTCTCAGCGACTATTTTTCCCCTCTAAGGGTTAGATAGTTCGTTTCACGATAAAGAATCGAAAAATAATATGAGTTTGCTCTATGAACTTTATTCGGGAAATACTTCGTTAAGCAAATACAGGGTGTTAAAGTTTTAAGAAAAAAATCGTATTTTTTAAATATACAGGGTGTCCCACGACCTGACTGTCATAGCTTAAGGGTAGGTGTAGTTTTTCAAGGCGATTCAGGATCTGGTTTTGAAATTTTCCTGAAGCCCTTCGTTTCGATTATACAGGGTGATTTGTGCAATTTGCCGAAATCTTTGATGAGCGATATCTTTTGAACGAATTGATCGACTTTAACGAAATTTGGTAGATATGCTCTACTAATGACACTTAATACCTCGCATTTTTCGCCGATTCTAAAACTGCAGGGCCGTATTATTTTTTTTTTTATATCTTTCGGCTTTGTCGAAAAGTTCACCCTGTATGCATTTTATTCAAAGTTTGGTGCCATTTTCTAAAACTACGTGAAAAATGCTACAATTATGGTAGAAAAATACTTGGCATCAACTGAATCGAGAAGAAAATTCAGTTTTTTAGTTTTTTATTCGGAATTTCAATTCATGTGTTGTTCATAATTGAAGAAAAATCAAATGTGGTTTTTTAAAACTTGCGTATTTTGTAGTTATTTCAAATAAATTTACTTTATCTACAGATTTAGCTAAGATTGGGGACCCTTCTACAGATTGTTTCGAGCTAAAAAAAATTTTAAATGGTTTTTAGATTAATTTCAAGGTCAAGGAAATGTGTTGAGTTTGATGGTGGTCTCCTTGACCATTACCTGCACTGAATTGTAGTTTTTCTTCCCAACATTTGTGCTGATATTTTTCTTCCTGTTTCGTTTATGTGGATACTTATTTGTCTATGTGGTAATGTGTTAAATGTGTTGTTTATTTTGCTGTTAAAACTTATTCTTAGCTCGAAACAATCTGTAGAAGGGTCCCCAATCTTGGCTAAATCTGTAGATAAAGTAAATTTATTTAAAATAACTACAAAATACGCAAGTTTTAAAAAACCACATTTGATTTTTATTAAATTATTAACAACACATGAATTGAAATTCCGAATAAAAAACTAAAAAACAGAATTTTCTTCTCGATTCAGTTTAATGATGGCAAGTTTTTTTTTACCACAATTGTAGCATTTTTCGCGTAGTTTTAGAAAATGGCACCAAACTTTGAATAAAATGCATACAGGGTGAACTTTTCGACAAAACCGAAAGATATCAATAAAATAAGTACGGCCCTGCAGTTTTCAAATCGGCGAAAAATGCGAGGTATTAAGTGTCATTAGTAGAGCATATCTACCAAATTTCGTTAAATTCGATCAATTCGTTCAAAAGATATCGCTCATCGAAGATTTCGGCAAATTGCACAAATCACCCTGTATACTCGAAACGAAGGGCCTCAAGAAAATTTCAAAACCAGATCCTGAATCGCCTTGAAAAACTACACCTACCCTTAAGCTATGGCAGTCAGGTCGTGGGACACCCTGTATAAAAACTGGCTTATTGGAATAATTTGAAATTTTGAAAGTTGTGCTAATTGAAATATATGATCTGATACTCCTAATGAAGAATTCTTCAATCCAATGGCGGAGATCTGGGCTTGTTCTTACCTTTTTTAATAAATAATTTGCACGCCACTGACTTTAATGAAAATTTTTTATTTTTGTTAGATACCTCATGTTGTTTACAGAAGAAAATTCATCTTATGTTTTTGTCGTAGGAAGCACTGTTTCCAAGATACTTCACAATGTAGGAACCCGTACGAGGTAAAATATTGTTACGGGTCTCACAATAAATAAATCACCACCAAAGTCTGCAAATCTTTATTGACCAAATTATAACCTCTAATTCTAATAAACACACACAGATGACTACTACTTGTACTACATCAGTACATCAACACCAACTTGTCTATTCTTATACTGTCACTACTGCTTCCACTTCACACTTCACTTCACTTTCACTACTAACTGCTCTGTCTATACTTCAGTCTTCACTGCTTCACGTCCGGACTACTACTGTTTCACGCAGCCGCAGGCTGTCCTTATATAGTCCCCCGACGCATCAGTAGTCACGTTCTAGTAGGTACATTCTCGACTCTCGTAGATTGCAGAAATCCCATCGGCCGTCAACACGTCATTCCAGACCTGCGTCGAACTGTCGCAAACGTGTCATTGACTAATCCAGTAGGTAAACAAAGAAAATGGTGGACTAGAATGTTAAAGAAGTAACTGCTAGAATTTCTCCAGAGCGGTCTTATAATATCATCAAAATCAATGCTAATTTGAACTTCCAGAAATTAATAATTTTTGTGATCGTTATTGAACAGTATTGCATTACAAACAGCTTGCATGAGTGCCAACATTGTGGAATATCTTGAAAACAGTGCGTCCTACAACAAAAACGTAAGATGATGACTTTTCTTCTCTAAATAACATGAGGTATCTAATAAAAATAACAAATTCTCGGATACGTTATACATTGATTTCGAAATATACCTACAGATACTCGTACAATAGACCGTCTGGATTTTCAAATATTCTCAGGCAACAGCAAATTTGTATAATTATCACATTCTCCAGTCTGCCTCCTTAATTTGTTTAGATTTATTCCCGCAAAAGCCTTGCATTTGGCTAATATTATCATTTGAACTAAGAGATAGCAGCGGAGGCAGTAAAGTGGAAATACCTCGCAGAGATTCAGTTGATAAATTCCAGAATGCAAAGTACCGAGGAGGAAGTGGATCTAAACTCTAACAGACACACTGCTTCTTCCACTGCCACTGAGCTAATTTGAAAAGATTAAATTTTGACTCAGACAGACGTGAAAATTAAATTACGATCCACGAAGTGGAGTTTAACACCTACTAGATATTATATGAGTCAATTTAAGTGCAGTTTGAGAAGTTCTAAAACATGAGGCTTACCAGCATTAGATTATCTAGAATTCCAGATATAATTCACTAACTCCACTGTCATCATATTCAGATATATGAAGTTACGTACTTACACTGCTGTCTACTATACCTACTCGCACATTCTAATTGATTCAAATTTTTCTTGCGCAGTTCTGTATTATACCGCAGGGTCACCACAGGGAAACAAGAAATTTGCATATTCTGCTTCACATTCTGACATTCAAATCCTCATGACAGTTTAATGTTAGATAATCCACAATGATTAAAAATAAGGAATCGTACTTTACAGCCAAACATTAATTCAAAGCTTGATATCACGGTTGAGTTCAATCTAGGGTGAGCAGAAAGTTCAAAGCGTATCAACTCTGAAGAAAATAATACGAAAATTTTAGAAGGTAGGGTCAATAATTACTGATGACAAGCAATTTAAAATGATTTAACCATTAAGTCAGGCTAAGATAAGTTAGGTAATAATTATCAATAACAATTTTCTTCTTGGTAATTAAAAATTTATTTTCCCTTGATTATTTGACCGTAATTGATACGAGTTCGATATATTGGAAATTTAAATTCAATAATGCAAGATATTCACTAAATATAGTATTCTTCTTTTTTTAACTATCAGTGAATGTTAGGATCCAAATAAATACACAAACTTGCAGATTGTTGTTTCCCAATTCACCCTATGAAAACTAAACTTGCACCAAATGGAAGAAGAAGAAATTTAGCACATCTTGCGGCTGCTCACTGAATTTTCAAAAAAAACTAGAGATAAGTTACAATTTCGACAATTAGATTATAAAAACTTCATAACAATTGTTTAACGCAAAGACTTTGACACAAAATAACAATTCTGCAAAAAAAAAAACTGTTTTCTAAATGTAGTAAGTACCATAAGTTGCAGGAGGTGTACATGAAGCTTAAATATTAGGAAAATTCGAAATGTCACCTTCCTTCTCGTAAAAAATTCTTTTTTTTTTTTTTTTGTTTTTTTTTTATTGTTTTTTTTATATAGCAATATTAAATTGCTACTAAAAAGCCTGCTTTAAAAATTTCGATAGGACGCACCTATCTACAGGGTGATCAATATCTCGCGCACTCAGCGGTAAACTTCACTTTTTAAGAGTGGTAAATTTTCTTACCGCAATGTTGTAGGTTCTTTTATTCCAAAGATATGACCATTTTTGTAAAAAAAAAGGCGGCAACATTGTACTGAACATGTGAATAAGTTCGGGTTACATGGTATTGTTATTATTTTTATTTCCATAGCAACGAAGTCATTTGAATATTTTATATTCTAAGTTGAGTTTAGGCGGTTGCCAAACTTCAAATTTCGTTCAGATTTAGGTATGGTATCAATTTCCAACATTCCCAATTCCTCTGTAAAGAGGTTTTGTGGAAAAAAATTGATGAATTATATGGTATCCGTTCCAGACATTACAGTAACCTGAATTTTTCATTAATTTTTATCACGGTTATTTAAAAAATTACCTTAAACTCGGATGAGGGAAAGTCTGTCGGTAACTTGGAAACCAACCGTTGGATTCAATTCACTTTTGCCGAATATCATTAATTTTAATGGGCTCTATATCGCCCTGTATTCGGAGTGCGACAGTTACTGATCACCCTGTATAACACCTATAATATAGGACGAAGTTGAGTTTTCGAAAAAAAAATCAAATGAAGCATTTTTAATTTTTTTTTATTATTTATTATTTTTATTGAATAGCTTAAGATAGGTACCATAAATTGAAGGGTTTGTAAATAAAGTCAAAATATGAAGAAAGTTCGAAGAATTTTTTTTTTTGAAACTGCCTTATTTATAACTGAGACAAACATTTTCGGAAAAAAAATTAGATTTTCCGATTCTTTTAGCTTCATCAGTTCATTCCTTCAATTTATAGTACCTATTTATATTAAACTATTAAATAAAAATTATATAAATAAAAAAGTTAAGAACGCTACATTTGAGCTTTTTTCCGAAAAAGGGTGCGTCCTATCGAAATTTTATAGGTATGGCTTTTTTATAGCAATTTAATCTGGAATTCCGAAAAAGCAGTAAAAAAATAAAAACAAAACACTTCAGAACAATTTTTTGCGAGAAAAGAGGTGTCGTGAGCCCGGATTCTACGCCACTGGGTGCTTCGGTTATACCCATAATTTTTACAAATCTAGTGGTTAAATAGAAAATTTGTATACAAAAATTCAAATTTATTGGTCCACTCTGTAGAAAGATGCAATAAAAACCAGTTTCGTAAATCGACACTTAAACCAGTTTCGTAAATCGACACTTAAACAACCTGTGTATTTCCGCTAAAACACAATTTCCGAAAAAAAAATTATTTGAATTTTATTATTTAAGCTCGTGTACACGCCCTCCAACTTATGGTACTGGCATTCAGAAACACCTTCTATAATAGTCGAGTCAATTAGTAAAAAAAAAATTGCATCCATTAGAAGTTTAACGAGATTTTAATGGTAGATAGGGGCGCACCTAGACACTCCTTCCAGCTAAGTTTCCCCCTTAAGGATTCCGTAAAGGGTGGCCGCCATCTTGAATTCACGGGATTTTTTGAAATTTTATTATTGTTCAAAACACATAAAGTTTCAAAAATGTCACTTTATGGTGTGGAAAATCGGACTGGACAAAAGTTGTCGTTCTTGAGTTTCTTTACAATATGCAATTCTTAAAAAAAAATTGGCATGCTTGAAATCCGCCGTTTTGTTTTTGGAAATTCTGATTCCAGATTCATAATCTAATCAGTGACCCTGAAAACCTTCTTAGGGTGACTTTGGTCAAAATGCCATCAATATAATTTTAAAAACTTCAAAAATATTGGCGACGGACGAGTTTCGGCGCCCTCGGTAGCTATTCGTACCAAGCATGCCAATTTTTTTACATGCATATTGCAGAAACCACAGAAACTCAAAAGCTATAACTTTTGTTCAGTCCATTTTTTACCCCCGATTGACCGTTTTGTTCTAAAAACAAAAAAACCGTTTTCGCCCTCCAAAGTGTAATTTCAGAGAAATTTGAAAAAAAGGTTCGAAACAGAAGTGGCAATATAATATCATCCTTAAAAAATTTTTTAATAGTACGTACCTACTTTTTTACGTATAGGAACAAGTACAACCGATATTTACCGAGATACATAATTTCATCCTATAAATTCAAGATGGCGTCCACCCCCTACGGAATCTGAGGGTAGAAACTTGGCTGGAGTGTTCTAGTATAGTAGACCCTCCTACCTAAAATTAAAATTTCGTTAAACTTCTAATTAACGCAATTTAAAAGTACTCTTTGACTGGAGTGGGAATCTTTTATGATTTCTAATTTTAATTTACAAAATTTCGATATTAATTTTTACATAAATTTCACATTAAAAGTCATATCATTATTTTGAAGCTATTTTGATCTAATTACTGTTGAAATTGGTTGAAATTGTAACTTTACTCTAGTTTTCTTGAAAAAATTAGCGAGGATTCAAGAGGGGTTGCGAGAACATAAAGTCACAAAATGTGCTTTTCTATTAGGTACATTTTTTGTCCCTCCAGAGCACATTGGACAACAGCGAGTTGAAATTTTGTGGTTTTCAATGTATTTTTTTAAGTTGTAATGAATCCTTGAATTCCATTCTTGAAGATCTTTTATAAAAGAGCTTTTATACGTCACAGGAAGCGCTATAAAATAAATTGATCATAATCAAATATATTAGGTACCTAATGATAATGATTTTACTATGTATTTTGCTCGAAGATAGGTTAAAATTGGAGCGTATAGGTACCTATGTTGTAAAATTTTACCCCTACTGTTATGTATGTAAATTTCATCAAGCTTTGATGCGGAAATATGAAGTATTAAGGCTCAAGGGTATTATTTACATTCAACAACACACCAACACAAGCGATCAGATTAATTATTTATGCCCTATTTAATCAATCAATACGGACTATCTACAAAGTTTTATTCTACCAAGATATCAAATTATGATTACTCTATGTATAACCGATCGAAGACTGCTTAAGATATGCAAACAAGCCAATTAACTTACGTGCATATTGGATAAAGCTGTTGTATCTTATAACAATTTGATATAGAGAAGTCAATTATCTATAATAAGTATAAAACAAAAATAATCCTATCAGTTAACTTATTCAGTTTAATAATTTTATAATCTGTGACATTTTAGTTCATTTTTTTCTATATCTAAGAAGAGTCACGAAAATATTGCTTCTTCTCATCAACAGTCGCAATATTGATGTCACTGATGTCCTTGTGTCGATACTGCGAGGACCATTAACGGTGAGTAACTCATCTTGCACAATAATTTTGTTTATAATAATTTAACAATATGTTTTTGTGCTACTCGTTTCGCATTGTCCAGGGTGGGCAGATAAGAATGCAAAGTGCTATATCTCGGAAACTATTCGTCATAGAGACTTGCGTTAAAAAATGTTTAGATTAAAGTGGCAAAAAAAAATCCTGGAAATTATTTTGAGGTTTCCAAGATTGCCGCCAGGCGGCGTAGCCGCGCTCTAAAACATTTAAAGTGATCTTTCACTGAAATCCACCCAGTAAATGTATCAAAAAAATATATGCGTTTTAAATCCAAGCTTTATTCGAGTAATTTTTGTCTAGCACTTTTTGAAATATCTACTAAAATGAAGTATGGGGGCTGATTGAATGTTTTTGTAAATAAACAACTATAACTCCTAAACAACTGAACGGATTTTAACAAACTTGGTCTCATTGGAAAAAGCATTTATAACTCCATCAAGCCCATCTTACCCAGTATATGCCTGATTTTTAGTGATGCCGCTAGAGGGCGTTTTTTGATATAATAACAGAAGATTGCAAAATTCTCTGAAAAGTTAAATGCAATAATATAACTATTTTTCCATAGAAATGTAGAGAAATGATACCTAAATAGGCTAGTGAAAACCTTATCTCGATATCTTATTCCTAGCCTAAAATATCGAAGAAAGAAAATTTTGTTATAATAAAATTTTAAAAATACGCCATTACACCATTACATTTATTCTTATTTATTTGTATTTTTTGCATTTGTCATCTTAATATCTTTTCCGTGTTTTGTCTGCAGTTAGTTTTAGCCTCTTGTCTATAAAATTTAATTTTTCTTATATCCTGTTTCTATGTTATCGTCTGTAAATAACAATTTTATAATTCCTATCGTCTGAAATAAACTTGTCCTCCGAAAAAAACAACATTATTTTGTCGTCTGACTTATCGTCTGTAAACTAAGATTTTTGTAGCAATTATCGTCTACAAAACAAAAATTGCATTATCAAAGGTTACTCAGGAAACAAGAACAAAATAAACAAAAGGAAATAAACGAGGAAATTAACTAAAATATGTAACTCAATTAATGTAGGTAAGTTAAATAAAAAAAAAAACAAAGGTTAGAAAATTCAACCAAATTGCTATTAATAACACCACTGCCCTGAAAACTATTTTCTCCTAACACAGGAAAATTAATGAATTTTCATAAGAAGTATTTTATTTCAAAATCGGTCCTTTTTGTTTATTATGCCCCTACACTTTTTTTGTTCTTTTTATTATTTAAAAATTATAAAATTTTATTTAAATTTCAATTTAAATATTAAATTTCATCACTGATTCTTGAAAAAAGACAAATAAGTAAGAATAAATACCGGTGTAATGGTGTAATGGCGTCTTTTTAAAATTTTATTATAACAAAATTTTCTTTCTTCGATATTTTAGGCTAGGAATAAGATCTCGAGATACGGTTTTCACTAGCCTATTTAGGTATCATTTCTCTACATTTCTATGGAAAAATAGTAATATTATTGCATTTAACTTTTCAGAGAATTTTGCAATCTTCTGTTATTATATCAAATAACGCCCTCTAGCGGCATCACTAAAAATCAGGCATATACCGGGTAAGATGGGCTTAATGGAGTAATAAATGCTTTTTCCAATGAGACCAAGTTTGTTAAAATCCGTTCAGTTGTTTAGGAGTTATAGCTGTTTATTTACAAAAACATTCAATCACCCCCCACCACTTCATTTTAGTAGATATTTTAAAAAGTGCTAGACAAAAATTACTCGAATAAAGCTTGGATTTAAAACGCATATATTTTTTTGATACATTTACTGGGTGGATTTCAGTGAAAGATCACTTTAAAGGTTTTAGAGCGCGGCTACGCCGCCTGGCGGCAATCTTGGAAACCTCAACATAATTTCCAGGATTTTTTTTTTGCCACTTTAATGTAAACATTTTTTAACGCAAGTCTCTATGACGAATAGTTTCCGAGATACAGCACTTTGCATCCTTATCTGCCCACCCTGTACATAATAATCGTCTCATAAATTTTCAATTTCTGTTCATTTCAATTAACTGTTTCTAACATTGAAGCCTTTTTCCTTTCCCCTTCAGTGGTATTCCCTAATCTCCCTTCGGTCTAATTGCTTGTCTCAAAAATAAAATCCAAATTTTAAAGTGACAGGTCTCAAGGATGATTGTCAATTTTTTTCAAAAATAGAATTAACCACCTTGGCCTGTCGAGCAGAACATGTCAAATTTAGAATGCCCCACCCAAGTATCGACACCCAAAATAAAATTTTAATATTTAAAATAAATTTAATGATCGTATTTCCACAATTTTTCTATCCTTAAACAAAAGCAAGTTGTGTTAACCACCTACTGCAGGAGTGAGAAAATCACTTACAGCCAATATTATAAAGGCTCATTAGGCTAACGGGCAAATTTCGGTGCTCGTTTTTTGAGCTAATAATATCGACGTCAAATGACTTTTATTTACATTTTTGGAATTACTTTCATGTCAAAAATAGATAAATTTAAAAAAATTCCACTTAGACTCGATACCTTCTTCAGAAATGGACACAGAAATCTACCCGTTAACTTAATGAACCTTTATAATACCCGCTGTTAGAGTAAAATAATACCTCTGCTTAGGTGGCCTGTGTAGTAGCTCAAAAAAAAAACAATTTTTAAATAAAACCTAACTCAAACTAACGATTTCGTCAATTCGTTTTCCCTTTCCAAAAATAATAACTTTTAAAACAGCTGACCAATTTTATGGCCAATAATACTAATGATAAAAATGAAAAACTAACACAAAACTACGTGTTGATTCACGTATGAGTGCTCGAATCGAAATGCGAAATCTTTCCCAGTACGAACTGAAATTCGTTCGTTTTTTACCTGCCATCTCTCCCTATCTCGACTCTCGACCAATCAGCACGCAGTTTTTCAAAGTCGTACGATCTGTATCTGCGACGTCATTTATCCGTTGTTGTCGCGTTCATTCTAGATTGACCCTTACTTTTTTCACCCTTAAGTACGAATTAGCCATTTTCACGCGAATTTGCTACGTCCTTAATTCATTCTCCTAGGGAAAAATGTACCTTCTGTCAACTGTACGTACCTCTTATGGCTGGCCATTACGTGAAATTGATGAGCGTAGAGCGCTTTAATCGCTTCCTTATTCTGAGTAAAATTCATTTATTTACTTATCGCATTTATCGATGTCATGAATCAAATACTGGACGAAACTAAATAAACATACATATCAATATAGTCAGATAATTTTTTGGGATCTGTGGGTACCTTTTACGTCACCTGAAATACAATTTAAAAAGAGAAAATGAGTAAATTTTCTAACTACGCACAATTTAATAATTCGCAGGCCTTGGATATTTATGCCTAGACTTGTGCATTTAATTCTTGCTCTCCTTTACAGTCAATTATTGACGAAATGTTCTAAAATTGTACAGTCGCTGCTTCGTCATCCATTACTTGGTGATTTTATTCAAAATAATTTATTACTTCTACCCATATTTATAGCATTGTTGGCAATTTATAACAAAAATCTAAAGTGAGGAACTATGATTTTTTTATTAGTTATCATAATGCATTCAAAACTTGTGAGTTTTCCTTCAAAGGATTATGGTGCCACAAAAATGAACTTAATCTGCTTAGAAGTAAGTCAAAAAACTATATGTGGTTTGAGAAAAAAAAGTGAACTCTTGTGAACAAATCAAAATTATCCAGGTGAGTCAATGCATTAGCGTTCCACAAAATTTTCTTATATTTCGAATTCATATTAACCAAAATTTGAGATTTTTCGCTATGACATAGTATGTCTGGTCTGGATGATCCTGGGCTTGGGTACCCTTGAAAAGAAGTCATGAATATTCCTGTATCACAATAAAAGAATAATACTTATAAAATTTAAAATTTGGTTTTCAAATATTGGTGATGGAAAAATAATGATGATAGGTGGTAACATTAATATAAATAAAATTAAAATTTAGGTATAGTATTTTTTCTACTTTTATTTATTTATTTTATCTATTAAGACTAAAGTCGGATATTATAAATATTGATTAGGAAGATATTCCGGAAACATAAGCAGTAGAACTGAAACAAATTTCTCGGAAGGACATTCTCGCATCGTGATTCTGTACGCATCATTAGTTTCCGGAAACGGATATTTGAACAACTTTAGCCGAGGGAGACGACGGACATTACGTGTAGCATTTCCTGTATGACTTTCCCTCTCCCTATGTATCCTGAAAACGGAGATTTATCCGAAAATGCGTCTGGATCATCAATACTGCTAATGCAAAGCATTGATAACCCCATACATATTTATTGCCTTTAATAAAATATTGGAGAAGTTTGTTTCAGAGAGACTTCGCATCCACTTTGTTTCGCATCAGGAGCTTTTCTTTGTGTATAAAATGGAAAAAGAACGCTCCCGGCTATGAAGTTATCCCAATAAATATACTTATGAATATCAATCTAAATTGATGACATATTGATTCAGCATTAATATTTCAACACTACAGTTGTTATTAGATTACACGAAGCATCACAATTTGACATGAAATTTCAAATATTTCTAAATTAATTACAAGACGAGATGCAGTTACAAGAGCATGATAGTCTGCGGCAGTTACTGCAGGATCGACTAGGGAAAATTCCCAACTTCTCAAATTCCTTTTGCATACTTAAATGAAATCTTCACAATTGCTACATTGCAGTCACCTCATCGTACTTGAAAATTTAGTTAATTAATAAATCTGATAATTAAAAAAAAGAATAAAAAAATAAATTAGAAATTTCAAATAAAAAAGATAGCAAACTAATATGTAGTGATAATTATTGTCATATTCCCAAGTTGATAAATTTAATGAGTTTGGCTATACACAGATAACAACAGCCAATACAAGATTTTCTCAAAATTATCAGTCTTTATTGACAACAATAATCTTCAGCTCCGGTTCATATGGAAGATAGAAAGCCAGAGAATTTTGATGTTCGTCGGGAAGTTCGATAGGGATGTGTGCTGTCTCTGTTGATTTTTAGGGAGCCCTTCCTGAAGGGTTCAAACGGAATTGTTATAGCAACGCTATCCGTCTGTCCGTTCGTCAGAGGCTTCTAGTTGTTACGAAAAAGTACATAATATAAAATTATCATTGTATGTAATGGACGTTTTTTTAAATTTCTGCTCACTCTTTTAGCGCGCAAGATATAAGATACTTGAACATAAAATCTTGCACTTGAAGAAAACAAATTAATTAACAAACGTCGTATAGGGGCGAATATTATAACGAATTGGAAATAAATTTTTTAACCGCTGCTGAACCACGACCGTTACTCTTCGGTCCCCGAAACACCTGCTTTTTTGATTCCCTAACTTTCTTCCTAAATCAACTCTTCTTGTTCAGGTTTCGAAATTAAACTTTCCAAGGAGATTTTGCCATTTTGATTTTTCCGCAGTCATATTTTTTTCATATTTCATACTTTAGGTACAACTAAATATCAGAATTTTTTTGTTCATTCAATTTCCTCACCAAAAGCACAGCGAAAGCTCATCAAAGTTCAAAATGTTGGTGTCGCATATAATATGATTAATATTTTCTCAGGCTAAAGCTTTACCTTTTTCCAAGATATAAATACTGTAAACTGTGTAAACTGTAAATGTAGTTTACATTATTACCTCTCTGCTGGAAAAATACAGGAGCAATTCCGTCGAACTTTACTTCCAGAGTAGAAAAAACTATTCTATTTCAACTTTTCTTTGCAATATCGTAAATCAAAATAAAGTGAAGAACTTTATTCTTCCTCTTTTCCTTCTCTTAGTTACTTACTCCTCGCAAAAAAGGCAATGTAGAGATATTTGATTAAATGGTTTTTTACATATTGATTTATTTTTATATGAACCACTCATAAATATAAATTTCCCTTTGAAATTGAACTAATACTCAAGAAAATTATCTATACGTATTATAACTTTCCAATAACTACAGAAGAGTGTCCCAGACTTCATGCCGGAATCTTGAAAAGCTCCTTTCCATGCCGTATTGATACATATCATCCTAGAATAAGCTTGAGGTATATGGTGCATTAAAATACCGAGGGACGTCTCGTCAAAGGATCGCAAGTAAGCAAGTATTAAACAAATTCCGGGCATAAAAATCAAATTAGCATATGAAAGGTTATTTCTGGCGCTGACTGTAGGGGCCCCCGTGCCCAAATGTAAACAGCCAGTGTAATATGTATGCGACGGCGAGGGAAAATAATTCAGGACGAACAAAAGAAAAGCGGAGAGTCGGCAAACATGCGACAGTATGATGGGCCAATGAAGACGCGATTGGTCCATCAAAGTCACTAAATCCTCAAAGTTTAATAAAATGGAAACGCGAAGAGCGAACAACCATGTGCATAATTTTATTCTGTAAACTTTTCTATGGTTTCCAAATTTAGTCAACAATATTAAGTGTAAGTGCGCGACGTTTTTGCGGATTTATTTTCATTAAAATATTCTGCGATCATTCAACCGGCTAGTTTCCCCACGTTAAGATCTGGTTTAATGAAATCTCGAGAAAACGATATACAAAGTCTCCGTTCTTAATATAAAAAGATCATTACATTCCCTAATCCACTGTTGAAGTATATAATATGAGTACAGGGTAAAGGGTAACAATTCAAAAGAATTTTCATTTTTTTGCTCCATAAGTAGGTAGCAGATATAAAATATTGGATCGAATGCTACAGCGAGTGATTCATTAGTTTGTTCTCTTGTAGTTTTAGATTTAGTATGCCTATAGATTAGCAGCCTAAAAATTTTACAAAATTTAAAAAATGTCTCTCCGTTTAAGTGGTGGAATCGTTGATCTAGTTAAATTTTGACTGACTGCCTTTGTCACCAATGAAAAAGATTTCGAATCGTTAGGGCAAGAGGGACGTTTATTCCTGATTCTTTGGTTATGAGCTTCCCTGGTTTGGTCTATTATTTCTTTGCATCTGTTTCGAGCACCGATGAAGTTGTGGTCATTTATGTCAAACAGCCAGAGGTTTGCTGTTTGAGGACTGCTTTTTTGAAAACGCCAGGTAAGATGACTTGAGCAACTTCCCTAGCATAAACAGATGGATCATTAGAACCAAAGCACACGCTCCGTCATGAAAAGCTCGATAATGTTCCCTGAGTTCTTCCCATTTGGCCGATCTATAGTGCCAGACTATACGCGGTTTACTTGATTCTTTGGGACCAATAATTGGTAAGACATGATGATGTTTGTGGTCTGAAGGAACTCAATGGTGATTTACCGAGATAGTATACATATATTTGAGGGTTCGTTGAAAAGCTGGGTAAAAATTTGCTGGGTAAAAAAAAATCGTTTGTTAATCGCAAACGATTCCGCCTCATGGCCTTCTTTATCAGTGAAGTTTGATCAGCCTTTTCTTTATTACTTCATGATCAAGGCCCAGAAGTAGAATATTTACGAATCGACGGGTTTGCTTGTATTGGTTTTTGCTTTGTTTTTATATGTCGCCAAATTGAGTTGTCATGAGGCTTAGAATATATTCTTGGAATTAACTTCTTTCTGCTTCTTTTATCTTATTATTACCTAGCCGATTGTATAAGTTTCTTTCTGCTGGTTTTATCATTTTTTCGTGTCTCTCTCCTTTTCAAGTATAAGGTTTTTTATTTCTAGTTAAATGTTCTTGATTCCAATTTTGACTCGTGACTCAGGTTGCTGCGGTGTAGCTTTGCGAGCTAACAGCTGAAGTGTCGAGATGAAATTGTTCGTAGCTTCTTCTATCTCCGTAGCCAATTTGTTACTAAATTCATAATCATTCTTAAAACGCTCGTTAAGCAGTTTCGGATACCACTCTCTCGCAAAATCCGGTAATAAAAGTTCTCGGTAGATTTGAATCGCTTATAAAGAATGCATAAGGAATGAATAATGAACGCGTATTATGACATAACCAGACAGGATGGTGCAATTGTTCCATAACTTGCATTTAACCGCTGTGACAGTCTTCAAGAGGAATTGTGGGATTTTAAAAAAGAATTTCTATTTGTCGCCTCTTACTTTCATGTTCCTATGTAATCAAATAATAATTCAAATTTGAGATCTGGTTGGACGTTTTTATGAAATTAATTCTTTTATTAGTTCTATTATTGTAATCAGGAACGTTTATAATATTCTCTATGGATGCCTAACCCAAAAGTTTTACTTCTAGACGTTTTTGTATATCAGAACCCTGTAGAATCATCTTCTTGAAAGTTAATTAAATTAAACTCCTAAAATGCATTATATATTTTCAGTCTGTCCAAATAACCTGGTTGAAAGCACATTTGCGGTTTATAAACCCCAGTTCCAAAACAAAGAATTCTACCCTCTGCACCCCTCATGAATGGGTGCTATGCGCTGGCGGCGGGTGTCCATGTAGTTCGCTGTCTAGATATGAGTTTTATTCATGAATCCCGAAGATACCTGCCTTTGTGCATTATGTATTTAAATGGTGCCGGTGACTCGACGCCGACGCTCGCATGAGAGACGCCCGCCGATCGTTCGGCTGATGATATTCAGCGCCCTTCACGGCTGGGCCTGAGAATTATCGCCGGCCATACATATGCATTTCAGCGTCGTATAATAACGCTCTTCTTCATGTCTCATTCGGGCATTACTTTCACCATCTTCCGCAACTTCATTGTGTCAGGGAAATATCGTCGCGGGAGAAAGGTGTCTGGTGAATGTTTGCAGATGTTGCGGAATTCTTGCCACTTTATTTGGAAAATATAGCCGCGTTCTTGGTAATGAATTGGAGTTCTTAGCTCGTTTTGTTTCTTTGCATATTAAACGGACGTATACATAAAATTAGACTGTCATTTTGCGAAAACTCCCGTTTTCAACGGCAGAGTTACTTGAAATTTACATTAGGTATGCGTGAGGTTTAGTACATATAGGGTGGTTGATTGTTCATTCTCCAGCCTAAGTTTTTACTGAAGTATTGTGAAAGATAAAAAACAAGGTAAATTAGAAAACTATAAAACTAAATTTGATCTAGGCAGTTATGTACCCAATTATTTTCCATGGTCTACCTGTATCAAGGCAGAATATCAGACTTTCTTTTTTTCTTTTAATGTAACACCTTGTAGTCATTTTTTTACAATAAAGGGAAATTTGCATTTTTCTGTTAGTTTTTACATTCAACATAAGACCAAATGACATACAATGTGTCCCAGATTTGCGTCTCTATACAGGGATCTCGGCTCCTATTACACTTACAGCAAAGGTTAAATAGGGAAAGTTTTAGATTTACGATCGGTCAATTGGTTTTGGAAATATCGCCCAAAAACCGAAAATGGCGGATTTTGTTTTTTCCAAATAAGTCCGAAACGGTTAATTTGACAGCTGTCAAAATGTGACATTATTCGGACACTTTTTTAAGACGAATAAGATAGCGTATATGACAGGTGTCAACCGTCTTTTGTTATTCCGCAACCCGCCTCAACTTTCGTTTTTCTTATGACCGCCATGTTGGATTTTTCCCTTTTTGAACTCAATTTATTTTTCTGATTACTACACTACGAGTTATAATTTTTTTTAAATCCAATATGGCGTCCATAAGAAGAAAAAATAGGTATCGATTTTTCGCCATATTAATTGTTAGGACACTTTTCAACAAGGAACACAAAAACAATTTTCGAGTCTCTAGCATTTTAAGATGGCGAAAAATCGTTAGTTCTTATCTTTTCTTCGTATGGACGCCATATTGGATTTAAAAAAAATTATAACTCGTAGTGTAGTAATCAGAAAAATAAATTGAGTTCAAAAAGGGAAAAAATTCAACATGGCGGTCATAAGAAAAACGAAAGTTGAGGCGGGTTGCGGAATAACAAAAGACGATTGACACCTGTCATACACGCTATCTTATTCGTCTTAAAAAAGTGTCCTAATAATGTCACATTTTGACAGCTGTCAAATTAACCGTTTCGGACTTACTTGCGAAAAACAAAATCCGCCATTTTCGGTTTTTGGCCGATATTTCCAAAACCAATTGACCGATCGTAAATCTTTAACCGGTTATCGAATACACAAAGTTTCCCCTAAAACTTTCCCCATTTAACTTTTGCTGTAAGTGTAATAGGAGCCGAGATCCCTGTATAGAGACGCGAATCTGGGACACATTGTATACTGAGACGGTACGTAACTTTTCTGCTGTTTAAATTCAATAGAGAACATAATCTCCTAGGAACCGAACAATTTTTTTTGCAAGCTACCACATAGAAAAGGAGATAGCTAAGAATCACGTAGAGTGTGTTAAGATAGCATATCATTTAAAATAACATAATAATTATTCTGTGCTCTCTAGAACCGACTAAAGGCGAGACTGCTTAAAATCCTGAAAATTATCAACAAGTGTTGCTTACTCTTATATTCTGTGCTCCCGAAAATCGACGAATAATATTATCACCGCGGGCTCTAAAATCGTGAAATGAGTGTTGTTTCCATAATTTCTGTGTACGAAATTCTTAAGAGAGTGGCGAGGGTCGGCAATTTTTGTATCGCCACGCAGGCGGCAAATAGGCTAGGCCCCGCCCTGTTCGGAAATCCGAGCTTGAACTCGGAATTCCGAGTTTAAACTCGGAATTTAAAAAAATAAAACTGGATAGCGCTTCTACGCCTTCGTAGTAATGACTGCGAGTAGGTACCTTTTATTGTGTAGAAAATCTAGGAGAAATATATTATCTTACTCGTCCGGCTGCGATATGACCGGGCCCCTGAAATTAGCTACTGATCAAAATTTGATCATAATTGTTTGTGTACTTACTTTATTTTCTGTGGCAACCACTAAATAATTTATTTCGATTTATTTACCGTAATAAAGGCCAAACACGAATAAACGTTCTAAGGGAAAAGCCTTGATGCTGTTACCTAATGACACATTTTTAGTTTGCGTTTGATCCTGGTGGTTATTGCGAATATTCCTGGCTGGGAGATAGTCAAGATGGTTAAGATGGTTGGCATTCAAAAAAAGCAATTTGTTTATGACCCTTATGGAAAATTTTGAGCTCAGATTAGGCCGAGTTCACCCTGAACAGAAAAGACCTAACGCCTGCTTGAAAAGTGTGCGCCAATTTTCTCAATGGCGGGGAGGATCACATTCAAACTACGTGGTGAGTTGCTCTGAAGTCAAAGTATACTTATTTAGCGAGTACCAAACTCGTTGTCTACCCACTAGTGGCGTCTATGTTTTTTTTTTTTTAATGCGATAGCTAGGACGTCAGGCACTCCTTGTTAACTGTAAGTAGGTAAGTAGGGAAAATAAATTTCAAAATCAAATAAATTTCTGAACTATTTCGTGGATAATTTAACTCATGTATTAAAAATGACATAAGGAATAGTGTTTTTGTCACTTTGACATCGGATAAAGTTAGCCCTAACTTTGCATCTGGATAAAATGTAAGCTAGCTTTTTAGATGCAAAATCAAGTAAGTAGTTACCAAGGTGATATTAATTGACAAATTAATAAACGTCATTTATTTCCAATAAATAAATAAATTTTGTTATTCGTTAAATTATCTCCCTAAATTACACACGAGCTTATATTTTTTATCCGGATAAAGATGCACTTTTAAACTCAAATTTGTTTTTTCTTTGGTAATTCAACTCGTCAAATTGTCAGATAAAACGACTCGTCCTTCGGACTCGTCGTTTTATCAGACAATTTGACGAGTTGAATTACCAAAGAAAAAACAAATTTTCGTTAAAACTGCATCTTTATCCGGATAAAAAATAAGCTCTCGTGTAATTACCCCCGACACTTTACTCGGTCAGTGCTCTGGATTTTCACACGAGGCCAAACATTACTACACACTACTCTACTCTAAGACTAAGTGCAACACTCATTCCGTCGCCTACAAATTTATTTGTCTTCGCTTTTCTCTTAGCGAAAACACGCAGCCGAACTGCCGTGCAAAAAGTCCTTAACGACAACTTTCCCTCATTTTAGGTGGTTCTCGAACGTACGGAAAATGCTAGAAGTCATCAATTTTCGTAGAGAAATCCGCTACGTGCATATTATTTTGCTGTCTTTAGCATAGTTTCAGTAAATATTGCATTAGCACAACAGCTAAGTATATAGCTGCTTGTTTTCGAAAATACACTGTACTTTAACATTTTGAAGTTAAGAATTCTTTAGTAGTTTATCATTTTGATATTGAGGTTATTTTATGGCTAACGATTTTTATTTTTACAATAGTATGGTAACATTTACTAAAAAATGAACGTTTATTGTTTGTATGTTATTGCAGCAAGGCAAGTTAGTTAGTAAATTGCATACTAAAGTTACTTTACGTGTTTAAAATAGAAACTTGTTGATCAAAACGATATTTCGTGCGCTGCCTTTTCCTTGTTACAGTATGACCATTGGAAATCTTATCAGCCTGGGAATTATCGAGGCAGCACCGCTGCCAGACATAGGCCACCTATGAGTCATTGTCAATTCCAGAAATAAATTTGTAAATTAATAATGTTCTTCGATCTACACATCAGTCATGGGTAGTTGCAATAAATACACTTGATCAACATAAGCGAGAAGGTTTATTGAAATCAGGGAAAATATTAGATGAGAATTTTATGGAAAATCAGGGAGAACCTGTGGCCGATTTCTATTCTCAAACTTTATTTTGAAGTTCTTCCTTAGCCAGACAAAATGAGGGAAGAATCTTGCGATCACCTCCCAGGGATTGTATAGAGAGAACTTTTCATTAGATAAAGAAATTGTAATTTCATAGATGGGCTAGGTTTTTCGATGGGTTTTCCTAGCGCACTGAGCACCCATCTCCCCTCCATGAAACTTTAAGGAAAAGATGAAAATAGGAAGTAAGATTACTAAAGCTATGTGAGAAACATCGTGTTTTATTGTAGTTTGGTAGTTAAAATGTCTTCCCATTCAAAACCCATTGATCTCGAACCAGAACCAGCCGAATTAACTTCACCACGTAAGTACTGGAAAACTCAGGACAGTGTCCTATCCACAGGTAAGGTAGAAAAACATCTCGATACATTAGCTGTCACGTGAGTTTAGAGTAATAAAAGAGTTCCTATTGAGGAAACCATTTCTTTACGAAAATCGTTCAAAATCATCAATTGCTCATACGGTCCATGACTCACAGGTCAGGAAAGACCAAAAAATTTAAACTACATAATATATGATAATGTTTTTTCATTTTTTTTCAAGTTTTTTCAAAACTTCGTGCTTTTCAAATGGTTAAATTTGAACATACCACTCGTAGATCTGTGGTTTGAATTTTTGTTCCCTAGTTTTTTGGTTAGAAAACATTATATTTTGGAAATTAAATAGTTTTTACGGAAAATTTCAGCAACATTTGTTAAAAATTGCAATTCTAAAGGAAATTGATTTTTTTCACACAGGTGGTCAAAAAGTGGTAACTTTTGGAATTTCAAATTTTTGCAAATTTTTTCTCAGTATAATTCTGACTTTTAAAAAGGTATTTTGACTACAATATTAGTTAATATTGTTTATACAGGGCGTCCCTGAAATGACTTCAAAGCTCTCTACCAAATGTTCGTGGGTGAAACTAATTCTTGACTTACAATAATTCTTGATTTTCTTGACTTACCTACATAAATTAAAAAAAAATAATTTACATTTCAAAATTTGAACATTCAAACTCCATTTGAAAATTGCATTTGAATCTTTAAAAGTACATTTATATAATTATTTTATGTCGCATAAATCTCATTAAAAAAAAATTCCTATAAAAATCATTATTTGAAGACAGTTATCTTCTAAACGATAAGGTTGGGCGGCCTTTATGAAGAGTATTTTTTTTGGTATTATTAGGTATTTAAAAAATTTAGTTCCAGTGGCATAGAAGTTCAAAGGGTGTGAAACCTAAAAAACCCATGATCCACGCCAATGAAATAACGTCATGAGTAATTTTAGTATAGTATTTTTTGTTCCGCAAAACCATAACGTCATGCCACATTTCATCAAAATAGCGTTAGCGGCTTCGATTTTATAAAAAAAAACAATTTCAGAATTGGCACTTAACATCTCCTAGTGGCCAGACCAAGCAGCTTTTCACTAAAGATGACTTAAATCGACGTAGTTTCATTATAAAGTCATTTCAGGGACGCATATTTATGAAAATATATTACCACGAGAGAAATTTTCGGATTCAATAAAAAATTTTGTTACTTTTTTTATGTTACAAGTTCAAGTAATTTTCTATTTCATAACTAGACATGAATCAAGTTTTAATTAAATTAAGACACAAAAATATTTTGTATCATGTCAAGAATGACACGCATGACTCAATTAAATTTGGATTTTTCATCTTCTCGGTCGACCTATAAATTTCTTTGAGCTTGTGAAGTAAGAGATCCCTGAATCAATGGCTGACTGAGGCCGGGAATGGTGAATCGGGACGTCCTTGATTCATGCGGTACTTTGTGCATTATATCCCGTCAGCGCTGTCGTCCCGTTATGAACCGTTAGCATGATCTCGCGCTCAGATAAAACACTTAGCCAGACGGGCCTTTGTTAAAACTCAATATAGGCAAAAATCTCCATAGCGTTTAATAACGTAGTCCCTTTCTGTGAGAGACGGCCCGTGAAGAATTTCCCGCGAGCAGGACGCGAAACCGAGAAAGTCATTGCCAAGGATATTCAAAGTCAAGAGATGGGATGTAATCTCAGACACAAAGCACGACGAAACTGTTCGTTTATTAACAAACATGCGAAGTAATAAATTTTACCTCTCTCGAAATATACAATATTATGATGGTCTCTGTGCTGGGCGTTTTCAGCCTAGATGTTGCCAAATTTCAAGCAAGGATATAGAAGATTTTGAAAGTGTTTCGCCCAGATTCTTTAATTATTCCTACCCAGATATTAAGTCTATTCATCGAGTCTCTACCGACCTTAAAAGATAATTACGGAAAGCCAAAAATTAAAAATGCTATCTCCGGTAAATCAGTTGGTCTCTCTTAAGAGATAAGCTAACTGCATTGGCTTTATAAGTACCTATTCAAAAGGAATCAGAAATATTCTATTTAATTTTCAAGATCCGGTAGATTGTTCACTAAAAATGTTATGCTTGATTAGTATCTAATAAACAAAATGCATCATTGTAGGGTTATAAAGGTTATAACAAATGCACCATTTCTATTTTAATGACCATTGGGGGTTTTCCGTCAAATTTTTTATATTGCGATATTCAAAAGTTGATGAACTTTGTTCGATGGATCTTTGCGTGTCGTCATAACTGTTAATGGTATTGAAACGAATTATTTTACCCTAGAGAGGAAAAATAACCGTTGAGAGCATGAGACAAATAAAAGACAACAAGGGTCGTGGGTTGAGTTGCCAATCTAAGAGGGTCAACAATAACAAGCGGGTCAGCAGAACAACAGGTACTCTTTATTAAAAAAAAAAAATCTTAGCTATTAAGTATCACATAATCTTGAGCACGGTTAACAAAATAAAAAAACGTTGAAATCAGCCGAATGAAAGAGGTGGTAAAATTGGACCAGTGAAGGCACTTATCTTCGTAGGGCTCTCCTATGCGAGGATGAAGATTTTCAGCCGGGGCCAGAGGTGTATCAGGTTCGGCTGCTATTTATTGGTTCAGCTGCTGCGGGAGTCAGATCAGCAGCTCCAGTACTACCAATGTGTGTCCCTGGATCAGGTGCACTTCGGTACGAAGACAAAGGTTGTCCAATCGGCAAAGTGGTCTCAGGTATGAAGAGTGTGCTACGGTATGAAACGTCGGTCTAGTAGGAAAACTTGCTCCTGTAGAAAACTTGCTCCCGTAAGAAAACTTGCTCCAAGGAAAACTTGCTCCAGTAAGAAAACTTGCTGCCACAAGAAAACTTGCTCCCACAAGAAAAGTTGCTCCCACAAGAAAAGCTGAAATTTCAGTATGTATCAGATACACTCTTGGTGGTGTTAACGGTCCTCCGATCGAGTTCTGGCCTAACAGCGTTACATAAAATTATGTCCCATCTTCAAGATAATTAAGATAAAAATGTGATCAACAAATTTTACATGCGGGCGAAACTCGATCGGATTAATTGCTGTTTTCCTCTTTGTATTAACAGGAAATATGATTTATACAATTAAAACAATAATAAAAGAACCATTTTAGGTCACTCACCAAGTCAAAAACAGAGACGATGTTTATAATATTTTACCTGAAAGTTCACGACGCCATTTTGGTGGAAATTGCAGGTGTTTGCCAAAACGACCTTCTTCAAGCGAATTCCAGGAGAGAAAAGAAAGGTGAGATCTCAGGTATCGGCGTACCGGATCGAAACTCGACAGTCGAGGTCGACGAAACTCGACAGTCGAGGTCGACAAACTCGAGGCCTCAAGCCGGCCGTGTTTGCATCGCACTAAAAGTCACCATCACTCACTTATGCGACACGCGCACCGCGGTTGTCTCCGGGTCGCTGGCATTTAGCCAGTACGTACAAAATGTACGTTACAGTATGAAACGAATTAACTCAGACTTTCGACTTTAATAAAAAATAAATAAATATTGTATGGCTGTGGTAAAGCCCAAGTGTCAGAAGTTTTTAGGTAGCCTCAAGGATCTCTGACGTAATCTAACGACTGCTGAGAAGCAGCCGGTACCCCCTTTTTAACGTACCTCCCGGAGCACAATCGGTCACGGAACTTTTTTTTACCACTATATTGGTCACCCATCCAAGTACTGACCAAACAAAGCCATGCTGCACTTTAGAGATCGTTTGACCGGAAATCTAAAGCCTTGTGCAGACAGAGGCAACAATCAGCAACTTTTGTCATATATGACTAGTTTCTGGAAACAAAGTTGCCGCTTGTTGCCGAGTGTTTCTGGTTGCTCATGTCGCGATGACCAATGTTTCTCTGTGTCGCGTGTTTCGCTTGCCGAGCGGTAAAATCAAAGGAAATCGAGAAACAGACTCGACAAGACGCGACTTGCTACTTTTGTTTCTTTTCTGTGAACAGTTTGTGTACTTGCAGTTATTAGTCGATTTCGCTCAATCGCATAATCGTCTCCTACACATTGCGTAGTGAATAAAGCTCACGTGGTGGAATAAGGATTGTTTAACAATATGGCCTTATGGACTTGCCATGAGACTTATTCCTCCTCCGTGCGCTCTTTCTTGTAAATAAGGCCGTACCCAACACTTTTTGCGCTTGCGTTTCTTTTTGCTTAACACAACTGCATTAATTGTGATGTATTGATTGTATTAATATTGTATTAATTATTAATTATTGTATTAATTGTATTGATTAATTGTGATGTATTAATAGCTGCTGCTGCAGCTATAGCAGCTGCTGCAGCTATTAATACATCACTCTCATTTCGCATTGTTAAAAGATGTATTGACAATTATTTGTTCCTTTTGTGTAGACACTAAGTAACCATCTGCGACACGTTTCAAAAACCTAGAAACTTCATAAAAAGCTGTTTCGTGTATGTGTACACTTGGTTTCCTATTTCTGCGACATGTTTCTTGTTACAAGAAACAAACTTCGACTAAGTTGACAATGATGTCGCCCTATGTTGCCTCTGTCTAGACGCTCCTTTTGGATATTATGACCGATAAGACAGTGGCATTCCGATATTGTTGTATGTAGGTACACGGTGGTTTTATAACTGAGCAGGTAATAAAAGTGCATAAACGTTTGTGCACGTTTGTGTATTGTTGGTCATGTAATAAGTGGGTAACATTTATTCAAATGTAGGCAACTTTTTACACCGAGAATCATTCCTGGCGATGAAAACTATAAGCTAGAAATTGAATCTTAAATTGAAAAACTATCGGTATTCTATGAGTGCTCAGGGGGTAGGTATCAAACCAACGATCCTTGGAAGCAAGCTACGCTGCCGGTTACATGTTCTCTCTTTGTTTAACTCACTATCTTATCATCAGCGGATGTTTGAACCTCAGTAGACAAACATTCACCTGCGCGTTAGAATGTGTCATTAAAAGGTATGAGCTGCATTTCGTCTCTCGTAGTGAATTGTTACATATGAAAAGATCCATTGAACAAAGTATACAGAGTGTCCCTTATTTCATTATGGGTAGGTATCTCGTTAACGCTAAGAAATACAGGCAGGGTCGGTTATTTTGTGGCCACCTCGAATCCATCAAGATATACAAGACATCGTTCCTGAAATATCCTGAAAAAACTGAAAAATCGATATTTCTCATTTTTGCCATATCTTTCTTATTATTAGTAATTCATAAATAATTTTTGGTACGCTTACATATTAAGTCATCATCAAAAGCTATCCACGTGACATGATAGCACAAAAATTTTCAAATCCGACTAGATCCCAGAGTTTTTATAGACATCTTTTGTTTTTCTTATGGCTGCCATATTATTTTTTCGTTCGGTATAAAAAAAGACATGGAAACCAAAAATTGATCACATTATGAAACATAAGTAAAAAAATTCTTCTTCTTTTTAGTCGACTTTGAAATTTTTTTAAAGCCTACAATAAATTATTTATTAATTTCCAATCATAAAGAAGATAAATGAAGAAAATAAAAAATCTAAATATTTCAGTTTTTCAGGATACTCAGGAACGGTCACAGGTATCTTGTGTGTCTTGATAGATTCGAGATGGCCACACAATAGGGCATCTTTTTCCTAATTTTACCGACTTGCATATATTAGTATTTACGAGATACCCATATAGTGACCTTTGAAATGAGGAATATCATGTATGCAGTGTGCTGAAGATAAGGATAGGATAATACTGGGATATTGGAAATGGAAGTTACAGTTTTATTCAAATTATGAAAAAATTGAACAATTTTTTCGGGAGCAATCCACGAAAAACCGATATCCCGTACTTTACCCCTCGCCCCCTCCCGCCCTCCGGATCAGTGGAACGTGAGTGGGTAAATTGAGCTGGGACCTCACTTAGTCGATCGGGGAAAAAAATTGATATAGGAGGTCTGCACTTTGAAGTACCCATAATACTTTTTTTACTATCTTTTTTACCCATTTTTTCAAGCGTTTCCGGACATGTTTATGGAAACTTAAAAAAGGTCGTCTAGGAACTGGTCTTGATACAAAAAAGTTAAACACCCTACAGGATTGACTGAGCGAAAGATTCGTTCATTTAATTCCCGATAAAATAAATAACGCGCTATTTCTGTCAATATTTTTAAATTACAAAAATCTCTTTCTGCTCCCTGTCTTGAAGAAAAAGTTATTGCTTCAGTAAAAATATTAAATTTCCTAAATAAAAAATCCATTGTTCTTAAAAATTTGTTAAAACTTTCTACATGTTTGTCGCTGTAAAGCAAGTTCAAAGAGATGATTCTTCTAGCTATCTCCTGTTAATATTCTTCTCCCTTGTTCTCAAACATGAAAACGGTGAACATTAATCCGAGTATGCTAATACAGGGTGACAATTTCTCGCAAGTGCTGCCACGCTGATATACTAATACAAAGAGCGTTAAAAGTTGCCCGATGTCTCATTATTTTTTGTTGCGCCTTCGAGAGAAATGATAATGTTTGTTTTTTATGCGGGCCGAAGGACGAAGGATGAGAATATTTGCATTTTTATATGAGTTGTTTCTTTTTGTGGGTATAACTAGGGTGTTATTTTAAATTAAGATAGATTCGCTCAACTTTTTATTACTTATGGCTTTGATGTTCATTTTGTGTATGGAATGAAAACTTTCTTGTCAAGCCTTCGAACTTGCTCGAATGTAAAACACATCCGTTTTTATATGGTCGAATTTTCTTCCATCGATGTTGTTTGATTTTCTGATAGTCCAACTAAACTCCGTTTCCCCCTTGATAGTACTTCATTTCTTATTTTTGTTTCTTTGGGGTGCTGATTTATGATGCTTATATACATATTTAAGAAAATATGAGACAAGAAAATGTGAGCCAGTTTCATTTTAAATATCCAGTAGCTAAAATTCTAGGAAAGTATATAAAACGTGTCGCCTTACTAATGACGTCACAAGCTATTTTTTATTTACTTAATTATTTATTAAATGATTGAATAACTTAATTATTATTATACATACAATGGACAAATTTTTAAGATGATTGTAGAATGTGCTCCAAGTTCGTCTGAGATAGAATATTTTTGCCAGAAGTAGAGCAAAAAAATAACAGAAGGGTTCATTTCAATGACTACATATATTATTTATAACAAGGGGTGAAGAATTTCCGAATAATAAGGCAATGATAGAGAGCAAACTTCTTCAAGCTGCTTCTGTAGAATGAAAAAGTAAATAAATGCAAGCGCAACTCAGTAACTCATCCTGAAGCTAAACAAAAGACTCAACATTAATCAAGTGACTGACAAAGCTGCAACAAGCAAACTTATGTGGAGGAAGAAAATAAACAAACTTAAGAAAGACAAGAAGAAAAATTTTAGGGGAATATGCATTAGTTCGTCTTTATCATTAAGTCTTACATCCGGAAGTTTATAATGACACAGATTTTTTTCCTCTCTCACGGAGAGTAACGGCCTCCAAATGGTGCAGGACTACGAACAGAATCCTTTTTTAAGCTGATGGAGACCTTAATAGAAACGCTTTCAGAAGTTTTCGTGAAAATTATTACGTACTTGCTGAGTTTAACAAAAAAATACTCTGATTAAAATTAAAAGAAAGGTAAGATAAAAGAGATAAATTAATTATTTTTATTTTAATAATAAAAATAGAGGTAAAAAATGGAGGCGCCGGGCATCGATCCCGGTACCTCTCGCATGCTAAGCGAGCGCTCTACCATCTGAGCTACGCCCCCTATACTTGTATAAAAACTGCGAGAGTAAAAAAATCTTTAGGTGATCCACTTTTTAAGTCGTGACAGTTCGGTTAGTAATGTTTGCTGATCTGACTTATCAAACCGGTCGGAGAAATTCAAATTTAGCCTGCTCAAATATTATGTATGCATGCAGAGATATATTGTGACATAATATTTGAAAGGTGAGCTTATACAAATTATTGTAATTTTTGATTAATGGAAAAATATACGGATGCGGACCTTATTTGTCCAAGTTTTACTTCCAAGAATTACATCAAAACAAAATGTTACATGTTAATCTTGCTTTACTTGAAATTTAGAGTTTCTGCGTTAAACTGATGGTAGGTTCCTGAAACTATAAATTTCAGGATCCTCAGCTCAAGATGTATCCGTCTAGGAGCCATTAATAAACACTTGTCACGTTTTTTTAAGCTAAAAAACGAGGAAAACAAATGATATTCAGCATTTGCAAGATTTATCACTTAAAATGACACGACGTAATGCAGTTTTTGCACGAAGAAAAGTGGCTAAAACTGATAAATAACTTTTTGTTCATCTCGCCAGCTTTTACCAGCAGCAAACAAGGGGATTAACCTTCGACTAGCTAATCGGGTGGAGTTGATGCCAGATACATGGGAGCTGCATTGAAAAACTAGCCAGTGTAAATATAAATTATTGGGAAAATATTGCATACAAATAGGCCGCGATTTCAGCTTTTCTGGGCTTAAACGTCGAGTTTCCGCGGTGATTTATTTGTTTGTCAGAGGGTCGCATGTTTCCGAAATCAGCAGTACATTTCCGCTTTCGCAAGCAATTTATCTATTTTTCATCTAGTGCTCGAGTGCATCTTAAAACGCTGTATGTCATTTTGTTAACACGTCCTCGTTTTGCCCCTCTTTCACTTTAAATTCCAATTCATTGCATTGTTCCCTGGGATGTTTCTCCAGTAAGGGCGGGAAAAGATTGTCTGCAGCTTTCCAAGAAAAAATATGTTCCCATACGATTAGAACAGATGGAAAGAGTAATGAATGAGTGTTGAACATTCTATAGTTAAAAAAGAATAAAAAAACGATAATGAAAATAAATAACGTTATAATCTTCAAATCTATCATAATATGAGGTATTTTTATTTCTATGCTGGATCCACAAACATAAATTTTTCCACTAATTTAATGAATGCACACCTCATTTAATTGAAATGCAGAGGTCTGTCATGATTTTGTATGTATTGAATTTAGCTACCCTCAGGGCCGGATTATCCATAAAGCAAAAAAGCAAAAAAGACAATTGAGTAGGGTCGCCGACGACTTAGGGGACGCGGGAACGCCATCACCCGGTAAGCATTATTGTCTACTTAACAAATTCAGACAAAACAAATTTACAGGTGGAAAAACTGAGTTGTAGGTATAGATTTTTTCAATACTCGTCGAAAAAAATTTCTAGAGAAATATTCCAATGTGCAATAAATCGCAATGCCTAAGCCCTGACAACCGATGACCCCCCATCCCTCCCCCCGTTGTAAAAAAACACAGTTTCACCTTGGCCTGATTTATTTTTTTATTGCGTCATTATTTACGATACACAATTGTTAATATTTCCGCCATGTTGTTAATGTGATTCCTCACATTTTTTTGAGTCAGATGCTATTAATTTGGTGAAAATTTTAGTTCAATTGCTTTGAAAATTTACCTAAAAATGGATTGATAAAAATGTGCCAATTTTGACCCATTTTCTACTGACGCCAACAGAAAAATTCTTCAATTTTCTTGGCACAAGAGTATAGTTTGGGGCAGTGGAACCGGAACAGCCGGAATAGACTGTTACATAAGCGGAATAGTTCCAATCTACCAGTTACTTTGCCACACCACTATTTGGGATACATTCTTCTCGTTCTGTTTATATAGTTGATTTCCTTCAAAACTGTTACAATGGATGAGTATGTATAGACATTAAAGCAATTTTTACCCATTTCTGTTAATACCAGTATAGGTGTCAAAGTTTTTTCCCATCTTGTTCAAAAAATACGAATTAGTCTTAACATTTATTTGTGCAGAACCACATGCTATAAACTTCATAAGCAACCGAGAGGAGGCGCTGTAATAAGATGCTTATGGGCGCAACAAATAAAAATCCGGCCCTGGCTTATAAATTTTTTATGTTTAAAGTCCCTGCAAGTTTTTTATTTATCACATTTATTCAACATAGTGCACAGACCTTTTGACAATAATTTATTCTAAGAGGTTTTTAGCAATCAAAAATATCAAAAGATATGGAAAATGTTCGACTTTTATGAAAACGAATACCTAGATAAAAAGCTTACATTGAACAGATATTCAATTTCCATTATAAATAAGAAGTCTTTGAGAATTGAAAGTTCCTAGAGTAAATATGTTATTGATCAAACCCCAGCAATGTACGAGTATTACCGATGAGTTTCAATAAACCACTGAGGTATTTAAATCTGTAATCTGTAGCATATAATGGCAAGCCCAACTCCAAGTCGAATTATCCCTCATATAAAGCTTTGATGTTTGCGTTGTAAAGCTTTCTTCTCGGTTCCTGTTGTAACTGACGTGCTCATTTAATTTAAAGAATTCCGAGCGCCGTTCAAAGTCATAAACAAAGTTTAATTTTCCCTCAGAAATTTAATGGAATTCGCATCAAACAGAACCCACCACCGGCTTATCCAATATATTAGGGGAGCATCTATTTTATTACAGCTCATTATATCTCTTTATATATGGATTAAGAGCAACTTTGAAGTTAACTGCCAGAGTGCCGCAGACTATAACATTTTACAGTCTAAAAGCAATTAGCTTGCACGAAAAATTTTCTCTCTTTGTCACTTTTAACGTAACTTTTCAATAAACGTCCAGCTTTTTCATCAATCCTTTACATTTTTTTTTATTATGTAGGTATTATATTTTATAAGATTCAGTTAAGCAAATGACCATAGGTATTTCGTATTCAGAGTTTAAAACCAACAAGTGGTGTTCTATTATAATTATAAAGATCGGTATTAATCTTCGGTTCGGTAACGATTTCACAAGGTAGTCTGATGTATAACAAACTTGTCCCGCCTAAGGCTCTCTGCATGATCTCAATATGTCGCCAGATTTTAATTAATAAGAGAAAAGTAGATCACTTGCCGCATTTTTTCGATGCATGTTTTTTGTATAATCGAAGGGGGCGTAGCTCAGATGGTAGAGCGCTCGCTTAGCATGCGAGAGGTACCGGGATCGATGCCCGGCGCCTCCAATCACTTTTTTTGCAAGTTTTTTTTATAGGAAATTCAATTTTATTTTCACAACCTCTGATTTTAGACGCATTCGAGTTGCTTTCTTGTTGACGTTTAAAATCCGTTTTTAGACTAACAAAACTAACAAAACTGTACGTCGCAGTTTCATGGTTTGGGAAAAATTTCCGGAGGGTTATTAAAAATATGGTGCCTAAGATCCACTATCCATTAAGTTTCTAATTATTGTAACTAATAAAAAAAGGTAGGATCCACTTTCAATCGACGAACATACCATAGCAAAACAACAAGTAGTTATTCTTCCCCACACAAGATCATTTTATGATTTTGTCACTTAATTCTGTCACGTTGTGTATACATTTTACCAACGCTTAGCATATATGGAGTACCTCAGGGTGACATTTTCGGACGTAGGTTCTTCTACTATAAAATGTCTTATTTTCTCATGCCACTAAAAAACCTCGTCATTTTGGTCCCAAGTTCTGAAAACTATATTGCAAACTATACTAATAATTAGAACATGTTCCTTATGTTTGAACATGTTGAAACATGTTCCTTTTTGGAAGTTATTTCAGGATATCATGGGCCTAAACCTCGTAGTCCGTTATAACGATACTTAGCCTCCGAGGTTTACTAAAAAAAAAAAACAATTATAATGCGTAATTAAATATTTTAAATTGATTTAGGTATAGGTATCATTATTGTAATTTACGAAATAAAAATTTCGTAAAAAAAGGTCACCTGTTTTTGAAAAATAAACCATTTAGATATAATGTTGCTTTGTCCTTTTTATCTTAAAATTGGCTGAGGAATAATATCCTGAAGTTTGGCAATGAACTTAATTAATATTCCGCTAGATGTCACTCTACTTTACAACTAACGGAGATCCGTGTTGCTGTTTTATTTAAGACGGCCAAACTTCCATTCATCCGACATCCGGATACTCCAGATGCAACACACTGAAGAGCCCCAGTAGGGCGAAACACGTGTCTGTGCTTGTTCTGGTACTCTGGAAGGCTCTGCTGTTGGATGTTGGAAGCTCTCTCGATTGGAGTTTCAGGCACTGCTAGCATGACAACTGTTATGGGCGATAGAGTAATTCTCCGACCACACCTAGCAGGCTAGTAAATGCACTTTATGTGATTTATACTCAAAACGATCTACCTTTATTATTTATTATTATTAATTAATCGTTGAGTATACCTGCCATTTTTTCTCTTAGTTAATATTCCCTTGTATTGATATTTTTATGTAAAATTTTAAAATTTGTATTTAATAATATCTTTTTTTAGTGAAACAATGTTAAGTTTGAGTTAAATTTTTAACAGGCAATGAATTCTAAATAAATTTGGCCTCTAAAATATGAATTTTAAAATATAAAAGTATAAAACATGAAAAAAGTTTTATAAATAAATTCTATAAGTTCACACCTTGCAAGAAATAAATAATAAAGTTATGATATTATGAAGATATTTTGGTGGTAGTTTTTGATTGTCAGCGTTTCATTCTTCATTTCAAGTCGTTTCAGGAAAAAAAAATTTAATTTTTTACCTTCAGCTGTATGTAATATAAAAATATTACCTAAGTGGGACTCGATAATATATTTTTTACCAAAACGTCCCCTTGCTCACACAAAATTACGTCCCATTTTGAAGATATCGATGTTTCATAAAAATTTCAAACTACGAACTGTAATCGGTTCCTCTGTAGCTCTACCCATTTTTGAGATATAGAAGAAAGATCATATTCGCGGTGAAGGTTAATTTTGTCGATTTTTTCAAACCGATGATTATTTGACACGCTCAATAACTTGCGGTGCCTTGAAAATTTGCTTGGAGGTCATGAAAATTTGAGGATATGTCAGACGATGGCAATTTCGAAACTGAAAGCCATTTTTTCCTGTGACTCTGCTTTCTCGAGATATGACCGTTTAAAGTAGAAAATTAGCTATTTTTATAGCTTTTCAAAATTTTTGTTATCGTTTTGTGAGAAAACTGAGGACTTTACGGTCCAACTGGATTGTTTAACCGACTCGTGTTGCAGTCGAAGTTTGCATTTCTGACGCACTTTCCGTTTCAACCCACAAACCCCCATCCTCCCCTAGGTATATTTTTTCTTAGAATTACTAACCGAACAATTCTATTCATGTTTGATGCTGACTGGGAAAATAAGTACTAAAAATCGTCACTGCCTCCTGGACTAACACAACAGTCACAACTCACAACAGCAACACCGTGTGGTTAGGTATATATCTTATGTTTATATGCCAAGTGCCAAGTGGCTCTCCGCTGGCTCACGAAGCCACAGATCGTGGGTTCGAAACTCACCTCGGCCCGCTTTACTTTGCAGATTCATTTTTGAATGTCTGTGAAAAGTAAAACATACGATCGAACGTTTAAAAAGGCATAAATATATAATTTAAAGTGTGTGTGGCTAAAGAGTTCGTGCTCAAAGCCAAATTACCAGAGTGGAGCGACTATATCTTACCTACACAGTTAAGACCGATGCTCCCTCTTTTTTAAAAAACTAAAAATGTTTCATTCTTCTTTTTATAAATTAAAGATATAAAGACACAAATAACAAAAAATAACTCAAATTAACATCAAAGTGTCAGTGTCAAAAGTGTGATCAGTGTCCAACGGTCCATTTTGTCTTCATTGTCGACACACAGACAGCATTTTTGTTTACATTATCTACACATTGTGGACATTGCTTACACATTGATAAGATAGTTGATACAACATACGATGTTGACAAACAATGTCGACGTGTCGACGCCCATCCTCGCTCAAAATTTATCAAGGAATATTACGAGTAACCGAATAAGAGAACACGTTATACATATTACAAGGGTTCATTATTATAAATATTAGCCATATGCCTGCCACATGCCTAAATCTTTTTTTTTTTAGTTCTCCTAATTAATTTCACTGTATGTAATTTTTTTCTCATTTTGATATGTAAGGTATCATTTTAAAAATGTTCAAAGGGTAGTTACTTATTACTTATACTAATATGTTCTGTATAGGAAACGACAGGAGTGTAAAGTAACGGTTCTTTTTTGATTAAAAAATTATATTCAATAAAATCAAAAATCAACTAAAAGATAAAAAAGTTTTAACCTTGCAATTATTTTATTAAATCATAAAATATTGAAGCTAGTAGTAGGTATATTGTATATGTAAATATCAGAATATCCTAAACGTAGGTATCTAATTATTTTTCTTTCCCAGTTAGTATTTTTCTCTTGGTTTTCCTCTTTTGTCAATTGTGTTTTCCAATTTGTCAAATAATTTCTCATTACAACGACAGTGCTGTTTTTCAAGTCAAATTTATCTTTTGTCAAAAACGATCCTGTCGAAATGTTTCTACAATGTTTATAATACTGTCACTTCACGTATATACCTAAATAGGAAAGTGAATTGATATAAAGTGAAACTAATTTGACATAAAGGGAAATAGATTTATATATCAATGACTATACAGGGTGTCCCGTAAGTAATGGTCCGTGGTGAAATGGGAGATTCTTGGTTTAAAAATATTACGATCTGACACTACTTGCTCTAACAAAATCTTGATAATAAAAAAGATACAGGGTGGCAAAGTTGAGATTTAAAAATTTTCTTTTCAAAATATCTCGAAAAATTGTAAAGGTACGAACGTGAAAACTTGGGGATAGATGTTTTACGATATGAGAAATCATAATTTGATATCCGTGTCGATGTATTTTATAGAGGGCGCTACTTAGGTCATGTTGACGACGTAAATGAACACATTACTTTTTTATCCTTCAGGATATCGCGCATTTTATTGTGAAATATTAAAACTACATCATTGATGAGAAAAAAAGGTATACCGGTTGTCAGTCTCAAAAGTTAGTGGTTTTCGAGATAATCACGTTTTAATAATCTCCTGCATTATTTCAATTTTTTTTTTATTATCAGAAATCTTAACGCAGTAGGTTGAGATAATAACCAGCATTTTGACAATTAAACATTTTTCACTTTGACATATTAAAAAGCAAACAAATGAACCATATCCACCTAAAATCCTTACAGATTCTGAAATAGTCGATTACCAGGTTGCAGTCTGTTTGGATATCGTGGCAGGTATTCTCGTTTCGCAGCTTGCCCATTGAAGTTTTGTTTGCAATAAGAAGAAATCATATCTCTCTTATCTGAATTTGAAAAATTATTATGTCTCGGCATTTTTTAATTTTCCAACTACTAGCAGTAAGCAAAAAATTCTGAACAGTATCAGTAGAGAAAATCATTAACTGTCAATTATCTCGAAAACCACTAACTTTTAAGACTGACAACTGGTATACCTTTTTTTCTCATCAATGATGTAGTTTTAATATTTCACAATAAAATGCGCGATATCCTGAAGGATAAAAAAGTTATGTGTTCATTTACGTCGTCAACATGACCTAAGTGGCGCCCTCTATAAAATACATCGACACGGATATCAAATTATGATTTCTCATACCGTGAAACATCTATCCCCAAGTTTTCACGTTCGTACCTGTACAATTTTTCGAGATATTTTGAAAAGAAAATTTTTAAATCTCAACTTTGCCACCCTGTATCTTTTTTATTATCAAGATTTTGTTAGAGCAAGTAGTGTCAGATCGTAATATTTTTAAACCAAGAATCTCCCATTTCACCACGGACCATTACTTACGGGACACCCTGTATAGTAATATAAATAATAAGAGTTTGACACACTGTAAAAAGCAATTGACAAAAGTGAAAAATCAAGACAAAAAGACAGTAATTATTAATTTCGTAGGTATACCGTATTATTGGAGATCAGTTATTAGTGGTAAAGCAATAGATACGATTATTCATTATAATTTCATAATTTATTTTCTCGATTAGTACCCACATCGTTAATCATAGCTGGCTCATATCTCAATTGGTTATCTCTAGTATAATAAATTAGATCGATTAAATATTACTTCTAAAATATTGCGACACCAGATAGTGGAGGATTTTATCGTGCTCGCCCGGTTTGACAAACATTTTCCCAGGTTTGACCACTCAATAATTTCGTTTGACCACGTCCGGAAGAAAAAAAAAACTTCAAAATTTTACAATTCCCTTCCTCTGGAAGCTCAATCTTTTTTTCTGAACGTGGTCAAACGTGGTCAAGCGATGGTCAATCGAATGCGCTATAGCAGTCTGGTTTTCCCGAGTTTCTCCGCCTCACTTCACGCAGCTTAAGCTTCTGCTTGCCGTTTCTCCTAAATTGATTTTTTACTAATGTCAGTTACTGTACGTTATTTCGGCCATGAGGTATAATAGGGAGGGATTAATATGCCTCGTGTTATTTTATTATTCAATAACAATGGAAAATTTAACATCTTGATTTTTTTTATTTTAATGAGTAAAGAATATGAGCACCCAGAGGATTACCTACACCCTCCAAATCAATGATTCATTCAGTACTCGTTCAGCATTCTAGATCTCCAAGGGTTAGACTGTTATTATAACTGACAATATTTGAAATCCCTATATTGAACGCAGTGGGGCTGATGATATCTCTCAGTCACCTCCTTATTTACTTTAACGGCTAATTCTACGTATTTTGTTATGTTATTTTCGTAATAGGAATAATATGAGGGTGCCGGCAGGATGGCGCATCCTGATTTGAAATTCAGATAGCGCCAACCGGAGCTCGGGATGAGCGCCTGCAAAATAATCACATTTCTCTCTCAGTTAACGTAATAATACCTAATAATAGAGGAACAATTCATCATTAGACTTCAGAAGCTTCAGACTAACAAACTTTCACAACCGAGAGGCCCGGATTTCTGAAATCTCGAATAGAGTCCTTAAAAATGTAAACGAAAGGTTCTCGGTTATCATGACGCCCCAGTTACATTTCCCTTCCACTGATAAAAGAAACAAAAGACTCTTGTATTATTCATCAAGCTTTTTGATCTCGGATTATAATGGTTTTCGTCAATTGGTCGATTCTCTATAGATAGCGCTGGTTTTAATTCGTTACTCGCTGTTTACGTTAGAATGTAAAACTTTATGTACGATCCGACAATGCTGGAGAAGAAGAAGGGTAGAAAGGACTCGAGCGGCGAACGCGAGACGAACAACAGCATGTCGGTGTGCGAGAGATACAAATTTCATTTTTTATATTATTGCATACATTAACAGACAAATAAAACTATTAAACCAGCGCATACAGTTTATTATGTCGATAAATTCATTCATAATTTGGTCCTTCGATCCGATCGTTAATTACATTCAACAATAATTACATTAAACAAAGATTCAAGAAGTTCAAGATTCGTCAAATTCATCCTGGGAGCCGAGCGATTGAAGCAGCCAGACCAGCACAGGCACAGGTGTACAAGTTAACAAGTCATCCAGTTCAATCGAGCAGCCAGCCAGCGGGAGCAGATCAGGATACAGCCGGTCAAGTCAACGGTACGTCTGGTCCACTGGATGGTGAGAGAGGTCCTGAACTGACGAGCGTCGCCGTCCCCATCCCATCGAAATACGTTTTGGTCAACTCAAGCTACAAGAGTACCTACAAGACAAGAAGTTCATTATTCAGCATTATCGAGAGTGAGAAATCCATTCCATTTATTACATTTTCCTAGTATTCATTATTGGTATTGCCTTGATACGGTTTCATTCATTTTTAAAACAAAAAATACATTATTGAATTAAATAAACATTACAAGTTGATATTTTACATGTTGCATGCATTTCGTACCTTAATTTAGGTACATACATTGAATTATTGATTACATTTAACATTTACTTCATTCCTACGCAAACAAGTTGGTAGGTAAGTACCTATACCTATAGGTACCTATTATTGTATTCGTTCGTACATTGCGCGCTGTTGCACGATTTCATTTTATTAAAAAACATTGGGGATAAATTGAGCATTCATTAGACAATTTATTAAAGCAAAATGGCGGAAGGTAATTCAAATTTAATTAGGAAGCGGGGAGTCATTAAAAGAAAACTGACAATGTTTCAGAGCTTTCTAACTCCTCTAAATGAATCTCTAAAGGGGGGAAAGGAGATCTCAGCTGTAGAAATCCTTAAATTAGAAAAGAAGCTTCATCGTTTTGAAGGCATCATCAATGACTTTGATGTAGTTCAAACAAACATCGAATATTCCTGCGAGGAAAAAGATCTTGAACAACATTATGCCGAAAGGGATCGATTTGATAGTGAGTACGATACATCTTTGACAAACGCAAAAGCAATATTAGCAGGATCAAGTTTTGTCTCGATACAAAGAGACCCAGACAATGTTAATCAAGTAAATGAAATTGATCCACCGTCGGGAGATGAGTCGGAATCACTAAGCAATTCAGGTTCTAATTCAGGTTTGTCTCAATCCAATAAAGATGAAAATCTTCTGCAAGGTGTTAAACTTCCCACGATAGAGCTACCTAAATATTCTGGAAGCCACACCAATTGGTTAGAATTTAGGGACACGTTTCAGTCACTAATTCATAACAATTTATCCATAAACAATATACAAAAATATCATTATCTCAGAGCTACATTAGAAGGTGAAGCATTAAAAATCATTCAGTCGTTAGAGTTCACATCATCTAATTATGAAACAGCATGGGATCTTATATGTAAACGATTCGATAATCCACGGCTTCTGGTTCACAATCATGTGAAATCAATTTTTGAAATGGAAGCAGTCACAAGGGAGTCTGCGAGGGGTTTACGGAATGTGGTGGATACAGTTAACAAACATCTTCGTTCGCTGAGTTCACTAGGTCAACCCACAGATTACTGGGATACTCTTTTGATCTATATAGTTTTAACTAAATTAGACAAATGCTCTGCACATGAGTGGGAAAAATACAAAAATAAACTCGAGTTCCCTACGTTAGATAATTTACAATCTTTCTTAAATTCAAGAGCAGACCTTTTGGAGACAATTGAAGTCAATCATGGTAGTAAGACTTCGAATAATAATAAATTCCAAAAACATGATGTTCATTTCGACAATCGAAATCGTAAGGTTAGTTTTCTAGCAACAAATCTTCAATGCTACAATTGTAAAGGAGCACATCGTATTTACAATTGTGAATCTTTTATTTCATTGTCAATCCCAGATAGAATAGCCAAAGTTACCAAATTAAATCTTTGTCGCAATTGTCTTAATTTGGGACATTCAGATAAACAGTGCTATTCGGGTGGCTGTAGAATTTGCGGTAAAAACCATAATACATTAACACATTTAAATTCCAAATCTACAGAAGCTAGCCCTCAAGTTACATTATCTAATCAGACGGTCAGTAATGACTGCGTTCTGCTTTCTACAGTTTCGGTATACGTTCTTGATGCCAAAGGCATCACACACAAAGCAAAGATGTTATTGGATTCATGTTCGCAATCAAACTACATTACTACAAATCTTTGCAATAAATTGGGATTAAAAATGATTCCCACCAATCATTCAGTCGTAGGAATAAATCAAGCAACCACCTTAATCAAATCGGGTTGCAGCGTAGAATTAAAGTCTATTCACGATGATTTTTCTATGAATATATCATGTCTCGTTTTGCCAAAAATTACTGAAAGGCTACCCTTTTCTGCCGTGAATATTTCATCCGCTGAAATTCCAAACATAAGATTAGCAGATCCTACCTTTTATGAACCCAGTTCAATTGATCTCCTAATAGGAGCAGGTCATTTCTTTAGTCTGCTTTCTAATGGTCAAATTAAGCTCAATCAGGGTAAACTTATTCTGCAAAATACAGTCTTTGGGTGGATTATTTCTGGTCAGCTAGGATTGCCAGCACCAACTTCATCAAGTGTGTGCAACTTTTCGCAAACATTAGATGTCTTGCAAAATTTACAAAAATTTTGGGAAGTTGAGGAGTACGCACAGACGTCAAACTCATCTAATGACGACTTGACATGTGAAAAACATTTTACTGAAAATTTATCTAGAGATACAGAAGGACGATTCATTGTAAAAATTCCCTTGAAGTATTCAGAAACTCATTTAGGAGACTCAAAATCCATGGCTTTAAAGCGATTCAAACAATTAGAAAACAAGTTACAAACGCAACCGTCTTTACGAAAACATTATTCCGATTTTATGCGCGAATATCAGCAATTAGGACACATGTCTATTAAGGCTCTTACACGAGAGCCCGAGCTAGAATATTTTTTGCCTCATCACGGAGTCTTGCGCAATGAGAGCCTTACCACGAAATTAAGAGTGGTCTTTGACGGCTCAGCCATTACTACTTCAGGCTGGTCGGTAAACGATCTTCAGTATACAGGTCCATGCATCATTAATGATATCCTGTCGATTCTGTTAAGGTTCCGTCAGCATAAATTCGTTGTATCAGCAGATGTTGCAAAAATGTTTAGACAAATCCTTGTACATTCAGATCAAAGGCATTTACAGCAAATCGTTTGGAGAGATGATCCTGATAAAAAACTTGAAACGTTCACACTTAATACGGTTACATATGGTATGGTTTCATCGCCTTATTTGGCGAATAGGTGTATCAAACAGCTGTCTATTGATTTTAAAGAGACATTTCCAGAATCTGCAAACATTATTGGTCGAGACTTTTATGTTGATGATTTGATCACCGGGTTTAGTACCGAGCAGGAGGCCATTCAAAGATGCCAGGAAATATCTAACATTTTAAACAGTGTCAAGTTTCCATTGAGAAAATGGAACTCAAACAATGTAAACATTTTAGATAGCTTACAAGATGAAAGTGAACCATTGAGCGTAGTAAATTTAGGGGAAACTGATCAGTCAAAAACGTTAGGAATACGATGGATTACCAAATCAGATATCCTAACCTATCAAATAAAACAGCCTCTTGTAGATAATAGTCTTTCCAAACGCAGCATTCTTTCTGATATATCCAAAATATATGACCCTCTTGGGCTCCTAAGTCCTTGTGTCATATTAGCAAAAATAATCATTCAAAAACTTTGGTCTCTTAAGGTGGATTGGGACGATGATATTCCACCAGATTTAGGATCCAAATGGCTACATTTCCGTAACAAGTTACCGTTACTAAATTCATTAAAAATAGATAGGTGCGTCATCGCAAATGATGCAGTTTCTTATCAGTTACATGGGTTCTGCGATGCCTCCGAGAGCGCATATGGGGCTTGCATTTACATTAGAAGTGTCGATCAACAAGACAATGTCACAGTTAAATTATTATGTGCAAAAACAAAGGTGGCGCCTCTTAAGTCATTGACAATACCACGACTAGAATTGTGTAGTGCGTTGCTTTTAGGCAAATTAATGAAACGAGTATGTGATTCACTTACCTTATCAGCCGAGACATTTCTTTGGAGTGATTCACAAATAGTATTACATTGGATCAACACGGATCCACATCTTCTTCAGACGTTTGTCAGAAATCGCATATCCAACATACAAGAACTTTATAATTCTTCACATTGGAATTATATAAACACCAAAGAAAATCCTGCCGATCTGAGTTCACGTGGCACCTTTCCTGATTCTTTGTTGAACTCTACTCTTTGGTGGCATGGGCCACAGTGGCTTACTTTGTCAAATTATCATTGGCCAAAACCTTTCTACAAATCTCTTCGTGAAATTCCAGAGATAAAAATCACAAGTAACACTTTTATAAGTGTAGACCATAATTCATTTTTATTCGACAAATTTTCAAGTTTACCAAGATTAAAAAGAGTAACTGCATACATTCTTAGATTCGTTAATAACGCGAAGCTTCCAAAACATGATCGTCAAAAGGGTCCTCTAACAGTCGTAGAATTAGATTCTAGTATGAAACTTTTGATCAGGTTAGCCCAACAGGATAGCTTCTCAGCCGAAATATCATTATTACAGTCTAATAGACCTCTGAGCGATAAAAACAAGTTATTAGGTTTATCTCCGTTCCTTGATTCAGAGGGTCTCATAAGAGTGGGGGGACGCCTCAAACATGCAAATCTCAAATTTGAGGCCAAACATCCACTACTTATAGGTGGAAAACACATTTTATCAAAACTAATTATGGAACACGAGCACAAAGCTTTGTTACATGCCGGACCTCAGTTGTTATTGACAACAGTACGCCAAACATTTTGGCCCACGTCTGGAATGAACCTAGCAAAGAAGGTAACACGAAACTGCTTACGGTGTTACAAATTTAATCCATCTTCAGTTAGTCCCTTTATGGCAAACTTGCCTAAAGACAGAGTCATTGTATCACATCCCTTTTCCACAACCGGAATAGATTACGCGGGTCCTTTTATTCTACGCGACAGAAAGGGAAGAGGCGCAAAGTTCTACAAATCGTACATTTGTCTCTTCATATGTTTCGCCAGTAAGGCAATTCATCTTGAAGTAGTTACTGATCTTACAGCTGAGAACTTCATCTCTACTTTTCGACGATTCACGTCTAGGAGAGGAAAACCTTCCCAAGTCTATTCCGACAACGGAACTAATTTTGTTGGGGCAAAGGGAGAACTTGAAAAATTGCAACATTTTTTGAAACAAGCATACGTTAAAATTTCGGAGCATTGTGCGAACGAAGGAATAAGTTGGAAATTTATTCCACCTAAATCACCTCATTTTGGGGGAATTTGGGAGGAAAACATTAGACAAGTAAAATATCACCTTTCCAGGGTTTTAGGAGAGACACGATTAATTTACGAGGAATTCACAACAATTGTGTATCAAATTGAGGCAATACTCAATTCACGACCATTATATCCTATGTCCTCTGACCCCAATGATTATCAACCGTTAACCCCCTCTCACTTTCTCGTTGGAAGACCATTAATCATGATACCTGATCCTTCATTAAATGACATTCCACTTGGACGTTTATCAAGATTCCAGCTACTCCAAAAGTTAAATCAAGATTTCTGGAGAGCTTGGTCCAGAGACTACCTCAACTACATGCAGCAAAGAACAAAGTGGCGACAACAACATCGAAACATCGACGTTGGTACTCTAGTGTTGCTGAGAAATGATAACCTACCTGCGTGTCAATGGGCCTTGGGCAGAATCTCAGAAGTGTATCCAGATGCAGATGGTGTGGTACGTGTCGTAAATGTCAAGACGCCAAGGGGCAGTTTCAAGAGAGCTGTCGTGAAAGTGTGTCCATTACCGATGGAAGAAGATTCCCCAAAAGACAATACCATTGCTAGTTAGAGTGTCAATTAAATTCATTTATTAATATTTTATATACTTACCAATATTATGTTCATTTTATACTTAGATTATTGTTGAACATAGTTCAAGGCCGGGAGGATGTTTACGTTAGAATGTAAAACTTTATGTACGATCCGACAATGCTGGAGAAGAAGAAGGGTAGAAAGGACTCGAGCGGCGAACGCGAGACGAACAACAGCATGTCGGTGTGCGAGAGATACAAATTTCATTTTTTATATTATTGCATACATTAACAGACAAATAAAACTATTAAACCAGCGCATACAGTTTATTATGTCGATAAATTCATTCACTCGCTTCTGAAGGATTATCCTCGTTTTAGAAAAGTAAATATGGGCAACTTTTAGGATCTCCTACAGGTAGAAAAAGTATTGTTTTTTATCAAAAGTATCAAGGCTGATTCTACATGACACTCAATATTCAACTGCTTTCTTTAATTTGAACATTCACATTATTATCAAAAAGCATTTTAGTTTCTTAGTAATCTTAGTATTATTTAAAATTCGCTACGATAAACAATTTCCAAAAAAATGATAAATGTTGATTTTAGAGCTTTTAACAGCGACAAGATTGCCATGTAGAGGAACGACGTCGATGCACCTAATTATTGAGTCTGGGCACATAATTAGCACAGAATTCTCGTGCATCTCATTTTTCATATTCCCGGAGTGGGGGTTGTAGCTCAACGCACCTAAATCGAGACATAAATGGATGAAGAGAGAATAGAAAAAGGTGAAAAATGATGAAAGAGAAAGAAAAGTATGTAATGCTTACTTGAAAAAATGTACAAAGGGTCGACAAAAAGTGTTAAGAACGGTATGCGAGTATGAAGAAAAAATTTAAATTAGACTACAAGAGCTGAAATTTGTTCGACATAATAATAAAAGATGAGAATAATAAACGTGGAATACAAAAAGAAAAGACCGTTAGCAGTCTCGAACTAACAATTCGAAAACAACAAACATGATTCTGATAATGAATATATTAATATATTTGTTTAATGCATTTGGAAAACTCCAAGTTGGTAGTTGTATTTTTAGAATTTAATAAAATGAAAGAAAAATCATAATTACACGTAAATTTAACAAAACTCTATTTACAATAGTGCTACCGACTTAAAATCAATATTAAGTTCTTGCCTGATTGGAGGCAATAAGTTGAAATATTCCGCTGAGTACGAGTAGATCAAGAGGAAAAGATAGAGGGATATAAATTAATTAAATAAGCAGAACAAGTTGATATCGGTTTTAACGTGAGCTGTCTAAATAACTAGCAACTGTCCAATTAAACACGTAGGTACGCTCCCGTGTTTTGGATTGAGAATTCAATTTTAGATGGCATTTCATGTTAACTGCTCAGGGCTTAGCATAAATTTGCAGGTTAATCTACTTCGGATTCCTACTTGCCAATAAAGGGGATAAATCTGTCATAAAACGGGGGGTAAGCACTGGAACGTCATAAACTAGCGCACTTCATGAATATGTAATCGAATCAAAGAAATTACTACTAAAATTCGTCGATTCAGCATACAAAGCTTGGTCGGTAATTTCCTTTGGGCTACAATAATAGACCGATCAGAGCGAAGTCGAGTCAATACTTTGTGTTGCTAAACAATCCTCACCTTTTATAATCGATTCATATTAACTGTTCAATAAAATTACAATTATTATTAATATGTTTAACTCTGTTTAGTTTTAGTTTAGTTTAGTTGTATAATGAGTGGGTCGATTAGTGACACCGCTGACACCTCCACTGGGACCAAGTGGTCTATTATTGTGGCTCACACCTAAGTGCTTTACATCCATTCCAGCAGGCCACTGCTTTTTAAAAAGCTAATTACAATGACCTTAGATGGTGTGAATGTATCCAGGTCTCTTGGAGAGAGAAGTACTCTTCCGAACGTTGAGTGTCTGGTTCTTCCCAAGACGGGGCAGTTGCATAGAACATGCTCTGCTCTTTCTACATCCTCCAGACACAGGCGACATTCTGTGTTATCGGCTAGATGCATCCTGTGTAAGTGGTGGTTCACTTTACAGTGTCCTTTGTACAGGCCTATTATGAAGAGAGGGCCATTAGGTCAGAGCTTTTTAGCTCTGTTTCTCGATGGTCCTTCAATGAAGGTCTTAGAGTGAGTTAATCCTGGCAGAGTTTGCCAGTACCGAAGTACCTTATTTTCCGCCCAGGTGTCTATTGTTGTTTTGGCAGTATTTGAGGATATGCCAACAAACGGTTCTGGTCCTGTAAATTTGAATTCGGTTCCTCTTCTGACCAGAGAGTCGGCTATTTCGTTCTCTCCAAGGCCGGAGTGACCTGGAATCCAGATCAGAGTCAAGTTATCGTTTTTCGCTATCTCATTGAGTGCTGTTTGACAGTTCCATACTAGTTTGAAGATGCAACGAATGGAGCAAAGGGCTTTCAGGGCCGCTTGGCTATCTGAGAAGATATTAAATTGTTTTCCGCGTGCAGTGCATTTCATCCAGCATCTGCGAGCTGAGTACAATGGCATAAATTTCTGCCTGAAATATTGTTGCGTACTGACCCAGGCTTGCGAAGAATTCTCTTCTTGACCCAGCGTCGTACGCTCCAGATCCAGATTTGAGGAGGTCGTTTGAGTCGTCCTCCCATTTGTCTCTGCTTGGAAAGAGGACGTTGTATGCAGTGTGGTAGCTTGTTGTGTATGGCATCATGTCTGAGGGCATGCATACCCAGAAGTCTGTGACTTTACTTTAGCTCTGTTTACTTCTCAAATACTTCTAAAATTTTAGTGGTGGGGTTTGTGTGAAAAACTTCCAAAAACGACACTAGTTTTTTTTTTTTTTCGGTCAACTTAGTGGACCTCTCTTGTTATGTAACCGATTTGGCACAAGTCTCGGAGGTAAGGAGGGTGGAGAAAAATAGATATAATACGGGTGGAAAAGTTTTTGCCGCTAGGTTAGCTGTGAGCAGTCGGATAAAAAATAATCGGGTAAAAAACCGACATTTCGCGAATGCGCACAACCTGGTGTGTCTTTTTGCCATAACTGGAGTCACCGGGAGTAACGGACGGAGTTGGATGCATAATTCAGGGGGAGGCAATGAGTTTACAGGGGCGAAAAAATTCACCACTATAAATCCATGTTTCCGAAAGGTTTCAAGGAAGACAGAAGAAGATATGTAGAACAAAAGTGCATTGATTGAGAGAGAATTGATTCTCAGCAGCAAGATATTTGAGAAAAAATATACTAACAAAGGCTTTCACTTTCAAGCTACTTTCAAGGGCTTGAAGCTCTTTTGTAGAGCTTCCAGTCCACATAGAGCTTCAAATCCTTTACAAAAGGGCTCGTGGCTTTCGCTACAATTCTATTTCAAGTTAATTGGGAATTGCAAAGCTATATTTAAAAAGGAATTGTGGTTTTGCTCTTTCAACTCTTTCGTATCAGGGCTTGGAACTTATGGCTTCAAGCTCTTTTGTCGAGTACTTTGCCCAGCTCAGCTACAAACATGCTAATCAGACCAGATTATAGAGCATTGAATTATTCATGAATGTGCCGCGAATAAAGTACTCTAATTTAATTATAAAGTGTATTTTCGCTAGAATTCTATACGATGGGACACCCTGTATAATAAACAAAACATTTTAGATTCTATCATTTTTATTGTTGGTTTGGAAGTCATAAAAACTCCAATTACCTACTTTTATTAGTTCAGTATAGTTTATAAAAAACTAATAAAATGAGCTTATAAACAGCAAAAAAAATACTTAAAACAATAATAATTTTCATTTAATGTCGCTTTACGAGATATTAAACATATAAGTTTTGATATTGGTCTTAAATTTTATTGTTTCTGAAATGTTGAGAAAATTACTCACGAGGTTTTCAGAAAGTGCAGCGTGAATTCTTAATACATTCGTGTCTCTAATCCAATTAAGATACCGAATAATTAGTCTGTTGATTTATTTACCACTTAAAGTAGACATTGCTAAACTGTTGCATGCATCTTGGTAAGTATAATAAGTACCTGTTACCTGTGAGTAGTTGGTGCACGTTTTAAGAAAAGAACATTAATAGTGACTTTGGACTTAATCTTGGATATCAAGAGATGGCTTTACGAGATATATTGCCTATAAATATTATGCATAAACTCCAAGTTCATAATTCTGAATTGATTGCACAATAGGCTTATAAATTCTCCGGTTTTTACAACGGGGGAGTTGCACCATAACTCGGCTGTGTTTTCAAAGTGCTCTTCGGAAGTTACGAGCTCCGACCGAGAATGAATATGAACCCACCGCCATAAATTCCGCTCTCCCGGAATTGATACTGTGTACCTATTAAAATAAAAACCGTCTAGAGGCCGTAATTGGGGCCTGGTCTCATTACATCAATTCAGGAGCCGATCCGTAATATTTACGCATCCCTCAGGTACGGGTTTACGGTTCCCAGTCAGCTCATAGGTTTTATAAACCTAGGTTCACAATCCCGTAAAGGCGAGCCGGCCGATAACAAAGAGGATTGTGCAAACTGAAAACAAGTGTCACACTGCCGCGCATAAATACCTTTATGGCAACGAGCGGTGAACGTTATTGCCTACAGAAGACGCGATCAAGTCGTGATTCTAAAAAGTTCGCAGTTAATCTAGCGATCGTAAATTAAAAGTAACTGCTTCGGATCTTTGATTGGTAGTTTTCCCGGATTTATCGGTTTTTATCTAAAAGTTGTTAGGCTTGAACGTGGAGACATGAAACCATTTGACATGACCTCTCGGGATATTTTGTTCAATGGCTCCACGAGATATCACCTGGTTCTGCTACGAATTTGAATAAGTTATTGCTGTTCTAGGAACTTATGCAAGAATATGATAGAACAACATTGAATTGAGAGAATTATTTCGAAATCCCAACGAAATATCTGGAATGGAATTGAAGGCTATGTGGAATCATCGTGGCGTAGGAACCTGTATTACCGCTTTACTAGGGTAGCGCATTCACTCGTTGACGTTTACTAAACACGGTTATGTTTGAACAGCTAGATGTCATATTTTTGACACATTTGGTCACAGGCGTAGTCACAAAGTGAAAAAAAGCGTAGTTTGAAAAATGAAACAATATAATAACACGAATAGAATTCAAGGAATCCTCTTTCAGTGGGTATTAAAAACATATTACGGGTTTATAGGATCTACGAAGCTGTAGACTTTAATATCTAACACGTAGTTACTGAGAAAAATGCGTTTTAATACGCGGACTTAATAACAAATTATGTGAATTTTTAGACAGTTGTACGTTCATGGAAAATCTGACGTTTATGAAGTCAAATTTGACATTCCCAACTTTTATTGAGAATGAGAATGCGCTACCCTAGTAAAGCGGTAATACAGGTTCCCTATCGTGGCGTGATGCCATGTTGCCATCTATCGGACGAAACTCTAACTAAGCGAAACCTTTGTTTATAGTCACCACAGTCACAGTCTCTTAAACTGTAATTTTACTCAAATCGTTTATTATAAGGAAAATTTCTCATTCAAACAATGACCAGAGATTGAGATATATCCAAAGTCGTTTTTCTGTAAGGAAATATGCAAGTAATTTAATGTTTCAGATAGTTTGTTTAAATTATGATATGTTTAAAAATGATAGCGAAAGCAACAATTTACAATTTGGGGAGAAGTATGTGATACGTATAGATTACACGTTTCTAATTTACTACAAGAGAGGTAAGCTTTTACAATAATTGGAAACATTACCCAAGAAAAACCTGCAGAAATTTTGTTACCAGACGAGCGCAGACGAGTTCTATCAAATTTAAACAACTTGTCAATAATAACCATTACATCGATTTTCAATTCTCAGTTAATATTACCAACTAGATATGAATAGCCTTGTCCCTGACTGCTCAACAATTTTCAACTACTTGAGAAAGTCTTTCGCGAGGTCTTTCGATTAACTATTACCAGTAATTATTTTCTTTTTTCAGCTTTTTAGCTTCCACAAACAAAATGGAGTTTATAAAACTAATTTTAAACACAATTTAGCTAACGAAGAACTATGAAACAATAATGTAGACCAATAATTCACTGAACTATTAATAAATATTATATATTATATATTATAATATTATATATTAATAAATAGTAAATATTTCGCTAGATTAGCAACGATTTATTTAGTGTCACACTGTATGTCTATTTAAGTACAGTTTATACCATTTTGGGTGCAGTTTTGGGCGTTAATAGAATGACTTGTTAAGTTGTTATTTTGAAACACTTTATTATTACTATGTGATATAGTGATAAAGTGATTCGCTGTCACGATTACTAACTGTAACTGTTAATATGTTTTAGGTTGTTTCAAAATTATTGCAATTATACTGCCAGTTGTTAGTCTCAAATCATCGGTATTTCATGCGAAACTCTAAATTATTCAGTCGCCAGGCGTCAAATAGTAAACAGAGCATAGGTATCAAAGTAACCGTTATTTTAGATCTGTCGCTACTCCAGAATTTGGTTATCCCATCTCTGATCCCAGCTAAATGAATGACATTTAGCATTGTTGATTTTTGAAGGACGTTCTTTTTTCAAACGCAAGGTTATTAAATAATCAAGAAGATTAATTTTCATTAAACAAAAAAATATACTTAGGTACTGAAGTTTGGTTATTTGTTTATATTGTTCAAATTAATAATTAAAAGCGCTCACGTAAGAGCAAAAAACTGCCATAGTTGAAAGTTATTTTCGCAATGGGAGTAAACTTCATGTAATTTGGATGTTGTTCTCTCTAGATCTATCTGGAATACTTATCATGAGGTGGAGCCCAAGAATTGCTTCTAGTTCTTCATCAAACTCAGTGCATGGATGGAATGTTTCTGTAGGAATCTGCTTCTTAGGACAGGTACTCACTTTTGCCCTTTTCAAGGTATATAGGCGTGAAAGTATCCCTATTCCGAGACATTCCTGGCAGGTAAAATTTTTGGCAATAGTTTTCCAGAAACTTACAGTTTTCACCAAGACTTTTTTTGCAAGTCGAGTGTGGTTGAGAATATCATATATCATGTAGGTCAGTTCCCAGAGTTACAGAACAAGGATTTGTTAGTTTGAATTGAACACTTCTGAAGCACCCGATTTAGCGAAAGAGACCTGTGATGATCGACTTATCTGTCTTAATACTTGTAATACACCGATAGCGTGGTCAGCCAGATTTTGCAAGCTTAAATGCGATTTCTTTCCATATCCCAGTCCAGGTGTTCTTAAATTCAGAGTTGGCTATGGAAAATTTGAATTATGTTGGTACCTCATCGAATACTGATCTTTGAACTATCTTTGACAATCTTAAAGGCTATGGATGTTGAAAGGACCCAAACCATATAGCAACTGCGCATGCTACGATCGAAACCTAAGAGTCGATCATATTCACTTATATTCTATGTATTCAAATATCATTTGTCATTTTTCAAGCTTTCAAAGCAGAAACGTCAATTTTGTCGATCATTCAATGGTATTGAACACGTGAACGGCGTGTTCATTAAGACACTTCACTTTAACCTGAACTTGCAGACAGTGAACGTCAGAGCAGCTGTTTTCTATCATTTTGTATTGTTGATATATTCTCTGTGTTCTCCCAGGCATTTGTTATTGTTTATTTATACGCACGTGAGTTATTATTCATTTATTTATTGTTATTGAAATATTACAAGAGACTAGCTCTTACCTTTTACTGTTTATTTATTGTGCAAACATCATTTATTAAAAAAAAAGACAATGGTAAGGAAAACATGTTCTGGCTGTGTTAGATTTAACTCATTGTTTAAATTGGGGCTTATGTAGACTGCAACGAATTATTGATTTGTAAAAGGAGATTACCATTGCTTATGTTTTATTCTAACCAGCATGTATAATTTGAAACTTCACATTTTTAAATTGGAAGGATTTTGAAAGGAGGGCCCCCCATATGTAGGTATTCAACCACGTGCCCGAACTGTTTAGGTTATTGAAGTACTTTTGGAGATACGTTAGTTTCAATATTTCATGTTATTGTTTTCTTTCAAATTGTTTAAGCCATGTGACTGCCTTTCCACGATTTTATTAATTTGACGAAATTTAATTATTCAATCTGACGAATGGTAAATTAATTTCAACCCTTTGAAGACATGCTTGATTTCATTTTCATTGTTATTTGCATTATTCAAAATAACCTAACAGCCCTGCTACCTTTTGATGAATTTATACTTTAATTTTACATAATTATTATTTATTTATTGTAAAAATTAAACAGCACATGCCCTTTTCATTAATTATTATTATTATTATTATTATGATCGAAACACATTTTCTTTACAAACAATTTATTTTACGATGGTCACATTTTCTTTGTATTTTGAACTCTTTTCTGCTCTTAACGATTTTTATTTACATTTTATTCATGAAGCTTTTTGAACGATCACACTGTATAATTTTATTAAGTCTTTGACTGCATTTTGTTGATGAATTTTAATCTTCTTCGTCTTTACCGCAAACTTATGCCACATGTTCTGTTATTTTATCTCTTTATCAATCTCATACTTATCAGAATTACATATCAATTTGTTCTTGCATTTGTTTTGTCATGTTGTGCTTTGTGTAAAATGTAATTGAAAATCTGTAAAATCCTAAATGAAACGACGATATGATTTTGCATGTTAGGAACCCACAAATCGTAGCGTTAGACAACGACGCTTCAATCTGTTGTATGATTATTCTGATGTCCCATTTTTACGTTAGATGTCCTTCTAGGAATCGATTTTATTTATTTAATCAGTCGGAGGTTAACTCAGTAAAAAGGCGATCAGCCTCTGTTTTAATCGAAGTTGATATTTTTCTTGGTATTTAGTCTGGAGTGGGGAGTACTAAACCGATCAGGTTTCTCCCATCACAAAGGTCTAATTTATGTGCGTTTTGTTATGCTTTACAGGTACTAAACGGTTCGCAAAGACTAACGTTAAAATGACAGGTTACCATAATACAAGAGATTTAGTTCTCACCCCTCATCGCCCAAGCAAATGCTTGATTCTAACTTGTCGTCGTTTCGTTGTATGTTTTTCATTTTTCACAGTCAGAGGTTTTTTTATTTTCACGGGGTTCTTTTTTTACTCTGACTCTAAACTTGCGTAGGCGGAACTCTCTTGCAGGCGGGATCACTCGTGTAGGGTGAACAGATTCAATAATCAAATAATTCAAAAGTCAATAAACCAATTTATTCATTTTTAAGAGGGAAACTCTGTGTTTTAAATTATATCTCCTATCTCTCAACAAAAGACTGGCTCAAAGTATTTTCGTAGCTTTTTGCTACGAACGAACCTAGTGAGGTTACTACGAAAGAAGGTCCACACAAGATGAAAACAGATGATCACGAGCCCAGTTAAAATCACGCGCCCAGGTAAAATCACGAGCCCAGGTAAAATCACGAACATAGGTAAAATCACGATCACAAACGGTAAGTAATGTTGGCCATTTTATTTGAGATCAGGGCGGGATAACCTCAAATTCAAACCAAGCATTCAGAGCGGGAATCCAAACAGAGTTATTCATGACAGACAAGTAGACATTTCAAACGTCAAAGAGTTTCTTAATCAAAATCATTCATTCTGGGAGGCACATTACAGAATTTGATGCGCATGACGCAGAATCACCATTTTTAAGAGGTTAGGTAGGTTACACTACAAATTTGTACCAGCCACCAGGATTCAGGATTTAGGTAGGTTACATTTAAATGTTTCTAATCAAATTGCTCGTCAATTGTATATTTTAACTACGATTCGCTGACAAAATAGCAAAAAATCATGAAGGTGAAGGTAGGTATATTGAACTTACATTACAAATAGGTTTCATTTGGAATTTTGAGATTTTTTATTTCATAGTTTCCAATTTTTTTATAATAAGTTATCTCCTTTTGTGTTTTTCAACTACCTTTGGCATTTTAAATATCGAATAAAGTAATATTTAAGCGCAATTTAATTACCTTAGTTTTAGAATGATTTGATAGGAAGTTAAATGTGATGTAACGTGTTGACTGAAGTTAAAACTTTAATAATATAAGGCCAATAATTAGATACTGTTTACTAAACCATAGCAACCAAAGCCACATATTATTAAATTTATTGTTTTCTTTCTTCAAAATTATTTTTTTTTTGTAATATAGAAAAATTGAATTTTTTGAACATTTGAACTTTTTGCTGAAATCGGCTCTCCAAGACTGACAACTTCAAAAAAATATATCACAGCCAACTTGTATTAAACAACATCTGGAATGGATATGCATTTACATCGAGGACTACATCGAGAAAATAAGTTCGTCGAGACAAACAACAATACACCCGGCAAACTGTTAGGGAGTGCTCTTAGTGGAGTGAGAAACCGTGTATTAGAATGTGTTCAGGAGGGTGAAGGGCATTGCACTCTCTCTCAAATTGTTGATTTAATTTAAGTGTTTTATAAAAATGTCGATAAAGTGAGTGGCTATCTTATTAACGTTCTTGAATGTTTTGACAACAACTGTTCTAACCCAACAAAAACTAGAGCTGTTTTAAAGAGTGGATTAAGTTAAGCAAACCTTTTTGTGTCAGGGACTACTACCTCCAAAACGGGTTCGTCTTAGAACACTCTTTACTATTATGTAGTATTTGTGATACAAATTGCAAAGAACACTTCGAAAATCGTCAAAGTGCTTAAACACTCCTTTTGCAATGTGTATCTAAGTATACAAGATTTTTTGTTAAATCCCCAAAAACAACAATTTTAAACTCTTCAGCCGTCAGGAAATTTAAATTTCTGAACTCCAGAGATTGGTATTTTATATTATCAAAGTATCATTAAAACTTCATAAAAACTTGCTTTTCATTGTCATTTATATAACCTTTACGCACTCACAGGGCTTAATAAGAGGTACAAGTGCGTCTTTTAGGCACTTGTATCTAAAAGAATGCCATTTCGAAACTAAAATGACAATCAAAATGACAACATTATGAAACGATTTAACAAAAATTACTATTTCATAGCGTAGCTATCCGATGTTTTAGTTCTGAAGACGTAGACAGCACTGTTTAGTCCTGTTGGGGACATATTGACAGCCTCATGTCCAGTTACCTAGCTCTAATTAACATCTAGAATCGTTGATGTGGAGTATTCGAGGTCACCTGTCAGAAGTCGTTTGAATCAATAGAAGTGATCACGCCCTCATCAAATTACGTGTCACAGGTCATTGTCTTATCAATGCGCTGAGGGTTGTGATTCACTTTTCTCTTCGCTTTTAGACCCGTCGTCCAACAAGAATACAAAGAAATCACTTGCTCACGAGTAATGGGAGATATTTCTAGAACTGTGATTTAGTTATTGTTACGTACCGATAGCCTGTGATTTGACTTAAAAAATATCAATGACTGGAATCTCAGCTCGATAAACATCGCCCATCACTACGTTTTGGTTTCATTACAATTGAAGCTTGCGCTTCGATCGTGGGGACCTGTGGCAGCGGAAACGAACAATCAAAGTGACAGCCAGTCGGAGACTGCATCTTTTCTTACGTTTTGAGATTTCATTATTACTTATCTTCTAATTTTTTTGAGCTATCCAATCACCTTCTAGAGCCACTTCCACATATTATGAACATCCTGTTTTTTGACTCTTTCAAATCTACTCCTTTATTGTATGTACGTCCCAGAAGTTTGTAAAATAATAAAGGCTTACAAATCATCCCGCGTATACCTGAATAATTTTTTTCAGTAAATTAATAAGAATAAATAATGCAAAAGTACCTACTCGATAATTTGAGAGATTAGGAAATATTGTTAATAAATATTAATTATTTATTTGTATTATATTCGTTACTTGTATAAGTATAAATAATTCAATGATAAAAAACCGAGCCTAGTCAAATTCTACTAACTAGATAAAAAATAGGTAGGAAAGAAACAAGCTCTTGAATTATTTTCATTGTCATTGTTTTATAGAAGTTATGAAATCTGAAACAGAAAGGCCAATTTGGAGGAGCATTCGGGTCAGATGTTACCTTAGAGTAGAAGTCAAGTAATGGGAATTCTAATATGTAGTGAGCACATCTTGCTCCTTTGTTTTAACGTTCTAGGAATATATTCTCCCTGGTATCAAATGCTTCCTCACTGGAAAGTAGATTGGTACTCTGTAACAAGTTTGCACAATATCACAAAACGACATGTTATCGACGTTCCTAACAATATCACGTCCCAAATATAGATAGCACTTAAAATGATAGAAGCAGCAAACGCGGAGATGGTCCGTTCAACACAACACTTAATAGCACATCTTTTGATGTATCACATTTAATGGAGAATAACTCAATTAGTGGAGAGCGAACTTTTTGTACAGAACAAACTTTGAGTTTACAGTGTGAGGTCGTCTGCTATCTCCTTTCTCCTTTCAGTCTATTCAGGCGTCTGAAATAGCTGCATAACAGCAAGTTCGGAGTTTTAGAAATAGTTATTGTAATCCTGTCATCATCAGTTTATAACGCAGGTAATTAGAACCTATTACATGATCTCAAACAGGCTGTTTTAATAGACTATCGAGCATAAAATTAAAAATCTCATTAAGTACTTATATGCGTAATTTTTTTTCATATCTGTTTTTACTAATTAGATACCTATATGATACAAAATTGAAAGTTAAAATTAAATAAACAAGTATCGTATAAGAAATGAAGATTGGTCATTTATACCCGAGGAAACCTTATCTAAATAAAAGGACTCAATAGATACGGGCGAACGACTTATGACTGATGTAGCTGGAAGAATCTGGGATAAAGAGGGCGAGAAGAAGTTAAAGAGAAAAAATTAAAGGATACTGTTTTGAACAGGATTTCAATCAACTGGCAGTCGAGATTTGATATTTTTCTGGTTAATGGTCCTTTTGACTTGTGGTGGTCAGGATGATTTGAAGATCATTTTCCCAAAATATGAGGCAATAATTGGCCGAAAGTCTTTTGCTTGTTTCATGAGTACCTTAAACCAAAAGTTACCCATGACACACAACATGCGATCCTGATTATTTTACTTGTCAACCTTCTCATTATTAAGTTAGTTGTCAATATACAACTTCAAAAACATGTTCTCTCTAAAATGTATTTTTCCTCGAACAAAAATTATTGTCAACTGGAAATATTTATTAGAAAGTCCACCTGTACGACGTTATGCTGACGCAAAATCCTGTGAACCTGTTTCTAAACCAGTTACTCCTTCCTCGAAGAGTGAAAAGAAAACACCGATCATGAAAAAATTTCGCATCTATCGATTCAATCCTCAAGGCTTTCCTGCAAAGCCGTCGATGCAAGAATACACAGTGGATATATCCGAATGCGGTGCCATGGTGTTGGACGCGTTGAACAAAATCAAAACGGAACAAGACTCCACCCTTACTTATCGAAGATCTTGTCGTGAAGGTGTTTGTGGCTCATGCGCTATAAACGTCGACGGTGCAAATGGTCTAGCATGCTTGATGAAAATCAACCCTAAAGGAGCATCAAGGATCTATCCGCTACCACATATGTACGTCATACGAGATCTTGTAGTAGACTTCGAGAAATTCACTTCGCAGCACGACAGAATCAGACCGTATCTTCTCAGGCGATGCGGAGATCAAGTTGGACAAGCTCAATACCTGCAAAGTATGAAGGACAGGGATCACTTGGATGGACATATTGAATGCATTCTGTGTGCTTGTTGCTCTACTTCTTGTCCTGAATATTGGTGGCATGGTCACAGCAAACCTCCTAACGATTTTCTAGGACCTGCTGCCTTGTTGAATGCTGTGAGATGGCTGCGTGATTCTAGAGATGTGGCATTTGAAGAGAGGTTATCAATTTTGAGAAATTATTTTGCAGTTTATAGATGCCATGGGATTTATAACTGCACAACTGTATGTCCAAAAGGTCTAAATCCTGCAAAAGCAATATCAGAGCTTAGAAGTTATTTAAGTGGCGCTAAAAAGAAGATATATCCGGAAATGACCGGAACTGCTGCACCGTTGAATGAATCTGCTTGTCCACCTCCCGAACAAAAGAAACAATGTTGAAAATTCTACACTGTAATTAAATATTATAATGAATATACTTTAGTAATAATCAGATCAGGTATTTTTTGATTATTGAAAAGATGTTTAATAAGTTATCTAGTTCAATTAACTTGAGTAAATTTATGAAAAAACCTCAAAATTTAGGCCCATCTCAGATCTTTAATTTTTGTATCTATATTTAAACGCATCGACTGTGTAAACATCAAGTACTTATAAAGTTGAAGAATGAATCAAGCCATCAATCATACGTTTTCGCTGATAAATTTGAAAGGCCTAATATCCTGCCTCGATTAATCAATTAGTCTTTTGTCGTGAATTTATTAATTGCCGAAGAGTTAGATATTCGTGCCAGGGTTTTATTAGAGTGAAAGGAATTTCATCTTGGCAAACCGTCTTTTAATAAGATCATCATGGCACTACTTGATCCTTTTTGCCGTCATAGAATTAATCTTTTTGGTTATTATATTTTTTCTAGCCTCGATTATTGATACGAAACTGCATCTTGTAGGAAATTTAGAGTTTCAGTCTTGAAAGGCGTGATGACTCATGATATTTAGGCATCGGTACTTGTTACAGTTAACGAACGTTTTTCAAAGCATTGCAAGAGTTTTTGAAATTTCACTTTGATTTTAAAAGACAATTTAATAATTATTTTAACATCAATGTATTTGAATCAACATCATAAGCTTTGATGCAATATAGTTTAAAATAAAATAATTAAAGAAGTAGATGATAGTTTGCAACAAAGTTTCCTGAAGATTTTCATTATATTTTTGAAACTTGATACATGAAGGAAACGATTAGTTTGACTTACTGTTTTTGATAGGAAAATAATTAGGTATGTATACTTAAAACCGAACAGATTGGATCAAGCCACAAAAGCTGTTTGTTTCATGACCAGAATAATCAAACTTCTCGATGTACTTTGCAAGTTTACTTGTATGCAATTTACCGAATAGTTTATCGTTTAATTAAATTACCAAACTAGCAAGAACTGTAATGTTCAGCCAATTTTATTTAATGTGTTAAAAAATTATGTTCCGTTTTCAATTTCAATTTCAGTTTCAATTTTATTGACCCTTAATCATACAAAAGATAGGTACCCATATAAAAGTAGAATACACGACAATCATAATTTATAATATAATGTATGTATCCTATGATCCACAATTTTTCATAATTTTTCATCAAATATTGCCTTGAATAAAATGAAGCATGTCTGCCAAATAAAATACAAACAATTGAAACGTACGAAATGGAACTACTCCAATCAGTGATCTACACATCATAGAGCAATAAAAAAAACATGACTTACATATTGAGTTTTGCTAGTGTAAAGTGAAACTAACCTGGAACAGTAACGACATCTGCTGAGTACGTGTGGTACTAGTGCTAATGAGTTTATTACTGACTTGGAATTGGTTGTCTTTCAAGAAGGACAAACAAAGAGGTAACAATACAATAAATATTTTGGGGATACTTGACAAAAGGAAAATTATCATAATTTATTGCAGTAGGAAGAGGTAATTTAATATACCTAAATCATCAATGAACAACTTAAAAATGAGTAATGTAATTTTTTTATTTTGAATTTTTATCAAAAAAATAGTCTTTGTTGAGAGCATGAAAACCATTGAAATACCGTTCAATTTATAAGCCACATTTACACTAAGCCAATTAAACTGTCCCAGTTTTATTTGAACACGACTATACGTACACGACTTTATCGATCATATCTCTAAGACTCATTTATCTCTCTATACAGGATGTTTAATAATACCTGCAAAACAACTCAGGGGGTGGTTCGTTGTTGAAAAGTAGGATGAATCTTTCATATAAAATTGAGCACCCCGTGTTAAGATACAACCACTTATAATAGGGGGCACTAAAAAGTATTATTTTATATCCTAAAATAACCATTAATTCGAGAAAAAACTTTTTTTTATTACCGGGAAGAAAATACCGAGGAATACATTTTTGATAAGGCAAGTTTTTTAACTCCATGGGCGTAGAAGTTGTTGAGCGAAAAAGGGTCATATACCCTGTATCTACGCCACTGATTAATTTTTCTACCCCTGTTTTCTTCGTTTTTTGTGCTCTGAACTATAATAAACAACCTCGTGGTATAAAATAAAAATAATAGGCAAGTATCTCGAAAACAGTGCGTCCTACGATAAAAACTTTTCTCCTCTAAACAACATGGCGTAGGTATTTACCAAAATAACAAATGTTCATTAAAGTCAATGACGTAGAATTTGTTTAATAAAAAAGGTAAGAACATACCCAGATGCCACTGGATTGAAGAATTTTTTATCGAGAGTATCAAAGCGTGTAGCTATGTACTTCAATTATTAGTGAAACAGCTGTCAAAAATTTCAAGTTATTCTGATCACCCATTTTTTAGATACCTATTCAAAAAATATTACATTCTGCGTAAAACGTAGAACAGGCATTTTTTGCCTCTGTTTGCATTTTATACACGCGCTTTAAGTTTATAGCACCCATTCATTAAAACTTTGAAAATATATACAGGGTGAGTCAGTTTGTTGTAGCAGGACTTCACAAGTTAATGAAAATCAGATTTAAGGAATAAAAGTTCGTATAAACATATGTCCGGAAAAGCTTAGAAAAAAATATACAGTGTGTTGAAAAAAACTCAATTTTGGCCGCAAAACTTGGGCATTTCTCAATATTTTAATTTTATACCAAGAGGTTATTTATTATGCAAAATGCAAAATGAAGAAAAACACGTGTGAAAAAATTCATCAGTGGCGTAGATACAGGGTATATGAACGTTTTTTGCGCAACAACTTCTACGTCCATGGAATTACAAGACCTTACTTATCATGAATTCCCTGGAAATTTCTTACACAAAAATGTATACTTATAAATATTCTAAATTCCCCATAGTATTTAAATCAATAGAACCTAAACTTTCTCGTATCATTTATTTAGCTATACAAAATCAAAGATTTTTTAAATTATTAGATTATATCAAAAAATAACAGTTAATATCGAAAAAAATGATTTTATTTTTCTGGTATGATGAAGTTTTAACTAAATTTACTTAAAAAATATGAGTAATTTCGAATTTTTCTTTTTCGGTTTTTCTTCGTTTTGTGTGCTCTAAATTATAATAGAACGTCTTGGAATAAAATTGAAATATTATGATGCGAAAACTGAAAAAAAAATTCAACACCCTGAAGGTAGGTACCTATCTTTTTTCCAAAATTTTCCGGACAATATGTTTATGGGAACTTTTATTCCTTAAAATCGATGCATATTCTATAAACTGGTGAAATCCTGTATCTTGTAAATTCAAAGTAAGTAATAAAATATTTAATACTTATATCGTAGGAAGAAGCATTTCTGAGATTCTAAATTTATAGCCTAATTTTGAATTTTTTGGGATTAATAATAATTCTCACTATGATCAAATATTGACTTAACTATAAAAATGAATTTTTCTTACTCTACTATCTTTCAAATTACCTACCTTGTATAAATTCTACAGCTCTACTAATTAAGCATAAATAATTATCAAGCTATAGATACTCCAAGGAAATCATCTCCTCAGAATACAATATTCTGCAAAAAAAAAATAAAAAAAAACAACTTTCGCTGCAAGCCCTAAAAAATTATGTCTGAAGAACATAAATATTATCCCTAAGAATTTTTAATTATCGAATAACACAGAAGAGCTTTGCATGTCGAATTAAAATCAACTCATACCCCCTTCAGAGTTTCTAATAAGCCTTTAATAATAATAAAGCATCTCCCTCTGATGAACTCTCCGGGTACAGGGAACAAATGAACGTTGCAAATCTAACCAGAAATGGTTATATCAGCCAATCATACGAGCCAATTCTCCTGTAAACATTTGCATATGACGCCGCTTGTTTGTACTTCTTTTAATTATACATCATACAAAAGCTTCAGTTTACGTTTTAATACCGCTTTTGATTAACGTTCTAATATTTATTATTTGTTCTTTCAACGACTGCTTCATTAATAGGATATTATTTACTTTCTTCGTTAATTAGTAAAATTATTTCTTAGTAGAAAAAATGAGCTTTTTTCTAACACTTTATAACGTCTACAACAAAGATAGCACGTAATGAAAATGTTTACTTATACGATCTCCCATGGTGAATGTTCTTGATGTAATTTATCAAATTAGTAAAAAAACATACAAATTGGACATACAAACAGGAACTTATAATTCCTGTTTTTAAAATTAACTGTTATTCAAATGCAACAGTGAAATTAATAATTTTGTCCCTTATCCTCCTGATTTCAGTTTCATAATGAACTGCATTCTCACACCGTAAGAAAATAGACGGGCATTCACGGATAGGAATCAATCACAGTTCGTCATGTGACATAATAAACGAAAAATCAGGAGTAAGAGCCAATCACAGCTAGACAGGTTCAGGAAATTACGGATTGCTGGTAGCAACATGCAAGACCGCTAGATTAAGGGAGCGAGTGTGAATTTGAACGATGTTGAACGTCAAATTTCAGTAATTAGAAAGACGTTTCCTATTAACTCAAAGCTGTATGATAATTTTCTAATAAAGTCATGAAAAAAATAACATAAAATGACTATTATTCACTTGGACGCTCCAATCCTGCAGCCTGCAGTTCGTGTTGAAAATTTCGTCCTCTTCAATAGTAGCCCAGAAATCAAGAAACAATACGTTTAGCAAAAAGTGCCATTATCACAATCCCACAATTGAAAAATCTTTAAGTTCAAACTGCCAAGCAGAAAACTATTCATAAAATTTCTAGGCAGGAAGTTTTTACTAAAGATGACCAGTATTTTAGGTACTTTAAGTTTGAAGAACGTTTAAATCAAATGAGATTAGAAAAATGATAATTTTAAGTCACTGTAGGTATATAAAAGGGTATAGTCATTTTTAAAATATAAGAAGTTCAAAACAAAATTTGATAGAAACAACTTGGGGCTCTTAAATAACACACTCTGTATATTACATTACCTATAATAACATTTTTTATGTAATCATATCAGTTGTTTTATTATAAATAATTAAAGCATTTTCTTATTTTTCACATGACAATTATTGCCTAATGTGTGAGATATTTTATTTAAAATGCAATATGAATATTGTGTAATATATTTTTATATAAAAGTTCAGCTTACCCCGTTGGATATAATCGCGACCTCAACTTTTTAAATTATATCTTGGGAGTAAAATGATTTTCGTGTTTGAAATCATAAGGCTTTTATGTTTTCCCCAATCGAGATGAGCTTAGAAACAATATCACTAAACCTCGAAACACAAAAACATCATCTTCATAAAATATAAAACTCTACAAGTTTTCTCTCTGGAAGATTTTGTTGTGTACGTAAGAAGTTGTAAATTCAACATCAGAACATAATTAAACTGTGAAACTTTCTGAGAAAAACTTTACGTTCATTTTATACTTTAGAAGTGGCCGTGGAAATGAATTTACAAGTTCGTGTCTGATTCCGTTGGAAGGCAAAGTGTCCATTTGCTGCGGTAATAATAAAAAAGGCCATAAGCCTAACAATTTCACTGTAGAATCGAGAACGTCACGACTGTCAAAGAGACATTTCGTTTTACGACATGCCATTCGGTTTACTTCTTACCCCAGAAACGATCGCAAACTCACTCTGTATATGGATTAGATGGTGTGACGGTTCAATTTCTCAAATTGATTTTATTACAATTTTCAATACATTGTCATGGTCAGCATACTTCTCTATGGTATTTGTTGTTTATCAGGATTTGATGTATGTAATAATTTTGATCATGTGACGATAGTGGCCTACTCGGAATTCGAGATTTCTCCTGGTTTTGTCGTTTTGACGAAATCAAAGATTTCATGTCCTTTCAATAGAAACTAAATCACATATACAAAACTTTCTTTTCGAATTCAAATGTTATTCCACGTTATTCAGCATCACTGAAACATGTATTTACATAAATATACGGGGAAAATATAATAGAAATTTTTCCTATTTGTAAATAATAAGATTCCCCAGTTAAAAGTGTCCTACAAGTCCCGGGAAGCTCTGCTCCGATTTCCCTGGAGAGCTAAACGATGTATCTTTGCTTTAGGAACCTGCCCGAAACATAAGGCAGCAGTTCAACTTTAAAAAATATACCTCTAAATAAATTGAAGAAGTTCCTTCATAACACACTTGTTTCATAAAGTTCATAAAGTATACGCGAAAGCAGGGTATTTATCTAGAACTTTTCCTGTTAGTTTTTTTCAGGGGGGTGTCACCATCCTCGTACTTAAACTGTTTACAACTCTGCAAAATGAGATAGGGAGAAACCATGGCATTCGCTACTTTCAACTTGATTTCGTTTTATTCATTCAACTGTTTTAAGAAAAACCCCTGATCCTATTTAATTAAATAAGTTATACCTACATTATTGACTTTATGCAATAAAGTAATTACATTTCTACCTCAAATTCCACTACTATTCGTAATGAAATGTTTGTTATTGGGAATAATGGTACGAATAATGTTAACATTTCATTAAATTATTTGTCCATAGCATTCATACAATTTATGAATTATTGTACCTATCAACATTAATGCTCTTGTTGGAAAATAAATGATTATAACAAAATTGTGTATTTTTATCTTACTGTTTAATAGTAGATAAAGTAGAGTATACTACTCGCAATAATGATAACTTTTTTACCTCATTTTTACTAGCTTCGAAACGAAAATTTGCTTCGGGAATAATAGCTATCATTATTGACTCGTGGTATAATCTACTATTCGCTATTATTTCATTAATTTTTTATTTATTAATTATTTTATTATAATAGCTCTAGTAGGCATACCTATAAGGAAGAAAATGGGAGTGCAGAGTTTTGCTATAGTTTCGATTTTCTCACTATGTTTTTTGGGTAGCTGAACACGAATTTGAAGTTTGCAGGCAAAAATTTGACCCCGAACTTTGTTTTTTGGCACTTTTTCAGTTTTTGGCCTATATCTCAGAAAGGAAGCGTTTTTTCAAGAAGCTAATTCTAAATAACAATCAAGGAGACAAAAGTTCCTACATTTCTCATGAAAAAGATTTTTTTTTTAGATTAACTTCAATTTCCGCTGCTTGAACGCCCAAAAAAAAACATATTCCAATTTCTAGTGATATTATCGTTTTCGCGCTTGGTTGGCACTTGGTTGGAGGAGAGATGGACCTGTGATTCCTGAAACCGAGAAAGGGATACGTTCCTCCAACTACCTACTCTCCTGTGCGCATGCTTTACAAAACAAAACAATCAAAGAATGTTTCCTCATTCAATGAGTAAACGTGATACGTACAATCAAAAGAAAAGTTTTTAAAAACTCTCACCAAAAAGGCCCACTAAATTTTTGAAAGTACCAAATAAGTGCCAAAATTTGGGTCAAGAAACAGAGTTCCTGGCCAAATATTTGCCTGCAAAGTTCACATTCATATTCAGCGCCCAAAGAAACCTACAGGGTGAGAAAATAAGAAACTATAGACTATTCTAATATGCCTAGCAAAACTCCCCATCCATCTTGTGTAATTTCTCACAAAGAGGCGGGGCCCATTATTTTTAGTAGCCCAAGAGCGCATAATATCTAAATAAGGCCCTGATGGCAACCAAACTATGCAAGAAGATTCTTTAACAAGTTCATAATAAAAATTTCCAGTTTACCTAGTGCAGAAAAGTTGTTGTCAAAGGAAACTGTTTGGCAAAAACTTTTACCAAAATTTTCCAGTAAAATGTAGAACAACTGAGAACTCGTTTTTTGATGACATGGACGAGCAAGCCTAATAACTATTATTCTGGACGAATGTAATATACAACCAAGAGAAATTGAAGTTTGTGAAAACTCTCACCAAAAAACCCCACCAAAGTTTCGAAAGTAGGTACCAAAAAAGTAACAAAATCGGGAAGAAAAGTGCAAAAAAAAAGTCCGGGCTAAGTCTAATATTCCCAGCCTAATTCCAGCTAGGTATCCATCTTGTATATTTTATCATAAAGAGGGGCACATTATTTTTAGTAGTCCGAGGCCGCACAATATCTCCAGACGACCGTGGATTTGTAAGTATATTTTTAAGGTCAAGCTTCCACTCTGTGAAATCCGTACCTATGGGGGAAAATTATAACAATTTGTTTATTAACACACAAGTATAAAGTTATACACATCATAAGAAGTCGTTGGTTAAAAAATCTCTAAACTGATTTTTGTATTCATTGTAAATTTTCTATAAATAAAACATCAAACCGCTTTGACAACCAATGAAATAAATCTAAATTATTCGACATCAGCTAACAATGATTAAGTTTTCAAGTTCGTGCCATAAATCGATTTAGAATTCGAGAGGGTTCAGCCCTGCTGATATTTATCGTGAATTATGCGAAGCTTATGAACGATCTGTGGCTTAGCACACTCGTCCAGTCCAATATATGACATCAATAATACGGTAGTAAACGAATAATTAGTATTAGGTACATGAATAAACTAAGTAATTAACTATCATCAATAAAATTCCTCCACCTTGAGTTCAAGTTGCAAAAATCTTGATTGTAATAATGGTTATGCTTTTTAACCCTCTTGGAATACCTATCCCAAAAAATAAAATATTGTACAATAACTATACAAGCTTTAGAATGTGCATTAACTGAAGATATCCGCGTCTTAATCAACTGATCCAATTAACTTGATTGAATCCAAGCCAAGTTTTCCGGATTTCGTGGTGAAATTCTTCTATAAGCTTCCAAAACTTTAAAGTATGAGACGTTCTTCGGTTGAATGGGAAATTAACTTACTCGGACCTGACTACAGCCAGACGTATTCCACAGGCGCCAGTTTTTTTTTCGAGGTATCGTACCGTTGTCCCAAGGTAGCTCAATGGAGAAACCGATAATGCCAAAGGTCAGATAAGGTTAACACTAATAAAAAAAATCGTCGTCGGCGGAGCGCATCTATTTTGAAGCGTGCCGCATTTACTGTAGGTAAATATTAGATTTTGAAAATTGCAATTTTCAACGAGATTTGTACCGCAGGCAGACAGACAGAGAGATACGGAAACATATTATTATTGCATTGTCATACAGTTCTGAGCTTAAAAACCCGTTTTATCGATGATAGTTCAGAGTGAGAGCTGCTCTCAAGGCAGTTACTCTAAGTAAACTTGCCTCGTGCAAACTGGTTGATAGTCACTGTCATGCTGTCGCAATAGAACTATCACACTACCACGTTCGACGAGATAGTTGACAGAAAATTTCGTGAAAGTGACAGTAACTGTTACCGTAAAAACGTGCTATTATAGTAACTTTCTCACAGTCAAGTATTGTTTACAGAATAAAACGTACAAGAAGACATTGAAAGAAGATCTGCTGCTTCTTTCAGGACCGAAAACCATAAAGGAGCATCGGCAAGAAAATTTGAAACATATGTTGTTCTATGTTGTAATTCTATCATGATTTTACTATCACAAGAAGAACACCTTTAAAGTTTCAATTCTCTAGCTCTTCGTGGGAAGATAGTTTAAAATCGACTGCAAGATTTGCGCAGACAGACAGACAGATTTTAAGCGAGTTTATTTAAAAGTGGTGGAAAGGATTTTTTATAGAGATACAAGCAAGTGAAAACAGTGACGGCCGTTTTAGATATTTAACATTGGTGCTTCTAGAGTCCAATAAATGACACGTGATCATCCAGTAATGTGACACAAGTTTTCGAGAAAATTAAAAAAATTCTCTCATCTCAATGTTTGTCTATTCAAGTTAACCATTACCTTTACTACGTATATTTTCAATGCAAGAATATTTCTCTATTTTAACTCTTCTTTTCTCTATTTTATCTCTATTTAATTCCCTCTATTTTATACAACACAAAACATTTAGAGCTGATAAAATTTAAAACTGAATAATTTTTTGGAGGCTAAGCCACACTTGTGTCTCTTCTTAAAAGTTCATTTTAAGATGAATTAATGACTTCCGCGTGAAACATAAAAGATATAAACCGATCTTCTAATAAATAAACCCCAAATCTGAAAATCTTTCTTTCTGAAATAAGACAGATCCTTCTGGATAAATCGCCCTATCATTGGGAAAAATGAAATAAGATAATGGGAGTAAATACCAGGGGAGCAAGTGGGATTCGCTTCGGCGTCGTCTATAGGGATTCCGGGACTGTTTTCCTCCAGTCTCTACAGTGTAGACCTCAGTGTAAAGTGACACGACGTTTTAAAGATCTCCCACAAAGCCCATAAGTAAACACAATCCATATAAACGTCTTGTTAGGTACACACGCAGAGTTGGCAGTCTAGTAATTTACCTCTCTTCATCCCTCAACGTAATTCATAATATGATACGATACGTTTTATTGTAGAATTTCGTAAGCTACACTGATTCTGCTAAGACCTGAATTATGATTCAGAAACCTTCATGCAGGTACGTGTATTCCGTTGAAAATTTCAGCTAAAATGTTTTAATATGCGAGGAAGAGTTCAAATACATTAATTCCTTATTCCTTGACGTTTACAATCTCAAACTTGTAATCTGAACTTTGTATGGAGAAAGAAGGATTTGAGGAAACAGCATTGAGTCTCCAAAACCAAAAAATCTTTGACAGTTCTTGTTTCTATCATTATTACCTTTCTTCAATTATTAGTATTCTAGCCACGTTAAGTCACAAAATGGGCAAAAAGTGGTAAAGTATAGTTTTCGAATTATCTCGTTTGATCTCCAGATTTTTCTCTAGAACCACCACATGGGTAGAGTTCCCGGCGCGTTTTTTTTTTTTGTGGCATTCCCAGAGTAGGCCTAATTCACGTTTTGGAGCTTTCAAGTTTGTTGTGGTTTCTGCCGTCTTCTTCCGTAAAAGAATTTGAAGCGGGAAGTACGATTTTTCCTGCAAGCGTTAAGAATCTAAGCGATGTGTTTTTCTCTTTTTTTTATAAGTTTCAGATGGCGAGACCTTTTTTTCAAGGTGTTGTTGTCGGAATTATTTGACTCTTTTTATTCGACGATGGTTCTGGGAAATCAACATTGTCGGTTTCCTCTACGCAGATTTCCTGACATTGCTGAATTTCGCTTTTTGGGTTGAAATCCGGGGTGGAATTGGGTCGCAATTTTGAATTTAGACTGCCAGTGCCCCCCTCCCATAAAGGTTGGAGCAATCAAATTTCTGTCGGTATTTTTTGCACGGTCATATGCCAACCCAACTGTGTATTTCAAGATTTTCCCGAATGGCTCCTAGTAGTTGCTCCAAAGTTGATACAATGATTCTTTATGGGTCAATTTAGAAATTCTACAATTGTTTGTGACTTGCGCTAACTGCACTTGCTTCAAATTCCGTTGCTACGAGATTTTAGGTCAACTTCTGTCAAAGTTCAAAGGAAGTTAGCTTTAAGATGAGGCATTTATATTTTGTGTTTGTAGAATTCTTGAGTCAAGCCTTAAAGTTCCAAACAGTGTCGAATCTGTTAAAGCTGTGCTTTGCCACTTGGACTATCTCTTTGACAGATTTATAAAACTTTTTAAACAAAAGAAGCAGATTTGTTAAAGAAGACTTCTTCTGAAAGTTATAGACAAACTGCGTTTTTAACACTCTTTTTAAACGTAGTCCTTCTACTGATTTTTTTTAATACAAGTTTGAACATTCAGGAGGTTTTTGGAAACCTATAACGATTTTGGAAAAAAAAATTCCTCGATTGAATAATGCATAAGCGAAAAATATTTTTTTAAATGCTGCCCTGTCTATTCTGTGAACCCCCTTAGCAGCAAGTTTAACAAGTAGCCGCATTACAATGAAGGCCAGACTATTGTAAATCCATCCTTTTGGTCTTCATTAGTCACCATTTATTTATGCTTCGTAGGTATCTGTCACCGGAACAAATAATAAATTGGACATTTCCAATTTTACTGTATTAGTCAGTTCTTTTCGTTATTTTCAACTGAGTAATGCAAACTAATTATTGAATTCTATTATAGCAATATTATTATAGATATTTTTCTGAAGAAAAACTTCATTTAACAAGCTTATCAATTATGACGAGCTTTCCTGTAAAATTTATTTACAGAAAGAGTTCAAGAAGACAGTTTATTTTTAAAATAAAATTTCGTTAAGTAATTTATGCAATGGCTTTTTTCAATTCTCGCTTGATTTCATGCCGGCTAATACAAATCGAACTCTGCCGCTCTATCTAATTAAACTTACAAGTAAAAAAAAACGTAATCCACAGGACTGTTAATTGAAAGAAGATCTCCAACAGTTAATCATGATGACGGAAATAATTTTAAATTTACATCTCCTAAAATACGCTTCCTTAACAACTTACGAGGGTTTTCATAGTAGGTATATCTAGGTATTTGCTTCTAATTAGTGTATTTAATAATTTTAGTTAGATAGGGATAAGATAATTTTATTACACCTACGCACCGCATAAGGAAAGGAAACATAGGGAAAACACTACAGTGAATATTATTGAGTTTCCAAGCCACTCTTGTTCAAAAGCTAATAGTTTACTATAGGAAGGATATTCCTAGATGGGATATATGTATATTCTTTTTTGAAGGATATTTGAAATATGTAGTCTGTGGAGGTGAAGTAGTGAAATTAGAGCGTATTAGTTGTGTTTAGTGTGTAAAAAAGTAGAACTTTCTTTGGACTTTGAAGATTATTATTGTTATTGTTATTGTGACAGATTGAAATAAAGACTGATTTTAAACAATTATTGTAAGACTTTTAATTTGAAACAATAAAGAGTAAGAACGTTTCACTATAAAAACTGAGTACTTCTTAAATTCACATAATATGGTACGATTAAGTTTAAAATGTCATATGTGATGTCATACTAACCGTCCGAATTAAGATTTTTCATTTAACCAGAAAACCTCAAACCGTTGAATGTCGCGGTGTGAACGAGCGTAAATTATTAAAAGAATCATTCAAACAATAAATTGAACGGTTTAAGTCAGTTTGACAGCCACTGACAACTACTTAAAATTTATTCACGAAATGAAAACTCATTGAAAACTAATGTTGACCGCATATATTCATTTATGCGGGATGAAGTGTTTAGACAAGCTTGACGGTTTCTATGAGAACCACGTAAATGAAACAAAATAAATCGAACTATCATAAGGATGTGTATTCTTAATCGGTATATATGACTTTTTAAACTTAATCGTACTATAGGTGTCAAAAACTCAGATAAAGTACACAATAAAAGAAGTGTATATTGTGACACTGATTTTTGTAACGATTTTTGCTTCGCCAAATCAGAAATCCATGGAAACTCAGTAATCAACTAAACTGTAACCAAGACTGTACATATACAGAAACCTATTCTTTTTATCCTTCAAAAAACCTCAATCTGGGCCCTCTTTCACAATAAAAACTTTCCAACAATACAATTGGTGGATTTGATTGAAGTGGATTTTGATAGGTAGCTTCGATTATGTGAAAAATAGACGACATTTATTGAGGATCACGAAGCTTGTTCAACAAGTAATATTCTAATTTCTGAGCAAGCTACGAGTACATTCACTTTAAATGGCTACGTCAATCATCATGCTAATTATTATTGTTGATATTATTCTGATATAAATCCGCCTTGAATTAACAACAACTGTCGATTCATAGAATATTGATAAAGTCAATAATGTAGTTAAAACCAGTTTTTAGTTAGAACGCGTTATCCCTAGTTAGAACTAGTTTTTACTAAATGCTTTTGTTAAAACTAGAATTTACTAGAGCTTAAAATTTAATATCAGTTAAAACTAGTTCTTACTAGACAAAACGTGTTTTTCCGAAGCGAATCAGTTAAAACTGTACAACCGAGGTTAAAGTTGATCGTACCTTATTCTGATTGGTCGCGAGACGTCTTCTCTGGATATTACCCAGGAAAGGAATTCCAGCTCCAATAGCGTAGTCAAAAAAGAAGTGAGATATCCTTTTTTCGTCTGGTTTCCCAGCTTGAATGTTATCTTGGAGAAGGTCACATCCCTTGATGTTACCTGTGATCGTAAGATCAGAGTGAGAGGAAAAAACATGTGATCGTAAGATCAGAGTGAGAGGAAAAAAATGTCTGACTTAACGAGGGATACCAAACTTCGAACGAAACTTTTTCAACGTTTTGGGAATTCTTTCGAAAGGAAATAAACATATGGACTTATAATACTGTTCACAAGTTGACGAGAAAATGATCTTCTAAAGGGGAAACGCATATGCGATAGGTAGCCGCATCTTCTCGCGATTTGGATATGAAACTGGAGAAGGAAAAGATGCCTGAGGAGTAAACGTCAAGACACTATGGGGGACACGGCTAAACAAGGTGACAATAATCCATGCACGAAAAACGCCTTTAGGAACACTCATGCTGATCGCAAACGATTGTCTTTAAAAGATAGTTTAGGCAACAGACAAAAACCTAACCCTCATATCACGAATTGGGATATGAGGGTTAGGTTTTTGTATATTCTCTGCATCCTCGAATACTTTAGATACGAGTAATACATTTTCTCTAACGTTTTCATTTTACACTAAACCGGTTGACGCAAATAAAACCTATTTTTCAACGGAGTGCACCATCTTCCATTTCAGATTTGACCCTTTTCCTATACGCTCATCAGCATAAAAAGACCTCAAGGTTTTAACAAATGTGAGTCGACAAGTAGTGGCATCCTAATTTACCTTTGAGAACTGTTGCTAAGGAAGCTAGCAGCCATAGGAACAGGCCATTTATCCGTTGCGTACGCAAGAAAGGATGTAGGTATGTATGTCAAAAAGGTGTCCCTGCAAGAAAAATCGGTACCTTTGTAACTCACAATACCACGATAGTTTGTCTTGCAATAACAAGTAGATCCTCATCCTTTTTTAAGTTTAGGCGGGTTGTTTGATTATTTTTTATTGTATTTTGACCAATATTCCTTAACAATGTTCCTTTTTAGAATTTTATCGTTATGTTCCGTTGACTTGTTTGACGGCAACTACTTTATGTCGATATTTCCTAAAATGTTTCTTTAGTAAAGGATTTTTATTTTTACTAGGTGTCTATGTGTCCTAGATCTTTTTAAGAAATATTTTTAAAAAGATATCTTGTTTTCAATCCCAAATTAGTTTCTCTGTTAGTTTTAACTAAAGCTCGGCTAACAACTAGTTTTATCTGAAAATCAAATATATCAGTGGTAAATTCTAGTTTTGACTAGGTATTACTAGTTTTAACAAAGCCATTTAGTGAAAACGAGTTTTAACTAGGGAAAACTAGTTCTAACGGAAAACGGGTTTTAACTGTAACATATACATGGTGTGTCATAATCGTTAAATGCATTAATGGACCATTCTTTCTGAAACCTTTGCTACAAGTTATCTATAGAACTGCAACAGAACAGAATTAGTTTTATTAATACCCATAGACTTTTGGAACTTAATTATATTCATCAAACGAATGTAACGCTGTTATATTTTTAAATCTCATAAACAGCTGCGAAGTTACCTACCTACCTACAGGGTGCACCATGTATCCTTCTCTATATTGCTATCTCCTAACGCTAACAGATACAAGGTCGGTTAAACAAATCCAAAGGAGCGCAATTTTGTGGCCATCTCGATTCCGTCGAGACATACAAGATATCTGTGACCGTTCCTGGAATATCCTGAAAAAACTGAAAAATCGAGATTTCTTATTTTTTCCATATCTTTTTTATTATTGGAGATTAATGAATAATTTTTGTGGGCTTACATAAGTCGGCAAGAGCTACCCATCTGACATTTCAAAAATTTTCAAAGCCGACTAGATCCCAGAATTTTCATAGTCAACTTTCGTTTTTCTTATGGCCACCATAGTGTTTTTTTATGTTGTTCGGTATAAACAAAATCATAAAAACTAAAAATTGTTAAACTTCAAAAAATAAATAAAAAATTATTTTATTCTTCTTTTTTCTTTACAAAAAAGACACATTTTTAGACCGAATTTGATAGATAAATTAAAAAACCATAAGGCAAGCACTATTTCGGCGTATTTTACAAATGTTGACGTTTTTCGACGATTTTTTATTAGGTTTTTCTTTGAAATATTAAGAATAAAAATCCAAAAAAAATTTTTAGAGCTCTTATTCGTAATGAGTTGGCTGCAATTCCAGAATGCTGGTTAAGAATTTGCATAATTGATTTCGAAAATCGTATAAATTATCGTAAGTAAACGAAGTAGAACAAATTAGAGTAATTTAAATTCAAAGATATAAAATATTTTCTCAACGAGATTATAATATCGTTCATATCAATGAAAAACTAGGTCTCTTCAGAGACCTTGGTCTGCAGGCAACGTCGGACCTTCAGCCCTCCATCCTCCGGGCCTTCGGCCCGGAATTTCTCTGTCAAAATTAAAATTTTTCATGTTTTTTTTTCATGTTACCATTTTTCTATGACGCTACACGGCCCTGTGATCAGTAGATTCCGGGTCATAGTTTATATCTGTCATCTTTTTATGTGTTATTTTTCTTTCTATCGCCCGTATTCACAAACGATAATTTCCAAAATAATTACGTAATCAATTATCCCCATCTCATTCTAATGCAAAAAAACTGCATATCTCCATCTCACTCATTTAAATAATTACGTAATTATTTAGGAAATTATCGTTTGTGAATACGGGCATATGTCGCATAGAAATTAGTTTCGCATCGATACTAAAACGTCAAAAATTTGACGTGACAGTGGACGTATGCGGATTTCACAAATTGCTGATTATGCAAAAAAATAATCAGAGTTTTTTGTTATAAAAAAAACACACCTAAAAAATAGAAATTATCTTTTCGTAGATTTGAACTCCTGGCTCGAATCACGAGGCTCCTCCAAGCTCTTACCGTAGTTTCATAGCACTCAGCGACTATTATCTGATACAGGTGATTACTCGGTATTAGGTACTGCGTTGACATGAATAGTTATTAAGCGTTATTAAAGTTCGTTTAATAGTCTAACATGAGAAAATTTGAATCTTTCTAACAGCCATTCTCTGGACCACCTTGTTCTTCGATTTTTATTTTTATTTCGAAATTTTCTTGCAATACAAACATCATAAATTGACCACAGTATTACTTCTTCCATGATGGCGATCGTCGCGAAACTGAAAGTCGTACGAAGTTTGTACGATAAGATGAAACTGTCTGGACGCACCATTTTGATACGTCTTGTCGAACGACTTATATGACCGTTTTATCGTGCGATTAGTCGTTGCGTCTGGACCGGCCTTTACGCTAGCAGTTATCCGATATTCGAACTGTCCGGCGGGTTATCTGATTGGTTGGACCTGCCAATCAGATAACCGGCGAAGCACCAGCACCTATATACCTTGGGGGAAAAAAAACCTCTTGACCAGCTTGCTGGATACGCTTTGCCACCCTCTCCCTAATGTTTTCTTTTGCGAGGTCCGGGCCTTTGTTCCTTCACTGACAGCGCTTTTTGGCGGATTATCTGATTGGTTGTCGCTCTACTTAAACCCGCACGGAGAAACGTGTAGCCAAGCAGCCCATCAGATAAACATCCAAGCAGCCCATGATTGTTCCATTTCCACGAACTCGATTTTGGCTGGTTATCTGATCGGCTGGTTGTATCAAACGTTAGGGAGATGGTGGCAGGGAGAGGGTGGCATAGTGGCGAAAACAATATTCTCCACCGATCATGATCCCCCTTCTTCTTCTTTTTCTTCTTCTCTCCTTAATATCTAGCCAATCGCTACTTTGTGCCGTCTGTTTTCGGTGGACATTTGATAAGTTTGTAAACCAATCCGTTTTGAATTCACAATTCGCGATGTTCTCCGTGTCACTGTGAACCGGATGAATTTTTTCTCGATTAATGCATCTTTTTCGTGATTATTAAACAAATACATAGAGTCTAGGCCAGATAACTTTCATAATTTGTCAAAAAAGCTCTTATCGCGGAAAAAAGTGCAGCAGATTTATTGCCATTGGACAGGCTGGTGGGCTGCTCAGTTTGGACGCGGCGCACCGTTTTTATTTTGGCTGACTACCTGTGACTAGTGTCGTGAGATAGGTTATCTGCCTGGCTGGTTAGCTGGTTAGCTGAATGGCCACCCAAGAGGTTGATGACAAAAAGGCCGCCTTTAGACGGCGACAACTAGGTTGGGGGAGGTGGTCCGTCACCCGAGAAAACGTTTTACCATCCCAGGTACCTACACAGTGTAGGTCGGCACACCTACACCATATTTTGAATAAAAATAATTTTTATACTTGTCATATCTTCGTTATTAAAAGAACAATGTGGATTTTTTTTCACCCGCATTTAGGTGAATTATTTGTCGTTGCGATTGATCTTCTAGTTTTCTCAATCAAACATAAATGAGTGTGAAAAAAATTATAACAATAAATGACGAACGATTTAATCGATTTATTGACTTTTAAATAAGTGTAAGCTTATTTAAAACGATTATTTTCTACGAGGGAGGAAATTTTTTACTTTTCGATAGAAGCTCCAACATATGCGAGACGAATTGAAGCCAACATTTCAAATTTTGTTGGAGAAAAAAAATTGACAAAAATTTTACGATCTGGAAAATACAGGAAGATACAAATAGGAGACAGGAAAAAGATGGGAATAACCTGCTGTGTTTTTTTTTCTTTTAATTTAATTTTGTCTACTTTGAAGGTAAAAAAACTATATCCACCTTTTTTGTAGGTATAATGAACGTCTCTATCGCACTGTTTTGTTATTTTTTCGATAGGTAAAAAAAATTCGTAATTATGCGAAAAATGATAGGTGAGCGGCCAAAGTTTCTTTGCCGCTCACGGTTATTTTTTTTCGGAAAACGCTCTCTACACATTTTATACGTCCATGCTTTTTCTTGTGTAACTGTGCGAACAGAATCTAACCGCGATGTACCGTTACGTTACGTTGCAAAAAATAGTGCGGCCCTGAAAGGGGGCCTTAAAATTCTCGGATCCAGGACATTTTCAATAGGACGTAATTTGGGGTGCCGATCTACGTCCCTGCCAAATTTCAACCCGATCGATCTAACGTTCAGACACTTGAGTGTTTCCTAGGTCGTTCCCGAAAACGCCAGTAATTTTCGAAAAAATGACACTTCCCAGTCCCGAACCCATTTTCAATTGAGCCTAATTTTAACTGTCTACGATGAAAACTGGCGGCTCTAGAGTGTTTCCTAGCAAGCGTACGGACACACAGAGTAAACTGGGGTGGTAGTTTCCGTATAACTACCGAGAAAACGGCTTCGCCACTCTCGAAAGTTAACAAAGAAATCCATTTGCTCACAATTAATATGGAGTTGCTGTTACATGGACATCGATTAAGCGGAGTTGACAATTTGAGCTAATAAACATTTAAGACATTAATGCCTAAGATGGAGATAATTATACAGTTTAGATGCATTAGAATGAGATAGGGATAACTAATTACGTAATAATTATTTAGGAGATTACTGTTTGTGAATACCGTCGTAAGTATACTTTATAACTGAAAATGGAATGTACTCGTATGTATAAGTTAAAGCATGTTCATTTTCACGCGAAATGTATTATTATACTTTTTAAAAATTAATAGAATACTTTATGAAAGCTCATCGAAAGTAGGAAGAGAATTATTAATGTTCAGTAAATAGTAGCTGGAAATTGGATACATCGTCTAGGTCGTGTTTCCCTCATCCCGTGCATAAGGGCAATTAAGACCCCTTCAGGCATTCTTATTCGCTGAATTTACAAGCGAATTAAGAAAATTACTGCGTCTGGCTCCGCTATTAACATTGTTCCCAGGATGCGCCACTAAAATATGACTGCTGGCGAATTCATACACTAACTATGTAAATACCTGTATTTACACCAGCGAACTTCCAAACTCGCCCGTTCGCAACCAAACTGCTCCCGCTCGTTTCGCTCGTCCTTTATGTCATTAATTTTCGAAACAGTGTTGCACCTAAATTTCAATTAAATCGAGAAGACGGCAGCTAGAGAATAGAAAATAGTCTTCCGAGATTAAATCTTAATATATTTATAACACCATTCAAAGTGTTGTATAACTCTAATATAATTCATGTAACTTTTTCCGCGATGCCTTCTCATTCCTGCTTGTCTGATACAGGAATATTGGATGCAGTTAGGACTTCATTATTAGATAATCTTCAATTAATTATTAAACCGCAAGCTGATCAATAAACTTAAAGGTGCGTGTGAATATGCGAGACAAGCGGTCTGTGAGCCGTTCGTGAACTGATCGGTTGAAGTTATTTTAACAATAATGAACTTCCTACCAGTCTAGGAAACGGGAAGTCTAGGAAGCCAAAAAATATTTAAACAAGCGTAACTCGATCATTAGCGCTAATTACCCTTTGTTGCTGTAGTAAGTAGCAAAATAGCATTTTTAATTTTGTTGAAAGCAAAGCTGCAAAAGAGCATAAAAAATAAAGACGGTGTCTCGAATGGATATAGGTCATTGACATCGCCTACATAATTAAAACTTAATACTCAAAAACACTGCGGTCAAAACTTATTCAATCAAAATTAATATGTAACTTATCTCTATTATACAGGCTGTTCCTAAATACCAGATACATACGAAAGGAGGTTATTCTTTGACTTCTTTCATGACTAAAGCTTTATATGAATAAACATAGGTCTGCAACCGCTTCGTTATTAATCTACAGGGTGTTGAAATTTAAAAAATATAATTTTTTTCTTATACACCGTGTTTTATATTAAGTCGGCACTATTGCTAACTTCGTTATTATTTAACCTAGAAAGTCGGTTAAATTAGCAAACTAGTAGTATTTTTGCCGCTGAATAAAATAGCGAAAGCAGAAAAACAATTGAACATCGCGTTTTCGAGATATTTAAAAAAATGTAATTTTTTTAATGGAACACCCTGTATATTTTTAGATGGATCGGTTGCAAATTTTTTTTTAAGGGAAAAGTCTTTATACACTATGATCCTAAAATAATAAATTCATTAATTATTCATTATTTTATTATTCCCAAAGTAGGCTGCGACAATCATTGTAATTTAGTGTACCTACGTAATGTAAGGTTGTGATGGATGTGTCATGGACCAATTAAGATTATTAGCGAGTAAATCTTACTTGCAATAAGTAAATATTTTAAAGTCAATTTAACTATCTTGTTATCAAAAACAAGTAGTATTTGCAATGTTATACTGACACACATAAATAATATGTTTAATAACAAAACCGTAACTCAACCTTGCAGTATAACGCTGAGTAAGGGTAAGCGATGCCGTTGGCATTGACCCACCTATATATAATGGACAGACACACCATCCGATTATTATTATCAATTATTATCGATTATTATCAATTATTATAGTATTAGATATAATTATTATGTAAGTATTACTAGTCATAGACAACGTCGTTATGTAGTGTGTAAGTGTTAACCAATAAACCAATCAAAACCCAATCAACTTTAATTATCCTGCACATCCTCCTTATCTATCAAATGGCGATCCTGAAAACTCACTCATAGATAATCACATGGCGATCCTGCAACATTACTCCTATTAGTTTATCACATGGCGACCCTACCAGTCCTCCCAATTAGTTTATCACATGGCGACCCTGCCAGTTCTACAAACTTTACTATTAGTTTATCACATGGCGACCCTACCAGTCCTCCCTATTAGTTTATCACAAGGTGAAAAAATTATGTCGTCCTCAATAGTGTATTTTTCAATAAAAAAATACACTAAAAATAAGAGTTGTTACCTTGAAACGGATTTAATTTTACATAAACAAATATCAGAATTTGTTTGTGTGTAAAATTTTATTATTTTAAGATCATAGTGCATAGAGACTTTTTCCTTTAAAAAAATTTTTGCAACCGATCCATCTAAAAATATACAGGGTGTTCCATAAAAAATATCAATTTTTTTAAATATATCGAAAACGCGATGTTCAATTGTTTTCCTGTTTTCATCGTTTTATTCAGTGGAAAAAATACTACTAGTTTGCTAATTTAAGCGACTTTCTAGCTCAAATAATAACGAAGTTAGCAATAGTGCCGACTTAATTTAAAACACGGACAAGTTCTGTTATTTGTTTATTTAAAATTAAATCCTTTTCAATATAGCAACCACTTTTTTTGTGTATTTTTTTATTGAAAAATACACTATTGAGGACGATATATTTTTTTATCTTACATTACGTAGGTAGGTATACTAAATTACATTAATTGTCGCAGCCTACTTTGGGAGTAAAAAATAATGAATAATTAATGAATTTATTATTATAGGATCATAGTGCATAAAGACTTTTTCCTTTTAAAAAAAATTTGCAACCGATCCATCCAAAAATACATAGGGTGTTCCATTTAAAAAGTTACATTTTTTAAATATCTCGAAATCGCGATGTTCAATTGTTTTTTTGTTTTCGCCATTTTATTCAGGAGAAAAAATACTACTAGTTTGCTAATTTAACCGACTTTCTAGGTTAAATAATAACGAAGTTAGCAATAGTGCCGACTTAATATAAAACACGGTGTATAGCTCGAGCTCCCATAGGTTTTGATAATTTAGCTCAGGTTTGAATTTTGGAAGATAAATTACGCTCCAGGACTTATCTTACATCATTGGGCATGCCAAATGGTTATATGAGAATCTACAAAGAGGTGTTCTCCCTGAATTTCCCCAATTTCGTCCCCATTTTCCCCCTGAAGTTTTTTGCGATATGCCGATGATAGATTCTTGAATACAATACGAATTTTCTGTTTTTTTTTAGAATATTGGTGGTCTCTTATAGTTTCTTTGCATCTGCAACCGTTATTAAGAAAAACAATTCTCTTGAGTTAGACGAAATTCAAATTTTTTAAATGGTAGAACCGGCTTTAGCTGATTTTGGCACTGTCTTTTAAAAATTTAAGCTGGAATGACCCTCTGTGACTAACTGTTTGACTAAAATTTGACTAACCTCAAGGACCTGTAAATAAAAAAAAAACAAACAAAACTGTTTTTTTCAACACCCTGTAGATCGGTAACGAAACAGTTGCGGACCTATGTTTATATGAACTAATAGACATAAAATAAGCCAACGAATTACCTCCTTCCATATCTATTGTTATAAAAAGCTCATTGCGCTTATTTACGTAGTACTTAATAGTTTTTTTTCTTTCATGAAAAATAGTCTTTGGTTTTTGAAAAGTTCTTTTGGAACAGAATATTTAGATTTGTTTGGGACAGTAGAATAGAAAATATTGTAATAATAAGGCAAAATGTCATAGAATAGTTTTTGTAAAATAATAATTAGAATAATTAGAATAAGTTAGCTAGAGTGTATGGGGAAATGTCAAGCATAAAATTATAAAAAGTCACAATTTGGAAGAAATGAACAGCAACTCTAGTAGCATGGAAATTGGCTGTTAGAAGGGGGAAAACATAACATGTCCAAAGAGGATTTTGTGTGTTGTACTCCAAAAGAGAAATGAATTTCATAGATGTTGATTGGAAGGAAAATACAAAAATTATCCGCTGTCATAGTGAGAAATAATATGTTGTCAAGCAGATAACAATCGAATTTACATAGTTACAAGAAAAACTATAAATAGAAAAACAACGATTATTTGGAGATTCCTAAAACACAAGTTAATCAGTGTAGACCACGAAATCATAACCAAACATCGTAAACATCGTGAACATCGTGAAAATTTTCGAACATCAAGAATTTGGAAAAGAACAGAGGCCGTAGCTGACTGCAAGAAGAAACATATAGGTTAGAAGGAGAGATTTGGTTAGATGGTAGCTGACAACTGCAATTAGATTTGGATACAGCCGTGCGGAGATTTGGCTAGCAGGCAGCTGACAATTGCAGTTTGATTTGGGTACAGCCGTGCAGCGATTTGGATTCTGCGATTTTGACATTGAAGATAGAAAAACGTAGCAGTGAATTGGATATATCCATGCAGAGATCTACATTAAAATTGCTGACACACTAACAGCAAGGCTACTAGAGTTGACTTCAAGCTTTGTTCAACAGCTGATTCCGTGGGTTATTTATTGTAATAAAACCCAAACAAATTTAAATTGAGTCTCAATAGAAGTTTATAGGTTATGAAAATTTTAAAAAAATTATAAAAAAAAGTACTTGAACTCACTCTGAGTAATAGAGGTCTCATACAGACTAAACTTTTATTAGTTTTTAAAAAAGAAAGGCCCCCTAAATAAATAAATTGTTTATGGTAAGAGGGAATCAGAGAGGAAAATAAATTTTCAAAAAAGAGTAGAGAAAGCACAGTCCCTGCGAACCATAACACTATCTACCTGGTATTTAGGAATACCCTGTATATTGTCCAAGTTAGTGGTTTCCAGCAAAGTTAGAAACTTTTTTATTTTCCCGTTTTGCAACACATCTGGTAGATGGCTGCTTAACTCGGTTTGTATTCTTTGGTCACATATATACGTCCCTCTTCATGAGATATACTCTTGCATGAGCTGTGTGTGACCAATTCTTAGCCTTCTGATGCCTACTCCTTGCTTTCTTGGTATATTTCAAAGCTTGAAGGGTTTTTTGTTCGGACATATTGCCCCCAGTTTTGCTATTTCATGTGTCCAGTCACTCCTCCATAATCCCCCGAATTTCCGTTTGATGTACCTACCTAAGAACGTCTTGGACAGGTTGAATCTGACTAACAGTTTCCAGTTTGGTTGCATTCTTTGCCACTTGATTTCATTTCCTCCAGTTCCTTCATTTCCATCAGTTCATTTCCTTCAATCCCGGAATAGGCTGGTGTCCAAAGCAGCGGGACTTTCTTGTCTTCTGATATGAGCTCATGGATGCAGCGTTGTGTTTGGTCAATTAATGAGGCATATCTTGATGTGGCTCCTGTTACGGAAAGCGAAAATGTAAAGATCACTAAATTCTTGCTTGAATTGTGTATCGGGGTTTTGAAGGCTTCTTATTATGTCATAGAATTCGGCACTGTGTACGTACGCTACATAATGAAGGTAGCCTGCATCCTCGATCAAACTCCATCTCGCTCTTCGATGTGTCTGTATATGAGCAATGGATCGTCCATTTTGTTTATTTCTTAGAGGAACGCTTGATGAGTTTCTGCTGTTGTGAATGGATCAGTATGATGGATAGAAGAAAGGTAAAGGTTAATACAAAATTGTGAAAAGGTAGATAGTTTTTCTCTCAACACCTCAAAATAAAGAAATCAAGTTATGTGTTAAATTTATACTCTAAGGTGACACTCTCTCCCCACTGCAAAAAAAAAGGAAAGGGAAGGGAAGTTTTGGGATGCCTTTCATTGACCTTAACGCCACTAATGCGTTACAAGGGTATGGTTGGGGTGTTTGAGATTTAGGAAATATAATATTAGTCTGGGTGATCGATTCATGACGTTTTGTTAGCAGGGGTTGATGATTAGTGGATGTAAAGACGCTAGTAAATGCTGGGTTAGATATTTGATGCTGTTCTAGCAATGTAGGTACAGTTGCTAAAGCATTTGTCTTCTAGTCCTTAATGGAGGTCCGGTGGTTTCCTCTGCTGGGATGGATAGGTAAGCACCTATGGAGAATCGGCGCCCAGCGATATAGACTGCGTTCAACTTTTTAAGGTCTGACTTGCTTGCTGACAAGGCTTCAGTAATAATTCTTCTCTTGATCTCCACTGAAGATGTGCTAGCGTCTTCAGTCTGCATGTCAGTTTTGCGTCGAACCTAAGGCCAAAGAATTCACGTTCCTGAATAAATTGGAGATCCATTCCATTCATTTTTAGTGCCTTTGAGATAGCTGGGTGTTGTTTTTTACTGAAAAGAATTAGTTTCGTTTTCTTGGTGGAGAAATGAAGACCATTTGACCTGGACCATTTTTCAAGTGTGATCAGTATTGCCGTGCATGTGATCTCTTAGTGTAGCTGAGTTATCGCCTGTGCAATACACCAGGAAGTCATCATGTGTTGGTTGTTTTGTTATACCGGGGATATCATTTATTGCTATCAGAAACAAAGAGGTGCTAAGTAGTGATCCCTGGAGGACCTAAGTTTGTTAGAGATATTTGCCTGATTAACGTCCGTTTACTCTAACCGAAAGTTACGATCCTTCAGGAAATTTATTAGGGAACTAATCATGCAGCCATTCACACGCTAATCTCTTAGTTTTCTGATGATGCCGAATTTAGAACTTTCTAAAAGCGTCCAACTATAGCTGCCGGTCATGAAATTGCCACAAATTGACATGTATTGTGTATTAAATCAGTCATGAACTACATCTCTAATTATTTTACGGTACCCATCATCAAGTTAGAATAAACCCCTAAGATTCACGAATCTTGCAGGAGCAATGTTTCAAGATATATAAAAGAATTACCACAGTCGATTGAGAGTGGAAACTTTAAACATTCTTTAGGGAATGTTGAATTTTTATGAATACACATAGGTAGTTTGGTGACTTTAGATGTACTTAATTGCAAAGGAAATTCAGATTCCCTAATCTAATTGCTAATCCCTCATTATGCATTTCCTTTTTCATACCTAAGCCTTTTTTACCTAAGTTTTGTCTACACCCAAAGCTACATATTGGGGTATAGCGTAGGTGTTTGAGAATCTGAGAATTCACGAGACTTGCACACAAATAAATATTACTTTGTATATAATATGGAGACTCTGGTTATGAAGGAATGCAATAAATGGAACTTCTGCAGCTCGACGTTATTACAGGAGATGCATGTAGTCTGCCCCTTGTCAGTCTGTTATGGCTATGAGCAATCAATTAAACAATGAAACGTTCCTGCTCTTCTTTGTGTATTGAGTACATCTTTGAAATATCTGCATGCAAAATTGCAGAAGAGAGACAAGTCACCAACAGCGTTCGGTGATTCATTGGAGAAAGCCTTTGTAATAAGGTTTGGGTCCTTGATACAACGTATGACTTCTTTGAATAAGTAAATGAGCGATGAATCTGAATATTATTATTAGATTTTCAGGTATACTTAAGAGGCATTTTCGAACAACTGATCTTTCAAAACCCAGCTTATTAAAGAGTAAAAACGTATTAATAGGATATCCCTATTAGGTTGGATAGTTTCTTTCCTTGGATAGTTTATTTCCTTGGATAGCTCAACCCTGTATAGCGAGTCAATTTAAGGATACTATAAATTTTGAAGTTCCCTTAAGAAAAAGATAAGACAGTATCTTATAAGTTTCATGTTTTTAATATTGGGGTTGTTTATTTACATGCTTCGCTTTTAGCTATTTAAAAAAAAAAACAACAGTAAACAGATAAATTTATCCTGAAACTAAGTAGTCCAAGGACTTATCTTTTCATCTCAGCGTGCAATATTTTCACGGGAAACGACTTCATTGTGCTAGTTTATGGAACTTTATTCCTCTAAGCGTTATAACCCTTCTTAGGTCTGGCGGTCGTCTTAGCTTGGAATCCGCAGCTCTTCGACAGTTTACGACGACGTTCAAGTTGCTTATGTCAATAAAATAATAATAGTAATTGGCAACTTCGGGACACTCTATCGATTTCATATCGCATCCCAGTCGTCATCGCTATAATGGCCGTACAATTATCGTTCGGCTGGTTTGTTTATTCGATGTTGTCAACAGAGAAAGGATCCATAAAGATGAGCGTCTCGTATCCTACCGGAGCCTTCCGGATCTGCTGCGACGGTCCTGCTATTCATTCCCCGGGAAATAGCGATATAAGTAAAAGCACTTCGCAAATAAAGGGAAGCGCTTTTGTCTCGTGATTTAGGGATAAGGAGAAAAAAGATTTTAATCACGATCGAATATACTCATGCAGACAATATAGGCACTAAGGCAATATAGGGAGGTATTAAGTATATACCTACAATGTGATTATTACATAATGTAAATTTTTTGGGTGTTTATAATTAAAAGTTTGTAAACAGAATGATAGATTGAAACTATAGGTACTTATAGGCTGGAAATATTGTCTTTCAATTAAAAAATGGGTATACATGTGTGGGATTTGGTTATTTAATTATTTTAATACAAACACCCTATAAATAAATGCAAAATTAGTTGTTAATTACAAGAGTATGAAAGGATATAAATTAATGAATAAGTCACTGCGATCTTGTTTGGTTCAGGCGCTTTTCTCGACTGTTAAGGTACTTCTCCGCTGGTCTTCCCGAGCTGACCAGTGGGAGTACCAGTGGAAACTTTTCAGTTTATAGCTCTTTAAGAAGGAAACCTTCTAGCAAAAATTATTTAGTATATTACTGATCAAGATTTGATGCATTTGTTTAATTTAAATGAAATGAAGGTTTCTAGACACTTCCAAACAAAAATTTGCGGCACTAAAACTTTTATGCCAAGAGGAAAGAGAACATATATGATAAAGTCCTTGGGGGGGGGGGGGGTTATTCCTAATGTTTTTTTCTAGACGCTGCTTCAGTTTGCTTAATTCTCATTTTTTGTTATTTTCGGGATAGCAAATAAGGTAAAAAATATCATTTCTCTTCCAAATAAAGGATACCGCTACTGGTTACCGACTCCAAAGAAAGTGCTTTTAGTAGCAGGTCCCTCCCGCGAGGACATATTAGCAGAATTTATAGCTCGTGTTCAACTGTTATACCGATGTTTTGATGCACTTCTTATCCTACTTAGCTGGTCATTATTCGGTCTACGAGGCCATTACAGGGCAAGTCTATACGACGATCCGCTCCGGAAAAGACAAAAGAAAGCGATAAATGACAGGAAGCCTGGAGAACGGAAGGATGCCAGCGACTGTCTGCTGTCTGATCTCGGTAGCCACTTACTGGCCTTTATACGTGCTCGAGTTCTCTCGCTCGAAGTCGAATTATTGCCTGTTCGGGAATCGTCCAGACTAATTCTCACATTTTAAATCGGCCGGAGGCGGCTGCCGGATGATATACGGCAAATGATCCTGTTTTCGAAATGTCATCTGATAGAAATTGTTAGAGACAATGTGATCGTCGTCATATCTCCTTAATTTAACGGTTCGTTTCCTTTCGTGATACCAAGGCCTTTATTGATCAATTCTTCTGCCAGATAGATTTAAATTCGCTAAATAATTTTATGAGTCTAATTGTTTTTACAATATTATTACTCTTTTTTTAATATTACATAAGAATAATAGATATAACAAATAATATAAGAGAATATTACGGCAAATATACGGTAGGTATAAAAGAAACAAATATTATATAACTTGGTACGCATACCCCCTCCCCTCAGGGGATTTATAACAAGGCAAGGGCGGTGTGGCAATCTCGGGGACTCAGAGATCTCGACGCTAAGAGGTCGACGTCAAATGTGACAAAAAGAAAAAACATGATATGTTGAGTAAAATTAAAAATAAATTACCTAAGGCAGAGAGAAACGACGTTCCGGAATCCTCTCCGACTTTCGTCGGATCTCCTTGATTTCTGATTGCGGGAGGGAGAAGTAATTTGATCTGTTTAGGTCTATTACCTGCCGTCATACCGACGAAAACATGACAGAAATAGCATAACTTTTTTTAAATTATTGGTCCAGAAAGTGGAAGCGTCATGTACAACTAATAATAGCAGAAATTACATCACATATATTACACTCACGTTACCGAAGCACGTTGTATATTGCTCAGGATAAGTGTCCGTAATTTGGAGTCACAAATTTTTGTTGCACGTTTTTGTATAATATTTAAAATCTAAATTGGACATAAGAACACTCATAGCCGTTGTTGATATTACGGACACGTTTTCCAATCACTTAGTAGAAGATCTAATTAGAGCGAAATGGCAATTTCACGGGGTTGAAACGAGATTTCAATAATTGAAGGCAAAATTAATTAATCCTAACAGTCCATAGCTTACGGATATTGGATCTTGTAATAAGCTCAAAATTTTTATATATTTAAAAAATCTTGTATATCGTTAATAAACATCTCCTGTACTGTAACCTTCTTCCAGATAGAATCCTTTGATCCCAATACTGATCCCAATACTGATGAAATATTGCAACATTGTAGATGCAGGGAAATCATGTAAGACGTCTAAGGGTGACTCGATGCATATTAATTGACTTTCACGGACTCCTAATTACAGGGGAGCATTTGGGGGACATTTCCATGCTAAAACCATTAATTCTTATCGGCATCTGACTCGATTAAAGAAGAAGCACGAGGACACTGGTTCACTATTTCCGTGGAGGGACTCATCTAAAGGAATTATGAACTTCTGAGATCTCTGGAAGATATCAGAGAATTTAAATTAGACTAACTAGTTTATAAACTCTCCTTTCAAAGAACTCACCCTTCTCTTTCACAATTATTAATATGTTAAAAAAAATGGAGCTATTTTGTTAAATTTTTTAGTAAGTTAATCGCAAGCGTTGCACTATGATATCTATCCAACTGAATGGAAACTGACAGTGCCTATCGGAGTTCTGAACGAGCCAAGTCGATGTTTAATTTTGATCGTTCTTTGCTTCAACCAATTTATTTAAAATTGGCATGTGGCCATGTCAATCGAGTAAGACTTTCCAAGACTCGGTGGTTTCAAAGCAGATATTTTTTATTTCCAATGAAATACCGGCTTGATTTTTAAGTGATTGGAAAACTGTATATTTGTGTAGTCATTAAACAAACTGACAGTTCTCTTATCACTAAACTTTATATAGGAATACTATCTTAAACATTATATTGGTCTTCAATTTCCCAATAAACTAACAGGAGAGCAACAGAATGGGATTTATTTACAATATTCTACAAAATTAGATATCTACTTAATTTAAAATTTAAAAAAATAAAAAATATGTTTCTGCTTCAGGAGTCATTTCACCAGAAATTAAAGAGAAAATTGAGCTTGGAGCGAAAATGGAACATAACACCTACTGCAATGTACTCATATGGTATTCCTTTCCCCCCTTATCTTATTTATTATTATTAATTCTATTTAAAAAATTATACCATAAACAAAATAAAATTTTAATGATTCTTTGAGGGCACTCTCTTTCCCATTTGGGTTCAGTTGCAAAAAAAATTTGATTTAATTTAATTTGAATTCAAATTTGAAATTTTTTTTAACAAATATCTAATTTATTACTTGACAGAATATTTATTTACAAAAAATTACAAAAAATAAACCTACCTCGAGCTCTCTGATTCTAAATTTTGGTAAAACTACACTTAATAATTTAAAATTAATTATAACATCAAAATCTTACAATATCCCTCACACTATTCGTCTCGCTGCCTCACTTCTCCTTTTCCTGATCTACCAACTCTCTCTGTCACTCTCTTCGTCTCTTGCTGCTTCTCTTCTTCTTTCCGCTTCTCCTTCCTTTCTTAAATATAATCTTTAATTTCCTATCTTCCCGACATCTTCCAGGTTTCTTCCACTTCTTTTCAAGTTGATCCTCTCTATAATTTATCCCCTTCCGACTTCTTAAGGTTCTCTTCGCTATCTATTTGTTCTTCTCTTTTGTGTTTCCAAAATAAGTACCTTCACCCTTTTTACCTTTTCTGACACACGCTCTTCTCAATTTCAATCTAATTAATCAATTCTCCTCGTTAGCTATCTCTTTGTTCTTCTCCTTTTTCCTTCCAAATAATTTGAAATCTCTTACTTTTTTCTCTCTGACAGTCCGCTTCCGAATTTTTCTTAATAATTATTCTCCCGTTGCTATCAACATTTTTCTCCTTCACTTTTTTCTTTTTCACTACCGATTTTTTTAAACAATACAAAATTTATTTTTGACATTTTTAATAATTAAATACTAATAATTTTTATTTGTTAAAATCTTCAAATGAAATCCAAACTTTAATCATTAGGTGAACCTAATTTTTCATAACAGTACTTTACTTGAACTGCGGGCTTTTGGAAAGCTGCGTTCCTTGTGTTTTATGGTAGTTTTCTTTGATTGGATCAAGTCCCCACTATATCCAACGACCAATAATAAGGGTTAACGGTAATTTTTGAGAGATTTTAAGGTCGGATACGGGGTGCCACAGAGGGTAAAATTTTAAGTCCGTTGATTTTTGTATTTATACGCATGCTTAGAAAAGTAGATTAGGTAACTAAAAAAGAAGGTTTAGAAAATTACATTAAAGAAGGCTTACTAGTTATGTACGCAAATGACACATCAATTCTGCTTACAGGCAGAATACTTCATGATCAACTTCATGATGATAATTCAAGGGTACCTATATCAAATAGTGGTAGCATGCATAGTAACAAGCTGATTTTTAAATGATTTGCAGTGATTTTCTTGCGTTATACTTAGAGCGGACGGAATTGCCATGCTAAAAATGGTATTAAGTTCCTGGAAACAGGAACAGGGTAATGGATACAGCAACTTTGGTAGAGGTGAGCAGCAAGAAGACAGAGGTAACTCAAGACCACTCCCGTAAAATTGTCTCTCGAAGTGTCTGAAAACACTCAATTTTTCAGAATTTTGAGTAGAACCAGAGTAACTCTGGAGTTCTATGTAAATATTTTGAATATTTCTGCGAAACAAAAGTTTTTCATTGCCAAAACTTCAAACTGCTTGTCTCGGAAATTTTCATCCGATGTGATGAGCAGCAACAAAAAGTATTCTATTCAGTTCTAGAATTCCTGTAGATTTTTGCAAATAGTTATGGGATTTTTTTTTCAAAATCCCTGAAAATGAGTTCCGGTTAGAGTTATGTGTTGCCCTGGAAGAGTTCTGAAGGAAAGCCCTGTTTCACTTTGCCGAGAACTCAATAATTTAATTAGCGGAGTTAAAGTCTATCCAGGCGCATTCTAATGTCAAAATAAAAATTATTATATCGAACAAAAATAATTGTTAACGACAGCGTGTTTAAATTCACGGAGCTTAGGTCAGTTACGGTTTTTTACGATTGCGATATCACCTGACGGGTATCGTAGTACCTAAAGTGATATAACTAGAAAGAGAGGAAAGCAGACGCGCGTAAAGTAGCGAATGGAAGAAAGTACAGCTGACATAAGGAGTCATGGAGCCATCCAGAGATTGCGGTCAGGGACCGACAAGCTAGAACAAGAAGGGGACGAGGTAAGGTGTGGAGGCGGATTGTCGTATTGGACGAGCGAGGGCAAGCCTGCTCTGTAGCTTGGCACATTTTTATGCATTTTATCTAGAAACTAAATTGTTTCTACATGTTTCTACGTGATTCTTCACAACAACTAAGCCCGCGACCGAAAGCACCGAGTTATTATCTTCGTGTCGCAAATTCGGTCTCTGACAAGATTCTCGCAAATAGGCGGCCAAATTTTCATTGTTGCATCGCGATATATCTAAATCAACAAATACGTGAATAAGCAATAGGTAGTGCTTTTAATAGGTAGGGGAAATTAATCACCTCCAGTGCAATCCATCCTCCTGACCGTGGTTAAATAAAGCAATGAAAGCTGCGAAACTTTCGATTTCTAAAGACTTATCAAATACAATTGTTTCCATGACGTCAGCACATCACGCGACAACATAATTCATAATTAGTGTAGTATCTATTTCTTTAAATCGTGGAAGAGAAACCACTAAGTTGATGTTTTAATTTTCTGCAAGCACATCCCTTTTTGATAAATGGTAAATTTGTGTGCACCTTTCATTTTTAAACAACCTCTGCTAAAAATGAAGTTTCCATCTGATAAGACAGTTCGAGCGTATTAGTACATACCTATCTCCAGTTTCTTTTGCAAGTTTCCAATGATTAAAATAAGACATTAAAAAAAATCTCGCATAAATGTACATACTGGAACTCTAGAGCTCCACTATTTGCTGCTAATTAACTATCGCTTCGAACTAATCTTCTGAAGGTAGAGAGGTTCCGTGAAATTAACCCCCGGAAAACGTAATTTTTGTGTTTGGAACTTCTCAATATTTTTATACAAAACTGGAGAACTATTCTAGTTATGCTCAGAACTCTAAAAAACTGGGTGTTTTGAGACAATTAGGGGGCTATCTTAACGGCACGGGAGTCTCAAGACCGCGTTGGACTCTTAAAAGTCTAATGACTGTTTACTACGCTCTAGTTCACTTAGTGATAATTAATTATTATGTTATTGCTTGGGGCGGTGCATGGAGCATCTCTATAGTTTGATTCTTCAAAAGAGAATCATTAGGGTGATTTTTTATCTGAAATCATTGCATTCATGCAACCCTTATTATTTCAAAAGACATAATATTCTTACTATCGTGTCAATTGGTGTCTTAAATACCCCTAATTTCTCAAGAGGAGCGACCCTACGGCTACAATAAGTACTAGAGGAGGCTTTTATTTACGTTAAAGAGGCAGGAACAGCTCTATTTATTTTGTTTTATGTTTATTAAATAGGTAGATGATGTCATTTGACATTTTTGGCTTGTTCCGCAGAGTTACAACTGTATTTAGAAAAATCAAAAACTATAAAAAATGATAGGTCATTTTGAAATCAACATATTTACGTGCCACCAAAAGCTAGGGTTGATCACTTTGTATTTCGGGGAAATATTTTTACTTGATACGCAAGATATTTTTCTGCAGCTTGAATGGAAGCAGTATTTAACGTGATCAGTATCAGAATCAGTAGATCATTGCAATCATGTTGGAATGTAGCGAAGTTCAGTTTTTTATTTGTAGATTCTATCTATTAAAGAAAGTTGTTGATTTTAAAGGTGAACAGAAAGTCAAATAAAAGAAAAAAGAATAATTTGTAAGAGTAGTTTGCGGAGATTAACCGGTAACCGAACTTTGTTATCCAAGAGTCTGATGGTCAAAGCTGAAATTTTAAAGACGACATCCCTATCTCTAACTTCCAACTTTTCGATCTTAATTAACTTTTCTCAGGTCACGTTCATCACTTCTGAATTCCGGTAAAACTTCTGCTGGTCTCATCGTAAAATTTTTTAATCATAATAAAAGTGTTATTGAATCGCTTAATGAATCGTGAAGTTATTGTTTTAACAGAAGGAACGGAATTATTCTCAATTATGATGGCAGTTTGTGAGATGCAAAATTTTTGGAAAAGCACTTGACGTCCGAATTGCTACCTGCTTGGAAATTATTTTCATGACGGGAAATACTTGTAATAAAGCTGAATGAGCCGTGTCGAATTAAATGGCAGTTTACACTCTTCACGCATTTCGCCATTGCTTTTACTGAAATAATAATAATAATTATCTAACATCATTCAAGGCACAAGAATATTTTTTATTAAAATATGCACTACATGTGATATAAAAAAAATAAATTAGGTATAAGTAGCTTCTTATGAAATACTTGACACAGTTTATAATGATTTACGAGAATTTTCAGATATACCATGGGCGAGATGTTACAATAAGCAATGTAAGCAGAATCTGTACATATTTTACGTTTTAATGAGCATTCGTTAATCCGTCGCGCTAATGTTATAAAGGAAACTCGTCGACTTAAACAAATAAGGTCGATTTATCTTATTCCCCATTTCAGAGGCAATGAGAAACAAATCTAGTTACTTAAAATTTGTCTGCATCCCGAGCCTAACAGACGTTGTTAATTTGTAAGCGGGGGTCCCTTATTTCTGGAGCAGGTGGCGAAGTTAAGGCTAAGAGAAACCCGTCCCCGTTATAGAGATTTGTTACCCCAAAGGAATAAAATACTCCTTTAATGTATTTATAATGGTGCCAAGTCCGCACCACTTCAAATAATTGAAAAATATGTACCCCTTAGCGGAAAATATGACACCGATTCAAATTACATGCTTACGGGTTGGCTGCTTCTTGCCTAATTTACCGGTAACAAGGCTATATCGTAATTTAAAACGTCGACTTTAATATCTATTTTCATAAATTAAAAAGCGTAATACGAAAAATTGAGATTAAATATTACACCTTGGCATAAGCCTGCGTTCTCATTTAAGACGTTTTTTACTCAAATTTAGCTTTGATTAAATATAATTCATCATTAATATAAATCATCGGCATGACCGAACATGTTTTATCAGTTCCAGTCTTGAACCAAAAATATTTACTTTAATTATGACTGCTTACATCCCCAAGGAACAAGCAACACTTATGCGTTTTCATACTGGCAATTATATTCTATTATATTCTTGTAAATAATTTATAAAAAATGAAAAAAAAATAGTAAGTAAAACTCATCAATAATATAGGAAAATAATACTTTTTCTAAAAAATAATACTAGTGAAGGGTTTTCACCGGGCTTGACGTAACGCCGGATGCCAAATGTTCTTCAGTTCATACCTTCCTCCTTCCTGTTGAAATGATTAGAAAGTTTCTTTTTCCATTACCACAATACCGCACAAAAGAAGTCTTATTGAAAATTTGGGTATAGGATCCAGAGAACGCGAGATTTACCTACTAACCTGGTAAAATTCGGCTTTACCTATTTGAAAAAAAAAACACGAAAGATTTTCCTTTGGATTAACTTTATTTTTGCATTAGAAATACGATGTTAAAAGTTTTACTAATTAGGCAAAAGCTTTGAAAATATTTGGATGTGTAAGAAAACATTCAGGAGCTTTTTTTGGATTCTTCGGCGATAGTCTCTCGAAAAAATGAATCTCCAAGCAAAAAGTGGAAAGACGCGTTGCAGAAATGGTTAAAAAGTGCAGAGACACTGTACAAAACTCGTCCAAACTAACGTAAAATATACCTACTTACAAACGTAGTAAAATACGGCTTTATCTGCCAAAATAAAAATAAAAAATAACACAGATTTTTCCTGGGATTATCTTTATTTTGGCATTAGAGAGACGATGACAAAGGTCCGTTGTGAAATCGTTAGCAAAAAATTGTTTGGTTAAAAAGGCAACATATCCCTACATGTTTCACTAATTAGGTAAAAGCTTTGAAAATGTTGGGATGTGCAAAAAAACAGCTAGGAGCCTTTTTGGGATTCTCTGACGGAAGTCTACCGAAAAAATGATCGTGAATCAAAAAGTGGGAAGACACGTTGCAGAACTGGTTAAAAAGTGGAGAGAAAAGGTCCAAAGCTCGTCCAAACTAATATATTCTTACAAACCTAGTAAAATACTGATCTATCTGTAAAAAATAAAAAAATAAGGCAGATTTTTCCTGGGATTATCTTTATTTTGGCATTAGAGAGACGATGACAAAGGTCCGTTGTGAAATCGTTAGCAAAAAATTGTTTGGTTAAAAAGGCAACATATCCCTACATGTTTCACTAATTAGGTAAAAGCTTTGAAAATGTTGGGATGTGCAAAAAAACAGCCAGGAGCCTTTTTGGGATTCTCTGACGGAAGTCTACCGAAAAAATGATCGTGAATCAAAAAGTGGGAAGACACGTTGCAGAACTGGTTAAAAAGTGGAGAGAAAAGGTCCAAAGCTCGTCCAAACTAATATATTCTTACAAACCTAGTAAAATACTGATCTATCTGTAAAAAATAAAAAAATAAGGCAGATTTTTCATGGGGTTATCTTTATTTTGGCATTATAAATACGATGACAAAGGTCCACTGTTAAAGCGCGGACAGAAGAATTATTTGATTAATCACAACATATCCCTACGTGTTTCATTAATTTGGTAAAAGCTTTGAAAATGTTGAGATGTTCAAGGAAACAGGATTTTTTTTGGGATTCTCCGGCGGAAGTCTCTCGAAAAAATGAATCTTTGATCAAAAAGTGGGAAGACACGTTGCAGAACTGGTTAAAAAGTGGAGAGACATGATCCAAAACTCGTCCAAACAAAAATATACTTACAAACCTAGTAAAATACATCTTATCTGCAAAAAAAAATATGGAAGATTTTCCCTGAGATCATCTTCATTTTGGCATTAAAAATATGATGACAAAAGCCCATTGTGAAATCGTGGGCAAAAAAAAGTTATTTGGTTGAAGGCAACATTTCCCTAACAACTAGGTAAAAGCTTCTAAAAATGTTTGGGTGTGCATGGAAACAGTCAGGAACCCTTTTGGGATTCTCCGGTGGAAGTCTTTCAAGAAAACTCAAACAAAAAGTTGGGAGGCAGGTTGCTAAACTGGTCAAAAAGTGGAGGGAGATACGGTCCAAAACTAGTCGAAACTACCTCGTTGTAAGGAAACCTTACATATTAGGCTGGAAATGTTAGTTTTTTTAATACTAATAAAAAAGTACTATATAAAATACTACTTTATTCCTTCGCGGCGTAGCAATTTTAGAGACCTTTCGCTGCGGCTTACTGCACTTTTCGTGATCCGGCACCTCGGCAGTTGAAGTTCGTATCTCTCGAAGTAGTGACTGGTTCTCTCTATTCTTTTCACTTACTTTGACTCACTTTGCTTCATTCGGATCAATAGTTTTCTTTTATTCGTGTTACAAACTGTACTCTCCTCTCCCATAACTTCATCTCAATCATTTCAACCCAAAGTTTCCGAGTCCGAGGTTAACCAAAGGTAGCAAAGTAACAGCTTACTGCCAGGTCAGTAGATGCCAAGTCATCAGTTATCTTAAATCTACAGTAGTGTGTTAGCAGCGGCACGATGCACATCGTTGCCGGACTGCGATATAGTAGTCGTATAGTATGAACAAACCGAATAATTTAAATGTAAAAGGATAAAAATATAACTGAAATGAGTAGCAAGTGTAGTGTGTGTACAAAGGAGGTTGAAAGTGGAGAGCAAGGTTGGAATTGTGGATTATGTAGAAAACCAGTACACAAAGTGTGTATGAATATTTCAGACAATGAATGCAAGGTACTGAAGAAAAGTACTGCACTTTGGTTTATTTGTCAACCCTGTAGAAATGATTATAAAATTTACAAACAAAGGATTTTAGAAGGCGGATTGGACATGATAGTTCAATTCATTTACAAAATGAATGCAAAAATGCAAGAACAGGCGGCAGAACAAAAGGTATTAGCAAATAATATAGATAAGATAGTAAAAAAGTTGGAAGATAAAAAGGAGAAGATATCATATAAGGATGCAATTAAGGAAACAATCACACTTGTGATTATTAAACCTAAAAATGAGATAAATAAAAATGAAGTTAAAAAGGAACATGAAAAAATTGAAAAGGAATTGAGGGATACTGTTGATCCTGTCTCCAACAAAGTGAAAAGCATAAAGAAAACAAAAGGTGGTGCTATTATAGTAAATTGTGAAACAAAACAGGATGGCGAAAATCTCAAAGCAGAAGTTGGTAAGAAGATGACAGATTATAAAGCAGATATGATTGAGAAGGTAAAAAGAAGAATAAAAATATGTGGACTGAGTGAAGTAAATGAAGACGAAGAAATAATCAGTCAAATTAAACAACAGAACAACTATGTGAGTCAAATAAAGATAGTTAAATTGTTAGAAACAAAGAAAAAGAGATACTGGGACTTGATTGCAGAAGTGGATGAGTCATCGTTCAAGCAGATAATGGAGATGCAAAAAATTAACATTGGTTGGGATCGCTGTTATGTTTACGAGCACGTATATATAAAGCGATGCTTCAATTGTGGGGGATACAATCATAAAAAAGAAGAATGTAAAAATAGAATGGCGTGTTTTAGATGCAGCGGAGAACATTTATCAAAAGACTGCGAAAAAAAGAAGAAATGTATCAATTGTGTTGAGGTGAATAGAAAATTGAATTTGAATATGGATGTAAGTCATGATGTTTTTGATGTAAATTGTGGTGTATACAAGAAGAAAATAGAACAGAAAAAGAAGAAAATGGTGAATATTTGGTAGAAATCAATGGACAAGTGAAAGTAGGACACTATCAGATTGTTGCATTGTTGATAAACATTACACATAAGTATAGGTATGAAATGGATATTGTAAACAACAATAACGATAATAAAATTACTGACCACGCGATTTTAGACATAAACATAGGTATTGAGAATAAAAATAAAACATGATAGTGCAAAATAAGCAAAAAGAAATAATTAGCTAGTATAGGAAAAAAATGTATACGAAAGTAGGTTGATTTAATGTAGATTTAATTAACTATTATATTATAGTATTATAGTTATAAAGAATGTAATATTCTTCAAAAATAAACATTATTATTATTATTACAGTCAAATTTTTTTGTCACCGTAGATATTAAGCTTGAGGCTCATAATTCGATTTCCCGCCAGCCTGTTTGGTATCTATCCATAACAGTAGGGCAAATTGTTCGCATTCTGTCACTTTCTTGTACTGTAAATGTAGTGTTATCTGTTTCTAACAGCCATCATCCGCAGGGAATCATTTTTCATTGCAGGAAAAAAAGTGGTGAGCTTTTCGTAATCAAAACCGCTTTTTTATGCTTGGACTTACCGAGCATTGTCGATGGTGTGAGTAGTGAAATTATGGTTTCAGAGGTTTTGCAGTTAGGCAAATCTATGTGATTGAAATCTACATAAATTGAAAAAAGTTGCTTAGTAACAAAAACCAACATATTCGGCAATGAACTACGCGAGAAAACCAAATTCGTTTCTGCATTCGATGCAATCCACACATGTACCTAGTTGATATCGCTGAAACACAAAAGCGTGTTGCAATAAAAAGAGATTTTTCAATATTTTGCATTTTCGCTTTGATAACGTATCCCAGAATTTACGATTTCGAATTTTATTACAAACGGGTCCTGTTTTACATAATAATATACATTACACGTATGACGTGAACTATGGAGTTGTAATTTTTAACAGAGTGTGCTAGATTTCCGATTGCAATGATAAACGTGAGGGTGATTTCATGATTTGGCTGTGGTGATTTGATTCACGGACAGACAAGCGACAATTCTCCATGCTGCATTCTGTGGTTATTGAACTCTGGATGCATAGCAATTTTCAATTATTATGGCGATCGGGAAATCGGCCTATACATGGAAACGTGCATGCACGTATGGTGGTTTTAGTCTGTCATAACTCTAAGCTATTTACAGTGGACACTAATTTTGAATCTTAATTGACGAGCAATGAATATTGAACAGAATACTACAATGTTAACTGTCATAATTTTCTACAGGTACCTATTTATTGTCCCACATTTCAGAAAAGTGCAAAAATATTAATTAAAAATCTAAATTAAAATTTAAAGCGGAAATATTTTTTTCTGCTAAGATTTTATTTGCAGATCTAGGAGACCTACAGTCACTTGTTTTATTCAGTTCACGAAGCTATGAAACTCCCATAGGGAGGAGGGGGCAAAAAATGTCCATCGTAGTCAACTATTAGAAAGCAACCTTATCGAGTAGATTTTTCTGGAAGTTGTATTACCAAGAGGTGAGATGAGACTAAGAGACTGTGAGGACTGAAAGAAGAACGCTGTAGCCCTCTCTATTCGCTCCTTTTTAAATTTTGAATAAAGATGCCAATAGAAAAATGTGCGAGCAGAGGGTGCATCCCCTCTCGCTCCGTTCGGGTACGTTCAAATTCCTTTGAACCCGAAGCGGAACAGTGGGGATCTTAAAAGAAAGTTACAGATTTTTCCAGTGATCGTCTAGATCAATAATGTTTTCAAAAAAAAAAAATTCCAAAAAGTTTCAAAAAAGTCTTGACCTGCCCTACGCTGTGATTATTTTTAAAGTTCAGGTCACAAAAAGACTAAAATAAAAGACACACTAATAATTAACAGTTTATTGGAATTAATTCCAATTAAATTAAATTTCCAGGAATTGATAATAATGTATCGTGAGATTATATACTTAAAATTAGGATTCTTCAACTTATCCACTAAACATTACACATAACATCAAAAAGAAATATCATTATTCATTTTAAAATTAAATTATAGTCTATAAAAGACCACAATATAACCTTCAATAGGCATTCACCAAAATTTACACATCTAACCTTACTTAATTTTGCCAAATAACTGCTTTACAAAATTAAAATTTACTTTACTAATAAAAAAAAAACAATTATACCGGCTTGGTATAAACAAGTTTAGCAATATACAAAATTGTGATATCAATTAGGTATTTTTAAATTCAATCAAAGATAACAACAATCCAATTAAAATTCGCTCCCATAACGTCATTTGGTCTTAGATGTTCTTCATTTTAGGAGAACATAAGACTTATTATTATAAACACAATAAGGTAGGTACCTTTGGATTCAAAATAGCTGTTCCGGTTGAAAACTGAGTGAAATAAAGGCTCCAAAAGCAGGATGAAGAACAAAGCTTCCTCCTTCCACCATTGATGATGTCAGACCACCATCATCGGTCCAGACCCATAAAAACTGGCTTCGCTTTTCCAAAGGACGCCATCCATCTGAACTCATTTACATAGACGAAACCGAACTCAGGAACTGGAACTGAGTTACCCTAACGGGATCCTCAAATAGACTCAAGTCCGAACTAATAGCATAGCTTGAAACTAGAGCTAGAACTGCAACTAAAGCCTGGAGCTAGAACTAGAGCTAGAGCTAGAGCCCTGTACATTAAAAAATATTTACTATCTGAAATTTACTAAACGCCATCTTTAATTTTTACCGAAATGAATCCTGTTATCCAAGTCGGGCTTCTCTAAAATCCATTTTCTGCTTCAATTTCAAAATCACCTAATCGAGAACAACATAGAACATTAGCTTTGCTAAATAACTCTCAAACAACAACTTCATACCTGAGTTTAAACAAACCACTACACGAAACAATTAACTAAATAATTCACTTTACTGACTTAATGCTCACATCACCAGTATCTCAAAAGGAAAGAACGACAGGACCAATCTCGTCGAGTTCTCGACCTCAGAACTCCCCTCCATCTAATCGATACATCTACCCATCTTCCTTTACTCTACTGCTCTGACATCGCCCTTCTGACTGGCAGATGGCAGACGGAATCTGTCAGACTCATCATTCGACCTCGCTACAATGACTCAGAATATAAAACCAGCGGCCTGTTACTATTCTAAAATTCATTCGAAACAGAGGTGGAAAAGCGCACGCTACAACGCAGGTACATCTATGCAGGAATCATATATGTTTGATTTTTCAGATAAATTTATCTGTTAAGTAGGTCTGTGGTCTGTAAGTAGTCCGTAGTCTTCAATTTTTCCTGTATTTAGCATACTGCGCCATTTTACAAATGGCTATCTAGAATGTAGAGTTCAAAAGTTATTTCCATATTAGCTGAGGTTGATTTATAAAAAATTCTTAAGCCTGGTGTTAATAAGATTTGCTTTTCTTGTAGTTGTATTGAATTTCTTTAGATATCCTAACAAAATAAGAATGGAAATCATGATAATGAAGAATTAGTCAAATGGAAAAAGTATGTCATCATTTTATTAATTCCCATTGCTGTTCAATCCAATTTCCAATAATTAATAAAAGTGATACTACGCATTTTCTATTTTTACTCTTTACACCAGTGAAACCAGGCCACGTAACGTTTGTTCAGAACTCGGACATCCTCGAAAATACGCAAGGATCGTAATCTAATTTTCCATTTACGCAGGTACCTTTTTTATAAATATTCTGCAAGTTTAAAAAAATTATAAAATTTTCATAGCGCTTTTTGCATTCTGTTGATAACTGTGATATTTCAGCTTCATATCCAATTACTTAGTAGTTAGAAACCACAAAATGAGTGTGTATGTTGTCCCGAAAGTGGAAATGAATTTGGTTTGTTTTGACAACCGTCAAAAGTGGGAAAGTTTCTGTTCGTTTGTTGTAAAGCAAACAGGACAATATCGACTTAGCAAAACCATTTAAACTGCTTTACTAAATTCAAGCGTGGCTAAACATCCTCTTTTGATAAAGAGCGCCCAAGTCAACCTATACAGGCTGTCCCATTTTAATGACCCACCCTGGATAACTTTTGTCAGTGACCTTGAATCAAAAATTGTTTGGTACAAAAGTTGTACAACTTGGAGGGGGACATTCGATGGCACTAATACTTCTGACCTTGGGTACAAGGTTCAAGGTCATTCAAGGTCAACTTTGATTTTTTAAATGGAACTTCCTATTTTCGACATCGGAAATCGATTGCGTGTGAAAAAATATGAGACTTTTGTCTGAAACTTTTTTTCTGAAAACGCAAATTTTCTCAATTAATTTAGCCTTCAAAATTTAAAATTTTTTAATTTTCAAATTTTCAACTCGAGAATGGTGAGGTTTAGAAGAGAACCACAAGTTAGAATTTTCATCTGGAAAATTTTAATTATTCCTTTGGTACAAGCAGCTCAAAATTAACAATTTTCCATCACGAAAAGTTTAATTTTTCATTCGGTACCTACAAATAGCTCAAAATTACGGAAAATTCTGTTCTCAGCGCCTGTGTTCAAGAAAATTCGTCACGGTTCCTTGCGCAAATCCAAGCACTTTTTGTATCTTGCGGATTTTCCTAGAAAGCTACCATTCTCGAGTTAAAAATTCACAAAGCTTAAAAATTTTTAATTTTGGCAGCTGCATAAGTCGATTAAATTTGCGTTTTCAGAAAAAAAGTTTCAAACAAAAGTCTCATATTTTTTCACGCGAAATCGATTGCCGATGTCAAAAATAGGAAGTTCCATTAAAAAAAACAAAGTTGACCTTGAATGACCTTGAAGCTTGTACCCAAGGTCAAAAGTATTAGTGCCATCGAATGTCCCCCTCCAAGTTGTACAACTTTTGTACCAAACAATTTTTGATTCAAGGTCACTGACAAAAGTTATCCGGGGTGGGACATTAAAATGGGACACCCTGTATATCATTTCTGACTTCCAACTAGTTACTTATCTTCGATTTCTGGCTGTATGAAATGCACGTGAAATGTGTTGGTGATGGTGATATTGGCTGAATTACTGGAACAAGGCGGACGGTTTGCTGGGCTAGTGTCGAGCTTACTGACAGCGACTCCGCTTCCAGGGGATGGAAAAAAATTGTCTCCAGGAAAAGTATGAGCTAGCAGGTGGACGAAGTTATTCACGGCAAGATGGACGAAGTCAGTGATGTAGGTGAAGGCTATAAAAGCATGGTACAATCACTGAATGTGATTCATTTTATTAATTACAAGAGCCGGGTATTATGAACTATAATTCAACACCTATGAATAATAACCTGCATAATTCATCCAAAAAGCTCTAATAATTGGAATATTATTCAATAAGAGTAGAAAAAATAATCATTTCTCGTTTTTTTGGCCTTCAAAATCAAGCTAATAATATGATTAGAGAGAATATTAATCACTACTTGTTGCTTCCAATCTTCAATTTATATTTTGTGAGTGAAATTTTCAAGAAGTAATAGCACATAATTTTGGAAATCTAGTAAGGGGTGCTTCTGCAGTTTCAGACTCAAGAGAAAAAGTATAAAAGGTAAGACACCAAAGAGAAGTCTATTTAAAGTTTTAATAGCACTATGGGCTTATATTTCACACCCGGGACATAATTGCAGAGTTATACCGGTAATCTATTCACTCTCGCAGAATAAATTACCTTCGGTCATCCGGCTTTAAAATAATGAAGAGGTGAAGGTGTGGCGGCATTATGTTTATACAGGGCGACTCCCTACAGGCAGCCCGTTATTATACCCTGGGATAATCTCCAGCGCGCTAAGTGGTTGATATCGGTCATTAACTAATGGTGTATGCACTACTAAATTATCCATCTAATGATCCGTGTATATAGTGGAGGATCCAGAGCTTTACAAATTACGCTACTTATCAACGCTAGACTGGAACCCGGTAGCACTAGCACTAGCACTAGCACTGGCACTAGAGCATCCACCAACAAACTGTTGATTTACTTACACTTGTAGGAGTTGTGAGAGTTTAGTTATTAGGTTACTCCTATCCTTGCCAGAAGGTACTTTATATGCGGATAACTAATATTAATACTCTGTCAACGATTGGACGTGATGCTTTCTCGTCGTCTTCCTCATTTCTCTAATTTTCAGTTATACCTTCAGTTAATTAATTTTAGGCTGTAGGTGTAATTCTTAATAACATTCGAAATCAAGTGTAAGCGATATACCTACATTTACAGTCCTTATTTAGGGAGGTCCTAGCTAGGGTGGTCATATGTAGGTACTGTTTAAACCGCTGACGTAAACAGATGCAAGCAAGTGAAAGGCGCAGTCTTATCGCCCAGAATAACGTTTCTCCTATAATCTCTTGGTTTATGTAGTATATTCCTTCATGAAATTCAATAATATTATAAAATTTTATTTTTCAATCAAATTTTATAAGAAATAGAGAAATCAGGATTACCCACCCCTAGGTTTTTGTTGTTATGGCGGAATTATTTCATTATGAGTTAAAAATTTATATCCATTCAAACTTCTCCGTCTGCTAGACTTTTGTATGAATTTTACTCATAGATGTTGATGGTGGATATCCATATTTGAGTTTAGGTGAAATTTATTCATTCGTAAGACCTTTTTTATGAATTTTCCATCTCGTGCAGAAATATGCATGCTCGCTCTACAGATATAATATATTATTACAAGCTTGGCCATAAATATTCTTGCTGCTTAGCTACCATAAAAGCGACCATTTGCATTTAAAGAAGCAATCGTTTTATTCGATCTTTCTGAATTCACATACTTCTGACCGTATTTCGCCAGATCAGCATGCTCAGTAATAAATCCAGCGATTACTTCCCTCATCAGTGAGATTCGATTCCCTTCCAAATTTAGACGGAGAATGCAAACCGCTGACCAGTCCGTTTTGCCTTTTAACAAAGTATAAAATTCGATTAAATCCTAACATTTCGACAACACAATGTATAAAAGCCCTATTCGATGCAAGAGCCTTCGCTTGAGAGGGTACACCTACCTACCACCTTTCACTGAGACTATCTACCCAATTAAATTAACGAACGTTCGAAATCTCTATCTACCTTTATTGATTCGGAAAACTTTGCCTCGCTTCCAGTTTAGTTTGCATTTCTATGCGTATTTTTAAATTCAATTTTCGGTTAGTCTGTTTCAATCTTCCTTTATGTAAAGCATCCCTTTTCTCGGAAAGCGTGCTGCGGAAACTTGCATTTTTTACGACTGCTTTGGATAGATTTCTTGCGACAGTCGTTTGAAACATTTCTGAGTGACTCAGGCGATGAGTTTGAGCTGTAAAAGAACTTCATTTCCCGGTTTATGTTTTTCATATTGCTAACACATTTTTAAGATGGTATTTGGAAAATCTACCCTTCTACTCACACAAGTATTGCAAAAATTTCATTATTTTTTATTATTATAAAGATTATCCTATTAGCAGCGTCGTTATAAAGGTTTGCTGGTAATAATGAGTGTGGAAAAAGAAATAAAATAATAATTAATCATTTTGTTAAGCAAAACCAGCAGGTACTTGTTTCGTTCTTGAAACTACATGCTCTTGGATTGTTTTTAAACTTTTTTCTACTCTACAAACACAGCAAACATAAATAGTCCAGCCACCTGTAATAAAATTTGCAACGATAACACTGGCTCGAAACACTTCACGAAGCGATTTGCTACATGAAACCGTAAAATAACTGAACTGGATGGCAGAATAAAATGGTCCAATTTTGATGGCATTGAATACTCACTTAATATGATTGAATTCTTTTTTTGGACTTGATGTGTCGCATACAAAGCGGTATTGATTGATTACGTTCCCTGCCAAAGATCGTATACATAAAATGGAAATTTGCTACATTTGAACTTTTATCTTTGATATGTTTTATAACTTCAAAGACATACGACACAGTAAATATCAATTACATTAATTTACAAATATAGAAAACAAAAATACCCTTGTAATAAATTGGAATCATGTTAAAAAAAACTTTGAAGCTTAGAAATTGAACGCACTTTGTATTGTAATCATTTTTTGAACTAAACCTGTGCCATATCATTTTATCGACCAGTGATTCATTAATTAATGTACTTTTTACAGGTTTCTTAGTTCATAAAATGTACGATTATCATTAAGAGTGCATAAAGTAAAAACGGGTGAAATAAAGTGTCGTAGCGGTTCACTACTTAACGCTTTCCGTAATCTGACACGTGTAGTGACTACAAGCCAGTCAATGAAAACAAAGTTCAATAGTGCAAGTTCTAGAAGGGCCCGGGCGCTAGTGTACTGAGTTCTCCACGAGATGCTGAACTACATAACCCGATGGCGCGTTTGTTGACACAATGCACGTATTAGAGAAACGTCATAGTTTATTCGCAGATCGGCAGATCTATGTAGGTACAATCACTATTTTGTGATTTGTGTCGTTTAGTTACCTGAAATGGATACCATCGTAGATGATTCAATGAATGAAATATCTTCTACACCAGAAGTAATTATTTTTCAATCAATAGTGGCTGTACAAAATGTCATCTTTTCATCTTTTGAACATGAAACGAACTATTTGACCCCTAGAGGGGAAAAATAGTCGTTGAGAGCATGAGACAGTAAAAGACAACAAGGGTCGTGGGTTGAGTCGCTAGTCTAAGAGGGTCAGCAATAACAAGCAGGTCAGCAGAACAACAGGTACTTTTTATTAAAATAAAATCACAGCTATTATCACAGAATCTTGACTTGAGCACGGTTAACAAGAATAAGGAACAAGAGCGTGTAGTATATCCGAATGAACTGATCGGTTAAAACTTGGTAGGCAAAGGCACTTAGCTTCTTAGGGTCTCCGGAGCGAGGGTGGAAGTTTAGCTGGTGGTAAACTTGGTCTCAGGTACAACCAATGGGCTGCCTTCTTGTTTGAAGAGAAAACTTGCTTCCAGGAAACTTGCGTCCGTACGAAGAGGTGGATTCCTTCAAAGAGTTGATTTCGGGGGAAAATTGAGTCCGGGAGAAAATGTTGCCACCCAGGAAAAATCAATCCGTAGGAAAAAGAATTGCCTCCAGGAAAAAGAATTGCCTCCAGGAAAAATCAATCCGTAGGAAAAAGAATTGCCTCCAGGAAAAAGAATTGCCTCCAGGAAAAATCAATCCGTAGGAAAAAGCTGCAATTTCATAGGTATCAGAGACACTCTTGTATTAATGAACGGTCCGATCGAGTCTGCTTGCCAAGGGTACATAAAATTATGTCCCGTCCTCAAGATAGGTTGAGATCAAAAATGTGATTGACAAAATTTTACATGCGAAGCGAAACTCGATCAGATTTAAAACCTGTAATTAAAAATAGCATATTGTATTAACAAAATATGATCTGTATAATTCCAACACAATTAATAAAATCATTTTACGACACTCACCAAGCCAAAAACGTGGGCGATGTTTATAATAATTTGCGTGAAAGTTCACGACACCATTTCGCCAATAATCCCAGGTGCTAGGGTAACGATCTTCCTCTAGCGAATTCCAGGAAAGAAAAGAAAGGTGAAATCACAGGTATCTGCGTACCGGATCGAACCTCGACAGTCGAGGTCGACGAGACTCGGCAGTCGAAGTCGACGAACTCGAGGCCTCCAGCCGGCTGTGTTTGCGTCGCACTGAAAACCACCACCACTCACTCACTGCGCGCGCCCGCCGTTGTCTCCGTGTCGCTGGCATTTAGCTGGTACGTACAAAGTGTACGTTACAAACAGACGAGAAGAAAAAGGTACTAATAGCTCCACAGAAACACTAATTAAAAGTGTTTTCTTTTATTTTATAATAATAACTTTTCGTTCTAATTTAAGTCACTCATAGATAAAATTTTGTATGCAACATATGCATAAAGTGCCTTTTGTGACTTCTGGGATTGACGCACTCCTCTCTTGCAATATTAATCAGATAGTAAAAGTGATTTACTTACCATAGGCGCAAACGGTAAGTAAATTTTATTAATTTAGGAACTATACTAATGCTCATATTCACGAAGAATTCATGCCCTGAAATATCTCAAAAATAATTTTAAAAATTGGATGGAGATATACAGTTTTTTATGCATTAGAAAGAGATGGAGAGAACTGATTACGTAATTATTTAGGTAATTATTGTTTGTAAATATGCGGGCGCGTTAGTATGCAAAAATTGAAGTATGTAAAAGTATGGCACCCCAAAATTTTGCTTGATTTTGATTGGGGATCACTTTCGATATTCTCAAGGGATTTCGATTTTATTTTTACATGTCAGCAGCCCTGTCTTTATTGCATCTAGACTCAAAAAAACTATCTTATCTGTAGAAAAAACAAAATTTCTACAGGGTGATATGTAAAGGCGTGCAAAATCACTCCGCTGTTATCGTACCCCCGTTTCCCAAAAAAAAAATTTATAAGTTTTTATGAGCAAAATTTTGAAACTTTCAACTCGAGATGGTTTTCTTCAAATTTTCGATTCAACACCTGTATTTTCAGAGTGATCTCAAAAAATCAACTGTTCGCTCTTGAAGTGTATAACTTTTTTCTTCGCCAACCGATTTTGGAAATTTTCCCTCCCATTGAAGCTTACACTTCAGGCAAAAAAAGGGACAAGAATTACACTCAGGACAAACAATAAACTCAAAAGATTGCATAAAAGATTACTAAAATTTTAATTTTTTCTGGAAGCTAAGAACGGTTCGTAACCATCGTCACGAAAATTATTACAATCGCTAGGTCGTATCAGTTAAATATAATTAATGACTGTTAAGATGTTCGTAACGATGGTTACGAACCATTTTTGGCTAAACAAGAGGACTGATTTCCCCTGAAAACGTACAGATGTAATAATAAGGCTATTGTTATCAACATTTTTTTAACTCATGTCAGCAAGAGAGTTCTTAAAATGAAGGTTTGTTCGAAGACAAGTTATGTTTGATCAAATTTTTCTCCCAAAACCCATCTCCAGAAGAAATTTAAGTTTGAGTAGTTTTTTATGGATAATCTTTAGTCCTTGGATTTTCTTGCCTGATGTCTTACCTTCAATAAGAGGCTAACATTTCCAAAATCGAGTTTATTTATATTTTTAAAACTTTATATTCAATAAGAGGCTTAAACTTTCAAAATCAGTTGGCGAAAAAAAAATCTTATGCACTTCAAGAGCGAACAGTTGATTTGTAAATTCAGAATTGTAAATACAGAAGTTGAATCGAAAATTTGAAATCTCGAGGTGACATCAAGCTTCAAAATGTTCTTATCAAAGCTTACCTAGAAGAAAAATTTATTTGAAAAACGACGGTATACGAGAACCGCTGAGAGATTTTGCACGCCTGGACGTATCGCCTGGTCCAAGAAAGCTGACATGAAGGGCTGAAGGGCTGCTGATATACAAAAATAAAATCGGAATCCCTTGGGAATATCGAAATTTAGCCCCAACCAGAATGAGGCAAAATTTTGGGGTGCGACACTCTCATTTTTTGGGGAAGCAAATTTAGGACCTTTGGATCATGGAATCACGCCTTTAACCGTTCAGTGGCTTGATATGTTTATATTTTTTTTTAAGAAAAGAGGGAACAGCGGTCTTAACTATGTAGGTAAGATACAGTCGCTCCACTCTGGCTTCGAGTAAAAAACTTTACGAACGTTAAGGACTACCTATCTCAGACAATCAGACAATAATAACTTGCGTCGTTGTTGTGCTCCTCCTCTGTTGCTTGAGAAACGTTTGGGTATGATGGAATAGTATTGAAAACTGGGTTCCATGATTGTCTCTTTTCTCAATAAAGTTGGTTATTACATTGGTGATTTTATTGGAAATGATAGTCTTAGGATCACGATAATCAATAGATTCAATATCAGCTTGAAGTTTCAAGGATGAAATATAGTTTTGAAATTAGTTATTTCTATTGAACAAGCCAAGCAACTAACCATTTATAACATATTATGTTTCTATACAAAATAGCTTTTCCTTATTTCCTTTTATAATGTCATGTTATTAGTAATATCCCTTTTTTTCAAAGATATTATCGATTTAAATGAAATTTTTGTAAAAATTACTATTCCTCCCTTAAAAAATAGTCGAACATAAAATGAGTAGAAAGGGATAAACCGAATCGCTCGAAATGTAGGAAGCGAAGAGTGAGAAGATTAAAATGTATAGTAGAAGTAGCTATACCTAACTCAACACAGCTTGAAGTAGTACAAAACAAATCAAAGCAATCATAGCAACAAATCATGCCTGAATCAAACCAGATTCTGTAGTGGTAAATAATTTTGGAATATTCTTTATTTTACTCAGTACCTTTGATCTTCTAAAACCAATATTAGGTATATTACTTTCATAAGGTATAATTTCTCTTCTCTGAATTAAGCAGCTTGGAATCATTCGATTCCTCAACCCGATCATATAGATCGACCAGCTAGTGCTAGTGTGTTACCCAGTACGGGTAACTCGTCTAGTTGGAAGACAATTGGATGCAGATGTATGTATACAGGGCACTTAATGATATATTCAGGAGATGTTACAGCATGGTAGACTCCGCGAGGGGTACATTGTAATGAACCTCATCCACTAGACAGATTTCCATGATGTAAATAGACCACTGAGACCACCTCTTCGGCGCTAATTTCATAGAGCCCATGTTCAATTACAATAGAAGGAGATTTTAGTGCAACCAATCGGATCATACAATTTATCACGACGCGGAGATCAAAAGCATAAATTATCAATGAGATTAGATACTGATAGCAGACATTGAATTGAGCGTACAAATCCGGAATTTTTATTGATCGAATAAAATGGGAAACCAAGATCAAGCTAAAATATTCAAATCATAAAATTACGCCATGTTGTCATTTTTATATTCCCCCTGTCAACTTTTTATAATAAAAATTGCCGGTCACATAGAGTAAATTTGTATCTCAAATTGATAGATTCCTAGAGGTTGCAGCTGAGCCAGTCTTCGGTCCCGGATGTGTAAGGGAAAGTCAATAATATGTACTCGCATCGGGGCCAGGCGTATCCGGAGGAGATAAGTCGAGGGAATTAAATATAAGTGAGGCAGAGCAGCAAGAAAGAACAGGGCTTCCAGGACGGGAGCCTGTACATACTGAGAATTCAATTTCGATGGGTGCCCAAGGCGAGTAGTTAGCAAGAATGTCTGCTCCACTCCAAGACGGACTGGCATCAACGTGCCTGCTCCTGAACAGCTCTTCTACGCCGATTCTAGAGCGTGCCTACAGCAGCAGCAGCCTGAAGACTGAAGGGAGATTATATACAGGACGTTTTCACAACAATCATTTCAGTGTATATACAAGATCACTTATTTGTGATAATTCTGGAGAAAACTGGGAAGATTAAATGGAATTGAAGCCCAGAAAAACGTTTTCAGTTGACTGTATTCCCAGGATATTACATTCCTTTTACAATAATATTATAAGAACAGAAATCATTCCTTCCCTAAAATTATATGATTTCATCCTTCTAGTAAAACGTCTCTCTAGTACAGTAACTCATTTAGGAGTTGCCCTACAAATTCAGATACATATTTTCTATTGTTGCTTATTCGGGGGGGGGGGTCTTCTATGGTGACCTTAACCCTAAATTTGCGCATTGTCCAAATTGCAGACACGGGATCGCATCCCCATAATGCGTGCATGAAAAATAGGTCCTCCAACAAATCTCCATTCTTGAAGCTGCTCGTAGAATACATTCTCGATGCGGCTGTTTGCTTTTAAATTTTAGGAAAGTAAACATTTTTGAGATTTTTTCCATGTGCATGCGCACATTAACACGAGCAGACCCGTGTCCTTTCCTACCATTATGGCGAAATCAAATCTTGGAGCTACTTCAATTGCCTTTCTTACGATGTCCACGTCCGCATCCTCACGTTACCGCAATTATTTCGACAACAGAACTCAAGAACGAGACGACTGAAATCCGAATTCAAATTCCACGAAAGATGATACCATATACCATACCATACCATACCATACCACGAAACCATATCTTAGGTTTCTTCTGGAAAATCACGTTAAAAAAAAAACGTTTCTACTCTACCTCAAAGGTGGTGTACAAAAAAAGGGAGAAATTTGATGAAAATAAGAAATAGTGTTGAGAATTTTTTTTATAAAAGGTTCTTTTCTATCAAAACACACCTTCAAAATATACCTGAGTAGGTACCTTAAAATAAAAGTGAAACGCATGTTCTTAACATACATTTAACGGCATGTCGTTGATCTTAAGAAATTTTGCGTTATAGTAATTACAAACGCGATAAATGCAGCGCGAACCGCGAACGCGGCAAAGCTCAGCTCCAAAGTAGCAGGATAATAAACAACGCAAATTCGAATATTGTTTGGTGGGCGAGGAATCAACGAATCGGGATGATTTTTATTCCTAAATTCTGGTAATTGAGTCTAGTTTAAATTAGTAAATTGTCGATAAGAGTCTCGGAAGCACTGGAAAAGTGGCACTTTGGCCAAAATCTTTTACCTTTGGAAGCTTATAACTTTTTATCAGTACATCGATGTGTTTTACTTATTATAGACTTAATAATTGAAGAGTAAATCCTGATGAGTCCAACGACCTCAGAACGATTGTCGTGGGATGATTAGAACGTTAGATATGAGCGGTTGAAAAAATTCCAAGATGGCCACAATTTGGACAATACGCAAATTTAGAATTAAGGTCTCCATCGTGGAACCCTTTCGAATAATCAATAACAGAAAAAGTGCGTCTGAAATTTTTGGGGCACACCTGCCTAAACAGAGATGTCGAGTGCGTGAGCAGGTACCTAAGCGATTTCTTCAGAAACTTGTTCCGGATTCTTAGGATGAGACGTCTAGGTGGTGAGCCGGAGTAAGTGGAGGAGGAAGGTAAGGTCACCCTTTTGGGGTCTCCAGTTGTATCTCAAAAACGGTGCTTCGTTTCTGTAGCTTGAAAACGGTTAAGCATAAAAAGATCTATGGGTTACAAGTTTTATTAGACAATTTTAGGAGCAATTTATTTCCAGTAAATGTTTCCCTATGACGCACCGTTTTTGAGAAAAGAAACTATAAAACCGAAATAAAACCAAAAGTGGGATGTTTGATGAAAAATATGAGGTAAAATTATTTTTTTTCGAAAAAATCAACTTTTGTGTGACGTGTAACTCAAAAACGATTGGGAATTCGAAAGACTCGTATAAAATAAAAGTTGTAGATAATTTTATGCACTTTTATTAATAATGGGAAAATTTTTCACTACGTCGCACCGTTTTTGAAATATAACCGAAAACCTCAAAAGTGGTATCTTCCTCCCTCCCCAGAGCCGGCTCACCTCCTAGACGTCAAATTTTTGGTATGTTAACACCTTTATTAACACCCTGAACAAGTATCTGAAGCAAGCGCTCATGTTCCTGCTCACGCACTCTACTACACCTCCTTCCTTGACCGTACTAGATGGGATCTTAGACTATAATAGTCAAAGGATGGGATGTAGAAGGCATAATCAAGGCATGCAATTACAGAGCAGTCACTGGCATGATTACGGACTTATCTGTAGTGGATGAACAGCTTCAGTCCGCTTCCGCCTGATCGCACAGTCCATCGCAAAATCACTTGGAAAATTACATTATTAAAAAAATACCTTTTCTCATGTTGCTGCCATTTGCCGGGCACCAGTGCATACCATGTTTATCAATTTTATTTTCTTGATTATTGTTCTAACCACTTACATCAGATTTTTATGAAGCCTTGCCTGCGTTGTTATTGTTAAGCGAACAATTTCATCAAGAACATATAATTCAGAATCAATATTAATTTTAATTAACCAAGAAACCTGCTCAAGTTCGACCGAGTTCAACTTGAGCGATGAATTCGAATTAACAGAAAGTTCAAGATCTGAATTAAGTTGCGATTAAATAAATACCTGCCTACCCAAGTTGGATAATAAGCAGTATGATGTCTCCATAGATAAATAAAAGACCAGTGATTGCTCTTCATCAATTTTTGCGTTGTATAATCGCAATTTTCTAATTGCTGCCAAAAGTTGCAGGCCTAATAATTAATTATTGTTTGAATCGATCTCGACAATCGAATGAAAGTACAGTACTATACTTTATAGGTTCTGAGCGCTAGGAAGTTTTTAATATAGTGGATAAAACTACTACATAAACCCCATTCATCCAGTTTTCTTAAGGCTTAACAATATCTTATCTCACGAATTCCCACTGAAAAAGTTCTAATTCCTTCTTCCTGATTGCCATAAACGACATAGTCAAGTGCTTCTCACAACCAATCAAACCCTCCCTCTATACGCCTACGATTTGGTCATCTTCGTAAAGGGTAAAGTACCTACCACAGATAATCCAATTGCCTACAACAGTCAATCGACAATATTCATATCTGGTACCAAACTTCAAACTTCAAACGAAAAATTCTTCAGTGAAATTCTCAATATGTACAACTTCACAACATATGGGACGAAATTTGAATATTTTGATTTAAATCCTTTTTTTTTAATCACTTAATTTTTTTCTTTATCTTTTAATTTATCTCACCTAAAAATGTTAATGCGCTCTTCAGTAAAGTGTTAAGTGAGCTAGTTAACTATTAAACGCAAATAAAACGGGATAAAAAAGACAGAATTAATTTAGATCGCAACACAGACCTTTTTCGTTTCTCGTTCCCACTTTGTCTTAAGAACATCTCTATTTCAACGAAGGGAAACTTTTGTGAAGGTACTAACGATCTAGAGGCAGATGTCTCGTCTTGTAAGGAGTGGCCGGAGTTAGTAGAATTGCAGCTAATTGGCAGCAATCTCATCTGGTTCCTTTTGTAGTGTCAGTTCGGGGGAAAGTTGGGAAGAGTGCCGGCTAGGCGTGGGAACGGTCCAGCATTGCCTGCCGGAGTGGAAACTCTTGTCAACGTGTTAATAGTGCCGATACTCTGAAGGTGTCGTTGCTTAAACAGGGGGACATAACTTTTATTTATGTTGGTACTTCTACGGGCACAGTTGGGAAACTGTTTCCTGTTATGCATACGCTGCTCAGTGGGATACAAGGAGCTGCCTTTAAAAGGGAATAATGTATACGAGTTAATGCGTCACATGAAAATAACTTTTGTATTTTCAATATTTATACTTCCATATCCCATCCTGCTCCAACAGAGCTGCAATGTCTTTTCTATACTTCTAACGACATAATGTCTTTATAGAATTTTCCATATACATAAGTATACTTAATGCGTATTCAAGAATAATGCCACTCAAAGTTTGTGCAACGATAATCAAAAAATATATTATCAGGAATATTATGCGCCTCTACAGTGGGTGTACACTCGCTCCATGTCAGCATTTTTTGTATATTTTTCGGAAACATAAAATTGAGGTTGAATTTTACAAAAGTATCAGCCTGGCCGTGAATCGGTCCCAAATATTCTAGCACACAAGCACATAAGCAATGATTAAAGCTGTAAGAAATCACATAAATCATTATCTAATTTTATACTGAAGAGAACCCACCTATATACCAACTGCGCATGGTAAAATTGAAACCTTAGAGACGAAATTATCTGAAAACGCACCCTATTATGTGTGTTCGTTTGTTCCCCGTCAAGCTTTCAAGCTCAAACGTCAGTTCTGTCACTGTCACTTTTAGATAGAACGTTGTTATGGTAAGAGAAAAAAATAGTATATTCAAAAGAGGCATAAAATGAACGATTCCTTCTGTAAATTTATTTTCCCGATTTAAAACACAATCATATTGAGGTTGCTTAATTCCCCTGGCGCCGGGTCTATAAGCTATTTTTGTGTTCATAATTACGACCTTTTACCACCCTATTTGGGTTTACTAAGAGGGCACATCTGGAACCCCCGACCTCTATATAATTTCGACCCACTCACATCATTATCGCGTGGATCTCCGCTCGGCCCGCTTGACAGGTCAACCCCTTAACAGACAAAGAAGAAAGTGAGATCAACAAATGATGTCAAGCCAGACGAACAGCCCTCACAAAATCACTCCCATAAATATATGAGCCAGATAATTTCTTGTCTTCCCTCACTTTGCTGTTCTCTTATCTCATCTTATCTGCTATAGTGATGAGCTCGCCTATACGAGTCTAAATTATTCATTTTAAAGCAGAATTGTATATTTTTTGCCTGAGATCCTTTTATACAGGGTGTTCTACAAGCTCTATGACAAACTTTGACAGATGGTAGGTTGCTTGATTTTAAACATATTTTTTTTAATAAACATGGGTCCGATTCGTTTTTGTTTAGAAGTTACAAGCATTTAACCTTTATTAACAATCAACAATAAAAATTTAAATTAAATGATAATCACAAAACTTAAGACTATAAAAATTGTTCGAAATGTCCACCCTCAGCTTGAATGCAAGCCTCACATCGACGAACTAAAGATTCGGTCACTCGAAGAATGAGATTTCGATCATTTCTTATTTGGTTAGCTGCATCTTGAATTCTTTCAAGTAACTGCTGATGGGTAGCGATTTCAACATGGTAGACCAGCTGCTTCATGTGTCCCCATAAATAAAAATCCAGAGGATTCAGATTGGGAGAACGAGGTGGCCATGATATTGGACCTCCTTGACCTATCCATTTATCCTGGAAATGTTCATTTAGCCAAGCAGCAACTTGTCTTCCTCTATGTGGTGGTGCACCGTCATGCTGATACCACATATTTTGAATAATATTGAGTTGCACGTCATCAATAAACTCTAAAAGGTCGTGTTCTAAGATAAGAATGCTCGTAACTTCTAAACAAAAACGAATCGGACCCATGTTTATTAAAAAAAATATGTTTAAAATCAAGCAACCTACCATCTGTCAAAGTTTGTCATAGAGCTTGTAGAACACCCTGTATTATTTATTTACAAACTTTATACTAATAATAATTCCCTATAATCTATGAAACGTGATTCGATCTGGTATAAAATTTTATATATTCAAGTGAGGCACTCTCATCATTTTCATTTACGTCATCATCCTACCGCAATTTATTGATGTTTTGAATAGGTTTGCAAGAGCAAATAGGAATTTAATGAACACAATATTATAGTTTAACAACTTATTGATTTCGACGTGTCTATTCTAAAATATAAATGTGTGTTGTAAAGGCTCGTTAAGTTAAGTAGCAGATTTCTGGGGCCCTTTTTAAAGCTAATATCGACATCAAATAATTTTTTCTTAGCATTTTTTAAACACTTTCATGCCAAGAACAACTTAATTGCTATATTTTCCACCTTGAATCGATAACTTCTTCAGAAATTACAACATAAATCTGCCCGTTAACTTAATGAGCCTTTATAATACCCACTGATAACATTTCAGTCAATAAAAAATACCACTTGATGAGTGGGCATCAGTGATGTGCCTTTACGTGTAAAGAATTCATTCTCCACGTAAAGAATGTTAATATTGTAAGGAAGACGTAAAGAATGTAAATAGTAGAAAATGGAGTTATAGTATAAGTTTCCAAAAATCTTCTCAAAGAATCTATAAAAGAATGGACTCGCAAGGGTTTAGAGAACCACTGGGAAACAGCACAAGGCTTCAGGCTGTTTCTGGCCGGTCCGATCGGAAACAGATGGACCAGCATGTCCAGAATGAACCGGAAAGAACTCAGACTACTAGTTGGGGTTCTCACCGGTCACAGCAGTCTGAACAGACATCTACAAGTTATGGTTATCACTCGGGACCCGGTCTGCCCTAAATCCGGAACGAATGACGAGGACTCCTACCATGCGAAGTATATAGAAGCCTCAGGCTCAACATTTTGGGGTTTGAGGAGCTACAAGAGGATGAAATGAAACTCCTCTCATGCAACAACCTTCTGGCCTTTATTAAAGGGTCGAGGAGCTTCGAGTAGGAGTTTCACCATGGTTCGGGTACGGCGAAAAGGGCTCTCGGTGGCCTAGTCGCTTGGGGTGCACCACCCCAATCCACCATATACTACTACTATGGTATAGATTTTGGTTTTGTTTTGATGTTTTATTTTTTTTTTAATAATTGTTCAAGTTATTTTTGCTGTTTAATGCTTGTGTAAATTGGAATTCTATCACACGATAGATTATGGTTGGCAGTAGTCAAAACTTTGCATTGTTCACATTCTTTACATCATTCTTTACATTCTTTACAGCATTTACCTTAAAAAAGGTCCATGAAAAGAATAAATTCTTTACCGGTAAAGAATTTTATGGCACATCACTGGTGGGTACCCTGTATATAGACTCTAGAGGTTACTTACTAACCTCACTGCTATGAAATATTTTAGAACTATGATTGTGACACAGAAAAGAAATTTTATGTACCTACGTAATGTATGACATCAACGTGGAAGTTTTCATATATTCTATTATGAGTCTAAAGTAAAATATTCAGCACATTCATTCAGTACCTACTGGGTTCAGGCTGAGTGTATATGAAAGATTGATCGTAGTGGATAAAATTCTTCAGAGATCGGCTTTGTCGTACTTACACTACGGGAATATACTTCAAAGCATTATTTCTGTACTTTTGATGAAATTTCCAGCTATAATGTCACTAGAACATTGATAATGCACGAGATGTTTAAGGCGGAGAGCTGTTACCAACAAAATGAACTCGAGAAAATTTACGTAAAATTCAAAACGATATTCGCTCAGAAATTTGTTTAAATTGACATAGAAGTCTTGGTGTCATAGTGATTGAAAGCATCCCTTTAAAGGCCGGTCCAGACGCACCGACTAATCGCACGATAAAACGGTCATATAAGTCGTTCGACAAGACGTATTAAAATGGTGCGTCCAGACAGTTTCATCTTATCGTACAAACTTCGTACGACTTTCAGTTTCGCGACGATCGCTATCATGGAAGAAGTAATCCTGTGGTCAATTTATGCTGTTTTTGTTGCAGGCGCAATTATTTGAGAATGGATGTTGAAACTTACATGAATTTGTTAAATTTATTATTATTATTATTACTTCTAGGGTAGGTTCAAAGACCTTGTACTGAAGCTTGCGCTTATTGTACCCCTTTGGATAATAAATTATCTCATCGGCCCATCTCCCGAAAGTATTTCAGTATGAGTCCAATGGGTGCTTGTTCTATTTCTTTTGGTTCTGCCATTTCGGTCCCAAATACTAGAAGTCTAGTTCCCTCTAGTGCTGGGCATTCACACATTAGGTGGTATGGGGTTTTCCCCCTTCCCCGCATCTCCTACAATCTGGGATATTTTTTCTCCTATTATTCAAAGGTTGTTTCATTAGCGGGCAGTGTCCTGTTAAAAGTCCAATTGCCCCTCAGCTGATGCTTACTCAGCTTTTTCAGTTACATCTTCTCTGCTCCCTCTTCCCTTTACCCACCTAGTCGCTTGAACAGCACCCCAGTTAGGTTTAGGTAAGGTCTGCATTGAAGTTGCTCTATTTTCTCCCATGAGGAAAATTAGCTGTTGGCCTTTTGTGTCAGGTTTTCTGTCCACTAGGATCCACGTTTCTGGTTTTTAATACCTGGTTTTGTATCCCCAGTCTTTTTTGGATTTTTTTTCTGGTTCCTCTCTTGGGTCCCTGGTATCCACACTGGTGCTCTTATAGGTTTCGGAACGTCCTTGGTGCCGAGTTTCGCTCCTGACCAGGGTTCTGACTGACCACCCGCACCAGCCAGTCCTCTGTGGCCTGGTCAGCGCAGGAAGCCATGAGGAAGTCCCCTCTAAGCTGCACTCCTGAGAACCTTGGTGAAGGTTCTCCTTCTTTTACATTGTTCCGGTTCCTTGCTGGTCCCGGGTTTTGTTACACTGGGGTTCACCTTCAACCCTAGCTTTCTAGGTTCTCCAGTTTCCCCCTGGTTTTGTAGTTTCTACTGGTTTCTCAGTTTGCTACGAGCGGCTCCTGAGAGTTTTTTGGATGGGTCTTTCTTCTCAGAATACCCTTCCCTTTTTGAATTAGGTGTGTCTTGGTCCATATGGCCCACGAGTAATTTGTTAAATAATTTGTTAAATTTGGTAACGCCACGCATTCAAAAACGAGATAGTTGTATGAGAAAAGCGATTTTACCTCACGAGAGATTAAGCGCCACCTTAAGATTCCTTGCACCCGGAAGAAGTTACAAGGATGGAATTTACAATACTAAAGCAAGCATTGAGTGAGATTATACCTGAGACAATACGACAATATGAGGTTGAATTAATTATAATAAACATAAACATAAAATTGAACGGTAAGTTGCTTCGCCCGTCCACATTCTACGACATGTCGCATCAGTTCTTGGAAAATGATGCCTCGATCTTCAGTCTTTCGATTTAGCTTCCAATCTCATTCCGTTTAGACTAAACGTACGTTTTGCGGTCCGCACATTCCATTTTACTTGATTCATTTTGTCTGATTCGACATGTCGTTCAATTAGTCGTTGCGTCTGGACCGGCCTTTTTAATTTTATCACTTGAATATTAAAATGGATTTTTGTCACATGACAAAAAAATCAAAATTTAATTGACTGTTGGAAGTGTCAAAAAATATATCACCTTTATGTATAATAGCTGAATATAGAGATTGCAAAAAAAATTTAAAATGAGAAAATCACAAATGAGAACTGTGAAATACACCTGAGAAAAAAAAAGAAAAAGTAAAACGGCCCACTGTACTTAATGCTGAATATGTTTTCTCCCAAAAACGACACTTGAATTAGGTAGGCTCTAATGACATCGGACTCCCTGACGTCCCCACCTCTTGAGAAAAATTTTGTAAATAGGATGTCGCATAAAGGTCTTGATGTTAAGATTTTCATTAAAAATATTCGCTTAAGCGACAACATCAATCCAACTTCAAAAACCAAATTACAACAAATCAAAAAGATAATTACCTCGAAGAAAAACTAACTATTTTTGAAATGTAATAATATAAAAATAGGGGAATGAAATGAAGACTCAGGTGCATAAAGAACGCAAACTTATAGAAATGGACATCTAAAAAGGTCCTGGGTCGATCCACATAATATGCGGATCACGTACAAGTCATGTGGGCCATCCAGATGACTGATGTCTTACACAATCACCGTGATGTAAATCACGGACAGCCTCTCTAAGGTGTTGTCTATTTACATAAAACTGCTAAAGAAGTTGAGAAAAAAAGCTGATATTAATTAGTTTTTTTTTAGAAAGTTAGGGGTTTTAGTTTTTAAAAGTAGGAATAATAATAATTTAGGTAAAATTTCCTAGTGGAATGAGTAGATTAAGTGCTCTTGAAATGTATTCAAAATTTGCCAGGACATATTTTACAAAGAGAGCTGGCATTCATGAGATTCCGTCCGCAATTTTAAAAACCCACAGTGGAACAAAGGCAGTTTGGCCAAGTTGTTAGTAATTAAGACGTAATTAAATAACGTAAATCATGATAAAAAGTGCACCCCGCCAAGCGAAGATATGGTAATATCGCCACTTGTTGTTTACTGAAGAATTGTAAAGGGGGTGCTGGAACAGAATCGCATCTCTCGCAGTGTTGACATATTTACTGTTCTCTTAAAATTTTCACAATCCTGTATTAATCAATAGGGAATTAATTACAATTAATATAAATTATAAAATTGTGGTTTTTATTAATAGATCTAATTTTGAAAAATAGACACAAAAAGTACAATCAAATTCAATTTAATTGACTAATACTCAAAAAGATATTACAAATTATAAAATGATGACTATAATTATGAATTATTACGCTTTATGCTGTCATTTTCGAAGTATGTAGGTATATTTTTGTCATTTTGTGATTTCAGGATCTTTTTGTTTGTCTTACATTCAGGTGTCTCTATAATTAATTGAGATGAATACTCTTTTCAGCTTGTCGAGCTTTTGAGAATTCCCGTTTTCAAGACCAAGATTATTAATAATTATTGTACAAATTAATAAACAAATTAAAATATTTCAATATTTGCATTGAAGCAAGAATTTTCAAGAATGAAAAATCAAAATTGAAGCAAGAGGCCACTAACATAAAGATAAAGACTTTTTATTAACAGTACAAGGGCGTTTCAATGTCGCTACCATTTCATGACAAATTCTTTTTTTATAGTTTTTTTTATAGCTAAGACTGATACTTCTTGTAAATTTGTAATATGACCAGTGTTAGTAAGTTGTTTCTTCAGATAAAGCAGAACCATATTTTTTTCTTTCAATAATTGGAGTCTTGAGTTTTGTGTAGGTAATTTTCCAATTTGAGTAGGTACGCATTACCTAAATTACCTAATATTTATCTTCTAACTATCTTCCTCTCTGTTGGGTGTTATTAGGTTAGTTTTAGATTTCGATGCCTATTAAGTTTTGTTGCAGTTTAATAAAGTACTGCAGAGCTGTAAGCTCGTTCTGTGAAGGTCCCATGCAGACTTCTAGAAAAATTTATTATCCATTTATGCAGACGAGACGTCTGGAAGTACCTTTTTGCATTCGACTGTAACGCTTTTACAGGGTTTAAGTGTATTTAGGTGCTGCTTTCATCAATTTTAAAATTGTTTTCTCAATCTAAAATTCTTGGCGACCTTTTCCTTTAAAGTATCGTGTATAGATTCACAGATCTTTATCACTGCAATGGGCACAATTTGATAAGTGCACCGCGCACAGGTGGGAGTGATGACGTTGGAAGTCAGAAAGAGGACATCGGCGAAGCGTACAGGAAGCTACACGTAAAAATTAGCATACAAGAGACCTGAATAAGGGAAATAAGAAGTACTTATCAGGCGATGTTGAAAGAAACGTCTCCTGATTGACTAAAGTACCAGAACGCAAGACTGAAAAAACGGAAGCTGGTCGACGATCATGAGGAAAAGTGGAGACAGGCAGGGGGAACCACAAGGAGCAGCCGCGTGTACGGTTCGCGGAAAGCCTACCTGTAAAGCTACCTTAGTCAAATTTATCGTTTTATCTTTTCCCGTGCCTATGTCTTTTCAAAAAAGTTCGACAGATTCTGGCAGTTTTTCTTCATGAAATTCGAGTTTTAATTGTTATTCGGTAATTAAAACTAGTTGTTCGGTCGTTCCGAGAAACTGCTTTTCACAATTAACTGAGTAGCTAACTTGGCCATTGCTAGTTTTTCGCAGTCAGTAAAAAACTTCTATAATATCTATAACCAAAACATAACGTTCAAATTAACGAGAGTGTTTTCCGGTAAATAATTATACTCTAATTCACATAAACTTCCGGCAGTGACCGATTCCAACATCAAACGCTTCGTGGCAATTTAAATTTCAAAAGACTCTTTAAAAATGAATGCTAATATCCTGTGAATAGCGTCGTTTTAGCAATACTATCTTCAACCTTTCATCTTTTCTTCTAAGCATCAGGTAATGGAATTGATTGCTGCTTGACTGCAGGCTCATCCTTTTGTCCATCCATTTTTTCATCTTAATTCAGAAAGGTATACCAAAAAAAAATGATAGCACCAGCGAATTGAACTGGACGTAAAGCTTTAGCTTTCTTTTGCTTTCCAAAGAGCTCTTGGCAAAAAGAGTTAAAAGAGCCAATCTCCAATATCATACCTCCATGAATGGAGCCGTTTTTATTGAAACGAAGTAATGGAAAGTGATCTAGTGATTCATTATTTCATGTTGTTAATGGTTGTTAAATACCCTGTAAGATTCTGCAAAAGCGGAGGTAAGGAAAATAAGGAAAATAAGTTTTTTTTTAGATCTTGCACTGCTACCTACTTTCATAAAAGCATCAAATTTAAAATTATGTGTATTAAAAAGTCAACTGGCATCCCATAACTTATTTTTTCCTTTTTTTAAGTAGAGAGAGAGTGTAGAAAAACCTGGCTCCTAATTTGATCTCTCTATTCAAGAACTTTCAGATACTTTAAATTAAAAAATATATATATTACGAATTATTTGTCTCTATAAAAAACCTTTTAGAAAAATTACCCACCCAAAAATATCGGCTTTTACCTGCTTTTATCTCCACCCCCACAAGACCACCACCAAAAAGTCTAAAATCTATAAGTTCAATAGATATCGGACGTGAAAAACTATACCAACTTGTTACATTTTATGAGTCAATATTTATGAGTACTTGCTAACTTTTTTCACTACTCGGACTTAGTTCATTGCCAGACCAATAAAACAACCTCCAAATTTGTTAAAAAACTTATGAATTTCGATGAAACATTCACTGTGGAAATGAAAAAATGTTAGAGGAAATTAATATAAAACATTCTCACAGAAATATATTTGAAAACTAGATTAAGTTTAGAATTTCTGATTCATCCTCTTACCATTCCTGCGATCTTAAATTTATGCTATAGCAAAAGATTCCTAGATCAACAGGATGCCAATTTAAATTACAGTATTGTACTCTTTGGGTATAAATCAAGTTCACCAATTATAGCTGCTTTGAATTATTACTAAAGCGTAAAAGCGGCTTCCAATAACCTGAGTGCGCTATCCACTCCAGTGCAAATAATAGAAATAGAACATTTATTTTATCGTCATAGAGTTCCCCGCTCGAAAGTTTTACGTTTACCTGTTCTTGGGAGGTTCTCGCTACTAATTTTACAACTTAGTAATTAAGAAATTCGTTCTTAAGATAATCAGCATTGCTCAAGAACTTATTTGACAACGCACCTCAATGGTAATGGTCTCTTTGTGCTGGAGACTATTTCTGAACGGCATTATTACAGTTGTCGATAGTTTCTATGTCGAATTTCTTTAGTAGGTACCTACTTATTGCATTTGAAAAAGGTTAATCAAGAAGAAATGACACTGGACCGTGGTTTTATGATCTGTAATATATCTCTTAAGCTCAGTATCGAGTTACTTTCTTAAATTGATAAACTCAACAATTTATTGTTACTTTTGAGGGAACGCTGGACTCCAGGCAGAGGTTCCAGCGCTGAATTTACCAATGGGGTCAGCGGACTCATAAAGTCTGCGAGCTACTTTGTATTATTTTGAAAGGTAAAATGACATAATTCAAATGAGAAAGGGCTATTCTGAAAACATGGCTTAGTGTCTCAAAAATATTAAATCCGGCCCTGATTGTCTGAAAGTGTGTCTTATTTCAGATGAATACACCCCTGTAGCAATATTTGAAGGAATAGGGGTTCGAAATTTTGTACAGTCATAGAGATTGATGAGCCATGCACACTTTAAAAAAAGTGTGTGTAACTTTATTTTCTAATTTGATAATTAGAATCCCATGAAAAGTAATAATTTAAAAATTAAGAAATAAATTTTTTTATAATTTTATGAGACCAGAACAATGAAAAAATTCAATGGCGAATTTTGTCATGAAACTCGGTGTATGTGGTTAGAAAAATATTCAGAACAATTTTTTCTCAAAATTTTTAACATGAAGCAAAATATCGATTATTCGTCCTCTTTGCTAACATACAGTAGGCGAGGTCACAGTCTGAATACAGTCTGAATGACTAAATCCTGAATCCTTAAAATAGCGAAAATACAGGGGTGTATTCATTTTGTTAATTTTTCACACACTGTAACGTATAGACTTTTACAATGGCAGTAGGTACTTTTTAAAGGATGCAATCTACTGAATTAGAAAAAATCTTATATAAGTTTTATTCAAATGTTAAACCGTTTTGAGTAAGAAATTTGGAACAAGTTGACAACTCGGTAGACCGAGGCAAGGATAATAGGCGCCAAAGAACGCAATATAGCACAGCCAGAGAGGGAACATCCGTCCTAGCAGCAATCGCGTCACATTTAGCATTCCTGTTTTTAAGCAGAATTTTTGTTCCCTTAACGAGCCAACAAAATCTTTAATAAGAAATTTCAGGACACAGATTGTCGATATAGACCTTGGCAGTGTGCTATACGCAGGGGAAAATTGGTCTACGAAATTCTGTTTTGCTTATTAATGCTTTAAAAAATATGAAATAAAATATAAATTTTTCAGTCATGTACCTAGATGCGGATAAATTTGGAACAAAATTGAAAAAAAATTAGTGGCTTTTGTGTAATATTTATAGTAGGATTAACTTTAAAAAGTCAGATGTGACGTTACACTAACCGTCCGAATTAATATTTTTAATTTCACCAGAAAATGTCAAACAGTTAATTGTCAAGTTGTGAACGAGCGTAAATTATTGAAGGAAATCATTCAAATATGAATTGAACCGCTTACGTCAGTTTGAGAGCCACTGACAACTACATAAAATTTATTCACGTAATTACATTCTATCCTCTGTGTTGTGCATTTAATTCTCATTCAAAACCAATGTTGACGTATACTTATTTATGCGGGATGGAGTGTTTAGACAAACTGGACGGTTACTATAAAAACACGTACATGAAACAAAATAAATCGAACTATCAAAAGGATGTGTATTCTTAATCGATACGTATGACTTTTTAGACTTTATTGGACTATACTTCAATTATTATCATTGCTATATTGCCATAAAAAAGTTAATTCTTGCTTCGCAAAAATTTATCAATTTGTTTTAGGGGGGTACTCTTCAGAACGTGTTAAATTTTACATAGTACCTCAATTTAGGTAAGGAAGGAATACATAATATCCTTAACCTCCCAGATTAAAGTCGAATTTATGCTTTTCGGATAGATAAGTCGCACCAAATAACAAATTTACAAAAACTTATACAGTCCTTAGGCATTCATCCAAGGGCAAATTTTTTTCAAATTTACCAAGATTTAGGTACAAATTTGTAACAAAAAAATTCTTCTTAAAAATTATTTTAGACGATTACTAACTACCGACATAAAGTTCAAAGAACCAGACTTCAAGGTTCAAAGTTCCAGAGTTTCAGGTCCATGTCTGTTACCTATAACAACTGATATACAGGGTGGTCCAACTTAAAACGACAGGACTTTACCAAACGATAAATAACGTTAAAATAATGTCAGTTTCTCTAATACACTTATAGCCGGGAAAGCTTCCTTTTCAAGATGTTGAAGTTTTGGGAAAATAATAATGTTTTGAGAATATTGTTAAAAGGGCTGCTTTAAAAAAATTTAAAATTGGCACGTAGCATGAGCTAAGTATCTTTCATGATTTACGGCTTATGGTGATAAATTGCAAAAACCAGCGGCGGAGATATGGGTGTGCCATCGCCCCTTTTCAAAAAAAAAATTGACGCCACTGACTCTATGGCAAATTTAATAATACTATTCAATGCCACATGCTTTTTAGAACAAAAAAGTACTCTCTTATTTTTTCACAATGGACACCTTTTTCGAGATAATTCAGGTTTTCTTATAAGAAGACACACAATTCAAGAATAATAGACAAATTCTAATCAAATAACTTTTACATAAATAATTAAATAACAGAAATAAACAACACCTAACTAATGTAACAATTATTGTCAGTAACCATAGAGTAAGTGGCGTTAATTTTTTATTTTTTTTTTTAAAGGTGCGATGGCACACCCATATCTCCGCCGCTGGTTTTTGCAATTTATGACCATAAGCCGTAAATCATGAAAGATACTTAGCTTATGCTGCGTGCCAATTTTCAGTTTTTTTTTAAGCAGCCCATTTGACAATATTCACAAAACATTGCTTTACCAAAACTTCAACTGTATCTTGAAAAGGTAGCTTTCCCGACTATAATGTCCGTATTCATCAAACTTCAAAATATAACCCTGGGGTTATATTTTGAATTTTCTGACAGCCGATTGGTCTAATGCTCAAACCCTACGAACGCTACGAATTTTACACCAATGACATGTTCCAAAATATAACCCCAGGGGTTATATTTATTGATAAATACGGGCCATAGTGGGATAAAACATGAAAAGTTAGGATAGGGACATGTAAACCGTTTTTAGATATCTTGAGCCGTTCTAGTTCTAGACTGCTTTGAGGTTGAAAATTTTCGATTTTCACTTGTTTATAACTCATAAACCGCTCAATCTAAATTCCAATGGTTGTACCGAATTGTATTTCTAAATCATTTACCTGCCCAATGACACCAAAATAAGCCTAGGCTGCCATTTAAAAAAATTCAAGATGGCGGCCTCAGACAAACGCCAGTCGCACAAAACAAATGAAACTCACATGAACGTTTTTATTTGTAATGTCAACTGTCAAAATGTCAAATCTAAATGTCAAACCCCCTCTGCGTAATCCCGCTTGGTGCAATACTTTTTACGCACCCATGTATTTCAGTGCATGGGTTTTATAAAGGCCCGTTAAGTTAACAGGCAGATTTTTGTGGCATTTTTAAGCTAATATCGGCGTCAAATTACTTTTATTAACTTTTTTTTTAATAATTTCCCGTCAAGAATAACCAAATTGATAAATTTTCCCCCTAGAACCGATGCCTTCTTTCTAAACGGCATCAAAAATCTACCAACGAGCTTAATGAGTTTGTATAATACTCGCTCAGTATATATCATTTATAAATAACTAATATTACCGGGAATAAAATATTCATCACATTTTTCCATTTTAATTTAAATTGAAATAACAAAAATTGCGGGATTCGAATAAGTAATGTCAGCTGAACTTTGAGAAGATAGGATTTTTTAGGTTAATGGTAATTCCGTCAGTACCTAGCAGTTTCGCTAAGTGTTAATAAAGCTCGTCTTCAAAGTTAAATTGAAATCAAAATTCAAAATGGAATAATTACGGAAGTGAGGCGAAACGCAAAAGAGCGTGAGAACGCAAAGCAGATGGGAAATGACCGCCAGGTTTATGAAGATTCGTCAGAATAAAGAGGGTTCACATAAAATGGAATCTGTTTGCACTTTTATCGTCAGTCGTGATTATTGCTCACAAAGAGAATAATTTATTTGATAATAAATAGTAATTTTAAAAACTACCGGTGAAATAAATTCCTCTCGTGATTAAGGAATTAATTTTAATAACATCTGAATATTCCCAACAAAAAATTGATCTTAAAACAGACTATAAAAAGACAATCCGCATGTTGGGAACACCGATTCAAAAAAGTGAAACGTATTTTAGTTCGCATCAGTGGAAGCACCTAATTAAAATACCATGAAAATATATGCGCGAATTATTTCAATTTGCCCTTGAGGGAAAGTAAAGGTTTTTAATTTTTACTCAAGAAAGTCAACTGGGTTATTATAGTAACAGCGGGAAATTTTACACTCTACTACATCTTGCATAATTTGGAACGGATATTTTTAATTTTTTGGAATTTGTTTTATTTTTATTTAATATTTAAATTTTCTTTGTCGATACAGTAAGGTATAGTTCTCACAAGGAAAGCGAGAAAAAGAAAGATATGAAATTCAACGGAGAAGGCTGATGAAGGTAAATTTTGTCCATCACATTTGACGTAGTATAATTATTATTCAAAGAACTTCACGTTGATATTAAAATCAGTCAACAGGATGCTGTGATATCTGATAGGACTAGCAGTATCACCATGTGATAATCTTTTAAGGATTGTAGGATCGCGATATAATAATAATTGTAAGGATGGTATAGAATCACCAGGTCATAACCTGGGAGAACTTCGTCACTTAGTCACTAGTCATGATCGATTGTGTACTTATATCTTGATTGATTGCTTCTTAATTGCTTCAGTTCTTCATTCTTAATTGTATTTCCTATGCTTTTATATTGCCGGCCAGTGTCATGTTTATTCATAGAACTATTTATCTGACCACGGTCACTGTTGTCGCTGAGAAATAGTATTCCTTATAAATATTACTATACTATTAACATCATACAATTCCAATTGCACTCTCAAAGAAGGTACAATTAAATGTTACACTAAAGGCTCCAAAACCGTCGAGGGAGTCAATGGGCCGCGTACCAAGTACCCCAAACTCCTGAGAACATCCTCAACTGACCAAATAAACATCGTCAGAAACTATGAAAATAGAGAAATTGAACTATTGACGGATTTAAGCGCTCAGCGCCATAAGACTCTTAGCTCTTCGGTTATCAGTCCCAAAATGACTTGGTGGTGCCTGTAAAAACTCGCGATTCTCGAGTTCGTGGAAATGTAACGATCACCGGAGATCGTTCCCATGCAAACTTCTCATTAGAACAACATTCCCCGCTATCTTGATTGTATTCTTGAATACGCGCGAACTCGAACCATCGACTACTTCCAGCGAGAATTCCTCTCAGATTTTGACCAATAATAGTAGAGCGCATTATGAAACAAGACGGCGCACGCATGTTTGAAATAAATTCTAATTTCCTCCATTGTCGAATCCTCACGTTTTTGTCTTCTTTATTACTATTATTATGGCTATATGGCAACATAGACGAGAAGTTTTAGAGACAAAGGCAAGATTTCTTATTGCGTATTTATTTGACTCGCAACGTTAAGGCATGTTGAGTGTTCCAGTTGTGATTTCATTGTGTTAATAATAATTTTCTGTAGATCAAAATCGATGTCAGTAACTGACAGTAGATACTAAAAAGCTATTTCGGAGAAGCGGCGAGCAAAAAATTCCTCTCGAAACATCAGTTTCTGCTTGCCATGTAAATAAGTGAGAGCAGTTAGTTTCCTAGATCGCCGTGTGAAGTGAGCGAACGACTGGTTCGAGAATACGGTTGACCGGTTTTCATGAGAACTCAACTCTCACGTAGGAATCGGCTCCCTCGGACTCGAGTTATAAGGTCATACTGGAATTGAAAGAACTGAATGCGCCCACTCATTGGCAAGAAATGGATCATCAAAATCCTCTACAGGACCAGGGCCATTCTGTGACTTCAAAGACACATTATACAAGGCACAACTCTGAAAGGAAGAAGAAAAACTAAGAGAAATATATTAGAAGAACCTTTCTGGGTTGAGACAAGCCAACTTCTCGGAAACTTCAACCAGAGAGGTCGAAGATACTCCTCGACATCAGTAAGGAATGTCTCAGTTACTCAGGATCTGTCACCATGCTTCTGTACTCAAGTTCTAAGATTTTATGAAAAAGTGCTTATTGATTTGCAATGGTTGTGTGATAAACTCGCAATCTCGGCATGCGATAGATTGGGTTTATTGGTCCATTAAGGTCAGGATCGCCATTCAGTAGAAGGTGGTGGAGCGGTTGGAGACACTTACTTGGTTTTAATGGTTTTTATTAACGATTAACAAGTACATGGTTAAACTTAACTAATAAGATTAATTGAATACTGATTAATCGAACTAATCAGCATCATGATAATAATAATACTCCTCTGTTACATTACATATCTAGCTCTATTTATATTCTATGTGGTTCGAGGTCGCTGGAGGTGCTTACATGTCTAGAAACTCAAAGACGCTTAAGTCGGCAGGGCCGCGTGATTGTTTATAAACAAGTTTGTTTTATTAGTTCAATGCCAGGCTACGCAAGACATCTGTTTGTATACTTTAATTATCTTATTGATAATATTTAGTTGTTACCAATTCAGATAATAATCTTTGGTTTCCCTTACAGTTGTTTATGAGAGTCCACCCCGCTTTGATGGGATTTTCAGATCCACTGATGAAGATGTCGTTGCAACTCCTGATTTCCTGTCTCACGCAGATACCTGAACCATTGCTTCAGACCGCATAGCTGAATCCTGAACTGATGGTTGGACGTGTTTATCAATAGATTTAGGCGATTAATAGTGTCGTAGAGTTGGCGAATTTCTCCTTGGCTAGATCTCCTGAGTGAGAAGTATTTGTCGAAGTAGAATGAAAGAGTGTTAATGACACAGGAGTATTTCAAATTAGTATCAAAGGCATCCAGAACCTCTTGCCAGCCCAAACGCCGAAGTTCGTTTTGCAGCGGAGCTCAAACGGAATCAAACTAAAAGAAGAACTAAAAAACTTAGAAAACTGAAAGCTAAAAACTAAGAAAGTAAAATAAAATTTAAGAGAAATCTATTGAAGGGACCTCTCAGGGTTGAGACAGACAATAACTCCTCGGAAACTTCAACCGAGAGAGGTCGAAGGTACTCCACAACATCAGTAAGGGACGTCCTTGAACACTGACGGGATTCCTGTCGGGACATTGTAAGCTCAAGGAAGATCTCAAGAAGGTAGACCTAGAAGAGAACGGCGACTACAGATTTTGCAGAAACGGAGACGAGACACCTCGTCCTCTACTGCTGAACTGAACTCAAAAGAAGAAACGCTCTTTGTCAACACCGGCAAAAGCGGAAGGTAGGGAATCTTACAGACCTGTATCCTCTCAAAATCCTCAAGTTTCTCAAGGAAACGGAAAGGGTGCTACATTAATGGAATGTCATACCAAGGAAGCATAGTAGAGTGACCCTCAATAATTTCAATTACAACTAGGTACAATGAACATTGAACATCTAATGTTTATTTAGATGATACAAGCTCTTATGTTCAAATATCGTCATAATACTTGCTTAAGATATAATATACAGCGTGTCCCAGCTTATTCGAAGCGGTCTCTGTAGGCCAAACGATGGATTTTTTCCAAAAAATTTTTGCAAATTCAAGTACAGGATCACAATGGCCATAATTTAAAATTATTTTGGAGTATACAGAGTGTCCCATATGAGAGTGGCATATCAAAGCTATGTTTTTTTAAATGGAATGCTCCCATGTTATTGCATTTTTAGATTGTCTGAGAATAGGAAATAAGATTGGCTTTTACAGTTGGTGTTTAAATTCAGAAGTTTTTGAGTTATAAACAAGTGAAAATCGTCATTTTTCAAGTTCAAGGCCCTGTACAACGAAAACGGTTCAAGATAGAGAAAAACGGCTTACATGTCCCTATTTTACTTTTTTATGTACTATTCTATGGTATAGAAACATTTGTACTTTCTTTGATTTTATTATTTGGCGACGCGTGGAGAAATCTCAGAATTTTTCAAATTTTTATCACCCTGTATAAACATTTTATCTACATCATGGGATAGTACATGAAAAGTTAAAATAGGGACATGTAAGCCGTTTTTCTCTATCTTGAACCGTTTTCGTTGTACAGGGCCTTGAACTTGAAAAATGACGATTTTCACTTGTTTATAACTCAAAAACTACTGAATTTAAACACCAACTGTGAAAACCAATTTTATTTCCTCTTCTCAGATAATCTAAAACTGCAATAACATGGGAGCATTCCATTTAAAAAAACATACTTTTGATATGTCACTGTCATATGGGACACTCTGTATACTCCAAAATAATTTTAAATTATGGCCATTGTGATTTTGTACTTGAATTTTCAAAAAGTTTTTTGAAAAAGTCCATCGTTTGGCCTACAGAGACCGCTTCGAATGAGCTGGGACAGCCTGTATAGTTGCTTTACATGCCTATAATAATTGTAGAAAATTGAACTTTTTTAACAACTTTGAACAAACCAGTTCAAAGTAACCCCAATTTTGTATCCAAATTATTTTTTTATATACTATTTCATTATTAAATATAAAAATTTTGATACTTCCAGTCTGTAAAGATAATCTTGAACAGAGGTAAGAGTACGTCGAGTAACTTCTTTTAAATATAGCGACAATTAATTTTCAGAATTTGCCGCAATTACTCTTATAATAGTTAATCGATGGGACACTTAATTTTGCGTAAGCGACATAGTTATTGTCTGACGCCCTCAAATACTATACAAACTGGCATATAATGCCTTTGTGAATATTTGATGAACTCAATAGACACAATAGGAGGTAATTAATAATCACTTAGCATCGTCATTATCCATTATGTGTCAAAAACAAACATCTAGTAAAACATGGCCCTTGCTTAATTATCTATACTAAGACATTAACAATAATCAAATTATTTTTCAACATTTTATTTATAAGTAGTTCTTGTCAATGACTCATCCATGTAAATATAAATATAAAAAGTATCTGTTTAAAAAAAACCGCTCTTCTTTTTTATTTTCTTTGTCCGGATCTTTTAAGAATTAAAATGAGTAGAAATCGACATGTCAATTTTGTTTACAGTTATTGCAGTTTCCGTGGTGTTACCTTATTTAATTTCAATTGTTATTGTAGGCAACTTTTCTTACACTCCTCGCACAGTCGCGGATTTTAGATCGACTACCATCTGAGACTGAGCGGGTGTTCTGAATCAACGTACCATAGTTTCTATTGCCAATTGTCATCTCCCAGTTATGTCAATCTTTTGGCGTTAGCAGACTTCTCGACTACGAGAATCGTAAATTAACTTCTTCCCAATTTACCTTAACCTGCGATTGAAACAGGTCATATCATCGCAATAGGCTGCTGAAACTATTTTAAAATTAGTTTCTTACTTTATATCTTCCATCTTCATCCGTTGGTAAGTATGATTATTAACACCTTTTTGAATAGTGAACCTGTGAATTACTTTATTTATCTATTAAATTAAATAATTGCCTCATAAATTATTTTACTAGGATCTGCACGTTGCTTCACATAATATTCAGTTTAATGATTATCAAGTCAAGTTGGACTTTAGAATAGCCGTGCAGAAACCGATTCGCTGCTGTTGCTTTACTATGAACATTCAGTGATTGAGCAGTGATTTTATAGCCTTTACCTGGGAGCTGATTTACCTTTTTTGGGGGCATTCGTCGTTCCTGAAGCAGACTTGTCGTTTGTGGAGTCATCCGTCACTTTCTACGCGACTATCTTAGAATCCGGAGCTCAACTCGCCACCGTGACAGTCCACCTGGTTGAAGCTTTACTCCAAAGGAATCGTCTAGCACCAGCACCACACACAATTATCAAGTAACAATAATAATAATAACAATAATAATAATAATAATAATAATAATAAGCCCGCAGGGGTATCTCACTGAGATATTTGGGGAGTGACGACCCCACGGACCCGAGTTACCTGGCAGTAGGTTTAAAATGCAACCTGCCTCGGCAGAGCAATGGAAAGAAGAAATAATAAAACCCATACCGGCTCGGACGTCGCCCGGGTTAACAAGGTCCGCGTTCGTGAGTTAGGCAGAGGCTCAAGTTCGCAAAATCGGCTACAGTCTCCCTTGGCAACCGGTGGTGAAAGCAGCGCCGGCCCAAGTGTGGTTACTGCAATGCCCCCACTAGTGGGGAGGTCTGGGCCAGCTCACCAAGCCCAACTCGACCCTGGTGTTTCTACTGGACTCCAACCGGAGACCACCAAGGCGGGAAAACAGAGGGTGCGCATGAAGTGGACGAATGAAATGAACAGCTTTATTATTATGCGCACCTATTACACAGTCACAAAACTTGAAACAGACAAAACACAGTACAGACAAATATTACACCAAGAATTCACAAAACAGTACCCAAACGCACAGGTCACGGAGCAGAGGATAGCTGACCAGCGAAGAGCAATCGTAGCACGTAACCTCATTCCGCAGATAACACTCGAGAACATTAAACAGCAGGTTGCTCAAGAGTTGCAACAACGGGAAAATACTACAAATACGCAGATAGAAGAAACCGCAAGTACACCTCAGGAAGACAACAGAGATGCAACATTAGCATACAGCCTCACGGAAGAAACAATAAATACACAGGAGACCATGGACACTGAGCTTGTTGAGGCCCTTGAGAACTCATTGCAAACAGCATTGTTACAATTCACAGGAACGGACCCAGCAAAAAGACACAAAATACCCAAGATACATACATCATCTAAACTCGAAAAAACTCTTCTATACATGAATAAGTATATACTCCCACAACATATATGAGAAGATTCCACACTGACAGATACACACACACTGATATATACTGCAGCAGTAGCGGTAGTTAGGTATCATGGCCTAAAAACAAGACCTCAGGACTCGCAGACACAACATAAACAAAACAAACCGGCCTGGGAGCGTCGGCTTGAATCGCAGATAGACGAAATTCGACGAAATCTGGGCCGACTCACACAATATCTACAAAATAATAGATCCAAAACACTGATGAAGCATATGCACCACATTTTCAAGACAGTAAAAACTCACACAAAACATGAACATCATAACCAACACATCACTGAATACATGGACACCTTAAAACAGAAACTTGCAGCCAAAACGCAAAGACTACGTAGATACAGAACATGCACTCAGCGAAAACAACACAACAAACAGTTTACAGAAAACGAAAAAATATTCTATAGAAACATGAATCAAAATAGTTCACAGAAAAGTAACTATGAAACACCCACAAGAGAAGAACTCACACGATACTGGTCGTCCCTTTGGTCCAATCCGGTCCAGCATAGCAAGGACGCGAGTTGGATAGAGAGGAGGAAAAACATACACAAAACATCACAGACATGCAATTCAGCGAGATTACACCACGAGACATAAGCGATACAATCAAAAACATTCATAACTGGAAGGCACCCGGGATAGACAACATCCATAACTTCTGGTACAAGAAGCTCACATGCCTACATCCGAAACTGGCCACACATTTTACAGATATCCTCAATAATCCGCAGAACACACCTGCATTCTTTACACAGGGCATCACATATATGATGCCAAAAAACAATAATACAGAAAACCCTACACAATACAGACCAATAACATGTCTCCCAACAATTTACAAAATTCTGACTTCAAACATAACAAACAAAATATACTCTCATCTGGAACACAATAACGCATTTACAGAACAGCAGAAGGGATGCCGCAGAAACCACATGGGATGCAAGGAACAACTCCTTATCGACTCAGTGGTTCTGCGTCAGGCACATAGACAACATAGACAATTAAACATGGCATACATAGATTACAAAAAAGCATTTGACAGCACACCACATACTTGGCTGATACACATATTAAACATTTACAAAATTCACCCCACGCTCATCGCCTTCCTCGAGAACATTATGACACACTGGAGAACTACACTACGTCTTACGCTCAATAAAACAACTATAACTACAGAAGAAATACCTATACGTCGAGGCATATTCCAGGGGGACTCATTGAGTCCACTGTGGTTTTGCCTTGCCTTGAATCCACTCTCAAACATGCTGAATAATTCAAATTATGGATTCAACATCAGAGACAACAAAACAACGCACTATACTCTGTCGCATCTGCTATACATGGATGATATAAAATTATACGCATCCACACAAACACAGCTGCAACATCTGCTGAAAATTACACACACATTCTCACAGGACATACATATGGAGTTTGGGTTGGAGAAATGTAAAACTCTCAACATCGAAAAAGGAACCCTGGTGGCAGGTGAATTCGCTCTTGAAAATGGCGACAAGATTGAATCCATGGAAGAGGGCGAGGTCTATAAATATCTTGGTTTCCAGCAGGCCAAGCTCACAGAACATACACAAATAAAACAAACACTAAGAAAAACATACATAAACAGACTAAACCAAATATTAAAAACAAAACTGAATGCCAAAAACACAATAAAAGCAATAAACACATACGCTGTACCGACACTGACATACTCGTTTGGAGTCATACAATGGACACAGACAGACTTAGAAGACCTCCAGAGGAAAACCCGAACAACACTCACAAGACACAAACAACATCATCCTAAATCAGCCACAGAAAGGCTAACTCTACCTAGAGACATGGGGGGAAGAGGCCTTATTGACATACCCAATCTGCACCACAAACAGATAAATAATCTTCGAGAGTTCTTTCACGCAAAACAAACCACGTCCAAACTACACAAAGCCATAAATATCGCAGACAGAAACAACACACCTTTAAACCTACATAACAAAAACTTGGAGCTACACATAACAGATAATAATACAAAACAGCAGTCGTGGACCCAGAAGGAACTCCATGGGAGACACCCCCATGAGCTGAGCCAGAACCATGTCGACAAACAGGCGTCGAACAAGTGGCTTAGTTGTGGGAACCTTTTTGGGGAGACCGAAGGGTTCATGATTGCTATACAGGATCAAACAATAAATACTAAAAACTACAGAAAACATATACTCAAGGACACCACAATCACAGACGATACATGCAGAAAATGTCATTTATCACAGGAAACAATACAACACATTACAGCTGGATGCAGGATACTTACACAAACCGACTATCTACATAGACACAACCAGGTGGCGAACATTATACATCAAAAACTCGCAGATCAGTACAAACTCATCGACATGTATACACCATATTACAAATACAACCCGCAAACAGTATTAGAAAATAGCACTCACAAATTATACTATGACAGAGCCATCATCACAGATAAAACAATTCATCATAACAGACCAGACATCACATTAATAGACAAAGAAAACAAAAATACATATACAGGGTGGTCCAACTTAAAACGTCAGGACTTTACCAAACGATAGATAACGTTAAAATAATGCCAGTTTCTCTAATACACTTATAGCCGGGAAAGCTTTCTTTTCAAGATACAGGGCGTTGAAGTTTTGGGAAAAAAATAATGTTTTGCGAATATTGTCAAAACGGCTGCTTTGAAAAAATTGAAATTTGGCACGCAGCATGAGCAAAGTATCTTTCATGATTTACGGCTTATGGTGATAAATTGCGAAAACCAGCGGCGGAGATAAGGGTGTGCCATCGCCCCTTTTCAAAAAAAAAATTGACGCCACTGACTCTATGGCAAATTTAATAATACTATTCTATGCCCCATGCTTTTTAGAACAAAAAAGTACTCTCTAACTTTTTTCACAAGGTGCACCGTTTTCGAGATAATTCAGGTTTTCTTAGGTAATATCCGTAGCTATTTTAAGAATAACAGACAAATTCTAATCAAATAACTTTTAATTAAATAATTAAATAACAGAAATAAATAACACCTAACTAATGTAACAATTGTCAGTAACCATAGAGTCAGTGGCGTCAATTTTTTTTTTTAAGGGGCGATGACACACCCATATCTCCGCCGCTGGTTTTCGCAATTTATCACCATAAGCCGTAAATCATGAAAGATACTTATAGCTCATGCTGCGTGCCAAATTTCAATTTTTTTAAAGCAGTCGTTTTGACAATATTCACAAAACATTTTTTTTTTTCTCAAAACTTCAACACCCTGTATCTTGAAAAGGAAGCTTTCCCGGCTATAAGTGTATTAGAGAAACTGGCATTATTTTAACGATACCTATCGTTTGGTAAAGTCCTGACGTTTTAAGTTGGACCACCCTGTATAATAGATATAGCGATACCCAATACACACAACTTGCAGAAAACGGACACCGAAAAACATACAAAATACATAGATCTAGCACAGGAGGTGCGGCGCCTCTGGAGGATGGACAGGGTAGTCATCGTACCGATAGTCTTGTCCTCTACAGGGGTTGTACCATATACACTACATAAAAGCTTACAGACACTCAAAATGCACAAAAATACGTACATAGAACTACAGAAAGCCACAATAATAAGTACATGTCACATCGTTAGAAAATTTCTGTACGCAGACATACAAATAGATGAACATCCAACACATTTAACAGAATTGACACAACACACAAACTAAACACATGTAGTAGAACTTCTATGGCGACCTTGTCTTGGTGATAGCCCGACATGGTTGCTTGCCGCCGGGAGATGAGACCCGAGATGCTACATATATGCAGAAGAAATAATAATAATAATAATAATAATGTTTATTTTTGAAGAATATTACATTCTTTATAACTATAATACTACAATATAATACTTAATTAAATCTACATTAAATCAACCTACTTTCGTATACATTTTTTTCCTATACTAGCTAATTATTTCTTTTTGCTTATTTTGCACTATCATGTTTTATTTTTATTCTCAATACCTATGTTTATGTCTAAGATCGCGTGGTCAGTAATTTTATCATCGTTATTGTTATTTACAATATCCATTTCATACCTAGACTTTGATTTCCATTGATTTCTATCAAATATTCACCATTTTCTTCTTTTTCTGTTCTATTTTCTTCTTGTATACACCACAATTTACATCAAAAACGACATGACTTACATCCATATTCAAATTCAATTTTCTATTCACCTCAACACAATTGATACATTTCTTCTTTTTTTCGCAGTCTTTTGATAAATGTTCTCCACTGCATCTGAAACAAGCCATTCTATTTTTACATGCTTCTTTTTTATGATTGTATCCCCCACAATTGAAGCATCGCTTTATATATACGTGCTCGTAAACATAACAGCGATCCCAACCAACGTTAATTTTTTGCATCTCCATTATCTGCTTGAACGATGACTCATCCACTTCTGCAATCAAGTCCCAGTATCTCTTTTTCTTTGTTTCTAACAATTTAACTATCTTTATTTGACTCACATAGTTGTTCTGTTGTTTAATTTGACTGATTATTTCTCCATCTTTATTTACTTCACTCAGTCCCACATATTTTTATTCTTCTTTTTACCTTCTCAATCATATATCTGCTTTATAATCTGTCATCTTCTTACTAACTTCTGCTTTGAGATTTTCGCCATCCTGTTTTGTTTCACAATTTACTATAATAGCACCACCTTTTGTTTTCTTTATGCTTTTCACTTTGTTGGAGACAGGATCAACAGTATCCCTCAATTACTTTTCAATTTTTTCATGTTCGTTTTTAACTTCATTTTTATTTATCTCATTTTTAGGTTTAATAATCACAGGTGTGATTGTTTCCTTAATTGCATCCTTATAAGGAGCTAAGTAGGTACTTAGTGAAATTCTATGTAACAATGCCACTGCCACTACCCTAGAGTTTTAAGATTGTTGAGTGCTGCTACATTAGCACTGTTATAGTATAAGTTGTTAAGTTTGTAGATAGGTATAAATAATTCCATATTAAGACAATATTTATTAATATAGCATAACAAAGTTTATTTGTATTCTTCAAATAATACATTTCTTGAACATGTACATATAGCGGCTTGTTTTGATTAAATCACGACGAAGTTGAAAAGATCCGTCTAGGCGTGAATAATTTTCTTGAATACGTCGTAATGTCTTACTTGATTTCTATAAGGGTATTTTATATGAATAGACATTTTGATTCCGTTCCTTACTAACAGGAACTGATTAATTTACATTCTAAATAACCTAATAGGTAACTGGATACTCGCTTCTCTTTTGCACATATATTATGAAGTTACCTCTACATCGCATCGGAAGAAGTAACGACTCACTAATTCAAGAGACGGAGCTGAAATTAGAGATGTAGGACAACTTCAGAAGTGGCGCTGTCATATTCTTCAGAGAGTAGGCGCGAATAAGAGGGACCTAACGATGCAATGAATATTTTATTAATTCAGCCTTTGAAGAGAACTCGCAAGTTTAGATAGCTCGCTTGAGTTTTAACATCTATGGAGAAGTGTATGGGCATAATCATGCTCTATGCTCTGTAATCGCTACGAAAAAGTGAATATAAACTAGGCTAGATTGATGTAGGTACTTATAGAACTCAAGTAAATGAGAGGTTTATTCATATTTGAGACAGTCTAACTTCTGTCCGTAATTTTTCAAAAGTTCGCGATGTAGCAGGTAAGACGATAGATGTCTTTAATACTTTAAAGAAGCTTTCATAACATAGCTTGGATTGACTAAATGATTTAGATTAGATAAACGTTTCACCCCAGAAATCCGCGGAGAACAGGAGGTCAAGCATGTGTCTTGTCAAGGTTCCTTCCCGGTAAATACAGTGCAGGGAATTTGCATAAGCAACTTGCCAGGACAGAAGTGGGTCTCTGGAGGCTCGAGAACAGCCCCACTGGAACCGTGTTGTCCCGACCCGGCAGCCCAGCCAGAATAAGTGATAAGCAAGGACGAGCAGTGCAATGTCATACCCTCGGTACGGTGCTAATGTTAGCCAAGAGAGAAATGTGGAATAGTTGCTCCCACAAACTTTTAAATGAAGGAAAGGTTTCATACTTTTGAAAATAACGGTAGGTAAATGCTGATTTTTATTCCAAACGTTATATGCTTTAAGACAACACCTGGCCAGCTATCTTTAGAGTAATGCATCATGATAAAAATTAGGTATGACACATCCGGAGGTATGGGAATTTATCGGACTGCCGACCCACAAGAGGGTGAAAGATTGTTGCAGGGTTACAGGATGGATTTCCTAACTATGTCGTTAATGTGACTTGGAGAGGGGATTAGAACGGGTGAGTTATTACACATTGCAAAACGAGCACTGAAGGTGTGACAGGCACCCAGGTCAGGAAGAGCAGTTGACCTCATCCGTCCTATTCAATGCCAAGGCGGATAATAGCCCGGGATGTGATTTAAGAGACATATATTTAAACTAAAGGAAAATGTCAAAAGTTCACTTCTGCTTTCATGGTAAAAATTTGTGAAGTGTTTGATCCTTAAAATTGTTCCTGAACAAGCTAAATAATTAGATAATGATTCAGTTTAACGTTGGAAGATGAACATTTTTTCTTTTTTGGGAAATGACCAATAAATTTATGGCCAATTTTGCAATCACTAAGCGCAGTTGTAAAAGTAGCTGTTTTGCATTTTAGGGCATATTTTACTAAAAATTCTCTGCATAAAGCTGGGTGTAAATGAGGGCGGCGTGTAAATGAGGGCGGCAGTCTTGGGAAAAATTGAATCTGGAAAACTGTAAAATGTAAGATTTTGACTGTTTACAGTTTTAGATTCAATCTTAGGCAAGCAATTTGTTTCCAAAGCCGACTGCTGACATGATAGTAAGAAGAGATTTCTTTGACGGCAACTTAATTTTTCTTTGCATAGTTATAAATTTAAAGGGGAGGGGGAGACGTTTGACACAATAATAACGACCTTAGGAGCTTCAAAAAGATTCAATTCGAGGGAAAAATCATTTTAAGAATTTTTTAGACAAAAGCTATCTCTAAATTGTTTTAATTTTTATTGTTTTGATTGTTTAGGTTTAAATTTTGTTTTTCATTTGATACTTTCCTTTTCTTTAATAATAATTATTGTTTGTTTTAATAATTGCTTTTTATTTGTAATTTATATCATATTTGTATGGTGGCTTACATACTAAGACATCTGCCTGTGAAATTTCATCAGAATCGACGGAAATATGGAACGACATTAAAATAACCGAGGTAGATACTTAAAGTAGGTACCTACTTAAAATTCTCAGAGCAATTCACTGACCAGCCAGAGTGCTCTTGAGATTGGAAATGTTTCACAAAAGAGCAAACGGAAACCGAAATTCCCAACAGAGCAACAAGTGTAACTCATCTGCCCATCAAAATTAAATTATACTTCCATCCACTCCCTTTACATTTGACTACCGTTGACTCATACATGCAGTGGTCAAGGATGCGGTAGAGGCGAATACCACCCAAAATTATCACTGCCATAGATCAGCAGCCGCTTCTGGCTGACCGCCCTCATTAACACTGCACAACACCTCGCATATTCGCGCCTAATGTCCGCCGATCTGCAGATTACATGTGTAATGCCTGGAATCCGGACCGGACACTCCGGGAAGAGAAGTGCGGGTTATATGAGAGAATCATTACCGAACGATGGGGGAGAGAAAGGATGGAAAACTGTTATAAAATACTGAAAATGTGATTTTTATCTTCATTTGGGTTTTGTTACTACAAGCAAAAATTTATTTTAGTGCGCGGCCTATATTATAAAATATACAAGGTGTTTCTTATTTACTTTAAATAAAATCAATCCTGGAATATCTTAGATCCTATGAACTTAAGTGGCAAAACTAAGTCTGATTTCTCTGTCTTAGTTTGATTTCTCTGAGATTTAAAATTCTTGTAAAATGTTTCCGTCTTGTTCTCATGTCTTTTTTTTTTTTTGTTTTCTCTAGAGTTCTTTAAAGACTGCCTCGAAAATCGTAAGTGCAAAAACACATGCAGAAAGTTAGGGTGGAAAAAGAAACTCCTCACGAGTTTTAAAATCAGGAAACCTAAGGTAGTCCAAGCAAAGTTCTTGGTACAAAATACAATTTTTTGAAATTGTAATGATATTAAATAATATCAAATTTGTATGAAAAAATCCATATAAATGAGGTAGTATAAAAGATATCACCAAAAATTTTACTCTGCATGGCGCTCCCCGTTTCATTAAAATCCAACATATTTGTTCTTCCGCAAAGTCCCAACTTTTTATAATTACACAAATAGCCTTCACACTCTGAACAGGGAGTTCCATTTTTGTACACTATTTCATCCTTTAAATTCCCTCTTGGAGAGAACGCGCAAAGAGAATACACTTTTGCAGATAACACATCTAGAGCCTGCCCGCAGCCAACTTGAATAGCTTTACTCCAAATTAATTGAGTGAAGTCATTCCTCTTGCCTCCTACTTCAATGTCCGTGGATTCAATTTCTGATTTATTCGCTTCCCAAGCTTTAAGTATGGGCTCGATTTCAATTTCACCCTCCTCTCTTCCGTATTCCGTGATCAGCAGCAAAATACTCATGGTGTTGTAATAATGCGTCAAGTTGCAATGGGTGAGGTTTTCAATAGAAACAGGATTGCAAGTGTGCAGGTAACATTTAGCCACGAACTCTAATTCTCTCTGGTAAGATAGGGACATCATGTTTGCCGCCTGGGGTAAGTCAGTAAGCCCGAGGGCGACATTGTTTCGGATATCGTTGAGAGTAAACACAATTTTTCGCCTGAATTGTGGGTTTGGCTGGACGAGAATGCAATTATCGATGGCTAAACAGTTCCATTCCTTCTGGCAAACTTTAACTTCTTTAGCTTCGCCATCAGATTCACAGCTCACAGTGCAATAGTTATATCTGGGAATTCCACCATTGTACATATTTACGTTTGAAATTTGGATTATTTGAATGATCTCGATCAAGAGTGGCACGTAGAATAAAACCTTATGTCTCATTGTATTAAGAAGAATTAAAAATTATGGTATAAACAATTTTACTTGTAGAATAATAATGAAGTGAGTAACTGAATGATTGATGTCAATGTCAAAATAATATGAAAATTATGTGGACTTTCCCCAGAATCATAGATTATTTGGTCCATGTTCTGGTTGAAGTTTCTCCAATGTGAATGTCTTTTCCCACTAGTAACGTGCTGCTATGCAATATTGCTTTGCAATTCACAAAGTTGTTATCGTTGCAAATATTTTTATTTTGCTTCTAAATAGAATGCGTCCTGAAATAATACTTATTGAAAAAGCAGAAGCGCCTGAATAATTTAATACTTCGATTAAAAAGAGGGGACGGAAATGTATCACTTTAGATTGAAAGCAACCGCGATATTTTATTTAACACCCCATCTAAGAAAACAACATCTAATTTCTAAATAAACCCTCTATAATGGGTTGTATCCCCAGAGCAACCGAAATCTCACAGTCATCCCCCTTCACAGTTTGCTCCTACTAATATTGAATCATAGGAATGTCGCGCTAAGACAGCTGTGTGGTAGTTCCCGAAGGGATTTGAACATGGCCCAGGCCAGGACGTTCAAGGGCTATAACATTCCTAGAAGCGGAACTTCTGAGAAGGTTTTTCGCAATATTTAGCAGCGTGTATGTATGTACCATAATTTATAATTAGGCAAATCTTAATTTTTCGTTTTCCTTAATTTTTTTATACAATATACGAAATTTCGGTTTCCAAATTTTTCAGGATATATCAGCAACGACTTACGCTATGCTAATTTTTTTCAGATTTTTAATAAGAAAAAATTATACAACTTTTCTCTAATCAGTCCCATTCAGGTGTTTTTTCATATCTTTGGTTTTCAAAAGGTTTGATTTTTAATCACTTAATTTTCCTTCAAACAGGTGATAAATGCAAATACAGCGACCTGTTTCCATCAAGTAGTTTCTTGAAGACTTTTAGAAGTGCTTATCTTATTATTCCTGAGTATAGAATCTGACAGGCGCCGTAATATGTTCCTAGCCTTGTAAGCGCCGTTCCCTTGCAAGAGCCTGCTATATCTGCGCTGCTGGGGGGAGGGGTAATCCAATTGGCATATAGCCTGCCTAGGGCTGATAAGGACTGCAATAGAGCGAGAAGCGTGCCCCGTCTTTATCCTTGCAGGGAGCAGTCACTGTTGAACGCAAATTAATCAAAGGATTGTAAAATAGCAATAACACAGGACGTCGTCTCCCGGTAATCCAATCAGGCTTTCGGTGCAGCCGAAACGGCCATCAACTTGTCCAAGAGACAACGCTTTACGACTGTAAAGTAATTCCGTCAAATTGAACAATGCATTTGAGAATTGAAAATGGTAAAATCGATCTGTTATTTTTTGCAGTTGTAATTCCTTTTCTTTCCTAAATGATAATTATTGTCAAAATTATTTGATAAAATTGTCAATGTGGGAGAAGTAATTTTTTAACAATATATTTAGACTTGTAGGTTTAGATTCATCGTGAGTAGATTATTGTGACATCTCCATTGCCACCGAAGGTCTATTGTGGCTCACATCTAGTCCTGCTACATTAACCCCATCAGCTTCTTGGAGGAAGCTGACCATCTTGACCATTGGTTATGTATCCATGTCTTTCGATGTGAGGAAGGTTTGCAGTATTATTTTTCCCAAAACGGAACTAACGAAACTGTGCAGGTGATGATTCAGGTTACAGTGCCCAGCATATAGGCTTATTAAGGCTTTCAGTTCTTTCCTGTTGATCTATAACAGTTCTTTGGTCCCTTTTCAGAGTTACAACACACAAGGTAAGTTGTATGTCAAAAGATAACTTGAGGAATTCCCTGAAGTTAAGAACCATAAATTATTATAAGAAAAATGTGTTCAGATTTATTACGGAAAACTACAACACTTCAAAATGTATCAAAATTGTAATGGCTCGTTTCTATTGCACCGCACTTGATTGCATATACGCAGCATTGCAGCCATCTGAGTAAACTCAAATTTGCATCAAAGGTATTAATTGAATTTTACTTCAAACTAGAAAATAATCAGTTCCAAGTCACATGCATGCGGCATTCCTGTACGAGGTAAATTATTTTATCCTTAATCTAAAGCAGTAGTGAACGTATGACTTTGTTCTCGACAATATGTCGGGCTTTAATATCACTGCAATAATAACGAAAGGCAAATTAGTCTCTGGAATTAACAATGATAAAGGCAGGAAATCAAGGGCATATTCGAAGGCCCCTAATACGAATTACCGCGTTAAAGGCACGTCGTTCCGGAAAGCGTTTCGCTTAACAATGCCTTTGTACTTGGCTACATGTGGTTGGTTCCAGAACACTATAACCCTTTCAGAAGTCTTCGAATGGAAAATAACTGTCGTTTGATTAGGAGCGATAATCGCTGAAAACTAGCAATTTAAGGTTACACGGACTGGATGGCAGAAATATCTCAAGATAGACTAGGCTTGCGCTTCTTACCCAACTGAGAGGTATAGAGATACAAAAATATAGTTAAACGGTTTGGTCCAGTAATGAAAATGCTTTTTAATATTTCAGAAAAATACAGAATTCTTTTGACATTTTAGATTCCTTATAGGTAACATTTTAGCGTTTTCTTGATTACCCAAACAACATTAGGCAATTTTTATCACCATTTTGGGATTTTTGAGGATAAGGGAGTTTTTAAACGATTTTTCATTAATAAATCGTCGTCTATGCAATAGATTTCGAAATATGAAAAATTTAGTAATTGGTAAGGATTTTAGGCCTTTTCTTGGTGAATTCTTGCCGTTAGGCAAGCTATTTTTAAATTACATTTTAAGTAGTAGGTAAATCTTTAAAATCAATTCATGTAAGTTGGCGCAAAGATAATCAATTCCATGAACAGGCAGTTAGCAGAATAACATGGATGTACCAACGCCCAAGACGTCCGCGCGGCGCGACCCGAGCACCTATATAGTCATTCACAGTGAGTTCTAATCTAACGACATCAGCTCTCTAGCTTTTCAAACAACAAGGCAGGTTCAGGGATGCTCTCCTAGAGACGCGGAACTAACCAGTCCGGACACGGAAAGAGATGCATGGTCATTTATATCTCGTCCCCCAGCCCGGCGCTTCACAGATTGAGTCTCTTTTTCCGTTATAGTGAGTGCTATTGTTCTAAATAAAGGATATCGGTGACTGGAGAGTGAAGTAAAGGGACCAAAGGCGGCGAAAAATATAGTAAACACGACCACGCTTCCCTAGATTCCCGTCGTTACGCAACGACCACCTAGCGGTCTTACGCAACGACAATTATAAAGTCTTGCTTCTATTTTTAAATTAAACGTTTTCTCCAGAACTAGTTAAGAGGTGATTAAAGCCTACTTCCCAACTAAAACTGTGAGTTAATAAACACCTCTTAATTCCTGGATCGAAACCTTCACTAAGTTATTGCGGGCAAAAACATAAATGGAGATCTAGCAGATGTCTCCTGCTTATAACTGATAACTGGGGAACTGACCTCGTCACCTGTAGGTACAGGGAAAATTAAGTTGTCGTCCGATGGTTTTTACGAGTAATAGAACATCCTGTATATCGTCAAAGAATACACGTCACCGGAATTTGAACCGTGATATTTGGGTTCCGAACAGGTCTCTTGTTGTTAGGTTTGTGGGGCCAATTGTGGGGCGTTACATTACATTTGGCGATCGGGCAGTTTCAAGGTTGCTTGTCCGTTACATATTTTCTATCATTCTTTCATGTACACAAATTATTTTTGGTCGTTTCAAGTCAATTTTGGGCCATTTTTCAATGATATATGCACTTGGAAATGTCCTGGTCACGAATTAATATTTTAGATCGCTCCGTTTACTAAACTATGAGTTTCCAAACTACTTGATGTGTAAAATGTATACAAAACAAGTTCATGACTAGCTCTACTACACTCGTAGTTGTTTTCGTGTATCGAGACTCGAGATTTCTCAGTGGCACCGGCACATCAAGTTTAACCTGAGGTTAATCTCAAACGCCATGTACTTGGGTATAATAAATAAAATGTAAAATTCTGAAAGCTATACGATCAAGCTGATTAGAGACGTAAATAAAATAAAATGTTCGAAAGAACACCGTTGCATGCTTCATCTCTCCGAGTTAAACAAGTTATGGAACTTCTACACGATATTTTCACGGTATTATGCATTTTATAAAGTTATTTAGGTGTAAATGCGTACCAGATTTGCATTTATATCAGAATCATGTCAAACTTCGTTTCTGTATATGTGGAGATTCAGAAATATTAGTCACATTTGATATTTTCATATCTGATAAGTATAATGTAGCAGATATATGCAATGTTTGAAAATTTATGTGGATCGTACGTTCGTTCACCGTAAACTCGTTGGAATGGGGAAAGATTTCGGGACTCGAAAATACAGTAACAAAATTTATGTTTGATATTTTAAGACCTTTATGAACTTAACGAATTACACGTGATAAGAAAATATTTTAAATTTCCACGTTATGTGGTTACTGAGAATGATGAAGGGATGAAAACTTTCATTCGAATCAATGCTCCCTGTGGTAGGTTTTCAGTTATCACGTTCATTTTACATTAACGTTTTCTGAGCGACAGAACCCTAATGGTATGATAAAGACAGAGACATCGATGTTTCACTGGTTATTTCTAGCTCATCTGTCTGACATATTATCACCTCAGTGGTGATAATCCTCATCCTCATCCAGAGAAGACTTACTGACTTTTTTATGTCGTCTCTCCACCTGGTGTTAGGTCTCTCAGCACTTCTCCGGCTGTCTCTCCATTCTAGCAGTTGCTTTGTCCAACGGTTATCAGTTTTTCTCGCCACATACCCTGTCCATTTCTATCACTTTAGCTCGGTTGGTCTTTTGATTACATCTATTAGCTTGGTCTGTTCTCTAATCAAGAATTTTTATGATCTGTGAACTTAATACTCAATATAATCCTTTCATGAGCTCTTTGAGTTCTGGATAGTGTATGCGCAAGCCTTTTCCATAAGTGAGGACCGGGAGCATGAACTGGTCATAAAGCATTATTTTCAGACTGTTCATGCAGTAGGTTTAATATGAATGCATGTTTGAGTTTTCTGAAGGCCGCCCAATAAGAGATTCTTCTAGTTATTTCATCATTAATGTACTTATATTATTTCTTCCAATTTTTCTCCTTTGGAGTTGTATGTTAATATTTGTTTGTGCATTGGTCATTACTGTGGTTTTATTAATATTCGTTGTGAGGTCGACCTTCTAAGGATGATTAATTAACTCCACAATCATATCCGCGAACCTTGGATGTTGGAGGTATTCACCATCAATATTTATGCCCTTTCCAGTCCAGTTCATCCATCGAAGACACCCTCGAGAGCGGATGTAAATTGTTTGGGAGAGATAGTGTCTCCCTGGCGTACTCCAAGTTTTATATTTATACTGTAGCTTTAAGGTCTAAGAAATCTACGTTTACGAAATCAAGGACTACCCAGGTTTCTATGGTGTCGAAAACCTTCTATTAGTTAATGAAGCCCAAGTATATTCCCTTCTATATTGTATTTTTTACTCGTTTCCATAAAGCTTCTGAGTGTTTGTAGATGATCGAAGATCGAGTATACTATATTCTGACCTGCTGAAGCCTGCCTGTTCTCGGGGTTATAGTTGGTCCAGCTTTACTGTTAACCTGTTTGTGAGGGTCCTGGTAAACAGTTTATACAGTTGGGAAAAAAGCCTAATTGTCAAATAATTGTCTAGTTTCATTAAATCTTCTTTTTGTGGACAAGAATGACTTCTGCTTCTAGCCATGTCTTCGGAATTCGTCTTTGTTCCAAGCATTTGTTGAAGAATTGTCTTATCTCGGCGATCAGTTTAATCGCTCCCACTTTGAGGGTCTCTGGGATTATTTCGTCAGGTCCGGCGGCTTTATCTCTAATAAAGAATATTCTAGGGTCTTGTGTTCTCAATGGTTTCTTTTACGATTTTGGTATTATATACCGATGAATATACCTTGAATCAATACCTTTTTCCTGCGGATATCTAAAAATGTAAACATTTATGTTCAAGAAAATTTTTGTTATAACAGCTTTGCAACTATTTTGTGTGTAGGTGTTCAAAATGTATGTGTCTAATCATTCGTCCTCAAGATACGGGCCAGTTGAATAGTCTGGTTAATAGTTTGGGAAGAAATCGAACAGATTCCAGTAGTAATGCCGCGGATAGTAATCCACAATTTGCTCCATATGGATTAAGAAATCTTTACAACGGTGTAGACGGTATCTAGAAAAAGTTAGGTAAAACTTAATAGCTGCAATTTCAATATAACTGATCGACAATCGGAAAATGTATCACTATGTTTCCGAAATCGTATGCTTAAATGCTTTGATTTTCTTTCTGATCGGCACACTCCTCTGGTGGTGGTGATATATGTCTGACTGATAACTGATGTGATGTGACTGATGAGACCATCGATGTCTCTGTCTTCACCATACCATTAGGGCAAATGTCCCGTTCGTGTGGTTTATAAGTTTTTGTGGATATGGTTTAAATTATTGTGGTAACGATTTAATTGTTTACGTAATTACATGTTTATCTATAAAATGTGTATGTAAATTGGATTTTAGATGTGGATTCATTGTGAGTGGGTCATTGTGACACCTCCACTACTGAGAGATAGTGTCTCTAGAAGAGAATTTTTGTCGTAACAGCTTTGCAACTACTTTTTTTGCAGGTGCTCAAAATGTCAATCTAGTCAAAGTGTTTGTAAAGTTCTTCCTAAAACGGGACACTCGCTTGGGATGTGTTTTGCTGATTTGTCATCCTCCAAGCACAGGCAACATTCAGCGCTGATCGCTAAACCCATCCTGTGCAAATGATGGTTCAGTTTGCAGTGCCTAGTTTATAATAGGCCTATTAAGGCTTGCAGTTTTTTCGTGTTGAACTCCAATAATTGTTCTTTGGTCCTTTTTGGTAAGTTTTGTCAGTGCTGGAGGATTTCCCTCTCGACCTAGATGCGTATTGTTGCTTTGGCAATATTCGGTGATATGCAAATGTTGGCTCTGTTCCGATAAATTCGAATCGAAAGGCATAACAAAAGGAAAGCTCATTTTCTTCTAAGCTTCAGGATATAATTCTGTATCCTGATTTCTTCTTACACAGTTCTTTACAGAGTTCTTCTTACACAGAGAACTAGATATAAATATATATAAAAAATATATAAAAAACTACATATTGAACATGACGAAACTCTTCGAGATGTTTCTGGCCGGTTATTTGAGGATTTGGCACATATGAGCGGATCACTTTCAGCGATCAGAAGAAATAGTCGAATCAGAAAAATATACAATAAAACTTGATTTCCGTTTAAAGAAAAACAGTCGCAGAAAGGCAGTCGCTACTCTAAAGAATTTTGAGTATGAAAATTTCATTTTCACCCAGTTTGTAGCCGGTTTTAAGCCATTGAACAGGGTTTTGAATTTTTCAAATTGGACGTAAAATGAAGGATAACTAGATTGGCCGTTTTTATGCGCTTCTCGCCTACGACTCTTATTTTAATCATCATAATTAATTATTAATATGATGAACAAGTGTCTTAATCATCATATTAATAGCATAAAATTTAAAACACCCGGAAGGAGTATATCTTCAAAACAGCAGCATATAGCGAACCATATCGATTTATTCTCACCAATAATATAGCCTCGTTACTAAGGAAGAGCTAACAGTCAATATCTAAAAAACAATAAATAGTTCGGGGTTCAAATGGTGGTTCCCATCTCGTTCACGAGGAGAGCCAATTGGCATTATACTCCTTCTGGATGTTTTGCATTCTATGATTAATTGTCATACTATCTGCGAGTTGCTTTGATTGTTTTTTTTTTTCAGGAAAACCCTAAATTTATTAAAAACCCTTTACATAATATAATATTGTTAGTTGCTGAATGCTAAACTCACATTCTGAACGCACCCAGAATTTTACAACAGTTACGTCATTCTTGTCATTTAACCCAATTATGTAGATACCAAATTCTGTACGTACTGCTATTGGTCATTTTTTTCACTGCTTTGATGAAAATTTGTGATTCATTAATTAAAGTATAGGTAGGTAATTCATATTTAAGTATGCGTAAGTACTTATTAAAGTTGAGGAGTAGAAAAATATTATGCTAATACTTAGATAAACAAAACATGTCAACAATTATTATCGAGTGTTTCAATTGTCCTTGAGTAAAGCCAACAGCGACCAGACTAGGTGGAAACAGACAATTTTCCAGGCAAAAGCAATCCAGGTAATTAGTGATAGGAGTTTTTGAAGTCACATGGCAGTTGAAGTTTCCTAACTTGCGCCATTCAATGAACAAAACCACCGACGTTCTCACAAAGCATGTTATCTTAGTTACATGGAGTGTCTTGCAACCAGAATGGAGAACCCTTGCGGGGGGGACGCGGCGGACTGGAGAGGGCGTCGGGCGGGAGATTTTCCCTCCCGCGGGAAGATTGAAGGAGGCCGCCTCGGGCGCCAAATCAGTCAGGAGACAAAAGCAGCGATGTCAGTGTGCAGCTCAAAGAAGACGTCTGTTCTGGACTTGAAGAGTGCTTCATCAATAATCTCATTTACCATTGTCTGTGTTATGTTTTCCTCACCAGATAAAGAGTCTCGTCTGAGAAATTGTATTTATTAGCACAAATGATTCTCCGGTCTTCTATAGCTGACGCTCTTAAACAATAAGAAGCCTTCTAGCTAACTTTTTAAGTGTTCTTCATATTTTGATGTTTCATATCCGAATCTATATCACTCAGTTTGAATTCCTAATTGTTTGGAAGGCGAGATTTGTAAGATGATCCGCTTTTATTTAAATAAAAATGTGCCTACATCGCGGTATTATAGGCACAGTCGTTTCCATTTATAAGTTTTTCATCACAATGATATAAAAAGATTCTGCAGAATCGATATATATATATATATATATATATATATATATATATTCTCAATAATTATAAACGCAGGTGTTGGAGAAAGGTGAGTATTGCTTTTGAATTAAAAATGTTCCTAAAGTGGGCCAGCAACGGCGGCGGATGTTATTTTTGATACCACTCACAACGCTTCATTAAAGAGAAGTCTGGCCGTAAATCAATATAAAATGGGAGAAAACGTTGTGGTTGTGCAAATATTGGATAATAATAATAGTAATTTAACAAAAAAATCGGTTTCCAGTTGATTTTCCTACACTGTCAAAACCAGGGGAAGTGCTAAAAATAAACATTGTTTGTAGACAGCGATCGGAATAAAAAAATGATCGGCACTGAAGATATATTCGAATATTTACACTAAACCTAAAAGAAAATAATGCAATGTTATTTGTTTGTTTAAGTAAGGATGGAACAAATTTCCAATTTCAGAGAGATTACATTGGAAAATCATTACTATCATAAGCCCCCGGATGCGAAGTAGTCTCATTTTTACGATCTTGTTTTTCAAAACGGGCGGATCAAAAACATACTTTCGATCAAAGTTTATGCTCTAGCTCACATCATCCCTTCATCAGTTTGAATCTAACTTGTCTCAAATATCAATCAAGCCAGGTTTCCACAGTAACGTTTTTACTTTCGGAGAGATATTGAAATGGTAATAAAAATAATAATTGATAATATACAGTATCCTCAACCAAATATTAGGGTACCTACATGAACCATATTCGCTTAAGTTGTGACCTATAGTGAACTGTTAAAACAACTCCTATATTGAAGTATGTAGGCTTTCATTTTCATGCAGGGTTTCCACTGAGATGATGATATTTCCTGGCCTGATCTTGAAAAACGTTTTTCCCTCTTTTTAGTAAGGTAGTATGGGTATTTTGGAGTGCAGACCCCCAATATCAAAAGAAAATTTCCTCGATCAACTAAGTGAGGTCTCAGCTCCATTTTCCCATTCACATTCCACCGATCCGAGGAGGGAGGGGGGAGGGGCCATTGTAAAGTACGGTATATCGGTTTTTCGTGAATTGCTCCGTCAGTTTTGATCCCACCGAAAAAATTGTTCTTTCCAAAAAATAAGAGCTTGGCAGTTCCAGGCGCAAGTCGATCGGGCAACTTGTTCGCGAAATATAGCGAGTTTTCCATGCGAAAAAAAATTTCAAATGGTTTGTTCTTGGCCGGTAGTGCATATGTAGGGGGTTCAGCTAATGTTTTTTAGAAGGCTATTTTGATGTTTTTTAAGGGCCCGTTGGAAGGAAGTGATGGCACAATTTGGAAGAGAGAGAAAGCAAAAGTTCAAAATTTCTATAAAACCCCGATAACTCGACTCTGAAGAGGCATAGCGCAAAAGTTCAAACGGCGTTTTGTTATTTTTTTTCCAGGAATACAATAAAACCTTTCCGAAACAACTTTCGCAAAAAATCCGCCGCTCGCACGCGAAACAAAAATCTGCATTTTTTTTGCATCTGTCATTTTCCTCGTTCCTCGAAGTTCAACGGTTAACAGGCAGAAAGGATTTTCCAATGGGGTTCAAAATTGACCGAGATACGAGGAAGCGACCATTCAAAAAATTTTCCCCCAAGCCGCTCACTGTCGCGTCGGCTGACTCGCGCGTCCGCTCAGGAACGATTTTATGCTTACAACTCGCGCGGACGGGCGAAATATGAACCGAATGGAATAGTTTATATAATAGTTTATATAAATAGTCTGATGTTTCAGCTCCATTTTTAGCGCCTCAAGAACCCCCTACTCTTCTCCGTTTTCCCGTGACAGAGTCGGAAGATAGAAGATCCATATCTCCCTCAAAAATTATTGCAGCCGGATTTTCCAAAGCGAAAATTAAAGCTGAAAGATGAGGGCATCTTTTCAAATAAAAATGTCTCCCCCACCCCTTTCCTTCATGCCAAAAAAACAATTTTTTTAAATGCAGATTTTTGTTCCGCGTGTCAGCGGCGGATTTTTCGCTAACGTTCGCGTCTACGCTTATAGGAGTTGAGTTATCGGGGTTTTAAGAAATTTTGTACTTTCGCTCTCCCTCCCCTCCAAATTGTCCCACCAACTCCTTCCAACAGGCCCTTAAACATGCACTATCAGCCAAAACCAAACCATTTGAAATTTTTTTGGCACGGAAAATTCGCTATATTTCGCGAACAAGTTGCCCGATCGACCTTCGCTTGGAACGAGCTGAGGTGTTCTGCCAAGCTCTTCTGTTTTCGGAAGAACAATTTTTTATCCACGAAAAACTGATATCCCGTACTTTATATACAATGGCCTCTCACCCCCCTCCCCCTCCAATCGGTGGAACGTGAGTGGGGAAATTGAGATGGGACCTCACTTAGTCGATCGGGAAAAAAAATTGATATAGGGGGTCTGCACTCCAGGCTTTTTATTCCGATAATACCCATCTACTTATGTTTAAAATGCGATTTTAGACATGTCGTTCTATTATGACTGTTCAATTACTAAAAAAAAATAGCTCTCTCTTTTGTGTTTGAAATATACCTACGATTTTATGCTTGATATAGAAAAACAGGAATCGTTACCGAAATATTTGTAACATACACGATACAATTGCATGTGTACCTACTGATGTACTCATGCCATAATGAAGTTTTAAGAAATCTGCGTATTTCAAAAATTGCCCTCAAAAGAATTCAAATTCGTTTACTCATTTCTTATATTTATTCATTTCCTATGATCAGTTAACTTTTTTACCACTAAACTAAGCCACCCCGTGGAGAAATAATCTGAAATAAGTGAAATCCCCAGAAAATTCCAATATTTTAGAAAGTTAAGTAGGATTTTCAATTTCCCGTTTCGGATTAAAAAATACGCCAATCATTGCATGAATTGTCGCTTAGAATACAATTTTAGATCCATATCCATCTTAATCCACTTTCATTATTACGTCGTAGGATATAATTCGATTTTCGTTGAAGATCCCACAACAAAAGCACGTCAAATCTCATCAAAATTCCCTCTTCGTAGACATGCAGAAGTACATTTTACGTCCATTTGCTTTCACAAATCAAGCCTTAAATAAAAATGTTATGAAAAATGATTTTCTTTCTATTATCTACTGAAATTATAATTTTCTAATATAGAAAGGGGAGTTTATAGAAGGATTGAACCTAGGAGTTTGCAAGAAGCTGAGTTTAGAAACTTATTTCCTATTTCTTTGTATTATACCTAAGTGGATCCAGATTTTTTAATTTGAATTGTATTAAAATAACAATGCCACAAATGTTAATTCTTAACCCTTCTATAAATTTCTGCGATAAATTTGCCACGCACTTATGAGAAGAACAGAATTACGAGTATAGATACTCGAATTAGAATTAACAAAATTACTACCCTTGTGAATTGACTCCTTAATCCTGGGGTATGGTCTAATTAAATAAAATGAGTTTTACACTTCGTGAAACTGATCAAGAATCACTACTTACGGCCAATATTATAAACGCTGGTTAAGTTAACTGGCCGATTTCTGTGGTCGTTTCTGGAGAAGATATAGACTATAGGTCGAAATTATTGCAATTTAATTACTCTTGGCATAAAAGGGATTACAAAAATTTTAATAAAAGTTATTCGAGGTCAATATTAGCTTCAAAATCGGGCACAGAAATCTGCCAGTTAACTTAACCAGCGTTTATAATATTGGCCGTTAGACAATTTGATAATAATTTGGGAGTGCAAGGAATCTCAGGTACATTTTTGTGGGGGTGCTTAATTTTCAAACCGGCAATTTGAACTAAATCTTTACACCGCATTATACAGGATGTATCTGATAACTGTGATCAAGATGTTTAAGTGCAGAATCTTTCAGTCAACTGACTCGACTTAGCCTTATACAAACATAATGCGACCAAGACTTCTTCGTTTCAGAGATACAGGTTCTGTCACACACACACCCACACACCCTCACGCACGCACACACACACACACGCACACACACGCACAGATAGGTAGGTACAGAAAAGGGTATCGCAGGAAAAAATTTCACTGTGAAACTTACCAAATTTTTTTGGGGGAAAAATGGTAGAAATTACCTTATAAATTTATTTTGATCCGAAACGGAACGGAGAAGAAAGATAAAAACTAACCTGCACTACTGAACTGATTTCTCGTGATCAAAAAGTGGTATTAATAATTGCGACAAAATTTAGCCTGCCCTACGTTATGTCATTTTAATTTACAGGCTCCTCATAACCCCAATAAAATCAACATTGAAAAAAAATTACAAGTTTATTCAAAACAGGCTTATCTCCCTCAAATCTCCCAGGCTTAAAAATAAACGTATAATTGCGGGAAAATATTCTCGAAACTTGCGCTATCTTGAAAATGATGAGGTTAGAATGGCCGCTCATTGTACCTTATCTTGAAGTATCGGAACGTTTACTCCAAAAGATTGGACGAGCCACTGCAACAGAGGTGGACGCTGCCTGCACCGTGAATGTCCCTTCAAGTCTTGGTCACAAAGGACGATACCATCTGGTCCGATCATCTACCATTATAACAATTAAGGACAAGAGCGAAAAGACTCCCGAACAAGGTGAAACTAAGAAGAAAAACCAACAGAAAAAAAAACTGGAAAAGAGGACTTAATTAGAATTTCATCACCTACGAGGACTAATTCCTTACCGAATAATAAGCCTTGATCGGGTCGTCTTGATTCACAAAAAGCGTGCGCTATTTGAATAGGTGGCTTCTTTCTGCTTTTTCGATGTCACCTCTGCGACTCAATACGGCTTCTGCTGAGGGAAAGGAAAACATAGTTGCTATCGAACAAAAAAGAACTAGATCGAAAAATGGATTAATTAACACAAATTATGTTACACGGTTAGCCTTTCAAGAGAAAGAAAGAGTTTCTCCAGTCGACAGCACCAACTATCTACACGCCAAAAACAAAAATTCACTCAACAATTAGAACAAAATTGTCTTTAAAGCGTCCATCTGTCATCTGTCCAATCAATCACTCATACAACTTTCGAAGCCCGGTCACTAGACTCCATAAGCTCTCTGGCTTCAAAGATACATACCATTGATACAATTCCCTTGAATATCTTTCTTTAATATTAATAAATTGGTACAATCTATATCTTATTCATACCAAGAATTGATATCGGAGGATAACATAATAAAAGGGAAAGCGCACGCTACAATAGTCACCACACTGCCTAGTTTTTTAAATCGACGATTCAAAAATACCTCATTTGATTATTGATGATTAACCAGTGGGAGGGTAGCCCAAAAGTCTCAAACATTGACACAAAACTTACAATATACACCTCGGGGATGAAGCACATACACCAAGGAAGAGCTTTTCCTATCGGCTCAGCTCGCCTGATATGATAAGGGAGGGCAGGAGCTCCAATCAACACTCGCAGGGGGCAATCAACTTGACGTTCATAGCCTGCAATTTATTTCTGTTTTTTTACCAGCAACGTCGACGTTGTAAGAAAAAATACTTCTAATATTTTCTATAATGCAATCCTAAGGTCTCATTACATTAGTTTTTTTGACATTTACTGAAAAATAGGTACCTGCTGGTTCGTGGAGGATTTGACATTTTCTCCACAGACGATTTTCTACTCGCATGAAAAATGAGAATAAGACCTAATAATAATTCTTGAAAAATAATATTATGATTTAAATGCACAATGGAATCTTTTTATGAACAAGAGGCTTGAAGAGTGCTACTTAATGTTGCAATAACTGCTTATAAATGCCATTGTTAAGCATTAAAAACACACATGAGCTATAAAGATCTTACTGCGCAATCTTTTTGGTTGCACAATTCGCAATTAATGCGGACGTAATAAAAAAAAACTTTATCCGGAATTGAAGGAGTTTTGTCACGTGTTTATAAACGAAAAAGCGTGTCTTTTGACTTAAAGACTTTTCAATTAAAAAATGTTGTCTTAACGAAGGAACACTCGCAAAGTATTTTGGTTTCATGTTTGTTTACATTCTCTTTTAATTAAATAGTCAGTCAACTGATTCGAGCTTCCATAACAGAAATTTTCTACTTCTAATTATATTCTAATAAAGTGCCAGAATGGTACCGCGCATGTCCATACCCATATCTAGAGCTACGCTAAACGCCAACACTTTTCTAGAACTACGTCCGGCGTGTATATAAGAGCGCCGTGACAGTAGTCAGTTTCAATTGGAAGTTGGTTCAGATTGGAAGACAATAGAATACAGAACAAAGAGTAGGTTGAAGGATAAGAAAGAAGGTGTTGACAAGTGAAGTGAAATCAGAGATTAGATAATAGTTGTGTGTAAATAAGTTTTCCACTTTTCCACCGAAGTGAGGTCCCTGACTGGTATTTTGTGAAAACAATAATTTTCCTGTGAAGTTATTGGATTGCAATGTTGAAATTGGACACAATTACAAATAAACAAATCATTACTTATTATTATCATTACCGTAAGACCCGGAGGATTTCAGAATATTTGAGCGAAGAGACGATTTCAGTCTCCAAGCATCAATAGTTTAAAATGGCGAAACGTCATAATAGTTTGAATCTGATTGCTTTTGCGTCGTCATTGCTTTCAATACCTGCAAACCTTCAATTTGATTAAGGCAGATTGAAGCGGAAGTTCGATTCACCCAAGTTAGTTCCCGACACTCTTCATAGGCTGCAGTTCACGTAGTGGCAGACAGATGCTATACATATAGCCAGGGTAAAGTTACAAGGAGCCCAGCCTGGTTAATAACTCCTCTAAGGATAACAATGACTATAATGATGGTCCGTTAACGATCAATACCATATTAGTATATTCTTCAACGAGAGGAGAACAAGTGGTATTATTCACGAGGACGAACGTAGATGATCGTAGAAGAGTGTTGGAATGAATAATGGCCATTCCCCGCTAGATAAAGACCCTATTTTCTCTACGCTTTTATAATAATAATAATAATAACTTTATTAACGGTACTACCATTAAACAATAAATACAAAAACGAAATTACAAAAAATAAAATAAAATATAACAGAAATACAAGAACGCCCATGTTTTACATTCCAAGTTTAGATCGTGTAGTTGACTTAAACCTATTTAATGTTATACCACAAAAATCGATATCAAAATATTCATTAACAGTGTTAATAAGTCTTTATTTAATATATTAATATATTAATATATTTAATAAGGCACCAGTTATTAGCCATAGGCGCGCGTATCCAAACTAGCTGTTTCTACCTTCTCGAGAAAAACTACAGCAGCCCCATATGAGTGTAACTAGCTACACTTTTTCATCATATATTTTCCTATAAATCTTACTTTATATTTTGATATAATATGACGGAATTATAGAGCATAATAGAACACCAATGATATTCTTCGCATAAGAGAAATTGAAGTTCAATATTGTTAAAATAGAACAGGTCTTTATATCACAAATTTTGAAAATAGGAGCATCAATTCCTTTTTTATTTGTACCAATAATAAAAGTATGTAAGGGCAGTATCGCTACAATAACCCCGATATGAACTCAATCTAGCGATCGCAACAGCAAAAGTTTATTCAGAAGTGGCAGCGTTGCGGATTAAGGAGTCCATTATCGGAAGGGAATCTCGTACCGCTCTATTTACATACAGAGATCCCGGGACAAGAACGGAGTTTCTCTCTAGTCTCTCTAAGTCCCCCACGGGGTTGCACCTGCATATCAGCAGTAGGGAATTACAGGGATTTACCAGCATGTCCTTTGAGCTGTGTATAAGTATGAGTTTGTTTTAGGATCAATTTATGATCCCCCAGAAACACCTAGACGTATGTGGTGATCCTATATAAGAACCGCAATATTATAAGCATGTCGACTGACATAAAATTCCATAAAATTTTATTTGACTTAAAGAGTGATCGTATAAGATATAATGTCGAGGTGGAGAAGAATTTAAAGTCATTAGAGAAAATAGGTTGATACAAAATAATTTAATTGATAAGTGAAAGTTTAAAATTTGTTGTTATAGGTAAGCCACTGGATTAAATAATTTTTCATCAAGAGTGTTAAATCGAGTTAGAGAGGTACTGCTTGAATTGGAAGGAAACCCACGAACATCAATTTGAACAGGCAGTTCCACCATTGCATGTTCGTCGTTTCTCGGTTGAAGAACCAGCTTAGGAGCTCACCATCAAACACTTTGCAGAAGAATTTTTTATTTGGTGAAGGTTAAGTAACAATATTTTACAACTATAAAATGTTTTGCTTTGTTATGAGTCCGGTTTTACTCTTCACGACCATGGTATTAACCATCAGAACTGACTTTAGTGACCCAATGAAAATCCTCCCTAGTTGTAACAATAATTATACAGGGTGCACCATGTATTCTTCTCTATATTGCTATCTCCTGAACGCTAAGAGATACAGGGTCGGTTAAATTAGAGAAAAGATGCGCAGTATTGTGGCCATCACGAATCCGTCAAGACATGCAAGATATCTGTGACTGCTCCTGAAATATCCTGAAAAAACTGAAAAATCGAGATTTCTTATTTTTCCCATATCTTGCTTATTATTAAATTTTAATAAATAATTTTTTGTAGGCTTACATAAGCCGTTAAGATCTATCCATCTGTCATTACAAAAATGTTCAAGGCCGACTAGAACCAAAAGTTTCACAGTCAACTTTCGTTTTTCTTATGACCGCCATATTATTTTTTTATGTCGTTCGATATGAAAAAAATAATGGAAACCAAAAATTAATAAACTTCAAAAAAAATTAATTTTTATCCTTCTTTTTTCAAAGAAAAACAAAAAAAAATCGTCGAAAAACGTCAACATTTGTAAAATACGCCGAAGTAGTGCTTGCGTTATGGTTTTTTTTTTGTAAAGAAAAAAAAAAAAAATTTTTTTTTAATTTATTTTTTGAAGTTTAATAATTTTTCGTTTTGATGATTTTTTTATACCGAACAACATAAAAAAGCAATATTGTGGTCATAAGAAAAACGAAAGTTGACTATGAAAATCCTGGGATCTAGTCGGCTTTGAAAATTTTTACATAGCTCTTGCTGGGTAAAGGGGTAGCTCTTGCCGACTTATGTAAGCCCACAAAAAATTATTTATTAATCTCCAATAATGAAAAAGATATGACAAAAATAAGAAATCTCGATTTTTCAGTTTTTTCAGGATATTTCAGGAACGGTCACAGATATTTTGTATGTCTTGACTGATTCGAGATGGCCACAAAATTGCGCTTCTTTGGACTTGTTTAACCGACCCTGTATCTGTTAGCGTTAAGAGATAGCAATATAGAGAAGGATACATGGTGCACCCTGTATACGCAAGGCAGTGATAAAGAATTTTGTTTAAGACTTCCCGCCCTGACTGCTTGCTTTGAATTTGAGGTTATCCCGCCCTGAAGTCTTGAATGATTGAGTTTGAGGTTATCCCGCTTCAAACCCCTGATTTCAAACATTCCATACAAAATGGCCTACATTACTTAGGTACCCTGATGTGTAATGTGTGATCGTGATCGTCTAGTTTTGGAACCTCGAGACCTTCAATGTTGTGTTTTTGTAACCCTACCTTGTTAGTTCGTAGAAATCGCTACGGAAATACTTGAGCTAGCCAGTTTTCGATAGAAAATGAGATATTATCGTTTCCAATTAATCGTTTTATTCACATTCTTTACCCCATTTTCCTATCCGGATTCGGTGCAGCTAATCAGATCAGAGAAAGAACCACGGTAAAGAAAACTCTGACTCTAGGTCCCAAATACGAACAGAATCAACGGTGGTTTCTGAAAAGCGCAGATCACTCATCTCGACAACTACTGTCGCCAAATCTAATGAACTCTCTTTCACACTAAATCATTTAAAACTGAAGCATTACCACTGAAATCTAGGTCTTGAAGATAACCGGGGTAACATAAAAATGGGTCTTATTAGTTTAGCCGTTTGCATGGAAGGTAACAGGGTCCGGTTAGGAAGCTACCCGCCTATTTAGTTGGAGAGGCCTCAAGTCCGAGGTCCGATTAGGATACTTCCCGTTGGCCTCCCTAACAAGGTCAATTAAAATGATCTACCCTTTATTGAATTTGACGAAGATCAAGAATTGAATGTCGTTTCGTTGATTGAGTTCACAGAAAAGTACTACAATATAAGAGAACCTGAATTTACATTTACAAAGATCATTTTGAAAATCAAAGTGAACAATGATCAGTTGAAAAGTTATGTCGAATAAAGTATAAATAATAAATAAAAGTATAAATAATAATAAAAAATATAAACCAATAAATAACAATAAGTCCGGCATGTTATATTAACAATTTAAATATGGCATCGATTAAATAAGCGGCAAGATAAAAAAATAACGATCGAACATGTGACATAAGATAAAAGCATGGCAAGGCATAATAAATAGATACATGATTAGAAATCTGCATGGAATATAGAGCGATTCTTCCAAAATATTATTCGTAAGGAGCACAGGATAGTTTGGATCAATTAGTCGTTTAGTTAGATTACATTTTCATTTAATACTATAAAATATAATGTAAGAGGTTTAAATAAATATTTTTACACAAAGAAAATAAATGCAGTTAAGGATTGTAACATAAATAAATAGAGACAAACAATACTGTTTTAAATTACAACAAAATAGGTGAGAGCACAAAAAAAACTAATGTTTAGTTCAGTTCGAAAATATTCATAAAATGTTTATTAATTTAAAACACCCCCCTCAAATTATAAAAGATAAATATGTTCTTTACAATTATTAGTTAATCCATTATGTTATGACTTTATAGGTATTTTGTTACTTGATTGGTTTCACGCCTACCGGCTTTGAAGTTTTCATAGTCAACTTTTGCTTTCCTTATGGATGCCATATTGGAGTTTATAGAAAATTATTCTGTGTGCATACAACGCTACAGCTAATTCGATAAAATTGATTAGTACACAGAGACCGACTCGAAAAAGGCTGTTAGAATAATAATTAAAGTGAATAGCCAATACCTACAGTAAGAACATAAAGTGAAGACGTTTATAAATAGTATCCTTCCTGACCTGCAACGTCATCTTCGACATTTGACAGATCAGTTTTACGTCAAAAAGTAGTAAAATTCAAGGCATTTGATTTAGTTTTTGTTTCAAAGGTCTATCTCATTCGGCTAAACATTTAAGTTCAGGGGGGTGGGCGGACATATAATCGTCCTCACTGTATGATTGTAAGAGACATGTAAAATTTAAAACTCGATGTTGTTCCCCATGTTCAGCTTTGAGACTGGACAACTAGACACCATTGTACGCGGATTCTCTCTCAGTGTACATTTCAGGGACATTTTTTTGACTTGCGAACGTTTACGCCGTTTATAAATGCAGGACGATAAAAGGCATTTTTTAATAAGAGTAAAACCGAATGAATAATGTATTAAATGAACAGTTTTTGCTTCGAGTTTTCCAGAGTTAGTTCTAGTTTTTCAACTTCCAAAAAGGAAGTGTTCTTTAAAATAATGAAAAAAAATCCCTCAAGTCACTCAAGTCGAGTGACTAATACAAAATTACTGTTAAGTCATGCAGATAATTAAAGCACACTAAAAAAATTATCCCTTGAAGAATAGCGAATCAATTTACTCAAAGACGGTAAGAAACTAGATTTACTCGCTCAACTGGCAGTCTACCTAGGGATGGGAAGCATTTTGTTTTTCCCCTTGCATAAAGAAAAATCTCCAAGATTTTGCTCTTAAATCTTACAGCATAAATATCATCTCGCGTAGAGTCACTAAAACTCATTTACCTTCGAAAGTTGGACTTGTTATTTCTTTTAGGCAGCTCCTTAGAATCTGAACATTTACCTAAAAATGAATTGACTTTACGTGATCGGAACACGGGGTAATATTTCAGGCTCGGTATTATCTAGCTCAGCTAGTAGAAGTAGCACACTATTATACCTACAAGCATTGAGTACTTATCGGTTAAAAGAAATAGGATTTCCATGCACTGTGAGAATTTCCACTTTAGAATTTACAACGTACTTCTACCAGGATACCGAGAAAATGTTGAAATATGGGTTTACCGTGTTTCATACAATGAAGGGTATGAGGATCGTACATACGTAAGTACTTTATAAACTTGAAGGAAATTTGTTGTGCTCTCAATTTATATTTCTCTCTTGAAATTTCATTTTGTTCTTACACTAGCGTTGTAAATTTCATCTTTGTTCATTTCACTTATACCGTCTGGTATACCTATAATACAAATATCTAAAGACTGAGGTACCATTATTATAGATGGGACTTAAGGGCACTTAGATAGGTAGCGTACTTTTAAAACACTCGGGACAGGTCACATTTATATTCTTAAATGATATCCTGCAATGACAAAATTTAATTCCTAAATTCAATCCCTTTCAAGGGGCAGCTGTAACTCCTGAATTTTTAAATAGGAAGTAAGGGCTTGTGATAACTCTTTTTGAATGACTTTAGGTAATGGGAAGAGACCTTAACTTTAATCATGACATTAATTATTTTAAACGATTTATTTAAATTTCAATGAGCTATTTTGTACATAAAACTACACGTGATCCGCTGTTTTATCATTTTGGACTAATTTTGATCATTTATTAATTATTATTACCGTTAAACTTGATGAACATTTCTTAAATTTAAATTGATTATGGGATAAATTAATTCATCAAAAGGAGACTTTTGATCATTAATCAATAATAAACTTAAATTATTGTTTAAATACAAATAACGCAATATAGTACATGCTTTGATACATATTCAAATGTTTCGTCTATCTACAGCTGCTATTAGTGTATTTTTTAACAAAAAAATACACCATTGAGGACGACATCACTTTTCGAAAATCACCCAAACTCACCAAATGTCCACCGATCATGACCCCCAGATCACGAAAAAGTAGTTTATATATATTTATTTCTCCACAATCACGATTTTTCGATTTTAAAAACGCTCCTGTAGCTTCATCTTTCAAGATTAGTGAACGAAATTTTGGATTCTTGTAAAGCTTTGGAATGACTTTAGATTTTCGTTGAAAAAATTTCCAAAAGTCACGTTACTTCTACAGGGTGTCCTTTCAAAGTTCCAAAAATCCGGTCCTTGAGGCACGGTTTCTGGCCGCAGTTTTCAATCTAGGGGGCTGAAATTTTTGTGAGAGTAAGATGTCCACAAGGAGTGGTCTGGTATTGAACTTGAGCAAAATCGGCCGAGCTGTTTCAAAATGGCAACCATTTGAATTTTCGGAAAATTTAGTATTTTTTGAACCCCTGTATAAGCAAGATGGCAAAAAGACTTTGAAATCAAATTAACAGGATTTGAAGAAAATTATTGGCAATTTGAGTTAATGCAATAAAATTAGCATATTTTCCATTAATAAGCCAGTGTCGTGGGTAGGAAAAGGGTAAAAATGTGTAAATTTCTATAACCGTTTATGAGTCCATTTTTGAAGAAGTTGAACCGAAATTTTCCATTTTTTTTTCTTTAACATATAATTTGATGTCTTAGCTTCAATTCGTCTCAATTAATGTAGCACTTTAAACAAAAAATAAGAAAGTTTTTCGCTTGTTCAAAATTAGCTTACACTTATTCAAAATTATTAAATCGATGAAATGGCCAATTTCTTTTTTATTTTTTTTCACATTCAATTATGTATGGTTGTGAAAATTAGAAGAGCAATCGCAACGACAATTAAATCAGCTACATGCAGGTGAAAAAAGTATTCAAATTGGTCTTTTAATAACTAAGATATGACCAGTTTGAAAAATAAAATGTGTAGGTGTAGGTACCTGACGTACTACATAATACCTACCCCATCAGCACTATAAATTTGAAACGCACCGTGGCTCAGTTCATTACACCCTTGCCTAGCAAACTGTTGGTGCGGGTTCGAACCCACGAGAGGATCATTCTTTTTTTTTTGGTAGATAGGTGGAGTTTTCCCAAAAGAAAATCGGATTATTTTTTCATTATAATTCATTATAAAAAAAAATAGGAAGAAAATATTTATTATTGAATCGCATAAAAATACACTATTTCTGCGATATGCACATCGCAGAAACATTAGATGCACAAGAAGGTTTTTTGATATTTCATTCATACACCAGGCACATGGGTGTGCGTGCTTGTAATAAACGATTTATAACGATGAGTTAATGCTGGGGTAATTTGTTTGTAACTGTAAATGAATGAGCTATTATTTGGTTCATTTTGTCGGTGACGGTTCAATTGATTTCATTAATAGTGTCTGTAGCCTATTTTACCCTTCCCAACTTACCGTCGCTGGCTGCACAAGAAAGAACTTGGATAGCAACAAGGCGTGTTATTTATATCGGTCATTTTTTTTAAGCATTTGAAGATACAGATTTCAGGGCGGGAGAATTTTAAATCAATTCAAGTAATCCCTAAGACTTCAGAGCGGGAATTCAAGAAGATATTCAAGACAGACATTTCAAACGTCAAAGAGGTTCTTCTTTTTTAGTCCTGTGTCCACACTACAGATTTGATGCGCAAGACGCATCCCTCATTTAAAAGATGAATTACCATTTGAATGGAAAAAGATTGTAAAATTTAACGTCGTGAAACTTGACAGACCCTCCTAACTAAGCTTTCTATATCAATTTCCCGACCATCTTACTAAAAAAAATAACGTAAAATAATTGCGTACTTTTAAGATAACATCGTAGGCTATAAAACATTAAAGCAAGTAATCGTTTGCTTTTTAATTAATCTAATCAACGTAGTGAACTTTTGTCTCCAACCACTAAAAGAAATTCAATTACTTTTTCGGCTCGTTCCTACCTACATAAAATATAAAGAAACCGCAGGTCTTCGAAAAATAACACTGAAAGCCCCATACTAACAATTTCCTCTAGATCCACTCTGACTTTTCATAGAGATGAAGATAAGGAATTTCATACCCTGGCGGCTCCTTTTTAATAACCCGATAAAGCAGTTAAAGCAGAACGGTTTCAGTGAAGCAAATGCCGGATAATCAGACGTCTTGAATTGATCAGAGGAACTTTTCATATACCATATACCTTGAGGCATAAAGGGAGGATTTTCCACGTGGCGGAATCCCATTAATAAGAGAAACTGCAAGAGTGACATCAAACGGAATCCGAACTCACGTGCACACACACCCACACACAGTCCCAGATAAAGTTAATCAATTATGGAATCATCTCGGCACTATATTGAACGTAGGCTTTATAGTATCCTCAATCAGATATCTATATTGGTCCTTTGAAGATGATAAAGCAATTTCTTTATTACACGTGAGAACCCTCACAATGAACTTTACTTTAGATTATACACCGTGTGCTTCTTATAATAAGTAAGAAGTGATTTAATAATTCTATTATAACAATGAAAAGTTTATTTTTTACGCACAACTTTACTTGTTTGTCTTTCTGATCCAACACATTTTTTTGTGCGTAGAAAACATTATTTTTCAAACTCTTTGTGATAAAAAAAAAAAATTTCTGGTTTCACTCAATTTTATTAAAAATTGGGTCGGCTCTCCTAATCGTTCTTCTCCAGAGATGCCGTTTCTGGGTCGTCAGTGGGTCTATGTTATCTGCGGTGAGGTCTTTCTTATTAACTGACATCCATGTCAATCGGGGTCTGCCGCATCTTTGTGGTCCTGAGTCAAACTGAAGCACTTTTTTGTCATGTGTTCATCAGGTCCTCTCACGACGTGGCCTTACCAACGAAGGCGTGGCTCCTTCAGCTTGTCTTGCATTGGTCTGACTTTGAAGCTACCTAGGATGTATTGGAATTACAGTTTGTCTAGCATTATGGCACCTGCTGACCACCTGAGTATCCTCATTTCCCCATCCGCTAGATGCATTTTATTAGCCTGCTGTTTCTTAATAGGCCAGCACTCTGCGCCGTAGGTTACAGCGGGTCTTACTGCGCTTTCATAAACTTTGCCCCTAATTTGGATTTTCATTCGAGCATCGCAAAACCACTCCACTCATGTCAGTTCTCTCCATTTTTACCATTCCGTGTTTATGCGGTATGCGATATCGGTGTCTATATTGTCTTCGCTGGATAGAATGCTACCAAAGTATTTGAAGTGGTCCACTGTTCTTAGGCCGGAGCCCTGGAGGTTTATTGTTCAGGTAGCTGTGGTTGAGTTGGAAAAGTTGAAGTACAAGTGATCGGTTTTCTCTTGCTGATCCTAAGACCTGCGTTTTCTAACAAGTTGCTGAGTCTCAGCCGTCAGAGAGTTCATCACGAGGTTGAAAAGTAGCAAGCTGAGTCCCGATCTTTGATGAACTCCAACCTGCCCCGAAACTCCTCGCTGGTTCCCGCAGGGCATCGCACCTTTGCAAATACGCTATCGTACCTGTTCACTGTCAGTCTCATGTAGAATTCCGGTAATCGTTGGGATCGCAGAATTGGCTAAATCAGAGCTTTCTCAAGATCTACAAATACCAAATGTGTCGGTCTTTCTTCCTGGTTTGTATGTCACCATTAGAATTCTGATGATATTGTCACATACTGTATATAACTCTATAAAATATAAAATGCTAACGCACTTTAAAAATGCTAACGCAGTATAAAAATGCTGACACAGTAGTTTGAATGACTCGTAATACCTAATGCGATGATGAAAAAGTAAAAAGGCAAAACAGAATTGATTGATCAGTGAAGCAAGTTAGAAGGCAACGAGGCGAGTGAGTGATAAAAGGTATCTAGTGACATTTCCCTTGAGCTGACCCTTGAGCACCCCTGAGAGGCACCCCAAGGCAAGATAGACCTTGAGCAGCATGAGAATAAAGTAAGTACCCATTGTAATTGATTCTTGTAGATTGAACTTATATTTTATTTCCATTTTGTAAACCCCCTGAGACCATTTGTTAGTAATAAACCTGTATTGTTATTAAAATATCTTGTCCATTTTCCCTTCTACGAAGTCCCTGAAGCTCGCTCTCTAAAGAGAGATGCGACAATATGAATACATAGGTCGTCGACATTCCCGGGAAAAATCCACATTGGTTTTCTGGGATTTTTATGAGATTTTCACTCGTTCCCAGATTTTAAACGTGTACGAGATCAGCTTCATTGCCCGGTAATCACGGCAGTGCCTTATATATCACCCTTATTTTTGAAAAATAGTATCAAAGAGCGCTTGCTCTTTAGCGCCTGTAGGACATACACGACAGCGTCTCCAAGCCTTTTTCAAAGTTCAGCCGGAATATTATCAAGTCATGTTGCCTCGTTATTGGCCATTTTTCTGATGGACACTCTGTGCACGTTATTTCATCCCAAGGGCCTCCAAGTGGAGGCAGTTCTGCTATCGTCTACTGTCCACTGAGCTGGCGCGGAGATGGAAAATGACGTCACTTGCGTGGGCGCATGCTGGATGCTACACTCATAGAACATGGTGCTATTATCGACGCCATTTTCAGAAAAAAATCAAAAAGTTGAAGTTCCAAAAGCTTAATCATTATTTGGCCACCTATACATATAAAAAATTTGATTTCTTTCATAAATGACATTTAGTAAATATCTAAGTACTTTCGGAAAAGTTAAGCTTCGATTGTAGTTTCAACTCTTAGGATCTGAATTCGTGAACTTTACGAGAACATTTCCGATCTTTCGAGAAAACAAAGCAAGAAATATAAGCTATAAGTTAGGTAGGTACCTATTATTGCCTAATAAAATATTAAATGTGAATGTTTCAATGTATAGTTTTCAATGTAACCACTAGTTGGGTTAGTCTTTGGCTGAATTCCTAACAAAGTTCACTAGGCAAGCTTGAAACAGTGTTTCTCTGGTGATAGAGTAGATGTATATGAGTATATGGGAACAAAATAATAAAAGCTGTAATATTTCATATTAATATATCTTTTTTTATTCACTACATCGCTTACATATAAAATTTATAAAAATCCAAACCTTCCCTCTACCTATATATTATTCTCCATAGATACCTACTTAGTTGGATAAAGGGAAGATTTCAATCGATTTTACCTCCATAAGTCACACTTGAAAGACCTGGTAAACCCGAGGGCATCGCACATAAGGCACTCAGTCGAGATAACGCAAACGCTATTTTTGTTTCTTAATAGCTAAGAGGTTTCACATCCCCAAAGACTGAGACTGTACCTGGGAGACCACCCCAAATACGGGCTTATTCACATTCTCGGCATCGGCGCTGAAAACACCGAAATTGAAATTTTCAGGCCCCGTTGTATCTGGAAGTTATAAACTACGTATGAGTTTTATTGCGAAATCGTACGGTGATTTCAGTTCCACATTATGAGCACTTGTAATTGTGCTATTACGGTCACGTCGGGGCGCTCGGCGAGCACAGTGATCCCTACATTCGGCCTTTTAGTGGACGTTGATTTTTCAGGTTTATTGTCTCATTAATCGACGCATTAAGCGAGATTCCAGTATGGTCTAAAAACCTACATTGTGTCACTCTCAAATAATGACCAGAAATATCAGAAATGGGAGACGAGTGAACGGTAAATTTCGATAGTGTCTACCATATTTTCAGTTTTTAATAAAAACTTTTAACAAAAAGTACTCATAAAATCATTTTAAACAATAATGATCTGATTCTTACTATTGTTCTGTGAGATAATCAATTACCTATAATAACATCTAGGGACATAATAGTGATTTTTCTATCTATCTAGAGGGTGATCAGTTGTTAAGGGTTCACTTCCGATATTTTCGGAAGAGCGGCCATCTTGAAAATATAATCAGTGAATTTCTCTTGATCTGGCAAATTTTCATTTTGAGGATCTAGGACCAAAAGTAAATCGCACAGGACATTACGGTAAAACCGAAAAAAAATCAAAGAAACACCGGCTGTTTATTGAGTGGGGAATTGACCTAGAATAGCCAGTCAGCCATCTATAGCTCATCCCCTTCTTTCCAGAGGTCCCGAGTATTGATGGGATTTCTCATCAAACGAAGAAGAGGAATTGACTCTTACTTGGTACTATCTTATCCTCCCTAATACGAAACCCGGGTATTTACCGGGATTCAGATCAGAATAAAATGAAAGAGCGGTATTAACGTTCTTTCGCCGCCCATTTTTGCTAGCCGCTAGTCGGATTCGAACGAGTACTCAGGTGGTGTGAAGAACTGATTCGCATCCCTGATCCAATTATTCTGACTTAGTATAGCATCCACCCTTGGCCGCCTAATACACTAGAGGTATTGACTCGGTGGATTAGATGATCAAACAAAAGGCATCCGATATTTCGAAGGAGAATTGATCGCTCGTAATACGGAGACAATTTCCATACAGCCCCTTCACGCTATCCGCACCCCGCCGTCTAACCCACTGTAGGTATTGACTCGGTGAGTTAGACGATCAAACAAAAATCGATATCCGGTGTTTCAAACGAGTAGTGATCGTTCGTAATACGGTGACGATTTCCGACCAGTCCGAGGCGGGGGAAATTAAATCAATCTTTTAATAGGAAAGCTCGCGTCATTTCACGCGAGTAGAATTTTCTCCCTTGATCAAATTTATTAGAACAAATCCCCCGCGTGTAAATAGAAGATAATTCTTTATAAGTTCAGATCGCCGGTCATAGATTTCCTGTAAATATAATAATAAATAATATTTTTGTTATTCGCATATCTCGTTTCTTGCATTAAAATGATTTAGTTCGTCCGTATTTTTATTCCGATCGGCATTTAATCGTGTAATCCATGTTCCCCAGTTATTATATTATTTAAACTTTAAAATGAATTTCATATTTCCACATGAATAATATCCCCTTTCTTGTTTTGCAATGATCATTCTGATTACAGTTAGCCAAGCAACGACGAAGTGAAAAACAGAACTGCTTCGTGAACTTGACTCAGAAACTACGACCGGCAGCGAGGATAAAAACGAGGCCTTATCTCCTAACTGTCCGCGATTGCAGCCTACCGGTGCTAGCTGGCAGGGAGTGTCTATCTAGACTACGTTCACGTGCGATTTGAGCCCTCTGAATGAGTTATAACTTCATATGCGATCAGCTACTTTATTTATGAAGCCAATAAATTTATATTTAATATTTTGATGTCGTGTATAAATTTATGAAGGTTCGTCCTTATCCCGTCTGAAGGCATTAATTAATTAATTAATTAATAATATAATTAATACGTCATCTCAAAAAAAAAGGAGAGACGCTACACAATGAAGATTGAAACCCATAAAAACTTCACTTCTTTCCACATTTAAACGTTCCTCTAGCTTCAGTAGTTCACGATATCCCTGTATAGTAAACATTGGAAAGAACTCACCCTGTATAACTCCGCAACAAAAATCTACTGGGGTCAAGTCAGGAGACCGGCCACGCAGGTATATTGATCAGTGTATTTTTTTCTTATAATCTATAATCAAAAGTCACATAATCAATTAAGTCACACTCTTTGTCATGGTCTTAGATTAAGTTAAGTTTGGCGTAAATCAAGTAGGTATATAATAATTACAGTGATTATTAACAAAATCAGTACGTAGCAAGAACTAGGTATTTATTACTACCGAATCCAGCCCGAACTTACATCATAAATAGAATCCTTGATTACTAAGCTCTTAATAGGGCGCCTAGGTACTAATACTAAGTAAAGATTTGAAGTATGAGCTCGAGATAGAATATAATTCTAAATTACATAGCTTAGCCTCAGCACTCGAGCTCATGTATCATTCAAAGTAGGTGAAAACCGTGAAACTTGGGATGAAAGAGAGCCATCAACTATCGTCGTAACAGCTATCGTCAACATACATGTGACAATTTAAGTTTTTAGAGGAATTAGGATAATGGATATAGGAGCAGATCTTCGCAAACTACTATTAAACTAGACTTCTCCGATGTAGTTGGCCGAAAAAGTACAGTAGTTGACCATGCTGAGTGGAGATCAAGTTACCTGAATTTGAATTTCGTCGACGAGCTAGCCGCTCGATCTGCATGATCTCCCGAATTTCGATTAACCTCGCCATGGGAGATATTTCGCGAGTAAGTTCATCAACAATCAAGCATAGTCGAGTTAATCAGGCTGATGGTCCACATGATTACATATTAGAGTAAGCATATTTCTAATCATGAACGGGTAATAGAATCTTTAATCACCTCTTGTATGCAGATAACGTAAGATATCACACCTTATTCAGCTCGAAAAAAGCCCTACCACCTGCTACACCCTTTAGTCCCAATACTGCGACAAATTATTTGTTAATAACAATAATAAATTTATTGATTAGATGAAATTAATATTTGTTTTATATTGCAACAGTTCCCAATTTCTTATTTCAGTCTTAACGGAGCCGTTATGAAAGTTATCGGAGCTGGCTTGTTGACCTAGAACCCTACACCAGAAAAGATGTTATTATCTCCCTCTTCCACATCTAGCTCCTATTACTCGACGATGATTGACTTGTTCTCGTCCTCCGCTTGTGCTGAATTCTACATTTATATTAAGTTGGTGAAACTGATCTAGTAATTATAATTTTGTCTTATTTCTGACCTAAATATAATTATTACCTAATGTGAATAAATAGTCAAATTGTTTAGAAAGGCATTTGCAGTAAAGTGAAACACCTTGAAGTAGTAAAAAAAAATTTAATCGTTTAACATGCAGTTTCGAATTAAAGTTACTTCGTTAGACCCTAATTGCTAAACCACCTTTATTAAACTATGAAAGTACCTACTGCAGTGAAGCAGCTAGAAGATATCACTAGCTCAATAAAATGTGCAAACGAATCTCCACTTCTTATAAAATTTAATCTACTTTTGACTGATAATTCTGGTAGCTAATTAAATTTCCATGGCCTACTACAGTATTGCCTTGAGAGCCAACTTGAGAAATCACGGAGCATTTATTTTAGTTCTGGAAACTCACTTCGCTTGGCTGGAAATTTGTGTAACGCTCTCAATTAAAACTTAAAAACTGTAATTTGTAATTATGTAATTGGATTGAAGAGAAAATTGTCAACTTATTCGAAGCTGCGTTCTAGATATTACTATTTGTTTGTCTTTGTATAATTTTTTAGATTAGAAGCAAGTATTAATTACGAGCTGTGCAGACTGCAGATACATCAGACGCTCGACGCTCAGAGTAAAACAAAAACTTTTCCTATAATTTTCATCCTCTACCAACTCATTTGTTATAACGATGTCAAAAAGTTCTTCTTCTTGGAACCGGTGCCCAATAACTGAGACTGCTTTGTTCTTTGGAGGTTCACCCTCTTTTAAATACTGACCCCCACATTCAAGCTAATTTTAAAGAATTTTAATTTTAGTTATGTAGTTAATTCCAAACTATGTTATCTCTAATCTAATCAATATCACTATCTCTTAAGCAGATGTATTTAATTATGTGTTTCCTGAGTCATGAGTGACAATTTAGAGGTATTTTTTTATAATTAAAAGGAGCAAACCCACATGAATAATCCCATTTAATTGCAATAGATGCATGCTGGATAGAATTTGCCACAATTGTGTTAGGGACATTTACAGTAAATTACTTGATATTATTTATTAGACAACTCCAAGTTTATCTGTTTAATCCAAGTTGTTTATGTTCTGCCTTGTCTTTGAGTATTAAACTTTGTTAACATTGAAGCATTTTTGCATGTAGTTTCATTTCATACGAGTACTATAACAACAAACAAGTGCTTAATAATTTTTTCGTGAATTTAGATGAAGAGAATCTGCAAATTTTTCATCTGCATCAGAACGATTTCTACGTACCGAAACTCTCTCACACCTCACAGTTTAGAATCCAGGACTTCCGCGCTACATCTACACTGCTGAAGCTGTAGCCATCACAAAGCTTAATATGTTGTTTGCATAATGACTCAAGAGAGACTGCAATTATCAGTTACTAGAAATCGGTGCTACTTAGCCTGAGTGGTGACGTTAGGAGATGTTTTGATAATCCAATTTATATGCGGAATCTTTGGTAGGTTGTCAGAGCTAGCCTCAACCAATCCTCTTGTAGTCTTTGTCTGGGCCAAGAGACATTCGAGGATAACGGGTAACGAAAAAGTTCATCACTATGCCAAGGAAGCTGCGAGAAATGCAAAACATTCCCCTGTACAAAGATTTGCTTCTTTTTATCAGATCAGCTAAAAGAGAACTGTGCATGGGAATCAGAATGGAAAACACCTCCTTAGCTAGAACCCAATACTTTTAAGTAAGATCAGAATCAATTTTTCTCTCATAAGTAATTAAAAAATAGAAAAATTCCTACGTTATGTCTTCGCTATCAAAAATAAGGGCATCAAACCACAATTAAAATTCACTTCACTTTCTAGCATGATAATTCAGTGATATTTATACAAAAAAATACAAAAATCACCTTGTATCTTGTATCTTCTTCTCGAGTGAGATTCTCAAAAAAAAAATTTTTTATTAATATTTAACGACTCACAGTGACTTCAGGAACACTGGGTGTCTAGCGGCTTCTTTCTTGTGAAGTATAGCACAAGAAGAACCATTTCTTAAAATCATATCCTAAGACTTATATTATCTAAGAGCCATTTTCTAACAGCCATTTCCTAGGAAGGATCCTATTAAAAAAAAGAAAACTAACTATGCTATCCAGCAAATAATTGATGCAAAACTTTACCTCTGTGTAAACCGATACCTGCTCTCATTGACGCAGAGGGTCATAAACAATTAATTTTCTGGGTACTCAATTCACCGATAACTTATTGCGTTTGTTAGTATTAAATATGGAACTATTCAAGAAAAGAAAATGAATTAATCCGTCGCGAACCAACCGCTGGCCTGTTTCTTACGCGGCCGAGTTTCCAGAACCAAGCCTTTTTTCTCACTGATCTAACACGAATCTCAAAGATGCTCAAATCCCTTCGCTCTCTGTACTGAGAGAAGTCACTCCCTACTATGATGTTAATTTGAACTATTTCCCTAAACTCATTTCCCTAGCGTGTCTGGATTTATTGGCATTATCCGCACGAACCAAACCACGGCTCTTATACCAAATGGCAACATCTAGTACAGGCTGGATGATTTCCCCTCACCTTCTACGGTCGTGCAAGGGCATCGAACAGACCACCTGGAAGGTCTTCAATAATTTCAGCAACGCAAATATTTTATGATTCTCTACTTGAATTTAAAGTAAACAAATCATTCTATACTTTTCCTTATTGATTTCACTCGGTAATTTTCCCTGTTCTTGAAAGCTGCAGTAGAAGAAATCCTATACAAATGTGTTCAAGATATCCGCAGAAGATTTTCCCAATTTCGGGTAATTATCCAATTTGCTACTGTGATAAAAATTGGTCAAAGATCCCAAAGAGCGGAACATTTTTCGGCCAGAAGTTCAAGAATTATTCCCTCAGAATCCATTACGCGAAAAAAATTTAGGTCGCCATTTGAAATTTGAAAGTCACACCCATTCAGAGGAGGGTGAGAGGTTGAGGGATTACCAAGCAACTCACAACCAAGCAACTTTTGTTCCAAACTTTTTTTTGAAACCCTAACCCCGCGGAAAAATTGACCTTTCCAAACTATTGGCTCATTATACTTTCATTACATATTGTGTCGTCGTTTCATGCTAAAATATCCATTTGATGTATGTGCCTACATCCGAAGAACTTTTATAAAATAAAATCAAAGTCGGGACATAATTTTTTTGCATAAAAGAGTGAAATGCAGGTCAATGAGTATCAATAACATAAAGTGTAATTACTAGCCTGTTGGTGGGGTCGGAGAATTCCTCCATCGCCCTAACAGTTGTCATGATGGCAGTGCCCGAAACTCCAATTAGAGAGTTTGCTTCCGCATCCAACAGCAGAGGCTTCCAGAGTACCACACCAAGCACAGACACGTGTTTCGTTCTACTGGAACTCATCAGTGTGCTGCATCTGGAGTGTCCGGAGGATGCTGTCGGATGAATGATGAATGGAAGTTGGCCCCTCTTAAGCCAAGAATTAACACGGATCTCCGTGTGTTGTAAATAGAGCGACATCTAGCGGTCAGTCTAAAGAACTAAGCGTGAGTTCACTCCAAGTTAATTGCAGATCCAGACACTACCAATGCCGTCGATTGAGGATTGACAATCATGAAGAAGAGGAAAGGCAAGTATACTCAAGGATTAATGCATAAAAGAGTGAAATGCAGGTCAATGAGTATAAAGCACATAAAGTGCAATTACTAGCCTGTTGGTGGGGTCGGAGATAATTTTTTTGTTTAGAGTTGGAAGGATAATAAATTTAATAACGTTTAAAATGGGTTGTCTGTCGACCCCTGGGGTCTCTTAATATTTTGTGGATGAAACTCAAGCTCAACCCATTTAAGAGAGTAACCAGCGATGAGCATTATTGAAAATTCTGTGGTTGTGGCGCGAGAGAATAAAAAATTTTTATATAATTCCGTGAGACCTTTAAATGGCAGGTCAAGAGAGAAAGGTAATAAATTTTGAAAAGGCTCTCCTGACTTCATTGGAAAAGGAAAAAGGTAAAGGGAAAGTTTTGGGATGCCAGTTGGCTTTTTAATTTTGTAAATAATTTGATGTCATTTATAAAAATAATTACCTAAGTAATATTTGATTCTATTTACATATAAAAATATTCACTTTTATAATATTGTAATGGTACTTAGGCTCAAAGATTTAATAATTCATTGACATTATATTTCAAAAAGCTTTAGCAAAGTCGAGTATACCTTGGCTTCTTTTTTTTTAATCTAATTTAAGAGGATTGAACAAATCGTTTACAAAAACAATGTTTCATGGGATCACTCGTCACTCTCATTGACTGTCTTATTTTGATCATCTGAAACTTGCGAAAGGAAACTCCGAGATAGGTAGGTACTGTAGCAGTGCACACAAATTTACCATTTACCAAAAGGGAAGCACTTGCAGGAGATTAAAACAGCAACTTAGTCGTTTCTCTTCCACGATATAAAAATAGTTACTGTGCTAATTATAAATGTTGTCTAGTAATGTGCTGACGTCATGGAAATACTTGTATTAGTAAATTTCATAGAAATCGAAAGTCTCGCTGCTTCCGTTATTTTATTTAATCGCGGCCGGGAGGATTGATTACATCGGAAATGATTAATTTCCAGAAACACCTTGGTTTATTGGCGTATTTGTTGATTTAGTTATCGCGAGGAACCAATGACAATATGGCTGCTAATTTGCGAGAATATTGTTGGAGACGTAATTCACGAAACAGAGATAATCAGTCGATACTTTCGGTCGCGGACTGTTGTTAAGATAATTATGTAGAAACAATTTAGTTTCTAGATATGTAAATAAGGTAAAAGATAATAGGTAATAAAATTGAGGTAAGCTACAGGTGAGGCTTGCCCTAGTTCGTCGACGCGACCGCCCGCCTTCACAGCTTAGCGTCGTCTCCAGTTCTCGCTTGTCGGCCCTCCGACAGCACCCTCTGTATGGGTCGGACTAGTTATATCACTCTAGGTACGTACGATTACCCTTCAGGTGATATCGCAATCGTAAAAATCGTAACTGACCTAAGATCCGTGAATTTAAACACGCTGTTGTTTAAGAAAAGGTTGTTTAAGAAAAGAAATACGCGTAGATAGACTTTAACGCCGCGAATGAGTTACAATTGGGTCGCAAATATTAAAAGGTCGAGAAACGGTGAAATACCTACTGCAAAAATTAATTCATGCTGTCTTCGAAGACGCGATGTTAAATTAATATCTTTGCAGTTAATCCATCCTTAAAAAGTTTTAAGTAGGTAAGTTACCTATGTAATCTTCAATATTTTTAATAATTATGAGAGAAATTATCTTAAGTGTACTTGCGAGAAGCTATATTCAATGTAATGTAGACAAAGGATAAGCTTTGAACATTAATTGAACTTCAGCTCCGAAGTTACTCCTATTCTCCAGACCATCCTAGTTCCTCTCGCGGTGAAGGTGGTGAAGGAGCGAGTGAGAGTACCGCAGAATCCCGCTAGTTAGCATTACGCTTTCAATTGAAATCGAACCTATCTTGAATTGAAACATCTATTCATCATTGTGTGTATATTTGGATTGCGATATTGCTGTAACTAAAATCTGAAATCATTGAATTTCACATGTTTCCTTATTGCAATACGTTCCTTAGTTCTGTTCTGTATAGGTACACGCTTTATATCAATTTCTAAAAATGAATTCCAGCCAGCGAGTTACCATCATGCTTTACATGCATGGCGGAATATTTCAAGATTACGTCTTATAGGAGAATAGCACAATTTTATTTAGCGGAAAGTAGCAAAAACCTCTTCAGAGTTCAGGAATTCCTATCTGGAGCACGATTTTTAGTACGAGTTGACTGCTGTTGCGAAGTACTTAGCAGTGAATTTGATGCTTTCAACAACTTTGAATAGGTACAGTGAGTTGTTAAGGGATACAGTCCCGAATAATTCATATCTAAAAATCTACTGTAATATTGAACTTATGATTGCGAGTGCGAGGATAAGAGTCTAACTTGGGTCATATTAGAATAGAATGCATTTGAAAAATACGAGTTACATTCCTAAATTGTTAAAATAAGTAGTCAAATATTTCAAGAGGTCTTCTGCGTATAAGGCTCTGTACCCAAATTTCCCCTTTTGGTCTTTAGAAAATAAGTTTGAATAATACATTCTGCATCTTTAATTGGTTTTTGAGATTTGGGAAAAACTTCTTCGTCATTGGAAGAATTATCTAAAAGCACGTCAATGTTTGAGGCGTCAGAAGAAGAATAATTTGATTTAACATTATTGTGATTTTTTTAAGTGTTATGAGTTGACCACATTAAACTTGGACAACGCAATGTCAGTCATATGATGAATGTCATCAGCAGCTTGCTCCTTACAAACGTTCCATTTTATCTGATGACTTTTGGATTTCCGTATTTTACTCAGGGACTTCTCTAATTATTCTTCTTTATTAGGAACTTTATGATTTTAGCTTGTCCGGGTGGCATCCCTCTGATTGCTTTTTTCTTCTTGAAAACATACAACGACTGTATTTTCCTTGGCAAAATTAACTGAGAGGTATATCTTAGTTTAAAAAATATAGTTATTGTTTTAGTTCAATTATTTTACGTGTTTATTTTTCATAGTCAATTTTTGGTCAAACAAACTGATGGTAAATGAGGATTTTCGTAATTTTTTAATGATGTTCAATCAGAATTAAAATAAATTAAATAATTGAAAATATTTGCTGTGACAGTGAAAAAGTTATCCGAATTTAGCATGTCATGGCTATTCATCTTTTAATTTTGAAAATAAAATATTCTGTCATGATAGAAAACTGTTAATTAGTGAGTATTTGATATCAGCATGTTCAGAAAATAATCCTCTTTCGATAGACACCATTACCATTCTTGTAGATAAAAGTGGTGAGAAATAAACTGCAAATATGTGATTTCCCATGCTATTCGCCTATGTTCTGCTTTGAAACTTGTCACTCGGTATATGGCTTAAAGTGACTCATTTAGAAAAAAATTGCAAATTTTCATTAATCCCAATCCTGGAAGGTAAGCCTTTACTTCAAAAGAAGACAACCCCAAAAAATTCAGGATATTCATATTTTCATATTTCAGGATTTTCTTTTTTTTTCAGGATATTCAAATTTTCAGGATATTCCTTCAACGATTGGAGTTCTCAAAATGTACTTTTATTTTGATTTTTTGACCTATTTTTAGAGAGAAAGTTCAAATGCTGAGACCTGCAACATAAAGCTTTACCAAAATTGGAGTTGCTTGTAAATACAGGGTGTCCCAGCTTATTCGAAGCGGTCTCTGTAGGTCAAACGATGGACTTTTTCAAAAAAAAAAATTGAAAATTCAAGTACAGAATCACAATGGTCATAATTTAAAATTATTAGTTGCCATTCTCATATGGGACACTCTGTATACTCCAAAATAATTTTTAATTATGGCCATTATTGTGATTCTGTACTTGAATTTTCAAAAAGTTTTTTTAAAATCCATCGTTTGACCTACAGCGACCGCTTCGAATAAGCGGGGACACCCTTTATGTTACGAAAAATCTTTCAGCAAAAAAAAACGGATATTAATAGTAACGAAAGCAAGAAGAAAAAATTTTGAACGACCTTTCAGGCGAAATTTTTCAGGAAAATTGGCACTAGGAAAATTGGTAGCGCTCAATCCTCCTACCTAATTGATTTCCAAAAACTGTTAAAATTTTGAAAAATTATTATTTCTCAGATTAGGTAAATAGTTGTAGTGATGATGATTCATTTATGAAAACCTGACACGTTATCATTAATCCTGGAACGTAAGCCTTTACTTCAAAAGAAGACAACTCCGAAAAATCTTCTCCAGATTTTCGGGATACTTCCAGAAATATTGCAAAAAATTTGCAAAAATTTAAAAAATTATTATTTCTCAGATAAAGTAAATCGTTGTAGCGCTAAAAATGACTTATTTAGGAAAAACTGACAAATTTTCATTAATCCTAATCCTGAAACATAAGCCTGTACTTCAAAAGAAAACAACTCAAAAGAAATCTTTTCCAGATTTTCAGGATATTCCTTTAATAATAGAGGTTCCCAAAATGTACTTTAATTTAGAAAATTTTACCTATTTTTGGAGAGAATATTTAGAATTCAAGTTCTGAAACCTGCATCCGTAAAGCTTTACCAAAATTGGAGTTACTTGTAAATATGTTCCGAAAAATCTTTCAGCAGATATTTTTCATAAAAAACGGGATTATTAGCAACAAAAGAAAGCATGAAAAAATTTTGAACGACTTTTGAGGCGAAAATTTCAGGCCAATTTTCAGGAAGATTGGCACTGCGTCGGTAACAATCGATTTTCCTAATTTATTGCCAATAACTGTAAAAATTTTGAAAATTTATTATTTCTCAGATAATGTAAGTAGTTGTAGCGCTGAAAATGAGTCTTTTAGGAAAAACTGACACATTTCCATTAATCCTAATCCTGTGTAATGTAAGCCGTTACTCCAAAAGAAGACAGCTGCAAAAAATCTTCTCATATTTTCAGAATATTCCTTCAATTGGGGTTCCCAAAATAAAAATAAAATATTAAAATAGTAAAAAAATATTATAAAAAAATAATCAAGCGTACATTTTCGAGAAACTCAGCAGTAGTATCAGCGAAAGATCCAGGAATCAAGTATGAAATTTGACTAATTCATTAAAAAAGTTCGTTATTTTCAAAATATGACTTATTTTTAGAGAGAAATTTCAAATCCTGAAACTGAAACATAAAGCTTTTAGAAACTTACAAAAATAGAGTTACTTGTAAATAGGTTCCGCAAAATATTTCGGGAGTTCTTTAGTTTTTAGAGTTTTTAAAGTTTTTAGAGAAAATTTTTTTGAAAAATTAGAAAGTTTCGGGTGATATTTTTTCAGGAAATATTTTTTCAGAGATGTTTTCAGAAATTTTTTCAATGAACCCATAATCTTTTTGTCCAACGGCTGCATCTTATATGGGATGGTTGGGGTGGTAAACGAATTATCGTGACCAATACCTCTCTAATTCCTCTCATTCAATATTCTGGACATTTTGAATAAACAATGCAGATACCAGTCTCATCTACATTGAAGACTCTGCCTTTAAATTTATATTTGTCCATTACTTATTCTAAGGTCTCAAAAAAAACACCTACAGACTCTTTAAACTCAAAGCTCAAGCAAAGGATGTTCCAATGGTCTACTTAGCCTTAAAAAGTCCCTTTGGAGAAGCAAGCTGCCCCGTTCTAGAAAAAGTGATTCCAATCTATGAATCGGCTCAAGACAGAAGGTAATTTAATGCAGATGCCGGTTTCCCACCAAAAACCCTGTAAGTACGACAAACTTTTCTTATTTTCCGGAAGCTGAGCCAGAAAGAAAAAAGCCGGCAAGTTAATGATTAACGCTCAACCTAAAATTTCTCAACCTGAAATTTTGGTCCCAGTTTATAAAAGACATTTCACCCAGAAGTGAGATTTGTGAAATATTGATATTTAAATATTGTCTCGCAATAATTAAATTGCCGTGTTATATTTTAAGATCATCAATTTTGTGAAACAACGGCAGAGTTAACTCAGCTAAAGTTTGAGAAATTTCGCTGAAAATCGAAATATTGAAATATTTTGTTTGAGATATTCCCATTATTTTTTTATGAAATAGGAAATTTATTTGTTCTTTAATGTACATACTGATGTGAATATAATTTTTATTGAACTTAAGGCCTTTTCAACATAGGGATAACCTCGACTAAAATAGTCCAGAAAAATAGAAACAAGTAAAACCCTAAGCAAGATTTTTGATACTTTTTATAGCTTAGGAGATCATTCAGGAAACATCAAAATTCTAAATTAAATAAAACATCTGGCATCCCGCTCTATTACCTTTATCTCTATTTAATTACCACTTTTTAATTAGGTGTGTGATTGTGTGAGAAAGAAGAATAATTGTATCTTTTCAAAATTTACAGTCTTTTGCTTTTGGTTTTCCTCTTTTGTCAATTGCTTTTCCTTATTTGTCAAATGCTTTTCCCATTTATTAAACGTCAGTGCGTGATTTTTCGATTGAAATTCCTCTTTTGTCAAATGAGATTCCTTTTTTATCAAATGCTTTTCCAATATTATGATATTGTCACTGCAAGTAAATGGGAAAAGCAATTGACATAATGTGAAACTGATTTGACATAAAAGGAAATTGATTGATAAATCAATGACTATAATCATTAATAGATAGAAAAATAAGAAACACATTTGACAAATAAGGAAAAGCAATTGACAAAAGAGGAAAACCAAAAGCAAAAGACTGTATGATCGCTTGGTATATTAATGAATATTACTGATAGATTGTTATGATTGAGATGCTTTGGTGATTACAATAATAATTCGAACTGCCAAATCGTATTATGCTGCCATGTAAAATTGATTTCCAATATTCTCCCCTAAATTCTCACACAGATCGTGAACGAAAAATATGATAATCAATTCATGTTTTTACAGGTAGTTTTTTTTTTCTGTGGGTCCTTTCAGTTGGAGTATATAGGATAGAAGTATGATGGAGCATACGATATGTAGGTACGTACTAAATACCCGTACACAGAAATGCTAATAAGTAATTTCCATTCGGAACGGTGTAATATTTGCAAATTTCCAATGTTGTGCTCACAAGTCAAAAGATGACAAGGATTAGCATTTTAAATCAACTCTCAAATGGCATAAATTGAACACACGAACCCTGCTAATTCAGCCGGTTTTCATTTTTCATAAACCGTTGGTCTGCTGAATGAAAACAGCGAAAAAATCAACACTCACAAAACAAAAAAATGTATCTTGAATGTTACATTTTTACAAACTTCAACTGTAAAGTCCATTCTACTTGAATTTCCTCTGACAATAGGGTAATGGAATAATAAACAGAGGTGTCCCATTAAAAAAAAAAATAGATGATGTCGTCATTGCTATTCCAAGGAAGTATAAAAAAATGTTACGTCAATTTTTTTTTACTTTTTTTTCTCAAAATTTTGAGATTTAGTGGACTCAATATAATTTTTGAAAATATTCAAGTAAACTAAATAGGTATATATCTAGTCCAAATAATTTATTAAACTCTAAGATACCAATATGAAATTAGAAAATCACCAATTTGATTTTGGTACAATAAATTATTAGGAGTTGCGTAGTAACTTATAATTTACATTCTGTTGATTTGAGATTTTTTTTAAATCCTTTTCCTTTGTGTTTTTCAAAGCTGCTTAGAATTCATTTGTCGGCATACCTTAATAACATAAATCTGTGTTGGAAATTTAATTTTACTAAAACATATTTATGTACGTATACATACATTTACCTTCAGTGAATTCTCGTACAATCTGAAGTAAAATATCATGTGATACCGGATAAAGGTCGATTTCAATTTTGTATTCCTCGCTTGAGGGAGTAATATTTCATAGGGTGCAAACCGGAACTAGTACAGGAAATTTTCCCGATCTGATTTACTTAAAGGCTTTGATCTATCCACATAAATATATAAGATGTTATAGCACAAGGGATTTTAGTGAGGGGATGATATAAATTGAAGTTTTATTAAGGAAATTAGAATTTTGAATTGAAATACAACTTTTAAAATTTTAAACAAACACTAATGGACATTCCTCGTCGAAAAAAGCACGTAACAATTTCTAATTTTTTTTTTTTCATGTGAAAACTTCTATAGCGACGTTCTTGTATGACGGAATTATCGTTAAAAGCAGCTTCAAGACATGTCCCTATTATTTTCATTTTAAAATTACTTTTAATTCTACAAAAAATATAGTGTGGAAACTTTCGACAGGTCGCTTCATTTGTCCACAAAGAAGACGTTCGTGCTGAAAAACACGATTTTTTTCTAACAATGAAATTCTACCTCGCGGAAGTAGCAGACAGAGATGAATATGAAATAATCAAGTAAAATTGCTACAGCTATGAAAGGATATTTTTTGTAAAGGCGGGTAGCATTTTCACGTAAATTTTATCAGTAAACTCTCGGGCACAAGCTTATTTCTCTGAAATGACGGTGGAACTATATCACAGCCATTTAGTCACAATTAATAATTTCCTATACTAATGCACAAGGTTAAAAATACTTAAAGGACAAGAAAATATCCGGTGGTTTGGTCTGATCTGAGACGCGCGACGCAGCTATGAATCAAGATTGAGTGTTTGGAGAATAGTGATATGATATTGTGTGATTTTTCACCCGACGATAGTTATAACTTTTTATTAACAATTTTATGCAAAATATCGCTGTGAAAGGACCCAAACCATATATCAACTGCGCATGCTACAATCGAAACCTAAGAGTCGATCCTATTCACTTATATTCTATGTATTCAAATGTCATTTGTCACTTTTCGAGCTTTCAAAGCAGAAACGTCAATTTCTTTTCTAACATGTCGTCGTTTCGTTGTATTTTATTTCACTTCGTACAGTCATCAGAGGTTTTTTCTTTTCACGGGGTTCTTTTTTTACTCTCTAAACTTTAAACTTGAGACTTACTCTTTACACCGTGTCCTAGATGCACACCCATACAGCACAAGAATGTTCTATGCACATTCATAGAATATTTCCGAAGAATATTTGAATGTTCTCAGAATGTTCTCAAATGATGATTGGAATATTCTAGGAACGTTCTATGAACATGCAAAGTAGACTGTTTTAGATATTCTTAGAACGTTCTCAGAACATAACAAAGAATGTTCAATTGTATATTCTGGGTATATTCTAAAATCTGTAAAAATGCATTTGGATATTAGGTTAACTTTATTAGGGATTTAGCTTGAAAAACAAGTTCACAATGTACCTATTCTTTTATTTTAAAGTAACCTCAACATATAACATAAACATATTATTCATCATATTCATATAATGTTCGTTTTGCACCCCTTCTTAGCTTTGGTCTTGATCACCTAAATTTTATATAGGTAAGACAATAACTTCTACATCTGCTATGGTTTGGCTTTTGTATTTTTGCTACTGCACCTGTAAAGAATATAAAAGTTTTTGGTGAGAATCTCCACCGGAATTCTGGTAATGCGATGTGCGATTTTAACAACAACTATTAATAATTTATTAACCTCAAAGACTTGGTGGCATACCTAGAGACACTTTTAGATGTATGTATAGATACTTACCAATTCTCTATTGTTACTGTTTGATGAATCAGAATGAACACATGCAGATTACACATACACACACAAAAATGTAAATTATTATAGTATTATTACGATCACAATATTCACAATCAGGAAGACTACCGCTGTTCATCTGGCAGCATTATTGCATTGCACATGCCGCATGGCGCATGGCGCATATTGCCAACAAAGGAACTACATAGGTACAATATTTCTAACCTGAGAACATTCTGTGAATGTTTTAAGAATATTTTAATTTTAAGGCGTGGTTCCGATTTAAAATACTTTGTTTGATTAACAAAGATCTACTAAATGCCTGCAAGTTAAAATTATTAATAAAAATGTTTTGTAAAATCGGTGAACATATTATTAATTATATTATATAATATAATTATAATATGTAATATTATAATATAATACAATTATAAGATATTATTATATAATTATTGTTCATGTGAATATGTGCTATGGATCTCCTAAGAATATTTTTAAAGAATATTCTTAAGTTGGTATATTTGTCACTTAAATAGAATATTCTCATTCGTTTGTTAATATGCTATGAATATTCTAAGAATATTTTGGTAGAATATTCTTAAATTGGTATATTGGTACCTAAATAGAATATTCTCAGAATGTTCTGTGCTGTATGGGCATAAGAAATTTTTCAGTTCGAAATGCAACCAATAAATGCCCCTAACGACAGGCCAAATAGTTTACAAATTAAAGTGTACAAATCGGTCTCAATTAAAATTACTTGCACACCTGATTTCTGTGGTCATTGTGTTTTAAATATTTCATTTTACTTACATTGCTACATAACTGTATTATTTTGTTTTGTTTAATAATTAATACAACTATGTAATGACAACTGATAAGGTACACTTACATTATTGATATGTAAAAATATTGAAATGAATTATGTAGAAATAGATAATAATTCTAAATATTAATAAATATAAATAATAAATAATAAATAATAAATAAATAAAATATTAAATAATAGACTCATCCTAATAATTATTATAAACCTAAATTTTATTCTAACTCCAAGAAAGATTCTGGTTCTCTAGTTCCCAACACACTAATACCATTTCCTCTCTGAATAGCTATCGATAGACGTTCTTTGAACCAAATGCCTTCACTCATGTTGCCGGTCGCATCACATAATCGTTTGCAAATGTCATCGATAAATATTTTTGCACTTGGACCATAAGAGCCAAAGGTTTCGATTGCTATTGGAACAAAAAGATAATCATTTGATAGGTTTCGGTATTTGTTTTTTTTATTAGTCTCTGCATTCTCAGCGGCAGAGCCTGGTCGGTCGGCGCTTCTAAGTAGGTGTGACGGAGCTACGGTATCTACTGCAGTAAAGTCCCATACTAAACTCTTGCCGTGTCTAAAGGGAACTAATGTCATTCCGTCTGGGCGTTTACCATCACTACGAGCTAGAAGACCAGGTGGCTCAAGGATAGGTTGGAGACCAATTGTACACAAGGCTCGTTTGATTATATCATTAACCTCCTTGTGTCTACTGTGGCGTCCTTTGCTGAATTTACACGAGAGGCCGTGAGTGCCAGATTGGTCTACGTTTGCACCACAACGACAAATGTGTTTCTCAATCGTTCTTGATCCAAGTCTGAGACTCATTGCTATTCTGATCATATGTCGATTTAAAAGAGTTCCAAGACTTGACACCGGTAAAGTACTTAGCCAATGGCTTGAATCCTTTTGAGTTATCGCTGATAATCGAGCTTGATCCTTCGTATTAGTGGCGTTTTCAATTAATTGGTTTGTGGCCATCTTAACTAGGGGATCATCCCAATCTCTTTGATTACAACTATTCGGGATATCAGTGGAATGTGTCTTGGCTTTCCATGAATCTATCGCATCATTTAAACCGTAAATTTTTAGGTCATCAAATTTTGATGATATGATTTTAAATAGATCTGTTGATGAATTGCAAGATGAGATAAAACTTGGTAGTGCAACATCAACGGAGCAACGAATTCCAAGACCACCATGACGTATTGGTTGAGATGCTTGAAGCCATTCGTTATTGGAAAGTCTGATATTAAGGATTTCACTGACCGAAGACCTAAGTAATAGATCAAATTTTGGTAGCAGGGTGTGTTCGTATAGAGGTGTTGTTCTTAATAAATATTGTAGTCGTGGCATTGCAATGCAGTTTTTAAATAAAAAGAATGCTTGGTGTGGTTCTAGATATGATAAACGTTGAACCATGTGTGTTAACGCATCAATTTTCTTTTGTAAAATCGAGTATTCCGTTTTCATGCCAAGTGGGGATCCAAGTAATTCTAAACTTTCTTGGTTTATGATTCTTGAATCTTCAAATTGAGCTGTAAGAATTGAATCTGTTGTTTCTGTTCTTTCAAACATTGGGTAGATTTCACATTTCTCTTTGTTTAAGAATAGACCAAATTTAGGGCCATCTTGATCTAATACTTTAAAATCTGTTTCAACGTCTTCAGGAGAACCTATAATTGTTCCATCATCAAGGTACCAAGTATTGAATGATGATTTAAGTTTTATAAATAATGGATGAGCAGCAATGCAAAATAAAAGGGGCGCAAGAGGATCACCCTGCTGCACTCCTTCTTCGGAGTCTATGTAACCTTGACCATATAAGAGAAACGACCTGTCTCCATAGCTTGCCAATACATAATGAAACAATTCAGGAAATTGATTAAATATAACATCCAGAATAATGTCACGTCTAATTAGATTGAAAGCATTTTTAAAATCAATTTTCAAAAGAATCAGATCGTTAGATTGAGAATGTATAATTGAACGAACTGTGTGAACAATACTTTCTGCTCCACCAGAGATACCGAAGCCAAGTTGTAGAGGTTTTAAAAAAGACACAGCGCGGTCTTTAATTGCTTTCACTGCGCACTTTGAAATCAGACGTCGAATAGTCAGACCTACGGCAATTGGTCTAAGCGAACCATCCTTTTTCTCAAGTGAGCATAGACTAGCACCGAAGAAAATTGGGCGGATGAAGTCGGGTATCTCTCCTCTTAAAATCTTGTTAGTGAGTTTTGTGATGGCATAAAGAAGATTTTGTGCATTATCACCTAGTCTTGTATCAATCATATCAATAATATGCTGAGGGCGGAGACCATCAATACCTGCCGCTGATCCTTTTGCGAAAGAATTTATTGCATTAAGTACATCAAGTTCACTGACTTGAAGAGGACTACAGTTGTCTCTGTTGGAGGGTTCTCGAGAATCAACGTATTTCGTAGGGTGTTTATCACGCATGATCGCTGTGTTTCGTTCAGATGGCTGAGCAATTTTACTATCAGAGCTTGCTAAGCGAAGAGCACCTTTTATGTCACCATCTGATAACTTAATGGCTACTTGTTCAGCGATTTTTCTCTCTAATTTAACCTGATTTCTTACATCTATGATCTATGTCGTCACGCCTCTGGTGCATCTACTTATTTGGTGGCAGCTTGAAGAGCTTACCTTATCTAAGGTAATTGTCTACATACGTACAAAAGTCATGGCCTATGTCAGACTTTTTTGTTGCCCAAAACTAAAGAAGTAAAAAGGTCAGGAAGTAGTATTTACGCGAAATTCCCTGTGACCAGCCGAATGGTACTCTAATATATGGCATGGCAAACGATGCGAGACAGAGAGACAGAACGCGTTTATTCATATCCCAACGCGGTTTTGCCAAGCCACACCGAACTCTCCTATTGCTTTTCACAAATTTTATAACCACGCGCGTACTTTTGAACTGGTCGAGGCATAATAACATGTGTTACATAAAGGTAAACCACTAAAGCAACATTGCATAGCTAGCTGCATGGTTCCTGAAAGAGTAGGTCCAGGTTCTTATTGTGATGTCGACGTGTATGTATATTATAATACATTTTTTTCTTGGACCACTTTTCATTTTTCAATTCATTTATTCGTTACCTATAGGAATTGTTTTACCAAATAATCACTTGATCTTCTTCTTGGAATGACCACAAAGGTCAATCACCACAAAACAACAACACAAAAAAATGTTTGGTACAAAAAAAAATCAAAAATGAATAACATTAAAAAAATGTAAAAATTTTTTACTTTTTTCGAAAAAAAATTGAAGATTTTTCTATAATAGATCTAGCACAAAGAAAAACACAAGCAAAAGGATGGAAGCAATATAATTTGACATTTATTCTATAAACAACCTCGCCGCGATTAATACTTTAGTCAAAATAAAACCACATGATGTCATTGCGCAGTAATAGTAACAGCAATCGGCATGCCGTGTATAATATGTGTATCGTTGTGTGGTTAAGTCAACTGTCAACGTCAAATGAATTTTAAACGTGGTCATCTAACATGGCTGACGTCCGTCGCACTCATCAGATAGATCAAGTTGCATTATATAAAATAATACTCTTTGCTGACTATTTTACTGCTTTGTCCACAACGCAACTTTTTGATAAAAATAAAAGCACGTTTTATTAGTACTGCTACATATAGAAGGAGTTCTTTTATTCACCGGTTGATCCACCGCGGTTACAATAAACGGTGTCACACAAGATATTTTTTGCAATAAATGATTGAATAATTGAACTTATGTTTCGGTTTCTTATTATTTGTGTAATGACACATCACATTGTTCATGGTTCCATCGGTGATGACTAAATAATAATTAATTCATCATCCCATTAAAAATTCGTCCATATTTAGGTACAATGTTTGTTCGTTTAGAAACGCGCCTCGTTTCTCCTTGTGATTTGTATATGTCAAATGTCAAATGTCAAATTGATTTTTAATTATATTTTTAACCTTCACTTTACAATTAATTTTTTAATAATATTTTCTATTTTGATGTAATCGCACTTTAAGCTGTTACGTTTGTTAATTATTAATTATAATTAAATAATGTGATGAAAATTGATTTAACCGTTTTTTTCAAAAGTTCCATGTGAGTGAAGTAGAATAAAAAATGCTGGACAAAATGACGGTTGCAGAAACGGGGGCACCAGAATCGGAAACTGATAAACCATCAGAAACCAAATCCCTTGATGACGAAAAAGCAATTCTGCTAGCCTACATTCAAGAAATACAAGACCGTTCAAGCTCCAAACAAGAGCTGAGAACTGCGAATCAAAATGCTCAGAATAATCGACCGAATGATTCACATTTCAGCAAACTGGATTCGACTCTGAAGAAGAACACAGCATTTGTTAAGAAGATAAGAAATTTCACGTCGACCCAAGTCGATACTTACTTAAAAGACATGTCAGGCCTTAATCTATCGAAATATATCTCAGAAGTAGCAGCCGCTATCATTGAAGCAAAACTGAAGATGAACGACGTCCCTGCAGCCATTAAATTGTGCAGCGTCTTAAATCAGACATACGCCGACTTTTCCCAGCACTTATTCGAGAACTGGCAGAAGATTTTATCTTTCAAAGTCAACGACAAAATACCAAACCCTAGCAAACTGCGACTGGACTTGCGGTTTTACGCGGAATTACTTCAAGTCGGTCTGTTTTCAAACAAAAACGCTTTCTCGCTATTGGGCTCAGTACTGACGACGTTAATAAACATGGATAAAGAGGACCATTTGAATATTTCAATCATTTTGAGCTTCTGTAAGCATTGCGGTGATGATTATGCAGGCCTCGTTCCTAGAAAAATGAGGGAACTGTCGGAAAAATTCAATATACCAGTTCCGAAGAGCACATTTCTACTGCCTGAGAAACAGCAAAACGTTCGAAGTCTACTGAAAGACTATTACGCCTCCTTGTGCAAACATTTGGTTAAAGATCATCAAGAGATGCAGAACTACGAAAAACAAAGTATGAGAATTCTGCAGACAAAGGGGGAATTAAATCAGGAAAGGAAAGATAAACTTGAATTTATGCAATCGTCTTTTGAAAAGTTGATAACAGCTACTCAGAATTTTTCTGAGATTTTAGATGAAGATATGCCTGTTTTGAAGACTCAGGCTTACCCTAAATCGGATGAAGTAAGTAATTATATTTTTTGTAACACTTGTAAGCATTCTGACCTGGCAGATGGACACTAATAGCGATTTCGAGTTCTCTGCACTTGTTAAAAGTTTTACTGCTACTACTACTACTACTACTACACCACCAACTGACTGATTAAACAAAATAATGCCTTGAATTAGTTGCTTTTTTATTCTAGATGGCAGTGTTGTCAGATTTTTACCATTATTTAGGTGAATATACCCTGAGGCCGTCAACAGTGCTCCCTCGAATGTATAAGTTTCTATTGTAACCTCAGATTCCCAGCCTGCTATTAGTTATTAAGATTATCGTTTCTTATGTTTTAGAGTATGATAATAACCGGTTCTGGTACAGATTTCGAAGATTCCTTAGCTGCTAATATAGAAAATATCTGGGGTGATATTGAAACTCAAAAATTTTACTGCGATTTACCCGAGCTTCAAGCGTTCCTGCCGACCTCTTTCATCAATAAGACCAGATCCCCTCCACCCAACGAGGCTGTTACTGAAGAGACGCTCGACTCTGAATTACCTGTTGAAGAGCTCGAAGATGACAGTAGTAAGTACCGGTACCAGTACCCAGTACCTCATTTCATTATGCTCTTCCATTAATTTGCTAATTATCTTTAAAGGTAAAATTGAAGAACCGGCGCTTCCTGAAGAAGAAACTGAGGATACAAATACGACCAATGCTAGCAATAAGATTGTTTTGGATGCCTTCCTTAACAATTTATCCAATTGTATCAACAGAGAAATGATTGACAATGCTGCCATCGATTTCCTTGTAACCCTCAATAACAAGAGTAATCGAAAGAAGCTCGTCCGCGCCTTATTTTCTGTGAACCGAACGAGACTTGATTTGCTACCCTTCTACTCGAGGTTCGTTGCAATACTCTACCCCGCCATACCGGAAGTAGCAAACGAGTTATGTCATTTACTTCGGCAAGATTTCAAGTACCACGTGAGAAAAAAGGACCAGATCAACATCGAATCGAAGATCAAAATATCCAGGTTCATCGGCGAACTGGTTAAATTCAATCTCTATTCGAAGATCGAAGCGTTATTCTGTCTCAAAGTGTTACTGCACGAATTTTCACATCACCAGATCGAGATGGCGTGTAATTTACTGGAAGTCTGCGGAAGATACTTGTACTGCAGTCCGGATTCTCATCAAAGGACCAAAGTATACATCGAGCAGATGATGAGGAAGAAGTCTGTAATGGCTTTAGACTCGCGATACGTAACTCAAATCGAAAACGCTTATTATTATGTGAACCCGCCCGAAAGTGTGAGCGTTGCCAAGAAAGAGAGGCCCGTGATGCATCAGTTTATAAGAAAGCTGTTATATCAGGACCTGCAGAAGAACAACACCGACAAGATCATGAGATTAATGAGGAAGCTCGATTGGAGCAATGAAGAGACCGCCTCTTATGCAGTCAAATGTCTAACGGGAGCCCATAATGTCAAATACTTCAATATCAAGTAAGTATATTTTCCTTTTTTTTGTAAAGTGTTTAATGCAAATCTTCTGATAGGTGTCTAGCGAATTTGTTGGCCGGTTTGGTGGCTTATCAAGAAGAAGTCGGCACACGAGTCGTCGACGGGGTTTTAGAAGACATCAGACTTGGAATGGAAGCAAATCTACCCAAGTTCAATCAGCGTAGAGTGGCTCAAGTGAAATATCTGGGGGAGCTGTACAATTACAGAATGGTGGAAAGTGCTGATATATTCAAAGTTCTCTACAGTCTTATCACTTTTGGTACTTCTTTGGATCTGAATATCCCATCGCCGTTGGATCCTCCTCATCATCTGTTCAGAATACGATTGGTCTGCATTCTGTTGGAGACTTGTGGTAAGTATTTTTTGTGTTGTCTTAATAGGGTATTGATTATGTCCTTCAGAGTAGCACTCTGCGATTTTGCAATCCTTAATGACCATTTGAAGAATTCATGCAATAAAAACTCGCTCTTTTGATAGTTCCTTTCTATAAGACATTATCAATAGCCTATAATGGCATATTGGCATAACAAGATCTTCTACCTTGGGGCAGTGTGTTCTCAATCTTCTTGCACTGGGTTGTTGGAGTAATGACTGTAATAGTTGGGTAGTGTGGTTTTCCATCTTGTCATCATGTTGTGTATCTAATTTTGATAACATGCTGGTAATACTGATATCTGAATTTTACAGTATTCCAAATTTTACTTTCACCTGGGGGGTTAGCCAAAGTGGCTTTAAATGAAATTTATGACTCATTTTATTGGCCTCGCTGAAAAGTTAACTTGGTAATAAATATCTTTATCCTTATTAAATTTGTGCCTTTTTTCAGGGACATATTTCAGTAGCGGAAGCAGTAAAAGAAGGCTCGATTACTTCCTGATCTTCTTTCAAGCTTACTATTGGTTTAAAAAATCGCTCTGGGGGGACTCTTTTCCACCAAACCTGGAACATGTCTTCAAAGACACTTTGCAGGCATTAAGACCGAAAATGAAACTAGTTAAAAACTACGAAGAGGCTCAAATCGAAGTGAAGAATATTCCTGTAACGCTGGGAATAGGTAAGTTTAATTCAGCTCAGTTTAATGGTCATCATAATTATTGAATTATTTTTTAGAGAACCTTCAACTGGCTTTAAATGAGAATAAAACAAACGAAAATGGTTTAGATACGATTACAGAGACAGACAATGAAGAACAAGGTGATGAGGAAATATCAGAAGGGGTTACCGCACCAATAACCGATGATACTGCAACGGAAGATGAAGCTGGTGATCATAACACTCAGTCGGATGATGGTAAGTGTTTTTTTTTACCAGCAATAATAAATTTAACTGGGTGTCTTTTTGAATGAAGGAGACATTGAAAACAGTGAAGCTGAACAAGAACAAGTAGTATCCGAATCCTTGGCAATTCCCAGTGGACCCAAAAAAGTGCAATGCGCCGAGGATGAAGACTTTTTAAGCGCACTCGATAAAATGGTATCCGAAAATATACAAGAAAGGATGAGAGAAACTTTTAAAGCTGGAAATGTTGATATTTCCGTTCCTGTAGTGGTGAAATCGAACAAGAAAACATATGAACAGTTACAGGTATGTCAATGAAAATAATTCAAACCATATCAAAAATAAAGTAATCCATTCATTTTTAGGATTCAGAAGGTGATAATAATAGTAAAATAGGATTCGTACTTATGGTCAGAAAGGGCAATAAGCAGCAATACAAGAATTTTGAAGCGGATATAAACTCCGAATTAGCTCAGAATTTGCGTGACCAGGAACTGGCGCAGAAGGAAGAAAAAGAGAGGGTTAAACGTTTAACCCTGAACATAACAGAACGTTTTGAAGAGGAAGATTACCAGGAGATGATGCAGCAACAAAACAGACCTGTCACTCAAAACCTGAACAGAGAAAGGAAGAAGTACCAACACCCGAAAGGTGCCCCGGACGCCGATCTAATTTTCGGCCCGAAACGTGTTAGATAAAGGTGAAATACGTGTCATATGGGAGATTATGAATTGCTCTACCAGTTACAAAAAAATTTTGGAATACGGAGACTAAGAGGATGACGAACACTTCCAAGTTTCAAGGAAGAACAAAGCGTGTTAGTTTCATATGAAAGAGAATGTTTTGGAAACTTCAAAATGACTTCGTATGTTTACGTATTAAGTTATTCAATTAAAAAGCATAAGTTGTTCAATTAAAATACATTTGAATTTGGTAATAAAACTTAAAAAATGATAAGGCTTTATTTTATAAAAAATACAAAACAACTTAAAGGATATAATAATCATGAGCCCTTGAGGATTAGTGGACTTCAGTCTGCATCTTCAAACTGCTCAAAGCCTTCGTCTTCGTTGGCATCGTCGTACTGTATGACCTGATTTTCAAAGCGATGCGCTAGATTGTTGATGTCTGGAAAAAATGTTGATATGAGAAAAAATATAAAAAATATGCCAGGTGTCATGTAACATGTTATAGGGGAGCATTTCTGTAAAATTTTACAAATGCATTCAACGTCATTCAACAATCTACGGGACTCTACATTTTTGCCCTCATATAAAATTTAGAGGTTCTACATTAAATGATGTAACCATAGTTTTATAAAAAAAATACCTGAATCACCTCCCGCTCCATTTACATGCTCATGCCCATGTTCTTCACCTTCTGGATCTTGAAAATCATTTTCATTCTCGAGATTATTGGCAACATTCATTTCTATAACATCTTCGGCATCAGCGAACATATTATCTTCCTCGTCTTCATCGCAATCAATCGGATCTGGATTTAATGCCTGCAATTCGCAAGATTACCACACAAATTTCAAGTTTTCATCGCCAATCGTACTCATACCTGACAGACTTTAATGGCTTCATACATGAGTGGAACCACAGCAGGATTGCAGGGTGCCAAGACCAATTCAGATATGTCGTTTACAGATTCTTCGTCGCTGGAGTCGTCTTCGTTTTTCTCTGGGACTTTGTCCGACTCATAATCTGTCAAAGTGATGCGGGAATCTAGTAGCACGTAAATGCATTCGTTTAAATGCACGTTTACATCTTTGGATATGGCGTGCAGAGAAATTCTGTGATAGCTAATGGAAAAGCCTTTTGTGCCGCTGACTTGATCTTGCCAACAAAGTGAACTAAAACATTTTCATCATAACCAATTATTTATTCGAGAATTAATTATTATGGTAAACCTGCAGTTTACTGCATAGCATTACTTTACAATTTTACAGGTGTCATTTTACAGAACTGAAAACTTATTTTTTAAATACTTTTGTGATTCATCTTTAAAAAAGGTACTCTCAATTTATTTTGATAAAACTGGCGGTTTTCAAGATTAAATTATTCTGAATTCTGAACATTAAAATGAAATATTCTGATTTTAGTAATGTTAAGAAAATCTGTATTGAACAGAAAATTAGATAAACAACAGAAAGGTCTTTCAAATGAAGCATCATAATGTGCCCTTTGAAATTTTAGGATTTTGATCACAGCGCGAAAGGATTAAGGGAGTAATTTTCTTGTAAAGGTATAGCCCCTTCACAAAGAAAATTGACTAGTTACATCTTTCTTGAAGATTTGAATTCCTATCTTGAAAAACTCAACACCTTGATTTTGTTTGGAGCCCACTGCTTAATAATAAAAATAATAAAATACCAGATAATATTAAACATGAAAAGAACGTTCATAAATTTAAACATTCGTTAAAGAACCACTTGCTGCTTGCAGGGACGAAGGGTGAGAGTGTGGTGTGATGGATGCTCTGGGGTCTTTGCTGTCTTGTGGGGTATATTTGAGGAAAAAAAAAATAAAAAATCTGAAGACATGTATAAAACTGATGTAGAAAAACTGATGTAGCCAAATCTTTAATTTTGTTTATTTAATTTTGTCTTTGTTGTATTATGTTTAATTGTAGGTTTGTATTTGTATTATTATTTAAAAATTTTGTAAGACTTTGTAAGATTCTGTAAGACAATAGCAATTTTTTGCTAAATAAAGGACTATAATAATCAATACAAGAAGTGCAAGTCATCATTGCTGGATCTCATGCCCCTAGACAACAATAATTTATAAGCCATTCAAAGTCATCTCCTGTGAGATGACAACTACTATGAATGTGCTGGAAATTGTGAGAACGCAAAAAAAATCAATAGGAATCATCATGGATGGTAATTTGTCATATAGAGCTTATATAAAATAATTATCACAAAGATTACTCCCACTTCTTCCTTACCATTTCAGATAAACTGATAAACCTTCAGTTATTAGACTAGGGTTGTCATCCGACCGGGTTTCTGTACCGATTGAAGCAGAATTTAAAGCAACCACAGTAACCATAATCAAACTGTTTTCATCTGTTGGGAATTGGAACACGCTTTTTGTAAAAATTATAAATATCGGTTACCAAAATATGTTATTGAGTTGAGCAGTCGCAGAGGGAGGCATGGAATAGCAATCTAGATTGGTATAACCCAGCAAAAATTATTACAACCAATTCTCTGTTATCTTCTTTTATAGTAACAGAAAGCTGTTTCTACATTATTATAACAGTAGGAATATTAAAATATAATCATCCCCATCTTCGATTCCCCCAGCAATTACCCCATCACACCCAGGGATCAAATTAATAACTGCAAGTTTACCATTCACATAAATGAGTAACTCAGAATTATTGATATTATTAAATTAACGGTGGTAGGTACTAACTTTTCACTAACATACACCGTTCCTATTCCCAGCTCCTTGTGGTCCAGTACTGCACGAACATCAGTCTGCTGGTATCTAATAGGGGATTCTGGTTGTCGAAAAGAAGTAAAAATTGCCATATCTTAGGATCAATACCTATACCTACTACTAATGATTGCACAAAATTGGTTCTCGCTGTACCGGTAACAAACCAGAGTTTTCCACTTTATTTTCAAATTCAATTAAAATTTGAGAATAAAGAGTTTAATCAAGAATGTTTGTACAAAATACTGAGGTTCATTAATTCATACCCGAATAGATGAACTGAACTAGTAAAAGCTAAAAGATCAAGTTTTGTTGATTTGCTGGTGTTAATGTATTCTTATTTTTTCTTTTAATGAATAAACTTATGAAAATTAATGAATAGGTAATTAATTAGGTACTAAAAGTTTTCTTCGCAGCTAACCTAACCTAACAGGTAAAAACAGTCAAGTGTCATGTCATATTATTAACAGTCAACAACAGTCAGAATCAATCAACGGTTGCGCTCTCGCGTGTGTTCATGGAAAGGTACCTGTATTACCGACACTAGCATAGTGTCATCTAATGTACATGCTGAGCGCACTTTAGATAGATATATCGTGTGAGCACAGAGCAAATGAAAACATAATTTAGGTAGGCCTTGGAAAATAATTTCATGTCTTAGATTGGATCTGTAAAACTGTAAAATGAAAATTTTGGTTTGTAAAATTGTTCCAGTTACCGTGAAGTTTGTCATGTTCAAGCCAAAGCAATAAGGATTATTACCTACCTAATAATAGTTTTTCTTAGTCTGCAGTTTGCCCTTGTAAAATGATAGGTATTTATTTAAGGCCCTATTACTTATCGAATTATCTATCTACTTATTAATTATAGTAAAGTCATTTATTAAGTATTTGCACCTGAGGGTTTAACATAAACCCACCCCAGAAAGAATCCGAATCCACCACAAGATATAAAAATAAAATCAAACAAGAATAAAGTTAACATAACCAAGAAAATAGGAATAAATCCAGAGATGTTATCAGCATATGTTGGGTTGTCCAAGATGCTGTCAAAATGGATTCAATATGGCCGCCTGTAGAACTGAACAGCTCTTATTGAAAGTGGTGTGGATTATTAAGATAACATTATTTGTTTATTTCTTTTTTATATACTTAAAAGTTGAAGCCTTTTAAAAGGTCATATACAATCTCTTATTCCCTATTAAATTGGTTTTGGGTTAAAAATGCCTACCGCCTGCTGTTGTGTTGTAATAAAGTGTGGAATCCGTGGAGATCGCGATTTTGAGCATCGCAAAGATCTCAAAGAACTTTCTAAAAAAGACGTGTGAAATGGCTTCAAGCAATTAGAAGATCTGATTTATCAGAAGCAACCTAATATGCCAGGGTTTGCAGCAAACATTTTTTGTCTGGTAAGCTGATACTGATACGCATTTATGTAATAATATGTACCTACCTACCTACCTACCTAATCGGATATTTTTTCCTGTAGATGTAAATGGACCCCGTTATGCAATAGGGAACCAACTGACATTCTGCGAAAAAATGAGATAATTTGTATTTCTAGCTCAACTAGGGTTCTAAACGTTTTGCAATAGAGGAGCCAAGTGTTGGAGCTCTGCTTACACCATCTATTGATCACATGCACCAACTGAAAAATTTAGAAGGCATGTAGGTACTACATTTTTACTACATCAGTAATTTCTCATTTAACTCAGTTGTATTTCTGTTGGTTGGTTCCCTATTGCAAAAGGGGGTCCAAATGCAATGTTATAACGATGATAAAAAAATACTCTGTTCACTTCAAATTCTTGATTTCGATATTTAAATTTTAGGAAAACCATCAGCATTAATTGATGAAAATTGAAAACGATCCTGACAGGTTTCCTTCTTTGGCCATGGGATATAATAACTCAGATGTTGCTTTAAAAAGGGCTAAAGATGATCTGCTCAGAAAGAATACAATACAGAGTTGAGAAAAGAAGAAAAAGTTCAAAATGAGAGTATTTCGGAGGTACTTATAATTTGTGATATTTTTTGAGTTTATTTATTTATTAATTTCGTTAACTTGAGAGTTTTTATGTACCTAGGTGACAAATCATGGAGAGTCCTCCAGCAGTGCTGTCGCCAATCTGCAAGATGATGCTGCTGGCAGAAAGTGATAAAACAGATTCAAACCATCTCTGTTCTGTACAGGAGATGACATAACACAAATGTTACCTACTGTCTTCTAGTGGCCTAGATATTCAGTTCAGGGTTGGTGCCCTTTTCTTTTTACGAAAGTTTTTTTTTTATTGTTAAATATTTATCTGTTATTTTATTCCAACTTAATTTAATTATGACTTGAAGTTGCGTTAAAAACCTTTCGCACATCAATCTCATAAATACAGTATTCTTATGCGTTCATTCAATTTTGAATACTTTCACCGTTTTTTAAATTGGCTTTCTGAATTTTTTAGTGACACGATCATATTAGTACTATAGTATTATTAAAGTTACCTACTGTAAAAATTTCAGTCTCCAATAAATTAATATATAAAATAATAATTGTGTTTTTATAAAACTGTAATTTTATTGACAACTTTGTAATGAGCACCAGCTTATGTTACAATAAAGTATATATATTATGTTCATTATAATAAATAAAATGTATGTTTCTGAAGTTGTTGATTTTTTCTACAATTGATATGTTATCCCCATGCTGAAGCTATTATGAAGTTTCATAAACTCAAAATAATTCTTAAAAACATTTATCAAGATTATAATAAAGGTTTAAAAACACAAGTATAAAAGATATACCTATAAAATTTATAATAGTACATTATAAAATTAGTTGATAATGTAAGGGATTATGGTAGGAGTGATAATGGTGATTGACCTTCAATGGCAGGAATTTCGTCAACAGAATAAGACAGCTTTTCTACATTGGATTTTTTATTTAATTCCATTTCACTAAGTCGAACAATTGGAACTTCTGATATTTTTGGAACGTTCCATGCTGCCACAGCATCTGTACACGATGAGATGGTTTTTGTTCTGTGATTATGCTCCACGACTGTGAACAGCAAAGCAGCAACATGACTACAAACTTCAGAGAGCCCATGCAGCCATCAGCCATGCAGGTGCAATGGCCACAATTTATGGCACCGTCTTCTTCACAGATAATTCAAGCAAGCAAGGCGGTTTGTTCATTCGTTGAGAATGCTTTACCCTAAACAAAAAACAATACATTAATAAAAACAAGTTGATGATCAAGATATTTTGGTTAACCTGCTGATTAGCGACGGTTTTACCCCTACGCTGGCCCCCCTCCACTCTCTCTGCTAGCGTGCTGCTAGCTCTGAGTCGACAGGCTCTCAGCGTTGCCACATGAAATCCGTGTCTCCGTTCTCCTACGGCCCTTAAAGTGTCATTTTTGATTACAAATAATATTAAAACACTTATTTGCTGCAGTAAGTCAGGTCTTTGGTCAGGGTAGGTTTTTTTTTCCTTCAAATATTCGTAAAATGAAAAAAAAACCTACCCTGACCAAATACCTGACGGAACCGGTAGCTACTTATTACGGTCTCGTGCGGAAGCGGGCAGGAAGCACGCAGGATTGTCTGCAGAACGTAGGAGAAGGGCTTGCATATGGCAACGCTGAGAACGTGTCGGAGCCTAGCAAGCAGAGAGAGTGGAGGGGGGCCAGCGTAGGGGTAAAACCGTCGCTAAACAGCAGGTTAACCGATATTTTATTGCTATGGGTCACAGGATAGTATTTTCATTTTACCTTTCCAATGAAGATCACACATGATTAGCAATTTGCTTCAATCCCATTAAATGCAAAAGCCTGCACTTGTAGCCGCTTAAACTTTTATAAGGCTTCGTTTTCTATTGTATAAAAACTGTGTGGCTCAACACTAAATACGACACGATGTCTGGTGCAGAAACAGGTGGTCCAGGATCCTCTGGAGTTAAGAAAAATGGATCAACGCCGTTCAAGATCCTAATTTTTTCTTTATAGCGAACCATAATGTCGGAAGCACCACTTTCTAAAGATAACAGGTAATCATACTTTTCTTAGTAACATCATTGTTAATTGTAACTGACAAGCACACACACTGAATAACAGTAAACTTAAGATATAGCTCGATGTTCGAATTGATTATTTCGAAATGTTATAAATAAAATAAAACTTCTCTAATTGCCGCGTGCTGACTGTTCTGGTTCGATGATTTGCGTTTGTGTTTCTACAGGCCGCCATTTTGACAGTTGAAAGGTTACGTGTTCTGGACAACCTAATTAGGAACTTTCTTCCTACTATGCACTCATGCTCATGATAAAAGTAAGGTCTGTGATCTGTGGCTCTAGTGGTGGCCATTTTTTAAGAGGGCAAACTCTTTTGGAAATAATGTTTAGAAATTTTTGGCGGATAGTCGCTCGCCCATTTTTTTTTCGAAAAACTATTCCCATAAAGATGGTTTCTCAAATTATAGTCATAATTATTATAATTATTGATTTCCACAAAAATTATTTGAATGTATAAGTATAAGTAAAAACAGTCGGCCAAAAGATATAGTAATAAAAGTGCGCGGTAAGTTTACAATCCAGGTAGGCAGACCTTATACACAAACCTTAAGGTGCCCACAGACTAGCACACAAGTGCGTCATACATGTTTGCCATACATGTGCATCGTCCATGTACGATGAGCGTTTCTTAGCCACAGATCTACACACTAGCTTGTCACGCAAGCGGTATCGAAGTACGCGATGAACAGTGAGGACGAATATATTTTACTGGCAGCGGCGTACGCTGTTCTAGTTAAAAAGAAAAGAAAAGAAATACGCATATAAATCTTCTAGAAGAACTACGATTGGAACCAGACGATTGGCGAAATTACCTGAGGATGGATGAAGATAGTTACGTAACGCTATTAACGTTAGTGTCTCCAATAATAGAAAAACAGAACACAATTTTAAGGGATGCCATATCACCACATGAGCGATTAACAGCCACACTTCGCTATCTAGCTACTGGAAGAAATTATGAAGACTTAAAGTTTTCAACGCTTATTTCTCCTTGTTTTTTAAAATTTCTCCTTGTTTCTAAAACATTAATAATAGCTCTAACAAATAATGGTTAACCTGTTGTTTAGTCTTCCAAAACACCCCTCACATGCCCATTCCACTTTTTCCACTCGCGTCGCTCACAGCATTGCTGCATAAGGTCAGGTCTTTGGTCAGGGTAGACAATCTGTATGCAGGTTCATGCTTGCACATGCATGAATTCCGGTCAAACCAGAAAACTTGTATGACATACATGTTTGAGGGTTTTTGCCCACACACTGGCAAACATGAATGCGCAAGCGTTTACGACAAACATGTAGGACACACATGTATGCTAGTCTGTGGGCACCTTTAGAATGCCCTTCTCATTGGTTTACCGGAACCAGGTAACCAATAGACGCCGACAGTGATGACGTCAGTGGGCGGGGCCAACGGCCAGGGTTCCATACAAACAAACGTTGTTTACAGGTTTGACGTTTACAGGTTTGCCAGTTCTGATGGAAGTTGTCTCGTCAAACATCAAAAGCTCTAATGAGGTCTCTCATTAGTAGAAATTCAAAAGTGCTGCAAATGTGCCGGCATTTTAATCATTTTATACCCTTAGGATAACAACTATACTTTTCCCAATGAGATAATCATCCTTCAAATCAATCTGTAAATTAATAAAAAACAATTAACGCATAGCAGGATATTCTTACCTCAACGCTAGGTATATATTACGTTTTGTTTTTCATGCTGGCGGGTACTGTTCCACGAATTATTTTAAGTTCCGCCTCGAACTCCATTCTTTCAACATGGCTAGATTCTACAGCATTTTCACCTTTGGAAAATTCTTTGATTTCTTCGTAAAACAAACTGAGGATAAACTTGAAATTTTACGGTAACACCCAAATCAAACCACCCAATCAATAAATAAATACCGACAGACGTACTGTAAACTATAACTAAATAAGTACCTATAGTCCAATAAAGTCTAAAAAGTCATACGTATCGATTAAGAATACACATCCTTTTGATAGTTCGATTTATTTTGTTTCATGTACGTGTTTTTATAGTAACCGTCCAGTTTGTCTAAACACTCCATCCCGCATAAATAAGTATACGTCAACATTGGTTTTGAATGAGAATTAAATGCACAACACAGAGGATAGAATGTCATTACGTGAATAAATTTTATGTAGTTGTCAGTGGCTGTCAAACTGACTTATACCGTTCAATTCATTGTTTGAATGATTTCTTTAATAATTACGCTCGTTCACAACTTGACAATTAACTGTTTGACATTTTCTGGTGAAATTAAAAATATTAATTCGGACGGTTAGTAAGACGTCACATCTGACTTTTTAAAGTTAATCCTACTATAACTGAACTGCCTAATTTTAACTAAACAAAAATATTCAGTATTCATTCACTAATGGCATCATTGGCATCACTAATGACTTCAGTAATGGCTTCACTAATCACTTCGATGTCAATGGCCGACAAACTTCAGGAAAACACACGACAACTGACAACAATGGCCACGTGAAGGGTTTGTTTGTATGGAACCAGAACCGCTTAGCCCCGCCCTGTGACGTCACACTGACGGCGTCTATAAATAAGGCGCTATCTGCCTACAGATACTTGGACCTTAAAAGTTTGTTGCGCAGTTTTATTACTATATCTGTTGGTCGACTATGAGGTATTATAGGGGTATAGGGCAGATTTTTTGACTTTATCTACACTTGGATTTTTTCCAAATAGACTGCCAAGGTCATATTAGCTTATGCTGCGTTTTGTAATTTTATAAAATTAATTAAAAATAAGGAAAGTAATAGATTTTTTATTCCATAAGAGTAAGCAAAATCCCAAATATTTAAGTAAAGAAGCCAAACAGATGGTGGCAGATTTGATTCAATATTTTGAAGATGGAATCTATGAACGGCGGGGTCCCTTATTGCATACCAGTAACATATACATATTTCATATTATATCACTTATCATCAGTGAGCGAAATATACTTTTCAGTTTTTTTAAGTTATAAGGTAGTTATTTACTTTGACTACCGTCAAACGTTACAGGAGGTGTACGAGTTGATTTTATTCCCGATCGTCTTGGTCTTCTTCCTTCTGCAGTTGTAGTTCCTATATTTACATATATTTTTTTTTACTTTCCGAGAAGAAGAAGAATGAGAAGTGGAGAACAAAATTTACCTCATGCAATAACATTCTGAAGTTGTACCCCGGGTGTCCCAACACTAGTGTCCACCCCCTAAATAGAGCTTCATTTTGAAGATAAAAAATTTAAACTTTGAGGATTTGTGTACTTGATATAGGACCACGGAATGGCATAATCAGTTTCATTAAAAAAAAATTAGTTCGGGCGCCAGCGATAAAAAACTGTAATATGGTGGTAAATTGTCGAAAAAAAATTCGATTTTTCTTCAATACATACCTAGAAATCGATTAATAAAATCAAAATCGCTTGAAAGAAATGTGAAAGAACTGATTATAAGGCTTTAATTAAATAAAATATAATTATATAGCAATGACAGGTAGTAAACTGATTTATGATGTGCAATACGGTGATCGCTAATATACTCTGAAAACGGTAGGTGCAATAAAGTTTTATGACAAAGTAAATAAGGCCCAAATAAATAGAAGGACGGCTCTTGCTGGGCTAGCCAGCACACTGAACCTGCACTGGACAGTGTCGTATTATGGAGTCATGAAAAAGGTGATTATTAAAAAGCTACCTATTAAATTTTTTTTAATGAAACTGATTATGCCATTCCGTGCGGTCCTATATCAAGTACACAAATCCTCAAAGTTTCAATTTTTTATCTTTAAAATTAAGCTCTATTTAGGGGGTGAACACTAGTGTTGGGATACCCGGTACTTACATCGGAAGGTGACGACTGACGACCTAACTTCATCCTTTTATCTACTAATATTTATCTTCATATATGGGTCCTGGGGTCGGGTAGAAGACTGGCACTACTGACTGAAAGACTTGCGCGCCAACAGCGGCGTACCCAGAGTGATCAGACAGAATGGGGTGGAAAGTGAAAGGCTTGAAAAGAGATAAACTATTTAAAATTCATGGCCTCTTGTTGCTTAGTGGCAATTGGCGCCTCTCTCTAACTCGCAAGTGCATTATGGTTTATATTACCCATTTTAAGTACATATTAGGTGTCGATTCTACGTAAGATGGACGTCGAATTTCCACACGTTATAGTAATATTGATTGACTCAACTTCATTGTAGTTAATTATTCCAAAATATGTCGGTGAATTTACGTAACTCTTTGTTTGGTCTTCGATATACGTAAATTCGAGGTTAGTTTTTACGTAAATTAGGTTAGGTAAATAAGATTGGTGTACCTAATTTACGTCAAATCGACGTAATTTTAACCTAAAATGGTGCTTGAGTGTCGACATTACGACTACAATAATTAAAGCTAAATTAGGCCTAAGTTGAAAGTTGGGAACTTCCAAGGTCGCTGAATCTTCGTAGTCATTCAGCTAAGAAACTAAAGCTAAATTTGTGTAAACTCCAACACTGGGATATGTTATATTTGAACTTAATAGCCTAATCCTAAATTTACGGTTAAAAAAAGCTGTATAAACCAAACTTATGTATATGCAAGCCGGAGTGTCGTCAGAACTCTGGAGCGTTTGATTTTGGCATGCCTTCTTTTCACGTTGCATCTCCCACATCCCGTATTTTCCTTCATGTTCGCTCTCTCTAGACAAGCGCGAAAAGAGAAAGCTAGATGAGCTCGGAACAAGGGCGCGGAAGCGTTTCGAACAAGAAAAGGAAGGCTCCGATTTTGAAATAAAATTTTGAGTCAAAATCCGAGCCAGAAACTAAAATTAGTCCAGTCGAGGAAAGTGCAGAGTGCGTGGCCTTCAAAACTTGCAATTTTAACAAGCGACAGCCTCATCTGTTAGAAGACTTCTCCAAGGTACTGCAAATGAATACGGTGGGTTCTTTCAATGTAGCCCCCCCGACTTTCAGGAGGCCTCATTGTTGAGAACGAGCTCAACGAAAAGTGCGAGGGAGCAGTTGTGGTGTTCACGAGTGCGTTGAGGCTTATGAAGGTTACACCGGACAAGAGGCATATGCTGGTCGGAATGGTGCTGCCTTTCGATTTCGCCAGGGATTTAGTCCCGTAGGGAATTCGAGTAGTGGGCATAACACCGGGCTTTTTGAGACACCGTTACTTGCTGGGTTATCCAAGAAAGTGCGGAAGTTCCTGGAAAAATCAGAATAATTTTCTTCCAGATTAGGAAGGTCTGATAAGTTTGACATTTGGTGTTGATGATCCCGGAGAATACCATGATTACAGACGAAGTTTTAATGTTAGATGGAGCCCTCCGAATACAGGAAGTTCTCATGACATTGCATTTGGAGAATAAAAACAGTTTTTTCTTCCACATTGATTTATTTTAATTAAGTAAATAATGTTATAATAATCAATAAAATCTAAGGCAATGTTATTTGTTGATTATTGAATGTTAGGGGAATTTATTCTAATTTCACCTTCTGAATTGTTATAATTCAGGTTGTCTCAAGAGTTTTTAACATCTCGAAAATCAAAGAGATACCAAAATGGTCATAAAAGAACACATCATTAAGTCATCTCGATCAAATGTAGAAAAAATTTAATACAATTAATTTACTTTGATATCCATCAAATTAATGCAGGTAACATACATAGTGCAAACTCTGCAAGTCGAAACTGATATTGACATATTATATTATGTGAGTTTGCCAATTTCAATAAAAAACCTTTTTGTAATGATATACATGATATTTCATAATACGTGGGACCGGCTTTTGAGGTAATTTCAGACTATAAAAAATATCAAGAGTACTAAAAAAATATTAAGTTAAGAGTACTTGAACTGTACTAACACTGTACCTACTTGTTGAAGAGTACTAAAACTGTACTTGAGGAACACCATGGATCTAGAAAAGAAACTACTTGATGATTCTTTTAAATTTTTTCAGGTCTCCAATAACCTCTCATAGTTACAGTTACTCCCACATAATTATGAAATTTGTATTACACAATGTGGAACAAAATGATTTTTATATAATTATTATTGTCTTTGCATAAAAAAACGAAAATTGGTTATTAATAAGAGTAGATCAACAGAGGAAAAGTTAAACATGAAAAAAATCAACTATGACCAAATAAAAATTATTTTGTTTTTACACTCTGTAACAATATAACATGGTTAGCAAACATCCATAAAATAAAAGCTACTACAAAATGAACTGCTTATAATCCTACTACAATAATACATTAATATAAACCATATAAACTCCAAACTGATTTTTTGATACAACAACTAAATCAAACCCTACAAAAAACAAGTTACAAAAACCTTATATTATAATTATTTAAATTGGCTTGCTCGGGCCAAGCAGAATGAGATGAACCATCAAGGTCCCCAGTATGTTGGTTACCCTCTAGTAACCGATGATTGTGCCCACCGATTCTAGCATTACATTCATTACATCTTCCTACTTCCATAGCACCTCCACAATGTCCAATGTAATAGTAATGACCCCGGGGACACTTATTCCAGTGTCCAAGGGCGGGACCCATAGCCATGGCGATTTCTTTCAATTCTGCCATAGACAGGGGCGCAATCTTTAAAGACTCGCGCAGGAATTTCAAAGACTCCTTTACCTTTACCTCCTTTGCGTTGTCGAACTGTCCAAATGCTAATACCAAACCTTCAGCTTCTGAATAGGAATTTTGAACTTCCTGCGAATGAGTCTCAAGTGGCTGCATGCTGTGTTTGAGTTTATCAAACTGAATAAGGCATAGTAAACGATTCAATTCAAATTTCAAATCACTTATTTCCTGCTCTGACAATTCTTGATCCACTGCAACTGTCATCGGATCCATTAAAAAGTCAATCTGTTCTGCATAAGATGATACATTCACGCCTTCAGTTGTCATTATAGTGACAATGTTTTCAATCACATCTAGTTTAGATTTTATTCCATTCAGCTCGGTCTTATTTATGTACTGTCGACGATTTTTGTTTACTGGTACTAAACGTTGCTTGAGTTTCAATAAGTCCTTGAATACTGCAAGAAGAAATAACTTAGTAATTCACATAATCCACAATTTAATTGGATTTAACACGTTCGCTGCGCCCGCCGCACATGCGTGGCACCAATATGTTCAATTGCAGTGCTACCGCCGCTCTTGTGCGGCGTTTGATTTCACGTTTTAAATTCGTCAGTTGAAGTGCAGCAGCGGCAGTGTAGGCTTGTTTATTACAGTAGCACATACATTGAGGTTTAAAAAACACGTGGTTTCAATCGGACCTAGTTTTTACATTTTGTTGGTTAATTTCAAAAGATTTCAACATGGAAAGAGAAACTAGTCCTGTTGCTGGACCTTATTCTGGTGAAAAGAGGCGCAAAATAACTTACAAAGATTCTAATAACCTAACAGAAGATGAAATGTGGCTGTCATTTTTAGAATCTGAACCGAAAAATGAACTGGAAAATAGCTAAATTTTTTTTCAGAGAATTATAGACTTTATTTTTATTTTGCCAAAGAATTGTGATGGTCGTTTAGAGGATTAAAATTTTTGTTGTTATATATTTGTGTTATTGTTGCGTTTTAATTTTATTTTCAATATATATCCATATAATTTATATCATTTGTATAAAGCGCTTTGTCAAATTCACGACGCACATGAGCGGCGGTTAGCACCTGAGTTGAAAAACTCATTATGTGTGCTACTGCCGCACTTGTGCGTTTTGCGTTATTTAAGAAAAATAATAATAAATAACAAAATATAAATAAAGTACAATAAATATGTACGAAAATTAACACATTACTATAAAAAAAACCTAGTTAGCACAGTACAAAACATATGGTTTATCATAGGCGCAGCCAACGTGTTAACAGTTAAACTTCAAGATATGCTACAAGTAAGCTCCATATAGGTCCTGGAAATATTTTAATCTATGAATGGATGTTGCGTCATTCTTTAAACTAGCATCAATTTCATATCTATATACAGGGTGTCCGGAAATTGTGAGCAAAAAATTAAGGGGGTGATTCTTCTTGATGAAATATTGCCAAAAGTTTCAATAATTTTTTTTCGAAAAATCAAAAAGAAGAAAGTTATAAGCCTCCAAAGTTGATTTTTTTAAATCAATATTTTTTTATAACTTTTTTTCTAGTATACGGATTTTCTTAAAATTTGACACACTTGCCACTGATGTTGCTTTACATCCTTGGTCCAAATTAGACTTGAATCCCTCGAAATCAAAAGGCCTTAACTGCCCTTGACCTTCAAAAAATGCCTATAACTTTTTTCGTAATATTTTTTTCTGAGTTTTGAAGACGCACAATTGAAGAACATGAAGAAATATTCGGAAAAGGTCCTCTTTGTCTGTCACGATAAAATGACCTGTTTCCGAGTAAAACTGTTTTAAAATTTGCTTGCACTAAAATTGATCACCATAAATTATGATCATTCTGCAACAATACCAAAGCATGCTTTGGAAACAGCTGCAGGGTTGCCTAGTTATGTACAAAACAGAGACATTCGAATATAAATAGACTTGGAAATGATTTTTTTTTTGAAAAAAAAAATGTAATCATTTTTTTTTAAATAAAATAATAAAATAATTTTATTAAAAAAAAAAAAACTGCTGTAAAAATGAAATCCAAAGCAAACGTTTTGTTTCCTAGGCAACCCTGCAGCTGTTTACAAAGCATGCTTTGGTATTATTGCAGAATGATCATAGTTTATGGTGATCAATTTTAGTGCAAGCAAATTTTTAAAACAGTTTTACTCGGAAACAGGTCATTTTATCGTGATAGACAAAGAGGACCTTTTCCGAATATTTCTTCTTGTTCTTTAATTGTACGTCTTCAAAACTCTGAAAAAAATATTACGAAAAAAGTTATAGGCCTTTTTTTAAGGTCAAGGGCAGTTAAGGCCTTTTGATTTCGAGGGATTCAAGTCTAATTTGGACCAAGGATGTAAAGTAACATCAGTGGCAAGTGTGTCAAATTTTAAGAAAATCCGTACACTAGAAAAAAAGTTATAAAAAAATATTGATTTAAAAAAATCAACTCTGGAGGCTTATAACTTTCTTCTTTTTGAGTTTTCGAAAAAAAATTATTGATACTTTTGGCAATATTTCATCAAGAAGAATCACCCCCTTAATTTTTTGCTCATAATTTCCGGACACCTGTAGAAATGTTTTTTTTTTTCAATTTGTTACTCTGGCATAGAATCCGGGGTCACCTTTTGCCTCATAAAAAAATTCCGACTATTATTTTTATTTTTTAATTGTTTTTTCGAAATGACTGATTCAATTACTATAAAAGAGGCACTCTGTAGAAAGATACAAAAAAATAGTCCTGCAGATCGACACCTAAAACTTCTGGGAATTGAAAACCATTTTCGGAAAAAAATTTATATGAATTTTCCTAATAAAAATGCTCTATCTATAAGCCCTTCAAACTTTGAATAAATTGAAACACCTTATTGGTTGAAAATTTGTAGCATTCCTAGAGTTATAGTGCACTCAGTTGTCAGAAATTCCAAAATATAGCCCCCTAGAGTCATAATGTCAATGTCCTTAAGGACATTTGATTATTTTTATTGAACCTTGTTTCTTAGTAGTTGTTAAATGTTCTTCTTTGTTTTGGGTTTTAGGTTCGATTTTAAAATACTATTTTTCAAAAATATTTTTATACAAATGAAACGTTTCGAGACCGATTGGTCTCTTGTTCACTCATAAATAAATGTAAAAAACATGTAAAAACTTAAAAATACTTCAAAAAATCATAATTATTATATTAAAATGTCGTAAATGGTGTTTTTAAATTTAAATTTTAGAAAAAATATAAGTAAATTAATTTTGATCTTGATGATGACATTTTATGTGTCTGCTTTTTTTTTTGTTTTTTTTTTGTTTTAAAAAAAAAAAAACAAAAAAAAAACAAAAAAAAAACAAAAAAAAAGCAGACACATAAAATGTCATCATCAAGATCAAAATTAATTTACTTATATTTTTTCTAAAATTTAAATTTAAAAACACCATTTACGACATTTTAATATAATAATTATGATTTTTTGAAGTATTTTTAAGTTTTTACATGTTTTTTACATTTATTTATGAGTGAACAAGAGACCAATCGGTCTCGAAACGTTTCATTTGTATAAAAATATTTTTGAAAAATAGTATTTTAAAATCGAACCTAAAACCCAAAACAAAAAAGAACATTTAACAACTCTTAAGGACATTAATAGGTATTAATACCTATTATTGATATAGCAATGATATAAAGAAGAAGTATACCGACAAGGTTAGGAGCAGAAAAATACAAATATATCCAGGACAAAATATGAGGGTCAAAATTTCTGTACTGTTAATCTAAATAAACCAAACATGCATTATAAAAAAATCACTTACTTCGTGGAATGTTTCCAGACAGTTCACCTAAGCCATTTACTCTCTTTAAGAGTTCTTCCCTTAATCTCTCATTTTCTTCCATAGTTCCCGACAGTTTCTTCTTGATAAATGACACATCCTTAAATGTGTTCTTAACGTAATCAGAGTAACGTTTTGTTTTAAAAATTGGTGTTCTGCATAAGGGACACTTCTTAAGTCCAATTTCTTCGTTCTCCAGTTTAAAACATTTTTCCATGCCTTTGCTTTCGACGATGTGCCCGCAATCTTCCAAATAGACAAATCTGGCGTTCTCCTCATCTTCAGTGGCAAATGTGAAGAACAGAGTCTCGATCTCTTCTTGATTGCAGAGGCGACATAACGGCGGACACTTTTCTCCGCAGAAGCCAATACAAGGATGTTTGCACTTCAACTTAAGCTTACAAGGCTGGGAACATGGTTTTATCGAGCAAAATTGATGGCAACGATTCTTACATTTCTGATGAATACATTTTCTATTGCACTTCTCTTTACAGGGAATGCAAGGCTCTCCGCATCTTTTATTACACTTGCTGTGTTCACAGCGATAGCTGCAAGGTTTTTCGCATGGCTTGCAAGCCTTACGACACGGGTTCGGACACTCGTGGTTGCAAATTTGGATCGCTCCGCACGGGGCCATACATTTCTTGTGCAGCTTTCCCTGGTGACAACCTCCACAGGTTCCAGGACATAGGTGTCCACATTTCAGAGTGGTGTCACATGGATTCTTGCAGAATTTTGCGAGGTGATTGTCGTTCTCTTTGATACCTAAATTTAAATTTAATGTATATTATTAATGAATTCATCGATTAATAACTAAAAAATCACTTGTTACAAATTTGAACTATAAACACTATTTTTATTGGCACCCGGTTAAATTTGATGTAATTTTGGGGATCGCTAGTGTTCGATGAATAGATCTCCATGGGCATAACACCCCAAAAAGTCCTGTTCTCGAGATATTCACCTCTGAAGATGGATTTTTTTCCATCACACTTTTATTTTTTAATATTGCCCTCCCTAATTGTTTTAGAAAGAAATCTTAGATAGATCATAGATGATCATTTGTGATGTAAAAATATAGATTGAAAAGCTGCTTCTGTTGCAGTAGTTACATTTTAGTTCTCTTGAGCCATTTTCGAGAAAAATAGAAAGTTTTCATTTATTCATTTTGTGTTATTTTTCGTAATTGCATTGACTTGTAACATTAAAAATTACGAGAAACAAAAATGTCATAAATTAAAAAAAAAAAACAATTTTAAAGTCACCGCCAAATCTAACAAAAATGACATCACAAATTGAAAACTTTTTCCTGTTTTTCTCGGAAGTGGCTCAACAGATCTACAATTTAACTACCGCAACAGAAGCAGCTTTTCAATCTTAACAAATGATCTATCTAAGATTTCTTTATAAAACAATTAGGTGCGCCGATGTTTATATATGCAGTCATGAGAGAAAAATCCATCTTCAGAGGTGAATATCTCGAGAACAGGAGTTCTACGGGAGTTATGACCATGGAGACTTCTGATCTACTCATCGAGTACTACCAATCCCCAAAATTACACAAAATTTGACCGGGAGACAATTCCCATAAGGATTTTGCGGGGTCCTTTCTTTGTACAATTTTAAAATGTAATAATTTACAGGATGGCCCACAACTTCCGGTACAGTATGAGTATAGAGGCAGTACCGGAAGTAAACTAAACTGAAAAGATAAACAAACAAATTTTCAAAATCTAGTTCAATCGATTTTCAATTTATGAATGCCCTAAGATTTTGGCGCCTCAGCCTGTATAATTCAAAACAGCAAATAATATAGACATATACATACCTGAACTATAAAGGCCGCACTCGATTTCAGTGATGTAGTGTCCGCAGGGAGAAGGAATTCCGTCACATTTTACAAGTTTCTTGCAGTCGACGGTTGACATGCACTCCTCTTTACAGTTTTTCAAGCAGTTGTGACCACAGGCTAACTTCCTTTCGCATTTCTTCGTGCACAACTCTTGTTTAGGTTCGTCTTTACAAAAAACAGAGATACTGTGACCACATCCTGGTATTGCTTTTTCAACCTATACAACCGAGAGAAAAAAAATTAACGGGGTATTTTTTATATTAAACTGAAATATTACCAAAACTTTACAAGGTCCGCATGGTTCGTAACACAAATTCTTACAGAAATGTCCGCAAGACATCGCTCTAGCACATTTATTTTTACACTGAATGTCGTTAACATTTACACTACAGTTAACTTTCAATGCATGGCTACAAGTAGTTCGTTTTTTCAGCACAGGTATATTGCATTCCATACATTCCTCGCAGCAGAACTTAGTACACAAATGCTCCTCTGTTTCTGTAGTGCATCCTACTCTATATTTGGCACACTGCTTCATACACTTATACTGCAAAAAGGAGTTATTAATTTATTTCACTCGCAAAAGTGAAATGACTCACTTGAAGATGATCGGGATCATCAAATATATGACAAGTTCTTACACAAGAATGGCCGCAAGATTCAACGATGTTTTCACAACGAAACGGACAACTGAACTGCTCGGGCTTACAGTAACAAGGTTTATTTGTTTCATGTCCACAAGGCAACTTGGAAAATACTTCTTCTTCACATTTTGCATCATCTGGATCGATAGAGCACTTTAAGTAACTCGTGTGTCCACACTTCAATGATTTCTTCACCAAGTAACCACAGGGACCACACTCTTCGAAGCACATCTTTTGGCAAATGTGGTGTTCATAGGATTGACATTTTCTGCAGCAAAGTGATTTGTTAGATTAGGAATTCCACTTTTGTATGAAACCGTCAAGTGTTGCTTAAAATCTTAAAAAATGACTCCAACAATGAACAGAAAATCAAATGATACCTCTATGTGTCTTCAGATAGACTGTGACTGTACTACCTAATACCTATCCCATTTTAAATCAGACTTAAATCAGAAGTACAATAAGTACTTACTTTCTTACCAATAATAATAATAAATACTTACAATAAGCATTTATCCTTGCATTTGTACTTATCATGGTCTCTGTTACTGGCATGGCATATGCTGGCACATTTATGACCACAAGCCAACATAACATTACATAATTGGGAACATCCTCCTTCACTAATCGGAAAGAAATCTACTTGAGAACTGACTTTAGTGACAGTGTCAGGGTGGACCTGGCATCGTAAGAGTAAACTGGTGCCTATAGCATCCTGGTCCTCCAGGGTTTGTTTCACCTTTGGCCATATCCCGCTCTGCAATCAGTGAGATTATATTTTATTTATTTAAACCGAACCAAATTCAAAACAGGTGACAGCTCAAATACTTGTTCCTTGCTACACAAGATTAATGCCCGTATTCACAAAGCGTTCTGGACCTGTAATACCTCGAAAATAATTAAATGAATGAGATGGAGATATACAGTTTATTTGCATTAGAATGAGATGGAGATAACTGATTACGTAATTATTTGGTAATTATCGTTTGTGATACGGGCATCAATGTTTTTGACATCTAATTTGTTTAAACAATTGAACCCTATGCTGCAACAACGTTGTAAGTGCCAAAAGTAAATTTTACGGGAAGTCGGAATAAACATTTTTTTGTGAACCAATATAATATATCAGCTTACAAACATTAATACATTAATGTTAATTATTGAATACAAGTAATTAATATATTAATGTTTGTAAGCTGATATATTATATTGGTTCACAAAAAAATGTTTATTCCGACTTCCCGCAAAATTTACTTTTGGCACTTACAACGTTGTTGCAGCATAGGGTTCAATTGTTACAAAGACTAAAGAATAAAGTAAATGACCAACCAGCAGAATTTAATACAAACATATTATTATGTCAATGTTGTCGATATATAAAAATTAAAATCAAGGTTCAAAAAATGTCTTTTCTTTACTTTTTTCAGATAAACAGGAAGAGAGGGGGAATGGCAATAGGTGTGGGGAAGAAGTGAGAAGATAAGAGGATGGAGGAGGGGTGGAGTGGGCGAGAGGAGCGGTAACAGTGTGTTTCTTATGAACAAAAAATAAATAACAAACATATTATTATTCATTAACATTAATAACACTCACCTCTCTAGAGAAAACTAATTTGTTTGTAACTGTTTAAAAAACAAGTATTCAGTTTTAACAACAGTTGTAAATTGAATAATGAATTAAAACTAACCTTGCTAGAATTGCAAAGATGTGTCATATTTCCTATAATGTAAAATCCGGTTCTTGCTCTAGAAAGAGCGACGCACACCCTGTTCTCAATATCCAAAAATCCAATTTTGTTTTCACTGTTGCTGCGAACTAAACTGAGCAAAATAATCTCACATTCTTCGCCTTGATAGTTGTCCAGAACGGCAATTCTCACATCTTTCAATAACAAATGGTGCTCGTCTTTTGCTTTTTTCATTTCATACATTTGGCCCAAATACGCTACTAAAATAGTGATATCTTCGGGCTTGTATCCATTCAGAATTAAATGTCTGGCCAAGTAAATTAAAAAATCTGCTTCGTGGATGTTTTTCTTGCTTTCATCTTCACAAGATTGTTCTAGTTTGTCATGATCGATGAAAAACAAGGGCTTTTCTACACCTAATATTCTAGGTCTGTGACGGACAGACTCGTGATCTCTTAAATCCGGGTATATCATCGGACAAACTAATTTAGATATTTCCGGTCTCATTCTGTGCTGGATGTTCAAGGTATAATATTGTATGTCGTTTAAAATCATCCGTTCAAACAAGCTTATCCCCAATTTGAATGTTGTTTCTATCTTGAAATTAGCGGTACTCGGTTTCAGTTGCTTATGATCCCCAATTAAAATGAGATGTTTACACTGAGGGGTCAATGCAGCCACTATGTGCGATTCAAGCACTTCAGCAGCTTCTTCCACAATTACGATGGGACTCTGGAGTGCTTGTAAGGAGCAACGAAGACGGGCAGCACCTGTTGTGGTCATCCCGACCACCAACGCCTCTTTCATCACTCTCACGTTTTCCATTTCTCGAAGTTCACTGAGCTGTTTATAAGCGGTATCAAATTCTTTCTTCACTTCTTGATAATCTCTAATTAGATGTCTCCTATAAATCCCTAACCAAGCAAAGTACAACTGCCATCTTGCATCGACAGAGATATTCAAAATGTTTGATTCATGGTATCTGTAGAATGTTCTCAATTGTCCTTCTTTGGCTTGCAAATCAAGTCTTTTCTGAAATTTAAAACATATATTAATACAACGTTGTTTAAAACCAAACTCAGATATTTGTTCACCTTTACTATCCCAAGTTGAGTCGTGTATTTTTCTATATCTTGATTCAAATGTCGCACTTGTATCATCTTTACGTCCACTTTAAATAACTTTACGATATCCTTTAGATCTGCATTAGTTTCAATTTCTGCTAGTAAAAGTCTTGCTTTAGAAAGCTTCTTTTCAACACTCTCAATATCAAATAAAGTGGAATGTCGCTTTACCATAATATTGTCAAATATATCATCTTCGTCATTATTTTCTTCTGAATCATTGACCTCCAAATTATTTACATTATGTATATTGAAATTCTCTCCATCGTTTTCAATCTAAAAATAAGTAGATGTCTTAGTATGTCTTCTTTTTTTTTTAGATCCATTTAATGAATTTATGCCTAATAATGGTAATTGGAGCCTTGGCCGGAGTAACGTTGTAGCTTACATAATTTTTTGGAGTGATTTTTTCACTTCGGTAGGTTTAAATAGGCAGAATGCTTCCATCAATATTTTAAGAATCGCCAAATGAAAACTATCCCTTCAATAACCTTGCAAGGTTCATTTTTTGAACCTCCTGTAAAAATGTAAGCTACAAACGTTACTCCGGTCAATGCTACAATTTTATTTACTTTATTTTTTTAGTAATTTTTAAAAAGCAACTCTTTTTTCTCAAGAAGTTTAACATTCAACATTTTGTTGTAAAATATTTAGGGAAGTCAATATTTTACAAAAGATGATTTTCACATAAGAGAATTAATTCCCTATGTTCCCGAAAATTAAAAGATATATTACAAGTGGTAGATAAAGAATGAGCAACAAAAAATAGACTGACAGTTAGCCATATGACTTTTGTAACGTACGTCGAGACGAAATTCCTAAAGGCGCATATTCATCTGATCACGAACGGGACGAATGATAACGAGGCAAGGTGAGGCTGAAGGAATGACTCGTTTGTATGTTTTTTTTTTATTGCGAACAATGTGTGCCAAGGCAACGAATAAAGCATAGATCCATCTGTGTGGATAATAATAATAATAATTTTAAAATAAAGGGCACTGTCAGTGAACTGTCAAGATGGTGAACATTGAAATAGGATAGCAGCCAGTGCAGCGTTTTGTGTATGAGGTAAAAGCGGTAAAGGTATGCCGTCTACATACATATACAGGCTGTCCCATAATATGTGGGCCATCTCCCGGATTTGGGTAAATTTCGTAAAAATAAATGAAAAAATAGCTATAAAATTAATTCCTCAGAGACACCCCTACAAAGATATTAACTGTTGAAGTTGAGGGTTGAAAATCAATTTATTACAATAACTTTTTTATTTCTTGGCCGATTTTGATATTTTTTGGTTTTATTTTGTATTATTTGGGACTGTTTAGAATAGTGTTTCATAATCTTTGGTAGCACATACATAGACCTCGGGATGGCATAACCCCCTCATTCACTTGAAAGAAAACAATCAAAATAATAATTTTAAAAATGTATCTTTATTTATTTCGATAGAGCGAACTGTTATCGAGATAAACGTCCTTCTAATAGGTGATGCGTCGCAGGAACTTTCTAAATTTCAAGTAAATTTTAACAAGATGGCTGACCTTTGACAGTAAATTGAGCAGGAAACAAAACAATAACTTAATTAAATACACGTCAAATAGTGTCAAAGATTTCATTTAATGCAGATTCAATTCTAACTGATTTTAAAATGAGTTACACAAACGCTGAATACGCAGAAAATCAGTAAAATAACTCTCCACTTTGTTATTGAAATAAATAAAGATACATTTTTTATGTGAAAAATGTCAAATAAAAAGAAAATTAACCTTAAAAAACTGTAAAATTATTATTTTGATTGTTTTATTTCAAGTGAAATGAGGGGGTTATGCCATCCCGAGGTCTATGTATGTGCTACCAAAGATTATGAAACACTATTCTAAACAGTCCAAGATAATACAAAATAAAACCAAAAATTATCAAAATCGTTTAAGAAATAAAAAAGTTATTGCAAAAAATTGATTTTCAACCCTCAACTTCAACAGCTAATATCTTTGTACGGGTGTCTCTGAGGAATTAATTTTATAGCTATTTTTTCATTTATTTTTACGAAATTTACCCAAATCCGGGAGATTGCCCACATATTATGGGACACCCTGTATATTAAAATTTTTCTTTGAAGTATACCGACTGCCATCAGATGACATTTGAACTGTCTCAGGTTGTGCGTAGCCCAGCCACACGCAGTTTGCAGCTCGGTATCAAGTCTACATACGTCTGCTCGTTTACATTACTATACTCTCACTTCACACCTTCACCCTCACAACTGTCTGAACTCGAACTACCAGAGCGACTTCGTAAATAAGATAAAACACTAATCACTGTTTATTAATAACAAACGCTAGGTTTGTATAATACACAGACAGATGATGCTGGTGCTCAAGCTAAATTAGGGTAGATATGTATGTACCTATATTGCCAACACTGGCGCTTACTAGGGTAGCGCATTCGCTTGTTGACGTTCACATGACATGGAGATGTTTGAATAGCTGGACGTCATATTTTTGGCAGATTTGGCCACAGGTGTAGGTGGCAAGTGGAAAAAACAAAGTTTGAAAAATTAAACAAATTTTAACACGAACATGGTTAACACAAAATAGGGTTTTTATAAAGCTCATTGTTTCCAAAATGTTCCATTAACTTTGGCGGCAACATCAAAAATGGCTTTAAGATTTACATGAGATAATGCATTTTACCTGAAATTCACAGGAAAATAAAAAGAGCTCTGAAGTAGTACTTTCCTCATTATCTCCTAGTTCGTGTATCGTGTAAATACTACAACTTCCACACACTTCTTACAAATTATAAAATATCGGAGGAGGAAAAACTGACATTCTTAATTTTTAATAATAAGGTTATGGCAACTTGCCCATAAACTGCAACCCGGCCTAAAACACGGGTTATGAAAGGGTTCACTGAGTGCAAAAGAGCATCTGCCCTGAAAACAACATTCTGTGAAACTGCAACCCAATTCTAGCACCTGCGAGAGGACTCAATGCACTCGGTGCAAAAAAATTGGCAACCGGTGCAACCTGTCGAAAACACTATATAGTGCCAGTGTAGGTAAAACAGATACCCTAAGCTAAATTCACTGATTGGAATTTTTTTGTCCATTTCTCAATTATTATATTTACAATAAACATCGTTGCTGTTGCTCGTCTATGTTCTCTTTTTAATAAACTGCTCAACAAATGAAACGTTACATGACCAAATTTGCCCTAACTTTGGCACTGATAAAATTTGGATTGTTTCGAGCAATTCAATTTTTGTTTCGAGGGTTCACTATTTCAATCCCTTGTTTATCAGTCCGTATGTTTGCAAGAACTTGGTACTTCACACAAAGTTTATATAGGGTGGTAAATAAAACAGTTCAAAATCTCAGAAAGTTCAGCTTGCTCCCATTTGATCAAAGATTTTTCTTTTTAAATTTCAACACAAAGATCATGAAGATGGACCTCATATCTCGAAACGGTTTTCGAATTTTCCGATTATTTCTTTTATTTACAGGGTGATCTCAAAATAACTACTTTTTGGTGTGGCAATGATAACTTTGTTATTCGTGACCCGATTTTCAAAATGTAGGGCTCATTTTAAAGCTTAAGCTTCAAACAAAAACACGCAAGATTGATAATCGACTAAGGACAAAAACTGAAAACACAGGGTTGTATTAAAACTAACCCAAATCTGAATGACTTCAGAAATCTGGTATTAAGGAAAATTTTAAATAAAGTTAATTTGCTTTCAAACGAACCATTCATTCTGAATACTTCAAGATGTTCTTCGCTTGCATGAGTTAAGAATTGTTGACATAAGAACAAAATTACAACTTCGTGTTTTCGAATGAGGTAGCCGCTTTGTTATTATTACGCTTATTGTTTATCATAAGGATGTCACTATTATTGATTGTTGTTTGACGGCTGATAAAACTGTTTTATATTGTCGGTTGAGCTGAGATTGTTGTGAGATGGCTTGTTAATTCACTCAGCAATAATTGAGCCTGTCATATCGTAAAGAATGTTCAGATAAAAAAAGGTTAAGAGGTGACCATTAAAATGTTTTATTATTTATGTACAAAAAACTGTGGCATTCCAAAAAAAAAGGAGAGTATCCAAATACCAATATTTTGTCAGACCTCCCCTGCCTCTTTTATAACTGCCGTAACTCTTCTTGGCATTCCCTCCACCAGGTGATGTAAAAACTGCCGGGGAGTAGTTTCCCATTCTTCCTGTATAGCTATCACCAAATTATCCATTCATATCCTTCCCTTTCTTTAGGATTTTTTTTTTCATTCTGCTCCAAACATGCTCAAGCGGATTTATATCTGGAGAAGGGTGGTCAATATTCATTCTTACAATAAATAAAACAGTTTTATCAGCCATCAAACAACAATCAATAATAGTGACATCCATATGATAAACAATAAGCCTAATAATAACAAAGCGGCTACCTCATTCGAAAACACGAAGTTGTAATTTTGTTCTTATGTCAACAATTCTAAACTCATGCAAGCGAAGAACATCTTGAAGTATTCAGAATGAATGGTTTGTTTGAAAGCAACTTAACTTTATTTCAAATTTTCCTTAATACCAGATTTCGGAAGCCATTCAGATTTGGGTTAGTTTTAATACAACCCTGTATTTTCAATTTTTGTCCTTAGTCGATTATCAATCTTGCGTGATCTTGCTTGAAGCTTTAGCTTTAAAATGAGCCCTACATTTTGAAAATCGGGTCACGGGTAACAAAGTTATCATTGCCACACCAAAAAGTAGTTTTTTTGAGATCACCCTGTAAATAAAAGAAATAATCGGAAAATTCGAAAACCGTTTCGAGATACAAGGTCCATCTTCATGATCTTTGTGTTGAAATTTAAAAAGAAAAATCTTTGATCAAATGGGAGCAAGCTGAACTTTCTGAGATTTTGAACTGTTTTATTTACCACCCTATATAAACTTTGTGTGAAGTACCAAGTTCTTGCAAACATACGGACTGATAAACAAGGGATTGAACTAGTGAACCCTCGAAACAAAAATTGAATTGCCCGAAACAATCCAAATTTTATCAGTGCCAAAGTTAGGGCAAATTTGGTCATGTAACGTTTCATTTGTTGAGCAGTTTAGATTGAAAAAACAAAATACAAGCCAGAGATTTATCAAATTCTATTTCAATAATCTGACTGATATAATAGCACAACCGTAACCTTAATTTACATTTCATGGAACTATTTATTTGAATTACTAACTGTCAAATAAATTGTACAGCCCGTCCGAAATGTCATGAGCCAGAATTCCTGGAAGTGTGCTACGTCACTATCTCGGAAATACCCGCTTGCTGGACATTCGTCGGGCCGGAAAAACAGTAGCAGCGCGTCTTTCACCAGTTCACGCTTATGGCTCTCGAGTTAGTTAGCTTTTGCAAACCGTGAATCTACATTTCCAGGTCCCCCCGCCACTGCTTACAAATATCAAGCCATGGCAGACTCTTGCGTCTCTAGGAGAGACTGTTATCGGCTTATTCATTTCTGAGGATTTTGGTTCATGATAAATCGTATGGGCTGTAATTTATTTGACTTATCTAGAATTTATTATCACTCGTCCATGGCTAAAGATTTATTGTTCACTCTTTATAAAGATATTCGGTTATCTTAAATTAAGGTAAATTAATAGAAATTATCTTGCAAAATAATTAAAGAACACTTTTGGTTCTAGTTATTCCATTAATCGGATCTACCAATGGAAAGGACCCCGCACGGAACATATAGGAATTGGCCCTCGGTTAAAATTACTAAAATTCAAATATGTTATTCAACGGTTTATGGTGATCAAAAGTCTCCATGGGCGTAAAGTGAATATATACAGGCGGGTGTCCCAGCTTATTCGAAGCGGTCTCTGTAGGCTAAGACGATGGACTCTTTCGAAAAACTTTTTGAAAATTCAAGTACAGAATCACAATGGCCATAATTTGAAATTATTTTGGAGTATAAAGAGTGTCCCATATGACAGTGACATATCAAAGTTAGGTTTTTTTAATGGAAAGCTCCTATGTTATTGCATTTTTAGATTGTCTGAGAAGAGAAAATAAGATTGGCTTTTACAGTTGGTGTTTAAATTCAGAAGTTTTTGAGTTATAAACAAGGTGAAAATCGTCATTTTTTAAGTTCAAGGCCCTGTACAACGAAAACGGTCCAAGATAGGGAAAAACGGCTTACATGTCCCTATTTTAACTTTTTATGTACTATGTATGTTTCTATGGTATAGAAACATTTGTACTTTCTTTGATTTTTTTATTTAGCGACACGTGGAGAAATCTCAGAATTTTTCAAATTTTTTATCACCCTGTATAAACATTTCTACATCATAGGATATAGTACATGAAAAGTTAAAATAGGGACTGTAAGCCGTTTTTCTCTATCTTTATCCGTTTTTGTTGTACAGGCATTGTAATTGTATAGGCATTTGCTTCAAAAATGACGATTTTCACTTGTTTATAACTCAAAAACTTCTGAATTTAAACACCAACTGTAAAAGCCAGTCTTATTTCCTCTTCTCAGACAATCTAAAAATGCAATAACATAGGAGCTTTCCATTAAAAAAAACATAACTTTGATATGTCACTGTCATATGGGACACTCTTTATACTTCAAAATAATTTTAAATTATGGTCATTGTGATTCTGTACTTGAATTTTCAAAAAGTTTTTCGAAAAAGTCCATCGTTTGGCCTACAGAGACCGCTTCGAATAAGCTGGGACACCCGCCTGTATATATTCACTTTACGCCCATGGAGACTTTTGATCACCATAAACAGTTGAATAACATATTTGAATTTTAGTAATTTTAACCGAGGGCCGATTCCCATATGTTCCGTGCGGGGTTCTTTGATTCTCATTTTAGATTGTTGCAATGTATTATAGCTAACAAATATAATTTTTGGTTAAGTATTAGAGCACTTACTGGAGCTTTGAATTGCCAAAAGTCTTCATCATCTCTTGATTCTCCTTTTTTTCTATTGCCATCTCTTACAGGTCGGCCGTTATTACCTAATAACCATTCTAGCTTTTCTTCTCTGCTAGCTGTAGCAAACCATGAAGTATTAAAATTGGGAATGATCCTGTTAAAACACCAGAAATCGACTATGGACTTATATTGATCAATTTCATTTATAGCGTTTGTGATAGTCTTGATCCTCTCCAAGCAGTTTCGCACTTCGTGCCTAATCTCTCCAAACGCTGCGTAATTTCTCTTCTGTTTCTCGCGTAGGTTTAAATCGGCCAACGCTTGATTTTTACTTTGACCGCCAACACGTATAATCCTAGGTGTGACTGGCAACAATCCCTCCAGAAATTGGTCGAGAGCATGGTTTGTGTAACAGATCACTAGCATCGGCGTGTTTTTAAACCAGCAACTTGAGTTTTCCAGCAACACACTAGCAATCTTCAAGCCTAAAAATGTCTTTCCGGTGCCCGGTGGACCTTGTATTACGGTTAACTCTTGCGTGAGTGCCGATTTGAAAGCAATTTCTTGCGATGGATTCAAGTTATAGAAGTTTCGATAAGCATTGAGATCCAAAGGTTGAAGTGGGTGTTCTTCAATGGTATAAGTGGTGTCTAATGTTAAATAACCGGGAGGTCTGGAATCAGTCTCTACTCTGACAATGTATTTTTCCATTGGAAAATCATCTACTCTCAAGGTCTTCAGTACAGAAAGTACATGATAGTATGGTTCAAAGAAAATCTTACATTCAATCATCATGTAAGGAACGTCGTAATCGATTTGGATATTTTGACCTTCATCGAAACCTACCACCACCTGGCCCATTTGCAGTGCTTTGATGTCACGCTGGGCAATTTTTCCAAATAAAATATGCTTAAACTGGTCATTTGTGAAACATACCAACGAACCAAACATAAACCTTTTTGAATTTTCATAATTAATCGGTCTTTTCCCAGGAACTTTGAAACTAATCCTGTAACAGTCTTGGTGATTTATTACTTCTGGACTCAAAAACTGGACATTTTTATACACTTTGATATCATCAGAGAACTTTTTCTGCTCGTCTTTGCCATGAAGTAGAAACTGTATTCCGTTCCTCAATGGGGCAACAAAATCCTCCCGTAAGAGCCGATATTGAATATCCAAGTAATCTTCATTGCTTTTGTAAGGGCCTTTAATTTTATTTTCACGTAAGTAATTCATTTCGTTTGACAACAGTTCTGCTGTGTCCGGGTACACAGGGATATCATGAAAATCATTTGGCGGTGGTTCTTCATATTTGTCATCATTTTTATTGATTTCTTTTCTTGCTTTCACTTCATCGGCTATGAGATCGATCTTGCTTTTCAGATCGGCAATTTGTTCTTTAATTTCATCAGAAATCGATATCGAATGTTCATATTCTATATTTGGAATCATGGTGTGTACAGCAGTAACCAGTTTCTGCAACTTTTCACTCGCTAAATTTTGGGATAAATGAACCACTTCTTTGCAAATAAAGATAATGTTATCCCAAAAAACATCCATGTTATTTCCTTCCCAAAAGTATTTATTGTTTCTTCTGGTCCTTGAATCTTGCACATAAATTCCATTGACATAGCCAATCAACAGCGAAAGATATTTGCTGTTGAATATTTTGTACAACAATTTCATTTTATTTTCTGCAAAAGGTGACTCACAAATTTTTCTAATCAGCCTAAGCATTAGTACTATATAGTCGGGAAACATATCAAATTCCAAGGCTTCAGTAAGACCGCTACGACTGTCTGTTATTTTCATTATCAAGTCAGCTGGATCGAGTTTGAGTAACTCTTCCAAAGTTCTAAATCCCAAATTTCTGTTTCTTTTGACATGTTCTCTGGTGTTTTCATTGAAGTTTCTATCTCGCGTATTTATGTTTCTTCTAGGTCCCTCGTCATTTCCTACAAAAAAAATAATATAATATAAATAATATGCAGGACAGGGTAGGGTGTTGGAAAAATAAAAATTTCAATATTTTTTGTTCTGGTACGGATCTGTATTCAAATTTTCAAAGAGTTTAATGAGATACAGAAGTACTGCCAAACATCATTCGCAAATTTCAATAGACAACAACAATTTATGTACTTTATTCATAAAAAAAATTACATTTTTGAATGTCATGAACCGGTTTTAAGCAAAAATCTAATTTCTAGGTCAAATTGCCACTCATCGTAGAATCGGATGCGGAACTACAAAAAGTACAATGTTCAATTCAATATTTCCCTGTTCATTTAAAATGCCAAAACGAATTTTGAAAAATCTGTTATACAGAGTGTTGTTTTACAACACCAACATTTATTAATTTTTTGCAAGTCCGGACCTGGATTTCTCTTCCGGCTATTATGTCAAACGTTTGTGCAGAGAAATGGAAACTTTTCAACCAAATTTCTAAAAATTAAACAGGATGGTTCGTTAGTTTGGCCGTTGAAGGAAATTGGCGATATCCATACATAAAACACCCTGTATCTATGTTACTAAAGACGTGAGACCCATTATTAACCATGGGTTTTATAGGTGTCCACTATCCACAGTTACCGTTCGTTCGTTTACCAATGAAGCACCCTGTATAATGACCTAAACTAATATTCACAAAGTTTACAAGAGCAGCTAGCATACAAATAATGCAGCATACATATTCATGGTACCTACCTGTTATTTATAAAAAAATCCCCAAAATTATATAAAAAAATGTAATTCAATTTCTCAAACCTGCATTTGATCTCCAATTAACGTTTTTAAATCCTCTCCTTGCAGCAGCGTTTTCTTCTTCATTCTGCTGAGTGTTCGATCTTCCTTTTGGAGGTTCCCTTCTATTATCCGCTTCTGCGTTACCGTCTTCTTGGCCGTTAGGCGGTTGAGTAATTCTCTTGCGCCAACCTGGTGGCCTTCCGCCATTATCCATTTCAAAGATTCTAGAAGAGCAGATTTTAAATGTGAAAGATAATTAAAATAAAAATATAAGTCAATAATTTATTAGGTAGTTAAAATAGAATAAAAATTTATTTTAATAATTATTATCGCCATTAATAATAATAAAATTCTATATGTATGTATTGTATAGTCAGTAGTCACAACAATTGATCTATTATAGTATCTTTTCTGAAATTATACAACAAGACTACGCTCTGTTACTTATCATCTCAATTTTTTTCTATATGAATGATGAGGTTAATAAAACCGATCACGACAGCAAACAGGGATTCACTTTACAATACCTGAGTCAGATAATGACCTAGATCCGCTAATAACAATGGACTCTCTCTTCTCAGCATTCATAAAATGAACCAATATGCAGGAAATCAGCTCCCAGACCGGACAAAATTACAACTATTCAGGTTTGGATTTGGCCCATTTTGATGTTATAGGCTATAGGAATAAAATGGGGGTTCAAAGGAGAGTTTTGCTATAGTTTTGATTTATTACCCTCTATAATTTTTGGGTGAACACGAATATAAGTTTTCTGGTAAAAATTGGCCCGGAACTTTTTTTCCCCACTTTTTGCCCAAAATTTTGCACAGTTTTTGGCCGAAATCTCAGAAAGGTAGCGTTTTTCAACAATTCCACTCTATTCAAAATAAAAGTATTAAAAAAATTTAAGTTCCTGTATATCTCAGTACAGGTGTCCTAAAAATGGTAGAAAAGATCTGCAGTTGCAGTACGTTGTGGGGAAGCATCATCGGAGGCCAGAAGAAATAAACAGTTCACTTGCTGTGACCCCAAATAGAAAAAGTCAAGTGGGGTGAGATCAGGAGGGGGGGGGGGGGTACCTCGCTGGCCAATGTATTGGTCCATAGCGACCTATCCATCTTCCTGGGTATGGTTCATCTAACCAGGTTTTCACTGCACCAGCGAAATGAGCTGGGGCACTGTCCAACTGCATCCATCCACATTTATATCTTGTATTTCTGCCAGGGGAAGATTATCTAATCGCTCCTGTAGATCGCCGTTGCCGTTCAGAAAGCGTCAATAAAAAAATATCCAATTTTAAAGTCACAGCCAAGGCATTATAAACATGATCCTACAAATTAAAGACTTTTTCCTGATTTTCTCGAAACTGGCTCAAGAGAACTAAAATGTAACATACAGCAACAGAAGCAGCTTTTTAATCTTAACATATGATCTTTCTAAGATTTCTCTCTAAAAGAAGAAGCAGGACGGCCAATATTTAAAAATGCAGGAGAACCGCAACTTAAGAACGTACCAGGCCTAATTAATAATTTTAAAACTGAAGATGTATACGAAAAACGCCGAAACAGGTCGATTTTGTTATCGAGGGGGACATATTTCGGTGACAAATTTAACTACCGAAGTTTATCCTCTTGGCAGTTAGCTACCCCTTCCCTTTGCTTATCATCACAGGGAATAGATACGAGTACATAATTTGAAAGCTACTTGAATTCTCTTTTTAACGATACCTCACTTTTTGGGTTTCGCTTAAATACAGAGTGGCCCAACAGAAACTAAACTGTCACCTTAATAACTTGGAAACTGAAGATGTACCTATGCGAAAATTGTCCAAACAGGTCGATTTTGTTATTGAGGGGGGCATCTGCTTTGGATAACAAACTTTACCATCCAAATTCATCCCCTTAGCAGTGGCTACCTCTTCGCTTATCATCATAGGGAACAGATATCGAGTGATACATCATTTGAAAGCTACTTGAATTCTCTTTATATTATAACGATATCTCACTTCTTCAATTTCACCCTAATATTACAGGGCGAACGGATAAAAAAGGTCTAGGTACCTACTTCATCATTAGTTCCTCTTTTTTGGAAATAAGCAAACAGATTTTTTAAATACAACATCGCACTTCACTAATAGCTACCATGATAGTGAAGTGCGATAAAAATTATTCTCTCAGTACATTTCCGAACAAAAAGGAGCAATTATTGTTAAGAAAACATCTTTTATTGATCCACCCTATAATATTCAGGCAAAACTAAAAAGGGAGATATCGTTGTAAAGAGAATTCAAGTAGCTTTCAAATGATATACATGCACTCAATATCTTTTCCCTGTGATGATAAGCAAAGGGGTAGCCACCACTGCCAAGGGAATGATTTGCATGGTTAAATTTGTTACCCAAACATGTCCCCCTTGTTAACAAAAATGACCTGTTTCGGCGTTTTTCGCGTAGGTACATCTTCAGTTTCCAAGTTATTAAGGTGAGTTACGTTTTCGTTGGGCCACCCTGTATTTGAGCGAAAACCAAAAAGTGAGACATTGTTGTAAAGAGAACAAATGATGTATCACTCGTTCACTCGATATTTTTTCCCTATAATGATGATAAGCAAAGGGGTAGTTCGAGGGGTAGTTAATTACCCTTGCCAAGACGATGAACTTGGGTAGTTAAATAATTGTTCACTGAAATAATATGTCCCCCTCGATAACAAAATTGACCTGTTTCAGCGTTTGGTTATGTTGAAGTATAGGGACCTCTGGTGGCTGACGGTTGCTGATTTACGCCCTGAGTCCCTGAGTTCCCCTCCACTAGCTCCCCTCCACTATAAAGTCAGGTCTTTGGTCAGGTTAGGTTTATTTTTCTTAAAATTTCTCTAAAATTTAAGGCCATTACGGCTTTTTTTGTCTTCTTATATTTTATATTTTACTTTTCTTCATTAATTTTCTTGAAATTTCAGGGAAAAAATACCTATATACTGTTATAAAAAGCTCATTACGCTTATTTACCTAGTAATAATTTTTTTTTTCTTTCATGAAAAATAGTCTTTAGTTTTTGAGAAGTTCTATTGGAACAGAATATTTAGATTTGTTTGGGAGAGTAGAATAGTAAATATTGTAATAATAAGATAAAATGTCATAGAATAGTTTTTGTAAAATAATTAGAATAATTAGAATAAATTAGCTAGAGTGTATGGGAGAAATGACAGGCAGAAAATGATTAAAAGTCACAATTTGGAAGAAACAAACAGCAACTCTAGTAGCAGGGAAATTGGCTGTTAGAAGGGGGAAAACATAACATGTCCAAAGAGGATTTTGTGTGTTGTACTCCAGAAGAGAAACGAATTTCATAGATGTTGATTGGAAGGAAAATACAAAAATTATTGGCTGTCATAGTGAGAAATAATATGTTGTCAAGCAGATAACAATCGAATTTACATAGTTACAAGAAAAACTATAAATAGAAAAACAACGATTATTTGAGGGGATTCCTAAAACAGAAGTTAATCAGTGTAGACCACGAAATCTTAACCAAACATCGTAAACATCGTGAACATCGTGAACATCTAGAAAAATTTCGAACATCAAGAATTTGGTAAAGAACAGAGGCCGTAGCTGACTACAAGAAGAAACATATAGGTTAGAAGGAGAGATTTGGTTAGCTGGTAGCTGACAACTGCAATTAGATTTGGATACAGCCGTGCGGAGATTTGGCTAGCAGGCAGCTGACAATTGCAGTTTGATTTGGGTACAGCCGTGCAGCGATTTGGATTCTGCGATTTTGACATTGAAGATAGAAAAACGTAGCAGTGAATTGGATATATCCATGCAGAGATCTACATTAAAATTGCTGACACACTAACAGCAAAAGGCTACTAGAGTTGACTTCAAGCTTTGTTCAACAGCTGATTCCGTGGGTTATTCCTTTCGTTAACCTACGAGGGACTTCTGTCAAAAATTAATGACAGAAAGTCGGTGACGAAGAAGATTTATTAAGGGAACAAACTGTGAGTAATTTTAAGTTATTTTTAAGTTAGTTGTTGTAAGTGTTATTGTTTGGAAAAATTTCTTCTTGTAATAAAACCCAAACAAATTTAAATTGAGTTTCAATAGAAGTTTATAGGTTATGAAAATTTTAAAATATTTATAAAAAAAAAAGTACTTGAACTCACTCTGAGTAATAGAGGTCTCATACAGACTAAACTTTTATTAGTTTTTAAAAAAGAAAGGCCCCCTAAATAAATAATTTGTTTATGGTAAGAGGGAATCAAAGACGAAAATAAATTTTCAAAAAAGAGTAGAGAAAGCACAGTCCCTGCGAACCATAACAATACCTACTTGACCAATAATGACTTGACTTAGTGGAGAGGGACTAATGTAGGGGAACTCATCTCAGGGTGTCAATCAACAACATTGTCGCCTAGGACCCAGATCCAGGTCCCTATATACTTCAAGATCACCCGGCGTTTTTGTTTTTTGCGTATATATCTTCAGTTTTCAAGTTATTAGGCCTGGTACATTTTCTTTGGGTCACACCTGTATATGCGTGACTGTCATGATTGAAAAAAATCCATCTTTAGAGGTGAATATCTCGAGAACAGGTGTTTTTGAGGGATTATACCCATGGAGACTTCTGATCTACTGATCGAATACTACCGATCCCAAAAATTACACAAAATTTGACCGCGGGAGCCAATTTCCATAAGGATTCTAAAGCGGCCTTTACTACGGAAATGATGAGCGGTAGGTGACAAAAAATGTATTTGAGTAAAATTGTAGAGCGTAAAAAAAGCAACAACAAAGTATCCCATCGCAATTTTCGTATCTCGACGGAGAACCGAGTTATTGCAAAAAACAAAACTAATTTACCACTTTTTTCAAGATGGCGGAGACGGAGAATGCACGTGTCGTGTAGGACGTAGGAAATCTTGGTCGACAATTATTTGAAGTTACGCTTTTCTAAGCCCCCTCACACAATATCCAACAATCAGCTTTCTCGATTCACTTCAATTTCCAAAGGTATAAATAATGACTGGACCATGTATTTTGTTTTCTAGAAAATAGGTATAATGTCTGGCGACTGTGCATGCCGGCTCTTACTTGCGACTATGGTAGGTACATTGAACACAGAGCACACCCTTTAGGTATAATAAAATCAAAATTCAAACAATAATGAACAATGAATCAAAATCAGACAACACCCGATAACTTACCAGCAAATCGAGGGCAACTCAAATCAGTAGTTTCTATTGTAGCTAAAGTTATAAGTTGAAACTTGATACGTACAACGTTGGCGTTGGTATAAAATAAACAAAACAGCAACAGCTATAAGGCACCAAGAAAGTTTTCCGTCGATCACGAATTAGTAATTAGTATCACATCACTATAAACTAACACAACTACGGCAGTTACGGCACAGCGTATCTTATCTTATTAATTAATTTATTTATTAACTATATTAACTCCCTAACTGCGCTGCAGCACTGTCCAACGTCCAACAACCCCAGTGAAAGTCCAGTGGTCCAGTGTTCCAGGTCGGAGCTCGGCTTGCTTTGATTTTTATTCTGTTCCTGTTCTGACGCTGTCCATTTGACCAATCAAATCACTTGCGTTGCGTGTACGTGATTCTTTGTTATAAGCTATACCTACCCAAATATAAATCCGTAGCACAGAAGAACCTCTTCTGTTTCCGTAGTTCGTACCTTCTGACCTACTCCGTCCGTAGTCTATTTTTATTAATGAGGTGATATCTGTAACAGTTACCTACTGTGAAAGACAATTGACATGACAGAATTTCTTCAAATCAGGGGTTCCCCTAAGACATTTGCATTTTTCATGGTTTGGGTTAAGTCAACTATCAATGTCAAAGTGTGGCCGCCTAACATGGCCGACTTCCGTCACACTCACACTCATCACAAAGGCCAAATAACATTATGGGTGTGTTTCTAAATAGCCAACGCTGAGCAACAATGCCAACAAACCGTTTCTAAATTAACGTTGACGGACGTTGACTCAACGTCAGCAGTCAACTTTCTTGTTTCTAAATCACTGTTTGAAGTCAACGTTGACTCAACGAAGTCAACGCTGGATTAACCTGTTGAGTTGTTGAGTTGGTACTCAACGACACGTGATCGTAAACTCGTGGACATTAGCATTATAGCGTTTGAAGGTTAAAGTAATTTGTGTTGATAAAAATAAAAATAAATTATGAGAAAACTGATTGAAAATGTCGCAAGAAGTTAAGAATAAGGTGTTTTCGGTTGCTTGTGTCAACATTCTATCAACACTTAATTTATTGTTGAGCAGTAATCAGATGATATGAATAATATGATACTCTCGTCATCAGGGCTCTCCAACCCGCAAGATTCACATCTATAAAGATACGACTCCATTTCATTTAATAATCTTTTGATTTTAATTCAGCTAAAAATAATATAAAGAAAACCAAATCAAACAATAACAAAGGGTTTTTTAAAGAATAATAAAACACCATATACCAGCAATAAAATTCAAATTAATTTTTTTTGTTTAGGTAACTAATTAGGTAATTAGGTAACAACTTCGACTTCATTTTGTGATCAATATGTCAATGTCAACTGTAAGACGTCATCCGTCATTTCAGTTTGTTTCTAAATAGCAGATCAACAACTCAACTATCCAACTCAACAGCTCCACAGCTGACTGCTGACTTCATTGACTTGTTGTCCAACGTTGAGCAATTTAGAAACACACCCTATGCATGCTCTTTCACTTCTTGGCTTGGCCGAGAACCGAGACTTTGTAGTTTGTAGTTCAGGTGAACGAGTGTGCGCTACGCTATAAATAAAAAAAGTTAACTGCGCTAGTTCTGTTCGCTGTTGTATTGGTGCTTAAATCACTGTACTCTGCTGTACTCTACTAAAGCACTGGATACGTGTAAACCAGGCTTTATTACTCTAGTCACAGAGTAGTAGTAGGACTATAGTAAGGGCCATAGTTATTATGCAGCATTGCTTTTATGGCGCTCATAGTTGCCGCTTTTGTTGTACTTCTGGGAAGCACGCGTCCACGAGCGTACGCTCTTCATTTTGAAAATTATTTAATTCATTGCACTTCTGTAACGTTTTGCACCTCAGCAGGCTGCTCTTTTAACATTGATCTCGTTCATAAGTGAGGATTGCACAACATGGAACAGCACAGTTAGTAGAGTTTATAACTTCATACATTATTACAATAGGTATTCAGATAATTATAATTATTATAATTATTCTTTTTAATCTGTCAAAGTTTATTATATTCTTCTTTTTCAAATATGCATCCATTTTATGAACAAAATAGTTTCGATTATTTAGTTAGTCAGAACATATTGTAGGTGTAGGTATTGATAATATTGATATAATTAATATTGATTTTTATTTATACTAAAATGAATTTAAATGCTATGACGCGGTATTTGTCATTCCTTCTACAATTCCTTGCGAGAACACATTTCCTAAAGATCTACATTTACTTACTCCACAGAGTAATTATTATTGGTAGATGCGGAATTTGAATTTTCAACTGACAGATACTCTGTTGTAATGGCAATAATTGGCGTTGCGTTGGTAACCAAACATTGATAATTAAATAATAAAACTGTCATGTTAACTACAGAGGTCATAAAACAATTCACGAAGTTATATTTATTTTTGTATTATTTCTTGAATATGAGCAATAATGGACAGAGATTTTGAGTCTCAATATTATTTTTCTGCGCTTAAACTAAAAACCAATACACAGTTCCTTCTTTCTCGGAGACAGTGCGTATGTTGTTTTTTTTTTTATTCAAAACGAAATATTCTTGGACCGCAACAACCTCAGTTCAACAGCCAATACCTAGGCTCCAAGCTAATACGAGTGTTGATGTATATTTATTTTAATACTCATTGGTAACATCCCCCTGAGAAGAAGAATAAAGTAAGTATTTGACCTAAGTCCTCTGAAGATGGACTATTATGAGTATATATTAATATGATTACATTGCCGTATATAGCCAAAGCGGAGAATCCTCGGGTGAATCTTATACATAACTGGCAAAAATACTGAGACATCTACTCGAAATTGTTTGTTTCTAAAAGTGTTAAATGAATATATAAAATGCGAAGGCAGTATACCTGCCTATCTATCAAATGATAGCCACATTCCCTAATAGATAAATAAAGCATTGATAAATAAAGTCATCAATAAAGTAGCAATAAATAAAATTTTATTAACAAGCACTACGACTTTCATTTTACCTACCTGTTTAAATAAGGAATGTGTTCAAATAATATTTTTATAATGTAAAAGCAATACCTACCCTACAAGCATTGCAATATTCAGTCTATACGTTATAGAAACATCAAAAAATTATTACTTTTTGACATTTCAACAGAACCTCAATTATTTTTGTCTAGAAATCCTGAGAATAGAAATGTCAATTTCCTTTCGATTTTAATATTTTTATATGAACCTGTGCCACTGCTTGCATTGAGCTGACAACTCTGTCAATTTTTTACCCATTTAAAATGCATTGCCCTATGCTACCCACACTGCATATTATCTATGGCCATTGCTATAGTAGGTGAATAATTTACAACAGCGTATTTTATGATACTTATCGGCGCGTAACCAACAATATTCAAAAACTGATTTAAAAAATTTCGATTATAAGAGGTCTCTCAGTCGAATGAAATTTGAAGCATATTGATTGAGGGAAACTTCTGCATTGAGTTAGGTACCATAAAAACTCTTTTAACATAACATTTTTTGAAAACTCCACATTTCGTATATAGGTTACAGGGTGGTTAACAATTCTATGCTCACCATTGGGATCTCGGAAACGGTAAAAGATACAGGGTGGGTTAAATTAGAGAAAAGTTGCACAATTTCATGCTTCTTAAGAATCTGAAAGAAAATTTATTGAAACTTTAGGCGTTGCTGAAATATCCTGAAAAAACTTGAAAATTGAGATTTCTTATTTCAATCATTTTAAGTACCTATCTTTTTTATTATTGAAAAGAAATTAAAATATTTTTGTGGGTTTACATAAGTCATCATAAGCTATCATCTGTCATTTCCAAAATTTTCAAGGACTTACTAGATCCCAGAGTTTTCATAGTTAACTTTTGTTTTTCTTTATGGTCGCCATATTATTGTTTTTCGTGTCATTCGCTATTAAAAGAATCAAAGGAAACAAATAATCTATCACAATCAAAAAAAAAATCTTAAAAATTTTTGTTCAGCCGCTAGCGTCGCGATCTCCGTTCATTTTTATTACTTTCTTGCAATCCTGGAATCCACACGCCAACTGCGCTAGCGATACGCATTTCGGCTGCGTTAGCGGCCCACCAATAATCGTTAGCGGGTCACCAATGGCCGCTAACGTCGCGATCTCCGTTCATTTTTATTACTTTTATGCAATCCTGGAATCCACACGCCGACTGCGCTAGCGACACTTACTTTGCTGCGTTAGCGGCCCACCAATGACCGTTAGCGGCCCACCAATGGCCGCTAGCGTTGATTTTTCGTTAGCGGCCCACTAATGACCGTTAGCGGCCCACCAATGGCCGCTAGCGTCGCGATCTCCGTTCATTCTTATTACTTTTATGCAATCCTGGAATCCACACGCCAACTACGCTAGCGACACGCACCTGGGCTAAAAACCTATAGCGCAAGCAATGTCAAGTCGCGAGTCGCGACGTCATATTGACGTTATTCGGTGAAATCATTTTCTTTTTTTTTTCGAATAAAGAATAAAATTTTTAAGAATTTTTTTTTGAATTTCATAGATTGTTTCCTTGATTTTTTAATAGCGAATTACATGAAAAAACAAATATGGCGGCCATAAAAAAACCAAAAGTTGACTATGAAAACTCTGCGATCTAGTCGTAGTCCTTGAAAATTTTGGAAATGACAGATCATAGCTTTTGATGACTTATTTAATTCTAGAAAAATATTTTAATTTCTTTTTGATAATAAAAAAGATATGATTGAAATAAGAAATCTGCATTTTAAAGTTTTTTTCAGGATATTTCAACAACGCCAGAAGTTTCCATGAATTTTCTTTCAGATTTTTAATAAACATAAAATTGTGCAACTTTTCTCTAATTTAACCCACCCTGTATCTTTTTACCGTTTCCCAGATCCCAATGGTGAGCATCGAACTGTTAACCACCCTCTGTATAGGCAGCTGGTGGAATGATCAGCTTTTGTGTTTTCTGAAATATGAAAGATACGGAAAAAAGTTAAATGAATTAATTGTCAAATTGGATGCAACCTACACAATGGCGAACATAATTTTTTTCCATGGCCAACCTATTTTTAATGTAGAATACACAACTTTTTTCTTTTAAATGGCTGACACCTATATTTTTTGCAGATAGTATACTTGAGATCAGCTGATCGAAATTATTCGTGATCCCGTTAAAAAAAAACTGTCAAATTTTACTTGAATCAACAAAACAATTTTGTCAAAGTGACTTATTATGGTGAAATTGGTGAAAAAATAAATTGGTAATAATAATATAATAATAATAATTGGTAAATTACTAACAAAATGGTGTACTTATTGTTCGTTCAAAATAGTACCTACACTGAGAGAAATATTATTCTTGAAAGAACTAAAGGCTGAAGGTATTTCCTCCAGAGAATTTATTTAGTTATAAGAACAACTTTATCATTTACAGTACCAAATCTTAGTTGAATTCACTAAAATTGAGCAATTGATTGAATTAAATAATTTAATTGAAGCTCATTTTGTGTAACGAAGTATTTTTCATATTGGCATAATAATATTGCTCATAGCTAACAATCTAAGAATCTGTACTGGAACATAATTTAATCCCAGCAAATAAACATATAAAGTTATCTTGTTTAAAGAAATCAAAGATTCTTAGAAGTTAGAAATTTGTGAGACAAATAGGTTTTTCTTGCCGGAGGTAGGAATAAATGTTTAACAGAATACTCAAAACATAATTGCGTGAAATATATCAGATTTTCATTATTCCAACTATGGTATGATTGTGTCAAGTAAAAATTTCTTGCGTAGTGTACTGAGAGGGTTCAATAATAGAAGATTTGTATTGAAGGAATTATACCAGAATTATGGCAATAAATATTTATTTATTTACTGTAATAGATTCATCTAACTGTGCAACCTCAGATAAAAATACATGCATCAGTCGCCATTATAGACGCCATCATGATGTAGCTGCGTTCGTCAAACGTGTGGTTGTTGCTAATAATTTATCTTAAGTAAACTTTTCTTGCTTATTTAATGTAAATAAATAATTCGGTTTTATTTTTGATATTCTTTTGCAGCTTTGTTTGTATAAATCTGACAAATCGTGAAGTTCAAATCACAGAAAGCCGTCATTGTTAGCTTGGTATAGGTACTTAAATGGATTTCAGACAAACCAAACCAATAAATGGTACAGTTTTGACTCGTCCCGGTCTACACGTATATAACAATAATTAAAGGTAATTTATATATTTAACATTACTATGGACATGTGGATGATTAATATGGACAGCAAAATGTGCAGATACTTTTTATTGTTATATTGTTGATCGGGATGAGGAGAGCCGTGACAATGCCCATTTTGTACCTTTATTGGGAAGGAATTTTTTATTTATTGCTTGGGATTCGGTTATTGGTAATATTATTATTTCACCAAGAACCGAAATCTCAACCAATAAATAAAAAATTTCAAAACGAAAAGTTCAATAAAATATTACCAAATTTTTAGGTTAGGTAGGTAGGAAAAATCCAAACTAAGATTGGATTCGGAGAAGAGTTTCATTTAGTTGAGAGAACTCAAAGTAATATTGAGAGAACCTGATAATAGTTCTGCCCAGTTTTATTAAATTGACATAAGAAAGCTTACTGTGGTTCACTGAATTATTATTTAGTTCACAGCAGAAAGTTTTATTTGCGATCACTTTTATACAGTATCTTATGGCAACTAATTCTTGGTTGGATATGTCAAATTCTGGAACTAAATAATTTAGTTGACGCAACTAAATATTTAGTTGCTCGTTATCAATTAAATAATTTAATTGGCGGAATTGCAAATTTACTTCCGCCAATGAAAAATTTTTCTCAGTGTACATTGTAAACAGTAAAATTTAAAAACCAAATCTGCAAACAATATAGGGTGTCCCATTTAAAAGAAAAAGGTTGTGTATTCTACATTAAAAGAGGTTCGCCATGGAAAAAAATGTGTTCGCCATGCATTGTGTAGGTCGCATCCAGTTTGACAATTTATCCATTTAACTTTTTCCCTATCTTTCATATTTCAGAAAATACAAGCTGGACAATGAAAAATCGGCCACCCTGTATGTAGATGTCACAATTAATTTTAATTTTATTATTTGGAAATATTTTGTATGGAAGAAAAAAAGTTTATCATCGCCTCACGAATGAACCCGTCCTTATTATGCACATGAGTCTAGGAAGTTGTCCACTAGACCACATAACTAAGGAAAAAATTAATTTTCTAGGTCCTAAGGAAAAAATAATAAACTAAACAAATCTACAAATGCGTATCTGACTTTAAATTTTAATCCTAAACCACTTTTTCAAATTTTTTTAAATTTCTTCACAAACAAGGGTACTTTACCACTCTTATAACATTTATAAATTGTTTGTCCTACCCTCTGTATATGCTACGCATCCTATAACTTTAAAATAAGTATGTGTCAAATAAGTTTTAGAGCATGCACAATAAATTTTCTGCACCATTTATTTTTTAAAATCTTTATTTTATAGTTGTTATGATTTTTATTAGAAATATTAACATAAAATACAAATATTGTGTTTTTAACAATAATATTTGTCCTTTTAAAAGGCATTTTGGGTATTGTTAAAAAAAGTTTAGTACCGTCAAGTGGGGTTATATGGGACAGTTTTTATAAATATCATGCAATAACTTTTAAGTAATGCAAAAAAATTGGAAACTGCAACCATATATGGATTTATTAAGTTCAAAGGAAGCTTGTAATGATCATAAATTTTCATTTTGACAATTATTTAACACTAAAAAATTCAAAAATGTGGCTGTCTCAAATAAACTGAAAGTGGGGTAATTTGGGACATTATACATTTTTGGCAAGTTTGTTTGTGAAAAAGGCCTCATTGACCCAATTTATCAATTTACATGTCTTTATGGGAAAAAATAAATATATTTTGTGGTTTTGGTGTCAGAAAATCAATAAATAACATTTTGAAATTTAATAAAATCACAAAAATGGTAAATAAGTTTATTTATATATCAAAAAAAAACCATAAGCAAAATTAAAATAAAATGACACTTCTATTGTAACAAAAGTAAATTAATATTTTAAAACAAATGCACTTAAAATATATAAACAAATGCTTCAGCGGTGAAATCTTATAGAGCGAGTTTTCGCCATATGTGTCTTCCCCTAATGATAGTTGGTTCTGGTAAAATTTGTATGATATCATTTTTGTCAATCTCGTTTATGTCATCTACTGCAGGAAAGACAAACATATCTTGCCTTTTGGTGGTCTGTCGCATGCAGCGGACTGTGCATTTATTGCGAGAAATATGTGTGACTTGTGCAATAAATTTTTTTTCTTTTTCTTTTTTTGTTTTCAAGTTGTATATAAACTTGACTATAACAAAGTCAAATTCTTTACAATGAGATGTTGACTGTACCTCCTCCTCATTACTGCTCACATCATCTGCTTCGTCTTCCATCGATTCGGCTTCGTTTTGTTGATCTTCGGCCTCTTTGACTTCCTCTTGGTCGTCTTCACTTTCCACTTCAATATCTTCTTCCTCTTCATTTCGAGCTTTACTTGATACTGATTTTCCGGCAGGAATCAAAATTTTCGTACTTCTCTTGGCAGCTGAATTGGTCTGAACAAGTGTGGCATTATCCATAATTTCAGAGAACGACGCAAGCAAAGCATCGTCTCTAATGTTGTCAACTTCCGCGCTTGGAAAATGCTTCAAAACCTCTTGACGATTTAGGGGATGAATACCAGCGGCTCTAAATCCAGATTTAATAATTCTTTCTATGTTCTGAAGGCCCTCTAAGGTTTTTAATAATAATGATGGAAAAACAGTTTTTGGAATGCAGCCAGTGTTTCTCAATTTCCATTCTGTTATAACATTACGCCATGAGGACTTCAATGAGCGGAAAAATGAAAGGTCAAGGGGCTGACATCTGTGAGTGCTATTCGGAAGAAAAAATGTAAACCTTATATCATTATCTTCACAACTTTTTATAACCTTTTGAGAGACATGACTTCTAAGGTTGTCACCAACCAACAGTTTAGGTCCTTGTTTGTGCCTGAGATAAGGCAAGGCTATTTTAAAAAACCAATCTTCAAATATTATTGAATCGAACCATCCTGTCTTGGAGCGATTATATCGACAACCCGTTGGACCACCTTGCACCCATTCAGGATAAAGGTGCTTTGATTTGTAGACCACATATGGGGGCAGTAATATACCCGAGGCAGAGGCAGCTATCATGATGGACACAGATGACTTCGAAGAATCTAAAGTTCTTCGTGCATGTTTCACTCCTTTCTTCGCAATTATTCTTTCTCTTCCAGGGTCATCTGGCAGGTTGGTCTCATCATAGTTGACCATGTTTTCAGGTGGAATACCTGACACTGTCTGCTCCAATTCATCAAAATAATTGTTCACCGATTCCTCAGAAAGAGCCGCTTTACACCTTTTTGTATTTTCCGCTAGGCGAGTAGAAAGTTCCACATTACGTTTGAGGAAATGTCGCAGCCAGTCTTTGCCTGGTAGATTGTCTTCAAAACATGGAATATTGACACCTTTAAAATAAATAGTTAAATTGCAGCAAACTTATTAAAGAGCTATCAAACATAAACAAAATATTATGTGGGTGTATAACTTATTACTAACCTTTCCGATTCAAAAAATCTTGAACGAATTGACGCAATTTTAGAGGAGTGAAAGGATGGCCGTAAGCTGCGGAGAACATAATTATTTTAGCCACTTTTTCCTCTTCAATTTGTGACAAAATTGGTGGTCTCCCTAGGTTTCCGATGTTCTGGCCTCGGTATTTCCTGTACAAGGAGCTTCTGGGAACTCCATGTATTATGGCTGCTTGTCTGAATGACCTATGTCTATCAATTACATCTTCTAAAGCACGCTCTAGGCTTTCATCAGAGTAATCTTTACGTATTGGGGCTCCAAGACGCCTTTTATATTTGCGCGGCATTGTGTCCCATATAACCCTCACTATGCAAATTTTTCAATAAATGACCTACAAAAATATCAATTTTGGGTTAATCAGTATTTTGACGATAACAGCATATTGCTTAGTCATTATCGGTCATAATAAATAGACTTAACAAAGATTAATAACATTAACTTACCTGTATCAAATGAAACTCGTGGTGATATAAAAAATTTCGTAAATCAACTGAAGTTTTTAAGTGACTGATGTGACATTATTGTGTAATTTCTAAAGTCATTTGTCAAGTGACATGTGACTTGAGGACAACCAATGCACAGATGCCAGTCTCACTTTTTTAGTCTATGGTTCCAGTTCCAAGGAATTGGCGCGTAAATTGAAAAACAACCTACTGTCCCATATTACCCGCAATGTCCCATATAACCCCATTTGACGGTACTTTGTTATTCGAGGAATTGTCTCAACAAATACAATTCGACCTTAGATTATTGGCGGGATATTTTTATACAGTTGTTTTCTCATACTTACTTTCATGTAGGCACTCTCTCGAGCTGCGCTCTCTCGTGAATTTTTCAACAGCTGTATCCATAAATTTCCCATGCAAGTAAGTAAAGTAGTCGACACAAACTGCATAAAAATAATACTGTTCGACGCCACTGCGCATGCAGCCTATGACGTCAGGCTTGTGACAGCTCTACATTTATATACGAGGCGACACGACAATAATAATAACGGGAATTATTTAGAGTAGTTTATTTAGATGTTTATTAGGGGTATTCACGAGTCTTCAAATAACCAATCAGAACTGTTGAGTTTTGTATAAAGCTGCTACGAAGTGTCATGATTTCGTAAAACTACACGTATTTGACTCGTGAATACCCCTATATAATGTGTATTTGCGACTTGCGACAGTAATTTTACAAGGTAATTAAACTACTAAATTTAACCTTTAAACTGATAATATCCATGCATACAAACTGTTTTATAATGAGCTTTATTTATAATGAGTTTTATAAGAATAAATGAGCGCATGCGTAGGTACAACTATTACATAAACACTTGAAGAAGGTCAATACAAATTCAAAAATGCCGCCAATAAGATCCACTGACGTCATTGCGCCAAGTGGACGAAAATAGGGCTGCATAGAATCATATAGGTATATCTCTTAATAAGTACAAATTTTAAATAACTTTATTATTGTTAGTGCACCTTCTAATAAGGGATATTTTATATTATGGTATAATATTGTATAATTCGGACGGTATACTCCTTCCGGATGTGTTTTCTGTTTTCTTGTTTCTAAAATCTAAAATTCTTATTTTAGCTATTTTTTTTAATATTTAAAATAAGGAGATAAACGGTCATCCTGCGGTATAATTTAAGTTAATACATTACAGTTATTAACAGCCTACGTTTGATGAGTCTTTTATTTTTTTTATGTAGCCACGGTATGAATCGTAAACAAAAATAACTTTGAAGTTATTTTTGGGTCAGCTTTCCCCACTAATCTATCAAACTACCCTTTTCAAACTACTACTACGAAAAAGAAAAAAAAAAGAAAAACATCGCATTTAAACCTATCACTAGACTAAATAGCCACTAGTTATTGTAGTTACTTTAGTTATGTCTAATTTTAGAATTTAAGAGAAAAATTCGAGGGAGATCAATAGGGTAACAGACCAAAAGAGATATAAATAAGAATAAAATAGATAAACTGAGCGTAAATAAGGGTGAAAGTGTGCGAATGAGATCATCTCCCGCAGCCAAATTAACTTGAGACATACATACATACCCTTTCTCCTGTCTCAAAACGCTACTAACCGGTGTCGAAGATTGGTTCAAACCACAATCAAACTGGTTGAAGCGTTTTAGTTCGTGACGTCATTACTTTAACACAAAAATGCAATGTTTGAAACCAGAACGCAGCTAGTTAAACGCGCTGCATCAGTAAAAAAACTATCCTGAACTACTGACAACTGACATGAAAAGTGACAGTACTGACAGTAGGGCAAAGCATGGCAAAATAAAAATAAATACACAAAATAACAAAAAAATTTAGTTTATAATTTTTATTTTATTCAAATCATAATAATAATAAATAAACAAATGATTTAATTAAATTAAATGTACGTATGCTGAACTAGAAGAGTTGTGTTCTGTTATTGAAATTGAAAAATTTAAACCAAATATCGGAATATCTAAAAAGTGATCACTGAGAAGATGGATCCACAGGGAAGGAACTTTTGCAAAGAAATATCCCTGATGATGTTCGCATTTGGGGACAGCCACACACCAAACCCTGAAACTGTTAAATTGGTCGACAGTATCCTTTTGGATCAATTGCGTAGCATAGTTCAAGAAGCTCTGAAACATTCTGTCGATGGCAAACATTTGAAGCCAGAAGAACTAATTTTCCTAATGAGACACAACAAATATAAGATGAGAAGATTCGTGAAGTACTTGCACAACCGGCAAGAAAGTAAACGAGTCAAGATGTATTTCCATAACTTGCAATCGCCCGTGATCGATGCTGATGCGGAGAAACCAAAATGCGAACTCCTGGAGTTCATTGAGAGAATCGACGAAACTGGAGAGCTGACCGATTTGACTGAAATAGATGAGGTTAAACAAGCTAGAGCTCTGAGAGCTGATAGAATATCTCAGGCTCTCGATGAGAGCAAATACCTCGATTTTTGTAAAGCAAGATGTGCTTCTTTTCATAGTCGTGGATCATCACATAGAGACTTGGAGAAGCTGCGTTCATGGATAGATCCCAAGAATGAAATCGACTTTGGACCGGAGGCTTTATCCGTGTTGGCGTATCTGGCTTATGAAACAGTTGCGGAAATCGTTGACTTCGTTATGCTTATTCGATTGGATGCAAAGTGCGCCATTGACCCTATATCGTACTCGAGAGGGTTGTATTACACTTCGGTGATGTTTAACTGCGAGCAGAGATTCACCGGATCAAATGCTGATTATAGCCAGGTTTATAAAGGGCAGCCCGCTATCAGTGTGGGGGAAATTAAAGAGGTTATGAGGCGGATATGTTCCCCTCAAGCCGGAAGATTGGATTTTGGTGGAAAACTACCTAAGACTCATTTTATAATTGGATTGTAATTATTTTGTGTTTGAATATGAATATTATTGTTTAGCTCAAGTATTATTTTAAGTTAACATAAATTCAGTTTGTTTGCTTTATAAGAAAAATTGTGAAGTCAAAATGTTAGGCTACACCTACATATAGCTTGGGAATAAATACCTTAAACTATAATACGGGAAACTTATCTCAAAAAGCGGTGACAAAATTAAATGCCATCAGCATTTCGGGACGGACCTAACAAACAACGATGTGGACAATTTGTACTTACTTCACTCTAAATAATAAAATGAAACTACTGTCAAAATTACTTCAGCGGGGTTGTGTAGATTGATATTGAAGAAATCAACCTAAATCGCATACTAATTTTGGTGCTAGGTCCGCCGCAAACGAATAGATGTCGCTAGTCTCAGTGTCGTTGACCAAATACAGCCCCGGATCTTGAATTTTTTCGAGGCGGGGCAAAAACTGAAAAATGCCGCCCCCGCCCGTGTATATTTTTATTTTTATCATCATCATTATTTCAGCAATCAGACGCTTAATGATGGACATAGGCCTCACGGATAGAACGTCACAAGGTCCTTGACTAGCGCTGCTCTTTCTGTTGCTGCCCTATTTGTTTACAAATATACATAGTACATAGGTACATGGACGTGCAGGGCATTATATTGTTGTTAGGAAAGCACAGGATAGGGTCTGACTGAAATAAAACGAGTTGCATATATTATTGTATTTATTTCAAATTGAAATTACAATTACTTACTCTTCTAGCTTTTTGTTCTGCAAACACATCTATGGCCTTGTTATAATTTATTTCATGTGCCGCTCGATTTTCTATTGCTAAGATTGCAAGACTTGATAAACGTTCCTGACTCATAGATGATCGTAAATAATTTTTAATAAGTTTTAGTTTGCTAAAACTTCGCTCACAGCTTGCGGATGTAGTAGGAAGAGTAGAATAAATTCGCAGAGCAAAACATATTTCATACATACAAAACATAATTCATATTAGGGAAGGCATCCTGCAAATCATGCACATAGATCTGTTGCAAGAGACAGAAACCGTTAGCCTTTTTTAAATCACCAAATAAAAGCGGAGCTTGCTCTTTAAAAACAAAGAGTTCCTGGCAGAATTCTATGGCATTTAAATCTCGCTCGTATTTTCGAGCCAGATCTGCTGCATGATTTTGCAGTTCTTCAGTTGTCATGTTCAGAATTTCAGCACCATTGAGAAATGCAAAGTTCAAATTCAGCATGGTAGCACAATCAAACCTCTTTATAATAATTTCTGATATGATTCGATCAAATACCACCATTATTTCTTTAGAAAAGAGTTGAACAGGTTGAAGTGTTCGTAATACGTCATCACACATATCATCAAATTGCTTTTTGCATTTCGGAATTCGTTTATTTGGCTGAATAGGCTCAACGCCAGTTTTTTCAACAACTTCACTAGCCTCTTTTATCCAATATTCAATTGAATTTTGTCTCATTTTTTGCAAAGTTTTTAGCAGCCCATCCATTAAAGTGACGGAACGAACAAGGATTATATCCTCTTTTTGAATTTCGGTATTCACTCGATTGATTTCACGAAGAATATTAGCCCAAATTGTCAAATTGAGAATAAATTTAAAATTCTTTATAGCAAATGAGAGCTGACCTGCCTCATACTTAGCTTCCGGAGCATGGGATGTTTGCTGAACTTCTTCCAAGGCTTCCACTACTTCTGGTAAATTATTCAAAAGGGCATTAACAGCATTTTTTCATAATATCCCACCGAGTAGTTGAGCCGACAAAAAAAAAAAACAATAAACTTTTTGAATTAGACCAAATAGGTTTATTGCTTCCTGGCATGATGATGCAGAATGAACACCTACAAGATTTAATGAGTGGGTCAAGCACGGTACGAACTCTGCTAGCTCATTCCTTTCTGCAATCCTGGCTTGCACTCCTTTATAGATGCCAGCCATATTGGACCCATTATCATAAGACTGGCCACGACATTGTCCAATATCTAATCCATCTATTGTAAATTTTTCTAAAATCTGCTGACAAATGTACTCTCCTGTCTTTCCAGCAACTTCTATGAAATCAATGAAACTTTCTTTTATTTCACACACATCACCAGTTATTTTTACATATCGAATTACCTGGCTCATTTGTTCTGTATGAGACACTTCTGGAGTGCAGTCGAACATCATCGTGTAGTATTTGGCTTCTTTGATGTCATTTAAAATGCTATTTCTAACTGTTTTTGCCATTATGTCAATAATCTCATTCTGTATTATTGTCTTTGATAAATATGATACTTGTCCTTTTTTTAAGTGTTTCAATTGAAATTTAAGAGTTGAATTATGTTTGGCGAGCAGGGAAATTAAATTCAAGAAGTTTTCTTGACAATGCTGAGGACATTGTGTGATGAGATCGCTAGAGGCCCACGAAAAGAAAGACAGTTTGTTGATAGATACAATACAGCATCCATAACAATACGCAAGATCTGACTCTATTTCTCTTTCTCTGTGCGAATTACTCGCTCAATATCTTGATCAATAACCTGGCATGATTTAATTTGTTGTACTCGAGTTTTTCACTTGAACATACACTCTTTGTGCATTTGATCCGCAGATGTGGCCGCAGAGGACGGTTTCTGGTAAATCTTGCAGCACGCACAAAAAATATTATTTTTTGTCTTAGAATATACAAGCCAAGATCTTTTAAGCCTTACGTTCTATACCACATAGAATATGTCAAATGTCTGCCAGTACGTTCAGTTGATATAAATTCAATGTTTTCGGGGTGATTTTCTGCTAATAACACAGCCTGAGTGCTCAAGAAAGATCGTTGCTGGTCGGTCATTTTTTCTATGTCTGGCCAATAGTCTGTTTGACGACTGTAGGTGAAAAATCTTGATCCACTTGATCAGGCAAAGTGCATGAAATATCCTCTTGCTGAATTTGGTCCAAATACATGTATTTCAATGAGAGTTTTCTGTATTACTATAGTTTAATTTATTATTTGCATTATTTGCCCGGAGCCAGTAACAAATTTCGATTAGACATTTAAATTCTGCTGATATTGTAATATATTACGCTTCAGTGGTGTTGTTATGAAGCCTGTCATTCACAAGGCTAGAAAATTAGTCTGAATGGTATTACTTATCACAAAAATTCTGTCTCTGGCTCCTGGACTATTGCATCATTATGATTAAAAATATTTTTTCTCTTCAAATAAAGTGACATAGGTAATACAAATTTTTGAGAATAAGACAAAGATGTAATGTATAGTAGGATTAACTTTAAAAAGTCAGATGTGACGTCACACTAACCGTCCGAATTAATATTTTTAATTTCACCAGAAAATGTCAAACAGTTAATTGTCAAGTTGTGAACGAGCGTAAATTATTGAAGGAATCATTCAAACAATGAATTGAAACGCTTACGTCAGTTTGAGAGCCACTGACAACTACATAAAATTTATTCACGTAATGACATTCTATCCTCTGTGTTGTGCATTTAATTCTCATTCAAAACCAATGTTGACGTATACTTATTTATGTGGGATGGAGTGTTTAGACAAACTGGACGGTTACTATAAAAACCACGTATATGAAACAAAATAAATCGAACTATCAAAAGGATGTGTATTCTTAATCGATACGTATGACTTTTTAGACTTTATTGGACTATATGTATATACACTGTGTCTCTTGAATTTCTGGACATAGGGAATTCCCATGTTAATATAAACTATTGTAAATATTGGCTCCCCTAATTATTTTACAGTAATATGTCAAATCTAACACTTCTTAAGGAAAAAGAGCTGCATCTTATGACACAATTGCATTTTCATTTGGTTCATCTGTTTTCGAGAAAATCAGGAAAAACTTAACGGTTTTACGTAGTTTTTCAAGGTTGCTTTGCTTTTGACCGATAATGTAAAAATTATTAATTGTCAATAACTGATTGTTCAAAAGTAATTCATTCATCATTAAAACTTTAATAAGTGGCAAAGTATTACTTTTTAAAGAAAAACTTGTTTATAAAAATGAATTATTACGCACCATTAAAGAAAAAGTAAAATTTATTGAATGACATTACTCAGAAATATTAGAAATTTCGTATTATCTTATTAGCATTATCTGTCAAACGCAAAGCAACCTTGAAAAACTACGAAAAACCATTCAGTTTTTCCTGATTTTCTCGAAAACGGATGAACCAAATAAAAATCCAATTATAGCATAAGAAGCAGCTTTTTTTCCTTAAGAAGTTTTACATTTGACATTTTACTGTAAAATAATTAGGGGAGCCAATATTTACAATAGTTTATTTTAACATGGGAATTCCCTATGTCCAGAAATTCAAGAGACACAGTGTATGTTTGATTCATACTGCCCATTATGTTTTTAAATTAATAAATAATTTGTTCATGATCATCCAGTTTTTATTATAATAATACTGAAGATAAGATTAGACATTATGCCAAAATCACAGAGCCCAAAAATAGCTAGAAAATACAGGGTGATTCAAAATTCAGTGCAAAGATTTTAAGGGCGTATTTACCAGCCAAAAAAGTACGCCATTGGAAATAAATTTTTCATGATTTCATGAATACATAACTTTTAAACTACTTGAACAGTAGTAAGGACCTCTTAAAATACTGCCCCTAAAACATAAATTAGCTAGCTTAGTTTACCAGGGGCGGACTAGGTTGTACATTTTAATGCTTACATTTTTAACACCCTGTAAGGAGTTACAAAAAAAAAACATAAGGACTAAAAAAAAAAAACAAATTTGGATACATTGAATATTAAGCCACAGAAAAGGTACTCTTGTTCCTTGTCGATAAAACGAACCGTTTTCGAGAAAAAAAAATAATAAAAGAATTAATGTTTTATTTCATAATCAATAAAAAATTTCATAGGTGGGTTCAACAATCGTAAGTCTAATACATGTAATAGAAATGAAACATTAATTCTTTTATTATTTTTTCTCGAAAACGGTTCATTTTATCGACAAGGAACAAGAGTGTACCTTTTCTGTAGCTTAATGTTCAAAGTATCCAAATTTGTTTTTTTTTTTTACTCCTTATCATGCAAGGTGTTAAAAATGTAAGCATTAAAATGTACAACCTAGTCCGCCCCTGGTAAACTAAACAAGCTAATTTATGTTTTAGGGGCAGTATTTTAAGAGGTCCTTACTACTGTTTAATATTTTAAATTTTCATTAAATTTAATCAAGTAGTTTAAAAGTTATTAAAAAAAAAAATGATTTCCAGTGGCGTCCTTTAGGAGGCTGTATCTCCGTAGGGAGGGCCGCTAGGAAAAAAATTATGGAAACTTGTCATTTTTTTTTTCAAGTTCTATCTGATTCCGAGAGATTTCTCACATTTTCCCGGACACCCTGTATGAATAAATGGGATTGAGATATACACTACACAGTTCAGATGCCTTAAATAAAATGAGATGGATTTAATTATTGATTATCTAATTATTTTATAAAGAAATCGTTTGTTAATTGGGGCAATAGTATGACATAGTACTTGAGGAGAATCCTTAGGAAGAGAGGGTGCTAGCTGCTGAAAGATCTGCTGTAAAATGTACAGGTGTCCGTTTATAGAGTAGGTAAATGCAATGGGATTTCAAGTTCTCTGAGGAGATAAGTTTAAGTTGGGGCAAAGTTGCATATTTTTGTGCAGATAATTCGGAAATAAAATTTAGTCTTATATTATAAATCAAAATCTTATACATGTAGGATAAGACCGTTTCCTTCTTAGTTTTCTGTAAAAATGTTTAAAATAGAAGTTCTATTATTAGCAAATAGAGGTAGAGGTACATACTTACATTATTCAATCATTTTTTAAGAATTTCTCAAAGAATTTGATTTAAACTCTATTTTTGCTTAATTTGGAGAAACATCTTTCAATGGTTGTTGTGATGTTGTATACAGTGTGTGTCACAGGCATGGTACACCCCCTTTTTTTTCTTTATTTTTTGAGTTAATTTTTTGAAATTTGGTACGTCGCATATTCTCGATAGAGCGCACTTTTTAGCAGAAAATTGAATTTTTTCCCACATCCGGTTTTTCCGGAAATGTAACCAACTTTTTATTTTTAAATGGGACACTGTATATATTATTATATTTTAGGATTCTATACATTTGTACAAATTCAACAATACCACATAAGTACCCTTTTAAATGTCAAATTTGTTTTCATTCGATTTTTAATTTCTCAATTATAGTGTGCCATGACTATTTCGTTTTACTCCAAATAGATCATCTAATGCCAGAAAAATCGAATTTTTGTTCAAAGTACTAAATTAAGTGATTTATGGATGAATTATGCGCACCGGAATGATTTTTTGAGCTTTATTGATTTTGAGCATTATTGGTACCGAGGTACCATCTACTAGTACTCTTAATAAGGGACATTTTGGTGTAGGTACCCATTTTGCATCTGTGACGAACACAACTGTCATGGCACACTATAATAATTGAGAAATAAAAAATTAAATAAAAACAAATTTGACATTTAAAATGGTACTTATGTGGTATTGTTGGATTCGTACAAATGTATAGAATCCAAAAATATAATAATATATAGGGTGTCCAATTTAAAAATAAAAAGTGGGTAACATTTCCGGAAAAACCGGATATGGGAAAAAAGTTCAATTTTCTGCTAAAAAGTGCGCTCTAGCGAGAATATGCGACGTACCAAATTTCAAAAAATTATCTCCGAAAATCAAGCAAAAAAAGAGGATGTACCATGCCTGTAACACACACTGTATAGCATTTGATTATTCATTCTTTTCTTTCTTTTGAAATAAATGTAGGTACCTAAAATGCCTCAGCATTTTAATAATTTTGAATTTAATAAGTTTTGGTTTGTCAATTTGAAACTTCAACTTTTCAAGTTTCTTGGCGTTTCGCTGTGACTAGAGTACCGACTGAGGACCCAGACCTATTTTTTTTTTATTAAATTTTAAAGTAAATTTTTTGCCAAGGTCATGAAAACAGGCTATAGGTACCATCTGACAATATGAAAAAAACTGTTTAAAAATTGCACAGGCACAGCAGGCTACCAATTTGCATGACAGCTGTTTGACAAGTCCATATCTAAATAAAAAAAATAGACTTTCGCCCGTATTCACAAACGATAATTTCCTAAATAATTACGTAATCAATTATCCCCATCTCATTCTATTGCAAAAAAACTGCATATCTCCATCTCACTCATTTAAATAATTACGTAATTATTTAGGAAATTATCGTTTGTGAATACGGGCATTTATATTGTATCTCTAGTAGCGGCCATTTGTAAAGAGGGCAAATTCCTCTGGGAAATAAAATGTTTATACAGGGTCAACCTTTGGGAGCTGATACCATTTATATAGGCTAAACTGTCAGTTTGACAGTTTCCATTTTCTGTGTTTTAGGAAGAACTCAACATTTTAAAAATATTTTCAGCACAACACCACTTTTGGTTATACCGGAAGTGGACACGAAATTTCAAATGTACCAATTGTTTTTGAGTTATTTGGATTTTTATGAATTTTTTGACACTTTCAGAGTCTCACTAAAACCGTGTTATCTACGAAACTGTATGACATAAATTGATGAAATAAATTTTAGGTCACTAAAAAATTAACAAGTTATCACATAAATTCCGAGAAATCAGAAGAAACGCGCAAAAAGTGGTTGAAAATGACTTTTGAAATTTCGAATTTTACAATTAAAAAAAATCATTTTTTCAAATAGCATTATTTGAAAAATGAAAAAATATTATTACCTTATCATGCACATCGATTTTGTTTAGTTTTTTTTTGCCAATCTAATGAAATAAAAAAATATACGGGGTGTTATTTGAAAAAATGATTTTTTTTTTTAATTGTAAAATTCGAAATTTCAAAGATCATTTTCAATCACTTTTTGCGCGTTTCTTCTGATTTCTCGAATTTTGTGTGATAACTTGTTAAGTTTTTAATGATCTAAAATTTATTTCATCAATTTATGTTATACCGTTTCGTAGATAACACGGTTTTAGTGAGACTCAATAAAAAAATTCATAAAAATCCAAATAACTCAAAAACAATTGAAGACCGATATTATGTTGTTTTACTAAAGTCACTTAATTTTTGGAACATGAATTAATGAGGAACATGAATCCATAAAAAACCGCACCGTGTCATTTAAAATAACGAAGTTCCTGTCCACTTCCGGTATAACCGGAAGTGGTGTTGTGCTGAAAATATTTTTAAAATGTTGAGTTTTTCCTAAAACACAGATACACAAAAAATGGAAACTGTCAAACTGACAGTTTAGCCTATATAAATGGTATCAGCTCCCAAAGGTCGACCCTATATACAGGTCCCTAAAATGACTTTTCCTGGGGTGAAAGTGAAACTATGTCGATTTAAGTCAATAATAACTTATCTGATTTGTCCAAAGTTTCCTGGCTTGGGCTATAATAGGAAACGTCAAAGTAGTGTCAATTCTGAAATGGTTATTTGATTGTAAAATGCTAAACTGCTGAAGCAATTTTAATGAAATTTAGTGATGATTAATGAAAAAGAAGAAATAAACTGAATATCTTGAAAAACAACCAAGTTATTAATAAAAAAACTTCTTTTAAAATTTAACTTGGACACATTTTATCTATAAAAAGGCGCCCGCCAATGTAAAAAATGACATTAGGAAATTCCAATTATTTATTTTTGGCCAAATAATCTGTGACTGTGGCCAAGAGCTTGACCTACTAATTCCTGACACCCTGTACATCAAAAACTTCACCTCACAATTATTTTTATAATAGACACTCGTTTCTGCAATCTGCAGTCGCTGTTCCTGTCTTTATAAATTAACTGTAACACTCTCCGCTAGATGCCGGGACGATCGTGAGCCGAGTGCGCCACTTGATTTCCACGGGCTTCGGGCTGGTTCAACAACCAACCAGGAAAAATTGACAGTTCTACGCGTTCCTTCGAGCCGTTGGTTTCGAAGCCGAGGTGTTTGTTTCAAAATGGCGTTCAATGGTGATGGACCTCCAAATAAAAGGCAAAGAAACGAGGTTGACACGGCCAATAATCGGGTAAGTCGGATACCTAAATTATATCTGAGGAATTTTGGCCGGGAACTTCATTCATCAGCATCGAGTAAAGAAGGTTATGCTAGGTCTAGTCTCGGTCTCGCACCGTTCACCTGGCCTGCCGTATGAAAACAGGCAAATTATTATTTATGGATTTTTAAACTCTTATTTGTTTCCAATTAATTTTAATCACGTCTTACGGGATTACGAGAATTGTGTTAACAAGGCGTTGTTGAAAGCTTTGGCCGTTTTGGCTCACACGTCTAACATGTGCTTAATACTTTGATAATTATTAGATATTATTGTTTATTATTTTAATTAATTATTATTTCTGCTAGTGCGTCTATTTCGTAATAACTTAATTATTTTTACAACCTGTTACTTCAGGGCATTGCTGTTATTTTCTGTTCGGTACCTTAATTTCTGGCATATTTATTTAAATAATACAATTTTATTAGGTAGGTACTTAGAAGTCTAGAAACACCTCTCTAGATGAAATAATTTATTATAAATTTACCAAACAACAATATTATCAGTAGGTAAACTATAATAACTACATAATAGTAACGATTAAAATATTTGGGATACCAACTAGTGGGATAATCAATCGAAATTTTATCCCATCATATACCTACCTACAGAAGTTGATGCCCGTTTTATTTGTTTTCATATTTTAATGACACTTGCTAGTTCAAGACGGACGATGACCCAAGCAAGGTTAACGAGATGCTGATCGTTCGGCGAGATGATAGCCAGTAATGTCATTATTTACAAACCATTAATAATCGAGCTTTCTTATTAATAAATTCAAATTGGATTCAAATCCACAGACGAGTCTGCAGGTCGTCGTGACAGGGAAAATTCATATTTTGTTTAGGTGCGTATGACTCAGTCAGTGTTGCTTAGTTGTAGCATAATCAAACATTTGGCTTTTTTCCAATTGAACGTCAAAATTAAAACAAACAACACTCTATTTTGCATGGTCTAGTTCCCCCCGAATCGATTATTCCTTACATTTTTGCATTAATTTTTCGTTCTGTTGTTGTCTCTTGCGTCTCTTTGAATGTTACAATTTGTTCCGTTTCATTAGACTTTTTCTCGGTTATTTTGCTGGTACAAATAGAACTCGAAAATTTAATTATTTAACACAACCACCCAAACAGTCCAGGGCCAGTCGGTCAAGATTACTATTTATAATGGTTACTATTGCCAGGCCCTCTTGATTGACGATGAAATCAGTTCAGTTGCTTTAAAACAATTTTGAGGTTTAATGTGTAAGGAAAGATCAAAAGATTAAATCGTAACTCATAAGATTGTAGAGAGAGATTGATTATGTCATATACTTACAGAGATACATATACCATACTTTGGTATAAATAAACTTTGATTAGATTATACCCGAACAAACGTGAGTACAAGCAGATACCTGAGGAGTAGGTATAATACCTCCAATTACTGTGATAGGTATCCCATTCCAGATGTTTTTAAATTAGAGTTGGCTGTGATATTTTTTCACCCTGGACAGTCAATTTGAGCTACATGTTCTCAAAAAAGTTCAAATAATTTCCACTTTGCTCATACCTAGTATACAGGGTGCACCATATATCCTTCTCTATATTGCTATCTCCTAACGCTAACAGATACAGGGTCGGTTAAACAAGTCCAAAGGAGCGCAGTTTTGTGGCCATCTCGAATCCGTCGAGACATACAAGATATCTGTGACCGTTCCTGAAATATCCTGAAAAAACTGAAAAATCGAGATTTCTTATTTTTTCCATATCTTTTTTATTATTGGAGATTAATAAATAATTTTTTGTGGGCTTATATAAGTCGGCAAGAGCTACCCATCTGACATTTCAAAAATTTTCAAAGCCGACTAGATCCCAGAATTTTCATAGTCAACTTTCGTTTTTCTTATGGCCACCATATTGTTTTTTTTTATGTTCTTCGGTATAAAAAAAATCATAAAAACCAAAAATTGTTAAACTTCAAAAAATAAATTTAAATTTTTTTTATTCTTCTTTTTTCTTTACAATAATAATAATAATAATAATAATAATATTTATTAACGCCAGAAGCAATTTACACAATTTATAAACAATAGATATCTAAAACAAAATGTTCTTAACTATCCTTTTAAATCTAGCCACCGGGTCAGACAGGTCCAATTCAGTTTCAATTGAATTGTAATAAATAGCACATCTATCCACTGGACAGTTTTGTCCATAAAGAGTTCTATGAAACCCTACATGCGCCAAGTTAGGACGCCTTACCGTATGTGCAGGAACTCGTAGTGAAAACAAGTTAAGTAACATCTCACAGTTCGATTTTCCACTCATTACCTTATGAAAGAAACAAACGCAGAAAAAAATATGCCGTTTTCTGATCCTCACAAGGTTGAAGTATGATAAATACATGTCATACAAATCATGTGAGAAGCGCAGCCCAGATTTGAAACAGAGATATTTTATGAAGGATCTTTGAACCATCTCTATTCTCTCAATAGGTGTAATGAAGAAAGGATACCAGACAATACAGCAGTAATCGAAGATGCTTCTCACCAGAGAGGAAAATACTCTTGTTATAGCTGCAGTACTACGGAAATCCGTAGTAATTCTTTTCACAAAACCCAGCATTTTTCTTGATCTAGAAATCACAGAGTCGACCTGAAGACTGAAAGTAAGACGCGAATCAAAAACTACTCCCAAATCTCTTATATTATTGACATTTTCCAGAATTTTACCGTCTATTCGATATTTAAATAATTTATCTTCGGGGTTTTTTCTACTGAAACGTATAGCCTTGCATTTTTCGATATTTAATTTTAAGCCATTAACTTTGCACCAATTACAAATTCTATCAAGATCAGATTGCAGCTTTAGTGAGTCTTCAGTAGAGTTCACTACCCTAAATAGTTTCAAGTCATCTGCCAATAATAAAAATCTGGAATGCATAATATTGTAATTAATATCATTTATAAAAATTAGAAATAATACTGGTCCCAAGTGAGATCCTTGAGGAACGCCTGAAGTTACTTTGAATGAGTCAGAAATAAAACCTTTCACCTTAACTGCTTGAACTCGATTAGTCAGATAGGATGAAAGCCAGGAAAGAAGAGGCTCACCCATTCCATAACACTTAAGCTTGTGTAGAAGTCTTGTATGATCGACACTATCGAACGCCTTACTAAAGTCAGTGTATATGGCATCTACAGCAACACCCGATTCCAATGAGTTGGCAATAAAATTAGTGTATACAAAGAGGTTAGTCGTAGTTGATTTACCAGATAGAAACCCATGTTGTTCATCGATGATCATATTGCGTAGTAAATGAGTTATATTAACAGTTATTATTTTATCAAAAATTTTCGGGAAGCAAGACTGAACACATATGGGTCTATAGTTCTCTACATGAGACCTATTTCCCTTTTTAAAGATTGGTATAACATAATTTTTTTTCCAGTATTCTGGAAAAATACCTGTGATGAGAGATTTTCTAAAAATTATATAAAGAGGCCAGATCAGCGCATCTGAGCATGATCTTACAAATATAGGAGGAATTAGATCCGGGCCAGTTGAACCGTTTTTATCCACTCTATTTATCTCCGCATAGAGTTCCTGGTAAGAGATTTCAAGTTTGTTACAATAAAAACTGCTATCTGCGATTTTAATGACGTCATTGTTGTGTGGGAAATCCTGCGAACCGAAAACCGAGCCGAAATGCTCAGCAAACAAGTTTGAAATGGATTTTCCTTCATTTGCGCTAACCTGATTTAGATGCATTACATTGGGGATATTTGTGGAGTTTTTTCTACTAGAGTTAACAAACCTCCAAAATTTTTTGGTGTCACTCAATACTGAGCTTTCGACATCGCGTACAAACTGTTTATGATTTTGCCGAGTACCCACCTTACACATACTACGCAACTCCGCAAATACGGCATAATCTTCCATGCTAAATGAAGATTTATAATTATTGTGTGCCTTATGTTTTAGATTTATTAACTGAATTAATTCATTATCGAACCACTGAGGGTAACTAGATTTAAACACCTTACGCTTATCTACCAACATATCAATTACATCGTATAATATACTATAAAAACTGTCCACTGCCAGATCAACATTATCAATCAATAATAAGAAATTCCAGTTAATCGATAACAAGGTCCTATTAATAAGGTCATAGTTCGCATTCTTAAAATCACGATAATACTCACATGAGTCAGTCAAGTCGCTAAACGTAAGAACAGATATTTCAAAAGGGGGATCATCACATTTAGTCATAGGTGGCGATTTACACAAAGTAAGATCACAAAGATTTGAAAAAACCAAATCTAGAATAGTGTGGTTAATATTCTCAATGTCATTAAATTGATAGAAGCCAATTGATGAAAAGGTATCACAAATACACACCTCTGATTCCGTAGTCACACCAGCAGCATAAAACCCATAAGAATCCATTTCAGGAAGCCAGTTTAAGCTAGATAGATTGTAGTCGCCTGCTATAATAAAGGGCGTATTATTGTTAGTTGCAACTAAACTGCAGACTGATTCCATGTGTTGCTCATACAATTCAAGCGACGATCTGGGAGGAAGATATACAGCTCCAACAATAAGTTCACCACTCTTCACCTGAACTCTTACGAACAATTGTTCCACATTTCTTGATGCTGTTGACAACAAGCAACTTCCTAGTTTATTACTCACCGCTACAAGCACTCCACCGCCTCTTTCGTTTTCTGATGTTTGAACTGATCTATCCATTCTAAAAACCGAATATCTGTTATCTATCAATTCGCTGTCACTGATTTCAGCTATTAGCCATGTTTCTGTGATCAAAAGAATATCATAATCGTTGGAAATAACTGCATCGTAGAAGTCGTTGAGCTTCGTTCTTAGCCCTCTCACGTTTTGATAAAAAATAGAAATATTTGCGTTACAGTCGGGTATAGGGGGGCACCTATGCCGTCATGAACTATCAGTTTTGCCAGGAGATACTTTCTTCTTAAAATCGATGAATTTTCTAATAGCAATATGTGGGGGCCAGAAATCTGGATTCAATAGTTTGTCCTTAATGTCGGCTGGTACTCCAACTTTAAAGCTTTTGTAGCACCCTGACTTGACGACCAATTCCGAGCAATCCACCTCGATGTTAGGTACTTTGGAGGTAATATAATTCCTTAATTGGTTAGCATCACAGTCCAAATTAACCTTGGATACATGGATATACGATTTCGGTACAAAAGGAATCAATATGTTGTCAGCTGCTCCAGTTCCAAACTTAATAGGTCGTTTGTAAAATCGCTTAGTAATGTTAGCAGCTTGTGTAGGCCTATTTGACAAGGAATACTCTTGGGAGCCACTGGATTCGGGACCAATCACAGGTGGATTAGCATTTCTTGATTTATTTTTCTTATTTTGAACAATTGTAAATTCATCCATATTCAATTTATCCCGATTAATAGCATCTTTAATGCAGACATCATTATTCTTCAGTGTAGGTATAGCTTCAGCACTATCATGTTCAAACTCAGTATTATTTTTATTTAGCTGATTAATATTTAATTTATCAACGTTATCAGGGCCAATTTCAATTGCCTTGGCATGTACTGGTATTGCCTGCAATTCTTTTAATGATTTTCTTAATAGATCATTTTCATTCAAAAGGGTAATTTCATTTCTCAGCTCTCGAATAACAACATCTTTCAAATCAATTATTTGCTTAAGATATTTAATCTCATCACATAGAAAGATATATCTACCATCATCCGGAGGATAAGGTGAATTGCATTCGCTTCCCTCATTAGGACCAGATAGACAGCAGCAATCAATAGTATCGCCTTCCAATATTTTGACATTGCGTATGCGATTAGCACAACTAAGGTGATACGATTCACCACATTTAACACATTTAACGCCACTTGAGCACTTGGATTTACACTTTTTACAGTTCGGCATGTTGACGAGCGCTGCGAGTTCAGCCTCGTACTGAAGAATAAAGAATAAAGAAGAAGAATAAAAGAAGAATAAAGACACTTTTTTAGACCGAATTTCATAGATAAATTAAAAAACCATAAGGCAATCACTATTTCGGCGTATTTTACAAATGTTGACGTTTTTCGACGATTGTTTTTCTTTGAAAAAAGAAAAATAAAAATTTGAATTTTTTTTTTTAAGTTTATTAATTTTTGGTTTCCATTATTTTTTTCAAATCCAGCGATATAAAAAAATAATATGGCGGCCATAAATAAAAACGAAAGTTGACTATGAAAACACTTGGATCTAGTAGGCCTTGAAAATTTTTGAAATGTCAGATGGATAGCTCTTATAACGGCTTATGTAAGCCTTACAAAAAATTATTTATTAATTTCCAATAATAAAAAAGATATGACGAAAATAAGAAATATCGATTTTTCAGTTTTTTCAGGATATTTCAGGAACTGTCACAGATATCTTGCATGTTTTGACGAATTCGAGATGGCCACATAACTGCGCATCTTTTCTCTAATTTAACCGACCCTGTATCTATTAGCGTTCAGGAGATAGCAATATAGAGAAGGATAGGTACATGGTGCACCCTGTATGCCATTGGGTTTAATTTTTTATATTACATAAATTGAATAGGTACTCTTATTTTTGAAGTATGAAAACAATTAATTCAGAATAAGAATAAGCTGTTTTTGTTGCTACGGTTTAGTAAAAAGTAGAGGGTGTCTCTGAAAGGTGCGGAAAAAAGCTACCACAAATTCGTGAGACCTAAATAAGCCGATCTAACCCAGCTCATCTCTGTCCAAAAATGGATAATTTCGGAGATACAGGGTGTCAAAAGTTCAATTTGGTTTCCATTTTTCTTAAATAACTTTTTTAATAATTGATATATTTTCACAATATTCGGCTGAAGGGGCTTTTGTGAGGCGAAATATTAAAAACTGCGATAATTTTTATTGTAAAATTTAGAGGGCGCCACCTGCGGTACCTTGAACACATTCAAAACGAACAATCTTTTTTGGTCCACACTGTATTTAACTTTTAAATAAAAATTCTTATTCTCCCAACACCTTTTATCAAAAAAAGGCATACGTGGTAAGAGTTGATTTGAGCAGCCGTTTCTGAGACATCTGGATTTAAGAAAATCACTACGTGCATGGCCAGGCCTAAGTAAAGTAGTTATTATTAATTGTAATAATTGAACACAATTTGAAGCAAAGGCGTTGAATTAAATAAAATAACAGTCACTGAAAGCTACACTAAAAAACGACTAGGTACATAAATGTGGATTTAACTTTATAGGTATTTTAGTTAAAACAGTCAATAAGAGATTTATCAACAACAAAAATTAAGTTTAATTACCTAATTTAAAAAAAAATGCTTTTATCAAATGTTCAAAATCGGTTCAAAATGACCTCCATTTCCGTGTATACAAAGATTAATACGTTTTAAAAATTAAGTTGAACTCTTTGGAGCATTTCGTGATCATTTCTCAAAACGTCCACTCCGATTTCAATACGTCTCCTTAATAATTAGGATAATTAGGCAGGGGATCAAACAAGTGTGGTAATTCCTTTTGCAGATGTTCCAAATAATTTTCGCCATTAAGTCGAGGTGGTAAAATGACAGGACCAATAATTATAAAAGTGTCTATGATTCCTGCCCACACATTAATCTAAACTCATGCTGATAATGGCTTACTTTTGATAAGCAATGGCTTACTTTAATCGCATGAGGATTTTCTCCAGCATATAGACAATATGTTCATTGTGCAAATTAGTTATGCCACTCCACGTGAAACAGTCTTCATCTGTGAATAAAATTCCTTGTGTAAAGTTCCTATCCTGATTTCTGCATTCTTGGATATGAACCGTCAGAAAGCTAGACGTGGTTCATAATCATGGGGTAAAAAGTCTTGTACCCGTTCAACATGAAATGAGTGCAGTAATTGTTCTCTGGTCACCCTGTTAACAGTATCTTTGCATACCCCTGGCTCTAAGCGCAATCGTCTGCTGCTGAGTTTAGGATTTTCTTTAATCCTATTTAAAATATATTCCTCAACCTCTGGAGTTCTTATCGTACGTGCACAACCATAATTAATAGAAACAGGCGTAAACCTACCAGTTTCACGAAGACGTCTTTCAATTGCGGCAAATGTTTTATGATTTGATATGCGACGATTCGGAAATCGTTCACTGATACTCTGCAAGATTCTAAACCATGCATTTCCTTGGCAATATCCAAAAACCAATAACATATCGGTCATTTCTTCATTAGTATACTGTACGAACATGACTAAAGGAAATTTGAAAATTGTTTGACAATAATAATTATTCAAATGTATGCTTGAATTGTTTTTTAGATTCGATTTGACACCAATTACTTACTTGGTTTTTAGTGACAGTGATTTCGTTGATGTAAATTCGTTAAGTGGATCCCGTGGTGTAGTGGATAGAGCGTTCGTCCACCAGCCGGTAAACCTTGGTTCGAAACTCACCAGCAGCCGAAAAGTATTTGTTGTGCTACTCGAGCCAAAATCGGGATGCACCTTGTGGAAGGCAATGGAAAAGCACCGCATAGTACTCAGCCTAGTAATACTTACTTCTATAAAATAGTGCCGTTCGGACTCCTCCGATAAAAAGAGTTGCACCAAAAGAGTGAACTTTAACAGCACGCGCACCACAGGCATATGTGGAAGTAGCTCACACCTGAAACCTGGTATGGCACTTTAAGTAAAATAATTTTAATTCAACGCCTTCGCTTCAAATTGTGTTCAATTATTACAATAATTATTAATAATAACTACTTTACTTAGGCCTGGCCATGCACGTAGTGATTTTCTTAAATCCAGATATCTCAGAAACGCCTGCTCAAATCAACTCTTACCATGTATGCCTTTTTTTGATAAAAGGTGTTGGAGAATAAGGATTTTTATTTAAAAGTTAAATACAGAGTGGACCAAAAAAGATAGTTCGTTTTGAATGTGTTCAAGGTACCGCAGGTGGCGCCCTCTAAATTTTACAATAAAAATGATCGCAGTTTTTATTTTTTCACCCCACAAAAGCCCCTTCAGCCGAATATTGTGAAAATATACCAATTATTAAAAAAGTTATTTAAGAAAAACGGAAACCAAATTGAGCTTTTGACACCCTGTATCTCCGAAATCAACCAGTTTTTGACAGAGATAAGTTGGGTTAGATCGGCTTATTTAGGCCTCGGGAATTTGTGGTAGCTTTTTTTCGCACCTTTCAGAGACACCCTGTATTTCTTAACTATTATTCAATCATAAACTATTAAAGTTTTAACTGCAATAAAAAAATTCTGTCACATTATCAATCATTTTAAAATTTTATCATTTTTATCCTAAAAACTTTCATTTTGTTAAATATTACCTTATTTGATTAGGTATTTAAAATGACAAAGGTATATGTAGTTGAAAAGACACAGAAAGGCGAATATTAAAAACAACATTCCAAACAATGAAGTACATGAAGGATGACTCCCAAAATTCCAAATAAAACCAAAAATTTCATCATTTTGGAGTAGGCCCTGACACAAAGAAGTTTGTCTTAGCTTAATCCACTCTTTCCAACTGACAGCTCTTGATTTTGTTAGGTTAGAACAGTTGTCAAAACATTCAAGAACGTCAATAAAATAATCACTCACTTTATCGACATTTTTATAAAACACGCATAAATAAAATCAACAACTAATTCATTTAAGAGTAAGGTGAAGTTCCCTCCACCTTCCTGGACACAGTTTCTCACTCCACTAAAGGCACTCTGTATAACTGTTTCCCGGATGTATCCTTTATCTGAACGAACTTGTCTCGATTACTTGACTTGACTTCGTTAACAGTCTCACACAAAATATGAGCGTTTTCAGACCTAATGACACGATACCGACACGACACAGGCAACTATATCGGACCATGCAAAAATGTATTTTTGCAATTAACTGCAATAATACATTTTTGCAAGCTCCGATATAGTTGCCTGTGTCGTGTCGGTATCGTGTCGTTAGGTCTGAAAACGCTCTATCGCGTCCTCAATGTAAATGCATAGAAATAATCCACATTTTAAGCTTGCAGAATCTGGCTGGCTAGGAAATCTTACAAAGATAAGTCAATTTTTACGGATCTCTTCATTAAATCGGTTGCTTTGGAAGTTTTCTAACCCACAAATCCTTGTTCTGTAACCGTAACTCTGAGAACTGACCTATCACGATACTAAACCTGCAAAAAAAGTCTTGGTGAAAACTGTAAGTTTTGGGAAAACTGTTGACAAAAGTTTTTCCTGCCAGGAATGTCTCCGAGCTTGTAAGCAGGTTCCGAGGCAGGTTCATACAGAAACATTCCATCCAAGCACTGAGTTAGATGAGGAACTAGAAGTAATTCTTGTTCCACCAGTGACCTGCTACACGTCACTGTGTTCCACCACATGATAATTATTCCAGACAGATCTAAAGAGATTCTACATTCCATGAAGTTTACTCCCATTGGGAAAATAACTTTTTACTATTGCAGTTTTTCGCTCTTACTTGAGCGCTTTTAATTAATTTGAACAGTATAAAAAAATAACCAAACATCAGTATTTACTTCGTTTGATGAAAATTAAGCTTCTTGATTATATATTTTATTAACCTTTCCTTTGAAAAAGATCAGCTTTCGGTAAATAAATAATGCTAAAATGTCAGAAACTTCATATTCCATACAATTGAGCTTGAACTAGAGATAGAAGAACTAAATTAGGGAGTAGCGACCGTTCTAAAATAACCTGTTACTTGCAGATACCTATGGCGAGCGAGAAACACTGTTTACGACTATGTGACGCATATCTACTGAATTATTTCAGAGTTACAGTTGAAATACGGATGATTTAAGACTAACAACCGTCAGTAAAATTATATTTACTTTGAAACAACTCAAAACGAATAACAGTTACAGTTAGTAACCATGACAGCGGATCATGATCATAGAAATTCGAATAGACTAGTGTACTAATAAGTTTTCCTAATAAGTTTAAATATATTATTCCATATTACTAGAAAATTTGATTATAAACACACCTTATTAACATTAACCTTCAAAATTTAGATTGATGTGAAAGGTAGTTCAAAGCTCAGCATTTCAAAGGGTACCAACATAATTCAAATTTTCCATAGCCAACTCTAATAATTTAAGAACATCTGGAATGGGATATAGGTACAGAATCAATGGGTGTTTGAGAAGAGCGAATTCATTCCAGATTGATGATTGTATATTAAAAGATGGGAAGACCTCTCTGCAGGAAAAGGTTCCGATTTCTCACTAGGCTCCATTAGACCCTTTGTACCTCCTCTTGAGTGGATAGCCCAACCACCTACTATACTCATCCTCCAAACATCAGATTGTTAGGATTTACATACAGAAGGATGAGTCCCGGTGGGTTCTGTCCAATTCTGACCATATCAGACCAGACTTCCCTCGAGACTTTCCTGAATATGGATTGTCGATATTGACGAAACGCCGGACAGTGGCATCGCACATGTTCTGCAGTTGTGTCCTCTTCTCTACATCCTCTGCACTTTGGGGCCCGTGTTTTCCCAATTGTATCAGTTGTATGAAGGTGTTTATTTAGCCCGCCGTGGCCAGAGTAAATGCCTAATGCGTATACCTATAAATGGATGGAGTATGAATACTAAAAACATTTCAGCTTTTTAAAGCACAGACTGCGGGAAAATCTATCGAAGAGAGGACAAATCACGTCTGTAGGCGGGGTCGTTCATATGACGGCTTGGAGCTTCGGGAAGTGAGCCGGGAAAAGTCGGGGAAAAAAAATTGCTGCGGAGCGTATTTGTTTGATCATCGTTTGACCATTCAATATTTTCTTTGACCACGTCCAGAAAAAAGATATGAATTTTTTTCCGATCCAGCCAACTTCACATTTTTTCTGCAAGCTAAAGTCAGTTCCCGAGGGTCGAAACTACAAATAGTTCCAAACATTTGAACTATTTACTTCATACTTCATATCTTGAATTATCTAAATTGAAAAGTGTCTCTTATTCTGCCAGACTGGCTTATATTTGAAGCTAAACAAAGGGTGACGAATTTTTAATTGTTTTTTTTTCAATAAAGATGTCCTTCACGACTTGACCGTAATTTACCGATCATGTAATTGCCAGGTTAAATATCTGTATCGAAGAAAAAATAGGTATATTACTAGATTTCTGACTCAATGTCGAATCCATACTTATTAATGCGCAACCGCGCCTTTATACTCACGAGATATACTTTATCTTCTGTTTCTCTTATTCGTCCATGGCCAATCGTTAGCTTGCATTTTGTTGCTCACTGGTTTTACTTTCAAATCCGAATTTAAAATCTTTCCGCTGCGACAATGCAGACGTCTTTGATATTCTTTTTTGATATCTGATTATGGCGGAATCAAATCATGGAGTTACTCCAATTACCGTTCTTATGATGTCCACGTCAGCATCCTTACAAGCTTGTCTCACGTCGAATTAATAATTCTTCAGGTTCTTCTTTAAAAGCTCGATGAAATTCGGTTTATTGCGCTCATTGGCGATAAATTGTTTCTACCTCAAAGTTGGTGTGGAAAAGAGTTGGGAGAAAGTTGAGGAAAATAAAATCGTTCCGAGATATTTCCGCAATATTTCTTTTCTGTCCAAAAACACCTTTAAAATATACCTGAATAGCTTGAAGTTAAAGTAAAACGCATATATTTAACGAATATGACATTGATTTTAATTAATTTGCGTTATATTAGGTACAAAAGCAAGAAATGCTGCGCGAACAGCGAACGCGGCAGAAGTCGCCGCGTGTGTCTTAGAGTCTTCAAGCTTCAAAGTAGCACGGTAATAAACAACAGGGTGAGCTAGTTATGACTCCCGAAATCAAACCGCTCAGCTTCCCGAGAGAATTGAAATATTGTGAAGTTGACCGGAACGGAAATTTAAAAAATTCATATCTTTTTTTCTGGACGTGGTCAAACGAAATTATTGGGTGGTCAAACGTGGTCAAACGATGGTCAATCGAATGCGCTATAGCTATCTGGTTTTCCCGAGTTTTTACGGCTCACTTTACGAAGCTTCTCAGATGCACTGGAAAAGAGCCTCGCGCGGAGAAACCGCGCGCAAACTTTCTACTTTGGATGCTAATAACAACATTTTACCAGTAAGTACAGCAGTACATTGGGAAGTTTTACTTCCAATATACTTAATTGAAGAGTAAATTTTGCCTAGTGTAACGACCGTAGACGATTGCTGTGGGATAATTGGAACGCGAGGTATGAGCGGTTAAAAAATAAACATAATCTAAGATGGCGGTGGACGGGTCAATTTGGACAATGCGCAAATTCGGAGCTACGCTCTCCATGGAAGGCCCTTTTGAATAAGCAACAAAAGAAAATATGTATCTGAAACTAGGGTCAACTCCTAAACTGGACCATTAAATGAATTCAATAATACCAACATACCTAATAAAATGAGAACTTAGTTGAATAAAATAAATAAAATAACAATACAGTTTGAATAATGTGTTATTATTTAATTAAGGGCCTGCGGAACTATACCCAAACCGAGACCCAAACTATTCTGCTCCGAGCTAGATTAACTATATAGGAAAAACAATCCTTCCTAGTAATCAATCCCCTTATACGTTGCTAGGATACCTAAGAGCGTCCATTTCAATAAGCAGTAGCAGCGCGATACACCTCTCCACAGTTTCCATTAAAATTAATAGAAGCTTTGAATAGATGATTCACAAAAATCCTCCCATAAGCTCGGTGCGCGACAAAACTTGGTTTTATCACAGAAAAATGACTGACGATTGACGAACATTACGCCATTCCATCTATTGCCGTCATACTCGTAGTTCTGTGAAGATTTAGATACGAGCTTGTGTTTGAGTTCTTCAAAACATCTAAATCTACCAAGAACATTAAATAAATATGAAAATATTTTCTAAGGTTTCTTTTACAAGTTACCATTAGTTAACTAACTAAAAGTATTCCATTCGAGTATTCAACTCTGAAAATTAGATTTAGAAAACAGAAACTCTGAAATAAATTTGATAGATACATTTTCGCCTTTTCAAGGTTTAACTCCACAACTTTCCGGTTTTGCAAAGTTTTCGTAGGTATTAAGACTTGCCAAGTTATACGCCTGAAAAAGGCTTCAGAAAAAGATTTCAATGTTTTTGTACAACTTAAATTTCATGTTGCACGTAACTACTTAATTTACTTTCATCGACGTGGTAAGTAAAACGGATTATTTATTACGAGGGCTGTCTTTTCATACAGGATCATAGTAGGACACGCTAATCAAATGACACTACTGGAACTTAACCTTCATCATCTTTAATTAACCTTAATCAAAAAATTCAGTGCGAAACGTATAATAGTATTGTAGATGCAGTGAATTTCCAAAGGTGACAAGTTATTCGAGCAATGGAACTAAAACGAAAAAGTTTTCCTCGCAATAATAATTTTTTATTAATTTTGAAGACAATTGTGTCAACAAGATTCAAGAATGTCTCGTCGAGTTGGTTTCTGTACCACATCAGTCGGCAATTTCTTGTTGATGTGGAGATTTCAAACGTGGACGATTGAGTCTTAGTGGCGATCAAAGGGGAGGTGAATCAAAATCGGCAGTCACCCAGGAAAACGTGGAGCTCAAGTTCATCAAGGAAGATCGACATGTGACATATTGCGAGATTGTGGCATGATTGAGGATTTCAGAGACCTCAATTATTATAAAAAAATCATGAAGAATTTGCGGCGAAAAAGGGTCAATTGCTGGCTAGAAACTCTTGACCGCTTCAACGCAGGAAACTCTAAAAATGTGTAGCATCATCGTTGGTGATGAGTCGTGGATTTACTCACATGAACCCGAAAATAAACGTCAGTCGTCTGTTTGGGTGCTCAGGTCCAAAGAGAAGAAGAACCAACAAAAGTCATCCGTGTTAGAAAAGTGTGTCCCAAAAGATGGTCAACATTTGTCTTAAAAGCAATTTATTTGCCAGATCTAAGAACTGTTACTGTCGATTGGTATGCAACCGTTTGTTTTCCGGAAGTCATCGCTTAGCTTCGAAAAACCAACCCCGAATGACAAATCATCCTCCAAGGCAATGCAAGTAGACCATTCTCCGTCCGTACACTTCCGACCTAAGTCCTAAGTCCCAATAATTTCTTTACTTTTCCGAAAGTCAACAACGCACTGCGTGGTTAAAGGTTTTAGTCGCCAAAAGAAGCGTCGACGCCTTCAAAAACGTCATTTTTGCAGTAGCAACTCATATCACTGAAAAAGATATCACTGCTTCCAGAATTGATTCGAACTTATGCAAAAGTGCATTGATCTTCGAAGTCTTTAAAAGTCTTTGAAAGCTATAAGCTCATACAAGCACCTCATGTTCACTCATGTTTTTTTTTTTTAATTCCTGAAAGAGAAATTATTATTAATGTAACCCTATCGTACGGAATTACCTATGTATCGTGTGTAATTTGGTGTGTAGAAAAACACTGAGTAAATTATTAATTTATGAACACTGAAGCGATAAAAGGATTGCGGATTGTATTGTAAAATTCATAATGCAGCAGCGCCTATCAGCAGTTTGATTAGTGTAAACAAATTGACTGTGTGCTCCAGTCGTGCAAGAGCTTGGCTTGATTCATTCAATTACGTTCCCACTCTGATTGTTTATCTAATTATTATCATCAATAAAGTTACAGTATCGCTTATCTGATCCAAAGCTCTACGTATGTGCCAAATTTTAAGTTCCAAAGTGCACAGGAAGTTCCCTATATGATTTGATCAGTACCTGCCTTATTAAGTGCTAAAAACAGCAATTTTCTAGAGCGGAATTGTAACGTCTAATGTCTTAGATAATTGCAAAATTTTCAGAGCTTTATTGGTGGATCTGCCGTAATTACTATAAACGTAAGTATATAACTTCACGTATCTATATCTAGCTTAATGGGAAGCGAAGTTATGGAGATCGTAAATAGACCTTAGTAGTTCTAGTTAGACGCTCCGTGCTTCAACATAGTAAAGAACTTGGCTGGGCGCCTAGATACACTTGTTTACCTATGATGCCATCAGTAAACGACAACCTGCGAAGTGCTAACCTGCCTTACTTCAGAGGACAACGTGCATCTGCAAAGTAATGCTTGTGCACTGAACTGGCTCCAAAACGTCAATAATTCATATTTAAGAGACTGTAATGATTATTACTCTCATCAGTATCATGATCAGACCTCTGGATTAATTTTGTTTGGCTACTCTAAATAACTGTTTTTCATGCAGAGTTACATAATTGACGTTTTAAGACTTGCGCTTTTACAAATTCCGAATGTGTTTTTTTTTGCGAAGTTTAATTTGTTTCCTATTACGTCCACTATATTCGTCTCTAAGCAGTTTTAAATTATTATTGTGGATTAGCTTATTCTACGACATGATCTATCATTTCTGCTTTGGGGAGAACCAGAATACAAACCTTGGGGAGAGACTTCCTCGCACCGGAGGACATGGATAGTCAAAATGGTCAGCTTCCTCAAAGAGGCTGACCTGATGGGCGGTTAATGAAGCACGATTAGATGTGAGCCACAATAGATCTTCGCTCACAGTAGAGGTGATCTATATAACCTAATATAACCTAATGCCCTTAAACACAGATGAGGAAGCATGCCTATGGTCTCTGTCGTTAAAAAGATTACACCAAGGTCATTGAATTCAGTTACATGAGAATATTTCCTTATAAAGTGTGTAGATTGGATGCTATTATGGGTAAAGCTGAAGGACATGGTGTAGCACTTGAAAAACTCTCACGATAGATGATTGTTAGTGCACCAGACCAGGCGTTGCGTGAAATGGTCAATAGAACTTTGGACTCCGCAGCAATCGTCAAGGGATATCAACGATCTCAGTATAGTTCTTCAAATCGTCACCACAGAGTTATCGACCTTTAGGCCATCGACAAGTTCGTTCGCAAGTAAGTTTTAGAATACTGGACCGAAGTTGGAGTCTTGAAAAACACCAGGGTTAACAGAGTATTCGGGTTGATTTGTAGTTTGAACCATATCATTAAACGTACTGTGATGGAAAAATAATGAGCGAAAAACGTAACGAAAGCATCAGAAAAATCAAAACTGATGTGCCCTATCGGCAGCCGATTGACAACAGGACAGCCATTGATAGTTTCACTAGTTTCCATATAGTAGTTGGAAGTTTTACAGAGGAAATGGTAAGATGGTGGAAGAAACGCAAAGCACAACCACACAATGGAAAAGTGGGAATGGCATTTGGACCAGCATTTCCAGAGTTTTTGGATTTGAGAAGATTTCAGAACGTCATTAGATGGAAACCAAGCGATAAGAGTAGAGACGTTAGATGCCCAACCAGAAGATTAATACTTAAAACTTCTTGTATTAGCCGCGGTTCTATAGAAGACTGGTTGAAGAAGTCATATTAGAATTGAGGATATTGAGACTATTAGTAACATTGCTGCCATCGCAGTGGGTGAATCGAAGAAACCTCGTCGACTTTTCACAAAAGTCCCAAATGCTTTCCACTTTCCAGGCTCGGACGTACCTTTCTAGGCAGTAAAGTTTTGATTTGAACGCGTGCAATATCGCGCTCAAGGGATGATCTAAGGCGCTTACAATATGATTTATAGTTACGGAACAGGAAAGGGTAGTAGATAGAATTTTTGATCCACAATCTTGCTTCCTATTAATAAATAAATCGGGTGTAAATTTATTAGCACTGGCACTTCCTCAGTAGGCCGTGGACTGTGGAACGTATGTCGAAACTTGATTTCGATTCGTCGAATATACGAGATATGCCGTTCTACAATGCGAGTCGGTTTCGAGAGAATCGTGATACGCTGTCGCGTTAACTAGCTGTAACTGTGATTTATTTATAGGTTATTTAAAAGTAACTGTAATTTTACTGCCAGTTAGTCTCATATCATCAGTATTTTATCCTTAACTCTAAATACTTCAGTAGATATGCGTTGTAAACAGTGTTTCTCGCACATTGGTATCTCAAAGTAACGAGTATTTTAGATCTGTCGCTACTTCCTAATTCAGTTCTCCCATCTCTAGTTCCAGCTCAATGAAATTGATGTAATGCAAAGAATATGACGTTAGTGACGTTTAGCCATTATTGATTTTCTGAAGGCCGTTCAGTTTATTCTATTTCAAATCAAAGGGTAATAAACTAAAATAAAAATTAAATAGTAAATTTATCAAAGTTAATAATTTTTATTAGGTAATTTATTTATATTGTTCAAATTAATTAATAGGCGCTTACGTAAGAGCAAAAAACTTGCAAATCTCCGACCAACAGAGGAAATATCGTGAAGTAAGTTAACCGGCCAAAGACTAAAGAGACGTCTGAGAGGATATAGCCCAATACATCAGTTCCAGTTCGTCATTAAACGCATGAATGGATTTTTATGTAGGAAGTAGGAACCTGCCCACAAGCTTCTTAAAAAAGGTGCTCACTTTTGTCCTTAATGAGTGATATACTAGTGAAAGTATCCATACTACGAGACGTTTTTTGTCAATGGTTTTCCCGAAACTTGGTAATACTTGTCCCATAACGTGGCCAGCCAGGTCCTGCAAACTTGAATGTGGCTTCTTATGCACTTACATCATCAAGGATTCGATATTTGTGAGCCTGATTCGCGAGTCAAGTAATCGAGAGGAGAGGTTCATCGAGATAAACGATACACCCGGTTAACTGTTACAAAGAACTCTAGTGGAGTGAGATCCCTCGTAATAAAATGTGTCCAGGAGGGTGGAGGGCATTTCACTTATGTCGTCAATTAATCAATTGTTGATTTTATTGATGTTTTATATAAATGTGAGTGTCTATTTTAATAACGTTCTGACGCTAAAATGAATGTTTTCACAATTGTAATTTTAATGGAAAAATAGACCCAACCTAACAAAATCAAGAACTATCGGTTTTAAGAAGTGGATTATTTTAAAACAAACCTTTGGTGTCAGGGGCTACTCCAAACGGATTCGTTTTCGAACACCTTTTACTTTAAATCAGAAATCAATACAACCAAATTCCAGCAATAATGGTAATTTTTATCTCCGAGGTAATGGAATTTCGTGCGATTATTCCAACCGCTTCAAATTAGTTTCTACGCATAATTTCGATTCAGCAACTCCAAATATGTTTCAAAGCCTCTGTCAGTCAGAGCGTTAATTTCAACATGTGCGAGGATTTAATTATTGTTTCGCTCTTATTATAGTATAGCGCCGCACATTCCCTGTCGATGGAATAAAGTGTAGCTTTTTACAGGAAATTATTTCCGAATTTTCAAAATTTAACTTTTTTAGCGCGCATCACCTTGGAAACTCGACTCGGATATAGCAGACTGATGAATGTAGTCAATTTTAACCCTGCATTGTCACTTCACGGCTGCGTACTTCGCTGGCGGTAGAACATATTCATTCCAGCCCGATGCTCCAGCTTGGGCGGAATATTTTCAATTCTATAATTGACCGCGGTTGACAGTTTGTCCTCTGTTCGTGCGAGATATTATAACTACTGTTTACGACATAATTGTATTGGAAAATTGATTCGATTCTACTATAACACTATAACTTTCTTAATACTCGCGCGTGTTTTCAAACCGACGTGCTAGAAAATACAGTGCGTACTCTGTACCATGGGTGGAGGATGACTATTTCATCGACTATTTCCTCGACTATTTCAATTCGTGTGAGATTACCCTTGCTTTCGTTGAAATAGTCCTCTCCAAATTTTATAAGCAGCTTCTAGGTACTATTTTTTGCTAATAAAGTCTAATTAAAAGCAAAAACCATATCTAATACTTACAACCAAACTTGAAAGTTATACGTTTTGTGCATATAGACAATTTTTTTTTTCATGTTTGCAATGATATAAGTCATCAGAGGTCTGTCTAAAACGTGCAGTGTGCAACTTCGGCTGGTCCACGTTCCCACGTTAATTTCTGAATCATAAATGTGGGTTGCAGCATGCCAATTGCCCAGAGTAATACATTTCCGAATGGCTGGGTAATATGCGAAGCGTGTACTTGCTGTTATATTAAACGCTAAATATACAGCGTAACCACCAGTATTGAAAGTATTAAGAGTGATCGAGTGGGTGAGACATGTAAATAAATTTGTGTTCAGCAGCTTAATTTCGTTTTTTCTTCATGAATGTTTTCAGATCTAGAAATTCTCACCTGAACTAGAACTATACAACAAATATACCTGTAAATTTTCTGCGATTCACTGTTGTCGTTTTATTTAACTGGAGAGACAAACTGTGTGGCTTTACTATACTGGCAAGAAAATCTCTGTCAAGTCTGCGATCGTATCATCTCCAATACGAGGTATTTCTGTGAAATGGCAAAGAAAACGAAATTCGTTGGAAGCTCCCAATCCTACTGGTGGATTTTCAATCAGTCTGGCACAAGTCTGTCTTGTCTAAACCCACCTCATTTGTTAACAACAGTTAAATAATCTGGGCCTCCTTCTCGGTGTATTAAATATTTCAATAAGAGCTAAGTTTGTGGAAAGTTTCGGAGTTAAGAGGTGAACTTTCTTTTACCTTGAAAAACAGGCATATATGGTGTCTAATTATGGTAATAAGCTAGACCACTCTAACTTTCTGGTTTCAGCTAAAAGCTTTAACCACTTAAGAAAAATTGACCGAGGTGTCTGAATTTCTAATACCTTGGAACAAAGAAGCTACTTACGATGATCAAAAGCAATTTATTTTTATGGAAGCAGCACCTTCAATATTTCGTTTAAAATATTACCGCATTATTGAAGTACGGGAGCCGACCGGAGATGATTTAAATTCATAATAAAATGACCAGATATCTGTCAAGCTACAGAAGAAATATATTTCAAAGGAACCCGCAGAATCCTCATGGAAATTGGCTCTCGGTCAAACTTGTTGTTAACTTCAGGGATCGGAGTATTCGATGAATAGATCAGGAGTCTCCATAGGCACAAGCCCTCAGAAACTCCTGTTTTCGAGATCCCGTTAAGATGGATTTATTTCTCTCAGGACACTAACTCAACTAATACTCCTCGCATTCATGGAAATGTCGCCCCCCTCCCCAAGATTGAAAAGCTGTTTCTGTTCCTGCAGTTGCATTTTAAGCGTGTTTTGTTATTTTAGAGGGTATTTTCTTTGTGACGTTTTCATTTTTGTAATAGTCTTGACTTTGAGCAACAGGATAAATGATAAATTCAATGTCAGATTTGAAATTTAATTGTTCATGACATATTTTTATAATTTTTGGCGGTTTTAAATTTTTCAAATCATCGCAACTGAACGATAATTCAGTCAATAACTTTTTCCCGATTTTTACGAAACTGGTCAATATAGGCTAAAAATATAATTTCAATCTAACAAATGATCCATTTAACATTTCTTTATAAATTAATGGGGGAGTAAATCTTAACCGTTTTTGTACAGGCGGGGCAGACCGTGGTCGTCCACGAAATGTGGTAACACCTCGGGTTGAAGCTCTAATTCTAGAGACAGCTGCGAAGAGGAGCCCACACGAAGCACAAGAAGCATAGCAGATGAATTGAGGTTGTCGCAGAGTTCCGCGTAAGCCGATTTCTTATTGTGGGTGAAGCGTTTCATCCTTACCATTACACAAAAGTTCAATCCATTTTGCCTCAAGATTTTGGTCTGCGTGTGAATTTCTGCAACTGGCTGCTACAAAGAGTAACAGAAAATAATAATTTCATTTCCTGTATCTTGTGAACGGACGAGGCGAACTTCACTATACCTCAGTCGACCAACAGATATATAGTAATAAAACTGCGCACAAACTTTTAAGGCAGAAACTTTTCACATCTGTAGGCAGATAGTGCCTTATTTATTGGTTACCTGGTTCCGGTAAACCAATGAGAAGGGTTTGTGTATATAATTCTTGTGTATAAGATCTGCCTACCTGGATTGTATTGTAAACTTACCGTGCACTTTTATTACTATATCTTTTGGCCGACTGAGGTATAGAAATGGATTGTTTAATCAACATAATGCTCATTATTACGCCCATTAAAACCCTTATTTAGCTATTGAACATGATAATCAGCATCGCTTTAGTGTGAACGTGTGGGCGGAAATCATTGGGGATAATTTATTGGGACCAATTGTGTTGCCACAGCGGTTAAATGGAGAAAACCTTTTGAATTTCTTGAGGAATAGTCTTGATGAACATCTGGATGATATTCCTCTCGCTACAGTTCGCAATATGTGGATACAATTAGATGGCACTCCAGCCCATTTCGCGGCTCCTGTAAGAGCGTGGCCAGATGTGGAGTATCGGGAAACTTGGATAGGTCGTAATGGACCAGTAAATTGGCCGCCAAGGTCTCCAGACCTAACCCCGTTAGACTTTTTTCTCTATGGGGTCATATAAAATCAATTGTGCACTGAACTCCCGTACAAAATCAACAAGACCTGATTGACCGAATTCGAAACGCTGCTGAAACCGTCACTCCCCAGATGCTGCAAAGTGTTCGTGCAAATATTGTACATACATCGAGCACAAATCTGTTTGGAAGCGCAGGGACAGAATTTTGAGCATTTATTTTAGTTTTTTTTATAAATATTTACTAGAAATATAATGGGCTATAACTCTGAAAATGAGACAGTCAGTTGTTTTTTATTACTTTTTTTCACAGTAACGTAAAAATGGTCACAACTCTACCAATCACCCGGTACATCAGAAGTGCCAAAACAAATAAATTGGAACAACATGGGCGTGAACATAAACGGAGCATACCTGAATCATCTGAGATTTTGCGACGACTTGGTTTTGATATCGAACAGTTTAGACAAGGCACAGGATATGTTGAAAAGGCTCCACCAAGCGTTAGGACGCGTTAGGCTCAAAATAGCCAAAATTAACATTCTGAAGAAGCCGAGGAAGAAGCAATTTGTGACAACTTTGGTAGCAAGGGGACACATCTATATAGGCGATGCCGAAGTTGTACAGGTAGCATCCATAACAAATACTTGGGCCATGAAATTAATTGGTCGAGACAACCAGCCATACGATATTAGCAGAAGAATTGGGCAGCATTTGGAAACATGAGAGATGCTCAAATCTGACATCCCCATGTCTAAAACGTCAACGACCAGTGTGTCCTGGCCATCATAACCAATGGAAGTGAAACATTGACCCTAACTATAAAAAATCTATTAGAAAGATTCGAGTTACCCAAAGAGCGATGGTGGGGATCTCCCTCAGTGACAGGGTCACAAACGAGCACATAAGAAGAATAACACGTGTTATGGATGCAGTGGAACGTGGAGCGAATAGCAATCGTAAAATGGGCTGGTCATATTGCTAGAACAACTGATGAACGGCGGACCCAGAAAATATTACAGTGGAGACCATGGTAATAGGATTATAGGGCAGAGGAAGATCACCAAACAGATGGAGGGACGACCATAAGCGCATCCGAGGAAACTTGATACAAACTCCGCAAATCGAATGAAGTGGCAAAATTTACGGGAGGCATATGTCCAGCAGTGGACGGAAATGGGTTGATTGATTACGATGATGGTATGACACGGAAGCGGGAAAATGCGGAACAAAGGACTCAGTTGTATCGTTACCAGCCGAATTTATTAAAAACTGATATTTATAATTTTGATGCCGAATTGCACAATTATTGTCAAATTTGTGAACAGTTTTAGAAATTCATCTGACACGATCACTTTTGTTCCTAATATTTTGTGAAGAAATGAAATAAGCCGAACTGAACGACAGTAAGTTGGTGTGCAACTTATTGATTCCATGCCACAGAAAATTATATCAGGAAATCAATAGCAATTATTATCTTGGTATGTAGTTAACGATTAATAATGCAGAGACGTGGGTCGTTTAGCTGGTTACCGGTCAAATTAATTTTGTGAAAAACTACCGTGTTCAAAAATTCAAAATTTCTATTGATGATTTTACTATTTAGGGCATTATTGAAGTTTCAAATTTACAACAATTAATCTAATTAGACATCTATAGTTTTATTTCTATAGAGTCTCCCTCTTTTTTGTTGGCTGTTTCTAATCTCCCTTTTAATCTCCAAGGAAAGAGGAAATCTTAACTCATGGGTAAACACCCGTTTCACTGTAAAAGATGAAATCCGGTGGTAAGAAAATTGTTGCCTGCTGTAGAGCTCGTTAAAACCAGGGATAATAAAACGACTTTCTGCGATCAGCAAGCGTTTACTTAGTTGCCAAATAAAGGATGCGTCGGTTTGTTTTGTGGATGTTTAATTAATAATAGAGTTAATAAAGCATCAAAGTTTATTCCAACTTCAAGAGATATGTTATGTTCAGGACTCCTTTTGAAGAGCTTGGAGAATTAAATGCTCCTAGTTTCGTTATTCCATTGCTATTTTCCTGGCCCTAATTATTTTGTAATTTCTTCAAAGCTTCATCTATTCTAAAGCCCACCGTTTGCAGTCGTTCGCATGGCCGAAGAAATTTCGCCACGTGCAGCAGTAGGAGTAATAAGAGCTCGGTAGCGAAACAACTATAGTTTATTGTATATCAAGGACGGAACGAAGCCCATTTCAGCAAGTATGAAGTTCGGCCCGAGCGTAACGAGGGACGATAGATATGTACGGGATTATTATTGTTTTAGCGCGCTTCGAGTTTTTTAAATATCTAAAACAATAATTTATAATTTTTCTTATTCCTGTTGTTTCCTGATGTCTTGTATCGATGCTAGGTATACTTTTTTACAGCTTGAAACATGCGTGTATCGTGGTATCGATCTCGGGAGCTCTTAACTGCGTATGCTTTCTTTGAAGCTGTGTAGCTCGTACCTGTCGTTATCAGTACAACTAATAAAAACTACCGTGGAAATTTGTCGGCACTAGTGCTAGGAAGTAGTCGTTAGCGGTCTGGAAAAATTTTTATAATCGGGCTGGAATAGGCGTTTCCTATCGAAAAGTGGACTTTCCGAGGCGACGCGCAAAAAATTTTTTCCAACAATTTCAAAAGTATATAATGCAAACGTTAGTTACATGAGTGACCGGCTCAAAATGTGTTATCAATCTGAATTATTGTTGACGTATGTCCAAAGCAGCATTAATTTCCTTGTGCGTTCTACCAAAAACTATGTGCATGATGTGCTGCATAATAATAAATGTATGACAGATCTGTGACATGAACGTGCTTTGTCTCTCCGGTGATTTAGTGAAACTAGGATCTGAATGGAATGGATGTGTTTCAGTAATTAACCAGTCAAGTACTGGAAGTACTGGGAGGGGATGGGAGGGAGAAACTCCAATATAGAAACCTACACGTTTAACAAGTTAATCGATGCATTTATTGGAAACTCCCGCATTGATGTCAACTAAGTAGTTAATTCCCACGCTAATTAGTTTATAGTAGCTTTGACTTGTTTTGTTTTGATTGCGATATAATTATTGTACAGTTAACGTGGTTAGTGCTGGTTCGAAACAGACGACCAACAATAAAAACCAATTAGTCGAGTAGGCTTATTATTAGAATTGATACACTCTGCTTCACATGGTGACAAATTATTTATTGTCACGTTAAGGATGGTGTAAAAAATCAAGCAATTTGGATTTCTGTTGTGGTACTTTATTCTTCAGTTATTGTTAATGTTAGTGCAACGCTTTTTCTTCGATGCTAGATAGCTATGCAATAGAAAAACACAATGTTTTTTATTATTGATCACGAAGATACAATGTCATTGTGTTTTCTGCCTTAAGTATAAATCTTTGATAAGCGTTATTTCTGAATCAGTTGAAGATATTTTGTCGAAATTTGCTAATAATGTTTCTCTCCTCTCCAAGAATTTGTCCAAACGTCATTCGGAGTAGGTACCTAAATCAAAATCCAGGTCAGGGCTAGAAAATTTCCGTTGCCGTGGAATCTACGCCACATTGGTTGAATTCATTACAGTCCAGTTTACGTCGAAAAAAACGGGTTAGAAATGCAAGTGAACCGCGAAAGCTGTTTTTGGATATTGCATGCGGGGGGGATCTTAGAATAGCTTATCTTTCATATATTTATGTGCATTCTCTGCAATTCTCTCAATCTTGTAGAGCGTAAATAAAGGAACAAAAAAGTATCCCATTGCAATTTTCGTATCTCGACGGAGAGCCAAATTATTGCAAAAAAATTTACACTTCTTCCAAGATGGTGGAGAATCACATAGTCGACAATTTGAAGTTAAGCTTTTTCAAACCCCCTTAACACAATATCCAAAAATCAACTTCAAGTTAAATCTAAAATTAGAACACTTGGTTAAAATAAATTTCCATGATTCCCTCCTTCACACTTTCGATATATTTTCTACTGTTTTTATTCAACTAAAGGTGTTCCCGAAATGATAAAGCCAGCAAACTGACCAGGTAGCCAGAAATCGTTTGATATTACGTAACGGGAAAATTCTTATATACTTCGCAAAGGATGGAACAGGATGTGGAGAGTGACTGGTTTGTCATGGCGAATCTTGTCGATGTCTGGTGAAATTGTCCAGTTTATTCGCACCAAGACTCATCTAAATGTTTCTTTAGCTGTAAGCCTTTAAGGCCATCTAAGTAAAATATGAGAACCCAATCATCATTGTTTTGGGACGTAGGTATATCTAAGTAAACGTTTTATAGAGATGAAAAGTGAGGGCGGGTGTAGAGGATGCGCGGTGTGGCATTTCCCCGAACAGGTTGACCAGTGATATTGGCCGGTGGGAGGAGAACGAGTGGGATCAGCGCCAAGCTTTCGGGATCATAATTAATATGGATGGCTTGTTTCCAAGCCAGAGGGAAACAGCCTACCTTGAGGCAATTATTGAAAGTGGTTACCGAGAGGGGAATCGGGAAGTCGTCGAAGAACCAGGCGATGGATAACATCAACACCCCCGAGCGACCATCATGTACCTACTTCGACCTTTTGAGGGTCGACGGTCGACGGGAATATTATTCCTTGTTATTGAGTGAACTAATTCTCTTATTTTCATGTTACCCCGATGCCCACTTACAATGGACAAGTTGCAGTTGAGTGTTTTTTTTTCTGTTTTGCCTATCTTGTTTCACGGTTTGTCAAATTATTTTCCCATTCATCAAAAACGTCAGTATTGCTTTTCAAATTAAATTTCCCTGTTATTAAATAAGTTTCACTATACTATACTACTTGTCTCCACTTATTTAAAAGGGCGGGTATGCGATAATTAATTATAGATAGTAATTCTCGAATTTTTCTTACGACTAGGAAAGGAGAAAGAATTATGTCGGGAAAGAACTTGAATTAGTCGATAATAAAAAATGTATTTTTCCGCAAGCGTTCTAAAATACTGCAATAATTATGATTCTCTGTACTTGGAAAGGAATAAAAGGACCACAAAGGATATGGTACTAGGAACAATTTTTAAATAGAGCTTAATTTTAAATATAAAAAATTGAAACTTTGATGATTTGTGTACTTGATATAGGACCACGGAATGACATAATTAGTTTCATTAAAAAAAATTAATAGCTTTTTAATAATCACCTTTTTCATGACTCCATAATACGACACTGTCCAGTGCAGGTTCAGTGTGCCTGCTAGCCCAGCAAGAGCCGTCCTTCTATTTATTGGGACCTTATTTACTTTGTCATAAAACTTTATTGCACCTACCGTTTTCAGATTATATTGATCACCCTATTGCACATCATAAATCAGTTTTATACCTCTCATTGCTATATATTTATATTTTATTTAATTAAAGCCTTATAATTAGTTTTTTCATATTTCTTTCAAGCGATTTTGATTTTATTAATCGATTTCTACCTATTTATTGAAGAAAAATCGATTTTTTTTTCGAAAATTTACCACCATATTACAGTTTTTTATCGCTGGCGCCCGAACTAATTTTTTTTTTATGAAATTGATTATGCCATTCCGTGGTTCTATATCAAGTACACAAATCCTCAAAGTTTCAATTTTTTATCTTTAAAATTAAGCTTTATTTAGGGGGTGGACACCAGTGTTGGGACACTCGGTACAATAATAATAGCTTTTTAGTCAAATGTGCCACAATACTAAATAAATAAATAAATAAATACTAATTATTGACGTAAAATTATGATAATTTGGGAGAAAGATCATAGTAACAACTATAAATATTTACAGCGCACTAACGCGAGACGCTTGTAGATTACTAGAGAAACGCCTAATTTTTTTTTAAAGATTTGAGTAACACTTTTCAGACAAGCTGTGAAGTAAATTTCTGGGAGCTTTTTGGAAAATATTGTCCAAGAACAAAATTCTTGAGGACACTATGTGTTTATTTGAATTTGTTTTTTTCTGAATTGGAGGCCAAGGCGCCTTTGTATGATCGTTTAGATTTTTTTTAAATTTTAAGTTTTAGTGTATCTATCATTCTGGTACTTATTTTATTTTATTTTTTGTTCCAGCACACCGGAAACTACACGTCAAATGAGGAACCTAGAAGAAAAAGACAAGATGAAAGCAAACCAAACCATATCTTACTCTTTACCATAATCAATCCGATGTATCCTATCACAGTGGTAAGTACTTTAAAAAATTTAACGGTTTCTTCAACGCCGCCAAAGTTATCATTCAACAGAAACATGCCTTTGAACCACTCGGACATATTGTGTAAAGAGGTTTCTATAATAAACTTATAAATGAGGGGATACTAAAATCAGAAATCGCGAGAGGATAATTCATCTAACAGGATGTTAGTCATTGCCTGCAGTGGATTTAATTCTGCGGACACCCACGCTGCAAACGAAAAAGGCATTCCATTCATACAATATTAGTGTACCAAATCTTGCCTAGTAAGAAGTGAACTCACTGGTTTATTTGTTCTCTTGAAATTGGCAATTTTCCTAAAGTGCATGTTTCCGTATGACTATTCTTATGTTCTTTCTTATAATAAAAGTAAAAGAATAATAATAACAAAAACAATTATTGGAAGAGCGTTTGCACACAATGCGATTTTTCACGCGCCATGTCGCATTTTCCGCAATTTCCGAAGTAATCCGAGGCAATGAGAGCTGAGTTGTGAGTGAAGTTATCCGCGTCAATCTAACAACACGCCTAAGCTCTCCACTTTCAGGCACTGTTCAGAGTGAGAAAGTCTACTAGAAAGGATGGATATGTCTCATAATGGTGATCGTTGTTACTAGAAAAGTCACTAGGTGGGGATTAATATCATATCCTCCTTAATTTTCTGTAAAAATATTGAAAATGGAAGGTCATCCATTGACAAAATAGGTATACTTACGTCATTGTATTCTTCATTAAAAACTGCATTTTTGTTTAATTTGAATAAACATTTCTATAATTATTATTATTGTTGGTAGCATTTGATTGTCCATTCTTTCGAAATAGATTTACCTGCTTCAGAATTTTATTAATTTTGGATTTAATTTAGTCTGTCTGTTCGACAATCACCTTTCTTCTTTTCTGCACGATGTCAATGAACCAGACAACCCTTTGGTCAGTTTAACAAAGGGTATAATACCATCCTCGTATCGGTCTTCTAAAGAGATACGATTTCTGTGCAGCATGTGGCTGGATTGATCGGGTGGATAACTTCACCCACAATTCAGCTTGCGTAGTATGACAGTAAGACAAAATATCCCAAAATGATGAGTACTCCCGATCTGAAGTGCAAGAATGTTATTTTTTACTCAGCTAAAAAAGGTGATGAAAAAATAACTAAGTACCTAATGCATACTAATAAAAGTCTTGTTTTATTGCAAATTGCCGCGATATTTATAATTCATCGACCGTTTCACTTGTCGCATTTGTCGCCATTATGAATGATTAGGTATCGTTTAGCTACCGGCACTTTGCAATTTAACTGACTGCAGCTTATAATGTAATTTAAAATAACCCGCTTTCCATATGATTCAGCATCGGTTGTTGGGAAGTCTTCGACCTAAGTCATCCTCATCCTAGTTTGTATAGAAACATAATCTTTTCTAGACAATAATAATAAATGAAGTCATCAGGTGACACTGATTTCGTTTTACCACCGGCTTTCCTTTCGACCAGTGTTCAAGAGATTTCTTTGAAAGTTATCCGTTACCTTCGGCATGGTGTTTATGCATCGACGAACTTGCACATCTCTTTCATCCAAATAACTTGAATAATAAATTAATTATTTTGACAGCATTTAAGCATTTTGCAGACAGTCGTGTCATAACGATGCAATATATCATTCGTCTGCATTAGTATCCAGTAACCATACACTTATATGCTGATAATTGGATGTTACGTTTAAGTGAAAATTCATGCCGGAAATTTTTTGCTTTTGGAAAGTGATAAAGATAGTAAAAATAGCGAAAACACCTATCAAGAAATGTCAAGTATCAAAAACATTCTGTTTCTATTCAGCCTTGCTCGCTTTAGCATCTTGTTTTTTTTTTTTAATTATCAAATATGTTCTGAAGTATCATACTATTGATGCACGTTACCATTTAAGTGGTCGTACACGTTTCACCGCTATAACAAAAACAGTTTTTTTTTTGTTATAAACAGTCCAATCAAATGTCTAAGACACATCGTTTTGTAAAGCCTTGTCCACACCGAAAGCAACACATAGGAACATTTTGTTTATGTTGCTTGTTCCTGGAACTTGTTTCTGAATGTTGCCAAAAGTTTATTTAAGTTCCCCATTGTTTACGGTTGCAGCAACAAAAGTTCCTATAAGTTGCTTGTTTCCATATTTAGCGGCAAAGATCAAAGAAAATATAGAAACATTGGTAAACATTTTTTGTTTCTCAACGGTATTTTTATCAGTGTGGACACGTTGTTGCTTGTTCCCAAAGCTCGAAACTTGCGTCGTGAAGCTGTCGCGTAGTTGCCGAAAACACCAGCTTTTAACTTGACTTCAGGTAGTTCAGTATATAGTAATAAAAAAAAAACATTAATTAATATTTTAATTTTTTAAATATCCATTATCGATACATTCTGATATTATATCATCTTTCTTTAATGAACTTAAAAGACGTATGCCACCATGTGACTTTCTGTCTAAAAGAGTTGGTCTAGTCCAACACTTACGGACTGGTTTTTTGTGTTTTTGTAAAATAATTACAATTGAAGCTGCTGCTGCCTGTAAATCTTCTTCGTCGTACCACATTATTTAGAAACATACACTGCACTGGTGTAGACACAACGTTTCCTGTTGCAGCAATACAACGAAACATTCGCAAAACTGAATTACCTTGGTGTAGACACAACGTTTCCTGTTGCAGCAATACAACGAAACATTCGCAAAACTGAATTACCTTGGTGTGGACAGAATGTTTATGGAACTTTTGCTGTTGTTTCTGTTTCCATAAACAGGTTGCGGCAACCAGCAACAAAATGTTCCTCTTTGTTTCTTTGGTGTGGACAAAGCTTTAGGATTTTCACTCATCACAAAGAAGTATTCCTTAGGTACTTGCTTCGCTATGCATTTTCAAAAATAAACTGGAAAAACTTTAAAAACTGTAACTAAAACTCTAACCCTCCCCTGTCCGGGAAAATATGACACTAATCCAGTGATGGGGATGTATAAATAAACTATAGTACAGGAGACCATTCTGACAAAATGGGTAGCATGAAGTAAAGGGGGTGAGCACAATAATCCCATGAGGTGCTTCCAACGATCTTGAATAAAACGACTGTCATAGGACCCCCTTCCCACAAAAAATAAAATTCATGATGGCGGAAGAATCACAAGGAGTTGAAGGTCGGAAATATAGAAATTTAATTTTTTGGTGTTCTAACAATCCCCAAAATTTTAACTTGTTCCGAAAAAGTTTGTATGTAATGTTCGCGCCAATTCCATAGATTCCAGAAAAATAGTTGACAATACAAACGTTTATCGTATCACCAATAATTATTATGCAAAAACTGGTACTCCACAGCTTTTGTGAAAATTTTTTACGAAATCACATGAACCTTTCCCAAATATTCGTGAGGACACCATTTTTCCTAAAAATTGTACAAAGAAGTATGTCTTATACTTAATTGGCTATTTTCAAAAATAAGGTGGGAAAATTTACCCTTCCCAGATAAATATGGCGGAAAAACAACAAAGGGTTGAGAGTCGAAAACGCGGGAAATTTAATTTATATGGCCTCGCGTTACCAACCAATGTGTTCTGGAGAGAGTGGACAAGGAAATGGAGATCCTGTTTACTGTTAAAAAAAGAAAACTAGAGTTCCTTGGACACGTCATGCGTAACTCAAAATATGAGATTCTCCAACTTATCATGCAAGGAAAAATCGTAGGACGCAGAAATGTCGGCCGACGCAGAATTTCCTGGTTGTGCAACCTACGTGACTGGTTTGGCCTTTCATCAGCTGAACTATTTCGCACAGCCATCTCTAAGATTAGAATCGCCATGTTGATCAGCAACCTCCGAGGGAGACGCTGAAGTCAAGAAGAAGAAGGCCTTCTAACTAACATAACAACCTCCAAAATTTCAGCTTGTTATGGAAAATTCCCATGTTAAAAAATAATTTTACAATATTATTCCGCAAAATTGTAGATACAGTCTTACCTCTTTTGTCAGTTTTGTTTCCCAATTTGTCAAAAAAGATTCCCTTTATACGAAATGCTTTTCCAATGTTTATGATACTGTCTCACTGCAAGCAAATGGTAAAATCAATTGATAGAAAATGAAACCAATTTGACAAAAAGAAAAATAGATTGATAGATCAATGACTAGTAATTTGAAAAATAATAAATAATGACATACTGTGAAAAGCAATTATTGACAAAAAAAGGAAAGCCGAGAGAAAAGAAAAAAGGCGGTTTCAAAAAAATTTAAACTCAGAAATGCTCAGTTCGACAAATTTTTGAAAAAAAATTTGCTAGAGGGTTCAAAATTGGTACCTACAGCTTGACAAGAATATCTTGGCGGTTGTTAAAGGAGAGAGAGGTCCCAGAACGAGACAGAAAATCACCCCACCACCTTATCTGTTTCAGTACATTCTATGTAATAAATTTTGTAAAATGTATGGAAATTTATACTTGACACTTACATTTTATTATGAGCTAGAAGCTAATTTGGCTGCGTTCAATTAATATGAAAAATGAAAATCTAAAATAAACACGGGAGTTTTAGTTATAACATTGACTGGTTTCTATCAAACTTCATCTAATATTATTACAAGAATACCAGTGAGAATTTTTCTTGGTGTAAGCCATTTAAAATGCAGACCATGGATGTAAAATTTATTAAAGACTTTGCGACACTTTCGGGGCCAAACAAATAATTACAGGTACATACTAATCCCCGTATTCACAAACGATAATTTCCTAAATAATTACGTAATTAATTAAATGAGTGAGATGGAGACATGCAGTTTTTTTGCAATAGAATGAGATGGGGATAATTGATTACGTAATTATTTAGGAAATTATCGTTTGTGAATACGGGCATATAAATGTGCTATTCTCTATAAATATAAATTAACAAAACCTTCTTGCGCATCAATCGCAGAAATAGTGTATTTTTATGCGATTCAATTATGAATATTTTCACCGCTTTTTAAATTATTGGCTTTCTGAAATTTTCCATAGTCATGTCATGTAGTTATAATATAATATAATATAATAATGTCATAGTTATAACATACTATTGAAGGAGATTGAGTGTTTGAAGCGAGAAAGGGAAATTGTTACAAAATATGTAACAGAACTCGAATATTTAAATAAATTATTAAAATGCCATGTACATTCATCGGATGGATCGCTAATCAACGAACGAGATAAGTTCACGCCAATAATTGATAAAAATTCCGTAGGAAAAACTTATTCATCAGCTGTGAAAGTAAACAAGAGTTCGTCTGTTTTATTGATCGAGTCAGCGGGTCAAAACATTGGAAACTTTGAGCTTGCAAAAGATGTCAAATCTAAGGTAAATCCATCTGATATAAATGCACAGATTATAGGGACAAAGATGACAAAAAATGGAATTTTGGTTAATTGCTCTGATGATGCATCTCGTGAGAGGCTGAAGCAGAAACTACAGGGTGACATGGGTCATGCATACAGGGTGTTTGTACCTCGAAAACTTAGTCCTCGTCTGATGGTGTATGGTGTTGATGCTGAGTCGGCGGAAGATGCGGAGTTCTTAGACAAACTACTCTTGTCTAATAACATGAGACAATATGCCGGGGAAATTAAATATGTTACTAAAATTAGATTCAGGGATACATATAATGTTGTACTTGAAGCAAAGCCGAGAGTTTTTCTGGAGGTAATTGGAAGAGGTAGCCTGTTCATTGGATGGTCCAAGTGTTATGTTAAGGAACATTTTAGTCTGGTAAAGTGCTTTAAGTGTTGTAAAGTGGGTCATTATAAAAAGGATTGCTTAGCTAAAACTGTAATTTGTCCTAGGTGCTCTGGACCTCACGAAGGGAAGGACTGTCATGTAGACAGTCTGTGTTGTAATAACTGCACTAATATTAATAAGAAGGTGACAGGAAAGGTACCTACTGAGCACATAGCCAACAGTATGCAGTGTCATTATTTTTTAAATAAAATTGAAGCCCTTAAATCTCGTATTCAATACGAATGATAGCGTTAAATTGTGCCACTTAAATACGTGTTCTCTTTTCCCAAAATTTGATACCTTTGTGGACTTTGTTCAGGAAAATCATTTAGACATTGTGGGCATGACCGAGACCTGGTTGGATGAGGGTGTGACAGACCGGTCTGTGCATCTTCCAAACTTTCAGTTACTCCGTAGGGATCGAGGTAGCAGAGGTGGAGGTGTGGGAGTATATATAAGGGATTCTTTCGAGTCTTCTGTCGTCTTTGATTTTATCCAGTGCCCGGTTGGTGTCGAGCATTTATGGGTTAAAATTAGAATTGGTGGCACCCAGTTATTGCTGGGTGTAGTCTATCGTACGTCTGCCTGCAACTTGACAGGTTTTATATCATATTTAGATTCAGTATTTTCTCTAGTGGTTCCTCAGTTCGACCACATACTGGTTACGGGGGATATTAATGAGGATCAGTTTGTGGATGGGACCTTCGGTCAATGTGTCAAGTCGTACGGTTTTAGTCAGTTGGTCACTGAACCGACGCGAATTACCAAGAATACTCAAACTCTCTTGGATGTTATCTGTACAAATAAAGTAGAACTAATTCTCAATTCAGGAGTGATTGATCATGATATTTCTGATCATCGTGCCGTTTATTGTGAAATAAATTTGCGATGCGTGCGCCCGGGGCCACATCTGGTTACATACAGAGATTACAGAACCTTTTGCCAGGAGGATTTCTTGCATCATCTATCGAGCGTGCCATGGGCTGAGGTTTTGTATTTGGATTGTATTGATAAAAAGGTGGAATATCTGACAAGTAAATTAAATTCATTATTCGATTTTCATGCCCCATATGTTACCTCCAAAATATCCAAGCCACCTGCACCATGGCTTACTCCAAACATTCATCGTATGATGACATTAAGAAACAATGCCTTAACAAAATACAAAAGAACTAAAAATATAGCTGACTATAATGTCTATAAAATTCTACGGAATATGGTTACTAGGGCTGTGAGAGCTGAAAAGGCTGCATATCTATTACATAAGTCTACTGATCGAAACAAGCGGGATTTTTGGAATGTGATCAACTCACTACATATTAAAAATGTTAAATCGGGTGGGATACCGGAAGGTTTGAATGACCCGGACGAGGTCAATGATTATTTTCTGTCAGTATTCACTCCTGGTAACAGTTGCCGAGAAGCATCAGGACATTATCAGTCGCTTAAGTATAGGAGAGATATAAGGTTTTCCTTTCAGCTTCCCACGGTGGATGAGGTGAGGGAGATAGTCCTTGATCTCAAGTCGAATGCGACTGGACATGATGGGATCTCTGCAAAAATGCTAAAGATGTGCCTACCGGTTGTCGCTCCGTATTTGACACATGTCATAAATTGTTGTTTAGAGGTGGGATACTTTCCTAGAATGTGGAGATATGCGGTTGTGAAACCTCTCCCTAAAGTGACTTGTCCTGAGTCCTTCAGTGATTTGCGTCCAATAAGTATACTGCCGGCTATGGCCAAGATATTAGAAAAGGTGGTGTATAAACAGATATATAAGTACGTCATGGAGAATGACATAATACCGGATACTCAATCGGGATTTCGATGTGGGTTTAGCTCCACCACGTTATTGCTTCATATTACGGATCATATAGTGAGATCGCGGGACATGGGCCTGGACACTGCGGTGGTACAGTTGGACTACTCCAAAGCATTTGATTGCCTAGATCACGAATTGTTAATTTCTAAACTTGAATATTATTGTTTTGATAAGGTCTCCTGTTGCTTTTTCCAAAACTACTTAAGCGATAGATTTCAAAGTGTTCAGACCACGACAATGTCACGCTGGTCTCCTGTTACCTCTGGGGTGCCCCAGGGTTCAGTTCTGGGGCCGTTGCTCTATCTTGTGTATGTGGCGGATATAAATAAAACAATAAAGTACGTCAACATTCAGTCATTTGCTGATGATACACAGCTCTACTTGTCATATCCTCCAGAATGTAAACATATTGCTACTGATCAGATAAACAGGGATCTCACGGCCTTGCATGAGTATTCACTAGCTCATAACCTTAAGCTCAACCCGAATAAATGTAGTGTTATGTTTTTTTCTATAAATTCCAATAAGACCGAGGATCAAAATGTCCAAGTTGTTATACAGAGTCAACCAGTAAAAGTGCAGCAGAGCGTGAAAAACTTAGGAATTATTTTTGATTGCAGATTGCGTTTTGAGGAGCATGTGACTCTTCTGGTGAAGAAATCATATTTAGTCCTCAGACGGCTATATAGGCATAGGTATCTCTATGGTTACCCCTTGAGAAAGAAGCTATGTGAAACATTTGTTACTCCCATATTGAATTATGGATTTACATTATATTATCCCTGTCTATACCAAGCTACAAAATATCGACTGCAAAAGATTCAGAACAGCTGTTGCAGGTTCGTAAGCGGTCTTCGAAAATACGACCATGTTTCATGGAGGATTTGTGAACTGGGTTGGCTTAGGTTGGACGGTTTATTTGCCTACCACATGGGTTGTTTGGTCTTTCGGGTCCTCTCCACGTCGACACCTCCATATCTCAGAAAGAAATTTATGTTTAGAGGGGAGATGCATGACCGCAGTATCAGGCACCCATGGTTCTTGAGCTTACCTAGATTTCGTCTGGCAGGTTCTCGGGTGTGCTTTTCATATAATGCAGTAAAAATTTATAATGAAATACCAATTGAATTGAAAACACGTACCATGGCTTACTTGCGAAAATACTATAAGTCATACTTACTCGATAGGCAGAGGGCGGCCTGCGTGCTGGCTGTGTGATCAGGTATTTGTGATCATCTTTGTTTCTTTGCTTTTTTTTTTTTTAAGATTGTTTGTTGTGCCTAGATTTGATTATGCTAGTTTATGTAGACATAAGATTCATTGTATCTATGTTTAATTAATAATTCTGATTTATGTATTGCTGATTTGATTATTTAAGTATTATGTAGAATTTACAAATTAATTATAATTATTGAGGTTAAGTGGAGTAGCAATATTGCTAGACTTCGCCTCAATCCTGATGCATGTGTTATATTAGTGATAACACTTAATAAAGGCACTTTATTATTATTATTATTATTATTATGTTAGCGTAGTGCTTTAATGTGAAAAATTTTCTGTGATAATTTCATTTCATTTCGTTTCAACACGTGCCTTAGAATGGATTTTTAAATTTAAAAATCAAAAAAATTGGCAAAATTTTACAATTTTGTCCCTTTTCCTATGCCCGCCACTGGCTAACTTCACTTGAAAAATACTATTTTTTACACTACCTTTAATAAATTCGGAAAAAACTGAAAGGAGAGTTTTGAAAACCGAAAGTTTGAAATTTTAGAGGAATAAACATCATTTAAAAATATTCGAATATATCTCCGCCATTTTTATATTTGCTTCTTGAAATTTTTGAAGGTTAAATATGCTATTAGTATAGTTGTCTACTATTAAAATTTCCGTTCTATTCCTTCAAAAATAAGCTCATGAATGTTTATAGAAATGTAGACATTTTTACCCTTTTCCTACCCACGCCTCTGGCTTATTAATAGAAATGATGCAAATTGTACTGCATTAGCTCAAATTTCAAATAAGTTTATTCCAATCTTGTTAATTTTGTTTAAAAGTTTTTGATCTTGCCTATTTAGGGGTTCAAAATCTAGCCATTTTCCAAAAATTGAAAAGGCCGCCATTTTGGAATGTCTTTACCTATTTTACTCAAATACAGTACCAGACGACTACTTGAGGGTATCTTACTACCAAAAAAATTTCAGCGCTCTAGATTGAAAACTTCGACCAGAAACCGTGCCTCACGGACGGTTTTTTTTCTGAAATTCGGAGGGACATCCTGTAGAAGTAACACAACTCTAGGAAAATGTTTTTTACGAAAATCAAACGTCAGCCCTAAGGTTGATAAGAGTAAAAAATTTCGTTCATTAATCTTGAAAGATGAAGCTACAGGAGCGTTTTTAAAAATTTAGAGAAATTAATTTATAAAAAACATCATGTAAAAAAAAATCGAATATCTCCGCCATTTTTCTTATTTACTTTTTGAAATTCTCAAGGGTTTAAGTCTATTAGTATAGTTGTCTACTGTAAAAATTTCAGTTTAATTACTTCAAAAATGTGCTCATAAATTGTTGGAGAAATTTAGCCATTTTTACCCTTTTCCTACCCACGCCACTGGCTTATTAATAGAAAAAATGCAAATTTTGTTGCATGAAATTAAATTTCAAGTCATTTACTTCCAATATTGTGAATTTGATATAAAACTCTTTTTTTATCTAGCTTATACAGGGGTTCAAAAAATAGTCCTTTTTCCAAAAATTAAAATGGCCGCCATTTTGAAACGGCTCGATCGATTTTGCTCAAGTGCAATACCAGACCACTCCTTGTGGATATCTTACTTACACAAAAATTTCAGTCTCCTAGATTGAAAACTGCGACCTGAAATGAGGTGACAAAAACCGGATACCTGGAATTTTGAAGGGACACCCTGTAGAAGTGATGGGACTTTTGGAAAGTTTTTCAACGAAAATCCAACGTCATTCCCAAATTTTACAAGGACCCAAAATTTCGTTCACTAATCTTGAAAGATAAAGCTACAGGAGCGTTTTGAAAATCGAAATCTCGCGATTTTGGAGAAATATATAAATATATATATAAATATATAAATATATATATATATATCGTGGGCAGGTGAATTTTGGAAAACCACTTTTTCGTGATCTGGGGGTCATGATCGGTGGACATTTGATGAGTTTGGGTGATTTTCGAAAAGTGATGTCGTCCTCAATAGTGTATTTTTTTGTTAAAAAAATACACTAATAATGCGCAAACAAATAATTATGTAAATAATATGAGCATGAGAAGAATGGATATACGTTTCATCCATGTACACTAAATTTCTACCTTCAGCTCTATAATTTCTCATCCTTCTAAGAAACTGAAGACGCAAGTATCGCACTTCTTGCTTTTCCATCAAAATTTTTCTGTTAGATCTTATTGTTTTTCTCCACCGAAAGCCCAGTTTATGTATAATCTTTCTGACACTTTCCCTTGATCCATTGTACTCGTTATCTTCTGTAAATTTTGCAGTGATCCTCTCGAGCGTTGGAGTAATTTTTTCGGCTGTATGAAAATTGTGTATAATTCGACGCCGTAAACATTGATCAAAGCCATACAAGTTGGTTTTTGTTGCTAATTTAGTTCTTTTTTACTAGGAGAAGTAAATTTATCCGTTTGGCCATCGATGACTCTGCTTGTTTCCACCACTATCCTTTGAACAGTTCGTTCGCACTAATGCCTGTCACAGCAGCAACCCGTTTTTGAACTTGATTACTTGGTAAAATAGGACCACTATTTTTAGATTCACCAAGAAAATATTTATAAACGTTATTAATAATTTTACGGCTTTGACCGGAAAGGTTTTTTTTAGCAACTTGGCTGTTAAAATTTGCCATTTCAAAAGCTTGCACTACGTTTGTAATAATTAACAGTCACAAACATAATAAAATGTAAACGTCAAGTATCAATGTCAAAACATTATTCAAAAATCAAAATTTATTACATAGAGGCCCGGTTGCACAAACGTTAATTACAGATCTGCCAGATAATTACTGATTTTAAAATGCCCTGTATTATCAAACTATTGGTCTGGTATTGCTGGTAATAAATTCTGCTCCCTTTTAGAAGAGTTAATTACTGATAAAAAATAAAGTATCATTCAAAATATTCACCATATTTTCAAAATTTGCAATTTAAAATCAGTAATTATCTGACAAATCTTTAATTAACGTTTGTGCAACTGGCCCAAGATGTACTAAAACAGATAAGGTGGTGGGGTAATTTTCTGTCTCGTTCTAGGACCTCTCTCTCCTTTAACAACCGCCAAGATATTCTTGTCGAGCAGTACGTGGATGAAAAATGAAAAATCAAACAACTTTTTCCTGTGACATTTTTCAAACTTTTTAAAACTAAGGTCATGTTTTGTAATTTTTTGCCAAAGAATGTAAAATCTGACAGTTAAAAAGACACGTGACAGGTGGTGTGCGTGTCATTTGTCATCTTTTTTAAAGTACAAACTATTAGCGAAATCAAAATTTTCCTAAATCGAAAAGGAAAAAAAATATTCCATATGATGCGTACTTTTAAGTGACTGTGCAAATCAATTGCACGAGGACGAGTCTTCAGTCTTGATAATTAGATAATTGATTAGTATGTACCTATAATGTGAAAATAACTGGAAGCGTTTAATAAATAAATGACTGATTGAGTCAGGGATTACTTTATTTATAGACAAACCTTTTAACTTAATCCGTTACAGTATTGAAGGTTGTTTTTCTGCAAGCTGCAAGTGATTTTCAAAATCTGTGTATCATTCTTGAGATCTACCTGAAATTGAACACACACTTCTTGCAAAGTTGTACTTATTCAATGAAAATCTAAGTGAAAACTACAATGGGTAGTTTCTCCAGCAATGAGTACCTATACAAGAAGATTTTACTCAGTCTGATGGTTAATTTTTTTCTTGTTCCACCTTATTTAAAATAATTATGTTTTAGAACTGTCCGTACAGGCATGTATAAGAGTTTGTTTTCATTTTTTAATTAGCAAAGTGAATAATACGCTTAAAAAACCAAGGAGGGGAAAATATTCCTGTCTTTATGGGTAATTTGAAACATCAGCACGCAAAGGGAAGTTCAATTTCCAGACGTGTATAGAATTACGGTGACGGAAAAGAATAACACCACCGTAAATGAAACAGTGCTTAAAATGAGATTTTGAGATTAATAATAAGGGGGTTATTTTGTCAATATCCACTTGATGAGCGTAGTAATAATAAAACTCAGCAACATTACGACCAGATGTTGACGACGACAAGGGTGAGAAATAAAACAAAAATAAAGGAGTATCCAATATTATTATTATTATTATTATTGGAATAATACACAGGTGCTGGTGCTAGGATTGATTAATATTTATTTTTAGTTGTTGTTTTTGTCTTCTGATTGATTTGTTTAATATGTTATTTTATAATATTACATTATTATTGGAAGAAACAATAAATTTGTAATTTCCGCTTATTTTCTACATACCTATTGATTTTTATGGGTGTTTTAGTATTTTATTATTAATTAATTAGGTAGGTACCTACCGGATTAATAATTTTTATACTTTCACCTAAAGAGACCCCTTTTAGGTTGTGCTGTGTTCCGTTGTCATAAAAAAAACTAGAGCGATCAATTTTATCGTGTCGCAGAATTTGCATATCAGATTGTGTTTCTTATAGAATTCTGAGTATTAGGTGAAACAAATGTAGGTGAAATCCGACATTTCCGGTATAATTTACATAATAAAATAAATACACATTGTCACGTAATGAGCCAGTAATAGCGGTTGTAAAATTTGGAAGAAAAAAATGTCCGGTCATGTGTGGGCGAGAACCGGTCGATAAGTAGGTAATAATAATATTTTATAAGAATCGGAATCATAATGAAATGAAATGAACTTTTTACTTTTTTGTCCTTTACTAGTTGTTTCCTGTGCTTAATTTGGTAGCCTATATCGAGAAAACTCTACGGAATAGGTTTCCTGTGGTCTTAATTTGGTATGAGAAATATTTCTATCTACCTTCTAACTAATATGCAGTATCCCTAATTTTCATGTAACATAGTGAGTTCAGTAAAAAAGATCTTGATCGACTCGGAAATTAATTATTTAATATTTTTGGTTTTAGTAATAATTTTGAAACAGCAGGCTTAATACGATAGTTCCATACACTTCCTTCTTTCGGCAAGATTAAAGGAACAAATTGTCATCCGAATTTGTCACTACCTCTAAATTGCTTTTTATTTTTCACGTACAAGGACACGTCAACACCTGTTCTGACGAAGATTAATGACCATGTCGCATTTCGTCGAGTAAAAATACAGACAAATTCTATTTTCTCCGCACTCTACTCTATTTTATGTCACAGGCTTGGCTATTTTGGTGTCTTTCCTCCAGTGGGTATTATAACATTCATAAGTATTACAAAAAATTGCGGTCAATGTGAACCGACACTCGCACACCCACTAACCTATATTTTTATTATTCGAATCTAAATCAAAATATTCTGCTGTCCTCTTATACGCTGGCTCTTGATTGATATATCGTCTTCGTAGGGTCGTTGTGCTCCCTATGATGATGAGATGAGACCTTTCCTTTCTTAGCGTTTTTGTTCCCTGATCGTTCCTGGATTGGTTAAAATACAGGTCATCACGTTTCGAGATTCGACGGTAGGAACTTAACCTTATTATTATAAGCATCTAATTTCGCAAGAGTCTGCCGGTGGTTAGGATCTGTAATTAAAAATATAAAGGAAAACCGGCACGCCAGACGCTAATTAAATAAGAGCGCTCCGGAGCAGGTGTTTGTAACCGTCAGACAACACAGAATTCTGGCGGAAAAACGTGCCACGTACTGAAAGTGAATCGGTTTTTTTTATCCCGGCACGATAGTTAATTCAACACTGATTGATAGATATTTGATTCTAGTCACATGCTAGAGCTAGATGTTTGTTTCATGAATTAATGAAAACGACTGGAAAAAATCTAACTGGATTTTTTTCTTGTGGTCAGGAAAATCAATATTTACAAAAATATGGTGTGGATTATTTTGATGTGGTTATCAGAACCTGTAAGGACACGATGAGGGTACATTTTTCTTACAATATTTTGTGAGATATCGTTTTGCAATTTACTCAAAAACACCGTTCTCAAATGGGGTGAAAAGGAAGTTAAGTCAAAAACTACATTTTTTGAGGGTTTGAGGAAACTGTGAGGATTTGTGTAATTAATATAGAACCACAGAGTGGCATAATCAGTTTCATTAATTTTTTTTCTTGTTCGGGCACCAGCGATAAAAAAATCTAATTTAATGATAGTGGCGAAAAATCGGGTTTTCTTTCATACATCATCGGTAGAAATCGATTAATAAAATCAAAATCGCTGAAAATAAATATCAAAAAACTAATTACTAGGCTTTATTTACTGACTTAACTCAAGAATTTATGGTCCCTACCCTTTTCAGATTATATTGATCACTTCATTACACACCATAAATCAATCATTCTACCTATCATTTCTATGTGAATGTGACTATATTTTATTTAATAATTATAAGTTTTAATGTAAATTAAAAAAAAAAAATAGATAATTAGGAATCTACATCTAAGTAGGGGATGGAGTAGGTATGTAATGAGCCCTTTTATATCAAGTATGAAAAATCGTCTTCTCTTGGACGTTTTAGTTACCCCCTATTCTTTTCCAGTTATTTCTGTGCTCGTTTTACTGCATTTGCCGTTATGGAGACTGCAAAGGAGGTACTAGAATAAGTTCAATTTCCTCGCGAATCCAATCTTTCAGCTCTTCGATTGTGTGGGGGCGTGCCGAATAAATATCTCTTGAAGATAGCCGAGCAAATAGCCCCGCAAAAAATGGGGAACGGGTGGTTACGGTGGCAGTCTAAGCCCTTAACCCCGACAAGCGAGCAGACCAGTAATGTATGTTTCCAAATCAGCTTTCCGAGAAGCTTCCCGAAGGAATTGCATAGTAATTCTAGCCGTATAGAGCAAAGGGCTTCATCATGTTGATACCAGATAGTGTCGTTATCCATCTCAAGATCTTTCGATTGTGGGAAATATAGTTTCAGCTTTTCCATGAAGTCTCTCGGCGGTTACAGTCGGGATTTCATCATTTTGATTCTTAAAGAAATTGGGATTTATTGATTCAGAGGAATGCTGAGGAATTTGATGTATTTCTTTTGGATTATTAGAATAATCATTACAGTATGAACTATTATAAGATCAACATATCTGTAAAGCTGAAAATGCGCTTCATGATTCATCAGACGTAAACAGTTTTTGCTAGGTTTGTACAAACGTACATCAATGTTACCAAGAATTAAGAAAACATGGTATCCAGTGAAGAGAATTAGCTTGGCACACTTTCGTCGACGATACCTTCCTACCGCTCTGATAACGTTGCTGGCGCCGGCAATTCCCTTCTCCATGGGTGGGGCGGGTGTTTCGGGCGATATTTCTCTCCGTCGAGGCAGGGTTGCGGGTTTATCGCACCCGGCAAAAGACAGGTCTGGTACGGTACCTTAGGGATTCAGCACATCCGCCAATGCAAGGACTTTTCTTATCGGCTCAGTTCGCCTGATAGGAAGGAAGGGACAGGAGCTCCGATTAAGACTTGGGGAATTGACACGGGGAATTGAATCATTCCATGGGATCACCACCCTGAACCCGACTCAGTTGGCCGTCTGAGTTTTATATCGGGCTTGTCGTTGATGAGCCGTCGACTACTTCAATCGGTGCGTTTCTTTTTGCGAATACTCTTGTGCATGTTTTCTCCGGATTTTCCAACAGTTTTTGAGCTGGCTCGATTTTATAGACGCGTAATTTTAATTTTTCCGATTCAGAGTATCTTGATTTTGGTGATTCGTTCTTGAAAAACGTCAACTTTTGGACGTAAGTAATAGTGAAGCCCAAACTTCAACGAGTGGCGGTTATTCTTATTAGAGAAAATACATAAATTCGTATCCTACATCCACTCTCAAATCCCATATGGTACTTTCAATAATCTACAAAACGAATCGCTCTGTATACCTTTAGGCCTTTGAATACAAAGAGACATAAAATATGATTTTCGTATTGAAAAAACAGTAAAAAAAAACCTATAAAAAGTTACTACCTTAGCTAAGCGCGTTTCAGAGACGGGCAAGTAGGTAATAAAAATAATAGAAACCGAAGTTTTCTTCATAAAAATGTCAATGAAAGTTTCATCGTTCCATAAATCCACTGATCAATATTTTAGTCAGTATTTGTAGGACAGTCGGTCCTCATCCTCAATCTTGAAACTGTAACTGGACGGACACACTTCCATTATACGAGACCTCTGACTTGAAACGTATTATTAAATTTTTTATAGTTCTAGAAGATGATTGCCTTTTACTTTTGATTGGTCTATATCCTTTTCGTCAGCATCAATTTTGTAAGACAAATAAATAATTAATAATCTCGGAGGTAGGAATTAGGAAACTATAGATGGTAACATACATTTTAAGAAGTTATGGCTGAGATTTCACGCTCTGAAATGGTATTTTTTATAGTGGCTCGCACCTCTTCTCACTCTAAAAAATGACTATTACATTCGGAAAACAGTAAATTTATCGTTCACTTTTTTTATGAAAATAGTAGGTGATGATAATTATTATTATCAACAGTGGAAACGCAACTATATCAAAAAGTCACAGAAGTGGTCACAATTTTCTGCTAAGAGAATACAAAAGAGGTTTGTGGTCTACGAAAATACTGAGAGTCTTACTTTTGGTGATCTCGGTCTATTTTGCCGATTTAGTGGTCCATTATGTCATATCCAACGTTGCCTAAAAGCTGCTAATCAATAAATCCAGTTAGCGAAGTTCAAGTGTCGGGTCGAATCGGGTCGGACTCCGGTTGTCAAAAGTCTGTCAGTTTTGCACTGCTGCAGATTGGTCTGAAGAACCTGCAACATTGTTAGACTGTTTCTTGTTGTTGGTCCCGTTTTAATCCCACAAGTTATGGGGAAATAAAGTTATTGTGCAGTACCCACCCACATTACCTTTTGGTGGGAAGGTTTTTATCATAAAACGTTAGTTCAAGTACCTACTGGTAGACACTCACATAAATATTCACGAGAAACTGTTTCGTCTTCTTATTAAAAAGAGCAAGGAAAACGTGGAACTTCTGGACCTCGCGGTATTTTCCAGAAGTTCCTCTACAAGAGGGATGTCTGCATCTCCGGCTGGGAAAAGTCTGTCAATTTTGCAATGCTGCAGGTTAGTCATCATTGTTAGGCTGTTGTTTCTTGTTGTTGGTCCCGTTTTGATTCCAACAATAGCTTGGGGAGGGAAGGTTTTATCGTAATGCTAGTTCATGTAATGCGGGGCACTCACAAATATTCATGAGAAGCTGTTTCGTCTTCTTATTGAAAAAACGCAAGGAAAACGCGGAGGTTCTGGACCTCGCAGTATTTTACAGGAGTTCCTCTACAAGAGGGATGTCTGCATCTACGGCTGTCAAAAGTCTGGCAATTTTGCAATGCTGCATGTTAGTCTGAAGAACCCGCGTTAGGCTGTTGTTTCTTGTTGTTGGTCCCTTTTTGATCAAACAAAGTATGGGGGAAATAAAGTTGCAGGACCCACCCACAATACCTTGGGGTGGGAAGGTTCTATCGTAATGCTAGTTCATGTAATGCTGGACACTCACAAATATTCATGAGAAGCTGTTTCGTCTTCTTATTAAAAAAATACAGGAAAACGTGGAGGTTCTGGACCTCGCAGTATTTTCCAGGAGTTCCTCTACAAGAGGGATGGCTGCATCTCCGGCTGTCAAAAGGCTGTCATTGTTAGGCTGTCTTTCTTGTTGTTGGTCCCGTTTTGGTCCCACAAGTATGGGGGAAATAGAGTTACTTTGCAGTACCCACCCACAATACCTTGGGGTGGGAAGGTTTTATCGTAATGCTAGTTCATGTAATGCTGGACACTCACAAATGTTCATGAGAAGCTGTTTCGTCTTCTTATTAAAAAAAAGCAAGGAAAAGGTGGAGGTTCAGGACCTCGCAGTATTTTCCAGGAGTTCTTCTACAAGGGGGATGTCTGCATCTTCGGCTGTGAAAAGTCTGGCAGTTTTGCAATGCTGCAGGTTCGTTTAAAGAACCCCCACCATTGTTAGACTTTTGTTTCTTGTTGTTGGTCCCATTTTGGTCCCACAAGTATGGGGGAAATAAAGTTATTGTGCAGTACCCACAATACCTTGGGGTGGAAAGGTTTTTATCGTAATGAATCCGGCCGTCCAGCTCTGAGATGACACCGATCACAGGAGTGATGATGATGGAGAACTGTAGAAGGTACCTACCTCAGGGGTAGGTACATTGTTCCACTTGGCGGTTTACGGTTTGTGCCATGTTTTGCCAGACCTTTTTAGCCGTGATATTCACAAGTGGTACACGTCGTAAGAAAATCTGCTGTCATGTTTGAAGTTTTTATGTAAAAAATAAATATTTTTATGTGATGCCAATGAGAAAATAAAGACGTAACCGAATGATGAAATTTTACCAAGTGGGCAAGATATACGAAGGTGGATGGCCAAATTTAGGAGCAGTGGCCTTTCATATTCGTCCTGCGACCTGTCATTTACATACTGCAGTTTGCATAATATCGGAAAAAGATTAAGTAACAGTTGAGTTAGACATACCTATCTATACGAACTATGCATGACTGACTGTTTTAATAAATCATCAGGTTTATTATTAAGAACTCTTTTAGGCGCGATTAATATTCACAATTTAAGCAACTACTTGAAATTTTTCAATCTGACTAATCAAATCATTTCAGAGGTAGCAAGGTCGTGAAGATTAAAAAAAAAGGTACCTACACATCAAACAGCTTGGAGTAATTCCGTTTTTTTAGCGGTTTCCGGAATAAATAGTTCTTTAAACGCATGTCTTGATATTCACATAAAATTGTTCTTTCCATCCAAGGAAATTTGTATTTATGAGGGAAATGCTTCCTCGGATGTTATTTACATTATAGGTCTATCAATACGTTAGCTATTTTACATGCACGATTTGGTACCCATTAAGGAACGAGGTAGGTTCATAAATTTTATATTGATAGCAAATCTAGCCAGCAAGCACGGTAGGGATCTGTCGAACGTAATAAATCACGTAATTTACACGAAGGAGATTAACTTAACACCTCCCTAATTTACTTAGGGTTCGATTGTGTATACACAAAGGTGGATTGAACATTATTAGACAGTATTTAAGGTGTTTATAATAATTAGTGGTGGTGTTAATCTTGAAAATAAAATACAATGGACAGTTATGGTGAATTGGCACCGTCTTCAATTTTCTGAAGTGCTCGGGGATTTATTCTGCTTGAATTTCGATGTACCTAACGTATTAAAAAAAAAATCAATTCTGATTTAAAAACAATTTATAATATGTTTTTTTTATGACAACTTTCCACTGAATTCCAACAGATAATAATTATTATTTCTACAAGCGTTAAGCCTGTCACTGCTCTGACGAACGTTTGCATTCGTTCTTCAGTCGTTCGAGATTTTGTATGTAGACTACCAGTGCCCCCCCCTCCCCCCTAAAGGTAAGAGCAATAAAACTTCTGTCGGTAGTTTTTGCACGGTAAAGTCTTTTTTGTGACTAACCCAAGTGGTCTATGAATAAAATTCGGCTAACAACTCAAAAATTCGCTAATATGACTGTTTAAAATGACATTTGAAAGAGTAATAATAGTCAACGGGAACTGGAGAAGAATTAAATTTGGGTACCTTGTATAACTATGATGTATGTACAAGGTAGCGATTTTATTCATGAATTAGTTCTCCTAAAGAAGCCAAATGAACTTTCCTCTAAGTTTATTCAGAGAATTAGTTCATGTAGAATAAATAATAGCGTCGCCCGCTACTCTTAGATGCGATTCACATCGCTAATGTAATTTAATCCTTTGGGAAACGTATAGCTTAGGCCAAGAACCGAGAATGAATAATTATGCATTTAGAGTTACCTAAAATGTTATTTATTATTTATAAAAGGGAGCGAGTGTGGTAATGCTTTATAAACTGGCATGATCTTTTCTGCGTGATCCATAGAGATAATGTACCCCTAAAGCGTAATTAGTTTGGGATGAAAAGCTACACAGCAGTGTGTGAATATTTCATATACTGCGTAATCCACAAAATTTTTCATCAACTAGTGCCTTGGAAGAGAGAGATGGCTATTGCAGTCATGTCTGAGCTCTTTTAACTGAAATAATTTCAAAATAACTTTTTTTTTTTTTTAATATATCATAGAAGAGGGAGCATCGGTCTTAACTGTGTAGGTAAGACATAGTCGCTCCACTCTGGTAATTTGGCTTTGAGACGAACTCTTTAGCCACACACACTTTAAATTATAATATTTGCCATTTAAACGTTCGATCGCTTGTTTTACTTTTCACAGACATTCGAAAATGAATCTGAAAAGTAAAGCGGGCCGAGGTGAGTTTCGAACCCGCGATCTATGGCTTCGTGAGCCAGCGGAGAACCACTAGGCCACGGAAGTCACTAGCAAAATAACTTTAGTTGTTCAAATTTTCATCTGTAATGTGTCAATTTCTGTCAGTTGCATTAAAATATTAAAGATATGGCGAAAAACATTTATTTATGACTATAATTTAAGAACCTGATTAAATTACTGGTATATTACTAAGTGCCTACCTCAATTGCCACTTTTTTATGATTGATGCCATTTTTGATCACCATTCTTCATAAATTCTGTTATTGTTTGTGCTTTGGAAGTGAAATTATAAAATGGTAAATGATAATTTGATCATTAAAAACCTTCTTGCGCATCAATCCCAGAAATAGAGTGTATTTTTATGCGATTCAATAATAAAAATTTTCTTCCTATTTGTTTTTATAATGAATATAATGAAAAAATAATCCGATTTTCTTTTGGGAAAACCACCTACCTACCAAAAAAAAAGAATGATCCTCTCATGGGTTCGAACCCGCACCAACAGTTTGCTAGGCAAGGGTGTAATGAACTGAGCCACGGTGCGTTTCAAATTTATAGTGCTGATGGGGTAGGTATTATGTAGTACGTCAGGTACCTACACCTACACATTTTATTTTTTAAACTGGTCATATCTTAGTTATTAAAAGACCAATTTAAATACTTTTTTCTACTGCATGTAGGTGATTTAATTGTCGTTGCGATTGCTCTTCTAATTTTCACAACCATTCATAATTGAATGTGAAAAAAAAATAAAAAAGAAATTGTGAACCATTTCATCGATTTAATAATTTTATATAAGTGTAAGCTAATTTTGAACAAGCGAAAAACTTTTCTATTTTTCGTTTAAAGTGCTACATTAATTGAGACGAATTGAAGCTAAGACATCAAATTATATGTTAAAGAAAAAAAAAATGGAAAATTTCGGTTCAACTTCTTCAAAAATGGACTCAGAAACAGTTATAGAAATTTACACATTTTTACCCTTTTCCTACCCACGACACTGGCTTATTAATGGAAAATATGCTAATTTTATTGCATTAACTCAAATTGCCAATAATTTTCTTCAAATCCTGTTAATTTGATTTCAAAGTTTTTTTGCCATCTTGCTCATACAGGGGTTCAAAAAATACTAAATTTTCCGAAAATTCAAATGGTCGCCATTTTGAAACGGCTCGGCCGATTTTGCTCAAGTGCAATACCAGACCACTCCTTGTGGACATCTTACTCTCACAAAAATTTCAGTCCCCTAGATTGAAAACTGCGGCCAGAAACCGTGCCTCAAGGACCGGATTTTTGGAACTTTGAAATGACACCTGTAGAAGTAACGTGACTTTTGGAAATTTTTTCAACGAAAATCTAAAGTCATTCTTTTTCAACGAAAATCTAAAGTCATTCCAAAGCTTTACAAGAATCCAAAATTTCGTTCACTAATCTTGAAAGATAAAGCTACAGGAGCGTTTTTAAAATCGAAAAATCGTGATTTTGGAGAAATAAAAATTTATATATCTACATATTATATACCGTGTGTCCCCGGATAGGTGAAACGACTCTTATAAAAGACAAAAATTTTTTGATTTCAATTTTAATTTTTTGGGGTTCAGCCCTGCTTGGCTAAAGAGTAATTTCCAACAAAATTTTAGTTTTGAAAAATCAAGCATGCCTTGGAAATTTCCTAGAAACCGGTTTTTCTGTTGAGTAAAGTGCCTTTTATGTGGCAAAAACGACAAAATGTTATTTGAAAAAGTTGTTCAGAATCAACATTTAGGTCCCTATACCAAATTTCAAAACCAAAGGTCAACTTTTATTTTTTTCATTTATTTTTATGTTTTATTTCACAAATCAAAGAATTTCATTTTGTGACAAAGACTGTCTTGGAAAAACCAAATTGTATCCATAGCAATAGCAATCTGTCAATATCAGTCTTTGTTACAAATGAAATTCTTTGATTTGTGAAATAAACATAAAAGTAAATGTAAAAGATCAAAGTTGGCCTATCATTTTGAAATTTGGTATACGGACCTAAATGTTAATTCTGAACAACTTTTTCAAATAACATTTTGTCGTATTTGCCACATAAAAGGCACTTTACTCAACAGAAAAACCAGTTTCTTGTAAATTTCCAAGGCATGCATGATTTTTCAAAACTAAAATTTTGTTAGAAATTATTCTTTAGCCAAGCAGGGCAGAACTCCAAAAAGTTAAAATTAAAATCAAAAAAATTTTGTCTTTTATAAGAGTCGTTTCACCTATCCGGGGACACACGGTATATCGCGGGCAGGTGAATTTTGGAAAACTACTTTTTCGTGATCTGGAGGTTATGATCGGTGGACATTTGGTGAGTTTGGGTGATTTTCGAAAAGTGATGTCGTTCTCAATAGTGTATTTTTTTGTTAAAAAATACACTAAAAACTCATACTACTTAGAACGGAAACGGAAAATTGAAATGTTATTTTATCCTCATTCAAAAATACAGAATCTAAATTTTTCGTATTATCACAATGACTTGGGGTACCTGACGCTTACTAGCGTTAGTGTCGGTAATACAGTTACTTTAAAACGACTCAAGCGACAGCGCCATCCCCCGCGGGTGGCAAAACCAGTCATCTCCATACTAATTCAATCAGAACTAACTTTTTGTTACCTTATTGCTCATCCTCCTTGAAATACAACCAATGCCAAATTTAAATTAGTAATAAACTCAGCAACAGCAACATATACGTACTCAGCTGATTTCGTTATTGTTCCAGGCTAGTTTCTTTACTCTAACGAAATTTCATTTTCCTGCAGGTACATAATCATGTTTTTACTTATTGTTCTATGATTTGTAAATCATTGATTGGAGTAGTTCAATTACACACCTTCCAATTGTTTGTATTTTTTTCGGGCAGACATGCTTCATTTCATTCAAGGCAATAGTTGAATAAAAAATTTGTTGGATCACACAATATAAATCTGCTAGCGTCTTATAAATTTGAAGAGATTTAGAGATTTATAAAATGTGAAAATATTTTATTACGAAAATATCTCGACCGAGTTTATATCCAAGTTTAATCTAGAATTTTTCATTCAATTTTGTCTCGTAATTCTCAGAGATTAGTGAAACGTTTCTTTCGATCAGATCAAAGAAATATCCGATGATTTTTCCAATTTCCTCGCCGAGTCTTTCTCTTATTTCCTGCCCTACGTATATGTTGGAAAAAAAATAAAAAATCTGGACCGGCTCGGTGAATGAGAAAGCGATTGCATCTTCAGATTACAAAGCCCTTCCGACAACGAATGCGAACAAATAAATGCCCGTACTTGAATATTGTCGGAGAAAATAGGAAGACACTTTCTTAACCTCTTATCGAATCGAAACTTTCGTAAAATTTGGTGTCAGAGAGCAGAAAAACTAGATAACACGAAAGCGCTTCTTTGTAGTGCTTTCAGACTCCACTTTCGGGTCCTGCGAGTCACTTCAATATTGAAAATCTTTCACGTGTTAAAGGATACCTATTGGCTCTTCGCGGTATTGGATTTCACATCCAGGAATATGAAGTTTGAGTTTCGTATCGATTTGCTGAATGGCTAGAATGTTATACGTGTCGGGGTTTTCTATATTTTTGCGGGAAGCATGTAAGTAGTTACAGATACGAAGATAGATAAATTATCAATGTTGTTTTTTTTCAATATTGAATACATTGAATGATAGTAATGATACTAGCCTGCATTTAAATTTTAGTGATTTTTATATTGCCAATTTTTGTCATACTGATTCGCGATGTAAATGAGGATGTTACCAAGTCAAAATTCTAGGGGAACGAATTTCAGTATAATTATTACTATAAACGCAATGTGTTGAATAAAATCAATCGTTTGGCCCGCAAAGACCGACTCGAATGACCTGGGACAGCCTGAATATTTTTATCTTTTAATTTTCGATGGATTAAGCGCCGGTTGAACAAACGTAAATTAACAATATCTCAGATAATTACCTACTGATTTTAAAGTGCATTTTTTGCAATTAACTCTTCATAAAGGGAGTAACACTTATTTTCAGCAATATCAGGCAAACATTTTGATAACACGGGGTACTTCAACATCAGTAATTATCTGACAGATTGCAATTTACGTTTGTGCAACCGGAGCCAAGACCAAGATATCGGAGATTATGTTCAGTCAAGTAATTCCACACGACGGCGGTTCTGGGAAATGATCTGTTGTCTTGATTTTTGACACTCTGTCGAATATTCGATACCTTTAAGGTATGCACACACTGGCGCGAATATATCGGTGCGACGGCGAAATTTTCGCCTCGCGAAATATTCGTCGACTCAAGATCTGCGGCGTATATAGAGAAACAACAAACTGACGCGATAATTTCGCTTGGCGATAACGAATTTCCAGCGATTTTATTTCTTTCGCGACCAGCCGCGTTTTCTGTCGTTCTCGTTGCGAATCTAAGATGGCTTTATACTTTAAAAGACGGTTTTTGTCATTTTCAATTTATTTTTTCATACCAAATTGAACTATTTCCTGTCCTGTAATAAAAATGCCTTACCTTTCAACTTGCTCATCTTCTAAGGCAGCGAATAATAGTATTGCTTCTTCTTCAGAGCTTGAAGAATCCATCTTTCCATATATCAAGACATAAAATATCTTGGTGAAATTTTCGCACAAGAAATTTTAATCCATTTTTAAAAGAGACACGAAATTTAAATAACTTTGTTGCGCGAATTTATTAGCGCAAATGTGATAAGAGAGACGAATTTCGTTACCGCCTATGATGCGAAATATTCGGTTCGTTTTCGCAGCGAATTATTTCGCGCCAGTGTGTGCATACCTTTAAGGTAGACAGACGTATCGATGTTTGGCGTTATAAATTCACGTTGTATCTTGTAATGGGTATTCAATTATTAGTAACACTTCTGTCCCAACCAGGACCGTAGCCTAGATTCAAATGTTAGGAAGGGCAGACAAATGTTTTGGAAGGGAGAATTAATCGAACATTTGCATATTTTTAGATGTTGCTGTTGGTTTATCTAATCGTTTAGTCATAGTGACTCGCGATCCAAATCCAACCGGTGGGTCTGGGGGTATGGAATATCCCCAGTGAAAGGGTTCGGGGAAATCATCCCCCGGAAAAATTTTTAGAAAAATTACCTACTCATAAAGTCTTTATTTAGGGGCATTTTACATGCGTACGCATTAAAAAATAAATAATAAAAAATATTGTGGAATGCTTGTAACATAAATAAAAAAGGAACTTTCCGTTCAGACAACAGCCTCATAAAAAAAAAACATTGGGGCTGGGATTGGTCTTCTATGATAGTAGTAGCGAATACAGGCAATTTTTCTAAAATTACCTAATCACTTAGGGTAGATAATCACTTAGGGTAGAATGACCTTTGCCTATCTCTTATGCTTGTTGCGGAGTGCTATTGGTATTTTGATTTTCTACAAGTTTTTCTGCTTGCCTTAGAATTTTTTTTAGTCATTCGGTGTTCTGATATTGCTTATTTGTGATTTTACTGATAGACGGAGAGCTGGCGGCCGCGAGGTACTATGATCGTACCTCCGACTGGAATTTTGTGAGGTGGTTGGCGGAACCATCAACAGGTGTCATCCGCAAGGATTCAACACAAAACCTCTGCAAAAGACACGTCAGACGACTCAAAGTCGAAAAAAATTTACCCAAAAAATGTTCGTACCTCCGACTGAAAATTTACGTATTACTTGTTTCAAGGTCATAGATGAAGTATGTAATTCGCCAGACGGCAATTTTCCTGAACTTCTTTTTATATTTTCCTTTATTTGCCAGGAAGGGCGAAATATATTTCAGTCAGAGCGCCGCCCTGCCTCCCCCCCCCCCTAGCGACGGCCCTGATATCAACTGACTAATACCACCATAGTTCAACAATTTACACCATCAAGAACCAAAATAGAAGAAAGTCAGTCCAATCAGGGAATGAGGCACCTCAGAGTATACCCTGATGACTACAGCATAAGAATAAAAGTAATGAGCTGGGTAGCTTAAAAACAAGATAAAAGCCAAAAACCGAAAGAAGAAGGGCTTGAAAATTTTTTGTTGACGTCATTTGATAGACAGTAGTTCGTTAATACAAAACCATGCTCTTCTAACTTTCATTCAATTTCATTGCACGATGTAAGAAATATTACGTTTTAAATAGAGCAATTCTTAGATGTCACCCGATATTTTGGGAACTCCTTTAAGGGAATCTGTACCATAAGAGAGAGAGAGAGAAAAGGCAAGTATACTCAACGATTAATAAATGAAAGAGTGAATGCAGGTCGCTTGAGTATAAATCACGTATAAAGTGCAATCACTAGCCTGTTAAATACGGTCGGAGTGTTTCTCCATCGCCCTAACAGTTGTCATGCTGACAGTGCTCGAAACTCCAACCAAGAGAACCTCCACACAAATAACAACAGAGCCAGCAGAGTACCAGAACAAGCACAGCCACGTGTTTCGCTCTAATATGGGGCTCATCAGTGTGCTGCATCCGTACCACATCTGACAACCGTGTAAATTTTACCACCTTCTTACTACTGTTCAAATCTGCGTTGAATAACCAAACCTGCAATCTGGAAGGGTGAAAAAAAGTATACCGGCGAGACAAACAGTGCATAGAAACAAAAACCAACCCTACTGCCAGCCACCAGCACCAGCAGGAGCAGCAGGATCAACTTCGGAAACTTTTATTCATTCATATACAGGGTGAGTCATCTTTATCTTCAGGTGCTTATATTTCGCAAGGGATGTGAGTTACTGCAAAACATTTCAGACAAATCGATGGTCTCAAATCAATACCTCGTAAGTCTATTTTTTTCAGTTTCAATAACACGTAAGTCATTTTAAAAATTAAGAAAAAATATTTATACAAAATCACATATTAAATGTGAAAATTTTATATGGAACCGCCGCTAATTGAAGTAAAATAAATTAATTTGATTTCCCAAAAATCTACATTTCTGACTTACGTGGTATTGATTTGAGGCCATCGAAATGTTACTCGGTTGGAAGGGGGACATCTTTTGGCGGTATATCTCCCCACCCCCGGCTTCCCCCCGCGGGGGGAGGGGGAAACTTTTTATTCTTAAACGAAAACCCCTATTTTTTTCATGAATTTCTGTTCCTAGCGATAAGGAAAGAAATTTTGGTTTGAAAAAGTTTCCACGAAAATGTCATTTTCGGCCAATAAATCGCGTCGGATTGAATTTCCCGTTTTTTTTTTTGGGTGAACTTGATTTGCCGCTGGATGAGGGAGAATTACCAGGGAAATTGTCATTGGCGAGGAAATGAAGTGTTTCAACATGGAGTGCGTCTTCATCCCTAAATAACATTCTCTGGAAACATTTTTTCTCAGAAAATCTCCTATAATCCCATTCTTGACTAAGCAACAAAACTACGTGTAAAATTGCGTTTTCTTTTGTCAATTATTCAGTACAAAATAGATTTACAAAATTAATTTCTTTGACAGAACGAGAAAGTAACAGGACAGTATGATAGAGACTTTCATTGTTAAAAAAAAAAAAAAACGCACTCCATGTTGAAACACTTTGCCTCCTCCTAAATGACATGCAGTTTCCCTGGTAATTCTCCCTCATGCAGCGGAAAATTAAGCCAAAAACTCAAAAAAAAAAAAAAAAAACCGGGAAATTCGATCCATCGCGATTTATTGGCCGAAAATGACATTTTCATGGAAAATTTTTCAAACAAAAGTTTCATACCTTATCGCTAGGAACTGAAATTCATGAAAAAAAAATAGGGGTTTTCGTTTAAGAATAAAAAGTTGCCCACTCCCCCTGCGGGGAAAAGCCGGGGGGTGGGGAGATTTTACCGCCAAGACATGTCCCCCTTCCAACCGAGTAACATTTCTCTGAAATGTTTTGCAGTAACTCACATCCCTTTCGAAATATAAGCACATGAAGATTAAGATGACTCACCCTGTAGAATCGTACATACCTAGAGGCTAGTCCGCGTCGTTAATACCTTATCTTTAACTTCGTATAAATTAATAATAATAAATATCATTAAATATACATTTGAATAAAATCAAAGGTGGTATCCATTTGATAAAATAAATAAAAATAGGAGTTAAAGGAAGAGAATCAGCCCCCAAACAACCCCTGTCAATATTTTAATTTCAAATCAGATTCTGGAAGAGTATAAAATAGTGAAACTTATCTAATTAAACAACACTCGTCTTTGATGACCCAGAAATTAGTTCTAACTCTAACCCCGCGTATAACAGGCACAATCCAATTTAACTTCAATATTGATGCTTTTTAATTAAATTCATGCAACCCTATAATAATTATTATTTGATTGTAAATTCAATTACAAAACCAACGATCGATCGAGTTGATTAATGTTATTATTTATTTTCTCTCTGAAATAATATTTATTTGTTTATACAAAACTGTTGTATTACTGGATCATGGATCGTACAAATTAAACGTAACAAAACTAACGGCTTCTCAAGATTAATTAATTATTATTATTGTGTATTAATTACGTCCCTCGTATCTTTCTGTATTCTTAATTCATCAGCAGAAGCATCGTATCGCAGCATGATAGATGTATGCTTTCGCTTGGAAAATTAATTATGAAAACTTCCAGCTGTTGAAAGGTGAAGGAAACTATCTATAAACAACTCGTAAATTCAAAACATGCGGTTGGAATAAAATATGACTTTACTGATTTCGACGATTTTGATCTAGACCATCCTTAACACCGGAAGGTGAACCACCCACAGCACACGCTGCTCTAGGAAAAAGTACATCAAAACGAAAATATCTTTAACAGGATATCTTTAACTGTCAGATATTGTGAGATGTGATGAATTTTTAAATTCAATATTCACAGCGTACTTACTTGCATATTATCAATCAAAATCCGTATTTTTTGGAAGTGTTTTTTATCATTTTTATATTATTATTTATTTAATTTTATTTATTTAAATATGGATAATAAATACACGGTGTCACTAAAAGATCTTTACAACTTACTAGGTACCAAATGTTCCTCGGATGAAATTAAGTCAATTTAAGTCAACTTTATCTTTGTCCTAAGTTGCTTATGGTTTGGTCACCAGGAGATGTCAAAGTATCAATTCTGAATAGGTTTCACACCCTTTGAACTTCTACGCCAATGGAATTAAAAATATTAAAAAATCCAGTGTAGGTTATGTGATGTATTAATTTATAAAGGAACTTGAAGTGTACGGCGCAAGCGAGAACGTTATAAAAAGCCTGCGCCAGCCAGAGAGAGAAATGGGGGGTCAGTCATGTTTATGTTAAGTTGGGGACAGAATGTAATTATTTTACAATAAAATAAATGGTGTAATTATATCCAGAGGGTGTGATTTATTATCCCCAACATTACAGGTTAATACTAATTAATATTAATTAATTAATATTCTACAAAAAAGGCCTTCTTGATTAAAGTCGCCTAATCTTATTTTATCGAAAATGTATCGGCTAAACACAGCTCGGTATTTAAAATTTTTTTATTCCATTGACGTAGAAATTTGAAGAATGTGAAATCTAAAAAACTCATGTACAAAGCCAATGAATTCACACGTCATGAGTAATTTTAGTATTGCACTTTTTGTCCCATAAAATCATAACGTCATACAAAATTTGATTAAAATCGCTTCAGCGGTTTAGCTTTTATAGTCAAAAATAACAATTTAAGAATTGACATTTTGGCGTCCTCTAGTGGCGAAACCAAGCAGCTTTGGACAAAATAAGTTGACTTAAATCGACTCAGTTTCTCCCGAGGAACATTTGATAATGAGCTGCAAAGTCATTCCAGGGACATGATATCTATATGTATAATTATGTAAAGCAGAATAATTAGTCCGATTCGCTGCTACCTTCCGGTCTTTGCATGATGAAGTTAATTTTCATAATAAACTCTTCACCTGGTTCTAGTTTACGTGTTTCCCGTGCTCTTCCGATCGAGATCGTAAACATTTTTTCCAGTTCGTCGGCGGCTAACCATCGTATATTCTTCTCATTCTGCGGCTTTGTCTCATCCTTGCAACGACTCCAAACGCGAACAGTCCTTGACATCGGCTTCTCTATTATCATGTTCCTGCCCTGCATCACGTGTTTCACCGTTATAATATCTCCATGGTGCTGGTATATCCTGCAATGAGATAATAAAAAATTTGGCGAAACAGTATTTTGATAAAAATTAGTAGGTAAATCTGAAAAATAATCAATCGTTGCTAATCAGTTTAAATATAGTCCAATAAAGTCTAAAAAGTCATACGTATCGATTAAGAATACACATCCTTTTGATAGTTCGATTTATTTTGTTTCATGTACGTGTTTTTATAGTAACCGTCCAGTTTGTCTAAACACTCCATCCCGCAAAAATAAGTATACGTCAACATTGGTTTTGAATGAGAATTAAATGCACAACACAAAGAATAGAGTGTCATTACGTGAATAAATTTTATGTAGTTGTCAGTGGCTCTCAAACTGACGTAAGCGGTTCAATTCATTTTTTGAATGATTCCTTCAATAATAATTACGCTCGTTCACAACTTGACAATTAACTGTTTGACATTTTCTGGTGAAATTAAAAATATTAATTCGGACGGTTAGTAAGACGTCACATCTGACTTTTTAAAGTTAATCCTACTATATTATTATTTTAATGTCCGGCGGGCACTGAAATACATTTTTTATACAACCTTAAGACCAACTGACTGCTTTGCGCAGACGCTTTATTCTAAATAGATTGTGAAACCTCACTTCGCGGCCGTCGTCAATGGCAACGACAGCGCTATACCATGAAATGTGTTTCAAACATGTAGGTAAATTTTATTTACTGGCAACAATGAAATTTATAAATTTGTGTTTTCAAAACACAATTGCAGATAATTTTTTTGTGTAAATTTTGGTCATGAAATCCTCCAGAGTCATCGAGATCGCTTTGCCTGGGTGGCGATTTTTCGCTCAGTACTCTCAAGAATGATTTCGCGGCCTTGTTATACAAATAATTTTCTAAGATATGAAGGAAAATATAGTTTGCCAGGCTTACGAATTTCAGTAGCTGCTTGATTTAAAAAAAAAATTACAAACTTTATTTACCTTTCGATAGGATGTTGAATTATAACATCGGAATCTTGAACGGATAATTTGGTTGAGCTTTGTCCTGGATCGTTGTTATCGTATAGGCAGCCATCCAGGCCTTGGATCCGGATATCTTTCACGTTCGGCACTTTGATATAAGCGAGCAGTAGGTAGTCGAATTTGAAGGCAAAATGCGGATCGGTGTTCATTAAAGTGATTTCAGAGTTGAGTCTCTTATCTAAGAGAGTAAGTTTCCAAATTATTTTGAACCTGTAAAGCGGAGCAATAATTATTGTGATTTAAGATTTGAGAAGCTCCAAATCTACTCACTTATAACACCAATGCGACCTGGTATCGCAACTGTCGACCAGACTGAACACGGCCTGCACATCTCCTCGTTCCAACTTCGTCGGTCCCCTTTCTACTTTCCACAGGACCTGCCGTGCGAATCCGTGTTTGATCCCAAACTCCCAGTCGCCGAGCACGGGGAAAACATGCACGATTCCGCCCTTGGGGAAATGAAACTCGTCATACCAGGACCCGCGTCCGACGAACAGTTGTTCCTTGTTGTGGATTCGCCATGAGGTCACGATACCTCCCTGAAGGTTGACGGCGCACGACGTGTATTCCCCTCGATTGAGAACTATCACGTTGGACGATGAAAACCAACCGAACATGACTGACTGTGTTTGAGATGTTTGGGGTAGAAATAGAAATGGATAGGGCCGACCATTTAAGATCTCGTAAAAGTTTTTATAGGAGATTGACGTGAGGACAATAATTTCTGTCAAATGGATGCCAAAAAATTAGGGTACCTGTATTACCGACACTGACGCTTGCTAGGGTAGTGCATTCTCGAGCTGCGTTCAGTTTGCAGACTGTTGACACTTTTTGCTCTGTTCGGCTTTCGCACACTCCTTTGACACTTTTTGCTCCTTTCACTCGATTTTTCGAGTACAAGCAGGGGAGTCAAAAGGAGTATAGGTAACTCTAAACCGGCCCGTTTTTGAAAAAAAAAGACCTTAAGCGCCTTGAATTATAATGCAGGATTCTCACTGAAATAGACGCATTTGGTCGACGACACTGAGACAACGACATCTATTGGTTCGGGGACCTAACACCAAAATTAGTATGCGAATTGGGTTAATTTCTTCGATATCAATCTACACAACCCCGCTGAAGTAATTTTGACTGTAGTTTCATTTTATTGTTTAGAGTAAAGTGAACGAAAGTAATTGTTTAAATCGTTTGTTAGGTCCGCCCCGAAACGCTAGATGGCATTATTTTCGCCGCTTTAGTTTCCTGTAGCTTATAGGGTATTTGTCCTCACTGTGCGCTATTCAATCTCACTGCGAGTTTACAAGCCGCACTCACCTTCGGTAGAACTAAAAGTTAACTGCAAAAAATGTCAGTTTTTTCATGAACGTATACAACCGTCTATAAAAATTCATACAATTTGTTATTATAAGTCGGCGTGTTTTCTAAACATGGTCAACTGTTGCTGCGTTAGAGGATGTTTCAACGATAAAAAGCGCCAGTGTCGGTAATAAAGGTATACTCTATCAGTGTCGGTAATACAGGTACCCTACAAAAAATGAGTTTGAAGATAATGGATTACGTATTTTTTTATTATTATTCCTTTAAACTTTTCGAAACGGTACCAGCAGAGCATATCGTTGCTCCTGTTTTTGTTATTTAACTATTATATAATATATTGCATTGTTAATTGTCTGGCATTTATATAAGATAACGTTGTCCATTAAAATTATCAAGTACAACAATTAGTTGCATCGTTTGAAATTAACCACACAGTAAATAAATATGGAACTTAGTGTTGTAAAATTTCCCTTCTGTTCAGGAAATTTCCTTTTGAAAAGAAACGTTTCTGTAATGTAATAATGTCGTTATTGGCTACTCGTGCTCTAGCTCTAATAGTAGTGACTAATGTTCTGTTTGGAAATGTCATCGAACGGCAAATTTGAGGAGCGGCATGATTGATGACTTCGTTTCGTTGTCGAATTCAAAGAGAAAATCGTTCCGTATAAATGCCAAAAATACTGAAGGCGAAATAATAATTGTTTCAAGGTCTGACTTTGGAATTTTGTAATGTGCATTAGCCAGATCGGGCGCTTTTTACGTGTTGTTCTATAATAAAAAATAAAAAAATACGAGGGAGAAAAATATTCATTCTCCATCATAAATTGTAATGTTTATTTGAAGCTTTATTACTTCTAGTATTCGCAGAAATAATGCCTTTTTTATGTAAAAGTTGAAAATTCAGTGCTCTTATTTTATCTACTCGGTAAAGTTTTTTAGCGAAACGTTTGACAACCTCGCAAACTATTATTCTATTTTCTATCAACAAAACACAACTTGTTAAAATTCTTGACTAGCTGCTCAATTTGATGGGGGCCATCTGTTTTCCCCAGCGACGTTTGGACTGCCATATAGTGACGTGGATACATACTTGTAAAAAATTAGCTTATTGTGGCGTAACCATAATCCTTGGGAAGGTCTCCTGTGCATTTTAAATCTAATATTTTATTTAAGTGGTTGTAGGTAAACATAGAAAACTTTCTTGAGCAATTTTCTCATGAGAATGTAGTTTTTTTTAATACCTACTTGATACAGTTTTCTTTTTTTTCAGGAAGTACTTCACACAATATGTCAGCCCAGTGGACAAGTGCTCAGGATTGTGATATTCAAGAAAAACGGAGTCCAGGCCATGGTTGAATATCCTTTATTATACAAAATGAAAATACATCACTTTCTATAGGCTTAATTCCGCTCGGTAAAAAAGGTAAAAGATGCGAACTGGTCGTTGAAAATTTGGCCTAACTTTTCCTGTTTTCATTTTATGACTTTATACCCTAAAGGTAGTTCGTGAAAAAAACATCTTAATATTCAAGAATTCCGCTATACGGTAACTAGCTTGTTGACATCGAACTAAAACTTCAATATCACACAAATAATGTACCTATACCTAATAGAGAAATAGAGAAAAAATTATGAATAATAATACTTATAAACATTGCAAATACGTAGATCAAACGGTATTATGTTTATTTGACAAATTTCCATTGATAATAGTACCTAATGTTTAACACAAAATAATCGAATTCGAATCATTAGTGCAAGACTCCATATTCACGATACAGAATTTGCATACAGTTTGTTGTGTAACGGTCATTAATTACCTGCATGGAGTATTAATAGATTGAGCAGATTAGAATTCCTTTGTGGAGTATACTCTAGGACCTAATTTATACATGCCCAGTAAATTATATAACAGTAAATAAGCCAATATAATGCATACGCATGGGTGGACGAATATTTGAGTATTTCAGTAAATTGGAAAACCTCATCAGGTAGTCTCTGTACGTCATGTTGTAAAAAAAAGAGTCAACGTTTACTATGCAGTTATAAGCCTAACGGCTTAATAAGTGTTAGGGACTAAATTATGCACTTTCATGTTTACTGAAAAATGTATAAAAATACATACAATTTACTATAATAACCCACACTTTGTAACAAGCTCATGATATATTTATATCAATTTTTTTCGTTCATTTGCTGGTATCGACGCTGGTATGTTCTTACTTTTTATTTTCATCGGAAATACCAGAAATATCATGTTTTGCATTGATTATCATTAAATTTCAATGGCATGTGTGGTTCACATAGAAGGTGAACCACGATAAAAATGACGAAAAAAATAATTTCGGGATATCTTTCCAAGTTTAGAATTGAGCAATAGCAGCTTATAGTTCTAAAAGAATCAAATAAACGTCTCCCAGTGATATTTTTGGATTTTTGACCCGGCAGTGGTAGCAGCTCGAAAATAATTAAATAAATTAAATGGAGTTATACAGCTTTAGCATTATAATGAAATGGAAATAAGATAACTATCGATGACCTAATTAAATTAATTTGAAAAAAAAGATAAATTGTTAGGTATAGTCCAGTGCATTTGGAAGTCAACCCAAAAATTTCAGACACATTTTTTTCTTTTTCGAAAGGGTCTTAACCCTGATTTTTCGCATTGTCCAAATTGCCTCGTCCGCCGCCATCTTGGATTATGTTTTTTTTTCAATCTCTCATATCTCGCGTTCTGATCATCCCACGGCAATCGTTTTTCAGCAAATTTCTCAATGTACTGGTACAAAGTTATTAGCATTCAAAGTTCAAACTGTTTTGCCAAAAGTACTTCCGCCCGGTTCGTCCACGCGTAGCTCTTTTCCATCAGTGCATTTGAGACCCTCATCGACGGTTTACTAATATAAACTAGACTGAATTTCCAGTACCTATTAAAAAAAAACATACCGATTGGTTGATTCCTCGTCCTCCTTTCCACGCGCGAAGTCGCACTGTTTATTACGGTGCTATACTTTGAAGCCTTTAATATTCGCGCGTCGCGCTGTGGCACGGTTGCGCTGTATTTCTTGCTTTTGTAACGAATATATGCAAATTATGAGATCAAAGCCATATTCGTTAAGTCTGTACTAAGGACACTCGTTTTAATTTAATTTTTAGGTATTCAGGTATATTTTATAGGTGTTTTTTAAAGGGGGATTCTTGCTCTGTAGAGTGGCACGGCAACATGACGCGCCCTTTATAAATAAATATTTATACGAGATACATCACTTACATTTCAAGCAACTAAGGAAAAAATCCGATCATCGTTTTCGACGGTTATCCTGAAGATGGTTAGAACTCGAGCACAAAAATCGCCGAAAGACCCGGGCAGGTAAAAGGTGGACGAGCAATCGATATTATTTTCAGCGAGTTCACTTTTTCGTTTTCGAAGACATCGCAAAAACAATTTCTGGCCAACGAGCTCAATAAAAAAAATTCTTCGCGATGTTAAAGAAGCCCTTGAACAATGTTGGATTCGAAGTGAGACAGGCTTGGGAGAATGACGTGGTGGACATCGTTAGAATGGCAATTGAAGTGGCTCCAAGATTTGATTCCGCCATAATCGTGGGAGAGGACACGGATCTGCTCGTGCTCGAAAATGTATTTTCGAACAGCGTCACGTACTTTTCATGTGTCGACATCGTGTCTGCTATCTGCGGAGTGGGAACAAATAAATTACATTAGAAAAAATGTTTACCTTCGAGAAAGAATAATTTCGGAAAGTCACCCCCGGACAGAATAACATTGCTGCAACTGGGGGAGAGTGTGTGGATTGCACTGTACGGAAGGAAAGAATCCGATGCTTCATTTATCAATTCAGATATAAATTGTGTGCATGTTCAGGTCTCAAAACAATCTGAAAAAACTTAAATCGGAAAAAAGTTAAAAGAATTTGAGGAAAGTCAAAAAATCTTGCCGAGAAATTTCTTAAATCGTACATTCTAACCAAAAATGTCTTTGGAATAAATCTGAGTATCTTAAAATTTAAGTAAAATACGTGTTCTTAGCATATTTGATTTAACGAACATGTCCTGTATCTTAATTAATTTGCGTTATTATAGTAGTTACAAAAGCGAGAAATGCAGCGCGAACCGCGAACGTGTCACAGCGCGAGGCGCGAGTATTAGAGGCTTCAAAGTAGCACGGTAAGTCATAAACAGCGCAACTGTTAGCGTGAATTGGCGGGCAAAGATTTTTTTCCAAATACTGAAAATTGAGTCTATTTTAAATTCTTATTAGGCCTCAAATGCACTGGTAAAGAGCTACGCCCGGAGAAACCGGGAGGAAGAACTTTCGGCAAAGCACTTTGAACTTTGGATGCTAATAACTTGTTACCAGTCTCCAAGTCTCCATCGAAGACCCACTAAGATCACCAAAAAATAGGAAAATATATCTGAAATTTTTGGGTCAACTCCCAAATGCACTGGACTATAAAGGCAATACGAGCTATAGGCTTCCATAAAAATAAGTCAATTATTTCAAAATAAGACGAACGATGAAGAACGTTCTATCTTTCTACTGAAATTCTCCTTAAAATGGTGTCTTGAGGTAGCGGGTGCTATTTGAAATTCTCAAAATATTGGTGCATGGCTGAGAGTGAGAGGGAAAAACCTAAAATTCATTAGATATCAATTTTAAACTTTCTTCTTGATATCTAAATAGACCAGCCTGGTTCAGAAAAAATCATGTTAATATAGGTTAAGGGTTGATACTTTTGGAATGAACACAATCTATAAAACTGGCTACAGAACTCTAAGTAAATGCAAGCACTTGCGATCAATTTTTTATTTGACAGCCAGGATAAGTAATTAATTAAAGAAAGGGAAAAAAGTATGGGATTGTTATTATATATGGTTTTAATATTATTATCGTTGCCTTGTGTCTTGTCAGCTGTAGAACCCTGCAACTCTTCTCCTCGTTTTTCTAATAAAAGGTCGCGTGCGACGTGTTTTTCCGGGCTCATCAAGAAATGCAGTGGCGTAGTCTGAAAATGTCTGGTACCTATTATTTTTATTCCTGCTGCATGATCAATTTAACGATAATAAATATAGGACAGTACAAACGTGTCCTTCAGGCTGATATTTCCACTGGTTTGGATTTTGCTACTAATAAAAAAGTCATTTTAAACCACTGTCAAAAATAGGCCAGTCTCGTTTCGTATAATGCAGATATGTAATATTATTTCATAACATTTCCTGTGTCGAACCTCAAGCCCTATTGAATTATGTTGTACATTTATTAGGGCTGTATTAACATCAATTATTAGACATTAATTAGACCTGGCGGTTCCCAGACCTATCTCACGATAACTTAATTATTATTTGCTAATTACCCTAGCAATTAAGAAGCATTATTGGCCAGATATGTTTACAATTATTCAGGTTATTATCAGGATGCCAATATTTGCTCAATTGCGGATTAATAAAAAGGTGCATACCTACTTAATGATGTTTTAGGTAATTTTTTCTTCATTAGCTTCTTTTTCATATAAAATTTGCTAGTGTGTTTTTTCCGATACCTACCTAGTAAATTTTTACTTTTTTTTTATTCTTTTTCAATTTGCGATACTTTTAATCACGAACTAATACTAAGTTTTTAAAGCTGGAAAAATCCTTCTCCATTTATAAATTGGCCACTACGATCATGGAGAGCAGAAACTTTGATTTTACTTGCACTAGAGTCGTGCTCGCCTGCATGAATTCCCTGTTCAGTTCCGCCTATGACGCGTTCATTAATTAGCTCGATGAAATTCTGAGTGGCTTGGAGGAATATTTTATAATTAGTTCTTGTTCTGTTCAATTATTTATTTCAATTAGCTTAATGCGGTGATTAAAATCGCAGGGCTTCCAGATTTGTTTGCAGAGGTCCGGTCCCCTTTTGTCCTCTCTTGCTCTTGGTAAAAATTTAATTACGACATAATCGGGGTTTTACGAAAGTTCTTGATGAACGGCAGGAATTGATAATTCTGTTTGATGAAGTTTTAAACAATAGCAAAAACGTTTTCTTGGGCCTATTAAGCTTTAAATTTACACAGGCTTTGTTTTGTAACTTTTAGGGCTTCCACAATATAAAGCTTGCATGATAATCTAACTTTCGTGTCTTGATAATTTTCTATTTAGCCTTTATTAAAGGTAAACATAAAATACGTTTTTGTTTATTTTATTTATTAATTATTTTAATAGGTCAGGGTCGCCAATTCTTTTTTTCCTGGGGCATGGATAGTCAATATTTATTGGCTGGTTCTCAAACTGTTATTTGCGTTTTTGAGTACAATCGGTTTCAATTATTCAAGTGAAATAACGTACGTATGTTGAGAACCGCTGAATCTGTGTCTTTAAAATCTTTCACTGAACTAGAACTATTTATTATTTTAGATAGTATTATACAATAACGTGATTAACCTTTGGCTTAAAACTAGCAATTCTATAACGACTTACTATTTGATTATGACATATAATTGGATTGTTTCCTTAACACTGAACACGTTCGAAAGCATAGAAGCGGCAGTGAGGGCCAAGGAAGCTTTGAACGGCGCCGACATCTACTCTGGATGCTGTACGTTGAAAATCGACTTCGCCAAGGTGAGTTGTCAAAATCATTTTAAACATACGGTTTATTTTTAAGTTGATGTCTACATCAATAAATCACTTATCTAGTTTAGTTATTATTTATTAATAGATGGACGAGAAGGTTTCGCTCAAGAGTATATTAAGAGGTTTTTAATCCGTTCTCGAGTGGTAATTTTTTGCTGAATTTGACAGGTATATCAGACGGACATTATTCTGTTTTCCTATTCCTGTTTTTGGACTTAAACCAGTCATTTTGGGAGCTTTGTGGGATTCATCTTATATCGAGGTAAAACTAATTGCGTATTCTAAAGCATTTTTCAAGACGAGCTTTTCGAATAAACACAATCTGAACGGCTCGAAACTGGTAAAAATATTTTACCCATAATTTGTTTCTAACTGGAACGGTCATTGGATGAAAATTTGATTTATTTAATGTTTTTACTATGTATAGAAATAATTCAAACAATGAAGTAATTTTAAATGAAAAATTATAGGAGGGGGGGGGGGTTACAAAATTTCATTTATGTTAAATTAAAAAAATCAACAACATATTATAATGAATATTTTATTGAAATATTCCTAGAGGAATTATTGTATTTTTATGACATTTCTGTCAGTGCATAAATGAATACTTATAAAACTTTTACAGAACAATAAAAATTCTTTAAAATATAGGTAGGTAAGGTATTAAAAAAACAACATTCTGAGTAGCTACCTAGAAAATTAATTGCGTACTTTAATGAGGTGGTGGTTGTGGTATATGAATGTTGAGACGGTGAAAGGTTTTCTGTCATACAGAATTCGTTTCTTGGAATCCTATTAATTTAAAACCTCATTACTGATTTCTGTAATAAGAAAAATAATGAACGTCGTAATTCCATATACTTCAAAATAATGCCTCCTTAACTTCGAGACGTGGTGAAGGGATTTTCATCAAAACGAGTCTTTTCTTCTAAATTATCATTAATATTAAATATGCCTACTGTTAATAAACTGTAAAAAGTTAATAAATAAATGAGTTAATAAATTAAATGAATAATAATACTTAAAATGCGATAAACCGTCTTAAATTTTTTATACCGAATATTATAGTATTAAGTATAAAAAAAAGAACACCGGTTTGCATCGGCAGACCGTCCCTAGGAAATTCTATGCAAATGTGAATACATACCCCCTAATATATGTATCTCCCCGACTCATTTTAGAGCAAAATTGTATGAGAGTTTTTTGAAGGCCCTTGTATGATGAAATCGTGCAAAATACAATAATTTTCATTCGGCCTAATAAGAGATATTTTGAAAAACGTTTTCTAAAACAGCATTTTAATTTCACAAATTTCAAATTTTAGAAATTTTTTTTCAAAATATCTCTTAATTTTCCTGAAAATTATTGTATTTTGCACGAGTTCATCATACAAGGACCTTCAAAAAACTCTCATAGAATTTTGCTCTAAAATTAATCGGGGAGATGATTTGCATAGAATTTCCTATTACGGCGAATTATGAGATATTTTGGGAAACGTTTTCTAAAACAGCATTTTCATTTTACGAATTTTAGAAAACTTTTCAAAATAACTCTTAATCTTAAAATGAAAATGATTCGTATTTTCACGTGAGTCCATCATACAAGGGCCTTCAAAAAAGTTTTGTACATATTTGCTCTAAAATTAATCGGGGACACAATATTGGGGGGTATTAAAATTCGACTATAAAAACACTGGGATCAAGTTGGCTTTTAAAATTTGTTGAAATTGTCAAATGAAAGAGTAAATGACGACTTATACATCAGGTGTCCCAGAATAAAGGGGACATACATCCTGTGGTAGAATATTTACTTGATTTTAAGACAAAAAGTCTCAATGAACCTACCCTTTAAATTGAGTATTAACGAAGTTACAGAGGGTGTTCAATGTTTCAAAAAAAAAAATAAAAAAATGTCTTAAACTGCAAAACGGCAGCTTAATATTTTTTTATGATTTTTTTGTGTTGTTTTTCTATTAAGTAGTCTAATAATTCAGCAATAATTACATGTGTGTAATTTGAACCAGGGTCGTACGGTATATAGGGTCAAACATTTTTTACTGCTCAATTTTCGCGCCACAGGATAAATTTTGGTTTTGACATATTTTACCAAAAGCTAGACATTTCTGGTACAAAAAAGGCATTAGTTTGTTAGGTAAATTCTCAATAGTTTTTGAGATATGACATGGACGATTTAGACATTCGAGAAGGACAAAAAGTTAAAAAGTTTTTTTGGCAATATTTTCCGCAACTTTTAAAAAAATTGACCTGGGGCTTGTTCTCCAGATCCCTCGACTACGAGAAAATCCTGGCCACGTTTCATAGCGTCTTAGCAGCGCAATTTTTTTTGTTTTATTTTATTATACAGAGAGTATCAGCTCGATTTAGACAACAGTAAGGGCCATAATATGTAGGTCTCGTTAAGACGAAACCGAGGACGAAACGTTTTTTTTATTTGAAGTTTTTGCATTATAGCTTGAACATTTTTAGGTTCTTGCCCAAACTGAAGTTAGTTTTGGAAACTGCTTAACTTAAGCTACAACTTTCATATTGAAGTCCATGCAGGTTCTATCTATGTTGGACCCAAAATGGCGGCATTCCTAAGAGTTAGACATTAAATACTTTCAAAAGTGCTTCAGTTTCGGCGAGAACCTAAAAATGCCGAAGCTAGTTCTAAAAAACTATAAACCAGAAGTCGGCCATATTTCAGCAACGAGGGTCCAAATCCAAAAACTTCAAATAAAAAAAGTTTCGTCTTAACGAGACCTACATGGCCCTTACCGTTGTCTAAATCGAGCTGATAATTATCGCTGTTATACTAGACCAATTAATAGAAAAACAACACAAAAAAAATCATAAAAAAATATTCAGCCATTTTTGAGTTAGATAAAAAAATGTAAAGTTTTTTGGAACATTGATCAGTCTGGAACTTCGTTAATACTCAAATTAAAGGGTAGGTCCATTAAGACTTTTTGTCTCAAAATCAAGTAAATACTCTACCTTAGAAATTTTCCCCCTTTATTCTGGAACATCCTGTATAATATGCACCTACAAAAAATATTTATATTATTATTTTCATTAATAAAAACATTTATTAAAAAATGAAATCGTGAATTTTCAGTTTTTTCAGTTTTTTCAGCATATTTCAGCAATAAAAGTATCCTTATATTTTGTCTTTACTAATTTCGTGTTAAGCTTACAATCATAACAAAAATAAAATACCTATGTAATTTCCCACAATCTAACCTACTGTGTATTTTTTTTACGGAGCTTTTGATTTATCTCTGAAATTTCTCATACAATTTTAATGATTTTTTTCTTCACGCATGGAAACCAAACTTGCTGGTCCATTAAATTATCTGGATTTCGAATACAGTTGTAGGATCCATTCAGGGTACGTTTTTACAATAAGCGTTCGGTGGCGCATTCCACATTGAATATGCCCGCCTTTCTTTTAAAAAGGCCCTAAAAGGATCACTTGACGAAGGGAGGAAAACCCTGTCATGTGAACTGCTGGCTGTAGGTAATAATGCGTCAACACTCGAAAAGGGATTATTGAAAAGGGTAGACTGTGATGAAGGAATATCGAGAGAGAGAAAAATCGGGGTGTATTTTTTGATTAAGTAGATGAATTATTATTATTTTAGTTCCATCTCTGGAGCGAGCGATTTTCAATTTCGTGTTACAAAAATATTTATTTTGTTTTACAGAAGGCTTCAAATTATACAGGGTGTTAATTTGAAAACTTGCCACCCCCGAATTCTCCTTAAAAAATTTCTCAAAGAAATCCCGAAACAGGTCAATTTTATAATTTAATTAATTACGTTCTATTGACTAACATTTTTTTATACAGGATGTTCCTTGGCTGAGTAACGACGACATGTCTATTTTTTTTATTGAACACCCTGTATAGTATTACATTTTCAGATTGTCTGAGAAAATCCAGTAAGAATGGTTTTTACAGTTACAGTTACAATTTAAATTGGGTAGCAGGTTATGAGTTATAAACAAATGAAAATCGCAATTTTTCATTTTCAAAGCAGTGTACTGAAATTTAAATTAAATTATAAAATTGACCTTTTTCGGGATTTCTTTGAGAAACATTTTTTAAGGGGAATTCGGGGGTGGCAAGTTTTCAAATTGACAGCCTGTTGCCCGTATTCACAAACGATAATTTCCTAAATAATTACGTAATCAATTACCCCCATCTCATTCAATTGCAAAAAAACTGCATATCTCCATCTCACTCATTTAATTAATTACGTAATTATTTAGGAAATTATCGTTTGTGAATACGGGCATGTATGTGGTAAATACTTTTTAGATTGTAGAAATCAACAAAGTGAAAAAGATCATGGGAGAGGATATTAGTTGTCTATCCTTTTAATTCGTTCATCCTACCTGGTTCTATTTACTTACTAGATGTTATCGACTTTTACCTTTTTCGGTCTGTACCTATAATAATAATAGGTTAGTTAGTGGTAGCAGGAAGAAAAGCAAAGAGAGACATGAAAGAGTCAGTTAAAACAATCCAATAAAACATAATTCTTCTCGTTGAATTGAATTACGTAAAAGAAAAATAATTAACGAGGCCCTCAGAACACTGGTAGCTCCAGCAGACCGCCTAACACACCGGACTAAATTCTTGTGTGAGTGATAATAATGATAACGATAATTTGAGTTTGTGCACGAACCTCGAAGAACGATTATTTCCTCAAATACACACGAGTCTAAATATTATGTAAATGGGAATGTGAGTATCCGTGTTTCCGGTACCTAATATGAATTTCAGAATTACCTATTATGAAGGTGTAAATTACTAAACGGACAGTTGCTTTCATGCACCAACCATGAACTCAAAGTACCTAATGGTAGATACACAATGATGTATAGCTATGCGGTGGTTTAAATGCCGTGCAATTATTTTAGTAATAATACATTATGCAATTATGTGGTTGTATATTATGTATAACAGCGGTAATTGATGCAGTCTAATAATTTATACAATTATTAACCCAAATACATATAAATAATGGAAGCTTTTAAATAGCCATAAGATAAATTTTTATCGAATGTCTCTTCCTTCTGCTGATGGTAAAACGGAAAGCGTTTTCAGTTGTTTAATTGAACTTCAAAGATTTTTTTTTATTCGATAGATCCTATAGACCGCAATGCCTGTAAAAATTTTGCTGTACCATTGATCATATAAGCACCTACTTTTAACAATAATAATAGTCCACTTAAAAAATTGCCCTGCAAATTATAATATTATTATATTTTTTGAATTATTTTCTTGAGATATTGATTCTAACTAAAACTATTTGCTAACCATAAGTAACTTCTCTTAAGTAAGTTTACTTTGTTGCTATTTGATGGTTAGGTATATGAGAATTACATTTGGAATAGAATCTCCAATTCTCCAATATCACTACCGTTTGCTACACAATACCATTGTATTCTTCCGCCCCTCTCCTCATGTCTTTTTAGTACCTACTAATGTATTGGTGTTCGCTTCCGAGTCGTCGAGACGTAGTGTGGCAGGTGTTCTTTTGTGTATAATAGCAGGATCCAGTGCCAGTGTATTTATTCCTTGTTAAAGGACTCCTGCAGGATTCATAATATACATTGATGTTTTAGCATTCTTTTTGAGAATTACAAAGAGTGATTGTTCCCTACGTATTACTTTTTGGAGAATTATCTCGTTTGTGAGTACATATAAATATTATTTTAATCATTATGAAAATTATCGTCATGTAGATAAAGTAAGTTCCATGGGCCTATATCACATTTACGTCTTGAAAATAAAAAAGTAATATTGATTACGCACATAGTAACAACACATTATTTTGACGAGTGTATTAAGAAATTGTATGACGTTTTAATTTTTTTTATTGTGATGTGTACTAGGCTAAAAGTTTGGTCTTGGAGATTTGGGAGGAGTTTCACTGAATTCTTAGTCAAGCTAATAAAAAAACAGACTATAATGTAGTATGATTGGAATAGTTATTTTATTCATTTAATTCACAACCTATCGTAAATATTTGTCGACGAGATTAAAAAAATTAAAAAAGATTAATTTATAAAAAATATAAATATAACTTGTCAGTGTTGATAGACAGCCAATTATTAAAATAATAAACAGACCGACTCGCCGCGCTCTCGTAACTCTTTGTTTACGTTTGCAACTTCTATACAGCGTGTTCAGCTAAGGGTACGGAGCGGCCATATCTCGGTAACTATTGGTCCTAGAGCCTCAAATTAAAAATTTTCCAGTGATAAGTGACCATGAGAAATTCGAGGAAAATATTTTCAAGATGGTCGCACTTCCGGAAATACCTGAAGTTGACACCTAGTTCGTTATTTTAACGGAAACACCCTGTAAAAAATTATATTTTTTAAATGTCTGAAGAAATCGAATACAGGTGGTTTTCACCATTGGAATTTAGATTGAGCGGTTTATGAGTTATAAACAAGTGAAAATCGAAAATTTTCAACTTCAAAGCAGTGTAGAACTAGAACGGCTCAAGATATCTAAAAACGGTTTACATATCCCTATCCTAACTTTTCACGTTTTATCCCAGTATGTAGAGTAAATTTTAATACAGGGTGATGAAAATTATCCGATTTTTCATCACCCTCTGTATTAGAATTTAAACCACATAGTAGGATACAATGTGAAAAGTTAGGATAGGGACATGTAAACAGTTTTTAGATATCTTGAGCCGTTCTAGTTCTACACTGCTTTGAAGTTGAAAATTTTCGATTTTCACTTGTTTATAACTCATAAACCATTCAATCTAAATTCCAATGGTGAAAACCACCTGTATTCGATTTCTTCAAACATTTAAAAAATATAATACTTTACAGGGTGTTCCCGTTAAAATAATGAACTAGGTGTCAACTTCCGGTATTTCCGGAAGTGCGGCCATCTTGAAAATATTTTCCTTGAATTTCTCATGGTCACTTATGTCTGGAAAATTTTTAATTTGAGACTCTAGAACCAATAGTTACCGAGATATGGCCGCTCCGTACCCTTAACTGAACACGCTGTATAAGCAGACTAGGGGTGGTATAGTAATTATTCAATGATGCATGATTATCAGGTTTGTTATTCACGCAATATAAATTAAAATACGCTAGAAGGATCGCCTAGTTATATCAGTGACGTGTCCCAGGATAAGCGAATTTATAGGTATAAATGACAAAAAAAAATCGAGTTGAAATTTGACCATTTGGGGTCCAGGTCTGCTTGATTTGATAATAAATTTTACCTTATTTTCATGTTTAATAAATCAAGCATGCCTTGACAGAAGAATTCTTTTTGTTTTCTGTGTGGGTAAAATCCTCTTCTGCAAAAAAATCAAAAATTTATCGAAAAAAGTTGCTTTGAATTCAAAATTATCCATGCATGCCGAATTTCATAACCATCAGTCTACATCGATTTTTTTACAGTTTTTTCAATCTTTTCCATTGTTTTTTGTTTGTTTCTTCAACTCCATTTTATAAAGTATGAGAATATCTTGATTAGAATGCTTTAGTAATATTGGCTTTAGCTTTTTCTATATATAATCTGAGGCCTAAAAGAGTTCATTAAAATCTAGTATGCCTTGGAAACTAAAGTTTAACAGCCATGTTATAAAGGCCCATTAAGCTAACGGGCAGAATTCTGTGGCCGTTTTTAAAGCCAATATCGACGTCAAATTATTTTTATTAACATTTTTGGAATCCCTTTTATGGCGAGAATCACTAAATTGCTATATTTTTCACGTAAAATCTATAATTTTTGTATAAACTGCATCAGAAATCAGCCCGTTAACATAATGGGCCTTTATAATAACCACTGTTAGACTGCTGCGGTCGGACTTATTAGATTAGGCTCTGGGCCAATTAAAATGATTCTTGGCCAATTAAAATTCGATCGTTGTTGAAATAATTGCCGACTTACCTTCGTTGGGCCGAAGTATTAATTGATGCACTAAAATCTCACCCAGATTTCGTGCGACTGTGGTAACATCAGCAGCATAAAGCGGTACGGTTTAATTACCCCTAAGATATAAGGTACTGGGATGCCAGATGACCTTTTAATTTTGAATAATAGATCTAAAGTAACCTGAACTATAAAGGCATCAAAATTCACTCAGGTTATGAGATGTTAATAATTTCCAACTACTGTAGTATCTACCTACTGAATAATAAAGTTGATCTTTTAATGTAAAGTATATTTATGAATTCTGTTTACAAAATAACTTATTGAAATTCTATGGTTATGAAATTACTAATTAATTGATCCTGAAGTTAATCGTAAAATATCTCATTTAACAGTTTAACTGGTAGAGAAAATAATAGATATCTATGTTTCCTTCACATAATAATTGACAAGTTCATTTCAAGTATTACTTGAATAATAATGGTAATGATTGTATATCAGGTATTTCAAAGTTATTATTAATATAAGTTTTAATTAATAAAACATCAATCTCTCGACAAGATAAGGCAATAGAACGACACAAAAAATCCTAACAAATTTCTCTGATATCACTCTGAGCAATAAAAGGTTATGTCACACTTTGCTTACTGATACGACATTTTGCCTTCCTTGGAATGTCGTGCCGAGACTGGAGAGCGGGGCCCTGGACGAAATCTCAGGATAAGAGACCGTGGTCTCCCTCTGGGGTGGCAGAAAGACTGGTGGACGGTGTCGTGTCCCGTGGGAACACGTGCCTAACTCTGGTAGCGTGGTCGTCCTTCGAGGTTAGATGAAACTCGAAAATATGAGGCTCCGAATGATGAGATCCAGTATTCAGGGGCAGGTAGCAGCAAAACCTTCAGATAATGTAGGAGATTCCTTCCATAAAAGCAGATATTCGGACGTAGAAAGTATGAAAACCAATATGGCGTCTGTGAAGACAGGTGGGGTTCAACTCCGTAGATAGGTTTTCCGACGAAATAAGATAGTGCCCCAATTGATAGGGTAGGTAGAAAAGAACTATAACAATATATAAACTCTATTAGAGAAAGTTTCAGATAGTTTGAACAATTTACTTACCCGATATAATAATCGGTCCTTAGATAAAGAGAAAAGGTAGGGGTGCGACTGGTCACTTCAAGCACCAAGAATGGAAGATGGCCGAGCCTGTTCCAGACTCGCGAAAAGGACCAATCCTTTTGCGCAACTCAAAAGGGTGTTAGTTCATCTTCCGAAACTACATCACAGCGACATCTGTGTTTCTAGTTAATCGAAAAGGAAGATTGTAAGAGAAAGAAGTTACAGATTGTACTACAAGGTAGGGATCTTGAACTTGCCTATTTTAGTTAGTTTTACCACTCGGCAACAGGTGGCGATGTTAGTTCAAAATTCATATTTTCGGAACCTTAATAGCAAGGATTTAGACAATGATATCTTATTTAATAATATTAAATGGAGCTAATTAAAGAATAAAACCTTTAACGACGTTACACACCTCTCTTTACCGGGGTAAGGAAAGGATTAAAGATAAACCAACTGGAAAAAGCACAGGCGTATTTCAAGTTGTTACTATACCCGAAGAAGGGTATGTTTGCGGGACAACTAGGTGACGATAAGCTTAGAGAATATGATTCAGAAATCACGTTCATAAATAACATGAACCTTTCGAAGAAATAAGATAACAATTCTGAACGAACAAACTGTCAACGACATCATTAATCTGTTTCATTGAATGAATAAAATTTCTCTTATATATGCTTACTAAGGTAACATGCAATTTTCAAAGGGAATAGCGTTAGGTTTACTAAGATTACATGCAACTTAAATATTAAGCACTAGGTAATAATAATTCATAAGGTATAAAAATAAAATATTCATGCTTCATTGCAAAGGTAACAAAATTAAAAGATATGCTAGTAACGGTAGTAATAAGATAATTAAGACAACTTTCTTAAACGGTAATTGTTCTTGCCGAACAACGTCGATAAACATAGGAATAATTTCTAAATAACTAGATACGATGATACGATAAGGTATGGTTAGATAATATAAGATAAGATAGATAATATAAGATAAGATACATACTAAGATAAAATTAGATCTCCTGAGGTGGGCACGGTTTCCTCCTTTGCCTTTAGATGGTGTTTCCTTGACCAATGACAACCCTGCATTCTGATTTGGAGCATGCACCGCCACTGAAACAGTGGGGCGCGGAAAAATCTGGAATGAGACTGTCGAGGTCAAGTAGCAAGTCTAACTAAGGAAAAGTGAAACTCGATCCTCAAGGGGGTTGATGCTGTCCAAACTTGGGCATCAAAGCATCTATGTACAGGGAAAGATAAATTTTTGGAGTCCACAAGGGTAATCCATGAGTAAGATTTTTCATCTTTGAACCAGTCAAAATTTGACTATGTCATCGTCTATGCGACTCCATAATAAATAATTGAGAGAAAGGAAGTTTGCAGATAATCACTGCGTAGCTTATCAAATAGCGTAATTGTAACAATCATATCGATAAATCGTCCAATAATCGCATAGATAAACATTTGATAATCGCACAGAGAAAACATCAATAATCGCCTGGATTATTAGATAAACATTAAGGTAACGGTAAGATAATTTATCTCACTCGGTAAGATAAGAAAAATGGAACAACCATTTTCATCGCTAAGGTAGGGGACATTCAATATCCGTGTTCAAATTCATTTGTGTTAACACCGAATATCTCAAGTCATCTTTGCAAATTCAACACTAGAATTCACATAGATTTTTATTTTCCATTTTGGAAAATATTCGCAGAGAAGATAAGTATTAGCTACCATTCTAATATGGTACGAATAGATATAGATAAGGTAAGATAGGATAATTCCTTTTCTTTGAAAAGAAATTAAAGATAAGAAAGGCACGAAGCTTTGACTAAAGCTTACGCCTGTCATTTCTCAAGAAGAAAATTGCAAATTCAATTTTCGTTTCCTTGAACGGTAGATAAGATAAGGTAGAGATATTCTGTTGTCTTCCGTTGAGGCAACAGAGGGATTTTTCACTTTAGCCATGCAGGGCGGAAAATCTTAAAGCACCCAAACTTGGAAAGACGGTAGATAAGATAAAGGTAAAAGATAAGATAAGGTAGATACAACGGCAAGATAGCATTTTCTTTAGTTCTTTGAACATAAGAAAATTTAAAAGATAACATTAGACCTGTAAACGTGGTCAGACAAGATAGGCGAATAGTTACTTTTCAAGGTAATGATTTCAGATAACCAGAAAGATATGGGTTCTCAAAATATGGGCGATAAAATAGAGTGAGAGCCTGAGGATAGCAGATACCGATCCCAAAATTAGCAACATTTACACTTGGTACCACATTCACACAGCTAGTTTCGAGATCCTTGAGAAATACTTTGAAAGATACGGTTTTCATTCTGCATACATTCTTCATTCATTCTAAGATACAACAAGAAACGGAGCTTTCTCAATTCTCATATTGCTAGACCTCATTTTCTAAACGGATTTTTGTCAAATACAAAAAGAAAGATAAAGATAGGTAGGGAAATAAAGTTAAAGAGAAGATATTACAAGGAACTATTCGTCGCTTTTCGGCGGGTCTTCGCCTCGATAAGCCTTCAAATCTTTAGAATGCCAGCGACCTAGGGGATTGCCTTCTTGGTCCTGTAATTCGTACACTAATTTAGACACTACTTTAGATATCCGACACAGTACGAATTTGGGGGCCAATTTAGCAGCAAAATTCTTTGCGGCATTCGAAAGTGGGTAGGTATGTTTCCAGACGAGGTCACCCTCGGTGAAAACATCGGGGCGCTTGCGTAAGTCGTAATGTTTCTTACTTACTTCGTAAGCTTTCTTGAGTCTATCACGTATATCGCTGAAGATAGGAGGTAATTTAGATATGTCTTGTTCTCGATGAACATAAGACAGATCATCAGGTAATTCTAGATAATTATCTGAGACTGGACCGTAAAAGGTTCCGTCTACAGGGACATTTCTAGCGAAAAGTAGGAAAGCTGGAGCGTGTTTAGTAACTTCGCTCACCGATAAGTTAATTGCTTGTGCAACTTTATAAACATTTTTATCCCAATCTTTATGATTGTCACGGATGTAAGATGAGATGGCTGTAAGGATGGTACGATTCGTTCTCTCGGTCGGATTCACCTGAGATAAATGCCTGGCGCTATACCACAAGTTAACTTCGTAGTTTTTCAGCAAATTAGTAAATAGACTGCTTTTAAAGATTTGAGCGTTGTCACAAAGCAGAATTTGAGGCACACCGAAAATTAAGAACACTTGGTTCTCAAGAAATTTGGTAACGGCAGCTGCTGTAGCATTAGGCATTGGTTTAACCAAAACGAATTTCGAAAACCAATCAGTGACGACTAAAAGTTGGGTGTTTCTAGCCTTGGATCGAGGGAAAGGTCCCATGAAGTCAATAGAGAGAAATTGGAAGGGAAAATTGATTTTCTTATAATTACCCATGAGTCCTACGCGAGCAGTGTTTGGGGCTTTGTGTGCTCCACAAACCTGGCAGTTTCTCACGTACTTTTTGACTGAGACAACCATTTTGGGCCAATAATAAACTTCAGAAATTCTCGCCAAAGTTTTGCTTACTCCAAAATGTGCAGAAGTTGGAGGGTCATGGAATTGAGCAATTATTTCCTCCCGGTTAGGAGTAGGGACAACAATTTTCCAATCAGATAGGTTAGACACGACTTCCACTCGAGGCTTAACATGTTTATAAAGAATATTGTCTTTGATGGTAAAGTCAGGGTATTTCTCAGGAAACTCGGTAACTTTGGAGACCATGTCTTTATACCAATCATCAGGTACAAAGTTTTGAAGAGAGATAGAAGAAATAGAACGGGAAAGATAGTCTGCAGGGACATTGCAAGTGCCTTTTCGATGTTTAATGTCGAAATCAAACTGGCTGAGGCGTAAACACCATCTAGCTACGCGACCCATAGGATCTTTTAACGTGCGAAGCCAGAGAAGAGAGGCATGATCGGTGTAAACTGTAAAATTTGCACCTTCGACATAAGGGCGAAAATATTCTATACCAAAGAGGACACCTAAACATTCTCTTTCGGTAACGGTGTATTTCTTCTCGGCTTTCGAGAGCATTCGACTAGCAAAAGCAATGGGGTGTTCAAAATCTCCCTCAAGTTGAAAAAGCACCGCACCTAACCCGAAATCACTTGCATCCGTCTGTATGCAAAAGGGCTTCGAGAAATCTGGGCTAGCTAGAACGGGAGCTGTAGTTAGTCGTTCTTTGAGAAGTTTGAAAGCTTGATCAGCTTCTGAGTTCCAAGTTATTGACTGTCCCTTTTTTCGGTTATGCAGCAAAGCTGAGATAGGAGCACTGATTGTAGAAAAATCCTTTATGAAACGCCTATAATATTGTAAGATACCTAGGACGTGTCTTACTCCAGTGGTGTTATGAGGAACAGGGGACTCAATAATCGATTTAACTTTCTCTTCACTAACTCGCAATCCGTTTCTATCGATAATAAAACCCAAAAAGGAGAGAGAATCTCGACAGAAGTGACATTTGTCGAAGTTGACAGTAAGATTAGCGTCTTTTAAACGCTCGTATACTTCCCTTAAAATTTCTAGATGTTTCTCGAAACTATTCGTGGCGATGATTATATCGTCAAGATAAACAAAAACAAATGGCTCCAAAGCTGGACCTAAAATTGTGTCCATAAGTCGTTGCTGGGTTTGAGCACTGTTTCTCAGTCCGAAAGGCATTCGTCGGAATTGGAATAAACCTCTCCCGGGGACTACAAAAGCGGTCTTTGGGCGGGATTCTTCGTCCAAAGGAACTTGAAAGAAAGCCTGCTTTAAATCGATGGAGGTAAGATAATTAGCGTCTTTGAGCTTGCTCAAGATAGTATCAATTCTAGGCAGGGGATATGAGTCATGTGTGGTGATCTCGTTTAGTTTCCGACCATCGAAACACATACGGTATGTTTTGTCTTTCTTGCGGACCAAAAGAACAGGGGACACCCAAGGAGAATTACTTTTTTCGACAATTTCCAACTTAAGTAATTTATCTACCTCTTCATTTAGATATTGTTGAAGGGTTGGAGATAATGGATATTGTCTCTGTCTAAAAGGCTTAGCGTCTTTTGTTTCTATGGAATGGCATAGCACATTGGTTTCAGGGAGTATATCAACACGGGCCAAACTTTTGAATTTGTCTATCGTCGATTCAAGTCTAGACAGGTCGGTAGGAGGTAAACAAGAGATATCCTGAATCTTATTGATAGCGCAAACCGTAAGTTCATTAGGTAAGATAGGAGATAATGAAGACGAAGGATCACCGGGATGAACTTCGAAAGATTCATTTACGAAATTAATCATCATGTTGAAAATACGAGCTACGTCTATTCCCAAGATAATTTGTGGTGATATGGAAGATACCACATGGAATTGGACTTTCTTTGTGACGTCATCTATGGTCAGGTCAAGTTCAATTATGTCGATAACAGATAGAGGGGAACCGTCAGCATTTTTCAGGGAACACAACAAATCCGAATTTTTGGAAGGGATGGGTAGTTCACCCAGAACTTCCTGCATAGTTTCCAAATCACAAACAGAGATATTGGCGCCGGTGTCAAAGAGGGCTGTATAAGGTACGTCACACATTTTGACAGCTATAAATGGTCTATTGTCAACAGGGTTAGATAATAAGATTGGAGCTATTACAGGTATTAAAGAGTCAGCACTTAGTTTGGGTATGTCCTTTTTAGGAGGTATTCGAAAAGATTCGAAAAAGTTTGCAACTTTTTGCAACCATGATTTCCACTGTTCCTTTTGAATAGTGAAATCAACAAGATAACTGGAAGATACTAGTGCTGGTCTTTTGGAGAGGGAGGAGACTGATCGTCCTTTGACTTCAAGCTCTTTTCTACAAGGGCTTGCTTTGGGCGGCTTGTCTCTTGTTGTCGCACTGCACCCTGTTGTGCAACTTCGTCGTTTTTTGAACGAGAAGTGACTTTGAGAGAGTTCAGGAAATCTGCCGAACATGAGGGGCATTTAGACTTATAGACATTTTTATGACCACAGCCATAACAAAAAACTTTTCTAGGGAGATTACACCTTACATAAGTATGACCTTTGTTGGAACAATTCCAACAGGTGACTGCAGAAAGGTTAGTAACAGGGATCTTGGTGTTACTAGGTGTAGGTGCACCTTTAGTTGGTGTGCCTCTGGCTTTACGAGAAGAGAAAGAAGCTGGTTCTCCAGAACATGCTAGGTCTGAATTTAAGAGACTTTGAACCTTCTTAGAGGGAGGGGGGCGATATTGTTGGATAATAGTCCTATTATCTTCTAACTTCTTTCCAATGGAAATTATGTCCTGAATGTTGTTTACCTCAACAAGGGCAAGATGGTTTTGGAAGTAGGGATGAAGATTTTTCTTGATTATTTTAAATTGCTCCACTTCTGATGGAGGAGTAGACAATCTCTTAAATAAGCCTTGCATCGAGGCAACATAGATAGCAACTAACTCAAATTCACCATGAGTTCTTTGTTTGATTTCCTCTAATAGGTCATCATCGTAAGAGAGGGGGAGAAAAGTAATTTTCAATTTATTCTTGAGATCTTCCCAAGAAATAATTGAGCTGGCAACACTGCGAAACCAAATCAGAGCCTTGTCTTCAAAAAGATCCATTGCCGAATCAAAAAGATCGCGGTCTGAGACATTTCTCGACCTTTGAAGTTCTTTGACCTTTTCTAGAAATTGGATCAAATTATCCTTAGAAGAACCAGAAAATTTAATATTCCATTTATAAACTGGAACACTAGGTCTAGAATGAGTGGAGACAGTAGAGCTTGATGCATTCTGAGAATTGGGTGAGTTATCAGTTTGGTCTAGGGACTGATCGTTTTTCAGAAGCCATTGACCTTCTAATTCTAAAGCCTCAGAAAATAAATCATCAGCTAAAGCTTTTGCTTCAGGATCTTGATCAAGTTTGAATCTATTGATTCTAGAGATCACATGATTCAGACGACATTGAATTCTTTGACAGATAGGGTCATTAAGAGACAAGGGAGCGTCCTGTATTTTGATTTTCAAATCTGCAAGAGTCTTTTTCACCTCTGCAGAATCTTTGTCAAAGGGGTAGACAGATTCGGAAATAGAAAGAGAATTTTCTTCCCTATTTAACAGGGCACGAAATTGAATTCGTCTTTTCTCCTGTGTACTAAATGGGACTTGTTTTCTAATCGCTATTTCATAAGCGAGTTCTTCACTTAATAAAGCTTGAACGGGATTCATGATTGAAATCTACTAAAGTCGGTAAGGTAGGGATCGAAAAAGCTATGTGACGCTATGGTGTATCTTTACACGTAAAGAATTCGTTTATACGTTTGACGTAAAGAATGCTAGGGATACGTCGCAACACTGCTCGTAGCTTTAGCGCTCGTCGGCACTAATACCAACAGCTGACTGGAGAGTCAAAGATTAATGGAAACCTAACCTAACTTAATGAGAAAATGGTAAGGTAATTTTCAGGGAAAGATTTTTGGATACAGATTTCAAAGACAGCTTAACTACAGAGCTCTCGTATCGAGTATCCTCTCCGTACGGAATTAAGCTTCTCTAAAACTTGCTCGAGACATCGCGACGGTATAATCAACCACTCCGTAAAGCTCCTTTTTCAAGGTTACCCTTTAGCGGCAGTGTAGCGGTAAGAAAAAGTAGGTATTTTCGCGGCACGGCACTTTGCACAAAGATAATTAGGTAGGTACACATATATTAGGGAACAATAACGCTTAAAACTAAGTCATGCAAAAGCTTTCAATAAAAAATTCATGCAGTAAGCAACAAGAGAAATTTATATAAATATCAAGTGATATCGCAGACAAATCGTAAAGTTCAAATAGTTATGAGATTTATTTTATGAAAATCCTAGATACATAAAAGCCAAAAAAAGATAAAGATAAATTGGATTTCTAATTCAAAGAAGTAATCGTTCCACACCGGGGAGTGCCAATTGCTGCGATCGGGCTAATTAGATTAGGCTCTGGGCCAATTAGAATGATTCTTGGCCAATTAAAATTCGATCGTTGTTGAAATAATTGCCGACTTACCTTCGTTGGGCCGAAGTATTAATTGATGCACTAAAATCTCACCCAGATTTCGTGCGACTGTGGTAACATCAGCAGCATAAAGCGGTACGGTTTAATTACCCCTAAGATATAAGGTACTGGGATGCCAGATGACCTTTTAATTTTGAATAATAGATCTAAAGTAACCTGAACTATAAAGGCATCAAAATTCACTCAGGTTATGAGATGTTAATAATTTCCAACTACTGTAGTATCTACCTACTGAATAATAAAGTTGATCTTTTAATGTAAAGTATATTTATGAATTCTGTTTACAAAATAACTTATTGAAATTCTATGGTTATGAAATTACTAATTAATTGATCCTGAAGTTAATCGTAAAATATCTCATTTAACAGTTTAACTGGTAGAGAAAATAATAGATATCTATGTTTCCTTCACATAATAATTGACAAGTTCATTTCAAGTATTACTTGAATAATAATGGTAATGATTGTATATCAGGTATTTCAAAGTTATTATTAATATAAGTTTTAATTAATAAAACATCAATCTCTCGACAAGATAAGGCAATAGAACGACACAAAAAATCCTAACAAATTTCTCTGATATCACTCTGAGCAATAAAAGGTTATGTCACACTTTGCTTACTGATACGACATTTTGCCTTCCTTGGAATGTCGTGCCGAGACTGGAGAGCGGGGCCCTGGACGAAATCTCAGGATAAGAGACCGTGGTCTCCCTCTGGGGTGGCAGAAAGACTGGTGGACGGTGTCGTGTCCCGTGGGAACACGTGCCTAACTCTGGTAGCGTGGTCGTCCTTCGAGGTTAGATGAAACTCGAAAATATGAGGCTCCGAATGATGAGATCCAGTATTCAGGGGCAGGTAGCAGCAAAACCTTCAGATAATGTAGGAGATTCCTTCCATAAAAGCAGATATTCGGACGTAGAAAGTATGAAAACCAATATGGCGTCTGTGAAGACAGGTGGGGTTCAACTCCGTAGATAGGTTTTCCGACGAAATAAGATAGTGCCCCAATTGATAGGGTAGGTAGAAAAGAACTATAACAATATATAAACTCTATTAGAGAAAGTTTCAGATAGTTTGAACAATTTACTTACCCGATATAATAATCGGTCCTTAGATAAAGAGAAAAGGTAGGGGTGCGACTGGTCACTTCAAGCACCAAGAATGGAAGATGGCCGAGCCTGTTCCAGACTCGCGAAAAGGACCAATCCTTTTGCGCAACTCAAAAGGGTGTTAGTTCATCTTCCGAAACTACATCACAGCGACATCTGTGTTTCTAGTTAATCGAAAAGGAAGATTGTAAGAGAAAGAAGTTACAGATTGTACTACAAGGTAGGGATCTTGAACTTGCCTATTTTAGTTAGTTTTACCACTCGGCAACAGGTGGCGATGTTAGTTCAAAATTCATATTTTCGGAACCTTAATAGCAAGGATTTAGACAATGATATCTTATTTAATAATATTAAATGGAGCTAATTAAAGAATAAAACCTTTAACGACGTTACAAGACTTACGACTTTAGCACAGAGAATATTTTTAGATGTTTGTTATTGGTAGCCTAGTAAATCAAATTTCATCTTCGAATGTTATTTTCGAAATAATTTTTAACAAAAAAAAAGTTCTTCTGGTTTTTCTGAAACAAAAATTCAAAAATCAAAAGTAAGCCGATGTGCTCTTTATTATGAAAGTCATCACTGATGAATTATTTTGAGTTCCGAGCAACTTTTTTCGATAATTTTCCAAAAGAGATGAGTACTTCACCTACACAGAAAACAAAAAGAATGTTCCCAAAAAGGCATGCCAGATTTATTAAACATGAAAATGTGGTAAACTTTATAATTTAATCAATCAGGCCTGGACCCCTAGTAGTCAAATTTTAACTCGATTTTTTTTCATTTATACCTATTATAAGTATAAATTTATCATGCGACACACTGTATAACAAAATAACAATTACTCCTCGATACCTAACGCTGGCATTGCCCTATATATACATATATTTTTTGTTTAGATTATATAATTTTAATCCTCTCTGTGAATGTTCAACATTGAACAGTCCGACAGTTTTAATACGCAATAAAAGGGGTTAGGCTAGTGGGCAGATTTAAAGAGAGTAGACGATTAGTGACATGAAACAATGGAAAAGAACAAACATCTGCCCCCCCCACCCTATGTATGGGGTCCTCAAAACCATCAGCCCGCATTTATGTTCTCTTTGAACATACCTAGGCACAGTGCACACTCGTGTCCATCGATCCAGCGATTCTGGCATCAAACATCGAGTCGAGAAATGGTGAAACCTCCCAAGTACGAATATCCCTAAATTTTTTGTATCCTTTATTTGCATTGTCCATTTGGATTGTTACAACAACTGACTAGTTTCGACTGTAGGTACATTTTAATGATTGCTTTTCTTTTATATTACCTATATTTTTTTAAGCGGGTCAGTCAGTGAGAAAATTCTCTTTTAATCAACAACAAAAAATCTAAGGTACAAATTTTTTTCCTACAAGGCTTCCCACGGCCCTATTACCAGACATAGGTTTCTGATTTTTTACCAGTCAACAAGTATCATTTTGCGTATTTGAACTGTGCCTATTATACAGGGTGTGTAGATTAATAGATGCAAATAAATTTAGGGGATGATTTCTTGGTGAAAATTAAGCAGGGTTTTCAAATGAAAATAAATCATTCATCCCTATCCTATTGCGATACAAACGCTTGAAGGGAGGGGGGGGGGGTTAAAAAAACTAGTATAATTTTTTGTCAAATACGGCACAAGTTGCAGATATAAAATTAAGTAGGCTTCGTCTGCTATTGAGAATACACTCAGTGGGCAATTCGTTAATTTTCCCCTGCTGATTTAAGGGGTAGAAAAGGCTTTGCGATCCCTTGATCGTATTTCGGACGTAACTTTTTGTCTTACAGTTGTAGCGCCATTTTAAAATGAATTTTGGATAGGACGATTTACTTCAAATCGAGCTCCAAATTTAAAAAATTATGTCCTAGGTATATTTTTTTTTCGAAAATTTAATTTTCTTCGAGAAAAAAAAAAGATTTAATTTAATTTAACATTTATTTCGCATGTAGGAAAATTTGGAAAATTAATAGAATTTAAATACCAGTTTCCTTGAAGATCATTAAATTTAAAGAAATTGTTAATTTAATTTGGAAAACCCATAAATTTTTTGCACTTATTTATTTGTTTATTCACTCTGTATATTATCAACTACTTGTCTTGAATAAAACTCGAGAACTCCCGCAATGGCAAATGTAAAACCGTTCAAACTTTTTTATGCGGACATCTCAATAAGACTCAATACACCGTTCACATTGTGCCGGTAAGGATGGATCATGTTTGGCAATAATAATAATTGTGGACACTTTCGTTTTGAATGAATGTTGATTGATTATTATTCTTCCATTGAAGTTTATTTAACTCAATTTAAAATAATCACAATTTATATAACTTCAATAATACCAGCCATTTCACACATCAGAAATTGGATTGATGGAAAATTGATTATTTCCAATTAGTTACTGTTATTGGATGTAATTTTGAATTTGATATTTTTGAAACGTAACTTCAAATTAATCAGTTTTGCGATGATAAATTTTCATATTTTTAGTCGTACATATAACATACCTACTTACATACCTTACTAATAAAACGTTTTAATCTCCGTTCTTTGTAACTAATCCCGCTCGGGAAAACTAAGAAGTGTTGAGCTATAAAACTCGCATATTAAATAAATCTGCGCCTGACTTTACTTTGCGAAAGGCATTAACTTCCTCGGTATACTAGGGCGAATACCGTGCGTTGTAAATTTGATGAAGATATTTCGTGACGCCGGCTTAAACTAGCTTACACCACTTTGATGAGAGTATTTCAGCCAGTAGCGGTGCTGTAAAATCAACCCCTTTCATTATAAGCGAAAGTTATACGACCACCTTGTCATCGACTGGAATATATTTTACCTATGATGATGTCTAAGTTTACTGACGAAAGTTTTCCCTGTTTTTCTCTCTAAATTGACCCTTTGCGGGGTATGTTCCTGACGGCTACGCCACTGGTAATGCCACTTTAGTTGTTAAGGGTTGGTGATATAATATTGCCCGGATGTAATGCGATGGAATAAATGAGTACCTACTTACTTTAATTTCGAAAGTAATGTTACGGAACGGTATCTCGGATCTGAATAATGATAAATAATTCTACCAAATGAGTGTATTAGATGGTGTATTTGAGCGTGTGGTTTATATTCTGATAACTACTCGCGTTAAGAAATTATATAAAGTCCTTATCTAATCGCTAATTAAATTAAATTAATATTTTATTTGGTCCCATTTTTTAAATTTAATTTTGTAATTGGATTGAAAAAACAGGAACGTTTGTAGGGACATTTTTTTCGATATGTGTGCGTTTTTTGTTCATAGAGCTCACCGTTACATCAATGTTTCCATGAACTTATTTCACCCTTATTACCACAATACTTATAACCTGCTGCTCGGGCGCATAATTCAGTTTCAGTTTAATTAAATTCAAAGCTATGCGATGCGCAGCTGTGAAGTTGCTGTTTCAGTGTGCGTCCTTGTGAAAAACCTTGGGGACCTCGCGACGCCCGATTTGCTGCTTTGTACATAGAGTTTGGCCTCAAACTGCCTCGGAAACTTGGAATCCGGCAACGGTTTGGTGCACTTAATCTTATTGCCGGCGAAATCTCCGAAATCCCTGAATGTAAAGTGAAATACATGGGAGTGCTTCAACTGGAACAATCATTATCCCATAGGAGCTTCTTTTGCTTCTCAAAGGATAAAAGCAATGTTCAGTTATACGACCTTCGGCTTTGAAATAAACGTGCCGTAAGGGCGATTTAAAAAAATACATTCTATTAAAAAAAGTACATTCCTTTGATCTCTTGGACCTTCAAAAAAATTAAAAAGACTACAAAAAATTGGAAAAGCTATAGATTTTTAATTTAGTGGGATTTATTCTAAATTTCTTCTAGATTTTATTCAATTACAACTTGAGATAAAAAATATTAAATAAGCATAATATTTTATTAGATCTGGATATGACGTATTTAGATTAAAGTAAGCTTTGGATGCTTTGAAAAATTGACACAAAAAAGAAAGCATAGCCACAAAATCTTTAAAAATCTTTAATGATAATGTATGTGAAACAATCTGTCAACTATACTTAGTACAAATTTTTCAAAAGCGTGAAAAGTCGTTAATAACAGACCGAAGAGTTGAGAAACATGCGCCTGTGATGTGGGAGTAGTAACTCGAGATTTACCTTTGAAAGGCGCAAAGTGGTGAAACCTATGTGGCATAATATGGTTGAGTGAGATATACCTACGTAATTTCAGAACGTGTGAAAGGGTGCCATTCTCTCTTGAATGCTTTCATTAGATTCCAAGCGCCACCTTCTTGTTTTGCTCATTTTCCTTCACTTCCGTTATGTTGGGAAGTGTATCTTCTCTAATTCTGTACGACTTTTGTGGAGAAACATGAAGTACATATACCTTCCTTGCAGACGCTGTCTGAAAAGAATAATGTTGCTAGAAAATGGTCATTATAACAGAAATCTCCTCTCAATGGTAGAATTGTTTTTCTTCTTCTATATCTGAATCTTATCTTTCGTGGTGCGTTCTTGTCGAGTTCAGTAATGAGTTTGTATGAAAAAAATAGTGCATGCTGTATAAAATTTAAACAAAAAATTAAGCCCATCGCTCTTATTAAAATTGCTATTATCCATAATATTCTTGACGTCAAAGTCAGTTTTAACAGTCGTGTAATTCTATGTTGGCAATCTTTAGAGCTTAGACTTTAAAAAAGTAAAGCTTAATTTTTAAATAGTAAAATTAGAAATTTGGCAAAGGCGGAATGTGTGATTGCTGATCAAAAAAAAAAAAAAAAAAATACAATAGATCAACAAAATTTGATTATGGTGTCTTTTTGATTTTTACTGGCCCTTTTTGGGAATTCTACGTACTGCGGAAATGTTCAAATTACTTGAATTTGATTGAGATTCAGCTATGAGTTTTGCGTAAGCCGACCGAAGTCTTGTGTCACTGTTTATTCTCCCAAAAAGGGTAATCGTTGGATGTAAGTGCGTTCCATTATAATAGTACATTATTGCAGAAACATTCAAAATCAGCATACAGAACAAAGGTACTGTTAACAGGTAGCTTTTAATTTTTTTTATTGAAAAATCACATGCACTGCCTGATATGGATGAGCTATTGCGGCTCGACGTGCATTTCTGGCCGGCCTCGTTCTAGGTGGGATTAATCGGGCCACGTCTTTTGAACACCTTCAGCTACTTTTCTTCGATGTTCAAGACTATCTAAATTTTTAGTTGAAGTCGGGTCCCCGATCATGAGGATGACTCTTTTCTGGACGAAGCCAAGTAATCTCAGCGTATGTTTAGGAGCTGAGCCCAAAAACGTGAGAAATACTTCGAGGGTGGTCGGATTTGAGCCTTTTGTAAAAGAAGAAGCTGTTGAGATGTATAAAATATTGGTGAACAGTGTTCCAAGTTTTTGAGAAGCACTTTTCGCCAAACCTGCAATATGACCATGCCAAAACATGTTCTCTCTCATACCCACGCCAGACAAAGGTAGAGATGGCGATGGAAGAAGAGAGGCTACCGCCTTCAACAGAATATCTGGCTGCAGTAAGTTGACTTTTTGGGAGAAGGTGACAGGTTGTGTGTTCTTAACTGCACCATGATTTCTGTCGCCCGAAGGTAGAATCTCTTGTTAAGCATTGAGATTTCTTGCTCTCCGCGAAAATGTGCGTCACCCCCAAGGATCGATCATAACTCACAAGCCATAGGCAGAACTTCTAAGGCTTGCCGTAAACGTGCAGGTTTCCCAACATTCCCTCCTACCAGACACGATCAAAAGCCCTAGAGATATCAAATGCAACCACTGAAGACTCGCCATGGTGTTCGACTGCACTGTCCCACAGTTCCTTTTCGTAGGTGAAGAGGTCTCCAGATGATCTCTGTTTGCGGAAGCCGTACTGGCGGTCGCTGATTATATTATCTCCTGCCAAGTACTTTAAAAAATGTTGGCTAACAACTTTTTCCATAATTTCGATGTAACTGAGAGCAGTGTCACTGGCCGGTAGTTCGTTGCATACGGTAAGGTCTTTTTGTATTTCTAGGGAACAGGCTGGACGCATGCGCATTTCCAGCAGGAAGAAAATGATCCCTTTTTATAATAAGACATGTTGAAGAATCGACAGAAAACAGGTTACAGCTCGGTCGTGCAATTTTTAACTACGATAATCGGTACGCGGTACGTCAACGGGACCAGAAGCTATGTTTAGGGGTAAGGTGTGTGCGCTTTACGACACGCAGTCGTAAAACAATGTCTGACATTTTGGATTCTACGGAAGGAATAATTGGCGAGTTTTTAATTTGTTCTCAATATAAAAAATTAAATCAACAAATAGATAATATTAGATTAGATTCATTTTCTCGGTATTCTGAAAAAAATTGTAAGGCATTGCAAACATTTGTCACAAGCTTCAAACCTTTTTGGAATTTTGTCGTTTTTATAAGACAATTAAAAGTCTCATTTGGAATAATTATTATCAACGATATTTAAATATCTACAAAAATAAAGCCCTGATGTTTTTATCATAAAAATGCAGAAGTGTTAGATGTACCTAACTACAAAGTGGGAGTTGAGAACAGAAATTTTATAATAATCAAGTGATCGCCAGCTTATTGCCATATAAACTTAATCCGAGAGATATTTTAATAATAACGTTCGTGTGATGCTTTGTCTAGGACACTGAACTAGGCGTTAAAAAAGAATGTCATTGTCATTTGTTATTAGGTACTATTTTTTATTCGTTGACTATGAGAAACGGCTCCAAGTTCACGGCCAACATTTATGATCCCATTAAAAGCGCGCCCACTGATTTGATTTCCGTAGTACACGTGTTCTGTAAAACAAAAATCAAATTTATGTGTTTATAAATTTGTCATGTTCTGATTTGTGATCGTTGTACTGGTCCTCATTAGTATTCTGGCAGTCTTTCCTAAAGTTACACAGATATTGGTTGGACGGGTGGCAATTTAAAGCAAAATTTTATTCCATAATTCGACTATTAACCCTGTTTTGTTAACAATAAATACTGATTGTATATTTTTGCTAGGAAAGTCCATAATAATTCAAAATTAAACTAATGCGATTTTCAAATACCGCTCATAAATAATTACCAACTGGAATAGTATTTATTCTGTTTAATATCAATAAATTTGCATAATTTTATCACGATTGTGGTATGTAATTTAAATGAAACGGCATTGGAACAATATCACCCTGCTTGTTTCTAGTTTATGTTCTGGCTCCTGTAGCCATACAAAAGCTAGAAGCTTTTTGTTGTGCTGGAGTTCGTTACCTCCGAGGAAGATGATACAAAAATGAAGTTTTCTATTTTTAATTAAGCTAAATGGTTTCTGTTGCGATTTATTATCATAAACTGTTTGTGGTTTGTTTCAGATTTAGATTCCATTAATTTTAAATGTTAAAAACGTTTGTCTGGTAACGGCGTTTGTCGTGTTACAAGCTAATCCAATGTATTTTATGAATATCATAGACTTCACTTTGGGTGCATAATAATGGAGCAATTTGATGTTTTATTGGTTGTTCCTCATGCCAAGTTATAAATGGCAATTGGCTTCTATTTTAGAAATTCCTCAATACAATTAACTGAAATATCCCCAAATGCTGTTATAATAATATAATGATGACCTAACGAAAAATATAGGTTTAGTATTTACAAAAAAATATTTTTGATGAAAATTACCAATGATGACTTTTGTCTGACAAAGGGGTTAACGGTTTATTCTTGTTTTGGGGAATTTGATAAACAATTTAATTTAGATCACGAATGGTTAGGGCAGTTCGATAGAGAAAACCTATGCAAGTTCGCTGGTCGTGGACTGTAATAGATGTGTGTGTTTTACACAACTGCGAAGAAAAAAACGTAAACAATTTTGGTTCATCCAGATTTTTTTTGATTAAAAAAATGTGATTAAAAAAATTCTTCAATAAGATAAAAAATGATAAAAAATATTATTCTGACTACATAAATTAATCCAATTAATCTCTTTTCCTTGCTTTGCTGTGTAGATGATTTTCAACCGTTCTAATTTTCAAACGTTCTGGTTTTTGTACAAACAGCCTGACGTATTTCACGTCCGCAGGGGTTGTTTCTACTAATAACTTTCCGAATGTTATTATTATAGTACCTATTTTGTAAGAGGAAGAAAATTTTTAATATGACTGTGACCGTGAAATTTCATGATTTCTTTTGAATACATAATCAGTTTTAAAAATTAGTTCAGTTAGAAGAGATATGATACCTATAATCATTTAAATTTTATTAAAGCTAGAAAGTGTGCAATTAAAAATATCGCGCTCCGTACACAAAGGTGAATGAATACATCAAAACACATTAATTAATGTGTGCGAGCCGGTGTTTATAGTATGTTAATTTGTATGATGAGCGTTTGTGTATGTAGCAATTTTAGAACAGCTATAGGCCAAGCTACAGAGATTTGGAGTGAGCTTTTTGTGTAAAAAGTGTTTGAACAAAACCAACTGCGCGATTGTTTGGAGAATAGTTTCATATGAGATTGTGAGATATTTTTCACTCCACTTATTATTTATGACTATTTTATTAACAAATTTATGCAAAAAATTTATTAATTTTTTTGGCTCACCTATAAAATTAAAACTCAGAAAAAATCAGAGTAATCGGGATGGTGTCAATAGAGAAATTATTGTAGATAATGAAAACATTAAGAAAATAAGAGACGACTCGATAGGGCCGTTAGTTTCGAAGAAAATCGGGAAAAAACCGACCAAAGTGCAGTATTTTTCAAAAAATTCATGACTCGGTCATTTTTTTAGTTGTAGCGTAAATCCTCCGGTCAGTATTATTTTTTAATATACATAGACTTTATAATGTGCAAAAAGACAGGTACTGTAGATGGCATACTAAGTTTTAGATCTTTGGCCATTAAATTTTTTTACTGTGCAATTTTCCAGCCGGCCCGAGTGCTATAGAGATATGGTCCGATTTCAATTTACAAAAACGATTTCTAAAGTAGAATTTTCGTACACCTACTTCAAAACGTTCATTTTGGTTTTGCACTAAAGCGCTGAAAAATATGTTCGCTGAGAGAATCGCTGTTGTACCCCTCATCTGCTATTCTACCACCAGTCTCGCGCGCTCGGCCTTTTCTCGTGATGTTCGGCTTCAGTTTTAACAAATTTCTCAGTGTTTTAATGCAAAACCAAAGTGAACGTTTCGAAGTACGAAAATTCTACTTTCAAAATCGTTTTTGTAAATTGAAATCGAACCATAATATCTGTATTGGTTGCTTATCATTTTTAAAACTACCGCTATTAGCGAAAAAATATAATACAATAGAATAAACCATATAATTAATTAAAATTATATATGAACGTGTTTAGTAAAGGTCACTCGGTGTAATTAAGTGTAAAACACCAGTAACTATATATTTTTTGGGGTGAAAATCACCTCCACTCCAATAGCGAGAAAAATAATAAAAAATTACGTTAAAGCATTAAAATGCTTGGATTTTGTTTAAATAAGTTAAGTAAAGATTACTTTATGTTTATTTAATGCTATTTCGTTAATTGTTGTAAATTTTCAGGGGTTGAAACTATCCCCTGCTACGATAAAAATATTATAAACAAGATTCAAACTTTTAATTTCTTCAATTTTTGTTGTATGTAATAATTTCAGTGAACATAACTTGATGTTATTTAATATTTTTCGTGAGCTAGAACCTCCACCAACCCTTACCATAAACCACCCCTATTAGATATAAGTGTTAAAATAAGCATTTAATTTTTTTTTTTTTACTTTATTTAAACTTTTAAAAACTGCAAAAATTAGTTCAATGGTTTTGACTATAACTTCCACAATTTTGATGCTAGAACAATTTTCAAAAAAGCATTTTATAGGTAAATGCAAGACCTACAAACTGATGGAGGATTGATATTTTTTCCACCCTTATTTGGAAAGTGGCAAGGGTTGAAGGATTCAAAAATGGTACTAGTCAACCACTAGCCAACAAAACTTAAATGAAAATTTTCAGTGAAAAAAAAAACTTTTTGATGTCTTGTAATTTTTTTTTGACTTACCTATATTGCAAAAACGAACTTTTTTATAGAAATTAAAAAAAAAACTGACTTTGAATTGTTATCTTTTCAAAATTAAGGCTTGTTCATCATTCCAACTCACAGAATTTACTAATGGTATATTAAGGAAGTGAATAATTGTAGAACGGCTTACAAATATTTTCAATTGGGGTGGTTTTGAAGGGGTTGTTTTGACCGTTTTTTCTAGGAAAAACTCGGCGTCTATCTTATTTTCGTCATAACTCGGTCAGTTTTTATGCTAGAACCTTTCATAAAAAATAAAAATGAAGGTCTTTTTAAGTACTATCAAAAACTGTCTATATCAGTTTTTATCAAAAAATCCATCATTTTTCTATAATTTGAGATTGAATGTTTCGATTTTTACTTCAAAAGGAAAAATTGGCTTTTAATAAGCCATAACTCAGTTAATAATAGATTTGGAGCAACCATGCACAAATAAAACCATTCTCTTTGTTTTTTTTTTACTAGCTATAACTTTGTTTATTATGGTCATAGCGATAAAGCTCAAACTTTTTGAGATATTCGTGAAAAACCGTTCAAAAACGTGGTAAAAAATCGAAATTTCAATCGCAAATAATAATATCTCAATATAAGTATTGGCTATAGGAAAAAAGTTTATAAAAGAAAAATGACTTAAAATTAGTAGACATATTGATTTCTATAGTAATTTTTAACAATTTTTCACCCCCGAGAAAGGGTGGTTTTCACTCCCTCGGTAAAAGCAACCAACGGCCCACGGCATTGGGGAGACTTTGAAGTAGAGGGAATGAACTATCTAAATTTAAATTTTTTTAATTTTAGGAGTATTCTATAGAATTTCTAGCCAAAACGGGGCTGTACTGGACTATAAAGTTTATATAGGGTGTCTGCTTAAGTTGGAACCATATGGAAAAAAAAATTATTGGTTTTATGAAAAAATGTATTCTTGATAAAAAGTTGTGCATGGTCCAAAACTTAAAATGCAGCCATCAGATATCGATTTTTTCAAACCGTATACGAGGTGTGTCAAAAAGTAAAAATTTAACGCAAGAGTAAAGTACCTTTATTTTTGACAATATCAAAAATTGTTACTGAAAAAAGTTGATCAGCACTGCAAATAACATTCAAATATGCAATTCATCAAATATTTGTTCTAACAAAGAGATAGGGTTTATCAGCAGCGATTTAGCTTTTATGGTGTTTTTTATTGGTTAAGCAGCTGCATGTTATTGCATATTTGAATGTTATTTGCAATTCTGATCAAGTTTTTTGAATAACAATTTTTGATATTGTCGAAAATACAGGTACTTTACTCTTGCGTTAAATTGATATTTTTTGACAAACCTCGTATACGGCTTAAAAAAAATCGATATCTGATGGTTGCATTGTAAGTTTTGGACCATGCACAACTTTTTATAAACAATACATTTTTTCAGAAAACCAACAATAAAAAAGTTTTCCATATGGTTCCAACTTAAGCAGACACACTGTATTAATAATTAACACTGGCCGGAGGATTTACACCACAACTCAAAAAATAACCAAGTGATGAATTTTTGAAAAAACTGCACGTTGGCCGTGGTTGCTCCCGATTTTCTTCCAAACTAACCACCCGATCGAGTCGTTCTACCTTTAATTTTTTTTGTTTTCATTCTCTTAAATTTCTCCGTCGACACCATCACGATTTAAAAAAAAAACCATCACAATTTTGCATCAAATTGTTAATGAAAAAGTTTAAATAATAAAGATGGGTGAAAAATTCATATTAGGTACCTCGCAGTATATTTTGGGGAGAAGAAATATTTTTGGGGATATAAGGGATTAAAGCGATTTAAATTTTTGCGAATATCAGAAATGTATAAGTCAACGCTAAGATGAATTTACTTATTTTGATTGCTCTCTTTTTCCATCATAAAAAACACCTATCCTCTCAAAATAAACCCGTATGGATTAATAAGTAATTAATCTTTGAGACTTTTGGAAGCGTTTTTTATTAAAAATTCCTTTGTTAACTTTGTGAATATTCACTTTCGACTGACTTGGAGAAGAATTCATATAAGTACCAAAAGTATTGTCGAGGTATTTCCAGGAGATTATCCCCGGAATGCTTTGCGAATGTGAAAGCCTTCTATAGCAGTTTTATTAAAGAATACTGTATCGGTAACTACCTGGCTCAAACTGAAATTATTATTAAACTCTCTGGAATCGCATTTCGCTTCTTGATCTCGATTTTCGATATTGTTTTTTACATGAATACCAATTTCATAGGATAAACTTGAAACTCAAACGACATACCCCAAGAATTTTTACATTACATACAATACATATAACATAGGTATATTTTTCTTTGATTTGTATAATATAAATATGTATTATATTTATGTGATATTGCAGACATATTTTGGATTCTACATCTTGAATACCTCTTACAGAAATCAGAGTCTCTATTATTTATATTACAATAACTTCCAATTTAACCGTCAGATTATCCTTCACAATTCGTCACTGCTCTAGCCGAATTATTCTTATTTTTCTTACCTTTCTTCTGATCTTATACTTCTGTAACAGTCAACATTGTTGTAGTGTATTAGGCACGGTCACGTCACGTCACGTTGACTGTGAGTGTCAATAAGACATTGACGTGTTCTGCATGGCAGATACATCACCACGTCACTGCGAGCGGAATGAAGCTAGCAACCAAAATAGACCACGACATTCAAAGAAAATGGCGTTGTAGAAAACTCATTTATAATAAAATAAACTGTAACAATCTATTCCTGTATTAATAATAATGAATTCCAAGTAAGAACAAATTAAATACATTACATGGTGACAGCGGTAAACGCGTGCAGGTTAGATTGGAATGTGCCTATTGTGTATCGGATATCGAATCGCTAATCCAAATTTTCTTTGCTAAATTAGGACACTCTAGTTGTGCAAATAAGTAAATTATGTCAGACCAAAGTAGAACACCGGATCATCTTAGTTTCAAGGGAGATCTCCCCAATAATTGGAAGCTGTGGAAACAGAAGTTTGAACTATATCTTCTCGCAAGTGGAAAAAATGAAAAGAAGGACCCAGTGAAAATCGCCATACTTCTGAATCTACTCGGCGATGAAGGCATTAAAGTGTATAATACTTTTGAATATGCGGAAACAGAGAACAAAGAGAAATTGGCGGTAATAATCGGAAAATTCGACAAGTATTGTAATCCAAGGAAAAATTTAGTTTACGAACATTTCAAGTTCTTTAAACGTGAGCAGCTAACGGGTGAATCAATTGACGAATTTATTACCGCTCTTCGAGAATTGGCCTCATCTTGCGAATTCAAGGAAAAAGACATCTTAATACGTGACAGAATTGTCTTAGGTGTACGGGATGCTAGGATTCAAGAGCATCTTCTGCAGAACGCTGATCTCGAATTAAATGAAGCAATAAATATTTGCCGGTCAATGGAAGCAAGTGTCTTAACTCAAAAAGAAATCTCTAAAGAAACAGTCATTGTTGATGCCGTAAACCAATTTAGAAGAAATAATAATTACAGCACTCCAAATAGTAGAGGTAGTAGTGCGACGCAACGGTGGGGAAGACCTGATTACATGAGAGGTCATAATACAGGACTGTCTTACAGAAATTCAGCTGGTGTCAGTGGTACCTCAAGCTCTCAAAGCAGAGATAATGTTTCATGTACCAATTGTGGCTTGCAACATGATCGAAATAGGTGCCCCGCATTCAACCGTGAATGTAGCCTCTGTAGGAGAGTAGGTCACTATCGCAGGTTCTGTCGAAATAAACCAAATAATGTACATGAAATTGCAGAAGAACTTGACGAATGTTTAGTGCTAGATGAAAATTCGGAAACTGACTCCAATCTAATTGTGTGGACTGTCACTAGTTCCGATGTTAATGCGATCGACTGGATGGAAGAAGTTATGATATCTGGTGTTAAAATTAAAATAAAAATTGACACTGGTAGTCAGGTGAATACATTGAATGCAGGAGACTTTGATGCATTGAGAATTCCGCATAGAAAACTTTCCAATGTTTCATCAGTGTTGATGTCGTACTCCGGACATAAAATTAAAGTTGATGGTCGAATCTCTTTAAACTGTCGTTTTAAAAACAAGTGCAGAGAACTTCTTTTTTATGTGATCAATTCCGATAAGGCTTCATCTATATTAGGACTATCTGCCTTGCAAGAGTTGGGCATAATACCTGATGTGCCTAAAAATATTTATGCTGTCGGGCAAACAACTGAAAATAGAAATAATTTTCAGGACATTTTGAAGAATTTCAAATCAACATTTTCCGGTGTGGGAAAAATAAATAAACAGTGCTCAATCACTTTGAATGAAAATGCGGTTCCGTGCATCTGTGCTCCACGAAAAATTCCGCTTGCTTTAAAAAGCAAGGTTAAAGCCAAGCTAGATGAAATGGTTGCAGAAAATCTCATTATACCAGTAACCGATCCCACTGATTGGGTACACCCTATAGTAGTTGTTCCAAAAAATAAGAATGATATAAGAATATGCATGGATCCTCGAAATCTTAATAAATATATTAAGAGGGAAATTTACGAAATACCTACACAAGATGTATTATTTTCACAATTAGAAGGAGCCAAGTTTTTCAGTCTGTTAGATGCCTCGTCAGCGTTTCTACAGCTACCCTTAACTTACGAAAGCTCATTGCTATGCACCATAACTACTTGTTTTGGAAGATATCGATACCTAAGATTACCATATGGAGTATCGACGAAACAGACAATCATTGCGACCAATGAGATTGTCTTTACCAAAAGTAAACCAACCTGACCAACCTGAAGAAGCAGTCCGCGAGAGTAAGAAAGAAGATCTACCTGGTGGAAGTGAGAGTGTTGAAAACAATCACAATAATATTGTCACAACCAGGTTAGGCAGGGTAATTAAAGCCCCCAAAAAATTTGAGTAATTATTGTTTTTTCTTTTTATTTAGTGATCTACTAAACTATTTGTATTGGTTCAGTTGAAGTAGTACCTAGAATAGTAATTTGCTTTTGTAATTTTATTTTAAGAATATTAATATTTATGTTTTGTATAAAGAGGGGCGTGTAGTGTATTAGGCACGGTCACGTCACGTCACGTTGACTGTGAGTGTCAATAAGACATTGACGTGTTCTGCATGGCAGATACATCACCACGTCACTGCGAGCGGAATGAAGCTAGCAACCAAAATAGACCACGACATTCAAAGAAAATGGCGTTGTAGAAAACTCATTTATAATAAAATAAACTGTAACAATCTATTCCTGTATTAATAATAATGAATTCCAAGTAAGAACAAATTAAATACATTACAATTGTACTCCACTGTTCTCGTCTTCTCTCCAACTGATCTTTCTCTAATAACTGCCGAACTTAGCTTCTGATCTCTGCAACGACTAATAACGACGATTAATAAAAATTCGTCAAAATACTGTGACAATAGGCAACAATTGATTTCGTTAACATTTTGTAGTATTATAGGCAATGTCCTATGTACAGAGCTACGGTCAGTCATCCGGTATATCCCGACAGGTGACGACAGTGACGTTCCAGATCTAGACGGGCGTTCCCAAACGTTCACATTCCCGAATTTTCGCCAGTCGACATAAACTCTAGACAGTATACAGTCGGCGCATGCGAGAGCTTTAATTCATTCTAAGAGTTATTCGAGACTCTGAATACAGAATGGTTCATATAACATAATTCTGTATTTCATGAGGTTGGAAGAAGAAGAATCAATCAACAGAGCAAGCTGATTTCTTCCTCTCAGATTGATTGTTTACATTCAACTTCAGCTCCAAATAAAAAAATCATCATCAATCAACGAATTACTCAGGATTGAATTGACCAAGCGCATAGAATGAAAAATCAATTGAAAAGTCAAAATTCTTAATAAGAAAAGCATTTTAATGGGGGTCAATTGAATTTTATCATATTTGGCAATCAGTTAAATTCAAAAATCTAATGACCTATTTTGTTTGATTTTTTCGAGTATAAATTAATACCTGGTTACTTTCAAACATGCCAGAGTATTATTATACATTATACCAATGCGGAAATGGCATTTAAAAGCCTCGCTTTATGCAAGATTTACTAACGATTTAAAGAGAATTGTTAAGACAATGGGTGGAAGAAAACGACGGTTGACGAATCGATTTGCGGGACGGAATATTCGAGAGAGAGTACATTTATTTATATACAGGGTGTTTCCCCATTATTTATTATTTACAGAAAATTTAAATGTAATTTAAATCCGTGGTAAATTTTAAGAGAGAGTTCATGAAAAATATTTTTTCCAGCCTCCCGTGAGAAGTTACAGTCCCTTAATTAAAATGGGGTAACAAATTCACCATCATTTATTTTTTCATGAAACGACGGCAAAAAAACTGACATTCAAACTACATAGATATACTGTACCTATCTATACCACCGTAAAAGCGTCTACAATATAAAAATTTTCTTCACCGGGGTTTCGCGGTTTTCTTCACCCCCTGATAGTAAACCATACCCCTTAGAGAATTTTATAAATTTTTTTAGGTTTTATTTTTTATTTATAAGTTCATACTTTGCAGGCGAAATTGAGTTGTTTCCTGAATATTCTTAATTAAATTAGAAGCTTCAGGGCTTTGATCTTTTACGCTCGCTCTTAATAAATTTTCCTCGCCCTCTTTTGAACTAAAAGTATTAAAAAGATCCTCATCGTAACTATAACTAGCTGATGATTAGAAACCGTAATTCGCAGAGTAACAATAATCAATTAATTTTCATTATTCCATCAGGTACTGCACCGAAATATTCACCCTACGGCCAATATTATAAACGCTGGTTAAGTTAACTGGCCGATTTCTGTGGTCGTTTCTGGAGAAGATATAGACTATAGGTCGAAATTATTGCATTTTAATTACTCTTGGCATAAAAGGGATTATAAAAATATTAATAAAAGTTATTCGAGGTCAACATTAGCTTCAAAATCGGGCACAGAAATCTGCCAGTTAACTTAACCAGCGTTTATAATATTGGCCGCTAGTTGTATAAAATTTAACCCTTCATATCTTTCAGTTATGAGAGAAGAGAAAACATTGGGCTTAATATCTTCATTGCATAACGAACCCAAACTTACCGTTCCTGGATGATGATTATTTTTATTTTTATAATAATTTCACTTTTACCATTACTTTGGATCGTCGACCAGATTATTAAGCAATTACGAGATATCTCTGGTTGATTAATAAAGCTGGTAATTAATTTCAACCGTGGTGTTTAATTTTGTGCGATGTAATTACCTTGTTTATATAACTAACCACAGACTGATAAAATCAACAGTAAATGTACAGGGTGGTCCATGTATCACTTGTGTCCATCCGCAGAATAGAGGTTGATACTAAAGATGATAGATTGAACCTTTGAGGATTCGTGTAATTAATGGACTATTATTAAAGACTGAATGCAGGTCGTATGAGTATAAAGCAGATAAAGTGCACTTTATGTTGTATGTATAAAGTTCGTACTTTATGTGCTTTATACTCATCATACGACCTGCATTCACTCTTTTATTTATTAATCGTTGAGTATACTTGTCTTTTCTCCCTTTTTCATGATTGTCAATCATCTGGCATTGGTGGTATAGTGAAACCAGAGATATAACGAAGCGATTTTTGGTTTAGTATGATGGTTTTATTAAGGATTTTACAGACTTACTGTCAACCTAAGCAAATAAATGCAAGCGGAAAGGTAGAGTAGCAGATTAGTTCCGCTCTTAAGGGTAACTTTTATGACTACTGCCCTATTGTTATAGTCATAAAATGAGGTTGTTCGATAAGTATCCGGTTTCGTTATATCTCTGGTTCCACTATACCTTAAACTGCAATAAATCTTGAAGTGAACTCACGATTAGTTCTTCAGACTTATCGCTAGATGTCGCTGTGCTTAAACCGCGCGGAGAACCGTGTAACTAAAGCTCTCTCTGAGTTTCAGTCACTGCCAATATGACAAATGTTAGGGCGATGGAGGAATACTCCGACCCAACGTATGAGCTCGAATAACAATGGGGGTTCTTTTATGATTGTTTACTGCTTAAGGGTGTATGATATGTGCCCGTATTCACAAACGATAATTACCAAATAATTACGTAATCAGTTATCTCCATCTCATTCTATTGCCAAAAAACTGCATCTCTCCATCTCACTCATTTAATTAATTACGTAATTATTTCGGAAATTATCGTTTGTGAATACGGACAATGGTCTCGTAATTAGTTTTTTTGATATTTCTTCCCATAGCGATTTTGATTTTATTAATGGATTTATTTCGATGTATGGAAAAAACTACTTTTTGGCCACTTCCATTTCGATGGGATCAACTTTAATCATTCATGTTTTTTTTTATGATTTTCTTCGTTCAGTAGAGTAATAGGTACCACCAGATAGTAGTAATAATAACTCGTCTGGCAGTAATACATACAAATTATTACTAATGTAACAAAAAAGCAGTAAATACAAATTATCAACGCTAAATCCATCCATTTTCAACTAGACGTGCTGTTTGGTAACAGTCGTGTTTACTGATGCAAATGTCATTACCACGCTTAATTTCTCATTTAACCGTTTAGTTTGATTGCGCAACCATTACGACGTTATTACTGCACATTGCATGCATGAGTCTTCCTATTAGGCGAAAGTAGCCGCAGTCCATTGTCAAGGTCGAACGGACCGAGATTTATTTCGTCCTAGTACCTATTACATGGGAGGATCCACGACTATGATATATGACCTCCAATCTCCAATAGCCATATTAACTAGGCCATTGACCTCAGGAGGTCTGCCCTCGCTGCCATTCCGTTCGCATGCTGCATGCATACACATGAGTGAGTGTGTGCCTTATCAATTTATCGGAGGAAGACGAGTTGAATTCGGGTTTGAATGAGCTTAACTTTGACGACAGCCTGGGACGTGTCTGGAACCAGTTCGACGATAAAATTATGCAGCCCGATTAACTTTTGACCGCAAAGCAACGAAGTTCGAACGGTGAATGGTTAATGATCGAGTGGTTACTCGGGGTTGCCAAATTGGTGTCATTTTTGAGGGAGACTTATTATGCAAAATTGATTTGACCAGATTGAATAAGTGTCTCCTAAGGGAGTTGGATCAATAGGCATGGTCAAAATCAAAAATGACTTTTTGGCCTAACTCTTTATAGAATCTCTGTGCTCTGTGCCGAATTTGCGTGCCCGTTGTATGATTGATCGGTAATTGATAGGTAAAATTCCATTAACGGCATTAACGCTTGACATTACATAGGAAGTTTATCTTTCAATCAGTTGTCAGATGAGGAATAAATTTATTTAGATTTTGGTGTCAACAATAATAGTGAATGAAGTAATAAAAACCAGATCATCACCTTGACAAGAAAAGCACAAGCTAAAGTAGTAGTGTAGGTGCTTTAATTGTCAGGAGACGGTAAATCTTCATAGCTACCGCACAATTTTTTAAACGCGGCCTCGTGCCTGTTGTCCATGAAGAGAATTAATTGGAACGTTTTTATCAATTAGATCTGTCTTCCAAATTATCAACACCAATGCTATGCGTAGTCGTCTAGTAGTTGAACAGGTAACAGATGTCATCGGAACGAACAAGTTTATCAACTCCACACCTATAAAATCAATTAAGTCGTGCAAACGAGAGAAACACTAACACTAACACCAACACCATTCAGAGGTGAGGTATCTTGCAACACTGTCTCGTTATGTGGTTTTAATTTTAAGTGTGCCACGAGCGGTCGTGGTTATCATTCTGGCGATGAAAATAAACACACAAGTAGTACATGCACTAATTGATGCGAGATGTATGTAATTATAAATTCAGTCAATGCTCGAGAACTGAGGTCTGGTTTATGTCAACTTATTTCACTGGCCCATAATCCAGAAGCTTCAACAAACATTGTCGGTTTTATTGTGGCGCGTGGAAAGTTTTGTTTAATCGGAGTTTGTTTTTGAAATGAATTTGTCTGTTGGTTGGAATTTGACGTTAATTCGGAACGTTTCACCAACGATTATATAAAACAATCGCATAAAAGAGCAGTTGTTTGAGTATCGTTTGCTTTTATACTTTTATCTAAAATTTTCGGTACTCTGCGTGTTGTAATAAGAGAGACCTTCAAAAGTTATATTCAATCATATTTGAGATTCAAGAAGCTTTTACGAATTCGTCACCGAAGTAGAGCACTATACGGGAGAGGCTCCCTAATGGAATCTGATAAGTGGAATAATTAATCAGAGTAAAGAATGCCACAAGAAACGTATGCCTATAATGATCAAAGTTTCAATGTGAAGTGTTTGATTACCGGATCTGAACAGGAAAAGTTTTAATGTTAATAATAAACGTTGATCCTAATTCGTTACCTATAATGACATGAGAGTTCTGAGTAGAGTTCGTCATGCTAAAGTTATCCTCGCGAATTCCATCAGTCAGTCACCTATATAAAGCTCTACTCGGAAGAGTTGAAATCATATTTACCTGAAATAATTTTGATTCATTAATTTTTTTGTTTGAATTTCTACCTGCTTGTTTTTTTACTAAAGTTTAATATTCTGTGTCTAATATTGCACAATGTGGCTCTGGTTTATCATTACCATTGATGAATTCGTTTCTTTTCTTATTCTTGATTTTAACAACAGGAGAAAGATGTAACATTGCATTGATTCATCTGATCTGTTACGAAATAACGTTTAATTGGCTTTTTCTAGTCGCGTTTGCACATTTTTGCAGTCGTTTTTGCAAGAAAAATTTAACAATCCACTCAAGTCAGTTTTTTCTTTATATAAAACGTGTTATTAGTCATCTTAAAGGATGTTATAATTATTGGGATATTGCTAAATTTAAGTGAAAAAATATCTCGGCCTACCTAATGAGGAACAACATCTTGGATAATATCCTCTCATCAAAAAGTTTTCTATTATAATTACGGGTTCGAGCTTTTATAATCTTACCTTTTACAAATTTGAAGTACATATTATAAAAATCTTAGAAAATGCATCCATAGCCCATGGCCAGCTCGAATTAGTAAACTTTTACTCGTAATGTTAGGAGACGTTGGCAACCGTATTAGGAGACTAGAATAATATCCATATGATGATCAAGGACACATTTAAGGAATGTTAATAGAGATTGCACAACTTGTGTAATACTGTGAAGTACCGATGCGTTTTCGATTTCTTGAGCTTCCGTTTTCCTTTAATTTACGAAATTCAGCTTCTAATAAATTAATTGTTGTTAACGGAGGAGCGGAACTTCTCTCAAGTAGGTACCTAGGTAGCACATAATACAATGCGACGCCCGATTCGGCGAAAACTCGCGTCGCGGCCCTGACGACGCTTGAACATCGACAGCTCGATCAATTTCACGATAATGTTGAATTTATTTCATCGGAAATTTGCTAAAAACTTAAATTTTTGTTTCACCTCACTTTCACCAAGAAAAGGCATTTTTGTGGACATCCCACCGCTGTCAAATATTAATCAATAAAATATCAAATAAATTTCCTCAGTTCCTTCAACGATTCCTAAAAGACAACAAGGACAAATGATGAAGTCGGCTTTTTCCCAGCGACGAAAAATAATATTTCTGATCCCAATTAGTAAAGTAGAAACTTGCCGGTTTCTCCTTTTTGAGAATTTTTTTTATTAGGTTCATGCGTTACATAAAAACAAAGTCTATACTATGACTAGATGAGTGTAACTTCCTACTCTTCACTCAATGTGAGGAAAAAGAGAAAAGTGAGTCCTGTGCATCAAGTGGCGGACATTTTGTACAATGGCAAGAACCCTTGTTCATATTATATCATAACTCGGGGTTTATTCTTTATTTGTAAATTTTCATCAGTGAATGAATTAACTTACCAACATTAATACAATAATTGGAGTAGCCCTGACATAGCAAAGAGGTTTTGTCTTACTTAAGTTTACAACTGACAGTTCTTGATTTTGTTAGGTTAGGTCTTTAGTTTTATTATAATTACAGTGGTCAAAACATGTAATTGTTGTCAAGAACTTTGATAAAATAAGGCAGTCACTTTATTGACATTTTTATAAAATACATAAATAAAATCAACAATTAATTAATTTAAGAAATTGGTGAAGTACCCTCCACCCTCCTGGACACATTTCAATACACGGTTTCTCACTCCACTGAGGGCCCTCTGTAACAGTTCACCGGATGTGTCGTTTATCTCAACTGTTCCTCTCGATTACTTGATTTGAATGACTTCGTTAACAGTCTCACAAAAATATCAAGTCCTTGATATAAATGCATAGAAAGATATCATATTTAAGCTTGTAACGGGTATTTTAATTTAAATAATTTCTCTGGGGGCTCGCTCAATACACCCTCCAAAGAGATGAGAAGCTTGCGTAGCTCTACCTGTAGGCCCGTGGGGTGGACTCAGTACATCCACCGCGGGGCGTCGTTTCCAAAGAGGCTCAGTACACCTCGGAGGAGTTGAATGCTTGATGGTCAGTACCCAAACACGCACTGTCCGTTCTTCGGATGTCCACTGGTTTTTATAGTCGACGGCGTGGTGATAAGGCCGCTATCACCGCCGCAAAAACTCTGTCTTCTTGCTTTGAATTGATTAAATGAAATAAAACTGTCTCTAATAAGTAAATAATTAGAATAATTATTATGAACGAAAGCCTCGGATTTCGTTACAAGCTTGCAGAATCTGGCTGACTAAGGTATTGTGTATTACGAGTTTTACGACTGATGAGTCGATCATCACAGATCTCTTTCACTAAATCGGATGCTTCGTAAGTTTTCCAACAACCATATCCCTGTTTTGTAATTCTGGGAATAATTGACCTGCACGATATTTTTAACCACGCTAAACCTGCAAAAATACCTTGCCGAAAACTGTAAGTTTTCGGGATAAATATTGACAAAAATTTTATCTGCAGGGAATGTCTCGGAGTAGGGATACTTTCACTACTATATCACTCGATAAAGACAAAAGTGAGCAGCCCACGTCTCTTTACTCTTTGGCCCTTCCACTCACTTCACGATATTTAAATTAAATAAATAACAAAACTTCAGTATTTATTTTCTTTGTTTAATGAAAAAAATATCTTTTTGATTATTATCATTTCCTTTGAAAGAAAAAAAAAGAGAAGATATTGAACGTTCTTCAGTAAATTAATAATTCTAAATGTGAGAAACGTCATATTGTTAACCATCACGTCAATTTCATTGAGTTGGGACTAGAGATGTGAGAACTAAATTAGGGAGTAGCGACAGATCTAATGTACCTGTTACTTTGAGATACCCATGAGCGAGAAACCCTATTTACGACTATTTTGGTGCCCATATATACTGAAGGTGGACAAATATCTCTGCATAAAAATTAAATTAAATTTCTCAAATTATTAATGATTAATACTTTTAGCATATTTGGCTTATCATAATCTTTCCGTTACAATAGAAATCCATTAATTTTTTATAGGCTTATCATAAACATTTCTATTAATAATGTGAACGCAGCTTTAGATCTGAACGTAAGAACATGGGAATTGAAACTCCGATGAGATATTGTTGGTCTTCTCATCCTGTTATTGGTTTTTTCTTTGCGGTAATGGTGTACCTTTCTAATAAGACGTTGTTGGGGCTACTTCCTTTTGATTTATGGTCATCGTTTAGGTACTCCTAAATTATAACAGTAGCAAAATAGCCTACCATTTATTGAGGTAACCTCAATAAATTTATCATCATTTATATTGGGTTAACTGCGGAACAGGTGGACGAAAATAACTTGAGGCGAGTAATCGATACCTCGAAGTCTGTTGGTTGGTCTCGTTGTTATAGTGTACGTTTGTTTTGTATAATGTAAATAAGGACAACAGTTTGTCCTTTTAGAAGATTGTTGGTGATGGACGTTGACGCTGTAGTTGTGCGTGTTTGATGGGGTGAGATGATAGATATCAAGCTGATGGTAATTAAATTGCTGATACATTCTTGATTTTACATTATAATAAATAAATAAGATATTTACTTATACCTATTACCTACTGCCATAAAAATATCAACACTACATTGGTGTGTTGTTATATTAGTGTTGTTACGGGTTGGAGACAGAAACAAAAGACATTAATAAAAACATATGTTTTTAATGAATATTTCAAATTATAAATGCAAAAATTAACTTCCTTAAGCGACCTTAGCTTTACATTTTTTACAAATAGAATAATAGACAAAATGACAAATTTGAACAGACTAATTCTGGTAAGCAAAACGACTATTGAAAATCTTGCCATGCGAATGGTGGAAAGAATCACTGAATTTCACTAAGTACTTAGCTTTGAGTTTCTGCGTGGATAATTGATTTGAGGTGATGGTGCTGGTACTAGGAGATTTCTCTGGAGTAAGACTTCAATAAGGCATATTTGTGCGGTGACTGGTCGAAATTAGGAACCGACCGTAAGTGGTAGAGTAGAACTGATGGATGGGTTCTGCAAATGGCAAGACTGGTTCAGGAACGATGAATCTTGCCTCCAGAGAAATCAGTTCTCAGGGAACGTGAATCAGCTCTCGGAAAGGCTATAAAATCACTGCTCAATCACTGAATGTTCATAGTAACGCAACAGCAGCGAATCGGTTTCTGCACGGGCATTTTAAAGTCCAACTTTCCAAGCCACTCTGCTGTAGGTAAAAGTTGATAGTTTTCGAGGAAACTATCTTTTTTATGCTTTTCTATGCAACCATGTGTATTATTCCACATGTATATTCCATGTGTATAAGCATATGAAAAAATATACAATCATTTATAGTGCAGTGAAATTAGCCAAGTCCAGCTTCACTGCATTTTTAATTTATCAACAAGTTCAGTTGCGGAATTACGAAAGAGCAGCTTTTCTGGCTGAAACGTCTTAATTACGGTAATTGAGCCACCTGCTGAAAATTTCCGCGGTGAGGCCATAATACATACAGGGTGATTCTTATAAGGTGAAATATTGAAATATCTATACCAAAAGTAGCTTTGTTCGATGGGGGACATCGTTTAAACACAAAAACACCCCGCACCCGTCCACCCTTGCGAGCGGGAGTAACTTTGCAATTTCAAATAGCAACCCCTATTTTTATTTAAATGTCTCAAACAGTTTTTGCGAATGTTTTTTTTAATTCAAATTTTCAGTAAAAAGCAGATGTTATTTAAAATTTCAATTTTAAATGATGGGGGATGAAGGGCGGGTTTTGTATTTAAACGATGTCCTTCACCAAAAAAAGCACTTCTGTAAAAAACATTTTTCCGCGGGGTGCGCACTCTAGCTGCTGCATCTCTCCTCTAATCGCTTCCATCGTCCTTCAGAGGAACACCGTTCGAACTTGCCGGTCTTCAAACAACCATTGAAAAAAAAATGATAATGCAGCGCGTGCGTTCTCGACATTAACCGTTAGTGTTGCTGGTGACAAAATCTGAAATTTTTGTTAAAAATTTATGAATAAACCGTAAACTTTTCATTCATGACCTCGGGAATTTTTAAAAGAGAATTTGATTGTCTACAAAAAAGCTGTGTGTAATTTTTTTCAGGAGGCATCATTTTTCCGAAATCATAACGTTTATGCCGGAAAATTTTGATGATAAATAAAAAATGCCTTAAATTGGAACCAAACAAAATGTTTATTGTTTCCATTTGTAAATTATTTGGAAGTTTTGAACTAATTACGCCGAACTTTCATTGCTTTAGGACCAATCACGTCTGCAAATATGTAAAAAAAATCACCAAATCAAGTGGTGTGGTAGCAATTTCTTCAGTCATAATATATATGGAGGACTTGGAAAAATCAATGGAGGCTCGTGAGTATACTTGACGAATTCCAGTAGCGACGTTTTCAGTCACTTTCGTGATTCCCAAGCGATTCATTTGGAGCATGTTGTTTGAGGAAATCTGATACGTAAATCACCCTTTGTTAGTCGGCGTAGGATTCCGGATATTTCAGTTTATTTGGCAATTTGTCAGGTCTATGTTCTGGTATTATCGTAACGCACATGCAGCATTTTTCAACCCGCCAAAATGGTGTAAACAGAATGTCACGTCATTGAGCTTAAGAGCACATAAACAGATCAATTATCTTCTATTGCGTTGCTTTTAAACGATTTGATCCGTGAAGTTGTATTGTGTTTTATGATGGAACTGCAGTTTTACACCCCGTTTTATATTACTGTCATGCAGTAGTGGAATTTTCCGGGACGTTTTCTGCTTTGTTATGGAGGAGAGCTTACTTTGCGTAACTCAATTTCTGACTATTTTAAAAGTTTAATAAAATAACTTTCTTCCCGCCTGAAACTACTCAGAGGTAAATAGAAAGATTAGTTTTATTTATCAAAGTATTTAGCGTGCTCCTATCAAGTTTTAACTTTTAAGTTGGAACAAAATGAGGAAAGATAATCAATTTCAATTTATGCATTCTCCAGATATAATTATGTAAACACAATAAATCCCTAAACTTGGAAGTTATCATCATCAAACAACCAACCACTGGCATAATTTGAATCCAATTTGTCTTCATGAAGTTCCAGGCATTTTTGGAGTAAACGTGTTCAAGTTATCTGCAGTATTATAGTAGCAGACTACCAAATCGATAATAGCTCTTGGAACTATCGGCTTGGATAATTACCCCGTGTGAGAAGCAGACATTCTGAATTTCTTCACTCGGAAGCTTAGTAATTCCAGACGAAGCTTTTCATATTACTTATGCATAGTCTCTTTTTTGGGTCACATCAAGCGACGCCGAGATGCTGAGATGCAAGTGGATGCATTTAACTCGTCGTAGGGGAAATTAACGAATTTTTTTGTTTTGTTTTAATGATGAGATTAAATCTACTGTCACACTGTAAAATAGAACGTGAACGTGCTCTTTCTCGAAGGAATAATTTATAATCCTTATATTATACAGGGTGTTAACTACCAACCAGTACAAAATAAAGGATGTAATTCTACGATTTATTCTAAGAAAAATGGTTTCTATTAAAATGGGTCCGCAAACCGTTTTCGAGGATGTTCAAAAAAATGGTTTTTTTCTTACTTTTTTGCGATATCTCAAGAACCGTTAGAGCTACAGGCTTCAGCTTTTGTACAGATTTTTACGTTAATAATAGCTATTTTTAAAGCTCCAAACTAATGTTCTAAGATATGCCAGTGGTGGAGATTTTAGGGTTGTGTAAGGGTTCCACCCCCTTAACTTTTACGGCACTAGAAAAATTGTCATTTTGAGAGCAAATTTCAAAGCACCAGAGATTTTTTGACACAAAAAAGTACTCCTGGTCAAACGCTGTAGAAGCCACCGTTCTCGTGAAAAAAAAAGCACAAAATTCAACATGAACAGAAACAGAATTGTATTTTTTTTATTTTTTTTTTAATATGAATTTATTCTAGACGAAGTTGAAAACAATCTGGCTACAAGCACAAGAAAAATTTGTGCAAATTTGAATTTGTGCCATGTTACAGTATGGAAAATTTAGAAAATAAAATTTTTGTTCATGTTCTTTTTTTTTGTTCACGAATTCAGTACGTTTTTGATCATAAAATGCTTTTTTTCTCGAGAACAGTGGCTTCTACAGCTTTTGACCAGGAGTACTTTTTTATGTTGTTTATGTCAAAACACATTGGCGTTTTGAAATTTGCTCTCAAATGGACAATTTTTCCAGTGCCGTAAAAGTTATGGGTGAAACATAAGGGTGAAACCCTTATGCAACTCTAAAATCTCCACCACTCACATATCTTAGATGATTAGTTTAGTTTGGAGCCTTAAAAGTAATTAATAATTCAAAAATCTGTACAAAAGCTGGAGCCTGTATCTCAAACGGTTCTTGAGATATCGCAAAAAAAGTAAGAATTTTTTTTTGAACACACTTTTGCCCGTATTCACAAACGATAATTTCCTAAATAATTACATAATCAATTATCCCCATCTCATTCTATTGCAAAAAAACTGCATATCTCCATCTCACTCATTTAAATAATTACGTAATTATTTAGGAAATTATCGTTTGTGAATACGGGCATTTATCTCGAAAACGGTGCGTTTGCGGACCCCCATGTTGATAGGAACTTTTCTTCTTTGAATAAGTCGTAGAATCACCGCCTTTATTTTGTACTAGTTGGTAGTTAACACCCTGTATATATATTCTTATGAATAGCATTTTTTTTTCTTGATTAAGAGGTTTTTGATTTTTATAATTTTGACAACCATCACTCTTAATACTGGAGTAATTGTCCTCTACTAAGTCCTGGAGTAATTGATTGACAGCTTCAAATCCTCGCAAGAAATTAATTGTTCGCCGTTATAAAGGGGATTATAATCAGAAGTTAAAAAGAAAAAAAAAACTCCCTATCTTGAAATTCCATGTCGTATTCTGAATGAATGCTGTCATAAAAACGAAACGAGTCCACCCCGATTACTTGACTTCATAAATAATTATCATATTTATACAGGGTGTATCTAAATAACACCGAAAAAATTTAAGAGCTGATTCTTTGGTAAAAAATAAACAAAAAATTTCGTATAAACGTGTGTCTAGAAATGCACCTTTTTTGAGATACAGGATGTCAAAAAAAGATTATTTTACCAGTTTTTTGAAGATATTTGGGGAACCGTTTGAGATATGAAACTCACCTTTTGTAAATGTCATATCATTGCTATTTATAGCTACTTTTTTAATACTGAGTTTTTTCATGTGTCATTATAGCGGAGATCTCAGAAATGAGCGAAGTTTTTTTGCCCTTAATTTTTCGACACTTGTCTTGAAACATTCAAAGCGAGTTTTTCATCGTAAATGCCCGTTTTTCTCGAAAATGGCTTACGTTAGCAGTTATAACCAAGAGTATCTTTTTGTGTAGAAAACATTGACGGTTAAAAGTGTACCTATGCTTTTAAAATATCAATTTGCCCAGTGTCGTAGATATTAGAAGCAAAAAAATCCCCCCAACCCTAAAAATCTCCGGCACTGGCATACTTGAAAAAGGTAGTTAGCATTAAAATAGTTGCTAATATCAATGATAAGATCTGTACAAAAGCTGAATTCTGTGTCTTATACGGTTCCCGAGACATCTTCAAAAAACTCGAAAAACAATCTTTTTTTGACACCCTGTATCTCTAAAAGGGTGCATATCCAGACACACGTTAATAGGAAATGTTGTTTATTTTTTATCAAAGAATCCTCCCCTAAATTTTTTCGGTGTTATTTAGATACACCCTGTATAATTAATTATTATTATTATGATGTTATGATTATTATGATTAATGAGAGTTAAGCTAAATTTGGAGCTGATGAAAGGAAAGATCAGGTGAGAGTTTCGAAAATAAAGGCTTCGCTTTAATTTTAAATTGAATATCGAATTGCTTTTATCCTTTAATGTTTTTTTTTTTTGTAGCAATCGCTAAAGGGAATTTTTTATACTCGTTTCATATTCTTATTCTTAAGAATAAATATTCGCATTCTTTGTTAGAAGCTTTGTGTATTTTTTCCACACTTTGGGAATTTCTGTGAAAGTCAATTTAGTGGCAATCGCGCAACTTAGAGTAGGTACCTTGATTATAAAAACTATGGAAGCAGTAGTTCTTCTCTCCGAACGGTTGCGGATTGAGGCTTAACAAGGAACAGGCTATCTCTCTTCAATTTATTGACGTTTTAGTTAATTTTTGTTCCTGAAACTTGTGGTGGTGCCGGTATTGCAGGTTACGTCATTTTTTGACAGAAAAGCACATTTTCCGATCGACTTCGGAAAAAACGGCATCGGACTCTGAGAGTACAGGGAAAAAGTTATGAAATGAGCTTTTTTAATCGCATGCACCATGCACGGCACACTTCGACCAGTTTCATAAAAATAGATCAAAGTAAGAACTTACTGTAGTGCATTTTTGTGAAACTGATGGTCAAAAGTGTGCCGTTTTTTTTCCGAAAGTCGATTGGAAAATGTCAATTTCTGTAAAAAAAAAATCGAACACTTTTTCTTCAAGCTCGGCACTGGTTTTTCTTCAAGTTAGGCCCTGGTTGTACTAGATGCCAAATTCTGGTAATATGCTATCCCGTTAAGTCGTAGTACGACAGCTTTTGAAAAGATTTTCAATTAATTTTAAGGAACATTGGAAACAATTTGTGCTGTAAAATTGAAGTTTAGGTAGGTACAAATTTTTATTTTGATCTGTTTTTGTTAATAAGCTGGTCGAAGTGTGCCGTTATCGATTTAAAAGAAGCTCATATCATAGCATTTTCCGAAAGTCGATCGGAAAATGCTATTTTCTGTCAAAAAAGTGGAAATAATTTTTCTTTTAAAGTACTTAACCGGATTTTTACTTTACCGACAGGTCACCTGCTTGAAACTGTGCCTCGGTGGAGGAGTGTTTCTGCTAAAAATTTTGGATTTCATCAAACCGAAGCAAATATATCGGCGTTTAAAATGTATCAGGTATCTTCGAACCACTGTTGGCAAAAAAAAAATTGTCATAGATTTAGACTCGATGTCTTCTACCTAGCAACTACGTCGCATTATAGTCATGAATCACCCCCTGTATAACGAGCACCAAGACTACCTATGTAGTTTATTAAAGATGGCTTAACGAGAAGAAGGAGAACTTTGAGAATAGAAGCTAACTACTATTATATGGGATATAATTAATAATAATTACTGTTTACCTCCCACAGATTCCCTTGTATCGTAAATTCTTCTCTTCAAGTTTCATAAGTGTAATTAAAGTGTTCTTGTGGCAGATTTCAGAAGAGAAACCTCAGAAAATTGAAAGGTACTTATTTCTCTACAGTAAATGCCTGTTCTGGGGAATTAATTTTTACATAAAATGTATTCTATATTAAATGGGATAGTAAACACTGTTGGAACAAATATTATGTCTGTACATAGCTGAAAGGCAATTGTTAGGGAACCAGCAGGACAAGAAAGATTTGGACAGGTTTTGTTTTGTGATAATTGGACACAAATTGGATCAGATTTGGACAAAACTGGACAGTTTTTTCTGAAGTTTTTAGTAGAATTCAAGTTACTGTTAGTTTTTGATTAGCCACGATTTTATTTATTGTATACCATGTTATTATTGTCATTGTATTGTTATACCTACTTATTTACAATTTATGAATCTCTTTTTTGCTCTTAATGCTGGTGTAATTATTTCCATCCTTGAAGTTATGTCAATAAATTGAACCGATTGTAGGTAATTTACCTTAAGTGTCTATTATTATTGGGATATTTATTGATACTTTTTTAACGATACCTTCACTAATCAGTGGTGCTTCTGATTTATTTACTTTTTTTTATATTTTTCAAAGTAAGGTTGATAATTTGATTTAATTGTGACATAAATTCTATTTATTATTAATAGTTTCCAGATAATGCATGACGTTTGTTTAAACGATAAATTAAAACAAATTGCTTGAAGGAATGATTAATTTGACAATAGTTAAGGATTAATTACTTGAGGTTATAATAGTCCAGTCGGTAAAGTAAAAAATGTACCTACTACAAGTTCATAAAAAATCTTATATAAGATTTTCCTTCAATAATTGTTAGGTTATAGAACATTGAAAAGGTTATAAAAAATAAATCCGCAACAATAAGTTCTGGTGGTGCAACGCGTCACCCCCTTCCACCCCCCCCCCCCCCCCCCCCAAATAAAACCACGCCTTCGGGAAAAAATAACTGGTGCGGTTATCTGTTGGATACCTATACAAAAAAAATACTTATAGTAGAAAAGAGAAAGCTTGCGGGATTCCCCAAAAAAGAGGTATCTTGTATTTTTTCGTATGTCATAGTTTTCGAGTTATTCAATATTAAAGAAATTGCAAATTTTGTATTTTTGATGCGCGCAAATTTTCGTTTATTTAAAACTTTTGGCGCGCAACCTCTAGAAAAAATTAAATTTCTTAAAACCAAACAACCTATTAAGAAAAATTAAAATGGGTTTCGAAGGGGACATTATAAACAACCGCATTCGAAAATTCGCCCGTTTCAAAATACAAAATTTTGCAATTTCTTAAATATTGAATACCTAAAGCTAAAACTATGGTGTACCTACTACAAAAAAATCACCTATAAAATTATTATTTATTATGATTTATGCATTGAGGACGGTACTCTTTATTCCAGGAAGTCTCGAAAGCTTTAAAATTGAGGGAAAAAACGTTGTTAAAAGTGTTACAGTTTACAGTATAGAATTTGACGAATCCGCGTTCATAGTCCAGGAATTCATCGTATCTCCATTATGCAGGCAAGAGAATATTTTTATAGCCTATAAATCAATTTTCATTTTACCTTCCAATAGCTTCAGCTTCACAGAACAGAGAATATCTGCGGTTATTATTTGACTTGCAAACTTGATAAACGACCGCCACATAGTCAATAAAATTCCTATTAATCGGCAACATCCAATATTAGCAATCCATTTAAATTATCGGCGTTTCTGTTTTTTGGTTTACAGGGCCAATGTTTCGCCAGCAGTTTATTTAAAATAGCTATTTATGTGTTAAAAAGTGTTAAAAGTGAATTTTGTGAGTGAAAAGGTTTAAATTCACGAACATAATAAAATCACTTTTAAAACGAATATCATACAATGGTTTTTGTAAAACTGCTCTTTTTTGATAATGAAATTGACGAATTTAGAATGACGAACAACTGCAAATTTCATTTCAAAATATTACAGATAAGTACAAGAAGTGTACTATTCATAGCAACCGTTGCCGACGCTATGGTTACTAACAAATGCGTGCATACAAATAAAAGAGACATCAAAATAATTATTATTAATTGCCATTTCTGAACAACTATTATTATTTTGAATACTTGACTACGTACTTATTTTTTATTAATATGTTTGCCAGTAATAAAAAGAATATGAAAAAATCTTACTACCTATAATTTTGTCTGATTTCATCATGAGAAAATGTAGTTCAATGAGAGAGAATGTAATACAGAAAAAGTAGATAGGAATTACTTTTAACACGAGTGTTGTAATGTACTTTTAACACTAGTGTTAAAAGTACTTTTAACACGCTTCCATGTAAACAATCACTTTTAACACTGTCAGCTGTCGTTAAAAGTGTGACTTTTAATGGCAGTTGCACAAAAAATACATTTTGTTTATTTTGTAGTTACGTCAAAATACTCTATAACGCTCGTTGTAAGATCAAAAATGTCGAATTCAATGGAAAAAGTAGGTACCTACATAATTCAGTAAATTGTAATTGAACTTACAGGGGGCGATTCAAAAAGTTTAGTAAAAAATGTTTTTTTCCATGCTTGGAAAATATTTCCATTTTCCTGGCATTTATTAATTAAATTTAAACTGACCGAAATGGAAATGCATGATACCAGTCGTCATCAAAGCTAAACAAATTTCACGAACTTTTCTTAAGGAAGAAATTTATAAAATAACTAAAAAAAATAAATACCTTACACTAAGATATAATATAAAAAAAACGCTCTGTTTGTTGTGAGCTGAAAATTGCTTGTACCCTCTGGAGATTCCTACGATTACCTCCACGATTACATTATAGATACTCGCAAAGCAAAGAAAGAGTCTCTGATGATGTAATCTTCAAAGTTTGTTCTGTGCCGTTTGAGCTGTAATTGACGCGGTATACGTTCGTTATGCGGTGTATTTACCAGTTGGACTTTTATTGAAATTTTCTGTATTTAAATAATCATTTAACAAAAAAATAGCATAGAAAGAATCCAAACGAGACTTTCTACATAGTGTGGTAGTAAGATATCTACAAGGAGTGATCTGGTATTGCACTTGAGCAAAATCGGTCGAGTGGTTTCAAAATGGCGGGCATTAGAATTTTCGTAAAAATTACCATTTTATAAACCTCTGTAAGTAGGTATCATGATGGAAAAAACTTAATTAATTAAATTAACGGGATGTGAAAACGTTTTCCAAACTTTGTGCTAGTTTAAAAACATTTAAAAACTATTCACTGTGTGGAATTATTTTGAAAAAAATAAAAATTTCAATTTTAGTTTTTCTTATTGACGTTATTATTGAAGATTGGTCAAAACTGAAACCACATTTTCTGAGAACTTTGATTTTTTAAATACGGCCCTGGGTTTTTTTTCAATTTGATGATATCCCAAACAAAGTGGTTCAAACGTGTGTCGGACTATAACTATTGACATTATCAGTTTAATTTCACCTTTAATACCCAAGAAGTTTAATAAGAACACAGATCCGTATAAAGTAAAATTGAACTGATGATGGTTATATAGTCCGAAACATGTTTGAGCACTACCTGTGGCATATCATTGAATTCAGAATTTAAATGTCTCCAAATTTTTGCAATAAAAACTCCAGGTCCGTATTTATAAGAATCGGCCCTGCATATACGAACCGTCAAAAAAAACCGCGACATCCCAAAAATGAAAACTGCAATGAAAATGTGGTTTCAGTTTTTCCCAACTCTCAATAAAACGTCAATAAAAACTAAAATTAATTTTTTTTAATAATTCGATTTTTTAAATCTCTTTCTGTCATTGCATTGTCCTTGTGATTGCCCAACTTTTTCCCCATTTAACCGACCCTGCATCTCTCGCATGGTTTCTGAGGTCCCCATGCTGTTCATTCTTATCTTGGTCTTCTTATTATGCTATGGTATAAAATGATATGACTGGTAATATGATGATACGGCCATGAAAAATCAAGAATTTCAACAACACAAATTCCAAAATGGTTATTGATGCGCAAGAAGCTTTTTACTAGTTCCAATCTTTCCAGAATCGTGTTTTGGAACCTTGGAACAAACCTTATAACAAGGTAAAGAAACGCAAAACGTCTTATACTTGATTTATTTAGAGCTTAAATAAATTATTACCGGTCTACGCATTACGATCGTGGTCCGTATACTGGCCTATCCCCGAGGAATTCTAAAAAACACTCTTGGAAGCATCGTTATCATAATAACTAATCCAGAATGATCGTGGGGTTAATTTACATGTCTAACCTTGTTCCATTTTGCACATTAATGCGGTTAATGCATTCGTAATGATTCGCCGGTAGAAGGGGCCCCGGGCTTGCCATATTCCTGGATTTAGCGGTCTCGTCCATAAACGCTTTGCCGGTGTTATTTTACCTCCAAAGCCCGCTTCATCGTTCTCCCGCTTAATTCCGCGTTGTGCTTTTTAATTGCTCATTGTTGTTATTTCTGCCGTGGCGGCGTTTCATTTTCCAGTAAACGCTCTTCGGGGCTCCGAAAAGGGATAATTTAGACTGATATAGGGGAAATTAGCTATGTTCCTACCGTTAACGTCCGCGCATTCTGTATTTTTTGTCTTTAATTTAGATGCATGAGCGCCAAACTTTTTTTTCGGGACGGTAATGAGTATAACGGTAAAAAGGCAAAATAAAGGGTAGGTAATTAGAACGAAATTTTAAAGTCAGCAGTAAAACTGTCGTAGGTACCGATAATTTATTTATCCGTAATAATAGAGCAGCAACGAAGGCGGAGAGTATATTTAATTATTAATTTGCTGCTCTGTCGAATAGAAGACCTATTATTAAAAATTAGAAATTTAAGTTCATTAGATTAAGTTCATCATTGCGCAAAATATATGCGTATATGTACAGGGTGAGGCGCGAGAACCTTAGGGCATTTTTATATGGAGAAGTCCTGGGAGTAGAAGTCTAAAAATTTGTACTTGTATGATTTCGGTTTTGCCGAGCTGAACTAAAATATTCACAACCCCTCACCATTTCCGGTTATACCGGAAGTTGCCATATTTTTCTTTTTTTAAATGGTACACCCTGTATATATTTACATTTTCAGATTGCCTGAAAAACAGTAATAAAAATGATGTTTACAGTTCAAATTTGTAACGACCAATTTATGAGTTATAAACAAATGAAAATTGCAATTTTCCATTTTCAAAGCAGCTTAGCTTGAAAACGGGTCAAGATATCGGAAAACGGCTTACATGTCCCTATCCTAACTTTTTGTATACTACGCTGGAGTACCTACAAAAAAAATATATTTTTTATTAATTTTTTTTGAAAATCGCTGATTTTTCATCACTTTGTATACAAATTTCATCAGTACCATAGGATACTATGTGAAAAGTTAAGATAGGGATATGTAAGCCGTTTTCATCTAAATTTACCGGTTTTCGACCTAAGCTGCTTTGAAAATGGAAAATTGCGATTTTCATTTGTTTATAACTCATAAACCACTCGGTACAATTTGGAACTGTAAACCCCATTTTTATTGCATTTTTCAGTCAATCTGAAAATATAATAATATACAGGGTGTCCCATTTAAAATAAGAAAGTTGATGGCAACTTCCGGTATAACCGGAAATGGTGAGGGGTTGTGAATATTTTAGTTCAGCTCGGCAAAACCGAAATCATATACACGTACAAATTTTTAGACTTCTACTCCCAGGACTTCTCCATATAAAAATGCCCTAAGGTTCTCGCGCCTCACCCTGTATACCTACAGGTTGTCGAAAAACTCTGGAAACGATAAAATATCTGCAGAGAAGCACATTAATAAAATAAACAAAATCCTTCATTTTTTTTTTAAAGCGTTGTATTTATCCAATAAAAGAAAGGAACCCCCATCTCCACCTCTTGGGATGGAGCGGAGGGCAACTTTAAAATCTTAAATAGGTACACCCCCATTTTTATTGTATAGCATCGAAATAAATGGAGAAAATTAAGTTTGTCTGAACTTTTCTTTCGAACCGTGACTTTCTTATCCCAAAAATAATTTGCCTCATAATTTCTACGAAATTCTACGGAAGTATGAAAAATAATAAATAAAAATAAAAAGTAAAAGTTCATTTAATTTCAACCATTGTGTGTTACATTTAATCCCCCCACCTTGATCATAAAATTTACTTCTTTTTTGTGAAAAACATGATTTCTTAAAAAATTTCCACGAATAATAAAAAACGGGGGTTTCCATTCAGCATCTGAAAATGACCCACCACTTCTCCCTTCATGATGAGATCTGATGCATCTCCATGCCGCTTATTGTTGTCTTAAATTTAGTTGAAACACCCCGAATATGTAGTGCTTTTAGAAAACCTTCCCAGGACAGCCCAGGAGGTTTCACTAAATCACGTTTCAGGTCCCATACGGCCAACTTTCTATTATCAGGGTCTACAATTAATCTACCTGGGCAAACACTCTGACGTTCTTTTTGGCGTGGTCATATTGGTATAAAATCCTATATAAAAAGTAAATGTTGAGGGTTTTGTTTGAATGCATGATGTTGCTGGTTGTTCCTAAATAAATTTGCCAAAAAGTGTTTTTCCACACATCCATCAATTCCCGGTTTTACGTGAAATTGTGCATTCATTCATTCATATAAATTTCACCTTTTGTGTATTTCGTGAATTTTCTACTGGACATGTTTTGAAGTTTTCTCGTTCATGAAATGAAGCTTTGATTAATTTAATTTAGAATTCAGCGCGTGTGTTCCGTGTCAGGGAGTTTATTTGACTGTCTATCAGTCTATCCTTGAAACAGCGAACTGACATTAAATCTGGAATAATAATAATAATTGTTCTAACTGGATATCAAGCTGAGCTGATGTGTCAGACATGGCGGTTTATGTGCGTAGAAATCAAGCAAATGGTCTCTAGTGATGTCTGGATGTCAGCAATTCCGTAGGACGTACATTATTGTGATAAAGGCGTAAAGGTGTGTCTACACTCTAGTAATTCCAACAAACTTTTAAGGAAATTAAATTTTTCGTATTATGTAAAGAAAGATAGTTACAGGAGTGCATTATCATACCATGGTAATAGATAAGTAATCAGTAGAATATCTTCGTGTGAAGAGACATATTAGAATGCCTGGGCTGGCATTATTAGACGACCTTGAAGTTTTTGTATTTCCATTATGAATTAATTTATCAAAATGCACCTATGCTACAAAAAATATAAATGCAAGGTAAGGACGCCTCTGTAAAATGGAATTCACAATATTCTTTATTGGAAGAGAAGGAGAGGGAAGGAGGATTCTTCTTCTTGAGCGATTCCATGATTGATCGAGTTTTATTATGCCTTGGAAACAATTTTAAGGTTAAGTAGGAAAAAGAAGCTGCAGCCGCACCCGCCTCAGAATCGTTACTAAATACGAATTCAATATGCCACAACTGAGGTGGAGACAGTTTGTGAGAGTATTGCGCAAATTCGGGATCTACTTATTGAGGAAGGTATAATGATTGATAATATCCTGTACAATCAAAACTCGACACTGATTCACCTGAAACTGGAAATTTCGATTTCTTTGAAGATAAAACTGGCGATTTTGTTTTGGCAGGAGGACCATCATCGTCTAAAAAAAAAGAAAACTCATCCTTCCCGCTTTTTTTCAGAGTTGTAGGAAATTGTATTTTTTACATCTAACATGATTAGGACAATAATTAAAATGACTGAGTTATTCAAGAAAAACAAATTTTCATAAAATTCAAAATGGCTGATTGATGCGCACTTCGGATCTGGTCGCCATTTTGAATTTAGACTACCTGTGCCCCCCCCCCCCCTCACACGTTTTGAACAAGAAAGATCGACAATGAAATTTTTCTTATTTCACGACGGTTATTTGGATATAAACGCTTTTTTAGCATTAATGTTTGGTAGTTAAATGTTTCTTACTTGTCGCAAAGCCCCTGCTTGTTTTGGTAAGCGGTTCTGTAAACGGGAGATTATTTCTAGGCAGTCCTTTATATTCCAGACGGTAAAGTTCTTGATGACCGGTAGACGAGTTAAAATTAGATGACATTTAATGGTCGTATTATAGTTCGAAGCTGTACCAAGAGATCCATGTTATTTATAAAGGATATTACAACACTGTAATGATTCAATTATTCATTTCAGTTGCTTTGTACTACATTTAGACGATCCTCGTTTTAATAATTCATTAGCAACGGTCTCGTCTAATCCCGGTAGGTATTCCTTTAAGGAAACTCCCCCCACCCCAGCCCCCGATCTTACGTCGATATTAATAACGATCACGTTTAATTTAATTTGGTACCTAATCCAACGTTTAGCATGAAACTAGTTTTTGGTGATATTTTAGAATACCTACTTCCTCCTGTACCTGGTTTGGTTGATTGAATTATGTATAATTTAGGAGCGAATTTAATCGATCGTTTCTTTTACGGTTGGCCACACGCGAGCTTTGGAAGGAAGTATAATCAAACGCGAAGAAAGTATGAAAGTCTTGGGAAAAGTATTTGATTTGGGATCTATTACCTTCCAGTTATTTATTATTTTTTTATTTAAATTAGATCTCGCTATATAGGTACAACGTAACTTCCTGAGTAAAAGATGTATGATGGGCCCTGAAATTAATGTAACGGAATTGTTTGTATCTTTAAATATTATCTACTTAATAAGGAAAATTGCACACATATAAATCATTTTTAACTCTATTTCCGGTAGAAGTCTTCGAAGTATGTAATTGCTAACAGGGTCCAAAATTAGTGCGTTGTTCGTACCCATCAGCGACTCGCCCGTTGGCGATAGAAAAAAAGATGTGAGAGAAAAGTTGTATATGGTTTGAAGAGACCTATAGCCTAAAGTTATTTTCAGCAATACAGATGGCCCAATATCGCTGTACGGCATACAATTTTGTTATTTAAATAAGACACCCTGTATATTATTGCATTTTTAGATTGTGGGGTGGATGAAATTGTTATACAGGATGATGAAAAATCTGATAAAATTAATGAAGAATCGGATAATTTCCATCACCCTGTAGAACAATTTCAACCACATGATAGGATACCACGTAAAAAGTGAAGATAGGGAAATGTTAACCGCTTTCCGATATTTGGAGCCGTTTTCATTGTGAACTGCTTAGAAAATTTAAGTGATTTTCATTTGTTTATAACTCGTAAGCAATTTAAACTCCAACTGTTGAAACCATTCTTACTGGATTTTCTCAGAAATCTAAAAATGCAATAATATATAGGGTGTGCTATTTAAAATAACAAAGTTGTAAGCCATACAGCGATATTAGGCTACAGGTCTTTTAAACCGTTTAACTTTTCTCTCATATTTTTTTATTTCTAACGGGCGAGTCGCTATTAGGAAAGAACAACGCAATAATTAGGACCCTGTATAACTTAGATTTTAGGGTAAGGTATATGTAAAATCTTTTCACTTTCACCTCACGCCCTGTTTATAATAATTATTATTGGGAGCACAGTTTTTTTTTTAATATTTTGCACAGTATTTTGACAATTTATCTTCTCTATGTGATAAATTAACGTTTCCACAATGTTATACAAGATTAAATAAATATTGTGACAGATTGTATCGGAGCTGCAAACAAGTTTGCAACTGAAATTATAGCGTACGGCATAAACCACCACAGAAATGCACAGTGACAGTTCATCCTTTAAGTTGTTATATCATTTTGCTGTGTTGTAACCTACTCTGACAAATTTGGCTCAATTGTTTAGCCAAATTGTACATGTAAGAGCGAAACAGTATGTGAAAACAAAAGAGTAATAATAGTTGTTGAATGGAAGATAATTGGCTTACAAGAAATCAGGTCGCTTTGATTAATCCCTGCACTGCTCTGTGGTAAAGTTAATAAAGTTGCGCTGGATATTATAAAAGTTAACGAGATATTTCTGCAACCTCATCCTTTTTTAACGAACAATTAGAGGACATTTAAGTTAAATTCAGCAATAATTAAAGCCAAACATCGTTATAATGTTCATTTTTACTTGATTCTATCTAAAAAATAATTCTGTATTTTAAAATTTTTTCAACACCCAAGAAAGTGTGTTATCTATCTTTTTAATTCGATCAGTTATTTTTTTTTATTTACTAAACAGCCTGCACACTTCAACAGAATAATTATCCTTGGTTGGAGTAGGAGATGACAGTAGTTTGTAATCAGTGTTCAAATAAACGGATTTCAATGGGTATTCAATAACATGTGTGCGTTGGCTTACAGCCAAGCTTTGAATTTATTACAAGTTTTTCATTATCCGATTGTTTTCGAATTGTCAGCCGTTAATGTTCCATTTCATGGGAATAATTTGCGTGGGGTCGCGGTTGTTGCCTCTGAGTTTCCTTCGATTTCCGGGGGTTAAATTAAATAATGTGTATTTGCTATACGTTACTTCTCGTATTTAATTTCTTCTGGTGGGCTATTTCCCGTATAAAGCAGTTGTTTTGACTAATTTTACTGCAAATCTGGTTTGAAATGTTTAAGGTCGTGCCTATACACACAAAAGATCATTTTTATAGCTATTTGGTATTTAATATCCCTGTAGAAATAATGAGGATATAAATATTGTCTAATTTTCATAAATAAAGAAAAATTCCTAATCACCATAACTACAGATAAACCTCGACCTAAGCGTAACAGTAATAATTATGGTGATAACGGTGACAGGTGACTAAGAACGGTGATTTGAAATATTAATTTGCAAGTTAGGTAGATATGGACATCCTTGCTATTACTTTGTTATTTTTAATTGTTGTACTAGTCACATACTCACATATAACATAATAATTTATGTGCAACGTTCAGTATAAAATATCTACATAATATACTTACTTTGTAATAGAAGCGAAGTATATAGATAATGTACAGCGTGATACATTTTAACCTTTTTTTTAATGGTTGGGAAAGGGCATCATTTCCGGAAAAAAAATTCAGACACAAGTTATCCATTTTGGAGGGGGACATCGTTTGGAGCCAAAAACCACCCCCACCCTCAATCTCCTCTTGGATAGGAACCCCCATTTTTTGAGACTTTTGTCTGAAGCATTTATTCATGCGATGCAACCCTCATATCCCGTAAAATGCAATCCAAAACTGATTTTTCGATATCTATGTATGTATTTACATTCTTGTGACTAAAAAACGGCCTCCTGGGGATGATTGCAAGACATAACATAAAAACAATCCCCGCCCCTAATACAAATTTCGAAGGCACTCCTAAGATTGGGGGGGTGGGGGTGAATTGAGGGTGGTGGCAGTTTTCATGTCTAACCGATGGCCCTTCCCAAACCAAAGAATTTTTGCCGCTTGCAATTTCCCCCGGAGGCCGTTGTTTTGTCAAAAGGAAGCAAATGGATATCGAAGAATTGAAAGTAAATGGATACATATCGATTTTTGGATTACATATTAGGGGTTAAGGGTGGCATCGCATGAAAAAATTATTCAATGATTATTTTTCACAAAATATGATAATCCGAAATAAAAAATGGGGGTTCCTTAAGAAGTTGAAGTCACCTCCCCCCATAGACAGGGGTTAATACGAGGGTGGTTTGATAAATAACTTGGTTCGTATACTGGTAGATGGCTCTAACGTCACCTGTATATGTTTTCATAAAGTTAACTTCCTATGAATACATAATCTGTGATTTCAAGTCATTCTGACAGTAATTCTTCGTTTGACAGCTGCTTAAACAAAAGTGTTTAGAGTAACAGTGAAAAATTGATAAAATTGGAATTCGTGGTGTGATTCAATTCTTTTTTCTGGGAGGAAAAACAGCGAAGGAAATACATGAGAGGATTTTACCTACATTGGGTGACTCATGTCCCTTCTATGAAACCGTTCGACTTTGAGTAAATGAGTTCAAGCGTGGAAGAACAAGCATCGTGGATGCAACACGTCCTGGAGCTCCAAAATCAGCTGTGACACCCGAAATCATCGATAAAGTTCATGATTTGGTTTTAGCTGACAGAATAGTAAAAGTGCGCAAGCTAGCAAATGCCACAGGCATCTCAACTAAGCGAGTTTACTTTGTTTTTTTGCACAATGAATTGCACATAAAAAAATTATGCGTGAGATGGGTGCCGCGTCTACTCACTCCTGAGCAAAAGCGAATTCGCATGCATAATCTACTGATAATTTGCAATTGTTTAAGAAGAATCCTATGGAGTTTTTGAGTCGTTTTGTGACAATGGACGAAACATGGATACATCATTATATCCCGGAAACAAAACAGCAGTCAAAACAATGGATTGCACATGGCGAAACGGCTCCAAAAAAGGGCAAATGCGTTCCGTCCGCTGGAAAGGTGATGGTGTCAGTATTTTGGGATGCAAAAGGAATTCTCCTAATTGATTACCTAGAAAAGGGAAAAACCATTACCGGAGAATATTATACATCACTTTTGGACCAAGTAAAGGAAGCAATAACTGAGAAACGTCCGAGAATATATAAAAAAAGGTGTTGTTCCATCATGACAACGCGCCAGTGCATTCAAGCCGTGTCGCCCAGCAAAAATTGGCCGAGTTGCGATTCCAATTGGTTCCGCATCCTGCCTATTCACCAGATTTATTAGCTCCCTCGGACTTTCATCTGTTCCCAAAACTAAAACTTTCCTGGTGGGACGAAAATTTGAGTCAACAGAAGGAGTCACAGAGGAAGTAAATGAGTATTTTGCAAGCCTTGAAGAAACGCATTTCCATGAAGGAACCGCGAGGCTGGAGAAGCGTTGGGGTAGTGCGTAGAACTTCGAGGGGATTATGTTGAAAAATAAAGGCCATTACAAAACTCATATTGTTTTCATTCATATCAAACCAAGTTACTTATCAAACCACCCTCGTATGTAACATATTTGTTATAGCAATATTTATCATAACTGATTTGATCTACATGGATAATCATGTGATTTTGAGATCGCCTATGCCGTTAATTACTTGAAGACAACTTCGAGTTGGTACTTACGGTATTTAAAAAAATATAATTTCTCATTTTAATTTACCTAACAGGATTTATTTTATTTAAATTATTGTGGGAATTAATTGAGTAAAAATAATTTTATAAACACTTAGGTGTAATAACACGAGTACGTATATAAATCTACCGATAGGCGTCTATTTACAAAAAACAAACTCAGATGGGATTTATTATAGTAAGTTAAAGAATGACTAACGGTCTGACGCTTTTGCTTCGTTTGTTCATTCATAAAAATGTATTTTGGACGCAAATTCAAATATGTATGTAACTACACAATGGCCAGGCCAAGCTCCAGATGCGTTAGCAATATCTATTTATATGTATGTAAATTGTGGGACTGATTTTATTAAAAAGCTTTTAGACAGCGGTCCATGCAAGCAGTTTACCTCACTATACAATGAACATTTAATACTTTCATTACGAAAATATTTGAGGGGTAAATCTAAAAAAGAGATACTAATATGAGTCCATGGTGGAAAACGGATGTTACCGTGTCTAACCAAAAATTATACAGGGTGTAACATAAGTACTGCGAAAGCTTTCAAAGGGTGATTCCTGCTATCATTTTAAGAAAAAAAGTTCATATGAACATGGGTCCGAAAATGCTTACCCGCTGATTTATAGCCCCTTAAAGTTGGGACCCTGACGAAGGTTTTTATTTATTACTCCGAAACCGTTCAACATTATAGCAGATGACAAAATTTACCACATCCACAATGTTTTTATGCCTAATAAGATTTGAGATTTTGAAATAAGATGAAATTTTCACCAAGGGTGGGTTAAATCTGGGGGATGTGGGGTAAAAATTACCCCAACTTTTTTGTATCAATAGTTTTTTCAATTTTGATGCGAAATTATGGAATATTGAAGCTTTATGCGTAAAAAAGTTACTCTTGTTCAACTTGGATAAGATGCACCGTTTTCGAGAAAAATCCATTTCAAAATTTTTCATTTTGCTTATCTTGAACCGAAAATGAATTTGCTTTCAATGACATGGGAGCAGAAATTGGCGTTCTGCGATAGGTAAGTACTTAATTTCAGAGCAATATGTCATGAAATTTTGAAATGGATTTTTCTCGAAAACGGTGCATCTTATCGAAGTTGAACAAGAGTGACTTTTTTACGCAGAAAGCTTCGATATTCCATAATTTCACATCAAAATTGAAAAAACAATTGATACAAAAAAGTTGGAGTAATTTTTACCCCACACCCCCTTGATTTAACCCACCCTTGGTGAAAATTTCATCTTATTTCAAAATCTCAAATCTTATTAGGCATAAAAACATTGGTGGATGTGGTAAATTTCGTCATCTTATGTTGAACGGTTTCGGAGTTAATAAATAAAAACCTTCGTCAGGGTCCCAACTTTAAGGGGCTATGTATAACTCAGCGGGTAAGCATTTTCGGACCCATGTTCATGTGACCCTTTTTTCTTAAAATGATCTCAGGAATCACCCCCTTAAATCTTGCGCAGTACTTATGTTACACCCGGTATATTGGTTGAGTTTATTTGTGAAACGTTTTACATACTGGAACTAATAAGTCAGTTTTTTTTTTTTTTTTTAATATCCAATGGAGCAAAAAAACAAAGAATAGGGCTGCTGACTGGATTGTTTATATTACAAAAAATGTGCACAATTTTATACTCATTTAGAATCTTGAACAAAATTTGGGTTAACTTCAGTCGTTGCTGAAATATCCTGAAAAAACTGAAAAATCGAAGATTTCTTATTTTACCCATGCACATCTTTTTTATTGTGGAAAATTAATTTTTTTTTCTGTAGGTTCACTAAATTCGAATTAGCTATCCATTTGACATTAAAAAAAAATTATCCTCGGCACCATGGTCTCAATAAAAGGTATACCTACCCTGATTAAAACGAGAAGTATAAATATGAAAAGCGAAGTTGAATTAAGGTTAATTTAAAAAAAATACGTTCCTTTTTCCTCTCGTATCTAATGACGTATAATTACGTTAACCTACCCATCCATGCTGTAAATTTCCAATGGATGAATGAATGCATTAACCACGTGAACCTGAAATACGAGAGCGACATCAAAAATGTACACGCATATACGAGTAGATTAAAGGAAAACATGACAGACGAGATTAAAGGTTTACGTCTAAAGGAAAACAGCGGAAACTCATCACCACACCTTCCCGCCATATGATCTTGGCGAGGATCTCGGTTACTAAAGAGAGCTTGTGATGTATTATTGACAGTGTCACAGTTGGGAGTGCACTATATTGGCTAAGGGATGCCTCCAGAAAAGACAGGTCATGTCACGCTCGGTCCTGGATAAATGCCAGCAGCGACCTTTTTCTGCAAAAGCGATTTTTTCTTATTAAAGAAACCGTGTTTTCTGCCAAAAGAGAATAAAAGTTCTTTATCTTGTGTAAATGAATTATTTAGGTATACTCCCAGCATTTTCGTTACGACATGTCTTCGTGTTGAACAAAAAGATAATATAATCGAATATTTAATTTCATGAAAATAGAAGTCTATTGAACCAGCGAGTGTAATACGTTATCCAGAGAACGGTGTTCAAGAGTAGAGTCCCTCCGGGGAACTCTATCCATATCCAAGAACCGGAGAAATTCTAATTTTATTGCGATTTGGTTATTATTTTTTATAGACTTGCATTTATGTTTTCCGGTCTACGTCAAGACTCAATTTGCTCTATTTGCTGCAATTCTATCAATTAATTATTTTTACAATCTTATAATTAACTTTCTGTCACGTACTATACGCATTTCTACTCCAACTATTAACCGGGTACTCTCTAAAAGAAGTCACTTTTTCATTACCGATAAATAAAAAGAACTCGTTTCCGGCATGTCATCATACCCCGTCTACCATACCACTCTCTATACTGTAGTTTAATCATACCGAGTTCTAGATAAGCAGATGATAAGTATTATAGCTACATGAGAACTCATATTCAAAAGAGTTCTAGGTAGATATCGTCACATTCTTTCGCATTTTCTATTTAAGTAAAAGCAGAAAAAACAATTGAAGATTGAAACTTCCATCTTTATACACAAGAAATTACTGGTGACAGATAGCCTTATCTCTTGCAGATATGTAAAATGAACACAGGATTAATGGAACAGGGATTTCCATGTAATTCTCAGGGACAGTGCAAATCTACTTTAATAATTTATTTGTGTCAAATCTATTTCCAGTCTATTTGTACCGGCTTCATGTCTATATAATTGAGCAATTATTATAATTTTCACCTCATAAGAAGATTATTTACAAGTGTTCGTTGTCAAAAGCTACAGAACAATAATAAATTGTATTGTTATGGTATGTGTGTAGTAATGTTACTGTATGTGTAGTAGTCGCGATCAGATAAAATTCATTCAAGAGTTTAGCGATCTAATCTTCTTATTTTTCATTCTCTCAGTATTATTTACCTGCAGAAAATAAGCGCAAACATTTTATTTAAACTACTTATGTAAGAAGTAATGTGATTGATTAAGCAACGTATCACAAAAAACGAACGTCTTATATAACGTTCCCTTTCACGCTAATGGTCGTTCCTTGAATGCATCATTTTGGTCCTTGTTATCCAGGCTGGCGTCAGCGACCTCTACTATTATTCTCCTCGGTCTTCCCCCGTTTCTCACCTGTTGTCGCCGTCGGCGTCCTGACGGGGGGGAACGTCGGCTCGCCGTACGTACGAGGCCAACTAACAGCAGCTATCAAGCAACGGGAATAAATTATTACAGACTCTCTTTGTGTTACTCATACCTAGAACAATTGTTCCATTATCTTCTTGGTCGATGGTAGCATGTGTCCTGCGGTGGATTTGTCACAGCCTTAAGCACATTACGTTTTGCATTGTTAATTTGTGTTCACAAACAAATACGAGTATATTGCAGTTGACGGTCGTGAATTGTCACAGCTCTGTATTTTCTTCATTACATAATTTTCTAGACCGTTATGTTTGGGTTAGAGGTTAGAGTTTATTAACCAAGGACGAATGTGTTGAAATTTATACTTTTTTTAATCTTTAATTCTGTTTTACCACTATAAGATATTTGTTACTGGTGATACGTATTCATCACTATTATTGCTAGCTCAGAATCGGAAAGAGTTCCGGGGTTGGTCTACTGGGTATGCCTTCGGACTTGAGACCATCATGAATAGCTCTGCTTTTGAGGTCCTTCTCCCGGAAAGAGACTTGTGGGAGGACAACACAAAAGAACTTCCAACAGCAGATTTCAGATGGTTCACCGATGGATCCAAGACATCCACAGGAAGTAGAGAGTCTTCTCGAACATGGGCTTTCACGCAACAACTTTCCAGATCGAAATCTATGTCGTAGAGCTCTGTGCGCAGATGCAGGAAAAGATGCACTTCCACCGCAGATCAATAAAGATATTTTGAGACAGCCAAGCGCTTCTAAAAGCCCTTAGCTCCAGTCACTGCAAGTCCAAGTTGGTCTGGAACTGTCCACTAATCTTGAATGCTCTAGTAAAGAACAACGAAGTAACTTTGATCTGGATTCCGGGTCATGCTGGATATGGAGAGAACGAACTTGCCGACTCTCTGGCCGAGAAAGGTTCCGAATTTATAGAACCAAAACCAGAATTTGGCATATCACCCAAAACAAGCCATGCCAAAACGACAATACGCAACTGGGCTGAGAGGGAAGTTCTCCAGCGCGTCGAAAAACGGACCAAAGAACTTTTGGAGCTTATCTAACAGGAAAGAACTGAAAGCCCTAACAGACCTATTATACTGGAGCACTGGAAGCTGAACGAGCCATCACCTGCACAAGATGGATTTAGCGAACAGCGCTGAATGCCGCCTGTGCTGTGGACAGGCTAAGTGAGTGTTCCGCTTTGGGAAGAACCAGTCTAAAAAAAGTAACTTTCTCGCACCGAAGGACATGGATACATTACCAATAGTCAAGATGGTGAGCTTCCTCAAAGGAGACTGGCCTGTTGTTGTACGACTTGATGTGAGCCACAATAGACCTTCCGTCTCAGTGGAGGTGTCACAATGGCCCACTCTCGATAACTCTAAATCTACGGGTTGGTCCAATTAAAGAAAAGCTGCTCATTTTTGAGGCCACTGCAATAAGCTTCTTTCAGATTTAAAATTTTCCATTTCCAGAGCATACTAAAACAAAAATTCCCGATTTTTTTTTCTTTATCTAGACAGCCTAGATTTTGCGTAACGATAGTCAATGTCTCTTTTTCTTATCGCGGCCGTATTGATTTTTCATGTCATTTGATTTTTGTCTCGAAAAACTGAAAAACGAAAAACTTTTTTTCGAAAGAATTTTTTTTTCACCGAATGGCGTATGGCATACATGACGTCAGTCGGTGATAAAATGTACTTTTTTAATTTTTTTTTTAATATGATTGATTTATGGTTTTCTTGATTTGCTTTTACTAAAGGACATAAGAAAACAAATTGTGACAATAAGGGGAGAAAAGTAAAAGCTATTAAGCAAAACCTGGAGTCTAAATTATTTTTTAAATTGACAGTAGTAGACGCAGAAAACGGTAGAACCAAATTTCAAGTCTCTCCTAGCTGTTATACAGGCTGTTACTTAAGATGTATTAAATTTAAGGACGTATTTCTGAGTCTATTTTAAGGCATTATAGTTTATATGTCCTAAAATGTCTGGTTTTCAAAATTCATTTAAAAAATCGGTTTGCTATTAATATTTCGAAGATCCTTTAGCCCCAAGTGGATTAAAATTATCAAGTCCAGTGGCGTCCTGAGGGGAGGGGGACTTACCAGTAATATTGCAAAGAAAAATGTATGCCGCTGATTAATTTTTTTTAAATTTTCATGTTTTTTCAGAGTAAGCAACTAAAAATACAATTTTTATGTCTCTTGACTTTTCTGCTTAGGTATCCCCTATCGTTTTCTATAAAAAAAGCTGCTTCAAGGCATGTTGAAAAATTGATTTTAATTTTAATGATTTTACTTTATCAATTTCTAGATATGCGGTGAAGCGGCTTTTATATTTTTTCTCGTGAAAGAAGATCGAAAAGTAATTTAAGAGAAAAAAAGTTGTATTATTAGCTGCTTGATGTGAAAAAATATGAAAATTTTTAAAAAAGTCAGTGGCGTACGAATGTTTGCTATAGTTAATAATGGTGAGGGTAGAATAAAATTGTATCTTGAAAACATCCCGTATCTTGAAAACGAGACATTAGACACGATCATGTTTTCATGAACTTTTCAACTTTAAATTGGCCCAGGAATGCGTCCTTAAATTTAGTACATACATACCCTTAAGTAAGATCCTGTATTATAGGCAGATTTCAGAGAAAATATGACGAATTTTACTTTTATTTAGTTAATTAGAGAAATTGTTTTGAAGACTGAAAGAAGGGGGAAATTTAGTATCCTCTAAAATGTGCAACTGTTCTCCAATTCAACTATACTTGTAACTCTTATAGCGTTTGCACACGATTCGGTTTCGATGCGCTTTGCCACATCTGGTAATTAGCCCCGAGGAAATACGGAAGTTGTAGTGTGAGTGAAGTTATCCACATCCTTTACTTCTCTTATTATGAATCAGCGCTATTATTGCATAGAGCTATTATTTCACGTCTCCTATATTCTCTATATTCTATAGAGAGCGCAGGCGTGTTTCTGGATTGGTATGGATAACTTCACTCGCACTTCAGATCCCTTGTTGCCAAGTTATACGCACTATTTTCTAACGTAGATATTCTTACAACAATTTTTGTAAAGGAAAGTTCCCGTCATTAACTCTGCATTGTTTCCTGATTTCACTTTGAGGTAACTATTTACGGATTAATTATCCTGACTGAAAAAATGTGAATGATTAGTGATAGTGTTTTACTGTCATTCTTCACCTCACATTTTTGCTTGTAAAAGAAGCCAAAATATGAATTGGATTTTTTTTTAAAGATACTTTCACCCTTGATGAAACTCTACCTCTTGATGAAGTCCATTTAGTATTCTCTCTGACAAAAAATATAACTTGAACAATCCGAGATTGCGGAAAGCGGTTTGTTGACAATAGAATAATAGAATCTGTTTTATTTCAAGGAAGATTATTCCCGCAATTTCGGTTTAATAGAGCAGCTTTATCAATTTTTCGGTTAGTTTGAATTTTAAGCGACGTCGCTACCTACTTATCATTTAACAATAATTTTGGGTAAACATCATCCAACCATCAGTTTATGGATCTATAACACGCTTCTTTTGCTAGTAGCGTCGTCGTTCGCGTTCCCGCTTGGGAGGTTTCTCATTCAGATGCCATAATATTGTTGTGTAATGTAAGGTTTTGTATGCATGGAATAATCAGTACCTTATATTTCCGATAATGTTTGTCTTCAAGCTTTTAAGACCGCTAGTCTGATATGTAGGTACCTACCTAATCTGAAATCGCCATAAATAAACGTAAGATCCTGCCTTGTGTTTGTAATTATTGTACAGATGTAGACGTAAGCCTGGATTTGTGATTGTTTGCCTAACCCACGTAAACTAATAAAGTGTAAGAATAACAATACGAGACTTGGTTTGGTACACAATGAGCCATGTAAATACATAGATACTAATAATGCCATTTTATTATAAACATAAACCGGAAAATGTAAGCCAATAAAACCCTTTTATCCCGTAAATAATTGAGGGAATACGGTTGCAGTCGCAATAGCTGCTGCACTTCGTTTGGGTTGATTTTAAAACTTTGAGCGTTTTGTTTCGGGATTTCAAAGAGGAAAGAGTATTGTTCGGTTATTTATACATGTATCGTTGCCAAATACCTGAACAACAAAGCTTATTTGACATCATGTGGTCATAAGAAGTTACTGGTCAAATTTCGTTCCGCAGCTAACTTTAATAACTCCGGAATCCATGGCAAAACTAAAAAGCAAATGGTAGGTGTAAAATAAATAACTCTTGTTTTATTGAAACTGAGTTATTGCATGGACTCTTTCTTGCAGGAAGGCTCAATAAAATATCACAATTTCCGCGTGGTCTAAATGGTTTTTAATTTTCTTAAAAAAACGCCATAAAATAAATTTACCCGGCACACTTCCTGATGTATAAAACGAAAAACGACCCAGTCAAAACGCGAAGTAATTTTAATCGAAGAAAGCAGAACGCTTCTTTTTTCCTCTCAGAAACCAATCGTCTCAAATAAACTGTCCAGATGATTTTGTATGGCCTTTCCTTTCAACCTGAACAATAATTTTCCATTGACGTGTTCATAAGTATCGTATAATCTTTTGGCCTCATTTTGAAATATCCTCGTAATTGAATAACTGTAGTCAATCTGCTGTTATCTTCAATTATTGTAAAGTTGTATTTTTTTAATTATCTGAACTTTGATCAATATTGCAAAAGCTTCTGTTTTCAATAACTCCGCAGTCTTCACTAATTATATTTACATGTAAATTTGTTTTGCTTAGCGTGTCGTGACAAAATTGGTTATAATCGTAATAATAAAAAAGTCTCATCAAATCTACAACTTATATTTTGAAATATGTACCTTCATCCTAAAATAAACAAAAAAAAAATCAGCTCGGAATAAATTTTTGTGACATACATAAGCGCAAGTGACAAGTGACACGTTCTTCGTGTAGTCTTTTATAGGCTAAATCCGTCTTGAAGTTTTGTTTAAATGACACGCAAGGTAACGTCATAAAACTCAAAGTATCACTTACAGTAAGTACTTGGCACATAATATTGTTTACCGAAGATGTTGTTATCGTTGATCTCTAATAGATGCGTCTATAATAAGATTGATTGTTCCTGAGATGTACCTCGGATAGCAAAAGGGGAAAGCACTGAAGTAATAATAATGCTTCACGGGCGTTGTTGGAAATCGATTTCTATTTCGGAATCAAGTCTTTTACTTTATTTATTAATGACGAACAAATTATTGACGTTGCCATTTACAACGAAGTTTGGATCGAATGTCTATAGAGATGAGGTCACGAATTAACCTCGTCCTGGCTCGTATGAAAAATAATATCGTTCCAATATTATTTCTGGCAGATATTAAAAAATAGGCACGAATATATGCGATCGTTTTTTCATTTCCCTTTGAAACATATTGAAAATTCTTTCATTTAATTCTCATTTCCGTATACATGGAAATATTTAGCACTCTCTTTTGATCACAAACCGGCTGACCGATATCGATATGAAGTTAATGCAGAAAAATTTAACCAAATCTGACACTTTATTGACAGGGTTGATTCCATCGATTAACGAATCCTATTAGTTTGCATGCTTTCTGCTGGAAAATTGTTTTATGGATTTTTGATGTATCGTAAAAATTTTAAAACTATAACAGTCCAGTCAAATGGTTAGCCCAATCTAATTACCTATACACATGAAAACAGGTCATTCCTTGCAAAAGGTCTTGTATATCTGATTTTTGGATATGTTATTGTTACTAGTAAAATACCAATTTTGCACCAACGAAAGCCTTGTTCATTTGGCGCAATACGAAAAATCCCGATATTTTTGCTCGCATTTTTAGATTTTGCGTCATTTTGCGCTTAATTCCTATTATCCAAACCATGCGATTCACTGAAAATTTGGTCGGATGTATTGCAAAGAAAATATACTTTGCTGCTTGTAATTTAAGTCCAAATTTGTCATTGCATGAACGTTTCTGAAACATAGCTTTTCTGAAAAATTTAAGTTTTACAATTTTTTCAGTTTTGAAAATACTCATTTTTATAATAAATACTGCCCAATGTCTCAGATAATGTTTATTTAACGAGGAATTGTGTTATTTAAATATCAAAATTTATTGTGAAGCAATTTTTTCTCTCTTGTAAGAATACAAAAACGCACCCGTAGGTCAATCAATTTTTGGAATTGGCATCGTAAGTATACAGGGTTATGCAAATTTCATGGTGCCAGTATTGGGATATCCTAAACCATAAGAGATACAGGGTTGCTTAAATTAGAGAAAAGTTGCGCTATTTTATGGCCATCTCGAATCCGTCAAAACATGCAAGATATCTGTGACCGTTCCTGAAATATCCTGAAAAAACTGAAAAATCGAGAAATCTTATTTTTGGAATATCTTTCTTACCATTGGAAATTAATAAATAATTTTTTGTAGCCTTACATAAGCCATTATAAGCTATTTATCTGACGTTTCAAAAATTTTCACAGCCGACTAGATCCCAAAGTTTTCATAGTCAACTTTCGTTTTTCTTATGGCCGCCATATTATTTTTTATGTCGTTCGATAAGAAAAAAATAATGGAAACCAAAAAAAGTTGACTATGAAAACTCTGGGATCTAGTCGGCTGTGAAATTTTTTGAAACGTCAGATAAATAGCTTATAACAGCTTATGTAATGCTACAAAAAATTATTTATTAATTTCCAATGGTATAAGAAAGATATTCCAAAAATAAGATTTCTGGATTTTTCAGTTTTTTCAGGATATTTCAGGAACGGTCACAGATATCTTGCATGTTTTGATGGATTCGACATGGCCATAAAATATCGCAAATTTTCTCTAATTTAAGCAACCCTGTATCTCTTATGGTTTAGGATATCCCAATACTGACACCATGAAATTTGCATAACCCTGTAGAACGACAAAAAATAACTTCTCTCCTCTCCTGCTTTGACAAGGCTTTTATTACAGGAACTTCCTTGCAAAAATACTGTAGCATGTTCGCAAAACTGAGGATTTTCTGGAGTGTGCTGCACAGTTATGTCTTTCCTTGCCAGAAAACAGCAGAAGTGCTGTCACATCCATTGAACACGCATTCATAATGCCTGAAGGATATTTTCAGCTTGAATACGTAACATAAATAACCAGATCCAACTCTACTCCTTTTACGAAAAACGCGTTTTTGACCTGAGAGCTGAAACCTATAAGAAGCAGATCCACATCTTCACCAATTATGATGACCTGGACATAATCTGTACATTTTTTGGAAAGAGCTGTTGTAATAATATCATGATCTGCGTCTATTTTATTTTTTTCAACGGTAATAATCTTAGACTTAAAGTAAATTTTATTTTCTCTGGAAGCTATTTTTCTGTGAAGCACATGGTTTGGGTGATATTATGCGCAAAATGGGTAAAACTCGAAAAATTTAAGCAAAATTTTTTTTTTTCCGTATTACGCTAAACGCACAAAGTTTTAGTTGGTGCAAAATTGGTGTTTTACTATGTATGTACTAGCATTGTCCCTAACAACATATCCAAAAATCATGAGCTTTTGCAAAATTGAAATTGACTGGGCTAAGTACACTTTTAAATCACGGTAATTAAAATTTAACGAAATTTTAATGGTAGGTAGAGGGCGCCACTAGAAAACACACCAGCTAAGTCTCCCCTGTGGAATTCCGTAAAGGCTGACCGCCATTTTGAATTTAAGGGATGAAATTAATATGTATCTCGGTAAAAATATCGGTTGTACGTAAAAAAGTATAAGTAGGTAAGTACTATTACAAAAATTGTTAAGCAGGATGTTATGGATATTATATCTTGTAACTTCTTTTTCGCTCTTTTTTTTTTTAATTTCATATCGTTCAAAACATACAAATTCTCAGAAATGACACGTTTGAGTTTTTTTTTTTTTTTTGGTTTTATAACAAAACGGTCAATCGAGTGTGAAAAATAAACTGGGCAAAAGATGTAGCTTTTGAGTTTCTCTACAATATGATTGCACGAAAAGTCGACCGCCGACTCCAAATATTTTTGAAAATTAATTCAAATCATCGCATTTTCAACAAATGTATAATCAAGAAGGTTTTCGAAACGCTGAAACAAAATAAAACGTACTTATTTGCCATTATATTTCATTATTTGATTATATTTATTGTTTTGTAGATATTTCCTCATTTTAATATTTTGGATTTTTTATTGGATCCGTCATTTTGTTTCTTGAAAACGCTGTATATAAACCTTCATAATTAGCGTTTCCACTGAAAATCAACCCCCTCATTGCAAATTTGGTGAAAATGCGATGACTTGAATTAATTTTCTAAAATATTATAGCGCCGGCGCTCGACGTTTGGCGCCATCTGTATTCGTGCCAAAAAATTTAAATTTAAATTTTTGAAAATATGCATATTGTAGAGAAACTATGAAGCTACAATTTTTGTCCAGTCCATTCTTCACACCGGATTGACCGTTTTGTTATAAAATCGAAAAAAAAAAACGTTTTCACCACCAAAAGTGTAATTTCCGAGAATTTGTATGTTTTGAACAATAAGAAATTTCAAAAAAAGTTCGAAACAGAAGTGGCTGGATTTATCCTCCTCAACAATTTTTGTATTACGTATAATACTTTTACGTACAATGTAACATTCAAATTATAATTCAAGATGGCAGCCACCCCTTACGGAATTCGAATCGTATATATCGGATATCTAAAATGTAATGTACCTACTGGTAGGTATCTAAAATTTCGTCAGTATGGATAAATCATCCGTGGTCATTCTTACCCCGTGATAGGGTTTCATTCAACGTCCATTTTAAGGTAAATATTGAATATAAAGTGCTCCTCCGGGGATTGTTCAGGAAATGTAGGCAGATTTCATCGATTCGGAACCTTGATGCTTAGTTTTAGGTTCTGTGTTCATCTCCATCCGTTTTACCTTTCCGTCGAGGAATTTCTCAAGCGCTTGAAATTATTACTCCAATTAAATTTTAACAGCTGGCTGTGGGCATGCATCAACAGCTCAGAGTAATTATCAAGTATGTGGGTATTTTAATTTGTGTCCTAATAAAATGTGCAATTTAAACATCAAAATAAATTAATGTACATAGGTAATGGCGTGAACGTGATTAAGCTGAAATGCATTCGAAATTCTTCTGATTGTAAACGGTGAGACCTTTTTCAAAATGTACTCTTTTAGGCGAAATAATCTATCTTGACTGGAGTTGGTGTAAGGGAAAAAAAGGTTTAATTTATTTAAGAAAAATTGTAAAAGGGTTGGAGAGAACCGACACTATAGGGATGCTTTTTCTTATTTATTTTCTCTCGTCGTTTTAAACGTTGACTCAACAGTCTATATAGGCACTTCTGAACAAAGCGTCTTTATGTGGCGTATCACCTTATCTCAGGGGTTTCCTCAAATTTCTTGCACCTAAGATCTTTGCTTTTATCGTTAATAGAACTTCATCTGCGAGGTGTCAAGAATCCACGCATATAACTAAGTAGGTATCTGAGGATTTGGGATGCATGTAATGTCAACTTTCTTTTGTTCGTATCGATGACCTCCTGAGAAGTATGTTGAGTTAAATTATGACAGCTGTCGAAGGCAGTAACGGTATACAGAGGGTGCGCGTTTTTATATAAAATAAATGGGGATCTCGGTTTTCTTGGGAGATAGAGGAAGTAGGCTAAATTGGTGCAAAGTTGCGTAGTTTGTGCTGATTCATAAACCGAAAAGAATGGACCTCGCAGAATCCGGTTAAATTTAATGTAAATTTGGGGATTGATAGTATTCGATGAGTAGATCAGAAGTCTCCACGGGCATAATCCTCTAAAAACTCCTCTTCTCGAGATATTCCACCCTCTGAAGATGGATTTTTACTCTCATGACGGATGTATTCTTAAATATTGCTCCCTCCCTACCTGATTGTTTTATAGATCAATCTTAGATAGATCATTTGCGAAAATTGAAAAGCCATTTTCAAGCAAAACGAGAAAATGTTTTTATTTAGAGTTATTATTTTCGTAATTGCATTGACTTTGAAACATTAAAAATTACAATTAGGGTATGCCAATATTTAAGAATATGCATGCACGACTGTCATGATGATAGAAAAAAATCCATCTTCAGAGGTGAAAAATATCTCGAGAACAAGTTTTTTTTGGGGAGTTATGCCAATGAAGACTTCTGATCTACTCATTATTGAATACTACCGATCTCCAAAGTTACATTAAATTTAACCGGGAGCCAATTCCCATAAGGGTTCTGCGGGGTCCTTTACAATAACTTCAGAAATATGCTCAAAAACTAAAATATTTCTTGGCCATAACTTGTTTCTAAGTAAACATAAATAAATTAGTTTTTGTTTTTGTAGGTTTACAATTTACATAAGTTAGGGCTATATACAATAAGGGCTATTTATTGACATTTCAAAAATTTTCAAAGCCCACTAAATCCCAGAGTTTTCCTAATTACCTTTTGTTTTTAATGACCGCCATACTGTTTTTCCACGTAAGAAAATTAATTTATCCTAAAATTTATACAATTGAAATGAAAATATCAAACTTCGTTTTTCAAAAAGTCGATTTTTTTTCACACAAAAAAGCTGGCGTATAAACCAAAAAATTCAATTCAATATAAGTCTATAGGTACCTATGCATGCATTTTGGTATAATCGTATAATTTTGTTACTTACAGTAAAAAATACACGTAAATCAGTTAGATAAGCGTAAATAGTTTTCATTTAGTTTGGTCCATGCAATAAAAGTTGAAACACGTGAAAAACGTGAATCGTTCTCCAGTCTATTATTCACGGTAGAATGAATAAAAATAGCTTGTAAAATCAGAGTTAATTGCTTTGAATTTATGCTCAGAGCACTATTATATTGTTCCATCGAAACAGAATTTCTGTTTGAATACTTCTGTGTATTGTTTTAATGTCTAATAAAGTGAATATTTGTTTTCAGTTCCGGCGGGTTCCATTTAAATTTTTCAAGTTGTCTATTTTCAGTGGTAAAGTGTAACTGAGATTTTTGAAATGAACACGAAGATAAATTTTTGGCAGAGGTTATAAATTTACAACTGGATGATAGTAGAGTGAGTACCTTGATAAAAAATTATGATAAAGACTAAAGAGTACGGAAGCTCATCTTCCCTCTCTGTCCGATTGCTAGCGATCTGAGAGAGAATCCCTCTCTTCAATAAAGTGACTTTTTAGTTACTTCTCATGGATGATTTCTGTGCTGGAGCGAACATCGAACGGATACATTCATAAGCGTAACAAGTGATTGACGGGCAGAAATTAATTATTAATAAATTTTTATTTCAAAATAAATTAATTTGCGTTTAAAAAAATCATTCGACAGTTCGATAATAATTATAGCTGCACGTCAAAATAAGTCGCTTCTGCCGAATTGAATTTTTTTGACTTTGGACGAGTCTGGTGTTTTTTAAGCGTTTTCTTTACGAGCCAGGTGATTCAATTTTGATGATGCGAGAAAATAACTACATACAACGTAAGAAGAGACGATCGACGAAAATGACACTTACCTTCCGTACTTTAAAAATCTGTCTATATCCAGGTACTGTCGATGGTAGTACTGTAGCTCCTGTTACTGCGTAAAAGCAAAAACTTTTCATTAAAAATCACCCCTTAGTTGAAGTTTAAAGAAACACTTCCAATTTAATCTTTTTCCAATCTTATAGTCGTTTACAGGTGGCGTAAATTGTGTCCTTTATTAATTAGATAAGTCTTTGAAAGTCTAATTAAATTTTTGTGTCTTGGTCGAGATATTATATTTCTTTGAATAAGTAGTATGCCTATTCTTTTATTTCAGTTGAGGGAATTCATGCACATTAACAATAATATGTAAATTTATTATAATAGCTGTCTTATTTTACACTCTTCACGAATTTGAAAAAAAAATCTTGAGAATTACGTAAAGTCTATATGAAAAGAAGCTGGGAAAAATTAATATTAGCTTCATGAATATTAATATTAACTCCTTGAGATTTTTCAGTAGGTCAGGTTTCCAAAGATTTGCCTCTGAATTCGTGACTGTCAAGATGAATATTTAATAATGAAAAACAATTCTTGGACGAAAAGAAGTAAAGAACGGAAGACACTTCACTACGTCCCGGGGGAGCGGGGATGCCTTTTTATAAGCCCTAATTAATTCCCTGGTGGACACCTAAAATGAATGATGCGAAACTAACAAACAACCCAAGTTTCATGCCGTGTCACATTGATTAATTATCGTTTTGCATTGCAACATTTGTCATCGTCCGGTGCAAAACCTAGCATAGATCTAGAGCCATCTCAACTTCTTTCATTGTATTAATAAACTGTTTGAATAAATAGGTCATCTCAACAATATATTTTTAATGTGGAATTTTCAGTTTATGTCTTTAATCAAATAATGCAATAATTTAAAGTACCTACAAACTTTGTGTAAAACCCGCACTGGCAATTATATCCAAATTCGCAGCATTTGCTGAATCTCATCAAGAATCCTCTTATGGGGAACAGGAGAAATTCCCCGATCATTTTAATTAAGGTGTTATATAGATGCACACCGACCTATCATTGTCCGATAACGCGCTGATCATGGGCGTTCAATTACTAGACTAAAATAGCTGTTACCGCAAATTTTAATCATAGTACGGAACCGCAAATTTTAATCATTCTAAAGACTAATGTTCCAACGTCAGTGTCAAAATTCCATATAACCGCAGCTATTCATTAGCCGCTCCAGGACCAACTGAAAACACAATCGACATGGTATACAATATCCATAAATCAATAATGTAATGATCTAGTTTTACTCATAAACGTGTACCATCCTGCTGCGGTATTAGAAGAATGAAGAGACCAAGAAAACCGCAAAAATATATCCAAATAAAAGCTAAAACAACAATACAGGGTGCACCATGTATTCTTCTCTATATTGCTATCTCCTGAACGCTAAGAGATACAGGGTCGGTTAAATTAGAGAAAAGATGCGCAGTTTTGTGACCATCTCGAATCCGTCAAAACATGCAAGATATTCTGTGACCGTCCCTGAAATATCCTGAAAAAACTGAAAAATCGAGATTTCTTATTTTTTCCATATCTTTTTTATTATTGGAGATTAATAGATAATTTTTTGTGGGTTTACATAAGCCGTTAAGAGCTATCCATCTGACATTTCAAAAATTTTCAAGGCCTACTAGATCCAAGAGTTTTCACAGTCAACTTTCGTTTTTCTTATGGCCGCCATATTATTTTTTTATGTCGTTCGATATGAAAAAATAATGGAAACCAAAAATTAATAAACTTTTTATTAATAATAACAAATAATAATAATAATTAACAAAATTTTTTTTTTAATTTTTATTCTTCTTTTTTCAAAGAAAAACCTAAAAAAAATCGTCGAAAAACGTCAACATTTGTAAAATATGCCGAAATAGTGCTTGCCTTATAGTTTTTTAATTTATCTATGAAATTCGGTCTAAAAAAGTGTCTTTATTGTAAAGAAAAAAGAAGAATAAAAATTCTTTAAATTTATTTTTTGAAGTTTAACAATTTTTGGTTTTTATAATTTTTTTTTATACCGAACAACATAAAAAAACACTATAGTGGCCATAAGAAAAACGAAAGTTGACTATGAAAATTCTGGGATCTAGTCGGCTTTGAAAATTTTTGAAATGTCATCAGATGGGTAGCTCTTGCCGACTTATGTAAGCCCACAAAAAATTATTCGTTAATCGCCAATAATAAAAAAGATATGGAAAAAATAAGAAATCTCGATTTTTCAGTTTTTTCAGGATATTTCAGGAACGGTCACACATTTTTTTATGTCTTGAATGATTCGAGATGGCCACAAAATTGCGCTTCTTTGGATTTGTTTAACCGACCCTGTATCTGTTAGCGTTAGGAGATAGCAATATAGAGAAGGATACATGGTGCACCCTGTATAGATACGTACAACATGCATAATTAGAAAATCAAAAGCTGTATCTGACCATCAGAAAATTCATTAAATGACAATGGCAGGCATTGGTTCATAGCATTATCAATTCTATCAATCGCGTTTTCATGTACCTACGCGATTTGTCGAATGTGACTTACCGCTACTATATATTGAATTCATCTTCTCTCAAAACGGTACTATATAGTCGACCAAGAGATATAACGAAAAAATCTAATTGTTAAACTGTCATATTTTATGACCTCAACAATATTTCAATAATCCAAAAATTGATAAAATGACAGAAGTCGTTTCGTTATATCTCTGGTCCAACTATACTAAATTTGATGGAAACTGTTGCGTGTTCACGATTTTATAGTCAAATCAAAATATCAAGAATTCCTATTAGTAATTTTTTATTAGAAAAATCTGGGCACGCCACTGGAATAATCGTTAACATGAGAATGTATATAATAGAAATGTTTTTTTGGCTGCAAAATCGGTAATACTTGATGACATGTTTCCATAAAATTGGGTTCAAGCTTTGGTTCCGAAGGATAGGGACGTATTATAGCGGCCCTAATAAAACGTCGTCCAAGTGTTTTACACAGTGTGAAACGCACTTATGGAATAAATTTCATTATTCAGAGAAAAACCTTTTGGAAAAAAGCTCTCACACGTCAACTTCAAATTTTTATTTGTCATCTTTTAAGTCTCAATTTGAATTTTTACACCCACCTCTCTCACCACCACCATTGTGGTCATATTTTTTTAAATAGGACACCTGTATATTTTTTGTACTTTGAGAAAATCCAGTAAGATTGGTTTTTACAGTTTAATCCAGTGACAGTTTAAATTGAGTAACGGCCAATATTATAAACGCTGGTTAAGTTAACTGGCAGATATCTGTGCCCGATTTTGAAGCTAATATTGACCTCGAATAACTTTTATTATAATTTTTGTAATCTCTTTTATGCCAAGAGTAATTAAATTTCAATAATTTCGACCTATAGTCTATATCTTCTCCAGAAACGACCACACAAATCTGCCAGTTAACTTAACCAGCGTTTATAATATTGGCCGTTAAGGGCCGGTTGTTCGTACGTCAGTTAATAATTTTGAGATAACTACTGATTTTAAAATGCCCTGTATTATCAAACCATTGGTCTGATATTTCTGAAAATGAATTCTGCTTGCTTTAAGAAGAGTTAATTACTGATTAAAAATACAAGATCATTAATTATATTCGCCGTATTTTCAAAATTTGCAATTTAAAATCAGTAGTTATCTCAAAATTTTTAACTGACGTACGAACAACCGGCCCTAAGTAGTTTATTTATGAGTTATAAAGAAATGAAAATCGCAATTCTTGATTTTGAAAGCAGTGTAAACGGCTCAAAAAATCGGGAAACGGCTTACATCATGTTCTTATTTTAACGTTTTATGTACTTTCCTATGATGTAAATAAATTTTTTATACAAGGTGGTTAAAAATCTGATGATTTATACCACCCTGTATTAAAATTTAAACCACATAGTAAGATACCATGTGAAAAGTTAAGATATAGGGCCATGTAAGCCGTATTCCGATATTTTGAGCCGTTTCCGCTGTACACTGCTTTTTCAAAATTAAAAATTGCTATTTTCATTTGTTTATAACTCATAAACTACTCAATTTAAACTGCAACTGTAAAAATCTGTTACTGGATTTTCTCACGAAATATGAAAATACAAAAATATATAGGGTGTCCTATTAAAAAAAAAATGGTGATGAGGTTGAGAGCGGTGGGGGGTAAAAATTTGAAGTTGAGGTGTGTGAGCTTGTTTTTTCAAAAACATTTTTTCTCTGAATAGTGAATTTTATTCCATAAGTGCGTTTCACACTGTGTATTATACAGTGTGCGCGAGAAAAGTAAGAAATAAATTCGATAAAACGGAAAGCCCTGTTTTTTTTTAATAAATAAAAAAAACAGGTTGATTTTGTTTTTGAGTTCTTGAACTTTTGACATAATATTGGGGTATACAGGGTGATTCGCGAAAAAGTGGTGACGTCATCTATATTTTTTTTAAATGACAACCCTTATTTTTTATTCCATTTTTTGATACTTCATTCAATTGCCAATACTGTAATGTAATCATTTTGTAACCTTAAACGACGAAATTTCTGTGAAAATAACTTAATTTGGAGAGATTCAATTTAATAGACAGAGTTAATAGATTTAATTTAATTTAACAGATTTAATTTAATAGACTTATGCCCGTATTCACAAACGATAATTTCCTAAATAATTACGTAATCAATTATCCCCATCTCCTTCTATTGCAAAAAAACTGCATATCTCCATCTCACTCATTTAAATAATTACGTAATTATTTAGGAAATTATTGTTTGTGAATACGGGCATTAATTTAATAGACAGGTCTTATAAAATTACCATGGAAACAGTAATTTTTATTTGATTTTTTTTTTATTGTTTATGTTCCGATTTTTAAATCAGTAAAAAGTGCACATTTTCGACTCACAAGCTGTTTTCTCAGAAATTTCCTTACTTGAGGTTACAAATTGATTACATTACCATACTGGCAATTAAATGAAGTATCAAAAAATGGAATAAAAAATAAGGGTTGCTATTTAAAAATAATGCCGATAACGTCACCACTTTTTCGCGCATCACCCTGTATACCCCAATATTATGTCAAAAGTTGAACAACTCAAAAACAAAATCGACCTGTTTTTTTTGTTTTTTTTTCAAAACAACAGCGCTTTTCGTTTTATCGAATTTATTCCTTACTTGTCTCGCGCACTGTATGTAAGTATGCGGTGTTTAATTAGAGAACGCGTTTCGTTTGCGCGTTGCGTTAAGGAAACATGCATGAACAGCGTTTTATTACGGCCGTTATTATAGGTAAGGCACTGCTACCTTAGAAACATTAAGTGCCATTATCGGTAATAATAAACGTAGCTTTTTTATATTACCTATAATAACCTCTTAAAATAATTAAAATTCAGTAAACGATACCTAAAGCTAGTCATTTCGAAGATAATAAAATCAGCGATGCTTGGAAGAGTTAATGGCAGGGTTAATCATAATGAGCTATGAAGATCGCGAAAATTTCACTTCAGTAAATAATACTTAAATAAATTGATATCCACCCAAGTTTATTGTTGTTTTATTTTTTTTCCAAATAGGTACCATGCTTTATTTATATCGTATAGTTATTCAGATTTTTCTTAGCTATCAAGAAGTTTTTTAAAAGTTTAGTGAAAAATAAACACGCCTAGTAATTTATAGTGCGGTTCAAATATAAATAAAGTTTTTATATTAATGTATCTGAAGTGTTCACTTTTCTTTGCGGGTGCCGTTACCCTCTCAATAACTGATGTTGCCAAAAATTAATTTTATGCTGAATAAAGTAAAATTTTCAGTAGGTCGCGGGAGCTATTTCCGGTAGAATTAACTGACATTTTTATAAATATTCGAGGACGAAGAAAGTGGAAAAATTCATACGACGACATCGTTTCAATTTAAATTTCAGATGAGAAATAAAATGTCGCCCATATTAAATATTTAATTTATGATCCCCGCGGAAAGCTCTATTCGTTCGGGCAGAATTTTCCTGCAGTGAACATTTATTATAATATTATAACCAGCCGTCTACCCCACTTTATAGTAGACGATATAATTTTTCTTCCGCTGGATACATATAGCACATACTTACACCTCTCTACCCTCTAAAAAGGATGAAAACCTCGTAGACTCTTTCGAATTGGCACAAAAGTATATATTGATATACGGGTAATGGAAATTAAATATTAGAAATTCTACAATTTAAAATACAATGTATTTTCTTCCGTTAATCAAACCCCAATATGGTATTTAGGTATAAATCAGCACCGAAATGTTTGTTTTTCAAATTTAAAAAATAATAGTTTCAATATTAATCCATAATTTATGTAATTCTCTATACTGTATGAGTGTAATAATTATAATGCTTGTCACTTAACTCACTTATCCAAGGAATAGGGTTGTCTTTTGTCGTCAATTTCAATTCCTGGACATACGATGGAAATATGTGACAATTTTTAAATCCGTTATTGGATTTATGCATAATGGAGTGTATGTAATTTTCTCACTCATGAAATATGGAGTGATTTTAAGACCGTTATATGAATGGGAATTTCAAATTCATGACCGATGCAACGCTACTAACTTATAATTTTATGGCTGCTCCAATGACATAAAACGTCAGACGTCCAGAACTTTACTTATACGATAGACGGATTTTGTTCTTTCTTTTCTTGAGCGATCCAGAATTTTTCAAATCTGAGCCAGATTTGAGCAACGGAAAACACGCTACAAACTGCCAAGCAAATAATCTCTGGACACGTCAGTGGCGTTTTCTATGTCCAATTAACATTCATGTTTTGACTGGTAGTTTTAGTTTTAATTTTTGTTGTATCCATGCACTAAAAAATTAAACTTTTTTTACACATTTACTAATATAGAATCTGTATGTCACCCTTATGCAGGGTGAGTCATTGATATGGGAAAGCTCGATTACACCTATACCATTAAAGATATCGAAATGAACCAAAAAGTGCTGTAAATGGGAGGGTAAAGTGCAGTTTGTAAAATTATTTTCAGATACACAGGATGGCCCAATATCGCTGTACGCCATACAACTTTGTTATTTTAAATAGGAAAGGACACCCTCTTATATTATTACATCTTCAGATTATTTGAGAAAAGTCAAAAAGAATGGTTTGTAAACTTGAAGTTTGTAATGAGCAATTTATGAGTTATAAACAAATGAAAATCGCGATTTTTCATTTTCAAAGCAGCTTATATTGAAAACGGCTCGAGATATGGAAAAACGGTTTACATGTTCCTATCTTAACTTTTAAAGCGGTATCCTATTGGATGGTTGAAATTTTTATACCGGGTGATGAAAATAATCAAATTTTTTACCACTCTGTTTTCAATATAAGGTTCAAAATATGGGAAAAAGCTTACACATTCCTATTTTAACTTTTTTTTTTGTATCCTGTCATGTAAATAGCTGAAATTTTTATACAGGGTGATGAAAAGTACCCAGCAGATTTTCCATCAGCCTGTATAAACATTTTATCCACACAATAGGAGACTGTATGAAAACATGTAAGCCGTTTTCCGATATCTTGAGCAATTTTCAATATACCTAAGCTGCTTTGAAAATGGAAAAAAGCGATTTTATAACTCATAAATTTCTTGTTAAAAAAGTCAATTATATGAAAACTGTCCTCTTTCAATTTTCTCATAAAATCAGAAAATGGAAAAATATACAGGGTGCCTTATTCAATTAACAAAGTTGCATGGTGTACAGCGATATTGGGCCCACCTGTACCTATACCTGAAAATAATTTTACAAACTGCACTTTGACCTCTCTTTTGCAGCAATTTTTGGTTCATTTCGATACGGTGAAGGTGCAATCGAGATTTCCATCTCAGGTGCCTCACTCTGTATATTGCACATTTATCCAGAAGTATACTTTTGCTAATTTCACCCAAAATTAGATGTTAGTAACACCTCTAAATTTTATGGACACCGAGTTTATGCGGTAGTTCGTAAACAAGGATATAGCTAATAACAAATACACCAATAATAAACACCAGGGAGTAATTTCACAGCTTACTACACGCGTAACTAGTTGAAACAGGTGCACAGGCACGATAACAAACTTGATTACAATATAACCGAAATGCTGCTACATGTAGAAACAATATCTCTATTGGAGAGTTCGATTCGTTAATCTTCTATCTATTTGTTGCTAGTGCCATAAAGATGAGTTTCATATGTGAATGTGAAAACCAATGAAAAATCAATTTTCTCATGTGGTTCGGAAATCACGCAAATAAATCAATTTAAATTAATGCTTTCACATAAGTGCCGCCAGCCTTGTAACATCTGTGTAATGTCCTATCCATTCTATCTCCATCTGATCTTACTTCAACGAGTTCTCTATAATAATACCTACCTACGACATATTAAAGCAGATCTATGTCTGCGGAACACACGTTTGAACATTAATCGATAAGAATGTACGCGATGCTTCTTGCATCTACGATTTAATGCTAAAAGCGCCATGGAGATGACCTCCTATGTTGTAATATTATGTAAAATAGTGTTGCTGTTATTTTATAATAGCGTTCGTGACAAAATGTATCCGCAATTTTCATAGTCCTACCTCTATGCACGGCTGCTTCTATTGGCACAAACTTTTCAATGAGTTTTTATTACATTTATTACAATTTTCTCTTTTCGCGAAAAAAGCCGCAAACATATAAAATATGTCACATTTTTGATTTTACACTGCAAGAAATATTGAGACTCGGAAAATTTATGTAGGATGTATGAAAGAGCAACCGGACTGACGATGCTGACATAAGAGGTATTCATTCAATAAAGTGCCGATCGCAAAGAAGCACATCAGGTTGGATTCATCTTCTACCATTTTTTAGGAATGATGAGGACGAGATCGCATCTAAAGTTTTACCTCTTGAATCACGTACACAATCCTTATATGGTAAATTGTGCCCTGAGGACCGGAATACTAAACGGCGTAGCTGCAAATTTCGTTCACCACAATGGGCAGTAACAGAAGCTTCGATCTGCATTATTATTTATTAATGCTTCATTAAGAAATGAGAAAAAAAAATTTGATACCTATTTCGTTTTATTATAAATAATTTCCTAAACAAGAGAAACAAAGTTTGAATGCTTATGCAACAATTTCTTTCGTTTCTTCATTATACCGGGTTGCTTAAGTTATCTGTTCATCATTGTTAACTTTGTTATTATTTGAGGTAGAAAGTCGGTTAAATTAGCAAATAAATTGCATTTTTTTCTGCTGATTAAACTGTAAAAACAGAAAAATAATTGAAAGTCAGCTTTGTGAGATATACATTAAAATAACATTTTTTTAAATAGAACACCCTGTATATTTTCTTATTTCCATATATCCTGAGAAAATCCAATAATATGAATGGTTTTTACAGTTGCAGTTTAAATTGAGAAGTTTGTGAGTTATAAACAAGTGAAATCGGAAACAGCTAAAAATATCGGAAAACGGCTTACATGACCCCTGTCTTAAGTTTTCATGTTTTACTTTACAGTGTACTTGAAATTTTTATACAGGGTGATTTAAAACTGATAATTTCCATCACCCTGTATTAAAATTTAAACCATACTTGGATATAACATGAATTTCGTGAACATTTCTTCCCAGTGTATTAAGTAGGAATAAATGTATACAGGGTGGCTGACTTTTCATTGTCCAGCTTGTATTTTCTTAAATATGAAAGAAATGGAAAAAAGTTGCAATAAAAAATGGCCAACCTGATTTAAGATAGAACACCCAACTTTGTTTTTTAAAATGTAACACCCTGTATTTTTCTGCAGATTTGGTTTTTTAATAATTTCCTCTTCACAATGATGTATCACGAGTAACATCTTTTTCAAAGGGACTTATATAACTTTCAAAGGTGCAACAATAACACTGATAAACAATCTAACAGCCCAAGTTACTTTTTTATGATTCAAGTAAATTTGACAGGATTTTTCAATCGTATTTCACGGCCGACTATACCGGTTACTTTTGAAAAAAAAATACTTGCGATTCCTCATTGGAAAGAGGAAATTATTTAAAAAGCATATCTTCAAAAAAATACAAACAAAGATGGCTATTCTATCTTAAAAACAGGGTGGCTATCGAAAATAGTGTGTACGCCTATTATTGTGAAGATCGTATCCAGTTTGACAATTTTCTAATTTTATTATTTTTTCCCATATCTTTCATATTTCAGAAAATAGAAGCTGGACAATGAAAAGTCAACCACCCTGTACCTACAATATTCGTATTCGCTTGTATAAACGATTTATACGTACCTAATTATGCATTTCTAATATACTTATTTTATTTATTCTATCACAAGTTACTGTATCTTCCGTTGGATGGTGTATAAGTTTCTGCATCCCGTGACATTTACCATTTTATCGGCATTTAGCATCTAACTACACTAATTTAACGATGTACCTACTACTGTTATATTTAATTCATCTTACATCGATTGCAATAGAGAATTTTGAAAGTATTGTGGGATCGTCTCCAACTCTAAGCAAGTTCTTGTTCAGTAAGTGGATGTTACAATTCGCATCACGATGCTGACATATCATGATAATCACATCACATAAACCGTTAAATATCGAAGTATGTGTGGTTTTCCGCATTGGAAATGAGGTCATAAAGTAAATCGTCGATAAAAGGGAGGGAGGTCTGTATTTTGACGATTTTAAAACGAAATTTCGTTAAAACCATCTTCTTTTGTACTGTCAAATTATGATGCGTATAGTAATAATTATAATATATTTTTAAAATTATTATTGTCAGGTCGTAACATTTTCAAACATCTTTCAAATAAATTGAATGTTAATTGTGGGAGAAGAGAGAGATAATTTATATTTATTTATGAAAAATTATCCCAATTTTTATTTGTTAAAACAATTTCTTTTTGAACAGACTGAGACTACTTGTTGCGTGTCTTCGTCTATAAATAATTCAGAGTTTTTTTTTTTCATTTTCTATTGATTTACAGCTCCTGTTTCATATACATACATGGTTTATTCATATATCTATCGAGTTATAGAAGCTCTGGTTATTTTTTTTATGATTCTTCTGAGGACCGACAAATTTTTCTGATTGTTTCCGCCATAAAAATCAAACCGTCGAGTTTCTCGTTTTGTTTTTTTTTTTTAGCATTCATGATTGTAGAACCAAAATCCGGAACAGAATGTTATTTTTACACGTCTGTTATTTTTTTTTCCGTAAATTGTTTGAACTTTGAAATATAAACTCATTTATTTATTGAAGTTTTAAATCAATTATTATTACATGGTCATTTTTTTGTTTCAGCCAGAAAAACTGAATGTACATAAAAATGACTCGGAGAGCTGGGATTACACCATATCAATGAGTAAGTACTTAGCTTCATTATAATGTATAATTAATTAAGTAGTATTTTTGTATTGCTTCATTCTCATTACACTTCTGACATCTGACATACACGTTGCGCATACCAACAATAATTAAAACCTGTGTATTGCGTGTGCAACATATCTTGTAATGCATGCGAACACAGTAAAATTCTAAGTATGAAATTATCGCAACTTTTGGCCATGCAACGTAAAAAATATAATTCTAAAGTCCCATGGCTGCAAGCTTTTTAAGCTCCATTTTTAGTGAAGCGGAGTTTCAATTAAGACATCTGTTAAAGATAAAACAAATTTATATTAGTTATACTTGAAGTTTAAAAAATATGGTATTGTAATGCATATCATAATATAATTAATAATTATATGGGATAAACAGCGTTTTCTTATTAGAATTGATATCACAAAATCTTGAAAAAGTTCCAGAAAATTGTATTATTTTTGATAATTTAACTCATGTATTAAAAATGACATAAGGAATAGTGTTTTTGTCACTTTGACATCGGATAAAGTTAGCCCTAACTTTGCATCTGGATAAAATGTAAGCTAGCTTTTTAGACGCAAAATCAAGTAAGTAGTTACCAAGGTGATATTAATTGACAAATTAATAAACGTCATTTATTAAATAAATTTTGTTATTCGTTAAATTATCTCCCTAAATTACACACGAGCTTATATTTTTTATCCGGATAAAGATGCACTTTTAAACTCAAATTTGTTTTTTCTTTGGCAATTCAACTCGTCAAATTGTCAGATAAAACGACTCGTCCTTCGGACTCGTCGTTTTATCAGACAATTTGACTCGTTAAATTGCCAATAAAAAACAAATTTTCGTTAAAACTGCATCTTTATCCGGATAAAAAATAAGCTCTCGTGTAATTACCCCCGATAAAAAATAGTTTAAATTTGGAAAAATATTCGCCTTCAAATTGAAACTAACTTTTTTATTAAAAATTGTCATTATTATGGAACTTTTTTGTCTTCATTATTCATTATTCAATTAGATGTATTTTTTATATAGAACTGTATACCAAATTCCAAATTATTAAGGAAGAAATACTTCAACAACAGCTTTTTAGAAACCACCCACATCTTAGGTATTATTATTATTATTATACAACATGTTTTTTTTTATACCTACATCCTACTTTACATGTAAAAGAAGTCTACTTCATTCATATATAAATTACGACTTTCACAAAATGCTTTTCTATTAACCTGTCGGCAGGTCTCCGACTGAATGGATATACTTTACGACAGTTCTTAAAATTCAGGGAATTCAATTAAAAGTTGGCAGTGTGCCCGGGCATATAGTATGGTTATCTTGAACTTCTAATCCATGAATTTGTAAACTCTTTTCATAAAATTGATGTCAGTCTCCACATACCGCGGTAAAATTCAGTTAGAGTAGGTAGGTAGGTACTTAAACGATATAATACTTGTTGGAGTCTATTCTTCTTTTTTGTGATTAATCAAAGGATACAAAAATATTACACTGGGTTAAGGTTAGGTTAGAGAAAATCACCACGAGAAATTCAATGAGAATATTTTCAAACGGCTGTACTTCCGCAAATACCAGAAGTTGACATTAGTTAATTGTTTTAATTGCGTTTCCCTGTATACCAATTTGAGTCGATTAATTATTTAATCATCACAGTCCGTGGGTTACTTTAATAGGAAAAAGAAAAATAGAAAAAAGACCGTTTACATACGCTGGAAAATCATATTAACCCTGTTGATATAGGATTAAAAGTGGAATAAATTTTAGGGAGGTCAAAAGCGGCTGCAAATGGTATTTTTAATGGAAGTATACTCGCAATCCATTTCAACTGGAGAAGATCTCTTTTTATAAAATAAAAATTATACATTTTTAAAGTACCCCGGTATATTCAATCTTCATGACTTGAAAATCTGTTTACTATGCAGTGAACCTCGGGCAGATTAATATATTTTCAAACGAGAGAGATAGCGCTCTCCTTTTATCTACAAAGCTGAGTTTAGTCTGCTGCATGTCCTGGAAGGCCTTCTGGCCTTCATTAAAAGGTCAAATAGGTTACGACAGGAAAACAATTAGGAGAGAACTGCCAGCCTGCCAGGGCGGCCGTAGACAAGAAGAGCCCTGTTTGCTGGGGGCTTTTCCTTGTTTCCTATAATTCATAGCAACTCGTTTGTTTTTTGTCAGATTCCTTATATGAAGGTTGTTTTTATTCTAAAAATATAATAATTAAATGATGCTTTCTATAGTTTAGTTTTTTTTTTTTTAATACATATATGATAATTATAATATGTTATTTTTGTTTATTTTTGATTAAAACATGCGTAATTAGGTACATTTATTACATTATTATAATGAGACATTTATTAGGAACTTAATAGAGCAATAATGTAAGTCTTCAAATTTTCAAAATGGTTTTAATAAGTAGTTTGCCATCATTTTGCTCTCATTGCTCTCATTTGCTCATCATTTCATTTACTTATCAGTAGATACCAAACTGTTTGAAAATTTAACTTTAGAAGAAAACCCAGGAACGTAATAATAATTTTATCGCCTCGAAAGGTTTGAATATGAAAAATACGGACCAGATAGTTTATAAAATGTTATATAAGTATGACGGTTTGTGTTATACAGGGTGGAAACTTGTAAGTGGGTCATATAGGGATTTAACATGCAAATTCAATTTTGCATGCACAAATAATATCTCCAGGTTCATCTTTAGAATAAGATGTATTGAAATAACTTCTGGCAGTGGCTAAAATGTACTTAATTAGATACTTTTAATTTTAAATTGATTAATAATAATGCAGAAAAATAAAAAGTATGTTCATACCGTGTAGCGCGCCGCTAAACTTGCGAATACGCCTTGGAAGTATGTTATTATTTACTCAACAGCACCCTTGAGTTCCAGCTCTCCAAAGGATTGAACTCTGCAACAGAAGTCAAAGAGAAACGGGTGCTGCCCTTTTTACTTCCTTATTCGCACCTACGAGACCGCCAGGGTGGCGTAAGACGCTTCGGGACCGACTTGAAGCCTGGAACTCTTTTTATTTTCACAGCACTGTGGAGTTCTGAGTTCCCCGATGAACGCTCTGTGCAGTTTGGATTGAATAAGAGCGAGTGCTGCTAATTTAGGTAGGCTTTGTATGTTTATACCGACCTAAGCGTGTAGCGCGCCGCTAAACTTGCGAATACGCCTTGTTACTCAACAGCACCCCTGAGTTACAGCTCTCCAAAGGAATGAACTCTGCAACAGAAGTCAAATAGAAACGGGTGCAGTTTTTTTTTCCAATATACCCTACAACTACCTACACATTTAATGTTATCAACAAAATCTTGAAAGTAATTTAAATTAAATTCGTCTAATTATTTGACTTAAAATGTCAAATTGACAACAATGCACAATGGGCAAATTTGAAAATTAAATCCAAATTTCTTTTGGATATTTCTACCATTATTAGTGAAGTGTAGATAGGCTCGTTAAATATAAATCGTTATTGTCAAAAATTATTTCCTTTATCATTTTTCTGTAAATCTAGACCTGAACTGAATTTGCATGTAAAACCCCTATGTCCCAATTGCAAGTTTCCAGTCTGTATAACTTGACGTCAAAAAAAAAATTGATTGATTTTACAGGGAAAATGCATTACCGATATGTCGGAAAATACCATTTGTCAGATTTGTACCTATTATACTGTGTTAAAAGTTTTATAAACCAGGTGTCAGACACCTGACTCTCTATAGATAACTGGACAGGCAATTAGTTTTCCTGATCCGTTGAGTTGAAACGAACAATGGTAAAAATAAGCAGATTTGATCTGCTTTGTATATTTCCTTCTCACCGATAGACATGCATACATAAGTTTCGGTTAAACATTTTAAAACAAAATAAAGAAAATCTTTATGACGTCATCACTTATAAATGAAATGGATGACCAAAAATAGTTTTGACGTGTCTTCTTACATAGGTACAAGTAGTTTTTATTAAAACAAAATATACATTTAATAAATATTGTTATAAGTATAGGTAAGTACTAACTTCCTTTTTCTCACAACTTATATAGGTAAATAGCGACTCTTTCTAAAACCGAAGTTAATTGGTCCGTTATTTTTATAGATTTTATGTGAAAATTATTAAAAGCTGTTGCTTGTGAATCTTCCCCCTAAAAATGTCAGCTTTTTTTTTTTTGAGGCATAGCCAAGATTAATAAAGTATTCCAGCATCGCCGGGCTCTTTTCTCAGTATATTAATTGAGAACATATTTTCCCGCGTGTTACAGGAAAATGCCAGAAAATTTTGAAATTGCAATATAAAAATGCATGGAATATTTACGAAGCAATAATGTTAAGGCGACGTTCCTTTAACACGGTAACGAGTATTTCCAAGCTCAATTCTCTCAAAAGGTAACGTCCCACAAATAAGGTGGGCGCGAGTTGTCTTGCAGAAGTGGCTTTGCTAAATAATAATTATACAGGGTGGTCCAACTTAAAACGTCAGGACTTTACCAAACGATAGATAACGTTAAAATAATGTCAGTTTCTCTAATACACTTATAGCCGGGAAAGCTTCCTTTTCAAGATACAGGGTGTTGAAGTTTTGGGAAAAAAAAATCATGTTTTATGAATATTGTCAAAACGGCTGCTTTAAAAAAATTGAAATTTGGCACGCAGCATGAGCTATAAGTATCTTTCATGATTTACGGCTTATGGAGATAAATTGCGAAAACCAGCGGCGGAGATATGGGTGTGTCATCGCCCCTTAAAAAAAAAAAAATTGACGCCACTGACTCTATGGTTACTGACAATTGTTACATTAGTTAGGTGTTGTTTATTTCTGTTATTTAATTATTTAAGTAAAAGTTATTTGATTAGAATTTGTCTGTTATTCTTAAAATGGCTACGGATATTACCTAAGAAAACCTGAATTATCTCGAAAACGGTGCGCCTTGTGAAAAAATTAGAGAGTACTTTTTTGTTCTAAAAAGCATGGGGCATTGAATAGTATTATTAAATTTTCCATAGAGTCAGTGGCGTCAATTTTTTTTTTGAAAAGGGGCGATGGCACACCCATATCTCCGCCGCTGGTTTTCGCAATTTATCACCATAAGCCGTAAATCATGAAAGATACTTAGCTCATGCTGCGTGCCATATTTCAAGTTTTTTAAAGCAGCCGTTTTGACAATATTCGCAAAACATTATTTTTTTCCCAAAACTTCAACGCCCTGTATCTTGAAAAGAAAGCTTTCCCGGCTATAAGTGTATTAGAGAAACTGGCATTATTTTAACGTTATCTATCGTTTGGTAAAGTTCTGACGTTTTAAGTTGGACCACCCTGTATATTTTACGAGGGAAAAAATTTGTAGATTTTAGCTCGATAAGTGATTTCGTTCCCGACCCGTTAGCGGAGGGGACAAACTTATCAAGATCAAGAGCTAAAATCGTACGTATTTTTTTCTTGTGTATAATATACAATTTTTTTCTTTGAGAGGAATACCCCGGTCCCAGAAGATCGAAAAACGCAATTAGATAACTGAAAATAATGTCGGAACGATGGTCGTTTTTTGTAGCAATCGACGTTGCCTGGTAACGAAACAATTTAATTTGATAAATGTCATAATTTAATTAAAATTGAAGCTTTTAAGTTTTCGATGAGTGATAATATGTGAATTCGATAGAATGACTGTATATTTTCTGGTTTTACTAATTGCCTTTATATTAAACAATCTTTTTAATTTAATACCTTTAATTTTAGTTTTAATAAATCAGTTCAAATCAACGTACACATTGCAAGTCGACGGGCATCGGAAGAGTTCGTGAATCTGTACAAAATATCATCACAGCGCATCTGCAACGTTGTAACATCTAACATAATTTCTTGAACATCCTCCCGGCCATTGACTTGTCAATTACAAAATTAACAATCAAAAAGACATAACATTGGAATTCTTAGATTAAGTACCTGAACATGGTAGGTAAGTATAAACTAAGTAACATCATAGTATAATAGTAACTAAAATTTTCACTGAATGAAATAAATGCATCACACACACATTTATAATGTTTTAAGTAACAATTTTCTCACAGGTATCGTCTGGCAATGGACACAACCGAGCAACACAACGTTTGTATTCACCATGTGCAGTTTTAACACAAACAACGTATGATTCCATCTTGATCTGGAAACAGCTGTGTAACACGTCCCATGGGCCAGGAACAAGGAGGTAAGTTGTCGTCTTTGATGACTACTAAAGCACCGATCTTGATGTTTGCTGACTGCTTGCGCCATTTTCCTCGTTGCTGTAGACTGTTCAAATAGTCTCTTGACCAGACCTTCCAAAAAGACTGGTTGATTCGTTGAAGGAGTTGAAACCTTGATAATCGATTGACTGGAATGTTGTCGAGTAATGGATCAGGTAGAGTTATGAGTGACTTCCCAATCAAAAAATGCGATGGCGTGAGTGGTTGCATGTCATCAGGATTGGAAGACATAGGATAAAGTGGTCGGGAATTCAATACAGATTCAATCTGAGTTGTGACAGTAAGGAACTCCTCGTATGTCAATTTTGTGTCACCAATGACTCGGTAAAAATGATATTTAAAGCTTTTCACACTCGCTTCCCAAATGCCTCCAAAGTGTGGAGAGTTAGGCGGATTGAAACTCCAAATAATACCCTCAGCAGCGCACTGTGCATTGATTTCACTCTGTGATTGATTAATAAATCTTGATAGCGCTTGCAATTCTTTATTTGCCCCTACAAAGTTTGTTCCATTATCTGACCAGACCTTGTATGGCTTACCACGTCTGGATACAAAACGTCTGAAGGCAGAAATAAAATTCTCAGTTGTCAAATCTGTTACAATTTCAAAATGAACAGCCTTACTCCAAAAACATATGAAAACGCAAATGTATGATTTATAAAACTTCGCACCTTTACCCTTTCGGTCACGCAGCATGAAAGGACCAGCATAATCTAAGCCTGTTACATAAAATGGACTGGTCATCGTGACTCTGTCCTTGGGCAAATCAGCCATTATTGGATTAATTGACCTAGGTTTGAATTTGAAACACTTCACGCATTTTCGTACTATTGACTTTGATGTACAAATTCCTGAAGTTGGCCAAAATTCTTGACGGACAATAAAAAGTAACATTTGTGGAGGTGCATGACAATACATCTTGTGAAAATGTTCAAACACCAACTTTGTGAAATGGTGTTTGTGACTAAGCAACATTGGATGTTTTGCATTGAATGTCACATTGGAATGTTTAATACGCCCTCCAACACGTAGTATACCTTCCTCATCAATGAAAGGAGAAAGACTACTTAATTTATTGTTGTCTTTTAATTGTAACTTATTATTCATTGTACACAATTCATTGCTAAAACATTCTGATTGAGACAAACGAACCAAACACTTCAAGCTACTTGCTAATTCTTGAATGGACAAAAGGGACCTATTCCTGTGCTCGGCCTTTATCTTGCAATTAGAAATGAATCTAAGGACATATGCCATGACATGTTTTGCTCTCGTTAGAGTAGAGTATCTTTTGAATTCAAAGAAGGTTGAATCTTTTAAGGAAACTTCCGTTGATAATAAACATTTTGCCTTAATTTCAGGTAAGTCTATTAATGGAACAGTGGGATTTGATTCTAGATAAATCTCTGTATCTGAGAGAAACGGTGGACCTTGGAGCCATTGAACATTTCCAACTAAGGACTCTGGAAGTGCTCCTCGCGAAACTATGTCAGCTGCATTGTTTTCTGACCTAATGTAATGCCAGTCATCTACACAGGTAAGTTTTCTGATTTCCCCTACCCTGTTGCTAACAAAAGTCTGCATTAATCTTTGTTCGGTATGTATCCAACTTAAAACGATCTTTGAATCACACCATTGGTAGCACTTCACCTGAAGATTCATTGAATTCAATACTTTGTTTGTTAAACGTGCTAGTGTAAGTGCTCCTAGCAATTCTAAGCGTGGTATTGTTTGTGACTTAACTGGTGCAACCTTTGTCTTTGCACACAGCAAGTTAACAGAAACCTTATCTTGTTGATCTATGCTTCGTAAATAAATCACTGCACCATAGCTGTACAGTGATGCATCAGAGAACCCGTGTAACTCTAAAATCTTTGCATTTGGAACTGTCACTTGCCTTGGAAACTCTAGAGTATTGAGAATGGGTAGCTGTGCTCTGAACATTTTCCACTTGGATTCTAAGTTTTCTGGAACTGGATCGTCCCAATCATTGTTCACTCGCCAAAGATCTTGGATGATTAACTTTCCCAGTACAATACATGGACTAACTAAGCCTAATGGATCATATAATTTAGAAATATCAGAAAGAATACTTCTCTTCGTTACTTGTGACGTATCTGAAGCCTTGTCAACGTGAAAAGTTAATTTGTCATCTGTGGATTTCCATTGCAAACCTAGTATTTTGACTTTATCTGTGCTTACCAACTTGACTAAGTTTATCGGGTCATTGCTCTTGCGTAAAACCTTGTATATAGATGGAGAATTCGAGTTCCACTTTTGCAGTGGAAAACCTGCCGAATTTAAAACTGATTGTATCTCTTGCGAAACCTGAATTGCCTCTGTTTCTGTCTCAAAACCTGTCATGAGGTCGTCGACGTAAAAATCTGATAAGATAATCTTACTTGAAATTGGGAACCTCTCTACATTGTCTAAAGCCACTTGTTTCAGGCATCTCATACTTAGAAAGGGTGCCGACCTAGTACCATATGTAACAGTATTGAGTACAAATATCTTTACTGGTTCATTGGGGCTTGCTCGCCAGAATATCTTTTGCAGAGACCTATCTTCCTCATCAATCATAATTTGCCTGTACATTTTTTCAATGTCTGCACAAACGACAAAATTATGCTTCCTAAATCTTAGCAAAACTGACACGATGTCGTTAACAATAGGTGGACCTACATGTTGTAAGTCATTGATTGACCAACCTGAGCTAGTCGCATGAGACCCATCATAGACAACTCTAACCTTAGTTGTAATGCTCTCTTCCCTTGACACACAATGATGAGGTAGATAATATGAAATATCTGCTTGCTTGCTCTCATCTGACAATGACATATGACCCAATGATTGATACTCTTGCATGAACTTACAATAATCTTGCCGTACTTGTGGATTCATCTGTAATTTATGCTCTAACTTGAGAAACCTACTCATTGCTGTTCTATTTGAATCACCTAAAAATTCTCTAGGATACTTTAGAGGTATGCGAACTTTGTACCTCCCATCGTCTAACCTTGTGAGATTTTCTGTGAAATGTTTTTCACATTCTTGCTCATCCTTTGACAAAATTGTTGAAGAGTTTTCAACCTCTTCTAACTCCCAAAACTGCTTCAGGTCAAAATTGATCGATTGATTCTTTGAAAAATTACAATGGGTTTTTTCTACTGGAAGATTAACAGATCCTGAAATGATATACCCAAATTCTGTGTTTTGCAATATTGGCATATTCTTTCCTAAATTTATCCTTTGACCTTTGAGTAGATGCCAAAAATGACTAGCACCTATTAGTAATTCAATATTACTAGGATGATTGAACTGACTGTCTGCCAAAGTTACATGGTTTGGAATATTCCATTTGGAAATATCTAACGGTACTGCGGGTATACTATCTGTGATTTCTTTGATTACCAGACATGACAAATCATGTGTACGATCTTTATTATTACCCGATATGACCACATTGCATTTAAACTTGACATTGGACATTCCTTGATTAATGCCCACAACATTGACATTAATTGGATTCACCTGAATTCCTAGCTGATCACACAGTTTGCGAGATATGAAACATGACTGTGAGCCACTATCCAATAAGGCCCTAACCTTATGAGGACAACCTTGCGAATCAAAAACCGAAACCATAGCTGTTGATAGAAGAACCAATTGACTACCAACAGAACATTGCATTGAAACCTGTGGTGGTTTTGCAGGCGCATTTCTTTGACATAGTAACGTATTATGCCTAGCTTTACACTGACCACAGACACCTGAGCGACATTGTTTTTCATTGTGCCCTAGACAAAGACAATTTTGACAAAGCCTTAATTGTTTTATCTTGTCTATTCTAGCAGGAATAGACAGGCCTAAAAATTCGCTACACTGGTAAATTTTATGCGATTCTTGGCATACATAGCAACTTGCACCTGTCGACGATACTAGCGCCATCTGGCGACCTGTAGTACCCCGAAAATCTCTCTGTAGAGCTCTGTTGACATTGCTGACACTATGATTAGTATCTAGAACTTCTAAGAGATTTGCTCTTGTACTCAAAAATAATATCATATCATCGAGACTTGGAAAATCATTGTCAATCTTGTGCCGTTCCCATTCCCTAAGCGTAGACCTATCTAACTTTGTCATAACAATGTAAACTAGTAGAGTGTCCCACTGACTTACGGGCTGCCCTAAGGACTCGAGAGAACGTAAATGTTTGTTAAGAGTATCAATTAAATTTCTTAGTTTCCTAGAGGACTCTTTAGCTAGTGTTTCCAACTCGAAAATAGATTTAACATGACTATGAACAAGGATCCTAGAGTTATCAAATCTTTTGCATAATAACTCCCAAGCTAAATAATAGTTGTCTGAGGAAAATTCTAATGACTGTATTACTCTTAAAGCTTCATCTTCTAAAGATGCCTTAAGGTAATGGTACCTTTGTATATCATTGATTGAATCATTGTTATGAATTAGCGACATGAACAAGTCTTTGAAGCCCAACCATTCGACATGGCCTCCTTTGTACTTCGGAAGTTCGATTGTTGGTAACTTTATGTTCATCCTATTTGCATCTATCTGAGTATCCAGAGTATCTGAGTGAAAACTAATTGCACCATTGCTATCATGTACACTTGATCTGTGCTGCAATGGTTGTAAAGGGTTACTTGTATTAGGCTGCGCATGGACATCGTTTAAAACTAGCGGGTTCGGTACATTATTTACATTTGACTGAGTGATCTGCTCTACTATTTGAACCTGCTGAGCCTGAACCAAAGGTTGCGTTTTATCACTGTTATCTAACTGAAAATCAGACAAAATAATTTCAGCATTTGCCAAGCTTGCTGAGAAACTCTTATCAAATTCTTCCCTGTATTTGTATTGCTCGTCAAGCTCCTTCTCTTCACACAAACTTTCTACTTTTATCTGAATCGTTTCAAATTCTTCCTCTAGATCTTTAAATTTGACAAATTTATGTTCTAACTGCTTAAAATCTGCACCTTTAATAGGTTTTTTATTTTCAAAATCTTTTTGCAACGGTGCCAAAAAATTAGAAAAAATAGTTAACTTTGTCTTAATTGTACCCCTAGCACGTTTTAATTGCGCAACAATTTCATCACTTTCATCCGCCATCGTGTTGATAAAAATAAATGAAATTAACCTTACTAATAATAATTATTAAGTAAGTAGGTATCTACGTAAATCAATGCACTTTACTCTGCTGAAAATAAATAACACAAACAATGATAACGTGTTATAATTTTGATCACTTGCCGAATTTATTAAATTCATTCACTGACTACAACCACATGTGAGCGCCGAGTGTGAAATCGAATTTCAATTAAATTCAAATCTTTGCTAAAATGAATGTCTTTGAATAATTAGATTGAATCATGCATTACCTTTAATTTCATTTGTTTCAGGAATAATCATCATTGTGTAGGTGAAACAAACGTGGAAATAAAATTGGAAATAAAGGAAATGAATACAACCTTGAAAACTGGTGATGGTGCTGCTTGAAGCGTCGATGAAACTTGTCTCGTCTCCTGATCTATTCTTCTCACCCTTCTACCAGAGTATGTATCTCGCTATCTTCGTTGCTGCTCCCTTGAGCCACCGGACGACTGGACCGTGGAATGACAACCTGACTGAACTTTTAAATCTTTGTTTTTTACTAAAATGGGGATCGAAGGACCATAATGAATTCGATAGAATGACTGTATATTTTCTGGTTTTACTAATTGCCTTTATATTAAACAATCTTTTTAATTTAATACCTTTAATTTTAGTTTTAATAAATCAGTTCAAATCAACGTACACATTGCAAGTCGACGGGCATCGGAAGAGTTCGTGAATCTGTACAAAATATCATCACAGCGCATCTGCAACGTTGTAACATCTAACATAATTTCTTGAACAATATGGGTAGTGATTATTATGAAACTTCCCGTAATAATTGCCATTTTGACACTAAGGATAATAATGTATAACTTTCGTGTTCGTGTTGGATATAAATTTGATATCCCAATGTTATTGGTAGCTATACCTAAGCGGCCATATCATCGAGGGAAAAGTACTCACTTTTCTCTCTGCTAATTTACTTTTTACCCGAGAAAAAGCTGTTCACATAAAGTGACTTTTTTGTTCCTGCCAGAGGGGATGAAATGTCATACTTTTTTCCCGTCGCAGAAAAATATATTTTTGTGGTTCCAGAGGTTTTTAAGAACGCGGCCATTTAATCAGCGATTTTAATAATTGAAGTAACGCTGTTATTCTTCATCTCAAACAACTATGTATTCGTTTTCCTTTCATGAAAATTTCTTTCCTCTTGTAAGTATTTCTTATTCCCAACTTCGAATGTCATCTCAGTCATCACCATAATTATCTACTAATAGAAAATTTACTGAAAGTTCGGTTAGAACTTATATGTATATTTTAATTTACTCTAATTCATTTTAACTCGATCGTTGGTTAAACTCATTAATTTTATCTGAAATTTTTTATATTACCTAAATTATATAAAAATAATCCCCATATTTTCAAGTTCTGAAATTAGGATGATAGTATAGAGATCCAAATTTAATTATGTTGTGTTTCAAAAACTTTCAAATTCGTGCAACGAGTTTATTTCGTAACTAATTAACCATTTCATGTGATAACCTAATTTGTTCAATTTTCAAGTTTGAACACAGAATTATTATCACAGCTTCACCAAATTTGAGGCAGTAAGTCATAATTTGTCGCCTCACAGGTCTTCCAAAGCAGTGAACCAAGTTAATCCCTCCCTTTCTAAATTAATAATAATCTAAATCAACTCCGGGTTTAAAGTGAACGCATCCAGACTAATTTATCAGGCCTCCACCATATTGCCTTCTCTTGATTTTCGCCAAACTGAATAAAAGTAATTTTCGTTTTCTCAGGAAGGAATATTTTCCTCTTCATTCATAGAAGCATCGGTATGTTCCTGTTTTCAGCAGATAGGAAACGACAAGATGTGTCTCTGAGTTTGCGAACTTTCCTTTTCTTGTTGTTAATCGCGGAGGTTTTGTGCGCAACCACTAACCGCTAACGTGAGGTTTCTTGTCAAAACACCTCAACTCAAAGAGACTGAGGTGAGTGCTGTCTAAGTTCTCGATTCACTTATTCACTATTGTTAGTGTCGAATATGGGATCTGTCGTCTCTCTGTTAATTAATTACTCTAGTAAATGAGCGAAATTCATGAACCTCGACAGGTTTCAGTGTTCCATTATCGCCTGGGATCCTTTGGTAACATCATTTGATCCCCATCCGTAGTCCGTAGTGTGTATCCTCATTGATTTATGCTTGGCGGCTGTGGTGTAATTTTTCATAGGCCGATGTACTCTATGTACCTAATTTATATAGACTGCTTAAATGTACCTGTCATGGTGAAAACAGGCAATACAAAATTGTTCTACAAGCCGAAATTATTATAGGGATAAGTATTATGTTTATGCCCGAATATTTCCTAATAGTCCAGTCGGTAAAGTAAATAATATAAATATAAAATTTTGGGGTGCGACACTTCCATTTTTGAGTATAGTTCATCATGAAGTATAATAATCATAGCTACAAGTCCCTATAAAAATTATGGATTATTTTAAATCATCCTGGTTGGGTCAGGGTAAATGATTGACATTTTTTTGTTATTTAACGCTTATACACCTATGTGTTCGGTTCCCGAAATTCTAATAATAAGGCGTCGAAAACGACATCATCAAGTATGTTTCAGTTTTGAGGAACAGAAGATAGACGCGGTGCTAAACCGGTGATAAGACAGGATATTATTGACTCGAATGTAGGACACCTCATGGGTGCATTTATTTGAAAATGCCAATCAGTCCCGTGACACGATCAATCACTACACGACCTGGATTTGTTGGGAATATAAGAGTATCCTCCAGGATCGACTTTGAATAAATAACTCGAGATAATCTTATTGTAAATAGAAAGTATAAATTTTCTATAAGTATAAAAGATTTTTATAATAATAAATTACTCGACTCAGTTGAAAAGTGTGTGCATTTTTCTGGTGCATTAAAATTATCCTCTCATTATCAAAAAAGAAATAAATAAAATAATGGCGACAGGAACTTGCCGGAAGCATTTAGGTATAGGTAGAGACTGATTTTAGTCATAAAAATTTAAACAGAGCGAGATAACAAATCTGTTTTATGCCAGAAATTTTTATTTTGCGACTTGTATATTATGGGGAGGAAATGGCAGTAATAATTAACAAATCTGATGGCATCCCTGAAATCTGATGGAATAACATAAGAAGAGCATTCCATTAAAAAAACAAAAACATAACTTTGATAATCCACTCTCATATAGGACACTCTGTATACTCCAAAATAATTTGAAATTATGCCATTGTGATCCTGTATTTGAATTTGCAAAAAATGCGTCTAAAAAATCCATCGTTTGGCCCACAGAGACCGATTCGAATGAGCTCGGACACCTGTATTACATTTTTAGTTTATGTCGTGAGGCACACGTCATGAATGTTTGACCTAAACTCTAACCAAGTTTATTATAGGCTGTAATCTTAACATCCGGGCGCAACAAGTTTCGACATTTTCTCGCTTACAAATTGCTTCTGACACAAAGTTTCTCCATTTGGCGATTGGTATTTTAAATGTTTGGTCGTTCTTGATGAATTACTGCTGTTTTCTGAGCATATACAGGGTGTATCAAGTCGATTAAGACAACGGTAAGGGCTATTTTTTTATTTGAAGTATTTGGATTTGGACCCTCGTTGCTGAAATATGGCCGACTTCCGGTTTTTTGTTTTTTTGGCTTTAGTTTCGGCATTTTTAGGTTTTCTACCAAACTGAAGTTAGTTTTGGAAACTGCTTAACTTCAGTTACAACTTTCATATTGAAGTCCAGGTTCTATCTCAGTTAGACCCAAAATGGCGGCATTCCTAAGAGTTTGACATTAAATACTTTCAAAACTGCACGAAGAATTCTTTTTCAAATAGAACAATACCTTTTTTAAAATAATGGCCTATAATTTTTGTCAAAAAAGTTTCCTAAAATTCCTTCTTGTTTAAACGTAATTTCAGGAAACCGAAGATCATGCGACATTCAGTGTTTGAGATGAAAAGAACATCTATCGATATCTGAAAATTACGTTACCTTGGTTACCAATGCTTTAAAGAGGAGTTCAATTTTTGCAGTGTCAAATTTGACAGTTGGAATTTCATGCTAAACAGGTTAAGCACCTGTCAAATGAACTCATTTGGATTTCTACCTTGTCGCTGATGTGAGGTCGACTTCCTGTTCTATTTTTTTTTTGGATTTAATTGCTCTTGCGTCTAATGTAAATGAATACGTAGGCCCCTCCGATTTATTATTTTTTTATTTATCTAACCCCACTTGTTTTTCATTGTTCTACCAACCTGTCGTAGCTACAGGACCACTTTTTTTTATACAGCCTGTATAAAGCAAAGCTCTACCTAAATTATTATTAACATGTATAATTAAACGGATAATTTAGCCGAATTTCCTAATTTTCGTGATATTATTAATCTAATCCATGGATGGGTGCACTCAAGACATCAAGAAAGACGTGTTTTAATGCACCTGGCCGAATACACATTTATGCGTGCCACATTAAATCGTATACGGCCGGTAAAATCTGGCATGAAATGTAAGAGCTTCTTTAATAAATCCGCGCACGAGAATGTAAATACATAACGCATAACGGGAGCATTTCCCGTGATCCCCCAACACAACCGCCTCCGTTTGCGAAATATGAATTAAACATCGTCATCCCTCCTCTTCCAGTATCCGCGTCGTCTGTGTGAAAATATGGATTTCTAAATTTTTGTAAATATCTTTAAAATCGAGTTTTTAGATTATACTTTAAATTACTACACAGAAGCAACTCGTTTTATCTTATTGAAATAAAACAAAAGAATAATAAAGTTGCGAAATTCTTCAAACAGCTCTTGATGTGTGATATTATATTTGATATCATAGTTTCGCAAGAACTGTGAAAAGTATACACTCTCATACTTCAGAGCAGTGTCAGGTGGTTTCGTTGCCCCTCTGATTTTTCAGGACTATCATTCAGATTATTATCGTTGAGTTTTCTTTAGCTTTCATCTTTCGGGCCGAAACTCCACAAGTTGATTAATAGTAGTAATCTGGTCATGGATGCTATTGGTGTGATCGATTCAAGTGCTGTCCCAATCTAAAGTGATAAGTGATAACTCTTTTGTGTTCGTCAGAAAAACCGACATGACATAGAGTTCAGAGCTCGTAACCACGTGTAGTCTGATTTTTATGGGAAGGCGAAGGCTAGGCGTGAACTGCGCATCTTACGAGCTTTGCTCGCCAACACCGCCACTAAGAATTTACATGTTCAAGGACGGCGAAGATATTCTTATGCAATCTTATCTGGTTGGTTATTTTTGTAACGTGGACACCGACTAACATTGTTGTTATTGGACGACAAATATTTATGGAGTCGGAGACGGTAACCTCCCTTTCTGCGCAGTAAGGACTTATTCGCCTTCCTATAATAACAGGACTTTACTAACCTGGCGAAATCGGGCTCGCGAACCGCTCGGTTCACATATGTATAGGCCCTTTTTATTTAGTGGGTTTCCTAGGTATGTTCTTGTAAATGTTCTTTTATGCATTTTGTGCTATGTTCATTATTAGTTGTATAAATGAAACAAAGATTACAAAACTGTTTATTTTTGAACTTGAACTAGTTTTTTTATCTCCACTATAAAATCAACTAGGTATTTAATGATACAATTCTTCGATAATTACTTTCACTTTAATAAAAAAAAATTTAAATTCTTTTGTTATCTCATCAAGAATAAGCGAAATGCCGAATAGCAATTTCGTTTTCCTTCATCACCCTAATAATAAAATGATCCTATACGTTCCTTTATGCTCAGAAAAAAATAGAAATAGATGAGAAGGCTTTCGCAATAACAAGATCCTTTTAACCTTAACCGCATCTGAATGCAGAGTGCTCGCGATCTTGGGGAATGTAAAAATTATACAGTTTTTTTAGCGCTTTTATTTACGACAGGTAGGAGAGTGACAAATATTCCCTCAGGTGGAATAAGTTACAATAACGCCTGATTGAAGTACATTCTTCAATTTGTTTTTCTCGCTCCGCACAAAATACAACTGCAGGTCGAGTTTGACATATTTCAGTCTAAATAATGTTCAATGCTCAAGCCAGGCTTTTCATACAAATGAAACGTGCCTGATGTATGGTTGCCGGTGTGGCGGTTCTGATGAGGCGTTCCTTTATTATGTCACTCTCCGATTCGTCCTGCTTTATTCCAAGTTCATAATACGTAACATGTCTCGTTTCGTTAGAAAATTTTATGAATGGTTTTTTACAGTTTGTTAATTAATATAAATTAATATCTATATACCTATGAGGAAAATAATGAGTTTTTCATGAACGTTCGCTCCGTTGTTCTAAATACGAGGACTCTATTTTCATTTACGAAGAGAAAACTGTCACTGCAGTTTAATTTATTTAGGTATAGCTATTTTTTACAATAAAATACTCCCAAAGCAAACGGCTTCAAGAATGTTGATTAGAATTTTCGCGGTCTCTTTTTATTACGCCTCACTAAATTCACGTTATATTTAATTTACTGATACTAGTTTTTTAACCGATCTTTTTTTAATATAAAATTAGGTCGTTTTCTCACGTATGATTTACTATGACCTATATCCTCGCATTGTTTCTCGCAGCTGTTGTTTTCTGTTTGCTATACTGCCCACCATCGTCCTATTGGTAAGTTGTTGTAAAGCTAAATTATTTATTTTATTTTTAGTTTTATTGTAGTTCACGTTGATTTTACATTGAAGTTTTTACTGCCTACTCGCTTTTTTTTACCCACACTTGAGTCACTTTTGCTTATTTTTGAACCCTGAGTGTATATCTAAATAAAATATACCCAACTCCGAGGAAATAATATTCCTTTTATCTTCGTCCTCGTTTCTCTCAAGAAAATTGAGTATTTAGCTACATACCTACTTGGTGATGAAACTTAATTTAGACAGTTGGAGTTACAGGAAATCAGTACCGTTATTAGAACATACGGGAGATGGTCATAAAGTAAAGTAACTGACAAGTTTGTTTATGAAGCATTACAGATTGCACAATATTCATAAATCAAACGTTTTGATGCACGTTTTCGCTTATTATTAACGTCTCCAAGATGTAAAAGCCACATGAAAACACTAATAATTCAATTCCATCATGCAAAACGATTCCTCTCTCCATCCAACGTCTGATTTCTGGGACCTTTATTTATTACAAAGCTTCTCTCAACTATTTTATTGGCGATCCTGGTCTTCGCAGACTTATTCTTGCACATTAATTAGCCTGTGACATTCGCTTAATTAATTTAGCTGTGACGTGGTATTATGGGAAACATTCAGTTATCCATTAATTATCCGGAGGATCTCCCGACGCAGTGCATCGGCTTTCCGACTTGCGACACCCGACTCCAAACTCCCCTCTCGAAACGGTATCGGGAATATGCGAAGGATTAACCGTCTTCCTGTTGGCCTGTTTAATTAATAGCGTTGTAGAGAATAGTTTGGAGTTTCAAACTTTGCTGACCCCTTTAATTTGCCTAAGGATGCGGAAGTCCCCCTTTAAGATGAATTTTTGTTAAACTGGAGCTGTGCCTATAACATACACATACGGTTGGTTCCTCGCCTTCATATAGGCGTAATATAGTTGTTGATCAGGCTAATTAATATTTTTATTTCATACTAATACATTATAACTAGATAAACCCTTGGTTACCGTATAACTATAAACATATTCCTAACTCCCTTGGGAGTTATACTGGGCTGTTATTACTCCTTAACTCCCTCTAATGAATTAACAAAACTAAACCAACAATAATTGTCGAATTTTCCACTGAAATTATTACAACAATATTTGGATTTTAAATGTAATTTTCTATAAACTTTTCAGTTGATATATCCATAGAAATCATGCTTACTCAATTATTAAAACATTCGTTTAATGTTAAAAACCAACCGATTTGGTTTTTATATTTCATTTTGTATGAAATAAAATTATTTATCTATCACGTGAGTTATTGGATGTTAATAACCTCGGGCAACTTAACAATCCCTCGGGACTTACGTCCCTCGGGATTGAAATATGTTCCCTCTGTAATTAACTCCCTTGATACATAAATAACTATTTTCGCGTTGTAAAGGTTAACTTTTTTAGCATGGGAATTAAAATTGTATTTCTCAGTATTTACCTAGTTATTGACGGGTCGTTGTTGTTGAATATTTAGATAACAATGTAACTATGTAACTGTAACTGTACTAAGTACGTAGTAAAAGTAAAATACATAATACTAACATCATTACCTAATATTAGTGCTGTTAGTTAATGTTAGTAGTTAAAAATGCATTCTGTTTTTGACTAAAAAATAGAAAAATTACATGTTGTCGTATGAGAGGTATGGGAACGAGCTGATGTATTGTATGGTTAAATAAAATATACAAGTACTTATCATTGTAACTCGTATGACTGCATCATAAATTACTCTAAGGCGGCAGCTGACAATTACCGTCAATTTAGCTAATGAGATAAAAATATAGTAATTAATGATAATATGATTAATGGTAAGCGATAAGAGCAATGATTTAACTAACACAACTGACAGAAAAATATAAGAATCATTAAAACCTATTTTTGATAAAGCCTTAAATGAAGAAAATTTTAAAAATTGGAATCGAAGTTATAAGTTTTTCCCAGTTTTGTCGGTGTTGGTAAAATAAATTGAGGTTGAAATCGTCAAAACCGGTGTAATTAAATCATAAAATATACAGGCTTATCGTAAATAAGTGCGAAAAATCTTTGGGGGTGATTCCTAGGCTCATTTAAAGGAAAAAAGTTCCTATTAACATGTATTTGGAAATGTACGGTTATTGAGATGTTACACTTCATTTTCTGACACATATTTTGAACATACAAAGTGAGATTTTGATTGTAAATGACCGTTTTTCTCGAAAACTATTCACATTAGTAATTATGACCCAAGAGTACCTGTTATGTGTTGAAAATATTGGCAGTAAAGTGCACTTTTAAAATAACGATTTGCCGAGTGTCGTGGATATTATAGGGCGAAAAAAACTTCAGGTAGCCTTGAAATCTCCGCCACTGGGTAGGTATATGAAAAAATTAGTATTTTTAGACACCCTTTATCTCAAAAAAGTGCATTTTCGAACCCACGCGTTAATAGGAATTTTTCTTATTTTTTTTTTCTTAGAATGAGCCAAGCAATCACCCCCTAAAATTTTTTGCATTAATTTAGTATAACCCTGTAGACTTATTTATCAATTTTATTATAGTTGGACAAGGATAGTGACAAAAATGCCTTGTATCTCCCAAATGGAAGAAAAGCAGGTTTTTATATTATAGTTCGAGTACCCTTCTCAAAATCCGTCTTGTCAAGTAGGGGTCTAGCGAGCATTTTCAAAAAAAGTATCTACAATTCGGAAGAAAATTACAGGGGGGCATCTGGATAATTCCTCCAATTGAGGGAAAAACATTTTCTTCCAATTTGCACCTTTCGTTAACCACCAGTACCACCCGGTGGTCATTAATATGGTCACCGGGAATATCTCAGAAACTAATGTCCGGTTGCACGAACGTAATTAAAAATTTGTCAGATAATCACTGATTTTGAAATGCCCTCTATTACCAAAGTTTAGTTCTGACATTGCTGGAAGTAAATGCTACTCCCTTTTAGAAGAGTTGATTACCGATGAAAAATAAAACATAATTGAAAATGTTCACCATATTTTCAAAATTTGCAATTTAAGATCGGTCATTATTATCTGAAATTTTTTATCACGTTCGTGCAACCTCAGCGTCGTACATTCTCAGGAAATGTTTTTTAAGGAAAGTGACCCTAAAAATTCGTTGAAAAATAGTTTTGAGCTTCTAAAATGACCGCTAGGGGGCGTAAGAGCCATCACTAAATAAAAAATTTGCATTTACTCATCATTTTTTAAAATGTTGTTATATTTAACATATCGTGGGTGCAATGATTTAATAGCTCCATTTTTATCTTGCAGTTTTTTTAATAACTATGTAAATAAAGTGGTGGGGCAACGTCAAAACTTTGTTTATTCAAATGTCGATTATTGCGGTTAACCTCAACGGAATTTAACCAGATTAGTCTCGTTATAAAGAGTTTTCCTTCTTCTGTCGATTGCATCTTACGAATTATTTATTTTGTTACCACCGCAACTGCTTGAGGGCGTTGTCTGACATGTAAGGAAATATTGCTGTTTTTCTAAAAAAAAATTTAAATGGAATGGTAAATTTATTTTTACATAGTGAAAGAGAGAATTAAATTCTCAAGGTGTTATTGAAAACCGCAGCTTGATAACTTTTGCCTAGTTGTAGTAAACTGCCAGCAAAGTTGACTTTATGAATTTTCAGAAATTCAAATATATTTACGGCGATCAAAAGTCTCCATGGGCGTGAAGTGAATATGTATCTAGGGTGATGAAAAATCGCTATTTTCTATTTTTTTCTGTTCACCGTTGGTAACTTCGTTATTATTGGAGCTATGAAGTCGGTTCAATTAGCAAACATAAAGGAGTATTATTGTCGCTTATCACAGTGGTGGAAACCGAAAAATAATTGAAAGATTACGTCATGCATGGGATTTCAGATGTTTTTAAATTACAGTTGGCTGTGAAATTTTTTCTTAAAGTTGGATACCACACGAAATTTTTGTCAGGACAAATTTGTACCTATACGTCATTACCTAATAAAATTAAGTATTCATTGCGATCTTGGGAGTTTTTTTTTTTAATCTTGAAGAGCTGTTGTTTAGAAAAAATTAACAATCGTAATTAATTTTAATTGTTTGTAGATACATAATATAAAAACTTTGTTGGTATAAAACAGAGTATAAAACTATCTCATGTGTTACTCATTTTAAAAAACACATGTTATATTATGTATGTTGATGTTCTCAAATTACAGATTTATATGCTATAGATAAAAAGAAAAAAAAAAACACTTCCAGAGAGCAAAAATTAAGGTCGACCTTTTTTTGGATGTTTGATGATATTACTGCAGAGGGCACATGTTCAATTATTATTCAGCTTTTAATTACTTGTTTCATGTAATAATAAACATTGGCGGGTACTCTTCATAGAATACATAAATTTGAAAGACATGCAAATTGATTTTTATTGAGATACCTACGAGTATGTAGATAATTTTCACTTCCATATTTTGACTTTGAGCATAATTTTTTATCAAAGTAATTTTTTCAGGTGTATCCAACCTGGTCTTAAAGATAGTTGTAACAGTTGGAAAAGTTTTCGTTGCATCTTCATTCATCTTTCACTCAGTTTGTTATGGCATATCAAAATAAATTGGCAACATATCTCTAAGCTCCTAGTGTTGTTGGAGTTGATGATTTAAGTTTAGAGCTTTTGTGAAATGCTGAATTGCAAATTGGATTTCTATCCGGAAAGGTTAATTGATTTATGAGCTGATCTGTGAGAGTATATCGCAATCAAGGTAGCTCGCATGCGGGCTTTGAGGGGTTAATGTCTATCTGGTATTTTGTTTCAAAATAATTTATAGGTGCATGGACTCCTGCTATTAGGCCGTAAATTTTACCTAAAAACCAATCTTCTTCTGGACACGCACCGCGCAGTAGGTAGGTACTTGTACTTTCCTCGACAAACTATTTTTCATAAGCGTCACTAGTAATTAACAGGGTTGGTCAATTTTTTTTTCCACATATTTTTACCGATATTGTTACCAATTTTGACTTCGCTCAAGTTTGTGTTTTAAATATGATGACAAATGACACGCATACCACCTGTCACGTGTCTTTTACCACTGTCAAATTTGAGATTTTTGTCAAAAAACTACAAAATATGGCATTCGTTTTAAAATTTTTTGAAAATGTTGCAGGAAAAAGTTGTTTTAATTATGTTTGATATTTAATTTTTCACCCATGTACCTACCAATTGTGAACCCTCCAGTAAAAAAGGTTTCCAAAAATTTGTTGCATTTTCTGAGCTTAAAAAAACTTGAAATTTGCACAAAATTATTCCTTCATTAACAAACAAAATTTTCGCTGCCGTATTTTATTTTTATAAGAAAACATTTTTAGACAACAACGGGTCATAAAAAACATCGAAATTTGTTATAAAGGAAAAATTTTGTTCAAGTTTATAAATTTTTTAAAAGTCAAAAATGCCCAATTCAACAAATTGAAAAAAATTTTTGCAAGAGGCTTCAAAATTGGTACATGAGTGAAAAATAAAATATCAAACAACTTTTTCCTGTAACTTTTTCAAAAATTTTGGAAACTAATGCCATATTTTGTAATTTGTTTTGCCAAAAAATCTCAAATTTGACAGTTGTAAAAGAGACGTGACAGGTGGTGTGCGTGTCGATTTTTTTTCATTTATATTTTGTCATCATATTTTTAAAGCACAAATTATTATTAGCGAAATCAAATTTTTCCTGAACCGAGAAGGAAGAGTTTTTCCCTAATGATGCGTACCTACTTTATTATGTGTGACATTGTATATTCGTTAGTTACCTAAAAAAAAGGTCCCAAGGCGGTAAAATTTATAGTGATACTGATAATCCCTAAACTAATCCCATCAATAAATTAGGATATTTTTCAACGACCCCTTGGTGAATTTCCAAGATATAAACAGGGGATTTATGAGCGGTTACCAATAAATTTAAACCGAAATTAGGTTGAATTATGCCCAGAATTTGCCATCGGCCGCAATTTACAACCTGTTTAGATATCTGCAGCCTGCAGCAACCCTCTCGTCGATAATTCAAGGGGATTAAGAAGAAAGTCGTATTTGATAATGTTAATGCATAGACACCTATATTAAAATGCATTAATTTTCCATTTCAATTAATTAATTAATTATCTTTCAATAAAGTTTAAAATATAAAATCCCGTCGTATTATTCCCTAGAAATTTGCAGTTATTTGAAGAATTTCCCTGGAATGAAAACAGGGAAAAATAAAAATTAACACTCAATAAAATTCTTGATAAAGTAATTACGATCTTATCTGGAGTCGTTAATAATAGACTGTTTTTGATTGCAGCTGGCACGACTTTTCCTCAGTTATCCCCTCAGTAATCAGCAGGTATTATTATGGTATTAATCGAACTGCTGGCACAGCTAGCGACTTGAAAATTTATTTGTTTTCCTGCATTCTTCGGTAAATGTAAGCTCTTTTTTACATTCCTGCAGAATCGTCTACACAATTCTACTGTTTCTTTTTTTTTATGCGCAATTTTCAAGTCCTCCAAAGTTCGTTGAATTTTTAATTAAACTGTTTTTTTCGAATCGGGATGGAGGAAAAGTTCTCCCTATAATTCTATTGTTATATCTGAACAGGAACTCGGGAATAGTCTCAGTCGGAGCCGAATTCCAATGATTGATTTGTATCAGTGTAATGTTAATAATTAATTTTTCACCACTGCTGAGGGTGATTTGTGTGATTTCCTGTCCTATTATCGTCAACAGCATGAGTGGGTCTACGGTCTGGCCGTTATAAATTTTTGAGTATTTCATAGCCAATAATAGCTCAGCAGTTCAGATAACAAATTACTGAATTGAAACATTATTCTTCTTATACCTTTCGTAAGGTATTGATTACGATTGCGGATGTAAATATATTAGAAAACATAACTTTACAACTTATACTAAAATGAAAGTGATAAACATTTTTTTCATTGATGGATTTTTTTTTAAACCGAAGCGAATCCTTTGTTTATTAAAACAAAAATAATATTACTTACCTACAATGATTATTATATTATCCAGGTACGGATTTCAGTTTTCATGTAATTTTAAACTTGACATAATATCTAGAGCAGTGAAAGTAACTTGTTCTCTTTCCCGCACGGTGACAATTATAACAAAAGATACTCGATATGATCAAGCCGACATTCACCAGTTTACGGAAGATTACACTGCGTTACGTAAAAGGCCAATATTGCAAAATAATTGTGATGACAAGAAACTTTTCTTCAGATAATTATCGTATCGTACTTGGTGACCGGGTGGCATAATAAACAAAAATTCAAAGTTATTTTTCACAAAATCCATTGGGATTTTGAAAGACAACAAAAATTTTATATGATGATGTGATAGGCGACATCGTTGGCTGGTTGGGACGAAGGAAAACCATAAAACCGTTGATTGTGATAATTCCGGCCTCGCCGGAATTAGTAGGGGTGCCTAGAGTTGAGGACAATCCTAAAATTCGGGAATATTGCTGGTTAGAATTTTACCTGCAGTGACTATAAATACCTGTGAGTGTGAAGAATAGAGCCTAAGTCATCCTTATTATTGGCAGACATGCAAAATGGCGGCTGTCTAACCAAAAATTGGACAGTCTAACTTATTGAGATTTACTGTCCAATGTTTGTAAATACCAAGTTGCCAAGGTACGACAACTGGCAGATAGTTGCGCGTTATTTTTGTTTGTGTTCATTCGTGTTTTTTTAGCTTGCTTTCTTGGATGTACGTTCGCGATATATAGAGCGCTTATTGTTTCTTCGCCTTCGTTAAATGAGGATGTAGCTTCAGGAATATCGTTTTTCAATTTTTCAAACAAAATAAATATTATAGAAACTTTATACATGCTATTGAAATTTGAATTTAGTTTCCGTTGCGTTATGGATAGATGATATTTTTATAACAAAGCAATAGCTAAAAGATAAGTAGTCTTTAAAATATCCCTGTTATTTCAGTGATATCGATTCCGCGAGGATGCGGCGATGGGCAAAAAAATTGTGTCAATAAATGAAAATCAATACCCAACAAACGTTGTGCAGTAGCTCGAATAACTTTGTTATTACGCGGCTATTATTTACACATTTAGTCAATAATACCCTGATTGTTGCATTGTTGATCGCTGAAAAATGGGTTGAACGCCGGGAAAGCGATCCCAATCGATAGACCTGCAGGTTTAATGACACCCTGTGTGCTTCGTATTTAAATTAGCAATGGCGAAGTCTGTTGGTTCGGTCATCTGCTAATGGACAAATTGAATTCCGGGCACGGCGTCCATCCAGTCGACATAATGCAACCTCTCCCGAGGATCAATTGAGGGCGTTATTGAGGCTAATTGCAGTGACACGCCATTGCGAATTACCAGCCCCAATTGGTGTCCCATGCTGATTGGATTAGGAACTAGGAAGCACACATACAGCCTTGTCTGAGAGGACATCAAGCTTGAAAGCTGCGTCTCCTGCCTAATGGTCAGAAATACAGTTAAGGTCCTTGAACAAACATGACGGCCGTATTGTTTTATTTTTATAGGGTGAAGCCTTTCGAGATGTTGAGAGATAATGCGAGAAAATGTACGGTTGATGCTCATCAAGTGGGCTCTGGCTTTTATCTCGACTAACGTCGAGAGAGAAATTGCTTGAGCGTGATATTTCAAACATGGTTTGATAAAATAATGGTTGACTTCCTTTGGAGTACAGTAGTTGAATGTCACGTATGTGATCCTGACTACGAAACCTAAGAAACAGTAGTCCTTGCTTCAGAGGTCACGTTCCGTTTTCATGTTGTGGGATGTTCAAGGTTTCGAACCCCAACAACTGGAGATTCCTCTCTTTGTATTTAGAATCTGGCAACTTGTTTTTCATGGTTTTAATTACTGGTTTTGATAACTAACAGCAAAATAAAAACTTTGTTTTCTCTTTTCTACGAATCTAACGATCAACACCAGACTACATTAAAAAACCGAATAATGAGAAATTTATTTTATTTCTGGAGCAATTAATATGTGTATCTACCTATTTTTGTAATCTATTATGAGAACAGTGATTTGTTTACTGGCGGTTGCAGAAGATTGGCATTGCTAGAATTCCAGGCTTAATCAATCAGCAGCATGGAGAGAAGCTTGTTGTTCGATAGTATATTGTTTGAAGTTTGGTGGTCCGATTCCATAGGACTTATCCATATCTAATGTTTGTGGATGATCAATAAATTGTCTTATCTTCAGTGAGAAGCGGAAATTTGAACTCCAGTCTAAACGGGGTGACAAAATTCGAGATTTTGTTTTATTGTCTTGTCGCTAATGATCTCATTCTACTCTCCAAATATTTCATTAAGTCAAATTTTGGTTACCAAACACGAGAAAATATATTTTTTCTAATGAAGCCATTTTACAGGAGATTTTATTGAAAATTTTTCAAAACGGCATTGACCTCCGTTAACTTGCATCACTGAAAATGATTGGGGTTCCCCAGAAGACCAGTTTTGGTGGATTAGTTCCTACACAGGTTGTCCATTAGATTAACCGTTTTGGTATTCGATATAAATCTAGCATAATTATTTTTTTCTTTAGTGGATCAAGATCTTTGGGAATAGCCTGTCTTAAAGCAGTAAGTTAATAGTCACAAAATCAATAATTTTTCCCATAAAGTTGTTTTTAAGGATTCTGTGAAGGCTTAGACGTTGTAACGATAGGATCCCGGGCGTGTTGCTCTGTTGCTATAAAAGCAACTGTGATCGTCTTTTCCCTGAGTTTCCCCTAATAGAACCGCTGTGGTTTCATGGTTGCGTTTTACCGTATAGTCCCCCCTGATCTTTGATTGAGGTATGCCAGGATTAGGATGGCCGAAACGGATGGCGCAAAAGAATCTACTGTGACTCATTGTAACTTGGATTTTCTTCTATCTCAGTTGATTTAAATTTCTTACAGAAAAGCGGGGAAATTAACTGACACTTGTTGTTAACCGTTGGTTTCCTTTCGGAGAGTATAAAAGCGAATGAAGAGCGAGAGTGGATTTATTTGCATATAGAGCATAAAAAAGTGGAGAGCGAGAGAAGATACCTAATATTTACTGGTGATGCCGCCTATTTCCTAGCTGTTTTTTTACTTAATTTAAAATGGGCTCGTGGATTCGTCGAATCGGTTTGATTATTTATTTATTTGGTTTTTGTTTCGAAGAGAGATTTGTGCTAGCTGATTGTGCGTTGAAATTTCCCTAGTTGTAAAGGAAAGAGTGCTTAGGGTGCACAGCGAACTGTCTTCCCGTTTACACACTTTTTAGGTAGGAAAATTCACGGTTTTTCCGATTGATAAAGGGGAAATTTGCATAGGGTGTACAGCAAACTGTCTTCCCGTTTACAAATTTGGGTGAAAGGATTGGCAGACCTAGAGTGCACTTCAAGAGTAGTCTCGTGGATCTTCCAAGGAAGGGTTAAAAGGAATCTGGCCGAGCCTGATCGGAATCTGATCTGACTCTGATTTTGCGGCGGTCGAGACCACTGCTCTTATACGCGCAGCGAGCCGCTTTATAAACTCGGCACGCAACAAAGCACCTTACTGGCACTGATCCTATACTTACCATGATTTCGTGTGTTTATTTTTTTTTATCATATCTTCCTTATCGTGAGACTTGTCACATTGAGTTTGCGGCTACCTTACTGAATCGTCTTGAACTTGAATTACCTCAAATTTCCATAAAATCGGCCGACGCTTTCTCGTGGTTCCTATTGTATCTACTTATTAATTAATTCACCGGCTTAAATTTCATTACGTCTTTTCACCTAGTTGCTGTTTAGGGATCATGATGAATTTTTGGCTACTGCAGGTTATTAATTTGCTTTTCTGATTGGCTAACTTTCGTTATCGTAGGTGGGGGTACCTATTCTCTTTCAATCGGCTCGAGGGCGTTTTTACAAAGACCGCATTCCTGTAACATCTATTTATTTCCTACATTGCTTGGTCGTTTCTCTCGTCGTTTTTAAAGATGCTGGAATAACACCAGCGCGAGTGTTTTATTTTTTGAATATTTAATGCAAGGCAGAGATCGTTTTTTTTTACCGCAATGGCGCGTGGCTGCATTTTAATTCCCTAATATTTATACCTTTTGGTAATTACGTACCTATTTTTGCACTATTTGCTTTTTCGGTTTGGGTTGGATTTAACGAGGAAGATAGAAATATATTCCTTATCATCCTACCTAGGTGCGATCCATTTCAACGTCCAATTTTTTTTAGGCGTTCTACATTATAACCTTTGTTACGCCAGTGACAAACCCACTAAAAATTGTTTTGCGCGTTAGCGTAATAGCCATATTGCCGACGAAATGCATGCCGTACTTCTTCTGAATACATTTGTCAAAAATTTGAAGCCTTTTATTCTTAGTAGAAAAATTATCGCTTTTGACATTGACACGTATTTATGACCATGACAATTAATCCATTGCTTTAAGACATCAACCGACTAGATAAAGTGTAATCCTAACGATCACGCATCTTGATCCACCAAAGAAAAAATAAATGACATAAGTACTACGGTTAGATTTAAATAGAATATCCAAATGAGTAGAAGATTTAACCCATTTACCCTAAAATACTCGTATGTTAAATAAATGAAGTAAATGAACCCATGCAAATCACCTTAGGTTTTCGTGGACATTTTTCACCTGGCCTATTCAATGTTTTCTATCATAATTCGGTGTCCTTGTCCCACTTGTCGATCGTTTTCTGATAACGTTTCCCACTTGAACTGACACACATTTCTGAAATCCTCGTTTTTCCATTACTAACATATGCAAATCAAATGAATTCATACTATACGGAGGAACGCGTGCATGGTGAGAACATTTCGCGTGACCACCAACCGTTTGAGGATAGAACATGACATGAAGTAGATATTACCGGACGGTCGTCTATTTCGGGTGGTTATTTTCGGAGATAACTGAAACTAATTCATGCAGGGTAACTTCGAGGCAGAATCATGGATAATGTATTTTCAAACGTCTATTACAACCCTAAAAAACTTATGTGAATATGAATAAGGAAATTAAAAATGGACGGTGGGTTCGGCTTGCGCCATAAGAATGCACCCCCCAGGCATCCGCCTCGGTGTGCGTGGAGGTAGGAGAAGGCCTACTATACTATATCCAATTATCAAAAAGTTGAACGAGATATTGAAAAACAATATGCCATCCATTGATGTTGTGCTCTGAGTCAGTTGATAGCAATCTCGACCGAAAGTTTGACGTGTCAATATAGCAGTATTTTCAGCAATAATTTTTATGAAAGTAGGTAGGTAATTTTTTTAATTAAGGCCCCATAGGCAGTAGTATAAATCTCCTTATCCCAGTAGTGGGCTGAGATTTGTAAAGGGGAGATTGGCATTACTGATTCCAACTGACGCACACTGGACCACATAGGGTTGAAGTCTTTAATTAAGACTCACTGCACACTCCACAGGCAGTAGCAATCTCCTTATCCCAGAAGTGGCTAGACCTTGTTTAGGGAAGGGTTGGAATTATACTGATTCCCATTGACGCTGACCGGACGGCATAAGGTTGAAGTTTGTTTACACTAACTCCACTGCGCGGCCGATGACTATAAAATAAAAATAATCAAAGAGCTGCTCACCTTTATCGAATACCTCACCAATATTCAGCAGTATCGTCACATCGTTGAAAGGCAGAATTAGGTACTGTCTTTTCCGATACGCCTTCTGAAAATTGGAATCTTTCCTGCAAATTCTGGGTACCTATTATGGAATTGAGTTTATGAAAATTGTTGCTTACATTTTTTTTTGTAACTGTTTTTTGTAGAGTGTTTGAAAATCAGATACTGTTTTTGCTGTCCGATTCTAAATATATTATTTTTTGTAATTATTATTGTACTATTGCGGGACAGTTCTATTATGGGGATATTGCCTTGGAGGTGATGTGGTGGCAGAGTACACTCCACTTCGTTAATGGGGGTTTTCAATTTAGGGTTGCTATACCTAAACCGTATAAACCGTGACCTGAACACAGCATACCCATCGACAAAGCATTAAACTGAATCGATAAACTCGTTATCAACAGAGCTTCTAGAATTTTTTTGTAAATCTTCCAATAACAGTCGATTGTCATTATAATTTTGGTTAAGATATGCGTTGATTCTCTTAGCTATGCTGCTATGCTTTGAACATGAAATAATGAGGTACGTCTATAATACATATACGTAGGGTAGGTGTATACCTTCTTTGTTGTAATTTAATGTGTAATGGATATTTTTCTAATTACATTATATTATGTAGGTATTTTACCTTACTTCGAGTAATCAGTTGATAATGATAATAATGGATCAAACTTTCATATTCTCCTCATCGAATATGAAGATTAGTAAAATTTTCGGGTGTAGGGCGGGTGTGAATTCCGACGTCTTTATTGGTTGTATCGTAATTGGGGATCTTGTAAGTGCCATTTTCGTATACATGCAGGTGTTGACGCATGTGGCGTATCGTGCAACCCGACCTAATTTCCTTCAGGTTCGCCCCCCGTAGAGCGTGCTCGTTCGACACCCGCTCGCAGGGAATGGCAATTACGGACTCACGTTGTTAGGTGGATTTTTCTCTTACTGGTTCGTTTGAATTAATAATGTACAATTTAAAAATACAAATTTGTGGGCGTGCCAAAAATTTAGTTTGATCTCTCCCGAGATCCATTAATCATTTTTATTAATTAGGTGACCGGTCTAAATTTGCGTGACGTTATAAATTAGCATACAAATTTTATTGCCGGGTATTATTATTATTCTTATACACATACATAGGTAGGAATGTATTTTTCAATTAAATTTGAATATTAGTTCCGGGTTTTCTTTGCAGGAATCGTGAAATTGGACGAAGTTGAAGGAAATCTTTCCGAACAGCGTTAAATTAGTTTTTCTACTTTATCCTAGATATAATATAAATTACCTCTTGTAACTCTCTAATACCTATATTGATGAATTTTGAATGGCGTTTATCGTCATCATACTTTGGAAGTCTCTCACAAATTCCCTCACAACTTCTCTTTTATATAATACGCGAGTTTTTTTTTTTTTTGTATATTATATCACTGATAAAAGCGTTCATTTAGAATTTAAATGGTTAATATCTCTATAAGAATAACTAACACTCTTTTATAGCCCAGTTATTTTTAGACGAAGAAAAGGGAAACTCAAAAGTTAATTAGGGACAGCAAAAATTTGTGATTCAGTTTTGTCCCCCCCCCCCCCTCGTCAAAGATGTTCAAAGTGTAAAATTATTACAAATTAAATTACCCCCAGGCGTGGTTCGCCATTTTGAATTAAGGGAGTGAGTGTGTTTTCCTCATTATCTTAGTAATTTTTGAGTTTTTAGGAAAAATTTGTCCATTTCAAACTTTTATTTAACATTTATAATAATTTTTCCTTATTATTTTTTAATAATCGGTTGTTCATAACAAATATTACGCATAATAAGAAAAAGCTCCAGCGAGGGGGGTTGAAATGCAATTTTTGCACTTTTTTGAAATAGGAAAGTTGTTCCTTATACAATTTGTTTCAGGCAACTAGTTTGATATTGTTTCACACAAAATCACAATCCGCAATCAGAAATGGCAGTTCCTATTCAAAATTTGATAGCCACGACTAATATCCACCCCCTCGCCGCAGTGGTGGGTGATTTTTGTATCTAAACGATGTTCAAACCTCTTCAAACCAAACAACAGTGTTTGACCTGAATTTTTTTCATAAACTGAAATGATAATAATAAATAATAAATATGGTGGTCATAAATAATAAACTGAGGGGCTTAGAATGGCTCACCCTGTAAAAAAAGTCAATATTTTGTTCAACAGAAAAATATTATCAGAATTAACTTGTGAAGAGAAAGAATTCACCAAAAACTCGACAATCATCCGTTGGTGATTGGCTTACTTTTCGCAATTAATTAATTACCTGTAGTTGATTAACTATTGCAAATATGAAAAAGTCTATGCGCAGAGAGTTTTTCTCAGTGAAGTAAGATTCTCCTCTTTTTTTGATAAATAGTTAATTAACGTCGTAAAATGCAAAAAAACAAACCACCTGACAATCATCCCAAGAAACCAAAATGGCGGCTTTGCCACCAGGGGAAGGAGATTACTTTTTTTTTCTTGATTTAGACTCACCATCGACCACCTATAATAAGATCCACACAAGATTCCGTTTTTCCCGCTTTAATTGCATCAAATCCCAATTTTACTGGATACTAAAATCCAGTATCCAGCACGATAAAGAGTTTTCCATAAAATTTGTTCCAAATTATATAAGGAACAACTTTCCTAATTAAAACATAGCAAGTTTTTTTTTGCCAGGAAAATAGTGAAAAAGTTCAAAAAGTACATTTCAATCCTTTTGCTGGCGATTATTACCCGTAATATTTGTTATAAACAACCGGAAAAAAATTATAAGGACATAAAAAGTAAAGAATTTAATAATTATTCTCCACATAATTAGAAATTAGTTTTTTTGCACAAACCTCAAAAACTACTGAGATATTGAGGAAAAACAAAACCATCTCCTAAATTCAGATAGCGGACAACGACTGGGGTAATTTGTAATAATTTTGCCCTTTCAGCATCTATGATGGAACGGGGGGGGGGGGGGGGTCTAAAAAAAATTCTACCGTCAATTTTAACTTTTGAGAAAAATCTAAAATGATTCGGCTATTTAATGACATTTATAAACAAAAATGACAATCAAACTGGGAACTTTTTGAAACGATTTAACAAAAATCAAAAGGAGAGTGTTTAAGCACTTGACGATTGTCTAACTCGCCCTTGTTTGACAATTTTCGTCGGGTGGTTAAAACACTACACCAATTTGCAACTTGTAAAACGATAGCTATTTTTGATACAAGTTGCAAAATGGGATTGTTTTAATCGCCAAGAAACAACAATTTATGAACTCTAGAGATTGGTATTTTATATTGTCAAAATAACAGGCTTCATGAAAACTTGCTTTTATAGCCATTTTTGTCATATTCAATCACAAGTGAGTAAAATAATGTCATTTTGAAACCCAAATGGCAATCAAAAGGGTAACTTTACGAAACGATTTAACAAAAAAAGAACAAACTTGAATAATCAACCATATAATTTAAATGAAGCAGAGGTGTAGGTATTATAACTTTCATTGGATTACGTTTTGCTTTTATAATAAAGTTTGCATCTGAATACATAATTGAGTGCCTAATTTCCGAACTTGAACTAACTTCCCTTTGAAATATCAGATTTTGAATGTATACCTAAACTACTACCAATGAAAACTTCAGATAGTTTCAGCACGCGCACCAATTACGAAGTGCTTATCATATTCTGCATACCGTATACATCAACATCAAGAACCTACGTCATAAGCAAGGCATTTTAATGTACACACTCTAATCAGGATTCCGTCGTACGAGTATAGCAAAAGGGGCACGTACACTTGACAGAAATGAAGTAGGTTGGTTTAATAATGAGATATCACATTTTATATGAATGCAGCTTTCAACTCGGACCAGATACTCGAGAATGGAAGGGGTTCTGTTCTGACGATGTATTTATAATTATTTCCGCATTTAAAAACGCGAGCAATGCATTTTCATACAAAATTTTTCATGAAAGGCATTGAAAGACGGATAAAACCAGTCATATTTTTTTATGAGAATTTTATCGATCATTAATAACGATGTCTAAATTATTCATTGTTTCATTCAAAAAAATCCAATACCCTTCAACTTATATACGCGCTATTATCCGCCCATCATCAGGTTAATAATACGAGCAGGCATTTCGATCGATGAACTTGCATGGATTGTTTTTTTGTTTAAAGCCAAAAAACGCTTGATGTGATGTAATAGGGCAATGTAATGGCTTAAAAATTGTGGGCTATTTCGATGCAAATTACAGTGGCATGGCTCGATAAGGCCATTAGGGGGTTCTAGTTGTAACTGAAGGACACCTTGGAATCATTTAATTCTCCTATATGAAATTTGAATATTAGCAACATGAAAACAATATTATTTATTTAAACTACTTACCAGCAGAATTCTTTGCACCGTGCGAAAACAATAGCTATATGAGTCGTGTCAGCCAAAGTGGTCTTAACGTCACTGATAATAAAACTGAAGGGTTGCCAATTTTCCAGACAGGATGAATTACTCAGTTTGAGTGGTTAGGTCAGGTAATCAATCAATCAAAATAGAACTGATGATTATTAATCTTCCACAAGTGGAAGATAGCGAATATCGCAAACCCACCCACATCGAAATATGCGAAATAAGTTATGCAGAAAGTTACTTTGATTCGAATAAATCCGACTACATCGCTCAGGCTTACCACCTCAAATCATATCTTCACACGCTCAGAGGTATGTGCTTTGTGTAAATAACAAAGATTATGTCATTCGTGACGTCATGGCTAGTTTAGCTGACATGACGAATATGCAAAAATAGTTTAATTTTATGTACAGATGACGATTTGGATAAATAAACTGCGCAGGCAGAAGAGTTCAGTCTGCACATAAAAAATCAGAAGACGCAATTCTTTCGGTGTGAATTGTAGCCAAAGTCTGATCCCCGTCTAAACTAAACAACCTTTTGCCTAGCCTAGTAGGTGGAGATGCTTATTTACGAATTTTACGAGCCGGCACTGCTTCTCAAGCCGATCGCTTCCTCCAGATTCCAGCCAAGGCCGGCGGCATATCCGCATATCCAGTATCGTCGTGGGTAGGTACATTAGAAGTGCTGTTCCCGATACTTCCACCTGAAAAACGCGATAAACTTCCCCGCCGAAGGCCTTGAAGGGTTTTATATGGTGAGATATGGAGATGGAGGCACGAACGAACGAATAAAGTAAAAAGGCTCCTAACTGGAAAATGGTGCTTTAAAAACATGCCGCTTTTATTTTTTTTTACACTTCAAAAATCACAATGTAGTTATCTACTTTCAGTGAGTTGTTTCAAATAGGATAGGGGCCATCGAAGTGCTTGAAGTATCCGACACAACATCGGTTCTAGTTGAGAGGAATATCAAAAATCTTAGGGATTCGACAAAAAAGACAATGGGCGCGATTTCAATTGATTGTCCTTCAAAAACTCCATTGATTCGCGAGATTCCAAAAACTTTTCTCCACGGGTAAACTTGTTGTTTCTGTGTTCCTTATTTTTGGAAAATTCTGAAGAAGAGAATTGGTTTGTCTTAATTAAATAAAATATCTTGGGGAGTGAGTAAATTCATTAATTTTTAATTATAAGAGTTGTAGTTTCATATTATCTTGTTTAAATATTAAATAAATACCCTTGGAGCTCTTTTATGTGAGTCGATAATGTTGAAAAATAAACTTTTGGTTTGTAACTATACCTATACATATAAATAAAACAGAGAACATGGTTTTCCATTGTAATTTCCTTTTATGCTCTCGATGTTTACTAAATGGGTTTTTATGTTTATAACACGAGGGAAGACTGGGAATATATTAAATATTCCCTGTTTTATGCGAGAAAGGCGATGTTTATCTTTCAGCCTTTCAGGGTTTCTTGTCTACATATTGAGATATAAAACTAAATATAAAGATACAAGATAAAACACACATTTAATCTTCAGAGCTCAAATTTTATGATTTTCATCATTTTTCTTGCCATGACCGGTTTTGTAAGTTTGAATTCCTGAATTCCTTTCGCCTTTCTCCGCAAGCAGATAGATAAAATCCATATATTATGTATCAAGTTATTCCAAAACATACTAGAAAGTCAATTCGTTTAGCTTTATTAGGTCCTTTAATGGAAAATAAGAAGATATGAAACATCCTGAAAATGGCACTTCCTCACCTCTAGGTATCACCTATATGGGACATGTATCCATTTTAGAGTTTTTTCTGTTTTTGTAAATGATATGGTAAGTCGAATTCTTCTTTTTGCTTTTTTTGGCATCAGTGACGTTTGTATAAACTGAAAAATTCATACTGAGTTGTCTAGAGTAACTTGCATTTTTTTTTAAATTTGATATTCTACCTTTTTCATGAAGTTGTTCCATATTTCTTATTTATTTATTTGTTAGTTTTTTTGTTTATTTTATAAATTTAATTTAAAATTGAACAAGATTCACGTTAAATGTCAGTAAACTGTCATGACCGCTCGATGACGTCAGCTATCAGTAAACACTATGCACCGGCCATGTTGTCTGACGTTTTGTATTGTTGTAGAGTGCAAATGTATTAATGAGATTACTAAACGGTGTTCGAAAACGAACCCATTTTGGAATAGACCCTGACATAAAGAGGTTTGTCTTAATTTAATCCACTCTTCACAACTGACACCTTTGGATTTTCTTAGGTTAGGAACAGTTATCAAAACATTAAAGAACGTTATTAAAATAGGCATTCATTTTATCGACATTTTTATAAAACACCTGTGAAATGTTTCCTCCACGACCCTCCTGGACACATTTCAATACATGGTTTCTCTCTCCACTAAAGGCATTCTGTAACAGTTCGCCTGGTGTATCGTTTTTCTCGACGAACTTCTCTCGATTGCTCGACTTCGTTAAAAGTCTCACACAAAATATCGCGTCCTCGATGTAAATGCATAGATAGAAATCACATTTAGGCTTGCAGAATCTGTCTGGCTAGGATATCGGTATATTACGACAGATAAATCGATTTTCACAGATCTCTTTCACGAAATTGGTTACTTCGGAAGTTTTCAAAGCAACAAATTCTTGTTCTGTAACTCTGGGAACTGACCTAGGTACATGATATTCTAAACCGCGCTAAACCTGCAAAAAAGTCTTGGTGAAAACTGCAAATTTCGGGAAAACTATTGAGAAAACTTTAATTTTACTTGCCTGGAATGTTTTGGAGTAGGAATAGTTTCACTACTATATACCTATCACTCGACCAAGACAAAAGTGAGCACCATTTCTAAGAAGCTTGTATGCAGGTTCATACAGAAAAATTTCATCCCAGTAAGCAGAGTTTGACGAGGAACTAGAATAATTGATGTGGGTATCAGGATCATTTTTGTCTTGCGATGTATCTTTTTTTAGTCTTTGGCCCTTCCACTCACTTCACGATGTTTAAATTAAATAAATATCCAAACTTCAGTAATTATTTTCTTTGTCTAATTAAAATTATTAATCTTCTATTCTTGATTATTTAACTTTTTCTTTGAAAAAGGAACGGCTGTGAGTAAATCAATATTGGCCAAACGTCACTAACGTCATTTTGTTTAAATTACATCAATTTTATTGAGGTAGGACTAAAGATGGGAGAACCGAATTAGGGAGTAGCGAAAAATCTGTTACTAGCTGTTTAGTTAATAACTGTTACTTTGAGATGCCCATGGCGAGAAACAGTGTTTACGACTATTTGACGCATATCTACTGAAGGATTTAGAGTTACGGATGAAATATCGATGACTTGATACAGTTAGTAACCGTGGCAGCGGATCATAGTCATAAAAAGTAGAACAGATTAGTCTACTAAGTCTACTGTTTCATAAATCTTATATTATCGACGAATAAAAAATCAAGTTATGACATAAGTTCCTATATCCACGGCACACTTAAGACGTGTTAATTAATGAACACCTGATATTTGTATCGTTAGTTGTTGACTTATTTTTCTGATTTTTTATGCTGCGATATGTGACGTCAGTCCAATCACAGAGCGTTCTGGATCCCGTATCATCTATTTAGCTGTTTTTGATAATAATAAAAGTGACGGAACAGTTATTGTAAATCAAAATAATTGAAAATTTAAGGGTTGGAAGTAATGAAATAAATTTCGTTGTGTTGATATACAGGGTGCACCATGTATCCTTCTCTATATTGCTATCTCCTGAACGCTAAGAGATACAGGGTCGGTTAAATTAGAGAAAAGATGCGCAGTTTTGTGGCCATCTCGAATTCGTAAAAACATGCAAGATATCTGTGACCGTTCCTGAAATATCCTGAAAAAACTGAAAAATCGAGATTTCTTATTTTCCTCATATCTTTTTTATTACTGGAAATTAATAAATAATTTTTTTGTAGGCTTACATAAGCCGTTCAGAGCTATCCATCTGACGTTTCAAAAATTTTCAAGGCCTACTAGATCCAAGAGTTTTCACAGTCAACTTTCGTTTTTCTTATGGCCGTCATATTATTTTTTTATGTCGTTCGATATGAAAAAAAATAATGGAAACCAAAAATTAATAAACTTCAAAAAAAAAATTTTTAATTTTGATTCTTAATTTTTCAAAGAAAAACATAACAAAAAATCGTCGAAAAACGTCAACATTTGTAAAATACGCCGAAATAGTATTGCCTTATGGTTTTTTAATTTATCTATGAAATTCAGTCTAAAAATGTGTATTTTTTGTAAAGAAAAAAGAAGAATAAATTTTTTTTTAATTTATTTTTTGAAGTTTAACAATTTTTAGTTTTTATGATTTTTTTTATACCGAACAACATAAAAAAACACTAAGGTGGCCATAAGAAAAACGAAAGTTGACTATGAAAAATCTGGGATCTAGTCGGCTTTGAAAATTTTTGAAATGTCAGATGGGTAGCTCTTGACGACTTATGTAAACCCACAAAAAATTATCTATTAATCTCCAATAATTAAAAAGATATGGAAAAAATAAGAAATCTCGATTTTTCAGTTTTTTCAGGATATTTCAGGAACGGTCACAGATATCTTGTATGTCTCGACGGAATCGAGATGGCCACAAAATTGCGCTCCTTTGGATTTGTTTAGCCGACCCTGTATCTGTTATGTATATATCTAATATGACTGAAGAGTATTTGGCCAAAAATAAAATTAAATTTAAAAATTAATTTACTTTTGGGGCAAAGTAAATAGTTTATAATAGTACCTGAGCACCTTCCTCGTATACCTGAGAAGCTCCATTATCAATTAGTTATACCGTCTAACAATAAAAAATTCCCTTTTGACAGGCTTTTAGGCTGTAGCGGTTGTGGCAGTCATTCAAATATTCATAATGAGTACTTCAATGAGAAGTTTTTTGTTTTTTCCACCTTCTTCAATATTAAGCGTCACTATCATGAAAATATAAAGTGTCGATTACAAATAGCATGAAACTTGATGGATGTAATCGATAGTTTCCATTTAGGTACTGAGGCTTTTACCCTTGTATCGATTTCGTGATTAAAAGTTGATGAAAAATTCATGTAACTGGAGGAACTTACCTTCTAATAAAATACATGATTTATGCGATTTGTATTTATCATTCTGTGGCTACGGCTACAATGTATGTATACTTACTTTGGAAATAATCGTGCATTTCTCTCCTTGATTTGTTTGTTTTGCTGTTGCATAATTTGTTTTGTTTTCAGGAAATTTATTGACATGTCGTCTAAACGAAACACAAATTATACCTCGGTTGCTGTAAATGTTATAATCATTTTTCTAACTATGTTTACTCGTATTTATGCTTCATTTCTCCTTGTCACCCAAAGTCGTATAATAGTTCGGTGATTTTTTGTTCTTACGATACATCACTATAGAAACTGACAGTGAGTATTATTAAGGCTCATTAAGTTAACGGGCAGTTTTCTGGAGAACAAAAATGTTAATAAAAGTAATACTAGCTCGAGAAATCTGTCCGTTATATAATGGGCCTTTATAATACTGGCTGTAGTAGGTCTTAACCCTTTCACTACCAGGAGATTTCCTGGTGGCAAAAAAAATTTTTTTCATAAGACTTTAGTTCCATTAGATCATAGAAATGGGAAAATTTTTTTTTTTTTTTTTTTGAATATTTCCTTGATGGAAAAAAAAATTGTCCACGATCATGTACAAATTGAGTGAACTATCATTTTCAGTTTTTTAGTTGGCTTATTTATAAATTTGTTTCGACACGTTTTGGATGATTTTTTTTAATGCAAAGAATCTAAATTCGTTTATAAAAACTTTATTAAACATAACATTCAATATCCATTTGAAAAAATAAAAATAATACAATTTTACAAAATAACAAAAAAAAAACAAATAAAAAAAAAAAGAAAATTAACTCATGTAGGTACACCGATTATTTTAGGTGGAAAGTTCTGAAACAATTTCTGGTTTTGCTTTTGCAATTTAATCAAAAATATAGATATTTTTGAAGATATGATATAAGTAGCTGAAGCTTTTTAGACATAACTAAATTCACATTACTTTCAATATACCTACTCCATGTAATGAAGTGCTACAAATTATCCTCTCACTCTGTTTGTCCATGATCATGGACAACATAAATTTGTGAAAAATTACCTTTGAATCTATTTGTACATGATCATGGACATTCATGAATGTGATGATATATAATTGGTTTTTCTACACATATGGTTGAAATAATCAATTATTACTTTGGTTTAACAATCATAAAGTCGATTAAAGTCATAAAATTAAATAGAACTAATATAAAAATAGGAAAAAAAAGATAAATATTGAGAGCAACTTACCTGATAAAGCACTAGCAAACTCGGCCATGTTTATTTTTGAGGAAACTTATCAATATAAACTCACAGATGGCGTTGATACTGCGAGAAATGAATAAATAGATGTCCAAGATCATGTACAAATTGAGATTGGTTAGTGTATTTGATTTTCTTTCTCTTTATCAGTCTCTAAATATTATGTACATGATCATGGACATCAGTAGTGAAAGGGCTAAACGAAGAATATTATCAAATCTCGAGTCTCATTTTAACCGCATCCCTTTGGAATTGCATTCCAAGGAGAGCTTTCCTGAGGAATACAAGCGCCAAAGATTCAAAGTCAATGTGAATCATTATCTCCGCTCATGCACCGTTCCCAGAGCATCATAGGGATTCCTCTGCAGCGCATGTATATTTTTAATAAAAAAATTAAATTATATTTTTATTCCACTCAGATTCCTTCAGTTTGTTGTCACTCCAAGTTTGAGACTTGAAATTCTGAAATAATGACCCTTATTACGCCATTATGTATTGCATCACTCATATTTCCAATTGAAAAAATCCAAAATGGCGCCCTTCATCCCTCTTGGTTTGACAACGATGTATCGCGTGACTATATTTTCAATTAAAAAAAAAAGATCACGCCCTGAACGCATCGTTAAATTGTCACGGCAGGAGCAAAAAGTTTTTTTTTTTTTGTACCCACTAAGTACCAAAACCAAAACCGTTTTCAAGGGATAAAAGCTATAATCTTCCTGGATCCAGTTTGAAAAATTCCAGCTTTTTTCCAGAACAGAGAATAACTGTGAATTTTTTGCAGGGGCTTACGATCTTTTTTTAGATAAAAGTGTTCCAGGAGTTACGACCCTTTGATGGGATATAAAATTTAGAGAGGCACGATTTTTCACAAGCAAGTGTATATTGATTGGTTCAAAAAAAAAAAAAATAACGGAGAGGGGTGGACATTTATAAGATCCGCGCTGAATATTAATATTACGGAATTACAGCTTGGGAGGCAAGGTGGAATGAAATTTTGTACGAATGGAATAAAAATTGAATAATGGAGCGAGTAAATTGCCAATGATGCTAAAACATTCATTATTCAACAACACTTTACATAGATAATGTATTTTCCTTTCCAATTAAGCTTGTTTTTCGCCATTCAACCAGTCAGTTTTCTACGTTTCATATCACCATCAGATCCTCTTGTCTTAATGAGCTTGTTGAGGATTTTTAAAGGTTTACACGTTGCATAATTTAATTTAGTTTTCAGAATAATAATTATTTTCAAGTCCTATAATTGGTACGAGAGTATTGCTCTCTTTTTTCAATTAAAAATACCAATTATACCTTTCCCATATTGAACGATAAAACAGTCTCGTGATTGAGCTGTTCAGGTATAAGTAAGTAAGTAGTTCTTTGCAAAGAATCTGGTAGTAGTAGTCTTTATGACAGGAGGTAACGATTGCTGCAGAACGCCGGTTTACTATAATGAATATCAGTAATTCTACCTAATGACTGAGATAGGAAAACCCCGTCAAAGTTTAATGAGCAATGTCGCGCTGGGAAACTCAGATAGACGAAATAGCTTCTCGAATCAACGTCTAAATTAAAGACAGTGTATGTAACCCTCCTCTATTTTTCCATGTACTGAACTGGAAGTTACTAGACGCCTGAGGAAAATCTTGCATAAACTGATTACATAGTTACAGTTTTTTGCTCTAAGATTAAAAGTTCTATTTCATTTTTCAATTCTTTGGGCGATGGAATAATAATTGTTTGTTATTGAAATGCTATTTCGTCTCTATACTACCAGAACGAATAAAACATAAATTAAAAAAGAAGAAACAATCCTAGTTATGTTGTTGATTTGCTTATTTTTTTTAGGGTCAATAATGCACTGATACTGCAGTTTTATCCCAATCATCATCAGTCAAGCGATGACAAGGGTGTATCTTAATTGAGATCCTTTTCCGTCAGAGTATCGAACAAGAGATGCAGGATAAAATAATGTAACATTTTCCCTACTCTAAGATGGTGGAGTGGAATTAATACTTGACTGCTACGACAAGAGTGCTATTCGGCTATCGATTCCAGCCGAGTGCCTGTAGAGTTGAGCTGGTTTAGATTAGGGTGAGACACAAAGAGAAAGGGAAAAAAACTCCGAGAAAACTTAATTCCTCTCTTCGGGCAACTTTCTATGCAATTAACTCGCTACTCAGTAATTGACTTAATGAAGAGTTCGTTGGTTAGTCGTGAATTTATAAGTGGGATTTTTATTATTTCCACAAATATCAAAAAGAAAAATAGCCCGTCTGGTTCAATAAACCGGTCACGTTTCCTAGTTTTATAAAAGGAATCCTTATGGAAATATTGGCTTTTGAAAGGTTTGATCAAAGAACGAATTAGAAGGTTTTCAAATGAAAGGAAATTCACTTGAGCGTCTTACAAATTTTTCAATAAGTCCTCGAAATTTTCTTGTTCTTTTGCACACCTATTCTTCTATACCAACATATAATTTCACGATTGTGCACTTACGACCCCGTTATAGTGACTTGCTTTGTGAACAAAAAAGAATCAATGTTTGAATGAAATTGTCCTGAAAAGCACATCTAATTAACAATCACGTTTTCTTGTTCTTAATCAAAGGAAATTTATTTTATTTACAAAAGACGCTCGTTCTCCTTTAGAGTAAGGACCAAATAACACCGAGTAATATGATTATCTGGTCCGGATTCCAGGATTCTGAGTGCCAGAAGGACTTTAGAGAACAAGGAAAAGGCGGCCCGTAATGAACGCGGAGAACGAGCTGTTTTGCTGATAGTCATTTAGATAATTTCAGAGTTATACGGTTGTCATACTCCAGAACCCCTTTCTCCGGAATCCCCATGATGAAAGCTTTCTTTTTTCTCAATTTGATTGTCGCCTGAGCGACGTTCTCTTGTTATCGGAGAAAATTGTACATCGAATCTGGAAAAAAAACCGATTGAAGCCTTCGCATATACGTTCGCTTTTAACTATCTTAACTACATAATACCACGCTCGAGTCTGGCTTTCAAAATGAACTTTGGGAGTGTCAATATAAAGTCAAGTTCAAATATAAAAAACTGTTTGTCTTACATACTTCTTTCTTCTTTCAAAAACGTAAGAAGGTATCACGAAACATAAAGTTTTTGGTCGGTGTGAATAGAAAATGTTGATAAACGGTGATGAAATTCAGTCGACTTTAACGCATATTATTATGATTAAAAATTGAAAGAGGAAAAACACGGGAAAAGTAGATATGTTTATACAGGGTGATTCATGAGTGACCTTACATAGACCAATGGTGATAAGCGGACTTCAAGGCGGGTCGAAAACCACAAAAGAAATTTTTTTTGTGTGATTGGTTAAGAAGTTACAGGGTGTTTTATGTCTCAGGTACAAAACTTTAATAGGCGAAATTTCTGAAACGGCTGGAGATATTTTGTAGAAATTTACTAGGAATGGTGCATTCCGGAAGCTCATCAAAACCGCATTCTGAGTTAATTAAAAATCCAGGACCGGACTTGAAAATTTTTGCCCCCATGGTCTTTGTTGAAAAAGTTTATTTTCTGACCGTGCTACTGAAAAACTGTCATCGAATTTGAAAAGATAAGAAAAAACTCTATAGAAATCATTCCTCAATTTGAACGGCACACCCAAACCGTGTCGAAAAAAAAATGTCAAAGTAAAACTTCTCAGTAAATTATCGATTTCGAGCAGACATATTTTACTTAATGTTCGTCTGAATTCCTTCAAATTTATTTTTTGACTTGTTTCTGTGGAAAAAATGTTGGACAGAAGGCCAAGCTTTATTACTGGGAAATCAGGTGTCAACTACAAAATTTTCAGATTTCACTAATAATCACAAATCATTTCACTAATAACGAATACCAGACATTATGTTTGTGTATGGTTTCTGCAATGGAAATTCAAGAGCAGCTGCGAGAGAATACCATAGAAGATCACAATCGAAGAACACCGGCCCATGTAACGTTTCGCGTCTGTTTTTCAATTTTCTCGAAACCACGGCATATTTCCCTGAGTTCAAAGGAATGCTGAACCTCAATTGGAAAATCTGAGCCATCAAAACATCGTGGAGATGGTGGCAGTAAATCCAAGTACAAGTACGTGAAGAATTGGGCAAGCACTGAGCATTTCTCAATCAAGAGTATGGCTAACTTTGAAAAAAAGAAGAGCGGATGCCATCCCTGTCACGTACAAAGCGTACAGAGGCTTCAACCATTCAATGAAGTTCCATTGAATGGACTGCGTAGAATTTTGTGTACTGATCGAAGCTCAGTTCACGCGGGATGGTGTAACGAATAAAAAAAACTCCCACCTATGGGCATATGAAAATCCGCGCTCTGTTGTTCAGAAGAACTCGCAACAAATTTTCTATAAATGTGCAGTGTGGCATTGCAAATGATACCCTAATAGGATCCCATTTTTTGCTGGGCGGCTCACGGGGGAAATTTATTTACTTTTCCTACAAGTCATTTTGCCCGGCTTGCTTGCAGAGGCGAACGTGAACAGGCGTGCTCTTTCCTTCCAGCAAGATGGGGCACCACCGCATTTTTCTCGACAAGTCAGAGAGCATCTCCACAATGAGTACCCCAATCGTTGGTTCGGACGCGGCGGTCCTCATTCCTGACCACCTAGGTCCCCCAACCTCACTGTTTTAGACTATTACCCATGGGGCCATATGAAGCAGGAAGTCTAAAAAATGGAAGTAAGTACCAGAGAGGAGCTCAGGACGCGAATACTGGTAGTTGCTGATGAAATTAGAAACAACAGGCAAATAATTCAAAAAGCAAACCAAAATTTATGGAAACGCTGCAGGAAATGTATTGAAGTTGGTAAAGGACATTTTGAGAACCGTTTATAACATTAATATTGATAACATTTAATTTACACTGATATTTTTCCCACAGAAACAAGTCAAAAAATAAATTTGAAGGAATTCAGACGAACATTACGTAAAATATGTCTGCTCGAAAACGATAATTTACTGAGAAGTTTTACTTTGACATTTTTTTTTTCGAGACGGTTTGGGTGTGCCGTTCAAATTGAGGAATGATTTCTATAGAGTTTTTTCTTATCTTTTCAAATTCGATGACAGTTTTTCAGTAGCACGGTCAGAAAATAAACTTTTTCAACAAAGACCATGGGGGCAAAAATTTTCAAGTCCGGTCCTGGATTTTTAATAAACTCAGAATGCGGTTTTGATGAGTTTCCGGAATGCACCATTCCTAGTAAATTTCTACAAAATATCTCCAGCCGTTTCAGAAATATCGCCTATTAAAGTTTTGTACCTGAGACATAAAACACCCTGTAACTTCTTAACCAATCACACAAAAAAAATTTCTTTTGTGGTTTTCGACCCGCCTTGAAGTCCGCTTATCACCATTGGTCTATGTAAGGTCACTCATGAATCACCCTGTATATCTATATTATAGATATTTAAAGAATTTATTTTCAGATATACTGTTTTATTTATATAGTCTTACCTATAGGTAATAATTTTTCAGAATTATTATAAAAAACTGTAATATCCCAAATATTTTGTAGACTAGGTATACGTTAGTTATTTTATAGATTTAGTTTTCCAGATTATTTCGCTGTAAAGTGATGTTAAATGTTACGTTAAAAACACAAATTATTACCGTCGACATGCAGGGGAAAACGTCCTGTTGATATTCAACTGTAGATAGTGGAAACGGTTCTCCTTGTTGAAATTTATCAAGCTCCATCATGAAAAGTCCCCTGAAGATCTACTGAAAATGCCCCATAACTCACCGATGAGAGTTTCCATTTCCCCCTATATTTCAGCGCGCCGCTTTTTTTGCACACATTTTTGCCTCGAACGATCCCTATAAATATTACTAAATTTTCACGCGATTCCATGCAGAATAGCTTTTCGGTATTTAATGCTACGTCGTTCTGCTTTAATGTCCTTTCGAAACGCAATCAAAAGGGAAATACAATTTTGATAGGCAATAGCAGTTCTATTTATTTATAATGTTCATGATGTGCATAATGGCAATTAAACAGACTATACATAATTCCAAGTGAGCCGTATCGGGGGTTTTATTCATTTATGTAGGAAAATTAATGTTGATCCCCCGTTCTCGTATTGTGAGCGATAAAAATTTATTTATGAATGGATAGGGAATAACGTGCAGTCAGTAATGGTAATGGCATACGAACCTAAAATTTCATATACGTATGTAAAAGATAATAGGTTAGGTGTACATACATACATAATATACATGTAAACCAGTAGCACGAGATATAGGTGCATACGATTTATATAGGTACTTACGATAAAGTACGCCTCATATTTATTTCTGTATTGTTTTACGTTTCTATGATCCATTTTATTTTTTGATATCCTTTTTTCTGATGGATAACATATTCTTGCTCCTTAATTGATATTTGGGCAATGATGTCTTCATTTTTTTTATGGAAACTGCCTACTTGTGATAGGTCGTTGCAAAGTCATTTTAAGAAGAATATTTTCTGCTAAATTATCATTTTTCTTTAGAAGAAAAGGACCTTTTTTCACGGAATGACGTACATAAGGTAAGCAATATCACGTCTTATCAACGCCATTCAATGAAAAAAAAATTTTTTTTGTATCGATAATAAAATTTTGATTGTTATCGGAATATGACAAATTTTAAGTTTCCTAGTTTTTTGACGCTGAATGATATGAAAAACAATATAAGAAATACAATATTTGGCTAGGGAAACTTTAGAAAATAAGTAGATATGAGTACAATAAGAAATATCGATTTTTCAGTATTTTTCAGAATATTTCAGCAAGGCCTGTTCAGCAAGTTTTCCTAAATTTTGTGTTCGATTTTTGTGTCTAGTGTCTAGGTATAAAATTGTGCAACTTTTCTCTAATTTTACCAATAGAAGGTTGTTAAATTAGAGAAAGTTACCCTTATACAATTTACAATATCCCAATTACATATGTTATCGTTAGCAGGATAGTAAATTCAACAATGATAAATCGAACGGAGCTTGCAGATAATTCTGAACAAAATAGTTCAAGACAAATAAACAAAACAGATTGACTAGGAGGGATTGATGGGGCTCAAGGTATAGAATAAATTGATATGCAAAAGCTAGGTATCCTTGCAGTTTTTGGGATTGTTGATATAATACCTAATAATTAATTGAAAATAATATTATCATCATGCATGATAGAACAGTCTCTATAATAATTTTGCTATTATTATTGTATAGCTGAATGAAATACATTTGAAATTTTATAACAAAACTGTTCTACGGAACTTTCAGTATTATTGTTTTTTCTGTTAGGGAATTTATTAAGTGATATAGTTTTATTCTCCGGTGTTCGGTATTAAACTTTCCTTATACACGTAAAGTTCACAACTAATTGAAGTTGCGTGAAATCATGTTTCGGATCGTGTTTATAGTAGTGCCTTGTTTCCCTCATATTGTTTTAAATGACGTATTTTGTGGATTAAATTTAATTGGAGAGAAAATAATCCCCGTTGTTTAATAATTCTAACTTCTAAACTCTGCGTCGGCATTAATTAATAGTTTTTTACCCTTGAAAACTCCGGCGTTTTGCATCATACTTACTTCTAGTAAATTATTAAGTAATGAGAGGAGGTATTCGAGCATTAAACGATAATTAAATTTTAATGCTAGAAGCCCTAGAAGTTATTAAGCTGCACACGAGTAAGCCTAAGAATTTTATTACTGTAGTAATTAACGATTACGCCTGCGTCGTCATTTGCAACTTTTATAGAAGAGTTTCCAACTTGAGATTTTCCTTAAAATCAAAATTCATATAATTTTGTATTACGTAGGGTAGGTACCTATATTTGTTTAATAAGTTATAAGTTAATAACACGTCACAAAAAAAGTTGACGTGAAGTCTTTTGCCCTAATAACAGTGAAAAAGAAAGTAACGGTAATTTACCTTGTTTCAAGGATAATCTAGAGAATTAAATTTCATAACGTGCGTTTGTTTTGAATAATTGAATTTTTTATTGAAGGGAACCTTTCTCATGTAAAAATGTAACATTGTTTCTCTGGTTAAAACTAGAAAAATAAATATTAATGTCTAAAATAAGTGGCGAGTGCGCAGTTATTTTAATTTTCATTCCTTTTTTCCATTTTTTGCAATTTTGTTTAATTTTTCCTCACTTTTAAAGGGAAAATGTTCATTTAAACATGTCGTCACTTGCAAAAAAAAACTACATAATTTAGACTTCACGCGACAACATCTGAATTAATTTGTCTGGGAAAATTTAAAAATATAATAATAAACAGGATGTCATTGTAAAATAATTTCAGGAAGTGCGGCCATCTTGAAAATATTTTCACTGAAATTTTCGTGGTGGCTTCTGCCCGCAAAAAAATTTTTTGGCCGCTCCTTTTCCTGTATTTAGTCACTGAAACAAACTTATTTTTTACCATAAAATGTAATGAAAGTATGAAAGTATAGGATAAGTTCAGTGGATAATGGAAATCGTCGATCTATCCCATCCCATCTCCTGTCGTCTTTTGAACTTTACATTGTCGAGCACAAGTTCCTCCCAACGGTATCAAACCGGGCTTTTTGCCGTTGCAAGCTACCGTAAGTTGGTTACCTATATACCTACCACCTATAAGCTGTTTAAAGCTTTCGATATTACTTTGGGGTTATTGATACGGGTCAAGTGCTTATTTCCACATGACATATTTTTCGCGAGTTTAATTATAAATAAAGGCTTGAAAGTTGGCGATGTACCTACCTACATTTATGAAGGTTATTATATCCCTACTAAATCCTACGCTATACCCACAGGGATTAATTTTTTCCGGTTGTTTTATTGCATTTGAAACGTCAATTTTATTCAACTACTTTTTGGCGACTGGAGCTATAGATATGCCGTTGCCTGAATTAATATAAATACGATTATAAGCGTCGTGCTCTATTTTTCAAATGGATAAAAATCATTGACTACCTACTCGGAAGTTACCGCAATATATTTGGTAGTTTTATTGCATTCCAGTTATTCACATGTACCTAATTCTCTTCAGTCGAAATTATTGATGTGAACCAAAATCTTGGAACAGATTTATGTATGAAACAAAAGCTCTATTTTGAAGCGAACGGAGAGCAATCTCTTTAGATCTTTCAAAATTTACAATCTGTGAGCAAAGGTTTACAAATTAAGTGTACAAAGAAATAATCAAAGTAATGACCAGCCCATACATTGTAAAAACTTCATAAAATGGGGTTTTCTGGCCAAAAATTAATGGTTTTTTCAAGTTTTTTAAATTTTAGGACCATATTTCTATTTTACGCTATTAGATGTTGGAGTATAATAATTATCGTTATGATCAAGATATACACGAACAACAAAATATATGGATACAAGTACCTATGTCCTATGTATATTGATTATTATTAGAAGAAATGGATTTTTTCGAAAATTTATCGAAAAATGACATTACATTATTATTGAAATACATACATGTGAAATTATTCCTGACTATTTAAATTTTTCAGTGATCATTTGATGTAGTGGGTGCATATATAGGTACCTGCCTGCTTTTTGTACACAACATGCGGTATAAAAAGCTGAAAAGTCTTTAAAACTTCGAAGGAGAAACTTTTCCTGTTTTAAAATGTTTCAGCAATTAATATCTGAAACGGCGAAACTTTGTATCTCTCCTAAAAGCTTTTTGAACGGATTTTTGATTTATACTGTGCAACAATATCCCTCTATTCTTTAAAGTTAACAAATTAAAGGTGCATATTTTATGGGCTACATTATTAATTATGACAACATCAAAATCCGTTCATATTTTTATTGATGCTTTTGTGTGAAACCCTAATGGAATAATAACGAGGTGTTTTGTGAAAGCGATCACCTTTCATTAGAGTTAATGTTCAATTTGAGATCCCTATCACGCTTTATTGTCGATGTTGAAAAGACCCAGGTTTTGCCTGAATCCTGGCTATTGATCACAATCAATGCGCAAACAAACAGTATATAGGATTCTTGTTTAAAATTAATTACAAAGCACCAATCTGATTATAATTTCTTGGTGATTATAGGTAAAGTTGTTATTGGAAATTTATTTATTTTTAATATAAAATCTCATGAGCAAGATATTCGTTCCTTTTTTGTTTAATCTGCCACGTTTAGATCTTGTAGCGTTTGAATTTATTAAGAAAAGCTCCAATATCTCTTGCCATTACTCCGTACAGGTTCTCTGTTTATGTTTATTTTTACTGCCGCCTTTCTGACTCCGTTCCGGAAGATATTGCATGACTTGTTTCAGTAACTTAGAGCTGTGATTTCCATTACTCGGTTTTCCTCCAGATTTTCGTGAGATTCATGGTTGATTTTCTTTTTTATTAATTTAGAACCCTTCTATTTTTGTGTTTTCTTGTGAAGTGTTTTTTATACACTGTGTTGTTGCATAGGAAAGTTATCCTAGACTACTTAGTAGTTTCCAAGGGAACTGTATTTTTGAAAGGATGTCATTTATTTTTAAAGTACCTATTGTTGAAATATTCATTACACGTGCTCCCAATGTTGTATAATGTTCCCACACAGTGTATAATAATATGTACTACCTACTTCATATTTTTTTTCAATAATAGCAAAAAAAATTGTCAAATGAGTCTACTACTTGTACGATATGTCTCCTGCGCACATATTATGAATCAGCCTGTATAAGAGGGTGATTCTCGTAAAACCTGAAATTTCCAAATCTCTCAAAAATTAGATACGCACACTGCGGATTTTTTTGTACAAAATTGGTTTTGTTCGGTAAGGGACATCGTTTGAATTATGAAAAACCGTTCTCGTTCCTTCAGATAGCAATTTATCTGAAACATTTTTTGCGATTGATTATAGATGGCGCTGCAATCGCATAAATTTGATTTAGTTCATTTCTGTCAATCTCCAAAAGTAAGTAGGTACATACTCTGCGGAAAAATGCTTTTTACAACAGTTTTTTCGGTAGGGGATATCGTTTGAACACAAAAACCGTCCTGCACCCTTCACCCCTTTCGAGGGAGATAAATTTTAAATTAAACAACTCCGATTTTTTTATTGCGAATTCGTATTCAGCAGAAAAAAAAAATCGCAAGAAAATTTTCAGATACATCTTATGCATTTTTTGTCACTGATGAATACGATTTCGCAATGGAAAATAGGAGTTGTTACTAAAATTTCAAAGTTACCCTTAAACTTCCTTGCAAGGGATTAGGGATGTAGTTTTTGTGTTTAATCGATGTCCCAACCGAATAAAACGACTTCTGCAAAAAAACATTTTCCGCAGAGTGAAATGAACAAAATCTAATTTCCTCGATTGCAGCGCCATCTATGATCAATCGCAAAAATGTTTCAGATAAATGTTACGTTTTTTTTTTGTCGCTGGATACGAATGCGTATAATAAAAAATGGGAGTTGTTATTCTGTGTTCAAACGGTGCCCCTTAGCGAACAAAACCACCTTTATAAAAAACATTTTTCCGCAAAAAGCTTACTTTACGAGATATTTGAATATTTCAGGTAATAAGAATCACCGTACAATATTTTTTTTTGTAATGGATTATTCGATCCATTAACTCTCATTCTCATTGTTTATATCGCGCATCGCATGTTGTAAGAACCTACTCATTTTTTAAGGGATTGCGCTTATTCCTTAATCAAAGTGGCATTAAATTTCCGTCCTCCAGTATTGGAACTTAATTTCTAATTCGTTGTATTATTATGAGGAGACCAACTAGGTAGGGTGCTTTGACACGTGTCGCACTTTCATAGTCACTTTGAGGAAAGTGAGGGTTAAGTGGTGCTGGTGCTGCTACCCCAAGGAACACTAATTGAATTATTCCTTGTATTTTTTTTTTAGTAAAAGCTAATTTATAGGTATAGTGTCTAGTGTGTGCATTTCAAAAGTGTCCACCCTTAATAACATTTGTCATGATACGAAATAAAAAAAAAACAAGTCGATTTAGATATCAGTAATGGTGTCTACTTAATGGATTTTAGGTCTTACCCTCTCACCCACAACCACCCTTACGTTAGAATTTTAAGTACCACCCCCAACTCGTGATCGTAATTTTAAAGGGAATTTCAGTAGAAATACAATGGTGCAAATCGGTTCATTTTTCGGGAAAATGATTGACATGTCCCTATTTTAACTTTTAATTAGTTGAAATTTCATACTGTGTGGTGAAAATTATCAGATTTTTCATCACCCTGACGTATAAACATTTCAAATACCTAATGGGAAATCAGATAAAAAGTTTAGGTAGGGACACATAAACCTTTTTCCTCGTATATCTTTAACGATTTTCAACTGATGAAGTGAATTTGTACTTTCAATATTTTTCCACACCCATATTATTTACAAATTACAACAAAAAGTATTCTACAAAACAAGGACAAGTCACTACCTAAATGATAATAAATTACTGTTGACATATATTTTTTCTACACTGCATGGACATATTATATTGTAGGTACTAATGAAAATTAATTTTATTTTTAGTTCCCTTTGTTTAAGCTAGGAAGTTTATTAAAAAACTAAAAATAATATAGCGGGGCTTGGAAACTTGTTTGAATGTCACAAAAAGAAAATTTGTACACGCACAGTTAGGTATGAGGGTTGGGGAAGTTTTTATTCTACAGATTAGTTTAAATCCGTTTTCTTTCTACGAATATTTTCGTGAACATTTCCTGACCATTCATTTAGAACTACCGCGCCAGTTCCACATCTTCCTCAAGTGTGTTTGTAAAATTGTTCAGTATACTCCAGCTCAAAAAGTTTTCCTAGTTATTTTAGAAAAAAAGTTTCCCATAACATTTTTTTTGCACATAAGTACTTGTATACTCAAGTTAATTTTCAACTTCGTGAGTTTAGGTACATATGTATATTGTAGTAATTTAGCATGGTTTGTAGTGTTATTATTAGTGTCTTTTAACATAAATACGTGAATAAAAAATCGGTAAATACACGGCAGTGGTACCCAGGTTTACCGGACTTTGTCACAGTGTTGCCAGATTGTACTGATTTTACGATACGTAAACATCAGGAAACACTTACGACTGTAATCTGAACAATGACATGCGCCTGATTGTCCTGAAAACTCGAATACCACTTCTGTATATTTACCAGAAAATCCAAGATTTATTAATGATTACAAATTTGAAGTTTGTACTCACATATCGTAGTTAGTTATAAAGCTTCCCATACATTTTCCACACTCATGTATATGTAGAGAGCGAGTCAGAAATATTTTTTTACCATTCCACAATCGACAATAATAATTATTATCATTTTACTAAATAGATCAAAACTATTTGATCTATTTATTAGATCAACCAAAACTTACTGAATTTTTCGTCTGACTCATACTATATACATATACATAAGTTCTTTGCTATACATAGAAATATTTCAGTATAATCAACCTTCCAAAACACAGAAAACACAGCCGCTTATAACAGAAACAGAACAGACTCTCAGCTCCTCCATAAAATATACTCGCATCATTCTGGGGACACCTGTATATCTTATATAAGTCTCTCCCAATTCATCTGCGCGACCTGCATACAGACAAACATCATGCACATCACCACCAATATGACCACCGATTAACCAAATGGAAGACGAGAGAGAGAGATAAAGAGAGAAATTATATGAGATTAGAGAGAGAGGTGTTGACGTGTGGCTGTCTTGTCTGTGTGCAGGTCGCCGCAGCGGTCGGGGATGACAGGGATGCCGTCAGTCCGTCAGTCACCCGAGGTGCGATCGCCAGGTCGCGGTCAAGGGAGAACGATCGAGGTGTCGAGGTCGAGGAGGAGCTGAGAGTTGGATCTGTTTGGAGGCCCGCTAAGCCAGAGGTGAGTAATGAAAAGCAATGTTGTATCAAATTTAAAGTACAAGAATGCACAACAAAAGTAATACAATGATCATTGGTTGAAAAAAATTGTTATATTATGATATGAAAACAGCAGCCACCTGCAAATTTCTTAGTTCCCGCCGTGCATTATCATATGGCCAGTCTTGAAAGTGGTGAGACCTACTTTCATAATTAATATCCCGTTTGTAAGGGATGTTTGTGCTTGTTGAGACGTAAACTAACCCGAGTGTGTAGGCAGGAGCTCAGTTTTCCAAGAACAACAAGCACGTCCTAGAGTTCAAGGGGGAATTTACAGAAAACATCCCTTGCAAGAGGGATATTCGGTAGGAAAACTGCCTGAACAAAGAACTAGTGCATACTGCTTGTAAAAAGCGTAATTACTAGATCGTCATGACCTACTTAGTTGCTAGAGTCAAAAGACAAAAAATTGGGACAATTAAAAGTTTAAAAATTGGCCGAAATTTAATCTCAACGAATAACGTTCTGACTAAAATACAGCGTGTTTTCAAAGATTAGTTAATTAATTATGCTTCATTTTACCTACATGCTCTTGCAATGGAAAACGTTTATAGTGTTACAAACGAAGCTGACTCGGTATAGAACATGGTAGATAGAGTGGAAACCATCCACTGGTTGATTTCCAGTATAAACGTTTGATTTAAAACCGCAAATAATTGGGATACAATAATAATTGAAACGCCTTTTTACCATTAATAGTGTTCATAAATAACTCTAAATTTTTGACAGTTGTATTAATTAAAGTACATAATTTGATACTCCCAACAAAAAATTATTTAATCCACTGGCGGAGATCTGGGTATGGTATGACGGTACATTTTTTAAACTAATTTATACGCCACTGACATTTTTGATAGACGCCTCGTGTTAGTCGTATTGTTTAGAGGAGAAGTCACCTTACTTTTTTGCCATCATATGACGAAGTGTTTCCAAGATAATTCACAATGTACGAAACTGTACAATAAGGTAAAATATAATAAAAATCAATGATAATAAGTACGTACTTTCAGAAATAATAATTAAAAAAACACGAGGTATCTATCAAAAATGTCACATTTCCATTAAAGTGAGTGGTATATAAAATATTTTAAAAAAGGTAACGACGTACCCAGATCTCCTCCAGTGGATTAAAATGTTTTGAAGGGAGTATCAAATCATGTACTTCAATAATTAGTACAACAAAACTTTGAAAAATATTAAATTTTTCGAAGAACTTTAACACCATTTATCTCGAAAACCAAAGCTCCAACGACCGATGTCTACAGGAAATTTGTGATTTTATATTTTGTCCTAGTTTAAATTAATTATTAGCCTGTTTTAATTTTCGGGAAAATGGGCTAAATGGAGGATATAATAAACTTATGCAAGAATTAAACATGCAAGGATATTATGTACCTATATTTAATAATTTCTGTCCTGTGTTACGTATACCTTACCTACCTCTACCTTGTAGTCCTTGTGCGACTTGAATATTCAAACCTAATATTGACCTTTTAGCCCGGATGTTGCGATCGTTTGAATATACATACGACTCATACGAGTATACCCAAGGGATGCATGCTTGCTTCTTAGTAACTTGTAGAAAAGTCCACATGGTATGTTCGCGTATTGAAAGATTTAGAATTTAATTTAGAATTCACGAATCCGATGCGATGCGATAAGAGATACCTAGCTGTATATAAAACTGCTCGAGATAGACGGTTACTTTGTGCAAGATTCTCTAAAAATAAGCTCTTTGAAACTTTCGGAAGGGTGATTTTTCCCAGCAAACTTCAAGGATAAAAGTTCAGTAGTGCAAAATTCATGTGACCTCGACAGGTTTGATTTGCGGTGCGAATTTGGCAATAAATGTTCCTGCCGCCTACCTACCTAAACATATTGCTAGAAACTTTGCACGAAATATTATATCGATCCTCCAGTTCGCTAGTTCGCAGGTAATTATAGATTTAATTAAATATTGGCCGAGTAGCGAGAACATTTGGGAAATCATTTAATTGCACTGCCAAGTTATCTGCATATTCATAGTCTTAGCCCCTGCTTCGCATTCAGGATTCCCTGTTACCTACGCTTGAATCACTTAGAACACCGAAAAGCTCTTCGCTGATGTAAAGGGTCTTGTCGGTATGAATAAGGTTTGTAGGTACTTTGGAAATGTGTTTTGAGATTGGAGAGTTGGGGGCTGTTCTTTTTATAATACATGTAATTATATTAAAATTAAAGAGGAAACGCGCATAAAACAACTATAATTTCAATAAAGAAAATCGACAGGATGTTTCATTAACCAGTACAAAAATTCAAGTGGATGTTCCTTGATAAATTTTTAGAGGTTTTCATGAAAAAAATATTTTTTCGAGCCTCCTCTTAGAAGTTACAGCCCCTCAAAATCGGGGAAAAATTTCACATGCAAATAAAAAAATAATCAGGAGCCTTTGTAATATCATAATTTTATCCACCACACTTTGTACCACAAAGGAACCACTAAATTTTTGTTTAGAATTTTTTTTAATTCAAAAATTCAAATTTGAACCCAAAATTTATTTAAAAATTATACCCGTTAAGTTCACGGTTTCCGTAAATTATCATAAAAATTTCAATATTACATTTAAATTTGGGTCTGATATTTTCTTATAATCTCATACAGAATCTACAATAAAAAATGGGGGTGCTTTACTGAGAACTTTCTCTTAATAAATCCCACCCTGCGGGGGAAGTGGTTGGGTCAGAGGTTAATTCACCTCCTCGGAGAGATGTTATTAATTATGGAAACCACACACTTTTTTTCGAAGATTTTCTCCTGAGAACGCATTTCTGGGAGAGGGGATTTTGATTATTGAAAAATATTTCTCAAATAATTTATGGGGTCAGTAGCAAATGCAAAAATGGGAGGAAAATTTCCTGTAGACATGTTGTCGTTGGAGCTCTAGTTTTCATAACATAGTGCGTTCAAATTTTAAGAAAACATAAGTTTTTCAAAAGTATTTTTCAAAAATAATGATCCAGGGATGAATAATCCCCCTTCCCTCTCGGGTCGCATAAACATCGTCATAGGGAATATTTAAATAAAAATTTGAAGAGCCTTTTGAGTGAACTTTTTGGTGCCGTTCATATTCCGGTATTACAGTCAGATTTAATGCAGGGTGTAGAAGCGTGTGGGGTAGGTAGGTACGTATGGATTAAGAGTTTCAAAAAACTGTTTAACTGGATTCTTTAAAATGAACGTCAACAGGTGTGGTTCTTACAAAACAGAGGACCCCCACATTTTCCCACGAATTCTCCAGAATACTGAAGTATAGTGTTACTTAAGTAAATAAAAGAAGTTTTCAAGGTGAAGTTTGTAAAGAATTATTCTCAATATCAGAAATTATAAGAAGATTTTGCTCCTATAAGTTTTCACCTGTTTTTTTTTTGGGGGGGGGGGGTTCTCTCCCTTACTTCTTGTTATATAACTTTCGATAAAATGATATGAAGAATCGGTTGAAGAAGCTGCATGTGCGCTTCATTACTTACTATCATACCAAAGACAAAGTAGTTTTTTTTATTTTTTTTATACTGAACGATTTAAATGACATCATTAATATAATACGCGGTTGCAGTTTAAAAAAGTGTTAAGGCGGGCGGCCATTGCGCGCGAAGCTAAGCTAAGCGAAACGAACTGAAGCTGAGTTAAGCTAAAGAAAGCGAAGTAAACTCGGCCATTGGAAGCGAATATCCCAAAAGGGATTGCTTAGTTTAAGAGCAACGTACGTGGAGCTATGAATCATAAATTGTTGTTATTAGATTTAAGTTCGGATTCTGACGAATAAAATTTTGAAGAAAATCAGAAACTGGCATTGTTATGTTCGAAAAAGAAGAAAAAGAAGTACTGGATAAGTGGTTTTATGAAAACAAGAGAAACTTTTGGCGAATTTCATAAATTAATAAATGAATTATCAGATGAAAGGTTTAAGAACTACTTTAGAATGACACGCCCTCAATTTTATGAATTGCACGAGATGATTTCTGAAGACATCAAAAAGCAAGACAGTAATTTTTGGAAAAGCCATTGGGAGCAAGGAACGACTAGCAATTTTGCTTAAGGTATTTTCTTTAATATACAATAATTAACTCAGATATTTTTATTTATTTTTATTGTACCTTTCTAAGACATACGTGCATACGAAACTGATCTAATAAGCTAAGCAATATTCGCTCGGACCTGTCTCAAGCTAAAGCCAGCGAAGTTTAAAAACTTAGTTTATCTTCGCTGGCACATCTTCGTTTAGTTTCGCATCAATGGCCGCCCGCCTTTATTGTTTTTTTATGTTATTTTTATTTTTCATAATGTTCCTGATAATTGTATTTCCCAATTTTACCAAATTTAACAGAAATTGTATTGTCATTAGGAGAGAAGAGAGAACTCCTGTTCCCAGACTCTGAAGTAGTGAACTTAATAGAACAATATATCTTGGTAATTATATGCATATGTATAAAGTTACAACAAACACTGTGGTAACATAAGCAGAGAGTGGGTGGGTGGGCAAATCTAAATCTTATACAATGTAGTTTAAGCTCGAGTTTGCGAACAGCAAAATGCTCTCTCGTCCTAAACGACGTGTGAACCGGTATAGAGTCGTTCTGGGCCAGTTTCGGAGTTCCACGGCTTATTAGCCGGGATTTTTCTCAGTACGTGTTGCGCGTACATAATTGACTTTCTCGTTCCGTTCGCTAACCTCATTAAATAATGCCTTAAATCCGAAGTAAAAATAAAATGTGGGCGTTGCAAGTGGAGCAGCGATTTCATGTGATCGAGAAGTACTTAACTCATTTCCACTCTTGTCACTATCTTTTTATTGATAAAATTGTTATGAATAATACCTACATTAAGCTTTCATTTTTGGATAAGAGATTTTGAAGGATTTTCTTGTAATATCTTAATTACTCCGCTATTATAACAGAAAAATGTAATATACTTAGGTAGGCATAGATCTCTATATTATGAATATTGAAGTACATAATGTATACATGCAACTATTATGTAACTGTTTTATCATTATTACTGGCGACAGATTCCACCTGAGTTTTATAAAGAATTTTTTTATAATTATTTTGTGGAGTACTTGGAAACTTTTGTCTCAAAAATGTGGTACCATTAAATATCCATCTGCTGCAAGAACTTTTAGGCGACAAAATTTTTCCATTCATTACGATCCGCGAAGGCTTTCCAGTTATTGCTGCTGCACTCGACAAGCGTTAACTCGGACCCGTAACTCAGCACATTAGGAAGTCTCAAGATAAATTGAGCACGAGAAATACGTCCTTTGTTTTCCCGAGCGCGCTTTTCCATGTGAGCGTATCGCCCTTGATATATGGAGCCACAATTTATCGAGATACGTGTCGTCCCTCTCGGTTGCCTTCCTACGGATCGTTATAAACATGTCCAAATTTGAGTTTATTTGAAGAAAATTCCGGCTACGAAATAAACTGCCCTCTGCGTGTACACGACCTTGTAGTCTTGCCTTGCATTTCATTCTGCCCTGCATTAATTTCCTCCCTTCAGAATGCCTGGCGATCCAAACGTGAACGTGACTTGAACAAAGTTGCTTGGAATGTTTCTTTTGGTATTAATAGAAAGGAATGGAAGTTGGCAAAATATCCTTGAAAACATACAGGTGTCCCTTATTTCAGAGCTTACTATGGGTATCTCGTAAAAGCTAAGAGGTACAGAGTCGATTAAATTATAGAGAAAATATGTCCTCTTTTGCGGCCATCTCGAATTCGTCAAGACAAACAAGACCGTTCCTGAAATATCCTGAACTGAAAAATCGAGATTTTTTTTATTTCGTCATTATCTTATTTCGTATACCTATTATTGGAAATTAATAAACACACAATAATTGTAGTTTTACATAAGCCGTTAAGAGCTTATCCATGACCTTTCAAAAATTTTCAAATTCAAAGCTACTAAATCCCAGAGTTTTTATAATAGTCAACTTTTGTTTTTCTTTTTTTATTGAAAATGCACCTGCACTGCAGGGAAATTCCTATGACGCTCTAGGAGCGGTGCATGAGCGAAGATGTTGATTCACGTTGGCTTTGAATTCCATAGATTCCAAAGATATGACAAAAATAAGAAATCTCGATTTTTCAGTTTTTTTAGGTTAATTCAGGAACGGTCACAGATATCTTGTATGTCTTGACAGATTCTTCAGAAAGTCCTCCTTCTTTGAAAACCATTGATGATTCAAGAAAAATTAGATTAGGTATACCTACTTACCTATACTCTACTTACCTATACAGTATAATCTCACTAATCCGGCACTCTGAAAAACTAGAGGGTGCCGGATTATTGGAATGTTCGGATTATTGGAATTTTATATAAAATATATATAGAAACATCAAATTTTTAACTTTAACTCAAATTTTTAATAAATATTCTCATTGAAAACAACAGCAGGGAATATATAAGCACGTGCACGTGATAAGTTTTGATGTTAATTTAGACTGCTCGACGAAGTGCGTCGCTGTGCGTGGGGCGTGGTGGAGGGGCGAGGGAGTTGCGGGTGCCGGATTACTGGACGTTTCGGTCTACTGAAGTGCCGGATTAGTGAGATTGTACTGTACTTACTTTTTTGAAATATGTTTACTAATATACAAAAATATTTTCGTTGGGGTAAGTGCCAGTTTTGGTAAATTCTTTACTATTCTCAGTGTGTGTGAAATTCCCCCCCCCCCCTCTTCCCCCACTGAGAAACGTGCTATTTTCCTCATCAATGAAAGGAAAGACAATTTCACATCCCAATCGTTCTGCAAATACAATTCCTTTCCGAAATCATAAGTATACCTATCCAATCCAGAGATGCCAGAGTCACATTTTAAATTAAATTGAAATTCCATGAGCGAGCTCTATTGGAATTACCAGGGAATGCGTGAAATTTTCTTAAAATCCTGAAAAGATCCGAGAAGAGAAATTGTGTCACGCGGAGGAGACTCCCATTCCGTTATGCCAAAAACAATAACGGGGGGAACTCTGAGAAATTCAATTAACATTTGTTTGTACAAGTTATGCATGAATAATTAAATTATTTACATAATAAGACCCAGGATGGAAGGATGGGATAAGTTTTGTAGCTTTGTTTATTATTTTGATGTTTATAAGTAACTTTTCACTGAAACTTTATTGATATTTCCGTATATCGGTTCGGTTCCTATTTTTTGGGTGTGAAAATTGATCGCGAAAAGCGATAACAATTAAAATTGTAAGTGATATAAGGCAAATGTTTATGAGTAAAACTTCATTAAAGTCGAGCTAATTCTGTACCGATGCAAAGGCCGGTGCCAATTCTTTTTTAAAATAAACAAACATCAAAGTGTTACATCTCTTAATTAACGTTGAATAATGATAAAATAACAAAATAAGTACATTGCATAGCACATACCCAATCCATTGTCCAAGCTACATTTTAAATAATATGCTTACTATTTATTTAAGAAAATGTGTATGTATATACTTATTTTGATAGAACTTGTATGAGCTAATTTAAAGCTAAAACTTAAAAAAACTACCATCAACAATTCAGATCTAGGTATTACTGTATAAAATTATCTGCTTCCTCGCGGAATATTTTTGCGATCCATTAGAACACGGTAAGAAAAGTGGAAAGGAAAAAAAAGGACATTCGAAACATTCAAACGGTTAATTTTCTTTTACTAAATAGCTTTGCGCACATTTCAAAGGCACTAAATCTTCTTCTTTGGAGCGCATACGAAAGTTTTACGATGGGAGCTATTATATCACAAGCGCTTTAAGTAAAGTTGCATAATAAAACTTTCGTAATATACACAGACCTCTGGAAGACGAGCTGTGTAAAATACATTGTAAAATTCTCATTTTTAAGTACGGAATTAAGAGTTTTTGTAAAATAACTATATAGTAACAACTACTACTTATGTCATTACTTAGTCTGAAAGTCCACGAATTTAGATTTTTTGCGATATAAAAAAAACAAAAAAATTAATTTTTAAGATTTAATTTGTGTTCATAGTTTTTACGGAATACTATACTTTATCTACGACATACTTGATAAAGAAATTGTAAGTATCCACTTTTGAATAAAATACAAATAGCCAGTAGTAAATATCGACTTGAAATATCCATCATTTTATGGAAAAACCGCTATTGAAGAAGCTTCTCCTCACACCCTTATCTATTATAAATACGCCTACGTCTAGTAAACTCCATCTCCAAGTTTCCTGTAATTGCAATTATAACAGACCGCGATCGCGTCTCCCTTTGTCGTCCTGTTTATCGTTGCGAAAAGTAAGATCTTAGTCAACATCGTTAGCGAGATAGCACCAAATCTTATTTGGAAACGAGCCGCTCCGGTGAAAATTAACTGCGAAGACGCCCGAGGCTTATAAGTCCTAAGATTAAAAGTTATGCAGCGTAACAGCTTAACGGAGGGTAATTTAATTGGTGTAATGTTTCATACCCTGTCGCTCAATTTTTAGATCTAAAATCGTTTTACGATTTCCTTGCAAACTAGTTTCGGATCTTAACCCAGGTGAAGAAGCAATCAAATCGGAATACTTCATGATATAAAGTCCTACGAAAGCAGGGGAAATTTATTAAAACTGATTAAATTGTCTAAAATAGAACCCTTTTATTAGGATGTTATTGGGAATTAGGATTTATAATAATTATTGTTTGAGGGATGCTATGCGAAAATGATCATAGGTGTTTTAACGAATTTCTTGAAAGGAAATATGCGTAGAACAATATTTATTGACATCTTTAAACTATTGAAGGACAATATTTTTTAAAAATTTACCAGATTTCTACTTTTTTTACTATTCAGAATTAGTCTGAATTTAATTTTTATTTTGCAGAACGTCCTAAACAAATTAAATTAGAATTGTTTTACGAAAATATATGCAAGAACAGTGACCTCGCAGTGTTTCTGTAATTCTTTCTGAAAATTTTAATCTTGGAAATCAAATTATTGTGGTCTGAATGGGGAAAGAATTCCGAGAGGGTAATGGCAGTTTGTAGTGTATAGATTGAAATCATCCCTAAAGGGTGTTTCTGTTTTGAACTATGAAAATTGCAGCGTCCGATAAGGGAACATTCTCCGATGGCGAAAATCGTTTCGGAAGAGTTAAATTGGACGATAACGAAACTGCCCGGCAAAGCGATAACGTCGCAAATGAAAAGCGACGTCTACTGCTCCGGTTGCGCTTGAAGGCATCTTTTACTTTTATGTATTGACATTCGGTGCAGAGAATGCGATGGAAGTTTCTGTCAGATATTAATGACTCTCGATTTTTATTAAAACTTTTGATCGGACCAGTTGTTACTTAAAAGTAGAATTTTCTTACTCATTTTGTCAGTTCGCGCTGGGCAATTCTGAAATTAATTGAGCTCCGAACTCACGAATTTTTCAGTAAACTTTGATGAAAGAAACTGAAACAGGTTACTATAGAAATTTCATATTTTTTGTATAGCCTTGTCAGTGAATAAAATACCTAAAACAACAGTTATTTATCTACTTCTATTAGATAACAAATCAAGTATTAGTCTAATTAGTCTAATGGCATTATTATTCAATGATAATTGTCAATTGTTTAACTTTACCGCCCGATTTAATCTGCTGCCCACTGTCAAGGTTCCGCTTGCGTTATTGTAGAGTTCCTAAACGTCAATTTTAGTTTAAATAAGATTCACAAATATAATTATGAAAGCCTCAGACCTATTAGGATTATTTGATTTTTCAACTAGTAACAGACGACGCTACATATCATAATACTAAATTGAACATTTGTTTAGTATCTATTCTATCTATGCGGAGATATAAAGCCCTTGTAAACCGTTGTGTGGAAGTAGATATTTTGAAACGCTGCCAATAATGCGAGTAGGTACTGCTAGTCGACAAAATTTTCGGGCATTTTCATAATTACATAATTATTGTTTGCAGTAGTAATGACCCCAAAGACGTCGATAATTATTATTGTTCGAAAAAATTTTAAAACCGATTTCGAAAGCATGTCTGTTACCTATAAGCAAAAAGCTTAAGAATTTTTAAAAAAATTTTGAGCGTTTATAAATTTTTGAGTTTTTCGGATAGATATTTTTTGTTAATTATTATTATAAAACATCAACTTAGGTATTTAATATTTAACCTATTTAACATTTATATTGTGGCATTTAGAAATTAAAATGTGATTGGATTTCTAATTGGTTCTATACGTGAGCAAAAAAAATACAAAATAAAATATAAATTTTAATAGTGTAGTCAAGAGTGTAGTGTAATTAGGGCCTCATCGTACGTCGGTCGTGAATAAAAAATATAATAACGTTCGGGATGAAAATTTAACGGCGTAAAAATTTTATAAAGTTTTTTGTTATGCAAATGGACTCGCTATTTAATGCCTTTATTGCGTAAATATGAGCGCTTTTTGCGCCTGATTTGAATTCAAAGTTTAGATTAGAAGCTTGGATGCTGTATTTTGCCGGCCGTATCAAACTTAATCATATAATACAAGCCTTTATTCGTGATAAACTCTAACAAAACATCAATTGTTATTTTAAGAGAATCGTCCATTGGCCCTGCAAAACCTTTAGAAGCAACAAAGCAAGTTAGTACTTAAATGAGTTTTCCACCAGTTTTTTTTTTCAAATATCCGTTCAGAAATAAATAAGGACGAGATTTTCTCACTCATTCTCATCGATTTCATTTTTTGAATCAAATTTCTCTTCATTCACTTGGATGGATTGATAATCGTTTTGTATGATGGATGGATGGATGGATGGATACTCGTCATCTGTATCGATTTAACCGAGTTGAAAGTAAAGTTTGTGAAAATCGTTCCAGTATAAAAAAATGGACTTTCTATTAAAATGTCACATTATCCTTTTGCACAAACGTTAATTAAAGATTTGTCAGATAATCACTGATTTTAAATTGCTAATTTTGACAGGGTGAATAGTTTGAATGATCTTTTTTATTTTTTATCAGTAACTAACTCTTCTAAAAGGGAGTAGAATTTATTTTCAGCAATATCAGAGCAACATTTTGATAATACAGGGCATTTTAAAATCAGTAATTATCTGGCAGATCTGTAATTACCGTTTGTGCAACCGGACCTATAAGTTTCGAGATTGAATAAATATGACAAGCGTGAATAGTATACGATTATACGAAACCTGAGTCTGGGAGTTTTCCTTTTTTTTATAAAACAAAAGTCAAACATTTGTATATTAAAAATTAAAATCGTTTCCTTAATTATTATTAATGCAAATAATAGTTATTTATTATACAAGAGAAAAAAGTGATAGATTTTAGCTCGAGATATGATTTCGTCCCCGACGCGTTTAGCGGAGGGGACAAACACATCGAGAGCTAAAATCGCACTTTTTTCTCGTGTGTAATATACAATTTTTTTCTGCGAGAAGAAATATCAGTGTTAGAATGTCGAAAAACGTAGTTAGATAACTGAAAATTATGTCGGAAAAATGATTTATGTTAAACTTGGATTTTCAAACTGTCTTTTATCGTAATTGACGTTGCCTGGGTAACGAAACGATTTAATTATTACATAAACGTCATATTAATGTAATTAAAATTGAAGACAGTTTTGCAAAGATTCTTGTTAGTTTTCGATGAGTGAATTTAATAATATGGATAGTGATTATTATGAAAATTCCCTTAATAATTGCCATTTGGATAATAAGGTAACTTTCCTTTACGTATATTTGATATAAATTTAATGATATCTGAGTGTTAATAGTAGCTATACCTAAGCCGCCATTTCGGGGAAATAAGTACTCATTTATTTCCCTGCTAATTCATTTATTTCCCCGATAAGATGCAGCTCATATAATGAGGCATTTTTCTACCTGTCAACGGGGAAAAAAGGTCAAACTTATAGCCCGTCGCAGAAAAATAGTTATTTAACGAACTAGTGTGTTAATAACGGCGATTAATAATCGATATATTTTAACGCGTGAGCGTTAGCGAGCGCGTAATGGTTGAGATTATTAATCGCTTTTTAATACACGAGTTAGTTACAAGACTTTTTCCGTTGACCGTGGTTAGCGGAGTTAAAGTTAAGCCTTCTTTTTCGATAAACATCAATTAAATTTATTCACAGCCTAACTCTATTACACTGATTTACTGTTTGTTGGTTATAGGTTTACGTAGCGCCTAGCGTCCTAAGCAACCGACAATCAATTACATTTCCATAGCAACACCCGGTTGAACAATCTCATGAACCGAATAAAAATTTCATTTGACGTTTATTGACGCTTCAAAAAATAGTCGAATCTTGAATAGTTCGTGCGGTCGACTGCAGGAGTTCATTTTGTTCACTTTGGCCCGTATTCATCAATAAATATAACCCCTGGGGTTATATTTTGGAACATGTCATTGGTTTAAAATTCGTAGCGTTCGTAGGCTTTGAGCATTAGACCAATCAGCTGTCAGAAAATTCAAAATATAACCCCAGAGTTATATTTTGAAGTTTGATGAATACGGACATTTGAGTCTTAATATAATCGAAAAAAAAATTATAATACCGCTTCAAACAAGCCTATACAAAAATCTATTCATTAATAGAAAATCACTCATTAATAGAAAATCACGCATTAATGAGCAAAATCACAAATGAAATTTTGTTTAAATTTGTTGAAAACCTAATTTTGTACATACAATAGTTGTTGCTACAATTTGTAATTCAATAAATAGATTTCTTTAAAAGAACCTGTTGATATGACTATGTGAAGATAGTGCTCTTTATACAATAATTGCAACAAAGGTGAAGGTGCTCTCGAAAATTTCAATAACTTAGTGGAACACCCAATCAGAAGTTCCAGATAGGAAGTAACGGAATCCACAGAATCGCTGTAATTAAGATCTTCTTTCAGGAGAGCTCCCTGAAAAAGCAGCAATTTATCAACAAAGCGCCGGACTATTTACACTGACCGGTCACAACAAAGGCCTCGTCTGCAGCAGGAAACCCTTTATTGCGGACGGGTGACTTTCCCTGATCAGATAAGGGGGACTCCGGGATTCAGGACAAAATTCCAGCCTGCCTATAATGCTGTAGTGCGGCCACTTGCCTTTTCAGTTAACGAAAGTTTTTATCAGGTTAATTGTTACCGTCGTGTAGGAATCATAATAGGTATGCGGATAATTATTGTTCAACCGAGTTTTTATTCATTTAATTCAGTTGTTGTATTACATATAACTTTTATTGATTTCTGAATGTAAATATGAATTTTATTAAAAAATAAAATAGAAGCACTTGAAAAATTTAAAACCTAACCTTTTGGATTAGTTTTCTCTCAGAAAACGCGAATAATAGCAGTGTGAGAGTTTTCTTACGACTTATTAGGAGTAGCGTGTTTTGAAATGAGAAGGTATGCAAATCATTGCAAATTTCTATTCTGCGTGTCAAAACTACCGTGAAAAGTTTTTTTTTCTAAAAAAATCTAACGTTTAATAATCTAGAATTATTTAAATTTTTCATTAATAATAATCGTCTGCTGATTGCATGCGGTTCAGGTTGAAGGTATTAAAGGACTTCTCAGAAAATTATAAGAAAGCAGAGAGTATACAGTGTATAATGGTTGCATGTACCCACGAGTCCAATGCATCATGTAATGAAAACATTTGAGACGAAATTGTAATTTAAGTAGTTAATTAAGAACGGTAAGGGCATTTTACCAATCGAAAACAAGTGTTCCTCTGAATTTTGTAGTCCTTCACATTTGTGGTATTTGTAACGTTTTTTTGCGCGATTAGATTTTAATCACTTCGTATTCAGTTATATTCAAATTGATGACCTAGTATGTCAATGTATTGATAGCCTATAGTGGTTGAAGGCGGTGTCCCGTGATTCTAAGGTCCTGGGTTCGATTCCCCAACAAATCTATAAGTTTTTTGACTGGTTTTCTAGCATTTATTGTGATATTTCAACAAATCAACCGTCGAATTATTTGTAAAGACAGCTTACGATCTTGTAAACATACGTAGTAAAGCAATAAAATCGAATTCAATTATTGCACTTTTATCTACGACGGATTCATAAAATGCACTTTTTTACACTTTCTTAGTTCATATCATGTATGATTATCATGAAGAGTGCATAAAATAAAAACGAGTGAAATAAAGTGTCGTAGCGGGTCATTATTCAACGCTTGCCATAGCTGAAACGTTCCTGCAAGCCGGCCAGAAAGTACAGTACCGGGTGGTCCATCACTTATATCCACCCCCGAAATAGAGGTTAATTTTAAAGATAAAAAATTGAAACTTTGAGGATTTGTGTAATTAATATAGGACCACATAATGGCATAATCAGATTAATTATTTTTTTTTTTTAGTTGAGCCATCAGCGATAAAAAACTGTAATTTGGTGTTAATGTGACCAAAATAAATTCGATTTTTCTTCAATACATCGATAGAAGTCAATTAAGAAAATCAAAATCGCTTAAAAGAAATATCAAAAAACTAATTACAAGCCTTTAATTAAATAAAATATATAAAATATCGAAATGACAGGTAGAATGATTGATTTATGGAAGCAATAAAACTACCAGGATTTTGAACGGCAGGTATAGCACAAATGTTAAGTAACCATATCCTAAGTAAACATTCATAAAAGAAGCCCCATTCGAGTTCAATGGCACATTCTTCTGACTGCTTTGAAGATTATTTATGGTATCATTTCCATATTTTAAGTATTTTATTTAATTAAAGGCTTGTAATTAGGTTTTTGATATTTATTTTCATCGATTTTGAGTTTATTAATCGATTTCTATCGGTGTATTAAATAAAAATCGAATTTATTTTGGTCACATTAACACCAAATACAGTTTTTTATCGCTGATGGCTCAAAAAAAAATAAAAAAATAATCTGATTATGCCATTATGTAGTCATATATTAATTACACAAATCCTCAAAGTTTCAATTTTTTATCTTTAAAATTAAGCTCTATTTAGTGGGTGGACATAAGTGATGGACCACCCGGTACAAGTTAGAGTGAGCGGCCCGATCGCATCAAGTGTACCTACTGAGTTCTCCACGAGGCTCTGAACGCTGAACTACATAGCCCGACGCCGACCGCTACCTAAAGCTTGTTGTGATCATGCACCATACTATACTAGAGAAACGTCATAGTTTATTCGCAGAGCGGCAGATCTATGTACAATTATTATTTTGTGTTTTGTGTCGTTTAGTTACCTAAAATGGATACCATTGTAGATGATTCGATGAATGAAATATATTCTACCCCAGAAGAAATTATTTTTCAATCAAATGTGGCTACACTAAGTTACCTCAAAAATCTAAAGAAGTGCTTGTTAAGAACTATGTCACCTTTATGAACTAACGTGAATAAAAAGTCGTTAACAGCTTATATGAATACATTAAAAATGTTTTTTTTTTTAATAATATTTCTTCGTTCTAATCTAAGTCACTCGTAGAAAAAATTTTGTATGCAACATTTGCATAAAGTGCCTTTTTTCACTTCTGGGATTGACTGGGTCAAACTTCCCAGTCGTGAAAAAAGTAACACTTTATGCACTTATTACATAAATATAACTATTATTGTAGTTATGTACTTTATGTAACTTTTTTATATAAACTTGAACTTGAACTATGTACTTTCAAACCCCCTTTTTATGTACATTTAGACAAAATTTAATAATTGTATTTACATCATGTCTCTTTATACTACAGGGTGTTAAGAAAATGACGGATAAACTCTTCAGTACACTGTAGGGGACACTCAGTAGAGTACGGGAAAAATAATTTAAAAAATTCTGGTCTTCAATTTGGTGAGATAAAAATGCCAAAGTTAACATTTTACTATCTTTGTTTTTAGGTATTTCCAAAAACTAGATTATTTTACAGATATAAAAAGGGTACTTTAATCATTATCAATTAAAAAAATTGCTGCCGATGTATTACTGGCTTGTTGGAAAATTTAATAAGATTTTTTTTCTTTTCCAAGATGCTGAAAAAAACATTTGGCAACAACGGTTTTGATACATTGACTACCTACATTGTTAGAAATTAGACGTCAAATTTTGAATAAAATTTAATAATCAAATCAAACTATTTGACTTTAATTACAAAAAATGTCTTCAAATCGAGAATATGCTGATATGGCGTTTATTTTGGGCGAATGTTGAAAGATTTCCAAATCGAAGGCATCCGAGTGTAAATGCGTTTAGAAGACTAGAGGACCGAATGTTTTCTACAGGAAATCTTGTGCCAGCTACAGGTCAAGATCGCGGTCGTCCTCGTCTTATTCTAACGCCCCAAATGGAAAATCAAGTTTTGGAACTTTTAGAAGAAGATCCCACACGAAGTACCAGAAGTATTGCAGCTGAACTAAATTGTTCACATGTAACTGTTAATACATTTCTTGTTGGTGAAGGCTATCACCCTTATCATTACACTAAGGTGCAAGCTCTGTTAGAAAATGATTTCCAACTGCGGGTAAATTACTGCAATTGGTTGTTGCAACAAGTGGCTAGGAACCTGACATTTACGTCCCATATTTTGTGGACTGATGAGGCGAATTTTTCAAGGGATGGATTTTTCAATCAGCATAATAACCACTATTATTCTTCAGAAAATCCGCATATAGCTGTTAAGCATTACCATCAACAACGATTTGGGGTAAATGTGTGGGCAGGAATTCTGGGTAGGCAGCTAATAGGACCAGTCATATTGCCGGACAGGTTAAATGGAAATAATTTTCTTGAATTTTTAACAAATGAACTGCAGGAACGGCTGAACGATCTTCCCCTGGCGGCAATACAGAACATGTGGACCCGCAATTAGACGGAGCCCCAGCTCATTTTGCTATTCTAGTAAGAGATTGGCTAAATGACGAATTTCCCGGACAGTGGATAGGTCGAAATGGTAAAATACAATGGCCACCAAGATCCCCAGATCTTACCCCGCTCGATTTTTTTCTGTGGGGTCACATCAAATCACTTGTTTATAGGACTCCAGTTCAAAATGAACAAGATCTTATAAACAAAATTCGAGATGCTTTTGCAACCGTAACGCCCCCAATGCTTGAACAAGTACAGAACAACATTGTGCGGCGAACTGAACTTTGTTTAAATGTGCAAGGACAAAATTTTGAGCAGTTTTTGTAACCTATTTTAGTACATTTTGTTATTTGTTTATTTACTATGAAGACATTGTAGAAGTTTTTACGGACTCCACAGCTTAAACATGTTAATTTTTACGAGGGGCAACACAAATCATATAAAATTAAAAAGTACAATACCAAAAATATACCAGCAGTTATTGTGTTCAACGTTGCCAAATTTATTGTTCAATATTTTGCTTACCTATATCTTTTAAAATGTAGCTCTGGATTTTTTTAAATTATTATTCCCGTACTTTATTGAGTGTCCCCTACAATGTACTGAAGAGTTTATCCGTCATTTTCTTAACACCCTGTATAATGTAGTGCGATTTTTGTTTTGTTGGATTTCCAACGACTTTACCTATCGATTCGTGTATAAATCAGTGTAAATAACTGCGGTAGGAAAACCCAAGGGCTTTGAACACGACCGTTTGATATGTAAGCCTTCCCTAGATAGTTGTGGCCTTTGTCATAAATATAACCTAGTTATCACCTTCGTTAATATTACCATAATCTTACTACTATACCTATCTTGTATGGGGCAAAACTGAAATCTAAAACAATAAACCGAGTAAATACGAAATAAAGCGATTTAAGTTTTGCCAGGATCGCGATTTCAGTGCATGGAAGGAATTGTGTAGAAACAGTCTGAATCAAATCAGCCGACAAACAGTCTACTGAAAAATTAATTTCATGCTTTTAATCTCTCAAGTCATGTTTCCAGGCGTTTCTCATGTTTTATGTAATTTCAGTCCAGTATCACAAGCTGTTGGGATCGTAAAACATGGAATTAAATAATAAATTGTCTGCATTTAATGTCATATTTTTTCTCTGGAAATCCTATGGGATGCATTGTAAGACAGGAGCTTTAGTCTAGAGCTTTTTTAAAAAGCTCATTCGGGAAATCAGATCGTTTGGATTATTCAGATTCATTCTCTTCTTGGTAATATTTGATTGTTATCGACGTGAAAATTGCTATGCCAATACTTTCTTGCCTCTTTTTTTTTGTATACAGGAGGCTTACATTTTTAAGCTTCTTAACACGGTCTTAAATTTTCTGAAACATTCTCCGATGAGAGCAATCACATCGGTTTCACATTGGTCTATTATTATAATTATGTTAAATTTTCTCAATTATTTCCCCATTTCAATTCAAGATAAACACAAGCGTATTTCTGTTCTTGATCTTTACTTATCCACCGCTTCGTGACCTATTGCGATAACGTTGAATAATATACAGTTTGACAATCAACAAAAACACCGTCGATTGTGGAAACTTCAGTCATAATGACAGCAAGAAGTTGATCCCAGGGAGCACACGACCAATCTCCGATAAGGGAAAGAGCGATATACAAGGGCGATCATTAGGGTTAGGGACGGGGTTTCTCCGATCTCCCTCCGGAACTGCGATATACACTCTCCCAGTTCCATTCTCGAGCAGCAGGAAATAATGCTTTATCGGTCCTCAACAGCGGGACTTAATCACGTATACGGATGGGCTTAAATGCCAGAACGGGACGTGGAGGGCGAGGAGTAAATGGATATATCTGGACCAAATTGCTGATGGTGTTCCTCGGTGAGACATGGAAGTTGTAATAGGGACGGCGTCCCGGGAAGATTGTCCTCTAGATTGAACTAGATTGATCGGTGTTTGCACTTTTACAGGTCCTCGAAATGCTCAAGAGAGACTCGACTGTTTTTTCTCTGACGAGTGTCGGAGTATTACTCTTTTTATTCCTCCAGATAAGCGAGTTTGGAAGAAGTGTATTATGGGTGAATCTGTCGAGTCTAGCAGCCACTCTTGTTTGATGTTTTAAGCTCAAGAAAGACTCGATCGTTTTTCGCTGATGAGTGTTTTTAGTATTATTCTTTTTATTTTTATCAAATAAAACACTCAGGTGATTTTTGTGTTCAAAGGTGGATTCCCGTTATTTTTTTTACAAAAGCGGGACTTGAAAAGTATGAAACTTCATGCAAATTTAATTTGATTATACAGGGTGTCAACGAGTTGTGGATTTTTATAGCGCTCTGTAACTGTTTTTATTAGAGTCTGTTATTAGTTCTGAATTCTAGACACACTTGAGTGCAATTTCCATGCCTTGTAGCCGCGTTGGTTTATTTTAAACGCCAAGTCGATGTCAGCAACTAAGGGCAGAATTCAATTTGCAGAGATAAATTCAGGGCGCTCGGTCACATTCAAGAGACCGCTTTCCCATAAGACCGGGACAAATTTACAATTTGTGCGCTCATGTGCCGTAATAATTCCACGAAATGAGATACACCGGTCACGTACTATCTGTCCTTCCTTCTCCGCTGTTGGGGGAGGTACGACGTCAAACTGGTGATGGGGTTGGTAATTTCTCATTAAAATTATTACTTGTTATGATTAAAAGTTGAGTGATGACTTGGGTGGGCTTCGCTTTAGTTATCAAGCATTACGAAGTACTTTATTATAGAATCAACAACAATTTAGTGAAGTAAAATCGCTGCTCTATCTCGCTTATTTCTAGTAAGTAGTTTTTTATGAGGGTATTTTTGGGATAATGGCCCTAAAGTCGCTACAAGTAAATCCTAGCATTGAAAACTCAAACCGTTGCTTTATTAGCGCGATGGATATTTTTAAAAAAGCACAAAATTCGTCACTATTAAAAAAAGTTGTACCCTAACATTTGGGAATCGGATGGAGAAAATCATACTCTACAAGATAGTGAAGGTCTCATCTGGTTACACCTTCATAAAAAAAAACAGCAAAATTTCAGGCTGATTTTACTCCACGAATTCTTGCAAACTTTCAACTCCAATAAAAAAAAAATTACCTCGGAAAATACAACATTTTTAAAAGTTACCACAACTATACCTAAAACTATTTCTCCTCTGATTCAAACGACCCTGGTTTCCTAACTTTGAATGAATTGATTTAATGATGGATTGTGATAACATAGCACTTGGGTAAAAACTGCAGTTACCAATCGATTCTCACAATTTTCTTACTGAACTCATTTCCTATCGTAACTATTTCTCTCATACAGCTACCGTATTATAAATCGATAGATATTCCCTAAACGTCAAAACCAAACGACCAAACTCGAGTTTGATACGCCCAATGACCGCATAAAAATGAATTTGATCCTAGAAGCCAACCAGATTTTCCAGCCTTGCGGTTCCATTAACTTTATAAAGGGGGCGCGGTATTGTGCTTTTAGTTCACGATATCGACATGTCAAGCGTCCTTCATAATTTGCAACTGAAGGATTAAATCTGATCCCGTCGGCGTGGAGCGACCGGAATAAGAAGGAATACCGGCGTCAGCTCCGGAACTTGAGTTCACGCGGCGCCCTTTAGGGGCTGAATGTCAGCTCTAATAAATTCTGGCAATGTAATAATTATACGGGATATCTATCACGAAATTTAAATTAAATTGTCAGTGACAAGGCGTGAATACCGATGTTGGAAACTGGAGAAATTATTTATGAAGATGTATTATTACACTTTATAAAATTACTCCTGAAGAAAAATAAGGACTACTGCTACTATAGAATACAACATTAGGTGTTCCGGCATACAAATACCCTGTTTTAACTTTATTTTAATTTAGGTAATTTTAATTCAGGAACTTGGTGGCCTATTATTGTTTTTATTTTTCTTATTATTTGAATAGCTAGCTTGCACATCATAGTAGCCGCCATTTACTGACTACGTCAAAAATGAAGCAAGGCAATCTAGATTTTGTATGGCGATTTTATTTTTCTTATTGGAATTTTATATCGTTTGTTTACAGTATGTGAAACCAAAAAGAAAAAAATTGTGAAAATATAAAGTAACACTACTCGAAAAAAACAAATTGTCGAACAGAGTTAAATATTGATCTAGAGGAAAAATCAACTTTTTAAATAGTGAAAGTTACCCCTTCCGTTTTCGCGACATTATAGCCGTTCTAATTCCAAACGAAAAAAAATTTTTCGCATTTTTTTTGTTTCGTCTATAAATGTACAAATGTCAATTATTGATTTCAATTTTTTTTCTATTTACTAAACGATGTAAAATTTCAATATGGCGTCCATAAGAAAACCAAAAGTTGACTGTCGCCATGTAAAATCTAGATTGCCTTGATTTTTTTACGTACCTAGTCTTTTTTCTAGTCCATGTAATGGGCTAAATGTTGAATATAATAATATAATATCAAATGTAGGTATGATCAAGTAGATGGGTTGTCGTTGTTAGGCAAGTTTGTTTTTAGTATGTAAACAAGTTATGATTAATTATGAAGTGTCATATAGTTATTAAATATTTTTGAGTTCATCGTTTGCTCTTCTTGTCCTGAATAAGTCCTCAATCGTCAAAACGTTATGGGCCCAGTACGACAGGACAACAGGACAAAGAATACAATTTAAATAGAGAATGGAAGAAGAAAAATTTAAATTGTGTGTTTTTGATGGAAATAATTTTGGCAGCTGGAAATTTAGAATAGAAGCGATTTTGGACCAGCATGATTTGAAATGTTTCATTGAAACCAGTTGCGAAGTGTTGATGCAGCAAGCAAAAGATGAAAAAGAGAAGGCAGCTTTTAAAAATCAAGAGAAGAAATGTAAAGCTATAATAATTAATCATATAGCTGATTCACAGTTAGAGCATATTAAAGATAAAAGGAATGCTAAGGACATATTTGATACATTGGTGAAATTGTTTGAGAGATCTAGTATATCCAATCAATTATATGCAAGGAAGAAACTTTTGATGATGAGATACAATGATAATGAAAACATGAGTAGTTATCTGTTGAATTTTGATAAGACTGTTCGAGAATTGAAAGAAGCAGGTGCAAAAGTCGAAGAACTTGATGTGGTGTGTCATTTACTATTAAGCTTACCAAAGTCTTATGAAGCAATCGTGGCAGCATTAGAAACTGTGGAGCAGGATAAATTGAGCTTAGAGTGTGTCAAGGCTAGGTTAATGGATGAATTTAATAAACGGCAACATAAAATCCAGCCAAGTCATTATAATCAGAGTTCGGCTTTTAGCTCAAGACCTGTTACAAGAGTTACTTGTTTTAATTGTGGAGGAATAGGCCACCGAAAATTTGAATGTAGATATTTAAAACAGGCAAGTAATAACGAAAATCGAAGATTTAATAACAGCTATGAAAACAGAAATTCCAACCGAAGTTACCAAGTGAAACAAAATCATCAAGATAGATATAAACCAACAGCCAATTTATGCGAGAAGAATGAAAATATAAGTTTTATAGCAAAAATGGGACAAACAAATGAAAATGAGAAGCACTACAGTACTGATGAAATGAGTTGGGTGCTAGATTCTGGAGCCTCGGAACATATGGTGAATAATCTGAAGTATTTTTATGAAACTGAAAAATTAAGAAGTCCAGTAATTATTGCTGTTGCAAAAGATGGTCACACATTAGAAGCCAACATGAAAGGGAAGATTAAACTATATGTAAATAATCAGTTCATTGAAATGACTGATGTACTTTATATCAAGAATTTAAAATGTAATTTATTGTCGATGCAAAGATTGGAACAAAAAGGTTTCAAAATAATATTTGAAAATGGTAATGCAAGTGTGTATCATCAAAATAAACGTTACTTGTCAGTTGACAGAACTGGAAAGTTATATGAAATGGTTTTATCATATTTACCAAAAGATTTAGCAGTTATTGCCATGCATGCAAACGAAGATGATAGTTCGATTTGGCATAGACGGTTTGGTCATGTAAATTATAAGACATTGTACGAGATGTTTCGAAATAATGTTCTGGAAGGTGTTCCTGTTAATATGAAGAATAGTCAAATGTTTTGTGAAACTTGTACGAAAGCAAAAATCTGTCGCTTACCTTATGAAAGTTATAAACATCAAAGATCTAGGAGACCCCTAGAATTGATACATTCTGATGTTTGTGGACCAATAGAACCAGAAGATATTAATGGAAATAAGTACTTTGTGAGTTTTATTGACGATTTTAGTCATTTTGTAATTGTTTATCCTATGAAGAATAAATATGTAGTTTTTGACTGTTTCCAAACTTATAAAGCAAGTGTTGAAGCTCAGTTTCAGACAAGAATATCTAGATTGCGAGTAGATAATGGTGGTGAATATTCTTCAAATCATTTTAAGCAGTTTTGTGAAAGAAGTGGAATAAGAATTGAATACACAGTTCCTTATAATCCACAGCAAAATGGTGTAAGCGAACGTTTCAATAGGAGTTTAGTGGAGAAAGCTAGAGCTATGATTATTGATAGTGGTCTGTCAAAGACACTATGGGTAGAAGCAATCAGGACTGCTGCTTACTTAATAAATAGAATTCAGAGTAAGTCAATTCATTTTGCGAGAAACAAAACGCCAGCAGAAATTTGGTATGGCGTGAAACCGAATGCTCAAAAATTGAAAGTTTTTGGCTCTATTGCTTATTCTCTAATACCTGATCATAAACGAAATAAATTCGATGAAAAATGTGAGAAATATATAATGGTCGGTTACTGTCCAAATGGGTACCGTTTATTGGATTTGGAAACCAATAAAGTGTTTACTGCAAGGAATGTTATCTTTGATGAGAAATCGAATTATTTATCCAATAACTACAGCAGTGATGTAGAATATGAAAGAGGAAGTATAATTAAAGAAAATTCAGATGAAGGTATTGAAATTGATGAAATTAATATAAATTCTATTAATAGAGATACTGAAGAAGTAAGAAGTGAAAATGAAATTTTTGAATTGGAAGAAAACAATAGAAGACATAAGAAACCTCCTGTTTGGCATAAGGACTATATTTTAGATTTTGAAGATGAAGATTTGCATTTAGCTTATGCTCTGAATGCAATGAATTTTGTTGAAGAAGAATTACCAGAGATAATTGAAGATATAGAGTATAGAAAAGATTCAAAGCAATGGAATGAGGCTGTTATGGAAGAATTAAGTGCTTTAAAGAAAAATGAAACATGGTCATTAGTTGATAAACCAATTGGAAGCGAGGTGATTTCATTAGTGAGTAATAGTGAAACTGAAATACAGAGAGTCAAAGAAGAGTTGAGAAGAGAATTTGAAATGAAAGATCTTGGAGAAGTAAAATGTTTTCTGGGTATTGAAATATCTTATGATAAAGAGAGGAAGATCTTAAGTCTAAGTCAAACTCAATATATTAAAAGATTATTAGTTAAATTTAATATGCAGAATTGCAAGGAGAAATCAACGCCGATGGAACATAATTTAAAATTGAAACTAAACGAGGGTGAAGTTATAGAGGCGAAACCATATAGAGAACTTGTTGGATGTCTAATGTATTTGACAGTGACAAGACTAGATATAACTTTTAGTGTGAACTATTTGAGTCGTTTTCAGTCCAAGCCGACGGAAGAAAAGTGGAATTATTTGAAAAGAATTCTAAGGTATCTGAAACAAACAGTAGATTTGAAGTTGATTTATAAGAAGACTCCAAATTCTAAAATTTAAAGTTGTTATTGTGATGCCGACTGGGCAGGTGATTTGAACGATAGAAAGTCGACATCAGGTTTTATACTGAAAGTATTTAATAGTGCAGTAGTTTGGTGTTCAAGGAAGCAAGTTTGTGTTGCACTATCATTAACAGAAGCAGAAATGTATGCACTAAGTGTGTGTATCACTGAATGTATGTGGCTTCAAAAGCTACTATCAGAATTGGATATTCAGCCAAAGTTATTTTTACCTACGGTTATTTACGAAGACAATCAGAGCTGTATAGCAATCCTGAAGGAAAATAAAAGTATCAACAGATTGAAGCATGTGGATGTGAGGTTCAATTTTATTAAAGATATGTTGGATAAGAAGTTCATTGAAATACAGTATATTCCTTCCGAAGAGCAAGAAGCTGATATTTTGACTAAGGCGTTACCGAAGATACAATACAGCAAATTTTAAATTAAAACTATTGGGTTTTTCAAATTATTGCATTGAAGGGGGGTGTTGAATATAATAATATAATATCAAATGTAGGTATGATCAAGTAGATGGGTTGTCGTTGTTAGGCAAGTTTGTTTTTAGTATGTAAACAAGTTATGATTAATTATGAAGTGTCATATAGTTATTAAATATTTTTGAGTTCATCGTTTGCTCTTCTTGTCCTGAATAAGTCCTCAATCGTCAAAACTAAATTCAAAATTTTAGAAATATAGCCGTTATACAAAGTGCGTTATTAACGGAAGAAAAAAATAGCAAATTCTAGGGTTTTCAAATTATTTAGTGATTTCTGAGAAAAACTATAAATTTGAAAGAAGCATGGAAGCGTGTCCTAAAAAGAACAACTTTTCTCCATTTAACCAAATCCGTGTCTCTAACGATTCCTGATATCGATATCCCAATCGATACCTAAAAGTCACATGAAATTTTCATAAGCTTCTTGAAAAATAGTGCGACTTTCGGTTTTGGCTACCACGGTTTTTTGTTTCCAGTAATGTGGCCAAGCCAGGATCAAGTTGTGACCTATGACTCTTGTTGTTCCGACTCCCTTAGAAGATCGGACCCAAGTCAAGTTAGCCACGCTTCGGCCAGCCACGCTTTCGGCCAGGGAGAGGGACTTTCAATAATTTCCGACAAATGTTTTTTTTTTCGTTTTTACGGCTGAAATGGGAAGGATTGTCTTGTTTTGGTTTATGAAAGTATTATTAAGAAATTTCACCCAATGAAAAATTACCGTTAACTGAAAAAACCGGAACAATCATGACTCCACGACCAGCCACGCTTTCGGCCACGGAATTCTCTTATTATTTTAGTTTTGTCTATAAGCCTTGTAATTTGTGATACCACTGAGCCACCTTGTATAATAATTGTTATTGATGACATGATGACACCTTTTCAATTTTTCAGCGTAAGGGAAAAACTTCGAATTTGTTTTATAATTATTATAAGTCGACTAGCCATACCTTAATTATTATTATACAAGGTGTTTCTAAATAGAGTACCTACCATAAATTGGAGGACGTGTTACATAAATGTTTTTCTCGAAAATGGTTTTTATATAACCGAGATACAGGGTGTTTATGTGTCGATTTACTGAAGAAAAGTTTTTTATTGTACGAGTATCTTTATACAGAGTGGATCAATAATCCTGAATTTTTGTGCATGAATTTTTTATTTAATAACCAGTATTTTGAAAAATTCTGGACATAACCGAAGCACCCAGTGGCGTAAAATATCGGGTCACATGACACCTTTTCTCTTTTGTCTTAAAACAAGACATTCCTTTCCATTTCAGCCATAAAAAAACGAAAACAAAAATTTGTCGGAAATTATTGTAAGTCCCTCACCCTGACCGAAAGTGTGGCTGGCCGAAGCGTGGCTAACTTGACTTGGGTTAAGATCTTGATGTTCTTCGAATTAATCTAAGCCCATAACTTTTGGCCGCTTTAATATTGAAGTTTCACAATATTCGGGAACAATTTTTGTAGAAAAGAAGAAATTTGTACAGTAATTGCGGTTTTTTAACGTGTTGGCAACCATTAAGAATAGATTTAGCAAATTGCAACCCCTAATCGGCTGCAAAAAGGGATATTATTTTGTTATGTCGGTGCCAGTAAATATAATGTTTCAATTATTTAGTTGTCATATTATAAATTAATTTTTAAAAACCGGGCGTAGCCGCTTGATGAATCAATAAATAGAATAATTAATAATTGATTTGTGATAAATTAATTATTCGGTATTTCACATGCAGTTTGTTTTATCTTTGTGTATAATATTTTCATTCTGTTGCATGACGAAAACAATGAATAAATAATTGAGTGCCTTTGCATCATTAAATGATTGAAATATTGTGCTTTCGTGCATCTCCGAAAGCTCTATTAAAATATTAAATGCATCAAAAACGTTGTCGTATTTTACAGTTTTTCCATATACAGGGTGATCCCGAAATGGCGGACACGGATAGCATCACAACATCTATTGTGGATTAAAGATTCTAAGTTTTATTTACTGTTTTCTCCAGTAAGGGTCCCTTAAGAAGATATGACCAATTTTGTAGAAAATAAAGTCACAATAACACTGCACTGGATACCCTTCTTCAGGGAGAAAAATAATGTGTAGGTCTACAATACGGAGATAGATGTTACCATGGAAACATATGAAAAGAAAGCACAACAAAGCTTAAAAAAATAATCGTTGCGCGGATACATATGCGATAATATTATTCAAAATCTCGAATTCGAACAACGATGCCACATTGAAAAATTTTGTTGAACACAGGGAATAGGTAAACTTTGAATGCCTGTAATTCAGTTTCCGATAATAAAAAAAAATAAAAAGCAGAGCACTATCGTTATAGTTATGTGAAATCATGTGTTTTGCCAGTGGAGGTTGTTTAAATTTGACCGCCATTTCGATTTAAACTTTAGAAAAAGGACACCCTATATCTCGGTAACGAAGCCGAGGAACCCATTTTGGTTTTAAATTTACAGTATTTCTGAACATCCTCTACAACACCCTGTATTCCGTGTCCGCCATTTCGGGATCACCCTGTATTAAATGCTCTTTCACATTTTGATTGCAAATATAAATAAAACAGTCAAAATAAGTTGATCATAAGAATTATTTATTTAAAACCTCTTGAAATGAATTAAAATCTGATGATTGCATATTTCAACTCGACCTCTATTTTTCATATTTCTACCGAACTTCGGCTTTATCTCGTCATTTATATCCAGGAATCCAGGATGTTGATTATAGATACGTTAGAAAAATTGGATGATTTTTTGAGTTACGTAGGTACCTAAAGCAAATAATGAAAAGAAAGCTAGTGAACTTGTTACTAGTTTACTCCTTTGAATTTAATAATTACCTATGTTGATTACAACATTTTTTATACATTAAACATTGGTTTAGTTATGAGTTGTATGTCAATAAATAATATTGTGATAGTTGAAGCAATGATTTTTGGGACTTAGTTTTTTTTATGATTCTAATGCCCGTATAAATTCAAGAAGTAGTGTTCCAGACCAAAAATAGCTAGAAAATAGTTGAATAAATGCGATAGAGATATACAGTTTATATGCACTAGAATGAGATGGAGGATAATTGATTCAGTAATCATTTTGAAAAGAATCGTGTGTGAATTCGGGCGTTATGGTAGCAACATTCATAATCATAATAAAAATAGAGCTTGTGAACTTTAACTAATAGTTTACGTCTTAATTAATTAGAAACTATTGAATTGTATAGTTTGTATTTGTAAAGTATTTGTAAAGTAAATGATTATTTGTTTGTTTTCAGTTAAAGAAAACACAAATGGTCGACCACAACCATTGCTACAAGAGCCCCACTATGGATCTCGTCCACAACCCTACAGTAAGCTTAATAATGTTTTTTTGCCGTAGTCATTGTAGCGCACAATTTTATTACAAAAACACAACGCACGTTTATATTAAATATATCAAGTACGTAAATTTTTCTTTAGAATCAAGTAGTATAACAAAGTAGAAAATGCCTGGCTAGTTATTATTATATCCGCAGATAACAATTGGCCAAAAGTGTCAGTGGTTACTTTTATGCAGAATTTCTGAAAAAATCGGTAGGTTGGAAAGGCGTTACCTACTCCATAATAAAAACTTTTTTTTGGACGCAGTTCTGATATAGGTACTCTCAGTCCGTCTTTTCTTGTCTTGTGTTCATCTGCAACATAGTGAAGAAGCTGACTTAAGCCAAAGTTACATTGTCTAATTCTGATTTCTGATCATTGTCGAAAAAAGACTGAAATTACATTAATTAGAAGTTGACCGAAATTTTAATGGTATGTAGGGGGCACCACTAGAACACTCCAGCCAAGTTTCCCCCCTCGGATTCCGTAAGACGTAGAATAAATCCAGCAACTTTTGTTTGAAACTTTTTTCGAAATTTCTTATTCTTCAAAAGATTTTCATTCTCGTAAATGACACTTTGGGGTGGAAACAGTTTTTTCGATTGTACAAGAAAAAGGCCAATCAGGGGGGAAAATGTACTAGACAAAAGTCCAGTAAGAAAAGCTTTAGAGTTCCTCTACAATATGCATGTTTACAAAAAAATGTTGGCACGATTGGTACGAATGCAGAGTTATGATGAATCAAATGTGGAATAGCGCTAATATTTTTGAACATTTTCGAATTTTATACAGACAACTGACTAATTTAAATCATACCGTTTTCATAAAAAACATGATTTTGGGATTTTCGTGGTCGCTGATTAAGAAGAATCCGAAAATCCTCTATAATGATGAGTTTGGTGAAAATGCGATCAATTTATAAAAGGATTCTTAATAAGCGATCTGGAAAACTCCAAAATCAGTTAAATGAAAACGCTGACTGGAATTACTAATTAGTAGTTATATGCATAGATTCAAAAATTTTCCAAAATATTAGCGTTCGTCGAGTTTTGGCGCCTTTTATCTCCGTATCAAGCATGCAAAAAAAATGAAGATGCGTTTGTTGTAAGGAAACTCAAAAGCTATATTGAGGTAACCTACTTTCACCTCCCGATTGACCGTTTTGTTGTAAAATCTAAAAATACCGTTTCCACCCCAAAAGTGCCACTTTTTTTCAAAATTTGTAACTTTTGAACAATAAGAAATTTCAAACAAAAGTTGCTTGGATATTATACTTATGTACAATTTTTGTAATAGTACTCTTTTACGTACAATTGATATTTGCCGAGATACAGAATTTCATCCCTTAAATTCAAGATGGTGGCCACCCGTTACGGAATCCGAGGGGGGAAATAAGGCTGGAGTGTTCTAGTGGTCCCCCTAGGTACGTGCTATTAAAATTTCGGTAAACTTCTAATGAAACGCAATGTAAAAGTACGATTTGACTGGACTAAATTATTTTAACAGTATCTTGAGCGACGTCTCCCAAAAGAATTTAATTGACTCATTTTACGACATTGTTTTGCATGCAATTTGAGAAAGAAACTTTTACACAAGTAACGTTGGGGATATTTAGGTATAGGTAGCTACATAATACCTTTTTTATTCCAGTGATTTTTGTGTTTTCGTTATAATGATTATTATTGGAGTACGGAGTGTCAAAACAACAATAATTACTACCAACGGTCCCTTTATTATAGACAATCTCGCCTTCCAGTGATATTTGTTATACCTAGCCGAGTTCGAGTGTGAGTAAGCATTGGTTTTAATGCTAACATGATCATAGGTGGCGCCATCCACCATATTGGATACCGCTATGTATCTTCATCCCTGCCGATTGAGTAAACCGTCCCTCATCAATCTTGGTTGATTTCAGCTTACTAAATGTCCAATACATTATTCAAGACTCAGTTCCAAGTTCCAGCCCTAGGGAATCTAATATACCAATCGTTCCATTAAGTAAAAGTTTTTATGTCGCTGGTGGTTTCCTAAACTGTTTTTGTTTCCAATTTAGAAGTCCCTTTTAGGTTTTCACAAGAAAACAAACTCTATAAACTCGATTAAATTGACTTGTGTAAATTTATCAAAGAATGTTTTTTTTTTGTTTTACTTAGAGTGATTTCGCTCCTTCATTAAAGTTTTTAACGAGTTTGAAATTATTATCGACGGAAATGTACCTTTAGTTCTTCAGGAGAATAACTTTGCGTTTGTTTTGAGTTCATGAATCGATTAATTTGAGCTTTGATGATGGATTCGAATTAAAAGCAAACAGCAAATAGCCTGTTAGTTGTGATTCTGATTCGTTTTATTAAGCGGTCCTGATTAATTGAAAACTTGATGAAAGTGTTGAAAAAATAAATCGATTTAATTTGTATTGTACATAATCACGCCGTGTATATTTTGCGATTGGCATTGACGAGACGTTTCCTATGTTTCATAACATTCAATCAAATGGAGAGCACATTCGTTTACTATAATTAAACTTACGCTTTGGGTCTAAGTTTATCATTGGTTAATTGCCTGTTTAGAATTATTTTTGTGTAAAATCAATAAATTGATCAAATTAATAATCAAAGTAGGTAGGTAAGTTTTGAAACAAAAAAACCGAAATATACTTTAATACTTACAAAACCTACCTAGAAGCAGAAAATATCATCATTAGTCTCATTTCCGGAAAATTCACACATTTTGGCGCAATAGATTCCATCTGAGGCATAAATCAATCACTTACGAAACTATTTGAATATTTTGAATTATAAAAAGCTTCCTCGTTATTCTAGAAAGCGAATATTTCCGAGAATATGCCCTCGTTAAATCTTTAATATTACTCCAAAACGTTCATATTTTCACGTGTGTATTACTGACGTAAACATCATAACCAGAACTCGTAACTGGACACCTTCGCTGTTTTTCAATCGCTCTCACATCCATTTCTGTCTGACAACCCATCTCATTAGAGATAAATTCGTCCGGAATGCTTGCGTCACTAATAACGAACTTCAAAGCTTCAAATATGCATCAGTCTCAGCCGGCGTTATACTTGTTTTGTGCTCAATTACTTGTGTTCAATCCATTATCAGGAAGCCGTACCGAACTTCAGACCTTTGCTTCTCGGCAGTTTACGAGTAAACTATCGGAATCGAGAGTTGAATATCTATAACATTACGAGGGACAATGAGTCCCGAGGGAGGAAAGTCGGAGAATGCTGGGCTTGCCGTATCTGAGGAAATTGTCAATTTTCTATAGTATTAGTGAGTTTGAACAGACAATAGAAGGTGTAACTATTGAGGAGTTTAGAGGAAATTGTGTAGGCAGGCTCTCAATTACCATCTCAATGTCTTTATCGTGGATTTTGAGCAGATCAGCAGCTTTAGTGGTAATTTCGTCGAGGAAACGATCTGAATAGTTTATAACATTGAGGTATGCCTTTGCGGTGTCTTGGTGGTAACGTTGTATAGGTGAATAGCTCCTTTAACTATGACTACAGGTTACAATTAATGTTGTTATTGACTGGAAATATTTGATTATTTTAAAGAGTTAATTCAATATGAGTGTATTATTATGTACCTACCTTCTGTTTATAAGCAAGGTGGCATTTAGGGATAATCGTTCCAGGAATAGGAAGAAAATGTTTGGAGACACATTTAGCATAAAGTAAATTTACCTGTAAATTTTGCATCTACATAAATGAAATAGTGGATGAAAACCAGGAGGAATTTGATACAGATGTCATTTTTCAGCAAAATGGAACTCCTCCACATTACTATAATAGGCCAGTGTGTGGTGTCTTAAACCAGCAATTTGAACGAGCTGCATGGATTGATTGACGTTATTCAAAATCAAAAATTTATACAGGGTGTATCATAAATATACCGACAAACTTTTAGGGGTAGTAGGGGGCGACAAACTTTTTTTTCTCAATAAATATTGTCCGAAAACGCTTCGTTTTCGAGGGTGTTAAAATAAAAAAATAACAGTTTTTGGTTATAAATCGTGTAAATTTAAACCGATTTTGATGAAACTGGGCTCTAAAAATAAACAAAGATTTTTTAATTACGCTATCTCAGGTTTTGTAGACGTCTTCCAGTGGCGTAGCTATTCAGGATTTTTCTTTTTTCCCCTTTTTAGCCAGTGATTTTATTGCAAATACAAAAACGATATTCAATAGCCTCTGCATTTTAGAACAAAAACGTATTGCTTAGGTTTTTTCATACGGTGCACTGTTTTTAAGATATTTGAAGTTTTCTAAGATAATGTTGGCCCATTCACATTGAAAAATTATTGATTTCATTAAAAGTTATCTGACAGATTTTTATTGAAAATGGTTATTCTTATAAATGATTAGGGACATTCCCTGAGTAAACTTCAAATATTGTACTTATCTTAAAAACGGTCCGGCGTATGAAAAAAACTAAGAAACACTTTTTTGTTCTGAAATGTAGAAGCTACCTATTGAATAACGTTACGTTTTTATATTTGCAATAAAGTCAGTGGCGTAAAAGACAGCAAGGAGGGAAAAGGAAAAAAAATGCCGAGAGTTTCATCAAATAAGTTCAAATTTACAGTAGTTAATTAATACCAAAACTTGTTATTATTTTTTTAATTTTAACACCCTGTATCTCGAAAACGAAGCGTTTTCGGGCAAAGTTTATTGGGAAAAAAGGTTTGTTTTGACGCTCCTGAAAGTTTTTGTGCAACCATAAATATCACGTAGACGTTCTCAGGGAATTCCAACAGACGTTATCATTGTCAAGAAGTGCCGGGTGCACATGACATGGGGTCGGGGGTGGGGCATGACCTAAAATTTTTAAGTTGAGTTTTCATACCAAAGTTCTATCTCATTCGGCTCAGAATTTAAAGGGGGATGAGACGATAAAAATAAACGTCCCCAGTGTATAATTATATCCCTTTAACCGGGTAACATTAAAAATAACTGAAAAGAAAGTTTCACGCGAGTAAAAGTATAATTATGATTTCTTGGTCGCAAAATTCATAAATACAACTCTCCTATTGAAGGTTGATTTTCCCGTCGGGCGTTTTCCAGCTTTAATTTCTGCATCAAATGACGGTTCAGACTTTCATAACTCGTTCAGGATATTCTTCCATGCACTCTTGCAATTTCTCCCGCATTCATAGTTTCTCCCGTGTTCATATTACAGAATTTGATTGCTTGCAGCTTTAAGTGTAGGGTACTTCTATGTTGTAAGGTTGCAACATTTCATGTGCTCTTTTGAAAATAGAACATGGTTAAGTTTTAATTCGTTTCAAAAACAGTATGTACGAAACGACAACGTATAATTATTTTTATAGTGCATGAGAAGAGCTAAAGTATCTTTCCTTGTGCTGTATTTCAAAAGTTTGTTAGTGAGTGTGAGTACTTATTTTGCCACGGAGGTTATTTAAAATTGAATTTCAACGAAATAAAAAGGTTTCCAAAAATAGACTACTGACATCGTTGAACCTGGGTCGTTTTTTACTGATGCAGCTGGTGCAACCACTGACTTGAAGCATATTAAAGGATGACGTCACTAGTTGGATATGCAGGAAAATGAATGTTTTTGAACCGCTGTCATCAGTCATGTCATATCTGCCAGTTTACAATTATTAAATTCAAAGATGCTAACTTCAAATACGCTAAAATATTAATACCTTAAAACGAGCGGCAATTTTTACAGCGCCCTCATGCAGGACTTGGTGTCACTGAGCTGTTTTGAAATTCAACGTAAAATAGGTACCTTTTCACGGTTTTTGACAGCTTCAGTCAATCATGATTATTATTAATTTGACATTTGTAATTAACCGGTTTAGTTTTAAGGTCGTTTTTTACTGATGCAGCTGGTGCAACCACTGGTTTGAAGCGTATTAAAGGATGACGTCACTAGTTTGATATGCGGGAAAATACGAGTTTTTGAACCGCTGTCATCAGTCATGTCATATCTCATATCTGTCAGGTTACAATTAAATTCAAAGTTCCTTACTCCATAGTTCATCACCTAACCATAAAATTAACTCAAAGACTGCGAAAAAGGTTGAGATTGGCCCCTCTTCGATTTTGTCTTGTCCTACAATGTTCCGAATTCAAAGCCACGGTTATCTTATAATACCGTTGATTAGTTCGTTATTACAGCTTTCATATTATAGAACATTTTTGCTTTAGGATGATTTGTTGTTGTTGGAAGTTTTCATCTGCATTTTTTTAAATATTTAAAATAAGGAGATTAACGGTCATCCGGCAGTATAACTTAAGTTAATACATAACAGTTATCAACAGCCTACCTTAGTTTAGGATCTTGATGAGCGTTTTATATTTTTTATGTAGCCACGGTATGAATGAATGTGTATGGATACATGGTAAACAAAAATAACTCTGAACTTGAACATCTTTCGGTCAGCTATCCCCGCTGAACTGTCAAACTGCCTTTTCTCCTGTCTCAAAACGTTACTAACTGATGGTCTCGAAGGGTTCAAACCACAATCAAACTGGTTAAAGCGTTTTAGCCTGTGGCGTCATTACTTTAACACGAAAATGCGATGTTTTAAACCAGAACGCAGCTGGTTAAAGACGCCGCATCAGCAAAAAAAAAACGATCCCGCTCTCAGGTCATTGTCAAAATTTTAGACAAATTCTTTTTTATTAAATAATTTTTATTAAACACATTAAAATGTGTCAACAAAATTCCAAAATCCTAAGTGGTTCTAAAATGTTTCGAGGATTTTATTCAAAAGGTTATGTAGAAATTACAAGTAAAGAATAACAATGGGTCGATGTGGGTCCAGTTGTGATGGTCGGAGAAAGAAAAGAGACCAATACTGGGGCGGTGCATTCAAAGAAGAAATCCATTTACCAATTTCCTCACGCTGTTCCGGACATTGTGACTGACCGGCAACGAAGTTAGCGATATAGATGGTGCCAAATGTTGGTGCCGAATGACTAATCGTAAAAGAGCGTGCAAAGAAGTTTTAGGTATAAAGTAGCGTGGAAAGCACCAAATAAAAAAAAAACAGTCGTAGAAGGAAATGGCAATGTAAACCAAGAAGAAAAAAGAGGAACTGCTTGAATTTTTTTTTTTTTTTTGAAGAAATCTATGTGACCATCTTTGGTAGGAAATAAATGTATTTTTGTGATTATATGAGAAAATAAATTAATAAATAAATAAATAAAATAAATTCTAAAGTTAAATTATTAATACTTTTCAAAATTGGTTAATTAAAAATTCATATTACTTACGTACCTATTTATTTATTATAAAAAATTAATACGACCATGTCTATACCAGCTTATTTGCCGATATTAAGGATTACAAGTTTAAATCTTGTTAATACCGAAAGATTAAAAAAGGTCCGGGTGTGAAAAGAAAAGGCATCCGTCAATCGGTGATACATGGCGTCTATAAATGGAACTACAGCTGCATCATGTAACTTACATGATCCAATAGTTCTCTTTTGCCGGCGTTACATTTCCTGCCGTAGTAAAATAATTATAATCTTCTGGTAACAGTGGTAACCTGTATCATCTACACTTATTAATAAAGAATAATTACATTTACGTATTTTTAGATAATTTTTTAAATTCAGAAATCGAAACTTTTATTTATTTTTTCCGTTCTTGTGATGAGCATTGTCGGAGTTTTTCATAACTTTGTAACGATTCGTTTCTAGTTATTTACGAGATATTTTCTGCGGCGGACAGACGACAAAACGAGATTAATAAGGCTTCCTGCAAACCATAGGAAAGGCTCTTGACATTCGTTGCCAACACAGTAACATATTACCATCCTAAATAGATTGGGAGGAGTAGGAATAATAAAAACGCTTCTTGATTTATTTGCGCAAAATCAGTGATGCTAAAATACGTAAACTTACCCTTACCAAAACATATTAAAATATTGAGAAACTCATAAAATTTCAATAAAAAAAAAGTTATTTTAATTTGTTTTATATCACGCAGTATTTTTTCACGTTAATTTTGGTTGATAATCTAGTAGCAGTTATAAAATGAGTCAACCCACTAAAACCTGTACACTCATGTGAAATATCGTTCTCAAGAAACGAAAAATATAACAAGAAACCGACGTGACAAAGATAAATTCTGAGGAGTGTCGTTTGATAGAAAAAGTAGGATTTCAATTACGTGTTATTGTATTTTCTTTTCGCTCATAATGATCAAACCATATCTAATTATTTTACTTCCAAATTATAATAAAAAAATGCAAGTAATTATTGATTATTGGCGTAGTGTTCCGATGCTTTTGATGATACCGGAGGAATGTTCCATCGGCGTCAACTTGCGCTATGCCATAATGCTGACTTGTTCCTGCAGAGTTTTACAAACGAGGAACTTTTTTTTTCATCGTCGGCGATAATTTCCATCGACTCTATTTAACATCTTTTATAATTATTATTATTACCTAATTATTATGCATACCTTTACCTATTCTGCTGGTTTTAGGCGAATAGGCATATAATGCGAAAAAAGCCACACAATCCTCATTCTCAATATGGTGAACGATAATGGCTGCCTGCAATCTAGTCTATCGACTTGCCTTTTGCTTACTCAATTGTTCGGAATTTCGCGGATGAAAAATAACATAAATTGGCCGGAAGGCTTTAATATGCAACATTATCTGGACCGTGATCTGTTGAGGCGGCATCCCGAAGTCCTAGCCCGTGAATCAGAAACAGATTTCAGACTATGTAGATAGAATTGAGCCCGGGCCAAACCGTCGTTCCGCCCGTGCAGTTACCGAGACGGCGTGGTCTCCAATCATTCACGACATGAGATATTTGACTGGCGAACAGATGTCAGATGACCCGGGATTTGGATCGTGGTCATCAAGGAGGCAAACCGCGACATTGTTCCCCGGTGGGGACTGAGAAGATTAATATCCTGTCCGGTAATTACGCAATTGCTAGTGAAAGACGCTGAGCCACGAGCCAGGCACGAGAGAATTATCCTGTTATTGTTGCCACGCTTGGACGCTTGCGGAAAGTGCAAATGAAGCGATATTCATGATGGTATAGCGGCAAAGAAAAGAAGTTGCGGGGGTATTGTTCGGCGAAAACGGAACTGCCGCCGAAGATAATGACGCATAACAATTCTAATCATGACGTCAATGATAATTAGAGTGATTTTTTTCTTTAGAAGAGATTCTGTTAAACTTGGACTAACGAATTTATATTAACATGAAAAATTTTAGAAAACTGCTGGAAAAAATCGTTTATTGACAATACTTTAGTCTTTAAAATGTTTTCTGTTTACTGAAACACCAGAAAACTCCCAAATTTTTTCACATGCATCACCATAATTTCACGACAAGTATCCTTAGGTACTGTAGAGTTCAAGTTGGGAGTTGTATAATGGGTTCTCAAGTTCGGTGACTGAAAGAGACTTCAACTCCTCTATCTCTAATGGCGCCATATGCTAAAGCTAGGTTTTATAGTAAGTTAGGACTTTATCACAATAGTATAACTTTTGTTACAACAAACGTTCATCAAACTTAGGCCCCACTTTGGTTAAGTCAGGATTTAGAAATACGGCTCAATTTTGGCCATACGAGTTGTATTTTTCTCAAAACGTCTCGGCGTGGTGATAATGCAAATAAACAACAATAAATATTTTCGGATTCCAGATGTTTCTTCTTATAAATTAATTGAATATCATGATGTTTTTGTGCAGTGAAATTGTGTCAGATAAATTTTTAAATATATCTCTACTGTATTTAATTCTTCAGAAAAGCGAGCTTTCATAAGCCACTGCATGGCTAAGAATAATAATAATAATACGGAAGTATATTTTTTCGTATCTGGATTTATCCTGAATGTGTCTCCCGTCGTTCGCGTGTGGCTTTCCGGCTTAATATTTGATTATCCTCGGCGTATAGTATCGCTGCTGCAGTAGTGCGCCAGCAACCGCTCTGATAAAACACGGATTGATTAGAGCCGCTCCCTCTCCCATATATCTGATGTTTAATATCCCGGAGGAATAGCTGTAACGGGAACAATGCCCCTCCCGAGTTCTTTCAGACTTTGAGATCGAGAAACCTCGCCCACGAATACGGATGCTCACGGTACGCAGAACTCGACGTGTAGGGGTAGGTATTCAAAATTTATACGTCGGGTAGCATCCTTCCTATGCTCTTTTGTCGAGCCGTTACTTTTAAAGATATGGAGTGTTTTCTTTATAAATTATGAATAAATTTGAAATGGTTATTCGAGTTGAATGATATGCTTAGGGAGAAGTTTCGAAACATGAAAGTCATAATATTAGTACCTAAGTCATCTTTAACAATGTATTGAATGCAGATTTTTGCATAGGGACTTGGTTAGGTACATGTAAATGATAATAAAAAAACATCGACGACTGGTGAATAGGAGTTAATTCCTTATTACGTCTCTTAAGGATTTTTACAAACTTGCGTCGTCATTTGATGGATTTTTTCCTCTTCATATTAAGTTTAAGGTATGGCTTATTGCCAGACTATAAGATGAACTTCAAGGTAGTTTATACAGGGTCCATCAGCAGAAAATGAGGTATCTACAATTTTCAAAGTTAATTAATTCATGAATTTTCATCAAGTCGCGCTTTCGCGATAAATTGAAATTTAAGACAGTTGCCATGTTGCCAATGCCAAAGTGTTTTCGAAAAATGTCAGATTCGCTGTGAAACTGAAGTTGGTCAAACGCTCAACGTTCCGAATGCGAAAAATGTGTTCTGGTCTTGGCATTTCTAAGTTTGGAAATTCTGTTTCGCTCGCAGAAACATTGCACCTAAATTCTAAATTTGGATGATACTGCTAAACACTACTTGTTGTTTAACAGTTCCCCTTGGCTGCGGAATTAAAAACCGTGACTAAAGTTACGTTTATAAGAATTGTTGCATAATTAATGTACCATCTATTCATATGAAACTAGTTGTAAATTAACGAACCTATGATGTGGTGTCTATGTACTTATTATGTAGGTAGGTACACCATAATGGATACACAAAATTGATAATGTTCAGCTTTTAACTGATTTAAATAATAGAAGCAGGACGCTCGGTGAAGCGATTGAAGGTACACTGTAATAATAATAGTGTCCATGTATATTGCGATCGCAATCAAATATGACTCGTGCCTCATTCTACTGCGAATTTCTATTAAAGTTAATATTACCGTGCTTCCAGACCAGTATATTCCAACTGCTATGGCAGATTATTCAAACTTATTAGGAATAGGATTCAATTGGATAGGGGTAATCATTACAATTATTATTACAACAGTTTTGTTTTTATGTACGTTTACATTTTTTCCTTTTTGTCAAAAATCAAAATTGATTAACAATTGAAGAAATGTTGAAAATGATCAAATTATTATTATGATAGATATCTTACCAATCTGTTACTTGTACAATGATGAGCAGAGTCGGTCTTGATCTTGCGGCCTTGTTCCTCATCTTACAGGGCCTTGTTCCTCATCTTGCAGAAAATGCTTAAAAACGACCAAGACTCGAGGTGTTCTGTAATAAACTCGATATAAATCTAAACTAAAAATACAATTAAAATGTAAAAACTATATGCCAAAAATGATTTTGTAACATTTTAAACTAAAAGATATAAACTCTAATCAAAAAAATACTTTCTGAAAATCTTTGAGATCTGAGTGTCTCGATCATGGAGCATATTTCACTTTTTTGGGAGTAAATTTAAAAGTATAAAAAGCACTGCCACTCAAAAAGCTTCCCAACGAGGACAAGGTTACCAAAGAGTTGGGTAGACACATTCAATATAAAGAAACGTTTCAGTACGCATTGACACTTTACCCTTTGGCGTTAGCTCCTACCGAAATACTGAACACGCCGACCAATAAAAGTAGTTCGGGGCTTATTATTGAGTCTGCTGATAATAGTCTTAAAATATTACCAGTGAATTTGAGAAAACTTGATACATATAATTTTGGCATGTCTCTTGTACAACAAGATGTAGGTAAACCAATAACGATTGCATCAACTTTTTGGACTACGCGGATCTTTTAAGCGAAATAGTTTTCAAAAACCGAGTAAAGAGAATAAAGAGAGCCTTGCAAAGGATAACCGTAAATCGAATCGTTGACAATAATTGCTCTTCAATTTTCCCGCAGCAGTGACATCTCTTTATCCATTCGGTATTCAACCAGCAACAATTAACTGATTTTTTTTCATTAATTCCACGAATATTCGAATGATTCAAATTTAAAATTCGTCACCTTTGTTGGATTAAAAAATATTACACCGTATAAGCTAATTATGCACCTAATGTCGATTAACTTTCCCTACATACTAAGAAGTTGTTACGAGAATTCTTTGACACATCCTGGAACCGAAACGTCCACGATATTCAAGGTGTATCATTGACTGCAAAAGCAAAAATACGGACGTTTTTGTAGAACTTGTTCACTTAAAGACCAACTTACTGATGAAATGTAAGTAAAAGTTGGAATAAAAATGACAACATTGGATTTATAGCAAACAGCTCACTAAATACGGATTGCTCCAAATGTACTGATACCTACATTTACCTGCTGTTTCGTGCAAAATTGAGCAACAACGAAGGACCAGCGTATTGCTTTTGAACTAAAGTAATTAGTTTAAACAAAACAATTTATTGAAAACAATTAACTACATTCATTGACATTTAAAATGATTAACAATTCTTCCTTCTTCTTTGAATAAGTGTCTACGATTATCCCGAAGATATCTTTGTGACTCTCTCAATCTAAAGGAAAAAGAGTTTGATTAAGAAGGAGTGATAATAATGATAGGAGAAAGAGATGACTAACCTTGCCTTGGCTGGATGATGGATGTTATTCCAGACACGTGGCGTCGATCTTCTCGTTCCGTGCTTAATGTGGTCGATCAACTATCGTTCTTCTAGGGACGATCTTGATATAATCAGCAGCCAAACAATTCAAACAAAACACTAGGGATCTCACAACTGACTTCGTTTCAAGTTTCAAGAACAATTTCAATCAACAAAGGTAGGTACTACCATGTGAAAGTACCACCAGTTCTGCAATCTCATCTCGGTCTGTTGTATTCAGTCAGCATTCAGCACGCAGTTCTTCCCATGCTACCCCTCGATGTCTTCCGCTTCACCATGGCGCGCTGACATCTCTAGGGAAGGGATTAAGGGTTTCGAGTGGAGGACAAGGTAGGCAACCAGAGAATCACAAACAAATCGAGTTGCGGACGATACACCTGCCTTTCATGCCCTTACTGGATAAAACGAAATTTTGCAGTATTGAAGAATTTTTGGATAACTTTGGATTTTTCTTTTAAAAAATTCCTATAGTCGCGTTACTTCTACAATCGGTCACAATAGCCAAACTGTTAGAGTTTCGGTCAAACGATCTCTAAAGTGCATGGCTTTGTTTGGTCAGTACTTGGATGGGTGACCAAACTTGATAGTGGTAAATAAAAAAGTTCCGTGACCGATCGTGCTCCGGGAGGTACGTTAAAAAGGGGGTCCCTCGTTAAGTTACGTCAGATGCCCTTGAGGCTACTTGAAAACTTCTGACACTTGGGCTTTACCACAGCCATAAGATATTTATTTATTTATTTACTTCTACAATCTACAGGATGTCCCTTGTTGTACAGGATGTCGCAGTTTTCAATCTAGGAAACATTTTTGCGGGAGTTAGATATCCACAGAGAGTGGGTGCTTCAAGAAAATTTCCTATTTTTGTTGAATCGTTTTTTAGTCTGAGAAATGCATTTACCGTGTAATTCGTATAAAATTGAACGCTTATCCTGACCTATGATCTTCTATAGCATGCTGAGAATATACGGGAGAGATGGTTCTCTTGGAGTTTGTTATTAAAAATTCTTGGAGTTTTTGTTTTCGTATTGGCAGTTCCATTTTTACATGTATTGACATTGCGTGAAGTGTCTGTAAGGGAACTAAAATGTTGAGTTAAAATCTCATTTGACAAAAGAGAAGTTTAAAATTATTTGAAAAATTATTAAATACCAAAAGCGAAACAGCGCCTATATTTTCACGAAGTTGTGTCCCGAAAAATTAGCAAAACCAATTTCGGAAACTCTATCATTTCCGCAAGTTAAATTCTTGGGTTTATTTTGATTCTGATAAATGTTTCAATATTTTAGTGCCTTCATTGCTTGCAGTTCCTGTTTCAAGTTTTACCATTAACAAACAATTCCTAAGCAAGAGGTGCAATACAATGGCAATGCATAATTTATTTCAACTAAGTAACTGTCGTTCCAAAGTTAGAAGACAACTGTCGTCATGCGACATGGCTTAATAATAAAAACATCCAATGCAAGAGTGTTCTTTCATTTAAAATGTACAGTCCTGCTTTTAGCATCGGTCAAAGTTGGACTTTCGATAGGAATTTGGCTCGCCTATCCTATTTAGCTGGAGTTGCAACTGGAGACAATAGTCACGCCTCTCGAAGCGGAGGTAACTTCGTCCAATCTGGTGAACTAACATAACATTACAATAGCACCAGTTTTTTTTTTTTTTGCATTTCCCGAGCAATGCAGATGACGGTATTGTGAGACTAGAATGCCTAAATTGCTATAGACGTTTCGAATTCGTAGCTCACTCGGGTTCCATTAGTGAATATTGATTTTTCCCTTTGTCGTAATTAATGTTTGAACCCATCTGACAGAATTCCCTCTTAATTGGACGGTTTATCTTACTACAAAAACTTCATTAAACCCATGGTGTCGGAAAATGGACAAATCGACAGTTTAGGATTTGGTGTGACGGGAATTAATTTTAATTTCGAGAGGTGTCTACAAGCTCTGATAATGGTAATTGCCTGTCACGTTATGTAAATCTGTCTGTACGTAAGCGACGTCGAGTGTCTAGATAAATGAAATCAACAAGAACCCGTATCTGAGATTGACGTTACAGGGAATATTTATCCCGAGTTAGGTGGATTTCTCGATTGTATTGTTGCCACTCTGTCAATAATACTCGACATAGGGAAAGGTATTTCCTCGCCTAAATTAAATCCCATAGGGAACGTCTTATCGTTATTTCGCGTGTAACGAGGTCTGCTGACAGATTTGTAGGTTTTAGTGTATTTTTTAACAAAAAAATACACTATTGAGGACGACATCACTTTTCGAAAATCACCCAAACTCATCAAATGTCCACCGATCATGACCCCCAGATCACGAAAAAGTGGTTTTCCAAAATTCACCTGCCCACGATATATATATATATATATATATTGATAGAAGGTACTATGTGACTTCAAAATCAGATACGCATAATTCGTTGTCACTTCATATATGACGTTGTGGCTTCCGATTTCGGAAGTCACAACGTTTCGCCTTATTGAGTGCATATATAGCTTCAAGATGGCGTTAGCAGTCCGTATGCAAAAATTTTTGTGGAAGTGATTTAGACCCCCTGGTACCCTCAAGATAACATTTTAGTTCCACAATAATCCGCTGACGCTAGCATCGCGTTTTACTGCAGTTACGGCCTGAACGTTCTCACTTCCATCATATATGCTATATAAATGACCATTTATGTACAATAGGACATACGATGTGACATCCAATTTTGGCAACGCCGTAAAGCAATAAATTTGGCCTCGTTTCGTTGTTAAATTCATTTTCCATTCACTGGTAAAGTCTGCATGAAAACAAGTTCCAAGATTCTTACTTGGACTCGGAAGCCAATTACATATTTTATCCTGGCGAATATATTGATATCCTACCTACCGACCAGGAGCCTGCTTCACAAAAATATGAGTTATTAATAATAGTCTCTATTTTTATCATATCAATTTTTGTGAAACACTGACCGACTAATATAATTGAAATAAACTGTAAATAATAGTTCATTAATAAGCTATTACTTAATAGACTATTACCATTATTTTGAGAAAAACTATTGAAAATCCCTTATATTATGAGCTCTATTACTATTAATAATAAATAGTTAATAGTGTTTTGTGAAACAGGCCCCTGAACCTACCTTCGCCATTAGGATTTAATTAGCTAATTTTGTAATTACCACCTACTTTGCATGTAAAAATCACACCCCATGCTAACTTCTGTTATCTTGCAACTTAGAAGTCGTTTTTAGCTTTCAATAATCGTGCAATCAGCGAGGCGCGTGTTATCTACTTCACAATAAAACCTGTCAGAACAATCGGACTCTGTTTAATTTAATTATACTTCACAGTACATGGGGATCTTGGAAACGGCATGAGATACAGGGTCGGTTAAATTAGAGAAAAGTTGCACAATTTGATGCTTAATAAGAAACTGATTTTTTTTCTTTTGAATATTTTCAGTCGTTGTTGAAATATCCTGAAAAAACTGAAAAATCTAAATTTCTTATTTTGGCCATATCTTTTTTATTATTGGAAACTAATAATGAATAATTTTTTGCAGGCTTATATATCGTCAAAAGCTATCCATATGACGTTACAAAAATTTTCAAAGCCGACTAGATCCCAAGAGTTTTCGTAGCCAGCTTTTGTTTTTCTTATGGCCGCCATATTGATCTTTTATGTCATTCGGTATAAAATAAATAAATCGAGGAAACCATTAAAAATTAATAACATTCGATAACAAAAATGTCAAGAATTTTATTCTTTTTTCCAAAAAAAAATAAATGTTCATACCGAATATCATATAAAAAGTAAAAAAAAAAACATAAAGCAAGTAATATGACTTCATATTAATGTAATTGGGTGAAAAAATGTTTTTTTTTTTTTGAAAAAAGAATAATAAAATTTTTGAATTTTATTTCATGTTATTAATTTTTGGTTTCCTTGATTTATTTTACACCGAACGACATACAAAATCAATATGGCGGCCAAAAGAAAAATAAAAGTTGACTATGAAAACTTTGGGATCTAGTCGGCTTTGAAAATTTTTGTAATGTCAAATGGATAGCTTTTGACGGCTTATGTAAGCCTACAAAAAATAATTCATTACTTCTCAATTATAAAAAAGATATGGCTAAAATAAGAAATTTTGATTTTTCAGTTTTTTCAGGATATTTCAGCAATGACTGAAAATATTCGAAAAAATCTTATTAAGCATCAAATTGTGCAACTTTTCTCTAATTTAACAGAGCCTGTATCTCTTGCCGTTTCCAAGATCCCCATGTACTGCCGCTTCCACTGGACACACTGTATACTCATACATTAGGTATTTAATAGAGTCATAACTATTTCGAAACTAAAATATCGAAATTTCTTATTTATTGCTGTTGAAAATGAAGTGAATATTTTTGTAGGTTCACAAAAGTCGTTATTAGGCGTATCCATTTGATATTTCAAAAATTTTCAAAGTCGACTAGATTCAAGAGTTTCCATAGTCTACTTTTGTTTTTCCTATAGCGGATGCGATATCTATTGTTTTTCATGTCGTTCGGTCTAATAAAAATTTGGGAAACGAAAACTCTAATCTAGATTTTTTTATTCTAGTTTTTTAGAAAAAAAAATTATATTCGCCGAATTAATATAAAAAACCTCAAAGCGAACTATCTGTGAAAAAAAATTTCTTACGGAAAAAGAAGAATAAAATTTTGAATTTTTTTTTGCACATCTGCAATTATATGAAATTCTGTTTCAGATTCGAAGTAAGTATAAAATTGTGCACAATTTAAACGGCCCTGTAGCCGGTTCCGATATCTTTGACCCTGTAGTAAGCCACGAAATAGTTATACAACCATGTATAATTATATTAAACAAAAGTCGGTTTTTCTAACAGGCTATATTGTGAAGTAGATGACATGATGGACTATTATTGAAAAATAAAAACGATTCCTAAGCTGCCAGGCAACATAAGTTAACATAGGGTGGAATTGTAACTTTAACATGAAATTCCCTATGGCAACGATTAAAATAAATGCACTGTATACAGGGTGTTTCATTAAGGTAGGTAAGCGACCGTATCTCGGAAACTAATGGGCCTATAACCTCAAAATAAAAAATTTCCAGACATAAGTGATCACGAGAAATTCAATGAAAATATTTTAGATGGCCGCACTTCCGGAAATACCGCAAGTTGACACATACTCCGTTATTTTAACGGGAACACCCTGTAAAATATTTAATTTTTCAAATGTCTGAAGAAATCGAATACAGGTGGTTTTCACCATTGGAATTTAGATTGAGCGGTTTATGAGTTATAAACAAGTGAAAATTGAAAATTTTCAACTTCAAAGCAGTGTAGCACTAGAACGACTCAAGATATCTAAAAATGGTTCATGTCTCTATCCTAGCTTTTCATGTTATATCCCATTATGCGGAGTAAATTTTAATACAGGGTGATGAAAATTATCCGTTTTTTCATCACCCTGTATTAAATTTTAAACAACATACCCAGGCAGCAATCGAACATTCACTGAATGTTAAAAATGAACATTCAGCCAATGTTAGAAACGACAGATTCGTGAACATTCAATGAAGGTTAGTTTTAAATGTTCAGTGAATGTTCAGATTTAAGCTTTAGTGAACATTTATAAATGAATGTTTACTGAACATTCAAAAATGAACATTCAGCCAATGTGAAAAACGACAGATTCGTAAACATTCAATGAATATTAGTTTTAAATGTTGAGTGAATGTTTGTTTTTTTTTTATCAAACTGATCATCACTAAGAATTGTATTACCTATATGGAGCTGAAAAGCTGAAAAAAATAATACTTACTATGTAGGTGTATTCCATTTATCAATCCATCAGTGAACAATATAAATTATTATTATTATTATTATAAGGTCACATTTGCTCTTCCGTGTTGTTTTTCTTCTTCCTGTCTACATCATAATACCTACCTACCTATAATACCTGAGATGAAGAATTAGATTAGTTTGCATCACTCCCTGCACCTTCTCTCTCCGACCAGACAAGCATCATCCGCATAAAATACTTAGCTTGCTGATAATTTATTGTGACTTTTATACCTTTACATAGGTATATTCATAGTTTAGAAAAACAAGATGAAATGCGCCAAGAATAGCGGACATATTGGAGTTGGACACGAACTGGGAATGAAATAGACAAGAGAGCTGCGTGCGCAACACCTCGTTGTAATAATTATAATTCTGGTTTTTATCAATTTTTAAGCCAAATATTTTCGTTTCAGCATGTAATTTTCCAATTTTTTTTGGTATATGTTATTTACCTGATGTCAGTGTACCTGTATGTAATTGCGTGCAATAAACATTTCATCTTAAACATTGTATGAATGTTAATTAAACATTGCATTTTGAATGTTCAGTATCTAATGTTCAATGAATGTTTATTCAAGGTCTGAAAACGAACATTAGAATCTGAACGTTGCCTGAATATTCGGAAAGTCTGTTTAACATTAGAGCAATGTTTAATGTTCGGTGAACATTTAGGGAACATTCAGTGAACATTCCTTGCTGCCTGGGTAGTATAGGATACTATGTGAAAAGTTAAGATAGGGACACGTAAACGGTTTTTAGATATCTTGAGCCGTTCTATTTCTACACTGCTTTGAAGTTGAAAATTTTCGATTTTCAGTTACAAATACTTACAAATTGAGCTAGGTAGCAAAAATTTAAATGAGAGAACGATCTTGCACCTAACAATTTGTTTTCAAGTTTGAAAAAAATATTTACAAGAATAGTATGTACGTATACAAAGTAAAATTTTTAACAAAATCAATTAAACATACGCCATTTTTTAAATTCTTACAATAAATATCTGAAACTTCCACACTTCACTATTGAAATGACATTAATAGATGTGAGCGATATAAAAAAAATCTTCAAGTTTTAGTTTGAAAAATACAGAGCACAAAATTATTTCAAACTTACAAAAGTGACAAATTTGATTTTGTTGGTCATTTACAAAGACCGATAATTTTAGTAAAAAAATGTGATGGTGAAACTTTACAGGTACAGTTTGATAAGCTTGAAACTTTTACTTTAAAATGATCTGTTTAGTTTTATTGAAAAAGTTGAATAGATATATTTTTCTATTTTTTAAACAAAAATCAAATTTCTTTTAGTTCGAATTACGTGAAATTCATTGTTAAATTAACTTAGATAGCTTTAACAAAAACAACAAAAAAAATTGCTTTGTCTAACTCATATATTTTTATAATAGGACCTCAAAACAGTACATTCAGTGAAAAATATATACGAGTATTTTTTTGATTTTATTTTAATTTATATTCTCAAGCTAAAATTTAGCTATGATGTAGCTTATAATCATGAATTAGAAAAAATTTGTTTGAAAGTTAGAGAGAGATACCTAGAGCATATGAGCATATTGAGCAGGGGCTCGGGACTTATAGCTTTTATATCGAGATACCTATTGATTTTTTTTTGTTCTATTATTATTATTATAGCCGTTTTTAATAAATCAGTTTTTTGATCCGGCCATATTTGATCAGTCATTCTGAAATTCTATTTTTATAACATTTTATTTTTGATCAGCTATCTCACAAACACTTTAATATAATTTTTAGTTAAAATGCTTTTGAATTACTTTTTATATGTATAATATGCTTTCTATAAGATATCAAAGTGATTTCAAAAGTTTTTCAAAGGCCCGTTCTTTTGCTAATTATTCTGAAACGATGTATGTTTTTTTACTTAAGCCTTTACTCTACTGAAAAAAAAATTGATCGGTTCGGCACTGCTAAAAACATTCAGTTCATAAAATATTTATCCATTGACAAATCCGTATGAATTTACTAATCTCCATCTCGAATCATTTAAGGTCGTGTATTCGAAACAAGATAGGTAGGTACATAACATACACAGCTATACTTTAAATTATTCATATAAAGTGGTATACATTCGCCTATGTGACTTCCGGATATTTGGCAACACTTCTGGACGCCACTACGTATCTGTCATCAAACTAGGCTATAAAATTGTCTGGAAGCCAGTTCGTATTTTGCGTGAACAACTTATATACGAAATTTTTTTTTTGAAAAATCGTTACCCCTCTTTTGATATTATTGTTATTCAGCTTCCCCTCATTCCATATATGCAAAAATTTTTGTTTATATATTATCGGTTGCTAGGGAAGTCAGGTCGCCCTCTCAACATAACGGAAGTCACAGCTTAACACGTATCAATATATATATATATATATATATATATATTTCTCCAAAATCACGATTTTTCGAGTTTCAAAACGCTCCTGTAGCTTTATCTTTCAAGATTAGTGAACGAAATTTTGGATTCTTGTAAAGCTGGGGAATGACTTTTGATTTTCGTTGAAAAAATTTCCAAAAGTCACGTTACTTCTACAGGGTGTCCTTTCAAAGTTCCCCAAATCCGGACTTTGAGGCACGGTTTCTGGCCGCAGTTTTCAATCTAGGAGGCTGAAATTTTTGTGAGAGTAAGATGTCCACAAGGAGTGGTCTGGTATTGCACTTGAGCAAAATCGGCCGAGCCATTTCAAAATGGCGGCTATTTTTTTTATATAGTTATCATCAAGAATCAATTATGACTTTAACTAGCGTTTAACCATGTAAAAAACTATTGTGGTATTTTCATATACTTGATTCAAGTACCTACTAAAAAAACATCAAATATGAGTATACTAATTTCGATGAAGAGGAGTCCCGTCCTCTTGGAATACCAATTGATCCTTTTAGTGGTTTTTCAGTGGCGTCTTCTTCCTTTCCAGAAACAGAATTATTGTACTAGAATTGTTATGTAGTTGTTATCCCTCTTGCATGTAAAATAATTTTTCATTTACAAATGTAAGAAAAATCTAGAAGGTATTACACGATCGTTACCTGTCGCGTAGTAAATTTAGACAGAAATCACAGTAATCCTGATTTAACTCCTCTGGTAGTTATAATTTTAGTGGTCGTATAAAAATTATTATCGGTTGATATAATTAATTTGGATTCCATTTGTGATCCCATTATAGATTTGGCAAATTATAGCTTGTGGAATTTCAATGTTACCTTTGTTATAATATGTTATTGCAAGACGGTAGTTGCATCTAGTGCTGTAATTAATGAGTCTGAACTGTAACTAGACGATCGTTTTGCGAAATAATTATTTTCTGGAGATGTGATTTTGATAAATGCATATTGCACCTCTGCCAACTATTTATAGTTGGAAGGTGAATAATTATTAGTTTCAGTTTTGTTATTCTTCGTCAAACTATTTCTAAAATATTATGACTACCTTTACTAACAATCTTATACAGGAGTAGGTCTGTGAATAGGATGAATGAATACTTTCAGATCTTTAAAATTTTATGTCTCTACTAAGAAAGTTTCAGGAAGAATAGGTAAAAAGGCAGATAAAATGGTTAACAGATTTGTTTCCCAGTTTAACTAGATTTATTAAAATAGCAGAAAGTATATCGCATGGATTCGAGATAACTTCCACTTGGCGGATTCTCACTTCTCAGGGATTTTATTTTCTTCCTGGATTAATTTAATTCTTTACGAACCAGAAGAACAAGAACTGGGATTAAAAGAAACCCAAACGAGCAATATTTTTCAATTTCTTAGATACTTTCATTTTCAAGGTTCCAATAAAATAATCTGCTGTTCTTTCCAAGTACATACTTACATATTTTGATCCAAATTGAATTTCCTTTATAATTGACGAATACAGGAAAAGAAACGTTGTTAAATGTTCTTAAGATACTTTAAAGACATTTTTTACTTTTCAAAGTCGGTGAAAGTTCTTCAAGTGGAAATTATTTCAGGGAAATCTTTTCAGGGAAATATTTTTTATGCCTAAAAATAAATATTTCCTCCTGCTTTCCAGATTAAACGTACAAAATTCGAAAGTTCTTCTTCATTAAGTAAGGCTTCTCGTTTTAATCAGACTATTGGAATTTTCAGACAATGATCAATAATAAGAGCTCTCCTTTTTATGGAATGTTTCAGACAGGAATCCGGAAAGACTGAAATGTTACGTTTGCATAACTCTATTTTAAAAACAAATTTCAGGTGTAATTGAATTAAAGGAGAGGCTAAATATGCTCTCTCTTATAGCAGGAATTAATTTAGAATGAAATTGATGCACGTAAAATTCTGAGAGTTGGTTGGAGTACTGGTTTGTCCTTCTACTGTTTTAATTAAAGCAATTTGTAAAAGAAGGAAATAGTGACTATTGTTAATGTCCAGGTCCTTAGGTGTGAGAAAGTCTCTCCCGAAGGTTTCTAATCTGGTTCTTCCCAAAGCGGGACAATTACTAATTTTGTGCAGTAATATATTTTCAATTGAAACCGAAACATGACAAAAGTTTTTCTCTTCTCTTTGCCCGAAAGCGTGGTTGTCTTGACTTGGGGTCTTTTGAAATAAAATTTAACATCTTGCATCCACATAATATTATTAGAAAGATGTTTTTCATTTATTATTATTATTCCAAGCAATACTAAGCTCAGTTCAGTAATATTAAAATTCAGAAAAAGACTTTAAAGTATTGTCTAGAATAACGTGCATCAGTAATAATTCATATTAGCGCCATAAAATGAAATATGGAATTTATTCCAACAATCATTCCAGATTTATGTGAATTTGAAAGGTAGGTACGTGCTTCTGTTTTTGTTGTATATTACATTAACAACATCGAAGCAGCAGAAGCTGCCAAATAATGTGATTCATCCAATTTTCTGCTGTCGGTTCCCAGTGTCCGCAGTGTTTACATGAATCATACGTTGACACTAAATTCAAGCCAAATTAATTACCGGTAAAAGCATGCAAGGAATATTTCTCTCATGTAAGCTTTAAATCATCCAAGATCGTTTCATCCGTGCAAATCGTAGTCTGGGAAAATTTTATTCAATAACAGAATTTTTCTAGACGTCCTCCATCCTCGTGACTAAAGCGACCGGTATAGCTAATAGCTACTTGTCAGTCTGTCTCTTGTCATTTGAAAAAATCCATCGACGTGGAAGAGAGATTTCAACGGAAGTAGAATCTGAACATGAAATAGAAGTAATACGCTGCCAGTTTTCAGTTTATAAATCTTTCCAATAAGACTTGTTCGTTAAGCCACGCCAAAAAGTTTGTTCGCACTGGTATAAGATGAATAAAAACGTCCAACGTCCAATACATAAATACATCACACAAGACTCGTCTGATCCACCAACATGTAAATAGGCTAACACTCCAATAAATATACCGGTCGGTGGTTTGAAATAAATTATTGTGTGGAGGATGGTGTGGTGAGTCTAGAAAAGTTGAACAAAGAACAAAGGAGAGTTTATTTTCTCTAGCGGCTGACTTATTTAATTCTTGGAGTGCCAATTTTTTCTGCCCAGCCTACATTTGCCACAGCCAAATCTCCATTTCTCTGAGACATTTGCGGTGATTTCAATTTAACTAAAACGGGAGTAATGGGGCCATTGTCGGAAATAACCTTTGGATAAATGGATTTTAAAAGGATCGATAATTTGAACAACCCATTTAAACTGGTACGTTCTTTCTCCGAGACCTTTTATATTAAACCCTTGCAGGGATTTATAGACACCGGGGGCATATGCAAAGCAGACAGATGAATTTACCGCAGGAAAAACTCAATTTCTCTCTGTAATCGAATATTGAACTCTCCGGGGCTAAGAACTCCTCCATTCCATATATCGTTCTTTTATAGATTTGTTTGTAGAAAAGCGTATGATGTGGAGGATTCATGTGCATGAATATTGAAAGTATATTTTACATAAACATGGGAAAGATAACGCGTCAGGTAAGTAGGTGTATGATACGAAGCGTATCATTTTTGACAACTTGAGGCGCACCTGAAATGGAGTGCACGAGAGGCTTATACCCGCGGGATCGATTTTTAAAATAATATGTGAAAGAGAATTAAATTTCTCGTGCCTGACTTTCTAGTCGAAATTTGAAAGTATTTTCTTAAGTTCCTCATCTTATTCGGTCTTTTGTATAATCCCACCCCCACCGCCTTTTCACTCGACTACCCCAACCATTGCATATTAATGCTACATCACGTTGTGCATGCATATTCATGGTACATCAAGTTTAACTTATCATCGTGTAATAATTAGATATATCCCAGTTAACCTTATCTCCATTTCACGAATCTCGGTAATTATATGTATGTATGCCGGGATGAGGGTACGAATCTTTGGTAACTACCACCCATAATTAGATCACATCTCGCACTGTGATTATTCTGAAATCGGTCACGTGACTCTGATCTAATAGGAATGGCATATTAACGTCCACTTCCGCCTGTCGGTGGCACGAAGTGATCGTACAGGAAGGTCAATTAAGGGCCTTGTAACGGTGCTTCTTGGCCATTTTCTATACTCCTGTTCTATGGGAAATGAAGTTAGATATATTGATATCCTGATTGTGGCAAGTGGATTTGTTCTATATACAATGTAGGTATATTGAGGTGAGAGTTATTTGGGAAGGTAATTTGCGTAGTGTACATAATTTACACAATTACTACCTAGGCAGCAAAAGGGTTTTTTATCGAAAAGGAAGTAAGATATAGGTTCGAAAAAATATTCGGAAAGCTCTCTCGGAATTAGGGCCTATAATTAAGTAACACCCTGTACAAACGAGTATTATAATTTTTGTTCCAGATCAGCTTTTAGGTCATCCTTAACCACTCACTTTCTTACTTCTTTAAGAATGCATACGACGTTCCCAAACGAATTTAAAGTATTACCGTGTTTTATAATTTTTTGAAGTTCGTGAACTCCATTCCCTATCGATCTTGTAGCATGCTCACAGAATTCTGAGTAAAATCATAATTCGATGAAATAAGAAAGAATACTCAGGGCCTGCTCTCATGGCGGTAATGTTTCAAAATACAGGGTGATTCACCATTATTTCTCATCATTTCACCATTACATAATTAAAAAAAATCACTTTTGCTGCCTAGGCAGAAAATGCAGAAAATCATTTTGCTGCATGTCGTCAGTTACGCGTTTTTTTTTCGAAAATCGATCCGAAAATGTGCTGAAAAAATCCAAACGATTTCTCTTCAAGGCACGATCCTGAATTTTTAATCTGCCGATAGGCCAATCTGCTAACAGATTTCATCTAACAGTTGCAAAAGATATCGCCATTCATAATTTAAACCCAATTTTTGTCTAGTAGACTTGGAAAATGAGTGGTTTTATTATTTGATTTGTGTAGCACAATCTTACCCCTACCCCATGTTTTCAAAATGATTTGTAACGTCCAATTTGTTTGTGAAAATATATGTGTAAATATTACCTCTGTATATTTGCCAACACTATTATAGTTGTTTACGTTAATTGTGTTTTAAGCGTGAAACTCGCAAACAAGATTAATTATAAAGAAAAGCAATGCATAATGAAAATCGGTACCTATAAATTTTTGTAGTGTAGCATAGTACAGACTTCATGCTCAATCAAAGCTCAAATTTTTTTGTTATCTACTTGGCAAACTCACGTTGAAAGCATATAAATTTATTTTTGATGTCTTATTTAATACGTGATCGGGAAACACCGTTGCGAGTCTGTCGCTTTGTTATCATCTTCTCTGAGATGATTTCCGACACTGCATGAGTGAAATGAACTTTCACGACAGGTAAATGGAGATATATGCAACATACGAGTTTCATTAAAATATGCCATTCATGGTTTCGGAAATTAATCTGACTCGTGGCATAGATAATAATGTAATAATACCATCAGAAGAGGGATATGTGGATAGAACGTCATTTCCCTTTTACATAATAATAATTATTGATTTCCAAATTCTCTATATTACAACTAAAATACAAGGTGTCTCAAAATTGACGCCCGTGCTCTTCAGATTCGATTAATGGAGCTATTGAAAATAGAGAGTGAAAAATTTTCCGTTTGCTCTTCGTTAAAAAGTTATTGTCGAAAAGATCAAAAATTTACCGTCGATCGGAAGAGGTGGACCCATGCCATGGCCTCCCAGAACGCCAGATTTGGAAAGAAAAAGTTTACCGTGATCCAATTTTGAACGCAGAAGATGTAGTAGCTCGTTTTCATGATGCTGTGGCATTAATAGACGATAATCTTCTACAAGGAGTTTGTGTGTGTGTCTATGATTGCTCGTGCGAATCTTTGCCTTGAATTAGGAGGCGACCTATTTCAACAGATTCTGTGAGAACAAATGAACATCTGCTTTTTTTTTTAAATATCATTAGTTACTTCTAATAAAATTTTCTTGAAATGTTAAATTTTTGCTCTTTTCAATAATAATTTTTTAACGAAGCGCAAACGGAAAATTTTTCACTCTCTATTTTCAATTTTTTTCAGCTCCATTAATCGAATCTCAAGAGCACAGGCGTCAATTTTGAGACACCCTATACAGTGTGTGTCACAGGCATGGTACACCCCCTTTTTTTTCTTTAATTTTTGAGATAATTTTTTGAAATTTGGTACGTCGCATATTCTCGATAGAGCGCACTTTTTAACAGAAAATTGAATTTTTTCCCACATCCGGTTTTTCCGGAAATGTTACCAACTTTTTATTTTTAAACGGGACACTCTATATATTATTATATTTTTGGATTCTATACACTTGTGCGAATCCAACAATACCACATAAGTACCATTTTAAATGTCAAATTTGTTTTAATTTAATTTTTTATTTCTCAATTATAGTGTGACTATTTCGTTTTACTCCAATTGGATCATCTAATGCTAGAAAAATCGAATTTTTGTTCAAGTACTAAATTAAGTGATTTATGGATAAATTATGCGCACCGGAATGATTTTTTGAGCTGGATTAATTTTTTTCAAATGGTACCATATTGGTACCGAGGTACCATCTACTAGTACTCTACTAGCTACTACTAGTAACTGAAATGGTACTTTACCAAGAAAGTAACTAATCTTTGGTGTAAAGTACCATTTCAGTTGTGTTCGTCAGATGCAAAATGGGTTCACCAAAATGTTCCTTATTAACAGCGGATATTATAAAGGCTCATTAAGTTAACGAGCAGATTGCTGTGGCCATTTCTGGAGAAGGTATCGAATTTAAGTGGAAATTTTTTGAGTTTATCTATTCTTGACATGAAAGTAATTACAAAAATGTTAATAAAAGTCATTTGAGGTCGATATTAGCTTCAAAAACAAGCACAGAAATCTGCCCGTTAGCCTAATGAGCCTTTATAATATTGGCTGTAAGAGTACTAGTAGATGGTACCTCGGTACCAATATGGTACCATTTGAAGAAAATGAATCCAGCTCAAAAAATCATTCCGGTGCGCATAATTTATCCATAAATCACTTAATTTAGTACTTTGAACAAAAATTCGATTTTTCTAGCATTAGATGATCCAATTGGAGTAAAACGAAATAGTCATGGCACACTATAATTGAGAAATAAAAAATTAAATTAAAACAAATTTGACATTTAAAATGGTACTTATGTGGTATTGTTGGATTCGTACAAGTGTATAGAATCCAAAAATATAATAATATATAGGGTGTCCCGTTTAAAAATAAATAGTTGGTAACATTTCCGGAAAAACCGGATGTGGGAAAAAATTCAATTTTCAGATAAAAAGTGCGTTCTATCGAGAATATGCGACGTACCAAATTTCAAAAAATTATCTCAAAAAATAAAGAAAAAAAAAGGGGTGTACCATGCCTGTGACACACACTGTATACTCAAAATGGTTTAAAAGCAGCTAAATGTGAGTGTTCCATTCGAGAGAGAGAGTAAAAATCCTGTGAAATGGAAACGTAACTACTACATAAAATTATAGAGTATCGTTACTATTAAGGTCGGAAGCTGCAGTCAAACTGAACATCTTTGGAATGGATAAAAAATAGTATATTATTATTCAACGAGCGGAGAATAATGGGTATTATTCACGAGAACGAAGCGGCTCATGTTGCAACGTCCAAGTGATTTTCCTCACGCGAAAATCATCATACAAAATAATATATTATTTAATACTGTGTGCACCTAAACCTAGATTAAAACAAGACGGCAATGTAGTGCGATCATGCTACTTCGTTTGTAATTTTGCGGGTTAGAAGAAAATCAATTCAACGACAAAATTAAGGAAATTAAGGAAGATGGTGGAATCAAGAAAGAGAAGCTGCAGAGCTTTTTGAGACGCGTCAAAAACAATATGCGATATCTAATTGTTTTTATGGGGGGGGGGGGGGAAGATGTAAACTTCAGCATGATTAGCTTGCAAAATATCAACACTTATTTTTGTAGACCCTGCTTGGAGGGAGAAGAATCCCCAGTACATCTAGCTAAATATCATGCAGTACAATAAAAATGATTCCGTTGCTTGGTGTTTAGAACCAATTTAAATTCGGATCTTCCTTCAGGAAACTGGAGCATGTGAGGAGCTGTGATTACTAGTAGAAGTACGAGATACTTATTAAGTATGCCAAAGTTCCTCCTTATTTTTTTTATTATTATTAATTCAATTAATTTATTTTTGAAATACCATTGTTATAATAATAATAATTTCCTGGACTGAAATCGACGGTTGTAATTTAATTTTGTGACTTTTCTGGTACCTAAGTTTTTTTATGTATAAACCCGCAGCGGTGGCGTATTATTGTGGTTAAGTTTAATAACGACAGACTGTGAGAGCGTAACACTCCAGGCTCGCGATCCGGGAGGGTGATCAAATGCGGTGTTTCTGGAATAAGGGTTGAACCTCCTGTGGATGCCCGGTTATTATCAACATTTGTGGCTTTAATTAAGACTTTTTAATCTAAAGACGCGTATACAAAAAGTAAACCAAATCCGTTTTTAACCCGGGGAGGACGTGGTATAACATTTTCGTGCTTATAAAATGGTTATTACAAACAACTGTATTCAAACGATTGCATACTTCATGGCGACGAAAATTTCGAAATGAGAGAAATCTAAATGAAATTAGGTGACATTATAAGCTATTTTATAATTCCATTAAAAAGTTGGAATTGGAGGATCTTGTCCGAATTAAACGAAATGTTTTGCAATAATTATACCTACTAACTTTAATCATGGAAAAGAGTTATTCTAACAATCTTATTTAAGAGGAATTTCATTTGAAAAACGAAACTGACAATTTTATGAGTGTAGGAAAATATCTACCTAATTTGAAATTTTATGAAACACAATAATAACTGACAAAAGAGGAAAAGCAAAAGAGAGACCCTGCAATTTCTTGAAAATTTTTATAAAAAGAACGAGAACATACCCACCCTGTATTAGTTCCTTTTTATAACAAAAATTAGTTCCTTTTTCATTTTTCTGTAAATCTAAACCTGGAGATATTATTTTCACAAAATTTAATTTGCGTGTAAAAACCCTATGACCCACTTACAAGGTTCCAGTCTGTACAGTAAGTAAAAAATCTTACTTAGAGGGATGTTTAAGTACCTCCTTGTTCTTTTTAGAAAAAGTAAATTTAAGAAATATCTCACATTTTTATTTGTACCTACATACAACGCCTGTCGGGTCTTTACATTACGAGTATTATATTAGTATTAGACGGACCCTTGTCTATTTAGCTATTCTATGATAGATGATCGTGTTGTGGACGTTGTGGAAATGCCGAGAGCCGGAGATTTCCCGTTTGTTGCGTATTTAGTGGATTTATGTCGGCGTTGTTGAGCACATTGGGACTTTGCAAATGAACCATGTACTGCCTTTTCATGAGCACTGCATACAAATTGCCTGAAAATCCATTCAGTTTGGTCTGTATCGCGTCTCTCATATACCGCACCGTGACCTAGTTCTGAATGTGGCGCTTCCATACATACTCCCCGTCTCTTTCGTGTGAATTGTGATAAATATAAATCACGCTGGGAGCCAAACGGGCAGTTTATTTGAAAAAATGATGACACAGGTAATAATAGTACGTGATTTGAGCAATAAATCCATACTAGGGATATAAATTATTGTGGTATAAGTACACTTAGGTGATATTGACCAGTTGCTTTAAAATTTGTGATTTAAAGTTCTGTCTGTCCTGATGTTCAACATAAAAATGGATTGGATAGATCTTTCATTTCAGAAAGTTTTATTGCATCCTGATATCCTGAAATATTGCTTTCTATGGACTATAATTTACAATTTTATTCTTCCCGATGGGGATGAGCTATGCTAATAACTCAACTTGAATTTTATGATTGAATTACGTATTTTGTATTCTGGGACGGTGGTTAAGAAGTAGAACTTTTTAATTTGAAAATGTAAAACTCTGCTAGAAGCTTTATTACGCGACGAAATTAAATTCTAAAGTTTTGGAAACTTTGTTTGCATCAAGTAGATTTAAGCACTTACTAGCTTTATTTGTTAACTTGGTTTAGATTTATGTTATTAATTTTGAAACATTATTAATTAATATTAAATTGTTTGTTCCATGGTCATGGGATTGTATTTTTTCGTTTGGTACTACTAAAACTCAAATTATCATAAAATAAAATAAATTTGTATTTCGGTACTAATTGGAATTTATCCGTCCGAGAGATACTAAATAAAAGCTTAGCAAAAGTTCGAAACTTCTTCTCAAGAATAGTCGTTATTTCCTGCTAAATACAAGTTATACTTATACATCTGCTCCCAGATCGATAACGGTATCCAGTAGCTGCAGCTTCGTTGGATTAAAATTAATGTTCTTCAAAGAAATATTTTCCAAGATCTGAGATTAATTTTGAGACGATGACAATTGAAAAGAGATGAAGACACGAGAACAAAATAGATTATAGATTTTCGTTTATCGTTTTCAGTGTTTCTGCCCACTTTTCCACTGACTGATTCCAAGATTTTCAATTCCGGAGCAAAAAGCTCTCCATTCATAAGTATTTTTAATAGAACAACTCGTTAAAGTTACGCGGAGCTGTGTCAACCTGTATTGATTGATTCATTTTGACCATCTGCTAAGAAGTTGTTAGAATAATAATTAGTTGAGAAGGCTCATTCATAATATCGTCAAAACTTCTTTGCACTACTAAAAGCACTACTTTGCTTCACAGGGTCATTAAACAGATTAACAACAGATTAACAGATTAACGAGAACAGAAAGTTGGTTTGAAAAAAATACTAGAGGTTTTTGAGCAGAATATGAAATTTCAAATTGAGGGGGGGGGACACCTCTACATAAATACTTTTGTTGATTAGCGTTCTACTCTTCCGGAAGGAAATTCTTATACATTTAGCCTATTTGATCCGATAACTTGTGAAGAAATCGTGGATAATATTGTGTTGCCTAAAGGTCAATAGTAACTTCTCTTTATTTAAAATGCATTGCTGGGTCTTCTCCAGGGGATATACACGCAGAAAAACTTATACATAGTTATGGGCTTATGGGCTCACTAAGTACTTATACCCACTTATTTTTACGTAATGTAATTTCTGTTTTATCATTTCCAGATCCCTACCCCAGCGAGCCGTCGGCGCAAAGATATGAAGAGCTGTGCGGCGGTGGTGGCGGCGGCGGCGGTGGCGGCGGCGGAGGAGGAGGAGGCGCGGGAGGACCTGGCGGATACGGCGAGCCCTTTGGGACCGAGGCATATCGCAAGGGGGCGCCGCCATCCCTACCCGACTACCGTGATCAACGTGCACCCTCGTTCCAGCAGCCCGGTGCGGTGCTGATGGTGTATGGCCTCGATCCCATTCGCACTAACGCCGACAAGCTTTTCAACCTGATGTGCTTGTATGGAAACGTCGCCAGGGTGAGTGTGCGGCTGGTTACCTGCTTGGGTTTCAGAAGTTTCCCAGCTTCTGGCGTTCATTCCCATTCAGCTACTGTAGTAAAACTTTATCGAAGTATCTATTTGAGGTCCTTTTCGATTGATTATTTTGCAATCAAGAGTTAAAGTAGTCGGTAGTGTAGGTAGTAAACTTGAGAGTATCTGACTGTCGGTTTTTGCAGTTGCATAGAAATTTTTGAAGTACATGGAAGTTAAACACAAAGTTCGTGAAACTTGCTGGAATAAGAAAACTTTTCCTGCAGTTATTTTAATTCAATAACTCTGAACTCTTCTCGCTACTGTTCTCAACTCGAAACTAGTTCTCAACTTTCAATAAAATTTATGCAATAACATTTATACAGTTATTATGATTAAGATAAAAGTAATTTTTTTAAGTTCTTTTTGACAGAGATGGGAAAATACTAAGTTTCAAAATTTCATTTGAATTTTTTTAATTGAGGGTATAGGAATAACGTAGTGGTGCCAAACAGCTTCAAAAAACTTACACGATCGTGTTTTTAACTGACATGATAAGATTCACTAACCATTCTCATATCACTAACTTTGCAATTTCATGTTGAGGAGGATCTAAGTCTCAATACATGTGATATAGTGCGGTTCGTGTGACTTTTTTTCTAAAAAATAAGCTAATTCATATTGCTTGCTTGCGAGAAAAGATCTTTTTCAAAATTTTAGAAACATTTTTTCTTCTAAATTCGTTGTTTATCAGCAGTATTGCCTAACTAAAGCCTATTATCGGGAAATTTCAGATATTACGGTCATTAATTTAGAAAATAAAAGAAGAGGCGGGTGTGGTGTAGATTAAGAGAACTTTTTGAAAAAAATATCTTCCCACTATATGGTTAAAATCAAAAAGTTTTATAACATTTTTTGTTACGTTTTTGTTCACCACTACACTCTTTGGTGGCCCAAAACATAAATTTTTAGAAACATCCATCATCAGATTTACATACCTACCAGAGTTGTCAATGGAACCAAAAACCTTTTTTTTTTGGACTAATCCTGGGGAACTTATATTTATTATTTAGTATTTTTAGACCTCAGTATTCATTTTGCAACTTTTTATTCTAGATAAAGTTCCTTAAATCGAAGGAGGGAACCGCGATGGTGCAGATGGGCGACGGTGTCGCGGTAGAACGGTGCGTGCAAAACTTAAACAACGTGACAGTAGGTCTGACAGGTGCAGCGCCGCTGGCGCATCAGAACAGCGAACATGCCAATGTTGGGGAACATAAGCTTCAGCTGGCGTTTAGTAAACAGCCCTACCTGAGTGAGGTGACCAATCCCTATCCACTGCCAGACAAGTCGCCCTCTTACAAGGAATACGTCACCAACAAAAATAACAGGTTCATGAACCCGGCCATGGCCAGCAAGAACCGCATTCAGCCGCCCAGCAAGGTGGGTGGTTATTACTATAATAAAAACTCTAATAGATAATTGAATTAGAATTGAGTTATTATTTTTATAATCTCTTTTTAGATACTCCACTTCTTCAATACACCTCCTCAAGTGACCGAGGCTGAACTGATCCAGGTGTTCAACGACTATGACGTGGTACCACCAAAAGCCGTCAAGCTATTCCCGATGAAATCAGAGAGGTCCAGCTCTGGATTGCTGGAGTTTGAGACAACAAATGAGGCGGTGGCGGCCGTAATGGCCTGCAATCATGCCGCCATCGAAAGTCCAGGTAGGTGTAATCTATTCTCACCTTTAGTCGGGGTATCAAAGGAATTAATCGCAAGCACTTGTTGGGGGTTGTAATTAATAGTGCTTAATTCCAAATGTAGAGATATTTATAATTTGTGATTGTGAAAAGATGTCTTTTCCATTTTTTAACTTCTTGGTTTTTAAGCAGAAAATGAGTTCAATTTTAAGAAACTTGTGAAACTTGTGTATACTTTAAAATTATGCTCTAGTTAGGAAGTTGGGAGTGGGGAATTTCCCTCAATATTGGTTATAATAAAAACCTTTAAGCAACATTCGAGGCAACATTATTAAGAAGTGGCTTAAAAGTTCTAAAGGTATTTTTTTATTTTGTTTGAGCTGCACTTAAAAAAAATAACTTAATAAAATTAAATTATGTAAATGTAATATGAAAATACATAATGTTTATAATTGTAAAATTCTAAATGAATCATTTGTCATTGTAAGCAAATTGATAGTGACTCCTGACTTGGAAAAATAAATGGAAGTGCTGCTTACTGAATTATTAATGCACTATTAAAGTTGAAAATCATGCAAAGTAACTGTAGAGAAGTGTCAGAGAATTCAGAAGATGTTACCTACATTTTATATGAAGAACTCCAAAATGCCCTTAGCAGTAATATATACACTCCTACTCTTGATAACTAAAATCGTTAAAGGAGTAGGAACTCCAGGTCATTAAGTGTGTTGTGGCCTTCTTTAGGATTATGGTGGTCAAGAGTTGTGAGACCTCAATATAAAAACAGCTTATTTAATATGTCCGGTAATTCCCAACCGTTTGTGAATACATAATTATGGGATTTCTATTAAAAATTGAACCTCCTTTTTAAAATTGATGTTCTGAAAAAGCTATTTGCCCATAAGATACAGAATTTTTCCTGGTTTAAAGGGACTGGCTTTACTAGCTGTGAAGTATTCAAATAAAAATGGGTGTGAATAATAATTATGCCCTCTCACTATACAGGGTGTCCGGAAATTATGAGCAAAAAATTAAGGGGGTGATTCTTCTTGATGAAATATTGCCAAAAGTATCTATAATTTTTTTTCGAAAACTCAAAAAGAAGAAAGTTATAAGCCTCCAAAGTTGATTTTTTTAAATGAATTATCAAAGACCTGTCAGTTTCACAATGTATTGAAATTTTTATAAGACGAGATCACAATGTTTCAGTCTGCACCTTTTCAAATTTTGAATGAATTCATCAAAATAATTCAACATCGAATAGTTTAAAAATTTAATTAGATAAGGATTTTAAATAAACCAATTTTGGAATTCTACTTGGAAAACTTCTTGAAGTCTGGGTACATGGTTACATCTAAATTTGCATTAGATTCCTGTTGATATTGATTAATAATTGGTGGGACCCGGGATAAAACCCCAGATTAGTTAATTTAAAAATATTCCACAGCTGTTACGGCTTCGGCTTCATAACTTTTTGTCAATAAAATTTAATAATTTGTAAGGAAAGTTTTTTGTCACTGTGTTTGTTTTAATTTGACCTTTTTTTAAAAAATAAATAACAATACCAGTGTCATTGAAAAAGGCTTTCCTTATTGTTATTATTGTTATTATTAAAATAACTAATATGATAAATTTGTTGTATTATTTCTAGGAACAAAATTCCCCTTCATAATGAAGCTGTGTTTCTCATCATCACGCAGTATGACCATCCGGAATGGAGACAACAATTCATCAAACAATTCGGATAAGCGTACAGAGGATAATTAAGATTTAACCATCTCCCATATTCAATTAATACATATCCCTTTCCCCTATATCGTCTCAGAGCTTATGTTGAAATTTAAGTTCTTGTACTTATAATTTCTCAGTTTTGTCATACATGTGAATCTCTGAAACGAGTTCTGCAATGATGCTCGTATTATTTGCAGAGAATCCATACAATTAATGAGAATTCCCAAAGTTCATTTTGTTATGTTGATCGATTCAGAAATTGAGTTGAAAACTATTAGCAGGTAGGTTAGGATTGACGTTAGTTAATTGTTAAATTAAACTTTACATGAGATTTGAACTTGTGCAAAGTTTTAAAATTTTTATTGCAACGATTTTAGATCTAGTGACTTTAATTGTAGGCTATTTATCGTTAAAAAAGTTATTCCTCTCACTTCCATTCTCTAAGTTTTTATTAATTTATATAATGTTTAAATTAGGCTGAATAAAAGAGTCTGTTCACATTGAAATTTGCGCTACATTAACATGCAAACAATTTTTTTTTTTTGAACTTTTCTGTATATATTGGTTGTATAAATTGATGGTTCACTGTTTTTTCTTTATCTGTGTACATAAGTCATATATAAGTAACAAGAAGTCAATATTTTGCACTTTAGGTAAAAATTATTAACGCTTTACTCTGTAAGTTCAACTAAGCAAATAAAAGGCTACATATTATTATATTAGAGAAACATATCAAAAGTATATCACTCTTCAAAATGGACATATATTTTTTCTGTCATACGATGTTTACAAATTCTAATGTTTTATATTTCTCATAGACTCCAAAAGATTTTTATAGCAAGGAACTATGATCCTATTTTCCTATATTTTTACCAAAAAATAATCATACAGATAAGATCTTCAAATATTCACGTTATATCATCATCCATTTTTGTAAGCTGCATCGGTGGCATCACACTGGAAACAGAAGTAGCTTCTTTTCAAAGCCAAAAACTTATAAGTCCGAATAAATTAATGATAATAAAAGTTCCGAAATTTAAAAATAAGTACTGAGATAAAGTTTTGAATTTATCATTGGTGATACAAGCAAATCTTCAACGACCATATAAAAAAGAATATTTTTTGAATCCTCATATTTTCGAAAACTTAATTTAATTGACCAAAATGAAAACATAACTTCGATATGAAATATATTAACTTATAGAAACTCTTCACTCCCATGGAATGACCTTATAATAAATACAATTATTATTATTATAATGGTGGTTTTTAGTTTGTTTAATATTCTTGTGTAACCAACGATAATGATCAGTAATTGGTACAAGTAAACTCAGACTAATTATTTATATTTTTTAATCTAACTATGTATAAGTACCAGGTATTTCTGGTACCATTGATTATCAATTATTGCTATACGAACTGAACTAGGGCCTGTTAATTAATAAGTCTTGTGTTGCTGCCACGTTGTAGACTTTATTTTACATTTTTATCAAAAATGCTAAATAACCAAAGTGTGATCAAAAAGATTTCACTCCAAGTGGCCTGTAAGCTTGAAAAGATACTGCTTAACTTATTTGTATTTTAATGTCTGCAAACTGTCTCTCTAGATGCTGCTTGACAGAGCTGTGAAATTTAATTTTGTTGGTGCATTATCGATAGTGAAAAGATATTTGGTTGCTTACAGGTCAGCATGATTGAGTTTCTTTGTATTGCACGATATAATAAATAACTTAGTTTTAAATGTCTTCCTGCATGAGGGTTCCATTTTAACGGAACCTAATTAACCGAAACGTTAGACTGGGACTCGGCATGCTCATTTTGATGTCAATAGTGTTATAGTATTTATGTGTGACTAATTAGATCAAACGTGCAATGCTAACACATTCATACATCGCTATAACAATGCCAAAACTTTTGGAATATCACGTATTATACTGTTATAAATATGTTAGTCGGTGGTAAAAAGTATATTGAGGAATATTTTCAAAATTGCCTTTCAGATGTCTCATCTGCAGAATCTGAGATGTATGCAATTTAAAGCTATGTGTCGAATATAATCATCTGTGTACAGGATGATTCACGGAGATGCTCTTTGTGGATTGTCTTTTAGTTAAAGCCATTTTATCGAGTCTTACACTATTTTTTTTTTGTGACGACAAAAACTAACTATTGATTTTTCATCTTTATTACTTTTGTTACATAAGTTGTTCAAGTGATAATATGAAAACTTGTTTATTATAATATTATGATTAATTTTATAAATTTTGAGTTCTAATGATCCATCGAACAACCTTTTTGAATACACCAAAATTGTTGAAATTCGTGCAACTTGGCTGTGGGTATTTATGTTTATGTTTTGTTATATTAACTCTTACTCATAAATACCCAGAATGCTCAAAAGTGGTTATACTAGTGTAGCAGACTCTATAATTTGACTCCATGTGTAATAATGTTCTTGTGATATGTATAATATAAATAAATGGGTGTTAACTGTCAAAATGTACAGTTATCAGATGCAACAGTTATCAGATAGTTATTTGTTATTTCAATTATGATGGTTTCTCTAATTTTATAAAGATAATATTTCTAATTAATTTCGATAAAGTGTCCCGAAAATGGTTCTTTTCAAGCCTAGACAGTTGTGTGGAGAATACTCATAAATAAGAATAGTTTGAAAAATCCTCTTTTTAGGAGATATTAGTTTCAAGTACCTAAACAGCCTCAAGGTATGGCCCTGATTACTTCTTATTTTATTGAAGAAGTATTTCCAATTGCTGGCTTGTGTAACTCTCTCTGCACTGCAAATGCCAGTTTTGATTGTCGATTACTTAGCAGTATGAATAATATACCTACCTGATTATAAATAAAAAAATCCAAGAAACTTTTTATAACATTGAAAATCGGTCTACAATGAATGTAAGAAAATTTAAGTTTGTAAAGTTGCACACAAGATGGGAGAACACCAAAAGTTACAAATGTAAGTATGAATTTGAGATAATTAATGGTTTCCATTTATTATTTTTATATAACAATAATAATTGTAGATTTTAGCGAAGCAATAATAATTATTATGTTTGTTTAAAAAAGACATATCACTAAAGATGATCTAGAAACTTTGTGTTAATTTTGGAAATGGCAATAACATAGTGTTTACTGTTAAGTAATGTTGTGTGGGGGTATGTATTAAAAATTTTATTATCTGAAGAATGATCGTTTTTTTTGTAATTAAAATATATTATTTTGTTACTTCAGATACATGTTGAAATTTGTTTTTGTTAATCTGTTGATGTTTAAGAAGAATTTTGGTTGATTTTTTAAAGTACCTGTAACTTTTTGTACCTGGAGGTAGCCGCGAGTAAGATTGTTTATTTAATAAACAATGTAGAATAACTTTAAAATTTAGTGGACATATCTGAATTTTGCAATTAATTTTTGAAAGAAAAACAACATTTGTTTGAATTATAATAAATGGAAAGGTTAGTTATCCCAATAGTATTGCCAATGTTTGAGTTTATAAAAGACATAGAATAGTTCATATCACATAGTATTAAATAGATGTATTCTAGCTGTTAGTTTGATAATTAATAAATTAAATTTTCATCGAAGTGCAGTTGTTTGAGGGCGGGAAGTTTCGACCAAACCTTGGCTATAACCTATTCCAATTCAATGGACCAAAAGGACGTAATATTGCGATTTATCAAGCAACTGCACATTGTGATAGCTATAGTAAGTCTTGTAGCGGATGTACGAGAAATTTATCCCTGGGAAGTTTATATTAGTCAAGTATTTGATCGATAAACAGAGACATATTTTATTAATTGACTAGCAAAACATAATTACCGATGCACTTTGATGCTCCTGCAAATATTAATAATAAATTAACTCCTTCAACAGTTGATTCTGCTACATGATAAGATTAGATCCTAATCATTAATATTTACGGCTCAACTCTGTGATCTCATATTTTAATGTAACAAAGATCACGTTATTATAATCAAGAATAATAATTTTGTTAATTGCCTTTCAATTACTTATCACTTCTTGTAACAAACAAAAGGGCAACATAAATTTTAATAAATTTTGGGAGGTATAGCTAGAATACATGATATCTTTGAAACTCTGACACCCTTTCCTATATAAGCTTCCCTCAGGTATATGATTTAGATATTGGTGACCATTTCATAACAGACAGGATTATCATTGATTATTCCTTCCGATATGTCGATCCTTACTTTCATATTTTTAAATTTACATATCATTGTAATGCATAATCAATGAATAATCGGTACTTTTATTCTATGTGTGTTTTTCGTTACATAGTGTCTCGTGACCTATTATATAATATATCTTATTAATATATGTCGTAAAAAACATTAGTTGAGTCAATTATCTGTGCCTATAGCAGTGGTAGTCTTTCTCTGTCTATCACACTTATTTTAACTCTATCTATTATTGTTTCTCTCTGTGTAGTGTTCAAAGTTATGTACAAAGAATTTGGAAAATGTGAATTGTGTAGAGTGTCTTGACTTGACGGGATGAAGCAAAGCAATACTGTGAGTGGGTTGGAATTATTATGTTACAATAATTGGATATTATCTACTATGATGGGTACTTCTCAGACTTATCATTGCGTGCGTGTGTGTGTTCCTTTCTATTTCTGTATTTATTCCATAATTATTGTTGTTTGTTGTTATCGATTTTTATTTTATATGTTGTTATTTGTTGATAAGTAAGTAATTTAAATCACAGAGGGAAACAAGACACATCATATACCCACAATTCCACAATGCTTACACGTTCAAAAATACATATACATGCGAACATACATTGACAAAAAAGACATTAAACACAAATTTAGAGTTTTAAGTAAATGTATGTATTTTCCGATGCTGTGTGTATATAAATTATATTTAAATTTTATTCAAAGTATTATATATACGCGTTATTGTATGCCAAATGTTTGCTAGTGTTCTATACTTGTAGCTGATTGCCTATTTTGTTTTAACTCTATCTCTCTATCCGATCTTTCCACCTCGACAGGAAGGTCGGTTGTTACAAGTGTAGGACGACTAGTGTCAGTATTACTGAAGTCAATTCATTTTTTCAATTAGAATGTAAATAAGTTATAATTCCCCGCTGGAATAAGTAAATTACTTAAAAAATTATATGTGTTTTTGAACTGTAAGGAATCCTGCTTCCTTATTTATTACAAAGAAATCTACAAAAAGATTATGTGGAATGAATTAGGTTGATAACATTGAGAGGTATCAAGGAATTTTTAATGAATTTTCACTTCTTAATACAGGTGACTGGTTAACTATTTTCCAGCGAGTTTATTTTGAAAAAAAAACGGGGTTTTTCAAGAAATACTACGGCAAGTTATTTTTGTGTAAGGTAGCAGTGTATCAAATATTGTGAGGAAGGAATACAATTTGGTAAACGTGTTTCTACATTGCTCATAATAATTGTGTAGGTATTCGAAAATAAAACCTTCTACAACAGAGCAAGCAAGCCTTTATACAGGGTGTTTGGTAACTGGATAGCTAAAAAAGACTGTCATAGGAAATGTCCCCATGATTGTGATAAAGGCCGCAATAAAAATATATTTGAACTGGAACAACAATTTTGGAAATATTTTCTAAACGAGACCTGATCTTGAAAAACGTTATTCTTTGTTTTTGTCTATTTTAAACTTTTTATACACCCTGTATAAAAAGTTTGAGCTATGATAAGGACTACTCTTAAGATCTTGGCCTAAGAAATATAACTTTTTCTTATTCCAATTCAAGGAACACCTTTCTGAACAAAGGGTTCAATGGGAAAGTCCATAAAATATGTCCTCTAAAACAATTTTGTCACAATATTTCTTTCACTCTGAGTCATGTTTTCTGCAAACTGCTAATAAAACGTTTGCTTATGGTGTAAAATTAGGGGTTCCAAATGTTTCGGAAAAAAGTAAGATAATTTTCAACTCTAGCAGCCATGTCTGCTGCAAATGGCATACGGGTAAATAATTCAGGTATGTATTTGATCGAGTTACAATAATCCGTCGTTAAATGTCTTGGTTATGGTGCAAGTAGACCAGTGCTTTTTTTTTTTGTAATCAATAATCCTTTTAGTAGTGGTTGAAGTTATTTTAGCTTCAACCCAGTCCAAACAGGATGGAATTAATGGTGGAAAGGTTTCACATTTATGTTGCTAATATTACTTACCAATGATATAAATTTTATAATAACTGAAGGGGACTGTTCTAGGTTACAACCAATCAAGAAGGAAAAAAATAATCAACTTCTAGAAGAAACCAAATAATGTGTAATAAACGCTCTGTATTTTCATAAAATTTTCATTAAAAATATAAAATTGAAGTGTATTTTTTTACCACAGATTGACTACTACAATTCTATAAATGTTTTAGAAAACTGGACTCCACTTAAGAGAAAAGTAATACAAAAACCTAATGATAATGGCAAACGATTTGATAAATTTAATTGCCTTCAAAGTCATAAACAATGTTAAAAAAAAAATTTTTGAAGAAAATTCTGCGAAATTAAAATAAATCTATTTTTCATGCAATTAGGTACTTATTGCAGGAACAATTAACTACTAAAAGATAGAAGATATTTTCTTTAACTAGTGAAACACTTTTATGTTTATGCGCCATTCTGTCTTGATTTCAACAGGGTATAGGGTGATTTTTAAATTATTTTGTTTTTATAGTACTTAATAATTTTTTTGTGAAAGTAACCTCAAGAATAACCCCTTGAATTTTTGGTTCGCAATTTCTGGACACACCTCTACCTGAAGTATGTATTCTTTATACAGGGTGATTCAAAATTCAATGCAAAGATTTTAAGGGCGTATTTACCAACCAAAAATAAGAAGTTTTTTTCATATAATCGTATGTCCTAACTTGCTTCGTTTTCTAGATACAGGGGGTAAAATTTTGAAAAAAAAAATAGATTTTTTATTAATTACTCAAAAACCTTTCAGCCGATTTAAATAAAATTTGGTAGGCTTATTTGTCGTTATAAGAAACTTCCTTTGATGGGAATAACATAAATTTATTAATTCCAGTGGCGTCTCAGGGGGCTACCTACTTGAAACTTATAGGTAAAATTATGGTACGCCACTGCTCTTTTGACAATTTATATTTTTGTTTTAGATTAAGCGGTCAATAACTTTCTTGCCTCCTGAGCTTTACTCGTATCTAGCTTTTTTTCCAAGAAAAAAATCAAAATCTGTGCCAGGCCCTATTAAAACAAATAATAAATTCACATCGATTATTGAGATTCATTTAATTTAATTCAGGTAGCCCCCTGAGACGCCACTGAAATTAATAAATTCATGTTATTCCCATCAAAGGAAGGCCCTTATGACAACAAATAATCCTATAAAATTTTATTTAAATCGGCTGAGAGGTTTTTGAGAAATTGATAAAAATTGTTTTTTTTTTTTATTTTACCCCCTGTACTTATCTAGAAAACGAAGCAAGTTAGGACATATGATTATATGAAAAAAACTTCTTATTTTTGCCTGGTAAATACGCCCTTAAAATCTTTGCACTGAATTTTGAATCACCCTCTGTATTCAAACCTTATAAGGAACTCTTGAGATGTCTGTTTCTGGCTGCTGATGGCTGGTTGGTGATTCATTTATTCACATTTTTAATAAATTAATAGCCAAATAATGATTAAATAATAATAATAAATAATAGCCAAATAATAATAAAGCCTTTAAAATATGTCAGGAGTGTAGGTAATGATGAAATCAATCATAGTAAGTGTATATTTAATTTAGTACAATGATTAGTAGGTACATTATAAATTTTAGTTTCCATTATAAGAAAAGGTTTCACACTAGATATGGAATTACCTTTCGTAATCAATTTTATCAATTATTATTCTCTACACCAGTTATCAAGTTATAAAACATGCAAGTACAAAAATAATTTTTAAAGTCATTTAAAATTATACTTTTAGAATATCATGTTGTCTTGTAGACTTTTTTACAAGAGCTCATACAACGTACTGCATAACCAGACTATCTACATTAATAACCAAAAGTCAACTCTAAAATACAATGAAATTAATTAGTAAATGATAATAATTATTATTAACATAAGGTAAATTGTTTGAATATAAGTGATAAAAAATATTACAATCTACAAGGACCTTATCAAAAAATAAAGTTTAAACCATTAAGAAAGGGACAAAAATAATGTAGCCTTAATATTTACAGTGTAACAGTAACAACAAACAAATTTAAAACGTATTAAGTACAAGATTACAAAAATTTATAACGGTTTTCCCGTAATGTACAATAACCGACAAGCCTAAAAAATCTGTAATTCCAATTCAACTCTCTTCATATAAAATGGTGGGTAACCTTGTATTAATTTATTTTTGTAAATCTAAATATCAAAACAATATTTAGTTACATTTTAATTATTCAAGTATAAATGTTGTACCTAAATATTACGTACACATTGTTATTCTAATTAAGAAATACCAAAACTAATAATATTAATTAATTTATACCGGGGGCTGATGGATCTGCCATAGAAAAAGTAACTCCCTTCAAACAGTAAACCTTTTGGAGTAGTTTAGTAGTTTAAAATACTACTTTACTTTACACAAGAAGAATACTTTCATTGTTTTCTTAACCTGCTCTTAAAACCATGTGTTATAATAAAAATTTCTTACTTGTGCAACAGAGCTCTTCGGATAATAATAATGATCGTGATTCTTGTAATCACTATAACTAATCAAAAAATAAATTGTAAATTATGTTGCAATTTTTTAAGGAAATAACTATGTTTATAAAAAATATGCTGTAGGTACATAACGTCATGATTTGTAATAGCACATTAATTATAGATACAATTAAATATAATGACAATAACTATAATAATAATTTGCATAAACAAGCAGAATTTTACATTTTCCACTTTCACAGATACAGTGTGTTCAAATAAAACTCTTATAATGCAACTCTCAATTCCACTTGTTCATATAAAACTGGGACAACTTCTTTGCTGTGTTTGTGGCTTCCAGTGCAAAAGAAAATTTATCAACTCAAAAAAGAATGTGATTTTAATTTTTTGAACAACAAAATAGACACCAGGTGGAAACCATGGAAACATTGTTCAATTTGAAAGCAACATTTATCCCAATTTTATTTGAACAAAACTGTATAATCGAAGACAAAGATATTTCACATCCTTCCTTATATCACACGTTATGAGTATTGTACTATTTTCGGCTTTTATACTTCAGGAATTTTTGTTTTTTCATCCTAAAGGCAAATAGGAGTTACTTCCCAAGGGCTCATCAACTCATAAAAATAAGACGCATTTTCACCTTATATATGATCGAACACTGCATAAGTGTTCAAAATCATGTCAAACTGACTTCTCAACATTTCATTCTGTTCAAACATTTTATCCAAAACTTCACCATAAGCACGCCTTTATTATTGCGACTTTTATGAGCATCAAAGTTGAGTATATAAAATAAAGTCATAAATAAAAAAGTGACTTCAATTATTTACAGTGACGGATATTGACCAATCAGGAATCGACTAATGCTTTTATCATGAACATATTGCGGTAAGACAGTTGCAAAAATTAAATAAAAGTGAAGAATTTACGTAATACGTGGAGCATCTTTTAAATTTTATTAGCAAAACCTACTCTCCCTTGAAGTGTTGGATAAAAATATTGTAGGTATGGCAAGTGTGAGCAAATGTATGTTATCCACTTAGACGTAAATGTAGTTCACTCGGGTCATACGGCCGCCTGAACTTAATCATCTGCTTTGATAAAATACAACTTTTCCCACTTGTGTACCATAAATAGCTACTCTTTCCATTTTAAATATAGCAGCCTGGGAAACAAATGTAGGTATTTTAGGTCTTATTTAATGGATGATTATTAAATTAGGAAGTTACAGTGTAGAACTTCCATTAATTCAATTTCTAATTATATTAAATTCAAAACTTTGAACACTATTCAAGGCTCATTTTTAATTGCTACTTAAAAAGTTTTTGCATTGACACAAAGTTAATTCTATAACTTTCCAACTTTCAACTTTAATTTCATTATGGTAATGATTTGGATTTTAATTTTCTTAGGGTTGATAATAATTTTTTTATTACCTGCTAATATAGGAGATGTATTAGCTATTTTTCGATAAACCTAAAAAAAAATTATCTCAAAAAATAATTCCCACAGTTTTATGATAATTGATTCAATATATTCAATTTTTTTCGCCAATTCGCACTACTTTGATGCCTGGTGTGGAGCAGCAAAAGTGATTTTTTGGGAATTATGTAGGTAATTGGCCAAGTTACTAAGGATATAACAGGAAACTGTGTGTGTCACAGGCATGGTACACCCCCTTTTTTTTTCTTTATTTTTGGAGATAATTTTTTGAAATTTGGTACGTCGCATATTCTCGATAGAGCGCACTTTTTAGCAGAAAATTGAATTTTTTCCCACATCCGGTTTTTCCGGAAATGTTACCAACTTTTTATTTTTAAATAGGACACCCTATATATTATCATATTTTTGGATTCTATACATTTGTACGAATCCAACAATACCACATAAGTACCATTTTAAATGTCAAATTTGTTTTTATTTAATTTTTTATTTCTCAATTATAGTGTGCCATGACTTCAATTATGTTCGTCACAGATGCAAAATGGGTACACCAAAATGTCCCTTGTTAAGAGTACTAGTAGATGGTACCTCGGTACCAATATGGTACCATTTGAAAAAAATGAATCCAGCTCAAAAAATCATTCCGGTGCGCATAATTTATCCGTAAATCACTTAATTTAGTACTTAAAAATTCGATTTTTCCAACATTAGATGATCCAATTGGAGTAAAACGAAATAGTCATGGCACACGATAATTGAGAAATAAAAAATTAAATAAAAACAAATTTGACATTTAAAATGGTACTTATGTGGTATTGTTGGATTCGTACAAATGTATAGAATCAAAAAATATAATAATATATAGGGTGTCCCATTTAAAAATAAAAAGTTGGTAACAGTTCCGGAAAAACCTGATGTGGGAAAAAATTCAATTTTCTGCTAAAAAGTGCGCTCTATCGAGAATATGCGACGTACCAAATTTCAAAAAATTATATCCAAAAATAAAGAAAAAAAAGCGGGTGTACCATGCCTGTGACACACACTGTATTCAATGAATTTGTTTCACGCTCAACCACTTCTACTTAGAAATTTCAACCAGTAGAAAAACAATGGTTCTCTGTGTGGTGAAATCGATTCATTTTTACGGAAGTTATAATAAACAAGTGAAATAATAATTTTCCATTTTCACAGCAACTTACCTTCTAAACGGCTAAAGATATGGGAAAACCCTATACCTTAACTTTTCAAGCGGCACCCTATCGTGAGGATAAAATGTTTATTACAGAGTAGTGAAAATAGGTAATCAGATTTTTCATCACCCTGTATAAAAATTTAAACCTTCATAATAGGATTCTACTTCTAGGAAAAGTTACGATAAGGACATGTAAACCGTTTTCCCATATCTCTCGCCGTTTTCAAGATGAGTTGCTTTGAGAATAGGAAATTCTGAGTTTATAACTTCCGTAAAAATGAATCAATTTCAGCATAAGGAACACCATTGTATTTCTATTGGAATTCCACGTATCACAAGATAGGGGGTGCCATTTGAAATTCCAAAGTGGTGGGGAGTGAGAGGGTGAAACGTAAAATTCATTAGGAACCATTTTTGAATTTCACTCTTGATATCTAAATTGAGGCTTTTTTTTCAAACAAAAATTTACTCGTGAAAAACCCTTTTGGCTGCATCAGCGTTTTTGGAATTGCTACAAACAATTTCTGTATTTCTTTTTCATATTATGCACTCAAAGCTCAAAGTATTAATTTGCAAAAAAAAAAGGTTACATTGATTAACATCAAAACCAGCAAATGTGGAATTGTCACCAGAATTTTTTTTGAGAAAGTAATGATGAAGAAAGAAGCTTTTTCGCTGGCTAGAAATAATTGCTTGGTTCTCTCTGATTAACATCAAAATCTCAGAGGTTTCTTGTCTGAGCTCTCATTAAAGTATTATATGATTTGGTAAATTATTATTGTCAATGGATAAGAATTCAGAAGAACAAATAAGTTTATATTATTTATAAGAGCTGATGAAAGGGCAGGAAGAACCTTTTTTAAATTTAGAAAATATGGACTTGGTAATATGGACTTCCCATAAATATTGGAAAATTTACTATAGTTGATCGCTTTTGGAATTTTCTTTTAAGATTTAAGGAATCTTACAACCCAAGAAACCCAACACTTTTAAAGCATTCTTCTAAACTGCACTATTCCTCTATGTGACAATTCAAATGCAAATAAATCCAAACAAATAAAATGTAATTTTAGATTAACGGCAATGAAATTGTATTAAATTTGTATTTCTTAAATTTATCAATCCAACTTTGAAATTGAAGTTGAAAAAGTATGAAATATGTTAATTTATTTAAAAAATTACTTTAACCGCACAAAGGCGTGTTAATTAATATCATTTTAGTATACGTCGACAATATCGAGAATTGCCTGCAAAAATCTCACATCTAATTTATATCTTTTAAAATTGCCGATTTTTTCATTTAAGTATTTTTTCTGATTATTCCGATTATTGGTCCTTGCGTCTTGCAAATGAATTAAAATTATTAAACATACCTAAATGAATATTTTGTTAAAATCTTGTATTGCTATTATTAATTAAGCGATTTAAAGTCTCACACCATGACTTTCGCATGTCAGATTCTTGCATTCAACGCTTCAATTTTCATAAAAACCACTTTTGTCCAGCAAAAGTGACAAAAATCTTATTTCCTTAGATATATTCAACAATATAAAATCTTCTCTAATGTTTTGTGGAGCGAATTACATAGTGCAATAACTATTTTAATTGTTTAGGAAAAATCTTCTACAAGAAGTGATATGTTAGACGAGAGGAGAGAACCTGCATTGATAACTCATGAGCCCCTCTCTAGATCTCGTCCGTTTAGATTGCGATTTTGCAGCGGAGGTCTTTGACTTTCCTCTTGACTTTCCGCTTGTGCTTCTAGAAGTTTCAGTTTTCGATGTTTTTCTGTAAACGTGTAAGATTTTATTTTTGGTTTCGTAAATTACGATAAAATTACTTACTGGCAATTTTAAGCATTATCACCCCCCACCAGATAGACCAGCCCCATCCGACAAGACAAAACAAGACAGTAAAACATTGTCCGATTCCTATTATAATATTTATCAAGAATGATCCGATTCTTGGTCTTGGTCCGTCCTTTTGGGAAAACCTTGGCTTTCCCAGACATAAACAAAAAATCCCGCTCATAATTGTTCCTGAAATTTGATGCAGGTAGGTTAGCACGATTAGATCTAATGGTGTCATTAATACATTACCTAATCCGGGAACAATTACATTTAAGACTAAACAAAACCATGCCAAACAAACTGGAAGTACTGGTATTGCTCCCCGCATTGCTGAAGTGTGCTCAACTAAACTGATATCCAATTTCGGTTTGACTTCCTGAAAGTAATCATGCGTTGAAATATTTAAATTGTATATTTTTCAGGAAGTAGATATACCTCAGGAGGCAGTGACATTGGAGTTAAACTTTTCTTCTTACTGGAAATCATGGAAGCTCTACGACTGGCTGCTGTTTTTTGCTGCTCAAATTTCTTTTTGAAGCACTTCTTCAGGCAAAACATTTTTATAAAAAAATCTTTACAAGAATCCTTGGTACAGCATGGTCTAAAATATGGAAAATTTTTATGCGAACTTTATAACACCGATCAAATAAAAGAGCCTTACTTTTTGATTTTAGGTGGACGTTGTACATGCTCGGCTTTTTCAGCCCAGTTTTCTTTCTTCTTCCAAAAGGGCAACCAACGACCATCGCTAACTTTGCTCCTCTTGCAGCATTTTAAACGATTCCAAAATTTCTTTTTGTCTTCTTGCGGTTGGTCGATGTCAATTTTGACACTCTGGTCTTGTTTTCGTCTACAACTGAAGCAACCTGCCTTGACTCCTTCTTCGTCTTCTTCCGCTGGTTTATCATCGCCGATTTGCTCTTTCCTCTTGCAACACTTACAAATGGTCTTATCTTTACAGGTTTTGAAAATTCTACTACAAAAGTTTGGCTTTGCAGGTGTCTCATTTCCAGCAGAATCCGCGTTATTAGCAGCATTTTGCTGATTTTGTTGCTGGTTTTGTTGCTGGTTTTGTTGTATTTGTTGTATGCTGAAAATCGAATAATAATGTGATTAAATTGTATAGAGAGATCATAAAGCGACAAATTAGAGCCCTGCTATTAGTATAAAGTCATGGGATAAGTTTAACATTACCTATACACTGTGTCCGAGATAGAAATGAACAGCATGGGGATCTCGAAATCCGTGAGAGATACATATGGTCGGTTAAATGGGGAAAAAGTTGAGCAACCAGAAGGAGAATGCAATGGCGGGAAGAGATTTCAAGAATTATTTCCGATTTTCGAATTATTTTGAAGAAAACTAAATTTTCAATTTTAGTATTTCTTATTTATTGACGTTATTATTGAAGATTGGGAAAAACTGATACCACATTTTCATTACCGTTATTAACCAGCTTTATTTATGCGATGTCATCAGTTTTTTATCTGACGACTCATATTTGCAGGACCGGACTGAACTTCCGATATTTTTTCGATGTAATTTTTTTTATCTCGTCTTTCATATTTGCAGGTCCGGACTGAACTTCGATTTTTTAAATACGATCCTGGATTTTTTTATTGCAAAAATTGAAAGATATTTTAATTCTGAATTAAATGATAAGCCTCACATGAGTGGTGTAAACGTGTTTCGGACTATAGCTATTGATATCCTCAGTGTAATTTCACCTTTACGGATCTGTGCTCTTATTTAACTTCTTGGACTTGTCGGATTGTGATGACGATGAGTAATAGTCCGAAACTCGTTTGAACCACTATGTGTGGCATATCATTAAATTCAAAATTAAAATATCTTTCAATTTTTGCATTTTTCCAATAAAAAATCCAGGTCCGTATTTAAAAAATCGAAGTTCAGTCCGGACCTGCAAATATGAAAGACGAGACAAAAAAAATTACATCGAAAAAATAAAGCTGGTCAATAACTGCAATGGAAATGTGGTTTCAATTTTTTCCAATCTGCAATAACAACACGAATAAATAAGAAAAACTAAAATTGAAAATGTTGGTTTCTTCAAAATAATTCGAAAATCAAAAATAATTTTCGAAATCTCTTTCTGTCATTTCATTATCCTTCTGGTTGCCCAACTTTTCCCCATTTAACCGACCTTGTATCTCCCACGGTGTCCGAGGTACCCATTTCATTTGTATCTTAGACACAGTGTGATATTTCTTTCAAAGGTAAAAAATTGCTTCCACATTTTTTTTTCGAAACCGATTTAAAAAAACATTTAGTTCATCGTGTTGTTTCTGGAAGGAAAGTAAAATTTTCTTGTGGTGTGTTAATAAGAACTTGAAAAAACATTGATTTTTCAATTAAAACACGAACGTCTCCACCTATTATTAAAGTTGAGAGTAGATATTTAAGTATTAATTATTGAAGAAAAAGATATTAAGCAATTCCATTAATTCTCTTGACTCTCATTTCGCGGCGTTTAAATCACCAAAAATATAGCTGATGATAATATCAACTTCCTGTTTTCTTTAAACCCCCAGCAAGATTTATTAGCGGTCAGCATATTGATTTTTATTGCAAGTAACAAGCTATAAGATCTTATGTAGATTTGGAAAAATTACATTCAAGCTGCACGCATACCAGCAGGTGTGATCATAGAAGATTAAAAATGCGTTTACCCGTTTTGGAGATATCCGTAGGCATGATGATCTTCATCCAACGGCAAAACGTATATGAAGGTCATTTCTTACGTATTAGATCTTAAGGGTTCGATATTTGGCTACTTTCCTGAAACTTTCGCGTTTTCAGCAAACTCATGGCATGTTAGAACGAGTATTATTAGCGTGGCGTTAGCCACTAGCCACTTGTAATCTTATGCATGAAAATATTGATCTGGCTAGGGTACGTTTTCGACATTCAGAGGTAATTTTCAACACACCGAGAAATGTAACTACGCTGGACTTGATTCTATTGATCTAGTGGTAATCAATACAGGGCATTAAATGCAAATTTTATGTGTTTAATGTAATGCGTCGTTATACTTCAACAATAATTATAATTTGTTTATAACTTCGGATTTTTGATGATTATTTGAAAATATTATAAAGAAAAAATATTTACAATGAAAAAGAAGGATAATAATTAACAAAGGAGTAATAATAAGGTGGGTACCTATTATACTAAATTATATACAAAGATAAAATGTCAATAAAAATTTGTCAACATATAAGAGGGAGCTGTTGAATCGAGAAACAGACAAAAAGGTTGAGGAAATTCAATGTACTTAAATTCAAAAAACTCCTTTTGCACTGTAAAGCATGGCTACTCTACATACCTCCATCATTAAAAGTAAGTAGTACATTATATCAAAAATCGTACCAAAAATTTACCAAAATCGTAGCTCAAGAATATTTTTGTAGTGTTAATTCCATTGAAAATGGAAAAAGTATGAGACTGAAAAAGCTCGATCAACAATCACTTTACTACTGCAATAATTATATCATGCGCATGCGTGCAATTCTATACAAAAACACAAAAATAACGCCCTGTATATGATATTTCAAAAATTACACACTTCAAAACACAAATTAGAAAATATTAGCTTATACCATTTCGAATATTCTTTCCCTATCACGTAAATCTCTTTAAACCAATTATTATTATTCTCTTTTCTTATCACTGGCACTTTCTGGAAGGTCATGCTCAAACGATTGCGTGACGCCCAATATAAAAGTACACAATCTCACGTTCAAGTAGACAATCAAGCAGGTACTCTAAGAGTTATGATGATCCGACAGGCCAAACTTTGAACCATCAGCCGATTTCTAGGAGGAGAGTTTCAAGGAAATCAAGCAAAGCGAGCTTTGGGATCTTCCGACAATCTGGCTGGCTCTACGTTGACTGGATTGCTGAGAGTTGTGGTTGCACGAATCGCGAGTACTGAAGGAGTTGCGGGTTGACCAGCGGTATTCATCAAGGATATCGTGGCCGAGCTATTGATTGCGGTGATTTGCCTTGCCCTCAGCCCCTGATAGCAATCTCGCACACGAATATGGAAAGCCGGAGCTCTTGCTTCATCATTAGCATCGACTGGCCGGACTTGTTCTAGAAATGGTCGATTGCTCGAGCCATGGGCGGTGATACGGGATTGAAGGTTGTAGTTCTTGGAGGGTATTACGTATGGAGGAAATTGATTACAATGAAGACAAATTACTGTCCATCAACTGGAAGACTAACATTAGAGGTCTACAGAGAAATTTCATTTCAAGGAAGGGCATAATCATGGGAAATTGCTTTGGGATAGTCAATGAAAATCGGAGTAAATGTTTTTTATCTGCATGCCTGCTTGTGTTAATCAAGTTGAATATTCTTTTTTATTTGCACTTTAATTTATAGTAATGTTTTTATGAGAAATTTGAGTTCATATCGGGCTTACGGTGGGAGATACGTCATTCTTGAGATTATGTCAAATTCCTCATTTGTGAAGATAGAAACTTCACCTCTCCCAACATCAGCGAGAATGAGACTTTCTTTTTACACATTACTCATGAAAATGTTATTTTAAGCTATCGAGTTTTGTTAATTATATCACTTAAGTGATGACTCCTAAAATGCAGTTTCTAAGACCCTCGCAAAAATGTTCCCGCATTGAAGCTTAATGGCGGAAATTTTCTGAGCTAGTGTCCTTCAAGGCAGTCAAAGTTCTGGGACTATGTAACATTGGCTTTAAGATAGCACCACAAAAAGAAGTCTCACGGGTACCAAATTGGGTGAACGTGGGGAAAAATGGGTGAAACTTTTCTGGCAATTGACAATACCGCGACTTTTCCCACCTCTAATCTCAATCTCCCATCCTAACTCAACCAATTGCTTTTCAAAATCGGGTAGGTCTTTTTGGGTTCAAGAATGGAAATTACCTCTCGACCCTTCGCTTTCTTACATACACCTAAACCATATTACAGAAGTAGGTAAATCTTTGAGAGATAATTTTGATCTCACGACTCTTTCGGTTTATGTATTAATTATACATATAGGTACTGCAATCAAAAAATTTGTTTCTGGGTGTACATTTTAGCGGAAGAAACTCTTGTAATAGAAAAAAGTTGCATGTGAATTACAGACCGGCTGTTAAATTTCATATGAAGTAAGATGACATGTCTTATCTCTTCTTATCGTGCCGCCTCCGCGTGTACCACTATCCTTCTAAGGTCTTTCCTCTTCAAGGTCTATTAATATTACTTCTTTGTATTTTTATGAGCAAGTGGTGTTCTACTGATAGGCAATAATTAATCCATTACACCTACACGCTGCCTATGTATTCAGACTGTACGAGTTACAAAATGCAACTCTTCTACTGATTTGATAGCGAAGTTATCATACTCAGATGCTTCATTAGGTAGGAAGTAATCAAATTATTCTAGAAAATGGTCTACGCCACTGGACTCTCCAGGTAACACGCCATTTGCTGCTCTTGCAGGTAGAGTCGCCATCTGCACGCAAAGTTTCAACCCTACCTGGGGGTGACCACTCGGGTTTCTGAATAACTTCTTATGGTCACCGTCGTCCACCACTAACCTTCCCAAACATTCACCCCTAAATATCCATGTCAGGGTTATGCAGCGTTAAATTCAATCTGCCCCCCCAGATCCCATCTTGCTTGTTTCTGAATGGGTGATCTGTAACTCTAATCTAAATTGGTCAATGTTTCGGGAAAATAATGTCGATAGATTGAGTTCAAGGGACACGAGACTAGGTAACAAAGAAATCGTTTTGGGAAGAGAATTTTCAAAGAGAATATAATCTTTTTGTGAAGATATCAATTTCTTTAGTGCCTATAATCTTGTGTTGTCGTCTGGGAAAATATTTTGACTGGTCATCTGCAGTGGGTACACCTATATGAGTTTTTTTTTTAATTGTATGATCATATAATTTTCCATTAGGCTATTATTCTAAGCAATGGCTGTTGTAATTGTTATACAATAAAGAGAGCTATTAAAATGTATTATGATCTGATGAAGTTTAATAATAAGAATATGAACGCATAATCCAAGTAACATAACATTTGGACGAGTTCACTGGTTCAGTGCAAAGTAGAGCAATATGGAACTTATTAGATTGTTTCATGTCGTAATTACATAAATTAGACAATCTAATAGCCGTCATAAATCACGCTGTGTAAAAACGGCGTGGAGAGGGAGTTAATGAACCAGGGCAACATTGGGGGTATAAGGGTGTCGAGTCTGGGCATGAATGAAGGGCAACCGGATCAAGATAGGCTATGGAGACAAATGAAACCTTGAAACTTGAATTATTATTAAGTCGGAACCCGGTTGGGGACTACAAACTTATTCTTTTACCTGTATTCTAACAGCTGTTCTAGTCTGAGATAATAATGAAGCCAATTATAATAGACGAATTACCATTGTTTTAAAGTTTTATTAAAGTTACTTGCGTGGTTTTCAGACTGAACAATAAAAATATTTTCATTTGCGCCAAATTCAGTATTTGGCAATGCATTATACTGTAAGGCAAACGAAAACGTAATTTAGGCAAGCTTATAAAAAAAAATTAGAATCTGTAAAATTGTAAAACGAAAGAATTCTGATAGTTTATAGTTTTACAGATTCAATCTCGGACATGAAATTTATTTCCAAAGCTTAAATTACAATTCCATTTCTTCATCACATGATATAATAATATAACAGCGAAAGCACCAAATTTTTATATTTTCATGCATTTCGATTTAAATCTCTTCATAAACCTAGACATCTTATTTCTAAATTTAGTCATGATGTAAGTTTAAGGGAATAATTCACAAAGGCTTCTTGATGGTTTTATTCTTAGGAAAACACTTGACGACATCTGTAAATGAATCTGCACACTTCTGAAGGGTTGCGTGACCCTTCGCACTTACACAGGCAATCACTGACCGGTCCGTGACGTGACTCACCCCGAACTGTTTAGCTCTTGAGAAATTCATATTTTCACATTTTTTTAATTGTACGACAAATTCCTAGGAATGAATACATCACGTTTAATAGCGCCTGGGTTAGTCAGGTTTAAGACGAAGGGTTTTCTAATCCCAGTTCAGCTGTTATCAAGCTGAATACCTCCGACCTTATGCCATGGTACCCACACCTACGTAGGTGTTATGTTGTTTTTCTTGCAGAATTAAGGTCATAAAGTTTTATTGGTTCGGAGCTCTGATCGAAATCAGTAAAATATTTCCTGCAATTACTGCAACTTTGGAGCATATCGAAATAAGTTATAAAAGCACTCTTAAGTGCCTACCTAGGTGTATTTAAGTAATGCCTATAATGACTTGTGAGTTAACTGAAATTATAATTCATTTTTTCAAGTTATTTTTGATCTTATGAAACTTAGCGTTTAATGTATATTAATGATTAATCTAAACCATAATTTTATTTGCATTAAATGATTATTATTACAAGTGTTGAACACTTCTTCTGTGGAAATAATCCCAGTTAAAAGAAAGCAGAGGAAAATTTTCATTTTTATCGTGAACATTCCAAAAGCACGCAATCTTTCCATGCCAAAATCAATGCCAGCTCCGGATATATCTAAGAAATCATATCAAGATAACACTCCAAATTAAAATGCAATATCCAACTAACCACTAAACTAAACTAAATAAAACTTACATCACGTGCCTGCAAGTTTCTAATTTTCCTTTGCAATGCCTACCAATTCAAATTAATCGCATCTGATTTTGTTGTTTATTAGCCTCTAATCAAGATTTAGGGAACTAAAACCACAACTCGTATTTTATCATGAAGCCTGCATTACCTACATGAGAGGTGTTGAATTAAAAAAATTCTATTAGAACCCATCTTTGGTGTGAGCAAATAGGTTAATTAAAAGAAATGGCATCTTAAATTTCTTCAGATATAACAATTTTTATAAGAGAAATGAGAAATTGAAGGATGGTAGAAACTGAATATCCAATTTTCTCATGCTCGGTAATTCTGATAACTTTATATTCAGTCAATTTATGACAAACCATCCACAGCGAGGAGATCTGCTGCCATCAATTTGAATTATTAAAAATATTTCACCTTAGAGGAACGATTTTAAGAAGTTAAAACTGAAAATAAAATGAAAATTTTATAATTTTTTCACAATCTCTCACATCTTCTTCCGAACGTAAAAGTAAACTCGAGAATCGAGCAGCTTATCGCGGTGTGTCATTACAGTGTTATTAAAACACCATGGTGTTTGAATGACAGAACAGACTACCTTAACCATGGGTGATAAACACAATCTCAAAGATGGGGTATATCGAATTTTCACGGAGCGAGGTTGCAATATTATACAGGGTGTCAATTTTAAAACTTGCCACCCCCGAATTCTCCCTTGAAATATGTCTCTCAGTTTCTCAAAGAAATCCCGAAACAGGTCAATTTTTTTATCTAATTTATGTTCTATTGACGGTTTTTTTATACAGGGTGTTGCTAGACTAAGTAATGATGACATTGTCTAATTTTTAAATAGGACATATTTAATATTATTACATTTTCAGATTATCTGAGAAAATCCAGTTAAGAATAGTTTTCACAGTTGAAGTTTAAACTGAGTAGCTTATGAGTTATAGCTAAACAAGTTGTAATGTACATTTTGTACTTACTGGCTAAATGCCAGCGACCCGGAGACAACCGCGTTGCGCGCGTCGCATGACTGAGTGATGATGGTGGCTTTTAATTCAGTGCAAACACGGCCGGCTGGAGGCCTCGAGTTCGTCGACCTCGACTGTCGAGTTTCGACGGGACTCGACCGTCGAGTTTCGATCCGGTACGCCGATACCGGAGACCTCACCTTTCTTTTTCTCTCCTGGAATCGCGAAAGGAAGACCGTCTCCGCCAAACACCTGTCGCGAATAATTCACCTAATGGTGTCTTGAATTTACCGTTCAAATATTAGAAACATCATCCACGTTTTTGGCTTGCTTTCTCCTACGGAGCATTTTTTCCTACGGAAGCACTTTTTCTCCTACGGAGCATTTTTTCCTACGGAAGCACTTTTTCTCCTACGGAGCATTTTTTTCTACGGAAGCACGTTTTTCGTACTGGAGCATTCTTTCCGTACCTAAGCACATTGGTCGTACCTGAGATCACTTTCCCAACCAGCTAAGCTTTTCCTTCGTACCGAAGCGCACCTGATCCCTTGGCACATACTTGTAGTACTGCAGGAGCGGCCGAATTTACCACTGCAGCAGCTAACCTGCGGGCCGCCGAACCTGTGGCATCCGTACCCCAGGCTGAAACCCTCCATCTTCCAGCGGAAGAACATAACAGAAGCTAAGTGCCCTTGCGGATACATTTTTACCCGATCAATTCATTCGGCTAAACTGCACGCTCTTGTTTCTCTATTACTTGTTAACCATCCTCAAGAGTTCCATGTGATAATTACTGTGATTTTTTTTAATAAAGAGTACCTGTTGTTCTGCTGACCCGCTTGTTATTTGTTGACCCTCTTAGACTGACAGCTCAACCCACGACCCTTGGTGTCTTTTATTTGTCTCATGCTCTCAACGATTATTTTTTCCCCTCTAGGGTAAAATAATTCGTTTCAAAGTAAAAATCGCAGTTTTTCTTTTTCAAAGCAGTTTATTTTGAAAACGGCTCAAGATATCAGAAACCCGCTTCCACGTCCCTCTTAAGTTTTAAAGCGTTATTCTATTGTGTGGACGAAATCTTAATACAGGCAAGTGACGAAAAATCTATTAATTTCCATCACCCTGTATAAAAATTTCATCTACACAATAGAATAACGCTGTAAAAGTTGAGATAGGGACATTAAGCCGTTTTCTGATATCTTCTTTCCCACCCCGACCCACTAGGAGTGGAAGGGAGCAACTTTGGAACCTAAATCCAGAACCAAAACCCACCTTTTCATTTCAGATTCTGATTTAATGACTGAAAATACTCGGGAAATTGTTCCCCCCTACCCAATCCATGTAAGTTGGGTGGGGGTGACTTTGAAATTTTATACGTATAAGATTTGTCTGTAAAATATTTTAGATGCGTGATAGATGGCGCTGTAATCGACGAAATTATCTCTCTTTTTTCGATTTGTTTTAAAAGTGAAATTGAACGAAAAAATCCATGAATCGAGAATATCTTTTGAGTTTAAGTAGTTTTACTTATTACTCGAATATGTGCGATAAACAATAATTAGAGTTGCTAACCAAAATTTCAAATTTTTACATCCGCCCTACGTGTATGGGAGGTAATGGGGGGAGCAATTTCTCACGTATTTTCATGCAGTCTTCATATATTAATATGCAATAAAAAAGGTATTCTTGTTTAAGATGTGAAACTTGTGAGCTCCCACCCCTGTAGGGTGGTGGTAGTGGGATCAAGCTTGGTATCATTGACTTCCCCTTTCCACACGAACAGATTTTATTACCCATTTTTTTTTTCGATGCGTAGTTGTCTATTTCATTTCAATGTCTTCAGATTAAATGAGCACCTTTATCAAAAGTACTTTATTTTTTAAATTCTTACAAACATGAAACATTTAACATCAAACATTATAAATATTTATAAAAAAATAAAAAAAAGGAATCACAAATAAAAAATTTCAGAAAACTCCCTCCCAGGTGAAAGTATTCCCAACATGTGAAAATATATCTCACGGGATTCCTCCGTGACATTCGTAATTTTCTGACCAACCGATGTAAGAAATCTCAAGGCTTCATTACCCCCATACTCCTGAAGTTTCTTGTCCGACAGAAACAAAAATGAAACGATCTTAAAGATTTCGGTATTCGTTTCTTTTTTTTTTTGATTCTGCAGTATTTGCCGCAGATCCAGGATTGGAGGAAGCGGAATGAAGGTAAGATACTGCATAGGTGTCTTGGAAAAGGATTAAGCCAGTCACCGTTATGTGGTTGAAAATTGGCAAGAAGTCTAGCTTTGTCTTGTGAGAGGTTGTTTCATTGATCAAGGAATCTAAACTTTTTTGAAAAGCAACTGTCTCCCATGAAGATTGAGACAACATATTTTCCGGAGTAATTAGATTGCGATCATGCCAAATACTCAAAGCTTCTGGGATCAATGAATCAGCTTGTATCATTCCAAAAGGAAGAAGAGACGTCACCAATTCAATACAGCTGTGGTAGGAAGCGAGAAAACATGGAATCGCTGAGTCCACAGCATGTCTGATTCCGATACCGCCCATCTTTGTGGGAAGGGAAGATTATGAGAAAGAGCGCAGTTCAAGATGTTTGCAAGGGTTGATTTTAAAATAGTGTCGTAAATTTGCAGAGCTTACGGTTTTCGCCACGAAGCAGAACAGCGTAGGAAATATATAAGACGCGGTATTGAAAGGAAATATTCAGTAGAAAATAAGCTGAATGAAAAGAAATCCAGTCCAATCTTGATGTGAATAGCTTTAATTGATTACGCATTTTTTTATTAATTATATAGTTAGAATATCCTCATCAGCAAGTGGGGCCCCTAGAAGAGTTGCGTTTGCCATGTTCATATATGTAATTCCGGGTAGAAAAGATCTAAAGTCGTTCAAGATAGATAATTATTTATCTTCATGATCACCAAGGAAAATAATTTCGCATTTAGAAGGGTTTAGAAATACACCTAATTTAGATGTAGCCTCAGAAATAGTTTTCAGGTCATTCAACACTGTATCAACATCACCACCAATAGTTCTGTCATCTAAGTACCAAATATTTAATTCCGATTTAAGTGATTTGACGATAGGATTGATTGTATGAGCAAAAAGGGCTGGGCCCTAGGGATGGCCTTGTTGAATTCCACATTCAGACGAAATAATTTGTTGATGGAAACATAAATTTGAAGGTTTGTGGTAAGAATTGAAGATAAAAGGTAAATGAGTCGGAAAAGTTGACTTGACGTCTTGAATGATGGAATCTCTTCTTATTTCGTTAAATGCATTCCGAAAATCTAGTTTTAGAAACACTTTTGGAACCGCGTGGTTGTTATTGAAATATACATATACAAGCAGCATGGGCACCAATTTCAGCACCACCTTTTACCCCTACACCAAGTTGATTAGGAGTAAAAAAAACTCAACCAGAGTTGGTAAAATTCTGAAATTTATCACTTTAGCAGTAACGCGGCACCAAACATTTCCAACCGCAATTGGACGTATGCCACCACATTTTTTCTTAAGAGCCGTCAAAGAGCCTTCGAAAAAAATAGAACGGATTGATTCAGGAATCTTCCCTTCTGCAATATGGGTGATGAACGAGATGATTTCCTTTAAAACCTGGATCCCCGAATTTCCGGTATTTTTGGCAATGAGATCTTTGAGAATTTGCGGTCTCAAAGCATTAAAAGTGGGTTTCAAATCCAGGCGAAACTAATCTAACTTAATAATAATTTTATAACACCAACAGAACTGCATGTGGGGTGGGGTCGTGGAGAAGAATTAAAATATTTTATACTAGTTAATAGTTAATAATAGTTCTTCGTAGGTAATCGTCCTCAACGTAATAAGTGAGATTAGAATTTGGTCGGTGGAATGAATATAAATTTGAAATGCTTGGGAAAATAAATGTCTTCTGCTTAGGGCTTACACCGGTTTGTTCTAAAAATTGTAAACACTGTAATAATTTTCTTGTGAACTGGAATTTCTCGATGTTTTGAGAAAAATGAACCAATTTATTTATTTTGTGTTGCTCCAATTTTTTGATTTTCACATTTCTGAGGTAAGATACCGACGTATTCCAGTTTCTCTTATATGTCTATTAGTGTGAATGAAAAATCTGAGACGCCATAGAATGGTTTATAAAAGCGAATATACAGGGTGGTCCAACTTAAAACGTCAGGACTTTACCAAACGATAGATAACGTTAAAATAATGCCAGTTTCTCTAATACACTTATAGCCGGGAAAGCTTCCTTTTCAAGATACAGGGTTGAAGTTTTGGGAAAAAAAAATAATGTTTTGTGAATATTGTCAAAACGGCTGCTTTAAAAAAAATTAAATTTGGCACGCAGTATGAGCTAAGTATCTTTCATGATGTACGGCTTATGGTGATAAATTGCGAAAACCAGCGGCGGAGATATGGGTGTGTCATCGCCCCTTAAAAAAAATTGACGCCACTGACTATATGGTTACTGACAATTGTTACATTAGTTAAGTGTTGTTTATTTCTGTTATTTAATTATTTAAGTAAAAGTTATTTGATTAGAATTTGTCTGTTATTCTTAAAATGGCTACGGATATTACCTAAGAAAACCTGAATTATCTCGAAAACGTGAAATTCTCGCCTTGTGAAAAAAATTAGAGAGTACTTTTTTGTTCTAAAAAGCATGGGGCATTGAATAGTATTATTAAATTTGCCATAGAGTCAGTGGCGTCAATTTTTTTTTTAAAAGGGGCGATGGCACACCCATATCTCCGTTGCTGGTTTTCGCAATTTATCACCATAAGTCGTAAATCATGAAAGATACTTAGCTCATGCTGCGTGCCATATTTCAATTTTTTTAAAGCAGCCGTTTTGACAATATTCGCAAAACATTATTTTTTCCCAAAACTTCAACTATCTTGAAAAGAAAGCTTTCCCGGCTTTAAGTGTATTAGAGAAACTGGCATTATTTTAACGTTATCTATCGTTTGGTAAATTCCTGACGTTTTAAGTTGGACCACCCTGTATATATGTAAGCCATTTTATCCAAACCGCTTTGAAAATGGAAAATTTCTATTTTCTTATGTTTTTGTAATAAATCCAAACACAAGCAGGGCTTAAGCTCATAATGAATAAGTTGAGTAAATCAATCTGTATTTTATAAATGAAGAAAAATATGTTCTTACAAAAAGGGTTTCAAAATCTTGGTACCCTTTATCTATTCAAAAAAGTAAATTTCTGATCTACCTACCTAACAAAATAATCAAATTTTTGATTTTAAAGCATAATTAGAACGTAAATTTATTTTAATAATGTTTGCAAGATCATATCGCGTGATCCAACATGTTTGCTTGCCACAACAAAAGCTAGTTATACATAATATACAAAGCTACTTAAAGTTTTGAATAATGAGTTTTGTGAATCATTTTCTCCCGGGCAAATATTTAAAAAGTGAAGGCTAGAACTTGAGGCTTAAATTCGTCAGTATTTTTATAGGTGGTAGTTATTCTCGACTGAGGCTTATGTATATTTAAGAACTGGCAAATTCTGCGCCAATTTTTTTAAAGTTTTTGCACCAGACTTTTTTTTTTCTCTTGTCTCTCTTACTGTTAAATTTTTCTTTTACTTTCTTTCTTCCCATCCTGAAGTCTGAAGTCTGGACGAAAAATTATTGTGACACTATTTAGAGCAAGACTTTCCAGATTATCCCTCCAATCTATTTAGGGCTAACGGTATTATCTCAATTTTAAGTTTTTTGCACCAGACTTTTGATCAATTCAATCGAACTTTCTGTTCCTGGAATTTGCAGTCAAAACATCCCAGAAAGTAATCTGCTGTGGCTACCCCTATCCTGATGATAATTTTTTATACAAACGCTTAGATTTAGTTGTAAAAATGGATTAATTATTATTAATCACACTTATTGGTTTTCGGTGCAAGGGTGACTCCAATTACCATAATTTCGTGATTGTAATCAAGAAAGACTTATCATCACTTCAAATCTACCAAATCTTTCGATCCGTCAAGGTTTCAGAAATTTAGTAACACCTAATAACATAATCCATATACTTCTGGACGGTCACTTCAGATAGCCGAAATCTTGTTGTTTGATGAGGTTGCGGAAGGCTTCGAGATGCACTCATTAACCACAGAAGTTCATAAGATCTATTATTAAGGTTTTTTTTATTAAAAATACTAATGCATACCTACACATGTCTTTTGACAACACCTACGCAACATAATTATACATAGTATTCCTGCTATTGCAAACATAGGTATGTAAGTAAGGGTATGTTAGATAACTGATTTTTATTTCGCTAAAAAAACTCGAAAAGATACTCCAAGATGTCTTCATTTGCTGGAGATAATATATTAGTGAGGTTGGACGGGATCGATTCTTATCCTCAACGAGTGAAGAAGTTTATTGGTTGTATCCGCGTTTCGTTGATACGAAAAAATAATGTGGTTAACCAAAATCTCTTTGTGGTCCTTATCAAACAGTCGGTGCATCAGCTGGTGGTTGAGGTAATGGACTGGTCACTACTACGTGTCACATTTATGGCAATCTAATGGGAACCCATTTTACCTCTCATAGTCTGACTTGTAGACCAAGCAACTGACCTCTAAAATCGACAGATTCTAACAAAAAATAGTAACGGAACACCGCCAGTGCCATCAGTCATCACACGGAGAATAGCCCCCAGATCCTAACTGCACAGTTTTCTAATCGACTAGGATGTTTTTTTGTATTGACCATTTAGTGAAGAAAAATAGCTTTTGTTTGTTTGTTTTTTTCCATTAAAGAAAAACTGACAGAACAATATCTAAATGGTCCCAATAGACGAATTATAGAGAACGAAAATTCGAAGAAAACGAGAGTTGAAACAACCCGATCGGCTCATTACTAAGAGAGAAGACAAAAAAACACAAACAATTCAAAAATTAGTAACGTCATTTTTTGAGGTGTTTGCGATATAATCGATATTTATAGCTAGGTCCTATTTGTAAAACCCAGACATTGTCGGATAATAATGATGGTTTTCGCGTAATTGCCATCAGAAGTTCTACATACCATATTTTGCAGCGAGGCTGAATGCTCCGGAAGCCGTCCAATTTGAATTTGTCAAACGTTATTTGGAAGGAAGAAGTGTTCAGTTATAAAATGTCAATCTTCGTTTTCCATTTAAATGATGAAAACGGCTAAAAATTGCGCGCAAACATTGACGAAAACGGCTGAGAGCGCGAGAGTGGGGGTAGAACAATAATAATAGATGAGAGGTACAATAGCGCTTGTTTTATGCCTTCCTCTCAACTGCTGTTCTACCCGCTCTCGCGCGCTCGGTCTTTTTTGCTCATGTTTGCGCGCAATTTTTACCTATTTTTCAGCATTTGAATAAAAAACAAAGATTGAGCTTGCACTATATCTCAAAAAATGACGACGTTACGAATTTTTGAGATTTTTTTTTTGTTGTTTTCTCTCTTAATAATGAACCGATAGCTCTTATTTTCTTCTTATACCAATTCTCTGCAATTCGTCCGTTGCCATTTACATCGCTAATCAGTTTTTATTTTATAAGCAAAAAACAAACAAAAATGATTTTTTTCTCTAAATGGTCAATGAAAAAAAAATGGTAAACTTGAGTAAAAATTACCATTTTTGCCAAGAAAAAACCTCTATTTGATTGGTCTATTGCAAAACCTCTGACTTCCATTGGAGGCGGTTGGCATGGAAATATTTATTCTTACGCAGTAAAGCATCCTGGATCCTTTAGCCAAAAGTCCTGGTTTAAGGAATTTCTTTGGAAGTTTTCTTTGCAACCCAGTGCTCGAAAAGCACAGGCTGGAAAAAAAACAGGCAAAGAACTGTTTGATGCCAATTTTATGCGTTCCTTAAATGATCAAGTCCCTTGTTGGATAAACAGTGGATAAACACCTTATTAAACATATCATCTAATACTTTACATAAGCATCTTCCCTTCTCAAACCTGGGATTTCGATGCCCAAATCATTCACCACTAATTCCTTAGGCAAGGAATATGTTGGACCTGCGATAAAAACTACAAGAGCGTTGATACAATAAGCAGCGATTCGGAAGAAGAAATACACTTGTGTACAGTAGTGTACAAGTAGTACAATAATACACACATACCTATTTTCATATATTATATATTTTCTAACGAATTGCCTCGATTAATTAATTATGTTTATAAGAGTTATAGAAGTGATTTATGTTAATCATATTCACGTTAATGTCTAAACGAGAAAACGTACGGACAACCCGCATTTTCTAAAACTGGAACAAGCCATAAAATTCATACCATGAAACTGATGGAAGCTGCAATATCCTTCAGCAGTGACATAATTTATATCGAATAAATAATAACAAGACGAACCTCCTATTTCAACCTCAAATTGCCAAAATGCAAATTCGTTCATTTCCTCATTACCGCTAAACAGCCGACAGTAGAAATTATCCGGTAGTTTAATAATTAGAGTGAATGTTGCATTACCATTCTAATTACCACACTTGACTTAACACTAGGAACCTTCAGCAATTAAGATATTATAAAACATAGGAAATATTCGTCACGAATGAAAAATTTTTCTGGGAGACCTAATTGGCTAAGAATATCTTAGCATATTACAAATTTAGGTTAGAATGAAAATGGAGTCTAAACAAACTGAAAGTCATTAAATTGCCACATCTACCGCCATATAATTATTTAATAAAAAGTAATGTTCATGGTATCGGAAAAGAAAGACTCGCTCACCTTGGTCTGTCGCTGAGTCCATTCGTAGCACTGACAGGTAGTCTCATGTTACCACTTTCTAAGTCAACTTCTTGAGGCTTCTCTTTCACCATAATCCTAATAGGTTTGACTTCATCTGGTATATGAGCATGACCATCTTTCAAAGCTTTTTGTAGTGAATTTCCAACCACATGGTCTGGAGATATCAGCTTGCTCATATTCCTTTGCACTTCTCTTTCTAATAACCTCTCATCCAGAATTCCCCTGCTGGTCAAATTATTGTTGTTGAACTTTTTTTCTTCCGGGGCACTTTGTTCTTTTGATTCTTTCGGTTCGTTACCAGGAGCTTCAGTTACAGTTGAGGAATCCATCGGAGTTGTTTTGGTTTCGTTTGTCATTGATATGATAGCTTGAGCGGCTGGTGATATTTTAGTGAATCCTCGGTCTTTCATTAAAGTTTGACTATCTAAAACTGTGTCGTTCATTTTATTCATAGCGTTAGAGACGCTCGTAGCACTGAGAACACGACCATCAACAATTGGAGAAACACTCTTGTGCCCGTTTGTCCTCTGATTATTTTCAGTTCTAACTCCCGGGTTCTCAGTTTTGGTTTCATCTTGGTTCGATGAGTTTTCTAATTTTTGTTCAGTCTTATTGTAGGTTTTGTTTCCTGTTCTTGTTTCTGGTTGTGACTCACTTTTTGCCTCACTTGTCGTTTCTTTTGGTTCCATTTTTGCATTAATTTTTAGAGGCTGTGTTGCTGTTACTGCGGTACTAGGCACCACTGCAATTGCCGATGGTTGTAAAATGTCTGATAACTTCACTGCACTTTCTGATTTTCTTATTTCATTAGCACTGTTTTTTTCGTCAGTTGAAGATTCTGTAGTGTCTTTGGTATTATTTGTTTTGTTATTGTGGCTATTAATTGTGTTAAAGTCTTTATTGATATTGCTTTTATTATTTTTATTATTTGTATGATTTTTATTATTTATATTACTATTATCTTTTTCTTCTTTTTTAATTGTTTTACTTTTACTCTCGAAAGGTTTCCTATTGACACTGGTGTTACTTTCTTTTGCACCTTTATCCGTAATAGATATAGTTGATTCTTTATTATTTTTACTACTATTATCGTTATTATTTATTAAAATTGGATCTTTTTTAGTATTTTTATTTCTTACACTGTTTCTAGGAGTAATACGCGGTTTGTTATTTACATTTATTAATTTAGGTTTATTTACACTGGAAGGTTCTGTCGAATAATCACTAGATTCACTAAGTTCTTGTGGTTTTGGAGGCACTTTTGGTTTAGTTCTACTAAAACTATTAACTTTAGCATGGACGTTCTTGTAGTTTTTTAACGGCTTATTATTCACTTTTGAAGGACTCGGATCTCTGGACTGCACTCTAGACGCAACCCTCGAAGAAGGTTTCGAAGGTGGCTTACTACCTAACGCATTCCTGGTAGGAGAAGTGAATCTACTAGAAGGAGAACTCCGACTTTTCGGTATTTTAGACCTAGACGGGGAAGACTGCGATTGGCTTGGTTCTGGCGAACTACCTACGATGGGTGACAGTTGCTGGAACGCTGGCGGTTTACTATAAGGCGCCTTCCTTGGACTTGGAGGCGGTTTCCTGGTCGCCGATACGTTGGTCAGACTTTTGCTGAACTGCGACTGCAGTTTCTGTCTGTCGCCACCGTGGACGATGCGCTCGCCGAACACATTGGGACTGACCCCCCTGGCTCGAGGGATCTTCGTATTCTTGGGCGAGGCGTGTCTAGGTGACAACCTGGCGTCCTCGGGGGGTGGAGGCGATGGGGCGGGGGACACGTGGCGGGAACCGGTCGGGTTGAAACCGCGGCCCCGAAATGGACTGACACTGCGGCCATTGGTTGGGGAGCCTGTTCGAGATCCTCCACGACTTCCGGGCTCTGCAATGATGGCGAAGGACTGGTTTCGATGCCGTTTGGAAGTCGGAGTTAGCCTGAAATGCAAGAAAGAAAAAATTAGAAACCAACTTTTTTCTTGATGGTGACGCGATTGTCCATCACTAGAAATCTATTGTTGAGGGTATAATTTTTTTGGTTGGAATGTTTTCAAAAAATTATTGTAATTTGTAATAGACTAAATTATCCTAAAGAATTATCCTTCCCAGTTTTTATACCCTTCAAAAAAGAATCAATGCAGGATCAAGACAAAAATTTTATAAACTGTAGAGAATCGTGTAAGGAAGCGAATAAGACTAGGTATGAGATAAAAATTAGGTAGCAAGAAATATACTCACTTGTAAGTTGGGGGTGCAGCTGGTGGATCTGGAGGAGGCGCTGCGTCGGGTGGCAGTACAGTGAAAGCGCCTGGAGAAAGGTAACGCAAGGAGAGATCAGCCTCGTAGGTCTTGCCCGCCCTTGGGTGAGCGGGCTTGCCATGGTCAGGCGATCGCATAGTACATCAACGCCGGCTACTAGGGTGATGCTCCTCTCGGGGACGTCGGTCATGCCATCTTCGTCACCAGAAACTGGTGTAACTGAAACAATAATAATTATAATTATTGAAGAACTTAATTTGAAAGTCCATCAAAGCCGTTGAAAAGTTGTGCTTACATTGCGTGCTGTAAGAGTAATACTTGACATGGATGAAGATCTGATGGTAATGCGTAATCACGAGAGCTTTGCAAAAGGCGGATGTTTGCTAATTAGAAATTATGCAAGTGAAAAGCTAATCATTCAACCATACAAATTTTAAATCACCATTCAGAACTATTACAATAATTTAAATATTACATTGTCGGTCATTGTTGTCAAAAATTAATACAAAAAGTGAAGAAATTCGTATGGAATACCTACTCATCAAGTTGTAAGCTTACTACATCTTAACCAACCTACCACCCACATTTTTGTTTACTAATTAACTAGTCAATTCAGTAATGACCCAATGAAGAAGAATAATACATATATCCCATTTATGGGCGAGTATAGTAATTATTATGCTGGAAACAATGAAATGCATCTTCAAGGTCATGCTTTCGCTTGCAACATTGAACCCTCGTAGGTCGAAGATTACCTAATCACGCCCGTCCCCGTACAATAATACACTTCGCAAGTGTTTAATGTATTTAATTTAGTCAGTGATGGAAATATGCTATTCATAAGGTGCAACTTGGACTTTGTCATTCATAAATTTTATAAACAGTTTATAGTAATATTTATTATTGCAAATCTTTTTTTTATTAAGTTTATTTACTTTTCAGTTGCGCTTAATATTACACCAGATTAAATGAGGATGGTAGGTGATTGTAACCACCGGAACTTTTAGTTTCAGGTATTTCTTTTTATAGAAAATTGTGAAAAACAATTATGGAATCGAAAATGTACCTACAAAATCGATAAAAATCGAGAAAGATCGAGATCGTTGGCTCAACAGTTTGCCACCACCAAGTACATCATGGCTAAGAAACTGTCAAAAAGCTAAGAAAGGGGGCTAAAATAAAACCACCATCAAACTCTCCCCGCATAAGCAAGGCAGGTTTGTTTTCTGCGACTCCTTCATCGTCGAAGATATAATAAGAAAACAGATGTTAATGGTCCAATACTTCAGGATATTTTGTATAAAAAATAGAGTCCAGCTTGAGTCAACAAGTGGTGAAGAAGAATGACAATGAGCCTCTTGTCGGGGCACATCAACTAAGCTCTAAAACTACAAAGCGACGTTTATTGTCCTGAGGTGGGGAAGACAGTTTTTCCAAATAATCTAAAGTTCCCAATTTTTGTCGGTAAATTCAGTTTTGTCCAAACGTACTAACTAATTCAACCCTCTCTTCACTTTCTGCAGGAAAACAAGGAAGAGGTAGGCTGGAACATTAAATTCCATGAATAGTTTGAAAAGTGTAGATGTGGTTGAGAGTATTCTATTTCTCTATGCGACATCGTCCACATTCAACCAAAAAAAAAATTTTTCTTGCCTCGAAAACAACAAGTTCCAATGGCATTAGTAGCATCTTCAAACATCGGGATGGAACGCCAGAGCACATCCCAAACTCTGAAGAACGTTTTCTCGTTTTTTTTATTTGTTGGCAACATATAAGAAAGGAAACCTTTTAAGAAACCCGCTACCAACGTTTTTCCAAATCTTCTACAAAAACCAAATTAAGTCTTGCTTCAATGTCACCAACGAAGGAGGTTGCGACGATCAAATTATAACAGCAATTCCAAAAATGGTATGGGATCCCAAATAAATCCAGAAGACTGGAAAATTGTCTCCAATGGACTCGTTTTACTAAAAATGACAGAACAACCCACTCGCTCATTTCTACGTTCCAGGGTTGGCAGGTTTAAACCATATTGGTTTTATCCATGGTTTAAACACGGTTAAAACCAAGTGGTTTTTTTAAATAAACCAATAAGGCTTGGTTTGTTTATGCTTTGTTCACCTAGCCTAAAATAATGTAACTTGAACTTATAGGAGAGCAGCTGCCAGCTGCAGATAGTGAAGTGTTGTTCTGTTGTTGTTTATGTTCGTTTCTTTGTTTAGTGTGTAGTTTGGTTTGGTTGAAAGTTGAAATTATGTCTACAAAAACTGGTAGAAAAAGAGAATTAATATTTTTTGAATAAAGTATTATTTTCCTTGAAATTTAAGAAATACTGGTTAAAACCAAATAAACCTGGTTTTAACCAAATTAACCTGGTTATTTGGTTTATTTTGTTTAAACCTGGTTTTTTACCAACCCTGCTACGTTCATTTCATGCATTTGTAGGGCAAGATGGTGACGGAGTACCTATATGTGGTTGCAGTAAAGCTGAGCTGAAATGCTCTGTTGTAATTGGCTTCTACAGGGTGGTGTCTCTAAATTCTGTAACTCGAAGGAGTGAAATTTAGAAAAAAACAAACCTGATACTCATTCTTTATAACATTTTTCGGGCTTCATTCTGCTGGTAAGGGTTCCCCTATATGTATATATCCACCACCCGGTGCTGAAAACACCCCTACCATTTTTTTCAAATAGAAGAGTAGGCCAAGTAACACACCGTTTCGTATTGATACCGTGCATTTATTATCGCAGCAAGCCTGATCTAATCATTATTATAAGAATACGTTTCAATAACTCGCATTGAGCGAATTTAAGTTGTTTTATTTAGGGTTTTTTCACTTAATTGTTTTCAATAACAGAAAAATAAATAGTGAGTGGTATTCCTTTCGACACAAGCTTTAAAATGGTGTATCACTTGGCCTACCCTTCAATTTGAAAAAAAAATTAGAGGTGCTTTCACTCCCGAGGGGTGGATATATGGGGAAACCCTCACCAGCAGACTGAATTCTGAAAAAAGTTATAAAGAATGGTTATCTAGGCTGTTTTTTCTAAATTTCACCCCTTGGAGCTAAACAATTTATTCCACTTAGAGGCAGCACCCTCTAAGAGGTACTAGAGGTACAGTTGAAGTATAATAAATACCCTCTTGATTTAAAATTTATATTGAAAATTTCTCAAGATGAGCGCCCCGACAACGAAAAAAAAATTATTCATTGAAAAAATTATTATACTTATGAATACTTTTATCCATTAAAAAAGTATTCTATCAACTGGGAAGGTCCTGATACAAAAACCCTACTCACCCTGCGTATTGAACTTTTTGAGGGATATGAGCATTATGCCTAATATGTGGTGAATAGCGAGAAACGATGAAAAAATCACATAAATGGGGTGTTTTACAATTTTTGGGAAGTAAAATTTTTATTATAAAATTCTAGAACCGTATTGATTTTTTTGTTAATTTTTTGGTAAAGAAATTGCCAAATCTCAGAAAAGAAAAAAACTGAATAAAATAAATTACGGGCACTATTTCTTTCCAAAATCAAGAAAAAATTCAGGTCGTTTTTAAAAAAATTAAGTGGCCGTGAGAATGTCCTTTCATTTTTTCGATATCTTTTCAAATAAGCTATAACTAAATGTGAATTTAAAATTTAAAAATTCCAGTTTGTTTACTTTTTTTCACAAACTATCGGAGGTTTTTCTCAGATTATTATTGAGCTTTAAATTTAGCAACTTTGTCCCAATTTAACCGAGTTCGTATCGTTTCTGATATCCCAACAATGTAGTTCAAATTTGACTCACCCTGTATGTATCTGGATAATTATGAATGTGGTAATGACAATTACTGCAATTATTAGCTACGGTAGTAAACACAATGCCCTCCTAAGTATTACCTTAAGAATACACAAATAAGAGAAGCACGAGTAATTTTAAATCATAAACGTTAGGATTACCTACATCCTAGTGCGGGGAGGTGATCCTTACCTTGAAGTTCTGAATGTATGTATGTACATATATATTTCTAATTCTTAGCAAAAACGTTACGAAGTAACGATCTGTATACCCAGCACCAGCACTAGCACTATCTATGATGGTGCATGCATTTATGCAAATTTTGTGTTTTATCCGTCATAAACAATATTCCTTTGCATTAAACCGGGAACATTTCACAATACAGAAGGATCATTGCATGCCAGTTATTATGCGCACACCTTTCGTATATTATTTGAAGTGTTGAAACAATCCTACGTTGAAAGTACGTACTTACATCTTAATAAAATTAACAATTTACACCATTTACCACACTAGTGTTTATAAAATTAACAGCTATGAAATGAATTAATTCTATTGTTAAGAAATCGAGTAATTGCGAAGAGGCATCCTTTTTATCGGTAGTGACCACGCAATATCAATAATGGAAATGAACTTGTGAAACTATAGGTACATATTATAGTCTTATGCAAATGATTGAAATGTTAACTTAATGCTCTGCATTACTTATATCCCCAAAGACAGACAAATATTTGATATGTCATATTGATGCGTCTAGTTTTAGATTTCTTTTGTATTTTTTGGTTGCATGGTAATGCGGAAGATAAAAAAGGCAAGTTATATGAGAAATGTATAGAAGAAGGGCATCAATGCCACAAGAGCCATTTTTCTGTTAAGAAAACAATTAAAACAATGGAAAGAAAGAAATCAAAAACCAATAGTGCTTGGTCAAAAGTGAAAGAAACACCTCCAAGGGGAGTTCTGTGCTGCAGATCGAAAAATATTTTCTGTGTGTCATCACTCATCAGTTCGGGAGTCTGAACAAAAAAAAATCGTTCGTTCTTACCAACAACAATAATTTTCGTAATTCTCATCAAATACGTTTTTCAAAATAATTAACAATAATAATAATAATAATTATATCCAATTATTATAATGGGATAAGAGAGAGGAAAATTGTACTCGGAGAACACCATTCATGGATGACTGCAGGATCACTCACGATGAAGTCACAGAAGCCCTGAAGACAACCGGGAACTGGAAAGCTAGCAGGTCAGACAAGGTGACAAATGTTTGGGTAAAGAATCTAGCTTACATTACATAGCGACCCCGCGCAGGTTCTTACAGATGTGATACAGAATCCAGATAAAGCACCAGGATGTTACACCGAGTGAACAACAAAAAGAGTTTGCAAATGGATCGTATGGCTGCAAAGAACTACTCCTATTAAATAAATTGATAATGGAATACAGCAAGAAAAGTAAAAAGGAAAAAAGAACTGAGCATGGCGTGGATCGATTACAGGAAAGTATATGACAATGTACGTACACCTGGATAAAACGTGTTTTACAGCTTTACCACCTCGATCCAAGCATCGTGTATTTTTGAACTACGACCATGAAACAATGGAAAACAAAGTTATTTGGAGTTGGGACCGGTTCGCATCTTTCAGGAGTTCCAGGGGGACTCCCTCTCGCCTCTGATTTTTTGCATGTGCGTGATGCCGCTGACCAAGGAATTGCAGACCAGTTGCATGGGATATAGGATATCAGACATAGTATCCCGTTTTTTATGACGACCTCAAACTGTTCGCAAAGAGCAGGAATGAGCTGAAAGACCTTTTAACTAAAGTTAAAACATTTAGCAGAGATAAACAGATGTATTGCTGGATAAAATGTCGAGCAGTCATAAGTCAGGGACATTTTATACAAACTGAGAATATGATCATGGAGGATGACATGACACTATAATAGAGAATTGGAACCAGGAAAGTCTTGTAAATGCCTTGGGATTGAGGAGGGAGAAGAGATTGATCAAAAAATAATGAAATAAGATAAGCCATACAAAGAGTAAAGCACCAGACTCTTATAGATAACCCAGTCGGAACTTACAGGGAGAAATAAGATGATGGCCATTATCGCTTTGGCGGTCCTTCAACTGGAATACAGTTTTGGAATCGTTAACTGCCGCGATGAAGAACTCCGAAACATCGACCTAAAGACGAGGAAGATTTTAACGATGAATAAGATCGTTCATCCGAGGGCTGACGTAGACAGGCTGTACGCACTTCGCAGTGATGGAGGCCGTATGGACTGCGACAAATAGAAAGCACCTATAAAATTGCGATAGTTGGACTGGCACATTACTTCGTGAGGTTAGAGAGTGGTTTAACTGTTTAACACGACAAGCCAAGGACATATCCAACAGCCTAGGGAGAATATTCTAACAGAATATTTATGGCGTAAGTAGAATCGAGACTGAGATCTCAAAATGACTTTAAAAAAGGCAATTTCGATGAGTTGAAGAGCAAATGGGAAAATAGACCACTGCATGGGCTCCACAGAAAGTTAAACCCACCGCTATCAACAAGGGACACTCATTCGGTTAGTTATCACTCAGAACGAGATATTATGAGAAGAAGATCATGAAAACAATCAATATAGAAGAAAAATGTCGGAAGTAGCTGGAAAGACACGACAAAATCTATGATTACATCTATTGAGCGCTTTGCAAAAGCCATAACATTTCGATGTGAGAATAAATGGTACAAACACCAACCTGATGAGTGATGACATTATCAACAACGATGGTTTAACACTGATAAGAGATCAAGAAATTCATACTGACAGACACATAAAGGCGAATAACCCAGACATAAGAGACGATAAAAATCGAAAATGTATCATCACTCAACAAACCGCCTTATCTGGAACAGCGCATATTCTGCAGAAGATTTTTTTTTAAATTGCGATATGCAACATGTGTTTTGGAGATACGTTTGTCTCCGATGCAAGTCTGATGTCTGTCCAATGATCACCGGAGATACGTCTACTGTCTACACCAGCGATCAGTTATGTAATATCTCTGACGTATCTTTAGCTTTAGCTTTAGAAGCTGATGTTTTTGGAAATAAAGAGGATGTGGAATATTGAGACAGAGATCTGGGGCTAATCTCAAACAAACTACCAATATACCTTGAAAACATTCCCGCATGACTGTCGTAAGAGAAATTCAACAAACCTCCTTATCTGGAACAGCTCATATTCTGCAGAAAATTTTTCAAAATTACGATATGCAATATGTGTTTTGGAGATACGTCTGTCTCCAATGCAGGTGTGATGTCTGTCAAATGATCACCGGAGATACGTCTACTGTTGTAATATCTCAGACGTATCTTTAGCTTTAGCTTTAGAAGCTGATGTTTTTGGAAATAAAGTGGATGTGGAATATGGAGACAGAGATCTGGGGCTAATCTCAAACAAACTACCAATATACCTTGAAAACATTCCCGCATGACTGTCGTAAGAGAAATTCAACAAACCTCCTTATCTGGAACAGCTCATATTCTGCAGAAAATTTTTCAAAAATTACGATATGCAATATGTGTTTTGGAGATACGTCTGTCTCCAATGCAGGTGTGATGTCTGTCAAATGATCACCGGAGATACGTCTACTGTCTACACCAGCGATCAGTTATGTAATATCTCAGACGTATCTTTAGCTTTAGTTTTAGAAGCTGATGTTTTTGGAAATAAAGAGGATGTGGAATATGGAGACAGAGATCTGGGGCTAATCTCAAACAAACTACCAATATACCTTGAAAACATTCCCGCATGACTGTCGTAAGAGAAATTCAACAAACCTCCTTATCTGGAACAGCTCATATTCTGCAGAAAATTTTTCAAAAATTACGATATGCAATTATGTGTTTTGGAGATACGTCTGTCTCCAATGCAGGTGTGATGTCTGTCAAATGATCACCGGAGATACGTCTACTGTCTACACCAGCGATCAGTTATGTAATATCTCTGACGTATCTTTAGCTTTAGCTTTATAAGCTGATGTTTTTGGAAATAAAGTGGATGTGGAATATGGAGACAGAGATCTGGGGCTAATCTCAAACAAACTACCAATATACCTTGAAAACATTCCCGCAAGACTGTCGTAAGAGAAATTCAACAAACCTCCTTATCTGGAACAGCTCATATTCTGGAGAAATATGCAATATGTGTTTTGGAGATACGTCTGTCTCCAATGCAGGTGTGATGTCTGTCAAATGATCACCGGAGATACGTCTACTGTCTACACCAGCGATCAGTTATGTAATATCTCAGACGTATCTTTAGCTTTAGCTTTAGAAACTGATGTTTTTGGAAATAAAGAGGATGTGGAATATGGAGACAGAGATCTGGGGCTAATCTCAAACAAACTACCAATATACCTTGAAAACATTCCCGCATGACTGTCGTAAGAGAAATTCAACAAACCTCCTTATCTGGAACAGCTCATATTCTGCAGAAAATTTTTCAAAATTACGATATGCAATATGTGTTTTGGAGATACGTCTGTCTCCAATGCAGGTGTGATGTCTGTCAAATGATCACCGGAGATACGTCTACTGTCTACACCAGCGATCAGTTATGTAATATCTCTGACGTATCTCCAAATTTTGAAGTAAATTTCAGTACCTAGAATATTAAAATAATTATGTATTATATGTATACGAAATCTTCTTACATCAAAGTAAAAACTTCTTACTTTCTTCCAATCATTTAAAGAATTTATTATGAATATTTTCTAATTTCATTGTATATCATTATTATATTAATTTTGAATAATTAATTCTCTTTTCATGATTAGTGATCACGAACCTTTACCCTATGAGGTGGTTAACCTTAACAATTTTTTATCACATAAATAAGATATTACGTTTTAACGATATCAACTTCTTCTATAAAAAATAAATAAGTGCGGGATGTAAATACCACTAAAATTTCCAGGTCACTTAGGTCCCCATCAACTTGAAACATTTTAGATAACAGTTGTTAATGGCTGTAACCCTTGATACTTAATCGCTGTTACTGATGTGGGAACAGAGTATTCCCTAACTTAAGAAAGTCCTAATGAGTAATTACTCATTAATTAACTATAACTATTAAGATGTGTAGAAGATAAAAAGTCTAGGAGTCAAATTTGTACATGTTATGGTAGCGCTAGCGCCAGCGCTAGAGTCCCGCCCAAAAATACTAATTCCAAGACAAGAATAATTTTTTAATAACACCATTTGTCTTACATCTTAGGCAGAATAAAATTTACATGATTGGTTGATGATGGTTAATACTTAGGTAAGATAAATTCATCCGTTAACGAACTGGTGTTAATATATCTAATTGGTAATAAAAGATACTTTTCCCTTTTTAGGGCAAATATAATTAGGTGAGAATATCTAATTCGATATAGTCTGAAATAAATAATTGACGTAGGAGTTTTTTAACGCATCAAAATGATTCATCTTCAAATGAATTAATAGCTTGAACTTTTAAAGGCGTGAAGTGTATTAATTACGGGAATAAGACGCCTCGCACGTGGAAGTAATATAAGTCTCTCGTATTATAGGTAAAATTAACCAGAAAATTGATTATCTCCAGTAATAATTCACATCTCAATTTCCTTCAGAAGAAATTGGAAAATAAGAAACTCCGACTTTCTATGTATTATTTGAAGTTTAACCAATTCATAAATAATACCTTACTCGACTTTAAAAGTTCACTATATTTATTGAAGGTTACGACAAAAGCAATTAATTTTTGGGAGGTTACTGACTTCTGTTGTAGATAACTACCATTTGGATTATTTACCGAAACAATAATTTTTAAAGAGAGTTCTGAAGTATCAATAATAATTATCATTAAGTAGTAATCCATAGCAATTATCGCAATTTCACCGTGACTGTTCATTGAATATTGAATTTTCGATTATGTGGAGCGTATCGTTTATGAAATGTATCATCTTGTTACAAAATTACATAAAAAATCGCCATTTTTTTCTCGTTAAGGTCTCACTAGCGAAGAGAAACCATCGTGCACATCGAGCAAATCGTGAAAACTAATCTAACCGCACGGTATAACTTTACTTGAAACGCACGGTAATGATAATAGTTTAGGAATGATAATTAGTATCGGATCGTAGAGCAGGGAAATAAACACATCAATCTGAATTGGTCTTTGGCAGAAAATCGGCAGGTGGGACTTATTGCAACTGTAATTACAATAATTAGAGCTATAAAATAATAGAAAAATGAGCGTTAGAATAAAGTAGAAGAATTGAATGTAAAGTTGAATAAGTTAAATAAATTTAAATGAGCAAGGATCTTTAAAAATCGATCGACTGATCGAATAAGTCATTAAATTATTATCAATTATTTATTATTATTCTGAGACTTTCTACAGTTTTCGGATAATATTTATAAAATCTTGTTATTAGAATTATAGCTTGAGCGCTTGCATAATTATTGTAAAATTAATTAAATAATTCAAGGAAAAGGATGACGTCATCTCAAATTAAAAGCACAAATCACATGTCACTTATAAAATTGAGAAACGGTAAACGGTTTTGCTGCATCTTCAACCGTTTTTGTTAAAATGATGATCTCAAAAGTTCACACTGCGCAGTAGTGCATAGTAAATATGCCATTTTCACCACTTTAGGTCAGAATGGAAAGCAGTAATCTGCAAAATCCTCCCCCCCAGTGTTGATGGTGAAAACCCTATACGTATCGTTGTGTAATTTTTTGTAAAAAAATTTTGGAGAAATCACTTTTTATACACTTTATATAGGTATATACAGGGTGAATTATAAAAAACGCCCCAAGCGATAACTCCGTTAATTTTGAACAGGGTGATGAAAATTATCCGATTTTTCATCACCCTGTATTAAAATTTAAACCACATAGTAGGATACAATGCGAAAAGTTAGAATAGGGGCATGTAAACCGTTTTTAGATATCTTGAGCCGTTCTAGTTCTACACTGCTTTGAAGTTGAAAATTTTCGATCTTCACTTGTAAAGTTTTACAGGGTGTTCTATTTAAAAACCCGAAGTTGATGTTACTTCCGGTTAAACAGGAAGTTGTGTTGATCGGACGTTTATCTCAACATATAGATGATGATAAACTACGCCACTTTGTTTCAAAAAGTTTTGTCATATCTTCAAAATTAACGGAGTTATCACTTGGGGCCTTTTTTATAATTCACCCTGTATAAGGGTATATAGGTAAAATTATTTCAAATTTTTAATAGTTTTGTGAAAGTAACCCCCCCCCCCATTAAAAATAAGAGAAGTAAAAAAAAGCACCTCTATAGGTGCTTATTAATCAAAATGTTATTTCAATTGATGCTTTTTCGAAAATACCTATAAAAGAATAATTGGGAAAATACCTTGAGAAGCAAGAATTATTTTGATACAGTTGAGTAAATTATGTGAAATTTATCAATAATTTGCCTCATTTAACGTCAGCCAAACAGCTGAGATAAAACAAGTTCAATAAAATTAAAAAAAAAAAGATAATTAAGAAAAGTTCTTCTCACCATCGTTCTCTCTGGGCTTCAGTCTTAATGTATATAAATCATATCTTTGACATGACGAGAGACGAGAGAAGCAATGAAGCTGAAACTTATTCTTGTCAATAATTCATTTTGCTTAAAATTATGGAGGTTTCGATCATTCGTCCTTCTCCTGTTGTGATACGACCCCTTGAAGAAGGTGTCAAAAAATAAGGTTTTTAATTCATTTTTAGTACGGTGTTATAGAAATTAAATGAAGTATAGGTCGTAATCTGCTATCAGGAATATACAATTAGTGAACAATTCGTTAATAATTTTCCCCTACTATCCTTAGGGATAGAAAGGCCACCACTATGTATTTCGCATATAACTTTTTTTTTTGTGATGACCCAAAACACCCTGCCATTAAATTTGATAAAACAAAAGAAGAATATGCTAAATGCAAACCAGTATTCACGTTCCTCTAATCCTAAGCGTAGTGACAAAAAGGCTAAAGACGTAAAGATAAATATGAATATGAATTAGCTCAATATCAATATTACAACCAAAGAAGAAAAATAGTTAAACGAATCATGAATAGAGGAAATGAAAAAGTTGCACTATAGAGTCCCCAATAATGGAAAAATATTTCAAAGATATTTTTGAAAAGGAAAATTGCTGTATTAGAGAAAAATATGAATAAAATGAAACTGCAAAAGAAGATCTCCACTGATGAAGTTGAAATAGTTACGAGGAAGATTTCATTAGATACTGCTGCAGGTCCTGTCCGAGTTCTTATCAAAACAATCGGTGATCTTCAGATAGATAAGTGACATAATAGCAACTATTGGTAACATCATGTTAAGAACATCATTTGCCCCTAATAAACTAAGAATTGGGAGGACTATTCTTATAGACAAAGGTAACGATCCTAATATTCCATCTAACTGGTGACCAAAAACCATTTACTCAATTATTATAAGAAGAATAATTGAAAAAGTTTTAGACAAAATTATTAGACCACATGCAAATTTAACTAAATTCCAATCAACGTGGATTCATTTCTGGTATACCTGGTTGTCACATCAATTCAAATTTAAGGTGTTCCTTTTTATAAAGAAAAATTTTCAGAACAATTTGGCCAAAGAGACTGGCAGGTTTACCAGTTATGGTTTGGTTCGCGTAGAATTTTGGGTTCTTCTGTATTTAATTTTTTTGACATCTTTAATTTTAATAAAAATGCTCTAAAAGAGTTTTGCGAACAAATTCTTAGTGACACTTTAGGAATTATACATTCTCATTTATCTACTATTAACCGACTAATAAGTATTTAATAATTAATATTAATTAAATAATTAGAGAATTATTAATTATTATTACGCAAAAACGTTTTGTTAAAGTTATTGTATTAATTTATAGATTGATAGATAGTGATATGGATTTCTCTCTCTAAATCACACTATTTAAAATTTATTTTAGAACGCCCGTAAGGGCGGTAAGAAAAAATACTTTTTTGACACTCCCTTCAAGGGGTCATTTATCTCAACATGAGAGGGTACTAATTTTTTGCACTTATTAATTAACACCCCGTAAGGAACCAAAAGAAAAAGAAAAAAATTAATCGATAATATCAAATATTTTGTAAGACTTAATAAATAACAAAAACAAAACCTCTAATGAGAAACATTTAATAAAGAATTAATTCTCGAGAAGTACCATACATGCCTACCTAAGTATTTACTATTATACGACTAACTTATTGTAAATTGCATGTAATTGCATCTCGGTAATTGCAAAATGACACACTCCCACTTTAAGTATTGTTAAATTTAATTGAGTAATTTAGAGTGCCTTCAGTAATAATTAATGTATCTCTTAAAACCTACAATAATGGTGAAGGCGTGTCGGATGTCTAAACTGTAAATTTCAATCATTACCCATAAAAGATTTTGGGTTCTGTAATACGTATTAGTCATCGCATATAGGAACCGATTACAAATTTGGTTTTAAAGTTGGCGAAGCCCACGTTTTTCGATTAATCCGCGAATGAAATAGTAGGTAACACCTACCATCATCAATGATATTCATCAAAAAATCCTGCTAAATTTTATTATTTCTGTACCTACAAAGTTACGGTTATGAAACTGTAAAAACTGCATCCATATTTGCATAGCTAAATATAATGACCCAAAATAAATTAATATTAAAAAGTAATATAACTCTTATAATAAAATTGTTATATAAAAGAAAAGAAGATGGTTCTTTCAATGGTATTATAATAACTTGATGTTCTTAATTTAATTATAATAAATATGTCAGATAGATGATGGTTTAATTATTATATTGCTCAACTTTCTTGTACCTATATGTTATTATAAGACCACTTTCCTCTATCAATATAATTATATACATCCATTATTTTAAGAAAAAAGGAAATTTATTTTATTTTTGTATTCTTCGCTTCCTAATTTAATTTCGTTATAATAAACTATTTTTTCAATATGTGATTTTTCGACTCATCAGAAATTACATGCAAGATTCAACAATTTACTGTTAGGATTTACTGTTGAATTTCTGTCTTATTTATTGGGATTTTATTCCGATTCTCAATAAATAAGACAGAAATTCATACTAAGAAGGTTCAAGAAAAATGATCAAAGTTAGGATTTACTTGTGAACAGGCTGACATCAAAAGTGAACGATCAAAAACATTTTTGTTTTCTCTATAATTAATCATAATTTTTGAAAACATATACAGGTGTCCTAGATAACAGGTGGTACATGGGGATTCGGAAACCGTGAGAGATAGAAGGTCGGTTGAATGGAAGAAAAGTTGTGCAATTTCATGCTTTATTGAAAATCGGAAACTAAATTTTTGAAAAATTCAACCATTACTGAAATATGCTGAAAAACTAAAAAATTGAGTTTCCTTATTTTGGTCATCGTCATCAATTACACTGACAATGACGAAAATGAACGAAAATGAAAAGCTTGAATCAAGAAAAAAGAGGACCTATTCTTAACATAAAATTTCATCACTCATCCATTAATTATTATTGTTTGATATTGATTCATGACTAAAAGCTAACTATTTCTTATTTTAGCCATATCTTTAGTACCTACCTATTATTGAGATTTTTTGTAGGTACACATAAACCGTCAATTTAATCAAAAATCTATAAAATTAAAAAATAAAACAAATTTTTATTTAAAAAAAAAGGCAAAAAGAAACCAAGGCAAGCAGTTCTAAGAAAATTATTTTCTTTTTTTTTTCGGCGGACCTAAGAAAAACAAGAATTTATTATGAATACTCTGAGATCCAGTCCTCTTTGATGATTTTTGAAATCTCAAATGGATAGCTCTTGACAACTTATGTAATCCTGTAAAAAATTATTTATTTATTTTCAATAATAAAAAAGATATGACTAAAATAAGAAATCACGATTTTTCAGTTTTCTTCAGGATATTTCAGGATTCTTTAGTTATCTCGAACATTCTGTAAGTCCAAATTAGTAGTTTGAAACTAGTAAATTCCAGAATGTGGAGACTTAAATGCTAGAAGTAGGTAGGTATTTCTACCTACCTAATAATAAAAAACTTGTTGTTTTTTGTAAAATTAATAAAAATTGTTGATCAGTAAAATATTTTTCATTTGTCTTTGTAAAAGAGGTAGGAAAAGGACTACCGCATCAAACCAAAAGTCGATATAATGAAAATTACTTCTTCAATAATTTACTTATCATATCTAAGTTTGGGATAGTCGACCAAGAGATATAACGAAAAAATCTAATTGTTAAACTGTCATATTTTATGACCTCAACAATATTTCAATAATCCAAAAATTGATAAAATGACAGAAGTCGTTTCGTTATATCTCTGGTCCAACTATACTTTTCTTATTTTAAAATGCTGAAAAGGGCTGAATAAATAATATTTTTCAGTTTTTTCCGTCACATTTTCACTGCATGTAGGTAGTGGGTAATTTTTGTTCCTGACGAACCATTTAAAACAATGATAAAAATTACTGGCCCGGCTTATCATAAAAAAAAAAGTTATGAATTTTATCCTATGCAGTCTTTAAATTACTGAATAATTTATGTTTTATTATTAACTATTAAAAAAAATATAAAATTATTAATTAAATTATATAATAATTATAAAATTAATTATATCAATAAGTTTATTTCCCAATAAATGAAAGTCCATTTACAGAACAAAACAATAACATCAAACCCGATTTAAAAATGCATGGCTGCATCATTTTTTTTTTTACATAACTAGGTATATGTGCAAAGTTTACAAGTTTCGATTCGATCGGCGATCACGAAGAATCCGAAGCTACACCTGCTTAAATCACAAATTAGTGAGATTTAATCAAAAATGTTGAAATACCATAGCGGTGATTCAGGTGGTGTTAGATCTCGAAATTTTCGACTAAAATTTCCTAATTTTCTTGATGTCGAAATTTCTTAAATTTAGAGAAGGAACATGGAAATCGCAGAATACAGAGTAATTTTTGAATAATGAACAATAACTCTTTACTCGAATTTTTTTCTCGACGCTTCTTCAGGGTAACATGATGAAATTTTCCAATAACTTTAACAACAATATTCCAACTTACAATCTTTTCCACTTGGTTTTCCTCTTTTGTCAATTGCTTTTCACAGTACGTCAAATGATTTCCTTTTTTTTCAAATTATGTAGACCGAACGCGGAATGAAAACAGCATGTACGTTATCAACTATGTAGTTCTATAATATATCTGTTCTATAATAAAAAACCGGCGTTTATGAAATAACTAATTTCAACTTGTTCGACTTTTGTTTGCTTCAGGACTTCCTACCATCGATTAGCGTTTCTGAGAATCTTTGACGTATATGTTGTTTTCATTCCGCGCTCGGTCTACTACCATGTTCATGGATCTATCAATCAATTTCTCTTTTTGTCAAATTGGTTTCATTTTATATGAATTCATTTTCCCATTTACGTGCACTGACAGTAGTATTATAAACATTGGAAAACAGGGCCGCCTTAAGATATATGGCGTCCTTGGGCTAATAAAAATAATGCATCTTTATGATAAAATACATATAAGATGGCCAGCTGGAGTTAGGCTAGGCATCGTAGAATTCTCAGAGGAAAGTTTAGCTTTTGTTTTGATTTTCTCACCCTTAATGTTTTTCGGGTCACTGAACACGAATTTGAAGTTTGCAGGGAAAAATTTGGCCCGGGAGTTTGTTTTTTTGAACTTTTTGCCCGAATTTTGGTACTTTGTTGATACTTTCAAAACTTTGATGGGATTTTTTGATGAGAGTTTTCACAAACTTCAATTCCTCTTGGTTGTGATGTGCTGAAGTCGTATCACACCCACTCATTGCGTGAAGAAACATTACGTGTTCTTTGATTATAATTTTTTGAAACAAAACAAAATTAATATTTTTCAAAACAAAATTAGTTTTGTTTTAGAACATTTAACGTTTCCCTTTCCCGGTTTCAAGAAGAAAACGTTTTCTTGTTCTCGAAGACTCGTGAGGTTGACCAACAGGTCGATTCTTCTCCAAACAAGTGCCCAATCAAGCACGACAACGGTAAATTTCACTAGCAGATATTGTAATATGTTTTTTTATGACGCAAAACTGAAGTGGCGGAACGGTTAGTCTTCCAAAAAACCAATTTAAGTATGTATATGGTAAATTTAGGAAATTTGGTCTTCTTTAATTTTTTATAGAACGGGCTTGTCGAAAAAAAGAACGCTACCTTTCTGAGATATAGGCCAAAAACCAAAAAAAAGTGCTAAAAATACAAAATTTGGGCCGAAAAGAGCCAAAAAAACGAAGTTCCTGGCCAAATTTTGGTATGAAAAACTTCAAATTCATGTTCAGTGAAATCAAAATTAGAGCAAAACTCTCCTCTGAATTCCCATTTTTTGCTCATTTGCGTAGTCAAGAGCTATAATTACAAAATAATAAATAAATAATAAAATAATATCAAAAAATAAAGGTAGGAATACTAATAAAACTTGCCGCAGTCAAAAAGGGCCGAAGAAAGTGTCAGAATTGAAAAAAAGTAATTGTATCGAGTCCATGAACGAGTTTCGTGGATATATTTTCTTTATTTTTCAACAAATAAGCTATACCTACGTGTTTAAAATAAATTTTGGCATAAAAACGAAAATATTTTGAATTATAATTTACGCCCCTGAAATGCCTGCGCCCCTGAGTTATTGCCCTATTAGCCAAATAGTTAAGGCCCTGTTTGAAAATCATTTGGTATAAAGGGAATCTTATTTGACAAAAGAGGAATTTGATTTGAAACCCATCAGTATTGACGTTTGATAAATGGGCAAATAATTTTACAAATTGGAAAATACAATTGACAAAAGAGGAAAACCAATAGAAAAAGACTCAATTTCACTAAAGTAAGAGTAAAATGGAACCTTTCATATAATGGAAGTTGGGTATGGTGGGTATTTGAACCCAAACATCATCGCGGGTGATTTCGCATAATGAGGCAAACGATACACGACTATGAAAAATATTACACGTAAATGCCACGAATTGGAATTTGTAGTCGTGTTATACTAAAAGAGTTTTTCTTCTTTGTGAATGATACTGTTATCGTTCCACATTTTTCTATAATAACTAGAGTCTATTCAATGTACAGGGTGATCCGTCAAGCACACCTTGCAAACTGTGCAATGTACCAGGTGGTCCATCACTTATGTCCACCCCCGAAATAGAGGTTAATTTTAAAGATAAAAAATTGAAACTTTGAAGATTTGTGTAATTAATATATGACCACATAATGGCATAATCAGATTAATTATTATTTTTTTTTAATTGAGCCATCAGCGATAAAAAACTGTAATTTGGTGTTAATGTGACCAAAATAAATTCGATTTTTCTTTAATACACCGATAGAAATCGATTAATAAACTCAAAATCCATGAAAATAAATATCAAAAACCTAATTACAAGCCTTTAATTAAATAAAATACTTAAAATATGGAAATGACAGGTGAAATGATTGATATATGGTAGAGCAATAAAACTGACAAATCTAATGAGGGTAGTACCTACCATAAATAATCTTCAAAGCAGTCAGAAGAATGTGCCATTGAATTCGAATGAGGCTTCTTTTATGAATGTTTACTTAGGATGTGTTTACTTAACATTTGTGCTATAGCAGCCCTTCAAAAGCCTGGTAGTTTTATTGCTTCCATAAATCAATCAATCTAGCTGTCATCTCCATATTTTAAGTATTTTATTTAATTAAAGGCTTGTAATTAGGTTTTTGATATTTATTTTGATCGATTTTAATTTTATTAATCGATTTCTATCGATGTATTAAAGAAAAATCGAATTTATTTTGGTCACATTAACACCAAATTACAGTTTTTTATCGCTGATGGCTCAACTAAAAAAAAAAAAATTAAACTGATTATGTCATTACATGGTCCTATATTAATTACACAAATCCTCAAAGTTTCAATTTTTTATCTTTAAAATTAACCTCTATTTCGGGGGTGGACATAAGTGATGGACCACCCGGTATAGAAGAACTGGTTGTTGACCTAATAAATATGAGACAGAAATTACTTTAAATGAGAACTGAAGCCAAAATATTGAAGTTTCTCTAAAATCAGACCGTGATGGAGTCTGTTGAAAGCCTTGTTGAAATCAGTATAAACCACATTCACTTGCTCCTGACTGTCTAAAGTCTCGATCACGAAATATGTAAGGCATGATAAATTTGTAAGTAACCGTGAGCGATTATGCATAAACCATGCTGGTTAAATTTTTACATTAAACTATTACAGGATAAATACAGGAAAACATCTTAAGCTCATTATCAAAGTAGTTAAGCATGTATGTAATCTTAATGAGCAGGATGAAGGTCCTTAAAAATGTCACAATAGAATAAGTTACACAAATCTAAAAATTAAAACATAAGAAAATATTTTAAAGTTTGACTTTTCTCTTTTCCTTTTTCACTTTCCTCATAGCCACCCCTTGGTTCTGGATTTAAACATCTTATTGGTCTAGCTCTAGATTCTTGATTGACTGGTGAAAATCATATACTTTATAGGTAAACTATCATTATAAATATTACTTATTCAAAATCCTTTTTATCAAGTATCCGCATGCATTTAACTAGTTTAACCACAAAAATAGAACATATAGGCGCCACCCTACACGCGTAATTAGAGTCGAGAATTAAAATATAATGGTAGAAGACCTAGCTGTACTATTTTGAGTGAAACAGACAAACTTGAACTTGTCAGGTCTATTTTGATTTCCTCAACGGAAGTTTGTCAGACTTGTTGTTGTTTTCTGTTGTGGCTGTGCTTAATTACGTGAAGAGATGCAGATACTCCAGCATTTCTGAGGTAATGAAGATGGATCGATAAATCACCGGATACATACCTCCTTTAGGTGCAGCTATTTAGGCACTATTTCGGCAGGTGTATTAAAATAGATTTCTAAGGAGAATGATTATTCATTATGATACAATAAGTTATGTTAGTTAAGTAGCACGATCGTTATTATTCCGATCCGAGAAGGAAAAGTTATATTTATAGTTTTTTTTTCATGTAGCCATGCAGTAGGTAAGTAAATCCGAAATGATTATTCATTTTGAACATTTTATTAATCTACACGTTAATGTACTATTTAATTATTAGAACGAAGAATGCGATGTTTTGAAGAAATTGAGTATTGAATATAAATTATATCGTGATGTCTAAATTAATTTTCGTCCTTGTCAGCATTAATTTTCCACATCCTTACGTGTCCTATAAAACTACGAACCAACCGACTTATACCTATAGAAGAAACAAACGGTGCAGGACCCAAAAGTAGCCAACATATGTCTTGGTTGTTCTACTATTGATTTTTCCTTAATTTATTCACTTTTGTAAGGCAAACTTCTTATTATTCAGTCGGACGAGTGTTAGGGAAGTGCCTTAATTTCGTGTAGTTTTTCATAATTATTTAGATGTTGGCGAAACTATGAATTGCTTGGGGCGGGAAAACAAATTAATTTCCCTGCAAGGAAATCTGCAATGAACTACGTAAGAGGAAACATTCCATTACGCGAAGTCTATTTTGAAAGTGAGCCAGGCGATTTTTGTCTTCAAACTTTTACTGTTCGAAACTTTTCAAGCTTTAGCAACATCTACAAAGACACGGGACGAATATTTTTTCAGCAGTACATTATTATGAAACTGCTTGGTTAATATAATATGAAATATGTTTTAAGTTTTCTAGTTGTTTGATTTTTTATAGTGGTCATTTATTGGTCATTATTTACATCTGCGGCTCCTACAGTTTCACTATGGCACCTATACAGGGTGCACCATATATCCTTCTCTATATTGCTATCTCTTAACGCTAACAGATACGGGGTCGGTTAAACAAGTCCAAAGGAGCGCAGTTTTGTGGCCATCTCGAATCCGTCGAGACATACAAGATATCTGTGACCGTTCCTGAAATATCCTGAAAAAACTGAAAAATCGAGATTTCTTATTTTTTCCATATCTTTTTCATTATTGGAGATTAATGAATAATTTTTTTGTTGGCTTACATAAGTCGTCAAGAGCTACCCATCTGACATTTAAAAAATTTTCAAAGCCTACTAGATCCCAGAATTTTCATAGTCAACTTTCGTTTTTCTTATGGCCACCATATTGTTATTTTATGTTCTTCGGTATAAAAAAATCATAAAAACCAAAAATTGTTAAACTTCAAAAAATAAATTAAAAAATTTTTTATTCTTCTTTTTTCTTTACAATAAAGACACTTTTTTAGACCGAATTTCATAGATAAATTAAAAAACCATAAGGCAAGCACTATTTCGGCGTATTTTACAAATGTTGACGTTTTTCGACGATTTTTTTTAGGTTTTTCTTTGAAAAAAGAAAAATAAAAATTTGAAATTTTTTTTTGAAGTTTATTAATTTTTGGTTTCCATTATTTTTTTCAAATCGAACGATATAAAAAAATAATATAGCGGCCATAAGAAAAACGAAAGTTGGCTGTGAAAACTCTTGGATATAGTAGGCCTTGAAAATTTTTGAAATGTCAGATGGATAGCTCTTAACGGCTTATGTAAGCCTCCAAAAAATTATTTATAAATTTCCAATAATAAAAAAGATATGACGAAAATAAGAAATCTCGATTTTTCAGTTTTTTCAGGATATTTCAGGAACGGTCACAGATATCTTGCATGTTTTGACGAATTCGAGATGGCCACATAACTGCGCATCTTTTCTCTAATTTAACCGACCCTGTATCTATCAGCGTTCAGGAGATAGCAATATAGAGAAGGATACATGGTGCACCCTGTATAGGGGTGAAGAACATACCTATAGTAACACCAGGAAGGTATTCATTTGCTTTGCAAATTTATGGTTAGCCAAAAAAAAGAGGCATTAAGAGCCGCTCTAATGAGTCCGGTCCTGGGTAGGCGGCGTATAAATACATAGGAAGCACGCACTCGAAATGATGAATACGCGTCCAAGCCAACCGGATCGTAAGCGGAGGATGCCATGAGCACGACACAGAGAGGGATTCGACCGGATATAAGATTTCTCATATCGTATCCAGAGTATAGCGAACGATGTCACGATTTTTGGAATGCAAATGCAAAATAAATGCAAAATTGAAAATAAAAACCGTGCTACTGTTTATCTCGAAGATATTCCTTGCCCTGAAAGTGAAAAAAAATAGAAATTCGATCGTAGTGTCAAAGAGGCCTTAGCTGTGACCTTAACATTAGTTTGCAATGGCTGTTTTTAGCTTCTTGCCCACCCAGCACCCCTATTTCGCTCCTCGGTCCCGAAAAGGTTGATGAAACTTAGAAGCCGCGGATGTAATTCATTTTTCACGAATTTAAAAATTTTCTATGAGGGCTAGGACATTTCATTCTAGGCTAGGTGCTAAGTGTAGAAGAATCCTATATTGGGATGAGCTGCCTGCATATTACAGGTTGCGAAAATTATAGCTAAATGTTCCTCATCGGTAACTTTTGTTTGAAAATTACTGTTACACAAACTAGCATTTTCTGTGAGAAATATCCAAAACAATCATAAGAGATATAGAAAAATGAACCACGCATCCTCAATCTCTTTTTTTGAGAACGTCAGTGATGGAAACTAAAATTGGCTATCGTCTTTATTTTTCTCGTTACTTGAGAAAACTCTATCATACGATTTTTTGTCTCTCGACTCTGGCTCGGTTAAGTTTTTGAAACGGAATTCAGTGGCCCAGCCTTTTTTTTTCGAAAATAAATCTAAATTCAAGTTATGACTTACAGTTCTATTTTTTTTTTAATGAAAGTCATGGTTTGGTTTGACTTTACTAGAAAGGCCGTTATTTTTTTTCCTTTTGCTTCCTTTGGAAAAAAATTGTTAATTAAAATAGTTTTGAAGTTTTGTTATTTTTCAGTGTAGCCATGGCGTGGTAGACTTTTAACGTTTGAAAAATATCGGACCGAAGAAACAATTTATTGCTGCATTGTATAAGACGTTATAACGAATTTTCTTTGTAAGCTTTTTTCACTGATGAAAGTAACTTTAATATGAATGTAAAGCACACAAAAGGTCAATTTTTAATGACGAAACATTACGTGTACGTTAATTCCAACCCCTGGAAAAGCGAATTATTCCGCTATTAAGTACCTAATACCCAATTAAGGGACCTATGGCCTCTGATGGCGCCCTAGCTCATACTAGTCTCTGCAACTGAGAAACTTTTTGAATTTACATTGTATACCTTATTTCTCTTGCAGGTGGATTTGGAAGTAGGTCGCTATCAAAATCAAGATCTTTTACGCAATCAACTTTTGATTCTTGTCTATTAGAAAAAGGTGAAATTTTTTAAGCGCACAATTTATTTTGTTCAGTAGTGTAATAACTTTGAAAGAATAATGGTCCTCTGGTGAGTTAACAATAATCTGTTTTATGCCATATTATAATTGGTCTAGTCGTTTCAGTAAAAAGATTATTCCAGTGGACAATATCTTCTGCATCTCACTTGAAAACTACCTCAAAAGTAACGTTCTAACGTTAATATCGTCTGCCATGACCATGGGCCCTATGTTTTTGGGAAAGCACTTTTTAACTGAAATTTATCTCTATAGAGGGTGTTTCACCATCAAACCGACATGACTTAACTGTACAGAGTGTTTCACTATGAGCGTCAGTTAGAGTAGGTATATGGGAAACTACGCGTTACAGGAACCTGAAAGTTTGTATAAAAAGGTTTTACACAAAGGTGAATCGATGAAAAATAGTTTCAAAGTGGTTTACAGTTCAAAATTGTACCTAGTGGTTATGAGTTACAAACAAATGAAAATCGCAATTTTCCACATTCAAAGCAGCTTACATCGAGAACGGCTCAAGTTATTGGAAAACGGCTTACATGTCCCTATCTTAATTTCTCACGTGGTATCCTATCGTGTGGATGAAATTGTTATACAGGCTGATGACAAATCTGATAAATTTCATGAAAAATTCATCCAACAGTGACTTGCGTGGCCTAGTGGTTCTCCGCTGGCTCACGAAGCCATAGATCGCGGGTTCGCAATTCACCTCGGCCCGCTTTACTTTTCAGATTCATTTTCGAATGTCTGTGAAAAGTAAAACAAGCGATCGAACGTTTATAAGGAAAATATATAATATAGAAGTGTCTGTGGCTAATGAGTTCGTCTCGAAGCCAAATTACCAGAGTGGAGCGACTATGTCTTACCTACACAGTTAAGACCGATGCTCCCTCTTTAAAAAAAAAAAAAAATTTCATCCAACGTGGATGAAATTGTTATACCACGTGTAAAATTGAGATAGGGAAATGTAAGCCGTTTTCCGAAATCTTGAGTCGTTCTAGTTCTACACTGCTTTTAATGTGGAAAATTGCGATTTTCATATCTGTACAATTTTGAACTGTAAAAGCCATTTTTATTGCATTTTTTCCGGCAATTCGAAAATACAATAATATACAGGTTATCCCATTTAAAATAAGACACGTCAAGTCAACTTCCGGTATAACCGGAAGTGCCGCCATTTTGAAAATATTTTCCATCGATTCACCTTTGTGTAAAACCTTTTTATACAAACTTTCAGATTCCTGTAATGCCTATTTTCCCATATACGGCTTACTGACGCTCGTCGTGAAACAGCCTGTATATGTATAGGTGTAGTTTTTCAGTGCGATTCAGGATCTGGTTTTGAACATTTTCTGAGGCCCTTTGTTTCGATGTTACAGGGTGGATTTATATGCACTGAATCCCAACATTTCTGTTGATGGTTTTCTTTCTATTTCGTTTATGTACGGTGTTAGGTTGTCATAAAAATTACCATTTCTTCTTTGAGTTGTTTCTCTTATTAAAACTTATGTTGAGCTCGAAAAAATCTAGTGTATACGATCCCTAATTCTGGCTAAGTCTGTAAAACAAGCGAATTTATTTGAAATAACCATTCGCAAAATATAAAAAATCAAATTTGATTTTTTTGGAAATACTCGTAATAAACAACCATGACTTGAAATCCTGAAAAAACTGAAAGTCTTTATGTTCTTCTCGATTCAGTCAATGGTACCAAGCAATTTTTTTGCCGAAATTGTAACATTTTTCATGCAGTTTCCGAAAATTACGTTAAACTTTGAAGAAAATGCATACAGGGTGAACTATTTGCCAAAACCGAAATAGACCAGAGAAAGTAAATATGGCCCTGCAGGTTTTGAATCGGCGGAAAATGCGGGGTGCTAAGTGTCATTGGTAGAGCATATTATAACGAGACTTTCTTCTTCTTTAACCTTTAACATTCTAGTCCACGATTTGCTTGTTTGTTTACATTCTTTTTTTTATACTGAGTTAGTCAATGACATGTTCGCGACAGTTCCAGTCACATGTCATGTGACACATTGACGGACAGTGTTGGTTCTGTGGATTTCTGGAGTGGCCTCGCCGAACAATGTGGCATTTCTAGAATCCACAAATCGACGGCCGGTGCGCCGGTGCAACGTTCGAGAAGGTACCTACTGTTTCGCTGCCCCGTTGGGGGAACTATATGAGAGCAGCCTCGCGGCTGCGTGGGACAGTTTTAGTTTGGACGTGGAGTGAATCTGAAGAAGTGAAGACAGAGCAGTAGTAACTAGTGGAAGCTGAACAGAGCAGTAGTGAAGTGAAGTGTGAAGTAAGGGAGCCAGTAGTGACAGTATAGCGAATTATAAAGAAGCTGTGTTTAGTGTGTTTGATTATTTAGAATTAGAATTAGAGGTTATAACTTGGATTAATCAATAAAGTAATTTGCAAGACTTTTACATGGTGGATTTATTATTGAGAAACTCGTAACAAAATCTATCAAATTTCATTAAATTCCATCAATTCCTTCAAAATATATTATTGCTCATAAAAAAATTCGGCAAAATACATTAATTTAGCAACATCTCAAACGAAAGGTCTCAGAAAAATTTTAATAACCAGATCCTGAATCCCCTTGAAAAACTACACCTACTCTTAAGCCATGTCGATCTTGCTGATGATGAAACATTCTCTATAATGGGCTCAATTGAAGCAAACCGTCAAAATAAATCAAAAGGGGAGCGACGATAACATCGAACCTTGAGGAACACCAGAATTTGTGAAATAGAATAACTATCTCTAACTATTAATTTTTTTTTTTCATTGTAGGTATTTTGTAATTTTATATTCTTTGGAAATTACTTATGCTGTCTAATTCATAGGCCAAATAAATAAAACTCCAATATTTATACCTTTGGTAAGGATTAGCCGCATACAAGACGCAAATGTATTTCTCAGGAAAGAAGTTTTACAGATTTATGAATTTCAAAATACATGCATGCGTTAAGTATACCTAACGATAAATTTTTCTTTCTGCGCCTATAGTAGATTTCTGCTAGAGATTCGTGAACGATTATCATTCACTACTTGGGACAAGTTTCACCATTTCAGAACCTTCAAGTAAGTTTTTTCAATAATCGTTCCGAAGACTTAGTCTCCTCTAACTAAGTAGGTCATCTGTAACAGCTTATTTCTTCCTGGGTGTTTTTGATCTGTAGCCTTCATCTATAAATAACCTGCGTTTTGAATAACAAAACAGTTTTTCAAGAAACAGGTTTCCCTTTTGTTTTAACCAGTTATTATGCCATTTTTTGACAATTTAGCATAGACGTGGTACTTGCTTCAAAAGTATCAAATCAGATTTTGGGCCTCTCTCTCTTGATGGCATACACTGATGTATGTAGCTATAAATTAATATTACCCTTCTCTATAAATAAACTATTTGAATTTAACAATGTTACGGCCTCATTTCGAAAGAAGGAATCGTGAAAATTACCGATTAAAATAATTACACCCACCCATAAACTTAGGTATATACGTTCTAGGAAGTAGGAAAATTTTTCATTTACTATGAATAATTAACATTCCACATAACAAAGCAAAAGGGTTAGTGACCCTTAACCGTAATCAAAACCACATAACAATGTTATCTATCTTATTACACAGAACCTTCACTCGAAGGCTCGAGGAGGCCACGTTTTTCTACCCTCCCGGCTATGAAAATTCAGAGAGTAAAGTTTACAACAAGGAGCTTTTATCTAGATGGTCCGTTGAAGAATTATAATTATAAGACCGACTCAAGGTTTTCTCGTGTCGAAGTATCGTTATCAAACCATCAACGCCGTATTTCACAGAAATTACAGGCGCATGCTAAAGCAGTAGCCGCGGTCGCCGCCGACCACGTTATCTCACTCCCGAAGGCGAAATTCAATGCCAGCTCTATTTTTGTTTACGTTCTCATGTTATTGAGACGAGGATTCTATAAATAAGGGTACTAATTTGACGTTTCGTTTTGCCGTTTTATTGCCCACTAATCGAATATTAAATCAGTTTTTGACGATATTATTTATTCGAAATTGACATATCCAATGCAAGAGAATTTTCTTGTACGGGTTTCGGTGCCCACTGCATGATTACTGTGGCTGTGCTTCGAAAATTAATATTTTGACCCGCACTGTTTTACTAGAGCCAGGCCACTGCGGTAGGTTTCATTTATTTTTAGACAATCAGAAGAGGAAATGCATAATATGAGTACCTGCCTGATTATTCAAGTACTAGGTACTTACAAAATTAGAAAGCAGAGCACATGCTGTGTCAGCCATGTGCTGGGAAATTAATGTAAAAAATTATTATGGTTGGGAGGAGAATAAAAAAATAGGAGCGCGAATTGGAAAACAGGTGGACAGAAAAACATCATAAGTCATGGGTGACGATACGGGTCATAATATGGGAATGGGACAAGGTTCAGTCCTTGGACTACTTTTGTTCTTAATGTTTATTAACCACCTTCCCGAGATTGTTGATGCTCCTAGAGTTTTTATTTTTGCAGATGATACTACCGCCATGTCTTACTTGTCTCCAATTGGATCAGACAATTGATACAGCAATACATTAGCAATGCAGCAGTGAGCTCAATGACAGAATGATTTGTGTCCTGTGTTTGCATATTGATGATGACCTGCGATTTAAGTCTCACGGTCTGGTTTTGTGTAAGAAATTGTTGCCTCAATTTTTGTTTTACGAAACCTGGTGCACTCAGTATCATCATCAATCTTGCTTATGGTATATCATGCACTTTTTCAATCGCATATAAGTTGTGCCCTTCTAATATGGGGTCATTCCATTATTAAATGAATCCGTGTACTTAACTGTCGAACTGAACTGACGTCAGAATGCTTTGCTCAAGGCATCACCTTTTTCTGCTCTTTTTAGGAGACTACGTAATTTCCCTTGGAAGTGCTATTCCTGTCCGAAATTAAATTTCATCGTAGATGGAGGCCTCCAGGGCATCTAGAGATCAATCACGCAGAAAATCAGCAGCGCGAGCCGTTAGAACATCTGTAGTCAATTTTACGATCTCCTAAGCGCTACTTCCAGAAACATGCCACTATCTGTCGTTTGTCAAATCGGGTAGTACGGCGAATTCTTCACGACGAGTTGCCACTAAATCTGCATGAAATATTTGTCACACAAGAACTTTAAAGAAATTCATTAATCAAGAGACACGAATTTTAACTGTGAGACAAACCTTCAAAGGGTAGCTGATCTCCAACACAGGTGACATTCCGTAGCTCGCCAGACTTAACCCTCAATTGCGCATGTCAGAGTTTCATTTATAGATATTTGAGAGGTAAAAAAACCCGCCACTTTATGGATTTAATGGGGCAAGCTTAGTGGAATCATAGGTTCATATTTGGCTTTGGCTCTAATAGACGGTGTACCGCAAGGCTCTGTTCTTAGGTCAATCGTGTTTACGTAGTCTATGAATGATTTGCCTGATTGCTTCTGGGGCTTTCAAAAAGGTTTCCTTTTTTGCCTTTCTCGGTTACACTAGAGTGCTTCTCGTATAAATATGTGATTTACTAATTAAATAAATTAATCATGCATGTCTACGATTCTTGGTCGGGAGAGTTTGGGGGTCCCCTTCCATCATATTGCTACATTTCGGCTGAATTTTGGAGTTGAATTATTTGGATCTGTACTGTTTAAATTGTTTTCAGAAGATTTAAAAGGTTTTTGCAAGTGTAAAAGGCTCATGCAGTGGTCAAAAAATATGTACTGAAATCTCTCATTCATAGCTGAAAAAAAATTATTTGTTGACCTTGCAGTGGGTAGTGTATTAACGATATACCCTTTGAAGACTTTATTATTTTCCTTTAGTTTTTCCCATAATGATTGCTGTTTTTGTTATCTAAAATGTTGTCCCTATCTCTCTTTATTTTTTCTATTTGTAGTATATACTTATTTTAAATTTATTTTCACATTTAAAAACAATTAATTGATCTCCAATGAAAATTTCTCGCCTCAAATAGAATTCCTGTAGTGGAATTCCTCTTCTGGGCTGAATTAACAGGAAGGGGAGATTTAGAGTCGGTAGAACATGGCTCAGGAATGATTGTAAGGGTTCCCGGTGACTTTGTCGCTTGGATGTAAAACTCTTTCACCAAACCCACACCAATATCATATCATTTCATGGTTAGTTGCAAAAGTATTCTTCGGTCCTCTTATTTGCATCGTTTGAACTTGGAACCTGACACTAGGCTAATAGTATGAAGATGTCTGTTGAAAGGCACTTGTCGGAGTAGCGGGACATGAAGACTTTCAGGTTCGCTCCCATTAACTTCAAAACTCTCCCACCTCCAGACCTATCACCACAGACCAAAGCCAACTCCTGATCCCGCTCCCACTGTCGCTTTCAGGAGGACGTCGAGAAGGACGGTTATTTCAAATTGCCCAAGTCGCAAAGTTAGCCGCTGTTTTCTCTCTAACTTGTCTTCTATCATCCCAATAATTATTGCAATTGAAATTCGGGAAAAAAGTTAGGTAAATTATTTTTTCTAATACAAGTTTTTTAAGAGAAAGCATCGGTTTGTCGCTCCACTCTGGTAATTTATTTGGCTTCAAGATCGAGCTCATATACTTAGTCTCAGAAACATTTTACAGAAATAAATAATTTTATAAACGAACACAGACAACCATCCGAGCTGGGATTCGAACCTCAGACGGTGGCAGCGTCAACGGCTTCAGTCAATGACCTTCACCGCTGCGCTAATACAAGTTAATAAATACATTTTTAAAATCTGCACTTGAAAAGTTACCTTGATGCTTGAGGGCAGAATTCTTTAGCATAAAAGTAGTGCCAGAGTGAGAACTGATGTCTTAATAAAGGTTAATAACCAGCTTGAAATAAGTTAAGATCTAAGATTAAGCTCTTAGTTTTTATCTGTACCTACCTACAGATAAAAATCTGTTTTTATTAAATTTCTAAAAGTTAATTTATGCCATTCGAGATAAAAAGAGCTGAAAATTGTTAATTGTAAGAAAATTATTATGATGAAGTGAAAGTAATTTGTAATTACCTAATTATTTGTAAACAATAAAATTAAATAATTTAAAATTTATTAAATTAATTTATAATAACACAGAGTAGGTTAATAATAATTTTAAATTGACCGTCATACAACAAGCAACAAGCAAAAAGAACACATTAAAACACGTAAAAATGAAAGTGAAGAAGAAGATATTAATAATTTATAAATTATATGCCAATTTGAGTAAAGCTCTTCATTGTTTTGTCCGGCAGCTTATTGTTTCGCGTCGTAATATCAAATGGTCGCTAGATTAAATTGGACGCAACGATGCGTCTCGGTATAACATTATTCTGTTCTGTTTATGTCTAGAGATGATTTTCACCTAGATCCTAAGCATAGGCATCTAGTGGAAAATTAGACGGCAGATCGCAAGTGGATATAGAGATGCACATTATGCTCTAGTTCCAATTACTATACAACACAAGTCGTCAAAATCCAATTAAGGAGCATGCAGTCACATCATACACCTTTTATCAGTAAAAAATCCCCTTTGTCTTACTATATGAGGATCGTGAAAAAACAAACAAATACTTTTGTTAAAACAAAAGTACTTAGCATGTTTTTCATTGTGTTACATAATTGAAATAAATGGAGTCATTGATGTAACCAAATTTCTTTTAGTTGCATTATTTTAACCCTGCTACACCTAAATCTAATTTTCTTAAATATTATTTTTTAATTTTAGGAAGAATTTTATTGTATGTATAGATAGCTTTCTTATAGCATACAATCGAGTATGTTTCTGAAGATTACATAATTATTATCGAAAGCAATGCTCCAATACTCTTCCAGGATCGAAGTAAATGTAGACTCTTCTCTTGGCAACGGTTCTCACCGTTCACAAGTAAATCCAGCGTTCTCGAGGTAAAAGGTAAAAAATAATAATTGTTTGTTCTTTGACGATATCTCAGGAACTGTTTGAGATACAGCGATTTTCTTAATTAGCTACTTTTTTCATATAAAAGTGACGGTGATTGAAGGGTTGCGTGAGTTTCTTTGCTCCTAATTAGTACGACACTAGGAAAATTCTCATTTTGAAAGAAAACTTCAAACCGTCAATGTTTCATACATAAAAAAGGTACCCTTTGTCAAAAGTTCTATAATGTGAACCGTTTTCGAGGAAAACTGTATTTTATGACGAAAAAACATGAAAAAGAATACCATAATGATAAAAAATATTAAGAAAACTAAACAGACAACAATAAAAACTTTAACAATTGTTGAAAATGGACCCTCCCACGGTAATAGAAGCTGTCTTTCTACTTATTGATACTTTTTTCCGTATTTTTTGGTCAATAAATGCCGTTTTTCTCGAAAACTGTAAGCACTGCGAACGTTAGAGCTTTTGATAAAAAGCGCCATTTATGTAGAAAGTTAAATTTCCGTCAGCAGTGCCCTATGAAAAAAATGAATCAGCGCTGAAAAAAGGAGGCAATATTAATGATGAGAGGTGTACAAAAGCTATGAGTTGTCTTAAACGCTTCATGAGATATCGTTAAAAAAGGAACTATTTTCTTGACACCATCTGAACAAGAAAACGGTGCATTTGCGGATTCATTATTTTACCCATTACAATTTTTTCTTCAAATGAGCCAGGCAATCCCATCTTACATGTTTTGAAACATCTTTTTTTACCTAAAGTCTTTTTGCAAACTCTTCTTTTTCATTTTTTTCAAACTGCACATGCGTTTGAAAGTTTGACAACTGCCGGTAACTCTGATAATAATTATCAAGCCAATATATTTTTACCCCTATTTTACAGTTATTACCCATGATATGTGACATTCTCGCAATCAACCGGAGTATTGATTTTTTTATATTTCCTTCCTCAGTAATAATTATTATTCACTGTAATTTATCACGAAAAGATGGAAAGAAAGTGTACTAATATTGAATTTATGCATGCAGATATTCACTCTGTTTATGAATACTGCATATACGAATACCATAAGGATATTTTCATAGAGAAAAACAGAGAAAACAAAAAAGAAGTTTCTTCTTCCTTCTTCATTTCGATATGTTTGTTTTGTGTTTCAATTTTATGTTATTTATGCATGATGTGTGTCTTTGTAAAGTTTATTTACGATTCTAAAACAGTTGTAACTTGTGAAGGACTGGGAAAATAGCAACCCTAAATGAAATATTCGCATAAGAATAGGAAAGACAGTCTAAAAATACCCATTCCCGCATAAATGAGTGTTTAGGGTCGAATTTCTGTTGACCTTTTTTCCTTGCCAGATAATCTGACTAGAGACATGTAGTTGGCGTTGTCAAAAAGCAACTTTAATCCAAACGTTGACCTTCATTATTATTATTGAAAATTGTGAAAATCCATGAATACAGTACCTGCAAAGGAAAATTGAACAACGTAATTCCTGTTATTAATTAAAAATCTGGAAATCCTAAGCTGTTGATGGGAGAAGATGGGAACCTAAGCTACATCACAAAATAACTGTTCAATATTATATAATTATACAACACCGGAAAAATCCCAGGTGATGGGCTGAGGGCTGAGGTCATCTTTTATGACAATTTCTAAGAAATCTCGACTTGTAGCAATTAAAATAAATGATGTCCTACTCAATACAATAATTAGATACGCTGACTGACGATACTCTTATTATAGGTATGCGCCAGCATGGACTCCAACATCTAATTATTGAAATCATCCAAATTGGGGCAAAAATGGGGCTGAAAACATGCAAAGCTTCTACAAAGTCGGAGTTGAAAAATAAATTTTATAAAAAATACCTAGATAGATTATAACAGAAAATTTAGATCCACACATTGAAATCAAGTGCCGCACAGCAAGAAGAGCTATCTTTCAGAAAATGTGAAGCCTTCTCTGCTACGATAATCTGAACCTAAAGCTAAGACAATGCTCGGTTAAATGAAATGCTATATTTGTTCAGTTCGTCTATACGTAATGAAAATTTGAACCCTCAAAGCTGGTTCTCTAAACAGATTAGAGCCCTTAATTGAGATGTGGATGCATCGACGAATGCTACGAATTATATGGACTAGAAAGAGTCCATAACAATAAAGAGGTTTTGCAAAGAGCAAATATGGAAACGCAGTTGATAGCAAACAATAAATATCGAAAAATCGCGTATCTTGGTCATGTTTTGCGCGGAGAAAAATATCACCTGTTACAACTTGTATAAGGGCAAAATAGCAGGAAAACGTAAAATGGCAGGAAAATGTTCTTGCCATAACAAATGACATAGCTCAGGAATGCTCAGGAACATTAGATAATGGACAGGGATCCGCGAGGCAGGAAAATTTTTTAGAATGAATAAAGACCGAAAAGCCACCTCCAGAGTAATCGCCAACGTTCGGGATATCACGGCACATAAAGAACAAGATATTTTTCAATCTGGTAGTAACTGGCAAAAAATTAGCAGGTACCTTTGTCGCCATTTATAATGGCGTTTATATCGTACAGATAGAGGTAATAAAATATAGGAGGAAATTATATTTGAAATACCTAATAGGAAGAAATTTAATTAATATATGAGTTTACACATTATGAGAATACACTTTCACTTCAAATTAATTTCATAGTTATTCTCCCTGTCTTTGTTTTCATTATCTTCGCATTAAAACAATTCTTGAGCCGCTTCTTTGAATAAAGTAAACTTATTTGTTATTAACTACTATTTCGTTACTACCAGTAACGAAACACGCTAATATATATCCAAACTATTTTAGCTAAAACCGTTTTTATACATTAAATTTGAGCTAACACGTTTACATTAGCACTCATGAATAAATTTCTAAATTATCCCCAAAGTCCCCTAACCAGCACACCGATTTAAAATTAAAATCTAAACTTTCAAAATTCAATGACGCGCTATACCTAGTTAACCCATCAATTTTATAGCCATTATAAACATATTTTTAATATTATACATCATTACCGCAACCCTCCTGGTTAAGCAGAGACGAAGGACGTAGTAGTGTAGGACTGCCAGTGATTAAAATATATCTTTTCGTAGGTTTTACTTGATGGTTGTATATGCCTTATCAACCAATATATTTAGTTTTGAATGTTATAGAAAACGACTAGATAACGTCCAGACTACTGTGGAAATTGCTGGAACAAATGCACTGTACGCGAAAAACAATTAAAATCTTCTCAGACAGCCAAGCGCGCGGCTCTCAAAGCCCATTCTTCATTCGTTGCAACTTTCAACTGCTATGGAACTGTCAAACAGCACTCAATGAGATAGCTAAAAACAATAACTTGCCTCTGGTCTGGATTCCAGCTCACTATCTAACTTTGGAGACAACGAAATGGCCGACTCTCTGGCCAGAAGGGGCACTGAATCCAAATTTACAGGACCAGAACCAGTTATCGGCATATCTTTAAATATCGCCAAAACAACAACAAACACCTGAGCAGAGAATAAAGTGCGGCAGTACTGGCAAAGTCTACCAGGATTGGCTCATTCTGAAGCCTTGATTAAAGAACCATCGAAGACCAGAGCCAAGAAACTACAGGAGCTAAATAGACCTATACACAGGACACTGTAAAGTGAACAACGACTTAAACAGGATACGCCTAGCCGATAACGCAGAATGTCACATGTAACTGCCCCGCACTGGGAAGAACCAGACACTCAACATTCCGAAGTGAATATCTCTCGCCAGGAGACCTGGATACATTCTCACCCTCTAAGGCAATTAGCTTCTTAAAAAGCAGTGACCTGCTGGAACATGCCGTAAAAATCTAGAAAGCCTGGTAGGACGCAACAAAGTAACCTTGATGTGGGTGCCAGGACATAGGGGAATCACATGCAATAGATCCTCGGCTGGATATATTGGCCCAGAACCGGCCCTGGGAGTACCAAAAACTACAGCACGGGGTGAAGTAAACATATGGGATAAGAAAAAACATAAAAAATATTGAGATAAAAGGACCAAACATCAAGTCTGACCCGATGAGGGTGCAAGAGCTATTGCGGGATGTGTGCTCCTGGTTTCGTCAACAATGTTTATACTTTAATATGAACAAGACGCAATTGGTGCGATTTGACCATCATCAGAAGACTGTTGAGGATATTCACTTGTTTTTAGATGAAGTAGAGGTGCCTGTGGTCACTTGTGTGAAATTTCTTAGCCCTCGTGATCAATTGTCCCTTGTGGGACATCACTCGGTGAACACTACTCGACAAAAATGACTTTTGCGGGGATTATAAAATAATAAAAGATAGCCCAAATTAGTCCTAATTATTTGGGTATAAAGTGTACAATAATTTGCCACAATATCTCAAAAAATGCGAGAATTCGCAACATTCAGAAAGGGACTGAGATGTTTTCTGAGTGATCTTTGCTTGTATAGTGCAGAGGAATATCTTGATCGCAGATGCTTCCGGCGATCTTGAATTAAGGAAAAAATTACAGGTTTATTTGCTTCCCAGGTTTATTTAAGCCTTCAAAATAGTGGTTTATTATCTATATTCTTGTTCCTGTTTAGTGTCATCTGCTATGTAGCGTTCATGTCATTAAATAGGTATCTTATATCTCCAAAAAATTATGGCTATAGGCAATTATTTAAACTTTTTTGATAATGACTATAGCAATGTCTGAAAACTTCTATTTTTTATTATTAAATCTTTGAGTTTCTGTTAATTATTAATATTTTTTATTCTGCCGACAAACTGATGTGATGTAATAATAATTTTAACTTCATACACGCCAAATCTCTGACCTGAAATATGCTTATCAAATTTACTTCAGAAGACAAAATTTGTCTTCGCAAAATCACTAAAACGCTTGATAACAACAAACTAACAGATATAGGTATACTTATAATTTCCCTTAATTTTTATCATATCAAAGCATGCACGCCTGCATTCTTTTCGGAATTCCCTAATATGTTATGTAACCTTGACTCCTTTAAAAATCAACCCCGCAATCGAGAACATAACATGCAAATCTTGACACACTCTTAAATTGCCCGTATTAAACCTTGAAACCGCTCCCTCCTCGTCTTAAAAAAATTATTAGCTCTTCCGGAATACCTACTTATTCCGTCACTGTGTGGTGTGAAAATTTTTGAATATTCATACCCTTTCTAATTTATTAAGGTCTTAAAATGTTTTGGCAAGATAATCGTGAGCTCATATCAAAACAATAATTAACATTGCGGGAATGCCACAATTAATTTTTATTAAAGATTGGTTGGGAATTATATTTTAAAAGAAATTTTTTATTCTTCTAGTTTCTTTCATTATTGCGCGACTGCAAATCAATTTCTGTCAAACTTCGAAGAACGTAAATGTCAAAATAACCGCTTGACCTCTTTAATTTAAAGACGAGAGATTCGGTCGCTTCAAGATAAGGTACCTATTTTCATGTTGTGTTTATGGAATTTTTAAACCCATCCGTTTATGGGAAATCGCTTTGTTATAAGTAGCGGTAACTTAAAGCTAAGTGCGCTAAAATTAAAGCAATGGAAAAATTGGAATTGAGCATATAAGATCCTAAAATTATTGATGAAATTTCATATATCTTCGAAACGGAAAACAGTAATTTATGTATTGTTATTATTATCATAAATTATTTAATAATTATTATTGTCAATTAAATTCAACAGCTTGAAAAACAGTTTCAGAAAACAGGAAACAGGTATTTAGCCGATAGCTCAGTTTTTAAAATTATTCTTCTATTCGACGTCAAAAAAGTGGCACCGCAGTCCACAGTCCACACTGTTCCAAATTCCGCTAGAAGTGAATGAGCTCAAAATATATATAAAAAATCTTCTATGGGAAAATGAGCCGAAACCATCATCATGAAGCGAAGTGCAATTTAATAGTGCACTGATTACAATTAACAGAACATAAAAAAACGTTGTTCTACTTACTTATTACATACAATAACTGTAAGCTTGCTAATTTTAAGTATAATTACACTCATTGAAGTAATAATAAGCTCTCAGATTTATCAACAAACCCCATTTGTAACAAGTACGAGAAACATTGCTTATTAAGAAATAGTTGGTATAGTGGAAATACTCGTGTTGTGGTTAACAGTCTTGATACCGACCTCTGACAAAAATATTTTCGGTGTAAGAATTTTTTTTTTTAAGTTTTTTGTAAGAACAAAAAAAATATTTTCAGTAGGTAGGAAATACTGGTGTTGTGCTCATAGTACAGGAAAATTAGGCAAGAAAGGCCGATATCTATAAAAAAATAACATTTCGTTTGAGGGACCCCGTAGCTACTTTTCCAGCACGCCACCCTTCAGTATTTTGAGAAAGGGGTTCTTTTGCGAATCGATTTGGTGACTAAATGGTTCTCCCTACAAAGAAAGCCCAAATAAAAAAGTGTAGAGGTAGATTACATATAGATTAGATTAATCATTTGTTAATATTGAAAAGCTGCTTTTGTTGCAGTAGTTGAGCCATTTTCGCCAACAGAAAAAGTTTTCATTTTGTGTTATCATTTTTGTAATTATTGCATTGACTTTAAAACAATTAAAATATGCAAGAAAAAATCCATTTTTAGAGGTGAATATCTCGAGAACAAGACTTTTTGGGGGCTATGCCCATGAATACTTCTGATCTAGGTACTTTTCGAATACTACGATCCCCAAAGTTACATCAAATTTAACCGGGGGTTAATTATTTTCATAAGTATTCTGCGGGTCCTTTCAACCCCTTTTATGGGGATAAATTTCACGTCCTATCGCAAAATTTCATTTGGAAAAAAGATGGATCTTAATAAAAAACTCCACACCTTTTTATTTGGACTTTTTTGTAGGGTGAACCGTTTAGATGCTAGATCGATTCGCGGAAGCAGCCCCCTTTCTCAAAATGCTCAAGGGTGGGGATGTTGAAAAAGTGGTTCCGGGCTCCTTTATGGGTCCCCTAACGAAATGTTACAAAAAATTGCTACCCGAATTTTTTTTTTTTAAAGCAAACCCTGATTTTCCTGTGAAAGCAACAGTTTTTTAAGTTTGACAAAACTACACTCAGGTGCAAAAAAAGGTCCACGTAGTATTTTATGAAAATCGTCTATTTTTTAGATATTTTAGCTTTCAGGTTACACTTTTGATTTTTTATTGATAAAGGCTTTTCTCCTGAACGATTCAAGAAACAATATGATACTTTTTCTCGTTCTAATAGACAATAACATCACTTGATTTTATGACAAATCAAAATAATGTCAATTTTCTAACAATGTTCATTTAGAATGAGAATAGTTTTCTCATTTTTTTTTTTTATGATCCAGGAGGAAGTCCTTTATCAATGCAAAAAAAAAGTGTATGAGTACTGAAAGCCTAAATAATCGAAATAAATAACAAAAATATCAATAAAAGAGATTGAAGAAATAAATATAAAAATATGAAGAATATAAAATATGAATGCCCAGTTTTATTGTAGGTACCTACTTGAGTGTATTTTCCTTGGAAAAAAATTTTAAAAGTTGTTTTTTTTTAAAGAAAATGTTGAGACAAAAAACATTTTTAGTAGGTACGATATGCAAAAAAAACTTGTTATTCAAAGGCCGTTATCACTTTTGTTTTCTTTTGTTTTTTGATAAAAATTTGTAGGTAGTACTGCTATTAGGAATTATATAAAATAATTTTTTAGACACCCTTCAAATGATAATGATGACTTTTTTTCATCAATATGCGAATAAAAAATTTCACATTATTTATATCTACTCGGTAACGTGCATGCAGCATTTCGCGACCTACAGCAACAAATATTTCTATTTGTTTTGATGCAACAAAGCAACAATCAACTTGTAATTAAACAAAAAATTTTTTGTCGTTATTTTTATGATTTTTATTCCGATTTTTTCGCTTATTTCAATAAGTTGTCTAAAAAATGTTGTATGGCATTCTCTAGAACGAAATCATGTTGCTTTCGAATGAATTTTTGAATGGGAAAAAGCTCTCATTCTCAAGCAATATACATAAATAACTATTTTATTATTTTCTTTTTTTTATTTCTTTTTTTACATAGGTACTTTAAAAGCAACTTTGGCTTTGAAAGAAAAAAAAAATTGATACCGGCCTCTAAACCAGCTATAAGGATGAAGAATAATAATTATAATACAAAAAGCACGTATAATAATAAATTGAAGTGGAAGTTTTTTTAAATATTGTAACTTATCATGAAAAAAATGTTCATCGTATAGGGTTGTAAGTAAATAAATCTGAATATAGGAATTCTTACTTCGATATTACCTACACACCTATTGAATTAAAAGAACAATCATCGTAGAAGAAATTTTTTAAATTAGAATCAATTCATCACTTTTCAATAAATAACAGAATTTATCTTTATATCTTTTTATAAAGTTTTCTATGGTTTTTATGGTGCAAAAAATTGGTATTATATTGCGATAAGGTTTGTGCATAAACTGAACTTTTTTCAAAATTTTATATAGCACAATTTTTGATAAATTTCATTTTCAAGTGGGGACAACCCTACCTATATTTAAAAAATGTTTTAGATCTTTTAATTTTTAAAAGCTTTATTTCTCCTAGATTGACCGATTGACCGATATATCAAATGGCTCTTAGGAACGATTTATTAAGCACAATCTTATAAATTACAACAAGTTTCATAATACAAAAATGTCTATTATTTCGATAACTAACAGCAATGGGTGTTCTAGTCTTATTAAAAGTGTTTTTAACTATAATAAAAAATTAAATTAAACTATAAACAGATAAATCAACAGATGGTTAAAAAAATTAAATAAAGTATCAACCAACTTACCCTTACTTCGATTTATTATATTTAAATCAAGACTTCTTCTTTCCTTTGCTTTTCAATTCAAATCACCCTTTTACGAAACAAAAAAAAAAAAAAAACACGGAACGAAAACGAACAACCATACAAATAGATAAAATCAACCAACCCGCAACCGATCGCGTTACCAGTCCGTCGTGTAGAAAATCGACGACAAGAAGACGACTCTTGAAGGATACCAGGCACGATGTAGCGATCCTGTGAGGACACTTCAAGGCTACATGTCAAACTGTAGAGTTTATGTCATACTGAGCGCTTCGGGAGTCACATCGCACCGCTATATAGATAACTGGTGTGTGTACAAGAGGCAGAAAGCTGAGTCGACGGTGGCGCCGCGGTTGAGGCGGCCTCCAACTGCGCGTTGCCGCTAAAGAAAGCGTCCGGCAACGACCTACTTGCCCCCAGCATACACCCCTTCTTCTACTTCTTCGGGAGCCGTGGGAGGACGACGTGATTTATATTCATTCCGTCGACGTTCTTAGAAATCGGTATTGTACTTATTGTGTTTCGGAAAATTAGCAATTTAGCAATAACAACTTTCACTTTGATGTCTTGGATGTTGGGTAGTCGGGGGTTGCTTGCTTGGTTTGTTGGAGGCTTGGCAAAAAATATCGATTAAATGCTACTATGTTATAAAACTATAATGTTCCTGATAATTTTCATGGCTTAGTTGGTATAGAACTTGATGAAATTTTCAAGAAATAAATTTTGAAATAACTACAAACCAAAATAACCGTGAACGTAATGGAAGTATTAATTGCAAGGATGAAATGAATCTCCAGTCGTCATCTCTTATTGCAATATTTTTATATTTTTTCTCAATAGGTATCCGGAACTCGTTCCGAATTTTGAAATGACTACTAAATTCCCTGGGTGTAAAACCGGTCAAAGAGCTGGAGGGTGTTGTGAAATATTAATTTTCGTTAAAACTGGGAGAATTTACATTTGGAGGAACATAAAAACTTTAACTGTTATACTTACATCTACTTAAACAAAGAAAGAAAAACGCAAGACTATTCTTCTGCTTACCAAAAAATTAATTGCAGCGCTGATGAACCATATCTTAGAAACATTAAACATTACTGAAATTATCCTTGCAAGAATGTTAAAGGGAATAAAAGGAGATCTAAGTGGCACACTACTTAGGTTTCGAAGTGGACTGGGAAGAAGGAAGACGTTTTATAGATTCGAAAACGTATTTGATTAAGTCCGCCATAAAAATTTTGTAAAATTCTTGTCAAGATTGATCAAAACTGTCAAGATATCAGAATAACTACCAGGCTGGACTAGCATAAAAAGCAAAAATAAAGATTGAAACTTTTGTAACGAGAGAAATTCTGATATGATGAGGAGCTCACCAAGATTGTCATTACGCCACTCATTTTCAATATGTGCATAAATTGCGAACCCGTATGGGTTTGTTAGAGCAATTCTGGAATATTCTGGAATGAAGAAATTACCAATCTATAATCACGTCACGCTGATAGTTCAGTAAAATTAGACAACCATACAGCTTTTGTGTGATCCAATCAATTATGCAATCAAAGCGGAAAAAACTGAATTTTGAGTGAGGGTGGTCAATGGTGGTTTCACCATTTTGGTTTTAGGGGATAAAGTTCTTTTTTTGCATTTTAAAAAAGTGTTATCATTTACTTTACGGAGAAAAAATTCTTTACAAGTTTGCATCTATGCAATTTTCTCACATTTTGGATAGTTGATTAACTACAGGAAATCAATTAAGAAAAACAGGGATGAAAGGTCCTTTATTTCATACTAATACATTATAACTAGATAAACCCTTGGTTACCGTAACTATAAACATATTCCTAACTCCCTTGGGAGTTATACTGGGCTGTTATTACACCTTAACTCCCTCTAATTGTTTAATTCTGGTAACCAACAATATTTGGATTTTTTTTCTATCGCAATTTGACAATAGTTTCAACAAAAGTTGTAGCGCTTAAAATTATGAACATTTTTATTATAATAGCTGATCGATCTGACTATAATGATTGTTGCACAGTAGCGCGTCAAAGTCATTAAGTCACACGATTCTGCTTAAATAATTAATTGATGAATCTACGATGCGCATAATTTTCAATCTTAAAAAGTGCGAATATGTCCCTAATATTTGGCTTTCCAATTTAACGTGAATTTCTACCATATACAGGGTGATACACTTCAATTACCCCCAGTTGATTATTCCTTACTACTCATGGAAAAAAATTTAGTTAAACATTGTTTTATTTGGAGGGAGGCATCGTTTGAACATGAAAATCACCCTCCCGAGTCAAACCATCCCGAGGGGGTCAGGATGACTTTCAAATTTTGTATAGGAACTGCAATTTTTTTATTGCGGATTATGATTTTATGTGAAATAATATCAAGACTATTACCTGAAACATTTTTTTAGTCGATGCCTACCTCACCTCCAAAAACACAGATCAAAATCGGATGATCCATTTTATTTTAATTATTTTAATTTTATTGATTATTGTCAGAGCTGTCAGTTGCGGTATCATTTAGGTAACAGTCTGTTGTCAAAACCATTCATCCTATCATCGAAACCCCAATAATTGGAGTTTTGATAAATGATAAATGATAAAATTATTAATAAATTCATTAAAATAGATCACTCGATTTTGATCTGCATTTTTGGGAGTGAGGGAGGTATCGGGTGCAAAAATATTTCGGGCAATAGTTTGATATTGTTTCGCGCCCCCCCCCCCCCCCTCCTCCCTAACGATGGTTGGAGGGGGTGATTTTTGTGTTGAAACGATGCCTCCTCCAAACCCAATATTGTTTGACTAATTTTTTTCTTAAACACTGATGGTCAGAAATAATCAACTGGGAGGATTAAAATGGATCACTCTGTATATGGTGGAAATTCCCGCGAAATTCGAAATTCAAATTTTAGGGGCTGTTTTTTCCGCCGTTTATAATTTGGAAAGATTACAATTTGCTACTTAAAAAGGAAATTTATTCTGTATGAATTATGTAGGTACTCACGATTTTTATAATTTCCAAGTTCTCCCGTAGCTGTTCTTGATCCTGCACTCCTACACTCTTTTTATTGAGGGGGAGGAGAAGCAGACTGAATAATTAGGATAAGTGCAAAGAGCTCAAATCACAAAAAAACTGCCACCGACTCGAAAGATCAACCAACTGGTCACAACTAGGATTTTCCATTTATTTAGTATTAATGTACGCCACGGTCCGCTTTAACCTTTTTCGCGATATAGGTAGGTACTCGAAAGGTTTTTAAAAATGCAATGCAGCTTATCAACTCCCGTTCTTTTCCGCAAGGTATCTATACCACGGAGATGCCTTGTAGTCGCGTTTGTTCTCAAAATCAACTTAAAACTGCCCAAACAGGGAGGGGCACATTTGCACTTTTTTATATTGTCAATTATGAAAAAAAAATGGCGGATTTTCCACAAAAAGTAGGAGGTCGAATTTTTGGATTTAGGCTCACCGCCGTTTCCCACGTTGATTGCATAATGCAAATCATAGTTTTACTGCACTATGACGACACCCTGAATATGGAAAATTGCATCAACAGAAAAAGAAAACTTTGGCAAAGCCGTGAAAAGAATGGAACTGATACAAATCATAAAACTTGAAGTGTATCAAAACAATTCAAACTCGACTAGATTCACTAAGAAGCGAAAAAATTGCAACCTTCCATCTTTTCATCACTTTTCTCTAGGACTACAAATTTTATAGAAATGGTTGTAATTTTTCAGTAATAATTCGGAAATATAGAGGGAGCCAGTATTTATTATTAAGACTCTTCAGGCGTCATTCCCTGATTTGACTAAAAATGAGAAAAACTTCTGATAAATTTTTTACTAACCAACAAAATTGACAAAAGATTTTCTTGAAGCTTCAAAATATTTAAGTGTGTACTTAATTCATACATGAACACATTTCAGGCGTCATCAACCTTCTTGCTTTCCTGAGAAGAAGATAGGAAAAACTTCGATCCAATCTTTTGCACCCTAATAACATTTTATTAATTTAGAAATCTAAAAAAGTTATGAGCAAGCAAGTTTTATGATTATAAGTCACAAAAAAGCTTATCAAAAACAAATACTGGATATCCAGCTCATTCGAGTCGGTCTCTATAAACCAAACGATGGATTTAAACTCAAACTGCAAAAATCAACCTTTTTTTGTTCTCCGACAGTCAAAAAATACAATAACACAAGAGAATTCCATTTAAAGAACATATTATATCATTCTCACATGTATATGGCTTCAACTGATGAAATAATAGGTTTACTTGATTCCGGGTTATTTGCCATGGTCCAAATCTCCATGGCCCACGAGAATACACCCCGGAATCAATTATTATTTTAGTTTATTTTAAATTGGGGGCATTGTCACCCAGAATATGAATTTGTGAAACGAATTTTCGAAAAACTTTACCTTTCAGCCCACAGATACCGACTCGAATGAGCTAGGACACCCTGTAGATATAGTAAAATTTTTGATAATAGTATATTTATATTTTAAAAATGAATCTTAAAATAAACATAAGGAAGTAACGATTCACTTATACAACCATGCAAAGTTGTTTAAACTTGACTGTTTGTCACAACACTTTCCATTACCTGCATAGATATATCATTTTCGTGACATTGGCCAGGGTCCAGTCCTCGTTCACCCGAAACTCCAGCCCCTCTTCCTGGTTGTGAGGGCTGGAAGGTGTGCATTTCCCCACGGATATGCAGATGAACCCCTTGAAGAACATTTACTTTCGATCCAAGCTGACAGGGCGTCGATCTTAACCTACAGTCTAGTATGTACCATCGAGCTAGAGTTGGAGAAATCTTGGACGGCTGTAACTGGTAACTGTTACATTAAAATGGTTTACGCAGATTTATAGTTTCTCGAAATATTTGTTCATCTACCTATAGGTATCGAAAACGGAAAGATTTATTGTTTGTCTGCCAAAATTTTCAAACTTGACGATACTATAATAATTGTGGCACTGAGGAAGAGCTTTCCTTAAAAAATTCATCATTTCTGGTTTCTGTTCTGCTTGAGGGTTTCTATAAATCGTTTTAACAGTCTAATGTATGTAAAAAGTACAGTTTTCTACTGTTGTCATGACTTAAACATGTTCAATTTTGAACAAATTTTGAACAAAAAAATAAAACAATAAAAAAATTGTTTAGCCTGAGAAGTTTCGTTCAGCGGTCTTATTCATTCAACAAAAATGTTAATCTTTTATTCTTGAAAAGTAAAACATTGGTTTTGATAAATTTTTGTAAGATTGACTAATCTCGAGATCTTGATAGCACTTTTATAAACTGTGATTATTCAGAAAATGGTTTTGGATGCTGTTTTGCACGTTGATTTCGTTAATTTTGGAAAAAAATCTTCCATATTTTCACAATTCCTTCAGCTTTATTGAATAAGAGTACCCCATTTTTTGTTAGCTTCACTTGTAGGATGATTATTGTATGATAACCTAAGCTGACAATGCTGACATCTATCACATACATCAGAAAATGTAAGAAGCGTAAGAAAAACACATCTATCTATTATCTGTACGTTATTTTCTTGTAATATGAAAGTCTTTCAAAACTCTTTTTTTGTACTCCTTTTTTGCATACCCCCCCCCCCCCCTTACTGACATAAGTATCGCTTTTTTCCATCCCAGCTTCAATCTTCTTACATATTCTGTTGCCTCAATGTACCCCCTCTCTACAGCACAGCACCCTCCAATACATTCTTCATAATAGTAAATCTTTTTCATTGAAATTTTGCTTTTCGCCCATCCTCTACTTCTACATTCCTCGCTCATCTCTCCCTTTAATCTTCAACATACTTCCACAGATCCACCTCTGACACTCTTTCATCCTCAGCAGTGCTTTCTTCAACGGTTCACGAATGGTACCTACCTTCAACTAAGCCTTAGAACAACTGTGAAGGAAAGTGTAAAGAGAAGGAATCTCTTTTTTGACACAAGAAAGGAGACCATCTCTTTCCACACTGTTAAATGCATTTTTGAACTTCAGGGCAACTTTCCTGGAACAGGAATGCTTCTTCAAGAATGCACGTGCAGTGTGCACAATGGCTTCACAAGCTCCTTTCGTTTAACCGAAATTTAAATTAACACCTTTATAAAAATTAAATTTCAAGAATGAGATGCATGTGACGGCAGTAGAAACATTTTATTTAACATAACGTCTTTTTACCATAAGAAGTCTAGTCAAAATTGCAACAAATTTTAATTTATGCTGACACGAAACAAAAAGTTTGTAAAGTCGCGTGATTTCTATACAGGTGTCTCTTCAAAGATCGAAGTATAACAAGAATAAAAGACTTCCCCAACATGACTCAGAGCACGCCACCCTTCTCACTGATTCTTCCTGTAACTAACCTTTAATTCACAATCCTTGATAACAAAGCAACTCAAACTCTATCGGAAATCTGCAAGAATTGAATACCGCATAGTAAACCGATACAACTTTAGTCTGCAGTTTAAGAAAGCGACAATGTAAGGGTCTTACAAAACTTTTAATAATAAGGTAATTACCTTCATTCAAATTTTCTAATCTAAAATTTTACATAAAGGATTTATTTAGGCCATCAAAATGAGTTATTACGGCGTATATTCTAGAAAGAAGGAAGGACTCATCCCCATATTTTCTGGTAGTTTACACCTAGATAGAAGTACCGGTCGGGTCAGTGGCCTCTTACATAACAGAAGTTGTTCATTTTGCATATATGCTAATGATATTCATTCATACAAGGGGTTTAGATCAATTTCTTTGCGTCTGATAAAGCCGCAAAGAAAATGTAGGAATGAATTATTAAAACAAAAAATTTTTGCATAAGCTGCAGTTTGTATTATTCAGCCGGTCAAGCGCAAAAATTCTATATTTTTCAATCTTTAACTGGTTTAACTGGTAAAGAGTAAATTTACTTTCCTTTAAGAAAATAATATCATTGGTATCGTGCATATCATTTAGGTACAACTTCATTCTATACGTTTTCAGAATGATAATACCTTGATGGCCTTAAATTAAAGATCGCCTTTTAATTGATAATATCTTAACGAGAGAAGCTTTTTTATGAAATGAATAATCAGCTATTTGCTTACATGCAACTTAAAAACAATAATTCTGACAGTGACTTGATATTGGCTTAGATAAGGTCAGTGATTGTTTCAGCGTTGATGTCAATTACAGAATAAATGTCTTCTTCAATAGAGTATATGGCTCTAATTTTTTGAGAAATGATGGATCAAATCTGAAGGAGTATTTTATGACCGGACTGTAGGTAGGGGTGGGGGTTAGAAGGACAGTTTATCAGAGGTAGTATAAGGTTCAAACTCCGTGAGATATTCCCGGAGATATGCCCTGAACTCTGAGATATTTGATTGATGCGTACGTGAATATCCTGTCCTTTCTGTGGACGAAAGATGATGTGTAGGAGGTTTCAACAGATTGAACCTGGTACAGTAACGATGGGTGTAATCGCTCTCTTTTGAAGAAGGAAAACCCTTCGGAGAGATCTCTCATACCCACCCCAGACGGCCAGACCATAGTACACGTGACTAATCAAATTCTCATTAATAAGCATAGAGAACAACCCATGGGAAACCGTGTGTTGAAGTCTTCTGGGAATGAAGCAGGCACTAGCTTGACGACGGCATAAGTGATCTGTGTGAGCTGACCAGTTTATATCTTTTGGTTGATCACTATCGTTGGTTATGGAGGGTAAAGAAGGAAGACCTAATCGGCTAAAATGAAAAATCAATCAACTCGGTTTTGTCCAAGTTGAGTTTAAGTTTATTGTCGATGAGCTATGAAGATGCTCTTTTTAAAGTAAGTTGAACGGTATTTATCAGACGTTGAATGGTTGAATCTTGATAAGAATTGTTGTATCATCAGCATAGTTAACAAAGAGTGAATTAGGGGAGTTAATTTTGGGGCCCAAGTCGTTAATGAAGATAAGGAAAAGAAGCGGACCGAGACACTATCCTGTTGTCGCACCGCAGATGAGATCGGAGCAAAAGCTGATCGCATAGATCGGCCTTCAAACCCAGTAATCTAAACCGCCTGTGTTCTTCCTTGTAGGTAGCTGATGGGTAAACCAAGAAAGGGGCAATACATACGAACTCCATCCCGCAGTGCGCACTCTCATCTCCATTCCCTCAGCTATGAAGTTCGTAAGTTCCACAAGAGCCGTCTGGGTAGATCAGTTTTTAAGGAAACCATGCTGGAATGAGAAAAGGATCCCCGTCATTTGCCAAGAAGTCAAGAAGACGAAACGAGAAGAATTTTATCATCAAATACAGATATCAGACTACTTGATCGGTAGTTTTCGGGGCTTTTACCGTTACCTTTTTTGAAAATAGGTTTAACTAAGGCTGTCTTCACTTTTTCGGGGAATACACCAGTCTGAAATGATGAATTTCTGAAAACTGCTTTCCAAGATCAGAAATGCAGTGCTTGACGACAAAAGAGGGAATCTTCTCCTAGCCCGAAGACTTCTTACCTTTAAACCTGGAGGGAGAGATTTGTGGTTTCCGGGACATATAGAGCCCAAATTATGCAAGTCTTTACCAAGATACCGTACTTTAATGTGATTAAATATGAATACAATATTTAGAAATACCTAAACATCATTTTTATGCCATTACGTTACGTAAATTACCAACGATTAAACTCAATTTCCAGAATAAAACTGATAATGCTATGATAATAGAGAAATACTTTTAATATTATGAGTTTATCTCCGGAAACCTGGAACTAGGCTTCGGCTATGTGAACCGAATTTAGGTAGGTAGGTATATAAGACATAAACCTACTTAGTTAATTTGGCCCGGCTATGCAATAAAGCCCTAAAATTTGCACAAAGGTTGATCGATACCGGCATATTTGATTGCTATTAAGGAGGCGAATACAAAGCCGTTGTTGGCCTACTGAGGTCGTGAAGGATGGTACTTTTGAACCGATAGATTGGCAACATTCTGCTGCAATATCGGGATCCATTGTTCGATATTAACTACCGAATAATCTTATTACTAGGATATTACGCAGTTGAGCCACGGCATACACTCTTCGGAGCATCATTTATCATTATATCGAAATCCTAAATCTTGTACCTTATAAATGTTGGGACAGGCCGACAGGCGGCAGGTTAGATTATAAGAAAAAAATTGGTGTTTCCGAAATTGTCCTACATAATATTTTCATGCATGAATCAATATTTTGAATTATTATATCCAGAGGCTCCTATTTCAAAATTACATTGCATGTCAAAATTACTTGAAAAATTAACTCCTAATTTTAAAATAACGTAAGCCAATGAGATCCTGCTTGGTCTCATGGTCCCAAATTTTTAGCTTGTATAGTTACGATTTTGTTTTATTATTATTTGTTCATTTATATTCACCCAACATCAAAGACAAAAGGAAAATATATTATAACATCATAAGAAATAGCTATGAAGCACAAAGTATAATTGAAATAAAATAATACAACAAAACATTTAACAAAAAACACTGAAGGATAAGAAAACACGCGGTAGCAACTCCAAACTCATGCTGAGCTTCAAGAAGTATCAGTAATGAAGGATTATACCAACCTAATTATTGGTATGTTCGCTAATTCCATGCAGAGCGTGTTTGTCCTCGGAGTTTTTACTCGCAGAAACTGCTGACGTCTGAGAGTAACCTGGGGAGCATGAGGGACATTTGGGAACAATGTCTTAAGGGACAACCACTTATAGAACTCATTGACACACTACCAAGTTTTCGGCGTGAGAATGTAGCGAATGTAAGCAGGGTATTGAAAATTCAAACAACTGCCGAACAGTTTTCGATCGTTGGCGCGAGGACATCAATTTGTTAATTTTATTGACAGAGTTAGGCTACTGATTTTGACACAACCTCTTCTATGTTCAATATCGGCAAAGGAAAACTCTACCTAATTGATTTTACAGGAGCGCAAAGATTTGCGGGCTTGCGCCAGTATTTTCAAACACAAAGGGCAAGTCAAAAAACAATCGAGAACTCTGGGAAAGAAATTTTCATAACGCTATAGGTACAAAAAAAAAAGCGGAAAGATTTCTCAACCACCAATCAATCGTTTTTAAAATCTTAAACATTCTTTTGAGTGTTCTTCCAAGTTCAAAAGTTGTTTGCAACTGACCTGGAACCGACAACTTGGGAGTGGGAGAGAACATCACGATGCCAATGACTACCGACCTGGATCAGATTCACTTTTAATTTTGAAAACGAGCTCTTGTCCATGCCGAACAGGTTGTGGGAAAGTCTACGACTGCCGAAAAGCTAGCCTCTATACCACGCCTATTTACAAGAACTATAAGTACCGCCAATTTGTGTGCCAACGTCCCGAAGAACCAGATTAATGACGATGACGACGGCGACGATCAATCAATTACTCCGAGAACCCAGAGAAGAGCAACATCGAAGAAGAGACTGAGACGGAATCACAAACTCCCGGAGACATAGAGTCCCTGGACATTAGTGACACACATTTATATCTTCCATCCACAAAAAGACTAAGATCTCAACAAGCAAAAAAAAGAAACTTATATTATCTGTTCGCTTCCAAGAAAACGCTGCTCGTGGACGCAAACCGGGGAAATCACGCGGTTAAAAAAAAAACGTCCCGAAAAAGTCAACCTCTGAGGCGATATAGAAATGAGTTTTAAGTTGTTTCCCGCAACACTCACATGTTTATAGCGCGTTCCCGGTCGTGATCAACGCAACGTACCGGAAACTTGCAAAATTGTATCAAATTAGGTCCTCTTTACAACTTTGTCATTTAAATGCCAATAGTGACTGGCGTGGCCTAGTGGTTCTCGGCTGGCCCACGGAGCCATAGATCGCGGGTTCGAAACTCACCTTGGCCCGCTTTACTTTTCAGATTCATTTTCGAATGTCTGTGAAAAGTAAAACAAGCGATCGAAGGTTTTAAAGGCTATATTTAAAAATTGTGTCTGGCAAAATGAGCACGATCTCGAAGCCAAATTACCAGAGTGGAGCGACTATGCTTACCTACACAGTTAAGAGCGATGCTCCCTCTTTAAAAAAAAATATAATATAATTATGCCAATGGTCGAAAAATTGAAGAAATTGCGTCAAATTATTTTTGACTTTTTGTTATTTTGTAGGCAATAATAAATAATAATTTTTCTGATAAATGCCTCGAATGAAAAATGTGGAGAATTAAATTCACTACAAATTTGTATTATATCTTTTTCGTCGAAAAATTCAAAATGATGAGGGTACAAATTGAAAAAAATATAAAATCCCTAAAAATAAGATGGAGGAAGGTTCCCATATATTGAATACGATGCATATACCTAAGCCTCTTTTTTTTAAGATACGTAATTATTTTGAAAAACAATATTGCACATACGCGCGTTAGACTGAGAAGGTGACATCTGTAGCCAGGAGACCAAACTTCATTGCCACACTCTGAAGCCTATAAGGCAAGAAGAGAGTTACAAATGTATCGATTATCTAAAATCCATTAAATTTCGAATAATAAAGCCAACAATCTAAATCTGGTATGTCTGCTGCATTGTCAAAGTGTTTGCCGAATGAGAGCTTGCTTGGGAAAAATATTAAGGCGGTTTCCCACAGCGTGGGGCTTTGGAATGGAAATAGGGCTCATAGACTCGGCTCGTGGTTACGCATTTATTATACCTAGACTTGAGACTTGGCAAACGACTTGCCAAGTCCACGGCTTGCCAAGCAGCACGCCGTGGGAAGCCCCCATTTACACCAAGATCAATTAATTCAATAACATTATCAGTACTGATGATGTTTATTTTACTGCTTGTAAGAACTCAGATTCAATTAATTTGTCGTTAAACTTAACACAAGTAACTGAATTTGCACTGCTGTAAGTTTTATATAGTGGCTGGTCTTTACGGTCTTCGTTCTTACATTGTGGACACGGGACGAAAACAGTTCAATTCTTACAAACATTCGTGAAACAGGCTGTTGTAAGTGACCCCGACAAGTTTTTCTTTATTATGATCTCACAATAACTAGTTATAATAGAGGTGGTTCACGAGGTTGTGGAACGTCAGAGACGCAGCAAAAATTTAATAATTTTCAACCTACCTGAGCAAGCTGATGGCGCTCCAAAGCAGCTTCGTGAGGATGGCGAGTGGCGTAATATTGCAGATGTTCTCAACGCATTGGATCCCTGTGTCGACATCACCGTGCGGCCCAGTATTCGTAGGCTGGGCCGGTTTGTTGCTGGTGGCGGCGCCCGCCCCCGACCAATTAGGGTATCCCTTGACAGCGAGGGTGACGTTGCTACTCTTGTTCGTGGGTCAAAGAGGCTTAAGGAGCATGGTCGGTTCAACAACGTCTCGGTTTCATTTGATAGAACACCGAGGCAACAGCAGGCCTACAAGAGGGCCAAGGACGAACTGAGGGTGAGACAAGAGGGCGGAGAGAAGAACTTGAAGCTTCGCTACAAAAATGGTGTTCCCGAGATCACAACTTTAAACTAAGTGGTTCACCCAGTTACAGGTCAGACCGTCTTAACTTATTTTATCAGAATGTCAGAGGCTTGAACACCAAAACTAGCGAATTCTTTCAAAATGTTTTATTGTGTGATTACGATATCATATGTTTGTCTGAGACGTGGCTTCGGAGCGATGTATCTAATAGTGAATTATTTACTAGTAGCTTTAATGTATTTCGCAGGGACCGTAATTTTCAGGCTTTGGGGTTGTCCAGGGGGGGTGGAGTTTTGATGGCTGTTAAATCTAACCTTCATTGCGCTCAAATTGAAGTGCCTGATCTCAATGCGCCTAATGTTGATATTTTGTGCTTGAGGCTGGAGATTTCTTTTAGTCAAACTTTGCTTGTTGTTTTACTCTATATTCCCCCTGGATCGCCCGCGGAGACTTATGAATCGGTCCTGGAGTCAATTGTCAGGCGTTTTGTTGTTGAGAACTGCCCAATTTTACTTTTGGGTGACTTTAACTCTCCGCAGTTCTTCACGAACCGGCCAGATAGACTTAATACCTTGTTAAATAATTTTATGCAACTTAATGGCCTGCGTCAATATAACTCTGTGTCGAACCACTTTAATGTAATCTTAGATTTAGTTTTTAGTAACGTTATTTGTGAGATAGAGCGATCTTCTTGTCCATTGGTTCCCGAGGATAGACATCACCCTGCTCTTGAGCTCGCTTGCGGTTTGACGTGTGTACGGCTCGTCAACTTTAAAATGGATAGGAACCCTACCCAGTTTAATTTTAGAAAAGCTAACTTTCCTCTGCTTTATGATCTGCTTGCTTCGATCGATTGGAGTTTTCTGACTGATGCGATAGATGTTAACGATACTTGCTCTAGGTTTTATAACGCTCTTTACGATGTTTTTGATGTGGCGGTTCCAAAATATCGCGTCTCTTCTGCCGGTGGACGTAGTTATCCTGTTTGGTTTGATCGTAATATCATTCGGCACATCAGATTTAAGTCGTCCTACTATAGAAAATGGAAACGAACAAATTCGGACTACTGTCGGATGAAATTCTGCGAACTTCGGTCTGTTTGTAAGAGACTGTGTCGTCTAGCTTATCGGCGTTACTTGCATGACATTCAGAACGACATCTTTAGTGATCCACGTAGGTTTTGGGCTTACGTTCGTGAAAAAAGACGTATCACAAGAATTCCTGGCCGCATGAATTATAACGGGGTTGAATTAACAGACCCACGAAAGATTGTTGATGCATTTGCCGATTACTTCGACAGTGTTTTCTCTGTGGCTAATTCTGGTCGGTCTAGTCGTCAAACTGGTAATAGTTACACTGGTCAGACGGTATCGGTGAACCATATCACCGAGGATGAGATCTACATTGCCCTGAAGAAGTCTAAAAATTCTTTTACGTGTGGTGTCGACCAAATTCCTGGTTTCCTACTGAAGGACTGTGCAGGTGTGCTGGTAACTCCTTTGTCGGTTTTGTTTAGCCGCATTATTAAAACATCTGTTTTTCCGGATTTCTGGAAGATGTCCTGCATTTCCCCAATTTTAAAAAGTGGTGACAATTCTCTAGTCACGAATTACAGACCTATTTCATTGCTGTGTAATTTCAGCAAAGTTTTCGAGTCCATTTTATTTGATCGTATTTACTCATCTGTCAAATGCTATCTGGCGGCGGAACAGAATGGTTTTATGGAGAGGCGTTCTGTAACATCTAATTTAGTTTCTTTCACTCAGTACACGTCGGATGTTATCGATCGTGGTGGCCAGGTGGATTCTGTTTACACAGACTTCCAGAAGGCTTTCGATAGGATAGACCACCCCATACTGTTGCAAAAGCTAGACTTGTTTGGCTTCTCGGAGCCTCTGCTAGCTCTTATAAGGTCCTACCTCTTGAATAGAACACAGAAAGTTAAGTATGGAGGTTACACTTCTAGAACATTCATTCCTACTTCAGGGGTGCCTCAGGGTTCAAACTTGGGTCCCCTGCTCTTTCTTATGTTTATTAACGATATAGTTGATGTCTTCACTTGTGAGAAACTTATTTACGCAGATGACCTAAAGCTTTTCAGCTCTGTCTGCTCGCAGTTGGACTGTGAGAGATTGCAGCTTAATCTTGACCGCTTGGCTCTGTGGTGCAGAGAAAACAACCTCTCTTTGAGCGTGTCCAAATGTAGCGTCATGACTTACTCCAAAAAACACCGTAATATTGATTTTGCTTACTCGATAGACGGCATCTTACTCTCCAGACCGCACTCTGTTCGGGACCTGGGTGTTGTATTTGACCGACAGCTGCGCTTCACGGAACACATTTCTCAGGTAGTGTCCGCCGCCTTCAAACTTTGCGGCTTTATTTTCAGAAATGGTAGAGAGCTGTCGGACACACAGACATTGGTGACTTTGTTCACGACGCTTATAAGATGTAAACTGGAATACGCGTGTATTGTGTGGTCTCCGTTGCATAAAGTTCACATTGATCTTCTTGAGTCTGTTCAGAGGAAGTTTCTAAAGTATGTCTCTTTTAGGATAGATGGTGTCTATCCTCCTAGGGGTTTTTCCCAGGAAGCTCTGCTGTCAAGATTCGGCTTGAGTTCTTTGGAGGATAGGAGAGCGGAACTTAGTATTAAATTCCTCTACAAGCTGGTTCATAACCAGATCGATTGTTCTTTTTTGCTGTCAATGCTGTCTTTCATTGTTCCGCGCTGTAATTCTAGACAGACGTACATATTTTATAACCCGCGCAGTAACACAAATGTATTGACGAGGTCACCTTTAGTGGTTATGTGTGCTATTGCTAACAGAATATCAGGCCGCTGCAACATTAACTACGATTCAATGGGACGCGTAGTGACTGCATTTAAGGATCAATTAACGCTATCGAGCTGACGTCGCGGCCGTCTTGTATTTTGTATTTTCTTTCTCCTGTATTTTCTCTGACATCTTGTTGTTTTTGTACTTATAGGTTTATGATTTTATGCGTAAAATAGATAGGTATTATCGCATGTTTTTGTTTATTTTTTTTCGTATGTATATATTAAATTGTTTCCTGTAATTGGGTGCCTTTATGCATCTGTTGGAAATAAATAGTTATTATTATTATTATTATTATTATTATAATAACATTCCATCCGATAATAATTATTATTATGATGTAAGCATGTATCTAATGAATGTTTATCTGTACTTATGATTTAATAGCATATTATGAGCGATTATGAAGCTCTTATTCACGAGATGATGATACCGGAACAACTTTAAACCGGAACATACCGGAGATGATGATAAGGAACAACTTCTCTAGTTCCGAGTATACCGACTACGCACGGGTAGATTCTGAGAAATGTCACTTGTCGTTCCTATTCACAACTTTGCTTTGTTTATCAAATTTACAGCTTCTGATTGGTCCACGAGCGGGTATAATCAATTTTTAGTAGCTGTGATTGGACAAGAGCCGGGAATTATGAACTATTAATTAAATACCTTGAAATAATATCCTTCATAAACTTATCCAAAAAGCTCTAAAAATTGGAATATTATTCAATAAGAGTAGAAAAAATATTTTTCACATTTTTACAAAGCTTCCGAGATTTTTTTTTAGACCGGCGTTTGTTGCATTTTTTGTTTTCTTACAATTACCTACATAATATTCAAATTAGACGTCTTATTAAAAATAAACCGGAAATTATAAATAGGTAATAATAGTAAACTGTGTTTGGAAGTATAATTGGTCATTATTTACATCCGCGGCTCCTACAGTTTCACTATGGAACTTATATAGGGGTGGAGAACATACCTATAGTAACACCAGGAAGGTATTCATTTGCTGGGCAAATGAAAGGGAAAGCCACAAAACGGTGTAAAAAAATGGTTTTGAGAGTGCGGAGGGAGTGCGGTCCTGACAAGAGGCACCGATTAGATGCCGCGATCCCGGATAAAACCACTTCACCATAATTGCCAAGTATTCTATTCTGTGTTACAGGCTCACGGACTGAGCGATATATCCGCTTTCATTACGTGTCCAGTCCGCATAGGGATTGACGCAATGATTTTCAGATTATAAATTCAAAATTAATGCAAAATTCAAAATAAAAATCGTGGTACTGTTATTTTCGAAGATTTTCCTTGCCCTGAAAGTGAAAAAAAAATAGAAATTCGACCGTAGTGCCAAAGAGGCCTTAGTTGTGACCTTAATATTAGTTTGCCATGGCTGTTTTTACTTTCTTACCCACCCAGCACCCCTATTTCGCTCCTCGGTCCCGAAAAAATTGATGAAACTTAGGAGCCGCGGATTGTACAATTACCGTATAATTTAATAATATAATTTATTATGTAACTTTGATTTTTCCAGGTATGCGTAAAATTAGTTCTTCGCAGCAATAGCAGTACTTCTTCTTCAATTTTTCTGTAATTAACAACACTACTTACCTAATTATCCTCCTATGTAAACTATGATAAAAATAGGTACAATCCAGACCATTAGCGCACGTAAAGAGGCAGAGATCCGTGCAATAATTCCATTGTATATGCAATAGGTCTGAATATCCCGTAATTTACTTTTGTATAGCGTCCATCAGGATCGATATGGCTATTCCGAGTCGAAATTAGTTTTCCTTAAACATCAATCATTTTAAATTCGCACATCGTTTAATTTCTTCGCATAATTAATCATTTTAACTGTAATTGAAATAACGCGGAAAAATAATAGTCCTAATATCCACTAAGTTATTTTTATAATTAATTGGTTTTCTTGTTGTTATTACTTGTGATTAAATTAATTAATGCACTCTACGAAAATGCGTTTTCTTCAATTTTTCGTTAATATATTTTTCTATTTATGGTAATTTTATTCCTATGTAGGTAATGAAGATTAATTTGAATTCTATTTAATAGCGTTGGAAGTAACGTCTACTTAGGCGGATATGACGCAAAAATATGAAACAATCCTTGCTTTTTCTGAATATAATTTTTACCTATTGTAAATGTTGATTGCAGTGCATGTATATTTTGAAACGATGAATAATGATCCTACAAATTTATATTCTATAATAATACTCAACCCAACAAATTAACGTTGGCGACAAAGATAAAGCCTACCTATATCTATTTCTGGCACTTTTCATGCTTTTCTGCAGTGAGTCAATAATGAGAGGCACTGATTGCCGTTATTATTCAATCTACTCGTACACTCAGCTAAGCATTTTCAAAATAACCTTAAAAAACACAGATATGACCTCAATAAATTAACAGAAGAAAAACTAATGCTAGCTATTTAGCAGAGACAATCACCGGTACGTTATCCTGTTAATTTGAATTATCGGCTAATTGGGCATGTTGAGAACTCTTATCTCGGTTATCTCAAAACGGATAATGTAGTCGTGGACCAAAGTAATAAGATGCCTTTTAGAAAATGCACGCTAAACCTGTTACACTACAACTTTACAACAATTTGAATCTAAACTTCCGTCAAAGAATGGTAAAATACTGTATGGACCATCAAAACGAACCCCCTCAGTAAACTATATGCATTGCAAATGTGGAACCACTGACGAATGCTGAGAATCCCAAATCCCATAGACCACTAGAGCAGCAAACTCCGACTTTTTAAGAAGATCTAGGGGTATCACAGAACAGGCAACAGGATTACACTTATCGGAGAAAAAATTCCATATTTAGGGCATGTAGGTAACTATTTACTGAAAACCCGACTAAAGTTTATATTGCACCTGATAACGAAAGGAAAAGTAGAAGAGGATCGAGGACCTGAACGTTGCCAGAATCATATTTCTGGCTGGGAAACACCCGCGTTAGGACTGGCATATTGGCAAGACTGAACAGCTATTCAGACTGATGGAGGAAGAGCAACAAGAATCATGAACGAAAGCAATAAGACCAAGACCAAGATAGTCTTGATCTTTGAAAAATCTTGAAAAACTTTTGATTGAAGGTGTTTCAAAACAGGCAAACGCATATATAAAAAGGTTAAATTGCGACAAAAAAATTTGGGGAACAGCCTTAATAAGGACTTCCCAACAGAATATAACTCATACATAAAAAGTGAATTTTTTTTTGCTATGGTCAATATTTTTTGTCAAAAAAATTGAGAAAAATTTTACGTCATATTTAGGTATACCTACTAACCGGAAAGTATACCCGACGTATTCATTATGGTAACGGTCTGTAATATTGTTGATTACCAAAACTCTGGGGCAATGATTTGATACATGGGCAGCTAATGATGTAAATAACGGTGTATGGCCTTGACATGATTTGACTAGAAAAAGTACCTAAGAATACGCGATAAAAGGTATTGAAAGGATTAGATGCCCTGAAATAACAGGGCTAGGCTTGGTCTTTAGTAATTACCATCAGGTAAGGTAAATCGGTGCTTCAGTTTATAAGCATTTACTACACCACGGCAAAATTCCATATATCATAGCGAACCAGCCCTGCCATCCTGTCAATATTTTACATTAACCGAATTAATTTGCCCTTCTTTCTAATCTGGATCAGTAGTGTTATAGGGATTGAAGGGTTGTTTGTGGTTGTGCTGTAACCTTGCATCATAATTATGTATACATGTATACAGCAGGGGGTGTGTATACTTTCTTATAAATAGGTAACCATCAGTATAATTTTGCTAGTTTTAGTGTATTTTTTAATAAAAAAAATACACTATTGAGGACGACATCACTTTTCGAAAATCACCCAAACTCATCAAATGTCCACAGATTCTGACCCCCAGATCACGAAAAAGTAGTTTTCCAAAATTCACCTGCCCTTCGGCCGAGCCGTTTCAAAATGGCGGCCATTTGAATTTTTTGAAAATTTACGGAAAATTTACTATTTTTTGAACCCCTATAAATGAGCAAGATGGCAAAAAAACTTTGAAATCAAATTAACAGGATTTGAAGAAAATTATTGGAAATTTGAGTTAATGCAATAAAATTAGCATATTTTCCATTAATAAGCCAGTGTCGTGGGTAGGAAAAGGGTAAAAATATTTAAATTTCTATAACCGCGCGTTTATGAGTCAATTTTTGAAGAAATTGAATCTAAATTTTTAATTTTTTTTTTATTTAACATATAACTTGAAGTCTTAGCTTCAATTCGCCTCGATTAATGTAGCACACTTTAAATGAAAAATAAAAAAGTTTCTCGCTTGATGAAAATTAGCTTACACTATTTAAAATTATTAAATCGATGAAATGGTTCGCAATTTCTTTTTTATTTTTTTTTTTTCACATTCAATTATGAATGGTTCTGAAAATTAGAAAAGCAATCGCAACGACAATTAAATCACCTACATCCGGGTGAAAAAAGTTTTCAAATTGGTCTTTTAATAACGAAGCTTTGACCAGTTAAAAAAAATGTGTTGGTGGTATATGTACCTGACGTAATACATATACCCAATCAGCGCTACAAATTTAAATCGCACCGTGGCTCAGTTCGTTACGCTCTTGCCTAGCAAACTGATGGTGCGGTGTTCGAATCCACGAGAGGATCACTTTTTTTTAGGTAGGTAGGTGGAGTTTTCCAAAAAAAAAATCTGATTATTTTTTCATTATTTTCATTATAAAAAGAAATAGGAAGAAAATATTTATTATTGAATCGCATAAAAATACACTATTTCTGCGATTGATGCGCAAGAAGGTTTTTGAATTGATAATAACACATGAAAATCAACGGAGAAGATCATTAGAATTTTACTTTGACTTGTGGTTCGCGCTTTAAGATTTTTACAGGGACTGTGACAAGGCTGTGCAGCTGCAAAGCCTTGAAATGGTTGAAATTTTCCGAATTTCATTTGTTTATTTTTTTAAATAACGCGGATATCCCTTGATAAAGAAATCTTGGGACAACCTGTATATTGCTGTCTCGCTTGATACGCAATAATAAAATTATTCAATTTTCGAATCGCAAACGCGAATAAACAAAAGTGTTCCCGGAAATTAACCATTTTCGATTTAATCCATCTTCTGATATGTTGTTTTTATTTAGGGTACTATTTTTATAAATGACATCAAATTATTTTTAAAATTAAAAAGGCAACTGGCATACCTACCAAATTTTCTTATTCCTTTTCTGTAGGGAGAGAGTGTCACGTTGGAGAAATTTGGCATCTAACTTGATCCTCTCTATTTTGAGGTGTTGAGAGAAAAATTATCTATCTTTTCAAAATTTCTAATCTTTCCCCTTGATCCTCCATTTTGTGGACACTTGTTTGCTCTCACGCCATTCCTACAGTTTTTTTTATAAGAAAAATTTATTGAGAAATGCAACCGGTATGATATGACGGTTGCGTGTTGCATTGGTGAAGTGATCCAAGTGAAGTACCCCCTTAATGGTTCCCTGTTTTACCAAGGGATAAAGAAAAAGGACTTACAACTTAAATTGGCTTTCGATCTAAAAGTCAATGTCAACAGCACTAGTGTCAATAATTATTAATTATAATTGTCAGTTGTCAGATTGTTTAACCTTCAAATGCTGCCAAACGCCAACGCCTCCAACTTCCAACCTCCAACAAAACAACTCCAACCTCCAACGCTGAACTCTAACCTAACTTTACTACTTTGCGTTTCCTCCCGGTATTCATATTCGACAGGAAATTTATTTGATTTTGATTATTTATTTTTAGATTTACAAATTTATATTATTTGTAATAATTTCAGTTTATCCCAATTTAGCATTCTATGACAAAGCTGTTGGTTGATGTCGATGTAAAAGTTCTAATTTTAGTTCACCACATCTACATTTTGTAGTAACTCCCACATTTACATTTAGGCTTCATTCAAATTTAGGTAAGTACCAAGATAAAGTAAGTTAGGATGATGCAATAATATAAATTATCATCTATGCAATGTTTTAGCTTGATATAGTCTAACTTGAAAGTGACGATGGTAGAGGACAAACCCCCAGAAAGTTCAGAGCAAAGCAAAAAGGCTTTAAAAAAGGAGGCAAAGAAAGCCGAAAAGGCTCAAAAGAAAGCTGACCATAAAAGTGGAAGTGGGAAAGCTAATGAAAGCGAAAATGTCCCGGCTCAAGAAGGTAAAACTAGAACCGGCTATTTGATTTTTTTACATTTAGTCATACAGGCAACAGGCATTTTTTTGTATTTTGCGAAGTAACTAACCAAATATTTCATATAAAAATTTGACATGCAAGAAAGTAGAAAGTAAATGTTCCTAATCCTCATACCGTGATCAGCTTTGACCACAGAAATTTTATAAAAAGTTATGAAGTGTGACGCAAAGTGTATTTTGTTCACTCAGTATTAGTCACTCTTTAGTCAAAATGGTGTTGTGTTGCAAGAATTGTTGATAATAATAATTATTATTGTAATGCAACTAATAAATCCGATTTTATAGATTGCTCAGTGGGAAAGTATGGTGTATTTCCCCTCATCCAATCAGGCTCTAACACTGAAATGAAATATTTCACCTACGTGAAAGACTTATCTTCAGAGTCTGCTGGCAGAGTTGTTCGGGTGCGTGGAAGATTGCACGCAGTTCGAGGAAGAGGAAAACAGTGCTTTATAGTCTTGCGTCAAAAGGAATTCAGTGTGCAAGTCTTGCTGAATGTGTCAGAGACCGTATCAAAGGAGATGGTGAAGTTTGCAAGCAAGTAAGTGGACAAGGGAATCCATTTTCGATCATCGTTCAATTGCCACTTTGTTGTAGCATTACAAAAGAGAGCATAATCGAAGTTGAAGCTAAGGTTGCGAAAGTCACCAGTGAAGTAGCCGGCTGCTCTCAGAAAGACTTGGAACTGGTTGCATCTCAAATATGGGTAATATCCGCTTCAGCTCCGCAGTTGCCTCTCCAGATTGAAGATGCAAGCCGTCCAGAAAAGCTAGACGTAAGGTTTCATGTTCTTTAGAAGGGTTTCTCGTCTAAAAGGTGTCCTTTAATTTTCTATTTTTGTATTATTTCAGGATCCTGAAAGCTTGAACATTAGAGTAAATCAAGATACAAGACTTGACAATCGAATTTTGGATTTGAGAACACCAACGAATCAGGCCATATTTCGCTTAGAAGCAGGAGTCTGCCGCCTGTTTAGAGATGAATTAACTGATAAAGGTTTCGTGGAGATTCACACTCCTAAAATCATCCCTGCTGCTTCTGAAGGTGGTGCTAATGTTTTTACTGTTAGCTACTTCAAAGGTAAGTTAGCTGCAAATATTTAATAAACATTTAGTTGCCCAATGATTATTTATGAATATTTCAATAGTTTTTTTTTTATTGGGAGTCCATAATTCTAGAATGGAGAATGAAACTGAATTGTTACAGGTTCAGCATACCTAGCGCAAAGCCCCCAGCTCTATAAACAAATGGCTATCGCTGCTGACTTCGAGAAAGTCTTCACAGTTGGAGCCGTTTTCAGAGCTGAAGACTCCAACACCCATCGCCATTTAACAGAATTCACTGGACTCGATTTGGAAATGGCTTTCAACTGTCACTACCACGAAGTAATGTTCCTCATCGGGAATTTATTCACTGCGATTTTTAAAGGATTAAGAGACCAGTAAGCAATATTCCTAATTTCTTATTCATTTCTTTAAATTATCCTTTAAAGGTACAAGAGGGAAGTCGAAATCATCTCCCAGCAATTCCCCGTCAAGCCGTTCACCTTTTTAGAACCCCCTTTAATGCTGAAATTTGACGAGGGGCGTAAAATGCTAGCAGAAGCGGGCGTGGAAGTGGGTCCAGAAGAAGACTTGAGCACTCCCGCCGAAAAACTGCTGGGAAGGCTGGTCAAGGCCAAGTACGACACCGATTTCTACATGCTGGACAAGTATCCGTTGGCGGTGCGTCCGTTCTACACTATGCCCGACCCGGACGATCCCAAGGCCTCCAATTCGTACGACATGTTCATGAGGGGCGAGGAAATCATCAGCGGGGCCCAGAGGATTCACGATCCCGATTTATTGACCGAAAGAGCCAAGCATCATGGAATAGGTGATGTTTTTCTTGAACGTGTGTAACTGACTTGCTTATGTAGCTTTGTTGCAGATTTAAGCACAATAGCCTCTTATATTGACGCCTTCAAGTATGGATGCCCGCCTCACGCTGGAGGTGGTATTGGATTAGAGAGAGTCGTCATGTTGTATCTGGGTTTGGATAACATAAGAAAGACAGCGATGTTCCCTCGTGACCCGAAAAGAATCACACCATAATTTCAAATACATGAATAAGTTTGAATATTAAAGAATAAAAGTAATACAAATGAAATAAAACTTTATTCACTCAAGAGACAACTTGACAATACTAAACATTATAATATTTCTTAAAAATAAAGAAACAATTAATTACAAAATAAAACTAAAATTCTCGAACTCATTTTTGACTTATAAAGCCATGTTTCTTCCTTCGATGGATATTTCAACAGCTCTTTTCGTTTGTTTCGATCGTTTACCATCTAGGAAGTTCTTATAATGTTTCTCAAATCGATTCAGCTGCTTCTTGCTGGTCTGTAAAACAGATAATTTTTAGTCGATCAAGTTTAAAATAGAAACAGAAAATGGCACTTACTCGACTTATATCGACCTCTGAAGCCCACCTAGGCCTGTTTACATAGTCTTTATTTGATGGCATTGGAACTCTAGCTCGAGCTATCCAACCTTTTTCACCTGGGCGCAGAGGCCTGAAGAATAGATTTTAATAGGAATTAATTAATCAAAACTAAAAGTTACCACTTACTTTCCATCAGCATTAAGTGCTTTGTTAAGCTCTTTTCTTTCAGCTGCAGTTTCTTCTTCATCTGTCCTGCGCTTTTTTGGCATTTGTTCCATGTCCCTTTGCAAGCGTTCTTCTTTACTAAGAGCTAAAGAGCATATTAATGAGCAAAAAATTACAATTCAAAATTAAATGGTCGTTACCTTTAAAATCTGCTGAGAGATTAAAAATAGGCCTTGCCCATTCACTGATCAGTTTTCCAGCTCTCTCCTTATTTTCTTTGGTTTCTTTCGGATGTTTATAGAGATACATGACAGCTTTCCCTATTCCCGATTGTTTCAAAGTTTGCTGATCCACTCTTGGAAACTGAAATTCAATAGTGTTTAAATTCATCGTCTAATAATCATGTAAACTTTAACTTACTTCAGCTAAGAGTTTAAGAAGGGCTTCCCTAACTTGCAGCGAGGGCATGGACCTATCCGGCATGGGGGCCAGCCAGTCGGTAAGAACGCTTAGCACGTTATGTTCAATAAAAGCGAGCTGCAGGTCATGTTTTTTAAGCTGGGACATTACTTTGTGTAACATGCTAATCTTCTTCACAGCGGGCTGAGATAACGTGTTCCTTTTTCTGTCTTCCTAAAAAGGGATTACGGTTAGTTTACAATAATTATGAACCAGTGAAAGCTCTTACCTCTGCAGCCTGTCTCATATCTGAAAGCAGTTGCGCTATTATGTCATCGTTATCATTAATGATATCAATGTCTTTCCTCTTTCTTCGTTTGGATTGTTCCTCTCTTTTTCGTTGAAGCATAATATCGAAATCAGACATTCCATCATTGTCACTGTTTAAAAAATTTAAACTCAATTACTTTGAACACTTTTTAAAATGTATAAATTCATACTTGCTAGGTTTTCGATCCATTTCAATATCGGAATCATCCGATACTTCCGGAAGGACTTCAGCCTTCTCACCTTCACCCGGGGCTGTTTCTTCTTTTCTCTGCGAGTCGGCGTTTTCATCACCTTCATCATCGCTTCCTATTACCCTCTTGTGTTTATTACTCGGACCACCACTTTCATCTTCCGAATCCGATATAATTTTCCTTTTTCTTCCAGCACCAGCTAAAATTTATTTTTCAGGTAGAAGTCCTCAATAGAATTCATTACATTGAATAATTAGAATAATACCCTGTACAGGGTGATGATTTTTATTTGCAATTTCTTAAAACTCTCAGTTTCTAAGACATATAAACTCATCAATGACTATAACCCAATTTTTTCTAGCAACTTTAGTTATGAGGGTATGGTATTATAACACAAACTATGTTTATTTTAATAAGAATAATAATAGTAGGCTATGGATTATGCAATCATTAGAATTTTTCTTCTTTTCAAAATGCAGCGAAGGTCAGGATTTTTATTCCTTTTATAAAAGTCACTGCCAATTTAAAAAAAAATGCAGTTTTATCTCAAAAACGAAAGCCTCTAGAGATAATCTGAATATAGTCCTTTTAGCTAGCATAAAATAGTTTTTTCTAAAAACTACACTACTTTCCCCCATTTCTCAATGCTCCATAATTTCCCTGTACAATCAACTAACCTTCATCCCCTGATCTTGACCTTGACTTGGCAGATCTAGCTGATCCAGATGACCTTGATCTTGCAGAACCGGACCTCGACCTCCTAGAACCAGATCTCGATCTTCTCGAACCAGACCTCGATCTCCTCGAACCGGATCTCGACCTGGATCTCGATTTCCTAGACCCGGATCTCGATCTTCTTGAACCAGATCTCGATCTCCTCGAACCAGATCTCGACCTCCTTGAACCCGATCTCGATCTCCTCGAACCGGACCTGGATCTTCGTGAACCGGACCTTGATCTCGAGCCAGACCTTGCCGATCCTCTTGAACGTGAACGGGATTTCCTTGAACCTGACCGAGAGCGAGACCTGGCAATAATGATACCCAATTATAATGTGTTGATAAAATGAAAAAATGTACATCAATATACCTTGATCTGGATCCCGACTTTGAACGCGCTGAACCGGATCTGGATCTCCGTGATCCCGATCTTGACCTCGAGCCCGATTTTGACCTCCTGGATCCGGATCTAGATCTTCTTGATCCCGATCTAGACCTCGATCTGGCTGAACCAGATCTCGACCGTCTTGATCCGGACCGAGATCTGCTTCTGGAGCGGGACCTCGAATGAGATTTGCGTGATCCGGATCTGGAACGTGATTTTACGGAACCAGAGTGTCTTGAAGCTTTGGAGCCTGCTGAGCCCGATCTGGATCTTGATCTTGATCTAAAAAGAAAATGTTTGGGTTACTGCTCATTTTTTAAATATCGATTTGATAGCCTTCTTCTTACTCTAAAGAAGGCCAGAAACAATATTGTTAATAAACTTCCTTTTAATTATAATACATTACAGATAGGATATGGGGAACCTTATAAGCAATGTTTTAATTTCAATTCCTTACCTTCTCGATCCTTTTGAACCTGCAGAACCTGATCTTGACCTGGACCTAGAACGTCCAGAAGCTTTAGAAGCAACAGAATTCGACCTAGACCCCGATTTTCTTGAACCAGATCTGGATCTTGATTTTCTGGAACCAGACGGTGATTTTTTCGAAGCATTCGATCCGACAGACGCTGACCGTGATCTAGATCTCTTGGAATGGGCCGATCCGGACCTTGAACGTGATCGTCTTGAACTGGCGGCAGATTTGACAGAAGCCCTGGAAGCCACCGATCCTGACCTGGAACGAGATCTGGACTTTCTGGGGCTGGTTTTTCCTCTATCGGAAGCAACCGATTTGGACCTGGATCTGGATCGTGATCTTGAGGCGTTTACGTTTGGGGATGATCTTCTCGAGGGACTTTTCGAACGAGACCTGGATTTTCTAGACGTGTCGGACCTTGCAGAAGGGGAGCGAGACTGTGATTTTCTTTCTGTGCGTTCCTTTGGAGTGGGCGCACGTCTGTTTGAATCTCGGCTTCCTAAAAATTTAAAAAAATTTCGTTATCTGTAAGAATGCTACCTTCAAGATATTATGAGCTTTACCGGAACGAGATCTGTCAGAAGCGGATTTTGATCTTGATCTTGATCTGTTACTTCCCACGCTTCCAGCTCTGGAGTTATCTGATGGAGAGCGCGGAGTTTGATTGAATGAATCACCTGTTCCATTTAAATTTGGGGAACCAGATCTCGATCTGGGTGATGAGGACCTGGATTTGTGTGATCCCGTATCATCCGGAGATGCAGGACCGTTCTGAATGTCTGAAGCATTCGATTCGACAGATGGAGACCTTGCTCTTGGGGACTCAGGGCTTTGAGCATCCATTTCTGAAACAGGTTGTTTATTGTTTGGTAACAGGTTGTTAACAGTTACACCCAAAATGGATACAAGTACTAGGTGATGAAATATTAATAGGTTTTCCAATTTTTTTATTGAAACCATTTTGGCTCGCATTTTGGTTATTATGCTCTAGTTGCAACATTATGAGTGAACAAGCCTCATGGCTTTTAACACTGTTCTTCAATTAGAATTTCCAGACACAATTTCTAACGGATTTTCAAATCAGTAAAGTATCCCACATCATAACGAAAATTAAATCAAAAGTACTCACCGGCATCGATTTCCATCTTTTAAAAATGTGGAGTATCTATCTCATGAGTAATAATTGAAATCCCCAGTTCGATGTACAGTTTCATTTGACCCTTACTGGTAATTTATAATTCACAAACACCTTTTAATGTAACAATGCATGAGAAAGATTGAAAACTCTAGTCGATTAATATTATTATATCCACTTTTTAATTACGATTAGTGATTGCTGCATTGCTTTCCAGTCTTTACACTTTGCATTTTGCAATTTACTTTTTGCTTTGCATTGCAGTTAGGTATTTTAGACTTTTAGAGCAATGCGCAATTCAACTTTACAAGTTTACAGCACAGAATAAACTATTATGTGCTTACAACGTCGTAAAACGTAAACCTAACGTCCTCCTCACAAAAGTGAAGAAACAAGCGTCTAAGGGAACTGGCTTTCTGTAATTCTGTAGCCGGCCTAGGCCCTGTGCGCTGTGAGGTGACGCACCCGGATACTTCTATACCAGCTAAATGCATTGTGTCGATGTGCGACATAAGGAACCTGCATTACCGACACTAACGCTTACTAGGGTAGTGCATTCACTCGTTGACGTTTATTTAACACTGCTATGTTTGAACAGCTGGCTGGATGTCATATTTTTGGCACATTTGGTCACAGGCATAGGTATCAAGTGGAAAAAAGCGAAGTTTGAAAAATGAAACAAATAAGACTAATAGAAATCGAGAATCCTCTTTCAGTGGGTATTAAAAACATTGGGTATAATTTTTAACTCGATATCTAACGTGGCTACTGATTTAGCGTCTATCGGTAGACACACGATCGGCAGTGTGATCTTAGTACCCCTTAAGACCCTCCCATCATACTATTCTTAAAAATAAGATTCATCAAGATGTAATAAAACCTACCAGACAAACTTCCAGGTGTACGGAAATTCTGAGCCCCGTATATTTTCTGCAATCATAACTGTCTGCTGATGGGGTTGGGTGCATTTTTGTCCAGAAAATCCCAGTAACAGGTAGGTAAGTATTGATCGAGGACCATAATGGGTTTAAAATATTAGGAAAGTTACCTTTAAGCAACGCGAACAAGTAGAAAGCCCTCTTTTTATTGTTAAACTATTCTCTAACGCAGCAAAAGTTTTTTTTTACCGTTTTTTTTTTAATACGCGCATTTAATAACAAATTATGTGAATTTTTAGACAGTTGCATGTACGTTTATGGAAAATCTTACGTTTTTGAAGTTAAATTTGACATTCCCAACTTTTTGTGAGAATGAGAATGCGCTACCCTATAGTACGCGTCAGTGTCGGTAATACAGGTTCCTTATGTGCGACAACTTTAGCAGCGCCGCCAAACGTGACTTGGTGTCACTAAAAGGTAAATTTGGTGAAACATAATGAAGGGAGTTTTAAATATCAACACTTAATAGAAAACGCTTAAAATTATTTAAACGAATGAAACTGCGGGATGAAAAATGGATACAACAATAAACAACAAAGTTTTCAAATATGTTTATTAACAATAATTAACTACCATTCCACACAATATTATTGATATAGCAGGTCATTATTGCAAAACGATTGATTCGCTAAATAAGTGTTAACTTTTTATTTTCCACAGTTTCAATAATGCGCTTCCTTTCAGTTTTAAAGGTCTATCATTTGCTGGATTAACATAATTTTCTTCTTATTTTAAAAAGATTTTTTCTACTTTTATTGATAAATATTCCAATTATTAAAGCTTCTTGGATGAATTATGAAGGTTAAAGGTTATTACGTATATTCGTAGGTGTTGAATTATAGTTCATAAATACCCAGCTCTTGTCCAATCACAGCAACTAACACTTCATAATACCCGTTCGTGAACCAATCAAAAGCTATATATTTGATAAACAGAGCAAAAATGTGAATAGGAACGATAACTGACATTTCTCAGGAACCACGCATGCGCAGTCGGTAATCGGTACCGGAAGTTGTTCCAATAAGCAGTAAAATAAATAAACAAATATTATGATTAATTGTTTTCTTTTATATAAAAGAGTAGAAAAAGCATAGTATTACATTCGCGATTATGACCATTATTCACTTGATGATGACACTGCCGCTCGCAAAAGCTCGTGGCAATATCATCATCTCGTGAATAATGGCTTACAATAATTTTACAAGCCATCACCAGATTCGACCAGCTGACTGTGACTCGTGTCGTGACGCTTGCGCACAACGTGTCGAGGTATTTTTAAAAAACAGATAGAGATAGTCGTTTGCTGTCTCGTTGTGTTCCTGGCACTTCCACTTACGGGCGCTAGCAATATAGAATTACTATGTAATATATGGAACATACCCGAATTATGCCCGTATTCACAAACGATAATTTCCTAAATAATTACGTAATTAATTAAATGAGTGAGATGGAGATATGCAGTTTTTTTTGCAATAGAGTGAGATGGGTATAATTGATTACGTAATTATTTAGGAAATTATCGTTTGTGAATACGGGCATTAGTTTACTTGTGCTAAAGGCTTGTTAACTGTCAATGCCCCAAAGTCTTAATGTAGGAAAATAGGAGTTTAAAAATGGCGGTTTCCGTCGCGATATCGGCATTATAGTTCTTTTTCCTTCTGTCTACTTTTTATGTGGTCGTTTTACAGTAGGTCCGTTGTTGCTGTTGACGGTGTTGACCTTGAAAAACTACTTCTTTCTCTCTCTTTGCCTGGATGTGATTATAAAATTGACAATATAACCTCAATTAATATTTTATGGTTTTTGATTTTTCTGATGAACTTGTACTTGTGCTTGTTTTACTTTAGAGTTTACGTTTCTACTTTAAAACTTGTGATATAATATAATTTATGAATTATTTGTCATTGTATACTTAAAACTACTGTAAAGAGTAAAGTTTCTGGTGTACCGAGTATTATTGTGGATCATTTTTATCAATAAGGATAAAAAATAAATTCTTGCTCAATGTTGCATGAAAAACCCTGAGCCAAACATGAATAATTTCCAATTTACATTTTGGAATGAATCCAAATTGCAAAGTATCACATCACTTTTTAAATATATAACTTTTCTTATATACTCAGAGTATTCACCATTCTTTTTATTACACATGACTTTAAATTATTACAAACTGAATAGAAGAAAAGAAGAGTTTAAAATAAAATGTTATCCCAAAGAGTTATTCTTCCGTCTACTTCAAAACCATTCTAGTTTATTTGATATAAACGATACTGTGATAGTAAGTAAAAGCTTGTTGTATGATACTAATGAAAGATTCATCACGCTGCACTATTCTCCCATAACTGATGATTCTAAAGAACAAGCAAGAGTCCTATTAGTGACTGCTGTAGATATGAAAGATATAAATACCATTATCATCAGCGATGCCTTGGCACACACCTTGAAGATATCGCTAGCTACTGCAACTGCCAGGATTGAAAAGCTCACATACGAAGTGAACTTTGCTGAGGAGCTTGAATTATCAATGATAAAAAGTCCAACCGTTGACCTCAGTTATGTGTACATCGATACAATCCTGGAAAACTTCTTTAAATTTCCAAAAGTTTTATCACAAGGTGATATAATCGAAGTCTGTCTGAAGACGTACGGTAAACATATCTATTACAGTACTCCTAGCAAAATACCACACAGCAACTGCAGTGTCTACTTCAAATGCAAGAAATTAATAGCGAGAGGAAGCGAGCAAACTAGTGGAAGTTTCTTATGTTCCTCAAAACAAACCACTGTCAAGCAAGTAGCTAACGGCCAGAGTTATATACCAGCAAGACTTTTTAAATGCTGTTCTTATGTCACTTGTAATCAAGAAATTTGTTCAGTGCCTTATGGTTTAAAAAGTATATTTAATAAATTGAAGAGCTCAGTTAATCCTTTCATTATTAACAGTAAGTAGTTGTGTAGTTATGAATGAACATGTAGAAAGAAATTGATGTTTTGTTATTTGTTTTAGAGAACTTGAATTTGTTTCCTACATTCCTCCTTCAGGGTCGCAGAGGTAGTGGAAAAGACTTGCTGTTATCGTCGCTAGCAGGACATCTCGGGATGCATTACTACGCCATTAAAAGTATTGATTTAACAGCTAACATATACGCTCAGAATGAAACAAAATTAACAAATGTTTTATTCAATGCCAAAATATCATCACCTTGCCTGATGGTAATACAGCAATTCGAAGTAAGAGCTATTATTATTAATTAAATTGAATAGTTCCTAATCTCTTCTCAATTAATACGTTTAGATTTTATAACAATAATCTTTTAGAATTTCGGAATTAATAATGAAGGTGAATATGATGAAAGAATTATGGGTCATTTTATAAACGAACTTCCGGCATTATTCAAAAACAATAATTTTCCTGTGATTTTATTCTGTAGTTCTGATAATAAAGAAGTTCCGGTACAATTACGAAGAGTCTTCTTAGATATATTCGATATAAACGCTCCAAGTTTGGATGAAAGGGAGGAAATACTTCACTGGCTTGTTCAATTTTATCATTTCCATTCTGAGAATATCAATTTGAAATACATCGCTTCCCAGACTAATGGATTTTTGTACGGCGATTTGCATGCGTTGGTTAATCGAGCTTACTTAAATATGCAAAATGATGATAAAATCGAGTCTTCAGAACAATTGGAGAATTGCTTCACCAAAGCTTTAGGTAAGTATAACATTTTCCTTAATTAGACTATTATCTACATTCTATTAATATTGAATGATTTTTATTAGATTGGATGCAAGAAAACTATAATGAAAATCTGGGAGCACCGAAAGTACCAAAGGTTCAATGGTCAGACATTGGAGGTCTCAACGATGTGAAACAAGAAATAATTAAAACCCTTAATTTACCTCTTAAATATCCTGAGTTAATACCTGATGGACTAAAACGATCAGGTAATTTTTCCTATACATTATAATAATGATACAATAATAATAATTAATTTTTTTACAGGAATATTATTATTTGGTCCCCCTGGTACAGGAAAAACTCTCCTAGCCAAAGCGGTCGCTACTGAATGCGGCCTTTGTTTTTTATCAGTTAAAGGCCCTGAATTACTGAACATGTATGTAGGACAATCCGAGCAAAACATAAGACAAGGTATGTTTTGTAGTAATTTGCAGTAATAAGGAAAGTAATTATACAAACAATATTTCAGTGTTTGAGAAAGCAAGGCAAGCTTCACCTTGCATTATATTTTTCGATGAACTCGATTCTTTAGCACCCAACAGAGGGAAATCTGGAGATTCCGGTGGAGTAATGGATAGGGTCGTGTCACAGCTGCTGGCAGAAATGGACGGCCTGAATGAAACTGCTACTGTATTTATAATTGGTGAGTTTATAATCAAAACGAATCATCAGCAACTGAACGAATGTCTTTAGGAGCGACGAATCGTCCTGATTTAATCGATCCGGGACTTTTACGTCCTGGTAGATTCGATAAATTGTTATACGTTGGACCTTGCACGGATAAAACATCAAAATTGTCCGTCTTGAAAGCTCTTACTCGCAAGTAAGTATTCAGTGAAAGTGTGTTATTATTATGTGCGCAATTATCACAGCCATTATTCGTGTGATGAAAAAAACTGCCATTCCATGAAAGATTTAGGGACAGTCTCATAGACTTTTCTAAGTTTTTTGTTACATACTGTATTCCAACTTTATTCAGACTGCGGCGGTTGGCCATGAAAAATTAGATGATTTCACTTGGTTTTAACGTAAAGTTTTTGTCATTAAACTGTGAAAATGAATTTTGACAGTCTATCAGCCAGTATTATAAAGGCCCATTAAGCTAACGGGCAGATTTCTGATACCATTTTTAAAGCAAATATCGACGTCAAATAACTTTTATTAACATTTATGTAGTCTCTTTCATATCAAGAATCACTAAGACTAAATTGCTATATTTTCCACCTACGGTCGATACTTTTTCTAGAAAAGGCCCCATAAATCTGCCCGTTAATTTACTGAGCTTTTATAATACTGGCTGTTTGACAATCAAGTTTTTAATTATTTTTTAACAAATAATTTTAGGCCAGTAGAATCGTCCTCAAAAATGTCCTCAGTTTGCGTTACCATGCACAAATTCCATACTATACAAAATTCGATAGAGGACCTTAAAGAGATGTTAAATCCAAATTTGCAGCACCGTGTGATTTTTTTTTTACCAAGTTATGCAAAAAACCGTTTTTATTTTTACGAATATCTCGGTTCTTATCTATCGCAAATAAGCAAATGACATATCATTCTCTTCGCTATGGAATTACCTACATTTTTTATAGAAATATTATTTTTGTTACACTGATAATAAAAACAATATTGAGGTTTAAAGTTAGAAAATTGTCTTTCGAATAAGGTTTTTTGCAAATTACTTATTTTTTTGCATTTTAACGCTGGAAAGCCCAAGTAGTTTTTTGAAGGACAGTCAATTACCGTTACGTTGATTGGTCAATCATGAAAATCCGATAAACGAGTCTCTGGTAATCCACCTGCGAAATTGTGCATGTCGAAAATTGGTATTTTATCCGGTTTTTTTTCGTTGATTTTTTTATCTTTTGTGAGTGGAATTGTAGTGTGTATCTATTTTATTCATGAAAGTGAGTTTATTGTGAGATATTGAGATCTGTCAGTGTATGTTTTCCCGGTGCTATCTTAGCGTTCTTAGCTGCGTGAAAACTTCTAGTCACCGTGACTAATTAAACGGTCAATTTATATTAACTCGGAAAACACGTCACCAATGTTTGTCTCAAAAAACTTGGAAAAGGGTCAGAAAAAACTGAGTTCTACTCTTCAACCAGAAAAAATCATCTGCAACAAATGTTGTAATATTTTGAATCAAAAAAGCCGAACCACGAACTGATTGCGTCAACAGGAAAAGAAAGTCTTTATCGCTCTCTATGGCGGAAACAACGAAAAATCCTACGACGAATTTCATTTCAACTTTTTCTCCCGCATGGGACAAAAGACAAAATCGGATCTTACTTCTTTAACACCATCAGAGTGAGCTGCTCAGCAGCATTCATTTCGAACTTGTTACCAAATCCAAACATGGCTTGGCAATATCTTGGAAGCGGAAACCTGGGGCTGGAAGAGACATAAATGTGGATTATTACCCGTAATGAGCACTAAGGATCCAATTCCATCTTCACATCTCAAGGTTATTTCGTGTGTATGCACAAAATATTGCGTGGCAGGTTGTGGCTGCAGAAAAGCAGGACTGAAATGCTCTGCAGTTTGCAAGAACTGCTCAGGTCAAAGTTGTTTAAACGTCACGGAAATCACTGACGACAGCAGCGATGATGAAGACATATATTTGCTAACCACCGTTCCCCTGCCTCGCTATTATAGCCGAGCTAAGAATTCAGACAAAATTTATTGTGGAATAGTAAACAAAGAAAATGAGAAAGAACCTGGCCCATCGAAACGTGCTAGAAAAAAATAAAATTATAATCTTGACTCTTGTAAAAGCACAGTATTGCCTTGATTTAACAAAAACATACTGTATTTAATAATTGTACTTTGTTTAACTAATTATTACTTGATTTTTCTTTAAAAAAAATACACTCATAATATGTTTTTTATTTCAAATTTAGCAACTAAGCATGCAATAAAGAAAGTATTCAAAATAAAGATTATCAACTTGTGTGTTTTGCAATTTAAAATATTGAATATTTGTGAACAATAAACGTAGAAATGTTGCACATTGAATGTAAATTAAAACAAATGCTCAATTTTTCATGCGAGTTTTCGAGTCGATGACGAATGTATTCGTCAATTCAAAATTGTACATCACCGACATGCACATGTTTGCGCGTAGATTGCCGGAGACTGGATTATTGGATTTTCAAGATTGACCTACCGCTGCACAGGTAATTGACTGTTCTTCAAAAAACTACTTGGGCTTTCCAGCGGTAAAATGCAGAAAAAATAAGTACCTAATTTGCAAAAAACCTTATTCAAAAGACAAATTGTTAACTTTAAACCTCAATATTATTTTTATTATCAGTGTAACAAAAATAATATTTGTATAAAAAATATAGATAATTCCATAACGAAGAGAATGATATGTCATTTACTTATGTGCGATAGATAGAAGCCGAGATATTCGTGAAAATAAAATAAAAAACGCTTTTCTCCATAACTCGGTAAAAAAAAATCGCATGGTGCTGCAAATTTGGATTTAACATTTCTTAATGATCCTCTATCGAATTTCGTATAGTACAAAATTTGTGCATGATAACGCAAACTCAAAATACCATTCTACTGGCCTATTTAGGACTACCTATACTGAGAGTTTTATATTGTTATCCTATAATAATAGATACTTACATTGTTTTAGATTCAAATTACACGATGAAGTTAATTTAGAAAAAATTGTCGACCTCTGTCCAGACAATATAACGGGGGCTGATTTTTATGGAATATGCTCAAATTCATGGACCTCTGCTGTGAGAAGAGTCATAAAGAACATTGAGAAAGGTAATTTTCCAATATTGGAAGCAAATACAGTATTTTCACTGTATAAATACATATGTGTGTTATTTGAGCAAAAAAAAAAGTTTCAACATAACTACATCATTTATATCATTACTGTAGCAAGAAGAAGATGAATTATTCATTTTCAGAACTAGATGCCATCCATTTTCAAAACTAGTTATCAAGATTGCTTAACCTAGGTCTCTAGCTATGTTCCCGTCGAGTTGTCCCATTAAAATAATGCTGCAAAGAGGAATGTAAATTATTACAACACAGTAGCAAAATTTACCATTATGATAAACTTATTTTATTTATTCTGCATGTGACTGTAAGTTGCATGTGACATAAGTTATTTAGGGGCCCTTGCAGAAGTCAAATCAAAGTATGCATTTAAATGACAATAAAACAATCTGGACTAAGTCCTTAAACAACTTATTGAAGGAAGTCTTTCATATAATAACTTGCTGATGAGTTCTAAGTTCTAAAAAGGATGCAACAAAGTTTGTCTTCAGATCTCAAATTATTAAAGGCTTCGGATATTATAAAAGTGTGAACAAAAGTTTTGTAAAAAAAAGTATAAAACTTGAAAAGAACGTGTCAGAAGTGGGATGGTCAAAATTAAACGTTATATTAAAAAGTGAATAAAACCGATCATTAGAAAACAAATTTAAAATGAAATAAATCAGTTATTAAAACTAAATGAAATAGAAGTTAATTAATAAATTGAAGTGATGAATATTACACAGTGTGCCCACAGATAGAGTTATGAAGAGGAAAGACTGTCTTAATATTCATTTCACGAAAAAAGTCATTCTTTATAAAATGCTCTGCTTTCCAACTCATGCAGAAACCTCACTAAAATGTGAGATACACAGGGTGTTATGACAAGCAGTCAGAATTTACCAAACCTCTTTAAAAAAAATTATAAAAAGAATGAAAGTCACAACTTAAACATAAAAACAATACACAAAGTTATTCTACGTAGCTGTCATCCATCTCCACACATTTTTTTGTATTTTTTTAAAGAATTTTGCAGGTTGATTTAGTTCATTTACGGCGTTGCTCTTTCTTCTGATAAACTTTTTTTCTTAAAATATCCCATCAAAAATCAAGTGGCATGAGATCAGGTGATCTAGCAGAGTAATGGACAGGACCAAGCCTACTAATCCTTTTTTTACCAAAAAGCTCACTTAACTATTGTCTTACTAAAGCTGTAGTATTCCCAAAGCATAGGGCATCCACCTTGCTGCCATACTAGGGTTAGCCATACTTCTGGTTCCAGAGTTTTAACTTCAAAATAATCACTGAAAACAGGATAAGCAATGCCGAAAATCAAGTAATTTAACCTGTGACTATTCGTAAAGTTTATAGGGTGAATTGTTAAAAGAAGCAGAAGAGATGATTGGTGGCTATGTGTAGATTTTTTTTTTAACTTTCGTTTTTTTTTAATTTAATTATTTTATTAATTATGTATGCAAAATTCTTACTATGTACTTGTCATAACACCCTGTATATCTCAAATTTGAATGTGGTTTCTGAGGTTTCTTGAGAAGTAGAACGTTTTATAAGCAATTAATTTTCCCCTAAAATTAATATTTAAAGATTTACTTTTTAATATGACACCCTGTAGGTCCCAGGAAAATATAAGTGTGGTCTAAAAATGACTTTTTTCGTTAAATAGATATAATAGATTCCTTTTTCATAACCCCATTCGTGAACACATTGCAATCCAAAAAAATAGAATTGTTACAAAAAAAAGAAAAAGCAGAAAAGTCACTTGTGAATTGTGATTACTAATTACTATATAACCATCCAGGGTTCGCCCGATTTAAATCACGATTTAAATCAACGATTTAAATCAAGTGATTTTTTTATATTAATCAAGGATTAAAATCAAAAAAATCAAAAATCAGAAATGTTTTTATGGAGTTTTTTATTTTGTATAATAAATTTTAATTGGTGCCACAAAAATCACACAATATTATATAGAAGGGTGAAGGGTACCATAAACCTCAGATAGTAATTATTATTGATGAACACATTGAAAACATATTTTATTGCTTTCTTTTGAAACTTGAAACCTTCAAAGGGTGATCATAATTTATGTATTCCTGCTTTAAGTTTGAATAGATGCAGTAGGTAATTATGGGAACAACAAATTATTGTATCTATTTTTATATTTTATCTCCTGCATCTTTCTTTTGATCTCACTTAGCTGGACCATGAACTTGGAAATAAAAAATATAAAGGAACAAGAATATTTTTTGTCCTTTTTTATTATTATTTATTATGTGTTCTTGAATAGTGAAGTGAAAGGGTTTGGGGGGCTTTTTGTGATACTTGGGCCCCCTAAAGAATTCTTCATAAGTATAATTCATAAAAAATGTTTCTAACTTTTCTGAATTTTAACTGATTCTGGTAAATAAATTTGTTTCAATTCTTAATTTGAATTTTATTATTTTTAATTATATAATTCAACAAAACTAAAAGTGAAGAAAAAAATTACAAGAGAAAAACGCAAAATTCATGGTGTGGCGACCACTTGTTAGCCTTAACGAAAATATGAAGCAAAAACTTCTCACATATCTGATGTGAGAGTGTAAAAGAGCGGAAAATAGATCATACCACATTATTAGAAATTAAAAATAGAATAAAGAAATCAAAAAAATCATCCATAGGTCGCTGGTTCATATCCGGCTCGAAGGACCAATGTTTGGGGTTCTTATCACAGACGCAATTATATTTTTACGACCTGTCTAAGACGCCGGCGGTAGGGTACAGAAAACAGCTTTAGTTCCTGTAATTCCCAATAAACGCGGATTAATGAATAGTGGCGGTGTAGCGATAAATGCGGGTAAAAGAATTATATATTGATAAGGATAAGAAGTAATTAGGAAAAACAAGCGGGTACTTACAATTGGATGACAACAGCGAGCGTGCGAATATAGCGGAGCGCGGAGCGATATTTTTGCGTGCGACCGTCTCGAAGTCTTAATCTTGAATCTCTCTTCACCTGTAGGTTCTTCCTTCAGGGGTGCGGGGCGAGTATCGATGCGTCGTATTGCACTATGCCGTCCGGACCACAGGCGGGTGTAGGAACGGGAAATGGGGACGGAACATTACCGCCCACCAAAATTACAATGTAATTTTCCGAAAAAAGTGAAAGCGAATTTGCGAATTTGAAAAATGACTATTAAAATAAAGATTTACTTTGCAGCACTTGCGTAGCGAATAATAAACGAAGAATGTGAATTAAATGTGAATTTCTTAAAACTTACAGCAGTTGCGATATTTACAAATTATAAATTGATAAGAGGCTGCTCATTACTGACAGGGTAATGGGCAGAGCTTGACTAAGGGTCTTCTTAGAACCTTGTCGGCGAGTTTGTGTTTCTGCGGAAGTAGATCAGGATGCTTGGCTTCCATAGACAAAGGGGAATGAACCAAACGACCACCTGCTCGAAATATCCTGTCAGCATCAATGAAAGGCGATAATTTCTGTAAATATTTTGGGCACAACTGTCCCTTGCGTATCTGAGCAGTTTCAGATTTGAAATATGAGGACTGAACGTCCTTGACCCTGACCAGTAAGGCTTGGTGTAAATCAGCATCAGTTAAAGTGAGTGACTTTCGATCGTGTCCTCGAGCGTTCTGGACAAATCGAAACCAATATGCCAGGATGCGTTGTATTTTTAGTAGCGAAGAATGTTGAAGAAGTAAACGATCTACAATAGAAGTACTTACTTCAGCGAGTAAAGAAACGACCTTGCCCTCAGGCAGAGAGTCAGCGGAGATAGCGGAAACGAGAAGATCGTCAGGCCACATGGATGGCGGTTCTTTAAGCCAAGGAGGCCCCGCCCACCAAAGGGAACATGACAACAACAGCTCTTGCGAAAGACCTCGAGAAGCGGGATCAGCGGGATTGTCAGCTGACCTGACATGGCGCCAAGAGGCGTCGCAGAATGCGTGCAGTTGACACTCGACGAAAGATTGCGGTTTAAGACACCGATTTATCTTTACGTGAGACAGCTGCGATAAAGAGGCCTTATAGTTCTGCCATTGAGAACATATTTCAGCCGGCGGTAATTCATCCCAGCCCAATGCCAAAGACCATAGGCGCTGGATGAGATGTTTAGCGAAGAATGTTAAAGGTGACAGAAACCCCAGAGGATCATAAATACGGGCAACTTCCGATAAAATAGACCTCTTGGAGCACTGTGTGTGGACAGCGTTGACATGAAAGGTGAAAACGTCCAGATTGGACTGCCACTGGAGGCCAAGAATTTTAAAAATCATTTCTGCGTCTGGATCAAAATTAGACGAACTGGTCTGACGATGATCCTCAGGAATACCATCCAACACAGCTGCGTGATTAGACGCCCACTTACGGAGTTCAAAGCCACCTGAACTCAATAACTGGACAATCTCGTCCCTAAGTTTTATGGCGGAAGCGATGTCATCGGCACCCAATGCCAAATCGTCCACGTAAAGACTATTATTAATGGCACGAGAGGCTAGCGGGAATTGATTTTGACCTTCTTTTGCTAATTGTAGCAAACAGCGAATCGCCAAGTAAGGACTACTTGACACCCCATAGGTGACGGTATTCAAGGAATAAGTCTCGACGGGGTCCTGCGGCGAAAATCTCCAGCGAATCATTTGAAATACGCGATGAGGCGGAGAGACTAAAATTTGTCTATACATTTGGCGGATGTCGCATGTAAAAACATAGTTGTACAAGCGAAAGCGTAAGAGTATAACTGAAATATCTGATTGAAGCTTGCTTCCAGTGAGCAAACATGCGTTCAATGAAGTTCCGTTTTCGGCGTTGGCAGACGCGTCGAAAACTACGCGTATCTTTGCGGTGCTGCCTTCTGTTTTTAGAACGCAGTGATGCGGGATAAAATAGCAGTTATCAGGCGGCGGTGGAGTAGAAAGCTTAGTCATGTGACCAGCATCTAAGTAGTCGCGCATAAAGTTGTGATAAAGATCACGTACCGAAGGTTGCTTCGATAGTCGACGTTCAAGTGCCAATAATCGGCGATCGGCCATTTTGAGTGACCCAGGAAACGACGGCGGCGACGACTTAGACTCCTTAAAGGGGAGACAGACTCCGAAATGACCAGAGGGCGCACGGTAGTGCGTATTTGTGAAATGATCCTCCACCTGTTTATCTTCAGGCGACAGGATTGAGCGATTGGGGATATCCTCCAACTTCCAGAATTCTCTCAACGTGTCGTTAAGACAAGATTCGGTCGAGACAAAAAAAGAATGCACCTTATGCGTTGTGCTGGAAGAAGTGGGACCTAAAAGTATCCAACCAAAGATTGTGTTCATAGCAGCAGGTCTCGTACCATCGCCAGATATGACACCCTCTTTGACTATGCGGGAAAAGACTTCAGCCCCGAGGAGCATATCCACGGGACCAGGAGAATGCCACAAGGGATCAGCGAGTTTCAAGTTTTCGAAACAATGAATATTGGAAAGCGGACTAGTCGGTAACTCCGAGCAGATAGAGGGTAACACCATGGCAGCGACACCCAAATTAGTAGAAGATCCATCCGGACGGATTGAACAATTTACATATCCGTGCGCAGAGGATATAGCGGAATGACCCACTCCAGTTATGGACGATGAAGATGGAATGAGTTCAAGAGCGAGACGCTTACGACATCGTTCTGTCATGAAGCTAGTTTGACTGCCCGAATCACAGAGGGCTCGAACAGATTGGTAATTTCCCCACTTATCACGGACCTGGAACCGCACCGTGGCCAGTAATATCGATTGAGGAGTACCTAAAGCTTCGCCAATGGAAGACATGGCAAGTGGTGGCGAAGAATGCGTAGTAGAAGAATTTGTTGCGGAAGACTCATTTGGAGTTTGAACTTCTTTGTTAGAAATTCTGTCGTCATTTTCCTTAAAGAAATGCAGTAAAGTGTGGTGCTTACTTGAGCAATGTCTACATGTGGATGTTGAGCGACAAGAGGAGAACGAATGCACCGAACTCAGGCAGTTCGTGCATAGGTTAGCGGATTTGACAAATGTAAATCTATTATGAGGAGATAATCCTAAAAATGCGGTACACCTTTGAAGTGTGTGCGAATTGGAGCGACAATGCGAACAATAAATAAACTGAGCGGCGTTGGGAGACTCGCGAGTGGTAGACACCATCATCACGTGAGGACTACGTCTGTCCTCAGTGCGCCAGTTCACCTTCCCTTTATTGGAATGTGATGGCTGTTGCTTGAAAGAAGATGTGGCTGGAGTACTCAAGGCATGTGTCTCCAGTGCTCGACACTGATTGGTCAAGAAAGTAAAAAGATCCTCATAAAGAGGGAAGTCTTCTTGAGCGAATTTTAATTCAAATCGCTTGCGAGTCGAGTCATCGGTCTTCTGAAGAAGCCAATTTAGCATAGTGAAATTCCACAAATCAACTTGCGGGAATTTCTGGAGCGCGGCGGTATTCTCGGTAAAAGAATTGAGAAGATCTCTCATGGAGTGCGTTGAGTCTGGACGACACTTGGGCGCATTAGCAATAGCATTCCAATAATAGGTAGCTAAGATTCTGTCATTCTGATAGCGATCAATCAAAGTACGATAAGCGATGACATAATTTTCTTCGGTTAAAGGCAAGTGACGAACGAGATCCAGAGGTTCCTTTGACAGCGTAGAAATTAGATATTGGAATTTATCTATTGAGGATAAATCGGAATTATTATGGATAAGCGAGTTAAAAATGTCATAGAAAGAATGCCATAATTTGAGGTCTCCATCAAAACGGGGAAGATCAATTTTAGGAAGACGCACATTGCATCGAGTTCCACCCACTGACTCTAGCGACCCATTCGAACCTCGCCCATCTGGCAAGACAGCGTCAGGTTTCCCAACCAAGGAGTCAGAATCTTTAACCTTAGGTTCTGATTGCGATAGACGTAACTGAATACCTTTAATTCCAAAATATACCCCATCAATTTGAGCGATTTGATCGCAGAACAATTTCCACTGATCTGATGTTTCATCAACTAGCGTGTCTGTAATGACTAAATGAAACCCCCTGTATAGACTTTCTGCTGAGTCTAAAGCTGCGAGAAATTTAAATTTTTCGTCAACAGATGTACCTGCATTCGAACCTAAATCTAAAATCGACTGTAGCCTAGACAACATAATTTTGCCGGTAGACAAAGCCTTTTCCATTGTGAGAGACATAGCGAATTAGCGAATTAATAAAAGTTAAATTTTCTCAATTGAAAATGCGAGTTAAAGAAGGATGATGCGTGAATAATAAAATTATTCTTCTCTGAAACTTGTAGGCATATAAGTATATACCTACCGACACCAACACCAACTCAGCTTGAAAATAATCAATAATTTCCAAACCAGTATACCACCTCGACGTAATATTTCCGGAGACCGGGATTAGTAAAATTGTTAAAAGTTGCCTGCACGTGCAAGGTGCAAACACAGTAGCGAGAGAGAATAAAGCGTATAGTGGTGTGAGGTGAGACGAGGACGGGTTTTTATTACCCCAAGGCAGACTACACTTTTCAAGCAAGGGGTGTGGGTACAAAATATTCACCAAATATTTTTCAGCAATACGTATAGGTACCTAATTAATTAAGATCGATCGAATAGTTATTACATGCGGTAATTATTTTCTAGAATGCAATATTCTAAACACAATTACAATTAAAGAATGATGAAATTTACAAATTTGTAGCAAGTTAACAAATGCTGTAATTTCGCGATGAAGTTATTTAATTAATAACTTCGTGACTTCGAAAAAATGAAAAACAAGTATCTATAGCTTATTTTTGCGAATAACAAGTGCGGAAAGTAAATAATCAATGCAAAGTAACTTATTGCATTGAAATTTTGACAAAATGAAATGCGAATGATTTTTTTTGAAATGTGATTAATTGATCTGATTTCAATTAATTACTTAAATCCGGCTCGAAGGACCAATGTTTGGGGTTCTTATCACAGACGCAATTATATTTTTACGACCTGTCTAAGACGCCGGCGGTAGGGTACAGAAAACAGCTTTAGTTCCTGTAATTCCCAATAAACGCGGATTAATGAATAGTGGCGGTGTAGCGATAAATGCGGGTAAAAGAATTATATATTGATAAGGATAAGAAGTAATTAGGAAAAACAAGCGGGTACTTACAATTGGATGACAACAGCGAGCGTGCGAATATAGCGGAGCGCGGAGCGATATTTTTGCGTGCGACCGTCTCGAAGTCTTAATCTTGAATCTCTCTTCACCTGTAGGTTCTTCCTTCAGGGGTGCGGGGCGAGTATCGATGCGTCGTATTGCACTATGCCGTCCGGACCACAGGCGGGTGTAGGAACGGGAAATGGGGACGGAACAAATTAAAATCATTTATTTTTGATTTTTATAAAAAAATCATGATTTTTTCGAACCCTGTAACCATCAGCAACAAAACTCGAAAAACTTATCTCCTTGTCTAACAAGAAGAATAGATAAATAGAGAAACAACCAAAACTGTGGAAAGTCAATACAAAAAAATTTACTACAAAATACAAATGATGATTTTGAAGCAATAAATCAGTGCCCATTAACATGGAAACGTTTCTTTGAATGCAATTTAAAAAACTTACTACAAAGGAATTTTAATCCCCCTCCCTAAAAAAAGACTCAATTATTTAAGACTGCATGAAAGATTTTATTTTAAGTCTTAACCGATTTGGGATTCCATTGCATTTTTCTGATTTTTTTTTTATAATTTACAGGCCACACTAAAAATTATGAGGACTTACAAAGTGAAAGTGTTACGGTAAAACTGGAAGATTTCAAGAACGCCATAAAAAATTGCAAATTGTCAGTCAGTCAAAAAGATTTACTTTATTTTGAAAAATTAAAACAGGAATTAGGTTCATAAGGTAGAATAGTAGAGTTGTTGTTATAAATAAATTATTTTTGTTGGAAGTTTTATTTTTAATAAAATTTTAATTGCATTAAATTTTCTTGTAATAATTTCTCCTGAATGGTCCCTACTAATCTTAGGATCATGTGTTGAAAAAAAGCAGGTGCAGACTGGCTGAACATTTTTTCATTAACGGTGTCCTTACGAAAAAGTTCCCTAATGTGTAAATTTAAAAATGTATTTTTAAATAAAATAAAAGTTAGAAATACTGTTTTTTTTTCTGGTCTCCTGAAAACTAACAATGACACTAACAAAAGCACAACTTCAATTTCAACATTTTTTGTTTCTCTAGAGAAAGATGCTAAGATATGCATGCTTAGTCAAGGAAAAAGGACACCTTGCATAAATGATGTTATAGGTTTAAATCTATGTACTATTAGTTTCAATAATTCATTTATTTAATAAAAAAAAGTCAACTATGTATATAAATAAATCTAAGAAATTCATACTGTAACTTATTTGGGGTAACTATGAAAATTGCACACATAAATCTATGCTTGTCGTGGTTTATACTTTACAATAAGTTAGAACTTTTCAAATAATACCTTCTGAAACAATAAAAGTAATAAAATAATCGTCATTAAATGTTAATTCCAATTTAGAAACTTAATTACTATTAATAAAATAGGAAGATACAGTAATTTTACATTGACATTGAAGCAAAGCTTTATAATTTATATTTATAGTTTATAAAAATATATATGCAATATTATCCAAGCTACAAGGAATTCGAGAATATTAACAATGGCTGGTTTTACGATGGTGATAAAATATTTAACATAGGAATGGATTCTTCTTTCATAATAGCCCATTGTACCCTGGAAGTCTGCTAAAATAATTTATTTATCACACACAAAAGGTGAAACATTTTAAAGGATCGTCAACAAAAAATAATCTATGGGAAACATTAAATATGGTCTTTAATCTTTATTCATATCCGATTTATTGCAGAATACACTTGAAATAACTCTGATATAAACTAGTGATGAAAGGTGCTAAAATGTATAATAAATTTTTATTGTCCTTGCCCTTACTTTTATACAGAGGAGTCTAATTCTAGTACTTAATAAATACGAAAAAAAAATGTTTAGCTCTTCCCTATGATAATGATTAACAGGAAATGAAAATGTAGTAAATCACCCTTCAGGTAAATTTTTTAACAGATCTGGATTAAACTTAAATTGTTTAGATCGGGATAACCGGTAATTTCCCCAACTAAACACTGAATATGTTAATACAATTAAGGAAGCCAAGAAGCGTACACACATTTATAAATATTTATCTTGAAGTTTACGCGATTAATTTATTAAACACGCTTTCTTCATCACTAATATAAAACAGATCAGTAAATTCATGTTGAGTAAATTTGCAGGACTTGTTCATATTCACAAAGAAATCACGATGAGAATTCAATTGTTAAATTTAGTGTTCTGGTAAACGATTGGTCAAAGTTCCATTCTGTATTAAGTCAATTTTATTTGCAAATATAACGATTTCTTTATGAATATGGGCATAATAATATCTGGTATTGGTTTTTGATATTTAATAAAAGATAAAAGTGACGCAATAGTTCCTATAATGTAAATAAATTGTAAAGGTTGGCAACATGAAGGTTGGTAAAAATAAAAATAAGTTCCGAGATCACATCCTGCTACTTCCACTAATTCCGGAGAGAGTAGAATATGACCTCTGCATTTTCTTGCAACAACACAGCTCGGTTAATAAGCCGTTGAGGCTCTCATTTGAAGCAGTACGAAAAATTCCACTGGACACCTCATCTACATTCGTATCACCAATAAAATGTTCTAAATTACTTTTTGGAAATCCCTCTTTATAATACAACTTTATGGTTTCATAAGCGTCCATTATAAGTGTGATAAATAAACTTAGAATTACGTAAATGTACAGACTAATAAATGAATACAAATACACTCGAGAAAACCACCAGAGCACACCCGATTTGTTAGACATTATCGAGAAAGTTGCAAACATATCGTCTCCGTTAATTAATGAAAACAAACATTCTGAAGCGGTGGACAGTGACCTAAATTTCAAATGATACGGTCCCAATATCAACCAGCCGCTGAAAGTGAAACCAGCGTATATTATTAACGCGCACAGTAAAAACCGTGCTACATTTGGAGTGGCCTTTTGTAGAGTTAAAATTATGACGTTGTACGTTTTAAAGAATCCCAAGTATCGTAATACGCCAAACCAAACGAGCATATTTCCCAATCCCAAGAATAAGCTACAGATCGTCCAAGCGTCACTGGTGAAGCTTTCTCTCTCGATTTGTTCCTTAATGGCCGAACCGGTAACGATGCATATATCGTTTACAATAATCGCGATATACCATAAATTATAAAACTTTACTTTATCACTAAAGCTTAAATTCTCGTTGAAATGTATAATGAAATATTTTTCAGTAACATTTTTCAATTGGTGTCCTCTCAGTACAGCTCTACTACAAAGAAGAAAGGATATACCACATACCAATATAACTAAATAATTTAACACACTCCTTAAAACCGAAGCCATCTGGTCGTCAGCAATGTAATCAATGTTTCCTTTACACATTAACCTGTGAGGCTGTGCGTCTAATGTTAATAAGACTTGTCCGTCATGATGTTCGTTATCGAAAGTAATTTCAACATCGAATTTATAACAATTTGGTGGAGAGATTCGACCTGCTGTTTTAAAATTAATAGTTTTCAATGAAAAGCTTAAGGTGGCTCTGACCAGAGCTGCAAATTCAATTTGTTCATTTTCCAGCCATTTCTTCGAACTGAAGGCACCATCGGTGTTGATATCGTGTGTGATATTAGAACAAAACACGACGATCTCGCTGTCGAACACATATGACTCATTGAAGCCGAAAATAATGCCTTGTTTATATCGCTCCAAGCATAACTGCATCGGTACCATTGTATTGTCTTCACTAGAAAAAGAGTAAGAACCGATTGCTTTGCTCAAGTTGGCATAACCCTCGTAAGCGTAATCTATAGTTGCATAGAAATCGTCAATTTTATAAACAGCTAATGGTCCTACAGCCGGCGGATAAGCGTTGACTTCCCTTGTAGCGTCCCACCCTTTAAGGAATAAATGCGAGAAACTCAATCTATTGTCCCACGTGTAGTTCAGATGGTTATATCGACTGTAAGCAAACAAACAGAGCTGGAGCGTAACCAGGATTATTTTGATCACTTGTACCATGAATTTGTAAGGAAACCTCTTCTTAGCTTGCCATTTTTCGATTGGGTTCATGAAGAAAAATTGAAGTTTTCTTCGCAGCCGCTCTTCCGATAGAAATAGTGATTTTGTCGAAGCCGACGTGCATTTTTTGGTGTGGCTTATTGGGATGGCACATTCGTCGTCTTCACTTTCAGAACACATTTCGGTCTCGTCTCTCCTGTTGTTAGTCATTTTATTGTATACCTTTGTTCTTTTTTTGTCCAGGAAAAACCCAATAGGCACATGAAACTTCGTATCTTACATTTTAGATCGTTATATACACCGCAATCACTTTTGGATAACGATTATTCTAGTTCCCTTAAATTTTCCATTATTTTTATTTTTCACGCACTTCTTTCTTATCACTTATCAGTTATCGCAATAATAATTATCGCATTAACCTTGAAGATGACCCTTTTCCTTTCTTCTTGTTTGTCTGATTGTCGTCTGGTTATTTTATTTTTAATTTTCACTATTTTTTATTGGTACATGTTTGAACCGTTTGAACTACTTTACAATGTTTGGCTGTCAATGTCAAATGTTACTATGATGAACTACTACTAAGTTTATGGCATTTTTCGTGATTTCTATTTCTTCTAGCCGGTCGCTGTTGGTAGATACCTGATCTACGTAATAATACCTGATACATTTTTTTAATCGATGCCTCCCTCGCCTTCAAAAATGCAGATCAAAATCAAGTGATCCATTTTTAATAAATTTTTTAATTGTCACAGCCGTCAAGTCGGGTTTTATTTAAGTAACAGTCACTCCAGTGATGTGCCATGGCCTTGACTTTATGGTGTCTGTCCCCCCTGTCCTGTATTTATTTTTAACTTACGCTAGGAAAACTAGAAGATTTTTAAATTTTCATTCTAGGTTAGGTAGCGGTAAATTATGTTATTCTTATTTCAATTAATTAAACCTACTGGTCTGCAGTGTAATTCAACTTTTATGTAGTGCTATTACCATTAATGACGTAGTCAGTCTCGGACAACTGAATTTTAGGCACTCACGAAATAAATAATAATTATACAGTGTGTTTCTTAATAACATGCTAATATTCAATAAGGAGGTTATTCTTGGGTCATGCAATTTTGAGAAAAAAACTTTATAAGAACGTACGTCTTGAAAGTCTAACTATTGAGATACACATACAGGGTCGTAAAGTTTTATTAAAATAAATCATTTTTTCGTAATTTATTTGTAATACCGCTCTGGATATTTTAATGAAATTTCGTATACAGGTATTAAAAAATGGCAGTTTTCCTATTCAAAATTTGAAAGTCTCCCTTTGTTGAAACGATTCTCAGATCGCGATAAAAAAGGGAGTTAATTCCAAAATTAAGGACTTATCATCCCCCCCCCTTTTCATCAATTAATTATACCTGTATAGTTAATTAACTATAAAAAATGTGAGAAAATTTCTTGGATGCAAATTTGTGGAGATTTATTCTCCGCAAAGTAAGTTTAATCACACTGTTTTCGATAAAAAGTCAATTAACTTCGTAAATGCAAAAAAACAAATTTCAGCCCCCAAAACCAAAATGGGAAATGACGTGCTTTTCATAAGGGCTAGGAGGTCGCATTCGCATTTTTGACTTTAGACTATAATAACCTTCAACCACCCAAAACCCACCCAAAATTCCGATTTTCCCGCGTTGATTGCATAATCAAATCCTGATTTTACACTGGAGTAATTGAGTTATTAAATATTATATTTTGTATTATTGTACACATTATTGGTGCAGGATGGTGATGATATACGTGTGCACCATATATATATATACAGGGTGAGGCGCGAGAACCTTAGGGCCCTTTTTATATGGAGAAGTCCTGAGCGAGAAGAAATCTAAAAATTTGTACGTGTATAATTTCGGTTTTGTCGAGGTGAACTAAAATAATCACAACCCCACACCACTTCCGGTTATACCGGAAGTTGCCATATTTTTCTTTTTTTAAATGGCACACCCTGTATATTATTACATTTTCAGATTGCCTGAAAAACAGTAATAAAAATTAGGTTTACAGTTCAAATTTGTAACGACCAATTAATGAGTTATAAACAAATGAAAATTGCAATTTTCCATTTTCAAAGAGCTTACCTTGAAAACGGGTCAAGATATCGGAAAACGGCTTACATGTCCCTATCCTAACTTTTTGTATACTACGCTGGAGTACCTACAAAAAAAAAATATTTTTTATTAATTTTTTTTTGAAAATCGCTGATTTTTCATCACTTTTGTATACAAATTTCATCAGCACCATTAACTACGTGAAAAGTTAAGATAGGGACATGTAAGCCGTTTTCATCTATCTGGACCCGTTTTTCGACCTAAGCTGCTTTGAAAATGGAAAATTGCGATTTTCATTTGTTTATAACTCATAAATCACTCGTTCCAATTTTGAACTATAAGAACCATTTTTATTACAAGGCAATCTGAAAATATAATAATATACAGGGTGTACCATTTAAAAAAAGAAAAATATGGCAACTTCCGGTATAACCGGAAGTGGTGTGGGGTTGTGAATATTTTAGTTCAGCTCGTCAAAACCGAAATTATACACGTACAAATTTTTAGACTTCTACTCCCAGGACTTTTTCATATAAAAATGCCTTAAGGTTTTCGCGCCGCACCCTGTATATCCTTCTCTATTGCTATCTCCTAATGCTAACAGAATCAGGGTCGGCTAAATAAACAAGACCAAAGAAGCGCAATTTTGTGGCCATCTCGAATCAGTCAAGACATACAGAATATCTGTGACCGTTTCCGACATATCCTGAAAAAACTGAAAAATCGAGATTTCTTATTTTTTCCATATCTTTTTTATTATTGGAGATTAATAAATAATTTTTTGTTGGCTTACATAAGTCGTCAAGAGCTACCCATCTGACATTTCAAAAATTTTCAAAGCCGACTAGATATCAGAATTTTCATACTCAACTTTCGTTTTTCTTATGGCCACCATATTGTTTATTTATGTTGTTCGGTATAAAAAAATCATAAAAACTAAAAATGGTTAAACTTCAAAATATAAATTAAAAAAATTTTTATTCATATTTTTTCTTTACAAAAAAGACAACTTATTTTCGACCGAATTTCATAGATAAATAAAAAACCATAATAAGCACTATTTCGGCGTATTTTACCAATGTTGACGTATTTCGACGATTTTTTTAGGTTTTTCTTTAAAAAAAAAAGAATAAAAATCTTAGAATTTTTTTTAAGTTTATTAATTTTTGGTTTCCATTATTTTTTTCATATTATCGAACGACATAAAAAAATAATATGGCGGCCATAAGAAAAACGAAAGTTGACTGAAAACTCTTGGATCTAGTCGGCCTTGAAAAATTTTGTAATGACAGATGGGTAGCTCTCAACGGCTTATGTAAGCTTACAAAAAATTATTTATTAATTTCCAATAATAAGAAAGATATGGCAAAAATAAGAAATCTCGATTTTTCAGTTTTTTCAGGATATTTCAGGAGCAGTCACAGCAGATATCTTGCATGGCTTGACGGATTCGAGATGGCCACAAGACTGCGAATTTTTTCTCTAATTTAACTGACCCTCTGTATCTCTTAGCGTTCAGGAGATAGCAATATAGAGAAGGATATATGGTGCAATAACATTATAAAACTACGACATCTTTTTAATACAAATAGACCTGTATTTTTTTTTTAATGGGGTATCAAAACGTTATTACGTTCAGACTTAGACACTATAGAAGTTTTTCTGAGTTAAATGTTTAACTTTTTCATTAGTTAATAAACAAAATGAAAATATAATATATACAGGGTGTTCTATTTCAAGTTAACAAAGTTGTCCAGCAAACAAAGTCCAAAGTTTAGGTGTATGTATACCTAAAAATAATTTTTTCAAACTGCACTTTGGGCTTCCGTTTGCAATACTTTTTTATTCATTTCGCTATCTACTCGTATCTTTAATGGTGTAGGCCGGTGTAATCGAGCTTTCCATCTTGGGTGGCTCACTCTGTATAAAAAAAAGTTATTTTTTTAATGTAGAATCGAGACTTCCTTTTTTAGGTACATGCTGTTCCCGAATCCCGAGCATCCTATATATACCTATACTTACCGTCGAAATTTATTTACAAAAAAAAACAAACATTTCGGAATTGTTGATCGTAGCAGGTAACTCAAAAACCATAAAACATATTATTAGAATAGGTAATGCGGAAACCGTAAATAATCGGACCATTTATGCTGATTATGGGAATTATTTGTTGGAAACCTCCCTTATCGCATACAGAGTTTCGTTTGATCCATGATAATTGTGAGACGGCTTATTCGTATAAGTATTTTTGGAAAGGATTTAAAATCCTAATCCGCCAAGAAAAGCTCCACTATACAGGGTGTTCTACAAGCTCTATGACAAACTTTGACAGATGGTAGGTTGCTTGATTTTAAACATATTTTTTTTAATAAACATGGGTCCGATACGTTTTTGTTTAGAAGTTACAAGCATTTAACCTTTATTAACAATCAACAATAAAAATTTAAATTAAATGATAATCACAAAACTTAAGACTAAAAAAATTGTTCGAAATGTCCACCCTCAGCTTGAATACCTGCGTCGGTATTCTTGCGAGCAGCTTGTCTGGCGTTACCATTGGAATAACCATATACAAACACAATATCTGCATATTCCTCAGTCGAGAATAAATGCATTTTTTATTTATAACTTTCACACGAAATATCTAATAAATAATTAAAATGACACTAACAATTATTATTGTCATAACAACCGATATTTCTATTTATCAGCCTACGTTTTTCATTGAAGTAAGTGTATATTTTATAAGTGTACATTGGTTGACATAGTGTCTTAGTGACATAGCGACTTAGTGTCACTTCCTGGTTGACTGAAAAAATTACGATTCTTTAAATGCTTGTAACTTCTAAACAAAAACGAATCGGACCCATGTTTATTAAAAAAAATATGTTTAAAATCAAGCAACCTACCATCTGTCAAAGTTTGTCATAGAGCTTGTAGAACAGAGCTTGTATACAGAATGATTATTTATATGAGGTCATGCATATACATAGGTACAAGTTTTGATTCACATTTCCTGCTTCTTTACGCTTCACAATTTTTATTACTTTGATATTATTTTTGAACCAGGCGCCATGGAAATACGAGAAGAATACTCAAATGCAAGATGGTTAATATGTAGGTACGTTAAAAAATAATGATTCTGCAAATTTTGATTGTATTTACTGATTCATGTAAAAAAAATGCATCATGGTTGTGGTCGCATGGCCGGGTGTATTGTTGGGTATGGTGGTAAGGATGCACCTCCAAAGCTTCTACCTACAATAATAGATGCTACTTTTCGGTATTCCCACACCATGGTGGAGCTCCTTCACTCAAACCTCTGCATCCTGACCTTTTTTATAAAGGTCAGAAGTTTCTATGAGGTATTGAATTTGAGGCTAATATACCTCCTAGTCCTCCAAGTCCTCATCCAAATTCCACATTATTTGGAACAGATTGGATTTAAACCTTCCCCTCAACTTCATAAGCTGTAGTGCGCTGTACATAATAATATTGTTAACAGCGATAAAGGAATCTAACGTATAGTCCAATCAGACCAAGTACGGGCTCCGCGCCAGAAAATTTTTTCCTGGTCCCCGAACTTCGCATAGCGATTTGCCAAATAGTTACCCGCTGTATTCCTGGATGTACCAGCGTTTTCTTGCCAGCCAGTCTATCCAGTATCCAGGGCCACCCATTCCCGAATTAACGGGAGTTCTAATATAATCCTGAATGAGCCCAGAGTTTTTGTGGCAACCTGATTATCGGTTCGCTCCATGGCTTCTATACACCTTTTCTATTCTATCTGCTTGCAGAATGGGGTATTTCTGCTTGTAAGAGCATTATGTTAATCCCAGGAAAATTATCTCCCCAGTTCATGTCTAATAGCCAAATAAAGCATTCTCACTCTTGTACCGTGAAGTAAAAAGTATAGAAACAGATTAGTCCTCCAGGTTGGTTATAGATTTTACCTCTCCCTTTTTGTCCTTCCAGAAATTAGCAGGTAATATTTTCTCTTTTCCATAAAATTTATGTTTTCAACCCTTATTTCGTAGAATCTCTGCATGAATGATGGATGCTAAATAAAACACTAATGTTTTAAAAAATCTACTGTATATTGATGGATAATATTTTATTCTTTTCCCTATTTCTCCCTATATGATTGAGGTAATAACCTTAATAATGTTTGATAAAGGGAAATCCACCCCTTTCTATAATCTCGAATCCCGCATTCTTCCGCAGGTCACCATCGCTTTTTTTGTTAAGGATTTAGGTGACCCCCAAGAGCTCTGTTAATTATAAGGCCATTAAAGTCATACTAGTTTTGATTCACATTGCCTGTTTGTTTACGCTTCGCAATTTTGATTTTAACAGGCTTTTGACACGGGAGTAGGATATACTCAGATTCAAGATGGTTGTAATAATAAGTACCAATTAATTAGTACTGAAAAGAGGTACCTAATAGGTAATAAATACACATACGTTTAAAATAATCTTAAAGTTTTTTGATTGTATATTTATTTGCTTATTTATGTATTTTCTTACAAAAGGATATAAATAATATACGCATAAGTTAAATTAACAATAAAATTATAAAAAATCTTGCATTCAAGAAACATGCATAACATAGATATAATATAAGATGTCTGCATCTTCAAATTAAATTTCACAGCCTAAAGAATACACTTTAACCCAATCCATACACATCGGCAAATAAAAAATTATGGGTATATAACATATTCCTAAATTTACCAGATCACACACACTTAATCCTATTCGATCTCGGATATCATTGATCGACTTATAAATATTATTTTTGCTGCGCTTAAAGCTCTAGATCGAATCAAACATAATATCACATCGAGTGCCTGACAATTTCAAGGCTAACTATTGGGAATAAATAATGATAAGCACGACACTCAAGTAACAAACACATGCACGGGCGTTAAGGTCAATCTAAGTATTGTCCGAAATTGATGTACTTCACGCACCACGTATATACTTCCTCTTCGTTTCTGCAGCACATGGGATACACGCGGTCTGATTTTGTCGCTTTCGCGCATCTTTGGCATGTTTCTACGACTGCAGGCTGTAACAAAAAAGATACGGTTAAATTACTTCAAATATGGTTATTTACATTACAAGTAGAAGATGCATTCATCTATACTGTTTTTTCTTCTAGCTTAATATTATATTGTCTAATAATTAAATGTGTTTAATTTTTTATTGTTGCATTTTCTATTTCTGTTCTTTCTTTGGCTGTAATTTCTAAAAAAATTTCCCTTTTAAAGGAATATTGTCTATATTTTATGTACTCTATGTACCGAAATTTTTTTTCATTTTTTCTTTTATTGGAAGAAAAGTCTTATAGTATTATATTGTTTGATAATTTGCACGTTTTTGATGCAAGGTGCTTTAAGGCAAAATCCAAAAATATTAATATAACAGAATTTTTTAAAGACTTTTAAAGACACACTAAACAGCCAACAGGAAAGGTCTACAAAAATCATTCGTTTGGAGACTTTATGAGATTATTAAGATGCTAAAATTATTTATTATTGGTACCTCACTAATTCAAGGTCAAAAAATTCCACAGTTAGGATTTCCACAAGAGAGAAAAAAGCTATTTTCTCGATAACTAAAAAACATTTATTGTTCTCTGTATGCCTACATTGCTTGAGGACGTTAAAAAATATCTTGAAATTACATTTTTTAATTTGGAGCAGTGATTTTTTCCATACTACATTTTTTGGCGTAGGTTTCAATAAAAAAAAAATTAAATAAAAAAAAATAATAATAAAAAAAAAAGAAAAAAAAAACAAATGGTGCAAACTTTGTGGCGGTCATTCTTATATGAGAATGAAGTCGAAAATTCTGATAATATCCTAAACGAAATTTCCATCCATACTCCATTATAGATAGGGGGTGAAAGGTGAAAGCATGAAAATTAGTGTTGTCAATGCTGCAGAAAAATATGAAAATAATCTCACTGATATTAGGGATTAGGGCTATACAAATTGTAATTTCAGAGTTAAATATGAATTTGAATAAATATTTAACAAGTCCCTATAAATATAATACGTCTACATTATTTAAAAGTATAGATATCTTTGTCAAATAAAAGGGACTACGACTTTTGACCCCTTATTTGCAACCGTTGACCTCCCATGTTTCACTTTCCATTACAACTGTCCTGCCAAAACAGAAAAGTCAAGTTAGGTAAATGGGAGAAGAAAAAATCTTCACAAATGAAGAGTTACATGGACTAATCCAATAAGATGGTGCAGGAACTAGAAAGATCTGTGTGTAACAAGCAAGAACAAAGACACGATAAATAAAGATGATAAATTAATATTTAAGAAGTTCAATAGCCTGCAGCACCTATTCTTTCTCACAATTTAATGATAATCCCAATTAAAAGAAATAATTTAATTAAAAAGATAAAAAAAATCAAGTACGGTTTAACGACCACAATAAAAATTATTATTGTGGTATGAAAAGAAGCTTAGTTGTCGGACACGGATATGGTGAGGTCTTCTTTATGTTGACGTCTCTTTTTCCCATGACTTGCAGCCAGAGCAGTCAAAACTGGTTCGATTAATTAATCGAATTCAAAAAATCTTCAATTATTTAATTTGGAAATCTGGGTCTTTTCTCCGTTGACTTAAGACATCTGCGTCTGTTGAAGAATTACCTATATTTTGTAGGCCAATGGTTCAAGCAAGCTATATTGAAAAACAAATTTTGATTAACCAGGTCGTTTACTAGTTAAATTTAAAAAATATTAACTATAAGGGAATATCCTCGTATCATTGAATGTGTTGAATGTAACAGTCCCATATAAACCTTGCAAAAAGCTGGTCAAGAGTACAAAATGTAAAGGATATGTTGTAGTGATGTGGAATATGGAAGAAGTCAACTTTGTTTATGTTATACAAGTGGATACTGTGAAAAGATATATGATAGTTTGATGACTTGTTAACTTAACTAATTAGGAAAACTTTTATGATGATTCTCCAATCATTGATAGAGGTGTGTATCGTATAAATTATAATGATCACTTACAGTGGAGGAGCAGCCATTCTGATATAACGCAGGTTTGGCGTGTATCCGTTCTATCGTTGCAACGATCAGCAAGCTCACAATCAGAATCTGTAACAAAAAGTTTTCTTTAGAAATTTATCAACCATACCGATTTTGTAGAGTGTAATCCCGTATAAGGGACCCTGGTAAGGATTAACGTGATTCCCCTAAAGATTTATCTAAAAGAGATGTAAAGATTTACGATTTCTTTTGACCAACTGTTTCATTTTAATTATCCTCTATCCTAATATTATTTTGTTATAATTTATCTATAAACCCACCTAAATAATGTTAGCAGTCAACATTAGCTACGCTGCAATGTTTTACAATGTCACACTTTACACACCTATTGCATGTGATCATAATAAAGTAGCATTAAACCAAAATCTATTTTTTATATTAAGATAGTTACATAAATATTAGACCTTTGAGCTTATTGAAAAGATTATAAACAAAGGTCACTAACCAAATGACCGATGAAGTATTATTAATTTTTTTGTTTACTTCTGCTTACAATTTATTTCGCTTAAATTCGTTTCAAATTATTTGTAAATCTAGAAGATATCTTTGTTATTTATGTAATAATCATCATGATATACGGTAATTGAAAAAAATCAAATTTAATTTTAAATAAATACATAAGCTACCTACTTAATTACGCCTATTTAGTATTGATAGGTTAAATTAAACTGATTAAGGGAAAAGTATTTAAAATTAAACCATCAGACTTCTCAAATTTATTTATGAAAATGCTATTATTAGTTGACCACAAAAATGAATAAATATTTATCAGGAAGTTTAATTGCTTACATATTTCCAAAATCGTGTCCTTGTTAGACAAAATATAATGTGTAAACATTTAGAAACCTTGACCTTCCATGTTCCATGCAATTTCTTCTGATTTTAATCAAAGTAAAGTGAAGGATTTCCAGCCGAATCTACATGTGTCTAAGACAGATTTCTTAACTACTATCCCCTATGAGTTATTTCAACTAGTCGCGAATGAGGTAAAAATCGGTGGATAATTTTCGATAACGTGGTGAAAATTTTATTAAGAAATCGTTATCGAAAGGGTTCAAAAGTTAGTTCTGAGTAGGATTTAAATAAACAATTATTACTAATAAGAGTGTTATCAAACTTGGCGCTCGCCTACATTAATTAGCGATTTGATAAAATCAATTAAACGAAAATAATGAGCCTACAGTCGAGAAATGAAGCGCCATTTTTCACATCCTTATTGCTATGTTTGTCTTCGTTTCTTGTTATTTTTCTAGTTTGTTTTTCGAATAACACGAAACATATCACGTTTCGATCACATTTTCCTGTAACCGCTCCATGACAACCCGAATTTTAGCATTATTTTGCTATAAATTATTATTAGGCTGCTAGAATTATTGCTTCTTTATAATTGCCGAAATCTGAAGGCACGTGGCGGTTTTATCTGTTTGTTTATATCCAAGCCATGACCCCGAGATTCATTCCACAAATTTTTGACCAATAATATGCGACGGGTCATCAGCCAGTTTTTTAATTACATCAAGTGAAAATGATAATGAGGATATGAAAATTTATTTTGGATCCGGAGAGCCACAAAGCACAATAATAATTGGCAAAAATATACATCAAACAGCAGCGAATAATTCAGAAAAAAAACACCAAACACAGATAAAAATACATTGTGTAGTTTAAGAAGATCATGAACTGGACATTCAAGAGCCGGAATTGGTTCAGAAGCACATAAGAAATTTGCATTTAAAATGAAAAAGATTATAAATCGGAATCGCTGATTTACCTAATGCAAAGTATTAAACCAGATTATTCTTCTTTGAAGAAATAATGCAGTTTTAGGACACTCGCGGAAACAAAATAACTTCAAATTGATCTCTTATCTTCATATCTAATATGAAAGAGTGGTCAAAGGGGAATAATTATTGTACTTGCTCTATTTTTACCACAAGCTCTTTTGTCTGTTATTATTTATCACGAACACTAAAAAACCATAAGAATATATTACCCAGGCAATATTTGAAAATAATTCGCTGAAGTAAATTCAGTAGTCAGTCAGTAACTTTCAGTCAAAATATCGATCAAACATTACAACCATAACGTTGATCAGATAGTCAAGAAATAAGCCACGTAAAGTTGATGATATTTTTTTTTTATTTGGTACCAAAGGAGATGATTTTGTGGTGCTCGCATCATAATAAACAGCTGGTTCTTCTATTGTTGTAAAATTTGATTAAATTCTTCTCATCCATTAGATAAAATTAGACTCAACCAAAATTTATAATTTTTGTCAAAGTTTTTAACTCTTCATTTTTCAAGAGCCGTACATTGTCGCTATTGTTATCAAGGAATATCCTTTACCAAGAATGTCTGACTAACCAATGTTTTAATCAGTTACCTGTCTTAATCTTAATAACGTCACCTCGGGAAATTGTAGAAATAGTTTCCAGGTTTAAAAGTAAGAAGTCTTCGGGCTTGGACGAGATTCCCTCTTTTGTTGCCAGGTATTGCATTGCTGAGCTTGCTCAGCCATTATCAGAAATTTACAACAGCTCCTTTCAGACTGGTGTATTCCCCGAAGATCTCAAAGCAGCGTTAGTTAAGCCTATTTTTAAAAAGGGCGACGTCAAAAACCCTGAAAACTACCGACCGATTAGTCTACTATCGGTATTTGATAAAATTCTTGAATCTCTTGTCTCATCTCGTCTTATTGACTTTCTAGACAAAACAAAGATCCTTTCCCGCTCCCAGCATGGTTTTCTTAAAAACAGATCTACCCAGACGGCTCTTGTGGAGCTTACGGACTTCATATCTCAGGGTTTGGAGGAGGGGATGCGCACTGTGGGCTGGCTTTTGGATCTATCCAAGGCCTTCGACAGTGTGTGCCACGAGTGCCTCCTTCGGAAACTGGAGAATGTCGGAGTTCGTGGATTGCCCCTTTCTTGGTTTACCAGCTACCTACAGGGAAGAACACAGGCGGTTCAGATTACTGGGTCTGATGGCCGACCTGTGCGATCACCTTTTGCTCCAGTCTCCTCTGGGGTGCCACAGGGTAGTGTTCTCGGTCCACTTCTTTTTCTTATCTTCATTAACGATCTGGGCCCCAAAATTACCTCCCCAAATTCAATCTGTGTTAACTATGCTGATGATACAACAATTCTTATTAGGATAAAACCAGGCGACCCTCCTAGTCTGATAGATACCATTCAACTCCCGTTGAAAAGAGCAAGTTTATGGCTCAGGGCCAATGAACTAAAACTTAACTTAGACAAAACTGAGCTGATTGATTTTCACTCTAGCCGATCACATCTTCCACCTTTACCCTCCATACCCACCGATGGTGCCTTGATCGAGCCGAAGGGCGTGGTGAAGTTTTTGGGCTTCCACATCGACCAGAACCTAAACTGGTCGGCACACACAGATCATTTATGCCGTCGTCTTGCTAGCGTCTGCTTCCTTCTTAGACGCCTTCAGCACACGGTGTCCCCTGAGGTTCTTCTCTTTGCTTATTATGGGCATTTCATCAGCCACGTGAACTATGGGCTGGCCGTCTGGGGTGGGTCTGAGAGATCTCTCCGAAGGGTTTTTCTTCTTCAAAAGAGAGCGATTAGGATCCTGACAGGCTTGTCAATGCAGCAGTCATGCAGAGGCCATTTCAGGCGGCTTGGACTTCTTACCGTGCCTGCTTTGTATGTCTTCTCTCTGCTCAAACTGATCCACAAAAATCAGGATAGACTTTTACCTTACCGATTCACCCATCACTACAGTACCAGGTTCAATTTGTTTAGACCTCCTACACACCATCTGTCGTCTTCAGAAAGAACATTCACGTACGCATCTATTAAATACCTGAACCACTTCAAAATAGATCCTGCAACTGTTGGGTTCTCAGCGTACAGTGCGTATCTCCGGAAACATCTCACGGAGTTGGAACCCTACACTACCTCTGATATACTGTCCCTCAACCCCCCATCCCTACCTGCAGTCTGATATTAAAACACCTAAAACTCAAAGCCTTGATCCATCCTTATCATAGAGATGGAACTATGCCTCGATCGAGAACTGATTTCTTTTGTGTCTCTGCGCGTCTCGACCCTCACTGTTCCCGGCGTTATGTTGACATGCTGTGTGTTTTAAATTTACTGTTTGTCTTTATGTTTGTCTTTATAATTTCTGTAATGACGCTGTTGTACTGAGCAATGACTGTTGTAATTCAAGTACAATAAAGAAATTTGTAATTTGTAATTGTAATTGTCTTTACACAATAATAGTCCTATACTTCTTCTGAGCATGGGATGGCTTAAGGAGAGAGGCCACTAGGGAAAGGATGGGCCACCACAATGGGCCACTTGAGGCCTGCGAGTGCAGAGGACTTGTTCTGCCCTCCCAAGAATCCAGAATCAAATCCTACTTCTTCCATTTCTTTGCATAAGAATTAAAAATCCTTGTCTTATACTCTTGTTTAAAACGTCATTCAAAAATGGTTTACAAGTCTTAACTTATATCTTTTGTAAAAAATGTAAAGGATGGAGACAACCGATGTCTTTCTTCTAATTCGAATTCCCTTTTTATTCCCGAATATGAAAGAACTCGCAAATCACATTGAATATTGAGTATCTCGGTATATCGAGACTAAGTTAAAACTTGATTTTCGGGACCGAAGGGTGTGTTTTAAAAGTTATTAACAAAAATATATGTTGCAACAAGGGGGTAGTTTTTCTTTATCGGCCGAATTTTCGCCTACCTTCGGTTGATTTTACGAAAATTAACATCCAGTTTTTTTTTGTCGAGTAGTCCTCGATGAAGAAGCAAATGTATAACATGTGCCATTTGTGTGATTAGTTTGGATTTAACACCGCTCCAAAAGCAATTTCCACATACTCCAACGCTACGGTAAAAACTCCATTTTTTCATTTCAGTTTTTTTTTTTCGAAAATTGCATTGAATTAAGCAACAACTAACCAAACTGAAGCTTAAATTAGGGACCATAAATTGAGCCAGGTAAGATGACTCAGAGTATGAGGAGCGGGTTCATTTTACGGTTAAGTTTTTTACTTTATTCTAACAAGCCCTAGGAATAGTAGAAAACCGATGCCAAGTAGAACGTCAGTCAGTTTACCCTGGCAAGACAACAATAATTATTGCCTTCACAAAAAGGAGGAATCTTCATAACCTGAAGAGTCTTAAACTTTTGGGGAACAAGAAATTCCACCGAACACGCAGGTAAAGTATTTGGATCTTACCATAGACAAGAAATTGAAGAGCACACATAGAAAAAGCAACCATGAAAAAAGGCTACCCGGGCCTGTGGGTCAGTAAAGGAATGATAGGTAGAACGTGGGGATTGAAACCAGACATGGCACACTGGATGTAGGTACATCAAGCTTATTATTGTTCATACGATAACATATGGCTATTTAATGGTGGCATAAATCCAGAAAAAAATACAGTTGTTGGCAAAATGTTGTTGTACATAATGTTGGCAAAACAACGCCAACAGCAGCCATGGAGGTGCTCCTGGAGCTTCCGCCACTGCACTTAATATAGTAGAGAGGGAAGCACTGGCGGCGGCATATAGGCTGAAGACGAGATCGCACCGGACCTACACCATACGGAAATATTCAATCATCTGAAAAACAATAGCATGAGCAGAAGTTGCTAAGAAAGGTAGAGGAAATGCATTTTGTATAAACTTGGGCGGACTGGCAACCGTGACACAAACTGGAATCTCGGCAATCCACGCCTGTGTCCCATCTGGCACATAATATGATCACTGGATTCTATATGAAAATAGGAACATCGAGATCATACAGGGAGATCACATACAGGCAGCTCTGAGAGCGCGAGTCTCAGTGATGATATAATCAAATATGGTGAAGAACGGCATCATAAACTCTCTAGTTAAGCTAGCAGAAAAAACAACAAAAGGGGTGGACAAAATTACACCAAAACCACAAAGGAAACAATAAAGGAGACCTACTAGGAAAATAGAGAGCCAAACTACCCTTAATTGGGCCAGAATCGTGATACTAAGTACTAAGTAGTAGGTATCATGGGCCAGAACCAACTTGTAGTCAGAAGGGAAATAAAAGACCTTCTGAGGAATAAACATAGCTCCAACAGATATTTATTTTATCAGAGAACCATCAGAGAATAAAACAAATTAAATGAAAAGGCTGAGTAAACACCAGCTGAGATAGTCAGTGGGACTTTTAACAAGACACTGCGGTCCATTAGTGAAACGCCTCACAATGATATTATAGGGCTTCAGAACAATCCTGACTGCAGGAGATGTGGAGAGGGGGGCAACAGAACCAAAAGAAACAGCACAAGCACCCATTAGACTCATACTTGGACTACTGAGTTGGGCTAATGAGTTAAAAACATAGGGGAATAGGGGTACAATAACATGTTTTTTTTACCTGCTAAATGCTGATATTTTCTAACGATTTAGCAGATTTTCACTTACAGGTACCTACTCTCCAATTTTTGAAGAACTTTTTAACTAGTTTTTACTTCACCTGGTCTCTGTTAACTTATTCATCTGTTGCTTCTTTCTTTTGCACCAGATAACTTAATTTTTTTCAGGGAGAGACCCCGAAAGTACTCGTAATCCAATCACCACTTAGATCTCGCTCTTTTCCAAAAAACATTTTCTGCTTGGTCACATTTTTATTATTATCGGCTGCCACTCTTAATTGAGATTCTTCTTCCTCATGAGTCATACCTAAAACCATCATCTTTGATCCTGATTACTCCCTTATTTCAGGAGTGATCGACGGCACTGTTTGAGGGTTTTCTAGCAAAAAAATTGTGACAATTTGCCGTTGCTTTCCAGAATTTATTGAGATTGTCCATAACATATTTGGTGGAGGAAATTTAGGGCTCAAAGGAGAGAAATGGTAATAATGTTTCAAATTTCTACTTTATGGTAAAAATAAATAAATAAGTGGAAAATAATGAAAAATAATTTAAAAATACGAAGTTTAAATATTTAGGAAAAGTTATTTCGACACAGGCTGATGTCATGTTGGTAATTATTACTGTTGAAGTAAATATTCTTGAGATATCGTTATACTTAAATGATAACTTCACGAACTTATTTTTCATCTTCAGTAGGTTAAAAGCTAACTAAAAAATTGCTTTTAGAAATTTTCTCAAAATAATTTTTCATAATTATTAAGCTTTCCGTTATTGACTGCACATAAGAATACTATGGAAACCCATATAGAGGAGATTTTATCATATTATCTAACAAAAAACAATGGAATGCAAAAAATGTGTAAAATTATTTTGATTTAACATTGAAAAATTAAATGAAAAAAATTATAAGAAAATTGAGTGTATTTTTTTAAGAAAAGCGTTTCAAAAAGTTCAAATGATTCTATAAAAAATGTTTCTTGGAATATAAACTAAAGACATAAACACGCACACACATAAACATATAAACACACTTGAAGTTTATTCCATAAGAAGGAATAAGTATAAAACATTGAACAAAAAATGAACTTATGTAATACAAAATTCTATTTTCCAAATAATATTTATTTAAGAATTTTCAAATCTTTTTGAATTGGGAATACACTAATTTTCAAAAAATTGAATTTGACAGTTTTGGAAAATTCTGCAAACGACATAGGTACCTACTAACTGTTTGAAATTACTGATCTTATCAATGATATACATGTGCATGACACCCGTCCCCCTGTTTTTGACGGTCAATGTTTTATATCCCGACTTGAACTCACACACAGAAAAGAAAATCCGGTTTCGATAAAGGCCACTCACCTCGATGTATTTAGCCATGTCTAATGTTTCGTCTTGGGTTGCCCAAAATTTCTCACCAATAACTACTTATATCTATTTAGCCACGGCGTCTTGTCGAACACTGAACTGAGGAGGCGGGAGTCGCCATTTATATGGAAAGGATAGCCGCCGAGATCCCAAAGTCCACCAGTTGTAATTGATAAAGTTCTGTACGATCACGCCGTGGGAGGAACTCAAGATGACACATGTGTTCGGATTCCCTCCAGGAAACACCACGGAAACACCTCGTTCGGTTCTAGAGATTCGCGCTTTCAATCTTATGGCAACAACGAGCGTCTTCGAGACTCGTGAAGTCGTGAGTCTTGAGAATTTGGATACGTTTATTTGCCTTTGAGTAAGTTGTTGATGAATAAAAAGTTAATCGAGCAAACTGAATTTTCATGAGAGTGTTTGCTGGTGGCGTTTTAAGAAAATTTTTTTAAATGTTTTTTTTTCGATTAAGTTGATTGTTTTAAAGCGCGAAAGATTATATAGGTGTATTGAAATTTCGTTGAATACGATGACGTAGTGTCTGCTCTGCACGGTGTTTAGACTGACAATTTTATCGTCCTGATAAAGGGAAAAGTTGTAATTGTTGTAATGGATAGTGAGAAAGCGAATCCGCTTAGTTTCACGTGCTTATTATTTATTGTTTTGTTAGGTGTGAGTTATCTTTGACTCGCACTCCTACATTTTTGTATATTATTTTTTATGTATGAAATAAATTTATGTTACTTTTCATTTTATTTTCCGTTCAGAATGAAATTTAACGAGAAAAGAATAATGGAAAAACTATGATCATTTTTTGTGCATTGAAAAAATTCTACTCTAAAACAAAATGACAGTTTGCTATCAAATATTCTGTTTCTTGTAATACCTATTATACTCGTACTTATAAATTTAAATTACAGGATACAGGTGTCCGGTAAGTACCTCCTAATTTCTCGGGAGCATACAGGGGAGGTCAAAATAAACCTAGTCTGTCATATAAAAAAACATTCCCAAAGTGTCCCTAAACGGAGATACAGAGCCCCAAAAGGGTACCCAGTGATTTACTTTTTTAGCACTAGCATATTTTTAACCGACCTGTATGTGGCGCTTGAGTCAAAACGCACACCGCACTGCATGCATTTATATTTTATTTTACAAGATTTTCCTACTGACTTCGTGATTACACCTAGAAAAAAACAATAAGCTATACCTACAGGTTGTTTCAGGAGCAAAGGGAAATATTTAAGGGGTAATAGTATCGATCATTGTGTCCTAAAACGTACATTTTTCTTTTCAATAATAATGGTGAAGATGACTCTCTGGATTTCTTAATAATTTTAATCAACTTGGGGCTAAGGGAGCTTTTATTCCTACAATTAACCTGCCAAATTTCACCAATATCGGTAAAAGGATCTTTGAGATATTAATAAAAAACATATTTTTTCTAACTTTAACACCCTGTATCTTGAAAACGAGACATTTTGTTTATATGAACTTTTATACTAACTTGTATATGAGCCCTAATATTCCCCTTTAAATATTTCCCTATCCTCCTGAAACACCCTGGATAGTTCCTTTAGATAAAAATATACATTAAAAGAACGCTGGCAGATTTCGCTTATTGTCAGAGATTTCAACGATCGTACAGAATAAAGTACCAAACAAAAAAAATCTTAAAACTGAACTAAGATTTAATTCGCGGAAAAACATAACATCCGCGTCTTAGAACAATAATTTATGAATAAAGTAACCATGAACATAGGAAAATGCAAATTCTAACAGAGAATAAAGATTTCGGAATTCCAGGATGACTTCTGGCCTGGTAATAGAATGCGCCGCATCCCTGGACAATCTAAAACTCATGTAGGTTCAAGAGTATGGTGAACATAACGAAAAAATGATCCAGATCCGGAGATCAACTTGGCCAAGCGACTCAAAATTGATCGACCCTGAACCAATTTGTGCCTCTAATGTATCAAAAATGACGAAACTAAAAAACATACCGCCAAGGATAGCAATTACTAGCAACACGCCTAATAAGACTTTCAACAGGCATAGTGGCGGCTCGTGGATTTTAAAGTTCATGAAGTGTTTTTTTTTCCAATGTCCGGTTAGACAAAGTTCGGTCAGCTCAAAAATTCAATTTTTTCAAGTCCGGTTTGGCAGGCTCAAAAAACTCAAATTTTTAGACTATCCGGATCTTGCAAAAAGCAAACTTGCGAGCTTGCCAATCCCTTCTCAAAGCGGATCTTGTAAAAAAATTGAGCTGACCGGACCTTGTCAAAAAAATTCGAGCTGGTCTTATCTTGTTAAACCACATCTTGCCAAAACAAACAGAAAACTAAAATAAAACAAAACGAAACAAAAACTAAAATAAAAAAAATCCTTCGGTAGAATTGGAGGATGTGTATAATAGGGATAGTGGTTTGTTCAATCCAGAGAGGTATTGCTCCTAGGTGTCAGTGAAAAACCCCCCTCTTAGCTCAGCTAAATGAAAATCCAAATTCGGTAGAAAAAAATCAGCAACCGCCGCCTGAAAATTACATTTAGGTATACTAAAGTGAAGTTAAAAACTTTTAAAGCGAGTTTTGGGTAAGTAATATTATTTATCCGTTTTGTAATGAATATTAAATTATTTCAGACTTGAATGTGATGACCCGATAAGGGCCTTTTAGCTATTTTATTAAGCCTCATGAAACTTCCATCTTTGTCTCCTTTTTAATTTTTAATTTGATGCTGTGCGACAATTCATTACTAGGGACTTTCGGCTTCTGCATAATAATTATGACAAGTGAGTGCACGTTAAACTGAGTGCATGCAATGCAAGTGAGTGGATGTTTTTCCTCCCTTTTAGCCTCCCTTTCTGAAATCATACCCTTAGACGCGAATTTTTGCCTTTTTATTGAAATATTACAATTTGTGCTTTTATCTGATTTTTATCGGTCACAATAGCCAAACTGTTATTAGAGTTTCGGTCAAACGATCTCTAAAGTGCAGCATGGCTTTGTTTGATCAGTACTTGGAAGGGTGACCAATTATAGTGGTAAAAAAAGTCCCGTGACCGATCGTGCTCCGGGAGGTACGTTAAAAGGGGGTCCCGGCTGCTATACAGCAGTCGTTAGGTTACGTCAGAGGCCCTTGAGGCTACTTGACACCTTCTAACACCCGGTCTTTACCACACCCATACAATATTTACTTATTTTTATCTGATTTTAACTTTGAAAAATTTAAATTTAATCAGTTTGGGTCTTCCTCGACATAGAAGGATCATTCAACAATGCATTACCAGACTCACTGTATGAAACAGTAGTTTCGAGAGGAATATCCGGTCATAAATGGCTGGATCTGTAAATTTCTAGAAAACAGGACGATAACAACCTCGATGGGAGAACTGAAGCTAGCTGCAGGCCGACGAGGGGGTGCCCGCAGGGAGCAGTCTCTTCCCTTATCATGGGCTTTCCTTGTAGACGTCATGCTGGAAATTCACTCTTTATGGAGAATGAAAAGGTGGCTGACCTTGTCATTCTAATTAAAAAGGAAACTCTGAAGCGACTACATCTAATATCCTTCAACAATTTTAAAAAGTACCTGTGGTGCGAGGTCTGTTAACCCTCGCAAAACTTTTATAGTACCGTTTACTAGAAGAAGAAGGTTGGAAGACCTATCACATTTCACTCTTCTAGATGAAATTATACCGTTTGCGCGGAAGAAGCTACGTATTATCTGGGTGTTATCATTGATAGAAGGCTACTGTGGAGCTCCCATCACGAAAAGATCATCCACATAGCAAAGCTCTCCTTATAATGGAGTTGCAAAAAGATCTGTGTAAGGACTTGGGGCATTGGTCCTAGAAGCAAATATACTGGCTATAGGTAATACAAAGGCTTACAAGCTTTGGCCAAAATGAAGCTTTCAAGTTCACAAAGACAAGCATGCCTAGCGATTAGTGGAGCAAAGAACACCACACCATCGGCCGCTATGGAAATCATTCTGGGTCTACCTCCTCTTTACCTATGATTGGAAAGAGAGACCAGACTTTTACAGGTGGTATGAAACACACCAATGACTTGTGTCATAGAGTGGACCCGTCCTCGTTTCAAGCAGAGACGAATGGGAGCGCGACACAAACGACCTACTCAAAGCAAACCTCACATGGTACACGGACAGCTCCAAGACTCCCACGGGAGCTGGATCCGGGGCATATGGCGTCTGGTCGAGAAGAGAATACTTCTTGAGCTTGTATCACCATGCAACAGTATTTCAGACAGAAATGTATGCGAATGTCAGAGCATAGATGCTGCATGAAATGCATTGTACCCTGAAAAAAAATCAAAATCTTCTCAGAAAGCCAAGCGAATCTCAGAGCTCTTTGCTCCATCCATTGCCACTTGAAACTGGCATATGGAACTGTCAAACATTACTCAATGCTGTAGAAATAATAACTTGTCTCTGGTCTGGATTTCAGGTCACTCCGACTTTAGAGAACGAAATTGCTGACTCTGTGGCCAGAAGGGGAAGTGAATCCAAATTCATAGGACCAAAAACGGTGGTCGGCTTATCTTCAAATATCACAAAAACAACAATAAACACCTGGGCAGAGAAAAAAGTACGGTACTACTGGCAAAGTCTACCAGGATTGACTCATTCTAAGGCCTTCATTGACGGACCATTTACACAGCACACTGTAACGTGTACCACAACTTATACAGGATTGGTCTAGCCGATAGATCAGGTCTAGCAGAATATCACCCGTGTTGAAAGGATGAAGAAACAGCAGAACATATGTTTTATGTAACTGCTCCGCTCTGGAAAGAAGCAGACACTAAACGTTCGGAACTCCGGAAGGGAAAATTTTTCTCCAAGGGACCTATGGATACATTCTCACCCTCTAAGGCCATCGGCTTCTTAAAGAGCGGTGGACTGCTGGAACGGATGTAAAACACTTAGTTGTGAGCCACAATAGCAACTAGGCAATTTTTATTTTTTATGTTAGAAATTCATAGAATGCCCATGCAAGAGGACGTGAGATGTTTTAGATTTATTAAGAATTGATTAAATTTGATCAAATAATTAGTTCCAGATAATCAGCAGCAAGAATACCCTCAAATCATTAAAACGAATCGAAATTTATTGAAACTTACAAAATAAGTTGCATGTGACCAAGCATGTGCTCTGGGTGATTGAAACTGATAAATCAGAATAATAAAGATAATAATTAATAATATAACTTGCATGTATGTTTTTTTTTTAATTTATTATTGCATAGATTATGTAAAGTGTAGGCGGTATCTGAGGGTCACATTTCAAAGTTCAAGTAAATACAAGAACAATAACAAATAATGTCTAAAATTATATTTTTCTTCAAGAAATATGAGAAGCAGTTCCTTAAAATGGCCATATTTATAACAGTTACTTGTGTCTCAGATAACGTACGGATTGAATATCAATCTCTTATTCATTAAATGGAGTTTTTAATTTAATAAGTTACTTTTAGTAAGAAAGATCATAAAATTCTGAAAGCCGCCGAATCATTAAAATTAATGAGATTAAAGTGTTAAATTGTATAAATAATGCTTTCCAAAAAGTAATATTGAATTGTGTTTTGATGCTGTTTCTAGCATTTTCAAGGAAACATATAATTGAGTAGGTATTTGTAATTATCTTATCGGATATTGAATTAATTTTTTCGTTGGCCCTAGTAACAGTAAAGAAGAAATTAATTAGCAATTAATTCTTGTTAAGCTAATAATAGAGATGGATAATTTGATCATTCTATTCAATATCAAAGAGTCATACTTAGAAAACTTGTTTCATTGCTACAGAGCTGGGAAAAATACTTTAAAAATTATCTAAGATACAAGATACTTTCTAAAAAGTGTCTTAAGAGACCTAAGTACATTTATAAAAAGATACTCGCAGTATCAAAAGTATCATATATAAGATATGCTTCTAAAGCTATATAAGATGCTTTCAAAAACCTACCTTAGATACTTTCAATATCTCCTACGTCCAAAAACCATCTTAGATAATATTGAATACTTTAGATCATTCTATTCAATATCAAAGATTCATGCTTAGAAAACTTGTTTCATTGCTACAGAGCCCGGAAAAAGACTTTAAAAAGTATCTAAGATACAATAAGATACTATCTTGTATCATAGATACTGAAAAGAAAAGTATCTTTTTTTATATACTCCTAGCTCTGCATTACTACACCTAGTTAAAGACGAATTTTTGTCACACTGAAACATGTGACAACACTTTACCTGACTTGACTGCTGGCTGTCACAACTGAATAGGTACTATGGAGGTAATGAAAGTAGGTACTTACTTCAGAAAATTCTTGAGATTCTGAAGAGGAGGAAGTTAACTAAATAAATTGTAATGGTTTATATTTTACTATAAGGGCATATTCTATGGAATTAATAAGGTTACCGATACTCCTTTTCTCTACACAAAGTATAAAGTCATATTTCTTTTGCTGTGTTTTTGCCGTAATGAACAATAAAGTCTAAGCTCTCCCCAAAATTGATGTTTCCAGCTCTTATGGTGTTATGTTAGATTAGAACCGGAGATTGTTATTGCAAGTCTCTGATTAGAAAACTTAGCGTAAAGCCAATTGTATCGATAGGTACAGTGCGAATACTGAGTCTTTACGCATCTAGGCGAATTGCCCTGTACGATTGTGTTGAATACTGAACGTTTATACCTACATATAGGGAAATTGTTAGGTGCAGTTTCATTGAGTAATCATAGTTATCTACTATACTTGTTGGCATCGCTGCAAACAATCCCATTGAAACAGCTTACCACCAGCTACTGGTGGATTGCAATAATTTTCCTATGTATAATAAAGACTCAGTACTCGCACGATATCGTTATATTCCACGATGAGTAATTTTGCGGTTTATTTTGACATTTGGCCTAATGATCAACTTTTTTTAAGTTCGAATTCGTGCTGAATTTATATATAAAAAAAACAGCGCATGTAATATTATAGCAAGAGTTTGTCAATAATAATTTAAATTATGGGGATTTCTTAACATATCATTTAAGTATTCATACACTTAATTAAATAATATGCTTCAATAATCATTTATTAAACCTTTTATCTTATTGAAGTTCGTTTAATCAATTATTATTATTAATTATTTTCGTCTGCTTGATTTTTTATTTTCTTTATTTTCGGCACGTTCGAGTAAACAAACTTTTCCAAGAAGTAATATTTTGAAATGTTTCGATAAACTCCACCCACCATCTTGAAAGTTATTGCGCGAGTTCTCACAATAACAATAAAAACAAGTAAGTACATTAACATTCTGTCTAGGTGATTTGTAAATATTTTCAAAATATAATTTATTGCCTAGACGTATTAATTAACCCACTATACCCACTAATATTATGTCAACATAAGACAATCTGTTTTTTTTTTTGTATTTATGGGTATCTAATAAGTACTTATATACGTGCAAATAAAAGAAAAAAAGTTCTGAAGAGAATTCATCTTATCCCTCCTTTTTGCGAAAAATTATTCCCAGACAGGTTTTCCCTTTTTAATAGCTCGAAGTAACCCCCCAGATAGCACCGAGTGTCCTATGGACGTCCGTTGAGTATCCATTATACGTCCATTGGTCCATGGACAATAAATGGACGTCCTACGGACTTCTCCGCACGGACTTCCTATATACGTCCACAAAAGTACGTCCATTGGACGTCCATCGAGTTATTGTTGACTATTGCGCATGACGTGCTGTCGCAGACAGGAAGAGAATAGCAGCACAAGTGCGTACGCACGCGCTAACCACCCCATCTTCCATTCTTCCACTATCATACAATCCACATTCCTACATTATACATTAATTCGTCCCAAGGAAAGACTTCCGCCATTCCCATCAAACTCAAGACTGCTAGCGTGAAGATGAAGACATCTGCATTATACAGTGAACAAAAGAAAGAAATTCGATGAATCTTTAATTTTTAGAGTTTGTGAAAAATCCAAAAACGAATATTTTCATTAAGTTTATCAATATTATCATAAACTAATATACCTAATTAACAACTTTTCAATGAAAATTACCAGATTTTACGTAAAACTTAATGATAGAAACACGTAAGTAGGTAAGTACTTAGTCGTTTTCCTGTATCTTTAGCCGTTATCAACTTTGTTTTCAAAACAGAAAATTACCGTATATACCCTATACCTATCACTACATTTATTGGATTTTTGCAAACTCTAAATTTCAAGACTTATCGAATATTTTCTGTCTTTTGTTCCTCACTAAGATATTTATCAGCAAATGCTTTGTGGACATGCGATAACGGACTCTCTATGGACATCCGATAACGGACTCCCTATATGGACGTCCGATAACGGACATCCTATAGACGTCCAGTGACGGGCATCCTGCGGATGTCCAAAGTTGTGACAAATGGACACTGAGTGGACGTTCCATGGACGTCCATAGGACAAAAACGGACGTCCTATGGACGTCCGTTGGTACATAGAGGGATGTCCATTGGACGTCCATATAGGACTACTTTGTGCTGTTTGGGCCTTAACTGCAATGCAGAAAAATGACTTTTGAAAAATGATTTAACAATCAAATCAAACAATTGATTTGCTGTTCGTGTAAATTTCAACCAAAACTATCTCAAAATTCGTTCAAAGTTCAAACTAGTTTTGATCTCCAAACTATCGTAAGGTCAATAATTACCTACATAATAAAGTGAATAAAGTTGACTCGCAGGAGTAGGCAGGGATTCCCAGTAAAACTCCAATATTGCAAAGATCAACTTCGTTTATTATTTTATCGCAAAACTAACTTCCGTCAAGCTTGAGACTTAAAAAAAAGGTAACACAGCATAGCAAGGCACTCATCTTATATATATTTTCTAGTTTTGAAGGCCAAAGTATAGGTACCGGTCAGTTATTTTCCTATTTAGCAAATTAATTAATATCTCAATTTCTACTTAACCACCCATCCCGAAATAAAAAAATAAAAGAGCATTATACGAAAATTTTCTCAGAGAGTCCCAAATTTGCAGAAAACTTTTTTAGACCTTTTTAGATTGAGACAAGATCTACTGCCTCAAGTACGATTGCTAGCAGCTCTAAACTTTAGTTTGATGTCCTTTGAGAAAATCCTTGTAGCTCCTCAGCTTTGGGGTCAGAAAATTGACGTAAGATGTAGAGGATAAATACATTTCCAATTTCTGTAATAGAAATAATGATGCGAAAACAAACGTTTCCACAAAATTCTCCTATTTATAAATATTCAATTTACAATTTCCAAGACAATAAATTCCTCAACGATTTTAATTATTATACCTAGGTACATTTAAGTTATGACGTTTTCCAAACAAGCAATAATAAAATAATGTTGATCCTTACATCAAATCTCTTTCATTTTTCCTGATTTCAATTTTTTGTGGAGGACAAGAAATTTTTTGAATAACAAGAAAAAAAACCTTCTTGCACATAAGTATATTCTACAGCATATCTGTAAATGAATGGGACATAGCTCAACTGAAGCTTTGCCACCTCACATAAAAGCGATCAAACAAAGCATATCTTTAGTGCAAAAGTGCTTTCTCAAGAAGTTGAGATGTGCATATTTCAGTAACCAAAATTGTGATCAAGCTGAAAATTGATATAAGTAACATTGGAAAGTAAAACATGAAAAGTTAAGATAGGGACATATAAGCCGTTTCCGATATTTTGAGCCGTTTCCGATATAAGTAGATACACTGCTTTCAAAATGGAAAATTGCGATTTTCACTTGTTTATAACTTATAAAATATTCTATTTAAACTGCCATTGTAAAAACCATTCTTACTGGATTTTCTCAGGAAATATGAAAATACAAAAATATACAGGGTGTCCTATTCGAAAAAACGGGCAATGTCGTCGAGCAAATGAATTTATTCCTTACTTTTCCCGCGCGCTGTATTTTTTTTGTATACCTTTCCATGTCTCTGCCGCATATCGCGCACGTTCTGCCCTGGTACGTTCGACACATTTTCGGACAAAAATAACTGAAGTGTTGGTTAATTCCCTTGAAAATAAGTCGGGCTAAGTGCACCTAACCCATTTCATTTCTGTGTTATCGATAAAAGAAATCCAGTTTTTTAAAACCCCCTCCCGCTGCTCCTAATCAATGGTCTCAGCCCATTCCGGGCTTATTTTCAAGGGATTGCAAAAACCCTTCGGTTAGTTAAAAAAACATTCCCCTAATACCTCCTCCCTTCATGATAAAAAAACTATTTTTTTTTATTATTTTTTGCCAATCCAAGATAATTAGTTTTTTAGCTGCGCGATATGAAGCAAAAACTGTGGGAGTTATGTCCAATTTCGTGTATTTTATGTTTCCCCTCCCCTCTTTCGGCCCTAATATACCCTGCCACAAAAATTGGCCGAAACCTTTATAGGAAACATAAATTTACTGGGGAGAAGTTTTTATCTTCTGTAAACTCATTGTCTCCTCCTGAATTATGCCTCCAAATCCATCCATTATTCCCGGTGACTCCCGTTTTCTTTTAGCAAGAAAAAAGAAACTATAAGAAGCAAAACGGCGATATCGCTGTGAGTAATGGACAAATTGCGTCCAATCGGGTTGTGTGTCCGACGACTCGCTGCTAGCCTGGAGACAAAAAAACCGTTTTTCGCCGGTTTTATACCTGGTCCTCCCCTCCATACCTCCGAGACTTGCGCCAAATCGGTCACATAACAAGAGTGGTCCACTAAGTTGAATGAAACAAAAAAAATCAAAACGTCCTCGTTTTCGAGATAGAGGGGGAGTATAGTAAATTCTCAAGCAAGGGTTGATTGGGTTGATTGGGTGTATTTTCAAAACCATTTTTTGACACGCTCATCAAATTGGGGCCAGTTTTGCATTATTTTTCCACGTCGCGGCCTCGAATGCTATCTGACAGACGATGTTCGGAACAAGAGATTGTTGCGTGTGACAAAATTCGACCAGCATGGGTATCAAAAAGCGAATTTTGACGATTTTTTTCTTATCTACTGCATCGAACTTGCTTGGGGACGATGACGATTCCGAAACTGAAAGTCGTTTTGACCTAACACTCTGCGTTCTCGAATTTTAATAATAACAATTCAAAGTTGAAAAATAACGATTTTTCGGGTTCAAATATTTTTTCAGCGATTTGTGAGAAAACTAAGGACTTTAAGACCCAATTGGATTGTCTTTTCGTCGATTTATATTGCAGGAAACTGTGGGCTTGCACCTCGGTTCGCCCAAAATTACGTGCTATTCTGATGACATGTCGATTCTTGAAATTTCCTATTACACTACTAGGAGTGAAAATTTTCAAGAATTTTTTCCCTTGGTTTTTAATAAAAATTTCTGTTTAGACGTTATAAGTTATGGAAGTTCAGGGAGCAATCGGTTCTTCCGCAGATGTCCTCGACTTCGAATTTATTTATTTATTTATTTATTTATTTATTTAGGTGTACACCATCCCACACAGCCAAAAGCCAACTATGGATGGGAAATAGCACATATAAGTAATACAAGAAATATAATATTGTATGATTAGAGTAAGACTCGCTTTTATCTGTAAAACAGATGTGTTAAAAATGTCGATAGAATCATGATTCTGAAGGTAGACGCCACACATTCTGTAAATCGGTGAGGATTGTAGAACGCGTGTACGATGTGTATTTAAATAGAAACTAGAAGGAAATCGGGCTCCAATTCTAGGCACCTCTAAGTTCAACTGCTGCAGCAATTCTGGGCTATCAATAGTATATAGTTGACTAGCTTGTATAAAAAGAGGACATATGCTAGGTTTCTACGCGTTTCAAGACTATCTAAGCCAAAACGAATAAGAAGTTCCTTCTGAGGGAATCCTTGGCAAGGGTAGACAGAGTCAATTCTGAAACTCAATAAGTATTTTAAGAACCTTCTCTGGACATTTTCTAGCTTTGCTGAATGTATTTGATAAGAAGGACACCATACCTACTATTGACGCGTATTCTAGACGAGATTTTACAAACGAATTGTAGAGGAGAAGTAGAGTATTCGGGCTGGTAAATTCACTGCAGTTTCTGACAATGAAGCCTAGCATTTTGTATGCAGCTGCCACCGTCAGATCCACATGACTGTGAAAAGACAAGGAACAGTCGAAATGAACGCCTAGATCTCTAATGCCATTGGTGCGCGTTAGGGGTTTATCGGCTATGGAATAGTTAAACAATATCGGAGACCTGCCTTTTGAATATGAAACAACTGTGCACTTTGAGATATTCAGCTCTAACATATTATTACCACTATAGTTACAAAATGTATCAAGATTTCTCTGAAGGACCAAGGCATCCATAGAGGACTTAATCTGTATATGAACAGCTTCAGATCATCCGCAAGCAACAGACACATCACATTCAGTATACTTACCACGTCATTAACAAATATGGTAAACAGTAAGGGCCCTAGTACGGAACCCCTGTGGTACTCCCGAAGAAACCGATAATGTGTTCGACCTGTGCCCAGAAATCTCCACAAATTGTTGTCTGCCCGTCAGATACCTTTCAATAAGTTTCAGCAGCTTATTGTCAAGAGTCAAGACCAAAATTGTCAAGCTTTGCCACCAGAAACAGCAGAGTAGTCAGTTCTCGAGCAAAGGTTCAAGTATAGTGTCGATTTTTTAAAACGATTTTTTGACACGCTCATCAATTTGGTGCCTCTTTTCCGTTATTTTCCACGTCCATCAGGTGCCATCGCCAAACATAGGCGATGCCGCGACTTATTATTTATGATGACTCCTCGCATATTATACTAAGAACTTGGTGATTTAATTTTATGGGATTTTTTATTGTTTTTTATTGATGTAAAAAAAATCTGATAGGTTTAAGAATATACAATTTAAAAAAATAAGTTCGATAAATTTTTTTTTTTTTTAATTTTCTTCTGTAGGAATCTGTTCCGCAACGTTAGGTAAAATACTTACCTTAATTTAGGCACCTAATTGATAAATTAATAATAACTTGGCAAGATTATGATAATTCATAGTGATGCTAATCGTGGCCCTCGAAATTTATTCATCCTGTCTTGTATAAATAATAATTATCTTCCTTGAACTAGTTTTTACAATTGGGTTATTTTTAAGAAAAATAATAATAATAATTGTCATAATATTGCTAAACAATCATTATATGAAAAGTAAAACAATAAGTTGTATCAAAATTTTACTACGCAGATGCTTTACTAACGCCTTACATGAAAGGAGAATTATGTAGATATAATATTCATATTAATAATTTATTAATGTCCCAGTTACTAAAATTAGAATTTATATTGTATTAGTGGAAAACAAATAATGTTTCAAAAACCTAAACGATTATATCAATGTTCTACTTTACTATTTATTGTAAAAATTGATGCAATATAAACATTGTGTAATAAACTGGTATACAGTGCATTTATTTTAAGTGTTGCCATAGGGAATATCATGTAAAAAAATACACCCTATGTTAACTTATGTTGTCTTGTACTTTGGAAGTCGTTTTTAATTTTCAGTAATAGTACATGTCGTCTACCTTAGAATACGACCTTTCAGAAAAGCCGGTCATTGTTCAATTTTATGATACAGGCTGTCCCATTGAGGTGAAAAAACTGCAAGAAAGTTGCGCTGTTTTGAGACGAGTATTTGGCAATTTTTTTTTCTCTCAATATTCCCAGAATTTCCTGAAATATCCTGAAAAAACTTGAAACATGCAGATTTATTATTTTATCATTATCTTCTTTATTATTTAAAAAAAATTATTATTTTTTTTGTAGGTTTACATAAGCCGTAATGAGCTACTTATTTGACGTTTCAAAAATTTCCAAAGCCGACTAGATCTTGGGATTTCCAAAGTCAACTTTGGTTTTTCTTATTATCGCCATATTGTTTTTCATGCCATTCGCTATAGAAAAAATCAAGGAAACAAAAAATCCATCACATTGCAAATAAATTTGAAAAAAATTTATTCTTCTTTTCCAAAAATAAAGAAAATTTTTTTTACCGAATGTCAAAAAGTGCATTTTTTGAGTGTTGCCATAGGTAATAATATGTAAGAAAATACATCCTATATTAACTTATGTTGTACCCATTGTAATTTAGAAGTCGTTTTAAATTTTCAACAATAGTACCCACATGCATGTCATGTAGGTACTTTACGATACAACATGTCAAAAAACGGTCCTTTTTAAATTTTAATATTTAATCCTCATTTGAATTATTAAACTTTAATAAAGGAGTCAGAATAAACAAAGTGAGTTAAAATTGTTAATTTTTTAGAGAACATGTGAACATTTTTTATTCATAAATAAAAACAACAATAAAACCCAAATAACTAAATTACAATGGGTACAACATAAGTTAATATAGGGTATAACCTATGGCTACACTTAAAAAATGCACTTTTTGACATTCGATAAAAAAAAAAATTTTCTTTATTTTTGAAAAAGAAGAAATTTTTTTTTCAAATTTATTTGCAATGTGATGGATTTTTTTGCTTCCTTGATTTTTTCTATAGCGAATGGCATGAAAAACAATATGGCGGTAATAAGAAAAACCAAAGTTGACTTTGGAAATTCCAAGATCTAGTCGGCTTTGGAAATTTTTGAAACGTCAAATAAGTAGCTCATTACGGCTTATGTAAACCTACAAAAAAAATAATAATTTTTTTTAAATAATAAAGAAGATATGGCTAAAATAATAAATCTGCATGTTTCAAGTTTTTTCAGGATATTTCAGGAAATTCTGGGAATATTGAGAAAAAAAAATTGCCAAATACTCGTCTCAAAACAGCGCAACTTTTTTGTAATTTAACCGACTTCGTATCTCTTACCGTTTCTTGCAGTTTTTTCACCTCAATGGGACAGCCTGTATCAGGAAATTGAGCAATGACCGGCTTGTCTGATAGGCCTTATTGTAAAGTAGATGACATGTACTATTATTGAAAATTAAAAACGACTTCCAAAGTACAAGACAACATAAGTTAACATAGGGTGTATTTTTTACATGCTATTCCCTATGACAACACTTAAAATAAATGCACTGTATACTGTATACAGGGTGTTGATTTTCAAAGCGGGCCATAGGGGATTAGCATTGCGAAAGTGGTTTTTGAGGATTCCTGCTCGCCGTTTAAACTGACAGAAATGGTTTTGGTATCAAAATGAAGCTAAAATTATTACGCATAACGCTTGACATCATAAATTAATTTAATTTCACGTCATTTTCTAAAATTCTTCAGTAAAAATTCAAGTAATAATTGTTAATGTTTAATCACAAAATAGCATGCCTTGCCTATAAACAATAATGACGTTTCTACGTTTTGACAATCCAATAATAAAACTTTATAAGTCAGTAGGTAATAATAAAGTCTGGTTCTATAATTGGATTGTCAAAACGTAGAAACGTCGTTATTGTTTAGGCAAGGCATGCTATTTTGTGATTAAACATTAACAATTACTTGAATTTTTACTGAAGAATTTTACAAAAAGGCCTGAAATTAAATTAATTTCTGATGTCAAGCGTTATGCGCAATAATTTTAGCTTCATTTTGATACCAAAACCATTTCTGTCAGTTTAAACGGCGAGCCCTCAAAATGAATCCTCAAAAACCACTTTCGCAATGCTAATCCCCTATGGCCCGCTTTGAAAATCAACACCCTGTATAGCTTGCAAATATAAGGATTAGGTAATTTCTATTTTATTTTTTCAGTTTAAAGGGGGTGGAAAGTTAAAAGTTTTGTTTTTTTAAGTTGCGTCTTTCACATCAACAGATTTTTCTTTAATTATCTTATTGTAATATCAAAATAATAAAATAATTAATTAATATAACCAAATATTTCTTAATTGGAATTTCAATTAAAATTAATAAACAGGTTACATATCTACGTTTTGCCAATAACAACTAACAGACATACGAATGACTAATAGGTATAATTATTGTATTGATTTCAGTTTTTTTTTACATTGTTGATGATAGCTTAATCAATTTTTTGCACATGTGTAGAAGTATTTAGCTTTTTCGATTATAATAATTATGTGAAACTCGAAATTTCTTCACGAACTCGTGATCTCCTCATGGTTTGTAATGCTTTTATGATTTTGAACTTGCAGTTGTAGCTGATAGGACGACTTCGTTGAATAACTTTTATTGACTTGCAATTTTTAATATCCTCCATCCTCAATCCTCATTAGTCATCATAATTATATCCTCTTACATTATCTGTAGGCATTCTTATTTCCTAGCGCTCGATAAGCTCTTTAATCTTATTTAGCTACGACCTTCAAAATTAATAAATTATTAAACTTTCATCATATTATCAGAAGTTCTACCAAGGTATACTAACTGTATAATTATTTTACTTTCCTCAAAATTCAAGTAATTTTTTTATGATACTCGTGGATATAAGACGCTCATTTCTTACCATCGACCCACTCAAAAATTTAATAGGCTCTATAGGTATACAGTGTGAATCTCACTTGTTTAATAAAATTAATTATTCAATAAAAAATGGTTTTTGTGGAAAACGCTGAGACACGTAAAATTGATTTTATCAAGGCCTATCATTTAATCATATAAGTTAAACAAAATTAGCCCCCATCCTTTTACCCCCAGCACTTCATCCCCCCTTTTTTTAACAGCAACCCTACATTTTTTGTCACAATTCAATGGCTTACATTTTTCTGAATACAGAGATACCCCATTTGTGTGGTCTAGTATTTAATACAGTTTTAATACAGGATGGAAATTTAATAACGGAATATTAAAACACAATAACTTACCCAAAAATTCAAATATGTCGCCAGAAAATGTAATAAAAACGTCTGATTCTTATAGCGAATGCTCAAAATGTTCACTATTCTCTTGCACGCACAACGAAGTACAATATACAATACAATACAATACAAATGTATTTATTGTACCTACTTGATTTACAACAGTCATTGCTTAGTACAACAGCGTCATTACAGAAATAATAAAAACAAACATAAAGACAAACAAGTAAAAATTAAAAACGCACAGCAAGTCAACATATTACCGGCAACAGTGAGAGTCGAGATCCGCAGAGACACTAAAGACATTTTAGGGCCCGGGTCGTTAATGAAGATAAGAAAAAGAAGATGACCGAGAACACTGCCCTGTGGCACCCCAGAGGAGATCGGAACAAACGGTGATCGCACAGGTCGGCCATCAGACCCAGTAATCTGAACCGCCTGTGTTCTTCCCTGTAGGTAGCTGGTAAACCAAGAAAGGGGCAATCCACGAACTCCGACATTCTCCAGTCTCCGAAGGAGGCACTCGTGGGACACACTGTCGAAGGCCTTGGAGAGATCCAAAAACCAGCCCACATTGCGTATCCCCTCCTCCAAACTCTGATGAGATATGGAGTCTGTAAGCTCCACAAGAGCCGTCGAGGATCTGTTTTTAAGAAAACCGTGCTGGGAGCGGGAAATGATCTCTGTTTTGTCTAGAAAGTCAATAAGACGAGACGAGACAAGGGATTCAAGAATTTCATCAAATACCGATAGTAGACTAATCGGTCGGTAGTTTTCAGGGTTTTTCACGATCCAGTCTGAAAGAGGCTGTTGTGAATTTCTGATAATGGCTGAGCAAGATCAGCAATGCAGTGCCTGACAACAAAGGAGGGAATCTCGTCCAAGCCCGAAGACTTCTTACTTTTAAACCTGGAAACTACTTCTATAATTTCCCGAGGTGACGTCGAAAAAAACAAGAAGGAAGAAGAGGCGCTTGTTGACATCCGTGGGTGTGACTATTTTATGTGGGAGAGTCATTTGAAAGAAAGACGGAATTGAGCATATCTCTGCCATTCCTTCAGGGTCAGTCGTCATCTTGCTTCGGTACTCAAGTTCTAAGATTTTATGAGAAGTGTTTATTGACTTGCATTTGTTGTTTATGAGGGTCCATCCTGCTTTGATGGGATTTTCAGATTCACTGATAAAGACGTTGTTACAGCGCTTGGTCTCCTGCCTCACCAGGTACCCAAACCGTCGCTTTAGGCTGCACAGCCGAGTTCTGAACAGCTGGTTGGACGTGTTTATTAAAGGATTTAGGAGATTAATCGTGTCGTATAGTTGACGAATTTCAGAGGTGAGCCACTTGGGACTGGAGAGTCTAGGCCCATGAACTCTACATCTCCTGAGTGCGAAGTATTTGTCGAAGTAGAATGAAAGAGTGTCAGAGAAGCAGGAGTATTTCGAATTCGTATCAGGGGCATCCAGAACTTCGTGCCAGCCCAAACGCCGGAGTTCGTTTTGCAGCTGTGCAAGGAGAAGGGGGTCTTTTATATATCTCTTCCATGTCACCAGGGGTTTATCGGCGAGACCGCTGATGTAAGCCGCCTCAGAAACCCCAAGGGCCACATGCAGTCCAAAGTGGTCTGATATAAAAGTTGGCAAAATTTGACTATCGAGCAACTGAAAAATACCAGAAATCGCGACGTTATCGATGCATGTTGACGAGGTGTTGGTAACTCTTGTTGGGTCCCTAAAACAAATTCGAAAGCCATAAGAAGAGAGAGTCTCGGTCAGGCTGGAGGTGTTGGCGTTCTCACAGAATACTTACGTCAATATTGAAGTCTACAGCCAGAACCACGTTATTTGTGTTCCGGCTGGCCGCGTCAAGCAGTCCGTCTAGGTGATCTAGGTGACTAATGAATTCTCTTACAGGGCAGGCAGGTGATCAATATAATAGACATAATTAGGGCCTTCTGAGATCGAAGTTTTGTTTCGGTTGCCGATATTTCACACACGAGAGGCTGCGAAAGAGAGCAGAGGCTATGGACAACCCTACACTGAATGTCGGACCTGCCATAGACAGCCGAGCCCCCGTAATCTGACTGCCTGCAGAAGGAAGAGGAAAGGTTGTAATAATCGATTTTGATCTTTTGAATATTGTCAGATGTCAGATGTTAAAAAAAAAAAGTAACCTGCTATGGAATGCTTCCCTAACTCTGTTCAAAACGTCAAGCGTTACTTTCCTTATTTCTGTGGTTATTCAAATTCTTAAATCATATAAATTAGCGGGTTGTGTCTTGAACACTTTGTTTTTAAGGTATCCCCATAACAAAAAGTCGAGTGGGGTAAGATCTGGTGATCTGGTGATCTGGGGGGTCATTCTATGAATCCTCTTCGTCCAATCCATCTTTGCGGAAAGACTTCGTGTAAATATTCCCGTACTTGAACAACGAAGTAGGGCGGTGCACCGTCTTGTTGAAACCATATCCTTCCATGGGGAATATTTGGTTCTATTACATTGGGATACAATTCTGCTAACAATGGGACTTAGTATTTCTAAATATCTGGCAGGGTTTAAATTTTCTATAAAAAAAAAGGTCCAACTACGTGCTCACCGATGATACCAGCCCATACGTTCAATTTCTGAGGACGCTGAGTGTGTGTTTGTCGCACAAGGATTTTCTGCAGCCATTTAAAAGGAATGTTGTTTCATCGGAAAACAGAATGTTTTAGAAGAAATAATATTTCTATTTAAATGTCCAGTTGTTCGCAAAATTGCAGTCTCCTATCAGGTCACTTTCTCATTTTCTCATTTTTCAGACACCGGAAAACAGTTGATTGACTAACATCATTTTCACGTGCAACTTGACGGGTAGAAGTTGTTGGCTCTTCTTGAAAAGTCAATAAAATATTTACTCTTACATCATCTTCAACAGATTTGGGTCTCCTAGGCAGTGGTTTAACCTACCTATCCATAATTACGAAACTGTGAATGTATCTTATTAGACACAGTTCCCTGAGTTTGTGGTGGTAAATCTTTTCATTAAATAAGTGAACGACTTGTGCCTGTGTTCTGCACATATCACCATACCCAATCATCATTAAATTTTATTCGCCAGAGTTTCAGTTAAGTATCGCATTGTTAGATCAAAAATTATTTGAAATTGTTTGAAAAAAGAAAATTGCAAATTCAACGCAACACACCGAAGAATAAAACAGAAATGATAAAATTCATCTGCCACACCGCAAAATTTTGCAGTTCCTAAAAAACGCTTAATAATACCAGGTACGCTCTAGATAAAAGACTAGATAAAAAATTTGAGAAGCAATTGGACAGACAGCTTGGATAGATAACATTTATTAATAAAAATCAGACGTTTTTATTACATTTTCTGGCGAGCTTTGAATTTTGTAGGGTTGCTATTGAAAAAAAAAGGGGGATGAAGTGATTGGGGTAAAAGGGTGAATTAGTTTAAATTAATATTTGTTAACTTTTTTAAATTGGTCAAAGCCCCAAGTCTTCGAACTTTTTATCTGGGACACCATGAGTTAACTCTAAAAATATGAAATTTTTTTGCTCGAATTTGAAGTTGATGGACACCTGCTAGTAGTTCAAGAAAATTAATTAGATGTCAAGAGGAAGTTATACGAGGTAACTGATCACCTGCCTCTACATCCAGGAAACCCTATCTGGAAATAATTCTCAACGAAGTAACTGAAGTTATATAAGTATTTAATCCTTCAACCCACTTTTTTCGATGGATTAGGGATAAATAATTTACAGATTGACCCATTTATATGAAAACCAGAAAACTTAGACTTAGATGTAAGGGCGTCGAGCTGCTTTTTTCAGGATCTAATCAATATAAGACGTAGGTTCAAAGGTTCAAACGAATATATTTTTCCCATAGAATACTGGCTAGCGCAGCCAATCACAAATATACGGGATGTCCGGGAAAATGTGGGAAATATCTCGGAATCAGATAGAACATTAAAAAAAAAAAAATGCCAAGTTGACAACCCATAATTTTTTTCCTAGCGGCCCTCCAAATTTTTTATTTTATTATTATTTAATTATTTTATTTCATATTTTTTGTTTTTTGTTTTCTTCTTCTTCTTCATAGTGCCGTCTTCTTTATCGAAGGTTGGCGATCACTTCTTTAAACGCTTCCCTATCCCTTGCAACGTGAAATATTTGTTCCACACTGAGATTAGTCCAATCTCTGATATTCCTCAGTCAGGATTTTTTTTCTTCCTACGCTCTTTCTACCTTCTATTCTTCCCTGCATGATTACGTGCAAGAAGGTGTATTTATCATTATGGAGTATGTGGCCCAGATACGCTGTTTTTCTTATTTTAATAATTTTCATTAGTTTTCTGCCGTGTCCAATGCGTGTTAACACTTCTTCGTTTGTGACTCTAGCAGTCCAAAGAATTTTAAGCATACGCCTTTTTGTTTTAGGGGCAGTATTTTAAGAGGTCCTTACTACTGTTTATCATATTAAATTTTCATTAAATTTTATTAAGTAGAAAGTTATTCAATAAAAGTGTCCTTTTAGGAGGCCGTATCTCCGCAGGGAGGGCTGCTAGGAAAAAAAATTATGGGAACTTGTCTTCGTTTTTTTTTTTAATGTTCTATCTGATTCCGACAGATTTCCCACATTTTCCAGGACACCCTGCTGTATTTAAATGTGTTGACTCAGTTATGAATATTATCGCAATTTTGGAAATTGGGTTGTTGAAATTTTTCATAGTCATATCATATTAGTATTATACTCGTAGTTGTCTACTGTGAAAATTCCAGTGCATTTTTTTTGAAAACATGCCCTAAAATGAAAATATAAAAATAGCAATTTTGACCGATTATCTGCCTATGTCACTGGTAAACTAATGATTAAAACGGTGAAGCGGATTTTTTCTGGCATTAGTGTATGACTTGGGATACCTACGTTCTTCTTTTCTGTTAATTTGATTGAAAAATTATGTTTAGTTTCACATAATACAAGTATAGATGTTCAAAAATAGTAGTTTAAAGTTCAAATGACCACCATTTTGCGTCGACTGGACCGATATTTTCCAAATGCAATATCAGACTCTAGACATCTAACTATCACCAAAATTTGAGTTTCCTTGATTGGAAACTACAACCTTAGTCCAGTCAAAGTAGGATTTAAATGTGCATTTCATGCGGAAAAGAAAATATTTTGTGTGGGGGTTGGGTAGTCCATGGAGAGTCTAAATCCAAAAATGCGACCTCCTACCCCTTGTGAATTAGCCGCCATATTGGTTTTAGTGGTGGATGGAGTTTTTGCACTTTTACGACGTTAATTCGCATTTTACCGAAAAAAGTGTTATTACTTACTTTATTCAGAAAAACATTCTCCACAAATTTGCATATTTGACATTTTTTCGTATTTGCAATATTTAATGACCTACAGGTGATTCATTAAGAACAAGGGGGATGAAAAATTGGTATTTTCGGAATAACTCCTTTTTTTCAATCGCAATCCAAAAATTGTTCCCACAAAACTTGTAGCGCTTACAATTACGAACATTTACATAATATAACGATATCTCATTAATCGGATCAATTATTGTTGCGCAGTAGTGCGCCGAAATCTGCGAACTTAACCTTTCACTCGTCCAATCCAATTGATGTACCTAGTCAAAATATCATGAATCTTAGGTTTTGAATTTGTCAAAATTCAGAAAAATTAATATATCGTCATTATGCGAGATGCATGAAAAGTACTTTGATCCATTTGTAGAATCAATTCTAGACTCTCGAAAGTATAAGCGACTGTCGTACAAGTTGTGTTAAATTATTCATAATAATAGTATTTTATGTACCTACCACAGGACGAAATTTTCTTTCGACGAATGTGTATTAATATTTCGAGGCGAAGCCGAGGAATATTATGGCATTAGAAAAAAATTCAATGGTAAATCGTATTCAAAAAAATGTTTATTTATTTCCTTTGGGTTTCACATATATAGTCCGGTGTTAATTGGGAAGCTATCGTTCTCATTTTTTCTTTTTTTCCGTGAAGAACCAGGTGAATTGATTCTTATATCGATGTGATCCAGAGAATGTACTGCGGTTTTTTGCCAAGAATCGGGTTCTTGGTCGTCGTCATCATTTTCAAACTCATCCATCGCTGAGAGTTTTTCTGGTACGTTGTCGCATATTTCCCCGGAACAGTTCTGGCAGATCGCCGTACAGTGATTCCCGCTTTTCGGCAGCCACAAGCTGCTCCACAATTTTTCGTACATTTGCAGGATATCAATGCAATGAATGAAGTTCATCAACGATTGTGGTGCAGGATCCACAGTGGTAGTCAATGGCATCCAACCCCTCGAATCTTTTTTCCATCCCCAGTGCTCAGGATTTTTTTCATTGTTGAGCCATTTTTGTATTTGGTAGTAGGTCCGATGAGGTGGTATTTTGCTGCTTCGGCAGTTGGTGGTAAAGCTGCTAGGTTGCATTTACTTTTTGCTGATAAATAAATAAATATCGTATATGGCTGTGGTAAAGTCCAAGTTTCAGAAGTTTTCAAGTAGCCTCAAGGGCCTCTGACATAACTTAACGACTGCTGTGAAGCAGCCGGGACCCCCTTTTTAACGTACCTACCGGAGCACTTTTTGCTGATGATTTAGCGAAACGTTTATATCTGCATCCATTCAAACCGTCACTTGTAGCTGTGTCCCCGTATAAAGATATTATAAATACATGATAGGTATCAAATACATGTTTAACATGACCTCATTTTCTTTGTCTCCCCTCGTATTCGCGGATTTCCGAAGAGTTTGTACCCCTTTTTCTTTAATGACGCGATTTTCGTCGAGGTCCAAGGCCTCTTTACAGACGAAGCAGTCACTCATTTTGGAACACTGGTCGTTTCCCAACTGATCGAATGACTTTTTTTGGGATGTGTTTCCAGATTTTCACGAACAGGCTAAAATTTTTTTTAAAGTGCATATATTTTCTAGGCTTGTCTAGACACGTTTTTATTGGTTTTACCACATCACAGACAAATCTTATCTATATACGGCAGCCCTATTTGGAGCGAGTCGGCCTGGGTTATCGCTTACCTGAGAAACCTAATTGGCCCGATCTCACCTTAATGACTTTGACGCACTACTGCGCAACAATAATTGATCCGATTAATGAGATATCATTATGTAAATGTTCGTAATTGTAAGCGCTACAAGTTTTGTGGGAACAATTTTTGGATTGCGATTGAAAAAAAGGAGTTATTCCGAAAATACCAATTTTTCATCCCCCTTGTTCTTAATGAATCACCTGTAGGTCATTAAATATTGCAAATACGAAAAAATGTCAAATATGCAAATTTGTGGAGAATGTTTTTCTGAATAAAGTAAGTAATGACACTTTTTTCGGTAAAATGCGAATTAACGTCGTAAAAGTGCAAAAACTCCATCCACCACTAAAACCAATATGGCGGCTAATTCACAAGGGGTAGGAGGTCGCATTTTTGGATTTAGACTCTCCATGGACTACCCAACCCCCACACAAAATATTTTCTTTTCCGCATGAAATGCATAATTCGATACCTTTTTCGTCTAATTTGACTGGACTACCTGTATTTGAGTAACAAAAATGTTTTTGCGAAATTTGAAGCGACACCTGTAGAAACAACTTTTTTTAAAAGCTATTTTTGACACAAATACCTACAGAGTTCTCAAAGATTTCAAAAGGGTTTAAAATTTTGTGCTTAAAGCTTGAAATAAGATGGAGCGTTTTTAACGCTACAGGGGCGTTTTTAAAATTGAATATTTGCAATTTTCAAGGAATAATCATAATATAAAGTTTTTTGAAAATCTCAAAATTATTTGATTCCTGAAACTTTTCATGGTTACAGGTTAGTAGTGTAGTTGTCTATTTAAAAAATTTCAGTTCAATTCCCTAAAAAATGTACCTATATGTGCTATACTCATAAATGGTTATAGAAATTTAGCCTTTTTTCCCCTTTATCTACCTACGCCACCGGCTTATAAATAGAAAAACATAATTTTTTGACACTAGCGCAAAGTGCGATAAACTTTCTTTCCATCCTGTTAATTTAATGTCAAAGTTTTTACCCATCTGGCATATACAGGGGTTCAAATTAAAAATAGCAATTTTTACAAAAATTCAAATGACCGCGATTTTGAAACGACTTGACCGATTTGACCAATACCAGACCACTTCTTATGTAAATCTTACTCCCACAAAAATTTCAGTTCCGTGGATCGAAAAATGCGACCTGAAATGGGTGCACAAGAACTGGTTTCTCCGAACTTTGGAGGAACTGTGTATAGAATTCACACGACTTTTAAAGAAAAGCCAGGATCGGTGAAGATTCGATGATTTTGGGTGATTTTCGTTAAAGAATGAATTTAAATAGTATATTATGCAACGAGCTTATAATGAAGGCTATTAATACGCGAGTATGATGGTTAAGATACGAACCGTAGGCGAGTGTCTTAACCATCATAAGAGCGTATTAATAGCCATTGTCTGCGAGTTCCATACACTATTTTTTCTACGACCCTTTTTTATTTCATAGAAAAGATTAAAAAATTATATATTTTAACAATGACCCGTGTACAATTGCGGATCATTGAGGTTAAGATGGGTTGCTATTTGCTTACGCATATTAGGTACCAAATTTTCTCTTCGTCACTAAGGTTATTCTGCTGAGACATGTTTTAGTATCAAGTTTAAAGGGCACTACTCACTACTGCGTAATTTTTATTATGCGAAGTTCGAATTCCGAATTTTAGGCTTCGATTTTGAGATTAATTAATAATTTTAATAACTGACAGCCATTAATTACGATATTCTTTACCTGCGCAACGCGGGTCGCAGCGTTGCCGCTTTGAATACTATCACGGAGAGCTACGAATGATATAATACTTTATCTTCCCATCTTTTACACGATATACCTACTTATCAAATTAATTAAGGTAACATAAAATCTTGATAAATTTTCTTTGAATGTTACTTATGTTCTAAATTAAATAAACGTTCAGAATTTTTTTTCAGAAATACAGAACTTATATCACAAGGCAATTTTTGTCGTGAGTATGACAACTCTGTGACTTCGGTTGGCTTGCCGACCCGATCGTGAGCGAAAAGGAACCGATTCGATTGCAAATGCTCCTCTGCCATTGGATAGCTTGACCAGTGCTTTAATGAAAATTTGTATCTTAATGAGACCCATTAAAGCACTGGTGATTCATATTTAATATGCATATTAAAAGTTGGGAGTAGAAAAAATATTTTTCTAAAACATCGACGCTGAAAACGACCACCTGAAAACTTTTTTCTATCATCTTGGAAACAAGGAGAGCTCGAAAATAACAGATTTCAGTTCTGAGTACCTCACTGAGATTACTGAGAACCTTTAGGTATACTCTATACAGAGCTAAATTTTTCAAAAATAGAAAAGGAAATCTTTTTGAAAATTTCTTATTTTTCGTAATTTACTCCTAATTTTCGTCGGAAAGTATACAGCCATATACAGGGTGTTTCACCAGCAGACCGATATAGCTTAAGTGTAGTTTTTCAATGCGACTCAGGATCTGGTTTTGAAATTTTTCTGAAGCCCTTCGTTTCGATGTTACAGGGTGATTCATGCATTTTTCTGGAATTTTTTTATGAGCAGTATCCTTTGAACGAATTGATTGAATTTATTGAAATTTGGTAGATATGCTCCACCAAATTTCATTTAATAGCTCGCATTTTTCGCCGATTCGAAAACTGCAGGGCCGTCGTACTTAATTTTTCAGGTCTCTATAGGTTTTGTCAAAAAGTTCACCCTGTATGCATTTTCTTCAAAGTTTAGTTTCATTTTCTAGAACTAGATGAAAAATGCTACAATTGCGGTAAAAAAGATTACTTGGCACCATTAAACTGAATCGAGAAGAAAATAAAAACTTTTAGTTTTTCAGGATTTCAATTATTCATGGTTGTTAATAATTTTCGAAAAATCAAATGTGATTTTTTTCAAACTTGAGTATTTCGTAGTCATGTCAAATAAATTTGCTTGATCTACAGATTTATGTCTGCTGATGAATTTATGTCACAGTCTGCTGGTGAAACATCCTGTATACAAGCTCATCCCTCCCCCCCTCCTTCCACTTCGTCCAAATAATGAGACATATGTACTATTGTAATATTGTAATATATGATAAGATACCACACAAAAAGTTAAGATGGCGTCATGTAAGCCGTTTTCCGATATCCTGACCAGTTTTCAATGTGAACCGTTTTGAAAATTGAAATTTAAGATTTTAATTTGTTTATAACTCATAAATTACTCGTTACAAACTTTAACTGTGAAAACTACTCTTACCGAATTTTCTCAGACAATCAGAAAATTTAATAATATACACAGGATGTCCTTTTAACAAAAAGTGGTCTTATTTTTGGCCCATGCATACTGTACACGTATACATGGACGAAAGTGTGCCTTTCTCCTCCAGCCACCTGTTCAATTAATTCGGTAACCCCGTCTATGAGATAAAAGCATTATTCCATACGTATTAAGACCATATCAGCAAGGAAAGTATCTTCAGAAGCAAGTCAAAAAATTGAACTTAGTCATGATAGTAAATCATTTCACCCTACCGCTTTCTATGGCTGGAGGGGAAGTTCTGAAAGGAGTTAAACTTTACCTCAGTTGATTTCAGAAATTAATTTTCAACTATATCGGAATAACTTATTATTTTTTTAAAGACAAAAATAATAACGACTTGTATAAAATTATAATTATTACAAAAATGATAAAAATTCACTTTTGGATTACCTATAAAAAGAAACTTGGAAGAGAGTTAATTATTCTTGATTCTAACCACGGTGAAGGATGTTGCATATCTTTATCAGTGATTTCTTGGGTAGGTAATTTCCCACTCCATCAGGATGTCTATTAATAAATAACGTTATCTAATTAATATTTTGTCTCATTTAAATCAATCTCTAAAGTAATAACAGTATAATATTATGATGTATTATAAAAAGGCAATTAGCAAGGATGTACCGTACTATGAAAATAAGTATAAATGTTTCACATGTCTCGTTTTTTAATGAATAGAAAGAATAATAATATAATTATGTTTTTTTATAAGTATTTATAAACAATTATTGCCATATTTATTAAACATCATGATAAAATTCCTGGAAAATATAATAATTAGAAAGCAGGAAAGTTATATGTGCGTTATCGTGCACGAGCCAGATTTTAGATAACACAAAAATTAAGCTTCATCATTATAATTAAGTAAAATAATCAATCAACTTTTAAAATGTAATAAAACATTGATCTCACAAAATGTTATTACATTCAAGACTGGTTTTCGATTACTACCTACCTACTTATCAATTATTTATTTACCTGCTGAAAAAATAGTATTTAGTCTTTTCATTTTTCGAACACAGGGAATTACCATGTGAATATCGACTTCTGTAAAAAATATTGTCTCCCATAATAATATTTTTAGAAAGAAATGTTACATAAGTCATTTGTTAAGATTGAAAAGCAGGCTCTTCTTGCTGCAGTTACATTTTAAAACTTAAAATAGTTATAACAAGATTTTCCTTACGAAAATCGCTGCGCTTTTCGTAAGGAAAATCTTGGCCTGCCGGCGGCGTCGGGCCTTCGGCCCTCCATGGCGGGCCTTCGGCCCGCAGTGTCAGTAGATCCCAGTCAAAGTTGAAATTTGTCATCAGTTGTTTTTTTTTTAATTGCAGTTTTTCTATATCAGTACGACCCTGAAAGCAGTAGATTCCCCGTCAAAGTTAACGCCTGCCACCTCCTTTTTTGTGACTATTTTTTCTATATCGCTCCTGAAGGACCAATATGTGAACTTACGAAAATTCGCGTGGAAGTTATAGATTCGCGTAAAAAGTTACTTTCGTGTTAGTTTGAGTCGAGGGTGGGGGACGTGACCCTTTTCTTAGCCACACGCGAGTACCTCCGTGATCTTATTTGGATCACCGCGAACAGATTTACATCGAAAAATGTGCGAAAGACCATTGAAAATTTTCGCTTCCAACCGACTTTGGCCGAATCGCACGCCATTTTATTAAAATCGTTCAAACAAAGTCGGCGGTTATATTAAACAGAAGGTAATATATGCAACTAAAGCAAATTAGTGCACGACATTTGAACTCTTACCGGAAAGTCAATTTTTGCGAACGTAAACTTTGAAATTTCGTCAAAATACTCGGCCATTTTCGATCCGTTGTAGCGTGGCCATTTTTGAAACTTCAGCGAAAAAAAATGAAAATTGTGACAAAAGAATTATTCAACTACCAAGCGCAAGTCATCCCCGAGTCTCTGTACCCGGTAATTGCGAAGAAAAAAATTTCCGAATTTTTGCTAATTTTCTCGTATTTTTCAGTGCGCATTTTTCAAATTTTAAAAATAATAATCACTCCAAATTATTAGTGAAAGACTAATAGTACGTCGCAATTAATTGTAAAAACAATTATTTCAAAAATGCATAAGAAAAAACAGAAATTAGCCCGAACAGGATCGGCGGATAACTATCATTATAATAATAGAGCGGGACAACAAACGACCGAGCCCGCGCTCCGGCACGTCAAAACACCCATAATAATTTCCCGGCGACGGCGAAATGTATTATGTATTGAAAATTTCTGAAAATTGACATATTTTCTTTATTAAATGACCGATTTGGATAATTTTTTCACAGTCATTTTGGCGAATCAATTGTCGTTGCGACTGTCCTTCTAATTTTCCCAATCGTGCATAAAGAATAAGACAAAAAAAATAAAGAAGGATTAATTTATCGATTTTTTAATAAAAATAAGAGTATAAGCAAATTTTCGAGCAGCGAAAAACTTTTTTATTTTTAGTTTAAAGTACATACATAATCGAGATGAAATAAAGCCGAGACTTCAAATTATGTGTTGAAGAAAAAATTTTTTACATAAGTTGAACTATGTCATCGATGGAGGGAGATATATTCGAAACACGTCTGAACCGTCTCAATGTCCTGCCGAAGTTTTTCCGAATTTTGACAGTTTTTCCAACGGTTAAGGAAAAAAACTATATCTATCTTTTTTGTAGATAAAGGACGTCTCCATCATAAAGCTTTGTTATTTTTTCGATCGGTCGACAACTTTTCGAAAAAAATTCGAAAGCATGCGTTAAAGAGTAGCATTTGATCAGTTGTTGTTTTAAAGAAACGATTCCCGCTCTTAAATCGGGAATTTTTCGGGAAATTGTTTCGTATAGTAAATTAGCATTTAAAAAACTATTCAAAAAAGATCTGATTTGATTTTTCGCTAGGATGCATCGTTTTCGAAAAAAAATTTTTTTTGTTATTTTTAGCAAAAACGACAGATTTTTTGTTTTTTCGAATAAGTCGTTTTTGCCGATTTTTCACGTAAAAATCAAGATTATCTTTTTTGTAGGCAACAAACAGTTCTATCTCACCGTTTTATTATTTTCCCGATCGGTCGAATAAATTTTTTTTAAAATTCGAAAAAATCGAAAAATCATGCGAAATGAGTATATTCCATTCTTTGAGGGCCGATTACCGCTCACCTAATTATTTTTTCGAAAAACGATCTCTAGAAAGTTTGTACGTCCGTTCTTTCCCCAAGTAACTGTACTACCAGAATCCGTCCGCGATGTACCGTTACCGAGAAACGAGTCCTTATGTCGGGACGTTGTAAAAAAAAGTACGGCCCTGAAAGGGGGCCTTAAAATTCTCGGATCTGGCCCATTTTCAATAGGTCGTATTCGGGGGTCCGGAGCTTCGTGCCTACCGAGTTTCATCCCGATCGGTGCAACTTTCGGACACTTAGAGTGTTTCCTAGGCGATTCCCGAAAAAACCCGAAATTCCCGAAAAAAAGACACTTCCCGGTAACGGATCCCGCTCATTTTCAATAGGCATCGCGGGACCGTGCGCCTCTTCGATCGAGCCAAATTTCAACTTTCCCAGATGAAAACCGGCGACTGTAGAGTGTTTCCTAGAAAAGTCACAGGGCCAGTTGCACAAACGTTAATTAAAGATTTGTCAGATAATTACTGATTTTAAATTGCAAATTTCGAAAATAGGGTGAATATTTTGAATGGTCTTTTATTTTTTATCAGTAATTAACTCTTCTAAAAGGGGGTAGAGTTTATTTCTAGCAATATCAGACCAACATTTTGATAATACAAGGCATTTTAAAATCAGTAATTATCTGGTAGATCTGTAATTAACGTTTGTGCAACCGGACCACAGACCCACAGACCGAGCGACAGACATTTTAGCGGCCACAGTTTCCAGATACTTATACACCGTTCACATATTAAAAAAGAACTAGGTGGCCATGAACTTTTGTTTTTAGGTTTGCAAAAATGAAAACTCCCTAGATCTTGATTGACAATATCAGCTGATCGAGATATTAAAGGTTAAGTATAGACTGACATTTGTCAAATCACTCAAAGTGTCTCAGCTGATTAACAGCCATGTTGTCAAATTGAAGTTTTAGTAGTAGGATATCTATCTAGGATGATTTTTTACTCTGATCAATTTTTCTCAAACTGACAAATAAAATTATTAAATTTTTGACATTTTAAATTTCAAAAGAGCAAAATAACGAAAATAATACATATCTCTAATAAGATGAATAAATCCGCATTAAGAAAGCATTTCAATGATTAAGATCCAGAAAGTCCAAACTTGAGCAAACATTTAAGTCATTCAGAAGGTGAAATATATTTGGAATGTAAGTATTGAGTATGTGTATCTGTATCTGCTAAATTGCTGGTAATTACTGTCTCTTATAGTAGTCAGACCGTGGCATTAGCAAGTATTATTAGACAGGACAAATTTAATATTACACCCTTGGGCAGCCCACATAAAACAGGCACTGATTATGAAATTTTTGTGTTTCCGGAAGATTTGCAATAATCTATTTCCAATACAACCCAATCGAAATGACATGGGGGTATTGTAAACTTCACTATACAAGTACGTAAATTAGCAGCTTCCCTCTAAGGATAAAGTAAAGAATGTATGTCTTGAAGAGCTTTCAAAATGTATAAGTACACCTGACATGTGACGAAATTAATATAATCATTGTGAAAAACTTATTTCGGAGGACTGGACGAAACAAATGGACATGGTGAAAATCTTATTAAAATCAGAGCGCTGAAAATTATTCTGATTCTAAGCAGGATGCAGTAGCGGTTGTTGATAATGGGGGATAATTTTGGGCCAGAAGCCAGAAGTCCAGAATCTTTGGCTGGTTTCCGACACACTACTATACGATACCGAATAACCGGCGAATTGACGAAAAATATTTTTCATTTACGTTACCTATATTTTAATATTTTAATAAACGTATCGATATATTTTAATTACCTGCTATGTATTTATTAAAAGTAAATTAATATAATTGATTCAAGTTTTTTATTTTATATTCAAAAAGTATACATTTGTGTATTTTCCTTGACAAAATTACATGATAACCTTTTTCTCAAACTCTTATGAAAAGCTTTAAGATTTTAAGATCTTATAGATCCAGCGACATTGCGTTCTAGTTAAAGATTGCAATATGTGACTAAATGATTCAAAATAAAAAGCCCCCAAAGATGCAAATATAAATATAATAAGAAGAATACCAAAAATATCAAAAATCCATCTGGCAACTATGTCCTGTTCCTTGCCAAAAAACTTCAACCTCATAAAAAAGAGACATAACCAAACTCCAGCCAATGATTGACAGCGGTTATACCCAGTGATTTCTATCACCCTACACCATAACCCAATTCTTTTATAATAAGTGAACGGTGTATACTCAAAATTAATAAAATTTATATTTTCAATATAAATTGTATTATTTTCGTAAGTTAACAAACAAAAACTAATAATAATTATTAATATTATTTTATTATTAAAGGTTTTTCCCAATTTCTTTTGATACGTAGGTAAGTAGGTATATCCCATATCCCCAATCATTAGAGTGAACAATCGTTTGCTTCAATTATTATCTAATCGTACACCTCAGGAATTTTCTTTTTTGCGGGCTAGCAACTAGAACACTACTATAAGGCCCTGCTGTGTAGAGATCGTTTGGCAATAAGGTTTTTCGAACATTTTTGCTAACGTCTCAAATACAATGCAACATTTATGTATAAGTAAAGATCTAGAAGGAAAAAAATTCAACCTATTTTTATATTTTTCCTGACTTAATAAACTGCTACAGCCTTTTAACACTGTAATGCATTCACGGTGGTAAAGTTTATTTACGGATACCTTACATCAATTTTAAAATTGATTTTACGAGCTAAAATTCTTAGCAACCTTTTCCCTAAAAATACCACGTATAAATTCAAAGACCTTTGACGAATGCCAGAGAGCACAAAGGAAGACGGAAGGGTCGCGGACGAGAGAGCAGGCTGGGTCGTGAGCGGGCGCCGGACGCGTGTATGTACTTACGATGCGAAAATGCCCACCTGTAAACTATCTTGCCTAAATTTATCTTTTTATCTTACCCGTATCTGTATCTTTTAAAGAAAAGCGCAACATTTTCTAATATTTTACCCTAACGAAACAGTTGTTCGGTCGTTTAGAGAAACTGCGTTTCACAATAACTACCTATAACTAGGACACCAATGCTAGTTTCTTCACCGACAGTGAAATATTTCTCCATATTATCTAAAATCAAATAGTGTCGCTCAAATAAACAAGAGTGTTTCCGGAGCAAAAAATACCTAAACAAGAGCAAATAATACCTCCAATCAATCTAAACTTCCAGCAGTGACCGACCTCAACATCGCACGCCACGTGGCGATTTAAGTTTCAAAAGACACTCATTATAACTAACGCTAATATCCTGTGAATAACACTGTTTTTAGCAGTAGGACCTCCGATCTTCACCTCGTCACCTAAGTAGGTAATAGAGAAACCTCTAATTGCTGTCTGACTACAAGCTTATTCATTTGATCAGCTTAATCCAAGAAAGTACCTAAAAGAATAATAACTCCAGCGATTACAATAATATTTCATATTAATTGGGTTGATCAAGTGTGGATCCATATTAATGAAGGTTAATTCGGTGAAATAAAAGGTCAAAAAGAAAAAATCCACAAAACTCGTGTATAATTAGATTGAGCGACCGGTTTCGAGGTTCAAAAACCTCATCATTAGCCCCACGAGCTAATTAGAGGTAGGTTTCTCAAAGGAGAATCCGCTCCAAGATTAAAATGATAAAATATTCTAATTAACCATGGAAAGCTGAGGTTTGATCGATCTAGTTTAAGCTCATTAAAATTTCTGTTAATTGAAATATTTTTATTTAGGCCTATAGGTGCCTATCAGATATTAATTATCTAATGAGAACTATATTTCATTTATATTATGCGCATGTATCCGAATTCATGTTAAATAAAGAGATTGTTAAGTTGTTGAATCAAGGTTTCTAAATGATAGGGGCAACTTTCCTTTCCTTCTTTTTAAAAGTAAGGGGAGAGAGTGTCACGTTAGCATAGTACAATCTGATTTCTAACTACTCAAAATTTGCTACCTCTATCCCTTTTCTCACTACCCACACAATTGGCCTGACAGTTTTTTTTCTCTCTCTTTCGCCACCCTAAAAACACATAGCAATAATTTTTTTGTTATCTTTACCCGATTTTTCAGGTGATTTTCCGGTGACACCTAAAATGTTAGAAAGAGATCTATAACTGGCTTATCATCTCTGTCAGGCTCCCTCTAATAAATAAAATTCTCCAGTTTTTCGACCCAGAGTTGGCGGTGTTAAGACGGAGGGGAGGAGAAACTTTTTACTACTTTTTTTTTCAAAAACTATGCAACATATCAAAAATGCAACCATCTACTTGCTTAGCTGGGAAAGAGAAAAAATCGCACCCTATAGCAACAATAAAATATTTATCCTTTATGCAGTTTTTTTTCTCTTGGTTTCCTCTTTTGTCAATTGCTTTTCACAGTATGTCAAACGATTTTCTTACTTTTCTATCTATTATTGGCGATTATAGTCATTGATCTATCAATCAATTTCCCTTTATGTCAAATTAGTTTCACTTTATGTTAATTGCTTTTCCTTTACGTGCAGTGGCATTATTAATAAACATTGGAAAATCATTTCGTGTAAAAGGAGTCTAATTTGACAAAACATAAATTTGATTTGAAAACCAGCACTGTTTAAATGCGAAAATTATTTAACAAAGGAAACACTTAATTTAATTTACTTTGTCCATGGTTGGTCATAAAGTTTCGTATTTTTTTGCAAGATCTACAGGGTGTTACAAAAAAGGAGGTCAAGCTCTTGGCCACAGATTGCTGGGCCAAAAATAATGACACTTTCCTTATGCCACTTTTCACATAGGCGTCCCATTTTCAAGATACAGGGTGTCAAACTTTAAATAAAAAAAAAGTTTTTTATCAATAACTCCGTTATTTTTTAAGATACTCACTTGAAAATTTGCATAGCCTTCTTTCTTATACAGACACACATTTTTAGGAAAAAAAATCAAAGAAAATCCAAGCGCGAGCGCACGAAAGGGGGTTTATGGCAGACCTTGGCCATGCACCCAGCATTTTTCTGCGTACGCCTATGGCTCTGATGTATGGTTTTTTTGATTGAGCGTTTATTTGTTTTACTATCCTCACTCTTATATCATTTTTGATTTAGGCCTTCGTTTACGAGATATATCAACATGTTTGGGTGTGTGTCATTGATCAACTTTACTGATATTTAAATTTCCCAATTTCTTTTTAGAGCGGTGATTCGGTGGTGGCTGATTCGGATATGTTTCTGCATACCGTGTTCGTCTAATAGTCAAAGGTAGTAAATTAGTAAATAGTCTAAAAAAAAAAAAAAAAAAAACAGTCAGCATTTTAATCCGAATTTACCTATTATACTTTGACTATTAGACGAACACGTTATGCAGAAACATATCCGAATCAGCCACCACCGAATCACCGCTCTAAAAAGAAATTGGGAAATTTAAATATCAGTAAAGTTGATCAATGACACACACCCAAACATGTTGATATATCTCGTAAACGAAGGCCTAAATCAAAAATGATATAAGAGTGAGGATAGTAAAACAAATAAACGCTCAATCAAAAAAACCATACATCAGAGCCATAGGCGTACGCAGAAAAATGCTGGGTGGCCAAGGTCTGCCATAAACCCCCTTTCGTGCGCTCGCGCTTGGATTTTCTTTGATTTTTTTTCCTAAAAATGTGTGTCTGCATAAGAAAGAAGGCTATGCAAATTTTCAAGTGAGTATCTTAAAAAATAACGGAGTTATTGATAAAAAACTTTTTTTTATTTAAAGTTTGACACCCTGTATCTTGAAAATGGGACGCCTATGTGAAAAATGGCATAAGGAAAGTGTCATTATTTTTGGCCCAGCAATCTGTGGCCAAGAGCTTGACCTCCTTTTTTGTAACACCCTGTATAAGCGGTTTGCAAATCTCATAAGCGGTTTTTCTATCGTCAAAGCTCTGGAGGCGAGTTTTCTCTGGATTCGAGTTTGAGTCATAGTATACGAAAGCCCACGACCAAAATTTTTGTCTCATAGCAATACGACCAAAAACCGCAAATAATTGATAGATTCGATTATCCTGAACCCGAAAATCGCGTAGCGCGTACCCGGGAGACCACTTAATTTATCTGCCAATTTATTTATTTTTTTTTGGCAAAGCAGAAATGGCTTGCTCTTATGTAGTTGCTACATTTCTGACTGTTACCGCCCACTTAGTACTGCTTAGGATCATATAATCTAACGACTTTATGCGGTTTTGGCCGTAAAACAATAATACATTCATGGTTTTGATCGTGGGCTCTCGTACGCTATCAGAGCTTGCATCAAATATTACGTGAGTAAAGGTGCTAATCTCACGTCTTCTTTATTACAAATTGCTCACTGCTGGCTCTTCTATCTTGTGCAGTTTTGTCAATTGGCGGTCTCTCATTAAGAATTCTGCACGTATCTGCGTTCTGTTTCTAGTCAAGACGTCGTCTTCCTCTTGAAGTTGGTGAACCAACTATTTATCATCAGCAAAACTACAGCTCGAAGATCTTGACAGATTCAAACCGTCAGCACAAGCCTTTCAGTCAATAATTCTGCCAGACCTCCCCCAACTACTCCCAACACATTCCCTCACAACGAGTCGTCCACGACGTGCTCAATTTTTTGTTCTGTTTAAATCCTGTATTTCTTTTCACGTTTCTTAAGATGGTTTGCTTCAAGCTTCAATATATTTGTTCCTTATTGTTCAATATATTCTTTATGTCCAAAACCGAAATTCGGGACTATACTCATGGACTTCCTGTCGTTATTTTGGAAAACGCGAATGGCCCTTAATTTCGTTTCCTCTTCGGTTTTCGAAAAAAATTTCAGAACCAAGGTCTGCAATCTTACAGATCAATTTAGTGTTCTCATGGTATTTTAATAACGAAAATCTGCATAGAAAGTCCCGATGTAGGGCAATTGCTGCTACTTTGTAGTGTGAGCTGTTATCAGCTAGTAATAAGGCAAACAAAAATTTTTAATGTCTTGTTTTCGGATGTAAAGTATAACATTCAATGCGACAAAGTGAGAAAACACATTATTATCAGAAAAAGTTTAACAAACAATTGATTAGAAATAGAAAACACACAAGTAAATAATTCTATTATACGATAGAGTTGTTTAAAATTACGGTGACCTATATTTTCCTATCTAATGAGTAAAGTGACGTTTTATTTTTAAAAATATTCGCTTAGTTTGTTATAGATAAAATATTGTCATCACAATTACAGCGAAAATGTTATTAAATATCCTTCATAATCAGTAGCATAATAGCAGTTTCATATTACATAAGAAGTCGGAAATTAATCATTTGTAGGTATTACTACAACTTAGTTGTCTAGGGGTTCTTGGATCAGTCATTACTTATAATCGTGCAAAATCTTTGTCTATTTCTATATTCTACTACCGGGTCAATGTGCAAACTAGTTTCCAATTATTCTTCTATTTCTATTTATAAATAATATTACTTAAAAATAATTTTAGATGCTTACATAACGATATCATATTAAGTTTATTTATTTTTTTACTCAACTTTAAGTTTCGAGAATTTGGTACCATTTTGCTGAGTAGATACTTTTTTTAATTCCCTATTTTCTAAGATTATGTTTTCATCGGAAACAAATTTTTATTATTCGGATTAAGTGAACTTTGATGATTCAAAACTTTCAATTCTAAAGACGTCGACACATCAAAGATAATACTGTAATACTGAGAAACTTTTCCGTACTTTCCTCGCCATTTCAGGTTTCGGATAGCACGTGCTGAAAGAAAAACAAGTCTACTATATCAGTGGTGGGGATGGTCCATGCAGTGAGCATCAGTTTAAGTCTGCCTTCCTTCTCTTCTATATTCTTCTAATTGTCGGAAACAGGAGCTAAGTGGTTTAATTTCATGATTTTTATTTTATTCCATTATATAAATTTGATCATTAAGTTTTCCTTTATGAGGCGTTTCAATATAGGTACAAGTCAAACCGCCTTTAAGGGGGCTCTGTGGAACAAAGTGGTATAATTATTGGCAGCGGAACCCAAGATCGCGGGTTCGATTCTTTGGACGGTAGGAACTCTTTCTTGTTTTCATTTTTATGTAAAAAATTAAACATGTGATCGACTGAACTGCGATGTAGGGAGCAAATAAAGCTGCATCTATACCGGGTGTCCCAGATAATAGTAACTATACATGGGGATTTCGGAAACGGCAAGAGATACAGGGTCTATTAAATTAGAGAAAAGTTGCACAATTTGATGCTTAATAAGAATTTGATTTTTCTTTTTGAATATTTCCAGTCGTTGCTGAAATATCCTGAAAAAACTGAAAAATCAAAATTTATAATTTTAGCCATATCTTTTTTATTATTGGAAATTAATTAATTATTTTTTGTAGGCTTACATAAAGAAAAACAAAAGTTGGCTATGAAAACTTTAGGATCTAGTCGGCTTTGAAAATTTTTGTAATGTCAAACGAATAGCTTTTGACGACTTATGTAAGCCTACAAAAACTAATTAATTAATTTCCCATAATAAAAAAGATATGGGTAAAATAAGAAATTTTGATTTTTAAGTTTTTTCAGGATATTTCAGCAACGACTGAAAATATTCAAAATGAAAAATCAAATTCTTATTAAGCATCAAATTGTGCAACTTTTCTCTAATTTAACCGACCCTGTATCTCTTGCCGTTTCCGAAATCCCCATGTAGTTACTATTATCTGGGACACCCGGTATACCAGATGCATGAGTAATCACACAGTGTGATTTAAAAAAATACTCCATAAGATAGGTAATAATTTAATATAAAAATTTGGCAGCAAATGCCATAGGTACTTAACTATCACTCCATTTCGCACGCAAAAACGAATTTTCAAAAGTTAAGATTAGCACTTGAATAGGAGTCTATTATACCTAGAATAGACTGGATATACCTATATACTTAAAATTGACGCCCGTGCTCTAGAGATTCGAGCATTGGAGTTTAAAAAAATTGAAAATAAAGAGTGAAAAATTTTCTGTTTGCGATTCGTTAAAAAGTTTTGTTGAAAAGAGCAAAAATTTAACATTTCAACAAAATTTTAATCTTTGTAGAATATCATCGTCTATTAATGTCACAGCAGCGTGAACACGAGCTATTACATTTTCTTTGTTAAAAACTGGATCACGATAAACTTTTTCTTTTCCAGAAAAAGTAATCCAGGGGATTCAAATCTGGCGATCTGGGAGGCCATGGTACGGGTCCACCTCTTCCGATCCACCTCTCTGGGAAATTTTAATTCAAGAAATTTCTCACTTGTAACCCATAATGTGCCGGTGCACCATCATGCTGGAACCAACAGTTTAATCGGAACACCACTGGAACTTCATCAAGCAATGGTAGTGGTAAATTCTCATGCAAAAAGTGTAGATATAGGGCGGAATTAAACCGGTAAATCTTAAATGTTAAATTTTTGCTCTTTTCAACAATAACTTTTTAACGAAGCGCAAACGGAAAATTTTTCACTCTGTGTTTTTTTTAGCTCCATTAATCGAATTTCAAGAGCACGGGCAACAATTTTGAGACACTGTATAGATCCATTTTTTCTTTTTTTTTTTCTTTGATACACCATGCAACCGGCCGAGCTTCGGAAGGCACGGTAAAGGGGACGAGGTATTGGAAAAAAGAGAGAAATCTGGAAAAAGTTTCCAATTTCAGATGTAATTTTCGTTGTTTTCATTTCGTTGTTGATTTATTTTCATAATTTATTTTGTTACCTATTATAATAGTATTCATAATTATTAAGTCATAAATTGAAAACTTTTTCCAACAGACTTAAAAAAATGTAAGTGCAGCAACAGACGCATGCGGAAAATGAATCTCCGCAATAAAAAAATTTAATTAAGTAATTTTTAATTAAAAATTGTCATGCCAGGATATGAGACAACACAACCTATGTTGTGTCTGTTCTACATTATATTGTATCAAATATACATTTTATTAAGAAAAACACTTAAAAAATCTTCTACTAAGGCTTTTTAAGAGCCTAGCCTACTACTTACAGGTGTCCCAGGATAAGCGAATTTATTAAGTATATGAATGACAAAAAATATTCGAGTTGAAATTGATCATTTGCGGTCCAGGCCTGCTTGATTAGATAATAAATTTTATCTTATTTTCATGTTTAATAAATCAAGCATGCCTTGACAGGAGCGCATTCTTTTTGTTTTCTGTGTAGGTAAAGTACCTCTTCTGCATGAAATCTCGAAAAATTTTATTGTAAAAAGTTGCTCAGAACTCAAAATTATGGATGCATGTCGAATTTCATAACCATCAGCCTACATTATTCATTTTTTTCACTTTTCTTGCAATATTTGCAAAATTTTCCATTTTTTTTTTTTTGAATTTTGTAATTATTCATTAGGAATTCAATTTTGTAATTATTATTAGGAAATACCTTGAATGCTTTAGTAATATTGACGTTAGCGTTTTCTACAATCTGTGTCCCAAAAAAAGTGTTTTCTATATAAAGGGTTATGCAAATTTCATGGTGCCAGTATTGGGATATCCCAAACCATAAGAGATACAGGGTTGCTTAAATTAGAGAAAAGCTGCGCTATTTTGTGGCCATCTCGAATCCGTCAAAACATGCAAGATATCTGTGACCGTTCCTGAAATATCCTGAAAAAAACTGAAAATGGGAGAAATCTTATTTTTGTCATATCTTTGTTACAATTGGAAATTAATAAATAATTTTTCGTAGACTTACATAAGCAGTTATGAGCTATTCATCTGACGTTTCAAAAAATTTCAAAGCCCACTAGATCTTAGAGTTTTCATAGTCAACTTTCGTTTTTCTTATGGCCGCCATATTATTTTTTTATGTCGTCCGATAAGAAAAAACTAATGGAAACCAAAAATTAATAAACATCAGAAAAAAAAATTGGAGAATTTTTCTTCTTCTTTTTTCAAAGAAAAATTGAAAATTTTTCGCTGAAATAGGTCAATATGAAGTCATACTGCTTGCCTTATAGTTTTTTAATTTCTCTATGATATTCGGTCTGAAAAATTGTCTTTTTTTAGTGAAAAAAAGAACAAAAAATTTTTTAAATTATTTTTCGAAGTTTATTAATTTTTGGTTTCCATTATTTTTTTTCTTATCGAACGACATAAAAAAATAATATGGCGGCCATAAGAAAACCGAAAGTTGACTATGAAAACTCTGGGATCTAGTGGGCTTTGAAATTTTTTGAAACGTCAGATGAATAGCTCATAACTGCTTATGTAAACCTACGAAAAATTATTTATTAATTTCCAATTGTAAGAAAGATATGGCAAAAATAAGATTTCTCGATTTTTCAGTTTTTTCAGGATATTTCAGGAACGGTCACAGATATCTGGCATGTTTTGACGGATTCGAGATGGCCACAAAATAGCGCAGCTTTTCTCTAATTTAAGCAACCCTGTATCTCTTATGGTTTAGGATATCCCAATACTGCCACCATGTAATTTGCATAACCCTGTATAGCCTTGCAAACTCAAGTTTTAATTTACTCTTAAGCCTTTTTGTGCAGAGCGTAGGTAGGTATGTATATATAATTTTTAGAGGTTTTTTAGTTATTAATAATGCCTAGTAAATCAAAGTTCTTCAAATGTAAAATGTTAAAAACATTCCAAAATGCATAATTTTGAATTTTAAGCAACTTTTTCCAATAAATTTTTCCAATACCTATTTAGTGCAAAAGAGGTAGGTACTTTACCTTGACGGAAAACAAAAAGACTTTACCAAGATGCCCTCTGCTCCTGTCAAAGCATGCTTGATGGGTTAAAATGATAATATGGTAAAATTATTGTCTATTAATTATTATCTAAGCAAGCAGGCTTGGACCTCAAATTGTCAAATTTCAACTATATTTTTTTGGGATTTATACCTAAAAATTCTGTTATCCTGGAACACACCGATGCTATACTTTTAGTTTTAAAAATTGTGTTCAATAAGTCAAGTTAGCCACGCTTCGGCCAGCCACATCTTCGGCCCGGGAGGGGGACTTCGAATGATTTTCAGTTTTTTCTTTCGTTTTTTACGGTTTTATTGAAAAATATTTGATTTGATATAAAATTATCGTAAACTGGAAAAATCGTAATTCTTGAAACGAATTCGAAATCCTAAAATTCATCATAATGACCAGCCAATAAGGACTTAAAAATTTGAAAAAATCATTTTTGCAGAAATTTTGTTGAAAAATGTGCAACATTTTATAATAATGGAAAAATCGTAATTCTTGAAACGAATTCGAAATCCTAAAATTCATCATAATGACCAGCCAATAAGGACTTAAAAATTTGAAAAAATCATTTTTGCAGAAATTTTGTTGAAAAATGTGCAACATTTTATAATAATGGACAGCAACGCTCTCGGTCATGGGCTTAATAAGTATGTACCTAAAAAAAATATTTTTGCTGAAATTTGGTTGAAAAATTGCCATTTTGTAATAATGGCCAGCCCACGCTTTCGGCCACGACTCGATAAACTGAAAATATCTTTTTTGCTGTAATTTTGCTCAAAAAAATCCAAAAATTCATCATAATGACCGGCCCACGGACTTAAGAATTTAAAAAAATTTAAAAAAAAAAAGAGAAAAGTCCGACATTTTATAATAATGGCCAGCCACGATTTCGGCCATGAGCTTAATAGACTGAAAAAATCATCTCTGCTGAAATTTTTGAGAAAAGAGTCCGACGTTTTATAATAATGGCCAGCTACTTACGCTTTCGTTGACGGCCTTTATAAGCTGAAAAAAATTCTTGAAATTGCTGGAAAAGGTCCGACATTTATAATAATGACCAGCCACGCTTTAGGCAACAACTTAATAAACTGAAAATATCATTTTTCTGTAATTTGGCTCAAAAGAGTAGGTACGGCGAGGACAAAAAACTGAAAAAAATTTTTTGCTGAAAATGTGCTGAAAAAGCCTGAAGTTTTGTTAGTAAACTAAAAAAATAATTTTTGCTGAAAGTTTGTTGAAAGAAGTCCCACATTTTATAATAATGGCTATACAGGGTGGGCCACGGTATACGAAACGGAAGATTATGGCCGTGTCTCTGGATTTTAGGATCTTTTTATTTTTGGAGTGGATAGAGACCCGGCAGAGGTACGTTTTAAAATTATATTCATAATGTACAGGGTGTCCCAAAAGCATACAACATATCAAAGTTATGTTTTTTTAAATGGAATGCTCCTATGTTATTGCATTTTTAGATTGTCTGAAAAAAGAAAATAAGATTGGCTTTTACAGTCGGTGTTTAAATTCAGAAGTTTTTGAGTTATAAACAAGTGAAAATCGTCAAGGCCCTGTACAACGAAAACGACTGAAGATAGAGAAAAACGGCTTACATGTCCCTATTTTAACTTTTTATGTACTATCCTATGGTATAGAAACATTTGTGCTTTCTTTGATTTTTTTATTTCGCGACGCGTGGAGAAATCTCAGAATTTTTCAAATTTTTTATCACCCTGTATAAACATTTCATCTACATCGTAGGATAGTACTTGAAAAGTTAAAATAGGGACATGTAAGCCGTTTTTCTCTATCTTCAGCCGTTTTCGTTTTACAGGGGCATGAACTTGAAAAATGACGATTTTCACTTGTTTATAACTCAAAAACTTCTGAATTTAAGCACCAACTGTAAAAGCCGATCTTATTTTCTTCTTATTTTCTCTTTTCAGACAATCTAAAAATGCAATAACATAGGAGCATTCCATTTAAAAAAACATAACTTTGATATGTTTCATGCTTTTGGGACAACTGTACATTATGAATATAATTTTAAAACGTACCTCTGCCGGGTCTCTATCCACTATAAAAATAAAAAGATCCAAAAATCCAGAGACACGGCCATAATCTTCCGTTTCGTATACCGTGGCCCACCCTGTATAGCCAGGCTTTCGGCCATGGGTTTAAAATATTGAAAACAATCATCTCTGCTGAAATTTTTCAGAAAAGAGTCCGAAATTTTATAGTAAATGGCCAGCCACGCTTTCGGCCATGGACTTAATTAAAATATTGAAAAACGAAACATCTTACTAAAAATTTGATGAAAAGGCGGGCCCGAAATGTTATAATATTATTATCAACAAAAACAAACCAAACATTTTCCGTTAAAGCCGTAGGTACCTTTGTTGGACATTAAACAAAATTCCTCTGCCTGACCGAAAGCGTGGCTGGCCGATGCGTGGCTAACTTGACTTGGGTAAATTGTGACAATAATTTATTGTTCGAGATATTTACAGTATGCCACTTGCCAGATTGTCTAGATTTCCGGGATAATCTCAACTCTCGATTTTTTTACGAAGCTCTACGTGGTGCGGCGATCTCCCGTGCCCACCCGAAGCTCGTTTAAAAAAAATTATATACCTGAGAGATTGTAGGTAAAATACAATACTATCTAAGTTTTCTTAAAAAAAAGTGAGTTGTTTTTTGACAAGAGGACAACAAAATGAAATATACAAAAATATCTCCGAAAATGCGAACGAATCAAGAATTTCGGATTATTAGAAAAAAATCGAGGGAGAACTCTCGGATGATGCAGCTTAGAGTTGGGGATACTTAATTAACCCCCCCCCCCCCCCCGGCCACTTGGTTGGATAAATATTACATTCCATTACATACCTTCACTAAAGAGACCTAAATATATTCCCCATCTCCTGGGATGTGTCTACTGCCGTTTCCAAAAATTTCAAAAATATCCCCATCCCAATTTCCCCATGCAGAAACGTTGGTTATCTAATAAAGAACACAAAAAAAAACTTAATTTTTATGTTTCCAGGACTGTTGAGAATTTATTTCTGGGAAGAAGAAATTACCTTTTGGTCGGTCATATTACTTTCGAACACACTGTACATATCTATACCCACAAAATAATAACAAAACAAGATTAAACAAATTGATACAATAATAAAATCATAACAATTAGGTACTGCAATCCAATTATTGAAAAACAAAAACATTTTCTGAACGACACAACCCTCTAATGGTATGGTAAAGACAGAGACATCGATGTTTCACTGGTTATTTCCAGTTCATCAGTCTGACTTATCACCACCACCAGAGAAAGTGTGCCTAAAGAAATCTAAATAACATGAGTTGATTGATTTGTCGGAAACATTTAACTGGAAATAACCAGTGAAACATCGATGTCTCTGTTTTTACCATACTTAATATTTACTTTTTACCATAATTAGGGTGGTGTCTTTCAGAAAACGTTATTGTTTTTTAAGACAAGATGGGTTTAATTAATACTCACCCTGCTTTCAAATCTTGCAAGTTCTTCAAAATCCGGGCTTGAGATGTAAGACTGAAATCTTTACTGAAGTTCATGACATCTTTGAATTTTTGGAAGCTTGAGTGGACCTCTGAAACTTTTCAAGCAAAATTTAATTCAAGATCCAACACAAAGATTCTCGGATTTAGACTCTGCTTATGTAAGTACTTAAACCGCTTGAGAGCTCCTTATGAAAACAACTTTGATTTTAAATGAATGGAAAGGAGTCCCAAATCAAAATTATTGTTTTAGTTTTAGTGAAGCTGAAGACTAAGGAAAAACTGTACGTATATCTATGCTTCACGCTTCACCATGATTTTAGCATCTCATAACATAATGTATTGTGTCCTGTACCTAATTGTGAAATCATATCATTTCTAGTCCATTAATAAAATAACTTTTTAGTGAAAACTAAACAAGTACTTATTTGTATTATTATTATTCAAACATGATTAATTGTACCTAAGTATCTACCTACTTCTTAAAGAATGTTAGAAAAAATCACACAAATGGCATGAAACAATTCTTATATTCACAATATTTTTTAATATAATTAAATAAAATAGCAGCTATAATTATTGCATAACAAGGCGTTTAATTCCACTAAAAACAATGTTTTAAATAAACATAATAATATTATCTATATTATCTTATTTTCTCTCAATTAATTAATGCACTAATTAGGAAGGAATGTATGTATAAACAGAGCTTATACCTATCTATCAAATCGTTAACTGCTATAAAGGGTTGTTTTTGTTTTTTCTGAATTCTTGCATCTTTAATGAGCAAAAAGCTAAACCTGAACAACAAAGAATATGATCATCACATAATGAACATTATGCACAATTTACAGCAGAAAAATCAACTCTAGCAGCAGTGAATTTGTGAATCACCTAATAACCATTCCGAATCATCAAGTCACTATAAATGACTCCTTAGAGCCCTAATGAACCTTTCAATTTGCCACAACAGATTACAAAATCCAATTAATTATTCATATTTTTATACCAGGTGATTTTTAGAAACTTGTCACCCTCCGAATTCATTGAAGTGTGATCTGAAGATGAAAGATCCGAAACAGGTCAATTTTATAATTTCATTTACTTTCTATTGATGTAAAAAATTTTATACACGGTGTTCCTTGGCTCAGTAATGATGACATTGTGTATTTTTTTAAATATTATTACATTTTATTGAGATTGCCTGAGAAAGTCCAGTAAGAATAGTTTTCATAGTTGCAGTGTAAATTGAGTGAGTTATGAGTTATAAACAAATGAAAATCGCAATTTTTCATTTTGAAAGTAAGGACCTACTCGTACATAGGAAATGGCTCCAAATATAGGAAAACGGCTTAAATGTACTATCTTAACTTTTCAAGTGTTATCTGACAGCGTATTTGAAATTTTTATACTGGGTGATTAAAAATCTGATAATTTGTATCGCCCTGTATTAAAATTTAAAATAGGATACCATGTTTTCCGAAATTTGGAGCCTCTCCTATTTACAATGCTTTCAAAATGAAAAATTGCGATTTTTATTTGTTTATAACTCATAAACTGCCTACTCAATTTAAGCTGCAACTGTAAAAACCATTCTTACTGGATTTTCTCAGGAAATATGAAAATACAAAACTATACAGGTGTCCTATTTAAAAAAAAATATTACCACAATGGTGGGGGTAACAATTTAAATTGAGGCTTAAAAAATGCCAAATAAAAATTTGAAGTTGAGGCTTTTTTTTCAAAAATATTTTTTTCTGAATAGTGAATTTTATTCCATAAGTGCGTTCCATACTGTATGTTCAGCTGCACATTTTAGGCGGTATTTAATTTACCAGGATATTTATAAAACATTTTTTTATTTTTTATAAATCTATAAAGTGTATACATAAAATTAAATTATACATCCACTGATTCAGTTACCTATCGCAATTTTAAGCCCACAAGATAACAGGACATCTGAAACAACGATACTATTAGAATGATATTGGATAATTTCACATACGGAGCAATGACACAATAATCTTTGGAAAAATATATTTCTGTTTTGACTAAATGCATGATAGTAATTTTTCTGGACATATAGATTCAGTGAATTTCTACCTTTTGCGAAACGTTCTTACTATGAATTTATCTTAGATCCAAAAATCATCCCAAAAACCTAATTTAGATCGATATTCATCAGTAACTAAAACAGAAAGGATGGCTATGTATTTCATTCTGACATGAAATGTATATGTTTTTTTTATCATAAGAGACCGCATCGGCCATTTAAATACAAGGGGTTTATAGTAGGATTAACTTTAAAAAGTCAGATGTGACGTGACACTAACCGTCCGAATTAATATTTTCAATTTCACCAGAAAATGTCAAACAGTTAATTGTCAAGTTGTGAACGAGCGTAAATTTTTGAAGGAATCATTCAAACAATGAATTGAAGCGCTTACGTCAGTTTGAGAGCCACTGACAACTACAGAAAATTTATCCACGTAATGACACTCTATCCTCTGTGTTGTGCATTTAATTCTCATTCAAAACCAATGTTGACGTATACTTATTTATGCGGGATGGAGTGTTTAGACAAACTTGACGGTATCTATGAGAACCAGTATATGAAACAAAATAAATCGAACTATCAAAAGGATGTGTATTCTTAATCGATACGTATGACTTTTTAGACTTTATTGGACTATATAAATAAAGGTGAAAAGGAACTGTTGGTGATTCTCAAATATCAATCATAGTAGATTCAATACCATATTTAACATCACCATAATGTTAATGGATAAGAAAAAATTTATTTATTTGCTTAAGCAAGTTTTATTTTCTATACCTACCTAATAGAATTTTTTGCTGTGTACTGTTGCAACCTACAAAAAGCAGATAGCTGTGTAGTTGAGTCATTTATCTCTCGCAACTTCTTGTCATGTTGAACAAGTGTTACTACTGTTATTATTGTGGTTATCAAAACTTATACTCCATCCTCCAAAACTGTTTTTCAACTCTTATTGAATAATATTCCAATTATTAGAGTTTTTTGGATGAATTATGAAGGTTATTATTCGTAGGTGTTGAATTATAGTTCATAATACCCGCTCGTGGACCTAATAATAGCTGTAAATTTGTTAAGCAGAGGAAAGCTGTTAATAGGAACGATAAGTGACAGTTCTCAGAATCCACGCATGCAGAGTCGGTACTTGGTACTAGAAATTGTAAAATAAACAAAAATATTTTGATTAAAATTTGTTTTTTTTTTAATAAAAGAGTAGAAAAAGCATAGTATTACATTCGCGATTATGACCATTATTCACTTGATGATGACACTGCCACTCGCTTAATAATATACTATACTATAACCTTTTCAAACAGATGGTACCTGGCATTCTGCACCGTTTCTTTTTTCATAGAAGTAGTAAAGTGAATTTGTTTTGTGTTAAATATAATACGACTTTTAAATGTTGAATTGTGAATAAATGTCTGAATCACTTGATTTTTTCATGGCAGAGCATTTAATATAATATGTAATATCATTTCAAACAACCTGCTTCTTTTCTACCTTGTGTGATTGAAGTTATTGTAGAGATTCTTGAATGCAGAACTAGTCCAGGGCCATTTTTATACTAAATAATTATGTTTTCTAGCCTATCTTCTGTATTTAAAATAAATATCATTCGCTGGATATATCAGAGTAGTATAGAAGATAGTTAGAAAAAAAAAAACGTCTAACAATTGTCTAACAAAAAATTCATCTAACAATTTATTGTCAGAAGATTGACTTGATTCAGATGGCTCAACTCTGACAAATAAAAGAGTAGATATTCTAGGACAAAAAGTAAAATTCTAGATGACATTAGAACTGCTATATTTAGAAACAAAATAAAAAATATATAAAAATTTATGTTTACAAAATAAATACAAATTTTGACAAAAAAACGAGTATTAGAAAAATCAATAAGCATATTAATTATACTTTTTTTATGGATAAATAAATTATTATTGTACCTATAGTCATATTTTGTAATATGAATAATAAGTAAAAAAAAAAAAACACTATCTATATAAGTAGTATGCAAATTCCAAAAACTGTATAATACAAAAATTTTTCTATTAGTCAATGTATGTGGAAGGAATGTTGAAAAACTTACAATTCAAATAAATATGGTTTTCTATGGCTTCTCAATCCTCGAAATAATTTTAATAATGGTAACAGATAGTAAAATATGAAATGTCTCAACAACACCGTGCGTGATATTTTGAAAGTCCTTTGCATCAGAAATATCACAACGAAACCTTCATATGCCAAAATATCAACATGATGATTTTTCACTCCGTTCAATATCTTCTAAAAATAAGTCGTAGTAGATAAATATAAAAAATAGTTCTTAGTGAAGCGTTAAGTTAAAACAGCACTGTCAACTCGTCAGCTAATGAGGAATCGTCTCCACTTGAATGACAAGCGGCAATGGGTGTTTCGATTTGAGCCACTCGGGTGAGAAATGGAAGTTAATAAGGTATCGAATTCAAGTTTGGAAACTGAACACTAGATCACAAAACACTCGGAAGCAATCATTCCGCCCTCCTCGGTTTACGTTTCTTCGTGGACCTGGGACTGCTTGGATTGCTCTGGGGCTTGCTCTCCTCAGTTTCGGATCCTGAACGTTCCAAATTAATATCATCTATGAGGTCGTCTTTGATCTCATCATCATCCTAAAAAAAGTTTGAAATTCAAACAGGAACTCGTTAAATTCAAATCAACACCCACCAATTCATCATCGCTGCACTTTTCTTTTTTCGTGACACCCTTCACTGTTTTTAATGCGATTTTCTTTGGAGGATAAATAAAGTCAATGAAGCAAACCAAAACCTAAAATTTATAATGTGCTGATTACAAGACTCTTCAACTGACATATCATTCAGAAGTGAACTCACCAATCCGAGAACGGCACCAGAGATAATGGTTGCAATTGCGAATATTAAATATGATCCCCAAGTTGGAAGACCAAAATCTTCCATAAGCCTGTTGTGAATTTGCTGCAATAAAAGGTAAATGCACCATTTAGAATGTTAAATTTTTTCAATGAACTATTATTAATAACGATCAATCAATGTAATTAATGATAATTAATTATATGAACAAATACTAACCCTCAAAGCTTGTGACAGTTTGAAGAAAGTGGATACCACAGTCATCTGAAGGGAATTTGGTGTCTTCCAACTAGGAACTGGATCTACTTGTTGCCATTTCTTTTCTTGTACAAAAGATATAAAGGCACTCTTGTCTCTTGTTCCTTTATATTGACGGAACTCACCACTTCGTACACTGAAACAAAAATTAATCAATAGAATCTTTATTACTCTTTTTAGAAAGTTAAAACTTTACATTTTATATTTTTTTATTTTAATCATTAACAGCCAGTATTCTACAGCCTCATTAAACTAACAGGCAGATTTCTAATACCATTTTTAAAGCTAATTCAACGTCAAATAACTTTTATTAACAATTTTGTAAACCATTTCATACCAAGAATCAATAAATTGCTATATTTTCCACCTACGGTCTATACTTTTTCTAAAAATGGCCCCAGAAATCTGCCCGTCAACTTAATGAGCCTTTATAATATTATAATATACAATTTTCATCAATTTATTTATAATATTGGATGTTAATTAATTAAAGTCATTGATTCTACTCAAAAAGGGAATAAAAAACCCACAATTCTGTAATTTCAAAAACATGAAAAATATACAGGCTGGCCACCGGCTATATCTCGGAAACTAATGGGCCTATAACCTCAAAATAAAAAATTTCCAGACATAAGTGATCAAGAGAAATTCAATGAAAATATTTTCAAGATGGCCGCACTTCCGCAAATACCGGAAGTTGACACCTACTTCGTTATTTTAACGGAAACACCCTGTAAAACTTTATATTTTTTAAATGTCTGAAGAAATCTAATACAGGTGGTTTTCACCATTGGAATTTAGATTGAGCGGTTTATGAGTTATAAACAAGTGAAAATCGAAAATTTTCAACTTCAAAGCAGTGTAGAACTAGAACGGCTCAAGATATCTAAAAACGGTTTACATGTCCCTATCTTAACTTTTCACATAGTATCCTACTATGTGGTTTAAATTTTAATACAGGGTGATGAAAAATCGGATAATTTTCATCACCCTGTATCAAAATTTACTCCACATACTGGGATAAAGCGTGAAAAGTTAGGATAGGGACATGTAAACCGTTTTTGGATATCTTGAGCCGTTCTAGTTCTAGACTGCTTTGAAGTTGAAAATTTTCGATTTTCACTTGTTTATAACTCATAAACCGCTCAATCTAAATTCCAATGGTGAAAACCACCTGTATTCGATTTTTTCAGACATTTAAAAAATATAATAATATACAGGGTGTTCCTGTTAAAATAACGAAGTAGGTGTCAACTTCCTGTATTTCCGGCCATCTTGAAGCGCGGCCATCTTGAAAATATTTTCATTGAATTTCCCATGATCACTTATGTCTGGAAATTTTTTATTTTGAGGTTCTAGGCCCATTAGTTTCCGAGATATAGCCGGTGGCCAGCCTTAAGCAGACACCCTGTATACTATTTAATAAAAAAAATACTAAATACTGAACTCTTGTAAAAAAACACACATGCACATGAAAGCCTACCACAAAAAATAAAATAAATCAATTCCTATTATTAGTTTTTTTTTATTAATATAGTCTGTGTTCTGTGGTGCCTTATATGTTGTTAAAAATGATGTACTTACAACCAAATTCAATTACAGAGAAATTAAATCACAAAATGATTAGGTAGGTAAGTTATGAAATTTTTTCATGGTTCGACATACAGGTTGTTTCAAAACTCCACCATCATATTTATAGAGTATAATATTCCTCATTCAAAAATAAAAGGTAAAGTTTAATATCATGAACATTGGCCTAAAAAATGCTTCTTAAAGAAGCTAGCTGTTCCTACAGCAACAACTCTTATCAACACCGAGTCTGTTCAATATCACCAGAGCTAAATTTATAATAAATAATTTTAATAATTAATAATAAATTTTCCATTTTATGCAAGAGCGTAACCTGATGTTTGCACACAAAGTTTTATTGCTGTAACTTCAAGGGTTCGGCAGATATAAAACAAAAATGATATGTTGACCTTGACCCTTAGGAATTAGGTCAATAGTCATATGAATTTTTTGTTTTATTTTTGAACGAGAAAGATAACCTAGATTTGTCAGTGGAGTTCCAAAACACCCTGTATTTCACGGACCCCTTTTACCATTATTTACTTACACTTTATCGCTCATAATTCAAAGATCGTTATACAGAGTGTTAAGAAAATGACGGATAAACTCTTCAGTACATTGTAGGGGACACTCAGTAAAGTACGGGAAAAATAATTTAAAAAAATCCAGAGCTACATTTAAAAAGATATAAGCAAAATATTGAGCAATAAATTTGGCAATCAAAACCGTTGTTGCCAAATGCTTTTTTTTTCAGCACCTTAGAAAATAAAGAAAATTCCTATTAAATTTTCCAAGCCAGTAATACATCTTAAGCAATTTTTTTAATTGATACCGATTAAATTACCCTTTTTATATCTGTAAAATCATCTAGTTTTTGCAAATACCGAAAAACAAAGATAGTAAAATGTTAACTTTGGCATTTTTTATCTCACCAAATTGAAGACCAGAATTTTTTAAATTATTTTTCCCGTACTCTACTGAGTGTCACCTACAATGTACTGAAGAGTTTATCCGTCATTTTCTTAACACCCTGTATTTAGTCAAAAAACATGATAACAAAAAATGTTCATTGCTTTGTTGCCTACATTTTTTGTTTTAAACTTTTTTCATATCTCCAACAATAAAGATATTATAGGCAAAAAACTGAAATGGGTTACCATTTTCGAAGATGACGGCCCTAGCACCCTAGCACAGTTTTAATTTAGGGGATTTTTAGAAACTTTTTGGGTCAAAACTTATTTCATCTTACTTTTTATGGATCCAATTAAATTTAATGGATTACACACAGAACACATCAGTAAGCAGTTAAAATTTTGTTGACAAGTAAATAGTCAATCAAACTGTAAATAATCTAAAGGTGCGTTTTCACCAAGCGCGCAAAACGTTTGCAATTGTTAGCAAATGTTTGCAATCACAAAATTTGTTTGGTGGAGACGAAAATGACGCGCATTCGCCAACATTTGCAATCATTTGTCCGTGTTCCGAGCGTTGTCGGTACATCAAAGGGATTTGTTGCTTGTGCGTGCGCGAAGTATTTTCAGTGTAGACGGGCAGCGAGTGTCGTCGAGTGTGTAGAGGGCAGGAATCGTCGAATGACATGCGGCAAAATTTTTTAAATAGTTCACTCCTATTGCTTATTTGTAAGTCAGTTAGCAGTTGGATTGACTGCTTCAAAAAATGGGATGTCCAAAATCTACGAGTTCTCTTTTTATTATTCTCTTTTTCAATTAAAACAGTCATAGGTAATTATTATGAAAGATGCGGCACTAACAATACGTTTTCTTTTCGGAGCCATTTTTGCTCGGAACATGAACAAATGATTGCTAATAACGTACCAGGTGTCTGTGAATATTCAGTGGAGACACTTTAATTGCAAACATTTGGAAACATTCGCAAACATTTGCGAACGTTTGCTAACAATGATTTTTTGGTGAAAACGCACCTTAAGAGTCATTTTTCATCACCCGGTAGAACATTAAAATCAAGTCTAAATAAATAATTTATGACCGAAAAAAAAACGACAAGGTGAGGAATGTACTTAGGTAAGGAATTCTCCAGTTTAATGAGTAATGTGCACATAAAGCTACTTTTTTGAAGCAGCATTTTTGAAGTAAACAACACTGAATGAAATAATGAGCACATTTCCCTAGTATGATATAGATAGAGAACTCCACTTTTATTATAGAGATAATTGACAAAAACTATAAAACTTCACAATGTGTAATAATAATAAAACTTGTAATAAAAGTTTTATCTATGTCTCATGTTATTATACTATTTTTTCTCAATAATAATTATTCTGGTTCCTTAGTAATATTGTCCAGATAGACTTCTAATATTAAATACTAATCACTGATAAAGGACGGAGGTGTAAAAATATAATATAATATTGATGTGATTTAAATGGGTTAATACAGAGTCTTAGTAAAACCACATTGACAATATTCCAATTATTAAAATCAACATTAATTGAATGTCAATTAAATATCCCAGTTTTAAAACTACATCTTGATTATTACAACATTTAATATTATCTGTTACTCATTGATCTTTAATTATAGCTTGTTAAATGCAGGCAGATGTTTGGCTGATGATTTATCTAATAGGCATGCAGAAATCAATAGGACCTATTTTCTTGCTAAAATATCCGGGAACATGTTCTCCCTGACATAAATACTTGCCAAACACCCAAGAGAGGAGAGGTAGTTTTGCACTGAATATATGCCCGGAGTTGCTCTAGTGGTTAATGGCAACATCATTAATGGCAAGATTCTTGACTGCTGGAAGACAAGTCAAGAAATTGTATTTTGTACTGCAGTATAATATTTTCTGAATTTTATAGCTAAAGGATCATGATCTATGCTATGGCATGAAATAAAACTTCATTTTATCAGCGTTTTTATCAGAATACACCACCGTTAATTACCAAGTAAAACAGAAGAGAACTTTTCCGAAAAACTGATTACAATGGATTTATATCAAGTAATATGGTTCCTTTCAAGTAATAAATAATAATAGTTGTTGGAGACAATCCAGATATCAGATCCAGTGAACTGAATCAAAGGTGAAGAAATACAGGGAAAATAAAATTATTTATCTCAATCTCTAATCTCAATATTTAACAACTACATAAAACAATATACAATGTCTGTCTACATAAGTTGGAGTTAAATGGAAAACTGTTTTACTATTCATTTTAATGAAAAAGATATAGAAAGGATGTGCATGACCTAGCAAAATAGACATTTTAAATTATTGCAGCCATATTATAAGGGAGTGTCAAAAAAACATGCTTTATGTACCTTTATTTTCGACAATATCAAAAATTGTTGTAAATAAAGTTAACAAAATAATAAAACAGCAAGAATATTAAAATATTCAATTATATCTAGTTGCATAAAAAAATCATAAAAACTAAAACAAGGCTGATCTCATAACAAAATCATATCTCTTTGCTAAAACACATAAATTTGATAAATTGGATATTTGAATATTGTTTTAAATTCGGAGCAAACTTTTTTCATAACAATCATTTTTGATATTGTAAAATATAAAGGTACTTTACTCTTTGGAAAGATTCAAGTTTCTTGACACACCTTGTACACGAATGCAAAAATTTGATTTCTGATTATTTCATTTCAGGTTTGACACCTTAGCCACCTTTGTTCCTGAAATAATAAAAAACAAGTTTTCCATCTTAATTCCCATCTACTAGGGATTGCAATACCGGTATACCGGAATACCAAACACCGGTATTTTTCCAGAAAATCCAATACCGAAATGCCGGTATTTATATCCGGAAAATACCGGTATTTGGGTATTTCCGACGCACAATTTCCTTACAATTCCACCGACTAGTGTACAGTCTGAGAGGGCATTTTCGGCAGCAGGAGCAGTTTGTACAAAAATACGTTCTAATCTTAACGATGACACCATCGATGCATTATGTTTTTTGAAATCACATTTTTTAAACAATGTATAAGCAATGTCTAATTAATTAGTAACAACAAATGTTTAATTTTGAAGTCCATGAAAGTCAAGCATACAATAATATTAGGTATATTTTTTTAAAAACCTGAATACGGAATTTTCTTTTTAATTTTTAAATTTATGTTTGTTTTACTTTTAGTTTGTTGTTGTTATCTTATTTCATGACTTAGTAATTGTTAAGAAAAGAGATAGTTATTGTTTTGTTTTATAAATAAACATCCATAATTTGATTAATTGTACTGAAATTCGAATTTTGCATTTCTTCAAAATAACCGGTATAATATCGGTATACCGGTATTATTACAAATAAATACCGAAATACCGGTATTCTGATTATCCTTCGGTATTGCAATCCCTACCATCTACACAGACACAAAATGTGAATGTATAATACAATGTACAATGTACATACAATACATACATATTATATGTAATATAAAACTTTTCCATAAAAATGTTTCTGGCAGTTTTATTTCCAAGAAAATGATTAAAATAAATCGCTTGTTAGACATTTTGAAGATTTAGATGACAAGCCAACGAAAGATTGACGTTCCCTACAATTAAATTGACATTTTAAATCAATGCTGTTTACAGTACTAGCTGCTTGGGCAATAGTAACAGTTACTATTGCCCATATAAGTTACTTATAGCGGCAATTTTCAATGGAAGCTGTACTGCCGTGCTTAATCGAAATAACGTATCTTCAAGAAGCTATGAAATGAGAAAATGGCTGACAACAATATGGTAATTTATGTTAGCTTATAATTTGGTTAATAATTATTATTAAACCAAGCGGTTTTTCTCAATGAACTACAATACATTTATACTTTCAATGTATAATAAAATAATTTCTTTAATATTAGTAGAAAGTATAAAACTTTAAAAGATACGGCTTTAACTTTTACCAAATATAGAAACGTTTCTTAGTAAAATCACCGTATCTCAAATTATTGACTCTGACGGCATTTATTTCTATTAAATGCTCTAATTTCGTTTACTAGAATTGACGTATCTAAACAATAATGCTAGAAATATTGCAATGTTTCTACCGTCTATGACGAGGTAGCTAAAATGTTTCGATTCTTAGCGATTTTGTCGTATTTTAAATATCAAGAACTAAAGACCATATAAATAAAGTGTGGAATTACTTAGGGGAAATAACGTATCTTTTAAGATACGGCATTTTTCACTAACATTTCTGTGCAGGTACGGTATTTTTATTATATTCATTCTAGATACGGTACATTTACCAAGTAATATAGGGCAGATCAAGCCTTATAATACGATAGGGTTAAAATAAAATCATGATTTTTAGGCATTTCTAATGAAGATACGTTTTTAGCATGAAATCACACCACAAAACCCTTAGAACACCTGAACTCATTTTTTGGAAAATTTAAAGATACAGCATTTTGATTAAGCACGGCAGTGTACCTGTACGTATTATTTTAAAGAGTATTTGCTCATTTGTCTAAAATTACCACAATTACCATCTCTAACCTGAATAATTAGCTCTTAATTCTTTTTAGGATTATTTTAGAAGTCAACAATAATTCAACTAAGTACACATTGCATAAACTAGCATAAATAAATACATTTTAATTTTACACAATAAAAACACCAAAGGTCAACAATTTTAATTGGAAAGCCAAAGTTTGTGCAGTTTTTCAACTTATGATCGGGGTTATTAGAAATCATTAAATTCTAATAATGTTGCTGTAGATATGTCAGAGGTTTTTCATTAAGGGTTTTTTTACAAGGATTTCCGAAGCGAATGCTTTACCAATAACAATTAATCACGTTCTCCTTCTTTACAGCAACTAATAAAATAATGTACCTACCAGTTTGAATGAGCTGTATTTTTATTTTTATCAGACCCATCAATTTTTGAAAAAAAAAATCAAAACACTTACTGGAATATCGTTGGTAAGGCAGTTACTAAAAATCGCCCGCTCAATCCTGGAGACGCAGTGACATCTACTTTGCCCACTTTTATATTCAGCTCTTCGCCGCTCTGGGCAAAATCTTTCCAAGTTGACTGGAGAGCTTTACAGGCCGGACACCAAGGGGCGTAACTGTAAATTAAAACAAAAGCTAAGAATTTGGCTAAGAACAGAATCAATTTTTTTAGGTATGGAAATGATCCGAACACAATAATTAATCAGAAGCGAGATGAAAAATATTAAATGCTCTTGGTGTTAACGAGGGACGGCGAAAATGCCACATTACCCAGTTGCTTGTACAGATGTTAAGGGCACTTTTAAAACGAAGGGTAACATTGAGCAGTGGTTTTATCAATAAATGTCATCTTGTTATGGGAAAAACGAAGTTGCTATAACCCTGCCCGTCTTGGAGGCAATTTCGCCACTATGACTAAATCCATAGACTATAAAATTGAAAAGTTTATTGTTTTAACAGGAAGATGACTAAAAACCGATCAGAACCTGAAAGCTCAAGTCACTTTACACTTCTTATCATTGCTGTATAAAATAGCCATGGATTTTGTGGCCGAATTATCTCCACAGCGGGCAGGGATATAGCAAAGCATAGAAAAAATCAATCTTCATAGGTGAAGGTGATATCTGGAGAAATTTCCGTTTATGCCCACTGAGACATTTGATGGAGCCAATTTTCATAAGGATTCTGCCGAAGTCTTTTACCTATAAATGTATCAAGTTCTAATCAACAATGTATATAAATAAAGTGCAATAAAAGAGTAGATATTTGGAGATGGAATACCTTTTTCCTTTTTGACCTTAGGGGTATAAAGTAAAATTTTAGCCCTAGTCATTGAGATAAAAAGCGACACTTTATTGCTCGAACGTGTCGAAATATTAGGTACCTACCTATGTCTCTTATCAAAAAGAATGCGAGAATTCCATGATGATGAATAAGTAAACATTGAAAAAATCATGAGGTCATTAATTAAACAATTAAAATAAACTTACAATTCTACCATCCACTCATTTTCCAGCATATCTGTCCAATTGTCTTCTGTGAAGTTTACGACTTCGCTATGAGTGTTTGGTGCTAAAGATATAAACAAAATCAGAAATGCGGCAAATAATGCGAGTTTGTTGAACGCCATGGTTGAGCACTTTGACTTTGATCACTGCAAGTGTAATTTATATTTTCATGGGCATGGAGAAACAAATACGACTAGGTTTTTACGAATAACAAAACGTATAACTCTTCACCACTTCACTTTCTTATATTTTTGGTTTAAATTATTATACTCTCATCACTCGTCGGCATTTAACCTTCCGCCTTCCAGCCCGTAGCCAAACCAAAAACCATCCCAGTCAGTGCCAAATCGCCAAATCAGCTAATCAAAATCAATCAATTGAATTTTTTTAAATGTCAATTGTTAATATTTTTGTCAATGTCTTCTATCAATCATAATCATCATGTCTCTCTCACTCACTGTCACTATATTAACAGAATTTTAATAATAACATGTCATGATTGTCATGTGACAATAAAAGTCAATGATCGCGCTCAACGAAACAAGTGTTACAGAAAATGCACTGCGCATGATTAGGTATAGATTAATTTTTTTATAAACCTCCCTTATTAAGCTTTATACATAATATACAGGGTGTCCCAATATTACATGGACATGGAGCAACCACAGATTACTGAGGTAAAAAAAGTCGCTCGGACCAAACTTATCTCTATTCCAAAATGCTTCGTTTGTCCGTTAGAGGGCTTCAAAGTCTTTTGAAAATTTTAGTTTTTTTGAAATAGCTGTTTCCAATTCGATGAAATTTGGTAGGTAAATTTCTTATTAAAAGTTCTAATTTCTGATGTACATGATAATTTGACGGAAACCCGGGAAGAGGTGAAACTACCCCTACCCTCCATTAAAATCGATCGTAATTGTTGATAGGGTAGCAGGAACGCTGTTCATGTTTTTTTGTTTGAAAGATACATCGTTTTAGCCCATTTTTGGTCTCCTACAAAAATCTGTATCTTTCCGAGGTGCTATGTGATAAAATAAATTAGTCGATGATAACAAAATTTTTATTTCATTCTTTTAATTTGAAATCAACTTTTCAATTGTCAGGTGATTATTTGATCTAATCTCATAAAAGATGTTCGATGTGGGCGCCGGTTTGGACCCTAGAAAGTTCCATCCTGCGCAAAAAAAATATTTGAACTCTTCTTGGAGCCTCGTCGTTTTGCAAATTGTTTACTGCGTTTGAAAAAAACCGTTTGCAAACACCTGAAAAAAAAACCGAACCATACTAAACATCTTTTATGAGATTAGATCAAATAAACACCTGACAATTGAAAATTTGATTTCAAATTAAAAGAATGAAATAAAATTTTGGTTAGGTACCATCGACTAATTTATTTTATCACAAGCACCTCGGAAAGATACAGATTTTTGTAGGAGACCAAAAATGGGCTAAAACGATGTATCTTTCAAACAAAAAAACATGAACAGCGTTCCTGCTACCCTATCAATAATTACGATCGATTTTAATGCAGGGTAGGGAGGGGTATAGTTTCACCCCTTCCCGGGTTTCCGTCAAATTATCATGTACATCAGAAATTAGTACTTTCAATAAGAAATTTACCTACCAAATTTCATCGAATTTGAATCAACCGACTTTGAGCTATTTCAAAAAAACTAAAATTTTCAAAAGACTTTGAAGCCCTCTAACGGACAAACGAAGCATTTTGGTATAGAGATAAGTTTGGTCCGAGCGACTTTTTTTTACCTCAGTAATCTGTGGTTGCTCCATGTCCATGGAATATTGGGACACCCTGTATAGGTATCATGAATGTCATGTATCTTATTTCCAGCAGATTTGAGAAATAAAATCAACAAGCGTTTGCTAGCAGTTAGGTTTTAGTTCATAAATCTCCAATGTGCGTATGCCGTAACTCGTAACGTCGTAGTTCTTAATTCGTACAGACGTCCATATTGAACATTTACAAAACTGTCGAGTCTGATTTGGATCATCTTGTATACACTTACTTGTATTTACCATGTTGTATAATCCAATGTCTCCATGGAGTCTCTATGTACTGCCCTAATGTCCATGACCACGGACCACGATCACATATACACGGTATGCCGATTGCTTTTACTATTTTGGTCACTACTGCGCAATGACGTCATGCGGTTGAATTTTGACTTACAGCATCGCGGCGAGGTTGTTTAATAAATGTCAATTTATATTGCTTCCATCCTTCTTGCTTGTGTTTTTATTTGTGGTAGAATCTATCGTGTGAGCAAATGAAAACATAATTTAGGTAGGCCTTGGAAAAAAATTTCATGTCTTAGATTGGATCTGTAAAACTGTAAAATGAAAATTTTGGTTTGTAAAATCGTAAACTCATTCTGATATTGCCTTCTTCTTGTTTTCCAATTTTATTGTCAAATAATAATTATTTTGACATTTGCTGAAATAAGGTGCATCAGGTTGTTAAAATTAGTTTTGTGATTGTTGAATAACGCGGACATAAATTATTCGGAGATTGTTCCAGTTACCGTGAAGTTTATTGGATTATTGACAATGCAAACCCCGTAAAAATGTCATGTTCAAGCCAAAGCAATGAAGGATTAATATCTAATAATAGTTTTCCTTAGTCTGCAGTTTGCCCTTTGTAAAATGGTAGGTATTTATTTAAGGCCCTATTACTTATCGAATTATCTATCTTATAGTAAAGTCATTTATTAAGTATTTGCACCTGAGGGTTTAACATAAACACACCAGAAAGAATCCACCACAAGATATTATAAAAATAAAATCAAACAAGAATAAAGTAACATAACCAATGAAAATGGGAATAAATCCGATCAGAGATGGGATTCAGAGATGTTTACACCATACATTAGGAACTTTCTTCCTACTATGCACTCATGCTCATGATAAAAGTAAGGTCTGTGATCTGTGGCTCTAGTGGTGGCCATTTTTTAAGAGGGCAAACTCTTCTGGAAATAATGTTTATACATTTTTGGCGGATAGTCCCTCGCCCAATTTTTTTTTCGAAAAACTATTCCCATAAAGTTTGTATGTCTGTGCTTCTCCTAAATAGCTGTGCTTTCTGTGAATCTTGCCTTGTCACACCCTTACCTTAAAAAGTCCAGATAGGTGGTACGGTTTAAAAAACACAAATACGGCCCTGCAAGGTGGAATGCGTTCATAAACAGAAATTGACGTTTATGTGTAACAACCAGAGTGATGCCTTATTACATTTTCCGGAATATCGTCAGATTGTTCCATTTTATAAACGTAATTCGAACGAGAAAGCAAAGGAAATAATAATTCAAAAGTATTAGATTATGTGTAACTGATCTATTCAGAACAGATTCACACTTTTTTTTAATTTAATACTAATTTTTGTAATTTACTAATATTATGCACAGAATTGATTCACCCATGTGTTTCTTCAAAACTCTGAGTGCACTTCAAGCGTCGTCATCGGCAATTTATGAACGATGCTAGATTTTTATCCAATCAAGCGAACTGGTTATTTTATGAACGCATCCAGAGTTTTTCATGTATGATGCAAACTGTAATTCATGAACGCACCCCAGACCACTCAAAATCACAAAATAAGAAAAATAAGATTTTTAAAATTAATGACAGTGATTTTATCGTGGGATTCAATCTAAGACATGAAATTTTTTTCCAGGGCCTACCTAAATTATGTTTTCATTTGCTCACACGATAGCTGCTTTCTTTCGACCGTAAATTCGTGATCCGAACGCGTTATAACGCGTTTGGATTCAAACAGGCGTGTTCTTTCGTAAACGGATTTATCCCCACTCTTTACCAGATTTGGATCGCGATCCGTAATCCCCTCACCCCTGCGAATCATAGAATTTTTAGGATTGGAACGGATTGATCCGGATCCGAAAAACGTAACCTAAGATTCCTAAGAATATGTTTACGTTTTCATACTTTTTTTGTTTATTCTCATTTTGTTCATGTACATTTTCGAAAGTAATGGAATAGTCTTACATTTAGAATATTATGATGGGTTATTTATTGGGTATTATACGGGTATACCTACCACATCCATTTCGTGCCCTTTTTAAATATTATAAATAAAAAAATTAAAAATTATTATTATTATTGTTAATTATTATTTCGTTTTAATAATTCGACTTTATCAATTTTTTCCATTTATCTTACAATAATAATAATTCGAATCAACTTTACACTTCCCTTTGCTGTTCTTTCGTCGCGATAAGAAACGGTCCTATTGAATCCGCGATTCAGTGATCCGGATTCAACTTTCAGGATCCATGATTCAAAGTGGCTGAGCGAAAGAAAGCAGCTGATATATATACATATTATAAAAAAATCTTTAATTTTTTTTTCGAAAAAAGTCGAATGAAATTTTTACAATTTTTTTTTGTTATTGATTTTTGTTTTCCATGATTTTTTTTGTACCAAACGACATAAAAAAAAACAATATAGCGGGTACAAGAAAAACAAAACTCTGGGATTTAGTGACCGTGAAAATTTTAAAAACATTAAATGGATAGCTGTTGCAGACTTATGCAAGCCTATAAAGAATTATTCATTTATTCCTGACAATAAAAAATATATGAGCATAATATTATGTGTAGTCTTCCAACCGCGTGACGTCAGAAGACCGGAACGCAGCCTGCGCAGTCCTAGTCTATTGACATACCGTGTATACGTGTATCGTGCTAATGTCCCCTGGTACAACAATTATTTATTTGTAATTTTTGACTTAATATTTTGAAATGAAAAATAATCAAAATTATACCTCTAAAACTAGGGATTTGTTGAATTTTAAATTTATGGACGGTCTATAGCTTTATTATTATTACAATCCTTTAAAATGACACACATCTGGTCTCCTTGTTCAAACTTTATTATTAGCCAAAACGGTTCCCGCCAAAACTTAAAACTTATTTAGATTCGTGGAAAAAAAACAGGAGTAAAAACCAAGTATTAAAAAAAGTGTCACTTATTCGTTACCTTTATAAAAATGAAAATTGTTTGGATTTGATTATTTTTAAATTTTAAATACAATTTTTTTCTTTCTTCTATGTAAAATAAGGAGCTAATAGGAAAAAACTAATGTTATAATAATAATAATATCATGAAAGTAATAATTAATAATATTTAGGTATAAAGATTCTTGAAAATTTATTAAAAAATTACTAGGTAATTAAATCAAAATTTAATTTTCAAAATAGTCGGATTTGAAAAAATACATAATATTTCAGTTAGTTTACAGAAAATATAATTTGCAATGGGATCATGCCAATGACCAATTTCAAACAAGCAGAATAAACTAAACCTTCTTCACCACTCTTCTTTCCTTTTTCGGTGGTCGCTGTTGTGTTTTTATCGTCGTTAAAAGCGATCATTCTTACGTCTTCCATAATCGGCACAATTTTCTCGTTGGGGGACTCTGCTACTCGGCCAGCACTTGTAATGGAGGCTTGTCCTCCATCGACAACAGAATTATGTTCTCTTACACTTGCGGCAAGACCCACACTATTCGACAAAATAAGCTGCAAGACGACACTCACGAGTGCTATATTGGCACAGGTTGCGAAAATTCCACGCATTTTCTTGCTTTAACTTTCTCTATGTCTGATTCTGCCAAGACAAAATTTTTGTAAACGACGTGTTTTATTTACACCTCTAGCAGTTGTTCACTGTTGCTAGGAAAAGCATGAGCTTGTTGTCTACAACCACCTATGATATCATTTGAAAACAATTTCTTTCAATATTTTCATTTCTGATTTATGTCAAAATTAAGTATTGTTTGAATCAAGCGGTGTACCAATAATTGGTACCAGTCGCTGACATGGCAGTAGATAGAAAATTCATTTAATTATTCGACGGGAAGTATAAAAATTCAAACTATAGTTTAAACAAGCGAAAAGTGATGAAAAACTTTGCTAATAAATTTATTATTTTGTTGATAATAAACTCAGACTGAGGAAATAAAAGCCTCTAGTCTAAGATAAAAGATAATAAATATAAATAATTTATAAATAGGTGCTTCCCGATGGTTCTACTATGGTAGGCGTTCTGGTTGAAGCTTGATTTTTTTTCTTCTGAATTTTTATTTATGAATTATTACTTCCTAACCTGCGCATATAAAAACGCTAGTGCGCGCCTAGTACAACAAATTAGGTCTTTTGATTCTTTGTGCTAGTTTAAAAATTTTTTTAAACACTATTTTATATTTTAAATAACTAGCTCTTTTCTTATTTAGTTAGTTATTTTTTAAATAGAGTCATTTTCGTTCCTGCAGCTCGCAAGAATACGCATTGAGTTGAAAATATCCGAAGTCCAATAGTGGATACTATATGGTAATAAATAATTTTTACCCGCGGGTAAGAAAAATCACTCAGATATCGGGTAATTACCCATCAATTGGCAACATAGTTTGTAAGTTCACGGAAAATCAGATGTTTTTGAAGTTGAATTTGGCATTCCCAACTTTTTCCCCAATTTTTTGTGATAATATTGAGAATATGCTACCATAACCCTAGTAAACGTCAGTGTCGGTAATACAGGTACCCTAACAGCCACAGTACAGCCTGCTCATCGTACCGTACCTACTATCTTAATTGCTAATCGAATTACGACAATATTTTTAAATAAAAAATAAGACTAAATCAATGACAATGACATTAACAGATCAAACTTAATAATTTGACTTTTATTATTTGTTTTGTTCGGTTTTTCTTGTTGTGTTGGTGGTAGATGAAATGAACGAATGAATGTTTGGAAACCGAAATTCCAAGAATGGTGAATATCTAAATAAATTATTAATTAGAAGAAACTAATCTTCTTTATTGTGGTATATTTTAATATGTAAGTATATTGTATTAGAATTTAATTTGAAACAACAATAAAGGTTTTCTTCACCGAGTGCACAATTTGTATTGTAACCATAATCAATCAATTTGGCATCTGTTGAGTAAATAATTTATTTTGAAGAAGCCGCTTTATTTGATTACATTTTTACCCTACCGTTTAAATCAGTCAACTGTAGGTACTTGGTCCGATAATTTTTTTATACCCAACCTGAGAGCATAAACTTTTCCTTCCAGGTGCAAGCTGGTTTGATTGAGCCGCAAGCATGGTTTCAGATAATAATAGTAATCTAATGTTTTTAAAAGTGGGAGATAGAGTGTCCTGTTCTGGGGATCACGGCACAATCAAATATGTTGGACCGGTTGATGGGTATCCGTCCATCTGGTTAGGGATCGACTGGGATGAATCAGATCGAGGAAAGCATAACGGCTGTGTCAACGGCAAGCAATATTTCAAAGCCAGGTAAGTTTCATCAAGATTGGAGTGATCTGAATATTACAGTTGCAGTAAAAATATTTATTAAATAACATGAAACCACTGTACTCAGTGATTTCATGATTGCTCATGATTTAACTGTCCCAGTTTGTATAAGCTACAAAGTAAAGAATTGGGAACTTTTTGTTCTCATCTTGGCAGCCCCCCCCCCCCCAATCTACCCTTCACCAGACAGCACACCCAAGGTAGCTGAAGGGCTTAAATTAAGTGTATGTTTCTTATAAACAGAAATTATAGAATCGGATATCTAGTTGAACTTGTTCAAGTTTTGACTGGGAGTAAGGGTTGTACAGTCAAACCTGGATAAGACGAACACTGAATAAGGCGGAAATCTGTCTATCACGGAAATTTTTCCCGGTCCCGAATTAAGCTATACACATTACATGTTAACTTCCACTGCTCAAGCCGGAAACTGCGTAACGCGGAGACGGAACACGTTTTTTAACCTTATGCACGCAATTTCACCTGCATAAGACGGAAGCGGACCGACGTCGCCACCTAAAACCCTTCATCTCCGCATGTTCTCGCGCGTCTATTCAACTCTCACTTCTCGGAATTTTTATTGCGGCAATAAAAACTGTCTATAGGTACTTATGCACTTCCTGTGTAGTCCTGTTCGGATTCAATTTTTATTTTAGTCAATTCTAAACTCTCCAACTGTGAGCGTAAAAATATTTTTATGTAGTAGGTACAATATTCGAATATTCGATAATTATGTCTGCAAATATAAAATTAAACACGCTAACACTGAAATCTAAAATAGATTTAATTTACATATCAAAAAATTAATTGGTTTTTTACTTTACAAGTAAGTGTTTGTATGTATGTACGTACTGTTGGGCATTTTCCGTGCTAAGCAGGTTTGTTTCCGGCTTAGACAGTTTTGTTGTTTCAGCCGGAAACCTGTATAAGACGGAATTTATTTTCGGTCCCAGGCGTTTCCGGGTTATCCAGGTTTCACTGTATTTATAGACAGAAGTACAAATTAAACAAAAAAAAGGGCTGAAAAGGGCAAAAAAAAGCTCTGAATAATATTGAGGGAGAGTCATTGCATTAAAAATTATCATTCATAATTAATTATAAGCTTCAAGCTTCATTCAGTCCCACTTGAAATGAACTGAGAGTTTAGTCAACACTTTTTGACTGCAGCTCCTGTCGCTCAGGGCATGGGCCTGTCTTTATGTCAGAGTGTACCGGTTGTGAAAAAAATAAAGAATTCTATCGGCTATTGTTTCGTAACGTTCATTAATTTTTTCCAAGCGTTTTTCAACACCCAGTATAAATTTGACGTCTTTTTAATTTCTTTACAGCGGTGAGAAATCCGGATCGTTTGTTCGGCCGGAAAAAGTGCAGTCCGGAGTATCGGCAGCTTCGTCCATCAAAGCACGATACGGTAAAACCGAAGATGAAAATACGGCCAAACTAAACGAGCAGCAGTTGTTGCGATTTCAACAGACTATAAATGCTCCATTTCTAGAAATGGTAGGCTTCGATAAAGTTTCAGACAAACAAAGGTAAACTTCTGCTGCTAATTTTAATAGTTATAGTTACCCAAAGTAGCAACTGTAATTTTAATTTTCCTGTTTATTAGGAATTTCTCGTTGTTGCAAGTGATAAATTTAAGGCTGCAGAATATAAGTACCTCTGGTCTCCCTAACGAGTTGAAAGAACTCTGTCCAAACGTAAAGGAATTGGATATTTCAAAGAATTTATTGACTTCATGGACGACGATTTTCGATATATGCACCCAACTTGAATATCTGACTTGGTTAAATGTTAGGTAAGTAATTAGAGGCCCGTCATTTTATCTATGAGACCAATTATAATTTTTATCTTTGCAGTGAGAATTTAATGGCAATACCGGAAAATTATTCCGAGCACACGTTTCCGAATTTGAAAACGCTGGTCTGCGGGTCTATGAGATTAAGTTGGGATTGCATTCTTAAGTTTGCCAGAATATTTCCGAACCTGGAAGAATTGAGGGCTCCCTTTAATAACATTTCACATCTCACTACCCCGGAGGAAAACGATTTTCGCTCGATCGAAACGATCGACTTTGAAGGTAATCCCATCAACTCATGGAGTGAAGTTTGTAAACTGACCGCCTTACCCAAACTGGAGCATCTTATTTTGGAAAATATCGGCTTGACGGAAATAAAATTCGACGGGGCGAATGAGGAAGTAGACATGTTTGAAAACTTGAAGAAATTAACCATCATAGACAATAAAATTGATAACGTATGTGCGTTTATTTTAATTTCTGTTCTGTTTGTTTGATTGGTGCGTTTTTCAGTGGGAATCTATCGGAGAGCTGAACAGGTTGAAAAGCTTGGAAGATCTAAAGTTCATTAGAAATCCTATTTTGGAAACTGAAACTGTCGCTACTCGTCAACAATTGATTATTGCAAAAATTGCAAACCTGAAGGTAATACTGTGTGGTAGTTATGGTATAATAATAGGTGTTCGCAAACCAATTTTTTTTTAGTATTTTTCTTTATAGCTCCTGCAGTTATGAAAGAGTTAATCATGTAGGGTCATCTCAGTTTAATTTTTACCAGGTAGTGACAACTGAACTGTCAAAATTAATCGAAACAAGAGGTTGTTCAAATAAAGCCAGTCTGCTTTACCATTTAATAATTTTTTTTTGTCAAACGAATTACAGAAAATCGATTTTTCTCAATAACTGTTGCAGATACAAAAAGCTACAAGAGAACCAATTATTGATTCTAAACCGAAACAAAACAGACAAGTTAACTTTGTATTACAGGATCAACCGGTGGCACACCGCAAAAAAGTTCAGAGGGAGAAAATGGGGCAAGGCCTCTGAAAAATAAAAAAGCTCCCTGTATATTCTTAAAACCTTTTGGCATGTCCAATGATGTAAGTCCTACATCTAACCTGTATTCAAAATTTGAGCTAAATAGCTCAAAATCTCCCAAGAGTTATAACGAAATAACTAAAAAAATGTAAAATTTATACACCCTATACAGGGTGATTCAAAATTCAGTGCAAAGATTTTAAGGGCGTATTTACCACCCAAAAATAAGAAGTTTTTTTTTCATATAATCGTATGTCCTAACTTGCTTTGTTTTCTAGATACAGGGGGTAAAATTTTGAAAAAAAATCGATTTTTATCAATTTCTCAAAAACCTCTCAGCCTATTTAAATAGAATTTTATAGGCTTAAATGTTGTCATAAGGGCCTTCCTTTGATGGGAATAACATGAATTTATTAATTCCAGTGGCGTCTCAGGGGGCTACCTGAATTAAATTAAATGAATCTCAATAATCGATGTGAATTTAATACTTGTTTTAATAGGGCCTGGCACAGATTTTGATTTTTTTATTGGAAACAAAGCTAGATACGAGTAAAGCTCAGGAGGCAAGAAAGTTTCATTTAAGAATAAATATAAATTGTCAAAAGAGCAGTGGGGTACCATAATTTTACCTATAAGTTTCAAGTAGGTAGCCCCCTGAGATGCCACTGGAATTAATAAATTTATGTTATTCCCATCAAAGGAAGTTCCTTATAACGATAAAGAAGCCTACCAAATTTTATTTAAATCGACTGAAAGGTTTTTGAGTACATAATTAATAAAAAATCGATTTTTTTTTCAAAATTTTACACCCTGTATCTAGAAAACGAAGCAAGTTAGGACATACGATTATATGAAAAATTTTTCTTATTTTTAGCTGGTAAATACGCCCTTAAAATCTTTGCATTGAATTTTGAATCATCCTGTATATCGGTAACGAAGCATTTGATGTAACTTCTCTGTACATGATATTTTTTATTAACAGCCTGTATTGTTGGAATGCCTCGGTGTATAAGCTATATTTTTAGATGCTGAATGGTACAGTAATTAAATCAGAGGAAAGGAGAGGAGCTGAATATGACTATCTGAAGAAATATGCTTTGGAATGGTTCAAAGTAAAAGACTCCGAAGTGGAACGAGAGTCTTTCCTAAAATCACACAACCGGTACCTAAAATTACTTGAAGGTAAATTATAAAATAAAAATCGAATTCTTCATAATAAGTCTCCTGTTTTCAGCATACGGTACTCCGGAAGAATTGGAGCTAGTTCCTGAGGCAAAAAATATAACAAGTTCATTAGTGGTTCTGGAGTTGAAATACAACGATAAAATTGTAAAGAAGAAATTACCAAGGACAATGCTGGTGCAGAAGCTAATGTTGTTCATTCAGAAGTTGTTTTCTTTAAACGACAGACCAAAATTGACATACATCAGCAGCGAAGAAAGTAATATCGAAATCGATTTAAAGGATGAGGGCAAGGAAATTGGATACTATTCCTTGCTAGATGGAGATCAAATAATTGTCAAGTTATGATTATTCATTTTATTTACACTTAGATCACACCCACTGTTCGGTTTTAACATTGTGATATTCATGTGGCACGTATACTGAAGTATCTGTGCGTTATATTTATATATTTTTACATAATATTATTTAATAAATTATAATTTTTGTTACCTTAGGGCTTGAATGAAATGAAACTTTTGGTTTTTTTTCTAATCAATATGAGTTGGAAATCCTAAGTTGTATATATACCCCGCAACTACCTCTTCCCTCTTCAGAAAATGGGTAATTAATTATCATACTTCAGAGACAGGGAACAAGCATTTTTGTTTATAAGAATTCAGATAACTTAATTCTCTGTTCAGATATTAATTATGCATACTGAATATTATTAAACTCCAATTATTGCTGTTATTCACAAATTTATTGCTCGATTAAGTGCTTCTGTAAATAGACCATGAATTATTATGAGTAAATATAAATTTTTCATTTCGATGGCCAATCCTGGAAAACAGTACAGTAGAAGCTCGATTATCCGGATCGCGATTATCCGGAATCCGCTTTATCCGGAACAAAATTGATTTTTAAAACCGCCGCTTTATCCGGAACGATCGTGGTCCGTATCCGAAATTTGAACGAAAAATCAAGTCATCCGCGTTATCCGAAACGCGCGCCTTCAAATACTCCGCATTATCCGAAATTGTAATATTTACTGTTCATACACATAATATATTTAGGTATACATTTTCTCAGGAATAATAAAATACTTTTCACTAGCCAGATGTTAGAATTTCACGGAACTGCCCAATAAATAACCGATTTTTATTTCCTGCCTGCTTCACTTCCAATAAGGATTTTCACTTCAGTTAGGTATTTGTTCCCTTTATGATTTACAATTTCAGTTTCTTTCCTAGTAAGCAATAGTCGTTAGTCACGTAAACATGTCATCCAGCAATTTAAAAAAACGTAAAAAAATGGTAGTAACAATGACAGATAAATTAAAAGCAATCGAGCGTCTTGATAAAGGAGAGTTATTAAAAAAAGTGGCCGCCACGCAGGATTACGAAGAGTTATTACTATGTTGAGTTGTTTTTAACAATAAAAAGTCATGTAACTTACCTGCCTACATTATTTTATATATTCGTAAAAAACTCCGTATTATCCGAACTTTCACTTATCCGAAATGGGTTCGGTCCACATTACTTCGGATAATCGAGCTTCTACTGTAGTTGTAAATTGTAATGGTTAAAAAAATTACCTAATTTTATAAGGTGTCCTAAAACATGTTCTTTAATAAGCTGAGTTTACCTTAAAACTAATACAAAATAATGAGGATAAAAATCTAAAAATTTATTTATTTCTCTACGAAGTAGTGGGCTGTACCAGTAAGTGGTATATTATCTAAATCCTGGAATGGTAAGCAGCATTGTCCAAGAATAACTGCAACTTGAGCTACAATGTGACCTAATTATACATTTATACACGGTCCCTTTAGCTTTACCAATATGGGTTATGGTTGGTCTTTTTCCTTTTCCTTGAGGAGTTTTGAAGCCCTTTAAAAGCCAGACAAATTAAGATTCACATTTTCCATGCGATCTTAGACCATAAGAGACCATGTTAGACCTCTTTTTAATTTTAAACACAATCTTATAACCCAAGTCAAGTTAGCCACGCTTCGGCCAACCACACTTTCGGCCAGGGAGAGGGACTTCGAATAATTTTGAGCATTCTTTTCGTTATTTACGGCTTAAAAATGCAAAATATTCAATTTATTTTTGGTTTGATAATATAATTATGGAATTTCGCCAAATAAAAATCATCGTAACGGTCAGCCACGGCTTCATAAACTGAAAAAATCATTTTTGTTGAAAATTTGCTGAAAAAGTTCCGATATTTTATAATAATGGTCAGCAACGCTTTCAGCTGGGATTTAATAAACTTGAAAAAGCTTTTGTGCTGAAAATTAACTCATGACGGTTTGAAGTCTGGAAGTTTACAACAATGGCCAGCCACGCTTTCAGCTGCAGACTGTTAAAAAACTGAAAAAATTAGTTTTGCTGAAAATTAACTGAAAAAGTCTGAATTTTTTTTTGTCATTATTTACATCCGCGGCTCCTACAGTTTCACTATGGCACCTATACATATAGGGGTGGAGGACATACCTATACTGCCGTGCTACGGAAGAACGTATGTGAATTTTTTTCAAAATTCGGATTTTTGGTGTTTTGGATGTTTCATGGTTAGTTCTATCAAATAAAAAATAAATGTAGAAAACATTTTCGAAAATGACCGAACAAATCATTTTTGAGTTTTGACGGTTTGTAACTTTTTGTTCACATTCAGCAATTCACTACGCAATAGAAACGTATGTGTATGAATTTCTTCCCATTTTTACCGCATGTGGAAATAATAATTGTATAAAGCATTTAGAAATATTACACATCAACACCGTATGTGTATAGTATGTATGTATATGAAATTACATTGGGTGGTCACTTACGTTCCTTATGTCTAGTAAGTAAGTGATGATAGTCTGTGAAAACGCCATATGTGAACATTTTTGACTAAAAATAATATAACGGTGTATTGTACGTTTACAAAAAAAAACTCATATCAAATACGGTACACTAGTAAATGAATAAAAAAATATCGGAACAAAATTGAATAATTAATTTTGAAAAGACAGGCGTTTAAAAATGTTCAAACTTTGAAGGCCGATTTCTCGAAACTACCTCAACTGCACATACAGCGTTTTTCCGTCGCACGGCAGTATAGTAACACTAGGAAGGTATTAATTTGCTTTGCAAATGAAAGATAAGAGAACAAAAGGGCACCAAAAGAAGGTCTTCCTGAGTGCGGGCCTGTTTAGAACAGCGAAAATCACAATAAACATGCAAGGTCAGAGTGTCGAGTGGACGGAATAAACACCGGAAACTCGTAATATCAACACCAGGGCCGGTCTGGTAGCATACGCAACATACGAACCGCATTCAAACGTAGTCGGACCATAATAGCGAGCGATGTTACGTATTTTGGAATATAAATGCAAAATTCAAAATAAAAACCGTGCTACTGTTAATCTCGAAGATATTCCTTGCCCTGAAAGTGAAAAAAAAAATAAATTCGACCGTAGTGCCAAAGAGGCCTTAGTGGTGACCTTGATATTAGTTTGCAATGGCTGTTTTTATCTTCTTACCCACACAGCACCCCTATTTCGCTCCTCGGTCCCGAAAAAATTGATGAAACTTAGGAGCTGCGGATGTAAATAATTACCATTTTTTTAATAATGGCCAGCCACACTTTCGGCCATGAACTTTATAAACTTAAAAAAATAAATTTCGGTAAAATTTGGTTCAAAAAAGTGAGAAATATTTAAATATTATAATAATGGCAAGCCACGCTTTCAGATAAGCAAACGGACTAAAAAAACTGAAAAAAATCATTTTTGCTGAAAATTAATTGAAAAAAGTCTGAAATTTCATAATAATGGTCACCACCATGTCGGCTATGGACTTAAGAAACTGAAAATATCAGTTTTGCTGAAAATTTGCTAAAAAAAGTCGGGAATTTTATAATAATGGCCAGCACGCACTTTCGACCACGAACCTAATAAACTGAAAAACTAATTATTTTTGCTGAAATTTTGCTTAAAAAGTCCGAAATTTTATAATAATGGCCAGAAACGCTTTCAGGTGCGGACTTAAGAAAGTGAAAAAATCATTTCTGGTGAAAATTAACTGAAAAAAGTTCAAAATTTTATAATAATTGCAAAAAAAACTGAAAAAAATTTCTGAAATTTTGCTAAAAAAAGGTCTGAACTTTTATAATAATATTATTATCAACAAAAACAAAGTAAAAATTTTCCATTCCCGTCGTAAATAACGAAAAAAAAAGTGATCGGACTGGAAACTGATCGAACTCCCTCTCCCTGGCCGAAAGCGTGGCTGACCGAAGCGTGGCTAACTTGACTTGGGTAATCTTATATTTGTGTGGAAAAGAAATAAAGATAAAGACTACTGATCAACAATAATATTTAATCATCTTTTTTGCTGAACATTTTTCATAAATTCTGCAGCAAATCTCTCATTAACTTATCTACTTTTGCCATGTCAGCTTTTTTCCCGTGTTTTCGATACACTTCGGATATCAACTTCTTACACGCTTGTGTTTTTTTCCCTTTCTTGTACGCTTCTATTAATTGACCATTTTCATCGATGGCTTCCTGGCAAAATTTTCGCAAAATATTCACGTCCGTTATCATCATTAAACCTTTTTCTTCTATAAGCTAAAAGTATTTTTTAGATAAGCAATTGATTCTTTTTAATATACTGACAAAAAAAATATTGTCAAATTTTAAGGTTGAATTTTTTTACCGTTTTAGGATCAGTCTTATTTCCTTTAATAAATTCCGTAAATAAATAATTCAGCGAGTGCCTGTTTATTTTGCCATCTTGAAGCATTTCCACAGCAGTCGCAAAGTAAACTTCACTGACTTCCCTGGTAACAGAGCTTATAAAAAAATTATTGCAAAAATTTGCTTGATACTCACAATTCGGACGAATTCTTGTTATGTTCGTTCAAAATTGTAGTGAACTCGTTTATAATTACATTTGCCAACAGCTTCGACTGTATTTTTGGATTATCTCGCAAAACTTTTTCAAAAATATTCAAAAGAAATTCATTATTCTGGAAATTGTGAGGTTAAAAATATTCTCAAAAAATTAATCAATCGAAAGTTACCACAAGAATGATAGCTTGCTCCGCTTTTAAGCCCATTTTTTCTCTAAGTCTTAAACGAGTATTTTCTGGAAGTTCCGGCAAAGTAGCTTTCAATTCTTCAGCATTTACCACACCAAACTTGATTGGTCCAGTTGCAACATGCAAAGGAGGTAGATTTGGCTCTGGCATATACCTGTAATCCTATAAAAAGTAAGATTTTTTAATTAAAATCAGCATCAATTATTTTTTCAAACATAAAAAATAATTACGCTAAAAGTATCACGTTTTTAACATTTTAGGAGTTCATTGATGATGAAAATGGATGAACTAACAACCGAATTTACTTCAGCAATTGCCACTTTACCCTTTAGAAGATACCGATGAGCATATGGGTGTGTCCAAAATATGACTTCCCTCTAATAAAAGAGATACTATTCCAGAAATTTGATTTTAAACAACTTTTTTTTGTTTTTCTTATAACATTCTCAAAGATTATGCCTCAAAATAACATCATTAGAACATGCATTGCTATGAAATTATTTTCACCTGTTTCTCCTCTTTATCTCTCATAGGCACTGTGCTTTTCGAAATTGTGTCCCAGGCCCTAGTTTCATTCATCACTGAGTGCCCCGATTCCTTTAAATCTATCTGTCGTTGAATTTCATACTTTACGGCGTTTGCCAGCCCTCTGATCGAACCGATATTTTTAATTTCCGTTCGAGTTCCCAGTGGTTCTCCTTGTTTATGGATTGAAACATTGGCATCAACTCGAAGAGCACCCTCTTGGATAAAGAAAATAATTGATTAAGCAACTTAAGATTAATGAGCGTAAAAAATACCTTCCATTTTGCAGGAACAAGTCCCGATTCTTTGCAGAATTATAACTAATTCTTTAATTAATGCTACCGCTTCTTCCCCGTCACTAAGGTCTGGTTCAAAAACGAGTTCCATCAAAGGCATGCCTGCACGATTCAGATCAATCAAGCTTCTGTTCGTATCATGCAAACTTTTACCACTGTCCTGCTCTAGTTGCAATTGTTTCAAGCGTGTCTTTTTCTTGTACGGTGTTTTATGAACTGTTGGTACAAATACTTCAAAATCCAACTCGCCATCTTTTGCTAGAGGATTTCTTTGCTGGGTTATCTGATAACCTTCCTGAAATTTGATATATGGAAAATAAAATAAAATCAATTTTTGGCCTACGATCAATAAACAGTTCTAACAGTAGATTCTCAATTACCCATTAACTTCTCTTTAAAAGAGATTAACTTTGATTAATTGATTGGATTAATGTAATTTATTAAAAATGCTCAAGAAAAATTGGGTTTAATTTAGTAAGGATCGATACAATTTGCTTATTTGGAATCATTTTTTATTTAAATTTTATGAGACCAAGCAAACGGATCTATAAAACATAAAATCGTTTTTTCTGTCCAAGGTGGCCTAGAATTACATATTCCTTTTTTTCAACGCAAAACTCTGGGAAATTAATAAAAACCTCTTTCCAAAATAATGACGAAGAACTACTTAATTCATTACAATAAAAGAGCTAATGACTTCTAGTGGCCCAGACATGATACCAAGGACACTGCAAAGAAGCACTATTGTACAGGTACAGATTAGATATTGCACTGTTAGGATTGAGGAAACATACTCATACACTATAATAGTGTGAAAAAGAGCTACGGTCACCACGTTTGGTTATTTGGAGGAAAGGTAAATAGATCGCTGTATGGTGGTAAAAAATAGCCAAATGCAGTTTGGCCGAAAAAATTAAACCGGTAATATCCATTGAAAACTGTTTAGGGAATAAACTGGCAAGGCAACGATTTCAAAAGAACCCTGACCAAAGGTAATATTATTGAAGGGTTTGTTAAAAACAGTCAGAAATTCCTTTTAGGGAAATAAAGCCAGTAACCAGTTGGTTTTAAATCTACTTTTACCAACTAAAAGCTACACAAAACGTCTACTTTAATACCTTTTAGCTGGCAAGTTTTTAAACCTAATTTTTTTCTAAAGCAATTTGAGCAACAAGGTTTCATGGTCAATCAAGTCAAGTCCAATAATTATTGAGTTGAGAGTCTACTTTTGTACTGTGATCTTATCAAATGCAGGTAAATACACGTCTTACAGGTAAATCGGAGTAAAAATAATGTTTTCTGTCAAACATTGAGATGGGGCTGATGTTGCAACGCAGGGCTAGAGCGGTGAGAACGCCGGCTTCCACACATCGTCTGTTCAGAACTGGCAGTGTACCGGGAATGGAGCAATCAAATAAAGACACATTTGTATTAACAGGCGAAGAGAAAACAGTAGAGGCCTCGGAAAATAACTTCGATTTCGATGAAATTTGTGCGTGAACTTCTAATCCAATGACGGTCTGCCAGTCTGATCTACAAATAATTTTCATAGGGTAAGTAATCATCATTACACTTATTGAAATTGTGGTTATAGGTATTAAAAGAAGTTATTAATTATAAATAATTAAGAACGCTAAATAACAACCTGGAATCTTTATTCAGAAATCGTTTCACAGCTGTGGTTTTAGTTCTATAAAGTTTTAGTATTCTTAAATTTATTGCATTTATTTGGATCATTTCTAAAAACCTTTTGAAAGTTACAAGCAAAGCAAAGAACAGCTTTTGTCAATTAAATCGAATCGTTTTTCATTTCACTTTTCAGGGAAATGAAAAATAAAATACATTCATTTCATTTTATTTATAGATAAAAAAAATCGATTACGGATTGGAATTGGATGGAATCGAATCGAGTACGAGTATCGACTAAGTAGGCGTATGGACTGTCAACCTTCAGCCATCAACTATATACTACTGTCAATAAACCGTTATTTCTGTTATTTTTTTCTTATTGCCATCAAGGTTTTTTGGCCTCGCTTTATGATCATCTCATACAGTTTACTAAACACTGCTGCGTTGATCATTTTTTACGCCGTGTCCTATATCCTATCATATCCTATCCAGCCTATCCTATATCCTATAATATATATAACCCTTTAAACCATTTCTTGTTGCTATTTTCATCAAGCTATTTTCATTCTTGAAATTACGTAAAACTAAAACGTTCAATTACTAATAACAAATTAATAAATAATAATTATGATTGACTGCAGCCAAATACATAAGTAGATGATAATACGTGCAGCTCTCCCCTATTTACATGTAAAAATAGTGACGTATAGGGTACCTGTATTACCGCTTTACTAGGGTAGCTCATTCACTCGTCGACGTTTACTAAACACGGTTATGTTTGAACAGCTGAATGTCATATTTTTGACACATTTGGTCACAGGCGTAGGTATCTGTTGTTTTTTTATTTTCAAATATTTAAGTTACAATGTATTATGAATGGGAATTCATTTTTGTTAGGTTTGTTTATTATGTTCAGTTGGTAGTAAGTAGTCACTAGAATTAAAAAAAAAAGAAGAGTGTATTTGGTTATAATAGAAATCAAGATGGCCGTTGATTCTATGGTCGAGAATTGAGATGATTGTATACTTTGTTACTTTATTTTTATTATAAATAAACAGTTATTATTCTTCAGATTGATGTGTAATTATTAAAGAATTCATCAGGTTATGGGCCCAGGCATGCAAAATCGCAAGTAGTTTGTGACAAAATTAGGTATATCAATCTGAACGAGATAACATTGCGAGTAGGCAAAGAAAAGTAGTTTTCTTTGAGTGGGAAAGAATACGAGACAAGGTGTTGCTTTCGAGAAAGAAAATTACAAGAAGTTCATTTTGTGATTAAAAATTGGAGAAGAAAATAAAGTAACTATGGATGGTTTACCAGTGAGTCTCACAAAATTAAATGATGGGAATTATCAATTATGGAAGCATCAAGTAAAATTATTGTTGAAAGCAAAGAGGGTATGGTTTACTATTGAAGAAGAAAAACCTGAGCGGCCGAATGCGAATGCAACAGTTGATGAAAAAACAGCGCAGCTGAAATTAATATCAACTTATGAAGAAAAAAGCGCTGTAGCAGCATCAATAATATTGACATCATTAGATCCTAGCCAAGGCCAGCAAGTCATAAATATAGATGAAGCAAGGGAAATGTGGTTGAAGTTGCAACAAATTCATGAAGGAAAAGTTTCCTCTCGCCGTGTCAATTTAAGATTGGATCTGAGCACGATAAAGAAAAAGGAAGAAGAAAATCTAGAACAGTTTCTAGCCAGAGGTCAATATATTCGAGATCAATTAGCTCAGTGTGGATCAATAATCGAAGACGAAGAGTACTTTGGACTTATGTTGAATGGTTTACCGAAACAATATAATATTGTAAGGCTGCAAATGAAATCAGCTGGTCTAGAAAAAATGACAATGGAAGGATTTCGAAGCGGATTAAAAGCACAAGAGGATGAATTATCCTTACTAGAAATTGAAGAAAAACTGGAAGCTGCAAATTTAGCTGCGAAAGAGAATCAGAAAAGGACACAAAGATGTATTAGAGATATTAATTGTTGGGTATGTAATAAAACAGGACATTTTGCCAGAAATTGTTATAAGCGAGCTGATCGTTCACCGCAAAGTTTTAACAGAAATACAAATGATCGTCAGTACGAAAGAAGTGAAAACAGATATCGAGGAAGTGAAGAGAGAGAAGAAAGAGTAAACAGTGCAACTTGTGGGAGTTATGAAAGTGCAATGAAAATCACTGATACCAATTCGAAGTCAAATAGTTGGTACATTGACTCTGGGGCTACAAGCCATATGACCCACAATAAGTCGGCATTCATAAATTTAATAGAAAGTTATATTGATGAAGTGAAGTTGCCTGATGGAAGCTTCATCAAAGTAAAAGGAATGGGAACAATAAGAGTAGAAACAACCGATGAAAATTGCAAATACCAATATTTAAAAATATCAGATGTATTATATGTTCCTGAAATACGAGAGAACTTATTGTCTGTGAGTGTTTTTGAGAAGAAAAAATTCATAACTTCATTTGAAAATGGTACTTGTAAAATAAGAAGTAAAAGTAATGATTTGATGTTAACTGGGACAAGAATAAATAATTTATATGAAGCAAATATAACCCTAGCAGTTAATTCAAAAACGGAGGTAATTGTTAATAAAGTACAAGAGATCAGTGCGCAAACTTGGCACAGAAGATTTGGCCATCAAAGTATGTCCACTCTAAATAAAATGAAATCACAAGACATGGTTAAAGGGTTAAAATTTGTTGATAATGAGTTTACATGCACCGATTGCATACAGGGAAAAGCAACTAGAAAACCATTTGTCACACATGATACAATAACTACCACTGATGTTTTGCAACTAGTGCACATGGATTTATGTGGACCAATGAAAACACTGTCAATTGCTCAATCAAAGTACATGTATGTTCTGGTTGATGATTATACAAGAAAGATTTTTATATATTTTTTGAAAACAAAAGGTGAAGTTTTCGACAAGTTTAAAATTTTTAAATCAGAAGTAGAAAACCAAACCGGGAGAAAAATCAAGCGAATTAGAAGTGACAATGGAGGTGAGTTTGTGAACACAAAGTTTGGTAACTATTTAAGAAATTGTGGAATAAAGCACGAAAGAACAGTGCCATACAATCCAGAAGAAAATGGCGTCGCCGAAAGAACTAACAGAACCTTAATTCAGATGGTAAGGTGTATGTTAATAGATTCCAAATTGCCACAAAAGTTTTGGGCTGAAGCAGCCTATCATGCAGTATATCTGAAGAACAGGACATTTATGAAAAAGATAGAAAAAACTCCAGAAGAAAGTTTTTCAAAAAAGAAACCAAACGTAGAGAATCTGAAGATATTTGGTTCTTTGGCTTATTATTTGATCGAAAAACAAAGTCAAAGAAAATTTGATCCAGTATCAAGAAAAGCAATATTTGTAGGTTATGACCATACTTCAAAACATTATAGAGTATACAGTGAAGAGCGAGAAACAGTAATTATTGTTAGAGATGTCAAGATAATTGAAAACCAAAAAGGTGCACCGATTCTATTCCAAAATGTTAAAAATAATGAAGACGAACAAATTGTACAATATATACCGATATATCCAGAACAAAGTGAGTATAATGAAGTTGAAGATCGAAATATTGAACTTATCACTGAATTCAATGACGAAGACCAAGAAAATAATGAAGCGGAAAATTATAATGAAAGAGATGTGGAATATGAAAACAATGAAGTAAACAATGATAACGATAGACGTGAAGAATACAAAGATAATGACTCAAGTTGCTCTGAAATAGATGACGGTGCAAAAGACACAAGTAGTCAAGACCCTACTTATGAAGTCAGTGATATTAATCCAGAACCAAGTTCGACATTTACTCGAAGATCAAACAGAATTCAACAAAAAAGGGGGAATGTCAATTTGGTAGCAGAAGAAGACATTCCTAGTACATATAACGAAGCTCTGGAATCAATAAATAAAGAACAATGGAAAATTGCAATTAATAATGAAGTAAAATCACACGAAGACAACAAAACTTGGAAAATTGTTGATAGACCAAATAATAAGAATATAATTGATTCAAAATGGGTATTTAAAATAAAAGACAATTTTGGTTCGAATAAGTTTAAAGCGAGATTAGTAGCTCGGGGATTCAATCAAATAAAAGGAGAAAATTATGACGAAGTTTTTTCACCAGTTTTGAGGTTAAACACATTACGTGCAGTCATAGCATTGGCAGTAGAAGAAGAGCTTGATTTATACCAATATGATGTAACAACAGCCTATTTAAACGGAAAACTGCAAGAAGAAATATATATGGAAATCCCAGACGGAATATTTGGCGACCGAAAAACCAAAGTCTGTAAACTGGAAAAGGGCTTATATGGCTTAAAACAAAGTGGTAAAACCTGGTACAGTACTATTAGAGAAAAATTAAAAACTATCGGATTTATAGAATTATATTCTGAACCATGTGTGTTCTTGTATACAGATGAGAGCAATTATATTGTTTTATGCCTTTATGTGGATGACATTTTAATTGCTGCTAATTCAAGAAGACAAGTTGATATTGTAATTAGATCATTAAACGAAACATTTGAAGTCAAGTCAATGGGAGAGGCAAAATATCTACTGGGATGGGAAATTGAACGAAACAAACAAGAAGGAACTCTATTTATTACACAGCAGAAATATATAAACAAAATACTACGAAGATTTTATATGGAAGATTGTAAAGGGGCAAATACGTCAATGGAATCTTATGTCGAAGAATTTGATACCGAAAATGATGAAGAAAATACAAAACAGTATCCTTATCAAAAATTAATTGGAAGTTTGATGTATCTGTCACAAGGCACAAGGCCTGACATCACATTCGCTGTAACATATCTGAGTCAATTTAATAATAATTTCAAAGAAAAACATTGGAGGCAGGCAAAGTTTATATTAAGATATCTCAAACAAACTCAGAGCCTGGGAATAAAATATGAGAAGGGGTCAAAACTAATAACTGGCTATAGTGATTCCAGCTGGAATAATGCAGAAGATGCAAAAAGTTTTTCAGGTTATATATTCTTATTAGCAGGAGCCGCAATAACATGGCAATGTAAGAAACAGGCAGTTGTAGCACTCAGCACTTGTGAAAGTGAATTCATATCAATGACGGATGCAGTGAAGGAATGTCTATGGCTGAAAAAACTGTTTGCAGAACTGAAGCAAGAGAAATATTTGGGAAGACATCTTGTTTTAAAGTGCGATAATCAAGCGGCAATAAAAATGATGGCAAATAACATGTTCCACTCCAGAACAAAGCATATTCAAAGAAAATATTTATTTATTCGAGATGAAGTTGAAAGAAACAACATAAAAATTGAGTACGTGGAAACGAAGGAGATGATCGCTGATTTTTTAACAAAGCCAGTCACTAAAGGAGTCTTAAATAAATGTAGAGTTGATTCCGGGATAAAAGAAAGTGTTATTGATGATGATGATTGAACTTTAATATTTAAAATGGGGGGAATGTTGTTTTTTTATTTTCAAATATTTAAGTTACAATGTATTATGAATGGGAATTCATTTTTGTTAGGTTTGTTTATTATGTTCAGTTGGTAGTAAGTATATCCCATTTCAGACGTTTTTGGATTCAAGTTGGCTGTGATATTTTTTCTTCAAGTTGGATACCCTGGACAGTCGATTTGAGCTAAAAAAGTTCAAATGACTTCCCAATTTACTCATATGCCATTAGGATTAATTTCTTACCTAATAAAAATATGTTTGACGTATGAAAACAATAATTCAATAATATACGATTGATGTTATTTTTTAGTAAGAAATATTTAATTATTAGACGTTCAGTAACTTCATTCAAAAAGTTCTGTCAGATTTTCAGCATCTTATTTCAATCCTTTTAAAATTGAAAAGAACTTAACTCTCCTTTGAATACTACATTATTATATTATAATGCCAAAAGTAATTGAAATGTGTGGCACAGTGTCTGTCTACCGAAAACCAACACAAAGAGATCGTTATTTACACAAGAACTCCAATCAACACCCAGCCCAAAAACGAGCTCTGTAATACAAACCCCGGTGAATCGTGCTTCCCGAATTTGTGAGACTCAGTCCTACCTCGAAGATGAGCTCTACACCATGCATGAATGCTTTGCTTCAGGATGACCACGCCGTGTGCTACGAAAAGACGAAAATTTTGTCTACTACGTCACACTATTGCATCCATGCATATACTGTTTTATAACAAATTGAAATCCAGAAAATATAAAGGTGGAGTAACCAATATACCATACCTAAATTAAACCGATTGGATTCAGAAAATTTATAGTTCTACCCAAATATAATTTTTATTCATATATTTTAGGCAGCCTCAGTATCAAACGACAATAACGAGAAAAGAATTTGTCATAACTTCATCCTCAACCGAGTTAGCAAGACTTTCCTCAACTAGCAAAAAAATCCTCCAACTTCCTACAATAAATTGAAAATGAAGAAAAACTTATTGGCAATCTACAAAGATCATGAGGCTCATTTCCATCTGCTTTCTTCAAAATTTTAATTAAATTAGTTGATAAAGGAATAAAGACTACCCCTACTTATTCTCCAAATGTTCTCGTGAAAATTAGGCATTTCAAGAGTCGGCGACATGACATATGATATTATGTTCCTGAATTTCACCACATGACGCGAGAGAGAGAAGTCCAGCACTTTAAGTTATTTAAGACAATAGAGAACAAATCAAAGATCATAAATGTAAATGTGATTGAGTTTTTTATTATATTATTATTAAATAACTTTTATTTTGAGCGCGGCGGTTTAGGTCACTGACTATAATTATTGAGCCGTTGACGCTGCCACCGTCTGGGTTCAAATCCCAGCTCGGCACGGTTATTTCTCGGTAATTTAACTATGTATATATATTTTATAAATTTAAAATTTGTGTCTGGCCAAATTAGCTAGTTCTGAGAGCCAAATTACTAGATTGGAATGACTAGATCTTATCTACACGGTTAAGACCAATGCTCCCTCTTAAAAAAAACTTTGATATTGGAAAATTGAAGTCAGTTGAAAAAATTTGTTGAAATAGCCTTTTATAAATTTCGAGGGCATAATCTTTATCTTCGAATCTAAACCGACTCAATAAAATTTGAGAGTAAAATCAAGAAGTATCGCGAGCAAAAAAATCCGAAATAATATTATGTAGATTTTTATAAATATGTTGTAACCGCTAGCCTTTAAATTACTTCTCTGGATAACATTTCTTAATTTTCTAGTTGAATATTTCTCGTTCAATAACTATAAAAGCATTGTAGAAGTGTAGAAATATAGCTTACCTTATAATATATGAATCTTATTTTAACCGTCAAACAAGAAATTTTAATGACAATGAACATAATTTGTATTTTTATCTTTTATTACTAAACTTAAAACAAACAATAAATTATGATAATTTTTATATTTCGTATTTTTTTGGATAAAAATTAAAGTTTCGAAATACAGAAAACATATTTAAAGGAATCGTTAATAATTTCACATATAGTTGAAAAAAATCGTCAAGAAATAAATCCTCCTTGTCTGATTTTACACAAAAATAAATATTTCCCCGAATATTAGTATATAAGTACCTACTTTAGATAATATATTCCTGTTTTGGCAACGCAGCGTAGGTGAAATTTCAAACAAAGTCAAATTTGATTAGAAACATCCATAACCTTAAAAAATTTAGCTTGTCAAAGGTAGTTCAAAACTCAGCTTTTGGAAAGGTACCAACATAATTCGAATTTTCCATAGCCAACTCTGAATTCAAAAACGTCTGAAATGGGATATAGTCACTAGAATTAAAAAAAAAAGAAGAGTGTATTTGGTTATAATAGAAATCAAGATGGCCGTTGATTCTATGGTCGAGAATTGAGATGATTGTATACTTTGTTACTTTATTTTTATTATAAATAAACAGTTATTATTCTTCAGATTGATGTGTAATTATTAAAGAATTCATCAGTATCAAGTGGAAAAAAGCGAAGTTTGAAAAATGAAACAAAATAATAACACGAATAGAATTCAAGGAATCCTCTTTCAGTGGGTATTAAAAACATAATTTTACGGGTTTATAGGATCACGAAGCTATAGATTTTAGTATTAGGTATAATTTTTATCTCGATATCTAAAGCCGGCCACTCACGGTACTGCGGCGCAGTACGACAGGATCGTACTACGAAATTGTACAACTTCGCAGACACTTTGTATACGGCCACTCACTATCCAGCCGTGCAGTATTGGGCAGTTCTCGTCGAGTAGAGACGTCGGACAATGAGAAAAATTTGTAATTAGCAGCAGCTGTAATTTGTGTTTGTAAATCAAAAAATGAAAGAAAAGATAATATACTAATCGAAAATGTTGATGCAAGGAATGGTTGCTAAAAATAAATCAATTGTGATTGAATCAAAATGTTAATATGTATATTACAAAAAACTCCTTTAAAAAAAATTATTATATTTACTAGACATATCTATTTATTAAAAACCCCAAATTTATTGAAATAAACAGCTAATAAGCACGTAAGCACGTACTTTGTTGTATGATTTTGCCGGCCATCGCCACACACGCTCCAATTCATATCCAATTGCATGCGATCCGACAAAATTGTACTGCTGCAGTTAAAAAGTTTTAACTGCAAGACGAGCCGATCCAACTCGGTCCGACATCGTCGGTCGTAAAGCCGGCCACTCACGGTACTGCGGCGCAGTACAATTTGGTTGGATTCGACAAGATCGTACGATATTTGATTGATAGTGTGTGTCTACGACCGACGAAGTCGGACCGAGTTGGATCGGCTCGTCTTGCAGTTAAAACTTTTTAACTGCAGCAGTACAATTTTGTCGGATCGCATGCAATTGGATATGAATTGTAGCATGTGTGGCGATGGCCTATAAAATACATCGACACGGATATCAAATTTTGATTTCTAATGCCGTAAAACATCTATCACCAAGTTTTCACGTTCGTACCTTTACAATTTTTCAAGATATTTTGAAAAGCAAATTTTTAAGTCTCAACTTTGCCACCCTGTATCTTTTTTTATTATCAAGATTTTGTTAGAGCACGTAGTGTCAGATCGTAATAATTTTAAACCAAGAATCTCCCATTTCACCACGGACCATTACTTACGGAACACCCTGTATATAGAGTTGAGGTAAGAATATCCTACTGGCAAATTCAGCAGGTAGTGGCAATGGGTTAATTTTTTTTTTCTTTTTTTTACAGATTGAATTGAAGGATGATTATCTCATTGGGAAAAGTAGCTGTTGTCCTAAGAGTATAAAATACCATCACATTGCAGCACTTTTGAAGTTCTACTAATGAGAGACCTCCAGACCTCATTAGAGCTTTGATGTTTGACGAGACAACTTCTATCAGAAGTCAGAACTGGCAAACCTGTAAACGTCAAACCTGTAACCCTGGCCGTTGGCCCCGCCCACTGACGTCATCACTTTCGGAGTTTTAGCGTATTTGCGTACCATAATTAGAATAGACGCCGACAGTGATGACGTCAGTGGGCGGGGCCAACGGCCAGGGTTCCATACAAACAAACGTTGTTTACAGGTTTGCCAGCTCTGATGGAAGTTGTCTCGTCAAACATCAAAGCTCTTAATGAGGTCTCTCATTAGTAGAACTTCAAAAGTGCTGCAAAATGCAAATGTGATGGCATTTTATACCCTTAGGACAACAACAACTATACTTTTCCCAATGAGATAATCATCCTTCAATTCAATCTGAAAATTAAAAAAACAATTAACCTATTGCCACGACCTGTTGAATTGGCTAGCAGGATTAGGTTTTGTTTTTCATATTGGCGGGTATACTGTTCCACGAATTATTTGAAGTTCCGCCTCGAACTCCATTCTCTCAACATGGCCAGATTCCACAGCATTTTCACCTTTGGAAAATGATTTAGTTTCTTCTCATAAAACAAACAGAGGATAAACTTGGAATTTTACGGGAACACCCAAATCAAACCACCCAATCAATAAATAAATACCGACAGACGTACTATAAACTATAACTAAAGTAACTGAACTGCCTAATTTTAACTAAACTAAAATATTCAGTCACTAATGGCATCATTGGCATCACTAGTGACTTCAGTAATGGCTTCACTAATCACTTCGATGTCAATGGCGATTGACTACTGACGGAGGCGGGGGTAAAAGATCACGTTAAGGTTAACCTGCTGTTTAGCGACGGTTTTACCCCTACGCTGGCCCCCCTCCACTCTCTCTGCTTGCTAGGCTCCGACACGTTCTCAGCGTTGCCATATGCAAGCCCTTCTCCTACGTTCTGCAGACAATCCTGCGTGCTTCCTGCCCGCTTCCGCACGAGACCGTAATAAGTAGCTACCGGTTCCGTCAGGTATTTGGTCAGGGTAGGTTTTTTTTTCATTTTACGAATATTTGAAGGAAAAAAAACCTACCCTGACCAAAGACCTGACTTACTGCAGCAAATAAGTGTTTTAATATTATTTGTAATCAAAAATGACACTTTAAGGGCCGTAGGAGAACGGAGACACGGATTTCATGTGGCAACGCTGAGAGCCTGTCGACTCAGAGCTAGCAGCACGCTAGCAGAGAGAGTGGAGGGGGGCCAGCGTAGGGGTAAAACCGTCGCTAATCAGCAGGTTAACCGAAAAATCATTGTTCAATATATTCATTTATTTATTTAATAAGAAGATGAAATTGAAGAAAAAGTAACATCATGAATTTAGAAGCAGTAAATGATTGTTATGTTCAATATGGGGAAAAGGAAAAGTTTATCCAAACCAGAGCAGCAGCAGAAGAATCCTCGCTCCCTTCCACCTTGAAGTGTGAAAATAGACTAATAAAAATAAAGGAGTCAAATTGCCACAATTCCCCTGAATTAAATGATTTTGAAAATACTTCTCCTTCATTTGTTGTTCTAAACTCGGATACTACTTCTATAGGATTGAAGGAAACTGTAACACACTTTGGAGACCACTTTCACCAAGTGGAATCAGAAAATGCGGTATTGAAGGAAGAAATAGAGGTTGAAGAACATAACCCAGGATGGGAGCTGAGGAAAACTTCTAGTAGCACTAGTACTGGAATATTCATGGTTGAATGTGATTGGTGTCAAGATCGCTCTTTAGGAAGTAAAAACGAAGAAGAGATGCAGAATAGCTGTCCGAAATCGAAGGATCATCCATATGAAACTGGAATTATCAGTTATCTTGTCCAACAGTTGAAAAGTAACAATTCTAAAAGTGAGAAAGTTTCTTTTGAAACCAAATATAAAAGTTATTTGACCCAAAGTGATCAAGATAAACATGTAAAAGAACCAGAATTGTTCAAATGTGAAGAATGTTCATTCAAAACAAAATTAAAAAAAAATGTGTCCAAGCATTATACACGCAGACATGAAAAAATTTTGAAAATGCACAAATGTGACCAGTGCTCCTATGAAACAAAAACAGTGAATTCTTTGATGCAACATTATAAACGTAAACATGCAGAAGACACTACAGATGCAGAAGTCTACAAATGTGAGGAATGTTCTTACGAAACTAGAGATAAAAGAAATTACAAGCGACATTATCTTCGTAAACATCCAACAGAAGTTGAAGTATATAAATGTAAGGAATGCTCATATGAGACAAGAGTTAAAAATTACTTGCACAAACATTATAAATATAAACATTCAACCGAAGCTAAACAATATAAATGTAAAGAATGCTCATATGAGACAAGATTTAAAAGTTACTTGCACAATCATTATATATATAAACATTCAACTGAAGCTAAACAATATAAATGTAAAGAATGTTCATTTGAGACAAGATACAAGCGGTCTTTTATCCAACATGCAGCTACGCATTCTAAAAAAGCAGAAATTTACAAATGTAAAGAATGTTCTTACGAAACTAGATCTAAAGGTGCACTGATTAGACATCGTAGGATTAAACATTCAAAAGATGTTGAAGTGTCAGGAATGTTCACATGAAACCAGATGTAAGTATTTTTTTACAAGACACAAATGTAAACATCCAAAACAAACAGAAGTGTGCAAATAAATGTGATTTGACCATGCATTATAATAATTAACAAGCAAAGGAGTGTACAAATGTTCTGAAAGTTCCCATGAAACAAAATGTAAAGGTAGTTTGTAGTTTGTGTTTGCATTATAGACATAGACATGATAAGCAGAAGTAGTCAGAATAGTTCAGTAGAGAGTATCGATTATCCGTGTTAATTGTGAAATCAGCATTTCCAGATAATAATTGAAAAGCCCCAATGCGTACTTATGTTGTACATATTTCAAACAAAAATCAATAAAATAAATGATGGTCCGCTCTTATGAGTGTACAGATAATTGGTATACTCTACTGTAATTTCTGAAAGTAGTTTATAATTTAAGAGATTATGATAAGAGTCTGTACCTATTACATTCTTTTTTAAGCTGATTGTTTTGTATTATTTTTTTTCCAATGTAGTCAACCAGCAGGTTATTCAGTTGACGTTGACAAACAAGGTTTCAGTTGACAAACAAGGTATTCAGTTTTGACTGCACAGCTTCGAATATTTTACAAAGTGGCCATAAACTAAAAATTAACATGCAAGCAACCTCCCTGCTGCTCTATCTATCTCTCCCAGACCGTCTAATCTCCCCCTCGATCTCAGGCAGCAACCAATTTTGTAAATTGAGCACCTAATTTAATTACCTTTGTAAGTAGGTGCAATAAAAGTTGCCAATGCAATACAAAAAAAAAACTTTTACATCATTTATATAAGATGGATTAAATATTATATTTGACATAATACATATTTCCAAAAATGTTTATACCAGTTTGATAAGTTTTTGTATACAGGTGTCCGGAAATTATGCGCAAAAAATTAAGGGGGTGATTCTACTTGATGAAATATTGCCAAAAGTATCTATAATTTTTTTTCGAAAACTCACAAATAAGAAAGTTATAAGCCTCCAAAGTTGATTTTTTTAAATCAATATTTTTTTATAACTTTTTTTCTAGTGTACGGATTTTCTTAAAATTTGACACACTTGCCACTGATGTTGCTTTACATCCTTGGTCCAAATTAGACTTGAATCCCTCGAAATCAAAAGGCCTTAACTGCCCTTGACCTTCAAAAAAGGCCTATAACTGTTTTCGTAATATTTTTTTCTGAGTTTTGAAGACGCACAATTGAAGAACATGAAGAAATATTCGGAAGAGGTCCTCTTTGTCTATCACGATAAAATGACCTGTTTCCGAGTAAAACTTTTAAAAATTTGCTTGCACTAAAATTGATCACCATAAAATAAATATGATCATTCTGCAACAATACCAAAGCATGCTTTGGAAACAGCTGCAGGGTTGCCTAGTTATGTACAAAACCGAGACATTCGTATATAAATACACTTGGAAATGATGAAAAAAAAAAAATTAATCTTTTTTTTTAATAAAATAATAAAATAATTTTAATAAAAAATAAAAAAATTGCTGTCAAAATGAAATTCAAAGCAAACGTCTTGTTTCCTATGGCAACCCTGCAGCTAATTTATGGTGATCAATTTTAGTGCAAGCAAATTTTTAAAACAGTTTTACTCGGAAACAGGTCATTTTATCGTGATAGACAAATAGGACTTTTTCCGAATATTTCTTCATGTTCTTCAATTGTGAGTCTTCAAAACTCAGAAAAAAATATTACAAAAAAGTTATACGCCTTTTTTGAAGGTCAAGGGCACATAAGGCCTCTTGATTAAGATGGATTCAAGTCTAATTTGGACCAAGGATACAAAGCAACATCAGTGGCAAGTGTGAAAAATTTTAAGAAAATCCGTACACTAGAAAAAAAATTATAAAAAAATCAACTTTGAGGGCTCATAACTTTCTTATTTGTGAGTTTTAGAAAAAAAATTATAGATACTATTGGCAATATTTTATCAAGTAAAATCACCCCCTTAATTCTTTGCGCATAATTTCCGGACACCTGCATACCTAGTCATAGAGAAAATATTGTTTCCTTCTCACGAATATTTTTTAACTGTATAGAGCAGGGGTCGGCAACAGGCGGCCCAGGAAAAGATTTCGCCCTTCCTGGCAAAAAAAGCAAATAGAGGTTCAAGAAAATAGAAGTCATTTTCATAATGTGTACTCGTATAAAATATGCCTTTAAATAAACACTGTAAGATAATTTTCTCGGGCTCCCATTTCTTCCTGGGGGATACTCCGTACCCCCCAGTTGCACCCTATCGCGTCGCGACTATGAATAAATAATTAGGAATTAGTTGGGAATGCAGTCGTTTTAGGAAAAGAACACTCTTTTTTCTAGGCCAAGCTTTCGAATTTTTATTTAATTCTTCATCAGGGCTATCTATAATGATTAATAATGATATTGAAAATTAGTAAAAAGGTGTTATGTATTATGATACAAATTTTATACTCACGAAGTTGAGATTAAATTCTAAGTTGTTTGAAATTGCTAATCATGGGACTTGTTATACATTCAACAACAACAAAAACGATGCAATACCATCATAGTAATGAAATTTATTGTAATTGGGGCAAAAAAGTTAAAAAAAATTATAAGTTTTTTCTAATATTACACTAAAAATGATTGACATAAAAATAATAATTTTTTATATTGATTTGATATATAAATTGTTGCTTATTTGACGACTTCATTACTATGTAGCACGGTGTAAGATATATAGGTGAGTGAACGAAGCACGTATTTCAACAGTAAAGCGCGCGACGAAAACCGGAACCTCAGTGTATGAGAGAGTCTTGCCAGCTGGGCTCTGACCTCTTGCTCTTACACATGCAAATTGCCATTATCAGGGTGTCATGCTACTCAATTTTATTTTTTTCTGAAGAAGCGATAAGCAAAAATGGGTAGAAACTGTGATTTGCCCAATTGTAGAAGTTGATGCGATGAAACTATAACGGGTATTTCATCGAGTGACATTTTAACATTTAAATATTAATAAAATTAGAACACAAGAGCACGCGTTTATCAGCGAATATGCGTGAATCATTTATGCTAGCGCTTGTGCGCTTGTCCGAGTGAAGAGTACGGCAGAACTAACCATTGCGAGCGAGAGCAACAAAACAAATGGGTAAAACAGATGTAACGTGACGAGTGGTGACGATATCGGGTCGCACTGGGGAGTCTTGTTCCAACACCTTAGTTATCTTACACCGTGCTATGTAGGTTTTATTATAAAACCTACATTATAAAATTATTATACATATATCGCAGAGGTGGTCGTCGGAATTAGTATATTACATTACTATAGTGTGGAACACTCATTTCACACGAGTGGGAGCAGCCAAGTACGACAATCCCACGAGTGTGAAATGACACTTTCCACACAAGTAATGTACACTATTTTTCCTATGACCACAGATTATGAACATTTTAATTTTTTAATACTTTTATTTATTTGATAACTTTACAAAGAAAACTAATGATTGAATTAGAAAAAACTTACAATAACAATTTAGAATTGTAGAAATTGAAAGTAAGTCATATAATTATTATTAGGTTATTATTATACAATTTTAATTGCATAGTGGAGTTTACAACAAATAAAGATATTTCTTTTTGTTATTTATCTGTACCTACATTTATGTACCTGTATCGAGAATAACAATAAGATTGGCACCAATATGAATGTGTACTTTGATTGAAATTAATATTTATAAAACGCGTTAGATAAACGTAAAATAGTATTTAAAATAAAATTCTATTAGAAATCGAAGTAGGAGAAATGCACAGCGCTGTATTGTTGGATTTGTTGGTCGCAGTCGCTTGTAGATATCATATCACCTGACTGACGTCACAGGCTGCGCGCTCATGCTCATTGCTCATATCTTGTTTATTTATTTATAAGAAGACGAAATTAAAGAAAAACTAATATCATAATCATTTGCGTTTAGATGAAGTAAATGATTGTTATGTTCAAGATCGGGAAAAGACAAAAGATTACCTATCCGGTAATTTTGCTTGTTATTGTTTGACCACAGAATAATGATTATTGAAACAATTATTGTTTCATTATTCTGTGGTTTGACACCCTGATCCTGAGTTCTGCCACAGAATAGTTAGAATTTATTCTATTCTGTGGTCCTGCCTGAGTTCCCCTACCAATAATAAAACCCCATGATAATATGTACTTACCTGGTCCCCCACCACCAAGTCAGCAGGTCATTGTTCAGGTTAGGTATTTTTCACTTTAATTTCATGAAAATTGAAAATGAAAGAAGAAAAATAAATAAATATAAAGCATAGAAGATGAAGAAAAAGCCACAAGGGCCGTAAATTTTAAGGAAAAAAAACCTAACCTGACTTAGTGGAGGGGAAGTCAGGGTGTTTTAGAACTTTTAGAGGAAACTTGCCGACATTCATTATTGATTATCCAAACCAAAGGGAAGCAGCAGCAGAAAACTAATGAAGGAGTCAAATTTCAAATTGCAATCATCCCCCACAATTAAATAATTTTGTGAATACTTCTTCACCTTGCCCAATAAAAATGGAAAACGTAATGGAAGACTTTGGAGACGATTTTTGCCAAGTATCAGAAAATGCGGCATTGAAGAAAGAAATAAAGGTTGAAAAACATAACCCAGCATGGGAGCTGAGGGAAACTCGTAATAGCACTGGTACTGAAACAATTCGGTTTGAATTTGATTGGTGTCAAGATCGCTCTTTAGGAACTAAAAACGAAGAAAAGACACATAACTGTCCGAAATTGAAGGATCACCCATATGAAGCTGGAACTAAAATGTACCTGGTTCATCATTTGAAAAGTAACAATTCAAAAAGCGAGAAAGTTTCTTTTGAAACCAAATATAAAAGTTATTTGACCCAAAGTGATCAAGATAAACATGTAAAAGAACCAGAATTGTTCAAATGTGAAGAATGTTCATTCAAAACAAAATTTAAACAAAATTTGCCCAAGCATTATACATGCAAACATGAAAAAGATTTGAAAATGCACAAATGTGACCAGTGCTCCTATGAAACAAAAACAGTGTACTCTTTGATGCAACATTACAAACATAAACATGCAGAAGAAACTGAAGTATATAAATGTGAGGAATGTTCTTACGAAACTAGAGATAAAAGAAATTACAAGCGACATTATCTTAATAAACATACAACAAAAGCTGAAGTATATAAATGTAAGGAATGCTCATATGAGGCAAGATTTAAAAATTCCTTGCACAAACATTATAAATATAAACATTCAACCGAAGCTAAACAATATAAATGTAAGGAATGCTCATATGAGACAAGAGATAAAAATTACTTGCACAAACATTATAAAAATAAACATTCAACCGAAGCTAAACAATATAAATGTAAGGAATGTTCATTTGAGACAAGATATAAGCACTCTTTTATCCATCATGCAGCTACGCATTCTAAAAAAAGCAGAAATTTACAAATGTAAAGAATGTTCTTACGAAACTAGATATAAAGGTGCACTGATTAGACATTGTAGGATTAAACATTCAAAAGATGTTGAGGTGTTTAAATGTCAGGAATGTTCACATGAAACCAGATGTAAGTAGTCTTTTACAAGACACAAAAAATGTAAACATCCAAAACAAACAGGAGTGTGTAAATAAATGTTTTTTGACCATGCATTATAATAACTGTAAACATTCATAACAATCAGAGGGTGTACAAATGCTCTGAATGTTCCAATCAAACAAAATGTAAAGGTAGTTAATTTGTGTTTGCAATTTGCATTATAGACAAAGATATGAAATATAAAGATAAATAAAATAAATAAAATAGAAATTCTGAAGAGATCTAAGAACCTGAAAGGAACGAAAATTTTTATACAGGAAGACTTAACACTAGAGGAAATAGAGGAGCAAAAACTACTGAGAAATCATCTAAAATTTGCAAGAGAAAGGAAGTGTAGTGCATATATCAGAGGCCAATTTTTGATAGTTGATGGAGTTAGGAATAGTGTTGAAGATTTGAAGACGGTCAAAATCGCTGTTGTTGGCGATTCCATAGTCAATAGACCTTCGAAGCAGGAGCATCATAATATTGACACAGCCCCTAATGTACCAATCGACGTGAAGGGGAATAATCAGCGTTATCACGGAGTTCAGGTTCTTGGAAGAAAGCAGGAAAACGAGAACAGAAAGCTACATTTGGGTCGGTCTGATTTGGTATGCTAACAAGGAGTAATTCGCAGGAAAAAAATAGGAAGGGAGCAAGAGAATTCAGCAAGGGTGCGTTACCGGTAGGAGTTACTGGAGCTGGAAAGACAAGTGAAAAATAATCGCTGCTCAGTTGAATATAATTTAAATTTATATATTTTTTTTTTTGTTTTGTCATCTGAATTGCGAGTAAACATGCTGCCATTGTCTAATCTTGATTTCGATTATTTTTTGTTGTTGGTGTTGTTTTTCGAGCGTATTATAGGCTGTATAATAATTGAGGAAGGATGGATCCTTTAATTCGTGATTGTAATTACAAAATTTTGACACGCATGAGGTACTCAATGTTCAGGATGTGGAAATTGCAAGGGGATTGTTGTCAAATGTTAGTATTAGCTTGATACATCAAAACATACGAAGTATATCGAAAAACATGGACTACCTCAGCGTGCACTTGGCTAGTTTTAAGTTTGAACTTGACGTAATTATTTTAACAGAAACTTGGACTGTGCATAATGTAGATTTGTTCCAATGGATTTGTTGATTGTAATTTGTTTGTAATTATGAAATGTGTTCCAACTATAATATGATGCTGGGACAGCGGTGCACAAGTAATTTTCTTTTACCGTTGTTCCAGTTATCTGTACCTTTAAAAGAAAAAAACAGTGAACACATATACTGCCGTGTTAACCCTAAACGCCGTATCTACATTTTAGTAGTTTTGAGATATTTACGTTTTTGTCTTTTGCCATCTGCCGTTCACAATTGTTATCTTTGAGAATCCTGATTTTCCATAAGTTATTATTTACATGCCTAATTTTATTTAGTCGTATTCTTTTTTCTAAAAAACTGCAGTTATTTTCAAAAAATCACTTACGGCAATATATTCAAAGGAAAAATAGATAGATTAGCCGTAAATGAACTTACGGTTTTTTCAGTTAAAAATATCTTATACATACTAGGAGCTTTTGCCGTATACAGGGTGGTTAACAATTCGATGCTCACCATTGGGATCTAGGAAATGGTAAAAAGATACAGGGTGGGTTGAATTGGAGAAAAGTTGCACAATTTTATGCTTACTAAGAATCTGAAAGAAAATTTATGGAAGCTTCAGGCGTTGCTGAAATATCCTGCAAAAACTTAAAAATGGGGATTTATTGTTTCAATCATATCTTTTTTATTATTGAAAAGAAATTGAAATATTTTTGTGGGTTTACATAAGTCATCAAAAGCTATCATCTGTCATTTTCAAAATTTTCAAGGACTGCTAGATCGCAGAGTTTTCATAGTCAAATTTTGTTTTTCTTATGGCCGCCATATTGTTTTTTCGTGTTATTCGCTATTAAAAAATCAAAGAAACAATCTATCAAATTAAAAAAAAATTCTTAAAAATTTTATTCTTTATTCGAAAAAAAAAAATCATTTCACCGAATAACGTCAATATGACGTCGCGACTTGACATTGCTTGCCTTATGGGTTTTTTTTAGGTTTCGGTTACACCATTCGGTTAAGCAAAGGTTATTTTTCCGACAAAAGAAGAACAAAAATTTGGAAGAAATTTATTTTTTTTGAATGTGATAGATTATTTATTTTGTTTCTTGGATTTTTTTAATAGCCAATGACACGAAATAACAATATGGCGGCCATAAGAAAAACAAAAGTTGACAATGAAAATTCTGGGATGTAGTAGTCCTTGAAAATTTTGGAAATGACAGATGATGCCTTTGATGTCTTATGTAAACCTACAAAAATATTTCAATTTCTTTTCAATAATAAAAAAGATATGATTGAAATAAGAAATCTTCATTTTAAAGTTTTTTCAGGATATTTCAGCAACGCCTGAGAAGTATCCATAAATTTTCTTTCAGATTCTTAATAAGCATAAAATTGTGCAACTTTTCTCCAATTTAACCCACCCTGTATCTTTTACCGTTTCCGAGTACTTATGATAAATGCACACACAATTTTATTATTATGTATATTTTTTAACGTTAATTAAGTACTTTCGGTAAAACAATTATTATTGTATTATTATTACTTTTATTATTATTCTTTGAAATAAATAAAACAAACTACGTATCTTACTTTGTTATTTTCTAGATACGGCATTTTCGATCAGGATTATTCATATACGTATTAGATTTATTTAACATTTATGCCGTATCTGCATATTATGCTTACAGATACGACAAACTTCCCTAATAAAATGAACATACGGTAAAATGCTCTAGAGAACTGATGAAACCTGCAAATACGGCGAACTAAATTAGCGATTTATAGCTGTTAGGATGGAGATACGGCGTTTTCGCTTATGGTAATAGATAGAGAATATAAAGTCCCATCAGAACATCCAATAAGCCGAAAATGAGAAAATTGTCACTTACGGCGTTTACGGTTAACACGGCAGTATACTACTTACTACTGTTTATTGTTCTGTAGGATATACAGTGCTTCCCAAAAGTAACGGATAAATTCGATAAAACGGAGAGGGCTGTTTTTTTGAAAAAATAAAAAAACAGGTCGATTTTGTTTTTGAGTTGTTCAACTTTTGACATAATATTGGGGTATACAGGGTGATGCGCGAAAAAGTGGTGACGTCATCGGTATTTTTTTTAAATGGCAACCCTTATTTTTTATTCCATTTTTTGATACTTCATTCAATTGCCAATACGGTAATGTAATCATTTTGTAACCTTAAACGACGAAATTTCTGTGAAAATAACTTAATTTGGAGACATTCAATTCAATAGACAGATTTAATAGATTTAATTTAATTTAATTTAACAGATTTAATTTAATAGAGTTAATTTAATAGACAGATCTTTTAAAATTATCATGGAAACAGTAATTTTTATTTGATATTTTTTTATTTTTATCGCTAATGTTCCGATTTTCACATCAGTAAAAAGTGCACAATTTCGACTCACAAGCTGTTTTCTCAGAATTTTCCTTATTTAAGGTTACAAATTGATTACATTACCATACTGGCAATTAAATTAAGTATCAAAAAATGGAATAAAAAATAAGGGTTGCCATTTAAAAAAAATACCGATGACGTCACCACTTTTTCGCGCATCACCCTGTATACCCAAATATTATGTCAAAAGTTGAACAACTCAAAAACAAAATCGACCTGTTTTTTTATTTTTTCAAAAAAACAGCCCTCTCCGTTTTATCGAATTTATCCGTTACTTTTGGGAAGCACTGTATAGATATTGCATAGCTCAAATGGTATTATTACTCTGTAAACTCTTGATGGACAATAAATATTATTATTATTATTATTATTATTATTATAAGCAGAAGTAATAACAAAATGTAAAGGTATTTAATTTGTGTTTGCATTATAGACAAAGATATGAAATATAAGCAGAAGTAATAACAGAATAGTTCAGTTAAAGGGTAATCCTGTTGTTTAGTCTTCCAAAACACCCCTCACATGCCCATTCCACTTTTTCCACTCACGTGGCTCACAGCGTTGCTGCATTAAATCAGGTCTTTGGTCAGGGTAGGTTTTTTTTATTTTAAGGAAAAAAAACTACCTTGACCAAAGACCTGATTTAATGCAGCAACGCTGTGAGCGACGCGAGTGGAAAAAGTGGAATGGGCATGTGAGGGGTGTTTTGGAAGACTAAATAACAGGATTACCCAGTAAAGTACCAATTATATACCCGTATTAATTGTGAAATCAGCATTTCCAGATAATTGAAAAGCCCCAATGCGTACTTATGTTGTACATATAGTAATATTAACTTCATATTATACCTAATATAATATTTCAAACAAAAATCAATAAAATAAATGATGGTCCGCTCTCATGAGTGTACAGATAATTGGTACTGTATTGTAATTTCTGAAAGTAGTTTATAATTTAAGAGATTATGATAAGAGTCTGTACCGATTACATTCATTTTTAAGCAGATTGTTTTGTATTATTTTTTTTTCCAATATAGTCGCAGCAACCAATTTTGTAAAATGCGCACCTGGTTTAATCACCTTTGTAAGTAGGTGCAATAAAACTTGCCAATGCAATACAAAAAAAACGTATCATTTATAAGATGGATATAATAATATATATTTGACCTACATATTTCCAAAAATGTTAACACCAGTTTGATAAGTTTTTGTATGCCTATAGTCATAGAGAAAATATTGTTTTCTTCTCACATATTTATACAGGGTGTTTCCAAATTGATAATTTTTTTAACTGTATGTATAGAGCAGGCGGGGTCGGCAACAGAGACGGCCCGTGAACCTCATAGTTGCGGCCTTACAGAAAAAGATTTCGCCCTTCCTAGCAAAAAAAGCAAATTGAGGTTCAAGAATATAGAAGCCATTTTCATAATGCGTACGCGTATAAAATGCCTTTAAATAAACACTTTGTAAGGTAATTTTTCTAAAACTAAAAAAAAATGTTGATATCTCTGAGTTCTCAGCTTCAAAATCCGGGGCTTTCGGCTTTTTGTTCTGGTTTCCCAACTTTAGAGATGGCAACCCTACATACAGAGTGATCCCGAAATGGCGGACACGGACAGCACCACAGCATCTATTGTGGATTAAAGATTCTAAGTTTTATTTACTGTTTTCTCCAGTATGGCTCCCTTAAGGAAGATATGAACACTTTTGTAGAAAATAAATTCACAACACTGCACTGGATACCATTCTTCGGGCAGAAAAATAATGTGTAGGTCTACAATACCCAGATATAGATGTTACCATGGAAACATATGAAATGGAAACACAACAAAGCTTAAAACAATAATCGTTGCGCGGATACGACATAGCCGATAATATTATTCAAAATCTCGAATTAGAACAACGATGCCACATTGAAAAATTTTGTTGAACACAGGGATAGGTAAACTTTGAATGCCTGTAATTCCGTTCCCGATAATAAAAAAAAGAAAAAGAAAACACTATCGTTATAGTTATGTGAAATCATGTGCTTTGCCAGTGGAGGTTGTTTAAATTTGACCGCCATTTCGATTTAAATTTTAGAAAAAGGACACCCTGCTATATCTCGGTAACGAAGCCGAGGAACACATTTCTGTTTTAAATTTACAGTCTTTCTGAACATCCTCTACAACACCCTGTATTCCGTGTCCGCCATTTCGGGATCACCCTGTATATACAGGATGATCCCGAAATGGTGGACACGGGTATACAGAGGGTATTATTGTAGAGATGTTCAGAAAGACTGTAAATTTTTTGAACTTTGAACACTACTACCAGGAAGCCTCCATAATTACATAATTATTTATCCACCTTGTTCTCTGCAAAGGTGTGAATCGTCATACTACCCCTGAAAGTTTTTTTTTCAGAACTTTTTCCTAATATTTTTATTTATCTTTAAATTCACACTTTTGGAGGGCCAGTTTAATTGAAAAAAAATTGTCCTTTAAAAATTTTAAATGGAAACTCAATACTTTTCCACTAAAGAAATAAAATATACTTATTACATAAATCATAAAATTGTGAGTTTACATATACATATTTATAAAAATATATAAATATGTAAAATATTTATAAAATAACACAAAAAATAATAATAAACAATAAACACAATCATTAAATTAACAATATTTTGTATATGACCAGTGCTCAAAATGGGCACCATTTTATTGAATACAAGCCCTTATTTTATTTGTGTAGTAGAAAAACATTTGAGTTTCTGTGAAATTTTAAGGAGACATTTTTTTTTCAATTGAACTGGCCCTCCAAAGCGTGCATTTAAAGATAAAAGAAATTATTAGGAAAAAAGTTCTGGAAAAAAGCTGGGTAGTATGATTCACACCCTTGCAGAGAACAAGGGTAGATATTATGTAATTATGTAGGCTGCCTTGTATAGTAGTACAGTGAAACCTGGATAACCCGGAAACGCCTGGGACCGAAAATTAATTCCGTCTTATACAGGTTTTACGGCTTAAACAACAACAATTGTCTAAACCGGAAACAAACCTACTTAGCACGGAAAATGCCCAACAGTACGTACATGTGTACCTACTAAAAATACTTTGATGCTCACGGTTGGAGAGTTTAGAATTGACTAAAATTGAATCCGAACAGGACTAAATAGGAAGTGCATAAGTACCTACAGACAGTTTTTATTGCCGCAATAAAAATTCCGAGAAGTGAGAGTAGGATATAGACGCGCGAGAACATACGGAGGTAAAGAGTAAAGGGTGGCGAAGGCGGTCCGCTTCCGTCTTATGCAGGTGAAATGGCGTGCATAAGGTTAAAAAACGTGTTCCGTCTCCGCGTTACGCAGTTTCCGGCTTGAGCATAGTGGAAGTTAACATAATAATGTGTATAAGCTTAATTCGGGACCGGGAAAAATTTCCGTGATAGACAGATTTCCGCTTTATTCAGTGTTCGTCTTATCCAGGTTTGACTGTATTCGAATACCTAGCCGTCTTTTTTTTAATTTCAAGTCATTTCAGAAAAAAATCGATAAATGTTAATTTTTTACTCTACTTCAAGGGAACTTCTTAGGTGAGTTTAAGAATTTTTTTATGACAAACCCCCCTTAAAATTCCACAAGGAATCTCTGATTGATTTTTTTGCACTGATTAATGAAACACTGTATAACCCATTAACCCATTTCTTGTTGCTATTTTCATTGCTTTGAGAGTAACTTTGAATTAGTTTGAATTAGAAACTAAGTTCAGGTGAACTAGCTTTGAATTTGAAAACAGTTTAGTGACACCAATAAGTCCTGCATGAGGGCGCTGTAAAAATTGTCGCTCGTTTTGAGAGAAAATGTTCGGTATAGACGCCTTCAGTGTGACGTCACAGGGCGGGGCTAAGTGGTTCTGGTTCCAAACACGATACACATATACACGGTATGCCGATAGACGATGACGCGCAGGCTGCGTACCGGTCTTGTGACGTCACGTGGATCAGATATTACACATGAGATTGCTCATATCTATTTTATTGTTAGAAATAAGTAAATAATTTTTTGTACACATTGCTTTTATGGCTATTTCTGATATTCGGTTAAAGGTGGAGGTGGAGATTTATGCTATATTTAATCATAATCATAGGTTAATTATTTAAAAGGGAATATTTTAAAGAAATATAGGATATAAATATGGTGTCCCAGCTTATTCGAAGCGGTCTCTGTAGGCGAAACGATAAATTTTGAATTTTGCAAATTCAAGCACAGAATCACAATGGCCATAATTTAAAATTATTTTGGAGTATACAGAGTGTCCCATATGACAGTGGCATATCAAAGTTATGTTTTTTTAAATGGAATGCTCCTATGTTATTGCATTTTTAGATTGTCTGAGAAGAGAAAATAAGATTGGCTTTTACAGTCGGTGTTTAAATTCAGAAGTTTTTGAATTATAAACAAGTGAAAATTGGCAAAGCGGCCCACCAATGGCCGCTAGCGGCCATTTTTATTACTTTTATGCAATCCTGGAATCCACACGCCAACTGTCTATTGAAAAACAACTTTGGTGCGAAAAGTTCGGGTCTTTTGATCGGGCTGGGTATAATCTCCCTTTAATACGTTCCGTTTGTTATTAGGCCCAGTGAGGAGGGATCGCGTGAGGATAGGACGGAAAAACGACGCGTGCTGCGCTAGCGCGGCACGCACGTGGGCCGCATAAGCGGCCCAGCAATGACCGCTTGCGGCCATTTTTATGTTTTTTATGCAATCTTGGAATTGGAAAATCTTCATTCACTTACTAAATTGTTGCGTATGAACTTTTTTTTTCAAACGCGAAGAAAAAATCGAAACTGCGACTTTTTAAGCGTCAAAATTGGAAAATAGCGAGCAAAAATCGGTCATTTTGGAAGAGTGGTAGCGCCGCCATTTTTTAAATTTAAGCGACAAAATTTGAATTCCGACAAAGCAACTCTCACTACCTCGCGAAAATGATCTCCCTGATCCCCAAGTCCCGGTGCCCGAAAATCGCGAAGATGCCAAAAAACGCCAATCGGCCCATAATGTACCTTAGTTGACCACCTCTGGAAATTTCTCCTTATCCTTTTCGCATGCCCCAATTTGTAAGTTGACATTATATTTTGGAATAGACATTTTTAGAGCAAATTTCACAAAATAATTTTTCTCACCAATTGAGTTTACGATATACGAACCGATTTTATTGAATAAAGAGGATGGGCAGAAAGTGACCTTATGTCAGGTTATTAGTCATTGTTAGGTTTTTTTACCTGAACTTTCAAGAAAATTGAAAAAGCAAGGACTGAGAAAAGAAAAAGTATTTTAGAAATCGCTATTTGGCGACCCCTCGAAACGAAAGTAATCCTTGTCTTGAAATTCTTGAGTGACTCATTTGTAGCTTGATGTATTTTGGAATAGAAACTTATAGAATTTTATTCACACATTCACAAACCAGGAACAGTACACGCCAGCATGAAAAACAAAACCTATATAGCGTTGACGTAAGAATATCCTACTAGCAAATTCAGCAGGTAGTGGTAATGGGTTAATTTTTTTTTCTTCTTTTTACAGATTGAATTGAAGGATGATTATCTCATTGGGAAAAGTTGTTTTTGTCCTAAAAATATAAAATACCATCACATTACAGCACTTTTGAAGTTCTACTAATGAGAGACCTCATTACGCAGCTTTTATGTTTGTCGAGCCGACTTCTATCAGAACTGGCAAACCTGTAACTGTAAACAACGTTTGTTTGTTTGGAACCCTGGCCATTGGCCCCGCCCACTGACGTCATCACTTTCGGATTTAGCGTATTTGCGTACCATAGAATAATATTCTGTAACAGAACCGTACCACAGAATAAGATACCTATTCTGTGACCGTACCGTGATATTTTTTCCCTCCTAAAACGGACTACTATACTACTAAACACAAACTAAACATAGTCGTAAAACCAGTAACCAGTTCGCTGAAAAATCATTGTTCGATATATTCCTTTATTTATTTAATTAGATGAAATTGAAGAAAAAGTAACATCATGAATTCAGATTCAGAAGCAGTAAATGATTGTTATGTTCAAGTTCAATATGGAGAAAAGGAAAAGTTTATCCAAACCCGAGCAGCAGCAGAAGAATCCTCGCTCCCTTCCACCTTGAAGTGTGAAAATAGACTAATAAAGGATTCAAATTGCCACAATTCCCCTGAATTAAGTAATTTTGTGAATACTTCTCCTTCCTTTGTTGTTCTAAACTCGGATACTACTTCTATAGAATTAACGGAAACTGTAACACACTTTGGAGACCACTTTCACCAAGTGGAATCAGAAAATGCGGTATTGAAGGAAGAAATAGAGGTTGAAGAACATAAACCAGGATGGGAGCTGAGCAAATCTCCTAATAGTAGCACTAGTACTGGAATATTCAGGGTTGAATGTGATTGGTGTCAAGATCACTCTTTAGGAAGTAAAAACGAAGAAGAGATGCAGAATAGATGTCCGAAATCGAAGGATCATCCATATGAAACTGGAATTATAACTGGGGACAAGATAACCGATCTTGTCCAACAGTTGAAAAGTAACAATTCAAAAAGCGAGAAAGTTTCTTTTGAAACCAAATATAAAAGTTATTTGACCCAAAGTGATCAAGATAAACATGTAAAAGAATCAGAATTGTTCAAATGTGAAGAATTTTCATTCAAAACAAAATTTAAAGAAAATGTGTCCAAGCATTATACACGCAGACATGAAAAAATTTTGAAAATGCACAAATGTGACCAGTGCTCCTGTGAAACAAAAACAATGAATTCTTTGATGCAACATTATAAACGTAAACATGCAGAAGACACTGAAGTCTACAAATGTGAGGAATGTTCTTACAAAACTAGAGATAAACATAGTTACAAGCAACATTATAAAAATAAACATTCAACCGAAGCTAAACAATATAAATGTAAGGAATGCTCATATGAGACAAGAGATAAAAATTACTTGCACAAACATTATAAAAATAAACATTCAACCGAAGCTAAACAATATAAATGTAAGGAATGCTCATATGAGACAAGATATAAAGATTACTTGCACCAACATTATAAAAATAAACATTCAACCGAAGCTAAACAATATAAATGTAAGGAATGCTCATATGAGACAAGAGATAAAAATTACTTGCCCAAACATTATAAATATAAACATTCAACGGAAGCTAAACAATATAAATGTAAGGAATGTTCATTTGAGACAAGATATAAGCGGTCTTTCATCCAACATGCATCTATGCATTCTAAAAAAGCAGAAATTTACAAATGTAAAGAATGTTCTTACGAAACTAGATATAAAGGTGTGCTGATTAGACATCGTAGGATTAAACATTCAAAAGATGTTGGTGTGTCAGGAATGTTCACATGAAACCAGATGTAAGTATTATTTTATAAGACACAAATGTAAACATCCAAAACAAACAGAAGTGTGTAAATAAATGTGATTTGACCATGCATTATAATAACTGTAAACATTCATAACAATCAGAGGGTGTACAAATGCTCTGAATGTTCCCATCAAACAAAATCTAAAGGTAGTTAATTTGTGTTTGCATTATAGACAAAGACATGAAATATAAGCAGAAGTAATAACAGAATGGTTCAGTAAAGTACCAATTATATACCCGTATTAATTGTGAAATCAGCATTTCCAGGTAATAATTGAACATCCCCAATGCGTACTTATGTTGTACATATTTCAAACTTACTATTATTAACTTCATTATTATACCTAATATTCAAACAAAAATCAATAAAATAAATGATGGTCCGCTCTCGCATGAGTGTACAGATAATTGGTACTCTACTGTAATTTCTGAAAGTAGTTTATAATTTAAGAGATTATGATAAGAGTCTGTACCTATTACATTTTTAAACAGATTGTTTTGTATTATTTTTCCAATACATATAGTCAACCAGGTTATTCATCAGTTGACAAACAAGTTATTCAGCTTTGATTGCACAGCTTCGAATATTTTAGAAATTGGCAATAAACTAAAAATTAACATGCAAGCAACCTTCCTGTATAGCCCCCCCTATCCGTCTAATCCCTCCGTCAATCTCGGGCAGCAACCAATTTTTGTAAATTTCCCACCTAGTTTTATTACCTTTATAAGTAGGTGCAATAAAACTTGCCAATGCAATACAAAAAAAAACTTTTACATCATTTTTATAAGATGGATTAAATATTATATTTGACATAATACATATTTCCAAAAATATTAATACCAGTTTGATAAGTTTTTGTATATACCTAGTCATAGAGAAAATATCATAATAATAATAATTAAGTGTCTTTATTTAGTACGGTAATATACAGTACTGATTACATTGAAAGAGGCGAAGTCTAGCTTGCGCTACTCTACTTAACCCCTTTATAATCTATTGAATTTATTACCCGTCATTAGCTAAATGGACCCAACAAGAAGAATTAACAAAAATCAAAATTAATCTACTTACAAAGTTTCAAGTGATATGAATACATAATTCAGCATACATTATTTCTGTCCCCCCTGTTCAGCCAGTAAAGATAACTTGAGATGCTTTTTAAAATAGTTTAATGATCGAGTTTTAAATTCTGAAGGAACACTGTTATATGTGCCGACTGCATTGTAGGTGAACGAGCTCCGAAACACAGCCAAATTATATTTGGGAAGCACAAGCTTAGAACGATGCCTAATAAATAGATTGTGCACATCCCCACGAAATATCAATTTTACCTTTAAATAAGATGGTGTAGAAGACAATAATATGCGGAAAACCGTCGCCGTCATGCGGTATCTAAAATTATTTTCAAGTTTGAGCCACTGGAGTTGATTTATCCTATTAGAGACATGATCGTATTTTCTTAGACCGTAAATAAACTTACAATAGTTTTGGATTTTTTGGAGTCTGTATTTTGTTACCTGATCCAAACAAGGAGAGTAGAGCGTGAAACCATAATTTAAGATTGACAAGACCAGCGATTTACAAAGCAATTTCGCAAGGATAACCTGAGGAAGTGCCTACTTCTGTAAAGGTCTCGAAGCACCAAATATGATCTCTTTACCAACAGGGAAACGTATTCTTTAAACCTGAGCTGACAATCGACTACACTTCCGAGATTCTTGGAGGAACTTTTAACTGGTATGGCCTGATTGTCAATTTCAATAACAACGTTGTCCAACTCCACTTCACGACGAGGATTTGGGAAAAAATACATCGAAATACACTTTTCGGCATTTAGTCTAAGGTTGTGACATCTTGAGTACTCTGCTATGCTATGTAAGTCACAATTTATACTCTCAACGGCTCTTAACAACAACGCGTATAGTCGTTCTAAGATTTAGTGAAAGTTGACTTATAATGGTAAATTATAGGTGTTTAACCACCCAGCGGTATGTATACATTCTACATAAAAGGGCTATTTACAAAGGACAAGTTTTACTACCTATATAGCAGTAAGACTATGGATGGAGAATTTGGGAAACAGGTCCGGACTTCTTAAAATATTACATTGGATATGTGTACTAATAATTGACTTATAATAGAGCTACTTAAATATCTGCAAGTTTGACTTACCATAATGTGGTTCTAAGAATATATCGTTTAAAGTTAATTTATCTCCTTAAAACTTGAATATAAGGAAGGGATAAATTACCTTTCAAGGGAATGTTTGATTTTATGTTTATAAGTTTGCAGAACAATAAGTTTTTGCTTATGATGTCATTCTCTTAAAATATTTTTTTCGGTTTTTCGAAAAAAATTAGACAAACATTTTGAATGTTTTTTTTTAATTTCTTAGATTTTTGATTAAATAGAAATTTTTAATTCTGCATGGCATGAAAAAAATATAATGGCCATAAGAAAGAACAAAAAATGACTATAATTGGTTCTGATCGGCTTTGGAAGTTTTTAAAATAATGTCAAGGCAACAGCTCTTAAAGACTTTGTAAACCTAGAAAAAATATAATAATTAATAATAATAATTCAATAATGAAAAGATAAGATGGCCGAAATAAGAAATCTCGATTTTTAAATTTTTTCAGGATATTTCATCAATGGGCTGAGTTATCCTAATTTTTTTCAAATTCTTATTTTTCCCACCCTGTATAACAAATATTATTATTATTATTATTATAATACTCCTGATAAAAATGTGGCAAATTATTTTTAATTTATTTCGGTAGGTAAGTTCCTTAGTTTTTCAGAGCTTTTTGAAAATGAAACTGATCAATATTTGTTTTGGTGTATTTAAAAAAAAAATATATTTATCAGACTTAAAAACCTTGAAATATTACAAAATTCCGTTTAATAAACTGCAAACAGTGCAAACTGATGAATGTGAGAGTTCAAGAACGAGTAAGTACTTATCCGTTAAGAAATATAACTGGGAATAGAATTTAAATAATATGTACTGCCCTGTTCTACGATGAATGTATTCTTAAAAATTAAAACGAAAAAGCAGGGGATAAAAAAATAAACAGACCACACCCTAAACTAGTGTGATAATAGTTGGTTGCCTACCTACTACTTATTGAACTGATGGTTTTAAGTTTTATGTTTTATTGACTAGTGGAACTGGCCCCAATAAGAATGTGTAAAATTATTGGAAATCAATTGCGTTCTTAAAATAAATTATTGATCAAACAAAACATCAAATAACTTTTGATTGATTACCTTAGATTACAAAAATAACTTATCGATTTTGTAAATGCAACCAACTTATAAAACTCATTCATTCATAGGGGGATGAGATGGATACCATTTTAACATGAGATTTTTTAAAATTAATTTTAATGGCCCTTTAAAACCCATTTGAATTTTATACACACGTTACATAAACATTGTAAATAATTTATCCATGATTTTCGACGAGAAAAAAAAGCCAGTCACAAAAAACTAGGCTCATTTATTGTAATTTGAATTTTTTTAGTTTATAAAAGTTTATGATTAAGTAGGTACCTACCTATATAAAGTATATACCTACTTACAATAAAATCTTGTTTTTTATCCTAAACATTATTTTGCAAGAACATCCAACGAAAATAAATTAAAAAAAAAACACCCTAAATACAGATCAATTGAATAAGAGAATAAATAACTTTCATTAATTATTCATTATTCGTCGTCTAATATTTTATTTACGATACGACCAAACTTCTAAATGAATTCTCCAAAAGTTGCGATGAAACTTTGGATGCGGCAACATTGTGAGCACAGTTGATTGGTTCTCGGTTGATCTGAGTTGATCGGGTTTTCAGTCGGTGCCAGTGCTAAATGTTCACCTGTTGCGTTCTGTCAACCTGTTCTTGGACTGTAAACCGTAAACAGTGATTTTAATACCCGGGACCCGGTCCCGCTCGCTCGCTCGCTTCTACCTGCCGGCCGTTTTGCACGATATCTGTGATTTAAGTAAAGTGAGGCATCAGTGCATTTCTCGGTTTCTCAGTGAAGAATTAATTAGGTAGAAAACTCCGCTGATTTATTTTCTTTTACGAGAATCTCATCCTTCGGTGGTCCAAGTGGAGTTTAATTCAAGTAAGTTTTTGTGTTTTTAACCCAGATAATTTTATGATCAGGTGATTTAATAATATGTAATTATCTCAATTATTATTATAATACCTAACCTACCTACACGATGTAGGGAAGTACCTACTTATCCTGGTTTCCTGGTATTTATGCTGAGTTTAGGTAGGCCCAAATCTAAACTTGAGGCCATTATTTAATATTTAATTAGAGCAGAAATATTTATTTTTGTCATTAGAGGCAGGATATTTAATTTATTGATTGCTGGATGGATGTTTATAAATTTTTAAATTTGAGCCTGCTTGGAAAAAATTCATGTCATGAATTTGCAAAACTGTTTGGTATTTCCATTTTGCTCGCACACGATCTTATTTAGGATAGGGAAGGTATTTTTGACCAGATTGACAAGTTTTACCAAATTTTGCAACACTAATTTTAGGTTGTGAATTTCTAAAAACCGTTCGAGGTTTAATTTATTTTGAAAAAGTCGCGAAAAAATCTCTGAGAACTTCTTCTTTTTCTTCTCCTTTTTTGGCTTCTACTTATGTAGGTACTGATAGCCAACCTCCTCTGAGAACTTAATCAGCAAAGCAAAAGCAGATGTTTTGACTGCAGTTTTTACTGGTTTTTAATTTAATGATAAAGAAATATTTTTGTTTGTTTTTTTTCTCGTGTGAGCAAATCAAGAATTAGACAACGTATAAAATTTAGGCAGGCTTTGGAAAAAGCATGTCTGAAACTGAGATTGAATCTGTAAAACTGTAAAATGAAAGATTCTAATTATTGTTTACAGTTTTAGGTAGGTACTTAGGTACAGACATCAGATTCAATCTCAGACATGATTTTTTTTCCAAAGTTTGCCTAAATTACTGCCGTGGAAACAGCTGCTAAAAAGATAGCTGACAATTTTTGAGCGCACTATGTGTAGGTATAGGTATAATAAGTTATTTGTTATTTCAAAATAGGAAAAATAAGTTATGAAACACCACTAGGACCAATATACCTCCAGACTACACCGGGAATAATTTCTTGCAAACTACAGGGACGGGTATAGGGTATATTTTAAATCATGTCGTTCATCTCAATTAAAATGAAAAATTAAATTATTCGATTTCCCAAAATAGGAAAATTTTGAAAAAATTACGAGAGGCTACTAGGATGAGTACCTATAGGGTACGGTAGAAATACTTCCTTGCAAACAACTAATGGGGCTGGTATTTTAAATCTTGTCGTTCATCTCAATTAAAATGAAAAACTAAATTATTCGATTTCCCAAATTAGGAAAATTTTGAAAAAAATTACTACTAGGAGGAGTACCTACAGGGTACGGTAGAAATATACTTCCTTGCAAACAACTACAGGGGCTGGTATTTTAAATCTTGTCGTTCATCTCTATTAAAATGAAAAATTAAATTATTCGATTTCCCAAAATAGGAAAATTTTGAAAAAATTACGAGAGGCTACTAGGATGAGTACCTACAGGGTACGGTAGAAATACTTCCTTGCAAACAACTGCAGGGGCTGGTATTTTAAATCATGTCGTTCATCTCAATTAAAATGAAAAATTAAATTATTCGATTTCCCAAAATAGGAAAATTTTGAAAAAATTACGAGAGGCTACTAGGATGAGTACCTATAGGGTACGGTAGAAATACTTCCTTGCAAACAACTAATGGGGCTGGTATTTTAAATCTTGTCGTTCATCTCAATTAAAATGAAAAACTAAATTATTCGATTTCCCAAAATAGGAAAATTTTGAAAAAAATTACTACTAGGAGGAGTACCTACAGGGTACGGTAGAAATATACTTCCTTGCAAACAACTACAGGGGCTGGTATTTTAAATCTTGTCGTTCATCTCTATTAAAATGAAAAATTAAATTATTCGATTTCCCAAAATAGGAAAATTTTGAAAAAATTACGAGAGGCTACTAGGATGAGTACCTACAGGGTACGGTAGAAATACTTCCTTGCAAACAACTGCAGGGGCTGGTATTTTAAATCATACCGTCCATCATCAAATGAACACAAATCAGTAGCTATCAGATATTATTTCAAAGAATCAAAGTACGTAGGTATAGTGAGTTCAAAAATTGTCAGCTATCTTTTTAGCAGCTGTTTTCACGCCAGTGCCTAAATTGTGTTCTCATTTTTGCTCACGCCACACGATTTAGATTTACCTAATTGGCAGTAGGTACCTATACGTATATATAAAGAAAGTAGGTATAATTCATCAGCTTTTATAAAAAAAATAGAAATACCTAGATTTTAATTTTATAGGTAGATATTTATTTACTACCTATTAAATTTATTTTAATCTATTTTTTTTATTAAATGGACATGCTGTCAAGCTGGTACCTAGACCTACCTTATAGGTACTTGATAAAAAAATTGATCAATCAGCAATACATATAGTTGTGAGCAATATAAAAATACCTAGATCCAAATCAAATAAAATTTATGCAAAATATTTATTTATAACTTTGTCGCTCGAGAACGAAGGGATAGCCGACCCAAAAACTCATTCGAAAGCACCGTATGTCATTTCGCGCTCGAGACGCATACCACATTTTTTTAGACAGCTTCGGAGCCGGTGAAAGCCCTTTCTATATGGAATAGCGTAGTTCACCACTTTTTCAGGCTGGTGGGGAATTCCTCATGCGAAAAATTGTTCCCTCTTTCCATTTTAACCAGTACACTTCGCGTAAACTCATAGACCAAGGTCCAGAATTGAGTATTTCTTTATTTTTCTTCTAACAACGATAATAAAAACCTCATAAAGAATACGAATACTGTGATCATTTTGCATTAGCTTTCTGAAAAAATTTCGAGGAACGACCCCCGAACCATTCAAACTGGGGGATACTTCATACCCCCTAACCCCCTAGTCCTCCCCCCCCCCCGGAAACTGTCACCATAAACTCATAAAGTTAATTATTAATCATAAAACTTTTTTAACCTGAGAATAAGGGCTCCAAAACTGTACCGCTTAGTGCGGTTGTGAGGATGTGTGGTTGATCACTATTTACTCTTCAGCCTCACCCGGACTGAAACTGTTTCGTCGGCCCTGGACGCAGTTTAATTGAAATAAGCGAAAACATCCACACAAAAATTATAAAAATGACGCAAGGAAATTTTTAATTTAGTGACAAGATGATTGTTGCTGGGGAAACAAAAATACAGTGCACGAAATATTTGTTGCTCTAGGTCGCGAAATACTTCGCACACGCTGTCGAGTAGATATAAATAATGTGACATTTTTAATTCGCATATTGATGAAAAATATCAACATTATTTGACGGCTATATAAAAATAACATTTATGCAGTAACCAACCACCTAACTAACTAGATTATTTTTCTTGCCAATCGTTCCCATAGATTTGATTACTGAAAGCCCACCTATATCGTTATTCGCTATTTTATGGTTTTTGAAAAAATTGTTACATTCGATAAGAAAAAAAATGTACAAATAAACTTTTATGCTAAGAATGTCTTATAATTACGCCTTATTCTTATACAGTTATTTTGGAATTGTTCTTTGCGTTATAAAAAGTCAGAGGCCATTATTCTTCGATTTTATTAAAAAAATCGTGATAATTGAGTAGTCATAAAAAAATTAACGTACAGAAAACTTGAACATTACTCAGAAAAACTTCTACGTTTTATGCCTTTTGTACCGGGTGTCCCAACACTAGTGTCCACCCCCTAAATAGAGCTTAATCTTAAAGATAAAAAATTGAAACTTTGAGGATTTGTGTACTTGATATACCTATCAAAAAAATTTAAAAATAAACATGCCCTTTGAACATTTCTATTTTGAGTGGGCATAATCTAATAACCGTGACATTAGGCAATAATGGCATGAAACCAGAAAAAGTTTTTCTGAGTAATGTTCACGTTTTCTGTGCGTTATTTTTTTTCATGGTCACCCAATTATCACGATGATTTTTTTTAACACTAAAATCGAAACAAAATGGCCTAGGTATAACTTTTATAATATGCAAAAATAATTAGATAACAATTTTGGAATAAGAACAATTATTCCAAAATAACAACGCGTAAGAATAAGTTATTTTGAAACATTTATAATGTACCTAGAGTTTATTTACAATTAAGAAGTAAATTTGTTTTCTTATCGAATGCAACAATTTTTCAAAAACCATAAAATGGCGATTATAATAAATCGAAAACCGTAAACAATCGGACTACTGATTGTAGATTTTTTTGTTTCAAATTACCCCCCGTTTGATCCATGCCTTCTGGGACATGCTGTATAATACATAGGTACATATCTAGGTACATTATCTACCTGATAATTCCATACACATCTTTATCTTATTCTTAAAAAATATTTATTTTTTCTCAATAAAAGGCAAAAACAGGTGTCTTCAAGTTACCAGAGCAACTACAGCAGATCAGGTTTATGAATGGAGAATTAAAGCTAATAATTAAGTGCCCTAGTGGGAAATTAAAGGAAATGAAAATAGATTCACTAATTTTCGTAAAAACAACTCTACTGTCAACATAATTTTCAAAATCCAACAAGCCCGTAATGCTAGATCACTTAAGTGCTAATTACGTGCCCTATTTCGAAATTAAGTGCTCTCATAGTTTATAAAAAAGATTAGATAGTCGTTCAACTAAAAATAATTAGCAGAGAACTTCTTAGAATAAAATATAATTTTAAAAATCCAACAAGTCCGTAAGTAATTGCTAATTAAGTGCTCTATTGTTAAATTAAGTGCTCAATTGCTCTCGCAGTTTTAGAAAAAACAACTGAACTGTCAACTGAAAATTATTTAGCAGAGCACTGTCAGAATAAAATATAAATTTCAAAATCCACCAAGTTCATAAGTAGATGCTAATTAAAATTAAGTACTAATTAAGTGCCCTATTATGGAATTAAGTGCACTCATAGTTTTTTAGAAAATTCCTGATCTACCAACTAAGAAAAAAATAAGCAGAGCTGCTGAGCTGCAGAAATAAACATAATTTTCGAAATCCAACACGCTCATTATTAAAGGTATTATAGACCTCGTTAATGGCTTTTTGAGCAAGTTTTTGAATTTGTGCTTTTGTATTTTCTCATAGGTAATTTGTTTCAAATTGTAATTAAGTTTGATTTTATTTAATCTAATTTTAAGTTTTTTGGTCGTGGTAATGATAACGTGGCTTTAAGCAGGTATAAGGAATTTAAAAAATCTACAAATTGTTTTAATTCATTTGCTAATTTAAAAAAAATCAGGCTCTTCTAGCTCGACTTTATTCCTGCAAGGCTTCTACTGTGGGCACTGGCAGGATCCACATTTTAGAGGGAAACTGAAATTTTGCTAAATTTATAAGGCCTATGTGAAGGTTGATTGGAGCCTGAACTATGCACTATGTGAGCGTTTAATTTCACACTACGGCTCTTAATTAGCACTTAATTAGCGTCTAATTAACTACTCATAAAATATTGATCAGTTACTGTTACAGTTACTCTGCTAACTTACCACACGTAACAATTTTTTTTTATTTAAATGAAGACAATTAGGACAATATAAAAATTTACCAATTAGGTTCGTATCTACGTTTCCATTTTTCCAAAATTCCCAACTGAAAAAAAAACGTAAGGAAAGAAAATTATTTCATGGTAATTTAATTTTTATTGGAATGCGATTTAAAAGCATAAGAAATTGTTTGCTGCAATTGTTTGATCATAAAAGGGAACGCAAGTACATACATAATTATGTAGTTACTGTAAATGTAAATTTAGAACAATTTCTATGAATTATTATAGATAAGTAAATAAATAGTAGGTAAATAGGTACAAACGTAGGTACCTCTCAAAAAATGGTTAAAACGTGATTCATTTATTAGTGTTGTAGACATTAATTATTTATCGGTGTTTTTGAATGTTTAGTGAACTAGATAGATTAGAGAATCATTCAATAAAAGGTTTAATTGGAATTATAACAATAGCCTTTCAAACCGAAATTGATTTTATCGATTTTATTCAGAGAAAATTCCTCAACTAATAAACAAATTTTACGATGACTTGCCTTCACGTATAAAATATTAAATACATAGGTAACTAGTTCTGCCGCGAACTTTGGACGTAAAACCTTCTTTTGAATAATTACTTTACTAATTATTTATTTACAATACTTTATTTATATACCTACACTATTTATTTATTTAAACTACCTTCATATAAATAGTTATTTAGTTCGATTTTTTTATATAGGTAGACTTAATAGCTTTTGTAAATATTTATTTTAATTTCCAGTTGCCTGATGTTGTTCCCTACTGACAATTCTCTGTCCTTTGACCGCAAACCTCCAAAAGAAACCTCCAGTCCCTCTAATTAAAGTATCTCCCTTTGGTTTTCGGCGCGCTGAGGCCGTTGCCGACTATATCTCGCATCGTCTTTGATGGTGCTACCCATTTATAATGATATTATTATATAATATTCATAAATGGAGAAGAATCCTTTTATTTTATCGCTTGGCTTTCCCAAATTTAGGCACTCCTTAAAATTTAATGCTCTTAAGATACTCAAGCGAGTACTCAGGCAGCTATCACCTCTTCAAAATATACTCTTTTTGTATTTTATGCCTCCCCATACCATCACAGTTTCTATAATTATGATTCAGTAAAATGCACCTGTGCGCAGTTCTGACTTACCAGATCATGGGAAACCCAAGCAGGATTCATCTGATAAGTCAACTAAAAAAAAATGTTAGAAAAATCAGAAAAAGCTGGGGCTATGCTGGTTTTGCCAGTTTTGCGTTATTTCGCCCATTTTAACCAAATTGTTGATTTTAATAAGAACTCATTAGACGTTATGCATGCGTTATACAACATGCAACTGAATTATCAGTTCTCATGCTGTTTCTCAGAGCTACCGCACAAAAAGTAATTTATATAATCCTCGATATAATCTATTGGTGTGTTGAGAGCTTCAGAAACTTCACTTTCCTACATAATTGATCCACTTTGATGCATACTAATAGCAGCAACGTGAAGTATCGTCATCGTCAATTCAATTTTTTTTTTCATTATTAGCAGTTATTTAGATCCACACGATGAGGATGGGATTGATAAGATTAAATGAGAGGTTTTTCATCCAAGCTAGGGAAAAAATTCTAATAATTTTAATTATTATTTTTTTCGTGAGAAGGTTTAGTTAATATTTTTAAACCTTCTTTTAGTCGTTTGTTATAGAATAAATTTTTTCTTGGAGTTGCTTGGGTACATGATGAACATTTGGAACATAATTAATTATTTTATTATGATAATTTTATTAATTGCTCAGGAAATTTCTAGCCAAACCGTTCATTATGCACACAATGAGAACCGGTGATGGTGATGGTAAGTCAACAAATACCGTAAACGAACAAAATTTTACAATAAAAAACAATCAAGCACACAATACACGTCAATTACAACAACAAATAAGTGTTCGGAATTTCTGTCCTTATTTTCAGTCACAGTCAGCAAATGTTTAATCTTCTCTTGAGCTCATTGCATTCACAATTCCAGTTCTCAGGTCAAGTAGGTAATTCGGTCGTTCTTTATACACTTTTTTAATATTAATAATTTATTTTTAATAATGTAGGTACATATTATTATTCATAAATACCGCTAGCATGAAACCAAATTTTTTCGTTGTTGTCAGTATTTTTTAAACTTGAATGTGCGTAATAGAATATTTTTCATGAATATAAAACGCTACTTTCTCTACGACTGTATGAAAAAATTATCAAACAACTTTAACGATTTTTTTAATAGGCCAATAGAAATTTTCAGAAAATAATTTCAATTTGGTAATATTTATTCATTTTATAACTGATGAGTACGATTTATTGTACCTATTGGTGCAACTTTCAGAATTTTTTCAGGCGACAATGAATTTGATTTCTTTATTGCAACAACTTCGTAAATAATTAAACCAGGATGTCATCCAGAATTTGTCCGAAAACTGGTTGAATGATTTACTCTTACTCGTAGCTCAGAACCCAAAAAAAGTTTTGGACCGAGATAAATATGTGGTCGGCATTCTTTGACACTTTTTTTTGCAAACGTAAAACAATTAATTCCCAACCGGACATTTATTTCAGTCCATGCAGAGTCTAAGGTCGGTTATAACAAAAAATGCACTAATTTGAATCGAATTCCCATCTTGGAATTTTATTCGTTTTATAGGTAGCTATTTATAAAATCAGTGCCAGTTCGTTTAACTAGTCAGCTTTAATTGCAGAATTAAAAGTCTTCTTTTAACGTGCCACTAGCACTGGGTCCAGTTTTGGTTCTCTTTGTTTTTTTCAAAATAAATGAAAACAAGTCATTCTCCCCTCTCTTGTTGAGATATTACCCCTTCAAGGGGATGTCTTAAAGAGTAGTGTTTATTTATTTTTTCTAAAATTCGAAATAAGGAATATGTTAAAAATAAATTCGGTGGACAATTTGTTACTTTTCTCCTTCGGTTTCAAAAGCTCTAGGATTTGTTCCCAGGGCCGTCTTTTGATATTCGGCGGCCCTGGGCTACTAAATACTCCCCTCTTTTATAAGACAATAATACACAGGATGGCTATAACAGGGGTGGGGCAGTGGCGTTTTGTGTATTGCAAAATTCTCGGCAAAATTAGTGCAGCGTAAATTCTAAATATCACACTATTAATGCCTCAAGGTGGGAGAAGGGAGTTCAAGATGCAGATGAACATTTTTTCAATGTTCAAGGTCACGCAATTTCCTAGTAGTTGAAAATTTAGTCAATGTAAAATACAGGGTGCCCGGAGAGATAGCAATGTACCTAAAAAGGGAAGCGATTCTACATCAAAAATTAGACTATTTTTTCCTATAAACTTGTATGTCCGGACGTACTTACCTATCGTTTTTGAGATACACGGGGTCAAAAAAAGATTATTTTTCCAGGTTTTTAAAGATATCTCGGGAAACGTTTGAGATAAAGAACTCAGCTTTTGTACCTGTCATATTATGATTGATACCTTTTTACTCGCCTTTTTAATACCAATCCATTTTTCTTCATTTGCCATTGGCGGAGATTATAGAATCGAGAGAAGTTTTTTTGTCCTTTATTTTCGATATTATTATGTTTTCAAACATCCAAAGCAAGTTTTTCCTTGTAAGTGATCGTTTTTTTCTCGGAAACTTTTAAGTTTGGAGCTGTTAATCAAGAGTATATTTTTGGCCTATTTGCGATTCTGAAGCTCTTCTCAAAATCGCATTAATTCCAGTGGCGTAGAAGTTAGGGGGTTGAAACCCTAAAATCTACGCCACTGATTTAAAAAACTTTGCTTAACAATGAAAACAAGGGGATTAATAAAATAACACAAAGTGTGTATAAAAGCTGAACATTGTATCTCATACGGTTCTCGAGATATTTCCGAAATACTGAAAAAAAATCAACTTTGACCACCTGTACCTATCTTGAAAATGGTACTCGTATGTGCGGGCATATACCCAAATTTAGAGGAAAAAAGTCTTATTTAAAAAAATAGAATCACCTCTATTTTCGGGCACCCTGTATAATAATTAAGTAGCAAAAAAAAAATTTAATAACAATGTTTGCGCCATGGATGGCTAGAACTAGAAGGGCTAGAAAAAGTATCAGAATTGAAATGCATAAAGTCATATTCTACTAAACAAAATATAACATAAAATTTATACCTACAAAAAAATACCTACAAAATTAAAAAAAGGTCTTTCGCCGCTGCAATTTAAAGAAATATGCAGAGCTATTATTATTATTATTATTATTATTATTATGGTACCTTATAGCATAATTATGTAGAATCAGTTTTCAGGTAGACATTTTTTCTTTATTTTCCAACAAATACAACAAGGGCTATAGCCCTACTATCCCAATGGTTAAGACGGCCCTGCTTATTGTTCCCCAAGTTTATATTCTATCCAAAATTGCAATATATTTTTTGCCTTGAGAGATCATTCGCTTTTATTTAAAAAAATATAAAAACCTTTTTTTGTTTAGAATAAATCAAGCTAGACAAAATACGTTTTAAAATGGGAGTACAGATGTTAGAAAAAAGGCACTTGCGAAACAAGGGTGGCTTTTCCAGCCTTTAAAACCGCACCAATGAACGAATTGAACTACTCTTTTGACATCCTCTCAGAGGTCGTATCCTACAGGAGAGGAGCGAGTTATTTGCTTTCGTGCGAATTATCGCAACAAGGAGTAAGGCATTCTTCATGCAGATATTTCTAACAGTGAAGAAAAAAATTTGTCTGCATATTTCAATCTTTTGGATGTTCGAAATATTGACAGGTACCGAAATTCTACTTTTTCTGAAGATGGTGTTTATTCGAGCATAGGGCAACCGCGGATTTTCTGCTCGGGTGGTTTGGTTTTATAAGCTTGAAGAGACAGCCACACTCTTGCTTTCATATTGTTGATTCATACTCACAAATTATCTAACGGAATTGTTGAGGGTCCTGATCTGCTTACGTAATTAAAATTTAAAGTTCCTACACTGGAACCTATACCCGTCTTCCTTATCCTCGTTTCTTATCCTTTTTCTTTCTAAAAATTAGGAATATCTAGGACATCGGTAGGACGTTTTGGACTGTAAAGATACCTTAAAAAATTTGAATCTTGTTGTTTTTGAAATTGGAAAATTTGTCTCTGGGTCTGGGTTGTGTTTGTTGTTTGTTGTGTTTTTATAATTATGCTTATTATGTTTATTAACTGTATATTTCATAATAATGCACATATTTGACATTCCTCCAGATTTACTTGTTTTTTTTACGACGTGATATATTATTCTTAATAAATAAATATTAAATGAAATGACAATAAAACTTCTTTAAAAGACCAATTAGCAAAAATTTATAAATGGGATGTTATCATTTTTGAAAATTGTTAATTGTGCTTAATAAATATAATAAAAAATGCAAACGACCCATGTCTAATTGAATTTGTTAGCGCTGCTTGCTTTGATACACCTATTTTTATCCTCCAGTGATTTTTATCAACAAAAGAATTTCATTTATGCAAGCACAATCTCCCACCATTTTATGTAGTAAATAAGAGTTATGTGAAGGTTACTGGAAAACAATCGACTCACCTCACAAGGTAGAGATACCAAAGCAAACTGTATGTATACATATTTACATTGCAAAACAGTGACGTAGAGTAGCAAACAAGTAAATAAATCAATTATTATCAATAATAAATAATAAAAATAAATGGACGTGCTTTTTGTCTCCTTTTATGTTTATTTTGGTCGTCATAGGAAAGGAAATTCGATCGTAAACACATCTTACAAGCGGTTCATTGTATTTACTCACCTATTTATATTCAGATTAGTTTATTTATTTTACCTATTGGGCTAGGCTGTTGAAATTAGTTTTTCAAGCCGTCCAAACTGTCGGTCAATCGGTTAACTATTGAAATGTTAATCACTAAAGGTAATTAAGAGTAGGTAGAAGTTGTCAAAGAGATGAGTTATCTTAGTGGAAATCTAATAATGTATTATAAAATGAAATTACAAAGCAATCATTATTCTCATAGACTGGTCATATCTATTGTGGAATAGGTTATTCTTCGAGTTATTCTTCAACTACCTACTTATTATTGACGAGGACGAAACTTTCAACACGAGCCCTAGCCGAAGGTGAGTATTAGACCGATCAAGTGAATAATGGCCATTATCCGCGAGAAGACACTATTTTATTCACGGTTTCTATCTCAATGGAGTACATCGGGTACTTTGTTTGCTGTTCAAAGGTTGATTTATAAAGGAAGTCTTATATGTGATTTCCTAAACCTGTTTGGTATGATAGCCTGTCACTCGTGATTTTTCGTTTATTATTTCACAGGCTGAGCTATGATTGACTTATAATACCTGAATGTGCGTCTATTATTTTACGGCAAGGGGTTGTATAATATATCATTATTAAATTGAAATCAGCAGGATAATGAATGTTTTATTCAATAATCGTAGAAAAACTGATATAATTTATTGTAGAGATATGAACGAGTGGCTATCATGATTCGATTATACGATATACAATCTGAAAGAGCAAAACTTGGCTAATCCGCCTTCAAAATTAATCACAGCTAAAATTAAAAATGATACAAACCTGAGCCGGGCCTAACCTATTTGCTACCTGCGTGCCGATACAAAATTTTCCTCCCCCCTCCCTCTTCTTAAGAAGAAATGTCTACTAGGTAAATTCTGCTGCGCTGGGGGGTTTGGTAGGTACAGAATATATCCCCCGAAAATGAGAGCGGTTCGGGAGAAAATCTTGGAAAAAAGAAGTGTGAAAATGTTAATCACACTAAGCAATAACTGCATTCATACTGGTACATTTTCGCGTTACGTTTGAAGGACCACTGGCCGCCGGACAATATAGAATTGCATGAAGTCAGATTGGAGCCAACATCTGCAGTCTGAGTCTGAATATGGTCAAATCCTTCGTTACCTACTTTTATTATAAAACAAGCTGAATCGGGTTCGGCGTTCCGCGTGTAGTCCATACAGGCCACAGCCGTCCTAAGATATTCGGCGCCCAAGGGCCACTGAAAATGATGCGCCCTTTTTCACAAGAAAATACATTGGATGGCTAACGCCGGGAACAAGCTCGGTGACGACTGATGGATTACAAAGTTAGTGCGGTGTGGATTCTGAACTTAATACTAGTAGGTAATGTTTGTCAGACTGCAAAAAAAATGCACTGCAGGCGAAATTATTTTCAGTGTTCAAAGTCACGCAATTTCCCAATAATTGAAAATTTACTCAAATGTGAAAACTCATACGAAACGACTTTGATAATATTCCAAACTAGACTTACTATGCGCTGAAGACGTGTTTCTTATATTTTACCAGGTGACGTTTTTAGACTGATTTTTCGATCGTCAAAATGTCGCGAACTGTCATGTTCGCAAACAGCTGCCCGAGACCGAAAGCCTCAGTCCACTCTAGAGGTAAATTCTAGAAGTCAACGAACAAAAGAACAAAATGTTACATAGGTACAATTGCATTGGAGGTTCTATCAGGGACTGAATTAGCTCGAACGAAGAAGAACGAAGCTCAGTTTACTGTTCTGCAGACATATGTTCTATTTCGCAATTATATCATTCTGCTGATTTGGAAATTGTGCAAAAAAAATTTGGCCCATGTATTAGAATATGATCGTTATGGAAGAAAGGTTTTCTGGAATATTCGGGAAAGTAGTGCCACGTTGAAATGAAGGCTTTTCGCAAATTCTGACGTGATGGAACAGCAGTTTTCCCAAGCGTGAAGGAGGGTTCTTTCGTTTTGGAATTCAAGCTTATTTTCGCAGATTTTGAAATTAAATCCATCCGTCGAATGCTATTTTTAGAAAAAATGGACGGGTGAAAATGGAAATTTTTTAATTGAAAATGCAGATGCACTGCAGGGAATTCCCTATGGCACTCTGGGAGCGGTGCATGAGCGGAAATATCGATTCACGTTTACTTGGAATCGTTGCAGGATTCCTCAGGAAACACTTCGCGTAAATGCTATTCCAAAGGAACGCGGTTCTTACATGAAAGAAGTCTGAAATAAGGTGGTGCGAGTTGTAATGAGCTGAACATGATAGGGGTGAGCTACTGCGGCTCGACGTGTATTTCTGCCCGGCCTCGTTCTAAGTGACCGACGCTTAAAACGTCGAAACTGCACTGGGGTACAAATTATTGCCAAAGCGGTAAGGGAAAAGTTGTTGAAGGATGAACATGCATGCAGGCAAAAAATTAGAGGCAATCAAAATTGTGGTCTAAAAGGTTTTTGTTTTTGATGAGGCTTAAAAAAATGAGAGATTTGGTTTGGTGTTAATTGGGGAGCGTCTTTTTAAACATTCTTGAATCTGCCTTTTATACAATTTGCATATTTCTATTTATTTTTTTATTTGCATATAAAAAACCCCACATATTTTAGCATTTATAAATTTGTACAACTCCGTTGGTGTGACACGCTGAAGAGGTCAAATAAGACCGAAACAGCGCTGTCCGATAGTTTTATTCCACATATGCTATTTATTTTACCTTGAAAACGAGTGAGAAAGATTGAATGTAATTATTCTTACACAATGTCAGTTCATATCAGTGCAATTTCATTGATCATTGACATCATTATAATTATTATGATGATCGGTATTTAATTGTTGTCGTTTTAGTCATTATGTAATCAATTGCATGATTGAAGGTAATCGTCTTCGTCTATCCTGTAAGAAGAGTGCTTTTGTATGTTCTGTTTAAATGTTGTTTCGGATAGTCTGAGGAAGTCCTAGACATGCATTGCGAGATGTTTGCTCATAATTGTTATTTTAAGAGATGATAAAGCATTGCAAAAGAATGTAACAAAGCAAATGAATCGAATTGGTATTCTATAAAAATGCATCAGGATATACAGGGTGCACCATGTATCCTTCTCTATATTGCTATCTCCTGAACGCTAAGAGATACAGGGTCGGTTAAATTAGAGAAAAGTTGCACTATTTTGTGGCCATCTCAAATCCGTCAAAACATGCGAGACATCTGTGACCGTTCCTGAAATATCCTGAAAAAACTGAAAAATCGAGATTTCTTATTTTCGTGATATCTTTTCTATTATTGGAAATTAATAAATAATTTTTCGTAGGCTTACATAAGCCGTTAAGAGCTATCCATCTGACATTTCAAAAATTTTCAAGGCCTACTAGATCCAAGAGTTTTCACAGTCAACTTTCGTTTTTCTTATGGCCGCCATATTATTTTTTTATGTCGTTCGATATGAAAAAAATAATGGAAACCAAAAATTAATAAACTTCAAAAAAAATTTTTATTCTTCTTTTTTCAAAGAAAAACAAAAAAAAATCGTCGAAAAACGTCAACATTTGTAAAATACGCCAAAATAGTGCTTGCCTTATGGTTTTTTAATTTATCTATGAAATTCGGTCTTAAAAGTTGTCTTTTTTGTAAAGAAAAAAGAAGAATAAAAATTTTTTAATTTATTTTTTGAAGTTTAACAATTTTTAGTTTTTATGATTTTTTTTATACCGAACAACATAAAAAAAACAATATGGTGGCCATAAGAAAAACGAAAGTTGACTATGAAAATCTTGGGATCTAGTCGGCTTTGAAAATTTTTGAAATGTCAGATGGGTAGCTCTTGCCGACTTATGTAAGCCCACAAAAAATTATTTATTAATTTCCAATAATAAAAAAGATATGGCAAAAATAAGAAATCTCGATTTTTCAGTTTTTCAGGATATTTCAGGAACGGTCACAGATATTTTGTATGTCTTGACTGATTCGAGATGGCCACAAAATTGCGCTTCTTTGGACTTGTTTAACCGACCCTGTATCTGTTAGCGTTAATAGATAGCAATATAGAGAAGGATACATGGTGCACCCTGTATTATGATGATAATTTAAAAAATATACTTATGGGTGGCATTTGTAAATTAGTGGAAAAATTACTGGATGCTGTCATTAGGGGTGACGTTTCATACATTGATTTAAAATGAGTCGGAAAACACCCGAATTTTTTCAGACGCAACGAAAACACTTCCTACCCCCGTTTTCGAGGGTGCCGAATACGATGGCGTAAGTCAAATTTCTTTTTCTGGTTGCGTTCACCCCCGATAGGCCAATAACTACCCCCTTGTTAGAAATCTCCGTTCTAATGCCCCCGGGTCGGAAAAAACGCGTGCAACTCGCTTCACGGGATGCCTTGTATCTAATGACAACTGCCCGTCACCCTACGCCCACCCCCTTATTGGCCAAGAACTAGTGATGAGCGATACCGTGACTTTTAAATCACGCTGTTAACTGATATCGTGATTTTTTGATATCAGTGATTTTAAGACGTGACGTGATCACGACTTTTCAATCTGTTACATATTAGTCATGGAAAGCTTGGCACATGGCTAAATATTTATGCAGCCTGTCGTGACGTGATTTAACGTTGCTGGTTTGATCAGGGACCGGGTAAAAATAAACATAACAAATTATTCAAGTTAAACGGAAACAAAAAAATAAAATATTTAATTCTTCAAAAAGTAAAATTATACAGTTATATGTTATGATGAGATAAATATTATTTTAATAAATAATGAGATAAATATTATAATTATTTTTGTCAGTCTTGATTTTATTTGGCATTTTTAGGTAATAATATAGGTACCTAGTACATTTAAAAAAATTTAAAAAACTTTTGAAAGCGAAGCGAAATTCGGCCGTACAGCTTCCGCCGTTTGCGCGAGCTCGACTGTCTGTTGTCTGTGTGTCTGTCTTCCAGTTCAGTTCAGCCCTGTGCCCTGTTCCTGTTTCACTGTTTCACATCATCACATCAAAATCACAAAAACACAACCCGATCGTCGTATCTCGTATCCCGCGCCTCGTCGTGATTTCGTGAAGTCGTGATCACTTCACGGTTTTGTTTGACTTTCGATAGCAGTCACAGTTCGTGATTTTTAGATATCAGTGATTAAATCACAGTTCGTTATTATATCGCTCATCACTACCAAGAACCACCTCCAAGGGGTTTCAAAATGTTTTTTTATTAATCGGGTAACCTGCCGCATCCCCCCGTTTTCAAGACTGCTGAACACAATGGTCACTATCTTAAGACCTATACCACCCGGTTTCATCTCCCCAAATCGATGAAAACACCCTCCAAGTGGGTTGAAAATGTGTTTTAATTAATTAGGCAACCTGCCGCATACCCCCGTTTTCAAGGGTGCTGAACACGGTGGTTACTACCTTAGACCTCTACCACCCCCCTAAATTGACAACACCACCCTCCAAGGAGGTTGATTTTTTTAAACATATTTTTTTTGAAAACACATTTTCAACCCCCTTGGAGGGTGTTGCCTCGATTTGGGGGGATGAAAACGGATGGTAGAGGTGTACGGTGGTTACCATCGTGCTTAGCATCCTCGAAAACGGAGGAATGCAGAAATATTCAGGATTATAAGAAAAAATACATTTTCAATCCCCTTGGAGGGTGGTTCTTGGCCAAGGGAGTGGGCGTATGGTGACCCGGGCGCATTAGAACGGAGATTTAAAAAAGGGGGTGGTTTTTGGCCCATAGGGGGTGAACGCAACCCGAAAAAGAAATTTGACCTACGCCATCGTGTTCAGCACCCTCGAAAACAGGAGGGGAAAGTGGTTTCGTTGCGTCTGAAAAAATTCTAAAATTTCGGTTTTTTTCTGACTCATAGACGCCACTATAAGCAAAGCGTTCGATCACTTGGACCATTATCATATTCTCAGGGGAAAACATGGAAATTTCGGCTTCTGTAACACCCTTTCCCATCGTCTCGGCAGTTATCAGCATAATAGGAAACAATATGTCGAAATTACTGGGTTTCATTCCAATACTGACTGAGCACATTCCTAGCGATGTCCCTCAAGGCTCCATCCTGGAACCTCTGGTAATCATCATTTTTATTAATCACGTGTCCAGGTATCTCTGATTAAAAATTCATGTTCTATGTCGATGACCAGATCTTCTGCCAAAGTTCGTATATTATACGGTCGATAAACTTGGATCTTTTTCATGACTTCTTCAGATATTTTGGAATGGACATTATTATTTCCAAATGCACAGCAGGCTTAAATTCTTGATCTCCTAAAATTGCACCATTTATTCCATCCCTCTATGATGCAATACCGCCTTTAATGATCTAGGCGTCACCTTTGAATCAACTCAATCTTAACAGATAGATAACTTCATCTTTCTACCTATAAACTTTATAGGTATGCAGTAAGTTTCTTCAAAAATAGCCGCCAATCGCTGTTAATTAATTATTATTTAAGTAGTTAGAAATCATTATTTATTATTTTATTGCTGTATAATGGTAAAAATATGACCTACCTATCAGATCATTTTTTTTAACTCTATTAAATCTTATTATGTGTAATATAAACAACACTGTAACTATTAATTTTGTCGTTATTAAAATCTAATTATCTAGAAGTATTTTTTAATGAACATAATAATTATTATAAATACCTGTTTTAGTATAATTATTAAGTAAATTATGTTAATAATAAAATATTAAACTTCAATGACACAGAATGCAGGCATATACATAATATGTAGGTTTGAACTGAAAGAACCGAGGTAGATTTTATAAGGAAACTTTTATGAAAGCAATTTAACTTTGTATAAGACAGCGGTATGTTAGGGGACCAAATGTTTGTACTAGTAAAACCAGTGCTTATGACCAAGATTCGAACAGGAGCACACAGTAAAATTAAAATAGGTACGTAATGTACTGACCTTGCTGATTAAATCGCTGTCCCGATGAGTTGATTGGTAATATTCACTTGTTTAATTATCGAAATTGTAATAAAATTTAATGTTCATTTTGCACGATTATTTGTTACGACACGATTGAGGGAGAATATCTGACGATTGCCGATGAAAAGAGTAATTAACGAGGTTGTAAGTCTCATTAGTTGCTTTCACCAATATGTCCAATATCTTCCACCAATATCTCGTATCTGAAGACGATACCTAGATTTGAAGGGAGTATTTCTGACGACTCCAACCACGAATAATTTTGTTTGACTGCGTTAGTCAGGGTTTTGACACCATTAATCATGAAGTATATAATATGGATTTTTAGATTTTGACTTGTAAATGTCATACTTTTATATTTTCATTTTACTAAAATAATTTTTATTGTATCTATTTTATTAATTAAATATGTGATCAAGGGATTAATCAATCCCGAAACGTCAACTATTTATTAATAATTACAAAAGTAAGCCTGAGAGAACCTAAAAACCAATACAAGAATAATAATATAATTCGTATATAATATGTTGAGATATTTGAAGGATCGTCAGTATTTCAATGATACAATGTCGATTGTCGAGGGTACTTCAGGGTTCGATGCTTGGATCTATGTGATATTATATTTTTTATATCTTTGCTGTGCCAAAGTGTTTTAAAACTTGCTGGGGATTCACTTACATGCAGTTACTTACACCCAAATATACTACTTTTTCATCAGGACGATATGTGGCTTGAAATCGAGTACATACATCGATCGAGATGATCTAAGTCTTGCTGTTGCACATTACCGGGCTCTAAATAAGACAAAAATTATTTTTTATTCCTCAGCGTTTGGTTGACGCTATCTAGCCATTGTATGTCATACATATCTAGCTATGTATGGTTACCTAGTTTAGGATAATTTTTAGGAGTAGTATTTGGTTGTATACTTGATAAAAATTGGAGCAAGTAGGGTTGGATTTATTTATTTTTGATAAGACGCCTCTCAACTCAACAATGTCTTATTGTGATAAATTGTGAAAGATCAAAATCAAACAGAGCTAGACATTGTCAACTTTTGGGATTCTATCTTCTGGCCTTCACCTTTCCACTCTTTGCTTGTTTTTTCTTGTTTTGCTATTTTGTTGAATTGCTATTTGTGGAATTAGAATAAATTATTATTATTATGATTCGTATACCATCAGTCTTGTCGCGCGTGGGCGGACGAATCGTGATTGCGAGTCAGTAAGCTGACCGACGACCAGCTTCTTCTGCAAAGGATAATAGAGATTTGTCGATTCCTCTAACGATACTATAATATCTTGGGCTCACAATCGAGATCCGACCAAGACATTGTCGGTCTTGTCAACCTTCACGAGAGCACCGTTAATTAAATAGAAAAGTTTGGGATCATTTGATTCAGGGTAGACGAAACCGCTCACTTACTTTCATTGAATGGAACAAGCCAACTGTGACACTGACACGACTCGGAACAGGCTGAAGGTCCATTTGCAGTGGCTCGTAATTCGTATTAGGATCGCCGAAGAAATCAAATTACCAGAATCGGAATAGAAAATGATTATGTTGTTTCTTTACCTCTGAGGCTTTTTTATCTTTGTTTTTTTGTGTTTTTTTTTTTTACTTTATTTTATGACAGTTTTTTATATAATGATGAATTTATTACTACTTCCCTCCCCTCCCCCTTCCTAATATTTCTCTCCTGTAATGGAGTGTTCTCCATTCAAAATAGTCATTTTTATTTTTTGTTTTTTAAGAATTGATTTGACCCGATATTGATGGAAGATTATAGACTCTAACGACCTAACGGCGTTAAAGCAATTATTAGTGCAAGTAGGTTTCACTTTCATTATTTACAAGATTGAGTTCTGTTTTTGATTTCATAATCAGTAGATTCCGCAAAACAACCGAATAGTGACCTAAAACGTGTGTAGATGTCTAGAGAAGGGTCATGCGTAAAGAAGAGATCTCATTATGAATAGAAAGATGGAGCGTGACGCACATTTCTGATAGGTCAATTAAAATCACCTGAGGTGAGAGGGAACGATTATTTGCTGGTTATATGATGGAGAAGAGAGAACCGCGAGGGCGAAAAGAAGTTTCGATCGGGGTCTCCGGCGAACTCCTCGAGACAATAGAGACCTTACATTACCTCTTTAGGTACCTAAGTACCGTTTAACTTTAGTTTAACTTATCTCTTTAACGCTACATAGAAGAAAGCGAAAACCCGCGTACAATAAATGTGTGAACTATAAAAATCGCGACATCGGCCATTTTGAATTTCCCTTTCTACACCTGTGAACTCTCCGGATTTTACGACGACAACCACCTAAAAGTGAAACTTCTTTTTAACTAAAGCAGTTCGAATTATCTTAAACATAGACAGTAGCTGTTTTTAAATAACCATACATAATAAGTATCTATGTAACTATGCTTTCGTACCTATGTACTTGGTCTTTCGTCATTTAAATAGACATGAGTGATAAATAAAAACAAGTGTCTGTGATAATACCGCTTTCAATCTCGGCGAAATGATTCCTGTCCTTTGGGAGAAGCAAGCTGCCCAAAGAAAAGAGAAAAGTGATTCCAGTCTATGAATCGCCTCAAGGCAGAAGGCGCTAGTTTTCAACAAAAAATCCTGTAAGTACTACTTTGCTTATTTTCCGGAAGTTGAGCCAGAAAGAGGCAAAACCGGCTAGTTAATGATCAACGCCCAACCTAAAATTTTTCAACCTCAAATTTTGGTCCCAGTTTATGAAAGACATTTCACCTATAAGTGAGATTTCTGAAACATCGATATTTAAATATTGTCTCGCAATAATTACATTGCCTTGTTATATTTTAAGATCACAAATTTTGTGAAACGCCGGCAGAGTTAACTCACCTAAAGTTTGATAAATTAAGCTTTAAATCGAAATATTGAAATATTTAGTTAGTTCATAAACAAGTAAAACCCTAAGCAAATTTTTGGTACTTTTTTATAGGTAGCTTAGGATATCATTTAGGAAACATCAAAATTCTAAATTAAATAAAGCATCTGGCATCCCGCTTATTACCTTTATCTCTATTTAATTACCACTTTTTATTTAGGAGAGAGTTTCACATTAGTGCAGGAATTTGGCGCCTAATTTGAACTCTCTACTTTGGTGTGTGAAGAAAGAATTTTGGACATTTTTTAGAAAGACTGAATATTTTGAAAATATATCTAAATTGCGAGAAATGGTAATTTTTAATTAATTCATCTACCTACAAAGTTTTTTGCACACTCATAATTTTCCTAGAAAAAATGATATTAATATTCTGTAAATATTTGGAACGTAATAATAATAAATAATACGTTTATGTCTTCACCTTCAGTATGTCAGTTTATATAATTTATGATTGTTATTATTGCCAAAGTAAAAAAATAACGGAATGTTGCATGGTAATGGAGCTGGTGCCTAATGTTAATAACTGGAAGCTAACATACTGGAGGTAATTATCTATTAATAAGTATTATTAAGTATCGTACCTACGCCACTGGTATGAATTTACAAATCTATTTGCAATGAATAAAAGGTGTATAATGGAGATAAACGTATCATATGACATAAATAAAGATAATTTTCACATTCTTGTGTTCTTCTCTTCTTCGTTAAATGTTAAATAGATGCAAAACTATGTAGCTATATACAACACCGGTTGAATTGTAAATAATCTTTACAATTTTTCCGTTCCAAAGGATTCTCGTATACCAAGTGTTCCTTCACATGTTCAGTGCTTTATCACCGTACCTATTATTTTAGAATTACATATTATTCTGATTAAAACATTATTTTTAATACATATTATATGTAATTTATATATAATATCTATCGCATGCAATATCTGAAATATCGATATAGGATTGTGTATAATAAAGTATTATATACTTACTCAGATAAAAATAGAAAACATTGGTTTTATTTGTTTAACTTATTATATTCAAATGCGAGTAATTCATGACTGCTCACCTGTAACAATATTTATGCTTGAGCTATTGTTATTAGTATGAATAATTAGCATTTTGTTGTTTATGAAGAATTATTACTGACCTACCTATGCTGAGATGTAAAACAGTTGCATGTTTATTAGTTTTACAAGTTTCTTTATGAATTGTTCACGATTGATAGATAACTGCCTAATAGACAGAACATCCGTATTCTTATCTGCTTCGCGCTTATCTTTTGGCATTTCTGGATCGAACTTGAACGTTTGGTTTAAAAAACCATTGGTAGCAAAAACTAAGAAGTGTGATTACATTGCCATAATAGGCGAGTACAGGTTTGTGTCTTGCGAAAATTTTAATGTAAAAAATAAACGTAAATTGCCCTCTTGCTTGCTTCTTTTCATGTTATTTTTTCATAATAGTTTCAACCAATACTTAGCTTATCCCCTAAAATATATATTCTTTGCAGAACATATTATATAAAAAATATATAAGTGTCTTCTTCTCGTTTTTGATTAAATGGAATTCTAGTGCGTTACCAGCGAAAAAACGCCACGTTCTAACACAAGAAAAACGTGTAATGGAATTAATGGAATAATGGAATAAAGAATAATGTGGATAAGGGTCTTAATAAGGATAGAAATCCAGATATCTTAGCGAAAGAGGTATTATTATAGTTACTTTATGTGCTAGTTTAACTAAAATGTTGCTGTTTTTACAATCTTCAGAGTTATCAAGAATTATTCCGGTAACGAGAAACCGAGTAATAAAGCTTAAACTTTTGGTAGGAAGAGAATCATGGTCGATGATGACGTGAAGTATGCTATTTGTCGAAAATTTCATGCTGCATTTTTCAGGAATGAAATTTCCACAAAAAAAATTCTAACAGAGTTACATAACTATGGAAGTCTGCCGAAGATATCTGGTGAAGTATAATACTAATCCGTACTTTATGCGAAATGAACATCCGCCACCAGAAAATAAGCCGAAAAAGCATATTACTCGAAATAAGAGTAGAAAATTTTTAAATAAAATTCGGCTGCATCGACGATCACAAAAAAAAAATATATGAATATATACACATATTCATATACACAAAATATTTTATGTATAAATACCTACAATAAAAAATAAATTAGAAAAAATAAATCAGAATTACAATCATATTCAAAAGAAGAACCCTTGAAACTAGCAAGTCGTGCACTTTCCCTTTCTGACATCTGCTTTCCCCTTACGTTTACTCCCCGCAGCTCTGTAGCCAGCAAAACTGATAAGGTCTCTTCTTATTACGAACTGAACTATATTATGTAAAATTTGTCTATAGTACCTTTGAAGTTATGAACTTCCTCATGAAATACTATAGATAGTATATTATGTAATTGTTTTTTTTTTTCAAATATTGATATATATTTTAATACTAGAGCCTACTCAGAAAACAGAAAAGTGGCATCGTGCACCGCAGACGCCTTCTCTTGGTGGAGGTGTAGGCATGTGTAGCTACAATGCGAGACCGCTTGTATGTATAATGTGAATATTTTCGTTAATAATTATGAACCGATTTGAAATTTTTTTTCTTGTTTTATTCGGGATGAAAAAACCTATCAATCAAGGTATCGTAAGGGGTACCTTGCCATTTGAATTTTTACAGTTGGGATAGCTACCCCTTGGGAGGGAAAGGGTGGGGGGTCGAAAAAGACATGCTTGGATGGCAAATCAAAAATAACGATTGACGTGTCCGAGCAAAAAAAAACGTCAAAAATTCTGAAAAATTTATTCGATATTTCTTGGAAAAAATAGGCTTTTTTGTTTCCTGGTATTTTTTCCAAATTCCTTATCCTAAGGTCGTATAATTAAAAAAAAAAACAAGAATTCAGAGAAATTAGATAATTATGAATCGGTTGAAAGAATGTATGTTATCCCAAGTCCAAATTTGTAGATGGCGTAGAGCGCAGCAGTCTTTTTCGGTGAAAACTTGATTGATTTTTAAGAAGAAAAGCGTGAATTCGAAGGAAAAAGTACGAAATCGAAGAAAAAAGCGCGAATTCGGAGAGATCGATAAAGTATAGGTACCTATAATAAGTACGCACTACGGAGTGTTGCTCCAAACGCCGTGGACTACAGTGAACATATATCAACAAAAAAAAAGGGGGGAGTGAAGGTAACCGAGCAGGGACCAATAAGAAAGATGTGGAAAACGAATATTCCTTCTTGTTTTAGCACAGAGTGTTACGTTAAGTGGAAATTCCGCAGAAGTAACTCATCTGTTTAATAATTCGGACACCGCGGACCTCCGTCTTGTCTTGTATCACTAGACAGAGTGTCCCAGAATAACTATTCATAATTCTTAGCCGTGATAGTGGACATCAAAACCAAAAAGTATTTCTTTAAAACTTATACCGGGTGTCTATTCAGATTGGCCACCGGCCATAATATCTTAGGAACTATTAATTGGTCCTATAGAGCCCTAAAACAACATTAAAAGCTCAAAATAACAATAAAAAGTGACCATGAGAAATTCAATGAAAATATTTATAAGATGACTGAACTTCTGTAAATGGCGGAACTTGATATCTACTTCGTTAGTTTAACGGGGAAATTACGTATCATCCCATAAAATTTTTAAATTGTCTCAGAAAATCGAATTTTCACAATTAGAATTTAGATCGAGTAGTTAAAAAAAAAAAAAAAAATTGTATGGCTGTGGCAAAGCCCAAGTGTCAGAAGTTTTCAAGTAGCCTCAAGGGACTGTGATGTAAACTAGCGACTGATATGCTGTGAAGCAGCCGGGACCCCCTTTTCAACGTACCTACCTCCCGGAGCACGACCGGTCACGAAAAATTTTTATCACTATAATTGGTCACCCATCCAAGTAGGGACCAAACCAAGCCATGCTGCACTTAGAGATCGTTTGATCGAAACAGTTTGGCTATTGTGACTGATATCGAGTAGTTTATGAGTTATAAACAAGTGAAAATCACGATTTTCCATCTGTGACATTTTCCAAAATTTTTAAAACTAATGCCAAATTTTTCAAATTTGACAATGATTAAAGTTACGTGACAGCTAGTGGGCGTGTCATTAGACACAATTTTTAAAGATAAAACTTTAATCGAAGTCAAAATATTCCTTGAACGAGAAGGAAAAATATGATGGGGATTTTGTGTCTAGACAACACTCCAAAAGAAGACAAAAGCTTATCGACTTATTCGGGAATCGAACCCACGTCCTGCGGATTGACCATGCGTTTATCCGCTAGGCTACTGATACGTGGATATTTTGTGTGCTTATATCAACATGAACGTAAATTTTTGAATCCGCACCGTTTTCTTCGAATTAGAACTATTTTCTTCGAATTCAGAATTTTTTGTTCAAGTTCTCGCAGAAAAAAAAACTTCTAGGGCCCCTCTACGCCATCGTACAAAATCAACTCTGCTGAACGGTTTAATCGGTACTGTAAAAAATGCAAATTTCTCAACAGAAATAAAAACTCATCATAAATACTTAAGGTACTTACTTAATTTTTAGAGTTTTTATCAAGTATACTACATCGGTCAAATTCCGCCAGTAAAATGGCAATATTAGCTGAATCGTCCATTATACAAATAATTTAAGTTTGTGGCATTGGTCGTGTCTGATCTGAAACTACAATAAATCTTGAAGTGAACTCACGATTAGTTCTTCAGACTGATCGCTAGATGTCGCTCTGCTTAAACCGCCCGGAGAACCGTGTAACTGGTTTGCTTAACACCTGGAGGGCTTTCAGAGATTCGACAACATCCTCCGGATACTCCAGATGCAGCACACTGATGAGCCCCAATAGGGCGAAACACGTGTCTGTGCTTGTTCTAGTACTCTGGTGGCTCTGTTGTTGTTTTGATGGAAGCTCTCTTGATTGAGTTTCAAGCACTGCCAGTGAACGGGCTGATTCTTTCTCTTTCTTTAACTCCCTTTTTATTTATTAATTAATCAAATAACACACTTTAAATTTTTATGTAATTTTATTGATTTAATTATTGATGATTTGTGAAGTTAAAGATAAGGTAAGTAGTTATGTAATTTTAATTAATTAATTATTATGAAACGACGCGGACCAGTTTGTAAGGTTGTTCCGATGACCGTCCCTTTATTATGATTCTCTCGAATTCATATCTTCGACTGTTCGAATTCGACTGACTTGCTGATGTTGGTGCTGGTGCTGATGCTGGCACTGGGGGAGGGTTTTCTTGCAATTATTATTGTCTCTTTCACCTTCACCCTTCCAGCCTGTCTTCAGGTGTGTGGTCAATCGATATTAGTAGAATTTTACTGCATAGTTGTCAGACGGTGTACAGATTCCCTAACAGCCAGTATGACTAATGTTAGGACGATGGAGGAATACTCCGATCCCATTTAACAGGCTAGTAATTGCACTTTATGTGCTTTATACTCATGCGACCTGCATTCACTCTTTTATTTAAATAATTTAAGTAACAAATTAAATCGAGAATAATGTGAAATATTATTGTTCCAGTTGGGGTTGTGTGCGATGTGAGTGGCCCCGACCGCAGAAACGATGCGCCGGCTATGGCTGGCAGTGGCGGCAGTGGTGGCGGTGACTCCTGTCAGCGCCCAAGAAGCGGCGTCGGAGGGCACCTGTTATGGCGCCGGTTCCATGGCCGCCGGCGTCATTCTCTCCATCATCTGCACTGCCGCTCTAGCCGCGGTGCTTTACTGGTGGTGGATCAAACGGAACAAAAATAAGGGTGAGTTTTTTTTCGACAACTAACTGTTTGTAATTATACTCATTAATCAACTATCGACACAAAGTCAACCAATTTATATAAAAAAACTTGTCCGCCTCCTTTTGGAATTACTCCTTTTGGTGCTTTGTTTCGATTAAAATCCTGAAACTGGTCAAGTTTTCTTTCTCGGGAGACGCGTCTCTGACAAAAACCGCTATCTCCAGCAGCCCCCTGTCTCAAGGATCTTGAATGGATTTCTTTTAAATGGAAAGGGGGAAGTTAAGTGACTCCTTAAACTTTTCAATGCCGAAATTTTTTTCCAGTTGTTTTTATTGTAATCTTATTAATTTTGGTTGCATGGCAGGCCAACTGTTGTTTTGTTTGAGTTGAAGTTTTGTTTTGTTTTCCTTCACATACCAGCAGGGATTCACTGCAAAAAAATATTACAGATAGGGAGGTTCTTCTTGTAGTTTTGTAATTTGTGGTTTAAAATATTCAAAAATTAAACAAACCTAAAAATTATAATGGAATTTATGGAGTCTTTTTTTCTTTGAAAATTTTTGCCCTTCTGGAGGGCTTCTGGGGTAGGATGTTGTTGTTTCAAGGTCAAGTTTAACGTCAAAAGGTGTCCCCCGAGAAACAAAAATTGTCCTGTCTCAGGATTTTTCTCAATTAAAACACCAACAGGATTTGACCTTTTCAAAAAAAGTGTATAAAAATTAATATTTCTTTCTCTTTCTCTTTTGGGAAAGAAGCGCCGATAATTTGAGCTTGGAGCTTGAAGTTATATAAAATATAAAAAATATAATCGATGGCCTCAATAAGCATTTAGGCTTTAGGAAAAAGTTACCGCGGATCTTAGAGACCTATCTGTTTAATTTCTAAGAGGTCATCATCAGTAATAATTTGTAGGTAAGCATATAAAGAACATGACGACAAGGATCTGGGAACACCAAACATACCTACCAGAGTAATTTTGCAGTTTCCTCGAAGTCACATTTTTATCTAAATTTCTCATTGTGATTTTACGTCGTTTACCGCAAGTAGTTTTGTAGTGCTAGTGCCATAGATAGTCAAATGACATACTTTCGCAAATTCTGCTTGTCTATATAACTGTTCACACGTACATATTTTAATTTTATTAGCATACCTAAATAATGCCCATATAAAATGCAAGAAATCCGTCTATATAGAAGCGGAATTATTCAAATTGTCGGATAAATAATATGAGAAAGTCCCGCCATTGATTTAAAAGAATTGGACGTATTTTCACAGGTGTGGGTTCGTTTACCTGCTTACGAAACATGTAGGTTCGTATTAGCATCCGTTTATGAACTACATTTTTTTCTTGTTACATAACGCCTACCGGGTTTGTTTTAATCTTCACGTATACGCTCAATTACTATGGCCTACATTTCGAGAGTAGTGTCAATATAAATATTTATTTATTTAAGTTCTATTGTGTCGTGATACGGCCAACATCACAACAGAAGAATGTGTAATGTGTGTACTTTTTTTCATACTTTTGCCCCACTTTCTCGGATATGTATAAGAACAATTAGGGTGCGATGTCAATTTAAGGGACCGCTCGAAAATTAGCGGCACCCCTAAGTGCGAATTTTTATAAAATTCAAACGAAATTCGTTTGTCCACCTTTAAAAAAAATCGTTTTTTAAATGTTATCGTAACTTTTTTTTTGAAGGGTGGACACTCGAAAATTATGGTTGGACAAGCGAATGCCGTCTAAATTTTACAAAAATTCGAATTTAGGGGTGCCAACTTCACTAAGCTAGTTTGTTTCAACTAGCTAAGAAATTTTGTTACAACAGGAATGATGATGCTCAGTAAAAAATTGTAATTTCTTCAGAAATGTTATTAGTTCCAGTTCTAGAACTAGAACTAGAACTAGATGAACGAAATTATAGGCGTTCGTGCTGATAATCTATAAATCAAATATGTTTTTTTCGTTTCGTCCAATTACGTACCTATACATGGCTAACCCGAAAAATCACTTTCCATATCTTATTGAGACTAATTATTACTTCTACTGGTAATATTATGCATACCTAAAACCACGTTATAATGAGTCTAGGAATAATCATGTGTGTAGAAGAATTAATGTAGGTAGGAGTGGATGGCAAGCTTTGATCTGAACTCATATTATCTGTGGTTACAATCTGTTGGTTATTTGTTTTCCATTTTTTTTCTTGTTACCACCTTAGTGTCAAGTAGTACCTACTAAAGAGAATAATCATCACAGTTATAAAAAAAATTAATCGTATAGCAAAATTATGCAAAACTACCTAATTATACGAGAAGCATCTACAATTGAATTGAATAAATGGTACCTACACCAAAGCTATAGGTGCAAACGGCCTAGTGGTTAGAAGCATTACGATAAAATACGACTTTTTATAAGAGCGCAAAAATTTTAGTAATTTTAGTAATTTTTTGTCTTTTTAGGCGCGGGCGATAGTTTACTTATTCTGGAAAATGTGTTTTTGCTTTGAAGGGATTGATCTTGAAAAGGGTGCCATGTAAGAGGCATCCACCCCAAAATTTTGACTACTTTTGATTGGAGATAACTTTCGATATTCTCAAGGGATTTCGATTATATTTTCACATACTGGCAGCCCTATTTTTTCTGCTTTCTTCTCCTATTGCTGCCTTATCCTTTGCGGACACGGGCTATTAACATGGCAACTTTAACTTTGTTTACGGAGTTTCTGAATAGCTGAACGGATGAAAGTCCACACCAGTGGCACTGGCGCAGATTGTGCATCCACGAATGTCGTCTTCTTCCCGGTTTATATCTATCGTGTTTCATAATGTGGCCAAAGACGTTCTCTTGATCCTTTCCCATCCTCCTCACAACTTCCGCATTGGTTTTGCGGTCAGTCCAGGTTATCTGTAGAATGCGCCGATATATCCACATTTCGAAGACCTCTACTAGCCTGCTTAAAGTTGTCTGTAGGTGTAAAGACCTCCACTCCGTAAAATAAGATAAGAAAGACTTCTCGCGCCAACCTCAATTTTTGTTAGAGGGATATATCCTTCCCACGAAGCCATAGATCGCGGGTTCGAAACTCACCTCAGCCCGCATTACTTTTCAGATTCATTTTCGAATGTCTGTGAAAAGTAAAACAAGCGATCGAAGGTAAAAAGGCAAATAAATAATTATTTAAAGTGTGTGTGGCTGAAAAGTTCGTGCTCAAAGCCAAATTACCAGAGTGGAGCGACTATGTCTTACCTAAACAGTTAAGACCGATGCTCCCTCTTTTTATTAAAAAAAAAGATATATCCTTGCTGGAAGCAATGTTTCATCGTATTAAATGAGGCTCGAGCTTTATCTATTCCTGAACGGATTTCCCTTAGCTGATTCCAGTTAAAGTTAACGGTGGTTATAAGATATGTGTATGTTTCTACCTGTTCTATGTTTCGGTTGTTTACAGTAAGGATTTGGTACCTGGTTGTTTCTTGTTATACACATGCATTTAGTTTTCGATGTATCAATTCGAAACCGCCTTGCTGCCTGTATGTTTTGCATAAGTCGTTGTTGTACTCGTAGTTCCTCACTGTTATTATCAATGATTACCGTATCATCAGCGCGTTGTTAATTGTCTCGCCATTTAGTTTGATTCCCTCCGCTGCTTCATCCAAAGCTTCCCTAAAGATTTCTTCGGAATATATGAACAAGAGAGGTGACAAGATGGAGCCCTGTCGTACTCCCTTTTTGATGCCAATTTTGTTGCCGATCGTATTACCTACTTTTGCTATTGATATTGGTATTTTAACTAAATGTGAGAGATGGTCTATGTACTATGTGGTCCCAAACACTGAAGCCAGCGGGCTTATTGCATTTCTCACATTTAGATTTTCCTTGATTATAAGAGCTCCGTTCCTTTGACAAGTCCGCTAACCTAGGTCAGGATCCCGGGGATGAGTGATCCCAAGACCGCATAGCGCGTTCGTGCGAGTGCTGGACACTCGAATATCACATGAGAAGCTGTCTCATCTTCTTCATTGCAGAGTCTACAAACTGGTTCTTCTCTGTATATCCCCAGCTTATGTAGGTGCACTCTTAGGTGGCAGTGTCCTGTGATTGTGTAGCTGTCGTACTCGCTGGTCTTGTAGCACTGCTAACTTCCCTGCGAGTCCGCACTGCTATGTGTTTCTACTTGCATTGGTTCCAGGGTGGTATGGCTTGGGGGCCTGCCACATCCTGTGAATCCATGCTAAGTTCTGAGGTTTCTCCTTGTGGAAGTCGCTCAGTTGTTTGTTTGGTTTCTTCTTTGGTTTCCATTCTGGTCCCACGAGAATTGGGGAAATAAAAAAAATGCGCCATAACCCCAATGACGCAGCAGGCTACATACAACGGGGTGCGCCAGGTTCCCCGAGGTTTGTCGCTAGTTGTCGAGCCCCACCTCGACCATGCATCCATTGGTGCGCACAATACCGTGGAGTTGGGGAGGTTTTTATAGTGTTCCTCATCCACGCGGACATCCTGTTAAGCCAAGCCCCCGTGCCATGACGCAAGTCACGACAGTGATGTACCTCAGGGGTCGTTGTGCCGCCTAGCGGTTTACGGTTTGTGCCATGTTTTGTCAGAGCCTTGTTAGCCGTGGTACTCACAAGTGGTACCACGTTGCCCGGTTCCCACGGTCTTGGACGTAAGGTTGACTTGTCCACCACATGACTGGAATCGCCTATGCTTTGACCAGTTGTGAGTGGGCCTTAAGGACCATTACCTACTTTTACTTTGGCAGTTTGGTTCCAGTAGAGACTGGCTGTTTTTCGAATATCTGTTGTTTGATGCAGTCAAACGCTGTGGAGAAATCAATAAAGCATAGATGGGCTGCATAGATGTTTCTGCATCGTTGGACGAGGACCTGCAAACTGAATATTGCCTCTCTGGTGCCTAGTGCATTGCGGAAACCAAACTGCGCTTCAGAGATGTTGATCTCGCATTTATTACATATTCGGTTGTGATGATTTTGGTAAACATCTTAGAATGACGAGACTTATCAGGCGGTGGTCTACGCAGTGTTTCGGTCTAGTCTTTTTTTTATAGCCACAAAATGTTGACTGTAGCCACTCCCCAGGAGTTTTATCGCTGATGACATAAATGATGTTAAAAATCTTATCTTATGATGGAGGGGCTGTCGTCCCTCCTTGAAGGAATTTAGTCATAACGATTGCATTTGTCTGTTCGTTCGGCATCGAAAAGTTCCTTTACATATGTCTCCCACATGACCTTTTGCGTCCAATACGCTAGTATGTATTCTCTTGCGCCTCCGTTCATTTGTCATTTCTCTTACTCATTTATGCAGATTGTGGTAGTATCTCGTTTCATATTTCTCGATCTCATCGAATTTCCTCGACAATCACAGCTCTCTCGTTTCTCTTATTTTTATTCGTATTTTGTTGTTGTGGTTTCTTCTTGCCACCCATCAGTCATCTACTTCTTCTTCCTAATTCGATCCTGCTTAAAAAATGTCGTATTGGTCTCTTCAATATCATTTTTGATTGAGGTCCCTCTCTCAGTAGCTGTTCAATGTTCCTGTACCTGTTGTTTTATATCAAGATTGGGAATAAGCTTTCAGATGTATAGCAGTGTTTTGCGGTTTTTTTTGTCGGTGCGTTGGAGTTTAACATCAAAGTTCCATGCTAGTGAGACGTGGTCAGAACGAATTTTGGGCACTTCCAGGTACCTATAAGACCTGCGCGGTGGCAGCTTGAAAAAGGTGTTCGTTATTATTAGTAGTTGTTGTTCCTGGCAGAAATTTATCAAACGATCCCCTCGTTTATGTCTAGTTCCCAGCCCGAAGTTACCAACAATCTCCTTCTCAATCCCATTATCGACTTTACCAACTTCACCAATAATCCAGTGTCACTGAATCACTTGAAATAAACAAATTTTCAAATAATATCTAGTTTTTTTTAAACGTCTTTTATTGTTATTAAAGTGCCATAAAAGGAATTGCAAAAAGTATTTAACTATAATAATTACCTATGGATGTGTTTATTATATTTCTTGGAGAACTCTAACTGTTCTTTTTTTATCATTGTTGAGGCAGAGAAGTTTAATAAAATGCATTCAACCATCCTAGCTGGTTGTGATATTTTATGCCCATTTTTTTACCATCATTATTAGCTTTAGGCAAAAATGTCTGAGATATCATAAAATAAGAATAATATGAGATTATAAACTAAACTAACTTATAGGACTATTTCATTATTTATTATATCTTCTTAGAAAGTTTAGCTAGAGTTAAAAAAATCATCAAAATAAAGATTTAATGCTTTCTCAGACTCAGTGGGTACATTGAATGGTCTCTTACAGTTTCACTTACTGTTTATTGGCCAAGCTCAAGTATAGTATATGATGTAATTCAAAATTTATGTCGTTTTTGATCTCACATACCTACCTATAAGTTGAATGGGAGAAGGTGTAGTTTTCGATGAAAGTACATTAAACTAAAACGAGAAACGATAAAATATCCTTGTTATATTTTATTCTCACGGTGTGGGTATTGGTATAGGTATATCGTTGAAAAATATATGTATCATTCGTGTTGTAAAATACTGTACACTAATTTGTAGCCTACAATAGTTTGTTATGGAAGAACTTGTACCTAGGTCAAATTTACATAAATTTTACATAATTTTTTAAACCTCTAAAGTATATCTACAAGAATCCGCTTTTAAATGGCTTATACTTATAATACTTCCTCTCCTCAAACGAGTTGGGTTGGTGTGCAAAAGTGTTATCAAGAAATGTACATTTAAGTTGTTTATTGAGTCTCAATTTATTGCCTTGACATTGCTGTTATGTTAAAAGTACAAGTAATGGTTTATAAAATTGGATAGGATTTATACAGCGTGACCAACATAACATAACATAAATATAACTCGTACATACCTACATAATATAACATGAATGTTTCAGTTTATTTTGTCTTATTTCTTATTACTATTAAGTAACTTACTTTAAACTGAATTTCGCTTTAGTTCTGGAAAACAGTTTGAATGGTCAGAAATTTGATCCTATCACAACAACCATCACACCCACATCAAAGTTGAGTTATTCAATTTGACCATGGCCACTTTTAAAATTCGTGGGGTTACGCCATAGAAGTCATAATATTATTGGCGGTGTGATATTAATTAATTCAAAGTTTATGCGTTTGTTTTTTCTTCAAGTCTACAGTCTTACCTACCTACCTAATTTTACAGTTTTGCATCAAACTCAAACCTGAAGCATTTATCTTTCAATTTGACGGCATCGCGTGCAAATGTCTCATCATACACGTGGAGAACTTCAGCAGGATTTTCATTGCCGAGTTTGGCGAGCACCAGCACGGTAGCTGCTGGTGCCTTGCTGTGACATGCAAGGCTTTTGCATCTTTCAGAGATAGTTTTTCCTGTTTGTCTTTTATTAGACCTTTGACCCTAATTTGTATTCATGTGATGTATTTAATGAGAGACTTCAGTGTCAGCTTTATAGTATGGTTATTACTAGCAGAGTCATGTTACATAGCAGAGAGGATCTTTAATCCCATCATTTTTTTTTTGAACAATTCTAGGGTTTTAATGGGAATTTCAAGGCAAGATGAATAAATCGCTTCTTGTTGCCTTTATTCATGATGAAGCTGTCTTGCTATATGGTCTCCTCATTTTATTGATGCGTTTTTAAGGGATTTTTGATTTTCCACCCTCTTCAAAAAAGCGTTTTTTACTCATATCAATATTTTCGAAAATAAGCTGGTAAAACTTGAAGAACAAATTCACCCCCTAAAATCAAGATGGCGGGAAACGCACAAGGGGTTTTCAAAATTTCAGCTTGTTCCGGAAAATTTCGATTTTCCTGACATGAGGGACTTTTTATACAGTCGCCAGTGATTGAATACCTACCCTCCTGTAATCTTATGATCAAATCAGTTTCGCCTGCATGCTGTATCAAATATGCGATAAAATCGGCTCTAATAAATAAAACAACAAACTTGAAATCAATGTAATTTATAAACATTTTTCATCATGAAGCTGTACTTTCTTCACCAACCTTATACTAGGACAAGTAAATGTCGAATGTTCTCAAAGAATTTTTTGTCATCTGTCTCACTACAAGCACAGCACTTACTGACCATGTTTGTGGTTAAACTTGAACCCGGTGACAAAGAACACACTCTTCAGGTTTCAGTACCGCAAATTTATTTGCGAAAAACAACACTTTATCTGCAATTCATCTCTAATACACAGCTTCGATAATATTCGGATGCTTGTTGGTGTTGACGAGAATTCACGTGAAATCGAAATCACCATGTCGTAGACGAACTGGTCTGCATTTCGTCGTGTTCATTGTCACTTTAATTAATGTCGCAGAATTGTCGTTTTTATGTTCTTCTCCGAAAAACTCATGAGTTCGATGCTAAAACCACGATGTTTGGAAACCAATAATATTTGAATTTAGGGCTAGAAGTAACAGTAGCGCCGCGCGGCGGCCGCGATGACCATTATCTGCCTACATCGTGCTACCTACTTGTAGCTACAAATGAGCTTTGAAACAAAAATTAATAGACCAAAATCTTGTAAACTCGCCAATAATCAAATCATTTCCAAATTTATTGGTGAAATATTGCTGTTCGTATGCTATGCACGTTAAATTTTACGAAATTATTGTAAGTAGGTCTAGTCACTGCCAAGGGAAGAGAATACCTCGTGAATCCGTAAAGACGGCTTCAACATTCAATATAAGACGCCGAAGTATACTTAAGCCGTCTTGTCCCAGGCGACGTATAAGCGTCGTACAAGCTTACCTCACCTTTGCAGACCTGGAACCTGGAAAGCTGACAACTCGGCTTACAAGAATCATGAATCCAGTCTTAAATTTTCTGCGAGCGTTACTTTCACGCTTTTGTGGTTGACGGGCCTCAAAACTAGCCATGGAGGGGGCCAAATGCTGGTGTCTTATGACAGAAAGAGGCGCAAGTTTTGAGTTTAAGCCTGCAAAGCTCTCAAGTAAAACAAATTCAAGAGTAGAGGTCGAGAACTGCACAAAGAAGATACCCGAGTAAAAATCGCAAAAGAAAATGTCTACAAGGAAAATGAAGAAAAGTCAATGTTAGACGAAAACGAATAAGGAAACAGACCAGATGCTCTGTTTGTTCTGCATGATACGTAAATGATCTAACGTTACTTCGTTTTATTTATTAATTATTGTGTAGCATTTGTAGAATTAAAAACGTCTTCTAACCGAAGGTTAGTTCGTCACATAAGTCATAAAAAGCGCGCGTCTTGTTTCAGCGTGTTCTTACGCGAGCATTCTGTTTAATTAATTTTTATTCTTTTGAGATTCTGAATTGTCAGGTTTTCGTCTGACGCTAGTCAAGAGCTACTGAGCTAACGACAAACCAGTGCAAGAGTTTTGGAAAGGCTGCTACTTTTAGAGGGTACTATATTTTAGCCATAGAAAGCCATAGAACTCCACACGCTTTCAAAGTTTTCGAGAAAAATATCTGAAAAACCCTTTTATGTTTTTATGACAAAAACTGCATGTCAATTAATTAATTTACAATAATAGTGAATGGTTTCATGTATAAGACAAGGAACCGACAAGGAACATTAATACTTTAGTGGCGTAGTGGCGTAGAAAAGATAGTTATTTAATTTTGAATTTTAATGTTCCTGAATAATATTCTATTGAGAGGAATTAGAGTTTTATAGCACTCATTAACTTGTCGGGTTTCTTCTGACTCAACTTCCAGGGGAATAAAAAAGGTTTTGAAGTACTTACAGGATCTTTGGCAGCTTGTCAGCGTCTGTAATTAGAATACCTTCCACCTCGAGCTATTTCACAGACTGGAAACATTTATCTGAACTGGGCAGTTTGTTTCTCTCTGATGATCAGGAATTATTTCACCCAAAAAACTGGAGATGGTGGCATAACAGACACTCCAATTCGAATAACGTAAACCCAAGTGTGACAGTACTTAGGCATTTATTTAAATCGCGGCCGATTATTATTATTATTGTTCATTTATGATGAAAGGCCGGGTGCGTAGATAGATAGATAGGTACATGGATATAGGTACTCAAAGCACGAGGTGTGTGGACATGAGCGTGTATTTAAAACTCGACAGCTGATTATTATAATAATTATTAGACACAGTTACTGTCCATGCTTGAGGTAATTAAATCGCTTTAATTACAGAAACGACTCACTTGGCGATAATTTATCATTGCAAATTTTATAAGGAATAGTTCTCGAGCGATGGCGTCGCAAAATTGGCTGATGTCACTATTATTATTATTTGCACGTAATTAAATCAGGTTCGATAGATAAAAACGTATTTTTAGGTATTTGAGAAGACAAAGATAAGATATACCCCTGCTTAATAGGGAAATTTGGGTGGACGTGGTCCACGTAGACGTCCTCGCTCATCATGCATTCTCGGTGTTCTCTCCGTGTCTCTGTACCGTGACGTCATAATTCACGAATCACCGTATCCTTTTACTGTCATGCGCTTCTCTGAACCAATAGGGAGATAGCGTCTCGTTCCTTCTCTCTCATTCAACGAGATCTCATCATTATTGCGCCTGATCCTTCTCTATAACATTTTCACCCGTATTAGGTCCACTGTTTACTTGTTAAACGGGATCTACAAATTTACAGAGTCGTATGCAGAGCTCAATATTCTAGATACAGCTATAGATACAGTTATATAGATATAAAGTTTATTTAAACAACTGACTGGCATCATACCAGTTTGCCCTAGGACACAGTATACAAAATATTACTTAAAAAATAAAATAAAATTATTAAGTGAAAATTATTACAAAAAAATTAATGTTGAAAAAATTATTTATTAAAAAAAACTAGAGGGTATTAATATATTTTATTAATTGAAACAGCTGTTATTATTAATGAAAACGAAATTTTCTCGCGTTAATTCTCTAATGACGACGAGTCGTTACAATATACAGGGTGGTCCAACTTAAAACGTCAGGACTTTACCAAACGGTAGATAACGTTAAAATAATGCCAGTTTCTCTAGTACACTTATAGCCGGGAAAGCTTTCTTTCCAAGATACAGGGCGTTGAAGTTTTGGGAAAAAAATAATGTTTTGCGAATATTGTCAAAACGGCTGTTTTAAAAAAATTGAAATATGGCACGTAGCATGAGCTAAGTATCTTTCATGATTTACGGCTTATGGTGATAAATTGCGAAAACCAGCGGCGGAGATATGGGTGTGTCATCGCCCCTTTTCAAAAAAAAAATTGACGCCACTGACTCTATGGCAAATTTAATAATACTATTCAATGCCCCATGCTTTTTAAAACAAAAAAGTACTCTCTAATTTTTTCACAAGGCGCACCGTTTTCGAGATAATTCAGGTTTTCTTAGGTAATATCCGTAGCCATTTTAAGAATAACAGACAAATTCTAATCAAATAACTTTTACTTAAATAATTAAATAACAGAAATAAACAGCACCTAACTAATGTAACAATTGTCAGTAACCATAGAGTCAGTGGCGTCAATTTTTTTTTTAAGGGGCGATGACACACCTATATCTCCGCCGCTGGTTTTCGCAATTTATCACCATAAGCCGTAAATCATGAAAGATACGTAGCTTATGCTGCGTGCCAATTTTCAATTTTTTTAAAGCAGCCCATTTGACAATATTCACAAAACATTGCTTTACCAAAACTTCAACGCCCTGTATCTTGAAAAGGAAGCTTTCCCGGCTATAAGTGTATTAGAGAAACTGGCATTATTTTAACGTTATCTATCGTTTGGTAAAGTCCTGACGTTTTAAGTTGGACCACCCTGTATAACATCAATTATTGCTCCCCGGCTCCCGGGAAGGGAAATTTTCTGGGAAAACCCCCACGACCGCAGAACTTTCTGACGCTCCCATTACACATAAACCCTCTACTCTCTACTCTTTTAAAAATGAATACATAATAAAAATAATAATAATAATAATAAAATACCTACCTAGAATTTTAGTTTTTATAGTATCTACAGAATGTATCTCCTATTACATGAAGTAAAAGCAAAGATGTGTGGATTGGATAATGAAGCTTAATGGTCTTTTTCTGTTCTTTTAAGACTCGTCAACAATCAGGAAATTATTACTAGGTATACTGCTCAGGAACGAGAAAAAATTACACAGTGTATCCAATATCCATGGTCGTAATATCATAATGATAGGTCATATAGTAAATTTTAATAACAATTTATTATACGTATAGGTAATACTCTTATATAATTTCTTGAGAATTTATTACTAATCTGCATTTTTATTAAATGTATTTAAGTATTTTGGTTTCCGTTTTCCTGAAGGTTACGATATAAATATATTAGTAGGTATATGTTTTTTTAAACAAGGAAATGGAATAAAACACTTTAGTTTGATTATTACTTTTTAATGTTTGTTAAAACATTAATAAAAGATACAAGACAATATAATTGAAGGTATATGTACATACGTTTTCATTATTAACACCTGAACGCTGAACGATACTTTTCAATCTAGAAAGATGTAAACTAATTAAAAACGCGATTGGCTCACTAGTCCATAAAGTAACATACCTAATTATTGCTCTGTGATTAAGTTCCATGCTTTATTATTACTTCGGAGAAGTTGTGCAGGCACTAAATTTTTTATGAGGCTTTGATAAACATTTGCTTAAGCCGGCTTTACAAAACAATGTAATTTCAAAAATGTATACGTGCAGATTATAATATTATGGTAGGTACTTTAGATAAATAAAATCCTCTTACCTATACAAAACACAATAGTATTAGTTCATTAGTTTGTTATTATAACAATGAGTGTTAGGTGTTTTTGCAATTTATCTTTCCTCCCAACCACTGTCAACAATCAAATCTGTAAGAAGGGATATAATATGATAATTAGATAACGCGTGGTAGGTATTGTATAAACATGACATACTATTTTAATAATCTCATTATCTCTCTAAATTTATTCTTTTATTCCTTTAAAATACCTCACAATTAATAATTATTGTCTTAATTTTTATTTGATTATTTACTATTTGCGAGACGTTCTTCTCCCCGGTTGATACTGGAGGTAGGATCTTTCAAAGATTATCTCCCTAAATTTATTCTTTTATTCCTTTAATACCTCACCTTACTATTGCAATAGGTACCTTACCAGATTAAGATGATGCAGTAGATGAACTCGTAGTTGAACGGTAATTAGTTGTTTCTCAAATATCAAACAAGGCAGTCAGGCGAAGAGCAGTTCAATTGAAAATTGAACTGCTAAAACGGCGGCATTCACAAGATAGAATTGGTTTAAAGAGTCTCTTGAAGCAGCGTCTGATTCTGGAAATTGAAAAACTCTGGGAGTTGATATTAATCTGGTGATTATTAATGGGAAAACACTCTGGTTTAATTAACCGATATAGCAAACTATTTTGTTGCAGATACTGCAGACAATTAGATAATTGCGTCGATAAACAACTATGGCGTCGATCATTTATTCTGAAACGTAATTCAGGCGAGAACCACAAAATGTGGAGTTTATTAATTCGTGAAGAAAAACGCAAGGTGCTTCGCAACTTCTTTAAAAGGTGATAGGCACAGGCAAGGTCTTTTCAGGTATACGATAGCAAGATATTATACGGGTGGGCTTTTCTGCGTTTTTTAATTCTTCATTCAAGACGTTTTCCCGCCCCCGACCAGCTTTGTTCTCGCCCGATGCCTTTCTTTCTATAACCGTCGAGCTTCCGCTTTCTAGTCTCGCGTCGTGGTCCTTCAGCCAATCCGCGAAGCTATTTGCCAACTTCCGTACATCTGTGTTTACAATTTTTGAATTTTTCAATTACCTACAATCTGTGAATTTACACACAATATTTTTAGTAAAAAGGTCGTTGAGACTTTTACCTTGAGAAAATCATCTCTTTTCGCCTTTTTTAATAATATAAGATATTTATTTTGTAAAGATACTACTTTAACACACTAAACGCATTACGAGTTTACTCAACTTTTTTATAAAGGAATTTGAAAAAAACAAAACCAATGGGTGGTTAAAAATTATCAAACGCTGGTAATCTAATTCTGCATATATTATGAATTGTTTTTGTGGCAGGGGGGGGGGGAAGATTTTTCTAAAATTGTTTTAAGATGTCATCAAACACGTAACAAATGAATGTAAATTTTGAAAGGTTTTAAAAAGTCAAGTTACAACGACGTTACCCAGTGCCAGCCAGTTACATATTCATCGGCGAAGTTGAAAAATGGGTGAATCTAGAAACTGTGGTCTAGGTCGGCAGATTTGAAAGCGAAAGTCGACATGTTCGTGATTGCATTTAGGATCATTATTGCAGCAATCGATTCGTATGTGCCTGAATTCCACGAACAAAATAATACATGACGTGAATGAAGGCAAACGTCGTGGATTATATAAATACCTCTGAGCATAAAATAGGCAATACCCAGTCATCTCTGCTAGACAATAGGCTAATATAAAGAATCCATGAGAAAATAATATTCATAGCCACGGACTCTCGAGTTAGGTAACTAACGAGCATTTCATATTCATTTCATTCATTCCACATAAATCGAGCTTGTACCATTATTTATAAAAATATATTTAATTTCGTAAGACTTGATCAATTTATCATCGTTTATTCGTTTGGGTTTAGTAACACGGCTACAAACAGTTTTTGACGTCATTATGGTAGAAATTCTAGCAGTATTTTAAAAAAGCTGTCCAAATTTTTGAGCTTAAATTGGCCTCTACAGGCAGTCCTAACAGGCCACGAAATGGGATATAAAGTATTTGAGTTGGGGGTTGTCTCTGTGTGAGAATTATTATTGTAGTTAAATTAGAAGGATTCCAGGTGAGAACAGAAAAAATTAATCTCTTTTGCACCCCTGGACATGAATGATGGACCAGGACCACCTCGTACAAGTGCGTTCATATAATTCAAATATTGGAAGAATGCTGAGAGTACCTCAGGGATCGTTACTTAGTCCTCTACAATTCTTTTCCCATAGAGGCTTTCTACCAAATTCTGCAAATTATTGTAAATAATGCATCATAATCATACTGGGCACAGATTTATTACATTCTTGAAGCGTGAGAAACTAAATGATGCATTAATATAAATAAATAGTGACGTAACTAGGATTCTGGATATTCAGATGTTCAAACGAATGATACTTTTATGCATCGTTAACTGTTATGTTGTATAGAATGTGTCTGCATGTCTCTATCAGAATTGAAGAACTTGATAGGTTTGAGTACTCGACTTGATGTGAAAAATAGTGTCAGAACTCTTTGATGTTTATTTGTAAAGAGAAGAAAATGTGATAAATATTTGCTCATAAACCTCTTGCGGCTTAATGTGATGGTTAATGGTGGAGACTTGATGCTATACACAGCTTAATATAAATAAACGGTTGATAATGGTATTCAAGTCATTGATTCTGAAATCCCCTCGTGTCAGTCGTGTCTTTATTCGTCGCATTACTTTAATGTGCATACCATTAATCTTATATTATTTGCAAAAATGTGGTGTCTATACCATATTAGACAAAATGGTCTATTCTATTAGTCTTGTGTTCTCTAGGGTGGATTGTGGTGATGGTTAATTTGCGTTGCTTGAGCAGTGAACGCACACCTGGCGCATTCTCTGTTCAATAGAATTTATATCGGAATCTATAAAAAAAAGCTAACGATTAGGTAACAGATCTGTAATCCGTACGGACAAGGGCGTGTCCGCGCCCGAGGTGTTTCCAATTCCGAACCGTGCAGCGATCTGCTCATTTGAATCTCAAGGTCTCGGCGTATGTTTAGGCAGGCTGGTGCTGGTGCTGGATGATCATCATATTTATTTATGCAAAGTCATAGAGCGGTCATAGACGTGGAGTCCAGAAATTCCAGGTGATATTGTGGCTCTATCATTCAAATTACAAGTTCGGAGAAGTTGCGCGATGGCTCCGTTACAGGACAGGAGTTTTCGTCGTTTCGGGCCAAAGTTTGATGAACTTGTTTTCGTTAATTTCGACAAAAATCGGACAGATAGAAACTCGATGCCCGGCATTCTCTCACTTGCTCCAACGTTATTTTTGCCTCTCATTGTGGTACCTTAAATTATTGATTCGTCGTTTGTGTTCTCAGAACGAGTTCTACCACTTGGTACAAGTACAAGTACAAGTACCATCACCATCGCCAAATCAAATTAGAATAATATGTATTGAAAACAATCTCAAATTTACATACCTACATACTTACCTACATAAGTCTTGAAACCAGATAAGAGTAAGGCAAGCCGTAAAGATAATAGAAGCAAGTAAACAGTGTGTATGTATGTATAATAAAAAGTCAGTCGTTTCATTGGTGATTTGTGAAACGACAAACCACTTTTGGATTGTTTGTATGCAATGCAATATGCTAATGTGACACAGACTGATTTAGCTTTGTGTGTCATAAGTTTTTGTGACGCTGTTTTACGGCTCAAAAACCTATAAAATATTAAGTATGTGATGAGACGAGCTCTTTCCATATTAAACAAGATCTAATTATTGGTTTCTATTCACTGAATATTTATGAAAATAATTTCCAAATGACGTGCATATATGAGGTGCATATGGTTTTTGCTAATGGTTAATTAAGACTCAATTAGTTATCACCAATTTTCTTATGAAATTGGCCGTCGGTCTTCAGCAAGTACATATCTATAGTTTTAAAAGTAGCAAACTTCAATATTAAGTTTTCTAAGAGTTTTCTAAGTGTTTTCTAAGTTTACAGCTTTTTGGGGAAAGTTCCAAAATAAAAAAAACTTGTCAAATAAACTTTTATATGAGTATCCTTCTCCTTAAAATATATTTAAAGAATATACTTTGGATAAGATATAACATACATTTTGGTTTAGGTTCCTGTTTTGCCAACACTGGCGCTTCCTACCAAAAGTTTACATTCGATTTGAGGAGAGCGTTTCCTAAACCCGAATGCTCCACACGACTGCATTCCAGACTCCAACAGGATCAGCCAGAATTTAAGCGAATGGAAAAAGCAATATATTCCAAAACCTCTGTTTGGCCCGGAAAAAGTCGGACTGGGCGGTAAAACGTTATAATCGATTGTCCAACGTAGGACCACGTTGTAGCAACCAATTATTTTCGTTTTACCACCTTTAGTTTTTTTTTAAGGTCTTCGGACAAATTTCACAAGCCCGAAAAAACCGCGAACCGGGTGGTAGAACATACCAATCGATTGCCCGTCGTTAGACAATGTTTTACCACCAATTCATTTTGCTTTACCACCTTTAGAAAAAAAGTTATGGAATAAACAATTTTTACCATAGCCTCTGATGGTAATTCGGGCCACGTTTACGTGGATGGTAAAACCAAAACGATGCCTGTATGGTGGTTAAAAACGTTGTACAACTATGTACCGACTCGACAAAATATTTTACCACCCCTTAGTTTTGATTTACCACCCTCGGAACCCCCCCCCCCCCGCCTTTATGTGATTTATGAAATTCGGGCCAACTTCACTGGTAGGTTTTTGTGCGTAAACACCAGAAGGGTTTTTTCAAGACGATTAAAAACGTTTTACCATTTTGTACCAAACCAAGAAAAGTTTTTACCACCCCTTAGTTCTCATCTACCACCCCCAGAATCGTCGCCCCGGGCCGTTATGTGCTTTATAAAATTCGGGCCAACTTCACAAGTGCGTAAACACTGGAAGGGTTTTTTTTTCCAGGTGATTGAAAACGTTTTACCATTTTGTACCAACCCGATAAAAGGTTTTACCACCCCTTAGTGTTGGTTTACCACCCCCAGAATCACTGCCTTGGGTCATTATGTGCTTTATGAAATTCGTGCTAACTTCACAAGTGCGTAAACACTGGAAGGGTTTTTTTCCCAGGTGATTGAAAACGTTTTACCATTTTGTACCAACCCGATAAAAGGTTTTACCACCCCTTAGTTTTCATTGACCACCACCAGAATCATCGCCCCGGGCCGTTATGTGTTTTATGAAATTCGGGCCAACTTCACAAGTAGTACAAAAAGGGGAAAGTTAGTTCCAGGTGATGGAAAACGTTTTTACCACCCCTTATTTTGTATTTGCCATCCCCAGAATCATAGCCACCCGGCCTTAATTTGCTTTCGGAAATTTGGGGCAACTTCACAACTGCGTAAAAACCGGAAAGGTTTTTTTCCAGGTGATTGAAAACGTTTTACCATTTTGTACTAACCCGAGAAAAGGTTTTAACACCCCTTAGTTTTCATTCACCACGCCCAGTATCATCGTCTCCGGCCTTAATGTGCTTTATAAAATTCGGGACAAATTCACAAGTGCGTACAAAAAGGGGAAAGTTAGTTCCAGATGATGGAAAACGTTTTACCACTTTGAAACAACTGAGAAAAGGTTTTATCACCCCTTAGTGCTGGTTTACCACCCCCAGAATCACCGCATCGTGTCATTATGTGCTTTATGAAATTCGAGCCATCTTCACAAGTGCGTAAAAATGGGAAAGTTATGTCCAGGTGATGGAAAACGTTTGACCACTTTGTAACAACCCACGTAAAGGCCGGGAGAGGTGAGTATGGGAGTGGTAAATGAGAACTAAGAGGTGGTAAAACCTTTTCTTGGTTTGTTCTAAAGTGGTAAAAAGTTTCCATCACCTGGTCCTGGTACTAACTTTTCGATTTTTACCCAGTTGTGAAGTTGTCCCCAATTTTATAAACCACATAAAGGGCGGGGGCGGTGATTCTCTACGTGGTAAAGTATTTTATCGGGTTGTTACAAAGCTATACCATATAGTAATGACCATATAGTAATCGTTTTGGTTTTACCATCCTTAAACTTGGCCAGAAAGTTACCACATAGGTATCGGCTATGGTAAAAATTCTTGATTCCATAACTTTTTTCCAAAGGTGGTAAAACAAAATGAGTTGATGCAAAACATGCTCTAACGACCCTAGTAGAAAGAAATATTGGCTAGAAATTGGCTAAATATTGGTACTATATTGATCGGTTGGGCCAATATTACCAATCCCTATACTATATTGGCGCAATATAGAAAGTGAAATTGGATGCCAATATTGGCATCTAAATATTGGTGCTATATGAGTTCTCTAGATATGTAACGTATATTGGCAAATCAATCTTGCCCCAATATTGATTTTGCAACATCTAAACTCGCTATTATTGGTGTAATATTGGACCAATATTACCTATTTTTGAATTCTATTTAATAATCGTAATTTCTTAACGATTATTACTTTTGCTTATAGGTATGTATACCTATATATGTGGGCCAGATATAATCTTTAAATTTTTTTCAACAAAAATTTTACTTGAAGGCATTTTTGCTATTAAATAATGACATTAAAAAATAGACGAAGTTTATTTTTATTAATATAGGTAGGTATCATAGTCAAAAATTGAAACTTGGAAACTTTAAAATGCGTGTCCTACTATTTTTGTCGTCTTCAACATTTTTAGTTCATAATTTCAGAGTTCAAACATGTCAAATTCCATACCTACAAGCAGTACCTGTGGTATAACCACATGCGCCCTTCACGTGAAGAAACAGAGATATAAAATTTGTCTATTTGTAAAAGAAGGGATAAACTATCCACTTTCCCGTCACTTGCTCTATTTTACCAGTCGATCAGGCATCTTCCTTCATCTTCCTTTGTTATACCATACCACGTTCCATCATCTTATTTATTTCTTCTTTGTTCTTTGCCGTTGCATGTTGCATCCGTTTCTCTTCTCTTTCCCTTACATATTTCAGTCTCAGTTCAGTCATGAGTCAATCAGTTACGAGTGTGTTACGACAGACTTCTTAATTGTGTTACTGTGATACTGTGTTATAATAGGTATTATTGTTAACTACTAAACAGCAGATTCTAATAAGAATCCAGTGCCAATTGGAAATACCTAAGTAAGTATTTATTTTAATTATTCTATTATTAATAATGGTCGAGTTACGTATGAGTTCATGGGTTTGGTTGTGGGTTCATGATGAGTTCTATGCATTTCTACATTTTTTTATATAAAGTCGTAGGTAACTTAAGAGATTGCAAAAATGTTTATTACAGTTTATATTAGAAAAAGTTGCTACATAAAAACCATGCCCCTGGACTATTTTTTTAAACGCATCAGGCAGTGCAGCGTGCAGCATGTTGTCACCTTGCCACATTGCAGCACGTCCCTTGTTAACTGATAACCAAACATGTCGGTGCTAACTTTATACTTACGCTCAAAATTATTGATAAATGAATGTTTTCTTTTTTCAAGCTGTTGGTCCTATCCCTTGTTATATTTTCTGAAGCGTTGAGGACACTTTTTAACATCTTATTTAACTTCAAGTTTTATATTTTAATCTATCATTTTATAATAAATTGTAGATGTTTATAATAAATATTAAATTTATCAAATAATTTTATAAAAAATTATACAGTGCCCGCCAAAAAGTTCGAACCATAAGGAAAAACGTATCATAAGTAGGCATTTTTTTTATATGAATATTATGTCCTGAATTAATGCATGTGATATTCTTTCAGAAGAATTTAGTTTCAAGATGCAACCGAGGCGAACATTTCAAAGTCAGTGGAAGTTTGCTTGGCTTGGCTACTGGTGGCGATCGAGAAGGTGGACGGAGAGAAAGAGTGTTAAAGAGGGCCCACCCTGAAAAAAATGTCTAGTTTTTGTAAATAGTGTCTACATTTTGGAATAATTTTTTTTCAATAATTACAATGTACTTATTATAACTTAGGTATGCTAAATTTATTAACGATTAAAGCATCATTTTATACGCAGAATTATTATGTTTTTATTAGTCTATAATGTTGATTCTCTGGGGGGGGGGGATCTTATCCAAAATTGGCAATAAAATATCTATCCAATATTAAAGTCCTATAATTATCCAATATTGGCAATACAATATGTGTCCAATATTAAAGTCCTATAGTTATCCAATATTGACAGTACAATATGTATCCAATATTAAAAATCCTATAATTATCCAATATTGGCAGTACAATATGTATCCAATATTGGTTTGAAAAATTGGCCCAATATTGCAAAACAATATTGGCTAATTATTGTAAAATGTTAACACTTCGATATTGGCCCAATATAGGTAATCAATATTTAACCAATATCGACCAATATTCAGCCAATATAGCACCAATATATTTTTTCCACTGGGGGAAGGGCAATCGAATGGTACCTTTTACCAACTTTTTTTTTCGGACTTGTGAAGTTGGCACAAAAATTAAAAAAAAATCATAAAAAAAACTAAAGGTGGTAAAACCAAAATAATTGGTGGTAAAACGTGGTTCTACGTTGCATGGACAATAGATTATGACGTTTTACCACCCAGCTCGACTTTTTTTCTGGCCAACTTTTTTTTTTCTATTAGTTATTGAGTGTGACAACAAATTGAAATTACCAAAAACTAAAAATATTATAATTTGTCGAACATTTTTCATTCTTATGTTATAAAACTTTTGAAGGACTTCCGATTTTTGTTAAAAATTTTCCAAATTACGTGGGTTGAACAGGGTGTCTCTTTAGAGTCTGCAAACCCTCGTTCTTGTCGTGAACCGATTTCTGGTCGCCGTTTTCAATCTAGGGAACTGAAATTTTTGCAAGAGTCTCGAGTCAGATCCCTGACAGGAATAGTCTGGTATTGCATTTGAGCAATATCGGTCAGTCGTTTCAAAATGGCGGTGATTTGAATTTTCGTCGAAATTTGTATTATTTCAACATCCATATAATATGCAAAATTGTAGAAAATTTTTGAAGCCAATTTAACACGACATGTGAAGAACGTTTTCCGAAATATGCACTAGTGTACAAAAAAATCAATTTTATTATTAATTTTCCAGTGGCGTAGCCTAAAAGGAGGTTAAAATTGATAAATTTCTATATTGAGAGAACTTTTATTTTATTTTGAGCTCTATTTTTATAAAAAAAACAAACTGTTTCTGAGAGTTACTGCAAAAAAAAATAATTTCGCGAAGAGGCTAGAAATAATTTCTATTTATATAAAGCTATTCATCATTTATTTTTCCAACCATTAAATTGTCGTCAAAAAAGTTTCGGAAGTTTTCTAAAAATACATTAATCATCAGTCCTTACGTACCTCATTATCGATGACGAAATCTAAAATATTCTTCCTAAGCCGCAAGGTGGGGCCTCATGTCGTTAAATCAGATACCAGGGCAGTGTGCATTATGTTCTTGTCCTATAATAATTGCACTTTAATGTTCTTCAAGACTTAAAGCGCCTTTTTTTGTATGATTTGTAAAGTTTTGTATGATTTTTTTTTGTTTCTATTCTTGAAAACAAGAAGCAAATAAATCCAGTTTGTTAAAAAAATTAAATCCTCTAATGAGCTATAATATTCCATCGGAGCTGAGAGAATGTATTGGAGTTTGCTTTGCACTTCTTTGCGTCAAATTTTTTTTGTTACCTCAAACCTCAATAATGATTGTTCGGTTTCTATGGCGTTTCTATGTACCTACGTCCATCAGCGCTCATCACTCATTACTCATTACTGTTGTTTTTTTTTTCATATTACAGACTTCTATACTGTAACAATTTTCTTAGCGGGTTGAAATATTTAGGGTAGTTTTCTGTTACGCTGTCATCTAGCTACCTATACACTTGATTTTCCAAAGTCAAAAAAACTAATATAAACGTGATGACAGCCAAGCCTTTCAATTCGAGTCCCAATTATCACAAAATGGTCAGGGCAAGCACGAAATGGAAGGAGAGTAAAAAAAGACATACCGGACCTCAGATAATAACATTTACCTACCTTTAAAAACCTGCGGGGCTGTGCAGTGTAATAACCGAGGCAAGATCATCACATCACAGAAATTCCATCATCCGTTTCTGTCTGTCGTACATACGGCAAGGTGGAACCCCAGACCCACTTGTTTACATGGAATGTTAATTGCCGCAGGAGATAGAGACTTGGTTCGTCCTTTCGGTAGTTTTTATGCAGGTGATCGCGGCAGTGTTGCCGGCTATTGCATCGTTGACAGTCTTCTGTTTCGTCAGAAATATTTCGGAGTTTAATTTGTATACTTACTACTTACCTAAATAAACTACCTAAAAGATATCGAATGTTTGTTGATATTTTTGTTCATATAGGTGGGAAAGAAAATAATGTAGGTGCCCGAGAATGTTAATTTACTTGCTACCAAGTGAAACGGGAAACCAAGTCCCTACATACATCACTCATCAAGTAACTCTTTTGTAATATTGGCTTTAAAAGTAGCAGACGAAGAATTCAATCATCCCGGTGTCCGTTCAATCTTCAGGTTTTCAACATTGTAGTGTAGGCTTATGTTGCAAATTATGCAGATTTTTCCTTCAGATAAAAGTTCACAGCATCAGATATGGTGACCTAGTTAGTTGGCAATTTCATGAAACCTCTTTTATATCCTGCTGCTTTCGACGATTTTCTTAAAATAGGTATGCTAATGCCGCACCAAATTTGTAAATATTTTAAGCAAAAGAGTTGGTGCTCCATCCTGTCAGTCCAACTGACTGATTTTTCATTTTGTGGGGTCTAATCTTTTTTCTTTCGGTACCTTATTGAGTCAAAACGATTTTACGTGAAACATTGTTTTGGGGCCAGTTTGACGAACAGATGCTCTCGGTTTTGCCTAACTCTCAATAATAGAAAACGTTTTTCTGCATCTTTTACGTAATAGGATCGCCTAAGATCTAGATGACAGTTCAACATGTCCTGAATAAACCTCTACTTATGTCAATTCTGTATGTTTTCTTGTTCTGTTTTTTTTTCGCTGAAATCTGCTTGGGAAGCTTTCTTTCGTATGATTAAGTGATGTTGTGGGATCAGGTTAACAACCTCAATCGAGTACCTAGGTCATTAAAAGGACCCAAGCCTTTTTCGCCATTTATTTACCAAACCCTTTTGGCCATTTCCCAACATGGTATATGATAAAAAATATATTAATCTCATGACTGCTCTTTCACTTCCATCGATACAGAACCGCAGCGGGTTCGCCGAACTCCAGAATCTCTCTAAATCGTCGGAGGATAACTAAGAAACTCCTTGGGTATATCCTAAATAAAATGTCCCCTGAATGTGGGTATGGAGTATAAAGTACTAGCAAGGAGTTTTCTAGCACAAGCACAACAACCAGTGGATTTTGTTGTTATAATAGATAGATATGGTACAACTTTTTTTCCTTTTCTGAAAAATTTGAAAATACGAATTATACAAATTATGTTCCGGAATAAAGGGGACGGTGAATATTTACTAATTTAAGACAAAAAAGTTTTATTATGAACCCATTCTCTAATAAAATAACGAAGTTACAGGATGTTCAATGTTAAAAAATAAAAACATTTTTTGTGTAACTCTAAAACGGCAGATTTTTTTATAAAATTTGTTGTGTCGTTTTTCTATTATTTTACCCCCCCCCCCCCTATTTTTACGCCATGTACTGGATACATTTTGGTTTTGACATACTTTTCCAAAAGCTAGACATTTCTGGTACAAAAAAGACGTAAGGTTTGGAAGATAAATTCTCAACAGTTTTTGGGATGTGTGGAAATCCTCCCAAAGTTGAACTCATAGCGCAAAGAAACGTTGTCCCAATTTTTTGCGGTCGGAGGGGGGGGGGGCTGGGGAAGATGAAGCACCACGGCAAATCTGTTTGTTTCCCATAAGTTGAAAAAATTAACGAAAGACGTCGATAACGTTTTGGCCCTCTCGAATATCTTAATTGTACATTATCTCAAAAACTGTTGAGAATTTAAAGACAAACCTTATGCACTTTTTATAACAGGAATTTCTAGTTTTGGGAAAAGTACGTACCTATGTCAAAACCAAAATTTATCCAGTGCATCCCTGCGTTCAAATTACAAGCATACATGTAATTATTTCTGTAATATTAATAGAAAAACGATACACAAAATTTCATAAAAGAATATTAAGCCGTTTTGGATTTGTAATTACGTATAAAAAAATGTAATTTTTTTGAACATTGAACACCTTGTAATTCTGTTAAAAAAAAACATTTTAGAGAATGGGTTGGTTCATCAACACTTTTTGTCTTGAAATTTAATAAATATTGACCGCCGAATTTTGTCCCCTTTATTCTGGGACACCTGTATACGTATATTTTTCATCGATGTTAGGTCAAGCCCAATATATTGATAGCAAAGTTGACTTCACAGCGGAATTCTTTTTTATATGACGTGCAGTTATTTTGAAATGAAATTTCTAATTAACTCGTGAAGCTCACCTAATGAAACTTTTCTTGGTGCTAGGAATTAATTATCGTGGACAGAGTAAGAGAATTTCATTGATTTTTTTCTTCAGGTCGCTTCCCTAATAACAATAAGAGTGTTCTTATTAGATTGAAATTTCTGAAAATTAGGTTACAGTGAGTTTTTTTTTTTTATTTGATGCATTTGGTCATTTGTTTGCTGTTGGCTTTTATTAAAGTGTTAAGTTTTATTTTTTTTTAATTATCATGTGACCCACTATCTTTGGGATGTGTTGGAGTAAAATGTTTCCCGAAATGAATGGAGTTTCAATTTCAAATTATTAACGCGTTCTTCTTCGTTTATGTCGTTTAAAGGAAGTTCAGTTGTTCAATCTGCCCAGCAAAATATAGGAAAAAGTGTTGAAAAACTATAAAACAACAAGATTTATTCTCATTAATAATTGTCGCCCTCCAAAATAAAGATTGGTAATGGTAAAGCACAAATGGTTTACTGCGGAGAAGATCGAAATGATATAAATTAATTTTGTGTAGGTAAAGATAAGTCAACTAGTCAAAGCCAACTATAGATTATTTTTCGGAACCCTATTGTGTGTCATCGGGAGTTCCTCAGGGGTCCCATTTGGGCCCCCTGTTGTTTCTACTTTTTATAAACGATATCGTCAATGTTATACACCATTCAAAAGTTTTACTTTATGCAGATGATATGAAGATTTTTATTCAGGTGAAATCTTCCAGTGATTCTGACAAACTGCAATCGGACCTCGACAGAATATTTCGTTGGTGTCAAAGGAACTGTTTGGACCTGAACGTCAATAAATGTAACTCTATGCGGTTTTCTAGGAGACTCGATAGTGTAAATGTTACTTACTTCATTGACAACGTAGCACTAAAGACGTTGGATCTTGTGACTGATTTGGGAGTCGTAATGGATTCGCGATTAAATTTTAATGCTCATATAAACATGGTTATCTCTAAGTCGAGTAAAATGCTAGGGTTCATAAAGAGGACCACAAAAAAATTTTCCAATGGAAGAGCATTGATAGCTCTTTATAACTCTCTTGTAAGGAGTGTTATTGATTACTGTTGTGTCGTATGGTTTCCATATTTTCACAGTCATGTTCAGAGACTTGAGAATGTTCAAAGAAAATTTGTGAAGTACTTGTGCCACAGATTGAATGTGAGATTTCTGAGTGATTTTTATGATCACCAGCTAGTTTATTTTGGACTTCAGTCAATATCGTTGAGATATGTATATTTTAGTATTTGCTTTTCACACAAAATCTTGAGGGGTGAGACAAGATGTGCGGAACTTTTAAGTTTATTTCAGTTGCATGTTCCTTCCCGTTCGGTTCGCAATCAAACAATATTGCATGTGAATCAACACAAAACATGTTATGGTGTTAACTCCCCGGTTGACAGGTGCTGTCGAAATGTAAACACTTACAGAGAACATATAGATTTATCCTTTAGTGTTGATAAACTAAAGAAAAATATTGGGAAAAATATTTTGTAATTGTTCTTTTATCTGTATTATTGTCTATGATATTGTCTGTATAGTATTATCTGGTGTAATCATTTGTGAAAGTGCTAAATGGCGTTAATAAAGATGATTATGATTATGATTATGATTAGATCCCAGAGTATTCATAGTCAACTTTTGTTTTTCTTATGGCCGCCATATTAGATTTTCATGTCATTCTGTACTAAAAAAATCAAAGAAACAAAAAATCTATCGCAAAAAAAATCAAAATTTTATTCTTCTTAAAAAAAAAATCTTTCAACGAATGACGTCGTTTGACGTTGGAATATGACATTGCTTGTCTTTTGTTTATTTCTGATATTCGCGAGGATATTCGGTTAAAGGGAGGTAATTTTTTTCCCGAAAAAAGGAATAAAATTTTGAAGAATTTTTTTGTGATAGATTTTTGGTTTCCTTCATTTTTTAATACCGAATGTCGTAAAAATTCAAAATGACGGCCATAAGAAAAACAAAAGTTGGCCATGAAAACTCTGGGATCTAGTTGGCTTTGAAATTTTTTGAAATGTCAAATGGATAACTTTCGACGTCTTATGTAAACCTACAAAACATACTTACTTCATTTATTTTCAATAATAAAAAAGATATGGTTAAGATAAGAAAACTCAATTTTTAAGTTTTTTCAGTACATTTCAGTAATGGCTGAACTTTTCAAAATTTTATTTTCGGATTCTTAATAAGCATGAAATTGACCAACTTTTCCTCCATTTAACCGACCTCATATCTCTCACGGCTTCCCTGTACATAACACCCTGTATAGTCCAGTAGTAGGTAGTTAAGCCGAAAAATACTGGACAATCTGGAAAAGTGGTGTTTCACCATTCCTTCGACCTTCAAGAACATTAATCAGCACCAATCCCTGCATTACCTCAAAAAAATGAAAAAATAGGGTAATTTCCTCCCTCCTAAAGCACCCCAAATAGTAACAGCGATAAAACTGTTAAGGATTGGGGTTTCGGGGTCGCTGATTAGGAATTAGAGGTCTCAAAGCAAGTGAGGATAGTTTCAACCCCTCAAAAGTCAAAACCACCCCAAATAGTAACAGTAATACAAAAGTTCAAAATTTTATCTCTGAAATCGTTTCTCGGGATCGTTGATTACGAATTCGCGGTCCAAAAGCAAGTGAGGGGTGGTTACAACCCTCAAAACCTTCCCAAGAAGTGGTAGTGTTAGTGTTACAAAAAATTAACATGTCTTCAGTTTTAGAAATTCTTCAGCTTACAAATCAAAGCTATCGAAAACGGAAAAAGTAAAAAATTTTATCGGAATTAGGTACATGGCACATCGCTTTGGGTGTTTAAATTGCACCTACCTCAGTTTCGCGATCAGGGACCCCAAAAACCTCCGCAAGTCGATTTCCAAGGCGAAATATTAATTTCAGTGTATTTTTAATATTTTGTATTACTGACACTTATTTGGGCTTTTATTAGGGGTTGGAAACACTATAACTTGTTTTTGGACCTCGGATTTGTAATTAGCGACCCCGAAAACACCCGAGAGACGATTTCAAGCTGAAATTTTAAATTTTCATAACTTTTTTTTATCACTGTTACTATTTGGGGTACTTTGAGAGGGAAGAAATTACCCTAATGCAGGGGTTAGTAATGTTGAATATACCTGAAGGTCTAAAGAATCCAAGAAAAAAATAATTTTTTAAATTGGTACTGTTCTAGTTCTACCACTTTTACAGATTTTCAGACTTATTTACTGGACTTGTATGATTCTTTTAATGGGGTACCAATCGGATGCGGTTTGATGTTGAATTAGGAATTTTTAATAGGTCCGCTTGTAATGCCGAAAATCTTGTTCGAAATCTGGACAAAGGACCAGGGTACAGGATACACCTGGAGATAATAGACAGGATTAATAATAATTATTATGGTTTTATTTATTCTGTAATCACTGTTTACTTTCGTACCACTAGGCGAACCACTGTGACCCGCGGGGGAGATGCGGAAATCTTCCAATCAATGCGGTTTGCGAAGGTGGCAGGGTATTGCGTGTACCAAGCCACAAATTTCAATCGGTCTTTTTTAATGGACACGATAATGACGAATTTTAAAGCGGGAGTCGCGACGAAATCCACAGCAACTAACGAAGGGTGCTGGCTTCTCACTACTGTCACTGTATTGAAAGGTTCGTTTTTTCACCACTCGCGTTACGTACATGAATGTGTCCTCTCGCCATGAAAGACCATAATGTTATAGGGATGGACAGCAAGGGTCGCGCAAGTAAAGGATACATTCCGTAAGGGAAGATGGAATTAAAATATGCATCTAGATGACGGAACAGGACTACTAATAAAAACCTCTTGTGGATTGAATTTTGCGGTTTTTTATAGTTTGTACACACTTTTTCCTGTTTGTAATAGCAGCTTGGACAACTGGACTTCCTTTCAACGACATAAACAATAATTAAGAACGCCCTCATATTTTGGAATTAAAAAATTTCGAGGCAGATGGGATTTTCAAACAAGGTATCACTTGCCCTACCATGTCGTTTCAAATTTTAGGAGTCGTTATTAAAACGTGAAAGGGTGAAGTGTTTTGGGGGCGAATTTTCTTATAAAGGATGCCACCCTCGCGTTCCTTTTTGAGATTTCATCTGTAACTGTCTTAAAAGCCCTTTATTTAAACGTGGTAATAGCTAGAAAATCATTAAATCAATGGGATGGAACAGTTTATGCGCATTGCGATGATGAGGTAGGGATTTTTCATTACGTTTCTTTATTATTAAAAAAAAATGTTTGGGAATAAAGAACAGTAAAAGAAACAGGAGAACTAGGTACCTAATTGAGCAGACGCTGCATTGCATGAATAATGAATGTGCAAGATGCTGGACCAAGAATCTAATAATAATCTATCTGTGACTAATAATCAGCGTAATTATCCTTGAAACCTAAAACCACCAAGTTCGCGAAATTATAAAATGCAAGCAAACGTAAAAATGCATCGTTTAGAGTTATTCCTCCGTATGATCGGCGGTACTAATTAAGTCAACATTTGCATGAATATCAATGTCACGATCTTTCTTCTCGCATAAATATGAATTTTAGGTGACATTTCTCCAGTCTCGGGCTTTTTTGGCTCCTTAGTGATTAGAAAAACTTTAAACGAAACTATTACTTGGTTTCCTAATTGCTATTACAAAACGTTCTGGAATTTAAAATTCCCTGCCATTTCACAAAGTATTATTTATCATCATGAAGTAGGTAGGTGTAAAAACAATTTTTTCCTTGAGATAAATTCTTTAATATGATTCAATGAGTTCGAATAAGAATTAGACAGGTTTCTTTATTATGGCTATCTATACTATAACAGCCGTATCGTCTAATCAGGTACCCATCAGAATCCATTAATAATGGGATACGTAAAAATCGCCAGATTGGCACCTTATAACAAGTAGTTTGGCACGTACTATCAGTGGGTATGATGACGAATAGCTTCAGGGTATAGCTCGGAAGCTTTCTTACGTGATTAGACGTCGCGTCACGTTTCCTTCGCGCAAAGAAGACTCGGAATGCATCGGACTTCCTAATTCAAATGCAAACATGTACCTGCCTATCTATCGTCGGACAAACAGAAAGCGGACATAACACTAACATGCATGCATTCAGTAGCACACTGTAGGTACCCGGTCTTTTGTCTTCGGGCCATAGAAATCCTTGTTGTTTTAAACATTCTCATCTGGTAAACGGAATGTGAAACGACAATGGAAATATTGATTTTAGAGAAATCAATGTCACACGAGATGAATCCGTCGAAACAATACGTCGTCATTAAAGGTTCTCATTAATGTTAATCGGTGGAGAATCGTCAATGGTCAAGGATGAATGTGTGCCATAATTTGAAAGGAAATGCTATTTGGGAATGGGAAGGACGATTAGGTACCTACTTCAAATTGGTCGGTCGGCTTTCGCCGCTTATGCAAGATCCTGCAAGGATTACTACATTTGTAACAGATTCATCTCAGAGATTACCAAGATTAAATTCATAACTAATTTTTATTATTTTTTTAAAGTTTAAGTATGAGAATGTGAGCTCATTTGCTCCAAGAATCGTTGCGTTCGTTGCGATTTACCCTCTTACAAAGAAATCAAGAAGGCATTAATATTCATCACACACTCACCCTGATGGATGTGTTTCTAATCCTGCATATTTTTAGATTTGCTGAACTATGGGCTCATTTTTATTTTAAATGTCATCGTTCATTCATATGTCTTAAGCCTTATGCAAAAAATACGGGTATAAAGATTGTGAATCTATTATCCTTGCGACTAGCTATAAATATTTACAGAATTGGGAATATGTGCCAAATTAAGAACATCTTCTGAACTTCTTTATGTTTATTTAATTGTTTTATAGAAGAATGTTTTAAGATAATTACCGACTTTTTTTTCTCTTTCATACCCGACCTATAATGTATCTTATGAAAATAAATTAGCACATTTATCAAGCTCAGCAAGCGTGCACAGACCGACACACGTTTTTCATAATTCTGGAATTTCACCGCAGAATTGGTAATTTTCGTTGGTGACAAGATTTTCTTACGAAAATCTTGTCCTGTCGGCGGCGGTTGTTGGATTTTTCTTACAAAATCCTTCCAAAGCTAGTTATATAAAGATGACCTTCTCAGAGAGTCATTTATATGAACTTTTCTTCTTGAATTTGGTTCCTTGCAGTTACGGCCTATCATTAAGTCATCTTTTTTCCTTTTTTTTGAAATTAGGATTATGACATTATGCCCTGAACTAAATTTGGATGTGAAATTTCGGGGAAAAATGCCAAAAATGTTATTTTGAACCACGCAGGTACATGCAGACTTTGAACTATTATTGTCAACCTTATGAGTGATTAGTTGTTAAATTTAGTCATAAGGCGGCTCTAATATAGTCAGTCATTGCGTCAAGATTTATTGTTTATTGTATTCAAAACATTTTTTTCCATTTCACGGGGTGTAGTTGTTATTTCACAATTTACATAATAATCGGCCTATAAATCAAGGAATCGGAAAGAGATTAAGTTGAGGTCAAATCTGAAATTCCCATTAGTAAATTTTGCACACCTTGTATAAATACAGCATTCCAATCAAGTTAATAGCACGTATAATAGTAAAGATAATGTCGGTGTCATGGCACGAGTAAGTGTACGTGTAAATAATTATCAAAGGAAAGTGGCCATATTCTGAGTGGCTGGCTGTATTGATACGACACCGTAGTCGATAGGTTATTCACTTCTATCCAGTTAAGGAATACTTAATTTACTAACCTGCCGGGTTACCTATACCTTATACCAACACTGACAAGTTAATTTTAATTTATGGCACCGTAAAATATTCATTAACAACCTAAATTCGCTGTTATTGCCCAGGATTTACTATTAGTAGTAAGTGTCTTAGTCAGTGAATGTCTTGCGTCTTGCACTTCTGATGTTCACGATCTATTTGACTCTTAAGTAGGTAGTACTTCCTTGAACATAAACATTTTGTAACTATGTGCTTTAAAAAAAAAGACAATAAAAGAAAATGGGATTTCATCGACCATGTTTTGTAATGCTTACTTAATAAGCTAATAAGAAATTTAATTATTATCGCAATCCTTTAATCAATTTCTATAAAGTCCATTTGGTTGAAAGAGAGATGCCATTTTCAAATCAAGATTTATATTTAGTATACATAATTACTAAATAAAATTTAACGGGCATATCGCTCTAACCTAGGGCTTCCTGAGGCAGACCTGACACACAGAGCCATCCAGTCATCTCGAAGCTGCAGACAACGTTGTTTCGGTCTCTTAGACCTCATCAGTACAGCACATCGAGAAATAACTAGAGGATGCATGCCAGGCCAGCACAGGAAGCCAACTATATGAATAAAGAGGTGACACGGAACTCCGTGACCTCAATAGTTGGTTGCCATCTACCGACGGAGACAAGAACTAAACGGCAGCACGCTACCAGCTTTGTGTCCATCAGGAATAGGCAGCCCACAGTTCGGGGCATTACCATCCGTCGGGCGGTGCTGGTTAGCTACCGATAGATGTCTCTCGCCAAAGCCCATGGTTATTACAAAAAAAAAAAAAATTTATTTTGAATTTTTAATTCTTTGCGCTCATTAACATCATCATCATTATCATAATTACTAAATATAGGTGAGAATTTCCTAGATTCATCTCAGTTTCTCCTTTGGAACATAAATGGCAATTGCTTTTAATACTTCCAAGATCATTTCACACATTTTACCGTGCCATATTTAGTAAATGTTCTGCGTTGCAAGTCATTTTTAGCAACAGTTACCTACTTCCATTCACAATCAATTTGTAGAAAATGCATTCTGATGTTGAACCGTGTCGAACTGTTTTTGCGGTAGGTATGCATGTGAATATGGCAGACTTTTACTACTAAACAACCTAGTTTAATAATGTTCATGGTAAACTGTGGTAATATGTGGATGGATACAGACCATCGGTGCATATACATGCACCATACACATCAAAATGTATTATTAACGAATACCTTAGAGCAAGCATCACATAAATATGTCACAAGTGTATCTCACTTTGCATAATGTTATATATTCAACCCTTTCATTATAATATTGTTATGCGGGCTGGAATAGCAAAACAAATTACCAACGACAGAAATTTGTATCTAGTTATAGATGTAGCAGATTGATAATTGCAACCCAAACTGTCAATATCAAGTATTAATAGTACATTTATCTACCTATTCTAAGCAGTGTATTAAGATTATAATAAATACTATGATAATAATTATTACCTATAACCTGAAGAACAGAGTTTGTTATCATAAATCGAGACAGAGATGAATGATGTAGTTGCATTAATATCCGACGTCCACGTATCTGCAGGTTTCTCCACATTCTTCTATTAAGGTGACAAAAAACGTATAAGTTTAATCGAGGAAAACATTGTTGTAAGGCCTTCCTACAAGTAAAGCAATTAGAGGTCTAATATTTGTGTTGCCAGCTCTGTTTTCTGTTTACTATAAACAAAAAACGTCCAAATAAAAACAGAAGCTTTATAGCAACTCATATATAGCATCCTGTAGCAACAAGCCATAGCAATAAAAAATATGTTTTCTTTAATGAAACTGCAGCCATCGATTAGAGGTGTATTTTTTGTGTTGCCAGCTTTGTTTTCTCTTTAATATAAAAACAATCGTCAAAATGAAAACGTGAACATTATAGCAACTTATACAGGGTGGTCCAACTTAAAACGTCAGGACTTTACCAAACGATAGATAACGTTAAAATAATGCCAGTTTCTCTAATACACTTATAGCCGGGAAAGCTTTCTTTTCAAGATATACAATACATGTTGAAGTTTTGGGAAAATAATAATGTTTTGTCAATATTGTCAAAACGGCTGCTTTAAAAAAATTGAAATTTGGCACGCAGCATGAGCTAAGTATCTTTCATGATTTATGGCTTATGGTGATAAATTGCGAAAACCAGCGGCGGAGATATGGGTGTGCCATCGCCCCTTTTCAAAAAAAAAATTGACGCCACTGACTCTATGGCAAATTTAATAACACTATTCAATGCCCCATGCTTTTTAGAACAAAAAAGTACTCTCTAATTTTTTTCACAAGGGGCACCGTTTTCGAGATAATTCAGGTTTTCTTAGGTAATATCCGTAGCCATTTTAAGAATAACAGACAAATTCTAATCAAATAACTTTTACTTAAATAATTAAATAACAGAAATAAACAACACCTAACTAATGTAACAATTGTCAGTAACCATAGAGTCAGTGGCGTCAAATTTTTTTTTTAAGGGTCGATGACACCCATATCTCCGCCGCTGTATCTTGAAAAGGAAGCTTTCCCGGCTATAAGTGTATTAGAGAAACTGGCATTATTTTAACGTTATCTATCGTTTGGTAAAGTCCTGACGTTCTAAGTTGGACCATAAGTATATAGCATCATATAGCAAGAAGCCATAGCAATAAAAATATGTTTTCTTTATTATTTTTGTGTTTAAATTTTTGTGTTGCTAGCTCTGTTTTCTCTTTAATATAAAAACAATCGTCAAAATGAAAACGTGAAGATTATAGCAACTTAAATATAGTATTATATAGCAACATGCCATAGCAATAAAAAATATATTATCTTTAATAAAACTGCAGCCATCAATTAGGAGTCTAATTTTTGTGTTGCCAGCTCTGTTTTCTCTTTAATATAAAAACAAACGTTAAAATGAAAACAGGAATATTATAGCAACTTATTGTAGCAACAATCCATAGCAATAACAAATATGTTTTCTTTAAATAAAACTGCAGCTACCAATTAGATGGCCAATTTTTGTATTGCCAGCTCTGTTTTCTCTTTAATATAAAAACAAACGTCAAAATGAAAACAGAAATATTATAGCAACTTATTATAGCATCATATAGCAACAAGCCATAACAATAGAAAATATTTTTCTTTAAATGAAACTGCAACTACCAATTATTAGATGTGCAGTAAATAAGCCGGAAAATCTAGAAAAGTAATGGAACAGCACTAATTAAAAAAAATAATTTTTTTTCCTGGATTCTTTAGACCTTCAGGGACATTTATCAGCACCAGCCGCTGCATTACCTCGAAAAATGAGAAAATTTGGGTAATTTCCCGCCTCCCAAAGCACCCCAAATAGTAACAGTGATAAAAAAAGAAAATTTAAGATTTCACCTCGGAGGTTTGCGCCATCGCCATCTCCCAGCTGTGATGTTATGAAAATATGCATTTCAAACAATTATTTCTGCTGTACACATTACGTTGCTGTATAGGGTGGATAAATTTCGATGTTTTCATAGGGAATCTCCATAATTATAAGAGATGCAGGAAAATAGACCGCGCATCCTCCATCTTTTTTTTTTGAGAAAACGTCAGTGAAGTAGTGGCAACTGAAATTAACTGTAGGCTTTTGTTTCTAAGTTATTGGCAAAAACTCGATTTTCCTATTTTTGGTTTTTTCACTCTCCCCCTGTTACTAATGGAAATAATTTACACATTCTCCAGACGCTTTTTTAAAAGTGATGCAGTGAAAAATGCAGGATGCGTGGTTCATTTTCCTGCATCGCTTATAATTATGGAGATTCCCTATTAAAGCCACAAAATTTAGCCACCCTGTTTATGCTTGCGACAGAAAACCGTGATGTGTGAAAGAGGCCTAAGTGTCGTTGCTTATACTGAAAATAGAAAATTAAATAATAAAAAATATTATTTCATCCATTAATCAATTAATTCATTAATTAATCGCTTAATAAAAACCGCAGAAAGATTTCTGCGTTTTTTCTAGAAAGTTTCTACCAAGATGATATAATCTAAAAAAATTCCTCTTGCAGCAGAAAATCTCCCATCTATAAATAATCATTATAAGAGTTAATAAGGAAAATATTTACCAGATTGCACCAAATAATATACTTGCTCTAAGGTAGATGTAATCAATGCGCAAACGTCTATAATACCTCGATGTCGCGGTTGATAGGAAATACCGGTAGAAAAATACCTCAATTTATTATGGTGATTTTGTTATAATTGTACCTCATCAATGATAATAATTTGGATACCAGAAGTTAATAAATTCATTATTCATGTGGTGAGTATTTTAACGACGTAACTAATTCTTGTTTTTTAATCCAAATCCAATTCTCGGTAAATAGGATAAACTATGATTTAAGTTTGATCGAAAACGAAGATATGTACGCGTTGCTTTATTATAAAATAAGGTAAACCTGTAATTTTGCGGCGTTTCACGAGATATGTTTTAATAAATGTCTTCGTGATGGCACTTTATTCATTACCCTGGCCTGGAGCCGCACGTTAATATTCTTTATATCTGCACTTAACTTAAGACACATTCTAAAAAAATATGCCGTTCCATTTTTCATTATTGTAGTGCATAGGTGGTACATGCACATTTTTTGTCGAAAAATAAAAAAAAAAAAAAATATAGACTATAGACATATTATATGAATAAAATGGGGGTGCAGAGGAAAGTTTTACTATAGTTTTGGCTTTCTCACCCTCTATGTGTTTTGGGTCGCCGAACACAAATTTGAAGTTTGCTGTGCTGGCAAAAATTTCGCCCGGAATTTTTTTTTTCAAAATGTTTCTAGAGTACACATAGAAGACAAAATTTCCTACATTTCTCACTAAAAACGTTTTACAAAACATAAAAAAATACTGTTGTATTAAAACGGCATGCTCGGATATTCGTTTTACTAATAACTGCAGTTCATTCGTTCGTCTCCATTTTTTCAATTCTTTCCCTATGTTCCGTCATCGTAATTAATTTAGTTGTTAGAAATTGAAATCTTAATCGCGATGAACGATATGCTAATTTCATTCATCGACATGTTGTTCGTCAACGTAACTTCGTGGGTTCGAAGAACATTAAACCCTACCTCCTTTCCTTCCCTTAACCCGCACATGGAAGAGAGAAGCGAGAAGGAAGAAAACAAACACTTGGTCAGCCGAACTTGTTGGAGCAAGTCGCATTTTTCGAGATTCGCAAAATCGTATCAAAGGACGGATCGTCAGACATCCTCCTAATTCGTTAATACATTCGTAATAATTAATCGTATTGTGAACCGCGCCTTACAACCGCGGTTTAATCGTTAAAATCGTATCATGAACCTAAGATAACCGCGCCTTACAACCGCGGCTTATAATCGTCATAACTTAAATTAACCGCGCCTTTCAACCTCGGTTTAATCGTTAAAATTAAGTCATTAACAACCATCACATCAGGAGACAGAAGCAGACCGAAGGTCAGTAACTATTTATTCGAATTATTTACTGTGCATATCTACCTACTCCTGTTTTCTTCGGGGCTAAAAGCCCTGGTCCTCCAGCCTATAATTAAAACCATTAATTGCCCCACATTTTGACCCTTTGCGGGATCCAAACATTTGGCCCTTCGCCCGCATCAAACATTTTGATCTTTGAATCGGATCAAACACCCTAATTCGCTATTCGCTGAGGTACTGGGCCTGAGAATATATTTTTTTACGCGCTCTACCGGCGGAACGGTTAGTCTTCCAAAGAAACGTTTTCCATGAGAAATGTAGAAAATTTTATCTACATTAATTTCGTATAGAATGGACATGGAGTGCGGAAGATTGGATGGACAGAACACGTAACAAATGAGGAGGTGCTAAGAAGGATGAAGACCGAGAGAGAACTGATGAAAACCATAAAAATCTGAAAATTGACCTACCTTGGTCACATAATGCAAAATGAAAAGCATAGTTTATTGCAGCTCGACAGCTCGTACTCAAGCTCCAAGGAAAAATAGAAGGTAGAAGACCACCAGGAAGGCGCCGTAATCACGACTGAAAAATCTACGTCAATGGTATGGGATGACTCCGGTGAGATAAGCAAGATCAAAATTGCCTTGATGATAACCCAAGTTCGCTGAGCGGATAAGGCACGAGGAGGAAGAAGAAGAATGGACTTCGAAAAATCGCTTCCTTTCTGAGATTTAGGCCGAAAACTAAAAAAGTGCCAAAATATTGGACAAAAAACAAAGTTCCGGGTCAAATGTTGGCCAGCAAACTTAAAATTCGTGTTCAGCGACCAAAAAAACATGGAGGGTGAGAAAGTCAAATCTATACCAAGACTTTCCTTTTTACTTACTAAAAAAATAATTCTTATTAAAAATCTGCACTTTTTTTGTTTTTTGATCCCCTGACTCTTCTGTTCAAATTTGGGGCGGGCGGGGGGCTTCCTTACCGGCCACTCGGTGAATTCTGAAAACCTTCTATCATTGTTGTTAGTTTTTTTGTACTAGATAGAAGGAGTTGTGTTATTTATTACACTAAAAAGAAGTTGTAGGTAATTGTTTTTGGTAGAATCACCATACTGGGTGATTGCAAAAGTGGAAAATTAATTATTTTCGATCACGCTGTAGGTGCTTCCACTTGTCTGCGCGCTTTTAATAAGAGTTATGATGCATAGCAGTAGCTATTCATAGTTATGGCTATAATTTGTTCCGTTTTGCATTTTAATCGTACCTGTCCATTTATGTTTATATATCCTCTTGTCTCTTTCAGGAAGATGGTACGTTATTTGTACCATATATCAATAGCAGTGTACCTATAGGCAGCGTTATGTATTCGAGACGAGAAGGTACACACGTATTATACGTGATTGGCCGTTAAAGGTATACAAATTACCGGTTGATGGCGTTGCCATAAATTGTGTAACAAATGTAGCAATAGGCTAGGTTCGAATGCTGATTATTGCTGATTAAAATTACAAAATTGAATAACTGTCCCATTGAAATGAAGTTATACATGCCACGCAACCTACCTAGGTGATTTGTTGCACCTTGGTTTTGCTCGATAAAAGTGTCGATTTTAGAGTTATGATAAGCTGAGATAATTAATTTATTTCCACAACTTTCCATTATAATTAACCGACCACAATATCGCACCTCTTTAAATAAGTCCACCTTAGGCGCTTAAAATTAAATTTTACGTTGATCATAATTAATAATTATTGCCAATTTATTAAGCGGACACTTTAATGGAACAGGAAACATTATTGTGTATGTTTATGTACTTATAATAACCCACACTAATGGAAAAAGTCAAGGATTTGGTGGTTTTTAGTATTTTATTTTTTATTTAAAATAAATCCATCGGAATATAATTAGTACTATTGTAATGTGGTAGGCGGATTTACAGAGAAATTACGGTGCCCGGTACCATTTGATTTATTTAATAATGTATTCTGATATTTCTAATAACTTATTGCTAAAAAATATCCGGATTCGAAATTTAACAAACCAAGGGTGATTTCTTTGTGAATATGAGCATTAAAATGGTATAAAATTTCATGGCAAATGAGAAAATATTTATACATACACGAGCTCTTATACATATTCTCAACTTTTTTGATCGAGGTATGTATTGTATTTTTATTTATTCAGCGATTTCTGTGGTACCTATGTAAAAAACTTTAAATAATAATTGGTACTTACTTAAAAAAAAAATATTATGTCACGGCTAGGTACAACACAAAAATAGCGTAACAAGGACAAAATTTGATCACGTATAATATTAAATTATTATTTAAATAAATAACAAAGATATAATGTATATCATCGTATATTGTCTTTGTGAATATACATATAGGCTTACTAGCTTAAAAGTAATGTTTGTTAACTTGACTGGTACTTTTTATTTTTTGTATATTAGGGGTGTTTTTGTAGCAAGACTTTCCTGTTGTTAGAAGATCTTTTTAAGAATAAAAGTTCCCCTAAACTCAAATATCCTGACGAGCTTTTAAATGAAGCTTTTATTGAAAGAAGAATTTATTACAATTTCAATTTAGAGCAGACAAAACGGAATTAAACATGTAAAAAAATCATCACCGGAGCTGAAACTGGGTACATAACCCCTTTTTTGCCCAACAACTTCTACGTCCATGAACTTACAAGACTTTTCTTATCAGCATTGGATTCCCTAGAGCTTTCTTACAAAAAGAGTTATACTTCTTATGAATGAATATTGGGAATGCCTCATTGTTTTTAAGTATACGTAACTGAGTTCTAAACTACCTCAAACCACTTATTTAGCTATACAAAATCATAGATTTACTTAATCATTAGTACAGGGTGGGCCAATTTGGATGTTTCTATAGGAGATCTCGGTAACTATAAGAGCTATGGAAAAATGAATGGCACATTCTCGATCGCTTTTTTTGAGAGGAACTCAATGGTGAAAACCGGAACTCGCTATCTTCTTTTGTTTTCGAGCTATAATGAAAAATACGATTTTTCACGATATCGATAAATGTCGATATCTTTCTTGGTTTTCAAGTTAGAGAAAAGATATTTGCACATTCTTCAGACACTCTTTTGAGTAGAATGGAATGGCCCCAACGGATTTTGAATATCTTTTTTCATTTTTCGGTTATAACATAAAGTTGTATTTTTTTAAATGGAAGTCATAGTGGGCCATGAACTAATTAAATAGAGTTTTTTTTCTCTTTGCAACGATATATAACACGTGTGTTAAAAATTTATGAAAAGTTACATTTTTCAAAATAAATTGAATTTATCTAGCTACCTGAGATTTTTTATTTTTATTTTGACTAGTCACCTAAGTGGGCGTGAATGTCATTTAGAAAATTATGCGACAACGACTGTCAAAGCCAGTTTACGCAGTTTTTGAGTTAGAAAGTGCTCGTTTCACTTGCAAAATGGCAAATTTGGTTTATGAAAACTACGAAAAGTATGATATGTTAGAATGCTTTATTCAAAGTAACAGCAATTCTGATATTGCATCCGAAACATACTTCAATCGTTATCCAGAGAGGAGACAGCCCCACACATCTATTTTTGAGAGGTTGAAGGCAAATATTATCAATCACGGGTCATTCAAGAAGCCTAGGCCGAAAAACTATCTTATTGGTGATGCCGAAGAAGCTGCCATTAATGTAATTGGAGCCGTACTTGCCAATTCTTATAAATATAAATATCAGAATTGTCACTATTTTGCATAAAGCAATCTAATATAGGTAACATATAAAAAGTTTCATTGGTCATCAACTAAATTTTACTTTTTTCAAAGCGAAACAGTCACTTTCTAACTCAAAAATGTAAGAGAACTGGGCTTTGACAGGCGTCTGTCAAAGTCAAAATAAAAATAAAAAATCTCAGGCACCAAGATAAATTCAATTTATTTTGAAAAATGTAACTTTTCATAAATTTTTAACACACATGTTATATATCGTTGCAAAGAGAAAAAAAAACTCTATTTAATTAGTTCATGGCCCACTATGACTTCCATTTAAAAAAATACAACTTTATGTTATAACCGAAAAATGAAGAAAGATATTCAAAATCCGTTGAGGCCATTCCATTCTACTCAAAAGAGTGTCTGAAGAATGTGCAAATATCTTTTCTCTAACTTGAAAACCAAGAAAGATATCGACATTTATCGATATCGTGAAAAATCGTATTTTTCATTATAGCTCGAAAACAAAAGAAGATAGCGAGTTCCGGTTTTCACCATTGAGTTCCTCTCAAAAAAAGCGATCGAGAATGCGCCATTCATTTTTCCATAGCTCTTATAGTTACCGAGATCTCCTATAGAAACATCCAAATTGGCCCACCCTGTACATTATTTCCAGAGGCGACAAAAATATCGAAAAAATGAACTTATATTTGTTTAAGTCACTACATTCATAAAACCGCAGTTAGGCTAAGTAATACTTCCAACTTTTGTACGGTATGTATAGTTATACGTGTGTCTGATTGATATGACATGCTGATGAGTCCATAATAAGGACGAAACGGTACCGTCTATATCTTCAGTCGTCACATACTGTTCGAAAGATTTCTAATTTTTTCTGCAAAAAAATATAAGTAGCGGCAAGTTAAATTAGAATCTAAATCCCAATTAATCTCAAATTTAATGTAATCGAAGTGGTTCAAGAATACATAAAATATAACAATTTAAAATTAAAATATTGAAAAGTACCCAAGTTTGCGCCGAAATGGGAAAAAAAGTTGAGTATCATTTTTTCTAAGCTCGTCAGGACATTTTTTATGTTTATGGGAACTTCTTCTATATTAACTGGTAAAGTCCTGCTAAAAAAACCTGTATACTTTCTAACAATATCAAACGGATCCCGCAAAATCCTCATGGGAATTGACTCCCGATAAAATTTATTGTAATTTTGGGGATCGAAGGATTCGATGAGTAGATCAGAAGTCTCCGTGGAGAAAAACCCCCAAAATTGTCTGCCTCGAGATATTCACCTCTGAAGATGGATTTTTTCTATCATGACAGTCACGCATATATTTTCAACCTCGTTTTAAACTATTATTGGCTGCTTTAAAGTGAAATGTTAAATTAATAATTTGTTAAGATTAAGATTGAAAAGTTGCTTCTATTGTTGTAGTTTTATTTTATTATGTCTGGTGATAGTTCAGTCAAAGTAGGATTTAATTGTGCAATTCATGCGGAAAAAAAATTTTGTGTGGGGGTTGGGTGGAACAATCTTTGGATTGCGATTGAAAAAAAGGAGTTATACCGAAAATACCAATTTTTCATCCCCCTTGTTCTTAATTAATCACCTGTAGGTCATTAAATATTGCAAATACGAAAAAATGTTACATATGAAAATTTGTGGAGAATGTTTTTCTGAATAAAGTAAGTAATGACACTTTTTTCGGTAAAATGCGAATTAACGTCGTAAAGTGCAAAAAAACCAGTCATCCCTTAAAACCAATATGGCGGCTTATTCACAAGGGGTAGGAGGTCGCATTTTTGGATTTAGACTCTCCTCTTCGTTGACCACCCAACCCCTACACAAAATATTATTTTTTCCCGCATGAATTGCATAATTCGATGCCTTTTTCGTCTAATTTTACTGGACTGAGTCATTTTCCATAACATCGGGAAACATGATGAGTTTTCAATTTGCAGAGTAATTTTTGTAATAAACTTATTGGCTGTGACTTTAAATTTTGATTTTTTTTTAATTTTTGAGGTTTTTGTTTGTTGTAATTTTTATTGTTACCTAGTCAAGCAATTAAGAAAATGATAACACAAAATCTCCAAAATGCCTCAACAGACCTAAAATTTAATTTCTTCAACAGAAGCAGCTTTAACAAATTATCCATCTATGATGTTTCTTTTAAAACAATTAGAGAGTGGGCTCATTTATTAAATAAATGCGTAACTGTGATGAAGAAAAAATCCATCTTGCAGAGGTGTAATACGATTAAAAGTGTTTTAGACGGATATGATGTTTTCAAGTCCCTTAAGTTCATAAAAGTGGTTTTTATAAAATGTTGGTCTGTTCAGATCACTGGACCGCGAGCGAACGTCTAAAATCATGACAGCTCGGAGCAGGAATGAACATTTTTTCGTTAAGTGATATTGTGGGCCGATGGCCACCAAAAATCATCAAAAACAACACTTTTACATAAAATAGCAAACGACTGTAACGATTTTGATACAAAAATCCTCGCAAAATCAGATTTATTTTAAAATTCAAAAAACAAGTTCTCTCGCGGGTATTATTGTATGATGACTTATGGGGGGCCTTCCGCGGAAGATTTGGCTCATATATTTTGTTCCATTTATGAACTTTTGGAAAAGCTAACAGCTTGATTGATTGCGGTAGGTAAACCCGATGGACTAATAATTCGAGGGTCTCGGGTTCGAAGCCGGGCTTGTTTACATATTCTAAAGATCCATTGATATAGGAAATACGAGTAAATTATGAATTATTTAGAAATATAAATAGAGTCTGAACCTAATTAATAAACAACAAACAACGCAGTAATAAAGCAGGCATCTTACAATTCTTATAAAGTTTCTTGTGTTTGCGTAATTTTTGTTTTAAAAATAAATTAAAAATATTAATGTAAAAGAAAGTCTGTGAAAAAATCTTGATAGTTTTATCAAGAAGGCGCTCATCTCTTCGGTCTCTTTAGAATAAAAAACTTGTAAATATTTATTAAATTAAAAATGAATTTTGATCAAATTAACAATATATATATATCTCTCTCTCTCTCTCTGTTTTCGTTATTATGAGAGTAATTAATAATCATTTGTCTTTGTTTCAGAACATTTAATTTTGGAGACTGACCCAGAGAAAGGAAAGGCGGCGTTCGCGTTCGATAATCCTGGTTTTAAAGGTAAGTTGAAATATAATGAAAATAAACGAGGAACGGGTTATCCAAGTTAAAGGATACAAATTTGCATTAAAAATCCATTATGCGCAACCGTAACTAAATAGCCAAGCGGTGAACACCTCAAACGTTCAGATGGTCTTTTACCTTCAGTCAAGGCCGAACCGAAAGAATTCGTTCTTTAATTTTGAATTATGAATACTCTCGAACTGAGATTTCAATTTTCAAGCGGACGTTTCGGGGGGCCTTTTATTTATAAAACGAATGTACAAAAACTTGTTTGGGGAATAGCAAAATATGCTGTTTTTTTTTTCAAGTTTTGGTCATATCTATTAATCTATCTAAACTCTATAGAGGGCGAAATTGTCATTGAAAATTGAATGAGTTATTTTTTTTTGCCGAAATTTTAATGAATACCTCATGTCGTTATTCTTCATTGAGCAATAATTTAAGCAATGCCACCTTTCCTACCTTTCTTTACCTTGTGATGCAGTTTTGTTTAATTTATTATTTCAACCAAAAGTCAACACACACTAATAAGATAATATGTAATTGTTTAAATAATGTCTTTGGAACCACATAAATTAAGTTTACATTGTAAAAAAATTAGGGAGTAAAACGCAACTTTATAAAAAAGATCTCATTATCTGCAATAACATTTATTCTGAACAATTTTTCGTACCATCTTTCCTACAGGTTCCTTTAGTAAGGTCCTACCTAACTGGAACTAGAACTACATGCAGTATAAATGTTTTCAAAGCTTCAAAGACCCTCGAATTCGTTTAATTGGGGATTTTTTTCTTATTTGGAACAGTACGAGTATACCAAATTCACTCCCAAAGGGCGTTTAAATGAACCGTAATATGTGAGAGGTGTTGAGCAGAGCAGCACATTATGACATTTTATTTAATTTAATCTCGTTAAAATCATTAATTAGGTATTGATGATGTTTCAGGCTTTTAATTTTTTTCAGGAGGTGATTGCTTCACTCATTCTAAGGAAAGTGTGTCTGGGAATGCACCGTTTTTGAGTGTCAAAAACATTATTTTTTCAATTTTTTGAAGATATCTCTTGAGAACCGTTTGAGATACAGAACTTAGCTTTTGAACATATCTTATATATTAGCTACCTACTTTTTTAATGCTAACAATTTTTTTCCAAATGCCCAGTGATGTAAATTTCAGGGTTGCGTGGAATTTTTTGGCCCTTAATATCTTCGACACTGGGCAAATTTATATTTTAAAAGCGCCCTTTGAACGGCCAATATTTTCTACGCGAAAAAGGTACTCTTGGTCATAATTATTATTGCTAACGTGAAGCGTTTTCGAGAAAAACGGCCATTTACGATGAAAAACTCGCTTTGGACGTTTTAAACCGATACAAAACATGTAGGTCGGAAAATGAAGGGCAAAAAACTTCTCTCCTTCCTAAAATCTTCGGCAATAGCACATGAAAAAAAAATGAATTGGCATTAAAAAAGAGGTATCTTCAAAAAACTGGAGAATTTTTTTTTTGACACCCTGCAAAACTGATGCATTTGCGGACCCACGTTAATAGGAACTTTTTTTCTTAGAATGAGCCAAGGAATCACGACCCTCTAAAAATTTTCGCACTTCTTTAGGATCAATATACAGGATGGCCCTTTGGCAACGAAGCAGGAGTCTTATGAGGCACATAGCCAATAAGAAACGTCTGGAAACAGTCAATTTTTTCAGAGGATGACATTATAGAAGAGGTTCTTGTTACTCTTATTATAATAATTGTAGGAAGGTCTCTTGTAAGAATCTCCCTAACCGGATTTTAACAATCCCCATCACATAATAATGATAATTATTCATTTGCCAGTATCATAATAATTATTCAAAAACCAAGACTCTGATTCTGGAAAGAAAAAAATTTGAATTTGTGTGTTTGCAAGAGTGTTTCCTACATGTTACATGCAATTCCACTTCAGTTGACTTCTTCATTAAACTGCATGGCAATGGAACCGTTCGTATACTTGGGAATCGTGTCCTAGTTCCTAGTATTATAGAGGTTTGTCGATTACATACAAACATGTCTTTTCCATTACATCCACAATTTTTTTATCTGTCTGGTAAGATGCTAACGATCTCTTTGATTGAAATTTTAGGAGGTAATCGTTATCTTATATCAATATGTCAATCTTTAGAACCAATATCCCTGCAATTTTCACTTTTTCGAAAAATTATCATGGTTAATAAGCAAAAAAATCTTCGCACGGATCAATCGCTAATGAGTGTTCTTTTTTTCTTCGAATTGGAACAATTTTGAATATTTCCACCCATGTATTTAGTAGGATCTTTAGAAAGCCTAAAAATAGGAGCAACCCCTTAAATTCCTACCCCCGCCATTGGGACTGGGTAACTTATAATAAAAACACAATTTGTTTTTCATAAATGCATATAGCTTGGGATAATAATATGTCAATTCTACCTCTCCTGGTAATTTTGCTTTAAAGATTTTTTATCTTGTCCACGTTCTCCGTGTTTAAAAATGTCAATCTTGACAAAAATTCAAATGGTCGCCATTTTGGTTGTTTGCGAAATTGAAAGGACACTCTTGTAGAAAGCGGACTCCAGTCAAGTTAGCCACGCTTCGGCCAGCCACGCTTTCCAGCAATTTTTTTTTCGTTATTGATGGCTTGAATGGAAAATATTTTTTTTGTTGATAATAGTAAATATTATTATAACATAACCTTTTGGACCTTTTTCAGCAAATTTTCAGTAAAAAAATTGTTTTGTTCAGTTTAAGTCCATGACCGAAAGCGTGGCTGGTCATTATTATAAAATTTTGGAGTTCTTTCAGCGAAATTTCTGCCATAATTTTTTTTCAGTTTCTAAGTACCTACGTGGACGAAAGCGTGGCTGGCCATTATTTTGAATTTTTGGACTTTTTTGAGCAAAATTACAGTAAAAATGATTTTTTTCAGATTCTTAAGTCCGTGGCCGAAAGCGTGGCTGGTCATTATTATGAATTTTTGGACTTTTTTGAGCAAAATTACAGCAAAAATGAATTTTTTCAGATTCTTAAGTCCGTGGCTGATCATTATGAAATTTCGGGTTTTTTCAAGCAAAATTTCAGCAAAAAAGGTTTTTTCAGTTTATTAAGTAGCGGCCGAAAGCGAGGTTAGCCATTATTTTAAAATTTTGGCCTTCTTTGAGCAAGATTTCTACCAGAATTTTTTTAAGTTTCATAGGTCCATTGCCGAAAGCGTGGCGCTGGTCATTATTATGAAATTTTGGACTTTTCGAACAAAAATACAGCAAAAATTTAATTTTTCAGTGGCCGAAAGCGAGGTTGGCCATTATTTTAAAATTTTGGGCCCCTCCAGCAAGATTTCTGTCAGAATTTTTTTCAGATTCTTATGTCCGTGGCCGAAAGCGCGGCTGGTCAATATTACGAATTTTCTTAATTTTTTTGAGCAAAATTACAGCATTTTATTTTTTTTTTAGTTTCTTAAGTCGTGAACGAAAGCGTGGCTGGCCGTTATTGTAAAATGTCGTACTTACTTTTTTCAACAAAATGTCAGCTTGAATGATTTTTTTAGATTATTAAGTCCATGGCTTGAATTTTTTGAGCCAAATTCAGGAAAAAGGATTTTATCAGTTTGTGGCCGAAAGCAATTATTATAAAATTTCGAACTTCTTCGAGCAGAATTTCAGCAAAAATGATTTTTCGAAAGTGGAAGAAAGCGTGGCTGGCTGTGGGGCGTTTCAAATACGATTTTTTGCCAGTTTACGATAAGTTTATAGCAAACCAAATTTTTTTTTAAACCGCAAATAAAGAAAAAAAAAGCTGAAAATCATTCGAAGTCCCTCTCCCTGGCCAAAAGTGCGGTTGACCGAAGCGTGGCTAACTTGACTTGGGTAGATAGCGGTGACTTTAGAAAGTTTTTTCAACAAATTCAAATAAATAATATTCCATAAGTTCTATACGAGAATTCAGAATTTCGCGTACTAATCTTGATTCTTGACATTGGTTTTTTTTAAACAAAAAATTTTCAAAATTGGTGAGAATATGCATAATATATCCATATCATCAAAAAAAGTATTTTTGATAACTGAGAATTTTTCTATTTGCTAGAAACTTTTAAACAGACAGCTCTTGATTTTATATTGTTCTAAACCAAATTTCCTCTATCTATGCAAAAACATGCTAATGAACTTCAAAAATATGTACGAGCCAATTTTTTCCCAGTTTTAAAACAATTTCTTTTCCAGATTCCCAAACATAATATGGGTGATAAATATTTGATTATATAACATATAAATTATAAAGAAATAGAAAAGATAGATCAATTTTTCATAAATTTTGTTTAATGAATGATCAAAATTAAAAATTCCTAATTTCTATTTTTTTTTAGATGCCGGCTATACTCCAGCTTCTAAAACATCGGATAAAAACAATAAACTGGACTCGAGCAAAAGCAATAAGTGGAGCCAGTGGTCGGCTTTATCAGCTTTGACGACAAAGAGTGAAAAACGAAAAACTTTGGACGATTCTACAATAGATGTAAGTTGATATTTTCGAAAATAACTTTCAACTCCACCTATTGCACTTTATCCCCAAGAGGGTGGGGTCTACCTTACAGGATTTTTTTAATTCAGTTTTTATAGTGTAGGTACCTATGTACTTACCTTGTTCAGGTTATTATCATTAATAACACTATTATAATAAAACATAAAAATCAGTAATAATTGTGTAATTATTGTATTAATTATTTGGTATAATTCACAGGGAAATGTGGTGAAAGTCGTTGCACTCCGAAGTCAGGACTTCACTGGTTTGGGCTTCAATATTTGCGGAAACATGAAAGAAGGAATTTACATCAAGGACGTACTCCATCATGGACCCGCTTTTGAGTCTGGAAAACTAAATCCAGGTATTTTTGAGAAATAGAAACATGTCATTATTTGTAATCAGAAAATGAATTCACAGTGTCCCAAAATTGAAGGTTAATCGAAACTTCTTTTTGTTTAAACATAAAGGGCGAAACGTTAAACTGAGAAAAGTACATATGTGTTTTCATTCGGAAATTAGCTCATCCCACATAAATAAACAAATTGGAGATGATAATTGATTAGATATGAAGCTGAAAATGGTAATTAACCGTTTAATTTTGATTTTTTAATCCAGGTTCAAACTTTAATTCCGAAAATTCTCCTGATTTGCAACTTACGGTTCAGGGGAATCCCCTAAAGAATTATTTTCATAATATCTGAATGTTTGATAGTCCGGCCAATCTAAACATTCAAAGATACCTTCATACATTTACAACAAGCTGAAAATGAGTAAGATTGTTCAAAACATAATAAAACATAAATATCAAAAGTTCCCCATCGTTCCCGTATGTGGAAAAAAACTTACTAAAAGTCGAAGGTCAAAAAAATGGGCTTTTCGCGATTTTCAGCAAAACGGTAAGTTTTATCATAAAATTACCTCAAACAAAAATAATTGTAGATTATAAAATTATCTATAAAAAATGTATTAATAATTTTTTTCCTAAGAGCCACTGTTTCTGAGATATAGCGGTTCAAAAAGTTGTAGAAGCTATAATCGTCATCATACACACGTCCTTTCCAGTTTCCACGCCACCTATGAGGTGACTTGGCGCGTTTTTTTAACGTGGTTTCCCTAGCTATATCTCAGAAACGGTGGCTCTTAGGAAAAAAATTATTAATACATTTTTTATAGATAATTTTATGACCTACAATTTTTGTCTGAGGTAATTTTATGATAAAACTTACCGTTTTGCTGAAAATCGCAAAAAAAAACCTTTGGTAAATTTTTTTTCCACGAACTGGAACGATAGGGAACTTTTAATTTTTATTTTTAATTATGTTTTGAACAATTTTACTCATTTTTAGATTTTTTTTTTTAATTTATGTATTTTCACTCTTATTTTTTGGTCTAATTTGACCGGACTATGAAGTCTGTTGTTGATTAAGAAATTTTATTTAGTCTTTTCTAAAGAAAAATATGATCTTCCTAAACATGATAGATGAAAAAAAATTACAAATATGGTTGGGTTAATTGGTAGATACCTACCTTGCTGATCTTTTTAAATTACATATAGACATCATCTTATTATCTTGATGGAATGGTTCTGAGATATCTTTCGGGCTTTTTTCAGACATTCTTCTCATATACAGGGTGTCATATACAAAAATAGGCGATAAATTTCCTGTAGACATGGGTCGTTGTAGCTTTAGTTTTTGAGATAGGGTGTTGAAGTTCTTCGAAAAATTTAATATTTTTTGAATATCTACAAATTGGCTGATCAGAATAACTCGAATTTTTTGACAGCTGTTGTACTAATTGAAGTACATGATTTGATACTCCCAAAGAAAAATTATTCAGTCCAGTGGCAGAGATCTGGGTGTGTTGTTACCTTTTTTATTAAACAATTTCTACGCCACTGACATTTATGCAAATTTGTTATTTTTGCTAGATACCTCCTTTTGTTTAGAGGAGAAATGTCCTTTTTATGTTTTTGTTGTAGGATGCACTGTTTTCAAGATACTTCGCAATGTAGGAACCCCTACGAGGTAAAATATCCTAAAAATCAATGCTATTGAGTTTTTCCAAAAATTAGTCATTTTTGTGATCGTTATTGCAGCGTGTTACATTACAAAAAAAGCTTGCATGGGTTCCTACATTGTGAAATATTTTAAAAACAGTACGTCCTACAACAAAAACATAAAAAGACATTTCTCCTCTAAACAAAACGAGGTGTCTACCCAAAATAACAAATTTGCATAAATGTCAGTGGCGTAGAAATTGTTTAATAAAAAAGGTAGATTTCTGCCACTGAATTGAATAATTTTTCAATGGGAGTATCAAATCATGTACTTCAATTAGTACAACAGCTGTCAAAGAATTCGAGTTATTCTGATCAGCCAGTTTGTAGATATTCAAAAAATATCAAATTTTTAAAAGAACTTTAACACCCTGTATCTCGAAAACTAAAGCTCCAACGACCCATGTCTACAGGAAATTTATCGCCTATTTTTGCATTTCCTACATGCCCTTTAAGTTTTTAACACCTATTCAGTAACACCCTGTATACTCGTACTATAATGGTAAACATTAGCAGATGATGGTAACTAAGTGTTCCTCATTATTTTTCATTACTTCTACTTTTTTTAGTTACCTGCTTTTTGTATCAGATTTTATTAAATAAATTATTTAAAATACTGTAAAGGTAAGGGGTTAATATTAAAAAGTTTGTGAGGAGTAACCTGTTTTGTTCCAAAGGAGAGTGAAACAAGAATTTATGGAATAAAAAATTAAAATTAATGATTCTAATAAAAAGTTGGAATGAAAAAAATAATATCTTGAAAAACTGGTTGGTTTTTAAATAACTGACCTTTCCTTAGAGCTATTTTGGGACACTAGTGCTAATTAATTAAACGTTCTGAAAAATTTTTGAAAATTTATTCCAATACTTTTTACAGGAGACAGAATAAATAGTGTGACTATAAGTTTTGAGCATATGGTATACGAAGACGCTTTAACAATTCTGAGTTACGCCAGTCCATATGAAGTGATAATTGAAGCAAAAGGAGGAAAATACATTCACAACAACGGCGGTCAAGCAGCACGCCAGTTAAGTCATCCCATTTACAGAAGTTCTTCATACGCTGATTTATATCAGGTAGGTACCAACCAATTTTCACTTTAATCTTTTTTTCAAGATACTCCAGTAATAATAGCATGAAAGCATGAAAACCCCTTAAATTATGAATTGTTTCAGGGAGATAAACCAGCAAAGAAATGTCTGTTTGGCGAAGAATACAACAGTTCCATGTCGTCGAATTATTCAAGCTTGCAGAAGTCGCGCAGCAACGTAACAACTTTAGAAAGAAAAGAATCCAAGTCGCCCCAAGTGACCCAGCCCGGTGTTAAGAAGCCGGCTCCGAAAGTACAGATGAGCGCGGATCAGTTGAAACAACAGCTGGAACAGAAAATAATACCGGACCATCAGCACAATTTAAAAATCAAAAACGAAAAACCACTTCGAGCCGAAGCGGGGATTCAGAAAACCGAGAACAGCTACCAGAAGTTCGGTATACGAGTTCTGCCGGCAGAGCATCAACAGAAGAGCCCGAAGAGCACCGAGCTGTCTCAGAACGACAACAACATCAACATCGAGAGGCTAGCTCCCGGCATCGACGAAGTTGATAAGAAATCCTTGCCCCAGGCCAAAAAGCGCGAGAAGAAAACCCCCCCGGAAAGACCGGACGACTTCGAACGAGGGAATGACTTGAATAACTCGGGGATCAAACGAGACGAAAATGGTATCCCGCAAGAGATACCGAGTCACATGTTGAACGCCGCCGTGGCTGCCAGGAAAAACAGAAAGAATTCCGACGATCGAACGATTTTGAACGACGAAGACCACGACTCTTCCAAACCGAGGAAGAAAGCTAAGGCGCCCCCGCCTCCTGAAGAACGAAAAAATTCCGACCAGTCGAGAAAGGACAGCTTCAACGAGATAAAAATTGTCAGCGATAACAGAACGGAATCGACTGATAAAAAAGTCCCGGACAAAGAAGTCTCCGAAGATCTAGACTGTGATTCGAGTCTTCTTTCTAAGGAAAATTATAATTCCGATTCAGATATTGAGACCGATAACCAGTCCTCAGTAAATACGATCGAACTCAATTCTTCTGAAATCACCATTCATCATTCCGAAGATATCGACGATAGGAGACGAACTGCGAGCACGGGAGATCTTACAAAAATGCACAGAGGTCGCAAGACCAGCAGTGGTACGCTGGAACGTGCTCAGAGCTTGGATATAACCGACACCGGGATTCCTTCCCTGTCAAAACGGGCGACAGGCAGATTTGAAGACACTTTTGATATTAAATCCGATGAAGAATTGTTCGGTAAAGCGATGATGAACAAAGAACCGAGACTATCTCTAATTCTGGACGGTCTGAATACCTTCCAGAGAAATCGACTGAAGAAATCGACGGAATGGGGCAATTTAGAAGATGCCATGTTGAAACTAAATCACGATGAAGATAATAAAAGTTTTGATTCCAACATAACAATAGAAGATTTGAGAATAGACGCACCTGATAGAAGCCCGGAATTGAGCGCGGTCGTAGATAAAATTAAGGAAATCAAGAGGCAGAGTCTTGAGATTCCGGCTGACGAGATAGTTTCGAGTGTAGAGAAATCAAACGTCAGGAGACCTAAGAATCAGATCTGGCCCTCGGATAATGACATTGTGGACGTAATACATATCAATACGAAACGGCAAATAATAAGAAAACCGGAAGATTGCGTGCCATTTCCTAAAGAGCTGGAAATTGAAACTTCGACAGACAGTTCGAAATTGAGTAATGAAATTACAACAACACCGGTACCGGTGCCTATGCAGAAGACTTTTATCTTGATGGGAAATAACGCTAATGCGAATAATGATTTTTCAGGTCAAAAAAGACAACATGAAGATGAGTATTCTATGATTCCGGAGAAAAAAGAGAGGTATTCGTTGGAGCAGCCCGTATCGCACATAGAATTACAATCATCCCCCGATGATACATTATTGACTGCACCTAAAGTGGAAAACGTTATTGTTGATGAAGTAGAAAATATTAACGCACCGTTAACCACATTACTTACCGCTCCAGTAGTTGAAAATGTTTCCCTTAATGATGATTTATCAAATGATCACATTAAATTAAATAAAACATCGTTAAATGGTGATAATGATGATGATGATAAAGAAGAACAAAACGTCACTGTAACAAACGGTAATATCAATGAAATTACCACCAAATCACCTGTTCAAACCGTATCTAGCGGTTTAGATTTAGAAGATAAACCTGATGAGTTGGAAAGTTTTGAAATTTCAAAAAATCCAGTTAATTCAGGGGAGTTCAATGATACAGATGAAGCGAAAACGAGCATAACGAAAATTAATGCTAAACCGATTGATCCAAGCACTTTCGATATAACAAGCAATTTTCTTTACAATGAAAAATTCGTTTCCGGTCAAGATAGTTATAATTTAATTAAGGGAGACACCAACATTCCGGATGATGTTAAAGTGTCTCGAAATTCACTGGAGAGTGCTGAGAAAATGAAACAACCCAAATATGAAATCAAAAACCAAATCGAACTAAATCGTAATAACAATATTAGTAACGTTACAATAAGTAACGACAATAGTTTAATATCTGAATACAACAGCTTCGATAATACTAACACTAACACTAACACTGAGTCAAGCAAAGTTGAGGACACTAAAACAGATTCCAGTGAATTATACACAACAGCCTTAGACACTACAAAGGAGAATAAAAATGATTTATCTAAACTTACGATTACCACACCAGATTTAATAAAGAACGTTAGCATAATTGAGGCGATTAACTCCCTCAATAACGATGTAACGTTGCAAGGTCCGAACTCTTTAACATTGGATATTTCGGGAGACAAGACGGAATCACCGGAACGTTCAACAGTAAGCAGCACCATTAAAAAGTTCAATTCTGAAGAGAGCAAGTTACCAAAGAGAATCGTTTCGCCTGACAAGACAAATAACTCCCTGACGTACATAACCGAAATCCAGGTCACTCCGGTAAATAAAAACGTATCCGAAGTAGAAGTGTCACCAAACTCTACCACCACCATGGGAAATGAGAACAATTTAGATAAAAACTTTGAAAATTACGTGAAAAATTTCGAATCGAACGTGAAAAGTTTCGAGACAAACATCAAAGCGTTCGAAACGAATATCGAAAAGTCCGTTAAAAAAGAACCGGAAACGCCAAATGAAAATATAAATGCAGAAAAAGAGCTGCATAAAATCCAGGAAATAGCGGAGGAGCAGTTGAAAAAATTACCGGAAATGAGATTCACGACTTCCAGCTATGAAGCGTCTAGGGTACCTGAGAAACGCCAATCGCAAATAGAAATTTTAAGGTCCAATTTTGAAAAAAGTCCGCCTAAAAACTCGAAAACGGAAATTGCTAGCACAAAGTCACGCATACCGATCTCCACCACCATGAAGACGCCTCCGACCTCCCCGGAGAGGCGAGACTCGCGCAACTTTGATTCCGAACAGGACAAAGCGATTCTGGATCTGATGTCGTCCAGTGTGCATTCTACGCCCATGCAGAAGCACCAGCACCAAGCGAAACCGGGTAATAAGAACGTAACAGTCACTTCTATTCGCACCAACTCTAAAATACCTTCAGGGTTACCGACACTGGGCAGTGGGAGACCTCCGGTACCCCCAAAACGGTTCGAAACAACCGAGGGGGATAGTTTAGTGCAAGTGTCGACAAACGGAGGATCGGGAAATAGTTTTACGCATTGGGTGTTTAATCCAAATGATAGTGTCACTAACATAGTTGTGAATCAAAATAAATATGATCAAAAGTAGCTGATAGTTTTGGATTCGGAAGTATTTTCTTCTCTTCCCTCTTCACCCCCCTGATTTAGCCTAAATTTATTACACGGCGAAATTGTGTTTCGAAATTATCTCTTTTATAAATTAAATAGAAAATTTATTTTATTATCCCGATGACAAAATGTATTTTTATTATGTAGGTGTATTTAGAAGGTATGGCAATTCATCTTATTAAAGTTGAGGAACAAAATTGTGCCATGTGTTTTGTAAATAATTGTAGCAAAAATTTGTCAAAGCTGCAAAGTTAACATTTTGAGACCTTATAAGATTATATAATTATATTTATTTACTATTTGTTTACTCCATTGTTTGGGTAAATTTTTGTCTGCAATAATAAAAAAGATTACTTTTGCGGTGCAATATGTTATATTATATAGTCAGAATCAGTTGGTAATGCTGTTTCAAGGTCATGTCTGTCAACTGCAATAGTTGATCCGTAAAGTAACGTCCAAATAAATCTAATGAATCCTTGAAACATCAATATCACATATTCAGAATCAAACTTTGACCTTTTAGAAATAACTATATTAAAATTAAAGCTCTAATGGATTAATTACATCATTTCCCTTCACATTTTTTAGTTGAAAGCTATTTTATAAGTGATATTTAATTGAGTCTGTAATAACTGATATTTTTTTCCACAACAATTTCCGTCCAAGATATTTATGTACAATTCCATTATAGGGATATTTTTTGTTAGCATTGTTTTTATTCTCGTTTATCTAATGTGTTGACTTGTATTTAATTAAGTATAATGTAAAATAATTATTAGCAATTAAAGTTTAATAGATCCCACACCAGGTTTTTAGTCCTGTTACCTGGTTATCTGAATATTATGGTGACTACAGAAATTACTTAACTTCTTGTACATAATTATTATTAATAAAGTTTTAATAAAATGCCTTCCATCATTATTTGCGATAAATGCAGTTATCCCTAAAAGCTCATTAACTTATCAAACGATGCTGTAATCTTCTTGAATTATATTTATTTGGGATTGGGGAAGAAATTTATTAATACAGAGGAAAACACTATAGAGTATAGACGAGAGTTAAAAAAAAGTTGGTCCCTAATATTTATATTTTCTGGTGTGTTTAATTTTTTTGTTAAATATTTATGAGCTTAAAAAACAAAAAATAATAACAAAACGCAGTTATAGTACAAAAAAGTTTTAAATAAGCATGTCTGTAAAGCTAAAAAAAGTGTTTGAAAAAGCGTGTAAAATTTTGTACATTTAAGTAGGTATAGTTAAAAAAAAAAGTTTAGAGCTCAGAATTCAGCAGCAATATTAAATTTAATTGGTTCTATTGACCAGAAAATGCATGAAAAATGGACAAAATACATAAAAATATTTAAGCAAAAAAAATGACAAAGAAAATCTACAGAGAGAGTAGGTGCCATTTGTTTTAATTCATGTAAAATTGTTAAAGTTTTATTGTGTCTCTGTTTTAGCGTGAAAATGTTTGCAGAAGAACCTTTCACATTTCAATTGCGTACGTAAGGGTAATAATAAACCTTCATGAGTACAGGTAACAGGGCGCGCCAAAAAACATATTCCCATACATCTAGTGAAGTGAAAAAACAAAAAGTTTCGAGCAAATTTTTGTCAACAAACTGCAAATTCGTGTTCAGCAACCAAAGAACCCAAGAACATAGAGGGTGAGAAAATCAAAACTCTAGCAAAACCCCACGCAATGGGAATATGTTTTTTTGGGGCACTCTACCGGCGGAACGAAAAAAACGTTATTTATGAGTAAACTCGGATTAAATGAAAAATTTTTTTATAAACATTTTTTATGCATTTTTTTAGAACAATAAATTGCGTATTTATGCATATTTTACCATATAAACCTTTACCTTCTTTTGACAATTATATTGGCGTATACAGGGTGGTTAACAATTCGATGCTCACCCCATTGGGATTTCGGAAACGGTAAAAGATACAGGGTGGGTTAAGTTAGAGAAAAGTTGCCCAATTTTATGCTCATTCAGAATCTGAAAGAAAATTTATGGAAACTTCAGGCGTTGCTGAAATATCTTGAAAAAACTTGAAAATGGAGATTCCTTATTTCAATCATATTTTTTTTATTATTGAAAAGAAATTGAAATATTTTTGCGGGTTTACATAAGTCATCAAAAAGGTATCATCTTCATCTGTCATTTCCAAAATTTTCAAGGACTACTAGATCCCAGAGTTTTCATAGTCAACTTTTGTTTTTCTTATGGCCGCCATATTGTTTTTCTATATCATTCGGTATGAAAAAATAATGGAAACCAAAAACTAATAAACTTCAAAAAATAAATTTCAAAAATTTTTATTCTTCTTTTTCCAAAAAAAAGAACTTTTTAGATAGAATATCATAGAGAAATTAAAAAACCATGAGGCAAGCAGTATGACTTCATATTGACGTATTTCAGCGAAATTTTTTTTTTGTTTTTCTTCAAAAAAAGAATAAAAATCCTTGAAATTTATTTTTTGAAGTTTATTAGTTTTTGGTTTCCATCATTTTTTCATACCGAATGACATAGAAAAACAATATGGCGGCCATAAGAAAAACAAAAGTTGGCTATGAAAACTTTGGGATCTAGTCGGCTTTGAAAATTTTTGTAATGTGTCAAACGGATAGCTTTTGATGGCTTATGTAAACCTACAAAAAATAATTAATTAATTTCCAATAATAAAAAAGATATGGGTAAAATAAGAAATTTTGGGTTTTCAGTTTTTTCAGGATATTTCAGAAACGCCTGAAGTTTCCATAAATTTTCTTTCAGATTCTTAATAAGCATAAAATTGTACAACTTTTCTGAGGGAAGTCTGGATAATTGCAATGGAGGGTGTTTCGACCAAAATATGTATCTACCATAAGTTTCGGTACAAAATGGAACGATACTTTACACATGTACTCAGAGGTTTTCTAAAACTCGATAATAATAAAATCAGTATAAAGCAAAATTTTGTATTTATAGCAAGTGGGCCATGGTCTTCACAAGATGAATCTTTCTGCCAAAGCTTTTTAATATAATTTACATTAAAATTTGTTAATACAATTTGTTCTTGATGCAATTGTTGTTAAAAATACAATTTGTTTTTGAATGTATTATCTCAAATAAATTTGTAAGCCTCTTATGTTGGTGATAATTTTGCATATTATTTTTTCTTCAATCAACACTAAATATGCTACTTATTTGGTGCCTGATGATAAGTAGCAAAATGGTATAGTTCATTCCAAGGTATAAGGAAGCTCGTAAATAATAAATACCATAAAATATCTGTAAATTGTCTGCAGATATGGTTTATGACGACAATGGACCGCACTAAGGAGAAGTTTTTTTTACACTACCTTTAAATTCGGAAAAAGTTACAAGAAAGTTTTGAAAATATAAAATTTTATATTTTAGTGATATAAACACCATATGAAAAATATTTTTTTTTTATTCAAAAAAATTCGAATATCCGCCCTTTTTCCATTTCTTTGAAATTTTTTAAAGTTACAGGTTTTTAGTATACTTGTCTACTATAAAAATTTCAGTTCAATTCCTTCAAAAAAGTGCTCATAAACAGTTATCGAAATTTAGTCACTTTTACCCTTTTTTCTTTGCCCTTTTTCGGTGGACATTTGATGAGTTTGGGTGATTTTCGTAAAGTGACGTCGTCCTCAATAGTGTATTTTTTTATTAAGAAATAGACAAAAAAATCTAAATGAAATCTAAATAATAATATGTAAAATTCAGGACATTCTCTACTCCAGCCGTTTTTGTATAAACAAAAAGGATGCTTAAACCTTAATGCGGCCCTGACCAGCATTAGTGCAGACTGAATGAGCTTGCCATTCCAGGTGTTTATTTACATTTCTTTCTATTGTTAAGGGGTAATTTGTGGACAGCTTAATGATGGCAATATAATTTACGAGTTTCCTTATACCTTGGTATGAAGTATACTTGAGCTGCCTGGGGAATTATGTTTTCAATCAATTTTTCAAGTGAATCACAGAAAATATAATGTTAATAGTTACAACAATAATTGCCGAAACAATTATTATGTGTGTTCAACTTGCAGTATGCAAGTTAAATGTCAGAGTCACAGGTAAATTAAAAATAAAATCATATGGGTGATCTCAGAGTCCTATGGTTTGTAATTAAGATCCCAAAAGGTACACTATTATTTAATGTTTAAGTTTCAAACTACTAAATTATATGTTAACTAATGTAAAATCACACATAAAAATAATAGTAAACAATTCTCCTTCATTACAATCTTGTAACCAAAGGATTACCTAGCAACTTAAAGAATAAAGGTCGATTGAAGCAAAGATTTCAAGAAAACAGGCACAGAAATGAAAGAAACACTATAGTGATACTTTAATTTTCATATTTTAATCTAGCTGCAAATTGTAGGTAAAATGTTTACATTTATATTCTTTCCTAACATTACAATCTGTGGAAAACTTGGTATTTATAAAATTTAAATTACATAAATGCCCAACTATATTACTGAATAAAACCAAACATAAATGTAACTTTCAAAATATTTACCTATTAAGTAGTATTATTAAATTTTAATTTTTAGTAGACTGACTAACCTTATTAATGATTAATAATAATTAACAATAAAAAAATTTACCATTAAAATTAAAATACAAAATGAAGAACAACATTTTCAAAACCTTAAAAGCAAAACATGTAATCACACAAGGACTAATAAAATTTAACTCTGAGACTCCAAACCATTAGGAGCGACAACACTTTCTTCGATCTTTTCTGGTTTGCAGACCTCGACTTCGGTTTTGGTTTCGCTTTCAGCAGAGTTTAAAACATTTTCTTGGTCGGTAAGTTCTATAATCTTATTACTACTTGGATCATTATTTCCAGACATGGATGGCACTTCTGTGATATTTGATATTTGTACGTTCATTTGAATGTGGTCATTTGGCATTTCAGAGTTTTCAGATTCCAAATTACTTGCAAGTGTCATTCCATTCGGGGACTCCGACTGGGATTCGTTCCCTAATACTTTATTTTCACAAGCGGGAGATGCTTCAACATTACATGTCGTTAGCGGATCAGTATTATTTTCATCTATGACATTATTAGCATCGCTCACCTCAACAGGTAGGGATCGATGGCATTTCTCTTCTTTTTCCAACTTGGCTTTTTCACTTTCATGTATTTGCAACTGTTCTTGTAGAATTTTTAAACTGTTCTTAAGAATCATCAGTTCTCTTTCGTTAGAAGTGGGTGGTCTTTCTGAATTTTCAGTGTACGTCTGAGTAACTGGTTCGATTCCGTTTGATTTGAGCAGCTTCAAAAAGGAACCTCTGTCTATCTGCAATTGGCGGCACAACTTTTGGAGCTGTTCAATTTTTTTGTTTGCAGCAGTCAGCTGGAGATCTTGGGAGTGTTTCGCGGTACTCAATTCAATCAACGATGACGCACTGACCTGCCATTTGTGTTTCCAGTTATTAACCTCTTTCTCCAGAAAGACTATTTGTTTCGACATTTTAACCATTTCAGATTTACAGTTATCGAAAATTTTATTACTCTTATCTAGGGTAGTTTCAAAGTCTTCATACTGGCCCTTGTAGACTGCCAAGTGCTCCTCCATGGTTTTAATGTTTTCCAGTAACTGTTTATTACGTGCTTCGCTCTGTTCAAAATTATTTTGCAATATAGATATTTCTTTTGAATGGAGAGCTCTTTCCGCATTAAGTTCAAACTCCAGTTTATTAATTGTAGTTTTTGCTAGTTGCTTTTCCAAGTTCATTTGCTTGCTCATACGTTTGAGGTCTTCTTCTCTCTTTTGAAATTCCTCATACAGTTCAGAGATCTTATTTGACATGTCAACGTTATCATCTCGGAGTTTAAAATTCTTTTCCCTGTTCTCGTTCATCATGGAAGTAATCTCGTCCAAGGTCTTCTGGAATTTTGCAGCAACCTCCTTTCTTCGTTCCTCCTCTTCTTTAATTTTCGCGATATTTTCTTCCTTTATCTGTTTATTTTGTTTCTGTAACTCTCGGCATAGATTTTCCAGGCGTGATCGAGCCAAAATTGATTTCGTTTGTTCCGATCGCGAATGTTCCTTCTCTTTTTGTAGCATACTGCACGTCTTCTCCAAGCTTTGGCAGTTCTGAGTGACTTTTCTGTATTCATCGTAAAGTTCACTGTATTTATTACCAACAATCGCGTACTTATCAGTGTCGGACACGGAGCCCAGAGATTTGACAACGTTTTCCCACGCTTTGGGGTCTCTCTTACGAAATTTTTCTTCCCTCCTTTTCCTCGAAGACGACGAATCGGAAGAATCTACTTCAGTGACAACTTTCTCTTCCATTTCGAAACACTCTGTATAACCTTACAATGTAACAAAGATATCAAGCAGTCACAAAAAAGAAACACTTCACTGATAAAAATTCACACAACAAACCCAACTAAGCAGATGATTGTTTGTAGTTTTTGGTGTTGATAACTTTCTTTCCACACATGGAGCAAATGCCTTTTTTGTAAGCACACGCTTGGCAGTAATGCGAGCCCACCTGATGTACTTTTTGTCGGCAGATCCTGAAAATAATCGGTTATGTAATAAACCTATTTTTGGGAGAATAATAATTATTTCTATTTACGACTCCCTTACCTGCAAGTCTCAAACCTGGTGGTGTACGGACTGAATCTATTACTCGACGCAGTTAGAGCTTTATTTTCGTTTACCTTCCTTCCGCCGGATTCTGTTGTATTTCTAGCACCGCTCTTCCAAGGGTCAGGAGTTATTACTTTACCTAATTTTTTTTCGCATTGCTCGCACACCATCCTGTTAATCTCAGCTTAATTATAGAACGGGGACTCGGTTAACGAGAGCCAGCCCGACCATAGGTATTATTAATATAAATATAAAACAAAACGAGGCAAACGACACCAAAAAATCTTGTTCTTGGTAAACAAATTTCTCTAATCTTCACTTTTCACTTTCCTTTCAGTTTTCATTTTATTATTGTTATTCAGGGTTCAGTGTCAGCAGAATCATGTCACACAAGTCACAAGTCACAGTGTCAGACGAAAATGAATACGAAAAATAAAATATATCGACTATCGACTTCTAATTATGACTGATTAGTGACGCTGACAATCCTATGAATGTCACTGTCACTGTCACTTGGCAAAGCCCTAGTTGGTTTGGTGCAAGGATTTTGGTGGTCCCTGTTACGCGGATGAATCAAGTGATTGCCGCCGTAGCGCTGCGGTCGAAAATTTTAATTATGGTCTGCAAGGTTGCCAGGCTCAATGCTATAGATAGCACTAAAACAGGTTTCAACTCTCCGGGAAATTCCTGAAAAAATCCTTGGAAATACGCAGGGTCTGATTCACCTACAGTCATATTTTATTAGTCTATAGAGCCACGATACACATATAGACGGTATGTCAATTGCTTTTACTATTTTGGTCACTACTATGCGCAGTGACGTCATGCAGTTGGATTTCGACTCATAAATTAATGCCGGCGAGGTTGTTTATAAAATAAATGTCATATTTGATTGCTTTTTAACCGAAAGTCATAAATAACCATATAAGGCAATAATAAGCAATGTGACGTCGTATTATATTACGACGTCATTCGGTGATGAAACTTTAATTAATTCTTTTTCGAAAAAAGAAGAATGAGCGTGACGTCAAGAGACCAGAACAAAGCTGCGCAGTCACAGTCTATTGACATATACCGTGTATACGTGTATCGTGGCGTGGCTACAATGAATTAATTTCTTTTTAATTCATTGCGTGGCTAGAGCGCTATAGAGCATAATATAGAGCGCAACTCCAAACTCCCCATTTTGTCCGGAAAATTTTATATCTATGAAACAAAATATACTGAAACTTGAAATTTTTTAATATATGCCACTGACAAGCAAGACAGATAGGGGCGCATATTAATAATTAGCCTAGGGCTGTCAAAACTCTAAATCAGGCACTGGAAGGAAATACATAAACTTATTTTATTACATGAAATCATATACCTTTCTAATACTTTTAAATTGCTAGCGCCCGTAAGTGGTAGTGCCACAGCAAACGACTGCTATCTCTATCTGTTTTTTAGAGCACCTCGACCCGTTGTGCGCAAGCGTCACGAGTCAGGTGGTCGGAACCAGAGCTGGCCATGTACTCGAGTACTTTACTCGTATTTTAATTTGTTACGATTAAAAAAACTACTCGTAATTTTTTACTCACAAGTACTTTCCATCCAAAATACTTACTATACTCGTACGGATAAGTACAAATTACAACTACTCGAGAAATTTTACTCGTGAAATACGGATATTTTTACGGATAGTAATGACGTCATGCCGTCAGCAGGGAACCGAGAGTCACAGTCCTGCGCAATTGCACTGTCACTGTCACTAGTAATGCCAGTGTCACTATTCAAATTAATTTCAGTCAGTCGCAGTCCTCTTTATCTCTCTCAATCTCAATCAATCGCTATTCGCTACTACGCTACTACTAACTTCAATTCAAAAGTATCAAAAACAATTTATTCATTATTGATTAACTTTATTCAAATTCAAAGACGTAAAAGAGTCCTAATTAGTTTTATTTTTTAAGTAGTAGTCGAGTCAAAGTAACGTAATTAATTATTGTTTCAGGCAGGTTAGCAAGCCTGACGTCATTAGGCTGGTTGCGCCTTGATCACTGACATGACATGAGTGACATGCCTTGTTTATTGGTTTCATGATCGATCATGCGCACGACCCGAATAAAGAATAAAACTCTCGTACTTGTTACTCGTGTTTTCACGAGTATTACTCGTACTCGTCCACCTATTTGTGCCAAAGTACTTACGAGTAAATACTTACGAGTACATTTTCCAAGTACTCGTACTCGAATTATTTACGAGTACTCTTTTCAGTACTCGTGCCCAGCTCTGGTCGGAACTGATGGCTTGTAGGCGTGTTCAATTCTAGGACATGCGCGTAGGATTCTACATTCATTCGACGAGAGAAAGATAGAAAGATAAGTCTACATCCTGGTATTTCCCTCCATCTCCCGACCCTCACTAGGCAAAATAGTAGTATATAATATAATTATAATATATACAGTGCTTCCCAAAAGTAACGGATTATAAATTCGATAAAACGGAGAGGGCTGTTTTTTTGAAAAAATAAAAAACAGTTCGATTTTGTTTTTGAGTTGTTCAACTTTTGACATAATATTGGGGTATACAGGGTGTTGCGCGAAAAAGTGGTGATGTCATCAGAATTTTTTAAAAATAGCAACCCTTATTTTTTCTTCCATTTTTTGATACCTCATTCAATAAGGTTTGCCATTTAAAGAAATGCCGATGACGTCACCACTTTTTCGTGCATCAACCTGTATACCCAAATATTATGTCAAAAGTTGAACAACTCAAAAACAAAATCGACCTGTTTTTTTATTTTTTCAAAAAAAACAGCGCTTTCCGTTTTATCGAATTTATCCGTTACTTTTGGGAAGCACTGTAAATATATGCATGAAATCGGTTTATTGAAGAAATTTTTATATTGTATACCTACCAGAGATTTAGTAATTGATGACTTTTGTGCTCTCTTTACCTTCTCCAAAGGGAGTGTTATTTTATTAGTCAAAGAATTAAAACAATAAAATGTACTTAATTTTCAAGTTTTGTAGTGATTATGAGTTTTGAGTTTGTGACTTTATTGTGCTATAATACACTATACACCGTGTCTGGCGCGTAAGTGACAGTACATATGGGGCTCTTGGAGACGGTAAGATACGAAATCGGTTAAATTAGAGATAAGTTTCACGGAGTAAAAAAATCGTGGAAACCAAAAATTATAAATTTTATAAAAAAATCAAAAATTTTATTATTTTTTTAGACAACTTTTCATCCCGAATATCAATAAAATCAACATCAAAATAAAATAAAAAATCAGCCAAAAAAATAAAAAACCCATAACACAAAAGTAAATATATGAGTATAATATAATGTAAATTGGATGGCAAATATAAGAAAACAGGAATAAGGTTTTAAATCTAATGAAATAATGTTCGACATGACAACAGAGCGGCGCAATTTTGAGGTTTCTAGTCCTTTGCCAACAACAACAGCAAAGTAATTAAGACGGAGTCCTGCAAACATTCTAAGAGATGGCGCCTGAGTCGACAAGTCACTGAGTTCCAATGAAATCTAAAATATAAAACATCTCAGAGTGCAATTGTAAGTCAAGATCATACTTCACAGGATCATTTCTGTAGTATATCTTCGCAAACTCTACATCCAAATGTGGAGTTGTCACAACCATGATGATGAGGTGAAGTTTCGCATCTTGAGCGTGAGGCGGATATTTGACATCTCTTTGCAGATGACACTTATCATCGATGATCGTTCACTTGCTTCGGCAAGCACGGATGCGAAACAGCCTGAGTGGTTGTGAAATTTTTATAAATTAAACAAAGTAGAGATGTGTCGGTCCGGGTCCAGGCTGGAACGGGAACGATATGATTCATTCCATGCTTGGACCCGTTCCATCGGACCCGTTCCACGGATCCGTTCTGCCTCACCTAATCAGAATCGGCAATCGGTATTCGGTACTCCCGGTCCGGTTCCCGCTCCAGTTCCAGTCCAGTCCAGTCAGTCACTCTCTGTTCTCTCTCTTTCTCGTTCTCTGTTCTCTCTATACGCTTTATATACTGTCCTAGCCCTAGTATACCACATTGATAATTGATACGCATTATATATGGAACGAATTTCTCTCTCCAATTTGAATCACGCCAATTAATCACGGCCGTTACTTCCTAAAATATACTCCATCATTGTCTCCGCCTATAACGGTCTAACAAGTTCTGAATTTTTCGCTATTCTTTCAGAACAATTAGGAATTTTTAAATTGTCTGCCTTACCTACCTACCTCATTAAGTAAAAGTTTCAAGTATCAAAACGCATTATTGTGTAGGTATAAAACAAACATAAAAATAATTAAGCACCTGATTTTTTCTTTCATCCTATATGCACGCACAGGTACCTACCTACATAATGGAGATCTCATTATATGTAGGTATACGAGTATAGGGTCGATTAATTTAAATTATGTTTTATTAATTAAATAAAAATAATTAATTTAATATACAAATTATTCAAAACAGAGGTATTTTCTTAGAAATAGAATCATGATCAAAAGATTTTAAAATTCATGAGAATTGAATTATTATGAGTTAATAGGTACATTTTGACTATTTTAACCAGTTTGCCAAAATGAGAAGAAGTGCAATAATAGGTACCTACAAATAAATACATAATACATGTATACATGCATAATTTATTTAAAATACCTACTTATTAAAAATAATATTTTATATTGCTATAATTATGTACAATAACAATAAACTATTATAACTATTATTCTCACTTCGCGAATAAATGAAGTGGACGAATATATCTACTGATGATCTTTTTTAAATTAACACTAAATAAACACTAAATAGGTAGCAGTGCGTATAATATTATTTAATTGTCTAAGGATTTAGAATACCTATTTAAAGAATTTTCGGATTTTTTTTTTGTTAAGGTTCCTCTTGAACCAAACAAATAACCAACTATATACATAGCACCTAATAATAATAATAACCTGACCTGACCTGACCTGACAAGAGGCACCGATTAGATGCCGCGATCCCGGATACAACCACTTCACGATAATTGCCAAGTGCGTCGAAGCTTACAGAGGCGGACTGGGCGATATATCCGCTTTCACATATCGTGTCCAGTCCACAGGGATTATTGATGCAATGATTTTTTGAATACAAATGCAAAATAAATGCAAAATTCAAAATAAAAACCGTGCTACTGTTAATCTCGAAGATTTTCCTTGCCCTGAAAGTGAAGAAAAAATATAAATTCGACCGTAGTGCCAAAGAGACCTTAGTGGTGACCTTGATATTAGTTTGCAATGGCTGGTTTTAGCTTCTTACCCACCCAGCACCCCTATTTCGCTCCTCGGTCCCGAAAAAATTGATGAAACTTAGGAGCCGCGGATGTATACAATTACATTGAAAATATGGAGACATTTTTTAACAGATTTAATTATTAGAAGTACATACCTACATAGGTATATCTATATGTAAAAGCGCGTGTGGGTATCGTATTATTAACTATAATATAGGCACCAACAAGTTTATATAGGTATAATTATTGTAAAATTTGCCTTATTGTACTCAATAAGATTATCTTGGTTTATACATATGTATACCTATATAACAGTTTACTTTGAAATAATGAATGATGTTAGTTTTTCAAATAGTGCAGATTATATAGATAAATTAAACAAGGTGGCTATGTATAATTGATTATAAATATTGAGTTTTTGATGTGAATCTAATCCCTTTGTTTTTATCAAAATTCATTATATTTTTTTACCATAATGTATAGAAGTTTCGAAACAAGTTTGTAAGTGTATAAGTATATAGGTAGGTATGTTGCAAGGTGCAAATGCAACTGTAAGTAGAAGAGATGAGAATAACAAATAAAATAGCTGTATCCGTCATTTTAACTAATAAATTAGCTCTCACTGTTCGAGTCTATTATATCATAAATCATAAATTTCACATATTGGACAAGATTGGACAATTTAGATATTCTAGCTTTCAACCCTTAATAAATGCTCAACACATGTGAAACTTTCATTCATTCGATGTTCAGTTTAGTTTAGTTTGATTTTTAGATTTTTTATTTTTAGTTTGACTCAAAACGTTGCAAGGAAAGGGTGTTTGTTTATACGTGGTCGCGTCGTTTTGTGTTACAATCGAATAGTGCCTACACTTAATCCGTCGTGTTGTAATTTCATATATTTTATCTAATACCTAATATCATTTTATCCGCTGTTTTTAATATTTTTTTCATTTTTTTTTTCTTCCTATTTTTCACTCCTAATATCATACCTAATATAATTTTATCTGCTGTTTTTAATATTTTTTTCATTTTTTTTTCTTCCTTTCTTTTCTTCCACATTTTAATATGTCTAAAAGAAAGCGAACAAGTCCGCAATGGTACCACTTTACGGAAACTAGTGACTCTTCGAAAGTGAAGTGTAATTATTGTAAGGACTTAATCAGCATTAGCGGAGGATCTACCGGAAATATGACTCGTCACATGAATCGAAGACATCCAACGATTCCTCTACAGAGATCGACCCCAAATTTATCTGTCGCCAATGCCGATGAAAATCAAAAAGATCAAGCTCCGCCAGCAGTTCCATCAACCAGTCGAGAGGAAACTAGCCCAAAACAAAAAAGTTCCGTTTCCATCACATATAAATGTAAAAAATCTCCTGTTCGCCCCAATCGCAATATAACTGAATTTATCTCTAGACCTTTAGGTCTAACCAAAACAAAAATTATTGACAAGCAATTGGTTACCATGATAGTGAAGGAATACCAACCTTTCCGATTAGTGGAGGACACGGAATTTAGGAAGTTTGTTAAAATGCTATGTCCAGTCTACGTTTTGCCGTCCAGAAAAACCATATCTAATAGCTTGATTCCTGGGCTGTACAATGAACTATATGATGCCATTAAATTGAAATTAAAAGATTCTGTGGCCGTGAGTCTCACAACTGATGCGTGGACATCCATAAACAATGAAAGTTTCGTTGCAATAACAGCGCACTATGTCAATAAAGATTGGGCTTTATGTTCACATACGCTGGGCTGTGAAAAATACACAAAAAGCCACACAGGGGAAAATCTTAGCGATCTATTAAAAAAATCTGTTAACGACTGGGGTATACAGTACAAAATAACGGCAATTACGACAGACAATGCAGCTAACATAGTGAAGGCTACTAAGCTGTGTAATTGGCGGCAAATCCCATGCTTTGCCCACACAATTAATTTGATTGTCCAGAATGGGATTGAATGTCTAAAAGATACAATTTTACCAAAGGTGAAATCAATTGTTGAATATTTCAAAAGGAGTTCTTCCGCCCTTAGTCGTCTCCACGAAATTCAAGAACAAATGAAGATACCGGTTCTTAAATTGAAACAAGATGTGCCGACGCGGTGGAATTCAACGTATGACATGCTAATACGAATCTTACAAATAAAGGATTCGGTTGTTGCTACTTTAGCCCTTAAATGCATGATTTTTTATTTTTTTATTTAAAAATTAGTTTTAGATCGGAAATGACTCAGAACATGATGGAAAAATAAAAAAAAAAAATTTTTTTTGAAACCTAAAATTTTATTGAAAAATTAGTGTTTGTTGCAAAAATGCAACATTGTGCAAAAATAGCAAACTCATGCTTAATTATTATGAAATAATTTGAAACAATTATTTTTTTTATTCATGCATAACGTTACGCCACATTTTTCACAATTGATGTCTGTAAAGCCTCTACAGCCTGGATATTTACATCGGGTCCTCTTCTCAGCAAAAACTGGCCAATGTCCCACTTGATCTAACCGGATATCTTTGGGTGGAACATGCTGAGCATTGCCTCTATGTTTCTTTGCTTGAATAGCTTGTTCTAAATTCGAGCTGGGTCTACCTCTTTTCGAGGTATTTTGACTTGCAACAAGACATAAACAATGAGCAACCTCACTTCGGAATTTTGACTGAGGAAGAATGTTTTGAGATTGTCCCTTCAAAGTCAGAACCTTCTTATGTAGTAACCAAGCATTGACCATACCTAAATCTAACAAGTGGTAGAAAATTCGTATGTACCATTTTCTACTTTTTAGAGCAATGCGGTATCTTCCTATAAAACTATCCATCAGGTCCACTCCACCCATATGGTGATTGTATTCTTTCACAACTGAAGGACAATCAACATCCACCATGCGTTTTTCTTTTTTGTCGAAACGTTTTACGGAAGTGATGGGCTCTTTTCCAGCATAAGTTGAGAGGAGCGTAACATATTTGTTGTCTTTCCAAACTAGAGATGATATGTCAATACCGTCAATTGTGGTAAGATACTCACTTGACGTGCCCCGTTTTTCTTTTTTGAGGTCCTTCTCTGAAGGCAGCTTACAATTGGGAATTCGATTGCGCCTGACGGTGCCCAGAGAATATATGCCTCTTTTAGCAAGGTACAGCATGAGCTCTAGAGATGTATAATAATTGTCAAAGTACAGTCTATAATTTTGCATTGTAGGAATAATACGAGCTAAACGGACGACAATATTAGCAGAAGCACCAATATCTGGCTCATTAGCTGGTCTCGTTTGTAAGTTCTCCTGACCAGAATAAATTTCAAAATGGTACGCAAATCCTGACACTCCAGCCAATACATATAATTTGAAGCCCCACTTATGAGGCTTCATTGGGAGATATTGCTTCATAAAGTGTTTCACTTTAGTAGCACACATCTGTTCATCAACTGCGAGAAACTGTTCCAAGGGAATGCTACGAAATGTTTCGTTCAGATGGTCTATTAGGGGTCTTAGTTTGTGTAGCCGGTCGTGATCTGGATTTTCACGAGGTAAATGCTTCGAGTTATCATTGAAGTGTATATATCGCCGTATCTTCTCGAATTTGTTTACAGGCATCACATTCCTTATAGGATCGTATCCTAAATCCACACTCCAGTATGCCCTTACACTTGGAAGATGAACTAACGACATGTAGAAGCAGATACCCATGTACTGTTTTATATCCTCCGCAGAAATGTGAGCACTGTTGTTTGGGTTCTGTTGTGTTGCATATAAACTTGATTCTTCTGCAATTCTGTCAATGAGTTCGTTGGAGAAAAAATATTTAAAAAAGCTATATGGAGTGTCTAGATACATGCAATCAGGCGGTAATTGATTATTGCCATGAAATTCTAATTGTAGATCATTTAGATGTAAACCTCGATGTCTCCATAGCACGTCCCTCTTCGGCAAACTCTTGTTTTTTCTAGAAGTATTCTTTCTCGTAGTTTCTTCATTATCGTTTAAGTTAGCATTATCATTTTCTGTATTGTTTTCTCCACTTTCTTTATTCTTTTCCTCATTATCTTCAGTGTTGTTTTCATTTTCATCCTCAGATGATAGGTTTTCTAAAAGGTCTTCTGATGTAAAATATTCAATAGGATTAGGCGAGTCGGGTAAATATGTTGGGTCAGCTACACTATCTGTATCTGAAAAATCTAATCCGTCTTCACTTTCTGACCAATTGACAGTTTCCGCAAAATTTTCTGCAAGCTCTGCTAACTCCTTGCTGGTCAACGGCCGCTTCCTAACACTGCTTCCGTCCATGTGGATTACAAATTTCCGTTCTCCAAATGCACAATGTTGCAAATCTACAACACCATTAAAAAGTCAAAATTATGTAAATGTGCATGGTGTTGCATATTTACAACAGCGGTAATTTAACAAAAATACAAAGAAATTCAAATTTTTGCTCAATCTACATCAAATACATAGTAACTACATACCTTTGTACACACGGACACAGTCTTCGAATTCAATTTATCACAAGAATAAGCAAGATATAACGACTTTTGTTTTAACTATAAGCACACCGGGTAACTTTCATAACCAACTAACCAATAAACCAAACACAATGCCTGACACGTCTGCCATCTATGATACAAAACCTTAAACTTACGTTAAACAGAGTGTCATGAATCTGCAACAGTATGCAGTTACTTACTATTTCATTTTTAAAGCAACTTTATATAGATGAAATTTGGTCGTTGCAAATTTGCAACCTTATGCATTTAAGGGTTAGCATTAGTAAATAGGTAAGGATTTTAGACCTTTTTTATGACCAAGTATTATTTTCACCCTTTATTATCCACACTAGACCTTAATCATGTACCTTTACCTAATATACCTACAAACCTACAATTATTGTCCAAAATTACAATACATGTTGATTAATACAGAGTTGGTTAAATTAGAGAAAAGTTATACATAATTTTATGCTTATTAAGAATCTGAAACAAAATTTAAGAAAACTTCAGTCGTTGCTGAAACATGCTGAAAAAAATTAAAAATCTAGTTGTTTTATTTTATGAATAATAATAGAAAGAAAATCCGTGGGTTGTAGGCTCTCATGTTCAATGTTCATTACTGACCTAATTCCTTCAGGAAACTTTTTTCTACACTGCTGGAAAAAAAAATCAGGACATCTTTATATTTATTATATTAGGTATATTTATATATTTATTTTCAATATTACAAAATATAACTAACAGAGAAGAAATATCGATTTTTCCTGTTTTCAGCGTATTTTAGGAACGACTGATACCTTATTGATATTTATTATGTAAATCTGATTTCAGATTCTTAGTTTTTTAAAAATATTGCAACTAATACCGGCTCTCTTATCTTTGACATACTGGTATACCTACCTACTAAAAGAGAAACTGTAACTTCAATTAAGTAATTGCTGGATTATTTCAGGGACTTGAACACTCTCGATGAAGATGATTGGATGGAAATAAAGGAGGCAACAGATATTTTGTGCATATTCAATGAAATTACTATTGAAATTAGTGCAGAAAAGAATGTATCATTATCAAAAGTGTTGTACTTTATTAAGGCAATGAAAAGTCATGTCGCTAAATTTTCTGCAGAAAATCTAAAACCATCTCTTCTTCAATGGTGAACAAATTGCGCGAGCAATTAAATGAACGGTTTGACCGATACGAAGATAATGAGCTCATATCTCAAGCCACTCTGTTGGATCCTAGATTCAAAAAATATGGGTTCCTGAAACAACATAAATATGAAAAAACTGTTGAAAATTTACGAAACAAATTGCAAGCAACGCAAGTGACAATGATTGTTCCGAATCCCAATGTAGATAGTGATGCAGATGCTCCACCAGCACCAGAGGATGGACAAGGACATACACCGCAACCAGAATCGGTCAAATCTGTTCTCTGGAAGGAGTTCGATGAACTTGTATCCGAGAGTACCACCATAAACCCGCGAACTGCGGCGATCCTTGAAATCGATCGCTATTTAAAGGAGCCCATGCTTCCAAGAAAGGAAGACCCTTTGAGATGGTGGCTGTTAGGGCAAGAATGTTAATTTATAAGAATGTTATTTTATTTAAAATTGTCTATAAGCTCGATATTTTCGCCACTGTTTGGCAACAATGTGTGAAGGGTTGTTCTCCCTAGATCGAGCAGCATTACGCAGGTGGCTGGTGTCAGACATACACCTACAATTCAATTTATTTCAATTTACAATAAATACTATATCAATTACTGCTTGCGTAGTCATTTAAAAATACAGTCCACTAAGAAGAAACCATAACATGGTCCTCGAGCCGCATTAGTGAGCTTTGAGACGATTTAACAATAACAATTTTTACAATTTAGTAAATCAAAACGTGAGTAGTGTTCGTACGCAATACCATCAGCCGTACACTCTTACCAGGTGCACGCGAACTTCCAGTTGAAGAGGAGCAAACAAGTCAACAAGTGTCTCCAATCCGCATTCGCTGGTACTACTTCCCCGATCGATATATTTAGCAATCAGCAAGGAGACGAAAAGGAACTACCTACTGGTACTGGTGCTGGTGCAGCTGGTGCCGATATTATAAGAAAAACATCATCATAACAGCGGGGTGAGTCCGTTCCAATAAATTCCTTCAATTCTATTACAATTACCATTTCCTTTTCGATTCTTTTAACGAATTTATTCAATTTGAATTAATATTGTACAATTTTATAAAAACAATGGAGGAGACAATTAGTCAATTAAAAGTAAATAGAAATTACGTTAAATCATCGCTCGCACGAGCAAAAACCCATTGGGATGAGTTAGATAAAAGCAATTTGAATTCGCAAGCGATCACTGAATTGAAAAAAAGGTAATCTTTAAGAATAGGGACCTGAGATATTAGGTTATGCGCTTGCGTTAAAAGTGGAAGGAGTTGCGATTCGCATTGACCTGACTTGAAGCATTTACAGTTTAACGGACCAATAGCATTCACACGTTTAGGTTGCACTATTACTGGGGGGAATATTTAAAATTGAAACTCCGTGGATATATTCACCATTTTACGGGAGATTAACATTATTTATACATCAAATAGAGCCCGTAATATATTTAGTATATATGATACGTACTTATTGTAAATAAATTTATACATTTGGGTGGCCATATTTGGTGAATGAATAAAATTACCGCCATTGGGTTAGCACACGTGAAGAATTTTATTGGTTAAATCAACAGACCTGCTTCATGTCAGGGCAATGTGCAATTTGTATGCACTGTTGTCAGATGTATCTTACACAGATTCTTACACAAATTAAAAATCTTAATTCGGACTGTTACTATGACGTCACATATGACTTTTTAAACTTAATCATACCATAGGTACTTATTTTATGTATGCCAGTAATAAAAAGAATATGAAAAAAATCATATACTTATAATTTTGTCTGATTTCATCATGAGAAAATGTAGTTTAAAAAGAGAATGTAAGTAGGTACAGAAAAAGTAGATAGAATTACTTTTAACACGAGTGTTGTAATGTATTTTTAACACTGTTACAAAATATTTTTAACACGCTTCCATGTAAACAATCACTTTTTTAACAGTGTGGGGTGTCGTTAAAAGTGTGACTTTTAATGGCAGTTGTACAAAAAAATATTTATTTATTTTGTATTTAAGTGTCTTATATGCCAAATAAGACACAATTCGATACATACAAGATTTTATCCCCAACCAAAATTATGCGATCATTATCAACATGTTTTAATAAAAAATTTGAAAGCTCTCGACTAACATTTTGATATACAGGGTGTTAGTTAAGTACGGGGCCAAACTCCAAGGGGTGCATCCTTGAGTGATTTTAAGAAGAAAAGTTCAAATAAACATGGGTCCGAAAATGCAAATTTTTCAAGTCAAATTTTTTTTTCTCTCGAAAACAAAGCAAGATATGAAAAAAACTCAAGAGATAGAATAGTTGTATTTCTAGTTGCTTAATTCGAAAAAAATACAAAATTAAAAAAAGTCAGTGGCGCCCAATTTTTTAATCAAAAATATTAGTTAGACTGTCTTCCGGGACGCCACTGGAATTAATAATTTTAATCTAATTGGGGCTAAATTACCCTCTTGTTATTACAAACAGAACTGCCAAATTTCAACAAAATTGATTGAAAGAGTTTAGAGATATTCACGAACATTCGAATTTTTTTTAAGTTATCACTCAAGGAAGCACCCCTTGGAGTTTGGCCCCGTACTTAACTAACACCCTGTATATTTAATTATTTTCAACAATATAAAATATAAATTTCCATAGGTATAGAACACTAGTGTCTTATAGACACCATAATACAACTGAAAACATTGTAATTATGGCCTTATAACACGCTGGTTGCGGATAAAATATTATGTTTACGTTTCTTCAGGTTTGAAATTATTTACTTTTTTTCGTTAAGTATACCAAAAAAATTGTTCAAAAAATTAGTTTGTATTATTTGTATATTTTGTAGTTTGAGAAATTTGATTACGATTTTCTTCAAATTCGTTTCTAAGTTCATACATCTGGCAACAATGCAAGTCAGCACTATGCATGCACAAGCAGAACCGTCAAGGTCAACCTTCAGGTCCCTATTCTTAAACATTACCGAAAAAAAGATTCTTTAACGCAGAGGTTTTATTAGAAAGGTTCGATGAAATTCAAAATGAGTTAGAAACGACAATCAGTAGATCAGAAACTGCCTTTGAGCCTGCGGTTGAAGCATTAGAACGAAACAATTTTGAAAAGGACTATTACAGTCTAATTGCAAGTATGCAAGTTACTATCGATCAATTTTACGAATCAAAAGCAAATATCATTCAACCTGTAGCTTCAACCAGTTCAACCCAGGTTCCACCAACAGTCAATAATATCAACAATGTATCTAGTGCCTTTAGTCAATCAATAAAACTCCCAACGATATCACTTCCGAAATTCAATGGGGAGTACGATCAATGGAGTGAGTTCAGAGACGGCTTCAAAGCTATGGTCGATGACAATAAAACATTGACAGATGTACAAAAATTCTATTATTTGAAATCGTCTCTTACAGAAAAAGCTTCTCAAATTATTCAATGCATACAAGTATCCTCTGATAACTATCCAATCGCTTGGAAAATGCTGTCAGAACGATTTGAACAAACAGGTCTAATTATTCACAGTCACATAAAAGCAATTTTCGAATTCCAGGGGTCTAATAAAGAAACACATGGAGAATTGCGAATTCTTTATGACACTATTACAAAGCATTTAAGGTCATTAAAAGCACTCAATCAACCAGTTGACCATTGGGATTCTTTGATTATCTATATTATAACTTCTAAAATGGCTGCCGAGACTAGGAAACAGTGGGAGTTATTTCCGAAGGAAAATCAAATACCTTTGATGACAGACTTGAATAAATTTCTGAAACAGAGATGTGAGGTACTGGAGAAATTAGCAATTAATTCTAATGACAATAAAAAGGATAAATTCAATTATCCTAAAGGTAAGGGTCAATCGCCCAGGTAGCACACTGTCGTCCTAATGACGTCAATTTTAAGTCATTATTGGTCTGCGACGTCATTTGTCCAAATTAGGACGTCCAAATGACGTCACATTTTATGACGTCAATTCGACGTCTATAAATTAACGTCAATGTGACGACAATATTAGGTCATATCTATGACACATATTTGATATTTCTTAGTTCTATAAAAAGTCCAATTTTATTTTATTTCGTAAAAATTATGGTCAATAATATGTACCTATGTTTTATTTACTTATAAAATCTTCAAAGCTCTTATTTACAAAAAAATTGTTTCAGCGTTCACGTATCATCAGAATTATTTTGCGTAGTATGACCGTCATCGACATCTAATAAATGCTAATATTAAAAATCCACCCCGTCATTTTCCAATTTCCATCATTTCACAATCGCACCACTATTCGCTCTCTCGCTCGCTCAGGGTTGGTGCTAATTAGTTCATCACTCTCATCGATGCTCGGTTTTAATCGTATAATGGAGGTCGGTTGACGACAGCGCAACGCAAGCGACCAGCGTTGCCAGACGTAACATATAATATGGAATATTGTAACAATTTAAAGATTTCCATGAATTTCAAGATTTTTTTAATAAATAATATGTAACAAAATCATCAACGTTCCTGATTCATAAGTACATTATAAATAGTTTTTTTTAAGTAGGTAGGTAACAACCTCTCTTTCAATAACAAAGAAAGAAAACATTTTTCTAAATTTTTTGAAATACAAAAACAATAATTCCAGTTTTCAAAGTCACATCAAATTTTAGTTTATGCTGAGTTTATTTTATTTTTATTGTAACATCATTTTCTGATCAATCTAATATCGACAATCCGGGAACCATAGTTTCTTTTCTTCTATAATATGGCAACCCTGAACAGGTACAAGACCGTTACCGTTAGGCAATACCATCACCACGTAACGTTAGGCACGGCCTGGCACGGGGGTTAGTAGCGACTCCGACTCCAGCAGCCAGATCGCCTTTATACTTTATTGTTTGACTTTTGATTTGAATGTTTTATTTTTGTGTTCTCGTTAACTGTCACCTCTCAGATCGTCAGCAGAAGAACTTATTTGTGGTGATTGGTGTTATTAATTACTGTTATTGCATGATTAGACATTCGTCTTTCAAAAATCTGTTTTTTACACAGGACACAGCAAGCTAAGGTAAGCTTTAAATAATAGGCAATAATCGAGGTAGGTAATAATATTAGTTATAATAGCAGATTCAAATGGGAAAATTACTTTTGTAATGCAAAATTATTTGTTTTATACGTAAGCATGGAGGGTAACCTTAATTAGGACTATCTAACAAAAAATAATTAACATTTGATGTGAACCGAACTTACTAATAAAGATCAAGTAGGTAGGTACCTACCTACGTAGGTATTTGTTGATTCTTATTTCTTACGATACGAGAGATCACCTGCCATAAAAGATAGTAAATCATCTAATACTAATAATATTCTAGGCGAACATTTTCTTGGCTAATACAAACTCAAATATACTTTTTTTTTGCAGTAAACAATAAGAACAACAAAAGGAGGACCTTTGTGTTAATCGAATGTTCCCCGTCAGAAAGTGGAGGCCTATCAATATTAAGGGATGACTGGGTAACACCAAGAAAAACCCAGATGTTTGAAAGTTGAAATATTATGTTACTATTGTTTTTTTTTTACTGTATAGATACTGTAATCACCTATTAAATAAATTCTGTTGATACCTATGAGTCGAATTATTATTATTTCCTATATGTATAATCATGTCAGTCACATTGACGTCATTTCTGACGTCTTTTTACGTCACATTTGACGTCTTTTAACGTCATGTCTTGACGTCATATTTGACGTCTTCTAACGTCATGTTTTGACGTCATTTTACGTCAGATACTGACGTCATTTGGCTGTGACATAATGACGTCAGTTTTTGATCATCTGGACGTCATAATAAATGGACTAATGACGTAAGTACTGTCGAAAAAATGACGTCAAATTAACGTCACTGTGCTGCCTGGGATCGCACGCCTATGTGTCGAATGAATCTGAAAAGGGTAGCGTCGAAAGCAAGTATCCAGTTTGCTACAATTGCGGTAATAAGCACACAATATTTCAGTGTCAAGCGTTTCTTAAATTATCAGCCAACGATAGGATTAATACTGTGAAAAATAAAAAACTTTGTTTAAATTGCTTGCGGCCTTTTCACAGTACCAATCAATGCACATATTCAAATTGTAGAAGATGCGGTAGGCATCACAATTCTCTATTGCACATTGACAATTTCAGAGCTATAAACAATAATTCAAACGATAGCGAATCTCCAGACAATGCGCAGTCAAGTTCACAATTTAATGTACAATCAAATATTGCCCAATCAAACATTGAATGCAGGTATCCACAATTAGGTACATATATTGAAAACAATGCTACAATATTCAGCACACAAGTTTTGTTATCAACAGCTATGATAAAAATAAAAGATAGGGATGGGAAATTTCACTACTGTCGGGCACTACTAGACAGTGGTTCAATGAGCAATTTTATGACCGAAAACTTCTGCAAAAAATTAAAGTTACCATTAAACAAAACTGAATGCTCAATTACAGGAGTTGGTCAATCAATTACAAACGCACAATTTTGTACAGAAGTGAAAATATATTCACAGTACAATTCTTACAATTCAGAAATTTCCTGCTTGGTATTAAATAAAATAACCGAGAATTTACCTAGCATTTCTTTTAAGAAAGATACAATACAAATACCATCTAATATTAAGCTAGCCGATCCCAACTTCAATCAAACGGGACCGATCGATATGTTGCTCGGATCTGTTGTATTCTGGCAACTTTTATGTGTAGGTCAGTTACAATTAAACGATAATAACCTGACTCTGCAAAAAACACAATTAGGATGGATTCTAGCAGGTAAACTAAGCATAAGTCCCAATCAACGAACATATTCTATAAATTGCCACTCTATTCAGGTAGATAACTCGACATTAGATAAACGCATTTTAAAATTCTGGCAAACAGAAGAAGTAAAAGTTAACGCAATTAAATCTCAATCCGATGAATTTTGTGAACAGCATTTTAAAAGCAATTTGAAACGTAACCAAAAGGGGCAATTCATTGTACAAATTCCTTTTAAGGAAAATATTAATGAGTTAGGAAAAACTAGAGAACTAGCTTTAAACAGATTTTACATTTTAGAGCGCAAACTAATAAAAAATCCTGTATTAAAGAGAGAATACTTCAATTTCATGAAAGAATATGAACAATTGGGCCACATGACCAGGGTAGACGACGATGATGGTGCAGGCTGCTATATAGCACAGCATTGTGTAGTCCGTGAATCGACTACCACACGTGTCAGAGTAGTATTTGACGCGAGCATGAATTCCGACTCTGGTGTAAGTCTAAATGACGTCCAGCATGTAGGGCCTACAATTCAAAATGATCTATTCTCAATCATTTTAAGATTTCGTAAACATAATTACGTAATGGCAGCGGATATATCAAAAATGTACCGCATGGTTCTTGTCGATAAAGATCAAAGACAATTTCAAAAAATATTTTGGCGGGAAAACCCCTCTGAAAATCTAAAATGCTATAAACTAAACACCGTAACATACGGAACAGCTTCTGCCCCGTGGCTCGCAATTAGATCTCTATACCAATTAGCAATTGAATGTGAAGAAAGCAATAGCCAGGCGAGTAGTACAATAAAAAACGACTTTTATGTAGATGACCTTCTTACGGGCGCAGATTCAAAATCCGAATTATTACAATTACAACACGACATAACTTCCATATTATCTAAGGCTAATTTTGAATTAAGAAAATGGCTTTCTAACGATATACAATTACAAAAGCAATTCTTGGTGAATGGTAATTTGGAAGTACCCGTGTTGTCAATCGGTGACGATGAAGCAAATAAGACATTAGGTATATTATGGAATCCTAGTCGAGATTGCATTCAGTTCTCAATTTCAATTTCTAACAATAAAACTGTTACCAAGCGATCAATATTGTCAATTGTTTCGCAAATATACGACCCGTTGGGTATGCTAGGTCCGATAATAATAATTGCCAAAATGCTGATACAAAAATTATGGCAGGCAAAAAGTACCTGGGACGAATCTGTGCCTCAAAACATACACACAATTTGGTGTCAGTTCATCGCTGATTTACCGCTATTAAAAAACATAGAATTTCCCAGGCAGGTGGTCATGCCGAATTACAATTATGTTGAATTACACGTTTTCGTAGATGCCAGTGAAAAGGCATTCGGAACTTGTCTTTATATTCGTTGTAAAGATAAATCAGGTAATACTTTATGTAGGTTGTTAACAGCAAAATCTAGAGTCGCGCCAATCAAGCAAGTGACCCTACCACGATTAGAGTTGTGCGCAGCCCTTTTAGGTGCACAGCTCGCACAGAGAGTCACTGAGTCTATACAAATACAATTTAATAAAATCTATTATTGGTCAGACTCGACCATCACTCTGTGTTGGATAAAAGGATCCCCTGCAAGGTGGAAAACCTACGTCGCTAATCGAGTTAGCGAGATACAGCGTATAACAAATATTGAAAGTTGGAACCACGTACGGTCGCAGGACAATCCAGCTGACCTAATCTCTCGCGGCATGAATGTTAAAGATCTTATTGGTAATTCAATGTGGTTTTCAGGGCCAAGTTTTCTCAATTGTGACACGTTCAATATAGAGCCTGAAAATTTACCATCAGATATAGAAAACATTCCGGAACAGCGTACTATCAGCTGCATAAATGTCAATACAGAGATACCAATATTTAGTCAATTTTCATCTTACAATAAACTAAAAAGAACTTTTGCGTTTGTTCTCAGATTTATTTTCAATGCTAAAACTAAAAATCAAACAACGAAAAAGAAAGGTCATTTAACATGCGAAGAATTAGAAAATTCTGAAATTAATTTAATTCGATTGGCTCAACAACAATCATTTGCGAACGAGTTTAATCAGTTGAAACACAATAGTCCATTAAATAAAAGGAGTAATATACTTACGTTACATCCCTTCATTGACGATAATCAATTACTGCGAGTTGGCGGTCGCATTCAACAATCTGAGACCAAGTACGATGTAAAACATCCAATCATTTTATCTAGCAAACACGTATTAACAAAATTAATTATAAAAGAACAACACGAAAGGCTATTTCACTGCAGGCCCACAATGTTACTTTCGTCAGTACGACAACGATTTTGGCCTGTACACGGTCGCAATCTCTGCAAATCAATTGTACACGAGTGTGTAAAATGTTTTAGGGTAAACCCTCCAAAGAATTCTCAATATTTAATGGGAAATCTCCCAAAATGCAGAGTAAGCCAGTCAATACCTTTTCTTAACACGGGATGCGATTATGCCGGCCCTTTTCTATTAAAAGATAGGACAACCCGTGAAACTAGAGGCTGCAAGTTGATAAAGGGTTATGTTTGTATATTTATATGTATGTCAACCAAGGCCATTCACTTGGAAGTTGTCTCTGATCTTACAACTGCGAGTTTTTTAGCGTGTTTAAGGAGATTTATTGGTCGTAGAGGCAAACCTCTCAATATTTACTCCGACAATGCATTGAACTTCGTTGGTGCTAACGTTGAGCTAAAGAAGCTGTACAATTTTTTACAATCACAGAACAATGAAATCGCGACATCTTTGTCGTCGGACAATATCAATTGGCACTTTATACCCGCTCGGTCACCAAACTTTGGTGGAATTTGGGAGGCTGGGATTAAAAGTGCGAAATTTCATCTAAAGAGAGTGGTAGGGGAAGCGCATTTAAATTTTGAAGATTTCAGTACAATATTGATCCAGATTGAATCGATTCTCAATTCCAGACCTTTGTGTCCTTTGACTACATCACCCGACCAATTAAATCCCCTCACTCCCGCTCACTTTCTGATTGGAAAACCTTTAACCGCCTTACCGGAGAGAAGTTACTTGAATGTTCCGGAAAATCGCCTAAAACAATATGAACGTCTACAAAGCATCGTGCAGCATTTTTGGGCGAGATGGCATCGAGAGTATTTGGGTGAACTACAAGCTAGGAACAAATGGCAGACAGACAGTCAATCTTCTATCAAGGTCGGTACTATTGTTTTGTTGAGGGATGACAACACTCTACCTCTGCAATGGCGTATGGGGCAAGTAATGGAACTTCATCCAGGACAAGATGGAATAGTGCGTGTTGTATCGATTCTTGTAAATCGAGTTACCGTAAAACGTGCAGTGTCCAAACTTTGCATTTTTCCTATAAACGTTGAAAACGATATAGACAATGAGTGACTATTTTCTTATTGTCAGAAAATATTAAATTTGTTTTATTATCACAATATGTAATGTTCAATTATTTTCGAAAGTGTAAAGTACACATTTCAAGGCGCCCGGTATGTTAGGGCAAGAATGTTAATTTATAAGAATGTTATTTTATTTAAAATTGTCTATAAGCTCGATATTTTCGCCACTGTTTGGCAACAATGTGTGAAGGGTTGTTCTCCCTAGATCGAGCAGCATTACGCAGGTGGCTGGTGTCAGACATACACCTACAATTCAATTTATTTCAATTTACAATAAATACTATATCAATTACTGCTTGCGTAGTCATTTAAAAATACAGTCCACTAAGAAGAAACCATAACAGTGGCAAGAGAGACGAATTCTCTATCCCATACTGTCGGATTTTGTAAGGAAAAGATTATGCATAACGGCTACATCCGTTCCTTGCGAGAGGATTTTCTCGAAGGCAGGTCAGATTTTAACCGATAAAAGAAGCCGATTAAAATCTAACAAAGTCGCACAAATAATTTTTTTAAATGGCAATTTAGAATAAAGTTTTTTAAATATTAAATTAATAATGTATACCTTACCTGCTATTATGTTATAGTTCGTAAACCTTATAGGTATACATTATATTTTCATAAGTTAAGTACTTACCTATTTATGTAAATTATGTCTAAGGTATATTTTTTGTAAATTAATTAGTTATTATCGATAGAAATAAGGTATGTATAATAGAATAGGTAGGCAGGTATATCTATTTATTATTACGTGTAGATTAATATATAGGTACTTATGTAGCTATTGTAAATATGTAAATTGTAAATATGTAAATTGTAAATATTGTAAATATATACCTAGGTACCTACATTATATTATTATATAAGTTACCTATTTTATGTAAATTATGTCTATTATTAGGGTATTAGGATTAGGTATATTTTTTGTAAATACATACTATGTATTGTTTAGTTATTATATAGGTAATATAGGTAGAAATAAGGTAGGGTAAGTGCGCCAGTTATCCGGACGAAACCTGTTTTCGGACAGTTTGGCAAATATTATCAAAAAATAAAAAAATACACCTAAATAATCGCATTCTGATACACACCCTCTATATTGTCGGACAATCCTCTGGAACGATGTAGGTATAGAATAGGTATATTTATTTACGTGTAGATTAATATAGGTAGGTCCTACTTACCTATAATTATAATAGCTATTGTAAATATGATTGATAAAAATATGATTCAATTTTATATTTTTTTTTTTGTAAGTAGTACTCCAATATAGTAATCCACTCAAACTCGAGTATTTCTTACGCTACAATACCAATAATACTATGGGTATTATTTTTAATTAATACCTGATTACAAGAAGTATAAACTTGTAATAAATATAATTATTTTTAATTTGTGGCTCTCTCTTAGTCGGTCCGTTTTCCGTTCCGTTCATCCATACCGTTCCGGGTCCGAGCCGAGTGCTAAATTTATTCCTTTTCCTTTCGTTCATTGTTCATTCCTTCCTATCCTACCAGACCAGTCACCCTCACAGTCGTTCCCGTTCTCGGCGTTCTCCCTTCTCCGTTCATCTTCATCCGTACACCGGTCCAGGCCACAGCCCGAGCCGGAGCCGGAGGGCGGAGCCGGAGTCGAGTCATTCATTCACGGAACCGGACCGAGTGGAACGACGGACCCGTTCTGTTTCATGTCCCGGACCCGGTCCGAATCGTTCCACTATCGGACCCGTTCCAACGGAACGGGTCCGACCGGACTGACACATCTCTAAAACAAAGTTAATTTAGGGAATGCGAGTTTGTATTTCTGACTGAAGCAAAGCCAACTTTTTATTTCAACAAAATATGCCAAATGCCATGACTGCCATGAGTGCCATGTAAAATAAAAGTTGTTCAATTTGCAACAAATTTTATGGGAAAACACTTTATTGATTGGTGCAAGGTGCAAGTGCAAGAACTCCCAGAAAAAAAATCACTACAAATTGATGACATTCTATCATTATGCCATTTTTTCATATTTTTTTGCAATAGTTCGCCAAATTTATAATTAATTTAATCGCCTAAAAAAGTCTAATAAGCAATAATAATGGATACTTGTGGAGTTTTTTGCGAGTTCTTTCTCTTCACAAGTTAATTCTCATATTTAATCAAAACTCAGAGATTATGGGCCGGTTGCTCAAACGTTAATTAAAAATTTTCAGATAATTAGTGATTTTAAAATGTCCTGTATTATCGAACCATTGGTCTGATATTGTTGAAAATGGATTCTGCTCCCTTTAAGAAGAGTTAATTATTATTGATTAAAAATACAAGATCATTAATTATTATATTCGCCGTGTTTTCAAAATTTGCAATTTAAAATCAATAATTATCTCAAAATTTTTAATTGACGTTTGAACAACCGGCCCTATATGTTGAACAAAATATTGACTTGCAAATTATACCGGGTGATCCATTTTAATTCCCCCAGTTGATTATTTCAGACCACTAATGTTTAAGAAAAAAATCAGTCAAACAATGTTTGGCTTTGTTGGGTGATGGGGACATCCTTTGGACACAAAAATCACTCTCCACCCCACCACGAGGGGGTTTGGATGACTTCCAAATTCTGAATAGGAACTGCCATTTTTTATTGCGAATTATGATTACACTTTAAGCATCTCTAAGGAGGGGGGAACAAAACTGCATCAAAAAATATCTGCGGGCAATTAACTTTTGGGAAGTCTAAAATGACTGGGCTAATGAAGGGATTTTAAACTTTTAAGGTGTGGTTTTAGAAACAACATACTCTATTAGTAGAAGAACCAAATTGTAAACATCCATTTTTTCATATAAATTTCCAAGACAGGAACAACATTGTGAAGAATGGAAGTAACGCCAGGGAAAAGGTGGGTTGGGCTCTTCCTTCAGGAAGTGGTATAGGTACCCCCCCAGTTAATTTATGTCAAAATTCCAACAGCTACTTGTCGAGTACATCAATTAAGGGGGTGGGGATTATTAACAAAAATATAGAGTCCCTTTCTGATTTCTTTAGTAAAAAGGGTACCTATATAATGAAAAAATTATATAACAAAGTTTATGTAAATATTAAAAGTTTAAAGCTTCATCTAATGCTGTTCACATTAATGGGGTTACCTTTGAACCAAATTTTAACTGGAGAACAAGACCTGACCTAATGGTAAAAAAATCTTTGACTAGAGAAATTAGAATTACTGTAATTTTTTATCTTTCCTTATAAATTAAAAAATTATTGTCAAATGTTAATTAAAAATACACAATTTTTTAAATGGGCAATTTTCGAAACCCAGTATGGTCACTGCTCCAGGAGGCATTGCAATGGATTAACACAAATGGCTGGGTTATAAATAATTTTTACACATTAACAAGGAATACACGTTTATTTGAATTTTCGTTTCTTATTTTTATGAACACTCTGTTGACTTTTATTGGAACTGTCACTTTTAAATCCCCTCTTTCCGGAATGTTTACTGTTTGAAAACGTTTTTCGTTTTCCCTTCCCCAACGCGTGACTATATCCTTGCAGCCACTGGTTTCGTTTTTCCTCCCATGCAAGCTGCTTGACATCTAAAAATATATTTTTTTAAGTAAGAATTGAAAAAATAAAACTTTTCATTGGATAAATAATTATTGGTTAGTCACTTACTTGCTTTGTCTTGATTGGAGAACACATTAGAACTTCCGGGGACGATTTTCGAAGAGCCTTCATCTTCTAATAATGTTGCAAATTCATCGGCAGATGCAAACAATGAATTAATATTATCCACACGTTTCTTAATACCCTTTTTCAGTGTTTTATAATCCGGCTTTGATTCCCCTTCACTGTCAGAGTCAAATTCCATTACTTCGTCGTCGTCATCATCATCTTGAAAAATCCTTAATCATTCTCAGCTAATTTTAAAATAACTAATATATTTATTACCTTGGTCATCTTCACTTAAATCATCCAGATTGGAGTCCTCTTCATCATCAAATCCATTATGATCTTCATCTTCATCTTCAAGAGTGTCATCATTGTCCAATTCTTCATCGTCTTCGTCTGCGATACTTTCTTTTTCTTCGTCATTTTCTGAAAGTAACCAGAATACAAATAATCTCACTGAGAATCTCACTGTGGGAAAAATTTGAAAAATAATAGCTACCTTCATCGTCACTTTTATCTTCAGATTTTTTCCCTTTCTTCTTCTTTAAATTTTCACCGATATCGTTCATGTAGTCGAAATCATCATCCTCATCTTTAACGGCCCCCATTTTATGTAACATCTCTTCAAACTCCTCACTTTTTACAGAATCCAGATCACTATCATCATCTTCTTCTTCTTTCACTTGTACATCTCTGTATTTTCTCGTTAAGTATCTAAAATAGAGAAACAGGTCGTAAATAATTACATTTTGTTACATTAAAAACCACTTACTCGTGCATAAATACTTCATCAACAGGAATGTACTTCTGGTTTTCATTTATATACGCATTCGAAGTGACAGTTAAAGAACGGATCCCTGATGGTCTGTACAGTTTGCGAATTCCGAATTTTGGGTGAGCCCCGCTTGTAGCAGCGTCGGCAGATTTCTTGGGATTTTTAAAAACGAACCGATCCAAGAATCTTATCAAAGTGAAATCCTTCAGAGGATCGCCGGAATATTTGATGTTTACTCCTGAAAATATGTATCAAATGTGATTTTGCATTGTTCAAAATGTTCAAAAACAAACCTTCGAGTAAATTGTTTGCATAAAGGGAAACGGTGGGATGAAAGTGGTTTTTCAATTCCAGCAATTCTGAATAGAAACAATGTTCACCTCCGCAATAAAGAGGATTTCTACCAAGCGGATTAAACTTGGTTACGGGCTTAAATTTTACATCAGTTACCACACCGTTTTCTTCAGAAGTTCCAGATCCAGACAAGACTTCTTTGGAATCTACTTCCGGTTTTTCATCCACATCATCAGCTTTCGGTTGCATAGTTGTAACATTAAGTTTCACATCTAGACCGTCCTCTTTCACAAGATTACCCTGAAATATAATAATTTTTTTCTTAATTATCTATCTAGAGAACATTTTCCTACCACCAGTAGAGAACTCTAGCATAATCGGAATCCATATACACCTCATACCTCGTCACTGGATCCTGCTTCTTCTTCATCAACTTCAATTTTTGCTTCAATAAAGACGTTTCCTTCACCAGAACCGTTCAGTTTAAAAGCGTGCAAGCCTCTCTTCTTGCGTAGCATTTGAGATAACATAAACAGAACACCGCAGGCAAAGTTTGGCTGAGAATGCTGAGAAGCCTGAAGTAATCTCTTGATGAACACTTTTACACGGGACACTTCTTTGTCTTTCATGAGGGCTTTAAACACCAATGCCAGAAGCATAGCTTGGTGTGTGCTGGTTGTGATCCGTGTATCGAGAAGTTTCTTGTATAACGCTGAATAAAACCTGCAAAAAGGTTATTGAAATAAAATGTTTCTCAGTACTTATTGAAAATAATTTTCCTTACCGATCCGTTATATTGTTTTCGGTATTAGATACTTGGAATAATAAATTCAAAGCGTGTAAACTGACATTGAAGTTAGCTATGTGGACAACTCGATACATTGTGTCTATATGTTCAGACATATGAATTTTCTCTAAATTTGCATAGGGATAAGCTCTATTCACACCCATTAGTAGAGCTGGCATCATTCTGCTATCAACATCACCCTGAAAAATAGTAATAAACAAAAATTTAAACAAGTCTTGATAAAATTTTTTGATGTTACCTTCTTAATACAAGCCTTGAAAAAAGCGAAATAGACATCAATCAATTTGGTTGCGATTTCGCTGGCTTTGTGTGTCAAATAAAACTGAGATAAAAGACAGAGCCCATAATATTGCGCACGAGTGGATATATTCGACCTGAACAATAATTTCTCAACTTCATTCAAAACAATTTCTTGCTTCTTGGGTTTCTTGCGGAGCAGTTGACCCAGGCAATAGATCGCTTTCGATGCAGACTTTTGAGAAGGATCTCCCAGTTTATTTACAACATTTGAAAGTAGTATCTGAAAATAAATCATCTAGCAAATCAGTTTTTTCTAAATTTAAATCCTAAAAACCTTTTCCTGTTCTTCGTTTCCTTCCAATAATTTATACAAAGCACCGACTGCCTTTTCTTTGTTACTATCCACAGAATCGTGAGCCACGTTATTTAAAGCGGTTATGTACGAAGCATACAGTTCTTTCAACTGATCCTCAAAGTACCAAGCGCTCAAGAGCTTCCTTCTTGTGATTGCGTTGCCGGAACTCAGTTCATCGAGTTTGGATAACGGGTTTTCTCCAAATTTTCTCAACGCTCTTTTTGGTAGAAGATCAGAAATTAAGAGTTCAGTTAATGCATCTAAAATGATTAGAGTATTAGGTGAAATTACAAGACTTATTCATTCCTTAACACACCGATAGCAGTCAGGCATTCTTTTTTCTTTGCCGTTTTTATCATTCCGACTAAATTTTTAAGGTTATCCAAATTGCAAATGGGATTTTCTTGAATTGACACTACATGAGCAGCTACTTTATCGGAAATGGTACCTTTGTACATGGCCGTTTTCAACCATTTCTGATTTGAATTATTTTTCATATTTTCTGAAAACAAGAAAAAATTAGGAACACTTTAAAAAATAATAATAATCATAACAGTAAAACTTACTTGAATTGTAATTGGTAACCTCTAATTCATGACATTTCTTCGCTTCTTCTTTCAAGTCAAGTAACACCTGCTGTGTTACAGGATCGCAACTCAAAGCTTCTTTTGCAAACTGAAATGGTCATATTATCATAACTTGTTTGATAATAATAACTGTCATATCATAGTGGATACTCTTATTAATAAAACAAATAGGATTAGTAGTCTATCGGGCAAATGAGTATAATGATTCAAAATGTCTAAACAAATATCTTGTTAACTGGTTTCGGGTGTTAACCCATCATCCTCAGGACAACTGAAAGTTGAAACCTACTACCAAATACCAATCCTTTGTTTTGTTGTATTTTGAGTACACTAAGACTAATTTTACTACTCTCATTAAAAGAATCCACGCATAGACATAGAATAAGGTCGTCTGTCGCCTGTGAAAAGAATATTAAAGGCAAGAAAGGTAGAGATAGAGAAATGCAAGAAATTATTTTAGCAGTTAATTTACATCAAGTATCAGGTCTGGTTCCATACCTTTTCAAATTACTTGGTTATGGATGTGATCTCCTTAAGGACAGGGGGGTTAGTAAGAAAATTTTGGTAAATATCTAGATGAGCGGCATGGGTATAGGGCGAAATGGCTTATACTATCGGATAGCTCGTGTCTCTAGGAGTATCAAGGTACCATTGAATTTTTGCGCCGGCAAGTAATAGTCGAGATATAAGGCCTTAAAGTGTCATCCTTGCCCTAATACGTGTATTCGTCATATGATTGCGCTCGACGTGCTCGAACAGGAAACGCTCGATTGTCGTGTGCCCGACGGATAAGCGAGCTGCCTGTTCGCGCGTATAATGTTTGAATACACGTATTAGGGCAAGGATGAAACTTTAAGGCCTTATATCTCGACTATTACTTGCCGGCGCAAAAATTCAATGGTACCTTGATACTCCTAGAGACACGAGCTATCCGATAGTATAAGCCATTTCGCCCTATACCCATGCCGCTCATCTAGATATTCACCAAAATTTTTACTTTCTCAGCTCAGGGCATGTTTGTTGAGGATCAGCTTATTGTTTGTAAAACATAGAAGGGAGTGGATCCGGGAAAGAATCCGGACGAATATATGAAAAATGTGAAAATGGTTTGAGAAACAATCAATCATTAAAAAGATACAGGATACTGATACTATGGATATGATGGGACAAAGAGCAATAATCGTAATGAAAGGACAAGTTGGCTCTGCACGAGACCTGAAGGAGAGAGAAAGCCAGAGCTCAGCGAGTAGGTGACTTGGATGGGTAGAATTTAATTATAATCTCAACATTAGAGTTCTCAACAATAACTTGGACACAATCACAAACTATGCGAGCCCTAAATCCCTAGTACACCCCCCAGTCATATAATGACTCAAAAGTGAAAAGTTTCAGTACACTTGCCTACCAAATCGTATTTCCAGAATACCTGCATTCTAGTAAACTGTAAATGACCATTCCCCAAATTTTCCTTACCTGATGGAACCATTTTTGAGGTTCCTGCTGATATTCTTCCAGTTCAGGTTCACCCCCATCATATTCTTTCGATTCATTATCGGTTTCAAATATTTTTTTCAACTGAATTCTTCGTTTATCTTTCCTCATTGTAATGTGTTAATAAGCTTTAATTATATTTAAAGTTTCAAACATAAAAAGCAGGATCTAAAATAATATTTTTAAATTTACGTCTGCAGATTCGTTTGTATTCACATCCCACATCGTGTGAAAACTGAAAACTGAAAACTGAGGTTAATGAGGTTATGCATGCATTCTTCTTCTTTCTTGTTTTTTCAAAGGTACCCTCTTCTGGCCTGTTGCTGTCACTGCTTTGACGCAGCTTAAGCCAGTGCACCTAGGGAACCTGTATTACCGACATTGATGCTTACTAGGGTATTTCATAAGATGGGCCCACGCGCAAATTGCCTATAAAATAATAAGGAAACCACAGCTCTCAGTTTATTTTATTGTTGTATTATTTGGTGTTTTTCTTGCTTGGTGTTCGACTTATTAAGTGAACATGGTATTTTTACTTTAGGCAGTACGCTAGGGTGTATATGAGCAATAACAAGAAGAAAAGTGAAAACTAGAATACGAAATGCCGTTATTTTTTATGTTCTACCAACAAGTGACGAATGGTTTTTAGGTGTACGGTGTATTTTGATAACTGAACAGGTAATAAAAGTATGTAAACATTTATGCATTTTTCCATTTTTGTATTGTTGGTCGCTGTAGGTGATATAGGTAACAATTACCAGTGATTCAAATGTACGCCATTTTTTACACTGTATAGTGCCTTGACTGCGTTGCTGCTTTGAAAATAATGAATTAGAAATTTTATCTCAAATTGCAATATTCTCGGACGGCTATGACTACGATGAATGCTCAAGCGGTATCGCCGAACCCGCATTTTACTTTTTTGTGACATTTACATTATTTATCTTTGTTTCTCTCACTATCCTATTCTATTACTTCGGATGTCTGAGCTCAGCACAGTTAGTGCAGTAGCCACAACCACACGACAACCGAGTCCATAGTCACAGAACAGCAGAAGTTCAGAACTTCAGAATAAAATAAAAGCCATTATTTATCTTTCATCATCGATCGATGATCCACCTCCACCAGTGTCCAAAGAAGAAAAAGGAAAGAGTATAACGTTACTTTATGCGACGGAAGTCAGCCATCTTGGTGGTCCAAATTTGACATTAACAGTCGACTTAAGCCAAACGATGTCATAAAGCTCGGCCGGTGATTGGCTGTTACGTGACGGACGGTCGGCGGCCAGGCTGAATATAATGAAGTGATATTCTTATTCTTTCAGTCTACAGCTCCTTTATATAGGATTTCAGTCGTTTTCTGTCTCTGTCTGGCATTGTCCGCCATATTGGTGGTCCATTCGGGTGGTCACCAAGTATATCGCATTTACTCTTTCCTGACCTTTTTCTTCTTTGATTTGGACAGATAAATTTAGCAGTGATACCTAATAACTTACGAAAACTTTTATTTCAAACTGGATGTAATAAAACTTTTACAGTGATGACGTCAGTGGGCGGGGCCAACAACCAGGGTTCCATACAAACAAAAAACAAACGTTGTTTACAAGTTTGCCAGTTCTGATGGAAGTTGTTTCGTCAAACATGAAAGCTCTAATGAGGGTTCTCATTAGTAGAACTTCAAAAGTGCTGCAATGTGATGGCATTTTATATACCCTTAGGACAACAACAACTTTTCCCAATGAGATAATCATCCTTCAATTCAATTTGTAAATTAAAAAAAAAAAACAATTAACCCATTGCCACTACCTGCTGAATTTGCTAGCAGAATATTCTTACCTCAACGCTATTAGGTTTTGTTTTTCATACTGGCGTGTACTGTTCTCATGACCAGATTTCCTGCACAGCATTTTCACCTTTGGAAAATGCTTTTCCAGTGATATTACCTTTATTTTATTAGTTGAATAATTCAAGTACTTTGCTGACATTATAAACTTGGAATAGGTATTACGGGAACACCCATCAAATCAAACCACTCAATCAATAAATAAATACCGACAGACGGACTAAATAAAGTAACTTAACTGCCTAATTTTAAGTTTTGACTAAATTAAAATATTCAGTATTCATTCACTAATGGCATTACTAATGGCATCTGGCATCACTAATGACTTCAGAGTAATGGCTTCACATTGACAACAATGACCACGTGAACGGTTTGTTGGTATGGAACCAGAACCACTTAGCCCCGCCCTGTGACGTCACACTGACGGCGTCTATAGGCACTACTGCTACCAGCCTAGAGATTCCGCTTCAAGAAAACGTCGTCAACGCTGGGAAAAAGAAGACTCAAAATGTCGTGATCGTAGCACGTCGTAGCCACACTGTTTGTCACCGTCACCATAGAAAGGTACGCTATTAGGAGCATAATGTGGTGATGTGAAACTAAAAAAAAATTAAAAGTGAGAATAACCTTTAAATCTTTTCGGCTCGGCAGTGGCCAGTGGCAGTGACAACATTTTTATTGTTTTGAGGAAGATGAAGTGTTTTTGTTTTATTTTCCTGCGATTATTGTTTGTTAATCACTTGACTGTCTTGTTATTAAACAGGTAAGTAAAGCTTATTTATGTAAGTAAAATTGGGACTGCGGGCTTAATTATCATAACTATACAAAGGACATTTGGATGATTTGAATTTGAACATTCCTCTGTGGTAATTCAGCTTGGTAAATGAAACCCATAAATCCCAGAACCATCTATTTATTTAACTATTTTGTTTAACAAACAATACAAATACAGCTTTATCGCTAGTAGCCTGCTGATTGCTGATTCACAGATTCCCACAACTCCAAAGGTCTATTATTATTGTTGTAGTGAAAAATTTACTGTGCTTTTATCGATTTTCAAGGGAAAAGAAATTGGGAAAATAAAATTGTTGATTTAAGTAAATTAAGTAGTTCTCATCGACATCAATATTTTGATATAGAGGCCATTTTATACCTAATCAGTGATTATCCACATGATCACTTGATTAGTCTCCTGCAAGCAGGCCTGCGCTGAAGTCACATGAATGTGTTGTCTTTTGTCACATGCAGTGAATAAAAATTAGTATTATTATGCAATAATACTTTCAACTAATCTGTGAATATATTTCAGAAATGTTACCTATCATCGCTGATCACTTGTTGATGGGGGGCGACGGACAGCAGAAGCAAAGGGAGCAAAACCAACAACTATATGTCTGCAGCGAAAGGCCTTACGGGCAAATTGTAATGCCTTTGCTCTCCCAGGGAAGAGATTTGTTGAGCTATTTAGACTCAATAAAGAACTCGCCAATAACTTGATAAATGCTGTGAGGCCATAATTAAACAATTGAGTCTATGTGTCGGGTTTAAGCACAGAAATCAAAGTGTTGACAGCATTACGTTTTTATGCAACACGGTGCTACCAAAGGAGCAATTTGGGTTTGAGCCAAACCTGCATGCTTTCATAGGTAAGTTATGAAATATTTTCTTATGCATATACGAACTTATTTATTTTTTTAAATCTTTATTATTGTTTTTTCTAGATGCATACCTACGTGGAGTTACAGCTTGTATCAAGAGATTTATTGGACTTCTAAAAAATCGTTTTAGGTGTTTACTGAAAGAACGTGTTGCTAGATATTCACCCCAATTTGTCAGAACTCTTGTCAACTCCTCTGAAATATTACAGAACATGTGCATTAACGAAAAAGTGCCCTTGCTAGGTGATGCTTTGCAGTTACTTTGTAAGGCAAATGTACAGCAAGACAAAAGACAATAATGATATGCTGAATGAAGGACACTGATTGTATAGTCCAATAAAGTCTAAAAAGTCATACGTATCGATTAAGAATACACATCCATTTGATAGTTCGATTTATTTTGTTTCATATACGTGGTTTTTATAGTAACCGTCCAGTTTGTCTAAACACTCCATCCCGCATAAATAAGTATACGTCAACATTGGTTTTGAATGAGAATTAAATGCACAACACAGAGGATAGAATGTCATTACGTGAATAAATTTTATGTAGTTGTCAGTGGCTCTCAAACTGACGTAAGCGCTTCAATTCATTGTTTGAATGATTCCTTCAATAATTTACGCTCGTTCACAACTTGACAATTAACTGTTTGACATTTTCTGGTGAAATTAAAAATATTAATTCGGACGGTTAGTGTGACGTCACATCTGACTTTAAAGTTAATCCTACTATAAAACATTGTAAATAGATATTTCTTATAGTTAGGCTACATTTATAAATAGTAGGCTGTTATGTAGATAGTAGGTTGTAAGTAGTTATTTTTCATACAAGACTGTGAAATGACACTTTTGCACATGGAGAATGGAAATTTTTGCGAGCAAGCAAATCATTCGAGAATGCAAAAGTGGCATTTCACAGTGTCGTATCAAACGACATTTTTTCGAATACTGAACCTATCCGAAAGCTTAAAAAACACTAAGAATATGAATAGAAAATGTTGACGTTCTGTAACTTGCTGCATGTAATATTTTAATATTCACCATGACAAACAAGCTTTAGTAAACAATAAATGAAAAGACGTGTACACATGTACTAGTGTGCAAAAGTATTTTGCTCTCTAGTAGATGCAAATTTGACTTTTGATACTTCATAAGTATTACGTAAAAGTGAAGTTTTAATGACAGTATTCGAAAATAGATATTTTCTATACTTACATGCTAAATGTGTAAATAGTAAGTTGTAATTTTTTTATCATTAGGCTAGATCTTTAAATTGGCTGTAATATGGTGGTTTCAAAGCGGTGAGTTTTTATATAGTTCGCGTCCCCTTCTCAAAATCCGTCTTCTCAGAAACTAAGCATCGTACATCCTCAAGCAAAGCAAAAAAATTGCCCGAGGATGTACGACGCTTATATAGTTTCTGAGATATTCCCAGTGACCATATTAATTACTCACCGGGTACTGGATGTTAACGCAAGGTGCAAATTAGAAGAAAATGTTCTTCCCTCAATTGGAGGAATTGTCCAGATGCCCCCCAGTAATTTTCTTCCATATATGGTAGATACTTTTTGAAATCGCTCGGGTAAATCTGGGCAAAAGGCAATTGGCCGCGCAACGCAACGCACTAGACCCCTACTTGACATGACGGATTTTCAAAAGGGGACTCGAAATATAATATAAAAGCCTGCTTTTCGTCCATTTGGGAGATTCAAGGCATTTTTGTCACCATCTCCGTAACTAAAATTGTGTTGACCAGAAATTTAATAATATTATTGTTTGTGTTTTCATTCTTATGTAATGGAATAAAGTTGTTATACCTTCGGGGTTTGCAGATATACATAATTTGGCGTTAAGAAAAAAACTCAAGTCATTGGTGATGAGATGTCATTAACTTGGTATACTTTATACCAAACATTTTATTAACTTAATTACCGGAGTAGCAATTTATTGAATAGTTCTTGTAACATAGTATGCATTGAAAAATATGAAATGTTTTTTTGTAAAATTTAAAGGGCTTTAGCTTACTGATCGTTAATAAATAAACAAACATTTTGTTTATCAATAAATTAATTTCTCACTTGTCAAAAGCAAGTTATCCCTAAAATAAGGTTAGGCAACCCATAATATACAGTGTGTAAAAGTGTAAGTGGCAGTACATGGAGATCTTGGAAACGGCAAGATATACACGGTCGGTTAAATTAGAGAAAAGTTGCACAACTTAATGCTTAATGAGAATCTGAATTTTTTCTTTGAATATTTCCAGTCATTGCTGAAATATCCTCAAAAAACTGAAAAATCAAAATTTCTTATTTTAACCATATCTTTTTTATTATTGGGAAATAATGAATTATTTTTTGTAGGCTTACATAAGTCGTCAAAAGCTATCCACTTGGCATTACAAAAATTTTCAAAGCCGACTAGATCTCAGAGTTTTCATAGCCAACTTTTGTTTTTCTTATAGCCGCCATATTGGGTTTTTATGTCGTTCGGTATAAAATAAATCAAGGAAACCAAAAATTATTAACATTCGAAAAAATTAAATTTTCAAGAATTGTGTTTTTTTTTGCGGAAAAAACAAAAAAAATTCACCCAATTACATTATTATGAAGTCATATTATTTGCTGTATGGTTTTTTACTTTTCATAATTATGATATTCGGTATGAAAAGTTTTTTTTTCGAAAAAGAATAAAATTTTTGATTTTTTTTTTTAATGTTATTAATTTTGAGTTTCCTTGATTTATTTCATACCGAACGACATAAAAAACCAATATGCATTAAACTACCGCCAAACGGCTCGAACTCCATGGAAACCTAGAATATGATTTGGTTCAATTCAATTGATGGCGATCGCAGGCCAATGTATGAAAACAACCTCAATAGGTCAAACTTCAGGACCACGTGAACTTAAAACTTCAACTAAATCACGACAACTGACAACAATGATGGCCACGTGAACGGTTTGTTTACTTGGAACCGCTTACGCTTAGCCCAACCTAGTGACGTCACACTGACGGCAGATAAGTAGTGAGCTACAAGACTTTAGTTATCCTGAGGCTTACCTCATCTAAGATTCTCTCACTGTACGAGCACTCGTAGCAACTTTCGTAGCAGCAACCAGCCGCCATGTTGATTCCCAGCGTAGACGACGTTTTCTTGAAGCGGAATCTCGCAGCGGGTTGCATTGACATTGCATTGAATAGAAAGAAATGAATGAAAGTCTGAGAGATCTGCTGCGAGATTCCGCTTCAAGAAAACGTCGTCTACGCTGGGAATCAACATGGCGGCTGGTTGCTGCTACGAGTCACTACGAGTGCTCGTACAGTGAGAGAATCTAAGATGAGGTAAGCCTCAGGATAACTAAAGTCTTGTAGCTCACTACTTATCTGCCGTCAGTGTGACGTCACTAGGTTGGGCTAAGCGTAAACGGTTCCAAGTAAACAAACCGTTCACGTGGCCATTGTTGTCAGTTGTCGTGATTTAGTTGAAGTTTTAAGTTCACGTGGTCCTGAAGTTTGACTTATTGAGGTTGTTTTCAAACATTGGCCTGCGATCGCCATCAATTGAATTGAACCAAATCATATTCTAGGTTTCCATGGAGTTCGAGCCGTTTGGCGGTAGTTTAATGCATATTGGTTTTTTATGTCGTTCGGTATGAAATAAATCAAGGAAACTCAAAATTAATAACATTAAAAAAAAATCAAAAATTTTATTCTTTTTCGAAAAAAAAACTTTACATACCGAATATCATAATTATGAAAAGTAAAAAACCATACAGCAAATAATATGACTTCATAATAATGTAATTGGGTGAATTTTTTTTTGTTTTTTCCGCAAAAAAACACAATTCTTGAAAATTTAATTTTTTCGAATGTTAATAATTTTTGGTTTCCTTGATTTATTTTATACCGAACGACATAAAAACCCAATATGGCGGCTATAAGAAAAACAAAAGTTGGCTATGAAAACTCTGAGATCTAGTCGGCTTTGAAAATTTTTGTAATGCCAAGTGGATAGCTTTTGACGACTTATGTAAGCCTACAAAAAATAATTCATTATTTCTCAATAATAAAAAAGATATGGTTAAAATAAGAAATTTTGATTTTTCAGTTTTTTGAGGATATTTCAGCAATGACTGGAAATATTCAAAGAAAAAATTCAGATTCTCATTAAGCATTAAGTTGTGCAACTTTTCTCTAATTTAACCGACCGTGTATATCTTGCCGTTTCCAAGATCTCCATGTACTGCCACTTACACTTTTACACACTGTATATTATGGGTTGCCTAACCTTATTTTAGGGATAACTTGCTTTTGACGAGAAATTAATTTATTGATAAACAAAATGTTTGTTTATTTATTAACGATCAGTAAGCTAAAGCCCTTTAAATTTTACAAAAAAACATTTCATATTTTTCAATGCATACTATGTTACAAGAACTATTCAATAAATTGCTACTCCGCGGTAATTAAGTTAATAAAATGTTTGGTATAAAGTATACAGTTAATGACATCTCATCACCAATGACTTGAGTTTTTTTCTTAACGCCAAATTATGTATATCTGCAAACCCCGAAGGTATAACAACTTTATTCCATTACATATAAGAATGAAAACACAAACAATAATATTATTAAATTTCTGGTCAACACAATTTTAGTTACGGAGATGGTGACAAAAATGCCTTGAATCTCCCAAATGGACGAAAAGCAGGCTTTTATATTATAGTTCGAGTCCCCTTTTGAAAATCCGTCATGTCAAGTAGGGGTCTAGTGCATTGCGTTGCGCGGCTAATTGCCTTTTGCCCAGATTTACCCGAGCGATTTCAAAAAGTATCTACCATATATGGAAGAAAATTACTGGGGGGCATCTGGACAATTCCTCCAATTGAGGGAAGAACATTTTCTTCTAATTTGCACCTTGCGTTAACATCCAGTACCCGGTGAGTAATTAATATGGTCACTGGGAATATCTCAGAAACTATATAAGCGTCGTACATCCTCGGGCAATTTTTTTGCTTTGCTTGAGGATGTACGATGCTTAGTTTCTGAGAAGACGGATTTTGAGAAGGGGACGCGAACTATATAAAAACTCACCGCTTTGAAACCACCATATTACAGCCAATTTAAAGATTTAGCCTAATGATAAAAAAATTACAACTTACTATTTACACATTTAGCATGTAAGTATAGAAAATATCTATTTTCATTTTCGAATACTGTCATTAAAACTTCACTTTTACGTAATACTTATGAAGTATCAAAATGTCAAATTTGCATCTACTAGAGAGCAAAATACTTTTGCACACTAGTACGTGTGTACACGTCTTTTCATTTATTCTTCCGAGATCGATGAAATCGTTATCGAGGAAGTATACGGAGCCTTGTGCCCGAAAAATGTCTGTCCTGTCTGTGTGTCTGTGCGTTTTGCTAGGAAACACTCTAGAGGCGCCATTTTTCGTCGTAGAACGTTGAAATTTGGCTCGATTGAAGAGGCGCACGGTCCCACGATGCCTATTGAAAATGAGCGGGATCCGTTACCGGGAAGTGTCTTTTTTTCGGGAATTTCGGGATTTTTCGGGAATCTGCTAGGAAACACTCTAAGTGTCTGAAAGTTGTACCGATCGGGATGAAACTCGGTAGGGACGAAGCTGGAGACCCCCAAATACGACCTATTGAAAATGGGCCGGATCCGAGAATTTTAAGGCCCCCGTTCAGGGCCGTATTTTTTTTAAAACGTCCCGACATAAGGAGTTGTTTCTCGGTAACGGTACATTGCGGACAAATTCTGCAAGTACAGTTACTTAGGGGAAGAATGGACGCACAAACTTTGTAGAGATCGTTTTTCTAAAAAATAATTAGGTGAGCGGTAATCGGCTTTCAAAAATTGAGGACACCGTATTCGCATGATTTTGCGACTAATTCGGATTTTTTTTCAAAATTTATTTGACAGATCGAAAAAATAACAAAACAGCGAGATAGAGCCGTTTGTTACCTACCAAAAAGATTTGGATGATTTTTACGTGACAAGTCGGCAAAAGTGACTTATTCGAAAAAAAACAAAAAAATCAGCTTTGGTTTAAAATGAAATAAAAACCCACAAAAAATTTTTTTTTTCGAAAACGGTTCATCCTAGCGAAAAATCAAATCAGACCTTTTTTGAACAATTCTTCAAGTGCTATTTTTTTATTCGAAACATTTTCCAGAAAAATTCCCTGTTTGGGAGCGGCAATTGTTTGTTCAATTGAACAAATTGACCAAATCCTACTCTTTATCGCATGCTTTCGAATTTTTTTCGAAATATTGTGGACCTATCGAAAAATAAATTAAACTGTATGATAGAGACGTTCTTTACCTACAAAAAATATAGATATAGTTTTTTTCCTAAACCTTTGGAGAAACTGTCGAAATTCGGAAAAACTTCGGCAGGTCATTGAAACGGTTCAGACGTGTTTAACATATATCTTCCCCCATCGATGACACAGTTGAATTTTTGTCAGATTTTTTTTCTTCAACACTAAATTTGAAGTTTTGGCTTCAATTCATCTCGATTATGTAGGTACTTTAAACGAAAAATAAAAAATTTCCTCGCTGCTCGAAAATTAGCTTACACTTTTATTTTTATTAAAAAATCGATAAATTAATTTTTTATTATTTTTTTTGTCTTCTTCTTTATGCACGATTGGGAAAATTAAAAGGACAGTCGCAACGACAATTAATTAACGTAAATGATTGTGAAAAAATTATCCACATTGGTCATTAAATAACGAAGATATGACAATTTATATGAAATTGTTAATAACACGTTTGCGGCATTTCGCCGTCGTCGGGAAACTATTAATGAAGTTTTGACGTGCCGGACGGCCGGCTCGGTCGTTTGTTGCCCCGCTCTCATTAATTAATTATTATTATAATGATGGTTATGCATGCGCCGATCCTGTTCGGGCTAATTTCTGTTTTTTCTTATGCATTTTTTTAATAATTGTTTTTACAATTAATTGCGATGTACTATTGGTCTTTCACTAATAATTTGGAGTGATTATTATTTGCAAAATTTGAAAAATGAGCCGTGAAAAATAGAGTAAAGAACTTAATGTCATATTACGTATGCGGAAATTCCGTGAACGCGACCGAAGGAAATAATTTTTTTCGATTCGAAGAATCAAGATGGCGGCTATTTTGTAATTTTAGCTTAACGAAGAGACTCCCGGCTACTACACCCCTGTGAAATATTTTCGAAAAACTAATCCGAACTGGCACTTTTGAAACGTCAAAATCGAAAAGTGGAAAAAAACACGTGTTCTTTCACACGAAAACATTTAATTAAAATCGAAGGATCAAGATGGCGGCCAGATTTTGGTATCCTCGTAAAGGTGAAATGTGCAGCAGTAATATATCGGTGCAAGAGCTATCCCGGATAACTGTAACTGTCATTTTTTTTAAACGTCAAATTCATGAATATTGAGAAAAATTGTTTTTCTTTTACCAAATGTCATTATAGTGACGGTATAAATCGTGATTGAATTATTTTTGGCGGTGTCAAAATAAAGACATTACTTGCGACTCTCATCTGGCTATGCAGAAAAAATGACAGCGAATTCGAAAATGTCACTTAATAAATGTCAAACTTGAAAAACCCGAAAAAAAATTAATTTTTTTTTCAACAAAAAAAATCTCGGCGACCTTGAAACTCGCGATACAATTTTTTTCAAAATGTCATAATAACGGCAATACTATTAGCTAGTACGTGGTCTTGAAAAAAAACTCGAAAAAAAATTCAAACTGGGACTTTTTAAACGTCAAAGTTTAGAAATCGCGAGCAAAAATTTTGAATTTGACGTTTGAAAAATGACAGTTGCGATTTTTTTCTTCGGCTCTTGCATCAATATGTCATTGCTGCACATTTTGCCTGTACGACGAAACCAGAATCTGGCCGCCATCTTGATTCTTCGATTTTATCTAATTTTTTTTGTGTGCAAAAACACGTGTCTTTTCCCGATTTTTTCCAACTTTTCAATTTTGACATTTTTTAAATGACAGTTTCAATTCATTTTCCAAAAACATTTCGTGAGGGTGTTGTAGATCGGAGTTTTTTCGTTCCGGTAAAATTACAAAAATTCCGCCATCTTGATTTTCCGAATCAGCAAAAATTATTTCCTCGGTCGTGTTCGCCAAATTTCAGCAAAACCTGATATTTGGACGCCATTTTCTTCGGAAATATGTACGCAAACGAAAAACGGATTTTGGATCTGAATTCAACGCGCTCCCGACGTGCCAAGCTGCGAATTTCAGCCATTTATATTTGTTGAAAATTTTTGTCAAAAATTTTAATGGGTAGGCCTATGAATTTTTTTGATCACAAATTGTTTCGTCGTTTTCTCCGGAACGGTGAAAGTTTTTGGGAATATTTTTTTTTCGGTCGACAGAGTTCATCGATAAGAAGCGTAACGTGAAATTGCGATCGCAAAAGTTTCCAAAATGGCCGCTACAGACGCTTTTGAAAATTCGCAAAAAAAATTAAAAAAAATCAACTTTGACAGCTTATAGATGACAGACGGTTACGTCAATTGCGTTGAAATTTTGCAGTCTTCAAGAACCGTTTCTCAGCTACAGGTCGATACCTTTTCAATCATTCCCTGACCGACGTGGCCAAAGTTACGGTCAAAAATGTCCGAGCGGTACAATTTCACGTTTATAAACTTCACGATTTCCGAGCAAAATCAATGAAAATCAGCTATGTTTTCGAATTTTTTTTCTCGGTAATTTCCGTACATCAGGACCTAGGATCATTTTAGCAGGGTAGTAGAAGAGTTGGTGTGTCGGAATTCTCAATTTTTGTCGCTTAAATTTCCAAAATGGCGACGCTGTGAATTTTCGAAAATGGCCGATTTTCGCTCCCAATCTTTGGACTTTGACGTTTAAAAAGTCGCATTTTCGTTTTTTTTTTTTAGTTTTTTTTACAACCACGCTCAAGTTAAGGGTAATGCCTTTCTTATTGAATTCAAAAAAAAAATTGTATCGCGACTTTTAACGTCACAGCGATTTGTTTTGCTGAAAAACAAAGGAGTTCGTTCAAGATTTTTCGCATTTAGCATTTTTTATTTGACACTTTCGATTGTTTTGTCATTCTTTTTTCACGGTCAGGGTCGAATCGCGGGTATTCTCTTCAATTTGAAAACGGCAAAAATTATTTCAACCAAAAATTACACCGCTACCAAAATGAATTTTGTTACAGAGAAAAAATGATGTTTTTCAATTACTTTCGATTTTGACGTTTGAGAAGTGACACTTTAAATTTTCTTTTTTTTTTCTCACAATAGGATCGTAATTTTGAGTTTCTTTGTTACGTCAAAATTACAAGTTGACCGCCATTTTGATTTTAAGAGTTAAAAAAAAATTATTTCCTTTGTTCGAAACGCCCGTTTTCCAATGTTTTACCATATAATCTGATATTTGGACGCCAATTTCCTGGAAAATAAAAGCGAAAAAGGCAAACTGACAAACGGCCCATGCTCCGCAACACCACGTTCGTTCACTCTTTTTTAGTCGCACCGCTCCCCTCCTTCCCTTCTCTCTCTCTCTCCTCTCTCTTTCTAGCCCGCCGTGTTAGCTAACGCGTGACTAACTTTGACGCGAATCTAACTTTTACGCGCGATCTCGGAAGTTCCCATATTGGTCCTTCAGGAGCGATATAGAAAAAAAAAACACAAAAAGAGATGAATGGTAGATTTTAACTACGACGCGGAATCTACTGATCACAGTGCCGTGTAGCGACATAGAAAAAAAGGTAACACGAAAAAAACATGAAAAAATCTAACTTTGACGGGGATCTACTGACAAAACGGGCCGAAGGCCCGCCATTGAGGGCCGAAGGCCCGAAGCCGCCGGCAGGCCAAGGTCGAGGAAGCGAGACCTTGTTGTTTACTAAAGCTTGTTTGTCATGGTGAATATTAAAATATTACATGCAGCAAGTTACAGAACGTAAACATTTTCTATTCATATTCTTAGTGTTTTTTAAGCTTTCGGATAGGTTCAGTATTCGAAAAAATGTCGTTTGATACGACACTGTGAAATGCCACTTTTGCATTCTCGAATGATTTGCTTGCTCGGAAAAATTTCCATTCTCCATGTGCAAAAGTGTCATTTCACAGTCTTGTATGAAAAATAACTACTTACAACCTACTATCTACATAACAGCCTACTATTTATAAATGTAGCCTAACTATAAGAAATATCTATTTACAATGTTTTATAGTAGGATTAACTTTAAAAAGTCACATGTGACGTCACACTAACCGTCCGAATTAATATTTTTAATTTCACCAGAAAATGTCAAACAGTTAATTGTCAAGTTGTGAACGAGCGTAAATTATTGAAGGAATCATTCAAACAATGAATTGAAGCGCTTACGTCAGTTTGAGAGCCACTGACAACTACATAAAATTTATTCACGTAATGACATTCTATCCTCTGTGTTGTGCATTTAATTCTCATTCAAAACCAATGTTGACGTATACTTATTTATGCGGGATGGAGTGTTTAGACAAACTGGACGGTTACTATAAAAACACGTACATGAAACAAAATAAATCGAACTATCAAAAGGATGTGTATTCTTAATCGATACGTATGACTTTTTAGACTTTATTGGACTATACAATCAGTGTCCTTCATTCAGCATATCATTATTGTCTTTTGTCTTGCTGTACATTTGCCTTACAAAGTAACTGCAAAGCATCACCAACCTAGCAAGGGCACTTTTTCGTTAATGCACATGTTCTGTAATATTTCAGAGGAGTTGACAAGAGTTCTGACAAATTGGGGTGAATATCTAGCAACACGTTCTTTCAGTAAACACCTAAAACGATTTTTTAGAAGTCCAATAAATCTCTTGATACAAGCTGTAACTCCACGTAGGTATGCATCTAGAAAAAACAATAATAAAGATTTAAAAAATAAATAAGTTCGTATATGCATAAGAAAATATTTCATAACTTACCTATGAAAGCATGCAGGTTTGGCTCAAACCCAAATTGCTCCTTTGGTAGCACCGTGTTGCATAAAAACGTAATGCTGTCAACACTTTGATTTCTGTGCTTAAACCCGACACATAGACTCAATTGTTTAATTATGGCCTCACAGCATTTATCAAGTTATTGGCGAGTTCTTTATTGAGTCTAAATAGCTCAACAAATCTCTTCCCTGGGAGAGCAAAGGCATTACAATTTGCCCGTAAGGCCTTTCGCTGCAGACATATAGTTGTTGGTTTTGCTCCCTTTGCTTCTGCTGTCCGTCGCCCCCCATCAACAAGTGATCAGCGATGATAGGTAACATTTCTGAAATATATTCACAGATTAGTTGAAAGTATTATTGCATAATAATACTAATTTTTATTCACTGCATGTGACAAAAGACAACACATTCATGTGACTTCAGCGCAGGCCTGCTTGCAGGAGACTAATCAAGTGATCATGTGGATAATCACTGATTAGGTATAAAATGGCCTCTATATCAAAATATTGATGTCGATGAGAACTACTTAATTTACTTAAATCAACAATTTTATTTTCCCAATTACTTTTCCCTTGAAAATCGATAAAAGCACAGTAAATTTTTCACTACAACAATAATAGACCTTTGGAATTGTGGGAATCTGTGAATCAGCAATCAGCAGGCTACTATAGCGATAAAGCTGTATTTGTATTGTTTGTTAAACAAAATAGTTAAATAAATAGATGGTTCTGGGATTTATGGGTTTCATTTACCAAGCTGAATTACCACAGAGGAATGTTCAAATTCAAATTATCCAAATGTCCTTTGTATAGTTATGATAATTAACCCCGCAGTCCCAATTTTACTTACATAAATAAGCTTTACTTACCTGATTAATAACAAGACAGTCAAGTGATTAACAAACAATAATCGCAGGAAAATAAAACAAAAACACTTCATCTTCCTCAAAACAATAAAAATGTTGTCACTGCCACTGGCCACTGCCGAGCCGAAAAGATTTAAAGGTTATTCTCACTTTTAATTTTTTTTTAGTTTCACATCACCACATTATGCTCCTAATAGCGTACCTTTCTATGGTGACGGTGACAAACAGTGTGGCTACGACGTGCTACGATCACGACATTTTGAGTCTTCTTTTTCCCAGCGTTGACGACGTTTTCTTGAAGCGGAATCTCTAGGCCTAGGCTGAAGTTCTGTGATCTGTGATAAAATCCTTCGCTGATAAAATATAAAATAATGAATGAGTGTAATAAATTAAATAAATAAATGCTACCGACTCCTATTGCTTTGTTCACAGTATTTCTTGCTTTGCTGAAGCCCAAAAGCTAAATTTTCACAACACAACAGTCGGCGGGCCCACTGACTCCTTCACCCTTATTACTTCATCAGTGATCAGTGAGATTCATCAGACTTGAGTGTCTAATTAGTGAAAATGGAGAAAGTTTGTTCTATTTTGTATTGAAACTGGTAGTTGTACTTCTTTCTACTGTAAAAATATTAATAATTAACATTTATTTAGTCAGGAAACAAAAAAGTATTAAGTAGGTTTTAGGTTACTCAACAGCAAACTATGTTTTCCTTGTGAGTTGTGTTGAACTAAATACAGAATGACGGATCTGCTAGCTAGTATATTGAACAATATATTACGAGTGGAAGGAATCGAAGAAGCGTTCAGTTGCTTCGTGGTTTATCGACCCGAAAATGAGGCGGACAAGAAAAAGAAATGGCTACAAGACATGACGGTGGCACTTCGCGGGGCCACAGAGGAACAAATCGACACCACTCTAAGGAACTACTTCACTGTGGCGTCCACGTGCTCCTGTAGTCAATTGGAGTTACTTATCGAACTGCTGGAATCGCTCGTGAGAAACAATGTGATCGGAGCGAGGGTCGTTTGTGAAATGCTGATCACTTTCGATAGGCTGCAGCATGGTTCCCCTCATTTCTGGATGGAGAGCTTTCGATTTATCAAAAGAATAATCGAACAAGTCGAGTATAAGGGCGTTCGAGAAATTATGAAGGTAAGAATTCTGTAGAAGGTGGATTATGTAGTAAGTAATGGTATGTAGAACTCTACTTATTATTATTTAAGCCCCTTAAATATTAACGATGAATAAAATTTTCCATTGATACATTGATCAATTAACGATGTTTAATTTGCAGGGTTGCTGTGAAAAGGCCAAGACTTTACCCAGAAAATTGAGCGCCAGTATAATACCGCAATCTCAAATCCTAATTGAATTGGCTGCAAAAATAATGGATCGAAGTGCGTGTCTATCACCTGGATATTTGCTAGTCAATGAATTACAAAAAGCTTACTCTGATTGTCCACATTGGAAGCTCTGTGCATTATTCACTGACTATGTGGATAGTTTCAGAGCTTGTGCCCAAATGGTGTCTGTTGTCGGCCAGTCGGAAATGCGACCAATTGTGGAACACAGCGGCTGTCCCGAACATCTCCTCAATCCCTGGAAACTGGATCCGGGCACATTGCGTTTTTTCCTGAAAGGAACTCTGCCCTACGAACCCGAACTCATGGAAAAACAAACGGGTCTTTTACGCTATGTCTTGGAGCAACCGTATAGTAGAGACATGGTTTGCGGTATGCTCGGTTTGCAAAAACAACACAAGCAACATTGTGCCGCTCTAGAAGAACAACTAGTGGAGCTGGTCATCATGGCCCTGGAGAGGGGAGAAAATGAAACCGACGAGAACTCCACTCTGGGATTATGGCTCCACTTATCATCGCAGTTGATTTACTTTGTGCTGTTTCAATTTGCCAGTTTCCCTAATATCGTGATGTCGTTACATACCAGGCTGCGAGGAAGAGAGCTGAAGAAAGGTCGGGATCATTTGATGTGGATGCTGTTGCAGTTTATCTCTGGTTCAATTTCGCGAAACCCACTGGCGAACTTCCTTCCAGTGCTACATTTATACGATCTGCTTTTTCCCGAAATCGAAGCTCCTTTACCCGCTCCCGACTTTAATCACCCTCAATGCACGCGACAGATGGCTATGACATGCATCTGGTTGCACCTAACTAAAAAGGCTCAGGTGGAACACACAAACATCACATGGACGGTACCGTCGAAACTACGAACCCACTACGAGTTTCTGCAGCACCTGGTCCCTCCTAATGCTCCCCTTGCAATGGGAAACGACTATCGAATCGCTCTGCTGTGTAACGCTTATTCGACGAATCAGGAATATTTCAGCAAGCCGATGGCTGCGCTTGTTGAGACTATACAGGGTGGACCAAAATCTACTTCTCCGCCAACTGCACCACTTAGTATGACTGTTTTGGACTCTCTTACCGTCCATTCAAAGATGAGCTTAATTCACAGGTTTGTATTTTACATTAGCTTTATTTACAGTATTTTTTTATAATAATTTTAATAGTTTTATACAATAAACAACAATAACAATCGCTCCCTAAAAAAGCACAATTTCTAATATCTCAATAATTATTCACTTTACTGAACTATTTCCACAAACTGTTCTTACTATGCTGACTATTCTTCCACTCACTTTTTTACTAGACTCACTTTCACTGCATCTTTATCTTCACTAAATACCACTCCCTTATAGAGTTTTGTTAGTGATCCCCTTGCTCTTGTATATAAATTCTTGGTTTTCTAGTAGTTCCAGAACATTTTTTTTATGACTTTCATAGTGAACAACAACCTTAAATGAAGAGAGCACCCTAAATGCATCAAATAAAAATATTTTCTTGAATATCATAGCTGCAGTCTGGCACCATTTCATTTTTAATCCTGGATCCTGGAAAATGGTAGCCCACCTAACTTCATATTATCTAGCTTTGTGATAGTATACCTTTCACTACGTAGTACATCTTAATATTACTCTCTCATTTCATTTATTTTGAAGTATGTACTTAAAAGCAAAAACTTATCATACTAACATCCCACAGCATAGTAACTCACGTGATCAAGCTGGCTCAGGCGAAGTCAGGCATGCCTCTAGCCCCCGCCCTGGTGGAAACTTATAGCCGTCTGCTTGTGTACACTGAAATTGAATCGCTCGGTATCAAGGGATTTATTAGTCAGCTCTTGCCGACGGTTTACAAAAATCACGCATGGGGCACTCTCTACACCCTCCTGGAGATGTTCAGCTACAGGATGCACCACATCCAGCCGCACTATCGGGTCCAGTTGCTGAGTCACCTGCACGCGCTCGCTGGTGTACCGCAGGCCAACCAGACTCAGTTGCATCTCTGTGTCGAGTCCACCGCACTGAGGCTCATAACCGGTGGGTTTCAATCGGTTTTATTTCTAATCGAGTCATAAAAACTGGGAAAATATTTTCAGGTCTGGGTAGTGGTGAAGTACAGCCGGAACTCTCGCGCTTCCTAGCCGAACCCAAGACTTTGGTTTCGACCGAATCAGAGGAACTGAACCGTGCTCTGGTCCTGACTTTGGCTCGAGCGACTCACGTGACCGGAGCTGATGGTTCCTGGTGCCACGAGCTGCTAGCGACCATCGCTCAGAGCACTCCACACGCTTGGGCCCCGCATACTCTCGAGTAAGTTGATAAGAGGGTATTTAATTACCGTTATGTGTTATTAAATATTATTGTAGGTGCTTTCCGAGGGCCTTGGCGGAGTTCTTCACGCAGCATGCGGTGCCCAAGGAGAATAAGCAGCAACTGAAGAAGGCCGTCGAGGAAGAGTACAGGAAGTGGGCTTCGATGAACAATGAAAACGACATAATGACTCATTTTGGTGTCACTGGGGCCCCGCCGCTCTTCCTTTGCTTACTGTGGAAGATGCTGCTCGAGACTGATCACATCAGTCCTATTGCCTACAAGTGAGTGGAATATTTGTTTGTATGGGGGGTATAAAAATGTCCATTTCATTTTTCTGTTTATTGTATGTACATATTATTTTACAAAGTTTGGATTTCCAATCACCAATAACAAGTAGGTTGTGGCTGTTTGGATAATTAGTTGACAAGTAGTCCGCCTTTAATTTGACATAAGTCGTATGTCATCAACTGTCAACTATAAACCATACTATGATTACTATGTACAACTATAACTATGTATTTATTTCTTATACATAAATATCGATTATGATCTGAAATGTGTCAAAATGATTAAAATTATTTTTTCCAATACCAAATGGGCTTAACGAAATTGTCCTATTAAAAAATAATTAAAATAATTGCCATGTCGCCATTTTGAAAACCTAAGTTGTTGGTTAGACATTGACAGTTGACTCGACAATGTGGACATTTTAACTTGGAAAAGACATTTAGATAAAATAAAAACTGTAGTGTAATATTTCATATTTTACAGTAATGTTTTATTTTCAGGATATTAGAAAGGATTGGGGCTCGAGCATTGTCAGCGCACCTTCGTAAGTTCTGCGACTGCTTGGTGTTTGAGTTCAGCAACTCTCCGGGTGGGCAGCACGTTAATAAGTGTGTCGACACAATCAACGACATGATCTGGAAGTACAACATAGTGACGATCGACCGACTTGTCCTCTGCCTGGCTCTGAGAACGCAAGAGGGCAGCGAGGCTCAGGTCTGCTCCTTCATCATTCAGTTGGTGTTGCTCAAGGCGGCCGAATTCAGGAACCGAGTACAAGATTTTGTGAAAGACAATTCCCCCGAACACTGGAATCAAACCAACTGGCACGAAAAGCACCTGGAATTCCACAGGAAGTACCCGGAAAAGTTTGCCCCCGAAGAACACTCGAGTGGCTATCATCCGTACTTTGGGAACGTCTGTTTGAGGTTTTTGCCGGTTTTCGATATCGTCGTTCACCGTTTCCTAGAAATTCCACAAGTCACGAAGAGTCTGGAGATACTACTGGAACATCTGGGCTGTTTGTATAAATTCCATGATAGGCCAGTCACTTACTTGTATAATACGTTGCATTATTTCGAGATAAAATTGCGAGACAGGCCTCCTTTGAAAAAGAGACTTGTGGCCGCTGTTTTGGGAACTCTGAAGGATTGTTTGTCCGAGACCTATCAAGTTTTTCTGAGCAAACCTCCCGATGAGGTGTTAATACCCGAACTGGATTATTACATTAAACTGGTAAGAAGGCTTGTGGAAACTTTACAGAGAAAAACATCAAGTTCGGTGACTGATTGGAGATTTAATGAATTTCCTAACGCTGGAGCTCATATTTTGTACACTACTTGTGTTGAGCTTATGGCACTCTCGGAAGGTCCTTCAGCTGTCGCAAATGGATTGTTGGATGTCGTTGCGAAAGGTAAGGATAAGAAAGTTTTGGTTCTATGTGTGCTGATTTGATTTATTTTTGCAGGTTATGTTGTAATACCTTCTGATAAAATACATCAATGGATCAACGCCGTTGGTCTAATCCTGGCAGCGTTACCTGTAAGTTATTGGAGTGTCCTTCACGATCGACTACTCTTAACACTGCAAGATTTAGAGAAGTGGCCGTTCGATTGTTCGGCGTTCCGTTTGTTCAATTTTAAAGAAACACACAACAGTTTCCTACACAATCAGTACAGTTACATGATAGCCCTGGCTCATTCTGTGTGGCACCACGCTGGACCCGGACAGATCGCCAGTGTTCCTAAATGGGTAAAAGAAAGCCTGCCGGCGATAGTAAGAACCGAAGAGCAGTTTCTGTTTGTCTGTCATCTGGTTGGACCTTTCCTGCAGAGGTTTAATATGGCAACTATGGATTTGACTAGTGCCTTGTATGAACTCTTGGCGCAAGTTGATCATTCACAGACGGATCTGAAGTATATGGACCCGATTTGTGATCTCTTGTATCACATCAAGTACATGTTTGTTGGTGATAGTATGAAGAAAGAATTAGAAACAGTGGTCAGAAGATTACGACCTCAGTTGCAACTCAGGTTAAGGTTTATTGCACATCTTACTTTAGAAGAAGTGAACGCTTCTTGAGTTTGAAGGTTTTATTTTTATTGTATATTATTATTAACTTATTGGTTCTTCATTTTTGAACTTCTTATTATATTTACATTTTTGTAAAAAAGTGTTTTTTTTTCATTTAACCTTCTTCATCATCAGAGCTACTTGATGGTGGAAAATCTGGTAGATCTAAAACAAAACAATATTTTAAGCATGAATTGATCGACAAATATGACGAATATCGCAACCTCACATTCTTTGATCATAAAGTGTCTTAATTTATATGTGAAAATAGACTGGTGTTGATAAGAAATTTCAATGAAATTTATTTATATCTAATCCCTTGATCATGGTAGTGAGCTCACGCTACCTGAAGTAATGCAAACAAAAAATACTTTTGCCAATATAATTTTTATACAAACCATTTTTATTGCTTTGTTCATTTTTCAACTTCTCCAAGTACTTGTTCTGTTCATTTATTACAGACTGACTATCACTGCATATTTCATAAATGTCCAGTAGTTCTTGATTCAGTTCGAGGAAAGCATGCCCCCAAGAAAATTTATTAAGGTAGTGTTTGGCTATATCCTTAAAACCTGTTATATGTAGTGTCGCCGCAATAGCTTCCACACAACTCAACTGACAAGGTTTGCCATAATTGATAGGATTTGCAGCAACAAGAAATGGAAGCAGGCGTGGATGACTCGATTTTAATGCAGCAATGGGCGTTTCGTCGATCCTAGCCCATGAACAATCGACAACCGCTATACCTTTAGTCTCAACGATTGATCTATCTGAAGGACTGACACATTTCTTTCCAGTCGGCGATAAGACGATCCCGTGGAATTTTTGTTTAATTTTCAAGCATTTAACCAGATTCATTCGTGCCAGTTTTCGTCCCGAACACTTCTTAGGGTCACACTGATTGAAATCCCACATTGCTACTGGAAAATTGATTTCCACTTCTGGAATTGCGAAAAATTGTACATTAATAAAAAATATATTTACAGTTGGAAAATTAGCTACCATCCGGACTATCAGAATCTGAACTGTCATCTTCACTGGAGTCCGATAATTTAAGATTTTCAATTTCATTTAAATCGGTCATAATTGTTTATTTAATTGTAATATTTTCAACTTTTCACTCGTGTTTGATTTTTGAATTGAACTTTGACGTCACTTTGAAGGTTATGTGTTTTTATTTATTTATTTACTGTCTTGCTAGAGTGCCGATAACTTACCTACTCTTGGCTTGGCATGCGCATTACCCATTTTGATGAAGTTCTCAGTCGTGAAATTTAATTCTTTCACATGGAATGGAAATGATCATTGATCAGAAACTGATTATTACGGAAGCGCTGAGCTGCCATCGTTTTCCGTAAAAACTTTTTTTATATAATTTACAATTCTAACTGTAAATTTACAGTTCAAAGTGTAAATTTACAGTTCGAACTGTAAATTTGGCATTTACAGTTAGAACTGTAAATTATATAAAACAAGTTTTTACGGTAAACGATGGCAGCTCAGCGCTTCCGTAGATTATAACCTTATTAACAAACAGATTTTTTGGTCATTGTTAGATTGTTTCCTAAACTTTCGTTTGGTTGTAAATTAGAATTTAGTAGAAAAAATTGTATGAATATCAGATAAATGTTATTGTTAAATGTTAAACCAGTTACAGTACTAAATAGATAGTGTTTTTCATATTTGTAATCCAAATTCCAAAACCCCTCTGGCGCTGGCGCGCTGGTGGTCGCAGATATTTCTTCGGCATGACTTCCTGGTGTTTTATATTCGAAGAAGAATAGCAAGTAAGAAAAAGAAGCAGAGCCGCAGCCGTTCCGTCAGCAGTCAACGTGTCAGCCGTCAGTCCGTCAGCCTTCAACCACTAACCTCAAGCAAGTAGCGGAAAGTGGAGGAGGCAAAAGAGAGGACCGTCTTTTTCAATCTCGGTTTCAGCTGTTAGTTAGCAAAAATGGTAATTTTCATTTATTTAATTAATCTTTGATCATTATTAAATATTTATCGATTTAAAAAATCATAATAATTGTATTCTATATGTTATTGCTTGCATTTTTGTTTTAGGGTAAGGATATCAACCATAAACATGATCGGAAGGTTAGGCGCACAGAACCCAAAAGTCAGGACATCTACCTGCGTCTATTAGTAAAGGTAAATGCATTTTCAAAGTAAAAAAATAGAAACCAAATAACCGGTAAAATTTCAGTTGTACAGGTATCTGGCCCGTCGTACTGGAGCCAAGTTTAACAGAGTGATCTTGAAGAGGTTATTCATGAGCAAAATCTACAGACCCCCAATTTCGATATCAATGATTGCTCGCATGATGAAGAAGCCTGGTCGTGAGAATTTGACTGCAGTTATTGTAGGAACTGTAACAGATGACATCCGTGTCTTGGAGGTCCCAAAACTGTCTGTGTGCGCTCTTCGAGTTACTGAGAGAGCCCGTGCTAGAATTATTAAAGCAGGTAAGAGGGGTCACCCATCACTTCATATTATAATACGACTGCAGGCTGTGTTCTTGTATGCATTCAGAATTTAGCTCTGGCTGGTTGAAACTGGCATTCTTACCTTGTAACTAGAAAAATGTCTTAACTCTACATTGAAGATTTTGCGCTTTTGTATCTTCAGGCTTCTCCAGAATTTTTTTATGATTATTACTTAAAAAGGAATTTACACTTTGAAGTATTGGAATGTAGTCTTGTGTATAAATGAAAGAACTCTTTTGAAGCCCAAAAAGGCTAATAATAATTTGGTTGTGTGTGTCATAATTAACCACTTTATTCTCCTGCCTCTGTAAGAAAAATTACATTACTGTTATCTCTGTAATATTGCATGTAGAGGTCTGTGAAATTACATTAATGTAATGTTACATAAGGTAAGGTAGAGAGTAAGGAGGTAAATGTTGAACTTGGTCTTATTTTTAGAGAAGTTTTAATTCACTATTTTCGTGCGAGTGTCCTAGTTGTTACCATTTTTATTAGGGGTTGTAGCATTTGTCCGTGCTGTGGCCTATATGTGACTTTTGATTATCATGATTATTTATTAACAACATCGAAGGCAGTGTGTGCAACATTTTAAAATATAATTTCAATTTCAGGTGGTGAGGTGATCACTTTCGACCAGTTGGCCCTCAAGTCGCCGACAGGTAAAAAGACAGTGCTGTTGCAAGGCAGGAGGAATGCCCGCGAGGCCGTGAGACATTTCGGTCCTGCTCCGGGAGTGCCTCACTCGCACACCAAGCCTTTCGTCAGGTCAAAGGGTCGCAAGTTCGAGAGAACTCGTGGCAAGCGTTGGAACAACAAGGGAAAATAAGCCACATAGTTTATCTTTTGTTTATTTAACGTTACTGTGTATTCATAATTTTTAAATAAATTACGAGGAGCAGTACTTTCTTCATTGTTTCCTTGCCTCAATTTAGAATAATAAATAATAATTATTGTCAGTGTTTCGGGTTCCTGAATAAAACTGCAGTTCCAGTAAACAAAAGTACTTTATTAAGTGTAAGTCATTTGCATTGAGTTATCCAGTAACCGATTAAAGGCATATCTTGCTTTTGAACCCCAAGTGCGGTATACAATTTCGAGGTATGTTTTGGAGCCCATTTTAAAGCACAGGCTCGATTATACCATTGATAAACGATACTGGTTAAATGTGATTCCAGGGCATCTTCTGGAAAATTGACATTTTTCAAGGCTTTTTCGATGCTAATTAACAGGTTTGGTAAAGTTTTAGGCAACTGACCGGACCAGTGTATGTTCCACTTTCCATCAATCATGGTAAGTTTACATATCTCCCCCGTTGTCGGTAGTGAAAATTTGGCGGGTAATAGTTGCATGAATGCATTGATAATTTCAGCATCAGCTTCTACTTTTATGGATGTTAAGATACAGTAAGCGATTGTTCTAAAGGTGATGGTATCCATTTTGTTGAAATAGTGTTTTAAAACCAGTGGCTTACAATTATGCACCAGGGGTTCGGGTGTTTTAATTTGTTTAGTTGTAAATACTTCTGCCGATAACATAAAAGTGAACCACATGTGCAGATGACCGAAAATTGCTGGTTGTCCCGTTATATCTGCTAGAGAACGCACTGTAATTGGTTCACCGTTCCCGGATTCTCTTGCTGCTCTGGGATTAATTTTACTGACTTGGTTTTCATACACCATCGAGGCCTTTTCTTGTAAATCGGACGACGTTTCTTTGATCGCTCTTGTGAAGTGCGACCATGAGTTTAGAAGGCACAACTGAAAAACTAATAATAGCTTAAATGGACATTGAATTTCTTGAGACTTACTTTGTGTTTCATGGAAACTACTATGCAGTATTTCCTCTTGAAACCTCTAGACTGTGAATCCTTGAGGGAAAATATGTGACTGATTACGTGTCCTCGTTCGTTGTCACCAAAGTAAACCATTCCATCTTCGTTTGATGATGCTTCTTGAACCTAAAATAACAGAGGAATAGCGACTTAGAGCGAAAGGTTGACTGAATTGGAATTTGACTTGTATTATTTCCATCTAAATAAATAATTTAAGATTTGAACATTATTTGAAGAAAAGTTTTTATGATCTCATTATTAGGGACTCCTATACCAGGACATGGAATCTTGCAACTACTATAATATTAGGCTGTTCCTGTTAAAAGATGACTATGGATTACCTCACAAGTAAGACTTCGGATTACTGCCTGCTTAATCATCTGAACTCGCTCACTTTGCAAGGGAACTTTAGTAGTAACATAACAAATATTTTCATGTCTGCTGGACAGAACTTGATCATCTTGCAGTGAGCGGCAACCTTCACATTCTGATTGCTGAAAGCCTTGGTTCAACTCTGAGGGTTCTTCTTTCAAGCATTGAGTACACAAGACGATGCAAGGTCCGTGATTTTCGCAAAAGTGACCCAAAGCCACTATTCCATCCATATTATAATTTTCCTCCTATTCTGAAAGTTGATGACTTGTATGATTGTACTTTATCTGAATGAAACTGAAGACAATTTTATTAAAACAAAATTATCAAAGATCGAAATTCTTTACTCATCTACTTATATATTATTATGATTAGGTACTACTTATTTATTTCTATATATTATTATTATTGTTACACATAAATAAATTAATCTAAAAATAGTTCCTGAAAGTATTTTACATAACTGATTTGAGGTTACTCTTACTAACTTTTCCAATCCCAATGCACCATAATATTTCATTAAACATTCAATTTATTTAAATGTGCACCAATTACTTCAGTAATAAATAAATATTTTCCAAAATAAATATTCCAAATTTGTGTTTTGCAATTAATCATTTATTTAAATTCCATAATATGATTGAAATCAGCTGATTGTCATTTAACCAGAATTTAATGACATGTTGATTATAGTCTATTCACAAACTGTTTGAATTTTCAAGTATGTCCATTTTTTTTATTTAATGGACTTCCCAAGTCTAATTTTTGGGTGAAGGATTGACAACAAAACTGATATACAAGGTGTTTCTAAATGGAGTACCATAAAATGGAGGACTTGTAGATAAAGTTAAAAAAATACGAAAATGTAAGAAAATTTTTTTTCGAAAAGGCTTTATTGATGAGATACAGGGTGTTAAAGAGTCGACCGACAGACCACTCTTTTGTTAATATTTGTTGAAACAATAACCCAACTGAGACAATTTTTTGCGTGTAACAACAAGTTATAAAGAGCAATAATCAGACAAATTTTCGGTTTATTTCAATAAGCCAGTGGCGTAGAAACAGGGGTCCTTTGACACTTTTCACTCTTTAAAAAAGTAAGGGCTAGGTTTTTTGATATCTTATTACTTTTTTCTGAATCAACGGTCTTTTTACAATAAAAAAGCCATACTTGTTTAATTTGCCCAGAGGCGTCCGTTTTTGAGATATTTGCAATTTTGTGTCAAAAAAAAAAAAAAATGCATTTGAAAATTGTGAAGGTAGCTTTGAAATTTAAATAAACTAATTTTTGGACTTACTTGTCAGTTTCACATTTCATATCCGAAGTGAAAATTAAATAATATTTATTGTCAAGAAAACTATTCAACACATAACAAAACATAAGTAATTGAACAAAACATACCTAACATAAAATTACCTAATGATTATCTAATATTGCTGGAAGTGTCCTACGTTTGCACGTACACATGCATTTAAACGCTGCTCCAACGAAAACATTATTTTTGGTTGATTTGATACAAATCGTTCAAATGCATTTTTTTTTTTTTTTTACACAAAATTGCAAATATCTCAAAAACGGACGCCTCTGGGCAAATTAAACAAGTATGGCTTTTTTATTGTAAAAAGACCGTTGATTCAGAAAAAAGTAATAAGACATCAAAAAACCTAGCCCTTACTTTTTTAAAGAGTGAAAAGTGTCAAACGACCCCTGTTTCTACGCCACTGGCTTATTGAAATAAACCGAAAATTTGTCTGATTATTGCTCTTTATAACTTGTTGTTACACACAAAAAATTGTCTCAGTTGGGTTATTGTTTCAACAAATATTAACAAAAGAGTGGTCTGTCGGTCGACTCTTTAACACCCTGTATCTCATCAATAAAGCCTTTTCGGAAAAAAATTTTCCTACATTTTCGTATTTTTTTAACTTTATCTACAAGTCCTCCAATTTATGGTACTCCATTTAGAAACACCTTGTATACATCCACCTTAAAAAGAATTTTCACGAAGGTTGAATTTTTTTATATTTCTTTAAGAATTAGAAATTGAACTTTTATACAGATCTATTAGATATACAGATTTATTTCTATAGAACAATATAAATCTCTATCAATTGCTTTTTTTTTCAAATGTTTACAATGTTTTGTGTTCACACTTAATTTCCTTAACTCAATAAACAACTCTAAACTTTAAGTAACTGATAATTAATTTAAAAAATGATCTGATCAGTTTTTGAAAAGTAAATGTGAGAGTTTCGATATTGATTCTATATCGAAATTACTTTGGTTTTTTTATACACTCGTAGAAAAAATGCACAGTTTGAGTGATTACCTATACCTAAATTTTTTATAAATTATCTGTGTTTATCTCTTATTAGACTATTTTAATAGACTTAAATAGTCTTACCTGTGTCTCGTATGCAATTGGATTTATTAAAAAAAAACTGGATTCTGTTATCCATTGGGAAATCTAAATATAAAAATGGGACGAATGACTTAAAAAAAAATGGGAAAAAATTGTTAAAAAATATCCTTTTTTTATTATTAACAATATTATTATACATTATGTATAATAATATGTATAATATGTATGTATAATAAATTAAAGTGTGGTTACCGTGTGACTCCAGATATACCACAACCAAGCCCTGAACCCCGCCTTGTGAGTTAATTGGTGTGGTAACTTTTCATTTCCCATTGAAGAACAAGGTTTCGATCTAGGACTAGGATGACTGCAAGGAGATAAGGGTGTCGTCTGTCTATCAGTGTAATTATCGGTATGGTACGACGGTATGAGTGTGATAGCCTTTATCCTCCATAGATCAAGAAAATTAGTAAGATTGTTCCAGAACCTTATAGAATGTTCTGGAATAATCGTTCAAGAATATTATAAAATGTTCTGGAATAATCCAGAATGTTCAGAGCTTTATAGAATGTTATGGAATGTTCAAGAACGTTCCAGAAAGCTCGGGAAGTTTATTAATATTCTGGAATGTCCTTGAATGGTTCCAGAATGATTAAGAGTGTTAAAGAATATTCTGGAATGTTGAGATGGTTTTATAGAATGTTCGAGGAAGTTCCAGATGTTTAAAAATGCTCTAGAATAGATCCAGAATGTTCTATAAAGTTTCAGATTTTTCGAGAATGTTCCAGAACGTTAGAGAATATACTAATAAAGTTCATGAATTAATAATTTACTCTACCGGATTAATACTTTAGAAAGTTACATAGAATACATAGAATGTTCGAGGAAGTTCCAGATGTTTAAAAATGCTCTAGAATAGATCCAGAATGTTCTATAAAGTTTCAGATTTTTCGAGAATGTTCCAGAACGTTAGAGAATATACTAATAAAGTTCATGAATTAATAATTTACTCTACCGGATTAATACTTTAGAAAGTTACAGAATGTTCTTAGAAAGTTACCTAGTGTTCAAGGATATTTTAGAATGTTTGAGAATATTTACAATGTTCTAGAAAGTTTCAGAATGTTCCTGAATGTTTTCAAAATATTCAAGGATATTCAAGAAAAAACTTCCAGATTTTTCGAGTATGTTCAAGAATGTTCTAGATAGTTCTGGAATGTCCTGGTGTTTAAGAATGGTAAAAAATGTTACAAAATTAAGGAATGTTGAATAATGTTCTGGAATACTTACGAATGTTCTAGAATTTTGGATTCGAGTTATTCTAGAAAGAGATGTTCAAGATTGGTCAAGATTGTTCTAGAAAATTCAGTAAAAGATAGCTATATTATTGTTCTATGAAGTTTTTGAATGTTCTAGAAAGGTCCAGAACGTTCTACAGGGTGATCAGTAACTCGCGCACTCCAAATACAGGGCGATATAGAGCCCATTAAAATTAAGGATATTCTGCAAAAAAAATTGAATCCAACGGTTGGTTTTCAAGTTACATCAGAGTTTCCCTCATCCGAGTTTGAAGGATTTTTTCATTAACCTTGATAAAAATTAATGAAAAATTCAGGTAACTGTAATGTCTGGAACGGATACCATATATAACTCATCCATTTTTTTTTTTCACAAAACCTCTTCACAGAGGAATTGAGAATGTTGGAAATTGATACTATACCTAAATATGAACGAAATTTGAAGTTTGGCAACCGCCTAAACTTAACTTAGAATACAAAATATTCAAATGCCTTCGTTACTATGGAAATAAAAATAATAACCATCCAACCCGAACTTATTCACATGTTCAGTGCCGTGTTGTCATTTTAATTTTTACAAAAATGGTCATCTTTGGAAGAAAAGAACAGTGCAGTAAGAAAATTTACCACTTTTAAAAAGTGAAGTATACCGCAGCATGCTCCGAGTGTGCTAGTTACTGATCACCCTGTATAAAGAGCTAGAACTTTTAAAAATGATCTGACGAAAGTTCTGAAATGTCTTTTCATCATCTTGTTTTGGTGAGATTATGTGCCAAGCTCAGAAAGTAAAGGAAAAATAAACTGAAATTTCCAGAATCTTGGGATTGGAAACTATTCCATTTCCTGTTGTGGTGAGGTTACGTTCCAGTTCAGTAAAGACCAAGTTCAGAATCTTTCTGAAACATTTCTTACGCGGCTCCATTATCGTGTTTGTTTTTTTCGTTACATTAACTTCCACAGACTAGAGGCTGAGCAAGCGAAGGAAGCAAGTTATAAATAAATATAATATGCAAATGCAAATGATACCTCGAACATTGGATCTGATACCTGAATAACAGTCACACAAAAACAGTATAAATGTTACTGACATTTAATATTTATAAACATATAAAACAAACTCAAACATTTAAAATAAAACAAGTGACATTGACAATTAAGTTGGGTTTTCTAATAAAGTCGCTTCAGCTTTCTTATCCCTTTTACTAACATGAGGATTTCGAAACAAGTAGAATCGTAGAGGTTTCTGTGCCCATTCTTCACCCACCGAGGCTATTCCAATTCGAGTTGAGGTTACAACGGTTTGTTCTTCATCGCTATCACCAAGTTCCAGCCACAGATAATCATTTTCAGACAAGTCCAACTTGTTACAATTATCTTTTCGAATGTCAAACGATATGCAAAGTTTAGCTGGTCCATTACAGAGATCAGTATCCTTCAAACGTTTAGTGCTGCTCTTCAGTTTCTCTAAAATAGGATTACGTAATATGGTAACAATAATAGACAAACATTTGTTATTAATTTTACTGCTTACTTTTTCTAAAATTGTGCATTTCTTCCAAACCATCTACAGGTTCTAAAGCTCGCAACAGTACTGCGGCTCCTGGTTCTCTACTTGAAATATTGAAACAGTAATACATTCCGTAAGTCATATACACGTAACATGTTCCACTATTCATAAACATCGGTTCATTTGCAGGAGTTTTTCTACAACATAATAAAATTAATTGCTTTTGAATGTGGTGCAGGAGGTATAGGTACAGTACATGATAAAAATTTTCGACAATGGCTTTACTTTCCATTAAACTAAAAATATTAGAGACAAAAGTGTATTGATTTAATACCGAATGAGGATTGTTTCTCGAAGGCTTAGTTCAAGAGAAACACTCATTCCAGGGGCATAAGATAAAGCCGATAAGGCAACGGCTTTCTTTATCATCTTTATAAAGGCCTCTAAAATGAAGAAGAAATTTTTTATAGAGTAAAAGGCACAAATCAGGTTGAAATGAACGACTGCTCATGCAATAATATCCAGCACCTATTACAACAAGATATATAAGCACCATTTCTATCGATTTTGTAAAAGCCAGTCTTTCATAATTACCTTCCATTAAAAGAATGAGATGCCTTGTCTTCACCTCCCAAGTAACATTCGGTTTCTACAATTTTACCTCTGAGGATTTTGCCATTTAGTAGCCTGCGGACTAAAACTTTTCCCAATAAATACAAGGCCATTTCTTTGCAAGGTAAATCCAAATGTAGACTTGATAGTGCTCGAGCACTGCGGCGGTATGCTTGATTCATTATATATATATTTTTTAATCTTTAGTGGAGATACTATTATTAATTATTACCCCTTGACACTATGATCATGAATCATGATGATCCTTTTTTAATAATTGAATAGGTCTGCATATAAAATATAAATATAAATATAAAAAAAAATCAACAACCCTAACTAAATTATTTATTTATTAGTGTTATTATTACGTTCGTTATTGATAATGTTTAAATTTTCTTTAATTAACAATAATTATTATTACTTGGAAATTGTTTTAATTTTTGAACGAGTTGCGACTTGCAAGTTGAAAAATTGAGTATCCCTGCGTTCAACGGAGGTATCAGTTTTCTGCTCCGTTACATGGATCGCTACGTATCGGTAGCGACAACGTTGAACGCTTCGCTCCGCCGATTCCGCTCCATTCATTTTGTTTTGACTTGACTTTGAAACATAACCTTATATTTTCATTTATGAAAAGCTTAAAGGTCTCTTTAAAAATTTTTAATTACATAAATTAAATTAATATTTTGTGTATAAAGCTGGGTCTATACCTATAGCTTTTTTAACCGTAAATTTAGGATTCAGCTGTTAAGGTTAAGTTCAAATATAGCATTCCAGTAGGTATCAGCGTTTACACAAATTTAGCTTTAGTTTTTAGCCATTGCATTAAGATTCAGTGACCTTGAAAGTTCCCAACTTATTTCAACTTAGCCGTAATTTAGCTTTAATTTTAGTCTTAATGCCGATACGTCATAATTATTATATTTATGTTATTATATGAGATACAATAATTATGTGTAAATAATTAAATTAAAGTAATACCTATAGCCAATTATTCAAAATAGATGTTCAGAAGAATTTAACATGTGAGCACACCGGTGGCCGAGTGGTTCAGTGGGCGGTCTGCTGAATCACTGGACCCGGCGGACTGATAAGTTCGATTCTCGGTGAAGCTCTGGGTGTATCTGTGTTGTCCTTCCTACTATTTAATGGTATATTTGAAGCTAGGTGTTGGCAAATTAGCTTAAACCCATATTTACCGGAGTGGAGCGACTTATTTGTCTTACCTATATAAGGGAAGACCGAAGCTCCCTCCTTTAAAAAAAAAGAATGAAACATATGTACCTACCTGAATTTATTATTATAATTATTATTTTTCATAAATGATACGGAAAATATGTCAACTTGTCAATTAAGAACATGCTGTATAAACCTTAATACGTATTTTCTATAAACACCTAAGTAATTAATGCTTAATGTAAAAATTAAATTGTTTTTAAAATTGCGGTTAAAACTACTGCAAAATTCAACTTGTATAAACCCAGATACCTAGCTTAAATGTTTTTGATTTGTGGCAGGAAAAATGCATAGACAGATTATTAGGGCACTAATTCTGCAAGAGGTAACAAAGAGTGATGATGATGCACACCATCACTTCAAATTCGAACGATTGCCGCCTTAATTTTATAAAGTAGCGCTAGAGAGCGTTAAAATTCTCCGCTACCATATGATACGTAACGATACGGAGCGCTTTGTGTCGTTGAACGCAAAATGATTGGTAGCGATACCAATCGCTCCGGATCGCTCCCTCCCGTTGAACGCACCTTATGTTATGTTTATATGTTTTTACTTTTTATGTTGTTGTTATGAATGATTGTTATGCACGGTTTGCCGATAGACTATGGCTGCGTTCCGGTCTTCTGACGTCACGCGGCTGGAAGACTACACACATGAGATTGCTCATATCTTTTTTATTGTCAGGAATAAATAAATAATTATTTGTAAGCTTGCATAAGTCGACAACAGTTATCCATTTATTTTTTTTTTAATTTTCAAGGCTACTAAACACTAGAGTTTTCATTTGAGTTAACTTTTGTTTTTATCATAGCCGCCATATTGGTTTTTATGTCGTTTGGTACAAAAAAAATTACGGAAACCAAAAATCAATAACAAATTAAAAAAATTGTAAAAATTTCATTTTACTTTTTTCGAAAAAAAATTTAAGATTTTTCTATAGTATAGATAGATCTAGCACAAAGAAAAACTCAAGCGAGAAGGATGGAAGCAATATAATTTGACATTTATTTTATGAGCAACCTCGCCGCGATTAATTGCTGTAAGTCAAAATCCAAACACATGACGTCATTGCGCAGTAGTGACCAAAATAGCAAGTGATTATGTTCGTAATCTCCAACATGAACTGTTAGGAGGAACAGTGAATAAGAGATGCTGGCAGATTAATTCTGGAGCAGAAATTTCGAATTCAGAATCTATTTCAAGGAATCGAGGATTAGTAATTCGAAATCGTTCTATTTTGGTTAAGGAGTCAACAAATCAAGAAAAGTAAGAACATCATGTAAATATACCGACAAACTTTTAGGAGTCGTAGGGGGTAGTCAAAACAAACTTTTTATTTCTCAATAAACCTTGTCCAAAAACGCTTCGTTTTCGAGATGCGGGCTGTTAAAATTCTTTGAAAATTTTAATACTTATTGAATATCTATTAACTGGCTGCATTTAGAATAACTCTAAATTTGTGACAGTGCCGAAGAGATCCGATGACGTCATTGCGCCGACTTGACAAAAATAATCCCTCATAGTATTATAATATCTCTCTTTGTGTTCAGTGAACCGCCAGAGAACCATGCCTACTAAAACTAAACAAACTATCAACGTCAACATCAATAGTTAACCAAATTAACTTACGGAACGTACCCCTTGAATAACACAAACCAAACCATATATAAATAAACATACCCTCCTATGTCCTAAGTGTTTCAAAATGGCGGTTTCTGTCTGTATGTCAGCGGGACGATTTATTGGCAATGCAGTCTTTCCTGATGTTTTATATCCAAAGAGTACTGGCATTTTTTCTGTATTCTGCAATGTTCTTATTTCTGTTTTCATTCGCTTATGTCATCATTGTCATCGATGATCTCATCTTTTATTAATTTAAAATTGTTTTTAACGGCTAAAAAGCTACAAATAAAATACAAAACTGCTACAAGAAAAGTTTCCAATAATTCCAATCCAAACCAAACTCATGTTTTTAAAGTGCAAGCAAGCAAAGTGTGTAAACTTTTGACTACTCTAAGCTTTGGTTATTAGTTTACTTTAATATTTGATATGATATGAACGGCTTTGATGAGGCGGATCACGTTTACTGACTCTGTTGTGACCAACTGACAAATGCCAATGATTTATAATTTAAAATTTTGTAATAAAAAACAATCTGTGACTTGACTAACTTGTGCTTGTGAGGCAATTCAGCAGATTTCAGTTGAAGATAATCTGATGAGTAAGTGTGAGCGGGTACCAGTCACCGCTATAATCAATGGTGACATTTACAATAATTAAATTATGAAAATATAATACTTCAGTTTGACAAATTTACTCATATAGATATACAAACTTTATACACTTAGTTTTTGAAATATGTGATATTGCTCTTTTGACCTGATAAATTATCTTGGACGAGAAGAGGTGTTGCAGTGTTTCTTAAAATGGTGAAGAGTAAGCGGGACCTCAAGTCTCCGAGGAGGAGGAATTCCCTATCACTGACAAACAGACCATTGACGAGGTTAAAATCGGGAACAACGAGCATTTCAACCTCGACGGATCCAGTTTCTGCAGCGAATATAAAAGTCGTGGTCAGAGTTCGTCCGCCCAACGAGAAAGAACAAGATGACAACAGCAGGTAAAATTTAATTTCTTTATTTTTATTCATAAGAGTAAACAAACAGATAAAGATAAAAAAGGGATAAGAAAAAAGATGTTAAACAAATTGTATAAACTATCAACCAGTAGTGAAAGATTTCATAACATAACTTGTCAACATCACACTTGAAATTCATAATTTGTCAGTGATTCTCATTGGAATAAATCCGACTAGTAGTTCAGGCTTGTCAACCCAATAAACCAAATCCTAAGCGTTTTTTTCTTGTTACCACAGTTTCGAACCACTACTATGATTTCGAAACGAATCTTTTTTGTGTTAAACTAATGAATGACATCAGAATTGAAAGGTTTGGTGCAAGAACCGGCAAAAACAAACTCAGTTACATGTTGTCACTAGTTCATAAATCTCTTGCATTTGGAGATTGTTTGTTGATGTAAAAAAAAAATTATTTTTTCATCGTGATCTTCAATGGTCTTCTAATTTCACTTGTAGGACATTATGACCCGTTTAAATAAAAATGAGACTGTACATGAATTACTTTACTACAATAAATTGTAATTTTACTTCTGACTGTATCATTTTTCATTAGTTTTATAACTTATCTAAAGAGCCAGTTTCATAATTATTAGTCACTTTAAAATTTAAAAATGAATTACAATAATTACAATAGTTAAAGTGACTGTAAAATTTATCACAAAACCGGCCCATAATAAATAAATGATAAAAAATTTCAGAATCGTAATAAAACAAGTTGACGAGCAGATGCTGGTTTTCGATCCCAAAGAAAACGCGCAGCCCTTCTTCTACCACGGAGTCCAACAGAAGGGACGCGACCTCTTGAGAAGAGCAAACAAAGATCTACAATTCATTTTTGATCAGGTTTTCGGCTTCAACTCCACCAATCACGATATATTCATCAACACTACCCAGAGCTTGATATCGTCCCTGATGAACGGCTACAACTGCTCGGTGTTTGCATATGGAGCGACCGGAGCCGGTAAAACACACACCATGATCGGGAACAACGAGAATCCCGGAATCACGATGCTGACGATGGCAGAACTGTTCAAGCACAAAGCCGATTTGATGAGCGAAAGAGACTTTGAATTGGGCATCACTTATTTGGAGGTTTATAACGAAAATGTGCAAGACTTGCTGAATCCGGGGACTCCGTTGCATTTGAGAGAGGACGGAAAGTACGGCGTCATGGTAGCCGGGAATAAGATCCACAAGATCGATAATCCGGACGAACTCTTCAGTTTGCTGGAACAAGGGAATAAGAATCGTACCCAACATCCAACAGATGCTAACGCAGAAAGTTCAAGATCTCATGCTGTCTTCCAAGTTTATATACAAATGAACATTCGAGCAACTTCTGAGGTAACTTATTTGGTTTTCTATTTAAATTATGTATAACGTAATAATATATTATGCATGCAACAGGGCTATTAATATCCGAGTCAGATATGAGCTGTAGGTGGTGAGTGTCTTAATCATAATACAATGAGTCCTTATTCGCGAGTTGCATACATTATTTTTTCTACAAAAATATACCTAAAAGATTTTTAGGTTCAGAAGGCACCCAAAATTTCACGATTTGTTTGTCATTGTTGCCATTTTGCATTATAGTACCAAATATACTGTAACGCTATTGGCCACTTTGCCAGTTCACTAATGAACATTAATGTTATGAGTGAGTAGAAAAAAGTGTTTATTCATCTTGACACAATTCCAGATGAGGACAGCCAAGCTGAGCATGATCGATTTAGCCGGCAGCGAACGAGGCGCCGCCACCGGTTATTCAGGAGCCCGATTCACCGAAGGTGCCAACATCAATAAATCCCTCCTGGCTCTCGGCAACTGCATCAACAGCCTCGCCGACGGGCAACGACACGTGCCCTACAGAGACTCGAAGCTGACGAGGCTGCTAAAGGACAGTCTCGGGGGGAACTGCCAGACCGTCATGATCGCCAACGTCTCCCCCTCCTCGCTCTCCTATGAGGACACCTACAACACGCTGAAGTACGCGACGAGGGCCAAGAAAATCAAGTCCAACATGAAGAAGAACGTCGTCAAGGTGGAACTGCACGTCGGACAGTACGTCAAAATGGTCGAGGAGCTGAACAAGCAGGTCGCCAAGCTAAAGAAAGAGCTGGAGGAGAGAGGCAATCAAGCGATCGTGAAATCTCCCGACATGTCGCAGAGCTCTCAACTGATGAAACTGTACGCTGAGCGAAAAGAAGCGTTGGCTAGGATTCATCAGATCGAAGTTTCCGAACAACTGTGCATCATGACTAGGTAAATTGTTATGATAATTGTAAGTTTTTCAGTTGATCGCTAATCATTTCTTTTGATTCTTTTTTTCTTTCATCTGATCACTTTAGATGAACGTCCCTGAATTAAAATTCTAGGGGAATGAGATTGGTAACAAAACCGATTAAGTTGTAAGGGATTATTTTTGTCACTACTAGCTTAATAATTGAGGTTGAGCTGCCAAAAAAATCTAGACTTTTCGTTTCAGAAACTGGATAATTCCGTACCTTGATAGAAAAGTGTCAATGTTAATTTTTATTGTTTAGAGGAAAGGAGCATATATGATACTTAATTATTTTAGTGGTGCCAACACTGGCCTTAGAGCTCATACCCTCAAATTACTGAGGGTCATTGTTTGGACTATGACCCCTCTTCTATTAATATAATAATTGGTCATGTGTAATTATAATGAAGGGAAATTAAATAGATCAGAGGTCAGTGAGTGTGTAAAACTAAATTCCCTCTTCAATTAACTGAAATGAACTCCCAGCCACTTTAACCCTTAGTTGGTAACATCCGACTCTGAGGCGGATGCCAAGTTTTGATGCTGCGCTGAATCCAAACGAATGAATGTACAAAAATTTCGTATTAGGTATGTTCTAGTTGGTTGCCAAAAAGTCCATAGCCGCCTTCGCGAAAATACGTCTGTGAGACGGGTGTTACTCAGAACGATATATTTCAGTCCATCTCTCAGTCGGCTGTTGGTCGAAAGTATGGTGAATGAAAAGGTATAATATATAAAAAAATGTATAAAAATGAAATAAGTCTTGTTTTAATAAAATATATTTGTGTTTACTAGAATACATTCGAATAAATATGTAATTATACATATTATTATAATACATATTCCGACTGAGCGACGGATGTTACCTATAATGCTGGAACTGTAATATGATCACCGACTGAGAGACGGATGTTACTTATAAAGTGAAAAAAAGTATGTTACCAACTAAGGGTTAAGCTGAAATCCATGTTGACTCCAAACAGCATTTTTGTGGACTTAATAGGCTGAGTGTTATTGCTATAACTCTCCTCTAACACTTTCTTTCTTTTGATAATGGCAGTTAAATTGCTGCAAATGATACAAGATACAATAATTACATATTATCATCTTCATTTTCCATTTCATGTAAATTTTCTTAATTGTATACAAAAAACAATATACAATATTTACAAAAAATGCGATTCCCTTTCAAAGAGCGTTCAAAACAATAAACAGACTTATTAGCGAAATAAAAAAAAATATGGAAAAGATAGGAATAACAAATGATCGGATGACTTGGATGAGAAAATACTCAAGTAATAGATACCATAGAACAAGATATGGAGGTGAATTATCTAAGGAAAGAAAAAAATGTCTATGGAGTGCCCCAAGGACCAGTAATTGGACCACTGCTGTTTGTGATTTATATAAATGAATGCACAGAACTATAACATTGTGTAACAGTGTTTTTCTAATATATTTTTTTTTTTTTTATTGGTAATTTAAGTATACAGGATGTTCAAACCGATCTGGAAATTTTACTATTTTTTTAGTGATATTTTGTGTGTTTTTTTAGACAAAGCAAAGAAGAGGCAAACAGTAGACTGAGTGGGCTTATAATTGATTCTCCAGAATTGTGTGAAGGCCACAAGAAGTTGGGTAACACCATGCAAAGATGCCAGAAAAAGGAGACCGCCTATAAAGAAGAGCTGGCCAGCATGGAAACGAAGAAAATCGAGCTCGCCTCGAAAACAGCAGACTTGGTCAAGAAATTCCCACAACTGAAACAAATTTCCGAAACTGAAGAGTGCAAACTATCGAAATTTGAAAGTGAACTAAAGGTATGCATTACACCCTTGTAATTTTTTAGCATTTCCTGATGATGTAACTGGTAAATTATCAGGTGGAGCTGGCTAAAAAAGAACGAGACTTCTACAAGCAGCAAGTCGAAGAGAGGGGAGACCTGCTGTCTAAAATGTGTCAGGTGCTGAAGCCCTGTTACCAGCAGCTGCGCGGTCACGGTCTGGTGAGCGAGAGGCTTACGGAGTCGTTCCAGGCGCTGATCAGCGACATGCAAGGCGTGAGGGGCATCAAGTGGGAGAAGGAGGTCGCGGACTCCGGCATGGGTTCGACGAGGAGCAACAGCAGCTCGGACGAGGAAGGGCGTCCTATCAAGAGGAAGCTCGACGAAGAGAGCGCGCCTTCGAGCACTTCTCTCGATAGCACATTCACCCTGCCGTCCTGCAAGACCAAGCCGAAAATCTGCGCAAGTCAGCTTCTCGCTAAAGGTGGGCTCGCATATCCGTACGTTACCCAAGTAATCACAGAATTAATTTGCGGCTTCTCGATTGTCTTCTATGATTAAGAATAGAATAACGGACGAATCTGTAAATTAACTGATGAAATATATTCGTATATTGCAGCCCGTTTATTTTATCTAGGGGAATATTTACTTCTCAGACGGATCAGGTGCTTGTGACGTCACGAGTCACGTGCAGAATCGGGTTTTACTCTTTCAGAGGAATTTAATTTCAGTTGAATCTGGAAAGTTTTTTTTGTGCAGATATGTGATACATTGTTGTAATCAGAAAAAAACTATTAAAAAATATGGAAACCCAAAATGGTGCTGATAAGAAAAAAAATTAACAAGCTTATCTCCATCATCTTGAAAGATATAATAAAAGTCATGGCAAATTCCAATTTTCCGTACATAAGTGCCCTAATGGATCTAAATTAAAAAAGCTAGCTGCATTTGTTTGTATATTAGAACATAAAACAAAAATTCTCGTTTTTCCCGATAGCATGAAAACTAAAAATTCAACATAACTAACGAAAGTTTCTTAATAAATTAATTGAAAGAAAAACTACCAAAAATCAAGCCATTGATTTTTGTGTCAAAAAAGTACATATTCTTGGTTCTTGGTAGAGGTACATACTTTATTTCTTCCAAGAAAATAATTTAAGAGAAATTAAATCAAGTACTAATTTCTGCATCCATTCAAGGGCTTGTATACAAGCTTTATGACACTTCTTCAAAAATTACAACATTTTGTGCCATTGTTCCAGCATTGTTTCATACATACCGAGTGACAAGTTTCAAAGCAGAACATAGGCGAATAGCATTGGAAATCACATATTTGCAGTTTATTTCTCACCACTTTTATCTATAAGAACGGTAATGGTGTCTATCGAAAGAGAATTGTTTTCTGAGCATGCTGATACCAAATACTTAATAATTAACAGTTTTTTTATCATCCCAGAAGAACTTAAACATTTTCAAAATTAAAAGATGAGCAGCCATGACATGCTAAATTCTGATAAATTTTTGGCTGTCAAAGCAAATATTTTCAATTATTTAATTTATTTCAATTCTGATTGAACATCACTAAACAATTACGAAAATCCTCATTCACCATCGTTTTGTTTTACCAAAAATTGACTATGAAAAATAAACACGTAAAATAATTGAACTAAAACAGATTCAAGTACCTACAACAAATATTCAAATAGTCCTTCATTTTGAAATCAATATTCCCACCCTTTTATAAATTGTGCTTCGGACTCGTCGTCCGAGTTGTTGGCTATTAACGAGTGAACATTCAGCAATGAATAGCTCTGTAAATTTTGTTTTTGGTAATCCCAAGATCCCAAGAAAAGTCACAACAAGGATGAGCTGCTAAATCGGGAGATCTGGCCGGCCAGTTAGTACCACGGCGATAAACACGCATTAGAATAGCCATTATTAGTATTATTATTCATTGACAATCTTTGCAGGGAAACGTGTATCAGTAATTAAAAATATTTGTTTTGACAGTAACAAAATTATTCGAACTAGGCATGTCATGGCCGCTCACAATTTTAATTTTGAAAATGTTTAAGTTCTTCTCGGATGATAAAAAAACTGTTAATTATTAAGTATTTGGTATCAGCGTGCTCAGAAAATAATTATCTTTCGATAGACACCATTACCGTTCTTGTAGATAAAAGTGGTGAGAAATAAACTGCAAATATGTGTTTTCCCATGCTATTCGCCTATGTTCTGCTTTGAAACTTGTCACACGGTATATCGGATAGTCTTTATATTATGTATTTTAGTTATTTCTTTCATTCCTATTAAATAATTTATGATAATGAAAATAAAATTATTTTATGATATAAAATATGCTATAAATGATTAACTTTCTACGTGTTCAATTCACTTGCAAAGTATAGAGCCTATGTGCTTGAGAAAATATGCGTAGGTACTGCTTAGAATTCTGAATGTCCACCATTAAACAATCTGAGAGGTACTGCCCTAAAATAAAATAAATGGACTGTATGTAAAATCACTTTCAGAAATAATGGTAGGGTCGTGTTCGTGCTAGATGACAGAAATTAATGGTTCAATATTGAACGTGCTAGCAGAGCTGGGCACGAGTACTCGTAAACAATTTGAGTACAGTCAAACCTGGATAAGACGGACACTGAATAAGGCGGAAATCTGTCTATCCAGGAAATTTTTCCCGGTCCCGAATTAAGCTATATACATTACATGTTAACTTCCACTGCTCAAGCCGGAAACTGCGTAACGCGGAGACGGAACACGTTTTTTAACCTTATGCACGCAATTTCACCTGCATAAGACGGAAGCGGACCGACGTCGCCACCTAATAAAACCCTTCATCTCCGCATGTTCTCGCGCGTCTATTCAACTTCTCGGAATTTTTATTGCGGCAATAAAAACTGTCTGTAGGTACTTATGCACTTCCTGTGTAGTCCTGTTCGGATTCAATTTTTATTTTAGTCAATTCTTAACTCTCCAACTGTGAGCGTAAAAATATTTTTATGTAGTAGGTACAATATTCGAATATTCGATAATTATGTCTGCAAATATAAAATTAAACACGCTAACACTGAAATATAAAATAGATTTAATTTACATATCAAAAAATTAATTGGTTTTTTACTTTACAAGTAAGTGTTTGTATGTATGTACGTACTGTTGGGCATTTTCCGTGCTAAGCAGGTTTGTTTCCGGCTTAGACAGTTTTGTTGTTTAAGCCGGAAACCTGTATAAGACGGAATTTATTTTCGGTCCCAGGCGTTTCCGGGTTATCCAGGTTTCACTGTACTCAGAAAATGTACTCGTAAATATTTACTCATGAGTACTTTTGGCATAGTCAGCTGTACGAGTACGAGTAACACTCGTGAAAACACAAGTAACAAGTACGAGTATGTTTACTCGTGATACAAATAAACAAGAAACAAGGTATGTCAGCGCGCAGCCTATAACGTCATGCTTGTGAAAGCTACACACGACACAGCACGGCAGTAATATTAATAAAAGTGAATTATTGGTTTATTTCGATGTTATTGTATTTGCTGAAGTAATTTTAATTAGTTCACCACTCTTGGAGGCTACTTATAACTTAATGATGATTGCTGAACTGAATTGCAGGTTAAATAAAAACGTAATACAGTATATGACAGCAGTGACAGTGCAAGTGCGCAGAAAGGTGAACTTGTTTTTAGTTCCGTTCCCTGATGATGACATGATGTCATTTCTACTCATAAAACTACCTGTAATTCACGAGTAATATTCCTCGAGTAGTTGAAATTGAGTATTTTGGATGGAAAGTACTTATGAGTAAAAAATTACGAGTATTTTTTTAATTGTAATAAAAATACTAGTAAAGAACATGGCCAGCTCTGCGTGCTAGTTTCTTGACTTATTTTAGGACAGAGGTCCGGTTGCACAAACGTTAATTACAGATCTGCCAGATAATTACTGATTTTAAAATGCCCAGTATTATCAAAATATTGGTGGGATATTGCTGGAAATAAATCCTTCTCCTTTTTAGAAGAGTTAATTACTGATAAAAAATAGATCATTCAAAATATTCACCATATTTTCAAAATTTGCAATTTAAAATCAATAATTATCTGAAAAATCTATAATCAACGTTTGTGCAACTGGACCAGAGTCTATTTTAAATATGATTTAATTTGCTTCGGGTAAAGATCAAGATATAGAGTGTCAAAATTTTTATAAAATTTTATTTTTTGATATCAAACTAATTTACTTACTTATATTTTTTTGTAAGTTTGATAACACCATTATACCGTGTTCTATCGACGGTAACTCGACAAAAGGGCTTAAGCGGAATAACCTAAATTTTACAGTAGCAAGAAAAAACGATTATTTGTACTTTTGATTTTTCTTAAGCATTTTTTGAAACTCGTAAATATTATAATTTTTTTTGTATTTTGTAGTAAAGTAGGAATAATTTACCTATAGTTTTTTTCCGAAATAATCCAAAAAATTGCCGCATACGCCTTTTTTTGTTTTTATTTCTATGCTTACGCCCTTTTCAGTGGCGCCTACGTTTTTTGCCAATGGCAGAAACCTCTTTAGAATGTCACTTAAGAATACTATACGCCTTTTCAGTTTTTGAGAGTATCATTTTTGCCTGTTGCTTACGCTCAGTATATATTCCTAGGCTTGATGCATAAAATTTTTTTTCTTCTGTAAAAAAAAATATTATACACCGACTGTTATTTCGAGGAGCTATATGAATGAAAAAGAAAATCAGCTAGGTCGACTTTTTTTGTATTAAATATTTCCCTCGGATATTTTCATAAGTTTAATTTTGCATTCATTTACCACTATCACCTTGGGGTAATCAAATGAGTTTTTATTTTTATTTTGTATTAACACCTAAAAATGTTACCTGTCTTTAGGGAAATGATAAGGCTTAAAAAGTAAAGTCAACTTTACAGTAAAAAAATATATTTTATAGAAAACAAAATAACGCGATATCTATAGATAGAAAAGGCGTAAGAGACATTTCGAAACAAGTCTGCAATTAGGGTTTTAAATAATATTGAAAATCACATTCTTAGAATACTCAGCTGTAATAGACAAATTATTTTAAGCCTACAAAAGTTATTTAATTACTATTTTTCTGTGTTTTAAATGAATTACTGCGAAATCGTACAAACAGTTTGCATGCAGGATCTTATGCAATTGGAGGTTACACTTTTCAATTTTATTTTTATCGAAAAGACGTAACCGACCAAAAATATTTTGCGTATTTATTTATGGTTATTGACAATTATTATTATGAATACAAATTACATTCAATTGTAGAGAAAGCACTTATAAGGAAATAAAATATAATTTGAGATTATTATTTACCATTCAAGCTCTTGTAAAGTGATGAAGGCGTATCACTAATGCACAGCACGAGAACCGGGCGGTTACTGAAACCGGTTTGAGACGCAATTGGGAATCTTTTTGTCGCTTACATTCAGAGAAGTTGAATTATTTCTGAATTCAAAATCCTGGGGTTTGCTACCTATATTTCATTGATATAGCAAAGCAAGACGAATTAAATGACACCAAAATTTCATTTTCAGGATTTTGTCGCTTACGCCTTTTTGTCGGGTTACCGTCGCTATAGAAAAGTCAACATAGGGAATACGTGTAAACAATACTTCAACAACACTTTGAGAATAAATGACATTCCCTTGGAAACTACTAAGTTTCCTAGGATACTATACAATTTCCTTGGACACTATCGATGGTCTAATTCTAATACCCCGTAACTGTATGAATCAATATTTTACAGGAGAGAGCTTTTTTAGTTTTAAAGGGCTAAATATGATTTAGGAGGTTACAAAACTTTTTTTGTAGCCAATTTCCCAAGCCAATACGGTGTATTTCAATTCATGACAGAGTAAACGTACAACCGAATGGCGCGAAAAAGTAAAATTTGGATTTTTGCAGATACGGGGTATTAGAATTAGACCATCGCTATACAAGTCTTAAACCAGAGTGGCTTCGATCCTTAATGTAGTGTTTTGCCTATGTTACCTTTCCTATGCAACACAGTTTATACATACATCAAAAGAAATTTTCCAATGTACAATAATTTTTTTGCATTGTTAACAGTGAAATTACTAAATTAACAAAACTCCCTAAAATAACAAAAATTTTAGGAAGTGATTCCTGGCTCTGGCTCATTCTAAGAAAAAAATTACCCATGCACCGTTTTTTTTTTTTTTTTTTTGAGATACAAGGTGTTAAAAAATCATTATTTTTGCATTTTCTGATGATATACCGGAAACCATTTCAGATACAGAACTCTGCTTTTGGATTTTGTACATGTCATATCATTGACATTAGCTACATTTTTATCACCAACTCAGGTTTTTCGTGTGCAATTGGCGGAGTTTCTAGGATACGCAATGTTTTTTTTTGCCCTTAATTTTCCAACACATGTTTTGAAACAACCAAAGTGAGTGTTTCATCGTAAATGACTGTTTTTTTTTTAGAAAACGGTTCTAGTTAACAAATATGACCACAAGTACCTTTTTTGTGTAGAAAATATTGGCGGTTTTAAAAAAATATGAAATAATAATATAATAATGTTTATTTTTGAAGAATATTACATTCTTTATAACTATAATACTATAATATATAATACTTAATTAAATCTACATTAAATCAAACCTACTTTCGTATACATTTTTTTCCTACGAGCTAATTATTTCTTTTTGCTTATTTTGCACTATCATGTTTTTATTTTTATTCTCAATAGCTATGTTTATCTCAAGATCGCGTGGTCAGTAATTTTATCATCGTTAGTTGTTTACAATATCCATTTCATACCTATATGTGTTATGCTTATCAACAATGCAATAATCTAATAGTGTCCTACTTTTACTTGTCCATTGATTTCTACCAAATATTCACCATTTTCTTCTTTTTCTGTTCTATTTTCTTCTTGTATACACCACAATTTACATCAAAAACATCATGACTTACGTCCATATTCAAATTCAATTTTCTATTCACCTCAACACAATTGATACATTTCTTCTTTTTTTCGCAGTCTTTTGATAAATGTTCTCCGCTGCATCTGAAACACGCCATTCTATTTTTACATGCTTCTTTTTTATGATTGTATCCCCCACAATTGAAGCATCCCTTTATATGTAAATGCTCGTAAATATAACAGCGATCCCAACCAATGTTAATTTTTTGCATCTCCATTATCTGCTTGAACGATGACTCATCCACTTCTGCAATCAAGTCCCAGTATCTCTTTTTCTTTGTTTCTAACAATTTAACTATCTTTATTTGACTCACATAGTAGTTGTTCTGTTGTTTAATTTGACTGATTATTTCTTCGTCTTCATTCACTTCACTCAGTCCACGTATTTTTATTCTTCTTTTTAACTTCTCAATCATTTCTGCTTTAAGATTTTCGCCATCCTTTTTTGTTTCACAATTTACTATAATAGCACCACCTTTTGTTTTCTTTATGCTTTTCACTTTGTTGGAGACAGGATCAACAGTATCCCTCAATTCCTTTTCAATTTTTTCATGTTCCTTTTTAACTTCATTTTTATTTATCTCATTTTTAGGTTTAATAATCACAGGTGTGATTGTTTCCTTAATTGCATCCTTATATAATATCTTCTCCTTTTTATCTTCCAACTTTTTTACTATCTTATCTATATTATTTGCTAATACCTTTTGTTCTGCCGCTTGTTCTTGCATTTTTGCATCCATTTTGTAAATGAATTGAATTATCATGTCCAATCCACCTTCTTAAATCCTTTGTTTGTAAATTTTATAATCATATCTACAGGGTTGACAAATACACCAAAGTGTACTCTTCTTCAGTATTTTGCATTCTTTGTCTGAAATATTCATACACACTTTGTGTACTGGTTTTCTACATAATCCACAATTCCAACCTTGCTCTCCACTTTCAACCTCTTTTTTACACACATTACACTTGCTACTCATTTCAGCTATATTTTTATTTTTTATCCTTTTACATTTAAATTCTTCGGTTTGTTCATACTATACTATATCGCACTCCGGCAACTATGTGCATCGTGCCGCTGCTAACAGACTACATTTGACCCAGTGTCGTCAACATTAAGGGTAAAAAAGCTCACGCAATCCTAAAATCTCCATCACTGGCTTATGGGAAAAAATAAAAAATTAGTTAGGATTAAAAAAGTAGCCAATATCAATGATATGACATGTACAAAAGTTGAGCTCTGTACCTCAAACGGTTCCTAAGATATCATCAAAAAACTGGAAAAAAAGTTAAAATTTTAAGTTAAAAATTCGGATTCATGTTAATAGGAACGCTTCTTATCCTAAGAATGAGCCAAGAAATCGCCCCCTAAAATATGTTGCACTCATTTAGGATAACCCTGTATACTAAAAAAAGTGTACTCAAAATGTTAGAAAAAAGAAAGTCCTCCATATCTCCGAAACCGTCAATTTGCAGAGATTTTTTGACTTATTTTAATCCATACTCTCCAAATATTTAATCTTTTTTTTTTAACACCCTGTATGGACAGAATTATGAATAGAACTAGTATTGGTATTAATTTTCGAGAAAAACTTAATAAGAATCTTTTTTATTCTTACCATGCAGAAGTTGACACTTACAAACCATTGAATTTTTTAGTGTACAAACCTCCCCCTCCCAAACGCCTGGCTAAGCTACCCACCATGTCTCCGAGAGCAAAAGAAAACAGATTACTGAGGAAGCCTCTGGGTAATGTTGATTGCGGGAATGGTAGAGTCGTATCTAGAGGTATGTATGTGTAAATAATTTTTGAGTAGTTTTATATAATTTATTACACCTACCCGTTAATGCCATTAATATAAATTTCACAATATTTCACAATATTTGCAAATAAAAAAACAAGAATAGCTTAATTTTTTAATTATTTATTTCATGCTGATAATAAATATTATTAGTAGGCACATTGGCGTTATTTAAATAAATGTCAAATTACAAATTAACAGTGCAACTTTCATAAATCACACTCCTCACAGCCGTTAACTTACAAACTAAGCGAAATATTTATTACTATTAAAATTAATATATTTGTAAAAAATTAAAAATATGTATTTAGCGATTCTTAGATTTTACACTTATTTTTCTATGTTTTAGTTTTATAATAAAATCTTTTTAAATTACTAAAACTATAATTATTCTATATTTTATAAATTTCAAGTCTCATGGGACTCAAGATATGGGAATATTACTATAGGGGAAAATGTTCAGTATCTATAAACTCTTTGCTTTGATTATCTAAATTAATGATTAGTGTTCCCTATTTTAATATCCTTACATACCTCTCTGTCAGAAGTACAGTATTAATAATAATTAAAAAGGTCACAAATACTCTTTACATAGAATATTTCTCATATAAACACCCGAAACATTCACAAATGATGAATTTTAATTTTCAGTATTTTCACACTTCAATCCTTGAAAATTTAAGATGTCTTTTTTATCTTTCCAGACATCAAAGATGTGAAGGGCCGCAAGCTTGAAACACAGCCACGCAGGCCGCCGTTCCGAAGATAGATCATAACATTTAATCGCTTGATTTGCTAACACACTTTTATCATACGTCGTTTTTAGAAACACAAAAACAGCGCAATATTTTAGTTTACCTGTTGTAATCTTTGTGTGTATTATTAGTTGAATTAAACGCTTTTATTTATCCCGACATAAAATGATGTGTATTAGAAATTAGCTCCGTTATGAGGCGTTCAGTTGTCCAAATCGCGCTACGGCCCTGGCTAGCAAATCTTCGGCCGCGGCCAGCTGGGATCGAACACTTCGCACTCGTACCACCTGAGTAAGTCTAGTCCGATCAAGAAGCAGCAGGAGACCAACCACTAACACTGCGAATAACACTGAAGCGCCGAGTATTATTAGAGGTATTATAAGATGCAATACATAATGGGGCATCATGTAGTAATGCGCATGGGGCTCTTGAGACTGCACGATCTCACAATGGTGGTGATGGTGGCCCATGTTCATGGCTACTGTGTGTCTCTTCGAAATTGTGTAAATAAGTGTATGTTAACTGAACAACAGTCAAGAGGAATTTTATAAATATACATATTTTTGCTTATGCGGTGTTTCCTTTCTTTGCACCTCTATATATAACTTTCCGCTAGGATGAACTCTGCAGGGTCTGTCAAGGAACCAGTCTTGTGGAATATATCAGTTACGATGGATAAGCATGTTGTATAACATGATTAGATAATTGGGGTTTTTGTATTAAAGTAGGGCCATCCATGTATGGTAATTATAACAGGCAGTGAAATATTTATGTCAAAATGTATGAATAGGCGACCTTATTAGTAAGTGGCCAGGAAAGTGAATTTAGCAAATTTAAAAGGAATAAATAGGTCATCATGCAACTTTATTAATTGATCAAAATTACTAACAAAGATAGATATACAGGGTGAGTCCTCTAAGATGGAAAGCTCGATTACACCTATACCATTAAAGATATCGAAATGAACCAAAAAGTGTTGTAAATGGGAGGGTAAAGTGGAGTTTGTAAAATTATTTTCCGATACCAGGTATGGCCCAATATCGCTGTACGCCATACAACTTTGTTATTTTAAATAGGAAAAAAAAGGCTCGAGATAGAGGAAAACGGCTTACATGTGCCTATCTCAATTTTTCATTTAGTATCCTATCATGTAGCTGAAATTTTTATACCGGGCGATAAAAATAATCAACTTTTTTACCACTCTGTATAAAAATTTCATCCATCCAGTATGAAAATTTAAGATAGAGACATGTAAGCCGTTTTCAATGGGTGTTCTACAAGCTCTATGACAAACTTTGACAGATGGTAGGTTGTTGCTTGATTTTAAACATATTTTTTTTAATAAACATGGGTCCGATTCGTTTTTGTTTAGAAGTTACAAGCATTTAAAAAATCGTAATTTTTCAAGTTCAAGGCCCTGTAAAAGGAAAACGGTTCAAGATAGAGAAAAACGACTTACATGTCCCTATTTTAACTTTTTATGGACTATCCTATGGTATAGAAACATTTGTACTTTCTTTGATTTTTTTAAATGTGGAGAAATTTTAGATTTTTTCAAATTTTTTATCACCCTGTATAAACATTTCATCTACATCATTGGATAGTACATGAAAAGTTAAAATAGGGACATGTAAGCCGTTTTTCTCTATCTTGAACCGTTTTCCTTTTACAGGGCCTTGAACTTGAAAAATTACGATTTTTTAAATGCTTGTAACTTCTAAACAAAAACGAATCGGACCCATGTTTATTAAAAAAAATATGTTTAAAATCAAGCAACCTACCATCTGTCAAAGTTTGTCATAGAGCTTGTAGAACACCCTGTATAAGCTGCTTTGAAAATGGAAAACGTGATTTTCATTTGTTTATAACTCATAAATTGCTCATTACAAACTTCAACTTTACAAACCATTCTTTTTTACTTTTCTCAAATAATCTGAAGATGTAATAATATAGAGGGTGTCCTATTTAAAATAACAAGGTTATATGACGTACAGCGATATTGGGCCACCTGTGTATCTGAAAATAATTTTACAAACTGCACTTTACCCTCCCATTTACAACACTTTTTGGTTCATTTCGATATCTTTAATGGTGTAGGTGTAATCGAGCTTTCCATCTTAGGAGACTCACCCTGTATTATATGGGGTGGGGCAAAAGTCTGGTAACGGTCTAATAAACTTCTAATTTTTGATTATTGGAAAAATCCAAAAGCACGTCAATTTTAAATTAATTTATTTTTTATTGCGGTAACATTTTTTATACAGAGTGTTTATCTATTTTTTTAATTGAATTTTCATATTATTTTATTTTCAATAAAATTGGCAAGTACAGTTGCTACAGTTACAGTAGTTTATGCCTTATAAACAAATGAAAATCACAATTTTCCATTTTGAGAGCAGTTTACATGAAGGTTCTTATCTTACTTTTTCATGTGGTATCCTAATGCGTGGATGAAATGTTAACACAGTGATGGAAAATATCAGATTTTTCATCAGGCTGTATATTTGCTGAACTGTTTAAATAAGATGTAAGTAGAATTAATATACTTAACCAGAAAAAAATTATGACATTAACATGTTAGGGAAATCCTATTCAGAATTATTTTTCTTGCATTTAACAAGATTGAGTCAGATCAAGAGAATTACACTCTGTAGTTGAAATTATCTAATTTAAAATAATTATTTTCTCTATGCAGTTTTTAATCCTGTTACTTAATTTTTACTTAACAACTTGTCATTTACATGACTTAAAAAAAATTCAAATCCTATAACGCCGGCTCCACACATTGGGGCCAATATTGTCGCCAATAACATTCACCCAATGTGTGGATCGGGAATTTAGTGTTGGCGGCAATGTTCGCGCCAACGTTGGAAGGTACCCGTTTTGTGTCGGTTTTTCGAAGACACATCAAAGAGATTTCTCCCAATGTTGGCGTTGCCGGCCACACATTGGTCGTTTAAAACGCCGCTTATCTTATCTTATTTATAATTATAATGTTAAGACTCGAAATTACAGAAAACAAGCGACAAGTATTTTTTTTAAGGATCCATAATAAAGAAAAATAATAATTAAGACTGCTAACTGGGGACCTAATATGAAATAATAATAATTACAGTCAACGTGCGTGTAAGGTTTAGAAATTATCGCGGAAATGATCTTCTAAAGTTATCTCATTTCTCAGTCGGCCTGTCTAGTGTGTAATAGGCATCTTGCCTTTCTATAAAATAATGGCGCCGCAGGAGGTATGGTCTAATGAAACCGTTCTAGAGTTTTTGGAGCTCTATCAAAAGCCGAACCAGTTTTATGGAACCCAATGGCTAAACCACATAAAAATAGAAATGCTATTGCTGATGCATGGCAACGTATCCAGATCAGTCTGGGTCTGAAACATGCAGTGGCCGATTTGAAAAAAAAAAAACGAGAATCTTTAATGACCACTTATAGGCTGTATAAAAATAAAATTAAAGACTCAACTCGTTCCGGAGCATCCAGAGACGAAATATATAAGACAACTTGGTTTGCTTACGAATTTATGGATAGTTTTCTTGGACCAGTTTATAACAAAATGAATACCTATTCAATAAACACAGAGCTAAGTAAAAAAAACAAATATTATTCTATTTATTAATTATTCATTTACTATTAGTAAACAGTTTTACATCTTCTTCTGCGCGGACGTTTTTTTTGTGTTTGCAATAAAATATTATAATAGGCAGTGCTTAGTACAGCAAACGCACCCGCGGCAACTTCTATATCCGACATGTTCACGTTGGCTCTACTTGGGAGTAACTGAGTTTGGCGCCAATCACTACCAATGTGAGGATGTTCTACAAAAATATCGCTAATCACGGGCCAACATTGGTGCCAACACTGGCCCCCATGTGTGGAGCCGGCCTAATGATATAATCACATGGCCCAACACTATAATTATGGTAAAAACAACTTTACTGTATGAAAGACTTCTTTTTCTGAGCCAAAAAGCTCATTGTGCACTAATAATGTATTATAAACTGCAGAAAACAATAAAATTAAGGAATCTCAAAGGTGAACAATTTCAAGTAAATTTAAGCAATTTATTTTATTTAAAACACAAGAAGTAAAAAATAAATAATCATACTTTATTAAACTATTGGTGACACTGAGGCTGGTAATCCTAGTAGTTCTCTAACCGAATCCCCATATTTTTCCAATAAGTACTCACTCTCGCCTGAAATGGAAACACATGATTACTTATTTTTGAACTAGACTGCTTAAACCTAGTCAAGGTTTAATTTTTTTAAACATTTTCAAAAAATGTTTTGATAAGATTTTAAAAATTGTTATTATTAAAAAATACAGGGTGATTCAGATTTTACCTACTTAACTCTAGGGAACGATAGAGAATCGAAAAATAATATGAGTTTGCTCCATGAACTATACTCGTGAAATGCTTCGTTAAGAAAATACAGGGTGTTAAAGTTTTAAGAAAAAATTGGTATTTTTGAAATATAAAAAAATTGGCTGATTGAAATAATTTGAAATTTTGACAGTAGTTGTGCTAATTGAAGTACATGATTTGATACTTCCGATGAAAAATTCTTCAATCCAGTGGCGGAGATCTGGGCTTGTTCTTACCTTTTTTCATAAATAATTTGTACGCCACTGACTTTAATGCAAATTTGCTATTTTTGTTAAATACCTCATGTTGTTTAGAGAAGAAAAGTCATCGTAAGTTTTTGTCCTAGGACGCACTGTTTCCGAGATACTTCACAATGTAGGAACCCACACGAGGTAAAATATAAAAATCAATGCTATTGAGCATTTCCAGAAGTTAATCATTTTTGTGATCGTTATTGAACCGTATTGCATTACAAATAGCTTGCATGAGTGCCAACATTGTGGAATATCTTGAAAACAGTGCGTTCTAGAACAAAAACGTAAGATGACTTTTCTCCTCTAAACAAAACAAGGTATCTACCATAAATAACCAATTTGCATTAAAGTCAGTGGCGTAGAAATTATTTAATAAAAAAGGTAACAACACACCCAGATCTCTGCCACCGGAGTGAAGAATTTTTCATCGGAAGTATCACATCATGTACTATGTACTTCAATTAGCACAACTACTGTTCAAAATTTCAAATTGTAGCATTGGCCGGAGTAACGTTGTAACTTACATTTTTACAGGAGGTGCAAAAAATGAACCTTGCAAGGTTATTGAAAGGATAGTTTTAATTTGGCGATTCTTAAAATATCATTTAAATATGGTTAAAGGGAAATCATACAAAACTTATCGTTTTGGTGGAAGCATTCTGCTTATTTAAACCTACCGAAGTGAAAAAATCACTCCAAAAAATTATGTAAGTTACAACGTTACTCCGGTCAAGGCTCCAATTATTTCAATCAGCCAATTTTTTTATATTTCAAAAATACGAATTTTTTCTTAAAACTTTAACACCCTGTATTTTCTTAACGAAGCATTTCACGAATATAGTTCATGAAGCAAACTCATATTATTTTTCGATTCTCTATCGTTCCCTAGAGTTAAGTAGGTAAAACCTGAATCACCCTGTATACATCCGCGGTTCCTACAGTTTCACTATGGCACCTATATAGGGGTGGAGTATTCATTTGCTTTGCAAATGAAAGATAAACGAACAAAAGGGCATCAAATTTCGGTCTTCCTGAGTGCGGGCCTGTTTAGAACAGCGAAAATCACATAATAAACATGGGCCAGACTGTCGAGTGGTCGGAATAAACATTAAGCGGCCGGAAACTCATAATTTCAACACCGCAGGGCCGGTCTAACATACGAACCGCATGACCATAATCATACAATGTCACGTATTTTGGAATATAAATGCAAAATAAATGGAAAATTCAGTATAAAAACCGTGCTACTGTTAATCTCGAAGATATTCCTTGCCCTGAAAGTGAAGAAAAAAATAGAAATTCGACTGTAGTGTCAAAGAGGCCTTAGTTGTGACCTTAATATTAGTTTGCAATGGCTGTTTTTAGCTTCTTACCCACCCAGCACCCCTATTTCGCTCCTCAGTCCCGAAAAAATTGATGAAACTTAGGAGCCGCGGATGTATATGTATAATTACCAAAAAAATATATAAATACACTCTGATTGTCCCCTGTAATAACCAGGTTCTACATCATAGGTAAATGGTTAAAATTGAACTAATATTTAAATATTTTGAGTTAATGACAGTCTATCTGACATTCAAAATGCACAAAGCATACGAACAAGAACAAATTTTGATAAAAATAAAAGAGTCAAATGCTGTAATATTAAAATGCTTTAGTTAGAAATAATATTAAAAGATTTTGACTCAATGACAGTTGTTTCTCATTCAAAATGTACGAAGTATCATGGACAAGCAGAAAAAAAATGGAGTTAAAGGCAATAATAGATGGCATAAAAAACAAAAAAAAAACAAAACAAATCTTGTCACAATATTGCCAGACTAAAATTATTATTCCTCCTTACTGAGACTCTTAATATTGTTTGGGACAAAAATTTCAAAACTGTTAAAATTGATTACATTTTTTAAATCGTATTTCCTGACGATAAATTCCAAAAACAAGTATTGTAAGACGACGCCGAGGACAATGTACCTACTGAGGAATTTTTTACATTTAAATAAATTAAAAAAAAGTACTTAGAAAAACTGATAATGATTAATGACATGACCGCCATTTTACGAACTTTAAGGAACACCACTGCCTTTCAAGGTAAAAACTTGCATAGAAGATAAAAAATTAACATACTATTGTAACCAATGTTCCTGTAACCATGAAAAAACTGAAATCCTCATATACCATGGTCTTCAGTTATGGTCACATTATGTGTAAGGTTTATTCAAAACAACAAAAATTAAATTAAAATTATTGTTGATTCTGTTTAAAACCAAAAAGATGCTTTCTTAAAATGGGAGTTGAACTTTTTAGAAAAAATAAATAATTTAAAATCCCTCTACAGAAAAAAAACAACTTCAATTTAAAAAAAAAGTTTGATTTTTTTACACTAACCTTGGTTCAATAATGTGCTTATCGCTTCTGAATATTTATCTGCACTTGGAATATCTTTGCTTTCTTTCCCAAATAGTGTTTCGATACTTTTTTTTGAAGCACTCTGAGTCCAATCGTAGAACTCCATGTCGGCATCTGACTTCATTGCTTCCCAAGGTTCCACTTTCTGAAAATTTAAAATTTTTGTAAAAATAGTGTAAATAATAGTAAATAATCATGATTTACATTCTTTTGACTTTTGTTTTAAGTTATAAGCAATGAAATAACAGTTCCAGTAATAATGATCATAGTAATCTAATGCAAAAGTTAACAATCCAGTAAAAAAGTAACTAAAGCAAATAAAGTACCTAATCAATGTTTTTACCAAATAGTAAACAGTGATTAATATTTGTTTGGCCACTTGAAATCTGAGCTACATCAAATCAAACAACCATAATCAATCAAAATGCAGTAATCCTTGAAGGAAATTAAAAAAAACCCTGCTCCTCTGGATATCTTTTGAACAACTAAAGATATCAGAACTTTCATATATCTATAAGTTTGTCAGGTATGGGATTCCTGGATTTCGATTTGTATTAATATTTTGTGTAATTGTCAAAATTCTGTGTTTTTCCACTTCATTGCTCACGCCTGTGACTAAATTTGTCAAAAACATGACATCTATACACCGTTCACTTATTATAAAAGAATTGGGTTATGGTGTAGGGCAGCGGTTCCTAACCTTTTTCAGCCGCGGACCCCCAAGGAAATCAAGCATAATGCCAAGGACCCCTGAGTGAAAAAAAGGTGCAATTTTCGGACACAATATTATATTTTAGTATTCCTTCATTAAATTAAAAAACAAAAACATAAACTTTTTCGTAGAAAAACATTAATGAGAAGGTTGGTTCGTAGGTAATTTATTTATTTTTGTTAATGCTCTAAGTTAAGTAAGATAGATGCGTATGGGACCGCGGACCCCCAAACATATGCTCGCGGACCCCCAGGGGTCCGCGGACCACAGGTTAGGAACCGCTGGTGTAGGGTGATAGAAATCACTGGGTATAACCGCTGTCAATCATTGGCTGGAGTTTGGTTATGTCTCTTTTTTATGAGGTTGAAGTTTTATGGCAAGGAACAGGACATAGTTGCCAGATGGATTTTTGATATTTTTGGTATTCTTCTTATTATATTTATATTTACATCTTTGGGGGCTTTTTATTTTGAAACATCTTGTCACATATTGCAATCTTTAACTAGAACGCAATGTCGCTGGATCTAAGATCTTAAAATCTTAAGCTTTTCATAAGAGTTTGAGAAAAAGGTTATCATGTAATTTTGCCAAGTTATAGGAAAATACACAAAAATGTACTTTTTGAATATAAAATAAAAAACTTGAATCAATTATATTAATTTACTTTTAATAAATACATTGCAGGTAATTAAAATATATCGGTGCGTTTATTAAAATATTAAAATATAGGTACGTAAATGAAAAATATTTTTCGTCAATTCGTCGGTTATTCGGTATCGTAGTACTGTGTCAGAAACCAGCCAAAGATTCTAGACTTGAGAATGTTTTACACAAGATACTTTTCAGTTTTGGCTTCTGGCCCAAAATTATCCCCCATTATCAATAACCGCTACTGCATCCTGCTTAGAATCAGAATCATCTTCAGTGCTCTGATTTTAATAAGATTTTCACCATGTCCATTTGTTTCGTCCAGTCCTCCGAAATAAGTTTTTCACAATGATTATATTTATTTTGTCACATATCAGGTGTACTTACATTTTGAAAGCTCTTCAAGACATACATTCTTTACTTTATCCTTAGAGGGAAGCTGCTAATTTACGTGCTTGTATAGTGAAGTTTGCAATACCCCCATGATTTCGATTGGGTTTGTATTGGAAATAGATTATTGCAAATCTTTCGGAAACACAATATTTTCATAATTCGTGACTGTTTTAGGCGGGCTGCCCAAAGGTGTAATTTCACATTTGACCTGTCTAATAATACTTGCTAATGCACGGTCTGACTACTATCAGGGACCGCATACTAGCAATTTAGCAAATACACATAATATTTTACTTAATACTTACATCCCAAATATATTTTACCTTCGCAGAGAATGACATAAATGTTTGCTCAAGTTTGAACTTTCTGAATTTTAATCATTGAAATGCTTTCCTAATGCGGATTTATCCATCTAAAGATATTATTTTCGTCATTTTGCTCTTTCGAAATTTAAAATGTCAAAAATTTAATAATTTTATTTGTCAGTTTGAAAAAAATTGACCAGAGTAAAAAATTACCTATCCTAGATACCCCTTCTTCTAAAACTTCAATTAGACAACAAGGCTGTTAATCAGCTGAGAAAATTTGAGTGATTTGACAAATGTTAGTGTTTACTTAACCTTTAATATCTCGATCAGCTGATATTGTCAATCGAGATCTAGGGAGTTTTCATTTTTGCAAACCTAAAAACAAAAGTTCATGGCCGCCTAGTTCTTTTTTAATATGTGAACGGTGTATAGCTGTTCAAACATCTCCATGTCAAATTAACGTCCAGGAGAGAACGCGCTACCCAACAGTAAGCGTCAGTGTCGGTAATACAGGTACTCTAACCTACCCACAGGAGATAACAAACGTACGGTATCGATGAGTGACGTGACGTAAGAAACAAGACTTACCAGGAGAAAATGAACTTAAAAAATGTCATCAGTGGTGAAATTAAAATAAATCCATTTGAAATGTCTCTGCTGCTAGTTTCTTAATGCTGGTGAACTATTTAAAAAAAAATAACACAACGTAGGAGATGATTGCGCAGACGACTCAATAATAGAGAAACATTTGATTGATAATTTTGTGATCTATAAATTTAACAAAAAATATTTAAAATATCAAACTAGATCTTGACATTCCTAACAGATCAATCTTAAAGCAAATTAATAACATCTACAGGATAACAGAATAATTTTCAAACAAAAATTACCCCCAAAAAAGAGTAGGTACATATTTTCAATATATTGGAGACAAATCTTGAAGACGTCAGAAATATTAGTAGGTACAACAATAAACATGGCACAACGCTTTATACATATAAATTACATACTGTCCCATTTTTATTTGAAGGCAATAAGCTAGACGTGAACTGCACATCTTGCCAGCTTTAACTGTTCTATTTTATCAGGCTAAAAATTACATCAGTGGTGTGGTGCACTTAGTACTAAAAATTTTAAATGATAAGTAGGTATTTCAAATAAATACGATACGAGTTAACCAGCACCACCATTGAGTGTTTACATGTTTGATGATCGGCGGAGATACTCCTATCAGCCTTATCTGGTTGGTTGTTTTTTTAATGTGGACACTGACTAACATTGATGATATTGGACGACAGATATTTATGGAGTCTGAAGAGGTAACTATAGCATATCTGGGCACTAAGAAATTCTCGCCTTCGTGTAAAATTTATACTATATGTACTTTCTTCTTTAATTTCTATGAATTAAAAATACAAAAGAGGTTTGGAAAATGTCAAATAAACAACTTTAATACCTACATTTCTTAAACGAGTAAAATTAATCTTCTCTTCTATTACTACTTACAGTAGACTCTTGATTATCGGGGATGGTCTGGAAAATAGGCCTTCTGAACTTGACACAAGTGACAAGTTTTTCAAAAGCTACAAAAATCAGTCATTTGTAGCCTAATATAGGAGGAAATTTGAAGAAAAAAAACTAAAAAAGATTTCAAAAGAACACAAAGTACATAAAACTTATTACCCTTATCTCTACATAACAAAAATAGACTGAAGCCCGATGATCACTTCTGAAGTGTTGTTACCATTTTAAGATTATGTACTGAGATCTGTGATCCAGTTTAAAAGCACCCAGATAATCATGAGCCTAATGTATTTATATTGTCTTAGTATTGAACTTGAGAAGGCAAAAATGATGCAAAAACTTACCCATGCTTCATGGTACAATGCCGTTACCAAATACATAGCATAATCGTGATTTTGCTTCTTAGTGGGGCACCTATCAGTTACAATTGTCACCAGATCAGTTTCTTCACTATATCTATCCCCCACTAATCGAAGAAATTTATCTTTAGCATGTTTATCTAACTCGAGTGACGACAATTTAAGCCTAATAGTAACTATTCGTGCTAAGGGGTCCCTTATCGAGGGTGACGAGTGACAGTAGTCACTGGTGATAATTTCTAACGGGAACATTTTCTCGCATTTTTCATCAGTATCCAAGGCTTTCGGCCAAGGTGTGCAGAACTTTTTTATCGCCTCGCATTGTCGTTTGATCACGGGTGGGGTCAGATGGAGAAAGTTCGGTATTTTCATTAGCTCCGCATTGGCGAATTTATCCGGCGGAGCGCCTTTTTCTGCGTATCCTTGCCTCACAGGTAAAGGGACAGTTGCCGGATGAAACGATCTTGGTCCAGGCCAAACACTGCCCCAGTCCTGGTCAACTGGCATCTGTTGGTATCTGCAATTACCGAGCATCGTTGAAAAATGGTGTCAGTTGTACGTTTATGCTTACCGACCTTGGTTGAAGAACTTTCTGCTGAAATGGTCTTCTTTTTGAAGCTTCCCGAGTCCTCACTGTCTTTAAATTCAACGCTTTGAATTCATCTGAAATATATTTTTTTATGAATTTATCCTAAAGGTAAAAATACGTAGGTAGGTAATTAGAATTATTATTTACCATCTCGAAGGGATGTTGCAGTTGAACAGTAAGCTACACATTTCTCCACTGGTTTTTTCAAAACTTTTGAATTCATTGATAATTTGAGCATTTTTATTTGTTTTTTTTTTATTTTACTCTCGGAATTTATTTCTTTATTACGTATTTTATTGAAGTAATTACTTAATATTTATTCACTTTTGTTGGAATTGAAATGTAATAAAAATTATTTCACAAAATCGAAAAGAAATAATAAAAATAACGGAGGCTGATGGCTGATTCCTGATTCTTGATTTTAGGTTATATTCTAATAGTTCTAATACTGTCATTTCTGTCATCTATTCACATTCGACATTGACTTGAACCAAGAATGGGTGCGTTCACAATAATAACACGCCAGGTTGGTTTGGTGTAAGACAGCCGGGCGTCTTTGAATTTCTGGTGTATTATTTTAAAATGGCTCTCAGAAGTTTCAAAGTTTCAAACAGTTTGTAGGTACCTAACAGTTTAGGTAATATTCAAAAATAAAAAAATAAAAATAATACTAAAAATTATCTTTTAAACTTAAAATGTTTCATTCATATAATTTCTTGGGATGAAAGTTGTCTACAGTGTGTTCACACGTGGATTATGAATCTTTAGTCTTTACCCAATTTTATTCTGAACAGTTTGGGACTCAAAATGTTGACATTTGTTGTCAGTTATCGTGACTTAATAATTGAAATTTGCAACCGTGCAACCATCAAATGCTTATTTATTTGGAACCATTGCCGTTAGCCCCGCCCACTGACGTCTATTTACATTTATATCACAAAGATAATAGATATATTACAAAGGGGTATTCACGAGGTATAGCACACGTAAATTATAGTTTTACGAAATCATCACTTCGTACTTCAGATAACCAATCAGTCCAATTCAGAAACCAACCCATAATAAGCTACTAAATCGCGGTTTGACGTTGCTATTACCACTATTATTACTGCCGAGTTGCATGTATATAGCTGTCACCTGACTGACGTCACAATTGCTGCGCAACGTTTTGGTTTGGTTTTGGTATTTGAGAAACTCACCCTATCCTATACGTCAAACTTATGAAATTGATAAATGACATTAATGAGTTTTTTGATAAAGATTTGATTTCGTTTGATTGTCAGGATGTCAGGTTTTCACTTTGAAAATGTCATTTGGGTGAAACTGGAAAGCGAAAATTAAAAAATAAAATTTCCAACAACCAACCAACCCAACAACTTATTGTTTTACTAGTATTATTAGGGAACGTAACAAATATTTAATTTAATTAACAGTCTTGAAACTAAAATATGATCAAACTGTTTTCATTAAAACAACAAAAGAAAGATGGGGAGTCGTCTCCAAGAACGGGAAATCAAAAGAAAGCCTCAGCTGCCCAACTTAGGATAACAAAAGGTATTATTAATTATAAATTCAGTAGGTACTTTTACCTACCTACTCAAAAGATTTTCTCTTGGTGAAAGTTTATTTTCTGATAAAATTGAATGTGTTGTTGCAGACATCAACGAACTGAATCTACCAAAAACATGTACAACAGAGTTCCCTGATCCGGACGATTTACTCTCCTTTAAACTTGTTATTTCTCCAGATGAGGTAAAAGTGTGTTCATTTATGTTCTATGAATTTGTGCTAACCAAGATTAACTTTCAGGGATTTTATAAAAACGGTCGTTTTGTATTCAGTTTTAAAGTCGGGCCAAATTATCCACACGAACCTCCCAAAGTTAAATGTGAAACGCAGGTGTATCATCCAAACATAGACTTGCAAGGAAATGTGTGTCTTAATATATTGAGAGAAGATTGGAAGCCCGTCCTGACTATAAACAGCATAGTCTACGGCTTACAGTATCTCTTCTTAGAGCCCAACCCCGAAGATCCGCTGAACCGGGAAGCTGCAGAAGTCCTAACAAACAATCGAAGGCTTTTCGAACAAAACGTTCAGAAAGCAATGAGAGGCGGGTATATTGGCGGCACGTACTTTGAACGTTGCCTCAAGTGATCGGAAATTTCTTGCTTTACCTCTATTCCCGATTGGAGAGATTAAGCGCTGTCAACAAACGAGACATTCACAATCATATTTTTGTTATCCAATTTTTGTTGTAGCTACTGTTGCTGGAAGGTCGTAAAACCATTAGAGGTATCCATCGATTTTCAGGCATGTTTTAAGGAACAGGTGTCTCCTATGTAACATGGTGGACAAAACATTTACGAACATCTCTGAAAATTCAAAGGTACTTTGAATTGTTTTTCATGATCTCTCTTCAAATCTGAACGCATTGGAATGTCAGCAATATTTCCTTATTTATTCATTCTTTTATATAACATAAATTAAGAAATAAATTTTGGGTATTCGACCCATTTCACTATGTGCATAATGAATTACAAAATGTTTAAGACGTGGTTTTGTTGTCACCTGCAAAATTAATTAAAGAATAAATTACTGTAATTAGGCAGAGTAATTCTACTGTAAGTTGTGTATGTTTGTTCATTATAATATTACTTACTTTTAAATGGATCATTGTTAGATTACTTTTCTAAATAAACAATTAAAATTTCATAATAATAATCGATAAAGTACTCATCAGTGAGTCGGGCCCAAGTTACTTTTATTAACTAAAGTTGTCATCTGTAAATTAAATGTTCAGACCTAGGAGATTAATATAGGTGGTAGTAAGGGGTCTGCAAGAGTTAGGTACTGTTTTTGTTTAATACATTGAATCAATTAATTATGAAAATTAAAATGATCTTCAGATTACATTTTAATGGTCTGAAGATTACAGTTTGTCTCTTTTGTCAATTGCGTCTAACTATTTATCAAATTAGTTTCCCATTTATTAAAGGCTAGTGAGATTTTTCAATTTAAAATCCTCTTGTCAAATTAATAGTTCTTTATTATACAAGGGAAAAAAGCGATAGATTTCAGCTCAAGATGTGCAGAGGGGACAAACACATCAAGAGCTAAAATCGCACTTTTTTCTTGTGTATAATATACCTACAATTTTTTTCTGCGAGAAGAAAACACCGGTCCTAGAAGATCAAGAAACATAATTAGATAACTGAAAATAATATCTGAACGGTCATCTCGACCATTTCGGGGAAAAAGTACTCATTTCTTTCCCTGCTAATTTATTTTTTCCCTGAAAAAGGAGTTCAAATAAAGAGGCATTTTTATACCTGCTAAAGAGGATAAAATGACTATGTATTTGTCAAATTAAATGCTTTTCCATTGTTTATTGTTAATTAGCTGTCGGAAAATTCAAAATATAACCCCAGAGTTATATTTTGAAGTTTGAAGAATACAGAATAGAGGGAAATGATTGATGATGAAGACTATAGTTTGTTATTTGAAAAAATAAAGTCATTTCGTCGGCCTAATATGAAAATGACCTAAGTCCATTTATCACCAAAATGAGATTTTAATATCATTTGGAAGAGAATGGCCTAACTCATTCTAACTAATTGTTTAAGTTCGATTTTCCACTCATAGATGGCATTAAATTGTTCTAAGAAAGTGGCCCAAATCCTAAGTTGTCTTTATTAAAGCGCAATAAGATGTTTTTTACTCCTGTGAAATTTGTAAAATGTGACTTCGGCCATTTTCAGATTAGGCCGACGATTTGACATACTGAGAAAAGAGGAAAACCAAACAGGAGAGCCTATAATAATAATTAATTATACTAAGCCACATTCATGTTGTTGACTAAATAAGATAATTATAATAAGGGTAAATAAGTATGCATTTAATGACCAATGATGGATACACGTTCTAGAAGGTACCTATACTCAATTATAACATTTAGGTTGAGTTTGAGAGATTTTGTTATTGTAAATTTATTTATTTACATTTAAATTTTAACATTAAACATTTATTAGATTCTTTGCCAGCAGGACATAAACAGAAAATACACAAACCCGGTAAGCATTTAAAGGTGACAATGAAGATTTTTATTTCATAACAAATAGATTTGTTTAGTTTCATAATCTTCGTTTAGAATTATAGAGATTATTAAGTGCTCATCTCGGTTCCCCCTCATCTCTAATGTATCAATTCATCCTCATAGTGGTGGACTATATATTCAAGGGGTAATTGCCTCCGTGCCCAATAATTCTTAGGGGTACTCGTTATGCATTACGGTTAATTTTTGTACAATTTCGAAAATCAGACTTTGCAGTGAAAAATTTAATTTCTGAACAGTAGTAATGCATTTAAATAGCACTTTGTAATTTTTCTGAACATTTTCTTTCACTGAAAGCTATTTTCATAATATTTGCATATGTTTTACCTGAAACTGAACTTTCGGTCACTGCTGAATTTAAATGTATACCTTACCCAAATACGTTAAAATATTAATACCGGACACTCCTATACCTATAGCATTGCAACAGGTTGCGTCCACTTTAGCAGCGCCACCAAGCATGAACTGGGGCCACTAAAAATTAAATTTGGTGAAACATAGCGGGAGTTTTAAATATCAACGCTGAATAGAAAAGCCCTTAAAATTAATTAGACGGAATAGACGGAGGAAATTGGGACGAAGAATTATAATACAACAATAAACAACAAAGTTTTCAATATGTTTATTATATTAACAATAATTAACTACTATTACACACAATATTATTAATATCTTTAGGTATGAATATTTCAAAAAGATTGAATCGCTATATATACCTAAGTGTAAGCCTTTTATTTGCCGCAATTCCAATAATGTGCTTCCTTGCAGTTTTAAAGGTCTATTATTTGCTGGATTAACAAAATTTTCCTCTTTGAAATGATCAGTAGGTACAAAATAATATGGTGAGAAATCGGCTTCGACACTCCACACTTTTTCAAAATTTCGTCATTCATCGATGTTATTATAACCTATTTCTTGTTCCTATTTCCATCAGCATAGTTATAAAATATTAATAAGTTTGTTTACGCGGCTTCTAAAGTTAACTTTATACATAATTCTTTATTCCTGCTTGGAACACCGTGGAAAGATCTGGACATGCTTAACAATCCATAATGCAACCGCACACAGCACACAGCACATATTTTCCAGACATTATCATTATGTTCACTTTAATACAGCGGTACATTATAAATGCTTATTTAACTGCGTACGCAACAAAATTATCCGCTGATATAATGCTTTGAGAGTAACTTTAAATTGAAATTATACTTGAAACTAAAACGTTCAATTACTAATGACAAATTATTAATAATAATTAATTATCATTGACTGCAGCTGTCAAAAACCGTGAAAAGTTACCTAACTTTGAATTTAAAAACAGCTTATAGTGGCCCCAGTTCCTGCATGAGGGCGCTGTAAAAATGGACGGAGGTTTTGAGAGGAAGTGTCCGGTATTATATTTTAAGGTATTTGCCTTACCTATACAAACTGTCAAAACTGAAAACTAACATTGTTTTGCTTAGGTAATTTAAATAGACACCGACAGTGATGACGTCAGTGGGCGGGGCCAACGGCCAGGGTTCCATACAAACAAACGTTGTTTACAGGTTTGATGTTTACAGGTTTGCCAGCTCTGATGGAAGTTGTCTCGTCAAACATCAACGCTCTTAATGAGGTGTCTCATTAGTAGAACTTCAAAAGTGCTGCAAATGTGATGGCATTTTATACCCTTAGGACAACAACTATTATACTTTTCCCAATGAGATAATCATCCTTCAATTCAATCTGTAAATTAAAAAAACAATTATTAACCCAATGCCACTACCGGCTGTTCCACGAATTTTTTTTTAGTTCCGCCTCGAACTCCATTCTCTCAACATGGCCAGGTTCCACAGCATTTTCACCTTTGGAAAATGCTTTGGTTTCTTCGTAAAACAAAAACTGAGGATAAACTTGGAATTTTACGGGAACACCCAAATCAAACCACTCAATCAATAAATAAATACTGACAGATGTACCAAATACGCTAAAATATTAATACCGGACACTCCTATACCTATAGCATTGCAACAGGTTGCGTCCACTTTAGCAGCGCCACCAAGCATGAACTGGGACCACTAAAAATTAAATTTGGTGAAACATAGCGGGAGTTTTAAATATCAACGCTGAATAGAAAAGCCCTTAAAATTAATTAGACGGAATAGACAGAGGAAATTGGGACGAAGAATTATAATACAACAATAAACAACAAAGTTTTCAATATGTTTATTATATTAACAATAATTAACTACTATTACACACAATATTATTAATATCTTTAGGTGGGTATATTTCAAAAAGATTGAATCGCTATATATCTAAGTGTAAACCTTTTATTTGCCGCAATTCCAATAATGTGCTTCCTTGCAGTTTTAAAGGTCTATTATTTGCTGGATTAACAAAATTTTCCTCTTTGAAAAATGATCAGTAGGTACAAAATAATATGGTGAGAAATCGGCTTCGACACTCCACACTTTTTCAAAATTTCGTCATTCATCGATGTTATTATAACCTATTTCTTGTTCCTATTTCCATCAGCATAGTTATAAAATATTAATAAGTTTATTTACGCGGCTTCTAAAGTTAACTTTATACATAATTCTTTATTCCTGCTTGGAACACCGTGGAAAGATCTGGACATGCTTAACAATCCATAGTTGGAGCAACCGCACACAGCACACAGCACATATTTTCAAGACATTATGTTCACTTTAATACATTATAAATGCCTATTTAACTGCGTACGCAACAAAATTATCCGCTGATATAATGCTTTGAGAGTAACTTTAAATTGAAATTATACTTGAAACTAAAACGTTCAATTACTTACATACACACATACGTTACAAATTATTAATAATAATTAATTATCAGTGACTGCAGCTGTCAAAAACCGTGAAAAGTTACCTAACTTTGAATTTAAAAACAGCTTTAGTGGTCCCAGTTTCTGCATGAGGGCGCTGTAAAAATGGACGGAGGTTTTGAGAGGAAGTGTCCGGTATTAATATTTTAAGGTATTTGGATGCACTATAAACTATAACTAAAGTAACTGAACTGCCTAATTTTTACTAAACTATAATATTCAGTATTCATTCACTAATGGCATCATTGGCATTACTAATGACTTCAGTAATGGCTTCACTAATCACTTCGATGTCAATGGCGATGGCAACTGGCGGTGGCGGGGGTAAAACATATCACGTCAAACTTCAGGAAAAAACACGACAACTGACAACAATGACCACGTGAAGGGTTTGTTTGTATGGAACCAGAACCGCTTAGCCCCGCCCTGTGACGTCATACTGACGGCGTCTATACCTTCAAAATGAGCCTAATCCATTTGGAAGTTGATAGGGACTGCCAATGTCATCTTTGACAATTGACGCATCGTGCAGTTTTACATCAAAAGTAGTAAGATTCATGTTATTGAAATTACCAGTTATTTGGCTTCGAGAACTAGCTCATTTAGCCAGACACAAATTTTACATTTATAAATAATTGAATTAACGAGTACAAATAGCCATGTCTAGCTGGGATTGACAGCGTCAACGGCTCAACAGTCAGCGAGCTAAACCGCCGCGCTATCGCCTGCTTAATAACCAGATTTCCATCTCATTCGGCGAAGAATTGAAAGGGGAAAGGACTCAAAAAAAGTCCTCACTGACAATCAGATTGTCAAATTAGCATGATTTTTTGTAGACAATAATAATTATTAGATAAATACCTTCAAAATCTCACACGGCCACCATTCCATTTAAAATTATGAAGTTGACAGGGACTGCAACGTTTTACAATGGACGCATCAGTTTTATGTCAAAAAATAGTAAGATTCATGTTATTGAAATTATCAGAGAAATAACAAGAGTTCCATCTTATCGGCTAAGAATTGAAAGGGGGGGGGGGGAGGGACTATGACAAACCTCCCCACTGACAAACACACTGTCAAAATTGTAAATTAACAATTTTTAACACGTCAGTTTTACTTCAAAGAGAAGTAAAATTTATTTTTGAATTTTATATTTTAATTTAGATTTTGCACCAAAGTTCCCCCATTTTGCTCAGAATTTAGGAGGGGGGGACTATAAAGGACCTATCTGTCACAGTATGTATCACTGTATATACGAGCAGTTAAATGGCAGACTTCTAAAAAAATATTTCTTCTTTATGTGTTGCTCGTCAAGATATTCAGTCGAAATTTTGCACAAATTTTTTTCTCATGACGACACACTTTTTGCTAGATTTTGTTCACGAGAATCGAATTGCGAGCATAGGGAATGGGGGTTGAAGAACACGTTAACCCCCCCCAACTTGTTCCTGCGTATGCCTCTGGTACGAAGGTATTGTTTTTTTTTTTTTACAACAAACATTCATTTCTATTATTTTTTCACTCTTGTAAAATTTTGATACAGGGCTTGAGATTATTGCATCTATTTGACTATGTCTGAGTCATTGATCAACTCAATATTTAAGTCTTCTTGTTCTATAACTAGGCATTATTAAAAACTTGTTTAACCAAAACAAGAGTTTTAGCCAAAATTACAGTTTATAGAAAAAAATATTTTGTTCTAAAACATTGAATTTCTCAAAGAAAGTCAAATAAGTTGCATACCTCTTAAACCAAGCCCTGCATAAAACTTTTACAAGAGTGAAAAAATAATAGAAATGAATGCTTGATATAAAAAAATTGCTTCGAACCAGAGGCGTACTCAGGAAAAACTTGGAGGGTCACGTGTTCTCCATCTCCCTGGTTCGATTCTCTGCGAACAAAATCTAGCCAAAAAGTGGGTTGTCATGAGAAAGAAATTTGTGCAAAAATTTTAACTGAATATCTTGAAAAGCATCGGAGATATTAATAAAAAGTTTCTTTTAAAAATTGACTTTGACACCTTGTATCTTGAAAAGGGGTCTGTATGAAAAATGACATGAGAAAAGTTCTGTTATTTTTGGCCAAATAATGTGTGGCCAAGAGCTCGACCTACTAATTTCTGACAGCCTGCATTTTTATTGAACACCTTCAAGCTTTGGGGGTGATACTTTTGATTATTAATCATTTTTACAGAACATCAATTTTTTCCAGGGATGGCACAGATTTACTTTTCTGTATGAGTGAATGGACTATAATAGTTCTGGAAAATTTGACAAAATGTTGGGAACTGTTTAAAAAAACATTGTTACTTTATGAAAAAATTCCCTTGTTGATATTTTTTCTCAATGGATCATTTGCTATTTTAGTCCTGAGCTTGCCTTCAGACCTTATAAAATGTTGACATGTCCAGTGCACTCACTGACAGTAAGACTTGTTTTTGAAAACCACTTTTTTCTGCTCAGAAAACCTGTAAGAACTGGATAATTTTTTACAAGCTGTATATTTTTATTAATTTTGTTTTATGCAATTTTCTGAATAGAAATAAATATTGATGATTCTTCCAAAGGTACATTTTCACACACACTATCACGTTTTTCGATAAATTTTTTCTGGATGAAACCTTTTTCTGAATCGAGTAGTGGGGCTTTTGATGAATTTTTATCACTATACATATTAATACAATTGTTGCATCTTTCATCTATTCTGTTTCTCCATTCCCTAAACTCTCAACTACTTGAACAACTAAATAATTATTAAATCTGTCTAAAAATGCACAGAGGCTCTTTTTACATTTAAATATATTCCAGGTGCAAGGTTTAAGATTAGAGGAAAACACAAGGAAAATTAAAATCTAGCTGTGGTCATTGTTTTACAAGAATCCATCTACATACTTCAAAATTACAAGTAAGTAAAATAAGTATTACAAGAATGAAAAGAGAATATTAGAACACAGATATTGAGACATACAATTTGTTACTGAATATATTCTAATAAAAAGGCACTTAAATTAAAACCGTTATTAACTGTACAAACAATCACTTTACTGGTCGGCGTAGACAGTCAATTTAAGATCAGTCACATAGGGTAAGAGTAAACACAAGAAAATAATTCATGATCCAAGAGAAGCGTTTCCAAAATTAAATGAAGTGGGAACTGCTTGTTGGGTAAATACGTAACCTGAAACAACTCGAAAATATCACCATCAAATTCTCCAATAAAACAAAACTAACTCACCTCCTTGCTGTTCAATTTTTTTACTTTCCCTAGCTGCACGTTTCTGGTCTGCTAAAACACTGATTTCCATAAGGGACTTCTTCTGCTGTTCAGTTAAACTGCCGGTCAGCGCGTTGTACCAATTTCTATCACGGGCCTCAATTTCTGAAAGAAAAAAATATCATGCTAAAATTAAAGCCACTATTTTATTATTATCTGAGAAGATCAAAATATTATTCTGTCGATACTATGATTTTTAAAATAATAACAAAAGAAAACTCACGTGACATAATATCTTTGAATATGATGTATTCGTCTATATCACAGTTTTCTTTGTCCAATGGAGTGGTATAAGCTTCGAGGACTGTTTCTTCGTTAGGTTCGTAGTCCAAATCGCCAGAATCCGATGCATCCTCAACTTCATTAATCGTCGCTGTTATGGGAACACCGGCAGCAATACCCGAGTTTACAGCCTGTCTACTTAAACTTTCCAAATACTCTTGACCATGATCGTCAATTTCATCTTCGTCTGAACTCAGCACTTCTGTAAGGAAAGCAATAAAATTATTGAGACTGCAAAAGAGTAAAATCTCGCTTAAAATTAAAAAATGCACAGATTAGATGTTCGATGTTCATCAATAAACAAAGAGAACTTATCTGCTTGCATATGGGAAGTGTTAACAAAAATAGTAAAATGGCTTTAGAATTACCCTTGCTCTTAAAGAACACAATGTTATTTGGTTGTTTAGCACTATGAAAAGTACAATGCTTCAGTTCAAGTGTAAAAAATCTTCAAGATTCAAATCCTCTAAAAATTAATCCTCATTAGAAAATGTTCTTTTGTGTATAAATCGACTCTTCTAATTTTTCTGGCTCAAATATGAACTAAATAAAGTCCTATCTATGGTCTGAAATCAAACCTCAAACTCAAAGCGTTGGCCACAATTGAGTGACAAGTGACTATTAGTACAATTTGCGAGTGTAGAAGAGAAGAGTTGCGTCAAGTGCTGAATGAAAGACTTATGACAAAACAGAAGTGGTTATTGGTTAATAATTTGGAAGTTATGAATTAAGTCGATTATAAAACACCATTGCTACATCCATATCTACTGTAGAGTTAAGTTGACCACTAAATCCATTGCCATTTCATTTTCTTGAATTTTCAGGGGAGTGACATGTGAGAGACCTAACCTAATGCCTTGTCTACTAAACACCAAGTCCAATCAGTTATGGGTTATCTCTAGAAAAAAAAAGTTTTGAATTTTATAATTACCATAATTCAACACCCGAATTTACCAGTCTACGAACACGTTTCTTGCATACCATGGATTTAAATGGACGAATTAGCTCCAAGGCCCGAAACTATTTTAAGTTATGTATCATAAATAAAGTGAGTTTCATAACAGTATGTACTAAATAAAATAGGGCGAAAGTAAGATCAGCCTCTATATACAGGGTGATTTTTACATGCTCAACCACAAACTTCAACAGACAAGAAAGCTCAATAATAATTCTTACACGATTGATGACTCTACTCCAAAACCTTTAAAATCTTATATCTAATGTAAATACCTTCAATATCTCCGTCCGAACTTTCACTTTCCTCATCCTCGGCCTGTTCCTGAGCTTTGGTCGCATAAGCCCTCTTCAGCCCGTCAAAGAGCAGTATCAGGGCCGGTATGACCGCATGGGCCACCTCCCCGACAGCCGGCGGCTTGTTCGGCATACTGATCAACGTGCATAATCCTATCACACACAACTTCCTGTCGTGGATGCCCAGGAAGCAGTCGGCATCGTGCAGCCACTGCTTGACAAAGTGTGTCGTAAAATCAGGCATCTTCTCCAGCACGCCGAAAAGCATTGGTGGACTGTAGTATAGGGCGGCTATCAGCACCTGCAGGCACATCGTGCGCAGCTCGCTCGTCTTGACCTCTCTCAGCAATCGGCTGGCGGCCAGTTCCACCAGCATGGGAGCCGCGCCATCTATCCGTCCGCGGCACTGCAACAGGATCACTTCCAGCAGTTTGGCGGCGTGCGACTCCGGATCTTCGCCGCAATCCTTCATCAAGACCTCCTTGCACATGTTGAACACGGCTAGTAATCTCTTTTCATCGATCAGGAATGCGTCCACATCGATGGTGATATAGTTGTGCAGGGCGGCCATCATGTCGGTGAAATGATCCAGGCCGTCTTTCATGAACACCTGGTACAGTAACTCGAATACCTTCCACATGTCTGCTGAAATTTGCTTGCTTGTCAGGTCAAAAATTAGCTCAAATACTTCTTCGTAGAATTCGGTTACTTCATTTTGAAGTACGTGGACGATTACTTGCAGCACTATCGGTTCTAGAAGTAGGGTTACTTCCGGCTGTTCTTCCATGACGGTCAGAAGAGATTCTATCGTGTTCAGAATGCCCATTGCCGTTATGGCTTTCTCATCAGAACCCTCATCAGTGTCTAATACCTTTAAGAAACAATAAGAACAAATTAGTTTTAATTTAATAATGATCAAATCTACCAAACTCGTCTATACACACCACAGATGTTCCAGATTTTATTAGCCAAATGAAGTGGTGATTCATAATCTCATGCAAAAAACTTTTATTAAACATATTTTGGCACCCCCCCCCCCCCCCCCCCTTCCAATATACAGTCTCCAATACAGAGGATATTAAATTGTTCAAATTGAAGACCTGGCTTATTTATTTAGACAGTACATTACCTACCGGATTGAGAAAGTGTCATGTTAATTTTCACAAAAGAAAGTTATCTTTGTTTTAATAAAGTTACATTCTAAAGAATAAAAAAAGTTAAATATTAAAAAAAATGAGCTCTATAATGCAAGAAAGACAAACCCAATTTTGAAAAGTTGCACCTTATTTCAGCAAAAAATTCCCCTTGTAGATAGTGGGAGATTGAAACTATAAAGACCACATTTGTGAATTCAAGAAAACAAGAAGTGACTGTGAAATGTCAAAAGTCAGTTTATGATTTTACAATCCAAAATTTTCATTTTACAGTTTTACAGATCCAAACTCAGCCGTGTCGTGATATATTTTTCCAAAGCCTACCTAAATTACGTTTTCATTTGCTCACACAATAATTGTAAACTTTTGCGGACAGCGCCCGTTGAATTTTTGGTCCGGCAAAATTTTAAATTTGAAAGAAGTACACATTACACGTTACCACAACCATTTAAATGAAAATTTCACCAACCTGCTTGAAAGTGGTGGCAAGATGTTGACAGATGTCGACGGCGATGGGTGCCAGCTGCTTCGTGTAGACACAAACCAATTTCTGCATGACGGCGGTCACGTCCTCGTTCTCTGTTTCCCGGATGATGGAGAGCAACTCTAGAGCAACGGCTTTCACCTGAGTTTCGATGTGTCTGTGAGAGCGGTCCTGGTAATTGAGCATCGACTGTAATGCAATTGCCGCTTCCACTTTCACAGGCAGTTCCTTGTCGTACAACAGGGACCTGTAAGAGCAAGACCAACAAACGTCAACATAAGATCCCGAACAAAAGAGTACCAAAACACCTCACCTGATGGTAAGATTGACGGCTTCCAGTAGTACGTTTTCCTGCTTGAACTGGAATTCGGCAAAGTAATGCAGCACCCAACAGGCGCGGGCACGCATGTGTCCCCTGTCGCTGTTGAATTCAGGGAACACGTACTTGATGAACAGTTGGTCGAGCTGGTCGCGGTAGAGCCGCTTTCTCAGCAGCACATCGGCCAATGAGCCGACCATGTGAAGGGCGCCGTCCTTCTGAGGTGCCTCGGTCGCCGGATTGGTCAGGATCTGGGTCACCATCACCATCGTCTTCTGCAGCATGTCCTTGCGCTTTTTGCAGGATGAGTGAAGCAGCGTCTGGGCGGCCGTCACGGGGGACACAAAGTCCTCAAATACATCTAAAGCAAAAATTTTCAATTGTCATTCGTCACACAGGTCGAGAAGAGAAGATGGCCAGCCGACTTACCAAACTTCACCCTGATATACTCATGAGGATCGACGGTCCACAATTCGTGATCCTCGGCAGAGTAACTCATCAGAGGGAAGAGCACATCCTGTATGATGGCAGGCATGTGAGGTTTGAGTATTTTCCATGTGTGTGAATGTGAAACGGCTTGGTTCAAGTAGTTCAGAGTCTGCTGGAGCACTCTCGGCGGTAGCCAGTTTCCGCCACGATAGGCATCGAGTTGTCTCAGAAGTACGGCCAGGATACCGTTGCTGAATGTTTGAAGATACCATTCGGCAAATTCGTTATATTCTTTAACTACATGTCCCGGGGATCCATACCGTTCAAACATCCTATAAATGAAAAGAGTGATTAGATTGGTGCATTACTTACCCTTAAAAAAACTAACCTGTAAAGAACATGCAAGGCCCATTTCTTGCATTTCCACCAAGGCAGGTCGGGCCTATCCTCTTCGTCAACTTGCAAGGCTGCCGGAGGGACTGCTCGTTCCACGACCTGCCTACAGACCTCCATCCATTGAGCGAAAGCCTCTTTGGTGATCAAATCTAGTGGCAGCATATACTGAGTGAGGGCGAAATAAATTTTCAGACATTCCTTCTGCAGCAAGACGGACTGCTCAGAAGCGTCGGGCAGCAGACGCACAACCAGTTGGTAGAGTTGCGGTAACAAAAGATTCATGGCCTCGTGCAGCGGACCACGATCTTCGGCTTTCTTGTATTCGAAATTTTTCACCAGCTGATACAATGACAGCAACGCTCCGTGCCATCCGGTAGGATCCGGATTTGATAAATATATGCTGACCTGGAACAATTATTGTTAACCTCCAAAAAGAAAAAAGTTTTTATAGAACAAAATCTATAATTATTGTGCATCAGATAGATCTGTGTAGTATATTCCAACTCTATTTAGATCAAGTTGGCTATGGATTATGAAAATGACCTACCCTGTATCATACATTTGACAGCACACCGATAAGTGTAAGATTCTAGGTTATGAGTGTTTGTGATAATATCATTCTCAGATTAAAGATTAAAGCCAAACGTATGTAAAAATCATGAAACTAATTTATATCTCTAAATAATCAAATTATGTTTTTTCTGTTGGTATCTCTTCTTTGATCACTCCCAATAATGTTTCAAAATTGAACCTGTTACATCTGTTTCTAAAGCATCCTGTCTCATCTGTAGCATTTGTTTGGAATAGTTTTTTTTTCTTCAATTTGTTTTACAGGATGGTTAAAATTATCAGATTTTTCACCTGTATAACAATTTCAATCCCACAATAGGATACCACATGAAAAGTTAAGATATATAGACATGTAAACCGTTTTCCAATACCTTGAGCCATTTTCAATGATTTGAAAATGGAAAATGGCGATTTTCATTTGTTTATAACTCATAACCTACTCATTTTAAACTGCAACTGTAAAAACCATTTTTACTGAATTTTCTCAGATAACCTGAAAATGCAGTAACATACAGGTTGTTTTATTTAAAACAACACAGTTGTATGGTGTATAGAAATATTAGGCCATTCTGTATGGCTGAAAATAGGCTACCTATAGCAAGGTCTCTTCAAACCATACAAAATTCCGATCACATCTTTTTTCTATCGCGAACAGTAAGCTAGGAATGTCAGACCGTTGCAGGACCCTGTATACAATCAAAGTAAAATTTTATTAAAAACATACTTAACCTTAAAAAAAATTAACTTGTCAAAGGTAGTTCAAAGATCAACATTTCAAAAGCTACCAACATAATTCAAATTTTCCATAGCCAACCAAAATTTATAAACATCTGAAATGGGATTTTTTGGCGGGAGTGTCAAAGACAAACAATAAGAGATCCGCGCTTACCTTGTCGACAATTTGGGTCCACCGGCCGGGGAAATCGTGTTTCACGATATGGTTGATGCAGATGCACAGCTGGGTCCGGATGAGGTCGGGCGCGTGCACCACGGCGTCCACTATGCTGTCTCTGATCAGGGCCCTGTCCTGCTCGTGTATGGCGAAAGGCACCGGTCCGCCACCCTCGGACTCCTTGTCTTGCCAGCTGTGAGACACCATGTTCTTTATGTAGATCGCCCCCGCTTGTCGAACGGGCATTTCGATCTCCGAAGACATTATCACTTGCAGCAGTGACGGAGCGAAGCCGATTATCTTGTGGATCTGAATCGAGGCAATGAATCAGTTCGGGGACTTAATCAAGTATTAACAGTAGGTATCCCCATAGTTTACTTCTATCGTTTGAGCAAATGGAAATTAAATTTAGGGAGGCTTTGGAAAAAATTTCACTGCAGTGTCAGAGATTGTACCTGTAGAACCGTAAACAATAAGAAATCTTTCATTTTACAGTTTAAATCTCTGACACTCTACAGTGAAATTGTTTTCAAAGTCTGCCAAAATTACATTTTCATTTGCTCAGATGACAGCAGGTTGCTCTAGAGAACCAAAAATATTATAAACTTTGAGATTCTCTCATAACTGCAAACATTAACACGTTGACTGCCATCCTGGTCTATAAGACCGAGGATCCTATATCACACCACGCCATCACGGTCTATGAGACCGATGTCGTAGTGAGTCGCTCGCGCCGTCTCGGTCTATAAGACCGTGTCACAAAGTTGATCCCACAGCGCCACGAACATGTTTTCTTACGGACCTGCTCATGCATTTAGACCGAGTCGGCCACAGGGAACGTTTGGCACGTCCAGTTGCAAGTTTTCATTTTTACATCATCATTTGCATGGTGCTTTTAAGGGTGAAAACTATATATAGACCGCCAACTCGGTCTATAAGACGGTCATTTTTTTATGTTTCATTACGCCATTTTTGAAAAATGAACTTTTATTTCAACCTTAATCATAGAGTTCTATCATTGGCACCAAATGGTCCCAGGGGAAAATTTTACGGGGTTCTTATTGAACAATCGCATTTTATTACTTCAACAATAGAGTAATAGTCGTAAAAGTGACCCCCTCCCCCTACTAATCTGCTACTCTATCTTTCCACTTGCATTATTTATTTAGGATGACAACAACTGTGTAAAATTATCATAATAAAGCAGAAGTAGTTTATGAAGTAGAACTACCAAATTTTTCTCGAGTGAAATTACGTCGATTTAAGTCAACTTATCGTAGTCCAAAGTTGTTTGGTTTGGCCACTAGGAGGTGCCAAAGTTCCACTTCTGAAATTGTTATTTGATTATAAAAGCCAAACCGCTGACTGAAGTGATTTTGATGAAATTTGGTATGACGTTATGGTTTTATGGGATAAAAAGTGCAATACTAAAATTACAGTAGAAGCTCGATTATCCGAAGTAATGTGGACCGCACCCATTTCGGATAAGTGAAAGTTCGGATAATACGGAGCTTTTTACGAATATATAAAATAATGTAGGCAGGTAAGTTACATGACTTTTTTTTTATTTATTTTTATTTTACCAAAAAGTCAACGGATCAAGATCCTTTTCATGTACAAAGCATCATACAAAAGCAGTAAATATACATCTAGATTAACAAGTAGCAAATTTAAACGTTCAAAAATACCTATTGACAATTGATTTCAGTTCTTTTTTAAATACACTTAAGCTATTAGTATTTAATGAAGCCGATGGAACCACAATTTTATTCCACTTTCGCCTAAGTCTAAAAATAGATGAGTTGTAAACATAATTTCTATTGGTTGTCTCTTCAACCAGCTCTCTATGGAGCCTCAAGGTATAAGGTACATTTCTTCCAGCCAATAGATCCCTTACACAATCACAATTTACTAGACCCAGCATAACTTTCTTTACAAAGTAAATATCGTGGTAAATGTGTAATGATTTAATAGATTCCAAATTCACTGACAAAGCAAAATTTGAATAGTCATGTTCATTATATTGAAATCTATTACCCAATTTGAAAGCAATAAATCTGAAAAATTTATGTTGAACAGATTCAAGAACTGTTACATGGGCAATTTTAGTTGGAGACCATATAACAGATCCATACAGTAATATAGGTCTGACAAGGGTTTTGTAGAGATAAACAATAGTTTCATGTGATTTGAATTCCTTAGTCGATCTCATAACAAAACCCAATAATCTAAAAGCTTTAGAGGTGGTAGCATTCAATTGCAAATCAAATTCAAAGTTGTCTTGGAAAATTACACCAAGATCCTTAATACTACTAACCTTTTCAAGAAATCCACCATTTACAGAATAATCAAACAAAAGCCTCTTATTTTTACTTCTATTAATTGACAGAACCTTGCATTTGGCACAATTTAGCCTTATTTGGTTAATACAAGACCAGTTATAAATCAACTCCAAGTCCTTCTGCAAGTTAACTTGGTCACATAAGTTCCTTACTCTATTAAATATTTTTATATCATCTGCAAAGATTAATATGACCGCAAACTTAAGATCATCGCAAACATCATTTATGAACAATATGAACAGTAGTGGACCCAAGTGAGAACCCTGAGGTACACCAGAGGTGGCTATAAAGGAATCAGAAAGAATCCCCTTAATTCGCACTAACAATTCACGCTCTGTCAGATATGAATAAATCCATCTCAAAGTGCCACCACCCAATCCAAACCTGGATAGTTTGTATATTAGCAAATTATGATTCACCGAATCAAAGGCCTTTGCAAAATCTAAATAAATTGAGTCAACCTGTTTAACATCATCTGGATGAACTACATCATTTAAGGTTTCAGCAATAAAGTTATTATAAAAAATTAGGTTTGTTTCAGTTGATCTGCCCCTAACAAAACCATACTGATTTTGAATTACAAATTGCAAACATATATCCGAAAGCTTCCTAGCAACAATAGAGTCAAAGATTTTAGAGATGGTACCGATAATAGCAATAGGCCGATAATTCAGGACATCACAACGATCGCCAACCTTAAATACAGGTGTTATAAAGGTCGTTTTCCACAGTGCGGGCATATGTCCAGTTACTAGTGACTGGTTAAACAATAAATACAGAGGCTCGACAATAGAGCTCAAACAATTTCTTACAAATAACGCAGACAATCCATCGGGTCCAACAGAGTTGGATTCTTTTAGATTCCCAATTGAAGAAGCAATATCCTCCTTATCAACTTCGAAATCTAAATCACCATTCAATAACAATTGATGATGAAAAGAAGAACCAGCATTTAAATATACAAGTTCAAAATTTCTAGCAAACAAATTACAAGCACTCTTGCCACTACTGCTCTTTATATTATCAAAAAATACCTCTTCTGGAATATTATCTGTTTTTGACTGATTTTTATTGTTAAAAACAACTCAACATAGTAATAAATCTTCGTAATCCTGCGTGGCGGTCACTGTTTTTAATAACTCTCCTTTATCAAGACGCTCGATTGCTTTTAATTTATCAGTCATTGTTACTACCATTTTTTTACGTTTTTTTAAATTGCTGGATGACACGTTTACGTGACTAAAGACTATTGCTTACTAGGAAAGAAACTAAAATTGTAAATCATAAAGGGAACAAATACCTAACTGAAGTGAAAATCCTTATTGGAAGTGAAGCAGGCAGGAAATAAAAACCGGTTATTTCTTGGGCAGTTCCGTGAAATTCTAACATCTGGCTAGTGAAAAGCATTTTATTATTCCTGAGAAAATGTATACCTAAATATATTATGTGTATGAACAGTAAATATTACAATTTCGGATAATGCGGAGTATTTGAAGGCGCGCGTTTCGGATAACGCGGATGACTTGATTTTTCGTTCAAATTTCGGATACGGACCACGATCGTTCCGGATAAAGCGGCGGTTTTAAAAATGAATTTTGTTCCGGATAAAGCGGATTCCGGATAATCGCGATCCGGATAATCGAGCTTCTACTGTACTTATGTCGTTAATTCATTGGTGTAGATAATATTAATACTCCCATGACAAATAAACAAAAAAATTCAAGTTTTTTGCTCTTCCAAAAAGTTTGGTTAATGTGGCATACAAAATGTGATTACTTCTAAGCCATCATAGTGCTTTTAGTAATCAAGTATTTCTCTTTAGTCAGGAGTTATGGTGTAATCTTAAAAAAATAAAGAATATTTGCGACGCTTTGGCAACAATGTGAGGATATAAGTTTCAGTGCTGGGAGACCACAGAGAGTGGTGGGGAGCTAGCTAATGGGAACTGGGACCCGGAAGTGAAACATTAGTAACTTGTAACATTAAGCAGAAGGGGAAAACTTTGAAATCAGAGACTTTTGAGCAGAATCATATAGGAAAAGTATAAGTACTAAACTAGACGACAGTTTTTAGGTAAAGTCCGTTTCAATGAAACTTGTGCAAAAGTCATGAACCTGTCGACCTTCAGCCAAGCCTGTCATTATAGCACAATACAAGAACTATTTGCTGGGAGTCGTATAATTCTGCAGTAAAGGTAAATCACATAATATGAAGAACAGGGAGAGGAGATGTTAGTCGTACCACCAAGCAGCCAGTAACATGACAATATGACATACCGTACATTATAGGTGTAAACCAGAAATCTCAAACATTATTTTGTTATAGCCATGCAGGTACACTAAATTTTAAGTGCATCTATGGTCAAAATACACTCTTGAAGTTGCTTGACAATCGCGTTGCCTGATTTTTGGTCAATCTGGCAACAGTGCCACTAATAGGGAAGGTCATGCAGTAGGGACTAGGAAGCGATAACTGTCCTTAAACCACCTACGGCCAAGGTAACACCCTTGTTGTAACCATTTGGTCTAGTTTAAACCATTTTTAACACGTTGACGACGGAATGAGCCCTTAATATGCGGCATACAAATCGTACATCCTTCACCAACTTACCACGCCCATAATTCCGCTATCTCAGTCTCTTTCATTTGAGTTTTAGTATGATATTGACCATAGATGAACATAGGCCATAATTTATGGTTGCTTATGAGTGTCTACATTATTTTTTCAATATGGAAAGTCGAGGTAAAAGAATTGTTAAGCCGGTATTATCGTAATTTTTCCCCAATACGGGTCTTGTAACACCCGTATTGAAATTTTTCGCCTATTCCAATGATACGGGTCTTCCAAGACCCGTCCTGATGCAACTGAATGTTCTTTTATACCTCACAATGCGGTACGTTTACGGCTTGTATGCCTTAGTTCTTTATTTTTTGAATAGATGACTAAGCTTATGTTTTGCACACGAGCCCTAAAAGATCCGTACCGTAAATTAAAATGTATCGACATGTGCCCTTAAAGGCCCGTTTCGTTCGAATGAAAACACCATAAACATCGCTACCGTCGTTAACGTGTTAACTACAATTAATATGATTTCGGTGATTGTTAAGAACAGGGGCCACTCGCACTCCAACATACTATATATACCACGCGATAGGTCTACTCACTAGGAACTTCGTGGTAAAAATCTTATCCGCCGGTAATGTATAATAAGGGAGTTATAGGGTCTAGAAGAAAACGTGTGAAAATTATATCTAATACGGATCTGGCAGTAGATAGGTAATACACTAGTAGCAGCCGTAGTGACTAAGGTCACTGACATCGCCGGAGGATGTAGGTTGCGTCAAGGCCATTGAGTTAGACGGCGACCCAACGCCGGAATGGGTAATGGGAAGCGGAAGGCGACCCTTGAAATAAATGGGAATAAATTCAAACACGTAAATAAACAAATATTAATCGAGATCGAACGAAACATTCAACACAGTGGAGGGGGGGCCAGCGTAGGGGTAAAACCGTCGCGATATAGCAACTGAAACATTCAACATGTAATAGACTCGCAATCGTATCGGAATTCGGAAAGAGTTAGTTTAAAGTTGGCCTGGCTCATTGAACGACGTGAACGCTCGTAGGCAGGCAGGGACTTCCCCGCGGTACCGAGGTGGGGACCGTCGCTTGCTAATGCAGACGTATCAATTACGGAGGAGAGGGAGAGGACTGGCATTGTGGCATTCTGATCTAGCTCACGCCGGAGGACGGATCATTTTATATTCATAATATTTACGATTGTTCACCTTTCCTTTCATTTATGGTCTACATTGAAATACGTTCACATTTCCATTTGTGTCTTTTCATGCCTTTTAATAGAGACTCGCAATCGTATCGGAAAGTGTTAGTTTAAAGTTGGAGGTCGAAGCGATCGTATCTACCTATCAAAACGAAAAAAATGCAGTGCGATTATAATACGTGTACGCGGTGTGAGTGTGAGATAAGTGATGGAGCGGGGTATGTTTTGTTTGCGGACGAGCGGGACAGTTTTTCCTTGCCCTAACAAATTGTCAACTGGTGTAACCGGAATATTATGGAATTATGTACATCAGGTGAGTGTATAATTAATTTTCCATAAATGCGTAAATCGTTCTCGTAATGCACTGTATTCTGTTTCTTCGGAAGGGACATAACAATGGGAGGGGAAATAAGGTAGGATAGGAGGGGGGGGGGGGACAAGGGGAAGTAGGCTACCATCAAAAGATGTAATATTGTGCAATATTATGCGCAACGGTACGCATTGAAATTTAAACGGCGACAGGGACGGACTGAGGAAGCTATCTGCAAGCGGTGATGCCTTTCTGCTCGGATGACCTTAACGAAGCGTCTCTCTGTTAGAGAAAAGTGACCTTAGTTTTAAAGTGACCTTAATAGAAGTGCTCAAAACTAGCGAAAATAGAATCTAGTGCGTGTATTTCACCCACCCAGCACCCCTATTCGCTCCACGGTCCCGTATGTTTGTTGGGATAACACCGGGAAAAAACACCTTCAAAATGTGAAACTACATAAAAATCGCAACAGAATAGTGTAAAAATCGCAAGTCAATGCGAGTGGCCGCTCTCCTTAACATTTATTTACCATGATTTCCCTTCTATTAAAAGTTAACGATAGTCTTTATTTATTACCTATAATTTCCCATTAATTAACCCTTTGAGTGCTGATGACACCTACGAACGTCACAGCATTAGGAAAAATGTGCATAAATAGAAAAATCAGCACTCAAAGGGTTAAGTAGTTAGAGTGTCATTAGTGACAAAATATTCACTTTGACAGTTAAAAATGTCAAAATAAAGCTAATCAATCATTACTTATATAGACGCCTTAGATAATTTTTCAACGAAAGGGAAATCATACGGCCCACTGCATTATTTAATTTCATTAACAAAGAACCAACAAGAGTGCAAAACAACCAACAAATCATGCACCTTTGAAGGTAGGTGTGTTTTAGGACCACGACCACTGTACTACTTTAGGCAAGCTGCAACACGAATGACATTTACGACTTATGCTTATGCACATGTTTCCTTGAAACGGACTTTACTCCACGAGTTGTTTCAGGTGGAAATGTAAGCAGAAATCTACAGTTTGATCATTTTGAAAATAATGAGTAATTCCAGGTATTCATTCCTTGGGCATTTATTTCCCATTGTTTTCACTTGCCCTCGTCAAAATAAAAGTTGCCTGTTCGAGGTATGATGATCAAACACTACAGCAAGTATTTACCAAGAATTCATCAACTTAGACCTCATTTTTTGAGTAACCCCTTACGTTCTGTAAATAAAACTTTAATGATATTCATGACCTCTTAAAATGAAGATTATTATTAATCTACTTGGGAGTTTGTGGTAAGCAATACAGAAACCTTCCTAGAAAAGTGCACTTGAGCATATCAGAATGTCATTGATGATTTGCTCAAATTAAGACCAATTCCAGCAAACATTCTAGGAAAATTTGAGAAGCTCTCGATGAGTATGAATGATTGATTATTAACAGTAATCACTGAACATCGAATGATATCAATTAAAATGTGGTAAAGGGTAAAATGGTTAAATTTGGCATTTTCACTCCAATGGCAAGGAAGCACATGGTGTTACCTGTTCAAGCTGAGTTTCGGCTTGCTGTCGTTGATTCGGGTCTATCGATGCCCTTAAAAGTTCTGTTAGTTTTCGTATCTCCATTTTATAGTTGGTAAATTCAATTATTCACTTAAATTTTTCTAACCGATAAAACAATATAATTTTTTATAGCATAACTCGATATGCTGCCCGAGTTAGCTTTGCTTTTGCTTTGCTTAATTAGCTTGCAGTCTTTACAGCGAGCTGCAAAAACGTAGACAGGAAAGTAGAAAAGGCCATAACTGCCACAAGCCACAAGGTTTCGTTGAGATATGACACTTGACAAACCAGATAGATAATAATGAAGGTTGAATGAAACGTTCAGTGACAATTGGGTGCGTTCGAGGTTGAACCTTAAACAGTAGTAGAGAGTAGAGATTAACCGTGACGTAATGTGGGAGACTGTATATAGGACTAGACTAACAAAATTTTAGCTGTCAATTATAAATGTAGGACTAACGCCGCGTCCTAGCTGCATCCGGGGACTGCGTTGCGTGCGTGCGTTGCGGGGAACGATTAAAATAAAACACATGCAAAGCAATGGGAGTGTCCTCAGTAGACGCGTTTGCCCGCAAAGTCGTACGATAAAACGACACCGCAACGCACGCATTGTTTTAAATTGAAATATTTAGTATTTTCATCTGTCAAAATCTTGCGATTTTTGCGGCGGGCAGGAAATTTTTTTAATTTCGATTGCCTTCGTGCCAAAGCGAAACATTTTGTGCAATAAGAGAAATCTATTTTACAAGAACAAGAGTCAAGGTACACTGGGAATGTGAAAATGTCTCGAATTTAGGCTTTTAAAGTAAGTATGAGGTCTATTAACTTCTATTGTAGACCTTTTTATATTTAACCTACCTGCTATTTATCTATCTATCAAATCTATACCTATTTCTATAGATTACTTGCGTCTTATTGTTTCTTTCTCTTAAGTAACATGTTTCTTTCTGTGATTTTCAAGTCTTTCAAGCTCCAACAACCTACTGGTTTCCAAATTAAAACGTATTTAATCTGAAGCTGCACCAGAAATAGTTGGATTGGAAACCATTTTCTCGCCCGCACCGCACGCATTCAGTTAGGACCAGTGTTGTGACCGATCTAGATCTTTTGATCTAGATCACTGATCTAGATCATATATTGAGATCTATGATCTGATCTAGATTCTTTTGACATGAAAGATCTATGATCTGATCTAGATCAGTTTTTTTCGATCTAGGATCTTTTTTCTAGATCTTTTTTATCGATAAAGTTTTTTCAATAAAAATGCAAGTTTAATGAAATAAAGCTGGCTAAATATAGAAATAATGTGAAGGCCATATACCAAACATCTTACAATTCTGTGTCTGTGTCAACTTCATTTTCATTTTTCATTTAATCAAACATAACTGTTTACGATTGTAATGATTTCGATGATTCGATGCTTATTTTTAATAGTTTAAACTCCATGACACAGAATAATAACCATGAATCATGATTACTTGCTTTTTTCTTTATTTATTTGGCCATGCCAAAGGCAAGGCAAGGCACAGTATAATAAGATATTCTGTAAGTATAAGGATAAGGACACATGTGTGTATATGGTGCATAGTGAACAAAGAAAAAATTCCTACAGCCAATATTATAAAGGCTCATTAGGCAAACGGGCAGATTTCTGTGCTCGTTTTTGAAGCTAATATCGACGTCAAATGACTTTTTTTAACATTTTCGTAATTACTTTCATGTCAAGAATGGATAAATTTAAAAAATTTCCACATAGACTCGATACCTTCTTCAAAAATGGACACAGAAATCTGCCCGTCAACTTAATGAACCTTTATAATACCCGCTGCTAGCCTTATTTTGTAAAAATAACTGATGAAACAAATAGAAGATAAAACCATGATAATACAACTACACAAGGTATGTCATGTCAGCTTGAGACTGAAAACTCGTCCGCGTTGCGCATGACGTCACTATGGAGATAGTAATCCAAGCGCTAACGGAACACTTGAAAATATTTGAATGTGGAAGTCAATATTTGTGGGGTATAATGAAAACTTTGAAATTTATGTTGAAAAAAAATTGATCTATTTAGTGATCTAAAACTCAGATCTTTTATTTGATGATCTGATCTTTGATCTAGATCATTTTCAATTTCGAGATCTATGATCTGATCTAGATCTCTAATTTTTAAATGATCTTTGATCTGATCTAGATCTTTTTAGAAATGATCTTTCCCAACACTGGTTAGGACACACTCAAAATTTCTCGTGCGAGTTTGCGTTGCGTGCGTTCCCCGCATCGCACGCAACGCATTACCCGGATGCAGCTAGGACACGGCGTAATAAGGGATAAGGACTTTCATTATTATTTAGGATAATCACTGATTTTAGAATCAGGACTTTACCAGTAGAGATAGTCTATCAAAAAATAAGTGTAGTTAATCATCGAATTTCGAATTTCGACTACAAATCGGTTAAAAAAATATTTATTTCGGAAATTTGGTGCATACTTACGTTAGGTATTATCTGTTTTTTTAATATCCTTTATTCGATATACAGGTTGTCCCAAGATTTCTTATATCAAGGGATATCCGCGTTATTTCAAAAAATAAACAAATGAAATTCGGGATTTTTCAATCATACCCCTAAGGCTTTGCAGCTGCACCCTCAATGCCCCTTTACGCCTTTCCACCCTAAGTAATCATCCCCTACTTATTTTTTTCAAATGACGTACCCCGATATTTTTTTTTTGCTCGGCTGGATTGTTGACTTCTTTCTGAATACAATGTCACACGATTTTTTTAAATCGAAACATAATCGTAACAAACGAGGGTTGTATATCGTGTGAGCAAACGAAAACATAATTTAGGCACGATACACATATATAGTCCAATAAAGTCTAAAAAGTCATACGTATCGATTAAGAATACACATCCTTTTGATAGTTCGATTTATTTTGTTTCATGTACGTGTTTTTTATAGTAACCGTCCAGTTTGTCTAAACACTCCATCCCGCATAAATAAGTATACGTCAACATTGGTTTTGAATGAGAATTAAATGCACAACACAGAGGATAGAATGTCATTACGTGAATAAATTTTATGTAGTTGTCAGTGGCTCTCAAACTGACGTAAGCGGTTCAATTCATTTTTTGAATGATTCCTTCAATAATTACGCTCGTTCACAACTTGACAATTAACTGTTTGACATTTTCTGGTGAAATTAAAAATATTAATTCGGACGGTTAGTAAGACGTCACATCTGACTTTTTAAAGTTAATCCTACTATACACGGTATGCCGATAGACGATGACGCGCAGGCTGCGTTCCGGTCTTGTGACGTCACGTGGATCAGATATTACACATGAGATTGCTCATATCTATTTTATTGTTGGAAATAAGTAAATAATTTTTTGTACACATTGCTTTTATGGCTATTTCTGATATTCGGTTAAAGGTGAAGGTGGAGATTTATGCTATATTTAATCATAATCATAGGTTAATTATTTAAAAGGGAATATTTTAAAGAAATATAGGATATAAAATATGGTGTCCCAGCTTATTCGAAGCGGTCTCTGTAGGCGAAACGATAAATTTTGAATTTTGCAAATTCAAGCACAGAATCACAATGGCCATAATTTAAAATTATTTTGGAGCATACAGAGTGTCCCATATGACAGTGGCATATCAAAGTTATGTTTTTTTTTTTAATGGAATGCTCCTAGGCAGTGTTGGGAAAGATCATTTCTAAAAAGATCTAGATCAGATCAAAGATCATTTAAAAATTAGAGATCTAGATCAGATCATAGATCTCGAAATTGAAAATGATCTAGATCAAAGATCAGATCATCAAATAAAAGATCTGAGTTTTAGATCACTAAATAGATCAATTTTTTTTCAACATAAATTTCAAAGTTTTCATTATACCCCACAAATATTGACTTCCACATTCAAATATTTTCAAGTGTTCCGTTAGCGCTTGGATTACTATCTCCATAGTGACGTCATGCGCAACGCGGACGAGTTTTCAGTCTCAAGCTGACATGACATACCTTGTGTAGTTGTATTATCATGGTTTTATCTTCTATTTGTTTCATCAGTTATTTTTACAAAATAAGGCTAGCAGCGGGTATTATAAAGGTTCATTAAGTTGACGGGCAGATTTCTGTGTCCATTTTTGAAGAAGGTATCGAGTCTATGTGGAAATTTTTTAAATTTATCCATTCTTGACATGAAAGTAATTACGAAAATGTTAAAAAAAGTCATTTGACGTCGATATTAGCTTCAAAAACGAGCACAGAAATCTGCCCGTTTGCCTAATGAGCCTTTATAATATTGGCTGTAGGAATTTTTTCTTTGTTCACTATGCACCATATACACACATATCCTTATACTTACAGAATATCTTATTATACTGTGCCTTGCCTTGCCTTTGGCATGGCCAAATAAATAAAGAAAAAAGCAAGTAATCATGATTCATGGTTATTATTCTGTGTCATGGAGTTTAAACTATTAAAAATAAACATCGAATCATCGAAATCATTACAATCGTAAACAGTTATGTTTGATTAAATGAAAAATGAAAATGAAGTTGACACAGACACAGAATTGTAAGATTTTTGGTATATGGCCTTCACATTATTTCTATATTTAGCCAGCTTTATTTCATTAAACTTGCATTTTTATTGAAAAAACTTTATCGATAAAAAAGATCTAGAAAAAAGATCCTAGATCGAAAAAAACTGATCTAGATCAGATCATAGATCTTTCATGTCAAAAGAATCTAGATCAGATTATAGATCTCAATATATGATCTAGATCAGTGATCTAGATCAAAAGATCTAGATCGGTCACAACACTGCTCCTAGGTTATTGCATTTTTAGATTGTCTGAGAAAAGAAAATAAGATTTGCTTTTACAGTTGGTGTTTAAATTCAAAAGTTTTTGAATTATAAACAAGAGAAAATCGTCATTTTCAAGTTCAAGACCCTATACAACGAAAACGGCTGAAGATAGAGAAAAACGGCTTATATATGTCCCTATTTTAACTTTTCATGAACTATCCTATGATGTAGATGAAATGTTTCTACAGGGTGATAAAAAATTTGAAAAATTCTGAGATTTCTCCACGTGTCACCAAATAAAAAAATTAAAGGAAGTACAAATGTTTCTATACCATAGGATAGTACATAAAAAGTTAAAATAGGGACATTAAAACCGTTTTTCTCTATCTTGAACCGTTTTCGTCGTACAGGGTCTTGAACTTTAAAAATGACGATTTTCACTTGTTTATAATTCAAAAACTTCTGAATTTAAACACCAACTGTAAAAGCTAATCTTATTTTCTCTTCTCAGACAATCTAAAAATGCAATAACATAGGAGCATTCCATAAAAAAAAAAAAAACATAACTTTGATATGCCACTGTCATATGGGACCCTCTGTATACTCCAAAATAATTTTAAATTATGGCCATTGTGATTCTGTGCTTGAATTTGCAAAATTTTTTGGGAAAAAATTTATCGTTTCGCCTACTAAGACCGCTTCGAATAAGCTGGGACACAATGTTTATATCCTGTATTTCTTTAAAATATTCCCTTTTAAATAATTAATCTATGATTAAATATAGCATAAATCTCCACCTCCACCTTTACCCGAATATCAGAAATAGCCATAAAAGCAATGTGTACTAAAAATTATTTACTTATTTCTAACAATAAAATAGATATGAGCAATCTCATGTGTAATATCTGATCCACGTGACGTCATTGCGCAGTAATTGACCAAAATAGAAAACGCTATCGGCATACCGTGTATATGTGTCGTGAATTTAGGTAGACCCTGGAAAAAATTCATGTCTTAGATTGAATCCTACGATAAAATCACTGTCATTAGTTTTAAAATGTCTTATTTTTCTTATTTTGTGATTTTGAGTGGTCTGAGATGCGTTCATGAATAACACTTATACATGAAAAACTCTGGATGCGTTCATGAACGCATATAAATAACCATGCAGTTCGCTTCATGGATAAAAATCTAGTACATATATCGCTCATAAATTGCCAATGACGACGCTTGAAGTGCACTCGGAGTATTGAAAAACACATATGTGAATCAATTCTGTGCATAATATTAGTAAATTACAAAAATTAGTATTAAAATTAAAAAAAGTGTGAATCTGACAGTTAAATAATCTAAAACTTTTGAATTATTTATTTCCTTTTCTTTCTCGTTCGAATTACGTTCGATATTCCGGAAAATGTAAGGCATCATGTAAGGCATTTATTTTCTCTGGTTGTTACACATTAAACGTCAATTTCTATTTTTTTTGGACCATACCACCGATCTGGACTTTTTTAGGTAAGGGTGTGACGAGGCAAGATTCCGTTGGCACTTTTATTTAGGAGAAGCACAGACATATCAACTTTAAAAGAATGGTTTTTCGAAAAAAATATTATAAACTATATTTCTAAACCTCAGTCGACCAACAGATATAGTAATAAAACTGCGCATAAACTTTTAAGGTCCAAGTAGTCGCACATCCTGTAGGCAGATTAGTGCCTTATTTATTGGTTACCTGGTTCCGGTAAACCAATGAGAAGGGCATTCTAAGGTTTGTGTATATAATTCTTGTGTGTAAGGTCTGCCTACCTTGATTGTAAACTTACCGCGCACTTTTATTACTATATCTTTTGGCCGACGGAGGTATAGAAGAGTTTGCCCTCTTAAGAAATGGCAACCCATCACTAGAGGAGACACAGATCACAGACCTCACTTTTACCATGATTATGAGTGCATAGTCGGAAGAAAGTTCCTAATATGTATATGGTGTGTAAACACAAAGAAGAAAAACGGTCAGGAAAGAGTATATTTATTATGCGATATCTTTGGTATGGTGACCACCGGAATGGATCACCAATATGGCGGAAGATGCCAGTCCGCCGACCGTCCGTCACGTAACAGCCAATCACCGGCCGAGCTTTATGGCATGGTTTTGGTTAAGTCAAACTGTCAATGTCAAATTTGGATTACCAAGATGGCTGACTTCCGCCGCATTCATATTGGATAGGTAAAGTAAAGTTATACTCTTTCCTGACTTTTTTATTCTTTGTGTAAACATCTCTGGATTTATTCCCATTTTCTTTTCTTGGTTATGTTACTTTATTCTTATGCTATGCTTGATTTTATTTTTATATCTTGTGGTGGATTCTTTGTCGTGTGTGTTTATGTTAAACTAAATGACTTTACTATACTTAATAAGTAGATAGATAATTAGATATGTAATAGGACCTTAAATAAATAACCTTAGGTACCAGTTTACAAAGGGCCTGCAGACTAAAGAAAAACTATTATTATAATTATGTAATAGCAAATACATTAGATGATAATACGTGCAGCTCTCCGCTATTTACATGTAATAAACGTGAAGTATGAAAAGGAGCGCCATCTACACGCCTCGATCGCTAACTACACAAGACACCGGATATGAAAAGAACGGATGTAATATAAATTATTTTCACAGACATAATAAAATTATCTAGAGTTTTTGGTGTATCAGGTAATGTTGGGGTTGACGCAGAGCTAGGCAGGAGTACTTGAAAGAGTACTCGTAAATAAATTAAAATTCGAGTACGAAACTCAGAAAATGTACTCGTAAGTATTTACTCATAAGTACTTTGGCACAGACAGGTGTATGGGTACGCGTAATACTCGCGAAAACACGTATATATAATTATTATTATACAAACATGTCAGTGCGCGGCCTATGACGTCAGGCTTGTGACACCTACATACAATACAGCAGCAGTAATAATAAGGTGAATTAGTGGTTTATTTCGATGCTTATTGCATTTTTGTTGAAATGTTTTTAATTGGTACCCGTATGCGTGCCACTGTTTAACCCACCAAGTTTCGTTTGCATAACTCGACTGGTTTCAAAGCAAATAAATAAGTCGTCAGTTTTTAAGTAAACCTATTGTTGGAGTTGTTGAACTCTTTGGAAGCACGATAATCTAGACTCTGGAATCTTCAAAATACACGGATCTGGCAGTGACAATAGTCTTCTTCCCACCAAAAAGTTTGCGGGAGTAAGAGGATTTAAATTGTTTGGATCGTGAGAGAGGGGTGATAAAGGTCTGGAATTCATGATGGCCTCAATTTGTACGAGTAACGTATACATATCTCTTCAAATGTCAGAGACGAAAAAAAGTCCTCCGAAGTGAGGTGATCCGGGGGGGTATGAAGTGCCAATCGACTCCTTCGCCAGTCAGCCTCAACATTGCTGTCTTTATTTTTTAATACAAAAACCCTAACTTGTCTAACTCGGTTTTTGCTCCCCTAAAATTTGTCCCGTTGTCCGAATACATATTGGAAGGATTTCCCCTACGGGCAATAAATCTCTTTAAAGCCAAAATAAACGAATCATCACGATGGTGAACTGGCAATAAGTCCTATCTCAAAAAAGTAAATTGGTCAGGAAGCAAAAAAAACGTTCTTTTTTTTTAAATTTAGAATGAAATATATATATAGACAAAATGAAATGATCTATATTTCGGTAGTGGGGTTAACTTGGCGCTAAAATTCAAATTGCTGAACGTGTATAATAGCAGATAGGACAACTTAACACAATAAACGGAAAATGCCTGAAATTTCAGATAGGACATATTGCCAGTTCACCATCGCAGTTGACAAATCTGTAACAAGTTCAATATGAACAGCTTTGGTCACCATACATATAAACAAGCAAATATAAGACTTTGAAACCCTACAACCACGCCCCTTCGTATCATTTAAATTCATTGGACCAGCATAGTCCACCCAAGTATTTTGAAAAGGGTAAGAAGGATTAATTCTGCAAGCTGGCAAATTACCCATTATTGGAGTTATTTTTTTTGGCGCAACACGAAAACACCTCACACATTCGTGAACCACTCTTTTTGTCGTATATCTTCCCGAAATTGCCCAAAATCGCTCTCGCACAGATGTTAATAGGTGTTGCGGACCAGCATGCAACAAACGCAAATGTTCCCTTGTAAATATTAATTTCGTTAACCAATTTTTTGCCGGTAACAGAATTGGATGATGTTTATCCATATCAAATTCAGAATTCACCAACCTTCCTCCAACGCGAATCAAAACTTTTTCATCTAAGAAAGGGTTCAAATTTCGAATTGACGGAGCCACATTACATTGCTGCAATGTTCTGTTGAAACAGTTCTTTCAGCAAAGCATCTCGTTTGTACATATTTAACCAAAACCATTAAGGAATTATTTAGGTCTTCCGATGACAATAGGCCAATACATCTATCTTGTCTTGGCTTTACGCAATTATTCGCAACACTTAACGTTTTGTAATTAGAATTAGAATAAACTACTAGTCAAAAAGTTTATAAATCATAAGCAAAGTAAACGTCAGATTGACGTTTCGCTCAATTAAATTGACATTTCAAATCAACGCTAGTTAGATATCGGGCCGCTTGGGCGACAGTAACTTCCGGTGACAATTTTCAGTGGAAGCTGCACGTATTATTATCTAGTGTATTTGGTAATAGTCCTTATTTCTTTGGATTGAACATGACATTTTTACGGGTTTTACAGTGTCAATAATTCAACGAACTTCACAGTAATTGGAACAATCTCCGAATAATTTATGTCAACGTTATTCAAGAAATACAAAATTAATTTTAACAACCTGATATACCTTATTTCAACAAATAAATGTCAATATGATTATTATTTAATAATAAATAATTGCAAAACAAGAAGAATGTAATGTCGGTATGAGTTTACGATTTTCCAAACCAAAATTTTCATTTTACAGTTTTCAGATCCAATCTAAGACATGAAATTTTTTCCAAGGCCTACCTAAATTATGTTTTCATTTGATCACACGATAGCTTTATTAAGTTATAATTTACAAGCACAACTTGGAATCCGATTGCGAAGTAAATATTTCACACAAATATGCGCTTTATGTACACGCGTAAGTAATTACCGAGGTAATTACCTACTGATATCCGAGTGTTTGTGTAATGCTTAATTAGTTTTGGTTTAAAATTTTTGTCATTTACATTTGAACGTCAAAGTTTTAACATTGGCAAGAAAAAAATGCAAATGAACTTTGTCTTAATCTTAAATAAAATAATTAAAATTTTAGCTACCTAATTAAAAACTAGCTAAAAGCCAAAAACCTAAAGAAGAAGAAGTTTCTACTTAACTTTTGAGATTGGCAAAATACACTTTACTGTAAAGGCCATTAGAAAAATAAGAACTTAGAGTTGAACATAACCAACCAAATTGCAAATAAATTGAAAACCAAACACGAAACTGACCGGTGAATAGGAGAAATAATAACACTCTGAGTACTCTGCTGTTAAAAACTTTGAAAATATAGTGGCAATTTATTATTAAACAGAAATAATTGTTTCTTGGAAGGTAAAACTTTAGGGGTTTATTAAGTTATTAAATTAAAACTGATCAAATAAATCAAACAAGATGAAGTAAGTAATTCTCTGTTTTCCTACTTAATGTAAAAACATCCCTCAAAACATAGCTTATTACTAACTATTATCAACTTTATTTTAGGATAAGTGTAGACGGTTTAATTGTATATTTCCCATACGATTATATATACCCAGAACAGTACTCGTACATGTGTGAGCTTAAAAAAGCTTTGGACGCAAAGGTATACTTTTCATACGAAATAATAAATCTACCACTTGAAGTGCTTTTGCTGTTTTTTAGGGCCATTGCTTACTGGAAATGCCTTCAGGAACAGGCAAAACCACTACATTGCTATCATTGATAGTAGCTTACATGATAGAGCATCCCCTTGATGTTAGAAAACTCATTTACTGCTCTCGAACTGTTCCTGAAATAGAAAAAGTCATCGAGGAGCTCAAGAAACTCTTCGATTATTACGAAAGTCAAGATAACGAGTATCCTCATTTAACGGGGCTGGTACTGTCTTCGAGGAAAAATCTTTGCGTTCACCCTGAAGTAAGCTCTTGTAAAGATATGTAGTGTTCTTCTCATAAGAGCTTAATGTATGTGTTATTTTTAGGTAAGTACGGCAAGAGAAGGTAAAATAGTTGACGGCAGATGTCACGCATTAACGGCGAGTTACGTTAGGGAACGCCATAATGTTGATGACACGACCCCCGTTTGCAGTTTCTTTGAAGGATTTTCTCTGGACGGCAAAGAAAGTAATATACCTTACGGTGTTTACAGCATCGATGATCTAAAACAGTTCGGCAGAGACAGGGGATGGTGTCCGTACTTCTTAGCACGATTTGCTGTAAGTAGTTTTTGAGAATTATTGTTATATTTAGGTAAATACTTTGAATATGTGAGCTTTGAAAAATAAACAGGCTGTAACTTTTTGTTTTATTTACTTGCTTTGTTTTCAGATCAACCATGCAAGTATCGTAGTGTACAGTTACCACTACTTGTTAGATCCCAAAATTGCCGACGTCGTATCCAAGGAACTCGCAAAAGAGTCTGTGGTCATTTTTGATGAAGCTCACAACATCGATAACGTCTGCATAGATTCGATGAGCGTGAAACTAAACCGAAGGATTATTGAAAAATCTACGGCCAACATCCAGCTATTGGAAAAAACTATTGCTGAGTAAGTTTTACTGTAGAAGAGGCATTAGGAGATCGATTAAAACTCTTTCTTTGCAGAATGAGGGAAGATGATCAGAAGAAACTCCAGGAAGAGTATAGACGATTGGTGGAAGGTTTGAGAGATGCTAGTATCGCCAGAGAGACCGACGTAATTTTATCCAATCCTGTATTGCCTGATGAAGTATTACAAGGTAATTTTTCTTTTAATAATATCTTATCATTCCACTCCACCTGTAAATCTAATTAAAATTCAAATTCTAGATGCAGTTCCTGGTAATATACGAAACGCTGAACATTTCATCAGCTTTCTCAAACGCTTTGTGGAATATTTGAAGACCCGACTGAGGGTTCAGCACGTCGTTCAGGAATCTCCGGCCGGTTTTTTGAAAGACGTACAGACGAAAGTTTGTATTGAACGTAAGCCGTTACGTTTTTGCGCTGAAAGACTCGCCTCGTTGCTGCGCACTCTCGAGATAACCGATTTGACCGATTTCAGCCCGATAATCTTGATAACACATCTAGCAACGTTGGTCTCAACTTATACAAAAGGATTTACTATCATCGTGGAACCTTTCGATGACAAAACACCAACTGTTTCAAATCCGATTCTACATTTCAGGTAAGTGACAGTAGTTCTGTCTGTTGGACCTTATAATCGAACAATTGATCCTTTCAGTTGTCTGGATTCATCCATAGCCATTAAACCTGTTTTTGATCGATTTCAAACGGTGGTAATAACATCGGGGACTCTATCACCTCTGGATATGTATCCAAAAATTTTGAATTTTCATCCGGTTATAATGACGTCTTTTACGATGACTTTAGCCAGGCCATGTTTATTACCTATGGTAAGTATTGTTGCTATTTAGAGTTATCTTTACAGTTCCAGATCTTCATGTAATTAATTTCCTATTACAGATTGTATCAAAGGGTAATGATCAAGTCGCAATCTCTTCAAAGTTTGAAACCAGGGAAGATAATGCAGTTATCAGAAATTACGGGCAACTTCTCGTTGAAGTAAGTGAACAGTAAATTAGGGTATTAAATCTTTTTTATGTGCATTATAACTGTTAGGCTTTTTGTAGGTTGCTGCAAATGTACCTGACGGAATTGTTTGCTTCTTCACATCGTATATGTATTTGGAATCGGTTGTTGCCAGTTGGTATGATCAAGGTGTAATAGATAGTTTACAAAGGTACAAATTATTGTTCATCGAAACACAGGACTCAGCAGAAACAAGTTTCGCTCTAATGTACTACATAAAGGTACTCTTATTAACATACCTAAAACTTTGGATAAGTGTAATGGGAGACTTTTTTAAATTATAGGCTTGTGAATCGGGAAGAGGGGCAGTTCTATTGTCAGTCGCTCGAGGGAAAGTATCAGAGGGGGTCGATTTTGATCATCATTTAGGACGAGCAGTTTTGATGTTCGGAATTCCTTACGTTTACACACAGTCTAGAATTCTCAAAGCTCGCTTGGATTATCTAAGAGATCAGTTTCAGGTAAATAAAAGGGCAGAAGCATCCCTGTTTTTGTCACAGATATGTCAGATGTGATTTATGTTTTAGATACGGGAAAATGACTTCTTGACATTCGACGCAATGCGTCATGCGGCTCAGTGTGTCGGAAGAGCTATAAGAGGGAAAACCGATTACGGTATTATGATATTTGCCGATAAAAGGTTTTCCAGGTCAGATAAACGTTCCAAGTTACCAAAGTGGATTCAAGAACATCTAAGTGATTCTTTATGTAACTTGTCCACTGAGGAATCTATACAGGTATGTAATCATAAAGTTATATATTGGCAAGTAAATTTTATAATAATATAAACTCTAGATTGCCAAGAGATGGTTACGTCAGATGGCTCAACCATTTACCAGAGAAGATCAATTAGGTGTTTCTTTGTTGACTCTGGAACAGTTACAGAACTTTGAAGAAAATAAACTCCATGAAAAAACAACGCAAAAGAAGTAGTGTAATGTTTTATTTTGTTATTACTTATTTGCTTTTTACATGTTTTGTTTGTCAATAAAGTTTTGTATATTTTTCTCTTTTTTTTCTTATGTATTATTATTTTTTTTATATTCCTAATCAAAGACTTTTTGGTAAACAAGAAAACAGTTTTTTGTGACAATAATGAAGTACTAGCACTGACTAAGATAATCTTGCGCTTCTTGCAGTTGTTACAACAGGTGCATTGTCTTGGGGTCCTTTTAAAAAAACACCTTGCCCTGCTATTTTTTCTAGCCAGGCTGTAAAACTACGTACATATAATCAAAAATAATAAATTTTTCAATGTGTATTTCATTTATATTACCATTCAAGAACCAGGAATCTCCTTTTTTGACAATATTTTAAAAATCAATCAAATGTCAAATACCTAGGTATCTTTCTTACATATTGACCTACCTTAATAATAGAGGAAGAATAAAAAAATCCTCAATTAAAAATTCCATTACATACAAAATCTTTACATCGATACATTTTCTGCCCTCATTGCATTATTGCATTGAATGAATATTGCATTCTATTTAATCTTTAGTGATACTGATAATACTTCATATAAACTGCTTATTGTTTAATGAGCACATGTAGGTACAATTTAATAAGAACTTGAAGAAAGTCATCAAAATCGGAATTCTCTCACTCACAAGTTAATACAAATTTAAATTTTTTTATTTCACGCGCCGATGAGATCCGGTGACGTCATTGCGTTGACTTGACGAAAATAGAATTAAAACTGTCCTACAGTTATATCCCATTCTTATGTTTTTAAATTAGAGTTAACTGTGACATTTTTACTTAAAGTTGGATAATCCTGCTGGATACTCCATCGGTTTGAGCCAAGAAACTTTCAAATACTGACATTTTGCTCATATTATTATGCCATTAATAAGAATAATTTTTCTGCATAGGTATATTACAAAAATCAAATAGTTGAAACCACGGTTCTCTTTTATTAAAAAATTGACAATATTCACTCTGTTATCATTATTTCAAGTAAACAAAAATTTCGTTTTTCATGTTTAACTTGCAGGGCAGGAGTGATTGCGTGCGCAGCCGTGACTTTTATTTAGTTTAGGGGCTTTATTTTAAAAACTGTTAGATGACATGTGATGAACAGTTGACATTTTGTCAGTGTCACTTTATTGACATGTACGTTTCACGTCATCACTTTTCATCAAATTGCAAATTGTTTATAATCCATTTATAAAACGGGGGACGAGCTCTCGTTTGATTACTTTTACTTTTATCGTAGCCTGCAAAACTGGTACTTGGCTAGTAGTGGAGACGTGTCACTTTTCGTGCTTCTGTATTTTCAGTTAAATTATTTGCCTTTTTAAACAATTTTCGCTCTCACAATGGCCCCAAAACAGAGAATGCGAATCGCTAACGAGAAAGCCAGCAAAAACGTAACATTGCGAGGCAATGTACCGAAATCATCGGTAAGTTCATTAAACCATATTGTAGAAAGTTCGAAAAGCCCATTAATATTTTACCTACAAGCTGTGCCCGTTCAGGTTTTTGTTTAATTGATGTTTTGTCTTTTAGAAACAGGCAAGCGAGCAGTCGCCTGTTGGACCCTGGCTTCTTGCATTATTTATATTTGTTGTATGTGGATCTGCTGTATTTCAAATTATCCAATCTATCCGTATGGCATGAAAATCCTCCTCGGTAATTTCGTCTATAACCACCGCAAATCATGTGTTTTTGTTATAATTTTTATATTAAATAATTATTACAGTATTTGTTGCAATATCAGTTTGTGAAATTTTGTGTCGTTTTGTAAAAATAATAAGATGTGTATTTCTATCAGTCTCGCAAGTTTGTTCTATATATTGTATAAAGTTACAGGCCTATTATTGTAATAACTATTAAGTTGTAAATAATTTAGATAGACGCGATGCATTTATTTACTGCAAGCACAAAAACCCATTCATCAAAGAGACAAGACTTTCTCCTTTGAAGTGACCATTCCATCTTAATTTTACACCTTGTGTAATTTTTTGGAAATAAACTGTTAAAATTCAGGTATGATTTGAGTTTTTTTTCAATAATCTTTTCCCTTTTCTTCAGGGGCAGACTAGATTAGCCCCTAAAAGTGTTACCGTCCTTATTATTCTATGTTATTATTGTTCCTTGGCTATTTTGTTGGGCTATTGTAATCAGAGTCTACCTTCGCCCTTCTGATTTACTTTACTGTGAATATTTTAAGTATTGTCTGCTAATTTATTGGTCCGATTTTATTTTTTTAAAGCTGTAGTTGATATTGGAGACTCGTCAGTGTTTTTGAACCCATAAATCACGATCTCGAGAGTGTTTTTTCAAAATTCAATTTTTTATGAAGGAAAAATTTCAAAATTATAGGTACTATTTTGTACCTATAATTTTGAGAGAATTTGAAATCATAACTTGGTTATCCTTCTGTTTAGTCTTCCAAAACACCCCTCATATGCCCATTCCACTTTTTCCACTCGCGTCTCTCACAGCAGTCACAGTGTTGCTGCATTAAATCAGGTCTTTGGTCAGGGTAGGTTTTTTTTTTTAATTTTAGGGACATTAAAGGAAAAAAAAAACCTACCCTGACCAAAGACCTGATTTAATGCAGCAACCCTGTGAGCGACGCGAGTGGAAAAAGTGGAATGGGCATGTGAGGGGTGTTTTGGAAGACTAAACAACAGGATAACCCATAACTTACCTATTCGGTTAATGAAATTTGATGAAAATATGTAGGTAATAAAAAAAAAACATTCTCTGTTCTTACTTTTTTATTGACCACCCTATATTTTTATTTTCTACACGTATCATCAATTTTATTCGGTCCACACTACTTATACATGTCGTTCTCATAGAATTTGCGAGCTAACTATAAATTTAGCGCAGATTAAACTTGCTCCAGAATCACCCTTTCAAGGATTGTATTTTTTTTATATTCCTAATTATAACTGTTATTGGCGTCAATATTTGCTAAAAAAATATGTTTTGAACTAAAATTAAAGATACACTGTGACACCTTTACTTTTTGAATTTATTACCTATTTTTTTATTTATTTTTATCAAACTAATCAACAATGCCTTTTCAATGCCAAATTCAGAAAAAATTACCTCTATTTCAGAAAAAGTAAATTCAAATTTTTATACAGAAAAGGTAACTTCAATTCCAGAGAGGTAAATAAAAATATTAAAAATAAAAAACGTTATTGCTATTCTTTTAGAAATGCATTTACATATTATAATATAGGTGCATAATATGCTTTTTATTTTTAAATTTTGATAATTTTTTCGGTGTGATGTATGGTGTTTATTTACTATGATGTATTAGCTGTTTGGTAGGGCACCCCACAAAGGGCTCCTGGTGCATGAGTGCAAGACCTCTGGCGATGGAGTCCAAGATCCTGGGTTCGATCATTAAAAAGTCACACTATTTTTCAGATCAATTTTCGAATGTTTATGAAAAATATAATATGCGATCAATTGGGGGTGGTGACTTGATTCTTGACAAACTGTGGTGACAAACTTTCCCTACGTCTTACTGCATTGTTAATATGTCGATTTGCCATCACTCCATGACCTTCGTAATAATTTTTATTAAACGCTTATGAAAATTGTACCCATTTTTATGCAATTAACATAAAGTTTAAACACTTTAAAGAATATGAAATGAAGCTACTATTATACAAAACATTTATCTACACTAATATTTCTCTAAAAGGTAATTACCTACGCTTGTAAAAAATTTGTACTTTTTCCTAAGTTGGAATTACTTATTCTCAAATTGTTTTTACTTTTTCTGAAGTTGACTTTACCTATTCTGAATCTGAGTTTACTTTTCTGAAATTTAAATCCTTTTTCTGAATCTGGATTTACTATTCTGAAATTGAAGTCTCTTTTACTGAATTTGATTTCACTTTTTCTGAAATAGGTGTTACTTTTTCTGAAATTGATGTTGAAGAGGTAGGAATTTAACACAAAATCGCAACTGATAATACTTGTACAGGTTTTACTTACATCCACCCACACGTGAATTTTTCTGGAAACATCGAAGTCCTTTTTTATTACTGTCCGGATTTTTTTGTTCAGCAGTGTAAGTCATGACCTGTGATGTTATGATCGTTTAAAAGTTATTTTTTTATATTTTTGAATTGATGTACCTAGGTAGGTACATGTATTTATTGCTTAAAAAAAGTATAGTGAAGGAGGGAATTTTAATTTGAAGTATCAGTTTTGTCACCATTGTAGAATCAAAGGATTTTAAATTTGTAAAAAAAAATATTTTCGCAATACTTAAGTACTTATACTATATAACTTGAAAGTGGAATAAGTGTAATTAACCTAATTATTTAATAGTATGACTGTTTGTGGAAAACTTCTGATTTCCTATAATTAGGTATTATCAGTACTTATGTCATCATCACTAACTCGTTATTTGAGGGGTGAGAAATCGATTCTCTGATGTGGGTTGGACTTTTGTGAGGAAAATTTCAACCCCATGTTTCTAAATGTCACGTCCAACTTAAGAGGATAATTCCTTGGCTCATTATATGACTAAAATGTCATGCAGACACGTGCCCTAAAATGCTTCGTTTTTAATATACAGGATGATCCCGAAATGGCGGACACGGAATACAGGCTGTTGAGGATGTTCAATAGAGAATGTTCAGAAAGACTGTAAATTTAAAACAAAAATGGATTCCTCGCCTTCGTTACCGAGATTTAGGATGTCCTTTTTCTAAATTTTAAATCGAAATGGCGGTCAAATTTAAACAACCCCCACTGACAAATCACATGATTTGACATAACTATTACGATAGTATTTGCTTTTTATTTTTTTTTATTATCATGAACGGAATTACAGGCATTCAAAGTTTACCTATTCCCTGTGTTCAACAAAATTTTTCAATGTGGCATCGTTCGAATTCGAGATTTTGAATAATATTATCGCGAATATGTTTCCGCGCAACGGTTATTGTTTCAAGCTTTTTTGTGTTTCCATTTCAAATGTTTCCATGGTAACATCTATTTGGCTATTGTAGGCCTACACATTATTTTTCTGCCTGAAAAATGGTATCCAGTGCAGTGTTGTGACTTTATTTTCTACAAAAGTGGTCATATCTTCTTAAGGGAGCCATACTGGAGAAAACAGCAAATAAAACTTAGAATCTTTAATCTATAATAGATGCTGCGGTGCTGTCCGTGTCCGCCATTTCAGGATCACCCTGTAGAGGGTGTTAAAATTGTGAAAAATCTTTGCTTTACAATATTATCCTCTATAAGCACTCTTCCACAGAAAGGGTCTATTTTAAACATAGTTAGATTGAAATTATCAATTCCAGTAGGTCCTAATTAAAGGATAACCTATAGTTGAAATTTTTGTAAAAAAAAGCAGCCACTGATTTCTTCATAATTTTATATTACATATTCATTTTTAGATTCAATGATTAATAATTGAACTATTTTATTACTTATATTTAATTGCACGACTATCGTAAAGAAAGAATGGAGATGCAAAATGGTTTTACATCATGTTTTGAAAAATAATCATGATAAGAAAAAAATTAAATGACTTATAATTAAACAGGTTGTAGGTACTATTAATCCTTTGAATCTAAAATAAATAAAATAAAATTATAAAAAAATCAGTGGTACGCACTTTTTATAAAAATATTGGTCATTATATTATACATCCGCGGCTCCTACAGTTTCACTATGGCACCTATATAGGGATGGAGAACATACCTATAGTAACACCAGGAAGGTATTCATTTGCTTTGCAAATTAAAGGGATGGCAAAAAAGCGGCATAAAAAACCGATTTTGAGAGTGCAATGAAAGTACGGACCTGGCAGATGCGATGATTAAATACATCGACTTGCAGATGTAACCACTTGAGGACAATATCAAGCGCTTTGAAACGTATACAGACACGTACTTGCAGTACCTATATCCGCTTTTTCATATCGTGAAAAGACCACAGGGATTGATGTTACGATTTTTGGAATATAAATGCAAAATAAATGCAAAATTCAAAATAAAAACCGTGCTACTCTGTTAATCTCAAAGATTTTCCTTGCCCTGAAAGTGAAAAAAAATAGAAATTCGACCGTAGTGTCAAAGAGGCCTTAGTTGTGACCTTAATATTAGTTTGCAATGGCTGTTTTTAGCGTCTTACCCACCCAGCACCCCTATTTCGCTCCTCGGTCCCGAAAAAATTGATGAAACTTAGGAGACGCGGATGTATATATTTACCAAAATATTAATTAAGTTGCCATTTGGAGATGTAGGTACTAATTTCCAAATGAAAGTATCCAAACTTTGATCTAAACCTTTATAATTAGAAATAAACCTACTAAAGTTTCATGAAGATAGGTGGAAGAGCCCTTGCTTATAGGATATTAATGAAAAACTCATCACCTTTTAACAAACTTTAACATCTGTATATTAAAAACTAGGATAATCAGGGAACATGTTTAATGTTTATGTTTATTTGAACTTGTATTCCTAGGATGAACCAAAAAAAATTCCCCTTCAGTATTGACATATGACATATGACACTCTGTATGATTCCTAAAAGTACCTACATATTTCTATCAGAACGGAAACTATTCTACATACATAATACAAGTCAAGTCGTCTGAGGACTTTTTGTTGCAACTATTGTGTTTTTTTTACAAATTCTTTTACAAATAATGTAAAAGTTTTCTGAGAAAAAATGGGGTAACTAATAATTATTATTAATTCCTGAAAATTATTGTATTGCAATCATGATTCTTCCTCGGGTGCTTATACTTGATAAAATTTACCATTTGGTGTATTCCGAGGTGCATTCCCAATTAATATACAGGTGATTCATAATATGTGCTCAAGATTTCAGGATGTGATAGCTCGTTTAAAAATATGAAAAAAAGTTCATGTTAACATGGGTCCACAAACCTACCATTTTCGAGATACAGGGTGTCAAGAAAAAATGTTTTTTGTTGTTTCACACTTATAATTAATATTATTTACTTTTTGAGCTCTGATTAAATTTATTTCATACGGCAGTGGTGGAGATTTTGGGGTTGCTTGAATTTTTTTTGCCCCTAATTTCCACGACACTGCAAAAATTGGAATTATGGAAGCACATTTAAACTGTCAATGTTTTCTACATAAAAAAGGTACTCTAGGTCAAATAGTCTAGTGAACTGTTTTCGAGAAAAAAAGCACTTTATGATGAAAAACATGAAAGCGACAAAATGTTTTGCTGTGGACAAAAACATCACTTGTTTTTGATAATTTTTTTTTATGCTTATTGTTTCACTGCCCCATTTTTTTAAATTTTTATTTGGATTTTAATATAAATAAAACGTATGGTTTTGTATCTCAAACAGTTCCTGAGATATCGTCAAAAAACTGAAAATAATAAATTTTTTTGACTCCCAGTATCTCGAAAACGGTTATTTTGCAAAATGCAGTCCCATGTCAATGGGAACTTCTTTTAATTTTTGAGCTATCATTTCCTGAAATCCCTAACACATATACATATTATGAATCACCCTGTATAATTTATAGCCACAAAAAATTTTTATTTTGAACACTCTCAGTATGTTTTGAAAACTTGAATGCACAAATAGGTGCAGTTTATCGATTTCTTTTCCAAATACCCATAGAATAATGTTACAAACTACATTTTTTAGGCTGCATGCTGCAATAAAATCCTCAAATGTTTTTGCTCGAATTGAGTTATAAAAAAAAAAAACTATAAAAATTGAAGTACCTACTTAGTAAGTAGTACATACTTACCTACTATAAAAAATCATATCTCATATATTTTTAAGTTCTGGTAATAATGTACGAATTGTAGTGTATAATATACAGTGAGTCCCCTGATAGGTGAAATTAACGATTCTTATAAAAGAAAAAAAAATTATCGATTATAATTTTTTGATGTTCTTGGTTAGAGACTAATTTCTAAAATAATTTTATTAGTTTTGGAAAATCAAATATGCCAAGCAAATTTTCAAAAAACACTTCTCTATAAAGTAAAGAGTCTTTTATGTAGCAAATACAACGAAAAGTCATTTAAAAAAGTTGTTTAGAATCAACACTTTATATTATGTCTCTATACAAAATTTCAAAATCGTTGGCCAATTATAATTTTTAAATAGACAATAAATAGCTGACCAATGGTTTTGAAATTTAGTACAGAGGCCTGCTAGATGTTGATTCTAAACAGTTTTTCTTAAATAACTTTTTGTCATATTTGCCACATAAGGCACTTTACACCACAGAAAAGGTGTTTTGAAAATTACCAAGGCATATACTTATATTTTCAAAACAACGCAAGACGGGGCTGAACCCCAAAAAATAAAAATTCAAATCAAGAATTTTTTTATCTTTTTATAAGAGTTATTGTTTCACTTATCCGGGGGAAACAATGTGAAATTTTACAATGTTAAAAATTAATGAGACTTGTTGAATAAATTTTAAAACAATATTTATTTGTTGATTTATTTATTTATCTGTTCAACCCATAACAGGAAGGTCCCAAATTAGTGGACTTTATTATTAATATACACAATTGTAGCATGTATATTATACATTCGCTATATGTATATAGCGACAATATTATTATAAGATATGTACATACCTATAACAGGGTGTTAAGAAAATGACGGATAAACTCTTTAGTACATTGTAGGGGATACTCAGTAGAGTACGGGAAAAATAATTTAAAAAATTCTGGTCTTCAATTTGGTGAGATAAAAAAATGCCAAAGTTAACATTTTACTATCTTTATTTTTCGGTATTTTGCAAAACCTATATAGATGATTTTACAGATATAAAAAAGGGTACTTTAATCGATTCAGTTAAAAAAATTGCTTAAGATGTTGTTAACTCTCAAGACGGACCTGGCGAGACTCCTGCGTCCAACCCTGTCACGGGCGAACGAGAAGGGGTAGTAGCGAGCCCTCTGTCCTTGACCAAGCATTGAACATCGAGATTTTAAGAAAGAAGCATCGACGGTGAAAAATTGAGTGTGCCATTTACATTTCATTATTTTATATGGTTGTGTTCACCTAAATTAAAGTTGATCTTCTTAAATAAAATTTACTAAAGAAAATTGATATTCTTTAATAAACCAAAATTTAAATATACAGTCCACTAATAATTAACAGATGTATTACTGGCTTGGAAAATTTAATAAGAATTTTATTTTTCTTTGCCAAGATGCTGAAAAAAGCATTTGGCAACAACGGTTTTGTTACCTTAACTACCTACATTGTTAGAAATTAGACGAAATTACCAAATAGCAGCAGTAATCGTGTTAAACGTTGCCAAATTTATTGTTCAATATTTTGCTTATATATGCCCGTATTCACAAACGATAATTTCCAAAATAATTACGTAATTATTTAAATGAGTGAGATGGGGATATGCAGTTTTTTTGCAATAGAATGAGATGGGGATAATTGATTACGTAATTATTTACGAAATTATCGTTTGTGAATACGGGCCATATAATCTTTTAAAATGTAGATCTGTATTTTTTAAAATTATTTTTCCCGTACTTTACTGAGTGTCCCCTCCAAGGTACTGAAGGAGTTTATCCGTCATTTTCTTAACACCCTGTATTACAATATATGATCAAGAGTACAATGATTATTAACTTTTGTTTTAAAACTTTTATATAAAAAAAATTTCCTCATTAATTAACTTGTTTAATCTGAGTGTGTCGATTTTACACAACCCCCTCACTCAATAAGTTTTTCTTGGATGTAAAAATTGAAAAAAAAAAATGCATCAAATTTTTATTTAAATATAAGTAATAATTTTGTAGGTACCTAGTATGTACCTACAAATGTTTTACGTCTTGCACTTATGAAATATAATCTATTAAAACTATACCAGTACATGCATCATACTAATATAAATATCACCTAAAGTAAAACGTATTGAGCAATTATACTTAAATGTTACTGATAAAAAAATAATGTGCAATTAAAAAAGTTTCCTTACACTACTGATAAAATAAGGTGACCTCAAAATAATACCCTAAAAGTTTTTTATTTTAGTTTAAATGTAGCCATTAGTTGAATAAAATGAAGTAGATATTAAAGCATTCAAGCATTGTTTTATCAGTATTGCAAAATTATAAATAATTTCTACCTGATATGATATAAACATTATGATGATAAACAGGTCGAAATTTATGACAATAATAAACTGATCGGTCCAGTCATTTAATTAAAGCAACTGCTATCATCCAATACATAAGAATTATTATAATATTAATAATAAGACGCATTATATTTCCAGTTTATAAGAATATAAAAATAAATTTTGCAAGGTGTGAAGATAAAATTTACTTTGTGCACACTTTCTTTGTAGATAGGCATAATATTAATAATAATAATTATTGTTATCTAGAATAACTTTAATTTCAAATTAAACACTCTGCTTTACTTAAGTTTTTGAATCTCAAAATTGGTTTTTGTATTTACTGTTCTGAGTAAAATTAAATAGTCAATCAAGTCAACAATTTTGAGATGCGTGTTCTTTTAATTGGTACATAAAGAAAATGTTATATCTTCTATATTGAAAACTTAAGACAACGATGAACGGTACTAGGTATCAAAAACATTTTTAAACATTTTTTTACTCAGTTATTTTTGAATTAAAAGATACTGATCTTTTTGTGTTTGATGAATCAATAGGATTTACTTTATTACTGAATCTATTCCTGAAAGAAAAACCACGTAAACTTTTTCGGAATTGTTGTTGCCTCTCAAAGGTAACTTGGTTGATAAAGTTGAAGTTTTCCATGTCATTCAATATTATTAAACTTGCTCGTGGAATTTCAAAAAAATCAGTTTGAAGATTATTATCCAACCAAATAAGTAACTGCTTGAAAGCTTGCAGTTTTTGAGATGACGTCACCTAGAAAAAAATATCATTTTTTTAATTAAATTCGAAAAACCCGCTTATTTCTCAAGTTTTGCCATGCGCAAACGTAAAAAGACTACCTGGCTACGTTCAGTAGAACGCATCTGAACATACTATTGCTGCGTTCGGTAAACATCTAGGATCATTAATGGATTGAGCGAGCAGATTTGTAATCACCGTGACGATTTTTAAGAGCAAATCATAAACAACGAAAGCACAAACAAACGGTGAAATTAAAATTAAAAAAAAAAAAAACAGATGCGTTATATTATAATCATTTTATTCTTATAATAATAAACTAATAAGTAAATTAGGTATTTATGTGTTAAAAGTTTGCTTTCCATTTTTTTCCTTTAGCAATTAACTATTCTCTATCGATCTGTCGTAAATCGCCACCACTAACTAATACACACTACACAAATAAGTGAAAGATAAGAGTATTTTTACTTTAACTTTTTTTAGACAGCCGTAAAATAGTGTCGGACATTTTAAATTTTTTCATCAATATCCGAATAAAAAATGACACATTATTTCTGTTTACTCGGCAGCATGCGCGAAGTATTTCGCGGTCTAGAGCGACAACAACTATTTCGTGCACTGTAAAGCAATCTTGTATTTGTTAGCCTAGCAACGCAACTTTTGCAGTTTGTAACTAGATTAAAAATTTCCTGGCGTCATGTTGATGATTAATATTTCGATTTTTTGCTTATTTCAATAAAGCTGTCCAAAAAAATTGGAAGCATCCCAGCGCGAAATGATGGGAATGAGGATGCTGCTTTAGAATTATAATTTTTTTCGGCTCTCGCCTCTACAATAAAATAAAGCTCTCATTCCATTTCTCAGTAAGCGCCAAAGTAGAACAGGTAAAATTTAATGCCAATTTTTAATAAATGGTTTGACAAGTGAGACAAGATGACATTATAAAAATCGACAAGTTCCGAAAGCCTCCATCATTATTTGAATCACGTTTACGTATATGAAATAGAAATGATCGGATTAAAATGATAATATCGAAGAGAGCGACCAAAAGCTACGAGTAATTACTAATTAGTGAGAGAGTGAGACCAAAAGAAGCCTCCTCCGCTAATTAGACATAAACCGCATGCGCATTGCGTAGTTGCAAAAGATGTAAAGCTGTTATTAGGTATATGTTTTGTCATATACGAGGTCCCCGTTTCGTTTCATTAGGGACTTTATTTATCGTAGGTTGGTCACTCTGTGTGTCAACTGACTGACATTATCGCATTATCGAATGTCCACACTGACTCCATCTCCTGTTTCGATTTCCCTCATAGATTAAAAAAGATGGTATTTTATAAGTCACTGTAAAAATTAAGGTATCCACGTGAGATTTTGTAAAATAACTTTAAAACCGCAATTTTATCATTCTGGAAATATCGTGGAGTTTTTTATTGCGATTTTGTAACCCATATATTGTAGTGAAAAATGCCTTCGAGTAATCCTCTTCCACCAAAGGAAAATGCATTATTCAAAAGAATATTAAAATGTTATGAGCAGAAGCAGTACAAAAATGGTTTGAAGTTCTCCAAGCAGATCCTCTCGAATCCAAAGTTTCAAGAACACGGCGAAACTCTGGCTATGAAAGGGTTAACCTTGAGCTGTTTGGGTCGGAAAGATGAGGCCTACGAGTATGTGAAAAAAGGCCTCCGAAACGACCTCAAGTCGCACGTTTGTTGGCATGTTTACGGACTTTTGCAAAGATCGGATAAACGATACGACGAAGCGATCAAATGCTACCGGAACGCCCTCAAGTGGGAGAAGGACAATATCCAAATACTGCGGGACTTATCGTTGTCACAAATTCAGATGCGCGACTTGGAAGGATACAGAGACACGCGATACCAACTGTTAATGCTGAGACCTGCTCAGAGGGCTTCATGGATAGGTTATGCGATGTCCCTTCATTTGCTGGAAGATTACAAAAATGCCTTAGACATTCTACAGACATTCGTCGATCAGCAGCAGAAAGGGAGCAATTTTGACTACGAACACAGTGAGTTATTATTATATCAGAATCTAGTCATCCAAGAGTCTGGCAATCACGAAGAAGCGTTGAAACATTTGGACGAATTCCAGGATCAGATCGTCGATAAACTGACACTTAAAGAAAACTTAGGATATTTAAATTTAAAGCAAAGCAATTTCAAGCAAGCTGCTGATTACTATAAGGTATTAATCAACCGAAATCCCGAAAACACCGACTACTATAAGCACCTAATCGATGCACTGCAGTTAAAAACAAACGAAGAAATCGTAAAGTTTTATCTACAGTACGCCGAGAAATACCCGAAAGCGATGACTCCTCAAAGATTACCTCTCAATTACGCCGAAGGAAATCAATTTAGGACTCTAATAGACAAGTACATGAGAAAGGCGTTTTCAAAAGGCGTTCCTCCCCTATTTGTTGATCTCAGATCTCTGTATTCTAACAGGGACAAAGTGGACATTGTCGAGGACCTACTGTTGAATTACGTTAATTGTTTAAGAACTCACGGAAAGTATTCAGACAATCAAGACGACAGTGTAGAACCGGCATCAACGTTGCTCTGGGTTTATCACTACCTGGCACAACACTACGACTACCTGAGCCAAACTGAAAAGGCACTAAGCTACATTGAAGCTGCCATAGAGCACACACCTACTTTGATTGAACTCTTCGTGACCAAGGGCCGAATCTACAAGCACGCAGGTGATCCCCAAGAAGCTTACAAATGTCTTGACGAAGCCCAAGCCTTAGACACTGCAGATCGCTACATAAATTCAAAATGCGCAAAGTACATGCTGCGTGCGAACCACATCAAGGAAGCTGAGGAGATCTGTTCCAAGTTTACCCGTGAAGGTGTGTCTGCGATGGAGAATTTGAACGAGATGCAGTGCATGTGGTTTCAAACGGAATGCGCACTGGCCTACCAAAGACTCGGCAAATATGGCGAATCGTTGAAGAAATGCCACGAAGTCGATCGGCATTTCTCTGAAATCATCGAAGATCAATTTGATTTTCATACTTACTGCATGAGAAAAATGACGCTGAGGTCCTACGTCGGCTTGTTGAGGTTAGAAGACATTCTAAGAGGTCATCCTTTCTACTTCAAAGCCGCTCGCTGTGCGATAGAGGTTTACCTTCATCTCTACGATCATCCTTTGAAAGACGAGAACACCGAAGAAGAGATAAATACGGAAAATTTAGCACCGTCAGAATTGAAAAAATTAAGGAACAAACAAAGAAAAGCACGCAGGAAAGCGGAACAAGAGAGTGCGCAAGCTAGAGAAGCACAAGTTAAACGCGATCAGTACCACAAGTCGAAACAGAGAACCGACATAGAAACTGATACTCCTCAACTAGATGAACTGATTCCTGATAAATTAGCTCGTGCAGATAACCCTCTCGAGCAAGCCATAAAATTCTTGCAGCCATTGCAGACTTTAGCTAATGATAGAATTTTAACTCATTTAATGGCTTTTGAAGTTTACTACCGAAAAAAGAAAGTGCTGTTGATGCTGCAGTCGCTGAAGCGAGCTTATAAGCTGGATCCGGAGAGCCCGAAGCTTCATACTTGCTTGATCAGATTCTACGATGTCATGAGTGAGAAAAAGAGTGAATGGGACCCGGTAATCACACAGGTGGTGACTCAAGAAACCAGCAGTTACTACCAAGGTAAAGATGCATTTCAGTTGAACAATGAATACATGGAGAAGCATAAAGATAGCCTGGAGGCAATAATCGAAGGGGCCAAGATGATGTACTATCTTGATAAGAGCAAACAGGCAAAAGCTCTTGAACTGGCTACAAAACTGGACAATCTAACTGTACAGAACAAGGACGTTAAACTAGAGACTTGCGTCAATCTCCTTGTGTCATTGAAAAAAGGTGATTTCGGCAAATGTGATGCTCAAATAGAAGATTATAAAAACAAATGCCATGAATTGTTCCCGTACGCGCTTGAATTCATTGGTCCCACAGCACCATTCACTGAAAACAGCTGTGCCTTCCAAAAAAATATTAACATGGTAAATGGAAAGTGATCGCTATTACCACCATTTCAGGTACTATGAAGTTTTCAGGAACAGCCAAATAATTTACACATGATATGTGTATAATATGTATATATACCTTTTTATATATTAGTGTTTATTTAAAAAAATACGAATAATTATTTTCATTTTTTTTTCCTGGTAATTTTTCTAGTGAATTATTTGTAAAGCTTGAATTTTTGGAGTAGATAATGCAGTTTGTTGTTATTTTTTTGGTCTGTTTCAAAAGCAATGACACAAAACAAACAAGGAACTTTAAAACAAAAACTCATGAAGCGTTTAATTATTTTGAGTAATGAGACTAATGTTTTGTAATTTATCAGGTGTAACAATTTTTATCATGACAAATTGTGAAAATTGCTTATAATTTCAAGGGGTTCAAGATTCAGAATCCCGTTATGCAATTATTTGTATTTCTTCTTGTTTTATGAAAAGTTAAAAATAACCGACCTAGAAGAATTTTATTTCTAGATCAATTTTAGCGGGAGATTTGGAACATTATCTAAATCTTCAATCCCGATGAAATTTTTAGGTATTTTTCAATTTAATTACAATTTTAACAATAAATAAATACTTTTTGCCGATGTTCTTTGTTTCCAAATTTATTTTATTGTTTTTCCTTAGAAAAAAATACAACAAAATGGTGTAATTTCCATTAAGGATTTTGTTAGCAATTATGTAAGTGCATAATTTGCTATAAAGTGTTTTTGTATCCTCCAATCAAATGGAAACCTTGTCTTCAAATATTTTAAGTAAGTTTAATCGTGTCAATTTTTTCAAAATAAAATGAATACAGAAAACTAGGTCGCTGTTAGCCACAGATTGGTAAAAAAAATGGGGCTTTCCTCTTGCTAATTTTCTTTCCCACACCCTCTTTCAAGATACAAGTGTAAGTTGAAATTGAAAAAAGTGTTTTATTCATAAAAGTGCATGGTTTCTCAAAGCAATCAGTTGAACTTTTTCACATGTGTATTTATTTCTTGTGATGACACACTTTTTGCTAGATTTTGTTCATAGAGAATCGAAGCATGAACGGTGGAAACAGGAGTTTTAGTACACATTGACCCCCAACTTTTTCCTCGCGTACCTCCAGTTGAAAGAGTTTTTTAGGTCAAGCGTTCAGTTCTTTTATTATCACTTTTGTAAGAGTTTGGTGTATGCGATGTTTGTTGTTATATTTATTATTATAACAGTATAATTATTTTTTTTTTTACAAGATTGAGAATAAAAATGAATCCTTGATCTAAAAAAATAATACCATTGAACCAGAGGCGTCATAGGAAAAATTTGGGTGATCAATGTGTTTTACAGGGTGAGTTTTTTTTTCAATGTCTAGTACAGGGATCTCGTGTAAACTACTGCAGTTAGAGGCACAGTTAAATAGGGAAAGTGGGACAGTTTTATGAGTTAAATTTGAAGCAACTTTTGTTTTTTTGAAAATCTTCATGGGTACCTTGATATTTGACATAAACTGAATTTCATGAATTTCTTTATACTGAGATAGCATTCTTATTATTGGGATTAGAGAAAAATCGTAAAGAAAAAGGTTTTAGAAGACTTTATTAACCAATAAAACGGCTTTATAATTTTTCTAATTTATCGTGTCGTTTTCGAGTTATGACATAAAATTGTTTTTTTTTAAACGTAAGTCATAGTTGGTTATGACATTAAATACGTCATTTTTTTTCTAAATACAATGATTTAAAACTTGATATGATTTTTACTGAAAATAAAGAAGTTATGACGGTTTGTATACTTATAAAAAAACAGGTTTAAGTCATAACTCAAAAATTAAAAGGACAAACAAAAAAGATTGTATCAACCTTTTATTTGTTCTCATTTACGATTTTTCTCTAATCCCAATAATAAGTGCTATCTCAGTATAAAGAAATTCGAAAGATTTAGTTTATGTCAAATATCTAGGAACCCATGACGATTAAAAAAAACAAACAAAAGTTGCTTCGAAACTCACCCTGTATATAACTTTCATCATTTCATCTGTTCATGTTTGATTTTCTTTGAATAGAATTTTGAAAAAAGCATAAGAAAGGAGCACCTTCAAAATTTCTTCTGAATATCTCAAGAAACAATTATTATTATTCACTTATAAATAAAATATATTCTTAAATGCATCTCACTATCCCACTACTTCAGTGCATTTTGAAAATATTCATTATTTAGGGTTTAGAAATAAAAGTAAATCGGGTTCCAAAAATGATAAAAATTTAACTGTTATCGTAATACAAACCTTTTTCAATGCTTCATTAATAAGAAACTCGTCTTTCTGTGAAATCCATGGAAAATATGTTCTTTTACTAGACAACCAGCTATATTTTTTATTTTGTATTCCCCCCAAAAAATTTTCTTGCGACAATTTTCTATGTTGTAGAAACATCAATATTTCTACCTATAAAATATAAAATAAAAGTAAAAATCATGCCACATAAAATAAATGTAATAGAATACACTGACCTGTTTAATAAAGTGATTGGAGTTCATATTCGCACAATAAGCCAAATAATTAATAAATGACAGCTTATTGGTTTACAGAACAATATATTTATTTCGAGGGGCTGCCTTGCGAAGAAATTTATTAACAGATAAAATACCTAATATAGTTAATATATTAGTAGTAAAATAAATAAATATTGCTATCATGAAACTAATTAGTAAATTTAATTAGACACAAATGAAGTTCATACTTACTACAGACCCTTTCAATGTCTGAATATCACAGATATAGAAGAGAAATCAATACATCTTGCATACATTTTAAAATTACGGCCAAGCAGCCTTTTTTAATTTTATTTTTCCAAACCGTGATATGAAACCCTAAAAAAGCGAACAAAACATAAAAAAAGCAATAAAACAACAATAAAATTTTTTGGTCAATGAGTGTATATATTAAGAAGATCTTGTCGACCGGTTTCGGGTTACTAGCCCATCCTCAGGACAACAACTGAAAGTGATGAATAAAGGTGTTGTAACAATAATTTACATGAAATTTAAGTAACACATATAGTCAAAAAATCATACAACTCACTTGTCAGTTTACAAATTCCGCAGTTGGAGCAAAATACATTTTCATCCTTATGGTAATAACAATCAAAAATAGGCTCAGGGATGTAAGATGGAAAAGAGAAGCGCTGATGACCACCAGGGTAATTAACACATTTTGAAAAACCTTTCAAAAAGATTTTTTCAATCACATAATTAAAAATTACAATAAAACAAAACGAAAACTAGTTTAAAAAAAGGGTATTTTGTATCGACACTTCACATCAGAGTGAAGTTTTAAACTAGTTTTCGTTTTGTTTTATTGTAATTTTTAATTATGTGATTGAAAAAATCTTTTTGAAAGGTTTTTCAAAATGTGTTAATTACCCTGGTGGTCATCAGCGCTTCTCTTTTCCATCTTACATCCCTGAGCCTATTTTTGATTGTTATTACCATAAGGATGAAAATGTATTTTGCTCCAACTGCGGAATTTGTAAACTGACAAGTGAGTTGTATGATTTTTTGACTATATGTGTTACTTAAATTTCATGTAAATTATTGTTACAACACCTTTATTCATCACTTTCAGTTGTTGTCCTGAGGATGGGCTAGTAACCCGAAACCGGTCGACAAGATCTTCTTAATATATATACTCATTGACCAAAAAATTTTATTGTTGTTTTATTGAATTTTGAGTAGGTATACAATGACCCACTACGCTGATAAAAAAAGCAAACAAAACATAAAAAAGCAAAAATTCTTCAAAAGCGAAAAAAGAACTAGAACTACCAGAGTTGGACACGAACATCTTCTGATTTGATGCCAAACACCGGACCCACAGTGAAATTTGAGATGTCTTGGATTGTATAAATAGAAATTAAAAAATTCTATTCAAATTTATTTAAAGTTCACCTTCCAAAAATATAAAAAATTTGTAGCTACGTAAAGAAAAAAAAAATTTTGAGGGCTGTTTCCACCCCTTGGAACTAGAATTTTGAAAAATCTCTCCTTATCAAGGGCTCACACGTCTAATTTATTATCGGTTGAATGATTTTTTTGCAGAATTGGTGAGCCGCAGGTTAGAAAAATTAGGAATAAAAATATTGTTGTTATTGTTAAATACAATAATCACGCTCCTTATCGTTTAAAAATTGTGCATGTTTTTTTAACATAACAGGGTGTTTTTTTAAGGTGATACTTTTTTTCATTGTATACAATTATTTTGGTTCTGTTTCCTAGGTATAACCTTATCATGTATTGGAATTGTTTCTTTGATTGTTTAGTGAAATCGGTTTGGTTAGTTGAATTTATCACAGGACTTTAATTTTTTAATCTTCCAAAGGCTGTATCTCTTTTTTTCTTATTTGAAAAAGTTGTTAGCCTTGATAGAATTTTAAACACTGAAGAAAAGTATCACCTTAAAAAAAACACCCTGTATAAAACATTGAATATAAGGGGGACAGTCTCCCAGTTGGAAAATTAAATTTAAAAGAAAAAATGAATGAGTAGAAAAGTTCAGTCTCAGTTAAATAAGAAAAGGCCGGGTGAAGAATAAGCCTTACTTCATTATACCTACTGGCTGCATTATACTGACGTGAAAACAGCTGCTAAAAAGATAGCTGACAATTTTTAACTATAATAGTTATCTGTGTTGTTTATTTGGGGATGAACGACATGATTTAATTAAATTAAATTACCCGCCACTGTAGTTGTTTTCAAGAAATTATTTCTGGTGCACCCTTTAGGTAATGTGCTATTGGTCTTTCGTAATTTTTTCAAAATTTTCCTATTAAGCGAAAAAATATATGCATACAGTGCGTTAAAAAATTGTCGGCTATCTTTTTAGCAGCTGTTTTCACGCCAGTCTGCATTATGTATGTGTATAATTTGTAAGAGAATATTTTACTATTTCAACATCCAGCATAGCTTTAAGGAGTATGTATTCTAAACTTATTATTCATATAATTTGTAATATGAAAATCATCATAAGGATGAATCGGTTTTCACCTTTTCTAAAGTTCCTGGTTTTAAGCCGAAAAAATGCACCATATGGCAACTGACCTATCTTTCTTCACAGTCGGTTTTCTCTGGACTGCATCAAGTTAAAATCATCTATCATAAAGGTTGCTAAACCTCATTAGTTGAAAAAGGTAGAACTTAAAAAAAAAAATTACTAGCATTCGAGCATATTTTTGTCTTTTTTTTCCGCTTCACAAGGCGAGCCTATAAAATTTATGTTTTCAACCCTTACTTTGTAGAATCTCTGCATACTGATGGACGATAAATAAAACACTAATGTTTAAAAAAATTCTACTGTATACTGTATACGTTACACGTGTTTCGATACTTTTAAAGTAGCATCTTCAAAGGTATACAATTATTGATATAGTCACATAGCAACAGTATGGTAACCTAAATGGTCATAAAACTAGTAATTAGATTTGTAGATTTAAATGAATTTTTAATAGAACTAACCAGATCATAATATAATTTATTCAGAATCTTCTTAGTTGTTGATATCAAGAAGAAAATCAAGGAGTGGAGAACGATATGTGTCCAGCTGTTCATTTATTACTGTGTATTGTTGATTATGTAAATGTCTGTGGGTCTCTTGAGATTCAAGATAATTCCATTTAAAATAATGATCACAATCACAAAGTAATTCAATTTTTTAAAACATTAGTGTTTTATTTACATATAATCAATCAGCCTATAATAAGCACTCTCATGTTAGGAATGCTGTGGAAGTATAGATTAGTGGGTAGTAAATAAAATCTGGTATTTCATCTGAAAGGATTTCAGTAAATCATTTTGAGCCACCATGGACATGTTGCAAATATACATGGCAAATATGTACAGGGTGTCCAGGTATGAGTGTAAGAGCTACACGTGGCGACCTTCCTTGGACTATTTTGAGTAAAAAATCTTAATACAATAATGCTCTAAACGTCTTCACGGTGCCACAGGAGGTCATCAAAGTTAGAAATTCTGAGTCACAAATATGCATATTTATTGAACTTCTATTTCCTTTTGCAGTTACGGTTAACATTTTCAAAGACTTTTGATTTTTCAAAGAAAAGTCTTATTTCATTTAATTTTCGTAACAGTGCAAGTATTAACTTTTTAACATTTCCTAATTTTTTTTTTTTTAGAAATGTTAAAAAAGTTAATAATTGCACTGTTACGAAAATTAAATGAAATAAGACTTTGCAAAAGTCTTTGAAAATGTTAACCGTAACTTCAAAAGGAAATAGAAGTTCAATAATATGCATATTTGTGAACCAGAATTTCTAACTTTGATGACCTCCTGTGGCACCGTGAAGACGTTTAGAGCATTATTGTAAAGATTTTTTACTCAAAATAGTCCAAGGAAGGTCGCCACGTGTAGCTCTTACACTCATACCTGGACACCTTGTATACAAAACGCCTATATCCAGCTGTTTTATTTCCAAAATTGGAGAAAAATTGCTAGTGTAAAAAGAGGCATTTATTACAAGAAAACAATATGGCAAGTCTTGAAACAATCTAATTGGAGTAATATTTTCAAAGACAAACCTACATTGCATTCACTTAATAAATATGACATTATTTGTTAATGAACAGTGGTGATCTTTATTGCTTTATTGTAACTTCTCGAAAATCACCATCAATAATAATACTTGAGAAAACATCCTTTTACAAAACTTTTTGTTTTTTATATTTAACTTTTATAACATATGGGACTAAAAAGTATAAAATGATTTTTAATATCTATGGAAAATATACGTTTAAAATTTAAACCGATAAACATGGGGCACATACAATCGATAATAGTATGGTAAGTAGAGAGTAAAGTTGATTTCAACCATGGAAAGTCGTCTTTTCACTTAAAAACAGGTGTAGCTTTTTTATACTTTTTAGTGCACCTTAAAAACACAGCAGATTAACCAAAAATATTCAAATAATTATTTTCTGCTTTTTTGTTTTGTATGTTTGTGAAATTTTGCAATCTATTCTAAAAATCTTGATAAGATTATGGCATAGACACGCGGCAAAATTTCACGTTTATTTCAATTTCCTTCACCTGATCATCGGGGCGGGGTTGAACCCAAACTTGAACATCTTTGGTTCAGCTATCCCCGTTGAGCTGTCAAACTACCCTTTCTCCTGTCTTAAAACACTACTAACCGGTCTCGAAGATTGGTTCAAACCACAATCAAACTGGTTAAAGCATTTTAGTTCGTGACGTCATTACTTTAACACAAAGATGTAATGTTTGAAACCAGAACGAAGCTATTTAAACACGCGGCATCAGTAAAAAACGACCTAAAATTTTGTGATTATGTAATGTGTAAAAGTTCCATAAACTGATACATCGTAACTCCAATTATCTAAAACTTATCAAGCTGTAGCTCTGCCACTTCCAAATTTCAGGCTGCAGAACTCCCCCTGCTTTTGATGACTTCCCCCTCCAATGCACACTTTATCATTAGCACTCAGGTTCTTACATCCATGTAGCTGCCCTTTCCCCCTCAAGCGCTCTCATTGGAGCTTCGAATTTTCCAAAATTTTTGCCAAACAGACAGACAAGAAAGCTAGTTAGTATTGCATTGTCAATGAAAGCTTTATTTTTTCTCAGGGCAGGGTGAATTTAGTTATTGGTTGTATGAAAATTGAAGATTAGCAACAACAAATAGCTGAAAACCCACACCTCTTTTTAAACCAACTATAAAATGAATTTTTTACCATCCACCCATTGTGAGTAAATTTTTTCTTCTTCTAAATAGAAGGTGTTTCACATATGATCTGACACAGATCAGGGGCGTGTAGGGGAAACCCAAAATATGGTGATTTACCGCACTTATCTCTACATATACTAAATTGCAACCTTGCTAAGTTATACATGCAGGGTGGCCAATTAGTGCGACAAAGGTCAATATCTCCTGTACCATTGAAGATAGCGGAAAACTTTTTCCAAGAAAGTTATTAAGGGTTAAGAGATGCATCTTTTAAAATTATTTTCGACTATACAGGGTGCTCCATAAAGGCGGGACGGTAAAAAGTTCATGTTTTTTAAATGGGACGCCCTATATTTTATTGCATTTTCAGATTGTCTGAGAAAATGTAATAACAATAATGTTTATAGTTGCATTTTAAATTGAGTAGGCTATGAGTTATAAACAAGTGAAAATCGCAATTTTCCAACTTTAAACCCATTTACCACGAAAACGGCCAAGATATCAGAAAACGGCTTACATGACCCTATCTTAAATTTTTATCTGGTATCCTACTGTATAGTTTAAATGTTTATGCAGGGTGATGGAAAATCTGATAATTTTCACCACCTTGTATAAACATTTCAACTGCATAATTGGATGCCTTATAAAAAGTTAAGATAGGAACATGTAAGCCGTTTTTTGATATTATGGGCCGTTTTTGTGGTAAATGGGTTTAAAGTTGGAAAATTGCGATTTTCACTTGTTTATAACTCATAGCCTACTCAATTTAAAATGCAACTATAAACATTATTGTTATTACATTTTCTCAGACAATCTGAAAATGCAATAAAATATAGGGCGTCCCATTTAAAAAACATGAACTTTTTACCGTCCCGCCTTTATGGAGCACCCTGTATAGTCGAAAATAATTTTAAAAGATGCATCTCTTAACCCTTAATAACTTTCTTGGAAAAAGTTTTCCGCTATCTTCAATGGTACAGGAGATATTGACCTTTGTCGCACTAATTGGCCACCCTGTATGTCTTGAGATAGGATAAAGGGGTTTCAGATTTAAAAAAAAATCAATATTTCAGTTATACTTGAACTTATAAAAACCAAAGAATGTACCAAGAGCATTCATTGACAGTAAGTAGAGATAAATTGTAGCATTTTAAAGGGTCGATAAGGGATGCTTCACCCTTAAAATGTAACAGAATTTTTCAACCCATATATTGGTTGATTTAAGAAATTATTATTTTATTTTATGAGGAAATTGTTCTCAAACTTTTATTTCTACTGTTATTTTTCAAAAACTTTGTAATTTTCAACAAAAACCCGAAATACTAAAAAAAAGTGCAGCTTAAAATCTGCGAAAATTCAAAAGTTGGCTTTTAAATTAAATGTCAAACTTGACGATCAGGAAGAAAAGTTGAAAACAACAAAGTTTTTTGAAAAATAACAAGAGAAATAAAAGTTATGAGAATTGAATTCCTCAGTTAAAAATTTGTGGAACATTTTCCATGCATCATCCCTTATCAACTCTTTAAAATGATACAATTTAACTCTATTCAATGCCAATGAATGCTCTTGGTACACTCACAACGTGAACGAGTACCAAATTTGGTTTTTCTAAGTTCAAGTATAACTACTGAGATATTGATTTTATTCAAAACTTGAGACCCCTATTTCAAGGCCTATAACTTTACTGTATTGTCAAGTAGGCACAAATGCGGGAATACTTTAAAATTGATATTTCATAATTACAAAACATCACAGCAAGCAAGTAATTCAGATCAGCATAATTATTATTTCAGCAGGTAATATTGTAAAATTTTAATAAATGCCAACTTGCTGATATAAAAATTGGGAAAAAGGTGATTGACTTTGCTGACTTAACCAGAAAAGTTAAATAAAAGAACTGACTCACCGATTTGAGGGGGCTTTCAGTCTCCACACTGGGAGCTGAGTGAGTTGCCTGCACTCTGCGAGCCAAGAAGTGAATCCAGCATTCTACTGGTTAAGTGGGCATACTGGGCAATTAGGGGAGGTACCTATATCAATGAAGTGATTAAAAAAGTGTCTACTCTAGTAAGTAGAAAAGCTTTACTTGTAGCAGCAAAAACTTCTTATCGACTCGACAATCATCTACCTACATGTAAGTACCCCTTGTGGATGTACTTAAAATGATAAATGATTGTAGGTGGTGGGTTTATTAATTTGGCGAGTGTTCATAAATAATTATGTACTGGGGCCTCATAGAGTCGAGTTATTCTGGGTGTATCTAAACATTACTGTCATTCCACCACTTCATACTTTTCATGTAATAAATTAGTTTTGTTTAATCCTATTCTTCTCTGGATCTCCAAATAAAATCTAAGCAAACCCCCTGGGTTGAGACAATCGTTCCAATGCTTTAAAAAACAGAACACAATCTTTCCTCATATCTGGGACTTCGGAAAATAGTTTTGATTCTGTCTTTTTCCAACTGTTACACTTTTATTCTATAACTGTTAATACAGTTAAATTCAGAACTGAAAGAAACAGATAAAATATAATATTGTCTTACATAATAAGCTCATTTAGTATACAGGGTTTTAGGATTTTTGCAAAGAAATCTACATTCAGATCAGTTTTAATATATTTATTATACACTGTACAGAATTGTGTGATCCTAAATAATATAATACGAGCTAATTACTTGCTCTATCTCAATATTGAAATTTTGCTAATTTATTGATGGAACACATTGAAGCACTATTATAAAACATTCTAATAATTAATACTATAATAAGTAAAATGGAATAATCTTATATCTTTTATACTTTAACAACCATTTAAAATTAAACAATATAATATTGATGCCAACAATTACCTACCTTGTATAAATAACAATAAAATGAACAGTTTTTAGGCTTACTGATATATCATTACAGATATAGATAAATATGAGTATAAGAGTTTTATTTGATATTTACTTAAAAATGGTTAACTTCAGATAAGCTCAAGTTATACTGAATTGTCCCATACATGTGTGTTGAAAAAATCGTACTCAAGGGTGGATTTGCAGACACATTATTAAATGATCAACTTTAATTACAATTAATTGATAACCGTACCACCAGTCAACAGTGCAAACGATCACCAAGTTGGAGCTTATTACTACATACATTACATAAACCACCTTTAGTAAAATTTTTAAGTATAATTACAACAAATAATAGCCGAATGCTTTTTTAATCTGTGAATTTACGATTGACGTTACGTCCGAACAAAGCCGTACGTATTTCTGGTACCAACTGTTCGGAAATAAGATCCAAACGAGCTTCTAGAGTATTGGCAATTTTGATTCTGTTTTTCAGGGCGTACAGATCAACTCCCCCGGCAATGTTGTCCGGTAGGAAAGACTCCTCGTCGATTTTAATGTTTACTTCTTTACCTGCCTTCTCCTTGTAACTGGCCGCAACTTTTGGAATGAGCTCCTCGACGATTCTCCTGTCCTGGGGTCTTATTCTCACGCTGACGTTGTTCTCGAATAACTGAAACAGGCCTTGGAGGATCAACGATTGCAAGATCTCGCTGTATTTGGCTTCGTCTTGCGTGACGATCCCCAGCTGTTTGCGAGAGTCTTCGAGCACACTGCGCACGTGGTCTTCCCGGACTTTCAGGACCTTCAGACGGGCCTGATTCAACATGTTCGATGATTGACTGTTAACATAACGTGGAATTCAGTTCATTATTAATTGTAAATAAAACATTTAAAATAGTTTCAACTTTCACAGTAAACGGTTCTCTAAATTTTGTTAAAATACTCTAAACATACCGGAAATTTTGTTAAACTGAGGCCATATTCTTACTACTGATGAACTGAGGTTTTGCTTTTATATCTCCAGAGGTCACTAAGGCCTTCAAAGAGTTTATTGCAGGACTGTTGAAAGGTTTTCCCAATTAAATGGAGCCGGAATTATTTTTTGTTTTGGCGGCGTAACGTGAAAATTTATGCCTGGCCTGGGGGCGGTCATAATACCAATCAAATATTTTGTTGTACTGGGTATAAAGTTTGCAAAAAAGAATAGTAATGTATGATGCCTAAATGTAAGGGCCCCCGCGATTACTGGGTCCAGGGCCAATCGCTCCCTCCCAACACTACTAGTTACGACACTGGGTAGAATTAGAACTATAGAACTAGAAAGCAAGTTCACAGAGAAGTAGTTGAATAGTCTGTGTGTCATAAGTGTTGTTCTCAGTGAGTATTCTATAATATAGGTCATGTACCTATTCATTGGACTCTCTAAATACCTTTCCAAGGGCTAAGCTGTCAGAGTCACCCCGGTCGGTGTATTTACACCTTTTATGAGGTGGAATCATATTTTTACAATAACGGAATAAACTTATTGCCGCGAGACATTTCTCAAAATGTTTCAAGATACCGATTTCGAAATAATTAAAAAAAAATGTTCATAAAACAGTGGCGCTTACATTTTCTTCTGTAGCTCGACTTGTTTTTCCTTCTTTTCGAAGTATTCCATTATTTTCAGCCTTTGCTGTTGCACCAATCGACCCTTCTCGATATTGAATTCCTCCTCGGCTTTCGCATCGATCTCCTCGGCCTTTTCATTGGCTTCTTGCTCAATGAAAGCCATCATGTGCTTGATCTGATAGGAAAAACACAAAGAAAGTTAAATTCCGAACATTTTCAGGATGTTTCAGAGTGTCCAATTATTGGTACTTTCAACAGAGTGACACCCTACTGTTCATTATAGTAATTCCAAAATAATTACCTGTTTTTGAACGTCTGCGTCGCTTAAGGCCATGGTTGCTCGTTTATTTTCACTTGTAATAAAATATATTATATTAATTTAAAATATTTTTCAAATAATTGCCGTCGACGCCTACAAAACTACAAATGCAGGAACTGATGATAGTCCTGCAGTTGATTGATCATATGATATGATCACATGCACATGACATTTCAAGCAGGTCAGCAACTAAAAATTTGGTTTAATTACAAACGAGCAGTTTTTACGAATTTTATAAAGTTTTATTAAAAACCGCTTAAATATATTAAGAACTGTGTTCTTAATTTATTAAAAAGCGGCAGAAGAATTTTTAAAAATGAAAATATATTTTTACAGAACCTGATTTGATTATTATAATTTAGTTTTGGCAACCGAGCGTACAAAAGCTGACAGTGACATGTGGCAATATTGTCATTTCTGTACTATTTCAAAGAATACGGTAGCGTTTCTACAGATGCCGACAGTGTGACGTCACGGATCCAAATAAACAAACGGTTTTGAACCAAATCATATTTTAGGTTTCCGTGGAACTCTAGCCGTCAGACGGTAGTTTAATTTTTATCACTAAAAATTCCGCATTTACTGTAATCAAAAGTTTACAGTGAAATTGGAAACTCTGCAACTGTCAAACGCATGTTTATTTGGAACCATAACCGGTTTCTCCAACCACTGATGGCGTCTATTTCTAAAAACGTGAGATGTTGAACTTGTACATTGTCCTTGTACCTGTCTGTACCTGTCTGTACTTTGTACTACTTAACTTGCCTCTTATATATACGTAAAATTAGCTTCGTTTGTAGGCATTTTGACGTTATGAACAATAAACAAGTAGAGCAACGATTTGAAATATCAACAAAGTTGGTTTGATAAAAATTTGAATTTTGTTTTCGTGGTTACCGTTACCGTCAGGAAAGTGGACTCGTTACTACGTCACAGCAATGGCAGCGCGAACTGAATTTCCGCGATTTGGAGGAATATTCCTGGCCTAGGTCCTAGTACTCCTAGTCAAAGTCAGTGATGTGCCGTAGGCCGTAGGTATAATTTGCCTCCATACTTTACGCAATTCTTTATCGGTAAAGAATTCACTCTTTACATGGACCTTTTTTAGGGTATAAATAAAGTTTTGGAGAATGTAAAAAATGCGTAAAGAATGTAAACAATGTAAAGTTTTGATTTCTGCCAACCAGAATCTATCGTGGTGAGAGGAGGGGTGGTAGGATTCCAATTTCCAAAAAACATTAAATAACATGAACAATTATTATGCAAGTATATTTAACAATACATCGAAACAAAACCAAAATAACATAATATAACCCTATTTTCCATTATTCATATTCTTTACGTCTTCTTTACATTCTTTACGAATTGTTAACATTCTTAGGCATTATTTACCTCAAACGTAGGGAATGAATTCTTTACAACTAAAGGACCTTCTGGTCCTAGTCTAGCAGCCCAAGCTTAGTATATACATAGGACATAGGTAGTTTAATAATTATTATTTAATGAGCTACATACAGGACTTGATCACAGTTTTCATTGTACATATTTACTTTAGCACACTTTATTTATAAAGTCAAAATGAAAAAGTTGCAAAAGATAAATCAAAACTTATAATAATTATTATGATTACAAAATATAAATTTCCCTCTCGTCTAGGCCTGTTAATGGGGATGTGCAATTTTTTATAATCCGGCGTTCGAGAGCCATCATTCTCGAATATGCTTTAGGATCGGCTTTGCAGCTCGCAGCAGTCGCAGCTGCGTACAAGTATAAAGAATCGACTAGTCAAGTATCCAACCAAAAGCTCGAGTTGCTGTTGCTGTTGTGGTCGTGAAGACACAGAATTACAGAAACTGTCCAGAAACAGAAAACCTATGACCTTCAAAATTTCAGATAAATAATAATTGTCATTTTAAAAAGTGTGGTTACTGGTTATTACGTTTTTTCTTGTGTTTGTCATTTTTGTTGTGAATGTTGTGATTTTAATTGTGCAGTAAATTGAAATTAAATTAGTCAAGAGAGTGAATTGAACTTGGCTTTGGAATATGAAAGTGTTAATTTTTGAACGGTTTGAATGAAGATGCATTTTTGCTAATGAAGAAATTGGGTAAATGATTTTTAAATAATTTCTTATGATTTATACAAAAATGTATAGCTGCCATGTAAATATCAAGAAGTACTATTTCTATCCTTTTTTTCAATTAATATTTTAGGTTAACCTCGCAGTTTTACCTTACACTGATACAAGATATAAATTTGGGCAGTTAGTCAATGCAAAAGTACACAATGGCAAACATGGCAATGTCTTTGCCGAACGCTCAAAATCCCCAGCTTCAGCCGCTGCAGCAACAACAGCAAGCGCAGCAGCAACAACAACAGCAGCAACCCCCTCAGCATTTTGATAACATCTCAAAAATCAAAGCTCTTATTGGTCCTCTCAGGGAAACTCTTGCCGTAAGTCTTTTCATACACGCAATTATTGGTCCTCTCAGGGAAACTCTTGCCGTAAGTCTTTTCATACACGCAATAGCGTGTGATAGTATTGATGTCAAGTTACGGGATGTATACCCAGAATTTTAAGACTGTCAAGTGTCAAGCAAGTCAAACAAATATTAATAAGCATATCAACCAAACTAATAAACGTATAGTTTAAGGGTATTTATATTAGAGATGCTCTCAGTGTGACATCACTGGGCGGGGTTAAGTGGAAATGGTTCCAAATGAACAAACCGTTGAAATTGCCATTGTTGTCAGTTGTTGTGGATTAGTTAAAATTTTAAGTTCACATCGTGAATGTGGTCCTGAAGTTTGACTCATTGAGGACAAGTTTACAGTGAAATTGGCAACCCTGCAACTGTAAAATTTATCTGGAACCATTGCCGTTAGTCCAGCCCACTAACAGCGTCCATTGTTGCTATAATATGTCTATTTGGTTGTTTTTATTTGAGGAATCTTGTTCCTTGTCGACTGTTGACCTATTTCATCATATTATGCACTCTTCTGTATGCGAGTGAACCAAATGTGTTTTGCCATACAGTGAGTTCCAATAAAAAGGAACCACCCGTTTTAATCATGACAAGATGAGGCAAACAACTACTCAGGTGTGATATGATCAGTGATAGCGATAGCCCACCAGTTCAATTTCATCCAATTAATTTTTTCTTTGTATCCAATGAAATGAAAAAATCAATATGGAAGCATAAGAAAAACAAAAACTGACTATGAAACCCTTCTTGATGCTTATACCATACCCACAAAAATTTATTAATTTACTTTCAATAATAAAAAGATGTGGCAAGATAAGAAATATCGATTTTTTTCAGTTTTTTCAGTACAATATTTCAGCCTTGATTTCAGCAATGACTGAAGTTGTCCTAAATGTATAAAATTGGTGAACTTTTTTCTGGTTTAAGTAACTGTATGGTTATCTCCTGCTCCTGTAGTTTCTGAGATTGTAATGGTGACCTGACTCAAAATCAACACCCTGAAGTTATTGTTCATGATTTGTATGTGTAAACAGAGTGCAATTTGTAATAGCAATTATTGTAGTAAATATCTAAAGAAAAGACAATAAAACGAGCAGTGAAAATATAGATTGTGAAATTATGAAAAAAATTATTAAAATTAAAATATATTGTTGATCTCGTCTTGTTACAATTTTTAACATTACTTATCATATGAGATAATAACATTTAAGTGTTGGTACCTAATTCCTAATTCATTATTTTTTTATTTTTCAGAATACCATAAAAACTGCTGCCCAAACTTTGAACCAGAACAGTCAAGTGGATGCAGGTTCTCAGTAAGTCTATTACCTACTAAACTATTTTTCACAAACCAAGATATCGTGTAATCCACAAAATATTTCATCAACTTTTGCCTGGAATAAAATGAAACATGTCTGCCAGATAAAATACAAACAATTGGAAGGTGGGTAATTGAATTATTCCAATCAGTGATCTACAGATCATAGAGCATCTATTGGCCATTGATTTTTTGCCCATTCCTGAAGAATATTTCCAGCATTGTATATTTTTGTTGATCGGTGAAAGCCATATTAATAAATTAATATTAAAAATAAGTACCTATACCATCTTAAAAATTGAAATTTAAACTGACAGGAATTGAAATTGAATGACATATTTTCTTAAAAAGAGCTCAATAGTCATCTCTCTCTTCTAAAGCAAGATTTGATGAAATTTTTATTGGATCACAGGATACTATGAATGCAGATAGTAGTTAGTTAGGTACCTAACTTTTTGCATTTTGGCCTCTTGAACTCTTGAAATTAGAAAAATGTGAATCATGTTGGAAAAATAACTGAACTTGATTACCATGTCAAATTGATAATTTTATGAATTTTTTTTCAAAACTATTTTTTATGAAAAAACTAACTTCAAATTTTTTCAAAGTCTACAATACTTTTATTCAATATTGAACAGCAATCCTTGATGAAGACACCTACTTAATATAAACAATAAACATATTCCAGAATACAAATAATAGCCTCTAGCTGAAATCTGGCACCATTTGATTTTTCATCCAGGATACAAGTAATTTACCTGCCTTCATACTATTTTGCTTCGTGAAAAACTTAATATCTACTTTTTTGCTAAACTCAAGAGGGCATATTAAATTTTTTATTACCACCTCGTATGTTTGTAACTTATAACCATGATTACAGGAAAGCTGTTGATGTCCAAATTCCTCGTTTTGATAAGAATTTGGAAGAATTTTACTCGATTTGTGATCAAATTGAATTGCACCTGGTAAGTTGTTTGATTGCCCAATTATAAATATAGCGTCTTCTCCTGATCTACAATGTTTTGTGTTTAGTTTTTTGTATATGATTAATTTATGTATAATTGTATGATATGACTTACATTTGCTATTATTATTATTATTATTATAGAAAACATCTTTGAAATGCCTGAGTCAAGCCGAGAGCAGTACCCGTTACTTGAACCTACCGGTGGCGGCCACTCGAAGTGAGAGCCTAGGCCTGAATGACAACACGCTGACTTACCCCCAGTTCCTCGCGACTGCCACATCACAAGTAGCCTATACCAAGGAAATCCACGATACGCTGGTCGCAGCTGCACAGAATATATCTCCCTCAGACTGACATTATTATCATGGCTATTATTATTAGGGATGCAACGAATACCGATTTTTGCCGAATACCGAATACGAATATTCGGCCATTAGTATTCGGCCGAATCCGAATATTCGGCCGGCCGAATATTATGGTTTTGTGAAATTTTTAATTCCTGGTGAGTCCACAGTGCCAGCTCTAACAGGCTTCTTTATCTTTATTTTATTTGAGGGTTGTCCGACTTGTCCATAACCAGTTTTTTACATGCATCTTTCAGTCATTCATGTGCTTTATAGGTTGGATTTTAGGTACCTAATAAAACAATAAATTCTCGGAAACGAACCGTTTCAGCGCTATTGTTGGGTGATTTTTATTGACTTTATTGACTGTTTCATTTTCACATTGAAGTTCGAGTTTAGGCAAAACAATAACAGGGTATCATCAGAGGAATATTCTTAGAAGTAGGTACCTGGGTACTTTATCTTTTTGTTAATATTCCTGTCATTGAAATTTCATACCAGTAGGTAAAGTGTAAGCAATTTCTATAATTTCATTAATTTCCCCCATATAATAAAACACAAGAGGAACAAATGTTATTAAATTCCTTAGATTTCAAGAATGAATAAGAAATTTTTAAAATTCAAAAGGTGAAGTGTGATTTATTATTGATTTATAGCCCATTAACGTCAACACTGGAATCCGATTCATGAAGTCATCCCATATTTCCATTATTGTTGTTTGTCTCTTTTGGTGAAATGGGTAGATATGAACTTTGTCCTTTTCTTTTACGATATACTAGCCTTTCCCCTAACCATTGTATAAGTGGTTTGTTTACAAATTGAAAGGACCCACTTGAAAACAGGAATTCTTTTAAATTTTTATACAATCATGAAATCTGCCTTCTGTGTTATCTCTGATTTTTATTTCATAATTTCTCTGAAGAGTCCCTAAAATTAATACCCAATAATTGATGATAATATAGGAATATTATTGTGTAGGTATAAATTAGTATTTTTCAAGATACGAAACACGCTAAATTATAGGTAGGAGATGCTGTAATTAAAGTGTAAATTCCGTCAATGCTTGAAAAAGAGTCCGATTCAGCTATAAAAATATTCAGGTAGATAGGTACCTAGTCTATTGTTAAGGGATTAACTGTGATCAATAACAATAGATCCAAGCCATTATTATTTACGAGTTTCCTAAAATGTCTTGAAAAATACGTAGGTACTTCTATTCATAAAAACTGAGACATATTCGGCGGAGATATTCGGCGACAAATAGAAATATTCGGCCGAATAGAATATTCGGTAAAATGGCCGAATATTACGTTCGCCGAATAGTTGCCGAATATTCGTTGCATCCCTAATTATTATTATAATTGGTGTAGCTTGGTAAGCAGAAGCGGGGGTGATGTTTGTAACAGTGCAGAGGATGAAGGGCACGAGTTTTCAGTATTATATTAGAGAGAGTTAATTTTTGTTTAAAGCCTATTTTATATTGTATACTTATTTTGTTAGTATGTATTTAATTGAATGTCAAATTTTTGATTAAATACGCTGTATCCTGTATTTAAATAGATTGATCAGATAAGTATCAAATCTGACATATCCATATTTGTTTTTGTAATGTAAAATCTCTGTAAGGTAATAGAATTGGCATTAAAGAATTGAGTACAAAAATGTAAAATGTCTTTATGCTTCTGCAATCATTCTGAAGGCCATAATTTCCAGATAAATAATTCATGATGAATGATCTAAATCTAATTAGGAGAGGCAACAAGCAATAAGCAACTGGCAGTACGCAACACACAATAATATTGTTAACAAGTATTTTACATAGAATTAAATTGGGGATCTCATATTAGAGCAACTCGATATCGGTCGAACCAAAAATATTGCTGGTTGCGGGGATAATATTTCTAGCGATACACCGTGCATGTTGAAAAGCAATAATTATTGCAGTTTTGCGAGTCGTGACGTACGAAGTTTGTGCCTAGAAAACTACGTTTTACTATTTTATATTATTAAAAGTTCGAAAAAGTCGGACGATCCAGTTCTTAATACAAAATTCGTAGAAATAGTGGAAAAATATCCCTCTATTAACGATTTCATTCGAAAGTACCACAGCAGAAGAGAAGTGATCATTCGGTAACAGTTTTGAAATCGGGTAGGATGGGCTCTGAGTTCTCTTGGGCAGATGCTTCCACCATGATGATTAATTGAGTAAAAGCTGGGTGCACCCAATCTCCTTTTCGTTTGTCAGTTTTTTCTTAAATGCCGCCACAGTAATATATTGTCATCGGAGTCGTCGGATGACAATCATGATGATCAGAGTTTCTGGCAATAATGTTGTTTCAATGTGAGAGAGAACCAAAATAATATTGCGTATTGCTTATTGACAGTTGCAAGTTGCTTATTGCTTGTTGCCTCAGTGTGAGGGCCGCCTAAATGTAATGAAACCCTTCATCCAACATAAATTGCTTAATCAACTTAATTTTATAAGTATGTAACAAAAAAACAGACCCCATGACAGATCCTTGAGGAACACCATTCACAGTTATGTCATAAGAGTCATTTGACCCAGACTAAAATTATCATGACCAGGGCCGGATTTAACCTATTTTTGCCCTTTGGCGGATAATTTTTTGGCCACCTTCAACACCAAATGGAGGTTTTGAAGGATAAACCCTCAATTATTTTTCCGTATTCAAAGTCATTGAATTTACAGGTCTTCAATTTTAGTCGTAAACGTCCGAACATTTAAAATTTACGGCCTCCCCTAATAATGGCAATCTTGGGCTTCAGCCTAGTCAGCCTGTGCTTAAACCTCCAAAAGCCTTCATCTTCAAGACTCCCAATAGCTCAAGATTAACACAATTGAATGTGTATGTAATGAGATAATACTAAAAATAATAAAAACAAAAAAATGGTTGTAAAAAATGAAAAGAAACTAAATACAACAAACATTCTCTAAATTCTGTAATATTGGTTGCTCTTTCACCTAAGTGGTAAAAAACAGTAGGTCTTGATCCCAGCAGAGTACTTTAGAAGTTAGGTACTTCCCCTCTTCATATGAAGTTTGAAAAATTCTTCACAGCAGTCATGGTAGAACCAGAACGACTTCTAAACCTAAACTAATGAGAGGATAATATACTCGTAAGGGGTTTGGGGTTTGATTGGGGTTTAGATTCTTTACCAAGAACCTGAACCCCAATAAATCAGAAGACAAGAATCGACATACTCGTAAGAGGTACCTGCATGATGTCGGTAAATCTATTTTGGAGACAGAAATCACCCTCAAAATGGAACTTTGGTGAATGTTGGCTCCCCCAATTATTTTAGAGAAATGTTAAATGGATAATTTGTTAAGATTGAACAGCTGCTGCTGTTCCTTTAGTTACAATTTTAGTCTGTTAAGCCATTTCCGAAAAAATCCGAAAACAGTTTTCAATTTGTGACATTTTGGCATCACAAAAGTATTTTGTCATAGTTATAACGAAAATGATGACACAATTCTTGCCACTTCTCGATTTTTTCAAAAATGGCTTAACAGACTTAAAACGTATTAACTACAGCAACAGAAGCAGTCTTTCAATCTTAAAAATTAAATTGAACACATCTCCAAAACTATTAGGGGAGCCAATTTTTAGCAAAGCTCCAGGTCCTAGTAGACCTCTATTATTGTATTTTTCCATGGTGCTTTCAAATAATTATTATAATAAAAAAAGCACCTGCTATTACTTTAAAATTTTTGAAAGACACCAACTTATAGGTACTTTATTTATCTTATACAGATATTTTTATATTTATGGTATCTCTTCAGTATTAAATGAAAATTTATACTAAAATATTTCTAGTATAGTTCTTCAAATTATTTCTCTAATATCAGTTCCGAAATATTTAATTCTTTACATCCATTGGTGATCTTGATCTACAATCCTATCCTCATAACAACCAAAACTCATCAACCGAATCCTATAAGCCTCAACTGGAACCGCTTATTCCGGTGCTTCCCCTTCCGGTTCTGGTGGTGCTGCTGCTTCTTCATCAGCAGCTCCCGCCTCTTCCTTTTCTTCCGGCGGCTGTTCTCCACCGCCTTCAGCCGGTCCTTGTTCGGCAGCCGGTTCTTGTTCCTCAGCCGCGCCTTGTTCCTCAGCCGGGCCTTGTTCATCAGCAGGTCCTTGCTCCTCAGACGCGCCTTCTTCGGGAGCCGGCTCTCCTTCGGTAGCCGGTTCTTGTGCGGCTGGTTCGATTATTTCGAATTCAGACTCGGCTCTCTCTCCGCCGCTTGGCAAATTCTCGATGATGGCGTTAACGAGTATGTACACCCAGAACAGGGTGAACATGCACGGCGGATGTTCGTAATTTGACAAGTCCAGAACATCGAACGGCATTTTTAGGGAGATAGGGTCTGGTCTGGAGTGTAAATATCGATCCAAGTTTGAGGTATGAGCTGATTCAGGAATGTTATTGAGGGTTATTGAGATAAGTCTGAACTCTTAGGTCTTCACTCTTCATATACAAGTTGATGTCAAGATTAGATAACTCAAAGAATTTACCATATTTTCAGCTCCAAGGTAGAAGATTGTCGAGTTTAGGCAACTTCAGCCGTTCCAACTATAGGACCATTGACAGAGTTGTTATAAGGTCAGCTGCCGGTGTAGGTAACTGATTAATAGAACAAGAAATTTAGAAAGTGGGCCAAAATTATCCCAAAACTAACATTATGAGACTGGAATTTTTGTTATCACATAAATGACAGTTCATTTCAATGACAAATCTAACAATAAGGGAACCAATGAAGTGTTATAAAACATTCAATAAAATGTGGGTATGGCAACCAGATTATTTTTCATGAGTTAAAAAAAATCAGAAATTAAAGAGCAGATTGATTACTTTTAATTAATTTTGTTCAGAACATTTGTTATAAACTTCGCAAAGCCATCCCTGGATTAACTGCTTGCGAGAAGCATAAGGCTGAAGGAAATTGCTTGGAAACTCTGAACATTTTTTTAAAAGAGATTTTGATCAATTCTACCTATTCAGGGATTTCATTAAATTAAGTGACGACCTTCATCAGCAGCTCGAATTAAAGTTATTATAACATCGCCTCATAATTTTTTTTAGTAAACCCACACGGCCTCGGCCACACGACCGCAGCAGCTAAGGTACCTATACCATCACGGGCGACTAAAGAGGAGTGCTAAAAATTTCACTTTTATTATCTGCAGATCTGCGATTATAAACTCGGCGCCGGTTGCCCGGTTTCTTCTCTTTTACCATTTCTATTTCTATTTCTATCATTTTTTCATTTCAAAAGTTAATTGACGGCAGAAATTTTTTGCTGCAGTTTTGTTCCCTCCTCCTCAGAGATGCTTAAAAGGCTAAATGATTACAAATCACCCCTAGACGTTTTTGAATTTAGAGGGTGTGTTTGTTTTTCCTCATTATCTCAGTAATTTTTGAGTTTTTGGAAAAAATAAATTTGTGGGGATGTTGCGAATGGATTGAAAGGCAATTTGGGCCGTTTTTCACTATTTTCCTCATTAACTTTTTCCCTCCGGGAACGCGACAAAGTTCGGTATGTCTTGAAATACGCGCCCAACAGCGTATTAATGCTTTGCCGGAAAATCAATTTGTCCTCAATTACAGCGCACACTATGATATCACTGTGATATGTGAATGTAACAGGAAATAATAACTGTATGAATGCGATAAAAAAAAAATTGATATCACAACGTGAAATAGCTGTAACACCGACGTAATCGAAATGTTATGTAAATGTGATATTTTTGTGACATTACAGTGTTATACCAATATAACTCGTTGATATGACATTGGGATCATACCAGGGTGTCGCTAAAAGGTACCATCAACGTTCTACCTCAGACTCCCGAGTAAAAAATACCTATGCCGATTTAACCAAAATTATCTATGATCTATATGTACAAAAATGAGAAAATGAGCCATTTTAGATATAAATAATTTCGGTTAAATGGGTACAATTTGAACCCAGGACTCTGTGGTGGAGCGTTGTTTTTGAAATTATTATTTAAATTAACAAAAAAATTTTCAGAAATACATTTTCAGTAGTGTAGGTCCATAATAAAAAAACAATTACGGCAAAACGATGCAAGGTACGAAAAAGTTCAGACGTGACATCAAAAACAGGCACCCCTGTACGTCAATGTTTGTAAAACTATACAGGGTGCGGCGCGAGAACCTTAGGGCATTTTTATATGGAGAAGTCCTGGGAGTAGAGTCTAAAAATTTGTACGTGTATAATTTCGGTTTTGACGAGCTGAACTAAAATATTCACAACCCCTCACCATTTCCGGTTATACCGGAAGTTGCCATCAACTATCTTATTTTAAATGGGACAACCTGTATATTATTACATTTTCAGATTCCCTTTTTTATGTAATAAAAATGGTCTTTATAGTTCAAAATTGGAACGAGTGGTTTATGAGTTATAAACAAATGAAAATCGCAATTTTTCATTTTCAAAGCAGCTTAGGTCGAAAACGGGTCAAGATATCGGAAAACGGCTTACATGTCCCTATCTTAACTTTTCACGTAGTATCCTATGGTGCTGATGAAATTTGTATACAAAGTGACGAAAAATCAGCGATTTCCAAAAAAAAAATAATAATTTTTTTTTTTTGTAGGTACTCCAGCGCAGTATACAAAAAGTTAGGATAGGGACATGTAAGCCGTTTTCCGATATCTTGACCCGTTTTCAAGACAAGCTGCTTTGAAAATGGAAAATTGCAATTTTCAATTGTTTATAACTCATTAATTGGTCGTTATAAATTTGAACTGTAAACATCATTTTTATTACTGTTTTTCAGGCAATCTGAAAATGTAATAATATACAGGGTGTACCATTTAAAAAAAGAAAAATATGGCAACTTCCGGTATAACCGGAACTGATGTGGGGTTGTGAATATTTTAGTTCAGCTCGTGAAAACCGATATTATAAACGTACAAATTTTTAGACTTCTACTCCCAGGACTTCTCCATATAAAAGTGCCCTAATGTTCTCGCGCCTCACCCTTTATGTGAGTTTATTGGTCTTAACAATAGTAGTAAGCGCTGAAATTTTGAAGTTTCTCAGGTAATCTATTTTTGACTTATTCTGGAAAACTTGTTTTTGGTTGATCCCCGCTTTTATGGGCTGCATTTCGAAAAGGGTGCCTTTTTGGACATGGATAATTTCGGTTAAATCGTCATATTTTTTACTCAGGAATCTGTGGTAGAACGTTGGTGGTGGTGGTAGGTACCTTTTAGCGACACTCTGCTGTATAATAATTGATGTTATATTTGCATCACAGTGAAATCACAATTAGATAACTGTGCGCTGTAATTGAGGGTGAAGAAAACTACTTCTTTCAAAGCATTTGTGCGTTAATTTTCCTAAATTAAATAAGTATGAGGTACGTTGTTCGACGTATATTTCATGATTTTATCAAACTTTGTCGAGTTCCCGGTCGAAAAGAGTTAATTACCGATAAAGGTGTTATTCATAAAATTTGTTGCAAATAAGAAACAACTTTCTAAATTAGAAAATGACACATTTTTTACGAGAGAAATAGTGAAAAAGTGCAAAAATAGCATTTCAACCTTCTTCGCTGGAACCTACGCGTAATATTTGTTATAAACAACCGAATACAAAAAAAAAAAAAAAATCATTAGACCATAAAATGTAGAAAATAAAATTCCCCACAAATTTGGAAATGAGTATTTGTGCTCAAAACTTAAAAACTAATGAGGAGAAACAAACTCACCCCTAAAATCAAGATGATGGACAACGCCTGGGGGTAATTTGTAATCATTTAGTACTTAAAGCATCTCTGAGGAGGGGTGGGACTGGGTTGACTGGGTCAAAAATGACAGGGGTTGTAAGTAATTATTACGGTTAAAAAGCAACATTTAATTATTTTATAAAAATATCAATATTAAAAAATGTTACCTTGGTTTCTCGCATTAACTTAACATATTAAGTAAAGTATGGCTGTTACCTACCAACTATTATTATTTTGTAATCTTTCATAATAATCTTTATATTTCTTGTTTTTATATCGCAATTTTAATAACGGCTAGGCATTTTCCAGACACGCAAAAAATAGTGTCTGCAAGCATGTAATTAGAAAAGTGTTTTTCAGTGCTCGGCCTATTATTAATCTCGATCTCGTCTCATTATAAAAATTCGCCTAGTGGATGGAAAATTCCCTTTTCTTCACTTGCTACACAAAACTTATTTCATATTATCCATAACTTATTCATACAGCTTATAATGAACGCGTGATACGTTATTTGTCTTATATACTTTTTTTTATATATTTGTCCCATAATATGTGGGCAATCTCCCGGATTTGGGTAAATTTCGTAAAAATAAATGAAAAAATAGCTATAAAATTAATTCCTCAGAGACACCCCTACAAAGATATTAGCTGTTGAAGTTGAGGGTTGAAAATCAATTTTTTGCAATAACTTTTTTATTTCTTGACCGATTTTGATAATTTTTGGTGTTATGTTGTATTATTTTGGACTGTTTAGAATAGTGTTTCTTAATCTTTGGTAGCACATACATAGACCTCGGGATGGCATAACCCCCTCATTCACTTGAAAGAAAACAATAAAAATAATAATTTTACAGTTTTTTAAGGTTAATTTTCTTTTTATTTGACATTTTTTACATAAAAAATGTCTCTTTATTTATTTCGATAGAGCGAACCGTTATCGAGATAAACGTCCTTCTAATAGGTGATGCGTCGCAGGAACTTTCTAAATTTCAAGTAAATTTTAACAAGATGGCTGAACTATGACAGTAAATTGAGCAGGAAACAAAACAATAACTTAATTAAATACACGTCAGTGTCAAAAGATTTCATTTCATGCAGATTCAATTCTAACTGATTTTTGCGTATTCAGCGTTTTTGTAACTCATTTTAAAATCAGTTAGAATTGAATCTGCATGAAATAAAATCTTTGACACTATTTGACGTGTATTTAATTAAGTTATTGTTTTGTTTCCTGCTCAATTTACTGCCAAAGGTCAGCCATCTTGTTAAAATTTACTTGAAATTTAGAAAGTTCCTGCGACGCATCACCTATTAGAAGGACGTTTATCTCGATAACGGTTCGCTCTATCGAAATAAATAAGGATACATTTTTTATGTAAAAAATATCAAATAAAAAGAAAATTAACTTTAAAAAACTGTAAAATTATTATTTTTATTGTTTTCTTTCAAGTGAATGAGGGGGTTATGCCATCCCGAGGTCTATGTATGTGCTACCAAAGATTATGAAACACTATTCTAAAAAGTCCAAAATAATGCAAAATAAAACCAAAAATTATCACAATCGGTCAAGAAATAAAAAAGTTATTGCAATAAATTGATTTTCAACCCTCAACTTCAACAGCTAATATCTTTGTAGGGGTGTCTCTGAGGAATTAATTTTATAGCTATTTTTTCATTTATTTTTACGAAATTTACCCAAATCCGGGAGATTGCCCACATATTATGGGACACCCTGTATAATAGGAGATGGTAATCTCTGAAACCTTTTAAGTTAGGTAAGTAGTTGATGATAGGGTTTTACAGGAATCCTGCAGGACGTTTCAAAATAATTGGAAAAGGCTTTACTATGCTATTTTAATAATGAGAGATTTTATTATGACTGCCTTTTTAATGGTTAATACCCATTTTCTCATTAATTTCCTCTTTCCATGCATGTATAACATAATTGCCATGCAGGCGGTTTTAATGTAATATGATATGAGTAAAACAGGGAACAAGTTTTACATAATAATGGAATTAAATTGGAAGAAGGGAAAGTCCCAGCATCAGGTAAATCGCATTACCTACACCCTACATCATCTTCATATTGCATCGACTAGTGATTTATAACACGTAGGTACATAGGTACATAATCATCATTAAGCTTTAGTTTTCCAAGAGCTTTAGCTTTTCGATGTTTAACCTAGGAAGCGGGATATAATGAATCTGTTCGCCCGCTAGCGAAGTGACTTCCTTGATTCCGCCGGCTACTTATATCCTATTGAAAAATAGAGTTTGTAATAATCCAAGCATTAAAAAGATATTAAAAAATATAAACTAGTCGAGATGTTCCAATTACTAACATGCGGACTATTTAAATGGTTTGGTTTTGGTCAGTTCGATGCACACAAAACGTGACGCCGTGACGAATAGTTTAGTCGACCGCGCTTCCTGCAGAGGAACGACCCTATGTATGGTATTCTAGGGAACTAGAGTGAAGAGGAACGCTTCTGGGAGTTCGGGTCGTATTGGAGGCGTTCTGGAGTATACTAGAATAAACTACGCGCGGACCTGTAGAAATTGAAACCCGGGCGATTTAAAATCGTTATTTCTTGTGTTAGTGAATTAATTACATATAGATGTATGAATAGAAACTTTCTTAAAACTTCGTGTTCAAATAAATAATAATAAATAGTAGTGTTGAGCGACAAGTGTAAATAAATAATTCGGCTAGTGTATAGGTTGGATATGGTTGGTCCAGTGAGTGTTGTCCGGTTGATGCCACACTGATTCTGACTAAACAATTTCATTTAATTCGATTTGATTCGTACACTTTTATTTCTAAGTCGAACCAGATGTGGTATCGCAGGTCGCGTCAGTGGCGTGTGTTGAGGGATAATGAATATCCTACAAATATATTATTTCGATAAGTTATTGACGAAGTCGAGCCTTGAAACTTTTTGATAACAAAAATAATATAATAATGCAAGTAAATAAGAATGATAATATTATTATAATCATGATAAGAAATATCATGCATTAGCCTATCTGCTGAGTGGCGTTTGAAGAAAGCATACGATCCGTTTTCTTTTTCTGCAGTAAAATATTCTAGCAATTTAACCACAAGAACACGGCCTCTAGCAGGGAGTTCAATCGTTTCCCAGTCATTTTGTGTAATTTTTTGTAGTTATTTGCGAAAGTATACCCTGTCCGTTATTTCAAACGTTAGAGAAACAAGGCAATAGACTTTTAGGCATTCACGCAACTAAAAAGTTACTCGTAGTTTATCATATCCTAAAATATCACAGAGGTAATTCTGCTGCATTCGTATTAAAAACGTTTCAAATCATAAACCTTAATCAGTATTTAGTGCGTCACACTGTCACTATCCGATCAGCTGGACGACAATCTTATCGTCTTAATTTATAAGCGCATCAAGACGCGAGTTGTACTTCCGTCTCACTCTCGCTCATCTTTTTAGAACTGCTTACGATTTAAACGTTTTTCTGACAATACGTCCCATTCTAACTCGATAGGCTATGCAATGTAATAGAAGGAGTAAGCAATATAACTAGATGAATGTATCCTTAAGCTCGATTCTCACTACAGGGTGTCCCAGCTTATTCGAAGCGGTCTCTGTAGGCCAAACGATGGACTTTTTCAAAAAACCTTTTGAAAATTCAAGTACAGGATCACAATGGCCATAATTTAAAATTATTTTGGAGTATACAGAGTGTCCCATATGACAGTGGCATATCAAAGTTATGTTTTTTTAAATGGAATGCTCCTATGTTATTGCATTTTTAGATTGTCTGAGAAGAGAAAATAGGATTGACTTTTACAGTTGGTGTTTAAATTCAGAAGTTTTTGAGTTATAAACAAGTGAAAATCATCATTTTTCAAGTTCAAGGCCCTGTACAATGAAAATGGTTCAAGATAGAGAAAAACGGCTTACATGTCCCTATTTTACTTTTTCATGGACTATCCAATGGTATAGATGAAATGTATATACAGGGTGATAAAAAATTTGAAAAATTCTGAGATTTCTCCACGCGTCGACAAATAAAAAAATCAAAGAAAGTAAAAATTTTTCTACACCATAGGATAGTACATAAAAAGTTAAAATAGGGACATGTAAGCCGTTTTTCTCTATCTTGAACCATTTTCATTGTACAGGGCCTTGAACTTGAAAAATGATGATTTTCACTTGTTTATAACTCAAAAACTTCTGAATTTAAACACCAACTGTAGAAGCCAATCCTATTTTCTCTTCTCAGACAATCTAAAAATGCAATAACATAGGAGCATTCCATTTAAAAAAACATAACTTTGATATGCCACTGTCATATGGGACACTCTGCATACTCCAAAATAATTTTAAATTATGGCCATTGTGATCCTGTACTTGAATTTTCAGAAAGTTTTTTGAAAAAGTCCATCGTTTGGCCTACAGAGACCGCTTCGAATAAGCTGGGACACCCTGTATAGTGCAAGGGATGTGCAAGGCCCGGGAAAGGCACGGGCTCGGCAATATTTATATGACATGTATTTTGATGTGATTTCCGACGTCGCGTTCACACTATACAGGCACCGGCTCGTCAATGCCTGTCGCTTGCCCGCAGGTATTCTTCGAAACAATATTTGCCGAGCACGTGCATTGCCGATTATTAGCCGGATTCGAAAAGTTTGTCTAGTCTGAATACTCATTCCCGGCAGTCAGCAGGCAAAAAGAAAGTGACGAAGAAGAAAATGTTGAACCAGTTTTTGAACTGGTTGAATTGATTCACGAAAAGTGGTATTTTGTTTCTGTAAAACTTCTTCAATCTGTTGTAACAAATTATTGAATTCATAAATCGACATTCTATAATATTTAAAAAATTTGGTTTCGTCATCTATCAATTCGGGATGTAGTGTAGAGAATTTCCCTTCTTGATTCCGTCTTTTTAACATATCATGCACCCAAAAACGTCTCTTTCGTTTCTGACCCTTCTCTATTTGTTTTTCCTCGTCTTCTCGTCTAATAACAAGCCCGTGCCTTTATCATGCCTTGCACATCCCTTGCACTATAGTGAGAATCGGGCTTTAGTTATCACAACGGATAACACTCACTGGACAAATCATACCTAAGTCTAAAAAAAAACTATAATCTCTTTAATTAATAATATAAAGAGAGTCTGAATTTATTTTATAAATGAGGTAACCCACCCCCTTTTTGTTACTAGTCCTCTTTTTTATGTAATATAATAATGACTCAGTAACTACACGCTTTCTTAGTCGCCACATATTGTCTTAATTGAAGCAAAAACAAAATAAACTCATTCCTGTAGATGTGTAGACACCAAGTTATTACAAGAGGATCGACCCTGGAAGTTCTTTACCATACTTTATTAATGCGGGGTTTCAAATAATATGCCGGTCGGCTCTGGACTCCTGCAATGATACCACGCTCCGAAATATTGGAGTCTGTCCAGAGACGATTAAAACGCGACTGCCTTATTGCTTCGTTCAGTCACGTTATGTTATGATGAAAAACTGATAATACTTTTTGGTGACCGAATCTCGGGGCTTAGTTATGTTGGTTCTTGAACCATAGGGCGCTTGATCTTTTCATTATGCAATACGCTTTGAATTTTAAATGTTTGTTTTATTAGATTATTTTGAACGGTCTACCAACATACTAACTATACAGCGTGTCTGGTTAATATGGGCTACTTACAGGTCATGTCTTGAATACTTCGGGCCAAAAATAGTACGAACAAGGACACCACCCTGTGTATTATTACATTTTAAAATTTTCGCAGTAAATCGAATAAGTATGAAGATTGTTAATATTTCTACTGGACTAAATATTATTTCAAAGTGCTGTAATGCATTAACGGTGTTAAAGTCTATCTACGTGCATTTTAACGTCAAAATAAAGATTATTTTATCGAGCAAAAATTGTTAACGACAGCGTGTCTAAATTCACGGACCTTTTAGGTCAGTTACGGTTTACGATGACGATATCACCTAGCGAGCATCGTACATAGCTAAAGTGGTATAACTAGAAAGAGAGGAAGACAGACGCGCGTGAAGTAGCTAATGAAAGAGAGTACCGATGACAAAAGGGGATGGTGGAACCATCCAGAGCCCGTGATCAGGAGACCGACGAAGCGAGAACCGAGAACAGGAGATGAGGCTAGACTGCCAGGGTGGTAGGTCGCGGTGGTGCCGGAACGGACAAGAGGAGCCTCACCTGTACCTTACATCATTTCTCTTACCGATTATCTTTACATTCACCTACATATCTAGAAACTAAATTGTTTCTACATAATTATCTTCACAACAGTTCAGCTCGTGGGTAATCCTGTTGTTTAGTCTTCCAAAACACCCCTCACATGCCCATTCCAGTTTTTCCACTCGCGTCGCTCACAGCAGTCATAGCTGCTGCACTAAATCAGGTCTTTGGTCAGGGTAGGTTTTTTTTAATTTTAGGGACATTTGAAGGAAAAAGAACCTACCCTGACCAAAGACCTGATTTAATGCAGCACGCTGTGAGCGGCGCGAGTGGAAAAAGTGGAATGGGGATGTGAGGGGTGTTTTGGAACACTAAACAACAGGATTACCATTAGACCGAAAGCGCTGAGTAATTATCTTCGTTTCGCGAATTACGTCTCTAACAAGATTCTCGCGAATTAGCAGCCATATTGTCTTTGTTAGATCGCGATATCTCAATCAACAAACACGCGATTAATCTAAATGTGTTTCTGGAAATTAACCACTTCCGATGTGATCTATTCTTGGTCGGCGATTGAATGAAGCCATGGAAGCCCCGAGATTCTCGCCTTCTAAAAAATAAATAATTACCAGTGTTTCCATGACGTCAGCATATCATGTACTTCTTTACATCGTGGAAGAGAAACAACTATTTTTTAATCCCCTGCAAGTACATCTCCTTTTGGCAAATGGTAAATTCGTGTGCACTGCTACAACTTCACCTGTAAGTAGAGCTATCTTTGCGTTTGTGATATGTTCTCATCTTTCTCTATTGACTTGTTTTTGTACTCTAGGCTGCTTGTGGCATAAAGTGTATTCTATGGTGACCAGAGCAGTTGCCATGGGTGAGTTGGGTGCTTTGACGACTTGTGCTGTGCATTGTGCATTGCCCTATGGGCAATATATATTTATTACCTATTGGTGTGTTGAAGTTTTTTTAGGTGATTTATCGGGTAGGATTATAGTATGCAAATATCTATTTACGGGTTAAGGTAATCAGGGTGTACTTATACAAGTACAAACTGTCCTTCGCCTTTTCTTCTCATTCACAATCTAGTTTAGGATAACTATTGTTTTATATAGGTACTATTTGTATTTGTAGTGAGAGAATAAAGTCTTATTATTATTATTATCTTTCATTTCTTAAACTATCTCTCGGAAAAATGAAGGTTACATTGGATAAGACAGTTCGAGCACAGTACCTACCTATCTCCAGTTCCCTTTGCAAGAGTTGCTCAACTCTTTAAAACTCCTGTTGGACTCAAGCACTTACAAATCCATAAAAAAATGTTATCATTAAAAACCTGTCGGTGTTATCTATGCTTCCTTGATCAGGCGTCAATCCTCTGGACTACGGTGAGGGAATACGGCTGGTTATTCGCTTTAAGCTACGCCTACAGCGGGGCTACACCTTAAGCTACACCGGCTCCAGAATAGGTATACAAATTTTCCAACACTTATTACATCTGCGTAATAATCAAAGGGAGTGTGGTCTGTAGCACTGTCAGAGATGATCGCATTTTAAACAAATGGAATTCAGAAATCAAGCAAGAGTCAAAGAACAAAGAAAAACCACAAACAAACGAGTGCATTGAGAAATATCCACAAAAGTACGAATACTCAATACACATAAAAGTTAACTCATCGCCATGGAAGCACCAACAAATTCATTTAAAAAAAGTGTTATCATTAAACTGGACTGTGTTATCTACGCTTCCTTAATCAACAAATAAAGTATTCAACAAACCGCCGGATCAGTAATTGGACATTGCGCATGTTCACTTTGAAAATTGTGTCCTAATTCAAATTGAAGGTTTGCGATGATCTGCAAACATAGAATCTGAATTCGAACTCCAACGCTGGACGCGCTGAATGCAATCAAATTCCGAATTCTGCCGTAATTCAATTGGTTGTAAATGTAGCTTCATTGTAAGATATCCTGAAATATATTAATGAACGTTATCTCCCACAATTCTGAGAACTCTACGGTTAGTCAACCGGCAGCGGATCACAATTTTTTTTTTTAAGTTTTACCTGGACTTTCAGTCAACATCAAAGTAGGCACCTTCTTCTAATTCAACTGACTCCGTATCTTTGCTAGGTGATACTTCTTAAGATCCCAATAGTAAGAGAGATGAAAAACGATCTATAATTATTATTATACCTAGTTGGTATACGTCAGTGGCGGCTCGTGGATTGCAAAGTTAGTGAAGTGGAAATACTTCACAGGACAACGTGAGGTCAGGTCGAAAAATTCGATTTTTGCAAAAGTCCGGTCAGCTTGATTTTTTTTATTTCGGTTAGCTCGAATTTTTTTGTTTATTTAAAACATTTATTTCTCGTCGATCCAAGACTGTTAAATTATTAACAGTATAGGTATATAGCACATTACAAAGTAGTGGCAGTTAAATAAACTAAGGATACATAACAGTCTGGTTAGAAAAAGTGCAGTCGGCTCATTTTTTTGCAAGGTCCGTTTTTGAGAAGCTCAAAAAAAAATTAAATTTTCGGACTGACTGGATGAATGGTTCTCTTAATGGGGAACCAATCGGATGTGGTTTGATGTTAATGAGGTATTTTTAATCAGCTTAAGGTTTAAAAGGTCAGCTTGTAAGGCCGAAAAGCTTGTTCGAAATCTAGACGAAGGACCAGGGTACAGCAGGATACACCGGGAGATAATAGACAGGATTAACAGTTATATTGGCTTAATTATTTTGTACTCACTGTTTACTTTTCGTTCCACTGGGCGATCGATCCACTGTAACCCGTGCGGGGAATACGAAAGTCTTCAAATAAATGAGGTTTTTGCGAATGGGGACAGGGCACTGCGTGTACCACAGCTACGATTAATACGATCGCTTCTTTTAACCGGACACGATAATGACGAATTTTATTTCCACAGCATCTGACGAAGGGTGCTTGTCCTTGACACTGCTCACTGCTCTCTCCCCGATTCTGATTCTTTCTTACTGGTGTTGGTGGTGAGTGTTTTGAGATTCATTTTCACCACCTGCGTTACGCGCATGAGTATGCCCTCTTGCTGTGGATCCCTATAAAAGCATAATTTTATAGGGATGGGCAGCAAGGATTGTACAAGTAAAGGATAAGATAAAATTAAAAAATGCATCGAGATTACGGAATACCGGACCTTACAAAAGCGAATTTTCGAATTATCGTTGTCGTTTGTCATCATACAGGGTGGGCCATCGAAAAAGTAACAAGCCTAATAATTTGGAAAGTGAAGATGTATGCGAAAAACGCCGAAACAGGTCGATTTTGTTATCGAGGGGGGCATATTTGAGTGACAAATTTAACTACCCAAGTTCACCCCCTTGACAGGGGTAGCTACCCCATTACTTATCATCATAGAGAACAGATATCGAGTGATATACATCATTTGAAAGCTACTTGAATTCTCTTTTCTTTTTCGCGTACATCTTCAGTTTCCAAGTTATTAAGGCGAGTCACGTTTTCGTAGGGCCACCTTGTATGTAAGCGAAACCAAAAATGTTTGATATCGTTGTAAAGAGAATTCAAGTAGCTTTCAAATGATGTATCACTCGATATCTGTTCCTTATGATGATAAGCAAAGGGGTAGCTACCCCTGCCAAGGGGGTGAACTTGGGTGGTTAAATTTGTCCCGAAAATATGCCCCCCTCGATAACAAAATCGACCTGTTTCGGCGTTTTTCGCATACATCTTCACTTTCCAAATTATTAGGCTTGTTACCTTTTCGATGGCCCACCCTGTATAATTAATATCGTTCGTCTCGTCGTTATTAAATAATTATTGTGAGATTCATTTGGTGTGAAAATTACCGAACTCGTGGGTCATAGGTTTTTGGTGTGTTAATTGGAAAAGACAGAAAAGATGTGCTGACTAAAAACTAAAAGAAACTTCAGGAAAACGCGCCAAAAACAGTATAGGTACTAAGGTGAGTGGAATCAATAATTAAACAGCCATTGTTATTATCACATAATTAGATTATTAGTAGGTACCTACTCTTGTAAAGGAGAATGCAATGCCCTATTTCCTTACCGTTTCACCCTGTTTCGATTTAGTATGACTGGTCCTTCGGGAAGAAAAAATCGAACTGAGTCTTTTTTAACCAGATTTGAAAAAAAAACTTAAACAAAAAATCAGACCTAGCGATTTATACATATTGTGACGTTATGCCAGAAAAGCGCAACGTCGCGAAATGAAACAAGTAAGCCCAAGCCCAAGTATTCAGGAATCAGTATTAGAATTCACAACTGCAGACTTGTCGGTTAAACTTGAATCGATGTATTATTATTGTTGTAATTTATGATTGATTTACTTGTAATAATGAGAAATTAAACTAATTAAGTTTTAAACTTGAGTTGCTTGCCTTAATAATGATTAATGAGTCATTAACTAGTTAATACTTGTGGTCCTTCGAAAATAGATAAAATAAAAGTAATCATCCACACGAGATTAGGTCCATTCAATTGGCAAATCGAAATAGTGTACTTATGGATGAAGTATGAAAATAATAACTTTATACAACATGAATCATTTATTCAGAAATACGTGAAGTGGCACTTCACTCACTGCATACGAAAAGCCGCCACTGAATTACGTAGGTAGGTACGTGAGTGGTAGTTTTGCGACCTCCTTTATACGAATGTTTTCTTTCTCATCTTTCTAAAAGATTCATGCAGTGTTAAAAAAACTGTTTATGTGACGTGATACTGTTTTTCAAGCGGAAGTTCAGAACTAATAATAATTCCAGATTCTAATAAAACAAAAATCTCGCAACGGACAACTGAACTTAGTGTCCCGATTCGCACGTTTTCCCACATATTTCGCCTAACAAATGGGTTATAAAAAAATCCAAGGGACGATTTCGGCATGCAGGGGACTTTTTCCCATGATGACATTATTGATATTCCTGGTACGCTTGCGTAGGGGTAGTGACGGCGCGCAAACCTCATTCGCGACGCCGGCGGCCCGACGGCGAGTTCAGCAGTAGTGCCGCGTCCTGCAGTGGCCACGTGAAGCGGGACATGGGCGAGTAAAGAAGCGCCAGCAGCAGGATCACACACCTGCCACTTGGTCGACGACGTGGAACACCTCTTGTCAAGGTAAGGGTGGCTTTATTTTTACCCATTAATTAAATTCTTATTTTAATGAAGGGGTTTGTTTTTTATTCGAAGCTTCAGATTTGCTTGACTGTTTGTTTACTTTCGTTTTCTCTAAATTTTTCTGCGTTGCTTACATGAGTACCTAGTAATTAATTTAATCATCTTATCATTTTTAATGATTCATTGATTGATTAACCGCTGAATTTCTGTTATCTACAAATTTTAAAGATTTTTTGAATTCATGATAGGTACTTTATTATAGGTTAGGCACTCATATAATATACCTAAGTAGAGTTTATTCAACGATTTATTTTTCAACACAGCCTTTCTTGTACTTCTATACGGTAGAACTGAACTCTTTTCCAGGGCAGAATTTTTTTTTTTCAAGTACACGTTGTTAAAGAAAACTTAAAAAGATCATTCAATTGATAACAGGAATTTTTCAACTTCCAAGTATTTATTACTCAGGTCCTTCATCACCAAATAATGAAATGAAAATGTCCGCGAAAATTAATTTTAACCAAATAATCGAGATTACAAACACGAGTGATTATTTAGTGAGCTTATAAAAAGAATTGCTGGAAAACGAATGTCCGACAGGACTATTGCGTGAGTTAAGAATCTTGTCATGTTTGTAAAGCTAATTACTGTAAATAAAGCTCAACGGCATTATGTTAACTATTATACCCCAAATGTTGTATTTACTTAATACTTACCTTTAATTAATACGGAATTATACCCGTTATCATCTAATAAACTGGAACTAATAAAATCTCGACGAACTCTTATTATCAGGCTTGAGTGGGAGGGGAGGTGAAGTGCAAGTTTTCTTTGCTAGTTCAAGGTCAAGTTGTTTTCTCTAATAATTTGAGATTTACATTGAAAAAAAATCATGACGATTTTATTGAAATGTTAATTTTAACCTTGCCCTTTTGTGCGTTTATGATTTCATAGAAAGACTTGGAAGGGTGGATTAACATGTCTCCTAAGACGTTGACATGTGTTACCATGTTACGACGGCGATTGGATTCAACAAGCGCGAAAAAATGTCATTTCTTGGGCACCCATTCACCATAATTGTCGTTTCATCGAAAGTGAGGTCCAGATCTTTAAGTTTGCGAAATAAATTATAGTCCCTTAGGGGCTAAAAGTCTGAAGAATAAGTTAAGTTGTTAAAGAATTTCAAACCCTGTTTTATGAATTACGATCCCCCAAACATAACTCTTTTTTTTTCGTTTTTCCCTTTTTTTTTGCTTATATTTTTGAAGATAAAGCTAGGTATGAAAAATTCGCTCAGCATTCCTGAAAATTGTGTGGCCAAGCACGGTGTTCCACGCAGATGCTACTGCATGAAACTTTCCAAGAATTAGCGAACACTTCTTGTATGCAAGTGCTAACCACCAGTATAGCAAATCTTCCCAGGAGGAGTTCAGAATCCTGATGTATGTTTATGATGACAAAGTTCTCTGAATTGAATTGATAAATGCGACTCCTCACTTCAACATTTTCGATACCCGTCGCAATGTCGTCTAATTCTTCTTGAAAAATGGTTTCAGGACTGCGTTTGAAAAGATACACGTCTAAGTTGAGTTATGATTCCCAGCAGTGGCTTGTTGCTGGTCCAAGTTAATGTACCAAATCAATGTTTTCTTCGTAAACAACAGTTTGCGGACGTCAATCATCTAATTAGAGATTTCTCAAATTCCATGGTGCAGCTCTTCGTAAGGATAAGGACGTTCGAAAATGACTTCTAAAGTTCATAATCTGAAACAATTTATTATTTTTAAGTTTGATTAAGAGCATAGCAGAGGGGAGCAAGTTAACACTCTTAAAACTGCATGAGTATAGTGGTAGTGATCTTTACAGTTTACATTCACTTATTTGCTACGTAGGGCATAGTAACATAGTAACGTAAATAATATCAAATACGCTCAACCATCAATATCGGACACTTCTATAATACCCAGTGGATTGTGTTGACTTAGGATAACTGCAGCAGCGCCGCCAAGCGTCTAAGGGTGAAACTAAAAATTCTATTTCGTGAAACATGGTGGGAGTTTTAAACACCAAATTTTTTCAATAGTATCAACATTGAAGAGAAAGCTGGTAAGCTTAATAATTATTAGACAGATGATATTAGTAGTATTACGAATTAGTACAAAAATAAATGACAAAGTTTTCATTATGGTTGTTTAAACATTAAGTGACACCCTTTGCCGCATGGGGGCGCTGTAAAACTTGTCGCTTTACGATAGCTGTATTACCGACACTGACGTTTACTATAGGGTGGCGGATTCTCGGTAGCACAAAAAGTTAATTCTATGAACGTACAGTCTTCCAAAAATTGACACAATTTAGTGTTAAACTCAAAGTAGTTTATTAAAAATGGTGAACTTTTAGGTACCTCGTTAGAGGATGCTTCAACTTTCAACAATAAAAAGAGAGGTTTCTACTTGGTCGCGTTGCCTTATGAGTAATTTTAAAATATTTTAAAATTAGCCTTATAAACTTACGTCCTCTAGGTATAAATATTTATCTATTATGGGAAAAATAATGGCTAAAAAATGCACCCAGAAGGCAGTTATTTTTGCTAAAAATACCACGCACAGAATTGCCGTAAGGTATTGAAATAAAAATGATACCAAATACTGCTCTACAGCCTCTAGACTAGGGGCTAGAATTAGGATTCCTCGTTCTCTTTCAATGTTATTATTTTATTTTTTTTTTCAAGCACATCTAGTGCTAGTGGCAAAATTTACCAAAAATGAGACATCCAGCTGTTCAAACTGTCCATGTCAACTTCAACGAGTGCACGCGCCACCCTAATAAGTGGTAGTGTCCGTAATACAGGTACCCTATGTCGCCTGATACAAAGGAGAGTGTCCAGTATTGTTAGTTGAGCGTATTTGGTAATATTTTGCAAACTATAGGCACACATTTTACAAATGATAGTCATTTATGTACCAAGGGCGTTACTTAGATGATAATGCCCGAGGTCGACGTGATCCAGCCCGAGGGCCTTTAGATCGAGGAAAGGATGATAGGTCGACTTGATTTTTCAATTACATCGCGAAAATAAAACTAAATGCAATGATTTTCTTACGTTTGCGTTGCTAGGCAAGCCGATTGTTGTGTTGTGTCATTAATTTATTGTATAATGACACATAATTATGCTGCGGGCAATATTGAATTTTAACGCCCGCTTATAATGCCCTGGTTACTATGAAATGGTTTGCGTATCTCGTATCTAAGGCGTTATTGACGCATAATGAGTAATTAAAAAATAAACATATTTGCTTGTTTTGTAAGGGCAGTGCAGACTGCATGCGCCCATTTATGCTACCGTTGGCATTTGATGAGTGGCATAAATACCTGGGGGGGGGGGGCTTGAGTGGAAAATTACACCTGTTTCGGTAGTCTTGGGGTTCCCTCATGTCCCCTCGCGCAGATGGAAAAATAACCTGACGAGTAATAATGCGTTTAAATGGCACTTTTTTCTCGGGAGACTACTCCCGCGGATTACCCTGTTGCACTAACAAATATTCCGTACTCCTAGAACCCCCTCCCGGTTGGGATCTAAGATGAACTTGTATCATGCTTGGAAAAATTTGTTACCTGATTCGAAGCCGAGGTCGAAGCCTTTTATCACTGATTCATTTATATCTATAGGTAGGTACTGCCTACATAATTTAAAAAAGGAATTTCAAAAATTGTAGTCCACGGGCATAAATTTTGAAGTCACGCCAGTGCACTTAGAGCCAGTTTCTCCATATTTCGTTCCACTTTTCTTCGTCTGAATTGTTTTTAAAAACTGCTTCTTGGTCACTGCTTTTAGATTTTTTTTGCAAAACCCGCAGTTGTTTTTTTTTTGAATACTTATTATACAAGACTATTACAAGATAATTACAAGACTTTCTTGGATTCAGTGATAATTTTTTTATTATACTTACAAGATAATCCGCTGGATGGTATAAAATGTATGGGCAAGAGGACATACTAGACGGGCAAGATAGCGAGACCCTCAGTCATCTTTGCTCATACCGGGTAAGATGTCTCAAGGTCTCGCCATCTTGCTCGGTATGAGTATACAAGAATAAACAATGCAATGAGTTTTTATAAACAACGGCGGTAATAAAATGGTGTCCATGGATTTTTCGCTATCACGTTAACCGTTCCCTAAAAAGCCTCATACATATAAAATAAAATACACGGTTGGCGTTTTATTGCGGCCTATACGGCACCGGCTATCCTAGGAAATCGTATCTGAAAGCAGTAATTTTATGGCGGTAACACCCGGGGTAACGAAAATTACGTTCCGTCAAGTAGCTACAAAATTTATAAAGCAAATTAACTAAGTTGATGAAAACTTTAACTAGTCAGCGAAGATAAATATCAAACGGCGCAATACCAACTTATAATATTAGAGTAGATGAGGGGTTGTCTGGTCGCATATATCCGAATCCGATTTATCATTTGTGTCGTTAAAATTACAGACTACAGGGGAAAATGTTACAAAGAGGTAGGACGACGGGGGTCTTATTCAGTCCGCTTTTGGGGTCGAAATCGGGACCCTCAGCCGACACCTCACCGGGTTTCCCGGGTTGATTTCAAGACACAGCTAATTACTAATGCATATAGTACATGAGACGGTATTCTGGCATGCAAGGACAATCTTGCAAACTTATACTTACGCGAAGATATTTCCAGCACATTTAGTTTAGACAATAATTTTATTTCTTCTCAATTACTTACATCCTTCCTCAGAAGAATAACTATCAATCTTATATGTATGCTATTTCCGTCAGACTCGCACTAGTAGTCTTCCGTATCAGTCCCAATCAAATCAAAGTATATATATATATTCGTTTGATTATATTATAAGTATGCTCTGCTTAGATGGAGAGCTCCCTTTTAACGCTCGTAGAATACAACAGGCTTTAATTTTGGCGTCCTCCGCCTGACCCAATAATGGACTCAACTTTTATAAAACATTGAGATATGGGCCCAGAAAAACTGTTTGGCGTACCGAACCCATTTCAAAATCTAACAGAAGAGGATGGACCATTTCTGAAGCCATATTAGATCGCTCGTTGGTATCACTATAGCAAAATCATCTACCCATCCACAAATACTTAGGGCCACAGATGCCTCAAAATCCAAGGATCGAGTTCCGCAATTTTCTCACCAGAAATATCACAGCAACACAACCCGAATCCCATTTGCAGTGTCTCGACGGCTGAACTCAACGCTATGCTAGAAACTGTCACCTATGTCCTAAAACACCCAAGACAAAAATTTGTAATACGTACGGACTCGTACAGCTCACTTCAAGCCATAAACCAGCTTTACACCCGCTAAGAGAAAATATCAAGACTCAACAAGGTCACCAACATAACCTAATCCTTATGTTTGTGCCATCCCATGTAGGTGCACGGCAATGAGCAAGCTGACACTCTAGCAATAGGGCGCAATAGGAAGCGAATCATTCATCAATCTCGACTTCTACTCAAACTCTGAATTGAACTTTCAAAAAAATAATTGATGATAAGCTCATGGAATCAAAGCTGGCAAGTATGTAAAGAACATAAAAAATTCACTCCATCCAAATCTTTCTATCCCGGAAAACAGAAAAGAGCAAGTGGTGCTAACACGATTGAGTATAGGACATACCCGATACACCCATGAATTTCTCTTCAGAAAGGACATGGCCCCTTACTGTGAAATCTGCGAGAAGAGACTGTCTGTTGAGCATCTTCTACGTAAATCCTCTCTTTATGGCCGAAGTACAACATTCCAAACAACCTAAAGGCCAAAATAGACTCAATGCAACGACTAACTTGAGAGAAGCAAATATTTATGATAAACTGTAATTTATGTGTATTTTCTGTTCCACACATCGCTACTGACCTCGTTGTCGATGCGATCCTGTTTTTAAATAAAAAAATTTGTAACCACATCAGTATCATTTTCGCCGACATTTAATAAGGCTATGCAGGAAAAACTTGATCATATTAGAATACCGAGTTAGTAACAATAATTACGCAGTGCTTCAACTCTTGTTTTCTTGCATAACTCCAGGCGAAGATTTTGAAAACTTATTCCATCTTCCCATTGCAAAATTATTCTAGATTGATTCTGAAACAATAAACTTCCAGGGACTTCCAGCCAAGAGCGGCCAGCTCTGTTGGAAATCCATTTGCAAAATAACTAGTTTAATTAATCACATCACTCGCTTTATATTATTTGAAGTTTCAGCACCCCCGGATCTCAGGACTGACATAATTTTAATAGAACACTTTTCGGTACATTAAACCGGGCTTAGCCATTCGAAAATAAACAGCGGGCTAAGTAAATAAATTAATATTCATGAGTGCCGAAGTTTTATCCCATCTCGGTTACTTCAACTTTGCAGCAACAGAAACAGAAGTACAAGAAAATTAAAACGGAAACGCTGCACCACTGTCTCCTTCACACAATATAGTCCGTGTATTATACAGTTCGTGCTATTCCGATGCAAATAAAGAGAAAAGAGGAAGACAACCGAGCACTCTGTTATGGTGGAAACAAAGGACACTTTGGCAAATGGGTACAATAGAAATTGCTGCTCTACATCGCACCTGATGAATTCTTTGGCTGAAACGCTGAATGTAACAAAGCGTCTCCAATCAGGCCGTAAGGTAATGTGTATAAATTACAACATCACGTCAGCAGTTACGGGAACATCTCAGAAATTAACGTTCTGTTAGCAGTGGTACCACGTGAGTGTTAACAACATATATCATGAGAAAATTAAAATATAACTTAGACAGGCTTTCAATCTCAAAAATGACATTTCTGAGATATGCGTAATGTGAAAACATATAAGTATCCGTTTTAAAAGTTAATTCTTCTTATAATATTTACGATCTGCTTGTATCATAAACTAAAATTTAAGACAGTTATCAAAGTTGAATTTTTGGGCGTTATTCTTTAACGGTTACTGTAACATCACAACGTTATCGATTATCGACAAGTATCGCGTAACTTTTGAACGACAAATTCGTGATGAAAGAATGGGAATGCAAATAATGTTATGGTTTCAGCAGGATGGAGCCACCGCCACACTGCAAGGGTGTCTATATTACGATTTTGAGCAGATTTTTTCCTGGTCGTGTCATTTCTAAATTTGTGGTTGATGGAAAAATTTTGTGCAACAAGGAGTTCATTATTTTAACTGTTGTCGTATTTAAAAGATAGAATTTCTGTGGTCCCTCAATAATTTTTTTTCTCACCACTAAAAACTACTCTATTTAAAATGCAAACTTCATTTTGTCGAATGCTTTGCTGTAATATAGAGGGCCTATGGACGTAGAGCAACCACAGAATCCTGAGGTCAAAGCTGAGGTCGATTTAACTGAAATTATCTCTATATCAAATGGTACCGCTTTCAAGATAGGGCCCTTAAAAGGGGGTCAACTAAATACACATTTTCCAAAATAAGTCAAAAAAGGGACCTTACAAACAGTGTTCCTCTTTTCAGTGTCACGTATCACTTTTTCCTCTTGATATTATTATCCGTACGCCACTGATTGACTCTATATTTTTTCCAAAAAATAAACTATTACTTAACCTTGTGCTTTCTTATAAAAGTTCCGTATTTTGCATGGTTTTCCCGTCATTAATTTTTACACTATACGATAATGTATTTGCGAAAATGTCATTTCAATTAAAATAATACTTTTCATTTCAGAGAATTGATTTTATTCACATTTTTATTGACCTTGAGAATAATCGTAGTAGACAGTAAAACTATTTTTTTTTGTTAATTAATTTTTCACTTATTTTAGAAAATGTGTATTCAGTCGACCCTCTTTAAAGGGTTGTAACTTGAAAGGGGGCCATTTTCTGTATTATGTATGTATTACTCTATGTTTATGGAATATTGGGACAGCCTGTAGATTTGATAGAAATAAGCTCATTTTTCCACTAATTACGATGCATGTCAAACTCATGTTACACTTTTTTGTTGTAGCAATATGTTTTCATTTCCAAAAAATATAAATCAACTGTTAGGAATCCTCTACAATGAAATTTTGGTCATATTTATGACTCCCAAATTAGAAATAGTCGATAGTAAGGTATCTACACCTTTTTCCAGCTGTAATTGAGAAAATGTATTTTAGAATGCGGTGAGAATTGAGAATAGTCAAATGTAATTCAGAATGCGTAAAATGTTACTCAGAATGCGCTTATTGTAATTGCGAATAGTCAAATGTAATTCAGAATGCGTTGATTGTAATTGAGAATATTCAAATAATGTAAGTCAGAATGCATAAATTATAATTCAGAATGCGTTAATTGTGATTGAGAATAATCAAATGTATTTCATTCATAGTCAAATGCGTTGAATGCAATTGAGAATAGTCAAATGCAATTCAGAATGCGTTAATTGTAATTTAAAATAGTCAAATGTAATTCAGAATGCATAAAATGTTACTCAGAATGCGTTAATTGGAATTGAGAATAGTCAAATGTAATTCAGAATGCCTTGATTGTAATTGAGAATATTATAATGTAATTCAGAATGCGTAAATTATAATTCAGAATGCGTTAATTGTGATTGAGGCAATTTCGGAATGCGTTGAATGCAATTGAGAATAGTCAAATGCCATTTAGAATATGTTAATTTGTTATTAAGAATAGTCAAATGTAATTCAGAATGCGTGAATTGTAACACAGGTCATTCAGAATGCGTTAAATGTAATTGAGAATAAACACATGTAATTGAGAATGCGTTGATTATAATTGAGAATATTCAAATGTCAGTCAGAATGCGTGAATTAGAATGCGTTAGTTGTGATTGAGAATAGTCAAATGTATTTCATTCATAGTCAAATGCGTTGAATGCAATTATTGAGAATAGTTAGATGCAATTCGGAATGCGTTAATTGTAATTGAGAACAGTCAAATTTAATTAAGAATGCATAATGCTTAATTAAGAATTAAGAATGTTTAATGTAATTGAGAATAGTCAAATATAATTTATTGTTCGCGCAAATTGTAAATTGACAAGGTTGGAGCTCGACAACAGTTCTTCTCGTCATCTTTATTCGACGAATTGTTACAGTTGTCTTTTAGATCCATTTTGAAACTGTTTATTAAAAGTTAAGTGCACCAATTTTCTTTTTACGAAATTCAAATTTAAATTTTAAACAAATTACACATTTGACAACTTAACCCATAGGAGTCACTTGTGACTGTCACTATAAACAATTATTATTAATAACTCTATTATTTGTTAACGATTGCCGTTAAAATATCTATTTTCTATATGCTGTGACTTGTATCTAAAATTTTCACATTTTTCATTATCTCAATTTCAATAAAAGCTAACTCTGAATTCTATTTGATAATTTTCGAATTACATTTTACGCTTTCTCAATTCCATTTGATACTTTCTCAACGACAGTTAACGCTTTCTCAATTACAATTAAATACATTCTGAATTACAACGGGAAAATGTGTAGACCTAGTCATTGAGACTAGATACTTAATAAATTAGAGATCGAGTAATGTTAAACGCTTTAAAAACTTGGATCTTGACCAAAAATAGAAAAATTAAACGCCGCCAAGGTCTGTTGAATCCCATAAAACTTAATGAGTTGGAAACACCATCCATCCCGTCGGTTGCCCTTTCATTGGCCTCCCTCTGTTATCTGGGCCAGGATTTACATATTTTCATTAATCATAAACTACAGTACATGTACATTGTACATACAACAACTCATTTCAGGGTGACTGGCTGAAAATTTAAGATCAATAATAGGTATTTCATGATTTATGGTACCCAGTGAAAAATAATTATACCGGCAGGAAATGGAAGTTTTCATGAATATTCGTAGTATGACGTTGATTATTCCATATAGCAAGAGGCTAACGAGAATTTTTTCATACCTAGTTGATTAATTTCAATTTTAAGTAATTTTAATAAATATGAAGGAGAGGCGGGTATTTATTTCTATTTTGATTGCTATTGCTTGTCCAAAAAATCTCGCTCTGTCTTTCTGAATGTTAGAAAAAAATTCCTTCATATTTTTTATTCCATTTACAATGACAGCAAAGAGATAGAGACTTATTAGACGAAATTAACTTTATATAAGTCGTACAAATCTCAGCAGAATCTATACCGATTATTACTTAAATGAGTCATTCTGTTATTTTCGAGAAACCTGTTGTCGTCCCCACGAGTATTTAAATTTAGCGAAATCGGTTGAGTCGTTTCAAAATGGCGGCTATTTGAATTTTTGAAAAAAAAAATGTATTTTTTGAACCAATTGTTGAGGTAAACGACACGGAAAAGCCGAATCTAGACACTCTCGTTGAGGGACATCTCCTGAATGCTGAAAATGAATAGCGTCCTGCTTGACCGCAGGATACCTACTCTCCTTATCCCTTCTTTCTCCCCTTTTGTCACTCCCGGTCCAGGTACAGGTGTTGTGATGATACAATCCAACGGGCATCCGATGCATCTTGACAGTGGTCTACATGTAACAAGAAGGGTTGCGAAAGGACAGGATTGAAAGGAAATTGAAAATACAAAGAAAATGTAAAAATGAAAAGTAACATTGTCATTAGTATACCAGTGGCGTCGGTAGTAAATTGGCCATAATTGCTACATTTCTAGATCCCTTTTAGGGCATGTTTTCAGAGGGATTGAACTGGTATTTTCACAGTAGACAACCACTATAATACTAATATGATAGGACTATGAAAAATTTCATAAAGGCAATTTCCAAATTTTCAAAATGCTCCTGTAGTTTTATCTTTTTCAAGTTTTTTACACGAAATTTTGAATTTCTTTAGAACTTGTGGGGGACTTTGGAGTATCGTTAAAGACATTTTCGAAAGTCACGTGATCGATACAGGGAGATCTTTCAAAGTTAGTAAAAACCCATTCTTTACCAAAATTAAGTTGCCACAAATTTTGTTTCAGGTTCTTAATAAACATAAAATTGTGCAACTTTTTTATAATTTAACCGACCCTATATCTCTTATCATTTACGAGATGCCAATGACGGGTAGTACAACAATTTCCCACTTTGATACTCCCGTAACTCCAGTCTATATTCTGTTCCATACATTATTTTTGAAACGATAGAGAAAAATTTAAAACCGGATATACTCATGTCATCTATAAAAGCACCACAATGCACAATCTTGTTAGGTCGCGTGAATAAACCCAAAGGGGATAAAATCTCACTAACTCGGTTCAAAGTATCCAGAATATTATCTGTCAAGCTCCAGCAGTTAATCTTCAGTACACAGTACAAAATGACATTACATCAACGTTGCTTGCGGCTTGTAACTTCAAATAACATCAGATATGTTAGGCGACGAAGACGAAATCTCATTGGAGGAAGGAGTTATCAATTGCGCGCCGGCAGATGAGGTATATTCCAGCTGATTCCATTCAACCCCTACGACAGCGAACTCCCCTTCTGCAGTAGATACTTATTCTGTCATTAATTTTGATGATGGATTTAAAATTCTGTCATATTGCGATTTTGTAGCATCTTCTGTGATTGACATTTGAACTTGGTTGAAAAAATTTCAACATTTTCGTTGACTTTAATTATTAGACAGCGATTTCAGTTCAGAAGTTTTTTGAATTTGTCTTAAAATAATTTCGCCTCGACTTGGTATTTAATGCTGTTATATCACGGAATTAGTTTTCCCCTCAAACCCTTAAATAAACCTCAAACTTGATTTTGTGTAACGCCACTCCACAATTCCCCCCTCCTTTATTTTACCAGACCATAATCACGAGAATAATAATTTTTTGTATTCGCAATAATTCTTTCATTTATCTCGGTAGTCAAATAACTCAAGAACTATCGTATAAAAAATTTGTTAGATGAATAAAAAATTGATACTAAGAATGAGTGTTTCAAAAAAACAATTCATAAACTCATTGGAGTAGCACAAAAACCAGTTGGGGTTTGTATAAGGAAATACAAAAAGTAGGTACGTAAAACTATAGCAGCAAGATTACTTTAAAACATAGTCAAAAACTTGGTTGTATCAAATTTCAGATTAATCCCCATACAGTTATTTGAGATTTATGTATGACAAAATTTATGCCTGCAAAAATTTCGGAAACTAAGGTAATTTTTGCCTCCAAATCTTGTGAAGAATCTTTTGTTCCATTTTTTTTTACCTCAACATGGACTATTGAAATCAATCGATACATTTCAGGATGACTAGCGTGAAATGCGTTAAATAATGAACCGCTACGATACTTTGTTTCACTCGTTTTCACTTTATGCACTCTTCATGATAATTATTCATTTTATGAACTAAGAAATATGTAAAAAAGTGCATTTTATAAATCATTCGTAGATAAAATTACATCAATTTACCATATTCACCGGAACCTAAAACTAACGAGAACGATTGATTTGCCAATAAATTTTTTGCGTAACGTTTATCTGCAAGAAAAAAAAACCGAAACTTGCGAAATGGAAATAATTAAGTTCAACTAATCGAATTCTGACGTATCACGAAATCATATTACGGCCGTCTTTGAGACCAACTTTTGACTCTTAGATATTATGAATTAATGAATAAATTAAATTACTAAAAGGCATTTACAAAATCCAGTGAGCTGGCAGAGTATTCTAATTCCATTAACTCCGTGATTCCCATTTTCCAATGAACCCTAAGAGGATCCCCTTGACCTTCAGTCGAATCAAGCGACCTCCGAACGGCCCACCTGGCACCCGACTTTCATCTCTTCGGCATGCAGATGACCGAAAAGAAGGGGACTTATATTCCGCAAACCATGACTGGTATTAATTTAGTGGATGTGACGTTATTAGATATCGACCGAAACGTGACACAGGTGAGAGCTGGGGGAATCCTTGAATTCTAATTTCCTATTAAAAGAGATGGGTAGTCAACAGGATGCCTCGCTTCATAATCGCACTCTCTACAGTGTTACAGGGTGGGTTTCTAGATCCTTGTTAACTGTACTGGTTTGGATTAGAAAGTCCTTTAAAATCTGAACTTTTCTTTGAACTATCCAAGTAGATTTTTTTTAACATAGCGAATCAAAGGGCTGTGGCATCCCGAACTTATAGGTGATACCCCGCACTTATACAAATTAAAGCGCTGGGAAAAATATAGACCTTTTATATTGGTTTCTTTCTAATTTCTAATTTCTTCTATAAAAGTTTTTATATTAATATAACTAAAATCTCAGAGGTTTTCCATTGTAAAGTCCGGTCAGCTCGATTTTTTATTTTGTAAAGTCCGGTCAGCTCTAAAATTCAATTTTTGCAAATTTCGGTCAACTGGAGAATTCTATTTTTACAAAGTCCTGTCAGCTCGAAAATTCAATTTTTGCGAAGGCCGGTAAGGTCTAAAATTAAATTTTTGCAAATTTCGATCAACTGCAGAATTCTATGTTGGCAAAGTTCGGTTAGCTCGATTTTTATTTTGCAAAGTCCGGTCAGCTCTAAAATTCAATTTTGCAAAGTCCTGTCAGCTCGAAAATTCAATTTTTGCGAAGGCTGGTAAGGTCTAAAATTCAATTTTTGCAAATTTCGATCAACTGCAGAATTCTATGTTGGCAAAGTCCGGTTAGCTCGATTTGTATTTTGCAAAGTCCGGTGAAATCTAAAATTCAATTTTGCAAAGTCCTGTCAGCTCGAAAATTCAATTTTTGCGAAAGCCGGTAAGGTCTAAAATTCAATTTTTGCGAAGGCCGGTAAGTTCTAAGATTCAATTTTTGCAAATTTCGATCAACTGCGGAATTCTATGTTTGCAAAGTCCGGTCAGCTCGATTTTTTATTTTGCAAATTCCGGTCAGCTCTAAAATAAATTTTTGCAAATTTCAATCAACTGGAGAATTGTATTTTTGCAAAGTCCGGTCAGCTCTAAAATTCAATTTTTGCAAAGTCAGGTCAGCTCTAAAATTCAATTTTCGAAAATTTTGGTCAGCTCGAGAATCCTATTTTGCAAATTTTTTTTTACCGCGACAATGTTCCAAAACAGCTGGAATTTTCGAGCTGACCTGGTTTTATAAAGAGAGCTGCAGGACCTTTCAAAACAGACCTTGCAAATAACAAAATAAAAATTCCGAGTTCACCGGATTTTGTCAAACTTGCAAAAGAATTCCTTCGAGGTGACGTGACCTCATCAAAGTGGACCTTGTCCTAAGAACAATCGAAGTTGAGCTGACCTAACCTGGCAAAAATCATTTTTGGAGTTGAACCTTGCAAAAAAATCAAGCATAACTTAGGAAAAATAATTATTTATTTACAAATATGTGAAGTGGCACTTCACTCATGTCACATGAAAAGCCGCCAGTGGTGGCTAATTAAAAAAAAAAAATGAAATGCGAATTTGTAATGAAACCCATCAGGAAGACCATCATGATGTTAAGTTTTTTTGAAAGAACTACATTTTCGTTGTCAAAGTGACAAATTTCTCTTTCTTCCAAAACATGATTACTTTTACAATTTTATATTTTGCAGCATCGCCAAAAAAAAAAATTCATGCCAAGTGGCTTCCGCTATTTTTTTTCTTCCAAGTGTTATCTGCCAAGCAAATCATAAGATAACCTCTTAGTAGTCTTTTTTAAGCTATCGTCAAGTTATAGCCAAATTGTCAATTTCATGTAAGTATATGAAAGTTATATTTTCTAAAACAACAATAATTAGAGAATAAAACTATCGAAATTTATTGTTTCTAGATTAAAATTTTATATGCATAATAACCCTTATCCACCATTTTCTTATTTACTTCAAGACCTTAATAATAGAGTAGATCCTAAGATAGAAAAATCTCATGCGTACCTATTCGGTAGTAGACACACGTGATTTGGCAACCATGTCCCGCTCTCATCCCTCTTATTGGACCTAAAGCAATTCCTTTGAGCTGTGAAATGCCATTTGTTTAGGGAGCCACAATTAAGGAACAGAAGCTCTCCTGGTAGATTGCAATCTCACCTGGAACTTTCTCAAAGTCATGGGAATCACCGGGAATCTGTCCGGGAAGGCGGGTCAGCGTAATTGCGCTACCGGCGTTCGTTCGCTCAGCTGTCAAACATCTCTGGCGAATCACCCTAATTAGGATACTGATAAAAAGCAGCTTTGACATTCATCCGGATACTTTCAGGCTACGTTTGGAGAGGAGAAAATAAAAGCAAAGTCTCTTTTAAAACCTTTGGATTATTATTATTATTGTTGACGAAGATTATTAAAGAAAGATACATTTAGGTATCTATATAGGCTATTATGATGAAAGATGAATTTTTTTTTAGAAGGTAAAATTAAACGAGGTACTTGTGGATTAGGGCTGAATTCTTTGTTTACTGGATCGTTATCATTATTGACATGATTGACATTTTAATTTAGAAAGAAAAAATTACTTTGTCTTGTAACTAGTAGGCTAAATATAAAAGGATAATATGGAATATGGGATATGGATATACCTAACCAGATAATAAGTTATACCAACAGAAAAGATGTAAATATAAAAGAGATTTTGAATCGATTCTTTTATTACCTTTATAAAAATATATCCGTATTTACTCATATAATAATAATAATAATAATAATAATAATTGCCATATCTAACCGAAGCTCTAGCGATAGTTAGATCGTGTAAACTTAATAAAATATTCATATCTTTATAGGAAGGGACAGTATCCCAAGTATTATTATCGGCCTGGCGATTGACGTAGGCTCTAAAAGAACGATGCAGACCTCCCATTTTGGTTGAACGAATCCCATAAATCCAACAGCGCTTGTTCCAAAAGGAATCTGAAGCTGCGTCCATACTGAAGCAACATTGGGGAACTCCTGGTTGTCAGAACTTTCATCTAGGACTAGGCACACAATCATGACTGCCATGACTTGCTGACGCATGTTGTTTACATCTATTTGATCTAAACGAGCAAAAATTGGAATAAGTAACAAGCAGCAACTGTTGTCAGTGACAACAGAAACTTGAAGAAACGTTCGGTAACAATTTATCTGCAATTATTATGCAGCATAAAAAAAGCTACTCAATAATATTACTTTAGTGTGAATGTATCTTAAAGGTGCGTGCAGGCTGAGAATTCATGAGTCGGGTATAGTTTCTACGACAGCTAGCTATTACATTCAAGTTACGATAATTTTCGTAGCGGTTCTTGAATTTGAACCCGAGAAATGGTGGTTACCTTTGGCTGCCAGAGATCTAAATAATTTAACAATCATTGTGGATATGGCATGAGTGTGATAAGTGGAAGATCTTTATTATTGTGGCAAGGGGGTAGGTAGAAGTCGGTCATATACCTACCCATGAGATGTTAGGGATGATAAAAATGCCTAACATCTCCAAAAAAGTAACAAGGACAACAAAATTAATTGTGGTACGGTGAAATTGCTCTCAGACGTTCATAACAAAAGGTATGCTGTAAGTATTAATCCAGTTTTCGTAAAATATGGCTAAATCCGGAAAATACTGCACAATCTGGAAAAGTGGTGGAACAGCACCGATTTAAAAAAAATATTTTCATCCTGGATTCTTTAGACCTTCAAAAACATTCGTCAATACCAGTCCCTGCATTACTTACCTCGAAAAATGAAAAAATTATGGTAATTTCCCCCCTCCCAAAGCACCCCAAATAGTTTCGGTGATAAAAAAGCTATGAAAATTCAAAATTTCACCTAGAGAGTCATCTCTCGGGAGCTTTCGGGGTCGCTGATTACGAATCCGAGGTCCGAAAGCAAGTGAAGGTGGTTCTAACCCCTCAAAACCACTTCATAGTAACAGTAATTCAAAAATAAAAAATAAAATAAAAATTTCACCTCGGAAATCGTCTCTAGGGGGTTTTAGAGGACGCCGATCATGAATTTCGAGGTCCAAAAGGAAATGAAAGTAGTTCCAACCCTCAAAAAGTATCCAAAAGTGATCTATAGTGTCGCAAAAAAATAATATGTCGCCTCGGAAATCGTCAGTTTAAACGAAATTCTTCATCTTACAATCAGCTATCGAAAGCTACTAGCCCATGACGCTGAAGCTTATACTCTACCGTCGCGGTGATGAGCGCAGAAGGGTTGGCCTTGAGGCCGTTTGGAGCCGCCGTCGGTAGTAGTAAAAATACTCTAGCGATACCCTAGAGGACTGAGATGGAGAATTGCTTCGAGTGAACAACCATTCCACACCAGGCAGTCAATCCTATAAGCCCTAGGCGAAAGCCAAACAGTGAAAATTTTTATCTGGGTCATTTGGGTGTTAATTTGCGTGTTAACACATCGCATTTGGGTGTTAATTGCACCTCAGATTCGTGATCAGCGACCCCAAAAACGCCCGCAATACGATTTTCAAGGCGAGATATTAATTTTTTGTATCACTACCAATTTTTTGGGCGGTTTTGAGGGGTTGGAACCACCCTCACTTGTTTGTGGACCTCGGATTCGAAATCAGCGATCTCGAAAGCCTCCAAGACGATTTCTGAGGTTAAATTTTGAATTTTCATACATTTTCATCACTGGTACTATTTGGGTTGCTTTAGGAGGGAGGAAGTTACCCAAATTTTCTCATTTTTCGATGTAGCGCAGGGGTTAGTGGTGATGAATGTTCCTGAAGGTCTAAGGAATCAAGGATTTTTTTATCGGTGCTGTTCCACCACTTTTACAGATTTTTCGGCCTGTTTAATAGACTATTAGTTTCATTCCTCGTGCTCTGTTTCACTTCTCTCACATCTTTTCTGGGGAGGATGGCGAAGAAAACAATTGCCCAAAGCTGATTCACCTTCTCGTAGTAAAGTCCATTGGTTGTGAGTCTTGGCTATTATTTTTTTCTATATAGTTGTACTTACACATGATTAAAAAAACACCCCGATTTGAACATGTTTTAAAAACTTTAACGAAACAGCAGAATGCCGAAAACAAAAACAGGAGAATCAGGTACTTTTGAGAATTTATTTACAATTCAGATGGAGTTTGTTGTTTTCGAAATGCTCATGAACTAGTAGAAGAGCAACAATGCTTATGGAAACTCTCTGGAGTTCCGGAAAACTATTTAAGCGGGAAAATAGTTAAAAAAATCTTGAAATAGTGACCTATTTGAACTCTAAATCGAAGTGGATTTTTGATGCTGTTGATTGTTTTTCATCAATATAAACTTTTAACTCAGCAGTTCCACATATTATGTCCAATATAATTTTTTGAATTATTACTTTCAGGCACATGAGGCTCATTTCTTGGGGTCCCATAACCCCTCAAAAGGAATGTCGCAAGATGTGAAGCCTTTTACAGGATGTTGATTTTCAAAGCGGGCCACAAGGAATTAATATATCATTATAATTATTATTATTCATTTAACCTCATTATTGTTTAGCAAGGCATGTTATTTTTTGATTCTTCTTCTTCTTAAAGTGCCATACCCGCATATCGGGCGTAGGCTACCTCTCGCATATGTCTGTGGTGCGCGAGCTATCAGTTTACACAGACATATGGGACCTCCCTTTTTATTGCCGGAGCCCGAACGGCACTGTTTGAAAGGTTTTACTAGGCAACGGTACTTGCGGTGGTTTGCCATTGCCTTCCGCAAGGTGGCAATTTTATAATCAAAATAAATATATATAAAAAAAAATAAAAAAAAAATAAAAAAAACAAAAAAATAATCAACATTTTTTTTTTATTAATCATTAAAAATTACTTCAATTATTTTTATTACTAAAGAATTTTCCCTCTGGCCCGTTTGAAAATGAAAACATCTAACACACAACACTAAACACCCCATATACATGGTGATTCACGAATCACGAGTGACGTTACATAGCGGGGTCGAAAATATTTATCAAAAAAACTTTTTTTTTGTTACTTGATTACGAAGATATATGTAGAGTGCTTTGTGTGTATATAATATGAAACCTTGATAAGCGAAATTTCTAAACTGGTTGAAAAGATTTTGTCGAAATTTAGTAGTCCAGAGCTTGTCAAAACATCATTCTGAGGAAATTAAAATGGTGCCCCGCTGTTATTTGTTGAAAAAGTGACTTTTATGTGCTGTTTAGAAATGTACTGTGAGGTACAGAACCTCCATGTTTTTTTTTTTTTGTAAAAAGAAGACGAGACAGCTTCTCATGAAATATTTTGTGACTGCCAGCACCCATACGAATCCTGGGATCACTCGTCACCGTCAGAGATGAGCAACTTAGTTCACGGTCCGCGTTATTAACCCTGTCAAAGGAACGAAGCTTTTTATTTTACTTTGAATTCAGGAAGCATATCTATAAAATGGCAGAAATATTCATTGTAATTTACAAAAAGGTATCTAATTTTGCGATGGATGCGTCAGAAGGTTTTTTTTCTATCAAACTAATGATGTCCCATAATTTGCAATGAATGAATGCAATCTCGACATAACTCCACGCAATAAACATGTTAAGGTACAAACTGAAAGCTTTGAAATTGATATATTTCATACCGTGGTTGTTAGAGTGTTTGATCCCGAACAAACCAATAAAAGGCTTTCGATGGACCTAATGACTCATTAACCGACGTGTTCTATGTTTAACATTTGATGACTGATTTCTCTTTCATGATTATTTTATGGAAATGTGTCGTAATTTATACCTACTCATCAAACAAAGTCAGACATTTACGCTTAATGTTATTTTATAAATAATTTAAAATGGCGTCCAAAAGCTGCAATTCATTTTAGCTACACAACGTAAACTTATTTTGAGCTATTCAGAGTTTGGAACCTAATTTTTCTAACATGTCCCTTTAGAGGATTAAATAAAGCAGAGTAAAAAATTACCCAGAAATAAAATGTAGGTAGAAATGCTTATAGCGTATGTTTTTCTAAAACCGCCTCATCCTATAACTTATTTTGAATTTCATCTGAAGTTCTGGAATTTTCATGAGGTATTTAGGACAAAAAAAGGATATTTTTGATATCTTTTGCACTTGATTTTCAAATGGACCACCCTATATATTATTACATTTTCAGATTGTCTGAGAAAATGTAATAATAATGGTGTATATAGTCCAAGTTTGAAACAAATGAAAATCGCCATTTTACATTTTCAAAGTATCTTATATTGAAAATGGCTCAAGATAGAGAAAAACGGCTTACATCATGTTCCTATCTTAACTGTTCATTCGGTGCCTATCCTGCTGTGTGCATGAACTTAATATACAGGGTGACGAAAAAACTGATTATTTCATCTGATATAATATGTAGGCCGCTTTCCTCTCAGTCATTTGTTTATAACTCGTTTAAAACTTGGACTATAAACACCATTGTTATTTTCTCAGATAATTTGAAAATGTAATACATAATATACAGGGTGTACCATTTGAAAATTAAAAGTTGATGTCACTTCCGGTTACCTCCGGAAGTGCAGTCAGCTATACGATAAGTACAAAGGATGTCAAAAGTAGTCCTGAATACCCTATAAAAATTTCAGAAGTTCAGATGAAATTGAAGAACAGGCTGGGTGGTTTTCGAAAAACGCACGCAGTATTGACCTATATCTAAAAACTATCGAAAATTTATTTTTCTATAAAAAATAAATACCTTCAGAAAATGTTTGACAAATAAATACAACTCTGCTGTACTAAAAATAGTAATTTACAGACGGATTAGGACACTTTAAATGTACCTAGTTGACTTCAACGATAAATTTTAATTATATCGATATATCGATCGCTCGGCCCACTTATTGTGTGATATCTAGGTAATATCTAGGTAGAGGTGGTCACAAATAATTAACAAACATTACAGAATTTAACGATCATAAGTTTATTATTTTACTATTTTTTATAATAATTATCGAGATATGTATATAAAAAAAATTAAACCATTTTTTACATGTTAAGTACTGTCATGGTTTCCCCTTCTCAATTTACTCTTATTATATTATTCGAAAAATTTAATTTTTAAATTTTAAATACTATAAACAAAAATATTATTTTATATACGTTAGAGGGCACTCTCTTGTCAGTTGATGTAGGGAACCTGTATTACCGCTTTACTACGGTAGCGCATTCTCATTCTCACAAAAAGTTGGGAAAAAAGTTGGGAATGTCAAATTTGACTTCATAAACGTCAGATTTTCCATGAACGTACAACTGTCTAAAAATTCACATAATTTGTCATTAAGTCTGCGTATTAAAACGCATTTTTCTCAGTAACTACGTGTTAGATACTAAAGTCTACAGCTTCGTAGATCCTATAAACCCACTGAAACAGGATTCCTCGATTTCTATTCGTGTTATTATTATGTTTCATTTTTCAAACTTCGCTTTTTTCCACATGATACCTACGCCTGTGACCAAATGTGCCAAAAATCTGACATCCAGCTGTTCAAACATAACCGTGTTTAGTAAACGTCAATGAGTGAATGCGCTACCCTAGTAAAGCGGTAATACAGGTTCCCTAAGTTGATGGGTTCAGTAAAATTTATAATTCCCAAATTTGACTCTAAAATTAAACGAGTTGAATAATATAATTTAATCTCTATCTCCGTTTCTCGCTGCTACTCTCTCGAAAATCCTTTTCCTGGTCTTCTGATTCTCTCGCTGTTATACTCTTCTCATTTCAAACAAATATTAACTTTTTTTCCACTTTTTTCTGACGTCTTCTCTCAAATTACTTTTTCTGATCTTCTAATTCTCTCTTTCTCTCTTCATCTCTCGCTTCGTTTCTTCTCCTTTATATACAATTATCTAACTTCTACTTCTCAAAAAATGTTTCCTTGTCCCCCGACACCGTTTCTAGTTACTCGTCTTCACCTTTACGATCAATTTTTATTTTTAATATCTTCTTTTAGTGTATTTTTGTAATGTATCCTTCAAGAACCTCTCTCTGGTTCTTTATTTTCCCTTTCTCTTCGTCTCTCGCTGCTTCTCTTTGCTCTTACAAATAATTATTTCACTCTTTTTTAACTTTGTTTCTGAGAGACACTTTCAAATTCGTCTCATATTTTTCTCGTTTTCGTTGCTATCTTAACATTTCTCATTTTTCACATTGTATTCTTTCCCTTTTGTATTCTTGATTTTTTTAAGCTATCCAAAATATTTTTTCATCTTGACACTTCAAGTTTTGGTTATACTAAATACATTATTTTTTCACTATAATTATAAATTTGATTGTTAAATTTTAAATTTTATTTAAACCTGAGATTGTGATAAACTGATGAACTGATTTGGAAAGGTAATATTGTCATGGTAAACTTTATTGTTTCTTCAGGATCTCCAGAGATATCATATGTGTTATATGCATGGGAGACTTACTCAGTTCAAAGACATGGTGGATTTTCATCGTTTATTTTAACAATCAATCACAACAATAACGCACACTCTGGTAATACGACACAATTTTTGATCTGCAATTAAGAATTTAATGTTCAGCAGTGGCGCGCATACGGGTAATGATCTCAATTTTCTTAAAGAAAAAATGGTTCGCTACAGAGATTTTTTAAATTAAAAATCAATTTTGAATTCCTCGTTCAATTTGTAAAAAAAATATCTCTTGCCTTTTTTTCGTATGAGGCGTCGTTTTTATGCAGAAAAATAAAACATAAAACAAATTATGTTGAAAATTAACGTTTTCCACTTTCAACATTTGTTGTAGCTTCGCGACGATTTAAATTTTTATTAGTGTTATTTTCTATTTTTGTTCTGGTTAAATCTTATTGCATTATATCATTAGCAATAAATAAGTCGTCATTTTTTTAGCAGAATCACCCCCTGAAGTTTGTCGCACTTATATACATACTGTAATGAAGTCGTGAAGTTTCGACTTCATTTTAGTCAACTGTCTAGTAATATTTTTCATTAATTTTAAAATCACCAGCAGGATCAATTTAAGGCATTCCATAAATAGTATATAATATTTATTAAACTTTCGCAAACGCATTTATTTCCGATTATTTTTCAAATCATTGAATGAATGTTTTTTATGAACAGACCAAATTTTAAGCGAGTTGAATCGAGGCAGCTGACTACAAATTCGGAAGTCACGTCGCTGATACCAGCGCTATCACCGTAGGTAAAAAATGAATAAACCTTTTTTATACACCGCGTCCCAACTGAAAAACGGCAGATAGTTAATCCAGAACTCCAGAAGATATAACAAAAATAAAATCACGGGCATTTGGCTTGAAAATTCACTTCCGATTCGGTGTTCTTACGACGATTACAGTAGTGTAGAGACTTCCGATCGAGTGTTATTAGAGTTAGTAGTAGTGAGATAGTAATAGCAGATTTGAACCTATTCATAGACCGGCCGTCCGTGTTCCGCGTTCCGGGATAGTTGTTGTAACCCTTGGAGTTGGAAACCCATCCCAGACACCGAGTTCGCGCCGTTCCCGGTTTTCCACGACTAGAGTTGACCACCCTTCAACTCCGTGTCAAGGTAGGTGGTAATTCATACCAGCCGTAATTTTTCTCCTGTATTTGGTTGTCACGATCGCCCCTAACAATCCTTCAACCGTCCTTTCTCTCTGTTCACTCCTGGACCCCGCTGTAGTAACAAAGGCCCCGTTCTTGTCGTGAGAGTGCTTACCCGGCGTCGCAGGGGGTAATCTCGCGGTAGTGGCGCGGTCTGGTGCTAGTCAACGGCCCATCGACACCTGTCTTCCGCTGGAGTAACGAAGGTCCCGTCTTTGTCGCGAGATTGCTTACCCGGCGTCGCAGGGGGTAATCTCGCGGTGGCGGCGTGGCCTGGTACTCGTCCAAACAGCATGCCGATTGCCGATCCTCAGCCCGTCCAGTACGACACGACACCCAGCGGCTTCACCGCGACGACCCAATTTTCGATCCTCGCACATGGAATAGGTACTAACTCTCATACCTACCGGAGAGTCATTTTTAATTATTGAAATTTAAACCGCCTCCATTGACCGCACCTCGCTTCCTGTCGCTTTGCTTACTACGCAACCCGTAATTAAACGACCGCTAAAGTCCGTCATTTTGCCTTTGTTCATTTATTTAAGTTTTGAGATGTCCTCGTTCATTTTCTTTTGAGTATAAATAGTTATTTTTAATTATAATAAACCTGCTTATAATCTAGTTCCACGATTCTCAATTTTTACCATCATGTACCGACCGTGAATTTCAAGCTACTCGCAAAACAACTTGGCTCAACGGGAGTGCCACATAAAACGCGGGGAGCGCCTAAAGACCGCTCCTCCGCGTCCGTTTTTTGTGATAACCTCATCTGACCCCTGGTATTTTCCGTCTTCTCCATTGAGTTGCCCTGGGACAAGGGTACGATTAACGTATCAACGATGTGATAACTCAGGTAATTGGGAAAAGATAGCGAGTCCATTTTCCCGGGGGATTAAACCCTCTGCAAAAATCTGGCGCCCGAGCAATCCTTCCGATTCCAGCCAGTTTCCCGGATAGCCGGGGTTGTCATCACAAAATTAACACCCTAAGTATAGTGGATGTCGAGGCCTTCGTAAAAGATAGTTTATTGCTTATATCTAAACAAGATAACATCTCATCGTGCTTCTACTATGGTCACTTAATGTTTATTAATATGACTTGTTTATCAGATTGGAGATAGCTTTGAAATACATAAGTTGTTATGGAAATACCTCTGTTTACTTTTATGAATATAAATGTTTAAATTACCTTAATCAGATTTTTTGAATGAGATTTACATTACTAAGCCCTTACAAAATCATCATTTTCTTTAATCTGAACATATTCTCCATAGCATTACTTACATGTTTTTAAATTAATTTTTACATTCTTTTCTTGTTGCAGGTACCTACCTATTGTTACATCTTTGTTTTGCATCTGTATGCTCGTAAGTACTTATAACATTATTATTTTCTTGTAATATTTTTAAAGAACCAATCCCGGGCGGGATCAGGATATCAAAAAAAGTATTTAAGGACTTTTATTTATGAGAATAAAGACAGCGAGATAAATTTTCTGCTCACTCTTTATACGGCATGAACATCGAGATCTATTTTCTCGAGTTCACGTTTCAAGTCAGCCACCTTGAATTCAACTTCACTTGCCTAGACGATATCTTTATCGACTTGCGCTCACTTCAATATATTTATTGAAAGTCTTATTACAGCCAGTATTATAAAGGCTCATTAAGTTAACGGGTATATTTCTGGGGCCGTTTCTAGAAAAAAATATTGGCATGAAAGGGATAACAAAAATGTTAATGAAAGTAATTTGACGAGGATATTATCTTCTAAAACGGTCACAGAAATCTGCCAGGTAACTTAATAGGCCTTTATAATACCCATCGTAAAGCTGAGAAATTATTTAAAGCCTTACACCCGACTCCTGACGCCAGTTGTAATTGATTTATGTTTAAAAGTTCGTCCATAAAGTAATCTCAGACTCAATCAATTAATTATTTATTAAATAAACACTTAAAGGTTATTTTTACACACTTGGTGCACTAATTATTTATCTAATTATTTATTAAGAGAAAAAATGGATCCCTTAAGAAAAAATACCGTTTACATATTTATCGATGAATTTTCCATTGTTATTTTTCGTTATCAGTGATAATGACAAAAGGAATGATCGATCGAGTCCTGAAGGAAGAAAGAACAAAAAAGATCCCGGAATATTTTACGACATCAATGAGAAAACCTTCTATCCGTCCATTAAATTAAATGTTTATCTATAACTCAGAAAACTTTGGAGATATACACTTCTTTATAGGATTACCATCATCAGCATGAGCTTCGTTTAAAATTTGTTTACTGATTACCGTAAACAAACTTCAAACTTAAAGTCTTTCTTGGATAACTTCTGGGATAAATATTATGTAAGTACTCGTACTTACTTAATAAATATCTAAGATGAGAAAAGCTCAAAATTTAAATCACACTTCACTCCAAAAAGGCAAATAAGAAACCTATAAAAAGGAATGCTTTTATTCGCTTTCGTTATTTTTTTGAATTATGTTGTATAATATGTGTGTCTACATATCATAATGATTTTATATGTACCCTTCTGTTATTTGAATTTAAAAAAGCCGATTTGGAATTTAAAAGTTTTTTCGTGAATAAATACATACGTTTATGTAGATTTATGGTCATCGAAAGCCCATTTCATATCTCCTTTATTCCTTGCGTAGTTGATCGTATCCGGGGGCAATACAATTTCCAGTTCTGATGTTAATAAACAGTTTAAAAAGTCCCCAGCTTCGAGTTTTCAGAATGCTTGATTTGATCCTGAAATAAATGTAAATCCAATATTATAAAGCTTCGATTTGTACCTGTACTTACCTAGTTTCAATTTCAAGCCGTACAAATAGCTATGCAATTTAAAAAATCCCGGTCCCGGGTACCACGTTGCTCATAAAATGCATACCTGACAAACATTCTTTTCTTTATCTTCAGGTTATGAAATTCAAGGATATGTGATAAGGCACGTCTGAGTATCATTTTATGATCCATGAGTATAAAAGGAAATTTGATTGAGTTTTAGATAGAATTTTCTCGTCCTTCAGGTAGTAAAACAAAAGATTTATGACAATAAAATATGCCCCTGGCAGAACAGCTTGTCCTCATCTAGTTCCTATAGAGAGCAGGATAAAACAAATGCATCATCCTATAGTGTATCGTAATGAAATATTTTACGAAAGGACGATTTCCGGGAGTTATAAAATTTGATGTTATTACGGGAGGATATAGTCCTTTTATATTATTTCGATAATGGAATATCGATTTCAATATTACTTTGGGTCTTGATAGCTGATGGAAAGTGTTAGATGAGCACGAAGATTATGAAGACTTCAGGAGGTATTACAAGATCATCCTTTTCGCTCAGGTCTTCTCATTTACGCTTTTAAATGGATTTCGACTCATATCATGCAATCTTTAAGATAGTATGCTCAAGGACTAAAAACACAGTTCTCTTATTTGTTATTTATATTATTTAAAAGAAGGATTTGTGGTAGTATTACATACCTATATAGGTGCGTATTGCGTCCTATAAAAAAATCGAGGCATTGTAAGAATTTTAAAGGGAAGAACACCCATATAAATCAGGACCTTACCAAGCAACATCAAAAAGAAGAAAAAAATATATTATAACGAAACATTCACTCGCGAAAAATTCTAGTTTCATATTTGTGTGAAATATTGAATCATATTGAAAGTGAAATGTCACTTTCGTTACAATTCCAGTGACATGACAGGAGGGAGACACAGGCAGGCCAGTAGTTAGTTCTACTAAATACCAGAATGGTTTCGCATTCTATGCATGTTCGAGAATTTTCGATTCCGTCGTACTTACTTTGCGGTCAAAAATTCTCTACGAATTTGCATCTACACAATTTTCTAATATTTGGAAAGAATTAATTGACTATAGATGAGAAAAAGATGAAAATTCCTAATTTAGGAATAACTCATCTTTTTCTATCGCGATCTAAATATCGTTTCAAGAAAAGATGTAGCGCTTTAAATTATGAACAATTTCATAATTTCAAACAATAAAAATAAGTGAATATGCCGCTAAAATATAGTTTTACCAATTTCACCAGAATTTCTACCATATACAGGGTGATCCGTTTTAAATTCACTAGTTGATTATTCTTGATCGCTAGTGAAAATTTTTTTTAGCCAAACATTGTTTGGTTTGGAGGGGGACATCGTTTGTTTTTCTTTTACCTCCAAATGCAGATAAAAATCGATTGATCCATTTAAATTAATTATTTCTATTTATTGATCATTTTATTAATATTTACAAAATATAAAAATTACAAAATCATAATCCGCGATAAAAAATGGCAGTTCCTATTCAAAATTTGAAAGTACCCATACCCCCTCGCGATGGGGAGGGGTGGGAGTGATTTATGGGTCCAAACGATGTCCCGATGTCCCCTCCAAACCAAAAATTGTTTGACTGAATTTTTTTATTCCTTAAGCACTGGTTGACAACCGAGGGATTGAAATGGATCATTCTGTATATGGTGGAAATGGCCGCGAAATTGATTAAGCTAAACTTTAGGGGCATATTTGCACTTTAGATTGAAAATATGCGAATCGTTGATTTTTGGCTGCTTAGACAGCTATTATTATGCAAATGTTCATAATTTCAAGATTTTCAAGCGCATGAACTTTTGTAAAAAAAAATTCAGATCGCGACAAAATGAAGGAAGTTACTTATTCCAAAATTAAGAATTTCTCATAAATTTCCCTCAATTAATTACCTCCAGTTAACTAACTATTGCAAATATGAAAAAATTTCATGGTTGCAAATTTGTAGAGAATTTTATTCTCATCAAAATGGCGGATTTTCCACAAGGGTAGGAGGTCGCATTTTTTGATTTAGACTCACCATCGACCACCAAACACCCATACAAAATTCCGTTTTTTCGCTTTAATTGCACAATTGCATTTTTAGTCTAATTTTACTGGACTATTTATATACATAATATCTACTGACGAAATTGTCAAACTTTCTTTGCAAACTTTGTACATCTACGTAGCTTTTCTAATCTGAAGATAATCCGAAGTTTCATCCAGAGAAATTTATTGATTTTATAGACACCAACGTTTCTTTTTTTTTACTTTATAAGTTGTCGCATTTATATTAGGGATCGACTTTCCTAACTGTCCTTCTCCAAATATGTCGCTTCTGGATCCGTATTATCTCTCCTAGTTCTCCCTGATAACCGATATCCGCACGTCCACGTCGGTCTGCCTTGTCTCCTTGGTCCCTAATCTGTTGGTCCCGAATCTCCAAATAATTTAGGAATTAACTTTTGACTGCTCCAGTCAGTTCCAGTGACCTTTGTCGCTTCTGTTTTTCTATCCATCAAGAATTGAGTCTCGGCTGCCCCATTTCTCTCTATGGGGCTACAAGAAATATTTCGTGCCTTAGCTCGAAATATAGCATATATAGGTACTTCAAGTTTCCTTTAGCAGAAAATTTCAGGATATGAAGCTTTAACTTAGTGTAATTCTCGCAAAATACAAGTCATGTTTCCCGGAGCTATTGTCTTCTTGCTGTGGCTTGTGTTTTGACTTCTCCGAAAGTTTATTTTGGCAGATCTAATGTAATTACCGCTTGATCACGTGACGAAATCAGATAAACGCATCAACGATACAGCGGGAGCATGTTTTGGTATGGATTTGTTAGGGGGAAAAGTGATAATGTGCTTTTTTATTGCCGGTCGTAAAAAACTGAAAGTTGCCTTCGGCGAAGAGGTTCCTGAAATTGAGATGTATTTCCATATTCATCTTCCTTTAAAGTTTCCGACGCCTTCAGCTATTTATAACTTCATGAAACTGAAAATGCAGATGGTTTTTATACTGAAAAATGGATACAATAATGTTCAAAATATAATTGAATATGACTGATGGTAATCACCTGAGATACTACACTACAATACAGTTCGTAAAAGTTCGACACCGCATTTTGATTTGTTTTCAATTTTTTTTTATTATGATGGAGGGTCGCAAAGCTCTTGAAATTATATAAAAAATTCACTCCATTATGTATGTATTGTAAAATTAAATACAACGACATTTAAAAGTGTATTATTATAATCATATATATTATACAGAAGGTTCGATAATTCCATAGATATAGAGTTCCATTAGGTTTATGGTCATACATTATCATGAAGTGCTTCGTTTGCCCGCTAGGAGATTCAAAGTTGGGAAATAAATTATTTTTTTTATAATTCTAAAATTATCTCCATTTGACGTATTGTAGGCAGATGCATCGCGCTTACAATTATAATAACTCTGATTTGACGAGGTCCTCCACCATTATCATCGGGTTAAGTTTACAAGTTTCTAGAAATCTCTTCTCGACGCTAGCAAATGTCAGATTATTGGGTGTCTGTCAATTAGGAAACTTTTCAAGGTAGGTCGCCAACTTCTCACGACAGTTAACATTGTATCCACTAGGAGCGGGTAGAGTAAGGAGTCAAGTAACAATTCTTTGTTGTAAAGCTTTTTGAGTTCCTGAACATGTTATTTGTTAAATTAAAGTTTTATAGAGAAACGGTATTTTGCAAAAAATAGAATTTAATTTCGATGAAATTTATTTAGTAAATGTTGGAAGTTTAGGCGGTTTGATCAAACCAGTCGTGTTGAAGTTTGCCGAAGTTGTAGCTAAGTTTGGATATTAAATTTTCATAAAGTATTTACTGGAGCGAATTTTAAAAGTCTCTAAATTGGGAATTTAACAAGCCTAAAATGTGGTAGGTGTGATTCGACCCGTTATGATATTAGTCTTACTTAGGATGAAATATTCAAACAGGTTGCTTATTAGGTAGGTATATTATTTATTGAGCCAAGTAAACGTTTGTAGGAACTAATTTTTCATAATTCCTTCAAATTAGAATTCCCGGTCTATGTAGTATGTAATTTCATTGCTCAGAAAATACAATTTTTTGCGTCCCCTGCGATAAATATGTCACATTTAATAATAATAGTCCCGCAACACTCTTCTGTAGGTCGCATTGCTGTAAAAATTCCTTAAACAGCGGTTTTTTTACTAAGCAGGGACTATGAGGTAATTATTTGTTATTTGTATTAGAAAAATCAAATCACAGATATAAACGTAAGTACAATGGGATAAAATAAGCCCTATATCTGATCAGAGGAAATATCACCAAATGCTGTATACGATTTGAATTATGGTAGACTTATAATTTAAAATTATTAATTTCTTAATTTAAAATTTACTGCGTTAAAGTATTTTTACGAATATCTTTGCGTTATTGAAAGGCGAAAAGAAATGATTTTCTAAAGTTAAAACTTAAATGACATTTTTACAGAAATATTGCGTGTACACGTTGATTAATTTCTAGATAGTCTACCAAGGTCACATGAAAATTCAGCAGTGATGTCAGATCTCGAATTTTGTAGGTGCAATGAGGATGAGGAATCACAGAATAAATAGACATAATTTAATACATCATCAACAATTTTAGTTTATTTTAAAATAAAAAGAATTTAAGGTTTCTTTTTGAATATAACGATGATGTTAATTCATAAAAGGTATTTATAATGAAAAAATAACAAGCACCTATTTGTAAAGAACATTTTATTGGAAAGTTATACACAAATTACAAAATAAATAATATAAATTAATGCAAAACTTGACAATTGATAATTTAATATTCAGAGTCATATAATCAGTTTCTTAAATTAATACCTAATTAAAAGATTCCACATTTCTGCCGTAACACCAGTATGATGTGTATTTCGCCAAAGAGAAATAACGTCGGTACTCTCATCGCTTAAAGGACAATTAAAGTTCGGCTTTCCTATACCCCACACATGTTCGATTGGATTAAAAATGCAATGGTATAGTGGAAGTCGAAGAATTTTGTGTCCATACTGTTCAGCTAGCTAATAGGAATCCACTATATACTGCTTTGGTTTCTTTTGTTCCTGTTGTGAAACCAATAAGCATTTTAGTTATATAAAAATCATAAAGTCAATACAAAATATACTTATTCACAATGTCTAGGAGCTGAGCTTTCAGCGAAAAAGGCTCGAAACCAATGTTCTTCCTGCGCAGCGCATTCGTCAATTTGTTGTTTATTTGAAGAAGAAATTGGTGGTTTATTTTCAACTGCACTGTGGTAAGGCGCATTGTCCATAATAATCACAGAAGGTAACTTGGCTTTAACTGGTTTTTGAACCACTTGGTAAACTTTTCATGATTCATCTCTCCATGATAATCTGGATCTTTTGTTGATGAAGAGAAAATCAATTCTTCCCCATCAACAAAACCATTTATCTTACCTGCATGCAAAACTATGTACCTAAATAATGAAAATAAATGATATTATATTTAATGCCTAGGTAATTATACATCATAATAACATATATTACAAGTATTTAAAACACCTTTTGCCTTCTGTCTTCTGTTCAGTTTCTTGACACTGCGTGGGTTTTGATCCTGCCAAGACCTTTCCCATTGTGCCGTTTTGAGAGATCCATGTTTCGTCTATATACACAAATTATTGGTAAGATGCCTTCTCTTTTGTAATCTACATATGCGCGTAGGAACTTCACTCTTTTAACCATAATGTGACCTAATTCCAGGAGACCTCGACGTGGATTGCCTTTTTTCCATTTAAATCCAATTTTCTTTAAGACACACACACAAAAGAGAAGATTTGCTGTACTCAAATATATACTTGTCTTTGAGGACGGTATGTAGAGTATGTAGAGACGGTACCAAAGCGACAGTTTCAGAGCTTCAGCTACCCTCTAAATCATAATATTTATTACTTGATGTCAGTAGTACTTGAACCTATAAAATAATTTTTACCTTGCTCACTGATGTTAGGGGTATAATGGCCCCCATTCATTGATTCGTTTCCAAAGTATTCGAATAAATTTGCCACCATCATCTGCTGTTGCGCTTCTTTACTTATATGTTTTGGCATTTTGCTTACTTTTAAAGATAATCTATCACTTTTTAGATAATTCTAATAATTTTTAATTTATTTTATAAAATTAAAAATTAACTCTTAAAACTGACAGACGTAAACAGAACAAAATCAGTTTATTATTTTGGATAGAAAAGTTGACAACAAAGCCAGGGCGATGTTGTGATCGATTATTAAATTTATTGTTTTTGCATCTTCCTAATGTCAAACATTTTCATTTGATCCCTTTAATAACCTTCAAATTCTAACTGTCATTTTTAGTGTCATAATGTTCGACGTTACAACGCAGCGTAAACAAATATGACCTTGACAGACTATCTAGAAATTAATCAACGTGTAGATTCACAGACATTAGATATCTCGAAGGGATGATTTTATAGCGCAGGTCATAATAATGCCAGCGTGAAAATAATACGTGGAGGTCGGAGGTGACGTGGCCGAGGTCTCATATAGCTTCCAGGCTACATGATAAAACCCTTCGCTGATTGGGGAATGGCTAGGACGCGGAGGCAGCAAAGCGGAAGCTGATGGACGCCATGGAAGAAGAACACCGGCAGGGAACGAAGCAGATTTCGGGCGAAAAACGTCGCGAACGAGGAACTAAAAAACGAAGAGCTGCTTGAGATCTTGCTATCGTACCTGAAAATCTCGAAATATTTACCTTGCCTGTTTCTATAGCATTTTAAAAGAAGTTTCGAAGCAATTTGCGTTTTTCTTCATGAATTAATAGACTTCACATTTTGCAGTTTTCATCTGAAACTATGTTTCGGAATAAATAATCGATGCCATAGTTGGTTGTCGACGCAATTACCTAATTGTTTTGAATATCTGCAATGAATAGGTCAAATAAACCAGAGTTTTTCCCGTTAATAATCAATAGATTAATATCAAATTTCGGAGTTTTTCGATTTCTGTTTTCAATAGACTCTTTAAACCTACACTAATACCCTGTGAATGCCACTGTTTTTAGCATTTCAATTTTCAAGCTCTTCGACTGACTACCTTGTAGTACTTAATTGAGAAACGACTAATTATCGTTCAACTGCAAGTTCACTTATTGCATCATCTTAATTCTGAAAGGTAAGCAATAGCATCAGGGAATTGTGAGTAAAGTTCTATATATTAAAAAAAACTTTTGCAAAAAGAGCAAAACAAACATCTTTGAAATCCACCAACTAAAGAGACTGTCTCCAGTCACTTATCATACCTTCAATATTCATGAGTTGTTTAAATTACAATGAAATTGATCATTCAAGTGATTAATTATTTCATGTTTTGTCTAATTATTTTGAAATCCCTTTGTATAAACTTGAAAAGCGGAGATAAGATCGATCTGACTAAAGTCCGTTAATATTTTCGAAAATTGATTTTTTGTAAATTGATACTTCTTAGACTGTTATTTTTATAAATAAAACATCAATTTTTTTTTCCAAAATTAATAAAAAAGTGTCTGGCATCCCAGAATTTCTCTTTTACTCGTAAGTGGGAGGGAGTATCACATTAGGAAAAATCTGATTCCTAATTTGATTTTCCTATTTAGAACTTAGAGATTTAAAATTCGTAAAAAAATATTACGAATTATTTATCGTATAAAATCATCTTTAAAAAAATTAAATTACCTACCCCAGAAAATCACTGCCGAAAAAACCTACCCACAAAATGTGGATATAATATGTGACATGAAGTGTTGGAAAAATTTGTTCGAGTGTATGGTAAAAATTGAGGAACATGCTAACAAACCAAATTTATTTCCGAGCCAAAACGTGACCTAGCACTCATGTCCTTTTTCAGAGTAGACTTCTAGGAAAAGACAATAAAGAAATAATGGAGTAGATAAATTTAAATAAGAGAGCTACAAACATGGGAAGACTGTACAAATGTTCTTCAAGTACTTTTCTGAATACAAAATCAATTTCCAGTTGAGCTGTGAAACGTCTCAAGCGAATAAATGCTGCTATTTTTTAGGGAAATAAAGTTTTTCAGTCGACACGGTTGACACGATTCGTTGCGACTTTCCGGTCATTTGAATTTATATAAACACTGATAAAGGCGAGGTAGTCTATTTCCAGTTGAAGTTTTCTTGTTTGATTTCATATTCAAATCTTTTCCAACAGACAAACAAAAGACGATGATGTAACGTGGAAAAGTTGCTGATCTGCTGCAGGATACAATGTTTCTTTTCAATTTCATTCCTTCGATTCTTAGCTTCGGAAAACAAAGGAAACTTTCATTTATTCAGTTCTAAAATTGAAATGTAATGTAGTGCATCAAACAGTGCACTTTAACGTGGCTATAAAATGCAAATTAATGCATCTTCAACCGCACTTCGATGAATCTTAATTCAAAAGATATTGAAAATCGACGTAAGAGAAGAGGAATAACTCAAGTTCGTAGCGGAAAAATTCTTGTTGTTCGTTTTAAAAACGATCCATCATTTCAGTTGAAAGATATCATGAATGCATGGATTTCTGTGGAAAATCGAATGATACTTCTTACAGGTAAGGAAATCCTACCACACATATAATTTGCTGAAAACATGCTTTTGTTAGAAACTTCCTGAAATACGCGGAGCGGCGCATTTCAGAGAAAGGATTCTATGGGTAATGCATCATTTTTTTTTAATTCATCCCTGCTATGGAAACCTCAAGGGACTAGAAACGGTTGTTTCTGTACATGATAAAGAGAGCAATGAGAAGAACTACGCCCCAAAGCAGAGTTAATCCCCCGATAACCACAAAACAGGATATATTATTTACTGGATACGCAGGAGTTACCTCCCAGTGTGGTGTTTCGGAACATAAATCTCTGTTAAACCGCTCCCGATTAAAAAAACACATTCAGGTGCTCCGGTTATTGCCTGGATTATGGCTTCGTTTCATTGAGTTTGATATTAATAACAAAACTGGTGGCTTCTCCTCGGTCATTAAATTGCGTGAATTAGATGATCTGAATAATAATAAAATTATATAACAGGTGAAATTTAAATAAAAATTCAAATGAAATTCGGTCCAAACATTCAAAACAAGCCAGTGAGTTTTATCCATACAAAAATGGCGTTTAAAATAGGGATAAAAATTTGAAAAGCTGCAAATATATATCTTGCACAGGGTTAAATTAATAAAAAAAATAATAACATCCCCTCCCGTCCAGCTCTCATATTGTAAGAAGTCCAAATAATACAACATCTTCCTCTCTCACATATCAACTGTGTTCTCATTCCATCATACATGATTTCCGAATGCTGCACATCAACTTTCGTTCCTTAACAACTCAATGGATGGGCTGGGTGTCATGTTCTCAGATCTGGGATTTTTGAATTTCCTAGAACGAACATTTCTTAACATCCAACAACATTCAAATTTCAACCCTCCTTCTCCTTCTTCATTTAGATTGGTCTGACATTGAATGTAGGGTTGTTTAGAGCCTCTGCTCTCTTTCGCACCCTCTCGTGTGTGAAGTCTCGGCATCCCCATTTATTGGTTCTAGGTGTGGGTTCGCTTTCCTCTTTTGTATAGTCGACTACTGACAAAATGTTCTAAAATTGTACAGTCAAACACCTTATTTTCAAAGCTTTATAAGATTCACCTTCTTCTTCAAGTGCCATCTCCTCTGAGAAGGTTGGCCATCATCACGGCTATTATCATCTTTGATGCTGCATCACGAAACAGCTCAATGGAACTACAGTTGTACCACAACCTCAAGTTACTTAACCAGGAAATGCGTCTTCTCCCTCTATTTCTTCTTCCCCGTATCTTTCCCTGCATATTTTTCTGCGGCACTATACAGGTGTCCGTTTTTCGAGCTTAAGCAAATTTTCAAAGCCGACTAGATGCAAGAGTTTTCACAGTCAACTTTCTTTCTTTCAGAAAAATTATATTTTTCTTTTTTCGAAAAAAATAGGTAACCTTTTTTCAACCGAATGTTATAAATAACCATATAAGTCAAGCAATGTCACGTCATATTTCGACGTCGCCCGACGTCGTTCGGTGATAAAATTTTTTTTTTTTTTTTTGAATGTGATTGGTTTTTGGTTTTCTTAATTTTTTTAATACAGAATGACATGAAAATCCAATATGGCGGCCATAAGAAAAACGAAAGTAGACCGTGAAAACTCTCGGATCTAGTCGGCTTAGAAAATTTTTTTAATGTCAAACGGATAGCTTTTGACGACTTATGTAAGCCTACAAAAAATTATTTATTAATTTCCAATAACAAAAAAGATATGATGAAAATAAGAAATCTCGATTTTTCAGTTTTTTTAGGATATTTCAGCAACGACTGAAAATATCCTCAATTTTTTTTTCAGATTATTACTCGGCATAAAAGTACGCAACTTTGCCCCAATTTAACCGACCTCGTATCTCTACTGATAAGCGAGATCCCCATGCTTAAGCTCGAAAAACGGACACCCTGTATACTTCTCGCTCCTCATCACATGTCCCAAATACTGCAACTTCTTCAATTTAACTGTGTTCAATATCTCCTTTTCCTTTCCCATTCTTTCCAGTACTTCTTCATTTGTTATCCTGTCTACCCAACTCATTCTCAAGATCCTTTTGTATGACCACATCTCAAATGCTTCTTGGTATTGGTATTTGGTATTTTAACTAAATGTGAGAGATGGTTTATGTGGTCCCAAACACTGAAGCCAGCGGGCTTATTGTATTTCTCACATTTAGATTTTCCTTGATTAGAAGAGCTCCGTTCCTTTGACAAGGTTCAGCAGTCCGCTAACCAAGGTTGTTTCCGCCAGATGGCTCCCGGGACTGATTGGTCCCAGGACCACATAGCGCGTTCTTGCGAGTGCTGGACACTCGAATATCACATGAGAAGCTGTCTCGTCTTCTTCATTGCAGAGTCTACAAACTGGTTCTTCTCTGTATATCCCCAGTTTATGTAGGTGTACTCTTAGGTGGCAGTGTCCTGTGAGAAGACCCACCACCGTTCTGATCTGCAATCTGTTTAGTTGCAGTATCTGTTTGGCAAGGTTTTGAGAGGGCTCCTTGATCATCACCTTACCATGTTTGTTTCCTGTTATACGGTTCCAGTGTGCTCTATGTTGGGTTCTTACCCACTGAGCCACCGCCCCGCGTACAGTGTTCCTTGGGATGCCAAACACTGGTTCGGGCCCAGTGTAGTTCATCCCAGCGCCTTTCTTGGCTAGTTGATCTGCAGCCTCATTACCAGGCGTCCCACGGTGACCCGGAACCCAAACTAGTGTCACCACGTTGCACCTGGCTAAGTCAATGAGGTCTTGCAGGCATTCCCAGACCAGTTTTGATCTGATTTCATAAGCTGCAAGGGCTTTCAGGCTAGCCTGACTGTCGGAGAGGATGTAGATTTCCCTACCTCGATAGTTCCTTCTGGTATTCTCTCCAACGCATAGCCTAATTGCATTTATTTCAGCCTGGAAGATGCTGGCATGAGTCCCCAGTGGCACGTAAATATTGCACCCGGGGACCACCCCATGCACTCCAGCTCCGGCACCTGTCTCTGTTTTTGAGCCGTCTGTGTACCAGACCAGCCCTTTTTTCAGGCACAGGTGTTCCATTTGTTGCCATTCTTTCCAGTTCATTAGAACCCTGAATGGTTTTACAAATGATATCGTAGTACTCATACCATCGGATTGCATTTCCAGGATAGGATCTGCGATGGTATCAGTTATTCTGGAATGCCCAGTTTTCCCAGGTTTATCCCAGTTTTGGTTTTGTTTCAGCCTGTAGGCGCCCAAACGTGCCTCGCTCTTAATATGAATGTCAAGAGGAGGTAGGTCAAGTATGGCCTCCAGTGCTGTCGTTGATGTACTGTTCATGGCTCCCGTGATGCCTAAGCATGCAAGCCTTTGAACACTTTGAATTTTCATAATGGCTTGTTTCTGGTTGATCTTTGGCCACCAGACTAGACAGCCATATGTTAGTATGGGTCTGACCACGGCAATATACAGCCAATGTACCATGCGTGGTTTTAGTCCCCATGTTTTACTGAATGACCTTCTGCAAGCCATCAGTGCCATTTTACTTTTATTAATCGCCTTCTGCAGGTGAAGATTCCAGGTCAGTTTTGCATCTAGGGTTATTCCCAGATATTTGACCCGGTCGTTCACCTGCAGCCGTTCATTGAAGAAGATGGGAGGGGTTAAATCCTCCATCTTGCTTTTTTTGGTGAAGGGGACCAGTGCCGTTTTGACAGGGTTCAAGCGAAGCTTCGCCCCGAGGCACCATTCCTCCACGATATTCAGAGCCCCTTGCATGAGCTCTGAGATGGTTTTAGTGTATTTCCCCATGACCAGTATGACTATGTCATCCGCGTAGCCTTGGGTATAATAACCTTTGCTGTTTAGCTTGTTGAGTAGGTCATCCACCACCATGTCCCACAGCAACGGAGATAGGACTCCGCCCTGTGGGCATCCTTTGGTGACGGTAACCCTCATTGTCTCGCCAAACAGAGTTGCTTGGACTCTTCTGCCTTCCAACATAGCGCTCAGCCACCTAGTTGTGCTCAAATGCTTCTAGTCGATCACTTATGTTTTTAAACTCCAGGACTCCTCCATCGCACATAGCAACACCGATCCCATATAGCAACACCATAAAATACCACAAAGCCGAAATTAACTCTTTCTTTAAATATTAGCAAGCAGGGCATGCTACAACTGATCCAGGAAAAACAAGATAAACTTATACCTACCTTTCCGATTCATCTATCACTCTCTACCAGGTTCAATCTGTTCAAATCTTCTACACACCATCTTTCGTCCACAGAAACGATATTCACGTACGCATCAATCAAATACCTAAACTACTTCAAAATAGATCCTGCAATTATTGTTAGAGTTTTATATACATACATCAATCGAGGATGTGATGCGAGACAATGAGAGTATAAGATTACTTTTCGTTAATTTTCACCCTCGGATCCAAGTTTTACGCAGAGTTTTCGAGAATAAAAGTAAATTGCCATGACCTCACGCCCTACTGGCGTAGTAATCGATTATAATCTACTTATTCCATTAAATTTAAATTTTTCTCTTTCAGCATTGTCAGTTGAGTTGAAGTTTCAACTCTGAAATTTAGATTTGTCCGGACCATTTCATGTCAGTGATAATACGGAAAGATAAAAATACGTTCCCGTTTGCAAAAAAAAAAAAAACAGTTCCAGTGAAACTCTGGCATACTTTTTCACGTAATAAATTATTCCGTTTAGGTAGAAGACCAAGCGACTTCAAAATGTAAGGTTCACTGCGAATGAAGTGGGGAACGAAACAATTCAATCAGACCCTTTAATAAAATATGTAGGTCAATACTGAACGACGGAGTATTCTTCTCTCAGAGTTTTAAGCACAACAAAATTGGATTTAAAAAGGCAATATTCAAGAGAGTTAGAACGGAGTCGAGATAGAATCGACTGCTTTATTCACTTACGTCGTTTGATAAATGAAATTCAGCAAGCACAATCCAATCAATTCTTTCCTCTTTGACAGTTGATGTATATATTTTATCTATAATTAAGACTTCCATTTAAAAGAATATTAGCGTGAAAGGGACAATTTTATTCTGTTACTGAAAGAATTATATTCATAATCAATGGAATGAACATTAATTACACAAACTAATATCCAATATCCATCAATTTTTTTTGGAATTAAATATCGAGTCTGCTCTTAAAAAGGAACAGACATCGAGGATTCATACCACTATAAAGGTCTATGTGAGGATGCACAATCGCCTCGGATTTAATATAAAGTCAGAGATACTAACGGAGGAAGAAATTGAACCTCTCTCATGGAAAGACATTATTGCCTTTCAAAAAAGTCTAGGAGGCTTAAGTAGAAATTCCATTATAGGAATGGAGAAAAATCCCTCGGTGTCCAAGTCGCTTTAGATGCATTCTTTTCCATAAACCACGACCAAGCTATACCTGCAAGATGGTAATAGAACCCTGATTTTATTTATGCATATATGATAAGGGTGTCTAGATAAGCAAGACAAGACCAGTCGTAAAAACTGGTAGACGAAGTGCATTTAAGAAAATGATTCTGCAATACCTGAATTAACTAACCACCGCCAATGAGTATAGTGGTCGGTTTTATGGTTTATGCCCACATTTTCATTCCCATATTGAACCCAGGTCTTCGTGACAAATCGTGTTTGAATCCAAGGCGTGTTTGAAGTCAAGCTGCCTTTCTTTGTAGATTATCTTAAAATCTAGGTATCGTCCCTATCTGATCCCTAACAATGATGTCTTAAAAGATGATGATGACCAGCAATTAAAATTTCTGTACAATTATCGCTTTGCTGAGATGAAGTTGCGACCACAGAATTTAAATCACTTGTGGTCTAAGATTTATTGATTTCTCAGCTTGATTTCTCAAGTTTTTTTCCCTTCGAAGGCCGTCTGATTCAAGATCGCGGGAAGCACCTCAGTCTCATGGGCTTATTGTGCTAACCCCTTTGCTTCATGTCACCCATACAACCCCATCACTGGATGAGTGTCATATTCTGCCGGACTCATTTTTGACTGACCGTATATTTCCTGTATTCTGCGGTCCAGATATTCATTTTAGCTTCTCTTCATTGGATGTCCTATTTTGTTTAAGTGTTCTTTTAGAGCAGTGTGTCCCGTCAGCAATCCCACTGTGATATGCAACTGATTCCTGGTAAGTAACAGTAGTTCTTCAGTTCTACTTTTTTTTTTGGGTACCATGATGAAGGCTTTCCCATGTTGATGTTTGGTCTATTTATCCCAATATTATTTATGTTTTTCCTTAACAGGTTGACTGCCACCTGAAAATCATTGAAAATATTTCTGAGGCCAAGTTGCGAATTAGGTACTTGGTATCTTTCTACAAAAGCACCATAGCTCGCTCAACATAAATTCAACATTATTAGCAAAATTTTTGCAAAATTACTCAGGCGGTCGTATTCGTCCGCTGCAGCACGGGCGGCATCATAAGGCCTCCCTTGCCGAGCGGGCATACACAGGCGGTCGCGTTTGCTTCATCATCGTGCCTGCCTTGCCGAGCGGGCGTACGTCAGCGGTCGTACTCCAGCGTAATAGACCAGTCGGATCAAATGTCATACCTACAAATGTGAATGTGATGTTATACAAAATGGATGTTATACAAAAAAATTCAGGGAGAAATACCTAAAACTCGTCTACTGTATTTTCGTATATTAGGTTAGGTTTCATTCATTAAGAATTGTTATTTAGTTTTATTTCTAAAATAAACCGCATTACTATTTTCCTGCATTATTGCTTTGCTGAACACCTAAAAATCCAATATAGATACGTGCTGAACATCGGCGCCACGGCGGTCGTATACGACCGCTGTCCCTTTGTCAGTTACTTCTATAATTCACGAAATATCCCGAAACTGGCAGTGTATAACCAGCTATCTGTGCCATGGCGGTCGCCAGATGTGGTTAAACGGATCCAATTCACGACCGCTGGCACAGCACGCATCGACAAAGTATACACTTTGCTAGCGGGCGTATACGACCGCCGCGGCATGAGGGAAAAAATTACTAGCGGTCGTATACGACCGTCACGGCAGTCAACCTGTTAATCCATATTTTTACTTTAACCTGTTGTACTTTTTGGTACTCCCAGAGCCGGTTCTGGGCCAATATATCCGACGAAGATCCACTTCTTGCCAGCTCGTCCGCTTTTTCATCGCCTGTGATTCCTCTGTGTCCTGGCATCCACATCAAGGTTATGTTGTCGCGTCTTTCCAGGCCTTCGAGATTTTTCAAGTCTGTTTCTCAAGTTTAATGGGCTGTAGGTGGAGAAACTCAAAAACCTCGGAATCATATGTCAGCGATTGAGCGAAAATTGGACACGGATAATTTTAGCCGGATGGATTAAGCTTTCCGTAATAGTTGAAGCTGACCATGAAATGCCAACTGCGAAAAAAGCGCAATTCAGTAGAGCCTTTAGACCAAGCAGCCACTTCCACGGCCCGAGAGAGTGGTTGTACGTAGTGTAAATCTTATACTTCACCCACTTGAGGATAATGTTCTTGTTCTCGTATCCTCGTACTATACAGCGTGATCGGACGGCCAGAACTTGTAGAGTGGTTAAAGTAGTAAGCCCAGAAGCTTTTTAATAACAGGAGTCGGGTGGCTCCACGGGTTTAGATACCTCAGTTTGAGATTCATTGTACTACTGCAAATCATGCTTATTCTTGGAAGTCTGTCTTAAGAACGCCGTCACCGTAACATGACATGCAGGGGGAATCGGATTGATTGGTTGGAATCTAATTTGGATATTGGGAAATAATCACATGCACATGCATACGCGATTAATGCATTTATTAAGGTCTGACGAAGTGAGTGTATGTGAGATCGAATTTAGGCTAATCAGTGTTAGATTAGATTACCTAATATATTTAGATGAATTAATACATACAGTGTACAGTCTAAGATACTTGATTTGGAACTAAATTGGACTTCCATGCACGAACGTTAGTAACTCGTAAGATCTAATGGGTATACACATATTAAAGTGATGTATTAATTAACCAACCTGGCATCAGTGTTTAGTGTTTGGTGACATTCTAAGTTCTCTATTACGGCAAATTACTGAGATAGATGTTAAACGCAATTTTAGATTCTAGAATAACTCTGTTGCAGGGGCTAATTTTTTGAAGTTTTTTTAAGACATATAATAAATACACTCAGGTGTGAAAAAACCGAGTCACCTCATTTTTTTAAATTAAATTTTAGGAATGGTTTGGCTTCTAGCTTACTTTTTTCCTTTTTTTATTGATAACAGACTTACCCCTAAAGTATGAAAAAACAGAATCTTGTTTAAATAAACGCTTATGGGGCTTCAATCATTGATACAAAAAAAACGCTGTTAGAAAAGTCAAATTCAATCATTTCATGTTTCATTCCAATTTACAAAAGGTGCAATTATTTGGCAATTTTGCTTATTATCTTTCGGTTGATAGGTTGCTGATTGTTACTATTACAGACTAGTTAGGTTAAATTTCTAAGTGCTTAAGTCTGTGCTAAAGCAGTAGCTCTCGTGGAAGATGGTCGAAGCGAACAATATGTTCCACGAGTACTCAGCGTTACTTACTTAAAAGAGTTACTTATTCTTATTACAAAAGTGCTACAATGCTTCGGAGATACTGGTAGAAACTCACGAAGTCAGGAAGACCATGTAACAATCGCCCAAGACGATGGATTCCGTGTTCTTAATTCTCTACCAAATAGTCATTTATAACCTCGGTGGAGGCAAAAAATCGACTTCGCGAGGTTCTTGATACAAATGTAAGTAATAAGTAAGTAAGTGGATAGTTCGCCTAAGATTACAAGAGGTTGGGTTGACCACATGCAGTAAGATTTGAATACTTGGTGTTCGAAAACTCGGTCAGAATGTTCTCCGGACCAAAATCCTATAAAAGATGCTTGGGGTATGTTGTGCAGACGTGTTAGAACTCGTGCCATAGTAGGTACCAACCACAATAAAAGAGCATCACTTCTAGAAGAATCGGAAGAACACCATTCATGAGCTCATTAGTGTTACCCACTCAACTATACAAAAAGTGCTATAATACTTCGGAGATACTGGTAGCAAATTACGAAGTTCAGGCAACAACTGCTCAAGACGATAGATTCCTTGTTCTTATTCTCTACGAAATAGTCGTTTAACGTTAGTGCAGACAAAAAATCCACTTCGTGAGGTTCGTTGTCTAAGTGTAAGTAAGTGGACAGGTCGCCGAATATTACAAGAGGTTGGGCTGACTGAAGAGAAGAGGCCGTAATCTCTATTTTAAGCAAACAAATTCTTTAAAGCTGTCAAATATGGAAGAAGTTGAGTTCTCAACTTTACCTCTTCATATCTCGATCAATTTGGTGGAAATTTTTTTTTTAACCATTTTTCCTGTGCTGAACGAATTCCCGCCACAATGTACCGTTGAGGAAATGTGCCATTAAAGACTCACCCTGTATAAGAATAGTAATACCGAAAAAACATAGAAAAATAAATTCATGCAAAGGTAATATTCATTTAATTTTTCTTAAAATATTTATACTTTCTTGTTATTTCAATTTTGTCGATTCTTCTTAGTGTGAATGGATGCGAACCCATTAGCTCAATCGGGCCGTAGAACCCGAATTTTTTTTTTACAGTTTCTATTTGATGCAGGTGCAGACTGCAGATACAAGCTTCTTATACAGGGTGTCTGCTTAAGGCTGGCCACCGGCCATATCTCGGAAACTAATGGGCCTATAACCTCAAAATAAAAAATTTCCAAACATAAGTGATGATGAGAAATTCAATGAAAATATTTTCAAGATGGCCGCACTTCCGGAAATACCGGAAGTTGACACCTACTTCGTTATTTTAACGGAAACACCCTGTAAAATATTATATTTTTTAAATGTCTGAAGAAATCGAATACAGGTGGTTTTCACCATTGGAATTTAGATTGAGCGGTTTATGAGTTATAAACAAGTGAAAATCGAAAATTTTCAACTTCAAAGCAGTGTAGAACTAGAACGGCTCAAGATATCTAAAAACGGTTTACATGTCTCTATCTTAACTTTTGACATAGTACTCTACTATGTGGTTTAAATTTTAATACAGGGTGATGAAAAATCGGATAATTTTCATCACCCTGTATTAAAATTTACTCCACATAGTGGGATAAAACATGAAAAGTTAGGATAGGGACATGTAAACCGTTTTTAGATATCTTGAGCCGTTCTAGTTCTACACTGCTTTGAAGTTGAAAATTTTCGATTTTCACTTGTTTATAACTCATAAACCGCTCAATCTAAATTCCAATGGTGAAAACCACCTGAATTCGATTTCTTCAGACATTTAAAAAATATAATATTTTACAGGGTGTTTCCGTTAAAATAAAGAAGTAGGTGTCAACTTCCGGTATTTCCGAAAGTGCGGCCATCTTGAAAATATTTTCATTGAATTTCTCGTCATCACTTATGTCTGGAAATTTTTTATTTTGAGGTTATAGCCCCATTAGTTTCCGAGATATGGCCGGTGGCCAACCTTAGCAAGACACCCTGTATACCTATGGATCGAGCTCGAGATATACACGCTTATTTCCATTTATTTCCACTATTTCCACTTTATTTCCGTTATTTCAATGTTATTTCCACGTTATTTCCACTATTTCCACTATTTCCACTATTTCCACTATTTCCACGTTATTTCCACACTATTTCCAGTTATTTCCAACACAGTGTACAATTATTATTTCCACGAGTGAACACGAGAATTATTTACGAAATTTTGAAATAGTCGAAATTGTCGGTGAAGAGTTAGGCTCACTAACAAAGTACAAACATTTATAAAGTAGCTACATACTATATGCAAGAGTGACATTTATTATTCTTATTATTTTCTTTTCCCGTTCCTTTTTTTTCCCTTTTTTCCCGCTCTTTTCTTTTTTTATTTTCTCTCTTTCTCTTTTTTTTTGTATTATTCCTTTGTTTACTTTTATTCTCGTTTCTTTTTTGTTTCTGAACCTCATATATAGGAGCAGAAATGAGGAGGTCAACTGTGACCACAACGCTTCTAGGGGTCCATCACGACGATTTTTAAGGCTAGACAAGACAGGACCGCGGAATCATATTGGTGCCGCAACGAGCGGATATTTGGCGCACACAGGAACCTTAATATCTAAATATTTTTTTATTTATTTAGGAAGTAAGTACTCTACAGAAAATTAATTCCAATTGGTACATTTACATTTATATACATCACAACTTGATGAGTACTAAACTAAACTTAAATTTAACTAAAATTAGGTATACACCGGTCAATACAAGAAAGTATTATAGAACAAATGTCAGAAGTAACTTGTGATTAGGTTTCTTTTAAATGTGGGAAACGGAGATTTAAATGGATCGAATTGCTGGTATGAATCGTCATACAATATGCACATTCTACTAATTATGTCATTAGCTCCATAATTAGTACGGTGATGAGCTATCTCAAAAAACCTGGTCGATCTCGTACGTTTAGCCGGTATACGTATGGTAAGACTGTTCAACAACTCCTCACAGTCCACAAGATTGTTCAAAATTTTATGCAGGAAAAAAATCATGGAATGATTTCTTCGTAACTGTAGTGTAGAGATACCAACAAGTTGCACCCGGACTTTGTAAGATATCTCCTCATACGGAAATTTATATTTCCACAGATAATACCTGACATATTTATTCTGTACGCGTTCTAGTTTATCTATATGACATTGATAATGTGGTGACCAAATTACACTATTGTACTCTAAGATACTACGTAAGTAAGAATTGTAAAGCATGGCAATAGCTTTGCAGTCGTTCACATGTGTTGTATGACGCTTCACAAAGCCCAGCATCCGGAAACCCTTCAAAACAATGCTATCAATGTGTGGAATGAATGACAGAGACTGATCAAAAGTGATACCTAAATCGTTAAATTGACTAACTACTTCAAGAGTTGCACCATTGAGATTGTACATAAAGTTTATAGGATTCGATCCTCTTGAGAAGCGCAACACCTTACATTTATCAATATTGAGTTTCAGCAAATTACGCTGACACCACATTGAGAGACTTTCTAAATCTTCCTGAATATTCAGACAGTCCTGAATAGAGGATACATTGCAAAATAACTTAAGGTCGTCAGCATACAACAAACACTTACAATATTTAAGACACTTTACTACATCATTAATTAATAGAGTAAAAATAATCGGGCCAATATGTGAGCCCTGCGGTACTCCGCTCGTGACTTTTATTAGCCGAGAGACACAGGAACCGATCTTTACGCACTGCACCCGATCAGACAGGTATGACACAATCCACCTCAAATAAACACCGTGCACACCCAGAGCCTCAAGCTTCGCGGCAACTAACTCACGGGGAATACTGTCAAATGCCTTCGAAATGTCGGTGTAGACAGTGTCAACTTGACATCCACGCTCCAAGGCAGCCGTTAAGTGATGTTGAAAAACTGCCAAATTTGTTGCCGTTGAACGACCCCGAAAAAAGCCATGTTGTTCAGGAGCAATAACGTGCTTAAACTTGAAAAAAAGCTCATCGGTGATGATGGATTCGAATATTGTACACGCCTTTCTTTCTTTTTTCACTTTTCCTTCTTTCTTTACCTCACCCATAATAATATAAAGTACTTTTCTTTGGATTGTGTTGTTTCTTCACTTCAGTTACAATAGTTTGTTTTCAATTTATATTATTTACAAATATTTTTATAATAACACTAACCCAGCAGGACCGGTAAAATACACAGCTCGTAAACAGACCGGGGAAATCTATTTTTATTTTTTTTTCAGTCGATGGAGTCGGACCTTCCCTATCTTTTGACATGTGTCTTAGGTTGGGTCGGGGCGAGGGGGAGGGGGGGGGGCACGCTTTTAAAATTTACTGAAAATGAATTTTATCGGAAAAACGGGTATATCTGAGCCGGATTTGATCTGACAAAAAAATTATGGTATTGAAAATTGAAGAGCTTGACTAAACACGGAAGTTCGTTCCGACCTGAACCCTTTAGCTCAACTGGTTCGCGAAATATTGCGATATTAAGGGTGCAAAAATGAATAAAAATTACTGACTTTTGCTCGGCAGGTGGTGGAGTTAGGGCGTCAATTTTTTGCGAGAGGAAGGGTGCCACCGAGTAATTTGACGGGCCGGAGGGAGGGGGTGGTGGGCCAATTAGGAGGGGAGATATGGGGGTGAGAAAAAAAATACGGAAACGCTCGTAAAAAGTTTATTTATTGACATACAGAGACCAGGTACCGCTCATTTTCTTCTTTTTTTTATCGACTACCCGGTAGTCATGGCAAAAAAATTTAATTTTCGAATTTCGAAAAAAAAAATTATTTTCGCAAATGCGTACTTGGCGCGCAATTAAAAAAAAAGTCATTTTTTTTCTCGCGTTTTTGGGGGTGAAGGAAGGGGGTGGGGAAAATTTTTTTCACCACTGAACGGCTTTTTTTTTATCTTTAATTTGAGTCCCATTTGAACCCGATCCGACCATAAATAAGAGCACAACGAACCGGCAAAGTCTAGGCTTTATTGCGGGCGAACAAGAACCCCCTTGTTAGGCTCATTGGAAAGAGAAAACATTTATTTATCTATTTGTTTTTTTTGCGTATCTTGCCCGCGCGCGCGAGTTATATACATGAAGATCTCTCTTTAAACTGGGCGAGAAAGATACCCCGAGCAGCCGTGGGCGGAGCTTACGCTCTCCGCTTGTCTATACTCCGGGCAGTCACGATCGGCCGGGAACGCGCGCTCGGAATTTATTTTCGAATGCTTGTTCGCTCGTACCTCGCTCAATTATGGATCGATTTTGAAAATTCTTGCTTGCTTTTGATCGCTGAACGAGCGGGAATGAAAAAACACATCGAGTTACTGTTTTTTCATCTGCTGGCGGGTCGATTTTTCTTACATTTGGGCCGTTGTTGGCCTTGTTTACGGCACAAAGCGTGCCCCCCTCCCCCTCACCCCGACCCAACCTAAGACACATGTCAAAAGACAGGGAAGGTCCGACTCCATCGACTGAAAAAAAAAATAAAAATAGATTTCCCCGGTCTGTTCACGAAATACCGGTCCTGCTGTGTTAATAATAATACATCAATAATTATTAGTCAATGAAAAAAACTGAGACAACAAGCGGGAATGCTAATTCTTAGAAAATGCTTTCATCTTCTACAGAAAACGGTAGAAAATGGTTTTTCTACCTTTCGTGAAGTAACAAAATCAATTGATTGATTCATTCTGCTGATAATGCGAGAGAAAAAAAAAAGATTAAAAGAAAACACAGCAACAATTTTGACATTTTATTCCTTTGATAATTAGGTATAAGTTTTAACGACAATTAAACTAATTTCGTACAATAATAATAAATTTGTCTAAATTGCTACAAAACGATTCGGATGTTTCATAAAGCATGCTTAAGCCCTGATAAAATAAATATTATTCATAAATCTCGCACCCTTTCATATTAAGAAAAATAATAAATTCAAAATTTTAGAAATAATTATAATTTTAAATTCGTTTCTAGAGCTTCGCGCTTGGGGCCTGGGGCTTTTAAAAATTTTAATACCCAATTAATATTTCAATTTTTAAGGAAGCGCCGCATGTATTAAAATGAAACTGTATAAATTTATTCAGTATGTATCTTTATTAATGTCCCTTCTACCTTATTTTTTCAATAATTTCATTTTTTCAGTGGCATAAAACCTTGTCGCTCAAAATAATGACATGTTTTTGTCGTGGGAGCTCAACCTGAACCATTTATTATGATTATTTTTATAATTTTCGTGCACTTTGAAGGAGACCAAATTTTCCCGTTTATCTAGATAATTTTTGATAGCTTAATGAAAGCCCCTCCCTTTCCCCCCATGGAGAAAATTAATTAATTTTTTTATCGCCTTTGTCACTATTTGTGTGGAATGTGCGTAATTATTTCCACACATGGTTACGTCTAATTGATTAGAAACCTGCTCTGCGCGGCACTTTGAATGCAACCTAACAGCAAACCAAGTATATGTTTCAAATTTCCAAGTTTCGTAGCAATTTCCGCAATCAAAATCCCGCATCTCGTTCTAATTTCCACAACGAAGGAATCTACACTAATCACATGACTGATTAGTCCTGCTCCTACGAGATGAATCCTGTATATACGAGGCGAATCCGGATATTTGCATACAGCCATTTAGGCGGTTAGAGTGGCAATATACGTGCCATATCAACGGTTGGATGACTGAAAGGGTTCGCGGATAGAGGGCGCGCTTGCAATCTTATTAATCGCATTACTCGGGAAAGGAGGGCGTTCGGCAATAGTAGCGAATTGCGGAGGCCAATTTCAGTTGTTTAACGAAGCCAAGGCCGCTTTGAAGTGGCGTACGGGCGGAGAATAGGGGCAAGTGAAAAGACCACTAGCGCGCAATTTTAGCGCACCATTGGAAGTCTTTGTTTACATAAATATGTTTGTTTCATGCCGGGGCAAACGAGAGATAGACTAAAAATAGAATCTAAATAGAAGAAGGAAACTGGATGCTATTGGTGCATGTTCAGCGGGTTTCAGAGAAGTTTTTTCACAAACAGAGCTCTAATCACTAATCACATTGATGCATTATTTGTGTTCTGCTTGTTGACACCCATCAGTTCAAATCTTTGAATAGATCTTCATTTCTTTGTTTTTTGTTTCTATTACTTGCTATAGGTACATATTCGAGAGACGTCACAAAAAATTGATTGAATTTGTTGCATGTAGAACGCATTATGTGTGGAAACATACAAAATGTAGTGCTTCGTTGATACGGCTTTCCATAGCGCAGGACTTGGCGAGCTTTGGGGAATGAGCACGCTCTTATTTTACAACGTCAACGCACTGTTACGTTCTATTGGTTCATAATTCTTCTTAAATATATCATGGGTCTCACTAGTACACATTTAGCACCGAGGATTCACCCATTCTTGTATTAGTTCACCGAAATAAAAAATGTTTGTTATTCTGCATCCGAAGTGCGCTTAATCATAAACTTTCTAACTTCTTTTCTGTGCGTCAAGTGATGAAAAGTGCCTCTTTCACATATCCATCAGTCTTTCATACCCTTTAAGAAATGATCGCCCATTCAATAAAATCCGCGATGCTTGATATGAATCATTCTCAGGAGTTAGTTCTCAGCTTACATTTTTTAACCTGAAGACTTCTGCTTGAGGAATGGATATACATTTGCGCTGTTGTACAATTGATCAGAATGATATCTGATTTGGGAGTTCCCTGATTCGATCATGCTACTTACCGAGAAGAGATTGGTGTTATCACTTTCATACAATAAATGTTCTTGTTCCACAAAGCCATCTTGAAATCTTGGGCTCTGATTCTTAGGTATATGGCAGTAGGTGACTATTAACAAAAAAATTTCCAGAAGACATTTGACGAGTTAAATTTTCTGTTTTGTTATTCACCCTACAAGGTTACGCCTATGGAACAAATTTAGGAAAGTCGACATTACCATACATTGTTTTAAGGTTCAAGCCATTCGCGTAATGGACAACCCAAAATAATGCCATCGGAGGAAAACATAACGTGACCGAGACCTTTATTGCGTGAGGATTTGCATCAAGTAATCTTATTAACATTGCAAGAGCAATGGAGGAACGAAAACTTTCTCAATTTTAGATAGTCAGAGAAGTTAAGGGATACGTTTATGAACTCGTATCAGTGGACTGACATTAATTTTATAAGGGCCAGTATCAACATGTCTATAACCCTGTAGCTAATTTAACGAATAACCCATTTCTATTGTTTTCTAAAGTCTTTGAAAAAAAAAAAACAAAAACAAAAGAAGAATGATTACATCCCGTGTAATGTTTCCTTTCTTTATTTTCAATTTATTATACGTATTTCTGGTCTACCCCCTTGGCTACATTAGACATGTCTACAGAAGCAAACAAAGGAATTGTCAATGAATAAGTAAACTTCTGTTAGGCGCATGTACTTTCTCATTTGTTTTTATGAATAGGGCTCGGGAATTGTGTTTGTTTTAGATTTTAGTTTGAACTCCCCTGTAATATATTTTATAACAAATCATTTATCATATCACAAGGCGAAAAAAAGTTTGGAAGCGTAAACAAAGTACAAATTAAAAGTTGTTCGAACTTCGCCCGCATTCGGGGGCAGTGTTGCCTTCAGTTCAAGGACTTTCAGAATTACCGTTTTCTGCTGCTTTCACAGGAACCAGGAAAAAAGTTTACAAGAAACTTAAATTAAAATATTCTTTGATCTTTTGAGTGTACTTTGCTAATTTAAAATAACAAATCAGCGCAATCTTATTTTAATGTTACTGGTTATTTCATTCTATGTCTGTTTCAAATTGAGAAAAATACAGATGTTCGGTAAGTACCTCCTAATTTCTCAACAGCATACAGGGAAGGTCAGAATAAACGTAGTCTGTCAGAAAAAAAATTCCTAAAGTGTCCATAAACGAAGATGGACAACCTCTAAAGGATACTCTTTTGGCTCTAACTATTGAACCAACCTGTATACTTTGATGAAATTTTAATGTTTTTTAGAGGCCATAAAGAGACGTTAAGTCATATCAGAACAAACTTAGTATTCAAAAAATAAGTCTTTAGATTTGTAAAATGAAACCTGTCAACACACTTTGACCCAACGAGTGTGGTAAGTCCGTTCCTGACTTGCTTGAAGACGTCAAACATCCACTCTGAGATGGCTTAATGACTCCTCTTTTTGGCCTTTTTATAAAATAATAAAACTTCATCGAATTATACAGGTCGGCTCAAAAGTAAGATCCAAAAAAGGAAATCGTTGTGGCTCTGTATCTCCATTTAGGGACACTTGAGGATTTTTTTATGTCAGACTAGGTATATTTTGACTTCTCCTGCATGCTCCCGAGAAATTAGGAGATACTTACCGGACAGCCTGTATAATCGAAAGTGTTGTTTACTTAAGGAGAGCTTTCCGTTTCTTTAAAACCGCAATCTTATTTACGAAGAACCTACCCGAGTAAAGTGAAAGTAAATAAATATAAGAAGGCATCACATACTTATATTGCATAAAGGAAATCTTAAAATGTTTACAAATAAAGCGAAAATCAATAACAGTGATGGCATTTATTTAATAGGAACCGCTTGGTTATTTCAGCCCCGGAAATCTCCCAAGTTTCTCTGAGTAAGTACTTATAAACAACTTTATAAATGGAGGGCTAGCATTTCTTCTTTATAATCTAGAACAACTTCTAAACAAGTTAAATTATTTGAAAGCGGAAATGGGAGATGAAAAGGCGGAGATACCATCGCACTCTTCTTCCATTCCTACATGAGAATTGTCTTGGAACTTCTGGCAGGTTGTCCTCTTTCACAGAGAAAGTAAAAGTCAAGTTCGCGTAAAACACTCCACAGTTGTTTCTGTGAACTTTGCCCATTTCGTAGAATCAAGAAATAGTTTTAAGTTTTCAGACAACTGAACAGGGCACGGGTAAACGCACAGAAACATGATACTCCTATACAGTCCGATTTTAAATATTCGGTCATATTTTTGATCTCATTTATTTGAGAATTTCTCATTAAAATATATTTATATTTTTTTATGGAACTTAAATCACTTTATTTAATTAGCCGCTATTTTTTTTTGAGTAATCTAATTCTCACTCTCCTCGCCAACTGTGTCTAGTATGACGGACTGATGATAGACAGATAGATAACAAATAGGATATCGTGCAGTCTAGGTTCATGTTCATTACTGATCTAATGCCAAAGATAGGAGGAAAACGTTGCTGAAGACATGGATGACCATTTCGCTGTTATCGGAGCTAGAGCACAAAACTCCTGGATCTAATAATAAGTAGCGACATCTCTCATGGTGACTGTGACTACCAACACTATAGAGAAGCTATAACCCCAGAGACACAAAGTCATCCCCCGAGAAGTTAACATTCGATGAGAATTTGACAAGTTAACTGGGAAGTGCTAGCTCATGCTGGCAGAACGCGTGCACCATAGCCCCTAGTAATAATTATTAGAAGTGGAACTCTCGAGCAATACACGAATGCAAATAGGAAATCGTGGATTCTAGGCTCATGTTCATTATTGATCTAATGCCAAAGACAGAACAAAAACACTGCTGAAGACAATAATCCCGGAGTTCCGTGTGAATTCAAGGTTTAAGTAGATGGCTGATTTTTTGCTAAAAAATTGCATTTTCTGGCAGGGCATGCCGATGAGTTTCATCAATAAGAACGAAAAAGCCATCCATGTCTTCAGCAGTGTTTTTATCATCTCTTTGGCATTAGATCAGTGATGAACGTGAGCCTAGAACCCACGATTTCCTATTTGTTATTCATGTATTGTTCGAGAATTCCACTTCTGATAGACAGCTAGATAGATAGACTGTATTTAACTCTATCAGAGTACGTCATATAAAATACAATACAAAAATATACAATAAAAATTGCTATAATAATTGTAATAATCGCCATTATAATTACAATAGCAACAATAATGAGCCAAGTCAATCACATGTGTGAAATTCCAGAGACTATTCTCCAAGACTTGACATGTACTTACATGTAGCAACAGTTTCTTGATCTGTTTTCTAAAAGCAGCATTGCTCATGCAGACTTCGAATTCCCATGGGGACTTGCTTGTATAGGGTGATGCACACGTAGTTGGCCGATTGCTGTGATTTCTTGATTCTGTGGTATGGTATTAGTAGATTTTCTCCATTTTATGTGGCATATAAAGATTTATTTACGTCAGAGTTTTTCAAAATAGTGATTTGCACATACGTGAGGCATGTCAACATCTACGCTGATTGTAAGGAAAGTATTTTCATATTTTTAAACAGTTCCCTGCACGAATCTATGCAACCAGTAGAATGGAATATGCGCAGTGCTTTTTTTGACATAAGAACACCATCAGTAATGTGTTCATTCCTGGAAGATGACTCTCAGAAACTTCACATCTGAAGACTCAGTGGAAGTTTTCGTGTTAATTGTCAATATTTTTGTCTTATTCAAATTAAGCTTAAGATAGATGTCTTCTGAGTGTTTAAAACTGTTTCCTGTAAGGTAGCGACTCTGTTTATGATAGTGGTATCATTAAAAAACAGGCATGTGACGTCAGACTGTACATTGCTTCGATGCTCGGAAGGTCATTAATATAAATGATAAACAGTACAAGTCCAAAGATCGATCCCTGAAGAACTCCATATTTTATTTCCTTCCATTGAGATCTTCGGTTGCTTATGCATACTCGCTGCATTCTTCTTTTAGATAAAAGCTGAGTAGCTGATGGGGAAGTCCTCTACTAGCTCCATAGTAGAATAGTTTTTGTTCGAGTACTTCATGCGACATGCTATCTAAGGTATCTCGGTATGTATGAGGTACCTACAACACTATCTACAGGAGCTGGTGTGGAGAATGATGTGAAATAGCCCTTCCTCGCCTCGCGGCTTTCTGGAACAGAAGACTAATTTGTAATATAGCTTATTAGAGTCAACGCCTCCGGTAGCGAATAAGAAGGAAAATATTAATAAATTTGCACCACTATAATTTTACTCAGCTAGCCTCAGTCGTCGTTTCAGAAAGAAAACAATCTTTACGAACTGGCATTCAACGAGCACTCATTCATTGAGAGAATAGTATTTACAGATATACGTTTCTTTCAAACAATCATAAATTCGGCATTCATTAAGTAATTTAAATTATTTCTTTAAATTACACACTAGATTTCATTCATACATTTACCCTTATGGATAATTCATTCGACCCATCAGACGTGACTGCGGTTCGCATAGAGAAGAATAGGATTGTAGGCTAAGTCATCTCCTTAGCTTACGAGGATAGGTTTGAACGAGTCAACGCCTCGATCTAAGTTCTAGGAATAGAACAAAATCGACCAGTCATCTCCTAGTCTAGTCAATTGTGATAGCCGTTTTACCTTTCGTGTTCTTCGCTCAACGCACAAAGAGACAAAAAGTAACGGCTAGTAATAACTAGGTCAACTCCCTATTTAGAGGATAGGTGTGTACTTAGACCAGCTCAACTCCCTGGCCCCCTCAACTTTAGATGTTCGTAAACATACAAAAACTCTGATAATTTGACCTTTTTCTGTCGCTTAACGTTTTCCTGCAAACTGATTGTTCGTGAATTCATATTAATAAATGTAAAAATATTTATTATTATTCGACGTTAACGGCGTCGCGAGGTGGCGCCTTTCTGGTATAACGTCACATAGTAAAATTGTTTGTACCTTATTGAACACTTTGTACCTGCATATAAATTCTGTTTGCCTGTCTTTTATGAAGGTTTTAAAAATCTTTGAAATGACTTATAGAATAGTGATGGACGATAATTTCTCAGCTTACTCTTGCAGCCTCTTTTATATATTGTCAAAACATCTACAAATTTTAGCTTTTTTGGAAATAGTCCTTCTTGTAACCTGTGTCCTTCTTGATGAATTGAAATTAAAGACACACCTTTCTCGTATTTGCATTGTTTTTTGCAAGAATCTAATTTTTTTGAGGTGTTTTTGAAAAAAAAGGTTTATTCAGTCAGTGGTAAACCAACTTTCTCTTCCATAACTTAAAGGTCAAATCAAATTTTTTAATGGTAGATGATTACGTTACAACACGATGTTGTATAATGTCGCCACTTTCGACTGTTCAAAGCTCTAACTGTCGAAAAATATTGAAAATAATAAATATTTTGAACCATGGTATCTATTGGTGGTCTGGGTATGTGGTACGTGGAATATTGGGACATCTCTGTGTATTCTTACTTTTGTTATAACTTCTGCTATTGGACCTCATTCTTAACATAGATAGATAGATACTTTATTTAACTATTCCACACATATAAAAATGGTGTATAGCAAGTCATATTATAAATTATAAGAGAATTTGACAAAAAGTGTCTGTAATACACAGACGCCATCAAACATACACTTAGAAAAACACAGAAGTAAACACAAAATATATAGACAGATACTAGGCAACTAACATCTACACAAAATCTGTTTTTAAAAATCTTAAAAATTCAGCCACATCATAGAAACAGTGATGTAACAGTAATTGCTTTATGTAATTCTTAAAACAGTCATTATTCATGAGTCCAATCCGTGTAGGCAATACATTGTAGACCTTTATATCAAGGGAATTCCTCTCTGATTTAACCAGCCTGTATAGCGGGGCTCAAGCAACAGATCCTCTGTGACAGAGCGCGTCGTATACTGATGGACATCAGCCACCTTTGACAAACAACTTCTCCTTGCGTGAATTTCCGTTAGCGTCTGGTGCATATAGACACACGGGAGTGGTAAAATTTTGAGCCTTTTAAATAAAGGTCGACAATGATCCCTACACCCGGCCCCAGCCAAAATTCTCACTGCCCGTTTTTGCAGTCTAAACACCTTAATCGAATGAATCGAGTTGCCCCATAAAGTAGTTCCATAGCTGACCAAAGAATGGAAGAGTCCAAAATATATGTTCTTTAACATAAATGAACTCAGGACTTTCCGGAGTTGTCTGAGCAAGAACAGTATGCTTGCTAGCTTCCTCCTTAATTCATTTATATGACATGTCCAATTTAAAGAATCATCAAGCGAGACTCCAAGCAGTCTGCAGTGCTTGCCCGTACTGATGGTACTGTTACTAGAAATAATCAAACTCTGAGTTTTATCTTTGTTTAGCTGTAACCTATTTGCGGAAAAACACTCCTCTCCCATTGCCAGTACAGTATTCGAGTACTTAATCAGCTCCGAGACACTCACCCCGGAGCAGGAAAAGGACGTGTCGTCCGCAAAGAGCACAGCCCCACATTTTTCGTGCATGTAGTAACAAAGGTCATTGATGTATATGACAAACAGTAGCGGTCCCAGAACAGAGCCCTGAGGAACACCATGTTCAATTTCTTTCAACCCGGACCTATTTCCACTTATATAAACAGACTGCTGTCTATGGCTCAAGTAGAACCCAACTAAACTCAAAGGCACACCTCTAACGCCATAACATTCAAGCTTCTGTATCAGGATCCTATGAGAGACACAGTCAAAAGCCTTCGAAAGATCGCACATAGTCAACAAAGAATGTTTATGCTCCTCCAAGCCCCGTACCACGCTCTCCACGATCTCCAGAAGAGCTCTGACTGTCGACTTGTTCTTTCGAAACCCGAATTGGGCAGGATGTAATAATCTAAACTTTTCAAAATAGTTGTATAGACTGTTCTTTAGCAGAATCTCAAACACCTTTGAAAAAATAACAATAATGGAAACCGGCCTATAGTTACTCACAGATTCTAAGTCGCCTTTCTTGTGTAGAGGCAAAATTTTCCCAAACTTGAAGGCGTCTGGAAAAATTCCCTGAGTAAAACAACTATTTATCAAATATGCAAGTGGCTCAGCCAATAAATCCACCGACTCCTTCAAAAATATGTCACTCAGGCCATAGAAGTCACCCACTGAAGATCTCTTCAACCCAGTTATTACGTCATGTACTTCCCTAGTGGTCACTCCCTGCAGAAAGAAGTAAAAAATTCACCGGAGGTAGATATTTCAAAAAATCGCTACTTTGAGCAGAGGTAGTAGAAATACTCTTTATTACATTGGCAGCCACCGAAGCAAAGAAGTCATTAAAATCATCCGCTGTAAGGGAGTGGATTTTCTGTTGAGTTCAAAATTTACCAGCCTCCAACAAGCCTTGTTTTTGTTGGCTGAATTGCACAGATATGAATCACAGGCTCCTCTCTTTGCGGACGCAACTGATTTTCGATAGTCCCTCCTCAACTCCCGGTAAAGAGACCACCCCCGAGGATCCCCTCCAACATCACATATGACTTTCGAATAACAATGACTCTAACAATGACTCAAGCCACCGTTTTTCGTTGTTTTTGTTTATCGATATCTCTAAGAAAAATATAATAATGGATCTTGTTGAACATAATATTAAAAAAACTCAAAAAATTAATGCAAAAATGTAATTTTTGCAAATTAACGAAATAGATGAAATGTTCACCTGTCCACAGTGCTCATGTAATTCGTAAGTCATATTCTGTACCTGGATATTTTACAGTTAAGTACACTTTGCGTAAAACTTCGAGACATAATTAAACTTCCACGTTTTAGTACCATAATAATTATTAGTAGCTGCCCCTGCAACTATTTGAAAAAAACTGTTCCAAAATGTACGTGAATTCCATTTTTTTCAAAAACATTTTCATAAACATTTTATAAACATAAAATTGACGGCATTTTTTCTGTATTTGATGACTATTTTTAGGGATTCATAAATCACGCAAGCAGACCACAGAAAGTAACCAACACTTTGAAATTGACATATTACATTTATTATGAAAATCGACCCACTAATGAGGCCATATTCAATCGAACTGTCATCATTATTCAACAGCGCATTAGTAATACTTGCTGAAATTAGACCAATAATGGATTCGTCTCATATATGCTGTCGGTGTAGGTATACCTAATGCGTGTTCAGTCGATCACATCATGAAATTCAAGATATCTTAAATAAATGTACATAGTACTATCTAGTCGTTGAAATCTATTTCGTGGCAAATTCCTTTTCATTAAACAAAATCAATTATTAGGTGTACGTTTTTCATCCCCCTGACACTTTCTCTTCATATCAGAAATAGGAATGTCATCCCAAAGACAGACGAATACCTATGTGATAAAGAAAGAAATATTATCTTATTCCATAAAGCGGAAATTTAAATTTGAACATGTGACACCTTGAAGAATTTGCGAAGATTGATCGCACTCTCGGAATGAGATTTATCCGTTATTCTCATGTGTTATGATTACTTATAGCAAACCGAAATAACAATTTGACAAGGATTTATAGATACATATATTTAAAACATGGAGAGCTATAAGCACCGTAATACGATTCTCCCACATTTACTGAATATTCTATGGAGTGAAACACGTAGATAGACGAATTTGTCTGCTGAGGTAATGTTCAAGAAAATGCAATACCTTATATACGTTACGTCATTACGTGAGCTTTATTTGTAAGCATTTTCTCGATATTCAGAGAAACAAAATATAAAAGGTGTGCAGATAAGAAGTAGGTATTTCAGAATGAAATGGTACAAATACTTCTAGTTTTATGTGTCGAATAAAAAGGACACCGTCTATTGTTGTTCAATAAACCAACTGCCGCGTCATTGGTGTAATATTTTTTATTATCAATTTTTTTTTCTTGATAGAAATATGAAATGAATAATGCTATGATGCACGACACAACAAGATCAGTAAGTTCTGTTTAGGGCAACTTAATAAATAATTGAAATAAACAGCTATAATCAACAAAGAAATGTTAAAAAAGTTACAACGCTAATTAAAGGCAGCTTATACTGATAATTTTCTAAGTCACGATCTCATGTAGAATTAAATACCTGACTTGAGCGGCACATAATTACTTACAAATATCATCTTACCAAGCGCATTGTCTATCCCACTAAATAATGTAAATGACTGACTTGAGCTTAGTGGTGGATTAAGCCTTTTAGGGGTCTGACGTAAATCGTCTAGTTGGGGCTTTAAACGGCGGGAGGATGCGGTTAAATCGGGAGAATTTGAAGGTGAAATATTCCCAGGTGGAACGAGGAATCTATAGTCTTCCTTCAGGAAATAAAGTTTAAGAGACATAGCTTACGCAAACTTAATTTCATTGCACCTCTGAAGTTGTATTTCTTGCTTTGACGTGTCTGATATTCGGTCTTTGGATTAGGAAAATTAATTTACAAGGTTTGTTTTTTTTTTTAATTGATTGACATTTCTATGCATCAATATTGTCAATTTGATTAGCTATAGACCAATAAATAGACAAATAAATTTTCGTGGTGGTTTGAATGAAAGACACGGAAGAGTTCCATGTTCCAGATGGGTTCAAAATATGAAGCCCGTGTCACTACTACCATAGAAAGTTCCGGAGATCTCCTCCTTGGAAAGTAGCCTGGCACCAGTGCACTAGCCATCAGTTGCTCGACTGCTACAATAGACGGGAAACTCTGCTTGTTATTGCTTTCTGACTGTCGGTTTATACTTGTTGATTTACAAGCTTAGTGACAAATATTTGAGGAATTAGGAGACTTCAAAGCTGTGCGCTGTGCGCAGAGGAAAGCTAATTTAATAAATCAGTTCATTCGATGTTACCTTCTTCATTAAGTTGGCAAAGTTGGTGAGCTTTCAAACACCCTGTATAGCCGGTGAATGACGCAGTCTTATCTGTCTGATTCTATACATTTAATCGGAATAAATTTGACCTTTCACTACCTAACCTATAGGTTTTTTCCATTCTATCAAAATGTACTCGTATTTTCAAGAAGGCGTTTTGACGTCTTTTATATGGGCGTATGGGGGTCTTACCCTGTGGGCGTTAAACCGCAACGTTACACAGATCTTGTCATGTTTTGGATTAAAGGTCAGTAGAAATGTTTTTCCGAACAGAAATTTAATCCACTTCAACATCCAGGTCCAGAAATATTGCTCTTTTGTCAATTCTGCTCTCGGAGTAATAATTTCTTTTTACTTACTTTTAGTTTCAGTAACAATAATTATGAAATGATTTACTAAATAAGGCTTGACAACAAAAAATTTATTTGAACTTAAATTAATCATGAATTTAAAAAAATAAATAGCTCTTACTACACATATTCTGTTACAACTTTCAAAGCTACGGTACTCTGGTGGCTCTGTTGTGACAAATGTTAGGGCGATGAAGGAATACTCCGACCCCATTTAACAGGCCAGTAATTGCACTTTATGTGCTTTATACTCATACGACCTACATTCATTCCTTTATTTATTAATCGTTGAGTATACTTGCTTTTTTCCTCTCGAATTTTCAAAACAACAACTAAGGAAAATCACATAATTGCAGTTTGCCGTTCACGCAGTTTTATCTACAAGAACGGTAATGGTGTTTATATTTCCTAAACGCGCTGCTACCAAAAACTATTTAATTTACTGCTTTTTTATTTATTGAAAAAATAATTTAAATATTTTCAAAATAAAACATATCAATAGCTATGACATGCCAAAGTCGAATAATTTGTTACTGTCAAATCGAACGATTATGAAGCCATTATTCACCAGATGCTAAGTGAATAATGGCCGTAATCGCGAATGTAATACATAATACTATAATTTTTCTACTCTTTTATACAGGGTTATTCACGGTATACGCCACGGAAGATTATGGCCGTGTCTCTGGATTTTAGGATCCTTTTATTTTTGGAGTGGATAGAGACCCGGCAGAGGTACGTTTTAAAATTATATTCATAATGTATAGGTGTCCCAAAAGCATGAAACATATCAAAGTTATGTTTTTTTAAATGGAATGCTCCTATGTTATTGCATTTTTAGATTGTCTGAGAAGAAAAAATAAGATTGGTTTTTACAGTTGGTGTTTAAATTCAAAAGTTTGTGAGTTCTAAACAAGTGAAAATCGTAATTTTTGAAGTTAAAAGCCCTGTACAAGGAAAACGGCTCAAGATAGAGAAAAATGGCTTACATGTCCCTATTTTAACTTTTAATGTACTATCCTATGGTATAGAAACATTTGTACTTTCTTTGATTTTTTTATTTGTCGACGCGTCGAGAAATCTCAGAATTTTTCAAATTTTTTATCACCCTGTATAAACATTTCATCTACATCATTGGATAGTAAATGAAAAGTTAAAATAGGGACATGTAAGCCGTTTTTCTCTATCTTGAGCCGTTTTCCTTGTACAGGGCCTTGAACTTGAAAAATGACGATTTTCACTTGTTTATAACTCAAAAACTTCTGAATTTAAACAGCAACTGTAAAAGCCAATCTTATTTTCTCTTTTCAGACAATCTAAAAATGCAATAACATAGGAGCATTCCATTTAAAAAAACATAACTTTGATATTTTTCATGCTTTTGGGACACCTGTACATTATGAATATAATTTTAAAACGTACCTCTGCCGGGTCTCTATCCACTCCAAAAATAAAAAGATCTAAAAATCCACAGACACGGCCATAAACTTCCGTGGCGTATACCGTGAATAACCCTGTATAAAAAACAAATTAAATTTTTATTTTTTTTTATTTTACTGATTGGAATAACTTTCAGTAGCGAGTACCGACTGCGCACGCATGGATTCGAGAAATGTCAGTTATCGTGCCTATTCACAGCTTTGCTGTGTTTTTCAAATTTACAGCTTTTGATTGGTCCACAAGTGGGTATTATGAATTAGTGATAGCTGTATAATTGGAGAAGACCCGGGTATTATGAAGTATGATTCAATACCTATGGCTTGTCCATTGAGTGTTGTCCGATGAGATTTGACTGATCCTGGCTATAAACGATTTGATTTTTTATGTTTTAATTCGTACAATTATAATAATTGATTTTTATTATAAATATAATATTTATTATTAATATAATATAAATATTATAATACAATAATTGATTGGATTCGTACAATTATAATAATTAGAATTAGTACGAATTAAAACATAAAAAATCAAATCGTTTATAGTCAGGATCAGTGTGGCATCTCACCGGACAACACTCACTGGACAAGCCATACGAATAATAACTTTCATAATTCATCCAAAAAGCTTTAATAATTGGAATATTATTCAATGAATGTAGAAAAATATTATTATTGTTACGAACTCGATGTAATATCAAAATGTGAATTTTTCATCCATTATTATTCATTTATACTATGGGCATGACAATCCATTATACAATGTATTTATATTGTCATAATTATTTGCAGTTGGTTTACACATTACAATGCATTTATATTGAATAATAGTTCATTAAATTCGTGTGATTTGCTTTCATGAATAATAATCAATGAATTTAATGAACATTTATTGTATTATTGCATTCTGATACGTAGACCTATATTTATTACGGTTTTCTGTAAAAACCTATAATGTCCCATCAAAATTGATTTAACTAATCAACTCTGAAAATACAGGTTGATTACACACCCCTTAACCCTTGCGAGGAAGTGTGGGTAACTTATATTTTAAACAGCAACCCTTATTTTTTATTGCGAATTATCCTTCGTAAGCGATGAGGAATGCAGGGCGGTTTTTGTATTTAAATGATGTCCTCCACCGAACAAAACCACTTTTATGGGAAACTTTGTTTTGCAGAGCATAATTTTTCAGATATTAAGAGAAATGAACAAATTCAAATTTCCTCGATTACAGCGCCGCTTTGATTAACCGTAAAAGTTGTTTCAGATGAATCTAATGAATTTCTTGTTGCTGAATGCGATTACGCAATACAAAATATGGGTTGCTATTTAAAATTTCAAAGTTGCACCCCTACTCCCTCGTAAGGGGTGAGGGGTGCAGGATGGTTTTTGGGCTCAAACGATGTATTTCATAGAATAAAACCACTTTTGTAGAAAACGTTTTTCCACAGAGTGCTTACTTTTCGGGATATTTGGATATTTTAGGCTATAACAATCATCCTATATAATATTTAAACAGAAAAGGTAATAGGTAATTAATACGTAGGAACCATACAGTATGTCGATAAAGTTTGGAACATAATTTATAGCTCCGTTAATTTTGTAACGTTTCTATGGAAATCGCTTTGAAAGGTCGATTTTAGATTTTAAAATGACTCTAATGACGTCTTGTGTCAATGACGTCATCATATTTTTTTTAACGGTAGCTCCCTACTTGAGATTCATCCTTGAAATTCCTGACTTTTGGGAAAAGCAAACTGCCTAGTTCAAATAAACGATTCCAAACTATGAATCGACTCAAGGTAGACGCCGATATTCTACCAAAGATCCTGTAAGTACACCAAACTTTACTTATATCCCGGAAGTTGAGCTAGAAGAAAAAGCCGGCGAGTTAACGAGTCATCAAACTTAAATTTATCTCAACGTCAGATTTTGGTCCCAGTTAATGAACGACATTTCACATAGAAATGAAATTCGTGAATTATTAATATTTAAATATCTATTGTTTCGCGATAATTAAATTGCCTTGTTATATTTTAATGTCACAAATTCTGTGAAGCGACGCCAGAGTTAACTCAGCTAGAGTCCGATAATTTAAACTGTCAATTGAAATATTGAAATATTTAGTTAGAGATCCCAGTACATTTTATGAGATAGAAAATCTATTTGTTCTTTAATAATTGTACCGGGTGTCCCAACACTAGTGTCCACCCCCTAAATCGAGCTTAATTTTGAAGATAAAAAATTGAAACTTTGAGAATTTGTATACTTGATATAGGACCACGGAATGGCATATTTAGTTTCATTAAAAAACATTTTTAATATCTTTTTAATAATCACCTTTTTCATGAGTCCTTACTACGAGACTGTCCAGTGCAGGTTCAGTGTGCCGGCTAGCCCAGCAAGAGCCGTCCTTCTATTTATTTGGGCCTTATTTACTTTGTCATAAAACTTATTCCACCTACCGTTTTCAGATTATATTGATTATATAATATAATAATATGGGATATATTATAATACTATATATAATGTATTGTTCAGATTATATTGTCTACCTGTCATTGCTATATAATTATATTTTATTTAATTAAAGCCTTATAATTAGTTTTTTACATTTCTTTCAAGCGATATTGATTTTATTAATCGATTTCTACGTATGTATTGAAAAAAAATCAATTTTTTTTTTCGACAATTTACCACCATCTTACAGTTTTTTATCGCTGGCGCCCGAACTAAATTTTTTTTAATGAAACTGATTATGCCATTTCGTGGTCCTATATCAAGTACACAAATCCTCAAAGTTTCAATTTTTTATCTTTAAAATTAAGCTCTATTTAGGGGGTGGACACTAGTGTTGGGACACCCGGTACATAAATTAATGTAAATAAAACTTTTATTGAACTCAAAGCTTTCTCAACATTGGGATAATCGCTACCAAAATAGTCTAAAGAAAATAGAAACAAGAGAAATCATAAGCGAATTTTTTGATATTTTTTTATAGCTTAGGATATCGTTCAGGAAACATCAAAATTCAAAATTAAATAAAAAAATAAAAATTAAAAAGCATCTGGCATCCCACTATATTACCTTTTTCTGTTTTTAAATTACTACTCTTAATGTAGGAGAGCGTTTCACATTAGTGCAGGAATTTGGCGCCTAATTTGAACTCTCTACTTTGGTGTGTGTGTGTGAGAAAGATAACAATGGTGTCTTTAAAATTTAATTACATTTTCCATCGATATATTGTAGTTTCTCTCTTACCTTAAATACCTTAACAATAATATTAAAAATATCTTAACTTTAGTTTCTCGTACCACCCCACTACAATACGTTAATCGTCAGGAATGGCATTTTAAAAAACAAAAGGGATTTCCATAGAAACGTCACATAACGGAATCATGAATTATGTTACAAACTTTATCATCACACTGTATAATCGAATAATAAATAAGAAGTGATAAAGTTTTCTTTTTTATTTTATTTTACTCCGAGAAAAAAAGTTAAAAACGTCAATGGAATAGGCGCCAGTTAACCTGCTCAATAAAAGCGTTTATCTGATACAGGCTATTTGTCTCAATTAATCAAATTAGCTAAAGACAACTCAGTAATGACAATTATTGTACTATCAATTTAAATTTACTACAGTTTAGCATTTATGAATAATTATTTGTTACTTCTCATAATTCTTCTGATTATTTTATTTCCGGTTAATACTTTACTTATTGCTTAAAACATCGAAGAGTTATAAGTTATTAACTTTGTTGATTAAGTTGATAAAAATAAGTTGATTAATTTATTAAGAATAATTGATCTGGTCAATAATGAGTAATGAAAGATATTGTATTCCAGTTAAAGCGTATTTGGAGCTAAGACCTTTTTTTACAGTGGTAATTACTCAAGGTAATAGACATTAAGATATTGGGTGAATTAATAAAAATGGCATTTGTGCTTATCTATAGCTTTTGCAAAGTGAGTGTAAAGTGATTTATCACTTTAAGTAAAAGCTCACAATAATGAAACTTTATTTATATGTATGTATGCAAGCATTTCCTTAAAGAACTGTAAGGATAAAAAAAAACTTATTTTTGTTATAACATCACTCATAGAAAAATTTCATTTTTTATGTACCTATTTGTGAAAACTGCATGGGCAATAATTATGACAAATTCCTTCATGTGCACTATTAGTTAGTTAATAAAGTTAGTTAATAGTTAGTAGTTAATAAAAAACACATTCACACTGACAAAACGACAGTGTGGGCAAAGTCAAACAGAAAGATTTCAGTAGCAGGGCAAATACAAAATATTACAAAATAGTAGAATAAAACACAACTTCATAAACACTCCAATAAAAAAAAAACAATCATAATTGAAGACACAAGTGAATAAAGGGCCTATGTAACACTTTTTTAAAAACCGATGTTTTTCCATATAAATGAAGGGCCTATGGACCTAAATGTGTTCAAAATATCTCCCGTTACAATGCATCATGAAATAAAGGAGTTATAGGTGAAAGGACCCCATGTACTAGGTAGTAATATTTAATTTATTAACTTCAAACTGAAATATCTCGAGAAAATGATTTTGCTTCATAGGCCCTGCATCCCTTGTGTCTTCAATTGTCAAACACATCCTGTCTTTCTCAATCATTTCCATCAATAATAGTTGCTACAATGTTAGACCAGCTGTACCGGGTGGTCCATCACTTATGTCCACCCCCGAAATAGAGGTTAATTTTAAAGATAAAAAATTGAAACTTTGAGGATTTGTGTAATTAATATATGACCACATAATGGCATAATCAGATTAATTATTTTTTTTTTAGTTGAGTCATCAGCGATAAAAAACTGTAATTTGGTGTTAATGTGACCAAAATAAATTCGATTTTTCTTTAATACACCGATAGAAATCGATTAATAAACTCAAAATCGATGAAAATAAATATCAAAAACCTAATTACAAGCCTTTAATTAAATAAAATACTTAAAATATGGAAATGACAGGTAAAATGATTGATATATGGTAGAGCAATAAAACTGACAAATCTAATGAGGGTAAGTACCTACCATAAATAATCTTCAAAGCAGTGAGAAGAATGTGCCATTGAACTCGAATGGGGCTTCTTTTATGAATGTTTACTTAGGATATGTTTACTTAACATTTGTGCTATACCAGCCCTTCAAAATCCTGGTAGTTTTATTGCTTCCATAAATCAATCATTCTAGCTGTCATTTCCATATTTTAAGTATTTTATTTAATTAAAGGCTTGTAATTAGTTTTTTGATATTTCTTTTAAGCGATTTTGATTTTCTTAATTGATTTCTATCGGTGTATTAAATAAAAATCGAATTTATTTTGGTCACGACATTAACACCAAATTACAGTTTTTTATCGCTGATGGCTCAACTAAAAAAATAATAATTAATCTGATTATGTCATTATATGGTCCTATATTAATTACACAAATCCTCAAAGTTTCAATTTTTTATCTTTAAAATTAACCTCTATTTCGGGGGTGGACATAAGTGATGGACCACCCGGTACAAATATACATCAATATCTAATGGAAGTGGATTAGATGAAGTGCAATGGAACAATTTTCAACCTTAAATCTGTTCTGGCGTATGACAAATAAAGAGTTTGCTGGTCCCTACATGTTCTATTAGCAGCATTTTGAAAGGCAATGCAGCAATGATAATATAAGAAGAGTTTCAGCACGGGAAGTCCCGCAGTGGATACAAAACCTGCCCCCTAAATCAGAAGAATCAAAAGAATTTTCTCTGCACGGCCTCCTTCATATCGATATATCCACCGTAAAAAGATCTCCTATCTCACAAATGCAATAATGCTTGTATATTCTCCATACTACGAAACTTTTAAAGGGCACAAATTGGAGACCCGTAGTATCTCAGACGAGGCAGTAAATTCGTTTGAATCATATCTATCTCATATGGGCAACAGGAAAGCCTCTGTGGAAAAGATGCAGGATGCAGGTATATCAGAGAAGAACTCATACTTATTATTTATTTTAGGCAGCTATTCCAGGATAATACATCGCTCAGTCGACCAGAGTCAAGTTTATCAAACATCAGAAACGGGGGTGTTGCCACAAAACCATGCGCACGTGAGAATGTATCGTGTGAGCAAATGAAAACCTAGCTAGACATTTTTTTTCTTCTAAATCCTGTCTAAATTGCGTTTTAATTTGTTCACAGGATATAATCTTGTATAGAATGCAGACTTGAAAACTTTTTGAACAGTTCAACAATAATTTCCATATTATTGATCCGTAATTTTCTTCAAAACAAAACAAACTTTTACCAAATATCCGGGTGAGGGAGAGACAGAAGACTTTTTAATAAGATTAAAAAAAAAAAAACATGAAATTAGGTACCTAATTTTGCAAAAATTTTTCTCTACACAATAATTTCAGTCCTAATCCATTGTGAAAACTGTGTTCATTGGGTGTGCTCATATAATAATGCCTTCTCATAAATAATAAATGAATAATCGTGGATAACTTCAATCAAATAACATGCTTCATTCCCGATAAGGCTTTACAAATTGGCCTTAATCAAATAAACGGTCAGTCGTCGGAATGTAATTCGAGTTGTCGAACAGCCTGAAAAGGACAATATCAACCATAAATTAAATAGAAAATAAAGAAAGCTCCTGAGATAAATGGGCCGATATCGGTCTATCTCGTGTTCTTTGTGTCGGTTATCGGTGCTTCCGAATATGAGTCGATATCAACCGTGGATATCGTTATCTTCCTGCAGTCGACCAGATTGAGGCCCATTACGCTCTCCGAAATCGCCCCCAGTCCTCCCAAGATCCAGGCCGCCTCTAATTATTATCGTCAACCTGGCTTGTTCTTGTGTGATATAGTCCTTCGTTAACAACGGAAATGCTTGTTTTAGGAAATAAAACCGGAAGGCCCTTTAAGGCAGGATATTTAATATTACATTTGATATAGGAGGACATTATTAACAAAGTGATCAATGGCTCTCTTATTAACTTGCTATTAAAAGGTTTTAGATGCTTTCTTTTTATACAGTGAGAGTCTGTGAAGTGAAATCAATTCAGATAATCAAATTCTGTTTATTTTCCGAAAAAATGTGCTGACAAGTCGATTAGTATTTTCAGTTGCTATTTTTTCTGTAAAGAAAAAAATAAATAAACAAGATCAAAACTGCGAATTAGAAAGCTCACATTTATTTGATAAATAAAATCGTAGAGACGGTTGGAGAAGAATCGCCTTTCCCATGCAAATTTTTTATTTATATTCATCTATCAGTGGATACTCTACTTAATTGGTTACATCTAATTATCTTTCTTAGTGTTAAAGTTTTAAAATTGAAGTTTACCTCTATATAAGTCGATGTAAATCAATCTTAGAATTCAAATCTCGATTATTTACGAATTTCAGGAAAACTTTTCCCAACTTCATAATTACAGAAACAAAGCGAAGTTGGGAAGTTGTTTACGATCTTTCTTGTTATTTTGTCTAAAACTCGATTTATATCGGGGCCAAGCACACACCGAGGATTAGGGAAAGCGGAAATATATTAGCTTCAATCAAAACTTTGACGGATTCAATTTCGTCCTAGATAATTATTAACCGTGCCATGCACATTATAAATTGTGGAAATCTAAATTATTATTTGATGGGTTATTGGCGTTAGCTTGGATTACATACGTTTATTACCCGAATTACTAGCAGACATTACATTAAAATAATAAATATTTGATCATATTTCTTGGTTCTATAGACAGCTAATTTATTCAACAATACATCCTTCACTACATCTCAACAAATTTTGATAATCCCGTAAAAGACTTTCGAAACGATGTATACATATAATAAAATTCTAATAAGAAAATGGAATTGAGAAATTACTCAGGGCTAATCGCAAATCAATTAGCTAATGGTTCCATCACATATAGGGTTGTGTTATTTAAGACCGCCCTCCAGAGCTACCCTCATTCACACATTCATTGGAGATCTGAGCGGATTACCTTTTGCCAAAAATACTAAATTTCAATTAGTCGTTTCTCTTTATTTTTGGTGGCCAGGAATGGAATTTGCGGTATTGTATAATCCATCTAATTTTTTATATCTCACTGTGATAACGCATTTACTGCGTTAAAGTTTCTTAAAAGATGAAAAGAAATTATTTTCTCACATTAGAACTCTTAACGACTTTTGTACCAAAAATATCATGTATAGATTCACAGACCTTAGATAGCTGGAAGGGATTATTTTAGAGCGTAGGCCATCTAGCGTGGAACTAATACGTGGAGGTCGGAAGTGATGTATACAGGGTCTCGCACATAGGTCACGCTACCATTTTAGCAAATAGCTTCCAGGCAACATGACGTAACTTTTCGCTGATTGGGGAATGGCTAGGATGCGGAAGCCGGTGGACGGCTAGAGGAGAAGGGAGCCGGTAGGTAATGAAGCAGGTCACGGACGAAAAACGACGCGAACGAGGAACTAAAAATGGAGAAAAGTGTACCTGTGTATCTTGCCATCGTACCTGAAAATTTCTTGCCTGTGCCCATCGCCATTTGTTGCAATGCATCTTGCGTTTTTCTTCGCGAATTAATTAAAAAACTTCACATTTTGCGGTTCTCACCTGAAACTACCTTTCGGAATAAATGATCGACGCCATAGTTGTATTTCGACGCAATTACCTAATTGTCTGGATATCTGAAACAATTAGTTGACTAACTCGGTCAATTAAACCAGAGTTTTTCCCGTTAATGATCAACAGATTAATATCAACTTCAGGAATTTTTCGATGTGACATCAGACGTTGCGTGTTATCTTCAATAGACTCTTGAAACCTATACTAATACCCTGTGAATGTCGCTGTTTTAGCAGTTCCATTTTTAAGCTCTTCTTCTGACTGACTTGTACTTAATTGAGAAACCATTCAAGTAAGCTCACCTAATCTTATATGTGATTTCATAGTAAAAGTAAATGCTGTTTCAAAAGCACTGTTTTACCCATCACTATTATTGTTGTCATCGAATGTTGTCTATTTTATAAATCTTACATAGTGCTTACTCTGAGGTGAGGACTATTAATCGCTACTTTTTATACGTCAACGTCACTGTCATAACTGCAAAAGTTTACCGTAATGAACTTTGCCTATGTCTTATGCCACTTATTTCCGCATACTTTTAAAAGCGTGAGAAATTTTATAGTTTGCGTACAAATAACGAAACGCAAAGTGGTACTTTATTGTATAGTGATCGAAGAAAAATAAATTTGAGATTGTTTTTGATACTTTTCAGATCTTAGACTGTCTGTTTTATAAATCAAAAATCAATTTTTATCAAAAATTAAAAAAAAAATGTCTGGCATCCCAGAATTTTTCTTTTACTCTTTAGTGTATCCTCGAACATCTCTGTCCTAAGAACCTACCCTTACTATTATTTGCCCAGTTTGGAGCCGCTAAAACGTCTTCTAAGCAGCAGAATATACCCAATACTTAAAAATCGTGAATCAAAGATTAGGAAGTTCATATTATAATGATGAAATATATTTTCCAGCGAACTGTCTAGTTTTCATAAAACAATCCCTAAATTTAAATTTGAAAAACAGTCTTTCAGTTGATATTAAAATTAATAAATGATGCATTAATGCATCTCCTGCAATGAGGACGAAACGTAACTCGACTTCTCAGGAGAATAAAACTTCCCCCTAGAGGCTAGGTTGAGTGCAAACTGTATCTAATTTAAGCAAAAAATTAATATTTTATGCCAGTAGAGTTTTATTTACATATTTTTTGCGCGTTTACTCGCCCTATTGCACTATTTTAGTCTCTATGATAATCATACTACGAGTATGTATATTGAGTTTTTGAGATTAAAATAAAAAAGAACGTCATTGACTTTGGTGAATGTTAACTTCTCATTTTAGGAAAGTTTTGCATGAAACGGTAGTAAGGGCAATTTAGAAGATATTTGGAGATATTTGAAGATTTTAAGAACTTACATAAAATTTTGTTTTTTACTTTTTGTAATTTTAAGAATGGGGTTTCAAGTTATTTTTATCCAAAGAAGACATAAATGTTGAAAATTGTGTCATTTTTTCAAAATGGCACAAGTTTCAAAATTTCAAGTGGCAGTTGTAGTGCATGTAAATGGTGAAAAAATCCAGTTAAATTTTTTTCAGGAATGTCAATTTTTTACATAAATGGTCTAGTTTGAAGGCAAGTTTGCTATTTGTATAGAACATTTTTCAAAATTTAGAATCAATTATAATAATTAACCAGAGCCCAAACGTATATTTACATTTTTACAGGCTGTTCCAGTTTATAGTAAAGAAACTTCACAATTCGATAGGAAATGTAATTTTAAGGAAGAAAGTTTTACACAATGCGCATCATCTGCATCAATGCGCAGCTATCTGAAAGAAAACGTTTTTTTTTTTTAATATCTCAAAATTAGCTCAACGGAATTTCCCAAAATTAAATAAAAAAAAGAAAGAAGAAAAATATAGGAAATAATAAGGAAAAAATAAAAAAAATAAAAAAGGGGAAAAGGAAAAAAATCACCCATTGCATTATATTTTAAAGAACTTCATCAAACTTTGTAATTTTTCTTTATCAGTGTGCCTAACCCCACCAAATCTTTCAAAAATTCATCAGGTCAGGTCAGGTCAGGTCAGGTCAGGTCAGGTCAGGTCAGGTTTGCGTCTGACCTGCCAAAAGTCTGTGGCTGATGGAGCGAGCTATCCAATGCCAAAATACCACATACATGCATACATTTCTCAAAATTTTTCACAGTAGCTGCTTTAATTGTCGTTATCTTTTTTTATAAATAATTTATACGTCACTGCTTTTAATGCAAATATTACATTTTTGTTAGGTCCGTTATTTTGAGTACCACAATGTACGAATCCTAGGTAAACAGGTACATTGTGGAATATTTTGCAAACTTCTATTACCTACTCTTGTATTGAGTATTTCCAAAAATTAATCATTTTTTGATAATTCTTGTTGCATTACAAAAAACTTTCATGGGTTCCTATGTTGTGTAATATTTTGCAAACAGTACGTGCTATGATAAAAATTAGAATTACTTTTTTCCTCAAAAAAAAAACGAGGTACCTACCTATATCTAATAAAAAAATACGTAGAGATTTTCTAGAAAAAAGATAACGACTTACTCAGATCTCCGCCACCGGATTGAATAATGTTTCTTTGGGAGGAGCATCAAATCATGAACTTCAATTAACGCGCAGCTATTGTGACAATTTTTGAAAATTTCATCGAACCAATTTTGAGATATTCAAATAAATTAGTTTTCTTTTAGAAAACTCAATTTTCGATGCATGTTGTATTAAAACTTTCTTCCTTAAAATGACTTTTTCTATCGAATGCTGAAGTTACTCTACTATAAACTGGGACAGCCTGTATAATTGGTAATGAAAGTAAAAAAAGATCAGTAATAATGACCACCTTGCTTTGGTCAAGTCAGACTAGTGGCCGCTTCGGACAAAAAGTCCGGCCAGTACTGATAAGGACCTATTTTCAGCTCAGCCCATATAATGACAAGGACAAGCTTTCAAATAAGGACCTTTTATTGGGAAAATTCTAGTGCTAAGTCGTCCAGTGAATTAGTTAATTGGTTCCAATTAAACACTTCAATTCGTGTATTGTCCCGCTATTAGCTGATCGACTATAAAAGCGAAATAATTGATGACTGCGAGATGAAAGTTCATTTTAGAGTGAAACTTTAAGTTGGTTGCGCTAATAATTAATTAGCACAATTTGATAAATTGTCCAAGTTACGTTCCGAATTAAAGCGTAGCTATTTGGGTGAAATCGTTGCCGGATAACCGGGAGTGATAAATTGGGGGCTATTTTAAGCTGAAATTCAATATGAACCGAAGTATGGTAATTTGGGTGCACTTTGTAAGTGTGCATTTATTGATCAAAGTGTCGTCACAGGATAAATAATTGCCAGGATAAATAATTGCTTATATATACGCATACGTAAGCGAACTACAAATTTAGTGAATGCTATTAATATTAGCACAGGTACACAGGTACCTTAATTTGTTATTGACTTGCGAATTTGTAAGCTTTTTTTCAATAATACATGCAATACATGCAAAGTATAGGCTTAAAATTTATCTCAATAGGTATCTCAATACTTTACAAGAAATAAAATTCAGAAGGTGTAGATGTAATTTATTTACTATACTCAATGTAAGATATACGCAATATCGACGAGAGTTTCAAAATATTTTAAGAGCATGTGGAGGGAAGCAATATTTCCCACTATAGAGCTAGTCAGGGCTACTGGAGAGATTTTTATAGTCAAATTAAAATGATCTACAGAGATTTAGTTTTTCAGTGTATTACTGTGCGTTGCTTGATAAAAGATATAAATTTTCCTTAGCCCAATATGTAAAAAAGTGAGTTAAGAACCCCAAGAAAATTAATGAGAAGATGAAGAAAGACCTTCTCATTATTACCATGGATGACTACTGGATGGATTTTAGGAGAATTATCCCAAGAAAATTGCCTCGGCTGTGCCTTAAATAATTTTTTCATTCTGGTTTATAAAATTTTTTTTCTACGCTTATAACTATCGAATAAAACGTTCATAATGATTTCAGTTTAATAATGACGTACATTCCACATGATGTAAGTTAGTGGACTCACATTCAAATTTTTAAACGAAAAATCACGAGTGAGAGCCAATCACAGTGAGCAGATACTGAAGTTACCTCATCGAAGTGATTTCGTCACTGATTTGTATATTTATATGGAACTCTCTCTCGGTGGAGTGCTAGAACGTTAATTACAGATTTGCCAGATAATACTAATCATTTACTATTACATATTACTAAAATTAGTAATAATACTAATTTTAAAATGCCCTGTATTATCAAACTATTGGTCTGATATTGCTGGAAATAAACTCTACTTCCTTTAAGAAGAGTTAATTACTGATAAAAAATGAAAAACCATTCAAAATATTCACCCTATTTTCAAAATTTGCAATTTAAAATCAATAATTACCTGACAAATCTTTAATTAGCGTTCTAGCACTCCACCCTTTAACTCATATTAAAAAAATAGTTTCCAGTGGCTTAATTTGATGTTTTACCCTGTTAGACCAGTGCTGAAGCCTTTAAAAAGGCAAAAAATGAAAAAAAATATAGAAGAATGAAACCCATTGAAAAATGATGAGAATATAACAAAAATGAAAGGAAAAATAAATTACGGGCGATTTGAGGTCGGGAAGTGGGAGGGGGTGAGTTTTTAAGGGTAAAAATCTGTTCATCTCGACTTACGGCAAAACTACAAGTCCTATGAAAAAAAGTTACATAGCAAAGTTGTAGATAATAAGAAGATCTACCACTTTTGTATTTACACTTTTTTCACATAACCTCAAAATTCATGTGAAAAATTCAAATGACCAAGTTTTTGGTTTTTTATTTTTATCTTTTACAAAAAAATTGTTTTTCACGAAATTTTGTGAAAGCTTACGTTTTTATGAACCAAACACACTGTGGTTTTTTGGATTTGAAATATTTCTTTTTTCACCTGATTTTGATTTAATATCGAAAAAGCACCCTTATTTTCAATCGAAAATTCTCGTGTCAAAATATCTGCTTTTAAATAAAAAGTCTGTGGCCTTTTGTTCGTTGAAATGTCTACTTTCTGATAGTGTAAAAAATATACACTACTACGGTAAATGTTATCAGAAAATGCAAAAAAACGAAAAAACTCGAATCCAATAGAGTCGGGTCTCAGCTCGATTCTTCCTGAAAACAGCTTGAATCATCGCTAAAATTCATAATATTTTAAGGATTAAGGAACACTGGCGAAAACGCGAAATATTCCGGCTTGTAGTTTTGCCGGAAATCGTGATAAACCAATTTTTACCCTTAAAAACTCACCCCCTCCCACTCCCCGACCACAAATCGCCCGTAATTTATTTTTCCTTTGATTTTTGTTATATTCTCTTCATTTATCAATGCGTTTCATCCTACTATATTTTTTTTTTGTTTCAAAAATTATCGACCCTGGTATATATTATGTAGGGCCGTTTTCTCCTGCCTATGATGTTCCTGTAATTTCCTATCATAGCAAATATTTATATCCTAATATCCTCCACATATTCACTTGAAATTTTGGAAAGAAAATCCACAGCAATTTCGTTCTGCAACTTGATTCTGACTAAAGGGATCAAGTACCATCAGTTTTAAGAAAAATTTTGATTACCAGAAAATTTATGGTATACACAAGGTGGGGCACATCTGCATTATGCAGCTGCAATGAAGGTACGTGCTACGTCTCCATATTAATGGATGGGACGACATACATATTTTCATGAAGCAGATCACCGGATAATATTGAACGGATGTAAAAGAGAATTTATTATGAACGCGACAATTTCCCTCTAGAGACTATTAACAGTGTTCCGCAAGAAATTTATTCGTCGTCTGGGACACTGTCTGGCACAGAAAGGATGCCTGTTGGAGTGTATACTATCACTCCTCTTATAACTTGCTTATAATAGACTTTGTTTGGTAATAAAATATTAAAGAAACTGATCAAGCTAGAATTAACTCACCTTTCAGATATCTATCCCTTCAAGTTTATTAACACCTTAAACGGGTAACGTCTCAAAAGCTATAAATTCGGTCATCTAAGTTGCTTTACTTTGATTGTTTTAGAATAAAAAAAAAGATAAGCTCATTGGGTTAACACCACCATCTACTGGTAAGATAAATGTTATAAAATTCGGTAAATTTATAAAAAAAATTAAGTGAAATTGATAGAAAACTGTAGATAATTGAAAAATTTGTAGCGTTATCCTGGGATAAAAAGGACATCATATCAGGATTCTCGTCGTGGCAGCTTCTTGAAAACTGTTTTTTGATAACAAATAACTACTTACTAACGAAATTTTATTAATTTTTTTTACAAATCGAAATTTTTAAAGCATTGGGTTCATTTGCGCTCCCACATCTGGCTCACTAATAAAATCCTGTCATGAATATATTTTTCCAGCAATACAAACTTCTGTTTTCTTCAATGGAACTAATTTTTTTATTATTTGCCTTACTTTAAATTGTATTCTTGTAATTAGTCGTTGTTGCACCCTCTAGTGGACCCTATGAACTTGAATGCTCAAATATATTAACTATTAATGAGGGCTGAAGGATCAGCTGCCTACTAATACAAGACGAAAAAGATAAGGAGGCCAACACCCCTTAGTTTGATGTTATATTTCTAAAATGGTATGTGATGTGATGTGCAACAACAGCGGAATTGTAAATATAAATACTCTCTGTACACTGAGAGTTGTCCGTTGTCATGCCACACTGATTCTGACTAAACAATTTCATTTAATTCGATTTGAATCGTACACTTATTTCTAAGTCGAACCAGATGTGGTATCGCAGTTCGTGTCAGTGGCGTGTGTTGAGGAATAATGAATATCCTATAAATATATTATTTCGACAAGTTAATTATTGACGAAGTAGAGCCTTGCAACTTTTTGATAACAAATATACAGGGTGAATTATAAAAAACGCCCCAAGCGATAACTCCGGTAATTTTGAAGATATGACAAAACTTTTTGAAACAAAGTGGCGTAGTTCATCATCATCTATATGTTGAGATAAACGCTCGATCAACACAACTTCCTGTTTAACCGGAAGTAACATCAACTTCGGGTTTTTAAATAGAACACCCTGTAAAACTTTATATTTTTTAAATGTCTGAAGAAATTTGATACAGGTGGTTTTCACCATTGGAATTTAGATTGAGCGGTTTATGAGTTATAAACAAGTGAAGATCGAAAATTTTCAACTTCAAAGCAGTGTAGAACTAGAACGGCTCAAGATATTGTAACGGGATTTTCGGTTGGGTAGAGCTGATTCCCCAGGGATGGATAATTGCCCCCTTTTACCCGTGACAAGTCAATTATAATAATAAAAATCTTTATTTACAATAACTATATTTACATATATCTATCCCTATTAAATTAATACTGTCGAATCCTGACGGTGTGGGCCGGCTCTCGTTACGGCAGCCCCTCCGATTGGCGAAAGATATCGCCTCGGTGCACGCACCTCTGTCAATTGGTCGATTATACGGTCGATCCACCTCTGGTCCTGCTGGCTGCTGCTTCAGTAGCTCTCCAACCACCGCACATCGTGTGTCGGATCTACTGCCGCTGCTGTCGCCGGAATACGCGTCGTGACGAGACTGTCGGACCGACAACTCATTACATAGCGATCTGACGTTTATGACGCCTGCTCCTCATTGCAGGCCTGGCGCCGTCTGAAAGGGCCCGCCCGGGACCTCACTACAGTCCCGTTTGTTACCCTGATGTGGTCGGCAGTCGACTGGAGCTCAATTCACTCCTATCGAACTCCCGCTACCGTGTTACAGACAGGTTCAACTCAGTTCATTGACCTGCCGTCACCGGCTGGGTGGATGTGACGGAGTGCACTCAATGCATGCCTCCTGCTGGGGGGTCTGGGGCCTCCTAGCTCAGTACACTAGAAGGGAGAGAGGTTCTCGAGTCAGTTCCTCGGAATCTTCTGCCTTGCTTGTTCGCTGGGTCTGCTTATATAGCCGGTGCTGGCGAGATAACCTGCTAATCACCGCTGTAAAAACTGAATCTTTCTGATAAAACCCCTCGATTAATTAAAATAAATAATAATTAACTACGAATGCCTCGGAATTCGTTACATCCCCGGCCCAATGGAAAAAAAAAGAAAAATTGCTGCGCCTGAAAATAAAAGAAATATCCTGAAACAAACAAACAAAATGTACATCAAATCATTTTGTCGATTTTTCTTTTTTCAAACCACCCCCGTGGTCGAAGTCCGTATCAGTCCGGCCGACGTTCGGGACGGTGGCCCGGGACAATGCTCGAGGATGCGCTCCTGGATGCGTTTGTCCTGTCCTGCTTTTGTCCTGCTTCGTAGAGGTCCTGAGTCCCTATTGTGTACTTCTCTGGTCTGCTGCTCTGCTCTGTAAAGTTTTACTCCTCTTCGCTCTGTCTTGCTGTGCTGTCCTGTCCTGTGAATCTCTGCTGTCTTGTCCTTCTCTGGAATGTTCTCGTCTATTCTGCTCGGTTTTGCTGTGATTTCCGCTTTTTTCTGTTTTGTCTGTTCTGTGCTTTGCGCAGTCTGCTCTGGCCTGCTCTCTGTTTGGTGCCTCGTGCTGCACTGTTTTGCCTGCTCTGGCCTGTTTCCTGGTTTCTTCTGTTCTGACTGTCTGGTTCTGTTTTCTGTCTTGTGCTGTCTTGCAGCCTGTTCTGTTTTGTTCCCTGTTCGGCACTGTTTCGGTCTGTCTTCTGTTTTGAGCTGCTCTGCTGGTCCTGCGGAGCAGCACTGAATAAACATTAACTCCTCGTCGACGTATGTGGGCTCTTGTTCTACATCGTTCTGCTGTTGGCCTCTGTAGCAAGGACTGTCCTGTGGATCCTGTGTTCCTGGCTGACTTAGGGTCGTCGCTGACGGCGGGCTCGCGGAGGTTGACGGCCAGTATATAGCGGCGGTTCTTTCTCTTTCGAGAGACTCGAACGCGCAGGCTACATCTAAGAGGTGCGCTACCGATGTGACTTTATGCAGGTGGAGGTGGATGCGGAACTCCGGCCGCATATTCCTCTTCACTCTCTCGAGTTCCTGGCTGGGTGACATCGATCCGTCCCGTCGCATCAGGGTCTGTATTTCCGTTACGTATTCCCTGATCGACTCGTTGGGCCTCTGTTTCCTGGCTCTGATTTCTTCCTCCAGCGCCAATCGGTACTCGTACGGGAGAAACGCGCGCTTGAAACTTCTGTCGAACTGGTCCCAGTCCTGCCAGTCGTCCTTGTTGACCCTGTACCAGAGCAGCGTTTCCCCTTCTAGGAGCACTGGTAGCGCCTTCAGCAGGCCGCTTTTCGGGAAGCTGTACGTGTTCCGTAACTCTTCCAGGCGTTCGATGAAGAGAACTGCGTTGTCTCGCTTGTGGTCGAAGTGCAGTCCCCATTCGAGGGCCTGGTTGATTATTTCCACTTGCGGCGGCTGGTGGTGCCCCGTTGGTGCTGCTGCCGGTCCCCTTGCTGACTGGAGAGCCAGTTTTATTCGCGCTAACTCGGCTTCCAATTCAGCGATTCTGTTTTGTCCGTTTTTGCTGGTCATCTTGTGTCCTGGTTCTGATCCTGTTTGTTTCTGTTGCAGTTCTGTCGTGTGCTGTATTCTGTTACTGCTGTCTTGAATATTCGGCGTCAATCTTGTCACTCATCCCGCTAGATACTGTTACTGTTACTTCTTCTGTCTGATCCTGTGACTGTACTGTACTGGGTTCTGTTACTGAAGAGTTTTAAATTTTACGTTGGGCGCCAATCTTGTAACGGGATTTTCGGTTGGGTAGAGCTGATTCCCCAGGGATGAATAATTGCCCCCTTTTACCTGTGACAAGTCAATTATAATAATAAAAATCTTTATTTACAATAACTATATTTACATATATCTATCCCTATTAAATTAATACTGTCGAATCCTGACGGTGTGGGCCGGCTCTCGTTACGGCAGCCCCTCCGATTGGCGAAAGATATCGCCTCGGTGCACGCACCTCTGTCAATTGGTCGATTATACGGTCGATCCACCTCTGGTCCTGCTGGCTGCTGATTCAGTAGCTCTCCAACCACCGCACATCGTGTGTCGGATCTACTGCCGCTGCTGTCGCCGGAATACGCGTCGTGACGAGACTGTCGGACCGACAACTCATTACATAGCGATCTGACGTTTATGACGCCTGGCCCTCATTGCAGGCCTGGCGCCGTCTGAAAGGGTCCGCCCGGGACCTCACTACAGTCCCGTTTGTTACCCTGATGTGGTCGGCAGTCGACTGGAGCTCAATTCACTCCTATCGAACTCCCGCTACCGTGTTACAGACAGGTTCAACTCAGTTCATTGACCTGCCGTCACCGGCTGGGTGGATGTGACGGAGTGCACTCAATGCATGCCTCCTGCTGGGGGGTCTGGGGCCTCCTAGCTCAGTACACTAGAAGGGAGAGAGGTTCTCGAGTCAGTTCCTCGGAATCTTCTGCCTTGCTTGTTCGCTGGGTCTGCTTATATAGCCGGTGCTGGCGAGATAACCTGCTAATCACCGCTGTAAAAACTGAATCTTTCTGATAAAACCCCTCGATTAATTAAAATAAATAATAATTAACTACGAATGCCTCGGAATTCGTTACAATATCTAAAAACGGTTTACATGTCCTTATCTTAACTTTTGACATAGTATCCTACTATGTGGTTTAAATTTTAATACAGGGTGATGAAAAATCGGATAATTTTCATCACCCTGTATTAAAATTTACTCCACATATGTGGGATAAAACATGAAAAGTTAGGATAGGGACATGTAAACTGTTTTTAGATATCTTGAGCCGTTCTAGTTCTACACTGCTTTGAAGTTGAAAATTTTCGACCTTCACTTGTTTATAACTCATAAACCACTCAATCTAAATTCCAATGGTGAAAACCACCTGTATTAGATTTCTTCAGACATTTAAAAAATATAAAGTTTTACAGGGTGTTCTATTTAAAAACCCGAAGTTGATGTTACTTCCGGTTAAACAGGAAGTTGTGTTGATCGAACGTTTATCTCAACATATAGATGATGATAAACTACGCCACTTTGTTTCAAAAAGTTTTGTCATATCTTCAAAATTACCGGAGTTATCGCTTAGGGCGTTTTTTATAATTCACCCTGTATATAATGCAAGTAAATAAGAATGATAATAATTATTGTTATCATCATGATAGAAATATCATGTCACCTACCTGCTGGTTGCCGTTTAAAAGAAAGAATAACACCTCCGTTTTCTTATTTGCAAGTAAAATATTCCAGCAATTTAACCACAAGACCACGTACTAGGGAGTTCAATCGTTTCCCAGGCAAAGCAAGGAAATAGATTTTTAGGCATTCGAGCAATTATAATAAGTTACTCATAGTTTATCACAGGACACAGGTAATTCTGCTAATTTCGTATTAAAAACGTTTTAAATCACAATACAAACCTTTATTAGTATATTTACCGCTGACACTGACAGTACTGATAGTAGCGACGACAATCTTATCGTAATATCGTATCAATCTAAGCGTATCAAGACGCGAGTCGATACTTCCGTCTCACTCTCGCTCATCTTTTTAGAATTGCTGACGATTCAAACGTATTTCTGACAATACGTCCCATTTTAACTCGATTGACTATGCAATGCAATAGAAGGAGTAAGAAACATAACGAGATGATGTATCCTTAGTTATCACAACAGACAACTCTCAGTGTACAGACTTTATCAGTGGAAAAGTCACCTAAATGTCTGGAAGTCGTTACTGAAGCAACGACGAACAAATCCTTGCAATATGAGGAAAAGGAATAGTTAGGGGGATGGTGACAAAAATGCCTTGTATCTCCCAAATGGAAGAAAAGCAGGTTTTTTTATAGTTTTTATAGAGTCCTCTTTTCACAGTTCGTCTTGTCAAGTGGGTGTCTAGCACGAAGGCATCTAGGTAACGCCCCAATTGAGGGAAAATATTTTCTTCCAATTTGGTCCTTGCAAAGGACTCTTGCGGGGGCTATAAAAAAATGTCAGGGGAGTCAAATTCGTGACCGAGAATATAGAACTTTTTTTATATGCTCCATGTGTAGGCATTGACAAATAACAAATTTTGGCAATCAACGACTGCCAAGTAACTAGGAATAACTACCTAGGTACCTGTCAACACTCAAACATCACCAGGCAAATATACAATCGCAAGAAGGGGAGTCGACAGGGACATATAACAGTCATATGCCCGTATTCACAAACGATAATTTCCTAAATAATTACGTAATTATTTAAATGAGTGAGATGGAGATATGCAGTTTTTTTGCAATAGAATGAGATGGGGATAATTGATTACGTAATTATTTAGGAAATTATCGTTTGTGAATACGGGCGTAAGTATCACTCTACATAATTTATGTCAATAAAAGTAAAAATTTCAGGTTATAAGAGTATATTTTCATTAAAATTTTTAGCTTGTCTACTGGTTTTGGGTCTTAGCCCATCATCTAAATCTTATTCTAAAGCAACCATAAGTAAACAGCTATTTGTGATAGTAGTTGCAAGTGTTAAGAATGGACGAAAAATGCGAAACGAGGCCGAAGGCCGAATTTGACAATCGCCAAAGTGCCTAAACATCCTTTTTGCAGAGTGTGTCACACAAGATTTTAAATTAAATCGCCAAGAAACAACAATTTATGATCTAAATCGTCAAGGAATATAAATTTATGAACTTATTTTAGCACTTTTAGCACTTTTACCACTTTTAGCATAAGTGCGTGAAAGTATGATACTTTTAGGCACTTGTGCCGTGCCTAAAAAATGTAATTTCGAAATTAAAATGACAATTAAAATGGCAACTTTATGAAACGATTTAACAAAAAATCATTTTCATACGACATCGACTTGAAATGGAGACGGATATGTAAGTTTCATGAGGTTTAATAAAAAAGTTAAAAGCCTTTTAGGTCATGACAGTCAAGAAGATCATGTATTTAAGAGGAAATTTAAACGGTATGATTGTTTTTTCAAATTGTACATTTAGTAAAAGGCGATCACTACTTTTGAAGCGATTTTCCAATTTCACGAAGAACCTACCCCTGCTCTGTATAGTCTGTACACTGAGTGTTGTCTGTTGTGACAACTAAGGATAGGTACATCATCTCGTTATGTTTCTTACTCCTTCTATTGCATTGCATAGTCAATCGAGTTAAATTGGGACGTATTGTCAGAAATACGTTTGAATTGTCAGCAATTCTAAAAAGATGAGCGAGAGTGAGACGGAAGTACGACTCGTGTCTTGATACGCTTAGATTGATACGATAAGATTGTCGTCCAGCTCATCGGCTACTATCAGTTAACAGTGACAGCGCTAAATATACTAATGAGGTTTGTGCTTTGAAACGTTTTCAATACGAAATTAGCAGAACTACCTGTGATATTGTATGATGTGATAAACTACGAGTAACTTATTAATTGCGTGAATGCCTAAAAATCTATTGCCTTGTTTTTCTAACGTTTGAAAAAACGGACTGGGTATACCTATATTCTCGCAACGAACTACAAAAAATGACACCAAATGCCTGGGAAACGATTGCACTCCCTAGGACGTGGTCTTGTATGGTTAAATTGTTAGGATATTTTACTGCAGAAAAAGAAGACGGAGGTGTTATGCTTTCTTTTAAACGCCAACCAGCAGGTAGGTGACATGTTATTTCTAATAATAATTATAACAATTCACACGCCACTGACACGAACTGCGATACCACATCTGCTGGTTCGACTTAGAAATAATAAGAAAATATAAGAAAATTTAGCCAGAATCAGTGTGGCATGACAACGGACAACACTCAGTGGACAAAGCATACCTAATTTATTTCTGATATAAGAAGAGCGTGTTTCAAAAATGATTTTCGAGATTTAAATGCAACAGGAGGATTTTGAAGGTCTTACTATATCACAAATTCCGGTTAATACTTTTTTCTCAAATTTTTAAGACTTTTGTTGTTTACATTAATATGATATCAAACAGCTCTATTTGTATCACATCCAGATTATTTCCAGGATAGTCAGTCGACAAAAAACTTCATACACCTACGCCATTTCTTGTTATAAGTTTTTAAATCATGCCTCCAACAATAAGTGAGCGAGTAAACTTTTAACAAAGCAACACCTTTTATAAATGTGAGCAAAATATAGGGGTGAATATCGACGTTTCAAACGATAATAATAGACTATTCAGGCATTCACGTCAGGTCACGAGACTGGAAAATTATATGAAATTTGTCTGATCCTTGACCGGAGCATGTGGCAAGTATACCCAACGCGTCTCCCTGAGAATTGGAAAAACTTTATAGGAGATTTACCCGGAAAGCTAAGCTATTACAGGGACAATTAACGACAGTTGCTCCGGGAAAACAATGACCTCGTAAAGTCTTATCACGTTTTCAAAGTGTAGCTGCTGGAGCTCGTAATTAACTTGCAATAATTATAGAAGTTGTAAGTCATTGTCAGACATGATTTAGCATTGACGGGGTTATCTATCTAATGAAAATTTTCTTGTTTCCATTTAACAAATGCACGTTTTCTGTAAATATTCTGCATAACTACCTTAAAAATGATGGTAGAATTCGATTCAGCGACAAAAAATTTTTCCTGAAAGATTTTCCTGAAATAGTTTTTACAATCAATCATAGATGGTCGAGATAATCGCGATAGGTAATCGAGAAAAATTTGATTTTATTAATTTTTTCCAATATTACGAAAATTAAGCATTGCGCGGAAAAATATGTTATTCAAAAGTGGTTTTGTTTGATGAGGGACTTCGTTTAAACACAAAAACCACCCTATACTCAACATCCCTTACGAAGGAGAGTTATTCCTCAAAGACTTGCATTTCTTAAGTTTCCAATCATGTATCCTGTCATATAAAGTTCTCTGTCTAAGTTTGGCTGGGCCATGAAACATTAATTACTTTCAAAAGTTAATAAACCGAAAGGGGATAAAATAGATTACATACTCAGTAGGGTTGCCGATATACCTTTCAGTTCTTCTGCAGTTCAGTAAATGAGTGTAAGAAAATGGTACTGAGCATCAAATCATCTTCTAGTCAGCTATTGGCTCCAGTCCTTGCCAAGTCCGGGATATTCTATCGGTTCAAGTCATGTGTCATGACATCGAATTTCTTGTCGCCGTGTATTACCAATTGATATGTTACGGTAAGCCCTTTACGCCGGTCATCATCGCACCAATTGCTAGACTCAGTCACAGTTGTTGCTTGGTAATATGAGATGTTATTGTGTATCATCATGAATCCTAAGTTTTATAATTATCCCACTAAAAGTTGCATGGTCAGGAAAACGCAGCACTTTAAAAGAAGCAAATCAAATATTGGGGCGTACTATCTATAAAATACCTATATCTATAAAAGCAGGAACTTCTTCACTTTAGAATTACTTAACTTAATAACAGGAACTTCATAATAAAGCAGCATAATTTCAATAGGTCCGTGTTAAGTAAGGCAATAATAATTTAGTCCTGCGAATAAAATATAAAGCGCCAAGTCTGTTTGTGGTTTAGTGACATCTTTTGATTTATTATTTTTTTATAAGATATGGTTATCTCAGTTTTTTTTCAGCAAGATCCCGTTTGACAAGGTCCGGTAAGGTCAAGAATTCACTTTTTGCAAGTTCTCGTCAGTCCGGAAATTTCAGCTTTTTTATTTGCTTGTAAAATCGGACCTTGCAAATAAATCGAGCTGAATGGAGTTTGCAATAACCGATCTTTCGAGCTGACTATACTTTGCGAAACCTGAATTTAAGAGCTGACCCGACTTTGCAAAAGTCGAATTTTCGAGATGATAGGACTTTGTCTAAACGGACAAAAAAAACAACGAGCTGACGGGGGTTTGCAAAAATAGAATTTTAGAGCTGACCCAACTTTGAAAAAGTTGAATTTTCGAGCTGACCGGACTTTGTCTAAACGGACATTGCAAAAAATCGAGCTGACGGGGCTTTGAAAAAATTAAATTTTCTAGCTAATCCAACTATTAAAAAGTAGAATTTTTGAACTGACCGGACTTTGTCCAATTGAACATTACAAAAAAATCGAGATGACGAGGTTTTGCAAAAATCGAATTTTAGAGATGACCGGACTTTACCTAAACGGACATTGCAAAAAAAAATTGAGCTGCTGAGGCTTTGCAAAAATCGAACTTTCTAGAATTTTCAATTTTGAAAAAGTCGAATCCTTGAGCTGACCGGATTTTGTCTAAACGGACATTACAAAAAAATCGAGCTGACGGGGATTTGCAAAAATCGAGTTTTCTAGCTGACCACCTTGCAAAAATCGCATTTTCGAGCTGACCCGACTTTGCAAAATTCGAATTTTCGAGCTGACCAGGCCTTGTCCTGTGTAGAGTCTACGCTTCACTAACTCCAGGCATCAAGATCAGGCAAAATTTACAATTCTTGCCAACGTAAACGTTCCTACTAAACTGTTATTAAATCAATGTTTTATCAGCGAGCAAATAAAGGCAAGCGTATAAACAAATGTAGCTAAGTCTAACTGGGAATTCAACATCTGCCCACCGAATTCTGAGTTAATTTCGATCCTTTTAGTCAGCAGTAGGTACTTTGCAAACAATCTTAAGTAAGCAAATATAGGAAAACGTACGATAGCGTATTTACCTACATCAAATCCCATCATAAAATGAGAAGACAAAAAATATCATCTCGTACTGTAACATTAGTTAGCTTAGCGCACAGTTTGTTCGAGTTATCGTCATTGGTTTGTTCAGGGTGGAATAACACCCTCTCTTTTAATCCACACTTCATAGAAAAGCTGATGACACACTGAAAAAATACTAAGTCGATTTTTTTCTATTTGGGAATCTGCATAATAAAACGTTCCATACGATCTCATTGATCTATAGCGGTTTGAAATGGTATTTCTCCGACTGCCACAGCTCTGTAGCTCATGCAGAACACGATCCATTCGGAATGTTCGATAGGAATGGAATGTGTTGTGGTGCCGTTCGAATGTTAAATTATTGGCGGTGTCGCATATCTTGAAATACGCGGGTCCAGTGGCATTTGAGCCGCAGAAAAATATACAGGTCGATTCCATCTTCTACAAGAATTTCATAGGGCGGCCTCGGATATAAGATATGTGATAAATAACTTGGTTTATGGTGTAATAAGCAAGGAAATTTACGACTCACGTAGGTAAGCAGTGACGCAATAAAGCCTTAGATCATTAGGAAATGTATTATTTCAGAGAATCCTTCCATTTTTTACCAAGGATTCGAACATTGAAGTATATCTAAATCATCATCGCGCTAAAATTCTTATTCCAATATCTATATAGACATTTATTTCCATGATTTCTGCAATCTGCTATGTAATGGAGAGGAAGCGGAACATATTTTATTGTCAGACCAGCGACCCCAAAACTTTCAAGAACTTGTACGTAGTCCCACATCAGAGTTTATATGCCGTAATTGAACCAGTTCCGGATTTCTATGGATGAATACATTTTGCCCCTAGAAGAAAGGGGGTGGGAGCCGGCAATCAATAAATTGTTTTTTTTTCAAAGCAACCCGGCAGCAGTTGCAGAGGTACAACGACCAAAATGTCTAATATACATAATAAAATAAAAAGAGACAAAACTCCCCATATTTTTTGAATAACCAGTTTTTTCCCCTAATAATAATATATAGTTGAACACCTAATTTTTGTGATTTTATGTAATGTTTTTCGCCTTTCATCGCAAACTTATTTTTTTAATTTCGAAAAAAAAACTCATACCATCACCATCATGAGGTAGAGTTCCTCATGATCATTAGGCCCATATCCAGAGCTTGAATTTTAGACCTGGAATTGACACTTGAGCTATGCGATTGTATTCTTAAATTTTTTCAAAATCCTAAAATTTGATGGGCTCATTATAATCTGCGTTCGTATATCATCATCATGGGTACACACTCTGTCGTAAATTTTCCTCATTTTCGTCCTCGCTATCAGTGCGAACCTCCAGCACATTCTGCGAAGATCCGACTGATCACCGCAGAGCCACACGAGTGTAGTAGTACATCCTAACATTTGTACTTTTCTTCCTCCATGGGAATGTATAGTAGAAATCATCATCAAATCAACAAAAATCATTCATTGTCACACCTCCAATAACACAGTGAGCACTGAATAATGTCTAAATTGGGCCACCCAAAAAAGGTGTCTCAGTGAACTCTTTCTTTTGCCGTGAAATAATTGCTAATTTTTATATACTTAGAATAAGTTAAAATTGTTTCTTTCAGGAGTGACGGGAGGGTGGGTCGCTCATACCATACTCATTTTGTATAAATATTCTGTCGCCTCATTAAAACTTTGTACAATATAAACTAGTTACAAATATGTTTGTCTAAAATCTGACCACTAATTAATATTTTGATACGTTTTTGATTAAGTACTTGTTCAGCACAGGCAAAATTACATGGCAAGGGGATCATTAAAAACATCATTTTATTCATCGCAGTCCCCGTCTGAGTACAATGTTCATCTTTCCGTCGCCATAACTGCCGTTACTTTCTGTTCTGTAACTTTTTTTTAAATGTTTGTAACTTTCCGCTATCAAGAGTTTTGGCCGCCTGTTGTAGCAGTCTTCTGCGAAGTTATTTTGAGAACAAATTTTTTTTTACTTTTCACTAAAAATTGCAGCTCGAGCAGTCCTCCCAAGGCCGAAAAGTTTTTTTTCAAGGCTATCATTCAAACAACTTATTAAAAAAATATTTTTACCGTACCTTTGTTTTGTAAGAGTAAGGTCTTGTTTGGCTGTTGCTGATTACTTACATCTGAAAAGAGTATTGAATACTTTTTTTTGAAACAAAATTGATGAACTTTCTTAAAAGCTTTAAGATGACAGCAATTATTAGCCCGCTTGAAAGTATACTGTAACGGGATTTTCGGTACGGTAGAGATGATTACCCAGGGATGGATAGTTGCCCCCTTTTACCCGTGACAAGTCAATTAGAATAATAAAAATCTTTATTTACAATTACGATAGTTACACATATCTGTACCTATTAAATTAATATTGGTGAATCCTGAACAATGTGGGCCGGCTCTCGTCCCCTGCAGGCCGCCTGATTGGCGGGAGATATCTGCGTCGGTACACGCACCTCTGTTAATTGGTCGGTCGGACGGACGATTCACCTCCGGCTCCGCTGCGTCAGTAGCTCCCTTACCACTGCACGCTGCGTGTCGCATCTGCTGCGGCCTCCGGAATGCGCGACGTGACGGGATTGCCGGATCGACAACTCATTACATTGCGATCCGACGTCTGGTTTACCTGGCCCTCAATACAGGCCAGGCGTCGTCTGAAAGGATCCGCCGGGACTTCACTACAGCCCCGGTTGATTCCCTGTATTGACCGGCAGTCGATAAGAGCTCAGTTCACTCTCATCGATCTCCCGCGTCCAGTTACAGCTAGGCTCGACTCATTTCATCGACCTGCTGTATCCGGCTGGGTACTGGACGGAGTGCACTCAATACATGCCTCCTTAAGACCTCCTAGCTCAGTTCACAGGGAGGGAGAGTGGTTCTCGAGTCAGTTCCTCGGATCCATCTACCTGCTTCTCCGTTGGGTCTGCTTATATAGCCGGTGCCGGCGAGATAACTTGCTAATCACCGCTGTAAAAACTGTATCCTTCTGATAAACCCCTCGATTAATTAAAATAAATAATAATAATCAACGAATGCCTTGGAATTCGTTACAATACTGAAGAATGTTTTGCATTAGATAAAAATTCAAATTTACAAAAGAAATATATCTTACAATCGTTAATCATTCTTCAAAAGAAATTTTATAATAATTGATAAGTGACCGCCATGCCAACGACTCTTATATGTATAAGAAAAAACTCTGTACATTTTAAAGTCTTAAGGGTTCTTAAGGGTTTTTAAATACTAAATACGACTTCTTTACCAGACAAAGAATATTTCACCAGCGCCAGTGACTCTCTCTAATATAATTTCTTAAGAAGTTTACGTTGCCGATTCTGATGAGAAAAATCAATGGACCTTATTCTAAACAAACAAGAACTTGAATCGAGAATCTGGGGCGCACAGAGTCAGGAATTTTAGCCGAACTTATAATAATTTCAAGACTCGCGATTTAAATCAGTGATCCGCCTGGCAAGGATAATTTATTATTATTGTTTTATTGTTTATTATACTTGCCTTAGTCATTTATTTATTTTGATAAGAAGAGTAGGTATTGTTGACTACAAATAATATTATCTGATGAGTATAGGTACGTACTACGTACTACGTATATTCGAACCGTCGCTGTTAAGTTCACGAGATGGGAATTTTTATCTTCTGAATATATGGAGAGTACTATATGCTTTCAGCGCGGCATGCGGCATATTACAATGCTCTGGGAAAAGCATTCTTACATATTGCCAGTCTTCTTCAATATTTGCGATCTGCCAGTGAAGCGTAAAATATCCTATTACAAACAGATGACCTATTTCCAGATGAAAAAGATCACTATTGAAAATTGTCGATCGTTCTACTTTTAAATTGACTAACTGAATGCAGGAACGCCATTTTGGAGATTCCATTATTCCAATTATTATTGTAAGTGCTAGGCTTCGAGGATGGATACTATTATTGTTTAATTTTTTTTAATTCGCATAATGTTAAGAATGTGATTGTTTCCCTGGTAAATACCTACTTATTGATTTTTTTTTTTCAAATTCATGTAAATATCTTACAGTCAGTCCCAAAATGAATAGTCAGAAAAAACAGTCATGGTTCTTTGAGTTATCAGAAATTATATCATAAAAACAGAAATTTTGATAATTATTATTTCTCTTTAAATGGATGGATCATTAAACACCCGGTTGATATTTCTGAAGCAAAAAAAAAAGAAATTGTAGTGAAAAGAAAGTACCTATGAAGTCATCTTCTGAGGAGTGGTGGCAGGAAATTGTTCCCCATACCAAAAATTCATTTTTTCAGATCCTAGCCTAACTCGACTATACAGACTCAATGAATAAAAAATGTCAAAAGGAATGAAGTGTCCCTTACAGATGCCCTAAGGCCCAGTATCGACAAGAGGCAGATTATTTTAAGCTTTGTGCTCAAACGCCAAAGCTAAAGGTATTTCTAACGCATATTTAATGTTTGAATAACAATTGACCAGTAACGGAGCTCTGACAGTTCGATCATCGGGATATCAAACGATTTCATTATTTGTATTTTTTACAAGGGGGCTTAATAAATGAAAAAACCCGACACACCGTGTGACAATTTTCAAAGCTTATAAGGGAATAACATGGGAAATCACCTAATTGCAGTTTGGCGCTCACCAAGTTTGCGTTTCGTTATTTTCCAAAAAAAAACTTTGCGTTTCGTTATTTGTACGCAAACTATAAGATTTCTCACGTTTGTAAAAATGTGCGGGGAAGTGACACAAGGCATTGGCAAAGTTAACTACCGTACAGTTTTGCAGTTACGACAGTGACGTTGACGTATAAAAAGTAGCGATTAATAGTCCTAACCACAGAGTAAGCACTATGTAAGATTTACAAAATAGACAACATTCGATGACAACAATAGTAATGGGTAAAACAGCTGCTACTGAAACAGTATTTACTTTTACTATGAAACCACATAATATACATTATTATGCTTACTAGTACATATAGTTTAACCTAACGGGGCAGGTATAAAATTCTAAATTACCTAAGTCAAATTTTTCACCGATAAAATAACACTCTATCGCGCAACTCTATTATTATACATATAACACATATCTGTCAATTTTCACGCACTCGCAATCAGCTGGAACAGTCGATTATTATATTACTCGATCTGTCGATCATGGCATGTTTATTGTTTATATGTACCGGGTGGGCAGATAAGAATGCAAAGTGCTGTATCTCGGGAAATATTGATCCTACAGTTTCAAAATGAAAATTTTCCAGACATAAGTGACTATGCGAAATGCAATGAAAATATTTTCAAGATGGTCGCACTTCCGGAAATACCGGAAGTTGACACCTACTTCGTTATTTTAACGGGGACCCCCTTTATATTATTGTATTTTTAAATTGCCTGGCAAAATCGAATACAGGTGGTTTTCACAATTGGAATTTTGGTTGAGTAGTTTATGAGTTATAAACAAGTGAAAATCGCAATTTTCAATTTTCAAAGCATCTCACATTGAAAACGGCTCAAGATATTTAAAAACGGCTTACATGTCCCTATCTTAACTTTTTACAAGGTATCCTACCATGTGGTTTAAATTTTTATACAGAGTGACGAAAATTAACAGATTTTTCATCACCCTGTAGAAAAATCTAAACTATATAATAGAATACCTTGTAAAAAGTTAAGATAGGGACATGTAAGCCGTTTTTAAATATCTAGAGGTTTTCAATGTGAGATGCTTTGAAAATTGAAAATTGCGATTTTCACTTGTTTATAACTCATAAACTGCTCAACCTAAATTCCAATTGTGAAAACCACCTGTATTCGATTTTGCCAGGCAATTTAAAAATACAATAATATAAAGGGTGTCCCCGTTAAAATAACGAAGTAGGTGTCAACTTCCGGTATTTCCGGAAGTGCGACCATCTTGAAAATATTTTCATTGCATTTCGCATAGTCACTTATGTCTGGAAAATTTTCATTTTGAAACTGTAGGATCAATATTTCCCGAGATACAGCACTTTGCATTCTTATCTGCCCACCCGGTACATAGGATTATAAGTAATAATAATACATATAATACATAATAATGAAAATTGTTATTAAGTTTAATTGAATAAAAAATTGTCTAGTTATGCTCATAGGAAAAGTATATGAAGAGGTACTCGTGTGAGATTGGGTACTCGATTTCGCCTCGTTACGCAACATTTTTACACCCGTGAGAAATATGCTACTTTGTGCACTTGTTTCACAATATACTATTATTTCATCCAATGATCCATAATATTATAACTACCTACAATCGGATTTCTTGTGTGCATGGTAAACAATGTAATTCCAAATGGGATTGTCGTATGATTAGGATTATAATTACTTACAAACATTAACGCTGAAAATATCATTTAAGTACGATACACAAGTTTCCCTTTCTGAACGCATTAATTATTTGCCAACATCCTATTTTCTCCTAAAATAAATGTCTTCACTAACCAACCAGAAATGAAAAATACCTTTCCCTTTGCACCCTTTCATTATAAGTACTAAAAAAGTAATAAATTCTAATTAAAAGCAGTGTGGTATTAATTAAAAGCGTAGAGTCCCAGAATCCAACAATTAATTTTTAATTTAATTGCATAGAAGCGTTCTAGTATACCTGCCTACTAGAGTGGTATAGGTATATCAAAAGACAAAAAGGATTGAGTGTAATCATTTAAATAAACATTTCAACAAACCACACGCGCTTGCTCGTTCTGGTAATTAATTAATGAATTAATGAATTAATGTATTAAATACTTTTTACATCGCATCTGTACAATCTTTTAGAGTTAAAATTATATTATAAATCTTTTGGAGTGTTATACGGTGGTTTCGTTTCAAAACTTGCCACTCCCCCGAATTTATTGAAGCGTGATTTGAAGATGAAAAACCCGAAACAAGTCAATTTTATAATTTGATTTACTTTCAATTAATGTAAAAAAAATATACAAAGTGTTCATTGGCTCAGTAATGACGACATTGTCTATTATTTTTAAATAGATCAGCCTGTATATTTTTGTATTTTCAGATTGTCTGAGAAAATTTTTCAAAATTTTCATAACTTAAGTTTTTACAAGTAATTTTGAAAGATGTCCCTATTTTAACTTTTCATGTGTAACGTGTTACAGTGTACTTGAAAAATTATAAGACAGGGACATGTAAACCGTTTTTCGATATTTAGAGCCGTTTCCGATGTAGGTACACTGCTTTGAAAATTGCACTTTTCATTTCTTTATAACTATTTTTTTTATTGAAAAAGCATAAGCACTGTAGGGAAATCTCTATGAGGCTCTGTTAAAAGTTATCTTCAGAACGAACAGTCGTACTTTAAACCAATTTCAGTTCTAAAATCACCAAATGCGGCTTGAATCCCATAAAAAAAAGAATTTCCATAGAAGTTTTTTTGCCGTTTGGTTTTTAGGTACCTTTCATAAATAATGATCCATCGATCGCGGCATGCTCTGCGAAGAGTTTTCAATTATTCAACGTACTGACATGTTGCATAATTCAGCAACTCAGCCGCCTCAAGATGAGCGTGTACTTTAACAGTTTCAGTTTTTGACTGTCAACTCTACTGTTATTCTATATAACGGAACATTTACCTCTTTCAAAGTCTTCTTTTCATAAGCTTTTCAAAAAATATCACAAATCAGTTATGAAAAGTTGACTTTCAAAAACTTTCCCAGACCCAGGCAATGTCAGTATTCACCAACTTGCAAACTTTACTTCAATAATTATAATTGATTTTTGATAATATAGCATCTTCTCTTCTCCCAAGTTGAAATTTAACTTTCACACACTTGATTTACCACATCGAAACTTGGAATTTAACTAGCCCTTATTTCCAAACAAGAATTAGTTGCATCCATCTATCGATCTGATGGCATCCCGCCAAGTTTTTCCTGGGTCATCTGTGCTGCCTCACATAGCTCCTTTCGTATCAGTGATTTTGCCTGCTCTATCTCAACTGTTTTGAGGGTCTTGTTCCAGGTATCTGCGCAAAAAATCATTCATAACCTAAATATAGGTACTGTTCGCCTACCTAATTGGCAGTTTCACATATATGTACAACTAAATTCGCTGAATCATTAGGACTCTTCCATCACGATTGCAACATGGATACCCCCGATCATGATGCGAACGTCTGTAGTTATCCGGGTTGAAATGCCGTAATCAAATCAGTGATAACAATTAATTTTAATTCTACCATAACCCTAATACTTCTGATTTTACGATAAAAAATACTATAATAAATATATTATTCAAAATTTTACTATTTATTATAATTATCCTGTAATTTAAATTATTACTTCCAGAAATGAATCACAATAATTGTGACAATTATTATGCTCGGTTTTATAAACCAAAAAACACGATTATAATGATAATATTATGCAGTTAGTACTATAGCCGGTACTACTACTGGAGTGTTATCTTTAACACGGTATTATCTTGCTTTATAAAGCTGGGCGTTAAACTGCTATTCGACTTGCGAAAAAAAACATCGTTAAACTGGGAATGTTCAGTATGCACCAGCTCACGGAATGTGACGACTGCTTTTGGCACTTTTTATTTTTTAGCGAATTGCAATTTAGTCACCGATATCTATCGATCGTAATCACAGTCTCTGACTCGTCTGAGGAAATATCGCTGACTGAAATTATTAAAGTTTGATAAATATCACCCATCACTAAATTTCAGTGTAATAATTATTAGGCTTTGGTCGCCACGAGCAATCGCCTTGTCAAGAAACTCTCAGTTTAGGAAAGGCTGAACTACATTAAAATGTGATACCCTCCCAATTTACAATTCTAGCAAATTTTTCTAACAAAAATTTATTTGATTGTGGTGTTAATTTATTACCGCGATAAACGCATTAGTTGTTCCACATTTTGGTAAAATTTTGGTGAATTTTTGTAAATTTCATTAAAATTTTGGTTAAACTACTTGCCAAACGTTTCTTTAGGCAACAATTTTTCTGCACTGAATTTTGAAAAATTTTAATATGAACTTGTTACAAAATCTTTTTATGTTACAAAAACTTATTTGGGTTGTCATGACAATAGAAGGGGGAAAACTAAGAGTTTCGTACCCCTAAGATTTCAAATTCGTTTACTTACATACATTAGGGTGAGGCGCGAGAACCTTAGGGCATTTTTATATGGAGAAGTCCTGGGAGTAGAAGTCTAAAAATTTGTGCGTGTATAACTTCGATTTTGACGAGCTGAACTAAAATATTCACAATCCCACACCACTTCCGGTTATACCGGAAGTTGCCATATTTTTCTTTTTTTAAATGGTACACCCTGTATATTATTACATTTTCAGATTGCATGAAAAAAAGTAATACAAATGATGTTTACAGTTCAAATTTGTAACGACCAATTTATGAGTTATAAACAAATGAAAATTGAAATTTTACATTTTCAAAGAAGCTTAGCTTGAAAACGGGTCAAGATATCGGAAAACGGCTTACATGTCCCTATCCTAGCTTTTTGTATACTACGCTAGAGTACCTGCAAAAAAAATATTTTTATTAATTTTTTTTTGAAAATCGCTGATTTTTCATCACTTTGTATACAAATTTCATCAGCTCCATAGGATACTACGTGAAAAGTTAAGATAGGGACATGTAAGCCGTTTTCCGATATCTTGACCCGTTTTCGGCCTAAGCTGCTTTGAAAATAGAAAATTGCGATTTTCATTTGTTTATAACTCATAAACCACTCTATACAATTTTGAACTGTAAACCCCATTTTCATTGCATTTTTTCAGACAATCTGAAAATATAATAATATACAGGTGTCCCATTTAAAATAAGAAAGTTGATGGCAACTTCCGGTATAACCGGAAATGGTGAGGGGTTGTGAATATTTTAGTTCAGCTCGGCAAAACCGAAATCATACACGTACAAATTTTTAGACTTCTACTCCCAGGACTTCTCCATATAAAAATGTTCTAAGGTTCTCGCGCCTCACCCTGTATTTTTCCCGAAACAGTTACTGCGAATGGTTCAGTTGGTTCCCAAAGTAGTCTTTTTTCAGCTTTTAATGGCCCAAATAATAGGTCTTCTAGAATATTTTGTTACTAGTTTTTCTGAAATTACAGAATATGGTGCATTATCGTTACATTTTATATTTAACATTAATCTGCTCAAATCGCTAATCAATTTATTTTTTAGCCAATTCAAAAATGTATCCTCATTCATAGTTTTTTGATACGTCTCACCATTATTTCTACTGGAAACACGCAACCCAAAATAATCGGACTAAAAATTTTTACTTGACAACAAAAACATATTTATTAAAACCACAGAATAGAATAAATCAGAAGCTAAACTCGCCGGCGGCGCCTTTGATCTTTTAGAGACAAGCCACACCTCTAGCGGCCATTGCTTCAGAGTAGAAACGCAGGCCCGCTACAGAATAGGTACAATTCTATTCTGTGGGCTCCCATTCAAAACTAATGAAAGCTCATCTCAAATCATGGCGGATCTCTATGCGCCGAGTAGAGGCGCGAACTCGGTATTTTTATTGAAGTTTATATTCTGATTGTACCTATTCTGTTTTAAAACTATGAAAACTGTTACACTATGATAAACTAGGAAGAATGGCTGGATCGCCATTCATGAAAAGTTAAAATAGGGACATGTAAGCCGTTTTTCTCTATCTTCAGCCGTTTTCGTTGTACAGGGCCATGAACTTGAAAAATGACGATTTTCACTTGTTTATAACTACAAAACTTCTGAATTTAAACACCAACTGTAAAAGCCAATCTCATTTTCTCTTCTCAGACAATCTAAAAATGCAGTAACATAGCAGCATGCCATTTAAAAAAACATAACTTTGATATGTTTCATGCTTTTCGGACACCCTGTACATTATGAATATAATTTTAAAACGTACCTCTGCCGGGTGTCTATCCACTCCAAAAATCCAGAGACACGGCCATAATCTTCCGTTTCGTATACCGTGGCCCACCCTGTATATCAGATGTCGAGATCTAAGTTGTTGATAATTTATTTTTTAACAAGAATAATAACAATAACAATATTTGAATGGCTAAGTGCAGAAAGGGAAGTACTAACATTTTAACGAAAAATGAGTTACACATGCTTTCATATAGTTTCGACCTAGCCCGATCGTTTGGCGCAGAAAAGAAAGTCATGCGATGCGATTTAGTTGTTCTTATAGGCTACGCAGAAAATCCCGTTTGATGCAGAAAGGGAAGTACTACAACAAAACTTTCCTTTCTGCTCTTAATAGTTTTAAATTTGCGAGATTTTAAAATCATAATGGCACAGATAAGGTAACGCACAGAAGTGAAACTCGCTCTTCTTCATAATAATTATTTATTTACATGGCACATTTAATTAATAAAAAAAATTCGTCGACAAAAAGAAGTCACTAATATTGTTTCGTCTATTGCTTATAGTCAGCTGTTTCAGCTTGCCCCCTGAAACCAATATGGCAGCCAACTGTCACTGGGACAGACTAGCTAGGAATGACCCAGTATGACTTCTGTGTGTTTATTATTCTGTGATAATGTTAGTGTATCGCGGTTAGAATGGATCAGTATAAGTTGCGCGGACAAACAAAATTTTAAAATTTCAAGTTTTATGCAGCTAACTTACGATGCTGCAAATCCAGAAACGGTGGTTGCTTCTGACTTTATTGATGGGTTTATTCAACGCACATTTCGTCTTAAGAAAACGAATTCGGTAACAATTTCACCAACCAAAGCTTACGAAGATATCCATTAATATTAAAAAAATTCAAGACATTAGAAAGGTTACCCAGTACATACCGGAAGAGTATCAGTACTTTTACACTGAAATATTAAACTGGTCGACAACGGACACTCAAGATGAAACGTGTGTTGATACGTAAAAATGTAAAAATAGATATAGTAGGATTAACTTTAAAAAGTCAGATGTGACGTCTTACTAACCGTCCGAATTAATATTTTTAATTTCACCAGAAAATGTCAAACAGTTAATTGTCAAGTTGTGAACGAGCGTAATTATTGAAGGAATCATTCAAACAATTAATTGAAACGCTTACGTCAGTTTGAGAGCCACTGACAACTACATAAAATTTATTCACGTAATGACATTCTATCCTCTGTGTTGTGCATTTAATTCTCATTCAAAACCAATGTTGACGTATAATTATTTATGCGGGATGGAGTGTTTAGACAAACTGGACGGTTACTATAAAAACACGTACATGAAACAAAATAAATCGAACTATCAAAAGGATGTGTATTCTTAATCGATACGTATGACTTTTTAGACTTTATTGGACTATAGGTACCTTCTTTTTTAATGCCTAAAGAATGTTGTAGTTCGTTTTCATAAAGTTTTCTTTAATTCAAAGCATATTTTTTTTAACTAAAAGGTAACAAAAAAAATGTTAAGTGCTGTAAGGAAAGTACTTCATCTTGTTTAAACCGGTTTAGTTTATAATCTAATGGGAATTATGTGTATGTTTTCTTCAAGTTACGTGTCAAAAATGCATATGCAACAAAGGTTATTGAAAACTTACGTTTTAATTGCAGATTAAGAGCAGTACCCAGTTTATATTGATTTTCTCAGAACTAATATTTTGAAGTACTTCCCTTTCTGCACTTAGCCGTTCATTTATTTCAACACAAAGGATACTAAAGTTGAAAGACGTCAGCAATGCAATAAAATAATTAAGTAACTTCAGTGACATTGTCGGCTCTGAACAGGACATTCGTATCATTAACGTAATTAAAGTTTAAATGCATCCCCTGGGGATCCCAATGGCATATCATTCAAGTAAACAATAAATTAGAGCGGTCCCAATATACTTCTCTGAGGGACGCCAACTTTCTGTTCGATGGATCGTTATAACCGTTTCCGACCATTTACCTCCACCTTGAATATATTTTTCCTATTAGTTAGGTAGCTTTTTAACCACATTATGGTAGTTCCGTGGACTGTATTTTCCGTATCTTTCCAGTTTGTCAAGTAAGATCTCGTGATCAACACAATCAAAAGCTCTGGAAAGAGCAAAGAAAAGATGCGTGGTAATTTCCACTCCTCCAGAGCCTCTGTGCAACTCTCTGCACGAATTAAAAACATAAAGTAGGTAGCATTTTTATGCTTTATGAATCTATGAGAGAACCTGGGAGAGGGAAAGCCATGGAAGAACTGAAGCCGTGAATATCTAGCTAAAAGTTGTCAGCAGCAGGTTTATTGGATGACAGTTTCCCCCGTCAGTGGTATTATCCTTTTTATGTACAAAATAGTGGTCGTTATCAGTAGCTGTATTGCTACCTGATCATGTCCACTTGATAAGACATTCCCTAACCTCCCAACAATGCCTTTAGTCTCAGCCTCAGTTTCAGGGCTGAGAAATATTGAACGATCACACTTAATCAAGTCACTCCGGGAACGAACATCATGCTGACAATCATGGGTGTTCTTGTTTTCAGGCCATTTGGAAAAGTATTCACCAAAATCCTCAGGGGTTTTATAATTTTAACTAAACCCCAAACTGCCTTGCTCTTATTGTCTGAATAGGTATTTTTTACGATAAATTTGTCGGCGAATAACCTGAATCTCATTATTATTGTATCTCACTCTCAATGCTTCGTAAACTCTCTTTTATATGTGGGATTATATTATTTGGTAACTAAGAAAGTTTTATCTAATAGATCACTAGTAGGAGAAATAAAACCCGAGGATTTCTATACACTGAAAAACATGCACCAGTACGTCTACTAACGAATCGCTCCGGGAAACTGTTATTAAAATTGGATATGAAAACTTTAGTAAAGCAGTAAGCAGTTCCAATGTCTGTCTACGTCAAACTTCGGGATCTGTAACAAGCAGTCCCAAGTCTCATTGCAAAGGTTGTAGCGTACACTTTGTCTTTTATTAGGTTATCCTCCAATATCAATTGATTCCTGTAAATTTTCCTTTTTATGATTAAGATATGGATTAACGTTAAGGGTGTAACGTCGTTGTGTTGATAAATTCCCTTGTTTGATAAATTGTGATGTGGCAAAGAGATAGTAGGTGTGTCGATCCAGTTCTTTATTGTTCGATAGCGTTTATGTTATTATTTCTCTTAGCAGAAGCCGTATTGAGTCGCAGAGGCGACATCAAAACGGCGGAAAGAAGGCCTATATCTGGAAATAGCGGCCTTGGTGAGTACAAATAACCCGATTAAGGCTTATTAATCGGTAAAGAATTATCTCCCGTAGGTTTCTTGAAGTTCTAATTGAGTTTTTGTATTATAGGGTTTTTAGTTCTTCCCATTAGTTTTTGGTTTTCCTTTTGGTTTTTACCTTGTCCGTGAGTCTTTTCACTCTTCTCCTTTTGTTTTAATGGTAGATGATAGGACTTGATGATGTCATCCTTTGTAACCAAGATTTGAAGGTTTAAAGATTCACGGGTGCGGGAAGCTTCCTCTCCCTCTTGCTCTGTTGAGCTCGTCCAATCCTTTGAAAGAAACGTTCCGGTACTTCGAAATAAGGTACCATAAAGTGAGCGGCCATTTTAAACCAATGAAATAGTTCAACCACAATTTTTATTGTTTCTATCACATCAACGTGTCGTGCCAGGACGAGGTGCCCGTGCCGAGTCATGCATTTAATGTCATCGAGATGACGGCCGTCACACTGCCGTAATACTATGAAGTAATTTTGTCACGAAATTTCATCAAAGGTGTCAGATTAAAACACGAAAAGGTCATTATTTACATCCGCGGCTCCTACAGTTTCACTATGGAACTTATATAGGGGTGGAGAACATACTTATAGTAACACCAGGAAGGTATTCATTTGCTGGGCAAATGAAAGGGAAAGCCACAAAACGGTGTAAAAAAATGGTTTTGAGAGTGCGGAGGGATTGCGGTCCTGACAAGAGGCACCGATTAGATGCCGCGATCCCGGATAAAACCACTTCACCATAATTGCCAAGTATTCTATTCTGTGTTAGAGGCTCACAGAGGCGGACTGAGCGAAATATCCGCTTTCATTACGTGTCTAGTCCGCACAGGGATTGATGCAATGATTTTCGGATTATAAATTCAAAATAAATGCAAAATTCAAAATAAAAATCGTGGTACTGTTATTTTCGAAGATTTTCCTTGCCCTGAAAGTGAAAAAAAAATAGAAATTCGACCGTAGTGCCAAAGAGGCCTTAGTTGTGACCTTAATATTAGTTTGCCATGGCTGTTTTTACTTTCTTACCCACCCAGCACCCCTATTTCGCTCCTCGGTCCCGAAAAAATTGATGAAACTTAGGAGCCGCGGATGTATACAATTACCCACGAAAATTTTACAAAAGCGTATATAAACTTGTTGTAGAAATCGCGGACATTTGCATGTCATGGGTGCTTAAGAAATTATTTAAAGCGCAGATAATCGTAACGATGCTACGCTCGAATGAAGGTAGAGGAATAGTAATAATAGATGATTTAGTGATCTCGAAAAACCAATGAGTTAATAGTCATAACAAATCAGCTATAACAACCGGACAGATTATAATTTCGCTACAGGATTGTTGAATACACATTTATCGGATCTGGATCGTAGCTTCGTTATTTTCTATTGTACTCCATCAATGCTCAAGCGTGGGGCTTGTTGGTTTATTTATAATACACTGAAACTAACTTTATTCACTGGAAAATTGGTTTAATGCTTCTATAGCAGCGATAAATTTCCAAGCTCTGCCTCATTGAAATGAACGGAGAAAATTGCTTTCTAATAGGGCACTGATTTATGCGAAACAATTAGTGTCTCTCAAATTTATAATTGAACAGTATTGTTCTTGTGTATCATGGAGCCGTTGCCATAACAAAATCAATAAGAAGATGTAATGTAGACACAATAAAGGGTGGTGCCAACAATAATAAGATAAGTGAACGCCAACATGAACCGTTGCATTTGATTAATGTAGCCAATTTACGTTCTCCGTTTGCCAATGTAATTGTAAAATACTCCATAATTTCAAGATGTAACTTCCATTTCTAAATAAAGAATGCATGGAGGCAAAGTTATACGGGTTTTCTAAACCTCATTTTCATTGAGATAAAGAGACGATATCTAAAATAAATCTTCTTATTTTCTCGTCAAGTCATCACAAAAAGGAAGCAACGTAGACCAAGTTTAGATTTAAAGGAAATTACTAAAACATCTAATATAGAGGGATTAACTTCCCGACCCTAATTACGCTTTGTCTCCAAGTTTAAATTATCAGAGAGTTTGATATAAGCCTTTGATAGGAACGAGGACTTATTTACGATATTCCAACACCTCGCTACCCAAATTGGGATATATGCGAAGAGGACTTAATTCCATGTGATGCAACTCCAATACCACCGACTGAAACAGATGAATCATGGAACTCCTAGAAGTGGAATAATCATAGAGCCGAAATTCTCACGAGGAATTGGGGAGCCCTAAAGAATCCTCCCCTCGAGGAGTTCAATTATTCCGACTCATGTATCTTGCCGAGAGAAACTTTTTCATTGTCAACCGGCAATTTATATATTTTCACATTTAAAATACACAGAACCTGCTCTCCTCTATGATTTATATGATGATAACAAATTCAAAGCTTTGGCGTGTAATACCTATAAAATATATGCTATAAACGTCAAACCTTAAAACAACTCGTTTATTTGAGGATTTTTCATTAATGTAAAGTTATGATCTGCATTTCAACGATATTTCTAATGTGTTTTATATTTATTTATACAGGAGGTATAAAAAGCTGATGTACCTGCCTATTGTACATCATTTAAATTCCTAACACCGTTTTCTAATAACACGTCAAATAAATCCCTAACTTCTCGTGCTAATTTTTCTCTTTTGTTACACGCAACAAAGGATGACTCAAGACTCGCGCGTATTAGAGGAGTACAGCCCTTAATCACAAATTTCACCATTCGCGTCAACTGCGCTCCACGGTTATTATCGGCACCATTAATCAAAATCCAAACGTGAACGCTGTAGGAAGGTATTCATTTTAATTAATCCCATATCCAATCAATAGCCGCTTGACCTCAACACCACTGTCCGTCGTCCGACCAGCCTGTGAATGCGTCCTTAGCCGCGTGATGGAGGATCTGCGGTACGGACACTTGCGTCATGTCAGTTTAGAGTATACACATCAATTACAGACGAGATTATACATCGATTGATGATGAACGCCTCGAATTTTCCAATCAGGATTTATGTGAAGGCTTAAATCATAAAATTTATTTAATATATTGTTTGATTACGTATTGAAAGCGCATTCAACGATTTAGTGACTTAATGTGACCGCAACTATACCAAGATGTTTTTACCACCGGAGCTTAAAGCTCAATAAAATGAGATGGTGAATCCTTCTAGTATGTACCATGTACCACATACCGTTTTGCCATTTATAGTTGCATTCCTGTTATAGTTACTGGGGTAAAATTCCTTGAAGTAAATACAGTCCTCTTTAGGTCAAATAGGCATTGGATCACCCTGAATGATCCAAGGCTTTCTGCAAAAACAACACTTGTTTGCAATAATTATTGATGACTAGCAATCCGTCCAGATATGAATCCCATCGAGAATCGTTCATGCCTTCTGAGGAGAAGAAATCGAGATTAGGAACCGTCAGCCTCTTCCAGTAGGTTGACAACTTGCGGACGAATTTGTTTGAAAACTAGCTTTGGGCGCGGGTAACGAGCTGAGCCTGATAGGAATGAGCTACATAGGTTCGACGAGCACTTCCGCCCGGCCTCGTTCTAGGTGGGATCAAACGGGTCGCGTCTATTGAACACTTCAAACAAAAAGACTCAGGTCCTCTACCTCTCTTCGTTGTTCGAGACTATCAAAATGTTTCGTCAAATCTGGGTCCTCGATCAACTAGATGGCTCTTTTCTGAATAGAGTCAAGTAATCTCAGAGTATGTTTAGGAGCTGAGTTCCAAACATCCAAGAATGGTTGTATTTAAACCTTGAATGGGTATAAGAGAAGCTGATGTTGAGGTATATAAAATTTCTTTGTGCGGAACAGTGTTCCAAGTTTTTGAGAAGTAAGAAGAGGAGTTTTTGAGAACTTCGATAAACCCGTAAGTAGATCATGCTCCGAGGCATGTTCGCTCCGAGGCTCACGCCAAGTACACGAAGAGATAACGATGGAGGAAGAGAGTGTCCATTGATAGCAAATCTTCGTGCATCTAGGATTTAAGAAGATACATATCGATGATGGGTTGCCATCGATCGCTAGTTGTTTGGCATGGTCTTTTTGCCTTTTTTGAGAATAGGCTGGACCCGCATTTCCGGCAAGAAGGAAGTATTTCCTTTTTAATTTAATAATAAGACATGTTGAAAAGTCGACAGAAAATGGGTGACAGCTCAGTGGCGCATTTTTTGAGTACGATAAGGTACGTCATCGAGATCAGAAGGTTTGTTTGGGTCCAAGGATAACATAATGCACTTTATGACACGTTGCCGGAAAGCAATGTTTGACATTTTGGACTCTACCGACGAGATTGTTGGCGGGTTGCTTGTCTAAAAATCGACGGAAGAGTATGAAGAAAAAACTCCCGCCAACAGGTTCGATTTCTTAGTAGCCGTGGATGCAATAGTCTATCTGCCGCCTATCTGTGTAAGTGGTGGAATCGTGGATTTGGTGAAGTTCTCTACTTAGTGACCGACCAAAAAGATTCCGAACCGTTAGGACAAGAGAGGAGTTTGTTCCTGATTCTTTGGTATGAGCTTCCTTGATTTGGTCTGTTATTTCTTTGCATCTGCTTCGAGGAAGGATGTGGTGATTTTTGGCGTCGGTACTCTCACGCCACTGGAAAAAAGCCAGTTGTTTGGATGCGACGGTTTCTTTGCATTTTTTGTTGAAGCAAGCTTTACTCTTCAAGATTTTTTCTTAAGGAATGTAGGCTTCCATGCCCGTTAAGATGACTTGAGAAACTTCCATAGTACAAATAGATGGACCATTAGAACCGAAAAAAAATGCTCCGCCATTGAAAAGCTCGATGTTCCCCGAGTTTTTCCCATTTGGCCGATCTAGAATGCCATACTATACGCGGTTTACTTGCTTCTTTGACACTAATTGGTGATTAGACGAGGTTGAGACGAGTTATTGGTATGAGAAACCCAGTCACTGTGATAGTACATAGTTAAGGATTCGTGGTCAAAAAGAGATACAGAAGACTAGCGAATTCCTCATCGTGATCGGGAAAGCGGGCTCGTTCGTCATCGATTTAGGTAAAACCACCATCAATCGTAACCGATTCCGCCTCACGGCTTTCTTCATCAGTGAAGTTTGAGTATTTAAGCCAGTTGATGTTATGTAGGTACATTAAAATCTCCCAAAATGGCTATCTCGGCTATTGATTTATCTGTATGAAATCAACAGCCTTTGCCAGGAACAAATAAAGTGCCCTATACTGCTTATGGCTTGGTGGTCGGTATAAGATAAAGCAACAGATAAATCTAGTCGTTTAGCGGTCTGACATTACGTCAAAGTCATGAGGCTCAAAGTCTTCCTCACGTTGGCAAGAGAGATCACTTCTGACAAAAACACCAATTCCAAAGTTACGTCTGAATCGGGAGTAAAAGTCGTATCCTGGATAGAGATTGGATGACAAAATGGACGATATTAATCCTCAAGAAATGTGGAGAGTTTCAAGTGTTAGAGCGGACATACTCAGTCTTTTTGATGCTTTTTCAATTTATTTTAACTTGTAGATGCCATAACAGACACCGTAATAATCAAACAAAAACTTTTCATCAATTAAAAGATTAATAACTATTTTTTCCTAAGAAGTGTTTGTGGTATAAGTTACATAAATTACGTATTGTAATTACTAACCAAAGCCAAAAGCTCAATTATTTTTGACCTGAAAATTTCCAACATTGGAAAACTAGGAACTTAATCACTAATCAGTAATCACTTACCTACTTTTGTTAAAGTCAACATTGAAAAGTTATTAAAATTTAATTTAATTAAAGACCCATAAATAATGCAGAATCATTTAAGAAAACTTGAACACGGAGAATTGGTGAGCTTGAGATGTCATCCGTTGGAATTATCTATTTTGGAAGTAATTAATTTACTGGATTCAACAGGAGTAGGTATCGAAGCACTTTTCTTTGGATTAGTTTACTCAGTTAAATTATGTTGATATTTTAATTAAAGATTTCCCAACTAAAACTGAGCTTGAAGGAGTAAACTTTTTAAATGAGCTAACAATTTTTGTTAACGAACTAGATAACATGCCTGAAATTAAAGTTTAACGAGAAGCTCTTACCTTAGGAGTTTAAATTAACTTCACTTCGTAACGCAGAGTATTAGGAATCTTCTAAATATACTTTAAATAAATTAGACGGTGCGCGGGTAGAATTAAGTTAACCTTTTAGATATTACAGAATATCTTTTAGATGGCTGTGATATATTTTTTTTATTTCTGAGGAACTTTTTTATTTTATATTCAGGTACTGCTAATAAAACTTTCAAAAAGATTTCAAAAGACTACCTACAGTGTGACCCATTTGTTCTTGAAACACCCTGTAGAATCTTAATTTATAGTGCGATTTTAAAGAAATTTCTTTTAAACCATAGAGCTTGATAAACTATATTTTGGGAGCTAAAAGCGTCTCATTCCTACAAAATCCAAGGCCTACTTGATCAGTGTTTACTTGTAAAATCTCAAAAATTCATATTAGCGATTTTTTTAGAAAAAAACTGTTTGATTTGTTCATTGGAGCAGAAATGGATAAGAAAGTCCAGATGGTGAGTGACTCACCCTAGTACCGCGATCGCGATATTATCAATAAAGGATATTGTACATATTTAAAAAAGTCTGTGACCAATGGAGGACAACTCCGAGGTCATTTCTCATCACACCACCCGCTAAAAGTACTATAAATCGCTGTAAAGTGTTCTTTTGTTATTCAGCCCGACTTCTAGATGGGGATAAAAAGAAACTTCTAGGATACAGAACGCAGAATCAAGGCAATTGCAGCCCAATGATTGGCATGACTGCGCACTTCCCTGCTGGGCGACTAGATTATCCCAACCATCCGCCAGCATGGCAAGCTGGACCCGAATCTTTTAATTTTTACAGAACTGCCGTTGCTTGAAAGTTTGCCACATGCCCGTGTTATATTTCCCGCCATATACTCCAAATGGCATGTTAACGCCTGGTAAAGTATTTTTAGCCCCTTCTTCTTAACCCTTTTGATATTTCCCACTTGGCGAAGTTCACCCGCGAAGTTCACCCGCGAAGTTTGGATTTTGAAAAACGATATAATTGTCCGGACTAATTTTCAGGGGTGCTTTAAAACGAAATTATGGGAGGTGTTACAATCTTGTAGATGGCATTTAGAACGGCTAAAATGCTGCCAACCCTTGGGGCTGTCATGGAGGAGAGGGAGGGGTAGAAAAAATTAAAAAATTTTTTTTGATTCTGTGGATAGACAAAGCATGCAGAAACATAATATGGTGACACCATTTGGTCGCGCGGTTTCAAAAGGGCAGATTTTTTAGACGAAATTTCGAGTTTGACGTTTGAAAAATGATAGTTGCGATTTTTTTCTGTAGTTCTTGCATCGATATGTCATTGCTGCACATCTTATCTGCACAAAGATACCAAAATCTGGCCGCCATATTGATTCTTCGATTTTAATTAAATTTTTTTGTGTGCAAAAACACGTGTTTTTTTTCATTTTTTGATTTTGTAATTTTAAAAGCAACAGTTTGAATTTGTTTTTCAAAAACTTTTTGCGAGGGTGTCGTAACTCGGAGTTTTTTCGTTCCAGTAGAATAACAAAATTTCCGCCATCTTGATTTTCCGAATCGGTAAAAATTATTTTCTTGATCGTGTTTACGAAATTTCCGCATAATCTGATATTTGGACGTCATTTTCTCAGGAACTATGAGCGAAAACGAAAAACGGTTTTCGGTTCGGAATTCACAACGCTTCCAGTGTACTTATATGCGAATTTCAGCCATTTTTATTTCTTTTTCATTTCTAATAATAATTTTTTTGATCAGAAATGATTTCGCCATTTTCGTAGAAAGGGTGCACATTTCGGATGGACGATGATTTTCGGTCGACAGTGTTTGTCGACTAGAAGCGCGACGTTAAATTGCGATTGAGAAGTTTTTCAAAATGGCCGTTACAGACGCTTTTGAAAATTAGCAAAAAATTTCTTTAAAAATCGAATTTGACAGCTTATAGGTGACAGATGATTGCGTCTACTGCGACGAAACTTTGCAATCTTTAAGAACCATTTCTTAGCTACACACTGGTATGTTTTTGATCATCCCCCGACCGACGCGGCCAAAGCTACGATCAAAAATGTCCGAGCGGTACATTTTCCCATTCAAAATATCGACGATTTCCGGCAAAATTAATGAAAATCAGCAAATTCGGAATTTTTTATCTTCCTTATTTTCGGGAAACGGGACTCGGGGATCATTCTAGAGGGGTAGCAAAAGAGTTTCTTGTTCTTCAAGAATTTCCAATTTTTCTCGCTAAAATTTCAAAAATGGCGACGCTGCGATTTTTTTTAAATGGCCGATTTTTGCTCGCAATTTTTCGATTTTGATGTTTAAAAAGTCGCATTTTCGTTTTTTTATTTGCGTTTTTTTTATGACCACGTTTGAGTTAAGGGTAGTGCCTTTATTTTGATACTTAAAAAAAAATTGAATCGGGACTTTTAACGTCATCGCGATTTTTTTTTGTTGGAAAATAAATTTTTTTCAAGAATTTTTCAATTTGACATTTTTTACTTGACACTTTCGATTTTTCTGTCATTTTTTCTTCACGGTCAGGTTTGAATCGCGGGTATTCTCTTCAATTCGACAACGCCAAAAATTATTTCAATCAAGATTTACATCGCCACCATAATGAATTTTGTTAAAGAAAAATATTATGTTTTTCAACACTTTTGATTTTGACGTTTAAGAAATGACACTTCAAATTTAAGATCATTTCTTGATCCAAGTCTTTCTGTCCATTCAGCAATGTTGGCCAAAATACATTCGAGATCAACAAATGATCAATTTTTGATGAAATATTGAAATTTGGATCAGGTAAAAAGTAGAAAAATGTTTTCTCGCTAAGGCCAATCATACTTACTATATCAACCCTTAAAAGCTCTCATTCATCTTAAACAGTGATTTATGGTATTTTTGGAAAATGTTATTTCAATAACTATTTGGAGGGGGAGGGGGAGGGAGGTGTACAACGAAATGAATTGTGAGAAAATCATAGACAAACTAATGCCTTTCGATTAGTACGTTTTATGCTCACAGCCCGGGAAATTTTTTGGACTCGTGAAGTTGGCCCCTAAAATTTAGATTTTTGGATGAAAGGATACTGAGAGGCAAAATTACATCGTTTCATATAAGACTCTCAATATGCTAACTCAAGTTTTCAGCATAAAGTTTTATTATAGCTTCCCTAGAATAGTTAGATTGTTCTTGAAGTTGCGAAAACTATTATTGTGTGGAAAGTAGGTATGCTTATTTTCCTCATTTTAATTTTGTATGATATCTTATGAATTTGGCATGAATACGATATGACAGTAAAGGCAGAAGTGATTTTGTTATAAAATAAAATATTACAGAATAAGCATCTACAGTGTTTAATGACATAGGCATTAATTTTAAAGTTGAGCTTTGAACACTTTTTCTAGCAATTGACTAAAAAACTGATAGATTGTTTTTAGATGTTTAACATATCCAAAGAAGTATAAGTACAATTAACAACTCTATTTGTTAATTAAAAAGACGCTAAATAATAATAATTAATAGATAAGTGTAGGGGATAGAGCGCTATAATATGCTTTCTAGTGTGCCTTATTTTCAACAAAAGATATTAATGGAAACTTGGAAAGGCATTAGCGCTCGTGTTTACTGTTGCTTAGCACACTGTAAACATATAAATCCTCTCTATTAGCTAAACCTTATACTAAAACACAGCTAAAGGGCAAATTCCCATTCCTGTTTTCGTTTGTTTTCAAGTTTTTAAGTTTGAAAAAAAATTCTTTAGAGTTATGAGTTTTTATAGGAAAATTAGTTCCTAGATTTTAAAAATGGTTTAAAGAGATAGTTCAAGAATCTTACATGCATGAAAAATACGAATATGAACAGAATTAGAGAAGTACGGACCTTGAAATTTATATTTTTCCAAATTTTTATTGTGTGGATTTATTGGAATTTTTTTATGAACGACGATGTATAGAGGCTGTCCTAGAATAAAGGGGACAAACTTGTAAGGTAGAATATTTACTTGATTTAAGACAAAAACTCTTAATGAACCTATGCTTTAAATTTGGTAGTATAACGAAGTTACAGCGTGTGCTCCAAAGAATTACATTTTTTTGTACAACTCCGAAATGGCAGAATTTCTTTATGAATTTTTTTGAGCTATTTTTCTATTAAGTAATAATTACTCCAAGATAACACAGCTATAATTACGCGTGTGTAATTTAAACCAGGGACTTATGATAGACAGTGGTGCAAATTTTTTACCGCGCAATTTTTACGCCACTGGAGAAATTTTGGTTTTGACATATTTTTCCAAAACCATGACATCTGGTACAAAAAGGCATGATTTGGTAGATAAATTCTCAACAGTTTTTGAGATATGCACAATTGAATAGGTGAAAGTTCAGTAATATTTACATAAAAAGATAAAATTAAAAATTAAAACAAAAAAATGTTTAGCTCGTAGCACTAGGGAACGTTATTAGAATTTTCTTGGGTCGGGGGATCTGGAGAAGAAAAAGCCTCACGTTAAAGCTGTAAAGTTTTACCAAAAGTTGAACTACATTACAAAAAACCTACGACTTTTTGGGGGGAGGGTAGGAAGGTTTAAAAAATGTTGGACCCCTGGTTCAAATAACACACTTGCTGTAATATGAGACTAATCAATGGAAAAACGACATAAAAATTTAATAAATAAATATTAAGCCGTTCTGGAGTTAATAAAAAAAAATGTATTTTTTTAGGCAAATTGAAGGGTAGGCTCATTAAGACTTTTTATCTCGAAATCAAGTAAATATTCTACCTTAGAAGTTTATCCCCTTTATCCTGGGACAGCCTGTATATAACCATAAATAAAAAAAGCATATTATGTGAATAGAGAAAGTAGACTTTTGCGATAGACTTCGATGCTCAAACTGTCACGAGAGTAAATCCAAGTCAATAATTGTGAATGAAACTCCTCTACAGCGCCCTTTCTGGATGTATTATTGTTGGACACCCTTGTCTGGCTGCTCTCTTTTGACAAAGAGCTGACGAGCTCGCGTAATAATATGCTGATGGTGACAGGTGAGAATTTTTCTGCGATTCAGTCATCATAATCACATTTGTATGTCCGACATTTTTTAATATAGGAGAATGTGCTCTTGAAATTGTACATTTTTCAAAAAGCGTTTTCTTTAAAAAATTACTAACAAAATCAAATAAAATTATGATTGTCTCGTCTCCTATAGTTCTGTTTGGGTCGATCACTGATTTACCGTTAATTACCTCGACCCCGATCCACCACATAAAAGAGGAATTACTTGAACCTTAGGGAAGTTGATAGATTTAATTAAAACCAATAAGCACGCCTTGGGGTCCTTCGAGAATCTCTATTCCACCACCGCCATCTTCAAGGAATTAAGATCGTCTCGGATAGATTCCCCGCTAATGATACTCTGTAATACTCATTTTGTCTGTCAGTAATTAAGGATCGGCAGAATTTTTTTGATTCTCAGAGAGAATTTTTAAATAAAAATCTTGAAATTTTATACAGGACGAACTGAGTAGGTTAGAATCTGAGAGGAATTAGTGGAGCATTAGAGAAGAAGTTAAAGGAAACGAAACAAACCCCGTGCTGAAATTGAATTTAAAAAAGATCAATACTTCTGCTTTAACAGTATTACACTGAAAGCAGGAGGATTTGATACTTTTTATGTCATGTAAAAAATCCAAACAAGAAAATACAGAGCGTCTAATTGCAAAGTAAATTATCCTGTTTATCCCTTTTTATTGCAAAGTTTTCCACTGCTCTCTGTTAACAAACTTCTTTTGCTGTTTATCTCTGTGAAAATGATCTCCTCTGAGTTGATAAACTGATTTTGTTTACAGAGCCAGCTTGCCTGAACCGAAGCTGCCTCCAAGGAGGACTAAAAAAGGTAAAAATTTACTTATTCAAAAAAATACATTCTAATCGTTAAGCTTTTGCGTTAGGCTAGAAAGTTTCACTAGGAAATCTGTTGAAATAGGGTTAGATATCGATTTCACATGTTTTGATTTAGGGGGTGCAATTATACTTGTTCGTAAACAAAAACTTTTGTCGGACGTGTCTTTTTAGTAAATTTAACCGATTCCAGCTACGAGGGATGTAATATTTGTTTCTCAAGCGTTGAAATTGCAATAAAATTATAATCCAAACTTCATTGAAAGCGTATAGTAGTAAAAATACTTTTTAATTTGCAAGCATGTTGTTATTTGATTACACAGATTTTTTATGTATGTATGTATACAGTAATTTATCTAGGTACCTATACGCGTTCAGTTCACTCAGGCAATACGATTTTTTTCAACTGCTTTTGTGTTCTGATTCAAATGTTCTGTGCTGAATCGTGAACTGGGTGAATATGATAAAAAATTGCAAAATCTGTTTGGACGTTTAGTTACATGAATGCCCCTCTGAAACAAAAGTTGGATCATGAATAATTGTGTTAACTAGAACAAAAGAGCGAGATATCATATCTTTTCAGTTGTGTAGGCATGCCTTTTCCGATATTTATGAAATTCCTGATAAAACAATTTGTTTGCATTACAGAATTTCAACGGAACTTTTTTATAGTTTACGCTGTCAACTCCCGTTTACAATTCTTGAAAGGCAATAGATTATAAAATTGACTGCTCCATTCAGTTGCACATAGAGAATTTAAATCATAATCATAATATGCCTGGTTGCAGAAGAGTATATTCTGTAACAAGTTTGGAATGAGGCATATTCCGTACGAGTCACGAGTTCATCCACTTGAGCCGAAGACGAGGGGGATGGAGCTAGGAGTGCGAAATATGCCATTCCAAACGTGTTGCAGACATTATTTTCTCTACGAGTGCGATAATCAGATACCAAAATTCATGTTCAAATCAATATAATATAATTAATTTGACACATCGTAATTTTAATTCAATACTTTTGACAATTCGTCATTGTTGATTGGAAATGGTTGGTAGCCAATCAAGTTCTTTCATTCTCTTTCTGTCTACTTTGTCTCCTTTAGAGGGAGGTAAAGGAAATTTTGATAGAGTTTAACAGTATGACATCATTAATTTATTGTAAGTACCAGAATGTGAGCGATCATTATAGCGATTTTGATCTTGTTGGCTGCCATACGAAATAATTCTATGGAACTTTTGTCAAACCAGGTTCTAAGGTTTAGCCAAGACAATATCCTTCTACCAGGAGGTCGTCGTCCTTCATTTTTTCCCTGCAACATACACCTGAGCAGTTGAAACTTCTGCTCATTCCTCATAATATGGCCCAAGTACTGCAGCTTTCAACATTGGACCGTATTCACCAGCTCCGATGTTTTTCTCATTCGTCTTGATACCTCATCATTGGTGATTCTCTCCACGCATGGCATCTTTAGGATTCTCCTGTATAGTCAGAGTTCGAAGGCGGCGAGTTTATCCATGGTTTCTTTGTTCAGGGTCCAAGTCTCTACTCCATACAGAAGAACTGAAAACACATAAGATCTCAGGAGCCGCATCTTGGTGTCCAGAGTGAGGTCGTGACTCTTGAATGCTCCATCCCATGTCTCGTTAATGATGGTTCCCAAGTAGATGTATTGTGAGACTCGTTTGAATTTCCTCTGGTGTATAGGTTTACTCTGTTTATCTTGCCGCTGTTGATTATGATCAGTTTGGTTTTTATTACTATTTATGTCAAGCTCGCATTTATTACTGGTTTGTGTGATCTTCTGTGATCCATCAGCTTCTGAATTGAGTATGCAAAGACAATCGTGTCATCTGCATATAGCAGGTTATTGACTCTGACACCATTGATGGGAATTATGTCGCAACGCTTCCCTGAAAATTTGTTCGGAGTAGAAGTTGAAAAGCACGGGCGAAAGAATGCAACCTTGCCTGACCCCGCGCATCCCAAACAACACAAAGTAGTCCTATGGACGTCCAATGGACATCCCTCTATGTACCAACGGACGTCCATAGGACGTCCGTTTTTGTCCTATGGACGTCCATGGGACGTCCACTCAGTGTCCATTTGTCACAACTTTGGACATCCGCAGGATGTCCGTTACCGGACGTCCATAGGATGTCCGTTATCGGACGTCCATAGGGAGTCCGTTATCGGATGTCCATAGAGAGTCCGTTATCGGATGTCCACAAAGCATTTGCTGATAAATATCTTAGTGAGGAACAAAAGACAGAAAATATTCGATAAGTCTTGAAATTTAGAGTTTTGAAAAATCCAATAAATGTAGTGATAGGTATAGGGTATATACGGTAATTTTCTGTTTTGAAAACAATGTTGATAACGGCTAAAGATACAGGAAAATGACTAGGTACTTACCTACTTATTACGTGTTTCTATCATTAAGTTTTACGTAAAATCTGGTAATTTTCATTGAAAAGTTGTTAAGTATATTAGTTTATGATAATATTGATAAACTTAATGAAAATATTCGTTTTTGGATTTTTCACAAACTCCAAAAATTAAAGATTCATCGAATTTCTTTCTTTTGTTCACTGTATAATGCAGATGTCTTCATCTTCACGCTAGCAGTCTTGAGTTTGATGGGAATGGCGGAAGAGGGAAGACTTTCCTTGGGACGAATTAATGTATAATGTAGGAATGTGGATTGTATGATAGCGGAAGAATGGAAGATGGGGTGGTTAGCGCGTGCGTGCGCACTTGTGCTGCTATTCTTTTCCTGTCTGCGACAGCACGTCATGCGCAATAGTCAAAAATAACTCGATGGACGTCCAATGGACGTACTTTTGTGGACGTACATAGGAAGTCCGTGCGGAGAAGTCCGTAGGACGTCCATTTATTGTCCATGGACCAATGGACGAATAATGGATACTCAACGGACGTCCATAGGACACTCGGTGCTATCTGGGATGATCCTCGCTTCCTCCGTAGTTTCCCCATCTACTCTGAGGTCCACTGTTTGATTCCAGTATACAGTATAGGTTGCTTAACTCTCAGATCTCCAATTAATGCCAGTTCTTCTCAAAATTTACACCATCTTTTCGTGGTTTAACCGGTCAATAGCTTTTTGTTAGTCCACGAGGCATGCAAATATGTTACATTTTACATCTACATCTCTGGAATAAGACCGCGCACTGAACAATGACTCCCACGTTGGGAAATCCAAATTAGCTTGGTGCTATTTGTTCCTCACAAAGGCATATGGCTCATCAAGCTTATAATCCGTCACCACAGAGTCTGGCCGTTGACTTCTTGTGGATTGTAATGAATTCTACTGATTGATGCTGATGGATTGCCTGATGAGTATACGGAGTTGAAAATCGATTTACTTGTTCCTCACCGAGAAGTTTAAAAAATTCGCCCTGAATTGCATCCTGGCCCGCTGTCTTTCCTTCTTTGATGTTTAGTGGCAACTTTCACTTTTTCCCTAAAGATGTCTAGGCCAACATCTTCCATTACTCAGTTGTTTTGTCTTCTCAGGATTTACTAGAAAAAACATAATATGACTATTTAGAGATATGAATTACTTTAATGATTTTTAAGTACGTTTGGCAATATTGCTTGAATCTGAGAATGACAATATCACAAACACTCATAACCTACAACCTTTATTTTATTTTTTTGTTTAGATTGTTCTGATAATCCATAGCCAACTTGATCCGAATAGAGTTGGAATATACTCTAACACCATAACTTTTCGAAAACTAACTTTTGCACTTATATGTGTATGGTAACTCATAATTTGACAGCGCGTCATCTGCATAGAATTGTCATAACAACAAAACTGTTCTTGTATTGAACAGTATTTTTTTTCTTCAATAACGACATCCTTCTCCTTCCAGCTCCTTTTAGACCTTCTACTTACGTGCTTTTATAACGTGAGGTATTCCTTCTCGACTCCTTCTGGGACAATCTGATTAGTAAAGAGTTTGCAGATGAAGTTTTTGAAAATCCTCATTTTGAGCTTTTAGAGCTTTCTGCATGACGCTTCTGCGTCAAAGTCAATTCCTTTTAATTTATGGATAAGGTTGATTTTTCCCATATTCTCCTCACTCATTTTATCTGTCGTTTATTGAAAAATCACTGTCATTTGGGACCAATTCTCATGAAAATTTTACACTTCGATTTACTTCCACAGCTACTACCCACACAAATAATCTCACCTCAGTGACGGATTTATGTTTTATATATGACGTCCAGGAGCTCCCGGACACTTACCACTTGCCACCTCTACTCTTTCCCCACACTTTGCTCTCAGCATTTAGTGATGATATTTCCCCATCCCACGCTATAGTCTCTATTTCCACCCGCTCGTCACTTGTCAGCAACTCCAATAATTATTAACGTATGAGAAGTAGTAGGTGCATTTAACTGAACGACTTCTGCAAGCAATATAGAGAATGTTCGACCGCATAAATACGCCCAAAAGTAGACACTATCATTATTTCTTATTGGTCCTGTTCCTGTACTATTTTATTTGCGTCCGGTCGATACGTACTCCATAACAATACAAGATACTCCAGGAATACCTAATGTTTGTCTTGTTTTTGAATTCTCATGTAGGTACATTGCAGATATTGAGGATTGTGGTTGTGCAGACTATTCGGATGAATGTTGATTGTTGATTTAGTGTACAGTGCCTGTAGGTTCATATTGATCCAGATACTTATTGTGATATTTCTCAAGTCTTTACGACGTATCAAAAGGGGGAAACATGAAAGCTTTCCTGTTATATTTCCGGTTCATGTAAGTATTTAATTGGACGTAATAAATTTAAACTCAAACGATGTAATATATCATCAGATGCATTCCATTTAGGTAGCGCTTTCATAAATTTAAAACTGACGATCGCAGGAGCTGATAGCGAATTATAGCTGATTTATTATGCCACTGAATTATGTTAACAGGTCATTACGTGACATGATGCCATACTAATGGACTCATTTCTGTGACAGTCAAAGTGGCTTTAAATTGTTAATTCTACATATTATCCCATATTGGCATTTATATTACAAATTATTAGGTTCGAATCACCTATTCATAGAATTGGATGCCTGAAATAATTGACAGCATTTATAGGTTCTGGTATAATAGCCAATTGGAATAAACTTTTTATAGTACTTAGTACATATACATAGGTATGACACGACTCGTAACTGGGCTTGAAATATTGATCTGGTATACAATAAGTATTGCAAAGCCCTGGTATGGTAACGAGGATTTTTATAAAAAATATTTAGCTAGGTACTGGTTATTGTCATGGCTGAATCTGATGTGTGAGCTGACAGACATGATTTATCAAAATATTTTCAATTCTGCACAATTATTGTGTTGAAGATTTAAGACATGTACCTTACATTGGAAACAGTAAATAGGTACATAAAGCTCAACAAATGCGTACCTAGATACAAAGAACTCGAAAACAAATTATTCATGAAAGAAGGAGAATTGTTTTTTTGTGAAGACATGTATAGGTTTCTTTGATATCCTAAGCGGAGTATTTAAAACAACATGTCTTGTAAAAAAATTGACATTGGGTAAAGCCGACGGTAAAGCTAAAGAAGTGAAGCGGTATAATAATGACTTGGAAATAATGAATAAGTATATACAGGGTGGGAAATTTTTGTACTACCCATCATTAGGATCTCGTAAACCGTAAGAGATACAGGGTCGGTTAAATTAGAGAAAAGTTGCCCTATTTTATGGCCATCTCGAATCCGTCAAAACATGCAAGATATCTGCGACCGTTCCTGAAATATCCTGAAAAAACGGAAAAATCGAGAAATCTTATTTTTGGAATATCTTTCTTACCATTGGAAATTAATAAATAATTTTTTGTAGCCTTACATAAGCCGTTATAAGCTATTTATCTGACGTTTCAAAAATTTTCACAGCCGACTAGATCCCAGAGTTTTCATAGTCAACTTTCGTTTTTCTTATGGCCGCCATATTATTTTTTTATGTCGTTCGATAAGAAAAAAATAATGTAAACCAAAAATTAATAAATTTTAGAAAAAAAAATTGGAAAATTTTTATTCTTCTTTTTTCACAGAAAAACAGATAGGTAGTTCTTAACTGAAATAGGCCAATATGAAGTCATACTGCTTGCCTTATAGGTTGTTAATTTCTCTATGATATTCGATCTAAAAAGTTGTCTTTTTTTAGAAAAAAAAGAAGAACAAAAATTTTTGAAAGTTATTTTTTGAAGTTTATTAGTTTTTGGTTTCCATTATTTTTTTCTTATCGAACGACATAAAAAAATAATATGGCGGCCATAAGAAAAACGAAAGTTGACTATGAAAACTCTGGGATCTAGTCGGCTGTGAAAATTTTTGAAACGTCAGATAAATAGCTTATAACGGCTTATGTAAGGCTAAAAAAAATTATTTATTAACTTCCAATGGTAAGAAAGATATTCCAAAAATAAGATTTCTCGATTTTTCAGTTTTTTCAGGATATTTCAGGAACGGTCACAGATATCTTGCATGTTTTGACGGATTCGAGATGGCCATAAAATAGCGCAACTTTTCTCTAATTTAACCGACCCTGTATCTCTTACGGTTTACGAGATCCTAATGATGGGTAGTACAAAAATTTCCCACCCTGTATATGCCATTGAAACCCACTCGTATACATGCCACACCATAAATATTGAAATATTCGTTCACTTTATTGTTGCAAATCAAAGGTTTTACAATTGTTTTTAATTAGTCTTTATTTCAATCAGTTACAACACAACTATAACAATAACCTCCAAAGTCTAAACAATCAGTTATACTACTTATTTATACATACTACTAAACACAACTATTCTCTTCACTTCTACAGACTATTTCCAATATCCACCTATACTATCACAATCACTGAACAACCTTCTTCTTCTTCACTCTGTTCTGTACTCTGTGGTGCTCCAATCTCAACTAACTGTAGCTACTGCTACGCCGTTCTTATCTACACGACGCACGTTGTTCTCGAAAAGTTCAACGAGCTTCACCGGGTAATAGCAATAGACACAGCCATGCACTCTTTCGAATATGCGCGGAAATATTCTGGCATTCTGGATTAGAATATGACATTTCTGCCATTGGCAGTCAGAATTTTAGTCAACCAGGTGACTATTAATAATTATGAGAGAATGTAGTTTCTCTTTCTTCGTAGAGAGAATGTGTGGCGACCACTCGCTCCCACAGCAAGAGAGAAACAACAACAACAACTCATATAAAAGCCGATCTGACCAAGACAATTGCAAGTGACCTGGGTGGTGTAGTGGAAAGCACACCTGACGCGTAATCAGGAGGTCCGGGGTTCGATTTTCTGCTGGGCCACGAAACACTTTTGTTTGGTCAGATCTACATAAACGCTATATTGGTGACCCCGATAAAGAACATAATTCTTCTGACGAATTCTTTCATACATACACACATTCTAACTCAACTCTCCTCCCTTTCAGAAACAAACACACACTCGCTTGAACTATCGCCCTCATCACGGTCTGGCAAGCAAACAAGGGTACAGAACGACGGTCCGTAAGAATAGTTCAAGGTTCAAGTCAAGGTTCAAATCGAAACGCAACTCCGTTTCTGAAAGGGGAGTACTGTGGCGACCACTCGCTCCCACAGAGAGAGAAACAACAACAATCAACTCATATAGCCGATCTGACCAAGACAATTGCAAGTGACCTGGGTGGTGTAGTGGAAAGCACACCTGACGCGTAATCAGGAGGTCTGGGGTTCGATTCCCCGCTGGGCCACGAAACACTTTTGTTTGGTCAGATCCACATAAACGCTATATTGGTAACCCCGATAAAGAACATAATTCTTCTGACGAATTCTTTCATACATACACACATTCTAACTCAACTCTCCTCCCCTTCAAAAACAAACAAACAACATTCACTTGATTCCGTCGCCCCGATACACCGAGGTACCGAACAACGGTCCGTAAGAACGAATCAAAAAGACACTCGCTTGAGCTATCGCCCACATATCACGGTCTGACAGCAAACAAGGGTACCGAACGACGGTCCGTAAGAATAGTTCAAGGTTCAAATCGAAACGCAACTCCGTTTCTGGAAGGGGAGTACTGTGGCGACCACTCGCTCCCACACAGAGAGAAAAAACAACAACTCATATAGCCGATCTGACCAAGACAATTGCAAGTGACCTGGGTGGTGTAGTGAAAAGCACACCTGACGCGTAATCAGGAGGTCTGTGGTTCGATTCCCCGCTGAGCCACGAAACACTTTTGTTTGGTCAGATCTACTTACACGCTATAAATGCAAACAAACTTCGATGTAGTTAGGTTATTATGGTTAGGGTGTACTAACTGCTCGCTCTTGTCGCTGCCGAAAGTGGTACAGCGAGTTGCACAAGGTTTTAGTATCACCGGCGGCCGCCGCCGAGGCGCTACCGTTACATCTAGCCTGACAGGCTGCGGTAAAAGTGATAACATGAGGACTTGATCAGCTGCATGGTTTTGTGTGTTTTGTGATATATATTTTAATGAACACTTACAAATAATAACCTTCATAATTCATCCAAAAAGCTCTAATAATTAATATTATTCAATAAGAGTAGAAGAGATATGCGAAATATGCGAACCATGTAGAGCTACAAATTGATGAGCTCGTTTGCTTTCAAAGTGCCTTTAATTAGCGTCACGGCTCCTTTAATCATTTTCCTGTTCGTTAATTTATTGAAATTTTTAGTTTTTTTTTTGCGATCAATACACGTGTCATGGAAAATAAAAAAGATTAAAAAATCAAATTATCTCTTTAATTAGCTTTGAAATGAAGAAAAATGCAGAAAAATGCAATACTGACAACATAATTTATGGACTCAAATTCGGAGATCGTAAATTAAATCGATCATAATCGACAACAAATATATTGAACAGATAGGACACATGGCTTTAGCAAATAAGAATTGCACAACAATGAAGTCCAACCATAAATCATTATGTGCCTCGAAACTAGCTTTTATGTATTCAATTGCGGTACTAATAATTAAAATTTTGAATCGATTTTTGGATATTCGTGTTTTAAACAGCTGAGTAAATTATTTGAGAATAAAAAAACGACGCCACCTTACCTTACTAGGACCAGTAAATGTCGAATAAGGAACACTCCTTCCCCTTGTCTTTTCTTCTGGATGAAGTTTTTGTCATCTGTCTCACTACAAGCACAGGACTTCCTGACCATGTATGTGATTAAGCTTGGATCCGGTTGAAAGGAACAAACTATCCAGGTTATAGTATCACAAATTTATTTTCTGAAAACTAATACCTACACAACTTCGATAATGTTCGCGGGCTTGTTGATGCAAATTCACATAAAATTACCAAGCAGAGACGAACCGGTCTGTCCCTTTGTCGATTGTCCCTTTAATTGATAGCGCAAAAATCACCGGTTTCGTGGTCTTCTCCGAACATTCAAATCCACGATGTTTCAAAACCAATACTTGAATTTAGGATTGGAAAGAACAGTAGCGCACCGCGGCGACCGCCGGTGAAACTAAAACTACCATCTGGCGAGTGTGCCACTTGAGAGCGGCCAGTGTGTACACCGTAACCTATCTATATCTTGAAAGAAACATAATCCAAAATAAATATCGCCATCAGTGTTACTTCGTTGCTTTATGACATTGAAACAATTAGGAAATCTACAGGGAACCCAAACCAAGATTATTGTGACATAATTATGATGTTAAGAAGGGGATATAGCCACGTAATTATTACGAGAATAAGAAGCAAAAGATGTGTGAATCTTTTAATGTAATCAAAAAATTAGCAGAAAGCGATTTTTGTAAAAATTAAAAAAATAATTGGATTAACACTGAATTAGCCGGTATATCTAAAAAACTTTCATTCACACCCTATACAGTTTTAAGAACCTATCTTCTATTTATCTATTTAATGACCTTTTTGGAAGTTATCTATTTAAAAAATTCAGATTTATTGTATCCATCATATAGCAGTTACAATACAGAATTTCTCTTCGTCTTGCAAGTTAAAATTGTGCACATTTGTAGATTGATGCCTAATCCCTACGGTAGTTTATCCAACACATTAACCTCAATGTCAATTTTTCCCAAATAATAACATCACACGTGGAACGTGACCGCGCCAGCTATAATTTAGAAGGGTAAAAGAGTGTGCGGCGTTTGGTAAATATAATTTTGGAACACGTACCTACTTATTTTCAATTGCTATAATTAAGTAAAGTTGATTTAATGTCAGCTGTCATTGCCCCAGCGCTTGCTAGAACAAAAAATTATAAACTATCAGAGGTAATTTTGTCCGTTATTTATTTTCATTGAGACTTGACTCGATGCAGACAGTTCTTAAATTATCGCACTTAGAAATAGTACCTACCTATAATGTACGACAAATCAATTATGGGTCGTCAATATAATCGACATGCACGACATGCTGTAGAAATCGGTAGGTAGGTACTGAAATAGGTTGAAAATATATTATTGTCATACTGTTTCGGAAGAAAATAATTTCATCTTTTAGGAATTGTAAAAACTTCTTGTATAAATAATTTAAGGGCTCATAATAACAAGGTGTGTTTGTAAACAATATGGCTGACCGTGTAGACTCAACGAAAAAAGTTTTTGTATTTATTTATTAATTTATTTATTAAACAAATAGTGTCATTAATATTGACACTGACATTGACACCAGATAATTTGAGTCCTCATTAATGGATTAATAATGAATGACGTACTGGCGTCCCGCAAGGGTTCCGCTACATTATTGTACATCACAATAAATAATTAGTGTTATTATGAACTGACACTTTAATAATATCCATGTAGGTACGACAAATGAAAGCATATGATAGGCTATATTACAGTTTATTACTACAGTTCCAGTTTCAATTGACAGCTTATCGAAGTAGACATACGTCAGACGATCTCACTTCTAACATGTCTCAATCAAGGAGAATGAATTATTTACGTGAGCATTGACCCGCTTGAGTGAATGATTTAAAAGAAGGACCTCTTTGACGTTTGAAATGCCAACTAGTCTGTCATGAACGTCTTGTAGAATTCCTGCCTTGAAGTCTAGATTTGAATTTGAAGTTATCCCGCCCGTATTTCAAATATATCAAACAAGATGGCCGACATTACTTATCCTGTGTGGTTGTGATCGTGATCGTCTAGTGTTTGGACCTCTAGGACCTTCTATGTTGTGTTCGTTGTAACCTTACCCTGTTGGTTCGTACCAAACGCTACGAAAATACCTACTTGAATTAGCCAGTTTTTGAGAGAAAAGGAAGATATTATTAAAAACACAGAATTTCCCGCTATGAATGAAATCAATCGTTTTATTCATCTTATTCATTCTTTACCCCACTTCCCTATCCGGGTTCGGTGCAGCTAATCAGATCAGAGAAAGAACCACGGTAAAGGAAACTCTGACCGTCGGTCCGAAATATGAACAGAATCAACGGTGGTTTCTGAAAAGCGCACATCACTCGTCTCGATAACTGTCGCAAAATCTAATGAACTCTCTTTCACACCGAGACATTCGCGCGACTCATTTTAAATTGAAACATTACCACTGAAATCCATGTCTTTAAGATAACCCTGGGAATGGGTCTTGTTAGTTTAGGGCGGGGTTTGCACGGAAGGTATCGCGGTCCGGTGAGGAAGCTACCCGCCTATTGAGTTGGAGAGGTCCCAATATCCAGGGTCCGATTAGGGAGCTACCTGTTGGTTATTTAATTGACCTCCCTGGCAAGGAAGAAAATGTTAGTTAGATTCATATAAGGCCCTTTCATACGTAGTTCAATAGATTGATAAACAATAATTATCAATCAAAATGATCCACTCTTTTGAATTGAAGAAGATCAAGGATTGAATGTCGTTTCGTTAAACACCCCCCTTCCCCTTCAAATTATAAAAGAGAAACATATGTTCTTTAAAATTAGTTAATTCATTATTACAAATGAATGTGGGAGATATGTGAATAAATAAGTTCGTTAAAAATAACCCCTCGTGGGTACCTTATAGGAATGTGGAAGTTAATAATTATTCAAGAACGTTTAAATTATAAGAACATGTGATCATAGAAGATTTCTTTGTTTTTAATTTGAATTGTTTTAAAAAACAATTGTCTCAAAATAGTTTAGCAAAGATTAAGTTTCAATTAATTAATTCCTTGACCAACAATACATTATTTAGAAGTTGAGTGAGAAAAATTAATTTTAAAATTCCAACCCTTATTTATGAAAGTGCATGCGTTAAATATTTGTGCTATTTAGTTTAAAAAGGTTAATTAGAAAACATTTAGGTACCTATTTGGCTTATTTTAGACAAACATAAAATTCGGCAATAATTAATAATATGAAAAATGTAAAATATTATGAAAGAAATAACACGTAGGAGTACTTACAAGAAATAAAAACCTAGCCTTTGTTTTTTTGCAACGGAACTGTAATTATTGTCTTCTATACAGTAGCTTAAGTAAAAGTCCATCCAAATTCTTGTTCAAGTTACCATCCCCTACCCCTTCCCCAACAACATTGACATGAACAACTGACAAAATGACAGCTAAAGTTACAATGACAAGGCACGTTACTCTTGCTTGCGTTGTTAGGGTCCCTCTTAAGGCTCATTGACCACGGGCATGCGTGTTGACATTTCTATAGGCAATCTGGGTCATTTCAAACTTACTTATTCTTTATTTAAGTAAAGAAATGTTCATGGTTGACATCATTTTTACATTTTCAAAGTGTAATTTCAATAAACTGTGTTACCATAACTCAAAATTATAGCTTTTCATAAAACCAAATTGATTCAAATTAAAATAACTTACAGAAAATTTAACGATTTTACAATAGAGTCAATGACAGATAATAATTTCTATACAACTAGCTATCTAACAAAAATTCTTTTAATATTGGCTACGAGAGTCTATTCAAAAGCTTGCTTCAAATACCGAGCTTATACCGGTAATATATTACGGGACTCTATTCATATAATATGTTCTAAGAGTTTCACATACCTAACAGCGAGGTGTGATTCCATACATCGCAGAGGATTTTCCTAACTCCTAACCGTCCCCAGGTATTAAGGTTGCGTGGCCCTGTCCCTTTAGCCACGTTACCACTGGATTACATTAACTTAGTTATAATTTACAGCGTTCATTTCAGCCGCAAACACTGCCAGTTTATTGGATGGAAACTGGCTGAATGAATTTTCACGGGTTAGTCGATTGTTGATGACGTTTTCTCCTTCATTTTCCTCGACTGCATTAGTTTCGGTTCATTTCAGCAACGGTCGCCTCTAATCTATTTAATTTCGTTACTTCCCGGTTTCACGCTTCTGCTCTCAGACACTCGAAATGAATGGTTAAAAGAATTAAAAGCCTCAATGCTAGTATTTAACGGGTTGACGTGCCCAGCACAGATCGCTCCCGCCTTTGATATGAATAATTAACTCCGCATTTTAATATACCAGAGTTGTCTGGATCTTCAAGACGTCTCTGAATTATTAATTAAAAATTTGCACTTTGAAGAACAGTTGTAATGATCGTGTAATATTATATCATAGCATTCTTTGGGTTTGAATTCCGGATCATAAATGACAAAAGTCATTAAAGTTTAAAAATAAAAGTATCTTTAATATGGAATACTTGAAATAAAGCACACAGTTCCATGTTCAGTAGGCCATTTCTGCTATTTTGTTCTAACAATGTGAATTATCATACCTCTACATGAACGCCTCTAAAAGACCTGCGGATTACAAAACCATTTTCAGACGTCCATCAGTATCTAAGATCAACTAGAATGTATTTATAGCAGATGCAAACGAATCGAATCAAAACTATCATTTGAAATAGATGCTGACTTTAAAATAGTACTGAAACATGGTCAACACTCCTGTGGAATCTTTAGGAAATACAGTCAAGGGTGAAGAAGGTTTTCTCACAATCTGATGTGCTGAAAAGGCTCCGTTTTCAACGGTTTTTTGAGATTCAATTTGGAAAAAGCGAACGGACTGGTATTGACTTCCTTTCGCCGATTCCGTTTGATATGCTAGCCGGACTCGAACGAGGGCTGGGGGTGAAGTCACACTATTGGCCCAATTATTATGGTTCAGCGTATCTTCGTATCCCTCCGTCTAGTCCACTGTAGGTACTGATTCAGTGGATTAGATTTGCAAAACGAAATCTACAACCGGTGTTTTGACGAGTATTGATCGCGCGTAATGCGGTGTTGATTTTCCTTCAGCTCGACCCCGGGGACCGTTAAACTGATACCCTGGTGGGGAATCTCACATAGCCCTTGTATACATTATAAGAATAAAATAGAATCCCAGATCAATGCTTCCCCAGCCAAATTTTTGTGTTCTTTGACGTTAATATAGATATTAATAAAATAGGGACCTGATTTTAGTTACCTTTAACAGCAAATAATTCAAATTAGCTTCTTCATGTTAAAGTCTTGTTTAAAGTGTAACCTTTTCTAAGGTTAACCGTTTATTAGGTAAATGGATATTAACGAAAATTAAGTTTCAAATCCCGATCTCCGTTCCTAAAATCTCCATACTCCACGTAACAGCGAGATGCAATTAGACTAGTATCCTTCATGTGTAATCTGTTCCAGTTAGCATGCTGTAATTAAAGTCTAATTAGTTCTTCACCGTCGGCGGCAATTAGCTATTCAAAGGGGTCTGAACGTGTGAATAACCAGAAACATTAACACGGAGAACTACACCAAAGTGTGATGGAAGTTTCCGGTGCGGTCACGCGGTACTCGGGCTAGTTCTAGAGGACTCTCCAGATTGTCTTTGCACTAAAGGTCACTAAATCAAATCAAACAACACGTAACATCCACACTTGAAGCTAGCTGGTGGGGTACTTACTGTTCAGTAAATAATTTATCGGAACTGAAATTAATTTCACTGGTAGGTAGGGACCTATACGTACATGAAACGAAAGAGTTTGTATTTAGTTCATAACTGTTACAGAACAGAAACTCCATGCATTTACCTTCCCGAAGAGGAACGATAAGATAAGAGGAACGTTAGTGGTTAATAAAATAATTAGTTTTTAAGATGATAATTTTGAACTAAGACATCAGTTCACAAACCACCCTTTTCCAGTTTGTGATCGTCTTCACAATCATCCCTCTCTTTTTATACCTACATCCCGTGACTCTCTTATATAAGTGTACTGGGTGTCTGGGTGTTTCGAAACGTGGGTCGGAAAATGTACGAAGGAAAATTAAGGCGCATTTTGAGAAAAACGTTCCCATTAACATGGGCCCGCAAACACGCCGTCTTCGAGTGCAGGATGTAAAATTTTTTAGTTTTTTGAACCGTTTCTTAGGAAACTTTTTCTGTTGGAATCCTGTCAGGAAACCGTTTCTATGAACCAAATCTTAGGAACCGTTTTGAGATACAACACTGAGATTTTAGCCCTTTATGGCAAAAATAATATCAATTTTTCAGTTTTTTCAGGGTATTTCAGGAACGGTCACAGATATCTTGTATGTCTTGATGGATTCGAGATGGTCACAAAATGTTTCTTTTCTCTAATTTAATCGATCATGTATCTTTTTTTTTGTTTGGGAGATACCCATAGTGAGCTCTGAAATAAGGGACACCTGTATGTGGCCGCATACAGGATGCCCTATTATTCGTTTATTCCCTCGGGCGCCATTTTTTTCTTCCTTATGAAGACGAGGTTGATCTCCTTGCATATATCTGCATAGATTTTCCTTTACCTGTTTGCCCATAGAGCTTTGTGAAGAAGTTTAGTTCCAAGGGTTCAAGTGTTATGACTAACTTATTTGTGTTTATTCCTGGAAACATGCTTTAATTGCTTCCAGGCTATATTGACTGGAACAACTTAGGCTTGATTAATTGTGGTTGCAAATTAATGGTAAAGAATAAAACACGAGCTAATACTTATCCAAGGCTTCATTTTTACAATCAAGCAACATCGAACGCATATTATACAGGCTGTCCGTTTTTCGAGCTTAAGCTTGGGGATCTCTGTTATCTTAAGAGATACGAAGTCGGTAAAATTGGGGCAAAGTTGCGTACTTTTATGCCGAATAATAATCTGGAAAAAATTTAGGATATTTTCAGTCGTTGCTGAAATATCCTGGAAAAACTGAAAAATCTTATTTTCTTATTTTTGCCATAACTTTTTTTATTTTTGAAAATTAATAAATAATTTTTTGTAGGCTTACGTAAGCCGCTAAGAGCTATCCATCTGATGTTTCAAAAATTTTCAAAGCCGACTAGATCCAAGAGTTTTCACAGTCAACTTTCGTTTTTCTAATGGCCGCCATATTGGATTTTAATGTTGTTCTGTATAAAAAAATTAAGGAAACCAAAAATCTATCACATTCAAATAAAATTTTCAAATTTTATTTTTCTTTTTTCGAAAAAAATAGGTAACCTTTTTTCAACCGAATGTCATAAATAACCATATAAGTCAAGCAATGTCACGTCATATTGCGTCGTTCGGTGATGAAATTTTCTTTTTTTTTTTTTTAAATAAGAAAAAAAAATTTAAGAAATTTTTTTTGAATGTGATTGATTTTTGGTTTCCTTAATTTTTTTAATACAGAACGACATGAAAATCCAATATGGCGGCCTTAAGAAAAACGAAAGTTGACTGTGAAAACTCTCGGATCTAGTCGGCCTTGAAAATTTGTGAAACGTCAGATGGATAGCTCTTAGCGGCTTGGGTAAGCCTACAAAAAAAATTATTTATTAATTTTCAAAAAATAAAAAGAGATATGGCAAAAATAAGAAAATAAGATTTTTCAGGAGACTCGCGTAGCCTAGCGGTTCAGTCCGCTGCCTACCGAGCCTAAGGTCGCGAGTTCGGAACTCACCGGCTCGTGTTATTTTTCGGATGCATTTTCGAATGTATGTGAAAAATAAAACAAGCGGCCGAACGTTTAAATTTATAAATGGCATACTTGAGGCTGGGTGAATGAGCAAGAGCTCGAAATCCCGTGTTACCGGAGTGGAGCGACTTTGTCTTACCTACATAGTTAAGACCGATGCTCCCTCCTTTTAAAAAAAAAAAAAAAAAAAGATTTTTCAGTTTTTCCAGGATATTTCAGCAACGACTGAAAATATCCTAAATTTTTTCCAGATTATTATTCGGCATAAAAGTACGCAACTTTGCCCAAATTTTACCGACTTCATATCTCTTAAGATAACCGAGATCCCCAAGCTTAAGCTCGAAAAACGGACAGCCTGTATAATATGCGTTCGATGTTGCTTGATTGTAAAAATGAAGCCTTGGATAAGTATTAGCTCGTGTTTTATTCTTTACCATTAATTTGCAGCCACAATTAATCAAGCCTAAGTTGTTCCAGTCAATATTATATAGCCTGGAAGCAATTAAAGCATGTTTCCAGGAATAAACACAAATAAGTTAGTCATAACACTTGAACCCTTGGAACTAAACTTCTTCACAAAGCTGTATGGGTAAACAGGTAAAGGAAAATCTATGCAGATATATTCAAGGAGATCAACCTCTTCTTCATAAGGGAGACAAAAATGGCGCCCGAGGGAATAAACGAATAATAGGGCATCCTGTATGCGGCCAAAGTAATGACAAGAAAACTAGAGCGTTAGACAGTTCTCTAGACGCTATTTTTGTCATAGTGCATCTAAATTGTTGAAAAATTCCAATTTTGCTATAATTAAATTGCAAAGACTTGGAGGATGGAAGCTGCAAATTGTTGCTGAGCGAGGCATGAAACTTCAGCTTCGAATTAATTTAATAAGACCAAAAAATGGATCATCAAGAGGAAGACGCCGATAAATTTATCATCTTAGAAAGAGCAACATATTTTTGCAGTTTTTTTTTCTATTTCTATGCCGGCAACTTTATTTATTATTTTACAACGTTATTTATTAGTACATTGTATATCAAGAGCGGAACGAAGCGCATTTCAGCGAGTATGACGTTATATCGGCACGAGCTTAAGCGAGGGCCGATGTTATACGAGCTTAAATGCGCTTTGTTCTGATATACACGATATTTTTTAGCGCGATCGTGTTAGAACACTGAAAATTTGAATGTATTACCCAGGTTAGGTGTCTAAGAAAAGCATACAGAATCAAATCGATATATTTATTATTGTTTTAGCGCGTTTCGACTTGCTTGAAACATATTGCGTTTATGCGTGTTTATGCGCATTATGCGTGTATGGTGGTTCGATCACGGGAGCTGCGTCCACTGGGTATCTAGCTCTCACCAGCCGTTAGCATCAACTACTAGTACCAACACCAACTACTATCATGAAACTTTGTCTTGTCGGCAGTAAGGCTAAACAGTAGTGGATAGCGGGCCGAAAAATTTCTATACTTCGATCGAAGCGAGCCGCTGTGCGCAATATTCGACGGTCGGCCGGCTGTTGCCTATCGAAAAGTAAACTTTCAGAGGCGACGCGCTAAAATAATATTTTTGTGCTATACAATGCTGCAATAATTGAGTTTGATAAAAACAAATAAAACTGTTATTGCTGGAAGCTTCAACAGCGAATGAGAATCCTATTTTTGCTCCTTGAACCAGTGTAAGATATGGTAAGGGTTCTTTTGTTTCTTTCCGACACTCATAGGTATAACATTTTGTTACACTTTTTTCTTTATAATATACAGAACAAACAAAATCGATGAGATCACGGATCGGCGGAGTGAAGGAGCGCCGCAGGCCGATAATTTGACATTTCTTGAAGAAGGATAAATCCTGAAAATGTTCATGCTTTTTATACATATATTCAAATAATTATTATAAAGTTTCGATTTAATAATAATTTTCTTCCTGCATATAAAAAATATTCCATCCGGGATTAAAGCAATCAAGATAATTTCAGAATTAAGTCTTCATGCAGAATTCGCAATAATTGATTGGTCGCTTCTGATTTGGAATTTGGAGGTCACATTCAGACATATACAGAAACCCTTGCCAGTTTTGAGGCTTCCAGTTTCCAGAGATTCCCGATTGAGGCATTCGTGCGTGCCTTGGGCAAGAGACGCTAACAGAAGCATCCCGGATGGAAGTTCATTATCTCCATGACTGCTTACACTGCTGCAGGGAAGGACCTTCAGGGTTTAAGGGACGAGGGATATGTAGTAGATTTTCTCCGCAACGTTGACTAGTTGGTCGGTGATAAAGGAAAACAGAGTTTTGCGTGTGATGTCGAAGCAAGGTTTTACTGTCTGGACTGATAATTATTTCTAAGGAAGTTAAAAATTAGGTAAAGTGGCAGTAGCTTCCAAGATTACAGAACTTTACAGCAGTAATGAATGAAATTAAACTGCGCAGTAACTACTACAGATTAACAATAATTAACAGGCTCTCCTTATTTTATTCGCTGTTTACTCGGAACTTATACAAGTCTTTGTAAATAAGAGACTGAAACTAAACTTCTTCGGATTTTAAAAGTAGTCCACAAACTATTCTTATCTCGGATGTAATTTGTCTTCTTTCTACCGTTACTGAGTTTCTTATCCTGATAGTTGTATGTATAAACATGGGAATAAAACCAACGTTGAAGTTTTTTTTTTAGTAAAAAATACCGACTCAGAATCAACTTTGAATATAAATCTAAACTTCCACGCGTAGACTTGTTAGTATTAACGGTTGTTGTTCCTAAGCGACTCCAGCTGGATGGAGTAAACATCAATCATTGTATAGGCGTTCTGTGTTGCGAATACGTGCGAAGAATTAATAGCTACTTTCCTGTTTCTGGTTCTCCTGGCAATATTGGTCCGTAGTTAATTTATTCAACTCCATCAGTTCGACAGATCACGGCTGCATTAGAGGAATCCTTAAATACACTATTAGGGAAATTCTGTCAATATACCTACTCCTACCTACAACGTGAAAGTTTTTTTTTTCATATCACACATGGGATAAAATACCAATAGGTACTACAAGTAATGCTGTCAAGTAGTACACTATACTGTAAAGAGAGCTGGACAAATCCCTCGACAAAAGCGCTTGAAGTCACAAATTCCAAGCCCTGTTGAGAAGGAGTTGAAAGCCCAAAGCCACAATTCCTTTTTAAACATAAAGAGTTTTGAATTTCCCAATTCACTTGAAAAGGAATTGCAGCGAAAGCCACAAGCCCTTTTGTAAAGGATTTGAATCTCTATACGGGCTGGAAGTTCTGGAAAAGAGCTTCAAGCCCTTGAAAAGAGCATCAAGACCTTAAAAGTAGCTTTAATGCCTTTGTTATAGTATATCTGCTTCCCACTTAATTTGTCCCTGAGGATCAATTCGACAAAAAATCGCGGGGCAGAAGATCTAATGCAAAAATTGAGAAACGCCGCTCAAATGATCGATTCTTTTGAGAATCGATTTAAATCGCACATCATATTCAAGACCTCTCACCGCCTCATGTCTTCCAAGCAGCAGGATGCGAATTGCGAGTTGAAATTGCTCAAGAGCTTTGAAAGTCCTCAAAAGGAATTGAAGATCTTTTTTGCATTCACAATTCCAAATCTCTTTTGTAAAAGAATTCAAGCCCAAAGCCATGGAATTGAAATTCCTAAAAGAGCTTGAAGCTCTCTTTGACGTCACAAGCCTTCTAGCCCTGTCCAGCTCTGGCTGTTAATAATAGAAAAATACGATATTCTGGCAACAAGGACCAGTTTTGCACCGTCAAGCGGTAGCGTCATAGCTCAACGCTCAGTGTAATGTACACACATGTAAGTGATTCTTAAATCTTTTTGAATTTTGCCGTTGTTTTTTCGCTTACAGCTCAACATACAACGCTTATCGCTATTGCTGCAAATGTGAACGTCACCTGACGTGGACTTGTAGTTGTGGCTTACTATAGAGTAACTCAACGATTTTCTCCTGATTCCCGCTACTGACATGACATTATCTTTTACATTAATTTTCATAGAAATGCTTTTGTTCATACAATGAAGGCAACTTAACCTGGAAATATTTGAACCACACTCTCGGCGGCTATGGAAATCCTACTGGACTTACCACCTCTCCATATTTATTTGGAGAGAGAGGGGCCAGATAGAATGCTACAGATGGCAAGAAGCTTGCCAAAGGCTTATAACTTGGAGCGAATCAGGTTCCAGGATGATATAGAAAGTCACCGACCACTGGGTATGCCCTCGAACATAATGCCTAAAAGGACATCCACAAGAACTGGAGCTGAGCTGACTGGAAGAAGAGAGTCTTTTCGAGCCTGAGCCTTCACGTAACAACTTTTCAGGCTGAAACCTGTGCTGTAGAGCTCTGTGCGCAGATGCTGGAAAAGATGAATTGCCAACGCAGATCAATAAAGATATTTTCAGACATCCTTTAGAAAATCCCTCCCGCCACCGCAAGTCCAAGTTGGTCTGGAAGTGTGACTTAACTCTGAATGCCTCTAGCAAAGAGTAACTCTGATCGGGATTGTGATCCCTATATACTCGTTACGGAGAGAACGAAATTGCTGACTCTGGGTAGGAAAAGTGCCGAATCCGAATTGGTCGGACCAGAACCCACAATTGGCATAACACCGAATATTGCCGAAACAATAAGCAACTGGGCTCAAAAGGAAGTTCTCCATCACTGGAGAAACTTACCAAGATTGGACCATTCGAAGGCCTTTATACAGGGAAAGTCGAAAAAAATTACCAAAGAATTATTGGAGCGTAACAAAAAAGAACTGAAAGCCTTAATAGGCCTAGATACTGGGCACTGCACGCTGAGTCTTCATCTATATAGGATGGGTTTATCCATCAGCGCTGAATGGGCGCCATGTTTCATCATCCTCCGAGCATAGGCGCTATGCTTGGAGGATGATGAAACAGCAAAACATTCTATGCGAGTGTCCCGCTTTAGGAAGAACCAGACTACAATCTTCGGGAGAGACTTCCCCGCACCGCAGGACGTGGATACTTTACCAATATCGAAGATGGTCAGCTTCCTCAAAGATGTAAAATCTAATCTCTAATCTAATCCAGATCCAAAACAGGGCGAAATTACCCTCTTTTTACCGCATCTCAGAGAATAGGGATCCTATTTTGCCATCACTTCCTCCAAATATTCCCCCTCTTGAAGTAGAATACTGTAGAAGTGTAGAACATACTAAAATACGTTAAAATACGGTAAAGTTTGAGTGATTCTTCACTTTACATATCAGGTCTGATGTCATCCAAGATGTAGTTTGAAATATTTAGAAAGGAACAGTTTATAAAATTTCAGATTGAGAATACCTCTCGATATTTCGGCAGTTTTCTGTTGGAGCAGGTAAAATGCAGGATGGTGGCAGGATTTAAGTTGACCTTAATTTAAAATTTTAATTTTTTCATAAATCATTTATTCAGTCAGATAACTGTCAACTTTCTGTGATTGAGCATAGTTGGTTACGAAACACTTAGTCGTATTCACCATCACCAAGCAGATATAGTTTTTTATAGCTAGAAATCAATCGAAAATGAAGACAAATTTAATGTAAATTCAAAAAATTTTATTTTGTTTTTGTTTAGAAATGGTAGAAACTTCTAAAACTCCCGGAAATTGTACTCATAAAGGAGAAACAAATGTCTCTGGTTCACAAGACTCTTAGCTGTTAGAAAGAGCGGGTTATGGTTCAAAAAATATTTTTGGTAAGTATACAAAAATCTGGGGTTACAAATTATCCCCTAAAATCGTACATGTAGGTATACGAGTATTTCTGGCCCACTTACGTTTAATGACAATGAAATATGAGTCAATCTCATTTCGGTCCTATTCTACTTTTATAAATTCCTGATCGACTAAACACATTAAGGTTGAAGAGAACACCTTATTAAGAGGTGTGTAGATCGAATAAAGTATCAGAAACTATACTAGTGACCTACAAGACTCGGCGCTATCTAGTGGGTGGTATAGTAATACTAACCATTTAAATGCGGGATTGTCTTAATAAGACAACTGACATCGATCGGTATACGTTTAATGGTGTCTCTCTGATGTAGATGGCTGATGAGTCTTAATAAAGACGAACTAGATGCATTTTTGTCTTTGATCCACACATCAAGCAGTTAATTATTATTTTTTTTTTTAAATTAATTTTAGAACGATTTCATTAAGACCTTTAAACTTTATCAATATATTTATGGTATACGAATAGATCTGGAATGCTCAATAAATAAAACAACATGCATACATCCCATGTCATGAAAAATTTAAGACGGCCTAAACAGGGAACAGCACAGACCGCGGGCAAAAGCATCCCAACATTTTCCCTAAATAATGAGCATTTCCTTGTATCCCGCATCTGTAAGGTTGTCTGAAAAGACCGGAACTGGAGATTTAAAGGAATTTTTCCCCGGGCTCAACAGGAACTTGGTTTTACTAGAGATAAATCAACGGAGGACCCTTTTACCCTGGATCTGTCTTGCTGTTAATGCCCGAAGCTCCCACATCAGCCCTTGGCCGATCCCGCTTTATCAGAGTTTTAAATAGTTCCAAATTTAAATTTAATTATAGATGTGGAATGCAGACCAACGCACTTAGAATTTAATAATATTAATGAAGGTTTGAGCTCATCTCATACGACGGCAGAAGTTTGGCTGGTATATTAGCAAAGCATGCCGGCAGAGGGCTGCTCTGTTGCCAGCATACATTATTTGTTATAAAAATTAAAATTTATAATTTTTTGTTGAAACATCGTAAGACAATAATTTCATCGGATGCTCTATTTTTAGTTCCTGGAATAATTTGAACCTTTATTAGTCACTGGTTTGGTTTGTTTATACAGGTACTTTGGAATAAACTAAATAACTCATCACTGTTGACAATTTTACATAGCCAATTTAGAATTGGAAATTGAGATGCTATATTTAGATTTATTTGTTATTTTGACAATTTATTATTACTATAACTCAACCGAAATTTCAATTTTAATGCTAATTTTGATTTGGAACGGAATTAATATTATAATGAAATAGTCTGTGTAATTAATTATTATTTCATATTCATGAGTACCTACCAGTTTTGTTATTAGGCAGTTAAAATTTACTAAACCTTTTTATTTTGGGTACACGATAAATTACATATTTTATTCTAACGGAGCGGCTTTGACCATCTTGACGTAGGTAGGTGTAGAAGAAACTACTGTTCGCGTAACATTATAGTTTTCCCATTATTTTTTTTCGGAGAGATGTTTAAATTTTGGCTGGTGGAGGATAATTAATACGATTTTCTATATTGGATCTTCTACCGTGCCAGATTCTGAGGTCACGATCTTAAGTGTGATCGGGACAATCTTAAACGCGACAACGCTGGAGTAAGGGATTCAGTTTTAATAGGAGGATTCGCATTACTACTCGAAGATAAATAACCCCTTTCTACGTAATTAAACAAGCATTAATTAAGTTGATTGCTTTAAACGTCAACGAAGGGTTGAATTATATTTAAATGATATTGAACACAAGTAATAAAATTCAAATTATTGGTGTATATACAGCGATTCAATAACGCTTTTACAAATAATTTCCTGGAGGATATATCGGATTCAAATTGCTGTAATAAATCAGCATCAACGAACTTACAATATTCTATTGGCTGAAAGAATGTCACGTGCAAAGGGTACAATTTATTTACGTATTTTTTAACATTAGCAGCTTGTGTACCTACTTTTTTATGAAAAATAAAACTGTTGTTTGCTGCTTTTTACTGAAATTGTAGAGTACATGTACAGACATGTTCCTGGAATTAAGCAAATCAGTGTTTAAAAAAAGGAGTAAATTGCGTTCCTATATACTATTAGCGAGGGGAAACTACCTACGCCTAGAGTAATATTACTTCTCACAACTAGCGAAGGTTGGTTATATAAAAATTTGTAAAGAACAAAATTTAAAAAAATTCTCCAAGTGAAAAAATAAAAACTTTCCTAAAAAGTGTAAAGTCCTTATACAGGAGCTCCTGGTTTACTTTTACTCGCGAGCATGCTCAAAACCGTCTACTTACTACGCAGTACTTGCCCAAATACTTGTGAATATTTGGCAAGTGGCGCGTGGTTTGTATGACGACGCTGGGTGCAACTCAGCTTTACTTGCCATGTCATTCCCAAGCAGCAAAATTGGTCGCTTCTGTGGAAATTAGGAAATTCTGTCCCATTTTAGTCAGTTTTTTACTTTGAAGACATTTAACTTATAAGTAAATAATAATGTAGGAAATAATAGGTAATTTGACTAATAAAAATATCCTTATGGTAAAATTTACCAACAGGGTGAATATAGGGTATTACATAAGACTATTTGACCAAATTGTTTACCAATTTCTGACTTCAAAGTTATGTTAACCATACAGTCGATAATAAGTAAATTAGGGTTGGTAATTAATTTCTCTATATTCGCTTTGAAAGTAAAAATGACTTTGAAGGCCACAAGTGGGAAAATTTTCCATTTACAGTTATCCATATGAATGGACATAGACCAATTAAGTTATTATTCACAAAAATTTTACTTCAAAGTAAGTGGTCAATCAAAGTGGCAAGTCAAATGATTCTGGGAAAAATAAACGTATATAAGGTACAATTTACACGTGTGACGATAGCGAAAATGTTCAAGGTATAACCATTAAGTACCATAACAACAACCAGGCAGTCCACAGGTACAGGGTACAGGCATACAGGCAACACCTGACACCTGACCAACGGGCCTGAACATAGCTCCAAGAGCTAGTGCCGAGAGTACATATTCCCGTACATGGTTGCCACAATCCCACGAATTTCTACAAGCAGTTCAGTGGGATTTTAAACAAGTTTCATGCATTTAATTGGCAATGAACCTCCAATTATTACAAATTAGTATTTGCTTTAGATGTACTTCCGACAAATAGCGGTGCGTAAATGTCCAGGGACGCCGGAGATATTATAGAAATTTGTTTATTCCTCGCCGCTATCTTTAAATGGGAAATTAATTTTTAATGTCTGGCAACAGTGCACTGGAAATGTATTACTATTGATGCTAGTTCTTTGCGCTAACTTCAGGCGCATAAAATCCGCCATACCTACCTATTCTAAGGACTCCATTGTTTATATCCTAATATTAATCAATAGTTTTTGCTGTTACAATGAAGTATAACGTTCCAAGAAGTGATACGAAAACACAATATTACTGCAAAATAATTACATAAAACCTACCTCCAAATCTGAAAAAAAATTTTTTTTTAGTTTTTTCTTTTGAAAAAAAAGCTTTAAACTGCCTAATTCACGAGGCGCGCTTGTTATTTACCACCTATAATCATAAGTTTCCTCGGAAAATTTCACTGGCATGTAAATTGGCGATGTATCTATTCCGTATTCTTTGAGAACCTCTCCCTTCTTCATTTTATGCTGTGTGGGTAGAAGATAGAAGACTGACTGACGAGTGACGACGAGAAATAAGAAATAATAGACTTGCGCGCCAACAGCGTGTTCAGGCTTCAGAGTGCATCAGACGGAACAGGATCGGATAGAAAGTGAGAGAGACTTGAAAAGAGATAAACTATTTAAAATTCACGGCCTCTTGTTGCTTAGTGGCTATTCGGCTATTGGTCTCTCTCTCTCACTCGCAAGGTTTATATTACCTATTTTAACTAAGTATTATAGTAATATTGACTTAACTTCATAGTAATAATTCCCAAACATGTCGATGAATTTACATAATATCTACTCTCACTTTGGTCTTCGTGACGTAAATTCGATGTAAATTTTACGTAATTTAGGTTAGGTGAATTAGATTCGTATACCTAAATTACGTCGAATCGACGTAAATTTAACCTAAAATGCTGCTTGGGTTACTTGATGTACTTCCAGTTCGTTATTGTCGGTAAACTATCCCAAGTTGAACGCCGTTACTTGTAAAGTGTTTTCAAGACCGCGCCATACGCTCTGATTAATACCTATTTCTTCGTTTTTTTGTGCTTTAAATTATAAATAATTAACCTCTTGGTGTAAAATAAAAATATTGAAAAGTGCCCAAATTGGGCGCCAAAAACTTAGTTTTCTTTCGACATGTTTATGGGAACTTTTATTCTTCAAAAAAGGTCTTCTATAAACTGGTGAAGCCCTGCTACAAAAAACTGACTCATTGGTGATAAGAAAAATGAGTATGCCAAAAGTAAAATCTACAAATAGATTTCTGATATTGAAAACTAACAACTGCTTCTCAAAATGTCCTTCAACCTGCTAACAAAGCTTTAACAAAATCTATAAAATTCCCTTGGACGTACTTACAACGAGTAATAGATAATAGATGGCATTGATGATGATTTTGTGACTTTGAATGAAATATTGAGAACAAATTTTATACCAACGTTACTGTTGAAGAAATTTTCTTTACCTATCAACAACAGCTTAGTCAAGCAAAATCAAATTTTGAAACGTCAAAATGAGGTAGCTTGCTAAAAAAAAAGAGATTTTTCTGTTGAAGACTTACTTGATTCAACTTTAGCAAAATTAACACTTACAAAAAGAAGAGCATTTGTGCCTCTGCTGCGGTCGGGCTAATTAGATTAGGCTCTGGGCCAATTAAAATGATTCTTGGCCAATTAAAATTCGATCGTTGTTGAAATAATTGCCGACTTACCTTCGTTGGGCCGAAGTATTAATTGATGCACCAAAATCTCACCCAGATTTCGTGCGACTGTGGTAACATCAGCAGCATAAAGCGGTACGGTTTAATTTCCTCTAAGATAAAAGATAGTGGGATGCCAGTGCCTTATGGTTTTTGAATAATTGATCTAAAGTAACCTGAACTATAAAGGCATCAAAATTCACTCAGGTTATGAGATGTTAATTATTTCTAACTACTGTATCTACCTACTGAATAATAAAATTGATCTTTAAATGAAAAGTATATTTATGAATTCTGTTTACAAAATAACTTATTGAAATTCTATGGTTATGAAATTACTAATTAATTGATCATGAAGTTAATTGCAAAATATCTCATTTAACAGTTTAACTGGTAGAGAAAATAGATCTATTTTTTCCTTCACATAAAAAGTGACAAATTCATTTCAAGCATTACTTGAATAATAATGGTAATAATTGTATATCAGGTATTTCATAGTTATTATTAATATAAGTTTTAATTAATAAAACGTCGATCTCTCGACAAGATAAGGCAATAGAACGACACAAAACTCCTAACAGATTTCTCTGATATCACTCTGAGCAATAAAAGGTTATGTCACACTTTGCTTACTGATACGACATTTGGCCTTCCTTGGAATGTCGTGCCGAGACTGGAGAGCGGGGCCCTGGACGAAATCTCAGGATAAGAGACCGTGGTCTCCCTCTGGGGTGGCAGAAAGACTGGTGGACGGTGTCGCGTCCCGTGGGAACACGTGCCTAACACTGGTAGCGTGGTCGTCCTTCGAGGTTAGATGAAAGATGAAAATATGAGGCTCCGAATGATGAGATCCAGTATTTAGGGGCAGGTAGCAGCAAAACTTTCAGATAGTGTAAGAGATTCCTTCCATAAAAGCGGATATTCAGATGTACCAGAAATGGAAACCAATATGGCGTCCGGGAAGACAGGTGGGGTTCTACTCCGTAGATAGGTTTTCAGACGAGATAAGATAGTACCCCGATTGATAGGGTAGGTAGAAAGAACTATAACAATATATAAACTCTATTAGAGAAAGTTTTAGATAGTTTGAACAATTTACTTACCCGATTTACTAATAATCGGTCCTTAGATAAAGAGAAAAGGTAGGGGTGCGACTTGTCGCTTCAAGCCCCAGGATTGGAAGATGGCCGAGCCTGTTCCAGACTCGCGAAAAGGACCAATCCTTTTGCGCAACTCAAAAGGGTGTTAGTTCATCTTCCGAAACTACATCACAGCGACATCTGTGTTTCTAGTTAATCGAAAAGGAAGATTGTAAGAGAAGGAAGTTACAGATTGTACTACAAGGTAGGGATCTTGAACTTGCCTAGTTTAGTTAGTTTTACCACTCGGCAACAGGTGGCGATGTTGGATCGAAATTCATGTTTCAATCAAATAAAGTGGCTAGGCGGACACCTTTATAGTAGGGATTTAGACAATGATATCTTACTTAATAATATTAAATGGAGCTAATTAAAGAATAAAACCTTTAACGACGTTACACACCTCTCTTTACCGGGGTAAGGAAAGGATTAAAGATAAACCAACTGGAAAAAGCACAGGCGTATTTCAAGTTGTTACTATACCCGAAGAAGGGTATGTTTGCGGGACAACTAGGTGACGATAAGCTTAGAGAATATGATTCAGAAATCACGTTCATAAATAACCTGAACCTTTCGAAGAAATAAGATAACAATTCTGAACGAACAAACTGTCAACGACATCATTGATCTGTTTCATTGAATGAATAAAATTTCTCTTATATATGCTTACTAAGGTAACATGCAACTTTCAAAGGGAATAGCGTTAGGTTTACTAAAATTACATGCAACTTAAATATTAAGCACTAGGTAATAATTATTCATAAGGTATAAAAATAAAATATTCATGCTTCATTGCAAAGGCAATAAAATAAAAGATATGCTAGTAACGGTAGTAATAAGATAATTAAGATAACTTTCTTAAATGGTAATTGTTCTCGCCGAACAATGTCGATAAACAAAGGAATAATTTCTAGATAACTAGATATGAAGATACGATAAGATATGGTTAGATAATATAAGATAAGATAGATAATATAAGATAAGATACATACTAAGATAAACAAAATCAATAATACTGTCAGATATCACAGTAATGAATATTCTGAAATAAATTAAATTAGAATTCCTAAGAAGGAAAAATCTCCTGAGGTGGACACGAAACATCTCCCTTGCTGTTGAACACCGCTTCCCCGACCAACGACAACCCGCGCTCTGCTTTGAAGCATGCCCCGCCACTGAGACAGTGGTGAGCGGAAAAGTCAAGAATGAAACTGTCGCGGTTAAGTAGCAGGTTTAACAAAGCAAAAGTGAAACTCGATCCTCAAGGGGGTTGATGCTGTCCAAACTTGGGCATCAAAACATCTATGTACAGGGAAAGATAAATTTTTGGAGTCCACAAGGGTAATCCATGAGAAAGATTTTTCATCTTTGAACCAGTCAAAATTTGACTATGTCGTCGTCTATGCGACTCCATAATAAATGGTTAAGAGAAAGGAAGTTTGCAGATAATCACTGCGTAGCTTATCAAATAGCGTAATTGCAATAATCACTTCGATAAATCATCCAATAATCGCACAGATAAACATTCGATAATCGCACAGAGAAAACATCAATAATCGCCTGGATTATTAGATAAACATTAAGGTAACGGTAAGATAAATTATCTCACTCGGTAAGATAAGAAAAATGGAACAACCATTTTCATCGCTAAGGTAGGGGGCATTCGATATCCATGTTCAAATTCATTTACGTTAACACTGAATATCAAAATTCATCTTTGTAAATTCGTAGCTCGAATTCACATAGATTTTTATTTTCCATTTTGGAAAATATTCGCAGAGAAGATAAGTATTAGCTACCATTCTATTATGGTACTAACAGGTACAGATAAGGTAAGATAAGGTAATTCCTTTTCTTTGAAAAGAAATTTAAGATAAGAAAGGCACGAAGCTTTGACTAAAGCTTACGCCTGTCATTTTTATCAAGAAGAAAATTTGCTAATTCAATTTTCGTTTTCTTGAAAGATAGGTAAGATAAGGTAGAGATATTCTGTTGTCTTCCGTTGAGGCAACAGAGGGATTTTTCACTTTAGCCATGCAGGGCGGGAAATCTTAAAGCACCCAAACTTGGAAAGATGGTAGATAAGATAAAGGAATCTGCTGTCATCTGATTGGACAAGCAGAGCAGTTTTCACTTTAGCACGTAGCAGGGCGGAAACTGTCGGGAAAGCACCCGTCTAAAACTAGACGGTAGATAAGATAAAGGTAAAAGATAAGATAAGGTAGATACAACGGCAAGATAGCATTTTCTTTAGTTCATTGAACATAAGAAAATTTAAAAGATAACATTAGACCTGTAAACGTGGTCAGACAAGATAGGCGAATAGTTACTTTCCAAGGTAATGATTTCAGATAACCAGAAAGATATGGCTTCTCAAAATTTGAGCGATAAAATAAAATGAGAGCCTGAGGATAGCAGATACCGATCCCAAAATTAGCAACATTCACACTTAGCGCTACATTCACACTACTAGTTTCGAGATCCTTGAGAAACGCTTTGAAAGATACGGTATTCATTCTGCATACATTCTTCATTCATTCTAAGATACAACTAGAAACGGAGCTTTCTCAATTCTCGTATTGCTAGGCCTCATTTTCTAAACGGGTTTTTGTCAATTACAAAAAGAGAGATAAAGATAGGTAGGGGAAACAAAGTTAAAGAGAAGATATTACAAGGAACTATTCGTCACTTTTCGGCGGGTCTTCGCCTCGATAAGCCTTCAAATCTTTAGAATGCCAGCGACCTAGGGGATTGCCTTCTTGGTCTTGTAATTCGTACACTAATTTAGACACTACTTTAGATATCCGGCATAGTACGAATTTTGGGGCCAATTTAGCAGCAAAATTCTTTGCGGCATTCGAAAGTGGGTAGGTATGTTTCCAGACGAGGTCACCCTCGGTGAAAACATCGGGGCGCTTGCGTAAGTCGTAATGTTTCTTACTTACTTCGTAAGCTTTCTTAAGTCTATCACGTATATCGCTGAAGATAGGAGGTAATTTAGATATGTCTTGTTCTCGATGAACATAAGACAGATCATCAGGTAATTCTAGATAATTATCTGAGACTGGACCGTAAAAGGTTCCGTCTACAGGGACATTTCTAGCGAAAAGTAGGAAAGCTGGAGCGTGTTTAGTAACTTCGCTCACCGATAAGTTAATTGCTTGTGCAACTTTATAAACATTTTTATCCCAATCTTTATGATTGTCACGGATGTAAGATGAGATGGCTGTAAGGATGGTACGATTCGTTCTCTCGGTCGGATTCACCTGAGATAAATGCCTGGCGCTATACCACAAATTAACTTCGTAGATTTTCAGCAAATTAGTGAATAGACTGCTTTTAAAAATTTGAGCGTTGTCGCAAAGCAGAATCTGGGGCACACCGAAAATTAAGAACACTTGGTTCTCAAGAAATTTTGTAACGGCAGCTGCTGTAGCATTAGGCATTGGTTTAACCAAAACGAATTTCGAAAACCAATCAGTGACGACTAAAAGTTGGGTGTTTCTAGCCTTGGATCGAGGGAAAGGTCCCATGAAGTCGATAGAGAGAAATTGGAAGAGAAAATTGATTTTCTTATAATTACCCATGAGTCCTACGCGAGCAGTGTTTGGGGCTTTGTGTGCTCCACAAACCTGGCAGTTTCTCACGTACTTTTTGACTGAGATAATCATTTTGGGCCAATAATAAACTTCAGATATTCTTGCCAAAGTTTTACTTACTCCAAAATGTGCAGAAGTTGGAGGGTCATGAAATTGAGCAATTATTTCCTCCCGATTAGGAGTAGGGACAACAATTTTCCAATCAGATAGGTTAGACACGACTTCCACTCGAGGCTTAACATGTTTATAAAGAATATTGTCTTTGATGGTAAAGTCAGGGTATTTCTCAGGAAACTCGGTAACTTTGGAGACCATGTCTTTATACCAATCATCAGGTACAAAGCTTTGGAGAGAGATAGAAGAAATAGAACGGGAAAGATAGTCTGCAGGGACATTGCAAGTGCCTTTTCGATGTTTAATGTCGAAATCAAACTGGCTGAGGCGTAAACACCATCTAGCTACACGACCCATAGGATCTTTTAACGTGCGAAGCCAGAGAAGAGAGGCGTGATCGGTGTAAACTGTAAAATTTGCACCTTCGACATAAGGGCGAAAATATTCTATACCAAAGAGGACACCTAAACATTCTCTTTCGGTAACGGTGTATTTCTTCTCGGCTTTCGAGAGCATTCGACTAGCAAAAGCAATGGGATGTTCGAAATCTCCCTCAAGTTGAAAAAGCACCGCACCTAACCCGAAATCACTTGCATCCGTCTGTATGCAAAAGGGCTTCGAGAAATCTGGGCTAGCTAGAACGGGAGCTGTAGTCAGTCGTTCCTTGAGAAGTTTAAAAGCTTGATCAGCTTCTGAGTTCCAAGTTATTGACTGTCCCTTTTTTCGGTTATGCAGCAGAGCTGAGATAGGAGCACTGATTGTAGAAAAATCCTTTATGAAACGCCTATAATATTGTAAGATACCTAGGACGTGTCTTACTCCAGTGGTGTTATGGGGAACAGGGGACTCAATAATCGATTTAACTTTCTCTTCACTAACTCGCAATCCGTTTCTATCGATAATAAAACCCAAAAAGGAGAGAGAATCTCGACAGAAGTGACATTTGTCGAAGTTGACAGTAAGATTAGCGTCTTTTAAACGCTCGTATACTTCCCTTAAAATTTCTAAGTGTTTCTCGAAACTGTTCGTGGCGATAATTATATCGTCAAGATAAACGAAAACAAATGGCTCCAAAGCTGGACCTAAAATTGTGTCCATAAGTCGTTGCTGGGTTTGAGCACTGTTTCTCAGTCCGAAAGGCATTCGTCGGAATTGGAATAAACCTCTCCCGGGAACTACAAAAGCGGTCTTTGGGCGGGATTCTTCGTCCAAAGGAACTTGAAAGAAAGCCTGCTTTAAATCGATAGAGGTAAGGTAATTAGCATCTTTGAGCTTGCTCAAGATAGTGTCGATTCTAGGCAGGGGATATGAGTCATGTGTGGTGATCTCGTTTAGCTTTCGACCATCAAAACACATACGGTATGTTTTGTCTTTCTTGCGGACCAAAAGAACAGGGGACACCCAAGGAGAATTACTTTTTTCGACAATTTCTAACTTAAGTAATTTATCTACCTCTTCATTCAGATATTGTTGAAGGGTTGGAGATAAGGGATATTGTCTCTGTCTAAAAGGCTTAGCGTCTTTTGTTTCTATGGAATGGCATAGCACATTGGTTTCAGGGAGTATATCAACACGGGCCAAACTTTTGAATTTGTCTATCGTCGATTCAAGTCTAGACAGGTCGGTAGGAGGTAAACAAGAGATATCCTGAATCTTATTGATAGCGCAAACCGTAAGTTCATTAGGTAAGATAGAAGGTAATGAAGACGAAGGATCACCGGGATGAACTTCGAAAGATTCATTTACGAAATTAATCATCATGTTGAAAATACGAGCTACGTCTATTCCCAAGATAATTTGTGGTGAAATGGAAGATACCACATGGAATTGGACTTTCTTTGTGACGTCATCTATGGTCAGATCAAGTTCAATTATGTCGATAACAGATAGAGGGGAACCGTCAGCATTTTTCAGGGAACACAACAAATCCGAATTTTTGGAAGGGATGGGTAGTTCACCCAGAACTTCCTGCATAGTTTCCAAATCACAAACAGAGATATTGGCGCCGGTGTCAAAGAGGGCTGTATAAGGTACGTCACACATTTTGACAGCTATAAATGGTCTATTGTCAACAGGGTTAGATAATAAGATTGGAGCTATTACAGGTATTAAAGAGTCAGCACTTGGTTTAGGTATGTCCTTTTTGGGAGGTATTCGAAAAGATTCGAAAAAGTTTGCAACTTTTTGCAACCATGATTTCCACTGTTCCTTTTGGATAGTGAAATCAATAAGATAACTGGAAGATATTAGTGCTGGTCTATTGGAGAGGGAGGAGACTGATCGTCTTTTGACTTCAAGCTCTTTTCTACAAGGGCTCGCTTTGGGCGGCTTGTCTCTTGTTGTCGCACTGCACCCTGTTGTGCAACTTCGTCGTTTTTTGAACGAGAAGTAACTTTGAGAGAGTTCAGGAAATCTGCCGAACATGAGGGGCATTTAGACTTGTAGACATTTTTATGGCCACAGCCATAACAAAAAACTTTTCTAGGGAGATTACACCTTACATAGGTATGACCTTTGTTGGAACAATTCCAACAGGTGACTGCAGAAAGGTTAGTAACTGGGATCTTGGAGTTACTAGGTGTAGGTGCACCTTTAGTTGGTGTGCCTCTGGCTTTACGAGAAGAGAAAGAAGCTGGTTCTCCAGAACATGCTAAGTCTGAATTTAAGAGACTTTGAACCTTCTTAGAGGGAGGGGGACGATATTGTTGGACTATAGTCCTATTATCTTCTAACTTCTTTCCAATTGAAATTATGTCCTGAATGTTGTTTACCTCAACAAGGGCAAGATGGTTTTGGAAGTAGGGATGAAGATTTTTCTTGATTATTTTAAATTGCTCCACTTCTGATGGAGGAGTAGACAATCTCTTAAATAAGCCTTGCATCGAGGCAACATAGATAGCAACTAACTCAAATTCACCATGAGTTCTTTGTTTGATTTCCTCTAATAGGTCATCATCGTAAGAGAGGGGGAGAAAAGTAATTTTCAATTTATTCTTGAGATCTTCCCAAGAAATAATTGAGCTGGCAACACTGCGAAACCAAATCAGAGCCTTGTCTTCAAAAAGATCCATTGCCGAATCAAAAAGATCGCGGTCTGAGACATTTCTCGACCTTTGAAGTTCTTTGACCTTTTCTAGAAATTGGATCAAATTATCCTTAGAAGAGCCAGAAAATTTAATATTCCATTTATAAACTGGAACACTAGGTCTAGAATGAGTGGAGACAGTAGAGCTTGATGCACTCTGGGAGTTGGGTGAGTTATCAGTTTGGTCTAGGGACTGGTCGTTTTTCAGAAGCCATTGACCTTCTAATTCTAAAGCCTCAGAAAATAAATCGTCAGCTAAAGCTTTTGCTTCAGGATCTTGATCAAGTTTGAATCTATTGATTCTAGAGATCACATGATTCAGACGACACTGAATTCTTTGACAGATAGGGTCATTAAGAGACAAGGGAGCGTCCTGTATTTTGATTTTCAAATCTGCAAGAGTCTTTTTCACCTCTGCAGAATCTTTGTCAAAGGGGTAGACAGATTCAGAAATAGAGAGAGGATTTTCTTCCCTATTTAACAGGGCACGAAACTGAATTCGTCTTTTCTCCTGTGTATTAAATGGGACTTGTTTTCTAATCGCTATTTCGTAAGCGAGTTCTTCACTTAATAAAGCTAGAACGGGATTCATGATTGAAATCTACTAAAGTCGGTAAGGTAGGGATCGAAAAAGCTATGTGACGCTATGATGTATCTTTACACGTAAAGAATTCGTTTTCTACGTTTGACGTAAAGAATGCTAGGGATACGTCACAACACTGCTCGTAGCTTTAGCGCTCGTCGGCACTAATACCAACAGCTGACTGGAGAGTCAAAGATTAATGGAAACCTAACCTAACTTAATGAGAAAATGGTAAGGTAATTTTCAGGGAAAGATTTTTGGATACAGTTTTCAAAGACAGCTTAACTACAGAGCTCTCGTATCTGAGTATCCTCTCTGTACGGAATTAAGCTTCTCTAAAACATGCTCGAGACATCACGACGGTATAATCAACCACTCCGTAAAGCTCCCTGACGGGTTACCCTTTAGCGGCAGTGTAGCGGTAAGAAAAAGTAGGTATTTTCGCGGCACGGCACTTTGCACAAAGATAATTAGGTAGGTACACATATATTAGGGAACAATAATGCTTAAAACTAAATCATGCAAAAGCTTTCAATAAATAATACATGCAGTAAGCAACAAGAGAAATTTATATAAATATCAAGTGATATCGTAGACAAATCGCAAAGTTCAAATAGTTATGAGATTTATTTTATGAAAATCCTAGATACATAAAAGCCAAATAAGATAAAGATAAATTGGACTTCTAATCCAAAGAAGTAATCGTTCCACACCGGGGAGTGCCAATTGCTGCGGTCGGGCTAATTAGATTAGGCTCTGGGCCAATTAAAATGATTCTTGGCCAATTAAAATTCGATCGTTGTTGAAATAATTGCCGACTTACCTTCGTTGGGCCGAAGTATTAATTGATGCACCAAAATCTCACCCAGATTTCGTGCGACTGTGGTAACATCAGCAGCATAAAGCGGTACGGTTTAATTTCCTCTAAGATAAAAGATAGTGGGATGCCAGTGCCTTATGGTTTTTGAATAATTGATCTAAAGTAACCTGAACTATAAAGGCATCAAAATTCACTCAGGTTATGAGATGTTAATTATTTCTAACTACTGTATCTACCTACTGAATAATAAAATTGATCTTTAAATGAAAAGTATATTTATGAATTCTGTTTACAAAATAACTTATTGAAATTCTATGGTTATGAAATTACTAATTAATTGATCATGAAGTTAATTGCAAAATATCTCATTTAACAGTTTAACTGGTAGAGAAAATAGATCTATTTTTTCCTTCACATAAAAAGTGACAAATTCATTTCAAGCATTACTTGAATAATAATGGTAATAATTGTATATCAGGTATTTCATAGTTATTATTAATATAAGTTTTAATTAATAAAACGTCGATCTCTCGACAAGATAAGGCAATAGAACGACACAAAACTCCTAACAGATTTCTCTGATATCACTCTGAGCAATAAAAGGTTATGTCACACTTTGCTTACTGATACGACATTTGGCCTTCCTTGGAATGTCGTGCCGAGACTGGAGAGCGGGGCCCTGGACGAAATCTCAGGATAAGAGACCGTGGTCTCCCTCTGGGGTGGCAGAAAGACTGGTGGACGGTGTCGCGTCCCGTGGGAACACGTGCCTAACACTGGTAGCGTGGTCGTCCTTCGAGGTTAGATGAAAGATGAAAATATGAGGCTCCGAATGATGAGATCCAGTATTTAGGGGCAGGTAGCAGCAAAACTTTCAGATAGTGTAAGAGATTCCTTCCATAAAAGCGGATATTCAGATGTACCAGAAATGGAAACCAATATGGCGTCCGGGAAGACAGGTGGGGTTCTACTCCGTAGATAGGTTTTCAGACGAGATAAGATAGTACCCCGATTGATAGGGTAGGTAGAAAGAACTATAACAATATATAAACTCTATTAGAGAAAGTTTTAGATAGTTTGAACAATTTACTTACCCGATTTACTAATAATCGGTCCTTAGATAAAGAGAAAAGGTAGGGGTGCGACTTGTCGCTTCAAGCCCCAGGATTGGAAGATGGCCGAGCCTGTTCCAGACTCGCGAAAAGGACCAATCCTTTTGCGCAACTCAAAAGGGTGTTAGTTCATCTTCCGAAACTACATCACAGCGACATCTGTGTTTCTAGTTAATCGAAAAGGAAGATTGTAAGAGAAGGAAGTTACAGATTGTACTACAAGGTAGGGATCTTGAACTTGCCTAGTTTAGTTAGTTTTACCACTCGGCAACAGGTGGCGATGTTGGATCGAAATTCATGTTTCAATCAAATAAAGTGGCTAGGCGGACACCTTTATAGTAGGGATTTAGACAATGATATCTTACTTAATAATATTAAATGGAGCTAATTAAAGAATAAAACCTTTAACGACGTTACACCTCTTTAAGCATTTAAAAAGAAACGAAAACGAAGTCGTTCAACTGACTGTCAATCATATTCCAAAATGGAAACATCATTTTGATTTAACACTAAATGAAATCCGCGATGCGCTTGCGATTAGATACCAGCGTTGTCGAGCTCTCATAAGTGAAGAATTTAACATCGATCATGATTTGTGTTGTAAAAAAGGTGGTCTCATCATAAGAAGACACAATGAAATAAGAGATCTATTTTGCGAGCTCCTGTCAAGGAATCATGGAGAAATCTGATCAAAGAGCCAATAATCAATGAAGAAGGTGATGGACTGCGTGATGATTTGACTTGCCGTGGTGCCTGGGCTGTTTGATGTTGACAGACATTGTTTGATGTTCGTGTCTTTGACACCGATGCTTCTTCTTACAGTTACCAGTTGATAAACTTTTACACACTTTTGACAAAAATGTTATTAGATAAACCACAATCACAAAATCTGCATTTCGTTATTTTTCTCTCTAGATATATTTCAATCTATTACCAACAGACCTAGGTACGTTAATAAAAGTTACTATCGCTAGGTTTCTTTAAATTCAACGGCAAGAACAGCAAGTTAATGGGTCGTAACTCCTAATATATCCTTGATATATGTATAGAAATGGGAAAAAATAAGTTTATATGGACTTAGTTCTTACACTGAAATGCTTCTTACCGGAGCTATTGCTCATGAAAAATCGTTCCCCCATAACTATTTTTCTAAAATGAAATGGCTTCGGATAATTGACGACACTATGACAAATTCTTGCTGACGCTCAGTAGCCGATTCCAATTGCTTTTATATTAAAAGTTGCGCTAACCGGCAAATTGAATCAACTAGCAATGAGGTGTTTTGAAATTCACTACCCGGACATGTCTCTCTCTTGATCTACTCCCTTCATCAGTTTAAATTGAGGGTAAACAAGCATTTACTACACATCAACCTACCTCCACTAGTCTTCCGAGATCACAGGAGTACTTCTTATAATAGGTTCGCTCTTGTGAAGGTGTGAAAAATTTGATTCACTGTGGCGCGGTTCTGAATAAACTTCTGTTAAATTTAAGAGAAAATAATCGATTGAAATTTTTAATTTAAAGACGGTTTCATTTTGATTTTAGTATAATTAAGAAAATTGGTGCGAGTCTTATTGTTTTGCTTTAATGGTAACGCCTTTACTTTGCTTTAAGTTGACGTAAAGTTTATGGCAAAGCTTGAACAGATTCTCAAATTATACCTACGACCACAACACAGGAAACGCCATTATCTTAAAGAATCTCAGAAGTTTAACTTTGATAGACGTTGATGTGGAATCGCCCAACACTGAAATTAGAAGCAAATCTATTAAGTTCATTTTAAAGGGTGTCCCATAAAAAAATGCCAGCAAGTTACTAAGATCTTCTGTGATGCCCTGTATAAATAAAAGATAAGCTTTCCAGGAAAGATCGAATGAATTCTTACAATTTCTGTATTTGACACATTTTTGTAACTCCAATTTTGTAATTGACGTATCAGTGTGTTGCTCTTTTTAGTAAAATTTTTAGTAAAATTTGAGAAAATCGCGTTAATGTTTTGATATAACATTATGGCAAATATTTCTTCTTAGAACCATATAGATAGATAAGGATCAAGAAAAATAAAACCATGTTTGCTGTAATTATTGTGAATCTTTATGGCGGATTTTAAAAGCAAAATTTTGTTTGTTTCAGATGGATCTGGATAACAAATTTGGCAGCATAATTTGGAGGATTCTGCTAGTTTCAGCGTTCCTTCATCAATTTGTAAATTCATCTTATGTAAAGGTAAGTTTTTTCAATTTTTGTCATTTCAAATAAGACAATAAACCTTTTAATGTTTACGATATCAAAAATGCTCGAAATTGTCAAATCCATTACAAGAGGAGGGTACCGAATCATCAACCCATCTCATGTCTCATTTCATGGGAATCGGTTACTTTCTAGCTAAGACCTTTTGGGTCCGTTCTCAGGATCTTTTACAATAAGGTGTATGGTGTTTTAGATAGTGTATTATTTCAGATATTAGGCTAAAAAATCGGTATAGAAAACGTTAAATGCTTCACAAAACTTTAGTCGACAAAGTTGAGTTCTCTCAGCTTCGAACGAAAGTGAAAAAAAATAGGAAAACCTCACCGAAGTTCTATTGCACGAATCGAAGAAAGTATCAAATTCGACTCGAAAAGACTTTGATCCTACATGAATAAAAATCCACGCACGTCTTGGTGGTGTATGGCACGGCACACAGCGTTAAAAAATATGCAGATTATTTCAAATCTTATTGCTTCAATTTTTTTTCCGAACGCCATAGCTGTAACGCATCAACAGGATGTGATAGTTATTCATTTCCCAGTTATATTACAGAGGAAGCTATTACAAAAGTGGTTAGAAAGATTGAGCCTACGCTAACTTCTGGACTTTGAAATTCCAGGCTTTTTGTCAAAAAAATCATTGCTGCTTTTATTAAACCTCTTCTCCAAATTTTTAATTTAGTTTTGAAGAATTGCTAACTTCCTGAAATTTGTAAGATCTCCCGAGTGTTGCCCATTTTCAAAAACGGTAGTCGAACCGATTTTTCCAATTATTGCCCCATCTCGTTACTAGACAATTTCTTAAAACTGCTTTTCTTGCTTGCATGACCTTATTTCCTCTCCGGCTTTCCACAGAATAGTTCCGGAGCAACATGGCTTCATTAAGGGTAGATCCACTATAACCAATTTAGTTACGATCACCTTTCTAAGTAACTCGACGCTCGTGTATACAGAGTGAGGCGCGAGAACCTTAGGGCATTTTTATATGGAGGAGTGTCAGGAGTAGAAGTGTAAAAGTTTGTACATTTATGATTTCAATTTTGACGAGCTAAACTAAAATATTTACAACCCCTCACCATTTCCGGTTATACCGGAAGTTGCCATCAACTTTTTTATTTTAAATGGGATACCCTGTATATTATTACATTTTCAGATTGCCTGAAAAAATGTAATAAAAGTGGTGTTTGTAGTTCAAAATTGGAACGAGTGGTTTATGAGTTATAAACAAATGAAAATCCCAATTTTCCATTTTCAAAGCAACTTAGGTCGAAAACGGGTCAAGATAGATGAAAACGGCTTACATATCCCTATCCTAACTTTTTATATACTACGCTAGAGCACCTACTAATTGAAAATCGCTTATTTTTCATCACTTTGTATACAAATTTCATCATTCATCACCATAAGATACTACGTGAAAAGTTAAGATAGGGACATGTAAGCCGTTTTCATCTATCTTGACCCGTTTTCGATCTAAGTTGCTTTGAAAATGGAAAATTGTGATTTTCATTTGTTTATAACTCATAAACCACTCGTTCCAATTTTGAACTACAAACACCACTTTTATTACATTTTTTCAGGCAATCTGAAAATGTAATAATATACAGGGTGTCCCATTTAAAATAAGAAAGTTGATGGCAACTTCCGGTTTAACCGGAAATGGTGATGGGTTGTAAATATTTTAGTTCAGCTCGTTGAAATCGAAACTGTACACGTACAAATTTTTAGACTTATACTCTCAGGACTTATTCATATAAAAATGCCCTAAGGTTCTCGCGCCTCACCCTGTAGGTTGTTGTCGTTTACAGTAGGCCTTTGATCGTCTCGACCTCTGCCTTGCTTCCTGACTTTGGCCTTTCCGGGGATCTTTCACTCCATCTGAACCGCTATTTGAGTGAACGGCTGGAGTATAATGAAATTTTGGGCCATAAGTCCAAGTTGGATACCATTCCTAGTGGTGTTCCGCAGTGCTCGATCTATTTCTTATTTCTAGTATTCGTGAATGATTTGGCCAATGTTCTCAATGTCAGGTTCTTATAATCTGTCTATTACCTATAAATATGTATCATCAGATACACTCCGAACATGATGCTGTTCTTCTTCAAGAGAATCTGGACCTGTTGTATGAATTGTGTCGAAAGAACGATTTAGATGTTAACGTATATAAATCGTGGTGACATAGAGCCGTAGTAAGAGCCCAATTCTTTTTAAATAAAAGATTGGAGCAGATCAACTAACTCGCGCCGATAGGCTTAAAGACCTTGAAGTCCAGTTTGACTCTACCCTTTCATTTGGTCCGCATAAAGCAGAGATCACATCCAAGACTTAGGTATAAAACCTTAGGCTGTATCATTTGCAACTGCTCCTAATTCACTCAAGATGACTCATTAACGTCTCTCTTTAACTCCATAGTCAGACCCCATTTGGAATATACCGCCGTTGTATGGTCAACCTATTGCCTTGGTAATGTTGATCTAATAGAGACAGAGTGCAGAGACGATTTAAAAAATATTTTTCTCCTCTTGTGAAGCGACTTAATGATCTTCTCATTGTCTTTTTATGTCAAAACTGTTATCTCGCGTATTGATTCCCCCGATCTTCTCACACTTGTAAGTTTTAGGGTTCCACGTCATAATATTGGGAGCTAGAACATTTTCGTTCTCCACGTATCCAGAACGCGTCTGCTTTTGAATTTTCCTAAGATACCAGATGTACCTGCAGCTTATGTAATTTACGACCGCACTTGATCGATATTTTCACTTGTTCAGATAAAGAAATCAAGAGGATAATTTTGTCCAACATCAATAATTAGGCTTAGCAGCGGTACCAAAATTGTTCATCACTTATAATATTTTGTATACTCGTATTACGTACTCTTTTTCTTGTATTTTTGTGTATGGTTAATTATAATTGACACTTTTTTTGTGGTATCGATGAATCTCTCTTGCAAATAAATGAATAAATTAACAAGTTTCAGTCAGTATCATACAATCGTTTTCGCCATACTATAAATAAAATATTCATCGCATTTTATGGATTGGATAGAATTATGATTTTGTTATTTTGGTTTATGACAAAAATCAACGGCAAGCGGTTAGATTAGGTCAAAATGTCGAAAGAAAATGGGCTTCTCAAAAATTTACTACTCGTATTATTGAGGACGTAAATTTATTAATAAACTCCAAGTCTAACATTTTCGCAAAAGAAGTTGTGATAATAGCTACTTACTTAACAAGTAGGATGTAATCTATGACTTTCTAGGATGAGTTTATTTACGGCCAAGCCATATTTATTTATTACTCGTTCGCATGTCAGCCGACGAATCTAATAAATAGAGCGAGTTAAATGCTCATAAGTCGCTTATGTGGCGAAATTTTTACTCATCGTATGATTTTTGAAAGTTTATTAACAATCTTTATTGCTTATTTTAACGACATCGTCTGTTTAATATGTAACCTATTTGATTAAAATTTTCGAAATTTAGCTTCTAATCTTCAATAATTTTGGATATTTGAACGACATAAAAAACAAAATGACGGCCATAAGAAAAACAAAAGTTGGCTATGAATACTCTATTATCTAGTCGCCTTTGAAAATTTTTATAATGTGAAATGGATAGCTTCTGAGACTTATGTAAACTTACAAAAAATAATTTATTATCTTCAAAAATAAAAAAGCTATAACTAAAATAAGAAATTTTGATTTTTCAGTTTTTCAGGATATTTCAACAAAGACTGAAAATATCCTGAATTTTATTCAGATTATAAGTTAACATAAAATCGCGCAACTTTGCTCCAGTTTAACCGAGCCCGTATCTCTTGTAGTTTCAAAGATCCCAATGATGTAGCTCGAATTTGACTCACCCTGTATAACTACTTCCATATCTTTAAATTGTTTTTCTAGTATACGTCGGAATCCTTTCACATTACCATGCATATCCATTTACTGACACATCCTTCACATTGTACCAGCAGCCAGCACACTTTGGGCTTTGACTCGAGTAATGACTTTAATGGCACTTATTACTGAACGCATATACAGGGTGTTTACTGTAAGCTTGGCGAAACTTCAGGTGATGATTCTTTAAGTGATTATAAGACGAAATTTTCATAAAAATATACGTCCAGAAATGAATACTTTTTCAAGATATACAGGGTGGTTTACTGTTATTAAAAAATCGTCTTTTTCGAAAATATCCTAAATATATTTTACCCTATTTAGCCATAACTGGAATAAAATTATCTGTCCAGTGACATCCCGAAGGATAATACCACAACAAATATTATTATGAAGAAACTTTTTTAAACTGTACGCAATGGCTTTTTCTTGTTTTTTTAGCTCTGTTAGTTTAAAAAAATCACTTGCAATTGCATAACCATGGAAGAAGCGAGAAGCATTGGGAAATTATTTTTTTGGAAATTATGTTTTATTTATTATTTATTATTAATATAATGTAACAACAACAACAAATTAACACTAAATTAAGTACATTTCTTAACATTTAAGCTAACGAAATTGTTTTTTTTTTATTTTTACCATTTTTCTTGGCTGAGCCAGGAATATGAAATCAAGTGGATTCTATTTTATAGTACAAAAGCTAGTTAATTCAAGATTAAGTTCAATCACAATAAAAATTCAAGAGATACAAGAGTCGTATTGTAACGGAAAGACCCTGGCCCGTTGCTCTGTAGCGAAAAGCCACCGTGTGATCGTCTATTTTTCCGAATTTCTCCTAATAGGACCGACGTGATTTCTTTAACGTTCTTAAACGGTTTATCTTCGCGGTCAATTCCCTAATTGAATCATTTCTGATAATGGGTTGTTTTATTCACAGATTATTAATTCCTGATCTGGGTCTATTTTCGCTCCTAGCTCTATCCCGATTTCCTATACGTGAATGTGTAATTATTCGTCGAAGTACTTCTGTCCTGCCGGGGTCGTTCTATTTATTGACGTAATTGCGTAGGTACCTACTGTGGTGCCGCCTAATACCTAGCTGGTTATGGTGCCTGATTTAAAATGGGACCTGCGCTTATGGATTGGGCGAATCTGTTTAATTATTTATTGATGTGGATTTTGTTTCGAAGAAAGATCTTCCCTAACTATTTTCTCAACGGATTTTCCCTAATTTGTGAAGGAAATTCCTTCAGAATAGGCGCTTTGCCATCTACTAGTGAATTGGTTCGAGGAGAATTTGCCAACTGCGAGTATTGCGTTGTTTCGAGAAGAGATGCAAACTTATTGGATTTCCATGGGAGTTTTTCTAAGGCAGATAACGGAATTTCTAACCGGAGCACGCTTATAGCATCGTCGCTAGCTGAATTATAAAGTAAATTATAAAGATAAGGATTGAGCGACCGAGAGTCCACTTAGATGCCATCTCCCGGGTTTACGTCCAAAGGGTTAAGTTTAGATAAGGATTGGGCGACCGAGAGTTCACTAAAGAAAGCCGTCTCCCGGGTTTACGTCCAAAGGTGGCTTAGATGAGGATTGGGCGACCGAGAGTTCACTAAAAAAAGCCGTCTCCCGGGTTTACGTCCGAAAGGTTGAATTGGGCGACCGAGAGTTCGCTAAAGAAAGCCGTCTCCCGGGTTTACGTCCGAAGGGTTAGGAAGTCAGACTTGACCTGCTCGAAAGCTGATCTCATCTGCCTGGAGTTGCGGTAGGATCTCTGCTTTTATAGAAGCAGTCGCCCGCTTTCTAAACACCACGCAACAATGCACCTTATTGGCACTGCCCTATACCGTGATTTATTTCTTAATCATATTTCCCTACTCACGGGACTTAGCGATTTGACCTCGCGGCTACCTTACTGGATTGTCCTAAACCTGAACCACCTAAATTTTCCTTCAAATCGGCCGACGCGTTCTGCACCTTTCCATTGTGTCTAGTTATTATAATTATACCGGTTCCACCTTCATTTTGCATTTTCACCTACTTGCAGTTTCGGGACCGCAGTGATTTTTCGGCTGTTGTCATTTATTTATTCGTTTTATCGATTGGTGTAGTTTTCACTATCGTAGATGGTATACCTAACGAGTTACTATTGTCCTTGCATGAAGTTATTGTTTGATTCCTGATTTCACATTCTTTCACCCGGTCTGTATTTAGGTCATCCTTTTCTCCGTCACGCGTTTCGAGAGTGTCTTTTACAATACCCTGCCTTACCATCTGGTCAACTTCTACCCTAGCTTCGCCGTCTCTTCGATGTTGTTAAAAGTGCTGGAACTCCACTAGCTAGAGCGCTTCTATTTTATGAATATTCAATGAGCTGACGGGGATCGTTTACTTGATGTAACGGCGGGTGTTTTTCCTAACAATTTTACCTTTAGGTATTTACGTACCTATGTTCTCGCACTGTTTGCTTTTTCGATTTGGGCTGATTTAATGAGGGCGATGGAAATATTTTCCTTATCATCCTACCTAGGTGCGATCCATTTCACCATTTTTAATTGCTTAATGTGACAAAAAATGAGAATTCAAGAAAATTGGCTCACTTCTTTTTAAAGTTTTTTTTTAAATAATATTCGTTATTGAGGTGCTCCCCGGGACGTCACTGGACTTTATGATTTTATTGCAGTTAGGACTAAAGTAGCCCTTTGTTACAACAAATTTCAACAATATTAGATAAAATATACTTAAGATATTTTGAAAAAAGACGATTTTTTAATAAAAGTGCAATACTCTGTATTTTGAAAAATATTCATTTCCATATTTATGTCAACTTTTCGTCTTATAATCACTCAAAAAATCACCCCCTGTAGTTTGGCCAAGCTTCCATTAAACATCCTGTATATTGTTTTTTTTTTCTGTATCATTTACATTTACTCAACTACAGACTAATGCGGAATCTCAAACTGATGCAGAGATGTAAATATTTTGTACCATCGCTGCAAATGAGTCTGCACATTTCGGATTACTGCTTAATGAAAAGGGGACTAAGGACACAAACAATTACTGTTCATGTTTCGCTCAGAACATGGATCTGTTTAATTCATACTGGTGTTAAAACGGTTTCGATGCCCATTCTAATTAGTACAAGTTTGTAGCTCTGGTTTTCAAGTGCTCAAACACGTAAGAAATGAATAATGTTAGTTCTATGTTTGCCGGTTTACTGCTTCTAGGCAGCCTGCATTCTATTGGGCGTGATCAAAAATTCGCTTTTTATAATTGAAGAATTTTTTTTTCCTTATTAACTTTTTTAACAGTTCATGATTGGATTTTAATCTCAGAGAAATTGTATTTAAAATGTAATTTTTACTGACTCGCAAAATTGAGCCAACTGCAGCAGTTACGATTCTTGGGCATCGTCGCCTTGGAAGAAAAAATGTGTAAGTTCGTCACCAAGCTGTGTGAGTTTTGACAACAAATTACGGGATTCTATATTCTTGTAAAGATCAAAGCAAATAAAACACTCAACATATGGAGGATTCATACATTTAGACTCTTTGCCAAGAAAACAATACATTTTTCTAGTAAGACGATTCACGTTCTTGACTGGAGATATCACTTACTGTCGACGTTACATTCGGGGACAAGTGCAATGAAACTTAGATTGATTTTTTTGGAAAAGTTAATCTTTTTCTTGATGTCAGCTGGGAATTATATCGAAGGCTTTGTAACTCTGGGACGCCTTATTGGATGCTGTTCGTATAGGACGCCTTATAGGAGCAATAAATTCTATTAAATCACAATGCTTATAAAAAAAGTTACTACTTCTTTTTGTAGGTACAGTAAAAAGTATTAAGTTAGGTTTAACGTTACCAATTTTTTTTTTTGGATCCAATACCAGACATAATTCACTCTGTAGACAAACAGGTAATGACTTGTTTTGAATATTTTATGTTTAGTGCGCACACTTTGCTTTCTGGCTGCCTGAAAGCTCGGAACTTCTTTAACTAGCCAATTTTCTAAAAAGAAAGTCATTGTCCCGAACTTCGAACTCCTAATCCCATTCGGCGTCAGTTCCAACTATGCCTGGTAATTTGTTTCTTCTTCCGTATATAAAAATCAATTTGCACTTAATTCGGAGTTTCCTGTTTGTACAGCAGTATATCACATGTCAACAAGATTGCAATTTAGTGGGCAGTAAACCGGACTTTGGTAGGGTGCCTTCTAATGAAACGTCCTGCTCGTATCCTGCGAGCCCTTTCTGTGTTGTGTTTTTTTACGCAGGCGACATTGTCGTGGATTTACGACTGACCTTCTGAACTATTAATCGTCCCTGCTTTTCATTTGTTGCCGCAGGCGTGTCGGGGGGACTCCATGTTTACCGAACACACTCATCTCTTCCTCATTCTGAGAGAGGGAGGGTCATCCTAGAAGATACTGCATTATAAAGTAGGCCGGATGGTTTATGTTCATGGGCTGGTATGTTTACTAGACTTGATAGATTGCGGTAAATAGAGCATGCACTAAACTGCCGGGAAGATATTGATTTATGGGATATTTTGTTCTTGAATTTCTAAACCTTTTAGTCGGTATACAATATACATAGCGTGCGGGTAAATATGGGATATGTAGAGCATAAAGGATAATGCAAGAATTTCTGCCTACTCTAATACTCAGTACAAGACTTTTTTATATGTTGTTAACAGGAAACATATCAACAAACCTCGAAAATACCCTGAAATTCAACCTGGGTAACAATCATTGAAGTCATCCACTTGCAAATTTCGTCTCACTTCAAATGAAGATATCTCTTTTTGTCTCTACCGTTTTGGAAAATTATGGCCTTGCCAAATAGCACATTGTTTTGGCTATTTTTTTCTTCGTTTCGAAGGCCGTATGATTCAGGATCGCCGGAAGCACCTCAGCCTCATGGGCTTATTGTGCTAAATAAGATATTCTTTCGGCTTTAAGACAGCTTGATAGACGAAATGATCAATGACGTCCTGTATGTATGATATACAGGATGACAACAGAAGATGTGTAAAACTGATTCACTTCTTCTAACATTTAATCACAAATTCTTTTCTGAATATATTTTTGAGAATCGACGCCATTTCTTGAAACGACTTTTTATGATTTCATTTTGTTTTTTTCCAAACGGCACCAAAATCAATAAAGTGCAACAAACAATAGAGAAAACTTTATTTTCTATATTGTTTATTGATGTATCTGATTCAGATATCTGTTAGGCATATGCTGCGAATCAAGTTATTTTCAAAACTTTGCGGGAGCAAATTCCACGTTTCTTCGATTGCGTTCTTCAGTTCTTCATAATTTTCCAGGGAAACAGCTCAAGAAGAAATCTCTTTCTCTAGCCACAACCAGATGTGGTCAATCGTGTTTTCAAAGTTTGGTTAGCCCATTCTTCAACCCTTAATTGAAATTCTGCACAGCCTCTTCTAGCACACGTTTATCAGTGAATATGCGTGAATAATAATTTATGCTAGCGCTTTCCCGAGTGAGGGTTCGGCAAAACATTGCGACCGACTGCAATAACACACCTGAGGTAACGTGACGATTTTTGCCCTCGTTAACTAACAGCTCTCTTTCGTTCACCTTATACAGGGTGTCCCGTAATTAGCGTGCAATACTGAAACAGCAGATTCTATTTTCAAAAATATGAAAAAAAGTTCCCATAAAAATAGGTCGAAAAATGCTTCCTAAGGGGCTACAGCCCCTGAAAGGGGAGCCCATGAAGATGGTTTTTATTTGATATCTCCGAACCCGTTCAAGATAGAAAAGTGAAATTTTGGGAATTTATCAAACTTTTTATGGCCAATAAGATGCAATTACAACAATTTTAAAGTTTGCATAAGGGGGGGGGGGTCAGATAAGTGAAGAGTGAGGTTAAAACCACCTTAACTTTTTTTGTTCGTGCCTCGTGCCAGGATTTGATATCAGATTATGACATGTTGAAGATTTTTACACAAAAAAGGTCGTCTTGTTGAATTTTGATAACATGCACCGTTTTCGCTTAAAATTGATTTGAAAATTCCCTTACATGGCATAAAAATTCATAATGAAACACAACTAGAGAAAAAATTTCAGGTCAGTTTTTTTTAACTTGAGCAACTGCTCAAAATGATTTCCATTTTGGTCAACGCATAATCAGACCCGACGACTCAGAGCTCGAGAAGCTCTCAAAGTTTGGAATCGGTTCCTTTTAATGTCATTAGCAGCTATATTTTTAGATTCCCCAAAAATAAAAGTCTAGAGGGTTTAAATCGGGATATCGGGCTGGCAAAGCTACAGACTCCTTACCACCGATCCACCGATCGGGAAAGTTGTCATTCAGCCATTGTCTGGTATTTCGCGCATAATGAGCTGGCGCCCCATCATGCTGATACCACATAATATTTCTCAAATTCAACGGAACATCTTCCAATAGTTCACCGAGATTGTTTTCGACAAAATTCACGTAGCCATTCGTATTAAGGCGATTGGGGAGTTCTATTGAACCAAGTTGATCTTCTATTCTTCCAGTTCATAAATTCACCGAAAATCTACGTTGGAAGCTTTTCCGTCATACTAATCGCGGATTTTCGTCGGCCCAAAAATTTTCAACTGCATGATTACTATGATGAGGTCTTTCCTGACCGCGACCACGTCTAAAATTGTCATTTTCCGTTAAACGTTGACGTATGCGGGTGAATATCTCTTCGGTTTGGAAATCGTCGTCGGTATTCATGTTCAGCCGCCAGAGCACGACCATTGCAGAATCCATACACGAAGTGCATGTCCAGCTATAGGTTTGTGAAATGTTCAATTTTTACAAAACAGTACTCAATAAATTTTCTTTTTCTTCTACTTAATTAGTGTGAAACACAATTTTCAAACAACCTGTCACTTATTACATCCCGTGATCCATGGTCTACGTCGAATATTTTTCTCTAGTTGTGTTTCATTATGAATTTTTATGCCATGTAAGGTTATTTTCAAATCGATTTTAAGCGAAAACGGGGCATGTTATCGAAATTCAGCAAGACGACTTTTTTTGTGTAAAAATCTTCAACATTTTATAATCTGATATCAAATCCTGGCACGAAGTACTTACAAAAAAAGTTAGGGTGGTTTTAACCTCACTCCTCACCTATCTGACCCCCCCTAATGAAAATTTTAAAATTATTGTAATTGCATCTTATTGGCCATAAGAAGTTTGATAATACTTTTTTTTTGATAATAATAATTTCACTTTTATATCTTGAACGGGTTCGGAGGTATTAAATAAAAACCATCTTCATGGGCTCCCCTTTCGGGGGCTGTAGCCCCCTTAGGAAGCATTTTCGACCTATTTTTATGGGAACTTTTTTTCATATTTTTGAAAATATAGAATCTTCTGTTTCAGTATTGCACGCTAATTACGGGACATCCTGTATATCTTAACCATAAGGGCAGCGTTAAGTTGAGCTCCGGTATTATGAGTACGGTTTCGTTAAATCATTATTCTAAGACATGCCTGACGGATTGTGAGAGCCTTTGCTCTCTCTTTTGCTCTTGCAGACTTCTATCAAGTCGAAAAGCAATTTCTCTTCTATCTCTCATGCAACTTACTGTCCTGCCAATGACATTGAAGGTTCTTTCACTTAGTCCCGGATATTATTGTGACAATCAACTTACAAACTTGTAATATTGGCATTGGATAATTCAATAGTCCTGTCAAAAGTTCATGCACTCTTGATTTGGATTCTCTGATGCAGTCGCCATTATAAAGGCTCATTAAGTTAACGGGAAGTTTTCTGTGACGGTTTTTACAGCTACTATCAAAGTTAAACAATTTTTATTAACGTTTTATAGTAATTTTCATGTGAAGAATAGATAAATTGAATAATTTTCCACCTAGACTTGATACCTTCTTCAGAAATGACCACAGAAATCTGCCCGTTAAGTCATTGGGCCATTATAAAACCCACTGTACAGCCAGTATTATAAAGGCTCATTAAGTTAACGGGCAGATTTTTTTTTTTTTTTTTTAATAAAAAAGAGGGAGCATCGGTCTTAACTGTGTAGGTAAGACATAGTCGCTCCACTCTGGTAATTTGGCTTTGAGACGAACTCTTTAGCCACACACACTTTAAATTATAATATTTGCCATTTAAACGTTCGATCGCTTGTTTTACTTTTCACAGACATTCGAAAATGAATCTGAAAAGTAAAGCGGGCCGAGGTGAGTTTCGAACCCGCGATCTATGGCTTCGTGAGCCAGCGGAGAACCACTAGGCCACGGAAGTCACTAACGGGCAGATTTCTGGAACCGTTTCTAGAAAAGTTAACGACCGTAGGTGGAAAATTTGTTAATTTAGTGATTCCTGAAATGAAAGGGATTACAAAAATGTTAATAAAAGTTATTTGACGTCAATATGTTAGCTTCTAAAATGGTACCTGAAATCTGCCCGTCAGCTTAATGGGCCTTTATGATACTGGCTGTAAGTCTAATGATTTTGTGAAGCTACAAGTTTTAACCCCTCCATCGTCACCATGTTTACTGTATATCATGTCTCCCTACGTCAGTGACCACCCTGGTCTATCAAAATCTCTTATAACCTAGAAAAAGCGCTACCAGCTTGATTAAGAAAAAAATTCAGCGGTATCTTCTTTGAAATAGGGAGAAGTTTTTGATTAGATCACTTTAGTTGTTGCCCAGTTGAAATGATATTTTTAGCGTTTCAATCTTGTAAGTACTAAAAATTCATCGCTTATATAAAAAAAAACGCATTCTTCAAAGAAATTTTACAGGATGGTCCATCATTATGTTTACGGGCAAAGAAATGAGGTTCATTTCAATGAGAGAAAATGGAATCATAATTGAAGAATTTGTGTCATTAATATAGGACCATAAAAGGGCGCAATCAATTAAATAAATTACCTTATACACATATAAAATTGAATTGTGGGGTTTCGAATACTGATAATTCAATTATGGCTATAATTCTAGCCACATAGCAAAGACCAGTTTGAGCCCGGTATATTAAAGAGTATACCAAACATTGTGATATTAAATATTTTATTAAACCCTTCAGAGAGATAAGTGGGCTTCAAAATTAACTAATACCGGCTGCATACATTTTCAAGGTAGTTTTACAACGGTATTTCGTACATAAAGTTATCCCTAACGAGGAAAATTTATTGGATATCCCGAATTACCATTTTATGCAAAGATCTTTGAGTGGCCCTTGTTGCTAATAGTGATGAATTTAATTTTATACGGTGAAAGAGGCACAACCCTCGTTAAATGAATTCAGGGAACGCAAACAACAGACTCCATCAATCTTATAGATACCGTGTGGTAGTAGGTAGTTACTGATAATACTTGCCCTTTATGAATTGCTGATTTATATCTGCGATAAAGCAGAATTCCTCAGTTAATAAATAATTAGGTACATAATAACATTTTCTCATTATATTATTAATGAAATCCCATTTTTTTATATTAAAGTCTTTCATTATACTGAATAAGTGTAAATTTTAAATGAGTCGTTTGATGTTACCCGTTTTCTTCACTCCGAACCTACAAGAATCTTTCAGGAATTTCCCTGCATGTAGAACTTCCTAAGAATTCTAAAACTTTTAATGAAGTTGAAAATTTTCACCAGAGATCTTGCTTCTATGTAAGTATTTCACAAGTTTCAGATGGATTTTTTTATTTTAGTCGGAACCCTTTGTAGGTATATGGGCTTCACAAATATTCGACAGCCTTTATATCTGTAGAAGATTGACGTTATGACAAATTAATTAATTGCTTGAATTTTCAGCATTTAACCCTTCATTTAGGTATAAAAATGGGGTTACAATTAACCCTTTTATGTGAAATTTAATAGAACATTTCATTTATTCTTTTGCAGAAAGTTTCCCTATATTCATGTTTAATTTTCCTGCTTGTCAATTTATAAAACCCGGACCTTTTATGATAACCGTATTACGGAAACGGACAATGTAGAACATCCGTCCTCAATTATTTTGCTCGGACGAAACTCAATTATTAAAACAGTTAGTTTAAAACAAACAAGAAGAACGAATTGTCAGCTAATTTGTTCTAACTCTGGGACAATGTTTTAAATTTTGTTCTCTCGTTTTGTTCAGGCTATTCTTTTGAAACGTTTTTGTTTACCTTTTTACATAATGCTACATCTTTGGGGAGAATTGAAGCTCTCGCGGTTGCAGTTTTTCTGCTTTACAAAACAAAAGATTTAGAGTAAAATGAAGTTGTTTACTGTCATATTTTTTCTTATACATTTTTAAGAATGATAACTACCTACACCTAAATCATAAAAATATGCACTTTAATCGAAAGGAGTCTTTTAGAGAAAAAAATGCAACTATTATGTGTAGGTAAATTGAAAAACTGTTAAAATCGTGATTTATAGAAAATAAACTAAAAAGAAACTAAACAAGCCTTTCATAAATTTTTCCTAAAACTTAAGCACCCCTATATTAAGTTTAAGTTTTCATTTTCATCTAAAATTTTAAAGAAAACTTTTATTTTCAAACTTAAATATTTTAAAACTTCTGCTTTAACTAGGTAGGTACCTACTTAGTAAGAAAACGAGATCTTATGGTGTTGCCTCACCTCATTTATACACGTTTAAGTCTTAATTATACAAGTAATTACGATTCCTTTTTGAGGCATTTTAAGCAAGAAAATGAGGAAAATTACATTTCCATAATAGACCATGATAAATGTTGCATTACCCTATCCGGCTTGTTGCCTATCGTCTGTAATTAAATGTTTTTCTTTGAAGTTTTGTGTAGATAATTTGCATTTCATTACCATATCAAAGCAAAGCCTGAAAGATATCATCATAATAATCTCTAAACGTTTTATACAAACTTTTCTTTGATAAAATTATACCACCAAAACTCGTTTTCTTGTTTTTCACGTTAACGCCGTGACACTTGCTTAATTTTCGGAAAATTATGGCGATTAGTCCGGGTTGAGATTTTATCCAGTCCTGGAAATAAGCAAGACAACTTGAAAACGCATTTCCAGAGATGTCTTTATTCAATTTCCGTTGAAATATTCTTGTCAGTTTCTGAAAAATATAATATTTGCCAAAAATATTCCTTTGAAGTTAAGGTTAGATAGTGTTTTTCACTTACTAGTGTTTAAGTACAACACAACAATACGCAGCTGGGCTGAGAGGGAAGTCCTCCAGCACTGGAGAAACTTACCAAGATTGGACCACTCGAAGACCTTCATAAAGGGTACTTCGAAAAAAAGGACCAAAGATAACTATTGGAGCTTAACAGAAAAGCACTGAAAGCCTTAATAGACCTATATACTGGGCACTGGAAGCTAAACAATCACCAGCAAAGGAGGTTTGGCGATCAGCGCTGAATGCCGCTTATGCTTGGAGGATGACGAAATAGCACAACATCCTATGTGTTCCAAAACTCTGACTACAAACCTTCGGGAGTAAATTTCTCACACCGAAGGACATGAATGCATATATTACCAATAGCCAAGATAATCAGCTTCCTTAAAGAGGTAGACCTGTTGGGGTTAATGTAGCTCGACTAGATATGAGCACAATAGACTTTCGGTCACAAGGTCCCACTCACGTCAAATCTACTAGTATGTCTAAATTTGGGACGTCAAGAGAGCACCTTAAGCTATTTGAATATTTTTATTTTGCAGTGATTGCTTAGTCTAGAAATGCTTACAAGACCTCTTTGATCTTGCCAGACAGGACAAGATGACACTTGCTTGGTTACCTAGTATCGCAGAAATTTTCCCTAGACCTGAATCAGTGTTTGTCATCCCAAGAAACATTATGGGAGGTGTTCATTAGGAAAGAGTCCAACAAAAGCCGTATAACAGGAAAATACGACAAATCAATGATGAAAGAAACTTCTCAAAGTCTTGCCAGAGAAATACTCTGCATTTCAATGGAATGCAAATCAGACCAATGGTGGCGGACTTCTCACTCGACGAATTGTCACTCTAGATATAACCCACATAGACTGGGGATCTAACGAGACGAACCAGAAAAAGGAGTATGATGCACTATCTGATTTTTTCCATAGCAACCTATGGGTTTGAAACCATGACGCTTAACGCAAATTGCCGTAGATGGATTGAAGGATTTAAAATGACATGCTATAGGAAAATGTTACATATACCATGGACCGCCAATAAAACAAATACCTCGCTCTTTGGGGAACTTAACATCAAAGTCACGATAGGTTTAAGTCTCTATATTCTACCATTCCGTGCAGAATCATATCCTTTGTGGGATAAGTCATTCGACGAGATGGAATGGAGAAGCTGACCATCCAATGGAAGGTAGGATATTGAGAAGAAGAGGTAGAGCATCAAACGGAGTGCACTTTTATCTACACGCCAAAAATGTGATCCACGATTCCATCACTTTTTATTATATTGCTACTTTTCTAATCCTTTTATTGCATCCACGGCTACTGAGAAGTCGAACCTGTTGGCGGGAGAACTTTCTTCATTCTCTTTCGTTGATTTTTAGGAAAGATTCCCGTCAACACTCGTTACATCTCGTACCGCATCACTTTGGAATAACATTTTTGCGCATCAATCGCATAAATAGTGTATTTTTATGCGCTGATTCAATTACCTAAGAATATTCTCACCGCTTTTTAAATTCGCTTTCTTAAATGTACCACAGTCAGGTCATTTATTAGCGTATTGGTTTACTATGAAAATTTGAGTTCAATTGCTTTGAAAATGTGCTCATAAATGTTTATAGCAATTTTGCCCCTTTTCCTATTTACGCCACTGGCTAACTTTTCCTATGCAAGCCACTGGCTAACTAATTTCATAATGCACTTTTTTACATCTTCAAATTCGAAAAAAGTTCCAGGGGCGCTTTGGAAAGCGAAAATTTGGAATTTTTGTGAACTAAACATTATAACCTTCCGTTCCACCCCGAGCAATTTTCGGGGAGGTTAGGAATGCTATTTAGCAGCCAGCTAGCTCAAAATGAAAATTTAACTATTGTTATGGCAATGCACACAAATGAACAACGTCACAGGCAGAAGAAAATTCACAAGCAAATTTTAACAGTTTTTATTAAAGTAGTAAATGTAAATAGACAGTAAAATAGATAATAATTAATAGATTAAATATCACAAAAATATATCAATTAAATGGAATGAATTTAAATATCACAAAAAAGAACAATTTCAATTATTGGTGAACTACAAACGGTATCACAGGTAGGTACATAGTTAACAATAAAATATATCAAATGAAATATCAAATCACAGAAATTATGAAATGATTATGAAAATGAAATAGGTATTAAATGAGAAGAATAAAATAGCAACGCACAAAAAAGATTATTGAAACCCACACGATGACGTGTGGGGGCAATATTAATAATAGAAAAAATTGCTTTATTAAATAAGATGAAAAATTACAAACTGCAAAAATTATGACATAATGAGGCACTAGAGCCCTGGAGGTCAAATGATAGTTAAAAAGCAATTATTTGAAAAATGAAAATAGCAACCAGGCTAGGTATACCAGTGAAGAACTGAACCACTTATCTTTGTAAAGCAGGTGGTGATGGTGCCTGCCTCAAAAGTGTTCAACACAACTTCCCGGGGATGTGCCATGGGTATAGTGAAAGTGCTGCATGGTGGTAGTGCTAGTCATGCCGTGGGTACATGGCACCGTGCTGCCTGGGAGTCCTTCTGGTACTGGTGCTGGTACTGATGCTGGTGTTGATACCGTTGCTAGCGCTAGCCAATGCCGGTCATGATGACGCTGCTATCATCATCGGTCCTGATGGGTCTTCTTGATGTTTAAAAGGCAGCCATGGAGAAAGGGGCGAACTCCCTACAGCAGATCAGAAGATTTCAGACTCAGCATAATAATGATCGGCGCGAATCCTCGAGAGTAATTAGAACGTGTTGAACTTAAATAGCTCAACCCTTCACGTGATAAAAATTGAGGTTAATAAAAAGTAACCTCCAAAACTCTCGAGAACTCACCGTCATTAATAAAATATAAAGCAATATAAAATATAAAGCAATAGCAACAACGATAATATTAAAAGTAATAAATAATTAATGGAATTAAGAAAAAGGAATGAGATTAGCCATCTTGAACTACTCGACCTTCATCACGGTATTGCAAGATAAAAAGCAGTATTACAGAGAATGCTCCACACTTACCTGCCGAGTGGGTGAGGGTTGCTTTTTAGCTGTGAGACATTATGTTTGAAAAACAATTAAATTGAACAGGTGTTTGTTTTAGAATACTTAACAGGAATCCACCATCCATGACCGTGCTCTACCTTATATTAATTATTCCCCTCCCTGCAGGTACCACGAAATGAAGCGAAGCGCGACTCGGGAAGTACGAACGGTAGTGTCGCCACTGAGCGGTGTTAAACGCAACCTATGAAGGCAATGTATAGTGTGCTCCAGAAATATACAGTTCTTCCTACAGGGAAAATGAACAAAATTTTTATTTATTTAATAATCAATGTAACGGTATCAAAAGAACCGTTACAACATCATGTAAAAAAATTCGCATATCTCCGCTATGTTGATTATTTGCTTCTTCAAATTTTCTAAGGTTAAAGGTTAATAGTATAGCTGTTTACTGTAAGAAATTCTATTTCATTCCCTTAAAAATGAGCTTATAAATGGTTATAGAAATTTAGCCATTTTTACCCTTTTCTTGCCCACGCCACTGGCTTATTATTGGAAAAATTGCAATTTTTTTACACTAACGTGAAGTTCAAAAAATGTCTTTCCAACTCTGATAATTTAGTTTAAAATTTCTCTCTATGCTGCTCATACAAGGGGTTCGAGAAATGGCATTTTTCAAAAAATTTAAATGACCGCCATTTTGAAAAACGGCTCGATCAATTTTTCACTAATGCAATTCCAGACTACTCCTTATGGAAATCTTACTCCCATAAAAATTTCAGCCTAATAGATTGAAAACTGAGATCTGAAATGATAGAAAACAATTCCAAGTCAACGTGAATCGATATTTCCGCTCATGCATCGCTCCAAAAGCTTCATAGGGATTTCCCTGCAGTACATGTGCATAAGGCGAAAGACGCCTCCTGGCTACAGAACTCGAAGAATACACAAGATGGTCTAAAGGTGCAAAAGGTCTCTTTTGAGTCGTTTGATATTCATAGATTGTCTAAGTATGATTAAGTTCTGGAAACAAGAACAGGAATCAATCTGGAAAACTTTCGCCTTCGCTATGTAATTCTGGTCTTGCATGTGTTTTAAATATGAGAAATAACTCCAAATAATATGAAAGTTATAAGTAATAAGTGGTACATTTGAGAAAGTAAATAAGATAGCTCAAATAAATTGTTCAAATTATTGACGAAACCCACACAAAAACGTAAAAAACGTGTTCCTCGTAGAAAGATTCGAAGTATGTTTTTTTCAAGAATACATGATAAAAACTGATTCCCTCCAGAGAGATAAGTTGCTACATAAAAAGTTGTATTCCTGTAAATAGCATTATTCCAGACATTTCACTTTGGGCGATGGACTTCGAAAAATTTACGTCTACTCTACCCCCGCTCTTGATGTATGGAATCGATCGCGAAGTCCAGTAGCGGAATTCCGTCGTTATTTCTTCTATAATACAGCAACGTTTTTGTGTTTTTTTTTCAAAACAAAACTAACACAAAAAGCACGACCTATAACATACCTACCTTTTGTATTTTCATATGAATATTATGTTAAAAACGTGATTGATGGTGCAAACTGAATTGTTTTGCATACTTATATGCATAAAAATAAATCCTCTAATTCACGTTTTCATTGAATTGTTTTTTTTTTTACAGGTAAGTCCCACTGAAACTGCTACTATCTTAGGGTGAGTAATGAAGAACAATTTAAAGATTAAAATAAAACTGCTTTATAACATACGACGCTGGTTACTAAGAGATCTGGGCAGGACTTGAGGGCTTGTGACTTTGAAGACGGCTTCAAGCCATTTTAGGAATTTCAATTCCATGGCTAAGCCCTTTTTAAAACGAAGGCTTTTGGCTTTTATTTTTTTATAAAAAAGTTTTGGAATTATTGTGAATGCAAAAAAGAACTGCAATTCACTTTGAGGACTTTCAAAGCTCTCGGAGGCTTAGAAAGCCCTCAAAAGGAATTGAAGCCTTTTTGAATTCACAATTTCAACACTCTCTTATGAAGGAAGACAGAAGAAGCTCTTTAAAATAAAAGTGTGTGAATATTCTTGCGAGGTGCAACTCGCAATTCGCATCTTGCTGCTGGGAAGACGCGAGACGGTGCATGGGAGGTCTTGAATAGGGATGTGCGATCTATTAAAAAAATCGATCTTTTGAGCGGCCATTGTAAATTTTTTTAATCAACCTTTTTCCAGGCGATTTTTTGTCGAATTTTGTTCTCAGCGGCAAGATATTTGGGGAAAAATTAATAAAGGCTTTCAGACTACTTCCAAGAGCTTGAAGCTTTTTTCAAGAGCTTAAAGCTCTTTTTCAAGGGTTAAAGCTCTTTTGCAGAACTTCCAGCCCAGATAGAGCTTTGCATTCTTTACAAAATGACTTGCGGCTTCCAATTCCTTTTCAAGTGAATTGGGAATTGTGAATGTGAATTGTGAGCTCTTTGTGAAACTCCTTCTTAACAGGGCTTGAGATTCATGGCTTCAAGCTCTTTTGTCGACGCCTGAGTTTCTGACATTCATGACAATTAATAATCAAAGTGAGTAAATTAAAAAACAAAAAAAAATTTTTTAGACAAAAAACAGATGAGTCCCAAACAGAATGGATAACCTACTTCTATGCGCACAGGGAGGCACTGCACTCAGTTTTTGGCATACATTTTGGCTGCCTGGAGTGTATCCTATGGCGCGAGCCGAATACCCGTATTCTTTCTTTTATTTTGATTTCTATATTTCGATTTGACTAAGCAAAATGTTGTAACCAATAGCAATCTTACTTGTGATAGCTGAGATGGACTATCAAACGATTTATCATTTATCGAGTTGAAATACTGCAGCTTGGTCATTCTTGATTGGTTTGTCTATGTATATTCAAACTATTATGAGACATACTTTCACTAACGTTTTAAGCGATTATTCTTAAATTGCAAGTAATCTTGAGAATTCACATAAAATGAAAAGAAGAAGTCATATAATCAACTTCTCCACTTATGACGAGAATGACGCCTGTGCCTCTAGTGGCGGACATTTTGTGTAATGGCAAAATGCTCTGGAAAATACGTTGTTATCATATAACTATGACAACTCATAGCCTTTTCCTTTATTTGCAATTTTTCATCAGTGAAACTACTTGAGGAAATTATTAAAGTCAATGCATAAAAAAAATATACATCCATACAGGTATAGTTGGACCAGAGATATAACGAAACGACTTCTGTCATTGTATCAATTTTTGGATTATTGAAATATTGTTGAAGTCATAAAATATGACAGTTAAACAATTAGATCATTTCGTTATATCTTTTGGTCGACAATACCTACCCAAATGATAAAACACAAAAATATTCAAATGTTACATATTTGATTACTGTTGCTTTTCGTATCTCTAGATAAGAATTTTATACCAATCGCAAACAGAGTTACTATTATTAAATGGCTAGGATGTCTGCCCAACCCAACTCCTGACATGATTTCGAGCTTTTACATAATATAAAGGCCTTTGTTTTGATGGCCCGGCTTTTCTTCTTAGAAGTGTCACAATATCATTAGTATGATCTGGGATTTATTATCTTCACCCATTCACAAGACTAACAAAACTTGAGCCAACATATCCCGCAGGTTACAATACTCTCTCTGGGCATTCTCTAGAGAGGAATATACCAGTCGTTTCCCGGAGCAGGGATGCTTTTACATTCCGGCTTTCGGCATGTTATCTGTTCAGTGGCATATATCTTCCACTAGGTACACATGTTTCTTAAAATTATTGGACCTGCATCCATTTCTGTATAGAAATTCACAAAAAGATAAAGTAATTTTTTTATATTAACATATTTTTATAATATCATGTGAGCAAATTAAATCGTAATAATTATGGTAGGCTCTGGGAAAAGTTTCATAACTGAGATTGAATCCGTAAAAGTGTAAAATAATCAGAATCACCCATTTTACAGATTTTTTTTCAAAAGCCAGTTTATCTTAACAAAACTATCAGAAGGAAAATTGCCAAATGGAAATTTCAAGAATTCATTATTGGAGAATTTTTTTAAGAAAAAAAGTCTGGGCAAGCCACTGGATTCTTCATCTCTCAAAACGGCACTATAATAAATTTTATCCCAGCCTGCTGAGTATTAACGATTTTAGAGTCAAATTAAAGTTTTAAGAATTCCTATTAGCTCATTAAGTACTTATTAGGTGGGGATAAAATTTAGTGTATTACCCTTTTGAGAGATGAAGAATCCAGTGGCGTGCTTGTTTTTTCTGATAAAGTGTCAGATTTTCAACTTATAAAAATTTAGATATGAACTGATGACGTGAATAACTTGACAATAATAGTTACCTATTGCCAGAAGCAGGCGAGCCATTTTTTTAAGGTCTTGTTAGAAGTACCCACTGTTGAGTTCGCCAACCCTCAATATATTAAGGCTCTCAGACTTGCAAGTATGTCGCCTTCTAAAGGGAATAATTTTAATAATGCACTTCGCTTGTAAATAACCAAATTAAAAGCATCCATTGTAACGTAGTGAAATTTACATGGATTGATACATTAATTAGAATTTCTAGGGTGCTCCAGAAACAAATTTCAAATACACCAATACCAGTACCGAACCGATGTGTCCAATAATAATTTATCCTCTTCTATTCTTGCAGCTCATGCAACAAAAAAAACTCATAAAACAATTCTGTAAAATCTAAATTTACTTTTAGCCGAACTGAATGTGTCGAACATTCGAAGTGTGTATTATACCTATACTCGTATATGTATAGGACCCACATATTATACAGTCACGAGTCAACACGGGGAATGGGAAGTGTAAAAACTGCTGCAAATCTATAATTTATTGCTGACCTACATTCCGGTTCCATGGTAATTCCTGCTTCAGGGTAAAACCATAAATCTACACGCCCTAAGTGCATTAAGCTCTAGCGTCGAGATTAGACTCCTTAACAGTGCAGAGGAGACGTCGGCCACTTTCAAGGAGTGCATACAAGCCATAGATTACTCTAATGCGACAATTACTCACAATTGATGATTGCGGTATTTCAACGTTTTCATCCCGTTACACTGTGCCCTGAGTACTCAACAAGAAGCTACATTTTTATGTGAGGAAAATCACTACGTGCTTATAAAATTTATTAAAAACAGTACAGTTGATATAAGAAAATTTGCGTGTCATCAACTAGCAATTGATAAAATAATTTATTTCAATAATAGCAATTCCTGGAATTTTCAAAAGAGTTCGGTAGTCTTTGACACCACGTGCTCATAGCTGCCTAAACGACAACGGTGACCACTTCAAACATCTTTTGTAATGTAAAGCCTTTTTTTAATTTAAATTGATTGTCCAAAATTCTCGGAAATTATGCATTTTTCAGCTCCTTACACAGAGCACTTCTTCCAGTAGAAAAATAAAAGGATTCACATTTGGCAATAAAGTCACCAATAAACAGGAAAAAGTTGTTATGGAGAGTCTTTAAAGGCACCGACTGCTTCAAATGTTTCCAAATAAATTCCCAGATATCGATGAGGCAGGTTTGATAGGGAATCAAATGGTTCTGAATTACCCAAAATTTAAGGAAAAAAATACGTGCTCAAGGACATTTCCTTGAGTTTATTGGATCAAGGAAATCTCAAAAACTAGTCAAAAGTCACCAGGTTTTAAAGGCCGTATCATAAAATCTGAAGAAAATGTCAAAGGAACTTTCGTCTTCTTTTTTTCAAAAGGAATCCTCTCCTGGAGTCTTGGATCACCCAGTTTAATTCAACAAGGCAAATGTCGTCGAGGTTTCTTTTGTTTTTTCTCATTTGAGCTTATGAGTCTCACTGAGCTTTAAGCTGTTATTTCCAATTTTTGCAGTTAAAAATTGAGAATTTTCATTAATTGAATTTAACATTCAAAGAAAAATTTTGAAACATTAATGTTTCATTTATCATCAACATGCAGAGACTGTAGCAATTTAGAGCTGAGAGGGAACATTTTTAGTAGGTCCTTCTTTATTTTTCAAAATTCAGTCTTCTTTTCATTATCCTGCACACTAATTATTATTGAGCTATGAAGAAGACGATTCATTATTATCATCTATTTTTCAATTTTGATATACAGTATGTATGTTGCAAGTTTTAAGTTGTATATCCACTTCATAAAAAATTCAGATATGCCTACACCTGCACTTGCATCGCACCTTAAAACTGAAGTTTTACTAAAGAAACATCGCTTTTAAAAATGAAGTTTTAATGTTTCGAGTCTCGACAATGTTGGACAATGTATGAGGACGTAAAACAAGAGTGTCACAGTGGAAGATGTAATAAAATGCTTGTATCCGAAAACCTGAATTTCCGGGTAAAACAGGGGGGATTTATTGCAGCCTTTGCGAATACGTGCCTTACGTTTAATTTTCTACTGCCGTGCAAATTGTGATAAACGCCCTCAGAGCATTTACCTTTACACCGCGGAATTCATTGTCGCCTTACATATATTAATTCTATCCATTTCCCAGGAACCTGAAAATGGAAACCCCTCCCCCCTTCTTGCAATGAATACCCGCTGGAATCCTGCGGAACGTGGAAAAGGATGTGTCTAGTGTATTAAGCAAGGTGATAGAATTTTATAATTTAGTAGCTTTTACCGGAACTCTCTCTCACGGATTAAAAATATCACTTTGTGTTGTCGTTCTAAATAATCCAAATAGCCAAAACAAAGACATTTTCATGCCTAGGTGATAATATAATAATTATTTCGTCCTAACAACAGTTTCAATCAATAAAAAATTAATAAAAATTTTAATTACCAGTACTACCGCAAATGAAGATATAAAATTACTAGTTCTACACACAGAATGATTTATGGCAGGTAAATGAGTGCCGTCAACAATAGGCAATAATAATAAACTTGTAGGATAATAAAGTTCAACCCTCAGTGAGACCCTGGACTCGCCATTGTTGTGCATTTCGTATTTGAAAAGTCCATGTCCTATAATATGCACCTGTACATTAAAATTACTTCAATGAACTGCACGCATTATCTATCCAAATATTTAAAACCTTACAGTTTTTTTGTTTTGGTTTTCGTCTTTTGTCAATAATTGTGTTTCCGAATTTGTCGAATGATTTTTCTCATTTATCAAACGTCAATGTGATTTTTCAATTTGAATTCCTCTTTTGTCAAATTAGATTCCTGTTACACCTCAATTGTTTTTTTTTTAATTTGAAAAACAGTATTTATAACTTTTTTGAATTTTAGAATGTGTATGTAGCACTTTGAGGCAACATTCTTCTTAGGAAGATCTTCGAAATGATAATATACAGTGTGTGTCACAGGCATGGTACACCCCCTTTTTTTTTCTTTTTTTTTTTTGGAGATAATTTTTTGATATTTGGTACGTCGCATATTCTCGATAGAGCGCACTTTTTAGCAGAAAATTGAATTTTTTCCCACATCCGGTTTTTCCGGAAATGTAACTAACTTTTTATTTTTAAATAGGACACCCTATATATTATTATATTTTTGGATTCTATACATTTGTACGAATCCAACAATACCACATAAGTACCATTTGAAATGTCAAATTTGTTTTTGTTTAATTTTTTATTTTTCAATTATAGTGTGCCATGACTTCAGTTGTGTTCGTCACAGATGCAAAATGGGTACACCAAAAAAAAGTAGTAGTAGATGGCACCTCGGTATCAATATGGTAACATTTGAAAAAAATGAATTCAGCTCAAAAAATCATTCCGGTGCGCATTATTTATCCATAAATCACTTAATTTAGTACTTTGAACAAAAATTCGATTTTTCTAGCATTAGATGATCCAATTGAAGTAAAACGAAATAGTCATGGCACACTATAATAATTGAGAAATAAAAAATTAAATAAAAACAAATTTGACATTTAAAATGGTACTTATGTGGTATTGTTGGATTTGTACAAATGTATAGAATTCAAAAATATAATAATATATAGGATGTCCCATTTAAAAATAAAAAGTTAGTTACATTTCCGAAAAAACCGGATGTAGTAAAAAATTCCATTTTTTGCTAAAAAGTGCGCTTCATCGAGAATATTCGACATACCAAATTTCAAAAAATTATCTCCAAAAAAAAAGAAAAAAAAGGGGTGTACCATGCCTGTGACACACACTGTATAGAATGACCTTTTTTTAATCTACCCCTTTTCTTCGCAATAAAAATGAAATTGAGAAACCGATGACGTCATCCTATGTTACACGTCTGAAGATGCCATTTTCGAAAGCAAAATCGACCTGTCAAAGCGGTTTTCATAGAAACGTTACATCACTGAATTATGAGTTTCATTATATATTTTATACACACACTGTATATTGTGTAATATAAAAAAATCTTATACAGATAATTTTTATATTTACGAGATAATTTTTTGAGAATTATATTAGACTTTTATCTACTAGTAACACGAAAATCTACATCTTAAAAAATGTGTATGTCGTAAAGCCTCAGGCAATTTTTTTTAAACAAAGTGGCTCTAAAAAAAACGTTGGAAAATAGTTTTGAGCCTCTAAAATGACCCCTAGGTAACAGCCATGATAAAATAAAAATAAAAAATACCATGAAATAATTGTGTTTTAATCTCTTTTGCAGTTTTTTTAATAGCTCCATAAATAAAATGGTGGGGGCACGTCAAAATTTTGTTTATTCAAATGTCGATTAATCCGATTAATCTTAACGGAATTTAACAAGATTAGTCTCCTTTCTTCTTTCGACTACATTTTACGAATTTTTAATTTTGTTACCACCGATGTCATCGGGTATGCCGATGACATCATCATACGAGCCAGAGGTAAATTTGAAAGTACTCTCTGCGACATTATACAGAGAGGGTTAAATATAACCCTGAAATGGTGCCAAGAAGTAGGACTGAACATCAACCCTACAAAAACAACACTTGTACCATTCACAAGAAGACTAAAGCTTCCAAAACTCAAAGCCATACGCTTGAGCAAAGTGGATTTAGAATGGACCTATCATCACATACAGAGCGGTAGCTTGGTACAAAAGAACTAAGCTAGCAACAGCAAAAAAAAACTTGAGAAGATCCAGAGACTTGCGTGTCTGCATCAGAGAAGCAATGAGAACCTGCCCAACCGTTGCGTTGGAAGTAATCCTGGATCTGACACCACTACATTTGGTGATAGAAAGAAGAGCTGGAGAACCTCTACTTAGGATGTCAAGAGTAGGAATCAGGAGTGTACGGCGAGACACTGAGGATCGATCCTTGGGTGGCTGTGAGGGGCTCATGACACTACCAAAAGACAGAACTGTTAAGAAATTCAGTTTCGAGAGAAACTTCATCACGAAACTGTCCACGAAAGAGGAACAGAACAACACCTCCAGCTGTACTCTCAAAGAAGGTACGATCAAATGGTACACAGACGGCTCTAAAATTGTCGAGGGAACCGGGGCAGGAATCTATGGGCCACGCACCATGTACTCCAAACCAATGGGAAATTCCCCAACTATACTTCAAGCGGAATTACACGCAATAGAAGTGTGTACCCAAATAAACCTCGACAGAAACTACAAAAACAATTTTTGGGAATATATCATGACGTCAACTGTCAATTGTTTTTCTGTTTTCACCATTTCCCTCTGAAACACCCTGTGTAACTAACATGGAATACATTTTTAATATGCGTACGCATACATATACCCAACAAAGTAAAACGAATTGTGGATTTCATAATATCGTACCTAAATAAGTGACTTTCGTAAAGTTGATTATAACCAGCTTGACTCGAGGTTTTTTAAAATAATTATTATCAATTATTATCCTCAACGTCTTTTATTAAGTTCACCGCCTCATCGTTTTCGCCCAACTCTCTTCAAAATTTGAATTTATGCTCGGAGATGCGGGTAATTCATGTTGTGATATAAATAAAACGGGAGCGGGATCTTGCCGGTAATACTTGCAGGGAATGCCGTAGGTAAAATAGAAGTTGTAAACATCTCGAGAATTTTTATGCTTCCGATAAATATTTCTATAAAATTGTGACATTAATTTCGAGAGAACTTTCTACCTACCTAAATTATTATACATATATACATCCTGAAGACTTTTGTATATAGTATACAGGTAAATGTAAAATGGTGATTTTCACTTGTTTATGACTCACAAGCTACTCTATTTAAACTCCAACTGTGAAAACTATTCTTACTGAATTTTCTCAGACAATCTAAAAATGTAATAATTTACAGGCTGTGTAAAATAACTAAGTTGTATGCCGTACAGCGATATTGGCCACCCTGTAATTCTGCAAATAATTTTAGGTCATAGGTCTCTTCAAACCAGACAACTTTTCTCTCACATCTTTTTTTTATCTTGAACGGTAAGGCCTCTAGGAAAGAACAACGCACTAATAATAATATGAGAATATCAATTTCTTGCTACCTGCTTTCAAATAAGTAGATCACGATAGACGACAAGAACATGATAAATCGTTTCTAGTTGACGTATACCTTTACAAATGGGCGAAATAAAAAAAAAAATTTCTAGCTGGATTAGAGTTGCAGACACGAGTGAATAATAAAGAAAGTACGCTGCAAGTGAATCAATTGTAGCTGGTCTCGAAACGAGCTCACTGGGAACGATTTTCTAGGATAAAGTTGTTGAATAGTAGATACCTATCGAAGTTTCAAATTGTTAAATTAGGCGACAGGCAATCGCCTAAAAGTGAGTTAGAAGATGGATTAGCGTTAGTAATTTACTAGAGTAGAAGAAATAAGAATTTGTAAATGATAGTAGAGTTTGTGGATGATATACAAGCTGCTAAGGTAACTTATTATGGATGAATGCTTTTAGTAATAAATATCTCTATGGCTGCGAGACTTGGATTATTCCTGGACACTTTTCTCTAGTGAGAGATCCTCCGACAGAACAGCTCATCCAACCTATCCATCTTGTTACAATAAAAATTCATATTATGTGTAATTTATACAGTATCGATCATATCATTCATTTCCACTTACGGGAAATAATATCTTGTAAATTTAAAACGAGGCAGTACTGAATGGAAGTGGAAACTGATAAATTTAGGTAAATCCGTTGATATAAAATATACTGTAACGACTCGCCGTCATTAAAGTAACTAGCGCGAGAAAATTTCGTTTTTATAAAATAATAAAAGCTGTTTTAATAATAAACCTACGTTCAATACAGCTAGCGCCCCCTAGATTCCAATGACCGTACCTAGAGTACCGAGCTCTGTTTGTAACTTCAAGAATTCGTAATTTACGCTAAACAAGTAAAGATAGACCTGAAAGCGTAATTGACGATATAGTGGGACAAGCACAGTCAAAGATCCTATTAAAAGGAAAGAACAGAACTAGGATGCCACAGGATAATTGGTCAAGAAAATCGCATGACTGTTAAAGGATACGGTGATTTGTGAATTATGACGTTATGATAAGGAGATACATAAAGCACACCAAGAACGACGGAGAAGCGAGGACTTCTACGTAACTCGGTTATTTTTATAACGCAACTTAGTAGAAAATAAGTGTCCGCTTTGTAATTAATGTGCTAATAATAATAGCTGCAACATCAACCATGTTGCGACGCCACCGCTCGACACCTGTTCTTTATAGAATTTGCAGTGATAAGTTACCTTTAATTGAATCGCTGCCCTAGTTAAAGCGGTTTAACTATCTCAAACATGGACGGTAGCTGTTTTTAATAATAATTATAATAATCAGCGGTCGAGTTTTAAATACGCACTCGCATCCCCACGTTCCGTGCTTGAGTACCTATATCCGTGTACCTATATCTAGGTACCCGGTCTTTCATATTATAAATGAACATTTATAATAATAATAATAACAACCGGCCGTGACTCAAATAAGTTTAGTAAGTAGAAATATAAATATAATATAAAAAATAAGTAGAAATAAGTACTATAAGTACCGACACACTTGGATTTATGTTGTTCAAATGGGAGTGTCTGTTACGGCCCAATCACCAGCCTTTGGGTGAAATAATTTCTGATCATCAGAGAGAAACAAATGGCCCAGATTAGATAAATGTTTCCAGTCTGTGAGTCAGCTCGAGGTAGAAGGTAATTTAATTACAGATGCCGACAAACTGCCAAAGATCCTGTAAGTACTCCAAAACCTTTTTTGTTAAATTGTTAAATTGTTAAATTAGAACCAAAATCCCCAACAAAAAAAAATATATTTGATGAAAAGGGTGTAAATAAAAGGTAACCAGTAGTACCTAATGTACAATAATATCCCCGAATAGGTATTTGCTGTCTAATTTTATTTAATTTTCATTATTATAATATTATTCCTAACTATTTAATTGTATTACTCGCAACAACTAATTTGTATAGCGTTGAGTCATTTCAGGAGTCAATGCTTTGATGGTGGGGCTGGGGAAAACAATGTACTTTTCCTTCTATCGTCGGTCCCATTGAGACTGTGAAATTGCACATGTCGGCTTCTTTAAAGTAATGGTTATTCTCAAAGCGCCCTTCATGACTTCTGTTTACGGAGCACGTTTGGAATGTTTTTCTGCTTGAACTCTGTACCGACGTAACATTCGAAATCCAATAAGGTCTCCTATTCCGGAGATATTTGCAGAGAAAGATACCGTGTGTGATGCCTGCCTCTGAGGATATCCGGTGGTCTGGTGGAGTGTGTTGTTTCGTTATTTGGGATCAACAAACGTTCAATCTTCCCTTTCTGAGAGAATTGTTCACGGAGATAACATGTGAGAGTGAAAAATAAAATAAAACAGACGGCCCAGTGCTAACTATACCCATACAATTTCTGAAATGCAAAATCTAGTTGCAGCGTGCGTATAACTTACTCGTAGAAATCTAGTCCTCATTTTTTAAACTAACTAGTCTTTAGTTAAGTGACACTTATATGAATTTATTGATTATGTCAATATAATCCAGTCAAAAATGGGATAAAATTGCTTCCTTTCCTCTTATTCCGCAAGAAGCGGCCACCATCTTGAAGTTAAGTTAAATCATGTATCTTGGGAAATATTGCTTGTCCGTGAAAAATCTGTATAGTTGCCAAACGATTGCTATGGACCACCCTTAATTTTTATGGAGTAATCTCCATCATGCGATCTTGAATTTTCTCCACATGCTGGGTGTAGCTACTAAAATTGTTCTGTGATAAGAAGTAATTATAAACTTAGAAGGCCACGGACTTATTACGACTATTACAGTTATAACGGTAATATTTCTCCGGTGTTTACTGTACGTGACAGAAGTCCCTTAGTGTATAATAGCGTGCAGCATACAACTACGTAATATGAATAAGAGTAATTAAATGAAAACTACAGCCCAACTTCTGGAGCCTTGAAAGCAGAATTCTAGCTACACACGTTCGTATATCTCTGGTTCTAATTTCTTCACCCCGCGCCTCTGATGTGTGACAGTTTCCAACTCTTATCGACACCGGGAGAAAAACAAATGCCGAAACGAGCAAGAAGAGCGATGGTGGAATGATCGAGTGAGTGCAAGAAGTGCGGAATTGACATTTCGCAGGCAGCGGGGTAAAAACCCGCCCCCGTCCTGACCTCTCAATCCCGGCAGGGCGATGGATCGAATGCTCGGCAAAAAGCTCGATCTCGCGGTCAGAGCCTGTCAGTGCTTTATCAAGCTTGGTACCTACGTCGAGAAGGGAATCTGGGAATGCACGGGAAACCTGGATATTGCAGATTAGGGATTAGACTAAAGCATGGCCAATCATTATGGAGTAGGGAAGTTCAGTTGATGATATTGATTTTTTGTGTTCTTTTTCATTGAAATTATTTCAGTTAGATTCCTTCAATAAGGCTGTTTCTATGTTATTAATAAAATTTATTAATAAAAACATGAAAAAATCACATTTTCATGTTTTAAGAGAGATGAGAAATCTTTAAAAATCATTTAAATGGAAATTGGTTGGCGATCAACAACTTTAAAGCATTTTTAAAAGTCAAGAACGACATTTTTCATAGAAAATGTTTTAACTGAGTTACTTAAATGAGTTGTAGTTGTCTCTCTCTTTGCAAAAAAAGGGGATCGGTAATTTGTAAAAACACCAGTCGTGACTTTTAACCAAATTCAAAACTAACAAATCCCATTTTTTTATCTCCGGCTTGCATTGCATTAACATTTTTTACTTTCCATTTATCCTTCAAGAATATTTGACTAGAGAGTCCTTTTTTACTGAAAACTTCCATCAACAGGGATGAACTCCTGCTGTTTTCTTGCTCAACTTCTCGCCTTTTTCGTGGCCGTTTTCTCCACCCTCCGAGCTTCCACTGCATGGGGATGAGGATGTGACCCCGCGTGACAGTCGATTACCCTGCAACTCACGTTTCGCTCACGGTCGCCCGACGCAGATAAAATGCAATATGAGTGGAAAGCCATGACACTGCGATGGGAATTATATTAGTCGTCGTCAATTGCTGGTGACGTGGCGCCCCCAAATGCCACAACCTCGCTCACCTCCCCTTCCTCCAGACTTATACTGTTAGACTGGGAGGGTGGCTGACAAGATACCATGTGATTATGTGTCCTTGTTTCGTATAATATGGTTATATTGAAGGAAAATAATTCGACAAAATATTTGTTTAGAGGCTGCTTTGATAATTTAATCCGCTATCTTCACCTGGGTATAGGTGAATACATAAAAGGAATGGAGATATACTGTTTGATATATGAACGAGATGAAGATTTTTGATTAGGTAATTAAGTTGACAAAATTTGTTTGGGAATAAGGGTGAAAGTCTCTTAAAAAAAAACTGAGATTTTATTTGCATTGTCATAAAAATGTTTAGAGGTAAATACGCGTTTTAAAGCAATAATTAAATACCTACTCGTGAAATTACACATATTCGTGTCAACTACGCCATTAGCTTTTCCCCGGCTATCTGGGTAAATAGCCCAGTTAAATAATACAACTCTCATGTAATGGCACTGATGTCCTTAAAATAATTAACGAGTGGTATTAAAAACGAAGTATTTTCTAATACTACCTACTAGTTCTTACTCACTTTGTGTTAGCAAATACTTCGATTAATTCATACTCATTGTATGTAATTTTATTCAGAAAGCTCCAGTTCTCGAAGCTAAATAATGTCAGGTCTTCGCTCCCGTCAAATATGATATTTATGAAACTTCTTAATAATTGATTAAAGTTTAAGTTGGATATAAAGCACGTAAGTGCCTGTTGAAAGAAACACCGAGTTTCCACGACCTTTCCGTTTTCTCTGCGAAAATATTAAATCTTGATTTGCTGCTATTTCCGTCCAAACAAAAAGAAATAAATTGTGAGATCTTCCTTGAGCTCGTGATCTTTGTAATTCGAAGTGGAAAATTAACATTAATGTTCTCGAGCAGTAGTTCTGTTCTCGAATTATTCAGCGGGAGTACACTGTCTGGAGAAGACACACTTTTATTTTTGTTTGAAACTGCTGCATTCGACAATTACCTATCTAGAAAGTTTTTCTTGGTAATGAGTCATTAAATGAAGAATTAGAAGGTAGGAGAGATTCTTTGTCTTTTTGTTATATTTTAAAATAGGTAAAATTAAGTTTAAGGAGTATGTAAGAAGACTAAAGACTATACCGGTTTATAGAGCTTGTTTATAAATTATGTTTAAAATTGTTCCTCTCGTAACGGCTTTGCATGTTCGTAGTTATTACTGTTTTATTCTATCCCATATTTTACCAACTCTGTTTGCGAAAGTTAGTACCTATTGTATAAGAATGGTAATTTAAAAATATGGTATTCATAATTTACATTGTATATTTTCAGGCAACACACGTAATACTATGAGAAAATTGTATTGTTTCCATAGTAAGCAATTTTAAAGTGCTTTTATATGCATGCAGATATGCATTGCAACAGAGGCAATTTAGAATCGCTAAGGGGAACATCCATGCAAATACTTGTAATATTTTGTTATGAAATTCTATAAATGGAAGAAAAGAGTTTCATAACTTTATGTCATATTCATTGGATGTCATAGGGCATGAAAAAATGCTACACGCTGTTGATAAAAAAATAATAATCGATTAAAATAACTTGACTAAACAAAATATTGGAAAAAGGGTTGTAACGTACACCTTGTACGTACTGGCTAAATGCCAGCAACACGGAGACAACGGCGGGCGCGCGCAGTGAGTGAGTGATAGTGGCGTTTAGTGCACGGCCGACTGGAGGCCTCGAGTTCGTCGACTTCGGCCGTCGAGTCTCGTCGACCTCGACTGTCGAGTTGAAATCTGCGAATACCTGCGTCTTCACCTTCTTTTCACTTCTGGAATTCGCTCAGGAACGTCCACGCAAATACCTGTCGCGAAAAGAGACATAATGGCGTCTTGAACTTACCGTTCATTATTATAAACATCGCACACGTTTTTGGCTTGGTGAGTGTCGTAAAATGATTTTCTTAATTGTGTTGGAATTATACAGCTCATATTTTGTTGATACAATATGCTAGTTTTAATTACAGCTTTTATATCCGATCGAGTTTCGCTTCGCTTGTAAAATTTCGCCGATCACATTTTGATCTCATCGCATCTTGAGGACGGGACATAATTTTATGTACCCTTGGCAAGCAGACTCGTTCATTAATGCAATAGTGTCTCTGATACATAATGAAATTGCAGCTTTTTTCCTGGAGGCAACTGCTTTTTCCGTACCGAGAGGAATTCTACGTACCCAGGCAGATTGAGGCAGATTTTCCCGTACCAGCCTTGCTTTTTTGTACCGACGCCACTCTTTCCTGCGAAGTCCACCTTTCGAACCAAAGCAAGTTCCTGGAGCCAAACCTGAAGATCCAGTCCACTACCACCTGGACTTGTACCTAGCACTGAAGGGCACCTGACCCGAAAATCGTCATCCTCGTACTGGAGAACCATACGAAGATAAGTGCCCTTGTGAACCATCAGTATCCGATCCATTCATTCGACTAGCACCGCACGCTCTTGTTTTTATTATCTGTTAACCGTGCTCAAGAGTCTGTGATAACATCTGTGATTTTATTTTAATAAAGAGTACCTGTTGTTCTGCTGACCTGCTTGTTATTGTTGACCCTCTTAGACTAGCGACTCAACCTACGACCCTTGTTTTTTTTCTGCCTCATGCTCTCAGCGACTATTTTTCCCCTCGAAGGGTTAAATAGTTCGTTTCAAGGTATACGTATAATAACTTCCGTACTTGATAGCAATAGCCTACTTTGATAGACAGAAAATCTATCTCAGAAAATTATACACTACCTATGAAAAATCAATTTTCTACTTTTACACTTTGAGGTTGGCTTAATTTGCTTTTCAGAGAAATTTTTCCAAAATGCCATTAACTAAAGCCAATAAAAACCTTGAAGAACATAACTGGAGACCAAAGAATCATCTCTGAACGTCAAGACGTGTAACATGCTTCATTTTGTGATTTCATTTAACCGATTTTTTAATCAAGTGATAGGACAATTTTTTTACACAATAACTACCTAGGTAGGTTGTTTGCAAAGATTGTTGAAGATGCAAAGAGTGCTTAAAAAACTTTAGGTTCAAAAAAAGCTAATCAAAAAAGATTTTCACATTACAAAGTGGAGCAATTAATTAAAAAATCTGCTAATAATTAAAATTTAGAACGTTACTCGTCAAATCAATTTAAGTTGTTTTTAATTTTGTTGTTTTCATAGCACTAGGTACTTGGCAACCGTCTCCATTTTCGGATCCTAGTGTCTTATCTGGTCCAGCATGGTTGATATTTCTTCTTGTTTCGCAATCATTTTCTTGGTGCTTGTCTTTAAATATAGGTGCAAATACAGTGAGCGACTAAATTATGGAACCAATTCAATAAATCTTTAAATTTTGAGTTTTCAGAAAAATCTAAAAACAGATCAATTTATAAATTTAATTAAATTTTTAGTGATGGTAGCTCAGTAGTAACAATATCTAATATTTTTTTAAATGGGACATCCTGTATATTATTGCATTTTCATATTACTACAAACTACAAACTACAAACTATAGTAATGTAGTTTAGGAGTTACAAACAAGTGAAAATCGCAATTTATCATTTTGAAAGCAGTTTTATTCATTTTGAAATCGGCTAAAGATACAGGAAAATGGCTTACATGTCCCTAAATTAACTTTTTAACCTTTAATTAACCCTTTAACTGATACGTCAGATATAATGTCATATGAATTATCTTCTGTTCCTTTGTCAATATTTCATGAAGATTTTACAACGAACAAAAACGTTAAGTCGGATTTAAAGTCAAGACTGAAGGGACACTCTACTTCTGTTTTGTATCAAATTCCCGATATCGTTGACTCTATTCTAATAGATGGGATGGCAATGATTCAAATCAGTTAAAGAAACAAAGCGAACATTTAATGATCTCTGCAATTTACTTTTGACAAAAAAGTATTAAAAGTATTGCCAACATACTTCGCAAAATAATAATTATGACGACCAGCCGCTCTAAGGTGTAATAGGTGTAACCGCATGTCGTAGATAGGTATACCTATTATAGGTACCTTGCTTAGACCATACCTTGCTTTCTATTGCCCTTTAGGTATATTAACCAATTGAAAATATGAATATTTTCAATGAATCTCAAGCGTGTTAAAATATTTAATAAATAACAAAGCCTTATTTAAACAATATTACAATAAATAAACGTCCCTAAATTATTATTGAATAGGTACATAACAGTAACACTCGCAGTAACAATCTTATCCTCAGCCGTTCCTTGTTCAACAGCCGTCGCCGCGCTATAACTCGCACTCCGTCCGTTCTATGCTAAACGTATCTGTTCAACTTCAGGGTTTCATATAAACGGCTCTAGAAAGTTTATTTTTGAAACGCGACTACATGTTATACGAAATAAAATGTTCACAAAGTTTCATTTCATCAGATGGTAATAAAAAAACTGAAATCGATATAGTGAAAAAAAAATTTAAAGGTAATCAAAGTCGGAACTTTGCAGAAATTGTGTGTTTAATCGGTCAAAAACACTGAATATTTTGAAAATTGAACAAACTTCTTGCATTTCAAATACGTCATTTTGTTCACTGATCATAACTATTAAGGAAAAACAAAACTAGAGTCCGCAATGTCAACCGGTGACGGAGAAAAAAAATACTTTGCGAAGCTTTTACTCGTGAAAAAAAAATCACAAATCTGATATTCAAAGGGCTGTAACTTTTGTCAGCACCAAGGGAGCTTGTCGTAAAACGAGATTCTAGTGCCCCAAAGATCCCTTAATATGATGGTACCGGTCCCATATCTTTCTACTCCGAAAAATTTTTCTCCATAAATAAGCGAGATAGCGGGCTCTTTCCGCTCCACTATTATTGGTTGTTGCGTGTTCGTCTATACAGTGCGCGAGAAAAGTAAGGAATAAATTCGATAAAACGGAGAGGGCTGTTGTTTTGGAAAAATAAAAAAACAGGTCGATTTTGTTTTTGAGTTGTTCAACTTTTGACATTATATTGGGGTATACAGGGTGATGCGCGAAAAAGTTGTGACGTCATCGGCATTATTTTTTTAATAGCAACCCTTATTTTTTATTCCATTTTTTGATACTTCATTTAATTGCCAGTACGGTAATGTAATCAATTTGTAACCTTAAATAAGGAAATTTCTGAGAAAACAGCTTGTAAGTCGAAATTGGGCACTTTTACTGATGTGAAAATCGGAACGTTAACAATAAAAATAAAAAAAAAATCAAATAAAAATGACTGTTTCCATGGTAATTTTATAAGGTCTGTCTGTTAAATTAAAGTCTGTTAAATTAAATCTATTAAATTAAATTAAATTAAATCTATTAAATCTGTCTATTAAATTGAATCTCTCCAAATTAAGTTATTTTCACAGACATTTAGTCGTTTAAGGTTACAAAATGATTACATTACCGTATTGGCAATTGAATGAAGTATCAAAAAATGGAATAAAAAAATAAGGGTTGCCATTTAAAAAAAATGCCGATGACGTCACCACTTTTTCGCGCATCACCCTGTATATCCTGTATACACCCTGTATAATATTATGTCAAAAGTTGAACAACTCAAAAACAAAATCGACCTGTTTTTTTATTTTTTCAAAAAAACAGCCCTCTCCGTTTTATCGAATTTATTCCTTACTTTTCTCGCGCACTGTATAACTGTTTGTATAATTAAAATTATTCTGTGGTTATATGAGCTATAGATTTCGAAGCCAAAATTACCACAGGGGAGCGACTGTGTCTCACGTACATAGTTAAGACCAGAATTTTCCTCTTTTACTTAAAAAAAAAAGAAAAAAAAAACAAACTACATAATTTAAATTCCAACTGTAAAAACCATTCTTATTGGATTTTGTCAGACAATATGAAAATTTAATAATATAGGTCTCCCATTTGCAAAAATTACGGTGTTCTCATTATTGAGTCAAGGAACACTCTGTATAAAAAATTTAGCGTTACTGAAAATCAAAGTAAATTCAAAACTCACCTGTTTTTCTCGATTTTCCTCAAAACTCAAAATTTTATTTTAATCGCTCACTGTATAGTCAAAAAATTTGAATAACTGATAATTTCAAGAACCGCAATTAAAACATGAAATAGGTGTTAGTTTTTTTTTTTGGCAGAGTTATAAAAAATTAAATAATTGTGACCACCCAGTTAGTTTCAAGTCCTAAATTAATTCAGTTTTTTAGATTTTTTATCTTTGAAACGCGTCTGATATTTTGAGCTGCCAAAGCCTGACTAAACTAAGCCACTGACAAAAGTGGCATAGTCGAGGGCATATTGCACCGCAGACGCCGTCTCTTGATGGAGATGTGTTGTATAATAGGAAACACACATTGCCTGGACGTTTTAGGCAATGCCTAGGTCGGCCTAGGTATTATATACAATACCGGATTATACACATTGCCTATAACATAAATACATTCTATAGCCCTGTGAAGGTACCAACTTTTTACTAATTCCAGAGCAGTGTCAAGTGCTCGCTCTCTCTTCGAGAGTGGCAGTCGAAAACAAAAAGACGCTTAAATGTTTCCCAAAAGTTCTGAAAAATTCAGGCATGCTACTTGTGTAAAAATAAACATTTTTTGTTTTCTGTATTTTATCCCAAGCCTTTTTTCTCCTGAAAAATTAAAAATAAACAAGAATTGATAGATTCCAATATTTTTCGGGGAACTATTAATGTGGATCCAAAGAACAGGCCTGCTGATTTTCAGAATTTTTATCAAAAAATCATTTTTGACAATAATTTTCCAGATTTATTTTTCTTCACAAAATCTTAAAAAATTTTGGTACATATGCTTTAGACACAAATAAACAACTTTCAACTCATACATTTCTTCTTTAAACTGCTTCAGGAGACAAACCCAAAATACTTTTTTTGCACAAAATAACGTGTCTTAATTTTTAAAAAGGGTTACAATTAAGTTTTCCATTGTCTCAACATCTTCACCAAGTGACGTCGTCTGCGGTGCAAGATGGCACTGTGTTCATTGAACTCACATACGTGGGTTTGGTAAGTGCGGACTGTTCTTGGCTTCTTTCTAGAATGTCTTCTCCTCCCTTTAAATTCTGAATCTTAAATTTTGAATCGAAGATTCGTTTTCGAGATATAATCGTACAACACTGGGCCGATATCATTGATGCCTCATGAAGTCATGAATTTGACATCTCATGATTGTGACATCCATGCTAACACTTCTGTTGTTATTATTCTCTTGGCGATTGTTTTGTTTCTATCTTGTGTGCGTAGCGTTTAATATGGATTTTTGAATGAGTAAGTAAACCGTAAAGAGTTCAGTAGTCCAACATCACAGAAAATATAGTTAATTTCCTCTCAAAAATAAAATGAAACATAAGTTCCACCAAGTAAATAAGTAATTAAAAATTTTCAATCACTCTTTAGTTTCTTCTTAGTTTAGAGGCCAAGTTTTCATGACAGGTCTGCTTAAACGAAAAATCTGGACGTAACATCTTATTAGACTATTCTCGGCAAATACATGATATTTATTATCAATTCAGTTTCTTTTGGCAGTAAAAATAAGTAAAGAAATAGCAACGCAAGCCAAGAAACTTTAAAGAAAAATAGAGCGGAAAAATGTAAACTGATTCCAACTTTTACTGAGGCTAAAATACCTGCAATGAAATTATCCTGAAATCAGAAATAGAATCAAAAAAGTTTCCGCTACCTAGTCTATCTAAAACTTTATTATCCAAGAATTTGAAGGAAAGATTAATCCAGAAATATCTCGACATACGAGACCAGCGAATATAATGTAGGTATCTGTAATAATAGGTATAATAATTCGAAAAATTTTGGCTTCTAAATCTCTCATCAAAAATATAAAAGTTCCTGTTATAATGAACAAGTATAGAAACCGGATTCAAAACTTATTGTGAATTAAAACGAACCAACAAATCGAAACTTATGAATAATTTAAATCGCGGCAGTGAAATAATATGCTATTGCACCGAACTACTAGAAGTTTTCATAATATTATGAAGTCAAACAATAGAGGAGAAATGGCAGAGTTTCGTAAAATATTTAGTGAGTTTCGGCTTTGTTCCATAGTCACTTCAAATATATTGAATGAACTGAGGGAGTTTGAGACCAACTTCCCGAATTTAGATTACCCTCGCTCGATTGTATGCATGAGTATGTATTGGCTAGGTACCTATATCCGGAACTAGCAGCAAATTCCCACCTAGCACAGCTGAGAGAAACACTTGTTCACATTATAACCCTTCAGAGTAATCAAAATTATGAGGGATTAACTCATGGAGGTGGCGAGAAAGAGAAAAAAAAAATGTAGCACCAAATTGTGTGGTTAATGAGAAGAAAGAGATTAACGTAGCAAATTTTGAGTAGGCAATTTTTCTCTGACACTCTGAAAAAGAGAGATAACGCTAGGAGTCAGATTGTTCTACGCTAACCTGACGCTCTCTCCCCACTTTAAAAGAAAAAGGAAAGGGAAGTTATAGGATGCCAGTTGACTTTTTAATTTTGAATAAACTTTGATATACTTTATGAAAGTAATAGTGCAAGATCTAAAAATCAACAAAAACGATCTTAGGCTTATTTATCTTGTTTCTTTTTCCAACTCTAAACGTTTCTAATAAGAGTTGTCCCTATCTTTAGAAACTTTGATTCAACAACTTACCAATTTCTTTATTTACATGAATTCGGATACATCCAGCACATAATATAAATGAAATATGTTTCTCATAAGCTGATAAGGCCTAAATAATAATATTTCAATTTACAAAGATATTTATGGGCTTTAGATCGATCGATCAAAGCTCAACTTTTGCAGAATTAATTAAATATTTATAACATTTAATTAATAAAACATGTAATATTAAATCACTTTGTCACTTTTATTAATTTGTCTCCATTACAAGCAAAACTGAAATCTTGTAAACTGGATACCGGAGGTTGGAATTAATTTACTTGTAGTGTTTCAAACGAAATGTTCAGTTCACCCTTCTTATCAAAAACGAAATTTTACTTACAGTGGATGATCAAATCAATAAACTTGTAGGTGAGCAGCAATCAGTTTGTAGCGTACATTTTGTACGTACCGGCTAAATGCCAGCGACACGGAGACAACTGCGTTGCGCGCGCAATAAGTGAGTGATGGTGGCTTTTAGTGCGGTGCAGCACGGCCGGCTGGAGGCCTCGAGTTTCGTCGACCTCGACTGTCGAGTTTCAATCCGGTGCGCCGATACCTGAGATTAACGCTTTCTTTTCGCTTCTGGAATTCGCTGAAGAAGGTTCAGACTCGAGTCTGCTTGCCACGGGTACATAAATTATGTCCCGTCCTCAAGATAAAGTGAGGTCAAAATGTGATTGACAAAATTTTACATGCAAAGCGGAATTCGATCAAATTTAAAAGCTGTAATTAAAAATAGCATACTGTATTAAGAAAAGATGATCTGTATAATTCCAGCACAATTAATGAAACCATTTTACGACACTCACCAAGCCAAAAACGTGGGCGATGTTCCCAATATTTGAAAGGTAAGTTCAAAACGCCATTATGTGAATTATTCGCGACAGGTGTTTGGCGTGAACCTTCTTCAGGGAATTTCAGAAGCGAAAAGAAAGCGTTAATCTCAGGTATAGGCGCACCGGATTGAAACTCGACAGTCGAGGTCGACGAAACTCGAGGCCTCCAGCCGGCCGTGTTGCACCGCACTAAAAGCCACCATCACTCACTTATTGCGCGCGCAACGCAGTTGTCTCCGTGTCGCTGGCATTTAGCCGGTACGTACAAAATGTACGTTACAAGTTGTTTCTGTTTACTAAGTAGAAGATAAGGTGACGATTGTAGATATGATTGCTAGATGTAGTTATGAGAGTCTTTTTTGAAATTCAAACCGCCACGGGGCCTTCGATGTTGGGGTCGGTCACTGCCATAAAGTCTAAGTTAATTGGAGATATTATTTGCCGGAAACACTCTTGTTTAATTGAGCGACACGCTTTATTTTAGCTCGATGCTGAAGAAATATTTCACTACCGGTGAAGAAAAACGTAAAGGCGGTGATTCTTGTAGGTAATTATTTCGAAACGCAGTTTCTCGAAACGACCAAATCACTCGTTGGTTTTTGGTTTCAAACTCAAAAAATGTCGTTAAGGTAAATTATTGGAAGCTGTTGTTCTTTTGTTTAAAAAGATGCAGGCATCGGAAAAGATAACAAGATAAAATTTAGGTAAGGTAGATTTACAGGTGAGCTATTCGCGTCCTAGATACACGCGTCCGGCCGCCTTCGCTACCGGGCCTTCTCTTCTTACGTCCTAGGATGCTTTCATCTTGCTAGTCTAGCGTCCTGGTCCTTGGACCAATAAAGGAAGCACCGTTGTCATTCTGGACCTGTAATATCCTAAATTTTTGGGCGTCTCACCACGTTACTTCCACATTGACACTTTTTTCACAAGATTTTCGCAAAACAGCTCAATTTTATAAAATAAGCTTGAAAACAAACGAACAAACCGCGCTTCATTATGGCATTTTCACCCACATAACTCAATTATGGTTTAAAAATTAAAATGTTAAAGAAATATATGAGCTGCTTATTTTCGCAGCTCATGATCGATTTATACAATCATTGTTATCATTATAATTGAAAGAACTGCAATCATAAGTGATTTCGTCCTTAAAAATTTCTATGTTTCCACTAATGTTTACTGATAGATGACTGGGAAGAAGAGCGCTCCTATGATGATGTCCTCAGATTGGCCTGTGACTATACCATACCCCCTTCACTAGCTTTCTCCGCCCTGGCAACAGTAACTTAGTCAGAAGTTTCATTCCGGATTGGCGTAGAGCCGGATGCCAAATATTCAGCAGTTTCGTTCCCCTGCCAGTTGATGCAGGGGTTGCCACCAATGCAGCTTTGTGTCAGGATGAATACGCCATGTAATAATAAAATCAAGTCCCACTATTACACGCTCGTTTACATCGTCAAGTAAATGAAATTATTAAGCATCCTAATAATTTTAACAGAAAAGAGACAGAACCGAAAAAGAAGAGGATTCACCAGCTCTACGCTAAACCCCTAAGCCCGAATATGAAACGTCTGACTCAGCAATCGATGACATAATCGGGGAGACCGACCGTTGCAAGGGCGAAGAAACTTGGAGGGATAAATAAATAAATAAATAAATAACTTCAATAAATAGTTGCGCTGTTCCAGATCCAGATGTCTAGCAAGTTGAAAGTGAAAAATTGACATAAATAATCCAAGGTCTGAGTAGGAAGGTATGCTCAGATGAAGAAGACATGTGAACTACGAGAAGGTTGTTAAGGAAATTCTTCTTTAACACTTACTGCTGGTAAAATTTATGTGTCTGTATTATTAGGGAACCTGACATTCTCAATCTCAAGACCGTAAAATTTAAACCGTTTTTTGGAAATAGGAGCCTGAATGTGTGTGGAGGAGGAAGCGGGCGCATAATGTAACGATTTAAAAAATTTCTAGTGTAATATTCTATTTGACAACGTTGCTTTCTCTGAACCGTGCAATAAAAAACGATGCATCATCTAACTTTCGTGTTATCTTTACATCATAGATGAGATGTACCTACACAACCACTCTTGAGGGTAATGCTTTAAAATTGCTCATTATTAATATAAGATAATGAACGAAAAGCATGCAGGAGGTTACTTAGGATCAAGTAAGTGATTAATGTCTATATCTACTCTCATGAACCAACCAAATTGAGATTTATGTAGATACTTACCTTACATCCACATAATTTAAAATCCTTGCCTTTAATGAAACATTTACCTTCACATCTTCTACATTTACATACCATCCTGTCTAAGACAAATCCTAGATTTGGTTTATTGTTGAATCATAGCCACTAGTTCCTTACGCAAGTCTGTTTTAATTAATCGAAGTCCAGCAAAGCTGAGAACGGCAAACGAGAGATAAACCGGGACAAGTCGCTCTGGTGGTTGAAGATATCCAAGCGGCCGCCGAAGGATTAGACTCCAAGTTGGCGTCGGCTTTACAGGAGGAAATTAACTCATTAGTTCAGCATTGCATGAAATCGTATATCTCCAAATCTAAGCCCGACTCGGAAATTCTAGCGTCCAGATGAAAAGGGCGGGAATGGGGAAGGAAAGGAACGACTTGGAGGTGGCAATTACAGAATTGGGACATTATAAGAAGTACTGGAGGCATTGAAAAGAAACGTTTTCAATGCAATTTCGGGACAAGTGTCGCAATTAACGCTTCAACTTTGGAAATAGTTATTCGTGTAGCTATACGCAGTGAAGTTAAACATTTTATTGGGATTGTGGAATTCGGTGTTGAAATAATCTTACAATAAAACAAACGATTCCATACTTTTTGACATTTTGTTTGATATCGGAAATATTTAACTTATAAAATAGAAAACATTCGTCAAGTTTGTTTCCTCTTACAATAGCACAAAACGTCTTGCAGTTAATGTTCAAGTATACACGACCGATTTTTCCACGTCTAACTTGCAGTAACACTGCAGTAGTTTGAATTTGCATTCAAATCAAGAGATATATCTTTTCAGAGAGTCAGAAACTGTCCAAAATAATTAATTACTCCATAAACTAGTAACAGAGCTAAATGTAAAAATCGCTATGTTTCGTTGGCTCTAATATTAAACATTCAAACAGTCCTGTAACTTAATACTAATTTCATGTTTTGCTCATTACACTAACGGCCTAAATCCATCACGTCCAGAGACGTTTCTCTCCTACAGGAAGCGTCCTTTTGAATTGCAGTTATTCATGGAATTCTGTACCACCGTCTTGGTGGGTGTGCAGTCCCGGGGACAGGCTGGAGAGCGGCAACTGTCTACGTGACGGTGGATTTATTGCAGACGGGGGACATCCCATTAATTGAGAGCTCGCGTTTATAATCCCCTAACCAGATTATGCTCGGCGCTCTGCAAAGCCGAAGCGGTTCTCCAATCCCATCAATCAATAGGGTCTGAGGTGAGAGGATCTGGAGAGAAAGGCCAGGAACGTAGGACGTCGAAGGAGAAAGTTCCTCCTCTATGGCGAGGTTTGTTCGAGTGGAAGGATTGAACTAATACGAGAAACTGTGAAATAGACAAGTTTAATTTTTAATTAGAATTCAAATTAGAATTAGAATGAATACTTCCTACTTTGCACAAGATTTTAAAACATTCAAAATCAAGTTCATTACTTCGTTATAATAGATTACAGTTTGTACAGTAAAGTTCATAAATCCATGACAACTCTACTTTTATAGATAATACTATATAAAAGACACGCACGTTTCTCTGGTTGCCTACTTACTCATTTGAAATTAAAAGCCACTACAAAACGAAAACACCAGTTAGAATAGATAGAACTTCCAAATTTCGGATAGCATGGGTGGTTTAGAGCTGACTGATATGATATGCTGATGAGTCCATAATAAGGACGAAACGGTACCGTCCATGTCTTCAGTCTTCTCCTCGCATGCTGTGCGAAAGTTTTTCTAATTTATTTTGTTCTGTAAAGAATCTTTAGTGGCAAATTTAAATTAGAACCTAAATCCCAATAAAATTCATCGAATATATTAGATATCATCAGCGATTACGTGTGAGCAAGCGATACTCGTATATTCAATATGATCATTATCACACTGACGAGCGATAGAGCGCTCTTATAGGAGCCAATTGAAGTTTTGCGCAAACTTCTTTTTCATTTGGAACACTTTTTGCTGAATTTTCTTCAAAGAGAATCGAGGCCCCTCCCCGTATTTGTTTGTGAGTGAATCTGTAGGCCCGATTTTAGTGATCTTGATCTGTTAATATTATAGACTGCTGGTAAAATCTAATAAGATACGTTAAGGGTTACAATTTTACAGATATTTTCACGAAACGCATTCAAGAAGCTTGGCCGTCGTGATTCAACCTCTAGATATCAGCCTTGACAGTTCCAGAACATCAATATTTCACGACTTTGTTTTCTGAAGAACTGCTGCACTTCGAAACAGTCTCCCAGGGTTGATTGTCCCAGCTGAATTCAACTTGCAGCGGCTGATCCCATTGCTTCATACTTACGCACTCGTAACCCTCGAGAAGCAACTTTTAGTAGGTACTTATCCTCTCGTATGGGAGCTTTCTCTAATGAGAAAAGATAAGGATCGTAACTCTCGATTGACTCTCTTATAAAGAGAAGAGTAGCGTAATCGCGCTGATAATATTTATGTTGTAAAGAAAATTCTTTGGTTCAAAAAATTGCTCTATGATATTATACAAGGTGTTCCAGTTTTCTTCCCTAAAGTATTTTAATATTTTCTTCAACTCCTTAACCTATGTTACAGCAGCTGTTCTTAACTAGCAAGTAAATTTTACTAAAATGTATAACTTTTCAACATACAGGGTGTTTAGTTTTTTTAATCTGTTAATATCTCGAAATTTGGCAGTGTTAGTTTGTAGTTTAATAAGGAGCTCCTTTAGCCCCAAGTAGATTAAAAATATTAAGTCCAGTGGAGTTTAGAAGGGCACCCTCACCAATATTATTGCAAAGAAAAATGTACACCACTGTCTTTTTTATTTTTTATTTTTTCTTGCATGTTAAGAGTAAAAAAAAATACCAAGTTTTTAGAAAACTTTTTACTTAGAAGAAAATTTACTGTCTAATTATAAATTTTACGGGGAAAATACTGGGACACCTGTATACATAATTATGTAACTTGTCAATATTTCAACAGGAATTACTTAAAGTTACAATGATTCATTTAATAATTTTACTGATCTCAAAGTAGATGGAACATTTTTTTTAATTTCCAAGAAGTTTAAGCATCTTTCGCTTAACAATCAGCTAAGCGATGTTGTAGTTTTTGGAGATATTCAGACATGAAAAAACATACCAGAGGCATGATTATTTGTTTTATATTTAAAATATTTTATGATTATGTAGGGTTATTAGTATTCGAACCAACATGTAGGTTGTCTTCAGAACACAAAATGTCTCCAGAATTTAAGGCGAAAACGTTCGTATTCCCACCAAGAGTACCTAATGATAACTAATTTTAATTAACCCGAATACATTATGAATTTCAAAAGTGTATCTGCACTGCCACAACACCCTTTCGTACTTTCACAGTTGTCACATCCCCTCCCTCCCCCCCTCCCTTAACCATAAACAATACATGGATAGTACATTTTTGTAACGAAATTTGCTGGCTCTCGACACGTCTCCAACATTTCAGCGCCAAAAGGATCGTAAATTAAACTCATCTGTCGTTAAGTAAAGGTTCATGTAACTGTCAAACTAGTTAGTTATGCTTGCATTCCTGATACTTTGAGATTTGCATTTCCATTACCAACTAGTCCAGAGTTTTTGTTAAACTTAACGCGATCGTCAGTTCTGAAAATGTGTATGATAGAGTATTTTTCATCAGTAAATGTAATTTCTTCAATTTGGTCTGCTTGAAGCATTACAGTAATTAATTTTTTGATCAAATGATTTAGACTTCTCTATCAGCAACCCTTTTTTACTTGTATCCAAAAAATTTTTAAATATAATTAAAGGAGTTTTGCTTCTCAAAAGTTGAACTAAATGATTTCCCTAGATCATCAAGTAGTAGCAAAATATAGAAATTTTTATCTTAACAATTTGCATGACCACTGCAACTCTGTTCGCTCATATTGTTCGCTCTGTATTCGCTAATTTGGAGGATAAAAAACAATAAATATTAGTAATAATAATATCTTTATTAGTCCAATAGGTACACCCATTTACAGGACTACAAATAATAAGAAAACAAATTCAACACGTACAATAAAAAGTGCTCGATCATAATATTATACAATAAAAAACAAAGAAAAAAGTTCATTTTAGATAAAGAAGGAAAAAATGAAAATAGCAGAAGTGTACGAAAGCAACTGCTAGGTTGCTTTCTTGGTGGATGAACTTGGTGCATAAGTTTGTTCTTGCCAGTCTGTGATAAAAGAAATTACTGCTCATCAAGCTTACCTGAGAAACAGCAAAATCTACTGCAGCAAGGAGTGCAGGCAGGGCAGTCGATCCAGCCGTGAAGCAATTTATAGAGAAATACTGTAGAGTTCACTCTTCTTCTGTTGCACAAACTGTATATCAAATTACTGAAACAGGAAGCTGTGGTCCGGGAGGCACAGATGACTTTTAATATTTCAGAAACTTTTTCTGAATGCTCTCCAATAAGCCCATAGAAGTATTGCTATGGTAAATGGGGTAGAAGATCAAAGAACAGTACTGCAGCTTGGATTTAATCTTAGCTATGGAATCTCGGATAAAGAATTCCAAGGTTTTGCTGGCTGATTTATCAAGGAGGAAATGGAAATTTGCTGTCGAAGGTGACAGCCAAGTCTTCAGGCGTTACACACCTCCTCAAAACCTCCCCCTCAATTTTATAATTAAAGCGAATGGGATTCATATTTCTCGTGGAATGCATAGCCTTGCACTTCACGACGTTCAGTTAAAGGCTTTAACTATAGCGCACAACTGTAAAATGAGACCAAGCTGCCGCAGTAACCCGATGCATAGTCAAGGCAGTTAACACACAAATGTCTATAGATCAGCGAAAAACAGGAAGCGGGTCTCCAGTAAGCAACTAAGGTCGTTGATGAAAATGAGGAACAGCAGAAGGCACAAAAAGAGAACCCTGGGGCACACCTGATAAGTAACATGAAAACTTTTCGATCTGAATCCATTTTACCACACGTATTGATAAGAATCTCCCGTGAAGATCAGAATGAAAAAAAAAAACGACGACACAAACCCAGAAGCCATCAATTTACTTAAGAGCATCGAATGATCGATTTGATCAAAGGTTTTGGTAAACAGTTTCACTTTAAAAACTAACAGTTTTAGAAACTGTTTTCCAAACTTTCAGTTTAGAAAACATCTGACTGACCCCTGGTTGATTAATAGACTGTGAAAGAAGCGAGATTGATGACATTGGTCACAAGATGACAAATATAGGGAGAAATCTTGAAAGGGAGGAAGTAATCAAGTGTTTCACAGAAGAACAAGAATGGTATTTCGAACACTTTTGAGAATGAGCATAGGAGAGAGATTTTTTATATTTCTACTTTAGTGGAGTATCTTTTTAATATTACGTCTCCTTTATAATAATAATAATGTTTATTACCCATACAGAACCAATTACAAGGCAACAGTATACATATAATTTCAGGTATAACAGCACACAAGCAGTACTACCATAAACAACAAATAGCCAAAATAACTAATCAATAACAATTATTATTAAGTACGTAGGTATAAAGTACACAGCAATATTATACAATAGAAGTGCTACATAAATCACTATAGAACAGAACCAACACAGACCAAGCAGCTAGGGCATAAAAGAAAAGAGAAAAAGAAAAAAAACATAATCATAATCATATAATCATAATCACGGGTATTCCCGTCCCAAAAATTCCTCCCGAAATCTTGATCTCAAAAAGATTTTAAATTGGTGCAACCCCGATTTAAAACCGCCAAAAAAGTCATTGCTGATGGGGTTGTAGTAATTCGACATTTTCAACACTGGAGAGTGTGACATATAGCCTTCGTTCTGGGAGTTACTGTATAGATGGCTAATGAATGTCTGTTATTTTGGCGGGGAACGTAAAAACTAATTCTTGCCAACAGCTCCCCACAATCGACCCTGTAATTCACAAGTTTGTAAAAAAACAGTAAAATCGACATTTGTCTTTCAACATGCAGTGGTAGGACGTCAAACATTTCGTTGAGTATCGAGTTATCTATGCCTCTCGGAGGATAATATCCATGACAACGGAGAAAAAAATATTTCAAGAATCGTCTCTGGACTGACTCCAACATCGAAACATAGCACTGATAGAAAGGAGTCCATACAATACAGACGTACTGCAACCGTGAAAATACATACGCTCTAAAACAGTGTTTTTATTGTGTTAATATTGTTGAACTGACGGAAACTCCTTATGATGAGACCCAATAATCGAAGACTGTCATTAACAACCTCACCGACATGTTGATCGAATCGTAACTGCTCATCAAAGAATACTCCGAGATCTTTAACCTTGCTCTGACGTTCAAGGAAGGCACCATCTAGCTTATATGGAAAAAGTATGGGTAGCTTCCTACGTGTGAAGGACATAACTTTACACTTATTAACATTCAGCTGCAAATTGTTGCCAACAGACCATCTGAGTAAGTTGTCCAAACAACTTTGCAGGATGGTGGCATCCTCGACAGACTCAACTCTGCGGTATATCTTAGCATCGCCAGCGTAGATCAATATCGAGCAATCACCAAGGGCAAGAGGCAAGTCGTTAATGAAGCAAACAAATACAAGAGGACCGAGATTCGATCCCTGAGGAACGCCCGAGGTCGCTGTATACTTGAAGGACGAGAAGCCGTTATAGCTAACAAACTGTTTGCGACCAGTTAAATAAGATCTTAATAAAAGCAGCAGTTCATCAGAGAGCCCCAATCGTTCAAGTTTTGATAAAATAATGTCATGGTCGAGCCTGTCAAAAGCCTTGGCGAAGTCTGTATAAAAAGTGTCGACCTGTGAACAGCTATCAATCGCCTCTGACACAAACTGTGTGAAACAAGACAAATTGGTCTCTGTGGACCGTTTTGGGATAAATCCATGCTGTGCTGAAGAGATCGAGCCTCTGACATGAGGAAAGATGTATGAGTAAATGACTATACCTCAAACACCTTCGAGAAGTTGCAAAGAAGAGATAAGAGAGAAGGACCTATAATTATTGGAGACACTTGTCCTGTCACCGGACTTATGAATCGGAACTATGACAGAAGTTTTCCAGATTCTTGGGAAGACGGCCTGACTCAGTGCAGCATTGAATATTAGAAAAAGCGGTTTTACAAGAGCGAACTTACAATCGCGCACCATAAAGCTCGGTATCTGATCGGATCCAGCAGTTGATGAACTTTTTAAGCTGTTGATTGCACGAAGGATATCGTGCTCAGTCACACGGAGTATGTTTAGGCAATCCGAAAATGAAGTACCACCGGAAACACAGTCACCATTGACCGCTGTATTGGGGTGCTGCACGTAAACTGACTGAAAATAATATTAACTTAAGAAGGATAATATTCAGTTTTTTAATTCAATTATTCCTTTATAGAAAATCACTGAATAATAATAACAAACAAATAGTTTTACTTTGTATTTGGCTAAGAGTAGATTTTAACTTGTTCGAAGGGTTAAATGGCTGTGTAATCCTGGACAATGTTGCTTAAGTGCATGGATTATTCCGATTTAATTGGAAATAGTTTACGTACTTCAAAAGCATGCTATCCTGGTGATTTTGTTTTATATTATGTAAGTATTATTGAACCACTTGGATTCTATTAGATATACAGTTTATGGCTCTGCAGAACAAATTAGAAATGTCTTGCACAGCTTGTCAGGTGAGAACTAAAGGCATGAACGCTACCGTTTCATTCTTGTTATACACTCGTCAGCATACTATATGATTCAGATAACAAGACAATCCTAATAATTGTATATCGACTTATTATTTTCCTTTAAAAATAAACTTTGCAAATAAAAGTGTAAAGTTATTTTCACGAAAATCATTTCCAATTTTCATGTCTTCAAGTGCCATGAGTTTATGAATTTTTAAAGTCAGCCGGTAGATAATTTTTTTACCCTTTTAAATGGAAATTAATTATGCATTTATATAAATCTTTTGTGTATTAAAAATAAAGCGATTCGTAGACTACCAAAGTATCATAAATGAAGGATAATTTATAATTTTTATATTTTACCCTGCCATGTTTGCTTTAATTTTTTATGGATTAAATTCCGCAGAGAATTCATGCCTTTCATCGCTGAAGCGATTTCTGTCTAAAATCTCACCGTAAAAGTCATAAATGTGGCCGATCCCAATTTGAATACCTGTTAAAATCGCACTTGGCAACCGGGCTGCACATTCATAATCATCAGGTCTCGGATATGTCGCCATTTATCACCTCCCCAGGAACTTGGAGCTTCCTTGAAGCGATGGGGGGTAATCGGATCGTTGCTTATGAGCCCATTTCCTGCCCGCTTCTCGCTGATACGTGTGAAAAATTAAAGAGCCATAAGAGGATCGCCCCCCTATATTAGCGCACGGATATTCACCCTGTCACCCTGCCAGGATTTGCGCTGAATCAATTAATTTCCGTTCCAGTTCCCGCGAGGGACGGTCTGTCGAAGTCAGTTGCAGGATCACATTGAATGGCCGAGACATATTTGCAAATAATACCGGATCAGTCTCGGACGTTCGCAAAAGCCTATTTATAAAATGTCAGATTAGTTATTTTGATGGAGGGTGTAATTTAATTTTGTTGTTCCGGGCAAACATAAATTTTCCAAACATTTTGAGACTATACAAACACATAATAAAATTAGAAGTGATATTTTTTTAATGGGTATAAATATAGAAAAAAATATAATTAAATAAAAAATAATTGAAGCATAATGTAAGCTAAAATGAACCAAAAGCGAGCTGGAATGAATCTGTTCGACCGCTAATGAAGAGCGCATCAGTCGAGCCCATTAATAGGCTACAATCGCCTTCAATCTGCAGGTAATTTAGAGTTTTTCATCACACGCTAAGAATGTAATAATTTTTATTTTTGGTACTTATTGCAATTATTGTAATGTTATGTAAATATAAAAGTCTAGACGTTAATCAAAGATACTTTCGGTACATTTTAATTTTTACTGGAATAACATCGGAAGGATGTTTTTTTGAATAACTATTCAGTTTTATAACCATGCAAGAATTCTTAATGAGATGTTTTTAAATGCATATATTGCAGCTTTCAAAAAGCATAGAAATTCAAAATCTGAATAAAATAATATACATCAAGCAGAGTTTTTGATGTTATCCTGAGTACTTACATGATGAATAACCCCTCTTTGTATTGTAAAAAACCGCTGACAGCCTTCCCTATTCAACCTCCATATTAAAGGAGATATGGAATAGAGAAAAACACAAATTCTGCAAACAAATATTTTAAAGCTGCGGCATTAACGGTACATTAAAGTGGAGCGATTTAGTAATCTCAACAGAAATATCAATTTGAAATCTAACCAGCTAACATCCACAAAGTAAATGATCGAGACCCGCATTTAATCTGGTTGTTGAAAAGAAAAAGGCAACAAAGAATGGAAGCCTCGTTTGCTTCTACGTTATAACGAAGTAGAGTGATCCCTGTGTAGGAGGAGAGGAGAATGACTCGAAATAGAAACGGAAAGGAACAAAAGTGATGTCTGATTTTCCGGAACATAAAGAACAGGATATTTCGATAACAGGCTCATCAGTGATCCATCTCATATTATTCTGCCCATCCAAGTCGTTGTGGGTAGTGACTTGCCATTTAGGAAACAGTGGCGTCCAAATGTTTACTGAAGGGGTAAAAGATACTTCAGTTACTACATTTTTTGTCTTAAAGTTAGGACGATTTTTATTTTTTCTTGATAATCTTACAAAAATAACTTTAGTAGAGATTTCTTAAAGACTCAAGTAACTTATATCGCTAAATAAGGGAGCAACTTTTTTATTCTTCTTGTTAATGAAATTTCGTTGGTCGTAATCACCCTAACCCCTTTGAAAATAACAATTCATCATTCAGCGTAAACAATAAAGAGACAGCATAAAAATTGAGTCGTCAAGATCTTCGGCAAAATCATCTCAACATCACATAAGAAAGCGTTCGGGAAAACGACTCGGAGACATCCAAATAGCGAAGTTTAACGTAACAAACCACTATGCGAGAACAAGTTAGAGTCACGGCACAAGACGCAGCATCCTAGGGTGTTTCCAGATAATAATAAAGATAACTACGATCACAGCACAATTAACAAAAAAGGGTTTTCAATCACGAAAATGGTGCCATGATCAGGATAGCCCGAAATTCGCAGCTCACAACTACACTACCAGGCTAAGATTCGGCCAGTTGAGAAACCCTCGAACCCAAAATACAATAAGCCAAATGAGAACAATAAAATAGTAGGTTCGACCGAGTACAAATGGTGCCGTGACCAGGATAGGTTGAAGCCCGCTGTCAATCAAGGCATATACCTGACTAATCCTGTTCTTAAATCCATTTCGTTGGACGCACCAACACAAACCCGACCATACATGATGACCACCCAACTCTCAGGCTAAGATACCGCTAACTAAGAAACCCTTGAACCCGAAAAACTAAAATAAAAAACCAATAATGAGAATAATAAAGTAAGTCCGACCGACTTGCAGAAGATGGATAAGAAGAAGAAAAAGCAGGGCAAGAAGAGAGATCGACTGCCGAAGTACAGAAATCACCTGATGCTCAAAGTATGACTGCACTTAACCATAAGACGAGGGGAAAAATTTGCATCATAGGAAACCTTGGGCAAAATCTTTCCAATATCGCATAAGGCAGCGAAAGGGAAAACGGCTCAAATACACCAAATTATTGAAACTTAGCCCAACAAACCATTACGCGTGAGAATAATTTCGAGCTACCGCACAAGTCGCATCACTCGAGGGGGACTCCACATAATAAAGATAACTACGATCGTGGCACAACAACTAATAAAGAGGGTGTGTTACACAAATGGTGCCGTAACCAGGATATCACGACGCCAACGCAACGCATATCTTAAATTATTACTTAAGTTCATCTCGTTGGACGCACCAACACAAACCCAACCATACGCCACAACCACCCAACTACCATGCTAACTTACCGCGAGCTGAGAAACCCTCCAATCAAAAAAAAAAAAAAAAACAATAAGCCAAATGAGAAGAATAAAGTGTTGAGACTTGCAGAAGATGGTCAAGAAGAAGAAAAGACAGGCCAAAGACAGGAAAAGGAAATACAAGAGAGGAAGTTCGCCGTAAAAAATAAAGAGACAAGATGGAAATCGAGTCGTAGAAAACCTTGGAAAAAATCATTTCAATGTCACATAAGAAAGCGTAAGGGAAAATGACTCGAATACATCCAATTATTGAAATTTAACGTAATAGACAAAACTATGTGAGAACAAGTTCGGGCTGCAGCACGAGTCGCAACATCCAAGGAGGTCTCTAGATAATGCAGGTAACTATGAATTAGTTGGCACACTAATGAGTTCCTAATCACGATTTTGACGACAAAAGTCAATTAGGGGAGGGGGTTGTTACAGTAATTCTAAACCGAACCTGTAATTTTAATTTCAATAAAATGGCACAAGATGTTTACCAAATATAACTAAGAGAAAAACTAAATTTTATCATTTTAGAGCAAGTAATTTTATTTTAAATTACCTAAATAGAACGCATGTTTTCCCATATATGTCTCAAATATTGACATTGCAGAGGGAGTGGCTTCTTCAACATCGAGTTCGTTCCATATAGACGCAATCGATTCACAGTCGGGTACTATGAGTCGTATCGAATCGCTTTTTAATTTTGTAGTTATCAACATAATAAAAAAATATTTTTTTCATTTTATTCATTTATCTCTTTTATATTGTTACAATTTATTATTTCATAAAGCTTTACAAAATACAAGATCTCTATTTAAATCACCCACTTCACAAATACAAATAAATGAACATTAACCTCCAAATCTAAATAACTAGCTGACACGCAATATGCTCTTTCACTTCACTTGTCATAATCACTTCACTCTGTTTTCTACTCTATGTCTTCTTTACTGTGTGGTACTTCAATTTTCATCTTATCCAAACTACAACAGCTTTACAGCTACGGCGGCTCCTATATAGTTGCCTGAGGTACCATCGAAGTCTTCTAGCGTATCACTAGACACAACCACGCTATCTCGAATATGCTTCGAACGCAGATCCTTTCTGATGTTTAGTAGAATGTGAGTTATTTTGGCAATATGTCGTTCCTAAACAAATCCAGAATACTTTGCAAGTGTTCATTCGATATAATGTAATTAAAAAAAGAGAGCCTTTGGTAATAAAAAATTTGGTAACAAAAGTGATTACAAATGATTTGCAATCAATTGGTGAAGTATTTTGAGGGTCTTTTGAGAAAAAAGAGCGAATTTCATGGTATTGATGGATGTTTTGGAGAGAGGTGATATCACTCCTGTTGAATTATTTAATTTGACCAAGCTATAAGCTTCATCTGTTAAGAACAAGATTGATTTAGTCGTTTCTTACTGAGCGATTTTAATCGGTTTGCGACAGTGGTTCCCATCAGTCTGATTTCTTGCCTTCAAATTTGAGTGTACCCCAATGGTCGGTGCTTGGACAACTCTCATTCTTGGCTTTCATAAATGACTTACGTTGCTAAATTTGTTCCGTTTTCAGGTAATACTATACTGTTGTGATTTCGGATTAAAACTTGAATCCGAATTTGAATGAAAATTTTAGGGATCTTGTTAGATGTTTTGTGGAGATAAACAAATTTGATAAAAAATCTTCAAGCTTAAAGGGCTTCCCCACTAAACCAGTGCATCATACCTACCCACTGCTGCTCACATCTATTATAAAGCTTGAAGGAGGAAGATATCACGCTCTGTCCTTTCCATCCGTTCCATCTACTTGTATAAGACGATCCCGCTTTCTTGCCTCCGGTAGAGCGACCGTAAATCACTGCGAGAATACTTTGCATGAAGTGCCGGAGGCGGCGAATATGCCGCCCCACGTCCTCGGTCAGTGCACGTGACCGGGAATGATAATTAGCACGCGCGCACGAGATTAGAGGTTTATACGCGAACCGCGAGAACGGTGCCTGATTTAATGCCCCATTTGGGGGACGAAAGAAGGCACCGGAGGAATTAGGAGAGAGAGCGCAGTAAAAGAGTAAAGAATAAGCGAAGGAACGGAGAGTCCACGTGATCCCGTGCCAGGGAAGGATATTAGCAATTGAGGGGGATGAAAATCTTAATGAGATTAGAAGTTTAAACAAGAAAAGTAAAAGATTTATACAAAGTATAATATTATAATAAGCTAGACTCTCAACTTATTAATAAAAATGAAATAATGACAGCAATATTATAACTTTTTATTTACGTTTTCAGGCTTAACTTGCAAATTTAATAGATGTGACCTTAAATCAAAAATCCAAATCAATTTTTTCTCTTTTCTTCACTTCAAAATTCACTTCAAAAACCACGAAAGTTTCTGCTAGACAGAATTCGAAGTGGTAATCGTCATTTAAAAAAAGTGGCCTCTTGTGAGGAATATCGAAATCTGGAGAGGCTGCAGATCGATCCGCTAATTCCTATCGTGACTAGAGAAAAGTGGGTTCGGAAGTGAATGAATGGAGCGCTTAATTCTTATGAAGCGGTGAAACCTGACCTGACCGGGTACGAAATTAAAGCAAAGCTCGTAAATATTTGATTTACCGCAGATATAACTTAACAGATGTTGAGATTTTTGTAGCTTAGTGAAGTTGGCACACCTAAGTGGGTTGCATTCTTTTGTTCATTTGTGTAAGGTTTGTCCACGTTTGTCTAAGCAAAATTTTGATTTGTCCAACTGCAAAATAAAAAAGTTTAACAGTATCTCCATGAACAGATTTCATTAATTTTCAAACTTTGTGCACCTTTTTTCCACGTTTGCCCGACTTTGAACTCATGACCAAATTTTTTAAAATGACAGCGGCATCTAATGAGATTTTTTATTGAATTCACAGGGCAGTTGTTTGTCCACGATTTTTCCACGTTTGTCAAGCCTAAATTTTGCTTTGCCAACTCTCAAAAAAAAAAGTTGCGGTCAAATTAAAAAAAAAAAAACCTTTAACAACCCCTATGAATAAAACCTATTTGTGGTTAATTTTCATATGGAATACGATTGTCCACAAATAAAATATTTGTGATTATTTTGAAAAATGGACGAAAAACATGAGGAAAATGCTTTCACCATTTATTGAGGCATAGTTAAGGAATACGAACTGGATTCAGATATTGACCGCAATGCAGATTCCTCAACAGAGATTCGGAAGTGGATTCAGGGATAATTTGACATAGAAATTCCTATCGCTAAATAATTCCCCAGAAAAACTTCCAGCGGTACTGAAATACACGCAGAGACGCACTGAGAGAAGTGATGCATTTATCATTATCTCTTCGCTACTTATGAAATGCGAAGTTTAACTGTAATAAGGGTCCTTTGTAGTAAACGAGTTTATTTCCACTAAAACTATTAGTGAGTTTGCAAAAAACGTGAAATTCGTTTGAGTTGATTAGTTTGCCAGTAAATAATAAAAATCCCAAACTAAGAATTTGATCATCACAAACTAAATTATTTACAGTCAAACTATATAACTTCATCAATAAGTTTTGCTTTGTGTCTACACAAAATATGAGATTATTTACACTATAACTAACATTATTTATAGAGAATCTTACAGAATTTTACCATTATCAAATATCTATTTAGAGCAAACTTGTGAAGAAAATCATGATTTAAATCTAAACTTTTATAATTTACCGAACAGCAAGCGTGAATATTGCCAATAACTGGACATCTCTTGTGCTTAAAGAATATGTTTTTGAAAAATTAATATTAGTTTGCTGTTAAACACATTTGTTGGGGAATAACTAACCGCGGGTTTCCCCGCGGTTGTATGCGCAATAACGCCGCGGATGCACGCACAGCGTCATTTCATCATGGTACAAGCAACAAGCACCGCGAAGTGACGCCACGCGTATATGAAAGTTAAAGTAAAGACAAAGATTTAATAATTGATCGTATTATTGAAAATAATGAAATAATAATGGAAAACCTGATGCAAGAATGGGGTTTTGGATACATGTGTTCCGTTTTTGCAGGTAAGTAAGTATTACACTCGTTGCATTAATACATTCCACCAGAGGAAGGTACGCAGTTCACACTCTATTGTAGAGATGAGCTTTATCTAAGCTCACGGTATATTTTTATCCAAAAAATCTATGTTAATCTAATTATTATAAAGTTTTTGATGTTATATTAGCTTATAAAGTTTTTTTTTTAATTTATGAACACTTATTTGTTATAATAAATACGTACAGCAATCAAAATATTAGCAAATAAAAAAGAATAAATGTAACTCGAAGTCAGAATTAAGACACCTTTCATTCTTGTGATTGTTGTACAACGTGAATAATATTTGGTAAATAACAATGAATTCAAAATCCCTATGTTGCAAAGGCAAACACAACATACGGTAATATAAAAAAAGTTGTTTCCGATTTTGAAAAAAAGTATATCTATACTAAAAATAGTATACCTGCATGTGTATAGACCGTAGCCGCAACATGCACGCAATCTTTTACAGCAATTTATATAAAAATTACAAATGAATTAATTTACAGAATAATTGGAATTACACCGATAGAAAGTGCAAGTGGGTTCAGATAATACCAGTATTGAATACTTGACAACTCAAGAACTAGGCACCACCATTACTACAGTCAACCTGTATCCTGTATAGGCAAAGCAATTTTATCAGTGTATCAATTAAAGGGCTTGCTGGACTCCACATGCCAGGCACATTTAGTTGACATAATAACTACACATTTTTTAAATGGAAATTATCCGTAAGTAATGCTGCATTTGAAAATAATGATAATGCTGAATTATTATAAGTGCTCATGTGGAAGAAAAATAAATTAAAAATAATTCATTATATTTTAGATATATATTTTTTTTTGTTAGAAAAATAATGTTACCTGTTTGATTTTGCAGAAGAACCATTTAATTCGGTAATTTAAATTAATTTTTAAATGTGAATTGAATTACCATAATATATCATTCCAGTTTCAGATATCTCGCTTTTAAATGGTATTCTCAAAATAAATAAAAAAATAATTGCTATTAAAGTGGTACCTATGTTTTGTAATTTTCTTATTAAGTATATAAAATACTGTTATTTTTTTTTGTATTCGAATTTGGATCAATTTTCATTTTGATTTATGTTAATTTATGTAATTTTTTTTTTACATAAATAAAAAGTAGTTAAATAACTATTGTATAAAAGTTGGGTTAAAAGAATAAATAATTTTGAATAAATTAAAATATGCTTATTTTGATGTTTTAATTTATCCCGATCCCCTTCATCGAAATAAAAAAAAACCGGTGGTATTAATAAACCATGCATTTTAACAATAAACTAATAATTTTTTTCCTGAACAACTAATGATAATTATTGATTATAATGCAGGTGCTGATCATTAATAAACTTAACTTAGCTTAAACTTCCAAAAAATAATGACTAACTTTTGTCATGTGTCCACTGAAATATTTAGTTTATGATAAAGCAATAATGCACTTATAGCAAAGCAATATTAGGTACAATCAACATTCTGATTTTGCAATATTATCTGATCATAAACAATCATCATTTATCAGAAATGAAGAAAAGTTACTGACCAAAATGCATTGATTCCCATACAACATGTGTTTATTTATGAAAAGCTTACATGGTATACATACAAAAATCAACATGTTTATGAAAAACACGAGAAGTTCATGATAATATAAACGAAAACTTTATGGTAAATTTTATATTTAACTCTTGTGGACTTGTGGTAAACACATCTGCTCAAACTAAAATCACGTTTATTGCAAACTAATATTAGTTAGGCAGAATCGAAACTAGCGCCTAGTTAATCATAACATGGGCTAGTTAGGATTAAACTATTACTTCTCTCAGTGCGAGTGCCATAAATTATACAGGAGATTCCTTTGACCAAAATAAGTAACAAAATCCTAATAACTCTACGTCCTAAAATGAATCGTTTTCAAATAGGGCGTCAAACTTTTATAAATAAATGTTCATTTGCTTTGTATTTTCGAAACCGTTAGAGATATTTTGATGTCGTTTGGTATGTTAGGTCGAAATACAGTATGTGAAAAATTCAGAGAATGAAATGGCTACGCAGGGGGGAAGATACAGAGGGTTCGCCCCTTTCTATCTCCTCTATCTTCTACACCATTACATATTTTTCCAATTTTGAAACAATTTTTCCGTTCAATTTAGGAAAAAAAGTTACTTATGAAAAAATTCCATTTCGAGAAATTTGAAGTTAATGAAGATTAGGATATTTTTATTTTTTTGAGTAGATATTGAGTCACGAAAAAAAAATCTACTGCTTCTTACTCAGTTTTTTGTTTCTGTAATTACAAAAAATTCAATTAATTGTCACTATCACTAGTGAACGGTTTCGAAAATACAAAACCAATTAACATTCACTTATAAAAGTTTGACACCATATATCTTGAAAACAATGCATTCGGTAATTGTATACATCCGCGGCTCCTAAGTTTCATCAATTTTTTCGGGACCGAGGAGCGAAATAGGGGTGCTGGGTGGGTAAGAGAGTAAAAACAGCCATTGCAAACTAATATTAAGGTCACAACTAAGGCCTTTTTGGCACTACGGTCGAATTTCTATTTTTTTTCACTTTTAGGGCAAGGAAAATCTTCGAAAATAACAGTACCACGATTTTTATTTTGAATTTTGCATTTATTTTGCATTTATAATCCAAAAATCATTGCGTCAATTCCTGTGGACTGGACACGATATGTGAAAGCGGATATATCGCCCAGTCCGCCTCTGTAAGCCTCGAACACAGAATACAATACTTGGCAATTATCCTGAAGTGGTGTATCCGGGATCGCGGCATCTAATCGGTGCCTCTTGTCAGGACCGCACTCCCTCCGTACTCTCAAAACCGTTTTTTTACGCCGTTTTGTGGCTTTCCCTTTCATTTGCAAAGCAAATGAATACCTTCCTGGTGTTACTATAGGTATGTTCTCCACCCCTATATAGGTGCCATAGTGAAACTGTAGGAGCCGCGGATGTATACCGGGTGTCCCATTAGTGCGGGATTCTTCTCTGGCAGCTTCACTTTTGAAGCTATAAAAAAAGATGAGGGAAAAAAATTGTATGGTTTGAAGAGACCTTCAACCTAAAATAATTTTCAGCTACACAGGATGGCCCAATATCGCTGTACGCCTTACAACTTTGTTACTTTAAATAGGACACCCTATATATATTATTACATTTTCAGATTATCTGAAAAAAATCAGTAAGAATGGTTTTCACAGTGTCAGTATAATGTGAATAGTTTTTGAGTTATAAACAAGTGAAAATTGCCATTTTCCATTTTCAAAGCAGCTTACAATGAAAACGGCTCAAGACAGCAGAAAAAGGTTTACATGTCTCTATCTTAACTTTTTACAAGGTATCCTATGATGTGGATGAAATTGTTATACAGGGTGATGAAAAATCTTAAAATTTTCATCATCCTGTATAACAATTTCATTCACATCATAGGATACCTTGTGAAAAGTTAAGATAGGGACATGTAAACCTTTTTCTGCTGTCTTGAGCCGTTTTCATTGTAAGCTGCTTTGAAAATGGAAAATGGCAATTTTCACTTGTTTATAACTCAAAAACTATTCACATTATACTGAAACTGCGAAAATCATTCTTACTGATTTTTTTCAGATAATCTGAAAATGCAATAATATATAGGGTGTCCTATTTAAAATAACAAAGTTGTAAGGCGTACAGCTTTGGGCCATCCTGTGTAGTTGAAAATTATTTTAGGTTGAAGGTCTCTTCAAACCATACAATTTTTCTCCCTCATCTTTTTTTATAGCTTCAAAAGTGAAGCTGCCAGAGAAGAATCCCGCACTAATGGGACACCCGGTATAATGACCATGCATTCTATTAGGACATGATTTATTGGGATTATTTATGACACTCGTCTCTGAGACACCCTGTATGTCGGAATAATAATTCACACGACATTGTTTATGATGGAAACAAAACAAATACTTCATAAAGTAGATACCGCTTAATCATAATAGAAGTTCATGGGAAAATTGGAACACTTTGGTATGCAACCGAAAGTTTCAATATGGGAAGAGTTGATGCACTGCTGCGTAAGTTCATTTGGTTATAAAATATGATTATGTTATGTCAGAATGCTAAAGTTTTGCAGGAAATTACCTCTATACTTTCTTCAAACATAGGATCAAAGTTCATATTATTATACTTTGTTCAGTTCATTCGAAATTTGCATATTTTGATTTGCACATTCCCTAACTCTTCTTGTAGGGTAAACTTCGGTTACTATTTAGGCCACGAGAGCAGACGTCGCTAGTGTCAATATTTTTGTTAAAAATATTTTGATCAAGGTAAATGAGGGGAAAATGCACTAATTTATATTAAGTATAATAGAAGGTGCTAATTATATTAAGTAATTTCTTTTACAAAAATTACAATCGTTCAAAGTTAATGATAACCATCCCTTTTATCTCGAAACACCCTCTATTATAGACGGAAATTCCTAGCAGTCATTCTTAATTGAGATATTTCTCATGAATGCAAACAATTCTCGAAATGTTAATCATCATAAAATGAAATGTTGAAATACTCCAGATACCTTCCTGGAATATATAGGCCTTAAAGTATTTAATAATCCTCGATCCAGGATGCGTCGAACATAATAACCGAGTTAGCCTGAAATCCTAAGGAGGCACTCTATTTAGACAGCACTGGATTAAATCAATGGTACTTAATTCTATTTTTTAATTGAATTTTTTCCTTTTCTCAGAAATCTAACGGCTCAATTAGCTCTCTTCTGATTTCGGCACGAACTTCGCTTAACGATTATTACATTATTTCTGAAGCCTTCGGTTTTAGATCGTTAGATATTAATTCGCGAAATTCTATACTAAAAAAGAATTCAATAAGAATGGAAAGATATTATCAATAGCTTCTAACCAAGCATTTCTAGAGACGGAAAATTATTATTAAATACGAAAATACTCACATTACCTAAATAAGAAGAAGACTAGTTTTGATTAGGGATCTATGTCAAACGCTCTATGTTGTTTAAGAAGGAGTATTTATTATTCACATATGGTCATAAGAGGTCCTTGACTCCTTGCTAGGGTATATTTTATTTATTCTAAAAAAGAGATATGTACATCACCTTGTCAAGCTCTGTGAAACAAAAAATAACGAGCTAAAAAAAGTGGGTACTTAACGATTTAAGGTTGAAATTTATGTTTTCAACCCTTACTTTGTAGAGTCTCTGCATACTGATCGAATATTATAAAATGTTACACGTGTTTCATTATTTTTAAAATAGCATCTTCGGACATAAAATGATTATTGTATAACCATTTTTTAATCACCATCCCAGGAGGATGAGTTCTTCAAGCAACTCCTCCTTTTTAACAATTTTTTTCATCAATTATTTAATATTTTCTATATTTATTCCCGGTCATCCCAACATACGAGTATAGTTGGTTTGACAAAAGGGGTTTCAACGCCCCTTCTCTCCTCATGGTGAAAGTTTAAATTTTTTTTTATTTATAGTTATATTCTCTCACAGTTTTTAAAAGTTTTTCAAATGTAATAATTTCTCTAATGGTCAGCACTGCTTCAGTGCTTCTCTTTTCCATCTTACATCTCAGAGCCCGTTTTTCAATTAAATTTACCACTAGGATACATTGACCACAATTTTTTGTACTCCAACAACGGAACTTGTACAAACTGACAATTGTTCTGAGGATGGGCTAGTAGCCCGAAACCGGTCGACAAAATTCTCTATGATAATATACATATTGTTATAAAAAGCTCATTATGCTTATTTACGTAGTAATAGTTTTTTTCTTCTTTCATGAAAAATAGTCTTTAGTTTTTGAGAAGTTCTATTGGAACAGAATATTTAGATTTGTTTGGGACATTAGATTAGAAAATAATGTAATAATAAGGTGAAATGTCATAGAATAGTTTTTGTAAAATAATTAGAATAATTAGAATAAGTTAGCTAGAGTGTATGGGAGAAATGTCAGGCATGAAATGATTAAAAGTCACAATTTTGAAGAAAAGAACAGCAACTCTAGTAGCAGGGAAATTGGCTGTTAGAAGGGGGAAAACATAACATGTCCAAAGAGGATTTTGTGTGTTGTACTCCAGAAGAGAAATGAATTTCATAGATGTTGATTGGAAGGAAAATACAAAAATTATCCGCTGTCATAGTGAGAAATAATATGTTGTCAAGCAGATAACAATCGAATTTACATAGTTACAAGAAAAACTATAAATAGAAAAACAACGATTATCCGAGGAGATTCCTAAAACACAAGCTAAGCAGTGTAGACCACTAAATCATAACCAAACATCGTGAACATCAAGAAAATTTCGTACATCAAGAATTTGGTAAAGAACAGAGGCCGTAGCTGACGACTAGAAGAAACATATAGGTTAGAAGGAGAGATTTGGTTAGCTGGTAGCTGACAACTGCAATTTGATTTGGATACAGCCGTGCAGAGATTTGGCTAGGAGGTAGCTGACAATAATTGCAGTTTGATTTGGGTACAGCCGTGCAGCGATTTGGATTCTGCGATTTTGACATTGAAGATAGAAAAACGTAGCAGCGAATTGGATATTTCCGTGCAGAGATCTACATTGAAATTGCTGACACACTAACAGCAACGCTACGCCTAGAGTTGACTTCAAGCTTTGTTCAACAGCTGATTCCGTGGGTTATTCCTTTCGTTAACCTACGAGGGACTTCTGTCAAAAATTAATGACAGAAAGTCGGTGACGAAGAAGATTCATTTAAGGGAACAAACTGTGAGTAATTTTAAGTTATTTTTAAATTCGTTGTATTATTGTTGGGAAATTTCTTATTGTAATAAAACCCAAACAAATTTAAATTGAGTTCCTATAAAGGAGTTTATAGGTTATGAAAATTTTAAAAAATTTATAAAAAAAAAATACTTGAACTCACTCTGAGTCATAGAGGTCTCATACAGACTAAACTTTTATTAGTTTTTAAAAAAGAAAGGCCCCCTAAATAAATAAATTGTTTATGGTAAGAGGGAATCAAACAGGAAAATAAATTTTCAAAAAAGAGTAGAGAAAGCACAGTCCCTGCGAACCATAACAATATATACTCATTGACTACATTATACAAGTGTTTTATTGAATTTTTGAGTAAGTATACCATGACCCACTACATGATCTCTCATTGAGTCAAAATGAAGAAATATTTACCCTCTCAAGGACCTCAATCACAAAATAACTATACTTTCAGGTCTGGTTTTCAAATAGTTATTTTTAAGCTAGTTTATAAACTAGCCAGAGTTATTTTTAGGTAGGTACATCAGGCGCAAAATAGTTATTTTAGGCCAGTCATATCGAACACTAAAATCGCAAACTAATCGCTAGGTCTGGTTTTTTTTAATATTACTATTTTGTTTGGACCACTACTACTAAAGTAGCGTATATCCAAGTTTACAGCTTCGAAAAACTTGTGCTGACTTCTCAGCACTCGAAAATTGGCGAAATTTTCGCACTTTTTTTCACACTGGTCCTAAACTATGCGCTTTTTTATTAAGTATTTTTCAAACTTTTTTAAAGTAGTCTAAAGTTGTTACAATTTGGGACTACAACCAGAGCTGTTGTAGGTTTAATACTTACCGAGATACAGCCCTACAAAAAAATGACATTTTTTCCAAAAAAGTGAAATTGTATGATTTTGTCATTTTTCGACCCCGATACCGGGGAAAATACTAATTTTACGGGTAAAATCATAAAAAAAGATGTTGTAGCAAATGTAATTAGCTTTAATTTATTCCAAAAACGACGTCTATATAGGCCATTAAGTTCACTAATCTTAAAAATAAAAATAAAATAAAAAAATGGGAAAACTAAATTTTTTGCAAATTGTTTCTATTTAGTTCTCACAATCGTTTAATGAGGGTAGTTTGACAGGAAAAATCATGTCTCATTTTACATTTTTAGTTCCGAAAAATAATTATAGAAGACTAGTTTGGAAATCTTTTGGTGAAAACGGCGTTTAAAAATGTCAGATAGTCATCTATACACTGTGCTTTAAAATTGAGATATTTTTTTCTGAAGAGGCCCAATAAATTCGAAACAAGAGGTCCAAGACCCATGACATAAATTATTGTATTTACATGTTTCAGTAGTCGCAGAAAATTGAAAAATATATTGGTCTTCATATTTAAAAATAAGTAACTTTAGTTTATACAAAACGTCGACCTTTTGAAATTAGTTTATTTAAAGAAAGATCTCATTATCCCAAATGACATTTATTCGAATAAATTACTGGGACACGTTATATGAGACACCGTGCACTATCGCTAGGTACTATTATTATATAGCGACACTCACCACAAATTTAATAAGCTAGCCCGAAAGCTTTATGAAGTGCGCATGATGCACGCTTCATGAAACAGATTATCCTTTATTAGAATAATAATGCCTAGGTACTCGAAATAATGATAATCTGCTAATTTCCATAACAAAGACAAAATTATAACTTTTAATAGAGTTCTCTACTTTCGTGGTATAATATAGAACACGACCATGACAATCGTTACATCGTGTCATTCGATATTGTTATCTTGCTTGCCATGAAGTAAAATACATATACATATACCTAGCATATTGACGCGTCAAAAATCGTGAATAAAAGTAATAATTGCAGTAAATAATACGAGGAATTATACTTAAAGAATTACTAACTTTTGAGGATATCTCAGGGAAAAATCACAGACTCAATATAAATTTTGCAGAAACGTTGTGACCATTGTGTCACCTGCACTGCGACCGACTATTGTGGCTCACATCTAATTAACCTCGTCAGGTCAGCCTCTTTGAGGAAGCTGACCATATTGAAAGTTAATTTCTCAGGAGGAGTTAATTTCTGTGTTCCTCCCACACGTCTCTTCTCGGGAAAAGGACCTTATAAGCAGAGAGGTTCTTAGCTTAGGCATTACGTCCGAGGACATACCAAGTTATGAGCCTTCGGCAAGCTGCTTGCCATCTGTAGCATTCTATAATATGTAGTCCATCTGACCTCTCTCTCCAAATAAATATGCAGAGGTGGTTATACTTCAGTAGGATTTCCAAAGCCGCCGAGGGTGTGGTGTTAATAGCACTACAGCACTAGCACCACAGATCGCCAGACGAGTTTGTTTCTGTAAGCTAGAGAGCTATAATTTGGTCATGGCCTGCTAGCCTTTTGACAACCAAGCGGTACTGCCATACGCAATCATAGGTTTGACGACCGTTACGTAAAGCCAGTATATTTGCTGGGGTCCAATTTTTCATTTTTTGCCACATATCCTTTAACACGTCCATAAGGAGAGGTTGTCTCTGGTGTATGTGTATGGCACTACATAAGTTGGTTATAAACAACTGCTCTGCTATTAACAACTTTTTGAAACCTTCAGTAAAAATTGAACTTTATGTCCTTCAAACATCGTTCTAACAGAACCATGTTGAACTTGGTAACAGGTAATTAGCAGAAATTCGGTCCTAAAAATTTCCCAAAAATTCTTTCAAAAATTAAATAATAACGCTACATCTTCCTGAGCTAATACAAATTTTTACGTAAACTGCGGCGAACTTGGCTAACTATCTATACCCTATACCTCACAGCCAAAATAATGTGCAGTAACTGCATTACTAAAAAAGCTATTACACAGAAACTTACGTTTGGAGGAACATTTTTCTTTACCGCTTCTCTGTCAGGAAAATGTTCCTCGAAACGTAAGTTTTTTGCGTAATTGCTTTTTTAGTAATGCCAGTTACTGCACATTATTTCGGCCGTGAGGTATATTCGATTAGCCTATCCCTGGAAACTTACATCAAAATTGATCGACAAAATTGGCAAAACAACGGACGAACCTTAAATAAAATTGAAACGAATTATTTGAACCTTCAAAGATTTATTGAAATCAAATTTTGTTGAATTTGTAGATGATAATTGCATCATTAAGCTACTTATTCTCAACGAAAAAGGAAATAACCGAACTGGAATTGAGTACTTTCATTAAAGTCTATCACCCACTTTAATTAAAATGGCAACCGATGTTATTTCTTTTTTTTTATATAAACAGCTCTGAAGTGCTAAGAAAAACGAGAAGAACCCTGGATCGACCATAGAAATTGCAAGTTTCCCAGGTTATAATTTCACTGAGAAACGACTAAATATACCTGCGCGTATTTTAAATATTTAATTATTTTTTCGATGCCTATTTTTTTACTAATGGTGCCTTAATTTTTGAGAACCTGTATTGATTACAGGTATGAGTCGTGTTGAATAACTTGACCATGACGTCATGAATGACATCATCTTTATACCAATAATATTTACACAAAGATCGTATAACTCTAAGGGCAGGTTGCGCAAACGTTAATTAAAGATGGGTCAGATAATTCCTGATTTTAAATTGTAAATTTTGAAAATATGGTGAGTATTTTCAATGATACTTTATTTTTTATTGGTAACTAACTCTTCTAAAAGGGAGTAGAGCATATTTTTAGCAATATTAGATAAATATTTTGATAATACAGGGTATTTTAAAGTAAATAATTATCTGACATTTTTTAATTACGTTTGTGCAACCGGAAATTAGCGTGTAATGGTATTATTTGATTTGATGAGCCCGAGTGGTGTAGTAGGATTATCCGAAAATTCCTTTGGCGATATTGGTCGTTTGTACTATAATATCTTTCATTCGTGGATGATTTGAATGACGTCATGATCAGTTTAGCTGCACCACCCATCCTTGACGTCATTCTAAGAGCTTGACTTCTGATTTGGTTACCAAAAAATGTCATTATAATAATGTAACAATTCCTCATTACAATACTTACCTAATCCTAGATTCCGTCCTGATTTTAAGAGGACTTTATTTCCATTCGGATTTATGTAATAAATTTTGAAAGCGACCTATTTGGTCACATTTTACTGCTCAGTAGTCGGATCTAGTCCCGTTCAACTTCCGATTTGCTAATTTTTCATCTCTTTACAAAGAAATTGCTGAAACTTCACGGAACTCTCTTCTTTCAAAGAATGAATAAGCGATGCTATGAATCAATTTTATAAGGTATAATGTATTCTCTCTTCTGTAAAACGCTCTACTAATCTTACTTAATTTCAGTATCCTTTCCTCCATGATTTACTACAGTGAAATTAAGCAGTAAATACGATTTAAGATTTCCGATTCACGTATGTACAGTAAATTTTATGTGAAGACGAAAATGCAGGAGGTAACTGGACATCTTTAAACTTACCTAATGCTCTTCCTAGTCCCACTTTAGCAAGCTATTAAACCACCTAAACTAAACCACCAAATATTTGCATTTCCAATGTACAAAGCAGGAGATACGTATACCTGGTTAATTTTATGCCGAAAAAAATTTGATTTAAAAATATCGTCTTTAAATTTATATTATTACAATTATTGGTCCCCCAGGAAGTATCTTACAGCTTACCTCGGTCCTTTTAAAACGCCATTTCTCCTTCTTCCCCAACATTTGAGTCGAGCTTTCTAAAGTCAACTCTTTCACGAATTTTTCTTGGTATTGTTAATTAATTTCGTGGTGACGAAATTATTCATTGTTTCAAAGCTATAAAACTCAATTCATCAATACTCCCAACGGAGTTCCTGGTCTCCTCATTGTGTTCCCTATTGCGGATTTTCTTTTCTAAAACCAATCTGGCTTTGAATTTCTCATTTTTTCTTTTACTTTCTACTTTTTCCCAGTCCAGTACAAAATGTTAAGGGTGAAATTACAACGTAACGCATGTATTATAGATCTAAAAGGCTGAATTTCGTCCAATGGTCATTCTGGATAACGGTGTTGTAGAAAATTTTCCCTTATATCAAAATGAAATATCTGATTAAACCCTAAATTTTCTGAAAACCAGCATGGATTAATATCCCAAGATATACCTTGTAATATCATTAATAAGAGATAACATTCTAGCATAATCTTTAAATGTAGAAAAACAGTAATTTATAAAAAATTCCTAGTCGATCAAAATAACTTTTTATGAGGTATCCTATTGTGTGGATAAAATTTTGATAAAGGGTGATAATTTCCATCGCCCTGTATAAAAATTACAGCTACCTGATAGGATACTACAATACATGAAAAGGTGAGATAGGGATGCAGAAATTCCAGTAAGAAATTTAATAAAATAAATGTTAAATTAATAATTTTATCTCTTCGAATAAAATATAAACCTCCGAATAGGCTGCAGCTTTTATTGGAGAAACGTTTGGGGTCTTCAACTAGAATGTTATCACCTAGTGAACATACCCCAAGAGGCTTTCATGCTTTATAAAACTCAAGTATCACGTAAAAAACTGAAATTGGTCGAGACACTTGATACGTTCTGGCACTGTAGGTAAGCTTTTTATCCTTATACTCTGGACTCGGAACGTAAAAACGAAATTGTGGGAATATAGGACAAGAACCAATGTATTATTGTTAGGTGTTTTATCTTGGATAAAGGAGGGAAAAAATTGCATTACATCCATCCATGTCAGAAAGTCGTTCCGAGGTAAAAGTTGTTTCATTTCTGTGTTACGTCTATTAAACTCCTATGGCAAATTGCTATTTGCGCTACCGTATAGGTAGGTACACAATCATGCAATTTCACATGTTGTATTTAGTATACTTACTCAATTCAATATCGTATATCGATATGGTCGTTTAAATGAACAGAAGATGTAGGTATACCGGGTGGCTGATCATACCTCTGTGTATAAGACACTGCTTAATAATACAAAATAGTTTCCATGTTAATGAAATTAATTGTTATGGTTTGTCCACTGAGTGTTGTCCGTTGTCATGCCACACTGATTCTGACCAAACAATTTCATTTAATTGGATTTGATTCATAAACTTATTTCTAAGTCGAACCAGATATGGTACCGGAGTTCGCGTCAGTGGCGTGTGTTGAGGAGTAATGAATATCCTACAGATATATTATTTCGACAAGTTATTGACGAAGTGGAGCCTTGAAATTGTTTGATAACAAAAATATGTAATGCATGTAAGTAAGAAAGATAAAAATAAATTGTTATAATTATGATTAGAAATAGCATGTCACCTACCTGCTGGTTGGCGTTTAAAAGAAAGCATAACACCTCCGTTTTCTTTTTCTGCAGTAAAATACCCTGGCAATTTAACCACACAAGACCACGTCCTAGGGAGTTCAATCGTTTCCCAGGCATTTTGTGTCATTTTTTGTAGTTCGTTGCGAAAATATACTTTGTCCGTATATATATTTTTTGTTGAATTCGTATTAAAAACGTTTCAAATCACAAACCTCATTAGTATATTTAGCGCTGTCACTGTCACTGTCACTATCCGATCAGCTGGACGACAATCTTATCGTATCAATCTAAGCGTATCAAGACGCGAGTCGTACTTCCGTCTCACTCTCGCTCATATTTTTAGAATTGCTGACGATTCAAACGTATTTCTGACAATACGTTCCATTTTAACTCGATTGACTATGCAATGCAATAGAAGGAGTAAGAAACATAACGAGATGATGTACCCTTAGTTATCACAACAGACTCAGTGTACAGACTATACCTATGGTCAAAGTATTTTGACGTATTGTTATTAATATTAATTGTATAATTGGCAATTTCCTATGTACAGAGGTATGGTGAGCCACCCGGTATGTATAATAATGTAGATCGATTTTATGGAAATAGGAATTGCCCATTACAACGTAAATTGCTAAATGAAAACCTAATATCAATATTTTTTGTTTATTTTTGTAAATAAAAGACGGTAGGTAGTGATTGGATTCAAATCGACAACATTAAAAGTATCAAGTACAAAGCACCTACGCGAAATCGATGATTATTATGAGCCGTGGTTTATAGGATCAAACAAATTGAAGCTATAATATAAAAAGTTTATACAATATCGCGCTTTACGAGGCGGAACGTTTTTTGTTTCTTCGATTGAGGTTGTATGTGAAAATATTATAAGTATTTGCAATTTTTTTGGCATAAATACAGAGTTAGCTTAGGCCATTTGTACACTGGGAAAGCCAATACAAAACTGATACAATCGCGACTGACTATTAGGTGGTCGTTTGTTTTCCGTTCACCAAGTACACAAGAGCGGAAGATGTCTTTGTTAGACGTCTATGTTTTCGTTGGATACCTACAGGTGGCATTTTAAAAAGTTATGATCGCGATATCTCTGAAACAAAAAGAGGTATAAAAAAATCGCGAAAACCCGTTTAAGTACACGGAGAGGGAACCAAACTGACGTAAGAAATGACTCAACCGTTAATTATTAATAATTAATAATTAAGTTCCACCCACCCCAATTATAAAATTTTTAATGGCAACCCCTTGCTTCTGATACATTAGTGGAAAGCCCTTGAGAAATGATTTCCAGTGATATCACACAAAGTGACATTTTGCCAAATAAAGGTGTTTTTATTACATTGATAAGTGAATTTGATTCCATTTACAATAAAAAAGACCTTACAACAATACGGTTTCAAAATAGTTACCATTATTGGATATACAATATTATTTTCGAACTCTTTCTGAACCTGATCTCTGGAATCAGAGATCGAAAATCGGCTGAAATTCTCTGCCACAGTTTCTCAAGTGATGAATCTGGGTGATCTAGGAGGTCATGACCTGATTGTTAAAACAAAATGAGGGGGCTTCCCATCTTAATTATAAAAGCTCATTGCTAGATTTGAAAAAAAGGGATGCAATGAGGACTCCAAAGTTGAAGTACTTGAATTATTTGCTGCAGGTTCTAGTTTGTCAATTCGTAAGGTGACAGCGAAAACAGGATTACATCACATAAAACAGTTTTAAACAGTTAAACTTACTCTAGTTCCATCCATACAAAATGCAAGTTCTTCAGGAACTGGGTGATGATGACCCGGATGAATTCAATTTTGTGAGATCATTACTATAAAGAATTCAAACTACGCCCTCGATTTTCGTTAACATTTTGTTTAGTGATAAATGCACTTTTTTCTTGAATGGCCACATAAGCAAAACTGTTGTTATCGCGACTGACGAAAATCTCAATATTTATCGAAAAGGAACTAAGGAATCCAGAAAAATTCACTGTTTTGGCAAGTTCTTAGAGGTACCATTATTAGGTCAGCATCTCTAAATGAAAATTTAAACAGATATATCTATTTGGAAATGTTAGACAACAACCATTTATAACCTTCCGTTCCACTCCGAGCAATTTTCGGGGAAGTAGGGAACGCTATTTAGCAGCCAACTAGCTCAAAAATTAAAGTTTATTTAGACAACATTCCACCTCTTATCTTTAATGATCGAATCTTTGGTGTTAGAAAAAAGTCTGCCAATGTTAAATGAGTTCTTTTTTGTAAATACCAAAGATTCGATCATTAAAGATAAGAGGTGGAATGTTGTCTATTCGGTTCCCTGTTCTAATTGTGAATTATATTATATAGGTCAAACCTCTCAACAACTAAAGCAACGTATCACTCAACGTAAAAGTGATACAAAAAAGACCAATAAATCTTATGCATTAGCAACACATTGTCGTGATAAAAAACACTCAATGAATTATGATGAAACTAGAATATTGGAATATGAGGACCGATTGGACAAGCGTTCTTTCCTAGAAATGTGCCACATACAAAAGAATAAAAATAGAACGATGAATTCCAACACAGACACTAAAAATTTAAGCACCATTTTATTCATTTTTGATTGAACAAAATTCAAATTCAAATTTGCCGCCAAATGTTAGAGCATTGCAACCGCCAGACTGAAGTTTGAGGTTCGATATTTCGATCTGTCTAATTAAGGCATTAACAGTTCCACATCGACCTGTCAGGATTCAACAAGTAAGTGACAATTTTGACGGCGAACTCCCTCTACTGAGCGGGGGAAAGGGTGCTTTCTAGCTGCGAGACATATTGATTTCAAACAGTAATAATTATGTTAAAACAGGTGGTCTATTCTTAAATTTTAACAGGAATCAATCACCACTGATGTGCTCCACTTCTTATAACAAGTGTTCCCCTCTATGTAGGTACCACGAGTTGAAACGACCCGACTCAGGAAGTCCGAATGGCAGTGTCGCCACCGATCAGCGCATAATTTACCTCTCTAGTCTCTATACCAGGCATTGGGAACAGTGCGCTCCAGAAATGTTTATTATTTACTAAAATTATTATTAAAAGGATAAATAAATGAAACGGTGACAAAAGAACGTTACACATTGAGTCACTGATTGTCCATGAATTGGAAAATCAAACTGGCGCTGGTGGACTGATTTCAATTCAACTTGATATTAACAGAAAACTTATCAGATTTTCAGCAAGATGGAGCACCTCCTTATTTTGTTTTGCCAGTTATAGGCAATGGCTGAAAATTTATTATCTGTTTCAATGAATTGGAAAAGAAGACCTATTAAATGGTCTCCTAGAATCCTAGATCATCAGGCTTGGCTACAATGGATTTTTTGTTGGGCTACTTGAAATCCGTTGTTTGTAAAATCAAACCAGATTCACTTGAGCAACTACAACAGACTACAACTTCAACAGATTGCCGATCTCTGACCCCAGTGATCTCGGGAAAGGTTCGGTAAGAGTTCGAAAGTATATTATTATGTAGCCAATTTTGAAAACGTGTTGTCTCGAAAAAATTTATTAGATTTGTTTGTCGCTTTGCCACAACAAAAATTTTCACTTTGTTTGGTATAATTGAAAAGTATTTTTCAAGGGTTTTCCAACAAGCGGAGGGGGATGAGTCATTTCTTACGTAATTTTGGTTACTCCCTCCGTATTACCCAAACGGATTTATGCGTATCTTTTGCGGTATCTTTTTTTGTTTCAAAGTATCGCCAATGGCAACTTTTAAAAACGTCACCCTGTATGTATACGAAAAATAAATTCGCTATAGAGATTACTTCAATAATAAAATAAAACATTTCATAAATTATGAGATATCTCAGAATTTCAAAATGTAACTGTTCCTTAGAATAAATATGATCGTAATCAATGCCATGTAGACCAATCAGCTTAATCGTGAACTACTCATTTAAACTATGGGGTTACTCGTATATAATTAGTCATTACGGTAACATTGCAGCGTCCCTGGCAATAAACCAATAAAATAATACTTGAAGAGCCTTGTTTGGTTGCCATAGGGCTATAGAACCCACTTCTTATTAGTTTCTTGCATAGAAACGGGATTATCGCATAGTATCAGAATTGCCTCTGATTATTGTTGTTATTGAATATACCACCTCCAGCTTGTCTTCTGTGTTGTTTGTGATGCTAAACAATTCCTACGGATTCAAAGTTATATGAACAGAAGTGTCACCTAGTAGAAATTCGAAATTCCCCGGACGAGCTGATGTCAACAAAGGAACAAAGCAACTATTATCCCACACATTGACATCCTGTCGAGGGCGACAATGCATCGATGTCTAATCGATACAAGCGTCGAGTTGTTAAGCAAGAAGTCCTGCCTAATTATTCAAAGCCGATCTGGATAGCCTGGACTGACGTCCTAATCTGTTAATTTAGGCCGGAGACCATGAATATTCCACCCAGACGGTTGTGACTTCGGGCCAGCTGCGGCTGATACGCACCGTTCTTGCCTGTGACTGTTTTTCCAGGCTCCATCTCTGATGATCATTTATCACTCCCAGCACGGACGCTACATTTATCTTCTGCCCATCACACTTCAGATTCTTATATTGCGTTTTCTTTGCACATTGTAAAAGTAATTTTTGCTTGATTTTTTTACGTAACATGCAACTAACATGGGAGCTTTAAAAGAAAAAGGGTGAATTAGAGGGAATGTTTAGTCAAGTGTATCACCGGAACACTTGGGAAGAAAAATAATAAGTTCTGTCAAAAGATGTTACACGTTAAACATCTTGAAAAATGGAAGCTAAAGACATTGAATCGTGAAATGACTTAGGATGAGTAGGTACCTTTATAGATCATGTCGGACAAGACAGTGTGTTTGATTTTAAATAGCCAATTATGTATACGCATGTGCTCTAACTTTTATGTACCAATTATAGAATTCAATTCATAATTAAAAAATATGTATTTTTTTTGGAAAAAGCCCGGCCACGTTAACTCTAATTTTTTATCTAGCTCCTTTCAGCCTTACCCTTACCGATATTCCCCCCACCATTTTGGGCATATTTGTTTTAATGGCAACCGTTTTTGGTCTGGATTGGATCTTCATGAAAAATTAAAAAATCTTTTTTCCCCGTAAACTTATTTCCAAGATACAAAATTACCCGCAATTTAAGAAATTAATTTGTGGATTGTTTTATTAAAAAAAAATACAATAAGTATTATGAGTACATGTACTTTCGAAAAAATAATACTAATTACTTTATTTTAACAAAAAAATTTCAAGAAGGAGTCCTACAGATTTCAAGATCGGTAATATCATAAATGACTTTACCGAAAAAAGAGAGATATATCCTCTTTTAAATCCTGTAAAGTTTGGAGATATAAAATCAGCATTAGAGAAAATTTAAGACTGATATCTTCTTTACGTTAGTAGCTTTTTATACTATATATACCAGTTGAAAAGGATTTACAATCAGGGCTTTATCCGTTTTTAACTTTGGATAGGAGTGAGCTTTTATTCGCTTCGAATGAAGCTTTCACGTATTGATATAATGGGCGTTTACCCTATCTGCAAATATTACTGAACCCTATAAAGCTTTTACCTTATCAAATAGTTTAATAGCTTTAAATTTAATGGTTGCACTGTTTATTTGTAGATAGCAATATCGTAAATGAAAAGTAAATGTAAAACCATTAATGTGTTTAACAAATTTTGTAATATAATTTTTCTACTCCCAACCTTTAATCTGCATATTAAGTATGAATCACCAGTGCTTTAATGGGTCTCATTAAGATATAAATTTTCATTAAAGCACTGGTCAAGCTATATCCAATGGCAGAGGAGCATTTGCAATCGAATCGGGTCCTTTTCGCTCACAATCGGGTCGGCAAACCAACCGAAGTCACAGAGTTGTCATACTCACGACAAAAATTGCCTTGTGATATAAGTTCTGTATTTCTGAAAAAAAAATCTGAACGTTTATTTAATTTAGAACATAAGTAACATTCAAAGAAAATTTATCAAGATTTTATGTTACCTTAATTAATTTGATAGGTAGGTATATCGTGTAAAAGATAGGAAGATAAAGTATTATATCATTCGTAGCGGTCCGTGTTAGTATTCAAAGCGGCAACGCTGCGACCGTGACCGTCGCGTGCGCAGGTAAACAATATCGTAATTAATGGCTGACAATGTTATTAAAATTATTACTGAAAATCAAAGCGTAAAATTCGGAATTCGAACTTCGCATAATAAAAATTACGCAGTAGTGAGTAGTGCCCTTAAACTTGATACTAAAACATGTCTCAGCAGAATAATCTTAGCGACGAAGAGAAAATTTGGTACCTAATCGTAAGCAACCTATCTTAACCTCAATGATCCGCAATTGTACACGGGTCATTGTTAAAATATATAATTTTTCAATCTTTTCTATGAAATAAAAAAGGGTCGTAGAAAAAATAGTGTATGGAACTCGCAGATAATAGCTATTAATACGCTCTTATGATGGTTAAGACACTCGCCTACGGCTCGTATCTTAACCATCATACTCGCGTATTAATAGCCTTCATTATAAGCTCGTTGCATAATATACTATTTCACTGCATTGTTATTGGTATAGATACCTGCATAGATTATATCATATGTTCTTAATTATTGCATTATATGTTTTTATTATCATAAAAATAACATTATATTACTTAAACGAGTATCTTGATGAGTTTTTTTTACATAAGTAGGTACATGACTCACATTTTCCAGTAAAGGTAAAGTATAACAAAAAATAAATAAATAAAAAACAGATATTCTAATATATTAACAATTGATTTACATATTTCATAAATATAAGCAGATCCCGGAAAAATATGGGAAACAACGTTGAGAGAAAGTTGCAAATAAAGATTTTTATTTTCCCGGATTATCCCCGATGATAGCAGTGAATCTAAACTAAATTGTGTCTTTGTTGGTCATGTCTCAACGCAGCGGGTTCGGCCTATTCAGAGTCAATCTCTTGTTGGGAGTCGGGATAAAGTAGGGAAGATTACCCTGGAACAATAAGATGAAACTTATAAAGCCCCTTTCATTTCACTTATTCCCGGGGACGCTGACAAGGGTAATGATGTTTCTCTACTTTCTGTTTGCTTATTCACTGAAATTAGGCTGGAAATTTTCCTGCTATCTTGAGAGGAAAGTGCACCTTGCTTGAAAAGTCATATTTGGGTTAATTAGATGAAAGGTAAAGCATAAATTTTCTTGTAACTTGAGCGTTTCCATTTTGAATTAGTAAAGCGATATTAATGTTTTAGTTTCTCATACAAAGTAATAATTATATCTGTGTCGAATAACTTGGTCTGTAGTATTTATAATGACCCTTAAAATTATATAAGAAATGTCATTAAATATTATGTTGTTCAATTATTGAAACCTAGACTTGCGGAGAAAGTCCTAATTAAAAAAAAAAGTAAAACGGCCGTTCACAGAGGCCTAACTGAATGATTGAAAATGAAAAACCTTCGACGTTTGAAATGTCAACTTCTTAACTAAAAATCACACTCTGTATGTTTTGCGTTTGATTATGGACGAACTCAAATCTCATCGAAGGACCAAAATATGTTTGGGTTTGATTAGGAAGAAGGCGGCATTTGAAAATATTGGTCTTGACGAGCAAATTAATAATTAAGAAAAATAAGGAATGCGTGCAAACTTACGGTTTGAAGTAATTTTGGTTGTAAATCGAGGATGCGTAGCTTCTTGTATAGCTGGATTGCGGAGATAAAAAATTCGTTGATATGTCACAATGCGAGTGACGCGGAAGGCCGCATATGTAGACACTTTCGTTTGAGGTCTTCACGAAGGACGAAAAGCGAATCTGCCGCGTTTGCTGGAAATGAACTGCTTCCTGCTGGTCTGCAGGATATTCCTTCTTCCTTCAGCCCATTTTCAGTCTCGGTCCAGGTTTAGCTGCTGTTGTGGTTATACAACCAAAGCATACATCCGATGTGCTTTGACAGTGGTCTACACGCAACAGAAAGGAAGTTTGCGAAAGGACGGGATTGAATGGAAGTAAAAAAAATGTAAAATGAAAAGTGGGACGCAACATTCCCCCCACCAAAATTAAAACGTTATTGTGACGGTAAAGGGAAAAGTTTTATTAGAGACCGTTTGACACAACCATTAGAAACGCGAGCTATGTTGTTCTTACCAAAATGAAAGTTGATAGTTCTTCCCAATCGCCATTGTAGCAGGGATAAGTTGTCCTCCTTGATACGGACGAGGGTCCCAATGTCTGCTGGGTCAATTGAATGCGAGCTTACCATTTGGCCTTTTGATAGAGGTTATGTAAATATTCGTTTCTCCATCCATGTCAAAAATCATGATGTAATCGTTGTACCAATTGCCAACGCGACAATCGGGATATTTGAAGATGCGATAAATCAGGGACTGGTGGAGCAGTTAATGGCTCAAGACTCAGGAAATGTACTGCAGAAAGACTTGACAAGTCGTTTGCATCTGTTGAAACACTACACAAGGGGCAAGAGTTCAACAGCGTCACCTGTGTGCACAATGTGACAAGTTCCTCATAGGTGAGGATTTGATCACTCGCGCAAGACGCGTTTCAACTGACTTGATACCACTTTCAGCCAAACCTGAAAAATGTAAAGCTGACAGTGGGTGGAAATGCAGGTTGGTGAAAGTGATTTTTTCACCTTCGCTGTAAAATCAAACCTCTGTAAGTTAAAAATGTAAAATGAAAGGACACTGTAGGTATGTAAAAATTTACAGATACATTGCATTCCAATAATCAAAATGACGTTATATTGACGTCATTTTTAGTCATTTTGGATCCCCGACGTCATGCTACCAAAAAATCACGTCATTTCTCAGACGTGATTTGGACGTGATATTTACTACATCCATCAAACGTCGTTTTCTCGTAATTTTCAGACAAAATGTATATTTGAATCTGGTTCTATTTTACAAAGTGCCCTGTCAATTTGTCATCGAACTTAGTCTTATAAACGTTGCATTGTCAGAACAAGTCAAACCAACCCAAACGGTATTAGTTTGTTGCTGCTTACTCTAATTACCCTCGCTCTCTAGGTCTTGTCTAAAATGGAACAGATTAATTAAGTAATAAATTTTACGTTAATGCAAAATCCTTGTAACAATCCATAACATGTATTTAATAAATATTAATTACGAATCTTTATGACACTCATAATACAACTTCAAAATACGTACGTCCCTACGACGTCTAAAAATCACGTCGACGCGCTGTAACATAATCACGTCATCATACCGTCATTTGTCGTAATTTCTGAAGTCATAATGACGTTGGGATGACCAAAAAATCACGTTGTAGCGACGTCACACTCTGCTGCCTGATAACTTATACATATAGTGTGGAAGTTATTGAATTTTGCAGGTAATGGTTATGTAAGGGACATGGGTGTAGAAGCGAATAACTTGCGCGAAAGTCTTGTAGAGTCGTTAAAGATATTCTCTCGAAAAGCAATCCAAACTTAAAATCTATTTAATCTCTCATTACAGGATCACACTGCGTTTTAAAAATACGTTTTTCTGCGACATAAAATCTTTTTGCAATTACCGTTAGTACTTTACTTTTATCTCGGCCTGTCTGATCCCAATTTCTTCCCAAGACCGTATGATATTTTTAACCAATAAAAACGGTAAGAAATGTTGTAAATGCAAAGCAAATAATCTCTAAATAGTGATCTTACAAGCAGTAAACCGCCAGGGCTCCATCTCGGATCTGATCTCATTTGAAATAATCACCCAAGTTCCCAGCTACAATAACACCCAAGAATGGCAACTTATTTAACCACAAGGCAAGCATTCTCAAACCCTTTGTGCTTCGGAACGAGCCAGAGAAAGCAGTTCTACGAAAGTAGTCCTCAAACGCGATTCGAGCTCGAATCTGCAGCCTTTTTAATAGGTTCTTTTTACTACTTCACTTCCAGGGCTCATTCCGGAGGTAGTAGAACTAGCGTTCTGTAACATATACCCGTTTAACGGTTGCATTCAAATGCAATGGAGCAAGAAACTTATTACCTACCCTCGCGTCCGGATTGCGAGAATTTACCGTCCAACTTTCCATGATATGACGCTGTTTTATTAACAAAAGGCAATCCGGGGCGGGACAGTAGCCCAGGGATATTAAATATTGAGGAGAGATTTAGATCTGAGCGAGATGTTCATAAATATTCACACGCTCGTTAATTAAACTTCTACTTCATGGTTTTATGTGTCTCTAATTTGAACAACAACTTCCTGTAAACTACTGGCTAATACCTATATCAATATTATCTATGATTGTCAATTTAAATAACGTCAATATAAAACAAATGCCCATATTCCCAAACGATTATTACTAAATAATTACGTAATCAGTTATCTCCATCTCCTTCTAATGCGAATAAACTGTATATCTCCATCTCGTTCATTTAATTATTTTGGAGATATTACAGGGCCAGAACGCTTTGTGAATACGGGCAATAGTCTACTAAATATACTAGTATTTGTCTCAATATAGGTAGTAGATGTGTTGGGCTGTTCTGGAAAACGGCTGTATCAGATTGTCGCTAATGTCTAACTTTTATAAAGTTGGGAACTTCGGTATTATTATAACTTTTGCTTTCCAACAAGTCGAGAAGTTTTCTCAACTGCATGATAACCTTATTTCCGTTGGATTTTCAGTTATGTGAAAAAATAGTTATTGTAAATTAATCGTTCAATAATTTCTTTAGTCACTTTATACACATTCTAGTCACTTTGCCCCAACATATGCCCTTTTTGAGCGAAAATTGGGACAAAAAAATTAATATGTAGATACTTACTTTCCTTTGACTTCTAGCAGTGCGCTACAGATTTATCCGGCAACACTGAATTTACTATATAAATTTGGAAAAACCTTACAATTTAGAGAGAGAACGAGATGGGAAAAGGAATAAAAAAATTATTCACTCATCGTAACAATAAGTAACATATTTAATGAACATTTCTAGAAAAATTAATTCTCATGTAGTTATAGTACATTAACGGATGTAATTATTATCAAAACACTTTGAAATTTAATATTATGAGAGCTCATAATAATTATTAATAATTGTTAATCAAATAATTTTCTAAAATCGTTACAAGTTACAAAATCCATTCATAATTTTACAAAACTTATTAAATTTAAAAATAAATTTGGATCGTCTAGTAAACAAGATTTACGCCCGTATTCACAAACGATAATTTCCTAAATAATTACGTAATCAATTATCCCCATCTCATTCTATTGCCAAAAAACTGCATATCTCCGTCTCACTCATTTAAATAATTACGTAATTATTTAGGAAATTATCGTTTGTGAATACGGGCATTAATATTAAATTTCATGGTACAAAAGTAATTAAAGTCAATAATCCCTGTATCCCATAACAATAAACGCTGTGTCTCATTTTTCGTAATAAAAAAAACATTAAATGGTTCAATTTTAATTAACTTTCTCCAAAATAAATTTATAAAGAGATCAAAGAATAATTATTAAAATTCACTTCACTTTCTTGCATGATAATTCTGTGATTGCGCATTCTGTGATCTCGCAATCAGCTTAATAGTTTAAGGCACAAAGGTAAAATTAAGTTCAAGACAAAAATAGTTCCACTAAGGCCCGTATTCATCAATAAATATAACCCCTGGGGTTATATTTTGGAACATGTGATTGGTTTAAAATTCGTAGCGTTCGTAGGGTTTGAGCATTAGACCAATCAGCTGTCAGAAAATTCAAAATATAACCCCAGAGTTATATTTTGAAGTTTGATGAATACGGACATAAGTTAACAATCAGAAATTAATATGTGCATGTATTTTTACACTTCAAGTTGATAGGCTAACCGGTACGTCCAGTGCTAGGGTAAATCGCTTTACTTTACTTGGCTTTTACTTGACAAATTTCCCTATTTCTTTCCTGCGTTTCTTGCCGTCCTGAAGTATCTCCTAAATATCGAGCATTTATCTGAGTCCGCCCTATGGTCATTTTTGTTGCATTGATGGTAGTGTGGTGTGTTACGGCAGTCTTTAGCTCTGTGCCCCGGTTGCATGCAATTTAAGCAGTCATTTCTCCTGTCCGGGTCGCTACAATTAGAGATATGGTGTCCAAACTCTAGGCACCTGTACCACCTCAAGATATTTACTTTCCCCCTTACTCTTACACTCGTCCATCCTATTTCTATTTTCCCAAGCTTCACAATTTCTTCGGCCGTGTGCTTTTTCATGGATACTATGGCTGTTTTATTGCCATTTCTCGCCTCTCTCAGCGACACGACTTTTATGTCACTTATGTCTGCGTTAGTTGCATTCCTGCAGAGTTCTTCTTTCAAGGTAGGTTCGTTGATGTCTGCCTCTATGTCATATAGATAAAGGGTCTCGGTGTTCTTTGTTTCGTACACCTGAAGATTTTCCGTGTTGTTGGCTACCTTTTCTTTTGAATCTGTTTAGGTTGGCTCTATTTCCATCAACCTCAACCAGTAGGTGCCCTTTTGCTGTCGCTTTCATGGATCTAATCGTTATGCCTTCCCTTTTGATGTCCACTTCATTTTTCACCGTCTTGATTATGTCCGCGTAGTTTCTACTCTCACATTTAAGAATTACTAGTTTGTTGTTTCTCTCAATTTTGTTTCTCCTCTGAATGTTACTGCTTGTGCTTTGATTTACCGTGTTCGCTCTGTTTCTTTCTTCCTGTAATTGCACCATTGTTTCAGTGCCTCGAAATATTTGTTCCACCACTTTCCTCAGGTATTTCTTTTCTATGGGGCCGCATCCCAGTAGTAAAATCTCTTTTATTCCGCGGCGGATTGCTTCATCCTTCCATTTGGTAATTATCGCATGCAATCTTCCCAATTCGCTGGGTCCGTCTTGGTCTATCTTCACAGGTAGTATGAATGCTGTGTTTATTGTAGTCGCCTTCCTGCCTCTGCTGCTTGCTTGTTCAGTTGTCTGTGTAGTGTATTCTACTTTGTTAGGTTCTAGTTCCTCATCCAGTAATATCTTCAATTGTGGATGTCTATCGATTATAATATGTTCCATTTTTCCTGGTCTTGTTTGGTCATAAAGTAACGCTATATTTATATCCTCTCTCTCTCTCTAATCTGAACATTAAATTGTTACTGATAGATGATAGGAATACAGTGTCCGCTAAAGCTCGCACCATAAGAAATAATATAAATTTTGAACTTTTTTTGAAAAAAATTTTTGTCGTGAGTTTCTGATTTTCAAAACAATAAATTTGAGCACACTTGATCTATGGTGAGATTTATAGTTCCAGAAAAAATGCTATTTATCTGAACTTCAAATCTACAAAAAACATATAATATTTTGAAATATTTGATTTTTAAATTAATTTGAATTTTTTTAATTTATTAATTTAAATTAATTTTTTGAATATACAAAGAGTTTCTAAGGAAATTTATTCAACATTTATTCACCAAATTTAATGTCAATTATGAATGATACAGATTTTTTCATACAAGGGGCCAAAAAGTGAAAACTTTTAAAATTTCAACTTTTATTTTTCGTCCATCACAGACATTTAATTTTGAAAAAAATATCTAACGAATGTTCCCACATTTCCCGTAAAACCCTTTCACTTTTAAAAACATCATGCTTTTTTAAAATTTTAGAGTTTAGATAAACTCCATTTTCTCTGAAACCTGAAACTAAAATCACACCATGGATCTAGTATGCTCAAATTTAATCTTTCAAAAAGCACTATAACTTATGGAAAAAAAAAATTTCGCAAAAAGTAGTATAGTGCGAAGTTTTTGGCGGACACTGTATACACGAAAAATGCATATTAAAAATTGTCATGAATAGATCTTATCTCGTTCAAACTTAAACAATATTCAATTAATCAGAGTAAGTAATTATGCTTGTATGTAATGTAAACTGTCATATTTTATCAACAAATTTCATGTTACGGTAAACAACACGTTTTCCGTGACATTATGTTGTTAGTAAATTAAAAGCCGTGACCCCGCGTCACATAGAGTGCCATTGAATGTTACCTATAAATGAGTAGGCAAAGACTATTGTTACGTAGAATATTTGGGGAAATTGCAATCCAACGATAGATTATGGATGCATTATGGTTGCACGATAGAAAACTTTGCATTGTGTACATTCTTTACAATCGTAACCGTAAAAAAGGTCTATGTAAAGAATGAATTTTTTACCGGTAAAGAATCGCGTAAAGAATAAAGGTAAATTATACGGCCCATCACTGGTTATTAACCATTTTAATTATTTTGATTCATTGATCCTATAGCGACATGTAAAAGTATTAAGAATCGAACTGTAAGATTACCCTAATCCTGCCAGTCCCACATGCCCGTATTCACAAACGATAATTTCCTAAATAATTACGTAATCAATTATACCCATCTCACTCTATTGCAGAAAAACTGCATATCTCCATCTCACTCATTTAATTAATTACGTAATTATTTAGGAAATTATCGTTTGTGAATACGGGCACCAGTATACTAGATGGCAATCCTGCATTTCACATAAAATAGCTGATAATACTTGAATATACTTAAATTATTAGTCGTATTTTAGAAAAGTTTGAAAGAACAATAGATGGTATCTGATAATATAAAAAGAGTGATATCAAGATATTTCAGTCGGTTATACGATTTATAAATTCTTTGAACAGCTAAAAGTTCTTACAGTGTTAGAGAAAACTTCAAGTAAAATCTTCTCGCTCGGTAAAGTGGTAAACGCTATCTCGAATCCGCCTTACCACATTTATTTTTATTTGTGATCCTGACCTGCTTGCTTATATCTCTTGTTAACGCTCAGTTCGGGAAAACAATAAACACAAAAATTGCCTCATACAATAAAATTTTAATTCATACAACCACTCATACGTTGGAAGTAAAATAAAAAAATTTATGGATTGTAAAAAAAAGTGTGAAGATAAAACCCGGTCTTGTAGCTTGCGTAATAAATTTCGCATCAAGCTCTAACCCTAACCGCTCTCCTTGTGCCTGGTATTTGTTCCAGGGCTGCAGTATTGTAAATTTAAGCGAAGGAAACACGGAGCTTCCGGAAAAGGGAAAGAAAGACTGGAAGTGAGTAGCAAGCAGTGCGTGAAAGACTTCCAACGATAGTATGAAATATGGCTTCTGAAGAAGGGAATTCATCCGATACATTCGGGTACGGTGTAGTCCGAATTGGTGCATGAATACGCGATAATACACAGTGTGGAACAAAAGACCGGAACTGATAAATAAATAACAGAAGACGAGAAAAAGTGTTGATAATCTTTCACACATAAGCTGGAGAACCAGAAAAATAAACAGAAACTGATTATGCAGTATCGGAAAATTATACACTTTTCTTAGTTTTTCATGACGAAAGAAAATAAATAAATCTCAAACTTCATAAGACGTAGATCCAAGACAAGAGACAACAAAAAACTGAGAAGCCTTTAATCTGACATAACTTTGCATATAAAGCAGCGTATGCGATGTTACCCTGCAAAGACTGTAACAACAGTTGTTGCATTGGTAATTAATTTAGATTTTGTAAATTCAATTTAAATTACATGCAAGTAAAGTTGAATTCGGAAAAAAAACGACAAAAATAATTTTATTGTACCTACAGTTAGTATACAGTGTGTTTCAGACATATGTCGGAAAATGAACGGTGTGATTCTCTGCTTTGTAAGGAAAAAATGTCCTAGTAACATGGGTCATGGGTCCACAAATGTCCCGTTTTCGAAAAATAGCTATTTATGATATTAGTGTTAAAAGTGAAGTTTTATTTTTGAGTGAAAAGGTTTGTGAAATGAGCGAAGCGTAGCGGAGCGAATTGAACAAATTTCACGAAAAAATAAAATCACTTTTAAGACGAATATCATACAATGGTTTTTGTAAAACTGCTCTATTTTGATAATAAAATTGATGAATTTAGAATGACACTCAACTTCAAATTGTATTTCATACGAGTTGCCGACGCTATGGTTACTAACAAATGCGTGCATACAAATATAAGAGACGTCAAAATAATTATTATTAATTGCAATTTCTGAATAATTATTATTGTCTGGAATTCTCGACTATAAAGTACTTATTTTTTATTAATATGTTTGCCAGTCAGTAATAGAGAGAATATGAAAAAATCTTATCACCTATAATTTTGTCTGATTTCATCATGAGAAAATGTAGTCAAGAGAATGTAAGTATTTGCTTACGCATATTAGGTACCAAATTTTCTCTTCGTCGCTAAGATTATTCTGCTGAGACATGTTTTAGTATCAAGTTTAAAGGGCACTACTCACTACTGCGTAATTTTTATTATGCGAAGTTCGAATTCCGAATTTTACGCTTTGATTTTCAGATTAATAATAATTTTAATAACATTGACAGCCAATAATTACGATATTGTTTACCTGCGCAACGCGACGGTCGCAGCGTTGCCGCTTTGAATACTATCACGGACCGCTACGAATGATATAATACTTTATCTTCCTATCTTTTACACGATATACCTACCTATCAAATTAATTAAGGTAACATAAAATCTGGATAAATTTTCTTTGAATGTTACTTATGTTCTAAATTAAATAAACGTTCAGAATTTTTTTTCAGAAATACAGAACTTATATCACAAGGCAATTTTTGTCGTGAGTATGACAACTCTGTGACTTCGGTTGGTTTGCACCGACCCGATCGTGAGCGAAAAGGACCGATTCGATTGCAAATGCTCCTCTGCCATTGGATAGCTTGACCAGTGCTTTAATGAAAATTTGTATCTTAATGAGATCCATTAAAGCACTGGTGATTCATATTTAATATGCATATTAAAGGTTAGGACTAGAAAAAAATATTTTTCAGTTTTTTGACAATATCTCAGGAACCATTCGAGATACAGAGCTCATTTATTGTACACACCTTAACGTTAATTTTCGCTACTCTTTGAAAGGTAATTCTTTCAGCTTTTAGGGTTGCGCGAGCTTTTTCGGCCTCTAATTCCTACAACACTGGGAAAATTGTACTTTTCAAAACAAATTTTAAGCCGCCAATGTTTTCTACACAAAAAGACACTCTTCGTCAAAAGTTCTAACCGGAACTGTTTTCGAGAAAAATCGCATTTTATGATGAAAATCATGAAAAAAGTAGTAACATGATAATTATTATGTTGTTTACATGCAGAAACCAGAAACATTTGTTTTTCATCTCGTTGTCATGGTTTAATGCGTTTTTTGACATTTATATTACTTAAAATAAGTAATTTGAAAATAAATCACAAAAACTTGAAACAAAGTAACAAAGAACAAGACAAATAAAAGAAAGAACAACAAAAATCATAACAAATGTTGAAAATAGCCTCCTCCTACGGTAATGCAGGCTTCAAACCTACGCCTTAATCGAATAAAAATAATATGAGTCATATGAGTATAATTTATTGAAAAGTAGCTTGTCAACCGGTTTCGGGGGTGAGCCCATCATCAGGACAATTGTCAGTTATTGGCAATTCCAGAAAATTACAGGTGTTAACATAGTATATTATACATGTGATAGACGAAGATGAAGGTTCTATTACAAGACTCAATAACAATTGTCGTACAAAAATTCCAGTGAATTATGTTAATTACATGGATGTTAAAAGTAGTTTAAACCTTTTCGAAGTGAAAAGGGTTGAGATTGATTTACCTATTGAAGATAGGATTTGATATTACATATTATAACGACATTTTTAATGGAGCAAGTTAAACTGGACCGAACCGTGAGGCGGGACGACCAGGAAATGAGAGAAATTAATTATTTGATATTTTTAACTTAATGACTGACGTATTTACCCATAAGAAAATGCCCGGAGTGTTGCGGATCGAATTGCAGGATGCAATGATGCGATTTTTCAGTTCTCCAACATTAATACTGACTGGCGTAGAATAAACTGAACATTTTAAGTAACCCCACAAAAAAAATCCAAAACATTTAGATCTCTAGACCGAGGGGATCAAGCCTGTGGTCTCTTCGACCTATCCAGCGATTCGTATAGTGTTCATTTAAGAACAATAAATGTGAAGGAGCACCATCGTGCATGAGCCACATTTAGTTTCTTGATTAAATCGGAATGTCTTCTGACAGTTCTAAAAGTCCTGGCAGCTCTTCTTCAAGTAAATGACGATATGATTGACCATTTAGCTTTAACGGCAAAAAGTATGGGTATATAATGATCTTCTACAACATCCGCCTAAACATGAATGGAAAATGTTTGCTGATTTTCGTCAGCCCATCAATAGATATTTATTATGGAAATTCCAAATTTTATCTCGAGGAAAATTTGCTTCTTCCGTTAATAAAACTTATTGTGCTAAGAAGTGAAGATCTTGAGCATTTCTACCTTGAAACCATTGACACATAGCATATCTTTATGGGAATTTCCCTGGTGAAAGCACCTGTACTCGCTGTATGTGATATGGATTTAACATCTGACTTTTTAATATCCTCCACACTCTATGACGTGCCTATAAGGTTTAGGTTTGGAAGCTATTTTTCTATAGTAGGATTAACTTTAAAAAGTCAGATGTGACGTCACAGTAACCGTCCGAATTAATATTTTTAATTTAACCAGAAAATGTCAAACAGTTAATTGTCAAGTTGTGGACGAGCGTAAATTATTGAAGGAATCATTCAAACAACGAATTGAACAGCTTACGTCAGTTTGAGAGCCACTGACAACTACATAAAATTTATTCACGTAATGACATTCTATCCTCTGTGTTGTGCATTTAATTCTCATTCAAAACCAATGTTGACGTATACTTATTTATGCGGGATGGAGTGTTTAGACAAACTGGACGGTTAACTATAAAAACCACGTATATGAAACAAAATAAATCGAACTATCAAAAGGATGTGTATTCTTAATCGATAGGTATGACTTTTTAGACTTTATTGGACTATAGTAGTTGTTGCTGGATTGTCTTCGATTTCTTGGAGAACAGATTCTCACGCTTGCGGGAATTAGGCGAGGTCGCCCATTTCCAGACTTCCACTTTCATTAAGACGTTTATGAATACGAATAAAGGTTCTTTCATTTTTGGTGTCTGCATGCCCAGCAACAAAACATGTTGCTACTTTTTCCATGATTTTCATCATAAAATGCCGTTTTTCTCAAAAAATCTTAAAATTTGTTTTGAAAATTACAATTTTCCTAGTGCCATAGAAATTAGAGATCAAAAAACTTCGCGAAACCTAAAGATCTCCGCCACTGGCATATGAAAAAAAAATTAATTAGCACTCAAAGAGTAGCTAAAATTAACATTAAGGAAAATGAGCTCTGTATCTCAAATGGTTCCTGAGATTTTATAAAAAACCGGAATTTTTTTGACCTTCTGTAGGACTCGAAAACAATACATTTCCGGACCCATGCTAATAGGAACTTTTTTTTAGAACAAAGCAAGGAATCAAACCTTTAATTTTCCGACATATGCTTTGAAACACCCTGTATAATTTCGTGCAGCTTTGTGTGAAAATCCGTTTTAGTATTTATATGAAGATACGTGTATTGACCAGTTTATATCGGAATAACTAAAAAACTGAATTTTGTTTGATATCGGAAATTGAAGGCTTATAAATAATCGTTTTAATAAAAGTTGAGTGAGTAAATAAAAAGGGCTGTGCTTGGACGTTTAATCCTCTTAAAATTTGTATGAAAATAGTTCACCTTCACAAGTTTATTTTAGTATATAAAATAAATAACGTGGAGATAAAATGCTGTTTTTTTTTTTATTACCGCGTTAGTTGTAAAATATATTTAGGGACATGATTTATAGGTAGTTTCAATGACATATACATTGTTATTGTATTGGTGAAATGATGAGGCTTGTTTTACAGTAATAAAAAAAAATTACACAACGTAGGACGACGTAGGTAGGTATCTAATAAGGTTTATTAAGATAAATGAGGATTACGAATAAATCATGTACGTTAAGGATGAGAAGAGTTTTTTTTCTTTCGGGGGTAATTTCTTCCCGGGGATGATTACTTTTGTAGTTGATCTAATAACAAGGCAGCTGCAGTATTGGGAATATACCTAGATAGACATTGGTCATTTTTAAGTGGGAATGATTACTATTCTCCTTCACCACAATATTATGGAACCTGATGGTAGATAATTGTCCTTATACAGGGTGAATTATAAAAAACGCCCCAAGCGATAACTCCGTTAATTTTGAAGATATGACAAAACTTTTTGAAACAAAGTGGCGTAGTTTATCGTCATCTATATGTTGAAATAAACGCTCGATCAACACAACTTCCTGTTTAACCGGAAGTAACATCAACTTCGGGTTTTTAAACAGAACACCCTGTAAAACTTTATATTTTTTAAATGTCTGAATAAATCTAATATAGGTGGTTTTCACCATTGGAATTTAGATTGAGCGGTTTATGAGTTATAAACAAGTGAAGATCGAAAATTTTCAACTTCAAAGCAGCGTAGAACTAGAAAGGCTCAAGATATCTAAAAACGGTTTACATGTCCTTATCTTAACTTTTGACATACCTAGTATCCTACTATGTGGTTTAAATTTTAATACAGGGTGATGAAAAATCGGATAATTTTCATCACCCTGTATTAAAATTTACTCCACATAGTGGGACAAAACATGAAAAGCTAGGATAGGGACATGTAAACCGTTTTTAGATATCTTGAGCCGTTCTAGTTCTACACTGCTTTGAAGTTGAAAATTTTCGATCTTCACTTGTTTATAACTCATAAACCGCTCAATCTAAATTCCAATGGTGAAAACCACCTGTATTAGATTTCTTCAGACATTTAAAAAATATAAAGTTTTACAGGGTGTTCTATCTAAAAACCCGAAGTTGATGTTACTTCCGGTTAAACAGGAAGTTGTGTTGATCGAGCGTTTATCTCAACATATAGATGATGATAAACTACGCCACTTTGTTCCAAAAAGCTTTGTCATATCTTCAAAATTAGCGGAGTTATCGCTTGGGGCGCTTTTTATAATTCACCCTGTATATACCTGAATTTATGTACTAAGTACAAGGTTCAATGCTAAACTGTTGAGGAATTCCTGAAAGCGTTTTTTGACTGAATTCGCTGAAATTAAAGCCAATTAGACTCGATGTTATATACAAACTTTTGAAATATATTTGCTGATTGTAAGTTCATACACATTAACAAAGTTGTATAGGATTCAGTTTCCGTTCAAGTATAGACAACTTCGAGTTATATCTCACTAAATCCAATATTCTATAAGGCTGCAATTAGGATGTCTTCAATAAGTTGAAATTTGGAAGTAAATCAGCACTCGAAATTACTCAAAGTTTCAAAGATGTTGTTTCTTAAATCATATTGAATTAGTCTCTACGGAATTTAAACTTTTGATGTAACTTTGAAATGAAAATTGTATTGAAGGAAATTTTGGTTAGCAAAATAGCATGTACTCATAAACCTTATCAAAAGACACCTGGAGATATTACCAAAAAAATGTTTCCAATAAATGTTGTTTGGAGTAATGAGAACTTTTTTTTATCTAGGTACAGGGTTATGACTCTAAGTTACTTTAGTATAATTATTGCAATATATCCTTGTTACCTTTTGAAGTCAATTGAAGAATCAAGTTAAAACACTTGGCATATATTCTTTAATGAAACTACTTTGATCCACGTGTCGTATTTTTAGAGAATTTATGCCATGAGAGTGCTCTCATTTTACAGTCTCCACAGTACATTTTATGAGTGTCATGCACTAACAAAGGTTATTTACTTGGAGTACTTTCCGGCTGTGATTGCACCACAAAATCAAACAATGGAACTGCAGCAGACATTTACGGATGCGAATCCGCTGCCTCATCACATCCTCGCGCCGAGTTTTTATATCTTTAGCTCTGAGAGCGTTGAGAGTGCAAAGGTAGGATTCGAGGAGGAAATATACTTTATGTTCTGACATGAGTCGGAAACCCCCAGTTGATAGAACATTCCGGAAGGATAATCGAAGCAGCGATCACGGCCTGCCCGATTCGGGCTCCCATTAATTCCTGTCGCTGGAAATCTTTCCGGAGATATCATTCACATCCATCACGGTGTGCCATGAATCACTATTCTGTGAAATCGTACGGGGTCTAGTCAACTAGTTTTTGATTTTCCGTCAAATGAACCAAATGAAAATAAGTGTTTATCACTTTGCCCAATTTATCATAATCACTAACCTAGCACCGAGTGTTAAAAATTTTCTCTCTCTCTCTCTCTTTCATTTAAGCAACTTTGGAGCTTTGAGGTCAAGCAATTATGATTATTTTTTATTTAGTAATTATTTTATTTACATACATACAGGGTGTCCCAGCTTATTCGAAGCGGTCTCTGTAGAACAAAAGGATGGACTTTTTCAAAAAACTTTTTGAAAATTCAAGTACAGAATCACAATGGCCATAATTTAAAATTATTTTGGAGTATACAGAGTGTCCCATATGACAGTGGCATATCAAAGCTATGTTTTTTTAAATGGAATGCTCCTATGTTATTGCATTTTTAGATTGTCTTAGAAGAGAAAATAAGATTGACTTTTACAGTTCGTGTTTAAATTCAGAAGTTTTTGAGTTATAAACAAGTGAAAATCGTCATTTTTCAAGTTCAAAGCCCTGTACAACGAAAACGGCTGAAGATAGAGAAAAACGGCTTTCATGTCCCTATTTTACTTTTTATGTATTATCCTATGATGTAGATGAAATGTTTATACAGGGTGATAAAAAATTTGAAAAATTCGGAGATTTCTCCAAGCGTCTTCAAATAAAAAATCAAAGAAAGTGCAAATGCTCTTATACCATTGGATAGTACATAAAAAGTTAAAATAGGGACATGTAAGCCGTTTTTCTCTATCTTGAACCGTTTTCGTTGTACAGGGCCTTGAACTTGAAAAATGACGATTTTCATTTGTTTATTAACTCAAAAACTTCTGAATTTAAACACCAACTGTAAAAGCCAATCTTATTTTCTCTTCTCAGACAATCTAAAAATGCAATAACATAGGAGCATTACATTTAAAAAAACATAACTTTGATATGTCACTGTCATATGGGACACTCTGTATGCTCCAAAATAATTTTAAATTATGGCCATTGTGATTCTGTACTTGAATTTTCAAAAAGTTTTTTGAAAAAGTCCATCGTTTGGCCTACAGAGACCGATTCGAATAAGCTGGGACACCCTGTATACAGGGTGTTAACTACCAACTAGTACAAAATAAAGAAGATGACTTCACGACTTATTCTAAGAAAAAAGATTTCTATTAAAATAGGTCCGCAAACGCATCGTTTTCGAGATACAGTGTGTTAAAAAAAATGTTTTTTTTTTCATATTTTTTGCGATATCTCAAGAACCGTTAGAGCTCTCCAGTTTTTGTATAGATTTTTGCATTAATAACAGAACAGCTACTTTTAAGACTCCAAAGTAATGTTCTAAGATATGCCAGTGGTGGAGATTTTAGGGTTGCGTAAGGGTTTCACTCCCCTAACTTTTACGGCACTGGAAAAATTGTCATTTTGAGAAAAAATTTCAAAGCGCCGATGTTTTTTACACAAAAAGTACTACTGGAAAAGCCACCGTTTTCGTAAAAAAGGCATTTTATGATCAAAAACGTACAGAATTCAACACGACCAAAAAATTTTCAAAATTTTCCATACTGTGACATGGCACAAATTCAAATTTGCACCTATTGGTCTTGTGCTTGTAGCCAGATTGTTTTCAACTTCGTCTAGAATAAACACATAATAAATAAAATAAAATAAAATAAATACATTTCTGTTTCTGTTCATGTTGAATTTTGTACGTTTTTGATCATAAAATGCCTTTTTTTTCGAGAACGGTGGCTTCTACAGCTTTTGACCAGAAGTATTTGTTTGTGTAAAAAACATTGGCGCTTTGAAATTTGCTCTCAAAATGATAATTTCTCCAGTGTCGTAAAAGTAAGGGGGGGTGAAACCCTTACGCAACCCTAAAATCTCCACCACTCTGGTATATCTTAGAACATAAGTTTGGAGCCTTAAAAATAGCTATTATTAATGTAAAAATCTGTACAAAAGCTGGAGCCTGTAGCTCAAACGGTTCTTTAGATAACGAAAAAAAGTAAGAAAAAAATTTTTTTTTGAACTCTCGAAAACGGTGCTTTTGCGGACCCATTTTAATATAAAACTTTTTTCTTAGAATCAGTCGTAGAATCACCTCTTTTATTTTGCACTAGTTGGTAGCTAACACCCTGTATACGTATAACATGAGCTGTTTACATTTTAAAGATACAAAAAAAAATATGTTCATTTTTTTAAATCCATTTTTTATAAAGAATCATATTTTCTCGTAAGGTTTTTTTGAGTCTCTAAAGGGGGTTTTACCCTGTAAACTCAATCCTGGGATACGCTAATAATAATAATTAATGTATTGGTCCAAAACTTCAGGAAATAGTCTTTATCATTAGTAGCTTATATGCTTGTTGCGTAATACGCGTTTACTTTAATACTCACTACAATAGAATCGCAATGGGTTAATAACCTCGAATCTCAAGTCACATATTTAATAAGGTAAATAAACATCAACTTTAAACTACATGTTCGAACTTCCGCCAAGTAAATTTAAAACTTTTTACGTTTCAAGTTTACCTAACGAAGTCAGTCTCCAGAGTAAAAATAAAGAAAATCCGTAAGCTTCCCCCAGCATTACCACAGCAGAGTACCAAGAAAGGGAATGCTTACTCGAACACAAAAGTTTTAAATTACAGAAAGCTTTTGGGTTAATTTATTAATATGATTCGCGAATCTGGGAGAGATCAGCATCAAGCGGAAAATCTTAAGTCGTCATGAATTGGCCAAGTTACGCCATTAATTGTAATACTCATCTGAGTAATCGCTAATTTCCTTTAATTGGATCTCCGAAAGAAAACAACAGAATTTCTAGATTTACCCACAGCTTGCGATAGCTACAAGCATCAGTCAGGGATTCTATGTTATCAATTTTGCTTTTCTTTCAAAGGTAAGCTCAGGATGTACAAGAAAAATCATTTCCGAGGTATAAAGAATACAAATCCCAAAATATGATACAAATCTTCAATATATTAACTTATACATACTAGGAAACATAAACTGGGAATTGAAGAAAATTTTGGGCATCATCACTGATGCAATAGCGACAATTTTGGATTTCGTAAACATGGAAATATAAAATTCAGTATCATTGATAAATGAGAAGACAAATAATGATCAACAATTATTGTTGTCAAATAATTGTCAGATGACAAAGAATAGTTGTAAAAAAATAGTTAGAGTTAAAAAAAATCCCTAAACAGGAACACAAATATTACCGTTGACGGGTAAACACAATGCTATCGACCCAGACAGCAGAGTCACGTTATAATGACGTAATTTTTTTAGTAATATTTGGTTCCCGACGTCATATTACCAAAAAATCACGTGATTATTGTCGTCATTTCTCAGACGTGATTTAGAAGTGATGTTTATGACGTCAGTCTAACGTCGTTTTTTCGTCATTTTCAGACAAACTGACTATTTGAAGCTGGCGCTATAAGTTCTGACTTATTATAAATTATTTTTATATAAAGAATAAGTCAATTTTAATGTCTTCTTCTCTCTATTGCTTGTACAAGTGCTCCTTTCAATTTCTCATCGAACTTAGCCTTGTAAGTGTTGCAACGTCGCAGCTAAGCTATCTAAAGTCTAGAGTCATAATGAATTGGGGATGACCAAAAAATGACGTTGCAACGAGATGACTCTGCTGCCTGGGGACTATCCATATCGAGTATCAATTTAACATCTCTGCATGTATTTTGTCAATAAAGAGACCTTAGTATAAAGTATTGATCGTAACGACTGTATTAGCAAAAAAGCTGACAGAGTTTGCCAGAGTTAAGTTATTAACTAAATGAATGCCCAAAGGAATAATTGTATCGTTGGCTAACGTCAATCAAATCAATTAAAGTGATTGAACGCTGTTACTAAATGCCAGTTTATTATTTCTGGCATTTGTGTTTGGATTACAATTTTTTTAAATATTTATCCACAAGCTGCCCTACTACATTTTAATCGATATACATCGCTGGATACTTATTTAAATAACATAAATCTCCCTAAAAAATTTAGGATGCTTTGTAAAGTAAAAAGTTTACATTTTAACATTTCACTAATGAACACAGATACTGAATCGTCTAGATCCAGGCTTAGCTCGTTAGTTCGATCCTGATTTATTCGCTTCGAAACACCATGCAATTTTTCCATTGTCACATATCAGATTTAAGGGCTGCTTTGATCCTCTCGATTTACCTCTGACCCACATATATCGCGCTAATTGTGGCATTGTGGCACGTACGCTGACACTTTGCTACTGCCCTAGATTAGGTGATGTCGATAATGAAGCCTTTGTGCTGCATATTGAGCTCTGGTGCTTACATCCAGGAATTGCACCCTCTTTACACGAGTATGATGACGCCTTACTTTCTCAACGTGTTTTAAAAAAATGCATTATAGTCTCAATTTTCTTTGACCATAGAATGTGAGTGAATATTAGCTTAATATGTATAGTACCATCATTTTACAAAATCGGTCATTTCCTCCCAAATATGCTGTGGAGAGTATAGTAGGTAACGGGTGAAGTAGGTTGTAGTATGGGTGAACTAAATATGAACAATACAGGGTGTCCAAAATTTTATTTATACGGCTGGTCTCTCAATACAACTTTATGACTTTCAACCCCCAAGTAATCATCCCCTACTTTTTTCTAATCACACCCCTAATATTTTGTCTTCGAAGGATTATTCGTTTTGTGTTGAATACAATGATATGAGATTTTTTTTAAATCTGAACAAATTTAGTTCACCAAAAACAACAAGCTATCTTACAAAACCAACGTTGCCAAGTGGTAAAAAAAAAGACACCCTGAGGTCGTTTCAAAATTAAATAAATAATTCTCTCGCCATACTCTTATTTCCGTATGGTTATACTTGACGATAAAGCGTAACTATGGTAACGAATAAAAAATATATACATGTCGAAATGCCACGTTTCGAATTTAAAATAATAGTTGATGTGGTATAATTTTTGTAAAAAATTACTCAGCTTAGTGCTTAGAATGTTTGTATTTCCAAAAAATCGCTGCAATTGTATTCAGAGCGAAGTCAGCTGTAATTCTGCCGAGCAAAAATAAATTTGGGCTGTAATATGAAAAGAAAAAAAACAAGGAAAGGATGATTACTTGGAGGTGAAAGACGAAAAGCTGTTTTGAGGGTGAAGCCGTAAAGCCTAAGGCGTATATTTGAAGTTTCACAAATTTATTTTTTTTTTGAGATAATGCGGATATCCACTGATAATGAAAATTTGAAACAGTATGATAATGAGATATAAAAAATGCAGAACTAGAGTTACGTTGCCCTCAATTGGGTAAGGGTCAGGCCGTACTTTTAAAGCCTTTAGCTCAAATTAACAATTACTTGACTCTTTTGCGGACGTTTCTGCATTAAACTAATGAGGAATTAAAATTCCCTTACTTTCCCTCAAGAAATACCTATAAACACCAAGAAATTACCCGCACAATTCTGATAATTTCTTAGTGATTCTGCATTTTTTCTTTGTTGAGCAAATACATACTTAAGACTTACTTAGCAATTAATTATTTTGTGTACTGTCCAATTTTAACCAATTTTTTCTAGAAAGGCTATAGTTACCTAACAAGATCTACAGGGTGTCCCAATATTCCATGGACATGGAGCAATCACAGATTGCTGAGGTAAAAAAAAGTCGCTCGGACCAAACTTATCTCTATACCAAAGTGCTTCGTTTGTCCGTTAGAGGGTTTCAAAGTCTTTTGAAAATTTTAGTTTTTTTGAAATAGCTCAAAGTCGGCTGATTCCAATTCGATGAAATTTGGTAAGTGAATTTCTTATTAAAAGTACTAACTTCTGATGTAACATGATAATTTGACGGAAACCCGGGAAGGGGTGAAACTACCCCTACCCTCCATTAAAATCGATCGTAATTGTTGATAGGGTAGCAGGAACGCTGTTCATGTTTTTTTGTTTGAAAGATACATCGTTTTAGCCCATTTTTGGTTTCCTACAAAAATCTGTATCTTTGCGAGGTGCTATGTGATAAAATAAATTAGTCGATGATAACTAAATTTTTATTTCATTCTTTTAATTTGAAATCAAATTTTCAATTGTCAGGTGATTATTTTATCTAATCTCATAAAAGATGCTCGATGTGGGCGCCGGTTTGGACCCTAGAAAGTTCCATCCTGCGCAAAAAAAATATTTTAACTTTTCTTGGAACCTCGTCGTTTTGCAAACTGTTTACTGGGTTTGAAAAAAACTGTTTGCAAACATCTGAAAAAAAAACGAACCATACTAAACATCTTTTATGAGATTAGATCAAATAATCACCTCACAATTGAAAATTTGATTTCAAATTAAAATAATGACATAAAATTTTGGTAAGGTGTCATCGTCTAATTTATTTTATCACATAGCACCTCGGAGAGATACAGATTTTTGTAGGAGACCAAAAATGGGCTAAAACGATGTATCTTTCAAACAAAAAAACATGAACAGCTTTCCTGCTACCCTATCAAAAATTACGATCGATTTTAATGGAGGGTAGGGGTAGTTTCACCCCTTCCCGGGTTTCCGTCAAATTATCATGTACATCAGAAGTTAGTACTTTTAATAAGAAATTCACTTACCAAATTTCATCGAATTGGAATCAGCCGACTTTGAGCTATTTCAAAAAGACTAAAAATTTCAAAAGACTTTGAAGCCCTCTAACGGACAAACGAAGCATTTTGGTATAGAGATAAGTTTGGTCCGAGCGACTTTTTTTTACCTCAGTAATCTGTGGTTGCTCCATGTCCATGGAATATTGGGACAGCCTGTATAAGTCATAAACTTTTTATCTTTTTTACTTTTAAGGATTTTAAGGACTTTTAAGGATTTTGGTTAATTCTGAACAACTTTTTCTACAAATTTTTTTCGTTTAAAAATTCACAAATAATGATTTTTGAAATTTTTCCTTGCACTTTTAGTTAAAATGTCTCAAAAGTCTTTTCTTCAATATTTTCTTTGTATGTTCAGTTTTTCAGAAAAAAATTATTGAGAATGGTAGAAAAATTAAATATTACAGGATGTCAGGGAATCAAAACAAATAAAATAGGTCAACTTTCACTGAGCTATTGTAAAAAATATTTTTTTACTTGACGTAATTTATTGAAGTGAAAAAATTTCAGGTAAGAGTTTCTGAAAAGACAGCCAAAGTCACCAGATCTCAGATTACCACTTTGCTGAAATTATAATTTACAAAACAATAAAAAGATGAGAGAAGCAACACTTGGTCGAATGACCAAATGCGCTGCACTCACCACAGAGATCGTCATGATAACTTTCTCTTTAATGAGCTACTAAAACAATACACAAACGAGCCTATATGCATCAGTTGATTTGTGCTATTCGTGACAATTCAATCAGTTGGTTTGACATTTTTCTCTGCTAATGCATTACAATATCTTCTTATAAATTAGCCATGCGATGAAGGAAAGTTCACGTTCCATCCGCTTGGAGCCAATCACAGCTCCGCATTTTGAGAAATCATTTTTGGAACTTACTGCATGACATACCTATTAAGATAACGTTTTAATACCGTCTGACTAACAATAATTAAAATATCGACCGAAAAAAATAAAAAAAAACGCGTAATTAACGAGCGGAGGCAAGTATTAAAACGTTTGAGTGAATAATAGCTATTCTCTGCGAGATGAAGACGCTATTTTCTCTTCGACTTACGAATATACTATTAACGATATCTCAGTGAGTGTTACCATTTGACCATAATATGTTCTTTAAACTTTTTTGTTTTCCCTAATCTCAAAGAACACGCACTCTCCCAATTTAGGGAGCTTCTCAGTATTATAAAAGTGTTATTCTCGAAAATAGGTAATACACATAACAAAAATCATCTTTCACTGAAGGACTAATATATTCGTTAATCGATCTAGAGTGGTCCCAAAATATCACAAAAAATAACGATTTTCTTTTATCTGGGTATTTAATAACTTTTCACTTTCTTCAGAACAGATCAGAGTCCTTTTGAAACCGAAACCAGGAAAGTTTCACGCGAAGTACTTTATCGATCAATATTATATTTAAGAAGATTATATTTAAACTTCTGAAAAGTTTCCACTTTAAAAGACTAAAATATGATCAACTTGTTGAAAAATAAATGTAAGGCAAAATTAATTATTTCTGCACTTTTGAAGCATCTGCTTATATCGGTGTCACGTTCCTTCGGTCGCCTTCTGCAAGAATTAATATGATTATTTTTCTGTGAAATAACATCTACGTTTCAATCAAAGATAACTTTACTCAAAGGTAACGATTATCCGACAAGTCCTCGCCAAATTGTTGAAGATTAAATAGAAATAGAAAAAGAGTCGCATCCCAAAATATTGCCTGAATTTGATTGGGGATAACTTTCGATAGTCCCAAGGGATTTCGATTTTGTTTTCGCAAGTCAGCAGCCCTATCCCCCTATCCTTTATTTTTCTTCTTTATTGGATTTAAACTCAAAAAACAAAAAAAACTGCCATCAAATTTTCTACAGGGTGATATATGAAGACCCAAAAAATCACTCAGCGATCGTTATAACCTCGTTTTCAAAATAAATTTTTCCTGTGTATTCTAATGAGAAAATTTTGAAGCTTTGAAGCAGGACAAACAATAAAAACAAAAGATTGCATAAAAAATAACTTGGTTGATACGTGCGCAGTTCAAAAGTAAACTGGCAGGGCAGTGTACCTAAACCTAAGTTAAAACAAGACCGAAATGGAGTGCGATCGTGCTATTTTCTTTGCCAGTGCTATGAACGCGTTCGATGCCGTGATTTGCTCTAACTCGTGACTTTTCCTTTATTATTTCACACGCTGAACTGTGATTGACTTTACTGGACGAATAATGTGTGTCTATTATCTAATGACATGATGGATCTACGTCATTATTAAACTAAAACCAACAGGATAATGGATGTTTTATTCAATAGTCGTGGATTAGCAAAGGATTGCAATAATTATCACGTAATGTATTGTGTTGCCTGCAATGCCTGCAGCAACCGTAGGTAATAAGCATGAGAATATGTCTGTTCATGGTATAACGTAAGTAATCCATAATTTACCATATTCGGCGTGTTTCTACATAATTTATTGCAATCTAATTTGCCACAATGTAGAATATATTACGGTCACAAATGAACTTTTCTAATTTTCAGCACATAGATAAGTTTCAAACCGTTCCCTTTATTACATGCTCAGTAAACTGAAAGTTACCACGTTAGCGTCCCCTATAAAGGACAAATTAACAGCTCCACAAGCCTTGCACAGGGGATGTATGTAACCGAACAAATTCCTTTTTCTCTGTAGGGTTTAAAGTGACGGGGGTTAATTACCCTGCACTTTGCACAACGGCCGTGCCACTGTGTAGTGTCTACACTGTGGCAGATGCGAGAATGCATCAATAAATTATGTTCCTGGCTACAGTGTTGATGTTAGTGTTAGTGTTAGTGTTAGTGTTAGTGTTAGTAGTGATGATGTATAAATAACTCACTAATTTTTTTTTTAATGAAGAAAAAGTATTTTTTCCAAATCCAAAGTGGGTTTGATTCCGTTTTACCTGAGTCTTCGTCATCACGGTCAAAAAAAGTGCGACTTAATTTTTTCAACAGAATTGTACAAAAATCAACATTGTAAAGTGGATAGGTCAAATATTTTGCATGAGCATTTATACTGTAACAAAGACAACAATAATCAATAATTATTAAAGTAGGGAATAATAAGTTGTAAGTAAATAAATGGCGCCGGCGGTGGCCTCGCGGTTAAGCGTGCCACCGCCGGTTAAGACGTTGGACCCCCTCGGACTGAGTTCGATTCTCAATCGCGACTTTGTCTTACCTACATAGTTAAGACCGATGCTCTCTCCTTTTATAAAAGAAAGGAAATAAATGTTGCCGTCAATAATTATTAGGTAAATTTGACTTAAATAGTTCCTAAATGCCCTGTATTACCAAAGTTTTGGTCTGATATTGCTGGAAATGAATTCTTCTCCCTATTATAAGAGTTAATTACCTATAAAATGAAATATCATTAAAAATATTTGCCATATTTCCACAGTTGCTTTTTGAAATCAGTAATTACCTGAAATATTTTTAATCACGTTCGTGCAATCGGCCCCATACATATATTGACAATTTGCAGCGAGTATTAACGGTACTTGCTTGGAGTATTAATAATTGTGGTTATAATTTTCACCCCTGTAATCAATTTGACAAATCCGCCCTTTGATTCGTCAAAGGCTGTGGACCGAACTCTTCATTTCCTTAAGGGAAACTTTTCCGTTCGAGCTAACCAAAGTGACGAATTAACAATAATTGAATTTAGTTAATTAGGTGCATTATGATGAACTGCTGAATGAAATTCTGTTTAAACATTTTAAAACATACACAATGGCGCTGTGATAAGGAATTCAATTCCAATTCTTTTGCTTGTGACGTAACAAATGAATATTTTGTACAGTTTGGCCAATTCGTCACCTTAAAACAGAACTAGCCTAAGTCTATTTTTGCCAAAAATGAGTTTTTTATAAAAAACGATAGAGTAAGGTGTCGCCGATCGAATGCAGAACTAATCTAAGTCCTAATAATTATATTTATCTCGTATTAGCTAGATAACAAATAAGCTTATGTCCAAGGGTGCCCAAATTTTTAATGCAGAACTATCCTAAGTTCACGAGAAAGAACCTATGTCAATGCTCCAGTAAATAATTTTCAGTGCAGAACTATGCATATTACCATAAGGTAACCTATGTTAGTGTTGTGTAAGGACTTATACTAGTTCTGCTTTTAAATAACATCCTATGTCCAACAAATTGTGGACTTGGGTTAATTCTGCTTCCTCATTTAGAAAAACTATTTGTTTTTTACGATCAATGCCCATTTAGCTCTAACTGCAAGATAATCCTTCAAGGATATACTGTTTTTGGAACAAATAGAAGCTTTGCGGCTTTTATTACGTACTAAGGGAACATTGAGAGTTTTGATCTTAAGCTAATAAAATGAACTCTCAGAAGTATACTATATCCAAAACACACAACTAACCTAAGTCCAGAAAATGGACTTGGAATACTTATCAGCTAAAAAAATATTCTATGTCCATGTTTTTTCTTTAACTTATACGTTTCATATTTAATTCATGCTGTAATTGAAACTGTGCATATTTAAAATACTTGTACAAATTTATATTAAAATATGTGTGTAATTAAAGCAGCTAGAGAAAAAAAACGTTTCCTGAAAAGTGTAGTTTTTGGACTTGGGCTACTTCTGTTTTAAGGCGACGAATCGCATTATCCTGCTGGTACCAAAAAGTCCAATTCCTCAACTTGTCTAGGTTGATTCCCGGCAAGTCGTGATCAGGGAAGGTAGCCGAAAGTTCATGCAACGACTAGTGGGGGAAAAAGTGTTCAAAGTTACCTTTGAAGAGAAAACTAATTTGGTCTTTAGTGGTGACCGGCTCAAAAGTTGTCCTCTTATGAAAATTTCATCTCACATTAATCTTAGGTAATTATTTATTATGCGTTATGAAAGTTAGCCCACCAACCGCAATAACCATACCCGGAAGGGAATAGGAGTTGTGCATTAACACATTATTCAAACCTTTTACTCAAATTAGGGGTTCGTGTAGACTGTAGAGTTACCGAGGGTGTCTGCATATAAACACTTGACATACTACCTAGATGTTTTAGCGAGAACAACAACTCTGAAGTGGAAAATTCAAACGTTCCATAGCTGACCACAACGAAGAGAACACAACATGAGCAGAGGATTAAATTTCTATAAGCTGTACCTACTTTTAAGGTATCTAAGTTTACCTACTACCACATCAGTTATTATAAAGTTTAAATATATCTACCTAATTTAAGTTAGCAGCTTGTAACTAATGAGAAGTTTTTTCCGGTAAATAGAAAAATCTCAAATGCTCATGTTTCTTTATCGTAATTTAGTCGCCAAAATTATGTCATGGTATCTACGGCTATTGTTTTGGTAGATATTTGATAAGATGTGTAAGAACATGAGATATAGGTACTTTTAGATTGTGATAAAAAAAAAATACAGCACTGAAGCTTCCCAATTACAATGTAAGTTCGCAGTGTTTCATTTTATTCCTGAAGCTTCCTGACAATCTTCTAGCTTTCTACTCCAAGCAAAGAAATAAATTGAAGCCTGGATCTGTACTGCAGGTTAGGTCAGTATCACATAATCAATATTGATTCCGTCTGAAATGTGTTCGGTCACAATTTGATAAGTATAAGTGCCACGACTTATTTATTTATCCCAAACCCTCTCCGAAGAGTAACTATTGATTTTTATACGAAGTGAACTTCAAAAAAAAACCTCGAACATTTTCTAAATGAATAATACTAATGTGGATTTTACAAAGTGGCGTCCCTCGTCACCATACTGGATCAACTTGTAATTGGTTAGATAAACAATTTCCCAACAAGGGGATAAGTCACCAGACATGGCTTATTTTGTGGTCTCCCATCAGATCTCCCAACCTAACATCAGTCGACTACTTTTATCGGGGTCCATGAAAGAGTTGTTATACGCTGGTGTAGAAAAATCCAGTTCACATCAATGAGAAGAAAAATTTTTACATTATTACTTGAGTGCTTAATTAAATGCAACCTAAATGCATGTTCAAATACGAAACAAACAACGGATGAACATTTTTTTATCTCAATCAAGGCATTAAATTTCCTAGACTTTGAACAGGTTTTATTCAGGATTTATTCAATAAAAGCTTTATAGATGAAATATGGATGAACTATTCAACTGAACTTTCCTTAGACAGAATGAAAAATCAGCATAATAAGAATGAAATCTTAAAAAAAAAACTACGTAATAATATGCTAGAAATCCGCAGCAAAAAACATTTTCCTCGGCGTCTACAACCCATAATTTTTCTAAGGAGAGACTTGTCGGCAGCCTCACCGATTTCAAAAGGGAAAATTGCATCGCGGGGATAAAAAACGCCGCCTGAAGAAGAAACAGCTTATATTACAGAAGAATAGAGCGAAGTTGATATAGTCTCGGGCAATAAAGGAAAGGATGGAATATCCTTATCCCGCCGGAGAGCCTGGCATAAATGACAGAAGTGAAAGGTCGGGCTGAAGCAGATATTTATGCCAGTGTAGACGTATTTAATCTGAGAGGTCATTCCTGGAGGAATCATCCTTAGGGACCCTCGGAATTGGGCCCGGGGTTCCTATCAACCAGTCATCTCAACATGCCTTTCCGCTCTGATGCCACTTTCACTTCAAAAAATTTATAAACAACTCTGTTTTTAATTTAAGTGAAGTATGAAGGTATTAAAAAAAAAGAAACTGATAAGACAAAATTTTAAACCTACATCTTCAAGAATATTTTATCACATCAAGCAAATGATTTAATAATGGATACAGGAAAAGGCATGAACAATGTTTTTGTGTGAATGTTATGTTCCGATTTCTTCCACATAAGAGCCTTCCGTCTCCAGAAGTAACACGATTGGCCATTTCGACGTGTTTCAATCCTCCTGACTGAAATTCGTTTTAGACATATCCTGAGATTTATAAGGCTTAGGTATGTGAACAGTGTCCCTGGATAATCTGCAACGTGAAGGTAATCCAAGCCCGCTCTTCTGATATGGCAACAACGTTGACAAGTGAGTTAGTTCCAAGGAAGTAGACATCAAGGCAGTTTGGAAAATCCCAAACAGAATGGCCAATACAACTCCACTTGTATGAAACTTAATTATTTGTTTCTCTTGTCGTCTTTCTTGAGTTGCTGCTTCTTAATCCTACTCAACACGTCTAGTGAACGCGTTGATTAAATTGCTGGTTAGATTGGTCACTTCCATAGAATAGAGTTGTAAAAATGTGTATGGGCCATAAAAAATGTTTTTATGGGCTGTTCATGTTCATTTTTATAATATTAGAAAAATTGGTTTTATAGCCCTCTTCTCGAGAAGTTGAACACGTTAGACACGCTCCTTAATAATCTGATTTTGGAACTCAGAGGTTTCCATTGACTGTTTACTAAATTAAAACTAACGATTTTTTTTTAATAAAATTCTGGAGATTAATAAGACGATGTTGCTTTTTTGTCAAAAGTCATTCAGTCTGCTGCAAGTACTGCCAGCCCATCAAAAAATTGAATATATCAAAAATCACTAAAGTGTTGAAAACTCTTGAAGTCATTTCGAAAAATGGCGTGGGTCAGATTTCAACCTTATTTAGTGGAAAATTATAAGATAATTTTCAAGGTGCAGGTCCTAGTTCAGGTTCAAGTCCTAATGAGTTTTACTTCCTCCCAACTTTGATATTTCTCCCTTATTAGATGTAATTCTACCATCGATATTTTCGCAGTTTTGGAGAGGAGTTCAAGACATGCTTCATCTTTTTGGGTAATTTTTGAACTGATCATAGATCGTTTTCTCGAAATATTTATCCAAATCTCTATATCTAATTAAAGCCTTTATAACTTAGTGAAGTTAACCACCCATTTTGGAGAGGAGTTCAAGAAATGCTTCATCTTTTTGGGTAATTTTTGAACTGATCATAGATCGTTTTTTCGAAAAATTTATCCAAATCTCTATATCTAATTAAAGCCTTTATAACTTAGTGAAGTTAACCCCCCATTTTGGAGAGGAGTTCAAGAAATGCTTCATCTTTTTGGGTAATTTTTGAACTGATCATAGATCGTTTTCTCGAAATATTTATCCAAATCTCTATATCTAATTAAAGCCTTTATAACTTAGTGAAGTTAACCCCCCATTTTGGAGAGGAGTTCAAGAAATCCTTCATCTTTTTGGGTAATTTTTGAACTGATCATAGATTGTTTTTTCGATATATTTATCCAAATCTCTATATCTAATTAAAGCCTTTATAACTTAGTGAAGTTAACCCCCCATTTTGGAGAGGAGTTCAAGACATGCTTCATCTTTTTGGGTAATTTTTGAACTGATCATAGATCGTTTTCTCGAAATATTTATCCAAATCTCTATATCTAATTAAAGCCTTTATAACTTAGTGAAGTTAACCCCCCATTTTGGAGAGGAGTTCAAGAAATGCTTCATCTTTTTGGGTAATTTTTGAACTGATCATAGATCGTTTTTTCGAAAAATTTATCCAAATCTCTATATCTAATTAAAGCCTTTATAACTTAGTGAAGTTAACCCCCCATTTTGGAGAGGAGTTCAAGAAATGCTTCATCTTTTTGGGTAATTTTTGAACTGATCATAGATCGTTTTCTCGAAATATTTATCCAAATCTCTATATCTAATTAAAGCCTTTATAACTTAGTGAAGTTAACCCCCCATTTTGGAGAGGAGTTCAAGAAATGCTTCATCTTTTTGGGTAATTTTTGAACTGATCATAGATCGTTTTTTCGATATATTTATCCAAATCTCTATATCTAATTAAAGCCTTTATAACTTAGTGAAGTTAACCCCCCATTTTGGAGAGGAGTTCAAGAAATCCTTCATCTTTTTGGGTAATTTTTGAACTGATCATAGATTGTTTTTTCGATATATTTATCCAAATCTCTATATCTAATTAAAGCCTTTATAACTTAGTGAAGTTAACCCCCCATTTTGGAGAGGAGTTCAAGACATGCTTCATCTTTTTGGGTAATTTTTGAACTGATCATAGATCGTTTTCTCGAAATATTTATCCAAATCTCTATATCTAATTAAAGCCTTTATAACTTAGTGAAGTTAACCCCCCATTTTGGAGAGGAGTTCAAGAAATGCTTCATCTTTTTGGGTAATTTTTGAACTGATCATAGATACTTTTTTCGAAATCTTTATCCAAGTCTCTATATCCTATTGAAGCCTTTATAACTTAGTGAAGTTTGCACCCCTAAGTATGAATTTTTGTAAAATTTAGACGGCATACGTTTGTTCACGGTTTGCCCACGATTATCCAACCAAAATTTTCACATGTAATACCACTAGAGGTCAAATTATTTCCGGAAATTTTTTCGAGCTCACGAATATTTTGAAAATTATCGCGAGCCGAAGGCGAGGGATAATTTTCTTAAAATATTCGTACGCGAGAACAAAATTTCCTGGTATAATTTGATTTCGAGTGGTATTTGGAAAGAAAATTTCACAACAAAATTAGTTTTGAATAGAAAAATTACAATTTAATTGTTAGGTAAATAAAAATATGACATGGCGGCGTAACATAATCACGTGACAACGCCAAACTGACGTTTAATAACTGCGCCGCCATTATTAGCGCTGTCAAACACAAATTTTAGTTTCTAAACTTCACCAGCCGAGTGTGGTTTTTGATAATGATAAGTCGACAATTGCGGTATAATAGTAAGTATATGATTAGTATTGATTAGATGCCATTCTTTCCAAAGCGCAAGGATTTGCTCAGCAGATGGATTCTACCAACATAAAGTGCCATACAATTAATTATAAAAATAAAGTGGTCAAACCCCCATGAATTCGCCGTGAGTTAATCCGAAAAATTATGTAAGTACCTACCTATTTCAAATAGAATTACTAAATTAGGTAAACTAGGTTTCTTCTGATCATTTTTTCGATAGTGAATCCGTGATTTCATACGTGGTAATACGCGAAAACATCACTTTAATATTAAATTATAATAGACACTTTAACAAAACGCATTGGTTGATTAATAATAATAACAGCAACAGTCAACAGTTGACGTGTATAAAGTTACGGGTTGTCACTTTTAAAAGTAAAAAAATTTCCACTATAATACTCTCCAGCTTACCCCAGCAGGAAAAAATTTCCGATATAATACACAAATAACCATGGCAACGGTAAGGAATGCTCGTACTTTATTGGCTGAAAATTGATGGCGTGAAATTTTCATTAAAATTTAAAAAAAGTTATGACGAAGTTTAAAAAATTGACATCATCAATCCCGTGAGTAAATTTCATCAATTTTCAAATAGAATTCCTTTTATCCACGATTTGTCCACGTTTGTCCAACAAAAATTTTCGTTTGTCCACCCTTCAAAAAAAGTTACGGTTAAATTTAAAAAATCGATTTATTTTTTTGAGGGTGGACAAATGTGGACAAACGGTGGACAATCGAATTCCTTTTGAATTGTATTAAAATTTGCACTGAGGGGTGCCAACTTCACTGAGCTGCCTTTATACAGTGTGAAATCGCCAGATGGAATAAATTCATTATTTCAGTTAATATTTGTAGTATTGAAAAACCCGAAACAGGTCAATTGTTTAATTCAATTTATGTTCTATTGACGTAACATTTTTTTTATACAGGGTGGGTGTTCCTTGGCTCACTAATGACTAATTGGTCCATTTTTTTACCCTGTTTATTTTCGTAAGTTATGTACTGGTTTTTACAGTTTCAGTTTAAATTGAGTAGATTATGAATTACGAGAGGGTAGGTTAGAACAAACGAAAATCGAAATTTTCAATTTTGAAAGTAGTGTACATCGGAAACGACTCCAACTATCGGAAAACGGTTCACATGTCCGTATTTTAATGAATGGGGTATGAACATCAGAAGATTTTTTATCACTCTGTATAAAAATTTGATTTACATCATAGGGCAGTACCTACATAAAAAAAAGATGGGGACTTGTACCGTTGTCCAATAATTGGAGCCGTTCACGATGTACACTGCTTTCAAAATTGAAAATTTCGATTTTCATTTGTTTATAACTTATAACCTACTCAATTTCAACTTAAACTGTAATAGTTATTTATGCAACAAGTGCATAAAGTGGTACTTTTTTTCACGACTGGGAAGATTGACCGCATGAGCCGCAGGCGAATGCGGCAATCCCAGAAGTGAAAAAAAGGCACTTTATGCATATGTTGCATACAAAATTTTATCTACGAGTGACTTAAATTAGAACGAAAATTTATTATTATAAAAAAAACTTTCCTATGCATTCATATCTTATATGTAAGCGTTTCTTTGAAGCTGTTAACGCTTTTTTCATCACGTCAGTTCATAAAGGTGACATATTGCTTAATATACACTTCTTTAGATTTTTGAGGTAGGTACCTAACAGATTTTGTGCAGCCATATATGATTCAATAAGAATTTCTTCTAGTGCGGAAGATATTTCATTCATGATTAAATGTAAACATAAAATATATAAATTATATAGCCACATTTGATTGAAAAATAATTTCTTCTGGGGTAGAAGATATTTCATTCATTGAAGCATCAACAATGTTATCCATTTTAGGTATAAACGACGAAAAACACAAAATATTAATAATTGTACATAGATCTGGCGTTCTGCTAATAAACTGCGACGTTTCTCTAGTATAGGTGCATGGTAATTATAAATCGAGATACAATGTAATTCAGCGTTCAGCGTGTCGTGTTTAGTTGTTGTTGCTATAGTTGCGAACGCCCCGACTGCCGACTGAGCTGCTCCGTTCTCCGCTCACTACTTGCCAGTTGGCGAGCGTGCACTAACGTGACAGATTTAGCGTTAAATAATGAACCGCTACGGCACTTTATTACACCCAAACTACTTTATTTAACTCTTCAATATAATCATACATTTTATGAACTAAGAAACGTCTAAAAAAGTGCATTTTATGAATCACTCGTAGATAAAAACCATTCTTACTGGATTTTCTCAGGAAATATTAAAACATACAGGACATTTTATTAAAAAAAAAATGACACTGTAGTCATTGCTGAGTCAAGGAACACCCTGTATAGAAAAATGTTACCTCAAGAACATAAATTAAATTTTAAAAATAATCTGTTTCGGGTTTTTTCAATGCTACAAAAAAAATTAACTGTTATAATTAATTTTTTCAAGGATGACAGAGTTTTCTTTTTTTGGCAAATGGCAATTGTCAATAAATTAATAGTTAGGGGATAGTGACTTTCAGTATATGGAGAACTCGTTAAAGCCATATATTTTTTGCAGTCACACCAGAGACAACAACATAATTTAGCCAGTCGGTTAGTGGAAGAAAAATAATTCAATATCAGTTAACTAGATCGCTGGCTATGTTCACCATCTGTCAAGCAGTCTTGCCACAAGAGATAACAAATTAAACGTTACCGGCTTGAATATTAAAAAAAAAAAAAAAAAAAACTGAACGTCTGGCGATAAATTACAAAAGAACATAGTACCTAGTGTTTTTACTTTAGGACAGGAAAATGGAATTTGGCATGGAACAAATTGAGATGAGAGGCAGCTGCTATAAATGGCATAAAGAAGTGGTTCTTCGAGCTTAAAAGCGGCTTTATATTTTGTAAAAAAATAACATCCATAATAACAATAAAAAAATTATTCAAAAATAATGATAATAAAAAAAACAGAAAAATATTCAAAAAAATCGTTGGGGCGGGTTTGATAAAGAATAAAATGGTTATGAATCACCCAAATTTTCAGGAGAAAATTAAAAGTCGTTACCAAATAAATATCAAAAACTAGTCAAAAGTCAGCACTTTTGAAAGCCCTTATCACAAAATCTGGATAAACGTCAAAAGGAACTTTCGTCCTCTTTTTTAACAAGGAATCCTATCTTGGAGTCTTGAATGACCCTGCAGTTTAAGTTCTAATTAAAAAGTTAAGTCAAATCCATTGAGATCTCTTTGTGAACACGGGCACTCTACCACAACTGTCTTACCACAACTTAATTGACTATCTCTACCACAACCACTTACCACTTTAAACTAGTAAGTAACTATCGCAGACTGTTATTGTGTCAGTCTAATACCCCAGTTGAAATAAGTGTTATTAAAGTAGATGAAATGGGAAAACAGGGAAAGCCATCCACTTATACAACTGTACAAAGACTGTTCTCCAGTCGTAAGTTTCTTACTGTTGCAGTTGTCGCTATATAATAACGATGTAAACTTCCTTGTGACCCAGATGAGGCCATCAGCTACATATTTGTTTTACAACATAACCAAAAACGAATGCAGAAGCTCTTCTAGACATAAACATTATGAACTGTTAATTGTGGACGTTCTCTTGCAGGTAACATTATGTATACTGGGAATAGTGTGTACCTATACGCTTTTGCGTTAATACGCTGTTCTTTAATTAATAACTAGAAGCAGGTTTGGGAGGTTCTGCTTTCGCAATTGAGTTAAAAATATCCTCACGTTGATTTCTCACTGGTGATTATAATAATGAATTATATTATTGTTCCCATAGAATGATATTTCGATATGACCAATAGTTCAGACCGTAATGGGAAGAGACCTTATCAGTTTTGTCGGTTAAAGAACTGCGGGGCAGACACGTAAGGGGAAAGCAGATCAGTTACGCACGACTTGCAAGTTTTAAAGGGATTTTCTTCTTAGATTTTCTTATGACAGTTGCTTTCAGCGACTTATGAGTTTTTCAGGTTAGAGACACCGTTCGTCACTTGCCAAAAAAGAAATGTAGATCATGACAACTTGAAGGTTGATTTGATTAAGAGTGTATTAGATATTATTATTTACCCTTTGACAAAGCTGTTTAATCTCTGCATCAAGGCGGGTGATGTATTCCCGAAAGTCCTCCCCTCCCCTCGAAAGTCCAGAAACCTATTCACAAAGGTGGTCCATTGGATAACTATAACAATTTTGGACGTATAAAATTGTACCTGTTTTCTCCAAGATATTTGAATTGTTACTAAAAACTCAGATAGGTAACTAATTTTTTGGGAGTTTTGGCCTGTTCTTTGTAAACCAATTTGGTTTCCGTAAGAATAGATCTACTGAAAAATCTGTAATAAGCTAATTTAATACATCGTAAATGGTTGGGAACACGGATCTAGAGCAAGTACATATTTATTTATTTATTTATTTCGAATATGTTCACACAGACAAAAGTCCAATTACAGAACACTAGATAATAAAAATACAGTAGTGCAGAATTAAAAACAGTTAGTTACACAGTTAGTAGCAAAAATACCAAGTAGGTAAAAAATAAAAAATGTGAAGCACGCAGAGGAGCTGCAGGTCATGTGCCGAGGAACCGCAGTCGTATGTCGTTGACTGAACAGCAGAAGATGTCCAGATCGTGGGAGATCTGATTATAAAGTGTCGCAGATTCGACTCAGTGGGGAGAAATGATGTAGATTAGTGCGGGAGATCTCTGTGTGTAGAATATTATGATGTCTCAGAGAAATCTGAGGGACATTGAGCCAAAACTGACTGAGAATATCAGGACTGTTCAAAGTGCCATTGAGAACATTCCATAAGAATCTGATGCACATATAGGAGCGCCTGTTCAGTAAGCTGTCAACATTGAATTGATTTAGCAGCTGATGCTGAGGGAAGCCTATTGGAGGATATACGCCGGTGACCTTGAAGTGGAGATACTTGAGAAAGCGCCGCTGGACACGTTCAAAATTTTCGATGTGCACCTGATGACCTGGAGACCATATAATGGAGGCATACTCTAGCTTAGATCTGACCAGGGAGTTGTACAAAATAACAAGGGTATTGACATTCTGAAACTCCCGAGTGTTGCGTATTAAGAAGCCCAAAGACCTAACTGCCGATGAGACAGTAGAGGTAAAATGATTAGTAAATGACAGTTTAGAGTCGTAGAGTACACCAAGATCCCTGAACTCATCAATTCGATCAAGCGTTTTGTTGTTTATAGAATAATGAAATTGAAGGGGATTATTTTTCAGAGAGAGTGACATAGCATGACATTTGGATAGATTGTGTGGAAGAAGATTATCATCACACCAAGAGCGAAGATGATTCAGAGTGGTCTGAAGTAGGCAGCAATCATCAATTGAGCTGATCTCAGTGAATATTTTGAGATCATCAGCGTAGAGAAGACAGTTGACGATACTATCAAAATTGTAGACAATATCGTTGATAAACATGTTGAAGAAAAGGGGGCCTAGTTTAGAACCTTGGAATACACCAGATGATACTGTATAGGAATTTGATTTAGAACCTTGCGAGAAAACATAAGATGTACGGTCAGAGAAGTAGTCCGTGAAGAAGCTAATCAAGGCGTCAGAGAAGCCGTAGCAATGGAGTTTTGAGAGTAAGAGACCGTGGTCAACCCTGTCAAACGCTTTAGAGAAGTCGGTGAAGACAACATCGACCTGGGATCGTCTGTCAAGGCATCGAGAGGAATATTGAACAAAGCTAAAGAGATTTGTGACTGTCGAACGTTCCTCAACAAAGCCATGTTGCCAGGGGGAGATATAATTCTGAACATGCGGGTATATAATACGGTACAAAGCCTCCTCAAAAACCTTAGCAAAATTGTTCATTATGCAAATCTGTCGGTGGTTACTGATCTCATTCTTAGTCGCTTTCTTAAAAACAGGGCATATTGGAGATCTTCCAGGTGGAGGGGAATGCGTTAGAGGAGAGAGATAAATTAAAGATTGTAGTCAGTGGATTGGAAAGAATAGATGCACAATCTCTTAAGAGAAATGAAGGAATACCATCAGGACCAGCAGTGTTGGAGCCCTTACACGATTTAAGAGCAGACAACACCACGCTGACATCAATACCGGGAATACAAAGCGGCAAGGTGAAACAGTATTGGTCAGATGGTGGTGTGCGGTGAGCGTCTGAACGCGGGGAAAATGAGAGGCTAAAGAAGTCGCGAAAGGCCTCAAGAATGTCAGCTGCGCCTCTCAGGGTAGCATTGTTGTACGTATTTCTATGACTTACGTAAGGCCTTTGGTTATTGTGTCTCAGACTCGTGCCTTTGTGACTGAACCCAATGTACAGTAATCGATGGTGTTTCTTCCGGGCGCAAGGGGTTGTCAGCGGAGTGCCCCTGGTATCGGTGCTCGGTCCGACGCTCTTTCGAATATTTGTAAACGACCTTGTTGGAAAGGCCCAAATGGAAAGGCCATGTCTGTCACCTTGCATCAGTTATCTCTCGGAACTTATTTTTCATTAGAAATCTTGTTCCTCTCCTGCCTGGGGAAGCTGTTAGTATGGCTTATTTCACGTTGATGCAGTCGCACCTGTCCTATATGCTTTGACAGCTTGGGACCACACATCTCACATACGGAGATTGTTTTTCTTGCAAAGAAAACCAATGAGACTTATATCGGGAAAAATCACTGATATATTTCGAATGTATATTTACTTATTTACTGTTTTTAATCGCTTTTCGTTACATAAAGTACACCGAGTGGCTGACTATACCTCTGTACTCAGGACATTGCCTAATAATACAAAATAGTTTACATGTTAACGAAATTATTTGTCGCCTTTTGTCAAAGTATTTTGACGTATTGTTATTCCATTAATTGTTTTATTGGCAAATGTCCAATGTACAGAGATATGGTCAGCCACCCGGTATAGTTTATTAATATGGGATTAACCAATTATTATATTGTTTCTAATATTAATATAGGATTTGTATTAATTGAATTTATTTTTTTACAGGTACGTAAATTCTACCAAGCCATTGACAGAGTAACTATTGCCGGTAAGATATATTAATAATTAATATACCTAATGAGAATAATTAACGGAGTATACGAACACAGAAGTTTCTTGTAAGAGCATCGCGTGATAGCTTCCTTCGATTAAATATAGACACGCTAATTGTACCACTAATACATTTCGACTAATTAATAATGCAATAAGCTTAACAACACACTAATTAATACTACAATGAAGCTAAATCGCCTCCTTATTACAGCCTCTGTTCTAGTCATGAATCAGGTCGACCATAAATGTCACCTATTAGCCTTTATTGGTCCATTGCAGTTTGTAATACATGTTTACGCAGATATAGTAAATACGACAATACCATAAATATGGTAATGTGTCGGGGATAATATGTTTTAGGGATGACGTTTTGAAGATCTATACATTATTGCCCTTGAACTTTTGATTTGAATGTAATAAGCGCACCCCGCCCCTCATCATCGTTACAAAACATGTTTATCACATAATATGTTCCCAAAACTTAATCGACAAATAATTCTAAAGCCACTTGTAAGGTGTAACGTCATACGACGTCATCAGTTCAAAATAGCCAAACTGTTAGAGTTTCGGTCAAACGATCTCTAAAGTGCAGCATGGCTTTGGATGGTCAGTACTTGGATGGGTGGCCATGCAATTATAGTGGTAAAAAAAAAGTTCCGTGACCGATCGTGCTCTGGGAGGTACGTTAAAAAGGGGGTCTCGGCTGCTTCACAGCAGTCGTTAGGTTACGTCAGAGGCCCTTGAGGCTACTTGAAAACTTCTGACACTTGGGCTTTACCACAGCCATACAATATTTATTTATTTATTTAGTTTAAAAATGATGTGGTAATTCCTGGGAATGAGGCAAAATAAATCAGGCAAAGGAAAAAAACTAGCTCTCCTAAAAAAGTAGAACAACCTAAAAGAACAAAAATGGTTTGAAAATGCTAACAGGTTTTCTCACAAGTCATTGTAGACTTGGATCATACCTTAGCAAAACTAGTCTACAATACGACCACAAAACCATTGGATTTATAGCAATAAAAGCCACAATTATTTAATATAATTTATTCAGAACGATAAACAATCCTGCACGTAGAAGATGAATTCATACACGGTCACCGACTAGTACTTGCAATACCAGAGTCGGCGGCGGAATTAAACGCACAATCGTTGTGGGTTCTATTTATAACTTCTCAGTTCATCGTCACGACCGCGCGGCTAAGTATGAAGGGGAATCCCCGCGCTGCTTTCATTATTTGTTTTTGAACAGCTGAATCCAACAAAAACTGGTCAACAAAACGACTAAACCTGTGGATTCTGCATGGAGGCGGTCGGAAAGTCAATACATCTCCTGGTCGAGTGCCATGCAGTACAGCAAAGAAGACTCAACTGATGTCTAGGTCTTTACCAGCCAACGGAAAAAGACTTGAACCTCTCTAGAAGCAGCGAAACTCCTGAATCTCGGTCGAGCACTGGGACTGCATGGGGTGCTATAATTCAATAGTCACTCGAAGGAGAGACACAAGAGATCTTCTAGGTCATAGTGTAGATTCATCCCTAATTAAAACAATGCAATACATACTAGGTGTAACAAATAAATCGGTCAAATAACCTATCTTGGGCTCATGAGGAAGTTAAATTATAAATGAATTAAACTATAAAAGCGATATGGTCGCAAAAATTGCATTGTTTTTGACGTCTGTGGCCCAGTTGCTCTTAAATAATTTACAAGGAGGGTGAGAGCATGAATTTAGTAGCATGTTTGTTCAAAATTTCAAAAGGAAAAAACTCGTGATTGATATTGCATAATTATAAGGTATATGTCCATACTGAGATAAAACGTGTTTTTCGGGAGTGAAAAGTCTGTAGAAGATATAAATGATGACTGGCTATAAATAATTATATCTCTCTTTCTCTCGATGTCTATATTTTTGTAGGATTTCCAAAGCAGTTTCTTCTAGATACATCTTCACATAAGCTCAGTCCCAGTAGATCATTTTCTGTTAAAGATCCCCCAAGCAGCATTTTAGGTTAAATTTACGTCGATTCGACGTAATTTAGGTATACCCCATACAGCACACCCAATAACGATTACGGTGTGTTTGCATTGTGACAATGTATCTAGAAGCAGACACAAGGTGACACAATTTTACGATGTAAATGTGCTACGTTTACACACCTTAGGTACATAGGTATGCACAAAGGTTAAACGTCCGCCTCACAATGTAGTCACAGTATTCCATTTATATATACACAAAGTAAGTGATCTACAATGTGTCATCGTATGCTACCAGTGATTGTGTATTATACTTGCTCTGCATACACATTGTATTTGTCCTATTAATTTTGAATGTAAATGTACTATACCGTGTATATGTAGCACTTTCGTCCCGTGTATACACACTCTACATAAAACTATACTTTTCATGAACTAGGGTACTTCAGGGAGATAAAAGTTTTGCAGCCTGACTTTTCGTATTCGTATTTTACCAATGAATTTATTGGTTGTTACCTATTATCTTTGTTATTTTGGGAACGAAAGGTCGGACTGCGAAACTTTTATTTTCCAGAAGTATCTAGCTAGCTCAAGAAAGGTAGTTTTAAAATTGTTCCATTTTTCCTTCCATATATCTTATGTCGTTAATGTCTTTATGGAAGTTCTGTATTTCACTCTATAGGTACCTATATAGTTACACTATTATAAAACATTATTATTTATGCAAATAAAAACAGAAGTAGGAATAAAACACTGGAATATTACAAAACTTTTATAAAAATATCAAAATCTGTCAAAAACAACATAGTTAAAATGCAAAAATATAGGTATTATACATCGGCAGTCTTTGCGGCAGCCCTCTTCTCAGCCATTCTCCTCTTTTTTTCTAATTTTCCCCGATCGTCACCGCCTGTAAATACAAAATATTTCAGTGTTGAGGGACGAGAATTTTCATTAATTTTCTGCAATTTAAGCAATAATAAAAAGTCCGGATTTATGTTATAAATCATCAGAAACACTATCACTTGCAGATTGTTTATACATATTATGCACAGTGCTATTACTTTTACGTGGTGTATACACAAAATTTAATAGCTATATAGGCTCTTCATATGCCTGAAATTTTGTTGGAAAAATGTATGGAAGTCGTTAAATTTAAAATTTCTAACAATCCAAAATCCAATACAATTTAAGGTACATAAAACTTATAGGTAATAATCCAACGCGTATCTATGGATGTATGAACGGTAAATCACAATATTCTAATAACGAATGTTTATACAACGTAAAGATCGTTTCATCAAAATGTTATTAATTTTAGGTACAAAAAGCATACAATAATATTAAACATTAAACGTTTCAACATCAATAATAATAATCCTATATAGGAGTAATAACGTATTTAAAAACCTTTACTTACCTCATAAAATCCTTTTCAAGCTGCACACTCACACAGAGAACACTTCCGAGCTTCGAAATGAAATTAAAATGGCTGCTGGCACTGCTTTGCTTTACCACTCTTTTATAGAAATGCGTGAACACATGGTCGGTGTGCATACGATGACTCTTATGCGCGCGCATGTTTGAGCACCAATGTAGACACAACAATACACAACTATGGAGTGTATATATTGTTTTTTGTATTATGTGTAAATGTCGCACGTTTACAGGGTGTGTGCAGTAGACACAAGATACACAGTCAGTATGCATACACCAATCTGCTCGAATGTAGACACAACGAAACACAAATAAGGAGTGTATATATGGTGCTTTGTATTATGTGTATACGACGCATTTTTACATGGTGCGTACAGTAGGCACAAATAATATTTAAAGCATCACAGATACATATGACTTATACGTTGTGGGTATCATGTACGGACGTCAAATTTCATCATTTAAATAGTTATTTTTTACGTCATATAAAAATGTTTTGAATCTTAATTGCATACAGTATACAATGATTAGACACTGTATCACATAATTATATCGATATAAAAATTGGTGTATCTCATTTGTGTATGTCATTACTAGATAAATAATTCGATCCACATTAACGTCTTTTGTTCCTCAAGTGTTTATCTTGTAGAGACGTAATTTTATTTGGACGTGCTGTATGGGACTAATCTAATTCACCTAACCTAAATTACGTAAAATTTACCTCGAATTTACGTCACGAAGACCAAAGTGAGAGTAGATATTACGTAAATTCGTCGACATATTTGGAAATTATTACTATGAAGTTAAGTCAATATTGCTATAATACTTAGTTAAAACAGGTAATATAAACCTTGCGAGTGAGAGAGAGGCCAATAGCCGAATAGCCACTAAGCAACAAGAGGCCGTGAATTTTAAATAGTTTATCTCTTTTCAAGTCTTTCTATCGGATTCTGTTCCGTCTGATGCGCTCTGAATTCTGAACACGCTGTTGGCGCGCAAGTCTATTATTTCTAGTCGTCACCGTCAGTGTCAGTCAGTCTTCTACTCTTCTACTCACACGGCATAAAATGAAGAAGGGAGGTTCTCAAAGAATATGGATACGGATGTTGATTGTTTGGAAATAACGTGCAGGTGCAGGTATAGGTACGTGATGCCAAGTGCCAATTTACATGCCAGTGAAATTTTCCGAGGAAACTTATGATTATAGGTGGTAAATAACAAGCGCGCCTCGTGAATTAGGCAGTTTAAAGCTTTTTTTTCAAAAGAAAAAACAAAAAAAAAATTTTTTCAGATTTGGAAGGTAGGTTTTATGTAATTATTTTGCAGTAATATAGTGTTTTCGTATTTCACTTCTTGGAACGTTATACTTCATTGTAACAGCAAAAACTATTGATTAATATTAGGATATAAACATGGATTCCTTCGAATAGGTAGGTTAGGGCGGATTTTACGCGTGAAGTTAGCGCAAACAACTAGCACCGATAGTACTGTTTATTCCAGTGCACTGTTGCCAGGCAGTAAAAATTAATTTCGCATTTAAAGATATGGACGAGGAATAAAAAAAAATTCTATAATATCTCCGTCCCTGGACATTTACGCACCGCTGTTTGTCGGAGGTACATCTAAAAAGCAAAGACTAATTTGTAATAATTCGAGGTTCATTGCCAATTAAATGCATGAAACTTGTTTTAAAATCCCACTGAACTGCTTGTAGAATTTCGTGGGATCGTGGCATGGCAACCGTGTACGGGAATATGCTCTATCGACCTCTCGGCACTTAGCTCTCGGAGCTATCTTCAGGCTCGTTGGTCAGGTGTTGCTTGTACCTGCTGGACTGCCTGGAGTGCCATGTTGACATGTTGTGATTATGGTTATTTGTACCTTATCTTATACCTATATGCTATAAATAAAAATTACTTGAACCAGCTTCAATTTAGAGGAGTAGCTGTATTATTTTAAATTAGGTATTTACATACGGAAGGGGAGGAAAATAAAATTGCACTAGGTAGGTACTTCTTCTTTTGGATTTAAAAATTTATACTGGCCTTTATTAGTTCAGTACATCAAGCTAAATTACCAAACTTTTCATTGAATTAAGTACTTGGAATTTAATTACGATTAACTTGGCATTAATTTCTTTTTGTTGCTAGTTGAAAAACTTGAAGTAAAATTACGTAAAATTTATGTTTATTTTTCCCAGAATCATTTGACTTGAATGATACACTTACTTTGAAGTATGATTTTTGTGAATAATGACTTAATTGGTCTATGTCCATTCATATGGATAACTGTAAATGGAAAATTTTCCCATTTGTGGCCTTCAAAGTCATTTTTACTTTCAAGGTGAATATAGGGAAATTAATTACCAACCCTAATTTACTTATTATCGACTGTATGGTTAATATAACTTTGAAGTCAGAAATTGGTAAACAATTTGGTCAAATAGTCTTATGTAATACCCTATATTCACCCTGTTGGTAAATTTTACCATAAGGTATTTTTATTAGTCAAATTACCTATTATTTCCTACAACATTTACTTATAAGTTAAATGTCTTCAAAGTAAAAAACTGACTAAAATATTACTTCATAAAATACTTGAAAGTCGAAAATTAAGTAAAATATAAATAGTTTTGACTAAAATAGGACAGAATTTCCTAATCTTCGCAGAAACGACCAATTTTGCTGCTTGGGCCAATACATGTAAAGGAGTTTTCTGCCTCGATTGTTTACATCAACTCAAGATAATCCTTGTTCGAAGTTAGACCAACCCACACGAGAATATAATATCCACGAAAATCTCACAAGAAGAATGTTTTTACATCTGGCATCTGGTATAGTTGCTTCGTTAGCTACAAAAAGAAAGATAAGATAAAATACCCACATTCTTTAAGGATAAAATGAAACGCAAGGGGAATAGTTACGAACACTTGCGATTAGTGATTGATGTACGTCGCGAGCTCCTCTTTATCACCCGTATTCACAATCGATAAAACGATAATTTCCTAAATATGTATAGTTACGTATTCATATTTTCATCTCATTCTAATGTATATAAACTACTGCATAGCTCTATCCCATTTACTAAACCCTAAACTCTATCCCTGTACTAAACATTGAAAAAAACTCACCCTGTATAAAAAATTGAGGATACCATTTCGCCCACAGCACATAAATTAGTGAGTGACATTTCGGATTCTGCTCGAAAATTAATTCTGTGAACGAAATAAACAAAGTTTATAAACTATTTTACTAGTTTCAATTGGATTCATCACTTCGATTCCATAATTTCCATTAGGTACTTCAAATAACAACTAAAACTCTAAAAAGCTCTTAACCGTTCGTGTTTACAGAAAACACTCTGCTTACTCTGTTGTCAGGTGACTGTACTCCTCATTCTTCACCATTCACTCTCACTCTCACTTGGAGTTTGCAAGCCGAACTCACCTTATTATAATAATAATATAATTATTTTCGAGATATTACAAAGCCTGAAACGCTTTATGAATACGGGCGTGTTTTTAATACGCTATCAAAAAAATGTATGTAGGTATGATGATCGTTCTCGGTGAATTGTGGAATTCGGTTCGTTATCCGGTTGCGTGAAGTAAAAATATAAAAGATGTTTATTTTTATGTGTTCTGGTTCGTTTACGAATGCCAATTAAAAATTAAATAAATTTCCATTTCGGAAACTCTAATAATTTAATACTAAAATACCATAAAAAACACCATAAAATCCTTAGTGGTGATTCTGATTCTATCACTAATATAATTTAGATACAGCTTGGTCTTGTAACGCTACTTTTTATCTAAAGAATATACGACGGCTTTGACCCCCATCTCTATCAATATAATGCACATAATTGGTCCCATCTCACTTTGGTATAAGTTTTCTAATAGCTAAGAAAGACGATAAAAAGAGAAAGAACTGATATGTGATATCGAGCGTCTCACCCTCTAAGAAATGGGCTCATAAACACTGACATAATAAACTCAAACTCAAACAAGAAACAAAATTTCTGAGATTAATAAGAACCAGCATGTTTTATTATAAGTAGGTACCTATCAATCAAGCTACGACGAAATTAGACATAAGAATGTAAGACTCAAATTAATACAATAAAAAATCAAATCAACAACGTTTTTACTGAACGAACAACCCTAAACGGTATGATGAACACCAATTAAGATAGGTTGGTTTTCTTTCCGTTCGATACACTCCTCTGGTGGTAAAGATATGTCAGACTGATGAGCTGGAAATAACCAGTGAAACATCCATGTCTCTGTCTTTACCATACTATTAAGGTTTTGTCGTTCAGACATAAGAATCCTTTTTCTTCATTGAAATAAATTTCTTATTAAAATATGCAAGCCTTTGAATTAATTGTGACTATAGATTTTTTATGTTACCGCAGAAAGTGTGTGTCCAGAAGAAAAATTGAACACCGGTAGAACTCTGTGTAATGATTTTTTTAGTTAGAAATGTTTTTAAGAGTTCCAAAGTCAAGTAAATCTTGATTTCACTACTGAACTGTGAAATTTTTCTCGCAATTGCACTTTTATCAAAATTTGCGTTAAAAAGAGCTCACATTGTGTGAAGCATTATTAACAGTAATAGACATCCCAGCTCAGAAGAGACATATTTTATTTATCAGCTCCAATTTTAGCAGTAAGTGTAACGAGCTAAAAATGCAAAAGCTTGAGACTAAAAGCATTTTTGCTTGGAAGAAAAGTGTATTTTTAATTTTTCAATGAAACTTATTCATTCAAGGAAGTCTTAGTAGATATTCTCTCTTAACACTTTTTGTTACTCGCGAATCAAGTAATAAAAAACTTGACTTGCAAATTTATGAGAGTTTTCCCTGCAAACGGTGCCACAGAGAATCCCCTTGAGAAAGAATTTATGCGGGTAAATAGAAATGTTAATTCCCATACAACATTTAAGACGCATTGAAATTGCAGGTCAATTAGTAATTCCAGTCATGCAGAGTGAGGAATTCAAAATTTATTCAGTGGCTCATTCAGGCACAATCCCTATGTAAATCTACCATTAGATTGACATCTATTTCCATCTCGACTTTCTCTGAAGAGTTCTCCAAATAGACATTCCGTACCTCAGAGGTTCGCCACTGTTACTCTACGGTCTACACCCTATACTAATAATATAATCTCTACCTTTATGAGTAAATACGGGGAGGTTGAATACACAACCGAGCAATTCATATCAAGTCATAGTCATAGCAATTACTCCGGGCCGGAATCACAGCATTGACACGACACGTATTATCCGGGCGGCTAAACAATTAACGACAGGCATAATAGGCGTAATACAGTGGTAGGTAGGTACTGGTAACTATAAATGAGGGAATGAGAGACTACCTGATTGGATAGCGTTAATTTGATTGGCTAATTGTTGTATCAGATTAGCTTTATCACTTTCCCTTTTCACGAATACCTACCGGGAGAGCAGTGCGGCATCGTGAGTATTATATCCTGTTATCCAATACATATTTCATCAACTCTTGCTTGGAAGAGAAATATGGCTATTACAGTCATGTCTCATTTTACGAAAATAATTTTAAAATAACTTTAATTTTAATAGTTCAAATTCTCATTTGTCATAATATCCCTTCCTGTCAGCTTACGACCTTCCTTTTCATTATGTAATAGTCATGTTTATATTTATTGTTCTATGTTTTGTAGATCACTGATTGGAGTAGTTCAATTACAAATCTTTCAATTGTTTGTATTTTATCTATCTGGCAGATATGCTTCATTTTATTCAAACTACAACGTTATATTTTTTGACATAGATAGTACCAATATTTTTTAACTTGAAAGAGTGTATATAAAGTGAATGAAGTTGAAAACTGCGTAATATCAACTGTAATATCGATTGGATATTGCAAATTTATTTAATTCAATAAACCATGTTATGTATAAAAAACTATACGGTTCACAATTCTGGAAATGTTTTTCTTCCAGATCAGAATCAGAGTGCTTCTCCCCTGTCACTGTCGAATTAATCGGACGTGAAAGTTTTCTTCTCCCCCCTCTCAATCTGTCTCCTTGATCGGTCAGACACGAAATTTCCAGTGCCTGCTGTAATATCGAACTACACAGATTACACTCGAGTATTGGAAACAAACTGACCTATACCCTATACCTAACTGGTACATTTTAACCTCGGTTGTCAAGGTCAATGAAAATTACATGAAAGGATCAAACGAAATTGATGCGAATATAAACGATGGAATACAAGATGTGTATTTCATCTGCCCGATAGTTTCTGCGAAGTAAATTCTCTCTCCAGAAAATATCATCTAAAATAATGTTACGAGTTTTTCAATAATAAATAAATCACCACCAAAGTCTGCAAATCTTTATTGACCAAATTATAACCTCTAATTCTAATAAACACACACAGCTGACTACTACTTGTACTACATCAACACCAACTTGTCTATTCTTATACTGTCACTACTGCTTCACACTTCACTTCACTGCTGCTCTGTCTACAGCCTTCCGCTTGACTCAACGTCCGGACTACTACTGTTTCACGCAGCCGCAGGCTGTCCTTATATAGTCCCCCGACGCATCAGTAGTCACGTTCTAGTAGGTACATTCTCGACTCTCGTAGATTGCAGAAATCCCATCGGCCGTCAACACGTCATTCCAGATCTGCGTCGAACTGTCGCGGACGTGTCATTGACTAATCCAGTAGGTAAACAAAGAAAATGGTGGACTAGAATGTTAAAGAAGTAACTGCTGGAATTTCTCCAGAGCGGTCTCGTTATAATAACCTCTTGTAGACGCTGATTTTCGTTCTGGGCGTTTAGAGAGCATTTGTCGAGAACCTCGAAGTTGTTGAGGAGGTTAAGATAATGGCGTTTTAACTCAACATAAGTTTCCTTTTGCCAAAAACTTAAGGAGTAGATAGAGGTAGTCTCAAAAGAACTGTAACAATATTAAAATCAAATTAGATATTCGAATATTTATAAAAAAATCTCTTACTCACCCAGTTTGATTACTGGTTCAGGGAAGATATTGAAGATAAGGTCTCATTCGCTGCTGATCAGTCAAAGGCTCCAAGGCACTACTCATGCATGTAGTCGGTTTCTACGCTTGCTAAATTTCACATTGCTGATTTTATTTTGGCAAATTAGAGAACGGGATTTCAAAATATTCCCGCCGGATTACATAGAGCTGGGCAAGAAATCTGAAATATTACTCTAACGAAAAGGTTACTGTATCTTCCATGATTTCTAATTACTGGTAGGTCTATTCGACAAGAGATGGCGTTGCTTGTACCATTCTTTGATTTAAATAGAGAAATATGCCTATTTCGGATATTTCTGAATAGAAAATGAGAAATTGTCAGGGAATCTTGATTTTTTTAGCTCTAATAATGTATTTACAGTAGTTTACGAGATTTCTGAACTAAATATTGAGAAAAACTCACCCTGCATATGATAACGCACGACTTATCCATGGTAAATTATCCACGTGGCACAAACCTCTACACGCGAACGATTCATTGGCACTTTGTGGCATTCCTCGTCAACTATAACGCATGCCGCTAAGTAATCACAAGGAGCGCGCGCGAGTATTCCAAACTTCTATTGGCTGCTGACTGAGTGTGTTCTATTGAAACGATGTCTGACTGTTTATTTTATTAATGTAATAATTAAGTAAACTAGCATATTCTAAAATTTCATATTTTCTAAAACAATTGCAGTAACTTAGTTTTTGCAACATAAGCGCACCTGTGCTAACGCAGCGCGTTCGATTATTAATCTCTCTGACTGTTTGATTAAGGTGATGACTATCTATCTACTCATTGACTGAGTCAGATTGACTCAGATACATTTTCAGCCTTTCCAAATCAATTTGAGGTTACTAATTAAAATGACATTTTTCCTTGCGCGCCACTATGGGGGCTATTCTCGAATTCGTGGGAGTCGATTCCCAAGTGAAATTTCACATGAAAGGTATCTGCATTACCGACTATCAAATTAACTTTAAAAACGTCAGCTTTTTCAGGAAGGTATGTTTTATTACTATAAGGTTTTATTACATCCTGATGAACCTTATTTTCAAAAGAATCGGATCGGAAGTTCTTATTTAGATCACTCCTTGTTCCTGTGTCTGTCAATATACATTTTCTCAGTAACTGTCTAAAATTCAATTAAAAATTATACCGAATATTGAAATCGACAGCGTCTCAGAACCGTAATGTATTTTTAATATCCATTAAAACAGGATTTCTGTTCTCTAGTCGTGTTAATATTTTGATTATTTTTTCAAACTTTGCTTTTTACACTTGCTGCCTACGCATGTGACCAAATGTGCCAAAAATATGACATCCAGCTGTTCAAATATATCCGTGTCAAGAGTTTGCAGTTCGAATGGGATCGATCTCTGGTGATCGTTCCCATGAACTTGAGAATAGCCCACAGGTGTCGGGACACCTGATATGCTAACTGGCTTCTTATGGTCAAAATGTTAGGAGCAGCCTTTCCAAAATTCTTGCACTTTTTTGACACCAGCGCTTGGGCTATAACTACAATAATAAATAAATTACTTTCAATTCATCATAACTAGTTTCAAATAAACACTTTACAATAACTTATTCTATAGGATAACTGAACGCGGATGAGAGGCCAATCGCAAAAAAATAAACAGGTGAAGTTAATTAAGGGAGCCCACAGATAATCTCCGTATTCCAGAGACTTTACAAATATCTTTGCTGTTGAATTAAATTTTATTAAGTTGTACAAAAGTATTTGAACAAAGTCACGATAAAAAACGAACAGAGAATATGAACAAAAGTGTATTTATTCTTCGAACCTTTTCACCATTTCAACCCTGCGTAATCTAAACATCGGCCCCTCGAAAATTCCAAATTTACAGTATCATAAATTCCATATCATTGATTCCAGAAATAAAATATTATATCCTCAGCGAGAAATTGTTGACTTTTTTAGTTATAAATTTAAAATTTCGCCGTTCTCGCACAGAATCTCTATGTAGGTTTTATTTATTAGGGCGTAGCCAGCCATGTTGTAGGCAAGGTCGCGTTCCTGGTTTATGATCCCTTTTATTGCTGCCTTTTTGTCTTTCCGCAAGTCACGCCTGCTGGATGTCTTCTAGCTCCCTGGAGCGTTCTTGTTTCCATGAAATATTCAAAGCTCATCCAGTCGTTTACGCTACTTATGCATAAGACCCTTTGACATGTGTCAATATGCAGACTTGCATCCAGGGACGAAGACAAAAACGTTTAGTCGAGGGATGTTTTTGGAAAAACGAAGCAATATGTCATTTGGAAACTTACCTTGCGTTTGTATTTTACTCTCGCAAGCCCAGAAGAATTCACGAGTGTTGGCTTAAATAACGACCCTCTATTTTCCTATAAACATGCATTATTCAATATGTTAGACGTGTATTGAATAAATTTAGTTTAAAAAGCTCCATCTATAGAATATTTATTGCTCATCTTTGGTATAAATAAGTAATTATATTGTGGAACATGAGCGCCATATATTGCGTAAAGAGCCAAAATGTCAGGGATTTGAGATCGTTTCGGGAAAGTATGGCTCAGTTTATTGTAACCCTCTTTCTCTATTATGTCTATATTTAAGCTTTAAATGGCTGGTCCTCCGGTCGAGCTGACATTTCTGTCTTTCTTTTATTGATCTTCTCAAGCACGGTAAATTTAATAAATAATTCAGATCAAGTTTGGGGGTATAATAAGCACTGTCAGTTTTCACTTCGCACTCTTGGAATCTTTTTTATTATGGGCAATTCTTCACGGAATTGATAGGATTGATTGAAAGTAGGGTCCGAAATATGTTTCTAAAAATATCAGCAGTTGAGATCGATGCAGACTAAATAAATAAGTTAACTTAAGTTATCTATCTATATCGTAAGTTTGACAGCTCGATTATAATTATTTTACTAGAACGGTCAGTGGTAATCACTGATGGCGAGGAAATGAAAAGCTCTGGATCGAAATCTCTTCTAGCATATTTTCGAGCTTCGAAATTTCTTAGTCGGTTTGACTCCCTTTTACTTTTGGTGCTTCTTTGTTCTCGCTTTATTTTTCACTAACAGCTCTTTACTTAGGTAGTTTTGGTGTCTCGGGGTTTTCCTTCAGTGTAGTGATAGTGTAACTATAATTTTACAGTGACAAGTTTGTTTTTGTTTGTCCCGTACGATTTCTCGATTTTGATTGTTGTAGTTAAAATTTGAGAAGTGTCCCATAAAGCTTTACTTTAATCAATCAAGCTGAAGGATGTAAACCACATAGAACAAGGCCTGGAAGCAGACTGACAATTCTATGAAGGTGGCGCTCTTGTCATATTTTATAGGCCTGCTGATCCAATACTTTGAGACGTCATGTTTGTGTGTAAGTTTTAATAAACCCTTTCAATATTTAATTCTTCTACCTAAATCAAAAGAAATGCTTACACTTTACATTTTGAAGTCAAGTCAAGTGCAATTCGTAGCAAAATGAAATTCCAGTCCGATACCTAAAACTGCTGAAAAGTCGAAAATCCGTATCTGTTGCCTGCTTCGAATAATGTCTCCTCTAAATCTGAATATCCAGATCTCGTATAGTCGTTTCGCCCCATTCCCGCTTACTCTCTAAGCTGAATAGAGTTGTAGTTTGTAGTTTACGATTTTAATATGTAAGAGAGATAAGGGAATTGTCATCATGGCGGCTTATTACAAGTTTACACGTGCAGAAGATGCCCGGGCGTCAGTTCAAAGCTTTCCATGTATAAACTAACATTCTGTGTAACAGGAAAAGCACGTCAGCCTCGTTTATTATATACTGCACACAACCTCTGCTGTAACAAAGTTAATGGGACCGAAATGCATGTCGTACTGTGCATAAACTTGTGTAATGTTTATAAAGGACATCAATTTGTATGGCCGCTGACGCTAAAGGTGGATGGTAAAAAGGGTAAAAAGGTATTTCCGATTCCTGATTTTCAGTTGAGAATTTTATTACGTAGGTATAACATGATATAATGTTCAAAGAGTTGAAAAATTAAATAAAGAGTCAATTTCTACCTTATTTTTACAAAAAAATATTTTCTTCAATTTTTATTACAAGATTTCTAAGGGAATGGTTTCATAGCTATTTTGAATAAACAAAAGATGAATGACATGTTGTCAGACAACATGCCATCCATTGATGTTAAGCTGTGAGAAGAGGCGGAAATTGTAGACACGTGTTTCGTCCTGTTTGGGACTCTTCAGTACAATGTATCTACCAACACACAGCACAGTTTAGATCACGGATCCCGTGAGCAGAATGCAATGAAATAAAAATAAAAATTTAATAAAAAAATAAAAAAACTTATTCTGAATAAGTTCAAGAGGAGAAAATAAATTATTTTACCAATTTTATCATATCATTAAAACAGAAATCTTCATATCTAACTTTCAAATATTTTGATATTTTATTAGGTCTCTAAAACTGCTGTAGTAGGTCTTTTTAATTTTTTAAACCAGTTTTGGGTCACTCTCCATCCACTATCTACCACTCTTACACAAAACTTTAATCTTTAACCCTCCATTCCATTGATCCACTTTCTTCCGCTGGAGTTAATAGACACAAGAGACACCTGGGCCACCGTCATCCTATAAATAGGAGCGCTCTCCCAACTGTCTAATCAGTGAACAAGAGGAGTCGAAGCATCGCTTGCGCAAACGTAGCCGCCGATGCTGTCTACCGCAGCTGTAGACGAAGCGCTCGGAACAAATCTCCATGGACTAGGGCACAATAGCCCGGAAAAACTGCGATTTCAATCGTAAGGATATTGCTTGTGGAAAGACTTTAAGGCAACGCCCCACCATCTTGTCACAATTTAAGGCTAGTAGCGTGAACCTCTATCCAAAAAGCACCCCTATTCAACGATTCTGAAGCATGGCCGGTTGTAATTTTTTTACACTGAACAGTCACCCATCCAAGTGCAAATATCATGCTGCCTGCTTAACTTGGAATGCAGTTTGGCCTGCATTTAAACTTCTTCGACATTCAACCGGCTATGTGATATTATACATGGTGTACCAAAAGTTTGGAAATGGATGGCGAGGGTTTCAAAAAAAAAGTTAGGGACTTATTGTGAGTTAGCAATTGTTTGACCACCGAATCATCATCCCCCAACCCCTTATCCCCTCGAAGGGGGTGGGGTGGTTTTCAAGTTACAAATTGGGACCTAATTTTTTCGCGAATTTGGATTCCGAGCTATAAATTATGAAATTTTAATGTGAAAATTGTCATGGTTCAGAAATGAGCTACATGAGTTCCGAAATCAATAATTAGTATACGCGCGAAGCTCAAATTGCGCTCCTTCTCTTTCTTCACAATAGGTCAGTCGTTGGTAGAGATTCTCTTCTCTGAGACATTCGTCAACACTTCTGGTGTAATTAAATTTGAAGCCTATAGTATCCTTGCCCTCAGTTCCTCAATATCTTTGGGTTTGGTCGCGTACACTCAATCTTTTAAAAGCCCCCAATAAAAGAAATCCAGAGGCGTTAAATCAGAAGATCGTAGTGGCCACTCGATTGCTCCTCCCCGACCAATCCTGCGGCCAGGAAATAATGTATCAGATAGATTTTGACGTACCGAAAGCCGGAATGAAAACACCAGTTTTATCACACATTTATTCTCTGCTGAGATTGAGTGTGTGCATCATTCATCCAAGTCTGTAGCGGTCCTTGGACGTCCGGTTCTCAGTCTATTCTTCACGGAACCTTTCTTTCCCTGTCTAAAACTGAAAACCTAAAACTTACCTGTCTCTTGGAACCTATAGCAACGGTTTTCTGCATAACAGATTTACTGATCTGAACTTCTCAATCTGGGAACGTGTCATTAAACAGATCATCGATTTGCTGATAAGATCGCTATCGATCACCACAACCCCTCACAATCAGGAACCGAATTCTCTCTTTCTCAGTAAGAGGCATTATGAGTTGCAAATTTGGAAAAATCAATATAGGCAAATTTCCTGACAATGTTTGAACAAGTCAGAATCGTTTGTTACTTTGCTCAGCTTCTGATTCCTAATACAAAATCCGATAAAAGATCGAGTTGAAGAAAGACAACGCCACAAGTTGGGTGAATTGGGATTTTCAATTCACCAGTCTTGAGATAGAAGTTTTTTTGACGCTTTTCGAAAATCAAGAGCTTGACACATCAAGTGGGCTCGATCAAACCCAAGGAAATAGCCTAATTTGGTCGAAAAATTGCGAATTCAATTTCGAATTCAATTCAATTTGTTCTTCCTCGCTTTTACTGTTTGCTAAACCAAAATGGCGATTTAACAAAAAAAATTTGGCTAATAATCATCCAAGTTAGCACTCTGACTAGAATTGGTCAAAAATCACGAACACCGAAAAAAATTTCGGGAAAAAGTTTCATAGTTTTTGTGCCAAACTTTTTTTTAAACCTCCCGGACATATTGGACAGTTTCCAAACTTTTGGTACACCCGGTATATAACGAAATGAGTGAAGTTACATGATGATGAATTTCTTATTACTGCTATTATCATATAGACTGGCCCAAATTTTCTGTTAAAATATTTACAAGAGGTACTAAGAGAAATTCTACATAAAACTTATACTTACAGATTGTCGCTATTGTGTCATTATAAGTGCAGGTGTTCTGCCGCTTTAAACCAATATTAGATAGACGTGATACATTGTAATCCCTGTTCATTCTACGAGTAATGCATAGGACAATCTGGTTATTCAGAGATGCACTTGCCTTGAATACACCACCGCCCTTTGTTTGTAAATGGATATTCCGCCCGCTCCTTGAGCAGACTGTTGTCTCGGCGACGTTGATAACAATTAAGGGCTGTAAGTACACACTAATCACATTGTTTGTACAATGTAACATCGTTAAATGTTTGCTAACAGATCGATATCTGCGATATAGACTAAATAAGGATGAGTCAATGCATTTAATGAGTCGTATCAAAATTGTAATCAAAATCGTCACTTCATTTGAGTTTATTCTTCTTCTAAGGAGTTCCTTCATAACTGAAGCTTCGTGATCTGGTGAATTGTTTCCCACGACCGATCTCCATCGTTCCATGTCCTGGGTGTTTTGGAGAGATTCATTAATTGACATTCTGGTCATCTGTTTTACTTGGTCAACCCATTTTGTTGGGGATCGGCATCTTAGTTTTTTGCTATCGACTCCACCTTGCACAATGAACGTCTCCAGGCTGTCTTAATTTTTACAAGATATGTGTCCAAAGTAGAAAAGAATTCGGCTACGGCATTTCTTTGATAGCCTGTATGTGATTTGGAGCTCTTTGAGGATTGAGACGTCAGTCTTTTTTTGCTTCCCAAGGAGTTTGAAGCATTTGTCTCCAGCACCACATTTCGAAAAAAACATAAGTTTTGTTTTGGAAAGATTAATTTCCATTCCCAGCGCTTTACTCTCGTTTGTTTTTGTTACCTTTTGAAGGATTTCTTTTAGTTCAGTTTCGCTGGCCGTAATCAGTCTGCATCATTCGCGTATCTGAGATTATTAATTTTCTTACTCCCATCAGGGACACCATCCTCCTTAAAGTTACCGAGACTTTTTCTCATAATATGTTTATTCACCGTAGTACGGTCCAGAGATGTTCAGAGATGCCACACTACGCTGTCAAAAGTCGTGGAATGGTCTATAAAGCATAAATAAAGGCTAATCTGATATGTTCTCGTGCCTTCTCCATTATTTGTCTAACATTGAAGATGTGATCTCTCGTGCATCTTTCTTTCATAAAGCCTTGTTCAGGTGGTATTTGACAGTTTAAATACCCTTCCAGTCTCTTATTTATTATTCTTAAAAGTATTTTGTTGGCGTTTGGTATTAAAACAATAGTTCTATAGTTTTGACACTGTTGCGTTGATCCTAAAGGGTTTTCCAACAAGAGGTGTTATTTTGAATCACCCGGTATTTCGGTAGCTGTCACTTTTGAAGCTTTTATTCTTTGACATTATTGATAAGTAGAAACTACGCCATTACTAAAAATGGAACGATACACGCTTCAACAACGCATTGAAATTATTAAAATTTACTACAAAAATGGTGAAAATCTTGCAGTCACAGTTCGCAAAACTAAATCATTTTTGGGTCAAAAATCATTTTGACTGATGAGGCCCATTTCCACCTCGGTGGCTACGTCAACAAACAAAATTGCCGTATCTGGGGCTCAGAAAACCCAAGAGTTATTGTTGAGAAGCCTCTCCATCCTCAACGTGTGACTGTTTGGTGCGGTTTATGGTCCGGCGGGGTCACTGGACCTTACTTTTTCGAAAATGAGGTTGGGTCAACAGTTACGGTGAATGGATTGCGCTATCAAGAGATGATTGATGATTTTTTATGGTCGGAGTTGGATGGTATTGATCTGGACAACGTTTACTTTCAACAAGACGGCGCTACGTGCCACACGAGCAACGAAACCATTGCTCTTTTACGGGAAAAGTTTCCGGACCGTGTTATCTCTGGAAGAGGTGATCAAAATTGGCCTCCGAGATCTTGTGATTTAACACCTTCCGACTTCTTCCTTTGGGGCTACGTGAAAGATAAGGTGTACGCCAACAGCCCAGCGTCGATTCAAGACCTCAAAGATGGAATTCGTGAGGCTATCGAGGACATAGGGCAGCCACTTTGCGATTTGGTTGTGGAAAATTTCATGAAAAGGATATGGTCCTGTAAGCGTGGTCTTGGTGGCCATTTGGCTGATGTTGTTTTTCATTATTAACGGCATACCTTCCTCTTTATTATGAAATAGACATCCGATCATTTATCTCAAAAAATGGCCTTTTTCTTTGAATACCAAAATAACACCTCTTGTTGGAAAACCCTATATTTTGTGTATTGGTATGAATATAGACTGGAGTCCATTCTTTTGGCCATTCTTCAGATTTCCACACCGTATTGCACAAGTCATGAAGCAGAGTGATACCATCTTCTCTGAAGGATCTTAGTATTTCAGCCATAACTCCCAACAACGCCTGTACTTCGGCGTATTTTCAAACTAGAGACGGCTTTCTCAATCTCACTTTTTAGTATGTCAGGTTCTTGTGTTATCTCTCTGTTATTGTGGGATGTAGAGAAGTTTAGTTCATGCATGGGGGTCGCAAAATAAACTTTCGCAGGAAGCTCTCCATCTTTCTAGTACCTGAGATCCTTGATAGTAGTTTAACTTTTTCATGCAGGTCTCGTGTCTCATTCGATTATGATGTCTTTCTATTTCTTGACATACATTTCTTATATCATTTTCCTCATCTTGTCGACACCTTCTTTGAATATTCAATTCTTTGATGTCCAAGATATATTGTTATTTTTCTTCGTCACAATGAATACCTCTGTTTTTAAGTCTTTTGCGTTTTTTTTATTGTGTTTAATGTCTCAGTTGTTATCCAATGTTTGCTGTTCTTTGTTCGAGTTATGGTGTTACGTTTTTCTATGACAGATTTTGTGTCTTCTATACTTTGCCTTTAACTACTGCTACCACTTTTTATCACCTGTCTCATCTTCGCGTGTGCTATTTTTTAACTTTTTTAGTTTCGATTTTATTTAATTTTTGATCAGTTCGACTGTTCTTTTTGTTGGTATGTGGATGTTGTGACTTCTCTTTGGAGTTTTAAAATTTCAGTTTATAATGATATTAAAATAGGTAAGGTCAATATTAAAATAGTAGGGATACAAAAATTATGATCCAAGCCATATTCGTGTATTATAGCCGTCATTATCAGCTTGTTGCATCTCAAAGCTTGCACTTTGATAATTGTCATGCACAATTACCATAACTGCGAAGTTCACATACAAACCTCACCAGTCTACCAGTTATCTCTTCATGTCCATACCTATGAAATCACAAGGGGATATAGATGAGTTTGCTCGTGGCTACATGGGATTCCACCTAAGTAAATTACAACTCATGAATAGAACTAGAACTAGAACTAGAACTAGACGCAGCCTTGAGTAGCAACTTTATATAGGATCCTCAAGAATGAGTCCCTTGCTGCTTCAATTGTTATCGTTATCGATTGATTAAAGGTTCTCGCACCTCCCTGCCTTTGTCGAATCGATAATTTATTTCTTCTTCCAGTCGAATATTGCAGAGCCCATTTTTTTGAAAACGTGATTATGTGAGTGTATGAGGGAGAAATCCTGCCGGGGTATAAATATTAATTGAATGAAGAGCGTCTTTCGTATTTTGTGGTGTGCTATTCATGAATATTTTACTTACGAGAGCTTTAAAATTAATTTGATCAAGTGAAAGACGTTTCAGAATTCCATTAATTCGTCCTGTAAAGGCGTGGTGCGGTCGAGGGATTAATATTAAATATTCCGTAAGCTGAATTTAATTTCGGTATGTTTAGAAAACAGTTTAATATTTTTGTTGCCTTCCCTTTTAATTTTTGATTCATGTTTTCATGTTATTCCAGAGCATGTGGAATGCGGATTAAATCGCAGCATTCATTCTCATGGATTTGTTACGCGTTTCATATTAAATCTTTTATTAGTTTGTGAAAAACATATTCGCCGGTAATCACTAAATAAATGAGTTTGGGTCGGGTGGGATGGATGTAAACGATTTTGGAAGATTGAAGTTTGAAGCTTTATATGCAACATAAATGAGAACTAAATATAGGCTACTTATAGATGATTGATTATACTGTTAGTTGTTGTGTTTTATGTCTTTTTTCAGTATCAAATTAGCAAGTGTTCTGGTTTTTTTTTTTTTTTTTTGTACAATTACCCCTTCCCTTATTTACGATGTTGAAAATATGAGAATCAGAATATGGGAATATCGGATCAGGGATCTTTCTCACCGTCGCGACCTCAGTCCAGCCAAATCAGATAATTCCTGTATAGAATGACCTAATAAGGACTTCTATGCTTTTCAATTTAGGTGTTAATCCCGCTTATGTCATATTGGACCTATCATGTGGTAATTTTAACGCACTAAATGCTAAACCATCACAGTATGACGTTTATAAGCAGTATCACGACTCAAGCAACCATCGTACCCAGATTGAATACGCCTAATCTCGTCCAGTCACTGAAGCAACGTCAGTCGTAGTCAGTACTTAAACTGGTAACCGCCGGGAAACGCTACATGGTCATTAATTCAATCATGATTTAGACAAAAAAAACTTTATTTGATTTTGTTGACCACACGTGATAATATTTTTATGTATTTTCCAACAAATTACCCAATTAGAACTCCTTAGAGTCAATTTCAGAAGTCACAGAAATACATTCTATCCATGTATAAGTAGAGATAAGTAGAGTAATTTCGAAATCACCACTCCGTATAATGCGGGATCCCGTGATATCACATATTACACTCTAAAATATAGATCTGCCTGTATTGCGTTAATGAGCCAATTCATATTCAACGCCAATTCCATTGTCGTCGTCTGCCTTGAAGTATCTTCCTGATGCATTAACATTACACAGTGGTTATCCTTAATCCGCAAGGACACATCTACGCGAAGAATATTATAGTTCCTACGAGGCGTTATGAGAAACCCCTTGCTGAGCAATACTTTAGGGTTATATATCAGTATTCAGCTCCACTAGTGCTGCACCTGTTGTAATAAAGTACCTGTTACAGTCTGCTACTATTTTTGATTATTATCCTTTACGTGTTTAAGAGATAAATTGTCAAAGTATGGCATTGTTAACAGAGTGTTACTCATTATAGTCAAATTTTGGAGTATCAATTTCATTCTTAATGTGGAGCGATTAAAGATTTATTCTTACCAGTTTCAAGAGCACCTACAAACCAATGAAGAATCCTAACAGTAGGTTTGGGTTAGGTGTATGATGGAAAGGGTTTGTGCACCCCAACCCAAACGATTAGACCACCAGGGGCCCCTTTTGACATTCCCGTACCATGGATTAACTCCTCTATTCAAACATTTCAACTTTCATATAATGTGAGTTTCTTCTTCATTTATTCTTCTTTTGTAGTGCCTCTGACCCCGAGATATTAAGCCTAAGACTATTGTATACTTAGCATACATATAATTATGTAGTAGTGGTTTTCTGCTCCACATTTGAAGAAAGACTGGTCCTCTCTCGCCCCGATAAGTTGTAAGTGCCTATTCAGACAGATATGACCGATGAGCCTCCCAGTCTTCCTGCCTGTCTGCAGCCTGGTAATATTGCCTCCAAATCCTTCCTAGATCTTTTTGGGTCCATTTTTCAATAGCCTTGATGAAAAGACCTTTGACCAGTGCAAGCTACGGTTTTCAAAAGTTTTTCCAGATCCTGAGCTTTAAATTGTGATCTATAAGCTTGCTATCTTGTCCAGCGCATCGGCACACTTCTGTAGCGATGCGGTGCTTCCTGTGCGCTCTTGTGGTAGCAGAACTTTTTGCGCTGAATAACGGTGCTGAATAAATCCTCTGATGCGTCGCTTTTTTACCTTGTATTAGTGGTTGACCCCAGGAGAAAAAAATATCCCCACTTCCAGCCCTGGCAAGCAAAGTAGATAGTAAGACTCCCTTGTAACCATTGCTCCATCTAAGTGACTCTCGATATTTCATTGTCACCATCGCCTCTCTTTTTATCAAAATAGGAAGAAACGGTGGCAGCCCCAGGAATTACATTCAGAACTTCCTTTCCTTGATCAGCCTTTTTTTCACTGTTGTTTGTGGGCGATTTTTTTCAAACCACCGTACTATATATAGCTGATTGTCGGTCTGATGATGATCAATCGGTCCATTACCTCCGGTTTCAGTCCCCAGTCTTTACTTATTGTCTTACGTAACTGCCATAGGGATGCCACAATTTTGTTCCGTTTGCGACCTCCGAGAAGTCAATTTCTCGTCTATCAACACTACTAAGATATTTCAACTTCCTATGCAAAAAAAGGCTTACCAAATAGCTTGGGTGAACTCAATTTTATTCTTTATCTCTTTTCCTTGTAAAGAGAACCGGTCTCTTTACTCCATGTTTCGATAAGGTAAGACTTTGCAGGCGATCGCAGACTGCGCTTAGAAGCTGGCCGGTTACTAGAACGAGCCCTTCATCACCATACGCCTGTACTTAAAGTCTGTGTTGTCTGTCAACCGCTTAAGAGATCGTCCATGATCAGACACTAAAACTGAGGGGAGCGGCAGCTGTCTTGGGAATATCCGCCTTCTTCCATTCCTAACGACATCTCCCTACATTCGACTGCTGATGCAATCAAGCTGGTCAGCGCCGGTCTGACAACTAGAACGGCCAGACGATTATCAAGTGTCGCATTACCTTGAAAATGTGTAAGCGCAGCCTACCCCGATTCATGCCCCTGGCGTATTATTATCGTGACATGTCGATCACGTCAGTATGGGAAATCAACTTGGATTAATTAAGCACCTGCTGACGTCGTTCGCCGTTACGGTGTGTGTCAGATGAAGCTATCGAGAAAGTACTCCTTCATTCTGTGAGTTTCAGGAGATCAATTCCCCTTAGAAAGGAAGAGGAACGCTTGTCAGCTCAGTACACTAGATGATCGAACAGATAATCCTATAAGTACCTACCGAATCAATGGATCAAATCTGCATGGATTGAGGCTATGACTGCTACGAGATGATTCTTAGACGATCAATTCCTCAATCAAAAAGAGGTTTATCTTCTCGCAATTTTAATACAATAAGTGAATACTTACGTGAGTAAGGAGATTAAGAGAATTTCTTGAAAAACAAAGGGAAAGTCTATAAGCCTTCTGTTTTATAATTTGAGTAACTGCCAAGAAACATTATTTCATCTGCTCCCATCACGAATTTCTCGAGAGGTATTTCCCCATTACTCACGCCAACTAGTCCAGACACCCTAGTTTATAAGGACATCGAGTATTAAATGCGAAGAAATTGCCGCACGTAAAAAATAACGTGCCAGTAATTCATACAAAACAGAGGGGAGAGGCACTCGTAGGGCTGCGTGGGGTGCCCTACTATCGGTAATCTGTTGTGTATCGCTTAATAGCTTTCATAAATTCGTTATTTTACAACCTGACGATCGCTGATAAAGAGAAAACACACGATTTATAGTCCCTGTGAACGGGAATATTGAAAAGAAGTCACGGAGTTTGACATCAAAGGGTGCTTGCTGTGTCAATATTCGGCGGTTTGTGTGGCGTTCTGGTCGTGAAAGCATCAAAGTGGATGTTCGAAGGCTACGGTCGAATTCAATTTGGAATAGCTCGTTATGAAGTAATTTGATAAGTTCTATTGTTAGCATGGTATAATTATGTTTACCTTCGACAAATTATGGAACCTAAGACGAAATAAAATCGTTGTTCGACTAACACGCTAAGGAGACATGTGAGACTTTAGCAATATGCCATGAGTCTCATTAGTTGCTAGAATCACCTGTCAAAACTGTTCAAAGTCCCTATAGACTGCTGCTCCAACTGATAATACAGAGTGTGTCATCCATAAACAAGACAGCGATAATTTAAACTAATTTCAAGTTCCAGTCAACTTGGATAAATGCTCATGAATATGTATTCAGGTGCAGTTCATAATTATTATTATCAATAGAACGAAATAGCGGTTATGGTGAGAAACCTAGAACAAGTAAGTGTCCATATTTCCTCTCTATGATAGTTGTTGGTAAAAAATAAATTGAAAAAATAATTTCTGAACTGCAACTTCTTTCGGAAACACACAATGGGTAAACTCCAATGTAGTCCGCTATAATCTGCAGAACAATTGCTAGCTCAACTATCCTCGATCCCGAAGGCTGTAACAATAAAGAACAGAAGTAAATCAGTATCGGTTTATCAGAGACTCCAGAATAGAATTCCCGTTTATGTGCCCCCGAAGGACCGGTTGAGGCTGTGTTGCTACTCCCTCTTGTGCACTTTGCACATTCTAGAAGTAATGTAACTAATCCGTTCCATGCAGTAAACTGGTGCAGCGGAGATGTTATGGATGGAACAAGCTTCTACAAGATAAATGAATCCATATTTTAAATCGTACAAAGAGAAATGTTGCTAGTTGCAGACGTATTGTTGCTTACCCACCTACTATGTGTCGCGTTTGCGGTTTTCAAGATCGATACTAGCATTAGGTTGAGTTGAGTTATTATATTATTGTCTTACATGTCAGTTTCACTCAAGTTGCGAGTGTTCTGCTTGCTAAATTTAGGAAATGAATTGAAACAATAAACCAACCCAGTTTACTGCAGCAGGTTCATCTCTGGTAATGAGAGTGTTTACAACAATCAATTTGACAAGTGGATGTGATATCTTTTCATTTACTGAAGAGAGACTTTGCTTGGATTCAGCCGGTGAAAATCTCCTTCCTTGCAATTCAGCTTGAAACATGGAATACTATACCGGTGATAGCTGTCTACGCGAATCCTTACACATTTACTTGGACAAAACGCTGAAAATTACTTATGTAAATATTCACACGTTGTAAGGGGTTTTCGGTTACTGATGGTTCGTAGCCTAAAAATCCCAAAGAATGGTTTATTGATCTTTAAGTTATAATAACACATCTAATAATAATAAGGAAAACAAACTCGGCACACTCTCGTCGTCGATAACTATTTTTTCTTCGCGATGCACCCACAGAAGACAGGTCTGGTCTTTTTCATCAGCTCAGCTAACCTGATTGGAAGCGGGGCAGGAGCTCCGATCAACATTCTGCGCAGGAGATCGAGTGGTTCCTTGGTCACCACCCAGGGCCCAACTGACTTGACGTCACGGTAGCCGACCTTTTATAGGTCGGTTTTGAGACAATAGATAAGACATGAACGCCGTTTTTCTCAATGTCGTAGGCTCAATGGAAGCACGCTGCCTCACCGACATGGAAAAAAAATTCTGGTAAGCGTCAGAGCAGAAAAAATTAAGCTTTGACGAAAAAGCTTCTCAGTATTGCGTGAAAAATGCCTGGAAAAGACTGCACATGTCAGTTTTCACTCAGAGAGCTCACCAGCGCATCGGGCGTAAGCAACACTGCAGTTGCTTACATAAAAACTTTTCATGACAATACCTGTGAAGTGATTTCTCACGTTAAAGACCTCCGTGGTCGCATATTTCTCCTGGTAAAAGTACGTTCCTAAAGAAACGTTTGCAGCGTCCATTAAATCACAGCGTTGACGTTGTGAAAAATATGTACGGCTACAGGTAGCTTGTACGCTATGTACGTCTTGAAGTTACACAAGTTTCATAATTTTCGTTTGATTAGTGTGTGAGGCAAAAAATTGCACGTCATGATACAGATTTCTCCTTAATAAACGTTGTATAATTAAAACCAGGAAAATAATTATTGGCAGATGTAGGTACTTGAATAGTGACCATAATCGGTTTCCCGACTCAAGAGCCAGAATGGTGCCATTACAATCAGCCTTTGCGTGATTTTCGTGGCACTTCATCGAAGTCAGCTAAGGAGATTGTTTACATCACGTAAGCTATTATGTAAGCGGAATTTAATCAATTTCACGCGCTCCTGATAGATGAAGGTATCAGTGACAACTACTTCATACGTATACCCACCCATTCCTATACCGGGGACTATTAATTAAATTTTACATTGTTCTTGAGTATGGCAGTACTTGACGGCTTCTTACCTATTGCTTCATTAACAGAGTTGTTTTTCTCTAAATGTCATTATTTGACATGTAACAAAGCAGTATATTTAATAAAGAGGTCATGGAAATGATTGCATTATTAAATAAGATACATTTATCGCAAAATTGTACCGGGTGGTAAAATAAGGTTAAATAAGGTGGTTAAATAAGTCAACCTTCGGTATTTAATTTGAAGCTCTAGGACCAATTTTCTCCGAGGTACAGTATTTTGCAGCCTTATTTGGCCACTCGGTATAAAACTGAATTTTGATCAACTGGAGAGTCTTTAAGAACTAAAAAAATTTGCGTTTTTTGGGTGGTATGAAGAGCGCTATTATATGAGTAGGGTTAGATGGATATACTTGAACAAAGGTGATTTTGGGTCCCTAATACGATAGGACATTAAAGGATATTGAATCGTTTCAGTTGATCGAGTATAGCTAGTGGATGCATAGAACGATTACCGATAATTGTTCACGGAATGCATCGAGTGGCAAGACGAAATAGCGGAAGAAAACAAACGGAAAAAAATAATGATCCGAATATTCACTTTACACAGTGATCGATGACTGTGAAAGTTTAAACACCGGCGCCCTAAAACAATCTCCCAATTCCCGTCGAAATACCATTTGCATGATAAAGAATTTTTGGATACGGTGACATTATCTATTTTCAAACAAAATTAATCTGTTTTCTTGGATTGAAGAAGAATGGAACATTTGAAAAGTTTATTGTTCATAACATGTCACTTTCACGTTATAATTTGGATTAATATCTCACTTTTCTAACTTCTCCTTTGTATTCTGTAAATAAAAATTTTCTCGTCTAGTAAATTTGTTAGAGCGAAAAGAAATCATTTATAGTTTCGAATAGGCGATCCTAAATTTTCAGCGTTTGCTAAAATAAATTATATTTTTATTTTGAATAACCGAAATACCTGAAAATCCGTTGGTATCTCAGTTCATATTGTTTCATATCAGCATATTACCATGCACTATAATTATTAATTCCCGTCATATTTTACTCTGATTGACCGCTAAATCGGAAAATGTACTCCATCAATTTATTAGTACCTAAATCTTAATCAGGAGATTCAGTATTTCCACATAAACAATATCGACATTTTTAGGTCCAGTATTAAACTATCTGTTACAATTTTACCTTGAGAACGGGAAAAGCAGTGAAGTTATAGTGTTAGTTTTATCTAATTACTACTTGGACGTAGCCCTGCTAATTTTCTCTCTGTAGTCACTCGAATTTCACCTTTAATTCTCGCTTATGCTCGCGCGAACCGCCGAACCGTGACCCTTCTCTTCGGTCCCCGCAACACCGCTGACTTTGGGGTTCCTTAGCTTTTTCCAAATCAACTCCTCTTGCTCCGGTTTCGAACTTTTCCCCGGAGTGTTGCCGCTTTAACTGTTATTTACCGGTCGTATACTTACTGTACGTAGGTAAATAAAAGTTAGGTACACTATGCAACGAAAATATCAACCATGTGTGATTCATTCAAGTGTCCCAATCTTCTGCAGTCGACGCACGTTAGCAAAAACCAACACGGTAGCTGTAAAATTTGGTATCTTAATCTTAAATATCTTAAATATTAATTAAAGAAATATTTAAATATACCTAAATATTAATATTTATTTTTTTATTTGAATCGAATTATTTTTGTAACAAACGCAATAAATGATGCAGAATTACTTTGTTTTCGAAGGAATAAAAATAAGATTTTCTACAAGTACTTATAGTGAACTCCATCTGTGGACACACTGTATATCTCTGGACTCTTTTTTATATAATTCGGGAGTATAAAGCTCCAAGCGTTTACGAATTATTAAGTTTCTCCCATGTAAAGATAAATTAAATACAGCAGCCAAGCAACAAGTATACAAACTACGACCTTATGCCGATGTTAACACCTGATTCGGTTCGTGAAGTAGATCAAACTCCAGAATGCTGAAAGTTTGGGAGTTAATAGATTCTGGGAGGATGTGCGGGTTAAATGGAGTGGCACGGGACAGGTGCATTACACCTGTGGTAGGTTCCAAAGTCTGTTGCCGTTTAGATTACAAATTGCCTGTCCTGCTGCCAGGTTTGCCTTCACTAATAACAAACGGGCACTTCCAATTATCCACACTGCCATTGAAAATCCAGGTTGCTCCCGTGACGTAATTGGATCAAGCGGAGCCCTAATATTTTGAGTCTGGAGATATATTTAAATATAGTGAACTCAGGTGGATTTGCGTTGAATAATCCAAACTTGTCCATTAAAACCACTCAGGAAACAAACAAATATTTACCAAACGAGCCGGAGTTTCGGAGTAGATTGTGCAACCAGGCTTGTCAGACTCACTTCTGGTCTCTAGTATTTTGGGTTTGTTACTGAAGATGGATTATGGAAGGTTAAACAATAGCAGCGAAGTTTCCGACGAGATAATAATTGCTATACGACACGAAACATCGCAGCCGATTGTTTGATGAATATTTGATGAACTTTTTCATCCAACTCTACTTGACTAAAATCTCGCTTATAAAGTTGTAGAACAAATAAAAGATCCGATGACGAAGCACTTGAATGATATAACTTTTACATTAAGCTCTTTCGGATCAGAATTATTTGTTTGTTTTAAGTTTATTAAGTCTCGGTTGATATGAGCAAGGTATCATATCAGAAGGTTTTATTCCATGACGCAATTCTCATGATTCTCTGAACGATCTCTGATACCACAAAAGCAAACTCATAAAATCATATAAGTTCAACACAGTAGACAATCCTCTCCTCAGATGGGTGGGTGTTGAAAAACCTAAACTCCACGCTTGTCAAATTGAAGCAGTAGATACTCCTTGCAGTGAAAAGCGTATTTGGGTATTTGGCAAAATTATATCTGAAACTACCGCATAATATAAACAATATGAACATAAACATACGTTGAGCAAGAATATTTATTATCCTTTCGAAACATACCTCCCTATAAATTTTACATACGTGAGCTCAAGACAAATCGATCTTTTTATCCGAACCAGGCTCTTCCATATTTTTATGTCGTATGTGTACTTGATCCCTGGGGGTGGAACACATTCGTTGCGGTGCATTCGTTGTGTTAGATTGTTGTTAAATTATTAGGTGAAGCGGATTTTATACCGCGATAGTCCAACCATTTTAGATGAAAAAAAGGCAAACCCAAAAGTTAATTGTCGGGACAAATTTTTTAATGCAATTTTGTTCCTCCTCATAGATGCTCAAAGTGCAAAATCATTACAAATTACATCCGGCGTAGTCCCGGCTCTATCTCTATCTACTATCCACTTCAAAATCTACCCTATGCCGATGTGAGCTTTTGACTCTTAAGGGTGAAAACTACCCCTAATTGACAAAAATTGCAAAATTAACAAATTTAGGTATTTAACGAATGAAAAAATATATTAAGCTTTTGATTAATGTTAGTTCATTTTTTTGAGTTCATTATCTTAGAAAATGTATTTCGAAATTTGCATCCCTAAAAAGTATTCCTCGCCAAGAAGAAGGGAGGAAAAAAATAACAATGTTAAATCCTTGTAAATATTATGTTTTTTCTCGGTTTTTTTTATTCACCTCCTTTATTTGTGCCAATTTTGAATTAAAGCCAACAGTTTAATTTTAAATTTAAACAACAATCATCGAACTTACCAATAGATTATTAGTGAAGAAAATGTACACAATGTTCAAGGCCAAACCAGCCAGCCAGCATTTGCTGAGGCACATGCACACACAAAATGTGCACATGCAGAAACAATAAATATTTCGAGATGCCACAAAACACGTGCTTCTTCTTTCACAAACGGACACAGTATGGCTTCGACTTGCTCAGTAAACGCATTTATCTGCTCCAAATCTAACTGCTCCGAAATTTAAAAAAAAATGCGTTTGATTTTTTAAAGTTTTCTCGGTTACATTTTGGATTAAAAAGATAAAAAACGGATTTTGTAGGGAATTTCATCGCCTATAAACTCATATTATGTAAGTTTCATATTTCTTATCCCTTCATTTTATAAAGTTCAACGGTGAAAGGGCTCAAGGGCTATACTGATTTCGTACCAATGCTAACTTTTACAAGCCATATTGTGGCGTCTATGAGTCGGAAAAAAACCGAAATTTCCGAATTTTTTCAGACGCAACGAAACCACTTTCCTCCCCTATTTTCATCCCCCTAAATCGAGTAAAACACCCTCCAAGAGGGTTGAAAATGTGTCTTTTTATTAATTGGGCAACCTGCCGCAAACCCCCGCTTTCGAGGGTGCTGAACACTATGGTCACTACCTTAGACCTCTACCGCCCCCCTAAATTGACAAAATCACCCTCCAAGAGGGTTGAATTTTTCTTTTAATAATGAATCTTGGATAGATTATTTTGTATCATAATTTACTGTGTTCTATTGGGAAAAATATGAAGACAACGTTTCTGTTACTCTTGTGTACATCGTGTACATCGTGTTCAGCACCCTTGAAAACGGGGGTATGCTGCAGGTTGTCCAATTAATAAAAAAACCCCCTATTTACCTTTCAACCCCCTTGTAGGGTGCTTTCCTCGATTTGGAGGGATGAAAACGGGTCGTAGAAGGTAGTGACCATCGTGTTCAGCACCCTTGAAAACGGGGCCCTTGGAGGGTAGTTCTTGGCCAAGGTCCCGTAGGGTGACAGGCAGTTGTCATTAGATATAAGGCTTCTATAGAAAGCGAGTTGCACGCGATTTTTCTGACCCGGGGGCATTAGAACGTAGATTTTGAAAAAAAGGGGTGGTTTTTGGCCAATAGGGAGTGAACGCAACTCGAAAAAGAAATTTGCCCTACGCCATCATGTTCAGCACTTTCGAAAACGGGGGAGGAAAGTGGTTTCGTTGCGTCTGAAAAAATTCGGGTGTTTTCCGACTCATAGACGCCACCTACAGTAAAAAAAAAAGAAAAAAAATTTGGGAATGAAAATGCTAACTTTTTGTACTCTAGCAACTTTTACGTATATGGTTTATTTTCTGAGTTATTTGTGAAAACAGTCGTTTTTTTTTTAATATATTATTTGAAAAATACCTAATTCACTTTGATGATATGTTTATTTCAAAATTGTTAAATGTTCTTCTTCGTTTTGGGTTTTAGGTTCTTGATATTAAAGTATTATTTTTCAAAAATATTTTTTTTTAAATAATCAAATTTATTTCAAAAATAAGTATTTTAAATCGGTCAAACTTTTCGAACAAATTCATAATGTTAACCCCTTTCTGCATCTTGGGTCATATATGGCACATACCTTTTTTTGTCACTTAAATCATTTAAATTTTTATTATTTGGATAATTTCACTACAAACTATATTTGGCAACACTGTTATTTAGTAAGCAATGCATGTGCTGCCATCTATTGGGTGAGTTCATTAAACAAGTTCAACTTCCAGCTATACTTGTTTAATGGCCGCCGCAGTTTGATAGTTTGTTAGGTAAATCACATTCTGAAGGTGCTGTTTTATAGAATAGTTGACGGTGTATTTGTCTGGTAATTATATTTGATACTCTTTATTACATCTGGAAAGGATTCTAATAATAATACAAGGTATTACTTTACTTTTTCATATTTATTTTTGTTAAAACCTGTATGTGCCACATATGTCACAGTATGCATTTATTAGTTTCATGATATGGATCCCAAGAAATTTTATGGGCATAACACATATGTAAATGTTATTGATGGAGGTGTCAGTGAGGATGAATGTTTATCAGACGATGATGATCCAGAAAGAAGAAGCAACAGTAACAGTACAGAGAGAATTTTGGCTTATGAAAGTGATTCAGAAAGTGAAGTTGAAGACTTAGATACACAAAATCGAAAACGAAAATTAGAAGTTGTCATTTCCGAAACCGATGAAGATAGTGAAGATGATAATGTACCTTTGTCTCGTCTACAAATCGGGTCAAACTTCAATAGTGGGAAAACAGAGTGGAAAAATGCCAAATGGACTGAAAAAAATCTTCCATATTCAGATGAAGAGGTAAAATTTTCTGGTGATGTTAATATGCCCGAAGAAATATCTTCTCTTGAAACACCATATGAGTACTTCAAATATTTGCTGCCGACAAGTGTGCTAAATGAAGTTGTGCAGCAGAGCAATCTGTATTGTATACAAATTAAACCTAATAAGCCACTACACCTTACTGAAGAAGAACTAGAACAATTCATTGGAACTTGTTTGCAAATGTCCATCATTCAGTTACCAACATGTCGACATTATTGGAGCTCATACATGAATCAGGCTTCAATTTCAAATATTATGACTTGCAACCGGTGGGAAACAATCAAACGCTTCCTTCATTTTAACGATAATGCAACTTTTATTCCTAAAGGAAAGGATGGACATGATGCACTTCATAAAATCAAACCATTCTTAGATAGTTTGCGAGAACGACTGCTTACTGTACCTAAAGAAGAATTTTTAGCGGTTGATGAGCAAATAATTCCCACAAAATGTAGGTCATCCTTGAAGCAGTATAATGCGAGTAAGCCACATAAATGGGGTTTCAAAGCGTTCGTTCTTAGCGGCGTATCAGGTTTTTCGTACGACTATGAAATCTTTGCTGGAGCCCAAAACAACATAGTTCCTGATAATGTACCTGATTTAGGAGTAAGCAGTAACGTTGTTATGAGACTAACACAAAGCGTTCCTCGACATGTGAACCACAAAATATTTTTTGACAACTGGTTTACAAGTGTACCTCTCCAAGTGCATTTAACCAAACTAGGACTTTTACCAATAGGAACTGTTAGAATTAACCGTGTTCCAAACTGCAACTTACCAAAGGAAACTGTTCTGAAAAAGTAAGGCAGAGGTGCAATGATAGAAAAAGTTGCAACTATTGATAATGTGAACATTTCTCTTGTTTCATGGTTTGATAATAAGGTGGTTAATATCATGTCTACATATGTAGGATCTCAGCCTACAGTTGAGGTCACCAGATTTGTTAAAAAGGAAGGAGGTCACAAAGCTATCCCTTGCCCAAAATCAATATCTGTATATAATAACTACATGGGCGGTGTACCTAGATCTGTTAGATTCTATGCTGGGTTATTATAGAATACAAATAAGATCTAAGAAGTGGTACATGCGAATTTTCTTTCACCTTATATACATGATTTGTGTAAATGCTTGGATATTATGGAGAAGAAATGATTCCACCTCTGATTATCTGCCATTGGTGGACTTCAAATTGGCTGTAATTGAGGCTCTTTGTAAAACAAACAAAACAGTCTATCGCAAGAGAGGAAGACCTAGTTCGAGTTTAGATAGAAAAATCATAGAGAAGAAAATGCGTGGACCAGCTGCAGATGTTCCTTTAAACGAAGTACGCAAAGATCGTATCGACCATTTTCCTGTGTGGAATGCTGACAGGCAGCGTTGCAAATATCCGGACTGTAAAGGAAAATCATTCATTTCATGTCTAAAATGTAACATAGCTTTATGCTTAAATAAAGACAGAAATTGTTTCTTGAAGGTTCACATGGAATAACAAATTTTGAAGTTGTAAACGCACAGCGTGCCATATATGGAACGAACCGGTTTTTTGTGAATAAAATTAATAAAAATATGTCAATTATTTTTTTTATATTTTTCTATTTGCTTACATACCCATAGCTGCATCATATATTTTTTTGAGAAAATTTTGAAAAGTTATGCAGAAAGGGGTTAAGATAAAGTAACATTTAATTCCAATTAGGATAGTAATGAAAAGCGTTTCATTGATGATTTTTCTCGTAAAAAAAAAATTAGAAACCAACTTTATTTTCGCATAACATTTTATGCTAGAGAACTTCAAAAAAAGGCATTTTGAAGGTTTTTGAATGTACTTTAAAAAAGATTATAAGCACTTTCATCGTAAAACTACCGTTTTTTGGTATTGAATGTAGAAACTTGTAAATTTTTCGTTAACAAAATGAGGCTTACCTTTAATGAACTATAACTTTGTTTCTATTGAGTCTATACGTTGAATAATAAGAAACAAAATTCTTTGGTTTTTCATAGCCTACAATTTTGATCATTACAGATTTTTTGATAAAATCAATAGTTTAGGAGTTATATGTGAAAAATCGTCAAAAAACATGGTTATTAAAAAAAATGGACCATTTTGATCACTAATATCTCAAAAATGATTGATTTTTCGAAAAACTTCCATAGAACATTTTTAGCATTTTAATCCATCCTTCTATCGTTTCCTGTAGTTTTTTTTTTATTACCACCCCCTAGTTGGGGTGGTACTCACCTCCAGCGTAAAAGCACACCTTGGCATGGGGTCGATTTTGCTTCTTGGGGTATTCCCTGCTACTTACTGTAAAAATTTCAGTTGAAATCCATCTATCTTGAAAGAATTTCTAGCCAAAAACCGTCATTTACTGTACTACCTATACAATTTGCAACAAATTTTATGAAAAACATTTTATCGATCGTGCAACTAACTCTTTTCGTCAGGGAACGCAACGAAGTTCGGGAAGTTGTGAAATACATCCAACTGGGTACTATACTTCTTGTAGTCCAGTAAAATTAGGATTTGATTATGTATTCAAAACAGGAAAAAAGGAATTTTGTGTAGGTATTGTATTGTGTAGTCAATGGTGAGTTTAAATCCTAACATGCGACCTTCCGTCGCTTGCGAAAAAGCCACCATTTTGGTTTTACAATAATTTTTTCGATTTTACGACGTTAACTGACTTTTTATCGAAAAAAGTGTAATAATTTACTTTACGGGAAAAAATTCTCTACAAATTTGAATCAATGCAATTTTTTCACATTTGCGATAATTAATTAATTGCAGGTAATTAATTAATTAATCGACAAAAGTTTAAGCAATCACTAATCGATGCTTGTCAAGTTTTTTGTGAGCTCTTTCTCTTCACAAGTTAATTCTCATATTTTTCCAATAAAACCTCTCTGAGAATATGTGGAACAAAATATTGACTATTTTATACAAACTGGATCAATTTTAATTCCCCAAATTATTATTTATCTCCACCATGGTCTTAAAAAATAAATTAGTCAAACAAATGTTTGGTGTGCAAGGGATATCGTTTGCCAAAAAACACCCCCACTCCATCTTTCCGCGAGGGGGTGGGAGTAACTTTCAAATATTGAACAGGAATTGCTTTTTTATCGCGGATTATGATTTTGGGTGTAACAATATCCAAGTATTGTCTGACACATGATCAATACAATACAATAGAAAAAATTAATAGTAAAAAAGGATCACTCGACTTTGATCTGCATTTTTGCGAAGGAGGGAGGCATCGGTTGAAATAATTTTTTTGACAGTAATTTGATATTGTTTCACACAAAATTATAATCCGCGATAAAAAATTATAGTTCTTATTCAAAATTTGAAATTCATTTTCAACCCCTATAGTGATGGAATTGGTCTAAACGATGTCCCCCTCCAAATCAAACATTGTTTTTATTGATTAAAATAATTGAGGCAATTTAAATGGATCACCCTGTAAAAAAAAGAGTAAAAAAACAGTAAATATTTTGTTCAACATATAATCTCAATAAGTTTTGATTAGAAAAATATTGCGAGAATTGCCTTGTGAAAAGAAAGAACAAAAACTCGACAAGCATCGATTAATGATAGCTTACTGCCAGTATTGTAAAGGACCATTAAGCTAACGAGCATATTTCAGGAACCATTTTTAAAGCTAATATTGACGTCAAATAACTTTTATTAACATTTTTGTAATCCCTTTCATGCTAAGAATCACTAAATTGACCAGAAAGCTGTCCGTTAACTTAATAAGGCTTTATAACACTGAACTGTTAGATTTTTGTCGATTAATTAATTAATTACCTGCAATTAATTATTTATCGCAAATATGAAAAAATGCATAGAATAAAATTTATAGAAAATTTTTCCGTAAACTAAATTATTACAATTTTTTCAATAAAAAGTCGTCCAAGAATGCAAAAAAACTAATTCATCCCATGAAACTAAAATGGCGGTTTTTACGCAACTTCGCATTTTCGAATTGGAACTCGTCATTGAATACAGAACACCTACACAAAATTGTCGTTTTTCCCGCTTTGAATGCATAGTTAAAACCTAATTTTACTGGACTACAAGAAGTATTATAGTACCCTTTTGGACGTAGATCACGACTTTCCGAACTTCGTTGCGTTCCCAGACGAAAAGAGTTACTTGCACGATCGATAAAGTGTTTTCCATAAAATTTGTTACAAATTGTATGAGGAACAGCTTTCCTATTAAAACGTTCCATAATTTCTGACAGGAACATGGTGAAAAAGTGCAAAAATCGTATTGTAACCCTTTCGTTGGAGCTTATTATGCGCAATATTGTGATAAAAGCAATCGAATATCGATCAGATTGAAGGAACATAAAATGTAGCGATTTAAATTTACCATAACTTTTGAAACTAGCGTCTTTGCCTGAAACTCAACAACTACTTAGATAATGAGGAAATACAAATTCACCCCCTAAATTCAAGATGGGAGCCAACGCCTGAAATAACTGGGCTACTAAGAGCGATTCTATTTTGTAGCGTTTAATGAAACGTCCAGAAAATTTAGGCACTGTTTGATTGATGAAATTTTTAACGATCTCGAATGGTAAAAACTTGCATGCTAAATACTTTTAATGAAACGGCTAATTTCATCAGAAATTTTCGATATAAATAAATTTAACTGAACTATAATAATAGGGTTGCCTAAAATGTTAAATCACTGCAGTATTTATTTTGTGAATAATTTTTTTCTGTCATCACAGTATTAAAGCTTTCAATGGAACTGGCAGTTTTCGTTAAAACTTCATGCATTCAAACGCATCGTTAGTGAAACACAAAATAGATAAATGATTAGACCTTTCAGAGATCGAATCGGCCATATATTTTATGGCTGTAAACAATTCCATCCATTGCAGTGACTTTGATGAAAGAGACAGTTTACTATGTTTTTGCTACTTCGGTTTATCCATACATTTCCGTATGAGTGATATCCAAACTTGCTGCCTCCAGCTTTATCTGTAGATAAATATATTGTTTGTTTTGTTTTTAGTAATTACTAGGTCATTAGTGAAATAACAAGTAAATATAAATTTTCACTGTACGAGAGATGGTTTATTGCTTTATTTTTTGCAAATTTGAGCTCCCCGTTGTTTTGTTTGCCCCGCTCCGTTTGTGTACATTACTGATCGCTCCATTTCACGGGAGTTCGTTATTAATGTCATGGAATCATTCATCTTGTTACTTGAAGCAAAACGCACCTTTGATACAGATAAACAAAAAAAAATCTAATTTTATGGAAACTACTACTTACCTATCTACCATGTTTCATTGACCATGCCCCATTATATTAGAATTTCACCCTTATTAGAGTGGTAAAATAATTATTACTATTGGGACTAGAAATGACAAAAATCCATACTTAATACTTTCCAGTTTTTCAGATTTAATCTCAGACGTGATTTTTTTCCCTTAACCTTTCCCTTAACCTTTAACCTCCCTTAATTACGTTTCCATTTTCTCAAACGAAATACCTACAGGAATGGAAAAAACATGTGTGAGAAAATGAAAGGTGTGGTTTCTTGTCTCATTCGGCTCATTTTATAAAAAAAAGTTCCTATTAACGTGGGTCCGCAAAGCAACCGTTTTCAAGATACCTACAGGCTGTAAAACGAATTTATTTTTCAGGTTTTTGTCTATATTGTGTTAGGTTGTTTGCTCCTAATTCCGACGACACTGGAAAAATTGGTTTTTTTCAGGCACATTTTCAACCGCTAATTTTTCTACAAAAAAAGCATTCCTTGGCCAAAAGCTCTAAGGTGAACTCTTTTCAAGAAAATAGCTATTTATGATATTAGTGTTAAAAGTGAAGTTTTATTTGGTGAGTGAAAAGGTTTGTGAAATGAGCGAAGCGTAGCGGAGCGAATTGAACAAATTTCACGAATAAATAAAATCACTTTTAAGACGAATATCATACAATGGTTTTTATGAAACTGCTCTATTATGATAATAAAATTGATGAATTTAGAATGACACTCAACTTCAAATTGCATTTTAAAATATTACAGATAAGTACAAGTGTACTATGCATAGCAACCGTTGTCGACGCTAACAAATGCGTTCATACAAATAAAAGAGACGTCGAAATAATTATTATTAATTGCAATTTCTGAACAATTATTATTATTCTGAATACTTGACTACGTACTTATTTTTTATTAATATGTTTGCCAGTAATAAAAAGAATATGAAAAAATTTTACTATCTATAATTTTGTCTGATTTCATCATGAGAAAATGTAGTTCAATGAGAGAATGTAAGTACAGAAAAAGTATATATAGAATTACTTTTAACACGCTTCCTTGTAAACAATCACTTTAAACACTGTCAGCTGTCGCTAAAAGTGTGACTTTTAATGGCAGTTGCACAAAATAATGGAAAAATTAAAAATAAAAAATGAAAATATTTTACAAAACTAAGCAAATAACATGAAAAGCAACCAAAATTATAAGAATAATTTTTGAAAGTGGCCTCCTCCTACGTTGATTCAGGCTTCCGATCTACGTTTTATTTTTTGCAACTTTGCATTTTATACTTTTCATTTTCCAAAATTACAAAACAGAAAATTTGCTTTTCACTATCAGTTTAGTTAACTTTTGGTATCTACTGCTTTTGCAATAAAAAATTGTAAATACTTTACACAGTTACGATAATAAAGTTCAAGACAATAGAATTTACATTGCAAAAAGGACCAGGGAGTTATCGAAAAATGCAAATTGAAAAGTGCAAAGTTGCAAAGTTTTTATTGTGTCTTTTTATGCAGAAAATATTGGTGGTTGAAATATGCTTCCAAAATGTCGATTTTACTAATGTCATAAATAATAGTTCTAAATATTTCTGTATCTCAAACAGTTCCCGAGATATCTACACTCTGTATCTCAAAAACGTGTGTCTTAAAAACCATGCATTCCGGATACACGTTAATGGCACATTTTCTGTTTATTTTTGGTCAAAGAATCTGTCATTAAGTTCTCTGAAATATTAAAGATACAGAGTAATAAGATAAAGTATAGTTTTAATAATAATAATTGTGAATCGTCGCAATTGACGAATTGTAGAGAATTAAAATACGAAAAGAGAGAGCTGAAGCAACCCGATCGGTTCGTTAATAAGAGAGAAACCAACTCACCAAAATAAAACGAAAAAAACAACGTTTTTTCAAAAATCCTAACGTCCTCCATTTATTTAGGTGTAATGCAGACTCTTTGAAAGATACTCACAATTGATAGGTACTTCCTGTGTGCAAAACCAAGACGCTGTCAGATAGGAAATTGCTTTTCGCGTAATTGTAATCAGAAGTTCTTCATACCATATTTTGCAGCGAGGCTAGATGCTCTGGAGGTTGTCCAATTCGAATTTATCAATCGGATTTGGAAAGTAGAAGTGTTCAGCTATAAAATGTCAGTTATCCATTTAAATGATGAAAAATTGCGCGCAAACATGGGCGAAAACGGCAGAGCGCTAGAGAGTTCGGGTAGAACAGCAGTTGAGCGGAAGGATAATATAAGCGCTGTTGTATTTATCTGATGTTCTACCCCCATTCCTAGGCGTTCGGCCTTTTTCGCTCATGTTAACGCGCAATTTTTTCCTATTTTTCAGCATTTTAATGGAAAACAAAGATTTTCGTTTTATAGCTGAACACTTCTATTTTTCAAATCCGTTTGATAAATTCCTATCCGACGACCTCCAGAGCATCCAGCCTCGCTGAAAAATATGGTATGAAGACCTTTTGATAATTATTGCAATTACACGAAAACTAATTATCCGACGGCGTTTGGGTTTTGCACAGGAAGTATCTATCAATTTCGACTTTTTTGTGAAAAGCCTGCACTACACCTCATAGAATGACGACGTTACGGATTTAAAAAAAATGTTTTTTTTTCTGTTTTCTCTCTTTAATGAACCGATCGAGTTGCTTTAGCTCCCATTTTCTCCGTATTTTAATTTTCACAATCGTCCATTGGAACCATCTAGATTTCCCCATCAGTTTTTCTTTCACAAGCAAAAAACAAAAAAAAAACGATTTGCTTGGTCTGAAAGTTTAGGAGCTATAATAGGAGGAATTTAATTATAAAAAAAAATTATCAGTGGCATTCCAATTGTATTTTTTCCATCAGTGAATTTTTTTCTCTCCAATGCACCGCGGGAAAGGAACATCTCATTTTATTACATGCAGCTCATTTTTAAATCTTCAAAAGTTACAAAAATAAATTGGGTTAAGCTATCCCCCAACCTGTTAAGACTATTTTTATCCGAAGTTGTTCCTGAGAATTAATCAAGAAATCGCCCCTTAAAATGTATCTACTAACTTAATTAACACGCTCAACAGATTCTTTCTTCATGGATTCATCAATCTATATTTTATTGCATCCTAATAAAGTTGTTCTCTTTATACTACACGTACACTCGAGGGATATACATACATAAGAGAAGTCACTTTACCTTGCCTCTGGCATAATATGTTCAACCTAGCACAAACCAGGTGAGATTGGTAAGGTAAGGCAAGGTCGAAGCGTAAGTTACTAGACCTTAAATTTACTTAGCTCTCAATTTAATTAAACTCCATGAATTTCGACGTTAAATGGCCGGAGGCGTTCCTTCCGCTCCGTCGTTCCTTATTTTAGACTCATCTGTTTCTTTTCCCGGTGCTCTGGGTTGTTGAAACGTGCGATTATGTGGCTGAAATTTTAAAATCTTCGTTTATTTGATGATTATTTTCGGGTCAGTCTTGACACATATAAATTTTCATTATTTATAATATTTTATACAAAAATCATATTTTTGAAATATCTTTTTATGAAATAAAAATTTTGTACTTTTATACACGGTGGTAGTCTCTTTCAATTGATTCACCATTGGGATCTCCTGAACCTTAGGAGATACGGCGTCGGTTAAATTAGAAAAAAGTTTTACAATTTTATGCTCAATAAGAATTTGAAGCAAAATTTAAGATAATTTCAGTCGTTGCTGAAATATGCTGAAAAAACTGAAAAGTCGAGAATTCTTCTTTTAGTCATAACTTTTTAATTATAAAAAATTAATTAATCATTTTTTGTATGGTGTACCTACATACCTAAGCCATCAAAAGCTATCTATTTGATATTACAAAAAATTTCAAAGCCGACTAGATCCTGGAGTGGAGTTTTTTATATTCAACTTTCAGTCAGTTTAGATTGGAAGACAGTTGTTGGCATTGACAATCACAGAGTAAGATTAAGAGAGAAGTGATTGTGGCAGTATAAGTGGACATTGATCGAATGTCTGTAGAAGAAAGAGTTGAGAACATCAAATTTACCCTTCCATTACATAAATATTTGTTTTTACTTTACATTTACATACGCATGATATATCATATAATATTGAGAAGCAATTTCTTACTCAGACATTAACATAGGAGCCTGTTTCTATTTTACTTGCTTGTTTTACTTTGGAAAACACACTAAAGAGAAAAAAAATTGTGGGTGTGCTCTCCAAAATTTAAAGTTTACATTTTCTCGTTTGAAGTTACTATAAGCAGGATGCGCAATATCCTTTCTTGTTAACATTTGCATAATAAACGATCTGAAATAAGGCTCTAAAAATAATAAGTAATGGAATAATTATTACAACCTTTGATCTCAGACATCAATGTCTTGGGAACTGTCTTTTGTAAAATACTAATTAAAAGAGGAGAAACGTGACTGGGGTGTGGTAACTTTCTAATTTGTTTCCTTGTTTTCCATTACCTAACTTCGTCCTCAAAATATCACCACACAAATAATAAATAATTGGAAGTAAGTATCGAAGTATCAGAATGGTTTGGATAAATTGCTTCAGAAATGTGTTTAATTTTTTTTTACTACGACTCTTGAATAAAACGTTCATTATCCTCCTGATTTCAGTTCAATAATGGGGTACATTCCTCGTTCCGTAAGATAATACATACACATTGAGTCATAGAAATCAATAAAAACTCAGCCTATGAAATAAGAAATGAAAAAACACGAGTAAGAGTCAATCCCAAATGAGCGTATAGAGGAAATAACGACATCGAACGCGTTCATAACACTGCCACAACACGTTTTAAGATGATAATGAAACGAACACCTTCGACCAGCAAAAGCAGTAGCACGACCTCGCTTCATTGCGGTCTTCTTTTAATTTGGATTTAGGTACACTGCCCTGTCTGTCTATTGTATCAACTGCGCACGCATCAGCCTCGTAGCGTGGCGATCGGCGAACTGAGCTACTGGAGCAACAACGGGATGCATGATAATTTTCGCATAAAATCGTAGAGTATATCATTCTCCGCTCGCCGAAAAACCACTTTTTAAAACATGTCTGTCCGGAAAAGGTTATATATCCTAAAATACCTATTAACAAGGTAGGAATTTTTAGTAGGAAAACTTGAAAAATCTCTAGAAAATTTTCAGGATAAAAATAATTTAGATGCAATGAATTTCAACGTAGACGCAAATAATCAAAAAATTGGTTGCGGTAAAATGGGTAGGAAGTATTTCCTTATTGCTTTAGTAGATTTAATACCTAATTACCGTTGGAAGTTATGTAATACTTACATCTTAAACGCTTACTCAGCAATTTCATTTTATATTATAATTCCGTTAATAAAGCAGTGCTGAAGAAAACCCTTTATTTCAAATTAAAAAATCCCCAAAGAAGCTTTTAATTAAAAAATGTAATATTTTTATTTTGTAGTATTTTCCGGAAAATTTAAAAGACTTGCAGTAGCCGATTTAATATTCAGCGCCTGTAATCTCTCTCACTCGCTATTCACTTCCCTGTCGTTTTGTCTTTCTCTACCCCTTTCTAATTAGATGGGTAAGGTAATAACTGTAATAAATGTTTCAGAGCTATCACTTCCTTCTGTGCCCTAAACTGGAAAACTATTACGTCGTCCGTGCAACTCATCTTGCTAAAAATTTAATAATTTTCACACCGTCTCGCTGCTATGGTAAATATATCTTCAAAGAAAGTCTTATAATAAAACAAATGATGGATTATAAGTTTTTTGTTAGAGCTTAATTAAAATCTGGATGTTTCTGGAATTGCACGTAAAAAACACATTTTCTTCGTTTAATTTCATTTTTCTAATCTTTTTGTGATGATAAGATATAAGCTTCCACAAGAGGTAAAGGACTTTAACTTAAGGGATAAAACTGATTTTACTGATTTTTTTTTATTAAATTGAACTAAAATACATATTATTGTATGCACTTAGGTTGTGTAAAGGTTTAAAGGTACTTAGGCTAAAGGCTGTTGAAGTCAGAATTCTGACATCACAACAACCGCGGTAACTTATAGCAACGATTGTTGAACATTCAGACTGTGCACTGTGCGGTGCTAAACTGCAAGACTGTACTTTTAAGGCACGTGTAGACAACAAAAATGTTTATATTTACTCCGAACTTGCACTTTTGACAAAAAGGCATGTGCCGACGGCGGCCATTTTTTTACCAGGGAAAATTCTTCTTAAAAATATGTTGTTAATGTATTTTTGGCAGATTGCCGCTGGCCTAATTTTCTTTCCGAAAAGCTCTATAAAAGTTATACGTCTATGCTTCTCCTTAATAACTGGGCCAACATCTCGCCGCGTCAGACCCTTACCTAAAAAATTCCAGATAGGTTTATGGTGTAAAAAACAAATATGGCCCTGAACGTGGGCCTTTAAATTTCTTGGATCCGGCCCATTTTCAATAAGTCGTATTTGGGGGTGTCAATAAGGTACCCCACTGCCCACTGTGAAATTTCAACCCGATCTGTGAAACTTTCAGACACTCAGAGTGTTTCCTAGGCTATTCCCGAAAATTCCCGAAAAAATAACACTTCCTGGGAACGGATTCCGGCCGCTCATTTTCAATAAACTTTGTGCCACGGCTCTAAGAAACACTCTAGGGCCTTCACTTTCAATCGTGGGACGTTTAAATAAAGCTCGATTGAAACGGCCCACGAAGCCAGTTGAAAATGAGCGGGATCCGTTACCGGGAAGTGTTATTTGTTCGAAAATTTCGGGATTTTCCGGGAATATAGTCTAGGATACTCTCAAAGTGACTGAAAAGTTGCACCGATCGGTTTCAAATTTCGCTTTTTTCGAAAAATTTCGGACCCAAATACTATCTATTGACAATGGGCCGGATCCGAGAATTTTTATACCCCCTTCCAGGGCCGTATTTCTGTAGACGTAGGTACAAACTTTGTAGGAATAAAAAAAATAGAACAAAATATATGAACAACGTATTTTCCAGAAGAATTTTCCGTCTTAAAAAATGGCGGCCGCTCGATCTTGAGGCTTGAAGTGTCAGCGATCGGTTCGTCACTTAGTCATAGTACCTCTAGTAGACCTCTGGTAGACGGTCACGACTGGCATGACGTCACAGATGATATTACGCAGGGCTTTATCTCGAAAAAGAAAGCAGATATCGAAGTGCCGTTTTTACCATTCTCGTCAAGAAGATCGGGAGAATTGATTAAAGTAAAAATATCAATGTCTTTAACGAAATACAACAAGGCAAATGCTACTGAACATATCCAAATGCAGAAAAAGGCAACGATAACATATTGAGGGGCTTGCAAAATTGAAGCATGAAACAATGATGGAAAATTCAATCAATAAAATAAATGAAAAACAAACATTTTTAGAAATCTGTACCTACGAAAATCATTTAATTCATGGCTTATTATTATCAAATCAGCTGGAATTAACACACTCCACAAAAATATAATCGAAATCATTGTCAGTTTTCGAAAAAATGTAAATTTAAGTTTTCAAAAGTTAAAATTTAGTACAATCGCCGAGATGACATGAAAATCTGCACAGTTAAAATGAAGTAGGTAACGAGCACATTTTTTATTTTTTATACTCTAACCAAAACGACCCCATAAAGAGATTGGTTTAAAATTGATTGATCACGGGAGCTAGAAATGAGTAGATAGTAAAAAAATCCGCCGTATCGTTTAATTTTTTAACCTTCCAGCATGGAATTTTTCATCCAATATAATTTCCCGTCTAGTTTTCATTTAACAAAAAAATAAAATCACCGGTAATTTAATTTTTTTTTATAACGAGCTAGAAAGTTAAAAGCGTAATCGTATCATTCTAAATCCGTCTAGATAACAAAAAATGTCACCTTGTGCCGGAGACAGGTCGGCATGCGTTTAAATATACATATTTTTTTAATTAGGTAGCTTTCCACTTAGCAAAGCATTAATTAATTTACAAGGGTACTTTAACCAATGTAGAAGATATATAGTAGATGGTTTTAGTGAAAATTAGTCAATTCTTTGAAATATTCGCAAAATACTTAAATATACATGTGCTAAATAAATTATGCATTCTCTACAAATTCATTTTGGCATGAGATGGAGATATTTTATCGGTGTAGTCCTGAATATTTCAATCTAAAACACTCTGAAGCCTTTAATTAAAAAGCTTCAACACTAATGAAAAGCTTCAATTTAACAACAAATAAAAATTTTACCAAAAAAAAATCATAATAAAACTGTTGTTTTCCTTTTTATTTTTTCTAAACCAATATGTTCCGCCGTACAGCAATCACCATCACAAAATTGGCCTCTTAATTTTATTTTTTGTGTTCTTCAGCTATTGAATTGGTAATGTCTCCAGCATCTATTAAATTTGATAATGCAGATATTGCCAACGTGTAAATCTGCAGCAACTTCACTCCAATTTTCCTCGATGTTTTGCTTTGCATTTGGATTTTTCGATGTTTCGGTTTTATATGATAACGCCCAAGTTTAAAAACAGTAGGCAGCTTTGATTAGAATTTATTATTAAAACTAAAATTTAGCCAATTTACATCAGCCTAGTCGAGCATCAGCATCTTCAGTGTTGGCTGGTTGTACAAAGAAACATATTACACTTTATACACATGCAGCGATAATTTCTAAAATAATTCTAAAACAATTTTTGTAAAAGTATGATTTGGAAATTTTATAATTTAACGATTTTAGAAATTCAGAATTAGATGATAATGTGATTAATGATAACTTAAAGTACCTACTTAAGTAGGTAGGTACTACCGTGATTAGTCTCTTCTCTAGAGCGAAATACCTGAACATGTTTTCGAGTGTCCACCTAAGGGACTACTTTAAACCTCTTGCATTTACGTCGAGTATACACATTGTTGTTACCGCAACTAAAGAGCAATTACTTCCAATCTGCTGTAAATTGTTCTCTCCGTAATTTCGATTGAAACCTCCTTCTCTAAATTTCCCGTCCTCAGAACTCCGCGAGAAAATTAGTTGTCTAGAAACTAGTTGAAATGGATGGACCCAATGTTGCACTAAAGCAACATGGATTGTTTTCATTAAGAAACCAGAAACAAAAGCCTCCCATTCCCTTAAATAAATAATTAATAGAACTCATTCTACATACAGGGTGTCTCGTGGGAACCCCCAAAATTTTGACCGTGTGTTTAGGGGAGCAAAAAAAAACTAATAAAAATTAGTATGGTCAACCGTTATTGAGATATTGTAATAAGTGAATTTATGATGGTGCATTATTAGAGAAAAACTTATATTTTGTAAATGAAACGCCATTTTTATTTTAGAAAATAAAAATGACCATAAGAAAGTAACTACTCATTCGAATGACCAGCTACGCAGCACAAATCAGAAAGATCATCAACATAATGCGCTTTTCACTGACCTACTACCTAAATCAATCCACCAACAAGCTGACGTGTACATTGTTTGAATACTTAACTGGGTAGCTAATTTATTTTGTGCTAGAAAATTAAAGACTTTATCAAATATGACTCACTCTCACAGTGCTTGCTGTCACTGTCAGCTCGGCAGCTCAGCTCGCCGCGCTACAAAGCTACAAAGCGAAGTTTATAAAATAGACTGACAGGGCAGTGTGCCTAAACGTAAGGTAAAACAAGACAGCTGTAGAGTGCGATCGTTTTTTTGAACCAAATTTTTTTTAACCAAAAACCCTGACCAAATTAGAGAAGGGGTGAACGAGACACTCTTTTTATAGGAAGTGGTCTAATAATAATAATTTATTTATAGGAAGAAAAGAGCCTTTGTTTCCAGTTTCTCGCTAAAAGCAACTGTTTATGTAACATGTAGAAAAATTTACTCTCTAGATTTCAACAACTTCTGAGTTAGCTAAAGTGCTACCTAAACCAAGTACCTACCTGTCAATGTAACGTTATCAAAATAACCACCCTGTGCTACAAAGTGATTTCGCCTGGCAATTTCGTGAAGGAATTGTATAAGAATATTTCTAAAGTCATAAATCACTCCGAAATAACCACGTTGGTAAATAGATGTGGGTATGACGACAGAGAAGGCCGACTACGTGCTGCCATCTATCCGTTGCTATCTGACAGAACGAATGCAACTCCGGGGCAACTCCGGGCGATTCCAGGCCAACTCCGGACGATTACGGGGTCGGAGAAGGAAAGCCTCCAGCCTTGGATTAATCGAGATCTCTGGAGAGCGTAATATCGTTAGCGGATTGTTCTCAAGTTGCGATTACAATTATTACGATTATCTGACTGCATAACCAGTACAGGATTTCAAACAGTGGGCATGTTTGATCTAAATTATTTACATAACGAGTTAGTTCAAGTAGATGAATACGTGGAGATAGAAAGCAGGAATTATGTGAGTTATGAAGGAAACTTGATTGAAACTGTATGTATTGTATGTATACAAACAATGTGTATGTATATTGCTTGAATGCAATGCAGAAGGGTTGTTTATCTGACAACTTTTTCAAGAAATATAGAAAAGATTTCATCGAGGAGCGGGTCTATTGAAATTCATATAAACATCCAAATAATTTAAACTGTCAGAAGAAATTAAGGAATGAAACTGCGGAGGATTTGGTATCCAGCGTTACGTCAGACCTGAAACTCCTGACCAAGAATCTCTGACATCCTCGGAAAGATCGGCCGTTGTTACTTGTTATAGTAGAGATAGCTAGTGGAGGGGATATGACGTCATCGGACCATCAACCTATAAAAAGACCGCTCTTCCAGTAGTCTAATCAGTTATCTATAATATTATCGATACCTACTGAAGTTTCTGTTTAATTTAAATGGAACCAAAATTCTTAAAATATAAATGCAAATTTGTACTTGAAATTTTATTGTTAATAGAAAAAAATAGAAAAGAGGCTTTACGCATCGATTCATAAAACTAAATTACAGAAATTTCAATAGAGAAATCAAGAAAGTTTACCATAAGCACTGTAGATTTATTAATGCCGGAACACGAGTGTATTGACGATTTCAAGCACAAAGGGGCCTGAAATGTCAGTTACCAAGCCGTTAGTACGAAAGCGCCCTCCTTACATATTTCACCGTCTCTAATAATACCTAATGACGTTTTCTTCATTAATCAGTCCCAGAGTGGAGCATATTTCCCGACCTATCAGAACCAGAAACCAGGGCGGTGAGCTTTTCCACCTTCGCAGCAGATCGAAGCCTAGGCATTAATCAGCGATATCGGCTCGGTAGTGCTCGAATGCGAATGCATACGCACAAAAAAGTGATTTATAGCTCAATATCTCGCTCGGTATTGTTGATTAAAATTTAATTTTATGCATGAATTACATCATAACCGCGTCATTGTAAATCTGCCTTGCTTAATTGGAAAACTGAGCTCTTCATCTGCTGCATTACCGAGTACGTGATTTACTTGCGTTTTAATTTGCGTTAAATGAAGTTTCGACTTTAACATTTCAATAACTCGGGGCCTAAGTGAAAAAGTTTTAGATTTTATTAAGGGCTTAAAGGACGACCAATAACCGTAAAATTGGGAGAGCTGCTTGGGTTGATCGTGATAGAAGACATCAGTAGCGCACGTGCGATATCTTTTTGGGTAATAATATCCAGCTATATTCAATTTCACGGAGTTTTCGTTTTAAAAAGAAGGTCAGGTGTCAAACGTTCCTAAATTTTCATATCCGCAAAATTTCTTCATGCATACAAGATCGATTACGGATATCATGATACTTTATAAAATTTAAGAGACCTGTTTTTGGCTGAATTCCAACAGTTTTAAGTTTCGTTTTCTTCTTTTCAGCGTGATTAGGGTTATTAAGGTTAATTAATATTATTGATGCGCAATCCTACCTCAAAAGACATGCGGGTAAATGCTTTTTGTTAAAAGGCTACTTTTTATTACTCAAAAGAAACTTATGCTCCGAGTTCAAAATCGTGAATGGTTACCTCTAGAAATGGCGTCTTGATTTAGGCTCGTAGAAAAAAAGTTCCACGTTTCCTTCTAAATGAGCACAAAAAAAAACTAAATAAATAGAAATGTTAGCTTTATAAGCTAAACCCCGTTTCAAGGTACTACTTACGCAATAGTAAAGTTGGTTCGCCGCTATTTCCAAGCCAAGAGAGTCCCCCATCCCAGTTCACCGCTTCCCGGTCCTGCCACTGCGTTATTAGACTGGGCCACTCGTGAACTTGACTTCAGTCAAGTGGCTTCAGTCGCCTTCGGTTTCGGCCAACGCTACTTTTTTCACGCCCTCGTGGACTAGCACCAATCTGCAAAATATGAAATACTGTACTAGTAAACAAAAACTGACTGACTTAACTATCTAGTCACTAGATTCTAGTGTGTTCAGGATGGCACCAAGCCTGATCACACCAGTTTCTTTGTATGCATCTTGTACGTTACACTAGTGTCTTTGCACCTTCTCATAGGACAATTGCAATTTTTGTACCTGATGAGCTGCCATTGCTGAGAGCTCTCTACTCAGCTTTATTTCTGTGTGTAAACAACTTTCTGTAAGTGATTACTGGTAATGCTGATGGTGTAATGTTTGTCATGTCTTATTACTTTCACACTCAACAATATTGCCTTTTAAAACAGCTTCACCGAAGGGTTTTCGTGTTTTACTTAATCACAGCACTTTGCTAGATGAGATCTCCATTCTTCACAACACTTTCCCGTGTCATAACAGCACTTTGCTTCGTGTTATCATTTGGCAGACCCACTTTTCCGGACGTCAGCACTTGGCAGACCACCTTATGGACATACACTGCACCTTGCTTGCTGGTTTGCACTTTGCAGACCATTCATATGACACACTTTATTTATTTATTTATTTTATTACAATACCCAAGGGAATAATATCCCTCATGAGGGCAAGGCATATACTTACACAGTACTACATGGTATTGTGTACACTGTGTTACACTTCACTGGTTTGCATTTTGCAAGCCATTCTTTTGACTGTATTTGACTTGTTGGCAGATGATCAATGCGAAGAGTTTCTACTGGTACCGATCCTTTGGTCATTGGATACCCCTCTTTCTTGCCACCTGGTTCCTTGTTAAATAAACATTATAAGCAACAGTATATGTAGCGGTTAGTATATTTCTTCATTTGTGGGAACCAATAGTGTCGCTTGATCATGTTCAACGTTTTCTCTGCGGAAAAATGACCCGACTTCTCCTGGTAGTAACATTAGGATTCGGCGTCGAGCTCCTTTGGGCACAAGTAGGTTCGTCGCTATCTCCAAGCCAAGTGAGTCCTGTAGTTCTTTGCTTCCAGTTCCTTCCACTTATAGACTGGGCGACTCGTGAGCTTGGTCAGAGGTGGCTTCAGTCGCCTTCAGAAATAACTTTGTTGTGTGATTTTGGTTATATCTTTGAACTCCATGGGTTTGAAAAACTAAAACAAAAATAATTGAAAACAAGAAGAAATCATATTTTATTAAGATTTGATGGAACAATTTGAAAAACAATAAGGTTTTAACCTTTTTATTTCATTTATTACATTGATTTTGGCGCAATAGTTGAGAAACACAACTCCATCTAATCGCTACAGACAAAAAGAACACACAAAAGCTTGAATAAAATTTGAACATTTCCAGATAATTTTTCAATAACAGCTGATTCATCGAAATGTAATTTTCCAATAGCGGTTATTTTAATTTCCCAATAGTATTTTTCATAAAAATACGACATAAAATACGATTTATTGTATCGATTGTAATACTTAATTACGCTTAGGATGACATTATCACCCGATACCATAATAATTAAGCACATTAATAATAAATTTACTTGCAATCGGTAATTTTCACGATACAATAAAACAGTCTAGACAACCAAAGAGGAAAAGAAAAACAGAATAAAATTGGAAAATCTTGCATAATCAGGAACGGCGAATCCGATTTCAGGGTAGGAACGTTTCCACTGGCAGACCACAATTCACAAAGCCTATCCTGTAGGGATACTACTTTATGAAATTGAGTGGGTGTGGGAGAGGGCAGAAATAAAAATTAGACGCCTTAAATTTAGAAAGTAAACGAGCTAAATATTATCTCCTCTCGGTGTAATTTCCTGGTGAATTTTCACGTCGACTGGCCTTGACAACTTCATAAGAATGTGGCACTACTCGAGAACTGTGATAATTGAGTTGAGCATCTTCCACATTTATTTGATCAATCTCAGACGAGTCGAGCATGCAGGCAGTAATAGCTAAAATAAATTATTAAATTTTAGGTTAGGTAAATTTTTGTTGATTTCAATAAATTACAGTACCAGTAAGAAAATGTCTTCTCGTGATATTCTTTGCTTTTCTGTTATTACGACACGTGTGCCCAAACTCGCTCTGTCTCCTGTTGGCTATTGGCGCTGTTGATCTGTCCTGGCAGCCCGCAATTACTTTTATAAAAAATTGTTTCGTTTCATATTACTTTTTGCTGTTCGAATAAGGTAACAACCAATATCTTCTTATTTATGATTGGCTCAAACTGGTGATTTTTCTTTTATTATCTCACCCGCTGAGCTCATACCTGTTTGACTCATACCCGTGGATGTGAGTATATTATCTTACCGATTGAGAAATTATTACACTAAAATCAGCAGAATAATGAACGTTTTATTCAACAGTCGCAGAGAATAGTATATTCTTCACCGAGCGGAAAATGATAGCTATTATTCACGACAACGAAAATTTCGACACGACCTGTTAGGCGAGTGTTTGAGTGAATAAAATCCGAATATATCATAAACACTGTAGACAGAGAAGTAATTTCCACGAAGCATGCGTTCTAAAAGACTCTTGACGTGGATAGGAATGGCGATTATAATATTGTCTTATTAGTGAAATGACACTTTGCGCTGGCATTGATTGAAGCGCATATACTGCGCGCATCTAAATTATTCATTTTCAACCTTTTTCACATAACAGGCACCGACTCGTAAATGAACGACGCGAAAATATGTACATGTAAAAATATCGCCGAGCCCGTTCCTTGCACGTCTTGCACAATAATAAAAATCCAGCTTTACGTCAAATAGATTGAAGATAAACCAAGAGCAGAGTGCAATCGATGGTGGTTTTTCGGTTGGTATTTCAATAATTAGTCGGGCGACATTAAAGCGTTATCTTAACATGTTGACGTCATACAGTGAGTTCTCAAAATACCGAGCTGCGATTGGCTCAAAGCGGAGGAAACTCGAAGTTTCCTTCATCGCATGGGAAACGTATGTCATTAGTAAACCGTAATTATAAGTATAAAAAACGTATTACTTGATGGTCGAAGAGAGAATTAATATAGATTTTCTCTTCCTATGAAACTTAGGCTTAGGTATAAAAAGGAAAGAAATTTTAAGTGAATAAAACTTGAAAAGCAGCCGACATGGAGAGTTTCAGGCAGGCATATAAGCCTTGAATTAAAATTTCAAGGTTACTGGTCTAAGAATCAAAAGCTTAACAACGCGTAAAGACAAATAAAGAATTTAATTCCTTCATTCTTTGATCTGAAGAACAACCGCATTACTTTTTAATTAAGAGCTTTTTTCGAGAGGCAGCAATTGTGTTTTTCTTCTAATTTCATTCTCTTACAATTTGTGCCTCTGGGGTTTTTATATTCGTTTTCCTTTTTTAGGCGTAGCTAGATCTGGAAAGCCTTCATATTTAGGCCTCTAGTTTGAAAGCAGGTCATCGAGTTTGAGTATATGAATAGATCTGGGTTTTTTTCTTATCATTTTTTGATAAATTCATCTCTCGGTTTTCTTGGTGTGAGAAATTCCTGAAAATAAGCCAGTGAAACAAACTTTTTTTTTCTTAATTCTTTAGGAAGTGTCAATGAAGATTGAAACTGCAAAATATTTTTTCGTTATAAAATTCTTGTATAATACAGAAATGCTCATGTAGAGTCAATTCGAAATGTGGTCAGTTCAAAAATTATTTTCTAAAACATAGCACGAAACATTTTTTATTCAATAATGGAATTTTTGTTAATTGAGTAGACAGTAGATTGAAAAAAATCTGCTGTAAAGATAAAGATTCTTGTTTTAAAATAATATATCACGCACCCCTACCATGCTATTTAATATTCTAGGGGTTGCGAGCACTGCGGTGAGGGTCGAAATGTAAATCATACCAAACTTACTTAAGAAGATGTTCTACTTGCAAATAAAATTGATATATTTCAGTGAGACTTATCTCTATTGCCAGTTAGGCGAAATGGCCAGTTAGGGTATCTTAATAAACTTGAGAAAATTGCAACTTTTTTGATATGAACAAATTTTAAAATACAGGAAGAGGTTTCTTATTGACCTTTACTTACAATTAAAGCTAGTTATAATTTTTGACTGCATTTTTTACTATTACAAGTTATCTTTTGTGATGCCTAAATAGATAAATTGATAAGAAAAAAATTATAGAATTAAATCAGGCGATCGAAATAATTTGTCACCTAAACTCTTACCTCTTCAAATTAATAACCCAATAGCAATAGGTTGGGGAAGGCATAAGAAGAATCACCGACTGACCCTCGCACGACTTGTTCCAGAGATCACCTCTCACAGATATATCTCTCCGGGCATGGATCGCGGCTTCCATCTCCTGGGACAAGAGCGCATAATACAGATGATGTAATTTTCCGAGCCGGCGAATCCTCTAGTTGTAATCGTTACAGGGAGACGTCTTCGATTGATGAACCCCAGAAGGATGCTCTAGGCAAGTGACTGCGGACGATATGTATCTATCCCAATTGACTCGCCTAGCTAATCTCGAATTTGAAGATTTGTCCAGAATCTTACACGTAAGGATTTTTAAATCATTTTACTCGGAAGACGAATTGACAACTGAACAAACCGAAGTTCAATCGGTACTCGGAACTCCGGGACCTATATTCAGTAGCGACATCTGTGTTGGTAAATAAGTAGTCCACTGATTTGATGCAAAAGAAAAGATGGGGAATTACACTTGCTAATGCGACAAGGCATGAGATTCATGGCAGGCGATCAATGGTGAACCGAAGGATTTTTTATGTCATTGATTTATTATTTTGCTCGAGAATTTCACTTGCAATAAGATATTTCGGCAAACAACCGAACGCAATGTATTAAAGAAAGAAGCCAGAAAGAAAGTAATATCCACTTTTTTTTGTACACAAAAAAATCAGTTTTTTCTTTCATTCTTCAAACACACTCGCGACCGCGCGCGCACACCCACGATTTGACGAATATGTCGTTGATCTTAATTAATTTTGCGTTATATTAGTTACAGAAGCGATAAATGCAGCGCGAACCGCGAGTAATCAACTAATCGAGATTTTTTTCTAAATGCTGGAAATTAACTCAAGTTTACATTAGTAAATCGTCGATGCACTTGTGTGCAAAGCACTTTTAACTTTGGATGCGAATAACTTTTACCGGTACATTATGAAGTTTTACTCTATATAGACTCAATTGAAGAGTAAATCCTGACGAGGTCAACGACCCCGGAACGACTGCCGTGGGATCATTAGACCGCGAGATATATGAGCGTTAAAAAAAAGAATCCAATATGGTGGAGAAGCATTTGGACAATGCTAAAACTCAGGGTTGAGGTCTCTATTGAAGGCCTTTTCGAATCAGCAACAAAATAAATGTTTGGATCGTTCCTATATGTATAAATTATTCCTAAATGTATTGGACTAATAAACCCAAATACAGTTGACAACTCTTAGAACTGTCCACTGTTAATGTGACGTTGATCTGCTGAGAGGTATCATCCTTAAGCTCGTGAGCAGTAAGTGTTAAGTGGGGAAGACGTTAAATGGCGAGAGAGCCAAAATTAGAATCGATATTGAAGGACATAGAATCCAGTTTGAAAGAATACGAATACATCGTTTAGCTTCTTCTTCTAGACCAGACGATGAGAATGAAAAAGATAACCGAAGACAAGCAACTTTGGCTCTATTGATGTTGCCGACGAAGCAGACTTCTCACTTTTCACCACTCACATTAGAAAATTCAGTCATAAGAACTAATAAGTTATTTATATAATTATAGGGTCAATTACACTAAAATAATTAACTTTTAAGAACAATTTTCCAATCCAGTCAACAATTTTTCATTCTAATTAATACAACTACAACTTTTTAATGTAATAGATAGCTAAAATAATAGAGCATCTAGTTTTGTTTATCAACACTCAAGACTGATTATTAGACGCTAACATCATTATATTTCGATTCTGAAAACCGATTCCCGAGAGCGTAATAGTCCTGAAGGCCCGGAACTATGTCTGAGTTAGAGCTGCAGAAGACACCCGCTTGCCTCTAAGCAACGAGAATTTTACCTGTTTCCGTATTTCCCCCCTTCAATTAACCTAAGCCCTGGGAGATAACTCAAGATACAGCCACGGGCTACAAGGATGCTCCCCTTCTAATTATGAACAAGAAATGTAAACAACCCGATAAGAGATCACTAGGGTGATAGGCAGGGGATTCCGTATGAAATTATTATTTGCCATCGGTGGTAATGAATTATTGGTAATTAGAAATATAAACTGTTGAGGAATTTAATTTAATATTAGTAGATGTTTATTGTAAGTGAAGATCAATAATAGATTTCTACAAATATTTAGATAGTAACAGTGGTAATTAATTATCATCAATATACCTACAATCTTTATCGTGTATCTTTAAGTATCTTTAATATTGCGAAAAATATTAAAGCGAGATTCTTTGGTCGAAAATAAACAACGAATCCCATTGGTCCGGAAGTCTTTGAGATATCGAAAAAAATATCATTTGCTTTCTTAACACTAATGTTCCCAGTGTCGTAGAAATTAGGGGAAAACAATTTCAAACAACTCCAAAATCTCCGCCACTTACATATGGAAAGAAATTTTAATAGCGCTCAAAAAGTCAATAATAGTAATGATAAGATGTGTACAAAAGTTCACTTTTATATCTCAAACGATTCCTGAGATATCGTAAAAAAACTGAAAATGAAATTCTTTTGTCACACCCCGTATCTCGAAAACGGTGGTTTTGGGAACCATGTTAAAATGAATTTTTTTCTTAAGACGCAAAGGAATCTCACGCCTTAATTTTCCGACACATGTTTTGAAACTCCCTGTATTTATAGCTCTGCATGGTGGGTCCAGATTTGAAGACTGGTAAATATGGTAAGAAAATTACCGACAACTAAACCCAAACGTAAGAAATATATGTAGAAAAAATATTTAAAAAATTACAATAGAACGAACAGAATAGATGAGAAAGTCTGCAAGAACAGAACCAATCATGGCGCAAATGGAAACAATGTAACTTGTGTAAAAACTTGCATTTGGTGCAACCAATCATTTATTAAGACTAATAACTTTGGGGATTGATAGAAAAATTTATCTTCAGAGCTTTTGAAGAGCTTTTGGGCATGAAATGCTGGGACTACCACAGTGAAAGAACTTTAAAAAAATAAAGGGAAGTACTGGAGGTAAAAAATCAGGATAAGGGATCTCGGAATGTGAGGCAATAAGCTGAAAATTGGTATAAGCCTTTGTTTAATCATTCTAAAGGCTGGCAGACAAATGTCATAATCTTTTGTCCGCGTCGCCAAATATTCAAGGTCAAAGGCCACGAAAATCATTTTTTCGAAAATTTCTTGTTTGCGGAATACGTCAAGCTTATAGCTTTTTTTCTATCCTCAACCATTCTTGAGATGCAGCGCGGAGACTAGCAAGCGAGCAAAAGAAGACAGGTTGTTTGGTAACTGGAGAGTCAAAATCAAACGTCATATAGCGGGTGTATCAAAAGCCTGGAAACGGTCCAATAAATTATCTTTCAGTTTTGAGTTAAAAAAAATGCAAAAACGGGTCAATTTTGTAATTTAATTTACTTTCTATTGATGTAAAAAAAAATTATACAGGTTGTTCCTTGGCTCAGTAAGTAATGACAACATTGCTTATTTTTTTTAAAGTACACCCTGTATATTATTATATATTCATATTTTCCGAGAAAATCCAAATAATAATTGTTTTTACAGTTGTGGCTTAAATTAATTAGTTTTTGAGTTATAAACAAATGAAAATTGCAATATTTCATTTTGAAAGCAGTGTGCATCGGAAACGAGTCAAGATATCGCAAAACGGCTTACATGTCCCTATCTTCACTTTTCAAGTGTCATCTTACACTGTACTTGAAATTTTTATACAGAGTGCTAAAAATTATTAGATTTTTCATCAGCCTGTAAAAAATTTTCGGCTACATCATAGGATTGTACATAAAAAGTTTAAATGGAGACATGTAAGCCGTTTTCCGATATTCTGAGTCGTGTATGATGTACACTGCTTTCAAGATGAAAAATTACGATTTTCATTTGCTTATAACTAAAACATTAATTAATTTAAACCGTAACAGTAAAACGCATTATTATTGGACTTTCTCGGGAAATATGAAAATACAATAATATACAGGGTGAACTAATTAAAAAAAGTAGGCAATGTTGTCATAAATGAGTCAATAAGGAACACCTGTAAAAAAAAATTTACATCAATAGAAAGTAAATTAAATTACAAAATTGAGCTGTTTTTTGCATTTTTTTTTGTAACTCAAAACTGAAAGATTTATTGAACCGTTCCCAGACTTTTGATACATCTGGTAAATAATTTTAAGCATAATATGGCAAACTTTTTGCAATATATTGCCTCGCTTAGAAAATATTTAAAAAAGCGTAAAACCAAGGTAGCTATGAAAATTTTTCTTTTCTTTCCCGTTGAACATGAACACTAAAAGTATATCTAGAGACCTATCTCATTATCCTGATTTCCATTTTAATGCGGTAGGTACAGTTTTCAAAGCACTTCATTTTGTATGAGCTTGAAATTAATTTGCACCACTTTTGATGAAACTCATAACTCATTACGATCAAAATTAAATTCCGGCCAAAGAAAACAACAAACAAGAAGTATAATCACGATCCTTTCATGTAACATCGACAAAAGCAACTTGTTGTAAGGAAGCATTTCGGGCATTTCGCCGGTAACGGGGCCTTATCCGTTAGACATATGGATAGATCCTGCAATGCTGGAAGTTAGAATTGGAATAGAAAGGCACATTACCATAACTTCCCATGTGGAAAACACCCACCAATACCGCACGTCAGATCCGATTCTCGTCTCGAGGCGCCGACACCGGAACCCCTTATACAGAGCGCCGCTAACACCAAATCAGATTTCCGGTAATCGACGTGACGAAGAATAGAGGCGATGCCGGTAGTCTTTTAGGGTAGAGCTGACAAGTAAGGGGTGGTTTCATGGCAAGGTGAAATGCTTTATTTTATGAAGATTTTGATTTTTTAAGACGCTTGGTAGTCGATAAACCTTCAAGGATTGACGGAATATACGGAAATATAACTTCATGAACTTTTTATAATTTATTAGGTAAATACGCTTTGTTTCTGTTCTCCCGTGTAACACTTTTTGATTTTATATACCGATATAAAAAGCATTTTCATTGTAAATTAAAAGTTCCACTTTAAAAGGGTCCAGTAAGTAGTAATAATGAAAAAGCACTCAAGAGTAAGAGGATTTAAACTGGTAGGTATCTTATACGTTTATAGCTCGCATAAAATTAGAAGAGGGGTAGTCTTTAAAAATAAAGTACCTACTCGCTGTAGTCACAGAGCAAGTCATCTAAAGTCTCTAAATACGAACATCATTATCTACTTCTCTAATGTGACTTATCATTGATTCACCTACTTAAAAAAGGGTTCATTAGTAAATAATTATTAGGTACTTTTTCCGTAGATATGATGTACTGAAGCTGTTTTATTAATAATTACTAAAAATTGATTATTATTTAATTATCAATTATTAACTATTAATTAATTAATTAAAATGGTAAGCTGTCTATCTTCCTCATTGCAAAGTCTGCACAGTGGCGCTCTTCTCTGTAAACGCCTATCTTCTGTAGATGACGTGTTCTCAGGTATAGCATCCTGTCTGTGATGTCTGTCCGGTGAGAGTCTAGTTGTAATAGTATGGTAGAAAGAAGTAAAGGGTTGTGCATCTCAAGCGACTAGGTCTATAAATAGTTCCTTGTTAGCCGTTTCCTTGATGGGACTTCTTCATGGGACTACTCAAACCTTCCATACCTTTTATTAAGTAAGAAGGTATTTCCATGAGAAGAATCACATTTCTTACTCTTGTGGTGCCTCTGACCTTAAAATGTTTAACTTGAGGCCACTGTATATACCACGTATACGTCTATGCAGTGATAGGAATCCTCGTCGTCTGTTCCATATTTGGGACAAACAGCCCCCCCCCCTCAACCCATAAGTTGTAAATGCCTGTTCAGACTGTTGTGGCCGGCGCCGGTGAGCACCCTGACTACTAGTCTAAACTCCTTCTGGTTAAGTTTGATCTTGTAAGTCAGTTTGTTTCGGTCGAACTGGGCCAGGAATAGTCTGGCCTGTCTGCAATCTGGTGGTGTCTGTTGTCTCCAGAAACTTCTCTACACCTTTTGTGTCCATTCCTGTGTTGGGATATTATGTGTGAGCATATGTGCGCAAGACGGTTAGCGATGCATAGTGTCTTTTAACATCCAAATGCATCAGATAGTAGAGTAGATTGAAGAAGAAGAAAGCCGACTCGAGTCTAATCGAAATCGAGACAAAGAACGGTCGTGGAAAAATATCGTCACTTATCAAATAATAAAATAAAATAAAAATTATGAAGGTCATCAAGTATTTCATTATAAAATCAAAGATATAACATCTTCAATGGTCTCATTTAGAAGGCCTTTGGTCAGACCAAGTACAGGCGCGGGTCCATAAAAGTTTTCCCTGGTATCGAGATTCGCATAAATAGTGGGCCAGATATACCAGGTCAAATCGGCCTGGTATTCCAGCATGTGGGGAAGCCACACGATCTTATCTATTTGGGTTTCTGTTACTTTCCTCATTCTCGCTTCCTTCAGGATTGCGTAGACCTCCGCTTGGAAGACACTTATATTGGTCGACCAGAGGGGAAAGGATCTTCCCAGTTCCTGTCCTGCCAATCAAAGTACGCCTCCAAAGTAATCAGTCTTAATCCTGAAGCCGTGTATTAAGCAAACTAGTCCTCCTGGTTCGAAGGTTACCTCTCCCTTTTCCTACTATTTCATTTCAGGAATTTCAGGAAAGTGTCCTGTGAGAAGACTCATCACTGTCCTGCGCATATGTGTTCTGTTTATGGGCAGCCAAGGTTTTTATCCAACCCAAGGTTTGAACTTTCATCTTTACAAAGATGTCTTAAAAAAAAATACAAAAACAGGATCTGTTACTCAGTGTAAACGAAGCATTAGACTATTAGATAAAGTACATAAAATTAATACTAACGGTCATGGTATTCGCTTTATTAAAAAGGTAACTTTTTTCCATGAGTACCTAAATATAATCTCGGACTTATGGGTGCCACAACTGGCTCGAATGAAGCGCAATCTCCAATTATTGTCGACCACTTTTTCGAGCACCTTGGGCTCATAAAGTAAACCAAACCGTGACTTTTAGTAAATGCAGCGCCGTCTCGATAAAAACTTCTGGATTTTCTGTGGGTACTATTATTCTGTCAATTTTGCTTGTTGACATAAAAATGAGTCTCATCGCTAAGCAAAAATTTTTGGTGATAATGAGGATCTACAATTTAGTTTTCGGCCAATTCACCGAACGTACAACGTACATGATTGGCTTCAGTTCTTGGACACGTCGAATCTTGTAAGCTCGTAAACCAAGATCTTCAGCATTCAGCAAAATATTCAAGAATTAGGTAACTTCAATCGACTGATTCGGGTCATCATAAAAGACTACTCTCTTCAACAGCAACAACAACATTATAATTATGAGACTTAGCGTCGTGCAACAATGATCCTTGGTTTTCCAAAGAATAGGTGCACGTTAAGTCTCGCGAACTGAACCATGATTTTCGAAATAAATTTCCACAATTTGCAATAGTTGGCCTGACTTAAATACATACTGAGCATAAATCCGCCATATTAAATTGACAATAAATTGAAATGACACACATTTTCAGTAGCCTGGCAGCTATTACATTTTAGTGAAAGGTCTTGGGTCTCTTCTTCAACCCTTATCTAATAAAGGACCAGAGAATAATGTTGTGATGATTGGATTGGATTATAAAAGGTTAAGTAATGAAAAGCAAATATATCATACGTCTGCAGCACCTTGGTTAAATGTTTTCTTTTCAACTGCCTCACATACTCATGCACTCAGAGTAATTCCAATTTTATGAGTCACAATTCTAAGAATCGCTATTTTATACAAATATGCTTTTGTGGGTTTGCTGTAAAGGCACCTCTACAGTTAATACGTAGATTGTAAGAGAAATCAAACGAGATCTTTCCATTTGATTGATATTTAATTAATTGGTATTAAAAGGAACAAACCGTCCTCTAAATGAAAAAATATCTGAGTTAAACTCTTTCTCTTATTTTTTTTTTTTTTTTTTTGTTATTCATAGTTATTAATATTGATGAATAATTCAGAAGCACCTAGGACGGAGATAAATCAATTGACTCATTAAAATTCATGTAGGTAATATTGGTATTAAGGTCTCTTCAATATAGCATTAGGGCTTAAAATATTTTCCCCCGCTAAGGGTAGGTATTTACTCTATATTAGAGAGTTATGCCCGTATTCACAAACGATAATTTCCCAAATAATTACGTAATTATTTAAATGAGTGAGATGGAGATATGCAGTTTTTTTTGCAATAGAATGAGATGGGGATAATTGATTACGTAATTATTTAGGAAATTATCGTTTGTGAATACGGGCATTAGTCTAAACAAACATAATCGGCGAAAAGCGAGACCCGTCTTTCTCTCCAGCCGGTTATGTCCTCGTCTCCTATTAATTTATAAAATACGTTCGCTCTGCATCTCACTTCCTCGACGAGGACGAAAGAGAAATTTTCGTTGCAAGCAAAATCCTAATTAAAAGGTTATTAGGAGGATCGGGAAAGGGATTATTAGTCCCCGGGGCCCAGCCCCACCTCAACCGACATGTATGGTTTTATTTCTAGATTTCAGCGTTAAATTTCCATCATCGCGTAAAATGGGAACGGTTTTATTTCTAAATTGCCGTATTGGAATGAAACTGACATTAACTGGAGCTACTCAACTAGGTATAAATGTTTAATGGCGAATCCGAGCGTCGATTTCCTGTGAAAGCTACTAAACTTTACATCCGGCGTACCGGATGGCTACTTAACTTCATTCAAACCCTGCAATCTCGAAAGACTTCTCGTGGAGAACATGAATGCACTTACTGGGAGATAATAAATAGCAAGATACTTGTTGTCAATTTTTGAAACTTTATGTTGAAGGCATATTGTTTTCAATTTTCTGCTACTGTAGGCCTAAATATAACCAAGATCCTTAAAAATTTTGGGAGAAAATAATAAAAAAAAGGTGAATTTGCACATAAAATAAAAACACACTTACTTTGAGGTTTAATCTAAGTCAACAAATTCCTGCAGCAAGCTTTACTCTTTACTTATCATTCGGATAAGTTTCTGCTTCAAAAAAATGCTAAATGATGAGACGATATATTAAAAAAATTCCTAGAGACCCCACTTCTTCTCTAGAAACAAGAAATAACGAAATAGTTAAAGATATGAAGAACAAAGGCCAAACAGAAAAAAGCTCACTACCTATAATAAATCTGTAGCATCAAGATTCTATGGCTTACCAAAAGTACATAAACAAGACATTCCATTACGTCCTAACCATCTCAATCATTAATTTTCCCACTTTTGCAATTAGTAAATGGATAGCCAACTTGATAAAAATTGTTTTTTTTTTAGATTTTCACGAATTTGCAGTAAAGAACTCTTTTGAATTTGCTGACAAAATGTTTTTTAAGTCGTTTCAAGCTGGTAGAGTAAAAGTCTTTGTTGCGTTGTTGTTCCAGATATACAGGGTGATCCCGAAATGGCGGACACGGACAGCACCACAGCATCTATTGTGGATTAAAGACTCTAAGTTTTATTTACTGTTTTCTCAAGTATGGCCCCCTTAAGAAGATATGACCACTTTTGTAAAAAATAAAGTCACAACACTGCACTGGATACCCTTTTTCAGGCAGAAAAATAATGTGTAGGTCTACAATATCCAGATAGAATGTTACCATGGAAACATATGTATGTATGTATGTGAAGTTTTTGGCATTGGAACGCTCGCTCCATCAGCCACAGACTTTTGGCAACTCAAAAGCAAAACCTGACCTGACCTGACAAATTTTTTAAAGATAGATTTGCTGGAGTCGGGCTCACTTACAAAAGAAAATTACAACGTTTAATACAGTGAAGATATATGCAATGGGCGTTTTTTTTTTCTTTTTCTTTTTTCTTTTTTTTTTCTTTTTCTTTATTTTTTATTATTACTACTTTTTTTATTAATTTTTTTTTAATTTTTTTTTGTTTTTTTTTTGTTTTTTTATAATAATATACCGTGTGTCCCCGGATAGGTGAAACGACTCTTATAAAAGACAAAAATTTTTTGATTTTAATTTTAATTTTTTGGGGTTCAGCCCTGCTTGGCTAAAGAGTAATTTCTAACAAAATATTAGTTTTGAAAAATCAAGCATGCCTTGGAAATTTCCAAGAAACAGATTTTTCTGTTGAGTAAAGTGCCTTTTATGTGGCAAAAACTACAAAATGTTATTTGAAAAAGTTGTTCATAATCAACATTTAGGTCCGTATACCAAATTTCAAAATCATAGGTAACTTTGATCTTTTACATTTACTTTTATGTTTATTTCACAAATCAAAGAATTTCATTTGTAACAAAGACTTATATTGACAAATTGCTATTGCTATGGGTACAATTTGGTTTTTCCATGACAGTCTTTGTTACAAAATGAAATTCTTTGATTTGTGAAATAAAACATAAAAATAAATGAAAAAAATTAAAGTTGATCTATGATTTTGAAATTTGGTATAGGGACCTAAATGTTGATTCTGAACAACTTTTTCAAATAACATTTTGTCGTTTTTGCCACATAAAAGGCACTTTACTCAACAGAAAAACCGGTTTCTTGAAAATTTCCAAGGCATGCTTGATTTTTCAAAACTAAAATTTTGTTAGAAATTACTCTTTAGTCAAGCAGGGCTGAACCCCAAAAAATTAAAATTGAAATCAAAAATTTTTTGTCTTTTATAAGAGTCGTTTCACCTATCCGGGGACACACGGTATATTTTTTTTGTTATTTTTTTTTAATTTTTTTTTATTTATTTATTTATTTATTTATTTATTTTTATCTTGGGAGCAGGGATCGGGGTTCGACAATGGTCACAACGCGTCTAGGGGTCCATCAACAAAGCTTAAAACAATAATCGTTGCGCGGATACGACATAGTCGATAATATTATTCAAAATCTCTAATTCGAACAACGATGCCACATTGAAAATTTTTGTTGAACACAGGGAATAGGTAAACTTTGAATGCCTGTAATTCCGTTCCCGATAATAAAAATAATAAAAAGCAAACACTATCGTTATAGTTTTGTGAAACCATGTGCTTTGCCAGTGGAGGTTGTTTAAATTTGACCGCCATTTCGATTTAAAGTTTGGAAAAAGGACACCCTATATCTCGGTAACGAAGCCGAGGAACCTATTTTTGTTTTAAATTTACAGTCTTTCTGAACATTCTCTACAACACCCTGTATTTCGTGTCCGCCATTTCGGGATCACCCTGTATATATATGTTGTCTGTGGTTTTATTTCTGTAATCTGTTGATATTTCTACAAATAATATTTTAGTTACTTGAAAATAATATTTATCGTTACAAACCTAATTAGCGTTTCAATTTTAATTGAATTTTTGCTGCCATTAGTAAAAGCTTCTGGCTCCTGTCTCTGAAAGTATATCCTTAATATTTCCCCGGTCGTCTCAAAATAATTTATTCCATTTTAATGTTGGACTTTGTTTGTCATTAAAACTTACACCAAATGCCTCCTTTAGCATTGCCAGGCATTTCTGTATAACTTTTATAAAAAGTTACAATTAAGTATGATGGCATTAATTTTAGTCCGAAATTACTTACCCAGATTTTGGGTTTGAAAATCGCAATAACAAAGAAATGATTTAATACACTTGACAAGGGATGTTCTTGCTAAAATAAACGGAAACATGCTGAAAAAATTATCATCATACTAAAACGAGGGAAATCGGGTAGTCTCCCACAAACTTATTGACATCTCTGAGCTTCAGTTATAAACTTCTGGAGCGTGTGCTGTTCAAAAGCATAGCCCCAATACCACTTGAAGAGATCCGTTATGAAAAGGCTGTTAGACCTAATCAAAGCTACTCAGGCGAAATATTCTCTCGTGTTTTAGACATTGTGAAACTTGTTCACAAAAAAATATTCTCAACGGCAGAACATTTCAAGTGATAGAAAAAATAACTGAAAAAGTCTCGTAGATCCGAAACAAGACTGTTTGGATCCACTTTTGATAGAGTACTTTCCTTAAAAGCTCGCTTCTCTTGAAAGACTTAAAATTAAAAAGAAGACATAGCATAATAAATAAACAAATATTGATGTCGTTAACCCTGTCGAATCAACTCCAATCAATTAGATCCCCTTCTGGGTCAAGTTCCCTGTCAACAATTTTTTTCCTCTCTATATACACTGTGTCTCTTGAATTTCTGGACATAAGGAATTCCCATGTTAAAATAAACTATTAGCTAAACTGTAAATATTAGCTCCCCTAATTATTTTACAGTAAAATGTCAAAAGTAAAACTTCTTAAGGAAAAAAAGCTGCTTCTTATGCTACAATTGGATTTTCATTTGGTTAATCCGTTTTCGAGAAAATCAGGAAAAACTGAATGGTTTTTCGTAGTTTTTCAAGGTTGCTTCACTTTTGACAGATAATGCTAAAAATTATTAATTGTCAATAACTGATTGTTCAAAAGTAATTCATTCATCATTAAAACTTTAAGTGGCAAATTATTACTTTTTAAAGAAAAACTTGTTTATAAAAATGAAATATTACCTGCACCATTGAAGAAAAAGTAAAATTTATTGAATGTCATTACTCCTGGCAATTCATTTAGAAATATTAGAGATTTGTTATTATCTTATTAGCACATCTGTCAAAAGCAAAGCAACCTTGAAAAACTACGAAAAACCATTCAGTTTTTCCTGATTTTATCGAAAACGGATGAACCAAATTAAAATCCAATTATAGCATAAGAAGCAGCTTTTTTTCCTTAAGAAGTTTTATATTTGACATTTTACTGTAAAATAATTAGGGGAGCCAATATTTACAATAGTTTATTTTAACATGGGAATTCCCTATGTCCAGAAATTCAAGAGACACAGTGTAAAATAGAGCAATATCCAGATATTACTTCTTCAGCATGGATGTAAATTGAATATCTGACATATATCAGAAAACACTCTGAGATGGTATTGGTTTTATGGTTTTATATGCAAAATCGAATAGCTTTGATCTAGGAGTGTAATTCAAAATATGATCGCTCCTAGGAGAGTACGAACTGTATCCGTTATAGACATAAGGACGCCCTCCAAAAGTGGGGTCAAGCTCCTCCTCCAACCTGGGTCTGCGAGGAAGCTATTAATAAGTAAAGCGACATAATAATTCAAGTTTGTTTAAAATATAAGCGAGTTTTTCTTCATCACTGAATATTTTTCACTACTGAAAATATTTTTTAGTAGTCTTGACAATAATTCCCATCTGACAGTCTTTGAAAAACAGTTGGTTGTATGTTCGTTCCATGCAAGCGAGGCTTCGGAATGTAATTTACTTCTTGAAGGCATATTTACAGGGCCAAACGTAGTAACATTGAGTCGAGAAAGAGGATTTATTAGCCAAATTTCCGTTTACAAATAGAAACTGGAGATCTTACGTCACGTTTCCTTTTCTGCTTCGTCCTTCCCAGTTCGCTGGCTGGAAACTGAAACAAACACGAAATGTAGGACAAAGAAAGTGTGTTTATTTGCTGGATTATTTTTTATGCCCTGTAAATATATTGCCTTTCAAGTGTTCTCGATACGCCTGCGCTAGTTTGTTGAAATGTGTGACGTTTATGTGGTCAAAATGCATAGTTTGGTTTAGTTGGGGGCATTTTCAATATATCGAGCTAGATTACAATAAGGTCAACGATTTTAGATTTTAATTACTCCTTTGCTTTTACTTTTTGTCTTTTTCCGGAATTAATGTTCAAGGCTTTTAGATGGCAATTTTGCCTCATTTGGAGGCTAGTCCTCGCCTTCACTTCGGAATTAAAGACCGGATATCGGAAGAGTTATAGCAGCGCTTTTTACTACATTCTGTTTCCTTCATTGTGCTTGAACTAGGAATTTTTTCAAACTCATTTAAAAGTTTCGAACAATCGAAATTAGTATACCGGAATCGGCTCTGGATTTAATTTTGAAATAAGAAGAAGATGTCGTTAAGGAAAGTCATTTATTACCAAACTTTTACAGAATTGTAATTAAATTTGAATAAAATTTATTGATATGATGGAGAGATAATAAAACTACAGCAATGTCTATTAACTCTGAAATTTTAAATCTAAAACCGTAATAATTAAGTATACAGGATGTTCCTAAATACCTAGTACATATGAAAGAAGGTATATTTGGCTTATTTTATGCCTAAAAGTTGTTCCTGCAGTTGTCAAACTTTGTCAAACTATGTTGAAGAAAAGATGAGCTTGAGTTTTCAAATGTATGACATGAGATTATCACAACTGACAGTAAACTGCAACCATAGAATAACAAATCAAAAAGAAATTGCAAACTATATTATGTGGCCTGAAAATTCAATGCAATGTTCCATACCTTAAAAAATTGCAATATCTAGGAAACAAATTGAGAGAGATTTTTTTGTTTTAATTTTTGAGATGACACAACACCGTCTAGCGTGTTTTTCGAGCAGTTTTTGCACACCCTGTATGTAGTGAAAAGTTTGGAGTTGCTTTGTTTTAGAAAATCCCTTGACAAAGTTTTGTTTCTTTATTTTCGAATAGGGACACTTTTACTGAACAAAAGTTACCCAAACTGTTTACAGCGTGACCTTTCACGTCAGAAAATTCTGCTAGCGAAATCAATCAATTAAATTCGTACGTAATTGCGAGGAAAAATTTGAGCTCCTTTTCCTGTTACGTCTCTTTTAAAGAAGGAGTTTGCAAAATCATTACGACGCTGGCTGTAAAAGGTTGTTACTGAATCAAATCAGCAGAGTGGTACTTATACGATTAAATTAGAGCAGGTAGTTTGATAAATTAGTCATTTTTTGTATCTCTGTTTATGGATTACGTCGAGTTTGAGTCTCTCTGTAAAGTATTTAACCTCGATTTTATCGTGTAAGGGAGATTCTAGCTTCTCTTTACTGCTTCGACATATACAGTGTGGAAAAGCCAAATGGAATAAATTCGATAATAAATCAATGAAGATGGTTGCGAAAAAACGCTCGGACACGTCGATTAGTATTTTTAGTTGCGCATTTTTTTCAATGAAAACTTTTTATACAGGGTGTGTCGTGTAACAGTGCTCAATACCAACTTTCTTCTTTCAAATCAAACACCCTGTATATTATTACATTTTCAGATTGCCTGAAAAAATGTAATAATAATGCTGTTTATAATTCAAATTTGTAACGAGTGATTTTTGAGTTATAAACAAAGGAAAATCGCAATTTTTTTATTTTCAAAACAGTGTACACCGATAACGGCTCAAGATGTCGGAAAACGGCTACATGTCCCTATCCTAATTTTTCATGTAGTATCCTATTGTGTGGATGAAATTTTTATACAGGGTGATTAAAAATCTGGTAATTTTCATGAACCTGTATAAAAATTTAAACTACCTAATAGGACTCTAAATGAAAAGTTAAGATAGGGACATGTAAGCCGTTTTCCGACATCTTGAGCCGTTATCGGTGTACACACTGTTTTGAAAATTAAAAAATGCGATTTTCATTTGTTTATAACTCAAAAATCACTCGTTACAAATTTGAATTATAAACAGCATTATTATTACATTTTTTCAGGCAATCTGAAAATGTAATAATATACAGGGTGTTTGATTTGAAAGAAGAAAGTTGGTATTGAGCACTGTTACACGACACAACCTGTATAAAAAGTTTTCATTGAAAAAAATACGCAACCAAAAATACTAATCGATGTGTCCGAGCGTTTTTTGGCACCCATCTCCATTGATTTATTATCGAATCTATTCCATTTGGCTTTTCCACACTGTATGTATGCAAGTCGAAGAACCTCTTTAAATCGGAAACAAACATAAAGTCAGAATAGTTTGTTGAAATCGAGCAGATAGTTTGATGAAATTGAAGATTCTATAATGAGTTCTGTGGGGTTACAAACGAGAACTGTTACTTTAGATGAGTTTGTAAGTATGTAAGTAGAGTTCATACTAGTGCCAATCTTCCAAGTAGGTATTGGAAGCGTTTTCTTTTCCAGCTAATATTTTACAGATGAATAATATAGTTCCAACAGCTGGAGGTAGATGGACGTGATGTAATCTTTATTTCAACTTCCATCATTGTTATTTTTAATTAAAAATTTCATTATTAGAATTATACAATTAATATAATTACCATTACTATTAAATAATGAAACATTTTATTCACAACTATACTACAAAGATAAAACCCAGTAGCGTCATACTTTCCTTCCACACGACGAGAATGATCTAAGCTGTAAGACAGATTGTTCTGCTTGAAAGCTCTCGCCGCTTGTGGGAGCCTAATTTACTGCAGGAATTCCTCAGCGACCCCCGGAAAAGCCTCACCAATGCAACGGTAAGGCCCAAACATAAAAATAACTAAATACTCGCGTGCCAGCAACGTCGAGCTTTTCTTGGGGAAATAATTACTTCTTAAATAATTGAAGCGAGTAAAGACTTTAGAACTTTTGTTCTTTCTTACCATTGGTGGTCATAGAACAAGAATATTTAAGTAGGGAAATTAAAGTCCCGTGCTGGCAGGTTGAGTGAATGAAGTTGTATTACTAAATATTTTGTGGAATAAACTACGGGATAATAACTGAGTAGTTTTATTCACATTAACGGAGAACAATAAAAATTGAAGAGGTAGAAACCAGCTTCGTCTTAACTCCTGTAAATTCTGGTCTTTAAATTCTGAAATGCGATCGTAAGCGCATGGCAATCAGAGTAGTTTTGAAAGCTATCAGAAAAGGATCATTTGGTAGAGTGCTATCAGTTATAGTTTTAGTTAGGCTAGTAAGTTAAGAGTACACAGTAGCTTGGAATATGATAAAACAGTTCATTGGAGAACAATATAGAGAAGTGGCAAGTAACTAGTAGTGTAATTGTGCAGGTCTAAAAGAAAAAAGTTGTGTTTAGTAGTCAGATTAGGAATAAGAAGAAGTGGTTACAATGTCTTTCAAATGTTAAAGTACTCATCTTTCAAAGAAGGTATTCCGTGAATCACTCCCAAAAATCATAAATTTCTGAAAAAATAAAAATATTATCATGTGATTTTTTCATTAAATCTCCTTGGCCTAGTCCTTCCGCGTTGTTAATCACCACGACATGGCGAATCATCACTTCATTATCCTGGAAACGCTGCCTAATCCCCCATTCATCAGGGCTAGATAAGGATCTTCGCCGCCCTCAATATTCACGGTGACATTAAATTACTTCACTGTTTTACGTAACCTGAAATTACTGGTATAGGTATCTAGACTAATCTGGGAATAAGCCCATTTAATTCCTGACTAAATCGAGAAATTGGAAATTCTCAGATAGTTCAAGCTTTTAAGAGAAAAGTGAAGAAGTAGATTTTTGACGAGTATTATACGAACAATATAAATGTTTTCAAGGAATCCAATCTTGTGTATGTCGCTTGGCAGACAGGACGAAGTAAATACCTATATTGTATTAGGAAAGTGTAGCTTTCGATATACGATATTCTGAATGGAAAAAAGGAATAACCACCAAATCAACGTCAATTCCTCGAGAAGTCGTTGAGGGTCCCTATCCAGCAGATAAGTGGCGATAAATGCCAACGGTGAGCAAATAAATGCCAGCGGTGAGCAAGAGGCTAATTACGCAATTTTTTTCCGAAAAGGAAAATAATAACTTCCATTATTATCCTATTACAATCCAGTCATTCCTATATCAGGTTGCGCCGTAGTTTATCACAAATTTTCATATAAGCCTTCCTTTCAGGTCAATAAGCTCTTTGGGCATTAAATTATCTACATTAGCTTTTGACCAAATTAAAGGGCTAACAGTGTTTTTTCATTTAATGTCAGAAACCCGAAAGGAACTAAACTTCAACCCCTCCCTAACGACAGTAACTTTTGATCGAGTTAGACTTACCCTTCTTCGTATCGTTCCAATTTTATATCTATAGTAATGGCCATAGATAATATGCAGTGTGGGTAGCATAGGGCAATGCATTTTAAATGGGCAAAAAACTGACAGCGTTGTCAGTTCAATGCAAGCAGTGCCACAGGTTCATATAAAAATATTAAAATCGAAAGATAATTGACATTTCTATTCTCAGGATTTCTAGACAAAAATAATTGAGGTTCTGTTGAAATGTCAAAAAGTAATAATTTTTTGATGTTTGTATAACGTATAGACTGCATATTGCAATGCTTGTGGCTATTGCTTTTACATTATAAAAATATTATTTAAACACATTCCTTATTTACAGAGGTAGGTAAAATGAAAATCGTAGTGCTTGTTGATAAAATTTTATTTCTTGCTACTTTATTGAGTACTTTATTTATCAAGGCTTCCCTATTTCGGAAGTGAAGATTATTTGATAGATAGTATACTGCCTTTGCATTTTATATATTCATTAACACTTTTAGAAAAAACAACTTCGAGTAGATGTCTCAGTATTTTTGCCAGTTGTGTATAAGATTCTCCTTTGGCCGTATACGGCAATGTAATCATATACTCATCTTCTATCTTCACGTAGTGCCTATCACTTGCAAATTACTTCTTTTCATCAGGGGACTTAGGTCAAGTACTTACTTTATTCTTCTTCTCAGGGGGATGTTACCAATGAGTCTGTTAATATGTGCTTTGGTTCTGGTGGAGAATACTTCACTCCGAATTTTAGGAAAATTTCTATATAGGAAGGAAGCTTACCTTAAAACAAGTCGATTTAAGCAAAAAAATTTACGGACCCTTCGTACAATTTTGAAAAAAACGAATTTTTAACTCGATTTTTTCATTTCATCAACAGTTTTCTCGCTCCATTATTTCCAGTTTTGTGCGTGCTAAAAGTGCTTTCACTTATCTAGTAAGATTATTAAAGGTTCCTGAACTTGTTTTAACAGTTTCATTTCTTAAATGTGTAGGATAACTTCTAAAAATGGTTTTTAATTTTCGATGATAATTAATTAAACTGACATAACATTTAATGAGTTGAACAATTCACAACAAAGCCGTGAGGCAATAATCGAAATGTCAACAATGCCATTCATGGACACTTCAATAAAATATAATGTTTTGCGACGTTGTCACGTTGTTATGGTCAATAATATATTATTTTAAAATTAAAAACTCATGTTTTATGATGTGATTTTTTATAAGAGGAAATAAATCAAAATCAAAAATGTGTTTTATTTAGTTAATTATGAATTGGTACATTATCAGTCTGAAAATATTCAAACATAACTTTAATAACCAGTCTTATGGCCCATTATCTATTTGACGGCCTCTGTGATATTATCCTTGCCCTCTCGCATGGACCATTTATAACTTTTGATGTATTTCTGAATAGAAATATTTGAAATTTTAAAATTAAAACAATAACCTTCGCAAATTATACCAAATATTTTTATTTCACAAGATGTTAGTAATAAATAATAGATATGACAACGCTGCACAGCATGATCATTCTCAGTTCTACGAATCTGTCAGTTTAGTGAATTTAATGGAAATTGAACTGTCATTTTTGGTCAATTTTATGATACTTTAAACTCATTTTTCTCAATATTTTATGTATATTCCGCAAATTTTTTTCAAGATATCGTCTATAATGGTCATAACTTAACGTTTTATGTAAAAATTTTCCCAAAATTCGAAGTGAGTTATACTCCACCATCCCCCATCAACACTCGTATTAGCTTGGAGCCTAGGTATTTGCTGTTGAACTGAGAACTTGTTGTTGCGGTCCAAGAATATTTCGTTTTGTTTAAAACAACAAAACAACATATGCACTGTCTCCGAGAAAGAAGGATAGTGTATTGGTTTTTAGCTTAAGTGCAGAACACTAATATTGATACTTAAAATCGCTGTCCGTTATTCAAGTATTCAAGAAATAATACAAAAATAAATATAGCTTCGTGAATTATTTTATGACAGTTTTATTATTTACTTAATTATCAATATTTGGTTACCAACGCAACGTCAATTATTGCCACTACAACAGAGTATATGTCAGTTGAAAATTCAAATTCCGCATCTACCTAATTATTCTGTGGAGTAAGTAAATGTAGATCTTTAGGAAATGTGTTCTCGCAAGAAATTGTAGAAGGAATGACAAATACCGCGTCATAGCATTTGCATTCATTTAGTATAAATAATAAGTCTTACTTATACTTAATTATTATTATCAATATAAGTATGTATTATACCTACACCTACGAATATGTTCTGACTAACTAAATAATCGAAACAATTTTGTTCATAAAATGGATATTAATTTGAAAAAGAAGAATATAATAAACTTTGACGGATTCAAAAGAGTTATAATAATTAATTAATATCTGAATATTGTAATATTAATGTATGAAGTTATAAACTCTACTGTGCTGTTCCATGTTGTGCAATCCTCACTTATGAACGAGATCAATGATAATAGAGCAGTCTGCGGAGGTACAAAATGTTACAGAAGTGCAACGAATTAAATCATTTTCAAAATGAAGAGCGTACGCTGGTGGACGTCTGCTTCCCAGAAGTACGACAAAAGCGGCAACTATGAGCGCCATAAGAGCACTGCTGCATTATAACTATGGCACTTACTATAGTACTCCTCTTAATTCAGCAGAACCGATTTAAAGTCGGAATCCTAGTCGGCCATCAGTGTTGTACCACGAAATCCTCCAGAGGCAAAGAAAAACATAATACAGTCTCCTAGTCTATTATATTGCCTTCTGCCTCCATGACATGACTTGTACCTCTATGGACGAACCAGAAATAGGGCACGAGGGACAGCACGCACGCAGCATCTACGGGGACGTTACCGACCGCAGTAAATATAACCCCTTCATAACGGCCGCACCCGGAGCCTTTACAGCCGGTCCCGAGACCCGTCTCGATAGCAAGGAGATTACTCCGGGTTATTGGCGTGTAAAAACTTATATGCAAATGTCCCTCTGTGTCGAGCACTCACTCGCCGTTCGCCCCGTCCTCTGTACAGCGTCTTGTCGCCTTACATGCTCGTCATGTTCGAGTCGAGTGGGGTTGCGTGTCTCTTTTATGGGATTTTGACTCTAATAAGGTTGGGAGGAAGTTATGTTTTTTTCAGGAGCTTTTGTCGTAAAATATGAGAGAATTATTAAGTGAGTGAGGAAATATTTCATTACAGGAATTTGAAGCAAGCGTTATTTACGATGTTCTAGAGAAATGAGAAAAAGAAGAGAAAAGTTATTCATATTCAGGTTTTCGCTAAGAGTTGTGCTACGCAATGACTTACTCTCAAGAACTCATTTATTTTATTTGCACAGTAAGTCACGCGTTTTTTAGGTTAATTAATTTAGAAGATTCGAAGGACCAGCGGAACTAATTTGGGGAGCAATTAAGGGGTATAACTTAAAGGATAAGAATTATGCACCTACCTTAAAACATCCCGTGCAGACAGCTAAGAGCTTTTATTCGGCGACAAGGGCCGTACCGTCGCGATCCAGGATGTGACGTGGATTCACTCGGTTCCAGTACAGGCGCCCAAAGGACCGTGGTTTAACTTGTAAGTCGTCAGTTGTACTCTATTGTAGTGCCCTTTGACATAGTTGCATATACTATTGTCCCTTTCCCCTCCCATAGTGCATAATTCAAAATAACTGATATAATTTATGGACAAGGATACACGGGGACGGAACAAGTTGCAACGACCAATTACGCAAAATTCTCTATGGAAAAGATTAGCTCGTTTCAAATAAAATGACATTTTCAGAAAGTTGTCAAAATAATTGGAAAATTACGTTTTTGTACCCTCTGGATTCATCAAATTTTATTCTCAGAAGGAAGAAACTTGTTACTTGACTCATAAACCGATAAGCGAGACTTTCATAAGATTATGGTTGCGGTTATTTTCAAAATTGAGTGATTAGGTAAGTAATCAATGAATTCCTGCTCTGAATAAAATTCCAGGAAAATGTGAGTGTGTCATCATCTAGGATTATGGGCCGTATCACTCAGTTAGATGGAGCGTCCACAGTTTTTTGTGGGAGGAATTAGATGCAAAATTCGTTGATTGAATGCAATACTGAAAGGGCACGGATATGAAGTTCTTTAGAGTAGGTACCTATAGCCCATTTGATGATAACCCCATTGAAATGGTAGGTATGTGTGTATTGTGAAACTTGGGTATTATAACGAGCATATAAATTCACAGCCTATCGTCAAGGAATAGAGTTAGGAATTTATGTCTAGGCTTTTTTAGCACGTACCTACACATGACGTGTGGCAAAATTTTTGTGATCATTCTGAGCAACTAATTTCGGCACAGTTGGCAGTGCATAATTTTGGTAAATGTTTATAATTAGTAAACATTCTTCCATGCACGGTGTAGGTATCTTTAATATTGCGAAAAAACTTAAAGGCAGATTCTTTGGTCAAAAATAAACAAAAAAAATTCAATTAATGTGTGTCCGAAAAGTCAATGTTTTCGAGATGCACTATTTCGAGTCTAAAAAAGATTTTTTTTTCAATTTTTTTGAAAACATCTCAAGAATCGTTTGCAAGACAAAACTCAGCTTTTGTACAGATCATATCAATGATTTTAACTGCTTTTTTAATGCTACGAATTTTTTTTTCATATGCCAGTGACCGAGATTTTAGGGTTGGGTGTGATTTTTTTACCCCTAGTATACAGAGTGTTAAGAAAATGACGGATTGTAGGGGACACTCAGTAGAGTACGGGGAAAATAATTTTTAAAATTCTGGTCTTCAATTTGGTGAGATAGAAAATGACAAAGTTAACATTTTACTATCTTTGTTTTTCGGTATTTGCAAAAACTAGATGATTCTACATATTATGTAAAAATCTTTAATCGTTATCAATTAAAAAAATTGCTTAAGATGTAGGTATTACTGGCTTGGAAAATTTAATAAGAATTTTTTTTCATTTCTAAGATGCTGAAAAATGCATTTGGCAACAACGGTTTTGTTACCTTAACTACCTACAGTGTTAGAAATTGGACAAAATTACCAAATAGCAGCAGTTATCGGGTTAAAGGTTGCCAAATTTATTGTTAAATATTTTGCTTATATCTTTTAAAATGTAGATCTGGATTTTTTAAAATTATTTTTCCCGTACTTTACTGAGTGTCCCCTCCAAGGTACTGAAGAGTTTATCCGTCATTTTATTAACACCCTGTATATCTGCGACGTTGGGAAAATTGATATTTTAAAAGCGCAATTTTAACCGACAAAATATCCTGCACAATAAAAGTGTTATTGGTCATTATTGCTAACTTGAGCCGTTTTCGAGAAAAATGGCAATTTACGTTGACAAACTCGCTTTGGATGTTTCAAAAAATGTCTCAGAAAACGAAGGGTAAAAACTTTTCTCACTTCTGAGTTCTCCGCAATTTCACAAAAGAAAAAAACTGAAATAATATTAAAAAAGTAGCTTGTATCAATGATATGACATGTACAAAAGTTGAGTCCTGTATCTCAAACTTTCCCTGAGATGTCTTCAAAAAAAAAATGGAACAATTATCTTTTTTTGACGCTGTATCTCAAAAAAGGTGAATTTCCGAACCAGTTATCGAAATTTTTTTGTTTATTTTTGACCAAAGAATCTGTCTTTAAATTTTTTCGCAATATTAAAGATTCACCCTGTATAATAAACTGGTCATAATTAAATAGGTATCACTTATTCCTTAAATGATGGCAACTTCTTTATGCAATGGAAAGTATGATGCTTTATAATGCTCTAGAAACTTCTCCTTGTATAATTTTGAAATATTATTCAGCTTTAAAAAAATGTAGTACAGTAGAGTCCCGCTAATCCGATCCCTCCATATATGATTTGAATTAACTGGACTCTACTGTAAAACGCAAAAAAAAACTAATTATTTGTAAGCTTTTATGTCAAAAGTGACAGTAATGAATGTAAGCTAAAGTAAGTACCTACATTATTATAAGTAATTAATTGTGAAATCCGGGGCTAAATCATGACCTGGGAAGACCTATCATAGCAAGAAGACAGCTTGATGTGATTCACGTTGCTAGAGCTGTCATACTATTGCAAGAATGCCGCTCTCAGAGGTACATAGCCCAGTTGCTTCAAACCAGTACACCATTGTGGATTACTGGATTACTGGATTGTGGATTAGGTTCCTGGAAGTCGTCATTATATTCATAGAAGACCTCACTCGCAACGACAAAGAATAACAACTACCCCCCAGCCCCCCCCCCCTTTGAAAAGATCGTCATTTGGTCAATTTATCCTTTCAACAAAGTACGCAAACGGCTTCACAGCTTTTTTTATCACAGACATCATACCATTTTGTTATTACAGGCGAGGACACACGACATTACGGAATAGGCTCCATGGAAGACAACTACGGTCACGAAGTGCAGCTGTTGTGCCACATTTAACTCAACCGCATCACATAGCTGGGAATTGGAGAAATTTTGGAGACCAGCATAACAACTGGAACATGGAAGAATTGGAGTAGAGTGCTCCTTACCGATGAATCCAGATTTTGCATCCATAACAATGAGGCTTTGGATGCAAGGATGAGAGAAGTGATATCTCATTTGGGAATCGGTTAGGTTCCAATTTCCTTTTGCAGCAAGATAATGCAAGACCTCACACTTCTAGAATCGTTCACAATTTTTTCGAAGAACACAATCTTGAAGTAATGATAAGTCCTCAAAAGTCCTGATCTTTGGATAAAATATCTTTAGAATATTATGAAACGAAGATTGATAGCCCGAGGACCAACAGAAAATCCTGAAGCATTGACTCCAAAACTCAAAGAAGAATGGAACAGTATTCATCAAGATTTGATTACTTCCCTGATAGAGTCAATGCCAGACTATCGTGCCGAGGTTCGCAGAGTCTGAGGTATTCTTAGTTTTATTTTGTGAGAGTCAGTCTAATCCAACTTATATCAGGAGGGGTCGAATTTGATGGACTTTACTGTACTTACTACATTTTTCCAAAGCTCAATATTTCAAAATTGAGTACAGGAGAAGTTTCAAAAGAACATTCCATTGTATTAAAAATTTGTGATTATAATTGTGACTAGTTTATAAGGATTCAAATTCTTCTATCAACTTATACATACATATAACCCTTAGAAGAATATTAATGATATTACGAACTAGCAAGAACTTTATTTCCGTATCATATTTCATGAAGCACCCGAGACGAAAAAAAAACAACAGATTTGGTTGATATGATATGAAATTATGCTTATAACTTGCTCAACGTATAAAACACTTCATTCAAATTAGTAATCTTGATAACCCTTCTGTAATAATCTTATTCAGCTCTAAAACGGTCACGTCTTCTCGCTATATAGCAAACTTCAGTAGGAAAGCGACGTTATCTCATTAAAGGACTCGTAGGGGAAAATCTACCCTTGGGTCTCGACCTCGTGTAATAGATACCGTAGCTGAACTCTATTAAATATCTATACAAGAGAAATTCGATTTCAACCCGATTCACTACTAATTGAATCTTGTTTAATTTTCAGAGATCGCGACATCACAGGGACTCATTAACAACGGAGGTCTCGCTGGAAACCACACATATCACTTTATTAGAGACTAGTAAGTACAATACACTTTAGCATGATAATTAGAATTAATTATTGCCTTCCTGAATCAATTATATTGTGTCTGTTCGCTGATATAGAAACCCTGCTAACCTTTATGGAAATTAATCTTCTTACTTATATGTACAGGATTTATAATAAAGTGCATAGTTAGAAGCAATCGTTATGAAAATAACGAAAATGGTAAATATTATACATTTTGATAAAAATAGTTATTATTTTGTATTGTGTTAATCATTTGATGAGTTCTACATTATGCAGGGTGAATCATAAATATACCGAAAAACTTTTATGGGTAGTAGGGGGCGTGAAAACAGTTAAAGATTTTTCCTCCTCCCCAATATACCTATGTACGCCACTGACTTTTTTAAATTTTAATATTTTTTTTCAAATGGCATAGCTAAAAATACAACTTTTTTTGTCATTAAAATTGTTTTTCTATCATACTTCTTTTGCGAGAAAAAGGCCGCTTCAAAGCATATCTAAAAAATGATAAAATTAAATTAAAATTAAAATCAATTTTTCGACATGCCTTGAAGCGGCTTTTTTCCTCGAAAACGAAGCAAGATACGCAGAAACATCAAGTACGAGAAAAGTTATGTTCTTGGTTGCTTTATCTACAAAAAAATAGGAAAAAATACTGGGTGTTATTTTTTTAGGCAAAGAACTCAGAAGATTGCCCTAAAGATTGTATGGCTTATTAGGTTAACAACAAAATCTCAAAATTTCGTTAACGTCGGCTGAGGCGTTCTTTCAGATTTTAATAAAAAATGAATTTTTTTATAAATTTCAACACCCTGTAGGTATCTCTGAAACGAAGCGCTTTCAGACAAATTTTTATGAGAAAAAAATGTTTGTTTTGACGCCCCCCATGCCCCTTAAAAGTTTGTCGGTTTATTTTTATGATGCACCCTATATAACGTTCAATTCTACCCCCGATCAATTTTAAGGGTAGGCAAAAAACGCTCTTTAGCAGCCACTAGCTCGAAAATTACATTTACTGAGTATTTGCTGTCTTTATTAATAAATAGAATCAATAATTGCAAAGACAATAAACAGAAATTGCAATAAATATAATAATAAAGGTGACGCAATAAAAGTATAATAAATGTAATGAAAAATTACAAACACTGTAAATGTAAAAATAATATCACAGGTAGATAATATCATATTTGAAAAATGCAGAAACTGAGAAATTCCATAATAATAATAAATCAATAATATGAAAGTGTAATAATTATTATACGAGTACATATAATGGTATATTTTTCAACGAACGAAGAATGAAAGCTATTATCCAAGAGAACCCGCCAGGCGAGTGCTGGAACGTTTGAGTGGTCAATAGTTATTCTTCGCAAGATGAAGACGCTATTTTCTCTTCGACCTTTTGCGAAAATTTATTAAAATTATTTAAAAAAAAAATATTGTTAAATATTTTCATGAATAGATATTATCTAGCTAACTTATTATGACCTGTCTGTCAGGTCAGGTCAGGTGCGCTGGCAGCTGGCGTTGATTCAAGCGCATATAACTGCGCGCATCTAAATTATTGATTTTTCAGCTTTACTCACAATAATTCATATATACAGGCACAATGATGTAAGCCACGAGCGTTTCAATAGTTGTTAGTCGGGCGATAGGTGGCCGTGGCGCTATCTTAATTGGTTGACGTCACGGAGTTAAATTTCGAAATTAAGTTGTCAAAATGCTGAGCAGTGACTGGCTTAAATAGAACATTCCCTCATCGCAAGCGGTGAGGGAATGAACATTCCATCATGGCATGGGTAATGTACATCATTAGTTAACTGAAATTGGCAGTATAAAGAACGTATTACTAAATGGTCGAAGAGAAAAACACAAATATTTGAAACCTGCACGGTGGCTAATTTACAATGCCTACGAGATGAAAGCCGTGTGAAGAGCGATATAAAAAATTATTATGCTTTATTAGAACATAAATGGAAATACATGAACTATTGCAAAAATTGAAAATTAGTTACACTATAAATTACGAAACTAATAACAGTAATCATCTATTGAGCAGCAATTTAATCGGGTTGAGTGACTTAACTTAATGAAACAGGTGGTGATGTTCCCTGTTTCAAGAAGTCAATTCGCTGCAACTCCATGTGAATCGACCAGGATCGCTGCATGCGAATGGTGCTGATTCCTGCAGTTATTGCGTCTGACGAAGCTCGTGCTGATCATGATGATGTTGAGATCTGAAGCAGCATGCCCCTGCGATCTTCGATGGCATGCTTCTTGTTCCAACTTTATGGCCGGTTCTTCTTAGTGAATAGAGGAAAATTCTGGGAAAATGGGTTCCAGAAAAAGCACCCAGGAGGCGAGCTCTTTTAAAATAAATCGAAAGAACTCAAAACTATAATGAAGCGGCATGAACTCTCGCGATAAATAACTTAACAATTCCACGACCTCCAGCGCTTTCGAGAATTCCACTATTACGAATAATATAATGGCAAAATAGTTATGAATAAGATAATAGTACGAGAGCCCACGGCCAAAATTTTTGTCTCATACCGCATCAAAATGAAAGTTTCGATTATACTGAACTCGAAAATCGCCAAATCGGACATTTTCCGTATAGCATCTAACTTGTCCAAATTTTCAAAAATGCCAAAAAATTTAGGCACGCTGGAGATTAGTTAGTTGTAGTCCCCCCCCCCCCTTCCTAAATCTCCTTCCTAGACCTGTGGCATCGAATAAAGGTCAATATAACCAGTTGCAAATAAATAGCAAAACGTCTGAAAATCTTCTTCACGAGTGAATTTGGGTCAGGAGATGTGAAAAAATCATTTTTCAGAAGAAAATGTGAGCACATATAATTTAAGACCGTTTTGAAAACGTCAAAAGAAAATGTCGGATCGGTAACAGAGTAACTCGTCTGAAAACTGTTTTAGACATTTTCAAAAATGCGCCCAGGCCAGGCTACGCGGAAAATGTCTGAAACGTCATTTTCAATATCAGACGTAATACGATTATACCGTCTGCCTATTTTTTACAACCAATTTTTATTACCAATTAAATAAAAAATTAACGACCTGGAACGGTTGTTGGAGACCTCACAGGGACCGCTACAATTATTATACAAGAAGTAGGTCAAGCTGTTAGCCAAAAAATTATTTGGTAAAAAATAATGATAAGTAATTTCCTTATGTCATTTTTCACTCGTTCTTTAAAAATACATACATGCAGGGTGCTTAAGTTTAAATTAAAAAAAAAACTAATTCATAGTTGTTTCTTAAGATATGCAGTCGAATTATAAATTAATAATATATTAATAAATTAAAATTTATTGATGACTAGAGTACGTATAAAGAATCAAAATACTCACATAAGATCTACTAATCGAGTGGGGATGATATCTACATATCGAAACCTCTAATCCATTAACAAGCTCCTTGATAAAAAAGCTAAATGCGGTCCTAATCCACCCACCAGGAAGATCCTCCAGCTCGATAAGAAATCGTTAACGAACTTTACATGAATAAATAGGATCAGAGTAATCCTGTATACCAACCTGTGGCTGAAAACTGCATAATCTCTTCCCAAGGACCGATACATTAGAGGGATTACCCAGTTGGATCTCCACAATTTCCTTATATAATTCAGTAGCCGAGTTTGCTTGCTTAGATCCGGAGGCGAGCTGAGGATATTGGGAAATTCCCGCTCAGTTGGGCAAGTCAACATTCACAATGCCCGCCCGGTTTCTATGCATGGAAAGTCAAACAGGCGACCGAAGAAGGTCCCGAGTTCAGTCAAATATCGCCGGTTATTAAAGGAGATCGAAAACTCCGGCAGTTTTCTTTAGACAGTGGCAAGATGTCGCAATTTTAATCAGGGTCTCTTACTTCTGGATTAATAGGATCCCTTCCAAATACGATTGTGCGTCACTGTCATAATATTTTTACGAGCCTTGAATATTTCAGATATTAATCTGTTTTTCTTCCAAATTTCTTAGAAGTTTTCTTTTTCAATTATTATATTAAAAGATACGAGATGACTGTTTTCAATTAAATTGTTTCAAGAATGTGGTATAAGATTCATAATCGGTTAATTTTTTATAGAGCAGTTGATTATTTCAAGTTTGAATAAGATTTTTCGTACTTTGGCGGTTTGAACAGTTTCTCCCTCGATATTTACGTATCCTTTTTTTGAACTGGTGGCATTTAATGATGGATTGAGATCTGCATGTTCAATTCTCGCGCTCCCAACAATCTTGTTGAATTTTTTGCCCATAAGATTTAAAGTTCTTGCCTAACTTCAACCGACTACTAAATGTAAATTAGACTGGCATTTTGGGGATGTATTGATAAGTAAACCGAGAAAACTTCAATCTCAGAAGTTAAAGTTTGAAGGAAATAAAAAGTTACTGAATTAGTAGGTAGGTACCTACGTAATTTAAAAATAATTGTCAGACTTTCGGAAAATAATAATAAATTATTGTATAATACCAAAAAATGAGAAAAGTTTAAATGCATAAGCAATTGTAACAGCAGAGTTTTTAATTAACGTTTAAAGGGAAAGCCATTTTCATCATTTCTTTGTTCCATGTCCTGAGCGGAAATTACCAGTAGGATCAAACAAGGATTTGGATTTAGGAAACGTCAACAGATCATTCGTGTGGAGTTTATATTTCGTCATATTTATTTATTTAGTTAGTGTATGGCTTATCACACAATAGCATAACAGTGTTATGCTATTGTATTGTATATTCTATTACATCTTCATTATAATACACAAGTAAACTTATTAATTAGATTAGATTAGATTTAGATTTCTCGTGAGTAGGCCATTGTGACACATCAGCTTGTAGTTCCCAGTATATAGGCATATTAAGGCTTTCAGTTCTTTCCTGTTAAGATCCAATTCCTGAGAAGCTCCAAAAATTTGATCCTTGTTTTCTATGTACCCTGGATAAAGGCCTTCGAATGGTCCAATCTTGGTACGTTCAAACCAGATCAGAGTTATTTCGTTGCTCTTTGTTAGAGTATTCAAGGTTAATTGACAGTTTCAAACCCAGTGGTTGGAACTAAGGGCTCTTAGAGCCGCTGGGCTGTCTGAACGTATCTTTATTGATCTGCGTTGGCAGTGCATCATTTCCTGCATCTGCGCACAGAGCTCTATGGTATAGATTCAGGCTTGGAAAATTGTTGCGTGAAGATCCAAGATCGAGAATACCCTCTTCTTCGAGCCAGTGCTACACACACCAGATCCAATTCATGTGGATGTTTTGGATCCATCGGTGAACCATCTTAAATCTGCTGTTGGGAGTTCATTTCTGTTGTCCTCCTACACGTCTCTTTTCGGGAGAAGGACCTTATAAACAGAGTGGTTCATGATTGTCTTAGGCATTATTTCCGACAGCATAATCAGTGACTTTCTACGTCATCCAGTAACCTGAGTCGCTCCACGTTATAAGCTTTTGGCAAGATTCTTGCCATCTGCAGTATTCTTCATGTAGTCCATCTGGTCTCTCTGTCCAAATAAATATGGAGAGGTGGTAAATTCAGTAGGATCTCCATAGCGGCCGACGGTGTCGTGTTAATAGCACCATACATCGCCGGGCAAGCTTTTATCTATAGCCTAGAGAGCTTCACTTTGGTCATGACCTGCTAGCCTTTGGACCACCAAGTGGTACTGTCATACGAAATCATAGATCTGACTACCGTTACGTAAAGCCAGTATATTTGTTTAGGTCCGATTCCCAATGTTTTGCCACAGATCCTTTTACACGTCCACAAGCCACAATGAGAATTAAGCTCTGTGAATAACTTTTTCCAGATCTGGATAGGATGCATGACTCCTACGTACTTGGCTTCCTCTGCAAATGGAATGGCTTCTCCCAGAATAGTTGAAGGCGGTAACCGTCCACCCTTCTCTTTCTGGAACATGGTACTATGACAGTTTTGTGAGGGGTGACTGACATATAAATGTGTTCCCTATCGCACCACTGATAAGTCACCTTCCTTCAGATCTTCTTTTGATCAAAATGATCAAGTCATCAGGAGTCGTAGAACGGTAATTCATGCAGGCCGGAGTAACGTCTTCGCTTTGGAAGAAGATTACTTCCTCAGCAGTGATGGAGAAACACGGTCCTGAAGAGAAGTTGGACCTTTCTAGGCTGCAAAGAAACACGAGCTTACGAGGTGCTGCTTTCAGGGATGATGCCAAAATGAATAACCACTTGGAAACGTTGATATTTGTTGTGGGAGTTAACAGTGTAGATAATTTGTCAGGAATCTCGAATGATTGCTTCTCTATTTTTGGATACCAGTTGTTGGGTAGGTTAAGATAATGGCGACTTAACTCGAAGAAAGCATTTCTTTGCTAAAAGAAACATAGGAATTAGGTAGAGATCACAAAAAGAAGGAAGAATCAGTTTGATGGCTGGTTCGGGGAAGATATTGTAGATAGATACTGATCCGCCGTTGGTCAGTCAAAAGCTCGAAAGCAATTGAAATGGCGAGTCTCTGGAGTATAGGACGGAAATGTTCTCTACTCATGTGGATATTTCGCAGTTTCTACACTTGCTAAATTTCTCATTACGGACTTTAATATGGCGAATCAGGGAACGGAATTTCAAAATATACCCGCCTGATTACATAAATAGCCGGTCAGGTACCTAATCTGCTAAATCTGCTTAATCTTATAAATTGCTCAAAGGAAAGGTTACTGTATCTTCCATGATTTCTTACTATAGCAGGTCTATTCGACAAGAGATGGCGTTGCTTGTTCATTTTTTGATTTAAACAAAGAAATATGCCTATTGCGGATATTTCTGAATAGAAAATAGGGAATTGCCAGGGAATCTTAATTTTTAGACGTAACGTTTAATTATACAATGTTATGGGAACCGAAAATTGTAGTTCGCCGTGGTAAAAAATAACACGATAGTACAAACGATGACATCAGCACAAAACAACCACTCAAACGATCGAACGGGTTTTATTAAAATCACATTGACACAGGATTGAATTGAAAACGATGTAACTTCCAGATGGACTTCCATTGGTTAAGGGAGACAGCTTTAACCAAAAATTTGATAAATTTGTATAAATTACAAATTTATTAAATTTGTAATTTAATAACTACAAAAGTACCTAAGCCTGAGAACCTAAAAACCAATACAAGAATAATAATATAATTCATGTATAAATTACGTTGTAAAACATTCTCTCAGCGCAAATATTCCTGTTAGGATTAGTCAGAAGTACGCCGTGTTATTGTTGGAGTCAGATATGGAAGGAGTAGTCTGATATTGTATTTGAGCAATATCGGTCGAATAGTGTCAAAATTTACAGGTCACATTATTAAAATGGCGGAAATGTTTGAAATTGCACCAATTCATAAAAAAATACACTCAATTTATATTTACAGGCATTGTATGAAAACAGTTTTCGCCAAAAATTAGGCAACAAATGTGAAATCTGTTCGTTCTCGTTTATAAAAAATTAATAGAGATTTCTAGCAGGTAAAGAAAAAAGGAATAGATAACGACCGAAACTTTTGTTAAATTTGTTTTGCAAACTCGATTTTCCTTAATTAAAGGTTTGACGTTTCGCTGATCGAAATTCGAAATTTGATGGAACAGTAAACTGAGATACCCGTACAAAGAGAACAAAAAGAACGAAGCGCGACTAAATAGTGTTGTATATCCATCCATTACCAGAACTTTTCAAACTATGTCTCATCATAACGGTGTACCTAATTAGAATAAAAATAGGGAACTGTAATTTTTTGTTCTTACTTCCTAATAAAGTAAGAAATTAACAAATTACTTTAAAATATAGTTAATTCAAATAATTTGGATATAACGTTAATAAAACATCAATAAGAGTGATGAATTATAAACTTGAGACCGTAAGCCAATTAGGTAATTACTTACTTGATAAAACTAGAAAGAGTATTTTTCACGTGTCCATTATTCATAGAAACAATAAATCATGCAAATCTAAATATCGCAGAATGACATCTTAATAAGTGCCGCAGCGGGGATGAACCCGGTCGATAACACCTCGGTACGGAACTTCTCGATTTTCAAATAATTAGATTATGAAATTCTGGTGGATGATTTATTATTTAACTTGATACTAATCTGGATAGATCCTTTATATTAAATTAGTCCTTTCAACTTAGTGTAATTGCTGAAATTAGACCAGATTAGAGACGTTTTTATATTATTAAAATATAAGTATAGAACCCCATATGATAGGTACGTAAATGGATTAGTCTTCTGGTCCATTTTTGTTCATGAAACTTTTATTATAATAAAGGTTGCTGAGGGCTTTGATACATACACCGTGGGTATAAAATAAAATGCACTATCGTTAATGAGAATTATTTGTGACAGGAGCGTAATTTCAAAATATGGGCCCGGGGAGAAGAATTTTTTAAGGCCCCCCCTCTTAATTGATGTCATATAGACAATAACCGTAAATTAGACAATGATCGAACGCTGTGACCGAGGTAGGTAAAAAGTTATCAAGTAAAATGTAAAACGCGGTTCCCCTGAGAGTCCATTGGGGGGAGAGGGGGTTTCTGGAGGAATTTTTAGAGTTCTTTGCATCTCTCATGCTTTATAGTCGAAGCAGAGATTTTTATTAACTTTGCAAAGAAAAAAATGTTCACCTTGTATCGGTTTGTAAAAAAAATTGGTGTCTTCAAATGGAACGAAATTTTCCGTGAGCACAACTTACCGCAATAGGAACCAGAAAAACAATCCACTTAGAGCGTGACGTCGTCAGTTTTCTCATAAGATGCAGACAAAAATATTAAATAGCGAAAAACCGTGATTTTTCGTCGGGCTTTACTTTAGATTCTTTACTTTCACTTTCGGCGTTGGAATTTTCTAGTGCGCCCCAAAAAAATTACAAAGCTCTTGGAATTAAAACCTACAAGTTATTAGAAGTAGAAACCAAAAAACCACAAACCTTCTCAACCTCGGTGCGCCAGTAAACTTGGCACGCAGCCTTGGATACAGGCTATTCCAGACCACACCGTTCTTTGTTGTTGATGTAGAAAAAAAATCACTTTATCCCTCCTATTTGAAAAAAAAAATTACAGCACTTTTTGCTAGCTTCATATGAGCTTAGAAAAGCACAAAGTAGAAAAATGTATCAAATACTACTTTGCCTATGAGCTAAACCGGGAATATGGGGGATATCGAGTATCCCCCATTCAAAAGGGTGATCCGGGGTGCCACACTGGGGAAAAGTTTCATAAAAATTTTTCATAAAGTGCTGTTTAAACGCATTATTAGTGCTCAGATATCAATTTTCCCGATGCAAAGTAAAATTTACAAAAAGTAATGACGACGGCACGAGGGCCTCAAAGCCCCCCCCCCCCCTCAGTAGTTACACCACTGATTTGATGTAACTAGGTACAAACTGTTATAATTAATCCCTCTTTCACAATAATTGTTCTCTTTTTTTATATATTTCTATTTTTTATTATTATTAAAAGAGAGGACATCGGTCTTAGCCTGTACCTTGATAAGACACAGTCTCTCCATTCTGGTAATTTTGGCTTCGAGAAATAGCTCATATAGCCACAGAATAGTTTTTAATCATATAAATACAGACGAACATAACAACCAAGGAAAGAATGGGATTTGAACCCACGAGGTGACAGTCAACGGTTTAATAGTCTGCACTTCTAACCCGCTGAGCTATCGCCCGCTCTAATATATTTCTATGATATTGTTTTTGAGAGTTTTTTTTTTAGCTTGAATTTAATGGTCTTTATACAATTTAGGTATAAATATGCTCATTTTATCTGAAGATATTGAAACACTTATATAAAAAACTTGGCATTGTATCAAAAAGAGTGGGTGATGAAAGTTGTGAGTCTGGAAAGGTGACATCCAATGATACCAAACTCGACCACCCCCACCCCAAGAAACTTTTAAATCTTTAATGAGAATCCACTTTTTCTTAATGCAGATTCGGATTTTATGGCTGAAAATGGGTAGAATCTGCTGAAATTTTTTGTTATTATTGGATGTCCCCCTTCCAGATGAACAATTTTCATCACCCACTTTTTTGATCCGATACCTAGCTTTTTATACATATAGGGTCCGGTAGAATGAGGTGGGTACCTTTTTTCAAAGTTTCATACGATTATATCGAGGCATCACTCGCGAAATGTTCTGGAACTGGATTCGTATTTCTTGTATTTGTTTACCTTTTTCTAAATTGTGATTATTAACCGAGATGATTCTAGTGACATGACAGGAATGACACATTTCCAAGCCCGTGTAAGAGAGTCTAAGTACTAAATACCAGAATGGTTCCGCATTCTACGTATGTTCGAGATTGCGTGCAGTTCTCCGTGAGCTATTAGACATTTCTAGACTCCATGGTTAACGGGTATAAAAGATGAGCTGTCGTCACTTCAGTCAGTGGTAGTATTTATTAGTAAAACTGAATTGTGAAGTGTGAAGTAGAAGGCAAGGTAAAGTGACAAGTAGTGAAAAAGCATTAGCTGTGTAATATCTGTGTGAAAATAAGAGGACAGTTGATTATTTTAGATTTGGAGGTTATTGCTATAAGTTGTTAAGTTGGAGAATAAAGAATTTTGTAAGACTTTAATTTGGTATTAATAAGTGTGAGACCCGTAACAATGTCATTATTATTCATATACATACAGGTTAGTTCAACCAAAACTTAACAGGCCTAGGGCCCAGTAACTTGGAAACTGAAGATGTGCGCGAAAAACGCCGAAACATTTTGTTATCGATGTTTATCACGAGTGGTATTACGAGTGGTATTACCTGACAAATTTATCTTCCAAGGTAAGCTTGCCAGTAGGCCACTTCATATTCACCTTCCATGCGTTTAATTTTGATTCATCGATCCCCAGGATTATTAAATTAAACAGTTAGACCATTTCGTTATATTTCTTTAAGGACTACAATCGGAGAAATTTTTAAATTAATATTCGTAGATACTTAATAATTATTAAAATGCACGTCAATGACTTTTTTGACGCGAGAAAATAACTACAACGTAAAAAGAGACGACCGACGAAAATGACACTAACCTTCCGTACTCTTATGCAATAAAAATCTCTCGATATCCAGGTACTCAGGGCTACCCCTGCCAAGATGATGAACTTGAACAGTTAAATTTGTCACAAAAATATGTCCCCCTCGATAACAAAAGCGACCTGTTTCGGCGTTTTTCTCGCGCATCTTCAGTTTCCAAGTTATTAGGCCAATAAGTTTTCGTTGTACCACCTGTATACATTTTATAGTATTATAATTAAATTTAAAATTAAATCAAGTCGCCTAGCTTTCGTGATAAATGAAAATTTAAGACGGTTGTCAAACTGTTTGCGAGAAATGTCAGATTCGCTGTGAAAATTGAGCTTGGTTCTATAAAATGCTCAATGTTATTTTGCGGTTGAATTTTATTTTTCTAAATTTGAAGACCTCAATTGGCCGGCAACCGGATCTCTGAGCTTGTTCATGTTTTTTGTGGGGAAAGTGTTTTCTAATCGACAGCAAAATTTCGAACAATCAAAACATGATATTCGGACTGAGGTTAATGCAATCCCAATAGAAATGTTGGAGCGAATGATGACTTTCGGGCTAGTCTTTAATTGAAGTGCCAGCAGCGAGAAGGCGGACATTTGGATGATGGTGTAATATAAATTTCCATGTTTACTTAACTACAACTGTTGTTTGATTTTTTAATAAGACTTTAACCACTAATACAAACAACTCAGTTTACAATAGATACCTCATTCTGCCGGACCCTGCATTTCAATGTCTTCAGATAAAACGAACACCCATGTATGTGACTATTTTGTATCACTATTAGTGTATTTTTTTATAAAAAAAATACACTATTGAGGACGACATCACTTTTCGAAAATCACCCAAACTCATCAAATGTCCACCGATCCTGACCCCCAGATCACGAAAAAGTAGTTTTCCAAAATTCACCTGCCCACGATATATATATATATATATATATATATATATATTTATATATTTATATATTTATATATTTATTTCTCCAAAATCACGAAATTTTGATTTTAAAAACGCTCCTGTAGCTTTATCTTTCAAGATTAGTGAACGAAATTTTGGATTCTTGCAAATTTTTGGAATGACGTTAGATTTTCGTTGAAAAAATTTCCAAAAGTCCCATCACTTCTACAGGGTGTCCCTTCAAAGTTCCAGACATCCGGTTTTTGTCACCTCATTTCAGGTCGCAGTTTTCAATCTAGGAGACTGAAATTTTTGTGGAAGTAAGATATCCACAAGGAGTGGTCTGGTATTGCACTTGAGCAAAATCGATCGAGCCGTTTCAAAATGGCGGCCATTTTAATTTTTAGAAAAAGGACTATTTTTTGAACCCCTGTATAAGCTAGATAGAAAAAGAGTTTTATATCAAATTCACAATATTGGAAGTAAATGACTTGAAATTTAATTTCATGCAACAAAATTTGCATTTTTTCTATTAATAAGCCAGTGGCGTGGGTAGGAAAAGGGTAAAAATGGCTAAATTTCTCCAACAATTTATGAGCACATTTTTGAAGTAATTGAACTGAAATTTTTACAGTAGACAACTATACTAATAGACTTCAACCCTTGAGAATTTCAAAAAGTAAATAAGAAAAATGGCGGAGATATTCGATTTTTTTTTACATGATGTTTTTTTTAAATTAATTTCTCTAAATTTTTAAAAACGCTCCTGTAGCTTCATCTTTCAAGATTAATGAACGAAATTTTTTACTCTTATAAACCTTAGGGCTGACGTTTGATTTTCGTAAAAAACATTTTCCTAGAGTTGTGTTACTTCTACAGGATGTCCCTCCGAATTTCAGAAAAAAAAACCGTCCGTGAGGCACGGTTTCTGGTCGAAGCTGAAATTTTTTTGGTAGTAAGATACCCTCAAGTAGTCGTCTGGTACTGTATTTGAGTAAAATAGGTAAAGACATTCCAAAATGGCGGCCTTTTCAATTTTTGGAAAATGGCTAGATTTTGAACCCCTAAATAGGCAAGATCAAAAACTTTTAAACAAAATTAACAAGATTGGAATAAACTTATTTGAAATTTGAGCTAATGCAATACAATTTGCATCATTTCTATTAATAAGCCAGAGGCGTGGATAGGAAAAGGGTAAAAATGTCTACATTTCTATAAACATTCATGAGCTTATTTTTGAAGGAATAGAACGAAAATTTTGATAGTAGACAACTATACTAATAGCATTTAACCTTCAAAATTTTCAAGAAGCAAATATAAAAATGGCGGAGATATATTCGAATATTTTTAAATGATGTTTATTCCTCTAAAATTTCAAACTTTCGGTTTTCAAAACTCTCCTTTCAGTTTTTTCCGAATTTATTAAAGGTAGTGTAAAAAATAGTATTTTTCAAGTAAAGTTAGCCAGTGGCGGGCATAGGAAAAGGGACAAAAATGTTAAATTTTGACAATTTTTTTGATTTTTAAATTTAAAAATCCATTCCAAGGCCCGTGTTCAAAGGAAATGAAATGAAATTATCACAGAAAATTTTTCACAGTATTCAGAAAGCCAATAATTTAAAAAGCGGTGAAAATATTCATAATTGAATTGCATAAAAATACACTATTTACGCGATTGATGCGCAAGAAGGTTTTTTTTGTTCAATTAAATAATTTTGTAATTATCTTTTTAATTAATCAGAGAAATTATTTAACTTTTGATATGATATTATGCACGAATATTACATCGCGATGAGAAGGAACATTTCTTCATTATCTAAAGTGCATGCGGGTATAATATCGCTCATCTTATAGGACATTAGTACTGACATGAAAATGAATAATGGACTGAGATTAGATCCGATCTTAACTGCAATAACGTGCATCTAGTCTAAAATATCGTCCTTATAAGTACCGGGTGAACCATTTTAACTGAGCACCATTGCTAACTTCGTTATTATTTTAGCTGGAAGGTCAGTTAAGTTGTAAAACTATACAGGGTGCTTCACCAGCAGACCGACATATGCCTTAAGAAATGTAGTTTGTCAACGAGTTTACAGAGGGTCATTGCATGCCGTTTCTTCAAAGTTTAGGGCCATTTTCGAAAACTACATGAAAAATGCTACAATTTCGACTAAAATAATTCCTTGGCACCATTAAACTGAATCGAGAAGAAAATAAAAACTTTTCATTTTCTCAGGATTTCAATTCACGTTTGTTCATTATTTTCGAAAAATGTGATTTTCTAGAACTTGAATATTAAGTTGTTATTTCAAATAAATTGGCTGAAACCAAAAAACATAAGCGAAGCAGAAAGATTCCAGAAAGAAAACCAGGCAGTTCGTTTTCCAGGAAATTTCCGTAGATCTGTCCGGTCGGTCTTTGTTTAAAAAAGTGGGAGTTAATGAGTTTGTCACCAATTAGACCACACCACACATTTACAGAAAATTTACGCTGCAATGAGTCTTCCTCGTTTCATTGGGGTTTTTTTCTGACCAAACATGTGAATTACAAGTGTTAAACACCCCCCTCGTAAACTGAGCTTCATCAGTGAAAATAATTCTAGGAATATGCCGTCTGTGTCCTAGAATCCACCAACAAAATGCCCGTCTAGCAACCCTATCACCTACTTCGAGCCTTTGAGCTTTCTGGTCATGATAGGGATGGAGGCGTTCCGTTTTGACCATCTTCCGTACTTGAGAATGGGTGACTCCCACAACAGCTTCTTGCTTGTTAAGGGATTCTGTTGAACCATCTGAATGATGTTTTCAACCTAAAAATTTAGATATCCTTATAATGACTCAAAACGTTAAGAAAAAATGTCGGGTTTGACGGCGACCTTTGTGAACATCATCTGCACTAAATTGTAGTTTTTCTTTCCAACATTTGTGTTGGTAATTTTTCTTTCTGTTTCGCTATGTACGGTGTTTTTTTTTTCATAAAAATTACCATTTCTTCTTTGAGTTGTTTTTCTTATTAAAACTAATGTTTAGCTCGACAAAATCTATAGTTCGGTCACTAATCCTGACTAAGTCTGTAGAACAAGTACGGCCCTGCAGTCTTCATAACGGCGGGAAATTCGGGGTGTCAAGTGTGATTGGTAGAGCATACCTACCAAATTTCTTTGAATTCTATCAACTCGTTCAAAAGATACGGTTCATCAAAAATTTCGACAAAATACATGAATCACCCTGTAGCATCGAAACGAAGGGCCTCAGAAAAATTTTAAAATCCTGAATCGCGTTGACAAACTACTCCTACCCTTAAACCATGTCGGTTTGCTGGTAAAACACCCCGTCATCAGCGTTTTTCTGCTGATTAAAATGGCGAAAGCAGAAAACGAATTTTTATAATTAAGAAGCCCTGTTATATTATTGTACTTTCATTATAAGCATCCTCTAAAAAATTGGTTTTACGCGTCAAATTAAAATGGGTAATTTGCAACCCCAAAGAGGAAGATACAAACTTACCTACTAGGTATAACTACGCATGCCAGTTTGAGAAATTCTCTATGTGCTCTATATTGTCATAACTGTTGGGTTTTCCTTTCAACAGTAAATTATACATATGTAAAACAATGTTTGCAGACCCATGCCTGGTGCATTACTGCATGAAAGGGAGAGAATGTGTCGTGACAGGCAGCGGAGAGGCGGCATGTGTTTGCCAGCGACGGTGTCCGGAGGCGTCGCGGCGGAGGCCCGTATGCGGCTCCGACGGGCGCCTGTACCCCAGCCACTGCGAACTTCACAGGGCAGCTTGCTTGGCTGACACCGCCATCACCGTAGAAAGAGCACCGTACTGCCTCCAGCATGGTAAATAAAATATTACCTACCTAGTACTTATTTACTGTTTAAGCGGTTTTATTATGCTTATTTTTATTATTTTCTCAACTCAAATTATTATTTTAAGTATAAAATTTATATTTTTCTTTATAATTATCTTATTATTGATATTTTGTAACGATTAGTAACTAGTAAAAAGTTTATCCGACATGCAAAAATAACCGTCAATGATGGATCGTTTCATTAGCACATCTCTTATTGATTCGTTTTAATTATTAGACCGATAACGACGATCCACTATTTGTAACAAGTAGTTGTCCATAATTTCATGGATGAAATTCATCTTCTTATCCACACATTCAGAATGTGGCACCATCTGCAGCAGTTTTGACATCTTCCTCAGCGAATCATCGTCATCTTCTTCCTGAAGCTCAACTCTCCCTCTCACTTGCCGAGGTTTCCCTTTTGGTGTGTTCTTATTGGCTTCAGTTACTTCACGTTCATTTTTGTATGGGGAATCGGTCAGAATTGTTGTTTTCTCTCTCTTTTGCTTCGTATTTCCACTATCAGCGCTCGAGGGCTTTTGCATTTCAGATTTGTGAAACCACCATTTTATTTAAATTGCTGTTGGTCGATGAAGCATTGATGTCGGTGTCTTTGGTCAGATGATAATTTTCTGGGGTAGTTCCTCCCACGAATTCTTCATGCATTGCATCAGTGGAATCCCTAGAAGTAGGTTTACTAGCACGGGATTTAGATGGCTGAGTACCTTGATGTTTCAAAAGTTCTGTTGCCACCACGATATCTGTGGTGTCAGATGGTATGAAACCACTGTCGGAAAACAATTAACTGACCCAAGCTTGTTTTCCTGAATCCGTCAATAGCTGTAAGCACTGTGGCTGCTCTCAGATATGCAGCGCTTAAAGGGACGCGATCTGCTGCAAAGTTGCCACGCGTCCCGGGTTAGATCTAAGCCAACTTCTGACCTCGTCATCGTAAAATACACTCAACCGTTTCATAGAGGAAACATGAAAAGCTTCAAGGCGATTAGTGCAATGGGGCCAAAAGCACAGCAGAATGATGCCGTGTTCTCTAGCGTCATTAACGACAACCAAATTTTTTGCATGGGAAGTTTGTCCATCTAACAAAAGTAGCACTAAAGTCTTTTGCATCCATATTCGTAAGAAAAACACAAATTTTTGAACCAGCTGATGAATATCTTTTGATCTATCCATTCTTTCTCGTTCAATTTAATCATCCAACCAGGCATTAATCCGTCCAAGAATCACTGTTGCATCCGCTTTCTAGGGAATATTAACATCGAGGGCTTGTAGAAGCCTGCAGCGAAGAAGCGTTATTTAGGGAGGTTAAGTAGAGTAGCCCAGGCTAGACTTCGCCTCCCAGTTTAATTTTGTATTGTAAAATGTAGGTACAGTACACAAACAAATAAAGGCTCTTTATTATTATTATTATTATTATTATTATTTCTGCCATTATATACCGTTTCGCCTCTTTCAGCGGATGTAGCAACACCAACTTGACGCTTCCCATTGGTTGTTAGTATTTTAGACAGTTCTTTGAAATTCATAGTGACTCCAGTCTCATCAACATTAAATAACTTTTCGGCGCTGATCTTAATTTTATCAACAGCTCCTGTCAGCAGTTTGACAAACTGAGAGACCGCAACTTTATGTTGAAACCCATAGCACGGGCCATTAAGTCGCTCCTAGTTTTCTTATTGATAATTCTGGATGAAGTTTTAAGAATGCATGCATCCACCCTTTCCCAGCAGATTTTTCATTCTTGTTGAATGGGTGCTGGATATCATTTTGCAGAGCTAATTACAAAGCAAGTTTCTCTTCGTTCAATAATCTTCAAGCCAAAAAGAATTTCTTCCATTGTTTTCTAAATAAATTGCCAATTTGCTCCATCTTTTGTTTAAGAGTGAAGATGGGCTTCCTACTCTCCATAATATTTGTAATCCCCCCTCTCATTGCTGGATCTTCTCTGCTTTTCTTGACATACCTTTCTAAAGTTGTTTGTGGAACATTAATACGAATTGATGCATTGCGATATCCCTTTTCGCGACTAATGACTGCTCAACAGCTCGTTCCATCCCTCTGTCGACCAGCTCTGCCGGACAGTCTTCTTTTTCTAGTTATAAACTATCTAAGAAACAAAATAAAATAAATACCTAATAGATGTTACACCAACATCGCGTCACACCCGCGCTTCAAGAACTAGGGGCTTAAGTAGATACGGCTGGTACAATATCACATAGATGGTGCTATATTTATTAAAATAAACGTGATTTTCCCTTTAACCCGTCTACCCCGTTTTGCCCGGGCTTCCCCTATTTGAGAACCCTATTATAGTATTTGATAGCGTAATGATCAGTCTCCCAATCGATTGGCTTAGTCAGGCAAACCCAAAGCGTAATGAACCTGCAGTGCGAAGTTTGCGCAAGATAATTTTGTTTACATATGGATTGACTGTTATGATTTCCAGGTTCCAGGTACAGTGTAATTCATTAAGTGAAACAACGATTAGCTAGATACATTGACAATTATTCATTTATAGAACGAGCGCTAATGTTCTCGAGGGTTTTTCGTCAAACCAAATGAAGAAGTCAATTAATTCAACATTTTTATAATCAAAATTAAATTCAAATCCTTCTATGAACTAGTAAACTAGGGCCTACCGTTTGCATCGCTGAATAATAACAGGCAACATCAATAGGTTCCGCCCTTCGCCTCCAGGTTGATAACATTACAGAGTGAATTAACCTCCCGACTGCTGTCTGCACGAGCTTATAATCCGAATATTCGATTACCCGTCGGCATTTAATTGAGATTCATGGACAGGGTGCATCACTGATTACCGTATAGCGGTTTGGAGTCTATCAGATTGCAGCTGATTCCTGCGGTAAAGCGTCTGATGAATGCATTAACAAGATCACCACAATTTTAACCCCGCTTCTACTGTTCTCGATATCCTATTAAGCTCATTGCCGCATTAGATGAGAACTAAAAACCCAGCCTTTGTTTTCAAAAATGATTGTTACTTTAATTAGTGCGTAGGCATAACCGTTTATTAAATCAAGCTAATGAATCAGTTAAATCGAATTACTATAGTTCGATTATTCTTATTCAGGAGATTACCAGACTAATTCGCAATTCTAACCATTTTTCCCACCTAAGTTAGATTGGAAATAAATGTTTCATCGCTCACAGCTCAACGTTTACCGCTATCGCTGCATGTTCAATGTGACCGCCGGGGGCTAAGTCGTCTCAGTCTAGACAAATGGGGTTAATGCATGCACATCAAGTTCGTTCAAATTGACGAGGGTTTTGTTATAATTATAATACATGAAGGACTCTCATTTGCTCAACTCACAAATAAGTGATGCTGGATTCGATCGAGTCAACGCCTCGATCAGCGCAAACATCTTAAGGAAAACGATAATACTTAGTGAGTCATTTCCTCACCTGGGGTGATATAAAAATCACTAACTAGTAGAAATCTAAGATGGCTAGGTCAATTTCCTAACTACTGGATGGATGTCATTCAAATATTCAGCTTCTTCTTAGCTTTTTTCAAAAATGAACAAACCGAATTTTACCATTTTCTGTTGCAGGTTTTCTTGAATTAACGTCACTCAAAGAAAAAAAAACGTCACGTACGACGTTTTAACCTAATGTTATATTATAAAATTTTAGAATAATTGTAGACAGGCCTCCCACAGCTACAATTTATAAACAAAGAATTGCTTTTGATCCAGAAAGCGGTAGTCTATTAATTCATGCCAGCTCTGTATAGTTATTATACATAGAATCATAAGTTATTGTTCGTTGTGTTTTCAGGGCGTTTTCAGCCCTTCGTGCTAGCTTGCTGTCATAGAATTACTTTGCATAATAAATTAATTAAGCCTGCGGACGTATGCTAATGTCAGTCTGAAATACGAACACCAGATAATGCAACACACACGTCGGGTAGGTTTTGTGACCGTGTAGAGCTCTAGGTTTCCTCGAATATGAGTTTTTGTATGAGAAATTGTAATTCATTGCCGAAATGAACAATGCATGCTTGTTTTAATAATTGAAAGCAAATATTTATATGAAATATCAATCAAATTAAGAAGATCAAGTCTCACATTTTTGTGAATAATTTCACATCATTGTAAAAAAAATGTTCATTTCAGGAAATGGCTGGGCGCCCACAGTCTCTCGACAATTCTACGGTAACTCATATCTCGATCCGGTAACCACGATAGGGTACCATGACGAAAGTGAAACCGCCACCTTCAAAATATTGGTCGCCACGACGACTAGTAAACCCTCACCTTTTTTGGGAACAGATGTCGCTAACAGGAGCGGCAAGAACGATCAACGTGAAAACAGACAGGTGAGTAAACTTAAGTAAAAACTGTTTTCTAGTAGACTTAAATGGCTTCGATATGCAATGTATGTTAACTCCGCGTCAAAGAGCAACACGAAATATTAACGACGCGATTCGATCCTGAAAGGGGCTAAATTAATGCGGCTCGATGCCGCGATGGTAATGACAAATCGCCACGGTGACAGGATCAAAATTTAGGGAAGGACCAGGCTGTAATTGCCAATGATTGACAGGAACACAATTAATTAATAATTATCGAAATTACTGACCTTGTGTCTTGTCCGACTAAAGGGGCACTTGTTTTAATTTGCGAGATGTTGTAACTATTATTATTGTTCACTCTGCTTCACTATGTAGGTACCCACGATTGTTCCACTACTTTATACCGCTTCCTTATTTCATTAAAGAACTAGGTATCCCGTTCTCGTAACACCAGCATCGACGAATCTGGTACGAACGGCACTCTTGGTCGAGCTCTCTCCTCTCTCGATGTTAAACCTCGACTCTTCGTGTGGTCTCTCCGGTCAGGTGTCCTTCTCCTTCGTCCCGGTGTGTAAAGGGATAGGAAGGGGTAGGAAACGGTGGTGTCTTAGAGAATACGAATCGATTATTCACCAAGGACGTAACATACCGCCCACCAAAATTACCGGAGGAATTTTCCGCTATCAGAAAATTGAACCAAAAGCGAAACTAACGAAAACGAAACTAACGACAATAACAAAAACGAAACGAAACGAAACGACAAGTCAGGGACGAAATTCCCTGAGTCCGTTACTGGTTAGGTAACGGGCAAAGTTTGACCAGAGGTCGTTTACAAAGACCTCTGGTCGTACGAACCGAGGCAACCCTGGCGACACCATCCGCACCAGGGTGCAGAGAAACAATTCTTCCTAGAGCCCATTTCAAAGGAGACAACAATTCATCCTTTATCAACACCAACGAACCGATATCCGTTGACTCAAACAAATGGGTTTTCGACCATTTACTCCTCTGGTGGAAATTATGAAGATATTCAGCCCTCCAACGTGTCCAAAAATCACGTTGCATCCGTTGCACCAATTGCCAACGAGAAAGACGAGAAATCTTCAGATGTGACAAGTTCACATCCGGCACCGACGACAGAGGTTCCAAGGTCAGAAAATGACCAGGGGTCAACGCGGATAGATCGTTGGGGTCGCTACTAATGGGGCAAAGGGGGCGCGAATTCAAGACGGCCTCGATCTGAACGATGAAGGTGTTCAGCTCCTCATAAGTCAAAATTTGACCACCAATAACACGGGCCATGTGTGTTTTGACGGACTTAACACCGCTCTCCCACAGTCCACCGAAGTGTGGAGCTGAGGGTGGATTGAAGTGCCATCGAATACCTTCCCCTTCTGCGGCGATTTTCAAATTTGAGTTGAGCTCCTTGTTAGCTCCGACGAAATTGGTTCCACAGTCACTGTAGATGTCACTACAGCGACCGCGGCGAGCGACAAACCTCCTAAGAGCTGCCAGGAAAGTCTCTGACGATAAATCAGAAGCGATTTCGAGATGAATCGCGCGAGTCGCGAAACATACGAACAAACATAAATAGGCTTTAGAAGTTTTGACACCCCTATACCTCGACAAGACAATAGGAAAGGGTCCCCCATAATCGACCCCGACACAACTAAAAGGCTTCAATTGGGAGACACGAGCGACAGGTAAATTCCCCATGGGAGGCTCCAACGAGAGGGGACGAGTGCGAAAGCAACGATTGCATTTCGACAAATAACTACGAATGACCCTACGAGCAGACAGGATCCAAAAATTTTGTTGAAGGAGATAATGAGTAGTGTTCACTCCTGGGTGCAAATTACCTCGATGTATCTGATCAATCAAAAGTTCAACCAACCTATGCCTTCCTGGCAACAATGCGGGATATTTAGCGTCGAATGCTAAACCCGAATGCAACAGTCGACCCCCGACTCGCAAAATACCGAAATCATCAATAAAGGGCGACAATGACTGCAAGTACTTGGCACATGGTTTACCAGAGCGAATTTTCTCCAATTCCGAAGAGAAGGCCGAAGATTGAACAATTCTAACAATGTGCATGAGAGCAGCATGCAACTCAGAGACACTCAATGCACCAGTGGTCCTATTGACAGCACGACAATTGTTAGTGAAACGAAAACAACGAGCGATAATACCCTGAATTTTCCTCAAAGAAGAAAATCTTTTCAACAAAACATCGACATCCGAAATCTCTATCGTAGCGAACAAAACAATATTCCTTTTCTCCAGTTCAACATCAGAAGTGGGAGCAATGGGAACGAGTGCTGGCCAAGATTCCAGCGGCAATCTGAGGAATTCAGGCCCCGCCCACCATGCGGAAGCCCCGACTAACTCCTCTGGTAACAAGCCCCGAGACGCGACGTCCGCTGGGTTGTCACCTGAACGTACATGATTCCAACAATCCGGAGGAATTCGATCCTGAATGTGGACGACACGATTCGAAACAAAAGTCTTCCACCGATGTGGAGACGACTTGATCCAGGATAGAGCGACCGAAGAGTCACTCCAAGCGAAAACCTTATCAACAACAATGGATTGAGGACCTTGTTCAAGGACGAACGAAACGAGATCTGATAGTAAGACTGCGGCACACAATTCCAGCCGTGGAACGGAGAGTGGTTTGAGCGGAGCAACACGAGACTTGGCAGTAACGAAACGAACCTGCACATTGCCATCGGCGTCCTCGAAACGATAATACACCACACCCGCATAACCTGCAGTCGACGCATCACAAAATGCGTGCAGTTGACACGACACGAAAGATCCTTCGGGAACCAAGCACCTAGGGATTGTCAACTTGGATAAAACATGAAGAGTGGACTTATATCGATTCCACTTTTCGACAACATCAGCTGGTGGATCTTCATCCCAATCCAGCCCGAGATACCACAAATGTTGAATGACTCGTTTTGCCATAAAGGTCAATGGGCACAAGAAACCCAACGGGTCATAGATCTTAGCGACTTCTGAGAGAATGCTTCTCTTAGTACAAGGTGAATCTATGGACTTAACCATGAACGAAAACGAATCAGTAGCCGATTGCCACTGAAGGCCAAGAATTTTCACCGAAAAGTCCGATTCCGAATCAAAGTTGGATGACTGCTGTTGACAATGTTCAACCGGCAGATCCTGAAGCAATTGTGGATTGTTAGCAGACCATTTCCGCAACTCAAATTGTCCCAATTGCAATAGCGAAATGAGCTGATTTCTCAACTCCAAGGTTTCCTCGATTTGATTTGCCCCAATGGCAAAATCATCGACATAAAGCCCGAGACGAATGGCTTTCGAAGCGAGAGGAAACTTCTCAGAATTTTCTTGAGCTAATTGTAACAAGCACCTAATGGCCAAATATGGCGAGGACGAAACACCATAAGTTACAGTGTTCAATTTGTAACTTCGAATAGGATCCTTTTCTGAAAAACGCCAACGAATTAATTGATACTGTCGATGTGAATCTCCAACTAAAATTTGCCGATACATCTGCCTAATGTCACAAGTGAACACGAATTTGTTCTCTCGAAAACGAAGCAAAACACTAGTGATGTCATTTTGCAACTTGGGACCAATCAACAAGGTATCATTTAACGAAAGATTGTTCGATGCCTTGGCCGAGGCGTCGAACACGACACGAATTTTCGACGATACTGGGGCGAGCGAAGACACATCAGAAGACATCGAAACACCAGGGTCTTTAAAAACGCAATGATGCGGAATGTAATAAGAGTTTGCAGATTCCGACTCCAATGGCACCAACGACATGTGCCCAGCCTCCAAATAATCTTTCATAAACTCTACATACATGTCTCTAATGTGAGGCAACCTCGACAATCGTCTCTCCAAAGCGAGCAAACGACGATCTGCGACATTCAACGAATCATTAAAGATAGGCAACTCTTTGCTATCCTTAAATGGCAACAATACCCCAAAACGACCTGATTCTTCTCGATAATGAGACTCAACGAACAACGACTCAGCCTCTTGTTCCTCATTAGAGCAAACCTCAACTGAAGGCACCTCCTCAACTCTCCAAAATGCCTTAAGAGTCTCTTCAAGGGTCGAATCTACCGACGCAAAACAAGCTTGAACCTCGCCCGCAACCTTCGACGAAATGGTTCCCAAAAGAACCCAACCAAACGTCGTGTTCATTGCGGCTGGACAGTTATCACTGCCCGACAAATAACCACCATGAACAATATTGGGAAAGATGTCAGCTCCTAGCAAAACATCGACAGAACCAGGCGTGTACCAATTAGGATCCGCTAACTTCAAATTATCAAGCGCCTTCGATGGCGAAATGTCAACACTGGGAAGTTTTCCACAAATATTGGGCAAGACCAAAGTACTTACTTTAAAAGTAGGTGATGGTACCCCAACGGGACGAATAATGCAATCAGATGATCCCTGGGCCGATCCCAAGGTCACGTGACCCAAACAAGAAATAGGTGTTGATGATCGATTCAAGTGCAAGCCCAAACGCTTGCGGCACCGATCAGTAATAAAAGACGACTGACTGCCAGAGTCAATTAAAGAACGAACCACTTGATAGTTGCCCCACTTGTCTTGAACTTCAATACATGCGGTTGCTAAAAGAACCGTAGTATTGCTACGAGAACGAGAACGAACATCCTGAAAGGATGGGAGAGAAGACATGGCAACCGTGGATGCGACTGGAGGCGGCTCAACTCGATGAGAAGCTGCTCCATCCGAATTACTAAGTTTAACGAAATGTAATAAAGAGTGGTGCCGACCTGCACACTCCTTACACGAATGAGAAGAGGGGCACTGCTTCACCAAGTGTGAAGGGCCAAAACAATTTAGGCACAAGCGCGCTGCCTTCACAGCCTCAAAACGCTTGCGCGGGTCCAACTTCAAAAAAGAACGACAATTCGAGATCGGGTGTTCTCCATTACAATGGAAGCACGACTGCTTCGATGAAGACGCACTCGACGTTGACAAAAATGCATGTGAATTCCTCGATTCCACTTTTCCACCAGACTTGACGCTACTCCGCTTACCAACGACTGCAGACGGAGATAGGTCATTCCCCAAAGATGATTCTAATGCACGACACTGTGACGACAAAAACTTGTGCAAATCCTGATATGATGGAAACTCTTCAGATGCAAATTGGAGTTCGAAACGCTTTCGAGTAGCGTTATCCAATTTCTGTAGCAACCAGTTGAACAAAGTGAAATCCCAGAGAGAGACGCCTGAGACCTGACCCAAAGCTGTAATATTTTCTGAAAAGGTATTCAACAATTCACGAAGCGATTGTGAGGAATCAGAATCCGTTATTTTGGGAGCATTACAAATCGCCTGCCAATAACACGTCGCAAGTACTCGCTCATTCTGATACCTTTGGACAAGAGTATCGAAAGCTATCACATAATTGTCATCTGTCAGTGGTAAATGTTTGACAAGGGTAAGAGGTTCCTTTGACAAAGTCGAAACTAAATACTGGAACTTCTCAATTGGAGCTAACGAATCATTCGAATGAATCAAAGTCCTAAACAAATCATAATAAACCGACCACATCCTCAACGAACCATCAAAAGTAGGTATACCGATACGAGGCAATTTCACATGTGAACTTGCAGAGGGGGGTAGCGCGGGAGCACCAGACTGTCGACTATTTAACGATTCACTCGAACCATGACGTGATTTCACCACCGTATCCTGAGTCGATTCCAACGACAATTGAACCGCTCTAATCTGAAAATAAACCGAATCAACTTCGATAAGTAGTCCCGAGTATGATTTCCAAATCTCCGATGACACATCTACGACCAAAGCACTCTTATCTGCTGACTCAACCGTAATCAGGATATTTCTATCAACCTCCTGCACCTGATTGTACAAATCTGAAGCGCTGTCGCATGCAGCCAGGACAATAAAACGCGACTTTTCATCAATGGGTGCTGAAACTACTGTCAGAATCGAGTTCAAACGAGTCAAAAACTTCGAAACAGAAGCGTTTGCTCCGACCAAAGTGTTGGACATTTTGCTAAAGAGTATCAACAAAACACTAAAGCAATAAACGAATAAGGGTTATTTTTTACACCTGTAAAAAATACAACGACAACGAAATACGAACAATAACTAAAAATAAGTACCTAACCAAGTGAAGGTTACTTATTTAAAAACGAGTTGAAAATAAATTGACTTTGAAATTCACCAAAAAACAATACTTGAGATACCGAGTGTACCCAGTAGGTATACCGTGAATACAAAAATCAATATTTTCCCTGTAACAACGAAAAAGGGTTATTCGTTAAAAACCTGTAAAAATACAACAACAACGAACGATGAGCAATACTAAAAATAAGTACCTAACCAAGTGAAAGTTACTTATTTAATATCGAGTTGAAAATAAATTATTGAATTCGAATTCACCAAAAACAATACTTAAGATACCGAGTGTACCCAGTATACCGTGAATACAAAATCAATATTCTGCCCTGCGAATTCAGAGAGAAAATATTTCAACTATTACAGAGGTTTTTAAAACGAACACCTGCAACGAACGAAGAAGTGGAGTGAGGTAGAATGGAGTAAATAGTGGAATGAGTAAAGACCGTTTGGCGTCCTTTTGGATCGACTATTTCGAATCCGTCTGACCTACAAACAGGCTACCTTAACACAGTGAGTGAGAAACTAATTTCAAACAAATGATGCAACCAATTAATGAACTATATTTCCACGAGCTTTCCTATCCGACTACGGAGGGACCAAAAAAAATGTTAACTCCGCGTCAAAGAGCAACACGAAATATTAACGACGCGATTCGATCCTGAAAGGGGCTAAATTAATGCGGCTCGATGCCGCGATGGTAATGACAAATCGCCACGGTGACAGGATCAAAATTTAGGGAAGGACCAGGCTGTAATTGCCAATGATTGACAGGAACACAATTAATTAATAATTATCGAAATTACTGACCTTGTGTCTTGTCCGACTAAAGGGGCACTTGTTTTAATTTGCGAGATGTTGTAACTATTATTATTGTTCACTCTGCTTCACTATGTAGGTACCCACGATTGTTCCACTACTTTATACCGCTTCCTTATTTCATTAAAGAACTAGGTATCCCGTTCTCGTAACACCAGCATCGACGAATCTGGTACGAACGGCACTCTTGGTCGAGCTCTCTCCTCTCTCGATGTTAAACCTCGACTCTTCGTGTGGTCTCTCCGGTCAGGTGTCCTTCTCCTTCGTCCCGGTGTGTAAAGGGATAGGAAGGGGTAGGAAACGGTGGTGTCTTAGAGAATACGAATCGATTATTCACCAAGGACGTAACAATGTATTATATGAAAAAATCCTTAATCCGGTGTACCCATTCCAAATTAACGTATCGACAAATCCACTACACTATAATATTCGCAAGCTTCTAAATTTATTCATTAAAGTACAAAAAAACGGGATTATCAAAATGGCTGAAAAACGCACCTCGTCTGAGGTAGCGATTAGCGTTTTCATGTTCATCTCCCCCTTACAAGGACGAAGAGAGATATCAAGAAGCTGGCGCTCGAGTGCACCTGATAAAATCCCATCACTTAAGTGAGGGCAGGGTAAGCTCAGTCGACAGCGTCATCACGAACGTCGAGTTGAGCTCTCCGGTGCGTTAGGATCTTCAGTCGATCGTAGATGAGAAGATTTTCTTAAAATCCATCTTCAACTTGACGACTGCTGCCGACACAAATTGATCCACGCTAAATGATCCAAAGTGGTTTGGACGTACCAAATGAGAATAATTGCCTTTGAAATCAGGATAAACGGGCCTAAAAAAATGTAACTCCAAATACTTTTTATGTAATAAGTCAGATCAGATTTATTCTAAATGAACTAAATCGATTCACAATCGAAGCAAATCTGATTGAAACAGTTGAACTCTCGTCTCGTTTCTTTTCGAGTCAAGTTGTGTTTACTGTTTACGACTAACTCGACGGTAAGTAATTTACTTATTGTCCGATTCTGATGCAAGGACATCCTTGAGCGTCCTATCATGTTCATGGTCATTCGACAAAAATACCCGACCATGAGCGAATTCCGTTACTAATATGGTGGCGACAGTTCTAAAATGAAATCTGCTGCAGGCAGGGCCAGTTCCGGAAAATAAAGTGAAAATTCAATTAATCTGTCGATAGTTTTTCATTATGACAGTATCTAAATTGAGATCAGAGCTTCCTCCCTCCGACTTGTACGTTTTGATTAAAAACGTTGCTGTTTGTGTTCTGATTCACCAATTTAATATTATAAGCAAATACAATATTCGCCCAACTGTTTTGTATGTTAAGCAATCGAGTTTGCAGCATTGCAATTTCGTAGCTATTGATTGGATATGCTAACGTGATTTGCTTGTAAAATTATCGAGCCAAAATGGTCATTCAAAAATTTATAAAAAATTACAAGAAGTATTGGGTACTCGTGCCTATTGTGTCGATTTGTTCAGGTTAATTAATTCAGTTCTGGGTCCGAGTCCCAATTAGTCCGTTACTGCGTTTAAATCAATAATTTATTTACACAAATTACTATACAAAATAATAAAAACGAAATAATAAATATAATTCTATCTTCCATATTCCTTGAAACTCTTCTGATTGGACTCCATCCACTAGAAGTGCGTACTGTTAGGAAATGCTGGCCTTTGTTTGGTGCCGTCCGATATCTCTCCTTCCCGGCTCGCCTGGAATTGGCTATGGTATTCGATGATTATAATTGAGTGAATCATTGAGTGAGCGTGCGAACCTCTTCTTCTCAGTTGGTGTTCTGTCTTCGTGCGTTCCGTTTGATCACCTCGCTGAAGACGGGGATGTTACCGCTCCTATTTCACTCTCAATGCAAGTCAACCGGATGGATTCGTTGATCAGACCTCGTCTCAATACAATGATGGACTGGAGACGAGATGATTTTTCGCGTAGAGTTCAATACACTCTTGGCGGCGACCGGTAAGACAAGGATAGGCTGACTCAGTACATCCTTCTCCCTCTGTGCACTGAATTCATGCACTTCGGCTGTCCTGCTCCTCTGAAGGCTGAATATACCTATCAGGGGAAGGAAATGCTCGCTGGTCAGTTCCCGGCTCGCTTTTCCCTGTCGGTTGCCCGGACGAGGAACTCAGTACATTCACCGCGGGGCGTCTACTTCTGCAAGGCTCAATGCACCTTGCAGAAGTGTTTATTGGTCAATACCCAACTAAACATTGCCTCCTTCCGACGTGCTCCACTTATACATATAGCTAGCGGCGGGGTGATAAGGTCGCGATCACCGCCGCAAAAACTCTGCCTTACTGTCTAAATTGATAAAAACTGTCTCTAATAAATGAATAATAAATGAAAGTCTTGGATTTCATTACAACATATTACCATCTCAGAAACTTGCTGGAGAATGCGCCACTTTTATCCCAAAAATTCGTAGTACAGCTTTTAAAATGAAAAAGTGCAAAACTATTTTTGTCAAGTAATGTCCGGAATGTTCAATTTTACAATAGGTCATCATGGAATGCCCCGGTAGAAGAGTTTTTCTGCAAAATTTTCTTGGATTTCTTCATACCTGGTGATCAAAAAGAGTCAAAGATTTAGACTTGCCTCAATGCCCCCTCCTGACATTCAACCACTTCGCATTAGAAATGAATCACCCTGTATACGACTATTATCAGACGACCCCCCTTGTCTCATGAATGGATCAACCCAGACGTTAATCCTTGAATGAACACTTATCTCAGAATCAGGATTCTTATGTCCTTCCAATCTTTGATTACAGTTCAGCGAAGTCTCATCTAAGAAGTACAATTTCTTGCGAGCTCTCCGATTTTTTCTTCATTTCTCGCAGGAAATGTTTCCTTCGAGCGATCATTGTTATTGTCCTTCTAAAACTATTATGAAATATACATAAAACGTTAAAAAATGGTACTAATAACTTATCACTTGGCACGTTTGGCTTCATACTCTGATGATGATTAATTTTTTATGACAATACAAAGCCTTGAGCTTGAGATTAAGAAAAAAGAGGTGGAGAAAGGTTGTTTTATAATATTAATTGCAGGAAAAAAAGCTGCCATGTTTACGATTCTACAGCGCAGCTTTGACACTCAACGATCAACAGTGAGATAAGTGGGATGCTTCAAGAACTTTGAAAACCTAACACGAGTGGCAGTTGATCTGGTCAAAGAGCGAGATATGAAATATCAAACGGAAACAGCAAGGGCTACTTCTCATAAAAAAGCAATGTTCACCAACGACAACCTCAATAAAGATTAGCCAAGTGCTATCTCTGGAGTCTAGACATTTATCCTTTAATGTGTCGTAGAGGCATGAAGATAAAGATGAGTTCCTTTACACGACGAAAGTCCGCTGAGATATGGCGACGGCGACATCAAGGGAGATGTGGACATCTCAAGGACTTCACAGAATGTGTCTTGGGATTAGGTAGTGCTAAAAAGAAGTTTTAAAAAGAGTGTTCTAGAGCCGATTTAAAATTGCATAATTCATGCCAGTAAAGGAATTTTAATTTGAAGCCGAATACTAGAGCAAGTTCGTCTTTACTGCGATTAAATTAAAATATGTTCATTTTTAAAACTAAATTTCTATTTTTCTCTTTGGTTATTATTCTAAGCCGATAAGAAGTGCTCCTTTCTTCAAATCTTCGTTGCAAAATTAAAAAATATTTTTCTCTTCGGTGCTTTCTGTCATTTGGTATCTTTGCGCAAAAATTCGGCAAGCCAGCCAAGATTTCGTTCATTTTTGTCAAATTTTTCGTTAAAATTAATAAGTTTTAACCTGATCATTAATTTTATAAAGGACAATTATTGGCAAAATATCTGAAAAAATGTGTGCATGAGAAACGATGCAGAATGAGACTCTGGAAACGTCTAACTAATAAAATACGGGGTGTGCTATTTGAAAAGTTTGGATCTTTTCAAGTTCTAAAATGTTAACAAAGCAGGGTTGACAAAACAGAGCTACCTAACTCTAGAAAATGGATTTAAGATTTGCCCAAAAGATACCGCAAAGAGCAAAATGCATTCAACGAGCATGGAAAATCCTTATTTCTCTAAAGTTGATAAAATTTTCAAATTACTCGTGATTTTTTTTCTTGTCTGCAAAGCATGTGAACTTTTTAAGAGAAAAAAGTAATTGTGCTTTCCATTTTTATAATGACTTCCCCTGTATTTATGAAAACCCACCTCTGCTGCTTTGAAAACATCCATGTAAAATATCTCCTTTTCAATATTTCTCTGTGGCCGGCTCAGAAATAATCAGAAATCGTCGTAACCTGTCGCTTCAGCCTTTGTAGTCGGTTCATCAACCACTCGAGCGAAGAGGTATGAATTATTGAGCGTCGATGTCAGGTGTGCTGTCAGCATCAGCAAAAGAGGGATCTCGCCTGTTGTCACCGGACTTTTAGGACTCGTGCCAACTCCAACTCCACATGCCAAGTGATTTCCTTCCGAACTCCTGAACTCCTGGCTCATCTGTCGATATAATATCAACATGTCTTTATGCTTTTTACCTATTTAAATGCTGTCTTGGATAACTGAGTTCGCCGTGTTCTCACTAACAGTACTATGAATATTTTACTCGATTTGGTTTTTTGTTTACGATAAATATTTTCTTTTTTAGGTGACGACTGAGAGTCATATTTTGGAAGATGCGGATCCCACAACGGAAGATTTTATTGACAACGAAATCAACGATGACGATGAAAAAGATGAGAATTACGACGATAAAGACAACTGTGCAATGCAAGAATATGAAATTATGAAAGTAAGTGTTAATTTATTTTTTCGGAGATTATTTAGAAAGCAGAAAATTCATTATTATAATGAAAAAGAATTATTATGTTTCTCAAATGAACTTAGAAATCTGTGTAATAAGCTTAATTGTGTACAACACTTGGCTGAAGTGCTTAGTTAACCAAGTTTCTCCTAGCCATAACAGAGTTTTTCTTGCCTTTAGTTTGGAAATCCGCTTATGATGTTTGTGTGTTAAGAGAGCAAAGTGTTTCACTTCGCACTGCGGGTTAGAACTTTCACTGAAGGGTTTCTCTCAAGGGAGAAAATTACACTTTGCTCCTTTGATGCAGAATATGATTTAAATCAACTAATTTAGTAGTAAGCGGGTCTAAAGTGTGTAAACGCAGCTTAGCAGGAGGTAAATAAAATTCTCAATACAATTATTATTATAAGATTTTTGCTTACGGCTTCTCATCAACTTTCATCCAAAAACAGTTATAATTTAAAAATTGGAATTACATTCAGATGAAAAAACTATTGTATTCTGATAAAATATAATATGACAGCATCTCTGACATTCTTGCAAAAAAAATAAAACGAGTTATTGTAAGATTTCTCTCTTCCGGAAAACGTATCCATCAAAATTTACCTACCTAGGAATCCCTTACGTTTATCATTGTAAATTCTTTTGAAATTTTATTAAAGCAGGGCTCTTCCAGCTGCGTTTCGAGATCACTAAGTTCGCCTGAAGGACTTTTTCAAGCATGTAGCAGAGGGAGCTCTTCCATTTAATTTGCATGAACCACGCAGATACAATATCGTCGGTGATCTTTTATTTCTTCTATACCTTTAAGATTTTTTCAGCATCCACGTATCGTTTTTTTCAAGCAGAAAAGAAACCTTGGACGTCATTACGCGGTTAAACTGGAGACGTTTAATTTGCCCAGAGTTTAAGAACCAGCCGTTTAAGATCTAAAATGTCATTAGCGAACCTTGTAAAAAGTGAATAATGGAGAAATAAAACCATTAAACAAATTTTCAGTTTTTCAGCGTCTCTGTTAAAATATAACCTCATTTTCTATATGATATATTGTTATAAAATATGAATTTTTTTATTTACTTTTTGTAGGTATTTGGGTAAATCACATAATGGGAAATTTTTAAATGACGTCGCGTTATTTTTCTTTGGCTTACTATGCAGACGAAATCAATCAAAGTTTCGTTTGTGCACGGCAAAAGTATTTTTTAGCTCCTATTAGGAGAAAAATATACTTTTTTGGAGGTGTTAATTATTGTGAAATTGTAATTGATCGAAGTTACCTTAAACGGATTCATAGCATTAATGTTAACAGAACAATTTAAAAAAAACACTTTTCTGAAGAGATGCAAATTTTTTATCTAGAAAATTGTACTTTTTCTTGAAAGGTGTTTTAATTTTTGAAACATGTAGGTGTAGGTAGGTAGCGCAACCTGACATAAGAATAAAAAAAAAGTTTTCAAGTTTTCTGTTTTCCCAAAGATTATTTAACTTTAGACTGCCATAGAAAATAATTGAAAATGGTAAAGTACCTATGGCAGAGAAAATGATCTTAAAAAATCAAACCATTTTTATTCGTTTATCCCTCTAAACAAAAAGAAAATAAAATTTTTGCTAATAATAGCAGTCTTCATTTGATTAGGTATGATTAATGTAATAAGGAAGTTTGCTGAAGTTCAATTTTTCAGCAGCTCTAATGAATCTCCATTGTCTACATGCTGAAATAATCTTTGCTCTACATCCGCCATACTGCTTTGAATTCGAGCCGTATGAGAAAAGAGGTTTTTGTTTGACGGAAACGTTGTTTTCCAGGACAATTTACTGCTATACAACCACGCGAGGCTGATGTCGCAGGATAATCACAGCAAGGACTATCTGGTCTCCATCATGTTCTCCCACTACGACCGGAACAATAATGGGAATTTGGAAGCTACCGAGCTCAACGAGGTGAGTTCAAAATAGATATTGCTACATTACATATTTCCATTAGTTCCGAACAATTGGATTGAGTAGATTGAATTTTCCAAAAGCTGAATATAACGACACGTTTGTTTTAAAATCCCTCTCTGCATGTTTGCCTTGAATTACGTTGTAGAAATTTAATGATATTGAAATTTCAATATTCCAGAGTTTAATGTCCCTGAGGTAACATGTTGTGAATGAATATGAAATGTATATGGGACAATTGAAATTTCCTAATTTCTAATCAGTATCCTGAAAAATCTATGTATTTTATCCTTTCTAAAAAACGATAAAAATAATTTTCAAGTTAAATACATACAAGAAATTGCAGAATCTGCCTTCAGGGGTTATAAAGTAACTTCCTTTTATATGCTTCAGATATGAGCGGCAGTAATAACTTTCATACAAAAAAGTTCATCACTATCCTTGAATAAGTTTTCTTCTTACAAGAGCGTGGTGAAGAAAATTATTTTTTACTGAAGGGGAGTTGTGTGAAATAACCGAGAGACCTCTTTAACTGTTCTAAATCCACAACCCTTCCTGCATAACGTGCTACGGGTAAATTATAAGATGAACGTTTACGATGTATACAAAGCTCCTGGGCTTTTTGTATAATTTTCCCATTAGCTTGCGTTTTAGCAACGTTTACTGAAAACTCCAATATTTTTATGAAAATTACTAGCAACCGCCTGATAAAAGATGACGTTATCCTACTTGCGCAAATGTATGGGTTGTATGCATTTCTCTACCGGGAAATTCCTGGAAAATTAAACAACGTACCTACTATCTTCTGCACATATATTTAGAGAAGATTTTAATTAGAAAAAAATAATAAAATTGTGTCCGCTTTACGTGAAGTTTTTTATACGTATTACTATATTAATATACAGTGTGTCCAAGATAAGAATAACCAGCATGAGGATCTCGGAAACTATGGGAGATACAGGGTTTAAACAGGGAAAAAGTGTTGTGCAACCAAGCAGCAAAAAATTTCAAGAATTATTTCCGATTTAAAATTATTTATTTTAGAATTTATTGACGTTATTATTGAACACTGGGAAAATCTGAAACCACATTTTCATTGCAGTTATTGACCAGCTTTTTAGTTTTGCGATGTCCGTTTTTTCGGACTATAGCTATTGACATCATCAGTTTAATTTCACCTTAATACGGATCTGTGTTCTTATTAAACTTCTTGAACTTGTCGGTACTTGTGATGACGACAAGTACCTAATACAAGTCCAAGAAATAAATTTTTTTATAAATATTTCTGTCTATTATTGGACAGCGAAGTGAAGATCAGAATTAGAAGATTAGAAGATCAGCGAAGAGCTCTGATGAAAAAACACAATTAAAAATAATTATAACGGCGCCTACAAAATTTTAAATTACCAGAATTTCTGGAAATAATTTTTTAACAAAGGTACTACGTGAATTTACTGTATACAGGGTGCACCATGTATCCTTCTCTATATTGCTATCTCCTAACGCTAACAGATACAGAGTCGGTTAAACAAGTCCAAAGGAGCGCAATTTTGTGGCCATCTCGATTCCGTCGAGACATACAAGATATCTGTGACCGTTCCTGAAATATCCTGAAAAAACTGAAAAATCGAGATTTCTTATTTTTTCCATATCTTTTTTATTATTGGAGATTAATGAATAAGTTTTTTTGGGCTTACATAACTCTTCAAGAGCTACCCATCTGACATTTCAAAAATTTTCAAAGCCGACTAGATCCCAGAATTTTCATAGTCAACTTTCGTTTTTCTTATGGCCACCATAGTGTTTTTTTATGTTGTTCGGTATAAAAAAAATCATAAAAACAAAAAATTGTTAAACTTCAAAAGTAATTAAAAAAATATTTTATTCTTCTTTTTTCTTTACAAAAAAGACAACTTTTAAGACCGAATTTCATAGATAAATTAAAAAACCATAAGGCAAGCACTATATCGGCGTAATTTACAAATGTTGACGTTTTTCGACGATTTTTTATTAGGTTTATCTTTGAAAAATTAAGAATAAAAATATTTAAAAAAAATTTTTGAAGTTTATTAATTTTTGGTTTCAATTATTTTTTCATATCGAACGACATAAAAAAATAATATGGCGGCCATAAGAAAAACGAAAGTTGACTGTGAAAACTCTTGGATCTGAGAATAAATGGCAAGTATACTCAACGATTAATTAATAATAATAAATAACAAAAGTAGGTCGTTTGAGTATAAAGCACATACAGTGCATTTTACTAGCCTGCTAGGTGGGTTCGGAGAATTACTCCATCGCCCATAACAGTAGTCATGCTGGCAGTGCCTGAAACTCCAATCGAGAGGAACTTCCAACATCCAACAGCAGAGCCTTCCAGAGTACCAAATCAAGCACAGACACGTGTTTCGTTCTACTGGAACTCATCAGTGTGCTGCATCTGGAGTGTCTGGAGGATGCTGTCGGATGAACGGAAGCCGGCCCCTCTTAAGCTAAGAATTAACACGGAATTCCGTGTGGTGTAAAGTAGAGCGACATCTAGCGGTCATTCTAAAGAACTAACCGTGAGTTCACTCTAAGTATATTACAGTTTCAGAGACCACCAATGCCAGTCGATTGACAATCATGAATAAGAGAAGAAATGGCAAGTATACTCAACGATTGATTAATAATAATAAATAACAAAAGTAGGTCGTTTGAGTATAAAGCACATACAGTGCATTGTTATGACAGCATGACTACTGTTATGGGCGATGGAGTAATTCTCCGAAACCACCTAGCAGGCTAGTAAAATGCACTGTATGTGCTTTATACTCAAACGACCTACTTTTGTTATTTATTATTATTAATTAATCGTTGAGTATACTTGCCATTTCTTCTCTTATTCATGATTGTCAATCGACTGGCATTGGTGGTGTCTGAAACTGTAATATACTTAGAGTGAACTCGCGGTTAGTTCTTTAGAATGACCGCTAGATGTCGCTCTACTCTACACCACACGGAGTTCCGTGTTAATTCTTAGGCTAAGAAGGGCCGGCTTCCGTTCATCCGACAGCATCCTCCAGACACTCCAGATGCAGCACACTGATGAGTTCCAGTAGAACGAAACACGTGTCTGTGCTTGATTTGGTACTCTGGAAGGCTCTGCTGTTGGATGTTGGAAGCTCCTCTCGATTGGAGTTTCAGGCACTGCCAGCATGAGAACTGTTATGGGCGATGGAGTAATTCTCCGAACCCACCTAGCAGGCTAGTAAGATGCACTGTATGTGCTTTATACTCAAACGACCTACTTTTGTTATTTATTATTATTACTCTTGGATCTAGTAGGCCTTGAAAATTTTTGAAACATCAGATGGATAGCTCTTAACGGCTTATGTAAGCCTACAAAAAATTATTTAGTAATTTCCAATAATAAAAAAGATATGAGGAAAATAAGAAATCTCGATTTTTCAGTTTTTTCAGGATATTTCAGGAACGGTCACAGATATCTTGCATGTTTTGACGGATTCGAGATGGTCACAAAACTGCGCATCTTTTCTCTAATCTAACCGACCCTGTATCTCTTAGCGTTCAGGAGATAGCAATATAGAGAAGGATACATGGTGCACCCTGTATAGGGTTCGAAAAAATACCTTTCACTTTAAAGACTTAAAAGAAACTCAAAAAGCAACGTTTCTTTAATCAATTTTTCTGAGTTGTTTGATAACAATAGCAAAAACGGCACTTCGATATCTTCTCTCAATCTCTTATTACACTCTCTCATCACTCTCTCATCTCAATCGCTAGTTTATCCAAGTGCGGTGTACTTATTAATATAATTTTTTTGCAGTTTCACAATAATGCACAATCTAAGGGTTTAACTTACGTTCCTGTTGAGTAACCGCGGCTGTTGTGACGTCAGAATTCTTGACTTCAACTCGCTCATTTAACAGCGCAGCAAACTTGAATAAACACCTATATTGCTGCGTACAATAATTTAAAAACCGTCAAATAGGTTGCCAATAATTGTCTTTTTTAAACAATTAATAAAATTAGTCTGTAATTATTACAATAAATTCCCAAGCCTCTTTCAGTTATATATGGATTAAATTATGCATTCATATGGGTAATAAATTTCACAGAATCCTTCATCTTTATGAATAGTTAGGGATAGTTATTATTGTTGTTGGGAATAATTAGTTCGCGCAATGAGAGTAGTATAATCATTAATTAATTCATTAATATTAAGGCATGCTTTCAGACTTTATAAGGTGCTTTGTGGAAAGTTTATTACATTAATTTAATCATGTACGTGCCTTCAAAGTAACATTAATTAAATGAATGATGATTATTGTAATTTACTTAATTAAAGTTCAACTTCAAACTTCAGTGAATATCACACTAATTTACATGGTGCTCTAATAATATGAGCTGATTAAAAAGGGCTTCTATAGGCGACATCGCCACGTTATAGCCCTTCGAGGTTTATTAATAGTTTTGATTAGTTTGATTAGATCTTAAATTGGTCGCAGTTCTAAAGAAGTAACAACGAACTAATAAAATGATTATAGGTTTTTAATGAAAGTTCATAATTAACGTTAAGATTCTCATGAATTAATTTAAGTAAAATAACTAAAAAAGAACAATTTTGTCTTCAGATAGCGGCTCAGGAACGACTAGAAACCTTAAGCAACGGATGTACTCTCTCAAACATGATCCAATACGACGACACCGACCACGACGGAAAACTAAGCATTAACGAATTCTACGTCGCCTTCAGCAAGTTATACAGTAAGTATTCCATCAACCTGAAAAACTTCTTACTCTGAAAACTCGCGTGCAGCGTCAAAACAAATCTTACAGAAGTACTTCTCTTCACTTAATCTAGGCGTATCGGTTGTATCTCTGGACAAAGCCTTGGAGACGAACCACTTGACAGCGCGTGTGGGTGACAACGTGGAGATCAAGTGCGATGTGACCGGGTCTCCCGTGCCACCGATAGTGTGGCGGCGCAATCAGCTCGATCTAGCCGCCCTCGACGAGGAAGACGTGCGAGTCTTCAGCGACGGCAGTCTTTATCTCACCAGGATTCAGTTACAGCATGCGGGGAATTACAGCTGCCACGCACAACGTAACAAAGACGTTGTGCAGACACACGTACTCACAGTTCACAGTAAGTATAGGGTTGCATTAGGGTTTTTATTTTCTCGTGCCAGAAAGAATTATTCATGATCCACATGAAACTTTATGCGCTACATTGGCGGTGCATTTATACATGCCCACACAAAGATATGTCAGAAATAAGTTGAATTTAACGTCACTTACAATTCATGAGGATGATATCATGCATTATTATTGCATTCACATAAGTCAGTGAATTCTGCTGAACTAGCTAATATTTTATACCCATCCTGGATGAAGAATATGAAACAGACATCAAAAATGTCGAAGGAAACCATACAAATTTTGCATTTTGATACTTCTTGTAACATTTAAAATGAAGGAGTTACATTGGGGAGGGGGGGAAAGGGTACTTTAGATAATTTCCGTAAAATACATGGCTGCATTATGTTGGTGTCTTTTGTGACATTTTTCATAGTTATGGATCTTTTAATCAGTGCTTACATTATTTTCTCCTTTTCCATTCACAGCAGTCCCAGAAGTTCACGTCACTCCACGCATTCAATCCAAACGACCAGGAGAAGAATCAACTATGCTTTGCCATGTCGCTGGTGAGCCCTTCCCAAAGGTAAGTAAGATTTTAAGTTTTTGACATTTCAAATTGCAATAATGGAATAGCTGTGTAAAGTTTAGAGTTACCACTTTCAAGACAAGCCATGAGATAATGTATATTCGGCAACCCACAAGAATATGGTCAACGGTTATAGGTGCATCACAAGTGTAACATCTTGGAGGGGTGCCTCTCTCTTCATTAGATACTCATGCGAGAGCTTGTATGACCAATTACTAGCCTTCTGATGACTACTGCTTGCTTTCTTGGAATATTTTCCAATTTGAGGGGTTTTGTGTTGGAACATATTGTCCTTAGTTTTGTTTGATGTGTCCAGTGATTCCTCCATAAGCCCGCGTATTTCCGCTTGATGTAACCTCGATGTACCTCCAACGTCTTGGACATGTTGGATTTGATTAACAGTTTCTAGTTTGGTTGCATTCATCAACGTATCGTCTATTTTATTTAATTGTTAGAGGAACGCTTGATGAATGTCTGTTGCTGGGGATGGGTGAGTACGATTAATAGATGAAAGGAGAAGGTTAATACGAGCTGTGTACATGGAAGGATCTTGCTTATTTTGGATTGGGATGTTAGGGTATGGTTGGGATCATTGAGGTTTAGGAAATATGATTTTGATCGGGGTGATCGGGGACGTTTTGTTGCATCACCATTTGTCTCCTGATCCATAATGGCGGTTTGGTGGCATCCCTGCAAATTAACTCTGCTGGGCTAGATTTGAAAGCAGCGATGGAGAATCGAAGCCTTTATGGACTGCGCTGAATCATAAACTATGTTACCGTAATCGCGTTTAGATCTGACAACGCTTCTATAAATCTTCAGTAACAATTCTTCACTTGATCACCAGCAATGATGTGCTGGCGTCTTCACGACTTTTAGTCTTTGGTGACATTTTATAGTTAAATTATTGATACGAGGTCTCCAAGTCAGTTTACATCTAATCTAAGACCAAAGAAGTCATGTTTCCTGAATTAAAGGAAGATTTATTCCATTCATTTCCAGTGGCATTGAGATAGCTGGATGTTGTTTCTTACTCAAAAGAATTGATTTCGTTTCTTTGGTGAAGACCATTTGACCTGTACCATTTTTCAAGTTTTGTTAGTGTTGTCTCCATTTGTTCTCTTAGTGTATCTGGGTTATTGCCTGTGCGATAAACCAGTAAGTCATCAGCGTATAAAGTACACTACGGTTGTTGTATGATACCGGGGATGTCATCTATTGATATCAGAAATAGAGTAGTGCTTAGTGCTGATCCTTGGGGGACACCATCAGTTTGTTGGGGGTATTGGTCTGATAGTTGGCCGTTTACTCTTTTTCCGTTTACCCAAAATTAACGGTCGGTCCTTCAAGAAATTTATTAGGAAAATAATCATGCAGCCATTCACATGCCAATCTCTTTTCTGATGCTACCAAATTTGCTACCAAAAGATCTCTGTGTGGAGTAGGACAATATTATCCATCGTGCTTATTTTACGTAGAAAATCCGGTTTAAGATGAGCTGATGACTTGCTTCTGATCTAAAAACCAGATAAGTTGTCTATTTATTATTTTTCCCAAAATTTTACAGAGTACGCAGGTTAGATACCGAGATTAGTCGATACGATTTTGCCTTGGTCTTTTTGTGTACCTATCGGTAGGATTATGGATTGGCTCCATAGATCTCGAAAGCCATATTTTCGTCGCCATCAACTGTTGCTTAACTGAATTCACCCCAGTTGCTCTTGAGAGTGTCCGCAGTATGATTGTATTGGAGCTTCTGTGTTGGTGTTGGCGGAGGAGGTTACAATCAAAATGATTGCTGTCATGCAAGTCATCTAATGCGTGTCAGGTTAGTTCTGTGGCAAGTCGTGCATCGCTTGGGCTTAAGTCAATGCTGGGGATGACCGTTAGCTATGTTGAAGTGTGTGCTCTCTCTCCTGTATTTAATAAACTGATGCTTTCTGAATATGAGATGAAACCGTCCATCTTTGAAAATTGCCGAGAGCCCCACATAGGATTGTGTGCGTTGAAATCGCCAACAATAAGAAATGGTGTATGGGTAACTGGACGATCAAGTTATCCATGTCGTGTTCTGTGATATTTATATTTGGGGGGAATAAACACAGCATGTTCTGATTCGATTTGGGTACCACGGCGACTGCTTCCGATCTGGTTTGAATATTTAGCTGTGTTTGGTAAAGGGAATCTTTAATGAAGATGGAGGTTCCGCCGCTAGCTCTGTTACACTGCGTTCGTATGTAGTGGTCCTTCACAATGTTTAAGTGCAGGGCTATGATCCAATTTGAAGGAATCGATATTGGTATAGTTCCCTTTAGGTTGGGTAAATCAAAAGATACAGTGTAGGCTGCCGTTCTCTTTAATCAATACATGAGTTTATATTTTGGGGAAACTTAGATCATACATTTGGTCTCTAGTGAAAACTTGATTAGGTTCAATTTGACACACCACAAGGGCTCTTAGAAGGCTTTTAATACAATTGAAAATGAAATATTGAAAAGGTACAAAATTAAAATGTGAAAACCTGTAAATTATTTCCAGTTTAAGATTGTACCTATTAAAACTTTCATGCGATCGGGATAGATAATTCCTGCAATAACAAGCAGCGTAAATAATGGACTTATTTCAGAGCATCGTGATGTTATATCGCCCTCTATCCTTTAAATAATAAATCTAAATTTCCAGTCACCGAATACCGGTCAGATATTCCATCCATAATACAACCTTCACGCGTTGTTTCCCTCGTTTACCACATATAATGGAACGTTGCATCCAGTTGGAATGGAATTGCATTTTCGTTTTGGTAACGTAATCGCTTGATATGCAAATTTGAATTTTTATGAAAAGCACTACGAGATGATGATGCTTCCATTCATTGTCACCCATCGCCATTTCGTCCGAAAATTATTTCGCCCTTCCTGGTAAAAAAGGCAAAAAAAATCACCGAGCTTTATAATCAACTTGAGATTTTGAAAAATAATTGTAAAAAGTTATACAGAATGGCAGTCTGCGAATCTTCTTTTCTACGTCAACGTCAATAGTGCTATGTGTCAATGGAGCATTATAGAATGATTTGGTATTCCTGCATGGAGAGGTTTGATGAAAGTTGCATCAGACAAATTAAAAGCGTACTATAAATCGGGGCAAGTATTATGATCATGCAAAAATTCGAATTTGAGATATGAGGATTTGTTTGCACGTTTTGGGATCCCTAGAGTCCAACCTGTCGATCTGTTGTATGTCTATGAGCAATCCTGAGACCAAACCACTGAACTGACTTTCCATAAATCCTTAAAATTCCTCTAGAAGTCGAAACTACAAACAGGTAACAGCTTGAATAAAACGGTTTCCTGTTAGTCCCAAGAAAATATAATTTTTTTACATAAAGAACCGTTTTCTCCTAAAATGCGATTAAATCACGGATATTTTACTATTATTCAAAAAATTTCCGGAGAGTACACTCAGACTCCTGTTAGTTCCGCTGACGAACATTCCATGTACCCCTAAACACCCCATTTTGAGCCTCTATTTGAATAAAAAATTAATAAACTGTTGAATGAGATTATAATATTCTAAAAAGGTACAAGTAACTATCACAGTAAATTTCCTTATATTGAAATCTGAACAGAAAAAATGTAATAACTCATTTCAGGTGGAGTGGCTGAAGAATGATGAGCCTCTGCGCACTGAAAGCCCCAGGAAGTACCAGTTGGTGGGCAACGGCACCGCATTGAGGATTAGGAATATCGCCTTTGCAGACACTGGGGCTTATATGTGCCAAGCCACTAGCATAGGTAAGTAGAGAATATACATATTTATAGCGTTAAAATAAAAAATTAATCTTATTGTAATGATGACAATGTTTTTTCTTGTCTCACATTAATTCAAGGATGAACAACGTCCCTTTTCACACGATGAGCCGGGCGATTTCATAACAGAATTTCTACTATACTTAGTTTTTTTACTCTTTTTTAACTGCATCGTTTCGGGCATGTAACGCTTCTTCATAATGTAGAAATGAACAAACGGCGCTGTTCTAGTGAAGTGGCGTGTCTATTTGCCAGGAAAATTGCCGCAGGTGGCAAACATCCCGATAAGCCAGAGCTGCTATTACTAAGCAAACATCGGGAGAGCGAGTATGTGAGAACACTGCAGAGACAATATTTACCCTTATGTGATGTCTGACATTTGGGAATGCTCTTGCCGAAATTTCGGTTATGTGATTTTGCCAATAAAATCTATCGTGGAATAAAGGATGAGAGTTTTCATCTTGTTGCCACAACCGCTGATGGAAAACATGACAGGTCATTGTGACGAAAATTGATTTATTTTTTTGCAATTATTTCTTTATATTGTTCTTAAGAATTTTTTGGTATTTTTAGGAAAGTGTTGCCAGAATTCGTTTTTATTCGTTTGTACCTACTACAGAAGATGAAGCCAGTGCTGGATTTACAAGTACTGGCTTCGTACAAGCTAAATAAGCTAAAGCTTTAGGCCGCAAAATTATTTAGGCCGCAAAATTGGTAGTCGTATGCCATAATATTATTGTTACTTAATATCCGAGTAAACCTTCAACTCTACTGGGAAATTGCGTGACCTTGAAAATCCAAAAAAAATTCCCTGCGGCGCTACACACCCCTTCCTTTCAGCTACTATAGGAAATTAGATTTGTAGTTTGTAGTTTTTTTTTCTATAATAATAAAAATAAAAACATTCAATAGGCCGCATTTATATTTTAGCTAAGAGCCGCCACTACTCTAAATCCGGCCCTGGATGAAGCTACAGTAAAATTCGTTCCCTTTGACCTAAGACATTTCATAAGAATCGGTTGAAGTGGAGGTCAAGGAACTTAGTCGCGTAGAACTTATTCATGTAACGTTATCCTTTCGATTTTTAACAATTCGGGACACTGCAGCAATCGTTCGTGTCGTAGAACTCGTAGACTGCTAAAGGGCTAGGAAGCATTCATTTCATGAACGATTCGAGAAGAAGTACATTTGAGCAACAAGTTCTGGAAAATCTAATATTCCGCATGAGTGCCAAAATGACATGAATGAGGAATATAAGTTTCTGCACGGCTTACACACGATCACATGCTGGAAACAAAGCAACAAATAAACTAAAAAATGTATATTGAACATAATTCACATTCTGTGAGGAATTCCAATAACAATAATGTAATATTTTTTGTTATTATTACAATATTGTTTGTTAAACATACGGTAAAAATGGATAGGATTATTCTGTGAACTATTCAAAGAATATGTTGTCCTTTAACAATTTTTGAAAAGCCACTTTACTTAAAAGATACGGAGCGAGATAAATTTGTCATGAGGTTCTTTTAGGAATTAACGGGGTCGGGTAATTTTAAAAAGATAATTTTTTTCATAAATAATTTGTAATATTTTTACAAATTGTATATTTCTGAAAGTTATAAAAAAGAGTCAAATCAGGAAACAAATTTTTACTTCATAATGTGATCTTCTCTCACGACTTAAAAGTGGAAGAAAATTTAATTCATTTATTTTGAATGTAATTTTCTTGCAAAAAGGTAAGGTTCTTTAATTGTGAATAAAAACTTAATGCTTAATTATAAAAAGTGGTGATCTAAGACCCAAGGAATATCAAAAGAATATTAGATTTATTTTTCCTTATTTTGTCTAATTTCTGAAAATAGTAAATGAAGATCCCTGTTACTTAAAGTCCGTGATTAAAATGTTAGAACAATAATTCATTTATTGTTAGGAAGTAAAGGAAATATAAATAACGAATAATGAACGTAAAGGAAGTAAAGGAAACGAAATATAAAGGAAGTAAATAGTATATTGTGAAACAAGTGCGGAAAAGAGAAAATTTCTCACGAGTGTGAAACAATTGTGACAGGAGACGAAGTCGAGTGTCACAATTCACACGAGTAACAGATTAATTATTTAACAAATTTAACACATAAATTATTTTTTCTGACAATGCTCTGCTTTTATGACCTTTTCTCCAATTTATGAAATGTTTATAAGCAGATTCGTATTTTTCTCTCGAAACTACAGGTAGCAAATTCAAAGAACACAAACCTGCTTGTTTTCTGACTTCAGGTGGTGTATTTTCTGCTTCAGATTCAGAGGAACAATCCATTATAATGATAGGTACCTAACTAAAGTTTATTTTTTCAAACTACCTACCTAGGTAGGTATTATTTTCAATTCTACCAATGACTTTTTATTATTACTATTATATACTGTAAAATCATTGAATTCTACCGACAATATTATTATTATTTATTATTAGACTCCGTATAAACTAAAAATAAGTGACGTGAGCGTGGAGACGTGGTAGATAATAACAATGATTTAAGAGAGGTTAGTAATTAGTATATCATTGATATGCAACTTCTACACAACGCAGGCGCTGTGCGTCGTCAATGGAAGTTAGTAGAGGTGTGCGAGTTATTTTCACGATCACGTTCGTGAATTTGATTTGGCTGTTATTAGCGATCAACTCGTAAATTTTAATAATTACTGCCACAAGAGAATAATGAGTATATTTTATAGTCTTGTCGAGTTCTATGTTATCCCATTTGTGTTTATTTTATTATCTTGAAGCTTTAAATGAATAGTTATTCCATTAACAATAAGTAACAGATGAGTTCTCAGTTACCGCCCATCACTATTGTTTACATTAAAACTGTACGGAAATGATTTTTGGCTATGCGTTATGTCACTTTGTCGCACAGTTTTGGATACGTGAGAAATCTGCTAGTTTGCGCACAAAAAACGATGCGCAAAGTAGTGTTTTGTATAGTGGTCATAGGAAAATATCATTTCTTGATTATAACATTGACCAGGGCCGGGCCTAGCAGGTGTGCTGTACGTGCCCGCACGCAAGCGGCAAGTTCATAGGAGCGGCAGGCTGAAGCAAAAGTACAATCATAATTCATAAAAATAACAAAAAATATCAAACTCAGGGTCAAAACAGGCTTAAATAGGGCTGTAGCCCAGGGGCGCAAGCCTTATTTTGGGGGCGCAATCGTTTCCTGGCGTTAGCCATCCTAATGTATTTTCTTATGAAAAAGGGCTTATTATTTTCAGTGGTCCTTGGGCGCTGAATATCTTAGGACGGCTCTGGACTACCCGCGGAACGCCAAACCCGATTCAGCTTGTTTTATAATAAAAGTAGGTAACGATCGAAGGCTTTGACCAAATTGAGACCAGATGTTGGCTCTAACCTAACTCCATTCAACTCTATATAAATTGTACGGCGGCCCATGGTCTTTCAAACGTAACGCGAAAATGTACCAGTATGAATGCAGTTATTTCTTAGTGTATTAAGATTTTTGCACTTGTTTTTTTCCAAAATGTTCTCCCGAATTATTCTTGACGGATATATATTCCGTAGCCCCCAAACCCCCCGGCGCAGCAGAATTTACCTAATCTAATAAATGATGCACATTTCTATTGGTGTTTAATTTTTACCTACAAGACATTATTTTTGCCGTCCCTTAGGTAGACATTTCTTCTTAAGAGGGGGAGCGGGCAGCAATTTTTGTATCGGCACGCAGGCGGCAAATAGGCTAGGCCCGGCCCTGAGATTGACTTTCTACATTAAACCGATAATTATTGATAATCTTAAAATAAAACAGGTCTTTAAATTATAAAGAATTTAATATGGGCATTAGTGGAATTGATTCACTTCCTTTCATAGTGTAGGAAATTTTCTCTAGTTTAATTTATTACATAAATATTTTCATCGTAAAATGAGTCGGAAAGAAGATATTGTTAAAAAACTGTTTTTGGACGCCATTTTTTCAATATGGCGGCGCCAGCGGCAAAGATACGAGGTGGCAAAGTATAAATTCGAAAAGAGCACGTCGAAATCTATAAAATCACCAATTTTCAAAACTCCCGGAAAACTTTCCAGGTAAAACTACCAAATGACTGGACTATATTTAATTGACCCAATTAATTAGGTATTTGTTGTAGAATGGTAGATATTTAATTACATGTCGAAGAATATTGTTTTAAAAACAGAAATTTTTGTAAAAATGATTAAATAGCTTTAAAATCTGATTCGCGAAGATAACGCCAGAATCCTCAAATTTCTTTAAAAAGACAGACACAGGTATAGATACTGAGATAAATTTTTTGGTGCGGTATAGCTAGTAACAGATGAGACCTTACCCCATCTTTTTGAAACTCGACCACCCGTTCACACGCGCTCTCCTTCCCGTTTCATGGCCCTCACCCTCAGCCCTCACCCCTCTGTTCGATCACTCAGCGACTTCCGGTTACCTTCTCATCGCGTCCTCTCGTTCAACCAATCAAAAAATTCTTATATCGTCATCACCAAACAAGAACTTCTTCTATCTTTATTAATTTAGGTCTCACCTAAACAGGTGTACCAGGCAATGAGCTAGCAGATCACTACGCGAAGCTCGGGACCAGGGAAACCTTTTGTGGACCAGAGCCCGTCCTGGGTCTGACCAAAAATCTTCTCAAAGAATCTATAAAAGAATGGACTCGCAAGGGCTTAGAGAACCACTGGGAAACAGCACCAGGCTGCAGACAGGCCAGGCTGTTTCTGGCCAGTCCGATCGGAAACGGATGGACCAGCATGTCCAGAATGAACCGGAAGGAACTCAGACTACTAGTCGGGGTTCTCACCGGTCACAGCAGTCTGAACAGACACCTACAAGTGATGGGGGTCACTCGGGACCCGGTCTGCCCTAAATGCGGAATAGATGACGAGGATTCCTACCATTATGTAGGTATATGCGAGGTATACCGGGTGTCCCAGACTTAATTAACCAGGCCATATCTCATATACAGGTTGAGATACTCGAACTGAATAAAAGGCATATTATTATAATTTTTCAATCTGTATAACATGACAGCATGAAAACAACCCTCACTTCAACATCCCCTAAGTTACAGCCCCCACCCTTAAAAAAATGAATAGCACCCTGTATATATTTTTGTAACTTCAAAACCAGTATTCGATTGTCTATTCAGATGATTTTTCAGATTCAAAATTGGTTTAGAAATAACCAAGAAAAAGTTCATCAAGGTGGTCATGACTTTTTATCTTAACTTTCTCATGATGACTTTTGCTGTCAAAATTTATCAATATTTAGTCATAGTTTTTAACAGGCAGGTGATAGTTGTTATTATAATCAAAGTCCAAACAATTTATTTAATAATTCTGATTTATTAAGAAATTAAAAAAAAACAAGAGACAAAGCACTTTATCATTAACCTTAATGATTACTGTGAGCTGCTAATTAAAAACTATGACCAAAATATTGATAAATTTTTACAGCTAAAGTCATTCAGAGAAAGTTCAGATAAAAAGTCATGACCAACCTTGATGAACCTTTTCTTGGTTATTTCTCAACCAATTTTGAATCTGAAAAATCATCTGAATAGAGAATCGAATACTGGTTTTGAATATACAAAAATATATACAGGGTGCTATTCATTTTTTTAAGGGTGGGGGCTGTAACTCAGGGGATGTTGGAGTGGGGTTGTTTTCATGCTGTCATGTTATACAGCTTCTCTGAGATATGGCCTGGTCAATTAAGTCTGGGACACCCGGTATAGCAACCTCAGGCTCAACATCTTTGGGTCTGAGGAGCTACAAGAGGAAGAAATGAAACTCCTCTCATACAACAACCTTATGGCATTTATTAAAAGGTCGGGGAGGTTCGAGTAGGAGTTTCACCATGGTTCGGGTACGGCGAAAAGGGCCCTCGGTGGCCTAAGTCGCTTGGGGTGCACCACCCCAACCCACCATACTACTACTATTACTACTAGGTGGCACCTAAGACTATGTCATCTTCGGATAATCCTCAGTATCATTTTTGCGCGTCCCTTGCGCGAGTTTCTTCCACTTCATCTCTACGAGTTGCGCCCCCCCATAAATTGTTATCTTGCACTGAACAAATTGAAGTTATACAGGATTATTTATTTCTATCGCCTTTTAATAATTTGAGGTTTTCATAAGAAACTTTAACGCACTAATGCGTTACAAATTTTCGACAATTAAAACATTTTATCCCCAAAAACTACATATTGTAAAGTTTCTTGATCTAGGATGCAAGAATCCAATCTTCTCTTCACTAACTACCGGGTTTTTTCAAAAACACCAGGTACCAGGGTTGATTCTAATTGAGGTACACCCAACGGTTATCTGATTTCTTAAATCTGACATATTTTCCACTCGAGTTTTAGGTATAAATTGACGACTTAAGATGGCCCCATAGGGAATAATCCAGGGGGTTTGGAGCCCGGTGATCGAGCAGGCTATAAATGGCGAGGTTCACCTCGACCAAAGCAGCGATATCCGTACGTTACTGTTAAGAACTTACAAGTCACCACACTAAAATGCGCTGGTGCACCATCATGCATAACCACATTGCATTTCTTGTTGCATTTCCAATTATCCAGTCATCCATAATTTTAACCCAAACTTTTAACGAGAACTTATGTTGAAACGATCTTTATTTCTTAATTCCTTATTGAATTTCATTAGAAATTCGCTTCATCGATGAAAAAACTAGCTTCAATAGTCGAGGAATTTGAACCAATGAGTGCAAAAATCTTGACATAATGCCAACCGCGGAGAAAAATCAACAGCATGTTCTTGAACGGGTTGCGTGTATGAATACAACAAATTTATGTGGCCAAAATGCTAATGTTAGCTTGAAGTGGACCAATTCGAAAAACGTGATTTTTTTAAACTAGATAATTAACACTAAGCCATGCATGATTAAAAAATCTCACAAAGGCGGTGCTACAATAAATAATCCCTGAAAACATCGATCAAGATTTTCCCTTATCAATTTTGGGAGTTAACTCGATTCAGTGGCTTTATAAATCGTCGTAATAAGACTTGATAGAAGTGATTAGGTATCTAGTTTTAATACACTAGAGAGACACCTGACGATGGAAATATCAATAATTTGAAAATAGTTCGGAGTAGAATTGAGTGCCTCATTTTGATAGTGTCCGGTGCCCTATAAACTGCACTCTTGACTTGCTTGAAGCCCTCTCGCCTGGCTTATCTCACGAGGATGAGAAGTTGGCGAGTTTGATTTTCTCTCCTAAGATAAAGTGGAATTCAATTTTAAAATGCTATCCTCATGGAAGAAACTATCTTTCGTAATGTTTGCAATGCTATTCACATGGAACAAACTATTATTCATAATGTCAGCCGTGGAACCGCTAAAACTGGAACATCCTGGAAAATCCTGAAAAATCCTGGAAAACTCAATTTGTTTCAGCGACGAGTGGCTTATCTTCCGGACGACAACCTAAAATAAAACTCTTGTCTTTCACTAATTCAATTATTTTCAAGAAAAGAATGCTCATTGGTTATAATATGAAGCTTGTGTCTGTTCGAGCGAAGTCGTGCCCAAAACTCAACCAAAAAAGAAATATCACATGACAGAGAGCTGCGGCAGTTTAACTGAGTTAAAACTATCGTCTTGCAAACGATTATCTTTTGAAGAACTTAGCCACTGTAGAAAGGTTTCACCTCCATCTCATTTTGATTGGAAATAATTCCTGGAACTGGGAATTGAATTAATTGTAATCTTTTAAATGTAATCTTATGTTCATTTCGATTTCTTGATTTAATTTCAGGAGGCTTAACACGTGACATCAGTTCTCTGGTCGTTCAAGAGCAGCCGACACCGAGTAAGTATCCCTATTTTTTTTTAATATGTGGAACATATTATGAATCTTTCAATGTTTGCCCTGTTAAAACGGCATTAACATTAGATAATACAATCGAAACTCATGCTCGAGATGTAGAATAATCTTATTTAAAATGTTCAGGTTGAAAATTAAAGCAGATTAGGTCATGGAGAATAACTCTTCCCCGAGGGCTTTGTTCCTACAGTCCTATTCATCTGATCCTAAAGCCTATACATCTACCTTCGATAATTCCTAATTCAATACCGAGTCTCGTCTCCCGACTACCTCCATATAATAGGATAGAGCTGGATCATTAGGAGGGTATTCGGGGGAGTAGTAAAGGCGCTTTTCTACCACTTGGCTTGCACAGCTTTTGTGTAATAATCATTCCTGAAACTCCATAAAATGAACATAATGTTACTTCGGGTTTGTAGAAAAAAGAGAAAATAATCTATAAGAGACTTCTTTAAGTCTAAGAGGGTGCTAAAGTGATCCAGGATTTTTTTTTTTAATAAACTATCTACCCTTGTATAGCTTTAGAGGCTTGAAAAATCATTTATGGAGATTATACCTACATGCCTAGAATTGGAGATGCTAGCAGAGAAGTTTTATAAAAAAAATTAAGAGATAGAGAGTAAGAGGTTTAGAGAGATGTAGAAAGAAATGTATAGCGATGCTCAAAGCAAAGAAAATGCGTCAATCGAAAAATTAGGCTAACCAGAATGATCAAAGAATATAAAATGTTCTACAAAAAAAATTACCTCCTTAACAAGCTGCCACACTGGAATTTCATATGCAGTTCATATTCAATCCATAATGGCACTTTGTACGTACTAATTGTATAATCTCAGAAATCTCAAATTCGGTTAGAGATGCTCCTTAATGAGATGATCGCGTGTTGCAGCGTCTCCTAACGAGGAGCGGCGGTTTTTCGCCTTCCATGACTGGGGGGTTTCCATCTACGAGCCAACAGCCTGTCGTCTGTATCACAGGATCCAGTCCACTGATATTATTCCAGGGACGCAGGTATGTATGTAGACAGGAGAATCGGAAACTGTTAGTTTAGTAACCGCTCTCCTGAAATATATTATTAGTTCTCCCTCAGCCCGCAAGCAGAGATGATTTGTTTGCCTCATGCCATTGTGGTTTAATTCTGGGATTCCATAAACTGGTTAATACGATCAGCCCTTCGTTACTGGATTATTCTTTTTCCAATTAGTGTTTGTTATTTAGGGTGTACACGAGTGCGTATGTATGTTCCTAGCATTTCGTAATTTAATAGACGATGATTGGGTTGAACAAATTCCCTTGTTAATTGATTTAATTAGAAAAATTCAGCTTGTAGGTCGATATTTCATATTCATCGGGCGAGCGGAGCGTATAATGAGCTGGGCTCGTTTAGAGTTCTATCGCTAATTCAATTTTCATGCATCGATGTTTAGATAAATTGACAATAATAAATTTCATATTCCAGGATTTAAATTGCTTGCCAGGCTATTAAATTTTATTAAATTAATTGCTAAATCAATCAAAATTTTTACTATTGTTTTTAACACGTTGGCGGCCAGAGCAATCCCTAGGTCCTGTCGAGTACTTGTTTGCTAGGCAGCGGTGGTCCCTAGGAACTGTTGGTGTTGAATTTCGTATTTATTATCTTTAGGCGAAGGAACCGTTTATTTTATATGTTGGAACGAACCGCTCGTCCTAGTAGAGAAGGTGAGACAAAGTAATTTCGCAATTTTTTCAGTTAAAATTTTATTTCAAAAATTTTTAAATTTTTTAGTTTCAGTTGAGTTTTAGTTTAGTTCCAAAGCTGCTATGGAATGTGACGAGGTGTCTCGTCTCTCGTTCTCTTCTATGCTTAACTTCCTTAGGTGTTCCTCGAGCTTACAATGTCCCGTCAGGAATCCCGTCAGTGTTCTGAAAGGTTCCTTATGAAGTTGAGGAGCCTCTTCTACCTCTCTCTGCTGCATTTCTCGAGGAGTTCTTTGGCTTGTCTCAACCCTAAGAGGTTTCTCCAATGGATTTTTCTGGGTTTTTTTCTTCCTTTCGGGGTTCTGATTTGAAGAATGTGTCTTCGAAGCCACAGAATAATTCTTGTCTTCTAAAAAATGTTGATTCTTCTTTTCTTGCTAATACACGTTCATTTCCCTCAATACCAGTAGGTATGACCTGGTATCCAATTGAGGTGAATTTTATATCTCTTGTCAATTTTTTTTTTTTTTTTGTAGACACATTCAAACCATTTTGGAGCGGATGGTCGAAGAATTATCCCTCAATAATAATTCAGTTTCACTGTTATGGTGGTTTCTGTCGAAATTTATTTCGATGGATTTGGATTTATTTCTATTGCGTATGGTTTCGCTTGGAGTATGAATGTGGAGTACTTGAAGCGCGGCTATAGACTCCTACCTCGGTTCCCACGACGGTTTTTGAGCCGTTACGTTGTGAGGAAAATAAGATGGATTTCTGGAATTCTGGATTTCTATTCGCAGCAAAAAAAAATAAAGAGTTCTATTAATTTCTTCCCTGGTATTTCTCCTAGGATTACGTATGCGGTGATAAAGGAGTAAAGTGCGAATGGGGACGCGCAATCAACGTAGCCAACCGTTACGTGTACGCATCTCAGCCTCGCCAGCATCGCGTTCTGATCATCTCCAAGGTGCAAATGGTAGTAGTGGACGTTGTACCCACTGACGAGTACCCCGTGCAACTTCACTACGTACCCCATCTCGACCAGGTCTGGGTGCTCAACTGGAGGTCCGTTAATGACACCGGAATCAAGACTATTCAGGTGAGATCGTCATACATTTAGAATTTATAATTATTGCAAATACATATTTAGGATAAACAAATCATGTCAATTGGTCGTTCTTCATTTTTGGAGAGATTGATCAAGTTATTTTTCCAGGTGATCAGAGATGCTGGTCAAAAACGGAAACATCACACTGTACATCCGGAACCAATAGACGGTCAGTTCGATCTCGTGATGGGTCTCTTTATACCTTCCCCAGATCAAGTGAGTTTAAGCCGCGTTCTAAACTTACCACATAATCTTTATATTTTTCAATATTCCAGGAATTATCCCACTACAGCTTCAAGTACGGCTACGTTACTCACACCAACCAAAGAGGACTCTATAAACTAGATCTTGTCAACTTGAGGTATACCCGATCGGTAGACCTCACGCCATATAATTGCGTTCCTGCCCAAGTCAGATTCTCAGCTCTATGTGAGTCTTCCGTTTTGTAAAAGTTAGGCTGCCAAATATAAAAAAAGAAAAGTTTACTAATTTCGTTTGGTCATAAAGACATCTTGAATCACGTTCACTGTGATTACCTGTAGCATTACTAATTTGCAGATGGTCTGGTCGTGATGCAATGTCTAGAACCAGTGACGGGACGCCCCACGGGTCAGCTAATCCTGGACTATATCACTGACACAGTCGTCGGAACGAAACCATCCCTGCCGGGCGTGCCCTTCATCTCACCGGACAGCCGGAAGCTCGTGACTCTAGACAGGACTAGGACAGGAGCCACCCTCATCGTGCAAGAAGTAACAGGTTAGTTATTTTTTATTTCTCTATTTTTATTGGTATCTTTTGTACGTTTTTTTTTTTTTAAGAAAATGTCCAAACTGATAAGGATGCTGGAGTGTGGAGTGTTGTAAAAGGAAATATGACAATTTTTGCGAGTATGAGACATTTGACTTGGACTAATTTTCCAGCTACCTTGTCGTAGAAAATGATACTGAGAAAATACTGAGACGTTCATATGGGTCAGAATTTGGGGCGATGAATTTTAATTAAATAAATAAATAATTCGATATACCTAAATTAACATCACTTAAAAGCTCGAGGCTAGCACGTTACTCGATAATAATAGAGCAAATCTCCATGGAGTTATGCAACAATGCAACAAGGGTATCTTTGTCAAAAAAAAAAGGCTAGAAGGATCGTGGGCATGAGCTGCATCACCAGCGATGTAAAGGAGATCTCCTGGCTCTTGTTACCGCAGCTGTGTCTCACATCTAAGAAGCTACAATAGATAGTTTTTGCATCTCGATATCTTCACTGGACAGTCAAGCTCTTTTGGCATAGTCTGATTTCAAAGGCAGTCTCTTTCTTGTGGGTTTGTTATCCGGATTTGCGCCGAGTTTCTCGGGGATCTGCTCTGTCTCATACACTGATTATTCCTGTTCCGTTTCAATCATCTTATGGCGGTTACTTGGATCAGCATTCTCTTCTTTGTGTTATTTTTAATTTTTTAATTTTTTTTTTAAAAGGGGGAGCATCGGTCTTAACTGTGTAGGTAAAGACATAGTCGCTCCACTTTGGTAATTTGGCTTTGAGCACGAACTCTTCAGCCACACACACTTTAAATTATATATTTGCCTTTTAAACGTTCGATCGCTTATTGTTTTACTTTTCACAGACATTCGAAAATGAATCTGAAAAGCAAAGCGGGCCGAGGTGAGTTTCGTACGACGACGTATTAGTGCCACGACGCAAAATATATTTTTTAATATTTCGACATTTCAAAACTCAAATCTCAAAATTTCGAGATTTAATCTCAAAATTTCTAGATTTAATCTGAAAATTTTGTGATTTTTTGTCAAAATATTGAGTTTAATTCTTAAAATTTTGTGTCTTAAATCTCAAAATTTTGAGAATTAAAGTCAAAATTTTGAGATTTAAATTCAAAATTTTGAGTTTTGAAATGTCGAATAATTGGCACTGAAAGCAAACAACCATTGTTGGTTAAATGCGCATGTCACTCAACGAAGTCCTGTGTTGCGTGATTTAGTAGCTCAATTCTGGCCAGAATCTGATAAGTCAGGCCTCTGGTCGTTGTTGGGTTCTCTCTCCCCCTTAAAATTTACAACCTCTAGCCTCTAGGGCTTTTTTTGTATATGTTTTATATTTTACTTTTCTTTTTTTCCATTTTCTTGAAATTTCAGGGAACAAAACTAACAATGGCCAATGAGCTGACCATCAGTTCCGATCAATCTGGTCATCTTTTTTATTCAATAAAAATCGATACATATCGTAAAATCAGTACAACCTGGCAACACTGTGCGGTATTCCAACTGTATTTCAACAGCGGAATAATCTCTGAATCTCGCATTCGTACTTACGAAGTTGGAATACAGCACAGTAATTGGAATTATTCTGTTGGGCAAATAAATTGTTATTATTATTATTATTATTATTATTAACAACAATGGTTGTTTGCTTTCAGTGCCAATATTTCGACATTTCAAAACTCAAAATTTTGAATTTAAATCTCAAACTTTAATTCTCAAAATTTTGAGATTTAAAAGTCAAAATTTTGAGATTGCACACAAAATTGTGAGATTAAACTCAAAATTTTGAGTTTTGAAATGTCGAAATATTAAAAAATATATTTTGCGCCGTGGCACTAATACGCCGTCGTAGTTTCGAACCCGCGATCTATGGATTCGTGGGCCAGCGGAGAACCGCTAGGCCACGCAAGTCACTGAATTTGTGTTATTTATTATACGGGCTTTTTTAAGGAAAATATCACGTTAGAAAATATAACCGATCAATGCAATAGCAATTTGCAACTTCTTTTTCTTTTTTCCATACAATGAGTAAGCATAGAAAGTGTTTTTTAATCTGTTAAGAAAAGGAAAAAATACGTACAGTATTATAAGAAACGTCAACATTAAATAGCCCATAATTCTTTTCAGCGAATGGATTGGTGTTTTCGTTCGACGTGAAAACCACCCTGAACATCTCGGACGTCACATTCTATTCCAGCCAGACTACTCACAGTTATGACGTCTATGCCAGTGCTCAAGACAAGGAAGATATATTATTCCTAAATCTCCTCACGGGTATGTTTCAATTTTTTTCAAGCAGCGTTTCTCCATCCATGAAAGGCATGTTTTTTAATAATAATATTTTACAGGAAAAGTAGAGATTATCACTGGCGTTGGAAAAGCTGTCCCGATTGAGCTGATAAAATGGAACAATCCCAATCGACCAATAAGTGCTTCAGGTAAGTCTTAAATTTAACGTCGTCTTGTTAAATATTTTGACCAATTTTTTCTATAATTTAAGACTTAGGTTTCATACATATTGCACATGAAACCTATGACTTCACGTAATAATAAACGCTCTGTGAATTTAATTTTTATTCTTCAGTATTCGAACTCCCATACCAAGAGGAAATTCCTGTCACCAATTCGCTCAAGTCGGGACTCTGTAGTAAATGGTCATATTTTTTTTAAGAAGACGTAATTTAGCAAGGGTCAACTTTTACCGGATACTTTTCAAATATTTCTCGGGCGTCATCTCATTTCACCATCCTCTTTCTTGAGAGTAGACAAGCATTGCAGTAAATAAGATGTAAGATGATTGACCAAATTTTACTGTAAAGGATCTCTCCGGAAAGTCCACTCCCCGTGGTGATAGACCTGACTTCGGTCTGCTAACCATCGGAAAAATATGGTAATTAAGAGTCCAGGGACGATATAAATTTTTATCACAAGCCCCACCTCTTAAACAGACCTCTAAATTAAAACCTCATTCTTGGGATCCATTGATTTATTGATTTGTATGCAGGAAGAAGAGCAGAGGTTTCCATGCTGCTGGAGATTAACTACTTGACCAACACAATCACAGAGTGAACTATTAACTTGTTGTCTTTTGACTCCTGATAGGAGGATTGTTCCATTTCACCACATTCATCCGCCTTCTATGGCTGTAGTGGAAGTAGAATGTTCCAGATTTTAAGATCAAAAATTCCTGATTAAAGCAGTCTGTTACTCGGGCACAATTATTATTTTTCTTTCGTATCATAATGGCAGAAAAATCAGTCAGGTCAAGAAAAATCAGAAGATCACCTACGGCCACTGACATAATTTTTAATATCACCATAGTCCGGCACGGGCGTTCAAATGGTGAAGAATAAAAATTTTATTATAAAAAAACTATTCATCTTAAACTGCAACCAATTGTTTTGAGTAAATGCACTATTATAGTAGGAGAACCCACTAACAAAAGTGGAATCGTGCACCGCAGACGCTGGCACTTTGTGAGAATGTTGTGGGCATATGCAACTACGATTTCCACCTGTTCAAAAATTCATGTTCTTGGGAAAAAAGGAATTTCTTCGTATTTTTTCAAAAGTCCTTCCTTCTCTCGGAAAAAATTAACAAAAAAACGAGAATACACAGATTTTTGTTAAATAGTTTCGGGTGATGGAAGCGTTTTGGAGAAAAATAAATTCTCCCTAAACAAAAAAGTCTATTAAAAAAAAAAACTGGATTTCCACTCCTTAATTATTTTATGGGAGAAAGGAGCTTTTTTAAGAAAAATTCTATAAGGCAAAAGTACTTTTGTGTAAAGAATATCCCTGAACTTTTCAAGATTTTTTTTTAAGTAAACAAAAGAAAAGTCTGGAGAAATGATTGACCAGAATTATTTTTAATAAAAAATTTTGAAAATGGGCAGACGTGTTCTTGAAACAAAGATAGGGACTTTTGACTCCTGGATTTTTTTTCTTAAATGTTTATTCTTTCGCCGTAAATTAATTAATAAAAGTCTTAGGCATAAAATAAGCCAAATAATTATCTCCTTTCATGCGTGTATACAGTGTGTGTCACAGGCATGTTACACCCCCTTTTTTTTCTTTTTTTTGGAGATAATTTTTTTAAATTTGGTACGTCGCATATTCTCGAGAGAGCGCACTTTTTAGCAGAAAACTGAATTTTTTCCCACATCCGGTTTTTCCGGAAATGTTACCAACTTTTTATTTTTAAATAGAACACTCTATATATTATTATATTTTTGGATTCTATACATTTGTACGAGTCCAACAATACCACATAAGTACCATTTTAAATGTCAAATTTGTTTTTATTGAATTTTTTATTTCTCAATTATAGTGTGCCATGACTTCAGTTGTGTTCGTCACAGATGCAAACTAGGTACACCAAAATGTCCCTTATTAAGAGTACTAGTAGATGGTACCTCGGTACCAATATGGTACCATTTGAAAAAAATGAATTCAGCTCAAAAAATCATTCCGGTGCGCATTATTTATCCATAAATCACTTAATTTAGTACTTTGAACAAAAATTCGATTTTTCTAGCATTAGATGATCCAATTGGAGTAAAACGAAATAGTCATGGCACACTATAATTGAGAAATAAAAAATTCAATAAAAACAAATTTGACATTTAAAATGGTACTTATGTAGTATTGTTGGATTCGTACAAATGTATAGAATCCAAAAATATAATAATATATAGGGTGTCCCATTTAAAAATAAAAAAATGGTAACATTTCCGGAAAAACCGGATGTGGGAAAAAATTCAATTTTCTGCTAAAAAGTGCGCTCTGTCAAGAATATGCGACGTACCAAATTAAAAAAAATTATCTCCAAAAATAAAGAAAAAAAAAGGGGGTGTACCATGCCTGTGACACACACTGTATACTTGATATTTAGGAACACTTTGCATATGTATAATAACTATCTTGTTTTTTGTCAACTTCCGGGAGAAGAAAGGACTTTAAAAAAAAGTACGAAAAGATGAAAATATTAATTTTTCCCCAAAGAACCGAATTTTTTTAGAATTTTTGGACAGCAATTAGTCGTTCTTTGTTTTCGGCTTTCCTCTCTAAGAGGCAGTGGTCACGTGACCTACCAACTGAGCTGAAATCGTAGCTATGACGCGCCTACATCTCCACCAAACGACGGCGTTTGCGGTGCACGATACCACTTTTGTCAGTGGGCTTTACTACTATTTTTATCTATGTAGATTATAGATTTCAGTTACTAATTTGATTATAGGTCTGTTTGGACAATACATGGTTACTCCGGCAAGTGAAGCCTTGTTTGTAATAAACGGCCATTCTCGAACAGTTAACTGTGAAATCGGTGCGGTGACCCACCCCACTTCGGTCGTCTGGACGACCCTCAAGTTCCACTGAAAGCCTCACCTGACAAAATATCAACACGTTCGTATAAGTTGAAGAATATACTTTTTATACATATACAATAAATTAAAAATATAATTCCCAACAGTGGAGAAACTTTCATGTGAGTGCATAATAAATTTTCCTTCCTGCTTTTTTTTTGCTCATCGCACCTGCGGAAACCTTTTGAGTTTCTAAATTGAGCGATCATGTTAATCTGATCGAATTATTTAATTATTGACATCAAACATGTAAATTTTGCCAAGTGCGTAACATGAAAGTTCCTTTTTAGTAGAATAACATAATCTGGTAATATATTGTTAATATTAAAAATGTTCAGTTGTTAATTTAATAACTGAAGTAATGTTAATATCAGACCTCACTGTAGATAGTAAAAAGTATGATAGATTAAACTTTTATATGATGTAACAAAATATTGTACTAAATAAACTGTAACATTTCTTTAGTTTTTGTAAGAAAGGAAATAGCAAGAATTACTTGCCATTAAAGGATTAGGTAGGTACTGATAAAGTAACTAAAGCTTAATTGTTGAGGTCGATAATTAGACTTTTTTAGGATGATGAAGTTGAGCGAGAAAAACTCTTTGTTACAAGAATACTGTATGTACATTTTATAGACATTCATTGAAAAATTGCAGCTGGATTATCGCTCTTGAAATCGGTAAGGATGCAAGAAGGAGAATTTGCAGGCCAATCAAATAATTACATTGATAATTTTTTTATCAAACGGCTCAAAAAAGGAGACCTACAAGATTTCATACGATTATTACTTCAGTGATTACTGAATAAGCAGCATTTTCAAGGTGTGCAAAAAGTTTCTTCAATATCTTTCATGGAAAATTACAGAAGATATTTTTTACTATAACTAGACCAAAAAGGGAATTAGATAAGCTTTGCTTCAAACGAGTAATAAACGTGAATTAATATCAAATAGACAACAATCAAGCAGTTTAAAAAAACATGTACGACCACCTACAACGAATGACTAATCGGCAATAATAGTATATTCTATATCAAGGGCGAAAAGAAGTTCATTTCGGCGAGTATGTAGTTATCGGGCCGAGCGGAGCGTAGCGGAGCAAGGGTTGATTGAATACGAGCTGAAATGGACTTCGGATCCGGCCAAGATATAGACGCTATTTTTTAGTGCATCGCGTTAGAACGTGGCGAATATGTGGTGACGTACAAATTAATTCACTGTCAGTGTGATTTTCCTGTCTAGCGTTCATTTTGTTGCTTTATTGACGAAACCACATTATTGTTTAGCGCATCGCCTCTGAAAGACGACTTTTCAGTAGCTTAATAGCCGGCGGAACGACGCATATTGCAGCTGCAGCCCTACATGCAATAGCGGCTCGCTTCCAGCGTACAAAATATTCCAGCCCGCAACGAACTTTTTTTCTTGCCCTAGGGCGGACAGATTTAGTCGTTACTATAACAACTACTGTTATCAGTTAGTGATTAAGCGGCAGGTGACAGCTCGGCAGCGAAATTCAAGCACACAGCTGATAACTACCGAGACCACGATACGCGCATATTTCAATCAAGTCTAAACGAGCTGGAAATATAATAATAACAGGTAGGTACCTATCTAATTATAACGATTAACGGAGGTTACTAGTTTCTGAGGTTTCGTCAATAAAGCAACAAAATGAACGCTAGACAGGAAAATTACACTGACACTGAATTAATTTGTACGCCACCACATATTCGCCAACAAGCTAACAAGCCAAAGTATTCAGTGTTCTAACGGCGATGCGCTAAAAAATAGCGTCTATATCTCGGCCGGATCCGAAGTCCATTTCAGCTCGTATTCAATCAACCCTCGCTCCGCTCGGCCCGATAACTTCATACTCGCCGAAATGAACTTCTTTCCGCCCTTGATATAGAATATACTATTTCATAAGTACAACAAACTCATGATGAAGAAACTAGAAAATATGAAATGAACTTGTGTGGAGGGAGAGTACCGGTGCTTACAGCCGACTGCGCAAGTCTGCAGCAACTGAGAACTAAGACCTTAATGGTAATGATGTCATTGAGATGCTACTTTATAACCAGGATTAACCCTAGTAGCATAGAATATTAAAGTAATGTGACTAAAATATTAATAAAACATTACAATATTTCTAAATGTTTTTAATATTTGACTTACATTATATAAATATTTTGTTATATATATATTTTTTTTCATATTTAAAAAATATTTTGCTAATATGAGATAAAAAATATTATTCTTCCAATATTTCTAAAATATTTTACTAACATGAGATAAAAAATATTAATCTTTCAATATTTCTAAAATGTTTTACCAATATGAAATAAAAAATATTTTTCTTCCAATATTTCTAAAATGTTTTACCAATGTGAAATAAAAAATATTATTCTTCCAATATTTCTAAAATATTTTACTAACATGAGATAAAAAATATTAATCTTTCAATATTTCTAAAATGTTTTACCAATATGAAATAAAAAATATTTTTCTTCCAATATTTCTAAAATGTTTTACCAATGTGAAATAAAAAATATTATTCTTCCAATATTTCTAAAATATTTTACTAACATGAGATAAAGACATGATTCTTTCAATATTTCTAAAAATGTTTTACTAATATTAGATAAAAAACATTATTCTTTCAATATTTCTAAAATATTTTACTAATATGAGATAAAGACATTAATCTTTCAATATTTCTAAAAATGTTTTACTAATAATGAAATAAAAAATATTAAACTTTAAATATTTCTGAATAGGTAGGTATGCAATAAAAAATATTATTTCCAAAATGGTACCTAAAATTTATGTTTTCAACCCTTACTTCGTAGAATCTCTGCATATTTATTGATTATGAATAAAACACTAATGTTTTATAAAATTCTACTGTATATTGATCGATGATAGAAACGTTACACGTGTTTCGCTACTTTTCATGTAGCATCTTCAGACGTAAATGGTACCTATAAAAGGCCCATTAAACTAACGGGCGGATTTCTGATCCCTACCATTTTTAAAGCTATAATACCTACCTTAGGTAGGTATCGACTTCAAATAATTTTTATAAACATTTTTGTAATTCCTTTCAAGCCAAGAAGCATTACTTAAATTGATAATTTTCTACGTACGGTGGACTTTTCTAGAAACGCCCCTAAATGAGCCCTAATTATTATTATTATACCGGCTGTTAATCTTGTTTCTATAGGTAGGTAGGTAATATTTGACTAATATGAAATAAAATAAAACGTATTATCTTTCAATATTTTTAAAATATAAAAGTAATATGAGATAAAAAATATTATTCTGTCAATAATATTTCGTGGCCTACCCCCATTCCATATCATCAGCACACCAGCGCCAACGCGAGCGCACAGCTGCGCAGCTACAGCAGCCGTCGTTGCCGCTGGCCGTTGGGTCGTCGCCATTTTAATTTTGCATTTGCACTATGCACCTGTTGTAGCGTAGCTTGTGGCTGGTGGCTTTATTTTACCTATTATTACCTAGCACCACAGTGTACTCGTTATCGTTGCAATTTCGGTAAGTACCTACCTACCTAAGTAATACAATTTATGAACTTTTAAATTGGCATGGATTCTAATTTATAATGTATTTACCTAATGCTATTTTATAAATACCTATATTGAATCGGTCAATAATAATCATAGGAACAGGAACAGGGCAGTTCGAGAGTCGTAAAACGGGTATAATACCTAGGTAGTTTAGTTTTACGAAATCATGACAGATCTATTATCTCTGTCTACTTTCTGTCTATCTAATTGGTTATCAATAATTATTATCATCGGATGTACGAAGTTATGATTTCGTAAACTAAACAAATTTTACGATGAACCTCGTGAATAATTATTTATTATTCCCTTAATGTTATTGAAGGCCGGTTTGTGTGATTATGATTTATTTGTATTGTAGGTTAATTCACGGATAAGGTACCTATATTAGGTATAATGGAAAATAATAGTAGACGATGTGCTAAATATAGATTTATAAAAAATTCTATGAGACAATTTGCTTCTGTTGGTGATAATCTTAACCTCACTACAGATGTTGATAATATTCAGCAGACACCCGCCACAATAAATTCGTCAAGATCGAGAAAACCATTTATATTGTCGAAGAGTAAAACTCCCAACAGGAAGGGGGGAGGAAGGAGGCTCGCTCGACTCAACAAAAAGCTACCACAGCCTGAGGCAGCAGTATATAAGAATTTTTTTTAAGTAAATTTTCCACATTTAATTGTTTTGTTTTAGAGTTTTTTTAGAATTTTATTGTTTATTTTTTATGTTGTGTGTCATAGTTTTTTTTAGAATTTTACTGTTTATTTTTTATATTGTATGTCATATTCGCGAATGCAATAAAATAATTTATTTCAAGAACTGTTTTATTTATAAAATATGAAGAACTTCAAATATCTGCAATAGAACATTTTTAAAAGATTTTTCACAGACATTAATGCAATATATGCTACAAATGTTTTCCCAATATTAGTTGGAAATATTTTACTAATATGAGTTCGAATTGTTTTTCCAATATGAGTTCGAAATGTTTTTCCAATATTTGCTACAAATATTTTTCCAATATTTGTTAGAAATATTTTTCCAATTTTAGTTGAAAATGTTTTACCAATATGAGTTCGAAATGTTTTTCCAATATTTGCTAGAAATATTTTTCCAATATACAAGATAAATATTTTAGAAATGTTTTCTATAAATATTTATTTTTTATTAAAAAAAGTGTCACAATAATATTTTTTAAATATTAAATAAAAATATCTAGAAAATATTTTCTTGCTACTAGGGAAGTTATTTATTACCAAGGAAAATACCAAAACATTTTTAGCCCCTTTGTTGATTGATTTATTAGTCCAGGCAATGGGTAGGTCCTGACCTACATAAAGTCAAGAAAAGTTCTAGTTTGATAGATTTCTACAGTTCGGTGTCTTCGTTGATATTCCGAGTTTGCGACCTTGAACTACCACTGCTTGCAACGCCATATTGGAAAAATGGTACCGAAATCAAGTATTTCTTCTACTCTTCCAAGTTTTGATCTTCGTTATCTTCTTCGAGCTCTTGTGCCAATAATTTCTGAACTATCAGGTCTTCATTCTCGTTGTTGTCGTCATCTTTTTCTTCTTCTCTTTAGCCCTCAAAATTTTCTGCATTGTTTTTATTAGGTGAGTCCGTAGCACCATATGCAGATAAATGAACACTTAAAGCATGTTTTCCTGCACCCACTAGGTTGACCACACCCCTTCTTGCAATTGCACGAAATAAATTTCAGGAATCCTTCAGGTGCCATATCCTCTATCGTTTTCAATCTTACTTCTTTCCCAACCCCATTGCTCTGGACCCTCGTGTATATCACGCCAAATCTGAACTTGGTGGTCAGTGGCGGATTTCCTATTGGGCTAGGTAGGCTATAGCCTGCGGCGGCAAATTTTTGTAGGCGGCAAATTTTCAAAAGACCAAAAAGACCAAAAATATTTTCGAGTGCTGGGAACTTACGTGACCTTGGATATTGAAAAAAAAATTGAAAAAAAAAGCGGCGCTTTTTCGAGAGGGGGGCCCTGGGCTTGCATTTTCAAGCAGCATCACTTGTTACAGAATAAACATTTTAGCATTTTTGTGATCTTTTCATCACTTTTTTAGCAAAAAATTAAAAAATTTCGCGGGAGAAGACCCCCGGATCCTAGGCGACGGGGATTAAATAATACAACAATAGGCGGCGATTTAATTCAGCCTATAGGCGGCACATTTGTAAATCCACCTCTGTTGGTGGTAGGTTTAAGCAAATGTTACCGTGCAGCTTCTCTTCCAGGTGGCAATGAATCAAGATTGAATTTATTCTTCGTCGGGGATCTTGTGAAATTTTGATAACGGTAGTGAACCCAAAGTGATGGAGTTTTCTTTGGAAACGTCGTAAAGATTCGGGCCTGAGAGAAAGAGAGATAGAGAGAGAAGGAAAGAAAGGATAGCGGATACCTTCGAAGGGTCTTTTGTATTGGTCCCAATTCGTGAATTATTTATCTGATTTAAAAATATTTTACTAAAATTTCAGGAAATTTTATGTTCTATAATAGCTGCCGCTGACCTAGCTGAAGAGTAGATATTCTCTAAAAACTGGTTTTCTATACCATTTTTCCAATGTGGCGGCGTGAGCGATGGTCTCTTGAGGTCGCAAACTCGGAAATAGTAATGACAATGAGGATACTGAACAATACAAATCTAACGAATTAGAACTTTCCTTGACCTTTATTTGTACCGAAAGCCCCCATTTATGTCTTCATCAGCCTGAAGTAAATTTCTTCTCTTCCTCTTGCAAAAAATCAGTTTGCTAGTTAAGCAGGATGTTCACATTAGTAGTTGACATCTCTGTTTTTACGGTAACTACCAATACTATAGAAAAGTTATTACCCTGCCCTTAAGAAACGAGACTTCTCGTGAAGATTAGATTCTTTGAGGATAATTTTTATTTAAATACATTTTCTTAAATTTCTATGAGCCTAGAACTTTATTATTATTTTTATTGTTGGATTTTTTACTAATAGGGCTCAAATTATTTTTATTTGCTTCAACTCAGTCTCGCTATTAGATAGCAAACCTGAACAATTTTAAGAAATTTCAATCAAGAACTATTATTGTTCTCAATTTCTGGGATATAATATTATTCTTGTAATAAAGAGCAACATGTTGAATTGTACTTATTCAATTTATTAGTGCTACTGGTAGTGCATTGGCTGAGTGAGAGCGGAGTTGTCTGAAGTTATCTATTGAGAGAAAGAAAAAAAAAATCATTTTCATTGATCCGATCAGTTTTCGAGGTTCTATTGAAATTCTAGATGTAATAAAATGTATAAATAAGCAAAGAAAATCGAGAGGCTAGTTGTGTTTAAATTAAGTATTACCTTTTTTTTAGAGTACCTGAGTTGGTGTTGGTACTAAAAATATGTTACAATATTTTGTTATATCTCTGATAAAAGTATTGATGGATAGGTAACAGAAAATCACTATATCTGTCCAATTTATTAGTAAATTAAAAATTTTGGAACTGAATATTTTAATACTAAGATTGTTTTAATACTGATGTAAATGTAGTCTTGTGATAAATTTAAATTTTATAAAAATATTTTGTTGTTTGAAGTGTATGTTGAAAACGTGATTTTGTAAAATACTCTCTATTACTTACCCATATGTACTTGAAATAATTTATTTCTTCATAATTAATTATTTATTTTAGATTTTTAATAGAAATAATTTCCTACTTCATTAATTTTAAAAATCATTACCCATTTTCATTTGGATCAAAGAAAGAATAAATGAACTCACCATTCACGCACATCAAAGATTAATCACTATTTTTTAATGGGTAGATTAATAACATTTTTAAAATAGTCGATTCATCGTTTTCTTTACTTGATTCCATCCTCATCATCAGATTATACATAATTATTATCATAGAAGAGCAATTTTTGAACTCGAGGAGGCTCCTTATTATTTGTATTAAATGCAGTTTCGCGACATTGTAATAATAATTGAAATAAATGTGACACGAGCCACCTCTAGTTTGAATATTAATGATATCCTATACATTTCGACCCTCGGTTATTATCGCCCCGTCTTAATTTTAACATGTAGTGTTCCATCTTGTAGCAAGTACCTTATAGGATACCATTATAGTGCCATCATTCTGCCTCCTTCGCTGGCTTTACTCTTTGTATCTCGCCTTCATATAAGCTTCTAAGAAATGTTGTTTATTGTATCACAAATTGGCTTATGTATCATAGATATAATGATGCAATATTGTTTATACAAAAATAAAGACATAATTGAGATACGATCGTGCCTTATTTGAGGAAAGCTCCTAATATTAACAATTATTATTTAATAAGTTTCCCCAAATATTTAAATAAACCAAAATTAACAAAGTATTTGGTTTCTTTTATTTATTTATCTTCAATGTTGAAACTTCATTGGTCAAAATCAAAACTCAAATAAAAATGGATAAATACCTTCTCTCGCAGTTTTCTAACCCGACGGTCTGTAAGTGGTGAACTGGCCTCGAAATAAGGAAATGAACTCACCACTATCGCCGATACTGGTCGCTCTCCCAGCGCTGACTTGAGAATCTCAAATATTTTCTATCAGTCTTCATCTTGGAAACTTGAAATGTGGCAAATTATGTCTTTAGGACTGGTCCTTGAGAGTTTGATCCCACGGAGAAGAAGAAGAATCCAAAAGAACTAAAGAGAAACTCATAAAAGAGAAAAAACCTATCCAAGAAATTTACTATGTATAATTCGGTGTATTGACATTAGGAATCTACTTACTTGTGGAAGATACTTACAGTTCAATTCGACATGATGAAGGAATTTTTCACCCTTTCACCAGGGTTTCATTTAAATGTTAACACCACATTATGTAAAACAGAATCAGTCAACAAAGGGACAAAACTAAAGCAGGCGGGCTTCGTGCTGGTTCTTGTTCAAAAGTTAAAATCAAAATGCTCTGTTCCTCGACCTGCGAGACCTCTCAACCAATCAGAGTCTTATTTGAACAGTCATCTGACTTCATTCCTGCTGCACCATTTTCCGACGTAATCGCTTTTATCCTAGTTTCAACCTTACCTGTCTTTCAAGACTGATTCTTTCTTTCAAGACTGGTCCTTTCAAGACTGCACGGTTCCCGTGCACGCCCCTGCTTTGTGTTAGTTCTTATACGAAACACCCTGTATATGTTTTCTTATGCAGACAAGTGTGTTACTTAGAGGTAGAGGTACATTCTAAGTCAAACCAAAGCATCTTTATCTATTCACCTCCTAGCCCTAAACTTGGCCTTATTTTGTTACGGACAACGCAATGTTTTGATTGTGGCTCTCCCGGAACCAATGAACTCCAAGAACGTTCCCACAGGAGCAGTTAGTGATGTCGTGACTAATTTTATTCAGCGACTCAATGCCATTCGAAGTACACTGAACTACCCAAACCACCGTGGTTTACTTCTCTTGCCCAGTAATCGTCACAACAACAAGCTTTCAGAAACAAGTTCAGATGCCACAATTCTCGCAAGTTCTGCAACCTTCGACTTTTTAAACTGCCATAGTGTCTTTGTTGCGTTTTTATTGACAAAGCGGGCCACTTCCACTACGGAACATGCTGGGCAACATGTTGGTCAACATGCTTGTCAACAAAACCTAGCGAACTCACACATCAGGAAACATGTTGGGCGACTTCAGTTGACAAAACGCAGCCTATAACAATAAACGAGTATGCTTTATGATGAAAGTGCTGACAAAGCAAGAAAAAGTGGCAATTGCAGTAGGCTTGACAATAGTCACAGAAAATAATAATAAAAGAAAGAAAAGAAGAGAATGGGTAAAAGACTGGCTTTTAAATCGCAAAAAATACTCTCACATGAATCTGTTACAAGAGTTGAAAACAGAGCAAAGAGACTTTCAGAATTATTTAAGAATGAATGATGAAACATTTGCCACATTGTTTTCACTGAAAGACATCACTAACGCAAAACTTAAATCGCACGAAGTCGCAAATAGTTAAAAAATTTGGGTTAAACCGAATAAAGGCTTGTCAACCAGTGCAGGGAACCACACACCTAGGCAACATGCTCGGCTCACGTTGCGGCTTTTCGGTCTCGCGCTAGGTAGGCCAGTAGAATCGTCCTCAAAAATGTCCTCAGTTTGCGTTACTATGCACAAATTCTATACTATACAAAATTCGATAGAGGACCTTAAAGAGATGTTAAATCCAAATTTGCAGTACCGTGTGATTTTTTATTACCAAGTTATGCAAAAAAAACGTTTTTTTTATATTTTTACGTATATCTCGGTTCTTATCTATCGCACATAAGCAAGTGACATATAATTCTCTTCGTTATGGAATTACCTACATTTTTTATACAAATATTATTTTTGTTTCACTGATAATAAAAACAATATTGAGGTTTAAAGTTAGAAAATTGTCTTTCGCATAAGGTTTTTTGCAAATTACTTATTTTTTTTCATTTTAACGCTGAAAAGCCCTAGTAGTTTTTTGAAGAACAGTCAATTACCGTTACGTTGATTGGTCAATCATGAAAATCCAATAAACGAGTCTCTGGTAATCCACCTGCGAAATTGTGCATGTCGAAAATTTGTATTTTATCAGGGTTTTTTTTCGTTGATTTTTTTATCTTTTGTGAGTGGAATTGTAGTGTGTATCTGTTTTATTCATGAAAGTGAGTTTTGTGTGAGATATTGAGATCTGTCAGTGTGTTTTCCCGGTGCTGTCACGTGCGTTCTTAGCTGCGTGAAAACTTCTATAGTCGCCGTGACTAATTAAACGGTCAATTTATATTAACTCGGAAAACACGTCATCAATGTTTTTCTCATAAAACTTAGAAAAGGGTCAGAAAAAACTGAGTTCTACTCTTCAACCAGAAAAAAATCATCTGCAACAAATGTTGTAATATAATATTTAAATCAAAAAAGCCGAACCACGAACTGATTGAGTCAACAGGAAAAGAAGTCTTTATCTCTCTCTATGGCGGAAACAACGAAAAATCCTACGACGAATTTCATTTCAACTTTTTCTACCGCATGGGACAAAAGACAAAATCGGATCTTACTTCTTTACCACCACCAGAGTGAGCTGCTCAGCAGCATTCATTTCGAACATGTTACCAAATCCAAACATAGCTTGGCAATATCTTGGAAGCGGAAACCTGGGGCTGGAAGAGACATAAATGTGGATTAGAACCCGTAATGAGCACTAAAGATCCAATTCCATCTTCACATCTCAAGGTTATTTCGTGGGCATGCACAAAAGATTGCGGGGCAGCTTGTGGCTGCAGAAAAGCAGGACTGAAATGCTCTGCAGTTTGCAAGAACTGCTCAGGTCAAAGTTGTTTAAACGTCGCGGAAATCACTGACGACAGCAGCGATGATGAAGACATATATTTGCTAACCACGATTCCCCTGCCTCGCTATTATAGCCGATCTAAGAATTCAGACAAAAATTATTGTGGAATAGTAAACAAAGAAAATGAGGAAGAACCTGGCCCATCGAAACGTGCTAGAAAAAAATAAAATTATAATCTTGACTCTTGTAAAAGCACAGACTAATAATAATTGTACTTTGTTTAACTGATTATTACTTGATTTTTCTTTAAAAAAAATACACTCATATGTTTTTTACTTCAAATTTAGCAACTAAGCATGCAATAAAGAAAGTATTCAAAATAAAGGTTATTAACTTGTGTGTTTTGTAATTTAAAATATTGAATATCTATGAACAATAAACGTAGAAATGTTGCACATTGAATGTAAATTAAAACAAATGCTCAATTTTTCATGCGAGTTCTCGAGTCGTTGACGAATGTATTCGTCAAAATTAAAAATTGTACATCGTCGACATGCACATGTTTGCGCGTAGATTGCCGGAGACTGAATTATTGGATTTTCAAGATTGACCTACCACTGCACAGGTAATTGACTGTTCTTCAAAAAACTACTTGGGCTTTCCAGCGGTAAAATGCAGAAAAAATAAGTAATTTGCAAAAAACCTTATTCAAAAGACAAATTTTTAACTTTAAACCTCAATATTATTTTTATTATCAGTGTAACAAAAATAATATTTGTATAAAAAATGTAGATAATTTCATAACGAAGAGAATGATATGTCATTTACTTATGTGCGATGGATAGAAGCCGAGATATTCGTGGAAATGAAATAAAAAACGCTTTTCTGCATAACTCGGTAAAAAAAAATCACACGGTGCTGCAAATTTGGATTTAACATTTCTTAATGATTCTCTATCGAATTTTGTATAGTACAAAATTTGTGCATGATAACGCAAACTCAAAATACCATTCTACTGGCCTAAGGAGCCTGCAACATAGCAGCATGTTAACCAACCAACACACACATTTGGAAACTTGTTGACGGCAACTCCGTTGACCAACATGTTGGCCAGCATGCTCCCTAGTGAGTGGCCCGCTTAATAATGAAAGGACAATTAACAGTACAAAGGAGATAATATATTACGCCGGTTTGGGTTTCGTTTCTTATGGGAAAACACAAAAACACCGAGATCCAAAAAAAAGCTTTAAAATGGCCAGCTTTTTACAGCTAATTCCGTCATTCCTTATGAAAAAATTCACAAGGATTTTTGACAAGGCCCTAAGAGGCCGAGAGCACTGTTGAAGCTGCCTTAAATTTCCGCCAGTAATTTATAGCCCCCCTCAGAAGTCAACAACGGACTTGCCTAATCAGAGACCCGAGTTAAATCGCTTCACCCGAACGGGAAATTCCACAAGAGATAGGTACGCATAGAGCAAACAGCTCCTCGGTGCCAGTAGATTTCTGCGTCACATGTCGTGATATATGGACTGAGCGCCACATTAAATGAGTGTCCGACACATGTCGGAAAGTGCAAGAATGCATAAATATGTCAATTTCTGTTGTTAGTTAGAAGTAATTGACAAATAAATTAATTATAAATCGATTTTATTAACTTCTTTTTAATCAATATGCGATTCTTATTATACTTTTATATTATATTTATCCTGAAAAGGGTTATTTACTGTGAACATCTTCGAATAGAGGTGAGCAATGAAGTTTACTCTTTTAAAAGGCTTATTTTTGAAATTTTTTCGTAGCAAACTGGTTTGTTTCCTGTTGAAGATGGAGACATTGCTCTCGTATTTTGTAAGATTTTTTAATTTATTGTATTTTAAAACAAGAGAGTTTTATACTAAAATAATTTTTCTAAGATTTGACTCTGGCCAGTACAACGAGCGATTCTTTAAGGATTTCCATGCAAGTAAAACAATGCGTAGAAGTTATCGGTAAAGATCGCGAAACTAACAGTATCCATCTAATCGCTGGGAACTTTGGGTTGTTGAAGGGAAAAACGAGAAGAAACGCCACACTCATTTACCCCAATTTGGTAAAGACTTTTTTATTTGAGTATATATAAACTAGTTTTTTACTAATTAAATTTTTAACCACTTTTTAAAGTACTTGTACGACAGAATAGGCACCTGCACAGTGATAGTGGAGTATTTTTCCGTGGACCGGTCTGAGGGACCTTTCCAGTTGATAAGGGATATTGATTTCAATACAACCAAGTACTATGAAGCAGGTCAATCAATGCCTCATTCAGTTTACACATTTTGAACGTGTTGAATATTTTATTTCAGATGATGAGAAATATCAACCTTGCAATACTCCAGATTTAGATCCCACGCTTCATTGTTCTCCCGTCGATTGCAGGATTAAATATTCTGGAGCCAGGAGTTTTTATAACAGACACAAGAAAATGTGTGAAGAGGTGCCAGCTTGCATTGCTGATTTGAGTAGACCTACTCCCGATATCGTAAGGAAAAATCATATTAGTTTTTTCATCATCCTTTTTGTGGCACATGGAAGTTCTCGGGTGAACGCGTTCTCGCGCAGTGAAGTTATTCTGCATGGAAAGCATCAGGGGAGAAGGGAAACTCTTCAACTGGTGCATCATCATATACTTGAGCCTAGAAGTCGGGGAAGGGCTGAATCTCAGGGCCATAAGAAAGAACTTGAGAATTGTTGGGGGGGGGATGCTGAAGACCACTAATTTTCTGTTACACCGAGGCAATTGATATTTATTATTCCGTTTGGCTAACCTAAACATTTAAAATTAGATACACGAATGTCATTTTATTGAAAAATAACTCCCGACCTCGATCCTACTGTATTGTAATTATTGAGGGTGATTGAGTCACTGCAATCTAACAGATATATTGCGCCCTCTTCTACTATGCTTCTCATTATAATGAAGCACCCTCTTCAAGTCCATTTCCTCGCGAAAATTGAGGATTTTAAGAGGATCAAGGTCGGGTAGATCCCTTCAACTGTTGGTGGCCCAGAGCGTTTCTTCTTTTGAGTTCTAGCAGCGGATGACAAGTTGTCTCGTCTCTCTTTCTGTAAAATCTGCAGACGCCGTTCTCTTCTCTGCATAACTTCCTTAGGTGTTCCTTTAGCTTACAAATGTCCCATCAGGAATCTCGTCAGTGTTCTGAGACGTTCCTTACTGAGGTTGAGGAGTGTCTTCGACCTCTCCAGGCTTTAGTTCACAAATTTTTTGGCTTGTCTCAACCCTGAGAGGTTTCTCCAATGGACGTCGCTCAGTTTATCTTCTTCTTTTCGGAGTTATGACTTGAAGAACATATTTTCGAAGCCTCATAATGGTTCTGGTTCTATAAAGTATCGTTGATGCTCCTTTTTTTACCAAAGAGTTCATTTGCCTCAATTCCAGAATGACTTTTTCTTGCATAATTCGTTGATTTTTTCTAGGACTCACAAACCATTATGCTTGGGAGCTTAGCCATGTATCGTCTGTTTTCGTAAATTCTTTCGAGGTTTATTTGAACACTTGAAGTATAGTGGGCCCAAGGGTTTTGAATACTTGGTGCGCCCCCCATACATTTCGTGATGAAGTTCCTCTCGAATCTGAATTTCCTAATAGTTCTGTCTTTTGGCAGTGTTAATAAGAGCGAGCTAAGGAAAGGCTCTCGATCCTTAAATGTAGTGGTGTCAGATCCCAGATTACTTCCAATGCCGTTGGACAATTTCTCATTGCTCCTATGATGCAAAGACATGCGAGCATCTTCTCCAGAGTTTTTCCCTCAGGGGGTTTACTTACTGTTTTATTCAAGTGTTGGTTCCACGGTAGTTTTTTGCCTTGTGTGTTACTTCTAGAAATTTAATTTCTCCCTTCTATTTTAAATCAACTCCGCCTAAGCGGATGGTCTTGATTTCTGAAAGCTTGATCCTTCTTGTGAATGGTACAAATGTTGTTTTTGTAGAGTTGATGCTTAGTCCTACTTCCTTGTACCGTTTAGGGTTATTTTTACCCTTTTCTGTATAATGTCACAGAGTGCTCCTTCAAACTTGCCCTTGTGACGATGTAATCAGCATACCGAATGCAGGTAATGCCGTTCTCGGTGAGTGGCCCGAGGAACTCGTCAACTACCAGACTCCACGAAAGAGGGACGTCCTTTAGTATTATTTTATTTGGACATTTGTTGCCTACTCTTTTTTTGGTCAAGGCTTTTTTGACAGCATCATGCTTTTTGTATTGTCTAATGCTCCTTCTATATCAAGGAAGGTGAAGATGATGGTTTCCTTGTACTCTATAGTGTTCTGAATCTTTTCAGTCAGCTTGTACAGAGCGGTCTCTGGACCTTGAACCTTTAATAATATATTTTGTGTCTTCTTTTAGGCTTACAATCCCATGAGAAATAAGTGTGAGAAAACAGAAAATGTTATCACACAGGAAGACTTGGAGCAACTGGAAAATAACGATTTCAAAGAGTGTACAGAAATTTCAACTTACGTAAGTTATTTTACCGAAATGTCTCTTGAATATGAAGACATCGTGTTGTAGACCCAATTTCAATGTCATCATGGTATAATAGACAACAATACGGGAGAGTGCGTTTGCTTCAACGGCTGGACTTCGTTTCTGGACGATACCTATGAACCTAGTCTGGGAATTTACCACTTATGCAATGTTGAGATAAACGGTTGGACCAGCATGAATCGGAGTAAAATTAAAATGACTGGATTATTAATTGCGGTCAGAATCAGAATTTGATTCAAGTATTTCTGTACAAATTGTCCGGAAGTGATTAGCAAGAAAGATGTTTTACAGCAAAGAAAAACGTGATATTGAAAATTCTTTTTTCAATCATTTTTGTATTTTTTGTCAAATTTAACGTGAATCCGTTGAAGCTAAGGAATCAAAAAGTAGTTATTCCGATTCTTTGCAAAAAATGCAATTTTCAAGAGCCATTTTTTTATTTTTGAAAAAACTTTATAGACATTTCTTATTTGAGTAGAATCATCCCCCGAATTTTTTGGCTCATCATTTCTGGACACCTCCACCTATAGTAACTAAGCTAGAACAATAGAACAACTAATAAGCTTCAATAGATCTTCGCGGTGACGATGGCGTCCAAGATCCTGATCGTTATGTGCATCCTGAACATGTGTCTCAAATACGCCAAGTCCTCCAAGTCTGACGTTGACGACGCTCTTGATCAGCCATGCAAATGCACCGACGAAATGATCAGAGACATCAGCAAAAGACCCCCAGAATGTACTTGCGAAGATGAAGAAGGTGACGGAGAAAAGGAAGGAGGGAGTGGAGGCGGTGGAGGTGGCGGCTCCGGAAAATCCAAGGGAAAGAAGGGTAGCGGCCGTTTACGTTCAAAAGGACGATCCAGGTTAGATGTCTTGTGCATTCGCTAGAGATTTGTTGCAGGAGTTTTTGGCGTATGTACTCGTTGTGTAGTATTATAGTAAATTTCTGCCTTGAGTGTATATGAGATGGGTGTTATCGTTTGTATTATTTCGGGAAACAATGATGCAAGTTATATAGCCATAAGAGCTGACTACCTATGAAATATAATTTTTATTACTGTAATTAGCAAATGCTGAATTAACATGTATTATTTCTTTCGAGACTTGAACAGAGTTGAACGCTCACTATTTGTCTGGTATTCGTCCCGCACAGTCGCGTACTTGGCGGATAGTCCGATATGCAATAAAGAGTCGAATAATAAGTTTTTGAGTTTTCTTTTAAAAACAGAATTTCGGCTCTACGTATCGTAACTGGCGCAGTCGGAACGGATTTTCAATAATCGATAATCGATTAATCGCGAAATCCGGTAACCTATAGTGCACCCAGGATTACAGTGAAGTGCAGGATTGCAGTGAATTGTAGCCCAACAAAGTAGGCAAACTACCTACTTAAAAGTGCAAAGTGCTAGAAGAATTGAGTAGTGGTCAACGTCAATTAGCAACCAGAAGCAACCAACCCGTAAAATCGAGGTCTCCCTGTTACGACGAGAAGCAACCCCGCATAACGTTGAGGTCTTCCATACCCCGCAGCAGAAGAGCAACCCCGTCAACTCGAGAACGTCTTCAAAGTGTTGCCGCCGCTAGACAACACTAGTTCAAGTATTCTACCCTTAGAAGGAAAACTAATAAACCCAAGACAACAGAAGGAAAACTGTCCAACCCGAGCAATATAGAAGGAAAACTAATAAACCCGAGCCAACAGAAGGAAAACTGTCCAACCCGAGTCAAACAGAAGGAAAACTGCTCAACCCGAGAAATCCAGAAGGAAAACTGTCCAACCCGAGTCATCAGAACGTAAAGCTAATCAAGGAGAAAGGAGAAAATTTAAGTAGTAAGTCACATTCCATGTTTCACCTCCTTTGATTTTTATTGATTTTATTTTACACCAAGTTATGTATATGTAAAAGAAAGTTTTAAACAACTGAAACAAATTCTTATTATTTTTTTGATAATTACAAAGATATTGATATTTTGATAGATCAATAATAATTTACTGTTATCGATAAATGCATAGAAAGTAATTTAAATAAAATTTTGTAGAATCCTATAGAGAATTCTAAATCAGAGTAAGAAATAAAGAGCAAGCTTTAATTCACTTATTCTAAAAATAATATTAAAGTTCATTTATGTCAGGTACTGAAAGAGTAACTATCGTTGAATATAACGAGAATTTAGCACATTCCAGTAACGATCATTTATACGAGTCTGGTCAAGAAATCGCTGTAAATAGTATTTTAAATCCTTTTATAGAGCAGCCACCTGTTTTACCAAGAAATTTAAATATGCCTGCAACTACCGAAAGCTTAATTAGCGCAGCTAGAAATTATGGCGATGTTATTCCCACTTTCAATGGTGATCAGAACACGTTAGAAGTTTTCATTACTCGTGTAGAAAAATTTCATGCTAAATATGCCAACACAGCCGATTTAACTTTAAACGATTACTCTTATTGTTTGATTTTAAGTAAATTAAAAGGTCCAGCAGAAACTTTTGCTAGTACAAGATCAGATTTAACTAACTGGACACAATTAAAAGATGCGTTACGCACGAAATTTGGTGACCATACCGACAGGTTAACATTATGTCACAAATTCAAATATCTAACTATCAACCCTAGAGAAAGTTTAACAGATTTCATAGAGCGCATCAAATCAGTACAAACTCAATTAGACATTAAAACCCAATCAGACACAGCATTATCAGCCGCTGAAAAAGCTGTACATGTTCGAATTAACGAACAAACCGCATTAGAAGTACTTTATAACAATTGTCCCCCATTATTGCAAACAATTCTTGAAGTCAAAGAATTGGATACCATTGCAGCAGCTACCCCTGTAGTTATAAAATTTTTGGCTAAGCACGGTCCTAACCAAATTAATAAAATTAACAACAGTCGTAATTTTAGCTCTGAAGCACAAACATCAGCATCCAATGGTCCTAACAAACAAATTCATAATTTTCAAAATAACTATCAGAGACAATTTCAGAGACCCCAAAGACCTAATGTGTCTAATTTTATTAATTTTCCACCTCGACAACCTGTATTTCAATCGACTTATCCAAGTCCAAATACAAGTCGTCCAAATACTCAAAATACGAATCACCCAAATCAACATCAAAATTACCAAAACAGACCTTTTGCACCTCGCCCAGGTCAACCGAGTTTTAGTGGAATAAATAGGACTAATAATTCCCCAAACTTAAGACCAAGTCCATATAGGAATCATCCTAATTTTCAATCTCCACAATTTCGCACTTGGAGAGCTCCGCAAATCAATTTTAATGAGATAGAGCCCAATTTAGGAGAATCCGACCCTTTAATCGAAAACACGTACCCAGAATATGACATGGATAACTATCCCGATTATAATGAAATTTGTTATGACACAGATTCCCAAAACGTGCCCGAAGCTGACGAAATTCCAGTAGAACCACCAGAAAATTTTCGTTTACCGGCCTCGGAAAACAAATAATCGAAACCAATCATAACATCATTTCTTCAAGCCTACCCTATTTAGAAATTAACGGTTTAAAAATTTTAATAGATTCAGGAGCAACTAATTCGCTCATGTCACCCAAAATTGCTAAAAAATACTTTCCAAATCAAATATTTGACGAAAAGTTTACATTAAAAACAATTTATAATCAATCGGAACATAATAAAGTAGTTATCGCAGATTTCTTCCTGCCTGGACAACCTTTGAAATTTTATGTAATTAATTTTCATGAACACTTCGACCTCTTGCTAGGAACGCAAACGTTAGAAGAATTAAACATGATATTAAATTACAATTCAGGTACTATTTTTCTCAACGGTATAGAATATGATTTATGTAGGTATGAACCAGCTGCATTAAATTATTTTCAAACTCAGATTACTCCTGAACAGAGTGATGTAATTATACCAGTGACCATCAGAAAAGGAACTGTATTAATTCCCCAGCAACAACTAGGTCATTACGAGATCCCCGAGAAAATGAATACTGCTAATAATTTTAAAGTCAAAGTTCCAATAATACGAAATAAAGACAATCAAAACCGAATTTTATCACGCTTAGAAGCATACCCTGTAAATATTGACGAAACACCTGATAATTTATTATCATTATTCGCTCAACCAGGTGATATTGCTGAACTACCTACCACCGAGTTAGATGACCTTGCTGACATAGATTCATTACTCCAACAAAACGAAGACAAGAGTAAAATTAAAGTATTATCAGACATACAAATTAAACCCCCATCTTCTGATAAGACCGACAAAACCAACATTAATTCTGAAAATATTCAAAAGAATATAGAAAACGATGAGACTACAGCTCATTCACAAAATGACGATATCTCTGCAGAATTAACAATCACCGAAAAAACAATAAATCCATTCAAAAAACAACAAATCTTAACTTTTGGTAAAGAACCCAAAATTAAAACTCCCCCGTTGTACAAACACGTAAAATTAAAAAGGACTTTAAGATACACATAAAAACTACCAAAGGCAGAACTTATAATAAACCAAGAAAACATAATAAATCATTATAATAAACAATTGTCACTCAATCAACTATTGATTAAACAATATGAGGAAATTATTAAAAATATGTCAACCAACTTCAAAAGAATCGAAGAAGTAATAAGAGTAGTAAGGAGTGAGGATCAACAATTCATTAATACTTTAATGTTATTTAGAATCAGTCTATTAGACTTGACGCACGTGATTGAAAATATATTAACAGCAATCAGTTTCGCTTCTCTTAACACCTTACATTTATCGATAATTAACGAAAAAGCCATTAATATCATGAAGCTTGAGTTATCAAAATACCAAGATCCAAAGAATTATTATTCTTATGATAATGCATTATTCACTAGAACAATTCTAGTAGATTATTATGTAACAGAAGATCATGCTGTATTTCTTTTACACGTACCTCTAATTGATCCCAAGACCTATGATTTGTATCATTTATATTCCATTCCAACTCCCGAACTTACAACAATCATTCCCCCAACCTCATATGTGGCAATGACAGAAGACAACATTTATTATCTAAAGAAGAGATGCTGGAAGATTCAACAAGAATACTTCTGTAGAACTTCCGATATAGAAAGGAACTACCAGCTTGATACTTGCATTCGAAACATCCTTCGTGTCAAGGAAAATCCACAGTGTCTACACGTCAAAGTCGAAATTACCGACGTCCTTGTAGAAACAATTAGTGAACAGAAGTACCTCATAATATCTCCAATCGACACCTTGGTACATGAGAAGTGCGGTAGTGAGGAAGTGCATCGACTTAAAGGAACATATTTAGTGAATGTACCCTATTCGTGTAAATTCATTACTAAGCAATTTGAATACGCGAATTTAGAAGGAACAATATCTGAAGAACCTGTTTACTTACCCCCAATAAATCAAAACATCTCAAATGTAAAACCGATTCAACTGAATCTGAAATCATTTAATTTAGATCAATTGTCTAAACTTACGCTAGATCAGGAAAATATTGAGCCAATCTCAATACTTTCTAATAACCACATTTGGTCCCATTCTAATTTACCAATTTTATGTTTGATTGCATTAATTATTATAATTATTGTTCTCTTTAAATATAACAGGGAAATTTTGACCAAATGTCGAAGCCTAAGTAATAAAAGCAAACAGAATGTTTACGATGATGTTGAAATGCACCAAGCATTCCCAACTCCTACTAGACGTAATAATTAACATTTAAGGAAATAATTTGTATTTTTGATTTCAATTTTGTACTGAACAACTACAAGATTTTAATTGTTTATTTTTATTATAATAATCTTATACTTATATCATTTATGTTTATGAACTAATTACTTATGTATCTTGTTTACATGTATTTGTATTTACGAACGTCGACTTTGTTCATCCCCAAAGTCTCCTCTTAAGGGCGGAAGAGTTATATAGCCATAAGAGCTGACTACCTATGAAATATAATTTTTATTACTGTAATTAGCAAATGCTGAATTAACATGTATTATTTCTTTCGAGACTTGAACAGAGTTGAACGCTCACTATTTGTCTGGTATTCGTCCCGCACAGTCGCGTACTTGGCGGATAGTCCGATATGCAATAAAGAGTCGAATAATAAGTTTTTGAGTTTTCTTTTAAAAACAGAATTTCGGCTCTACGTATCGTAACTTGCAGGGTAGTGACTTGCGTGGCCAAGTGGTTCTCCGCTGGCTCAGGAAGCCATAGATCGCGGGTTCGAAACTCACCTCCGCCCGCTTTACTTTTCAGATTCATTTTCGAATGTCTGTGAAAAGTAAAACAAGCGATCGAACGTTTAAAAGGCAAAAATATATAATTTAAAGTGTGTGTGGCTAAAGAGTTCGTGCTCAAAGCCAAATTACCAGAGTGGAGCGACTATGTCTCCAGACTATAAAAGACCGATGCTCCCTCTTTTTTAAAACAAAAAAAATGATGCAGGGTATCGTTTTAGGCTTCACTTCTTGTCGGCATTTACTGTTGCGTGCACGAATTCTTATTTTCTCACAGATCTCTGAATTCTGGATTTGAAGGAGGGCAGAACAAGTCCGCTGAACTGATGCCACAAGTGGCCCATTGTACTTCCTCCATTCCCTGGAGTCCTTACTCCGTTAGCCATCCCAGGCTCAGAATGAACTGAACTAGGGCGCTCGGAGGGGCTCACGAGAGGAGCTTTCTCACAGATTGAAATGAGATCTTCAGAAAACAGGGACCTATGAAAAAGAAGTGTGTAGGAAGTCACTGTGGCGATTTATAATATTCCCATGCCGGGACTATGCTCGCATAAAGAGGGGGATTTATTATTCGTTCTCCTCGAAGCATATTTGAAATTGAAAAGATGCAAAGAGATCGCTTAACACTCCTCGTCATTGATTTCTATGACTGTTAAGGCGTCTGTGTCTAAGGAAGATAGTTCAAGTAGTTTCTATCTTGTATCTTCTCGATTCAATATTGTAGTACCCTACCAGAACCAGAGTTTCACAAATAGGCTTCCCGCTTTCCTATTACTAGCTTCCTATCTCTTGGGAGCATTTTCTTCTTCAGGGAATAGCTTTAGTTGGCCTGGAGGCCATTAAGTTCAAGCTTTCGATAATTAGTAACGTATGCAGTAAGAGTTGACCAAAATAAGCAGTAAACTTCATTAGCTGTCAACGATCCAGAACCCCCACATTAAAACAATCTCTCACATTCTGTTGCTTCAGCAGGACGTCAACTGACACGGTGACGGTGTCCAGCAGCACAGACGAGATTCGCATCTTCGTTGAACAAGCGTCCACCAACAACAACACTCTGAACTACACGACGTCTGATAGTGAGTCCAAGACGGATCCTTCCATGAGGCATCGCTGCTGCATCTGCAAGCACTCCTGTGAAGGGTGCAAGGACCTCTACCATAGCCACAACAGCAAACCCATCACTCCCAGTACCAGCGCCTCGCACTGTTTATGCGAATGCGAGCAGGTGTGCTGTGAATGCAAAGTTGAGAGAACTTGAGAGGTCTAATTAATTTATATTTAAAATATAATTATTAAAACATATTTATCCTTATAGTTGTTTCTGTCCCTTTTCCCTGTATAATTCTGTAAATTCCCTGTAAAAATAATACGTAGAGTATTATTTTTATTCATTCTTACTTTCAATTTTTGCTGTGCTTTGCTAGGGGTTCTTAAACTCGCCCCTGTTTGAGCCTATACAAAATTCAGACAAATAAAACATCGTTCGATTCAACTCACAACCATTCATAAGAAAAAAGTTCCTAATCACGACTTTGACAATAACAGCTTATGAGGGAAAGGGGGTGGGGTAAAAAATTGGTGCCGTGACCAGGATATGAGGGGAGTAGTTTTTGCACTGCTCTACATCACAGGTAACCCCGATAAGCTGGAGGATGCATGGCCTACAAGAAAGAAACCTGCAGATGAAGTCGAGAGTCAAACAAAAGACAATTTCGATAGCTCAAGCATAGGTAGTTCATGGTGAGAAGTCATCCAACTACCCTGAACGATTCCGTCAACGTATTTCAAGAGGGCGTTTCTGTAAGGATTTTTTTTTTTTTTTTAATTTCTAACCTTTTTAAGTAGAAATTACTAAAGATTGTGTGTGAGAAAAATGTGGAGGAAGATAAGTCCTACGATGCAACACAAAGTAAACAATTTATATTTGCTTCAAACTTTTATTAAAATATGTTAAAAATAGATTTTGTAACATTTAGTTTGTTTTTCAATAATTCTTTTAAAGATAAAAGTTTCTATTATTGGCTACGATTATCCAGAGGAGTTATATACGTTACGCCACAATCTGGATGACCTCTTTTGACCACATGAGCAATAGTCTTTGGTACCATCCTAAAATTTAGTAACCAATCAGATATAATAGTTATCTATAATATTTTATAACGAAATACTTACGTAATGCAATCAATAATAGGACAAACCGAAACACACATCGTACACCCTGTACAATCATCAGTCACTGTTGGTATATGAGTCAAAGGATCGAATTTTATGGCCTGGTAACCAGAATCATTGCATGCCATGTAACACTTTCCACAGTTGATACACATGTCCTACAATCAAAATTTTAGTCTGCAACATTTAACTTGATTGTCATATTTGTAAGACTCACATCGTCTATAAGAGCAACCACTTGTTTGGTGTTATCTAAAGTTTTATAAGTTCCAATCTTTGTCAACGCTCTACCAATTATGTCCCCTAATTTCGGTACAGCTTTTGCCGTTTTGATAGAACCATTCAAGTTTACTTCTGGGAACTCCAATTGTGAACCATTATGATGAGGTTCAATCAAACTAATCTGCTTATCATTCTTATGAAGTTGTATCATTTGATTCTCTCGTTTCTCTTTATAGCGACCGAAATGCGGTAGTTTCTAAAACAACAATTATTTTATTAATTGAAAACTTTAACAGAAATATTAATCGTACATTCCCAGTTTCATCATACAAACTTATGACAGGTTTCCCTAGCTGGTGTTTGAAAATTGGAGGACTTTGGCCGTCCCAATTTTCTAAATGATTATCCAAATATAACAGAGCTTTTAGGCCCGTTATATAATCATCGATTAAAGTAAAGTCTTGATTCTGGACGGCACTACATACTTGCACAACTGAAGCCCCACATTGCATAAATTGAAAAGCTACATCAGCTGAGTCTATTCCACCAATTCCTGATGAATAATAGTATATTTTATTTCTTATTTATTACTATTACCAGTTCTTAAAATACTCACCCAAGATTGGGAAGTTTGGTAAAGCTCTGGCAATAGCAGACACAGCTCTTAACCCCATTGGTCTTGTAGCATTTCCACTCATTCCGCCATATGTAGTTCTTTTATCGATCCCAACAGCTGGCCATGGTGACCCATTTGATTTTAAACCCATCAATGTAGAAACCGTGTTAATGGCCGATACTCCAGTAGCACCACCTGGTTATATGAAATATTCCAATAGGAAGATGCAAATATACCTAAAACAATTCATCTTACCTTTATGCGCTGCTTTAGCTATTTCAACAATCTCAGTAATATTTGGTGTCAATTTTATGAAGAATGGTATCTTAACACTTTTTCTGACCCATCTCGATATACCTTCCACTAGCTCAGGTTTCTGGAACAGGAAATAATAGGAAAAAAAATAAATTGGGTTTTTAAACTCACCTGTCCACAAGCAAGTCCCATCCCGGATTCTCCCATACCGTGAGGGCATGACAGATTCAATTCCAGAGCATCAGCTCCTGCAGCTTCAGCCATTTTAGATAATTCGATCCAGTCATTTTCATTGTAGGAGCACATTATGCTAGCTATGACGATCTAGAATATGTTCACATTATTAGAACTGATTGGGTAGTTTTATAGAATAATTACTTTTGTAGGGAAGTCAGTTTTCAGTTCTTTGATACCCTCGCACCAATACTTGGCGCACTTTTCTGAAATCAGCTCGATATTCAAAAAAGAGCTCTGATGTGGACCGTAGTTTTGATTCGAGGTGGTGCCTTTAACTATTCTTGGCGAAACGTTTGTAACCAAATCCTGAACAGTAAAACGTTTTGTGAAATTCGAATAAAAATTTGTGTGAAGGTTTACCTTATCCAAGGAGAAGGTTTTCGTCACCACGAAACCCCAACCTTGTTCGAAAGCTCTGCGTATCATCGGTAAACTAGTGGTAGGTGGAGCAGATGCCAGACCAAATGGATTTTCAAATTTTAATCCGGCCATTTCGATCGATAAGTCCACGTTGTCTATATCTGTATAGAAGAGTGGAAGTTTCGGTAATGTATCTTTAGGTAATCCCTATTAAAAAAACGGAATGCCATTAAGTATAAAAGCACATTTTACTCGTTGTTACTTACCTCCAAATAGCAATGCATGTACCAAGCGGCTATTTTTCCGTCGTTAACCGACTCCACGGTGGTATTTGCCACACCAGCCAGGTCACCACCGCACCAAACATTCGACAACGATGTCTGCATTGTCTTTTCATCAACTACCGGGAGACTGGAGTCGTTTAGTTTTAAAGGTACCAAGGCATCGATCACTAAAAGAAGAACAATAATACTTCATTACCATCCATGGAGCCCACTTGATTTATTAAACGCGCTAATAAGGGTTCACCCAATAATTAATTTCTTTAATATTGGTGGCCCTCATTATTATCTTACCATCTTGCTCTTCCAATCCTGAACCAAAAGCTGATATCAGGTAATTACAACTAATGGTAGCCTCCTCTCCAGGTTTCTCAATCCATTTACCATCCTCCGTTTGCTCCCTTCTGGTGAAAGTGACGCTCTTTATTTTATTATTTTGTAAATTAACAGATTTCAAATTCAAGAAACTTAGAAGTTCGCATTTCTCTTCCACAGCCAAGGAGACCTAAAAAATTATATGATTTATATGTATAGGGTAGCTGCTTAGAAAGCTACAAATAAATACCTACCTCTTCTGGAACAGCTCTTATGTGACTAAAACCTCTCCGGAAGACAACATAAACTCTCTTAGCGCCGCATCTTAGGGCTGAAGTTGCGCAGTCAAAAGCGGTGTCACCTGCACCCAAAACTATGACTGACCCATTGAATTTTGGTAAGGTCTTTGAAATTTGACATCCACTAGAACACATTCCAGGTTTGCTTGCTAGGCTTACTCTGGGCAAAAAGGTTTTGGATGTGTAGAAGCCCATTTCCTCGGTCAAGTTATTCAACTTGGGATCGACTTTCGGAGTCGGTAAGCCGATACCTATAAAAACTGCTTTCGCTCCTTCTTTCAATATTTTCTCCACCGTTAGATCTTTTGTCGATAGACTGCGATCTTTTACAATTTTCACGCCCAAATCTTGGACCAGTTTGATTTCGAAATTTACCGTGTCAATCGGGAGGCGGTATTGTGGAATTTCTGAAGAACTATAATAATAAATTTATCATTTATTTGTAATATTCTGTTTCTCAAAGTATTATTTTCAAAATTACCTTAATCCTCCCAGATATTTTTCTTTTTCATAAATGGTAATATCATTATATCCAAGCCGGCCCAAAAATGTAGCACATGATAATGAAGCAGGTCCTGCACCCACCAATATAATTTTACTTTTGGGGTTTTTCGGTGTTGGAGTTTTTGGGTCCCTTATTTGCTTTACTCCCATTTTACTAAATATCTATAAAACGATATAAATATAATAGTGACAGCCACTTTTTTATAGTATTACAGAGAACATCATTAATATTTTTTTTAATAACGATCAAAAGGTTTTCGGAAAAAGGGGAAAGTTTAATTTTTAATTATTATTTCCTTCAGTTGGATACTCTGTTAAGGTGCCTGATATGGCAAACTGATGAGTCTTAAGAAAAGCGAAACAGCTTTCTTGGTCTTAATTGTATTAATTAATACAAAATTTAATATTAAATATTTAAAGTTACCTACCTCTGTAGCAAAGTGCTGGAGTCCGCCAATATTAATGGGACCTTCTTCTGTTGCTGCTAAATTGCAACCTCCTACGCAGAGGTCGCTTGTTGGACAGACCATTCCACAAGTAATCCCCAAGGGATTGTCTGAAAATATCGCCTTGGCTGCTCCATAATAATTCTAAAAATGAACTTTTACCAGGTGTTTATCTAATTTCCATACAATCACTTAGGTAGGTAGGTATATTAAAGAATTTTACCTTATTGGCAATACTCTGGATGAAGGATTTGACATCAAGTTGTGTTGGACAGGACTTTTGGCAAGGCGCATCGACGCATTTCAAGCATCTCGCCGCCTCTTTTAGAGCGCCGCGTTCACTCAAAGTTGTTGGTTTAACATCAGTGAAATCGTTTTCCAGATTTGGACATGACTGAAAATTTAATAAAAATTGTCCTCTAAGTAAGTGTGATGTCAACAGAATGATGTTCCACTTACCTGACAAGACCTATCGGCGTTTCTTTTCCAGTGCTTTTTATTCGCTTTTGTTATTTTTGATGGTTGAAAATTTGTGTGACTCCGTACTCGTGGATTTAGTTGGAGAAGATTCTGTAATATATGTATATGACTATATAAATTTTACGTAGGTGTATAGGTAGGTTATTTTAGAACAATTGTGCCTGAAAATACATTTTTCAAAAACTTATCACCTCCCCCCTGGTATAAAATAAATATATGGGATTCCCCGTATTACAACCTCTGGCACGATGTACGTCCCTTATTTATATGGATGATATAATAATCCACGTGTATAGGTATCATCAATCATCATTTTAATAATTATTATACAGTGTGACCCATTTGTTCTTGAAACACCCTGTAGAATCTTAATTTATGGTGCGATTTTAAAGAAATTTCTTTTAAATCATAGAGCTTGATAAACTATATTTTGTGAGCAAAAAGCGTCTCATTCCTACAAAATCCAGGGCCTACTAGATCAGTGTTTACTTGTAAAATCTCAAAAATTCATATTAGCGATTTTGTCAGAAAAAAACTGGGCACGCCACGGGATTCACCAGCCCTCAAAACGGTACTGCACTAAATTTTATTGAATTTGTCAGAGTAAAAAGGATCTTGTAGTTATTTTAGAAATTCATAATAATACTCCGAATTTTCATAAATTAATTTGAAAAAGGTCAAAAGCTATTATAAGTAAAAATTAAAATTAAAAAAAGTAAAAAAAGTGAAAAAAAAATAAAAAAAAAATAAAAAAAAATAAAAAAAAATAAATAAATTTTGTCTTTCTTGACCTTTTCGAATAAATTAATGAAAATTCGGAGTTCTATTATGAATTTCTAAAATAACTGCAAGATCCTTATTACTCTGACATTTACAATAAAATTTAGTACAGTACCGTTTTGAGGGCTGGTGAATCCAGTAGCGAGCACAGTTTTTTTCTAAAAAAATCGCTAACATGAATTTTTGAGATTTTACAAGTAAACACTGATCTAGTAGGCCTTGGATTTTTTAGGAATAAGACGCTTTTTGCTCCCAAAATATAGTTTATCAAGCTCTATGCTTTAAAAGAAATTTCTTTAAAATCGCACCATAAATTAAGATTCTACAGGGTGTTTCAAGAACAAATGGGTCACACTTGTATATAGAACGAAGGTAAGTACAATGATGGCCACATCACATCAATTTACGATTACGTATAAATGGGTTAAGTAGTTATATCTTTCTTTTACACTAAAACTGTGAATATATAAAGTTTTTTCCCCTTATTTCACCCTGTATAGGTACGATAAGATTATTATAATTTCTTGATCACAAATTATTATTAATAAATGAATTACCTCAATATCAGGTAGATCTACGCTGAGTTTAGCCATGGTAAAACTCACTGGTTTTGAACCACAACTGATTAACAGATTTTAGTATTGTAGTTTTATTTATCATAGTTAACTAGTGCTTAACTATAGTGATCATAGGTCACGTGCAGTGGCGTATCTACGGGGGTTCCGCGTGTTCAATATGGAACCATTATAAGACCCAGGACTTTCAGCGGCTAGAAGAGGTCTAAGAAATTCCACATAATTAATACAATATTCAGGCTACTTCTGGATCCATTAAATGTTTCCACTTTTCATGTTATATAATCATTCCATTTTATAATCATACGCTTTTAAAAAACCTTGCAATGTACAGTGTGTGTCACAGGCATGGTATACCCCCTTTTTTATCTTTATTTTTGGAGATAATTTTTTGAAATTTGGTACGTCGCATATTCTCGATAGAGCGCACTTTTTAGCAGAAAATTGAATTTTTTCCCACATCCGGTTTTTCTGGAAATGTTACCAACTTTTTATTTTTAAATAGGACACCCTATATATTATTATATTTTTGGATTCTATACATTTGTACGAATCCAACAATACCACATAAGTACCATTTTAAATGTCAAATTTGTTTTTATTTAATTTTTTATTTCTCAATTATAGTGTGCCATGACTATTTCGTTTCACTCCAGTTGGATCATCTAATGCTAGAAAAATCGAATTTTTGTTCAAAGTACTAAATTAAGTGATTTATGGATAAATAATGCGCACCGGAATGATTTTTTGAGCTGTATTCATTTTTTTCAAATGGTAACATATTGGTACCGAGGTACCATCTACTAGTACTTCCATAATAAGGGACATTTTGGTGTACCCATTTTGCATCTGTGATGAACACAACTGAAGTCATGGCACTCATGACACACTATAATAATTGAGAAATAAAAAATTAAATAAAAACAAATTTGACATTTAAAATAGTACTTATGTGGTATTGTTGGATTCGTACAAATGTATATAATCCAAAAATATAATAATATATAGGGTGTCACATCTAAAAATAAAAAGTTGGTAACATTTCCGCAAAAACCGGATGTGGGAAAAGATTAAATTTTCTGTTAAAAAGTGAAAAGTCGCATATTGAGAATATGCGACGTACCAAATTTCAAAAAATTATCTCAAAAAAAAAGAAAAAAAAGGGGGTGTGTGCCTGTGACACACACTGTACCGGGTGGTCCATCACTTATGTCCACCCCCGAAAAAGAGATTAATTTTAAAGATAAAAAATTGAAATTTGAAACTTTGAGGATTTGTGTAATTAATATATGACCACATAATGGCATAATCAGATTAATTATTTTTTTTTAGTTGAGCCATCAGCGATAAAAAAACTGTAATTTGGTGTTAATGTGACCAAAATAAATTGGATTTTTCTTTAATACACCGATAGAAATCGATTAATAAACTCAAAATCCATGAAAATAAATATCAAAAACCTAATTACAAGCCTTTAATTAAATAAAATACTTTTAAAATATGGAAATGACAGGTGAAATGATTGATATATGGTAGAGCAATAAAACTGACAAATCTAATGAGGGTTAGTCAGAGTAAAGAAAAATCGAATTTATTTTGGTCACATTAACACCAAATTACAGTTTTTTATCGCTGATGGCTCAACTAAAAAAAAATAATTAAACTGATTATGTCATTATATTATGGTCCTATATTAATTACACAAATCCTCAAAGTTTCAATTTTTTATCTTTAAAATTAACCTCTATTTCGGGGGTGGACATAAGTGATGAATACCTACCATAAATAATCTTCAAAGCAGTCAGAAGAATGTGCCATTGAACTCGAATGGGGCTTCTTTTATGAATGTTTACTTAGGATGTTTACTTAACATTTGTGCTACACCAGCCCTTCAAAAGCCTGGTAGTTTTATTGCTTCCATAAATCAATCAATCTAGCTGTCATTTCCATATTTTAAGTATTTTATTTAATTAAAGGCTTGTAATTAGGTTTTTGATATTTATTTTGATCGATTTTAATTTTATTAATCGATTTCTATCGATGTATTAAAGAAAAATCGAATTTATTTTGGTCACATTAACACCAAATTACAGTTTTTTATCGCTGATGGCTCAACTAAAAAAAAAATAATTAAACTGATTATGTCATTATATTATGGTCCTATATTAATTACACAAATCCTCAAAGTTTCAATTTTTTATCTTTAAAATTAACCTCTATTTCGGGGGTGGACATAAGTGATGGACCACCCGGTATATTAGAGAGAAAAAGACGCCATAAAGAGAATTGCCAGTCTGGCAGGCACGTAGGAACCCTCAAAAAAAATTTCTGGGGACCCCAAAAGAAAATTGAACCCAGTCGAGTGACAATGTTGCTACGCCACTGGGTTCACGAGAGAAATAATTATCATTTTACGAAGTATCACTTTAGATAACGTAGAATATTATGAATAACCCAATGAACGCCAATAAATGAAATTATGTAAATAATGTCGCTATAAAGATGGAGAATTATTCCTATTTGGGATCATTTATTTACACTCTTACTATTATAATATAGATACCTACTAATAGTAAGATTGAGTACAAAAAAAATAATAATTAGAAATCATATAAAAATCAGGTTGACTTTTTCTTAATTTCACACTCCCACACGCTGCATGTATGTATTGCATAAATGTGGCTTTTGTCAATTGTCATATCTTTTAAAAAAAAAGCTACCAAATATTTTTTTGCATAGATTTTAAAAATACAGGTGCTCTTTTGAAAACGATCCAGTTCGAATATCTCCCGAGACACGTCAATTTTGGTTTTAAAGGGGATGAGTTCCAGATTCCAGAATTTAGACTCTCCATTACACAAAAAAAAAATGATAAAAACAAAAAAAAAACAAATGCACTGCAATTTATATTTTTGGGCGAGGGGGTGATGGGGGCGAAGGGGTGAGTAATGCGCACTTGTCAATTATTATTGTGCGTAAAAATAAAATTGACTTTCAAACCAAAATTGACGTGTCACTCATGTTTTCATTATTGTTGGCTTATTTTTAGCTTATATAGGCTTATTTAGATTCGCACTTGGTCGTTTTTTAAATGGACCCTGTATATGTATAAAAAAGTGACTCCCACCCAAGGATCTAACTTAGAAAAAATCACTTAAAGAGCTTCGGCTACAACAAAAAAATTCAACGTTTTCGATAATATCACTACTGGAAACGACTAGGTATGGTATGATTAAGTTTAAAAAGTCAGATGTGACGTCACACTAACCGTCCGATAAGATTTTTCATTTTACCAGAAACTGTCAAACAGTTAAATTTCAAGGTATGAACGAGCGTAAATAATTATTATTAAAGGAATCATTAACAATGAATTGAACGGTTAAAGTCGGTTTGACAGCCACTGACAACTACATTAAATTGTGCTTTCCATTTAATTCTCATTCAAAATCTATGTTGACGTATACTCATTTATGCGGGATGGAGTGTTTAGACAAACTTGACGGTTTCTATAAGAACCACGTAAATTAAACAAAATAAATCGAACTATCAGAAGGATGAGTATTCTTAATCGATGCGTATGACTTTTTAAACTTACTATAGTCGTGATTTTATCGAATATAAAATTTATTTTGTCGTTATTCCACCCTTAATTTTAGCTACATACCCGCGTACCTGAATTTTGACAACGTCTATTTCTTTTTTGTTTATTTTTATTTAAATTAAATTAAAATTTTGATAAATATTAAATATTTAAATTTAAATACCTAAATTGTATCTAATACCAGAAAGACTAGATAATCTGATATTGTAACATTTACGAAACCCGAGATATTTATTACTTTAATCACTAGTAGATAAGTAAAACAAGCAATAATAAAGATAGAGGAACATCCATCAGATAATTCTCGTCGTCAATATAATTAAATGAACACAAAGTTCACAAAAGAACATAGAAATAAAATATTTCCCTATTTTTTTATGACTGAAATATTTCTTTGCATAATCTTCTCGCAAAATCATATAGAGAAAAATACAGGGTGTTAAGAAAATGACGGATAAACTCTTCAGTACATTGTAGGGGACACTCAGTAAAATACGGGAAAAATAATTTTAAAAAATCCAGAGCTACATTTTAAAAGATATAAGCAAAATATTGAACAATAAATTTGGCAACGTTTAACACGATAACTGCCGGTATTTGGTAATTTAGTCTAATTTCTAACAATGTATGTAGTTATAAGGTATCAAAACCGTTTGTTGCCAAATGCCTTTTTTTCAGCATCTTAGAAAAGAAAAAAAATTCTTATTAGATTTTCCAAGCCATCATCAGTAATACATCTTCAGCAATTTTTTTAATTGATAACGATTAAAGTTTTCTAAATCTGTAGAATCATCTAGTTTTTGCAAATACCGAAAAACTAAGATAGTAAAATGTTAACTTTGGCGTGGTAATTATTTACATCCGCGGCTCCTATAAATTTCATAAATTTTTTCGGGACAGAGGAGCGAAATAGGGATGCTGGGTGGGTAAGAAGCTAAAAACAGCTAAGGCCTCTTTGACACTACGGTCGCATTTCTATTTTTTTCTTCACTTTCAGGGCAAGGAATATCTTCGAGATTAACAGTAGCACGGTTTTTATTTTGAATTTTGCATTTATTTTGCATTTAAATTCAAAAATCGTAACATCACCCTGTGGTCTTTTCACGATATGAAAAAGCGGATATAATGCAAAGTACGTGCCTGTATACGTTCGGAAGCGAGTGGCATTCTCGTAAGAGTTACATCCTTTATTATATCGAGACTAGTGCTATTTACTCGGCGCTTGTGTCAGAACCGTACTTTCATTGCACTCTCAAAACCACTTTTTTAGGCCGTTTTGTGGCTTTCCCTTTCATTTGCAAAGCATATGAATACCTTCCTGGTGTTACTATAGGTATGTTCTCCACCCCTATATAGGTGCCATGCCAATCATATGCCATAGTGAAACTGTAGGAGCCGCGGATGTAAATAATGACCCATTTTTTATCTCACCAAAATGAAGACCAAATTTTTTTAATTATTTTTCCCGTACTCTAATGAGTGTCCCCTACAATTTACTAAATAGTTTATCCGTCATTTTCTTAACACCCTGTATAATATACAGAATATACTCTTTTTTACGTTAATTTCAGTCTGTGCTGCGTATTATATTTATGTCTAAAGCTCTGGTATAAATTTAGAAACACCACAACGAACAATAAATTAATATGTATGCGTATTTAAAGAAAATAAATTCTGTCCTTGATTGTGACGTTTTAACAACCAAATAATCAATGGTTATTTAGTTTTCGTGATTTTTTTATACCAAACGACATAAAAAACCAATATGGCGGCCATAAGAAAAACAAAAGTTGATTATGAAAACTCCTGGGATTTAGTTGGCCGTGAAAATTTTTAAAACGTCAAACGGATAGCTGTTGACGACTTATGCAAGCCTACAAAAAATTATTTATTTATTTGTGACGATAAAAAAATATGAGCAATCTCATGTGTAGTCTTCCAACCGCGTGACGTCAGAAGAACGGAGCGCAGCCTGCGACCGTTCGCGTATCGCGTGCGAGTGTAATTTATGAACGCACAAAAGATAACTTGAGTACTCATAAGATAACGTCACTTGTATGTCATTTAATGTCATTTAATTTGACATTTGACGCCTCAAGTAGAGCATCGTTGTCACTTTGGTCATTTGGAAACTTGGAAGAATCGCTCTACGTGTGGTAGTGGTAGTGTTATTTTATTAGTGCGATATTTTTTCTCACGGTACAATTAATTTTATGGTGAAAATTATTGCATTTCTATAAATAAATTCGTGTATTTGCATTAGACATGAAATACCCAATTAAAATTATTGAGTGAATTCGCATGGTATTGGTTTTTTTTTTGGAATTTAGCTGCCCCGTACCATCCCAACAGTTTCGATACACACCCATATAATAAAGTTTTTCATCATTTCGCTATTTAAACTTTAATTAAAACCACAATGCAAGCTATAAAGTGTGTGGTTGTTGGTGACGGGTAAGTTATTTTATCTTTTTAGCTTATTTACGATTCTTGGACACATTCTCTAAACTTGTAAACTACCAGAACTTCTGGCCTTATTCTTCACCTACGTCGCTCTTTCTCAAGGACAAACGCCCTCGAGAGGAACGCAGACGTTCGTGGGACGTTTGTCTGAGATTAAAGTTATTTTGTACTATTTTGCAATTTTCTTTCCTGCTGATCTAAAGAAACTTTGATGAATTTTCGTAATATTATACATTATAGGTAGCATACCACATGTGGTTGGTTACTAATTTTCTATGAATCATTTTATTGTTCAAAGGTTTAGTTTATTGCTGAGTTGATACTATTATTTTTTTTGCTACATTTTCAGTGACTATTAACTAAACTGGTTGGTAATAGAAACATTGTAAATTGACTCTCAAACCTTGCAATTAAAAAGTAATTAAGTACTTATACTACTTGGTAACATAGTAAGTGTTTTACTATTATTATTATTATTAAAGGAATAGAACAGGAAGTCACAGAAGAGATAAAGAGTTGTTGACATCATTTTAATCATTGCAGTTTACTTTGCTCTATTGATACTCATTGTTAGTTACTCATCAGGAAAGAAGCAACAAAACCTACAAGAATTTTCACTCGGTGTAATTAAACTGAAATTACATTTAATGCAATAGAGCAGCCTCTTAAAACGAGCACCTGATAATTTTTCACATAATTTCAGTCCTACCAGTCATATTTCACGTACTGAATAAAAAAGGTGATTTTCATTTGATACTGCAAAAAAATCCTTGCCAGCATTGCGGAATCTGCTGAAATATGCTTCAGTTTAAGGCCAATTTCTAAAAGTGGTTGGCCACTTTCTAAATTTTTAAAAGCCAGGACTTGACCACATCCTGGGAGACATGGTAATGTTTTACCCCAATGAGTGATAAAGAATGACCTTGGAGAGTGCTTGTGTACCTAAATGTAACTATTGTTGTGCTGGGGTAAGAAGTGGTGCACCGGCTGCTTGACCAAATAAACCACCAAAGTCATATCCATACTCCATTTCGTGGAATAACAAAGACTAATTCTTTAACTATTGCCCCGTTTATTTACAAGTTGGAAGAAAAAAATGCTGAGTTGCAGCTAACTGTCACCATACATTTGGTTCTTGGATATGCAGAACAAAGTACATTGGTTCTTTGGACATACTCCCTCCTTAATTTTAGCAGGGAGAAAGTTTTTGCAAAAACATCAGAGAGCATTATTTTGAATGAGATCAAGGCGAATGAGAGGCAAGTGGATGGATAGTACCATCACTGTGGCAAGCTATCATGTGAGGAAATGAAGGTAATTATTTACATCCGCGGCTCCTAAGTTTCATCAATTTTTTCGGGACCGAGGAGCGAAATAGGGGTGCTGGGTGGGTAAGAAGCTAAAAACAGCCATTGCAAGCTAATATTAAGGTCACAACTAAGGCCTCTTTGACACTACGGTCGAATTTCTATTTTTTTCTTCACTTTCAGGGCAAGGAAAATCTTCGAGATTAACAGTAGCACGGTTTTTATTTTGAATTTTGCATTTATTTTGCATTTATATTCCAAAAATCATTGCATCAATCCCTGTGGACTGGACATGATATGTGAAAGCGGATATCGCGCCAGTCCGGTACTGCACGCTTCGAAGCGCTTGAAGTGGGTACTTCCGTAATTCGCGGTATCTACTCGCCGCCTCTTCTCAGGACCGCACTCTCAAACAAAACCGTTTTTTTATGCCGTTTTGTGGCTTTCCCTTTCATTTGCAAAGCAAATGAATAATTTCCTGGTATTAGTATACCTAGCTATGTTCTCCACCCCTATACATATAGGTGCCATAGTGAAACTTTAGGAGCCGCAGATGTAAATAATGACCGAAATGAAAATGTAACATCATGTTTGAGATTGTGTCTGTAAAACTAAACATAAAAATGAAAATTTTGGTTTGTAAAATCATAAACTGACCCTGACCCTGCCATCTTGTTTTCTTGAATTCACAAATAATGTGGTCTTTATACAGTGGAACTTCTTTAATTCGAACTTCAAGTAAGAGGTCACAAATTTCAAATTAACGAATCTTCAACTTATCGAGGACTTTGAGATAATGAGTTCTTGAACAATTTTGAACAATAGAGACATATCGTCGGCTTCATATGAAAAGTTCATAAGTCCACAAATTTTTGTGGACAATTTTTTTTTTTAAAGACAACTTTTTTATTGACAATTGGAGCCTTGGCTGGGTTTGTCATTTTTCTTGCATATCATCCCAGCTCTACTAATCACTATGTTTTAATGATCACTATGTTAAGGTTAAGATGGGTTGAGAAGCAAACTGCAGTAATACCGAGAGTAATACATACAAAAGTGGAACAAAATAGTAACTCTCTAATACAATGTCAGGAAACTTTTAGAATGCTTCTATCTAAATTAGCAGGTACAGAAATGACTCCAAGTAACATTTTATGAGTCCCTGAATGTAATAAAATTGTGAAATCATTGTAACGAAGAAGTCAATTTTTGGCCTGATGAATCCTCGGTTATGTTTTGGTCATTCACCTGTCATACATAAAACCGGTATGGGCTTATACAACGAAAAAGTTGATACCAAATACCAGAGCTTACAAAATAATTATTGTCAAAAAGTTCTCCCAACATAATTTTTCTTAAACATTTAATAAAATTAGTTTTGGAAAGTGTCTCAAGTTTTTAGAGCCATACAATCTATGCTTATTGCTTACCCTTCAAATTTATTATAAATATGAGGTAATTCATTTAATATACAACTTAGATACAATAATGATATGATATCAATATTTATTTAAGCAATAATACACTAAAAGATAATTTTAAGTAAGATCAGCTGTCACTGATACTATGAATACAGGGTGTCAGAAGTCACTCACTCAAACTTATAATTTCCAAAGATTTTTTTTGATAATGACAAGTTCTTTCTAGGCATAGCCTAAAAAACTGATCTGAACAATGACTGACTCATAGCCAAAAGGTGCAATATCTCTCAAAAATAAAGCCCTGTATCAAAAATTTACAAGAGTGAAAAAATAATAGAAATGAATTCGAACCAGAAGCGTATGAACAAAAAAGTTGGGGGTCAACGTGTTCTCCAATCCTCGTTCCCTCTGCTCGCACTTCGATTCTGTGTGAACAAAATCTAGCAAAAAGTGTGTCGTCATGAGAAAGAAATTTGTGCAAAAATTAACTGAATATCTTGAAAAGCAACGGGGATATTAATGAAAAACTTCTTTTAAAATTTGACTGTGACACCCTGTATCTTGAACGTCTATATGAAAAATTACCTGGCAAACGTCCCATTATTTTTATATTATTATAAATTTATATTAATACATAATTTATATTATTAACATTGTTTCCTTTTCCTTACAGTGCCGTGGGTAAAACCTGCTTGCTGATAAGTTACACGACGAACGCTTTCCCCGGCGAGTACATCCCCACGGTTTTCGATAACTACTCTGCAAATGTGATGGTAGATGGCAAACCAATCAATCTGGGTCTATGGGATACAGCCGGTCAGGAAGATTATGACCGACTTAGGCCTCTCTCTTATCCTCAAACAGATGTGTTCTTAATATGCTTTTCTCTCGTCAATCCCGCATCGTTTGAAAACGTTCGTGCAAAGGTAGGTGTGGTCTTTACGTCACTTGGTCACCTACTTGCTTTGATTGAAGTTTTTATGATGATATTTAATTTATTTGTCTTCTTTTCCCGACTGATAAATATCTTGATGATAAATGTATCTGAACTCTTTGTGATTATTATTTCAGATTTATGATGAATTATTGCAGTTGTTGAATTGTTTCTTTTGTTTTGTAGTGGTATCCAGAAGTTCGGCATCATTGTCCAAATACGCCGATCATATTGGTAGGGACGAAATTGGATTTGCGCGATGATAGAGCTACAATCGATAAACTTAAAGATAAGAAATTAACACCTATAACTTATCCTCAAGTATGTATATCGCTATTCTTGTATGTAGTAAGTTTTAACCTCTTCTGCTCTTCTAACCATGCTCTTATTTTAACCTGCATTGAACATTTTTCCTGTATTTTAAATTTGATATGATTCATTTAGTAGGTAGGTACCTATAGTATTTTTCAAGATGTAAGGAAACTTGCAAATTGTAGAGTGTGTTCCCAGATAGGTAAAACAACTCTTAGAAAGATGAAAATTTCTTAATTTGAATTTCTGACATAATTTTTGTTTAGAAAAATCAAATTTGCCTTGAAAATTTCCAAAAAAGATTTTTTCTGTGGATACAACGAAAAGTTATTTGAAAAAGTTACGTTTATACAATCAACATTTAGGCCTCATTTCAAAAACATTTCAAAATTATCAGCCAACTATAATTTTTAAATAAACTTCACGGATTTGTGAAATAATCATTTGTAGAAATTAGTGTTCAACCAAGTAGGGCTGAACCCGAAAAAATCAAAACTAAATGAAGAATAATTTATTTTTTAAAGAGTCGTTTCACCTATCCCCAGACTCTAGATGTTATAAATATCAACAGGTATGGTTCATGACGACTGTGGGGGGCCGTACTCAGCTATGCAAATATTCAAATCAGATATCTATTGACAACACGATCTATGATCTATTGTTAAGGGATTATCTGTAGTCAAACGGAGAAAGCCAAATTTCCTTATATCTTGAAAAAACTATTATGTACTCCACAGAATTTTGTTTTGCTTTGATATTTCAATGGGTACATGTAGCAGCAATGTAATCATCAAAAATAGTAATTTAACCACCATCTATTATAATAGGGGACTTGAAATATATCGAGGATTATATCAGTGGAAAATAACATAATATCTTTATCAATTATTATCATCAAAATCAATACCAGTGATGGAGTGAGAACAATTTGACTGATTGGGAATGAGTAACAAAAATATTCAGTCAAATCAAATCTTCATTATTAAATTTTTTGTTTATGTTGTTTTGTTAGTTCATCTCTTATATTGTTGTATTAGGTAAATAGTTGAATAGAGATAGAGAACTCCATAAAAAGATTAGATTTTGTTTTTCAATGGCCATAATGATGAAGAAATCAAGAAAATTGTGTTTGTTGAAGCTGAAGATGAAATAAGATTTGAAGAACATAAATTATACAAAAATGGGTACTACAGTTTATCCTGGAAGGGTCTAAAAAAATTGCCAATTTAAAAAAAATGTATTATCCTGTGTGATTGTCATTTTGTGTTTGATATTAAATAAATAGTATTAAGATAATATTCAAATAAATGTATTTTTGAAGAACTTTCAATTGGATTTTTCAACAACAATGTTTATTAAAGCACCAAAATTTTATATTATTTAACTCATTTTGTGTAGAAGACAGCAACAGCCAGGATTTTGTAATAGGGGAATTTTCAAGGGAGTAAGGACCATAACATACTATCCCCGTAATAATACTTTTATCCAACTGTTGAGAAAATTTGTTCATTGAAAGCTTTTAGGGAAAGCGGGAACCCCAAATTAAGATTCATTGATAGCGCCTTTATTTTTAAACGTACAAAAAAGGATATAAAATATACTCGGTTTCAAGGCTTGTATAAAGTAGAATTATTTTTAGCTATACAAGGTATAGGCTACAGGCTGTTTTAAATAGGACACCTGTATCATTTCCGTACCGTCTGGGAATATGCAATAAGAAGGTTTTTACAGCTGAAGTTTGCAATGAGGTAGTTTTTTTCAATGTAAACTCAAACTGCTTATAAAATTGCGATTTTTATTTGTTCATACATAACATAACTCATATATAATTGCTGATTATTATAAACTCTAACAACCGTGAAAATCATTTTTATTGTATTTTCCCAAACAATCTGAAAATGTCATAATATACAGGGTGTTCTATTTAAACAGACATAGTTGTATGGCATGCAGTAATATTTGGTCATCCTGTGTAGCTGAGAATAAGTTTACTTTGGATGGCCCTTTAAACTAAATTGTATAATAATTTTTTGCATATTTGCAAATAAATGTGTTATCAAAGAATCTCACAACTTGTAGACATCCCTGTATACCTACAGATATCAGTATAAATTTTTATTCTGTTTTATTGAATTTTGATAGTTTTTTGTATATTATTTCTTCTTTTTGAAATGTTTTTTCTTCTTAATCCTCTCTAATAATTTAATATATTAAACCCCTTGTCATTCCACTGAATCGTTCAATGATACAGGTCGACACATCTAAGGTGGCCGCTGAGAGGCGCAGATCGAGAAACGATAGGTTTTTAGAAAGAAAGCGACATATTCAAACCACACCTGTGGTCGGTACACTGAGTATCAAAGTTCTTGACTAAAAATGAATTTTCTGTAATTAATGTTAAAATACGGAATTTTTTACTTTAGTAACGACTTTTGTATCACGAATTTGGCCAAAAAGTATTTTATTTTTAATATATGAAGATGCGGTCACCATAATTCACAACTCACGAGCACGAGGTTTAGCTCAATATTTTTGAACCACGCTGCACTATTTGAATAGAGAAAGGCTGGGTTGTAAAGTTGACAGTACGGTCCGATTTTACATTTAAATAAAACCAAAAAGATAACAAAATTATTATCGAACGCTCCCTTCGCTCTCTTCGCTAGTCCACATTGACTTGACGAGTATTGACATACCTATTTAATTAATAAATAAGCGGATTGGAGAAGACGGCGATTTAAATTATTTGATTGACTTACCGAATTAATGACTCGAAAACACCTCTATTAATGAATTTATAAACAATACGTTTTTTATATGCTGATAAGATAAGACAGTACCGAAATTACTATTATCTGGTGCTTTTTAGTTTTTTTATCATTTCAATTGACTTTGCATAAAGTCTTAACCTGTCTGCATGGATAGTAAAATTCGTTAAATGTGACAAACTTGAAAATTAAGCCACTCCCCAAAGGCTACTGCGCCACTGGCCACCTTACGTTTGTCAAGCTGTACCTTGAATAACTTTATATCAATGATATCTCAATCGCATCTTTAACAAAGTTGATAGAAGAAGTAGTCACAAAAAAATCTTGAAACAAAAGTATGGTTTAAGAAGAAATGGCTGTACTTAAAAGCAGATTTATATCAGGTGTCCCAAAATCTCTTATCATTTCGAAGTTAGAATCATTTTCGTTGTGCCAAACATTGAATGTAGACTCAATTGTCGTTTTAGGAAAATTTGAGGTTTGGCTGTTTTTGAGTCGACTCTTGTTGACTTTTGCACACAGGGCTGACCCGTCCCAGCAGTAAATTTCTTTAAAAGTTTAAAAAAATCACATTTTTAATTCTTCTTGTTTTCAGGGATTAGCTATGGCTAAAGAAATTAGTGCGGTGAAATATTTGGAATGTTCTGCTTTGACACAAAAAGGACTGAAGACTGTATTTGATGAAGCCATTCGAGCTGTTCTTTGCCCCATAATGCAAGTAAAACCAAAACGCAGGTGTACAATATTGTAAAAAGAGAGATGTTCATTGTTGAACGTGAGACGCCTGAATTTATATTTACATAGCCAAGTATGAAAATATTATGTAATATGTAATATTTTGAAATTAAGCAAATTTTTTTATCAAATTTTAGTTGTATAACTTAGTGGCAAATATTTTTTTTTTACAAAAAAAAGGTAGGGTTTAGTTGATGAATCATTATAATAATAGTAAGGTGAAACATCTGCACAAGGTCTAAAATCTAGATTTAAAATGATTGTGATTAAAACAAAAATTTTTATATGTTTATAATAATATTACCTATCCTTTTTGATATCCACAACTACATTTATTTCGTTATTTATGAGAAATATTTCAGTTAATATTATCACAGTTTGTTATTCTCACCGATTTCTCTTGTCATAGTTTTCTTTTGATAAAAAAAAACATATTCAGAGCATAGTTTTAATTTAACAAACTCGGTCTTCTCATAATTTTATTCACCTGTCGAATCCCATAGAACTCGAGTGTTATTGATATTGGTATCACTGGTTTTGTCGTGGCACATAATTTTATCGATCTCCTTTTAGCACAAAATATTTTACTGTCTGTTTCATTATTTGACTGAATATGTCTGAATAAATATATCACTTGTTTCGAGCTCTTTTCCTCTGGATCTGACTCTTAGCTGGTTTGTGGTGTAATAAAAATGTCAATTTAAAAAAAGACTTGTGTAGGTTCAATTACCTTCGAAGTCCTGGAAATTGGAATCTTTATTGCTCAATGGACCAGTTTATGGTAAGTATTAATGAATTATGTTGGTAGATTTTTTAAAGTAAATTTGATAGGTAAGAAGTATTAAAATGTTAGAGAATGAATAAGTACGGATGGAAAATTCATATCGATTTAAATGATTTAGTTGAGATAAATAATAATTGTTATAAATACAAGTCTGTTATTCGTTGTACAGTTTTTATTTAGTGTGGAATATTATACAGGACTTTTCCTTTTAATTAATTGTTCAATGGCTAGATAGAATAATTTTAAACATAATTGATAGTGACATTATTTTGAAGGCAATCGAAAGGTCCTGTGTTAATGTAAATAAGCTTAAAAATTTTCCCTATGTTATTGTTTAGCGTTTTAAATTTTATTGAAGTTTCAATTCATTATACGAGTATAATCAGAATACTTTCTATATTTTTGTAATTACTGCTTTTAAAAGATGTCTTAAGCGTAACAGTAAATGATTTACTGTGTTTTATGTAAATATCTATCGGGACTGTCTGCCTTTGTTTCATAAGGCTTGTAGCATCTGACAGAAATGTACATTTTTAAGAAATTTCACAAAATTTATAAAATAATACAAAGGAAGGGAATTAAACAATTTAATTTGAACCCGGCTGTATTAACTTATTTCACTTATTTTTTAATATTTTTAATAAGTTAAATGTAAAGACAGTTCTGATGGAAGATAATTCTTGAATGTAGTTATGGACAGATACATTTACTAAATGGATATTTGTGTGAAAAATGTCTTAACAGACTGTGTGTATTTTGTAAATACTAAATTAGAAACAATAAATTTATAGAATAAATACATTAAACCAAAAGTTTTTTTTTTTTATTAATCCTAAATTCTTTAATGGTTCTTTTTTCTAAAAATATGGATAGAGGTGGTTGGAGGATACACCCAGTGCCATATTTAAAGCTTAACAAACATTAGAATTAATGCAAGGCACGTACTTAAGAACTATTTTTATAGAAATACATGATTGATTTTCAAACACTTGCCCCCTTACGAAGCTTTTACGTTTGTTGCTATTTTTCTCGTACTCAACCTTCCTTTTAGGAATACACTATTTCCAATCGCTCTGTTTCATGATTGTATTTTATAAATCTTATAGTTTAATCTTGAATCATTAGAAATCCATATACATTTACATAATAAACAATACAGTCATGAATGAACAGCTTGACTCATATCGCTCTCCATTGCTTGATTTTTTCTTTGATATGAACACCCAAGAAGATTAAGAAAACAATCAATTATGATATAGTTGAGTTGATTCCAATAAGATTTATTTAAATCTAGTTCTTCATGTCTGAAGATGCTGCTTTGAAAGTGGTGAAACACGTGTAGCCCTTGATATTACTAAGCCATTAATATAGGTACAGAGTAGAATTTTAAAACATGGTGTTTTATTACCATCAATCTTGAAGAACTGTTATTGGAAGAATGACTTTTCAGTCTTCTGAAAAAGGCTTGTATGCTGTACTGAAAACCGACAGCTGCAAATATATGACCAGTACAAAAGGCAGCACATTTTTTGTAATCACCTTCATGTTAATGCTTTGTGCTAAAGAAATCTGTTAGCTGATTTCTATTGTAGTGATTGAAAATGATGGGTATGTTTGTGGAATTATTGATATAAAGTGGCCTTTCTATACCTCCAAAAGTTGTAAAATGTCAAACTTATAGCCTGTCGCGGAAAACACAAATAAATTCAAGATTTTTTTTAATTAGGAGGTATTGGGAAGTTAAAATAAAGAGAAAGTGAATGAAATGAGCCCATAAAATATTTCAATTTATTTTAAATCAAATGCACTTATTAGGAAAATGACAAAACTCATTTCAAAACCTGAAGAAAATTTAGGGAAAATCTGGACTGACTGGTGGAAGAATATTGGAAATTATGTAGCAATAGTCACAGGAAATTAATTTTACAGTATTTAAACAAAAATTATAATAAAAGTGCATCGTTTATTGGTCATTTACATCACATAACTTCACAGTTACATTATCAACATGAACGTTGGAGAGTTTATTGATCTTCTTGTGAATTTTTTTAATAAGCTTAGAATCATCGCTGCATTCCCCGTGAAGTTTTTTATAAGCACTTAAAATCTTTTTCTCTAATTTTGTGATGGGTATTTCCCCTTTCTTCTGCAAGATTGTCAATATCTGTTCTTTGATATTAAACTTGGTTTCTTCACTCGGCATTGCATTGTCTGCAGCAGGCGATAACGCAACGCGATCTTTTACAATATCTTCATCGTTCAATTTATCGCAACTAGGTTTGTTTTTCTTAGAAGTACAATTCTCTTCGTTATTTTTCCTCTTCTTGCCCTTGGATTTCCCGTTTTCAGAAGCAGCACTTACATCATCACCGTTCGTTTCAGTAACACCTTCCTGATGACCGTTCTGAGAACCGTCTCCATTTTCTTCCACAATTTGTGGATTCTGTTGCTTGTCTTTTGCGCTTTGATCTGCAGCGTTTTTGCTTTTGTAATTTTCGATAATATTCCAAACTCCTTCGACTTCGTCTCTACCGAATCGTCTTCCCATCGAATTTTGAATAAAGTTTATAAATTTAACTTTTTTTCTGGGAATGTTCGTGTACTGAGCAATTGCGTTCAATAAATTTTTATGAGCAGGTTCCAGCTTTTCCTGTTCTAAAATTGATTGTACCATCGCAATCCATGACTCCTGTTTCACTTCTCCTTTCTTGACTTTTATATTCCCGGCAGCCGCTTTTCCTCCGTAGCGCTCTTCTTCAGTTATACATTTCGTATGTCCGGCAAACTCCTCTCCTTTGAAGTCTTTGAAGCAGTCTACACATGTTAAATTTTTATTTTTTCTACACACAAAACTGTAATGCTTTTCCACTTTCGGCTTTTGTAGACTTTCCCCACAATGGTTACAAGTGAAAACCACCATTTTATTAACTTATGTTTTACTTGTCCTTATTACAATTAAAAATTAAAATCAAGTCTCTTTCAAACTTTCAATACTTGACCAGTTGAATGAAGTGAAATGGAACTGAACTGAACTGAAATCAAATCAACCCAATTTTCAAAATTCAACTGACCTAACCTACAAAACGAATGCAAATAAAATAATAAAAATGGTAATGATTCTGGCCACGCCCCCTGCCTCACACGTGCCTTTTCTGATTTCTGGTATTCTGTAACTTGCGATGCGACCTATACCCGTAGAATAAAGTACATGCGGAAGGACTATAATGCGAATCGCCGTTCAGGTTTCTGTTTCTCTGGTGAACGCTGAGTCGCTGCGCGACGGTAACCGACATATTGTAACACGTATACTTGGCACTTTGAACACTGGCAGTTGACTGTGTAAACATTTGTAAAACAGAACTAATTTATTTGCTTATTTCTTCTTCCTTTCCTGTTTTGGCTTCTAAAAGACAAACATTATTTTATTATTTACAATTTAATTGTGACAGACATTTATTTAAAGGTTATAAGTCATTACTGCCGTGAAGTTAGATTTCCTATATACCGCAAAAAAGACCCGCGAAAATACAAAATCCTACACCAATCGGCGGTGTACAACGTACAACACGATTGTTTCGCCTTTTTCTGCATCAAAGATAGTTTCCCGGAAACTTACCCTATCCAGAGACCTTAGTTTTATCAATGCATCATTTTTATCCGATATAGGAGCAAAATAAGCGTCCTTTTCCCTATGTCAGCAATACTTTGACAGTAGTAATCAAGCGCCAATCGATTGGCGCGCTATCTGGCGGCCGCACTGCTCACTTGCCAGTGTATCCGGCTTTGGTAATGAAGTAACTTTTTCCAGCGCTTTTGCTGTTGCTTGCATCTCTATATTATACAGGCTATTATGTAAGTATGTAGCCAAACTACAAGGAATGCTTCTTTAAGTGATTTTAAGAAGTAAAGTTCATATAAACATTGGTCCGAAAATGCATAGTTTTTACGGTACAGGGTGTCAACTTTAAAAAAAAAAATTGGTTGCTCGTAAATATCTCAATATTATTTTATTCGATTTTGTTGAAATTGGGCAATTCTGTTTGTAGTAACAAGAGGATAATTTAGCCTCAATTATTAATAAAATTATTAAGTCCAGTGGCGTCATGGCGTCACGGAAGACAGCTTAAATAATATTTTTGACAAAATATTGCGTGCCACTGACTTTTTTTTAATTATGTTTTTTAGAATTAAGCAACTACAACTACAAATACAACTGTTTTATCTCTTAAGTTTTGAGTTTGATAAAGTTTGACACCCTGTATCGTAAAAACTATGCATTTTCGGACCCATGTTTATATGAACTTTTCTTCTAAAATCACTTAAAGAAGCACCCTTGGAGTTTGGCCGCATATACTTAAATAACACCCTGTATATTTGCACTGTACAGTTATTCCTCTTAAAAATACAATATATCGTGTGATCCACAAAATTTTTCATCAACTATTGCCTTGAATAAAATGAAGCATATCAGATAAAACACAAACAATTGGTAGGTGTGTAAGTGAACTACTCCAATCAATGATCTACAAATCATAGTACAATAAATAAAAACATGACTATGTACTTGCATTGCATAATGCACTTTGTTGGTGAAGAAACTAACCTGGAACAGTAACGACATCTGCTGAGTACGTGTGGTGCTAAGCTTATTACTAATTTTAATTTCAATTTGGGATTGGTTGTATTTCAAGGAGGATGAACAACGTGAGTCGCTGTAGGGTACCTGTATTACCGATACTGGCGCTTACGAGCCCTAGTGTCGGTAATACAGGTACCCTAAGTCGTTGTTATCTCAGAAACACAGAATATTCTGTCTTTCTGAATATAATTTACCATTTTTTTATAATTTCACTTCCAATTCCAACACAAAAACAATAAACAGAACTTATGAATGGTGGTCAAAAATGGCATGAATCATAAAAACGTGGCAATTAAGGTAGGTGTTTAGTAATATACCAAATTAAATATGACACATGAGAATTTGAACTACTAAAGTTATTTTAAAATTATTTTAGTAAAATAAGCTTAGACATGACTGCAATAGCCATCTCTCTCTTCCAAGGCACTAGTTGATGAAAAATTTTGTGGATCACACGATATATTTAAATGGTAAAAATGATTAACTTGAATATTTAATTATTCTCTAATTCTATCTCTATGTATGAGTATTAAGAAGAATGAATGGTTAATTTTATCGCTTCGAGTAATAGAGGAAAACCTCAAACTGAGGCGTAATACAATTTCCCGAGCAATTTCCTATAACCTCTCAACCTAAAAGTTTTTCCTCTTCAAAACGCGCCACTAAATCATCGGGTAATAGTGAGTGGCTAAGTTGCTGTTACTCGAAGCCATAAAATCAACCATTCATTCTTCTTCTTATCTTCTCAAGATAGGAGGGGAAATGAAAGAAAAGGGAAAGGGAAAAAATTTTATTATGTTTATGATTATCAATGAATTAATTATTGTTTTTTATAATACGGAAAACGGTTTATGATACGTTCAAGTTCAACTGAACTGAAAGGGGTTTGTTTTACTGGAGTTCTTTCGCTGTTGGTGATCTGTTCACGTGGAGTGTTCAGTGTAGTAAGTAGCAAGTCTCTGGTTCTGGTTCCTGCCTGGTTCTGAAATCAGGAAATGGAACATCTTGGGGAAACTGACTCTGTTCACGAGGATGGGACGCTTAAAAAGTCTAGGCATCGTAAAAAGCATCTTTACAATAGCATTTTGCAACAAATGGAGTTTTACTTTAGTGATTCAAATCTCTCAAAAGATCGCTGTATAGGACAGCTTTTAAAAGAAGATCCTTGTAAGTAATTTCTCTCTCTTATGTTATATGTTTATTAAAGACTATACAGTTATTATTATTTATAGATATAGACCTAGGCTTTTTCCTGAACTGCAATAAAATAAAGAAACTTACATCAGAGCTTGATGATATTCAGAAAGCGATCAGTAAATCGAAAGTCCTCCAGCTATCAGAAGATAAACAAAAAGTTGCACGAAAGACTCCAATCAAAGTGAGACAAAACACTGACGATTGTACCATTTACGTGGAGAAACTGAAAGAAGATACAACTCATGAATGGGTGGCATCCGTATTTTCAGAGTTTGGAAATGTTACGTACATTTCTATTCCGAAATACAGGCACAGTAGATTGAACAAAGGTTTCGCTTTTGTTGAATTTGAAACTGAAAAAGAAGCGCAGTCTACTCTGGAATATTTCGAAAATATTGGATGTAAAATGCCGTCTCACACAAAACCTGAACAACTTCTCAGTGTCACTACGTTTGAAAAAGAAAACGTGGAAAAGGATATCAAGGTAGAGGAGCAGAATCAGTCGGACTCGGATTCCAGTTCGAGAAAGCGAAAATTTAGCGAAACAGACGATCTGAAAGAAGAGTCTGAAAGTAAAAGAGTTAAAAGTGACAATGAAAGTCGAGAAAACCAGAGTGTTATTTCTGAAAATGAAGATACTGGCGGAAAGAAAAAGAAGAAGTTGAAAAAGGAACACAAAAAGAGGACTTACATCAAGGAGCATGGACTTCAGATATTATCCAAGTACTTACCTAAATTTTTATTCAAATCTATTGACACACATAACGACACAACCTCGAATCGTGTGGTGAAGACAAGGTCGTTTCACTGATTATTTTCAGTTGATCAGTCAATAACAACCAAAAAGACTCTGCTCATCATTCTCCTGGTGTGTTCTTAGTTGATTTGGCAGAGTGATGAGTTGAATTTACACTGAAATGTCGGTGTCCCTGTTTTTAACACACGATTTGTGGTTGTGTTGTCCTTAGAACTTTATCAAAGATTTATAAACATTTTATATATTTTTTTTAGAAAAGAATGGAAAAAATTAAGAAATCTTTACCTAGAAGCCCAAAGGAATATAATGAAAGAACTGAAGAGAGTTTTAAAGAAACAACGGTTAGCTGAAGAGCACAATTTGAATAAAGCATCAATGGAAACAGAATCCACGCAACCTTCCAGTACTGTGAAAGAATTGGGTGCGTTAGATTTTCTGCCAGGAGTTATAGTAAAAATTACATTTAATGAACCAGCTACTGACCAGAAGAAATTGAAGGTAAAAATATTTCTTTTAGTTGTATCCAAAAACAAAATTGACATGTTCTCTTTTTTTCAGAACGATATAAAAGCATCGTCATCTGATATCAAATTTGTCGATTTCTCATTCGACTCGGAGAGTACATTTGCGTATGTGAGATTTTCGGACTCTCAGATTGCTAGTGAGTTTTTGAAACAGGAGCAATTCGGTCAAAAGGTATTACTTCAAGGCAACGAAGAGCTAGCTTACTGGGAGAAAATTAAAGCAGATCGCGATAAGAAGGTCAATAAAACTTCAAAGAAGCAGCGAGGGAGGGATAAGCTGCTCAAAAGGGCAAAAGAGGCTACTAAGCATATTCGATTCAATGAGAATGAACGAACTGCTGAAAATTAGAGCTTTGCATTACTTGTGATAATGCCAGCAAGTATACTTTTTGACTCATTCACTTCATTTATTTTCTGTTTCCAATTCCCCTTTATATTTGATTTTATGAACAAAAAAATACCTACCTCTTATAAAAGAAAAAATCTGGCACTTAGAGCGACTTTTTCGAGACGTGGAAGAGATCAGTTGAATATAAGAATAATTCATGAATTTTTCGTATGAGAAATTCCATTACTAATGGATGAAAGAAAAACACTACTTTTTATTGATGGATGTTATCGATGTTACACGTGTTTTGGTGCATTCAAAGCAGCATCTTCACACAAGTTGTAAATGAATAAAATTATTGATATAGTTACATAGCAACAGTATGGTTGCTCTGCTACAGTAAAGTGATCATAAAATAAGTAACTAGATTTAAATGAATTTCAACAAAACTAACTCGATCATAATGTAATATCTTCAAAATCTTCTTGGTTGTTGATAGATATTAGATAAATATTGAGTGAACAAAGCACGTATTTCAACAGTAAAGCGCGAGACAAAAACCTGAACCTCAGTGTATGAGAGAGTCTTGCCAGCTGGGCTTTGACCTCTTGCTCTTACACATGCAAATTGCCATTATCAGGGTGTCATGCTACTCCATTTTATTTTTTTCTGAAGAAGCGATAAGCAAACATGAATAGAAACTGTGCTGTGCCTAATTGTAGAAGTTGATGCGATGAAACTACCACGGGTATTTCATCGAGTGACATCCCAACATTTAAATATTAATAAAATTAGAACATAAGAACACGCGTTTATCAGCGAATATGTGTGAATCATTTATGCTAGCGCTTGTGCGCTTGTCCGAGTGAAGAGGTCGGCAGAACTAACCATTGCGAGCGAAAGCAACAAAACAAATAGGTAAAACAGATGTAACGTGACGATATCGGCTCGCACTGGGGAGTCTTGTTCCAACACCTTAGTTATCTTACACCATGATAGATAGCAATAAGAGAAGAAAATTAAGTGTTTTTTTTTATCATCCATCAGTATGCAGCGAATTAGTAGGAATAGACGGATGCATTTTTCAATAGTTTTGCTTGTGGCATTCAAAAACAGTGGTTTTCCGGTTGACGATCTGTTTTATGACCGAGGACATAAATACACGCATGTAGAACTTACAAAAAAATTGTCACAGGTAAAAGTGTAAGTCAATCGGCAAAATTCGTTCAACACGCCTTTCTTGAATGGACCTTTCCACCTTATTCAATTTCTTTCTGAATGTACTCCTGTATTTTTGTATTTTTGAAAGTGACTGTATTTTTTTCTTGACTATATCTTTGCTTGTTGGAATTTTGAATTTATTGTATACTTCCATTAAATCTATAAAGCCTAAATGTTTTAAATTTTTGTTCACATCGTCGTGGTAGTGTGGCGCACTGCTTCCAATAAACAGAAACATTTAACCTCCTTTTTGGAACGCGACAAGCAAAAGTGTAGAAAAACGCCTCCAGCTATTTCTACCTATTATTCTACCAAGTGAGAGTTGAAAACATAAATTTTAGATCTCCATTACTTTGGAAAACTTGAATATCGATAATAAGATTTGATTTCAATGATCCTCTGATTTCATCCTAAATTCCCTCTCTGATTAGGTGAAATATCAATCGCATAATCCTCTCATGGTTTGGTTACCACTTACCATGATATCGATGCCTCGTTTCTGTAATATAAATTCTTGTTAAAATTTCTAATTTTTTTTTTTTTTTCAATAAATAGGTTCAAGCATAGTATGATGCTCTTGTGAGTAGTCTTGGGATTACCTCTCCTTGTTTTTCATAGAAACAATGACTTGCAAGTGGTGAAGTATGAATGGGAATGTATTGAATGATTTAATTTTTTTTTATTCCTGCTGTGACCTAGCATGTAGTAATCTGAACATATTTTTCCTTGTATGATTGTTCAATAAAATATTTATTTATGTTTAGTTTTATTATTTATTGGCTGCTCTCTCTCCATCGCGCATATAATCACTTCTAATGGAAACAAGACACTTTTGTAATTAATTTAGTGAAATGAAATTATTTTTTATTTAGACCCACCGTAACAGGATATTAGAATATGTCTAGAAACTAGAACATTCTCTAACATGCTAGAAGTAATCCAGGACATTATAGAATATTCAAGAACATCCTGGAACATGCTATAATAACCTTGAACATTCTAGAAAGTTATACAATATAAAACATTCTTGAATACACCAAGAGTATTCTAAAACATTTTGGATGATTCTAGAATATTTTGGGATTTTCAAACATTCCTGTATATTTAAGATTATTCTGGAACATCTTGGAATACATTCTAAAATAAAACCATTCTAGAAAGTTTTATTAGAACATTCCAGGAGAATGTTCGAACACTATACAATATTATAAAACAAACTTGAATATTCTGGAACATGCTAGAATCATTCAAGGACATTCTCAAATATTCCAGAAAGTCCTGGAACATTCAGAACCTGATACAATAGTATTATAAAATATACTTGAATATTCTAGAAAATTTTGGGCTCTTTTCAAAAATTCCCAGGTAGCTTAGCAGGTTAGAAGTGCTACTACTAATCCTTTGATGCTGTTACTGCCTGGGTTCAAATCCCAGTATTTTCTTGGTTGTTGCATTTGTCTATAAAACTATTTACCTATATAATTAAAATTATTCTGTGGCTGTATGAGCTAGATTTCAAAGCCAAAATTACCAGAGTGGAGCGGCTATGTCTTATCTACATAGTTAAGACTGAAGTTCCTTCTTTTTTTCATAAATAAAACATTCTCGGACATTTAAGATTACTCTGGAACATCTTGGAATAGGTATGTACTGAACATTCCAAAATAAAACAATCCATTCTAGATTATGGAACATTTTATCGGAATCATTCTGGAACATTCTAGAACGTGGTACTTACATAATAATATAAAATAAACTTGAATATTTCAGAGCATTCTAGAACATTCCGGATGACTAGCCACAACATCCTGGAATACTAAACATTCTAATAAAAAACAACCAATTCTAGATTATTATAGAAAGTTTTATCAGAATCATTTCAGGACATTCTAAAATATTCCAAAACGATCAAGAATATTATTCTAGAAGAAACTCGACCATGATACAATAATAATATGAAACATACTTGAATATTCCAGAGTATTCTAGAACATTCTGGATGATTCTGGGATACTTTCATACATTTCCGGACATTTAAGATTATTCTGTTGGAGCATCCTGGAATACTTATACAAATAAAACAACGAATTCTAGATGGTTATAGAAAGTTTTATCAGAATCATTCCAAGACATTCTAGAATATTCCAGATTCCAGAATGTCCACGAATATTCTAGAAGAACCTCGATCATTCTATAGAAAGTTATACAATAACATACTTGAATATTCTAGAAATTCCAGGGAAGATTATTCTGAAATATTCTGGGCTTCTTGAAATACTAAAATGAAACAATTCTAGAAGATTATAGAAGTATTTATCAAAATCATTCCAGAAGATTCTGGAACTTGCTGAACGTTATATCTTTTGGCATATTTTGTATTTGACTTTTCCAATGCAATCAATTGTAAAATTGTCTAGGAGAAAATAAACCAATGTAAGTGTAAACAAACTTAAAAACACTTAGAAATTGGTGCTTGAAAAGCTTGCCATTAATTTTCCACAGCTCTGAATAAGTATTTCCCACATATTATTTATACGATGTAGAATAAGCACTTTACCATGTTTGTTATTATTAAAATATTAAAAAAAAATTTAATTAATTAGTAATTAATTTCCATAGACCATATACCATAAGTCTTCCTCTCATCGTGAATATAGTGTCACTGGTCACTAAAGGGTATTGTGAAATACTTTTTAATGTTTGATTAGAGACTATCTTATTAGGTTACAGTGTTACAGAGTACACATAAATAGCAGATACTATATACCGTGTTGGCTAAATGATACGCACTAGGTATAGGATTTTATTGAGAGGACATGGCGATAGATACACGATGTTGTCTAACCTGTCAATTTTTAATTAATTTGTCGTGTCACAATTTGCAAATTGTTGTCGCTTCACTTGTTTCCGGTTCAATATGGCAACGTACAGATTATCAATCCTCTCTTGATGCACAGTTGTTTTCTCAAGTTAGGATTGAGATCAAAAATTATTTGGGCCTCAAGTTCTAGTAGAATGATTTTGAATGGTGATCTTGGTCCCTGGGAGTCTTATAAAAGGTTAAAAGTACCAACTCCTGCAAAAAATCTTATCGTAATTTTATAGAAGTTTTATAGAACAACTGTGCTAGGTAATGAAGATACAAAAATTATTAAACAGAACCCAAAAATTAATAGTATAATCTCAAGTTTTTGGAAAAGAGGGCCATATATGAAATTCTTTTTGACAAGTAATTACCATCTGAAGTTTTCCTAATAATATACAAGGTGTTAAGAAAATGACGGATAAACTCTTCAGTACATTGTAGGGGACACTCAGTAAAGTACAGGAAAAATAATTTTAAAAAATCCAGAGCTACATTTTAAAAGATATAATCAAAATATTGAACAATAAATTTGGCAACGTTTAACACGATAAAAGATGGTATTTGGTAATTTCGTCTAATTTCTAACAATGCAGGTATGTAGTCAAGGTATCAAACCCGTTGTTGCCAAATGCTGTTTTTTCAGCATCTTAGAAAAGAAAAAAAATTCTTATTAAATTTTCCAAGCCAGTAATACATCTTAAGCAATTTTTTTAATTGATAACGATTAAAGTGTACCCTTTTTATATCTGTAAAATCATTTATTTTTTGCAAATACTGAAAAACAAAGATAGTAAAATGTTAACTTTGGCATTTTTTATCTCACCAAATTGAAGACCAGAATTTTTTAAATTATTTTTCCCGTAACACCCTGAATTATTAGAAATAGGGACCCATCAACAAACACAAAAAATTACTTCAAACTTTAATTTTGGTATGTGTGTTTGAAACACGTTATATATATTTAAAGTATCATGCTTTATAGTTATGGTGATTGTGCAATAACAGCTGTTTTTGTTGATTAGCTTGTTCATGTTATATCAACACATTTGATTTTAAATTTGAAATAATTAATATTAATAATAATAATAACATCATTTATTTCAAACTGTAAAAATAATTAGGTTGAAACAAGTTATAATTTACACCCATCAGATCAACCGAGCACACAACACACTCAAAAGTCTGATACATTATATGGTTCTAACTCTACAAGAAAATTAAACAACTTCCTCTTGAAAAATTTGAAATACTCTATTTCTTTTAAATAGTTCGGCAGTTTATTGAAAAATTTTATAGCTGTATAAAAAAGACCTCTCTCTGATATCGTCAGTCTATGAATTGGGTAAATGTATCTGCAGTTTCACATCGGATAATCATGATCTGGGAGATTTGATCCCTCCATCTGCAACTTTCTCTGAAAGGCAGTTTATACATAATTCTTAGTATTTGTTTTTGTATCACAAACAACCTATCTATGAGACTAGATCCACCCCAAAATATAATACCATACCTATTTAATTCTAGATATGAACATAAAAAAAAACAGTCTTTAAAACCTGAAGATCAATGTATCCACTTAATACCATAATGCTGTATGAAATGCCATTCAGTTTTTCACTTAACTCATTTATACTCATCCCATTTCAAAGTACTTTTTGTAAGTAAACCTAAGCATCTAATTCTCTTTTTTATAAAGATCTTACTTTCATTTATGGTAATAAACTCCTCTGTGTATCCTAAAAAATAATTAATTTTGATAAAAGCAATCAGTAGATACTGAATTCTTTATTCAATTTTTTGTTTAGTTATTAGATTAGTACATTTTTGTGTATCCTAAAAAAATATATTTTTGATAAAATAAAAGCAATCAGTAGATAGTTGAATTTTTTATTCAATTTTTTGTTTACTTATTATATTAGTACATTTTTTGATGTGAATTATATTAAATTACAACAATAATAAGCCTACCACTATACAACAAAACAATTACACAACAATTTTCGACTAATTTAACAAAATGTTTACAACAACAATTATCTCAACAAGAGAAACTGATTTTGCTTGTGATACTGAGCTTTATAATATAAAAACTTTGCACTTAATTATAATATTACATTATTTAAAACTAGATAAAATAGTTTAAAATTCATCATCAGATCAATTAAAAAAATAATTAATCTGACTTATAAAGCTGGCATCATAGAATGAATCGATATTTAGCTGTATTCTTTGATGAATTTCTCATGGAACGCCTTGAATTTTTCCAGCATATATTCGAGTTTTTCAGGTTGAGGTAAAATCGTGGTCCTGAAGTGGTAAGTGCCGGGTTTCTGACCGAAACCGGATCCAGGAACTATGCAAATTCCGGTATTCTCCAGCAACCTAAACGCATAGAACACATCAGGTACTTTTCCCTCCTTCTTCGCGGCTTCGATCGCCTTGGGGGGTAACCTAATTTGCGGAAACGCATACATGGCACCTTGGACTGGATTACAACTGTAACCTTCGAACGAATTCAATGTTTCCGCCACCATTTTCGCTCTCAGCTTCAAAGATTCCAAAACGCTCGTCCTCTCTTTCATATACTGCTCGTAACTTGGTTCTCCCTTCTGGGGCGGGTTGACTACTACATCTAACGTGACCTGTCCCAAAACGGTCGGGCAAAGCATGGCACTGATTGCTTTCAGGTAATTTACTCTTACTTCTGAATCCATGTTGATAACCTCGGCGTACCCACCCCGCAGACCACACTCACCCATGTATCCCTTCGAACAAGACATGAAGCTGGCCAGTTCCATGTTACAATAAGGCTCGCCCATTTCTATGAGTACTTTCTTGAAGGAGAAGAATTTTGAATTTGGATCGTAAACATTGTCTTGGTACACTTCATCGGCGAAAATGAAGAGGTTTTCTTTGTGTGCAAACTTGATGATGTCTTCGATGTTTTGCCTCGTGAGCACCTGTCCTGTGGGATTTCCTGGGTTTATAACGACGATGGCTTTCGGATTACTCTCTTTTCTCGCTTCGGTTATCGATCGTTGCAGCTCGGCCACATCCAGACCCCAATTTTTCGCTTCGTCCAGGTAATAACCGATTTGGTGCATACCGAACTCAGCTATCGAAGCAGAATATAAAGGATACTGAGGGATCGGTACCATAACTCCGGGTTTCTTTCCATTCACTTCACAATTAAGTAGTTTGAGAACGTTCTTGATAGCATCACTAGCTCCAGCACCAATGATTATATTTTGCCAATCTGATGGTATGCCGTCTCTTCGTTCAATGTATTGAGCTACATGTTTCCTGATTACTTCAATACCAGGTGAGTCGGTGTATGAACCCACTGAAGAACCTTTACATCCTTTCAAGATCACTCTGGCTCTGTCTTTGGCATCTTCGGGGAATCTTGGATCATCAAGAAGTGAAGGCATCGTGACTAGCGCCAGTACCTGTCTGATAAAAGTGATTGGTACTTGCCCCATCGCATGGCAATCTCCAATGTTCGCCTTGATGACTTCTTTGAATGGTTTTTGGGCCCCATTCTCCAGTTCCTTTTCTATTTCTCCAGCTCTAGCGACAAGTGGACCTCTAACTGCATACTGCAACTTTACTATATTGGGGTTTAGGTTCTCCATCGTGAGACATTTTTGATCGCCGGTTTTAGCAGCCGTTCCAGCCATCGCGAGAGATCTAGTGGATTGGTAAGAAGAACCAGTTCCAGTTAGTCCTGACCTCAGATATCCTTGAAATCTGTCAGCTGACGCACCGCGCACCTTCACACAGTTTTTATTTAAAAACGGAGAAATGATTTTAATGGATGTCATGTTTGTTAGGTACAATTATCGATAGGTGCAGTACTCCACAATTATTCCGACATACGCCGGATTTATCTAAGGTCTTGATGTGGAACGTAATCCGATCTTTGAACTTATTTCTGCTCTGAACTAGTGCGATTTGCTCTAAATAGATGACCTTCCCTCTCTTATCTATTGAGTGATTTCATAACGTGGGATCTGACGGTGTCGAAGCTGCCAGCATTCAAAATTTAAAACATAATTGGATTATGAAAATTTAAACGGTGAATGTGTATAATTAAATTATATAATAATTATTAATTAATGTATAATAAAACAATTTGAATGGATGGATGACAGTTTCGTTAAACTGATTACTGATTGATTGATTTTTGTTACATAACAATTTTTGACCCCTTTCACATTTGCTCTCACTCATGTACACAATAGATATGTTCAGTTTGAGACTAAAAACTCGTCCGCGCTGCGCATGACGTCACTATGGTGATTGAAACGAACGCTAACGGAAGAATTGAAAATATGGTGGAAGTTAACATTTGTGGGATACAATGAAAACTGGTGGTGCTTGCTTACTGTGATACGATACAAATCATTAATAGATAATTTTCTTTCCTTATGCTAGCAAACTAAAAAACCTATCACTTTGCCTTTTGTTTTTCTTGCATGATTGTCACACCAGCAATTATTAGCACACAACAAACCATTTTTGCCGTCAGGCAGTCAGGTACTGAAGTCATGAAGTCAAACAAACAACATGAAGTCATGAAATAAAGCTATTAAATGGTGACTTTTCGTCATTATTACTGCCGAGTCGCATGTAGCTATCATCTGACTGACGTCACAGGCTGCGCGTTTTTTAAATTAATCAGTAAAACCTGATGAAATCAATCAGTGATGGGAACATGTGATGATGGCTTATTACGTGGTATTATCATTTATTCAAAAATAAAATATTTTGTGTGGCACCGTATACAGGGTGTTGATTTTCAAAGCGGGCCATAGGGGATTAGCATCGCGAAAGTGGTTTTTGAGGACTCCTGCTCGCCGTTTAAACTGACAGAAATGGTTTTGGTATCAAATTGAAGCTAAAATTATTGCGCATAACGCTTGACATCAGAAATTAACTTAATTTCACGTTGTTTTCTAAAATTCTTCAGTAAAAATTCAAGTAATTGTTAATGTTCGATCACAAAATAGCATGCCTTGCCTAAACAATAATGACGTTTCTACGTTTTGACAATCCAATAATAAAACTTTATAAGTCAGTAAAAGTAATATATAATAAAGTCTGGTTCTATTATTGGATTGTCAAAACGTAGAAACGTCATTATTGTTTAGGCAAGGCATGCTATTTTGTGATTAAACATTAACAATTACTTGAATTTTTACTGAAGAATTTTAGAAAACAACGTGAAATTAAATTAACTTCTGATGTCAAGCGTTATGCTCAATAATTTTAGCTTCATTTTGATACCGAAACCATTTCTGTCAGTTTAAACGGCGAGCAGGAATCCTCAAAAACCACACTCGGCAACCTTGGTTTATTATAAAAAAATAAAACTAACAAACAGCACGATAACGTCAAACTTTTTTAGTTTCTTTAAACTTAAAGACACTTAAAACCCTACTAATTTTTTTTTCAGAAAAATTATAGCTTCTATATTTATATTTATTATTTATCGGTACTGATTGTGCTGGTTCTATTGGGAATCGGAACTCGGAACGGAACACACGCCCCTTAATTACATCATTATTGGAAATAAATATTTTAGGGACTGAGAACAAATTCCATCTGGCAACGCTGTTGTATTTTTATCATCTCCGCGTCCGTCCGTGTACATATTATTATGTTTTTTGGCATAAATTTACAAAACGAACTTTATTAACATTACCTTATGAAGATTTTTGGAATTTTAAAGATGCTAATTTTATTTTGATCATTTGCTGTAAGTATTTATCTTAAGATTTTTTGAAAAAATATTGATTTCTTATAATTACAGTTCTCCTGATGAAGATCTAAATTAAGATCGAAATATATTGAGTTTAACAAAAAAGGATCATACCTTTTATTTGCGACACACCGCTTGCCTTTACCTAATTTTCAAATAATTAAAAATAACGGTGGTTTACTACATTCATATTATTATGTATAAGAAAAATCGCTTCATCAGCCTTCTCTTTTTATCATTATCGATCCGTATATTTGCAGGTTATCTTATCTGTCAAAACCTTTTGAATATAAAATTAGTTGTTGCTTAGACATTTGATGACAGTTTTTTTTTTATTAGTAGACCGAACGCGGAATGAAAACAACATATGTTGGACCAGATTTGATAATTTTTCTTGAACCTTCTTGTAAAGTTGGACCAGAGATATAACGAAACGACTTCTGTCATTTTATCAATTTTTGGATTATTGAAATATTGTTGAAGTCATAAAATATATGACAGTTTAACAATTAGATAATTTCGTTATATCTCTTGGTCGACTATACGTCATCAATAAGTTCGATAACAAATCCATAATAATAAATAAATCTAATGAATCAAACAACTTACCTCTTGATTTCTTTAGGACTGGTAAATGCCGACGATGAATTAACAATTATGCGAATCTGTGACGTATATGTTAATTGCTTTCATTCCGCATTCGGTCTACGGTCTACGTCATACCACGATACACATATACACGGTATGCCGATTGCTGTTACTATTTTGGTTATTACTGCGCAATGACGTCATGTGGTTTTATTTTGACTTAAAGTATTAATCGTGGCGAGGTTGTTTATAAAATAAATGTCAAATTATATTGCTTCGATCCTTTTTGCTTGTGTTTTTCTTTGTGCTAGATCTATTATGGAAAAATCTTTAATTTTTTTTCGAAAATAATAAAATGAAATTATTATAAATTTTTTTAATTGTATTGACTTTTGATTTTCATGATTTTTTTGTACCAAACGCCATAAAAAAACAATATGGCGGCTGTAAGAAAAACAAAAGTTGACTATGAAAACTCTGGGATTTAGTTGGCCTTGAAAATTTTTAAAACGTTAAATGGATAGCTGTTGCCGACTTATGTAAGCTTAAAAAGAATTATTTATTAATTCTTGACAATAAAAAAGATATGAGCAATCTCATGTGTAATCTTAGAACCACGTGACGTCACAAAACCGGAACGCAGCCTGCGCGTCATCGTCTATCGGCATACAGTAGGTGCGTTCGGCTATTGACTCTATTTGCTCTATTCACTCCAAACCAGTTCGGGTATACGTTATGGAGTGAATGGACAATGGAGTGAACGGAACACCGTTCGGCTATTGGTGAATGGAGTGAATAGAGTTAACTCCACAAGCCCTCCCTCGCTCAAGTAGAACTTGCTCTTTTTTTTAGTTAGTTTGTTTATCTTAACTTAAAAACTGTGTGTGTTTAAATTAAAAATATTTATTGGGCAACAAAATGGAAGTGAATAGTGAACAGCTCTATTGCCTTTTCTATCAAGTTTTTAAACGTCGTTTTTGTCATTCTAAAATGTTGCAGAAATGTGATATCTCTCATGCGTGGTATAATGTTTTCCGCGCATATAATGGTTCTGTTCTAACTCCGGACCTAATACCCGAACGCAGCTCGTGTATATGTGTATCGTGCGTCATACATATATTATTGGTTTGATTACTTTGATTTGAATACCTGTAGCGGCGACGGGGGATAGGTAGGTATGTCTAGTGTCTGCCTTATCCAAACATCTACACCTCTTTTCTGTAAAATTGCGATCGCGAAATTTTGACGTTGAACGATATAGTCCTTCCCCTTCCTGATGTTTTGTATTCGATTTTATGCAGAGGTCAAAAAAAGTTCAAAACCAAGCAACATTTATTTTAATTTTTAATACAACAACCTGTTGACATCTCTCTTCTCTCTTATCTTAACCGGTAACCGCTTGCTATTGCCACCTATTAATTATTGCCATCTATTTTATTCATTCATTCAGTTCACTAGTTCAGTGTCAGTGATTGACGATTGTTGCATTGCATTGCAAGAGTTGAAACAAATATCTGGTAAGTGGTATCACAATTCACAATGACATTATAATTTAATTTGATATAATTAAATAATTGGATAATTGTTGTACTTGTAATGAACAGACAAATCATGTAAGTGGCAATAAGTATTTGGTTGGTACCTGTACCTACCTATAATAATACTTGTTGCACTTTTTGTTACCGTTTTCTTCACCAATTTAGACTTCATCTCAATCGCGGAATTAAATCCATCAGCAGTCGGTACCCGGTACCTATTAAACTGTAGAATAAATCATCTACATAAATAAAAATTAAAATTACAATTTTACAAGTCATTCATGATTCCCGATGCCGCCGATAATACATGTCCAATCTGTCAATTATTAAATTCAATAATTTGCGTCCCATAATAATTAATTATAGTGATGGATTAACTGGATTACTTATTTGCTAAATCGTCTATGAAACCTTGCAATAATTATTGTTGTCAAGGCCCCTTGCACTGTAACTGAATAAGTGCAAATAATAGGCGTGTCTGAAAGCAGTAAAATCTCTGATAACTCTACAAGGAGTATTATAGGGTGGAAACTTGTAAAGCGGTCATCAGAGACGGATTTACAAAATGTGCTGAATCAAATTGCCGCCGATGGTATAATTTTTTACAAAACTATATACTACTTACGGAAAATTTGCGGACTCCTTGTGCCTCTTGTGCAATGCCTGATTTAACAGTGAGTATTATAAAGGCTCATTAAAGTTGACGGGCAGATTTCTGTGGCGGTTTCTGAAGATCGTATCGACTCTGTATGAAAAATAATGAAAATATTGCAATTTTGTCGTTCTTGGCATGAAAAGGATTACAAAAATGTTAACAAAAGTCATTTGACGTCTATATTAGCTTCAAAAACAAACTCAGAAACTGCACGTTAACTTAATGAGCCTTTATAATACCCGCTGTTCGAGTTTTAACAGCCTTATGCCCGTATTCACAAACGATAATTTCCAAAATAATTACGTAATCAATTATCCCCATCTCGTTCTATTGCAAAAAAACTGTATATCTCCATCTCACTCATTTAAATAATTACGTAATTATTTAGGAAATTATCGTTTGTGAATACGGGCGTTAGGCTAATTATTACTATGCTGTCTGTCTTACTTACTTGTCAGTGGCATATCGGAAGTGTGTATTAGAAATTTTCTAGATTTCAGTGAATTTTTTCAACATTTTGACAAGGGGAGTCGTCCCTCGAGAAATTTTTAGATTTTTTTACAAAAAAAAAAAGTAATGAAAAGATCACAAAAACGCCAGTATTTTTATTCTGTAAATAAGTCATATACAGTGTGTGTCACAGGCATGGTACACCCCCTTTTTTTTTCTTTTTTTTTTTGAGATAATTTTTTGAAATGTGGTACGTCGCATATTCTCGATAGAGCGCACTTTTTAGCAGAAAATTTAATCTTTTCCCATATCCGGTTTTTCCGGAAATGTTACCAACTTTTTATTTTTAAATGGGACACCCTATATATTATTATATTTTTGGATTCTATACATAAAAATACCACATAAGTACCATTTTAAATGTCAAATTTTTTTTTATTTAATTTTTTATGTCTCAATTATAGTGTGCCATGACTTCAGTTGTGTTTGTCAAAGATGCAAAATGGGTACACCAAAATGTCCCTTATTAAGAGTACTAGTAGATGGTACCTCGGTACCAATATGGTACCATTTGAAAAAAATGAATCCAGCTCAAAAAATCATTCCGGTGCGCATAATTTATCCATAAATCACTTAATTTAGTACTTTGAACAAAAATTCGGTTTTTCTAGCATTAGATGACCCAATTGGAGTAAAACGAAATAGTCATGGCACGATACTACAGGGTGATCCCGAAATGGCGGACACGGACAGCACCACAGCATCTATTGTGGATTAAAGATTCTAAGTTTTATTTACGGTTTTCTTCAGTATGGCTCCCTTAAGAAGATATGACCACTTTTGTAGAAAATAAAGTCACAACACTGCACTGGATACCATTCTTCAGGCAGAAAAATAATGTGTAGGTCTACAATAATACCCAGATAGATGTTACCATGGAAACATATGAAATAAAAACACAACAAAGATTAAAACAATAATCGTTGTGCGGATACAAATTCGATAATATTATTCAAAATCTCGGATTCGAACAACGATGTCACATTGAAAAAATTTGTTGAACACAGGGAATAGGTAAACTTTGAATGCCTGTAATTCCGTTTCCGATAATAAAAAAAAATAAAACCCAAACACTATCGTTATAGTTATGTGAAATCATGTTCTTCACCAGTGGAGGTTGTTTAAATTTGACCGCCATTTCGATTTAAATTTTAGAAAAAGGACACCCTATATCTCGATAACGAAGCCGAGGAACACTCTTTTGTTTTAAATTTACAGTATTTCTGAACATCCTCTACAACACCCTGTATTCCGTGTCCGCCATTTCGGGATCACCCTGTATAATTATTGAGAAATAAAAAATTAAATAAAAACAAATTTGACATTTAAAATGGTACTTATAAGGTATTGTTGAATTCGTACAAATGCATAGAATCCAAAAATATAATAATACATAGGTGTCCCATTTAAAAATAAAAAGTTGGTAACATTTCCGGAAAAACCGGATGTGGGAAAAAATTCAATTTTCTGCTAAAAAGTGCGCTCTATCGAGAATATGCGACGTACCAAATTTCAAAAAATAATCTCAAAAAATAGAGAAAAAGAAGGGGGTGCATAATGCATGTGACACACACTGTATGGTGCTTCCAAAAGGCAAGCTCAGCGCCCTCTTAGCCCCTGCTCTTGTGGGCTTCAAAAAGAATATGAATTCAAAGGTGAAGCAGGGGTTCGGGAGGGGAAATCCCTTAATAAATAAAGCGCCGCAGGCAAATTTTTTTTCAATATCCAAAGTCATGCAATTTCCTAGGATCGAAAATATTTTTAGTCTTCGAAAATTTGCCGCCGTATGCTATAGCCTACCTAGCCTATTTAGAAATCCGCCACTGGCGGTCATAAGAATTTAACATGCAAATTCAGTTTTGTGCAAATAATATCTCCAGGCTTAACTTTAGAATAAAATGTTGCTAAAAGTAATTTATTTAAATTTAATTTCTCTAATAATTTGTGTTAAAAGTCATTGTTACATAATCCAACAATGACAACAACCACAATGTCAATAAAGCCGGCAAATGAGTGTAAATTTGACAATTAATTGGAATTTTTGTTTGGATATCTCTACATTAGGCGTATAGGCGTATTCACGAGGTGCTTCGTAGTTTTGTACTTTTACGATTTCGTAATAAATTATAACTAGTATATGTATAGCTAGTATGGGAGATCCCTGGATTTCGGAGACTTTTATGACAGTTCGTAGTTTCACACAAAAATTAACGGTTCTGATTGGCTCCCTAAAATACGAAGGTTTTGTGTTTTCACGCATCGACTTTTACTGGGCAGCCAATCGGAACCGTTAATTTTTGCTATGGTAGTCCCTTTTCCCCCTTTTCTTATTTCTTATTCTTAATTTTATTAAATAAAATTTATACCATAAACAAAATTTATGAATAATTATTTTAGAGGGCACTCTCTCTCCTCAGTTAAAAAAAAGTTGCTTTTAATTTGTCTTGAATCAAAATTTGAAATTTTATAGAACAAATCGTTTAATTTATGACTTGTAACTTGACAAAATGTTTATTAAAAAAAAAATACAAAACCTACCTCAGATATCTCTCTCTCTCTCTCTCTCTCTCTCTCTCTCTCTCTCTCTCTCTCTCTCTCTCTATTTCTTGCTGTTCCTCCCTAGTAGAAATTTATTTTTCTAGTCTTTTGATTCTCTCTTTGACTATCTGTCTCTCGCTGCTTCGCTTCACTTTTTCCTGATCTTCCAATTCTCTCTTTCTCTCTCTTCGTCTCACGCTGCTTCTCTTATTCGTCTTTACCATTATCAAACTTCCTTAAACCTGTCTCTCACAGGTTCTCCAAAATTATTTTCCTGCTTCTCCTTCTTTTTTAAATATAAATTTTAAGTTCCAAATGTTCTTGATGTCTTCTAAGTTTCTTTCACTTCTTTTCAAGTTGATTTTCTTTATTTCCATAAACTAATTATTCTTTTTCTCTATTTCTTTCTCACAACCTTTTTTTTATAATTTATTCCCTTCTGATTTCTTTACGTTCTCGTTGCTATCTCTTTGCTCTTCACTTTTGTGCTTCCAAATAATTATTTTAACCTTTTTTTTCCACTTTTTTCTCACAATTAAACTTCAAATTCCAATCTAATTAATTTTCCTTTTCCTTGCTATCAACATCCTTCCCCTTCATTTTTTCTTCTTTTTTGATTTTTTATTACAATACAAACAATTCCTTTCTGACATATCTAATTTCTAATTATTAATCCTTTTAACTGAAATAAGCAACTATCGTCCCATTAGTATTTTGCCTTCCTTTTCAAAGGTATTTAAATTGGCAATGTATAACTGACTTATGAATTTTTATATGTCATGAATGTGATTACATGAATGAGAGCCAACATGGCTTACCTTAGAGGGAAGTCAACACTGACGGCTGTTCTTTCCTTCGTGCAGAACATCTTAAACTGTTTAGAGAGGGATGAAGTAGCTCTTGGGCTATTTCTGGATTTGTCCAAAGCGTATGACGTGTTGGATCACAGAGGCTATTTTTGACAAAGCTAGAATGTAGTGGGGTGCGTGGACCAGCACTGCGGTGGTTTGGGTCATATCTGAAGGATGGGAGCATGATTGTGTCAGTTAGAAGGGAGAATAAAGTAACATATATTCAAACATCGAAACCACTAATTAGGCATACCTCAAGGTAGTATATTAGGCCCTTTATTATTTATCCTTTTCACGAATAATTTGGACAGAAGTATCACTAATAATGATGCCTGTAAAATAACTAAATATGGATGATACCAACATGCTAGTCACAGCATCAAATATTGATCTGATATCAATCACAAATAATGAGTTTGATCAAGTCAGTAAATGGTTTGAACTAAACAGCCTCAAACTAAACGAACAAAAGACTAATGTGGTTCTTTTCAAAACAAACTATGATAGGGCGAACATGCCACCTAGTGTGATTTTAAATAAGTGCGAATTTAAGGTCAGTGAATGCACCAAATTTCTTGGAATGTACATTGACAGCTTTCTATGTTGGGATCATCATGTAAATAATGTGTGTAGCAAATTAAACACGGTTTGTTATAGTATAAGAATTCTTTGTAAATATGTAAATCTGGCAACATTGAAAACTGTATATGTATTATTCTAATTTTGAATCTCGATTTAGATATGGTTTGATTTTTTTTGGCACAAGTAGGGATATAGAGCGAGTAATCCTGATTCAGAAGAGAGTTATAAGAATTTTGTTAAACAAGAAAATTTCTGAGTCATGTAAAGGGCTATTTAAAAAGTTGGGAATTTTAACAGTTGCAGCAGTGTATATAAAAGAGTGTTTGAATTTAATTCTACAACATGAGTACCTATTCAATCACTTACAGTCAAATAATATGTGGGAATCTAGAAGAATAAATTTCAGTTATCCGAAGCACAGGTTAGCTGTGACTGAAAGGGGAGTTCTTTTTATGTCTATTAAGTTATTTAACCATATACCAGAACAGATAAAAATGTTGTACAATAATAAAAAAGCCTTCCATAAGAAAATATATAGTTTTCTTATTGATTTGGAGCCATACAATGTTAATGCATTTCTGTCTATGTGAATAATTTGCCTGGACGTTGTTTTGTTCAATCGTCTCATTACACATCTATGTATTGGGGAGATTTCTCAAAATAAAGATACTATTATTATTATTATTATTATTATTATTATATTACTTGTTGCAAGTCATAAATTTAATTGTCCTAATACCTATTCTACATAAAAGTCTATGAAATTTATTTATCCAGGTACTCTAATGCAGATAGATTGCAATCCTGATATGATATCACAAAAGAGCCACCCTGAGGTCACTGGGTGACCTCATTCACAGTTGTTGTCATACAAGGATATTTTACAGGAGGTTTTTGAATGCCAAGAAATGTGCAAGGACTTAATTGTATTTTTTAACTTCTGGGAACACAAGTTGTTTTCAAATATTTTTGTTGTAACTTGTAACTCAAAAAAAGACGAAAAATCAAAAAATCGACATTCGCTAATACTTAATAACAAAAGGCAATCAGAAATTTTTTAGGTTTTTCATCATTAACGGTTTTTCAAAAAAAGATCGCATTTTTTTAGCATGGATATATTTAGATGATAAAAATAAAATTAATTCTTTACTCAAATAAACAAATGGTGTTTTCTATTATTATTGTTGATATTATTGTCTAAATGAAGGGAGATACATGTGTATTACTTATATCTTCAATATTATCCGTTATTAAGTTATGAGTAAGTAATATAAGTAAAATAAGTAGTTCAGTTTGCGTAATTCTTTTGCGATCGTAACTTCAAAATTTGAAACCGTAGGAAAGATTTTTATAGGGCCTCTTATAAATTATGTAGTATAGGCATAAATTAAGCAGTCCTATTTGTTCAGTAATTTAATAAATAATTGTGACTCGATTAATATTTTTCTTTATTTACATTAAAGAAATGTAGACTGACTATGCAACATAATGCTTATTTAATTTAACCTAGTAATATTTACTACATCAATAATTCCACAATCCGCACTAAAATAATAATAGTATCTATTTTTATTCTTGACTATTATTAGGGACAACAAACCGTTAGTTATAAGAAAGTCTGAAAAAATTTTCATATTTCTTTTAATATATATTTTTTAATTATCTGAAACATAATACATAAAATAAAAATATTTTCTCATTAACAGAAATGGCACCAGCTTACAAGTTGACATATTTCCCAATAACAGCTCTTGGTGAACCGATCAGGTTTCTCCTCAGTTATGGCGGAATCGAGTTTGAAGACTTCCGCTTCAACCGGGAGGATTGGCCACAAATAAAACCAAGTATGAGTCACAAGTATTTATAAATTTTCATTTATTGAAACATTTTAATTTCCATTTCAGGCATGCCATTTGGTCAAGTGCCGGTTTTGGAGCATAACGGTAAAAAGGCTCATCAAAGTCTCGCTATTTGCAGATATTTAGCAAAGCAGGTCAAGCTCGTCGGGAAAGACGATTGGGAAGATCTCGAAATTGACTCCATAGTCGATACTGTCAATGATTTTCGTTTAAGTAAATGCTTCAGCCTAGCCTTTAGGTAAAATCTGCTAACTAAATTATCGTTTCAGAAATTGGCCTTTATCATTATGAAGCTGATGAAAAAATCAAAGAATCGAAAAAAGAGGTTTTATTCAAAGAAGTAATACCGTATTATCTGGACCGTCTCGAAGAAATTGCAAAGAAAAATAATGGGCATTTAGCTCTTGGAAAAGTAAGTGGCGACATTTCTTATTAATTGGGGCAAAAGTTTATTTTGTTCTTGTTTTAGCTTACCTGGGCTGATGTTTATTTCACTTCACTTCTTGGATATATGAACTTTATGGCCAAAATAGATTTGACAGACGGTAGGCCTAATCTCAAAGCTGTGGAGAGTAACGTCTTGGCTTTACCTGCCATTAAAAAATATGTGGAAAATCGTCCAAAAACTGAATGCTAAAGGAGATACTGTTGACAATATTTCTCTCATAATTAAGAATAAAAATGGTTTATATGTATTTTAAATAAATATATCATATTTTATTGCAAAAAAATGATTGTAAATTTTTTTCTACCTTGCTTATTTTTTGAGTGGCCATTTAATGTTCTGACTATTGCCTGAAAAGCCCTTTACAGGTAAGAACAGTCGTTTTGTCTATGTTTCTTAAATAAGTTTCAATATTGATTATTGACATCCACTCTGACTAGAAAAAAATATATAATTCCACTCCAAAAGAAATATAATTTGGCCATGGCGATTTTTTTTCTTTGTAACAGCTTGACTATCCTGTCTCCCATTTTATTTTTTACTCTGTTATAGATATCCTGATTTCAGCAGTTGTCTGCAGCTCATTCTAAAGAAAATTTTGAATATATCTGTCCAGGATTCTTCACCTGCAGTATTAATACTAATCATAAAGGTAACTCCTCAATCTTCTACAAATACAAGCATGACTTCCTTTTTGATCACTATATGCTGTTTTGGAGATTTGCTCCGAACGTTTCGTCTACATCTGCAGTAGACATCATCAGCGGTTAGGGAGAGCGTACCTATTTATCCATTACAATGATGTAACGGTTTCCTGAGTGAGACGATGACTCATTGGGGTCTGACGTAATGCCGGATGCCAAATCCTCCGACCCAACATCCCACGACACCCCGCGAACAACCACCAAGAGTTTTGGGAGCTGCATTTCTCTCTTACATCAAGAATGTCACCGATCGAATCGATAAGTCCTGCAGCGCCACGACATCAAAACCATCTTTAAACTTACACAACAAGTTTGCAATATTCTTTGTTCAGTTGAAGACCTCATCGATCGAGTTTATAGAATACCTTGCAATTGTGCTGTATACATCTGAACCACCAAACGCTATTATACCCGTTTACATCGTGAAGCAATTGAAATTTATAAACATCCAAATACTTCCAACAGGCAGGAGGAAGAAATGAAACTTTGGTGGATTTGGTATCCAGCGTTACATCAGACCCAAATGAGTTATCGTCTGACTCAGGAATCCATTACATCATCGGAGAGACCGGCCGTTACTGTGGTGGAGCTAACATGAGGAGTGGAAGCATTGCTTGTGCACATGTAACCGCTGATGATGTCTACCGCAGCTGTACATGAAACGTTCGGAGCAAATCTCCATAGACCACGGCACAACAGCCCAAAATCAATTATGATTTCAATAAGCAGAACTTTTTCAAATAAAAATTGGCAACTAAAAAACTAACAAGTGACAAATGCCATGAAATGTCAACAATTTATCACCGCGAAAATCCAATTTCTAATGCAGTAGTTGCAATAAAAATTCTAGTTCCACGATGGCGATAGTTTGAAAATTTTTTCATAGGAAATTTTCTACTGAAAATTTCCCTGTATCCCTGATAGAACATCCAGTGCCCATTATGACTCACTTTCCACACTATGCAAAAATGCAAGTGTCGCACCCCAGCATTTCGCCTGATTTTGATCGGGGACACCTTTCAATATTCCCAAGGGATTTCTATTTTTTTTTCATGTCAGCAGCCCTATCCCCCTATCCTTTTATTTTATGCTTTATTGAATCTAAACACAAATAAACAGTTAACAGATTTTTCTAAACAAGTTTTTCTTGTAAGTTTTGATGAGCAAATTTGGAAGTTTAATGTCTCACCTCGAGATAGTTTTCCAAGTTTTGATTTAACACTCTTATTTACAGGCTGATCTCAAAAAACCAACTCTTTGCTCTTGAAGTGCATAACTTTTTTCCTCGTCAACTGATCTTGAAACTTTAAGCGTATGAAAGCTAATAAATACTTCAGGCAAAAAAAATCCACGGTAGAAAATTGACTCAGGGCAAACAAAGATTGCATAAAAAATACCCAAGTCAAGTTAGCCACGCTTCGGCCAGGGAGAGGGCTTCGATTAATTTCCAGCAAATTTGTTTTTTTTTTTTTTGTTAAGTCCATGGCTGAAAGTGTGGCTGGCTATTATTATAAAATTTAAGACTTCTCAGCAAAATTTCAGCAAAAAAGATTTTCTCAGTTTATAAAGTTTATGGCTGAACGTGTGGCAGGTCATTATTATAAAATTTCATACTTTTTTTCAGCAAAAATATGTTTTTTCAGTCCGTGACTGAAAGTGTGGCTGGCCATTATTACAAAATTTCGGACTTCTTTGAGTAAAATCTCAGCAAAAATGAATTTTTCAGTTTATAAAGTTCGTATCCGAAAGTGTGGCTGGTCATTATTATAAAAAGTCGAACTTTTATGAACAAAACTTCACCAAAAATGTTTTTTTTTCAGTTTATTAGGTCGTGGCCGAAAGCGTGGCTGGCCGTGACGTTTCAATAATTACGATTTTTTCAGTTTACTGTGGTTTTTATTGGCTGAACAAACCAAACATTTTCCATGTAAGCCGTGAATAACGAAAACAAAAATTTGTTGAAAATTAATTGAAGTCCCCCTTCCTGGCCGAAAGTGTGGCTGGCCGAAGCGTGGCTAACTTGACTTGAGTATAAAAAATTACTTACATTTAAATTTCTTCTGAAAACCGGTTTTGGGAGGAAAATTACATACAGTCCGCACATTTTCAGGGGGAATTCGCGCCCTTAGCGATTACTAGAATATGCTTAACAATGGTTACGAACCATTCTAAGGTAAGAAAGAGTGCTGATTCCCCCATGAAAACCTGCAAAAATGAAATTCGGTTGCTTTTGTAAACATTTTTCTTCTCATGTTAGCAAGAGAGTTCTTTAAGTGTTCACAAATAAATGTTTGTTTGGAAACAAGTTACGTTTCCTCAAATTTTCCTTCCATAACCCATTTCCAGAAGAAATTTAAATGTGAGTAAATCTTTATGCAGTCTTTTGCTTTTAATGTTTTTTCAAAATGCAATTCTCATTCCCTGGATTTGTTTTTACCTGAAATTCAATAAGAGGTTAAGATTTCCAAAATCGGTATGCATTTCAAGAGATCACCCTGCAAAGACGAGTTTTAAATCAAAAGTTTGAAAAAATTGAAAGGTGAGACGTTAAGCTTCAAAATTTATTTGGAAAAACAGGAATGATTTTGTACACCTTCACATATCACCTTGTAGAAAATTTGTTGACCGGTTTTTTTTTTTAGTTTAGATCCATTAAAGTATAAAAATAAAAGATAGGGCTGCCGACATGCGAAAAGAAAATATAAATCCCTTGGAAATATCGAAAATTTGCCCAGTCAAAATAAGGCCAAATTTCGGAGTGCGGCACTTTCATTTTTGCATTTTTCCTATTACTAATAATTAACACACAATGCAACATAATAAGACTATTTTTTCAGTAATGCGTTTTGTCTTACTCTTCCATCCTCTCTTAGTCATTAAGTCAGATAATTCAGTAATATTTGTTTTTTTGTTCCTTAAAGTAAGTATCTTAGGGTGAAGTTTGGCTATGAAGTAGGTAGGATTCTCTAACTATGTCGGGCGTCAACTCGATGGCTCCCGGAGTGTTGAAGATGAAGAAATATCGGTCTCCAGATATCGGCGATCCATTACTCCACATTACTACTCTCTGGTAAATAATTAAATAAAACAATTTGTGATGTTTCTTTTTACACTGATGAACAATTTATTGAAGTATAATAATTGACACAGTTATTAATTAATTAAATAACATTATTAAATACATTTGAACATGTTTTCTTTAATGTTTTCTAGATTACATGGTAATTTTTGTATAAAATAGATACATAAATGATAAGTGGTATGACAGTGCTGTTTTGTTCAAAAATGCTCAACAGCAACTAAGGTTCTATTTATGGAGCACATATTGCAATTCATTCCATATCTATTATTTACACAGTTATCTAATCATTGCTTATAAAATAAATTTGTTATAATAGGTGGTGAATTGAAGGTCTTGTCATTATTCGACGGTTCACATAACAGTAGTAGGTACTCCCCTACAGTAGGCACTTGAACAAAAATCTTCATACATTTTTTAAAAGTGAGTAAGCTTATATTTATATTTTTTTTATGTTTATAGTATTTTTTATGGTCCTACCCATGGTCATTTTATTGCTTTTCGTGTTAGAGCTAACTTTTGTATACCTACTAAGGTAGTAGAAAAAGAATATCACTATTTAGATGATTTTAATGAATGAGATTTGTCTTGTGAGATTTGTTGTTAAACATAACATCTTGTATATTTATGCATGAGTTTTTTTGGCAGTCAAGTGTTCATATTCATAAAGGCACATTTTTGTAAAGGGTGTTGAAAAATAATATAAATGATCAAATTTGAGTTCGATTATTTATGTGAATTGTTTTATACAGGAGGCCAAAAAGTGGTAACTTATGAATTACTTTTTGCTAATTTTGCTTCATGTAATGTTGAATTTTAAATACTTTGACCGCATTATTAGTTTATATTGTTCTTGTTAATATTATTTAGGAAACGTCCACCAAATACCATTTTTATGGTATATACTGTCATAAAAAAATCATGAGATTTTTATCCCATTTTTCTATGTTTTTGCTGCATAGTATTATTTTGTATTGTATAGGGTAGTTTAAATTAAGATGATTCGTTTGCATCGATTTTTTTTACACCAAAAACATTGATAAATATAATAACAATCTTATCAAATTGGAAAATTTAATTCCTGTATCAAGTTTCTATTTTCCTGTTAATTTTTGAGAAAAATATAAACATTTTTAACACCAATTTAACCCTCACACTCCCGAAACTTTTTAAATTAATTTTTCAAGTTACTGTTTGTTCAGCTTAATGTTTTTTCAGCTCAAGATTGAACAAAAAGCTTGCTTAATAAAAAAAATGTTTACCTTTTGACAGTTTTTAGTGTACTTTAAAATGTATTTAGTGTACACACAATTTTAACTATTTGGCAAGAATCATAAGCACTAAGTGTACGTACAGATATAGATACTGTAACAGCAAGTAGTATACATACGCAAATTGTGTTACTATTTTATATTTTTATGCAAAAAAAAGATACAACATATCCTCTAACAAAAAGCGGTGGGCTAATAATTATTATAAATACTGTTATGAAAAACAAGTTACTATGAGTTAAGAAACCAATTCTAAAGTACATTCTTCTTTTAAGGTAACTTTTCTCCAGTTAATTTCTGCAGCGCTGTTCATGTCCACTATCTTCATTTTCATCAACTGCATTGTTATTATCAGAATTGGGCTCCCAACCTTTAACCATCCTCCTCCTCAATTTCAAAACCAGAACCTAAATTTAAAAGGACCCACAATTTTTAGTGCCCACAGTTCATCAATTCCAATCCAGAAAAAAAATCTACTGCATCACTCAGAATAAGAATATCAAAGTTTTTGAGAAGACTGACATGTTTTCCCTCACGATTTTTATAAAAAAAAATTAAAACATAGGGTGTTCTATTTTAAAATTTCTAATTTCCCTTTATTTCGGACAAACTGTAAATTCAAGCATACCAATGACTGACCAACCATATAAAGGTGAAGGTATCATAGAAAAAGAAACCTGTAAATCTAAGATTTTAAAGTCACATAATAATTAATAAGAGGAAAGAAGAATTTATAATTAAAAACAAAAAAAAGCAAGAAGATGCTAATTCATGAATAGTATCTGGAATTGTTGGCGGCCTTCACGAAATTGATATCTAACATCTAACTCTGTAATTATTTATATCTAGAGATAAATATTTTTCCAACCTTTAATGAAATGGGAATATGTTATGTAATACCTTAGTCATTGTGTAAACCTCTACATAGGTAATTACACTTTTGTTTGTAGAACTATTCAGTGAGTATGTTGTTGTATTTTTCCATTTGTAAGTTTCCTATAAAAATAAAATTGATTGTTCATAAAAATTTAAAAATAGGTTTCAATAAACTGTGAACCCTTCTTGAAAGATACCTCTGTTTCTTTGTAGCTAACTGTTCAGTAAGTAGGTGAACTAAAAATATGAATGTATAAACTCAAAATGTTACCTGTAAGGAAATTTGGGTAATCTTTGGAAAATTACATAATAAATTGTAATCTTCAAATTAATACTTTGTACTTGCCAATCTTTGCTTTTTGCATAATTGTGACCATAGTTTCCTCTAAAAAAATATAACAGTAAAACGTTATCAAAAATGTCCAATTTTGTTTTCAAATCAACATGGCAATTTTAATCGCATGTTTAAAGCTGACATATTTGATTAAAGTCTTTCAGAAATTTAGTAAATTGTCTATTTACCAATTGAAGGGTCCAATGCAATAACCAGTCAAGTCCATTTTTAAGGCCAAAATTAGTTAGCAGTCGATTCTTACACAGTATAAAATTCTCTTTCGTCCTGTGTAATAGCCAGCTCTTGATCATAGAAAATAATAAGAGTAGCAATATCATCAACTCTAATTTTAATTTTTAATTTCCTTATTTTCTATGATCAAGAGCTGGTTATTACACAGGACGAAAGAGAATTTTATACTATGTAAGAATCGCTGCTAACTAATTTTGCCTTAAAAATGGACTTGACTGGTTATTGCATTGGACCCTTCCAATTGTAATTCTCTAATCACGAAATTTCTTATTTTTGATGGTTTTAATTTTTAAATAGTGAAAGTTAATTGAATAATCAATCCACAATATTTTTTTTACAGAAATGGCACCAGCTTACAAGTTGACATATTTCCCAGTAACAGCTCTCGGTGAACCGATCCGGTTCCTCTTCCATTATGGTGGAATCGAGTTTGAAGACATCCGCTTCAAAGTGGAGGATTGGCCACAAATCAAACCAAGTATGAGTCATAAGAATTTATTAATTTCCATTTATTGAAACATTAATTTCCATTTCAGGTACCCCATTTGGTCAAGTGCCAGTCTTAGAGCATAATGGTAAAAAGGTCCATCAGAGTCTTGCTATTAGCAGATACGTAGCAAAACAAGTGAAGCTGGTAGGGAAAAATGACTGGGAAGATCTTGAAATTGACTCCATTGTTGATACTGTCAATGACCTTCGAATGAGTTAGTATCTACTTACCTACAAAAATATGGGCTTTTGAAAAAAAAATTATTAATAATTATTACTGTTTCAGAACTTATGGTTTATCATTATGAATCTGATGAAAAAATCAAAGAATTAAGAAAAGGACCATTATTCAACGAAGTATTACCGTATTACCTGGAACGTCTCGAAGAAGTTGCAAAGAAAAATAATGGGCACTTAGCTCTAGGGAAAGTAAGTGATGACAATTTTTATATTAATTGAGACAAAAGTTTATTTTGTGCTTCTTTTAGCTTACCTGGGCTGATGTTTACTTCGCAGCCCTTCTTGGGTATCTTAATGTTATGGCCAAAATGGATTTGACACATGGTAGGCCTAATCTCAAAGCTGTGGAGAGTAACGTCTTGGCTTTACCTGCAATCAAAAAATATGTGGAAAATCGTCCAAAAACTGATTTTTAAAGCATATTGGCACTGTTGACTGATGCTTACTTGTTATCTCTTAAATAAGAATGAAAAATTTTGTATGTTTTGAAAAAATAAATTATACTTTGTTGCTAAAATAAATTGTTATACCTAATTTCAAAGTAGAGATTATATGAAAGTTACGAGTTTTTGGAAAAATATTAGCAGATAAATGCCAAAAATTGTAGAAGCCTTGAAGCCTATACTATTATCTTAAGTTACGGCAACGTTTTAGCATTTAAGTTGTATTAGAATGAAGAAATCAACTCCCATGTAAGTATAATGAAAAAGTGTTCAAGATATAACAGGATGTTAGATTTATGATTTTGCATGGTAGATAGGTACAAGAAAAAGTCCTATTTGTAGTTAATTAATATTAGGTCATTTATAGAAGTATTTTTTAGGAATATTTAGCAATCCAACCAATTTATTATTCATACTTTGTTTACTGTTATCTAATCATTGTTTATAAAATCATTTAACAAATATTATAGGTTGTTGCTGTTACTGTGCGCGGTCAATATAAAACTGAATATAAATATAACAAACCTCTTCAATAGTCGCTACATTTTTTAACAGTAAATTTTTATTTAATAAATTGAATTTCTTATTATTTAGAACTGAATAACTAAAGTTTCTCTCATGTAAATAACATAGTTATGGAGTAGGAAAATTACTTACTAAATAAAATGTTTATAATTATTAATTAGCGAATAAACATTACATATTTTTCTAGACTGTAAATTAAATGGGCAACACCCATTTTACGCAATGAAGTAAACTGTATGAATTATAGTTTTATTTGTAGAACTATTTAGTTAAATCGTATATCTTTCCGTTTATAAGTCTTTCTGTAGTTGCAGTTGTAATATTTGATCATTCCAGTACCAACGTTCCTGAAAGTTACTTGTTGAATATAAAAAGTGCGAGAGGTAAGGTGTAAAGTAAATGTAAAAAAATACTTTTTACACATTGTATGTGTACAGATTGCACATAAGTAATTTTACAAAAAAATTGGTAAAAAAATAAGCAATAAGTGATCCAAAGTTCTTTCATATTACAATTAATTTTGCTTGTTTTTTTCCACATAGAATATCGATTTTTATACAATTATCATTTGTGCATATTATTGAATCCCTTTTTTTATCACAGAAATACCTAGCTCATTTATTAACACCATCAATACATTTTTAAAGCACTTTTGTAATTAATTTCTCCAAGTTTCATAGATCGAGTTATTAGGCTATTATTTTTTTTTATTAAAGTATTATATTTTCAAATACAATTATTCTTCAAAATGTATGTTTAATTTTTTTAATGTAACGAATGATCAAATGAAATCAGTATTGATTAATTTAGACACCTACTTACCTACTATTATAGTTACATAATATTATCTACCTAGGTACCTCTGTTATAGTAACTAAAAGAAATTTAAACAAAATTTTCTGAAACAAACGTAACAAAGATGACTTTGTTAAAGTCATTTTGTTTTTTTAAAAAAGGTCACCCCCTTTTTTAAAGTCTACGTTCTAATGCCCCCGGGTCGGAAAAATCGCGTGCAACCCACTTCTGGGGAAGCCTTGTATCTAATGATAACTGCCCGTCACCCTACGCCTACCCCCTTGGCCAAGAACCACCATCCAAGGGGGTTGTAAATGTGTTTTTTTTTACAATAAGGGGGTTGAAAATCTGTTTTTTTTAATAATTGGACAACCTGCCGCATACCCCCATTTTCAAGTGTGCTGAACACGATGGTCACTACCTCAGACCTCTACCACCTTCCTTAATTGACAAAATCACCCTCCAAGGGGGTTGAATTTTTTTTTTTTGGGAAATGCTGGAAATGTTATTATGTAAGAGTAACAGAAACGTTCTCTCCATATTTTTCCTAATAGAAAACACGGTAAATTATAATACAAAATCATATTTCCAACATTCACGATAAAAAAAATCCCCCTTGGAGGGTGATATTGTCAATTTAGGGAGGCGATAGAGGTCTAAGGTAGTGACCATCGTGCTCAGCACCCTTGAAAACGGGGGTTTGCGGCAGGTTGCCCAATTAATAAAAAAAACACATTTTCAACCCCCTTGGAGGGTGTTTTGCTCAATTTAGGGGGATGAAAACGGGTGGTAGAGGTGTAAAAGGGTTACCATCGTATTTAGCATCCTCTAAAACGGGAGAATGCAGAAATATTCAGGATTATAAAAGAAAAACATTTTCAATCCTCTTGGAGGGTGGTGCGCTTGGACAAAGGGGTGAGCGCAGGATGACGGGCAGTTGTCATTACGCGTTTTTTCTGACCCGGGGGCTTTAGAACGGAGATTTTAAAAAAGGGGGTGGTTTTTGGACAATGGGGGGTGAACGCACCCCGAAAAAGAAATTTGTCATACGCCATCGTGTTCAGCACCCTCGAAAACAGGGGAGGAAAGTGGTTTCGTTGCGTCTGAAAAAATTCGGAAATTTCGGGTTTTTTCCGACTCATAGACGCCACTAATAATACCTACCTCCTACCTAATTAGCAAAAAATTAAATTTCGAAAAAATATATTTAAGTACTTTTTCACTTTTTATTCTATCTTTTCGTTATTCCTATTACTTATAATTACCTGCTCTTTCTAAAGCCAGTCTTGAGGAGTGTGACTCTTACTGCACCCTAAGACATAATTTTATATTAAAGAAAATTTTCGTACGATATGTAGAGATTATTTCAACTACAAAATTGTGTAACAGTTAGGGTTAGGTCAACATTTTTGAAAAAAGAGGCATCAAAATAGATTTCTAACAAACAACCGAAGTGATTATTACTATAATAACAACTTATTTCCAAAAATTAAAATTTACTTGATTTTAATTGAGTGATTAATATTTTCTAGTTACATACAGGGTGTTATGTAATTGAATGTCAATATTTAAGGGGGTGATTTTTGGGCCCATTTTAAGAAGAAAACTTCATAAGAACGTATGTCCTAAGAGTCTTAACTTTTGAGATACAGGGTGGTAGAGTTTCATTAAAATAAATCATTTTTTCGTAATATCTGTAAAACCGCTCTGAATATTTTAATCAAATTTCGTATTACGCATCAAGGGGCATTTTTTTATGTACCACGTTTCATTTTCTTTCCATTAGTGATGATGGTGCACGATCGTGCAGAATTTTACCGGCATATTTTGGCAGACATTGATGGTACTCCACTGATTTCTGTTCAAATAGAAATAATTTTTGGAATCCCCATTCATTTCCAAGCAAATTTGATCACTTATTTTTTTTCAGCCCGATGCACGGTTTTCGCCTAAAAAAATAAAATCTGTTTCTCTACATGGTCACAAGATTGTCGTTGAATGACAATAAAAAAATATAAAAATATGCAGGTAAAATTCTGCAAGATGTGACTAGTGGAGATAAAAGGAAACGTGGTACATTAAAAAATGCCCCTTGATGCTTAATACCTATATCGAAATTTCATTAAAATAAACAGAGCGGTATTACAGATATGTATGTATGTATGTATTATGAAAAAATTATTTATTTTTAAAAACTTTACCACCCTGTATCTCAATAGTTAGGACTTTTAGGACATACGTTCTTATGAAGATTTCTATTTAAAATGGACCCAAAAATCACCCCCTTAAATATTGACATTCAATTACAAAACATGTAAAAGTTTTTATTTAATTTTCCTTTCCTTAATTACCTACATTAAGATTATTTAAATGCATTTTTTTCAATAGAAATGGCACCTGCTTACAAGCTTATATATTTCAACACAACAGCTTTGGGAGAACCAATCAGATTTCTTTTAAATTATGGAGGGATCGAGTTTGAAGATTTCCGCTTCAGTCCGGACGATTGGCCGAAAATAAAACCGAGTAAGAGTCAAAAAGATTTATAAATTTAAAAACAAATGCAATTCAAATGTTTTTCAGACATGCCGTTTGGTCAAACACCAGTTTTAGAGCATGATGGAAAAATGGGTCACCAGAGCATCGCTCTTTGCAGATATGCAGCCAAGCAAGTAAAACTGGTTGGAAAAAACGATTGGGAAGATCTCGAAATTGATGCCATAGTTGATACTATCAATGATCTACGTCTAAGTGAGAACTGATTTATGCAAATTTTGATAAAAATGGTTGATTACACCTAAATATTGTTTTAGAACTGGCTCTTTACCATTACGAGCCGAACGAAAAAGTCAAGGAATCGAAACAGGAAATTTTGTTTAATGAAACATTACCGTATTATCTCAACCGTCTCGAAGAAATTGCAACTAAAAATAAAGGGCATTTAGCTCTAGGAAGAGTAAGTGCTTATAAAATAATGTTTATAGTAATTAATTAATTAAATGCAAGTAGGGAGTTTTTATCAATTTACGTATTAGAGAACTCGTTTGAGAACATATATTTATTTTTTAGCTTACCTGGGCTGACATGTATTTCACAGGCATTCTGCAATATCTTAATCATATGGCTAACATCGATTTGACAGAGGGAAAGCCTAGCCTTAGTGCCGTAAAGAATAACATCTTGGCTTTACCTGCTATACAGCAATACTTGGAAAAACGTCCGAAAACTGAATATTAAACAATATGTCACTATGCTTTAACCATTGTCTTGAACGAGCAGAAATGTAATTATTATGCTCGAAAATATATTTTTATTACTACTATACGTATCAGGTTTTCTTTTAGGATAGCTCTGCTACTATGTAAGTATTATTTACATATAACGATTTTTCCAACAATGAAAATTTTTGGCTTATATTTATTGGGATTTTATCCAAAAGATTCTTGAACCACCTTGTGCTTATTTCGCCTATAGGGGAACAAACAGGGAAAAAATTGGGATTCTTTGAAAATTATTATTATTTAGGGTGCATATTCAAAAGGCCCGATATGATACTACAAACCTTAGACAGCTACAAACACATACTAGAGAGGCAAGAGGCAAGCGACTGGTTACATGCGTCCGTTTACTATTCAGCCATCGCGCGAATTCGTTCACAATTAAATATTCATAATTCAATAACTACCAAACATACGACAAAAATTTATGTTTTAAAAACTTTTCTAATATTTTGGCTCTAATTTCTTCGCTGCATGTGTAAAGAAATTTTCAAAAATAAAAAAGTTTCTCGCTGACTGAAAATGTCAATACATTTTTGTGGAAATTTTCAATTACCTTTTGATTTCACAATCAAATATAAAAGTCCTCAAAATAACAAGGTTGTCGCCAAAAAAATCGCTTTTGTATGCACTTCAATTTAGAAAAAAAAATGTTGATAGCTCAATTAGTTTTAAAGATATGACAATTTACTTTTTTTTTTGAAAAGCAATTTTTGTGAATTACTAATTTTTGAATTTTTTTTCAATTTAAAAAACCCTGACCTACCGAAAAAGGTCGTAAATGTCCATTTCTTGTTGGGAGTAGTCTAATACACCATCCCATAAGTGGTTATTATACGCCAAAAAAAAAAAACAATAATACATTTTTCATCTCATTTTGCTCCACTATTATGAATTTTTTGTTGCGTGTTAGTTATTACCTTATTTAACATAATATTAAGGTATGTTTCCACCAAAGGAACATTGAGGAACTTTTATGTAGCCACAAGTTTCATCTTGTTTCTATAAACAAGAAACTTTCAGGAACATACATAAACTTATCGTTTCCATTGAAGCAACTAAGTCGCCGGAAGTCGCTTTGTTGTTTGTGGCAACAGCAACTTAGAGCAACACCGTGTTTCCATTGACGTGAAAGTGTAAATTAAAACGTTTACTGTGTTTATAATTATTTTAGGTAATTATTTACATCCGCGGCTTCTAAGTTTCATCAATTTTTTCGGGACCGAGGAGCGAAATAGGGGTGCTGGGTGGGTAAGAAGCTAAAAACAGCCGTTGCAAACTAATATCAAGGTCACAACTAAGGCCTCTTTGACACTGCGGTCGAATTTCTATTTTTTTATTCACTTTCAGGGCAAGGAAAATCTTCGAGATTAACAGTAGCACGATTTTTATTTTGAATTTTGCATTTGCATTCCAAAAATCATTGAATGTGGACTGGACACGATATGTGAAAGCGGATATAGCGCCAGTACGTCTCTGGCACGCTTCGAAGCGTTTGGCATTATCGTGAAGTGGCCAGAAGTGGTTATTTCCGTGATTCGCGGCATCTAATCGACGCCTCTTGTCAGGACCGCACTCTCAAAACCTTTTTTTAGGCCGTTTTGTGGTTTTGCCTTTAATTTGCAAAGCAAATGAATACCTTCCTGGTGTTGCTATATTAGGTAGGGGAGAAGGGGGCAGGTTCGGACATGGGGCAGTTCCGGACAGTTCAAATTTAGCGCCAATAAATAATACTAGAATAACCAATCCCACAGCAGTTACACCCGCCTACAATTTAAATCCGTGGACAATCTGTTCTGTGATGTGAAATTAAAAAAAATTGATTTTACATGAAAAATTGTGAAAAAGGGACTTATGATATAAGATTGAGCTACCTACTCGTAAGGTCATACACCTCGACTTTTTAAACTCAGGTAAGATTTGGTTGTTTCACTAGAAAGAATGCGGATTTCCATGTATATAACGCCACAAAACTGTTAGTATTGCACATGTCTGTAAAACTTATCGCATTTAAATTCAATTATGTGCATCTGGGGCACGTTCGGACAATTCAGGCGGGGCAGTTCCGGACTGTCCGAATCTGCCCCGATCTGTACAAGCACAATGAATCTTCTTCATATAACATTGCAGGATGGTGCTAATAAAAAAAAAAAACAAATTCTACCAAAGCAGAAATCCCTATAGGGATGTCGTAAGGCATTCTGTAAGAAATTTTATCAGCAAAACTACATCTTAAGAGCTGCAGCTGCTTAACTCTACTTAGAAAAACTCAGATTAATTAATATTAAGAATAAACTGGTCCTAGATGACACGTCATTATCAGATTCTGACATAGATTAGATTTTTAAGCTGATATTGATAATATTGAATATTGCTGAACTTTTGGACGATTAACAAATAATAAGGGACGATAACTTGTTAGTGAAGTTTTTCAAAAAAAAAAAAAAAAAACTATCTATATTATATTGGAAAAGTTATGGAGGTATTAGAAAATGGAGAATTTCATCAGGTCAAATTTCAAAAGAAGTGCAGCCAAGGATTTATTTCCCTCAGATTGAGGATATTTCAGTTATCGAAAGAAAGCATATTATGTCTAAGCTGCCCAAATCGACCCAAACACCAGGAACTTCACTAATAACATCATATTATTCTATTCAATGTAAATTTTTTTGGTTACGATGTTCAGTAATGCTATAAACATTATATTTCTTACCTAATAAATGTTCTTAATAAAAGAAGTCCCTAAAAATTTTTTCATGTCCGAAACTGCCCCAGCCTTGTCCGAAACTGCCCCATAGTGGGGCACTTCCGGACAATTGCAACTTTTAACAAAATCCTAAATTTCTCAAAAAAATAGCTAACTTATTTGTTTCTAAATCATAGCAAATGTAGAAAAATATCTGTACTTGCTAGTCGATTATAACTTTGCTATTAAATTTTATTTTAGGCTGAAATATAAGACTTTGTAAAAAAGTGTCCGAACCTGCCCCCTTCTCCCCTATGTTCTCCACCCCTATACAGGGTGATTCTTTTAAAGCGCCCATTAGAAAAAGTTCGACTTCTAGTTGATCTAGGAATCTGAAATTTGGAATTTAGGCAACATACATAATAATGAGTCGAAATGAAATATTACCAAGATGGCGGCACATTAAAAAATGGGGAGAGGAAGTGCCATCTTTGTTTTTTTAAATGGGACACCCCATATTTTATTGCATTTTCAGATTGTCTGAGAAAATGTGATTACAATGGTACTTATAGTTGCAGTTTAAATTGAGTAGGGTATGAGTTATAAACAAGTGAAAATCGCCATTTTCGAAGTTCAAGGCCCTGTGCAACGAAAACGGCTCAAGATATCTGAAAACGGTTTACATGCCTCTATCTTAACTTTTCTTCTAGTATCCTACTGCATAGTTGAAATATTTATACAGGGTGAACAAAAATCTGTTAGTTTTCAGTCGAACTTTTTCTAATGGGCGCTTTAAAAGAATCACCCTGAAGGTGCCATAGTGAAACTGTAGCAGCCGCGGATGTAAATAATGACCTTATTACATAGTAGAATATGGAGAGAAAATATGAAATTGCATTAGCGGCGGCGGCATACATTGTATTATCTACCAAAAAGCGGCGGAAAAGAAAACATAAATGCCGGGTAAAGCCGAGTCTGCAAGAAAGAGATGACTTTGGTGTAGCACAGTTGCTTTTAGCGTCCTCAAGGAAGACGATTTATGCTCGGGAAGAATAACCAATGGTAGGTAGTGTCCAAAATTTTTCTCGAATGTCCAGCTCTGACCTCGAATGGCTATTATGGGTCAGGTTGCTCCAAGAATTCAAAAAGAGGACACAAAAAGGACACGCGTGTCATAAAGTTTACTAAAAAAAATTATGTTCCTTTATTCGTTTCCACCGAGACGGCGAGAAGCAGCAACTTGTTTCTGTTTCCTTATGTTGCTGATTTTCCTTTGAAGTTTACCGCTCGAAGTGGAACATTCAGAAACTTTGTGGAACATTTTCGAAAAAAGGAAACGAAACATAAAAGTTCCTCAATGTTCCTTTGGTGGAAACCAGGAAACATACCTTTATGCTCTGCACGGTTTACCTTTATGCAACCAACAGCACTTACTAACTTACTAATAAGTACTTACTAATAAGTAATAGTAGTAGTTAATGACCCATCAAAACATAATAAGCTATAATAGGCATCTTCCCCTTCCCATAAGTAGATTATTATTATTTTACTTTGCCGTATTTTTATTGACATTGTTGTGTTAATCGCAATATTAATAATTAATTATGATTAAAACTCAAATCAACATTCAACGGCGATGCCAAAGTTATGCGATCGTCGACCTTCATTTAGCAGATTTTTTAAAATTCAAAAGTTAAGAATTTTGTTATAGAATTATTATAAGAATATATTATATTCTTATTTATTAAATAAGAATGAATTTATTATGTATAAGCAACACAAACAGTATAAGTATAAAATTATAACCAATCCTTGGTAACTATTCAGAAATATATTGAATAATTTTTCGATATGACAACGTTGCACTCTAATCGCGACGCCAGCTCGTTTTTAAAACCGTCTAGTCTAGTAAGTAAACCGTTGACCGTTGTAGTTGGCGCTGTAGTCTGCAGTTGAAGGTTGTGTAACTAAAAACTGATTAGGCACATCCAGTGGCGTCACTAATAACAGATCTGGAGGGCCAGCCCACTATTATAATAACACAATAAAAATATAATTTTATAGGTACAAAAATACACAAAATTGTTGTATTAACTTATAAATTAATAAACAGAAGTGTTATGTCAACGAGACAGCAATTTTCTTTTACCTTAAAATTGGTCTATCTTAAAATCAACTAAAAGTTTCTAAAACTTGAGTTTCCATTTTTTAAATTACGGATAATTTTTTTTTCTAAAATCGCCTGTTAAGATCACATGAAATTTCATCACTGTCATATAAAATTTTGATTTTGAAATCGTGATTTATTAAATTATTAATGCTTGTATATTTGTTGCAGAAGTTTAATTAATTTAAGTAGTTATTTATCCTGCTTGTCTTTCGTTTTTCTTGCGTGACTCTCACATACCCACACATCGCACAATTTACCGTTTTTATCATCAAACAATCAGACAAAAGTCAAACTAATTTTAATTACTGCAACAAATACAATAAATAAACATCGAAATAAACTACTAATTCACATTATGATTACTACTAACTGCCGTTCGTATGTATAGCTGTCACAAGGCTGACGTCGTAGGCTGCTCATCAATGACGTCACACAATTTGCTGGCACCTTGTTTGATAGTTTAACGTATTTAGTAGTATCATGAATAATTATAATTATTGTAGAAAAAATCGCGATACACATACACGGTATGTCAATTGCGTTTATAATTTTTTTACTACATATTTTGTTTTACTATTTTGATCACTATTACGCAATGACGTCATACGGTTGTTTATAAAATTAATGTTAAATTTGATTGCTTTTTCCTTTTTTATTATTGTGTTTAAAGTGTTATTATTACATGGGTGTCCCATTTAAAATTCAGAAGCTGCTGAAATATTCTGAAAAACATGGCAAATCGAGATTTCTTATTTTATGAAAGAAACTATATTGTTTTTTCATATCATTCGGTATTTAGAATCAAGGAACCAAAAATCTATATCATATTAAAAAAAATTCAAATTTTTATTTTTTTTAACCGAAAGTCATAAAAAATGTTTTTCCAATGTTATTGATTTTTGGTTTTCGTATTTTTTTATACCAAACGACATAAAAATTCAATGTGGCGACCATAAGAAAAACAAAAGTTGACTATGAAAACTCTGGGATTTAGTTGGCCGTGAAAATTTTTAAAACGTCAAATGGATAGCTGTTATTGACTTATTCAAGCCTACAAAAAATTATTTATTTATTTTTGACAATAAAAAAAAATATGAGCAATCTCATGAGTAGTCTTCCAACCGCGTGACGTGAGAAGACCAGAACGCAGCCTGCGCAGTCACCATCTACTATTGAGTTTTCACAAACCGACATTAACGAAATGCGCGCCTTCTACATCTGTCCGCCTCTACGAAATGTATAGTTTCTAAGTTTCAAGTTAAAAAAATATTTTTCATTGTAACCCAATGCAGAAATTTCCCACAAGTCAATACGTTTCAAATTTCATTCTACAAAATAAAATTCTCTCATTTTTACCAAATAGATTTCTAATCAGTTTTAGAATTTTATCGATCACCCGATAAGCAATCACATGCTGCGTCTTTGTAAATTCATCGAGTATTTAGGTATCTCTACAACACTGAACGCTGAACCGAAATTAGCGCAGTCAACGCACACTCGTACACCCTGAACTACGAAGTCTCGGTTCTTGATACGCCACTGTTTTGGTTTCGGGGAAACCCTGATTTAAAGATATTCTGGCATGTCAATTGTCTTTCATCGTTATAAATATCACGGTCATCGACTATGAACATTTAATTATAGCAAAGATACACGTAAGCGTAAAGTGATTGGACATCGTCAGAGCTGGGACACTGGGGATGTTGGGAAGTGCTGGACAAGCTAATAGTTAATATTAAATAATATAAGGAACTGTGCCGTAGTTGTGCTACTAACTCTTGTGATCAAAGGAAAACTTCGTTCTTGGTTCTTGGTTACAACAAGCAACGAGTTACCTATATCAAGTTTCAAGGTAAAACTTTAACGGCGACAAGACTACAACACATAGGTAGTGAGTGAGTAGTGAGTAAAACCACAAGCACATTGCACATTGCCCAGGATAGCTGCATCAGCTGCTATACCAACGCCAACAAAGTACCTACTTATTGTTGGTAAGTTATCGGGATCGGGTGTTATCTGATTTTATCAGATTTTTTTTTTATTGTTCATTATTGTTTGATGTTTGATGGTGTCTATTGTACGGGTGTGGTTAATGTACCAGGTAAGTTTTGTTGCTAATTATTTCGGATTCTTGGATTAATGCAATTCAAACGTGGGAGGAATGTTATCTAATAATAAGTTTAAAGCTAAGTTGTGATCTAGTTTGTAGTCCAGTAAAAGTAGGATTTAATTATGCAATTCATGCGGAAAACAAAATATTTTGTGTAGGGGGGTTGGGTGGTCAAAATGAGAGTCTAAATTCCAAAAATGCGACCTCCTACCCCTTGCGAATAAGCCGCCATATTGGTTTTAAGGGATGACTGGTTTTTTTGCACTTTACGACGTTAATTCGCATTTTACCGAAAAAAGTGTCATTACTTACTTTATTCAGAAAAACATTCTCCACAAATTTGCATATGTGACATTTTTTCGTATTTGCAATATTTAATGACCTACAGGTGATTAATTAAGAACAAGGGGGATGAAAAATTGATATTTTCGGAATAACTCCTTTTTTTCAATCGCAATCCAAAAAGTGTTCCCACAAAACTTGTAGCTCTTACAATTACGAACATTTACATAGCAATATCTCATTAATCGGACCGATTATTGTTGCGCAGTAGCACAGAACAGTAGTGCGTCGAAGTCATTAAGGTGAAATCGGGCCCATTAGGTCTCTCAGATAAGCGATAACCCACGTCGACTCGCGCCAAATAGGGCTGCCGTATATAGATAAGATTTGGTCTTGTTGCATAATTTTAATTTAATTTCTTTATTGGTGTCCGAAATTGCTGGTATTTCGCTAGGTGATTTTCTGTTCGACCCGAGGATAATGCCTGCTGTTTGAGATTTCATTCCACTTTTCTCTGTAGGTAAGTGGTTTTTCATTTTCTGTGCACTTTCTGAACACAACAGGGCTTTAAAGGTCTGAAGAGCCTTAAATTTTAAGGAAAGTTAAAGAAAATAACCTGACCAAAGACCTGACTTAGAGTGGAGGGGAGCTAGTGGAAGGGAACTCAGGGTGTCGAATCAGCAAAGGTCAGCCGCCAGGTCCCTATACTTCAAGATAACTAATTTTTTTGTGCGGATAATTGAAGTAGGTACCTTTAAAATGAGGTCTCACATTTAAAGGTCACTCACAGGTCTCACACCATTTAAAAAATTGAAGTTGACAGCGACTGCAATATGTCATCTTAGACATTTGACAGATCAGTTTTACATCAAAAAGTAGTAAAATTCATGCCACTTGATTTAGATCTTGCACCAAAGTCTACCCTTCTACCCGTACACTCGATGTATTTGTCCTGTCTCCTGTAGAATCCCCACGGTTTTGTAGGTGCGACAAGTAAAACACAGAGGCTGAATTGCTCTGGTTGTCTGTTTATCATTTAAAATTACAACCACCAGACACCAGTTGGGATAAATAATAATTGCTACTTTCTTATAGTATATGTAGGTATTGTTTGCCTGACTGATGTGACACGCTGATGAGTTCATAACAAGGACGAAACGGTACCGTCCATGTCTTCAGTTTCACCCAACGTGCTGTGCGAAAGATTTCTAATTTGTTCTGCAAAAAACCTTCAGTGGCAAGTTGAATATTAGAACCTAAATCCCAAGATCAAATCTTGTATAGAATTTTATTGCTATGAATAATTGCGATAATACTAGGTATAGTTACTCCTGAAAATATGTTGTCACAATCTACATTGAAGACGCTTATTTTTTTCTTGACAAAACACTTTTCAACAGTGTTTAGATTCCTTGATCCATGCAACAACCTCTCAACAAGACAGAGCTAGACTTCTTGCTAATACTCAACATATAGTGGTGTGGTGATTGACTAAATGCTCTTCCATCGCATTTCGCTTAGGCTGTGATTTCTCGTATCCCCTTCATTGCCGATGAGGAAAAGAAGTAACTTCGAAAGGATTGCATGGTCTGTCGTGTCTGTTCAGTGCTGGTCCCGATCTCTAAGGTCTGCCCAAATTTTAGTAATTTAATTAGAGAACCTGTGAGATGTTCTAGATATGATGGAATGACATTGACTTCATGGCAAAAGGGGAAATGCTTGCTATGGGATTATACCTGTACAGATACCTAGACAGCATCTTACCTTAATTCCACTTCCTTGAATCCTGGATATGATGCTAATACTGTAGAATAAAAAAAATCACATACTTTCTTGAGGATAGATTTATTTTCGTTCCTATCAGACAAGGAACTTCAGGAGTATGAGGTACTGCAGCTTTGAGTTTTCTGACATCGGTTGGTTAGAAAATTACCAATGTTACAAAGGAATCCTCTGTAGCATTGCTCTGTAAAGAAGCAACACAGCTTCAATGTTGGGAACACTTCCACCTAGGATGAAGTTTGCTGAAATTTTTATTTGTGATCCCTTTACAATATTTACAATGTCTTTTGTTTCTTGTTTACACCTGTTCTCATTTCTTTAACTCAATAAAAAATAAATTATTGACGTATTATAATATTTTTAACATTTATAACATTTACTTTCTTCTTTCCTAGAATCTTTGAAATGGATAATGGAAGGCCGCCTTGGGGGCGCAACAGAAGAGCTCAACCGCCCGACGGCCAAGAAAACGGTAACGCAAGAAGGGATAATAGATGGCAACCACCAAAGAGAATACCGAACACTCAGCAGCATGATCAAGAAAACGGTGCTGCAAGGAGAGGATTTAAAAATGATAATCGGAGATCAAATGCAGGTATGCCAAAATGAATTGCATTTTTTTTCTTCAAAATTTTGTGGACTTTTTCATAAATAACATAAATACCATGAATATATGAACATGTGCTTTATTAGTCTAATATGCTGCCCTTATAAAACTTTGTGAATATTAGTTTAATTTAGGACACAGTTTTGCTCTAAAAAAAATCTGGATCGACTTGAATGACTCACAATATTAAATTTTTCTGAATGTGAGCCCTCGATCGCGCTGGATAATTTTTATTTCATAGATTTGACATAATTTTTTGAACACTATTATGCAGAGTGTTTCAAAACATGTGTCGGAAAATGAAAGGTGTGATTCCTTGACGCGTTCCGAGAAAATAAAATTCTTATACCTATAAAAATTTGCCCCAAAGCTGATAAAAAAAAGTTGCTGTTATAGTAAAGGAAGATTATACCAGGTCCTATCCTATTAGTTTTAAAATGCAGTTTTTTTTTGGATATATTAAAATTGGCTGAGATTGTATTAGTATTCATCAAAGTATGACCTGCTATAAAGACAAAAGTAACAAAAATTATTTTTGCATTGCATTGTTTTTATTACCTTTCAATTTTTTTTGTTAATAATTATTGTGAAGCTAAAGGTATTAAAAATATATGCATGACTAAAAAATTCATCTTCAGATGGGGTGAATATTTCAAGAACAAAAATTTTTCGGGGTGTTATGCCCATGGAGACTTATGATCTACTGATCAAATACTAGGAAACCCCAAAATTTTAACAAATTTAACCGGGAGCCAATTCCCTTAGGGGTTCTGCGCGGTTCTTTCTTAAAAGAAAGTGTATCATGAATAATAAAACAAAAATAATACATAATGCTATTAAATCTTGATAGGCACCTCCTATTCATAAGTTTTAGACGAATCCTGTTTGTGTTTTTGGGTTAAATTTCAAGTGTTCTTTATCTTTACTTAGAGGGGGATTTAACATCATTCTATATAAATTAGTTTGTGTAGAACTAATTATCTCAAATTTTGTCTGATTAGATAGATTTTAATTGCTTGTTATTCTTTGTAACTGTAAATAATGTAAAATTTAAATTTAAAAGCAGTTTATGATTCATCAAAGTGCATAAATGATTTACAATGTTTTAATAACAATGGCTAGATATCATTTAAATCAGTTTTTAAGTACAATAAATACATATCACAAATTCATTAAAATTACATCAAAATAGGTCAATACAATGTATCAGTGTATCACAATTCAAATAGAGAGAGCAAGCAAAAAATAGTAATTCACTTCAGATTTTACCTATTACCACCTACTGAACCTACTGAAATGTATTCAACTCTTTGTGGGTGTTAGTCGTTCTTCCTCCTGAATATATGTTTTTACTTTTACAGTGTTTCTTTTGCTTATTCTCTTTTGTCAAATGGTTTTCTTATTTTTCAAGTTAACAGAATTTGATAAAAATGAGAAAATAATTTGACAAACCTAAAACAGAATTGACAAAAGAGGAAAAGCAAAAGAAAAACGCTAAAAATAATTGTACCCTTTTAGTAAATAACCCAGCAGGACCGGTAAAATAAACAGCTCGTAAACAGACCGGGGAAATCTATTTTTTTTATTTTTTCAGTCGATGGAGTCGGACCTTCCCTGTCTTTTGACATGTGTCTTAGGTTGGGTCGGGGTGCGGGGGAGGGTGGGCACGCTTTTAAAATTTACTGAAAATGAATTTTATCGGAAAAACGGGTATATCTGAGCCGGATTTGATCTGACAAAAAAATTATGGTATCGAAAATTGAAGACCTTGACTAAACACGGAAGCTCGTTCCGACCTGAACCCTTTAGCTCAACTGGTTCGCGAAATATTGCGATATTAAGGGTAAAAATGAATAAAAATTTAACTGACTTTTGTTCGGCAGGTGATGGAGTTAGGGCGTCAATTTTTTGCGAGAAGAAGGGTGCCACCGAGTACTTTGACGGGCCGGAGGGAGGGGGTGGTGGGCCAATTAGGAGGGGAGATATGGGGGTAAGAAGAAAAATACGGAAACGCTCGTAAAAAGTTTATTTATTGACCTACAGAGACCAGGCACCGCTCATTTTCTTCGTTTTTTTATCTACTACCCGGTAGTCATGGCAAAAACATTATTTTATTTATTTAAAAAATTTATGAAAAAAAATTGCGAAAATTTATTTTCGCAAATGCGCATTGATCATTCCCGATCGTTCAGCGATCAAAAGCAAGCAAGAATTTTCAAAATCGATCCATAATTGAGCGAGGTACGAGCGAACAAGCATTCGAAAATAAATTACGAGCGCGCGTTCCCGGCCGATCGTGACTGTGCGTGCCCGGAGTATAGACAAGCGGAGAGCGTAAGCTCCGCCCACGGCTGCTCGTGTATCTTTCTCGCCCGGTTTAAAGAGAGATCTTATGTATAACACGCGCCCGCGGGCAAGATACGCACGAAAAAAAAAACAAATAAATAAATAGATAAATATTAAATGTTTTCTCTTTCCAATGAGCCTAACAAGAACCCCCCACCCCTCTCCGTTCGCCCGCAATAAAGCCTAGACTTTGCCGGTTCGTTGTGCCCTTATTTATGGTCGGATCGGGTTCAAGTGGGGCTCAAATTAAAGATTAAAAAAAATACCGTTCAGTGGTGAAAAAAAATTTCCCCACCCCCTTCCTTCACCCCCAAAAAAGCGAGAAAAAAAGGACTTTTTTTTAATTGCGCGCCAAGCGCGCATTTGCAAAAATAAATTTTCGAAAATTTTTTTCATAAATTTTTTAAATAAATAAAATAATTTTTTTGCCATGACTACCGGGTAGTAGATAAAAAAACGAAGAAAATGAGCGGTGCCTAGTCTCTGTAGGTCAATAAATAAACTTTTTACGAGCGATTCCGTATTTTTCTTCTCACCCCCATATCTCCCTTCCTAATTGGCCCACCACCCCCTCCCTCCGGCCCGTCAAAGTACTTGGTGGCACCCTTCCTCTCGCAAAAAATTGACACCCTAACTCCACCACCTGCCGAGCAAAAGTCAGTTAAATTTTTATTCATTTTTACCCTTAATATCGCAATATTTAACGAACCAGTTGAGCTAAAGGGTTCAGGTCAGAACGAACTTCCGTGTTTAGTCAAGGTCTTCAATTTTTGATACCATAATTTTTTTGTCAGATCAAATCCGGCTCAGATATACCCGTTTTTCCGATAAAATTCATTTTCAGGTAAATTTTAAAAGCGTGCCCTCCTCCCCCCCACCTCGACCCAACCTAAGACACATGTCAAAAGACAGGGAAGGTCCGACTCCATCGACTGAAGAAAAAAATAAATAGATTTCCCCGGTCTGTTTACGAAATACCGGTCCTGCTGGGTTAAAAGGCAATAGTTGATGGTATGTTATTATCAAAATTCATCGAAAGCCACAAACTTGCAAATGGCTGCTTCCCACTTGACCTTATGGGGACGAAAATGGTACTAAATGAGAGAGGAAGAAAAAAAAAACTGAAGAAAAATTACAGTTTCAACAATTATTATTGTTATTAGAGCACATCACAAAAATATTTATATATTGCAGTTACGGCATTGTTATGAAGCTGTTGTGATCTAATTGTTGAAATTGTCATTTTTCTTTAGTTTTTTTCTTTAATTCCTGAGGAATATGGTGGGGGGGGGGGGGTTGACCACAACATAATATGCAACATTCCTGCCACTTTCCTTTAGTACCATTTTCATGCAGTGTGAAGCAGCAATCTGCAAGTTCAATTTAAATTCATTGAATTTTTTATGGCTAGTCTTGAAAGTGGTGGCCCTGTATAGGTACTGTGTCCTCCAGACTTAATTGACCAGACTATTAAATCTCATAGACCGGTTGAGATATCACCGAACCGAATAGATGGGTTATTATTATAATTTTTAAAGCTCTATAACATGACATCATGAAAACAATCCCCCCCTTCAACATCCCCTAAGTTGCAGTCCCCACCCTTAGAAAAATGAATAGCACCCCTGTATATATTTTCAAATTTTCAGATCAAATATTCGATTCTCTGTTCAGATTCAAAATTGGTTCAGAAATAATGAAGAAAAGCTTCATCAATGTGGCCAAGATTTTTTATCTGAATGACTTTGGCTGTGTCAAAATTTATCAATAATTTAGTGATAGTTTTTAATATAATACTTGTTTTGAATATACAAAAATATATAATTTTCTATTATAAAGTACTATTAATTTTTTTAAAGGACATATTATAGGTATTATAATAATTATAAGGTGATACAGTGGAGTCTCACTAATCGGTTCGAGCTAAGCTAGGTTCCGCTTTATTCAAGCTATTGCATTCCCTGTAAAAAAATGTAGTACATAATATTATTATGTACATATCTTTGCATCTATCTAGTAAAATATGTATGTATCATATTACATGTGTAGGAGAGGACTGAGAAATCAGCCACTTGATATTTTTATTACACCCATTCCTATTAGGTACAGTAGGTTTTTAGGTCGTTTCAAGAGGCAAACTGAAATAATAAATTGTCATCCAAAGGTATCAGTTGTGGGTACATACATATTTTAAAACATTTATTATGTGAATAACAATATGTACCTGCAATGACCTACATATACATTAACGATACGGCTGTAAGGATTACTTTTTTAATATACATAAATACTGTATTTTTTATATAGTTTTTTGAATTAATATAAAATATATACTTACTTGATTGTCTAAACCTAGATATTAACTTTTGTGTTTTTTTTTTTTTTTTGTAGGAAATGAGGGCCATAGCAGAAATGTAAACATGCCAGATAAAAATTTCAACGAAAATACTAGAGAACATATCAGAAGGAACAGAAGTTTGGGATTTAGAACTTTGGAAGATTTACTCAAACTTGATGTAGGTGACTTGGTAATGAAAATAACAGACAGTCGTAGTGGTCTTACTGAAGCCTTAGAAACTAATTTTATGACTTCCGACTATATAGTACTAATGCTTAGACTGATTAAAAAAATTTGTGAGTCACCTTTTGCAGAAATTAAATTGAAATTGTTGCACAAAATATTCAACAGTAATTATCTCTCGCTGTTGATTGTCTATGTCAATGGATTATATGTGCAAGATTCAAGTGCCAGAAGAAACAATAAATACTTTTGGGAAGGAAATAACATTGATGTTTTTTGGTATAACATTATCTTTATTTGCAAAGAAGTGATTCATTTATCCCAAAATTTAGCGAGTGAAAAGTTGCGGAAACTGGTTACTGCTGTACACATAATGATTCCTAATATAGAAAATGAACATTCGATATCGATTTCTGATGAAATTAAAGAACAAATAGCCGATCTGAAAAGCAAGATCGATATCATAGCCGATGAAGTGAAAACAAGAAGAGAAATCATTAAAAATGATGATGAATACGAAGAACCACCGCCAAATGATTTTCATGATATCCCTGTATACCCAGACACAGCAGAACTGTTGTCAAACGGAATGAATTACTTACGTGAAAATAAAATTAAGGGTCCTTACAAAAGCAATGATGATTACTTGGATGTTCAATATCGGCTCTTACGGGAAGATTTTGTTGCCCCATTGAGGAACGGAATACAGTTTCAACTAAATAGCAAAAACAATGAGAAAAAGTTCTCTGATGATATCAAAGTGTATAAAAATGTCCAGTTTTTGAGTCCAGAAGTAATAAATCAGCAAGACTGCTACAGGATTAGTTTTAAAATTCCTGGGAAAAAACCGATTAATTACGAACATTCAAAAAGGTTTATGTTTGGTTCGTTGGTATGTTTCACAAACGACCAGTTTAAACACATTTTATTTGGCAAAATTGCTGAGCGTGACATCAAATCACTGCAAAAGGGCCAGCTGGTTGTAGGTTTTGATGAAGGTCAAAACATCCAAATCAATTACGACGTTCCTTACTTGATGATTGAATGTAAGATTTACTTTGAACCATACTATCATGTACTTTCTGTTCTGAAAACCTTGAGAGTAGACGATTTTCCGATGGAAAAATACATTGTCAGAGTAGAGACTGATTCCAAACCTCCCAGTTATTTAACATTGGATACCACCTACACCATTGAAGAACACCCACTTCAACCTTTGGATCTCAATGCTTATCGAAACTTCTATAACTTGAATCCATCGCAAGAAATTGCTTTCAAATCGGCACTCACGCAAGAGTTTGCCGTAATACAAGGTCCACCAGGAACCGGAAAGACATTTTTAGGCTTGAAGATTGCTGGGGTGTTGCTGGAAAATTCAGGTTGCTGGTTTCAAAAAACACCGATGCTAGTGATCTGTTTCACAAACCACGCTTTAGATCAATTTCTTGAGGGATTGTTGCGGGTCACACCTAGGATTATACGTGTCGGCGGTCAAAGTAAAAATCAAGCGTTGGCTAAATTAAACCTACGCGAGAAACAGAAGAAAAATTATGCCGTGCTTGGAGAGATTAGACAAGAAGTGCGAAACTGCTTGGAGAGGGTCAAGAGTATCACAAACATTTTAAATGAAATTGATCTATATGAGTCCATATTAGATTTCTCGAGTTTTGACAGGATCATTCCTAATTATCAGTCTTCATGGTTTGCTACAGCTAGCAGGAAAGAGAAGCTGGAATGGTTATTAGGTTCCGGACGAGAAGGTGATGTAAGCAGAGATGGCAATGGCAGAGAAGGAGATGTAAGAGTTGATGAAAATGTTAACTTTCGGCAATTCAATGCTCTAGTAAGTATATCCTATATAATGTGTTATTATCTCAACATTGCAACAATCTAAAATGGGTATCAAATTACCATTGGTAGATCTCCAACTAATAGAATTACTGGAACAAAAGTTATCTTTAATTTTAATTAATTTACTGTAATTTAAAATTAAAGATATCTTTATAATGAGTAAACAATAAAAAAAGACTTACGGTAGACCTTTGAAGAGTGAAACAGAAGATAAGGTATGTCTTCTACAAGTTGGTTAGAATTTATTTGATAGTTATTACAAATACCTTAAAATATTAATACCGGTCACTTCCTCTCAAAACCTCCGTCCATTTTTACAGCGCCCTCATGCAGGAACTGGGGACACTAAAGCTGTTTTTAAATTCAAAGTTAGGTAACTTTTCACGGTTTTTGACAGCTGCAGTCAATCATAATTATTAATAATTTGTCATAGTAATTGAACGTTTTAGTTTCAAGTATAATTTCAATTTTAAGTTACTCTCAAAGCATTATATCAGCGGATAATTTTGTTGGGTACCAGTTAAATAGGCATTTATAATGTACCGCTGTATTAAAGTGAACATATGTATTATGTCTGGAAAATATGTGCTGTGTGCTGTGTGCGGTTGCTCCGACTATGGATTGTTAAGCATGTCCAGATGTTTCCACGGTGTTCCAAGCAGGAATAAAGAATTATGTATAAAGTTAACTTTAGAAGACGCGTAAATAAACTTATTAATATTTTATTATAACTATGCTGATGGAAATAGGAACAAGCAATAGGTTATAATAACATCGATGAGTGACGAAATTTTGAAAAAGTGTGGAGTGTCGAAGTCGATTTCTCGCCATATTATTTTGTACCTACTGATCATTTCAAAGAGGAAAATTTTGTTAATCCAGCAAATAATAGACCTTTAAAACTGCAAGGAAGCACATTATTGGAATTGCGGCAAATAAAAGGCTTACACTTAGGTATATAGCGATTCAATCTTTTTGAAATATACCTACCTAAAGATATTAATAATATTGTGTGTAATAGTAGTGATTATTGTTAATATAATAAACATATTGAAAACTTTGTTGTTTATTGTTGTATTATAATTCTTCGTCCCAATTTCCTCCGTCTATTCCGTCTAATTAATTTTAAGAGCTTTTCTATTCAGCGTTGATATTTAAAACTCCCGCTATGTTTCACCAAATTTAATTTTTAGTGTCCCCAGTTCATGCTTGGCGGCGCTGCTAAAATGGACGCAACCTGTTGCAATGCTATAGGTATAGGAGTGTCCGGTATTATTATTTTAGCGTATTTGGTTATTACTGCAAATAAGTCCCTGAAATGTAAATTAAGGTTATGATTGTGGTCTTATGTCAATAAAATCATAACCAATCAAAAACCGCCTGCGCTGAAATTAATTTGATAAATGTCTACTATTATTTCGTGTTTTTTTTTTAGATATAAAAATAGCTTTCAATAATTAACAGAAATGTTATTTATTGTAAATATAATTGAGAAGTGGACAAAAGATTGACGATCAGTGGATTTAGCTGAGGGTACCTGTATTACCGACACTGGTGCTTACTAGAGTAACACATTCTCAACAGCACAAACAGTTGGGAATATAAAATTAACTTCAGAAAACGTCAGTTTTTCCATAAAACTTACAAAAAAAATACACCATTTGGTGCTAGAGTAATGCCCTATTCACAAACGATAATTTCCTAAATAATTACGTAATCAATTAATTATACCCATCTCACTCTATTGCAAAAGTCTATTTTTAGTAAAAATTGTAAACTTTTATGATTTAGAGGATGTTTCAACACTAAAAAGAGGAGTTTATACTTGTTTGTGTTGTCTAAAGGTAACTTTGAAAATTTTTAAACATATTATAGTCCTCTATCAATATTTATTATTACTTATTAAGTAGGTATCTATTAGGTACTTTAAAAATTTCTCTGATTATAGTCGACCAAGGCTTATTATAGTGATTATAATAGGTGTATGCGAAGTATAGAGCAGCCTCAGGCTCGACATTTTTGGGTCTGAAGAGCTACAAGAGGAAGAAATGAAACTCCTCTCATACAACGACCTTCTGACCTTTATCAAAGAGTGGGGGAGGTTCGAGTAGGAGTTCCACCATGGTTCGGGTACGGCGAAAATGGCCCTTGGTTGCCTAGTCGCTTGGGGTGCAACACCCCTACCCACCATAATACTTATCTTAATTTTATATGAAGGTACTCTATATAGGGTATAATCGACCAAGAAATATAACGCCATACGTTAAAAAGTCATACTAATGCTAACTATCAGTCAATTTTTTGTTTTTCACTCTTTATCTACTACTTGCAATATATACAGGGTGTTTTTTTATTTTCGGGAACATGAGTAATTAATTCCCACTGTAAAGTATTATTGGCTCCCCAATTATTTTACAGCAGAATATTAAATTTAAAACTTCTTGAAAAATTAGTGGTGCTTCTTAAAAAATTTGAAAAATAAAGTAAACAAATTACCAGTATTGTTGCAAATGTTTTAAATAAATTTAAAAAAAGAAGGCACCTGATGCCACGCTACTTGTTTTTAGATTGAAAATGATGGAGAGAATTTCAATATACATAATGTAAATTTGGAGGTCAATGATTCAGAAGAAAATAGTGACGAAGATGATGATATATTTGACAATATTACAGTAAAGCGACATTCCACTTTATTTGATATTGAGAGTGTTGAAAAAATGTGCTCTGAAGCAAGACTTTCACTAGCAGAAATTGAAACCAATGAAGATCTAGAAGATTACGTAAAAATACTAAAAGTGCGACAGTTGAATCGAGACATAGAAAAATACACGACTCAACTTGAGATAGTAAAGGTGAACAATTATCTAAGTTTATATTCAAACAACGTTATATTAATATATGTTTTAAAATTTCAGAAAAGACTTGGTTTGCAAGCCAAAGAAGGCCAATTGAGAACATTCTACAGATACGATGAAGCAAACGTTTTAAATATCTCTTTCAGTGCAAGATGGCGATTGTACTTTGCTTGGTTAGGGATTTATAGGAAACATCTAATTAGAGATTATCAAGCAGCGAAGAAAGAATTTGATTCGGCTTATAAACAGCTCAATGAACTTCGAGAAATGGAAAATGTGAGAGTGATGAAAGAGGCATTGGTGGTCGGGATGACCACAACAGGTGCTGCCCGCCTTCGCTCCTCCTTGCAAGCACTGCAGAGTCCCATCGTAATTGTGGAAGAAGCTGCCGAAGTGCTTGAATCGCATATAGTAGCTGCATTGACCCCTCAGTGTAAACATCTCATTTTAATTGGGGATCATAAACAACTGAAACCTAGTACCGCTAATTTCAAGATAGAAACAACATTCAAATTAGGGATAAGCTTGTTTGAACGTATGATTTTAAACAAGATACAATATTATACCTTGAACGTCCAGCACAGAATGAGACCGGAAATATCTAAATTAGTTTGTCCGATGATATACCCGGATTTAAGAGATCACGAGTCTGTCCATCACAGACCTAGAATATTAGGTGTAGAAAAGCCCTTGTTTTTCATCGATCATGACAAACTGGAAGAATCTTGTGAAGATGAAAGCAAGAAAAACATCCACGAAGCAGATTTTCTAATTTACTTGGCCAGGCATTTAATTCTGAATGGATACAAACCGGAAGATATCATTATTTTGGCAGCATATTTGGGCCAAATGTTCGCAATGAAAAAAGCAAAAGCGGACCATGATTTGTTATTGAAAGATGTAAGAATTGCCGTTTTGGACAACTATCAAGGCGAAGAATGTGAGATTGTTTTGCTCAGTTTAGTTCGCAGCAACAGTGAAAAAAAAATTGGATTTTTGGATATTGAGAACAGGGTGTGCGTCGCTCTTTCTAGAGCAAGAACCGGATTTTACATCATAGGAAATATGACACATCTTTGCAAGTGGGGCAAGGTTAGTTTTATTTCAGTAATCTATTTACAACTATTGACCCTACTGCATTTTTGTTTTTCAAAAAATTATCTGCATATTAGTTTTCTCTACAGGGTGATCAGTAACACGCGCACTCGGATCATGCTGCGGTAAACTTCACTTTTTAAGAGTGGTAAATTTTCTTACTGCAGAGTTGTAAGTTCTTTTCTTCCAAATATATGACCATTTTTGTAAAAATTAAATTGACAACATTGCACTGAACATGTGAATAAGTTCGGGTTAGATGGTATTGTTGTTATTTTTATTTCCGTAGCAACGAAGGCATTTGAATATTTTATATTCTAAGGCCTGTATTCATCAATAAATATAACCCCTGGGGTTATATTTTGGAACATGTGATTGGTTCAAAATTCGTAGCGTTCGTAGGGTTTGAGCATTAGACCAATCAGCTATCAGAAAATTCAAAATATAACCCCAGAGTTATATTTTGAAGTTTGATGAATACGGACATAAGTTGAGTTTAGCTAAACTCAACTGGTTTGGCAATGCCTAGGCTGTTGCCAAACTTCAAATTTCGTTCAGATTTAGGTATGGTATCAATTTTCAACATTCTCAATTCCTCTGTAAAGAGGTTTAGTGGAAAAAAAATGATGAATTATATGGTATCCGTGCCAGACATTACAGTAACCTGAATTTTTCATTAATTTTTATCACGGTTATTGAAAAAATTACCTCTAAACTCGGATGAGGGAAACTCTAACTTGAAAACCAACTGTTGGATTCAATTTTTTTTGCAGAATATCCTTAATTTTAATGGGCACTATATCGCCCTGTATTCGGAGTGTGCGAGTTACTGATCACCCTGTATACATGTGAGGGATAATTATAATGTTCTATGAATCGTTGTTTTGTTTGTCTTTTGTTGATAAGTAGCACTCCTAAGTACCTTTTCTCTCTTCATAAGTACCTCTCTCTTCCTCTCCCTACTCTCTCTTCCTCCTCTCGTTCCCTCTCCTGTGCATCCCTCTCTCTCTTTCATTTTTTCTGTCCCCTGTCTCCCCTTTCTCTCCCTCATGAATCCCCCTCTCTCCCTACATCCATCCCTCCTCTCTCTCTCCTGGTCCTCTCCCTCTCTATCTTGAAAAAAAAACTAAAGGCAAGACATTTTTTAAATCCTGATTTTAATTATTACATATTGACAATCACAACATTGACATGTTTGTTTATTCTTTGTAACCGTTATTGTTTTTCATCAGATGTGAATTGTAAGATGTCAAAAACGTCAAATCGTGTATGCCATGGAACAAATATTTGAGCTGTTACTTGTCACAATTACTTTGAATGAGTTTAATTCAAACTCGAATAGTTTGGAACTCGGTTCGGTTTAAAGAAATGAAATAAAATCTTACTAATTGCAGAGTGGGATATGGCGAAAGGTGAAACAAACCCTGGAGGACCAGGGTGCTATTGGCACCAGTTTACTCTTACGATGCCAGGTTCACCCTGACACTGTCACTAAAGTCAGTTCCCAAGAAGATTTCTTTCCGATTAGTGAAGGAGGATGTTCCCAATTATGTAATCTTAAGTTGGCTTGTGGTCATAGGTGTGCCAGCATATGTCACGTCAGTAACAGAGACCACGATAAGTACAAATGCAAAGAAGTGTGTGGAAAGTAAGTACTTCACTTATGACGAATGTCACATTTTTTAAGTCTGATTTAATATGGGATAGGCAGCGCTATCACAGTATTTCTGAAAAAACGTAGAGGTATTCCTGAAATCTAGATGATTGCAGATTTTCGATGTGAGATTTATTTGAAATTTGATTTTCTGCTTGCTGAGTAATTTTTTAAGGTTTTAAGCAACATGTAACAGTTTTATACGGTTTTATACGATAGTGGAATTCCTAATTTAACAAATTGCTTTGCTGCAGAACATGTCAATCCTATGAACACCACATTTGCCAAAAGATGTGCTTCGAAGACTGTGGTCCGTGTGGCTATTTGGTGAAGAGAACATTGAAGTGTGGACATACGCGTTACTTAAAGTGCCATATTGATCCAGATGTTGCAAAATGTGACGAAGAAGTATTTGCCAAGTTGCCATGTGGACATAAAACGAATAAACCTTGTTACTGTAAGCCTGAGGAGTTCATGTGTCCGTTTCGTTGTGAATACATTGTCGAAACTTGCGGTCATGCTTGTGAAAGAACATGTCATATATTTGATGATCCCGATCACATTCAAGTGAGTCATTTCACTTTTGTTAAATAAATTAATAACTATTCCCTTTTGCAGTATAAATGTATGAAGCAGTGTGCAAAATATAGAGCAGGGTGCACTACAAAAACAGAGGAGCATTTGTGTACTAACTTGTGCCACGAGGAATGCCTGGACTGCAATATACCTGTCTTGAAAAAACGAACTAATTGTAGCCATGCAGTTAAAGTTAAATGCAGTGCAAATGCTGATGACATTGAGTGTAAAAAGAAATGTGCTAGAGCGATGTCATGCGGACATTTCTGTAAGAATTTGTGTAACCAACCATGCGGACCTTGTAAAATTAGGGTAATATTTTCTTTTATTGTAAAATGATTTTCCATTGAATGATTTTCATTTTTTTTATCTGTTGTGTAGGTTGAAAAACCAATACCAAGATGCGGTCACATTGTTTCCATTTTATGTGCAGACGAACCTAAACCAGAGTTGTGCACGAAGCAATGCGAAAGGAAGTTAGCCTGTGGTCACAACTGCTTGAAAAAATGCAAAGAGAAGTGCATGTCAACCGTCGACTGCAAGGAACTTGTGAAATGTGCTGGAATTCGTTCTCCCTGTGGTCATTACATTACTGAAATCGAATGCGGCCTCTATAGTTCAGGTATACAGGGTGTCCCAAGATTTCTTTATCAAGGGATATCCGCGTTATTTAAAAAAATAAACAAATGAAATTCGGGAAATTTCAACCATACCCCTAAGGCTTTGCAGCGGCATCCTCATTGCCGCTTTACGCCTTTCCACCCCTAAGTAATCATCCCCTACTTTTTTTTTTCAAATGACACCCCCATATTTTTTTTGCTCGACAGGATTGTTGACTTCTTTCTGAATACCACATGAATGTCACACGATTTTTTTAAATCGAGACATATCTAGCACGCCGAAAACAATATAATATCATAACAAACGAGGGTCGTCAATGAGTAATAATTAACATTTAATATGACATTAAAACCACAGAAGCAATTATTATTGTTAACGCCTATACCAGTAACACCGGTATTACTAGTTAAGGTGGTTGGAGGAAACATTAACACAAAAAAACAAGAAATTACAACTCCTTGACAACCCTCGTTTGTTATGATATTATATTGTTTTCGGCGTGCTAGATATGTCTGGATTTAAAAAATCTTGTGACATTGTATTCAGAAAGAAGTCAACAATCCTGTCGAGCAAAAAAAATATTGGGGTGTCATTTGAAAAAAGAAGTAGGGGATGATTACTTAGGGGTGGAAAGTCATAAAGCAGCATTGAGGGTGCAGCTGCAAAGCCTTAGGGGTATGGTTGAAATTTCCCGAATTTCATTTGTTTATTTTTTTAAATAACGCGGATATCCTTTGATAAAGAAATCTTGGGACACCCTGTATATATCTCATTTTTTGCTGTTTTACATAAATTATATTCATCGTTTACTGGATCTTTGTATGTCTGAATATAAACTTTTCTCAGACGGTTTTCTATATTTTAAATTTTTAAGCACTAATATTTTTTTAGATTGTACTAGGTAGGTACCTACCTAAAATAAAAAATATAACATAATAAAGTGTAAATATATTTTTATTTTGGCAGGCTTTGAAGAAAACTTCAATGACTGAGATTCAATCAATCAAATCTGTAAAATTGTGAATCTCAATCTCAGAAATGATATCTGAACTGAACCTGATCGATCAGGTTAGGACATCTCCCTGTGAAAAAAAACCGGTATAAAATGCGCCAACTGTCCGTCTTTTTTTTGTCTATTTATAAAACGTTTTGTCTATTTAAAAATCGTTATCGAAAGAAAAGTAATTTTTTATGTGCAAAAATCCAGTAAACAAATTAATCAATGACTTCATTAACAATTAAAATAAAATTTAGGTATCAAAGATAACGACGATCGCCTCGCAAAATTCTGCAAGAATCCATGTGACACCATTCTGAAATGTGAACACCTATGTCCTGGAAGCTGTGGCGGTTGTTACCAGGGCAAGCTGCACATGAAATGTATGGCCCCTTGTGGGGCAATCCAAATTTGCAACCACCAGTGTCCAAACCCGTGTCGTAAGGCTTGCAAGCCATGCGAAAAATCTTGCAGCTATCGCTGTGAACACGGCAAGTGTAGTAAGAGATGTGGAGAACCTTGCACTCCTTGTGAAGAGTGGTGCAGGAAGAAATGTGTGCATCAGAAATGTAAAAATCGTTGCCACCAACTTTGCTCAATAAAACCGTGTTCCGAGCCTTGTGAGCGTAAGTTAAAATGTGGGCATCCTTGCATTGGCTTCTGCGGAGAAAAGTGTCCGCCATTATGCCGCCTTTGCAATCAAGAAGAGATTGAGACATTGCTCTTCACGTTTGCCACTGAAGACGAAGAGAATGCCAGATTTGTTTATTTGGAAGACTGCGGGCACGTCGTCGAAAGCGAAGGCATGGAACAATGTTTCAAACAGAAGGGAGAAGAAATCGGATTTATGAAGTGTCCTCTATGCAAAACACCAATTTTTAAAACAGAACGTTATTCGGATTATGTTAAGCTAACTTTCGAGGATGTGTCAAATATCAAGAAGAAACTTTCTGGAACTAAGGAAGAAAATGAGAGTTTCAGAGAAGAACTCTCAAAGAGAGTAAACGCTTTACGTGAACTGTCTGTAAATATTCCACGAAGTAAGTGATTTTTTTATAATGTATGTTTAGTTTATTTGGGTTAACAGTACAGAAATTTAGACACTCATATAGATATGTCCTGGATATATTTGTGTTTTTCTGCTCATCATAACCTTTGATGATGGTATTCTTCTTCTTATTTTCTTTTTCGGCTTCTCTCCATATGTATATTATGTTGGTATAGACGCCAGCAGTGTGACGTCACTAGGCTAGGCTAAGCATAAACGGTTCCAAATAAACCAACCGTTCACGTGGCTGAACTGAAGTTTGACTTATTGAGGTTGTTTTCAGGCATTGGCCTGGAATCGCCATCAATTGAATTGAACCAAATCATGTTTTAGGTTTCCGTGGAACTCGAACCGTCTGTCGGTAGTTTAATTTTTATCACTAAAAATTCCGCATTTACTGTAATCAAAAGTTTACAGTGAAGTTGGCAACTCTGCAACTGTCAAATTCTTGTTTATTTGTAACCGTAACCGGTTTCCCCGACCACTATGACGTCATCACTGACGGCGTCTATTATAATATGAACAGATATTATGGACATTATAATGCATGTATTCTGAATTCATTAAATAAAATATATCTCTGGGGGGTTATATTTTGGAATTTCTGACAAACTGATTGGTCTAATGCACTAACTCTTGGAATGCTACAAATTTTCAACCAATAAGGTTGGGTTTCTCTAAAATGGATTTTTAGGAATGTCAGTTACTGCACGTTATTTCGGCCTTGAAGTATAGGAATACCAAATTTTGTTGTTGGCTGATTATTTTGAAATTTGGTATGGAGGCCTAAATATTCTTAACTTTTCTTAAATAAGTTTTCGTTTATTATCTGTGTTTTTTATTATTTCATTTTATTAGGTCATTGAGGATTACCTCAGATTCCAGGGTGTTCTTTTCCAGGAAAGACTAATCAGTTTTGTTGTGTCTGATTTAACTTTCAATTTTGTATTAACAATTAAAATATTTCCAGGGTCTATATGATCCTTATATTTCATAATTTCAATAAGGGGACGTAATGTAATCCGTACCTATACAGTAGGGTGATCCCGAAATGGCGGACACGGCATACAGAGTGTTGTAGAGGATGTTCAGAATAACTGTAAATTTAAAACAAAAATGGTTTCCTCGGCTTCGTTACCGAGATATATTTTTTTAAATTTAAATCAAAATGGCTGTCAAATTCAAACAACCTCCACTGGCAAGGCACATGATTTGACATAACTATTATGATAATGTTTGCTTTTTATTTTTTTTATTATCGGTAACGAAATTACAGGCATTCAAAGTTTACCTATTCCCTGAGTTCAATAAAATTTTTCATTGTGGCATCGTTGTTCGAATTCGAGATTTTTAATAATATTATCAAATATGTATCTGCACAACGATTATTGTTTTAGGCTTTGTTGGACTTGCCATTTCATATGTTTCAATGGTAACATCTATCTGGGTATTCTAGACCTACACAATATTTTTCTGTCCAAAGAAAGGTATTCAGTGCATTGTTGTGACTTTATTTTCCACAAAAGTGGTCATATCTTCTTAAGGGAGCCATACTGGAGAAAACAGTAAATAAAACTTAGAATCTTTACTCCACAATGAAAGCTGTGATGCTGCCCTTGTCCGCCATTTCGGGATCATCCTGTATAACTCACAACAATAATAATAGTATGAGATTAATAATTTATTTTGATAATCATATTTTATCTTGAATACGAGGGTCGGCTGGAAAGTCCCAGGCCTGACACAGAGATGGTGCCATTAGGTAAATTATGCGCTAACATCAAATAGTGCCATCTCTAACTAGCTTATATTCGTAGTTTCAGATCTGTAGCTTGATGAGTGTTTGATTGAATGGGTGATTAGGTACGATGTGTGAGACAGCCGAAAAAGTTTGAATGCGATATATTTTTATATATCGCTACAACCTTATCACCAGAGAGTTAATCAAGAAAATTTTGGAGTTTTCACGAAAATGGAAGATTTGAAAAAACGGGCGGTCATAAAATACTTCCATTTAAAGGATTTAACGCCAAAACAAAGGAGGAAATGGATAACACACTCGAAGACTCTGCCCCCATCATATTCCATGGTGAAAAGGTGAGTGTCAGAGATTGAAAGGGACGTGCGAGCACAAGGGATGAGCCTAGTTCCAGACGCCCTGTGGAAGTGACAACTCCTGAAATGATTGAAAAAATCCATCAAATCGTGCTAGAAGACCGCAGATCAAAGTTGTTTGAAATATCAAAGACTGTTAAAATATCAAAAGAACGTGTGGGCAATATTTTAAATATTTTGGGCTTTAGCAAGGTCTGTGCGAGATGGGTGCCACGTCTGCTGACACCGGAGCAAATGGCTGAAACGCAAAATTGTTTCAAGTGAGAACTTGGCGCTCTACCATAAAAATCCCAACGAATTTTGGAGACGTTTTATAACCATGGATGAGACTTGAATCCACCACTACACTCCTGAAACCAAATTGCAGTTAAAACAGTGGATTGCAAAAAAGGCCAAGTCAATTTTGTCAGCTAATAGGGTTGTGGCAAGTGTTTTCTGGGACGCAAAAGGAATAATTTTTATGGGTTACCTGGAAAAGGGATAAGCATCACTTGTGTGTACTATGCAGATTTATTGCACGTTTGAGCCATGAAATTAAGGAAAAACGACCTCACCTGGTGAAAAAAAAAGGTCGTGTTTCACCATGGCAATGCTCCAGCACATTCGTCAATCATTGTGATGGTGAAAATTCACGTTTACACTTCAAATTGCTTGCTCATCCACCTTATTCACCAGATTTAGCACCCGCAGTGACTACTAACTATTTCACAACTTCAAAAAAAATGTGAGAGCCATGAGGAAGTAATTGATGACAAATTTCTATTTTGAGAGGCTTGATAAATCGTATTATAAAAATGATTTAATTAAATTAGATTACCAATATTAGGTCCAGGTCTTCTCAGCCGACCCTCGTAATGTGATGTTCATAACAAAAAACTTGTTGTGGGTACCCAAGAATTATTTTTTCCAACCGCTAATTGGATGCAATGCTTACTTATCTTTCTTTAATTATTGTAGTATCCAAAGACTTGATCAAATTCCACCAACGTTTATTACGAGAAAGAGAAAAGCGCATACAGTACATAAATAAAAAGGAGCTGAATGGAATAAAATCTAAACTAGATGTGATTGAAAACATCATCACGATAATGAAAACTGAAGGCGTGACTGTATCATCGTATACAGAACAGGTTAACTTTTTAATGGATCCAATGACAGTTGTAGTGGATCAAGAATTGTCAGAGCAGGAAATAAGTGACTTGAAATGTGAATTGAATCGTTTACTATGCATGGTTCAGTTTGATACATTCAAACCCCGCTTGCAGCCAGTTGCAAGCCTTGCACAGAATGTTCGAGACTCTTATTCAGCCGTCGACGATTTAATATCCTCGTTAGGTCAGTTCGACAATACAAAGAATGAAAAGGCCTCGAAGAATTTGAAACTGCTGAGGAAGGCTTCAAATGCTGGCCCCTTGTCGATGACGGAACTAATACAAATAACCCGTAGTGTTTCGGAACGTGCAACCTGGTATAAGTGTCCCCAGGGTCATTACTATTACATCGCAAATTGTGGAGGTGCTGTGCAAACTGGGAGATGTAACGAATGTAATTCTCTCATCGGTGGGCAGGGGTATCAACTAGAAGTAAACAATCAACGTGCTGATTTTCGAGCATAAAATTTGAAATATTTTCGAAGTTATTTGTTTTTTTTATGTTTTATTTTTTAATGTTTGTTTTTTTGTTACTTTTCTATTAATCTTACAAGTTGTGTTTGCAAAAATAAAATTGAGAAATAATTCGCTATTTTCTTGAATTTAATTTCAGGAATTCTTGTCTTGGCAGTTTGCTGACTTATTAGCAAAAAAATAATCGAATTGGTGAGTGACAGAACATTAGAAATAAAACATATGACATTTCAATGCGATTGTGATACAACAAAAACGAAACAAGGCCTTCTTTAAGCCTTTATCATATAATTTTTCAATTCCACAGAGAGGTGGAGGGACAAATATTGCGCATATTTTCAAAGTTGCCACTTCAACCCTTAGGTGGGGTGAGCTTCATACCCAGTTGCAGGGCACAAGGGGTTGAGTTTTTCCTTGCAATATGCGCATTTCAAAAAAAAAATTATTCGCTCCTTTGTTCATCTATGCAAGTGGAAGTGGCGGTTCTTCGAGTACTACCTGACAGAAGACTTCTAATAAACGTGTCCTCAAATCTTTTGAAAAGCAAAAAATTTGGTTTCCACAACCTTCTAAGCTAATTTAGAAATGCTGTGCAGTAAAAAATTGTAAAGACTGCAAATTTTTTTATAGCAGTTTAAGACGATGCAATTTAAATTAATAATATGAACTTTTCATTATCAATGGTAAATGGGCTCTATGATTAAGTACCTATTTTCAGTGATAGATTTTTTAATCCAGTGGCGAAGATCTGGGAGTTAACTTTTTTAAATGATTTTTACAATCTGATGGAATACTTATTCAATTTAAATCAAAAAAGTCTTATAAGGAAAGTTCAGTTAATTTCTTGTACGTAATTGATTGTGATGCTGTTGTCTGCTGAGTAACGCTGTTGAAGAACGATTTACCCTTTAAAATATGCCCTATGCATTGTGATCTGCACTATTATAGACATCTTCAGGTTTGATATCTTTCCCATTGAGCTTTTAAAGTTACTAAATAAAAGAGATTTTTTTATGATGAATTTAATTAACAATAATAATTATGAGGAAATAATATTTTTTGCATCAGATATGAAATTGATGCTACATTTATTTAGAATAACACAACATCCCTTCATAAAGTATTTCCAGGACCTATATTGAGCTTACCAGTAGCATATCTTGAAGTTCAACTGTTAAATCCAATAAATTATGGATTATATGTGAATTAATAAGTTATTTCTCTTTTAGTATCCCAGGATTTGTTGAAATTCAAGCAACGCTTAGTACCAGTAAACAAAAATCGCCGACAGTACATAAATAAAACCGAGCTAAATGGAATAAAATCTAAACTAGATGTGATTGAAAACATTGTCATGATAATGACAACTGAAGGCGTGAATGTATCATTATATGCAGAACAGATTGACTTTTTAATGGATCCAATGACGGTTGCAGTGGATCAAGAATTGTCAGAGCAGGAAATAAGTGACTTGAAATGTGAATTGAATCGTTTAGTATGCCTGGTTCATTTGGTTAACCTTGCACACAAATTGCAGCCAGCTGGGAGTCGTTCGCAGGATATGAGAAAACTCTATTCAGATGCTGCTCGTTTGATACTCTCCTTAGGCCAGTTCGACAATGCAAAGGAGGTAAAGGCCAAGGAGCATTTGAAACTCCTGAATAGGTCTTTAAATGTTGCGCCCCTATCTACATTAGAATTGAAAGAAATCGCCATGGCTATGGGTCCCGCCCAAGGACACTGGAATAAGTGTCCCCAGGGTCATTTATATTATATTGGAAATTGTGGAGGTGCTATGGAAGTAGGAAGATGTAATGAATGTAATGCTGAAATCGGTGGCCGCAATCATCGGTTATTAGACGGTAACCAACATACTGGGGAACTTGATGGTTCATCTTATTCTGCTTGGTCTGAACAAGCCAATATGAATAATTATGAATTATAATTTATAATGTTTAATTGTGGTGCTATATCGAAAAATGTGTTAGGAGTTGGTAGAAATATTATTGTTTGTGTTGGATCTATTATTGAAATATATGATTAGTAGGTTTTATTTTAAAATGTATGTTTTTTTAACCGTGTTACATCGTTATAGAGTGTAAAGAGGCCGTATGATTTCTGGTTCATAAGTAGTTAGAGAGTGTTATTAGTGATTATTTTTGAATAATATTTAAGACAGCGGAGGGTGATGTTTAAAAAATTCATTACACTGTGGCAGTTAAAAATGTCAGAATAAAACTAATCAATAAGGTACTTGGATAAAGACGCCTGAGTGAATTTTTTAACGAAAGGGAAATCATACGGCCCATTATGATTTTTATTTGCCCACAGTTGACTTTTTTCATGTGTAACTTTTCATCTGATCTGGTCTTATTAATCAATTTTAATATTTTTATGCAAAGACAATCAGATAAAAATCATTTTATTTCATGTTTGCTGCGTTCGGTAATAACTTCCTGATTGAGCGAGCCGATTTGTGATCAATTTGTGAGCAGATGACGTTTAATTTTAGGGAGCAAATCATTGAAAAAGAAAGTACAGGCAAAGCGGGAATTCAACATTTTTAAAAGATAGAATAAGATATTTTGTAATTATTTTAGTGACACATTTCAGGTAATTTTTGTTAACATAAATGTTGATCATTGTAAAGTAACTATTGTTATAATAATATGTAAATTATTTACTGTTAATAGTTTTCTTCCCACTTTTTCCCATCAGCAACTATATTCTTATTCTTGTCATCATAAATCGTCACCCTCAGTAACCAGTACACACTACATACTACACAAACAACAATCAAGTAAAAGACAAAAGTGTATTATATAAAACAGTTCCTCTGTATAAAACAGAGGAAGAAAATCCATCAAATTTTAAATAAAATTGTACTTTTTTTTATAAATGGCATTTGACAATTAAACGACACAAGATATGATATAAAAATCAACAAACACCGAAACCATCGACAGAGCGGATTGAAGACGCAATAAGTCATCTAGATTCAATTAACGAACGTTAAAGATATTGCTGTGAGAAGTCAGATGTGAATTAACGAACTAAATTTGTCATAGAAAGGCAATAGATGTGATTACCAAACGCAGCAGTTGTCTAATACCAATTTAATAAATTATGTGTGACTGATTGAGTGTAACAGGTAATTGTGGATCATACCTGAAAAAAATTAAAAGAATCAAGATTCATACTTTGGTATGTTATCATCTTTTTAAATTATTAAATAATATCGCTGAAGTTATTTTGTAATCTTTGCGAGTGTAATATTAGTGTGCTATAAATCAATAATAATATTGTTACAGGTCTCAAGCTTTATTAATACCGAATTAAAGTCTTACAAAGTTCTATTATTCTCTAACACGACTGTAACTTATAACAAAAAATAATCTCCAAATCTAAGTAATCAGCTGTTTCTCTTATTTACACATATACACCACTCTTTCACTTCACTATCACTTATTGTCACTTTACTGTATGTCTTCCTTACTCTGTAATACTTCAGCTCTCATTCACAACCAAAATACAACTAACTCAGTCTTGCGTCGTTGTGTTTGTGTCTTCTTGTAGCCACCCTTGGTTCTTGGTTCCCGGATAGGGTATGCAAAAGTAAGGAGTCAAGAAATGCTTGCGTAATAATTAACCTTTCTTCCTTTGAGATTTTGAAATAAAATGGTATCACGATTTTATCTTTTCAAACTGGATACCATTTCATTCCTTACAAATGAAATGTCTTATTAAGTAACCTAGAAAGTTTCCGTTATCTCGACCCTTGGTCTTAGTTGCCAACATTGCAACTCTTTTTCTTTTTTTTTGTGACAACTGCTTTGATATGGTAACACAAATACAAATAGGTACAACTTATAATCTCAATCTAAATAATCAGCTGTCCTCCTGTCTCCACTTGGATATTACAGCTTTTGTCTATCCTTCACTGAGTCACAAATTCACTATATACCACCACTGGCTACTACTGTCTCTGTCTTCCTTACTCTGTATACTTCAGCTTTCACATCCAAGACACTACTGTCTTGTTTCCAGCCACGGTGGTTCCTATATAGTTCCCTGGCGCACCGTCGAAGCCTCTTATGTCAGTAGACACTTCTCTTACAATGCGGAGCCATTCTGGTATTTAATAGGACTCACATTGGCCGTCAATGTGTCATTCCTGGCATGTGACTGGGATTGTCGCGAAAGTTCCATCATAACAATTGAAGAAGTAAACAAACACATAAATGTATCTGGAATTGTTCTTGTTGCTTACCAATGAAATCGATGATCCAGTGTCGAGTACCAGGTTTTAAAAACGTCTATATAGTAAGTAAAACGTTGTAGTTGGTGCTGTAATCTGCATTTTTGCAAGGTTGCAACTGAATTAGCGATATCCAGTGGCGTCGCTAATAACAGATCGGTAGGTCCATATCAGCCCACTATTATTATAATATGACACAATAAAAATATAATTTTGTAGGTACAAAAATATACAAAATTGTTGTAATAACTCTCTTATAAAATTAATAAAAAGAAGCGTAAATTAATTGCGCAAAAAGCTAAAAGTATACCTCACCTCTGTGTCATTAAGGGATTGATACATTTTCATAAAAATAATATATACGGCTCTTTTCTTGACCAAGAGCTACTCTACTTGGAGTTAGAGGAGCTACTTATTACTACAAATAACACTGTCAAATTTCAACAATATCAGCCAACTAATGAAAAAGTTATTGCAAAAAATTGATTTTCAACCCATAACTTTAAGGGGTAATAATATCTTTCCAGGGGTGTCTCGTAGGAATAAACGTTATTATAGATATTTTTTTTTTATTTTTACTTAATTTACTCAAATCGGGAAGATTGCCCACATATTGTGGGACACTCTGTATACAATATTAGAAGTAACGTGTTCCAAACAAATATACCTACTGCAGACGAGAAATTATGTCCTAGAAACAGATGTGACAGCAAATGGTTCAAATTTGAAACATTATTGGGAGTGATCAAGGAAGATACTACTTACTGACAGAAAAATATACAGGGTGAGCCCCCTAAGATGGAAGGCTCGATTACACCTACACCATTAAAGATCGATATCTTAATGAACCAAAAAGTGCTGTAAATGGGAGGGTAAAGAAAAATTATTTTCAGATACACAGGATGGCCCAATATCGCTGTACGCCATATAACTTTGTTATTTTAAATAGGACACCCGTCTATTATTACATTTGCATATTGTTTGAGAAAAGTCAAAAGGAATGGTTTGTAAAGATGAAGTTTGTAACGAGTGATTTATAGGTTATAAACAAATAAAAATCGCGATTTTCCATTTTCAAAGTAGCTTATATTGAAAACGGCTCGAGGTATGGGAAAACGGCTTACATGTCCCTATTATCTTAATTTTTCATCCGGTGTCCTATATGGGATGGATGAAATTTTTATACAGAGTGGTATAAAAATTTGATTATTTTTATCACCCGGTATAAAAATTTCAGCTACATGATAGGATACCAAATGAAAAATTAAGATACGAACATGTAAGCCGTTTTCCCCTATCTTGAGCTGTTTTTAAGATACGCTGCTATGAAAATGAAAAATCGCGAATTTCATTTGTTTATAACTCATAAATTGCTTATACGAACTTCAACTTTACAAACCATTCTTTTTTACTTTTCTCAAATAATCTGAAGATGTAATAATATAAAGGTGTGTCCTATTTAAAATAACAAAGTTGTATATGGCGTACATGCAGCGATATTGGGCCATCCTGTGTATCCGAAAATAATTTTACAAACTGCACTTTACCCTCCCATTTACAGCGCTTTGGTTCATTTCGATATCTTTAATGGTATAGGTGTAATCGAGCTTTCTATCTTAGGGGACTCGCACCCTGTATAATATATATGACTACTTATATTATTTGAAAATTAGGTAAAGGCAAGCGGTGTGTCGCAAATAAAAGGTATGATCCTTTTTTGTGAAACTCAATATATTTCGATCTTAATTTATATCTTCATCAGGAGAACTGTAATTATATATAAGAAATCAATATTTTTTCAAAAAATCTTAAGATAAATACTTACAACAAATGATCAAAATAAAATTAGCATCTTTAAAATTCTAAAAATCTTCATAAGGTAATGTTAATAAAGTTCAAAAAATTTTTTAAGTATTTATCTTAAGATTTTTTGAAAAAATATTGATTTCTTATAATTACAGTTCTCCTGATGAAGATCTAAATTAAGATCGAAATATATTGAGTTTAACAAAAAAGGATCATACCTTTTATTTGCGACACACCGCTTGCCTTTACCTAATTTTCAAATAATTAAAAATAACGGTGGTTTACTACATTCATAATTTAATGACTACTTATACAGGGTGTCCCATAACATGTGGGCAATCTCCCGGATTTGGGTATATTTCGTAAAAATAAATGAAAAAATAGCTATAAAATTAATTCCTCAGAGACACCCCTACAAAGATATTAGCTGTTGAAGTTGAGGGTTGAAAATCAATTTTTTGCAATAACTTTTTTATTTCTTGACCGATTTTGATAATTTTTGGTGTTATTTTGTATTATTTTAGACTGTTTAGAATAGTGTTTCATAATCTTTGGTAGCACATACATAGACCTCGGGATGGCATAACCCCCTCATTCACTTGAAAGAAAACAATTAAAATAATAATTTTACAATTTTTTAAGGTTAATTTTCCTTTTCTTTGATATTTTTTACATAAAAAATGTATCCTATTTTATTTCGATAGAGCGAACCGTTATCGAGATAAACGTCCTTCTAATAGGTGATGCGTCGCAGGAACTTTTCAAATTTCAAGTAAATTTTAACAAGATGGCTGACCTATGACAGTAAATTGAGCAGGAAACAAAACAATAACTTAATTAAATACACGTCAGTGTCAAAAGATTTCATTTCATGCAGATTCAATTCTAACTGATTTTCTGCGTATTCAGCGTTTTTGTAACTCATTTTAAAATCAGTTAGAATCTGCATGAAATGAAATCTTTGACACTGACGTGTATTTAATTAAGTTATTGTTTTGTTTCCTGCTCAATTTACTGTCATAGGTCAGCCATCTTGTTAAAATTTACTTGAAATTTGAAAAGTTCCTGCGACGCATCACCTATTAGAAGGACGTTTATCTCGATAACGGTTCGCTCTATCGAAATAAAATAGGATACATTTTTTATGTAAAAAATATCAAAGAAAAGGAAAATTAACCTTAAAAAATTGTAAAATTATTATTTTAATTGTTTTCTTTCAAGTGAATGAGGGGGTTATGCCATCCCGAGGTCTATGTATGTGCTACCAAAGATTATGAAACACTATTCTAAACAGTCCAAAATAATACAAAATAACACCAAAAATTATCAAAATCGGTCAAGAAATAAAAAAGTTATTGCAAAAAATTGATTTTCAACCCTCAACTTCAACAGCTAATATCTTTGTAGGGGTGTCTCTGAGGAATTAATTTTATAGCTATTTTTTCATTTATTTTTACGAAATATACCCAAATCCGGGAGATTGCCCACATGTTATGGGACACCCTGTATACAGAGGATGTCCCAGCTTATTCGAAGCGGTCTCTGTAGGCCAAACGATAGATTTTTTCCAAAAAATTTTTGCACATTCAAGTACAGGATCACAATGGTCAAAATTTAAAATTATTTTGGGGTATACACTATACAGAGTGTCCCATATGACAGTGGCATATCAAAGTTATGTTTTTTTAAATGAAATGCTCCTAATATAGGTTATTGCATTTTTAGATTGTCTGAAAAGAGAAAATAAGATTGGCTTTTACAGTTGGTGTTTAAATTCAGAAGTTTTTGAGTTATAAACAAGTGAAAATCGTCATTTTTCAAGTTCAAGGCCCTGTACAACGAAAACGGTTCAAGATAGAGAAAAACGGCTTACATGTCTCCATTTTAACTTTTCATGTACTATCCTATGATGTGGATGAAATGTTTATACAGGGTGATAAAAAATTTGAAAAATTCTGAGATTTTTCCACGCGTCGCCAAATAAAAAAATCAAAGAAAGTACAAATGTTTCTATACCATAGGATAGTACATGAAAAGTTAAAATAGGGACATGCTAAGCCGTTTTTCTCTATCTTTAGCCGTTTTAGTTGTACAGGGCCTTGAACTTGAAAAATGACGATTTTCACTTGTTTATAACTCAAAAACTTCTGAATTTAAACACCAACTGTAAAAGCCAATTTTATTTTCTCTTCTCAGACAATCTAAAAATGCAATAACATAGGAGCATTCCATTTAAAAAAACATAACTTGGATATGCCACTTGGATATATGGGACACTCTGTATACTCCAAAATAATTTTAAATTATGGCGATTGTGATTCTGTACTTGAATTTTCAAAAAATTTTTTGAAAAAGTCCATCGTTTGGCCTACAGAGACCGCTTCGAATAAGCTGGGACATCCTGTATATAAGATAAATAGTTTCATGTTTTTAAGTACGTTTGGCAATATTATTGCTTGAATCTGAGAATGGAACTATCACAAACACCCATAACCTACACGTTTACACTTGTCAGTGTGGCGTCAAATTGATGATACGGGTTGATCGTTTTCATAATCGATAATCAACTTAATCCGAGTCGAGTTGGAATAGGAATATTATAAAGAGCTTGTGACAGCTAGGTACATATACCTACGACAAGGCAGTAAAAATAAGATGAAACCGTGATTTAGTCATTTTAGTACATTTTTGGTAAGTTATTACCCTTATTTATTGCCTTTCGTTTTTCTTGCATGACTCTCACACCCACACATTGCACAATTTACCGTTTTTACCTTCAGACACGTCAAACGAATTAAAATAATTACTGCAATAAATACAATAAATAAACATCGAAATAATAGTATTAATTCACATTATTCCTACTGCTGTCCTATATGTAGCTGTCACAAGCCTGACGTCATAAGCTGCGCAGTGACATCCCACAATTTTCTGGTATACCTACCTTTGTTGATTGTAAAATTTCAAAACATTTAAAACAAATGTGGCCTTCATTTCGCCTTCACAAAGATGTCGAGTTTCTAAAAAATGTCAAGTTAAAAATGTTTTTTCATTGTAACCCAATGTAGAAATTTCCCGCAAGTCAATGTTTCAAATTTCACTCTACTGAGAGAAAGAATTCTCTCATTTTTATTGGAATAGATTTTTCTAATCACATCTCGATACGCCCACGATACACATATACACACCGTATGCCGATTGCTGTTACTATTTATTTTTGGTTATTTATTGCGCAATGACGTCATGTGGTTTTATTTTGACTTAAAGTATTAATCGCGGCGAGGTTGTTCATAAAATAAATGTCAAATTATATTGCTTCGATCCTTTTTGCCTGTTTTTCTTTGTGCTAGATTATTATAGGAAAATCTTTAATTTTTTTCCGAAAAAAATAAAATGAAATTTTTACAAATTTTTTAATGTTATTGATTTTTGATTTTCATGATTTTTTTTTGTACCAAACGACAAAAAAAACAATATGGCGTCTATAAGAAATACAAAAGTTGACAATGAAAACTCTGGGATTTAGAGTTGTCCTTGAAAATTTTTTAAACATTAAATAAATGGATATCTGTTGCCGACCTATACAAGTTTACAAATAATTATTAATTTATTCCTGACAATAAAAAAGATATGAGGTATCTCATGATGTAGTCTTAGAACCACATGACGTCACAAGACCGGAACGCAGCCTGCGCGTCATCGTCTATCGGCATACCGTGTCGTGTACAAATGTATAAATGTGTATCGTGGATACGCCACTGTTTTGGTTTCGGGGAAACCCAGATTTGGAGAAATTCTGGCATGTCAATTGTCTTTCATCGTTATAAATATCACGGTCATGGACTACGGATGTTTAATTATAACAAAGGAATTGGACAGCGTCAGAATAACGAAAGAAAACAATAAAAACCAAAGTGGATCTGCGGACATTGGGCAGTGCTGGTGCTGAGGTGCTGGTCAGGGAGCTAATAGCTAATAAAAAAGATAAGTAGGTACCTACCGAGCTGACAGGATAGCCAGAAGCCACAAACAACTAATTTGATAGTAAGTAATCGGGTTTTATCTAAAGTTTTTTATTGTTTATTACCGTCTGATTGTTTTTATAATTATTAGGGTGTGGTTATATGTACGCAGGCTCGCGTTACCAGGTAAGTTGTTGCAAATTATTTCGGGTTCATGTATACCTATACCTATGCATGTGCAATATGCAAATGTGTGAGGAATGTTATCTATAAGTTTGAAGCTTATACTTTGGTTGTGTTGTAATTTAGGTATACGCTATTTTTATGTATACAATATTAATATTATGTTGTTTCATAGTTACCCATCAAATTTCTGTGCCTAGTAACCAAGGTGAAATTTGAGTTTAAATTTTCAGGTGAGTTTAATTTCAATACGAAAGGTTCTCTAAAGTTGCACAATTTTCTTCTATTGGTGTCTGAATCTGCTGGTATTTCGCCGAGATAATTTTCAGTTTTCGACCCCGAGGATAGTGCCCGTTTTGAGATTTCGTTCCACTTTTTATCCGACCCTGACCACATTTTATCCTACCTTGATACTACTGCCCATTGGAGATTTCCATATCTCTATTATTCTGATTATAAGGTACCTACCTATTAGTGCAGTAGTACTTATATATGTAGGTAATAGAGCAAGAGAGCCCGCAACTGCCAGACCTTCGTTATTTTATAAAAGCTGATAGATTATGAAGTTTGGATCATCATGGCTTTGGCAGGTAACAGCTGAAGAAGGTGTATAAAATCACTCCTCAAGATCTTTGAAGTATAAATTTTAATTTTGGTCATTATTTACATCTGGGTGTCCTACAGTTTCACTATGGCACTTATATAGGGGTGCAGGACGTACATAAATAGTAATACCAGGAAGAACCATGCTTTGCAAATGCATGGAGTAAAGGTGCTGTATCGCGACGGTTTTACTCCTATGCTGGCCTCCCTCCACTGTCTCTGCTCCGACACGTTCTCAGCGTTGCCATATGCAAGCCCTTCTCCTACGTTCTGCAGACAATCCTGTCCACTTCCGCACGAGACCGTAATAGTAGCTACCGGTTCCGTCAGGTCTTTGGTCAGGGTAGGTTTTTTTTCATTTTACGAACATTTGAAGGAAAAAAACCTACCCTGACCAAAGACCTGACTTACTGCAGCAAATAAGTGTTTTAATATTATTTGTAACCAAAAATGACACTTTAAGGCCGTAGGAGAACGGAGACACGGATTTCATGTGGCAACGCTGAGAGCCTGTCGGCTTGGACCAAGCAGAGAAAGTGGATGGGAGCTAGCGTAGGGGTAAAACTGTCATGATAGAGCACCTTTACAAATGTATGGTTAGCATTTAAAAAAAATTGATATTATTAATAGGAAGTTTTTGAGGGTTGGGATCGGATTGTCACCTATTGATCATGATCTTACTCTTACTCCTGTTTATAGACAGTTTGCTATTGCGACGATTGAGTCGGCTAGGGACAGAGTCGACATTATTCTGGCTTTTAAGATTCTGAGTGGTACTTATTATTGGATCACCAATGCTTCTGGGTTCATTTAGATTTTATGAACCAGTCATCAATTTAAGGATGAATAGATATACTTTCTTATTGAACTGGTGCTCCTCTACTTTGACTGGCCTAACCGACTTTAATGGAAATGTGACATTTTTGATGGATAGCTCGTGTTGTTAAGAGGAGAAAAGTCACTTTACTTTTTGCCGTATGACGCACTGTTTCCAAGATACTTTACAATGTATGAAACCGTACAAGGTAAAATATAAAAAGTAATGATAATGAGTAGGTACTTCCAGAAATGATAATTGAACAATGCGCCATAGGGCAAAAAAGTAGGGGGACCTTTCTCCTCTAGAATGCACGAGGTATCTATCAAAAATGTCACATTTCCATTAAATAAGTCAGTAGCATATAAATAATTTATAAAAAAGGTAACTTCATACCCTGATCTTTGCCAGTGGATTAAAATTTTTTGTTTGGAGTATCAAATCATGTACTTCAATTAGTACAAAAACTGTCAAAAATTTCGAGTAATTCTGATCAGCCAGTTTGTAGAAATACTCAAAAAATATTAAATTTTTCTAAGAACTTTAACACCTCCAATATCGAAAACTGAAACTCCAACAACCCATGTCTACAGGAAATTTTTCACGTATTATTGCATTTCGTACATGCCCTTTTAGTTAAAAAAAAATTTGTCTTTATACTTCGAAGATTTTGAGGAGTGATTTTATACACCTTCTTCAGCTGTTACCTGCCAAAACCACGAAAATCCAAACTTCATAGTCATAGTCGCTGCATCGTTCCTACCTGTGTTAGTTGGGGACATGCGCACAGATACTTTCAGGTTTTATAAAATAATAAAGCTCTGTCAGTCACAGGCTTCTTAGTCTACAGTATAAGGGCTTTTGCTGTGCTTCATAATAAGAAAGAACACAGCAATAAGAGGTAAACAATAAGGTATAAACATCATTGTCTAAAAATGAGTGTGTTTTTTATGAATTATCAGAGCAATTGTGAATACTTTAGCCATTTTCTTCATTATGAATAATGTACCTAATATTCCATCCTTTCATGTATAGAAAGGGCGTGTATCCTGAACCTGATGAATACAACCTGCAACGATTCAAAGCCAACATGAATCAACATCGCCGCTCATGCACGGCTCCCAGAGCGTCATAGGGATGTCCCTGCAGTGCATATGCATTTCACTTTGAATTTCACTACTTTTTGACGCAAAACGGATTTGTCAAATGTCAAAATGATGTTGCAGTTAATGTCAACTTCAAAAGTTTTACGAGCATGGGGGGGGGTCATATGAGACCTCATTTTTTAACGTATTTCAATTATTCGCATAAAAATTATGTTAGTCTTAAATTTTTACTCCCCTAACTCCAGTTAGGAAAAATATTAATTCCAACTTTCATGTAGTATGTGTAGTGTGTTTCTGACTGATATGACATGCTGATGACTCCATAACAAGTACAAAACTGTACCGTCCATGTCTTTAGTTTCACCCCTATGCAGCATTTTACCTTCATTTCCTTTCCTCCCATCCTGGATACGCGACAAGTACTGCAGAATCAAAACAAATCAAATACCGAACTCTCAAGGATAGATTTATTTTTGTTCCTGTCGGAGAGGAAGCTTCAGGACTATGGGTTACAGCAGCTTTGAGTTTTCTGACATCATCTGGTCAGAAAATTATTACCAGGGTTAAGGACGAATCCTCTATGATACGTTTTCTTTTTCAAAGGATGAGCATTGCTCTACAAAGCAGCAACACCGCTTTAATGTTGGAAACACTTCCACCTGGGAAGGAGTTTTCCGAAATTTTTCATGTGATTCCTTTACAATATTTTTACAATGTTTTATGTTTCATGTTCATACCTGTTCTTATGTCTTTAACTCAATAAAAAACCAAACTAATAAATTATTAAAATATTTAACATTTAATTTCTGCTTTCCTAGAATCTTTGAAATGGATAATGGAAGGCCACCGCGCCGGCATAACAAGAAAACTCAACCGCCTGATGGCCAAGAAAATGGTAACGCAAAAAAGGATAATAGAAAGCAACCACCAAAGAGGAGACCCACTCAGCAGCATGGTCAAAAAAACGCTGCTGCAAGGAGAGGATTGAAAAATGATAATCAGAGATCAAATGCAGGTTCGATCAATTGAATCACTTTTTTTCATAATTTTGTGAACTTTTTCATTAATAACAGGTACCATCAATGTGCAAATGTGTATGTGTATGTATACTTTGGTCAAATGGTGCCCTTGTAAACTTTGTGAATATTTGGTTTAGTTTCAGGTTTAAGACGTTTTGGTCTAAAACATCTGGAAGGACTTGACTAACTTCAAATATTGAAGTGTTTCTAAATTTGAGCCCTAAATTGGGCTGAAGAGATTTTAACATTTTATTTTCAAACATTATTTGTTTGATCTAATTGATTTATTTATCAAAAATGCTTATCTTTTTTCTTCATAACTTACTTCTTATTATGAAGAATTCTCTAGATAGTTACAAATAAATTTATTAAGTGATTTTTATTATAGTCCAAGAGCCCAGAGCCGCCATACCTTACTTATTTTCTGATTAACAAAATTTGTGGGACAGGGTAGTGTTAGTATGTCCAAGTCCAAAAGTCCAAGCATCGTCAAGCACAGTTAATTATCTTTACCCAGGATATGATTTTCATTCTCGACTTGACGTAACTTTGGCATTGGCATTTTTGTCAGAAGTGACCCTCCTGCCAACGTGAGGAAGTCTTTGAGCCCCATGACTTTGACGTCATGTCCTGATCTTTGTGAAAAATTATTTCTTTTCGAGATAATGGTACTTTTATGAATTGTGTGAAAATCGATACTTTAGATCAGTTTTTCAAGTGCCACAGTTACAAAATTTCTTACTTTTACATTCTAAAATTTGTCACACAATGCTGCATAGCCCAAACCATGAATTGATTTGGAGTGAAATCAGCTGATTTTTCATCGTCAAGTGCGATCTTAATGGAGTTGGAATAGAATGTAAAAACTTTGAAACTTTAAATAAAACTTATTACTTGATTTTATAAACCTAGATGATAATTTCATTGTTTTTTTTTTGTAGGAAATGACGAGGGACCTAGAAGAAACATAAATACGCGAGATAAAAAATTCAATGAAAGCACCAGTGAGCATGCCAAAAGGAACAGAAGTTTTGGATTTAGAACTTTGGAAGATTTACTCAAACTCGATCCAGATGACTTGATAATGAAAATAACAGACAGTCGTAGTGGCCTTACTGAAGCCTTAGAAACTGATATGTCTCCCGACTATATAGTACTAATGCTTAGACTGATAAGAAAAATTTGTGAGTCACCTTTTGCAGAAAATAAAATGAAATTGCTGCACAAAATATTCAACAGTAATTATCTCTCGCGGTTGATTGACTATGTCAATAGATTATATGTGCAAGATTCCGAGATCCAAAAAAAGAATAAATACTTTTGGGAAGGAAATAACATGGATGTTTTTTGGTGTAACATTATCTTTATTTGCAAAGAAGTGATTCATTTATCTCAAAATTTTGCGAGTGAAAAGTTGCTAACACTGATTACTGTTGTACACACAATGATACCTATTATAGATGAGAAACATTCGATATCGATTTCTGATGAAATTAAAGAACAAATTGCCGATCTGAAAAGCAAGATCGATCTCATAGCCGATGAAGTGAAAACAAGAAGAGAAATCAATAAAAATGATGACAAATATGAAGAACCACCACCAAATGATTTTCATGATATCCCTGTATACCCAGACGTTGCAGAACTGTTGTCAAAAGAAATGAATTACTTACGTGAAAATAAAATTAAGGGCCCTTACAAAAGCAATGATGATTACTTGGATGTTCAATATCGGCTCTTACGGGAAGATTTTGTTGCTCCATTAAGGAACGGAATACAATTTCTACTTCACAGCAAAAACGAGCAGAAAAAGTTCTCTGATGATATCAAAGTGTATAAAAATGTCTGGTTTTTGAGTCCAGAAGTAATAAATCACCAAGACTGCTACAGGATTAGTTTCAAAATTCCTGGGAAAAAACCGATTATTTACGAACATTCAAAAAGGTTTATGTATGGTTCGTTGGTATGTTTCACAAACGACCAGTTTAAGCACATTTTATTTGGAAAAATTGCCGAGCGTGACATCAAAGCACTGCAAATGGGCCAGGTGGTTGTAGGTTTTGAGGAAGGTCAAAATATCCAAATCAACTATGAGGTTCCTTACACAATGATTGAATGTAAGATTTACTTTGAACCATACTATCATGTACTTTCTGTACTGAAAACCTTGAGAGTAGACGATTTTCCGATGGAAAAATACATTGTCAGAGTAGAGACTGATTCCAAACCTCCCAGTTATTTAACATTGGATACCACCTACACCATTGAAGAACACCCACTTCAACCTTTGGATCTCAATGCTTATCGAAACTTCTATAACTTGAATCCATCGCAAGAAATTGCTTTCAAATCGGCACTCACGCAAGAGTTAGCCGTAATACAAGGTCCACCAGGAACCGGAAAGACATTTTTAGGCTTGAAGATTGCTAGGGTGTTGCTGGAAAATTCAGGTTGCTGGTTTAAAAAGACGCCGATGCTAGTGATCTGTTATACAAACCATGCTCTAGACCAATTTCTGGAGGGGTTGTTGCCAGTCACACCTAGGATTATACGTGTTGGCGGTCAAAGTAAAAATCAAGCGTTGGCTAATTTAAACCTACGCGAGAAACAGAAGAGAAATTGTGCGGTGTTTGGACAGATTAGGTTCGAGGTGCGAAACTGCTTGGAGAGGATCAAGAGTATCACAAACGCTATAAATGAAATTGATCAATATAAGTCCATAGTTGATTTCACGTGTTTTAACAGGATCATTCCCAATTATCAGACTTCATGGTTTGCTACAGCTAGCACACAAGAAAAGCTAGAATGGTTGTTGGGTAGTGGACGAGAAGGTGATGTACGAGTTGGCAATGACCGACCAGTAAGAGATGGCAATGACCGACCTGTAAGAGATGGCAATGAAGGAGAAGGAGACGTAAGAGATAATGAAAATATTAACTTTTTTTAACTTTTTTTTTAACTTTTATTAATGGCAATTCGATGTGCTAGTAAGTATCCTGTTTTGTTAGCTCAGCATTTAAACAATATATAAAATGCGCATCAAGTTTCCATTGGTAGATCCAACTGATGGAATAACTTTAACAAAAGTGTTCTTTAATTATTTTGCAAGATAATTTTGATTAATTTACCAAAAATTTATGTTTTCAACCATTACTTTGTAGAATCTCTGCATACTGATGAATGATAAATAAAAAGTATCAATAGTTACTACATATACAGTCAAACCTGGATAAGACGAACACTGAATAAGGCGGAAATCTGTCTATCACGGAAATTTTTCCCAGTCCCGAATTAAGCTATACACATTACATGTTAACTTCCACTGCTCAAGCCGGGAACTGCGTAACGCGGAGACGGAACACGTTTTTTAACCGTATGCACGCAATTTCACCTGCATAAGACGGAAGCGGACCGACGTCGCCACCCTTTACTCTTTACCTCCGCGTGTTCTCGCGCGTCTATCCTACTCTCATTTCTCGGAATTTTTATTGCGGCAATAAAAACTGTCTGTAGGTACTTATGCACTTCCTGTTTAGTCCTGTTCGGATTCAATTTTAGTCAATTTTAAACTCTTCAACTGTGAGCTGTGAGCATCAAATTATTTTTAGTAGTTACAATATTCGATATGTCTGCAAATAAAAAATTCAACACTCTAACACTGAAATCTTTAGAAATCTATTTTAATAGATTTAATTATGTGTTATGAAAACAAAAAATTAGCGTTAAGCTTCTCGCGGAAAAATATAAGTGTGGTAAAACACAAGTTTATGATATTTTGAAGAATAAGGACAAAATAAAATCAGATTGGCTCGTGGGAAAACATTCTCTCGATACTAAAAAAAAATGTACGTACTGTTGGGCATTTTCCGTGCTAAGCAGGTTTGTTTCCGGCTTAGACAGTTGTTGTTGTTTAAGCCGGAAACCTGTATAAGACGGAATTTATTTTCGGTCCCAGGCGTTTCCGGGTTATCCAGGTTTGACTGTATCAATAATTTTATTCATTTACATGTCTGAAGATGCTACTTTAAAAATAGTGAATCACATGTAGGGTTTCTAATCAAGAATTCTCGAAGCGAGAATTCTCGGGAAATTTGGTCTTGCTCGAGATGAGAAATAAATGTTGAGAAATCGAGAAACCGCATCTTGTGTCTCGATTTCTCTCTATTTTGTGCTATAATGCGCTTGTGCCCTCCTCTCTCACGTGCCATGCACCCTGCACGTTAGTGCACGTTTACTAGTTTCGTTCAGTAATATTATTCCCTAATTCAGTTTATAATTCCGAAGCTCTCAAAACCAGAAGCTGAATAAAACTTTGAATCAACTGGTCAAAAAACGCCAAACCTTGAAAATTTATATAAAGCTTTAATGACAGTAAAACCAACATCGACAGAAAATTAACAGGGTTTCTCAGTATCTGTAAACTTTGTAACTAAGATAAGAAATCGATTATCAGATGATGCTATTAATGCCCTCGTATTTTTAAAAGCATATTTCAATAAAAATAGGGACCAGTAAGTTAACCTTAGTTGATTTTAATTGTTATTATTGTTTGGGGGGTTCCTGTATTCCTGTCCCTTAGTTAATTCTATGATTATTTTTTTTTTTTATTAGAAGACTGTGATTAGAAGTTCTATTGTTTTTATGAATGTGAAGATACTTCAGGTATCATTGTTTATTTTCAACAATGTGTGATTATTATTTTTACTTACCTCAGGATCTCAGGAAGGAAGTGACAAGTTTTATACATATTTGTTTTTTATTTAATTTAGTTATATTTGTTTAAAAAACTGTGAAGAAATAAAAAAAAAATCATTTAAACAAGGCTATAGATTATACTAAAAATAATAATAAAGGTTTAAAATTATTAATAAGCATAATATTATTTTGCATTCAGTAAACAATTTTATAATTTTTTAAAGTTTTGTAATTTTATTGAAAATCCGAAAATTCTCGGGAATTACTAGTTGAGAATTCTCGAGTCTCCAGAAAAAAAAAATAAGTCGAGAAATCAGAAACCCTAAACACATGTAACATTGATAAAATCCATCAGTAATTTACCTTATTAAAATAATTTAAAATTAACGAATATCATTTGAGAATATAGAATACACAGGAAGGAGCAACACGTATTCTGTGCATTGGAGAATGTGTGTCCGAATTCGCCTTCTTGGTGTATCAGCGATTAAATTATTAAAAAATAAAATTTAACAAATGTCATGAGTATTATTTATGAATTCAGTGTTTATATGCTGTCCAAGGCGTAATAAGTTTAGTTTTGTTTAGGTTCTTGAAGACCGTGGACAATAATAATCGGGGCTATGATGTATGTATCCCGTTTATGTAAAAAATTACACTTACGTAAAATCAAAAATGGATAGGTAAGCAAAATTACTTAATTATGTAGTTTCCTTATGCATTTTGAAATTACATTAGTGTAATTTTTACATAACCGAGATAATGAACAGTTCCACCAAGATCACGCAAACGCTCCTTCCTGTGTATTCTGTATTCTCAGTTTAAGACCGATTTTCCCTCCTTTTGTACAAAAAAGTTATGGTTGTGTTCTTACTTATGTCGTTCAGATTATTGAATTTAAAAAAATTATTATAAATTAAATTATTATTTAGAAAATTTAAAAAAGTCAGTGCCATACATTTTTCTTTGCAATAATGTTTGTGAGGGAAAAAAGATCAAACTCTTTTTGAAATTCTTGATAGGAATCATGATTGAAATAAGTCCACTGGCCATTGTTTTTTTGTCCATTCCTGAAGTATATTTAATAATAATAATAATAATAACCTTTATTAGCAATGCTATCTACAATAATACAATACAATTTTATAGCTTCACCTATCCCCTACAATACACAGTAACAATTTCACCCTTTTTCCCATTTTTACAATACATTTCCTAGTCATTAAACTATATATCATTATCCTAAATAAATACTGTCCTTCTTATATGTCTTCTACTCTTTGTTTTGAACTCATTTATCCCTACACTACTTTTAACCCATTGTGGTAATGAATTATATAACCTTAGTCCATTATTATACAAACTTTTCCGACCAAATACAGTTCTTGATTTAGGTATATAAAAGTCTTCACTACTTCTTGTTTCATGATCATGTACATCACTCACCACCCTACATTCGTCCATTAAATGCCCAGGCACAAGGCCATTTAGCATCTTATACACAAACACTACTGTCTTGTATACCAATTGTTGTCTTATAGTTAACCATCCCGTCTGCTCCACCATGTTTTTTATGCTTGTGTATCTATTGCAGGCCAACACCACTCTCATAGCCTTGTTTTGCGTTCTCTGTAACATTCCAAGGTCAGTCTCATTCATCATGTTCATCACTGTCGAGCAATAACTGAAATGGGGTCCTACAATTGTATTGTACATGGTCCTCTTGCTTTCTTTGGTAATTATATCTCCCATTCTTCCTATCATGTTTACTTTTCTCGACACTTTCTTTGCAATAAACTCTGCATGCTTTGTAAAAACCAAGTTTTCATCTATTATTACACCCAAATACTTCATTTCATTTACCTCTTCAATTCTCACTTTATTTATCTCTACTTTTATTTGATTTAGATGTCTTCTGTTATACCTACTTTTCAGTATCATTAACTTTGTCTTCTTTATATTTACTTTCATTTTATTGTTCTGCAGCCATATTTTAACCAATTCAAGATCACTGTTTAATTTCTCTGCTATTTCATCTTCACTCTCTCCCACTATATATAACATTGTATCATCAGCAAACATACATCTGTACTCTACTATTTTTGACTGTATGTACCATATCGTTTATACAGGGTTACTGGTAACTGGATACATTCCTTTGGTGATCTGATAAAACAAGAGGTAAGAAGTAAATTAACCCCAACATGCACTATACAAAACTCAATAGATTTTGAGATATTTCGATTTTCAACTTTTCTTAAAAAAATGGTTTCAAATGTCTTGAAATGTAATTTTCAAAAAATCTACTTTAACTTTTTGATTTTTTTTTGCTGGAATACTTGTCCAATACTATGCTTCCTTCTGGAATAAAAAATATCCTGAGGTATTTCGATCGTGTGAAAATTTCAAAGAAAAACTTTCACAAACTATTTTTATTTAAATAAGATTTAAAAGTTTTTACAAGTTATTTTCGCAAAATTGTCAAGGCACCTTGCGTACAAATTGTTTTAAAAACTTCCCTAGTGTAGTAGCTATCTAACAAGGTACGAATCTTGTACAAGAATAACAGAATCTCCCCGCTATGTACCGTTACCGAGGAACAAATCCTTAAGTCGGGACGTATTAAAAAAAATACGGCCCTGAACGGGGGTCTTAAAATTCTCTTATCCGGTCCATTTTTAATAGGTCGTATTTGGGGGTCACGAGCTTCGTCCCTACCAAGTTTCGTCCCGATCGGTAAAACTTTCAGACACTTACGCCCGTATTCACAAACGATAATTTCCAAAATAATTACGTAATCAATTATCCCCATCTCATTCTATTGCAAAAAAACTGCATATCTCCATCTCACTCATTTAAATAATTACGTAATTATTTAGGAAATTATCGTTTGTGAATACGAGCATTAGAGTGGCTATTACTAGGCTATTCCCGAAAAATCCCGAAATTCCCGAAAAAATGACACTTCCCGGGAACGGATCCCGCTCATTTTCAATAGGCATCGTGCCACGGTGCGCCTCTTCAATCGAGCCAAATTTCAACTTTCCCACATGAAAACTGGCGGCTCTAGAGTGTTTCCTAGCAAAGTCACAGAAGTTTCGTAAGTATACGTATTCTTGTGCCCGAAAAATGTCTGTCTGTCGGTCTGTCTGTCTGTGACTTTGCTAGGAAACACTCTAGAGCCGCCAGTTTTCATGTGGGAAAGTTGAAATTTGGCTCGATTGAAGAGGCGCACCGTGGCACGATGCCTATTGAAAATGAGCGGGATCCGTTCCCGGGAAGTGTCATTTTTTTCGGGAATTTCGGGATTTTTCGGGAATAGCCTAGTAATAGCCACTCTAAGTGTCTGAAAGTTTTACCGATCGGGACGAAACTTGGTAGGGACGAAGCTCGTGACCCCCAAATACGACCTATTAAAAATGGACCGGATAAGAGAATTTTAAGACCCCCGTTCAGGGCCGTATTTTTTTTAATACGTCCCGACTTAAGGATTTGTTCCTCGGTAACGGTACATAGCGGGGAGATTCTGTTATTCTTGTACAAGATTCGTACCTTGTTAGATAGCTACTACACTAGGGAAGTTTTTAAAACAATTTGTACGCAAGGTGCCTTGACAATTTTGCGAAAATAACTTGTAAAAACTTTTAAATCTTATTTAAATAAAAATAGTTTGTGAAAGTTTTTCTTTGAAATTTTCACACGATCGAAATACCTCAGGATATTTTTTATTCCAGAAGGAAGCATAGTATTGGACAAGTATTCCAGCAAAAAAAAAAATCAAAAAGTTAAAGTAGATTTTTTGAAAATTACATTTCAAGACATTTGAAACCATTTTTTTAAGAAAAGTTGAAAATCGAAATATCTCAAAATCTATTGAGTTTTGTATAGTGCATGTTGGGGTTAATTTACTTCTTACCTCTTGTTTTATCAGATCACCAAAGGAATGTATCCAGTTACCAGTAACCCTGTATAAATCACAAACAATAATGGTCCCAAGACTGATCCTTGTGGCACTCCATAATTATTTTTTCTTAGCTTTGATAATTCACTTTCATATCTTGTTCTCTGGTATCTATTACTTAGGTAATTTCTCACCCATGCCAATGCATTTTTTGTTATACCTATTTTCTCCATTTTCTTTACCAATAGGTCCCTGTCTAATGTTTCGAAAGCTCTTTGAAAGTCCAGGAACACCACTGCCACTATCTTTTTCTCATTTATAGCATTTTTCCACCTTATCATAACTGACTGTATTGCTGTCTCACATGAATGGCCCTTTCTGTATGCTGCTTGATATATGCTCAGAATATTATTGTTCTCTATATAACTCTTCAACTGTTCTGCTATTACTATTTCTAGTAGTTTCTCGTACATTGGTAATGTATTAAGTGGTCTAAATTCATTTAAGTAGTTTGTTTTCTGCACCTTCTCCACAGGTACTACTGTCGATATTTTCCAACTATCAGGTATTTTACACTCTTTTATACTTAAGTTGATGATTTTCACAACTTTTCCTCCAATACTATTACACACCATCTTCATTATTTCAGAACTTATCCCATCATCATATGTTTTTCCACTTTTTATTTTCTTTACCATCTTCTGTAGATCAGTTAGATTTATTTCTTTAAATTCTTCTATTTTATTTTCACATATCTTTACATTATGTAATATGTATTCGTCTTCATTTATTTTATGTATACCTTGCACTATGTCTTGTATACTATCAATGAAATAGTCATTAAATGCTTCTGCTATACTCTTTTCATCATCGTAAACTGTACCCTCATGTTCTATTTGTGCTTGTTTTCTGCTCTTTTTTTGTCCCATTAATTGTTTCACTGTTCTCCACATTTTTTTTGGTTCATTTTTATTGTCATCAATATTCACTTTATAATATTCTCTTTTTCTGTCTCTAATTAGTTTAACTACTTCGTTTCTTTTTGTTTTGAACACTTCCCAGTCACATTCGTTTCCCGTTTGTATTGCTCTTTGGTATCTCCTATCTCTTTCTTTGATTCCATTTTTTATATCTTCAGACCACCATTTCTTGCTATTGCCCTTTCCGTTTATTTTTACTTTTTTCAGTGTAGTATGTTTGTCTAGTTGCATTTTAATTTTACCAATCACTTTCTCTGCTATACTATCCAGGTAGAGTTCATCTTCTTTCTCTTCTTCCCATTTTTCATTAACCAAGTCTGACATAAATTTAGTCTTATCAAAAGTTTTATACGATCTCATTAATACAGTTTTTGATGGCTCTGTTGTATTATTTTGCATTAATTTTATTTATATGGTTTCATGATCTGACGTTTTTGGTTTACTATGTATTTGTACGACTAACTGTTTTTCATTTGTAATCACTAAATCAATTTTTGTAGCACTTTCTTTTGTAATTCTCGTGTACCCTTCAACTTTTTGTATCAAACCTGCAGTGTCTATTATTCTCATTAATCTCTTTGCATAATATGTATTTTCACTCATATCAATATTAAAATCCCCAGTTATAATCAACTTTCCTTTCTTGCTGGCCCATTCATTTACAATATCTTCCAACTTTTCCAAGAAATCAGCATGACTTGCACTCGGTGAGTGATAACATCCCATCAGAATATTTTTCTCTTTCCCAACCGTAAACTCAATTCCCAACACCCACATGTTCATACTAATTATTACTTTCAATATTATCCTACATTTTATATTTTCTCTCGTATATATAATTACTCCCCCCGTATGCCTAGACTCTGTGTACACACACCAATGTCTACAACCTTCCATTTCCACTTCATTATCAAATATTTCTTCTGTAATATGTGTTTCCGTAACACATATAACATTAGGTTCTTTTTGTTTTATGTACCATTCCAATTGTGTTTTATTTTTTAGTAACCCCTGTATATTCAAACATATTACACTATTACATTTCAATAATTGTTATTTATCCTTATTTAAGTTCATTAACATTGGATATTCTATCTTCTCTTGAATTCTTTTTGTCATTCTACTATAAGACTCGCATTTCTTGTCCATTGCTGAGTGATCATATTTCAAGTTCTTTATTTTTAATACTTCTGCCGCATACTTACAGTTGACACACTTTTTATTGCTTATTTCGCATGTTTTTTCTTTGTGTTTACCAGCACAGTTTGGACACACTTTTTCATTTCTACAATTTTTACTCATATGTCCGAATTTCCAACAATTATAACATTGGATAACATTCACATACTCTACGTATTTACATGCCCTCCAACCCACATATATCACTTCGTTTTCATCCATAATTTTCGCATATGTTCTAGTATCCACTTCTATTACTACATCAAATCCTTTTCCATATCTATTATCATATTTAAACAACACCTTTATTTCCGATTTGTTGTCATCAACATCTAAATTATTTTGTTCAATCATTTTCTCCTTAAATTCATCTTCATCTTCAATATCTTCTTTGTCTACATTAAAAATCTTGATTCTTGGTTTCTTTTTCTCCACTTTCTTTATCTCATATTGTACACCCATTTTCTCTCCAATTTTTTCACACACTTCCTCTATTGGCTTATCATTTGAACAATTTATGGCTATACCGCCTTTCTGCACCTGTTTCATTTTCATCACTCACAATGCAAGCTCTTCAGGTTTTATCGACTGCTTCAGTTGTTTCCTTGTTAATTCACTGCTTTGCTCACTATTTTTAGGTTTTACACCTACCATTTCATTTTTCTTTTTCATGACATCACTGTAGCTTTTCCCTCCAGTGTTTTCACTCTCATTTCGATCAATTCTGCTTATTTTTGACTCCAGTTCTTTAATAAGCTTATTTTTCACCTTTATCTCTTCTTCTTTGTCCTGAACAATTTTTTTCATCAAATATAGTGCATTGAAATCCAAACATGTTTTGCACCAAAATTTCATTGTTCTTTCTTTCAATAGCATACATTTTACCTCTGATGCAGTCAAGTTGGAACAGGTTTTGCAATATTTTCTTCCACAATTATCACAATTAAAACCTTCCTTGTCTTGTGTCTTGTTTACATTCTTCACAATTCATTTTTGAGGTTAGTTACTAGCCTTTTTCACTTTCCTTTATATACTTATAGCTCCATTTCTGACTTTATTCTCACAATAACTACAGAATTTCCTCTATCCAATCACCTCACCTTACACTCTACTCTCCAATTTCCAGCATGGGGACGAATCTATTAATTTCTATCACCCGGTATAAAAATTTCATTTACATAATTGGATAATGCTTTAAAAGTTAAGATAGGGACATGTAAGCCGTTTTCAAAAGAAGCTGCTTTGAAAATGAAAAACTTAAATTTTCATATGTTTATAACCCATAAACTACCCAGGCAGCAATCGAACATTCACTGAATGTTAAAAATGAACATTCAGCCAATGTTAGAAACGACAGATTCGTGAACATTCAATGAAGGTTAGTTTTAAATGTTCAGTGAATGTTCAGATTTAAGCTTTAGTGAACATTTATAAATGAATGTTTACTGAACATTCAAAAATGAACATTCAGCCAATGTGAAAAACGACAGATTCGTAAACATTCAATGAATATAGTTTTAAATGTTGAGTGAATGTTTGTTTTTTTTTTTATCAAACTGATCATCACTAAGAATTGTATTACCTATATGGAGCTGAAAAAAATAATACTTACTATGTAGGTGTATTCCATTTATCAATCCATCAGTGAACAATATAAATTATTATTATTATTATAAGTATAAGGTCACATTTGCTCTTCCGTGTTGTTTTTCTTCTTCCTGTCTACATCATAATACCTACCTACCTATAATACCTGGGATGAAGAATTAGATTAGTTTGCATCACTCTCTGCACCTTCTCTCTCCGACCAGACAAGCATAAAATACTTAGCTTGCTGATAATTTATTGTGACTTTTATACCTATACATAGGTATATTCATAGTTTAGAAAAACAAGATGAAATGCCAAGAATAGCGGATTAGCGGATAGCGGACATATTGGACACAATAGAATACTGGGAATGCAATAGACAAGAGAGCTGCGCGCGCAACACCTCGTAATAATTATAATTAAGTATTCTGGTTTTTATCAATTTTTAAGCCAAATATTTTCGTTTCAGCATGTAATTTTCCAATTTTTTTTGGTATATGTTATTTACCTGATGTCAGTGTACCTGTATGTAATTGCGTGCAATAAACATTTCATCTTAAACATTGTATGAATGTTAATTAAACATTGCATTTTGAATGTTCAGTATCTAATGTTCAATGAATGTTTATTCAAGGTCTGAAAACGAACATTAGAATCTGAACGTTGCCTGAATATTCGGAAAGTCTGTTTAACATTAGAGCAATGTTTAATGTTCGGTGAACATTTAGGGAACATTCAGTGAACATTCCTTGCTGCCTGGGTACTCAGTTTAAACTCCAACTGTGAAAACCATTCTTACTGGATTTTCTCAGACAATCTGAAAATGTATCAATATACAGGTTTCCCATTTAAAAGTGACTGAGTGAAGGAACATCCTGTATAAATTTTTTTACGTCTATAGAACATGAATTAAATTAAAAAATTGACCTGTTTCGGGATTTCGTTGAGAAACATTTTTCAAGGGTGAATTCAGGGGTGGTGGTTAGTTTTCAAATTGATACCCTCTATAGGTACCTACTCTAATTTAGCTTGTCCACCAGCGTCATCTGTCTATACAGGGTGATTCATGAGTGACCTTACATAGACCAATGGTGATAAGCGGACTTCAAGGCGGGTCGAAAACCACAAAAGAAATTTTTTTTTCGTGAGTGGTTACGAAGTTACAGGGTGTTTTATGTCTCAGGTACAAAACTTTGATAGGCGATATTTCTGAAACGGCTGGAGACATTTTGTCGAAATTTACTAGAAATGGTGCATTCCGGAAACTCATCAAAACCGCATTCTGAGTTAATTAAAAATACAGGGCCGGACTTGAAATTTTTTGCCCCCATGGTCTTTGTTGAAAAAATTAATTTTCTGACGATGTTTCTGAAAAACTGTCATAGAATTTGAAAAGATAAGAAAAAACTCTATAGAAATCATTCCTCAATTTGAACGGCACACCCAAACCGTCTCGAAAAAAAAATGTCAAAGTAAAACTTTTCTGTAAATTATTGTTTTCGAGCAGACATATTTTACTTAATGTTCGTCTGAATTCCTTCAAATTTATTTTTTGACTTGTTTCTGTGGGGAAAATGTTTGACAGAAGGCCAAGCTTTATTACTGGGAAATCAGGTGTCTATTACAAAATTTTCAGATTTCACTAATAATCACAAATCATTTCACTAATAACGAATACGCAGACATTATGTTTGTGTATGGTTTCTGCAATGAAAATTCAAGAGTAGCTGCGAGAGAATACCTTAGAAGATCACAATCGAAGAACACCGGCCCATGTAACATTTCGCGTCTGTTTTCAAATTTTCTCGAAACCACGGCATATTTCCCTGAGTTCAAAGGAATGCTGAACCTCAATTGGAAAATCTGAACCATCAAAACATCGTGGAGATGGTGGCAGTAAATCCAAGTACAACTACGCGAAGAATTGGGCAAGCACTGGGCATTTCTCAATCAAGAGTATGGGGAACCTTGAAAAAAAAAAGAGCGCGGATGCATCCCTGTCACGTACAAAGCGTACAGAGGCTTCAACCATTCAATGAAGTTCCATTGAATGGACTGCGTATAGAATTTTGTTTACTGATGAAGCTCAGTTCACGCGGGATGGTGTAACGAATAAAAAAAACTCCCACCTATGGGCATATGAAAATCCGCGCTCTGTTGTTCAGAAGAACTCGCAACAGATTTTCTATAAATGTGTAGTGTGGCATTGCAAATGATACCCTAATAGGACCCCATTTTTTTGCTGGGCGGCTCAGAGGGGAAATTTATTTACTTTTCCTACAAGTCATTTTGCCCGGCTTGCTTGCAGAGGCGAACGTGAGCAGGCGTGCTCTTTCCTTCCAGCAAGATGGGGCACCACCACATTTTTCTCGACAAGTCAGAGAGCATCTCCACAATGAGTACCACAATCGTTGGTTCGGGCGCGGTGGCCCTCATTCCTGACCACCTAGGTCCCCCAACCTCACTGTTTTAGACTATACCTATAAAGCCATATGAAGCAGGAAGTCTAAAAAACGGAAGTAAGTACCAGAGAGGAGCTCAGGACGCGAATACTATGGTAGTTGCTGATGAAATTAGAAACAACAGGCAAATAATTCAAAAAGCAAACCAAAATTTATGGAAACGCTGCAGGAAATGTATTGAAGTTGGTAAAGGACATTTTGAGAACCGTTTATAACATTAATATTGATAACATTTAATTTACACTGACATTTTTCCCACAGAAACAAGTCAAAAAATAAATTTGAAGAAATTCAGACGAACATTATAAGTAAAATATGTCTGCTCGAAAACGATAATTTGCAGAAAAGTTTTACTTTGACATTTTTTTTTCGAGACGGTTTGGGTGTGCCGTTCAAATTGAGGAATGATTTCTATAGAGTTTTTTCTTATCTTTTCAAATTCGTAGACAGTTTTTCAGAAACATCGTCAGAAAATTAATTTTTTCAACAAAGATCATGGGGGCAAAAAATTTCAAGTCCGGCCCTGTATTTTTAATTAACTCAGAATGCGGTTTTGATGAGTTTCCGGAATGCACCATTTCTAGTAAATTTCGACAAAATGTCTCCAGCCGTTTCAGAAATATCGCCTATCAAAGTTTTGTACCTGAGACATAAAACACCCTGTAACTTCGTAACCACTCACGAAAAAAAAATTTCTTTTGTGGTTTTCGACCCGCCTTGAAGTCCGCTTATCACCATTGGTCTATGTAAGGTCACTCATGAATCACCCTGTATATTATACAAACCTAGCGTTTGTTAATTATTAATAAACAGTAATTTTTAGATTGAAAATGATGGAGAAAATTTCAATAGAAATAATGGAAATTTGGAGTTCGGTGATGGAAAAGAAAATGGTGATGAAGATGATGATATATTTGACAATATTAAAGTACAGCGACATTCCACTTTATTTGATATTGACAAGATTGAAAGGATGCAAACAATTATGTGCACTGAAACAGAACGTTTAATAGCAGAAATTGAAACAAATAAAGGTCTATCATACTACGAGTATTACACAAAAAGAACAGAACTGCACAAATTGAATCGAGATATAGGAAAATACACGACTCAACTTCGGATAGTAAAGGTGAACAAATATCCAAGTTTAGATTCAAACAACTCTGTATTAATATATGTTTTAAAATTTCAGAGAAGATTTGGTTTGAAAGCCAAAGAAGGACCACTGAGAACATTCTACAGATATGATGAAGCAAACGTTTTGAATATCTCTTTCGATGCAAGATGGCAATTGTACTTTGCTTGGTTAGGGATTTATAGGAAACATCGAATTAGAGAATATGAAGAAGCGAAGAAAGAATTTGATTCGGCTTATAAACGTCTTAATGAACTTCGAGAAATGGAAAACCTGAGAGTGATGAAAGAGGCATTGGTGGTCGGGATGACCACAACAGGTGCTGCCCGTCTTCGCTGCTCCTTACAAGCACTCCAAAGTCCCATCGTAATTGTGGAAGAAGCTGCTGAAGTGCTTGAATCTCACATAGTAGCTGCATTGACCCCTCAATGTAAACATCTCATTTTAATCGGGGATCATAAGCAACTGAAACCGAGTACTGCTAATTTCAAGATAGAAAAAACATTCAAATTAGGGATAAGCTTGTTTGAACGTATGATTTTAAACAACATACAATACTATACCTTGAACGTCCAGCACAGAATGAGACCGGAAATATCTAAATTAGTTTCTCCAATGATATACCCGGATTTAAGAGATCACGAATCTGTCCATCACAGACCTAGAATATTAGGTGTAGAGAAGCCCTTGTTTTTCATCGATCATGACAAACTGGAAGAATCTTGTGAAGATGAAAGCAAGAAAAACATCCACGAAGCAGATTTCCTAATTTACTTGGCCAAGCATTTAATTCTGAATGGATACAAGCCAGAAGATATCACCATTTTGGCAGCTTATTTGGGTCAAATGTATGCAATGAAAAAAGCAAAAGGAGAGCATGGTTTGTTATTGAAAGATGTAAGAATTGCCGTTTTGGACAACTATCAAGGCGAAGAATGTGAGATAATTTTGCTCAGTTTAGTTCGCAGCAACAGTGAAAATAAAATTGGATTTTTGGATATTGAGAACAGAGTGTGCGTCGCTCTTTCTAGAGCAAGAACTGGATTCTATATCATGGGCAACATGACACATCTTTGCAACTCCAGCAAGGTTAGTTTTAATTCAGTAATCTATTTAAAACTTTTAACAAAACTGAATTTTTTTTTAATAATTACCCGCATATTAGTTTTCTCTATACAGGTGAGTGATCTAATATTTAATGAATTTTTGTTATGGGCGCCATCAGTGTGACGTCACTGGACAAGGCAAAGTGTACATGGTTCCATATAAACAAACCGTTCACATGGCCATTGTTGTCAGTTGTCATGATTTAGTTGAAGTTTTAAGCTCACCTCTGGTCCTGAAGTTTGACTTATTAAGATTGTTTTCAGGCATTGACCTGCGATCGCAACAATTGAATTGAACTAAATCATATTTTAGGTTTCAGTCGAGCTCGAGCCTTTATCACTAAAAATTCCGCTTTTACTGTTATCAAAAGTTTACAGTGAAACTAGCAACCCTGAAACTGTCAAACGCTTGTTTATTTGAAACCCTATCCATTTGCACCGCCCACTGACGTCATCACTGACAGCGTCCATATATTTTTTGTTCACAAGTAGCACTGCTAACCCTCCCCTCTCCCCCTCTCTCTTCACCCCTCTCCCTCATGAATCCCTCCTCCCCCTCACCCTCTGTATCTTGAAAAAAACTAAAAATAAGACATTTTTAAACCATTTCGTTTGACAATTAATGTTGTGACAGTAATTGTTTGGAATTAATTAGGTTCGGTTTAAATAAATAAAAAAAATCTTACTCATTGCAGAGTGGGATATGGCCAAAGGTGAAACAGACACTGGAGGACCAGGATGCTATAGGCACCAGTTTACTCTTACGATGCCAGGTTCACCCTGACACTGTCACTAAAGTCAGTTCCCAAGAAGATTTCTTTCCGATTAGTGAAGGAGGCTGTTCCCAATTATGTAATCTTAAGTTGGCTTGTGGTCATAAATGTGCCAGCATATGTCATGCCATTAACCGAGACCATGATAAGTACAAATGCAAGGAAGTGTGCGGAAAGTAAGTACTTGCACTTATGACTTAAGCTAGAGTACCTGTATATTGACAGATTTTTATTGATAAGAGTAGGGAAGATTAGTGTCATTTTCGTCGGTCATCTCTTTGTATATTGCAGTTATTTTCTCTGGTCAAAGTTGGTTTATCAGGTTTAACTACTGTCATTGATGGTAATTTTAATAATTATTAAGTAAATATAACAAAACTATCAAACTAGTACAAGTAATGGCGTGGCAAGTAAATCTGAGTTGCACCCCGCGTCGTCATACCACTACGCAGCACTTGCCAAGTATTCACAAGTACTTGGCAAGTATCGCGTAGTGGAGTAGCTAGTTGAATATCATATTTTTCAAGTCTGGTTAAAAATGGAATAGGCAGTACAATCACAGCCTTACTAAAGACATGTAGAGGTTTCCATGAAATCTAGCACAGTCTTCCTGAAATCTAGCACAGTCTTATGAGACACATTTATTGAAAATTTTTCAATGTAAAGTTTATTTAAAATTTGATTTTCCGTTTGTTGAGCCATTTTTAAAGTTTCATACGAAAGTAGAACTCCTAATCTAACAAATCGCTTTGCTGCAGAAAATGTGAATCCTATGAACACCACATTTGCCAAAAGATGTGTTTCGAAGAGTGTGGTCTGTGTGGCTATTTGGTGAAGAGAACATTGAAGTGTGGACATACGCGTTACTTAAAGTGTCATATTGATCCAGATGTTGCAAAATGTGACGAAGAAGTATTTGCCAAGTTGCCATGTGGACATGAAACGAATAAACCTTGTTACTGTAAGCCTGAGGAGTTCAGGTGTCCATTTCGTTGTGAATACATCGTCGAATCTTGCGGTCATGCTTGTGAAAGAACTTGTCATATATTTAATGACCCCGATCACATTCAAGTGAGTCATTCTACTTTTGCCAATGAAATAAATTAATAAATATCCTCTTTGCAGTATAAATGTATGAAGCAATGTGCAAAATATAGAGCAGGATGCACTACAGAAATAGAGGAGCATTTGTGTACCAACTTGTGCCACGAGGAATGCCTGAAATGCAATATACCTGTCGTGAAAAAACTAACCAAATGTAGCCATTCATTGAAAGTTGCATGCAGTGTAAATGTTGATGACTTTGTGTGTAGAAAGAAATGTGTTAGAGCAATGTCTTGCGGACATTTCTGTAAGAATTTGTGTCACGCACCATGTGGACCTTGTAAAGTTTTGGTAATACTTTTTTTTATTATAATAAAAATACACTTTAAATATTTTAATTTTTTTCTCCATTGTGTAGGTTGAAAAACCAATACAAGGATGCGGTCATATTGTCTCTGTTTTATGTGAAGACGAACCTAAACCAGAGTTGTGCACGAAAAAATGCGAAAGGAAGTTGGCCTGTGGTCACAACTGCTTGAAAAACTGTAAAGAGGAGTGCATGTCAATCCTGGACTGCAAGAAACTTGTGAAATGTGATGAAATTCCTTCTCCCTGCGGACACTACATCACTGAAATCGAATGCGGCCTTTATAGTTCAGGTATGTATATGTCATTTTTTGCTGTTTTAAATTATAGTTGTCATTTACTGGATCTTTGTATGTCTGAATATAAACTTTTCTTTGACTTTATATTATTTATCATATGTTTTTTCGCTTAATTCTGTTATTGTCATATTTATGAAATATGCTTATCACTAGCTATTAGAGCCTTACCAATAGCCCCCAGAATAAATCATGGAGCTTGTATGCCATTTCCTGTATTAAATTATTATTTTTTCACCTTTTTACAGAATGTCGCTAAAAGGTACATCACAGATTCCCGAGTAAAAAATATGACTATTTAACCAACATTATCTATGTCCAAAAAGGCACGTTTTCCCGGATAAGTCAAAAATAGATTGAATGAGAAACTTCAAAATTTCGCCTTCTACTATTATTGTAAGACCAATAAACTGACATAGTTTTACAAACATTATTAACATACAGGATGTTCCTGTTTTTGATGTCATGTCTCACTTTTTACCCCAGAACTTTTTTATCCGTGCGCTACTGATTGATTCTCTTTTTTTTTCAAAAGGCCCGAGTATTACTAAGCTTTTTTCCCTCTTATAGAAGTTTGGTATCTTGCATGGTTTTCCCATAATTATAATTTAATTATGGACTTAAACCACAAAAACGTATTTGTGAAAATCTCGTTTTGATTAAAATAATAATTTTTATTTCACGGAAAAATTTTCAATTCCATTTATTGGCCTTGAGAATAATCGTAGTATGCGGTAAAACTAATAAAGTTTTTATTTGGTTCATTAACAATAGTAGTTAGTAGCCAATGAAATGTTTCTCAGTTAATCCATTTTTGACTTATTAGATGCTGTGGAGAACGTGGTTGACCACGTATATTTTTAGTATATAGCCCAACAGACAAGCCATTTCTAGGGCAAAATCAACCGAAGATAAATCTTAAAAGATATACCTATACCATAAGTATAAAGTCTCTTGACATAAACTTAAAATTAACTTTTTTTTTTTTTAATAATAATATAATTATATTTGCAAAAAATTAGCACATTAACAAATTTAAAGAAAAAGTGAAATATCAACTATCACAAAAAAGTTAGAGGCTAATTAATGCAAATTGGCGAGCTTAGCTAAGCTACCTAATTCTAAACCAATATTTTGTTTTTTGTTAAATAATTTCTTGAAAATATTTTCATTAGGTATATGTATTAGTTTTTATTAAGATTTTGTTTTGATAATAAATTTTGTTTAAGTTTAATTGAAAATGAATTTGGGTTGAAAAGTTTTATGTTATCTGGTACTTCATTGTATAATTTACTACTTAAATATGTAAATGATTTTTTATATATCTGTTTATTAATTTTAGGGATGTTAATATTGTTGTTATATCTGGTTGATCTTTCGTGAATTTGATTTCGTGAACATATTTTGGATCGAAGGTATTCTGGCTTAGAAAAGAAAAGAATTTTATGAACTGTATTAACAAAATAAAAAGTAATTTTGTTTTCTATATTAAGCCAATTAGATTTTATCAGAAAAGGAGTTTATGTGATCTCTCCTAGGTACGTTATATATGAATCTTAAACAAGAATTTTGTGTTTTCTGTAATTTATATAATGTATCTTCGAAATGAATGATCCGTAGACTTGGAGACAATAGTTAAACTGGGAGAGCACTAAACTTTCTGTAAGTCTAATTTTCTAACTTAAAAGTTGAAACGAAATTAACAAATTCAATAAGAAAATACGAAGGTAAGAAAAAAAGGAAAATACATAGGTACCTACTCTAACTTACAGCTCCCTATTATAAATTCCAAATATAACCCTTATTCACCTCTAATAAACAGACGCAACAATAATTACTTCACCTAAAACATTTTGCACTTCCCGTAGTATACATTTCCAACTACCATGAAATAAATCGGCATCCCTCAATAACAGTTAACAATTTTTATACATTGTATCTTGATAAGGGTGCCTTTTTGGATATAGATAATTTCGGTTAAGTCGGTTAAGTTTTATTTGGGAATCTGTGGTAGAGCTTTGGTGGTTTTTTTAAATTTTAGCGACACTGTATAAATAGTGCGCAACAAAACATAGACTGATGGTAAGCCATTGATGACTGAGAGAGAAGATAGAATATGTCTCTAAAAGTCTTAAATGAGGTTATGGTTGTGTTCATGTGAGTTGACAAGCCTCACGCGACAAGAGAGATACCTGACCTGGCAATGACCTGACCGATCAGGTCACGAAACCTCCCTGTAAAAAAAAAACAGTATAAAATGCGCCAACTCTCAGTCTTTTTTTTGCTCACTCTTTGTAAAACATTATCGAAAGAAAAGTAAATTTTTTGATGTACAAAAATCCAGTAATCAAGTTGATTGAAGAATTCAATAATAATTAATGTTCAATTTAGGTATCAAAGATAACGACGATCGCCTTGCCAAATTCTGCAAGCATCCATGTGATACCACTCTGAAATGTGGACACCTATGTCCTGGAAGCTGTGGAGGTTGTCACCAGGGAAAGCTGCACAAGAAATGTATAGCCCCGTGCGGAGCGATCCAAATTTGCAACCACGAGTGTCCGAACCCGTGTCGTAAGGCTTGCAAGCCATGCGCAAAATCTTGCAGCTATGGCTGTGAACACAGCAAGTGTGGCAAGAGATGCGGAGAGCCTTGCACGCCATGTAAAGAGCAGTGCAAGAGGAAATGTGAGCATCAGAAATGTAATCGCCGTTGCCACCAAGTTTGCTCGATAAAACCATGTTCCGAGCCTTGTGAGCTTAAATTGAAGAAGTGCGGACATCCGTGTATTGGCTTCTGCGGAGAAACGTGTCCGCCCTTATGTCGTCTCTGCAATCCAAAAGAGATTGAGACTGTGCTCTTGACATTTTCCCCCGAAGATGAAGAGAACGCCAGGTTTGTCTATTTGGAAGATTGCGGGCACGTCGTCGAAAGCGATGGCATGGAAAAATGTTTTAAACTGAAGAGTGAAGAAATCGGATTTACGAAGTGTCCCTTTTGCAGAAAACCAATTTTTAAAACGAAATATTATTCGGATTATGTTAAAATAACTTTGGAGGATGTGTCAAATATCAAGAAGAAACTTTCTGGAACTAGGAAAGAAAATGAAAGTTTAAGAGAAGAACTCTTAAAGAGAGTAAATGGCTTGGGTGAACTGTCTGGAAACATTCCACGAAGTAAGTTATTTTTTTTATAATGTATGTTTAGTTTATTTGGGTTAACAGTACAGAAATTTAGACACCCATATATGTCCTGGATATATTTGGATTTTTCTTCTTCTAATCTTCGATGTTAGTTTACCGTTTCTTTTTTTTCATGTATACATACTTGAATAGGTATTATGGACGTTATATACTACCTGTATAACATCTGTAATGTCACAATTTTTTTTAGTGCGTGCAGCAAACCATATAACCCAGTGTCAAACCATACAGGTGTCCGGAAATTATGCGCAAAGAATTAAGGGGGTGATTCTACTTGATGAAATATTGCCAAAAGCATCAATAATTTTTTTTAGAAAACTCGCAAATAAGAAAGTTATAGGCATTCAAAGTTGATTCTTTTTAATCAATATTTTTCTATTATAACTTTTTCTAGTGTACGGATTTTCTTAAAATTTGACATACTTGCCACTGATGTTGCTTTACATCCTTGGTCCAAATTAGACTTGAATCCCTCGAAATCAAGAGGCCTTAACTGCCCTTGACCTTCAAAAAAGGCCTATAACTTTTTTCGTATTATTTTTTTTTTGAGTCTTGAAGACGCACAATTGAAGAACATGAAGAAATATTCGAAAAAGGTCCTCTTTGTCTATCAGGATAAAATGACCTGTTTCCGAGTAAAACTGTTTTAAAAATTTGCTTGCACTAAAATTGGTCACCATAAATTATGATCATTTTGCAACAATACCAAAGCATGCTTTGGAAACAGCTGCAGGGTTGCCTAGGAAACAAAGACGTTTGCTTTGGATTTAATTTTGACGGCAATTTTTTTTTTATTAAAATTATTTTATTATTTTATTTAAAAAAAATGATTAAAATTTTTTTAAATTTTATCATTTCCAAGTCAATTTATACAGGGTGTTATGTAATTGAATGTTAATATTTAAGGGAGTGATTTTTGGACCCATTTTAAGAAGAAAACTTCATAAGAACATAATATGTCCTAAGAGTCTTAACTTTTGAGATACAGAGTGGTAAAGTTTCATTAAAATAAATCATTTTTTCGTAATATCTGTAATACCGCTCTGGATATTTTAATGAAATTTCGTATACAGGTATTACCCATCAAGGGGCATTTTTTCATGTACCACGTTTCGTTTCATTTCCATTAGTGACGATGGTGCACGATCTTGCAGAATTTTACCTGCATATTTTGGCAGACATTGATGGTACGCCACTGCCACTGATTTCTGTTCAAATAGAAATCATTTTTGGAATCCCCATTCATTTCCAAGCAAATTTGATTACTTATTTTTTTCAGTCCGATGCACGGTTTTCGCCTAAAAAAATAAAATCTGTTTCTCTACATGGTCACAAGATATTGTCCTTTTAATGACAATAAAAAAATATAAAAGTATGCAGGTAAAATTCTGCAAGATGTCACTAGTGGAGATAAAACAAAATGTTGTACATGAAAAAATGCCTCTTGATGAGTAATACCTGTCTATTAAATTTCATTAAAATATCCAGAGCGGTATTACAGATATTACGAAAAAATGATTTATTTTAATGAAACTTTACCACCCTGTATTTCAAAAGTTAAGACTCTTAGGACATACGTTCATATGAAGTTTTCTTCTTAAAATGAACCCAAAAATCACCCCCTTAAATATTGACATTCAATTACAAAACACCCTGTATACGAATGTCTCTGTTTTGTACATAACTAGGCAACCCTGCAGCTGTTTCCAAAGCATGCTTTGGTATTAATTGTTGCAAAATGATCATAATTTATGGTGATCAATTTTAGTGCAAGCAAATTTTTGAAACAGTTTTACTCGGAAACAGGTCATTTTATCGTGATAGACAAATGGACCTTTTCCGAATATTTCTTCATGTTCTTCAATTGTGCGTCTTCAAAACTCAGAAAAAAATATTACGAAAAAAGTTACAGGGATTTTTTGAAGGTCAAGGGCAGTTAGGGACTTTTGATTTTGAGGGATTCAAGTCTAATTTGACCAAGGATTTAAAGCAACATCAGTGGCAAGTGTGTCAAATTTTAAGAAAATTCGTACACTAGAAAAAAAGTTATAAAAAAATATTGATTTAAAAAAATCAACTTTGAAGGCTTATAACTTTCTTATTTGTGAGTTTTTGAAAAAGAATTATAGATACTTTTGGCAATATTTCATCAAGTAGAATCACCCCCTTAATTTTTTGCGCATAATTTCCGGACACCCTGTATAATCAGTGTATGCAACTCACATTTTATAATTAACAAAATGAAAAAAAAGTGTTGTCATTGAAAAATGCTACTTGCATAATATAAAGACTGTTTCCAAAGTAACCTTATAGATTAAACTGGATGAATCCCAATACAATTTTGCACAATTTTTTTATGAACTGTAAAGTTCTTTGGCTTTCGAGATTTGTTGTAAATTTAAATTTTTTGCAATTTGATTCGGCATATTAAGTTTGTGATAGTGTGTGTTAATTTTTGGCAGAGCCACTTGATTGGTAGGTTTACACAGAACAGCAAAGTTCATTTTGAAAACCAGTGGCATCAAAAAAGGGGTAGCAGGTAAAGTTGTAGTTGCAGCACTTCTGAAAAAATGTCACCCTCTTGAAATTTTTGTATAAAACTAATATCTCAAAATTGAAATGCGCTATACCAAAAATGCACTGCGGTTAAATTTCAAAAGCATAAGATATTAAATCAAATGGGAAAAAATTGTATGTGTAATAATTAGTAGTTGACTCATTTAGGTTGCTTTGGAAGCACCTAAGTATTCTTGATAAATAATAATAATAATAATAATAGTAGTTTATTTATTTTATCCCAAGGTCGTTTTAAAAACTTCTCAAGAAATAAAAAAAAAATTCCTAAACGTTTCAACTTTTGAAATACAGGGTAGGGTGTTGATATTTAATTCTCTAACGTCATAATTTTTGAGATATTATTTTGTTAGGAACTCCCCTAACATTAATGATGAGCGCATGCCACTGCTTTTTCTTAAAATAAGATTAAAATAAAAAATGTGAAGAGTGAAGTTTTAGTTTGTTCCACAATTTCAAATACAGCTTCGATACTCCGGACACGCTTTAGTTCGGACACTCCAGTAATTCGGACGCCTCTGGAGTTCGGACACTTTTATAATTTTAACTCTATAATCCGGACAACAAGCTTTGGATTAACAAACAAATCAAATTGACGAGAACACCAGGTTATTGCGCTCTCGTCCCAGTAGCACCTGCATATTGTGAGATCGATTTTCCGAATTTTATAGACAGTAGACAGACACAAACTCCAGTAGATTAATGAACGTGTTGGTTCCTGCAACCTCTTTTCATTGCATTATGTACTTATTTTACGTATGATGGCTTCATCAACAAAGCGCAAGCATTGCACAATAACCCTCGAAGAGAAAAGTAAAATTTATATTATGAAAGTCATTTAAAAAGTTGAAAAATTATGCTTCAGTAATCCGGACAATTTCACTAATTCGGACCCCCGAAAAACTATATCCGTCCGGACTATCGAAGTTTTACTGTATTAGAATATTTCCAGGATCTATATGGAAGAATTCCATAATTTTAACCAAGGTCCGGAATATAATCCGATCAAATGTGTAAATATATCCTATTCCAGACGTTTTCAAATTCAAATTGACTGTGATATATTTTTTTTTAAGTTGTAAGCCATGGAGAAACGATTTGAGCTAAAACAGTTCAAATGACTTCCACTATGCTCATTTGTCATTTGGAATAGTTTTCCTATATTACAAAAAATAAAATAATTTTGAAGTATGAAAACAATAAATTCAATAATATGTATGTGGCTTTGGTTGCTATGGTTTAGTAAAAAGTATCTTATTATTTAACAAATTTATGATAAAAACATTCAAAACAATGAAGGAGAAAATCCCAAAATTCCAAATGAAACCTATTTTTAATGTAAAATTTAGCTTGTCAACGGTAGTTCAAAGCTCAGTATTCGAAGAAGTACCAACATAATTCAAATTTTCCATACTCAACTCTGAATTTGAAAATATCTGGAATAAGATATAAGTAACTCACAACAATAGTAAGAGATTAATAATTTATTTTGATAATCACATCTTGAATTGCATGGTCTTCATGACAAAAAACTTGTTGTGGGTATCCAAGAATTTTTTCAGCTAAGTAATTGGATGCAGTGCTTACTTATCTTTCTTTAATTATTGTAGTATCCAAAGACTTGATCAAATTCCACCAACGTTTATTACGAGAGAGAGAAAAACGCATACAGTACATAAATAAAAAGGAGCTGAATGGAATAAAATCTAAACTAGATGTGATTGAAAACATCGTCACAATCATGAAAACTGAAGGCGTGACTGTATCATCGTATACAGAACAGGTCAACTTTTTAATGGATCCAATGACAGTTGTAGTGGATCAAGAATTGTCAGAGCAGGAAATAAGTGACTTGAAATGTGAATTGAATCGTTTACTATGCCTGGTTCAGTTTGATACACTCAAACCCCGCTTGCAGCCAGTTGCAAGCCTTGCACAGAATGTTCGAGACTCTTATTCAGACGTCGATGATTTAATATCCTCATTAGGTCAGTTCGACAATACAAAGAATGAAAAGGCCTCAGAGGATTTGAAACTGCTGAGGAAGGCTTCAAATGCTGGCCTCTTGTCGATGACGGAACTAATACAAATTACCCGTAGTGTTCCGGAACGTGCAACCTGGTATAAGTGTCCCCAGGGTCATTACTATTACATCGCAAATTGTGGACGTGCTGTGCAAACCGGAAGATGTCACGAATGTAATTCCCGCATCGGTGGGCAGGGGTATCAACTGGAAGTAAATAATCGACGTGCTGATTTTCGAGCATAAAATTTGATTCAAAGGCCCGCTTGAAGAACAACTATTGTATTGTAACTGAGACTTTTTTTTATAAGTTGGTAGTTTTCGAAGTTTTTTATTTTTTTATGTTTTATTTTTTAATGTTTGTGCTTTTGTTACTTTTCATTTAATCTTATAAGTTAGTGGAGTTTAAGTCGTTTGTTTGCAAATAAAAAATTAAGAAATTGAGAATCTATTTTCTTGAATTTATACTTTCAGGGATTGTCTTAGCAGTTATCAAGTTGATGATTTGCTGACTTATTAGCAAAAAAAATAAAATAAAATAGAAGTCGTTAGAAGTCAGAAATATATTCCAATGCAATATAGTGGTTACAGTAGCTGTGTGGCACAACAAAAACTATACCGAGGCCTTCTTCGGGCTTTAATCATTTTTATTTTTTTATTCCTCGGAGAGGTGGAGGGACAAATGTTGCGCGTATTTTCAAAGTTGTCACTTCAACCCCCAGGTGGGGTGAGCTTAATCGCCAGTTGCAGGACACAAGGGGTTGAATTTTTCTTTGCAGTACGCGAATTTCGAGAATTTTTGATTCGCTTATTTGGGTTTATACAGGGTGTTACTGAATAGGTGTTACAAACTTAAAGGAAATGTAGGAAATGCCAAAATAGGCGATAAATTTCCTGTAGACATGGGTCGTCGGAGCTTTAGTTTTAGAGATACAGGGTGTTAAAGATCTTCGAAAAAGTTAATATTTTTTGAATATCTACAAACTAGCTGATCAGAATTACTCGAATTTTTTGACAGCTGTTGTACTAATTGAAGTACATGATTTGATACTCCCATTGAAAAATTATTCACTCCAGTGGCAGAGATCTGGGTGTGTTGTTACCTTTTTTATTAAACAATGTCTACGCCACTGACTTTTATGCAAATTTGTTATTTTTGGTAGATACCTACCTCGTTTTGTTTAGAGGAGAAAAGTCATTCTATGTTTTTGTTGTAGGACGCACTGTTTTCAAGATAATTCCCAATGTAGGAACCCGTACGAGGTAACATAATTATCATAAAAATCAATGCTATTGAGTTTTTCCACAAATTCATTAGGTATTTTTGTGATCGTTATTGAACAGTATTGCATTACAAAAAGCTTGCATGAGTGACAATATTGTGGAATATCTTGAAAACAGTGCGTTCTACAACAAAACATAGAATGACTTTTCTTCTCTAAACAAAACGAGGTATCTACCAAAAATAACAAATTTGCATAAAAGTCAGTGGCGTAGAAATTGTTTAATAAAAAAGGTAACAACACACCCAGATCTCTGCCACTGGAGTGAATAATTTTCAATGGGAGTCAAATCATGTACATACTTCAATTAGTACAACAGCTGTCAAAAAATTTGAGTAATTCTGATCAGCCAGTTTGTAGATATTCAAAAGATATTAACTTTTTCGAAGAACTTTAACACCCTGTATCTCTAAAACTAAAGCTCCGACGACCCATGATTACAGGAAATTTATCGCCTATTTTTGCATTTCCTACATTCCCTTTAAGTTTGTAACACCTATTCAGTAACACCCTGTATATGCAAGTGGAAGTGGCGGTTCCTCGAAATCTTCCTAACAGAAAACTTCTAATAAACATGTCTTCAAAGCTTCAGTCGTTAAGATTTAGAAAGTTTATTAAAATACAGCAGGTATTTTTGAGACTTCTAGACATTGCTTAATCGAATTAATATGAACTTTTCAGTATCAATGTTCAGTATCAAAAAAAAAAAAATAACTTTTCGGTTTGCCTTTTTTTGTCTAAAATGACTGGGCTATTAGTAGCGTGTGTGAGTCGGAAAAAAACCCGAAAATTGTAAATATTTTGAGCCGGAACAAGATTACTTCCTCCCTCCGTTTTCGAGGATGCTGAACACGATGACGTTGTCAGAATTTCTCTTTGAGGTTGCACAACCCCTCAAAACGGCCAAAAACCACCCCCTAGAGAGATAAACCGCGCTTCAATCCATTTACCTGCAAAAAAAAACCTTCCCCCCGTTTTCGAGGACGCTGAGCACATTGGAGGTGCTGGACATCGCGTGCGACCCCGACCAACCCCTCCACCGGCCAATACTCACCCCCGAAATGGGTGATTTTTTTTATGTATATGTAGGCCAAACGATGGACTTTTTCGAAAAACTTTTTGAAAATTCAAGTACAGAATCACAATGGCCATAATTTAAAATTATTTTGCAGTATAAAGAGTGTCCCATATGACAGTGACATATCAAAGTTATGTTTTTTTAAATGGAATGCTCCTATGTTATTGCATTTTTAGATTGTCTGAGAAGAGGAAATAAGATTGGCTTTTACAGTTGGTGTTTAAATTCAGAAGTTTTTGAGTTATAAACAAGTGAAAATCGTCATTTTACGAGTTCAAGGCCCTGTACAACGAAATCGGTTCAAGATAGAGAAAAACGGCTTACATGTCCCTATTTTAACTTTTTATGTACTATCCTATGGTATAGTTTGTACTTTCTTTGAATTTTTTATTTGGCGACGCGTGGAGAAATTTCAGATTTTTTCAAATTTTTTATCACCCTGTATAAACATTTCATCTACATCATAGGATAGTACATGAAAAGTTAAAATAAGGACATGTAAGCCGTTTTTCTCTATCTTTAGCCGTTTTCGTTGTACAGGGCCTTGAACTTGAAAAATGACGATTTTCACTTGTTTATAACTCAAAAACTTCTGAATTTAAACACCAACTGTAAAAGCCAATCTTATTTCCTCTTCTTAGACAATCTAAAAATGCAATAACATAGGAGCATTCCATTTAAAAAAACATAACTTTGATATGCCACTGTCATATGGGACACTCTTTATACTCCAAAATAATTTTAAATTATGGACATTGTGATTCTGTACTTGAATTTTCAAAAAGTTTTTCGAAAAAGTCCATCGTTTGGCCTACATATACATAAAAAAAATCACCCATTTCGGGGGTGAGTATTGGCCGGTGGAGGGGTTGGTCGGGGTCGCAAGCGATGTCCAGCACCTCCATTGTGCTCAGCATCCTCGAAAACGGGGGGAAGGTTTTTTTTGCAGGGAAATGGATTGAAGCGCGGTTTATCTCTCTAGGGGGTGGTTTTTGGCCGTTTTGAGGGGTTGCGCAACCCCAAAGAGAAATTCTGACAACGGCATCGTGTTCAGCATCCTCGAAAACGTGGGGGAGAAGTAATCTTGTTCCGGCTCAAAATATTTACATGTTCGTCCGACTCACACACGCCACTATATCTCCTAAAGTAATTATTACTGATTTTTGTGTATCTATTTCACGTCTTTTTTTTCTATAGGGTTGCTGTATTTTTCCATTGTCATTTGTTACATGTTGGTACGTACTTGTTGGTGTTGACAAGCGTTTAATTTAAGTATCTTCCATTTTCTGTTTGAAATCAGTGATGTTTGTGATGAAATCAGTGATTATTTCAGGGAATATATTTTTAAATCTTTTGCTCATGCCAATTGTTGAACAACACCGATATACATACATTTAAAATAACTGCATTGCTTGTAATCTGCACTATAATAGTCTTTTTTTTTTATTTGATATCTTTCCCATGGAGCTTTTAAAGTTTTATATAAAAAAAAGTTATTTTAAGATGAATTTAATTAACTATTATTATTATTATGAAGAAGTAATTAATGTTTTAATGTAATAAATTGAAAAATTATTTTTGCACAAGATAAGAACTTGATACTACAGTCAAAATTAACACATCTATTCATAGATTACAATATTTCCAGGACTTAATATGGAGCTTACCAGTAGTATCTTGAAGTTTAACTGTTGAATCCAATTAAATTTTTAATTATGTAAATTAATTAATTATTTCTTCTTTTAGTATACCAGAACTTGTTGAAATTCAAGCAACGCTTAGTGCCAGTAAACAAAAATCGCAGACAGTACATAAATAAAACTGAGCTGAATGGAATTAAATCTAAACTAGATGTGATTGAAAACATTGTCACAATCATGAAAACTGCAGGCGTGAATGTATCATCATATGCAGAACAGGTTGACTTTTTAATGGATCCAATGACGGTTGCAGTTAATCAAGAATTGTCAGAGCAGGAAATAAGTGATTTGAAATTTGAATTGAATCGTTTATTATGTCTGGTTCAGTTTGATAAACTCAAACACATCTTGCCACTCGAGAGTCATTCGCAGGAAATTCAAAATTCCTATTCATCCGCTCATGGTCTGATATGCACTTTGGGCCAGTTCGACAACGCAAAGGACGTAAAGGTAAAGGAGTCTTTGAAATTCCTGCATGAGTCTTTTAAGATTGGGCCTCCGTCGGATGCAGAATTGAGACAAATCGCCAATAGTATGGGTCCTGAGCCAGGACACTGGTATAAGTGTCCCCAGGGTCATTACTATTACATTGATGACTGTGGAGGTGCTATGGAAATCGGAAGATGTAATGAATGTAATGCTAAAATCGGTGGCCGCAATCATCGGTTACTAGACGATAACCAACATACTGGAGACCTTGATGGTTCATCTCATTCTGCTTGGTCTGAACAAGCCAATATGAATAATTATGATTTAAGGTTTTAGTGTATTTTTTTGTAATTTAATTTCTATAATTATTTTATTTCATAATGTTCGATTTAAGTTGTTGTATCAAAAAATGTATTAGGAGTTTATATTGTTTGTATTGATCCATTATCGAAGTCGGATTATAAGCAGTTCATGAGTATAATAACTTTTATTTTATGTATGTTTGTTAATTATGTTGTATTGTTATACATAGGAGTATTAGAGCATAAAGACAAAATTATTTTTATTTGGTCCCCGTTGGATTGCTTCGTGTGTAACTTTTCCTCTTTAATCAATTTTCTTTTTTCTTTATGCAAAGATATTAGAATGAATTAGATAAAAATCATTTTGTTTCACCTTGTATAATACAAATTTCTTACTATTCGACTGACTGTAACAGATTATTGGAGTGGAGATCTGAAAAAAGTTGAAATGATTTGTTCAAAAGTAGTTTCTCTTAGATTCATGGTGCCCTCGAGTACATTAAATACTCTTAATATTTCTTTAGTACTCTTATTAATTTTTTTATGGTCTAAAATCACACCTAAAGCCCTAATATACCGTACGTATATCTTTTTTTTTAATGGCAATGAAAACCCAGATTTATGTTAATATCAGTTAAGACGTAGAGAGATTTTACTGTGCACATTAATTTGATGGATATAATAAAGTAATTATAATGTATTAAGACTTTACCACACTCGACTGGTACAATTTGTCATCATAACGATGTGTTCTCTGCTCATGGCTGTGAAATTGATATTTTTATGACCCTTTTGGTACCTTTTTGATTTTGGAGATGCTAAAATCTCTTCAGACAACGTGAATTATAACAATTCAGAAGGTGAGATTAGAAAAAATTCCCCTAACATTCAATAATCAATAATTACATTGCCTTAGATTTTATTGAATATTGTAACATGTTTTACTTAATTAAAATAAATGCACGTGGAAGTAAAAATTGTTTTCTTCTCCAAGTGCAAAGTCATGAAAACTTACTTCATTCGGAGGGCTCCATCTAACCTCACAACTTCACCATTGATCATGGTATTCTCCAGGATAGCCTGCACCAAAGTGCAAACTCGTCAGGTCTTCCCAATCTTGGAGGAAATGGTACCGATTTTTCCAGGAACTTCCGCATTTTCTCTGGTAACCCAGCCAGCAATGGTGTCTCAAAAAGACCGGGGGCTATGCCCACTACTCGAATTCCCTGCGGGGCAAAATCCCTCTGGCTATAGGCAGCACCGCTCCGGCCACCACTGGTTTACTGACCGCATACGCCACTTGTCTGGTTTGACATACATTAGCCGCAAAGCTACTAGTGAACACCAGGGGACCTAGCTCGCCCTTTATGTTTGGAGCTTTTCCTCCTGGGGGCGAAGTGTGAATCTGTTAATGATTGTTGCTGTAAACTGTTCCCCAGACTGGATTAAAAATTTGATATTTTCCGGATTTATTAAGTCGATTTTTTTAATAAAATTGTTTGATAATGCAATTTTAACGAACATAAAAAAGTGCATAAACAGGGGGGGGGGGGCTATTTCATTGTCGTCATATTCATTTCTTTGAAAAACATGCAGAAAAAGTGTAGTTGAAAGATCATTTGCTCCATCCAGAAAAGAGCCAACCACTTGATCCGGGAACCCTGACTTTGACTAGAAATTTAAATAGTCTTGAACATTGAAGAAAATTAGCTGACTAACTAAGTCTGTTTTACAGATATTTTTATGGGAAGTGTTCACACAAGACGTGTGGCCCGATTGATCCTTCCTCGAACGAGACCGGGCAGAAATACACGTTGAGCCATAATAGCTCAACACTATCAGGTTCAGCTCGTACCACCTTATTCTAGACTTCTTTCATGTACAGAACCAGAACCTCGACCCTTTCCAAGGGGAGTGTTTTCTGAGAAATACACCTGGAAAGAATTCAAAGTCAACGTGAATCGATATCACCTCGCTCATGCACCGCTCCCGGAGCGTCATATGGATTCCTCTGCAGTGCATATGCCTTTTCAGTAATAATAAAAAAAATGTATATTTTCCAAAATACTTGTGTTCAGTTTAACAGAAAAAAAGTTACGAAAACCGCATAATTGCTTATCTTGAATATTTTTCAGAAAATATCAGTTAAACACTCTGTATACTTATACCTACCGAGTACGGCAAATATGAAGCTTACAAACAAGTATTTTTGACAAAACAATTAAAAGTGAAAAAAAATGAAGCCATAACTTTTTGAGGGGTGCACTTTTATGACTATAATAACGTTCCTTTATTCTTATATTTAATCCAGTGGTCCGCGATCGTGTATACTGTCGTTAAAAAGCATTCTGCAGCTATATTATGTGGTTTGTACAGCGCTCATCTGTGCTGTGCTCCTTATTAAAAAGCTCGCAAAAAACTGTTCTTGTTATCCTTCATTTTTTGGTAGTATCTAAGGGAACTGAAATATTTGTAGGAGTCCTATCAACCCACTTCAGAAGGAATGCACGAAATTCTTATATAATTATGAAGAAAACATTAAAGGGAAGAGAGTTTTCGCAGTTTTATATGCTTTTGCGTGTTTTATTTCAAACTCAGAGCTCATCGGCCTTCATTTTCTTGTTCAAAACGCTTCCGCGCGTAGATATCTTCCGTTCTTCCGAACACGTCTACTTTTCTCGGTTCCCAGAGCCAGAGATTAGCAATAGATGAGAAAGCGTGCTCAAAGGGAAGTCTTACATAAAGTCACAAAGCTTCAATCTCAATCAAATGTTAAAAGAAATTAATAAGTTACGCAATTTTTATTACTTTTTTGGCGATAAAAAAAATGATTCGTCCCACGAAACACATACACGGTACGCCGGTAGACGATGATGCGCAGGCTGCGCTCCGGTCTTGTGACGTCACGTGTGGTTCTAAGCTACACCATGAGATTCCTCATATTATTTTTTTTTTCAGGAATAAATAAATAGTTCTTTGTAGGCTTGTATAAGTCGGCAACACTATTCATTTTTAAAAATTTTCGTTTGGTGCAAAAAAAAAATCATGAAAATCAAAAATCAAAATTACATTATTTATTTTTTTCGAAAAAAAAATTAAAGATTTTTAAGATTAAAATTAAAATAAAGAATTAAAGATTAAAGATTAAAGATCTAGCACAAAGAAAACCACAAGCAAAAAGGATAGAAGCAATATAATTTGACATTTATTTTATGAACAACCTCGCCGCGATACTATTAGTCAAAATAAAACCACATGACGTCATTGCGCAGTAATAACCAAAATAGTAACAGCAATCGGCATACCGTGTATTATACCTTAGTAGTGTATCGTGTGCTGAATAAGTTGCGGTTCCACTGACATGACAATCTTGACATATCCATACCTATAATATTAAAAATATCCGTTCTCGGTACGCCACTGTTTTGTCTTCGGGGAAACCCTGACTTGAAGAAAGCATGTCAATTGTCTTTCACCGTTATGTCACGGACATGAATGTATAGGTATAGGTATTTATTTATAGCAAAGTAGCGAAGCAAAGGTACACGTCACGTACATCGTACATCCGTTAGTGTTAAGTGATTGGATTGAACAGCGTCAGAACAAAGAAACCAACAAAAACTAAGGACCAAGGCGGATTTGGGCGCTTGGGCGTGCTTGGGCCCTTGAGAAATGCTGAGTGATGGTGCTGGGCAGGCAATTAAGAAGCTAATAATTAAGATAAGGAGCTAATAGCTAATAAATAAGATACGAGCTGTGCCGTAGTTGTGCTACTCTCATCGTGATCGACGGAAAACTTTTGGTTGCTGTTTTGTACCAATAAAGTACCAACGCCATCAACAACGTAGGTACTTAGGTATATCAAGTTTCAACATAAAACTCCAGGACAAGACTATAACTACAACCCCAGTACCTATCAGGATCGCTTACAAGCAACTAATTTGCTGGTAAGTTATCGAGTTATCTCATTTTTGTATTGTTCCTTGCATGATAGTTTTAATGGCATGCCGTTTTTATTATAAGGGTGTGGACAATGTGGTAGGTTGTAAATACTACCTACCTACCTAATAAGTTGCAAATTATTTCGGAGTCTTGGATTATGCAATCCAAACCGGGGAGGAATGTTATCCAAGCTTAAAGCTAAGTTGTGAAAAGCTTAGTGCTGTCTTCCCTATCCGTAAAGTGTAGGTACGACCTAATAGGTAGGTAGGTACTTCCTAAGTTTGAAAATTTACAGTTATTTTTATATCTACAATATTTAATGTTGTTTCAATTTGCCAGCCATCATAAAAACAAAGGTATGTGTATGTAAAGTACCTACCTATAGTAACATTGGTGAGAGTTTAAATTAAAAAAAATCGCGTTGGACGTGGATCTCGAATCCACAACTTAATTTTCTGAAGTTACAATAAGAAGCATCAGCAGCAGCTGAGGTTCATGGTTTTCTTATTTTGTAGCGAATCCTTAAGCCATAATTTTTTAGAAACTGAAGAAAATTAAGAAACGTACCTTTCTGTTTTATTGCTCTGCCTGTTGTTCTGTAAATGGAAGCATTGATTTATCGTGAGTGAGCCATTGTGACACCTCCACTGCGACCGAAGGTCTATTATGGTTCACATCTAGTCGTGCTACATTAATCTCATCAGGTGTCAGCCTCTTTGAGAAAGCTGACCATCTTGTCTAGTTCACTAGGGTCAAAAGTGTCAAGAATGATGGTTTGATCGTTTGTTGCTGCAGTGAAAAAGGTTCATCGGAGTTTCAAAGTTCGGCTAGGGCCGAACTTCGAAAGGGATCTTTCAGAGAAATACTATTACCCAGGCTGAGTCACCCATGAGACGTATACGACTAGTTGGAGTATTCAAGGACATTCCTAGGGTTAAAATTTTGCCATCCATTCCAGGAGCAAAATGACGATTTAATAACAGCGGATTCATCCTGCAAATTACTCGAACAAAATGCAATTTACAGTGAAAATTTGTTTAATTCTGTCATTACTGAATACTGATATCACTCATCTATCGTCTAGTGAGGTGTCCAGGGCCTGAAGTCTCTTAAATCAAAGAGGACAGCAGTCCTGATGAACTATACTTGCTTATGTTTTCAATCTGAGTCTAGGATCTTTCCTATAGCTTGGAAGAACTCTAGGATTTTGCTAGGGTTCAAAAAATGGAAGCATAATGTCATCAACAACTATAGACCGATATCCATAATTAATAATTTCGCCAAAGTGTTTGAGCATGTTCTGCATGCTGAGTTATCGTACAACCTGAGTCAAAAAACTGTCAGCATTGTTTTGTTCATGGTAGATCCACAGTTACCAACTTCTTCTGCTCAATGCAATTCGTTGCAGATCAATTGATGCCGGGTTGTCAGGTTGATGATATATTCAAACCAACATTAGTAAAGCATTCGATTTTATAGATCATGTACATGTTGTATTGCTGAGAAAGCTTTCAAGTCTTGATTTCCTTTCTTCTCTTCATACTTGGCTGGGAACACAATATGTTCAGGTTCATGGACACAGGTCATTGGATTTCGGTGTTACATCAGCGGTACCATAGGGATCTATTCTAGGTCCACAAAGGTTTAGAGACGATGTACTTCTTATATGCTGAGGACCTAAAGATCTTTCATCGTGTTGGGACTGCTCAGAACTGTCGTTTGCTGCAAAGGGATTTAAATAAAAATAAAATACAGTAATGGTCATTGGCTAATGGCCTGTGTCTCAATCCTGAAAAGTGCTCTGTAATGGCCTACACTACCAAGCGCAACATCATAACATATGAATGTTCTGAATCAGTTCTGAATCATTCTGACAGGGTCGTTGATTTAGGAGTTATTTTTGACTGCGGCTTGCTTTTAGTGAGCATGTATATTCCCTTGTCTGCTCCTGTTATAGGATGTTGGGGTTCAACGCTATTGTACTAATCAATGATTGTTGAATTTAATGGTACAATAAAGAGATTTATTATTATTATTATTATTATTATTATTATTATTATTCGGTCCTCTCATAATTTTTCTTCCACGGATGTTGTCAAAACATTTTACAAGGCTTTATTTCCTCTCGTGTTTTATGCGCTAACATCATAATGGTGGCCACGTTATGACAGGCTATTGAGGGTGTACTCTGCAGGTTCTTCAAATACGTCGCCTTTAGAGAGGACCGTGCTCACTCTACAGCTGGTTTTTCTTAGACAACTTAATTCATTAATAAACTTTTCTTCTTGTCATGCGCAAGAACTAATTTCGTGCCAAGTTCCTCACTTCATGACATGCTGAACACGTTCAATATTTTTTTGTATCTATATCTGTATCTCGAAAAATTGAAGCTCCAAGGAACCATGTCTAGAAGAAATTTTTCTCCTATTTTTGAATTTCCTACATGCCCTTTGAGTTCAAAAAAAATACCTATTATACTTTCAAGATTTTGTAAAACTTTTATTGTTATGAATTGCGATGATAATAATTATTATTACAAGATTTTTTTGCTATTTTAATTATCTTTAACATTTAATTTCTGCTTTCCTAGAATCTTTGAAATGGATAGTGGAAGGCCACCGTGGTGGCGCAAGAGAAAAGCTCGACGGTCCGCAGAAGAGGATGATAGAAGGCATTCACCAAAAAGAAGACGGAACACTCAGCAGCATGAGCAAGAAAACGCTGCTGCAAGGAGAGGATTTGAAAATGATAATTGGAGATCAAATGCAGGTTTGACAAATGGATTTTTTTTTTTTCATAATTTTTGGGACTTTTAATTTTAATTAATTTAATTTAATTCAATTTTCTGAACTTGACTGAGTTGCTTTAAGAAAACACCACTCGTCCTACGGACTCGTGGTGTCTTCAAGCAACTGCTCAGTATCGTTTAGAAAAACCCTACAGACTTATCGCGACAATTCAATCACTTGTGATATTATAGTGATATGGTACGATTAAGTTTAAAAAGTCAGATGTGACGTCATACTAACCGTCTGAATTAAGATTTTTCATTCCACCAGAAAATGTCAAACAGTTAAATTTCAAGATGTGAACCAGCGTGAATTATTTTAGGAATCATTCAAACAATGAATTGAACGGTTTAAGTCAGTTTGACAGCCACTGACAACTATATAAAATTTATTCACGTAATGACATTCTATCCTCTGTGTTGTGCATTTAATTGTCATTCAAAACTAATGTTGATGTATATTAATTTATGACGATGGAGTGTTTAGACAAACTTGACGGTTTCTATGAGAACCACGTAAATGAAACAAAATAAATCGAACTATCGGAAGGATGTGAATTCTTAATCGATACATATGACTTTTTAAACTTAATCGTACTATATTACTGTTGATAATGTTATTCTCAGAGTAAATCAATGTTGCCACACTACTAAAAAATCGAGGAAACTAATGTAAAACTCTAACAGTGAGTATTATTAAACAATAACGGGCAGATTTCTGTGACCACTTTGGTTTTATTGCATTTTTGTTTCATTAAATTTCATATTACAGTCTTTTTCTTTTGGTTTTCGTCTTTTGTCAATTGCTTTTCCTGATTTGTCAAATGCTTTTCCAATATTATGATACTGTCACTGCAAGTAAATGAGAAAAGCAATTGACATAAAGTGAAACTGATTTAACATATAAGGAAATTGATTGATAAATCAATGACTATAATCATTGATAGATAGAAAAATAAGAAACTCATTTGACAGATAAGGAAAAGCAATTGACAAAAGAGGAAAACCAAAAGCAAAAGACTGTATGAGTGGACACATTCATAATTATTATGCAAAGTATTTTCAAATAATGATTTTTTCATGGACATAATCCTAAAAATATCACTTGCAATTTTCCCCATTATATAACTATTCAAGCAAGGAAAGCAATTTTTTGTAATTTTTGTTTCTTTAGAATACTTTTGGTATTTTAATGTTTGGTTATTACTATTTATGGCACTAAAATATTTGAAAGATTGAATTACGGTGGAAACTTGACAACTTCCATAGGTCAAGTTGGTCAAACAAAAGCAATTAGCTGACACCAAAGGATGAAATTAATTGACATAGTTCACTGACAAAAACTTCAAGATTATACTGGGTGAAATCAGCTGATTTTTCATAGTCAAGTGCGGCCCTAATGGAGTTGGAACTTAGATGATAATTTCATGTTTTTTTTTTTTTTTGTAGGATATGACGAGGGACCCAGAAGAAATATAAATATGCGAGATAGAAACTTCAATGAAAATACCACAGAACATGTCAAAAGGAACAGAAGTTTGGGATTTAGAACTTTGGAAGATTTACTGAAACTTGATGTAGGTGACTTGATAATGAAAATAACAGACAGTCGTAGTGGTCTTACTGAAGCCTTAGAAACTGATATGTCTCCCGACTATATAGTACTAATGCTTAGACTGATTAGAAAAATTTGTGAGTCACCTTTTGCAGAAAATAAAATGAAATTGCTGCACAAAATATTCAACAGTAATTATCTCTCGCTGTTGATTGGCTATGTCAATGGATTATATGTACAAGATTCAGGGATCCGAAGAAAGAATGAATACTTTTGGAAAGAAAATAACATGGATGTTTTTTGGTTTAACATTATCTTTATTTGCAAAGAAGTGATTCATTTATCCCAAAATTTAGCTGGTGAAAAGTTGCGGAAACTGGTTACTGCTGTACACACAATGATACCTATAATAGAAAATGAACATTCGATGTCGATTTCTGTTGAAATTAAAGAACAAATTGCCGATCTGAAAAGCAAGATGGATCTCATAGCTGATGAAGTGAAAACAAGAAAAGAAATCATTAAAAATGATGATGAATATGAAGAACCACCGCCAAATGATTTTCATGATATCCCTGTATACCCAGACGTTGCAGAACTGTTGTCAAAAGAAATGAATTACTTACGTGAAAATAAAATTAAGGGCCCTTACAAAAGCAATGATGATTACTTGGATGTTCAGTATCGGCTCTTACGGGAAGATTTTGTTGCTCCATTAAGGAACGGAATACAGTTTCTACTGAATGGCAAAAACGAGCAGAAAAAGTTCTCTGATGATATCAAAGTGTATAAAAATGTCTGGTTTTTGAGTCCAGAAGTAATAAATCACCAAGACTGCTACAGGATTAGTTTCAAAGTTCCTGGGAAAAAACCGATTAATTACGAACATTCAAAAAGGTTTATGTATGGTTCGTTGGTATGTTTCACAAACGACCAGTTTAAGCACATTTTATTTGGCAAAATTGCCGAGCGTGACATCAGATCACTGCAAAGAGGCCAGCTGGTTGTAGGTTTTGATGAAGGTCAAAATATCCAAATCAACTATGACATTCCTTACATGATGATTGAATGTAAGATTTACTTTGAACCATACTATCATGTACTTTCTGTTCTGAAAACCTTGAGGGTTGACGATTTTCCGATGGAAAAATACATTGTCAAAGTAGAGACTGATTCCAAGCCTCCTGGTTATTTAACATTGGATACCACCTACACCATTGAAGGACACCCACTTCAACCTTTGGATCTTAATGCATATCAAAACTTCTACAATTTGAACCCATCACAAGAAATTGCTTTCAAATCAGCACTCACGCAAGAGTTTGCCGTAATACAAGGTCCACCAGGAACTGGAAAGACATTTTTAGGCTTGAAGATTGCTGGTGCGTTGCTGGAAAATTCAAGTTGCTGGTTTAAAAACACTCCAATGCTAGTGATCTGTTATACAAACCATGCTCTAGACCAATTTCTGGAGGGGTTGTTGTCAGTCACATCTAGGATTATACGTGTTGGCGGTCAAAGTAAAAATCAAGCATTGGCTGATTTAAACCTACGTGAGAAACAGAAGAAAAATTACTCGCGGTGGCAACATGGGGTTCCAAACGTGGGGCTTGGAAATATTAAGCGCCACGTGCGAAACTGCTTGGAGAGGGTCAAGAGAGTCACAAACGCTATAAATGAAATTGATCAAAATAAGTCCATAGTCGATTTCTCGTGTTTTGCCATGATCATTCCCAATTATCAGACTTCATGGTTTAATGAAGCTAGCAGAAAAGAGAAGTTGGAATGGTTATTAGGTAACGAACGAGAAGGTCATTCAAGAAATTGGTTAATTAATGGTCGACCTGTAAGAAATGGCAATGGAAGAGAAGGAGACACAAAAGATGATAGAGATATGAATTTTCGGCAATTCGATACTCGAGTAAGTGTTCTAATAATTGACCAAATATTATGTTTGTTATCTTTACATTGTAACAGTCTAAAATGAGTGAAATATCAAATTTCCATTGGTAGATCCAACTAATGGAATAACTGAAACAAAAGTGTTCTTTAATTAGTTTGCAAGATAATAATTTTCATTAATTTACTGTAATTTAAGATTAACGAAGAATATATCTTTGTGAGATATTTGAAAATTCTTAGAATTTAGGTTCTAATTCAATTGCCACCATACCTACAATTTCGTAGGTGCAATGAGGAATCTCTTATATTAACATTATTATTTATTTGGAAATAAGAATTAAGGTTAAAATTAAATTAATTAAAAAAATTAAGTTAATGCAAAACTTGACAGTTGATAAATTTAATATTCAGAGAATGAATGAATGTTGGGTTGTGCAAATGTAGTGCATGTCCCTTGTCAGCCTTCACCGTGACTGACTGGGTGTACCTACTGCGCCGGTGGTTGCTCTCGCAATCACACAACAATCTTATTATAATCAATACCACAACCTATAACCCATAACACAATTACAACACAGTTTGTATGAGGCAGTCCTAAACCCTTTTTTAAAGTAGGTTTAGGTAGGTACTATTGTAATAGTCTGAATATGTAAATGAAATGCTGATAATAATAATAAATGATACCTCGAATAATATCTGGATTTTCTAAAAAGATGAAGTTCAGTCTTCAGATGTAAGTACAACTTCAGAATGTTCAGGTCAATTTTGTTCTTCAACTTCTCGGAAAGAGTAAATATGTAAAGGAACTACAACTGCAGAAGGAAGAAGAACTAAGACGATCGGGAAGAAAATCAACTCGTAAACTTCGTTTAACGTTTGACGTCGACCAAAATGATTTACACTTCACTTACTGAGGTTACTGGTAATATAAGGAGCCCTCATTCATAAATCCATCTTCAAAATATTGAATCAAATCTGCCACAATCTGTTTGGCTTCATTACTTCAATATTTTCGCATTTTGCTTACTCTTATAGAATAACAAATCTCCATTACTTTTTTAATTTTTTATTCATTTTATAAAATTACAAATTAAATTAATTAAATCTCAAAACTGATAGATGTAAACAGAAAACCAATCAGTTTCTTTTTATATACAGGGTGTATTGTAACGTCCGCATAATATTAGCACCACGCGATTCTACATCAAAAACAGAACAAAAAAGTCCTCAACAGTTTTTTCTTGATGTACACAGATTTTAAGATATGGACAATTTAACGTTCTTAAATTTTGCAACACTGGCGCTGGTATAAAAATTAAGATAACTTATTAGACGTATGAAGTCACCGCACTGGTATATATAGTGTGCCGTTGCTATGTAATCGAAAAAAGGTGCAACAAGACAAATGTCATGCTGCGACGTGTCAATGTTGCAATTTTTTTTAAGATTTTTTATTTTTTCAATTTTTTATTCAACAATTAAAACGCGCAGTTGCAATATTGATTGGAAGTATTGGAACTCAGGAAATCAAATAATTCCTAGTTTTGAAATGTTAATTAAAACCATTTTTACCAAAAAAAAAATCTAAAATTTTGGATAATTTGGCTATTTTACTTCTTACTTAAGAATTTTTTAATAATATTAAGCAATATTTTTGAGTATTAAAAAACTTCAAATTTAAACTACAATGGTCGATAGCTTCGTTATTTGAGGTCTAAGAGCTAAACGGTATTAAAACTTTATGTTCTGTTTTTGATGTAGAATCACGTGGTGCTAATATTATGCGGACGTTACAATACACCCTGTAGACAACAAAGTCAAGGTCATGTTGTAATTGAATATTAAATTTATTGTTTCTGAATACTCCTAATGTCAAAAATGTTCATTGGTCTCTTTAATAACCTTTAAAATCTACTTGTTATTTTTAGTGACATAATGTTTGATGTTACAACGTAGCATAAAGAAATATGACCTTGGCAGACTATTTAGCAATTAATTCAAGTGTAGGTTCCTTTTGCAGAACGAATTAGAAAACTTTTGCACGGCATGTGAGGCGAAACTGAAGACATGGACGGTACCGTTTCGTCCTTATTTGGACTCATCAGGATGTCACATCAGTTAGACCCAAGTTACACATACTGCATGAAAGTTGTAACTGATATTTGTTTTACCTGGTGTCCCGTACTTGTAGTGACTTGTATTAATTAGATACCTTGAAGAACTATCTAGAGAATTTCTTGAAAAATTATTGAATACCTAATTTAAGTTTCTATACAGGGTGTTCTACAAGCTCTATGACAAACTTTGACAGATGGTAGGTTGCTTGATTTTAAACATATTTTTTTTAATAAACATGGGTCCGATTCGTTTTTGTTTAGAAGTTACAAGCATTTAAAAAATCGTAATTTTTCAAGTTCAAGGCCCTGTAAAAGGAAAACGGTTCAAGATAGAGAAAAACGGCTTACATGTCCCTATTTTAACTTTTCATGTACTATCCAATGACGTAGATGAAATGTTTATACAGGGTGATAAAAAATTTGAAAAAATCTGAGATTTCTCCACATTTAAAAAAATCAAAGAAAGTACAAATGTTTCTATACCATAGGATAGTCCATAAAAAGTTAAAATACGGACATGTAAGCCGTTTTTCTCTATCTTGAACCGTTTTCCTTTTACAGGGCCTTGAACTTGAAAAATTACGATTTTTTAAATGCTTGTAACTTCTAAACAAAAACGAATCGGACCCATGTTTATTAAAAAAAATATGTTTAAAATCAAGCAACCTACCATCTGTCAAAGTTTGTCATAGAGCTTGTAGAACACCCTGTATTTGTCAATAGATCTTCTATTTTCAATATTTTTACAGAAAATTAAGAAGGAAGCTGTAAAAAGTAAACAGATACTTGTCCCTAAACTTTTTCAATTTATCTCTAAAAAATTGCATTTATAATTTTTCGGATTTTAAATTTTGAAATGAATACGAATACGAAAACATATCAACTAATTGACATAACCTAAATTAGTTTAGTAACTATTCTAGTAACAACTTTCATCAAAACCAATAACTTAATCAGTCTTGTTGTCAATTGTTCCCCTAGAATTTTGACATTGAATCCATCTACAGTGTGACCCATTTGTTCTTGAAACACCCTGTAGAATCTTAATTTATGGTGCGATTTTAAAGAAATTTCTTTTAAATCATAGAGCTTGATAAACTATATTTTGGGAGCAAAAAGCGTCTCATTCCTACAAAACCCAAGGCCTACTAACTAGATCAGTGTTTACTTGTAAAATCTCAAAAATTCATGTTAACGATTTTTTTAGAAAAAAACTGCGCGATACTGGATTCACCAGCCCTCAAAACGGTACTGTACTAAATTTTATTGGAAATGTCAGAGTAATAAGGATCTTGCAGTTATTTTAGAAATTCATAATAGAGTTCCGAATTTTCATTAATTTATTCGAAAAGGTCAAGAGAGACAAAATAGAAATTGTACGTCTAGTTGGTAATAATGTAGGTACTTTAATTTTTTAATTATAATTTTTTATTTATTTATTTTTTTTTATTTTTTTTTATTTTTTTTTTACTTTTTTTAATTTTAATTTTTACTTATGATAGCTTTTGACCTTTTTCAAATTAATTTATGAAAATTCGGAGTATTATTATGAATTTCTAAAATAACTACAAGATCCTTTTTACTCTGACAAATTCAATAAAATTTAGTACAGTACCGTTTTGAGGGCTGGTGAATCCCGTGGCGTGCCCAGTTTTTTTCTAAAAAAATCGCTAATATGAATGTTTGAGATTTTACAAGTAAACACTGATCTAGTAGGCCCCGGATTTTGTAGGAATGAGACGCTTTTTGTTCCCAAAATACAGTTTATCAAGCTCTATGATTTAAAAGGAATTTCTTTAAAATCGCACCATAAATTGAGATTCTACAGGGTGTTTCAAGAACAAATGGGTCACACTGTATATAAAAGATGAGGTATAATTGTTTTTAGATTGCAACTGATGGAGAGAATTTGAATATAAATAATGTCAATTCGGAGTTTCATGATGTAAAGGAAAACAGTGATGAAGATGATGAAATATTTGGCAATATTATAGTACAGCGGCATTCCACTTTACTTGATATTGAGAGTGTTGAAAACATGCGTTATGAAGCAATACGTTCAATAGCAAGAATTGAAACAAATGAAAATCTGTATGATTACGAAAAAAGAGTACAAGTGAGACAATTGAATCAAGATATAGGAAAATACACTACTCAACTTCGGATAGTAAAGGTGAACAAATATCTAAGTTTGAATTCAAACAACTCTATATTAATATATGTTTTAAAATTTCAGAAAAGACTTGGTTGGCAAGCCAAAGAGGGCCAATTGAGAACATTCTACAGATACGATGAAGCAAACGTTTTAAATATCTCTTTCGATGCAAGATGGCAATTGTACTTTGCTTGGTTAGGAATTTATAGGAAACATCTAATTAGAGAGTATCAAGAAGCGAAGAAAGAATTTGATTCGGCTTATAAACAGCTCAGTGAACTTCGAGATATGGAAAACGTGAGAGTGATGAAAGACGCATTGGTGGTCGGGATGACCACAACAGGTGCTGCCCGTCTTCACTGCTCCTTAGAAGCACTCCAGAGTCCCATCGTAATTGTGGAAGAAGCTGCCGAAGTGCTCGAATCTCACATAGTAGCTGCATTGACCCCTCAATGTAAACATCTCATTTTAATCGGGGATCATAAGCAACTGAAACCGAGTACTGCTAATTTCAAGATAGAAACAACATTCAAATTAGGCATAAGCTTGTTTGAACGTATGATTTTAAACAACATACAATACTATACCTTGAACGTCCAGCACAGAATGAGACCGGAAATATCTAAATTAGTTTGTCCGATGATATACCCGGATTTAAGAGATGACGAGTCTGTCCGTCATAGACCTAGAATATTAGGTGTAGAAAAGCCCTTGTTTTTCATCGATCATGACAAACTAGAACAATCTTGTGAAGATGAAAGCAAGAAAAATATCCACGAAGCAGATTTCTTAATTTACTTGGCCAGACATTTAATTCTGAATGGATACAAGCCGGAAGATATCACTATTTTGGCAGCTTATTTGGGTCAAATGTATGCAATGAAAAAAGCAAAAGAGAAGCATGGTTTGTTATTGAAAGATGTAAGAATTGCCGTTTTGGACAACTATCAAGGCGAAGAATGTGAGATAATTTTGCTCAGTTTAGTTCGCAGCAACAGTGAAAATAAAATTGGATTTTTGGATATTGAGAACAGAGTGTGCGTCGCTCTTTCTAGAGCAAGAACCGGATTCTATATCATGGGCAACATGACACATCTTTGCAACTCAAGCAAGGTTAGTTTTAATTCAATAATCTATTTACAACTGTTGTTAAAACTGTATTCTTGTTTTGTAAACAATTGCACACATATTAGTTTTCTCTATACAGGATAATGTGAGATAAGGTTCTACTCGTACAGTGCATGGGCTCGTGATAAATAAGGAATAAATTCGATAAAACGGAAAGTACCGATTTGTTGGAAAAGTAAAAAACAAGTCAATTTTTAAATTTAATTTATATTTTATTGATGTAATATTTTTTTATACAGGGTGTTTCTTGGCTTAGTAATGACAACATTGTCTATTTATTTAACCCTTTGAGTGCTTATGAACGCCTACGAACGTCATAGCATAGGGGAAAATGTATACAAATAGAAAAATCAGCACTCAAAGAGTTGAATAGTAGTAGTAGTAGTAGTAGTGGACTTCCTGTGTTATATTATTGTATTTTCATATTTCCTGAGAAAATCAAGTAACAATGGTTTTTACAGGGGCAGTTTATATTCAGTAATTTATGAGTAATAAGCAAGTGAAAATCGCCATTTTTTCATTTTGAAAGCAGTGTACATCTGAAACAACTAAAAAAATCGCAAAACGGTTTACATATCCCTAGCTTAACTTTTCAATGCACAAGGATAATGTTAGTGTTAGTAAACCACCAAGTTTAATTTTCTCACTTACGAATTTCAAAAATTCTAGCGTGTTGACTTCACCATGGTCAACAAGCGAATCCCTTTTTAAGCCTTGAATTTAATTTTTACATCTTGACAATGTTGACATTGTCAACATGTATTAAATTCTGCTGGCTGGTCATTCACTTTATTCTTTGTAACTGTCATTGTTTCAACCAATATGAATTGTCAGATGTTAAAAAATCAAATCTTTTGTGGTGGCAAGGAACAAGTACTTCAGCAATCACCTGTCACAATTACTTTAAATGAGTTCGATTTGGACTTGACCTGTTCTCAATTCGGTTTGGTTTAATTAAATAAAATAAAATCTTACTCATTTTAGAGTGGGATATGGCCGAAGGTGAAACAGATACTCATGGACCAGGATGCTATTGGCACCAGTTTACGCTTACGATGCCAGGTTCACCCTGACTCTGTCACTAAAGTCAGTTCTCAAGAAGATTTCTTTCCAATTAGTGAAGGAGGATGTTCCCAATTATGTAATGTTATATTGGCTTGTGGTCATAAATGTGTCAGCATATGTCATGCCAGTAACAGAGACCACGATAGGTACAAATGCAAGGAAGAGTGCAGAAAGTAAGTATACTTGCACTTATGACTAATGTCATTTTTTTAATTCCGATTTAAAATGGGCAGTGCAATCACAATCACAGTCTTTCTGAAGACACATACAGACACATTTATTTGAAACTTGATTTTTTGTTTGTTGAGCCATTTTTTAAACTTTCAAGCTACGCGTAACGGTTTCATGCGAAAGTGGAATTTCTAATCTAACGAATCACTTTGCTGCAGAAAATGTGAATCCTATGAAGACCACATTTGCCAAAAGATGTGCTTCGAAGAGTGTGGTCCATGTGGGTATTTGGTGAAGAAATCATTGAAGTGTGGACACACTCGTTTCTTAAAGTGCCATATCGATCCAGATGATATAAAATGTAGAGAGGAAGTATTTACCAAGTTGCCTTGTGGACATGAAACGAATAAACCTTGTTACTGTAAGCCTGAGCAGTTCAGGTGTCCGTTTCGTTGTGAAAACATTGTCGAATCTTGCGGCCATGCTTGTGAAAGAACTTGTCATATATTTGATGATCCCGATCACATTAAAGTGAGTCATTTAACTCTTGCAAGTGAAATAAATTAATATCTATACTCTTTACAGTATAAATGTATGAAGCAATGTGCCAAATATAGAGCAGGATGCACTACAAAAACAGAGGCTCATTTGTGTACTTACCTGTGCTACGAGGAATGCCTGAAATGCAATATCCCTGTCATGAAAAAACCAACCAAATGTAGTCATTCATTGAAAGTTGCATGCCGTGCAAATGTTGATGACTTTAGCTGTAGAACGAAATGTGATAGAACAATGTCTTGCGGACATTTCTGTAAGAATTTGTGTTATGCACCATGTGGACCTTGTAAAGTTTCGGTAATATTCTACTTTATTATAAAAAAATACTTTTCTAGATACAAAAAAAAGTGCAAAGTTTTTTTTTCTTTTTTTCTCTATTCTGTAGGTTGAAAAAGCAATACCAGGATGCGGTCATATTGTCTCTCTTTTATGTAAAGACGAACCTAAACCAGAGTTGTGCAAGAAAAAATGCGAAAGGAAGTTGGCCTGTGGTCACAACTGCTTAAAAAAATGTAAAGAGACGTGCATGTCAACCGTCGACTGCAAGAAACTTGTAAAATGTGACGGAATTCGTTCTCCCTGCGGACACTACATCACTGAAATTGAATGCGGCCTTTATAGTTCAGGTATGTATATGTCATTTTTTGCTGTTTTAAACTATATTCATCGTTCACTGGATCTTTGTATGTCTGAATATAAACTTTTCTCAGACGGTTTTCCATATTTTAAATTTTAAAACACTAATTTTTTTTTAGATTGTACTAGGTACTGTTATAAAAGGCTCATTAAGTTTATTTACGTAGTAATAGTTTTTTTTCTTTCATGAAAAATAGTCTTTAGTTTTTGAAAAGTTCTATTGGAACAGAATATTTAGATTTGTTTGGGACAGTAGAATAGAAAATATTGTAATAATAAGGTGAAATGTCATAGAATAGTTTTTGTAAAATAATTAGAATAATTTAGAATAAGTTAGCTAGAGTGTATGGGGAAATGTCAAGCATAAAATTATTAAAAGTCACAATTTGGAAGAAATGAACACCAACTCTAGTAGCAGGGAAATTGGCTGTTAGAAGGGGGAAAACATAACATGTCCAAAGAGGATTTTGTGTGTTGTACTCCAGAAGAGAAATGAATTTCATAGATGTTGATTGGAAGGAAAATACAAAAATTATCCGCTGTCATAGTGAGAAATAATATGTTGTCAAGCAGATAACAATCGAATTTACATAGTTACAAGAAAAACTATAAATAGAAAAACAACGATTATTTGAGGGGATTCCTAAAACATAAGTTAATCAGTGTAGACCACGAAATCATAACCAAACATCGTAAACATCGTGAACATCTAGAAAATTTTCGAACATCAAGAATTTGGAAAAGAACAGAGGCCGTAGCTGACTGCAAGAAGAAACATATAGGTTAGAAGGAGAGATTTGGTTAGCTGGTAGCTGACAACTGCAATTTGATTTGGATACAGCCATGCAGAGATTTGGCTAGGAGGTAGCTGACAATTGCAGTTTGATTTGGGTACAGCCGTGCAGCGATTTGGATTCTGCGATTTTGACATTGAAGATAGAAAAACGTAGCAGCGAATTGGATATATCTGTGCAGAGATCTACATTGAAATTGCTGACACACTAACAGCAAGGCTACTAGAGTTGACTTCAAGCTTTGTTCAACAGCTGATTCCGTGGGTTATTCCTTTCGTTAACCTACGAGGGACTTCTGTCAAAAATTAATGACAGAAAGTTGGTGACGAAGAAGATTCATTAAGGGAACAAACTGTGAGTAATTTTAAGTTATTTTTAAGTTAGTTGTTGTAAGTGTTATTGTTGGGAAAATTTCTTATTGTAATGAAACCCAAACAAATTTAAATTGAGTTTCAATAGGAGTTTATAGGTTATGAAAATTAAAAAAAAAATAATAATAAAAAAAAATACTTGAACTCACTCTGAGTCATAGAGGTCTCATACAGACTAAACTTTTATTAGTTTTTAAAAAAGAAAGGCCCCCTAAATAAATAAATTGTTTATGGTAAGAGGGAATCAAAGAGGAAAATAAATTTTCAAAAAAGAGTAGAGAAAGCACAGTCCCTGCGAACCATAACAGTACCTACCTAAAATAAATATAACATAATAAAGTGTAAATAATTTCTTATATTGACAGACTTTGAAGAAACCTTCAATGCCTAAGATTGAATCTGTAAAATTGTACACTATCAGAAATTTTTCACTTCAGTACACTTCACTTCACTACAAATTTTACAGAAAACAGATTCAATCTCAGACATGATTTTTTTCATGCTTAAATACGTTTGAATTTGCTTAATATACAGTGAGAGTTTTTTAAGACGGAACATAGGAAATGAGCTTGTGAAGTATTGCTATGGAGATCGATTCGTTGCCGGGCAAGGTCGTTAATGGTTTTGCAATAACCCCCCACTTCAGATTAAATTATTAATTTGACGTTTATGAGTAAAATTTGTCGTCAGTTACATACTAGCGTAGATAGTTACTTAATTCATCAAAAATGTGTACAGCTGATGAGAAAATTGAAACTTACGCACATGGTACACCGCATGCAGTGTGTCTTCTTTATGTGAAGTTGAAAATTTGCGCTGGTATCATGTCACTACAGGACACAGTATCCATAGAAAGTGAATGTGTGGGCTGAAATGGTAAACACTCATATCTTGCAGCCACTGCAAGAAAAAAATCATTCCGACCATAAATAATCTACAAGTAGAAGGCCCTTTGTTGTGCCAACAAAATGTTACAGCTGACAATTTTTCCCGGCAAGTTCGACAATTGCTTAAAATGCTCAGTTTCCCGGTAGATGGATAGGAAGAGATGGAGTAATTACCTAAGTGGCCGCCCAGGTCACCAGACTTAACATACTTGGATTTTTTTACTGGAGAAAAGTCAAGTAATCAGTTTCTAACACCGTTTCTATCTACCACATTGAAAAGCTCAAACAAATGAGAAGAAGAGCTGCGAAGAAGTATCTCCTGAACAGTACAGAAATACGATAAATGTATTGATTCTACAATAAATTTTTAGGACACTTGACTATAGTCAACGGATGTTTGATACTATTTTAGAATAATTAACACTCTGCAGTATTTAATTTACAATTATATTGTTTCTTTATAAAATACTTATGCCCGTATTCACAAACGATAATTTCCTAAATAATTACGTAATTATTTAAATGAGTGAGATGGGAGATATGCAGTTTTTTGCAATAGAATGAGATGGGGATAATTGATTACGTAATTATTTAGGAAATTATCGTTTGTGAATACGGGCATTAGTGTACAGTTACACTTTTTTATATTTTGAAATAATTTCGTTTTAATTAAAAAATGATTTATTGCATTGACTTTCAATACAGAATCCCTATGTTCTATTTTAAATAACTCACTAATGCTAAATTCAACAATGCTCGAACGTAACCATAACTACGGTATTGTTAACGTATTGTTGCGGCTTTGTTGGAAATGCACTGATTTCGCTATGTTCCATTTTAAATGGTTCAACAACGTTAATTAAACTGCGTCATATTTTTTCTGATGTTCCGCGTTATGTGGTTCTCACTGTAGATATAAATTCAGTAGTTATTGTTAGTTGTCAGATGATGTCAAATTTACAAAATAACTTCACTACCGTAGAATGGGGTAATATGGAACAGGGGTTATACAGGGTGTCCCGTATCGTTATGTTCAAAATTGTTGAGCATATAGTAGGCTTAATTTTGAGCCCAAAAAACCCAAAAGTGACAGGTCTATCTTTATTCGTTACGAAGTTACAGGCCTAAGAAAATTATGACTAGTAAATAACAAGATTCAACTTTGTAAGCCACAAAAATTGCCACACATGAGTAAACGTCACCGAAATAAACATTAGTAAAGAGTAGAGGTTCCCCTGCTCATACGAAATGGCATTAGGATTCAAATAGATGCGGCACCAGCATATTTCGGAATTGGTGTTTGTAACTAAATACCAGAGAGAAATTATTATTTGATCGTATTCAGCAAGCTGGTCAAGAGATAGGTACGCGAAAAAAGACGAGAAAACTGTTACTTTTGCAATAGGCCTCCGAGCACAAGCTTGTATTCAGCAAGGAATAGGACATTTTTAACACATGATAAACTAAAGATTTGGTCAATAAAATAAGTTTTATGTGGTTTTCAAAGTTAAATCTGGTATTTACTAGACATTATTTTCTTAGGCCTGTAACTTCGTAACGAATGCAGATAGACCTGCCACTTTTAGGTTTTTTAGGCTTAGAAATAAGCCTACTATATGCTCACAAAATTTGAACATAACGATACGGGACAGCCTGTATAGAATGATTCAGTCAATTTTTAAAAACCCCGCATTAAATTTGTTGCAATGGAATATTTATGATGTCTGACTATGCTATCAACATGCCAGGAGATCATAGAATACTGCTGCGAAGCAGAAGACATTTAAAAAATTCAACTGTCAACGTCAAAAATGTCTTGAAAGTATTGAAGACGCAACCTCTCTAATTTTCATAGCGTCAAAAGTCTTCCGGATTACAATAAAAGTATGATCATCAGAAAGTAGCTTTCACGGAAGTTTTTTAACTTTGACTAAGTGCTAGTGAAATCCAGAAATTGAAATATCAATTTGAACCCTCTAAAAATTGCATTTTGTAGCGTAATTTGGAACGATGCCGCGAACGTATAATAAGAAATTTAGCGTAAAACCCAGACGCGACTGCGTTCCACAAAACATGGAAAATGCTCTCCAAGCTGTGGTAGAGGGCAGACTATCTTTTGGTCAAGCAACAGTCAGGTTTATTGTCCGCAAAACTGGACTCTATCGGAAATATAGGGGAAGAGAAAGGGGATCGGCTGGGGAGACCACCTGTACTAAACACGAATGAAAAGCTTAAAACAAGATTTTTTGTTTTTGTTTAAATTTTCAATACTTGACATCTTTTTTTAACCATATTTAGATGTTTTTGTTGTGTTTTAAACCATATCAAGGGGAAAAAAAGTGTCTATTTTATTTTGAAAGTGTATTTTTCAAAAATAAAAATTTATGCATAGGTACACTCCTGTAGGGATATATTGATATTAGGAATTATTTGGGAATGCAGTCGTTTTAAGAAAAGAACACTCTTTTCTATGCCAAGCTTTCGAATTTTATTTTATTTCTTCATCGAGGGCTATAGATAGGCATAAGATTTGTACATTCAACAGCAATAAAAACAATATAGTAAATCATTGTAATGAAATTTTAATTCTAATTTTGGCCAAAATGATTAAAAAAATGTATAAGTTTTTTCTAATAATTATTAATTATTCATTATTATAAATCTGAATCTATATCTGAAACGTTATACTACTCGAAAATGTAATTATCATAGTCATACTACCTGTTTGTACTTTATTGCTCATTGTTTCACTGTTAAATTGCGATTTGTAATTTTATAATGGCATATTGCCTTAAATAAACTATTTATTTATTTATATCTCCCGGTGAAAAAAAAAACAGTATAAAATGCTCTGTCACAGTCTTTTTTTGCTCACTCTTTGTAAAACATTATCGAAAGAAAAGTTATTTTTTTATGTGCAAAAATCCAGTAATCAAGTTGATCTTAATTCAATAATAATATAAATTAAATTTAGGTATCAAAGATAACGACAATCGCCTCGCCAGATTCTGCAAGAATCCATGTGATACCATTCTGAAATGTGAACACCTATGTCCTGGAACCTGTGGCGGTTGTCACCAGGGAAAGCTGCACAAGAAATGTATGGCCCCTTGCGGAGCGATTCAAATTTGCAACCACCAGTGTCCGAACCCGTGTCGTAAGGCTTGCAAGCCATGCGAAAAATCTTGCAGCTATGGCTGTGATCATAGCAAGTGTAGTAAGAGATGCGGAGAGCCTTGCACTCCCTGTAAAGAGAGATGCAGTAGGAAATGTGTTCATCAGAAATGTGATCGCTATTGCCACGAAGTTTGCTGGATAAAACCATGTTCCGAGCCGTGTAAGCGTTTGTTGAAGTGCAAACATCCTTGCATTGGCTTTTGCGGAGAAAAGTGTCCGCCGTTATGTCGCCTCTGCAATCAAAACGAGATCGAGACTCTGTTCTTCACATTTGCCACCGAAGACGAAGAGAACGCCAGATTTGTCTGTTTGGAAGATTGCGGGCACGTTGTCGAAAGCAAAGGCATGGAGCAATGTTTAAAACTGGAGGGCGAAGAAATCGGACTTAAGAAATGTCCCTTATGCAAAACACCAATTTTTAAAACAAAACGTTACTCTGATTACGTTAAGAAAACATTGAAGGATGTATCGTTTATCAAGAAGAAACTTTCCGGAACTATGAAAGAAAATGAGAGTTTAAGGGAAGAACTCTTAAAGAGAGCGAATGAGTTACTTAATCTGTCTCTAAAAATTCCACGACGTAAGTGATTTTTTTTATAATGTATGTTTAGTTTCTTTGGGTTAAAACCATTACAAAGTTAACACTCATATTAAATCCTCATATATCTTAAAATTTCAACTGTTAAATCCAATTAAATTATGGATTATGTGAATTAATAAATTATTTCTTCTTTCAGTATCCAAGGACTTGTTGAAATTCAAGCAACGCTTAGTACCAGTAAACAAAAATCGCAAACAGTACATAAATAAAACTGAGCTGAATGGAATTAAATCTAAACTAGATGTAATTGAAAACATTGCGACGATAATGACAACTGAAGGCGGCGTGAATGTATCATCATATGCAGAACAGATTGACTTTTTAATGGATCCAATAACGGTTGTAGTGGATCAAGAATTGTCAGAGCAGGAAATAAGTGATTTGAAATGTGAATTGAATCGTTTACTATGCCTGATTCAGTTTGATAAACTCAAACACAGCTTGCAACCACTTGAGGGTCATTCGCAGGAAGTTCAAAATTCCTATTCAGAAGCTGAAGGTTTGGTATTCGCTTTAGGACAGTTCGACAATGCAAAGGAGGTAAAGGTAAAGGAGTCTTTGAAATTCCTGCGTAAGTCTTTAAACGTTGCGCCTCCGTCTATGAGAGAATTGAAAGAAATCGCCAAGGCTATGGGTTCCGCCCTTGGACACTGGTATAAGTGTCCCCAGGGTCATTACTATTACATTGATGACTGTGGAGGTGCTATGGAAATCGGAAGATGTAATGAATGTAATGCTAAAATCGGTGGCCGCAATCATCGGTTACTAGACGATAACCAACATACTGGTGAACTTGATGGTTCATCTCATTCTGCTTGGTCGGAGCAAGCCAATATGAATAATTATGATTTAAGGTTTTAGTAGCTTAATTTTTATATGATTTTATAATGTTTGATTTAGTTGTTGTATCAAGAAATATGTTTAAGTTTATATTGTTTACATTTATCTATTATTGAAGTAGGATTAAAAGCAGTTCATTTTGTAGTAGTTTTTATTTTATGTATGTTTGTTAACCGTGTTCTATTGTTTTAAAGGGTGTTTCAAAACATGCTTCGGAAAATAAAAGGTAGGAAACCTAAAAGTAGCAACATGTTTTGTTGTGGACAAAAACATTACTTGTTTTTGATAATTTTCTTATGATTTGTTTCACTGTCACATAAAAAAAATTGATTATACCTCAAAAAGTAAATAATATCAATGATAAGATGTGTGCAAAACCTGGGTTCTGTATCTCAAACGGTTCCCGAACGGTCAAATAACTGAAAAAAAATTGTTTTTTTGGCACTCAGTACTCGAAAAATTTACATTTGCGGACCCATGTTAATTGAAACTTTTTTCTTAGAACGAGGCAGGGAATCACGCCTTTTATTTTCCGACAAACACCCTGTAGAGTATTCGAGTGTAAAGACAAAATGATTTTTATTTGGTTTTCATTGGATTATTATTCATGTGTAGGTTTCCTTTGTTGATCTACTCTTATTAATCAATTTTCATGTTTTTTATGCAAAGACAATCAGATAAAAATCGTATTGTTCCACATTATGTAATACAAATTTCATAATTATGTGTGGGACTGACTGTAACCACAAGCGGTTATTGGAGACCTGAAAAAATTAAAACGAATCATTTGTTCACAAGTAATTTCTTTTCTAGATTTATGGTGTTCTCGAGTACCTACAGTAAATTCTGTAATTATTTTTATCTAATTTATTTTGTGGTCTCAAGTCACTCCTAAAGCCGGTTCCACATTTACAAATGTTTTTTTGTTGAAATTTGCAATGGAAAACCACATGTATGTTAATATCAGTTTAGACTTGGAGAGATTTCACTATGCATGTTAATTTGATGGATATCAAAGTTAATGTATAAGACTTTACCACATTCTACTGGTACAATTTGTCATAATGATGTGTTCTGTGAAATTTATACTTTATGGTCCTTTTGGTATCTCTTTGATTTTCGAGATGCTAAAATCTCTTGAAACCTGAACTATAACAATTCAGAAGGTGAGATTAGAAAAAATTCCCCTAACATTCAATAATCAATAATTAACATTGCCTTAGATTTTATTGAATATTATAACATTTTTTACTTAATTAAAATAAATGCATGTGGAAGTAAAAATTGTTTTCTTCTCCAAGTGCAAAGTCATGAAAACTTACTGCATTCGGAGGGCTCCGTCTAACCTCACGACTTCACCATTGATCATGGTATTCTCCAGGATAGCCTGCACCAGATGTGCAAACTCGTCAGGTCTTCCCAATCTGGGAGGAAATGGTACCGATTTTTCCAGGAACTTCCGCACTTTCTCTGGTAACCCAGCCAGCAATGGTGTCTCAAAAAGACCGGGGGCTATGCCCACTACTCGAATTCCCTGCGGGGCAAAATCCCTGGCAATAGGCAGCACCATTCCGGCCACCGCTGCTTTACTGGCCGCATACGCCGCTTGTCCGGTTTGACCTTCATAAGCTGCCACGCTGCTCGTGAACACCACAGCTCCTCGCTCGCCCTTTTCGTTCAGCTCGTTCTCACCAATGAGACCGCCTGCAAGTCGGGCTACATTGAAAGTGCCCACCGTGTTCACTTGCAGCACCTTGGTGAAGTCTTCCAACAGATGAGGCTGTCGCTTGTTAAAATTGTAAGTTTTGAAGGCCACGGCTATACCAGCACAGTTAACCGCATAGTCTAGTCGGCCAAATTTCTCTTTGGTGGTTTGGAGAGCTGCTTGCACCTCTGCTTCTGAAGTCACCTATTGTAAACAAAAAGGAACTAGCATATTAGAAGTTTAGCTAGTAATGAAGTATTTACATTAGCTGGAGCAAACAGACACTTGTCATTTCCTAGCGATTTTGCTATTTCGGCTCCTTGGGAAGAGGGGAGGTCGCATAGCACTACTCTGCTTCCAGACTGGACCAAGCGCTCAACTGTAGCCTTGCCAAGCCCTGAAGCACCCCCCGTTACCAACGTGACGGCCCCCTGAAATTAATTCAAATGGATTTAGAACGTTGAAATATCTCATTTTAGTCTCGTGTTCCCTTCAATTGCAGCAGAGTATATACTGTTTGTCAATTTTGCTGTCGAACTGTTCCCCAAACTGGGTCAAAAATTTAATATTTTCGGGATTTATTTATAGTTAATTTTTTTAATAAAATTATTTTATGATGAATAAGTTTTAATGAGCATAGCAAAGTGCAACATGAGGGTTATTATTGTTGTCATATTTATTTCTTTGACGATTAAAACAAGCTTAAAAAGTGCTGAAAGTTCATTTATATTTTCCAAAGTATTTTCAGTTTAACAGAAAAAAAAAACTGTCATGAATCTATGAACTGCATGCTTATTTTTCAGAAAATATCAGTCATGAAAATTGTATTTATCTGAGTAGGGCAAAATAAGTTTACAAGCAAGCAAGCCGTTTCGCCTTTCAAAGTATTTTTGTTCATTTTTTTGCCATTCCATGCCAACTGTTTGGCCGACGCACTTTCTGACAATAACGTATTCTTATGAAGCTTGGTGGTTAGAGATCGTGTGCACAGTCAGTAAAAAGCATTCTTAAGCCATATGGGGTTTGTACAGTGCTTTGCCCCTTCAAAGTTCGCAAAAACCTGATGTGTCGCCCCTTATTTTTGGTGGCATCTAGGGAACTAAAATTTTTGTAGGAGTCGGTATCATCCCACTCCAGAAGGAATGATCTTTTTTTCATATTTTTTTTACATCTGTATTTGGCAATACTGAAGAAAACCTTAAAACCAAATTAACAGGAAAGGGAAAGAGTTTTCGCAGTTTTCCGAACTTTCCAGTAGTAGAGATATAAGAAAGGGGAGAAAATTGCTAAATTTCTATTTCCATTTGGGGGAGGAGGTCATTCGAGTTGACGCTAGATGTAGTCAGAACCAAAGCAGCCTACCGTATCTGCTTTTGCGTGTTTTATTTCAAAATTCAAACAGAGGCATACTTTTCTTGTTCAAAAAACGCTTCCGCGCGCATATTTACTTTTCTCGGTTCCCGGAGACTAGAGAGTACCTTGATGTAAAATTATTATAGAGTGTGGGGAAGCTAATCTTTCCTCTTTTTTCCGATCAGTAGCCATATGACGAAGAATTACTGGCTAGCTCTATTCAAAATAGTGACTTTAGTTAATTATCATTCCTGATGGGGAGGGGGGTTACTTGCAGATTAACGTCTCGAAAGATTAATACTGTCATGACTCATGTTAGAGTGACAGAAATCACTCCCTATAAAAAAATGCTGTTATAGGCTTAATTAATTTTCATGTTAACATGAATAATGTCAGAATCAAAATCAATTTATTTTTTCGAAAATTAATTTTTTAAAAGTTTATAAACATCATTTTACGACCAATTTTATTGATTGTATTTTTTTAAAGTATTTTTAAGATTTTGTACATGTTTATACATTTTATGAGTGAACGAGGGACCAATCGGCCCCGAAACGTCTCAATTTTTTATAAAAATCTTTTGAAAAAATAATATTTTTATCGAAGAACCACACATTGTTTCACTAAGGCTTCTCATGAAACATTTTTCCAATGAAACGTTTCTGAAAGAGTACACATGGAACATAATTTCAACTGAAACGTTTATGACGGCTGACATTTAACGTCTCTGCATCGTTTCAGAGACAAGGCAGCAAATTTTCCATTGTTTCACTAGGGATTCTCATGAAACATGTTTCCAATGTAACGTTTCTGGAACAGAATTTCAACTGAAACGTTTATGAGGGCGGACATTTAACGTTTCATAAACGTCCCGGAATTGTTTCAGAGACAATATCACGAAACGTTTCAAGTTATCGTGTCTTCGTTTCAGCAATGTTACAGATACAGTTCTTTGCACAGTGGGAATAACCCACCTTATTCGCGAAAAAAACAATCCAGATAGAGGGACATAAATTGATGGAAATTTATGAAAATGACACTTTCGCGAAAATTCCAGTCACATATGCCAGGAATGACACATTGACGGACAATGCGAGTTCTACTTAATACCAGAATGGCTCCGCCTTGTACGAGAACGTGTCTACTGATAAGCCAGAAGGCTTCGAGGGTGCGCGTGGGAAGAATCGCTGTGGCTGGAAACGAGTCAGTATTCAGTAATATCCTGAACGTGAAGTCTGAAGTATACAGAGTAAGGAAGACTAGTAGTAGCCATATAGTGGTGGTATATAACTTATATAAGTGAATTGTGAATCAATGAAGTATAGACCCACAAGTGGTGTGGTGTGTAATATCTGTTTGTGGAGACACGAGGACAGCTGATCATTTAGATAAAGAACTTATATAAGTTTATAAGGTGTATAGTTGGACCAGAAATATAACGAAACAACTTCTGTCAATTAATCACTTTTTTGATTATTATTGACGTATTGTTGAAGTCATAAAATATGACAGTTTAACAATTAGATCATTTCGTTATATCTCTTGGTCGACTATACCTGACTAATAGCAAAAATGGTTTATTGTGTAATGTGAGAATGACGCAAGAAAAACGAAAAGCAAAGATATGGTACCTACGATTAAGTTTAAAAAGTCAGATATGTGACGTCACACCAAATACTCTAGATATTTGGTAATAATATCATCTAATGTATTTGGTCACACTAACCGTCCGAATTAATATTTTTAATTTCACCAGAAAATGTCAAACAGTTAAATGTCAAGTTGTGAACGAGCGTAAATGATTGAAGGAATTATTCAAACAATGAATTGAACCGCTTACGTCATTTTGAGAGCCAGTGACAACTACAGAAAATTTATTCACGTAATGACACTCTATCCTGTGTGCTGTTAATTTAATTCTCATTCAAAACCAATGTTGACGTATACTTATTTATGCGGGATGGAGTGTTTAGACAAACTGGACGGTTACTATAAGAACCACGTAAATGAAACAAAATAAATCGAACTATCAAAAGGATGTGTATTCTTAATCGATATGTATGACTTTTTAAACTTTATCGTACTATGTATATATCTTTTTTAGTTTGCTAGCATATGCAAAGTCAATTATGTATAAATGATTTGTATCGTATCACAGCAAGTATCAACACTCCACAAATGTTGACTTTCACCTTGAAATATTTTCAATTCTTCCGTTAAAGCTTGGATTACAATCACCACAGTGACGTCATGCGCAGCGCGGACGAGTTTTCAGTCTCACGCTGACATACCTTTTGTGTAGTTGTATCATGAATGACTATTATTAACTGTAATAACTGTCAAGATGTGAATTATCGTTTGGAGCTCCTTATAATAATACAAACTCATTGCGAAAATTACGATAAATACTTCTAGGGACTTTTTATTTTGGTCAGCACAAAAACATAATTTCAAAGCCTCCTACTAGTCCTACTTCGTCAATAAAAAGTGAACGGTTTATGGACTGTCCAGTCTGTGGTCCAGTAGTCACGGTATCGACTTCTGTGGTATCGAATCACTTTTGCTTTTGAATCGAATCCGCAATCCGAATCATGATTAATTTATCATTTACTTTTACATACATTTTTACATGCTTTTTTTTTCTCGTCTTTTATTTTTTTGTAACCTCTAAACCAGGTATCATACAGTTCGTATTTGTACATCAAATAATATTACCTTAATCATTTTTTCGTTATTGGAATTATCTATCACCAATTCTCATTGATTTGAATGCGGTCTCTCACTACTCCACATTCACTGCACAACACCGTACGTACCGTTACACACACGTTATCTTACCCGTTACACCAACAGTACAGTGTTATAGAGTTTTGCTGGTTTTGCTCACGATGGGATGGGAATGCGTATGCGATAATGATGAATGAATATGAACGAGGAATGAGTTGGGTTTGGGTTGAGAATTGAGATTGAGAATGAGTTAGCACTTAAGCAAAGAGCAGTAAGAGAAGAGGCAAGAGCACCTGCACATAACCTATTCCACTGAAAACTGAAAGAAGTTTAATGTTGGATTGGAATTTGGATTTTGGAATGTTGATGAAATGTTTGTTTACAATAATGCCTATCTTATCAGTAAGGCAGATTGATTTGACCATTTTTTGATTGGTTCATACTAATTTTGATTTGAGGTAAGTCTAAGTGAGAACATGTAACTAACCCAGATTAAAAAGTTATCTGGTTTGAGTGGTTTGGAAGCTGATTATGATCAATAGTAATGAATAATGATGTATTTTTAATTAGCACAGTTGTAGTAGTTGTTGATTCAGTTTTAATTATCACACTTGTTGATTCCTTATTGTTGTGAGCCAATTTCTATCCTTCTATAGGTACATAGAATAACAATAAATGCATTTCCAAACTTGTCAGTTTATTATGAATTTGGATTTACCATACCATTTTAGATAATAGTCATACCTAGTCCAAGAGCTTACCATACCCAGAAAAGTGCAAGAGTTTTGGAAAGGGTGATACTTACAAATCGCACTGTATTTTGGTTATAGAATGGTGTAGGTACCTACGGTCACCATGCTAGATTTAGGGACATATGTCATACCGCAGTAGAGCACTCGGTTAATTTTAAGTATAGGGACCTGGAGGCTGACCATTGCTGATTGACCCTCCACTAGATCTTTGGTCAGGTTAGGTATTTTTTCCCTTGCCCTTACCAATGATATCTTAACCTCTATAGATCGAGTGTTGCCGTATGCCGCCGTGCTAACCGAGTGACGCCAACATGAGAAAAGGATGGGTAGATACAAATACTCACGTGTTGGTAGAAGAGCGCGATGTTATGTAGGCAGAAAGCTCCAAATTTAACATTAGAATAAATGGGAATTGCTATTCAAAAATTATTTTTTTCCTTATATTTCTTTTTTAAAGCATTTTTCAAAAAAAAAAAACCTACAACACATAACTAGTGAACCCAATATGTAAGTAATGAAGTTTAAATCTAGTAATTTCTCTCAATAGAATCCAATAAAATTAAAATAACATGATAGGTAGGTACCTACCTACTTCTGTTTCTCATGATAAACTTTTATTAAGATTCTATTAACTTAAGAGGTGGATTTTTTGGATTTTAATGAAATAGGAAAGGAAACAATTGATTGAAATTAATAATTTTCTGTTTTATTCTATAATATATTAATTTTTTACATTTTATTTTTTTTAGGATTTTTTCACAAAAACATTTGCATTCTGATATAAATTTGTATTTACAAAAAAAATTTAAAACTGAAAGAATTACAAAAAATAAAGAAACAATAACTGCATAAATTTACTGTTTCATTCTATAATATATTTATTTGCAACCAGATAGGTACATCATCGACAGGCTTAATTAAATATAACTTAATTGAAGCTTCAAATTACACAAATTACGTATAGGTAGTATTAAATTAGTATAGGTAGTATTTAATGTGATGTCACATATGATTTTTTAAACTTAATCGTACCATATAATATTCTATTTCTTTATAAAAAACCAATAATATGCATGATAAAAAAGTTAAAATGAAAGTAAAAAAAAAATATAAAGCATAAAAAGGCAAGTCAGAAAAACATTATAACTTTTTCTTAGCTGTTTCTCACCTTTAACATGGAAAAGCATGACAAAGAAATATTTTTTGACTTTTTCAAATGATTTAATAAATCTTTGAGATTTCGAATACTATATGAAATTGTCTTCTATTCTTTTTTTATTCTTTATAAGACCAGAACGCCTCTCCAGTTGTTTCTGAGCCATCTTGTACATTAACATCGCTTTTTTTTTTCTGCATGTCTTGCAAAGAGAAATCTCCGGGATATGTATCGCTCTTCTTTTTACTGCAAACATATATTTATAATAAAATATTATTTTCCTGATGATAGCTAACGCACTTACTTTTTTCTTACATTAGCGGACTCCATATATTATTTGAAGAAGTTGTCCTTCGATGCTCATCATAATACTGACTTCTAAAAAAGTTTAAAACATTTAACATTATGTAGAGTTAAATATTATGTTAGTTCTAATAAAATAATGTTTTTTGTTGCCCATCATAGAATGTTTAGTATCTAATCACAGCAATAATACACTTTACCTTGAAGTCGAGGGAATTGGTTCACTGTTCGGAATAAATGTGGATTTGGATTCTAATAGATTTTTTCGTCCACAGGCGGGTTTTCTTTTTAGATCTCTTGGAAATTCGAAAACCGAGGGCACTGCATTTTTCCTTAATCTTTTTCGATCATTTAAAATTGTGTCAATATAATCTTGTGGAAGGAAATGTTTACTACACAATCTAGATCCTGCCGTAACCTTAAAATCCATTCTTTTCGTCGCCAAGATCCATTGCTTCTGCAGATCCGGATTCTTTGGGAAACTGTTTCAGAAGTTGGATTAATAATTTCATGCTTTAATTTCTGCTATAAATCAGTTCAATTAAAAAATAGATCAGAAACACATTACTCACCAGTGAAATCATAGTGGCTTTCAATTTACTATAACTGGCTGTACAATTATAAGCAGCACATGAAAATACCATTTTTAGAAACTTTAAATATCTATTTTTCTGTTGAACCACTTTTGAAAACAAATAAACGTTAGTAAGTTATTGAAATTTAACGAACAATTTCACCATATTTACATGTATCCTTACGGGAATTTGCAATGTTTTGCCTACCTATTCTCCCTATCCTTTTCTAACGCATGACTTTTATGTTGGTGTCACTCATCTCTCTCTTCACTTGATCTAAGAGAGGTTAGTATATCATTGGCCCTTACGGCTTTTGGTAAAACTGCTGTTTAGCTTTGTAAAACACCCCTCACATGCCCATTCCACTTTTTCCACTCGCATCGCTCTCAGCATTGCCATACGCAACTCTTTACAAATAATATTTTAAAACACTTATTTTGCTGCAGTAAGTCAGGTCTTTGGTCAGGGTAGGGTTTTTTTCCCTTTAAATGTCCCTAAAATTTAAAAAACCTACCCTGACCAAAGACCTGACTTACCGAGCGTTATCGTCTCGATAATAATTAATTGTAACGAGAATGCCGGCCGGGCCTAGTAGTAATATTTTTATTATTATAACCCGTGGGAAAGACGCTTGGCCGAGATTGTCTGCAAAAGGTAATAGAACGAATAGCATGTGGCAACGCTGAGAGTAGTCAGCCGGTCGCGAGCAGACAAAATGTAGTGGGGGTAATAGAGGGGTTATTGGAAGACTAAACAACAGTTTTATCATCAAATCATTTATAGTCAGGATCAGTGTGGCATCTCACCGGACAACACTCACTGGACAAACCATGCCTATGGCACACCCCAGTAGAGCACTCTTTCAAGGTTTTCGAAAAAAAAAAATTAAAAATTACTCAAAATTCATTATTTATGATAATGACTACTGTTAATGAAATAATTGACAATAAAAGTAAATGTTTTCATAGTCAAAAAATATTGTGTGAACTGTGAGCAAATGAAAATGTAATTTAGGTAGGCTTTGGAAAAAATATAAAATATATGTCTGAGATTGAATCTGTAAAACTGTAAAATTAAATTTTTGGTTTGTAAAATCGTAAACTGACAAAAATCTGACATTGCCCCTCCCGCCATCGACAAGGTTAGGCAACCAATAATTAATCATTAATAAATTTATTTCATACTAATACATTATAACTAGATAAACGCTTGGTTACCGTAACTATAAACATACTCATAACTCCATTGGGACTGTTATGAATCCATAACTCCCTCTAATTCTAATATTACTATTGGTTTAATTCTGGTAACCATTGGATGTTGCTTTTGTTATTGCATTGTTGGTTGCATATTTGGATTTCATATGTCATTTTCTACAAGCTTTTCAGTTGATATATCCATGGTAATCAATAATCATGGTTACTCAATTATTAAAAACATTCGTTTAATTTTAAAAACCAACAAATTTCGTTTTTATATTTCATTTAGTATAAAATAAAATAGATTATGTATCACGGGAGTTATTAGATGTTAATAACCTCGGGCAACTTAACAATCCCTCGGGACTAACGTCCCTCGGGATTGCAATATGTTGCCCTCTGTAATTAACATCCTCATAACTCCCTTGATACATAAATAACTATATTGTCAAATAATTATTTTGACATTTCGTCGTTGTCAAGTCAAAATCTGCAAGGCGGAAAAATGACAATAATTTTAGAGGAGGTTGATTCCACATAGCAGACATTCTTAACAATTAATTCCACTACTGATTTTTATAAGGCAAACACTCCCTTTGCTTCAACGAGTTCAATAATGAATATCTAATTTTAAGAGGATCTGGGGCTTGTTAAAATCAGCAACATGAAAGCAATAATTTTTTTAAACATTTTTTTAAATTCCACATAGACATAGCTGATCTTGATTTGCCAGCAACGATTTGCTGAACTAAAGTACAGGTTTTCAAAATTAAAATTAGTTGCGCATTTCTTGAATCTAGGACTGATATAACTATAGGGCTCACATTTCGTGGAATTTGTTCATTTGTTAAATCTGTAAAACCCATTAAATGTTTTGTTCATGCCAAATTAATAAATAATATCAGGTGCACTTTGCCTCTTGGAAATACATTTGGTATATCGTGGTATTTATTAACATTTTGGTGCTAAAGAAAATTTGTCATTTTCCTCCACTGGGCCATTAATAATGTGTTCTTTTAACTTAGAATTTACAGTACATGTTGTAGCCAAAGGTTGAAAAAAATCAATTAGTAAAAAATAGAGAAAATGTGTGCTGGTCCTATAGCATATACAGCGTGGCCAGTAACCAATGGCGTAGCAGAACAATTATTGACTGCTGGACCCATGGGGCCAGCACGGCCGGTTTATTTCACTGACAATTTGTGTCATAAACAATTATTTTGAAGGAAATTTTCAGTTTTTTTTATTGTTTTTATTATTCAGTTCATTTAGATGGAACATTCTTCCTTCTCACCAAATATTGGATGCAATTTTACTAATCATGGCATAACAATATGAGTTCTTGTGTTGAATGGCAATAAGTTTTTAGTATTTACGGACTATCTACCATCATGAGGGTTCGACTGTCAAAGCACAACAAAAAAATTGTGTCAAATTTTAATTTTCCACTCTTATTATTGAGACACCCTTTGTTATAAAATTTTTTTGTGTTATTAACATTAAACTAAAATTCATTGAAATTCTTCAACAAAAGCATCGATTTCACAGTTGAATAGAAAAATTAATCGCTTGAACTTACTTTTTCGAATCCAAAAGAGAAATCATTAATAATTATTTAACTGTTCCCTTTTAGTAAAACAATCAAAAATACCTCCGGCTGTTTATGTAATTAGTTGTAATTAAATGAATAATTATAGTAATAATTAAATAAAGATGTAATTATAATTACTAATTATTTCTAATCACCATATAATTGTTTTTATTTTTAGAAGAATCTGTAATAAATAACGACCAGCCATGCCTCTAGTAGCTTATGATTGTGGCAGTGATATCAGTGACAGCGAAGATGAGGACTCGAACAATGCTTCTGCTGTAATTGTGCAAAAGCCCACCATTAACAATGGCGACAACGGTGGAGTTTCATCCGTTCCAGAGCTCTCCAATACCAGGTCAATGTTCTCCCTACTTCCACAGCCTAATACTAACCCCGCGCCAACAGCAACTCAAGCTGAAGACCAGATTGAAGATTTTATCCCCAAAGCTGAATGCAGACCCGTCGTCCAGTCGACCAAACCAAAGGTATATAATATTTTTGAATTTAAACAAAGTTATAATCGATTTCAACATTTTGTCTCCTTACAGATTCAGATAACAGTCCCATCGTTATCAGAATTCCAGGAGGACGAAGAGCCTCCATCAGCAAAGAAAACGAAGCGCAATCCTAAAAACTGCGGCTTGCTGGGCATATTACCTCCTGCAAAGGGAAAACAAATCACCGTGACCAGTCTCGTACCCAAGAGCGTGAGTACCAGGCAAACCCTCCAGAAAACCAAACCGCGTCTAATTCCCACCGTCGTAAAGAAACGCCCCCCTCCTGCCGTACTTCCCCAAGATAGCGACGACGAGGACGATGTAGTTGTCCCCGAGACCTTCGATGAGGAGATGTGGAAGAAGGTGTGCGGGAGACAGGAACCGCGCAAAGTCCCGCTTGTGGAAAATATCGAGGAGCCGCCGGCAAATGAAAATGTTCCCGCGACTTTAGATTCCGCCCCCGAAGCTTCAGCCCCTTACGAAGGTTTGGATAATCAGGCCTTCCAGCAGTTGGTGGGTCGGCGGCGTCCTCAGAGTGTACAAGTGAGGGAGGTACACGAGGAGGAGATTCTGCCGGAGAAGGAGATTTGGATGAGAAAAGCTCTGACAGACCCCGAGTTGGCGCCGAAGCCAGAACCGGAGGAAGAGGAAGTGGATCCGACACGTAGACGGAAGCATCATATTACTTATCTGGCTCAGAAGGCCAAGGCCAATGAGAACGAATTCAAGAATCAGTGGGCCGCTAGCAAGTACTCGCGTAATCAAACTAGAGCCAAGTATGGCTTCTAGAATTATTATTGATCTCCTCTTTTGTGAAAATTGGTCTAAGACCTGTTACAAAATAAGTGATGATAACAATAATTGAGGAATTATTATAAGTATGTCTTAATGAGAGCTTAAATTATTTATTTACAGTCAAACCTGGATAAGACGAACACTGAATAAGGCGGAAATCTGTCTATCACGGAAATTTTTCCCGATCCCGAATTAAGCTATGTACACATTACATGTTAACTTCCACTGCTCAAGCCGGAAACTGCGTAACGCGGAGACGGAACACGTTTTTTAACCTTATGCATGCAATTTCACCTGCATAAGACGGAAGCGGACCGACGTCGCCACCCAAACTTTTGTTTCTTTCACATTTTAATTAGTACAATAATTATTATTCAGATTATTAATGCAAAATTTTCAATGAAAATAATCTGTAAATGCAATTAAGTCAAGAATTTTTACAATATAAAAAAACCTGTTTACCTACCAGGTTTCAATTTTTGTTTTGCCATCCTATATTTAGGTTGGACTCTAAATAAAATTGGAATTCAAAGTAGGTGAAGGTACTGCTCTTGTCCAATCACAGCTATAGCAATTCATAATTCATACTAATTTTTACCAATCAAAAGCTGTGGGTTTGATTAATTGAGCAAAGCTGTCAATTTATAATAATTTATCATACTGACATTTCTAATATCAATTATTCAGAAAAATCGAGTGTAAAATAATTAATCGATTCACTGATTGTATTTCTATGTTTTTATACTTGCCATCTTGACTCTGAATAAAAAAAAAAAAAAAAATTACCAAAACATTTTTTATCAATGAGTGGAAAAAGCATTAGGTACCTTCACAGTTATGGCCATTATTCACTTGATTATGTGATGAGATATCTCCTGAATAATGGCTATCATAATCGCTTAGATAATGATGTCCTATTATTATGTTATTTGTCCACTAGCAATAATAATTATTAAAGTATGCAAGGAAATTTTAATGGATCACCTTGTATAACATGTATATAATCTTGTAAATGGTGTATTCAACTGTAATTTAAAATAAATTATATCTAAATGTTTAATATATTTTTTTATAATAATAAATAAGTATATTATTTATTTTTATCTTCCCATTGTCTGTCAAATTGGTATTGAAGGTGTGAAATTCAAAATATTTTTGATTTAGGAACAATTGAATGATGTTGACACATTTTTCTTTCACTTGTTTGTAATTCGATTTTTTTATTTACGTCCTGCGTTGCTATGAAATTTTGTTTTTATGTTGGTGAAAAGTAAAAATCACCAACTGTCACTATCGCTATTACAAATTTATAATTTATTATCCCTTGCTAAAATCAGCTGTTTGGGTGAAACTGTCAAAAATCTTATTGCAGTGTTGAATGTTAAATTATTTTGATAATGATTATTATACAGGGGGTCCGGAAATTATGCGCAAAGAATTAAGGGGGTGATTCTACTTTATAAAATATTGCCAAAAGTATCAATAATTTTTTTTAGAAAACTCACAAATAAGAAAGTTATGAGCCTTCAAAGTTGATTTTTTTATAATTTTTTTTCTAGTGTACGGATTTTCTTAAAATTTGACACACTTGCCACTGATGTTGCTTTGCATCCTTGGTCCAAATTAGACTTGAATCCCTCTAAATCAAGAGGCCTTATGTGCCCTTGACCTTCAAAAAAGGCCTATAATTTTTTTCGTAATATTTTTTTCTGAGTTTTGAAGACTCACAATTGAAGAACATGAAGAAATATTCGGAAAATGTCCTCTTTATCTATCACGATAATATGACCTATTTCCAAGTAAAACTGTTTTAAAAATTAGCTTGCACTAAAATTGATCACCATAAATTATGATCATTCTGCAACAATACCAAAGCATGCTTTGGAAACAGCTGCAGGGTTGCCTAGGAAACAAGACGTTTGCTTTGGATTTCACTTTGACAGCAATTTTTTTTTTTTTATTAAAAAAAATGATTAAATAATTTTTAAATTTTATCATTTCCCAGTCTATTTATATACGAATGTCTCTGTTTTATACATAACTAGGCAACCCTGCAGCTGTTTCCAAAGCATGCTTTGGTATTATTGCAAAATGATCATAATTTATGGTGATCAATTTTAATGCAACCAAATTTTTAAAACAGTTTTTCTCGGAAACAGGTCATTTTATCGTGATAGACAAAGAGGATCTTTTCCGAATATTTCTTCATGTTCTTCAATTGTGAGTCTTTAAAACTCAGAAAAAAATATTACGAAAAAAGTTATAGGCCTTTTTTGAAGGTCAAGGGCACATAAGGCCTCTTGATTTAGAGGGATTTTAGAGGATTTTAATTTGGACCAAGGATACAAAGCAACATCAGTGGCAAGTGTGTCAAATTTTAAGAAAATCCGTACACTAGAAAAAAAATTATAAGAAAATATTGATTTAAAAAAATCAACTTTGAAGGCTCATAACTTTCTTATTTGCGAGTTTTCTAAAAAAATTTATAGATACTTTTGGCAATATTTTATCAAGTAGAATCACCCCCTTAATTCTTTGCGCATAATTTCCGGATGTCATCATAATTTAATTGATTTTTGTCAGTTTTCATTTGTCAGTATTCTGTGATGCAAGAGAGATGAAACTGATGCTTTATATAAATTAGTTAAATACTTTATAAATTTTATTTCAAACATGTAAGGAAGAGAAAATAAAAATAGAGAAGGTATAAAACTATACTATAAAGAAGACAGAAAGATTTCAGTGAGAAAAAAAAATTTGAAAGGGTTGAGACATTTATAGGGTATGTTAATTGTTAATCAATAATTATTTCATTTCGTATTTAAAACAAATCAACAATAAAACATTTTTTATCATATAAAAATTGTAATGTACTTATACAGTACATTATGATTTCTCTACAATGTGAAATTTTTTTGTTTTCTAGGAACTCTAGACAGCTATATTCTATGAACTCATGAATACAAGCACAATCTGACAACACTGCTCATCATCTTGACATTGCAATTTTAACCTCTAAGAATATCCCTAACCTAAATGTTGACAGCAACATAATGTGTTGAAAAATGTCACTCTAACAAAGCCACCCAGGATGCAAATAAAAAAAATCGTATTATAATTTTTATGAATGGGGTTATAAAAAAAGACAATTAAAATTTAATTACTTTATAAATTAAAGCGACACTGACACCAATAACTAACTTCTTTACAAAAGAAATTAATTAGAATTAAATAAACATTTTTTTCTTCTTCAGAAAAACAAATCACAATAAGTAGTAACATTGAATTGTCAAAAAATACAATCTCTCACTCTATTCTTTATTAAATCTTGATTATTATTAACTGCTTAAAAAATATGACTTCCACAATAACCAAGCAGGAACTAATATTCCTTTTGGTTTCTCTTGGTTAAACGACATTTAAAGCAACTGTCCAATATACTCGGTTCTGGGATATTTTCTCTGTAACCGTGGCCATTGCACCAGAAAATTATCAGCCAGAAAGAGCATAATCTTCCCCGTCAGTGACAGCGACTGTGTTCTGCAATAACTTTCCAAAAAGACAATCCTAGGCCGTGGCGCTATCCCCACAGCTCCTGCTAAGAAGGCTACCACGACGACTGGAACACACGCTCCAGGTCCGTTGCACAACAACAAAGCGGGCTTGGCTCGCAGCACTGGAACTATGCAACACAACGCAGCCAAAGCAGTAGTAAAAACGCTACTGATCCAGGACTGATGTACGGAACGGCTGCGCGGGATGCTCAGAATTTTATGCTCGCCAGCTCCCTTCGTTTTCTCGAGAGCTAAGGCACGGGTTCCACTTAGAGGGTCTGTATCTACAATTATATAGTGACGCGGGGAGTATTTGGTGAAGTCCAAGCCTTTTATTAGAGCGAGCATTTCCGAGGTGTGGCCGCCGGACCCCAGACAGACCATTGTACTGCAGGGTTGGAGTCGAGGGGAAGTCTGCGGGCGGGAACCATGACCTGTGGTCACTCGATGGATTAGAAACAGAATCCGTGCGGTGAGTAATAAGGCTGCTAGGGCGAGGAGCTCTAGGAAGACTTGCAGACCTGGAACAGGTTTAGTAATAAGTTACTTGTTATGGAAAATGTTGTATAAATTAAATTAATTTGGTGAACAACAAAGTGTAACTATCTGGTAGTTTTACTTTGTGTTATTTTTATTTTTATTTCATAACTCTGGCTAGTTATTGGAATTTTAAAATACTTTTAAATTGGCCCAGTATTAATCATATAAACTTGAAATTTGAAATTGTAGTTTATATGATAGGGATCATTATTGTGTTGGGATTAGGTTAAGATTCAGGGGTTGGTGGAAGACCAGAAACCTCAAAAGAGGCGACTGAACCAGTGCCTTTTGCACCCTATTTGGCACATCATGTAATTTCTCTAACTATCGTTTATTTGTCGTATATTATTGTATATATTTACATGTATGTGGTATGAGGCGATGCAATAAACATTATTATTATTATTATTATTAAATTTGAGTTCTGATGGACCAGATCCAAAAATTTTTCCCATGGGAATTACCTACCATCCCTTATTTACACATCCTGAGGTACCTTTGAAATAAATCAGGCACTTGTTGGGACTTACCTGAGACGTTACTCACAGTGGTGCTGCCCATAATGGGTAAGTATACTTCAACTTCAGATGATATTCTCAAATGTCCATATTATGTTACATCTCACTGAAAATAATATTTAAAAATTAATAATCCAGTTTTTACTCATACTTATTGTAAGGTAGGTGCTAATAAGGAATTACATACTTATAAATGAAATCACCTAACATTTGAACTAATCATTAAAGTGTTGAATGATCTTATAACTTAACAATGTTCAAAGTAATTAATATCTTTTTTGTTCCAACTTCCAACCAAACTTGTAGTTTCTTGTTACTTGTGTTTTCATCTTGTCTGATTTCTTGCTTGCGATCTTGTTGTCTTTGAACTAAATAATTTATAATTTCTTGTTTTTCCTGTTTTTTTCTCTGTTTCGTCCTCTAATTTTGTCATTTTTTTAATTGTATTTTTCTCAAAACCAAAATGGTTTTCAACTCTTTGAACTCTTGCTATTATTGTAATGATGATGCAGCCCGAGGAAGTCAGGTGTTTGCTTTACTGTGCTTTTTTTTGTTCTTTATTAGAGGTCAGCTACATTGATTTGTTGCAATGGTGGCGATAGGGTCTAAGCTCCTCTCACCTGCCACCTTGCCACTTCAGATATGAAAATATAAATTATTGACACCTTTGTAATTTGCAACATTTTACAATGTATATTTACCTTGTATAATCTGTCAATTTTTTATGTCGAATTTAACAGTACATTTACAGGCCTAGACTTCAGGCCAGGGGCCAGTTTCATAAAACATTTACAAGTGACAATTTGGCAAATTGTCATGTGTCGCGTCACGTTTTTAAGAACCAATGTAATTCTTATATGATTAAAGTGTGAAATATGAAAATTTGTCAAATGGTCACTTGTAAATGTTTTATGAAACGGGCCCCAGATATTTCCAGAGTTGTCAGTCAATTATTACCTGTTTAGGAATTGTAGAATTGTACCTAATTGACTTACAGACTTTGATGCTGATCTTTTAATTACTGTCAAAATTTGTAAGTTTGTCTACCTACTCACTCCATTAAAATTTAACAGAAGAACTGATGGAATGTGCTCTCTCCTGCACTGGCAGCTGTTAAAGTGGGCTGTTAAAGCTAAGCTGTCAAATCAGGACGACTGTCAACTTTTCAGTATCCCAGTATCCGTAATCTTAGGACTAAAAACTACCAGTCATAATAGTCATATTAATAAACTAACGAGAGGACTAGTTGGCTACTAAGAGACTAGCAACAATACTTGTATCTGTCAGTTCTTTATTTGCAATCTTTCATTTAGTAGCGAATATTTACTTAATAGTGTTTTAGTAGCCACTACTCCACTAGTGTTATTATTTTTGTGGCTGTAAAACATTATCATTATAACATTGATAAAATAGGAGAACCCTGGCAGGAGGAAGACAAAAACTGCGTTTATCCAACATGCAGCTGCAAGTATCATAATATAACTAATGAGTTTTAGAAATGTTGAAGGATGGCTTTTTACATTGTAAATATAGGTAAGTACTTACAAAATACACACCACGTATCGCATCTCGAAATGTTTTGTTCTCGTTAGTTCCTCAATTCCCCAGAGTCTAGTGTGTATTTCCCAAGTTCTCTAATTTTAATTTCTGCAGCATTTTTTTCAACTCAAACTCAAAATACTTACCAGTATTGCTTTAATAAAGGGTTAAAGGGCTTTGCCGGTTCACGTATGATTATGAGTTATGATGATCAATGTTATGAATCTTATTATTCTTATTTATTATGAATCGATTTTATTTAATGGTCAACATTTTTTCAGATTTTAGCTAGGTAACATAAATTTGCTTGCCCCTTGCCAGTTGCCATTACTGCCAGTTGGGTTGAGACTGGAGACAGGACGACAGCACAAAGATAAAACAGAGCCAGAGCAACAGGGATAGGAACAAGGAACAGGTAACAGGTGTGATTACCGAACGCAGCAACTATTTGCAAATATCTTCGGTGTGACAGAAAACACTCTTAACTGTCCAACTGTCATTAATGAATTTGTCAAGAATGTCAACACACCATTTTTGCATCGAACTCGAAGCCAAGTTTTTATTTTGCTCGGCTGTCATTGCTGTCATAAATCAGTATTAGTTGTAGTAAAAATTTGGTAAAATATTAGTAATTTTGAAACTGTCAATTTTGTACTTGTACTGTTTCACCAATCACCGTTCTTTTATTCGTTCCGTTATCATATCATCATAATTCATCATAAATACCATTATCATTTTTAGGTAGGTGCTCACTGCTCTTAGTGTCATTCATCCGAAAAACCGTGAAAAGTTCTTGGAAAATAGTGAAGTGAAATCGTTTTTAAAGTTTTTGCAGTCTATTAATTAAATATAAGTAATAAAATCGGTCTTGTGCAATGTAATTTACAACATACATCCGTGTTTTGTAACAATTACCATTGTAAATTATAAACAAGAAAGCAATTATTAGATTCGAACAGTTTGGTAAATCCAAGTTTTTTAAATTAACAATTTCGAACTGTTTTCACTTGCATACATTTTTCATGTCTTGATGGTAATTTCCAGCAGCCCAGGAAGGTAAATGAGATGGAACAGGGGTTAGAAGAGCAAGAGGCCTCTCCCAAACCGTTGGCTTTCACCATAGACTTTGGGGGCGGAAATGCAGCTCGCTATAGAGACTTGTCGGAACGTTACAAGAAACGACACCGTAGAGGGCAGTCACTAGGAGGCCAACCCGCGGAGAAGTCCTTAAGCCCTGAAGGCTCCCATTCCCCCTCCGAAGACTCCTCTGTTAGCCAAGCGAGACGTCGCAGTGAACTTACTTTACCGGTGAAGGGGGTCCTAGCGGACAGTACCACTTCCTTGAAAGAAATACCTACCCCTAGTCCCGAAATGAAGCCGAAAATGGATTTAAAGCCTAGTTCGAACAGACGATCCAGTCTGGATGTCCGGCCGCAACTCTCCAATCCAAACTCCCAACCCACCCCTCATCCACAACCGAACCCAAAACCCAACAACAGTGCACAGCCGAGCCCATTACCCAGCCCTTCCGGTGGCGGTGGCGGTGAAGGTACCGAATCAGACGCTGTTAGTGATGCGGGAACTTACACACTCGATGCCGAGAACTACTCGGAAGAACAAAAGGCAAGAATGAGTATCGATGCAAAGTTCAGAATGGAGAAGGAGATTTCGATGCGACAGAAGACCGAACAATACGTCCAGAGCCTGCTCAGTCCTGATGTGGCTGCGGAGCCATGGAGGGACAAGCCGTCACCGAGACCGTCGCCAACCCCTGGGGCTGCGCCGTCTTCGTCACCGGTTCTGTCACCCACGCAGCACACCATGTCCATTACGCACACGCCAGCCGATGACGAAGAGGACAAGGTGTTCACCAAGATCATGTTCCCGAGTCCGAAAGCACGCAGCGGTCAGGGATTGAGTCAGTTCAAGGACGAGGGAAGCGTGATTTCGGTGACATCGAGCGGGGCTTTCAGGCCTCGGCCTCCACCGCCGCCACCACCGGCACCGGTGTGGGCTACCGGACGTCGTCATCCGGCTAACTTGAGCAAGTCGGAAGTTCAGGTAATGATAGAGATTGAGTATCCCTACAAACTCTTATTTCTAATTATTTTATTTATTGAATTTTTTCAAGTTTCTGTTAGCTTTTTATATCTTCATTTTTTATAGTCCTATATTATTGCTATATTGCTATTATGTTCTATATTATTTATGTGAGACTGAGAAGGCATTTGAGGGTGAAATTATAATAAAACTAAGATTTGAGAAAGGTTTATAATAGAAGTCATATGATTTGCCTGTGTGTATTCTTCATTATAGAAGCCTTTGCTTGTACATTTCAAAATAGATAAGTTGTTGAGTTTATTCAACCTTGTAAACTGTTATGTAATAATCTCGGTAATAATACTTACTTTTTGCATTATACACAAACATTTAATAATATATACAAAATTTAAGATAAGTATATAAACAAACTACAATAACATAAATATAGAAGTTACCAACAAGTTCCTAGCTAATTTGTGCCAGTGAGGATAATATTTTCAAATCAATGATAAATAAATCGCTCGCTATCAATGTTAACGAAACTAAACAGACTCCGCCAAGAGAAAAAGAGGCAAAATTGAACTCTAATCTGGACTAATAAAACATATACCCGCTGAAAGTTTATAAGTAGTGATGCAAGTGATGAAAGAATGCAAGTAGGCATATTTTTATTATACAGGTGTTTAAATAAAAAGGTGGCCCTATTGCTAGAATAGGTAGAACAATCAAAAATGAGTGGGGTTATATCGATTTTACGCTTATATCGAAACTACTGGCAACATTGTAATGAAATTTCCTATGAATATGTTTTAGAAGCTGACACATCCCATTAATTTGTATTTATTATCTATATCTACTCTCATAGAGGGAGCTAGTTATACCGTGTGTCCCCGGATAGGTGAAACGACTTATAAAAGACAAAAATTTTTTGATTTTAATTTTAATTTTTTAGGGTTCAGCCCTGCTTGGCTAAAGAGTAATTTCTAACAAAATTTTAGTTTTGAAAAATCAAGCATGTCTTGGAAATTTCCAAGAAACCGGTTTTTCTGTTGAGTAAAGTGCCTTTTATGTGGCAAATACGTATAATGGTCTCTATACCAAATTTTAAAAAAATAGGTCAACTTTTATTTTTTTCACAAATTAAAGAATTTCATTTTGTAACAAAGACTGCCATGGAAAAACCAAATTGTATCCATAGCAATAGCAATGTGTCAATATCAGTCTTTGTTACAAATGAAATTCTTTGATTCGTGAAATAAACATAAAAGTAAATGTAAAAGAACAAAGTTGGCCTATGATTTTGAAATTTGGTATACGGACTTTTTCAAATAACATTTTTTCGTATTTGCCACATAAAAGGCACTTTACTCAACAGAAAAATCGGTTTCTGAAAATTTCCAAGGCATGCTTGATTTTTCAAAACTAAAATTTTGTTAGAAATTACTCTTTAACCAAGCAGAGCTGAACCCAAAAAAATGAAAATTAAAATCACACATTTTTTGTCTTTTATAAGAAAGAGTCGTTTCACCTATCCGGGGACTCACGGTATGGTTCCTACCGCGTATTTTTAAACATAACTTTTTTGAGGTTAGATTTTTCTAATCCAAATTTTAAGTGAACCTCAACATCATTTAGTTTTACACCAAAAAGGTACTCTCCGTAAAACTAGATACTGTTTTGTTCCATTTTCGGAATATTTTGATTTAAAATGCAGTGGCGGCTGCTGATACTTTTCATTTAAAAATTGCAGGCAGGTCATTTAAAAATTGCAACCAGCTAAGAAAGGAAAATGCAGCCCAAATGCGCTGCAGGCAAAAAAATTTTAGTGTTCGGGTCTCACAATAATAAATCACCACCAAAGTCTGCAAATCTTTATTGACCAAATTATAACCTCTAATTCTCAATAATAAACACACACAGCTGACTACACTACTACTTGTACTTGTCTATTCTTTATATCCGCTATACTGTCACTACTGGCTGCCTTACTTCACACTTCATTTCACTACTGCTCTGTCTATACTTCAGTCTTCACTGCTCCACGTCCAGGATACTACTACTACTTGTCTGCAGTCGCGCGGCGGTCCTTATGCAGTCCCCCGACGCATCAGTAGGCACATTCTAGTAGGTTGCAGAACTCGCACCGGCTGTGGATTCTGGAAATGTCAGATTGTTCGGCGAGACCACTCCATTAATCCATGGAACTAACACTGTCTGTCAATGTGTCATATGACATGTGACTGGAATTGTCGCGAACATGTCATTGACTTACTCAGTATAAAAAAAAGGAATGTAATGTAAACATAAACAAGGAAATGGTGAAACTAGGATTTCTTCAAGAAACGAATAGAATGTTTCCAGAGCGGTCTCGTTATAGTATATTATTATTATTAATAGATTCTACTTACATAATTAAGTACATAGAGTCCTAATAGGCAAAAACACACACACGAAAAAAATCAAATCAAATAACAGTGAACAAACAGTCACTGCCGAAATGATTTAGATTTAGCATTTAGCCTGAATGCAAATAAGCACCACGCGTTTCGTTCAGCCTAGACTATGCCGTGTCTCCTCTACCGAACCGACAGTCGACACTATAAAAAACCTTCTTGCGCATCAATCGCAGAAATAGTGTATTTTTATGCGATTCAATAATAAATATTTTCTTCCTATTTTTTTTTTATAATGAATTTAATGAAAAATAATCCGATTTTTTTTGGGAAAACTCCACCTACCTACAAAAAAAAAGAATGATCCTCTCGTGGATGCGAACCCGCTCCAACAGTTAGCTAGTCAAGGATGTAACAAACTGAGCCACACGGTGCGTTTCGAATTTGTAGTGTGATGGGGTAGATATATGTAGTAAGTCAGGTACCTACATCTACTCATTTTATTTTTTAAACTGGTCATATCTTAGTTATTAAAAAACCAATTTGAATACTTTTTTCACCTGCATGTAGGTGATTTAATTGTCGTTGCGATTGCTCTTCTAATTTTCAGAACCATTCATAATTGAATGTGAAAAAAAATAAAAAATAAATTGCGAACCATTTCATCGATTTAATAATTTTATATAAGTGTAAGCTAATTTTGCACAAGCGAAAAACTTTTTTATCTTTCGTTTAAAGTGCTACATTAATCGAGGCGAATTGAAGCTAAGACATCAAATTATATGTTAAAGCAAAAAAAAATGGAAAATTTCGGTTCAACTTCTTCAAAAATGGACTCATAAACGGTTATAGAATTGACACATTTTCACCCTTTTTCCTACCCACGACACTGGCTTATTAATGGAAAATATGCTAATTTTATTGCATTAACTCAAATTTCCAATAATTTTCTTCAAATCCTGTTAATTTGATTTCAAAGTTTTTTTGCCATCTTGCTCATACAATGGTTCAAAAAATTGTCAATTTTCCGTTAATGTTCAAAAAATTCAAATGGCCGCCATTTTGAAACGGCTCGGCCGATTTTGCTCAAGTGCAATACCAGACCACTCCTTGTGGACATCTTACTCTCACAAAAATTTCAGCCCCCTAGATTGAAAACTGCGGCCAGAAACCGTGCCTCAAGGACCGGATTTGGGGAACTTTGAAAAGACACCCTGTAGAAGTAACGTGACTTTTGGATTTTTTTTCAACGAAAATCTAAAGTCATTCCCAAGCTTTACAAGAATCCAAAATTTCGTTCACTAATCTTGAAAGATAAAGCTACAGGAGCGTTTTTAAAATCGAAAAATCGTGATTTTGGAGAAATAAATATATATATAAATATATATATATATATATACAGGGTGAATTATAAAAAACGCCCCAAGCGATAACTCCGGTAATTTTGAAGATATGACAAAACTTTTTGGAACAAAGTGGCGTAGTTTATCATCATCTACATGTTGAGATAAACGCTCGATCAACACAACTTCCTGTTTAACCGGAAGTAACATCAACTTCGGGTTTTTAAATAGAACACCCTGTAAAACTTTATATTTTTTAAATGTCTGAAGAAATCTAATACAGGTGGTTTTCACCATTGGAATTTAGATTGAGCGGTTTATGAGTTATAAACAAGTGAAGATCGAAAATTTTCAACTTTAAAGCAGTGTAGAACTAGAACGGCTCAAGATATCTAAAAACGGTTTACATGCCCTTATCTTAACTTTTGACATAGGATCCTACTATGTGGTTTAAATTTTAATACAGGGTGATGAAAAATCGGATAATTGTCATCACCCTGTATTAAAATTTACTCCACATAGTGGGATAAAACATGAAAAGTTAGGATAGGGACATGTAAACTGTTTTTAGATATCTTGAGCCGTTCTAGTTCTACACTGCTTTGAAGTTGAAAATTTTCGATCTTCACTTGTTTATAACTCATAAACCGCTCAATCTAAATTCCAATGGTGAAAACCACCTGTATTAGATTTCTTCAGACATTTAAAAAATATAAAGTTTTACAGGGTGTTCTATTTAAAAACCCGAAGTTGATGTTACTTCCGGTTAAACAGGAAGTTGTGTTGATCGAGCGTTTATCTCAACATATAGATGATGATAAACTACGCCACTTTGTTTCAAAAAGTTTTGTCATATCTTCAAAATTAACGGAGTTATCGCTTGGGGCGTTTTTTATAATTCACCCTGTATATATATCGTGGGCAGGTGAATTTTGGAAAACCACTTTTTCGTGATCTGGGGGTCATGATCGGTGGACATTTGATGAGTTTGGGTGATTTTCGAAAAGTGATGTCGTCCTCAATAGTGTATTTTTTTGTTAAAAAATACACTAACATGTGCTATATCGTAATCTCTGGTCTCTGGTTAGAAATCTGGAATATTGAAATAGCCCCGCCCCCACTCGGCTGTTGACCTAAGGGACAGAATAGGACCGTCTTAAATAAAGGCAAAGTTGCTATTATACCTATCTCGCTGCAGCACATAGGCAAAGGCATCTTACTCTTTTACCCTATTAAAACCAACGAGGTCAAATACTGCCTTTGACCCAAGTCCCAGACCCTCGCACTATCTTCCCGGGAATTACAAAAAACAACTACTTATATAAGTAAAGTTAATTACTGAAATTATTACATAATTATGATATAATTATTATTAGTTTTAGTTTATGATACAGTAGGTATAAAATTACTTGAGTTGGTTAATTTATTTATGAGGTCATTGACCAAATGACCTAATGGAGAAACTGCCACTGTTAAAATGATGAAGTAATAGTTAACTGATGCTATTACCTATTGAGTGGGCAATAGAAAACTGACATTTATTGATAGTTAAGACGGCATTGTCGATAACATTATGTCGTAAAAAATGTGTATAATTTTTTTTACAACGGGTGCCCTTACGAAATTTTAGTAGTGTTTACTAACTTAACCCCACTAATCTTCTACCCTATCTACCCTATCCTAGCCTTTTTTTGAAACACCTGTAGAATGTAGGGACCGTGTTACCGTGTATTATAAAGTAATTTTCCATTTTTCTTCTACTTTCCATCATTTAAAGCCAATATTATAAAGCCTCATTAAGTTAACGGGCAGATTTCTGTGGCCATTTCTGAAGAAGGTATCGAGTCTAAGTGGATTTTTTTTAAATTTTTCAATTCTTGGCATGAAAGTGATTACAAAAATGTTTATAAAAGTCATTTGATGTCGATATTAGCTTCAAAAACGAGCACAGAAATGTGCCCGTTAGCCTAATGAGCCATTAGTGATGTTTTGGGGGTTAAAAAGTGTTGAATTTATCGAAAGTCAATGTTTTCTCATCACTTTACTCCAGTAAAATAAATTAAAATTTATTTTATCGATTGTGCCTACCGTTTTTCTATAGGTATAGTTTATTCCAAGGTATAAGGAATCTCGTAAATAATAATTATAATGATAATAAAATTATAATGATAATAAAATATCTGTAAACTCTCTGCAGATATGGTTTATGACGACAATGGACCGCACTAAGGAGAAGTTTTTTTTACACTACCTTTAAATTCGGAAAAAGTTACAGGAAAGTTTTGAACATTGAAAATTTTAAATTTTAGTGAAATAAACATGTCAAAAACATTTTTTTTTTCAATAAATTTAAAAAAAAATTCGAATATCCGCCCTTTTTTCATTTCTTCTTGAAATTTTTTAAAGTTAAAGGTTTTTGGTATACTTGTCTACTATAAAAATTTCAGTTCAATTCCTTCAAAAAAGTGCTCATAAACGGTTATCGAAATTTATCCATTTTTACCCTTTTTTCGGTGGACATTTGATGATCATCAAACTCGAGTTTGGGTGATTTTCGTAAAGTGACGTCGTCCTCAATAGTGTATTTTTTTTATTATGAAATAGACTAAAAAATCTAAATGAAATCTAAATAATAATATGTAAAATTCAGGACATTTTCTACTCCAGCCGTTTTTGTAAAAACGAAACGATGCTTAAACCTTAATACGGCCCTGACCGGCTTCAGCTAGTCTGGGATTCAGGTGTTTATTTACATTCCTTTCTATTGTTAAGGGGTAATCTGTGGACAGCTTAATAATGGAAATATAATTTATGAGTTTCCTTATACCTTGGAATAAACTATACATAGATACATAGTGGATTCGGCATATGGCATCTAGAAAAATAATTAAACTGATTCTTTTAAATTACTCTCCATTTTACCCCTAGAGTGATGGACCGTCCTGTACAAATTGTACATTGTGCAACAAAAATGGATTCATATTCATAACAATCTCATATGCTCAGTTTTGACATAAATCTGATATTCATTTGCATAAGTGACAAAATCATCTTTCTATCGATAAAATTGTCAAAACAAATTAGGTACATTGGAGATACAGCCAGCGTTTTCAAATTTTGACACTTTGGACCTTTGGAACGGTAACTTTACAATTTTTCAACAAAAAAATCACAAATTGAAAAATTATAAAATTGTGTTATACGTTAGGAATATGTATCCTTATACAGAAGGGAGTAGATTTTTTTTTAATTCAATCCGAAGAAGAGAAGAGCTGAGCTTCAAAAAATTTTTGTCATTATCAAATTTTACATTAAAATCAAATCATGTTCCTTTGGTTCAGAGAAATTTGGTGATAAAAGTTAACACGTTCACTGCTAGATAAATATAATCAGAACTTGGAGGAAGACGATACGAGATATATATGACCCGCTTCGTCATAATTACGTGGGACGGTACAAGACTTATATGACCTGTATGCATCATCTACTACGACACATCAGTGCAAGCCAATAGACGGGAGAATTGAGTGGATTGTTATAGAACATCAATGCACATGGATATATGAAGTAAACACGTAACCAGGACGAGCCATATACGACTCATACCGTCTACACATATTGGAACATTTGGCGTACTCATAATTTAAATGACCAGAAATTAATCCCTTATTCTCAACTGAAAAATGTATATTTTACAAAACAAAAAGTAAATAAATCAAGATTTCAAATAACAAATACTATTATTACTATGTTTGGGCAGCATACGCTTGATTAAAACAAGGCAAACAATAGTGTGGATTTCCAGTACATTCCTGGCAGAATGTGTAGACTTGTTTAGTTTTTTTATCAGCTACGCGTTTGGTTCATTCTTACCACAAAGAACTGGAAAAAGTGATTGAGTTGTTTCTTCGATTTTGTTCCAGTCACTATCATCCGATTTCTTGTTTGGTTGTACAGAGTTATTTCCATCGTCATTTTCATCTTCACCTTCATGTTCATACTCAGTTACGTTCACTTCTTCATCACTTTCAGAGATCTCAGAGCTAAGTGAGTAGTCCTTATATAGTATCGAATCATCGAGTCTTCTTGAAATTCATCTTCTGAACTATGGAAAATGCGTTCCACAGCATAAGCCAAAGCAACAAGTTTTTTTTTTCCTCTGCTGTTATTCATTTTTTGTTTTATATTAAACTCACAAACACGGACGCAGATAAAATAATCCTAACTAAACTTGAAGAGACTACGAACAACACTGTATAAGTGTAGCGAACGGCGAACGTTCTGATTCCTGAAAATCTGTTCCTCGGAATAATCCATTTATCGCTCTGTGAAAATGACTGAAACTGTCGCTTGCTGTGAAGTTGTGAGACGGTACAGTTTCTCGGCTCGTACAGTCTCTTATCAGCGATTCATAACAAGGAAGTCATGATGGCAAGGAAGTGCGAGTCATATTTGTCTCGTAAATATAATGACTCGTACAGTCTCTCGTGAGTAAATAGTAAAAGTTGACGGAGCGAGTCATATTTGTCTCGTAAATTAAATGACTCGTACAGTCTCTCGTGAGTAAATCGTAAAATGTGACGGAGCGAGTTATATTTGTCTCGTACGCTATTGCAGGTTCGTTGTATTTTATTTTGACTACGGATCATTTTGGTATACTTAAAATTACTGTACCTGTAAAAATACGAACACAGCAGTGATCGTCTCGCCAAAAGCTTACCTGTTTTCACCAGCGTTTCATACAAAAGACACCAACGAGACATATATGTCTTGTACCGCAGCGAACATGTTAATAGAAGATAATAAAAGAACCAACACAGCTGTAAATTTTTGTTTTGTAGTACTTATTTTCCCAAAAAGCGTCAACTTCAGTAATTATTATGGGACATTTTTACAGTTTATGTATTTTTTGTTTTAGTAGGAATTGTTGAAAACTTTCTAACTTTTAGTGATTATTTTTCATTTTATATATTTTTTCTGTTCATAACTTTCAATATGCATGTCAAATATTCGATTACCAATTACTGATGCTTTAGTAAATCTTTTCAAGTTTTCAATGATTTGGCCCGATTTTGATATCCTGGCGATTTCTTCAGAGAATTTCGTTATGATGTAAGTTTTGACATAATACGAAATTACAAGAATGATGTGAATGTTGTAATATTTTGGGTGTGTTCAGCAGAATGTGCATTCAGCAAGTATTAATATAGGTATCTAGAGGGTTTTTAATTAAATTGAAGGTTTTCGTAGAAAAACTGATGTATGCAACAGATAATGACTACTCATAGTGTAATAATAATTAAAACAGTCTCCTACAGCTCGTATAATATTAGTGTATTACTATTAGTGTAATTATTAGGTTTTATTTCTTGGATTTTTGTATCTTTTCAGTTTGTTAAATTCTGAAAGCTTTTAATCTCATACTCGTTCGTAGTTTCAACATAATATTATGCTGCTACATATATTAGTCATGGGTTCATATATGCATTAAATATTTATTAATTTTGTTGTGTTAATTTTTTGAAAGTCGGTATTTAATATTTCAATTTAAATCTCAAATTTTAGGGAAAAACTCGACTAAAAAATTACAAATTTTCTAATCAACTCATTGTCGTTATTGAATGAACACAAACCTCCTATTTTTATCTAGCACCTCTATCATTATCCAAATTTATCTAAATATAGCTCTCTTTTTTTAAGTTTCAAGTGCAATCAGAATACATAATACCTATGAATGTAACTTTCTCTCATTTTAGAGAAGGTAAAAATAAAAATAATTGTGCTTCTTCTGGATATACATACGTGATACATGAACATTATACATACAGGATGTTCATTTCAAAACTTTCCGCTCTAATAACCTTTACATGATTTTTGAAAGAAAACGTGTCTATTTGGATATCAAGGGGGAAGTTCAAAAATAGTACTAATAAAAATAATAATAACTCATTTATTTAGAATGTGTAAAAATGCATCTCAAATGGGTTAACAACAGTAGTAACTGATGCAGTGCTAACCCTAACAACTTTTCAAAGGTTGTATGTTAGGTAATGTTGTAAGGGGTCTCACACTTATCACTTTTAAAATCACTGCTAAAGTCTGCAAATGTCTTTATTCTCTCACAAATACAACTTATAAACTTATAATCTCAATCTAAATAATCAGCTGTCCTCCTGTCTCCATTCACAGATGTTATACCACTTGTCTATACTTCACTGAGTCACAATTCACTATATACCACGACTGGCTACTACTGTCTTCCTTACACCCGTGTAAAGTTGGCACCCCAAAGTCAAGCACCCCAAATTTTGACATGAGTTCTTAGTTCTTTTAGTATAGTTCTATAGTTCTGAGAGGCGTGCAGCAATAGTTCTCAAGTCCAAATATTATTTTTTTTTTAACAAAAAAATGGTGCTAACTTCGCACCACACCCCAAATTGAGAGTGCAACAGTTCACGGGTGCTATTTCTGTTCTAGACGAATATGTAGTTCTAGAGTTCCTGATACAAATTTGGCATAGTTCTGCAAAAATAAAGGCTATAGTGCAAAAACAGTTTTTAATGCAAGTGGCGCCTTTGGGTGCAAGGTGCTGTCCTTTTTCCTTCCTTATTCGCACCTACGAGACCGTCGGGGTAGCGTAAGACGCTTGGGAACTGACTTGAAGCCTGGAACTCTTTTAATTGTCATAGCACTGTCTAGTTCTGAGTTCCCCGATGAGTGCTTTGTGCAGTGTTGGTTTAATAAGAATGAAAGCTCCTAATTTAGGCAGGCATTGTATTTTTATACTGTCCTAAGCGAATAGGGCCGCTATATTAGGTTCATTTTTGCAGAACTAAAGAAGATTACCTTCAGAATCTCTAGAACTCGCATTGTATTTGATTTCTTATGTATTTGAATCATCATTTTTACTTGAGGCCTGTGTTAAATGACTTTAAATTTAACGAAACTTAGTTACTCGCGTTGGCCTCAACGCTTCTTGCATGAAAACTTTTTTTGCGATATTGTCTTTATTTGTGCAGAACTATGCCAAATTTGTATCAGAAACTCTAGAACTATTCATCTAGAACAGAAATAGCACCAGGGATCTGTTGCACTCTCAGTTTGGGGTGCATGGTAAAGTTAGCACCCCTTTTTTGTTTAAAAAAAGAACTAATATTTGGGCTTGAGAACTATTGCTGCATCCCTCTCAGAACTATAGAAATATACTAAAAGAACTAAGAACTCATGTCAAAATTTTGGGTGCTTGACTTTGGGGTGCCAACTTTACATGAGTCTTCCTTACTCTGTATACTTCAGACTTCAGCTTTCACATCCAAGACACTACTGATTGCTAGAGCGCCGACAGCTCTTCCTTTATATCCCTGGCTATGTAATCTAGAAATGTCAGATAGTTCACGAACAGTAGAATGTGGAGTCTAGAAATGTCAGATAGACACGTTCTCGTAGAATGCGGAGCCATTCTGGTATTTATTAGAACTCACATTGGCCGTCGATGTGTCATTCCTGGCATGTGACTGGAATTGTCGCGAAAGTGTCATTTCCATGAATTTCTATCATAAAAATTGAGGAATTACAGGAAAACAAACAAATAAATGTATCTGGAATTGTTCTTGGGTTATTTCTCGTTATAATTATTACATACATAATTATATTAGAAAAGTCTTATATTTAGTATTTAGTAGACTCAAAGTCTCGGACAGCAGTCTGTGATAAACTCGCAATCTCGGCATGCGATAGATTGGGTTTATTGGTCCATTAAGGTCAGGATCGCCATGTGATAAACTAATAGGAGTATTGTTGCAGGACCGCCATGTGGTTAACTATGAGTGAGTTTGCAGGATCGCCATTTGATAGATAAGGGGGATGTGCAGGATAATTAAAGTTGATTGGGTTTTGACTGGTTTATTAGGTAACACTTACACACTACATAACGACGGTTGTTTATGACTAGTAATACTTACATAATTATATCTAATACTATAATAATTGATAATCATTGATAATAATCGGATGGAGTGTCTGTCCATTATACATATATGGCTGGGTCAATGCCAACGGCATTGTTTACCCTTATTCAGCATTTCTGCAAGGTTGAGTTACGGTCTTGTTATTAAACATATTATTTATGTGTGTCAGTATAACATTGCAAATACTACTTGTTTTGATAACAAGGTAGTTAATTAATTGACTTTAAAATATTTACTTATCGTAAAATATTATTTACTTGCTAATAATCTTAACTGGTCCATGACACATCCATCACAAGTCCATCCTTTAGGGACTTTTTTAAGGATTAAATGGACAATCCTCGAGCATCCGAAGGGAGATTATTCAATGTATAAACTGCTCAATATGAAAACCTGTTCTTGAAAAAGGTTGTTTTATGAGCAGGAATTGTAAACTGTGCATCTGCTCGTCTTAAGTTTAGTTTGTGATGTGAGTGCTGCTTCGTTGGTGTAAGTTTTGTTATAAGTAACCAGGAGATTTAGCAGACAGTACTCCAGTCACAAACACAGCATAGTTCAGCATTCTCCTCTCTTGAATTCTGTGACATCACAACTGTTTTATGTATGGTATGACATGAGTAAAGTGATTCTGCGATCAGTAAAAATATCTAGTAAATTCAGGATACTCAAGGAACGCTTAAAGCCCAGCATTATATTTTGGCATTTTTTTGGATTTATAGAAAGACAATTCAAAATTGTTTATCTATTGATGGATGTGAGCTAAGTCTGAATTTATTTTTCGAAGAATTAAAAGAAAGGTAAAGCTAATTATCGTCAGCACACAGGTGGAGCGAGTAGTGCTCTACAAATGAAGTTAAGTCACTGATGTATAATGAAAAGAGCAAAGGACCCAAAACTGATCCTTGAGGGACACCTGTTATAATTAATCTTTTGTCTGATTGTGCAGCAGCATTTTTTGTATTATTCTAATTCTTAGTATAATATAATGAATTTGACTTTTAACCCTTTCACCCCTATTTTGAAATTTCAAACATCACCCCCTACATACATCATTTTAAAGAGAATCCCAGTAGAAATTCAATGGTAGGCTGAAATCGATTCATTTTTATGGAAGTTATAAACAAGTGAACATAACTATTTTCCATTCTCGAAGCAACTTACCTTAAAAATGGCTAAAGATATGGGAAAATGGGAAAATTAACTTTTCAAGCAGCAACCTATTGTGAGGATGAAATGTTTATACAGGACAGGGTAGTGAAAATAATCAGATTTTTCATCACCCTATATAAAAATTTAAACTGCAAAATATTCTACATGACAAGTTAAGTTAGAGACATGTAAATCGTTTTCCAATACCGTGAACCGTTTTAAAGTAAGCTGCAATAAAAATAGAAAATGGTGATGTTCACTTGTTTATAATTTTCGTAAAAATGAATCGATTTCAGCACACAAAGCACCACTGTATTTCTACCGCAATTCGTTCTCTTTAAAATTATGTATTACAAGGCAGGGGGTACCATTTGAAATAAGGGCGATTGGGGGTGAGAGGATGAAGCATAAAATAAAATAAATCCATTCCCTCTTGATATCTAAATAAACGCATTAATTTTCAAAACAAAATTTGAATCATATCAAAAGTTACTAGGGCGGAATGTTTTGAACACCCTGTATATAATAAAAACTTGCAGGTGGAGACTTACGTGGACGAATCGAGCGATTCCCGCAAGGAAGTGATCCACGCCTCCATCACCCTGAATCGTTCCTCGGTGCCCCGCCTGACGACCAACATCATCAACGTTCAAAGCATTTCGCTCAAGGAGGGCGCCGGCGGACTGGAAGAGCAGCTGCTCGGTAAGAGCTCGAAGGCCAAAAGCTCGCCCACCTCCAGCCCCACGCCCGTCTCACGGCCGCGCGGCGGCGACGACAACACGGAGGCGTACCTGCAGCCGGCCGTCCACATCATCAACTCCCTGCAGAAGCGACTCTCTCTCGATCCGCAGGGAGCGCCGCCGTTGAACAACACCCGACTGCCCCTTCACCACGCCAGGCACAACTCTCTGGATAACAACGACCGGTTGCCGAACAAACTGGAACATTTCTACGCGAAGAATCTGCAGGCCGGTATTGATCAAACACCCCCGTCGCCGCGGTTGCTGAATCAATATCGACAGGTATGATGTCACGTTTGTTTGAATTTTTGTTTACTGCTGCTGCTGCTGTTCATGAGGAGATTTTATTTTAAAATTTAATTTCAGATTGATTTCATTTGTATTTATTTTTTCAGTAAGGTGTCATAGTAATATATGTTTTTGCAAATATTTTCTCTTTGTTTGATTTGTACACTTTAGAGCAAAATGGTAGAAGATTCAGTTGATTTAAAACTTGTCTTAAATAATAACAATTTCAGTAAGAGTTCTATTAAATTATTGTAGAAATTTTGAACGTTACGTTCTAGAATTTTCATAACGAAACGTTTATTCATCAGGTCACTGCTCCTTCAACTGGAAGTCCAATTAAGCGGTCAAGCAGCTTCGGGATAAAGAACACCAACCTAGTGGCCGCCGGTCAGTTGAAAGAGTCAAATGTCAGACCCGTCGTTTCCTCCGTGCAGAGATCCGCATCCACGGCGATGGTTCGACCTCACATACAGGTGCGCTACAGGGGAACTCTGACTTCTCAAGGAGTGGACAGGAATCGCTACGGGGACACGGAGGAGGAAGAAGAAGACTCGACGACCAGCACCGAGGAAGACGAGGCAGAGCAGCAGCAGCAGCAGAGAAGAAAAGCCGATCCTCTCATAACGAACACCAGGTACAACAGGGCCTTCAGTCTGCGTAGGGCCCGGCTGGACGTCGCCCCGACCACTCCGCAACCCAAGTGCCCCAACACGCCCGAAATGCGCAGGAAGTTTCCGACCAGTGTGACCGAACGAGCTGCGTCCGTCGATAGGAAACCCTCCGCGAACAATGCGGTTTCGAGCAGGTACCTTCAGGGGGTGCAGGGTAAAAGGGCCACGACGGAGCCGCCTGTTGGTCATAAAAGCGGAAAGGGGACAAACGCTCCCACCAACACTGTAAGACCGTCTCCTGTGCTTTCAAGGTCGGATGCGAATAGGTTCAGTGTGCGAAATTCTGGAGGTAGTAAACCGCCTGCTGGTAGCGGTAACTCTCAACGAACCAATAGGAAGGACCCTTCAAAGATGAACAGTGGTGGTAAGTTATTGGAAATTAATTTATCTGATGATTGCAGACATACAGATTTGATACCTCGTGTTGTCCTTTGTGATATATTTTATAGCCCAAGTATAAATTAAATGGGAATTTTTGTAAATTTTGCAGTTGAGAGCTGGAACAACTAGGTTGTCCTGCAGGCACTCAATATTAAGTTGTCTTGTAAGAATTGAAAATTGTACTTTGCTAAATTTGAGTATTTTTAGATTTCTTTTTGGGTTTCACAGTTGTTTGTCAAATAATTTTCTTGTTTTTCAAGTTTGTGACATTTGATATAATATGGAAAAATAATTTGATAGATTGTGACAGATTTGACAACACTGTAAAGTATCTGTGTAAGAAAGATACAATTATATTAAATGGTACAATAAAAAATTGATAAATTATGTAATAAAAGAATAAAACTATATCACAATGATGTTTTGAAGGTACCGGTAAAGGGAAGTCAGGCGGTCCGAGGAGTAACTCTTCTCTGTCTAGTCGAGAGGTGGAGTTCCAGAACTGGAAGCGCAGGAAGAGCTACGATCCGATGAAGGCGGCCGCCGAAGGAAAACGAAAGGAGTTGATGGCCAAACGGCAGCAGCAGCAACAGTCGCCGGCCATGACCCAGTCCTACACGGGCGGTCCACTCGGCCCGTCGCAGGACTGCGACAGTTCCTCCCCTTCGCATTCTGGTTCTGTCCATCGCTCTCAGGTGAGTTAACCGCTTGATCATACGTTGTGAGACATTTATATTTTTCATTGAGGGACGAGAATCCTCTCTCGATAGGTCGACATTAATATCAGGCTGGTTTAGGTCACAATTCAGCTGAATAATTTGGCAACCAAGGTGGTTGGTAGTAGAAAATCTTCCTAGTTGCAACCAGACGATACCTACCTCAATACTTCTCTTTAACATTGACAGTAATAATTGTAAGTTTAGACTTTGTCATATTAGCGGGTCACTAACGTTCACTAAAAAAAGTACCCACAGTTGTAATAACATTGTGTAAAAGTCTTGCACCACTGCATTTAATAACACACTAACAAATCTAAGCAAATATGTTCTGTATTCTGTGTTGTTTTCTTTTAACACTGGCTTTTCACAAACACATTAATTTTATCTGTTCGGATGGAAACAGATCAGAAGAAGGGAGGTAATTTGTGTTGATGAATTGCAGAGTTTTCACGGAACCGGGGCTTCGCTGGGCGGACCTCCCTTGAGCTCTGAGGATGACGACGACGATCTGACTTTATCGGCCGACGAGGGTGGCTTCAGTCCGCCAACGCCCAGTCCTTGCGAGTTGAGTCCCGCAAGAACGGCCTGCCTCAGGACCACTGCCCTTAGAGAGCGCACTCTTTACTCCCAACTATGAATTTATTACTTAATTACTCCACCTACGGCAATCGCCTTCGGCGGCGCTTGCGGTCTTGAAAAATTGGTCAGTTTTCACGGCTTCTAATGTCAAAGATGATCCGTTTAAGTTATCGCTTTTTTATACAGTATGTTTGTGTACCACTTGACTTATGACTTATATTCTTTTAGATATTTTAATTCATAAAGTATAGCTTGGTATGTGTGTAAGTAGTATTCAAATTTTATTCTTTGTTCTTGTTGCATCAGGTTCTCTTGATTGTTAGTTTTAATTCTTTGTAATAGTTTTCAAGAAGTGATAGTGGAGTAGTAAAGAAGTTTCACCATTCTGTACCGTAACTGTCACTTTAATAAGATTATTCTAAAGAATTTTTGTGAGTTGTTGAATGTGTGAGTGAGGCGTTATTTTTTACTGAGTACTCATTTTAACTGTGATATTTCCATGTAATGTTGTCTCAAAAGGTATTACTTTATTTAACTTAATGATATATGTTTAAATTAATTAGATCAAAATGTAATAATATTGATTGTGTATTTATTGCAGGTTATCAAAGAGATAGTTTCTAATCACGTAATAAGATGCATATCATCATCATCACATATTTATTTGAAAATTTGCTTCATTATTTGTGCAATTATTTTTTATTATGGATATATTTTTTTGTAAATACGTGCTAATTTGTAACGATGATCAATTTTAATAAGAGTTTTGCAATTTTCATGTCATCATTGACATGATAATTGCTTAAAGCGCCTGTTAATTGAGTAATATAAATTGAGGTCGTGCAAACAAACAACGAGTTCTGAAGAGACTGCCCGAGAGATCGATCGATCGACTGTCATTCTGACTGCAATTTATATTATGATTGTTGTTCTTTGTTAGGTGACATTCGGCCAAATAATACACTGTACTTTGGTGATATAAATATTGAGATTCAATGTTCTAAGTTTGTTAGTTGTACTAAGTTTTGCTATAAAGTATATTTACATTGTTATCATACAAAGGACAGAGTCCATTGTGGACTAAGCAATACAAATACAACCATTCGTAATTGTTTGTGTTAGCGTTAGTCCCGATCGCTCTCAATTATTTACTGCTCATGTTTATACTCTCTACCATTTGATGCGACACATACCTCGGTGTGTGTTGAGATTTGCTTTATTTTATTAGTATGTTTGTATACAGAATAAAGGGGAAAGAACAAAAAACTTGTGTATTGATTTTGTTAGTAAATACTCATGGAATTCCCATTTTTGTATTGATAGAAACGGTCAATTTTTATTGTTACACTACTAAGCAAGCAGTAGTAGTAGTAGTAGCAGCATTTTGAAAGTTTTAAGTTAAGGCCAATAAAAAAGAAGTAAAAACAGTTCAATGATACCTAAATGTCATAAATTTTTCTATCTAGGTAGCCCTCTAATTTGTTTTTATCTCTCTTTGTGTTTGGTGTAGACATAATTTCTTGTTCTAGTCATTACCATACAGGTGATTTTACTTGGCACACCCTGTAGAATTTGCAAGGTAAACAACTTTTTTATATAACTTTTCTTAATTAAGTCAGAAATAAAAGAGATACAGCCTTTAATAGTTTAAAAAAATATAGTCCGGCCCTGTAATAAATTCAAGGTGCCTAAACTAATTTCAACAGATAAACAATAAAATATGAAATTGCCTCAGGTAAATTTATCCAGGAAACAAGAACAAAAAATAATAGGATATAAAGTAAAATAACTCAATTGTAAGTAATGTAGGTAAGTTACATGAAAAAATATAAATAATGGCTAAAAATTCAATCAAATTGCACATTCAGAGTTGACATCGAGGAAAACTTCAAAAGTGCAATGGATCACACTATGGTCCTAGAACGTATTCATCGTTTTTTATATTGTCAGCCTTGGACTATTGCAGAGTAATTTTTAGATTTCTTTGTTGTCAATGTTTTTACTGTATCTGCAGTTTCTGTGCTCTGTAACTTTTATAATCTTTTGTATTTGACTATTCCAATGCAATTATTTAAAAAATTGTCTTATGGAAAATGAAGCAATGAATGAATGATAATATCATTATCCCGAAAAACCTTTTCTCCTAACATAGGAAAATTTATGAATTCACCGGAGTGTGATGTATTGAAATAAAAGTATAAACTTGACTTTTGGATTTCTATCAGACCTTCATGCATAATATGGCACAGGGTGGGTGGCATTTATATTTGCTGAAGTTTACATGACAATCCTGCTGCCTGGACTCATGGCTAAAGTGGCAACAACGCCAAGCGTTTAGAAAATGTAAGAGCTGGCAGCAGGTACATAGGTAAGTCAAGTCTCAAGTAAGAGGTGAGAGAGACAAGACATTCAACACTCATATCCCGGTCGAATCGGAGACCCCTTCACCGCACCGGTCCTACTCTTTATTATAATAAACCAGAATTTTCAAACACAATTTTTAATTAGCTCCTTCGAGTGCTTCTTCCCTCGCAGCAATCAGCCATACATATAAATCATCAACAGATATAAAGTCACCAATATTGTTGAGAAATATTAAATATTCTCTTATTTACACACAGATACTACTAACACAACAGCTATACTCTTTCACTTTACTATGTTCTCTTTATTCTACGGTACTTCAGCTCTGATCTGCTTCCAAACTACAACTGACTGACTGTCCAGTCACGGCGGTTCTTATATCGATGGCACCTGAGGTGCCATCGAAGTCTCTGGCGTATTTTTAGACACAACCACGCGTTCTCGAACATGTCTAGAGCGCAGAGCCATTCTGGTATTTAGTAAGAATGTGTTGTATTCTAATCTGGCAATATGTCATTCCTGTCATGTCACTAGAAATGTCGCGAAGTTGCTGTCTTCATAATAATTATTGATCCCACCAAGGCTCTGGAACATTTTTATTCAGCTATTTACTCTGCATTTGATGCCCATGTACCCAGGACATCACCTCTGAAAACCCGCAGATATCCACCTTGGTTTAGCAGAGAAATCATTGCTAGTTGCTAGTATTAAACTAAAGTACTCTTATCTGCGACAATACAAATCCTCCATTAACTGCAAGTTCTATCAACTTTTTCAACAACAGCGTAAGCAATTGAAGGATGACATCAGTTTGAGTCACCAGCTGTTTCGTCAGGAAGACTGAGAGTGATCTTAATAGAAATCCAAATAAGTTTTGGATCTACATAAGCAACCGAACTAAAACCTCCACTGTTCCCTCTAATATCAGTCACAATAACAAATCATTCTCCTCCCAACAGGAAATTGTTGATGCATTCCAATCGTTTTTCAATGAGAGTTACGTAAAGACTTCAACCCTGGACTGCGGCTCCTCAACTGTCTCTGAGGAGGACTCGTTTACTCTGTCGTTTCCTTCTAGATTCACCGAAGATAACTTAAGACAAGCTGTCCGTAGGTTGAAACCTAGCATCTTCATAGGAGCTGATAACATTCCTGGATTCTTTTTGAAAGACTGCTTCCCTTTGCTAATCATTCCTATTTTATATACATATATTCAACCTGATACTCACTACATCATGCTTTCCAGGTCAGTGGAAAATTGCTAGAATTACTCCTGTCTTCAAAAAGGGAGTTAGAGGGGATGTTGCGAATTATCGCCCGATTGTCTTGCTGAGTACGATATCCAAACTCTTCGAATTTACAATTCACGATCTGATAATGAAACACATTTCTCATAGACTTTCCTATAATCAGCACGGTTTCTTAAAAGGTAGATCCACGACAACGAATCTAGCAGTCATCACACAATTCCTGTCAAAATCTATGGATGAGGGTATCCAAGTGGATGTAATCTACACAGATTTCAGCTTCAGCAAGGCTTTCGATCGATTAAATCACCAACTTCTTGTAAAGAAATTAGGGCGTTATGGCCTACCTCTCCATCTGATTTCATTAATACGATGTTATCTGCAAGATCGTTCCCAGTACGTTGCACTCGCTGGTCATAAGTCTAGGTTGTTGAACTCTCCTTCCGGTGTCCCGCAAAGCTTTGTACTCGGCCCTCTACTATTCTCGGTCTTTATTGATGATGTCGCTGATGTCTTCCGGGTTAAGCACCTGCTATTAGCTGACGACATGAAAATATATTTGCAGATTCGTTCTATGGCAGATGCTCTCCTGTTGCAGTAGGATTTGGAGAGATCCTCCGAATGGTGCACACGTAATGGAATGGATCTGAATGTTTCCAAATGTACCGTGGTCACCTACAGTGGCGGTTATTCAGAGGAGGCAGAGGAGGCTGAGCCTCCCCAGTATTTTGAGCTTTTAAGCTTTTTAGATCTGTTAATGTTTTTTTAATAGCGTAAGGTAAAAAATAATCCGATGCAACAGGTGAGATGGTTAACATTATAAGTAATAGGTTTCACTTCATACCTATGATGTGAAATAATATTACATCCCGTTGTGGCCGACCGGAGGCCTGCCTCCAACTCGTATCTCCTATCCATGTAGACGGAAAAATACGCAAGAGTTTCCGCCGGGCTAGTGGAACTGAAGTGGATGCTGCGCTGCCTTTGCCTTTGGCATCGCAAGAGGCGGTCCTCCTCTAGTCTTATCTGTCCGTTATTGCAAGAACGAATGTTATTTGACGCGAATACTCGCAAAACGTCTACACTCTCACAACAACGCGCGCAAGACATGGGTCGGGGTAGTGCATGGGCGATAGATAATATTTGAACAGGCTGAGGCAAGCCTCCTGCTCTTCTGTATGTGGTGGTAAATTAAATAAATAGGTATACACATAGGACTATTGAACGTGGATCAATTTTATCGAACAGAGTATGCACGAAGCAAAGGGCAGTGGAGACTTGCCTCATGCACGTGCACAGATGGAAATACGAATTAGGTATACTCTATCAAATGAAACGTTATCTTACAAAGACGTTATTGATCATTTTGCAGCTGAAAAACATAGACGATTACCGTTGGTATATAAAAAAATCTGATATTTTCTATTTATTTTCTCTATGACCTTTTAATTATTAAAGCTATCTGAGATAATTTGAATTTCTTAAAAAAAAAAATATTAAAAAAATTAAATGTTTTTTTTTGTTGTTTTTTAAGAGAATTTTGCACTTTATTTAAAAAATTTTTGATAGAAGTTATGTTTTATTGCTATTGTACCTACTTATGAAAATATATTTATTAAACACGCATATCAATTTCACTACTTTATTTATCAAGTTATCGAAAAAAGTAGAAAAAAAGAAAAAAGTTTAAAAAAATGGAATTTATTTAGGCATTACACCCATGATATTTTGAATAAACCCAAAATTTGGGAAAATGATCAGAAAATTAAAATTTTTCATTTATTAGTCATGGCTCTTTACACCCCCTAGCGGTCATTTTAGATGTTTTATCTAATTTTTAGAAATATGTACCTATTGTCCTGCCTAGCTGTCATGCTGTCATAAGAATTTAATTTCACCTATTTAACTAATCAAAAATCAATTTTTGTGACCTTTATACTTTCATACATGAACAAATTTTCTGAAAATTTTCCGAGGTAGGACCTCTCCCCAGACCCCCCGGAAAGGATAGGTCTTAGCCTCCCCTGTTCAAATTATCACGAGCCCCCACTGGTCACCTACACTCGTAACAAAACACCTTTTTTGTATCCTTACACGATCTCGGGGTTACATTTACCTCCTCACTGTCGTTTAAACCGCATATTGAGCATGTGACTTCGAGAGCTCTTAAATCCCTCTGATTTATTATCCATAACTCCAGAGAGTTTTCCGACTACAATACTGTGGTCACTCTATTTAACTCATTGGTTCGACCAATGTTTGAAAACTGTTCTATCATATGGTCTCCTGCTACCTTTGCTTCAATCGGAACTATTAAACGTATACTTAGGAAGTTTTTAAAATACCTCTCCTTTCGTGTAAATGGTAGCTATCCAGAGATCGGATATCAGGAAAGTTTATTGCTTCAGAGATTCGGTCAAACCAGTCTTGAAGAGCGACGTAACGCTCTTGCCCTCATATTTATTTTCAAGCTTATTAATGGCAGTGTCGATTGCCCTAATTTACTCTCTTGGATTAAAATACAAAGACTTGGAGCACGGCACCCCAACACATTTTGGCTGCCAATTCCACGAACTTGTGTTCTAATTACTTCTCCCCTACACCAACTCTGAAACAACTACGCCCGCGTTCAGGGTTCTCTGGATATATTTCATACCAGCGTTAGTGAAATCAAACATTTTTGTAAAGCTCTAGATTCATCCAAATCTTATTAGCTTTGTACCTTCTGTACGTACATACTGTTTTAACTGTTATGTAATTTAACTATTGTATTTGCTTTCACCTATGTAAACTTTTCCCATCTTAATTTGGCCTTTTGGCTGTATAATGGTGTACCTAAATAAATAAATAAATAAAATAAATAAATAAATAAACAAATACGAAGTACGAATCCAGAAAATTTGGTGAGTGCTCCTTCGTTATATGTTCTCCTTTAATTTTTGTTTGATTAAGAAAAATTATATGAAAAAGTTGTTTGCCTTAATGAATTATATAGAGCAGAGGTGTCCAAACTACGGCCCGCGGGCCAAACCCGGCCCGGCAGGAGATTTTATCCGGCCCGCCAAGGATTTCGTAAAATATAGTAAAATATAGATATTAAATCTCGCGCAGATGAAGAGCGCATTCGGTTAGAATGAGCATCACAGTATCACGCTCGACTACACTACATTTGATTTTGTACTCTGACTGTACGTAGGCCCTCAACTGCAGTGCCTGCAAAGCTACGAGATTGTCCACGACAAACCAAAAATTCAGGGCCCCGCTAATGAATTTAAATACCAAACTGGCCCTCGCAGCAAAAAGTTTGGACGCCTCTGATATAGAGTGTTAAAAGGAATGCCTCAACTTAAAAATCACCCTGTTTAAAATATTTTTTCTTGAGAGTCTGTTCATCTAAGCATCTAACAGGAACAGGTTTGGAAGAGTTTTTATCATTGATTTGAGAATCTTCTGTAAAAAATCAATATCATCTGTTGTGGCCTTACAGTATTTTGGGAAATTGTGAAAAAGTACTTACATCAAAATTATTAGCAAAAAATTTGATATTTTGAAACGTCAAGTCTCATTAAGAAACTGGAAAAAATGCTCTTCCGGGTTTTCCTTTCAAAGGAAAGGCAGCAGACCAGGAGACTGAAGAGTCTGCTCAGTCGGAGTCAATCTTTTAAGAGTAAATTGATCAAATTTCCAAAAATAAAAATGTTGGCTAAAAAACATTAGTTTTTTGTGATATTATGACCTTAGAAAAGTTAAACATAGGTTCAAAAATCGCCTTTTGGATCAATTTTCGAGGACCTTATTAAAAAAAAAAAAAAAACTGCAAGTCACAGGAAGAAACTAGTTACAGAATAAACTGGTGCAACAAAAAATTAATGTGGGTATTTTCTCATACAAAATCGCTGACTCAAATGCTACCTTAGGCTGATCATGAAATCAGAAAATTACTTTGAAGAAATAGAGCAAAAATATTTTTTCCTCAAAAAGCGTCTTGAAATGGCAAATCGGATGAAAAAAACCAATCATGGATCCTCTCAATTAAGACATACAATAACAGTTGTTACGTAACAAGTTTATGCTTTTTTCTCTATCAAGCTGTGAACTGACCAAAACCTTCAAATGTCAAAATAATTATGGAGAATTATCCCTGAGAGATAAGGTCAAGCAGTATTTTAATGTTGGGTCATTAATTCCTGAAAAAAAATACAGTGGTGCCAGATTGTATCTGGTCTTTATTGGTAAAAGTAATGTGATGATGACACTTTTAATTATTTGAGCAATCAAATCTAACAACTGGTCATGCTTTGAAGAAAGCTACTTGCTCTACTGGGAATGGAAAAGCATCAATAAACAGACATAAACTCTGGAAATTCTGCCAATTAAGTAAAGCTTTTCAGACATCTCAATAACATTGACCTTTAGACAGATTTTATTAAAGTAAAAAATTCCATTCAGAAATTATGATCCAAATAGGTTGAATGCTTAGTCATGGCAACAAAAAACATGTTGCCAGATTGATTTCTCATGACTCTTTATTTTTACAAAAATAAGCCTGTAATTTATCTGAAATTGAATTATCCAGTATGCAAAAAATCTTAATTTGACATCCCCAGTGGAACATCAAATTTAGACTAAGCATAGTGAAAAGTGGATCAGTTTTTCTAGCAATGAAACAGTTAAGACTTTTGTTTGTCATTTATTATGTGTGAATCAAAAATAGATTTGGTCTTTACCATAGAGATAGAATAGAGAGGAGACGACATGACGTGACACAGATGGGATCAGGTCCGCCATATTGATACAATTTTTATGTCAAACTTATGCTATTGTCTTGAGTGAAGGCTTTTTGTGGTGTTTCATTTGATTTAAGGACTGTCTTTAAAATTTTTGGTGTTAAATTGAAAAAACAAAGATGGTTTCTTGTGCAGTTCGTACCTGCTGTAGTAGAGACTGCGTTGATAAAAAAAATCCTCCGAAATAACATTCCAAAGGTAAGTGTCAACAATACACCGTGTTTTATATTAAGTCGGCACTATTGCTAACTTCGTTATTATTTAACCTAGAAAGTCGGTTAAATTAGCAAACTAGTAGTATTTTTTCTCCTGAATAAAATGGCGAAAACAAAAAAACAATTGAACATCGCGATTTCGAGATATTTAAAAAAATGGAACTTTTTTAATGGAACACCCTATACAGGGTTATTCACGGTATACGCCTCGGAAGATTATGGCCGTGTCTCTGGATTTTAGGATCTTTTTATTTTTGGAGTGGATAGAGACCCGGCAGAGGTACGTTTTAAAATTATATTCATAATGTACAGAGTGTCCAAAAACATGAAACATATCAAAGTTATGTTTTTTTAAATGGAATGTTCCTATGTTATTGCATTTTAAGATTGTCTGAGAAGAAAAAATAAGATTGGTTTTTACAGTTGGTGTTTAAATTCAGAAGTTTTTGAGTTATAAACAAGTAAAAATCGTCATTTTTCAAGTTCAAGGCCCTGTACAAGGAAAACGGCTTAAATAGAGAAAAACGGCTTACATGTCCCTATTTTAACTTTTCATGTACTATCGAATGATGCAGATGAAATGTTTATACAGGGTGATAAAAAATTTGAAAAATTCTGAGATTTCTCCACGCGTCGCCAAATAAAAAAATCAAAGAAAGTACAAATGTTTGTATACCATAAGATAGTACATGAAAAGTTAAAATAGGGACATGTAAGCCGTTTTTCTTTATCTTGAACCGTTTTCGTTGTACAGGGCCTTGAACTTGAAAAATGACGATTTTCACTTGTTTATAACTCAAAAACTTCTGAATTTAAACACCAACTGTAAAAACAAATCTTATTTTTTCTTCTCAGACAATCTAAAAATGCAATAACATAGGAGCATTCCATTTAAAAAAACATAACTTTGATATGTTTCATTCTTTTGGGACACCCTGTACATTATGATTATAATTTTAAAACGTACCTCTGTCGGGTCTCTATCCACTCCAAAAATAAAAAGATTCTAAAATCCAGAGACACGGCCATAATCTTCCGTGGCGTATACCGTGAATAACCCTGTATATTTTTGGATGGATCGGTTGCAAATTTTTTTTTAAAGGAAAAAGTCTTTATGCACTATGATCCTAAAATAATAAATTCATTAATTATTCATTATTTTATTACTCCCAAAGTAGGCTGCGACAATTAATGTAATTTAGTGTACCTACCTACGTAATGTAAGGTAAATAAATATATTGTCCTCGATAATGTATTTTTCAATAAAAGAATACACAAAAAAATGAGTTGTTATATTGAAAAGGATTTAATTTTAAATAAACAAATAACAGAACTTGTCTGGGTTTTAAATTAAGTCGCCACTATTGCTAACTTCGTTATTATTTGAGCTAGAAAGTCGGTTAAATTAGCAAACTAGTAGTATTTTTTCTCCTGAATAAAACCATGAAAACAGGAAAACAATTGAACATCGCGTTTTCGAGATATTTAAAAAAATAAATATTTTTTATGTAACACCCTGTATATTTTTAGATGGATCGGTTGCAAAATTTTTTTTAAAAGAAAAAGTCTATGCACTATGATCCTAAAATAATAAAATTTTACAATACAAACAAGTTCTGTTATTTGTTTATGTAAAATTAAATCCTTTTCAAGGTAACAACTCTTATTTTTAGTGTATTTTTTTTATTGAAAAATACACTATTGAAGACGACATAATTTTTTTACCTTACATTACGTAGGTATACTAAATTACAATAATTGTCGCAGCCTACTTTGGGAGTAATAAAATAATGAATAATTAATGAATTTATTATTTTAGGATCATAGTGTATAAAGACTTTTTCCTTTAAAAAAAAATTTACAACCGATCCATCTAAAAATATACAGGGTGTTCCATTAAAAAAAATTCATTTTTTCAAATATCTCGAAAACGCGATGTTCAATTGTTTTTCTGCTTTCGCCATTTTATTCAGCGGCAAAAATACTACTAGTTTGCTAATTTAACCGACTTTCTAGGTTAAATAATAACGAAGTTAGCAATAGTGCCGACTTAATATAAAACACGGTGTATACAAGACCGTACCTAATACTTGCATAAGTAGGTACACCAAAAACCTCAAATTGAAAATGACCATGATTATTTGCCTGACCCATTGTCAGAGTAGGTATTCTAAAAGTATTATTTCTTATATTGCAGGGTATATTGTGCACTACTTAAAGAAGAAGATTGTCTGTGAGTAATGTGTCGAGTCTTTAAATAGTGATACCTTAGACCTATTTTTATACTTTTTTATTGACTTAAAAAACAGAAAAGGTCTGCAATATCCATCTGAAGACGTGTTATACGTGTATGAAATGTGAGAAAAAATTTTATTTATGAAAATTTTGCAAATAAAAGTTAAGTCTGACCCTGTCGAGTCCGCCATATTGTTACTCCTATAAGCTCCACCCAGTGATGCCGTTTTTTAATGTAATTATAGGTGATCATAGCGGCTCCTTTCTTTTCTATCTCTATGGTCTTTACAAAATGGAAAATTCAGACTCAACACCTTTAATAACAGAAAAGTTTTATTTGTATAAAAATATACATAATAAGTAGTTTCTATCACACATTAAAATTAAAAAAAAAACACGTAAATTAAAAAAGTACATTACATTTTAGTTTGTACTGTTTGGAAAATGTCTGAAGAAAGTCAAATTATCAGTAAAAGTAATAAAAAGTATTTCTAAAATAAATCAGTCGTCATGTTAGAAAAAATGCTTCTCTGTGAGATGCTTTTTGAGATCGGGCATATTCCAGGCCAGATATTCGCACTTGTGGCACTTCAGAGGAGTCTCCAGCAATTTGGTGCATTGCTTGTCAGTAGGCAAGGTAATCTTCCCTTTAGATTGCAGCTGTTCCAGAACACCTGAAAACAACAAGATTTCTTTATTGTAAGTATCATAATATCAGGGGAAAATCAATTATGGTAGAATGTTACTGTTTTTTTTTTAACAACTGGTAATCAATATTACCAAAAACCAAGTAAGTCTAAATAACTCTTTTCAATCGTAATTACCATATTTCCTGGAAAGTAGGGAAAAACTGCAAGATTCAAGGAACAAATGTTTAGTTGAGTGAAAGCAAGTAAGTACAAGAAAGAGTTTACAAATTTTAAGGGGAAGTAGGGTAGTCCTGAAGGAGAGTTTAAAAAAAAAACCTTTAGATCAACAGGAATTATTTGAATGAGGTATAATTATTGAGTTTCTAATTCTTATTTTTTTAATTGTTGAGTAAATTATCTGGAGGTATCCATAAGATAAGAAGGTAAGGATCTGTCAGGAAAAGAAGATTCAACTTTCAATCAAGGATTTTTTTAGCACCATAAAATCTGATTTCAGTTACGTATTTGAGAAATCCGCATCAAGTCAGGTATGTACTTACTTTCAGAGGATACAAAGAAGTCAGTAGTGAAAGTATTCCAATGCCTCTTCTTGTTCATGCAGGTGCCATTCATGTCCTCGCTGATAACATGAAGATGCAGAGGTCTCATGCTCGGCCGAGCGTGATATCCCATTCGAAAGCTCTCTCCCGGGAAGTGTTTTGCAGCCACTTCCAAGGCGGTTTCATGCATCAACCGCAGAGTATCGAGATTTTCAATGGAGACCAAGGCAAGACTGGGAATAAGACATTCTGGCAGTACTAGGTAGTGATGTTTCGCCTTGGGATAACGGTCTCTAATTACTGTGACTTTCTTTTCTGGGCCACCCCACACCACCAGCTGAGGATCTCTCATCGCATGTTCTAAGCTGAGGAAAGGAATAAAGAAGCGTTTGGCTGGTGGGTGTCTTGTCTTTACATGCTGGTTTGTATAAATGCTGGTTGACATGTTTCTTGGGTTGATCATCTTATTGTTGTCTGTAGGTGAAAACTGAGGCCATTTACCTAAACCAAAAAATTATTATAAACGATGATAAGGGTATGGGGGTAATTATTGTAAAAAATCGTCACAATAATCTATCTACACCCGGGCTTGCCGTGTAAGCTGGGATTCACCTTCCACAGCCTTCATATGTATTACTTACCAAAATAAACATTACCAAAATGTTTATTTTTAAAGATTTATCAAAAAAAATATTATACAGGGTGTTTCATCAGCAGCAGACCGACATGGCCTAAGGGTAGGTGTAGTTTTTCAAGGCGAGTCAGGATTTGGTTATGAAATTTTTCTGAGGCGTTTCGATGTTACAGGGTGATTGATGTATTTTTCCAAAATTTTTGATTAGCAGTATCTTTTGAATGAGTTGATGTAATTATTCAGTCATACTAATATTTTATGACATAGATAAAATCATTATACATGGTGATAAACTATCTGATAATTTTCATCACCCTGTATAAAAATTCAAAGTACACTGTAAGGGTAAGGTAACACTTGAAAACGTAAGATAGGAACTTGCAAGCCTACTTACAGTTTAATGATGGTGCCAAGCAATTTTTTTTGTCGCAATTTGTTCATGCAGTTTTCGAAAATGGTACTTAACTTTGAAAAAAATGCATACAGGGTGAACTTTTTGACAAAACCGAAAGAGACTACAAAAATTAAGTACGGCTCTGCAGTTTTTGAATCGACGAAAAATGCAAGGTATGTTATAGTGTCATTGGTGGAGCATATGCCTACCAAATTTTAATGAATTCAATCAATTCGTTCAAAAGATACTGCTCATTAAAAATTTCGGCAAAATTAAATTTTTCACCCTGTAACATCGAAATGAAGGGCCTTAGAAAAATTTAAAAACAAGAATCTGACTCGCCTTGAAAAACTACACCACCTACCTTCAAGGCATCTCCGGTGAAACACACACTGTATAATAATTGTTTAAATTAAATTAATTTAAAAAATCAACAGTGCACAATCATATAAATTCTTGATGTCAAAAACTAAGAAGATTCAAAAACTTTTATTTTTATTGCTTAGGGGTTCATATGTTTAATAATCACTAGGTATTACTGTTATACTTAATACTATAAGAATAAGTATAAAGAATAAGAAACACATACAGTGTTGTCACAGGCATGGTACACCCCCTTTTTTTTCTTTATTTTTTTAGATATTTTTTTGAAATTTGGTACGTCGCATATTCTCGATAGAGCGCACTTTTTAGCGCAGAAAATTTAATTTTTTCCCACATCCGGTTTTTCCGGAAATAATACCAGCTGTTTATTTTTAAATAGAACATCCTATATATTATTATATTTTTGGATTCTATACATTTGTACGAATCCAACAATACCACATAAAGTACCATTTTAAATGTCAAATTTTTTGTTTTTATTTAATTTTTTATTTCTCAATTATAGTGTGCCATGACTTCAATTGTGTTCGTCACAGCACATATACAAAATGGGTACACCAAAATGTCCCTTATTGGAAGTACTAGTAGATGGTACCTCGGTACCAATATGGTACCATTTGAAAAAAATGAATCCAGCTAAAAAAATCATTCCGTTGCGCATAATTTATCCATAAATCACTTAATTTAGTACTTTGAACAAAAATTGGATTTTTCTAGCATTAGATGATCCAATTGGAGTAATACGAAATAGTCATGGCACACTATAATTGAGAAATATTAAAATTAAATAAAAACAAATTTCACATTTAAAATAGTACTTATGTGGTATTGTTAGATTCGTACAAATGTATAGAATCCAAAAATATAATAATATATAGGGTGTCCCATTTAAAAATAAAAAGTTGGTAACATTTCCGGAAAAACCGGATGTGGGAAAAAATTCAATTTTCTGCTAAATCTGCTCTATCGAGAATATGCGACGTACTAAATTTAAAAAAAATTATCTCCAAAAAAAAAGAAAAAAAAGGGGGGTGTACCATGCCTGTGACACACACTGTATGTTACTAATGTCATTTTAATATTCATGTCTGAAGATGCTACTTTGAAAATAGCGAAACTAAGTGTGACATCGTTAATCAATCAACACAGTAAAATTTTAAAATGTTTTCTGCATCATTTAAGTAGTGGCCTTTTTATCGATACTTTTTTTGTTATTTATTTTTTATATTATTTGCATTGGTGAATATCTAGATGAGCGGCATGGTTATAGAGCGAAATGGCTTATACTATCGGATAGCTCGTGTCTCTAGGAGTATTAAGGTACCATTGAATTTTTGCGCCGGCAAGTAATAGTCGAGATATAAGGCCTTAAAGTTTCATCCTTGCCCTAATACGTGTATTCGAACATTATACGCGCGAACAGGCAGCTCGCTTATAATATCTATCCATCGGGCACACGACGATCGAGGATCGAGCGTTTCCTGTTCGAGCGCAATCATAATTATGACGAATACACGTATTAGGGCAAGGATGACACTTTAAGGCCTTATATCTCGACTATTACTTGCCGGCGCAAAAATTCAATGGTACCTTGATACTCCTAGAGACACGAGCTATCCGATAGTATAAGCCAAATCGCCCTATACCCATGCCGCTCATCTAGATATTCACCTTTGCATTATTTAATTTTTTGCAGTTATAAAAGTAGCTAAGTACTTTATAATATAAAAAAAATTCGGTAAGTACCTACCTATGCTATGAAGTTGTACACTGGTTTATACGCTTATATTTTTAGTAGTACCTAATTGAATTATTATTCAGATTCTGAAATTAAATGCATGTGGCTAAATGCACGAGAGTAAGCAGGACAATAAAAAATCATACAAAAATAAGAATATTTTTGAATTTTGAATAGGTTAAGCTGCTGAATCGCGACGGTTTTACCCCTACGCTGGCCCCCCTCCACTCTTTCTGCTTGCTACGCTCCGACACGTTCTCAGCGTTGCCATATGCAAGCCCTTCTCCTACGTTCTGCAGACAATCCTGCGTGCTTCCTGCCCGCTTCCGCACGAGACCGTAATAAGTAGCTACCGGTTCCGTCAGGTATTTGGTCAGGGTAGGTTTTTTTTTTCATTTTACGAATATTTGAAGGAAAAAAAACCTACCCTGACCAAAGACCTGACTTACTGCAGTAAATAAGTGTTTTAATATTATTTGTAACCAAAAATGACACTTTAAGGCCGTAGGAGAACGGAGACACGGATTTTATGTGGCAACGCTGAGAGTCTGTCGACTCAGAGCTAGCAGAGAGAGTGGAGGGGGGCCAGCGTAGGGGTAAAACCGTCGCGATTCAGCAGTTCTACCTTTGAATATTCTACATAACCTAAAATTTCCAGCGCCAAAAAGTTTATCCCTATAATGAACTTAAAACATTTTTGTTGTCCTAGAATTTTGATCTGCTCATGGGGAAGTGCATCAAAATAAAACAGGTACAAGGTAGATTCTATTGCAATTTTGTTTTTCATTTAGAAATTAAAAGGAATCTGATTTTATAGTGCAAATCGACATGAATTTACGGCAGCTTTTCCCTAATTTTTAACAAAGACTGCAATAAAACTTACCATTTCTGTAATTCTAAAGAAATTGTGTTGGTCACAAAATACACATAATCCTGTATTTCATTTAAAGAGCTTGTTATGTAACACCTCAATACTTAAAAAATTAAAACGTCCCTAATAAGTAACATATGGGAATGGGATTAAAACAAAATTCGACTTTAGATCTATTTCTATTAGACTGCTGTAATTAGTGCTTTCGTTATTGCATTGCATATTGCATACCTGCTCGGCTCGGACTTGTGAACTTTTGTGCGCATTTGCCAGGATGTGCAAAGTATTCAGAATTTAGGAAACTTTTTAGAGTTGAGTTGAAAAGGAAAAAATTGTAATAAAGGCTAAAAAAAAGCAAGCATGAAATTCCGCATTGAGTAAATTCATAATAATATGCATACCTAATGCCGTCAACGTTTCTGTAATTTTTGAAATGATCTCTACCCTACCCTAAAATATCTCTGTTCCACGTTCCACCGTGAAATTGACAAACCGGTTACCTACAGAAAGTGTAACCACAGAATAAAGAAACAATGGACCGTGGCCACCGCCAGCTTTTTATTGGGTGAAATTTTAGAATGATACGGGATACCTATAGGTATTATTTATCAACAAAAACAAACCGCGCATTAGGTATTTTCAATTTTAAATCACAAAATACGAAAAAAAAAATCAAATTTTGATTTTTGAGAATGTAGTTATGTATTTATGTTTTATTATTAGTGCGCGAAATTCAACTTTGGTGGTTGAAAATGAGAGCTGTAGGTATTTAGTTGTCGAAGCGAGAGCCGAGACAAAAACACATTCGAAAGCAATGTATCATAATTTCGCGCTCAAGATGCATACAACATTTTTTAGACAGCTAAATGGAAATAAGCGAAAAAATCAAAATAATCATAAAAATGACGCAAGGAAAATTTTTATACAGGTTGATCAGTAGCACTGCACAACAGCGCACTCCGAATACAGGGCGATATAGAGCCCATTAAAATTAAGGATATTCTAAAAAAAAAGTGAATCCGATAGTTGGTTTTCAAGTTACAAAAGAGTTTCTCTCATCCTTGTTTGAAGGTATTTTTTTCAATAACCGTGATAAAAATTAATGAAAAATTCAGGTTACTGCAATGTCTGGAACGGATACCATAATAATTCATCAATTTTTTTCCACAAAACCTCTTTACAGAGGAATTGAGAATGTTGTAAATTGCTAACATACCTAAATCTGAACGAAATTTGAAGTTTGGCAACCGCCTAAACTCAACTTAAAATATAAAATATTCAAATGCCTTCGTTGCTATGGAAATAACAATAATAACAATATACCATCTAACCCGAACTTATTCACATGTTCAGTGCAGTGTTGCCACCGTTTTTTACAAAAATGGTTATATCTTTGGAAGAAAAGAACTTACAACACTGCAGTAAGAAAATTTCGGCGTTTCTCAATTGTGCGAAATTACCTGAGTGACCCTTCGACACGACGGGGGTGCTTATAATCCTACAGCTCAATTGGGCGAAGGAATTTTTATATACCGTTGAAGTATTTGCATGCTCTTGTATGGCTACGTTGCCAGATTTTACAGAAATTCCGACTTTTTACATTAAATAAAATTGAAAAAAATAAATAAATAATATTAATACTTGATGTATTTTTTTTTTATTTAAGTTCTATCAAATAGGTACATCAAGCCCTTAGTGCATTTACAATTATTTTATACTATACCTATACAGCAGAAACATGAAACATTAATAGAAAAGTTAACGTCGCTGCTACACCTACTCAAATAATCCATAAAAAGCAATCAATTACTATGAATTGATTTATCATAAATTTTTCATAATTTTCAATTGACTAAGTTATTGCCTTTGAGAAAATCATTGATAAATTTTCACGATGTTTTCAATTTCATGTTGCAATAATTATTATACTTTAGAAAAGGATTTGTTTGCAGAAGTCATTCAGTTTGTTTCAAATTTCTTATTTTTTGTTTACACATTTGAAAGTGCTGTGAGAAAATACCATTGCAATGAAATACCTAGTACCTATAGGTACTCCACCGGAAGGATAGAAATAATAGAAAGTTCTGTTAGAACTCCCTAATATTATTTTAGTCAAAAATGTTTCCTAATTTTCACGAAAACGATCGATTGAACGATTCGATTGCATACTTAATAATAATTAATATAGCAGAAAAGACTTTTGTTTTAATTCTTGAAAAAATATTCATTTAATATTTCTCTGTCAAATAATTAGGGGATTCAATATTTAAAATTAATCATTTCAACATTATGAAAATTCCCTATCCTATAGGTATGCGATAATAGAATTAACACATTTTTTTATGGGAGAGGATGATTAATATAACCTACCTATATGCGCTTTAGTTTAGAAAATAAATATGTATTATTACTAAACAATAAATCATAATTCGTTAATACTATTCAACAATCCCTTGAATATAGTAAATGATAAAAAACTTTTTTCATTGGCCACCATTTAGTGTCGAACAAGTAGCACTTATTGAAAATAAATCTGGCAACACTGCTATATATATGGGCAAGGCCGCACATGTATTTCTTGTTTGTCCATTTATCTCTTATAATCCCCTAGTTTCTCGTTTGTCGCCCAATTGACCCCTGGGATTAGTGAATAACAAAATCCTTCGCCCAATTCGGTATCGCCGGAAAATTTACCACTCTTAAAAAGACCCAAGTCAAGTTAGCCACGCTTTCGGCCAGGGAGAGGGACTTAGAATAATTTCCGACAAAAACATATTTTTTTGTGTTTTTCTGGCTGAAATGAACATGAAATGAATTACCGTGAACTGAAATAATCGTACAAATCATGACCACGGCCAGCCACGCTTTCGGGCACGGACTTGGATTACTTGGAATAATTTCCGACAAAATTTTTTTTTTTTTGTTTTTTATGGCTGAATAAATAGACGGGAATGTATTGTTTTGCTTTATGAAAGCATTATTAAGAAATTTCGCCCAATAATGAAAGATTAACGTGAACTGAAATAATCGTACAAATCATGACCACGGCCAGCCACGCTTTCGGCCACGGACTCATAGAATAATTTAATTTCCGACCAAAGAAATTTTTTTTGTCGGAAATTATTCTAAGTCCGTGGCTGAAAGCGTGGCTGGGCGTGGTCATGATTTGTACGATTATTTCAGTTCACGGTAATTTTTCATTGGGCGAAATATCTTAATAATGCTTTCATAAATCAAAACAATACATTCCCGTCCATTTCAGCCAGAAAAAAACAAAAAAATATGTTTTTCTCGGAAATTATTCTAAGTCACTCTACCTGGCCGAAAACGTGGCTGACCGAAGCGTGGCTAATGACTTGGGTCTTAAAAAGTGAAGTTTACCGCGCAGCATGCTCCGCGTGCGCGAGTTACTGATTCCTGTATATATTATGTACTGCAAAATTGCTTGTCTTTGTTTCTAGGGAAACAAATACAAGATTTCTTTACAGTGATGCACGAAATACTTTACGCTCTAGTGCGCGAAATATTTTGCCGAGTAGACAACAAATAACGTGCCACTTTTCATTCGGATTTTGATGAAAAATGATCTAGGTCTATAATAACTTGACTTGGGTACGAAAGGAACAATAATAAGGGAGATACGCTTATTCGTTATACTGCAATCATTAACCACCGCGGATGCCCTAATAATTATTATCTAGGTGATGATTTTTTGAAAATTGATTTTCCTTTATGTTGATAATATGTTTTATTGTTTATTTAAATTTACTTACCGTTGAATGTTGTGGTGTGGGTTGTAAAGACTGATATGGCGAATAGCTTTTATTGTTTGCTCTTCTGCGACTTTTTTTTCGAAATACCTACACAGTAGAAAGTTGTAAAAATACTTAACAAAAATCGAGTAAGATATCACGGGCCATGGGAAGGGATATTGCAAATTGCAAGAAACAAAAGTGCAAAAGTGTATAACAGGACTTGAAAACTTTGTTATTGTTATTTGTTATTATTCTGTTTTCTGTTATTCTTCTGTGCTGGACTGCTGACTGCTGGACAAGAAGTGAAGTGGACAAAGACAAAAGGACAAAACTGTGAACGTGAAAGTGAACTCATCAATTCATCATCAAAAACTCATGAACTGTGGAGTGTGGAGGGGGAGGGATGAGGACGGGAGATTGGTGGGAAGGAAAGTGGGTTATTAAGGGATGGAAGCAAAGGATGGAGATGGAAGTGGAAGAACAACGTAAACAACGAACTACAGTCTACGCCGTCCACAACTAACTTACTGGATATGAGGTGATGATAGAGATAGAGATAGAGTTCTGTGTATAGAGAATAGAGATAGACTGAGGGAGGTATTTTATTTTCTGACAAACCTTTCTGTAGGAGTATGAGTATACCTATTATAGGAGTAGGTATACTGAAGTTTCAGAATAGTAGGCACTAAGTTCTTAGAAATATTACGGACTTAAAGTAAACACATTGTTGCCAGCTTTTAATTCTTGGTGTTTTATCATTTTGTATTTTTATCATTCACATGCAGGTAAATGGTTGTAGGATAAAAAATACTGTGTTTTATTTGTTGAGTAATTTTTCTGCTATAATAATTTCACAACATCGATATTTAATAGCAAAAGATGTAGAATTTCAATGAGGTTCGGTCCCTTAAAATATAATATATGGCAACATTACAGCAGTGTCAACAAGTACAAAGGATAAGCAGGTCCAACTTGCAGTAAGGTAAAGTAAGATGGATATATATCGAGCATGCTGCCAGTCCGTCCAAGGCAGCTCCGTATTCAGTGGCGTATCGTTCATGCTATTTTCGTGAGGGGCTGCAATATAACATTTATCGCTCCTTTAAATCCTTAATATTTTATTTTTATGTTTATATTTGCTGAATTATTGAAGCATCACAAAAATTAAAAAACGCATGAAAATGAATGAAAAAGAATTCGCGGCAGTGGAATAACCTGAACAAAAAGAAAAGTTGTTTGTTTTGGGCTGTTATTGGATGTCGATCGGGACTTGTATATTTTTCTCTTTCTGTTTTCTGGTTGTCAGAAAAGAAAAATTAATATTACCGGGGGAAGAAGATTCTCGACTCTCGGGAACAACAAAATTTTGAATATTTCATATTGTTCATAGACAATCTGTGAAGTAATTAAGAAATACAAGCTAGAAAAAATCAATATCTTACTAATTTGTTAATAATTAGTTATTAGTTAATTATTTGGTAAAATAATAATACAATAATGATTCCTGTTTTGGGAATGAACTGAGTTCCAGGATACAGAAAAAGTTTAACTATAAGAAATTTACGGAATTACCATCCCGGAAAAACCCATACCCGGTCGACAATAAAGTGCATAATTAGTGGGGATAGCTTGGTTGCTTTAAGGGTCGCTCATCAGATTTCCTGTCTGAATCTTATTTCTCAGTTCTCACTGTGGTGTAAACGGGAAAGAAGCAAGCTTCTTTGAGTGCCGAAGTGAAATACTGTTTAAATTTAAAGTTGTGAGCAATATGGAAGGCGAGAGCAGCCAAAGTAAACGTCGTCGTACGAATTTATCTACAGGAGAAAAAACTATTATATACAACGTGTATTGTGGACTCCGTGAAAGGAATCAAAGTATGTTGGTAAACGATGTAGTTGCTTTGTGTAGTGATTTAACCAAAGTGTCAACTAGGAGTGTACACCGAATCTTGAAAACTTTCAAAGAGTCCAAAGGCGGAACAGAAAAGGTAGCTGAAAATATTGAAACAAGGGGGAGAAAACGCATTGACATTGATGATGACATAAAATACGCCGTTCGGAGAAAATTTCATTCGTTCTTTTTCCGAAATGAAATTCCAACATTAAAAGCAATCGCTGCCGAAATCAATTCGGATGACGCAATGCCGAAAATATCGCGACGTGTCTTATTGCGGACATTAAGACAAATGAACATAAGGCATATGAAAAGGCAGAGAAAAAGTCTTCTTATAGAAAGAGAAGAAATAATTTTGTGGCGGAGAAATTATTTACAAAAAATTCGAGAGTATCGTCGTGAAGGGAAGAAAATATATTTCTTAGACGAAACTTGGCTGAATCAAGGTCATACTGTTTCGAAAATTTGGCATAATTTGGAAATAACAAGCCGTCGACAAGCTTTTTTTGAAGGTTTTTCCACAGGACTAAAAGCGCCAGCGGGCAAGGGGCGGAGGCTCATAATAACTCACATAGGTAGTGATTCGGGTTTTTTGGAAAACGGATTGCTACTTTTCGAATCGAAGAAAACTAGTGACTACCATGAGGAAATGGATGCGGAAAAATTCGAAAGCTGGTTTTTAAAAATTTTACCAAGCCTTGAGCCAAATTCGGTCGTGGTAATGGACAATGCTTCCTACCATAGTCGACGATTGGAGCCATCGCCAACAACTGCATGGCGAAAAGGTGACATCATTAACTGGCTGGCTCAAAGAAATATACCATTTGATGACAACATGTTAAAAGTGCAACTATTAAACATCGCAAGGGCACAAATACCTCATTTTAAGAGATATGCTGTCGACGAATTGGCTCGCGAGTGCAACATCATTGTACACCGCCTCCCTCCTTACCACTGTGAACTGAATCCTATAGAACTTATTTGGGCTCAAATAAAAAACCAAGTGGCGAAACAAAACGTGACCTTCAAGATGGATGAAGTGAAACGCCTGCTAGCTACTGCAATAGGAGATGTGACGGCTGAAACATGGAGAAACTGCATCCGACATACTACAAAAGAAGAAGACAGAATGTGGGATCTAGACACAATAGTTGATGTTTCGGTTGAGCCATTAATTATCAACTTGAACGATAACGGTGATCGGGATAGTTGTCCATCATCCGACGATTTTTCTTCTGACGATGACTAAGGTACTATTTTTTTCCTATTTTCTTTGCTATTTTTATTTTTGCTATATGCTATATTTATTACTATATGCTATATTATTTGGAAGTTTACAATTATATTTCTCAATAAATTCATTATTGTCTGAACCTATTTTGATATTTTGCGTCCGCCACTGAATGCTCCAACTGAGCGCTTATACGTCACGACCACTTCCGAGAACTTAGTGCCTACTATTCTGAAACTTCAGTATAGAGAGTTTCACAGGTTGCATCTTGTAGGTATCCGATCCGCAACAGTGACGGCTCGTGTTCTAAAGAAATTGGGTCGGTCAACCCATCAAACCAACGATCATAAATCATATAGGTGGAAATTATTTTGATTACATTAGGAGGGTTTAATTACATTAGACAAATTTTATAAGTTATTACGAACATGTAGATAAACCGTTTATTTCTTTTCTTTCTCCTGAGCCGTTTCCGCTGTGAATTGCTTTGAAATAATTTTAAAAACGCTATTTGTATTTATCGGGTTTCGAGTGGCCGAATAAGCGTCAAAAAGTCATTCAAAATAAATCTTCAAAATTTTCTTTTTATTTTTTCGAAAAAAATAACTTTTCTTTAACCGAATGTCATAAAAAAACATATGGCAAGTGGCAAGCAATAATGTCACGTTGTGACGTCATTCAATTAAATAATTTTCTATTTTTTTTTTAGAAAAACGAAAAAGTTAAATTTTGCATTTTTTTTATGTTATAGATTTTTATATACAGGGTGTCCGTTTTTCGAGTTTAAGCATGGGGATCTCGCTTATCAGTAGAGATACGAGGTCGGTTAAATTGGGGCAAACTTGCGTATTTTTATGCCGAGTAATAATCTGAAAAAAAAATTGAGGATATTTTCAGTCGTTTGCTAAAATATCCTGAAAAAACTGAAAAATCGAGATTTTTTATTTTCATCATATCTTTTTTGTTATTGGAGATTAATAAATAATTTTTGTGGGCTTATCTAAGTCGGCAAGAGCTACTCATCTGTCATTACAAAAATTTTCAAGGCCGACTAGAACCAAGAGTTTTCACAGTCAACTTTTCTTTTTCTTATGGCCGCCATATTGTTTTTTTATGTCGTTCGATGTGAAAAAAATAATGGAAACCAAAAATTAATAAACTTCAAAAAAATATTTTTTAATTGTTATTCTTATTTTTTCAAAGAAAAACCAAAAAAAAAATCGTCGAAAAACGTCAACATTTAAAAAAATACGCCGAAATAGTGCTTGCCTTATGGTTTTTTAATTTATTTATAAAATTCGGTCTAAAAAGTTCTTTTTTGTAAAGAAAAAAGAAGAATAAAAAATTTTTTAATTAATTTTTTGAAGTTTAACAATTTTTAGTTTTTATGATTTTTTTTACACCGAACAACAAAATAAGATAAACGAAAGTTGACTGTGAAAACTCTTGGATCTAGTCGGCTTTGAAAATTTTTGAAACGTCAGATGGATAGCTCTTAGCGGCTTACGTGAGCCTACAAAAAATTATTTACTAATTTTCAAAAATAAGAAAGATATATGGCAAAATAGGAAAATTAGATTTTTCAGTTTTTCCAGGATATTTCAGCAACGACTGAAAATATCCTGATTTTTTTTCAGATTATTACTCGGCATAAAAATACGCAACTTTGCCCCAATTTGACCGACTTCGTATCTCTTAATAACCGCGAGATCCCCATGCTTAAGCTCGAAAAACGGACACCTGTAGTTTCCTTGATTCTTTTAATACCGAATGACACGAAAAAACAATATGTCGGACATAAGAAAAATAAAATTCGACTACGAAAACCCTTGCCCCTTTTTGTGATCTAGTGATCTTTGAAAATTTTTGAATGTTAAATGGATGTTGACAGAATGAAAAAAGAAATCTCGATTTTTGAGTTTTTTTTCAGGATATTTCAGCTACGCTACGCCTGAAGTTTTCATAAATTTTGTTTCGGATTCTTATTAAGCATAAAATTGCGCGACTTTTCTCTAATTTAACTAAGCAACCCTGTTTGCATTTTTACGTTCCTACTAGACCGTGAACGCTACTGGTTGCTAGGAAATGTAACCGCAACCGCGTCAAAGCACTCCGTTCCCAATCCCATTGATGAGTCCAGCATGTGCATGACCTTTGTTATATTCTATAGCCTTTGGTGTAGGTGTTTGTTGTTTGGCATTTGATATGATATACAGTATGTCCCCTGACAAGTGAAACAATTAAATCTTATAAAATACAAAAAAATCCTTCGATTTGAATTTTTATTTTTTGGGGTTCACCCTGCTTCGTTACAATCTAATTTCTAACATAATTTTTATTTTTAAAAATCGAGCATGTCTCGGAAATTTTCAGAAAAAATAAAATTGCTAGGATTTGTGAAATAAACATTAAAAAAATGGAAAATTATTGCTGGCCAATTATTTTGAAATTTAATTTATAGAGGCCTAAATATTGATTCTAGATAACTTTTCGTTTCATGTATTTATTTGCTACAATATAATAAGCACTTTTCTGCAGAGAAAAAGTTTTTTTTAATTTCCAACGCATACTTCATTTTTCAAAATTAAAATTATGTTAGAAATTAGTCTTTATTTAATCAAGCAATGCTGAACCCCGAATAATGAAAATCTAAATCGAGAATTTTTTTGTCTGTTATAAGAGTCCGTTTCATCTAAAAGTATCAGGGCGGGACACGTCATTATTGTAACCGGCGGGGGATGAGATGATGTGAAAATCTCTTTTCCTTAACGTTCACTCTTCCGATAGATCGAACACACAACTTGCGTTGTTTGCTCTCACTATCGTTATTATGAAGTTAAAGTCTCCCTGTCACATTAGTCCTTTGGCTGGCCGAGCGGTTTGTCAGAAAAAGGCTTTCGAAAAGAATGGTAGGTAGGGGCTACACCATCTCAATTAATATGAGTGGCAGCTCTTTTTGGGGATTATTCGAGGTAACTCATGGCTCTATTCTATACTTATCTTTCGCTGATGTTTCCTGAAATCTGGACTTCTGCCCTGTTGGTCATCTTAATAATTATTGTAGGTAGCTTTATATCACTGACTTGATCTTGTCACTTACTCACTGGGAAGTTTATTGTTGAACAAATAAAATTTAGAAAATAATAAAAATCAATTAAATTCTACTGACTTCCTCTGCCTTGTTGTAACTCAAGTTATTCGATTATTAATTTGATGCTTTAATTAAATTTCATGGGTGGAAAAGAAAGGCCACATTGCAAATAAATTTACAATTTATTAAAATTTAAATTAATTTGGAAAACGACTACATTTATTTGAAATAAGAAATATCACGATTGTCAATCGATTGATTAATTATTGGTCAATGACTTAATCCTAGGTAAACCTGTATCTGGAGCAATAAAACATTTCGGTCGCGTTCATTGCGGGTTAATTTCCCTTGAGTGAATTTCGTACCAAAAGTCGCGATTTCTGGCCAGTCATCCTTCTAAGGGGATGGACCAAAAATTTAGATAGTGATCACTCCGATATTTTTTATTACTCCCCCATCCAATTTAGAAATACAACTAGATGCTCCAAGCACCCACAAAAATAATAAATTCGTTAACCGACCATTATAGAATTTTAAGGTGAACCAGCCTTTGCTGGCTTACGAACAATAAACTAAAATTATGCCAATTTTAGGACTCGAAGACATAAGTAGGTATGTTATTCTTAATTACAAAATATTTTAATCAGACTGACACCGTCTGTCCATTATTGATGAACTAATTCCTGAATTTTAACTCATCGAGTCGTAAAATTGGAGGTGGCATAAAAAAAAAAATAAATGAAAGGTTAATCTTACAGACTACATTCTACCTTAACATCCGTTGGCAGCAGGCTCTTGTTTACTATTGATCCTTACATTATTTGTCCACAAACAACACTTGTACACTTCCGAACCTAACGGACCCTTATGACCCTAATAGTTAATCACCGTGGCGCGATCACTCCCTCGCCTATGCGATTCGTCTCTCTTAATTTGCTCTCCTAGCACTATTACCCGCCTATTTTTCCGGCCTATACGATTCCCTTTATCTATGGATTAACTTTCCCTTAAAATTTGCCGCGCTCCCAGAGCATTCTGCGACCGACGATTAAGTACCACTACCCTCGTCTTCCTATTTTAATTAATCCGCGCACCCCGTGCGATTAATTTCTCCCGGTACCCCGTACCGCATTATTTAATTATTTTCCTATATCTCCATAAATTCTCTCGCGCCCCCAGAGCACTTACGGTCAACGATTCACTCCTGTGTTGAGTCCCCACGTAACCGAGTTCCTATCCTATCACACTCCCTCGCGACCAACGCTTACTCTATTATTGTCTCGATTTATTTATTTCCGCGTACCTACTCCGCGAGTACCTATACAATCAACTCTCTATCTTCTCCGCGGATTCTATGCTACCATCTTCCCCGACACCCGGTGTCGTCTTTTTCCGATTTTCAACCCCCTAGGTCTAAGCGTCACTGCCTAAGCTTTTCACGTTACCGACTCGCGTCTTTACACCCAACTTCTGTGTGTTCACTCTCGTGTCTACCTACTTAATCGTCTCCGTGACCTGATTAAATTCATTATCCCGTGTCTAGACGTAATGGAATTTTCTATTCGCTAGTTTTGCCGCCTGTTACAAACGGACCCTTGTTCATGTCGTCCGTTTCTCATGGATTTCAGTTACGCGAGCCTTCTGCCAAGGCCAACCTCCAGACTATAACTAACTATTATACATGCATCATTAAGATTATAATATTCTTAACAGAGAAAAGACCTGAGCTCTATGTTCAAATGTAAATCACGTTTTACTTCTGGATATTTTTCTTTTACCCAGCTGAATTCTTAATTCCCCTGATATTTCAAAATACGGACTGTCGATGTTCTCGACATGTCACATAGCTTCCCCCTTTATAAAAAGTAACTACGTATTCCAGCGTATTACTTTTTTCCAAACTAGAGCTGAGGTTGTCCAAAACTAAAGTACATACAATATAATAAGGGATCCTGGTCCCTTCTCAACAAGTTATATTAATCCTAAGATTACTGTTTCCTTTACATATTCTGATGTTCTAGGGACTATCAACACTATGATGTCGAACAACACTTCATGACCTGTCCGTTACTCACTCGCTCGTGGTAGGTGTAACATGATCTGTCCAGTGTGACTCCGGCTGGGTCAATGTCAAGGTCGGATATAGTTTCGGGGCCCGACCTTCTTCTACGCGAGAACATTTCGCGGCGGTTGTATGTTCCAATTCGGCTTCCGTAGCGATTCCTACCTCGGACGCCACTGTGTGCTGCCCATTTTTGTTTCTTAAATGTCTCTGCACTAATATCATTGCAAGCGAGTTCCACACACAAGCAATTAATTGTAGTCCACACCCAAGTGTTTGGTAAAGATGTAAACCGTTTATGATCACACCGATCGCGTACTTGCAAAGTTTGAAGATGAAGTAAAATCCCATGATCCCACTGATGAAGGTTCCTAGATCTACGAACCATCCCCACATTTGTTTCATGGATGAATGTGCGAGTTCCTTTATTTCGTCCGTATTGAAAATACGAAGGACCGAATAGCCTTGACCGCTAGTGTCTAATCCCGCTACACGACGCGTTATTATGTTTTCCACTGCCTTCCGCTCGATACCAAATGTTAGTATGCGCTGCACCTGTCCCACTTCTTCTTGGGTGTAGAGTCCTGCTTGTCCGACTGGGAGGATGGGTTGAAATTGTAACGTTGGATATGGTTGGACCTGTAGTTTCTTAGGTTCTCTCTTTACGGTGGGGAATGGAGTGAGTCCTATCCATTCGTTGTCTATTTCATATAATGGCGGTGCTGCAGCATTACAATCTATTTGCTCAGCTGTCTCCTGCAATACGTGAGTTATTGGGGCCATAAACAAGTTTCTTTCGTCTAACTGCACTGGTAGCTCGTGAAAACATTCTGATGTTCTCCTGATTGTAACAATCTTGGGTATACATCTCATTATATATAGGACTTCGCCCAGCACTCTGCCTACGTAACCAGGTTCATTCTGCAGTAGTTGACTTACAGTATTAGGTGAGAACGGTGCCATCAGTAAGCGATTTCTCAAGATTTCCCGCTGTAGCAAACACCGACGGTGAATTACGTCTAAGTAAATCTTCTCTAGTTCCCTCTTGTATGCTTGTTCGATGTACATGAATTTACTATTCACGTACATCATTAAATCAGTGTTTTCAGGAATCAAACTCATTTTAGAGGTGGTGGAAAAGTCATTATCTCCTATCAGTACCATCAATCTGGGATGTTCTGTCTGCCACACTTCTTCTCCGCAAACCAACTTTGTTTTGACAAGATTTACCGCAAATATCTTCTCAGCGTTCTCGACAACTAGTGTTTCTTCCTTCGTGGATCGGCTTGTAACTTTCCTGGCTGCTCCGTTGTACAACAGCGTATAACTGGGCTGGCAATCATTCTTATTCTCCTCGTCCCAGACTGTCTCTCCCAGCACCGAGTCGAAACAATAACCTGACATAAACGGACAGGTTACTCCTCCTAGCAAACTTATCTCATTGTCGTTGATCCTAACCTTGGTGAAGTAATCTCGTACGTTTAAAGTTATGGCGGCTACCACAACAACATCTTGCCAAGTGTTTACGCCTTCTTGATAGGTAACCCCGTTACAGTCTCCATTTGCATCTACCTCTCCGGCGATCGTCACGGAAGCTGAAGTGCTCCCATTCATAGTTATCTGGCCAATTTGATGGTGAAATAATTGAAGCGATCTGTACCGATGGACGTTGCGGCATTCCTCAGCTCCTAACTGGTGGATGTAACTGGACATGCTCTGGCTGACTAATGAACTGTGGGACCAATGTCCACAATGCATTTTCATCTGCACTACTTCTACTAGACAAGTCATTACGTGATGTAATCTGATCTCATTCCGCTGTATAACCTTGATCCGTATCTTCTCAACAAGGTACTCCGATTCAGGTTCCGGGCACTTTGCAACGTCCTTTATGGAAATCATTGTGAGGTTGACCCTCTGGTCTTCACAGTCGTATGCTACAAGTCCTTCCACTTTGCTAATGTTCATTACACAGAGGCTTAATAACACGAAGAATTTCATCTTGACCGTTCGCGATTTTTCCCGTTTAATAGTTTGGTGCACCGAGTTTGATCACTTTCACTTCCTAACCATATGGATTGTCTTCGCGTACACTTTACCTTTCCGAAGCACAGTTTTCAGCAGTCTATCACTCGGCTACCACTTGCGAGTTTATTCCGCTAGAACATGAACTCAATTAACATGGTCGTCTTTTCTACAAGTTACCTACATCTGATTGAAAATTCTTCAACCTCATCCCTATGCTACACATACTCATACATGATTACCGAGTAACAGAGTTTAATCCATCCCAAGAAGGAGTCACGATCTGCCCGATAGGAAGGAAAAAACATACTCATAAAGAGTAAAGAACGCGTCTTCACTAGATGCTGGCATTGACCTTCCTCCTGTCCTGAGATAGAGCAAAACCACTACTCAGTTAATGATTATTTAACAACTTTACACACACAGAGTTACCTATGCTAAGATACATGGTAGTGTTGATGACCCCTTTCTACTTTCTAATCACCTTAGTATCTACATAGTACCTACTCTAATCTTAACTACTTTTGTTCATTAGCATTTAGCCGTAACGAACAGACCAGGTGCCTACTACAATGAGTAGCCAACTCGTCTTCAACAAGGTTACAATCAAAATTTAATATTGAGCATCAGATACTTCATTACTTTTTGACAAGGGTACAACCAAAATTTAATATCGGGTTTCAATTATTACTTCTTTATTTATTAATTACTGAATGATTAAATAATTTACAACAATAAATTTATACAGATAGTTTCTGTCTCCCAGCTGACTCGATTTCATGGCTTGCTTGCCGAACAGTCACCCTATCTTTCGGTTTCTTCCTTCGTCCGACTCTTCCAAGTGACAGGAACTGTTTTTATCTTCAGGTTGTTACTGGTTTTACAAATCTAGGCGGACCGGTGGCCGTCTCGCTCTGGTAGATCTTCTAGGAATTCTGTCAGGAGGATACCTAGCTGGTACTCTGACTCTTACCTCAGGCTGTTGAGCTATCATGGCAGGTGCCGGATAATACAGAACTTGCGGGCAGTAGGGCAAGTAGGTCTGGGTATATTCTCGTACTCGTCGCTCCTCCTTTCGTACATCCTTATCCTTTGGTTCTGAGTCGTCATTTAAGTCATATTCACTGCTCTCCGAACTACTTTCGTCTGTCGAGTAAGTATCAAGGTCGACTTCTCTTCTCGTTTTTCTGACAGTTTTTGAATTCTTATTCTTCCTACCGTGTCGTGTCTCTTGTTCCAGGACATATTCGTCTTCGTCAAATTCTTCGTCTTCTTCTTCTGTCTCCTCTTCGTTCTCGTCTTCTTCTTCTTCAATATCGTCCTCATGGTGGTCCACATACTTATCGATGTTGGCTTTACGTTTGGTAACCGGTCTGGTTATTTCTTTCAGTCGGGGGATGTCCTGAGGAGAAAGTCTCTCTACATACGGTTTCATTCTATCAATCATGACCGTGTATTCCTTCTGTTTGGTTTGGTGCTTTACAACGAATGTTTTCTCTCCTAATTTCTTGACTATTTCCATGGGTCCGAGCCAAGCGGCGCTCAATTTTCTTGAATGTCCCAACTTTGCAGCCATGTTTTTGATGTATACAAAATCTCCTTCGCTAAAATGTTTCTCTTTAGTCTTCTTGTCGTACTGAACCTTCCTCTTGACACCGGCTTTCTCCAAACTTTCACTAACCGTTTGATACACATTCTTAAATCTTTCTGAAAGTTCTGCTGAGAAGTTTTCGTCGTAATTATATCTTCTTCTAGATGATGCTATAAAATCGTCCACGGGTAATTTCTGCTCTCGTCCGTGCATGAGATAGAACGGACTATGTCCTGTCGACGAGTGCACTCTTCCTCTTATGGCCATCAATATGTATGGTATATAGTCATCCCAGTCTCGTTGATTCTTTTCTATATAATGTGATAACATAATCTTCATATCCCGATGCATCCGTTCGATACTGCCATTTTCTTGTGGTGAATAACTTGCGGTGTGTATTTGGCGAATCCCCAATAACTTGCAAACTTCTTTCATTAGCTTTGAGGTAAATTCTGTTCCAAGATCACTTAGTAATTTACTTGGTGTTCCGTGCCTTGTTATTACATGCTCTACAAACGCTCTCGCCACTGTGTCGGCTTTGTGATCGGGCAGAGGTATTGCTTCCGGATATTTGGTGAACAGATCTAGTACGGTGAGTATGTATCGATTTCCTTTATATGTGCTTACCAATGGACCTACTATATCAACGGATATTGTTTCGAATGGTCTTGACGAATTGCGGAAAGTTTTTAGGGGTGCCTTTCCTAAGTGTGGGGATGTTTTCCTTTCTTGACACTTCTCGCAACTTCTACAATATTCGATAACATCCTTTCTCATGGTTAACCAATAAAATCTTCTCTGGATGATGCTAAGCGTCTTCTCTTGTCCAGGGTGTCCGACTAATGGTGAATCATGGAATTCCTGAAATACTTCTTTCCTCATTGATTTGGGTAACAGTAACAAATCTTCATGATCTTGATTTCGTGTTAGGTATAGTATACCATCCTTGTCTATGTAGTATTTTTCTAAGGTCTCTGGATCTTCATTATGATATTGTTGTAGCACTATTCTGCAGTAGTCATCTCGTTCCTGTAATGTCTTTATCCTTTCCTTATCCCACATGGGTTCCCATGCTAAGTCCGGTTGGACTACGTTCACTGTTGCTCTGTTAGCAGATGTACTTTCATGATCATAGATGCTTACCTGCACATCCGAATTGAAGAACAGAAAATTTACCATATCTTTTACTTCTCCCCAATCTAATTTATCTTCATCGCAACCTAATTTCGGAATGGCCAGGTGCGTGTCATTGTTATCTTTACAGATCTGCTTTAGATTTACCAGTGTTGTCCATAACAGCTCGTAGGTGGGTTTTTGATAAAGTCGTCCCTTGGTGATCAAGTAATAAATGTTTCTTGTTGGCAAATTTAGTTGTGCGATCTCTCCTAAATTCTTGTTCTGTTGTTTTAATTCATTGATCGATCCGTAAAGTCTTCTGAATTCTAGTGCTATTCCTTTGGTCATGGCGAAATCTTGGGATACACAATTTGCAAGGGCATGCCCCTCCGGTGTAGTGAAGATGTTTCCCTGTCGTATCTCAACATTTTTCGCGATGGGTATATCATGTTGTTGCTGGTATGCTTTAAAGTCTTCGTACGTGACATTTAGATAATTATCTTCGTCGTTATGCATTCGGCTCAGACTATCAGCGTTGCCATGTATTCGACCTGGACGGTGAATGATTTCATATTCATAAGTACCTAATTGCATAGCCCATCTCGTTAATCTCGAACTTGGATCTTTCATGTTCATTACCCACTTCAGAGGACGGTGGTCTGTGATGATAACAAATTTCTTCCCATACAAGAAACATCTAAACTGGTTTACTCCAAACATGACCGCAGCCAGTTCTTTCTCCGTAGTTATATAATTCAATTGGGCCTTAGTAAATTGTTTGCTTGCATAAGCTATTGGTTTCTCATGGCCGTTGCGTGATTGGCTCAAAATGGCTCCCATTCCAGTTCCGCTCGCGTCCACTTCTAGCACAAATGGTTGAGTGATGTCAGGGAAAATAAGTATCGATTCTGACGTTAACGACGCCTTTAGTTCGTCTATGGCATTTAATACATCGGTTGTAACTTTGAATGGTACACCCTTCTTCGTTAAGTTTGTCAACGGAGCTGCAATCTTAGCTATATTTGGGATAAATCTTCTATAAAAGTTCACGATTCCTAAGAATGAACGTACACCTCTCACGTTTCTAGGAATTGGGAATTCCTTGATGACTTCGATCTTTTGTGGATCAGGTTTTACTCCGGTCTGGCACAGTATATGTCCTAAATATTTCACCTGCCTCTTCAAGAAATCACATTTTTCTGCCTTGAGCTTGATGTTCGCCGCTCGAAGTCTTTCAAAAACCTTTGTTAATCGCTTCAAATGCTCGTCTACACCTCCAGCATTGAATATGATGACGTCATCCAGATATACCATACAGATGTCTCCTATCAATCCAGACATAATGGTTGACATAAATCGTTGGAACGTCGCGGGGGCATTACAAAGTCCAAATGGCATTTTCGTATATTCATAGTGGTCGTTATAGGTAGAGAACGCTGTTAGCGGTATGGCTTGTTCTTCCATTTCTATCTGGTGGTAGGCTTGCGTGATGTCCACTGTCGTAAACAACATCTCCTTCCCTGGTGTATAAACTTGTGTTATGTCAGCGATATTTGGTAATGGGTAATATTCTTTCTGCGTGACTGCATTCAACCCTCTGTAGTCTATACATAGCCGCAGCTTCTCCGTTCCGTCGGGTAACTGTTTGACTACTAGTACTACAGGAGCAGACCATGGGCTGCTGGAAGGGCGGATTATTCCTTGTTCCATTAATTTGTCTAACTCACTTTGAACCTTCTCTCTCTTGTGGAACGGTATTCTGTAGGGCGGTTTGCAAATTGGTTTAGCCCCTGCTTCGAGGAAAATGTGATGCTTCACTTGACTAGTTGTTGATAGTTTTTCCCCTTCCTCTTGAAATAAATCCTTGAATTCCTCCAACAGTTTCTCTAACTTCTCCTGATCTCGCGTGTCTAAATGTTCCATCTGAAATTTCCTTTTTTCCACAACCTTGCCGGTCGTTGTCACTCCATTAACCTCTCCTACAATCTGTTCCGTCATTTCTTCTCCACTATGTGCTATTGCAATGTTTGTATTCTTCTGTAAAGTTATCTCGCGTTCCGTGGGGTTCATCACTATTACAGATACTGTATCTTGGGTTTCTGCCACCATTCGGGCTACTAGAAGTCCTTGTTGTTCCGTCTCTAAAGGCTCAATTACTAGAACTTTTCCTGTAATGGTGTGCTTACATTTTCCGGGTACGATCGTTTGTCCTCTGGATTGGATTGTCATTTCGACTTCGAGTATGACCTCGGTTTCAGTTAAGACGTCTTTCTCTTCTTTGTTTTCTAAACCTTGTTCCTGTATTCCTGTATTATTTCCGGAACCTTGGTCCTGTAATCCTGTATTAGTCCTGGAGCCCTGCTCCTGTAATCCTTCATTATTCCTGGAACCCTGTTCCTGTAAACCTTTATTATTCCTGGAGCCCTGCTCCTGTAATCCTGTATTATATCTGGAACCCAGTTCCTGTAAACCTTTATTATTCCTGGAGCCCTGCTCCTGTAATCCTGTATTATTTCTGGAACCCAGTTCCTGTAAACCTTTATTATTCCTGGAGCCCTGCTCCTGTAAACCTTCATTATTCCTGGAACCCAGTTCCTGTAAACCTTTATTATTCCTGGAGCCCTGCTCCTGTAAACCTTCATTATTCCTGGAACCCAGTTCCTGTAAACCTTTATTATTCCTGGAGCCCTGCTCCTGTAAACCTTCATTATTCCTGGAACCCAGTTCCTGTAAACCTTTATTATTCCTGGAGCCCTGCTCCTGTAAACCTTCATTATTCCTGGAACTCAGTTCCTGTAAACTTTTATTATTCCGGGAGCCCTGCTCCTGTAATCCTGTATTATTTCTGGAACCCTGTTCCTGTAAACTTTTATTATTCCTGGAGCCCTGCTCCTGTAAACCTTCATTATTCCTGGAACCCAGTTCCTGTAAACCTTTATTATTCCTGGAGCCCTGCTCCTGTAAACCTTCATTATTCCTGGAACCCAGTTCCTGTAAACTTTTATTATTCCGGGAGCCCTGCTCCTGTAATCCTGTATTATTCCTGGAACCCAGTTCCTGTAAATCTTCATTATTTCTGGAGCCCTGCTCCTGTAAACCTTCATTATTCCTGGAACCCAGTTCCTGTAAATCTTCATTATTTCTGGAGCCCTGCTCCTGTAAACCTTCATTATTCCTGGAACCCAGTTCCTGTAAACCTTTATTAATCCTGGAGCCCTGCTCCTGTAAACCTTCATTATTCCTGGAACCCAGTTCCTGTAAATTTATATTATTCCCGGAGCCCTGCTCCTGTAATCCTGTATTATTCTTGGAACCCAGTTCCTGTAAATCTTCATTATTTCTGGAGCCCTGCTCCTGTAAACCTTCATTATTCCTGGAATCGTGTTTCTCGGGTCCATATGCTCCAATCGCTCCTCTTCCTTTCCTCAGGGAAGTTCCAATAGGTGAAGTTATTCCTTGCAGGTCCCTTCCCAAGCCTTTTCCCGGTTGGAATCCCATCTGCAGCATTATCTTCATCCCAGCTCCGTACGTAGAGCCATAACTTTCATTTATTGTTGTCTTCAGCTCATCGTGGCATTCCCTTGCTCCTGCTTGTTCTGTAATGTTGTTTACTTTCGTATTATCTTGTTGAATTCCTCCTGAGACAAATCTAATAAAAGGTTGGGGCAATGTGCGGTTTTGTCTGCTACCTAGATTTCTCCCATGTCCATATCCTGAACTACTCTTCGTGACCTTGCTTCCGGCATTCCTGGCCTTGCCGATGTCCTTGTGGTAATTTCTTCCTGAAATACTCTCGTAACTTCTGTTTCTGTTGTCGGCTGGTTCAGAGCGGTTTCTATTGGTCTCCCTATTCACCATATACACTCGTATTCCTCGGAGTTCATGTTCTGCTTCTTCGTTTGTCAACACTACTAACGTCACGCCCCACAAGTGCAATTTTGGCGCTGCTGCTGGATTGTACTGGAAGGTGCAAGCCTGTTGACTAAGAAAATCTCTGCCCAGTAATATGTCTGCTTCCTGAAACAAGCTGTCGTCTACGATAATAAGGGACGCTTTTGCTTCTCCTCTTTTCTTAGGCTTAACATCAATAGTCACATCGATGACTCCATGTAATTGTAAGGCATGTCCTGTCACTCCTACCAATTTTACCAGATCTTCAGTGGAACGACGATTGGCGTAGGTTGGTACTATGCTTTTTCTAATGAGCGAGGCTGAAGCTCCGGTGTCTAATAAGCATTTTCTTGGAATTCCCTCTACGTTTAATATTACTAAATATGGTACGGCCTCTGTTGAATAATTAATTACCATCGGAATACAGCCTTGATGTTCTAGTTTAACGTCTCTTTCGGACGAATTTCCCCCTCTATCACTACGGCTCGCTGGTTGGGGAAGGGCAGGTCGCCGTCCTAGTTTAACGTCTCTCTCGGACGAGTTTCTTCTTGGGTGGTGTTCTCACTCCTTCCCTCCTCTTCTAGGATGATCGTGCAGTCTTTCGCCCAATGCCCTTCATTCCCACATCGATAACAACCTTGATTACGAGGACGTCCTTGACCTCCGTTTCGATTATTCCAGGGTCTGTAGTTCCGGTTATAATCATAACCTATGTTTGTCCCTTGTCTATTGTCTGTCTGCGTCTGGTTTCTAGGACAGTCCCTTTTGAAGTGCCCTTCCTGATCACATCCGAAGCATTTTCTGGGAGATTGGTTGGCTCTGTCTTCTCTAACCGGTTGCCTTACTCTAGAGTTACGAATTCCCCTCACTGTGCCTCCCTGAGTTCTCTGTTTCAGCATGGCCTGTGTCATTTCCTGTACCTTTACTATCTGTTCTGCCTTATCAATGGTTAACGCTGGTTCTGATAGCAGAGTGGTTCCTACTTTTTCCAGTAGATCTCTTCTCAGGCCTGTCTTAAATTGATTTAAGACCAACTGTTCCAATTGCAATTTTACTCCGGCCTTCTGATTGTCATTTGCTCCTTTTAAGCTTTCTGCCAAAGCACACGCTCCTAGGTACTTCAGTCTCGTGCTAAATGACGCTACTCCCTCATCTGACCTTTGGTAGCATCTCCCCAATTTTAGCAACGCTTCTCCTGGCATGCGCGCCTGTGTGAATTTTTTAATGAACTTCTCCTTCAGTTCTTCGTATGTTAAATTATTTAACTCCTCTTCGGACTTGAAATATTGTGCTGCCTCACCAGTTAGTTTAAATTTAAAAATTTTCAAGGTATCTTCCCTAGACAAATCGTCTAATCTTGCTCTGGCTTCTAGCCTTGTAAAATATTCTGCCACAGAACTTTTTCCGTTATAAAACTCGAACGTGCCTGCCAGCACTCCTAAACTAATTTTCTGTTGGGTTGTTATATTAAAATTTTGGACGGGAGGTCCTGCTGGTCCCGCCGCTGCTAGTTCTTCAGGATCTTCTAAAGGCATTTTGACCTATTTATTGTCACGCGATTATAGGTAGATAAATTAAAAAAAAAATTGCCAAAATATATTTTTCACACTTCTGCAAGTCTAAATCACACTATTTTTATTATTTCAATAGCTCAACCGATTCACTGACACAACACTCCTTCATAATTTTCACTTCACGATGTCACCATACACGATTACGCAATTCTTGTTTACCACGCGACATATCTCCCACCAAATATATCAACAAAAAAAATAAAAATAGTTTAAATAAATAACCATATTCATGCCCCCATGCAAGTTAGTAATTATTTTTTTTTTTTTTTTTTTTTAATTGCCACCTTTTAAATAACAACTACCTATATGAAATATTTATTCACCATGTGAACACCGCTTCAGAATTCAGTATTACTTAATAAGTCACGTGAATTATTTAGGTATCTACCTATTCACCGTGTGAACACCGCTTTAGCGACGGCATCTCATGCCGGCGTCACGTACGTGCTTTTGGCTGAAATTCCTGCACCTACCTACTTATAATGATATCTGTTACCTACAAGGCTCGCTCACCTACTTAATTCATGTAAAATTATTAATTTCGATATTCAGCGAATGATTTTTGATAAAACAGAGCCACGCGCCCCTCAAAACACCCCAAAACTACCCCACACCTGACACCAGATGTAACCGGCGGGGGATGAGATGATGTGAAAATCTCTTTTCCTTAACGTTCACTCTTCCGATAGATCGAACACACAACTTGCGTTGTTTGCTCTCACTATCGTTATTATGAAGTTAAAGTCTCCCTGTCACATTAGTCCTTTGGCTGGCCGAGCGGTTTGTCAGAAAAAGGCTTTCGAAAAGAATGGTAGGTAGGGGCTACACCATCTCAATTAATATGAGTGGCAGCTCTTTTTGGGGATTATTCGAGGTAACTCATGGCTCTATTCTATACTTATCTTTCGCTGATGTTTCCTGAAATCTGGACTTCTGCCCTGTTGGTCATCTTAATAATTATTGTAGGTAGCTTTATATCACTGACTTGATCTTGTCACTTACTCACTGGGAAGTTTATTGTTGAACAAATAAAATTTAGAAAATAATAAAAATCAATTAAATTCTACTGACTTCCTCTGCCTTGTTGTAACTCAAGTTATTCGATTATTAATTTGATGCTTTAATTAAATTTCATGGGTGGAAAAGAAAGGCCACATTGCAAATAAATTTACAATTTATTAAAATTTAAATTAATTTGGAAAACGACTACATTTATTTGAAATAAGAAATATCACGATTGTCAATCGATTGATTAATTATTGGTCAATGACTTAATCCTAGGTAAACCTGTATCTGGAGCAATAAAACATTTCGGTCGCGTTCATTGCGGGTTAATTTCCCTTGAGTGAATTTCGTACCAAAAGTCGCGATTTCTGGCCAGTCATCCTTCTAAGGGGATGGACCAAAAATTTAGATAGTGATCACTCCGATATTTTTTATTACTCCCCCATCCAATTTAGAAATACAACTAGATGCTCCAAGCACCCACAAAAATAATAAATTCGTTAACCGACCATTATAGAATTTTAAGGTGAACCAGCCTTTGCTGGCTTACGAACAATAAACTAAAATTATGCCAATTTTAGGACTCGAAGACATAAGTAGGTATGTTATTCTTAATTACAAAATATTTTAATCAGACTGACACCGTCTGTCCATTATTGACCCAGGTAGCACACTGTCGTCCTAATGACGTCAATTTTAAGTCATTATTGGTCTGCGACGTCATTTGTCCAAATTAGGACGTCCAAATGACGTCACATTTTATGACGTCAATTCGACGTCTATAAATTAACGTCAATGTGACGACAATATTAGGTCATATCTATGACACATATTTGATATTTCTTAGTTCTATAAAAAGTCCAATTTTATTTTATTTCGTAAAAATTATGGTCAATAATATATATGCACCTATGTTTTATTTACTTATAAAATCTTCAAAGCTCTTATTCACAAAAAAATTGTTTCAGCGTTCACGTATCATCAGAATTATTTTGCGTAGATGCAATGACCGTCATCGACATCTAATAAATGCTAATATTAAAAATCCACCCCGTCATTTTCCAATTTCCATCATTTCACAATCGCACCACTATTCGCTCTCTCGCTCGCTCAGGGTTGGTGCTAATTAGTTCATCACTCTCATCGATGCTCGGTTTTAATCGCATAATGGAGGTCGGTTGACGACAGCGCAACGCAAGCGACCAGCGTTGCCAGACGTAACATATAATATGGAATATTGTAACAATTTAAAGATTTCCATGAATTTCAAGATTTTTTTAATAAATAATATGTAACAAAATCATCAACGTTCCCGATTCATAAGTACATTATAAATAGTTTTTTTTAAGTAGGTAGGTAACAACCTCTCTTTCAATAACAAAGAAAGAAAACATTTTTCTAAATTTTTTGAAATACAAAAACAATAATTCCAGTTTTCAAAGTCACATCAAATTTTAGTTTATGCTGAGTTTATTTTATTTTTATTGTAACATCATTTTCTGATCAATCTAATATCGACAATCCGGGAACCATAGTTTCTTTTCTTCTTTAATATGGCAACCCTGAACAGGTACAAGACCGTTACCGTTAGTCGGGTAGTAGCGACTCCGACTCCAGCAGCCAGATCGCCTTTATACTTTATTGTTTGACTTTTGATTTGAATGTTTTGTTTTTGTGTTCTCGTTAACTGTCACCTCTCAGATCGTCAGCAGAAGAACTTATTTGTGGTGATTGGTGTTATTAATTACTGTTATTGCATGGTTAGACATTCGTCTTTCAAAAATCTGTTTTTTACACAGGACACAGCAAGCTAAGGTAAGCTTTAAATAATAGGCAATAATCGAGGTAGGTAATAATATTAGTTATAATAGCAGATTCAAATGGGAAAATTACTTTTGTAATGCAAAATTATTTGTTTTATACGTAAGCATGGAGGGTAACCTTAATTAGGACTATCTAACAAAAAATAATTAACATTTGATGTGAACCGAACTTACTAATAAAGATCAAGTAGGTACCTACGTAGGTATTTGTTGATTCTTATTTCTTACGATACGAGAGATCACCTGCCATAAAAGATCGTAAATCATCTAATACTAATAATATTCTAGGCGAACATTTCTTGGCTAATACAAACTCAAATATACTTTTTTTTTTGCAGTAAACAATAAGAACAACAAAAGGAGGACCTTTGTGTTAATCGAATATTCCCCGTCAGAAAGTGGAGGCTTATCAATATTAAGGGATGACTGGGTAACACCAAGAAAAACCCAGATGTTTGAAAGTTGAAATATTATGTTACTATATTGTTTTTTTTTTGTACTGTATAGATACTGTAATCACCTATTAAATAAATTCTGTTGATACCTATGAGTCGAATTATTATTATTTCCTATATGTATAGTCATGTCAGTCACATTGACGTCATTTCTGACGTCTTTTTACGTCACATTTGACGTCTTTTAACGTCATGTCTTGACGTCATATTTGACGTCTTCTAACGTCATGTTTTGACGTCATTTTACGTCAGATACTGACGTCATTTGGCTGTGACATAATGACGTCAGTTTTTGATCATCTGGACGTCATAATAAATGGACTAATGACGTAAGTACTGTCGAAAAAATGACGTCAAATTAACGTCACTGTGCTGCCTGGGGATGAACTAATTCCTGAATTTTAACTCATCGAGTCGTAAAATTGGAGGTGGCATAAAAAAAAAAATAAATGAAAGGTTAATCTTACAGACTACATTCTACCTTAACATCCGTTGGCAGCAGGCTCTTGTTTACTATTGATCCTTACATTATTTGTCCACAAACAACACTTGTACACTTCCGAACCTAACGGACCCTTATGACCCTAATAGTTAATCACCGTGGCGCGATCACTCCCTCGCCTATGCGATTCGTCTCTCTTAATTTGCTCTCCTAGCACTATTACCCGCCTATTTTTCCGGCCTATACGATTCCCTTTATCTATGGATTAACTTTCCCTTAAAATTTGCCGCGCTCCCAGAGCATTCTGCGACCGACGATTAAGTACCACTACCCTCGTCTTCCTATTTTAATTAATCCGCGCACCCCGTGCGATTAATTTCTCCCGGTACCCCGTACCGCATTATTTAATTATTTTCCTATATCTCCATAAATTCTCTCGCGCCCCCAGAGCACTTACGGTCAACGATTCACTCCTGTGTTGAGTCCCCACGTAACCGAGTTCCTATCCTATCACACTCCCTCGCGACCAACGCTTACTCTATTATTGTCTCGATTTATTTATTTCCGCGTACCTACTCCGCGAGTACCTATACAATCAACTCTCTATCTTCTCCGCGGATTCTATGCTACCATCTTCCCCGACACCCGGTGTCGTCTTTTTCCGATTTTCAACCCCCTAGGTCTAAGCGTCACTGCCTAAGCTTTTCACGTTACCGACTCGCGTCTTTACACCCAACTTCTGTGTGTTCACTCTCGTGTCTACCTACTTAATCGTCTCCGTGACCTGATTAAATTCATTATCCCGTGTCTAGACGTAATGGAATTTTCTATTCGCTAGTTTTGCCGCCTGTTACAAACGGACCCTTGTTCATGTCGTCCGTTTCTCATGGATTTCAGTTACGCGAGCCTTCTGCCAAGGCCAACCTCCAGACTATAACTAACTATTATACATGCATCATTAAGATTATAATATTCTTAACAGAGAAAAGACCTGAGCTCTATGTTCAAATGTAAATCACGTTTTACTTCTGGATATTTTTCTTTTACCCAGCTGAATTCTTAATTCCCCTGATATTTCAAAATACGGACTGTCGATGTTCTCGACATGTCACATTATCATATAAAATAATGTAGGTACATTAAGTTTATGAATAACATTACGGTAAACATATTTTTTCCTACTTTTGTTATTACCTACACCAACTGTGGCATTTTGAGTAAAACATCAGTATTCACCACTGTTGCAATTTTTAGCGACCTTTTCCCTAAACATATCGCGTGTAAATTTGATCTTTGACCGTGCCAGAAATAGGGATGGCAACGATACATCGATCATCGATTGTTCCAAAAACACGATACATCGGAACCCCAAACATCGATGTTTAGCATCGATGTTTTACAACTTACGATGCATCGATACATCGAATCAATTTCCGAATATCGCGTTTGTGCTGCCATCTTTTTGTCAGTAGCGAAATTTAACATCATTTCCAAAACTGTAATTTTCACTCACTACGAAGTACAGAATTCAAGGTACCTATACATTTTACTATTCAAAAAGTTCATCAATATGCAAAAATAATATAGAGAACTGTAATCTACTATTCAAATGATTAAATATAGAGAACATAATTGAGAGAAATGTGTGTTTTATTTCATTCATATATTTGTATTTTTTTATTGAATTCTATATCTAGGATAAGTTATTGCAGTTTATACATTTTTATTTAATAAAGTTTAATTTTTAAACTGCAATTTTGAATTTTTATCCAAAAACATCGATGTTTACAACCATCGATGTTTTGCTTTCGATATATCGGAGACATCGATATTTTACACCCGATACATCGAAAACTCGATGTATCGATAACCAAACTAATTTTTGCCATCCCTAGCCAGAAAGCATAATTTGATACGTGCGTCGCAGGCACAAAAAGCGAGGAGTACGATGAGCACAGAAAGCGATGAGTCAAAGAGGATGATGTAGAAGTAGCGGGAGAGAAGACGCGGTAAAAGTGAGGATGACGATAGGTTGAAAATGACATAGGAGGGATTGAGATCCGAATATGAAGGATGAAGGAAGAAAGTCCTTAGTCAATGTTGATGACAAAGGTATCTGAATTGGTCCAAGGGCGACGACGCGAGAGTATAGCAAGGAGGAGAGCGGGCCCGGGAGAGCAGGCGGACGGACGCGTGTACCTAGGACGCGAAAAGCTTACCTGTAAATCTGCCTTACCTAAATTTATCTTTTTATCTTTTCCGGTGCTTGTATCTTTTTAAACAAAAGCACAACAGCTTTTTGAGTTTGAAACTAAAAACCAACGAGTGTTTCGGTCGTTTCGAGAAACTGCGTTTCGTAATAACTACCTATCACCACGACGCCATTACGAGTTTTTCTTCATCAATAGTGAAATATTTCTTCAACATCGAGCTGGAATCAAATGTCAAATATTATCTTAAATTAACTTACAACTTTCCGGCAGTGACCGACCTCAACATCGAACGTCGCGTGGCGATTTAAATTTCAAAATATAATTTGTTATATTACTGCTACCTTTGTTTTATTTATAATTAATTATGTTGGAAATGTTTTTAATAGAAATTTTAATTTTGTTTTTTTTAGTTTGTAAGCACTAAGCAGGGTGTGTAAGTACCAGTCCTGCAAACAGAAAATTTCTATTTTTCTCTGCGGGATTGCATTGCATAGATTGTATTTATATACCTATGGGATGTAATTTATCTGGTTGAATAAATAAATAAAATAAATAAAAATTAGTTTCACTTCAGTAACTAACTGTCGGCCGGCAAAAATGGTTTGTTGTGCGCTACGTGCGGATGTGAGAATCATGCAAGAAAAACGAAAGGCAAAGAGATATCTTTTTTCAGTTTGCTAGCATAGGAAAAGGCAATTATGTATTTGTATCGTATTCGTGTTTGTATCGTATCACAATAAGCACCAGCATTTTTTATTACACCCCCACCCCACAAATATTGACTTCCGCGTTTAAATATTTTCAATTCTTCCATTAGCGCTCATTTTGCAATCACCACAGTGACGTCATGCGCAGGGCGGACGAGTTTTCAGTCTCACACTGACATACCTTGTGTAGTTGTATCACGAATTGGCTTAGCTGTCAATCGGATGGACGAGGCCAGTTATTAATTAGCTCTCCAAGTTCGGCGAGAGAGAAGAAAAAGAACAATATTTCAAATTAAACCTAAAAATGGTATGATATGATTGATAAAAATTCACCATCACCAGCTGACCGACCTGCTGTTTACTTCTTATTGTTTATTTTTTCATTTTGTACTTATTAAAGTACTCTTCTTTGTCCTAACGAATCGCTTTAACTTAATTTAATTGTTGATTTACGAAAAGCGCACCTGCTTTTTATTTAGAAATAACTTTAAGATAATGTTTGATATAAGTGAAGGAGGTGTCCCGGATGAAGAAAGCAATAATGTTCGAGAGGATTTATTAAGAAGTTTGGCGAGACGTGGCCGGTTCAGAAAAAATCACACAAACCGCAGAAGAAAATTGAAAATCGCCCTAATAGTATGGTAAGTAATCGGCAACACCCACATTAAATGATAATATGAAACATTTTTGCAGCTTGACCATATCCTTTCTACTATTTCTCCTTGTGTTTGTAATTTTCCCATTGGTGTTTATGTGGGACGTGAAACTACAGAGGCTGTTAATGTTCATGAATGGTGAGCTGTCAATAATCTTCTCTTCTTGTTTCACCCTTAATCAGTGGTCATTCATATTCCAGTCGGATTGCCCACCGATCCAGCCTACTTCCAGGACTACAATCTGAGTGGTCTTACTAACCTGTACGCCTCTGTCAATAACTCCAATACAGGAGAATTAATACATTTGGGTGTTTGGAATCTGCTGCCTCATAAACTTGCCAATTCTAGTGAAACGGAAAATTGTAGTCTCCTGTGGCATTTTCATGGTTCCGGGGAAGTCCGTAGTGATTTTATTAATAAGACTAATTTTTTCAGGAATTTTTTCCATGTTATTAACTTTGACTACAGGAGTAAGTAGTTCTCTTTAATGTAGTGTTAATGGAAGGAATTCACTCTTGCCCTCTATCCCAAATAAGTATCCCAAATTATTGTCATTTGTCACTAAATAATGCTTTATTATTAGAGGGCAAGGGATTCACTTATCACTTATCAATCCTATCATTCTCACCTAGTGTTTGAATAAGGGTTGCCTATACGATAAATACAAAATTATCACCTTGAATATTTTTTCAGGTTTTGCAGACTCCAGTCAAGCTACTTTAAGTGAAAAAGCGGTAATCACAGATAGTGTGCAGCTTTACCGTTGGATAAAAGAAAACATTCCGGGAAACGTGTCCATGTATATTTGGGGCCACTCATTGGGTGCTGCGTTGGCTGCTTCTACGGCCGCAGCTATAGAAAAAGAGGGTAACGGGGATCCAGCAGGTCTAGTACTTGAATCGGCGTTTACTTCTATGCGTTCAGAGCTGCCGGTTCATCCATACGGGAGAGTAAGTTGACTCGACACAAAACGTTGAAATTTATCATAACATGTGTAGATTTTTGCTTGGTTACCGTGGTTCAAAGCTACGGTATTGGATCCATTGGCAAAGAACGGGTTCCTGTTTGAAACGTCAAGACACGTGAGTTCTTTGAAGTGTCCACTGCTGATTCTGCATGCCAGAGACGACCCGATTGTGCCATACACTCAAGGACGACGAGTAAGATTAATAGGTGTCCTTGTTTCTGTGAATTGTTTGATTAAGATTTTATTTTAGCTCTATCGGCAAGCAGAAGCGAGGAATCTGAGCAATAACATTGTTATGTACAAAGAGTTCCCTGCATACCTCGACTATAAACATAATTACATATACGAGGATCCTCAACTGCCCATATTCTTACAGTAATTTTTAATTGTTTCAATAAGTGATTGTTAAATCTCATGTATTGTCGTTTATTGCAGGGATTTCCTCAATATGACTCAAAAAGAAGACCGTGATTAGTAGTTATTAGGGGAACCAGCAAGTATGAACAAATCAAGTCCATGTAATTGTGATGTGATTCTGGGTTACTGTGATAAAGTTACAAAAGTATGTAAATGGATGTTCAAATTGATCTCTTTTAGTAAACAAGTGGAAAAGTTTTAATTTTTAGTAAATGTTATATAGGTAGGTACCTTACCTACATGATATAGATATGTCTTTATACTGGATTTATAATAGTGATGACTGAATAAAAATATCATTCATACTCCATGTTTGTGTTAAAATTATTTTATTCTACATCTTTTAAGACATCTCATGTTTCTTTTTTTAACATCAGGCTTGTTTCTCTTGTTATATTTCACAGATGGGTGCTGTTAAAGTAAAACAGGATGAGTGTTGTTATGATTTCTTAAATATCCTTTGATACTAGTAGTAGAGCTCTATATTTTCTTGTACAACAAATTGAAAAATGCCCTAAACAATGAAATTAACTATTTTTCCATGGGAAATTCCTTTCGCTCAGCTCATAAAATACAAATATTATATTATGTTCCCCTTGTTATATTTCACAGATGGGTGCTGTTAAACTGTATGAGTCTTGTGATGATTTTTAAAATTTCCTTGGATAATATAGCTCTATCTTTTCTTCTAAAATAAAATTGGAAAATGCCTATCTATGAAATGAAATTTGAATGTTTGTCTTCTTGGTTTTAGGTTCTTGATAAAAATATAACTGTCAGTTTTCCTGTTTGCTCACCACACAAAATAGAAAACAAGAACAGCGACCAAGTCACCTCCACAGTTGAAGCAACTAAGCTATTTCAAACTGATAGGGGATAAAAAATTGATTTTGGCCAGAACTTTTGAACAATCCAATGGAGAATGGCACGGAGGTGGATGTGCACTGATTTCTTCAAAGCATTTGATAAAGTACATCACCCAACATTACTGGTTAAGTTGGAGAATATCGGTTTGCATGGCACCCTCCTTTGTTGGATTAAATCATATTTATCGCACCGCAGGCAGTGTGTTAGGTTTGATGGTCGTGAGTCGGCATATAGGGATGTTACCTCGGGTGTTCCTCAGGGATCTCATCTGGGTCCTCTTTTATTCATACTGTTTATTAATGACATTGGCTCGTGTTTTGAGCACTCGAGCTTTCTCCTGTATGCCGATGATATGAAAATTTATAGAACAGTTAAAAATAATACTGATTGTGATGAACTTCAAAGTGATCTTCAGCGCCTATACGGTTTTTGTGTAGCAAATCGACTATCTCTGAATTTGGAAAAGTGTTCTTATATTAGATTTACAAGAGGTAGGATCATATATGCTGTGACATACAATATAAACAACTATATTCTAAATAAGGTAGACAACATTAAATATCTTGGTGTCATTCTTGATTCTGGTATGAGGTTTGATCTTTATATGGATGCTGTGGTGCGAAAAGCTTATAGAAACTTAGGATTTATTGCCCGTAACACGACAGACTTTGCCAGTGAACGAAGTTTAATCACACTGTTTACTTCCATGGTTAGAAGTCACATAGAATACTGTTCCATTGTTTGGAGCCCGTACTATGAATACTATATTAACAGATTGGAAAAGGTTCAAAGAAAATTTCTTGGCATACTGAACTACCGTTACCACAGGGGATTGCATTCGCAACCCTACGAAGCGTCCCTGAGGTTTTATCGCTTGAGCAGATTGGTGGATCGTCGCAGAGTTTGTTGCATTGTGTACGTGTATAAAATTTTTAATAACTTATAATTTATTCACCATTTCTTCTTGCATCCTTGGCACTGAGAGTCGCTGTGTATTTCGGAAGGATGTCCTACTTGTTGCATGTGCCTTATTCCAGAACCAATTACAGCTTAAATTCTCCTGTAAGAAATATGTAGCGTTGTGTCAATACTTATTTTAGTCATATTGATATCTTTCATGTTTCATTGTATGCTTTAAAACGTCAAGCTTATGCCTCATTGGCCAATGTAGGTTAGTGTGAGTGTTTTTTTTTCTTTTGTATTTGTTATATCAGCAGAAATAAACTGTCCGAGTCCGCTAGTTTCGTTGTTGGGTACCAGTTTTTTTATATCTCTTTCCTTTTGTAGTTTTTAAGATAACCCGTTGTACATAATTGATTGTTGACATTGTTGTATCTTTTGTGGAAACTCTGTAATTGGGTTAATTTTACCTGTTGAGTTTCCCAAATTTATTAATAAATAATAAATAAATAAATAAATAAACAATTGAACTTGGTCAGACCTTCCATTTGAATACCACACGATTGGAAGGTGGGCAGGTTAAGGAAAAGGCAAATACCTAGATCTAGTGAGTCATCTCCTAACTAGAGGTGAGCCAGCTCAATTCAGCTGACTAAGAGAGGTCTAGGATAGTCGGGTCAGCTTCCCGGCTTTTGGTCGATGATATACATCAGCTCAGCTCAACGATGTACATGAAATAGGCAGTGGAGTCCTGCCTACTCTTCGCCATTGTTTATACACCCTTGCTTTATGCTGTTTGTTTTCTTGAAATTTTAATCTTAAGCTGACAATATGTAAATTCAGTTTTCTTAAAATTTGTTCTTGTAAAAAAAGTATTTCCCTTTTATCGAAATAGTTTTAATGAATCTCTAGACCTCGATGTTCATCTTTGTCTTACTCTTACTCATGCATGTCTTACTATGGGCAAAAGCAAAAGCCTGATGAGAAAATGGACATCTTCATATACAGTTGTCGGACTAACAAGTAAACGATATTTTTGAATTTTCATTCTTATTCTTTCTTAGTAAGAATTTTTTCCGGTAAAATTCAAACAATGTTGCCAGATTAATTTTCTTTGGCTGGGATACAAGCAAACAAAGCTAATGTGGTTTCATATAAGTATAAACTGTACTTTTAAAATGTGTTTTTCATTGACATTTCAAACAAGTGACCCTAATCTCTACAAGGGTGGTTTGATAAATAACTTGGTTCGTATACCATAACAGTAGACAGTAATTCGTTGTTTTACAGCTGCTTAAACAGAAGTGTTTAGAGTAATAACAGTGAAAAATGGATAAAATTGGAATTCGTGGTGTGATTCAATTCTTTTTTTTTTTTGGAAGTATTATTATTATTACTTCTAGGGTAGGTTCAAAGCCCTTGTACTGAAGCTTGCGCTTATTGTACCCCTTTGCAGTGGCGGCTGCTGATACTTTTCATAGGCAGGTCATATAAAAATCGCGAACATCTAAGAAAGGAAAAATGATAGTCACCCCCTAAATCCGCCGCAGGCTAATTTTTTTTGAGTGTTCAAGGTCACGCAATTTCCCAGTAGTTTAAATTTTACTCAGATGTAAATACAAAAACAAAAATTTAAAAATAAAATAGCATTGAACTTTAACTTTAAAATGTAGTACCAGCGTACCAGCAAAAATAAAATGTACCAAATGTGGTACAAAATGTACCACCGCGGCAACATTGCACATCGAAATCTCTGGGCTCTGGTCCCGCCCCCTCTCGGCGTTGACCTTCAAGTACAGAATGGGACAGTCTTAAATACAGGCAAAGTTGCTATTATACCTATCTCGCTCCAGCACGTAGGCAAAGGCATCTTACTCTTTAAACTACGGAGGTCAACTGCTGCCTTGACCCACGTCCCAGATCCTCGCCACTATCTTCCCGGGAATTACAAAAAAACAACTACCTATACATAATATGTATAAGTAAAGTTAATTACTGGAATTATTACATAGTTATAATATAATTATTATTAGTTTTACTTTATGATACAGTATAAAATTACTTGAGTTGGTTAATTTATTTGGAAGGTCATTGACCAAATGACCTAATGGAGAAACCGCCACTGCCCCTTTGGATAATTAGCTCATCAGTCCCGTCTCCCGAAAGTATTTCAGCACGAGTCCAATGGGTGCTTGTTCTATTTCTTTAGGTTCCGCCATTTCGGTCCCGGTCCCAAATATTAGAAGTCTAGTTCCCTCTAGTGCCGGGCACTCACAGATCAGGTGGTATGGGGTTTCCTCCCCCATTTCTGGAAGTAAAAACAGCAAAGAAAATACATGAGACGATTTTACCTACATTGGGTGACTCATGTCCCTCCTAATGAAACCATTCGACTTTGGGTAAATGAGTTCAAGCATGGAAGAACAAGCATCGTGGATGCAACACGTCCTGGAGCTCCAAAATTGGCTGTGACACCCGAAATCATCGATAAAGTTCATGATCTGGTTTTAGCTGACAGAAGAGTAAAAGTGTGCGAGTTAGCAAATGCCAGAGGCATCTCAACTAAGCGAGTTTACTTTATTTTGCACAATGAATTCCACATGAAAAAATTATACATGAGATGGGTGCCGCGTCTACTCACTCCTGAGCAAAAACGAATTCGCATGCAAACATCTGCTGACAATTTGCAACTGTTTAAGAAGAATCCAGCGGAGTTTTTGCGTCGTTTTGTGACAATGAACGAAACATGGATACATCATTATATCCCGGAAACAAAACAGCAGTCAAGACATTGGATTGCACATGGCAAAAAGGCTCTGAAAAAGGCCAAATGCGTTTCGTCTGCTGGAAAGGTGATGGCGTCAATATTTTGGGCTGCAAAAGGAATTCTGCAAATTGATTACCTAGAAAAGGGAAAAACCATTACCGGAGAATATTATGCATCACTTTTGGACCAAGTAAAGGCAGCAATAACTGAGAAACGTCTGGGAATGTAAAAAAAATGGTGTTGTTCCATCATTACAACGCGCCAGTGCATTCAAGCCGTGTTGGTGTCGCCCAGCAAAAATTGGCCGAGTTGCGATTCCAGTTGGTTCCGCATCCTGCCTATTTACCAGAGTTAGCTCCCTCGAACTTTCATCTGTTCCCAAAACTCAAAACTTTCATGGCGGGACGAAAATTTGAGTCAATTGAAGGAGTCATAGAGGAAGTAAATGAGTATTTTGAAAGCCTTGAAGAAAACCCTTTCCACAAAGGAACTGCAAAGCCGGAGAAGCGTTGGGGCAAGTGTGTCGAACTTCAAGGGGATTATGTTGAAAAATAAAGGGGATTTAAAACTCAAATTGTTTTCATTCATATCAAACCAAGTTATTTATCAAACCACCCTCATATTTTAAGAAAACAAATTCTTTAAACCCATCAGTTATAGTTATTCGTGACTTACAGGAGACCTGTACACACATATCAATTTTCCCATCAGGTTTTTTACCTTATCAGGAGGAGACATGTGCAAGTGTCCCAACACTAGTGCGCCCCCAAAACAACAATGCCAGGGTTAAACTTTATTACCCTATAAGTTCATTATTATTGTCTATTATTGACTGCAGGCCTTCAGCTACCATAAATCATTCTGTGTGTGTAGAAACTAGCGAATTTTATATTTTCATTTGTGGTACTAGTAATTAAAATTTTAGATTGATTTTTGAAGATTTCTTGTTTTAAACAAGCAAGTTTATATTTTCATTTGTGGTACTAGTAATTAAAATTTTAGATTGATTTTTGAAGATTTCTTGTTTTAAACAAGCAAGTCAATTATTTGACTAGACGGGACATCTGCATCTCTCATAGATGAACCCCAGGAACTGGGGCTGCATAATTTATTCAGGCCACTGATGGCACATGAAAGAAATCATGTCCCAGTTTGTCTCACCAGAAATCAGTCATTCTATTGGCAACCCAGGATTTAAAGCAACCTTAATTTTGAATTTTCTTATAATTATGCTTGAGCATCCTTGCGCTTATAGCGAGTTTCAAGAATTGAATTTTCGGTCAAGTTCTAACTTGGACTTGACTTTTAAGCCTCTAGCGGATAATTTTTGACATCTTGTTATTAGGTAAAAAAGTAATATGTAAAGGAAAAAAAACACACATAAATTTTTAACCAGTTTGTTTATTTCAAATACACTGTAAAAGTATTCAACTGAAATTAGTCACAGATAAAAACACCTTAAATTTACATAAAAAAGTTATATAAAAATTGTGCTAATTTTGATGAGATCACAATATGACAAAATAATGATATATAAATTATAATTTACTTCAATACTTAAAAAATAAACAGAAACAAAACTCGAGTCAATAATAATTATTGTTATTTAGTTGTTTGTTCTGTTTGTCTTTGTATATAAATGCATGAATAAAAATGCAATAGAATATCACAAAGTTGTATAATATAATATACAGGTTATTATTAATAATGTAATCGTTTATCGATAAAGAATATAATAAAAATGACGCTGATTATGCTTCATATTAAACAGACTATTATACAGAATGTTCAGCAGTTGACTTGGTATTACAAATCATATTTACGCGAACCACTAGGAAAATGACACTGGTTGATGGCTGAAGGTGACACGGAAAGCAGAATTACACCAAGCTATAAATACAAAAAGAAATCCAAACCGAAAATAATTCACAAATTGAATACCTTAATTTATACCATTCATATATTATGAACAAATGACCAAAAAATATAGTCGGAGATATGACAAGTTGATTTCAAGTCTCAACAACGCTAACCGAGAAACACTTGTTTTGAATTCTGCTCGCATTCCATCAGCAAGACTTCAGGGAATGTCTACCGGCCAAGTAGAGGGGGCCGTGTAGTCCCGCCTTCTTACAACCTACCAACCAATGACTTGGAAGGGAAATGTTCGATGTATGATTGAATGTTTCCGCACGTCCAGTAAGTATCTAAGGGGAGCTATTGGAGATCGTGCGCAGAGAGCGATACCATCACCCTCCAGCTATCCAGCTGTGGAAGTCCTTCAGATTATACATCACTATGTACATGGGTAATATCAGCAGCACGGATCAAATGTTCCAACTATGTTATCACATTGTTTATAAGCCGTTATTAAAAGCCTCTTTGGTTATTGGAAATATTCAGCAAGCCCTGGTATATTATACAATCTAAACTAGAAACTAGGACTTGTCTACTGCTTATCGTAATATTATGTAGACCAAATTTATTATTGTAACATAATACAGAATCCACTACCAAAGATGAGCGCAATTATTCTGCTCAATAAAAAATATAATATTAATTGTGCACATTTTCTAGAGACGCAAAAACACAACCCCTTTCATTCTTAATAATATCAAAAATGAATGAGTTTGTAGTTGAAATGGAGGGGTTAATAGGGAAACTAGAGACTTACAAAGATCACCCTCATTTCTGGTATTTCACCAATGTTTTCTTGTCAACAATTCTACTTTTCACTGTCCAGATTGATTTGCTGAAATATTAAAAATACAAAAAAAGGTAAAGAAACTAAATTTTGTTAGGTACGCCATTTTTATCGTGGTCTACCTGTTTTGCTATTAAATGTAAACCCCGTTTTTTTTTTTTGCAGAATTGGATTTACAGTAATTTTCTCTTTACAATGATTCATTATACTTGTGGTTTCAGCATGATGGTGCTCCTCATAGGGGTGCACAAGTTTCTTAAAACTGGTCAAAACTGGATTAGACGATTTTAGATTTCTTTCTGAGGGGTTTTCTGGAAATCGGTGTTTATAAGACTGGTTATCAAATTATTCAGGAACTAAAAAATAAAATTTCTGCAGCAAGTTTATCAATTATTACACACAACATTTTGCAAAAAAGCCAAACTTATTGAAATTCAATTCAGTAAAAAAATACAGGGTGTTTCACACAAAAAAACCATTGAAGGATATTCTACCTTATCCATGGTAGGCCATGAAACTATGTACATTGTACACACATCATACTGTGTATAGTTTTTTTATCAAAAATGATGCAAACTTTTAATTCCCACATTAATTTGCATGCATTTTACATCAATAGTAATAAACAAGATAAGCACAGTAATAATAATAACAATAATAACAAGATAAGCAGCAGAATAGAATATTTTAGATAACTTGTTATTGGAAATTCCACACTTGATCTGTGTGTCGACTGATATCAAAAAAAAATAAATTCAAACATTAGAACTAATAATAATTAAATATAAAATAAATACTATTTAGGAAAACTTATAATGATAATAATAAAGTGCTCTATCTCGACATCTATCAATCATCTCTATAGTATAGATATACAGCATGTGGCGTTACATTGACCACTGCCGACCAACTTACGGTTAGTCTGGGTGCCTTTGCCCGGCACGGACAGAGGCGCGACCCGACTCTCGCCCGGCTCGGCAGGGCAGCCAGCGGGACTACAAACACAACCTAACTTTACTTGCCAATGCACCGAGACCGGGTCCTCGCATCGGCCGTTACAATGGGACCCGTTTGTACGAAATAGCCATTAGGAAACATTAATGATAATAGAAGATAGGCGGGTAGATGAATGCGACGGCGACAGACCGTCTCGCTCGCTCGCTCCTTTCATGTCCACTATATCCTAGGATAGGAAGCTAACTCTACCTAACGTAACGTCATAATAATACAGAGTTCTGCATCGTCCGATGCAGTCGGTTTGTAAAAATTTCATATAAAATGCATTCATTAATCATTAATAACGACGATAACACAGTTACGGGGTCCGCGGCACGTGGCGGGCGCACAGGCGTCGGCCGAATTACCTCCTGTTCAGTTCTGTTTTGATTGCTGGAACAAACAAGAAATATCTTATTATTACTATTATCTATCAGGCATTTTTGCCTCCTCGATAAGGTGGCAATGTTTACGATTATATTACGATTTAGCCCGATTTTAAACCTTTAACGTTCGTTAATTTAATTTGAAAGCTCACAGACCGATCAAATATTGTTTCTGCTGATTAAAGTAACACTTGCTCACAAATTTCTAAAGTCTATTTTTCATTTAAAGATACTTGTCAAACAATACAATACAAGTTTCTTTATTGTACTTGAATTACAACAGTCATTGCTTAGTACAACAGCGTTATTATAGAAATAATAAAAACAAACACAAAGATAAAACAAGTAAAAATTAAAAACATACAGCAAGTCAACATAACACCAGCAACAGTGAGAGTCGGGACGCACAGAGACACTAAAGACACCAGGTCTCAATTGTATGTCTCAAAAGGTATGGTTCCAACTCTATGATAAGGATGGATCAAGGCTTGGAGTTTTAGGTGTTTTAATATCAGACTGCAGGTAGGGATGGGGGTTGGAAGGACACTATATCAGAGGTAGTGTATGGTTCCAACTCCGTGAGGTGTTTCCGGAGATACGCCCTGTACGCTGAGAACTCAACAGTTGCAGGATCTATTTTGAAGTGGTTCAGGTATTTGATAGATGCGTACGTGAATGTCCTTTCTGAAGACGACAGATGGTGTGTAGGAGGTTTGAACAAATTGAACCTGGTATTGTAGTGATGGGTGAATCGGAAAGGTAATTTTATCCTAATTTTTGTGGATCAGTTTAAGTAGAGAGAAGACGTACAAAGCAGGCACGGTAAGAAGTCCAAGTCGCCTGCATGACTGCTGCACTGACAAGCCTGCCAGGATCCTAATCGCTCTCTTTTGAAGAAGAAAAACCCTTCGGAGAGATTTCTCAGACCTACCCCAGACGGTCAGCCCATAGTTCACGTGGCTGATGAAATGCCCATGATAAGCATAGAGAAGAACCTCAGAGGACATCATGTGCTGAAGGCGTCTGAGAAGGAAGCAGACACTAGCAAGGCAACGGCTCAAATGAGCCGACCAGTTTAGGTACTGGTCGATGTGGAAGCCCAAAAACCTCAAGACACCCTTCGGCTCGATCAAGGCACCGTCGGTGGGTATGGAGGGTAAAGAGGGAGGACATGATCGGCTAGAGTGAAAATCAATCAACTCAGTTTTGTCTAAGTTGAGTTTTAGTTTATTTGCCCTGAGCCATAAACTTGCTCTTTTCAATGGAAGTTGAACGGCATCTATCAGATTAGGCAGAAACAGTTGTCAAGTTAGTAGCCTATGCAAACCTTTAACAGTAGTTTTGATTTTTTCTTTAAGGTTGCTTTTTTGTCTTGACCTTGACAAAAATTTCAAGCAATCAGAACAAATACATTCTGTAGGCTAATATGTTGTCTTGAGAGCATCAGGCTCTATGATGACGTGACAAGATCTCCTCCATTGACGAGATCTTCTACCCTTCTCTCAGGTCGGATGGCCAATGTCTTCTCAATCTTCTTTCACCAGGTTGTTCAAGTAGTGGCTGTAACAGTTCGTTAGTGTGGTATTCCATTCTCTCATGATGTTTCGTGTATCTAGCCTTGATGACGTCTTTTACAAAAGGTATCCGAAGATCTTCGTGTATGGTTTGGTTAGATACGTGCCAAGGCGCATTGGTGATCATGCGCAGGATTTTAGATTGGCTTCGCTGGATAATAGCTATACTGTATTTGCTTGCGCAGCCCCATATCTCTATACCGTATGTCCATATCGGTTTTATGATTGCCTTATATAGTAAGACTTTGTTCTCAAGGGAAAGTTTCGATTTCTTACCAATTAACCAGTACATGTCTTTAACTTTTAAGTCAATCTGCTTTCTTTTTTTGACAATATGTTCTCTCCATGTGAGTCTGGCATCCATATGAAATCCCAGGTATTTTGTATGATCGTTACGAGGTGTTTGTATGTTGTTTAGATATATCTCCGGGCATTGTGCTCTTCTTAGAGTGAAGTCAACGGTGTTTTGATTTGTTAAAATTTCAACTTGAAGTTGGCAAATTGGCAAATGTATAATCAAATTTAGTGTGGAAAGGTAAATTGAAATTTATATCAGAAGAAATGAAATGATCAATGTTATGTATGAACAGTTTAAAGAATTAGATCCAGATCACACAAGATTACAGTTAATTCAACAATGAATATGTGAAACATTCAAAGTAACTATTACTTAAAAAATTATAGTACAATATTGCTTGGTACAATAACTTATGGCTTAGAAACCATGGCAATAACCCGGAAAGCCTGGGAACAAATGAAAGTTGCACAAAGAGCGATGGAGAGAATAACCTGGGAGTCATTTTGAAAGAAAATATAAAGAATAGCCAGATACGTTACAGAACCAAGATAGTGGATGTTATAGAGAGGGTGGCACAAAGGATCGGACTCGTGACGAGACAGGATTCAGCCAGATAGACCCAAAAAGTGGTTAATCTGAAGAGCAAGAGGGACAACAAGAGGTATAGGCTGACTGAAAAATGGATAGATAACGTTAGAGCAGTGGAAGGATGACAATGGATGAAATTAGAAAGACACTGCATAGCATGGAAAAACCTATTCGACAATGGATGGACACAGGTTAAAGAAGAAGAAGAAGACGAACCTTAAATTATTCTAGTAACTATTGTAGTAACAATTATTAATACTGTTACGGGCCTCACACTTTATTAATCTCAAATTAAAGTCTTACAAAATTCTTCAATTTCCAACACAACTATATAACTTATAGAAATAACCTCCAAATCTAAAATAATCTACCGTTTCTCTTATTTCCACACAGATATGACACAACTAATGCTCTTTCAGCACTTGTCACTTTACTTTGTTTTCTACTTCACTCTTCACTATCACTTCTCACTAAACAATACCACTGGCTACAACTGACTACTCTACGTCTTCCTTACTCTGTGATACTTCAGCTCTCATTCACATACAAGATACTACTGATTGACTAGAGTGTCGACAGCTCTTCTTTTATACCTGTTGGCCGAGGAGTCTAGAAATGTCTGATAGCTAACAGAGAACTTACGCAATCTCGAACATGCTTAGAATGCAGATTTAGTAGATCTGTCAGTTACTCTATTACACTGGTCGGGTAATGTGTCATTCCTGTCATGTCACTAGAATTGTCGTGCAAGGTGACAATTCCATGACTGGCTGAGTTATCATAAAAATTGAGAAAGTAAACAAACTAACAAATACGAATCTAGAATTGTTAACGAGTGTGATGCCTCGTTATAATAATACATAACACCATAACCAACTTAATCAGTTTCATTACCAATCGTTACCCTAGGATTTTGACTTGGGGAAGTCTCTCTAAATAAAAAATAGACTTTACTTGTTGTTGATTTCTTTTACTTATAATATTAATAATAAATTACACTGGAATAAAATCACGTTTCAAGTTCAAGCAGATTATAGAAAAATATAAATCAACTCAAAAAAAAAACTCCGGAAATCTATTTAAAGCGACCATTCTCACCTATTTCTTTGGAAGCGACACTCACAAGAAAATAGAATAATACATCCTAATTCATGCAAGCAAAGAGAGCATATTATGTGCATAGACCGTTTCAGTGAGGAATGGGGAATGGGGGTTCATCACAGTTGTGAAATGGCATTGCAGTATTCATTGAATGAATGGAAGTGTGAAAGAGACAATGGTAAAATAGTTGTGGTGATAGTTTTGGATCAAAAAAAGTTTTTTGAAACTGAGATAGGAACCATAGTTATTGCAAAAATTAGAGAAATTGGAGGAAAGGTTTGGTAGCTATTGAAATGATATAAAACAAAAAGTAAAATGTGGTCAATGAAAGAAGTTCCTCAGGGTAGTGTCTTGGGACCGTTATTATTTTTATTACACATAAATGAGGCTGAAAATTCTTTGAAATATTGTGGGTATCATCTTTTTGCAGATGATAGGGTAATGTTCAGAGGAACAAATAGGGAGGAAGTGCATAAGGAAGACAAGCAGCATTCTGTGGGGATAAGAGAAAATGGTATACTTATGAAAAGGGAAAGGATTTGTAGCTATTAGTGGATGGTAAATGTGTGGAGCTGATGAAGGAGTAGAAATAAATACTTTTGGGGTGATAGTGGATAGAAAACTAAATTTTGGGAGTCATATAATTTGCCATAGTTTCAGTCAGGATTATAAAGGTTCGTTAAGTTAACGGGCATCTTTCTGGGGCCGTTTCTAGAAAAGGTATCGGCCATAGGTGGAAAATAGAACATTTTCTCGAACATTTTAGTGATTCTTGACATGAAAGGGATTACAAAAATATTATTAACAGTTATTTGACATCGATATTATCTTTAAAAATGGTATCTGAAATTGCTCCTTAGCTCAATGGGCCTTTATAATAATGGCTGTTTGTGTTTGGGAGCAACAATCCCCTATTTGGCAAAGATTTAAGAAGACTGCAAGTTTGCAAAATAGGGCAATATTATCGGTTGTGACAAATATACAAGAATAGAATGGATGCTAGAAAGAGTTGAATGTATTAGAGTAGGCTATTTGTTTGAGTGTGCTGATCGTGTTTTTACAAGGCAGTGGATCAATATAACCAACTCCCAGGGGTTTGTGAAAATATGATTGGGACTGGAAATAAATTTGATACCTCAATAAAAAAATACCATGATCATATTATAGAAAGTAAATAATTTTGTTAAATGGAAGCACAGGGGCTTAGTTAAGTAGATTTAGATGAAATGTACTTTACATTTATAGGTGTATACCTATGTATGTATTATTAGATTCAGGTTAATGTGTAGCTTTTTAATGCTAATAAATGCACTATTCTATTCTAAAAAGATTCAACATTAGCAGAAATGATCGGGGAAGAGGAATAATAAATCAACATGCAATAATACAGACAGAAAAGAAAAACACACAACTAAGCTAAATCTCTCCCTCTCCTTACAAACACCAGCAGACCAACATCCAAAAACAGCTGAACAGACTTAACACAAGAAAGGAACTGAAAGGAGTCTTCTAAGGACAATGCACTACAATGTAATAGCAGACATTACAATCAAGTGAATAATTCCAACAATAACAAACAGCTTTTATACAAATTCCTAGAAAAGAGCAATTTTTTTCTGAAATCGAAGGCTTTGTCTTCCCAATACAGGACCAAGTCAATGCCACTAATCACTACAAAAAGCACATAGGTAGTGTGCGAATACTGAGTTTTTATAAACATACAGGCAATTTTCTCTGTACAATTATTATGCTCAGCAGGTATTATGTTTTTCAGTAAGAGAAGGAGGAATTGAATTTTTTAAGGTCACTACATGATCTTATAGCAAATAGGAGTGCTGTTATAAAATGATCTTTCTTTCTCTCCAACAATAATGCTGAAATATGGTTACTGAAATTGCAATAGAAACAAAGACAGGAGGAAAAATGAGAACTCTTACAATACAAATGATTAAATTATCTTCTTAGGGTTTCATAAAAAGGAACATTGTGTAGATACTTGGCTGTACGTCTTAATTGTTTGTCTGGTCACAACTGATTTTCTTACGGCCAATATTATAAACCCTGGTTAAGTTAACTGGCCGATTTCTGTGGTCGTTTCTGGAGAAGATATAGACTATAGGTCGAAATTATTGCAATTTAATTACTCTTGGCATAAAAGGGATTACAAAAATTTTAATAAAAATTACTCGAGGTCAATATTAGCTTCAAAATCGGGCACAGAAATCTGCCAGTTAACTTAACCAGCGTTTATAATATTGGCCGTTAATCATTTACATGAAAAGCAAAATGTATAGAAACCAAGTTAATTTTTTGGAATTATTAATATCAAACGTAGAATGTAGGTAGGTACTGAAATCCCTTATAAACTGTAACTCTCCTAGATGCTTGTAGAAAATATAAGCTCTACAACACAAAAATCTGCATAAACTCAAAATTTATGTTGTCAATTTGGGCTACATTTGAATTAATTTCATTGCAGTAGTCGCACGAACACACACAAACTCACCATCTATAATATCCTGCTTGGCCTTGGCGAGGTCCTTACGCAGTTCCCTGACGATGTCCTGCTTGATGGCCTCGAGATCGGCGAGTCCGAGGAGTTGGGCCGGAGGTTCCGACAGCCCGTTCACCTTGAGGATGGTCTCCTCGGAAGCGGACCCGAAACGCTTGCGGATGCTCTTCGGCGACTCGGCCAGTTTGTGGGTGCTGGATGGCAGTGTGTTAGTCTTTTCCCAGACGGCGGCGCGTCGGTCCTCGTCGCCGTTCACGGCGGCCACCGGCAGGTCCTTGACGCCGTCCTTGCGCTCCGCCTGCGCCCGCCGCCGCGCCAACGTCTTGGCCATTTCGTCCATCATCGAGGCCATGCTACCGCCGGCGTTTCTACCCAAGGTGCCGTAGTTGCTGCTGCCGCCGCTGCTCGTCGACGAACCGCTGTTCTCTGTTGGTGGCGGCGTGTTCTAGAAGGGGTAAAATTGTTATATCGACATGAGAAACGACAAGAAATATCTAAATTAACAGCAATTTTTTTTTCGTTCGGGCTAAATGGCTTGGTAAAAGCCTAAAAGCTAAAGGCCATAAAGAGGAAGAAAGTAATTTTTTGTTGAAACTGTATTTTGTGTGCTAACGGTGTGTTATCAGGTTTTGCTACAGATTTGACTACTTTGCACCTTTTCACAAAGCAATATCAATAAATGAGTTTTGGGCCAGTGAAAACATTCCTGTGGCTTCTCAAGCCTGACTAAAGTCCTTGTGACTTTCCTCTTCCCATGATTGAAAATTCATCAAAACTATAGTAACTGTGGGACAATCGAAAACATTTAAAGGCAGTAACTGGCCAACTGAATTCTGTTCCAGTATCCGAGTTCTAGCACTGCTAAGAAAATTGAAAAAAGTCTCTGTCTCCGGTATTGTGCGACCTCCCTCCCAACTCTCAAGGGACTCAAGGCAGTTATTTTCAAAAAAAAAGGAGACATAATTCAGTTGTATTTATATTCAAATAAAACAACTGAAAAAAATCAATTAATAACTAAATTTACACTCCTCCTATGCATGGAAAAATAAGTGAATCTGACAACACTGCTATCTAGAATAAGCACAGCCGATTCTAGACAATTATCCAGGTTGAACAGTGGCATCTATACAGATGACTAACTAAAAGTTTCTTCAGGAATTCTGCCTCAGAAACAAAAATACTCCACACCTTAATATAACTTTCTTTATTAATTTTCAAGTAGGTACTTGAACTCTTTGTCTTAAGACGCTTTACTCCATCAACTTTATGAACTTGAAAGTCATGTAATTTTCTCCCTTAAACTTTTTATAAGTGTATCTAAACAAAACTTTGACAAAAGTTCTTTTCCCAAAGGGTTCAAACTCCCAATTTTTGGGGGGGGGGGGGGGAAGTCTGAGAGGATGGACACCAACAACGAGCCTTCAAGTGACATTACCAATTATGCCTGGCAGTTCTATTTTTTTAAGTGAAAAACTAGAAGATATAGAAGATATTGGTTTTGAAGGCAGGAATACAAAGAAATTCAATTTCCTCTTAGGTAGGTATACTGACAAAAAAAATTATTGTACCTTATTTCTCTTCAATCTGGCGTTTTGTAATTGTGAGGCGAGCGAGTTGGCATCACTGGCGCCATCGCTGCTCTGTGACCTGGACATGCCGGCTCCCGGTGGCGGCGGCGGAGGTGGCGGGGCACCGGCTCCGGCTACGGCACCGGCAGCGGCCGCTGCGGGAGGTGGAGGTGGCGCCGGGGGAGCGCTGGTGGTGCGCTGATGTCCGGCGGGGGCGGCAGCGACCGGCGGCGACACGGGCAAGGCGGGGGCGGGCGGCGCCGCCATCGGCGAGGTCTGCGGATGGTGGTTGTAGGCGACTGGAGGAGGCTGCGACCCGCGGCGCTCCTGTATGAGAGCGGCCGCGTCCTCCCTGGTCATGGAACGGTAGCCCATATCCTCATCGTGATGGTGGTGATGATGGTGCTGCGGGGGCAAGTGTTGGGGGGGCAAATGCTGAGGGGGCAGGTGTTGGGGAGGCAGGTGCTGAGGCGGCAGGTGTTGGTGCGGGGGAGGCTGCGGCGGGGCCGGCTGGTGCGGCGGCGGCTGCGGAGGAGTCGGCTGCTGGATCACCGCCGCCGCCGCCGCCGCTACGTATTGCTGCTGCTGCGGCGCGGGCTGACGGACCATGTTGCTCAGCACTTCCAGCGAGTGGAACATGGCCCTGGCGAAGAGGTCCGCGTCCTCCTTAGAGCTGAAGTTCAGCCCGTAAACCTGCTTGTTGTCGCGCCATTGGTGGAAAGTGGCGGTGGCCTGGTTGTACTTCAGACCCTTGAGGATGGCGCAATTGATGACGACCTCGTGGTCTTGCAGCTTGCGGCCGACCACGCGAAACGTCTGTTGCACCGTGTGTTGGTATATGTGCACCTTGGAGAGACCAGAACTGGTGCCCGAAGGCACCCATTTTTTGTTCACGTCGTCGTAGATCATCACGCTGGCGCGGGCGCTCGCGATCGACTGCTCGCTGAAACACACATTGGAAAATCAGCGGGACCATCGCAAAAAAAGTCACTCTATTATTATTAATCGACAACCCGCGGGATCGGGATGTCTATATTTTTATTCATATTCTATTGCCTATAGGTACGTCGCATGCAGACGTGCTACAGTTATCTGTGTGCAAGAATGTGCAAGAATTTTGCAATTCAAAATGCGTACTTAATAATATTAAATTAATAATGAAACATGAGTGTAGAGTAGATGTGCAATAAATAATAATAATTATTGTAGATATAACAACAAGTATAATGATTAATTCTGTATAATGGTTTAGGATTAGATAATAGCAGTTGGAAATGACCCGATTAGGGTGGAAAGGAGGCGGCACGTGGCAAGTGTAGGCGGTAAATTGCTTATATTAAATTAGAACAATGGATCTTAAGAAATTGAAGAGACAAACCGACTGACCAGGCCCAATATTCCTGCCAGCTGCTGCGAGTGTCAGCGTCAGCTTCGGCTTCGAGAGAGCCTCTTTGTTCCTGCGGCACCGGCTCCGGCTCGACGGCATCGACATAGCGATACTGATAAACCTGGAGGTCGTCTTCCGTGACGACCGACTCGCTGCCGTAAAACTGGTAATCGTCAATTGGCAAACTATGCGCCATTTAGTCAAAAGTGAAAAACCAGAAACACCCAAACAATGAGATATAACTGAACACTTTCGTTTTAAACGATACACCTTCTTTTACGTGGTCGTCGTCACTGTCGGCGGCGACAACAACGGCGTGTGACTAAGTGAAATTCACGATGAAGCGGACGGGCCGGGCGCTGCGGCTGATGATAACCGCCATAGCGGCACTGGCAGGATGCGAAGCAATCCAAGGACGGTGATAACTGCCACTGCCAGCACCAGCTGGGCCCCGCATTCCCGTCGATTTGATAGTGCGAATAACAATCACGGCGAGGCACCGCGTAAACACCAGCTCAACCCCAGCCGATATGATAACCTATTCAAAGTGGTTATTGGCTAAATAAACCGCACAACGCAGGAACCGCGAATCACGAACACGAATGACGATCGCGATAGCTGGAAAGAAACAAGAAACGTTCACCAAGACCAAGACGATGTAATAATGGTGAGTACGAAATAACTACTGCGAGCAAACTTGGAGACCCCGGACGCCCGGACCCTCCCCAAAGTCGCTAGTTGTCTTGGTTTAATTATTGAGTCAGTGAGTCAGTGGCGCGAGGCAGGAAGCCCTCTACATATACATACACCACTCCATCCCCCTAGTCCCCTAGACGAAACGGTTCCATTTCAGCTGCTGCCGGCTGTCGAGAAAGGCCCCGCGGGGAAATAACACACTACTACAACTACTACACATTACACATCCTTCCTTGCTTAGTAGTAAGCCGTGTGTGTAAGCGCCAAGCCCGAGGTCAGGCGGTGCTGGCAGTGCCAGTAAGTCCTTCAGAGAACAGAGACCTCGCGTGCAATAAGGCAGTTGTCATCCAATATGACCAACATTCAACTCGCCAACCACCTGCTATCATAAGGTAGCGGCACAGCAGCAGTAGCAATAATAATTACATTACGGACTGAAGTTTTATATTTCGCAAAATAATAAAACTTAGGAAGCAGGCAGAAACCCATGAAATATGAAGATTTTCCCTAATCATTTCGCTGATATTCGTCTTTCCGAGTAATCTAAGCCAAACGTGAAACGTGATACCTTAGCTGCGATGTATGTATGAATTGCATCAAGTGCGATAAAAACACAAGAATCTGCTGATGCGGGAATGGAGTAACAAATAACAAAGACGAGTAGTGTAATCGATACGACCAAGGCACAATACCGCAAACGATCTTTTATTAACCGCTAAGTGGGCTCGTTAGAAACTAAATAGTCATCTAAATGATTTGTTATTATAATATGAAATGTTTATGGTCATTTTAGAGACTCCAGATATTTACCAGAACTTACTAGAACACCTTTTTATTTAACCGCAAATTTCCACTTACTCAGGTAGCAGAGACACGTAATTTCACGTGATTATAACGTCATATTTTGGTGTTAATAATTAGTCGCTGACATCAGCAAACTATAAGTGATGTCGAAAACACGTCGTTTAAGTACCTGATATGAACACGTAAACTGATTTCCATTTTACGACTCCGCCGTAAGTAACGTATTTTTAACGTCATATACACGTGAAACTTGGTCTATGAAAGTCATTCGGAATATCATTTTTCTTGATACTCGGAACAAGTCAAACTGAGAAGCTGAAACCAGAATCACAATTCCTCGTTTATGGAATGGAAAAATTGCGAGTTTTTTTTAAGGTCAAGTTAATTTGGTGGTTTTTACGTCGTTTTGACGTGACATTTCTTCGTCATTACGACGTCATTTTCACGCCACTTTTATCAATGAACGTCGATCGACCAAAAAATAGCGCCAAATTGACGTTGCTCTGCTACCCGAGTAATCGCCCTCTCATCCAAGTCTATTCACTTTTGCCATCCTTGTGGTGTAGGCTGGGAGGGGGCTTCAAATGCCACTATACAGGGTGTCTCACGATGAGCGTGCGTTAGCCGTATATGGGAAACTGGGCATGCCAGAAATTTGAAAATATGTATACAGGGGTTTTACAAAAAAATGAATCGATGGAAAATATTTTCAAAATGGCGGCACTTCCGGTTATACCGGAAATTGACTTGACGTGTCTTATTTTAAATGGGACACCACTCGGTACAATTTTGAACTGTAAACGCCATTTTTATTGCATTGTTTCAGGCAATTCGAAAATGCAATAATATACAGGTGTCCCATTTAAAATAAGACACGTCAAGTCAATTTCCGGTATAACCGGAAGTGGCGCCATTTTGAAAATATTTTTCATCGATTAATTTTTTTGTAAAACCCCTGTATACAAATTTTCAAATTTCTGTAATGCCCAGTTTCCCACTCGGTTTCCCATACATATACGGCTAACGCACGCTCATCGTGAGACATCCTGTAGTGCACAAACACGGCAACATCATTGTCTTCATGTCATTTTTAGCCGTGCACCCAATGCGTCTTTCAGGGCTCGAAGAGATGAAAATTACATGGTGGTGAATCCGGACTACGAGGTAATGTGAGAATGGCACTCTTGATTGAACGGTCACTCCTTTTTGAACGCAAAATAGGCTTGACTTTTTGAGTAAGCGAGTGGAGAATATAATACGGCGAATTCACGTGTGTAAGAAGTATGTGAAGTTGGTCCGAAACAGATTCGGGCTGGATGGTAAAACGTCATAATCGATAGTCCAACGTAGGACCACGATTTTCTTTTATTTTCGGGCCAACCTAACAAGGCCGAAAGTTTTTTCGGCCCGCATTTCGGCCCGCATTCGCGGGCCGGGTGGTAAAACGTACCATTCGATTGGTCATCGTTAGAAGACGCATGTTTTACCAATAACTCATTTTGTTTTACCACCCATAAAACGAAAGTTATGGAACAAATATTTTTACCATTGCCAATTCCTATATGGTAACCCGGGCCAAGTTCATGTGGATGGTAAAACCAAAATGATGACTATATGGTGGTAAAAAAACGTTATACCACTTTGTACCAACCGGACAAAAGATTTTACCATCCGATATTTTTGATTTACCACCTTCAGAATCACCGCCCCGGGCCGTTATGTGCTTTATGAAATTCGGGCCAACTTCACAAGGGCAAAAATACCGGAAGTGTACCAACCAGAGAAAATGTTAACAACCCTCAGTACCTGCATTCTCTCAAAAAAATCGCCGAAGAGTAGACCTTCACTGTCCCAAATCCTCCCAAATGAACAATGATGCCCATTAAGTTACCGGCTGAAGGCACAACTTTCCCTTTTTTCAATTTTAGGGAGTTTAAAATGGCCCCACTATAGACATGATCTTTTTGATTCTGGCGTAAGATCTTGCCCAGGTTTTATATTTCTTTACCACTTCACATCCTGCATGAGTTACGAGGAAAGCGACTGACGAGAAGCCTTTTTTTGTTCCAAGTTTCTTCGAGGACGTAGAAAATCCAAAAACGGGAGTGAACAAACGAAGTAAACGGTTTTCGGCCCCCGGAAACTATAACCGTTTGGATTTCAGAGGGGCGTGAAGTGAGCCGGTGCCGGCGATCATTTTGCTCTAAATTTTCTTAACAGACTGTCATCACGCAAGCGATTTCAACGGCTGTTGTTTTTTCAGGGGATGGTCAAACGAGGTAACCTTTCAGAGGGGCGTGAGTTTAGCCAGGATCGGCGAGGATTCCTCGTATTCGCTCTACGTTTTTTGGAACGGGTGGTCAATCTGGGTGAGCAAGTTCCGACCCCGGAAACTAATCATTTACCTTTCAGAGGGACGTGAAGTTATCTGGGATCGGCTAGTATTCCATGTAATTCACTCCAAGTTTTTTGGAAGGGGTGGTAAAACAATTTCAACGACTGTGCATTCGTTTTGAGGGGATGGTCAACCGGGATGAGTAAGCTTCGATCCCAGGAAACGAACTTTTTGAATTTGAAAGAACAAAAAAACAAAACAAAAAATCTGAACGTAGTCAGATCTTTCTTTGCGTTGCTCAAAAGTGGTCAAACGAACGAGAAGTAAAATGATACTAATCACAAGGTACTTACACATGATTTTAGAAATTATGGGTGAAGTTGGCCGGGGTTTGTTTGCATTTACACAACAACCAAAGGTGCTCATAAAATGGTGGTCAAACGTGGTCTAAATGGTCTGTCTATCAAATGCGCTATACCATTTTTTTCTAACTTATATTTTGACTATTATTATGTGCGTATGTTCTTCTGGATTAATAATATAGGCACTTTAAAGGGGAAATAAAGGGGACTAGACGTCGATTTTTATCATAATTTTGTTAACAAATAACTACTTTATGTTAACAAAAATGCGAGCAAAAATGTTACCAAAACAACTAGATACACCTAAATTCTTTTTAATGTATTAACGAATTTTTCTACCCTTTCCTATAAAATTATACACGCCAATGAATAGAGATATACGTGCGGCGTTTGCAGTTTAACCAGTTTTCCAAAAATGGAGTTCTCAAAGACTGAGAAAAAGCCATGAAACTGGACATGTGTTGATGCTCGATGCCAGAAAAAGTTTATGATAGATCATCGTAGATATATCTAATCGTTTCTGCGAATTTCTGCTTCCTTAATTATTTTACCAGAGACAAATAATAAAAAAACACAAATTCTCGCTGTGAAACTCATGTCATGCAACACTGTCCATGAAGACTTCAATCAGTCTGTGATTCCTAACGTGCTCAAATTTTTTGGTCGACAACTTTTGGTAAATTAACACAGAGCATACCTTCCATCTTCATTCATGGTCCTAAACCACCAATCTTTTATTAATAGTCTAAGTCTAAGCCACCAAATGTATTTCTAATTTGGAGACCATAAGTTATATAACACATAAATAATTATTATTATATCATGTATGAATGTATGTCGTAAATTTGAAGCTGCAAAACCTCCTTTGATGATATCTGTACAATTTCTGTGTCTGGCGGGTGTTTAGAGAGAATTATCAAACGTTCGCCAGTTCCAGCATCCCCATACGAGGTTCAGTTAATTGTTTCATGAATTGAATAGAAACGGATTTGATTACCCTTTGAAACAATATGAATGAACGTTTAAATAACAATTTATTCATACAATAAGTGACCGAGTTCCTGCTTTCATTTCTTCCAACGAACAGATAAAATATAAATTACCGAGAACATTCTCGAAGTTTATGTTATGAGTAATGTGTTTATTCAACAGCGAGTAAATTGTGAAAGAAAATGACTGGGATAATTATTTGAAAAGCAGCTAAAAACTAAATTGTACGTTGTATTTTGAGAAATGAAAAAATCGATTTTTTGGGCCATTTCAAGAGTTTTTGAACTTCCAAGAGCATTAAGCCGCGGTCTTATTTACCGAACGCGCACAAATGGACAGAGCGAACACGCATGTAAACATTACACGAATAATGAAGCAATTATTTTCTTTGCGGAGCACCCATAACTTACGAATCGTTGTCCGTGATACTTGCTTGTGTTAGTTCGTGTTTGTTTTTTATTTATAATAGTCGTGTATACTTTATATTACACGTGTGTTACATATACACGTGAGTTCATGCTCGTTCTACAGATGAGGATGGGGCTTTATACTATAAACAAAAAACTTACTATTGATCATGAAGCATTTTTTGTAATGGGAGCGATCGCTAATATGAGATTACCATGAAAAATTTTATTTAAAAAATGGACCAAGTGGCAAGGGAAAAATCACTCTATTTTGGAAGACATATCGGATGATAGGTACCCTACACGATTAGGTGCGTGACAATTTTTTGTTTTCCAACCATCAGTTTTTCAAGAATGGAAAGGTACCCCTAAATTACTTTTTTATTACAAAAAAAAATCTTGTCAGAAAAGTAACAACGTCGCTGGAATCTAATCTGGAATCCGTCCGTGGAATTTAAATAGGCAAATTCACGCACTTCTGTTTCTGTAGGTACTTGTGAAGTTGGCCCGAAAAAAATTCCCGATGGTTGGTAAAACGTTATAATCGACTGTCCAACGTAGGACCACGTTTTACCACCAATTATTTTCGTTTTACCACCTTTATTTTTATTTTCCGTGTTAAAAAAACGTACCATTCGATTGTTCATCGTTAGACCATGTTTTACCACCAACTCATTTCATTTTACCACTTATCGAAAAAAAGTTATGGAATAAATAATTTTTACCATAGCAAATACATAATTACATTATGTGGTAACTCGGACCAAGTTCACGTGGGTGGTAAAACCCAAACGGTAACTATATGGTGGTTAAAAAAGATTTCTAACTTTCTACCAACACGAGAAAAGGTTTTACCACCTCTTAGTTTTGATTTACCACCCCCAGAATCCCCGCTCCCGCCCGTTATGTGCTTTATGAAATTTGGGCCAACTTCACAAATGGACGAGTACCGAAAAATCACATACAGCGATGTTGTATAGTATAGTACTAGATTGTTAACTACTGTAGAACAAACACGTGATCTGTGTTCCTGCGGTGTTGAAAAATCGTTATAAAACTGAGGGCTGATAAAAGCATAACAAAAATTATCAAAATCACTTCTTATAGGGTGATAAAAATAGGTAAAAAACTCAATCGCCTAGAATCCTCCTAGAAAAACCCTTTTTTGCCCACATTTCACATTCTCTTGTTAAGTTGGCCCGATTTTCATAAAGCACAGAGTCACAAACGAGGAGAACATGTGTTATGGATGCAGTGGCGCGAATAATAATCTTAAAGTGGAACCGGGCTGGTCATATTGCTAGAACAACAGACGAACGGTGGACCAGGAAGATAATCGAGTGGAGACCACGACAAGAGGCTTACAGGACCAGAAGACCACCGACCAGATGGACAGACGACATTAAGCGCATCCGAGGAAACTGGATAGAAACTGCGCAAAATAGAACGGAGTGGCAAAATTTACGGGAGGCCTATGTCCAGCGCAGTGGACACAAATGGGCTTATTGATGATGATGATAACGGAAGGGGGCGGTGATTCTATGAGGGTGGTAAATCAAAACTAAGGGGATGGTAAAACCTTTTCTCATAGGTTGGTACAAAGGGGTAAAACGTTTTCTATCACCTGGAAATAACGCATGCATTCAGGTATTTACGCACTTGTGAAGTTCCCCCGAATTTCATTAAACACGTAAGACCGGGGGCAGAAATTCTGGGGGTGGTAAATCAAAACGGTGGTAAAACCTTTTCTCGCGTTAGTAAAAGTGATAAACCTTTTGCAACCATCATGCATATAGTTACCGTTTTGGTTTTACCACCCACGTAAACTTGCCCCCAGTTACCACACCGGTATCGGCTATGGTAAAAATTATTTGTTCCATAATTTTTTTCGATAGGTGGTAAAAAAATATACAGGGTGTCCCAAGATTTCTTTATCAAGGGATATCTGGGTTATTTCAAAAAATAAACAAATGAAATTCGGGAAATTTCAACCATACCCCTAAGGCTTTGCAGCTGCACCCTCAATGCCCCTTTACGCCTTTCCACCCCTAAGTAATCATCCCCTACTTTTTTTTTCAAATGACATCCCCATATTTTTTTTTGCTCGGCAGGATTGTTGACTTCTTTCTGAATACGAATTTCATACGATTTTTTAAATCGAGACATATCTAGCAGGCCGAAAACAACATAATATAACAAACGAGGGCTGTCAAGGAATAACAATTAACATTTAATATGACATTAAAATCACAGAAGCAATTATTATTATTAACGCCTATATCGAGTAACACCGGTATTACTAGTTAAGGTAGTTGGAGGAAACATTAACACAAAAAACAAGCAATTACAACTCCTTGACAACCCTCGTTTGTTATGATATTATATTTTGTTCGGCGTGCTAGATATGTCTCGATTTGAAAAAATCGTATGACATTGTATTCAGAAAGAAGTCAACAATCCTGCCGAGCAAAAAAAATATGGGGATGTCATTTGAAAAAAAAAAGTAGGGGATGATTACTTAGGGGTGGAAAGGCGTAAAGGGACATTGAGGGTGCAACTGCAAAGACTTAGGGGTATGGTTGAAATTTCCCGAATTTCATTTGTTTATTTTTTGAAATAACCCAGATATCCCTTGATAAAGAAATCTTGGGACACCCTGTATACAGGGTGTTCCAGTTTGTATGTTCATTCATAGCTCCAGAAAACAGTAGAACACGAAAAATAGTTGTATTTTTTTATAAAACGGTTAATTTTTGAGATACAGGGTGTTAAACTTTTAATAAAAAATTCGTCTTTTTAGTGACGAATACTTAAATATAAATACTTAAATATAAGTACTCAGTATTGTTGAAATATGGCAGTTTCATTTGCTGTAGTAGGGGGCTAATTTAGCCCTAAATAGATTAAAATTATCAAGTCCAGTGGCGTCCCAGTAAATAGAAAATTTTATTTTGAAAAAAACTTTTAAAACACGTACGCCAATGACTTTTTTATAAATTTTATTTTATTTTTCAGATCAATCAACTAAAAATAAAACTAAAATTCGTTGAGGTACTTAATTTAGGGCTAAATTAGCCCCTACCAAATGAGACTAACAAATTTCAACAATATTGGGTGAAGCACTCGTATATTTAAGATAGTTCGAAAAGACGATTTTTTAATAAAAGCTAACACCCTGTATCTCAAAAATAAAGCGTTTTAGAGCAACATTTTATAAAAAAATACAATTATTTTTTAACGTGTTCTACCGTTTGCCGGAGTTACGATCATACAAACTGGAACACCCTGTATATTCAGACTTGTGAAGTTCGCCCGAAAAAAAAAAACTAAACTAAAGGTGGTAAAACGAAAATAGTTGTTGGTAAAACGTAGTCCTACGTTTGACAGTCGAGTATGACGTTTTACCAACCGGCCCGAATTTAATTCGGGCCAACTTCACCTAACTTGTTTTTGTTGCGAATATATTTCTGAAAATTTATACTCTTGAAGAAAATTCAAATTCTTGATCCAAATAACCGGAAGTGTTATAGCCGGAAGTTAAATATTTTCCCGGATACTCACATGAAATAAATATAATCAATTTACCCTATTAGGTATAGGTCAGACACATGAAAATAGAAAAATGAAAATAATCTCATGCCCATTGTGAATATGCAGTGAATTTTTGCTAAGGGTGCCTCATGCGGTAATCAGTAAATGAAACAATAAACATTGATTGCTCTAAAACGACGAAAATAAAACAAAAAGGATATCCAGCAAAAATCTGGCTATGAGGCTTGGAAACCAAACACCTCTTTTTGGCTTATCAAAACATTTTGACCCCGATTTCAACAAATAATTTTGCAACTTATTAGACTTTGACCTCTTCCATTTCGGCGGCCGCATGGAAGGGAAGTCCAATAAGTTATGCCCGGAATTGAAACGGAAACAAGGCTTTTACCGAACAACAAACAACAACACAATTAAATAAGAATGAAAGTGAGTGTTGAGGTTGCTTGGAAATGGTTTCCACATGCAAAATGAATTATTAGCTATTTGTTACGCTAATGGATCTAATATGTATGTATGAGAGTCATGCGACACGTGAACGTTGACAGGTACCTTCTGCGAACTTCCTGGCTGGAACTCATTTCGGCGATACTGAAAACATCACAGGTATAAATGACGGGTCTGGTAAAGACTAAAACGCATTTGTGATTTAAAAAAAAATGCAGAATGGTCTAGTCTGGATCACAAATCTATAATAACGTTGACGAACCGCAATAGTCGCAGTTCTCAATCCCATTATCGATATGCATCGGCGATTCGGCGGCCACGGTAGAATGCGTTGAATTTAAAAGTTAACAATCCTGATTACAACAAAAGTTATAAATGGTAACTCATTGAAAACAAAATACATACGAGTAGGCGCACATTTTGAAACATACACCTACCAACAAGTTTAAAAAAACGCAGATAGATTTGTTCATATACTGGCCTATTTTCGTTATAATTATCCACTCAGCTTCAAGCATATTCAGGGGCTGGAGGTATTCAAAAACTTTCAGTTCCATAAAAAATTTTCGATTCCATCGATTTTTTTAAAGGGAGAAGGCATGTTAAAGAAGGGCAATAGAGACATTGATGGTGTTTACTACCAGGAAATTTTCAAATGTGAGTCCAGAACCAGAAAATAAACATCATAAACACTTTTTCTGTGAAAATGCTCGGACGGAAGCGTTTCGTTTACAAGTTATGAACGCACAAAGATCTATAATAACCAGTAACCAGGCCTTTTAATTTTTTTTTTCTTAAATTTTGATAATTTAAATCTTAATAATAAAAGGAGTAGGGGCACAATCTAGCAACGTAGCCCGCTCAGCGGTGGCTTTTTTCAACTTTCCACTTTTCAAATTTCAAGCAATTCTTGGAAAACTTGACTGACGTACATTTTTTTTTTTTAGTTTTATTGTATAATAAAATCTTAATAATAGCAGGGAGTAGCGGCACAATCTGGCAAAGCAGCCCGTTCAGCCCTCAGTGGTTTTTTCAACTTTGCACTTTTCAAATGTTAAGCAATAGAGATTCTTGCAAAGCTTGACCGATGTCAAAACTTTTTTTTAGTTTGTTTCACAGAAGGTTTTTTCAATAAAATCTTAATAACAGCAGGGAGTAGCGGCACAATCTGGCAACGTAGCCCGTACATCCCTCAGTGGCTTTTTTCAACTTTCCACTTTTCAAATTTCAAGCAATAGTGATTCTTGCAAAACTTGACTGATGTCAAAACTTTTTCTTAGTTTGTTTCACAGAAGGTTTTTTCAATAAAATTTTAATAATGGCAGGGATTAGCGGCACAATCTGGCAACGTAGCCCGTTCAGCACTCAGTGGTTTTTTTCAACTTTCCACTTTTCAAATGTTAAGCAATAGTGATTCTAGCAAATTTGCAAAATTTACTGATTTCAGTTTTTTTTTGTTTTTTTATATCTTAATAATGGCAGGGGGTAGGGGTACAAGTTGGCCACGTATAGCCCGTTCAGTTCGCAGTGGCTCGAGTCGAGCTGTGTTTTTCAACATTGAAATGATGTAAATCTCGGGGTAAACTCGATAAGTATGTACCGATTCGGCAATCAGGATCAAAAATATGCCTAAAAAATCGGCTCAAAAAACAAAAATTCCATTTTCAGTGAAGTTTTTCAAGAATCACTATTGCTTGAAATTGCTTTTAAAAGTTTTTAAAAAGTTGAAAAAAAGCCACTGAGGACTGAACGGGCTACGTTGCCAGATTGTGCCGCTACTCCCTGCCATTATTAAGATTTTATTTAAAAAAAAATCTTCTGTGAAATAAACAAACTATAAGAAAAATTTTGAAATCAGTCAAGTCGAAGTCAAGTATTGCAAAAATTACAAGAATAAAGAATAAAATAAATAGAAATAAAAATCAGAACACCTTAATTATTATGAGGTGCAAACATACCATAAAACTCGCGTCGTGCAATAAAATTCTCAAATATTTACAAAAAGCTATTATTTTATTTTTATTTGTTCATTTCTGATAACTGGTTTTGGATTTTTTTGACTACCCTTTCACCTATAAGAGTTTATGAACTGGTCTTGGAGTTTATAAACCTTTTAAGCTAATTTTAGGGGATGATCTTTTAATTAATTGACAGCTTATAGATGATTTTTTTTTCATCATCTCAATTTTGTCACATAATAGGTATGCATTACATTTTAATATATGTATTTGGACAGGAACTGATGATGTCATTATGTAGCCCAATAACAGGTATTACTTATTTATTACATCCCCAAGTTTTCTATTTTTTTATCTTAAAATTAACCTAAAATTTTCCACTGTAGGTATAAATTGATGGAGAATGATTCTTTAATAATTATTGCTTTTACATCTTACTCATACAGAGATTCGCAAACTTTCGTATTACGACTATTACTTACGTCATTATGTTAATGTTAAATAAATGATGTAATTATAACATCGCATCACGTGTAAAAATTACTATGACACTTTCGTAAAAAAATGGAAATACCTAAAATTGTATTTGATTTTCCAGAAGTATTTCTCGTTAAGTGAATAGAAACAAAACCAGGAAAGTCCGAAAAATTGGTAGGTACGTAGCTAGTTTAGTGATTGAACGCTTCATCTGAAGTCCTAGTTTTTTTATAAAACCATTTCTTAACGCGTCACATGAAAAACTTGACTTTTTTGTAGGATCAAGCCAAATGCAGACAGGCTGCGCACTTCACTGCCGGGCGAACAAATTCATTTCACATCGGTCAGCAGGGCCGGAATTTTCATTTTTCCAATAATTTTAATTTACCAGTTTGTTCCCTTCCTGTGCGACGTGCGAGATATACTGAGTATGCTCATTATTGTACCGGATTTCTATAATAAAAATAAAACCGATAATAAAACCAATCCAGTTTCTCAATTTTACAATAATACTTCAAGAAAAAAATTTCGATTGCTACGAAGAGGTTTTTGCAATAGATGAAGCAGGAAGGAAGCGTTTCAGTGACATAGTTGCATTTGATAAAAAATCAAATAACGCCTACATAATTGATCCAACTATACGTTTTGAAACCAATAATCCAAATCAAGATTCTGATGTTCAATTGGAGAAACAAAATATTTATGATGGTTGTGTCGAATATTATAAAAAAAAATATTTTGAAAATTTTGGTAATCGAAATTGGCATACTTTAGGTTTGTGGTTTGGGGCTAGAGGATCAATTAGTAATAGTGTTTTAAATTTTTTCGAAAAATTCAAATTAAATAGAGATGAATTAATGATAATTTCTAAAAATATACTAATTGATTCTCTACACATCATTCATCACCATATTTATGGTTGATTTTATAATATTTATGTTTATTAATTTTATTATTATTATCTTCTAAGACTGATTTGTATACTGTGTATATATTGCAACCTACTAAATGTAGACAGTAAATAAATTCTTCTAATTCAGGTACAAATTCATAATGAATAATTATTATTAGAAAATAAATATTAAAAAATGGATTCGACTCTACTATGATTTTTCTAATAATTCTAATATACCTAGTCCTAATACTAGCATGTTTTCAAGAAGGCGCGCTTAAAAAAAGTACTGTATGCACAGCGGGCGGAAGACTGCTTACTTATTTCAACTTTCAACTAGTGCTGAAATCGGTCGCAGCTCACCCTCGTTGAAATAATCTTCTTTCCGCTCTTGTTACACAAAAACCCATAATAATCAAAAATCAAAAAACTCAATAAGTACACACATCAGTCATATTATTATGGAAGCACAAGTTAGAACAAAATTCTTTTGGACGCTTTACAAATGAAAATAAGTTTAGTATTTAGCTGATTTTTGAAAATTACACGTTTACTCTGTTTCATAATTTTTTCTCACTCACTTGCTTTATTCTTTGAGATATTATTTGGGAATTAATACACTTGGGTATTATAATTTGTATTGTATTTACAGGTTGTATTATAGGGAGTAGCTGTATTGTATTTCAAGAAGTTTTCAATGTTTTCATACATGAGTTGAAATTGTTGAAAATATTGTCAACGCATGCAGTGAACAGTGGATTAATTGCATAATAATTATTCTCTGGGCCATGAAAAATCCATGTAGGTATGGTTAATAAATTGTCAATGCACCGACTTGCATAATATGTACCTACTTTTTGAACAATAAAAATACAAGCCTGAACGAAATCCTCAAGCACTGGATTAAATTACTTTTTCATCAAAATAATAGAACATTAAAATTGAAAATGCATTATTCTCTGGCTATACGGAAATAACATGTCATGTATGGTTGAAATTAGTTTGTTGATAATAGTTACAAAAATATTCAGGTGCTACTGAAATTGTCAATGCACATGACACTTTTTTTAATAATAATAATTTTTATAAACTGACGACGATGGATTTTCGGGCTATTTTCGAGCTCATTAATGGTATTGTCGAGCTGTCTCTAGCTTTCAACGTTTTCCGGAAAATCGTTTTTTTTTTGTAATGCTTACTACACCTGACTTTTTTTAATTTAATCTATGGAGAAACCCAAAGAGCACAGGAATTTCGAGCTATTTTTCAGCTACTCAATGAGATTTTCGATCTGTTTCTAACTCTCGTAATTTTCAGGAAAAACTCTCATTGAACTACATTTCCTCATGATGAAATCAGACAAAATTATAGGTAGTAAGATTTTTTCATATTCTTTTTATTACTGGCAAACATATTAATAAAAAATAAGTACCCAATCAAGAATTCAAGACAATAATAATTGTTCAGAAATTGCAATCAATATAGTCCAATAAAGTCTAAAAAGTGATACGTATCGATTAAGAATACACATCCTTTTGATAGTTCGATTTACATATTTAAATGCACAACACAGAGGATAGAATGTCATTACGTGAATAAATTTTATGTAGTTGTTAGTGGCTCTCAAACTGACGTAAGCGGTTCAATTCGGTGTTTGAATGATTCCTTCAATAATTTTCGCTCGTTCACAACTTGACATTTAACTGTTTGACATTTTCTGGTGAAATTAAAAATATGAATTCGGACGGTTAGTGTGACGTCACATCTGACTTTTTAAAGTTAATCCTACTATAGTAATTATTATGACATTTCTTTTATTTGTATGCACGCATTTGTTAGTAACCATAGCGTCGGCAACGGTTGCTATGCATAGTAGGTACACTTGTACTTATCTGTAATATTTTAAAATGCAATTTGAAGTTGAGTGTCATTCTAAATTCATCAATTTTATTATCAAAATAGAGCAGTTTTACAAAAACCATTGTATGATATTCGTCTTAAAAGTGATTTTATCATGTTCGTGAAATTTGTAAAATTCGCTCCGCTCATTTCACAAACATTTTCACTCACAAATAAAACTTCACTTTTAACACTAATATCATAAATAGCTATTTCGTGCTAGGATTTGATCTAAATTTGGAAAGTACCTACGTACTCCCGGAAAAAAACGAAAAGCAAAGGAATTTCGAATTACTTTCGAGCTCCTCAATGAGATTTTTCAAGCTGTTTGTAGCTCTCATAATTTCCCGGAAAACGCAAAAAAACGCCTTTTCGTGCTTTGATTTTTGTCGCTTTTGTGCGATTTGACATAAATTTGGAAAGTACGTACTCCCTGAAAAAACGAAATAACCACAGTAGTTTCGAGCCGTTTTCGCGATCTTCAATGGGGTTTTCGAGCATTTTCGTAATTTTCCGGAAAATCGAAAAAATACAGTTATTCTATATGTACAGGGTGTATCCAAATAACACCGAAAAAATATAAGGGATTTTTTTTTGGTAGAAATAAAACAAAACTTTGGTAAAAAATAAACAAAAAAATTCCTATTAACTTGTGTCTGGAAATGCAACCTTTTTGAGATAAAGGGTGTCAAAGAAAGATTATTTTTTCAGTTTTTGGAAGATATCTCGGGAGTCGGGAACCGTATATAAGATACAGAATTCAGCTTTTGTAGGTACAGATCTTATCATTGATATTAGCTACTTTTTTAAATATGCCAGTGGCGGAGTATGGGTATTTTTTGTATGGGTATATTTTGTAGTATGGGGGGGGGGTATTTTTTGCCCCTAATATCTACAATACTGGGCAAATTGATATTTTAAAAGCGCACTTTTAATAACCGCCAATGTTTTCTACACAAAAAAGATACTTTTGGTCATAGCTGCTAACGTGAGCCATTTTCGAGAAAAACGGACATTTACTATGAAAAACTCGCTTTGAATGTTTCAAGACAAGTGTCGGTAAATGAAGGGCCAAAAACTTCACTCAATCCTAAGATCTCCGCAAGTGGCACATGAAAAAACTGAATTGGCAATAAAAAACTATAGCGAATATCAATGATATGATATTTACAAAAGCAGAGTTTCGTATCTCAAACGGTTCCTCAGATATCTTCAAAAAACTGGAAAAATAATCTTTTTTTGACACCCTGTATCTCAAAAGCGGTGTGTTTCCGGATACACGTTAATAGACATTTTTTGTTTATTTTTTACCAAAAATCATCCCTTACATTTTTTCGGTGTTATTTGGATACACTCTGTTATTGATTGACCGTATTTTTAGGTTTTTCCGTGAAATGACGAGAGGTGGAGACTGGTCGAAATTCCATTAAAGAGCTCTAAAATAGCTCTAAATTCCTGTCGAGATTCCTGTACTTTTCGTCTTATCAGGGAGTACGTAAGTTTCCAAATTTAGGTCAAATCCTAGCACGAAAAAGAGGTTTTTTCGTTTTTCAGTGAAATGACGAGAGCTGTAAACAGCTATAAAATCTCATCTAGTAGTTCGAAAATAGCTCGAAATTCCTATGCTTTTCGTTTTTTTTTTCCGGGAGTCCGTACTTTCCAAACGTTTCCAAATTTAGGTCAAATCCTCGATCAAAACCTAACACGAAAAAGAGGATTTTTTCGTTTTTCCGGAAAATTACAAGAGACAGCAAGAAAATTTCATTGAAGAGCTCGAAATTCCTGTGCTTTTAGTTTTTTTTTTTTAATGGAGTACCTACGTATTTTCCAAATTTGGATCACATCCTAGAACGAAAAATTGGGGTTTTTAGATTTTGATTTTACAGAAAATGACGAGAGCTAGAGAAGAAAATTTCATTGAAGCGCTCGAAATTCCTGTGCTTTTCGTCGTTTTTTCAGGGAGTACGTACTTTCCAAATTTGAAATTTGGGTCAAATCCTAGCTCAATAAAGCATTTTTTTCGGAAAATGACGAGAGGTGGAGACTTGTCGAAATTCCATTGAAGAGCTCGAAATTCCTGTACTTTTCGTTTTTTTCCGGGGCTACGTACTTTTTGAGGTACTTTCCAAATTTAGGTCAAATAAATCATCGCATGAAAAAGCGGTTTTTTCGATAATCCGGAAAATGACTAGCGCTAGACACAGCTCAAAAATCTCATCGAGTAGCTCGAAAATATCTCGAAATAACTGTGCTTTTCGTTTTTTCCGGGAGTAGGTACGTACTTTCCAATACTTTCCAAGTCAAATCCTAGTACGACAAAAAAGTGTATTTTTTCGTTTTTCCGGTAAACGACGAGAGCTACAAACAGCTCGAAAATCTCATCGAGTAGCTCGAAAATAGCTCGAAATTCCTGCGCTGTTTAGGTTTCTCCTCGGGTTTCTCGTCTCCATAGATTGAATTAAAAAAGTTAGGTGCGAGGTCAGGTTAATGTAAGAATTACAAAAAAAAAAAATTGCGATTTTCAGAAAAACGCTGGAAGCTAGAGACAGCTCGAAAATACCATTGAAGAGCTCGAAAATCTCTATCAGTTTTAAAAAAAAATTAACACTCGCAATATCCACCAATTGCTATATTTTTGGATTGAGTTTTTGACAATGGAAATGTAGGTATCTCATGTTGGAAAGTATCTATGATTGGTTCTTTTTGTGCTATAAGACACTCGCAATATCCTTTGGTCATAAAAATAACAAAATCAGGTTGAAATTGTCGATGGGATTGCATTATTTTTTTCTTAGTTTCATTATTATTTCCTTGGAATAGCGACGATTTCAACTCTGGTTGAAATCGTCACTCAATTGCATTATTTTTGGATTTGGAGTAAATGTAGTCTTGTAAATATCAGTGTTAGTTGGTAAGCGAGGTTGTAATTATTATAATAATAATTCTTTCCAGTCTTTCGACCATGAGCAATGCATTCAGTTGCGCATTTTCCATGAAAATAATACCACCGGTTAACATTGCAAATTGCAAGCAAATGCGCACTCAGTTGTGTTTATTCTTGGACAAGATCGTGCATAAAAACCTGGGTTTTAATGTCAGTGGACCCACTTAGTTTCATTATTCTTTTGACCGTGACCACGAAAATATGCAGGCCTGAATGAAATTGTCAATGAATTGTGTCTGGTTGAGAAAATACCACATAGTTAGCTAGTATTTTTGTGATACCGTACTGAACTTACCGTAGTTATGCAAATCTCAAAAAAGTAAATAAAACGACTTGTTAATTAAAATTTAACTCAGATCCGAGATGGTGAAAAAAAAATGATATAAGTAGTAATAATTGTTCTTTACTTCTTGGGGATTCATAATTACTCATTGTCATACAGGGTCCAAAGGCAAGTTGGAAGCATAACATGCAAAAAAATTGTTGCAAAAAGATTTCTTGATTGTCTTAAAAGTGAACTGAAAGTTAATTATCAAGATTATCTGATTGATAGGTGGTGTAAAGTGTGGTGGTGTTATAAAAAATTGTAAAACGACTCAAGAAATTGTCCTTTTTTCAATATATTATAGGTTATGTAAAAACCGAGGGGTAAACCACTGATTTATTATTTTTTACACCTATTACTTCCTTTTTGTCAATTAAATCATCGTACATCCCCGCACATAGTAACCTTACAATGCGCTTAAAAAAACTCGAAAATCCGGTTATCTGCAAGGTGTTTGGCAATTGGACAGCCAAAATCAAACGTCATGTATAAAAGCGTATTTTAACCATAAAAGAGAAAATAACTCTGTTCAAGATGAGGCCTCGTTTAGGAAATATCTTCAAAAATGTTTCTCCAAAAAATCTCACAAAATTGAAAATTATTTTTGCTTATACAGGGTGACTCTTATTAAAATGACATTAAAATATCACAGTTACGTTTTCTGCAAAAATTAAATAAAATTGTTTACTAAAGTTTTCAAATTTGCAGTTATTGGGAGTTATAAAAAAAGAAAATTGCCATTTTAAAATTATTTTAAAACTATTTACACCGAAAACGGCTCCAGAATATACAGGAAAACGGCTTACATGTCCATATTTTAACTTTATGTGCTATTCTATGACGCAGTTATAATGTTAGTGTATTTTTTATAATACAGGGTGATAAAAAATCTGAGATTTCTCAACTCGTCTCTAAATAAATTAAAAAAAGGTGCAAATTGTTGAGATTTTGAAATTTTGGTTAAGAACCCTTATTTTTTCCAGTATTTTTTAATACATACTCAGGTTTTACGACCAAAAATACGTAGGATTTGTCTTAAAAATTTTTCTCGATTAATGGATCTTTTTTACTCAATTTCAGTATTAAGACAAATCTAAAAATTAAAAAAAGAGGTGATTTCATCGATTGCAGCACCATCTATCATGAATCGAAAAAAATATTTCAGACAAATCCTTCGCATTTTTGGTCATAAAATCCAAATCGGCAATAAAAAAAAACAGGTTCCTGACCAAAATTTCAAATTTACCCCCGTCACCTGCATGCAGGGGGAAGGGGGGAGCAATTTCATACGTGCTTTATAGGTTAGTAGTGTTTGGTATCATTGGATGTCCTTTCTCCAGACGAACTACTTTCAAAATCCACTTTTTTTATTCGATGCGTGGTTTTTGATATATGTATGTATTTAACTGTCTTCACATAAATTGAGCATCTGTAGGGTCAGGGTGGGGGGGAGGATGGGGGTGAAAATGAGACACACTTTTTCTTGAATAATGATTTTACCGAGGATTTTACCTTTGAGTGTTAACATGAAATTAATGAAATAATAGGTACATAAAATAGGTTTCAAGGAATTATTTTTAACTGTAATGACACATGACAGGAGACAAAATCTGTATCATTTTTACCCCCCTTGACCCTATATCTATTTATTCGTGTTTTGACTCATGTTTGAATATGTCCCTGTATTTCCCATCTCATGAGTAATTCACCGTAATTTACTCCAACTTCCTTTCGTTGATAATTCCCCGTAATTACTAGTAATTTCTCAAACTTCACCGTAATTTCTTGCAATTGTTTGTGATTCTGCAATATTTCCTCCTCCCTTTAGCCCGTATACACCTACTTCCTCACTGGTTTACCTCTTCAAAAAGTTATTTTGAAAAGTTGTTGAGCAATGACAGATGAAGGTCTCAAAACTCTCAAACACAAAATTTTAGCCATCTACCCAAGACCAAAAAAAAAATGTGTGGAATTGGGCTTTGTGTTTGCAAAGTCGACCTACCCTGAAATGGTCAATAATCAAATGTCAAAATAATTTCTGTGTATAATTTCGATGTCGTTTAGTCGTAACCTTCTGCCAGAAGTCGTAAACCTTCTGGCAGTGTTCACCAATTTTTCCAAACAACATTTGGTCATTATACAGGATGATGAATCTGTGTAGCGAATAAATTCATTTTTTCAGTTAATATTTTTTGTAGAATAAAAAAAATCTGAAACAGGGAATTGTTTCTTCTTTTTCTTCGTTTCTTCAATGGCCTTGGCAGACTTGTGCATTTGGCCAGCTGGGATTCTTCTCGCTTTGGTTAGAGGCCAATTTTGTAATTTAATTTATGTTCCAGCCGAGGTTCTAGCGATGTAACATTTTACATTTTTTATACAGGGTGTTCTTTGGCTCAGTGATGACATTGTCAATTTTTTTAATAAAGGATACCTGTATATTGTTTCTTCATATTTCCTGAGAAAATCCCGTAAGAATGGTTTTTACAGTTACAGTTTAAATTAAATTGAGTATAGGCTATGAGTTATAAACAAATGAAAATCGCAATTCTTCTTTTTGAAAGAAGCTAGTATACCTACACCGGAAACGGCTTACATGTCCCTATCTTAAGTTTTCATGTGGTATCCTACTATGTACCTACCTATGTACCTATGTGGTTTAAATTTTAACATGATGAAAATTATTAAATTTTCAATCACCCTGTATAAAAAATTTCAAGTTCACTCTAAAGTTACATATGAAAAATGAAGATAGGGACATTTATAGTAGTTTTATAACTAAAAAACTACTAGATTTGAACTGCAACCGCAAGAACTATTCTTACTGGATTGTCTCAGGAAATAAGAAAATACAATAAATATACGGGGTGTCCTATTTGAAAACATGGACAAAGTCGTCATTACTGAGCCAAGAGACATCCTATATAATTTTTTTGCCACAATAGAAAGTGAATTAAGTTAAAAAATTGATCTACTTCGGATTTTTTCAATTCTGTTAATTTATTCGTTACATAATGATCACCCTGTATAGATAAGCGGCCAGTCGCACTCAGGACTCAGGAGGCATACCACATACACCAAACACTATACGATTTATTTACCTATAGTCTAGTATGGGTCTCTAGAAGTAGCACATTGGTAACAAAGGAGATACTAGTAGCTTCCCTATTATAATTATTGCCATTGAGATGCTATTATTTATTTGACGATTTTTGGTAATTTTTCCTTGCCCTTCTCGAATGGTCTATTAGTTTGGGACTTTGGGACCGGTCTCAATAAGGACCCGTGAAACAAATAAACCGTTCACCGGTGCGTGTTTCAAGCCCCCCCCCCCCCCCCCAAACACTCAAATTCGCTCCCGAGTTCGCTCCATGGTCCCCTTAGAATTTAAAGGTCATTTACACAAAAAATTAACTACAAATTTTGAAACTATGGTGAAAATGAAATGTAACAATGTAAAAATTTTGGTGAAGTGCGAGTGGCCGCTCATCTATGTACAAGAGGTAAAATTGGTGCATGGTGTTGAAAAACTTGTGGAAAAAATTAGTTACTCAGCATTGAAAAAGAAGAAAATACCTATCTGCCTTCAATTGTTTTCTGCTCTAGTTTCCTAGATATAAAATGACATCTTCAAATTCTAATTTTCCATACATAAATGCAAATGATAATGAAATTCAAATATTAAACTACATTTTAAGACAAATAGTACAGAAGCTTTGTGTTTAAAAGACAGAAACACCAGAAAATGGTGTTTAACACAATTAATTATAATTTACTTTTCAAACATGAACTATGTTTAATGTTTGGGTCATTATTTACATCCGCGGCTCCTACAGTTTCACTATGGCACCTATACGTATACGGGTGGAGAAAATACCTATAGTAACACCAGGAAGGTATTCATTTGCTTTGCAAATGAAAGGGAAAACCACAAAACGGTCTAAAAAATTGGTTTTGAGAGTGCAATGAAAGTACGGACCTGGCAGATGCGATGATTATACATCGAGTCTATGGGATATAACCACTTGAGAACAAAGCCAAGCGCTTCGAAACTAATACAGGTACGTACATGCAATATATCCGCTTATTCATATCGTGAAAAGACCACAGGGATTGATGTTACGATTTTTGGAATATAAATGCAAAATTCAAAATAAAAATCGTGCTACTGTTAATCTCGAAGATTTTCCTTTCCCTGAAAGTGAAGAAAAAAATTCGACCGTAGTGTCAAAGAGGCCTTAGTTGTGACCTTAATATTAGTTTGCAATGGCTGTTTTTAGCTTCTTACCCACCCAGCACCCCTATTTCGCTCCTCGGTCCCGAAAAAATCGATGAAACTTAGGGGCCGCGGATGTAAATAATTACCAATGTACCAATGTTAGTAACAGGCAGTTGGTGCATGTCAAACTGATATGTCAAATTGAGGTTGAATATTACAACTCATTCAAAAATGAAAACCAAAAACTATAGACAATCGGAGTGCAAATCATTGAAAAGCTATTGCTAATCTAATAAGATCAACTTGCTTGTGCCAATGTTGCCAGTTGTAAATTTTTTCTCATCCCTCTTTTTTATGTGTGTAATTATTATGTTAAGAAAAAATCATTTCTAATATTTATTGCAAAATTAGACATTTATTTGATAATGATTAGTGACACGTCTGTTTTAAATTATGAAGGCAGCTGAACGAGCAGCTGAATTTTGACAAATTGACAAGTAGGTCTAACTACAAACTGCAACCATAGACCATAGAATAGCAACATCAAAAATATATTGCAGACTGCATTCTTTTACCTGAAAATTCATTGAAACTTCATATCATTATGGCGATACTACGGAAACAAATGAAGATAGAACTTTTTGTTTTGATTTTTGAAATTCGACAATACCTTTGATTTTTTGAGCAGTGCAGTTTACTACCTAGGTATTAGGGTTTTCTATATTTGGCTATTGGTTTCTACTGAGGTTTCCACGTTCATGTGAGACAAAAACTTCTTTGCGAGATAAAAATATTTCCCATAGGTAATATATGCTTATAACTTTCTTGCCGGACCCTGTAGGTATATCTATCAACATTCAATATGTGAGTAAGTGTGGTAGTGTGAAAGTTTCGGATCAAATTTATATCCGTTGATGATGAATAATATCGATTACATAAGACATTAAATAGAGCTACCTAGTAGTAGGTATACATACCTACATACCTAGAAAATTTAATACCTAGAAAAGGATTGCAAACAAGTATTTAAACGATTACTCATTAAGCAAACTGGAACCTACCTAGGTACTATTTGTTTTTCCAGATTAGAAACGTAAAAATCCGCTTAATAGACCCGCGAAATTGAGAGTAAAAACCAATAATTATTAATAAATAATAGTTCCAGGAAATACGATAAAATCAATCTTTATATTATTGGCAATAAAAAGATTAACGCTTTAATTGACCATTTAACATGCAACTCGTCACAAAGCAATGCAACAATATCACACAATACAACATTTATTAATGGTTGCGTTTAATAATAAAACAAGTAATAAACATTGTGATTCTGGCAACAGGGAAACGCGACACAGAACTCTGATCGTTACAGACAGATAGAATAGGGGTGAAAGTCTTCGGTGACTACACCGGAATGAGTTCAACACACCCAAAGTTTAACCAAATCGATAAAAACATCAAAATAGGAAGATAATCCGTTCGAGTTTCACGAACACCCGGCTAATTACCGATTGCCCTCATTGTCTTTGCCGTAAAGAGCAGAGGAGATTCCCAGATGGAGGCGAAGTAAAGCGACAATGAGTCACTGACCGATCAGGGTCCTTGCAGAGACGGGCAGGCAGATGGCTTCCCCGAAGGAGAGAGAACGGCGGAGACGTTTCCGTCGATCCGCGGGAATGACTAAAAACTTAGGGGTTGGTCTCAGAGAACACTCACCTCATGTTGCCGGGGGGGCAGCCTCAGAGCTGATGGTATCCGATAGCGAGGCGGGTGCTCGGGGCTCAGGTTATCAACATCACAACACTGACTGGTCGCGGGCTATTCCCACATTCTAGCTCTTTGGTGTGGGCCGGTTAGACACGACACGAGGCACGACTCGGAACAGCTGATAACGCGATAGCGGCGTTCACATCGCCACCTGGACTTGGCACCTCGTCGACGTCCACCACAAAGCGGTAGGAGTAGCAGAGTACTATCAGACTGTGTATCAGATCAGATCAGAGACACAGTATAGAGCCTGGTGCTAGTGCTGCTGCGATACGACATCAGGCAACGTTGCATTTGTCTGTACCTCCACCTCCAACCCAACTGCAAGTAACTTGGGTGCTTATGCAACCAGTAATACTACACTACACTGGCTCTATGAAATTAGTGGTGACAATAGGGATTTAGCTCCTCCCATCCGCCTTGCTGTACTGAAATGAAATTCAAACTAGAGATGATTGCATCGATGTGATTTTTTCAATAATTTTTATACAATATCTCGAAGAGACTTTCGCAGAAGTCAATTTTATGATTTTAAATTTAATTTAGTGCTTACTTACTATTATTAAAGTAACAACACAGATCCATAGACCATAGACCACAGATCTTAAAAAAAAAAAACTCAATTTGGCGTTTGACGTTTTCATTCGCAACATTACGAGAAAAGAGAGCGCTCTATGTTATTAGGCACAAAACAACCTGCATTACCGACACTGACGCTTTGTTAGTATCGGTAATACAGGTACCCTATTAGGCACCTTAGTTGATCGTTACGTTCCCACTGTATTGTATAACTAGAGCCTTTTTTGTATAATTGTATCGTCATCGTGTGATCCACAAAATATTTCATCAACTACCTATTATTGCCTTGAATAAAATGAATAAGTCTGCTGCCAGATAAAATACAAGCAATTGGTAGCTTAATTCAACTCTATAATATATGCCTTCGTCTTCATTGGCCCATGATTTATGTACATACATGCTATTGGTCGAGATTTAAAGTAGCAGCTTGTAACTACGACTCCGCCTGAGAGTCGTCCGTGGCGTTTCGCTGGTCCGGAATCGCCTGGAGATCGGACGGATTCCTCGGGCGCCAGATTTTTACTGAGGGTTTACTCCCTTGGGAAGATGTTCTCGCCAAATCTTCCCACTTACCTGAGTCGTAATTACAATGGTACTGCTATAGTACCCTTGTCCCAGGGGTAGCTCTGTGGAGAAACGGAAAGTGCCAGGGGTCGGTTGAGGTTACCACCCTAAAATAATTGTGTTCGGCAAAGCGGGCTTTAATCGCTTTCCGAAAGCATTGGCACCTCCCGAGGAGCCAAGCTGTAGCGAGTGATTGTCAGTTTAACGGATACCTAATTAATTAATGCAGAACGGATGAACATTAACACCACAGAATTCAACTTAACAATTTTTATTATTAATTTATCGGAGTAGGTACACAATGAGCAATAATAATGGGTCGGTGTGAATAAATAAATAATAACAAATCGGTCACGGGGCACAGCGGTACGTGAGGGGTGGTTGCGACTAATAAGTAGGTAGGTATACACGTCGGAATGACGAACGGGCGGTTAAAAACGGCCTGGATCGGTTTAGACAAAAAAAAATAACTAGGTGGGCTGATCTCGGCGGTTATGTGAGTAGTGCGGCCACGGTGATCTCAACTACGCATTCGGAGGGGAATCGGCACGATTTTGGCGGGACGCTGCTCCGCGAGCACCAGACGCCACCCCCAGCCCACTGATCCACCCTTGCTATGCCAGGCGATGGACCGTGAACCAGGAGCGAAATCCTTGTTGCTCACAACGTGGGAATGAAGGGGTATTGAAGGAGCCCGTTGTTCCGCGGGCACCAGACACCACTCCCGGCGCACTGATCCACCCTTGCTATGCCAGGCGATGGACCGTGAACTAAGAGCGAGGCCTTTGTTACCCACAACGGAGATGGTAGGGGTTATCGGGGGAACCCGTTGTTCCGCTGGTACCAGACACCACTCCCGGCGCACTGATCCACCCTTGCTATGCCAGGCGATGGACCGTGAACTAGGAGCGAAGCCCTTGTTACCAACAACGGAAGGAGGAGGCGGTTTGACGAGGGCCGGAGCGATGGGAGTGAGGGGAAGAAAAATATTGACCGCAGCAGTAATACGTTAATTGCAACAGCACCTACCTTTTACTATTATTCGGCAACTGGTCTAGGCTCTCTATCTTCTATTAATGCAGGTGCACTACTAACAACGAAGGGTACAAATCAAAATAACTATAATTATTGCACTCGGGCTTCCCGGTAGGTATCTAAACTCAGGCGGCTGACTATTTAACGCACTTCTTCTCGGTAAGAGATCAGAATTCGGAATCTCCTTTTTCAAATCACGGCCCCGGTTTATATAGCGATGTGGCAGAGCCAGGATAGTCACGGTAATTTTTTGGCATAGTTACTTAGTTTTAAAAAGAAATTAAATTATAATTAAATTACACATTTTACTTAATCAGGAGTCAGTGAAATTGCACAATTTCGAAATACTGCATATTTAATTTTTAAGCAATATTAGGCGTCGTGAACGAAAAGCAAAAACAATTTAACTAGGCCAAGAAACAACCACCGCGGCAAAATTTTAATGACGCTAGCTGAATTTTTTAATGTAACGCTGACTGCTGAACGCATGGTAAACTGGAACAACTCGCATGGTTGTCATTTCCCTGTCAGAGTGCACCTTGCTTTTGTTTACCTACGTCAAGTAACTGGACGACCGGTAAATAAAAGTCAAGGTGGCAACACTCCAGTGGAAATTACATTTCGAAACCCGAAAAAAAGTAACTGATTTGGAAAGGGGTTTAGAAATCAAAAAGTTAGTGGTTGTTCGGGGACCGAAGAGGACGGTCAGGGCGTTCGCGCGAGAAAGCAAAGTAAACGCGAGTGAGTGAGTTTGTTCCTTTGACGGGGAGATACCCAGCAGAGCTGCAGTCCGAGCTACAGAAAGGGCAAATCCAAGGGCTACGTCTAAGTAGTAAGTCGATGAGACTAACACTAAAACTTCACTGTTTTTCCGTTCGAAAGATTTTTATTGAATTTTATTTATTTATTTTTTTTTCTTTATTTAAAGAAATTTTATTTTTGATTTTTTTTTATTAACGTCACCTGTGAAACTAAATTAAATTAATCAGATCAGGTACCGCCACAGCACTATTCCCACAAATAAAAGGGTAGTTGAGTAGAGTCAGATTGTACGTAAGAGAGTTTTTTTTTCTTTCCTAAGGTTTGTTTTTGTTCTTTTTTTTAAATCAATTTTTTTTTTCTTTTAAACTTTGCATATCAGTTTTTATAATCGAAATTTAGTATAGTAGATAATGAAATAATTAAGTGATATGTCAGTAGTGTAATTTTATTTTATTTTATCAGTAAATAATTTTAATCATAACTTTGGTGTTCATATTTATCACCCTTGACCACCCTAACACTGAATTTCACATAAAGAGGGCTCTACTCTTAGCAGCCCCCGAATCTGCGTGCCTCACACCTCTCTGACCACTATCATTGGCAAACCGCTCGGCCCACTTGATAGCGGTCCAACCCCTTGACAGCCAGGAAGAAGGTGAGTCTACAAAAACTGGTGTCAAGAGGGTAGGCACCCGTCTCAATGGTGTCAGGTGTGGGGTGGTTTTGAAGGTACACCGGCACAGTGTGGGGTGTAATCAACAAGGGTGGGCCTCAATTTTGGGGTGAATTCAAGGGTTAATTCAACAAGGGTAGCCTCAATTGTGGGGTTAATTCAACAAGGGTGAGCCTCAATTGTGGGGTAGATTTGAAGGTACACCGGCACTGTGAGGTAAATCAGAGTTTTAAGGTAAATAAATAAAATAGGGTGTGTTCAAGGTACTTCAAAATTATAGCTTCAGGGTCAGGCGCTATCAAGCAATTAGTAGAGATATTCGAAATTTTAGTTAGCTATAGGTACTAGGGCAGAAATGTAGGGATAGGTTGTACATATAAATTGAGATAGGGAGAATAGTACTATGGCGAGAGAAACGAACGGAAAAATAACTTGAAGTGCTAAATGCTTATTTGCAATGTATAGTTACTAACTCACTCACCCACCGAACCGCCGAACCCCTCCAACCCCTTCGGCCCCCGACACCACCACAACATCCCAATAGGCCTCCAGTTCTTCGGTTTTGAAGCACCTAGTCTCCAGACTTTCAGCTCCCCACTGCTTTCCCATTGCTAATTATAGTGTGCGCAAGGGTCAGCACTCTGGATATCGGTCGAGACTGAGTCGCTAGGAGGGCTCGTGTCTCCCGATCTCCCATGTTCCTGCGAAAAGGTAGGTCGACGAAGAGGAAAGCACAAGCAAGAGAGGAGCAGGATAAGGCGAGAGGCCTATGATCCCGAGCATGTTCCCAGAGGCCCTAAAGTAGAATGGAAATGGCTCAATTAATTGGCAGGACTGCAAGTTCAGTCCGGACATAACTGTCCAAGCCCGAGCCGGCTTACGTAGGGAAGCCTCCAATCTCCGAGGGGACTGCAAGTTCAGTCCGGACATAACTGTCCAAGCCCGAGCCGGCTTACGTAGGGAAGCCTCCAATCTCCGAGGGGACTGCAAGTTCAGTCCGGACCGTTGAGTCTAAGGCCCGATGAAGTGGCTCATAAAGAAGCCGCACAAATGCGCATAGGGTGCATTTCTTGGGAAAGCCTGTTGCGATGCAGTATAAGAATCCTGCGGGATCGACTGGTTGGGCCAGTCCAGCTGCGAATTTGGAGATAAATTGTATTGACCAATTTATATCGCTGCGAGGTCTCTGAAGCAGCGTAGTTCAGCATTTAGTAAAAAAATGCTGGAGGAATCGCACCGAGGAAGCGATGTAGCAGCGACTAGAAGTGTTTCGCTGACGTTAGGCCGGTCGATGAATTTTCGACCAGGCCAAGGGCCATATGTGGTTGCTAGCCACGCCAAAGAAAGATAGACAGAGAGAAAAATGTGTTCAATGGCCCAGAGTATGATAGTAGAGAAAAGAGAAGTCGTAAAATAAAAGAGACAGAGATGGATCAGGGATCCATATCAACAAGAGATTGGGAAGAGAGAATTCCCGGATTATTGAAGTAATGAGTAATAGACGTCGTATTAGAGACGACAGGATGGGTCAGGGATCCATATCAAGGAGAAAGTAGCGTGATAGAGTCTCCTATGTAGATTATAGACGACAGAGGCATTTTAGAAGAGATGAGATGGATCTGGGATCCATGTCAAGGAGAAATAGAGAAGATAGAGTTGTGTGGAGAATACGAACAGTAGTGCGGAATCGGTTAATAGATTCCCAGAGCGCCTTGTGTTATGTTTCAGGTCCCCCGCCATCCCCAGGAAGGTCAATGCAGAAGTCCATTAGGGCTGTACTATTACCGGTAGTAGGGAGACTCAGGTGTGATATATGAGCGATATGCGTAGAAATTTTTTGACTCAGGTGTTATGTATGAGCGATATGGGTAGAAATATTTTGATTCAGGTGGTATATGAGCGATAAGGGGTAGAATTTTTTTTAATGGTATTTTTTTGCAAACCGTTTTTTTTTAGTTTTATTATAATTATTATGTAGGGATTTATATTTTTTTGTTTAAGAGATGATGGGTAGTATATATTATTGTGAGTTAAAATATAATTTATTGTAAGTAACTAATAAGGGAACAACCATTTATTTATCAGTTGATCTTCTTGCCGTCTCGAGTAATTTGTATCTTTTAATTTTTTTTATTTTTGTAAATTTTTTTTTTGTAAAGTGCTTATGATAAAAATCATTCCTAGAACTGTAAACTGTGAGAGTGAAAAAACAACAAGGTAAGGGAGTGCGGAGTAAGGTCAGGTCATGTCCAGCTATCGGATATACAACAAAGGAGGACTGTCAAAATGGCTAGTGTACGGTGTGTCTTCGTAAACGTGTTAGTTATCGTGTGCCTAGGGACACTTAGTTCAGGACTGATCGCTTATGACTGTGAAGATAAACAAGTGGGACTAACTGCGGCATCCATTCACGTAACAGTCAGTTCAGTTATCCAGAATCAGCAGAACATTACCAATGGGAGAAACGAGAACCTCTTAGCCTGTGAAAAGACTTTAACTACCCAAAGAAAATAAATTTAATAGAAGCCAAGACGTTGTCCGAGAAGTACGTTGTCGTGGAAGACAACCAAACAAAATCTTCGCCTTAACGCTAGTCGAGAATACTCTGTTTTGCGACCTGGAAGTATATCAGACGAAACATCCTAGATAACTTGTGATGAACCACAGCGATACTTTTAAAGCTTGTTTTTCCCGACAATTAAACTACCACCAAGGAAGCTGAAAGTTGACGAAGACGGTCCACTGTTGTTCGACTCTATCCAGTCAATAGGAAAATATGGTCTATACACACAAGAGGAAGTAGATAAGGTCCAACGAGCGTTGACATTTGGAAGTGAAAGGCAAGCCGTTGAAAACATCATCGCCAGGAAAGTAGCAGGACTGCCAACTAACAGCCAAGGTTATTCCACCTTGAGCCTCTTCGATAATCAAGAAATGAAGAAACTTGCAGAATCCACCTTGAAACAACTTTATGGCTGGTTCTCGGAAGTGGGTGTGTTCATGAGCGGACTTTTAGGATTCTATGTGATTTTCCGTGCCATTAAGTACTGTCTGGGAGTGTTAATCAACGGACTTCAACTTTACCAGACTCTTGGTTGTGGACTTTCGTTACTCGCGAGTTTGTGGAATACGCTTACGCTAGTGTTGCTGCATCGAAATCGAGCGAAAACGGCCGAAAAGCATGACATGGCTACAGGAACGGAACTAGAGGAAAGCCTCGTACCGCGAAACGAGACCGAAGAGCCGCCGACACGAACCACGTTGAACGCATCTACCACTACGGTATACCCAGTGCTTCAGCAGCCCATAAGTCACTGGACGGACAATGACTTAACCTCGACCTGACCGGTGACCCCACGATAACACTCCTTACCGAACTAGTGCAAGGAAGAGTAATTTAAGCAGTGTGAACAGGTTTTGTTTAGTAGTTTAGTGTGTGATTATGAGGACTAATAGTGGTTAATCATGAAGAATGTTGAGACATGTTACCAATTTGTCAAGAGGGCCGGTATGGCTACGTCACTCGACACTCGGCTGCCGTTTTTTTTATCAGTATGGCGAAAGTTGCCATTGTAGTAACGAGGGATGTTAGACAGCCAGAGGAGCGAGACTTCAGTCAATGCCCGCCAGAGTAATGCTCTTGACGTCTCATTTTTTTTAGAGAATTGTGTAATTAATTTTAGAGATTTCTTTTGTAAATACGTAGATTCATGCCTTCTAGAGTTAATTGTGTACACCACAGTACACAGGCAAAACAGTTCAGTCAGCAATCATGAAAAATAAATAGTATGCGTTATTACTCCAGGAGGTATTTTCATTACGACAAGTTAGGATAGGTCAACCATATAATAGTAAACATGTAGTAATTAGTGAAACTCGAGAGCAGGCTTGAAGAAAAGCGAGTAAGTTTATGATTAAGTAGGTAATAAAAAATAGGTAAGTGTAAGACTGCCGCTCCATATGTAATATGATATGACAGAATAGTGATTGTTGGTAGTATATCCGTGTAGTCAGCTCCGATATTCCGAACGTTCGACAGAATGTAAGTTGGAATTAAACACGCAATTTTTTCAGTCAGGGTTTATTGTAGAATGGAGTGACGTTGACTCCACGACTGTAGAGTCTTCATGGGAAATTCGAAGCTGACTGATATCAATGTACGGCAGATCTTATACTCTCATCCCTATAGAACCATTAGGTAATACATTTTGTAGTTATGTGAAGAGAAAAGAAAACTCAACGAGTTTTCTTTTTGAAAGTGGGGAGTGATGTGGCAGAGCCAGGATAGTCACGGTAATTTTTTGGCATAGTTACTTAGTTTTAAAAAGAAATTAAATTATAATTAAATTACACATTTTACTTAATCAGGAGTCAGTGAAATTGCACAATTTCGAAATACTGCATATTTAATTTTTAAGCAATATTAGGCGTCGTGAACGAAAAGCAAAAACAATTTAACTAGGCCAAGAAACAACCACCGCGGCAAAATTTTAATGACGCTAGCTGAATTTTTTAATGTAACGCTGACTGCTGAACGCATGGTAAACTGGAACAACTCGCATGGTTGTCATTTCCCTGTCAGAGTGCACCTTGCTTTTGTTTACCTACGTCAAGTAACTGGACGACCGGTAAATAAAAGTCAAGGTGGCAACACTCCAGTGGAAATTACATTTCGAAACCCGAAAAAAAGTAACTGATTTGGAAAGGGGTTTAGAAATCAAAAAGTTAGTGGTTGTTCGGGGACCGAAGAGGACGGTCAGGGCGTTCGCGCGAGAAAGCAAAGTAAACGCGAGTGAGTGAGTTTGTTCCTTTGACGGGGAGATACCCAGCAGAGCTGCAGTCAGAGCTACAGAAAGGGCAAATCCAAGGGCTACGTCTAAGTAGTAAGTCGATGAGACTAACACTAAAACTTCACTGTTTTTCCGTTCGAAAGATTTTTATTGAATTTTATTTATTTATTTTTTTTTCTTTATTTAAAGAAATTTTATTTTTGATTTTTTTTTATTAACGTCACCTGTGAAACTAAATTAAATTAATCAGATCAGGTACCGCCACAGCACTATTCCCACAAATAAAAGGGTAGTTGAGTAGAGTCAGATTGTACGTAAGAGAGTTTTTTTTTCTTTCCTAAGGTTTGTTTTTGTTCTTTTTTTTAAATCAATTTTTTTTTTCTTTTAAACTTTGCATATCAGTTTTTATAATCGAAATTTAGTATAGTAGATAATGAAATAATTAAGTGATATGTCAGTAGTGTAATTTTATTTTATTTTATCAGTAAATAATTTTAATCATAACTTTGGTGTTCATATTTATCACCCTTGACCACCCTAACACTGAATTTCACATAAAGAGGGCTCTACTCTTAGCAGCCCCCGAATCTGCGTGCCTCACACCTCTCTGACCACTATCATTGGCAAACCGCTCGGCCCACTTGATAGCGGTCCAACCCCTTGACAGCCAGGAAGAAGGTGAGTCTACAAAAACTGGTGTCAAGAGGGTAGGCACCCGTCTCAGCGACCACTATCGGTTCCTGGTGAGATAGAAATTTTCGAGAACATTTTCTCCGTAAAAAAGGTTAATTTAAACTGCTATCTGCGGCTCGGTGCATTTCGGCGTTTTTATAATGCGATAGTGGTCGATAACTTGCTTGAATTTGAAGCCAACTGCCTCGATTTAGTTACTTTAAAAATCAGCCTGTGCATAAAAAATTAATGGAATTAAATGAAATCATGAAAATTATTAGTACTTTGCTGATTCAAGGTACCTACCTACCAAACCCTATTTCTGTACTATTCGCAAAAACTTAACTGGACTAATAACAACCTAAACGGGGTGGTCCTACCTATCTACCTATGTCGTTGGAATGATCTTTATTTATTGAAAAGAATAGAAAAATAGAAAAAATAAATAAAATAGATGGAGTCGGGGTAACACGACTTCATTACAAGCTATGCAATCAAAAAGTGGTCACTCTATTAATGTCCCGCAGGTAAACTTCATCTAGCGGTTCAACACAGTGATGATAATATAATACAGCCTTATTAATAATAAGCCCCTCACACCCGCGATACTGCACCGCCTAAATTCAAACTATAGAAACGAAGCAATAAGAATTAGATTTTTTCAATTATTTTTAGAACAGACCCTATGCATAAAACATTATGATAAAATTTTTTTATCATTATTTTTTATTTATATTTTTAAGCATATTTAATGATGATAACAACTATAACGCCGCGTCCTAGCTGCATCCGGGGACTGCGTTGCGTGCGATGCGGGGAACGCACGCAACGCAAAATCGCACGAGAAATTTTGAGTGTGTCCTAACTGAATGCGTGCGGTGCGGGCGAGAAAATGGTTTCCAATCCAACTATTTCTGGTGCAGCTTCAGATGAAATACGTTTTAATTTGGAAACCAGTAGGTTGTTGGAGCTTGAAAGACTTAAAAATCACAGAAAGAAACATGTTACTTAAGAGAAAGAAACAATAAGAAGCAAGTAATCTATAGAAATAGGTATAGATTTGATAGATAGATAAATAGCAGGTAGGTTAAATAAAAATAGGTCTACAATAGAATAAGTTAATATAGACCTCATACTTACTTTAAAAGCCTAAATTCGAGACATTTTCACATTCCCAGTGTACCTTGACTCTTGTTCTTGTAAAATAGATTTCTCTTATTGCACAAAATGTTTCGCTTTGGCACGAAGGCAAACGAAATTAAAAAAATTTCCTGCCCGCCGCAAAAATCGCAAGATTTTGACAGATGAAAAAATTAAATATTTCAATTTAAAACAATGCGTGCGTTGCGGTGTCGTTTTATCGTACGACTTTGCGGGCAAACGCGTCTACTAAGGACACTCCCATTGCTTTGCATGTGTTTTATTTTAATCGTTCCCCGCAACGCACGCACGCAACGCACGCAACGCAGTCCCCGGATGCAGCTAGGACGCGGCGTTACAGTAAAGTTACTCTTCATCTCGCAGTACAGTTTTAGACACGTGTCTTTTAAAACTGTCATTAATAATACTTTGACATTTTTTGTAAAAGTTACAAAATATGGCAGTAGTTTTTAAAATTGAATGAAGTAGATGAAATGTTTATACAGGGTGATAAAAAATTCGAAAAATTCTGAGATTTCTTCACGCGTCTCCATGCAAATAAAAAAATCAAAGAAAGTACAAATGTTTCTATACCATAGGATAGAATAATATAGTACATAAAAAGTTAAAATTGGGGCATGTAAGCCATTTTTCTCTATCTTGAGCTCTTTTCGTTGTACAGGGCTTTGAACTTGAAAAATGACGATTTTCACTTTGTTTATAACTCAAAAACTTCTGAATTTAAACACCAACTGTAAAAGCCAATCTTATTTTCTCTTCTCAGACAATCTAAAAATTAAATAACAATATAAGAGCATTCCATTTAAAAAAACATAACTTTGATATGCCACTGTCATATGGCACACTCTGTATACTCCAAAATAATTTTAAATTATGACCATTGTGATTCTGTACTTGAATTTTCAAAAAGTTTTTCGAAAAAGTCCATTCGTTTGGCCTACAGAGACCGCTTCGAAAAAGCTGGGACACCTGTATTATTATAATATGAGCGATTATGAAGTAATTATTCACGAGATGATGATGATAATGCCACGATCTTTAGCGAGTGGCATTGTTATCACAAGGGATTAAGTGAATAATGACCATAATCGCGAATGTAATACTTTTTTTTCTACTCTTTTATATACAGGATGCTCGCTAACGGGCCAGCCAAAATCAAACGTCATGTATAAAATCGTATTTTAAGCATAAAAAAAGAAAAATAAGGTCTTTTCAGATCGGGATTCGTTTGGGAAATATTTCAAAAATTGTGAAACTAAAGTCAGCCATTTTCCAAAACTGAACGGCCTAAATAAATAACACTAATTAAACAACAAACTCTAACGAAAAGTCACGCACCGTTGATACTTCTGATTAAAAGATAAGACGCTGTCAAACAATAAATTATTAATTTTAAATTTCATAGAGCCTTGATTTTACATTTTCGGTATTTTTCCCTAAACGAAGCCCGATCTGAAAAAACGTTATTCCTTTTTTATGCTAAAAATACGATATTTTATACATGACGTTTGATTTTGGCTGGCCCGTTACCGAACCTAGTTCGGTAAAAAAAACTGGCCCGCATAATAGTAGGTACCGAGTACAGAGCAGTGCACACGCGTGGTTCCTGAGAAATGTCAGTTAACGTTCTATTCACAGCTTTGCTCTGTTTATTAAATATATACAGCTTCTGATTGGTTCACGAGCGGGTATTATATGAGCTATAATTCAATACCTACGAATAATAACCACAGAATAATAAAATAAGTAACCTTCATCATTCTAAAATTCTAATCTCAAGTTCTAATAATTGGAATATTATTAGAAAAAAATTTTTGTTGACATTATTACGTTGGTTATTTAAATAGGTGTACATACAGACTGTCCGTTTTTCGAGCTTAAGCATGGGGATCTCGGTTATATTAAGAGATACGAAGTCGGTCAAATTGGGGCAAAGTTGCGTATTTTTATACCGAGTAATAATCTGAAAAAAATTCAGGATATTCTCAGTCGTTGCTGAAATATCCTGAAAAAACTGAAAAATCGAGATTTCTTATTTTCATCATATCTTTTTTGTTATTGGAGATTAATAAATAATTTTTTGTAGGCTTACATAAGTCGGCAAGAGCTACGCATCTGTCGTTACAAAAATTTTCAAGGCCGACTAGATCCGAGAGTTTTCACAGTCACCTTTCGTTTTTCTTATGACCCCCATATTGGATTTTCATGTCATTCTGTATTAAAAAAATTAAGGAAACCAAATATAAATCACATTAAAAAAAAATTTCTTAAATTTTTTTTCTCTTAAAGAAAATTTTTTTTTATCACCGAACGACATCGGGCGACGTCGCAATATGATGTGACATTGCTTGACTTATATGGTTATTTATGACATTCGGTTGAAAAAAAGTTACCTATTTAAAAAAAAAAAAACAATTTTTTTGAAAATTTTCTTTGAATGTGATAGATTTTTGGTTTCCTTAATTTTTTTAATACAGAACGACATGAAAGTCCAATATGGCGGCCATAAGAAAAACGAAAGTTGACTGTGAAAACTCTTGGATCTAGTCGGCTTTGAAAATTTTTGAAACGTCAGATGGATAGCTCTTAACGGCTTACGTAAGCCTACAAAAAAATATTTATTAATTTTCAAAAATAAGAAAGATATGGCAAAAATAAGAAAATTTGATTTTGCAGTTTTTCCAGGGTATTTCAGCAACGACTGAAAATATCCTGAATTTTTTTTCAGATTATTACTCGGCATAAAAATACGCAACTTTGCCCCAATTTGACCGACTTCGTATCTCTTAAGATAACCGAGATCCCCATGCTTAAGCTCGAAAAACGGACACCCTGTACATTTTATTTCCCATTAACGTGAGTCCCGAAATGCACCGTTTTTGAGATAGGTACAGGGTGTCGAAGAAATATTATTTTTCCAGTTTTTTGACGATATCTCGGGAACCGTATGAGATACAATGTTCAGCTTTTATACACACTATACGTATATGTGCTCACTGATCCCCTTATTTTCGCCGTAAAATAAAGGTTTTAAAAAAAATCAGTGGCGTAGATTTAGGATATTTTGAGGGTTTTGACCCCCTAATTTCTACGCCACTGGAATAAATGCGTTTTTAAGCACCGCCTTTGAACCGTCTATGTTTCCTACATCAAAAAGATACTGTTAACGGCTTTAAAGTCAACCGTTTCCGAGAAAAATGTCATTTTATGAGAGAAAACATTAATTAATAGGAATAACTTTTCACTTACTTTCATTTTTCCAAAATGCTGTTGAAAAATCGTTAAAAAAGTGATGTTTTCTCTCATAAAATGCAATTTTTCTCGGAAACGGGTTCATTTTAGAGCCGTTAACAAAGAGTACCTTTTTTGTATAGAAATCATGGGCGGTTAAAATCGCATTTATCCAGTGGCGTAGAAATAAACCCTAAATCTACGCCACTGAATTTTCTTAAAACCTTTATTTTACGGCGAAAATAAGGGGATCAGTGAGCACATAGTGTAAGAGCTGAACATTGTATCTCATACGGCTCCCGAGATATCGTAAAAAAAACTGGAAAAATAATATTTCTTCGACACTCTGTATCTCAAAAACGGTGCATTTCCGGACACACCTTATTGGATTTTTTTTGTTTATTTTAGTCTGAAGAATCAGCCTGTGAAGGTTGGCCAACCTTACAGTAAGCACCCTGTAGATCTAGTTACTTTGTAAAAACCGAAAAAAGTCAAATGTTTAGTTATTTGTACAAGCAGTTATATTATGTGTATAAATAGACTTTGCATCAAGTATGAATCAATTTTAATAATAAATTTTAACACAGATTTAGACTTATTAGCTTCCGTTTTTTTATTTTTCTAAGAAAACGATATTTGGAACAACGAACAGGCCATGAAAAAAAACACTGAAAAGATTAATTCAGAGATGCAAAGGAATAATTTTATATAAATTTCGAAATTATTTTAAATGCAGAAATTCTCAATTCTACAAATTAAAAACAAATTACAAAAGGGTTCGAAATTGGTACATGGGTGAAAAACGAAATATATTCAACTAATTTTTACTGTGACATTTTACAAATATTAAAAAAATACTTAATGCCATATTTTGTATTTTTTTTGCAAAAAAAATTCAAATTGACGGTTGTAAAAGACACGTGACAGCGGATATGCGGGTCATTTGTTATCATTTTTAAAGCACAAACTATTAACGAAATCCAAATTTTCTTTGATCGAGAAGGAAAAATTTTTCCCATTGATGCGTGTACATACTTTATTAGGTATAGGTAGGGTGTTTCTTAATAAAATGCTAAAATTTCAGGATGTGATAGGTCATTTTATAAAAAAAAAATTATTATAAACGTATGTCTGATATGGCTTGAATTTTTTTCTACAGGCGTGTTTAATTTTTGTTTTTTAAGAGTTATTTTTTATTATCACCAAACATATAGCTGAGATATTTTTTTTCAAATTTAGTATATTATGTTAATAGAATGTACAACCACATACTTTAGTTAGAAAAGTTTTTCTAGTTCTTCACCAGTGGCGTCCCTGCAAAAACATCTATGATATTTTTTACAAAAATAGCAATTTTAGAAACAGAAAAACTGAAATTTTGCCGTGCGGATATATATATTTTTTAATAGTCTGATCAATTCTACATGAAATGGTCTCTTGCCTTTTCTTGTTGTTGATAAAAACAATTAAATTAAAATTATATTAATTGAACTAAATTAAGCGAATAATATTTTTAAACAGAAAATATCAGAGTGGATCATAGGCCGTTGCGGACATACGTTCATGTGAAACTTTCTTCATAAAATGTCCCGAGGAATCACATTCCCACTCTTTATTTTAGAAATTACATTCATATGTAGGTATTCGGTGCTTAATAATTAATAATTATTATAATAAATTACATCAGGTATACTATTAGCTGCTTATGTTATCGCTATATGTATTATGTTTTTGTAAATATCATTGCTCAGTCCTTTGAAATGACAAATTATTTATACAGTGTGACCCATTTGTTCTTGAAACACCCTGTAGAATCTTAATTTATGGTGCGATTTTGAAAAAAATTATTTTAAACCATAGAGCTTGATAAACTATATTTTGGGAGCAAAAAGCGTCTCATTCCTACAAAATCCAAGGCCTACTAGATCAGTGTTTACTTGTAAAATCTGAAAAATTCATGTTAGCGATTTTTTTAGAAAAAAACTGGGCACGCCACGGGATTCACCAGCCCTCAAAACGGTACTGTACCAAATTTTATTGGAAATGTCAGAGTAAAAAGGATCTTGTAGTTATTTTAAAAATTCATAATAATACTCCGAATTTTCATAAATTAATTTGGAAAAGGTCAAAAGCTATCATAAGTAAAAATTAAAATTAAAAAAAAAAAAAAAATAATATAATTAAAAAATTAAAGTACCTACATTATCACCAACTAGACGTACAATTTCTATTTTGTCTCTCTTGACCTTTTCGAATAAATTAATGAAAATTCGGAGTTCTATTATGAATTTCTAAAATAACTGCAAGATCCTTATTACTCTGACATTTCCAATAAAATTTAGTACAGTACCGTTTTGAGGGCTGGTGAATCCAGTAGCGTGCACAGGTTTTTTCTAAAAAAATCGCTAATATGAATTTTTGAGATTTTACAAGTAAACACTGATCTAGTAGGCATTGGATATTGTAGGAATGAGACGCTTTTTGCTCCCAAAATATAGTTTATCAAACTCTATGGTTTAAAAGAAATTTCTTCAAAATCGCACCATAAATTAAGATTCTACAGGGTGTTTCAAGAACAAATGGGTCACACTGTATAATAGTTATTTTTAGACTTCAAAATATATTTTTTTATATGCGGCTAATTATTTTATTTTGTTTGTGAAACAGGAACAATAAACAAACCTATTTTCTTCGTCTTTATATTTCTTTTGGGAACTCCGTAGCCTTCCAACTATATTGGTTTTACATTGTGTTCACATTGTCGTTGTTAGCAATATTATCCCAATATTGGAATCATATTTGACCCTAGATTTTTTTACCAATATCGTTTTGGTTATATATTGATGATGAAATATTGTTTTTACTATATTGTTGGGTTAGTAATATTTCATTGAGCTGATTGTGATTTCTGATGACGCCAATATTGCAAAAATGTCCACATTCATTATTGTACCAATGTATCTAAAATTCAATATTAATTTCTCCAACATTATTGGAATATAGGTATTGCTTGCATGGGAGTAGTTCTAGTTGTACCTTTTTTATTTGTCATTTCAATCTCACTTTATACGTCAATAAATACTGAAAATTTATAAATATAATTAGGTATTTAGTAGATAGGTATACCTACCATTATTTCTTAATTATTCAAATTAATTTAAGATGGCTCTATCAATAATTTGAGCTCTCTTTTGTCTAAAAACTGTGCATTCTTCAATAAAGTTCCTGAAATAAAAAGATAAATATTAATTAAAAATTATTATTAATCTAATAAGTAATTAATAAATAAGTTAAAATTAATAATTTATAAGGGTGAACCATTAATAAATAACCTATATCCTTATTGCCATAAAAAATATAGACTTTGGTTATAAGTAGTTACAATATCCTTATCATCCATCTTGGCCGTTGAGCTATGTCTTTCTATAGGCTCATCGCTGTGGTGGCTATGGAAGTTAATGACTCTACCAGATAAAATTTTAAGAAAGCAGATTACATCAATTTTTATAGGGATCTGACCACTATAAATTGGTCATTTATGTATCATTTCTCCGACCTTAATTTAGCATGTGAGCAATTTTACGGTGTTCTATATGGGACTCTGAACAAGCCTGTACCAAGGTTTACCATGCATCAGAGAAAGTATCCTCCCTGGTACTCCATCAGATACTTGGTGGCATTGATATAAGGTTGAAGGCCAGATACCGTGGGGCATGTGTTAGATTTGTTTAGTTTGTTAATGAACATAGGGGCTCTTCCGGAATACCTGATAATATGATGGATGATGCTAATCATGCCTACAATTCACCTGATGAAATTTTCAATGATTTTGCCAAATATTTCTTTTCGCCCTCTTCGAATTCTGATAGTCCCTTGGAGCAGGATGACAGAACTATTGACTTGGCTTTTCAGTTGACTAGAGTGATGTCGAGCGTTGTTTACGGGAACTTAAGGGTGGAATCTCGTGGTTTGGACTGTATTCCTACATTTTTGGTGAAGGATTGCTCAGCTCTTTTGGTTATTGAGCCATTGTTGATTTTATTTAATTTGTCTTTGAGAACAACCACATCCGACTGCATGGAAAAAGGGTAAAGTAACTACAATTTTCAAAAGTGGAGTCAAAACAAACATTAATAATTATTATAGACCGGTGTCAGTTTTGAGTAATTTCTCCAAGGTTTTTGAAATAGTCATTTACAATGATACATTTTCCCTTGTCAGGACTAAACTATGCCCACAGCAGCATGGATTTTTTCCAAATAGGTCTGTGGTCTCATATCTTTCCTGTATGTCGCAATTCTTGGTCAACCAAGTGGACACTGGCGGTCAAGTCGATCTTTACTCCATCTTTATTGGAAAACTACGCCAGTTTGATCTTGATGAATCCGTCATAAAATTTTTATCATCTTGATTGAGAGATCGTCAGTAGGTATGTGGTATGCTACAAAGGTCTGATACATCTGAAATGTACAATGGTAGTTCTGGTGTTCCTCAATTATAAGGCTCCATTTTGGGTCCGCTTTTATTCATTCTTTTCATTGATGATCTCCCCAAGCTAATTGAATACGAATGTTTGCTTTATGCTGATGATTTTAAGATGTTTCGATCGAGAGCGAAAATGTCTTTAACAGCGTGAACGTACCTACATCAGTTTTGGGGACGATAATGTGTAAACTTGACCAAATATTTTGGCAGTCTGAAAACAAGCTCCATGGTACAGCGGTAAAGACCTCTGGCTATCAGATTCTAAGATCGTGGTTTCGATTCAGGCTCTGCTTGAGATACTCTAATTAATTTTGACTACCTACTAGTTATGAAACGAATTTTAAGTAGATCTAGGTAGGCTTCTGTCTACCTGGATGTCTTTGTTTTCTTTTTCATATTTAGGTAGATTATTTATTAATTATTCTTCTGGTATAGTAATTAGAAGTGTACGAATATTACCAACCGTATCACTGGCAGTAAAGCTGGATCACGTGCAATTCCAAGATGATTGTAATGCTTCTCCTCGGAAAAGAGATAAAAAGTAATAGGACCTTGGACACTGGAATTCCTGGCTGCCTGGGCTGTTTCTGTCAACTAGAAAATATCATCATCATATTACTACCTACACAAACTATTACCATTTTAATATGGGGGGGGGGGGAGGTGAACGAAAACCCACCAACACTAAAGAGAGAAGTCGCAAAACACAATAGACTTACTTTTTGCGCCAGATCGTAAGGAATAATGCGATCATCCATTGCATGCAACAACAGCACCGGGCAATCCACAGCCGGTAATTTCTCCTCATTATCAAAATTAAAATCAAATTCCTTGACTGGATCCAGCACCGTGTACTTGTACCATGGCCCTAGCCACTTGAAAAACTTCGCGGCCGGTTGTCTGTGAACCACGTCCACCGACGAGGTGAACGGAGACTCCAGCACCAATCCATCGGGAGGAGGGACGATCCCTCTTAACGCAGCCAACGTGTGCGTTGCCACACCTGTTCCTATGGAGTGACCCCAGACGTAGAGCCCTGAAGTTCCAGCGTCGCCGCGACGCTCCACCAACCAGTGGTACGCTGCCGCCACATCCGAGGTAATACTGGTGACGGTGATCTCGGCTGCGGTACTGTCAGCATAGCTGCGGTAGTCAATGGCCACGATGGCGAAGATTTTGCGAAGGTGACGGTACTTGATGTAGCCGTCGCTCCTGTCGACGCCGTTACCGTGCAGATAAAGAAGCACCCGCTCTTTTCGGTCAGACAGGACACTCTCGTAGTCATAAGTTTTGTTTGATACAACGTAATGTTCGGGAAGTATTAACCAAGCACCCAGTGTGATATTGTCAGGACCGCCTATGTGTAGGTAGAAGTTCTTTACTCCGTGCAGACCTCCTGGACCTACCAATTCTTCTATTGCTGAGTAGTTTTTTCCTGGCGCGATTGCCCCTGCAAGGAAAATTGTCTTTTAATAAATATTTTACTTATAATTTTTAGATTATCTGGATCATCATTTTATCAAAATATTCAAACCAGCTTGCAGCAATTTTGCAATTATTATTAACTCAATAATTTACTATTTTATAATTATTGCCTTTACAATCAAGACTCTTGTCGATTGTTTATCGTTTCGCACTCTTCACTGAGCAACACTGACTGCCACTGCCTGCTTGCTGCGCTCATATACATCCTTAGTGTTCTTCTGGAACGCGCCTCTAGAATTAACTAAATCCCGAATGTCTTTCTGGAGTTCCGAATTTTCTATTCCTTTAACGTTCTGGACAGGAGAAAGTTAGTTCTCTACCGTTCTGTTTTATGGTGGAGAATTTTCCCATAGATTCCGCTTCTGATATCAGGACAGCAGCAGTAATAGAAGGTATGCAGAACCTGGTCATAAAATGAGTAATACATGATTTTTTTCCAAAGCCTACCTGAGTTGTGTTTTCATTTTGCTCACACGATAGTAGGAATAGTCAACTCAAATAATTAGGTTTTATGCTGCCTTAAAGCCATGTAGTTAAAAAAAAACAGTAATGTATAAGGGTAAGTCCCCAAAATACCCCTAATAAAGTCCCATTCATTTCAGCCGCCGCGGGTGGTGGAAGATATGACTCAAAAGTCCCCATTTTCAGTTTTTGTTTTTATTATTTGAGTTTGTTTAATTTTCTTTAAATAATATCCAATTAATGCATAAAAGAATGAAGGTAGGTCGTATGAGTATAAAGCACATAAAGTGCAATTACTAGCCTGTTAGGTGGGTTCGGAGCATTCCTCCATCGCCTATAACAGTTGTCATGCTGGCAGTGCCCGAAACTTCAATCGAGAGAGCTTCCACACATCCAAAAACAGAGCCAACCAGAGAGTACCAGAACAAGCACAGACACGTGTCTCGCCCTATTGGGGCGCATCAGTGTGTTGCATTCGAAGTATCTGGAGGATGTTAAAGGATACGTGGATGCTTGGGACCTCTTAAAACGGCCTGTTACACGGTTCTCCGTGTGGTGTAAAGTAGAGCGACATCTAGCGGTCAGTCTAAAGAACTAACCGTGACTTCACTCTAAGTTTATTTCTGTTTCAGACACCACCAATGTCAGACATTGACAATCATGAAGCTGCAATAAACTTAGAGTGAACTCACGGTTAGTTCTTTAGACTGGCCGCTAGATGTCGCTCTACTTTACACCACACGGAGAACCGTGTAACCGTTTTAAGAGGTCCCAAGCATCCAGGTATCCTTTAACATCCTCCAGATACTCTGGATGCAACACACTGATGCGCCCCAATAGGACGAAACACGTGTCTGTGCTTGTTCTGGTACTCTCTGGTTGGCTCTGTTTTTGGATGTGTGGAAGCTCTCTCGATTGGAGTTTCGGGCACTGCCAGCATGACAACTGTTATGGACGATGGAGGAATACTCCGACTCCACTTAACAGGCTAGTAATTGCCCAATGGAATAATGGTCATTCTACGCGAGGTGAAGACGCTATTTTCTCTACGACTTTTATGCAAAAATAATCATACCCACAGCTTTTCAAATATTATATTTTTTAAGGCACCAGGTTATTAGCTATAGGAAAACGCATTGCTCGATACAATTTCAAGTAAAAATACGACTTAATGAAGTACGATACCTAGTATTATTTCGTTTGATATTCGCAGGTGTTCGTGTCATTTTCATCCGATATTTATGTGTTTTGCCAGTTCTATAGTCTTTCGATACCGTGATGTTTTCTTGCTTCTGAGAGCTACGATTGGCTCTAAGAGATAATTTTTTTTCATTATTTCACCAGCTGAGTTGTGATTGACTTTCATGCGTGGCTGTGCGTCGATTATCTTACCGCATGAGGAATTTAAGCTATCATATTATTCTGAAATCAGCAGGATAAATTATGAACCTTTTATTCAATAGTTGTAGAGAAAACCCATAACTTTAACTTACAGCTCGAGCTCATGCTTGTAAGTCTGATGGTAACGTAAAACCTAGATACGGCATTCATAATTATTCAGGCCGCTGAAGTGGACTATCCCTACCACTAAAAGAATATTTGTCTAGCTGTTCTATTTAGAACAATCCTTGCGGCATGCGGTGGCGCGCCATCGTGTTGATACCAAATCACGTTGCGCAGTGCAATTTATATTAGATCGTCTAAAAACAACTCTTTCAAACAGCAGTTAAACGATGCGGCAGAATTTGTATTGGCAGTATAGACACTGGTGGTGGACTTTTCAAACATATGATAAAGTTAAAGTAGGGACCTAATTTCTCTTTCTCTGTAGCCGTTCTCCTTCTTAAAGTGCCATATACCCGAATCTCCAAAACAAAAGCCGATTAGTAAAAAAAGTTGGTATTTTTTGCATAAAATCCAATCTCAAACACTAATATGAATTCATTTTTCGACTCCTGGTATAAAACACCCTGTAGATTTATTATAAAACTAGTTGATGATGTAAACGTTTTTTCATTTCGCGTTCGGTCCACAACACAATTATCAAGGTATTGATAGCCTAGCGGTTAAAGGCATTGTGCCGTGATCCAAAGATCCTGGGTTCGCTTCCCAAACAAGTCGACAAGCTTTTTTCTTCTATAAAATATAAAATATTTTCAAAATTGATGGAACAAGAGGAAACAGAACTTACTGTCTAGGAAACAGACGCATTAAAAGCAGTCAAATGGAGCCCAATCGTACAAAAATCATTACACGAGTAAAAATTAAATAGTAAAAGAAAACTTACATGTGGGAAAGATGAGGCTTCTCAATAAGGCAGGGCAATATTTGAATACAAGCGGTAAAATTACAGTCACAGTCAGAAATAAGAGTAGTAGCACTATGAATCTGAAAAGATGTTAATAACTCCACATAAATTTTTGGATACTAAACGCAAAATAATATTATTATAATATTTCTTACAGAAAGATGGTAGTTCCGATCAAAAACCTACAACATCCGCTTCTTTTGCGGTTTGGATACTTCGCTGTCATCTTCAAATGCTTCTTCTGATAATATTGCTCATTTTCTTCGGAGCCGTTTACATCGTACAAGAGATCATCGGCAGATTTGCATGTGTAAACAACTGCATCCTGTAATGTGATGTTATTATACTTCATTTTTTTTAGTTGGTGTTGGTAGTTACGAAATGGTAAGTAACTGAGCAAGAAAATATAAAAATTGTAACTATTCATTTAATTTCACGTCAGAAATTTCATATTTTATTGCATTTGATAATGGTAGTAATGATACTAACCATGCCCATGCTTGCTAATATATTACCTACCTACCAGGAAACCGACCTAAAGGTGTTTCGATATTTTGCAATAACAATCAAGCTGTACTTTTAATGTTCCAATTATTATTGCGGTAAATGACTGCTGCTAAAAATGCTGTATCTACCTAATAATAATTGTGTTGTTAAAGTTATACAGGATGAGTCAGTTTTTTGTAGCAGGACTTCATCATCACCAGTTTATAGAAGATTTGTTTTGAGGAATAAAAGTTCCCAAAAATGTGTTGAAAAATATATTTTTATTCAGTTTTCTGGGTATAACTTGGTCATTTCTCAATCTTTTAATTTTATACCAAGAGGTTATTTATTATAAATTAGAGCACGCAAAAGGAAGAAAAACAGGTGTGAAAATACAGGGTATGTGACCTCTTTTCGCTCAACAACCTCTACGCCCATGGATTAACAAGATCAGCGTTGGATTTCCTGGATTCTTACAAAAATGGTATACTTATGATTATGAATTTATTTTTTTCAATAATACCTAATTTTTCAAATTATTATTTTCTATCACGGATAACAATTACCTAATTTCGAAAAAATGAGCTTCTTTTTGCGGTATGATGAAGTTTAGCCCGTGTGGGGTTAGTTAGTCCCCCATCGGGCGCCTCCTCAGGTGGCGGCGATAGGGGAATGCCTCCCAGATATGGGTGGTACCGGAAAAATGAAATTCCCGGGGCGGACCAAAACTAACAAACAGAAGCGTCTGATCCATAGTGGACGGCTACAAACAGCGTCTGTACCAAGATTGGGCGGCTGAATAATATGACCCTCCGGGTGGGGGTTATGGCATCGGGTCTTAAAACCCCGATACATGTAAAACAAAAAGAAAGGGAAAAGAAGACTAGATGCAGGATGAAAAACAATATACATAATACCCGGGTGGTAATCCACACCTCCATAGGAGGGAGCCCCATCGGATACCGGGGGGGGGGGATTCTGCAAAAGCTAATCAAAACCCAAACTTACAACTCAACCGAAAAGGAGCAAACAAGAAGGGGAAGAGGAACAAAAGGAGGGAGATGATATGCGGAATGTGAAACATACAAGGATGGAGACAAAAAGTGCCGAACTGGTCAGAGAGTTTCAGGACAGTAGCGTCGATCTGCTTGTAATCAGTGAAACCAAAAAGAAGGGCAGCGGCACAGAGACAATAGACGGGGGGGCGCTTCATTGCTGGAGTAGAATAGGAAAGGAGAAGAGTGAAAAGCTGGTGTGAGAATGTTGATAAAAAGAAAATGGACCAGGTACGTGCGTCACTGGAAGCCAATTCAAAATCTGCATTCAAGAGGCAGCAAGAGTGGCATTGGGAGAGAAGGAGTCGAAAAACCGGACACATACAGACGACATAAGCGAAAACACTCAGACAGTTGCTGCGGTCGGGCTAATTAGATTAGGCTCTGGGCCAATTAAAATTCGAACGTTGTTGAAAAACAATTGCCGACTTACCTTCGTTGGGCCGAAGTATTAATTGATGCACCAAAATCTCATTCAGATTTCGTGCGACTGTAGTGGCATCAGCAGCATAAAGCGGTACGGTTTAATTACCCCTGAGATATAAGGTACTGGGATGCCAGATGACCTTTTAATTTTGAATAATAGATCTAAAGTAACCCCAAACAGCACAATAACATCCAGTGGATGTCCATTTTTATTACTACTGTGGACTTCCATGACATCCATTGGCCATCCACATATGGACATCGTACATTCAGTGGATGTCCAGTGGATGATACGAATGACACAGTTTGGGACCTCCATTGTTAGTCCTTCAGTGGACATTGTATGGATTAAAATCTGGACTACTTTTGGATCAAATTTGTATAATTAAAAAAATGTCCTTTGGACATCCATTGTCACAAACATGGACGTTCATAAGCGTACATTATGTGGATCAATAATGAACAATTTTCATCCGTACGGAAATTGTGTGGTAACTGACATTACTAAAAAAGCAAATTCGGAGAAGCGTTTAGCAGAAAATAGAAGATTTTTCTCGCTTGCCGCTTCTCTGAAATTGCTGTTCTTGAAATGTCAGCTTACCCCACACATGATACAACTACACAATTTATTTATACAATGACACTGTTTATTTGTATTATATGACTGCACACAATTTCCGTACTGATTGATGAGGGTTTTGCTATAGTGGGACCGCAATAAACAAACTCTCAATACCTAATAAACCTCGAAAACTGAAAGATTAATACGACCAGTGTCCAGTGTCGTCATTGAAGGCGAAATGAATTTTCAATTTTCATTTATATTTTTAGGTTAGGTATAACTTGTATGGATTTCTTCTTTTTCTTCGTTTGAACTATTATTGGCCTTCAATTCTTGATAATTAACGTAATACAAGATTTATAATTATAATTATAGTAAATAATAAGTGACTAATTGCTTGAAATATTGTTTATTTGCGTGGTGTTACAAAATTATTGAATTCTACAAAAATTAATAACCTGTTGAGAGTAACATTAAACGTGCTGTTAAAAGTGTCGATATGGATGTCCATTTTAAGTCACAATATGTACATTAATGGGACGTCCAAACTAGGACAGGATTGGGTTTGTACAAACGAATCATTCAATGGACATCGAACGGACGTCCTCCGATGTACTAAAACATATGGTACATAAAACGACATCCAATGGATGTAGCGCAAAAGGTCCATGGACGTCATGTACGTATTATGGACATAATCGTCCCGTCCATTGGATGTTGTGTGCTGTTTGGGACCTGAACTATAAAGGCATCAAAATTCACTCAGGTTATGAGATGTTAATCATTTCTAACTACTGTATCTACCTACTGAATAATAAAATTGATCTTTAAATGAAAAGTATATTTATGAATTCTGTTTACAAAATAACTTATTGAAATTCTATGGTTATGAAATTACTAATTAATTGATCATGAAGTTAATTGCAAAATATCTCATTTAACAGTTTAACTGGTAGAGAAAATAGATCTATTTTTTTCTTCACATAAAAAGTGACAAATTCATTTCAAGCATTACTTGAATAATAATGGTAATAATTGTATATCAGGTATTTCATAGTTATTATTAATATAAGTTTTAATTAATAAAACATCAATCTCACGACGAGATAAGGCAATAGAACGACACAAAAATCCTAACAGATTTCTCTGATATCACTCTGAGCAATAAAAGGTTATGTCACACTTTGCTTACTGATACGACATTTTGCCATCCTTGGAATGTCGTGCCGAGACTGGAGAGCGGGGCCCTGGACGAAATCTCAGGATAGGAGACCGTGGTCTCCCTCTGGGGTGGCAGAAAGACTGGTGGACGGTGTCGCGTCCCGTGGGAACACGTGCCTAACACTGGTAGCGTGGTCGTCCTTCGAGGTTAGATGAAAGATGAAAATATGAGGCTCCGAATGATGAGATCCATTATTTAGGGGCAGGTAGCAGCAAAACCTTCAGATAGTGTAAGAGATTCCTTCCATAAAAGCGGATATTCGGATGCAGTAAATATTGAAAATCAATATGGCGTCCGTGAAGACAGGTGGGGTTCAACTTCGTAGATAGGTTTTCCGATGGGATAAGATAGTACCCCGATTGATAGGGTAGGTAGAAAGAACTATAACAATATATAAACTCTATTAGAGAAAGTTTCAGATAGTTTGAACAATTTACTTACCCGATTTATTAATCGGTCCTTAGATAAAGAGAAAAGGTAGGGGTGCGACTTGTCGCTTCAAGCACCAAGATTGGAAGACCGAACAAACTTGTCCAGAAATTGCGGAGCACCTTTTCCGCGCAGCTCGAAGAAAGGGTTGTTGTATTTAAATTCACGAAACCACATCACAGCGACATCTGTGTTTCCAGTTAATCGAAAAGGAAGATTGTAAGAGAATAAATTACAGATTGTACTAAAGGTAGGGATCTTGAACTTGCCTAGTTTAGTTAGTTTTACCACTCGGCAACAGGTGGCGATGTTAGTTCGAAATTCATGTTTCCGGAACCTTATATTCCTTCTCATTGATGAATACCTTAATAGCAAAGATTTAGATAATGTGGTCCCATTTAATAATTTTAAATGGAGCCAATTAAAGAATAAAACCTTTAACGACGTTACACACCTCTCTTTACCGGGGTAAGGAAAGGATTAAAGATAAACCAACTGGAAAAAGCACAGGCGTATTTCAAGTTGTTACTATACCCGAAGAAGGGTATGTTTGCGGGACAACTAGGTGACGATAAGCTTAGAGAATATGATTCAGAAATCACGTTCATAAATAACATGAACCTTTCGAGGAAATAAGATAACAATTCTGAACGAACAAATTGTCAACGACATCATTGATCTGTTTCATTGAATGAATAAAATTTCTCTTATATATGCTTACTAAGGTAACATGCAACTTTCAAAGGGAATAGCGTTAGGTTTACTAAAATTACATGCAACTTAAATATTAAGCACTAGGTAATAATTATTCGTAAGGTATAAAAATAAAATATTCATGCTTCTTTGCAAAGGCAACAAAATAAAAGATATGCTAATAACGGTAGTAATAAGGTAATTAAGATAACTTTCTTAAATGGTAATTGTTCTCGCCGAACAATGTCGATAAACAAAGGAATAATTTCTAGATAACTAGATATGAAGATACGATAAGATATGGTTAGATAATATAAGATAAGATAGATAATATAAGATAAGATACATACTAAGATAAACAAAATCAATAATACTGTCAGATATCACAGTAATGAATATTCTGAAATAAATAAAATTAGAATTCCTAAGAAGGAAAAATCTCCTGAGGTGGGCACGAAACATTTCCCTTGCTGTTGAACACCGCTTCCCCGACCAACGACAACCCGCGCTCTGCTTTGAAGCATGCCCCGCCACTGAGACAGTGGTGAGCGAAAAAGTAAGAGGTAAGATCATCGTGATTGAGTGACAGGTTCAACTAGCAAAAGTGAAACTCGATCCTCAAGGGGGTTGATGCTGTCCAAACTTGGGCATCAAAACATCTATGTACAGGGAAAGATAAATTTTTGGAGTCCACAAGGGTAATCCATGAGTAAGATTTTTCATCTTTGAACCAGTCAAAATTTGACTATGTCGTCGTCTATGCGACTCCATAATAAATGGTTAAGAGAAAGGAAGTTTGCAGATAATCACTGCGTAGCTTATCAAATAGCGTAATTGCAATAATCATATCGATAAATCATCCAATAATCACATAGATAAACATTCGATAATCGCACAGAGAAAACGTCAATAATCGCCTGGATAATCATTCAAATAATCGCATGGAGGAAACATTGATAATCGCACGGAGAAAACATCAATAATCGCCTGGATTATTAGATAAACATTAAGGTAACGGTAAGATAGATTATTTCACTCGGTAAGATAAGAAAAATGGAACAACCATTTTCATCGCTAAGGTAGGGGGCATTCGATATCCATGTTCAAATTCATTTACGTTAACACTGAATATCAAAATTCATCTTTGTAAATTCGTAGCTCGAATTCACATAGATTTTTATTTTCCATTTTGGAAAATATTCGCAGAGAAGATAAGTATTAGCTACCATTCTATTATGGTACTAACAGGTACAGATAAGGTAAGATAAGGTAATTCCTTTTCTTTGAAAAGAAATTTAAGATAAGAAAGGCACGAAGCTTTGACTAAAGCTTACGCCTGTCATTTTTATCAAGAAGAAAATTTGCTAATTCAATTTTCGTTTTCTTGAAAGATAGGTAAGACAAGGTAGAGATATTCTGTTGTCTTCCGTTGAGACAACAGAGGGATTTTTCACTTTAGCCATGCACGGCGGAAAATCTTAAAGCACCCAATCTTGGAAAGATGGTAGATAAGATAAAAGAGATCTGCTGTCGTCTGATTTGACAAGCAGAGCAGTTTTCACTTTAGCACATAGCAGGGCGGAAACTGTCGGGAAAGCACCCAATCTTGGAAAGATGGTAGATAAGATAAAAGAGATCTGCTGTCGTCTGATTTGACAAGCAGAGCAGTTTTCACTTTAGCACATAGCAGGGCGGAAACTGTCGGGAAAGCACCCGTCTAAAACTAGACGGTAGATAAGATAAAGGTAAAAGATAAGATAAGGTAGATACAACGGCAAGATAGCATTTTCTTTAGTTTATTGAACATAAGAAAATTTAAAAGATAACATTAGACCTGTAAACGTTAGTTAGACAAGATTGGCGAATAGTTACTTTTCAAGGTAATGATTCAGATAACCAGAAAGATATGGGTTCTCAAAATTTGAGCGATAAAATAAAATGAGAGCCTGAGGATAGCAAATACCGATCCCAAAATTAGCAACATTTACACTTTGAGTACTCACATTCACACAGCTAGTTTCGAGATCCTTGAGAAACGCTTTGAAAGATACGGTATTCATTCTTCATACATTCTTCATTCATTCTAAGATACGACAAGAAACGGAGCTTTCTCAATTCTCATATTGCTAGACCTCATTTTCTAAACGGATTTTTGTCAAATACAAAAAGAGAGATAAAGATAGGTAGGGAAATAAAATTAAAGAGAAAAGATATTATAGGAAACTATTCATCGGTTTCTGTATACCGGGATCGAAAGGGTATGTTGACTCAGGAATAATTAATCCTGATGCATTTTCCTTGTCTAGGAGCATACTAGACTGAACATGCATTTTATTATGCATAAATAAGGAATTTATTTCCTTAGGAAGAACTCATGAGTGATCGTGTCACTAACTAGAGTCAAGACTGGATTCATGACTGAAATCTACTAAAGTCGGTAAGGTAGGGATCGAAAAAGCTATGTGACGCTATGATGTATCTTTACACGTAAAGAATTCGTTTTCTACGTTTGACGTAAAGAATGCAAGGGATACGTCGCAACACTGCTCGTAGCTTTAGCGCTCGTCGGCACTATTATCAACAGCTGACTGGAGAGTCAAAGATTAATGGAAACCTAACCTAACTTAATGAGAAAATGGTAAGGTAATTTTCAGGGAAAGATTTTTGGATACAGTTTTCAAAGACAGCTTAACTACAGAGCTCTCGTATCGAGTATCCTCTCTGTACGGAATTAAGCTTCTCTAAAACATGCTCGAGACATCACGACGGTATAATCAACCACTCCGTAAAGCTCCCTGACGGGTTACCCTTTAGCGGCAGTGTAGCGGTAAGAAAAAGTAGGTATTTTCGCGGCACGGCACTTTGCACAAAGATAATTAGGTAGGTACACATATATTAGGGAACAATAATGCTTAAAACTAAATCATGCAAAGCTTTCAATAAAAAATTCATGCAGTAAGCAACAAGAGAAATTTATATAAATATCAAGTGATATCGCAGACAAATCGTAAAGTTCAAATAGTTATGAGATTTATTTTATGAAAATCCTAGATACATAAAAGCCAAATAAGATAAAGATAAATTGGATTTCTAATTCAAAGAAGTAAACGTTCCACACCGGGGAGTGCCAATTGCTGCGGTCGGGCTAATTAGATTAGGCTCTGGGCCAATTAAAATTCGAACGTTGTTGAAAAACAATTGCCGACTTACCTTCGTTGGGCCGAAGTATTAATTGATGCACCAAAATCTCATTCAGATTTCGTGCGACTGTAGTGGCATCAGCAGCATAAAGCGGTACGGTTTAATTACCCCTGAGATATAAGGTACTGGGATGCCAGATGACCTTTTAATTTTGAATAATAGATCTAAAGTAACCTGAACTATAAAGGCATCAAAATTCACTCAGGTTATGAGATGTTAATCATTTCTAACTACTGTATCTACCTACTGAATAATAAAATTGATCTTTAAATGAAAAGTATATTTATGAATTCTGTTTACAAAATAACTTATTGAAATTCTATGGTTATGAAATTACTAATTAATTGATCATGAAGTTAATTGCAAAATATCTCATTTAACAGTTTAACTGGTAGAGAAAATAGATCTATTTTTTTCTTCACATAAAAAGTGACAAATTCATTTCAAGCATTACTTGAATAATAATGGTAATAATTGTATATCAGGTATTTCATAGTTATTATTAATATAAGTTTTAATTAATAAAACATCAATCTCACGACGAGATAAGGCAATAGAACGACACAAAAATCCTAACAGATTTCTCTGATATCACTCTGAGCAATAAAAGGTTATGTCACACTTTGCTTACTGATACGACATTTTGCCATCCTTGGAATGTCGTGCCGAGACTGGAGAGCGGGGCCCTGGACGAAATCTCAGGATAGGAGACCGTGGTCTCCCTCTGGGGTGGCAGAAAGACTGGTGGACGGTGTCGCGTCCCGTGGGAACACGTGCCTAACACTGGTAGCGTGGTCGTCCTTCGAGGTTAGATGAAAGATGAAAATATGAGGCTCCGAATGATGAGATCCATTATTTAGGGGCAGGTAGCAGCAAAACCTTCAGATAGTGTAAGAGATTCCTTCCATAAAAGCGGATATTCGGATGCAGTAAATATTGAAAATCAATATGGCGTCCGTGAAGACAGGTGGGGTTCAACTTCGTAGATAGGTTTTCCGATGGGATAAGATAGTACCCCGATTGATAGGGTAGGTAGAAAGAACTATAACAATATATAAACTCTATTAGAGAAAGTTTCAGATAGTTTGAACAATTTACTTACCCGATTTATTAATCGGTCCTTAGATAAAGAGAAAAGGTAGGGGTGCGACTTGTCGCTTCAAGCACCAAGATTGGAAGACCGAACAAACTTGTCCAGAAATTGCGGAGCACCTTTTCCGCGCAGCTCGAAGAAAGGGTTGTTGTATTTAAATTCACGAAACCACATCACAGCGACATCTGTGTTTCCAGTTAATCGAAAAGGAAGATTGTAAGAGAATAAATTACAGATTGTACTAAAGGTAGGGATCTTGAACTTGCCTAGTTTAGTTAGTTTTACCACTCGGCAACAGGTGGCGATGTTAGTTCGAAATTCATGTTTCCGGAACCTTATATTCCTTCTCATTGATGAATACCTTAATAGCAAAGATTTAGATAATGTGGTCCCATTTAATAATTTTAAATGGAGCCAATTAAAGAATAAAACCTTTAACGACGTTACACAGTCATAGAGCAGAAGAAACAACTCTATAAGAAATGGATGAATACCAAATCGGCGGAAGACCTGGAGAACTATAGACGGAAAAATAGAGAGGTAAAGAAGCTAATATGAAGAGAAAACAATGAGAGATGGAAAGCAGTATGCATAAATATAGAACAAAAAATAGGAGGGTCCAGAAGTACAGAAGCCTGCGGAGAACAATAAAGTCACTAAGAATTAAGCAACAATAGGGAAAGAACACACATGACATACATTAAGGAAGAACAGTGGCAAGAATATTACCGAAACTCGTTAACAGATGATAGACCAGAGTTTTTGATGACACAAGAAGACGATAATAGGGATGGTCAGCAAAGTGAAGCACACTCGATAAAAACAACAGGTCTCTCGGGCCTGGAGCCCGAGATCGCCGGAGTTCATCAAATACGGGCCTGACAAACTGCTACGCATGATCCAACGCATGTTTGAGAGAGCAATTAACGGAGAAAGAACGCCAAAAGAGTGGACGGAAGCCTATTTAACATCAATTTTCAAAAATATGACCGAAAGAAATGTGAGAACTGTAGAGGCATTAGAGTTATTGCAACTTTGGGCCGGATTTACGGGAGACTTCTCAAAGAGAAAATGGAAGATAGCATAAAGGGAAAAATAGGGGAAGACCATGCAAGCAGGATTCACGGGGGGAAGATCTTGCCAGGACCACAGAATAGACTTCTGTGCCAGGACCATATTTATACCATACAACAACTGATCGAGAGAAAGCTAGCCAAGAATAGACCAACATACCTTGCGTTCGTAGACCTTAGAAGGCGTATATGACTCCGTTCCAAGGGAGAGGCTTTGGAAATCTATGCGAGAAATAGGTATCCCAACACACTTGATAAAAGCTACAAAAAACTTATATAAAGATAACTCGGTTAGAGTGAAAGTAAACGACCGAATCGGACAGAGCTTCAGAACCATGAAGGGACTATTACAGGGATGCCCCACATCCACCACATTGTTCAAAATATTTCTAGAAATAACCCTGAGATCCTGGAGGAGGAAATGCGACGGAATGGGAGTACCCATTAGGAATGAACATCTCTACACCTCAAGTTTTGCCTATGACCAGGTTGTAGTGGCACAGCGATGACGAAGACCTCTCTTATATGATCCGCAAACTTAAAGAACGGTTTAAGCATCAACTTTTCCAAGACAGAGTACGTCGCTGTAGGAACGAATGACAAGGTTGTCATTCACGTCATCTGACCTGACCTAACCTGACCTGGAAACCTCCGAGACGGAAAAAATAAAAGGCTCAAAAACCTTTAAATATCTCGGCTTCACCATCTCTCAAGAAGGAAAAACAACAGAAGAAATAAAAAATAGACTGAGTCAAACTAGAGTCTGCATAAGGCAGTTAAATGGGGCTCTGTGGAACACACATATCACAAAAAATACAAAGAAACGGATGTATAACACCTTAGTCGGAAGTATTATGACCTATGGATCCGAGAACTGGATTATCAACAAAAAGGATCAGAGCAAAATTACTGCCACAGAAATGAAATATTGGAGACGATGTAATCAAGTCACAAGAGAGATCATATACCAAACGAGGAGGTGAGAAGGAGAATGTCAGTGAAGGACGACGTACTCAATTACATAGAGGAAAAACGTCTTATATGGTATGGCCATGTCAGAAGAGCACCTCGAAATTATAGAGTTACAGACTGGAGCCCCCCCCCCAGGACGGAGAAAACGCGGGAGACCTAGGAAGTCATTCCGTGACGAAGTAGATCAGGTAATGGAGAGAAGGAGTCTAGATGACGGAAGCTGGAACAACGGGGAGGAATGGAAAGATCGGTTGAGGGAGGGTAAGCTTAAACCTTTTTTTTCGTAAGAAATCTCCAGGGAATCCAACACTAATAAATAAAGTCTTGTAAGTCCATGGGCGTAGAGGTAGAGGTTGTTAAGCGAAATGGGTCACATACCATGTAGGTGATGAATTTTTTCACCCCTGTTTTTCTTCATTTTGAGCGTTCAATTTATAATAAATAACCTCTTGTTATAAAATTAAATATTGAGAAATGCGCAAGTTTCCGGCAAAAACAGATTTTTTTTTTCTTTTCCGGGCATATGTGCATGGGAACTTTTATTCCTTAAAACAGTTTTTCTATAAACTGGTGAAGTCCTGATGCTACAAAAAACTGACTCACCCTGTATACAGGTAGATTGATACTATTATTATAGGTGTACTTACTAATCAAGTAAGTATAGACGTTTATTTACCTTCATATTTTCAGAATTGCATCAACATATTGAAAAATTGTTAATTAAACCAAAATTCAAATTTCAGACTAATCTGTTTCTTATTGTTGGTACGTTGTCATGATAATGAGTTCCTACTAAGTTTCCGTAACCAGCTCATGTAAGAAGAACTCCAGAGCTGAAAGAGTAGGTAACAGTAATTCAACCATTCAGGCAGGAATGTAATTTTTTTTTAAATAACTGTGAGCGAGATTATAATAGACTATTATTGCCACGCGCTTACTTATTTATGTACTTACCTTACTTGTCTTACTGGCAATGATTATTTTTGAAACAAAAATCACATAGGTACCTCGCTATTAAGGAAATAGTAAGGACTAAAGACCAAACTGTGACTAGGTCTAGGGAAAAACGTATAGTCTGCTGTAATAGGTAGATGGTAGATGAGCAGACGCCTAGGTGCCGGTAGACGCAGATTTAGACTGGCATGACGTGATGCTTCAATTCACTGCAGTGAAAGTTAAATTGGTGGTTATTATTTGATAGTATCATTAGGTCTGTGTAATTTTTTTACCGCTAATTACAAATAAATTCAAGCGTTACAGCGGCAGAGGCCTCTCAATGCCAATGCGAAATAATGGTTAATTAGATCTAGCAACGTTCCGCGGTTCCTACTTACACCCACTACCTTATACAGGGTGTTATTTATAAAAGTGCTTTTTCGATGGTGACAGAATCAGATACTATAAAAAAAGCTTACTAAATTTTTTATCCAAGAACGATAGCGCTAGCAAAACTCTGTTTAATTATGCAAAAGCTTTCGAGGTGGATGCTATTAATCACCAAATCGATCGGAATATTAGTAAATGAATAATCAAGAAAAATATTCATAAATAATTTAAAGTTACCTACCTACCAGAGTATTTCGATTTAGTAGTTCTGGTTGTTTCTTCATTATTTACAAATGTTTCGATCGATTTAATGGTAATCAGCATCAATGGATCAATACATTGTCCAGCAATTGAGTTTTCTTGTAAATTGTCTTTAGAAATATTTATTGATATTTAAAACTCATTTTTGACACAACAATTTTTACTTGTCAAGACCAAAATCGCATCATAAAGTTCATATTTTGAATGACATTGTACATTCCTTTACGCACAAATAAATACTTAAAAGTATTAGTTCAAGAGCTATTAGCGACAAAGTACAAGAATTTTGGAAAGATCTTTCAGATCAGACTATATTTTGGCCATAGGAAGTCGACTCTACAGTCAGCCAGGTGTTGGGATATAAGGCAAGGGAACACTTTCAAAGTTTTAGAAAAAAATATCTGAAAATTTCCTTAAATTTCATTGTTTAATGACAAAAACTATCAACGCAATAATTGAACCCAATGCTGCAACAACGTTGTAAGTGCTAAAAGTAAATTTTGCGGGAAGTCGAAATAAACATTTTTTGTGAAGCAATATAATATATCAGCTTACAAACATTAATATATTAATTAATTATATTCATTAATTAACATTAATATAATATATCAGCTTACAAACATTAATATATTAATTAATTATATTCATTAATTAACATTAATATATTAATGTTTGTAAGCTGATATATTATATTGCTTCACAAAAAATGTTTATTTCGACTTCCCGCAAAATTTACTTTTAGCACTTAAGTACAACGTTGTTGCAGCATAGGGTTCAATTGACAATAATATTAAGTGGATAGTCTAACAATATAAGACAATGAACATTGACAGTCATAACAACCATTCATGATAATTTTCCAAGAAAAGCTTGTCTTTCGGAGGTCGGGAAGCATGCAAGAATAATTGTTGTTATTCTCTGCTTGTTCATTGGCTTATATTGTATTGTTAGAAACCATGAAACCATTTAGTATTATTGTGAATACTAAATGGTTAAACAAAAAGAACTTTTTGTACAACTGCCATTAAAAGTCACACTTTTAACGACAGCTGTCGCTGTCAGTGTTAAAAGTGATTGTTTACATGGAAGCGTGTTAAAAAATATTTTTAACACTAGTGTTAAAAGTAATTCTATCTACTTTCTCTGTACTTACATTCTCTTAACTACATTTTCTCATGATGAAATCAGACAAAATTATAGGTGATAAGATTTTTTCATATTCTCTCTATTACTGACAAACATATTAATAAAAAATAAGTACCCAATAGTCGAGAATTCCAGACATTAATAATTGTTCAGAAATTGCAATTAATAATTATTATTTGACGTCTCTTATATTTGTATGCACGCATTTGTTAGTAACTAAAGCGTCGGCAACGCGGTTGCTATGCATAGTACACTCGTACTTATCTGTAATATTATTTTAAATACAATTTGAAGTTGAGTGTCATTCTAAATTCATCAATTTTATTATCAAAATAGAGCAGTTTTACAAAAACCATTGTACGATATTCGTCTTAAAAGTGATTTTATTTTTTCGTGAAATTTGTTCAATTCGCTCCGCTACGCTTCGCTCATTTCACAAACCTTTTCACTTAAAAATAAAACTTCACTTTTAACACTAATATCATAAGTAGCTATTTCGAAAACTTTCCCTGCCTCATGTCCCAACACCTGGCGTGCTGACTGTAGAGTGACTTTCTACTGTGGTCAACAATCAAAAACAAGTTTTTGTTAAATCGTTTCATAAAGTTGACATTTTGATCGTTTTACGGCCAATATTATAAACGCTGGTTAAGTTAACTGGCAGATTTCTGTGCCCGATTTTGAAGCTAATATTGACCTCGAATAACTTTTATTTAAATTTTTGTAATCCCTTTTATGCCAAGAGTAATTAAATTGCAATAATTTCGACCTATAGTCTATATCTTCTCCAGAAACGACCACAGAAATCGGCCAGTTAACTTAACTAGCGTTTATAATATTGGCCGTTAGTCGTTTTAGTTTCGAAATGACAATCTGTTAAGCGCAATAAATGATATAAAAGATACACCCCTTAAAAAAAGGATAAACTATTAACACTTTTTACATAGTATTAGTAAGACAAAAATAGTTTAACTGAAAAACTTACAAATTGTACCGCCTAACTAATATTGTTAAGAGCAATAAACTGCAACACCATTAGCATACAGAGTATTCCTGTTTTTGATTTCACGTCTCACTTTTTAGCGTAGAACTTTTTTATTCGCAGTTCGCACGCCACTGATACCTCTGTATTTTTTTTATCCAAATAAGTAAGTATTAGTAAACTTTTTACCCTTTTATAAAAGTTTCGTATCTTCCATGGTTTTCCCAGAATTAATTTTTAATGATGGACTTAAACCACGAAAACGTATTTGTGAAACTCTCATTTTAATTATTAAAATAATAATTTTTATTTCAAGAAACAATTTTTTTCACATTTTTTAACCTTAAGAATAATCGTAGTAGGCGCTAAAACTAGAGTTTTTAATTCAATTCATTTTTTACTTATTTTGGAAAATGTGTATTCAGTGAACTGTATCTTGAAAAGCGGACATTTTATGTCAATGTTTCCTTATACTTATGTCAGTTTATTGCTCTTAACAATAGTAGTAGGTGGTGCAATTTTGAAGTTTCTCAGTTAATCCATTTTTGACTTACTCTGGAAAACGTATTTTTGGTTGACCTCCTATTAAGGGTTGTACTCGTATCTTGAAAATAGTGCTTTTTTGGACATAGAAAATTTCGTTTAAATTTTTTATTCCGGAATCTGTGGTAAAGCGTTGGTAGAACCATTTAACGACACTCTGTGTTTCTTGACGATTTAAAATTCATAAAGTGTGTTACTTTTGTCGATTTAACAAGAAATTTTGCGTGACACATAACGTTGAAAAAGGAGAGTTTCAGCACATTGACTATTGTTAAACTCGGTCTTCGGCCTCGTTTGACAATTTTCGTCGGGTGATTAAAACACTCCCATTCTGCAACTTGGATTACAAATAGCTATATTTTATGAAGAATGTCATTTTGACAATATAAAATACCAATTTCTAGAATTATTCATTAATGTTTTTGACGAATTCATAAATTCTAGTTTCTTATGATGACTTAACAAAAAATCTTTTATAAAATTCGTTGCAAAAGGAGTTGTTTCAAGCACCCGGCCTGCGGCCTTGTTTGACAATTTTCGTTGCGTTTCCTATTTTGCAGCTTGTATTACAAATAGCTATTTTGTTAAATCGTTTCATAAGGTTGTCATTATTTGATATTTTCATTTATTTCGAAATGACATTATTTTACGGACTTAAAAGTGCTTAAGAGTGACATAAATTACAATAATTAAAAGCGAGTTTTCATGTCACACGTTGCAAAAGGAGTGTTTAACAACTTGTTTCACAGTTTTCGTCGCGTGCTTAAAAATGCCCAATTGCAACTTTGTACCTACCTAAGCGATTTAACTGGAGTTTTTTTTACATTTAAGCATCACTGGCTTTAAAAAAGCACTTGTGCATGCGTAAAATAATGTAATTTCTTTTTCTCATCTTATGATAGCCCAATCAATATTATCACAAAATTCGTCTTGAAATAAGAAAAATTCCATTATCGAATTTTCTTATTCTACTTGTTTAAGGGGGGGGGGGGATCATTGGTATTATTGATTCAACATGGCGACCAGATCCAAGGTGAACGTCACTCCACTATTTTGAATTTTATGGAAAATAATTGTTTTTCTTGAAAAATTCGCCCATTACACTGCTTTAAAATTTGAAATGGTGAAAATCACCTGTATATTCGATTTTCTCAGATAATTTAAAAATATAATAATATACAGAATCCCCGTTAAAATATCGAAGTAGTCATTTTCCGATATTTCCGGAAGTGCGACCATCTTGAAAATATATTCATCGATTTTCTCATGATCGCTGCTTTTACCTAAAAAATTTTAATTATCAGGCTCTAGGTCAACATAGTTGCGGAACAAAAAAGATAAGGCTGGTGGGCAGCCTTAAAACGTGGCACCATCTGAATTTTGCTGAGACGACTTTCTCGATTTTTTCAGGTTTAATTACAAAAATATTGATCGTGGACAAACAATAATTGCGGTAAGCGAAATTGCAATAAATTGACTTTCCTGCAACCAAATTTAGTTTCTGTATGTAATTTTTACCAAAAACAATAAAAATTGCCGAGTTATTAAAGAAAAACGATTATTTATCAATTTAACAGAAAATTCATATCCAACTGCATAGGTACCTAAACTGTTTGACAAAATTATTTTCATTAATTCTTGAGCTCTACAAAATAATATCATATTGACGTCATTCGGTGAAAATAAAATTCTCAAAAAGGGAAGAATGTAATTTTGAAAAAAAAATGATGTGATAGATTTTTGGCTTCCCTAATTTTTTATACCTAAGAAAAAAAAATACGATCAAAAGAAAAACAAAAGTTGACTATGAAAACTCTGGGATCTAGTTGGCTTTGAAAATTGACGACCTTGACGACTTTTTATAAATCTTCTAAATGGGTTTTCTAAAATGGGAGCTTAATTAAAATCAAAAATATATAATTTATACGAGTAATAATTTCGTTGTGTGAAACTCCGTCGATGCCTCCGCTGCTAGGAGTATAGGCACCTACCTTTTTGAATTAGGTACCCAGTAGATAAACTTTAATCAATCATTGTTTATGTACTAATTTTCATAATGTTTAATTATGAGCAAGAGATTTAATTAGGTGTTTATGAACATTGTTAATGATTCCATCAAAAAATGTGCTTCCTAGTTGTTATTCATATCATTAAAAAAGTCCTGTTTGTAAATTTGGTAATAAATTATTCTGTTTTATTTTATTTTGATTTGTTTTTATTGTTTTATTTTTGCTTCATTACATCAGTTTCGGAAATTCAACTGTTTCAAATTTAAATAAAAATTATTTTTCAAAATCACGGCCTTATTTTTTTAAAACGAAATTAACTTTGTTTTTTTTTTTGCATTGGCTGAATACAACAAAAAAACTTACATTTTTTTCGGCCAAATAAATACAAACTTCGAAATTGTCAATATTAAAGAAGTTTTGTTCTCAACTTCACCTAACAATTTACAAGAGCGATTTTTTTATTATTTTTTCTGATCCCTTGACGACCTACCTACTGAAGAGTTGTTACGCCTTTTTAAATTTAGGGACAACCTGAATAACATTCCCGAACTTCCGCGCCAATTGCTGGGAGTCTAGGAGTCCCCCAACTCTTACAGTTTTCCACCTTGATACAGTACCTATTTCTACTATTGTTCAACATTGTGACAAGTACTAATTATATTATTAATTTATGCAACGAATGATAAATAACTAAATGAGTACCTCTATGTATTATGTATATAAAACTCTTTAATCTAGGATTAACCTGCTTATTTACATACAATATTTCAATATTGTAATGGATTTTTACACAATAGGTACCACATAATTAATAAGTTTGTAGGGAAAATTATATTCTTTTGAAGGTTAAGCCAAGTAGCACAATAGCCAGGTAAAAAGTTTGTTCAATAAAAAAGTGAAATCCAAAATGTTACATATTTTTCAACATTACGCCTATTTTCTACTGAAAACTCATCGTGAACTTATGGCGGGTTCAAACTTTTTTCTAGGACTTTTTTCGAGAGAAAAATTTAATAGCCCAGCGTGTGAGATGGCAGGTGCCAATGCATGGGAAGATCTTCCTCGGCCAACGCAAAAATAAACAATAAACAATAAAGTCGCCACTTAAAGTATGTATAATAAACCTATACCAGGGTATTTTACTGAAAATATTTTAAGTTTTTAAAATATTTATTGCAATAACATTCTTTTTGAAAGTTTTTTTTTAATGATACTGGCTTCATTTTACGACATGTATTATGAAAATCGAGGTTCGAGAGTGTGATGTATCGAGGAATAATAATTTAGGTTGAAATGTTTATCATAAAATATGCCTTATCGGGTGATTGGACATTCTATTGATTTTCTTGTACATGTTGTACATCTTGTGATTTTTCAATAAAAAGGTGCTTTCTTGGAGAAACCGAAAAATATGTTTGCGGTTGTAAGTTTTTATTCCTAAAATTAGTAAAATAAATTTTTGTAGTAAAATTTGTTCTTATTATTATTTAATTTTGCTGACATATACTTATACAGGCTGCTCATTTTATCTGAAGGTACCTATTCAAATAATTGTATATGAACAACAACGCATCAGCAGATTAAAAAAAGTGGACTATGCAACGTTTCAGCAGCCAAAGTGCCCATGACGTCATTGATTACAAAAATGCAAGTTTGCCAGCTTTCAAGATCGGATGACATTATACCATGTATACCGGGGTGTCCGCGAGGGTGTCCGTTTTTCGAGCCTTACCATGGGTATATATCTCCCTTATCAATAGAGAGATACAAGATCGGTTAAATTAGACGAAAGTTGAGCATTTTTTTGCTGACCAAGAATCTTGAAAAAAATTCAAAACTCACCATTTCTAGTTTTTGAGTTTCGCGAAAAAGCGAGAATTTGTATTTTTTGAATTTATGCTCTTATTCAAAAACAGTTGAAGCTAGTGTTTTTTAACTTGAACATCATTAGAGCACTTTTTTTATCTAGAATACAAAATTTGTCATGATTTTTTTAGCTTTGAAAACTACCGAAATACGGTATACAGCTTTTGTTTTCCTTATGGACGCCATTTTGAAATTTATATTTTTGTATAATTTTTTTTTCTGAATACAACGATGTTCACATGTCGATGTTTTCTTTTTGTTTTCTTTTTTGACTGCATCATATGTTGCTCCAGCATTTGCCTGAGAACTGATTAACACGGGCGACACTTTCAAACTTAATTGTATTATATTATGGCCGATGCAACACGCTGATGAAAGTTAGAATAAATGTATATACCTAACTGATAAAAAAAAAAATTCATTTTTAAATAAATAATGAAGAATTTTCCTCTCTTACAGGGACGTCAAAAAATGTAATATTTGCTCCTCCGAGTCCGAAGTCATGTTCTTGCTCAAAGTAAGCTATTAAGACTGCACCATTATTTTGCAATGGCTAGGTAGGTATTTAAAGCTTTTCGCATTTTAGAGTTGAACTGATAATAATTACACAATAAACGCTTCGGAAGATAGCTACGTCGAAATTGAATGAACGTCGAAAAAATGACATTCGTAAATCATTATGTTGAACATCATAAATGTGACAAGAAAATTATTCATTTGAATGAATCCGACTACATGGTTCGGCCCTACCACCTCAAATCAAATCATCACACGCTCAGATAGGTGTATGCGTTTAAGAACTGAAATGAGTTCTTAAACGAGCACCCACTTTTTTATTGCAGATTCGTATTTTACGGCTGAAAGTGAAAATACGTAGGAATTTGCAACCCCCTCACCACTCCATGCACGTGAGGCAGGGGGGGATTTTGATTAGGAACCCTGAAATATTTTTTTTCGATTTATGATTGATGGTGCTGTAATCGACAAGATTACCAATTTTTTTCGATTTGTCTTTAATACTGAAATTGAGCCAAAAACATTCAGGAATTGAGAAAAAATCTGATGCGTAGTTTTGGATATATGTATTTAAATGTCTTCAGATAAAATATGAGCCCTGGATTATATGCGTGGAAGTGATATGGGACGGAATTTGTTTGTGGTCTCGAAAATATTTTTGAAAAGGTAACGCGATTGTTAGTTTTAGAGATATTGGAGAAAAAAACGAAAAAGAAAAAATATTTATTTTAGTCTGTTTCCGAAGCAAAATTAAATTTAAAACCATCGCAATTTTGTGCAACCTCGGGATTATAAAAATTAAAATATTTTAGTGTAGCGTGCGCCTAATAACTGGAATTGGGATCACAAAAAATGAAAACCTAAAATTTTTCCAGACGACTTTTGCATCGATGAAGCGCCCAATGGTCAATATTATAATAATGAAAATGAAATAAGAAAGTTTTCTTTGAAATTTCTTGATAGCAGGGTAACATTGAGACGAAATCCGTTAGATGTCGCAGCACTCATCGTAGACCAGGCCGGGCAGCCGGGCTTCCATTCAATCCAGGCAGTTTCACGGAGATTGGGAAATTCAGTCTAGCGGAAATTTGACGCCAGCACCCAGTGGCGGAAGCGGCTTCTGAAATATTGGATATAGGTGTTTGGAGGTCTCCCCGAAGATGCCATTGGCGAAATTTGTTAATTGTTCGAAGGTTATGTAATTCCCAAGTTGTGGAAAAACTACTTTGGTGTAAAAAAAATTAAACCAATTTTTGCATCTAACCAACTACATGTAATAACAGTTTAAGTAACAGCAGTAACAGCACAATGTAGGTACATCTAGCATTTATAATAGTACCTAATCCTAAAAAAAATAAGAAAAGTTATAATGTTATAGATAAGTGGAGCCTATATATAGGTTGGCTTTTTAAAGTATTAATCACATTTTTATTAATTTATTTGCTACTTTTATTTTTAACGTTGGGAGCCTGGATCGAGGTGGCTCGTCTTTGGTATTTTACAAAAAACCACCCCTGGATTTTGCCGCCGCGGGTCCTTAATTAAACCCCCTCCCACTCCTAAATTCACCATTGAGTCCAGCTTCAGCATCCAGTCTCGGCGACTTATCAGATCGGAATTCATTATCTGGAAGCTGGAATTAAAAATGAATTTATTTAAATCAACAACCATAGCTATTTATTGTTTCATTGTTAATCTACGGAAGCGGATATCGTTGTAGCATTGCACAAAGATAAGTTAATTGTAGTCATTCTGAACCATTATTTATTAACAACTGACCGATGAGTAACGACTATGACTAAAAAGACTGTCTAGTCTGGACTATTTTGTTCAAAACTTGCATTCAGATCACATATCCATAAATAACCTCCTGTATTTTTTACATGCGTTGTTAGGTAATTTATTGCACTGCTGCAACTTGGCTTGGCACGAGGTAGATATTGTTCGTATAATAGACAATAGCCATATAGCCAATAAAGCATTACCAAATTACTGCAAGTCTTTTGAATTTGAATTTGGCAGCCATATCGCACGAACATGCGCAGCGCAGCTCATTGTCCATGAAGGCATCACTGTTCGAGTGTATTAAGGTGCGTCCACACCAAGACATTAATTTTGTTTCTGCTCCAAAATTTCTAAAAAATTCTGCTCCAATTCTTTCTAGCAACAAGGTGCCTTCAGATGGCATTTTTTTTTAAATTTGCGATATCAGAGTGAAATAACAACAGCAGAATTTTCTGATTATTTCGACTATTTCGATTAATTTTGAATTTTATCGCAGACATTTTTCCAGTTTTTAAATATTTAAGAGTGTTTTAAACGCAAAAATGTGATGCCACCATCTTACCAATAAGAGGTGGACAAAAACATCGAGAGTCGCTACGTACAAAAAAAAAATTATCCTGACGAGGTTATTAAAGGAGAGTGTTAAAATAACTATTATTATTATTACAATTTGAAAAGAGTCGAGAAACATTCTATGTGACTCAATGAAAAACAAAAGAAAATACCACATATACCTAATAATGTTATACACACAAGTAAAATGCACAAAAATATACAGAGCAAAAAAGAGGGAAAGAGTCAAATTGAACATGAATTACCCAATCTAACCGAAGGCAGCCAACCACGCAACACAGCTCCTATCCAGATGATAGGTCAAAGTCGTCCAAGCGACGCTTAAAGACACCGACGCTTGGAGCGCCGACAACCTCCGGAGGTAGTCGATTCCAAACTTCAAAAACTCGGTTTGGGTTTTCTTGTCTGAGTCGGGATCTGAAACTCTCCTTAGCAAGCTTAAATTGATGCCCCCGAAGCCCCGTTTCGCTGAGGGGGAACGTAAACGAGAGGTCAACACCGAAGAGTCCGCGAATCGCCCTGTAAGTCGTAATTAGATCTCCACGAGTCCTCCGGTCCGCAAAAGAAGGAAGACCCAGGACCGCCAGACTTTCGGGGTAGCCAGGACGCATGCATCCAAAAGGAATTCTAGTAGCCAGTCTCTGAGTTGACTCCAGCAGTTCCCCGTCCCTGACAAGTTGGGGATACCATACCTGGCCGGCGTGCTCCAAGATGGGTCGAACATATGTTTTATAAAGGGTAACGAAAGTTTTGGGGGAGCAGCCGTGGAACGCTCGCTCTGCCCATCAAATAAAGCAGTCTGTTACATCTTCGGGAAACGGATAAAATATGTTGAGACCAGGACAGATTGTTAGACATCAGGAGACCAAGATCGTTATGAACAGGAACACTGATGAATAAACGGCCACTGACTGTGTAGTCGCTTAGAGGATTGTCAGGTCCAATATGCAGCACGCAGCATTTGGACTATTAACCCTTTGAGGTCCTTGCAGCTGTGGATTCGTTTACAATGTCTGTGAATAATAGTGGGGATAATAAAAGAGTGACAAGAAATTTAATTAGTAGTTGGAATCACACAAAAAGATTGGATTATCATTAAAGCCACATAGATACCAATAATTCTATTTCACTTCTCGCGTGGCATTCATTGCCATATTGACAGCCGATACTAAAAAAATTTGACCGTCACATATGTTTTTTTTTTCTTTCGTGACCTGATTCAAAAATGCTACGAAAGTGGAATTAAAAAACAAGAAAGTGTATTTTTTTGGATTCCCAAACAGTTCGGTCAACGCCTGATTTACAGAGGTCGAGGAACAATAGCGCAGTTGCGCTAGGCCACGCAACAAGGTGGTCTCAACACGACGTTAGGAAAAGTCTTGCTCCAAGAAATTTTCATCTGCCATAAAATTGCGTGACCTTGAGCTATAAAAAAACCTTCCTCTGCGGCTTAGTTTTCAGTGCTCCCGGACCTTCTTCTTATACTCGTTGTCTGGCCGGATTTTAAAAGTTTTTTACCAGCTCATTATAGTTCAGCTGCCATTATTCATATCTCTTATCCTGATAAGTCAACTTCTTTGCTTTTGAATAGCATTTTGTGACTAAGAAACTGTAATCATTTTTTTATCACGTGACCTTTTAGCTATGGTGAAATGTTCGCCGCATTTCTTGTATGTCTGGACTCTTTGGCCCCCCCCCCCCTTCCCCTTATTGAGCACATACAAGTTAGACGTCTCCTAAAAACATTTGCACCAAGCGCCAAGACATGTATATCCGGCGTTGTAAACAGTACCGGAGTATAATTATTATTATTAATGATAATTTGGGAAAATATTATCAGGGAAAGAAATGTCACAAAAGCATGCTGAGATTACTCGACTCTATTCAGAAAAGAGCCATCCATTTGATTGGGGACCCAGATTTGACAAAAAATTTAGACACTCTCGAACATCGAAGAAGAGTAGCTGACCTGGTCTGTTTTACCTTGAACAAGACAGGACAGAAATAGAAGTAGCCGCAGACGCTCAACCGTATCAAGTTCACCTCGTTATACCTCGTGTACCACCCTATTTCAGACTTCTTTTATGTATAGAACCGCTTCACTTTGAGGAATAGCATTCCAAAGGGCGTGTTTCCCGAAGTATACAACCTGCAGCGATTCAAGACCAACGTGAATCGACATCTCCGCTCATGCACCGCTCCCAGAGCGTCATAGGGATTTTACTGCAGTGCATGTGCATCTTCAATAAAAAGAAATAAATAAATAAAATATTTCCAAGCGTGAGTTCCAGAAACTAAACCACAGATCATCCATTTTTAATTATTTTTTTTTAAGTTCCTGTCACGACTCACGACTAATTACCGAATGCTGCGTAATTCTTTTTAGTCTTTTTTCTTTTTTTTAGTCTTTAGCGACAAAAATAAGACAAGAAACAAGCAGCAACTTTTGTCAGTGACAACAGAAACTTGACGAAACATTCGGTAACGTGCGGTACGTAACAAAAGCAGCTACTGTCCGATTTTTATTTGAAGGCGAGAGTCTAGGTGTGAACTGCGCATCCTGTCAGCTTAACTGTTTCACCTTATCAGACTAGAAATTATTACATCAGTGGCGCGGCGCATATAATACTAAATATTTTAAATGATGAGTGCGTAAGTAATAGGTATACCAATAAATCCGATACAAGTTAACCAGCACCACCACTGAGCTTTTACATTTTCGATGTACGGCGGGGATACTCTTATCATCTGGTTGGCTGTTTTTTTTAACGTGGATACTGAGTACCTAACATTGGACTGATATATTGGCCGATCAATTTTTATACACTCGGAAGGCGTTAACCAATATTTTTCGCAGTAAGAAATTTTTCGCCTTGGAATAAAAATGGACAGTCCTTAGTACTTTGCTTTATCTGGAAACTTGAAACAACAAAAAATTCTAAAATGTTGCTCCAGTTCAGTGTGGACACACCTTTAGCATCGGGCTACCCCTACCGCTAACTAGGCAACTTCAGTGTCACCAGTGTCAGCAGTATTGCAGACCTAGCTCGGTTAACATCTAATCGATCGAATAGCGGTTGCGGGGCGATCGAAAAAAGAATTACAGTTTTCTTTTTTATCTCGGAACCTTCTCGGTTTCGCTTTACTTCACTCTTCACTTCTTTCTTTCTTGCGGCATTCTTTTATTTTTATGCAAGTCAAGTATTATTGTGCGCTAGCCGCTAACTACTGCGCTAGTCTGTGGCGCTGGCGCTAGTTTGCTGGTTGGTTGTTCTGACTGCTGATTGGAGTGTATCGGTTGGTTCTGTTTGAGTTTTTGACTTATTCCTTTCCTTATTCACTATCATCATCACTGCATTAGTGTAGTGCATTCCACCCGTGTATGATTTGAGTTAGTAGTTAGTCCGTGTCTTAAATTAATTGCGGCAGGTGACGGTTCGGGCTCGCGTTTCAGCTGTGCTTCTTTACCTTACCTATCCCGTCCTATCCCATTTACCTACGCTTTACCTTTACCGATCATATATTTTCTTTCGTCCCCATTTACACCCTTTTTGACAGGTCACAGTTCCTGGCCTGGTCAACGAGGCTTCTTCTTCTGTTTATTTCTGTTGTCATAAAACTGGTAAGTCTTATTCATAATTTTATTAATATAGGCAGTTAAAAATAATTGTCCCTAGGCCTAGTCCCTTTAAATCCATTATAAATCCTACCTAATAGCACCTATAAAAATATAAATAACTGTTCCCCGTTATTTACGTTTTTATTTGAATTCATTGTTATTTGTTACACATTACATTCACCTGTTCAGTTCCGTTCTATCAGTAAATCCGTTCCGTTCTACTTTACCTCAAGCAATAGGTAATCATTATTATACCGATACGGTATACGGTAAACCTTTCTAAAAAGTAGTTGAGACTCTAAGCCTTTGTATTATTATTATTGCCAATAAGTACTTGGTTGGTTTAGTTATTTTATTGTTAAAGCGTAAAGAGTTCCCGTTGGATAAAACTAGGGCATACTGTGGCTGCGGTTGTCCGTCCGCCTACTTCAAATGAGTGTTTCAAATGTTTCAATTCAAACTTAAAACAATGCCAACTTCTATTCTAATCGTAGAAGTTGGACGTAAATTTTTATTATAATCGGAGTAAGCCCTGGAAATCGAAATGGGTACACCCCCCGCTTATTGAGGTTCATAAACTCAAACCCCCTATGATGCGCCCTGCCTGCAATACCAATACCACCGCGCGTTCTCCCATACCTAAGCCAAAAATTCATATTGTTTAGAAATTGGAGTAAAACAATGATGCCAGGTTTTTATTACCGCATTCTGGCAATCTTTTGTATTTGTATATTTGTATTTGTAATTTTGTACCTACCTGTTGAAAAAATTCCAACCGCGTCGCTTCCAATTCCAATCTTGATGTGTATTTTTGGATTCTAATGGTAGGTCTAAAGTTTTATGACAATCAAAGTGGGCCCTGGAAATGAGGGATTACCCAAGCGATTTATTAACTATATTATTATATTACTCTTCACATATTCCCAAGTAACACAGTTTCATCTAAAAGATGTATTTTTAACGTCCAGCATATACATCTACAGACGGTAGTTTGTAGACTATAATTTTGAAGCAAAATGTCCGCGGCGTAGACCGTCTATGCGACGTCTACAGTATGCATCTATTAGATGTCTTCCAATATACATCGAATAGATGCCTACAGTATGCATCTATGAGACGTCTACAATATGCGTCTATTAGATATCTACAATGTGCATCTATAACGTAGATTATGGGTGAATCTATAGGGTGTATAGCATAGACGTCTATAGATGGTAACTTATAGACTACAATTTTGAAGCAAAATGTCCGCGGCGTAGATCGTCTATGCGACGTCTACATTTATACATCTTTGAGATGTCTTGCAATATGCATCGATTAGATGCCTACGGTATGCATCTATTAAGCATCCACAAGATGCATCTAATAGACGTGCTCATTATACATCAATAAGATGCCTACAATATGTATTTATGAGACGTCTTATTATGCATCTATGAGACGTCTACAATATTCATCTTAGAGATGACGACACTATGCGTCTATGGGACGTCTGTAATATGCATTAATGAGATATCGATTTTTGTCTTCTGATTTATTGGGGCAGGTTTTTGGTTAAAATACTACTTTTTTTAATTTTATAATAACAGAAACGTTTCAGGGCCGATTGGTCCCTTGTTTAGGTACTCATAAAAGTGTAACAAACTTAAAAATATTAAAAAAAAACTATACTTACCTAATGCAATAATAAAATGGTCGTAAAAATGGTGTAGGTATATAAAAAAATTTAATTTTAAGTTTCGAAAAAATAAATTGAAAAATCATTAATTTTTTCGAAATTTAAAATAATTTTTTTATATAAACACCATTTTTACGATCATTTTATTGTATTAGGTAAGTATAGTTTTTTTTTTTAATATTTTTAAGTTTCTTACATTTTTATACATTTTTATGAGTGAACAAGGGACCAATCGGCCCTGAAACGTTTCTGTTATAAAATTAAAAAAAAGTAGTGTTTCAACCAAGAACCTGAACCCCAATAAACCAGAAGACAAAAATCAACATAAAGGAAGGTTCAATAAAACTTATCAAATTTAATGAGATATCTAGATATAGGTACCTATAGGGTGGGAGTGGGAGTAGGTAAACTGTGACTGAAAATACATATAATAATGACAACAGATATATATACTTTAACATGATTTTTTTTATTTACTTGGCGTTTTTTTACACTAAATTATTGTTATTTCATTATTATTGTACACATTATAATATTATTACCTACTGAATTTTCACATTGAATATTATTGCTGCGTTTATATCTTGTAGATGAATGTTGGAACCAAGCCATGACGTCCCTCTCGAATTCACTGTCCTTTAATTGTGGAAAATGCCCCTTCACGTCCTCTGAAAATCGTACATACACCTAATTAAAAATATGAAAATAATTTCAGTCATATGTATTATTTCTTATAGCATTCATTAATAATTATTATTAATAGTTACAACTACTTTCCAATAATAAAATTACTTTATAAATTTCACGCATTCCGTCTCTTACTTAATTGTAAATTGAACTATTTTACATAGGAGGTAGGTAAGCTTAAAAATACCACTTACATATTCATGATAATAAATTATTCGTAACACATTTAATTGGCTCAGCTTGAAATTTCCTTTTCGGTCCAAGGAAAGTATTGTCCAAAACAATTTGTAAATGTTTTCTCAGGACATCCTTTTCCTTATGCTTCGCACCGCCAAACAATTTGAAAAACTGCAGCTAGAAATAAGTTTTATTTCAAAAAGATGAATTTAATAATAATAATTAAACTGTTCGGAAAAATATTTTAAATATTTTTTATTCATATCCATTTTATGGATATACGTAATTATATTTTTTTTATAAATTTATAATTATTATAAAATTATAAAATAAAATTATAATTTTTTCTTAGCATTTTCTGCAAATGTAAACAGTAAGATTTAAAACTTATAAAACATTATAAAGTTATTATACAAGATGTTACAAAAACACCCTGTATACAGGGTGTATCAAAAATGGACCGAAAAAATTCAGGGGGTGATTGATGAGATCATTTTAAGAAAAAAAGTAGGTGTTCCAGTATGTCCTAAGAGGCTTAAATTTTTAACTACAGTGTGTTGAAGTTTCAAGAAAAAAATCGTTTTTTAATAATATAACTTTGATAGAATCAAGATATTTTCGTAAAATTGGTATAACGAATTACTTAAACCATGCACAAATTAAACAACGACAGTCACCATATTTACCTAAATTCATGTCTTAAATTCTTGCACAAAAACGTAAAAACTCATTAAAATCAAAAACGTATACCTACTTGTTATAACATTTTTTAATTAAACGTTATATTTATAAATGAGTACTAAATAAACATTTTCAGTTTAAAAAAAATATATTTTATAAGTAGGTAAGTACTCTGGTGAAGTTAACCACGAAAAGTTAGCGACGCGAGTGGCTAAACATCCGGCTCGGGTAAGATGATAATTTTATTACCTAATTTGATATTGTTTCTTGAACTACAATGGAATGCCACTTCATGAAGTCAGATGAGAATATTTTAACGCAAAAAAATCCTAGCAACTTATGAGTATAATGGGCAGTTCTTCCAGTTCAAGATAGTTTTTAAACTGGAAATGTGAATTTACAAAATTAATGGCGGCCTTTCGGGGCCCGGAAAAAACAAGTTTTCACAAGGGAGTGATAGGGTTGCTCTTTATCCGTCGTATGAAAAAATAAAAACCGAACCGATGCACGAAAGGCAGTTTGTATAGGGTATAGCCCAAAATCGAAAATTACCGAAAATTGGCCGTTATTATTGGCCCGGACATGGCGAGTTTTCACTAAAGGCGTGATAGATTTGATCTCTCTACATCGTATGAAAACATTTCTGGGCCCAGAACGGCTACCGTGATTTTTTGAAATTCAGAATCCGGATACTCAGGTGTTGTAATTTTTGATTTTGAGCTATGAAAACTGCCTTTCGTGGTTAAGTCAAAACTTTTCGTCATTATAACTTCACCCGAGTAAGTAATAGGCATACAATATTTTTGTTTGTTGCCGAGTGGCCGACAATACGTCTGTACATAGGACATTTCGCCTAATAATACGAAATATAGCTTAGCATGTCAACAAAATTAATGATTATTGTTACCTAATATATTGTCAAAGTATTTTGAGGTATTATAGACAATGTCCTATGAACAGGGAGTATGGTCAGCCACCCGCGGTATGTAGATAGGTACGATTAAAAAATAATATAAGTAAAAGTAATAACTAATAACTTACCTGGGTCAGATTTTAACACAACACGACACTGATGACAAGTGATAACTGATGATAACACACAACACAACGCGAACGACTTCAGTCCCAGAAGAAAACATAGAAAGAAATGAAATGAAATAAGTAATAAATTCCAGTTCTGGTTTTAGTGGTGTTGTACGCATCCAGTGCTTCCTTCCTAATCCTATAGAGTTCCTACCCTACCCTATTATACCTGTTTCTAGATGCATTCACTTATTTGTCAATTAAAGCTTTTGTTGGACCATAATATAATGTAGACCAGATGTGTTGACGCTTCTTTGTTCTGGCGCTGCCTCTCTGATCTGGATCTGAGACATTCCATTTTCAGTTCTATAAAAATAACACGGAAGAGCAAAAAAATGTGATTTTTAAATAATAATAATAATAATTTTTTTATAGGTGGGTACATATAGGTATCTTATGTTTTATTATTTGTACCTATCTATTGATTTCTTTACCCTTTTCAGTTCCTTTAGGTGTAATACGATTCTAGTGTTGGATAGTAGATATCACTTTGGTAAAAAAAACCATATAATATTCACTAAATATTATACAGGTGTCCGAGATAACAGGTGGTACATGGAGATCTCGGAAACCGTGTCAACTGTGAGATGATAGGAGATAGGATAGTTATGAGTGAGAGATATAGTTAAATTAGATAAAAGCTGCATAATTTTATGCTTGATAAGAATCTTAAAAAAAAATTAGCATACCTTCAGTCGTTGCTGAAAAATCCGGAAAAAAACTCAAAAATCGTGATTTTTTATTTTAGCCTTTTAGCCACATCTTTTTCAATATTGAAAATAAATAAATAATTTTTGCAGGCTTAAACAGGTAGTCGCTTATACTTATACACTAAGTCAATTTATACACTCAAAAAGGTATCCATTTTGACATTTCAAAAATTTTCCAGACCAGATCTCAGAGTTCTCGTAGTCGACTTTTGTTTTTCTTATAGCCGCCATATTGTTTTTTCGTGTCGCATTTGGCATTATAAAAATCAAGGAAACAAAAAATCTATCATTCAAATATAAAATTTCTTCAAACTTTTATTCTTATTTTTTCGAACGAAAAAATAACCATTCTTTAATAGAATGTCATAAAACAATATAAGATAAGCAATGTCACGTCGCGATGTCTTATCGACGTCATTCGTTGAAATAATTTTCTTATAAAAATAATAAAATTTTGAAGAATTTTTTTTTAATGTGATAGATTTTTGGTTTCCTTAATTCTTGAATGTATATTGAAAAAATAATATGACGGCCATAAGAAAAACAAAAGTCGACTATGAAAACTCTTAGAAATCACATATTTTGTTATGTTTCATCGGCCATAACAATAAATAACTCTTATGTGTGATGAGTTATTGATATTTTGTTTATCAAAAAGTATATACATACTAAATACGTCTAGTAAATGTATACCTCTATAGATGTAATAATGCTGACATCTAAGATATGTCTATGAGATACGATTAATCTACAACATTTCAATTTAATTAAATTGAGGTAATTTTCATTTAAAATACACATATTTTGTTGTGTTTCATCGGATATAACAAATAAACTCTTATATGCGTAATAATTTGTTGCTGCTTTGTATATCAAAACATAAAATTACAAAATACATCTAGAAAATGTATACTCGTAGACGTAGTAATGTGGACATCTAAGATATGTCTATTATACGTCGATCGATCTACCACATTTCAATTTAATTAAATTGAGGTAATTTTCATATAAAATACACATATTTTGTAGTATTTCATCGGATATAACAAATAAACTCTTATATGCATAATAATTTGTTGCTGTTTTGTATATCCAAAAATAAAATTACAAAATACATCTAGAAAATGTATACTCGTAGACGTAATAATGTCGACATCTAAGATGTGTCTATTATATGTCGATCCATCTACCACATTTCAATTTATTTAAATTGAGGTAATTTTCATATAAAATACACATATTTTGTTGTGTTTCATCGGATACGACAAATAAACTCTTATATGCGTAATAATTTGTTGCTGCTTTGTATATCCAAAAATAAAATTACAAAATACATCTAGAAAATGTATACTCGTAGACGTAGTAATGCGGACATCTAAGATATGTCTATTATATGTCGATCGATCTACCACATTTCAATTTAATTAAATTGAGGGAATTTCCGTATAAAATACTCATATTTTGTTGTGTTTCATCGGATATGACAAATAAACTCTTATATGCATAATAATTTGTTGCTATTTGTGTATCCAAAAATAAAATTACAAAATACATCTAGAAAATGTATACACGTAGACGTAGTAATGTGGACATCTAAGATATGTCTATTTAATGCCGATAGATCTACCACATTTCAATTTAATCAAATTGACAGATTTTCATATAAAATCCACATATTTTGTTGTGTTTCATCGGACATAACAAATAAACATTATGTATAATGATTTGTTGCTATTTTTCAAAATGCATCTATTAAATGTATAGCCGTAGACGTAATAATGGGGACATCTAAGATATGTCTATTGGATGCCGATTGATCTACCACATTTCAATCTAATTAAATTGAGAGAAGTTTCATATGAAATACACATATTTTGTTGTGTTTCATCAGAGAAAACAAATAACTCTTATGTATAATGATTTGTTGCTATTTGTTCATCTAAAAGTATATGTAAAAAATACATCTAATAAATGTGTACCAGGTAGATGTGATTATGGTGGCATCTAAAACATATCTATTACTAATCGACGACTAGACCGAAACGCGATTTAGACGTGATGGACCATATATAGACGTCAATTAGACTATGGGGTGTTGCTTGGGTTATTATATGATAGGTAGATCCCCTGAATATGCATGTGTCCAAGTCCAAGATAAGAATGAACATCATGGGGATCGTGAAAACCGGGATACTATAGGGTCTGTTATTAAATGGGAAAAAGCTGGATAACCTGAAGGACAATGGCAGAAAGAGATTTCGGGGGTTATTTTTATTGATTTTCGAATTATTCTGAAAATAAATCGTTTAAATTTTCGTTTTTCTTATTTAATGACGCTTACGTACAGGGTGAATGTCTCACCCTTATTATAAGGAAAAAAAAAACGATTGGAAAATACGTACTTAAATGAACCCAAGTCAAGTTAGCCACACTTTCGGCCAGCCACGCTTTCGGCCAGGGAGAGGGCTTCGATTAATTTTCAGCAAAATTTTGGTTTTTTTTTCAGTTTAATCAGTCCGTGACTGAAATGTGGCTGTCCATTATACAGATTCTCTCAGTTTATAAAGTTCGTGGCCGAAAGTGTGGTTGGTCATTATTATACAGGGTGATTGATTGAAACGCCACATTAGAAAAAGTTCGACTTCCAAATGATCTAGGATCCCATTTAAAAAAACAAAGATGGCCATTGCTTTCGCCATTTTTAAATGTGCTGTCATCTTGGTAATATTTCATTTTGACTCGTTATTAGGTATGTTGCCTAAGTTCCAAATTTCAGAATCCTAGATCATTTGGAAGTCGAACTTTTTCTAATGTGGCGTTTCAATCAATCACCCTGTATAATTTCTGACTTCTTTCACCAAAATTTCAGCAAAAATTAATTTTTCAGTTTTAAAGTTCGTGGTCGAAAATGTGGCTGGGACCATTATTATATAATATAATTTCAGACTTTTTCAGGAAATTTTCAACAAAAATGATTTTCTCAGTTCATTGAGTTCGTGGCCGAAAGCGTGGCTGCATGGCCATTATTATATAATTTCGGACTTTTTCAGCAAAAATTATTTTCTCAGTTTATAAAGTTCAGGGCTGAAAGCGTGGATAGTCATTATTATAAAATTTCAGACTTTTCTCATCAAAATTTCAGCAAAGATTAATTGTTCAGTTTACAAAGTTCGTGGCCGAAAGTGTGGCTAGCCATTATTATAAAAAGTCGAACTTTTATGAACAAAACTTCACCAAAAATTTTTTTCAGTTTATGGTAGTTTTTATTGGGTGAACAAACCAAATATATAACTTAACTTGGGTCTTAAATGACGTCATGGATTTTGTTTGCCCGCAGAAACACACCTAGGTATATTTGTGTATAGTTAAAAGAGCTTTTCTTCTGAACAAATTTTGTAAAGGAAAAAATTGATTACCTTTTTCCGTTCAAGACCCTCGGTTAAAATTACTAAAATTCAAATATGTTATTCAACTGTTTATGATGATCAAAAGTCTCCATGGGTGTAAAGTGAATATAGTAATTTTAACCGAGGGCCGATTCCCATATGTTCCATGCGGGGTCCTTTGCAATTTGTTGTCTTTGACTTTGAAAATACGTTAACGCGCATCGAAAAAGTCGACATGTTATTATTAGTCCATGGAGAATCTCAAAAGAACCCTAGAAGAGCAATTATGATGTCCGTGAAGTTAGCACCGCCATTTTGAATTTTCAACAAAAAAAGGATGTGCTCTGAGATGTACCCGCGATGTGCTATCATGTGTGCGACACTTTAAAAATAACATTTCTAAGGGTATGGTTTTTATAGCGCAACACTTATCCACGAAGTTAGCACCGCCATTTTTTCTTTTCTTAAAAACGCAAGTTGTGCCGGAATGTGCTCCTGTTGTGCTTCCATGTGCCGTAAAAAGAATTTTTTTAAATTCGAATTTGCGATTTTTATGGACGCAAATGCGATTTTTTAGCGAAGTTAGCACCGAAGTTGTTTATTTTCTTGAAAACGCAAGTTGTGCCGTAATGTGCTCCTCTTGTGCTGTAAAAATGCATCCTGTTTATCAGCCATAGGTAGATAACATCGGTTGTATTAATTTTTGTAATTTTATGGTTTTATTACTTTTATTTTTAATTTATTGGAAATAATTGGAATTAATTTTTGTAATTTTGATATGTAGGTACATATTATTATGTATTAAACCCCACACAAGAAGAAACAATCAAAAAATAAAGAAAGATTTGCTTGTAATGCTTTTGAAAAAGAAAGAAAAGAATTGCGGTGCTAACTTAGCAAAAAAGGCATTTTCGTACATAAAAATCGCAAATTCGATTTTTTTTCAATTCTTTGTACGTCACATGGCAGCACAACATAGCACATTCCGGCACATTTTGCGTTTCAATAAAATAAAAAACCGCGGTGTTAACTTCGCTAAAAATCGCATTTTCGTTCATTAAAAATCGGTAGTTCGAATTTTTTAATTTAAAGTTATTTTTACGGCACATGGCAGCACAACAGGAGCACATTCCGACACAACTAGCGTTTTTAAGGAAAAAAAATGGCTGTGCTAACTTATTGGAAAAAAAGTGCTACCCTATAAAAATTAAAAACCAAAGATACCCTTGGAAATATATTTTTGGTAATTATTTACATCCGCGGCTCCTAAGTTTCATCAATTTTTCCGGGACCGAGGAGCGAAATAGGGGTGCTGGATGGGTAAGAAGCTAAAAACAGCCATTGCAAACTAATATTAAGGTCACAACTAAGGCCTCTTTGGCACTGCGGTCGAATTTATATTTATTTCTTCACTCTCAGGGCAAGGAAAATCTTCGATATTAACAGTAGCACGGTTTTTATTTTGAATTTTGCATTTATTTTGCATTTATATTCCAAAAATCATTGCATCAATCCCTGTGGACTGAACACGATATGTGAAAGCGGATATAGTGTCGGTCCGGTACTGCACGCTTTGAAGCGCTTGAAGTGGGTACTTCCGTAATTCGCGGTATCTACTCGCTGCCACTTGTCAGGACCGCACTCTCCCCGGACTCTCAAAACCGGTTTTTAGGCCGTTTTGTGGCTTTCCCTTTCATTTGCAAAGCAAATGAATAATTGCCTGGTGTTAGTATAGGTACTATGTTCTCCACCCCTATTATATCGGTGCCATAGTGAAACTTTAGGAGCCGCGGATGTAAATAATGACCATATTTTTTAAGTGCGGCACATGATAGCACATCGCGGGCACATCTCAGTACATCCTTTTTTTTTGTAGAAAATCCAAAATGGCGGTGGAAACTTCACGGACATGCAATTATAATGTAAACACTAATGTATACCATTTTGTAATACTTACGTTAGTGAATTATCACAACAAGACGATCGGAAATTGTTCCTTTCCTTTCTATAAAAAAATGCGAACAATTTTTCTTAAAGTACGGCCCTGATTCCTTGATTTAAAATTCTGGCAAAAATCCCGTAAATTCGCAGTACTTCAGATTTTGAAAAGGTTTCAAATGGATTTTGAGGAACATAAGAAATAATTTGTACGACAAAATTGAAAATTGAAGTTTAGGCAGGTTCAATTAAGTTCTTACTTTGATCTGTTTTTGTGAAGCTGGTCGAAGTGTTCCGTTCGATTTAAGCTCATTTCATAGCATTTTTCTTTCTATATACTCTCGAATCCGATTGTGGTTTCTCCGAAAAATTGAATCGCTGTCAAAAAATGTAAACCATTTCTATTCAAGTACGGTCCTGGATTTTAAATTTACAGATAGGTCATCTTGAAGGGCCTCGGTAGAAGAGTGATTTTGGTAAGTGGGCTTTCATCAAACCGTTGCAAAGATATCGTCGTTTAAAATTTCAGCCCAAACATAGAAAACATTAAAATAGAAAACAGTAACTTAATTCGTACCTGTAAGCCTAAAAAAAAACTCAAAGATTTAAGGTTGCCTGAATGTCCCTTACTTGGCATTTGACTAGAAATTTGACAGTTATTCACATGCACAAACATGTATTTAACAAAATTATACACAACAGAGAAATAAGCATATAGAAATATTGTTGAAAACAGAATAACGCCCTCTGAGTAGTGAGAAAAATTTCACTCCTGACAAATTATTTGGCAATACAACGTTTCGATATTTGCGAGGCAGTCGTCACGCATCTTTTCCCTTGTCATATTTATCTCAAAGTCGGGAAATGTTCTTGATCAAACGTAGGTAATCGCATTTTTATAATCTTCAAGCTCATAAACGACGTCGAAGGGACAAACAGATTAGAGAGATTTATGGTGCAGAAAGTTCTATTCTAATGTAAATATTGATGCGTAATAAAAATTAACGATCCTTCTCAGATATAGCAACATTAATATCAACAGCCACGTTCTAGCCGGGAAATTTGTTCATCAAAAAAGTAGTAGGTAATGTTAATTTCGATATTTTTACCGAGTTTTTTTACTTACCATCATTTATGAGTATCTGTACATAAACAGCCCTCACGAGAATATTTTTGGACATACAATTATTTTTCTGACTCCCCTATTTGTTTTAGAGATAAATGTTAAATGGGTCATTTGTTAACATTGAAAAGCTGCTTCTGTTGCCATATAGCTATACGAATTTTCACGGCTTGGTAAAACATATCATTCGCATAACAGAGTATTTTTGGATGCAGTAGCAGCACCATCTCCTCGGCATAAATCCTCAATACACCTTATCTCTAAAACGTATAGGGAAGACAATAATCGAAACTCAAGTTTTCACCATTGGAATTGGAATCTCTAATATGCTCCATTGTATCGTGTGATCCACAAAATTTTTCATCAACTAGTGCCTTGTAAGAGAGAGATGACTATTGCAGTCATGTCTGAGCTCATTTTATGGAAATAATTTTAAAATAACGTTAGTCGTTCAAATTCTCATGTGTCAGTGTCATAATTTCCATTCCTGTCAGTTTAAATTTAAATATTAAATATTACTTATTTTTAATATTATGGCTTTCAACGATCAATGTTCCATGCTGGAAATATACTTCAGAAATTGACAAAAAATCAATGATCAATGGACTTATTCCAACCATGATTTCCATCAAGAATTTCGGGAAGAATTCCCAGAAACTGCAGTTGATTTTGATCAGTTTCGTAGAACTGTGCAGCGTTTAGTGAATCAATTCAGAGAAACGGGAAGTGTAGACCGTAAAAAAGGTAGTGCCAGGTTAAGAATAAGAACTCATTAAATCGAAATGCAAATCGATCAGTGAAAAAGTAAACATCTAATTCGATGACAGTAGGTAACTAGGTAACGAACTAACCTAACTTTATAGACTTTTATCCTTATTATTTCAACGAAATTGGAATTTTTGGGTTCATTATGCAAGTAAATCATGTTTTTGCTTATTGCTCTATGATCTGTAGGTCACTGATTGGAGTTGTTGGATTGTTGGACACATCTTCCAACAAACTGTGTGTATTGTGTGTATTTATTAATTTTGTATTATTTTGTATTATTTATTTGTATTTATATTTATCTGGTAGACAAGCTTCATTTCATTCAAGGCACTAGTTGATGGAAAATTTTGTGTGGATCACACGATACAAGTCATGTAGCATTAACTGTAACAACTGTAATTAGTGTAATTGAATGTAATTTAATTATATCATGAATATTTTGAATAATAATCATATAGAGAATTCTAATACTAATTAAAGTATTAATACTTTTCTTATTATTAATTAATTCTAAATTTAATACTTTTTTTGAGCGTTTTCGCATTGTGCGGTTTCGACCCGTTTTACTTCGTCCCGTAAAATTCGCCCCGAGGTAATGAGTGAGAGTGGAGTTATCCACACCAATCCAGAGGCGCATTTTCTCTTATTATGAATCAGGGCTATAAATTATTGCACGTCTTCTATCTATCTTTCCTCGCAGACTTCAGACTTCTCACACTAAATTGTCTCTTTTCTCTAAGTATAGAGAGCGTAGACGTGTGCCTGTATTGATTGGTGTGGATAACTTCACTCACACATCAGTTCCCATATTGCGGTAATATTTCGATATGATAGGTACACTACGCACAAATGAAATTATTGCACCCCAAAATTTGGCCTGAATTTAATTGGGGATAATTTTCGAAATTCCAAAGGGATTTCGATTTTTTTCCATATGTCAGCAGCCTTATCCTTCATTTTTCTGCTTCATTGGATCTATGCTCAAAAAAACTGTCAACAAATTTTCTACAGGGTGATATGTGAAGGCGTGCAGAATCACTCCGCGGTTTTCTTACCACCGTTTTCTAAATAAATTTTTCTTGTAAGTTTTGATGAGAAAATTTCGAATCTTGATGTCTCACCTCGAAACGGCGGTTTTCAAATTTTCGATTTAACATCGGTTTTTACAGAGTGTGATCTCAAAAAATCAACTGTTTGCTCTTGAAGTGCATATCTTTTTTCCTCGCCAAACGATTTTGGAAATTTTAAGCCTTATATTGAAGCTAAAACTTCAGGCAAGAAAATCCAGGGACGAAAATTGACTCAAGACAAACTCTAAAAAAAAAGATTGCATAAAAAATTACTCAAATTTAAATTTCTTCTGAAAACAGGTTTTGGGAGGAAAACTGAATGTAAATCAACTTGTCTCGGAACTAGCCTCATTTCTGAACAGTTTAAGAATTTTCTTGCTGACACGAAATGGAAAATGTTGAAACAACAACCAAATTAAATCTGAACAAATCTTACGAAGATTGTAACAATCACTACTTGACTAAAACAAGCTGGCGATTATTAGAATTTTCGTAACGATGGTTACGAACCATTCTCAGGTATTAAGAAAGTGCGCTGATTCCACCTGAAAACTTGCAAATGTAATTTGACTGTTGTTTCAACATTTTTCATCTCGTGTCAGCAAGAAAATCTTAAATAGTCCAGAAATGAAGACTGGTTCCGAGGCAACTTGATTTTCATTCAGTTTTCTTCAGAAAACCTGTTTCCAAAATAAATTGAAATTTTTCTATGCAATCTTTTGTTTTTAACGTTTGTCCTGAGCTAATTTTCATCCCTGGATTTTCTTGCCTGAACTTTTAGCTTCAATATGAGGCTTAAATTTCCAAAATCGTTTGGCGATTTTTTTTTAGATCACCTGTAAATACATGTGTTAAAAAGAAAATTTGAAAAGCGTTTCGAGGTGAGACATCAAGATTTTGCACGCATTTGAATATGTACATATCATCCTGTATAAAATTTATTGACATTTTCTTTTAGTTTGGATCTAGACGTACGAAAAGGCGTGTCCCTTGAGAAGGCCTCCAGAAAAGAAAATCAGGTGGTGGAGCAAAGAACTCCATCACCTCAGGAGGTCAGCGAGGAGGTCACTTCGACAGGCCGTGACCTCAGGAGAGGACACTCAATGGGACCGTTTTCGAGAAGCTAGAAGAGAATTTAAGAGAGAGATAAGGCACAGCAAGAGAGCGAGCTGGCGAGAATTCTGCGAGGAGTTAACCTCCCTCCCGGAGGCTGCCAGGCTCGCAAAATTGCTTAGTGCCTCAAAACGCAACGAAATAGGCTCGATCAAGAAAGAGAACGGAACCTGGACAGAAACGGAGGAGGAGACAATTGAGCACCTCCTCAGAATCCACTTCCCGGGAACAGACCAAGTCGACCCAGAGAGGCGGGCGGAGCCAACCTCGGACTGGCAGCTAGCCGAAAATCTGGTAAACGACGAGGTCATACGAAGGGTAAGCAAAGAGTTCCGTCCATACAAGACAGCAGGACCTGATGGCATTTTCCCAGCATTGCTGCAGGCGGGCCTGGAAACGATTCTCCCCAGCGTGAGAAACATATTCCGGGCTAGCCTAGCAACGGGATATGTGCCCCAGGCATGGAGGAAAGCAAATGTGGTCTTCATTCCCAAACAAGGAAAAGAGGACTACACTTTAGCTAAGTCATTCAGGCCTATCAGTCTGACATCCTTCATGCTGAAAATGCTAGAAAGGATAGTCGACAGATACCTGATAGAAAACACACTGCGTGAGTTCCCGTTTCACAGGGGTCAACATGCTTACCTGAAGCAAAGATCCACGGAAACTGCTCTACACGCAGTGACTAGAGAAATTGAAAAAGCGCTGCATCACGGGAACTGGGCCTTGGCCATTTTCTTTGATGTGGAAGGCGCTTTTGACAAGGCAAGAACAAGAACCATATGCACAGAGCTGCAATCCAGGGGTACCCCCCCGGTCCTGATTAACTGGATTGCTTCAGCGATCGAAAGCAGGCAGGTGTCGTCGGGTGCGGGAGAAGTTCGAGTGGGCATTGCGGTGAGTGGTGGATGCCCCCAAGGCAGCTGCCTATCACCTCACCTGTGGTGCCTGATCATGGACGGCCTCCTAAAGCGCCTGACAGATGACGGACTGTATGCACAGGCATACGCTGACGATGGGCTGGTTCTAGTAACCGGCCAATTCCTAAGCGTGGTCTGCGATCGCATGCAGAGTGCATGTAAGATAATTGAAAAATGGTGTGAAGAGGCGGGGCTGACCATCAACCCCGAAAAGACCGACATGGTCCTCTTCACAAGGAAAAGGGATAAAAGAGGATTCAAACCACCCAGGCTGTTTGGCAAACTCCTAACTCTTAGTGGGGAGGCCAAATACCTTGGAATGGTACTAGACGAAAAGCTGACCTGGAAGCCACAGATTGACAGAATAGTCACAAAAACTGTGTCATCTCTATGGCAGCTAAGAGGGACAATAGGCAAGGTGTGGGGGCTAAAACCGAAGATAATGCACTGGTTATACACGGCCATCATCAGACCGAGAATCAGTTATGGTTCGGTGGTCTGGTGGAAAACAACCACAAGCAATACCGTTGCAAACAGGCTGGCTAAACTCCAACGGCTCGCCAGTTTGCTAATAACAAGTGCAATGAGAACCACACCGTCAGCAGCCCTGAATGTCATTCTGGAGCTGCCACCGCTTCCCATTTGGATAAAAGGGGAGGCCATGGCGGCCCACCTAAGAATGCGTGATTCGGGACTATGGAAAGGCGGAGGTTATAAAGGACACACAGAGATAGCCAAGGTTGCCGAGGTGGAGATACCAATCTCAAACCTTATGTCTACCTCAAAAACAAGAAACAACAGAGAAAACAAGAAATTTACCCTGCAAATTCCTGAAAAGGAAAAGTGGGAAAAAAAGGAGGTAGCCTTCGAACCAGGAGGACTAGTCTGTTTCACAGACGGCTCCAGGAACAAAAATGGCCACGTAGGAGCGGGGCTCTACCTGGCTGGACGGAAACTGGGAAGATCCTACCCTCTTGGGTCCACCGCAACCGTCTTCCAGGCGGAGATTTATGCCATCCTGCAAGCAGCTAGACTGGAGCAGATAACAGAAGCCGGGGAACTGACGATATACATATGCACGGATAGTCAGGCCGCCGCAAAAGCGCTGGGCACACACGGAACCAACTCCCCACTGGTCCAGGAGTGTGTCGAGGCGCTGAACAGACTGGCGGACAGAAAATCGGTGCATATCGTGTGGGTTCCCGCACACTCAGGTGTACCAGGTAATGAGCTAGCAGATCAATACGCGAAGCTCGGGACCAGGGAAACCTTTTGTGGGCCGGAGCCCGTCCTGGGTCTGACCAAAAATCTTCTCAAAGAATCTATAAAAGAATGGACTCGCAAGGGTTTAGAGAACCACTGGGAAACAGCACCAGGCTGCAGACAGGCCAGGCTGTTTCTGGCTGGTCCGATCGGAAACAGATGGACCAGCATGTCCAGAATGAACCGGAGGGAACTCAGACTACTAGTCGGGGTTCTCACCGGTCACAGCAGTCTGAACAGACACCTGCAAGTGATGGGGGTCACTCGGGACCCGGTCTGCCCTAAATGCGGAATGGATGACGAGGACTCCCACCATTATGTGGGCGTATGCGAGGTATACAGTAACCTCAGGCTCAACATCTTTGGGTCTGAGGAGCTACAAGAGGAAGAAATGAAACTCCTCTCATACAACAACCTTCTGGCCTTTATTAAAAGGTCGGGGAGGTTCGAGTAGGAGTTTCACCATGGTTCGGGTAAGGCGAAAAGGGCCCTCGGTGGCCTAGTCGCTTGGGGTGTACCACCCCTACCCACCATACTACTACTACTACTACTTGGATCTAGACCCAATAAAGCAGAAAAATAAAGGATAGGGCAGCGCTGACATGCGAAAATAAAATCGAAATCCCTTGAGAATATCGACAATTATCCCCAATCAAATTCAGGCATAATTTTGGGATGCGACACTTTCATTTGCGCGTAGTTTGACAGCCAAAACTGTACATTTTTTTTTATTTATAGTTGAAACAGTAATATCATAATTGAGTGAAACCATTGGTTGACCTTGGTCAAAGCTCATTTGATGCAAACGAGCATGCAAACGACGACTAAAAATTATTTATGCTGCAGTAAATAACTGATAGAAACTACTTATGTCTCGTCATGTAACATCATCATAAAAAAGTTGATAAAAAATGATAATGCAAACATGTAAAAAAAAAGAAAAAAAGACCAAAATGTAAATCATGATGTATGAGTAGTTTAGCCTTTTAAAGAAATAAAAAAAGTCAGCTGGCGTTAATTATTATTGTAAAATATGTGACCGCAAAGAATTTCACTTCCTGGTAGAGTTTACTACTGGTTATATCCATGAAAGTTCACTTTCAACGAATTATTTCGAATTTCTATTATGTCGTTGTCACAACATTCATCACAACGTTCATAAATGTCACAAATGTAAATGTAAATCAAATGGATGGGGAAAAAAATGGTAAATTTTGCCTGTACGTAAATACCAAAATACCGCGAAGTATGTCAAAATTATAGTGCGAAATTATCAATAGGAAGCGGCAAATCAAGATGCATGTAAATTTTTGAAAATTTCGTAAAATATCAACAAATTTACCGCTATGTAATGAAAGTTTGAAGTATGAACAAAAAAAAAAAAAAAAAACGGAAAACCTCGGGCTCGACAACGCAGATAATATATTTTTTATCATTATTCGTATTCATTACCATTTTTAATTTCCCGTTTTCTTTTCTCTAATAGTTTTTTTTTCTCGACAAATGGTCAAAAAAATTCACGTAACTTCCGAACGCCACCTCCTATCGAGGAACGATTTTCAGATTTGGATTCGTCGTTGATTATTATTGGAAAAAAAAACTATTTTATTTCTATTTAGTGCATACGCTAATTATAATGTGCCCCTTTGGAATTCACCTCTCACAAGCAGAAATCAATTTTTTGCTACTTCGCTGTATTTTGGTATTTGGATATGAATTTTGTCGCGAATTATTTCGGTAAGCTTCAAGCGTTTACAGAATAATTGAAGATAAGGGCAGAATATTATTTGAAAAAAAAAAACTGGAACCAGTTTCATAAGTATCTAAGGAATTATCTGAAGGAAAAAACTCTGGTACAGTGCTTTGGAGTCCATACTGTGCCTGATACCGCAATATACAGGGTGATTCATAATATGTGCGTAGAACTTAAGGATATGATAGCTCGTTCAAAAATATGAAAAAAAAGTTTCTATTAACATGGGTCCGCAAACGAACCGTTTTCGAGGTACAGGGTGTCAAAAAATTTAATTATATTTTCAGTTTTTTGACGATATCTCAGGAACTGTTTGAGATATAGAACCCAGCTTTTGTACACATCTTGTCATTAATATTATTATCTACGCGAAGAGGGCAAATTAAAAAAAAAAAAATACGCGGCAGTGAAACAAATCATAAAAAAATATTATCAAAAACAAGTAATGATTTTGTTCACAGCAAAACATGTAGCCATTTTTATGTTTTTCATCACAAAATGCTGTTTTTCTCGAATACAGTTCACGCTAGAGCTAGAGTATTCAACCAAGAGCACCTTTTTTATGTAGAAAACATTGACAGTTTAAAATGTGCTTCCACAATGCCAATTTATAAGTGTCTATAAATTAGGGACAAAAAATTTTCAAAATTATCAATAAACCCTAAAATTTCCGCCACTGCCATATGAAATAAATATAGTCAGAGCTTAAACAGTAAATAATATTAAAGATAAAATGTGTACAAAAATTTAATATATTAATTTTATATCTGAAAAGGTTCCTGAAAAATCGTCAAAAAACTGATTTTTTTTTTATACCCTGTATCTCGAAAATGGTCGGTCATGTTAATAGGAACTTTTTTTATATTTTTGAAAGAGCTATCACATCCTGAAACCCTGCGCACATATTATGAATAACCCTGTATACTGCAAATGGGGAAGAGCAATCACCGTTCAAAGTAACGAAACCGACCTTCGCTGAACCTTGTTCCGCTAAGAGCGATCTACAGTGTGACCCATTTGTTCTTGAAACACCCTGTAGAATCTTAATTTATGGTGCGATTTTAAAGAAATTTCTTTTAAATCATAGAGCTTGATAAACTATATTTTGGGAGCAAAAAGCGTCTCATTCCTACAAAGTCCAGGGCCTACTAGATCAGTGTTTACTTGTAAAATCTCAAAAATTCATATTAGCGATTTTTTTAGAAAAAAACTGGGCACGCCACGGGATTCACCAGCCCTCAAAACGGTACTGTACTGAATTTTATTGAAAATGTCAGAGTAAAAAGGATCTTGTAGCTATTTTAGAAATCCATAATAATACTCCGAATTTTCATAAATTAATTTGAAAAAGGTCAAAAGCTATCATAAGTAACAATTAAAATTAAAAAAAGTAAAAAAAAGTAAAAAAAAAAAATAAAAAAAATAAAAATAAAATAAATAAAAATAAATAAATAAATAAAAAATTATAATTAAAAAATTAGCATAATGTTGCTTGGTTAATATGGAAATTGTGAAAATTCTTTTTTTGGCTCAGATGATTATACGTAAGCTGACAACACTGAGACCCAGATTAACGAGACTCCACTGTAGATATGAAAGACATTTTGATCTCCGATCAATCGACAATTAAGGATGTAAATGTTTTGGTACCAACGCTTGTTGCTTGTTTTATATCATCCACAATTTTGATCTTCTCGGTATTGTTTTGAAAATCTACAGGTTTAATGTAATTTATCATTTAGCGCCACCAAGTAATTTTCATGTTGCGCCTCATTCTGTCTAAATTATCAACTTCCTGTCACTATAGTAGTTATTAGGATCATGATACAGCTAAGTTCTATGCAACAACAATAATTAATAAATTAATTTATATAGAAGTTATGCAATACATTTATGGCCTTGTTGCCAAAGAAATTACGATGACAAAATTATTAGCTTATTGTTGTAGATTTAGAAAACTTTCGTCTAACTTCAACGTCTTCTTGACAACATTTTATTCACTGACGAGGTTACCGTCGTTGAATGTCGGTAAATCATTGATCCATTAACAACCCTCATAAAACCTACGAAAAAACATTTTTAGCGTCGGTTTTCGGTAAACATTTGATGTGAAACTATTAACGTAGATCAATTTAGTACAACCGTTCATTATGAATCATTATGAATCATTATGAAACATTGTTTAGCAATCGTCGTTTACCCGAGCTTTTCACAAGAAGAACTGTCCCTTTTGATGGAGAATATTGGCTCTTCTAAACAGAGTTCAGTTTGGTTCCAGCAGGACGGCGCACCGCCTCATTTTAGCAGAGAGATGAATTGTAAGAGGCGGTTCAGAGATGCCTCCTTCTGGGTCCTGAGTCACATGACTTAACACCCCTTGACTACTTCGTTTGTGGGTATTATGAAGTTAATAGTTGATGCATTGATGCAGAAAAATCTAGTATGTAATAGAGATGATGTGAATGATGCACTTCTGAACAGAATTATGGACGCTGCAGCGAATTGGGCCAGCTGTTAAGTAAATTTTAACCACGCAGGGCCATTCTTTGTAGTGAAGCTTTAGTAAATAATTTCGAACGCAATTTATTGTATTTGTCGTTTATTTATTTATTTACAATTCGTTTCGAAAGTACCTAATGACTGTCATCAAGATGATAAAATTCAATTAGAAAAAAGAATATTTTTATGAAAAATGTTTTAATTTTTACCAGAACAAATATTCACCAAGTTTTGGCATTCGCAAATGGGAAGTCATCGGCCTTTGGTTTGGTAGTCGTGGTACAATCGGTAAAAGTGTAATTGAATTCTTCAATCGCTTTAACCTGAACTTAGAAATAATTAACGAAATTTCTGAACAAATTTTAATAGATTCCATCAGAATCATAAACAAACACATTTATTCCCTAAAATTAATGTTCTTTAATTATTATTTATGTTACAATTTTTAATATTTATGTCATTTTTTTGATTGATCGATATGCTGTGTATTAATGCAACCCTTGTTAAATGGGCAGTTCACTTTATTCAATAAAGTTTTTCTCTCCTTGTATTTATTGAATTTGTTGCATTTCTGTTAGAAATCATTTTAAGACTTGTTTTTCTTGAGCAATTTTAACTTGAAATAGTCGAAATGGCTCAATCAATACGCCTCCATGCAAACTATAGGCATTCTATTAACATAGAGTTACCGAACACTGCAACACATGCATAAGAACAATGTGAATCCAAAAAAAAATCTCCTTTTAAAAATTTCTAATTCAGCTGAAGAAACATTGAAATAGTAATTTTTCGTTATTTAATTAGCAAATTCGGCTAATTCTTGAAAAATTAACATAAAAAGTGCAAGCCACTTTAACCGGTCATTTCCACTCCTGCAGAATTTATCAGAAATCCATTATCTATTTTTGAAAAATTCTTGTCATAAATGTAAGTATTTTGAGTTTGATTTGTACTTTAATGGAATTTACCCAAACTGGCCTCGAGCGTTCGCGTTATATTTGTTGTAGCCTTGTGACTTTGCACATGGGGGTACTAAATTCAGTCTGCTTGAACCTTCCGCGAACTTTAAGTTAATTAGTAAAACACCCACAAAACTTTGGTAGCAGGAATTGCAATTAATAGGATTAACATTCTACCATTCTAAATAATTCGCTAATTGGATCATTCTTTAAAGGTTCGTGATGATTAAAGCGTCAATAAGTCTTCCATTTTTATACTAAAATATTATTTCAAATACCTACCTAATAGCCTTATAGTATGTTTTTTTTGGGTGTCAATATCTCAGAAAATTTATGTTCCTCTTTTTTAATGACTGCAATTAATATTTCTTTCTTCATTTTTTTTACTCAAAATTACTACATCCCCAAAAAATTATTAATTAATTTTGAAAAATAGGTAAATAATGAAATTTCACCTTAGCTGAGACTCAGACTTGAGGAGGTCCGCTCCAAAACTTTATCCACAACCTGAACTACATAATATTTATGTCGTAGGTACTAAAACTCACCTTATCCTCTCAGTGTGTTGTTTCAAAACTTGCAATATAGGAGGAGCCAAACAGACTTTGCAATTCAGTCATGTGTAGTTTGCCATTGTGATCTTGTACTTGAATTTTGCACAAAAAAAAATGGAAAAAATTCATCGTTTGGTTCACAGAGACCGACTCGACTGTGCTGGAACACCCTGTATAAACTTATAAATTATGATGTAAAGTTTTCTTCTATCTACAAGTGATTTATAAAATTCACTTTTTTACTTAGTTCATAAAATGTATGATTATCATGAAGAGTGCATAAAGTAAAAACGAGTGAAATAAAGTGTCGTATAGCGGTTCATTATTTGACGCATTTCATGATAGTCATAACCTGAAATGTATATCGATTGATTTGAAGTCCAATCACTAATTCGCATTCAAAAACAATTAAACTAAAAACCAAATTGAATTAATTGAATTAATTGAATTAAACAAATTACAAATTACTACTAAAGTAAATACTGATCTAGTAGGCCTTGGATTTTGTTGCAATGGAGCGCTGTTTTGTTAAATAATACAATTAATTAAGCTTTACCATTAAAACAATCCGAATAATCGCGAAATGAATAAGGATTCTACAGGCTGGCTCTAGAACAAAAGGTCACACTGCATGTGTAATAAATTCTATAATAATAAAGAAAAGTTTATATGTTCCTCTTTTTTAATGACTGCAATTAATATTTCTTTCTTCATTTTTTTACTCAAAATTACTACATCCCCAAAAAATTATCAATTAATTTTGAAAAATAGGTAAATAATGAAATTTCACCTTAGCTGAGACTCAGACTTGAGGAGGTCCGCTCCAAAACTTTATCCACAACCTGAACTACATAATATTTATGTCGTAGGTACTAAAACCTACGATTTATTATTTATATTTATGTATAGTTGTATCTTCCATTAGCGAAAAATATCTCACAACCTGAATGAATAATATCAATAGCAAACATTTGTTTTTAAGTCAGCAAAAATGATTAAACTTGTAACGTGGTCTTTTATAAATTAAAACAATTTAACGAAATTAGCATGTCGTGTTATTATAGTTATTGAAGTACATATTCATCTAATTTATTGATGATTAATAATTATTATTCTCCTTCGAAATAATATTGGTGTATATACAGAGTGACCAGTAACTCACGCACTCCGAATACAAGGGCGTTTTAGAGACCATTAAAATGAAGGATAATCTACAAAAAAAATTGAATTTGATGAATTATTAAAAAGCTACAGAGTTTCCCTCATCCAAGTTCGAAGCTAATTTATAATTTTAACTTATAACGAAACGGATAACTTATTATGATTCGTCAATTTTTTTTCACAAAACTACTTTACAGAGGAATTGCAAATATTGGAAATTGATAACATACCTAAATCTGAAAAAAAAATTGAAGTTTGGCAACCTCCCAAACTCAACTTAGAATAGGTACAAAATATTAAAATGCCTTCATTGCAAGGGAAATAAAAATAATGAAAATGATATCCAACCGGAACTTATTCACATGTTCAGTGCAGTGTTGATGTTGGATGTTGCCACTTTTATTTTCACAAAAATGGTCATATTTTGGAAAAAAAGAACTTGCAACACCGCGGTAAGAACACTTACTACCTACTCTTAAAAAAGTGAAGTTAATCACAGCATGCAAGTGTTACTACTATGTTTGTTGAGTAATAAAATGAGGTTTTTATAAGTTACAAAAAAATAAGACCTTCATCACAAAAAAAAAATCAGAAAGACTTGTTAAATGTACAGTTTATGGTGACTTAATGTAGAAATTATCAGATATCAAATTTTAAAATATCTAACTGTACCTATGCATCATAGAAACAAAAACTGTGCATCAGTAATTACTACTATAATTACATCTAGTAGGTCATGGAATATTTTTCCGGTTTGAAAGTGACGAGTTTTCCTCGTAGATATGCAAAACAATATTTTTAAAAGTAACTTGGTATCATATCTCTTGTAATTGACACAATTTATGAAGCAGCCTAATGGATTGCTCCAATACTGCAACGAATGGTCTTTCTGTAAAAAAAATTTCGCCCAATTAAATCTGAAATGTTAAATTGAATTTGTTCTGTCAAAAGTCAACATAAGCTATTTTCAATTAACTATAAATATCTCAGGTGGTCCTATAATACCTATCTGGGAAGGGGGGGGGGGGATAAATTCCAAGTAAACTAACCAAGTTAAATTCCATTATTAAAAAAAGTCAAAGTTCATCGCTCCAAGTTACAATAAAAAATATTCAATCATTTATTTTCCAACTACATTTTAGAGAGCCCCGGGGTATCAGTTTTAGCCTCAGACCGCAGCGGAATTGTCCGTCAAGCTCCAGTACCTACCTATGAAGTTATAATAATTATATAACTGAACATCTTCTTGCTTTGATGGATTTATACAATCAGTCAAGTGTGTATTTGTATACAAAAAATGGTCAAAGAGAGTGTTAGACTCAAGACTTCAAAGCATTCTGGCGTCTGGACTGCGAACTATCTAATGTTTCTAACTAGGAAACGGGAAAACGGAATTCTGCGAATATGACTTTGGCTACTTTGAAATGTTCGCTATATATTTTAAAAACCTTGCAGTCAATAATAATAATTATTTTTATCTACGACTGAATTCAGTACCATTATTATTATAGGAATTAATTCACGTGAATTTTCTTTTGAGACAGTCTTAAAAGGTAACGGCCGTAAAATGTCATTGGCAGCCGATCTCACCAGCATAGGAAGCGAAATACAGTTGTCACTCAGTATATCGCCTGTAGAGTGGTTAGTTTGCGTGTAGTTTTGGTTGAAAACCGTTTTTCCCACTATATCCAGAATGTTCCAAAATTCTGTGAGTATATTAACATTTTGGAAGAAATCAAATGTCGTGTTTATACTGCGATAAAATTAGGAAACGATAAGTAATTATCTTCTTGGATTGTGTTGGGATAGAATCTTCTTGTCTTGGCAAAGTAGATGCAGTTGACACGACCAAACCTTCCTGACGTAACATTTACGCAAGAAAAACCAATTATTACGCTTTCCTTTCATAAACTGCAATGAAAGCAGAAATGAAAAACTAATTAATTCATCAGCTACCATAGTAGGAGCTTGCGTGCTTTTACTTTTTTAATTAACATTTCAATTCAACGAGAGTTTCTTTAATAATGTCGGAAACTTCCCAAGTAATTTGTATTTTAAATGTGACCTCAAAATTTTCGGGATCCTACAGCGCTGTTGGTGATAATAATAATTTAACAGCAGTCGCCCGAGTTTTTTATGCGGCATTGTATAAATTGTCGAACAATAGAAGAGCACACGTCATGGTAGGAAAGCAAATTCATGTGTAAAGTATTAATGTCAATGTAATGAATGGTAATGATTTTGCACTCACCGACACCATTGAGCATGGTACAAGGCCGCTGACTTGAATTTCTACTTCCATGATAATTGTGCTGTTTTGACCTTGTCTGCTTGATCAGTAGATTATCAAAGCGGCATGAGATCTATTTACAGATCTTGCATAGATCATGAAACGCGTTTCTGAAAACAGTTCATCTATTTTATTTTTTGTTCTTTTTTACAAAATCAGATCCTGATGAAAAAACCGGATAGGTACCAAAACCATATTAGGGCAAAAATTGGTTGACGATTATTTTCTGTCAAGGCTTGGATTTAGATTTATTGTGAGTGGGCCATTGTGACACCTCCACTGCGACCGAAGGTCTATTGTGGTTCACATCTACTTCTTAGTCAGTATTAGGCAGTATCTTTTAGGGTGCCGACCATCTTGACTATTGTTAATGTATCCATGTCCTCCGGTGTGAGAAAGTCTCTTCCGAAGGTACGTAATCTGGTCCTCCCCAAAGCGGGACACTTACATAGGATGCGTTTTGCTGTTTCGTCAACCTCAAAGCACAGGAGGCGGCATTGAGCGCTGATCGCTAAACCCATCCTGTGCAGATGATGATTCAGCTTGGAGTATACCCCCAGTATATAGTGCTTTCAGTTCTTTCCTGTTAAATTCCAATAGTTCTTTGGTCCTTTTTTTCGAAGTACCCTTTATAAAGGCCTTTGAATGCTCAATCTTGGTAAGTTTTGCCAGTGCTGGAGGACTTCCCTGTCACCCCGGTTGTGTATTGTTGTTTTGGCAAAATTCGGTCGTATGGCAGTTGCTGGTTCTGGTCCGATGAATTCGGATTCGGCTCGTTCCTATGTCACAGAGTGGGCAAGTTTGTTCTCTCCATATCCAGCATGGTCCGGAATCCAGATCAGAGTTACTAAGTTGCTCTTTGCAGAGCATTCAAGGCTAGACCCGCTTGGTTTTCTGTGGTAAAAATGAAAATACTTGAATTATTATTTTTTTACTCATCAGCAGCCTATATCTGCCAAATTAAGTACGTAGGTAGGGTACTAACATGAATACCTACAACATAATGGGATTAGTTCAAATAAAATAATACAAAAAAAAACTTTTTTTTTAATAAACTCAAAGTTATCACGAAGTTCAAATGACGCCAAGATCATTAAGGCTGGTATTAATGATAATTAAGATTTCGTTTCAGAGGGGTGGGGCCATCGGTGTACATTGGAACCCTGAGGTACACCGCTAGGAATATGGTCAGTATTGGACCGAAAACTAGAAATTTCAGCAAATTGTTACCTATTCACGTAAGATCCAAGCTTTTTTTGAGTCCGATAAGTCGCGTTCAAGATTTCTGACGAAAAATCGATAGGCTGTAACCCCCCAATCTGATGTCCCCTGAGGAAACTCGTAATTTCATTTTTGAAAACGAGGAAAATATAATAAAGGTCTATTTTCCCAAATAAAAAAATATGAAAAAATTATTTTTGTCCGAGTAGGTACTTAGTAGGACTATAAGTGTCAGATTGTCAGAATCTAAACTGCTTGACAAAATGGAACAAGCTAAAGAACGATAAACGATCTAAGTTCAGTGGGTCTATTGTGCAGATTTGTAACTGGGTGTCGATGTCCTGAGTTCCGTTGACCAAGTTAAGGTTCATTGGTGTATCCATTGTGTAACGTTCGGGGGGGTTGGGGATGTCTGAAACTCCGTCCTGGCGGCGCCACGGAGCCGCGAGCCGAGACGCGATCGATAACGGGAAACCCGCTTTCCCTTTCCTTGTTTATATTTTCCGCGTTCACGCGCACCCCGCTTTTTTACGTAATGATAGGCCGGCGTGAAGGATCAGACTTCATATTTCATATTCTTGGGCTTCGGAAACTCATCAAACAAAAACACATTCTACAGGTCTCGGAAGTGTTTACTGACTACCTACTACCAAACTACACTAACGCCGACTGCTTATGCCTATCCCACGCCAGGAGTTCATTCATAAGTCTATGATTTTATAATGGATTTTGTGGAAGAGGTCGAAGATAAATAAATACCAAGGGCTACTACAACTATTTGATTTTGTTACTTAGTCCAGTGTATTTAGGAGTTGTTTTAGGAGTATTTAAGATCGCACATCAACACGAGCAGATCTGTGTCCTCTCCTACACGATTATGGCGAAATCAAATGTTGGAGCTACTTCCATTGCCGTTCTAACGATGTCCACGTCAGCATCCTCCCACGCTTGTCTCACTTAGAATTCATATACGTTCAGGTGCTTCTTTAACATCTCGTTGAAATTCTTTTTATTGCGCTAATTGGTGAGAAATCGTTTCTACCTCAAAGGTGGTGTGGAAAAAAGTTGAGAGAAAGTTGAGGAAAACGAAAAATCTTGACGAGAATTGTCCTGAATCGTTTTTTCTGCCCAAAAACACCTTTAAAATAAACCTGGATGTCATAGAATTAAAGTAAAATGCGTATTCTTAGCATATATTTAACGAATATGTTGTTTATCTTAAGTAATTGGCGTTGTATTCGTTACAAAAGCGTGAAATGCAGCGCGAACAGCGAACGCGTGTAAGCTCGATGCGCGAGTATTCGAGGCTTCAAAGTAGCGTGGCAATAAACAGCGCAACGCGTGAAGAAACGGGGCGCAAGAACTTTTGGCAAAACACATTCATCTTGCTTTGGAATGTAATAATCTTTACCAGTGCATTGGGGAGTTTGGCATGATATAGACTTAATTGAAGAGTAAATTCTGACGAGTCCAACGACCCCGGAACGATTGCTATGGTTGAAAAAAACAGAATCCAAGATGGCGGCGGACTTGGACAATGCGCAAATTCAGGGTTAACGTCTCCATCGAAGATTCTTTCGAACAAGCAACAAAATAAAAAAATGTACCTATCTGAAAGTTTGTGCTTAATGCACTGGACTAACTCTCTTGTAACGGGTATTTTAATTTGAATAATTCGTGCGTGGATCAATCCCCAAATAACCCGTTACTAAGATATAAAAAATAATTTTCATTTACAAATAAACTATACAATAAACCAAATAATATTATTAAGGGCGATGGCGGTTTCAGGTATATGACTCCTCCCACTGGACGGGCAGGTCGTAGTAATCCGAGGTCCCCGCTGGTTTCCGGAACTGATTGGCTGCAGCGCTTGGTGATAAGGAACGGGTCGCCGCCAGCCGCCGCTGTACCTTCAGTAACCCTCGACACCTCGCTGGTACGCGTCACCCGTTTCACTATACCATAACACGCGATTGATTCTTGCGGGCTTCGAATCTCGTCCGCCTGGAGAATGGGAGGTAGTTTCAATAAGACGTGAGGCTGACAAACTGAAAATATAGGAAAATTAATTACTGGTTCTCCGCTCAGAGCTCTTTACACTCTGGGCGAGAGTTATGGGACTAGGATAGGCCGACTCAATGCATCGGCCTTTTCCCCTCGGTGCGCTCAGTACACGCACGTCGTGTCTCTGGGGGCTCACTACATCCAAGAGAGAAATGAAACGCGCGCTGGTCAGTACCCAGCTCGCCTCTCGCTGTCTGTTTACGCGGTCGGTGGACTCAGTACATCCACCGCGGGGTGCTGGCTCCTACAGGCTCAGTACACCTGGCAGAAGTTTAATGCTTGATGGTCAATCCCAAAACAAGCACTGTCCGTTCTTCGGATGTCCTCTGCTTTTATAGCCGGCGGTGCCGCAAAAACCTTGTTTTCTTGCTTCGAACTGATTAAATGAAATAAACTGTCTCTAATAAGTAACTAATTAGAATAATAATTATAAACGAAAGCATCGGATTTCGTTACACTCTAATTTAGAGAAAACTTTAGCGAACCAATTTTTTTCCTTCGAAAATAATCAATTCAAATCTAGCGCGCACGCCACCGGGTAGAACGGAGATTCTAAATTCACAATGTAAAGATCCACAAACGCCTCCTAACCGCGGTAACTTGGCACGGGCTTTCCAGACACTTATCTCTGTTGAATACAGGATACTCCAGATCGCACCCGTCGGGAAAATTTTGAGAAAAATTACTCACAAAGTGCTGTTTAAATGCATTATTAGTGATAAAATATTATTAATTTTCCCAATGCAAAGTCCAATTTTTAAAATTTTACCAAAAGAAAACTAATACATGACGACGGCACGAGTTCCCCCAAGATAACCGGGTTCAGGAACAATAACCCCCTCTGCCCCTTCAATAGTTACGCCACTGACATATTCTTCAAGATATGGTAGAATCAAAGAAGGTGTATTGGTTGTGAAATAGTTTCCAAACTATGTCATATTTTTGTCTTGTGTCCTCATCGCTGCTTCTAGGTGTGGAGTAACGATTGATGAATCATTTATGACGTCATGGCTAGTTTTCCACGCCAAAGATATGGTTGGAATCGCTGAATGCACACATGTAACATTTTTACGTATATAAAGTTAGCAGGACAACTTGCTCAAATGAGAAAGTTACTATTGCGGAAATTTGTCGCTAATTTGTCGCTAATTATTCGCGATGAAACTAATTTTGTCGCTGTTGTAGTTTTTTTTTAACCAGGGTGTCCTGCTAAGTTGATATAAAGTTAGCAGGACAACTATAACAAAAAAATTATTTAACATTCATAAACCATCTAAAATTACTTAATCCTTTTGTCGCTAATTAGTTGCGATGGAATACTTTCAATTACATTATTTTTTTTAAAATAACACGTTGCCCTGCTAAGTTTATATCAAGTTAGCAGGGCATCAGTGTTAAATTTTTTTTTAATTATAATAAAGTACTTTTAGACATGTAGTTTTTTTGTCGCTAATTTGTTACATAGAGACAGAGTTCGTAGCTATAAAAAAAAACTTAAAAAAAAAATCTTGAATGGAAAGTCATTTTTAAAAATTTTCAGTAAAAAAAACATTTCAGTTTGATTTATTTGCACCTTTTTTGATTATGCCGCTATATATATTTTCATTAAAAAAAACCATTTTATTTCAGAGCGGACGAAAATTAGTAAAGACACTCCCTAAAATCCCTTTGCATATCAAACATTTTGATTTTTTTGTGCAGGAATAAGCCGCTAGGGCTGTTTGATTTTTTCGCACCTTTTTGGATTTTGTCGCTTTTATATTTTCATTAAAAAAAAAATATTTAATTTCAGAGCGGACGAAACTTAGTAAAGACACTCCCTAAAATCCCTTTGCATATCAAACATTTTGATTTTTTTTTTGTGCAGGAATTAGCCGCTAGGGCTGTTTGATTTTTTCGCACCATTTTGGATTATGTCGCTTGTATATTTTCATTAAAAAAAAAAACATTTAATTTCAGAGCGGACGAAAATTAGTAAAGACACTCCCTAAAATCCCTTTGCATATCAAACATTTTGATTTTTTTTTGTGCAGGAATTAGCCGTTAGGGCAATTTGATTTATTCGCACCTTTTTGGATTATGTCGTTTTTATATTTTCATTAAAAAAAAAAAAATTAATTTCAGAGCGGACGAAAATTAGTAAAGACACTCCCTAAGATCCCTTTGCATATCAAACATTTTGGTTTTTTTGTGCAGGAATTAGCCGCTAGGGCTGTTTGATTTTTTCGCAATCAATTCAACTGTAATCTGTTTTTTGTTTATTTCTTGGCATATAACAGCAATAATTCAGGGTGCATAATGTAATCTTTTCCGACTATGTTTGCTTTGTTGGCCAAATTTTTATGGATTCGGAGGCGTATCTGTGCACTAACCAATTCTCGTCAAACTCTCGCCTTCCTATAAAATTTATGCTGTACACAAGTACTTCCTTTTAAATGATGATACCGATCTGAAAATCTCAGAAATCGCAAGTAATAGTATATTGTGAAACAAGTGCGGAAAAGAGAAAATTTCTCACGAGTGTGAAACAATTGTGACACAAGACGAATTCGAGTGTCACAATTCACACGAGTGTGAAATTTCTTTTCCGCACGTGATACACACAGTACTTTTCCTACGACCATAATTTAACAGATTAATTATTTAACAAATTTAACACATAAATTATTTTTTCTGACAATGCTCTGCTTTTATGCCATTTTCTCCAATTTATGAAATGTTTATAAGCAGATTCGTATTTTTCTCTCGAAACTACAGGTAGCAAATTTAAATAACCTGCTTGTTTTCTGACTTCAGGTGGTGTATTTTCTGCTTCAGATTCAGAGGAATCAAAATCCAATATAATGATAGGTACCTAACTAAAGTTTATTTTTTCAGACTACCTATATAGGTAGGTATTATTTTCAATTCTACCAATGCCTTTTTAATATTACTATTATATACTGTTAAAAAAAAGTAAATTTTCCTACGACTACTCTACAAAACACTACTTTGCGCATCGTTTTTTGTGCGCAAACTAGCAGATTTCTCACGTATCCAAAACTGTGCGACAAAGTGACATAACGCATAGCCAAAAATCGTTTCCGTACAGTTTTAATGTAAACAATAGTGATGGGCGGTAACTGAGAACTCAACTGTTACTTATTGTTAATGGAATAACTATTCATTTAAAGCTTCAAGGTAATAAAATAAACACAAATGGGATAACATAGAACCCGACAAGACTATAAAATATACTCATTATTCTCTTGTGGTAGTAATTATTAAAATTTACGAGTTGATCGCTAATAACAGCATTCGTAACGTTCAAATTCACGAACGTGATCGTGAAAATCACTCGCACACCTCTACTAACTTCCATCGACGACGCACAGCGCCTGCGTTGTGTAGAAGTTGCATATCAATGATATACTAACCTCTCTTAAATCATTGTTATTAACTACCACGTCTCCATGCTCCACGTCACTTATTTTTAGTTTATACGGAGTCTAATAATAAATAATAATAATATTGTCGGTAGAATTCAATGATTTAACAGTATATAATAGTAATATTAAAAAGTCATTGGTAGAATTGAAAATAATACCTACCTAGGTAGTCTGAAAAAATAAACTTTAGTTAGGTACCTATCATTATAATGAATTTTGATTCCTCTGAATCTGAAGCAGAAAATACACCACCTGAAGTCAGAAAACAAGCAGGTTTATGTTCTTTGAATTTGCTACCTGTAGGTTCGAGAGAAAAATACGAATCTGCTTATAAACATTTAATAAATTGGAGAAAAGGTCATAAAAGCAGAGCATTGTCAGCAAAAATAATTTATGTGTTAAATTTGTTAAATAATTAATCTGTTAAATTGTGGTCGTAGGAAAAGTACTGTGTGTATCACGTGCGGAAAAGAAATTTCACACTCGTGTGAATTGTGACACTCGACTTACACTCGTGAAAAATTTTCTCTTTTCCGCACTTGTTTCACAATATACTATTGTCGCTCTGCATTTGTTGATGTTTTTAAACGATTATCGATGTTGTGCCTTTACTCAGTTGAGTGTCTTTACTAATTTTCGTCCGCTCTGAAATGAAATGTTTTTTTTTTTAATGAAAATATAACAGCGACAAAATCAAAAAAGGTGCGAATAAATCAAACAGCCCTAGCGGCTAATTCCTGCACAAAAAAATCAAAATGTTTGATACGCAAAGGGATTTTAGGGAGTGTCTTTACTAATTTTCGTCCGCTCTGAAATTAATTTTTTTTTATGAAAATATAAAAGCGACAAAATCCAAAAAGGTGCGAAAAAATCAAACAGCCCTAGCGGCTAATTCCTGCACAAAAAATCAAAATGTTTGATACGCAAAGGGATTTTAGGGAGTGTCTTTACTAATTTTCGTCCGCTCTGAAATTAAATGTTTTTTTTTTTTATGAAAATATAAAAGCGACAAAATCCGAAAAGGTGCGAATAAATCAAACAGCCCTAACGGCTAATTCCTGCACCAAAAAAATTCAAAATGTTTGATATGCAAAGGGATTTTAGGGAGTGTCTTTACTAATTTTCGTCCGCTCTGAAATTAAATGTTTTTTTTTTTAATGAAAATATAAAAGCGACAAAATCCAAAAAGGTGCGAAAAAATCAAACAGCCCTAGCGGCTAATTCCTGCACCAAAAAAATCAAAATGTTTGATATGCAAAGGGATTTTAGGGAGTGTCTTTACTAATTTTCGTCCGCTCTGAAAATAAATGTTTTTTTTTTAATGAAAATATAAAAGCGACAAAATCCAAAAAGGTACGAATAAATCAAACAGCCCTAGCGGCTAATTCCTGCACCAAAAAAATCAAAATGTTTGATATGCAAAGGGATTTTAGGGAGTGTCTTTACTAATTTTCGTCCGCTCTGAAATTAAATGTTTTTTTTTTTTAATGAAAATATAAAAGCGACAAAATCCAAAAAGGTGCGAAAAAATCAAACAGCCCTAGCGGCTAATTCCTGAACCAAAAAAAAATAAAAATGTTTGATATGCAAAGGGATTTTAGGGAGTGTCTTTACTAATTTTCGTCCGCTCTGAAATTAAATGTTTTTTTTTTAATGAAAATATAAAAGCGACAAAATCCAAAAATGTGCGAAAAAATTAAACAGCCCTAGCGGCTAATATATGCACCAAAAAAATCAAAATGTTTGATATGCAAAGGGATTTTAGGGAGTGTCTTTACTAATTTTCGTCCGCTCTGAAATTAATTTTTTTTTTTTATGAAAATATAAAAGCGACAAAATCCAAAAAGGTGCGAAAAAATCAAACAGCCCTAGCGGCTAATTCCTGCACAAAAAAATCAAAATGTTTGATACGCAAAGGGATTTTAGGGAGTGTCGTTACTAATTTTCGTCCGCTCTGAAATTATTTTTTTTTTTTTTTAATGAAAATATAAAAGCGACAAAATCCAAAAAGATGCGAAAAAATCAAACAGCTATAGCGGCTAATTCTGCACAAAAAAATCAAAATGTTTGATATGCAAAGGGATTTTAGGGAGAGTCTTTACTAATTTTCGTCCGCTCTGAAATAAAATGTTTTTTTTTTAATGAAAATATATATAGCGGCATAATCAAAAAAGGTGCAAATAAATCAAACTGAAATGTTTTTTTACTGAAAATTTTTAAAAATGACTCCATTCAAGATTTTTTTTTCAAGTTTTTTTTTATAGCTACGAACTCTGTCTCTATGTAACTAATTAGCGACAAAAAAACTACATGTCTAAAAGTATTTTATTATAATTTTAAAAATTTTTAACATTGTTGCCCTGCTGACTTGATATAAACTTAGCAGGGCAACGTGTTATTTAAAAAAAAATAATGTAATTGAAAGTATTCCATCGCAACTAATTAGCGACAAAAGGATTAAGTAATTTTAGATGGTTTATGAATGTTAAATAATTTTTTTGTTATAGTTGTCCTGCTAACTTTATATCAACTTAGCAGGACACCCTGGTTAAAAAAAACTACAACAGCGACAAAATTAGTTTCATCGCGAATAATTAGCGACAAATTAGCGACAAATTTCCGCTATAGTAACTTTCTCATTTGAGCAAGTTGTCCTGCTAACTTTATGTACGTAACATTTTTGTGCAAATATCTAATCACGGGATCATCGACATGATTTTGGTCGAGCTACACTGCTGCGAAAAACCAGTCGAAATGGTCTCTCTGTTTATTTTATTCAGTAGTAAAGCGAAACCTGGTCTTGGCGCAGCGGATTATGTATTCGTCTTTTACATATGTATTATATTATATATGCATTTTGCAATGTGAAAGTGTATAAATAACTCCGTCATTCCGTTAGCCAGCTCTGCGGATGATGCGGCGGGCCGTGGAGTCCGCAAGCTTATTGCATGGACTAATTATAGCGGCCGACGGCGTGTCGTCATCGTCGCAAGGCCGGAACACGGAATCACGTTTATTATAATAATCGACTAATTTAATAAAATCGAAAGTTGTGCTTGGTGATGATGCTTTTCGCGATTATGCTTCCGTCTTCCGAATCTTCAAGTGGTTCCTGCAATAACGGGCCGCGATCGAACAGGTGAATATCAGGACTTGGACTTTGTCGCTCCTCCAATTCCTACCTATCATGATGTCAGTTAGTAATTCCCATTATACTTTGGCACTGTCACTTATTTATCATTGCATTCCTAGTTTCTGTCTCTATTTCAGAAGCCGACAGACGTGCCAGCATGAGGAGGCCTAGATGGATCTAGCTGAGGTGGTGGAGGACCTGATCTGCACGCTAGACCAAGGCGCCGACACCACCATGGACACGGTGGCCATGTATCTGTTCGGGTGGCTGCTGGCCGCCCTAGTCATCTTATGGGTGGGAAAGATCGTCTACGCTCGGGTGGCGTCCAGGGTCGCAGCGCCAGCCCAGCCGGAGGTCGTCAAGGCTACGGTCGCACCGACGACCGCCGCCGCTCCCCGTGAGACCGACGTTCCGGACGTCGCGAAGCCCGTCACCGGCAGACACGCCGTTGCCCCCACGCCGCCCACCAGGAGGCGGATAGCCAGGCAAAGCCCGGCGCCGGATCCAGGAAGGAAGCCGAGGTACGTGCCCGCGCCGCAGTGCACGGGACCAGATAACGTGGCCGTGCTCTGGGTCAACGATGTTTTCCAGTGGCTTTACGGTGATCTCGTCATCGTCAACGAGTTGGTGCAGCATTGGATACAGTCGCTTAATGATTATGCTACCAAGGCTGCTGATGAGGTAAGATCTGAAATTTTGATTTTTTGGGGCTTGTTTTGGTTTTGTGTGAAATATATTGATACGAGAAAGTTTTATATTTTGTTAAAAAAATCATTCTCCAAATATTTTACTTGACACCATAATGGAACTAAATATAATTTTTTGAATATGTATTACTCTTGGGCAACCTTTGCCAACCACTCACTTACTTCTTCTTTCTTGCTACAAAATCGTTTGTTGAAAGCTTCAGTTTGTAAAATAGGAAGTCGGTGTATACTGCATGGGGATATTTAGATTTTGGAAATAAAGCAGGCAATGTTTAACAGGTTGAAATTCCTCGTTAATGCCAGTAAGCCCTTTGGCGCTTGAACATTGTTTTGGTAGAAGGAGCCAGAGAAATATTTTCTGTTTTGACCTTGTGGTCAAGAGAAGGAACAATTGTTTCATGCCTGGTCATAAATTGATCGCAAAAATTTTGGCTCCTCGTCCTGCTCCCGCAGATAAATTTTGGCTCTCTTGTAACAGGTATTTACAGATCGTTAAGTTTGTTTGCCTTTGTATTGGCAAGACTAGCTCTAAGAGCGGGGTTGGTGTTGAACAGGCCTATGACTGCAGGAAAGTATGATAAAAACGGCCAACCATCAATCTCAACTAACACAGTTCAGTCAGTTGATTGAATCAAGATCAATTTGCTAAATTATCATCGACATGGCCAAAGATTACTTTTCGCTCCCCATTGCAGAAAGCTTTTTGGACTCTAACAGAGCTCATTGGGACTCATCAGCCTATAGTTGGACGCAATTTCACTACGTAGACCACCTTCTAAAGATGGCAACATCGTTATAAACCCCAAGAAGACAAGCCCAGCCTCTTTGGTGATCCGTCTGTCAATAAAAGAATTGGCACCAACAATTTCTTTTCTGTTGAACCTAAAAAGTGAACAAACAACATCCAAATTTATAAATACGCTCTTCCATTCCCAATTGCTTTTCAACTATAGTCATAGGTAAATTTGGAGAAACTGGTGCATTCTTCAGAGATGGTGGTGAAGAACTTGCTTCCATCGAAGAGTATATCTTCTTGCATATCTTCGCAGGACCATAAGCAGCAACTTGTCATGATTGCCTTCAAGCCGAAAAGAACCCATTTTTTAAGGAATTACACTTTCAAAATTGGAGAAGACAGCTGTGGCAACTAAATTGGTAGTCGAAATTAAGTTTGGTCTAGGATTTGTTCACAGGAGCAGAAGTAAGGACCCGAAGAGTTCTCATCCTATACGTGGGCGAAAACAACTTTTTGAGATGAAAACCATCCCAGACAGGACTTTGTTTTTTAGAGCAAGCACATGGAGGTTTTTTCTTGACAAAAACAGTAATGGAATATATAGCTTCCAGATACTAACTGCACAGTTTTAAACTCGAGTTTACCATTTTCTTTTGTTTTATTATATTAACACTTCAGTGCAAAAAAATTTTTGTTTTTTTTTTGTTTTTTGATAATAAAATAAAAACTGATGGGGCAATCTAAATGGTCCCAACGGAGGAATTGTAGAGAATTAAAATACGAAGAAAATGAGAGCTGAAACAACCCGATCGATTCGTTATTAAAAGAATGAAAATAACATTTAAAAAAACGGAAAAATAGAGTTTTTCAAAAATTCGTTAGTCGTTATTTTTTGAGGTGTTTTTGAGGCTCTTTGCGTGATAGTCGATATTGATTGGTTTGGTACTTCCTGTGCGCAAAACTGCATTTTCCATTGAATGCTGAAAAATAAGAAAAAACTGCACGCAAACATGGGCGAAAACGGCCTGAGCGCGTCAGTGGTCGTGGAGTGTGGTTAGACCAGCAGATGAGGGGAAGGCGCATGAATATAGTAATACAAGCTCGCTGCACGCAAGTAATGAATCTTCAAAATTAATTATCTCGCCAACTAGTTGCGTTATCTTTACTTACTATATTATTATTATTATTTGAACTTATTTTCCTACTATACACGGGGTTAAAGGTAACTGGATACGTTCCTCTTTGGTGATTTGATAAAAGAAGAGGTAAGGAGTAAATTAACCCCAACATGCACTATAAAAAACTCAATAAATTTTGAGATATTTCGATTTTCAATTTTTCTTCAAAAAATTGATTTAGTCTTGAAATGTAGGTTATTTTCAAAAAACGTACTTGAACTTTTTGTATTTTTTTTCTCTGGAACACTTATCCAACACTATGGTCTTCCGTTTGTATTAAAAAATATAAAGAAGTATTTCGATCATGTGAAAATTTAAAAGAAAAACAAAAAATAAAAATTTCAAAGTCTATTGGGTTTTGTATAGTGCATGGTAGGGTTAATTTCGAGGTTAATTTACTCCTTATCTCTTGTTTTATCAGATCACCAAAGGAATATATCCAGTTTCCAGTAACTCCGTATTTATTATTTATGCGCCTTTCCCGCATCTGTTGTTCGACCCCCACTCCTCAACCACTATTGCGCGATCGGCCGTTTTCACGCATGTTTGCTGGCAATTTTTACCCATTTTTCAACATTTAAATGAAAAATGAAGATTGATGTTCTATAGCTGAAACTTTACTTTCCAAATCCGTTTGTTAAATCCGAATCGACGACCTCCAGAGAATCCATGCAGCCTCGCTGCAAAATATGGTATGAAGACCATTTGATTGCCAGTGACGGCTCGTGATAATTTGAACAGGGGAGGCTAGAGTTCGAAGTAATGTAATGAAAAGTAAAAGGTGTACCTACAAACACAGAGTTTCTTTCCGGGGGGTCTGGGGAGAGGTCCTACCTCGGAAAATTTTCAGAAAATTTGTTCATGAATGAAGGTATAAAGGTCACAAAAATTGATTTTTGATTAGTTAAATCATAAGTACAATAGCGATATAACATATTGCAATTCCGTGTAAACTAGTTATCCGACAGCATAATGGGCTTTGCACACAAGAAGAACTTATCAGGATCACGATCAACCTGCAAAACACCTCAAAAAATTACAACGTTGCGAGTCTTTGAAAAACGCTATTTTTTCGGTTTTTTTTGGCGGGGGGGGGGGGTTCTCTCTTAATAATGAACCTATCTAGTTGTTTCAGCTCTCATTTTCTTCATATTTTAATTCTTTACACTTCGAACTTTGGGATCATTTGCATTGCTCCAGTTTTTCTTTTATAAGCAAAAAAAGGTATTTTTTTGGCACAAAAGTGTTAATAAAAAAAAAGAAAATGGTAATCTTGAGTAGAAAACTGTGCAGTTAGGATCTAGAGGCGATTCCTCGTGTTATGACACCGACGGTGTTGGTATACCTATTCCGTTACTATGTTACTGTTGCTTGGTCTATTTCAGTTATTCTCGTTTTTTTTCGAATCCATCATTATACGAAAAAAGGGAATATTAAAAAAAATATTCCACATAAAAAATTGGATGATTTTTGTAATTGGCGCCCTTTTTTCTCCATCGACGTTCAAGGTAGGGGGTAGTTTTGTTGGAGAAAGAAACGTTACCACGTTCCTATTTGTCACACGAGATTAAAGTGGTATTACCGTAACGAGTGTAAAATGTTATATTACTCCCTTGACCTTGATACAAAAATAACTATTGCTTATACCGCTATTATAATAGTATGTAGATTATTCTGTATTATTCACCTGGTTACTGTCAATATGATAAAAAAAATTACTGTAGTCCCAAAATTTTCTTTAATTTACCTTAATAAGAGATTAAAGTCAATTGAATTAATCAATCATAGAAAAATTGCTTCCAGTAAAGTCTCGAAATGCAGACTGTAAATATTGACGATCAGAAATTATTTACTAATTAATTAAAATTAACTTGACCAAAACACGTGGTTCAATTTTTAATGGGTCAGTTTGTATTATAATCTTTGATGTGTACGGGTGGCCTTCTTAACCCAAATATCTTTGGAAAATTTCTTGAAAACACAGACAGTATAATGATATAATATGATAAGTATTATTGCAATAAATATTGGCTAATCGTTCCGATAAAATAAATGAGAAAGGTTAAAGTAGCAGCGAACAAGATCAGAGGCATTGCTGATTATAAAATTTTTAACCCAAAAACATGTTTTATTGCTTATGTAACCATTTTTTTTGACGATTTACCGTTAGTTAATCTGTCAGTAATTTACTCATGTAGATAATTTAGTTAAGTATGATATTATAGGTATAAATAGACCATGGTCCAATTATGGTATGACTATTAATAAGTAATAATAGATAACATCTGAACCGGTATTCTGTGGTGGGATCATTCTTTTTGTCACAATTTTTAGAATTTTTACACTGAATAACCTTGTACTATGTTTTTTTATCATCAGTTTAGATTTTTTTCTTTTTTGTATAATTACCAGTATTCAGGTTTATTTAATGAGGTAGGTACTTTAATAAATAATTTAAGTATTATTAATGTGTTTTGTATAAACCTATAGGTATGGAAAAAAGAACAAGTTTGCATTGAAATGCGTATGTTGTATGTGGGTATTTTATTATAATAGAAAAAAATATTAACGAGCTGTGGTAAGAACTAAGAACTAAAACGGTTGTAATCTTAGAGACAAATAACAAGAAAATTACCTATAATATATGTGTCTCATAAAATTAAAACGAGTTATATAAATGATATAACTGTATGTAGATATACATACAGGGGCAGGTGTTCTTTTTAGCTACGTATACGTAGGTACCTACCTCATGGCCACGATACATAGGTGCTGAGTTTATGCTCAAAGTCTAATTTTCAAAATTAAAAAAATATACAATATTAGTAATACGTGACGAGGGCCCACAAGACAACCGAGCCCGAGGCAATTGCCTCCTCTAATTATTTTTTTTTCGTTCAGCCATCAGCGGTAAAAAACTGTAATTTACTGGTATAAAGTGGCAAAAAAAAAGATTTTTCTTCAATACATCGGTAGAATTCGATTAATTAAATCAAAATCGCTGAAAAGTAATATCAAAAAACTAATTACAAGCCTTTAATTAAATGAAATACCTAAAATATGGAAATGACAGGTAGAATAATTGATAAGGTAGTAATAAAAGTGACCAATAATCTGAAGAGGGTAGTTACCTACACCATAAATCTTAAGTAAACACAGTCAGAATAATGTCCATTCGAGAACTATATTGGGGAGTGTTTAGTTGGGCTGCATGGTTGAGGTTTTATGGTAGGTAACAACTCTCTTCAGATTATTGGTCACTTTTATTTCTACCATATATCAATCATTCTACCCGTCATTTCCATATTTCAAGTATTTTCTTTAATTAAAGGCTTGTAATTAGTTTTTTTATTTTTTTTCAGCGATTGTTATTTTATTAATAATTGATTTTTACGAATGTATTGAAAAAAAATCGAATTTATTTTGGTCACTTTACCACAAAATAACAGTTTTTTATCATTATGCATTTCTGTCGTCGTATATTAATTACATGAATCCTCAACGTTTCAATTTTTTATCTTTAAAATTTACCTCTCTTTCGGGGGTGGACATAAGTGATGGACCACCCTACCCTATGGTGACGTAGCGAGATAGAGGACAAATAATAATAAAAATTCTGATACACTAATGTCCGATAGCTTTTTGTTTTCATTACCCAATGTTGTTGCCATTTGGCAGTGTTATTAGTAGGTAGTGTTGAGGGACTAATTTTACGAAGGCATAGAAGTACCACACTAGTTCTATTTTTTAAATTCCGTGTTTAAACTAAGAATTACGACTTCAAACTTAGAAGAACTTAAAACTAAGAAATTCAACTTCAACTCGGAATTCCGACTTGAAACTCGGAAATCCAATTTTAAATTAACTGACGACGAGAAACACACTTCTTATCATTTCATGACATAAAGTAAAACACCATTTATTTCTCGATTGCTTAAAAAAAAGTTAAAAGTTGAAAGTTAAAAAAAGTCCCATAAAAAACAATGAATTTTTTCAGGTGACTGTCACAAAATAATTGGCCTTACGGATTTAATACTGCGTTCCTAAAATTAAACTTTTTCGCCCGCTTTTACTTCACGGCCGCTTCCATCTCACTTGAGACAACTTCACTTCTACGTCACGGTAAAAGCGGCCTTAAGACCCAAAAATAGAAACAAAAAAAAATCAGAAATGTAAAAAAAATGGTTTGTCGACTTTACCTACTTGAGGGACAGTCGCCTAAGAAATGTTGTGTGCCCTTCGGCCGAAATATCTTTGTTAGCCTCACCTGAAATTGGCTCAGCCTCGGCTTCAAATTTCCGATTCAGCAAAAAAAGTTATACATATAGTTCGGGGTAGTTCTTATAACCTAAAATATTCAAATATCTCATCGAAAGTAAGTATGCATTCTGCCGAAAAATGTTTTTATTTACAAATGTTGTTTTTTCTGAAAAAATATATTTTTTCGGTGAGAGACATCGGGCACAAGAACCGCCCTGCCCCCCTCCCCCTTGCGAGGGAGGTTAAAATTCATTTTGAAATCTCAAATGACAACCGCTAGGTATATTTTTTATTGTGGCTTCGTATTGGGCAACAAAAAATGCGGAAGACTTATCTGAAACATTTTTTGCATTAGCGCTGTAATCGAGGAAACTTGATTTTGTCCATTCCTCCTCGCAATATCTGGAAAAGTAAGCACTCTGCGAAACAATATTTTCTACAAAAGTGTTTTCAGTGATGTTTTCTCCAGTGAAGATAAAAAAGTTTGTAGATTAATTGAGCTATTCAGCCGTGTTTTTTTTTTCAGAGAAAAATTTTAATCTAAAAAAAAAAAAATTGTACCTAAGGAAAAATATCTTACGGGTTGACTATTTCAATCCCTTCTAAGCATACTTCAGGGTTGAAAAAAATTAAAAATATGTAGTTTCATTGACAATTAATATTTACCAATTTTCGTGTCTTTAGCTTAATATACAGGGAAAATAAAAAATAAAAACCTTTTTTTTTAATTCTTCGGAGGGGTGTAACTTTTTCAGGGAGAGTTTTTTCGAAAAATTTTATACCAAATACCCCCCTTAATTTTCATCACAGAATCACCCCTTAATTTGTTTCGGTGTTATTTAGAATGCGGAACCATTCTGGTATTTAGTAGAACTCACATAGGCCGGCAATTCCTGTCATGTAACTGTAATTTGTCGCTAAAGTGTGATTTCCATGAATGGCTGATGAGTCATCATAAAAATTGAGGAAACAAGCAAATAAATACGTATCTAGAATTATTGTTCGCGAATAAGGTGTCTCGTTATACTATTATTATTGATAAAAAAAATTTAAAAATATATATTATGTATTTTCAAAATAATATTGTCCCATGTTACCTACTTGTGTGGTCCAGGGATATGAGATTATAAGTGGATGTTTTTCACAAGAACTAATTAAAATACGAAAAAATCAAAAAGATTCGTAAAGGTGCCGCTCGGGACACCACTGGATTTAACAAATTTAATCAAGTTAGGGATAAATTAGCCTCTTAAACACTACAAATAACACTGCCAAATGACAACAAAATTGGGTAAAGAATATTCAAGATATTTACGAAAAAGCATTTTTTTTACAAAAATCTAACACCCTGTAACTTGAAAACAAAAAGCTATATCGGACATTAGTGGATGAGAAATTTTTATTAATTTTTGGACCTCTATGACGTGGTGCTATGCATTGTATAGTTTATTTCTATGTCACCCAAAAACAATGAGATATTGTTCTTTTCATGTAAATCCAGAGTTAAACTCAATGGAATTGATGAAAAAAAATTGAATTAATTATTGTTGATTGCAACCGCAGCTTGAGTTTAAAACACTTTTATACTGTATCGAAGTGATTTCAACGATTTCAAAGTTACCTGTTATTTAAATAATAATAATTATTCGTTATTGTATAGCTTTTTGGTCAGAAGAAATAAATATAAACTAATAAAAGAAATTGCGTAATGAAAACACAACGATTAAGGTTTGGAGCAGGCTCGCCTGTGAAATTGTGAATCACCATGATCGATGGCTGGTTTATACAAATTGGGAGCTTGATTAATTGTCCATACTACTTATGTCTGTCTGCATTTCTAGACTTACGTAAGTAAATTATCAAGAAAGTTTGCAATTTAATTTTCCGCCATATTCATGAAACACAAACGCCTTTGTCAAAAAACCCTTCGCAGTTATATTTCAAAATTAGTGCCCCTCCCCTATTTTTTGAGCCATTGGTGGCAGATAGTTGAAACTCGATACTTATTATTGTCGTATAAATGCATTTTATCTTTTGACGTGGACATAATCGTTATCAAAACCAAGATGGCCGTGGGGCGCCGTCTTGGATTTTTTTAAACGGATAGGTTGATTTTGGGATACCTGCTACATCATTGGAAAGGTCCAACAATTAGGAATATTATCCCAAAATTTCAAGTCTTAGTTTCGAGTGAGATCAAAATGGGGACGTTCTACATATTCTGAATCGCTATACAGGGTGTTAAGAAAATGACGGATAAACTCATCTTCAGTACATTGTAGGGGACACTCAGTAAAGTAGGGAAAAATAATTTTAAAAAATCCAGAGCTACATTTTAAAAGATATAAGCAAAATATTGAACAATAAATTTGGCAACGTTTAACACGATAACAGTTGGTATATCAAACCCGTTGTTGCCAAATGCTTTTTTTTCATGATCTTAGAAAAGAAAAAAAAATCTTATTAAATTTTCCAAGCCAGTGATACATTTTAAGCAATTTTTTTCAATTGATAACGATTAAGGTATCCTTTTTATATCTGTAAAATCATTTATTTTTTGCAAATACCGAAAAACAAAGATAGTAAAATGTTAACTTTGGCATTTTTTATCTCGCCAAATTGAAGACCAGAATTTTTAAAATTATTTTTCCCGTACTCTACTAAGTGCCCCCTACAATGTACTGAAGAGTTTATCAGTCATTTTCTTAACGCCCTGTAGGTAAAATTTAAATAAAAGGATCGCGAATAATTTTTTTCTTAAAAAAAAGTTATGTAAGAGTAAATTTTTGCTTTGTTAATGTGTCAAAGTGTGAAAAATGTTTTATTGTCAAAATGTTGGTGGTTATCTACGGAACACCTCTGTATAAAAACCCGTTTCAAAAATAATAAAATATTTAACTAACGGTTCATCAACAAAATCAATGGAATTTTTGCTGATTTGCTGATTTTTCACGCCTATAATAGTTCATACATGATTTTTCTTGCGTTGTTGAAATAGTATTCGATTAACTGTTATCGATCCTGTTGATGATGTTTAAAAAATGTAACAAGATCTGGCAACCATGTTTTCATTTTTTTATTTTTTTAGTAATTATTCAGACTCGAGTTCAAACTTCACAGTAATAGGTAGGTAATAAATACCAATTACGTAGGTACATTTTTCATTAAGCGGCAACCTAATTAGCAAGACAACATGATGGCTCTGTAATTATTATTAATGACTTTCATTGAATTTTTTATTAATAATTAATCTGTAGAACTTTTGCTTATTGTGGAGTATCTATCTGAACATGCTATTGAATAGAATTGTATCTGTATCTGTGGGAAAAGGCCTACTTTTCCCATTAATTTGAGTTGGGAAATCTAGTCCTCTCCTTTTTACAGTGGGAAAAATGAATTAACAATCTATTACTTAATAAGACGCTTGCTGTTGGCTCTTCTTGTTTTTGTACGATCTTTCAACAAGCACCTCTTTTGTACAAAATTCGTATTCCAGCCAACTTGTATTTTTAGTGTCGGGATCTCGTAAATCTGCCATTAGAGTGGTAGAGTAGATGTTCTTTGGCAGCAATGTCTATTATTGAATAAACTGGTGGACACTGGGTACATTTTCTGTTGTAATCGCGAACGCATTCTGAGGTCTAAGTTTGACATAATTTTTTATCTCCAGGGGTGACAACAAACGTTATTCCAGAGAGCTTTTTTTTCATGGTGGTTAGTTACATCATCTAACATACCTTCTCAGAGTTCAAACTGAAGAGAGATCGTGTATTTCAATTATTTCTTAGAGCCCATGAAAATAAGACTATTTTTCTGCGGAAAAAAATCATGGTGAAGATTTTTCGCCAAGATAAATCTTCACTTTTTTTCACAGAAAAAAGTATTTTTTACTGATTCGAGTAGGTACTAACTGTCGAGTAAATTTTGTATAATATAAGCTTTATTGTGCAGAATTAGGCAACTAATTGCTTAAAACCATTAGTTTGCGAAAATATTTGGGAAAAAATGATTTTTTCATGACCTTTATTAATCTCAAATTTTTTTGCGGACATGATTTCGTATTGGACTTTTGAGACACCATTCCTGATGTCAAAATAAAGATGATTCTGGTGAAAAAGCTTCACCGGGTTTTTCGTAGATTAGCCTTTTTTGTCATATTTTCCTGGACTGTGATGACTGGCTAGCAAGAGTCACCAAAACGTTATGCAATAGTGCATGCATTTTACAACAAAACAGTATTTAAGTTTTTGAGATATTTGAGATTTTCTCAGGTAATATCGGGCCATTTACATTACAAAATTACTGATTTCATTAAAAGTTGTTATTCGACAGAATTTTTATGCAAAATGTGTTATTCTTAATAATTTGTAGTGACATTGCCTGAGGAAACTTCAAATATCTTAAAAATTTAAATGAAAAAAATTAAAGAATTAATTTTTTCTTTAAAATTCATGAGCTATTGAATAACGTTTTTGTATTTGCAATAAAGTCAGCGGTGTGATAGAAAGATAGGGAGAGAAAAGGGATGCCGACTCTGAATATTTACCCTACTGGAAGACATCTATGAAACCTGAAATAGCCAAATCAAAGATCTTTGTTTGTCTATTGTTCATGCCACGTTTCATAAAAATCGGTTCCAATTTACACGAGTTATAACCAAAAACTGTTATATTTTTTTAAACTTTGACACCCTGTAACTTTTACATGAAACGTCATGAGCTGAAATTTATTTTTTCAATTTATATTTATGATAGAAACTCCCCCTTTAAATTTGCCCCAAAATCACTGGAACACCCTGTATAAAAAAGTCCTAGCCTTACTTGGGTGTCCAGTACAACCCTTGCCAATAATCCAATCATTATGTAAAGTTACCAAAGTCTAATTATTCAATTTTTTCAACAGCAAGGTGTGACAGTGGAACTTGTGAGGATGCTACCCGAGACCCTACCTCCAACCCTAGGCAGCGTTTTCGCTGAATGTGATTCCAAAGACGACGTGGTGAGTACCTGAATTCCGCACAGCCCACTTGCTCTACTACTCTTTAACATAAATCTGCTCTATTACAAATTTTATTGTCTTCCCAGACGATAACTTGCGACTGCGAGATGACTCCCGCCTTCCAACTGCGAGTGACTCGCCAGAAGGGCGAAATCGTCGACGTCAGCCACTACCGGGTGAACGTGAACAGGTTCCGGGCTCGATTAAACGTACAATGCGTCACCGATCGACTCCAGGCGTCCGTCAAGTGTGACGGCTGGCCGGAGATCAAGGTCGCACTCGCTCCCGTGGGCAACATCCGCAGCAACATGGACGAATCTCATCTCCAGGAGGTCATAAGCGAGATCCTCATCGATTCGTTGAGGAACACCGAGGTACCGTTGAACCTGGCCAGGTATCCCACTTGTCCGAGGTTGGTCAGGCACGTTGCCACTTCTTTGCCGGGACCGGGATCTTCGCCTCATCATTACGACTCGATGGTAAGTTCTCGAGTCTGAAGTTTTTGCAGTTGTGTACTGAAGTGCTTTACAGAATTCGCCCGCATACACGTCGACTCCCAATCATTACGGGGCTCCAGCTTCAGCGAATACGAGTGGTGATCGACGGTTGCTGGTGAAAGTGGTCAGAGCCGCACAGCTCAGTGCTGGCTGTACCGAGCCATTTTGTGTGGTGGAGATGGACGAGCCGGCGCAGAAGTACCAGACTTCGGTGCAAAAGCACACCGATTCGCCACAGTGGGATGAGCACTTTTTGTTGTAAGTATTTTAGTCATTGTGTTCAATTATTTACTAGATTCTAATTAATTCAAATTAACTCACAAATTGAGGTTTAAGATCATCATTCAATTATTAGTGAAATTAATGAACTAAATTATATGCCAACAGTGACCTCTCACCCGGAACCGCCGAACTATTATTCGAAGTCTACGATCACGGTGTCAAACCCCATCGATTCTTGGGACTGGGCATCGTCGGTGTGGAGGAACTCCTCATAAACCCCTCTCAAAGACAGATCATCACCTTGCAGAGTCGGCCTTACGAGAGCGACCCGGTCAGTGGGACCCTGACCGTTGAGGTGATTATTAACCCATAATCGGGCCTAATAACATTTTAATTCGCGTTGCACAGTTCTTGTTCATAGAGGGCGCCGATATTCCCGCCGTCGACGGAATCGGACAGCCTTACAAGATCAAGGAGACCATCAGAACCCCGTCACCTTCCGCCGGCAGGGCGAAACTGGTCACAACGACCACTGTCATCCAGAACAATGGTGAGTTAGCTTTTGTCGAGGTATTTTTATGCGAGCAGAAGTAGACGGTCTATCAGTTGCAGATCACTTGGCCAACGGTACTCATTTGCTGACCGAGGAGGCTCTAAGGGATCTCGATAGGAGCAGACAAATGGCGAATCCTAACAAGAGCACTCTTGTCATACACAGTGTCCATAGGGTGAGTAAACTGTCTCGGATTTTGCTCTTTTTGCCTCAACTATTCAATGATAACTCATACTTTCGCTTTAGATAAAAATTTAATGAAATTTATTTAAAAAAAAGTGACATTTACATCTTCAATTAAGGTAATTTCATCAAATAAAATTACTGACATTATTGTTATTGTTTCAGAATCCGTCCCAAAGGCTTGTTAAGGTAAGAAAGTCCCTCTGTATAAAATACGAGTGTCTGAAATGCGTGTGTTTGAGTTTGGAGTGATGTGTTGTATGACCTTAACGTTGAAGCGTGGAGTGTGCTTACTAACAGCCCTGCGATATGTATGGCGTCACAGGTGGAGCTGAGCGGTGGCAGCTGGAAGGAGGTAGAGCGCATCGAGAGAGATCTCGAAGATGAGACTAAGCAGCCGCTAGAAGAAACGCCCGCTATTGAAACTCCCAAGGAAACGCAAGCCAACGGGAAAACCCCTTGCGAGGAAGAGTGTGTAACTAATGACAAGCAGGTGTGATCTCTTAATAACCACTTACTGCTTCTTGAGCTCAACCGCATAGTTTCTCGTTATTAATTTTATTTATTGTAGCCTATGCATCAAGATATCAGGATGGACACGGGGCCGAACTCGATGCCCGTCAGGGAATGGGATCAGTCAGGGAACGAGCATCCGAGCAGAGCCAGGAAGAGGAGAGATTTCTTCGGAACAATCAAGAGACGATTGGGCAGGTCAGTGTTTCTATTCTCCCTTCTCCCTTAAAGTCTGATTTTTTATAAAACATATTCGCATCCTCAAGATCCAGAAATGGTCGCAGTAAATCGGCCGGTCGTGGCGAAGATGCCAACGGTCACCGCGACGACTCCCTCAACAGGTCGATATCGGCAGACAGGCACCGAATGGGCCACGAAGACACGTCCCGTCGTTCCTCGTTGTCGGAGGCATCCGGTCTGAGCAGCGCGTCGACCAGGACTTACATCAACGAGGCGAGCACCCTGGTGCTGGAAACGGTGGAGAACGGGGTGCGACGGCACTACTTGGTCCCGCTGTCGCTGGCACAGAAGTCTCGGTGGCGCAAAAAGGGCACCAAGCTGCACATCTTCAACGATCACACGTTCGTTGCGAGACACCTGCAGGGCGGCTTCGTGTGCCAGGTGTGCGGCAAGTCCATCGCCCGGCGCATCGGCAAGCAGGGCTACGAGTGTCGCGACTGTCTGCTCAAATGCCACAAGCACTGTCACGTGAAGGTCAATGACAATTGTCCCACCTCTACTATACACAATATAGAGCTGTGAGTATTGATTTTGTTGAGATTCAAGCGAGAGTTTGACATGGTACTTTGACATTTCGGGTCTATATTATATCGGGTGTTTTTATTAATTCCAATTATATGAAGTAAAAATTCAGTTTTTTGCCACAGACCATAATTAATAGTAGTAGAGCTAATTTAAAAATCGTTTTAACATTAGAAATGTCAAGGTAAACAAGTGAAGATACCCTTGATGCCCATTTGATATGGTCATCAATGGTGTCCAGGTTAACTCTAACTAATAAATTTATTCTGTCCAATGGGTCGCTGCTGCCGGTACTGAGCGAGTAACCGAACAACCGGTAAGAGCTTTACAGCTTTCCTGCCATATGTGCATGGCTGTCGCTCTTTACTTTTTTGTTTTGATTTTTACTCTTTTTTTGTCTGCAAATGTCTTTTATTCAGAATATTTTATAAAAGCTTATGAAGCCGCTGTCTGATCGAAAGAAAAATATTCGAATGAATCAAAGCTTATCATTGAGCTTGACGGTTATTAGAATGGTTTAAGATTACTTCTCTACATTAAACCTTCCTTAAACCGTTTTTATTCATAGAAAAAAAAAGTGTTAGATTGTGAAATTATGAAGATTTCTTTGTGAATATGACTAAATGAAGGAATGATATTATGATATAAGAAATTACTGTTAAGTTATGACATCTCAAGAATGTGACCTTGCTTAATTTATTTTGTTATTTTTATGTTACTAGGAATAAGTTTTTTTAGCTTTTGAGAAGTGATTTTAGTATGGCTCTGAAGATAATTAAATAATTTGTTAAACTAATCTCAATTGTGTACCATTGCAGGTCATACATCACAAATCCAATTACGGACAAGAATCTGCGACTGTTCTAAGCTACTGTGCTGTCTTTGCGTCGATGATGCCGCTGTTATGCCTTTTACATAAATACGCTCACCAGTTGATGAATCTTCCTCAATGTCTCTCTCTCTCTTTATCACATAAACACATATACATCAATGTTTTGTTTTTAAAATCATCAGAATTATTATAGAGCACAATGTTCTGCAGCTTCACAGCTCTTCATGCCTCGTTAACCTCGTTAACCCCCATTATTTTAATGTTCGACAAATAATAACTGTGTAACATGTTCATACTTAATTTTGTTGAGATTTTTTATTTTATCGATAGTTTTTTTTTATTTATAATTTCTATTGTAAATAATATTGTTATCTAATTGTTTTTGATATTATTTTTTTTATATTTGGATTTGTTTTCTATTTTTTCAATCTATATTATATTAAGTGTAAGAAGTTTTATTAAACCCAGTGATGATTTTTATTGTCATTTCTCGACAAGCCGTAGAGAACTAAGTTTTAAATATGTGGGAACGTTTAAATTTCTTGTTTTAAAGTGCCTGCATTGTGAGTTCTGTTTCAAAAATTCTATATACGATAATTACTTGATAGCTGTTACTGCATTTTTTAGACTAATGGTGTTTTTTGGTCACACCTTTATAAGAATATATGATTTAAATAAAATATTTCATTAAAGAAAATTTTCTGTTTTAATTATTACTCTATATCCTTTATACATTAATAATATTATATACAATAAAAACTCAAAATAATTTAGAATTAAATTAGAACCAGAGATCGCCAGCATCATCGTCTTCTGGATAAGGCTCGGCGGCTCCGCTAGGCTCGACATGGATCCCGAGATCGTGCACGGTTTCATCTTCGCTCTCGCTAACGGCCAAGTCATCGTGTATCTTTTCTTCCCGCTCTTCATAATCATCCACTCGCTGGGCCCCTTCTTGCTTCGGCAGGCCGGATAGTAGAAAATCGGACGGGTCATAATTGGGGTCGATATCCATACTCTCATCTAAAATATAATTTAATAAAATATAATAGAAATACATTAACTAGGGATGCAACGAATAGCGACCGAATATAAATGAATATTCAGCCATTAGTATAATGATGTCCGACTCGAGTGCTCTTTACTGTTGAGAGAGATTGAAGGGTTTTCTTTCTCAAAAAGGTTCGGTACTTAATAATTGGAAACAATTTTAATTTTAAATAATTCGTAGTCCTGAACTGATAAAAATTTTCATTTTAACCAGGGAAGTACCTACACAAGTGTATTGTCGCACAGGAGTATTGAGGAAAGTGCGAAGGTCTGAATGACCAATGAAATGAATCGGTTTCAATGAAAATATGGATTGCGGATTATTGAAAGGGGAAGTGTATACTTACAGTTAAGTAATTAATGAGAGTGTAAGGCATCTATAACAGGAGGGGGGGGGGGGGTGATGCTTTAATTAAGAATTATCTTTCCGGATTTCAATCTTTAAAATAAATTACTCTATAATGAGAATGGAGAGTATTCTACAGAGTGTTGATTTTCAAAGCGGGCCATAGGGGATTAGCATTGCGAAAGTGGTTTTTGAGGATTACTGCTTGCCGTTTAAACTGACAGAAATGGTTTTGGTATCAAAATGAAGCTAAAATTATTGCGCATAACGCTTGACATCGGAAATTAATTTAATTTCACGTTGTTTTCTAAAATTCTTCAGTAAAAATTCAAGTAATTGTTAATGTTTAATCACAAAATAGCGTGCCTTGCCTAAACAATAATGACGTTTCTACGTTTCGACAATCCAATAATAAAACTTTATAAGTTAGTAGGTATAATAATAAAGTCTGGCTCTATTTAAAAATGGGTTATACAAACCAAGAAAGAGTCTTTATGGTGAAAACCTACTACAGTGTAGCCAGTTACAGTAGGGTTAAATAGAACCAGACTTTATTATTACCTACTGACTTATAAAGTTTTATTATTGGATTGTCAAAACGTAGAAACGTCATTATTATTTAGGCAAGGCATGCTATTTTGTGATCAAACATTAACAATTACTTGAATTTTTACTGAAGAATTTTAGAAAACAACGTGAAATTAAATTAGTTTCTGATGTCAAGCGTTATGCGCAATAATTTTAGCTTCATTTTGATACCAAAACCATTTATGTCAGTTTAAACGGCGAGCAGGAATCCTCAAAAACCACTTTCCCAATGCTAATCCCCTATGGCCCGCTTTGAAAATCAACACCCTGTATATCAAATCAAATAGAATCGTATACATGATTTCAGTGCAAAATCCCTACAATTGATACATCTACTGTTGTGTAGGAACTGCCACGCAAAAAACTGATAACATTCGGTTACAAATAGAAATATTCGACCAAAGGAATATGGGAATAAAACCGACGAAAAATATACTTGTTTAATATTTGTTGCATCCCTACTATTGACACTAGTACAAATGCAAACGTCTAAAAGGATAATTCAATATCAAGCCCAGTACACAGTTCAAGGCAAACTAACAAATTACACTTTGTTAAAACTGGTATGGTTTTTATCTAAACTTTCTAATCAAATAAAACTACCGTTTGCTTAAGAAAACGCAAATAGTGCAAATACCACACATTAATAGAAACTAAAATCTTATTTTTTCAAGTCATACCATGCAACAACAAAAATTTTATTCATGGCAATTAGCTAAAATGCAAACTACAATCATAACTACACTTCAATTTCTGTCTAAATGGGCTTTCGAGGATATTAACTTGGTCTCTGCTGTCACACTGATGCCCACGTTTAGATTCTCGAGACTGTAGAAGAATTCCAAAATTTAACTCAAATTTATTATTAAATTGTAGAGCTTTCTCACACTACTTATAGAGAAAAGATAAAGTTATGAGGTGCCAGGGTTTTAATTGCCTTAAAAATGTTTAAAATATCCTTTCAAAAACTCCGCTATGAAAGGGATGTGAGGTAATTTTTTGACGATGACTCGAATGTTCTCAGACACACATGCCAGGTATAGTTAGGTAAGATAATTTTGGTTCTCTTGGAAATACCAAGATATCAAGGTAGCCTCAAATGAAGACTAGGTACATTAGGAAAATATGTTCTTGTTATCGAGGAGGAAGGACAATTTGCATGTAACACGCTTTCAGCTTCAAGATAAAAATAGCCCCTCCAACGTAGGGATAAACGAGAAATCTTTTGCGCATTTTCGGCAATTCACCTGCATTCTTTTACTGCAAACTGCAACCCTGAAATATCGTCCCCAATTAAAGAGTTAAGAGTAGGGATAAACGAGAAATCTTTTGCGCATTTTCGGCAATTCACCTGCATTCTTTTACTGCAACCCTGAAATATCGTCCCCAATTAAAGAGTTAAGAAAGTCAAGATAAGGAATTTTCATGGTAAGTTTGTAGAATCATCAAGATGCGTTAATTTCCCAACAGTTTGAAATCTGTCAACTTTTCCCATTTAATTGGAACATCACTTTGAATGACAGTTCGTTACAAGTTAAAACTAAGCGTTAACTTCAAGCAAAAATTAGTGAGTTAACATTATAGCAAACCAATTGGAATCGCGACATTCTTTATTTCACCTAGTCCATGCAAAAATTCAAATAACCTTGACAGTCCTTTTAGATAAAAAGTAGACTGTAACTAGGTATACCTGTAATGGTTGCCAAACCGAATAGGAAATGCGGATCACTGCTGCTTCGGTTAGTAATTTTATTGACACAACACGATCTTGCATGCAAATTACAAACCTACCTTTAACTAAATGCAATGGCGAGTGCCTGAGCTGACCTGGATGATGAACCTCCTGATAGTAATCCGCGTGTTCACCGAGCTGCATCATCGCTTCGGCCGCTTGTTGACTGCCGTCATCCAGCACGGCTTCCTCGGCAGGCACGCTCACCATAGGTTTAATTTCCTCGTATTGCAGCGGCACCTCGTCTAGATCCCCCTCGTCCTCGCTACTGAACTGTAAATCTTCCTCGAGACTCGTCGCCTCCAGCTTGGCTCTCTTTGCTGCGGCTGCAGCAGGTCCCGGACTACCTGTAGCCACGACATCCACATAATCGTACTCTTCAGAACCGGATACAAGACGAGCACCACGCATTTTGGGTTCATCGCCGGTAGGACTGTTTCGCTCCGGAGAACTCTACGCAAAAGAAATTAAAAATGTAAATACCCCTCTAAAAATGCACTAAAAAGCGGTCACACTTACGGTTCTATCAGGTTCGGCTATCGTGTAGTTTTCTTCGAGCATATCAGCAGCCGCTTCCTGTTGAGCCCGTTCTCTAGCCAGTGCCACTTTGCCCTCCAGCTGGGTGAGATGCTCGTCGTACTCGTCCAAAGTAGCTCTGCAAGCTTTCACCAACTGCTCGGCTTTTTGACTGAAAGGCGACTCCTTGCCGTTGTACAGCACGCAATTTTCCAGGATCTGCTCGATGTCGCGAAGGAACTCATACCGGCTGTGGTACTTGTGCCCGGTCACCTTCTTGCTGATGGTGTCCAGGTCCATCGGTCGCTTCACTACCGAGTAGTAGTCCTTGACTAGTTTTTTGTTGACAGGCTTGAGGAACGGCCACGATTCCGACATGGCTTTCAAGCGGGTGTTGAGCACATTGTCTAGAATGTAAGTCAGCGCTACCTGGTCGTCGTCGTCTAAAAGTGGATTGATGGCCTTCTCCAGACGCATCAGACGCTCCTCCTTTTCACCGAGGCGCTCGACGCAACGTCCAAGCATTCGCTGCGCGGCAAGCGTGAGACTGCTTTTAGGCCCGTTATATAAGGTGCTGTTCTCAACTATTTGGTTCACGTCGGCTAGGAACTCTTCCCTGGACTGGTAGCGTTTTTGTCTGAGATTTTCTCTGATGGTTTGCAAGTCCATGGGCCGATGCACGATGCGCTGATAATCGGGAACTAGTTTTGGATTAACCGGAAATAGGAAAGGCTGAACATCCGGCATATCGCGCATCTCATTCAGGATCGACTCAAGGATGGTAGAGAGTACAACCAAAGGATCGGTGCGACGCCTGTTAGCAGGCCGCTGCTGGCGCTTCAAGTAGTCGCAGTGAAGGTCCCCGGTTGCACCACGCCTTCGTTTCCTACCGGCCGCGTCACGTGGTAACTTGAGTAGCAACGTGCGACGCTTCATTTCTTCGGCATGCTTCAACACTTTGCTTGAGAGCTTTACCTTCACTCCGTCGACGTTCACCAATTCCTCATCGTCGATATCCTCGGAGCATAATTGTCTTTCGATTTCCTCCTCTTGCTCCTCGGTCATGGCAACATTCACCGGACCACGATCACCTGGACGACTCTCGACACCCGAGGAACTATTACCAGAGCGCCCTTCTGCAATAGAGGAGCCACTTGTAGGAGCAACGCCACCCCCTCCTTGGCCTTGATAGAGAGGACAGGCCTTGTTGGTACGCATGTGTCCCACTTGCCCGCACGCGCCGCACTTCAGCTTCAGGTCGGGTTTCAGCTTGGTCTTACGTCGTGACTTAACGGGCGAGACGTTGCTGCCTTCGAGTAGGTTGCTTCCCGGAGTCGTGCGACTGGATTCTCCTTGTAATTCCCTGGGCTCACGATGGGAATGCTGACTGCCGCCGCCCAATGCCAGCCGTTCCTTTTCTTGATTACGCTTGATGCGGCGGAGCTGTTCCTGAATTCGTCGTTTCTCTCTCTTCATCTCCTCTTTCTGAGCATCGTCTAGTGTGGCAAACTGCCTGATGAACTGCTCATCCTTGGTGGTGCGGATCTTGGTATAAGCGTCAATAACGCCTTGCTTGCGCACTATTTCCACTCGAGTGTACTCTCTGCCCTCGGGGTCTCTGAATGTGCGCACGATTTTTAGTATACGTCCCTGCTGCTGAGGACCGCCATAGCCGCTGCTGTGCTCGCCGCCGTCCTGCTGCTTGTCTGGGTCTTGCTGCTGGTCGTCGCGACCGCCTTTGCCGGCCTTGGAACCCTTTCCTTCCATCAAGATCATCTTGCGCAGCTCCTGACGTTCCTGTTCCTCACGCTCTAACGAGAGCTGAGTGCTGGTTTTTTTGTTTGCCAGCATGTTTTCAATGTTCTTGCCCATCTCTTCAATGTCGTCGTTATCACTGTCATCATCAGCTGAGCTTTCTCCCTCGTCGGTACTAAGCACTTCTGCACTCGCCAGTACACGATTTTGCAAATCGAATATTCTTTGGCATTCTTCTTTGTAACGCTCTTGGTGTTCAGCGATGGAGAAGCGATTGCCTCTGCTAAATTTATCCATACCCTCTTCCCCAGCTTTCGCTTTTTCTGTAGAGAGAGTGCGTACCACGTCTATAACCTCCCAGCGGCTGAGTTTTTTAATCTCTTCATCGGGGACGCCGAACTTTTTCAGCAGCGCCTTTGCATTATTAAGCGAGAGACGACGTAAATCAGCATCAGTACCAGTGACGGTACGTTTTGGCTGTTGCGACTCCTGCTCTTCTTTGCTCTGGGTGGGCTTGTTGGGTACTCGCACGTAACTGAAGCCTTCACCACAGCCGGTGGGATCTGCGGGCCCGGTTAACTGCAGCAAGCACTTGCCGCGCATCGCCTGAATGTATGCACGTGTAGTGTTCCAAGGAGCTACCTTCACCTCGTCGTCCATTTTCAACTGGAGCTCTTCATCGTCGTCGTCGCCCTGCGACGTGAAGAGAGACTTTTCTCCGTAGCCCGCATCCTTGAGCCGTTGCTCCGCAGCGACCATGCTGAAGTACGCACAGCACTGCTCGGGACTGACCATTGCACGGATTTCCTCCTCCGTGGGCAGCCGGAACTCCGGCTTGATTACCCACCAGTTGCTGTCCATGCCCGTTCGTTTGAAGTCGGCGCACAACTTCAATCGTTTCCGAATGCTGCTCTCCGAGTGGGACGGGAACGCCCGCTTGATGTCGTCCATTTTGATGCGACGCGGCGTGTCGCGGCTCCTCCAGAAAAGCCGATAGATGAACACCTGCAGAAAGTCGCGGATGAAGTTGTTGGCCCGTTTGCTGTTGGGCCCCGGCACCTCGTAGAGGGGACACTGCTGTCCGGCCACGTATAGCGAGTCGACTTCGCGAGCGTAGTACTGCTGACGGGTTCTTATGATCAAGAAGTCGGTTTCGGGGATGGCGTGTTCGTAGATCGGAGCACGATACATGTTATTTTCTATCGCTTGGATCGACTGCCCCGGGTGGAGAATTCCTAGGAAGGGCGATGTATGTGCGTACGCTGTCTCACCGTATCGATAGGTGGGCGGTCCTGAGTCTTTACCCGCTTTCCTCTTGTAGTAGTTTTTAATTTTACTACACATGCCCACCTGGAATAATTTTTTTATTTTTTTTTATTTATTCAAAAATCAACGGGCAAGAACCCTCCATTTACATTAGAAAAGACATAAATGTCAACAGAAAAAATATACATACACATATATAATTTACAAGTTTGCAAGACTTACATATTCAGTTAACAAGATGGACATAATAAACTAGTGGTATCTATTAACTAAGTTTTTTAGTTCACTTTTAAACTGAGAGAGGTTGTTAATGTAAGAAATTGCAGAGGGAACGACAATCTTGTTCCACTTCCTGCGGAGACGAGGAACGGTCCCGTAATAAATATAATTTCTTTCAGAGTTTGTCTCTGCTAGCTCTCTAACCAGTCTCAGTTGATCAATTTTTTCTTGAATGAAAAATTTATTGCTAACTGTTTAAATTTATTAAACTTCAGGAAATGATGCGTAAAAATACAAAAAGGATTATACTTTAAGAATTAATTCCACAAGTTCCTATTACATTTTTTTCAAAAACTTAAAAATGACGGAGTTACAGGCTTTTGAAAATTATTGCTCCCTTTTTTTTTATCTTACTGAATAAAACTTGCATAAACTATCATCTATCAAAATAAATTCCATGTAAGCTTGTTTCCGTAGCAACTATGTACCAATATTTTCAAATAATTTTTTTTTTTAATTGAAAATGCGATAAAATGATGTTATAGAAGATTCAGGCAAGAAATTATTAAAAAGCATTTCTCTAGAAAACTGCTGATTTAATCATGATGCAACAAGAGAAACCTTTTTTAGATTTTTTATTTTCATTGATGAATGCTATCAAATTCAAAAGAATGTTCAAAAAAAAAAATTATCAAAAGTTATTAATCATTATCTACAGGTCTAGGGACGTTTCAGCCTTCTGACTTTAAGAGATTGTTACCAAAAATTTGACACAAAAATTCAAATTTACATAAGTTACAAGTTTACCAAATTTGAAAAGAATCGATTCATTAATAAAAAAGTTACTGAAGAAAATAGATTGAGTAAAGAATTTTCAAAAGCTTGTAACTCCATTATTTTGGAATCATTTTTCAAAAAAAAAGTTATAGGAACTTCTGACATGGAACGATTATTACAATCAACCTCTGAGTTTTTGCTCATCATTTACACATTGAAAAAACTTTATAAATTCAAACTTGCTTTAAATTTTTTTGCAATTTCAAATGACGCATATTGGTGCAACCTTAACTTCAATATATTATTTATAATCAAAAAGCTCTTTTTTGTAAATTATTTGAACTTATTAAATAATTTTATAATTATAAAAAGCTAAAACTAAAAAAAAATAAATAATAAAAAAAAACAAATTAATTCTAATTTTGTTTTTTTTTTAGTTTGTAAGCGGGATAATTTTAATTTTGGTTTTTTTTTTGCTAGTTTGTAAGCGGGGTATGTACCAGTCCTGCAAACAGAAAAATTCTATTTTTCTCTGCGGGATTGCATTGCATAGATTATGTTTTGCATACCTATGGGATGTAATTTATCTGGTTTAATAAATAAAAAATAAATAAATAAATAAAATTGAATTTTTCATTTATAAATTTTTGTAATTTTTTTTACATGCATACGGAATATATAAGTTAGGAGTTGATCTGTTGAAAATTAATTGTAAAAAATCAAAATCAAATAAACAAAAAGGAAACTGATTACCTAGCTCATGGTCAATAGGCCTTATTATTTTTTTTTTCATTTTAAACTTTGATGTAAATGATGTCAAAAGATGAGATGAAAAATCAACCTACCTGATTCATAAGAGGTGGGTGCTCTTCACAAAACTCAACCAGAATGAGATCACCATCCCTGCCAGTCAAATCTTCAGGTGTCCTCATGAAGAAGACGTCACCTCCACCAGAAGCCAATCTCTCCTGCTCTCTTTGCTGTAACCAACACAATTGCCTTCAAGTTATCAAAGAACACAGTGGAATTTATCAGATGAATATCAGGAAGATCAAATTATGTATGAATAAATATAGAATTTTAATTTTTTGGGGGTTCATCCCTGCTTGGTTAAAGACGTAATTTCTAACATAATTTTAGTTTTGAAAAATCAAGTACTCATGACTTGGAAATTTTCAAAAAAAAAAAAAATTCTGTCGAATAAAGGGCCTTTTATATGACAAAGGGAAAAAAATATGGATGTTTAAAATCAACATCTAGGCCTCTATACCAATTTTTTTAATTATTGGCCAACTATAACGTTAATTAATTTGTAAATTAGATACTTAATTAAACTTAATTTAATAATAAACTTCTTGGATTTGTGAAATAAACATTAAAGAAATGAAAAATCATAGTTAGTTGATGATTTAAAAATTTGGTATAGAGGCCTAAATGTTTTCTAAACAACTTTTCTAAATAACTTTTTGTCACAGAAAAATGTTTTACTTTTTTTACTTTCAAAGGCATGCTGGATTGTTTAAAACTAAAATTACGTTATAACTTATAAATTAATCTTTAACCAAGCAGGGCTGAAGATCAAAAAATTTCAAAAAAAAAAAAACAGTACATATGCACGTACAGGAAAAACAGGTATGCAAACAATTTTTTTCAGTCCGGTCCTGATTCCTTAATTTTCAATTCTGGCAATAAGCCACCTCATAAATTAGCGGTAGGGGGCTTTGAAAATTATTTTGAATCGATTTTGAGGAGCGCTAGAAAAATAGGCAAGGCTAAATTATTGTAAAATGCAGTAAAAGTTCCCAGTTTAATTTATTTTTGTGACACTGGCCGAAGTTTTTTCAACGGCCTTTCAAAAAGCTCATTTCAAGTAAGGATACCAAATTCCTACAAAGCTTCTACTGTCACCCTATGGCGATCCTGACCCAATAACAAGAACCTGTTATTTATTACCAGATTGTCACAGCAAATCTGTTAAAATGACAAGTTTATCACAATAGAACTGGAACTGATACAATATGACAAACAACCAAAGTCAAAACTGAAAAACATCTTTTCAGGGTAAACATACCATAATAACAGTCTTAAAGAATTTATTGCACACATGATTAGGATATATTTGTGGTAGACGTGTGTTCTTTTTTGTTTTAATTATTATATTGTTTGAACCAGCTCTATGTCTGGTAAAAATGAATAGTTTTCTAGGGGGTGGGTTTTTCTGAAAAAAATAAATTTTATGTATGATCATAAATACTCACCTTTGCCTTCTTCTTAATATACTTCACCAGCGGCATGACTGGATGAGGTCCGGGAACGGATAATGTGCCCCTTGAATAGCGTTTCATTGGGGGGCGATGGAAGTTGCGCAGTCGCATAGGTCCCATGTGAGTTTGAACGAACGGAGCGCGCAATTCTACCACGGGAGTCGAGTGTTGTATCAAATTTGCGCCACCTACTTTCAGTCTCATTGTTGATTCTGATGATCTCGGCATGTAATACCTGTAAACAAAACAACTCAATCACTCACTCGAGAACAAAATCATAAAATAGACAAATAAAACACAAACATACACATCATTGGAAATGTTGAAAGGATCCCTATCTGGAGACTTCGGTGGAGGCGGCGGAGTATCTTCTTGTAGCACATTTATAACTCCCGCCTTTCCCAGGAGTATCTTGGATTTCTTCACATGGGGGTGTGGAATCTTCACCTTGACGGGAGTCGCCTGACCGGCTACTTGCTTACTGGGATCAATGTCGTCGGGAATTCCCAAGATAATGTTTTCATCGTTGGGATCCAAGGTTAAAATTGAAGGTTTAGGTATCTGCTTCATATTCTCTGCATCCCATATAACGTCGTCTTCCCAGTGCCCGTACACCAGCTCCTCATTTTCAACCGGGAATATGGAGTACCAGGTGTCATCTTCAGAGGGACCTTCGGGTCGACCTCCTTTGTTGGCCATGCTGGCCAAACTTTTGCTCAACTTTGCCTGGGTGGAGGGCGTTGCTACGGGTTGGACACCACCAATTCGCACACCTCCAGGCGGAGCCCCTTTGCCTGGCTGACTGAAAGCCTGCGCTGTACGGTTACCACTACTGGGTACCCATCCTGCAGCGTTAGTCTTGCTGTTCAGTTTTTGTAAGACCTTGTGCTTGATGTCATTGCCATCCCAGACTACATCGTCCTCCCAGTGGAGTTGAGTGACCATCAAGAACGCGTCATCTGGGAATGGATTTTCTTCGACCGGCTCTTCTTTCACTTCTTCTAGTTGTGGTGCTTTCAACTTGAATCCGTAGTCGAAGCCGTCACCAGTTTCGGGTACCTCTAGCATGTCATACCAGATCTGGGCGGGACCGAATCGCCAGTCCGCAGCTTTGGGACCTGAATCGTCTTTGGCTTGGGTCTCGGGCTTGCCGGCATCATTAGCCGAAGCTTCTGCATGCCTCAGAAACTTCTCTTCATCGTCACTGCGACACTGGTCGGGTGTCGGATCTGGTCCGTAATCAAAGTGCCAGCCTGAACGGCTACGGCGCGGCCTGCGCTCTTCATCCGAATTACTGTCGGAGTCCAGATGCTGTCCTTCTTTGAGACTGTCACGGTGCTTGCGTTTTTTTCTTTTCTTCCTCAAATTCTTCCAAATGTTTGGCAGGCTACTCGGCTTACCAGGTCCAAACAGTCGCGAGAATCGTAGCACCTGAAAACACATTTTCATTATCGACCCATTAATCGGGGAGGAATCTTTGATCAAACCGACCTTGCCGTGTCGGAAATCCGGAAAGAGCTCTCTCACATCTACGTCGGCATATTTTGACGGTAACATTGCAGCCAGTGGAGTTTCCAGTTTTTTGGCCTCCAAGGCATCCAACTGGCTTGCCACGTTACCGGGTCTTGAGGTGGGTGGCTGGGGAGGAGGGGGCATAAGCTTTTGATCTTTACTGCCCCTAGGAGTCTCGTCATCTGCATCATAGTCATCATGGATGTGATCCTTAAATTTGAAATTTTTAAATAATCGGGTGAGAGTATTTATGTATCTCTACAGTTTACAGTCAATGGTTCTAATGTTTATGAACGAGTTAATAACATCAAAAAATATGGCCTCATACCAATGCAACAAATAAATAGCAAAGGAAAGTTATGGAACACTAAAAAGGGAAGGATTGTTCACTAAAACATAGTTACTTACTGTATCTTCTTCAGCAAGCTCGTTAATATCTGAAAAATCCACTGCTGATGGAGACTTATTATCATCTGCAAATAGATAGATTAATTTCACATTAAAAAAAAGTGTGTATGGATAATAAACATACAGTTAGTGTTATCTTGGTCAGGAACGTGGGAGACATCATTACCACTAAGTTCGGGGTCAGTTTCCAAGTCACCTGTAGTGTCCTGATCACCATCTGCACTTATATCCCTTGTTACATCGTCTTCGGTGATGACTTCCTTTAGGAAATTGAGGAATCCCATTCTGAAAGGCAATATTCAAATAAATCGCAATGTAAAAGGCAGAAGTACGGTTTGAAAATTAGTGACATTAAATGACATATGTGAGATGGATACCTTCCGAGTGAAGCAAGCTGTTTTTGTGACTCGAGGTCGAAGACTTCGTCGCTCTCCAATCTGCCAGTTTCATCGATGTTTCCAAAGAGGAAACCTGTTAGGTTTATCACATCATCCTCCTTGTTGCTACTTTCGTCTTCACTATCTCCCATTGTCGATAAGAGATGAGGAGTGTAAAATTTAAGGAGTTCTGCTGAGCAAAGAAATACTCAAACTCAGTTTTAAATGTTTATTAACCTCTAGGGTTGATAAAATGATTTTACAGCTCCTGTTAAAAATTTTTTTTGAATATTTAACTTCTCTATTGAAAACACAAGACACTTTTCTGTTGATTCAATCTCTTCGTTTGTTTAAACTTGATAAACATGGACAAGGCAGCACTCAAAGACGAGATCATTTTTGCAAAATTTTTTAACAATATCAATTTATCAATTGACATAACCTCACGTTTTTTCTTCTTCTTCGTTTCTTTAATGGCCTTTGATATTACAATCTCATAATCGTCAATCGTGTTCTTCTTTTTCTTTCTGTACTCTGGCTGCTGGACTTGGCAAGTAGAAAGTAGAGAGTAGAGTAGAATAGAATGTCAAGACTAGAAAGAAATTGCAGGTTATTTAATTTTTAATTAATTTGGTTGGAATTGGAAATGATAAGAGAAATTATTAATTAATTAGCAATAAAAGTTGGTTTATTTATATGCCCAACGATTAGAGTTATGTGAACTAATTTACAATTTATGCATTCGTAATTGGGTTATCAGTTCAGAAATTTGCAGCAATAATTCAAGATCTTACCCGGTAATGAATGAAGATTGTCTACCAAAGAATAACATTTTTTTGGGAATGAACTGAAGTAATCTGGATAATACAAAAGTCTGCAATAATAAATGATCATTCACGTATTTATATAACAATACTTATTAGGTATGTGCATTAGTGAATTTTGTTAATAAAATAAATTTATCTAGTTTTGCTGAGCAAAATTTGCTCAGTATTAATGAAACATTATAGTATTTTGCCAACAGTAACAGGAGCAGGAAATGCAAGTCTCTTTTGTGACTGCTCTTCCTTTGGCCTGATTGTATTTTTTAGCAAGACAACTCACAATGACCTACTTAATCTGCTCTAACCGAAGTGTATTTTATGTTGATTCCAATTATTACCGTAACCGCATATTAATTTTTCTGGACAATTATTGTTTATTATTCTTTGTTCACTCAAGTTGGCAATAAGATGAGTTTTATTACCTATTTGTTAGGATCAGTGACGGTTTTATCATGTCTCTGGTTATGGTCTCTATTTAAAGTCGGCTACTCACTACGTGGTACCTGACGAGTCAATTATTTGGCAAGTACTTGTGAGTACTTGTGCGAGATAAAGTCAAACCGTACACATTACTTCCGTATAGCGCAGCAGGTGTAGTATGGTGCCGGTGCGGTCTTGAAAACACTTTGCAAGTAACAAATGACATTTGACTTGGGATAATTCACCAACAACGAACGGGAAGTACCAATAATGGTGTGGAAGTAAATCTGAGCTGTGCCGAGTTGCACACCGCATTGTCATACATCTATGTTGCACTTGCCAAGTATTCACAAGTAATATGCAACTACCGCTTAGTGAGTATCCGGCTTCAAGGTCCAAATTGGATTTTCGAGTCCAATTGAAAAAAACTTAACTTTTTAATTTTTTTTTGAACTTTTAACTTTTATTCCTTAAAAAATGTGGGTTCTTAGAAAGGTCATTTCCTAAATAGTGCAAGATATACATATCAATGCAATTCCAATAGCTTCACTGTAATATTAAATCTGACGGTTATTCGTCCAGATTATCAGAGTAAAGCATTTTGCTTCAAATATCATTTTTGATAGTTTTTTCAAGAGACAATAATTTCAAAAAATGCTTCTTTACATGATATTTAATCTTAATATCTTCTATTTTTAGATACGTAACTGAATATCTCTGAGTAATAAAAATTTAAATCCAATAAAATGAGCTCTAAATCGAAGCCATCAGATAAATCCACTAGTTCTACTAAAAATTCAGAATTAAAAATTATCTTAAGGAAAGCATTCACAGCAAATTCAGAGTGGCCAGACAAGGTAAATACTAAATATAACATAAACAAATTTATGTGTTTCATTTCTCTAATAAGCTAATAAATCTGATTGTAGGATGAATTCCTAGATGTAATTTACTGGTCCAGGCAAGCTATAGGCATCTTATTGGGTATATGTTGGGGGTTGATACCTCTCACAGGATTTTTAGGTCTTCTATTGTAAGGGTTAAGATTTCCATCGTATTTTATTGTACTGTCCTGATATTTTTGCTTTTTTTGCAGATTTGTTGTTGTGAATGCAGGCCTAATTTACATTTACTGTAGTAACTTTCAATGTGTCGACGAGGAAGAGTTCGGTGGCTCTTGGGAACTGACTAAAGAAGGCTTCATGACTTCTGCCGCCGGGTTTCTGGTGAGTTCCACGTATAAGAGGGGATGTTTATATTTTTGAATTAATTCTTCTTTTCTCCAGGTAACTTGGATTATTATTTATTCGGGTCTTCATCATGAAGCAATGATGGATGATTTATAAAACCAACCTGTGAAAATTCAATCATAGTAATGTAAATAAAAATGCACTGAAACTTGTAACTACTCATAAAAATACATTTTTTAATGTTTTGTAAATATACATTCTTGATACAGAAAAGGGAGCATTAATTTCATCATTCAGGGCCGGTTGTTCGTACGTCAGTTAAAAATTTTGAGATAACTACTGATTTTAAATTGCAAATTTTGAAAATACGGCGAATATAATTAATGATCTTGTATTTTTAATCAGTAATTAACTCTTCTTAAAGCGAGCAGAATTCATTTTCAGAAATATCAGACCAATGGCTTGATAATACAGGGCATTTTAAAATTAGTAATTATCTCAAAATTTTTAACTGACGTACGAACAACCGGCCCTCAGTGAATTTATTTATACCCTTACTGCTTACTGGCATACCTATTTATTTTTAGTATTAAAAATATGTGGGTACTAAAATTAGTTATTCATGCAGCATGTAGAATCAAGAAACACACTTCATGAAAACCAACAAACTTTTTTTGATGTTCTGTAGATTCTTTGAGTAAATTAAAGTATCTGCTTCATTAAAGTTTTTGAGTTATTTGAATTTTTCTAAAAATGTTTGAATTTTCAATCAACTAGAAAAACTATAGGTACTGTCTCTTTTTATTGCTTCTAATAATCAAGGCACATTATTGACCTTATTCACAAACGATAATTTCCTAAACAATTACGTAATCAATTATACCCATCTCACTCTAACGCATAAAAACTGCATATCTCCATCCCATTTATTTAATTATTTTCGAGATATTACAGGACAGAAACGCTTTGTGAATACGGGCCTAACTGTAAGTAATTATATTAAGGAAACCAATGATTAATTTGAAATTGGTAATTGTTATACATTGTGGTTGAAAATAATTTTTTGTCTTTTCCTAACTTGAAAATGCAAAAAGTCTCTTCTAAAGGAGTTATTTTTTATCTTTCTGTTGAAAATTTAATTTTCAGAAAGTTTTTTTAAATTTTAAAATAATTTTTAATCTCATTTTCATTTCTGCCACCATTAATTTGAAGACTATTAAACTATTAACACGCAAAAATAGGGACTCTAACCGTAAATATCTGTCACTGATAGAAGTGTGTCAATAATTGACATAAGTCTGATGACTTGACTTTCAATTTTCATTCAATAATTGTCTTGTTCTTGTCATATTGGGCGTCAGCAGTTCAGCACAGAGCACAGCTGATTGATTGGACGTTGCAGGACTTGCAGGTCTTTCCTGATGTTTTGTATTCGAAGGTATTCAGCTGATGGTGAAAGGATGGTGATTACTGATTACTGATGTGAGTGTTTGTCGTCGTGTCATCGACGAATCTCTTCTGAGATCACTGTCAATGCATAAATCAAAATTGTCAAAAATGTCAATGTTGTTCATTGAATGATGTTCAATGTTTTTATTCATAATTTAATTTCATAATCATTAAATTATAATTTTATTAATTTTCTTTTCATTTCATATTCATTTCATCATTTCATTCCATTCCATTCTTCATTCATTCGTATTGTTATATATTGTAATGTAATGTGTTTTTTATTATTTAATTTTAATACTCCCAAATAAAATAAAAGTAATAAAACTGTAGTTCTTCTGCTGGAGTGTTACATACTTGTCTCAACTACTATTACTTGACTTGAAACAATTGAAGTGGTCTAATTAAGAAGAGCGAATAAATGAAAAATTCGTTGCTCATCACATCGGTACTCAGTTTCAACTTTCATATTTCGAGACAATTAATAGTAGGTACACTTTTATAGTAAAAATGGAAACTGATCAACCAAACAGGAAAAACTTGGTATTCCATCTGAGGACCCTCGTGTCATTTCTGAAGTCTAGAAATGGTCAAAGCAGTCATGAAGAGGATGAAGCGATAATCTCCAACAACCAGGAAATACCAACTCAAGATACCGAAAAAGATAACGCCAGACTGGACAATAACAGACGTCGCTCCTTCCGAAAGAGAATCAAATCTATGCACAAGAGAATGAAGAGCTTAGTGCTTAGACGAGGACAAGATTCAGATAGTAGAACATGTGAAAATAGAAACGAACATGACCCTGTCGTGTTGGTGACAATGGTGAGTTGATGGAGTAATTCACGGTTACCTAATTCACTATTGCAATTCACAGAATTGAAAAATCAGTAAAGAACAATAATTTTTTTCTAGGGTACGTATCCCACTTTTAATCAATTCAACTTCTGTTTCAGGACAGTGATACTCCAGATCAAATAGATGCTGATCTGAGTGGTTCCTTGTCAAGGATTTCCTGGTATTGGGGTTCAACATCCAGAGAGGAAGCAGAAGAAATACTCTCCCACTTACAGGACGGTTCCTTCCTTGTCCGTGACTCGTCTTCACCGGCTTACCCTTTCAGCTTGAGTTTCCGGGTGATGGATTGTACAAGACACGCGCACATTGACTACGCCCCTGGAGGGTACTATAGCCTAAAAGGACTATATAATGCTCATCTATCGGTGGTGACGCTTGTGGAAGAGGCGATGAGTGAGTCCAAGGAAGGAGTGTATTCCTATGTAGAGGTTAACGGAGGTTGTTTGCCTGACTATCCCGTGAGACTGCATGCACCTGTGTCCAGGTATGGGCCCGCTGCTGGGAGCCCAGCAAGTTTGAAACATCTCTGCCGATATGCAATACGGAAATGTGTTGAAAGAGATGAATTAGATAATTTACCATTGCCGAGCATTCTTCTGCGTTACTTGCAGGAAGGTCCGGCTGTGCAGTCCTGCATAAAAAGGAGTTTATAGACTACTTCGTTATATGTTAGTCTGTAAATTTAGAAATATTAAATATGTGTGATATATTTACAATAATACAACATTCTCTCCATTTTTCTTATCAGAAGAAATTATCGTTTTACAACCATAGTTTAATAAAATGTATCTGACAATACTTATACTTATACAATAGTATATAAATTTAATATTACTTGATGTATAAACATGACTGAAAATATATCCAATATAGATAAGTCGTGTTGGTTTTTTAATTAAAACCTGTAGGCAAAAAACAAAGAGCCTGTTTGTCTTGGTTGGTAGTAGCGAATATTTAATACTTTTAGAATTCTTTCAACACAGCCTTTTATTTCTATAGGTACTTTTTTTTCAACATCCTGTATTGGTATACCTCAACTGGTAATGACAACTTTGGATTTCACCTGATTACTACTAATGGTCATCAGGTATTTTTTTATGATTGAGCAGGATATACAGGGTGTTAAGAAAATGACGGATAAACTCTTCAGTACATTGTAGGGGACACTCAGTAAAGTACGGGAAAAATAATTTTAAAAAATCTGGTCTTCAATTTGGTGAGATAAAAAATGCCAAAGTTAACATTTTACTATCTTTGTTTTTCGGTATTTGCAAAAAATAAATGATTTTACAGATATAAAAAAGGTACTTTAATCGGTATCAATTAAAAAAAAATTGCTTAAGATGTATTACTGGCTTGGAAAATGTAATAAGATTTTTTTTTCTTTTCTAAGATGCTGAAAAAAAAGCATTTGGCATCAACGGTTTTGATACCTTGACTACCTACATTGTTAGAAATTAGACGAAATTAACAAATACCAACTGTTATCGTGTTGAACGTTGCCAAATTTATTCAATATTTTGCTTATATCTTTTAAGACGTAGCTCTGGATTTTTAAAAATTATTTTTCCCGTACTTTACTGAGTGTCCCCTACAATGTACTGAAGAGTTTATCCGTCATTTTCTTAACACCCTGTAAAGTAAGCTTTAAATTTGTACAAGCTTTCATTTTGTAGCTGCTGCATGACATGGTAGTCACTTGGTAAATTTTGTTGCTAGCTATTTGATCGATATACCATTCACCTACCATCAAGATAAGTTTAACCAGTTATAAAGAGAGAAGTAATAATTGAAGCCTGCTTTTAACACAATTAATCACTAACAACAGAACTCCCGGGTGAAACTTCTCTAGGGCTCAACTACGTGGGCACACAATACATGTTGAGGAAAGATTTTGTAGATATCTGTTGTGGGGGTCAACCTCAACTTCCTGAGCGGAGAGGGGGACAAAGATGGCGCCGAGGGTATAAACACATAACGCCCAAAAGACCCCTGTAACTCAACCGCTGGTTACTGGAGCATTGTCATGGTGAAACAAGACTATTCGCTAGATGAGGTGTTTTATCTTTATTTTGGCTCAAATGCTGTAATAAATTTGCATAATACACACCAGTGATGCTTTTACCATTTTTTCAGATAATAATCAATAAAAATGATTCCTTTTGCTTTCCAGAAAACACTCGCCATAATTGTTAGCTGATAAAATTGACTTTGCTTTTTTTAGAGTGGGTTCACCGGATGCAATCATTTTTTTGGTTGTATAAAACTTCTCAAAAATTCATTGAGATTTTATGGTAGAGCACTCACTTGAAACAATTTTGCATTTCAGCATTTGGTCTGGTGTCAGCAAAAGCGGCTCCCATCTTGCACAGACCTTGTTAAAATATTTGGGCTTCCAGCACGATCTGATGGGTTTTTTCAATCATTTCAGGAGTTGTTTCCAGAGGGCGTCTGGAGCGAAGCTCATCCCTTGTGCTCGTGCGTCTCATTTTAATCTCTGACACCCATCTTTTCACCACGGAATATAATGGGGCAGAGTTTTCGAGTGTGTTATCCATTTCCTCCTTGATTTTTTGGCGTTAAATCCTTTAAACGGAAGTAGTTTATGACCGCCAGTTTTTAAAATCTTCCATTTTCGTGAGAACTCCAAAATTTTCTTGATTAAAAAATCGCTATCAATCGAACACTCATTAAGCTACAGACTTGAAAATACGAATGAAACCTAGTTAGGGATAGTACTAGACGACGTTGGCACATAATTGACCTAGTGGTGCTATCTCAGGTGTCAGGCCCGGGACTTTTCAGTCGACCCTCGTACAGTAATACAATTTTTTAGTAGAACATTTTTTCTGATGGTCTTTGCTATATCTTCACAAATGTAGCATATTTTAGCAAATTGCAACCAGTGTAAAAATGGTTGACAATAATTATTGATAGCCGTGCAAATGGTAGGCATTTTCAAATAATACACGAATGTCCTAAATTACTCCATTTTACCAGTCCTTTTTGAAAACTTTAGAACACAGGACTGTTCTAAAAAAATCTGAAGCCATTTTTTAGTTTATTTCACTGTGACTACATACATACCAACCTTAAAACTGAAAAACAAACCACACAAGCCGATAATTTCCTTAAAATTAATTTCATACTTGATACTCTCTGAAGCAATAACCAATTCTTACGACACATTTGATCAAAACTACACTGAAAAATAATCAATAAAAGCAGGTGTAATAAAATAAGATTTAATTACAACACTAAAGTATTTATAATAATCTTGCATATCTTTATATACATAAATCAACTACATGGGAGTTAAACAACGAAAATAATTACCGAAAACTTAGGTAGGTATGTAATCAAAACTATCTATTCCAGTTGAGGCCTAAGATATTCCTTGCCTGTTGAAGAAAATAAATAAATATTAGAAAAATGAGAAGTAACCGAAGGGTTATATACTCACAGTGACAAAGGCAGATGCTACGGTATCTTTTGCAACCTTCGAGGCCAGATCGGACTTCATAAGTAAATCGTGGATTTGTACAGCCTCTTGCAGTCGCTTATGCAGAAACTCCCATGTCTGAACTTGTCCTGGTGATCCGTCCTGCACCAGGTATAATTCTGTAGCTTTGTAAACACCTGCCACACCAACCCGGCGTGCATACCAATTATACTAAAAACAGCACATTCTCTGAGATACCATCAGGGAAAATCACCCATTGAAAACACTTACATTCACAGATCGGTCACCAGCGTAATAGCAAATATCGTCAACGGTTGTCAGTAACGTGGCCAAGGCATTCGGCATGTTATGCGGCAAAGCCATAACGGCCAACGCCTGAGGCCATTTTGTTACGTAAGGCACTAACAGCTCCAGGCGATAGCGAATGGCACTTTCAACAAGATCGGCCGGCACGTGTTGTTTACCCAGTTCGACCTCTGTCTTCAAGAAGCTAACTAACTGACGATTGGAGGACAGTTGAAAGTAATGCACCAGGTCCCCACCTCCTTTGGGGAACATTCCGTGGGCCACTCCTGGACATCCCACTTCTTGGGCTCCCGCCGTTAACGCTTCTCTGGACCAGCCCAATTGCAGGACATGTTTCAACGCTGCCTCCAAAATTCGTTCTTTGGTTATCTGCTCATCACCCGGAGTTTCTTCGTTGGTATTGGCAGGACCGGGACCGCTAGAGAGCCTCTTTACATGGAAGTTCCATGCTATTAATCTATCTGCTGGAAATAATTATATGTGAAAGACAGGTATTTTTGATAAATGCACCTGGATTCTACATTTTTATTTTCTAACTTTACAGTCTAACTAGACCCGTGCCTATTATGATGGGAAGTTGTACACATGCGAATCATGTGATCCATTTATTGTTACAAGACACTATTTTCATTATACAGGGTGTCCGGAAATTATGCGTAAAAAAATTAAGGGGGTGATTCTACTTGATGAAATACATATTTCCAAAAGTATTTATAAATTGTTTTCGAAAACTTACAAATAAGAAAGTTATAGGCCTTCAAAGTTGATTTTTTTAAATCAATATTTTTCTATAACTTTTTTTCTAGTGTACGGATTTTCTTAAAATTTTACATACTTGCCACTGATGTTGCTTTACATCCTTGGTCCAAATTAGACTTGAATCCCTTGAAATCAAGAGGCCTTATATGCACTTGACCTTCAAAAAAGGCCTATATCTTTTTTCGTAATATTTTTTTCTGAGTTTTGAAGACGCACAATTGAAGAAATAATCGGAAAAGGTCCTCTTTGTCTGTCACGATGAAATGACCTGTTTCCGAGTAAAACTGTTTTAAAAATTTGCTTGCACTAAAATTGATCACCATAAATTATGATCATTTTGCAACAATACCAAAGCATGCTTTGGAAACAGCTGCAGGGTTGTCTAGGAAACAAGACGTTTGCTTTGGATTTAATTTTGACAGCAATTTTTTTTTATTAAAAATATTTTATTAAAAAAAAATGATTAAAAATTTTTAAAATTTTATCATTTCCAAGTCTATTTATACTCGAATGTCTCTGTTTTGTACATACCTAGGCAACCCTGCAGCTGTTTCCAAAGCATGCTTTGGTATTGTTGCAAAATGATCATAATTTATAGTATGATATAGTATGATAGTATGATATATGATAATTTATAGTGATCAATTTTAGTGCAAGCAAATTTTTAAAACAGTTTTACTCGGAAACAGGTCATTTTATCGTGACAGACAAAGAGGACCTTTTCCGATTATTTCTTCATGTTCTTCTGATTGATGATAAATAAAACACTAATTAGAAAATTGTAAATATTGAACCAATTATGCCGTATAGATGAATTATATTATTATTCTTGTATTGGTTTTTAGGTTCTCTCAGGCTTACTTTTGTAATTATTAATAAATAGTTGACGTTTCGGGATTGATTAATCCCTTGATCACATATTTAATTAATAAAATAGATACAATAAAAATTATTTTAGTAAAATGAAAATATAAAAGTATGACATTTACAAGTCAAAATCTAAAAATGGCATATCGTTTGAAACAATGTTTATTTAGATAATTGTTCTTTTACTATTATTGTTTTTTTTTTTTTTTTTTTTTGAGTTGGTGTTTGTATGTGTATATTGTTTAAAATAACTATGTGAATGATATTGTTTGGGAAGTGATGCTATTTTATGAATCGTTGGGAGTAAACTTCAGGTTAACTTTTATTGTTTTTTATTATTATTTTTATTTATTTTTAATAAATAATATTTATTGTTGTATTTGTGTGTGTCTGGAAGAGGGTTGTTTTGATATTATGGTTTGATATATTTGGGAAAGGTTTTTGATTTCTTCCAGACACACACAAATACAACAATAAATATTATTTATTAAAAATAAATAAAAATAATAATAAAAAACAATAAAAGTTAACCTGAAGTTTACTCCCAACGATTCATAAAATAGCATCACTTCCCAAACAATATCATTCACATAGTTATTTTAAACAATATACACATACAAACACCAACTCAAAAAAAAAAAAAAAAAAAAACAATAATAGTAAAAGAACAATTATCTAAATAAACATTGTTTCAAACGATATGCCATTTTTAGATTTTGACTTGTAAATGTCATACTTTTATATTTTCATTTTACTAAAATAATTTTTATTGTATCTATTTTATTAATTAAATATGTGATCAAGGGATTAATCAATCCCGAAACGTCAACTATTTATTAATAATTACAAAAGTAAGCCTGAGAGAACCTAAAAACCAATACAAGAATAATAATATAAAACACTAATGTTTTAAAAAATTCTACTGATGTATATTGCTGGATATTAACGTTACACGTGTTTTTTAAAACATTAGTGTTTTATTTATCATCAATCAGAATGCAGAGATTCTACAAAGTAAGGGTTGAAAACATAAATTTCAAATTGTGCGTCTTCAAAATTAAGAAGGCATTTTTTGAATGTCAAGGGCATATAAAGGCCTCTTGATTTTGAGGGATTCAAGTCTAATTTGGACCAAGGATGTAAAGCAACATCAGTGGCAAGTATGTAAAATTTTAAGAAAATCTGTACACTAGAAAAAAAGTTATAGAAAAACATTGATTTAAAAAAATTAACTTTGAAGGCCTTATAACTTTCTTATTTGTGAGTTTTCGAAAAAAATTTATAGATACTTTTGGCAAAATTTCATCAAGTAGAATCACCCCCTTAATTTTCTGCGCATAATTTCCGGACAGCCTGTATTGTTACGTAATACCAAATCTGACCGTATTTCACAAAAAATTGCAACTTTATACTTTTAATTTTTCAATTTCTTACAAAGCAGGAAATTCGGATTCCAAATTTTCACTTAACACTGCTGTAAGGAACAGGAAGTTTTCGAAAATTGCAAATTGAAAAGTGCAAAGTTGTAAAGATTTTATTGTGGAATAGGCCCCTGGTCTGATACTTTTTCTTCTTCTTATTTGTTGAGGAGTGGTTCAAAAAAGCTTCTTCAGTGGTAAAAATATTGTAGAATAATAATAATTATTGAAAACAGGCAAAAACTACATATACAGGGTGATCCCGAAATGGCGGACACGGTATACAGGGTGTTGTAGAGGATGTTCAGAAAGACTGTAAATTTAAAACAAAAATTGTTTCGTCGCCTTCGTTACCGAGATAAGGGTGTCCTTTTTCTAAATTTTAAATCAAAACGACAGTCAAATTTAAACAACCTCCACTGGCAAAGCACATGATTTGACATAACTATTACGATAGCGTTTGCTTTTCATTTTTATTATTATCGGGAACGGTATTACAGGCATTCGAAGTTTACCTATTCCCTGAGTTCAACAAAATTTTTCAATGTGGCATCGTTGTTCAAAATCGAGCTCAACAATGCAACTAAAATAGATTTTGAATAATATTATCGGATATGTTTCCCCGCAACGATTATTGTTTTGAACATTGTTGAACTTTCCATTTCATATGTTTCCATGGTAATATCTATCTGGGTATTATTAAGACCTAAACATTATTTTTCTGCCTTAAGAAGGGTAGTGCACTGTTATTGTGACTTTTTTTTTCACAAAAGTGGTCATATCTTCTTAAGGGAGCCATACTGGAGAAAACAGTAAATAAAACTTAGAATCCTTAATTCACAATGGATGCTGTGGTGCTGTCCGTGTCCGCCATTTCGGGATCACCCTGTATAGGGTGATTCTTATAAATAAAAATATAAGCACTCTGCGGAAAAATGCTTTCCAAAAAAGTGATGGGAAATGTAAGGGCCCTAAAGGCACTAGTGAAATTCTATGATTCAGAATATACTTCAAGAATAGTATATTCTATATCAAGGGCGGAAAGAAGTTCATTTCGGCGAGTATGAAGTTATCGAGCCGAGCGGAGCGAGGGTTGATTGAATACGAGCTGAAATGGACTTCGGATCCGGCCGAGAGATAGACGCTATTTTTTAGCGCATCGCGTTGGAGCACTGAATACTTTGGCTTGTTAGCTTGTTGGCGAATATGTGGTGGCGTACAAATTAATTCAATGTCAGTGTAATTTTCCTGTCTAGCGTTCATTTTGTTGCTTTATTGACGAAACCTCAGAAACTAGTAACCCCCGTTAATCGTTATAATTAGATAGGTACCTACCTGTTATTATTATATTTCCAGCTCGTTTAGACTTGATTGAAATATGCGCGTATCGTCTTGGTCTCAGTATAATAGTTGTCAGCTGTGTGCTTCAATTTCGCTCTCACCTACCGCGTAATCACTAACTGATAACACTATCAGTAGTCGACTAGTTGCTATAGTAAAGCTAAATCTGTCCGCCCTAGGGCCAGAAAAAACGTTCGTTGCGGGCTGGAAAATTTTGTACGCTCGGAAGCGAGCTGCTATTGCATGTAGGCTGCAATATGCGTCGTTCCGCCGGCTACTAAGCTACTGAAAAATCGTCTTTCAGATGCGATGCGCTAAAAAGTATTTTATAATACAGGTGCCCGGAAATAGCAGGTACCTAGGAAAGGAGGTGATTCTACATAAAAAATAAGACTTTCCTTTCTTATAAACTTATATACTGCAACGTACCATTTTTGAGACACAAGGTGTAAAAAAAAAAGTTTTTTTTTGCTTCAGTTTTTTGCTAATATCTTGAGAACCGTATGAGATAAGTTCAACTCTTATACACTTTTTGTGCTCATTACTCTTGTTTTCATTGTAAAATAAAGGTTTAAAAAAAAATTGTGGCGTAGATTTTGGGTACTTTGTGAGATTCAACTCTAATTTCTACGCCGCTGGAATAAATGTAATTTTAAGAAGTGATTTAGAACCGTCGATGTTTTCTACATCAAAAAGGTACTCTTGGTTAACAGATCTAAAGTTAACAGTTTCCAAGAAAAATGGCCATTTACGATGAAAAATTCGCTTTAGATATTTTAAAACGTGTTGGAAAATGAAGGGCAAAAAACCTTTGCTCAATCCTAAAATCTCCACCAATGGCTCATAAAAAAATATTATTAAAACGGCAGCTAATATCAATGATATCACATACAGGGTGGGGCAAAACAGATAGTGCAGTTTTGAAAGGCTATTAAAAAAAGGGGGCAATTTATAGAAATGGGGTTTATTTTATTTCATTAGGTACATCATGCCGTTTTATGCATCAAGTCTTGAAGATGATATCAAAAAGAGAATGGCCTCCAGCAGCGATACATTTACCAAGGTGATTTCTGAAGTTTTCTGCCACATTTTGGCACATCTCGACAGGTATAACGGTGATTTCTTCCCGAATTAAATTCTTTAAATGTGTGAGGCCGAAGAAACATAACTTTGAGCGTTCCCAGTCAGATTCGTCGATCCTCCTCAAAATAATAAGGTCCAATTACCCAAATTTGAAAATCACACCTCGAAAAGAAGTGAAGAAGTCTCGTGAAGTTGCCTGGGGTCATTTTCAGCCCAGTACCGGAAATTTTGCTTGTTCACTGCTCCAGAAAAATGGAAGTGGGCCTCGTATTTACTGAAAAACGTTGACCTCGCGTGGATTTGGTCCAACATTTCTTGGGAGCGATTCATGCGCTTTTCATACTCGATAGGCTTCAACTATTGGACAGTCATAATCTTTTACGAGTGGAATGATAAGTCATTATGCAAAATCCTTCTTAGTGAGCGGTTCCGGTTAGTAATGACAAATGTAATTGAATGCTTCCAGGCAGAGCACCTAGGCAACTGTTCAACAGCTTCTCTCACTCTCACTAAATTTTTGGGTAATTAACCCCTAGGTCTTAGTATGGAACCAGTTTCTTTCAATGTACGCACCCAGCTCGCGATTAAATTACGGTGAGGAACGGAATCACCACATGCAAGATCGAAGTGCAGCCGGAAGGCCCGCTGGGTGGCATTAAGAACCCTTTTCAAGAAACGTGCAGAGGGTGAAGCCCAGGTGTTCTCCAGACCAAACCACGTCAACTCAACGACTGAACTGAAGGGATGTACCACCGCTTCAAAACTGCACTGCCTGTTTTTCCCCACCTTGTAAGAAAGCTGAGTTCTGTATCTCAAACAGTTCCCGAGATATCTTCAAAAAACTGGCTTCCTTTTTGGGTAACTGCTATTTCCGGGCACCCTGTATTTTAAGAAATTCTTGTTCTTATATTTAACCGTAAGAAAAACCGTAAATAAAAAATAAACAATAGATGTTAATAGTAATATTTAAAAGGAATGTTATTCGTCAGCATAAACATAGTGGCTGTAATCTGGCGTGTTTCTAGCAACATCAAAATCATAGAGACAGTTAAATCCAAATCAAACCATAATAATTAATAACTGATTTATCAAGATGTAGAAACGATCAATTTAATTAAAATAATGATTCATGACTCATAAAGTTTAAGTGTTATTGTTCAACTGTGTTTGGAACCCTTCATACTTTCTTTTTGGCAATCCTACTTTCCCGAGCTTATCACACACAATGAAAAGTTAGACATCTGTATAAATATACATTTTAAATCGGTCTCTACATAGACCTTAGATAAAGGTAGAGGTAGGTACTATAAGAAATACAGTAAATACTAAATTTGGAAACATCTCATTAATTTTTGGGTGATACTTTTAAAAGTGTTGTGAGTAGAATGTGATCATTTTCAGGACACTGACGTGATAATACAGGTTTTAAATAAAGAAATGAAACATTTTTATAATAGCAATAATTTGATAATTCTCCAATTTTATTTATACAATGGTACAAAAAAAAAATAGTACAAAATTTATATATAAAAAAACAGTAACTAGGCAGTTCCATCAGAAATAAGACCAGCACATTCATCTATTCTGCTTAAAAGACTTTCGATAAAATCAAGAGCAGTGAAATAACTCCTACACGTAGCCAACTTCTCCTCGGTGTTCAAGTCTCCTCGATTAAGTCCCTCTAGCTGAAAATTCACTCTAACACCAGCGGAACAAGATTTAGAGTCGCCTTGTTCCAGTTGTTTGATCATCTGGCTGTACTTTGCATGGTTCTCCTGGACAATAACACGTATACCCTTCAAGTAATCATCTTCCAAGTGAGGAAAATAATCCCGAATTCCGGTGAAATTGTGCTTCTGATCGCACAAAAGCAGGAAACGCAACAAGTTCAGGGTTGCGATATTGTAGTCCATGATCTGAACCAGATCAGTCTGCTTGATTATCGTACTCAGCATGAGATCCAGCACAGCTAAGAGCTTGCGTCCTCTGCAATACTCTGACATGTGCTCCCCGTGTTTGATCTCTTTGGCGAGGATTCCTCGATACTTATCGATTAAAAATCCTTGTAGGCTTGCTGTCACCGGCGTCGAGATGAGATTGTATATTATAAGATACTGTCCCCGTTTTTCAAAAACGTTTATATAAGAGTTTAAAACATCAACAGCATCTTTTCTTGTAGTTTTAAAGGAACTGTAGCTGACCACTTTTGAAAGCTCTAAACAAAAACGATTGTGTTCTAATGAGTCTAACAACCGATACGGTGCTTCCGATGCTCCAATCCGTTGTATGAGCTGTGAAACCAGAAATAAACCTTTCTCTATGCCGGGCTCGCCGTATTGCTGCAGTAATGTAGTGACAAGTTGTAGTGAATTTTGGAATATGTATGAGGGATTGTATATTTGAGGAGTCTTTATAATCCATGAATCTTTGGAATAAATTATACAAAACAGCACTGCTAGTCCTAAACGTGACGGTATTTGATCATCGTATAAATCGGATGTGGTTAAATATGTGAATGGGTCGGAGTGAGTAACCTTGAGTATCATATCTGTTATATTTCCGGTGACTTCTGCAGCTATCGGGTGATTTAAATCCAAACGAGTGAAGGGTTTTTCTAAAAGCTGAATCAGATATTTGACTAGCACTTTCCTATAACCATCGTGATTTTTTGGAGACTCGTTTATTAATGAATTAAAGAAAGGTTCCAGGGAATGGTAGAGAGATAGTCTCTTATAAGAAAAAGGAAAACTATCAAAGCTGTTATTCTCCGAGCAGTCACTCTCATCAGATTTCTCAGCAACAATTGTTGAGTGTAGGTAAGTTTGAAGAGAATTCAAGCTCCAAGCGAGGGAATCGACTCGTTTCATAGGAGAGATCATTTTTATCACGTTTGAGAGTGGCTTCAGCAGCGCTACTAGACGAGCGTCATCCGGGGATTGTTCCACTTCTTCAATTAGTTGCAGTAAGGCGTCTTGCGGGTTCGATTTACTACTCACCAAGTCGATAAGTTCCGAGCAGTAATCAAAAAAATGTACTTTCTTATCATTTGACTCCTTAGACAAGTATTGACTCAGGTACGAAATCAATTCTGATGACTGGTCTTCAATGAGATGATCATTCTGGGGATCTTTGAATAAAGCATTAATTTCTTCTATGTTAATGTTTTCTGCATCAAACATTTTTTTAACACTTTGCAAGAAATTGGCTGCAGATACAGATAAAGATACTCCTGCAGTATCTGTCCCCATTATTAAACTTCCAGAAACCACCCCCTATTTATTAAAGTTTTATAAACACAACGCGAGTCTTGTTAATTTTTTAGGTATAATTATTAAAAAACACCACCACTTTTAGGCACTTGCTACACAGGTCATTAAAAAATTTTATCTCGAGATTGAAGTCGGACTGCCGACTGATTGTGCGGGCGTAGCGCGGAGTTGAGGATGAACGCTGAGCCGGATTTTGCTTATTTCTTATCACTTTGATTTTTTGTTGAAATTTCTTGACAAAAAATTCGACATTTTCATGGAAATTGACGTATGATTAATAAGACTAATAATAGCAATAGCTTTCACTGGTGCAAAGCAGAATTATTTGTGAAAAAATTAAAGGAATTAGATACTTACGTCCGCTTTTGATGTGTAAATTTTTAAATATTCTATAAACAGACATTATTTCTTAATTCCGAATTAAAATTATACGATTTTTAATTATTGATTTATAAATTTCAAACCTACATTCTTCATTTGTAAGTCCTAGTAAATTTTATAATTTGTACATTTATCCTTATCTCTAATTTACATAACCCTAAATGCTAAATATCACTGCTTGATCCTTGTTGAATTGTAATCTAATGTCAAAATGTGACGTACAAGAATTTTATAATTTTTTTTTTTACAATTAGGTATATTTTTTATTACATTACAATAAAGAAGTTTAATTTTATTGATAATAATTACATTATATTAATTATTTCTACATGTAATTAATAACTATCTCTCAGATCCAGATAAAGCACTGTTGCGGTAACTTGATCTTCATTACTAAAAAAGCCATTTCTGAGAAGTGGGGCAGGCAGATAGTTTTCCCAAAACGTGATTTTCTGCTTGCCGCTTCTCACAATTTCCGTACTGATAGGTGATTTCAGTGATTTTTACATTATTTTTGGTAGGGTTAGGGTACCCTAATTTTTTGATTGATTAACTTATTTTCTTTTCATTTTATTTTTATTTTATTTATTTTAGCTTAATTCGATCTCCGTATTGGTAAATTTGGGATAAATAATTCGCAAATATCTTAAATTTGGTTGCTTAAAATTGTCTTTTGATTTTTTTTTGTAATTTTTGTGGTGTTTCGAAAATGAGCATCCCGTAAAGTTGATACTTTTCTCTTCAACCATCAAGTAATCCAGCTGTAGTTTATACGGCTGGTTTCAGTTAACTAATGATGTGTATATTCCCCATACATGCGATGAGAGAAAGTTCGAGTTTTCTCCGCTTCGAGCCAATCACAGCTCGGCATTTTGAGAACTCATTTTCGGAACTCACTGCATGACGTCAACATGTTAAGATAACGCATTAATATCGCACAATTGAAATACCGACCGAAAAACCACGATAGATTGTACTCCGCTCTACGTGTTTATCTTAAACCTTTTATCCACGATAAAAGTCAACAAGAACGCATGCGCAGTATGTTTTCAAAGGGAAATGGATTGACCAGTACCAAGTTATATTTATACTATCCAATAACTAAAAACCTCAATGACCAGACAGGTCCTCCTAACCAGGTTAGATAATATCTCTTTATGAAAATATATACGTCATTGATCTATCAATCAATTTCCGATTTCCCACGTACAGTGACAGATAGTTTTATAAATATAATAGGGAACCTGCATTATAACGCTTACTACGTAAGTGTCGGTAATGCAGGTTCCCTAGTTACAAATATTTGGAAAAGTATTTTGTATAAACAGGGAACTTATTTGACAAAAGAGGAAAAACAAAAAACAAGAAAGACTTATGCCCGTATTCACAAACGATAATTTCCTAAATAATTACGTAATCAATTATACCCATCTCACTCTATTGCAAAAAAACTGCATATCTCCATCTCCACTCATTTAATTAATTACGTAATTATTTAGGAAATTATCGTTTGTGAATACGGGCATGTACCTTATTTATTAGTCATGATAAGAGAAATCAGTATTATTAATGAACATAAAAATGTTTAGATAATAAATAAATTTGAAAATAAAATAATATACCTCACTCATGCGTACTTGGAGGTTTAAAGTTGTCTGTAGTATCCCCAATTTTGTACAGTGACCTGCTGAAGGGAGAAGGCTAGTGGGACAGAGATAGAGACAGAGAGAGAAGGATTCATCGGACATTGGATTCTGCTGGTCTGGTTTCCGTCTTGTCTCGGGAACTCGGATAAAAAAATGTTTCCGGAGGCCTACAGACGTGTATTTATTATGTGTTAATTACAGTGAGATGTTATTTTTTGATATTCTGTATTATTTTGAATGATATGGTTTGGATAAATGAACTCAAATAATTATTCCTGATGAAGAGAATGTCAACTAGATCCCAGCTTACCAAAGATTTGAATGGTAAGTGATTCAGGAGCGACCTAATAAACGGAAACTCCAGTGTTTACACATCCCACTTTAGGGGAGTGTCAATAATAATATTTTTGCGTGGTCCCGTTTGAAATTTCCAATCATTAATTCTGCAGTTTTAAATCGGGGACAGTTAGTTGCATTTGCATATTTAGTACCTGCTTGGGATGCTAATTTTCTTTTTGAAATATTCAAAAATTTCTAATTTACAATAATAAATTTCTAGTTCTAGCACAATATACCTAATAATAATTAATTAAGTAGTTATAGTTACTTATTGCAGATAATATATCCCTATTACTGCTAAATTTCTTGGAAAAGGTGCTCAATTATTATTAATTGGACACAGTTTATCTTTGAATAAAAAATGTAATGTAACCACAAAATAATATATGACTCAGCTTGACATTAATTATTATTTATCTGAGTTATTGTTAATACCGTAAAATAATAATTGGTGTCACTGGAGAAATTTGGTAGAGCATAGCATTATTTCGTGACTGTCCAGTATTCCAATTATAGAATTCTTTGTTATACCTATAAATGGAATATTTTGCTTTAATTAGACACCTTCCATGTCTACATATACAGGGTGTTGAAAAACTCGTGGAAAAAATCTACAACACACTATGATATTATGGTGTTGTGGGATTTCAAAAATCAAAACAAAAAAATTGTATCTTGAATCGAGCCTGAAACCTCTTTAATATTATGATATTCTATGGTTGCAGTTTGCAGTCATAAGTACTTATTTGTCAGTTTGTCACAATTTAGCTGTCTAAAAAATTTGAAATTGTGCTTGTCATTATCAATTAAATGTCAAATTCTGCAGTAAATATTAGAAATTATTTTTTTCGTAACAAAATTACCTGTAGTTTCTTGTATACTATTAAAACTTTTTTCAAAAATGGAACTATGTATGGTATAATTGCGAGGTTTATTGTTTGTAATTATTGTAACTAAATTAAACCTGTTGTTGGCACTGTTAGTGCTTGTCAAATAATAAGTCAAATTATGCTAATGTCAAAATATTAGAACTGTCATTAAAAAACCAAAACCACAAACCACAGACAATTGAAAGACAATTTCCGAACCAACTTTCCAACTTGCTGGTGCCAATGTTGCCAATTTTTTTCTCTCCTTTATTTTTTATGTATTTTGAAAATGAATTAATTTAATTATGTTTAAACACCATTTTAACCAGTATTTCTTCTTTAAAATTTGTCTTAAAATGTTTTTAAATGGAAATTTCATAAGAATTTTGATTCGTGCACGGAAAATTAGAATTTGAATTTCCTATTAACATTTCCTATTTGAACATCCTACGCATGTTGTAGGAAAATTTTATATCTCGAAAACTAGAGTAGCTAGAAAAAAAATTGAAAGCAGGTATATTCTAATTTTTCAATACAGAGCAACTTGTTATTAATTTTTTTCCATTAGTTTTTCAACACCCTGTAGATGGCGTAAATAAATGGGATGAATTTAAGACCAATAGTTGTCATATTTAATTTACTTGACGGTTTGGAAAAATACATTAAATCTAAAAAAATCACATTTTCTACTTAGGCAGCAAAAGTATAATTTTTAAGCATCAGGCAGCAAAATAGCAAGCTTAGTGACAATCGGCGAAAAATAATTTTGTTATTAATTAATAAGTAGAGCAGATAAATGGGAAAGAACTTTCACAAATCCCAACTGAAGCGAGAGAATATAGCTGGCTAAAAGCACAAGTGTGCGAAGGCCATTGGAAAGAATACAGGTGTCCGTAAATTAATGGGACATAGCTCAGCTACAGCTTTGCGAGTTGCGACCTCAAGGAAAAGCGATTAAACGAAACATATCTGAGTACAAAAGTGCTTCCTCAAGAAGTTATGGCACCTCGAAGAAGAAAATTTGAAATATAAAATTGTGTATATTTCGGTAACCAAAGTAGCGATCAAGCTGAAAATTGGTATACGTCACTTTCAGAGGCAGTCAAATGATATTAGCGTCAAAGTCTTGTAGCATAATGCAGAGGGCGCTGTCGGCAGAATATTTCCGTCTGTCTTTTATCATATTTTTTTATGATCAATAATTCTGGTTACTATTGGTAAACTTTATGGAGCGTACGTTATTTTTACATAAAAACGTTATACTTATTTCATGTCGGGAAAATGCATCGTTTTCAAGGAAAACGCATCTAAGCGTTTCTAAGCATATATTTCGTTTAATCGCTTTTACCTTAAGGTCGCAAAGCTGTAGCTGAGCTATGTCCAGAGGCGGATTTACAAATGTGCCGCCTATAGGCTAAATCAAATCGCCGCCTATGGTATTATTTAACCCCTGTCGCCTAGGGTCCGGGGGTCCTCCCCTCGCGAAATTTTTTGAATTATTTGCTAAAAAAGTGATGAAGGGATCGCAAAAATGCCAGAATTTTTATTCTGTAAAAAAGTTTAGCTGCTTGCAAAGGCAAGTGCAGCGCCCCCTCAGGCCTTGTGCTCTATAGGCTCTAGCCTTATTTGCCTGTAGATAAATCAGGCCGTGTTCTTGTGGACTTCAAATAGAATATGAATTTAATGGCGAAGCGGGGTTTTGAAAACGGTTTTCCCCACTCGATAAAGCGCCGCAGGCAAATTTTTTTTCAATATCCCACGCAATTTCTCAGCACTCGAAAATATTTTTGGTCTTCGAAAATTTGCCGCCTACAAAAATTTGCCGCCGTAGGCTATAGCCTACCTAGCCTAATCGGAAATCCGCCACTGGCTATGTCCCATTAATTTACGGACACCCTGTAGAAATAATTTATTAATTTCATTCACTTGGCCATTGTTGTCATCGTGGTTTAGCTGAAGTTTTAAGTTCACATCATGAATATGGTCCTGAAGTTTTCACTTAATGAGGCCACCCCAATGTACTTTTTAGTCATTGAAATTGTATGAATTGGCAAACCTGCAACTGTCAAATGCTTGTTTGTATTTGGAACCCTAGCTGTTTGCCCCTCCCACTGATGTCATCACTGACGGCGCCTATAGATAATTTAAGAACAGAAGACTTGTAAAATTTTGTATTACGATATCTGGTTGGCTAATAAGTTCCAAGGGGCTAGCTAAACTCAATTTTTGGCCAATCAGGAATCCAAATCGAAAATTTCAGGAGTCAAATGTCATTGTGATTAGTGATGGACATGTTCGAAAGCTTTAGAGATTGTCGAATAGTTGTAATTCGAATACATGTGATAATCGAATGGTCAAATAATAAAGTGGTAAAATTAAAAAGACTTGAAAGTAAAAATTAAAATAACAAAACGAGTCCTGCTGCACTAAAAAATCAGTTGTTTGAGATTACTTTAACACATTGACAGACTGGGGTAAAGTGCAGACTGTGTATTAAACAATTGAAATTGTTTGGCAATACTTCAATTTTAAGCGATCATTTAAAAAACCGGTACAAGAAAAAGAGACAATTTGAAAATTCACATTTGAAAAAATGGCTTCATTACTACAGATGTAAATCGAAGGTCCACAGCAATTTGAATCTTCGACACTTCACAGTTATCAAAAATTGACTGAGTCAGCAAATTAATAACAATGTCTTAATTGATTAGTCAGGTGTCTAACTTGACAGTAGCGAAAAATATATCCAAATATATTATTCTGCCTACACCCTTTGACATTATTAATGCAATTTTTGTCTGTCATATTATGTGAATAATACCTATAAGGTATGTGGAGGGTTATGCCGGATTAAGAAAGTTTAGAGACTTTTGGGTTAAAAGATTATATCTACTCCCTTATACAGATGATCCTGAAATAGCAAACATGGATAGTACCACAACTACCATGGAATTCATTGTGCATTAACGATTCTAAGTTCATTTAATTTTTCTCCAGCACGGCTTCCTTGAGAAGATATGACCAATTTTGTGGAAAAAAAAGTGACAACACTGCACTCGATAGAAAGAAAAATATAGTCTTAGGTCTATTACCATGGAAACATTAAATGAACAAAATTTCAAAGAATTATCGCTGCAAGGATACCGTATCCCATAATATTATTCAAAATCTATTTTAGTTCCATTATCAAGCCCAAATTTCATGCCACATTGACAAATTTTATTGGATTCGAGGAACAGGTAGAATTCGAATGCCTGTAATTCTGTTACTGATTTAAAAAAAAAATAGTTTTGTAAAATCATGTGTTTTGCCACCGAAAGCTGCTACTGAAATATCTCAGTAACGAAGGCAAGGAAACAATTTTTGTGCTAAATTTACAGTTTTTCTGAACAACCTTTACCTCTACAACCTCTTCCGGCCCGAGGCTCATGCAGCAAACGGGTCTTTCCGAGATAGTGACGTAGCTCACTTCCAGGAATTCTGGCTCATGACATTTCGGACGGGCTGTAGTTACTGTAACTAAATTTGTACCCTTAGGTGGCGTTATTCAGTGACGTATTTGTTTATTATTAGGTGAAAAACATAATTCGTCAGGGTTATGTGCAGTTTCTGTACACTGTTGTCAGATGTGTGTTGTTTAAGCTAGTTATGACTAGTAACGTATTTTTATTTAATTAATAATCAAAATTGTCAAATATAAAATTTGTCAAACCATTCAATTTGAAAAGTAATACTTATAATAATAATAAATTAGGTAAGTATTTAAGTAGTTAGATTTAGATTTATCGTGAGTGGGCCATTGTGACACCTCCACTGCGACCGAAGGTCTATTGTGGCTCACATCTAGTCGTGATAGTGCTACATTAACCCCATCAGGTCAGCCTCTTTGAGGAAGCTTGACTATTTTGACTGTTGTTAACGTATCCAGGTCCTCTGGTGTGATAAAAAGTTAGGTAGTATAGTAAGTGGGTGCATCATAAAATCATTTTTGTTCCTATATGCTATTGGGAGTAGATAAAGTATAGTACAACTGAAATGTAAGATAATTATGCACTCGTGGAATTACAAATTACACACTGGCGGCAGTTCATGTGTAATATACTATTACTACACCATATCGGTAAAGTTCAAGTCAGTGGTATTGTGGATCTGTGTCCTCTATAATGAAATATGGGTGGTAATCCAAGGTGATTATTATTTAGGTATCTGAATCACGCTAAATTTTATAATTTGCTCAGGTTATCTGCTTTATGGTTGTTATCTATTATTGCTGAGATTTGCTCATGGTTCATTTAAAATACAAAATAAGTGTTATTATTATTACAATTAGTTATTGTTATAACTACTTATCTTAAAAGAACAAGCCAAATAAAGAACAAAAAAGATATGCAAAGAAGAAAATACGAATTATTTTTAGTACAAAATAAATAATTAAGTTTACTGTTTAATATTTTATGTTTTTTTTACTCTGTTTTAATGATCTCACCTTTATTAGAGATACAGGCTTAGTTTAATTGAGAAAAATAGTAATTCCACATTGAAGATTATCAAAAACTATAATGGAAAAGTTACTTTATATTTTCATCTTTCTGTTAATAAATTAGAAAATTGATTTCCCAAAATTTACCTTTTACCTTTTCCAAAATAACGCAAAAACAGAGAATTATTTGATGATTTTAAACGACATTTGAAATATTTGAATAGTTCCCCAGTGGTGCAACATTTTCTCAATTTAATCGAATCTGTTTTCAAATACATATCCTGTGAATTTTTATTTTGGACAGAATGTTGAAGAAATGTTGGAAAATGACTTTCATCCCTTTTTTTTAGATAAGTAAAATATTTAGTCCAGACTCTTTTATATTAAACATGGTATAATAAGTGAAATAAATAATGTCTACATTTTAAATTAAAATAAACCACGTTACTGTCCAAGCCATTTGCTAATAGGGTGTTAATTAATTAATTAATTGAGTAATTAGTGTTAATTAATGATGCATTAAATATTAATTTTCTTTAATTTTTGAAAACCGGTAGTGAGATATAAAAAGAATAAGGAAAGTCAGTATGTCAAGGCAATATCCTTTTATAAAAGCCAGATTGTTGAAGAAATTTATCAAATTACAGTTTCCTATTTTCAAATTAAGAGAAGTCGCTAAGTAATTATTGTACTGTAGAATTGGGGGAATTACAATTTAGGGGTTTTTAAAAAAGAATTGCAAGGAATTACTGCCAAGGTGGCCTAATTATTGAACAATAGTGGCCTCACATTTTTTTCTCATGAAAATGAAAACTATAATTATGAAAAACTTCTTTATCATAAATTAAGTAGGTAATCTTAGTGGGTGAAAAAATTATAAAAAATGGCAGTTTAAAAAATAATAATTTTTACATTTGGAAAGATAAATAATTTTCAAAAATTTCCAACTCTAAATTATTGTTATTGGCTAGGTATCTCTGCCTGTAAACGCCCTTTAAACACTAATAAAACTATCCTTTTTTTTATTTTATTAATTTATTGATGATAGGTACTAATGTAACAAAATTTATTATTACAGACAGTATCAAATCATCGGTTGGGAACAAGGTGAAGATACTGTTCAAAAATGTGGTCAGATTGGAAACTAAGGGCGACAAGACTGAAAATCGTGTGCTGGTAAGTTGGACTGGGCATTCTTTCCTTTCCAGGCTTTTTATATCATTTTAACATTTACAGGTATTCTCACCATGTCGAATATTACTTCTCACTGCAAAAGTGCCAACAAAGGTAAGTGTTTACATTTCATGATTCAATAAATTCTGTATAGCTAGTCATCTTACAATTGAATCAGTCATTTGAGAAACCACACAAGTCCACCTATGCTATGACCGAAAATGACTTTTCAGCACAGATGCGATTCTTACATGTCAGTGGATGTTTCCGCGGAGAAACCACGCACGTAGCTCGTTTCATTGTGTAGACAACTGGGAGTTAAATTACCCAGTGCATTTTAAAACAATACCAAAATCCTCTACCAGACAGTTTTTTTCAATTATCTCAGCTATGTATTTTTGTGACTTGTGTGGTTTCTCAAATGACTGATTCAATTATTATTATTATCAACTTTTTGTTCAGATCGATACTCACTTCCATTACCTGGAGATCCAAGCGTTGGAAAGCAAACGAGGCAATCAGTTGAGCCTTACCGTCAACGACAAGGTCTACTCGTTCCTGTGCGGCGAAGACTCGACCTGCAGCACCGAAGTGGACAACATGATCGGGGCTCTCAGCAACGCTGTACGCAACATCTTCCCCACCGTTCCCTTGCAGCACATCATCAAGAAGGTCACACTTTCTCTAACCTCTCTTCTTTCGCTCACATTCATTCCCGTTATAGATCGAAGTGATTCCGATGACGAGGCTTCAACAGCTACGCGACCTAGAGGCGATCGCGAGCAGCCGACGCGAAGTGGGACCGTGCGGAGGCTTCTCCGCTCAGTACGCTTGCATGTGCGATTATCACTCCATCCCGTACCGAGAAGAGGTTGCATGGGACATTGATAACATTTACGTTGCTCTCAATACTAGAGAGCTCTCTTTCAAAGATTTTGATTACCTCGATCAGAAGTGAGTGATTCCGAAACGATTCTTGCGGTTACGTATAAATACAATTTTATTGTTTGCAGAGACCTGCTTCCTATCATTAGTGCTCTTGAATACAACACCTGGTTTACTCGACTAAAAGCGAACCAGGTGCGACTGTCCCACGACAACATGGAACGCGTATTGTATGTAGCCAAGCGCTCCCTCAACCTGGAAGGTCTCTTCTTGGAGAACCTGAACTTGAAAGCCGATTTCTGTAACAAATTGTCCAGCGTGCTCAAGGCTAATACCGGCTCGGCACTGCACACACTAGATTTGTCCAACAACTCGCTTGAAGACAAAGGGGCTTCGTACCTGGCAGGTGCCATCGCTCGAATGGGTAAGGGGCTTGTCCATCTTGGCCTGTCCCATTGCTCGCTCAGTGCTAAAGGTGTAGGGCAACTGGCGACCGCTCTCGTTGCTACCGGTGCTTCTACTCTTACACATTTTGATCTCAGCGGAAACAGCCTTAAGGATGATCTTACGGTGAGTTTATTTTTATGTAGGTTGAATGTTGAATGTATAAAATAAAATGGGTTGAAAATGTGTTCAGTTAGTTATTCCTGGTGACATTAATAAATAAATTAAAACAAAAATGACAAAATGATTTATGATTTACATCAATCTAAAGAAAAATAAGTTATTTCTAATCAAGGACATATTTTGCACCTTTTTTTAACTACCCTGTATATTTTGTATGTTTTTATCTGTTTTTGCTTTTAGGGCTTGCATAATTTCCTATCTCAGGCCAGTGCCCTCCAGCATCTGGACATTTCTTCAACTGATGCTATTTTAGAAAATGTAAGTTGCTACCAGAAAATTTATAAATTTTTGTAAAACTCGTAATACTATCTTAGGATTAAGTTTTTGTAAGTAACCTTTAAGAAATTGAACTTCTCAGTAGCATTAGTAAAAAATAAAAAAATTAACGATTCTGAAGTATTAAAAAAAGCTCCATCTCCATTTGGTTGAAATTTTAGAAATGTTCTTATCAATTTTAGCTGTTTGGTTCGTTGGTACGTGGTTGCACCACAAATCTAGTCCACTTGAATGTGTCTCGGAACCCGTTCAGTAGCAAAAAGAGCAAAGAGGCCCCCATCGCGCTCAAACAGTTCTTCAGCACCACCCTCAGTCTCAAGTACCTCAACATGGCACACTGCAAGCTACCTCAGGAAGCTTTGAAGTAAGTAGAAAACTATGGCTCGGTTAAGATGGAGTGTAACGGGTTTTGGTTGCAGGAATTTACTGCTGGGTCTGGCCTGTAATGAATTCACCAAAGAGATGACGCTAGACATAAGCAATAACAATCTGGGCAGTCAAGGAGCGCACGTGCTCGAATCGTGTGTCCACGGGGTGCGCTGTATCTCCGGCCTTGACATTTCTGAAAACAGTGAGTGAATTTTATCCTTCTCAGCACTATCCCTTTTAATGCGTTTTAACCCTTCCTTGCAGATATGGACGGAGACCTAGCGGGTGTGTTGCTAGCCATCGGCAAGAATCGATCTCTTCGTAAATTGACGGTAGGTCGTAGCATGAAAAAACACGGGGGCCCTGCAGTGGACGCCTTGGTGCAGCTGCTTCAGGACGAAGAATGTACATTGCGCTCGTTACATATACCCGACTGTCGTTTGCGTTCTGATCTCTACAATTTGCTGAGTGCGTTAGGTGACAATCGATCTCTCGAAACACTGGAATTGACAGGGAACGCCATGGGGGACCAGGGCGCTCGACTGCTAGCAAAAGCATTACAGATCAATACATCACTAGCGAACCTCTCTTTAGATAGAAACGGAATCACGACTCAGGGCTACCAGGAGCTGGCGTACGCGCTGGAGAGCAATCGAAGCCTGCGACACATTCCTTTTCCCTTACACGACGTCGCCCCTTGCATGAAACAATCAGCGGCCGGTACCGAACTGCTCTGGCGCCGCATCCAGGAGTCGCTCGAGAGGAACGTCTCGCTGCAGACCAACGCCGTGGGCGGCAAGAATAAGGGAGCGCAAGGACCGCCGATGCAGCCCAGCTTCTTGCTCATCAGCAAGCAGCAGGCTCTGGAGAGACTGGCGTCGCAGTGCCGGGATTTTGACGGGGAGGTAGACCAGGCGACCGAGGCCGCGCTGGAGGACGCCGCCGCCGTCAAACAGTTGCCGGTGCGTCTGCAGGAGGCGGCCCAACGAGGAGGCGGGGGCGGCGGAGGGGGCGAGCATCCGGTGGAAGCGAAGCTCAGGGAGGCGGCCCGGGAAGTGAACAGAGTAGTGGAGGAGCAGATGAAGGTGACCATGGATCGGATGCTGCGTTGCTGTCGAGAGCTCTGTCCGCAGCTTTTGAGGGACGAAAGGCTTTTAGAAGAGATCGGGAAGGAGTGCCTGCAGATGCCACAACAGCCGTCCCTCGTTGACCTTATTACTGCCGCCGTACAGCATCGAGCGGCCAGGGATATTCTCGACAGGGTCAGGTATGTTTTTTATAAATTTTCAAAAAATAACCTGGTCCAATCAGCATGTTTGTTAGGAGTTTAATTACGTGCATCCTCATCTAAGCCACTTGAGCGTGGCTTAAATATTTCCTACTTATTTCATTATTTAAAATGCCAAAGGCAGGTTGTTGAACAATTCTTTATAATAAAAGCATTCAAAAAAACGAAGAAAATTAAACCCAAAATTACAAATAAATCTATTTCAAATAGTGTATTGCTACTTTAGCAAAGCATCGTAGTTAAGTCACAGTCAATTTGATTGAAAACATACTTAACCTTTAAAAATTTTAGCTTGTCAAAGGTAGTTCAAAGATCAGCATTTCAAAAGGTACCAACATAATTATTCAAAATTGTCATTGCCAACCCTAAAGACCTCTGAAATGGCATAAATATAATACTTTTTTTTTGTGTCCTCGGAGGCTCTGTTGGGGACGGGTGTGACATTTTCCAACAAAAAGTGTCTGTCAAAAAGTTCGCACCATACAGTAAAATTTTCTATTATTCATCTTAAAAAAAAAATTGTCATAACTTTGTTCTTTTCAATAGAATAAATTTGGGCATAATGCACCCTAGAGCCATGATGTGAATTTTAGTTTCAGAGAAATTTAGAAATAAACTTCAAATTAGAAAAAGAATATTTTGAAAATTGAAAGAGTTTTGAGGGAAATTAGGGCAAAATTCGTTAGATTGTCAGTTATGAAAGCAATGAACTTTATACAGGTGGTCAAAAAGTGTTAACTTTTGTTATTTAAACTTTTTACTCATTTTTCTCAGTGTAATTTTGAATTTTAATTATTTTGACTACAATATTAGATTGGGAATGCGATTCAATAATATTCCCAAAAATTATCGGTCATAATCGTACCAATTAATATTGTTATGGGTCAGGGGTCCCACACTTACAAAATTGAATTTAAAGTCTGCAAATGTCTTTATTCTCTAACACAAATACAATTTATAAACTTATAAGCTCTAAATCTAAATAATCAGCTGTCCTCTTGTCTCCACACACAGATATTACACCACTTGTCTATACCTACTTCACTTCTGTTTTCTACTTCACAATTCACTGTCACTAAATTCTACTGCTGACTACTTTGTGTCTTCCTTCCTCTGTGATACTTCAGCTTTCACATTCATTAGATTATATTAGATACTTTATTGGTAATAATGCACATATGGTACTTTTACAAGTCAGGAACAAAGAAATAAGAATGCACAAAAATGCTATAATATAAGGTATACAGTTAAGCAAAATCAAACAGTTATACAAAATTGAAGTGACCATTGAGGTACTCGTCAATAGAGTAAAATGACTCTGACAGTAGATAATTTTTAACCTTGTTTAGGAATACCTTTTCTGGAAGCATTCTAACTGAAAGTGGCAGTTTGTTGTAGAACATAATTCCGTAATAGTCAGTGCCTCTGCGAGTTCTCACAAGCCTATGAAAGTTTGGCAGAATGTTTTGGCTGTATCTAGTTTCATAGCTGCGATTCTCTCCGTGCAGTGTATATTCAGAGGTGTTCTGTTTGATGTATTTCAAACACTGATAAATGAATATGCAGGGAAACCCGAGCAACCCAAGTTCCGCAAAGCAGTATCGGCAACATTCACGGTACCCCACCCCAGCAATGACCCGCATGCATCTCCGTTGCATTTTGAAAATTCTTTATGCCTGTGGAGAATGACCTCAAGCAAGAACAGCATATGACATCACCGATGAGAAGCAACCATGGTATGCTGTCATGACCGTATCCCGAGAGACAACGCCGTTTAGATTCCTGATTAGAAAAATTACTTTTGATAATTTAGCACAGAGTTGTGTTACATGTTCCATCCATATAAGTCCACGGTCCAGATAGACTCCAAAGAACTTGACCGATTTTGTGTCCAATTGGTTTATCTGTGTTCTTCTAAGAGTGAAGGTCACATGCTGGGTCTTGGATGTGTTGTCCAGGACGGTCATATTCCAGGCTGGTGGTGTCATCAGCAAACAACACAACCTCTACATCACTGACACAGCAGGGTAGGTCGTTAATAAAAATTAGGAAAAGCAGCGGTCCCAAAACCGAACCCTGAGGGACGCCACAACCACTAACTGCACGTTCAGAACAGTTACCATCGTGATAAACATACTGCTCTCTTTCAGCAAGGTATGAATGGATTAATTGCAAGCTGCAATGGTCAAAGTTGTAATATGCAAGCTTTTCTATCATGACATCATGAGAAACACAATCAAATGCCTTAGTGAGGTCATAAAAGGATGCAAACGTGTCCAGGCTCACTTCTAGACCACTTGCAACCATTTCCATAACTTTGTTTATCGCCAGGGTTGTAGATCTATTATTTCTAAATCCATATTGAGCACTCGTGAATTTAATTTATTCCGGTCAAAATATCTGTAAATTTGGTCTTTCATTAGAGACATTCATGAGAATTAAAAATTCACATTCAAGTTACTACTGACTCGTCTCGTAGAACGTGGAACCATTCTGGTATTTAGTAGAACTCACACTGGCCGTCAATGTGTCATTCTCCTGGCATGTGACTGGAATTGTCGTGAAAGTGTCATTTTCATGAAGGGCTGAGTCATCATAAAAATTGATGAAGTAAATAAACAAATCTTTCTGGAATTGTTCGCAAAGGTGGGTTATTTCTCGTTATAATACATTATTCCTGAAAATAATTTAATAATTGACAATCCAATGTATCCGGATATATCTGGATACTTATTTGGAATACCACAATCTGATTTTTTCCGGGGTATGGAATCCCTAACGTGCACAGACATGGAAAACTACAAAAAAAAAAAAAAATTTGCAGATTTTTTTTCAATAGACTCTGAATTTTATGTTTCATTATAAAGCAAATACCACCACCTGTTTTATTTATGACTGCTTGGACACAGACTCTACCTTCAGAAGTTGTACCTAATTTCTTAACTTAGCCCTTCAATAATCATAAATTCTATTAACTGAAAAACTGATTATCGATTTTTCTGTCCAACTTTAATATCAAATTAGTCAATTATCATCAAAGATATTAATTAACAAATTACTGTTTGTAAGAGTAGAAACTTTTTTCTGCAAGTGTATAAAATCGACATTGAAATTTACATCTAAGAAAAGGTAGGTATTTGAAAAAGTTGTTTGCCTTTCAATTTTAAGGAATTCTATACTCAGTTAAAAAAAATACCCGACTAGTGCCCGATATGGTGGTTGAGTAAAAAAAAAACACACTTTCAATAAGCTTTATTTGTTATTTTTTGAATCAAATAATATAAAAACCAGTAAGTATTAGAGTAGGTAAACAAAAAAAAATATGACAGAATGTTTCAGGTACATGATTGAAGCAGAAAGTTTCTAGATAACTGACAAAGTAGGTACACATTGGTACCAATGGTATAAAAATATTTACAATAACAGTATAACCTTAACTTTCTGAACAACAATAATAATTAATTATTTCTTATTTAAATACCATTTCTGCACCCAATGGCAAATAATGTCAACATTTGCCTCGATGGTTTCTGGCGTGCAACTAGGCAGCCTGTGCAGAATCTCAGGTTTGGAATAATAGTTTAATGGATTCGGTGGCTCCCGCCGCATCATCTGTAACAGGTTTAAAGGTGCGTATTCTACGAAAGGTGAGTATTCTTCGAAAGGTGGGAATTCTTCCATGTCACGGAGTAAACTTCGTGGCCCGTCGCGGTCATACGTAGTCGTAATATCGGCCTTCAACACGAACACTGCGTCGAACCAGTCGTCCGGAAATATTGAAATGCTGTCGTAGTCGACCAGGTTTCCTCCCACCGACATTTGTTCCTTGAGCCTGTTCACGAGGCGGTCCCTATTCATAATCCTTTTCACAGGCTTGAATTCACTGACATTGTCGTTATCTTCGGCCATAGCTGTGGCCACCTTCGATATTTCCACCCACCGAATCCCCGTCATCTCGGAAACCCGTCCACACAGAGTTGATTGATAGACTCCCCGTCGTCCCATTACCAGTATGTTGGGGCCGTGACGAGTTTTGGTAAAAGAAACTTTAGCTTCTGCCATTTCCTTATTTTCTGTAGGTACTGTTTCTGTAAGGATAGTGTGACAATCTTGTTTTCTAAGTTGTAGAACGTTACCGGTGTGGTCTCTTTGCTGCACTTGCGACAAAATGATGTTAATTTTCCTCATTTATGTAGGTAGATGAAGATAAATAGTGGTTATCATTTCGTACAAGATAGCGCGGTGATATATTATTCGCTTGTATGCTTCTGAACATAAATAATTTTGGAGCGAGATAACGAGAATTAAATTCATTTTTACTTTATGAAGTGAAATAATGTAGTCAATTGGTGTGATTGAGTTGGGAAGATGAAAATGATAAATGAACTACTTTTAACTGTATACATTGGAACTACTTGAAACCCAACCTCAAATGACGGTTCGAAATCATTGTAAATTGTACAGAAATGTGCTATAATTTGTACCAAGAACTTTTTTGCCAGTAAAAAAAAACAATCAGGATGGTTGATCGCTTACAAAAATATAATTTTCCTGTTTCTCTGAGCTGACTATCATTAAAGCTTCATCATAGTTTTTTAACATTTTTGGAGTACAATAATATAAATTACGCCAAGATTGACAGTAAATTAGAGGTAACTTGTACAAATGATAGGGCGGGAGATTTGAAATCTAGAATTTTATCAATGAGAAAGGTGTTGTCAATTTTTTAATTATTCAAATTGTCCATCAAATTTGTGCCTTTATTTTTAATATAATTTCCAAATTTTATATGTTTGGCTGAGTTATAGTTTGTTTTCATCATCAAAATTACAAGTGACTATTATGAGACTAAACTTGGAACAATCTGTATGAGGTAAGCGGGTAAAAGAAAAATTCTCCCTTTCTCTAATAAACAGCTCCTAATTTCAGTAATACTTTGAGTTTAGGTGAAAATTTGCCTTTTTTATAAGCACATAATATATGATTTTATACGATTCTGGTGGATTAAACTCATTCCGAATTTTGGGAAAGTTTCTTATAGGTAGAAAGCTTACCTTAAAACTAGTCGATTAAAAAAAAATTGTGAATCCTCCAGACAATTAAAAAAAAGCAATTTTAACTCAATTTTTTATTCTCATCAGTAAGTTTGTTCTCTCCATTTTCTCATATTTCCTGTCCACTAGGACTGACTGATATTGTTTAATAAGGCTAAAGAATAAGGTTTTACGAACACATATTTTCAAGTGAATTTAACTGGGCATGAACTGTAATTTTTGGACAATTTTAAAATCAATTTTTTATGTATAATCCGTAAATTTTTTTCCAAGATATCACTATATTGGTCATAACTTAACGTTTTATGTAATAATTTTCCTAAAACTTCAGAGCGACTTCACCGTCCCACCAAAGGTAGTCTGGTGGGCCAAAATGGTAGAATCAGTCGAATCTGATGCACGCTTGTAGGCATGTTTCATTCTCGGACATGCGTGCAGGACTTGAAGTACTTACGAAAGAGGTAGATAGGCTTATATGTCTGCACCGTAATAATTTCGTCCCTCTCCAGACGGTACTAGCAATATAGGAGTATTAGATATACAGGGTGTTATGTAATTGAATGTCAATATTTAAGGGGGTGATTTTTGGGTCCATTTTAAGAAGAAAACTTCATAAGAACGTATGTCCTAAGAGTCTTAACTTTTGAGATACAGGGTGATAAAGTCCTATTAAAATAAATCATTTTTTCGTAATATCTGTAATACCACTCTGTATATTTTAATGAAATTTCGTATACAGGTATTACGCATCAAGGGGCATTTTTTCATGTACCACATTTCGTTTTATCTCTATTAGTGATGATGGTGCACGATCGCGCAGAATTTTACCGGCATATTTTAGCAGACATTGATGGTACGCCACTGATTTCTGTTCAAATAGAAATCATTTTTGGAATCCCCATTCATTTCCAAGCAAATTTGATTGCTTATTTTTTTTCAATCCGAAGCACGGTTTTCGCCTAAAAAAATAAAACCTGTTTCTCTACATGGTCACAAGATTGTCGTGACAATAAAAAAATACAGGGTGGGCCATCGAAAAGGTAACAAGCCAACAATAAATTGGAAAGTGAAGATCTATGCAAAAAAACGCCGAAACAGGTCGATTTTGTTATCGGGGGGGGGGGGGGGGGGCTTATTTTCGTGACAAATTTAACTACCCAAGTTCACCCCCTTGGCAGGGGTAGCTACCCCTTTGCTTATCATCATAGGGAACAGCTATCGAGTGATACATCATTTGAAAGGTACTTGAATTCTCTTTACAACGATATCCAACATTTTGGGTTTCACTTACATACAGGGTGGTCCAACGAAAGCCTAACTCGCCTTAATAACTTAGAAACTGAATATGTACGCGAAAAACGCCGAAACAGGTCGATTTTGTTATCAAAGTAGGCATATTTTCGTGACAAATTTAACTACCCAAGTTCACCCCCTTGACAGGGGTAGCTACGCTTTTGCTTATCATCATAGGGAACAGCTATCGAGTGATACATCATTTGAAAGGTACTTGAATTCTGTTTACAACGATATCCAACAATTTGGGTTTCGCTTACATACCGGGTGTCCTACATACAAGTGATTAAGGCGAGTTACGTTTTCGTTGGACCACCCTGTTTGTAAGCGAAAGTGATACATCATTTGAAAGATACTTGAATTATCTTTACACCGATAATCAACATTTTGGGTTTCGCTTACATACAGGGTGCCTACATTCAAGTGATTAAGGCGAGTTACGTTTTCGTTGGGCCACCCTGTATAAAAATATGCATAGGTAACTTTTCTGCAAGATGTGACTAGTGGAGATAAAACGAAATGTGGTACATGAAAAAATGGCTCTTGATGAGTAATACCTGACCATTAAATTTCATTAAAATATCCAGAGCGGTATTACAGATATTATGAAAAAAATATTTATTTTTAAAAACTTTACCACCCTGTATCTCAAAAGTTAAGACTTTTAGGACATACGTTCTTATGAATTTTTCTTCTTAAAATGGACCCAAAAATCTCCCCCTTAAATATTGGCATTCAATTACAAAACACCCTGTTTACAGGGTGTCCCAGCTTATTCGAAGCGGTCTCTGTAGGCCAAACGATGGATTTTTTCAAAAAAAAATTTGCAAAATCACAATGGCCATAATGTAAAATTATTTTGGAGTATACAGAGTGTCCCATATGACAGTGGGATATAAAAGTTATGTTTTTTTAAATGGAATGCTCCTATGTTATTGCATTTTTAGATTGTCTGAGAAGAGAAAATAAGATTGGCCTTTACAGTTGGTGTTTAAATTCAGAAGTTTTTGAGTTATAAACAAGTGAAAATCGTCATTTTTCAAGTTCAAGTCCCTGTACAACGAAAACGGCTGAAGATAGAGAAAAACGGCTTACATGTTCCTATTTTAACTTTTCATATATGTACTATTCTACGATGTAGATGAAATGTTTATACAGGGTGATAAAAAATTTGAAAAATTCTGAGATTTCTCCACGCGTCGCCAAATAAAAAAATCAAAGAAAGTACAAATGTTTCTATACCATAGGATAGTACATAAAAAGTTAAAATAGGGACGATTTTCACTTGTTTATAACTCAAAAACTTCTGAATTTAAACACCAACTGTAAAAGCCAATCTTATTTTTTATTCTCAGACAATCTAAAAATGCAATAACATAGGAGCATTGCATTTTTTTTTTATTTATTTATTCTTATACCAACGGGGTGAGCCCCATACAAAATAAAACATATATATCAAAAAAACAAATGCACAGCAAGGTATATAAACAAAAAGCTGCAAAGGTAATCATGCATATTCAAGGACTAACTTGGACTTAGCTTTCATGCGACTGAAAGAAGAATTATAAAAATCGAACCAACGGTAATTAAGATTACACAATTTCGATAATCTAGAAATAATTGTCTCTCTTTTGCCATAAGCTAATAAAGGAATATCAAAATAATGGTGATTTGTTCTAAGTGTTCTAGCTGGTACGTGGAAATTGAGACTATTAACAATGCTGGAGCAATAAACTGAATTGGTCAAAATTTTAAATGCGAAAAGCAGATCTGATCTGTTTCTCGCAGATTCCAAACTGGGGATAGAGAATATCTGATAAGTGGTAGTGAAATCATGATCTGTGTAATGAAGAGGATTTCCAGTTTTAAATGCCGCAAATCTCAAATACAGATGGCTCAGGGATTCCAGTTTTCTGATCAATCCCAACTCACGGGGCCTCCAAATTGTTGAGGCATACATCAACTTGGAATAGATGAATGAAAAGTACAATACTCTGAACGTCGTGATTGATCTAAACCTGAATGAGAACCTTTTTATAAAATAAATTTTACTGCGGACCATAATATCTAAGTGATCGATATGTGCTCTGAAGGTCATATTAGAGTCAAAGGTGACCCCCAAGTCACGGATATGATCCACATTTTCCAGTGGGTCACCAGCGAGCAAATAGATGCTGATGGGTATTCTAGTGCGGCGGAACCTAATCGAGAAACACTTTCTTGGGTTACATCTAAGACCATTGAGACTGCACCAATCAACAAATGAATCGATGTCTTCCTGAAGTAAGTTTACATCATTCGGTTCAGTAATGGCTTTGAATAACTTAGTGTCATCGGCAAACAATAGAACCTCACTATGGTGGATGTGATCAAAGACATCATTAATGTAGATTAAAAATAAAATAGGTGCCAAATGAGTGCCCTGTCCTACCCCTGATAAGACATCAATTGGGTCAGAGATGAACTGTTTCACCTTTACCCTTTGTTTTCGTCCACTGAGATAAGAACGAAACCACGACAAGAGAGAGCCGGTCAATCCATATGCATGAAGTTTTCTAACAAAAAGGTCAAAATTTACCAAATCAAAAGCGCGGGTGAGGTCGGTATAAATCGAATCCACAATAATTCCATTATTTAGATTGGATATTACAAATTCAGAGTAGACAGTCAGATTTGTAACAGTCGAACGTCCATTAAGAAAACCATGCTGCCCAGGATGAATAAATTTCATATTTTATCATATTTCATAAATTTCAAATTTCAGGATGAATATATTTACTAAATATTCGAACATTTTAGCGAAAACTTTGTATTTATTAATAGGACGGTAATTAGCGACATCAGAAGGGTCTCCGTTTTTAAGTAACGGGGATATATAAGATAATTTCCACGCATCTGGGAAAACTCCGAGTCTAATAGAGAGGTTTAACAAATCCAAGAGCCAGTGTTTAATAGCTTCTGAACAGTTAATAATAATTAATGGATGGATTCTATCAGGGCCGGGGCTGTGTGTTGGGTTCAGGTGTTTAATGCAATCATCTAAATCATCTAACGAAAAAACAATAGTATTGTAGCAATCATTAAAATCGAATAACACTGGTGTGTTCGATAGGTCATCTCCCGAATAGACACCACCAAACTTATGAGCAAACAAATTCACGATGTCCAATCCATTATCAGCAAAAGTGTTATCCAAATGAACTGAGGACGGAACAGAATTAAAGGTGCCTAAAGAGTTGACATATTTGAAAAAATTTTTAGAATCATTACTCAAAGATTTCTCGGTTCCTTCCAAATAGAGTTTCTCATCCCTGGCCAGAAGAAGCTTACAGTAAGCTCTCTCTTTCTTAAATTGTACATAGTAATAATGGGATTTATAGCACTTAAAAAGTTTGTGTAGTTTTTTTTTATTAATCACAGCTGCTTTAAGCTCGCTAGAGAACCACTTGGGGAAGGATCTATTTTTTATTCTGATAATAGGCACAAATTCACTCACAATAACATCTATTTGGGATTCAACGCTGTCTACATATGTGTTCAAGTCATGATACTCAACTATGTTACTGGGAACCGTGATCCTGCTAAGCCTGTCAGAGATTTCGTCAAAATTTGCGTGTCTGTAATCAAGTATAGTTTCTTCAAAATTACCACATTCAACCTCACCTACGAAAAGAGAGACTGTCAGTGGTTCGTGAGACTCATCGCACGGGATCAAAAATTCATCGCTAATCTCTGAAGAAGAATTATACATATTTGTGAGCACTAGATCTAGGATGTTACCAGCATTATTTTTTATTTTATTCAATTGAACAAGTTTATAAGTCTTCGACCAGTCGCTCATCAATCGTGCAGCATCTCTAAGGTGTACATTATTGTGAAATCCAACAGCAGATGAGTAATTATTTTCTAATATCCACTCATACGCCCATATTCACAAACGATAATTTCCTAAATAATTACGTAATCAATTATCCCCATCTCATTCTATTGCAAAAAACTGCATATCTCCATCTCACTCATTTAAATAATTACGTAATTATTTAGGAAATTATCGTTTGTGAATACGGGCAATAGCCAGGAATATTAAAATCACCAATGAGACAAAACTTACAATAATTTCTCGAATTATTATCATACAACATGCATTTAAAAAAACATAACTTTGATATGCCACTCTCATATGGGACACTCTGTATAGTCCAAAATAATTTGAAATTATGGCCATTGTGATCCTGTACTTGAATTTTCAAAAAAATTATTGAAAAAATCCATCGTTTGGCCTACAGAGACCGCTTCGAATGAGCTGGGACACCTTTATACGCATTTTCCAACATTTTGATTATGGCTATATTTTTAGAGGTTATTGCCCGTATTCACAAACGATAATTTCCTAAATAATTACGTAATTATTTAAATGAGTGAGATGGAGATATGCAGTTTTTTTGCAATAGAATGAGATGGGGATAACTGATTACGTAATTATTTAGGAAATTATCGTTTGTGAATACGGGCATAAGATTACAATGTCAAGATGATGACAGCGGTATTGTCAGATTACACTTTTATTCACGTGTTTGTGCTTTGAGTTCTGTAGAATTATGTGTCTAGAGTTCCTAAAGTTCGTAAATTAATAAAATTCCCAGACAAGGGAAAAATTACACATTGTAGAGAAAGAATGTACTTCAGTAAGTGAAACCAGCTGTTTGAGAATGAAAAACTCAACATTTTTATGTGATAAAAATGTTTCAATATTGATGTGTATCTTCTATTTTCAAATTTAGAAGTTTTAACGCCGCGTCCTAGCTGCATCCGGGGACTGCGTTGCGTGCGTTGCGTGCGTGCGTTGCGGGGAACGATTAAAATAAAACACATGTAAAGCAATGGGAGTGTCCTCAGTAGACGCGTTTGCCCGCAAAGTCGTACGATAAAACGACACCGCAACGCACGCATTGTTTTAAATTAAAATATTTAGTTTTTTCATCTGTCAAAATCTTGCGATTTTTGCGGCGGGCAGGAAATTTTTTAAATTTCGATTGCCTTCGTGCCAAAGCGAAACATTTTGTGCAATAAGAGAAATCTATTTTACAAGAACAAGAGTCAAGGTACACTGGGAATGTGAAAATGTCTCGAATTTAGGCTTTTAAAGTAAGTAATGAGGTCTATTAACTTCTATTGTAGACCTTTTTATATTTAACCTACCTGCTATTTATCTATATATCAAATCTATACCCATTTCTATAGATTACTTGCGTCTTATTGTTTCTTTCTCTTAAGTAACATGTTTCTTTCTGTGATTTTTAAGTCTTTCAAGCTCCAACAACCTACTGGTTTCCAAATTAAAACGTATTTAATCTGAAGCTGCACCAGAAATAGTTGGATTGGAAACCATTTTCTCGCACGAACCGCTCGCATTCAGTTAGGACACACTCAAAATTCCCCGTGCGATTTTGCGTTGCGTGCGTTCCCCGCATCGCACGCAACGCATTACCCGGATGCAGCTAGGACACGGCGTAACTCATTTAACTAATTTTTATTCGCCAAAAAGTTACATACAATTTACAGAAAATTTAGCATACAACTCCGCAAAGGGAAACTTATCCCTGTACGCGGTTTGGCACAGAAAAAAAAAACAAAACAAAAAGTATTAACAGTTTTGTTAATAGATAAAAGATAATAGAACTTTTCGATTAAAATTTATAAATCCATTCCACTAATTTTTATTAACCGTCAGTTTCATCAATCTTGCATCACAGAATACTGACAAATCATTTAAATGAAATAATCTTTACCAAAATAATTTAAAATGCAACACTGCTACAACTATTCAAGAAGATTTTTAGTTTTTACAGTGTTACTCAAACAGCTGATTTTGTTAAGTGATAGTTTTAATAATAATTGAAAATCCAATATATCGGGATATATCTGGAGAATACCAATTTGGAATACCCCGATAAGATTTTTTTAGGGGTATCCCTAAATCCCTAACGTGCACAGACATGGCAAAAATAAATAGGACCAAAAATTTTGCATTTACAAAAATCATAGATATGATACGATTATTATTTCGAAATCGAAATTTACATTCAAGAAAAGCTATTTGAAAAAGTTGTTTGCCTTTTTATTTTAACAAACTCTATACTCAGTAAAAAAAAAAACACCCGACTCGACTAGTGGCTAATACGGTTAGTAGTACCTCACTGGAAGGGTAAATAGCCACGGCCTAAATAGAAAATAAATCATTTAAAGTAAAAGGGTAGCTTCAATTTTCACAAAGTAACAACACTTTCAATAAGCTGTATTTGTTCAGTAAACAAAATATATGACAGAATGTTTCAGGTGCATGAAGCGGAAAGTATTTACACAAATGACAAAGCAGGTACACATTGGTACCAATGCTATTAAAATATTTACAAAAAGGTATCAACTTAACTTTCTAAACAATAATAATTATTTTTTTCGGTCATTATATATCAGTTTTCCTTGCCCTTCTTGAATTTCCCATTAGTTTCCAACCAACTTCAATAAGGACCGGTGATACAAAGAAATCGTTCTCCTGTGAACGTTTTATCCCCCAGGCCAATAGAATTCGCTCCATGGTCTCCTTAGAATTTAAAGGTCGTTTCCACAAATTATGAAACTACAAGGTAAATGAAATATAACCACGTGAAAATTATAGTGAAGTGGGAGTGGTCCTTCATCTATATAATTACCATTAATGCTTATTCAAAAACCATGTCTGCAGCCAATGGCAAATAACTTCAACGTTTTCCTCGAGGTTTTCTAGCGTGCAACTAGACAGCGTTTGCACAATCTCGGGTTTGTAAGAGTCTATAGCTTCCTGCAGGATCACCTGGAATATTTCGCAAGATACGTTGTCTTCCAGCTTACGTCCGGTGTAACCTCGCGCCGCCAGTCGGTCGTACAAAGTCGTGTTATCGGTCCTCAGCACGAACACCGCGTCGAACCAGCGTTCCGGGAACAGTTCGGCGCTGTGGTAGTCGACCAGGTTTCCTCCCACCGACATTTCTTCCTCCAGTCCGTCCAAGAGTCGGTCCTCGTCCAGAACCGGACACCCGTATTCCGGATCGAATTCACCGAGGCAGCCGTTGTCTGTGGCCACCTTCGATATTTCCACCCACCGAAGTCCCGTCATCTCGGAGACCCGACGACACAGAGTCGATTTACCGACTCCCGGTGTTCCTGTTACCAGTATGTTGGGGGCCTGACGACTATTGGTAAAAGGGGCTTGACCTTCTGCCATTTCTCTGTTTAGTGTATTCAGTGTGACGATCTCGTTTTAAAAGGAGTTGATTTTTCTCATTTATGTAGGTGTAGTTGGTTATTACTTCCTAGTTCCTTCCTACTAGATAGCGCGATAAGAAATTATTATTCGCTTGATCGTTTCTGAATATTTAGGAAGGAGATTACGAGAATTAAATGAAACTTTTACTGTATGACGTGAAATAATGGGTCAATAATTGAACTAACGGTGTGGTGTGGTAAAATTATTATTAATGAAAGAAAAATGAATGAAATGAACTACTTGAAACCTAACCTCAAATTAAATTTCTTTAGATTGTCTGTTGACGGTTCGAAATCATGGTAAATTGTACAGACATGTGTTTTAATTTGTACCAAGAACTGTTTTGCCAGTAAAAAATTAATTAGGACGGTTGATGCTTACAAAAATATAATTTTACTATTTCGCTGAGCTGACTATCATTAAAGCTTCATCATAGTAACATTTTTGTTTTAGAATAATACAAATTATAAGATTGACAGTAAATCAGAGATAATTAAAATATACAAATGATAGGGCGGGAGATTTGAAATCTAGAATTTCGTCAATAAAAAACAATTTTGTCTCAACTTCAGAGCAAACAAGTTAAAATAACACTGCAACAATTTACTTATTTTTAGTAAAGACATTTTGGTTGTTTAATATTAATATTAAAAATAAATAGTTAAATTAAATTAAATTAAATAATAAAAAAAAATTAACTTGAAACAGTCAGTGTATATTACTTTCAGCAACTACAGAGATAGTGTTCCATAAAAATTTGAATTAATAATTAATGAGAAAAAATTGAAAAGGGTTGAAAGCTGTAAATATTTAGGGATAATTTTCGATTTTAACTTGAAATGGGACAGATATGTTGAAAATATTGTAAAAAAAAACAAATATTTAATATACCGTGTGTCCCCGATAGGTGAAACGACTCTTATAATCAGCTCTGCTTGGTTAAGACTAATTTCTAACAAAATTTTAGTTTTGAAAAATCAAGCATGCCTTGGAAATAAAAAAGAATGTTTTTTTCTGTGGAGTAAAGTACCTTTTATGTGGCAAATACGAAAAAATGTTATTTGAAAAAGTTGTTAAGAATCAACATTTAGGTCCGTATACCAAATTTCAAAATCATAGGCCAACTTTGATCTTTTACATTTAGGTACTTGTATTTTTATTTCACAAATCAAAGAATTTCATTTGTAACAAAGACTGATATTGACAGATTGCTATTGCTATGGATACAATTTGGTTTTTCCATGGCAGTCTTTGTTACAAAATGAAATTCTTTGATTTGTGAAATAAAACATAAAAATAAATGGAAAAAATAAAAGTTGACCTATTGTTTTGAAATTTGGTATAGGGACCTAAATGTTGATTCTGAACAACTTTTTCAAATAACATTTTGTCGTATTTGTCACAGGCACTTTACTCAACAGAAAAACCGGTTCCTTGGAAAATTCCAAGGCATGCTTGATTTTTCAAAACTAATATTTTGTTAGAAATTACTCTTTAGCCAAGCAGGGCTGAACCCCAAAAAATTAAAATTAAAATCTAAAAATTTTTGTCTTTTATAAGAGTCGTTTCACCTATCCGGGGACACACAGTATGTATTTTACAAAATTTCTAAATTTATGCAGTATAATACACTGATGATAATATATTATGCATTTTTCCACAGTATTATAAGTTATGGAATAATTAGCTGAGGAGGAGCTTACAGGAGCACCTTGTGTTTGTTACAGAGAATACAAAATAGAATATTAAAGATAATAAATAAAAACGGTTACATGCAAAAGAAACCTATGAATTTAGAACAATTATTTTGCATATGAATCCCTAGTTTACAACTATAATCTTCTTAAAGAAACATATTTATTATCGAACAGTAGAACAAGAAACAGAATAATAAATATACTAAAAATATACAAATCAGTAGGTGATAAGAATAGTTATGTGAATAGAATGCAATTAGAGTGTTACAAAATTCTAGACTCTAGACTTACAAAAAAGATCTACAACTGTAACAATAAAAAACTGGATTAAAGACAGTATCTAGGTCCTGTTGATCTAGTATTGAACAATTTAGGGTGAGAGTAGGCATCGAGGGTTGATGATGTGATTGTATAATTTTTGAAATGTAATATTACTGTTATCTTTGTTTTATTTATAATTAATTATGTTGGAAATGTTTTTAATAGAAATTTTAAATATTATATTTTTATAGATTTTTATTTTTACTAATAATTATAGAAATTGTTTTTTTTTTTAGTTTGTAAGCGGGGTAATTTTAATTTTAGTTTTTTTTTTTATTAGTTTGTAAGCGGGGTGTGTACCAGTCCTGCAAACAGAAAATTTCTATTTTTCTCTGCGGGATTGCATTGCATAGATTGTATTTATATACCTATGGGATGTAATTTATCTGGTTGAATAAATAAAAAAAAAAAACATCAATATTTATGTTAATTATAAATCAAACAACACTTTTATTATTATTTAATGTATGTATGTATTTAATGTATGTAGCTAGCTTGAAATAAATTTCAATTGAAATAACTAATTATTAACTAAAAAATAAAAAATGATAATACAGATCAATCTTCCAGTCAGTAGGTCATAAAATTATTTAATGACTTTATTAATTAAATTACCATATTATTATAGCACTATGAATTTTTTTTTTAACTTGAATTAAACCAGAAGTTTTAAAGTAATAATATAATTTCTTTAGAACCTTCTTAGTTGTTGATATCAAGAAGAAAATCAAGCAGTGGAGAACTTATAGCTCTTATTTAATGACTGTGTATTATTGATTATGTAAATGTATCTTGATTTCTAAAGCTTCAATAAGTAATGTCAATTTGAAATAATGATCACAATAGCATTTAGCATTTCAATTTTATTGCTTGCTGTTGAAGTGTGATTGTTTTCTATTAAATATTTTGCAACATTTACGTACATTTAATCTTCCTTGATGTTCGAGTCGGTAAGAATTTAGATGTTAGTTGTATCTAATTTCTAAGCTTCTACAAAGTTTGTACCTTTTATTTTTCGGCAAAGTAACGGTTGAGAACATAAATTTTTATGCTATCAAATATTTGTCTATAATATTAATATTTACTTATTAATGTTTCATGTTAATTATCTGGTAAATACTTCTTTTCAAGGGAGGTGAACCTGTCGAGGGCGGCTCAGCTCTCAGAACAAGTGACAGATGAAGTGTACGAGTCTTTGATGCGTAGCTACCGAGTATTATCGGGGGCACCTGACACCGGAGGCGCCATTCGTATCGATAGTCCTCCGTGTCGCCGCTCGCGTCTCAGCAGTGATTCGGGAGGTTCTACCAGGCCCACGGATGGCATCAATAGTCTAGATGCTTCGGCTACAGATCTCAGCCACAATTCCACTGCTGAGCACTCTCCTATGGTAAGTTCAATCTCCTACCACTCTTTTTACTCTTGCAATCTTATCTACATTTATATTTTCTACGAATTATATTCTCTTTCCATTCTAATTGATATTATGAATTATTTCTTACTGCTACATCAGAAATTGGAATACCTTAATCTTGTAAGTGAATATTATAAAACGGTTACCTTTAATAATAATAATACTATTTGTATTAATTATCTGAATGTAAATTATTGTTGATTCCTCTGCAGGCGACTCCGCACATGTCAATGAAACGTCGAAGCATCCACGGCAACAGCTGCGCAGGTGGCATCGGTAGAAAGCTACGTCCCAAGTCTGTCGTGGACAGTGTCGAGGGTCTCTCAGCGGACGATATCCCTTCCTTGATGCCGCGACGCGACGAGGAGGAGGACTCGGTGACCGAGCTGCCCAACGCCACCCAACAGCTTCAACACCTGGTGAAGGGGCGGCCACGGAGGGCCAAGACGCGCGCCCCCACCCGACCTTTAGTCAGACCGCCCGAGCCGGTAGCGGTGATCACCGCCTACCCGTCAGAGGACCTTCAAGAGGGGCTAGACACGTTTTTCAGACCGGGAAGTGTCACCCCGACGTCGGACGGAGGGGGCGATCAGAGGGATTACGCCTCACCGACACCCAGTCTGGATAAGATTACTGCCAGATCGACCGTCGCTGCTAATCATCACCATTCTCCTTTGCTCAAAGGTGGGTACTTTCAGTTTGGTATTGTCAAGCAAGTCGAGCAGATTTAGGGATGATCAAGATTTATCGCTTTCAGGATTACTGACGCCGACACCTAGGTCACGTTCGAGCGACCACCTCGAGCACCAGGATAGCTGCAGCGATGCCGAATCGATAGCCGCGGAGCATTCACCAAAACAGTCGTGCGGGGGACCCCGGCCTCCTCGGCCTTGGTCCATGGAAGGTGCCAAGCCGGCGGAACTGAGCCTGCTCAGTGACGGGTCTTCGCCTAATAACTCGACCGGGAACACGCCCGACTCGGCCGAGGCGCTCGATAGCTCCGAGTCGTCCTCCAAGAGCAACAGGGATTTGCGAATAAAGAGATCAGGTATGTGCCAAAATGACTCATTTTATGTGCCAAAAAAATTCATTATGAACAGTTTTTGCTTTTTTTATTGCTTTGCTAAAATTTCTCTACAGAGTGTATGTTTCATATTACAACTTACTTTTCTTTTATTGCATTTTATTGTATTTTAATAGGTAAATTGATATTGGGATGTGTCATTGGTCGTGTTTGTTCCACCATATAGGTGACCTTAATTGGTAATAAACATGAAGAATATTATGAAATTATAAATATGTTGCTGTTATTTTGAGCTTAAATAAATAATTGGGAAATTGTACATTCATGACATCACATCCCAACGTCTTTCGTTATTTTAGGTATTAGTTTTGTTTATTTAATTTTTTTTTTTTGTTATTTTTATAAGGAATAGTGAGGAGTTATTTACAAGAAAGATCCAGTTTGAGGCTTTTGCGGAAAAAGGTATTTTTATTTTTTTTTAGTTTTTTTTTTTTAAACTTTCCAGATTAATTATTTTCTCATTTACACACTCGATTATATTTTTAGGGGATAGCCAGTGAAGGAAGCAGCAATATGGCTTCCGTGCAGGAGTGCACAAAGAAAGACGACAACCACAATTGCTGCAGCGGCTCGGAGGACACTCGCCTGTTGGACGGTCGCTGTTAGTAGACCAGACCAGCTGTCCTTTTCGGCTTTTGCGTTCCCCCAAATGACATGCGCCTACATCACCTCAGGGCAGTCTCATCCCTGTCTTTTATTGTTCGTGTTCTGCTGATATTTTTGTACATTTGTGAGTGACGATTCTGTGATTATTATTTTGTAATTTTATTAGTCTTGTCATTAATTTTAAACGAAATGCATTTTAAGTATTATGTTTTTTTAAAAACTGACTCATTAAATAGAAACGATGTGCAAATTTTAAACTTTTTATGGTAACATTTCTTGTAACGCCAGAATTTTATTCAAAATATTTAGATTTTGATTTATAAAAATTATTAGGGTCGTCTTGTTCCCGAATGTTTAGAGAAGACTGAGAAGATTCCAAATGACCCTTACATACTTGTTTTTAATAGTGATACAGCTAGGAATAGAGTATTTTCATATTGTACTTGAGAAAGAAGAAAGAGCTAATATTAAATGAAGGGATAAGTAGCAGGTAACGTGAATTATTGCTGTCTTTTGCAATCAGTTTTATGACCTGAGTTGATTGATTCGTGCTTCGTATATAAATATTTTTTAAATAACTAATTCACAAAAGAAATATATAACTTACAAATAGTGCAAGAGAACCCTTAATAATTATTGGTCCTATTAGGAGATTACAATAAGGGTTGAATTCTCTTTCATTGTATATAAATTAGGCGTTACAAGTCACAAGAACTATTTAAACATGTAGACTAGAGAGTTTTAAATAAAAAAAAAAATGTTTCATATTCTATAACGATTTTAAAATGTAATATAATAACTGGAATTTAACCTTAACTACAACTTATTGAAATGTTTGAAGTTCTCAAGATGTGCACTTTAAATATATAGAAGTAGGAGATGCAGACTGAACGTTGATGTTATTTCTATCGTATTAATCAATCCAACACCATGGAGTGACAGCCAGTTTCACAAATGTTCATTAAATAGCTCAATAATTTTGGTCATATTTATTAGAGTTTAGCTTACTACAACTAACAGCTCATGAAACCAGATCGTTCCAGCTAGTTGATGATCTATTAAATATTTAATGAACGTTTATTAAAGCGGTCGTATGCCTGTTACTATTTACTCTGTGCCAGTGTGTAGCTGAAACTATAGAGACTCTAGACTGGCAAGAAATCGTTAGTTGCCTGACGACAAAGAGTCATAGTCGTCACCATGATAGTTCATAGACAGGATAATCAATCTGTGATTTGTTTGTTAGTTGCAATTATTGTAACATTGTGTTAGTCACATGCCATATCTTTAATATGAACGTGGAGGCAATAAATATAACCATCTCTTTGGTGTCCATTTTCTAGTTATACTTTTATATAGTATGACAACTTTTTCCTTCCAATATAAAGATCACGATTGCATGTACCGAAATAGGTTCAAGTTGATAGTGAATAAGATATGTATCGCATTAATACATAATTCAATACTCCAAGGAAAAAGGTGTTGCACTGTATAAATTTGAGTCTTGCCACATTGCAATCGTGCAATTGATTTTCATCTATTGCCTTTATGCTGTTCGATATGTGCAATAATTAGTTTAAATAATGTATGATTTTTTATCGAGATTCATTGTCATTTTATTAGTATCATTGCTCTCTGGGAATTTTTCTTGTCAATGTAATGTACAAGACTTCCTTATTTTGCAAGTTTTTTAATCTTGAACATGTTTATAGAGTTGCTATATGAAGATTAGCAACTATTAAAACATTCTAGCAGGCTAGAGACGGAGATAATAAAATTGAATCTGCTCAAATGTTTTTAATGTTGCACAACAACCAACTTATAAATTTCAGCCTGGGTGATGAAAGTACTAATTATTGAATATTTGGTAACAGCCAGTCTTCTACAGATCTTGACAGCGTGATTATTGAAATATTTTATTGTGATTTAATTTAGTCTTTCTCTGATACTTCCTCTGTATCAGACGCACTTCCATTTTACTGCGCTAGACTTATAACTAATAATTTTATTTTATATTTTACTTTGACTTTTATATTATTATGTACTCTTTTCATGAAACTATATTTGATAGCAATTCCATATTAATTCAATTAAATTTATTAAATGTCTGTCTGTATTTTTTATAATGATTATTATATTACGAGAACTTTTTGCTTCCAATTCTGTAACTTTTATAGGAAATAAAGTTATAAATTTACTGCTATGATTTTTAATTCCTATTTATCCCATTCCAATGATTTTTAGTAAGTTTTTAAGTTTTTAAGCCAGCTCATTCTTTTTATTCTTATGCTGTAGCCATCAGGGTACTCAGTAAAGAGTGTCTGACATACCACATTCCCTGATTGGTCTCTGTTTCTTCTGTTGTGATTCTTGATGGTGTGAATTGTTCAACTGTGGTTGGGGTAGTTAGTTGGGACAGATGGCACACGCAAAGGAAAATACTTTTTAGACTTGAGGGCAACAGCCAAGCAAGCCACTTACATAGATCAAATTGTTGCCCCCTAAACAAGAGCCCAGGATAAGTGAAAAAAGACGGACCTGCAATAAGATTGACTTTTATAGTTTTATCCCATTAGAAATGTTAAAATTTTGGCCATAACTTGAAATTTCATTGACATGGGAAACGTGAACAAATACGCTAAAAAATAAAAAAAAAGAGGTAACTTCAAACACCCAACAGGTTTTGTGTCATTTTTTGTAGCTGGAAAGTGATATATTTTATAAGTAGCTAGTTCTTTATTGTTTAGTTTTTTCTTTAATCTAAATTACTGCTTTCATTAATTAAGATAATTTCATTGATGGGGAGTAAGTAGAATTATTATTAATGATAATTATTATTCTAAATGCCATTGCTTCGTACCACTGCTGCCTCTGATCCATTTATGATTTATGTGACGTCATTAACTGTGTACCCTGATTGGTCAAGATTAAAAATTGATTTTTTGAAGTTCTTGCGAGCCTGAGTTTCTATTAGAGTCATCAAAATTGAATGACATTTAAGAATTAATGTCAATGTCAAATAACCTGACAAATATGACATTGCTTATAAATTTATCATTATCTTGTCAAAATATGTATCGTCAATTGTCATTGTCTTGTCATTTATATATAAATTTTCCATCTGGGGTCTGGGGCACTTAACTTTACTTATCTCCTGCTTCTGTTTTGGAAATAGTAATAATAGTAATAATAAAATAAACGATTTGAAAAGGCAAAGCAAAACACCAAACACAATGAATACATCATAGATCAGCAATTTATTAATTGAAAAGGTTGCCATCCGGACCTGACGAACTGGAAGACCACAATGCGAACCTTATGGTTAGCAGGGCTGGCCTTCTGCACGGTCTTCCTGGCGGTGAAAGCGACTCACCTGACTGGCACCTTCAGCAGCCGGGAGTTCTTCAAGTTCCTAGTCAAATTTGGATTCCAGAAGACCGATCGCCACCAAGCCGAAGCCACACACGGTTACATCTTCGGTAATATTACTTCCGAGCACCCGCCTCCCAGAGGTCTTCATCTCACCTTTGCCGTGCTGGACCGGTCCACCTTTCTCGACTACTACAAGAACAGGTAAGTTGTGTCTTCGAATGTAATTAATTACATCTTCGAGATGTAATTGACAGGTTAACCGTGCATGATCTTCGACGTGTTACAGGCTGGTGTATGACAAAAGAGATGCCTGTCGAAGGATGTTTGGACGGCTGCGAACTTTGGCTTTTGATCCCGAGTGCAGCCCCACCGGCCAGGATTACCTGAGGCGGGTGCCGTGTCCCAAAGGCAGGCTCTGTCCTGACGAGGATGCCCCCTGGCATGTCGTTAAAGAGAGTCAGTTCACTTATGTTATTCAGGATCTCAAACAGCCCGCGTGAGTACCTACTACTTATTTGAGTATTCAGTTGGATTTAATTAATTAAACCTAATTCAATTTATAATCATTAAAAGTGGAGTTGGGACTCTAATTTACCAGGTGTCATGTAACATGTAAGATTTTGAAACCGTTAACATTTATAGACGATACCAGAACTTCTAGATGAAAGTACATCAGCATGCCTCAAAAATATTATTTTCCTGGAAGTTTTGGCTTGTCTTGTAGTAATACAATGCGTATTAAAGTTTAAAGTATATTTTTTCTTTCTATAATTTCTCTCAAAGTGTTCCATTACATTGTTGACAAATGTGATTAATTCATTGTATGAATTTTCTTATTAATTTAATTTTGCTATTGAATATTTACCAAGCTTTTTATTTTTTGCATCTAAACTGTTTAGCCAAGTTCTTAGTCTCATTTGAATGGTGAGAGGGAAGGTATAAGGTTCCTTTTCCCATTCTAAAACAGGATAAGAACTGGGGGGCATGGAGAATTCAAATTTCAAACGAAGTACCTCCCAAAAAAATGAAACATAATTGAAGCAAAAAGAAAGTGAAGAAAAATTATTAAAAAACTAAAAATCACAAATAATAATACTTATCATATACAGGTGCCCAGAAATAGCATGTACCTAGAAAAGGGTGTGATTCTACATAAAAAATAACACTTTAGTTCCTATACACTTATATGCGTTTTCAAGATACAGGTGGTCAAAGTTGAATTTTTTTTTCAGTTTTTTGTCAATATCTCGAGAACCTAATGAAGTAATGAGATACAATGTTCAACTCTTGCACATACTTTGTGCTCATTAATCTCCCCTTGTTTTCACTAAAAAAAGGTTTTTAAAAAAATTGAGTAGCTTAGATTTTGGTACTTTGAGGGTTTCAAGCTCCGAACTTCTACGCCCCTGGAATAAATGCGATTTTGAGAAACGCTTTAGAACCGCCCTGGTTTTCTACACCACAAAGGTATTCTTTGTTAACAGCTCCAAAGTTAACCGTTTTCGAGAAAAATGGAATTTTATGAGAGAAAGAATTAATTCATTTAAAAAATTTAAAAAAATATTCTTAAAATAATTAACGTTTTCTCATAAAATGCAATTTTTCTCGAAAACGGTTAACTTTGGAGCTGTTAACAAAGAATACCTTTTTGGTGTAGAAAACCAGGGCGGTTCTAAAGCCCTTTTTAAAATCGCATAAAAAAAATCTTGAAATTAATGTTTTCTCTCATAAAATGCTGTTTTTCTCGAAAACGGGTAACTTTGGAGCTGTTAATTAACGAAGAGTAACTTTTTGAGTGTAGAAAAAGTGGGCGGTTCTAAAGCCCTCCTTAAAATCACATAAAAAATCCTTGAAATTAATGTTTTCTCTCATAAAATGCATTTTTTGTAGGAAACGGTTCATTTTGAAGCTGTTAACCAGGAGTACCTTTTTGGTGTAGAAAACATGGGCGGTTCTAAAGCGCTTCTTAAAATAGCATTTATTCCAGTGGGGTAGAAGTTCGGGGGTTGAAACTTTGAAACTGTCAAAGTACCCAAAATCTAGGCAACTCAATTTTTTTAAAACCTTTATTTTACAGTGAAAACAAGGGCATTAATGACCACAAAGGGTGTATAAAAGCTGAACATTGTATCTCATACAGTTTTCCAGATATTGTCAAAAAAATAAAATAAAAAAATTCAACATTGACCACTTTTATTTGGAAAACCATTCCTCCTGGGCATATTAGTTTATAGGAAAAAAGTCTTATTTTTATTTAGAACCGCTACCTTTTTTAGGTACATCCTATTTTCGGGCACCTGTATTGTATATTTACGGAAACCTTGAACAGAAAATATAAGCATTAGAACAGTGAACTTTCATTTTGTGTCCGAGATGCCCTTGTTGGAGTGTCTGAAATTCTTCTTGCCCTTTCAGGCCACACTGTCATTTTACTCTGCTGTTTACTCAGTTACCTTCTAAAATAAATACTAAAAATGTCCACTGTTTTATTGTGTACATTAAAAAAAAATTGTTTAAAAAATTTAAACATTTTAACAAACAAATTAAAAAAAAAAAATCAAAAAAAAAAAGATGTTTAAAAAAAAAAACTGAACATAGGCCGCTATTTCCTAAGATGGCGGTCGTAGCACAGTTCTAATTTTAGGGGACTTTTAGTATGCTCAACAGGAAGGCAAACACAACATGAATGTACCAAATTCTTTGCTTGTAGAATTTTTTTGGGTAATTTAAAAAAAATTCTTTCTACACTATAAATTATAATTGAGATTTATTCATTTTGCAGGTTTTGGTATCTGTCTTTGGTTGCGTGCTACCGTAACGGCTGTGACTGGCAACATTACGAAGGCACCCCTCTAACAATCAACTATGACATGTGGCTGGTAAACGGTAGTCCTAACGGAAGCAGCGCCGCAGCAGGAGTCGCCCCCCTGCTGGCCTACCAGTTCTCCTACGACCGTCAGAACACACTAGAACTGTACCTGCTGTTTTGGTTGTGCTACGCTGTCCTCGTGCCGCTGCAGTGCCACGCAGCTCGCACCCAACGCCATCCAGTCACTCGCCTATTCACCGTAGGCCTGCTGCTGGATTTCCTGGCCCTCTGCCTGATCCTGGCTCACACGGCGGCATACGCCCTCGACGGACGCGGTTACCCTCGCCTGGCGACCGCCGGCGATGTCGCCGATATCCTCGCCCGGACCTCATTCATGCTGCTCTTGTTGCTGCTGGCGAAAGGGTGGGCGGTCACTCGGCTGGAGCTGACACGCAAGCCGCTGGTCTTTGCCATCTGGTTGTGTTACGGAATCGTCCACGTCTTGCTGTACGTGTGGAACTTGACCGAGGTGGACATCGTGGAGGACATCGACGAGTATCAGACGTGGCCCGGCTGGTTGGTGATCGTGTTTCGCACCCTCATCATGTTCTGGTTCCTGTACGAGCTGCGCACCACAATGCTGTACGAGCACAATACTCAGAAGCTAAATTTTCTGCTTCATTTCGGTGCTTCGAGTCTCGTCTGGTTCATCTATCTGCCTATCCTGGCTCTGATAGCGCTGCACGTGTCTCCGCTGTGGAGGTACAAGCTACTTTTAGGTAAGTTATGAAATCTCACAACTGTTAGAAATATTACAATTATTTATTAAATACTGATAATAAAATCGAACACCACTGATATGTGACAGGTTTTTAGAACATACAAGAAGTTTTTGTTTCTGCAATCTTTAAATTTTGTTTCAGGAATAACATACTCAGCAGATTGCTTCGCCTACTGCGTAATGGCGCATCTATTGTGGCCGACTCGTTCTGAGCAGTATTTCCTCCTCAGAGGACCGTCCTCAGCAGACATCGAAGAGTTGGACGAGTTCAACGAAGCGCCGCACGTGATCAACACATCTTCGTACACCTCTCTGAGCAGTGTGGGGTCACTGGACGGAGCTCCCCTCGTGGAATCTCAGAAGGCTCGTCTGGTCAACGCGTAGCTCCTCTCTTAGCTGAAGCAGCCTCTCATATTATGTGATGTTGAGATTGATGTGTTTGTGTTAATCACTTTGAATTTGGACTGATCGTGTTGGACTTTTTAATTATTAACGTAGGTGATTGTTGATTAATAACTAGCGCGTTACGTCCATGCCTCTGATAGAGATTCAGGTATTATAACGAGGAAAAATTGCAAGGATCATATGTGTGAGCTTTTGTATAAAGATTCCATCGCACACCCGTAACAAGTATTTGTGGTAATAATTTTTACTCTGACGTAGAGCACTTTTTAATGCATTCGTGGATTCATTGAATTTTTCCTTTAAGTAAAAACCTATAAATAGTCTACAGGATAATAACTTCCTGGTCGGTTACCTAATTAATTGCATAAAATGGTGATAAAACCAGGTTTTATGGTTGTATAATATTTGAAACGTATTTTTATTGTCAATACATATTGTAAATAAGTACCTCAATTTACAGGAGTTGTTTGAATCGAAGATGTGCCAGATGCTGTCCAGGTATTGTTGATCTTTTTGTATAGCATTAGAACAAATAACGTATATAATGTGTTTTTTTCTATATTATAATTTTTCAGATTTACGTATTAGAATTTTTTATCAGGTCGACATTTCCCATTATTAGTCTAGATCAGTATTCGAATTGCAATATTATTTTATTTTAGATAGGTATAATCGTTTAATATTTTTATTTTTACATTATTCAACATACCTAATATGTAACTACTTGTAAGAAGTCAATTTTTATGATATTATAATATTATGCAATATATTGCACAATCGTGTTAGAAGTGTTATAAAAGATTTTTGTTGCTCAATGTATTTTACTATTTTTGTATATGTTGTTGTTGTATTATTTTATTTTGCTGGTCCAGGTGGTCAGATTTAAGTACTAAGGTCCAGTGTTAGAGTTTGTTAGAAAATATAATAGGAGCAGGAGGGGTATGAAGATTGAACAATCAAGTAAATATAATTATTATTGCTATTGTAATAGTAAGTTTTATAAGGGATGTAAGGACGTATTTAACATTCTAGGAAGGTTCATATAGTTAACTTCTATAGATATTATTTACGGATAGGTAGATTTACATTCCAAGTTCCTTATTATATTTTTCACACTACCAAAAATGGTACCATTTTCCAAAATAATTCGATGTCACATTTAGTTAATTATGTTCATCAATTTTAACCAAAGCTGCCTTTGACTATTATTGTCATGCCACAATTAGGTTATTTTCCTAGTAATGGAAGTGAGATTATTAAATTCCTAGGAAATTAAGAGACATGCTAATTATTGCTAATTTGGTCATTAACTAAAATCTAATTTACAATGTTGTAAGTCAATTATTGCTTGTCTTGTAGCTAAGGAAGTAAGAATAAGTAAGTCATTACTACTTGATGGTAGTGTGAATAAATAGATATTTTATATTTATTACTTTTTTTTTTATATACGTAGATATTCATATATCTTTGATTTAGGTTACATACGTAATTTTTTTTATTTTAGTTATGCAAATTGAAACCATATTTGATACAGAAAAATATAAAATGTTGATTATGGAAATAAAATTTTTAGAAAGTATTTGTTTTTGAAATACCTCTTTTTAAAATGAAAATAACTGTCAGTAGAAAAAATTTCCTAATCAAGAGAAGGCCCTAATTATTAATTCGTAAGAAACTAGGGAATTTTATGTTTTAACATTGCCTTCTTTATTTCAGAGTTAAGTTCTTGAAAATAATTTGACGAGAAATATTCGATTTCTGTAACATGTACAGGGTGGGCAGATAAGGATGCAAAGTGCTGTATCTCGGAAACTATTCGTCATAGAGACTTGCGTTAAAAAATGTTTAGATTAAAGTGGCAAAAAAAAAATCCTGGAAATTATTTTGAGGTTTCCAAGATTGCCGCCAGGCGGCGTAGCCGCGCTCTAAAACATTTAAAGTGATCTTTCACTGAAATCCACCCAGTAAATGTATCAAAAAAATATATGCGTTTAAAATCCAAGCTTTATTCGAGTAATTTTTGTCTAGCACTTTTTGGAATATCTACTATAAAATGAAGTGGTGGGGGGTGATTGAATGTTTTTGTAAATAAACAGCTATAACTCCTAAACAACTGAACGGATTTTAACAAACTTGGTCTCATTGGAAAAAGCATTTATTACTCCATCTTACCCAGTATATGCCTGAATTTTTAGTGATGCCGCTAGAGGGCGTTTTTTGATATAATAACAGAAGATTGCAAAATTCTCTGAAAAGTTAAATGCAATAATATAACTATTTTTCCATAGAAATGTAGAGAAATGATACCTAAATAGGCTAGTGAAAACCGTATCTCGATATCTTATTCCTAGCCTAAAATATCGAAGAAATAAAATTTTGTTATAATAAAATTTTAAAAAGACGCCATTACACCATTTAAAGATCACTTTAAATGTTTTAGAGCGCGGCTACGCCGCCTGGCGGCAATCTTGGAAACCTGAAAATAATTTCCAGGATTTTTTTTCCACTTTAATCTAAACATTTTTTAACGCAAGTCTCTATGACGAATAGTTTCCGAGATACAGCACTTTGCATTCTTATCTGCCCACCCTGTACATAGACAAATTTTCAACAAAAGTTGTGTAGATTTTAGAAGAAGCGAACTCTATTTTCTACATTACAAGAAGTGTAATTAAAAAAAAAAAAACTAAATGCATTTATTAACATAATGCACCTTTTATAACAGTTATAACAATGACTGATATAATACAAACAACTAATGAAACAAATAATAAAACTGACAAAATTCACAAAACATAATTCAATTATAATAATTCAAAACACCCCCTTAAGGAGCATTAAAAATTAATTTTATCTACTCCTATTAGATAACAAATCAATTATTAGTCTAATTTTAACGAAGTAATGGCATGCATTACTATTATTGCCCTATCGAATAATAGTGTCAGGTCGATTGAACAATGAGCTCATTATTCAATCGTTAATGTCAATTGTTTAACTTTACCGCCCTATTCTGTCGTATGTTTGGCAGATTCAAACTACTGACTACTGTCAATGGTCCACTGACGTGAAAGTAGAGTCCCTAAACGTTTATTTTACGTTTAATAAAATGTTATAAAAATATGAAAGTCGCAGAATATTAGGATGATTTTGATCTTTCAAATACTATAGCATACGAAGCTACTTTTCATAATACTAAAATGAACATGTTTTAGTATCCGTTCGTAGTTATAAAGCCCTAGTCAACCGCTGTGAAAGCTGATGCCTTTGGAACGCTGCCAATAGGTTTAGTCGACTGACAGTAGTGACAGCTAATCACGATAACCTAACATTCACATTTGTTTATGTTTAGTTTTAATTTTACAATACAAATTATTATATTATAAAAATTAAACTTAAAATTACTATAAACAGAATAATACAGGATGTTCTTCGAAGAAAATAACATGCTGAATAATATACGCCACCTGATATAAATAGGGAAAAGCAACAAATGCATCATTTAATGGTTTACTGCCTGCAAAATCAAAAGTGGTATACGATGCGCGACGAAATCTTTCACGCTGATTTTGTAATTTTTCTCCTTTTAAAGTTATTTTATAAAGTTTCAGTCGACAGTGAAGTATGTCATATTTTCTGTACTTTTGCAATATTTCAATAACCAAAATATTTACTTAAAGGGAACCATATTTTTTAATAAATAAAACTGCAATCCATAAAACTTTTTTACATAAAAATTTAATTCTACCGTAAGTAAAATTATTTTTATTCAAGTATACTCGTAGATAAAGTATAGTATTCCACTCGCGCATAATGGCTATTATCCACTTAGATGTTACAGCACTCGCCCGAGGCTCGTGCTGCAACTTTCATCTTCGTGGATAATAGCTATCATTATGCGCTTGTTGAATAATATACTATAATTTAAAAAATAAATTTAGAAAATCACCCAAAAACTTTTTTTAAACCTTGTGATTATAATCCACTCAACAAATAGTTCAAAGAATTCCAAGTATACTGAAATGGACCACACCCAGGTACGAAGTTTTAAGAAAATTATACCCCCAGAAAATTTGTTGAAAATATTATTTACCGAGAAGGCATAAATAAATAATTAAGTTGCGAAAAAATAATCTTTCACTTGTCTGTGTGCTGTCAAATTTATGATAGGTTCATCATTCATTAATCATCATCAATCATTCATTAAATCTATCATAGCCAACTTGATCAGAATAGAGTTGGAATAGTATAGATTAATGCTTAAATCCAATTCTTGACAAACTATTATTATAAAGATATCTATCGAATTATTTGTAAGAAAGATTGTTGTGACTTTAAGTATAATAATTATTATGTGTTAAGAAGTTCTCTTAAATATCAATTATCACTAAGTATTTTTGTTCCTTTCGGTGTAATCTTGCATACATTTCTTGAAATTCTGCACAACAGTTTGGCATTTTCTCCAGTCTTGTGTTTCTGCGATGCATTCCTGAAATTACTTTTATTTAAAAAAATAGATGGTGAGGATACATTCGGCGCTATTCATTAGAATAAAATAATAAAAAAAGGCAATTATGCTTTGCTTTAAAATTAAAGCTTGCGCTAACTGCCAAATTATAAAGAATTTGACTCAAAAGCGTTTATCATTGTAAAGATTTTATTATTTTAAACTGTCTAAATAGAATTCATGTTTCATATAATAGGATGCAACATTGACATATTGTTGATGCACTTAATTAGATGTGACTTTCTGTATTATAATCTCATTCTGATCAGCTCAAACTTCTGCGAGGCGTGGGGCTTATAAATAAATTTCAGACCAACCAATTATTAAGCTTAAAATTAATAAAATCTCTTTTAAAATGTATCAAAATTACATTGCAACACAAGCTGAGATGGTTTGTTAAACTCTCTTTTTTTCAACGATTTTTACTTTTTTTGTTATAATAATAATTATTATCTTCTCTATTTTTAATCTGACCATTCGGTAGAATTTAAATCCGAGCAGATTCCTAACGAACTGGCCGTTCTCGCGAATGTGATAAGCCAAAACGCAAAACTTAGAAAAGAAAAAGAAGAAGACGATTAACCTCAAAATTACAAAATTCAATTTAAAATATTAAAATAATTACCTGCACTTTATAATGTAAATCTATGCAGCCAGTCTTTTTTAGCATCTCCTCCACTGGGTCGGTGATCTCTTTACTTCCATGAACCGAACTCATTTTATATTCTATTGTGTAACTCAATTTTCAAAATATTCAGCTGCCACCATCAAATCAGCATACAGTATACACCGTGCATGCAGAGTTGCAATACCGCACCTTCTTGCTAATAATTACTCAAAAACGTAAGTTATTGTTTTAACATACTTACAAGAACACATTCGGGCAATCCTGTGGTTTGGTCTTCCAAAACACCCCTCTACTACCCCCACTACATGTTGTCTGCTCTCGACCGGGCGACTACTCTCAGCGTTGCCACATGCTATTCGTTCTACTACGTTCTGCAGACAATCTCGGCAAAGCGTGCTTTCCACACTGGTTCGCTTCGCTCCCCGCCCGTTTAGATCTTTCTATCTCTATCTATCTATCACAGCTGAGCTGCTCCACAGAATAGAATAATAAAATAAATGCAAGTCGTCAGTCGTCTGCTTACGTATACTTCCGTTGTGCTTCCGTATTGTAAATTAAATATGTAAAAACATTACTATGTACTAGGCCAGGCCCGGCCGCGGCCGGCATTCTCGTTACAATTATTAATTATTATTGTTACGATAATAAGTACCTAGGTATACTATAAGGAACGGTGGAAAAATGATATAGGTAGGTACCTACGTACCTACTACCTACTCGACTTCAATTATTAATAATAAATTGATTAGGTAGCTATAGCTATACCTATCCGAGTCGGATAATACGACCTACTAAAAGCATTACTTCTTTGGTGAGATGAGTAGGTAGGCATTTTTGTTATCTACACAACCTGCAGCAAATAATTAGTGTTCTAAAATATTATTTTGTTCAATTATTGTTCGATGGAACATGACTTGTTTTTATGTTATGATGCAGATTTCTAACGTGGCTGATCTAGCAACAGATTCATATCCGAGAATCATGTTTTTACAGCGGACCAGACAAATAGTGCTCGGTAAAGTTAAAATTAGTTATAGTCATGGTATTTTTGATTTTTTAATCATTTATTACCCTACTCATATGATACGGAATTCCCTATATTATCTATTTTGAATGTTCTACCAATTATTACCAACCCTAAATATTCGCTATTTGAAGATATTATTTATAAAAAGTAAATAGGTAGGTAGGTATATCTCATGATCTGTAATACGTTATTATTAGGTATTCTTGCAATCATGAAAATCAAGTAAGAAAACTTAGCATTTTATCGGGTCAGGAAGACTATGGCGGACAGAAATATTTCAAAGGCCCTATCCATCGAGACCAGTGGCGTTCCGAAATTATTGGGGGTTGAGCGAGAAACAAAAAAAAATCCCCTACACTTAAAAAAATTACAGCTTCCACGCACAACATTGTGTCAGCAAAGCTATGTCAGGGAAAAATACTTCAAAGGATTCCCTCTGGATACCGCTCTGGATATTTTAATGAAAATTAATAGACAGGTATTACTCATCAAGAGGCATTTTTTCATGTACCACATTTTGTTTTATCTCCACTAGTGACATCTTGCTTTTACCTATGCATATTTTTATATTTTTTTATTGTCAATTAACGACAATCTTGTGACCATGTAGAGAAACAGAATTTATGTTTTTTTAGGCGAAAGCTGTGCTTCGGACTAAAAAAAATAGTTAATCAAATTTGCTTGGAAATGAATGGGGATTCCAAAAAAGATTTCTATATGAACAGAAAACAGTGGCGTACCATCAATGTCTGTCTGCTAAAATATGCAGGTAAAATTCTGCACAATCGTGCACCATCGTCACTAGTATAAATAAAATGAAACGTGGCACGTGAAAAAAATCTCCTTGATGCGTAATACCCTCGGTAATACCTGTATACAAAATTTCATTAAAATATCCAGAGCGGTATTACAGATATCACGAAAAAATGATTTATTTTAATAAAACTTTACCACCCTGTATGTCAAAAGTTAAGACTTTTAGGACATACGTTCTTATGAAGTTTTCTTCTTAAAATAAACCCAAAAATCACCTCCTTAAATATTGACATTCAATTACATAGCACCCTGTTTGTGGGTTTCTAGACATTCGAGAACATTTAATTTAAAATAATGATCACATCAGTGATGAAGTAATTTAATTTTATTGTTTGCTGTTAAAGTGTGATTGTTTTCTACTAAGTGTTTTGCAAAATTTTATGTTTCTGGATGTTTGAGTCTGTAAGAGTTTAGGTGTTCGTTGTAGCTATTTTTTTGGTTAATTTCTGCAAGTCTGTCCTTGTATAAACTGAATTACAATAATGAGAACAGTTTAATCGATAACTATTAAGTTTTTGTAATTGAGATGTTTTCTTTTGCATCCAGCAATATAGACCCATTGCTCATAAAATATTTAAATGAAATATTAAATGTAATGAAATATCGTGTGATCTACAAAATTTTTCATCAACTATAGTGCCTTGGAAGAGAGAGATGGCTATTGCAGTCATGTCTGAGCTCATTTTACTAAAATAATTCTGTAATAACTTTTGTAGTTCAAATTCTCATGTGTCATATTTAATTTCAATTCCTGTCAGTTTCATTAAAATATTAAAGATATAATAGTGAAAAACAATAATTTATTACTATAATTTAAGAACGTGATGAAATTACTGTTATATGTTACTAAACACCTACCTTAATTGTCACTTTTTTATGATTCATGACATTTTTGACCACCATTCTTCACAAATTTTGTCAACTTGAGAAAGAAACGTCAAATTGAAATATTGTTTTATCCTTATTCAGAAAGACAGAATTCTGAGTTTCTGAGATAACAATTTAGGGTTCTTGTATTACCGACACTAAGGCAAGTAAGGGTCAGTGTCGGTAATACAGATACCCTACAACGGCTCGAGTTTAAAATACAACCAATGCCAAACTGCAATTATTAGTAAGAAACTCAGCACCATACGTACTCAGCAGATATCGTTACTGTTCCAGGTTAGTTTCTTTACTCTAACGAAGTTCATTATGCAAGTAGTCATGTTTTTATTTATTGTTCTATGATTTGTAGATCATTGATTGGATTAGTCAATTACACATCAAAATACAATTGTTTGTATTTTTCTGGCAGACATGCTTCATTTTATTCAAGGCAATAATAATAGTTGATAAAAAATTTTGTGGATCACCCGATATACATATTTCTGCACAAGCAATAATAAGCGTAAATTTGCATTGTTTATTGTTTCTTTTGTTTACATTATTTACGTTCTTTACGTTATTTATTTAACTCTTTACATTCTTTACCTTAAAAGAGTCTATGTAAAGAATGATTTATTTACCCGTAAAGAATCGCGTAAAGAATAGAGGTAAAAAATACTGCATATCACAAGCCACAAGCCAGTTATAATATTTTATTTATCTAATTGAACCCTATGCTGCAACAACGTTGTAATTGATAAAAGTAAATTTTGCGGGAAATCGAAATAAACATTTTTTGTGAACCAATATAATACAGGATGTCCCAGCTTATTCGAAGCGGTCTCTGTAGGCCAAACAATGGACTTTAAAAAAAAAAAATTTGAAAATTCAAGTACAGAATCACAATCGCCATAATTTAAAATTATTTTGGAGTATACAGAGTGTCCCATATGAGAGTGGCATATCAAAGTTATGTTTTTTTTAAATGGAATGCTCCTATGTTATTGCATTTTTGGATTGTCTGAGAAGAGAAAATAAGATTGGCTTTTATAGTTGGTGTTTAAATTCAAGGGAAGCTGGGACATCCTGTATTATATTGGTTCACAAAAAATGTTTATTTAGATTTCCCGCAAAATTTACTTTTATCACTTACAACGTTGTTGCAGCATAGGGTTCAATTAGATAAATAAAATATTATAACTGGCTTGTGGCTTGTGATATGCAGTATTTTTTACCTCTATTCTTTACGCGATTCTTTACGGGTAAATAAATCATTCTTTACATAGACTCTTTTAAGGTAAAGAATGTAAAGAGTTAAATAAATAACGTAAAGAACGTAAATAATGTAAACAAAAGAAACAATAAACAATGAAAATTTACGCTTATTATTGCTTGTGCAGAAATATGTATATCGGGTGATCCACAAAATTTTTTATCAACTATTATTATTGCCTTGAATAAAATGAAGCATGTCTGCCAGAAAAATACAAACAATTGTATTTTGATGTGTAATTGACTACTCCAATCAATGATCTACAATTCATAGAACAATAAATAAAAACATGACTACTTATGCATAATGAACTTCGTTAGAGTACAGAAACTAACCTGGAACAGTAACGATATCTGCTGAGTACGTATATGGTGCTGAGTTTCTTACTAATTATTGCAGTTTGGCATTGGTTGTATTTTAAACTCGAGCCGTTGTAGGGTATCTGTATTACCGACACTGACCCTTACTTGCCTTAGTGTCGGTAATACAAGAACCCTAAATCGTTATCTCAGAAACTCAGAATTCTGTCTTTCTGAATGAGGATAAAACAATATTTCAATTTGACGTTTCTTTCTCAATTTGACAAAATTTGTGAAGAATGGTGGTCAAAAATGTCATGAATCATAAAAAAGTGACAATTAAGGTAGGTGTTTAGTAACATATAACAGTAATTTCATCACGTTCTTAAATTATAGTAATAAATTATTGTTTTTCACTATTATATCTTTAATATTTTAATGAAACTGACAGGAATTGAAATTAAATATGACACATGAGAATTTGAACTACAAAAGTTATTACAGAATTATTTTAGTAAAATGAGCTCAGACATGACTGCAATAGCCATCTCTCTCTTCCAAGGCACTAGTTGATGAAAAATTTTGTAGATCACACGATATTTCATTACATTTAATATTTCATTTAAATATTTTATGAGCAATGGGTCTATATTATTGCTGGATGCAAAAGAAAACATCTCAATTACAAAAACTTAATAGTTATCGATTAAACTGCTCTCATTGTAATTCAGTTTATACAAGGACAGACTTGCAGAAATTAACCAAGAAATTAGCTAGTGTAGGCAATTTTTTTTATGTTACCCGCTCAACCCCCAATAATTCCGAAACGCCACTGGTCTCGATCGATAGGAAATCCTTTGAAATATTTTTCCCTGCCATAGCTTCGCTAACACAATGTTGTGCGGGGAAGCTGTAAATTTTCCAAGTGTGGGCAATTTTTTTTTGTTACCCGCTCAACCCCCAATAATTTCGGAACGCCACTGGTCTCGATGGATAGGGCCTTTGAAATATTTCTGTCCGTCATAGTCTTCCTGACCCGATAAAATGCTAAGTTTTCTTACTTGATTTTCATGATTGCAAGAATACCTAATAATAACGTATTACAGATCATGAGATATACCTACCTACCTATTTACTTTTTATAAATAATATCTTCAAATAGCGAATATTTAGGGTTGGTAATAATTGGTAGAACATTCAAAATAGATAATATAGGGAATTCCGGATCATATGAGTAGGGTAAATGATTAAAAAATCAAAAATACCGACTACTTATAACTAATTTTAACTTTACCGAGCACTATTTGTCTGGTCCGCTGTTAAAACATGATTCTCGGAAATGAATCTGTTGCTAAAATCAGCCAAGTCCCTACTGTACCTATATAATATCCAGAGATGTTTATATATTCCACACTAGTAATGTAATATACTATTTTCGATCGTTCCGCATGCTTTTTCCGCAATGTGTTAGAACAATAATAATTGTGAAGAGAAGACATAGGTAGGTAGGTAGGTACTCTCTTTTCTTTTTCTTTTTTTAAAGTATGTAGGTATGTAATAATAATTATTATTATTATATTATACCGCAGTGATCTGCATTATTATAGGTAGGTACTATACAGTAACCTAATTCTAATTCGATGTACCTCCTGCTATTTTACTATTTAATAAGGAACGGGCATCGGATACCGACTGGACGACTGGCCTAATTCTAATAATTATTCCGTGGGCCACGGGGAGAGAAGCGAACTCGAACAGAGAGAGGAGAAGCGAATTCAGGAGAGGGTAATGCCAAACCAAGACGTCGACGAGGCCGCTGCGCTGCAACGGCAACGAGTTACGTACGGCAACGCTGTGAGCGACGCGAGTGGAAAAAGTGGAATGGGCACGTGAGGGGTGTTTTGGAAGACCAAACCACAGGATTACCTATCTAGTTCTTATTTTAGTGATAGTGTAGTCTCACTGGCTACATTTTGTTACACCTGGCAACATTGAATGACCTCACCATGCGCATCCAATCACATCACTACTTGTAAGGGCACTTAATTTAAATTTCAAAATAATATATTTAAAGGAGTCATTTTAAATATTCTTCAATCTCTTTTGTATGAATATTAATGTTAATCACTTAAAGATGCGTTTACTGCTTTGCCCTTTTATTATAATAGTTGCTTTTATTCAGAGAGGTTCAAGTATAATCCAAAATAATGGTAAAAAGTAGGAAAATGTAACATTTTGCTACAATAATTATTATTACAGGGGACACCATAATATAACTAACTTTTTTCCAATTATTGTCATTATTTAATTATTCATATGACCGTATTCACAAACGATAATTACCAAATAATTACGTAATCAGTTATGTCCATCTCATTCTAATGCAAACAAACTGTATATCTCCATCACATTCATCTAATTATTTTCGAGATATTACAGGTTTGTGAATACGGGCAATAGTACATAAACAACTATCTGTTGTCATCTGTGATAACTAAAAATAAAATCACTCTGTACACTGACCATCACTAATAAATAACATTTCTGACCCTCATTGAAATAGTAAAATGGTCATTTACATCAATATTTTGAAAAAATTCAAGTCAAAAGATTTATCAAATTAATTTTAAATTGTCCAAAATGACACGTGGATGATTAAAAAAAAGGAGGGGTGTAACTGTGCCAGTGATCAGATAACACTAGCACCAGAAGGTTGTTGGAATAACTTTTACCTTGGGCAAATTGCATGATATTTTTCAAAGCAATGTTGAATTTTTGGCACTAAAAAATGGCATAGTCGATTTTTGGTTACATTTTCTGCTATGGTTCATAAATGAGTGTTACACATCCCGCCTCTTTCCTTGCCCGAGGACTGATATGTAAATTGTTAAATTACTTATTATGTAGAAGACCTACCTTACTTTCTTGTCTGCGGCCCACTTTCAGTCTATTTTTTTGTCGCTTACTTTTTAACTTTGACTTAGCTAGGTGGAGGGCGGAGGAAAGAAAGATTGATCTAATAAAAACACAGAAAATATATAAATAATAATCTTTATTAATACTTAACATAAGGCATGGTTTGTCTATGGTCGGTGTATACTAACTATTTATATACCAGAGGAAGGCACCAGCTTCTGTCCATTTGGTCAATAGCTATGCGATATTTAGCAGGTTATGGCCTGTAGGGTCTGAGTAAAGGTTTCACGATAGATTATTACTAATAATTACAAGATCAGACTGCCCACATCCAAGACCCCAATGGAAGTAAGGATATAAATAATAATAATAAGTAGTCTTCCTGAGTGCAACATCATACATAATGTAATACATAATATAAATATCTCAATAATCATTCAATATCACTATCAAATTGACTGTTCATTTCGTAACAACAATAATACAACTATACAATGACTCTTTTCACACTCTCAATACAATTTCAGCTAATTGAAACTAGATTAAAACAAATTAACTTTGTTAACAAAATTACCATTTTGAAAACATTACCTAATCAGTAATCGCACAGTACCTAATTGGTACAAAAACTGTGGAAGTAACACTCTTCATTTTTTTTTATAAAAGTTAATGAAAATTATTTAATACATAAATCAATCAATTTTTTATGCCAGCCAACATTATAAAACTTCACTCCTACACAAAGTCATGAATAAAATTTATTAAAAACTTAAATTTAACTTCATTATTGAAATCTAAAGAATGCTTAGGGACTAAAGTAACAATAAAATTGCATAACTATTACCCAATGTCTGTCTCAATGTATCTTATAGTCAAAAACTGTAAGTATACAATCATCTTTTTAACTGACACCGAGCTATCTTCAGAGAAAGGCTTTTACATCACATCAGGTTGATTCGAATACATTTTCATAATTTCACTATAAAAATATTTTACACATCAACATGTATTCATAAATTAATAGAATTCATTTCCATTCTGGTAACAATGCAATAAAATCGTCTTCAATTATTAGGGCTTGTGAGGATCACAGAATATCGCGCCAGTAAGCATTCAGGATAGGAAAGGAATCATAAAATAGAAAGTCTTTATACTTAGTCACCTAAAAAGGGAGAGGCCTAAGGATTCAATAATAACCATTGATCAATCAAATAGACCTAATTACATACATATACACAAAATAACAGTATCTTTATGTATTATAAATGTAAATATATACATAGGTAATGTTATATATTTGGTATACGCTGGAGACATGTTCTAAGAAGTGCACTTAACATTAACAACAATAATTGTCCAAACGAAATAAAGTCTTCAATGATCAAGAAAAATAACAACAATTTATATAATATTAAATTAATTCCAGCCTATCGCATTTACAGACAGACACAAAAATAGTTTCCTCCATCACTTCAACATCAAATCATTGAAATTAATTTATCAACTGACCATTTTCTCGTCAGCAAATAACTTCCACATCACCCAGACCAACAAAAATGATCAACACTGAAATCTCAAGCTACATAACATTAAAAAAATCTTCTTCTATGAATGTTAGTTGTCTTCAGCTTTAATATTTCATTATACTTTGAATTTATGTACATACATTTCTTGAAAAAATCAGCATAGCTGTATTATACCAAAAACGCAAATTTAAAAGAACTCTGATACTGAAATTGATATATTTTCAATAATTTAAAAATATTCAAAAAACAAAGCGTCAAAGCAAAATACTCCAAAAGAGAAACAAACAAAGATACTGTCATGATAAAGTCAACAATAATTTTGTGTGTATCTGTAAAAAAATTATTTCCTAAGTCTCAATCACCAATCGATGATAGGTAATACGTAGATCAGTGCAAGATTCAGCTTCTGACAGCCAAGCAAACCTTCTTTCTCACCTTGGGAGAGCCACCGGCGGCAGGTGACCCGGCCCTGCGTTTTCTACCCCGTCTTAACACCGGAGGCGGGGGTGGTAGCGATTTGGTTATCGTCATCTGCCTTTTCAACCTCTCGCTGCGTCTCGGAGTTCGAGGTTGATCGTCTTCGAGCTCACCCGGTTTCGTCTCGGTGCTGTTGATGTCGGAGGTACCGATGCCGCTGCTGCTGCTCGAATCTCGAGCCCATGGTGTGATCTCCAGACCGCAGGGAACCAGAAGGTCATTGTCTTCAGGCGGGGGGGACTCGGGACTATCTCTGCAATTAATATTTTATTAAAGTAAACGGAAATTCAAATTGTTCAAATGAAAGATTTCTGATTGTTTACGGATTCAATCTTGGACATGAAATTTATATCCAAAGCCAGCCTAAATCGCATTGTTAATTCACACGATAAGAATCCAATGAGGAGTAAGCCTTATTGCCTAAATGGTTTTTGAGATTTAAATTATGCATAAAGAGAATTTTGGAGATCCTGATTGGCAATTCGGGTGTACTGTGTATATTAAAAAAAAAAACTTCTTGATAGATCAAAACCAACCAAACGTCAAATTATTATTTTCATTGACTGTAAGTAAACCGATAAAAAATTTTTACCACCCGTAAAATGACTTCAATCAATTCAAAACGATTCGATCGAGACATCGGAACACCCCTACTCACCTGTTAAATCTGCCGTCGTCTTCCTCCTCCTCCTCGTGATAGTTTCGAAGATTGTGGCTACGGGGAGAATGATAGTTGTTGCTGCAACGGCGGCGTGTCGACAATCTCTCGTCCGAGTCCTCGTTGCTGCCGGAGTTGCTCTTCTTGAGTCGCCTACGCTGGGCGAGCTTGGCACTGGCAACATCCTGAAGCCGGAAGCCCTCCCGCTCGGCCCGGTGGAAGGCATCGAACGTGGAACGCAGCAAAACGGCACCGCCAGAGGACGATGATGAGAGAACGTCAGGCGTGACGAGGGGAGTATTACAACCGCCCCCGATTCCGCTGCGGGACGATCCCCTGATCCATGGATGCAGCCGTAAGTCGTGCATGCGCAGCCGTCTGGCCGGGTCGACAGTCAGCAGCCCCCTGACCACTTGCTTTGCCTCCTCGCTGACTGCCTGCCATCCAGCGGACTCGGTGCTGAACTGGCCTATCCTGATCCGGTCCACGATCGCCTGGACTGGTTCGTCGCGGGAGCGAGCGTGGAACGGCGCTCGTCCACACAACATCGTGTACAAAATCACACCGAGGGACCAGAGATCACAGTTCTCATCGTAACCGCCGCCGGCTCCGTCCGAGAGGACCTCGGGGGCGGCGTAGTGCAGCGTGTAGCATGGCGTGTGCAGTGCCCTCTCTTCGTCCTTGAGTCGCGCAAATCCAAAATCGATTACTTTGATCAATTCTTGTGGCTGTTCCCCGAAACCATCATTATTACTGCTGATAACTGTCGCAGCCGGCGGACCGGCAAACACCAGGTTTTCGGGTTTGAGATCACGATGCACAACGCCGTGTGCGTGCATATAATGCACGGCGGAAACGAGCTGCCGCATTATCGAGGCTGCCTCGGCCTCCGTGAATTGAGCTCTTTGTCGGATACGTTCAAATAATTCACCGCCTGTGAGCAGTTCCATCACCAGGTAGGTGTGATGTCGGTCCTGTAGCACTTCATGCAGCCGCACAACGTTCGGATGACCCTGACAGGTGCGCAGCAACGTCACCTCCTGATCCACGTCTCGACCCGCGCTCGAGATCCCGCGACGTACCACTTTCACGGCATACTCCTTTCCGGTGACGAGGTGCCGACAACGACGGCACACGCTGAACGTGCCGTCGCCGAGGATGCGTTCGTTGACGTCCAGCTCGTACGAGTGGAAGAACGGGGACTGTCCCGAGATGCGACACTCTTCCAGCAGCTGGGCCGCGTGCTGCAGTCGCACCGGGCCTGCCGACTCCTGTCCCAGGCACGAGGGAGACACGTACGAGTAGCCCTTGAAAAGGCGCTCAAAATTCGGGGGAACCGCCGCCGGTGAATCGGTCGGCGGCTGCAACGTGAACTCCTCGCTGAAGTTGGATACGTCTAGCTCGCCGGTTATTTTCGGTCTAAACGGGGCCGCAATTTCTTTGCGGGCCAGTTGGTCCCAGTTTAGAGTGGCAAAAAACGGGTGTCGCTTCAATTCCTTGGCATCCTCTTGACCGCCTAATCGTTGTCGGGGGTCTTTTACAAGCAATCGTGATATGAAGTCAGACACCTCTGTAGAGAGATCTGCAAGAAAAATGAGATTTTTTTGTTGAAACTGCTTACAGATTGCTGGTAATTTATAGTTTAGAGCCTTTCAAACCTCAAGTAACAATCAAACCCCATATAAAACATACATCAGTTATTTTGTTCTTTAAGGGCCATGAACTTTTTTTATGTTGGTCAAAAAAATTAATTCCCTGATTGCATTTAAAAGCTCCTGGTGCACTTTTGTTGATGACATTGGGTTGCGCAGAACCATAAGAGAAGAAATAGACTGGAAGGTGGAAGATCTATTAAAACTAGCAGAATGAAACAGAGTAACTGAAGTTCAATGAAGATGGTAAAGAGCAGATGAGCGAGGAGAAACCTGAAAAGGGTGGAAAGCTCCAGATCCCATACAAAAAGACGGAACTAGACATGGAGATAGGGCAGAGAATAAAAGTTGGATAGATGTATTATTGATAATTGGAGAAAAGTCATTGGTATGCTACGTGATAGTAGAATTAATTAGTGGAAAGAAAAGGAAATGGTCTGAAAATTGTTGTTAGTCACCGGCAATTATGTTTGGAGAAGAAACGTGGCCAAAAAAAGGAAAGAGAGTGCAGGAGATAAAGATGAAAGCTGCAGAAATGAGAATATTGTGGTGCAAGGACCTTATGAGAAGAGACAATGAGCTACGTGAACTGTGAAGAAGAGTATGGAAGGATGTAGGGATAGAGGGCCTACGATAGGATGCAGAATGAACTCAAGGAAAAATGATTAAAAGGAGAAGAAGCCCAGGAGAAGGTTAGTAAGAAAACCTAAAATGTGGCAAAATTATTGCATGGCGATCAGATTCCGTCTAGTGATGGGGGGGGGGGGGATATTTTGGTTTTACAAGTTTTACACAATTTCTCTATAAGCATCTCCAAAGTCAAAACCCGAATTGAAAACCCATTGAATTGAAACATGCATTATTTTTCAATGGAAACATTTTAGGACCAGACCTGTTTCCAAAAACTGTGTTTAGTAAAGTTTGGTAGGGATCAAAATAAATGAACTTGAATGCAGAGCTCAAAAAAATATTTTTCAATCAAAAAACCGTGCTTTTTGGTTCAGGACAAATAATGTTGAAATTTGTATTTAAAAACAGTATTTATTTTACAACTCCAAAAAAACTAAAGCAGCTTATTTCTTTAAGTCCATAGTAAAAGGATGTTGGTGCTCTTTGGCAATTACCCAAAAAGATTCAGATTTTGCAAAGTTGTTGTTCACCCTTACTATAATAGTAATATGCACTTTTAGCAACAATTGTTTTTCCTTTGATCTGATTAATATGAAAAAAAAAAACGTAGAAACATTACAACAAAAATATTACACTATTTTTACTTACAGTCAGGCATCGGGGGCACTGTTTTGAGAATTCGTTTGGAGATGTCATGCTGGGAGTTCTTCTGGCCGTCTACGGTAAAGGGTGAAGCTCCAGTCAACAGTTCATAGGTCAGGACTCCTATAGACCACCAGTCCACGGCCTGAAACAGGTAAACAAACACCTCCAATCAGTACACAATGGTTCCAATTGTATGTATGTATAGGTACATAATTGTGTACTACATTATAGTGGTGTTAACTAAATTAACTATTACTTGTTTCATAACATCCGAGCGTGTTCCTAACGATTTCATGATACAAATACAATACCGCATTTTCGTTAACAATCAGAAAATTAACTTTCACCCAAAGTGGAAATTTGAAAAACAAATTTCGATCTACTTTAGGTTCCTTCATTTGCATGGTCCTTATCATAAATAATGTTTATAAATTCATGAGAATTAATTAAGGCATATTTAATACCTGCACATAGCGATTATATTTTCATTTCACATATTATAAATGTTGAAATAACGAATTAAATTTATGTACAATTAAAATGAAACTTAAGTGGTATAAGTATCAGTAGTTAGTTACCCAAGTAAACTCAGCATTATTAAATTACCTGTTGCATGAATATATTTTTTTGTGGTAATAATAAACACCACGCCCCTTTCCATTAGTTTTGTTAGATACCTAATCTCTATAGGTAGGTTTTTTAAAATTAATAACCAATTTTACTACAAAAATTGATCAAATTTTTTCGAAAAAAAAAAAGATTTTAGCTACCTACAGTTTTATTTTTATATTTATTACATCTGGGATCAAATATAAGATCTATAAAAATATTCTGCAAAAAACAATTTAGCAGAACCTCTGAAGGAAAAATTGTGGTAGCAGTTCTTGGATCGCTTGATGAACATTGTAGCGAAATTGAGACACGTTTTGCAAAAGTAATAATGCCTAATCGTTTTTTTTTCTTTAATAATAATTATATTGTGTGAAATAAGTTGCTGTTGCATAATTTACAATAATTTATAAAAATTCAACTTCCGGTACGATTAACAATAATAACAAAACCATTCAACCGTTCAAGGAGTCAAATGAACAATATAAAAAGCAATAAAAACTTGCATTTTGCAAGACTTTTTCTGGCGATTTTTTTACTGCAACTATTGAATAATACTCTCATTAATATGAAATTTTCAAATCAACAATGTAGGTATCTACAAAATAAATAATGTTGAATTATCATTTATCAGTTCCTCACCAAACACACAAAGTATTTACATATTAATATTGAAAGTGTGATATTATCATACAAGTATGTTACTTATCAGTCATCAGAATTATGCTAAGTATTACTCGCTCTGATATGGAAAATGAGTGAAATGTTAAATATGATGGATGCCATTTACAAAAAACATAACTTTGATATGCCACTGTCATATGGGACCATCTGTATACTCGAAAATAATTTTAAATTATGGCCATTATGATCCTGTACTTGAATTTGCAAAAAGTTTTTTGAAAAAATCCATCGTTTGGCCTACAGAGACCGCTTCGAATAAGCTGGGACATAATTGTATATTGGGAAAGTTTATGAAATTCGGTTGGAAGGTATAGGTACTTCCCCTACTTTACATTATCAGCGGGGTTCACGCTTATTTTGTATCTATACCTCAGTCGGCCAAAAGATATAGTAATAAAAGTGCGCGGTAAGTTTACAATCCAGGTAGGCAGACCTTATACACAAGAATTATATACACAAACCTTAGAATGCCCTTCTCATTGGTTTACCGGAACCAGGTAACCAATAAATAAGGCACTATCTGCCTACAGATGTGAATACTTGGACCTTAAAAGTTTGTGCGCAGTTTTATTACTATATCTGTTGGTCGACTGAGGTATAGTAGGTACTTCCCGTGCTTCATATTATCGGCGGGGTTTGACGCTACTTTTGTATCTAGTAGGTACTTCCCCTGCTTCATAATTATGTGCGGGGTTTCACGCTTCTTTTGTATCTACGTATAATTATTATTATTTACTAATAAAAGTTTTAAATCCGACTAAATCTAAAATTTGAAGTCAATCGTTCCATAAATAATATAAGATTTTTGACTGTAATAATAGGATTTCAGGTGTTTTTCAAGAAATTAAATAATTTATTAGGAATGGCTCAAAAAGAGGTGTCCGGTTCTGATAGTATGGCTGGTTATGCGATGAGATTTTTAGTGTCTGGTCTGGTGGCCTGGTAATATCATTGGAGGCTCGTGGATTGCAAAGTTATGTGAAGTGGGAATTCTCCGCAGGACAAAGTCCAGCAGCTCGTTTTTTTCCAAATTCCGGTCAGCTCGAAAAATCGTTTTTTGCAAAGTCCGGCCAGCTCGTTTTTTTTTCACAAAGTCCGGTCAGCTCGATTTTTTTTTAGAAAGTCCGGTCAGCTCGAAAAATCGATTTTTGCAAAGTCCGGCCAGCTCGATTTTTTTTAGAAAGTCCGGTCAGCTCGAAAAATCGATTTTTGCAAAGTCCGACCAGCTCGATTTTTTTTTAGAAAGTCCGGTCAGCTCGAAAAATCGATTTTTGCAAAGTCCGACCAGCTCTTTTTTTTTAGAAAGTCCGGTCAGCTCGAAAAATCGATTTTTGCACAATCCGGCCAGCTCAATTTTTTTTTGCAAAGTGCGGTCAGCTGTAACATTTGATTTTTACAAAGTTCGGTAAGCTCGATTTTTTAAGCTGACCGAACCTTGTCAAATGAGACCTTGCCTAAAATTTAAAAAAACATCCGCACTCACCGGACAACAATGTCAAACCGACATAAAAATAATATTTTTTAGGGCGCTTTGGCAATGCTTGAATAAAACTCGAATGTTCTCGCACATAAAAAAAAAATTAACTCACAGGGCCTTTAAAACAGCACCTTGCTATAAAGAAAAAAAAAATAAAACCGTTCTGGCAGGACCTCGTTAAACCGTGCATTGCAAAAAAATCGAGAAGATAAAAAAAATGAGCTGACCGGACCTTGTCAAACGGACCTTGTAAAAAAAAATTGTCAAGTGCGATTTGACAATGTTTGAAAAAAGCTCTAATTTTCTAGCCGACACGACCTTTAATAAAATATTTAGAGTTGACGCAGGACCTTGTTAAATTGGACCTTGCAAAAAAATCGATCTGACCGGATCTGGGACAAACAGAACATTTAAAAAAAGTCCTAACCAAGCTTTTCAAAAAAAAAAGAAAAGCTGCCACTGGGATATGATACATACAGGTGTCCCAATCGTTTAGGTATATCTCACGGAAAAGCGTTAGCCTACTCCTACTATGTTGATATAATTTTTTGGTCGAATCTGTTTTTGGTGTTATTGCTATTTGACGCGAATAATAGCTCTTATTAGATTGGAACAGTAAACTGCTGGCTGGACCAGTATCAATAATAATAATTGGTAGACAGATTATTATTTGTCTGAGCCATGCCGTCCGCCCTTTTCATACAAGAAAAAGAGCAGGTGTGTGCTGAATCTCCTGTTTGGGTGTCCATCTGGTCTGGTCCAACATCTGCCCTCTTGCAGGAGATATTCGACTCCGAGTCTGAATCTCTGGTTTCTGTTCTTCTCGAATGCATCGATTTGCTCTGCGTTCATGATCATTTTATCATTAAATACATTCCAGTTTGCTCAATTGCTGCCACGACGGCCACGGTGCCACGGATCATGAAACGAACCTCAATCTATGATGTAAGAATAGTATACCTGAGTGGAGGTGCTGGTGCTGGTGTTGCGTTATGTTATTTATGTAGGATAACAACTCGACACGGCGGATTACGGTTAACGGCGAGGCAACATCGACGACGGCACCGCAGCCAGCCAGCATTGATGTGGAGCGCCGACATACTTCGGCGACCCAGATAGGGACGGAAATCGGCACACGACATTGCAATGCAATCGTCCTCATAGGTCACAGCCGGCGTCCGTCGTCGGCCAAGGCGTTCGACGCCTCCATCATAGCCCTCCACCTCTTCAACACACACCGCATTATTTAGGTACTCTCCCTTTCGTTAGGCTACTTTTCCTTTTCTTACTGCGATTGACGCAATCATTTGACAACTAAAGAGTTAGGTAACTCCGGTTTGTCATCGTGAAACAATGAAAATAATTATAATTGTAGTCGCAATGCGTTCAAAGTTCAATAATAATTATTATTCCAGAGCGGATAGATTTAGGTAAATTATTATCTGGCTCGTAGGTATTTTTCTGCCCAATTCTACCCTTCAATCAATCCCTTCCAATATTTCCTTTCATAAAAGTGAGGCAGGAAACGGAAACTCATATTTCTAGATGCCAATAATAAAGGAGAGGGGAAAATAATATTTGGAACATTTATATATACTCAGGTAGAGATGTCAGAGTTGTCGGTTTGATTATTATTACGAATCAATTCTTGATTTATTGTCGATTAGTGCGATAAATATTAAAGCTTCCTGACTGAGATTAACAAATAGAAGAAACGCGAATTGGTGTCGCGGTCGAGTCGGCGAGGCCGCTATCGCGTGCCGTGCACGGGGCCCCGAGGCAACCGGCTTTAAAATTACTCTGGCTCGATTTGAGTCATTCATTATTCTCGGGACCGTCCCGAACGCGGACGTCTGGGATTTACCACCACCTACCTACCCTTTTCCCTCGGCTTTAAACCGGATGCATCCATATTGCAAACTTTATCTTTCGACTACTTTAATACGGAGTCAGAGGACAGAAAGATTGCCAAGAGAATTAAAATCAATGTTAGAGGTCAACTCATGCATGACTCCGGCACGAGCAGCAGAGGTATGCCGAAATATCGATCAAGTCATTGCGACAAGTACCAGGTCCAAGTAGGTAGGTATTAAGGACACGGACATGAGAAAAACGCAATGCAACGCTTCACGGTAGAGCGGCGGCCATTGTAACTTCGGTTTTAGAGAGCACGGTAATTTGGCAGGTTAACGGTAGAACGGCTAACTACTGTTACGCCGGCCGCCGTTACATGAAGAATTCCTCGTGGCACACACACACACACAACAACCTTTGCGAAACCACCCGGCGCCCACACTTTCCATCTTTATTGCTCTTCGAATGGTAACAATTTTTCTCGTTCAAGGTTCCAGGTTTATTTTTTTTAGTAACCACTCACCAAGTTTTTTCTTCATGTCATTTTCTGAATAAATTGTCTAAAAAAATAATCAAAAGAGTAAATTTGTGACTTCTTAGTAGTCCATTTAAATACATACAGCTAGGGAATGATTAATTATTTATCGACAGTTTAGCTTACAAACCCGGAAATAAAAGTGAAAGGACGAGACGATTGATGTTTTTGACGATTGAAGAATTTACTTCAAGAGACCTACTTACGACATTCGTTGGCCAACTTCTGTGCTTAGAATTTCATTTCAACTCACTTTATCGATTGAAAGGACTTGACAATAAATGAATTGATATTAAAACATCACCAACACAATAAGTTTCTCATCTCACATTATATGTACACTTCCAGCACTAATTTTCTAGTCTCTTCACGAAAACGTTACGTAATAAAACATAAACAATGAGAAAAATTAGTATTTACTTTCGATCGCAAGAAAACGATTCTGTTAAAGTTCTGAGATCAAGTCTAAACGGCACTACAACCAATAGGCAAAACCAACCGAATCACGGAAGTGAACTGTATTACATCTCTTCTGCAGTTCTGCCAGCATTATGGAGCCTCTCCACATTAAGACCTACCATACCCTATCTTTAGAAACATTCACAAAATGAAAAGTGTTGATAAAATTGTAAGTGAATGAAGACAAAGAAGAAAAATCATATTTTATGAACGATGAACGATATGTAAATTGTTTGTTGTGACAGAAGATTGCTTACTACTAGTTGTGAGTATTACTATTAAGAAATATATTATTGCTCAAATAAAGCTAATTACGAAAAAAGAAGAAAGTTGTAACAATATTTTAAGCCAATGTAATTATTATATACGCACATACTTAGTAAGTAATATCATTCTTGCATGCTATCACAAAAGAAAAACGGACAGGAAAATAGATACATATGTATTTATAAACGCGGTAAATGCTGATTGCATGAGAAGAGGTGTTAGAAAGACCTCAAAGTGTGATCTCCAACCAAGAAGTCCGCGCAGTCCACCAAATGCTGAGAATAATTATACCCAACACATAATAAAGCGACCACGTCAAGAGATCGATCTCGACAGGCGCCATTTTCCTTGACACCGAAAAATCCTTCGACAAGGTTTGGCATCAAGGCCTGGTCTATAAAATAAAGCAATTCGGCATCAACCAAAACATGGCATCCCTGATCAGATACTACCTACACCTACAACTATACACCAAAATTGAAAGCACCAAATCCACGACAAGGAGAATAGAAGTCTCCAGGAGTCCCCCAAGGCTCAGTAATCGGCCCCAAAAAAATCAAGGAAGACTTTTCCAGCTGAAGACAGCAGCTTGTGAAAAGCCCTCTAGAAGGAGAACGAAATCCAAAGAAGTGAAAACCAACGAAACGAAAATCAATTGGATAAAAGACACCAAATACCTGATGGGAGTGATCCTAGACGAATGGTTCAGCTTAGGACAGCAAGTCAAAAAGGTCCAGAAAGGAATCAAACAGGCAATCGGGCCGCTCTACCTCGTTTATACCGAAAAAGCAGGAGTCATCCCCGAAAACAAGATCAGTGCTGATACCCATCGCAACCTACACGGGCAACATGGCAAGCATGCCCAAAAATCTACTGGTCAGGAGCGCCGTGTTTCGTGACCAACGAACAAATCAGGGACGAAACGGGGCTTGAAGACATGAAAAACACAATTGCGAAACAGAATTTCAAACTAATGTAGACAATGGAAAACCACGAAGACCCAAAAGTGAGACAATCCATCCAAGAAACGAGACTACAAGACATCTTCAGCGTGAAAATATCGCCGAAATCGAAGTCAACCTGAAAAAGAGTAAAACCCGCTAACCGAAGAAGCATCCAAGAAAACAGCGAAATCAGCAAAGTGACAGAGACACTGAAAATGAAACCGAACGTGACAGTGATTATGTAACCCAAAACAATCAAGACACATCCGCAACACACCGGAGAAGACTGAAAATCCCCACCATGGCGAAAAATCCACGAGAAATCCAACCAAAAATCACAGAGCAAGGAAAGGGAGAAAATTGCAGACCTCAGCGAGAAAATTGAAGATCCTGTATATTATTGCACGAGAAAAATAATCTGCTCCTTCGTTCATTTCATCTTAAAAAAGCCGTGAATACGACAAATATGTCCAGTTGCAGTAGATTTTCAAGTTTTTTTTATTTTTTATTTTTGTGGATAGGAAACTGGGCGTTCCTCCGTATAGAATAAATAGAACCTGGACTACACATCTCGACTTAAAAATTCTGGTATAAAAATCTTACGACTAAATTAAGAGAACAAATTTCTGGTAAATCGACTGGAAGTGGAAAAACAACATGACAGCCAAAGAAATGCTGAAGCGATTCCGGAGCAAAGGGCGGTTCCTGGGGGTCAATGGTAGGGTCAGCCCCTATTGGCGCCCACTATACGCCTACTAAAAAAATATGAAGTTAAATGATCCTTGCTCGGTTAATGATTTTTTATGTAAGACCTTTATGTTGGAAATCTGAGCAGTAATGTCAAACAGTTTTTTTCGACTCTTCAAATAGATTCGCCACAACATACCAATCGAATCAAACCATCAATGAAATCTATTTGTGTGAACATAATATAATTAATTACTGCATTGGAGCTGGGAGTCACCATTACGACACCACAAATTAATTGTTTCGCAGACACGTGATATATTTTAATTGGAGAGTACCTACTTTTAGAATAATCGAAACTAAAAAAATCGCCGTTATTGGGTAACTCTTCTGAACTTTCTAATTCAAATGACATATTATTGTTCCTCCTAACCAGTTTGCTTGCAATAATTGACGTCTTACATTATACAAATTAATTAAACAGTATCGTTTTGAATCGCTTCTTATTGTAATGAAAAAATGTCTGCTATCCGCAAAAGGTGTTTGTTTCACAATGTAATGACATGATTCGCGGTTCACGCTCGCATTTGAACCGAATCGAGATCGCGGGTTAAACACCCAAAGGCTCTCGACCCTCGACCACCCCTTTTCCTGAACCTCCTCATTCTCCTCCAGTATACGTCTACGTCGTCTACTACACTCTACATGCAAAAATTGTATTTCACTTCCACGGGAGCGTTCATAAATGGTAACGCACGGGTGTTCCGCACGCAGGACGAGGGTTGGGGTCGACGTCCGTGCCACCGGTAACCACCTGGCGTCAGGCTTTGACCCCCGCCGTCCCGTGCGGATCCGAGATCCGACCAGACCAGACCGCGAGCAGGTGGCGATCGCGACAACTCCCATAAACATAAAGAGGGTACTCACCGTGTCGTGTCCGTGCTGGCCGCCCCGGATCAGCTCCGGGGCCATGTACTCGATGGTGCCGCAAAAGCTGTAGGCGCGCCGTTCCGCCTCCGGACCCTCTCGGGGCAGTTCTTTGCTCAGGCCGAAGTCGGTCAACACCACGTGCCCGCTGGAATCGACGAGGATGTTTTCTAGTTTTATGTCGCGATAAATTATGCCAAGCTGAAATGGAAAATAAGTTGATTGATAAAAATGACCTCGAAAGGGTGTCGGTTTTTATTGGGGGGGCGGGAGATTATAATATGAAATGGTAATCAAAGCACGTCGTAGTACATCATTCATTATATGAGAGGGAAATAAATATGAATGCAGAATTGGGTCAAAAGGACGAGTAACGACCTTGTTTCTATCGTTTGGGCGTATCTTTTCATCGTTCAAAAAATAAAAGAGAATTTTATACGCACGAATTTTCACGTTGTGCTCTATCAGGTTAAATTTAATATTGTTGCGCTTTTCTACCCTTAAACTGAGCTCAAATGATTACTATAAAAGTTCTTCTGGTGCCACACAAGTAGATCTGGTAACACTGCCATCTAGAATAGAGAACAGCCGATTCTAGACAGTTTTCTAAGTCGACCAGGGACATCTACAGAAACTAGAAAGCTGCCTTAACGTTTCGGAAATCCTGTCTCCCTGATCATAAATTATAGGGCTGCGATTGGCAAAAAAAGATAGTCTAGTTTGGAATGGTATTGGAGGCGGTAAATCAAGAGAGGAATCTAGTGAGTGACAAAAAAGTATGTGCAGTGAATTAGATAGAACACATAATTAAGACATTGACAGGACGAAGAGTGTTATGAATAGAGAACGGATTATAGGCAAAGTGCCTATCTGTGCCTTTTTTGCCTATTTGAGTATCTGGTGCTTATTTTGATAAAAAATGCCTATTCTTGCCTTTCAAATGAATTTAAATTTATCCACCTCAAAATACATTTCATGCTAATAATTATTAACTTTGAAAGAATATTTGAAAATTTTACTACCCTACTTGAGATAATTTATTATCTATAGGACTATAGGTCCTAAGTCAAAAGCTATAACCCCTTATGGAAATAATAACTGACCCGATTACCCGGACACCTGTGGTGAAGGCTGAGGCATATCTTTTCAAGTTCTCAAATTAGTATTGTTTCCATTTACTACACATATCTGGTTTTTAATGAATCCCAGATGTATCTGTTACTTTCTTACTTCTCGTTCTCATGAATGAATATGAAGGTACTGGTAGACCAGAATTTGCTGGCATAAAATTTTAATACATAAAAATGAGTACCTAAATCAAGCAAAATTTCTTCGTGGATTACACCATATCCTGAATTCTTGGATGGCGACACAATATTTTTCATCCGAGCTTGTAGCAAAATGGTAAAGTGTAATATTTGTAATTTTTTATTTATCAAACAACGTGCTTGATGTTAAACAAAATCTTAGGAAAATTGCTGTAAATTTCTGGAAATCGACAGGAATTTTTAAGGCACATTATAAACGTAAATTTGTGTTACTCATTTTTTCTATGTGTTGAAAATTTGATAGTAAAATTTGCCTATTTTATTGCCTATTTGGTTCAAGTTTAAGCCTTTTTATCCCAAAAAATGTGCCTATAAAGGCGCCTATTTTGCCTTTTTTCTATGCCTATAATCCGTTCTCTAGTTATGAACAAGAATTTATACTTATTGTTTCTTGTATATTCAACGTAAATACATACATACAGGTGTCCCAAATTTCTTGATCAAGAGATATCTGCGTTGTTTGTTGTATCAAAACAAAAACAAATGAAATGTGGTAATTTTGAATTGATGTAGGTATCCCTACAGCCCAAAGGATTTACGGCTGCACCCTCAATATACCTTTACACGTTTATTGAATCTCCAAGAAATCATCCCCTACTTGTTATTATCAAATTCCATCCCTATTTTTCTATTGTTCAGCAAGCAGGATTGCTGACTTTGTTCTGTTTTTGAAAATCTGAACATACTAATGCCCGTATTCACAAACGATAATTTCCTAAATAATTACGTAATCAATTATCCCCATCTCATTCTATTGCAAAAAAACTGCATATCTACATCTCACTCATTTAATTAATTACGTAATTATTTAGGAAATTTTCGTTTGTGAATACGGGCATAAGATTGTCACAATAAACTATTTTGAAAAACCAGCGTTGCCAAGAACACGCCTTTAGGTCTTTTCAAAATGAAATTATGCTCTATTTGGAAAAATATATTACACTACATTTGGAAAATTTCAAATTTACCGCCCCAAGGTTTTGCGACTGCACACTCAACGCCTTTCAACCCCCAAGTAATCATCACCTACCTACTTATTTTTTTTCAAATTACACCCCTCTGGTGTTTTTTTGCTTGGCAGGATTGCTGACATTGTTCTGAACACAATGACATGCGATTTTTGAAAATCTTAGCACAAAATTGGATTAATTTTGACAGACTTCTGTCAAATCACATACCGCGACTATTCATTTCAATCCGAAACGTGGCACGTCGGCTTGGATGTAACATATTATTCGTTACCATAGTTACGCTTTATTGTCGTCAAGTGTAACCATGGAAATGAAAGTATGGCGGACGCATAAATTCATTTTGAAAAAACCTTAAGCTGTGTTCTTTTTTACCCCATGGCAACGATGGTTTTTGGCAATAAGTATGATTAGATTTTCAAAAATCGCATGTCATTGTAATCAGAACACAATCAGTATTAATCCTGCTGAGCAAAAAACAAAAACTAGGGGTTTACTTTGAAAAAAAAACAAGGGGATGATTAAATGAGTGGTTGAAATGCAAACAGTTGAACCGAGGATGCAGCCACAAAGCTTTAAGGGTGGTTATATTTTAAATTTTCCAAATTTCATTTATTTGTTTTGAATTAACACGGATATCCCTTGATAAAGAAATTTTGGGACACCTGTATATCTAATTATTTGATTCAACAGAAGAAATAAAATAAAGATAAATGCAAAGATGAATTCAGTACATAGTTAATTCAACCCAAAATAATTTTTTCGAAAAACCAATCAGTATTTTTGGTTCATGCAAGAAATTGGGGGAGGGGTCAGCAGGGGGGGAAGGGTACTCTGTATGCACTGTCAAAACAACATGTTAACCCTGCACTCGTTAGAAAGAAAAAAAGTGTATAGGTTTATACCCAGATTAAGATGTTACCATGGAAACGTTCAATTAACAAGTCCGGAAATTTGAACAACGATGCCACGTTGACTAATTTTTAGTAGAATCGAGGAGTAGGTAGAATTTTTAATTAATGCCTGAAAGTTTTATTGAATTTATCAAAATTTTATTGCTTATACGAAGGCGACAAAATAATTGTTGTTGTAAATTTACAGTCTTTACATCCTCTACAACACTCTATATACCGTGTGTTCGCCATTTCCCCATCACCTGTATTATAAACCGCATAAATCTACTATCTTACGTAATCTATCTATCGCTTAAGATTTCAGTGTTATTGTGAATTTTTTTAATAGACGTTACGATGAAAAATTATAAAAAAGACACAATTTTATCAAACCTTTCTCGCGTTTCAAAAGACAATTATTTATTTTATAATTAAGTTACACAACCGGTATGCGATGTTGACAGCGCGTTCGAGACCGGACATTTTATTACTGTCGTTCTCTCTCCCGCAAAAATGTGATCACGAATGATTTTGATTAACGAAGCGACTTCATTGGCTATTCACGACACCAAAGTAGGTAGATTTATACACCTTTCACGACCACCATATCACATAGTGATGGCTACAAGGAAAATTAATTTCTCGCCGGTATCAGTATGCATGCATCGGGTAATGGTCAGCGGCGTATGACAGTGAGACTGATCAAGCTATTAATCAGTTGATGCAAAAATAATGTATGAATCTAGATCGTTCATTTTTAACGCAATAAGAAGAGTGAAAGGCGCATCCATATCGCAGCCTTGTTCTGAAATAATAATGCAAGTTCCCATTGTATGTACGTATGTAGTTCTAGTTCGGTAATGCACCCACATTTATATGTGAAAAAATAACTATAAAATTTACGTTTTGTGTGCACTGGGAACGAAGGAAATTGATCGTTTTCCAGTTTCAACGAATACAACATTTTCACTTTTACTCAAGTTGGCATTAAAACACGTTAGCAACAACAATCAAGGACAACTTGATGGTTACACGGTTGATTCAATTTTTGAAATTTGTTTTGAATTGATTATTTTATTTTTTAATTAGGTAGGTAGGTGGTATTTATATTGGCACGGTCTGAATAGCACTCAGTGCTAAATAAATAATATATTCAATATATTACTGCCTCATAATCGATAAAGAACATGAACGTTATTTATTATAACCTACTCCATATTATATTGAAAAAAAATTAGACATATTTTATTCAATAATAATTCTATACCTAGGTACCTATCTATCATTCTTAATAAATTTCTCATCGACTAGAGCTTTATAATAATAATAATAATTCTCAATCTTAGAAAGGTTTATTACAAAAGTTACTTTCTCAAATATGCATGATGTTTAGAAATCATTACGATCTTGCATTGATATCGTAACATTTAAATCGATAGAGATTACGTTTCCATTTTCCTTTCTCCAGCTCCAGATCAGATGATTTACAACGAACTATGTCAAATTTTTATCAGACAAATATTTTGTCGACCTAAAATAAACAATATACTTATACCAGGTTCTATCGACACGAATAATTACAATGCAATTTGAAAATGACGCCCATCAATAATAATAAACACGAGGTTGTTGATTCATATCACAACGAGACAATCCTCTGTTTGGCAAAAACAACACCAATAATAGTTCTGAAAACGCAAAAACGGGGACAATATTCAGCTTTGTGCTATTTAGAGATTGGAGACAAGAGGACATGGTCTCATCGCCTTTTCACTAAAGGAGATAAACTTAATTCTATTAATAGTAGGTAATTCACATTGAGTGAAACAAAGGCTTTTTCAGAGTTTATGCGTAAATGTAATTTATAAATAAATAATTTACTCCAAAATGAAAACTATACCTAACTTAATAGAAATAAAACGAGAACGCTTTTTGTTTAAAATCTCATAAAAGTCAACAAAGACTCCTCCAATATCAATATCAATATCATGTGATTTTAATTCTGGCTCGAAATATAGAACAAAGCTCGCTCGCAGAACTGAACTTTAGTAATTGAATTTATATTTTCACCTTCGTTGACATGAAGTAGCTCAGTGATTTAACGCAATTTTTAAAGCACGTTGCTTGTTGATATTTATCAAGCACCATTTAAACGACCCATTTCGCTATTTATAACACGGTATCTCATTTTATTTTATTACAACGAAATTTTAATACGAATTTATCGCAAAATTTAATTTTCGGTAATCTCTCGTTATCAAATCTGGTTTTCGTGGGTTGCAAATTAAAATGGAACGCGCATCATTTATTAATTGACTTTCACTTACATATTTTAATTCTTGCGTTAAAATGTTCTAAAATTAATTCTAGAACAATGATGCCGGTGATAATAAAAATATGGGTTGAAAAATGATCACCTTCATCTCGATCTATTCTCATTGACCTAATAGTAAAATGTTAATGATCATTGTTTAAAAGGGACATCAAAATCTTATCTGGACGACCGTGAGTTGGGTATGCCTTTCCTTAACCATTGTTCTTGATAAGTTTATGTGCAATGTCATTTATTTATCTAGAATGGTAACAGGCCCATGAGGAACTTATTATTTACCGAAGCAGTACGATTAATCGTTTAATGAACTCCTTACTTAGCAGCACCAACCTGCTCTGAGTTGCCGACTACTCTTCGGATTTTAAAAGTGCAAGCATGCAGTTAAGCCTGTTAACTATAAGCTTCGAGAAATCGCTACTACTAAGGCCTAAGAATTAAACATGTTGTTTACCAAATGTGTTACTTTAGTCAAACAAAAAATATTGCGATGTATACGTGTATCTACTCATTTCTGGAAAAAAAATTGGCGCAGAATCAAATTTGAACAACTTTGTCATAAGACAAGTAGGTAATTGCAATTTAAGAGAAGTTAAACAAATTACAAACGTTAAAAGTTTTCCAAAAACACGCCAAAAAAACTAGAAATAATTTTACGCGAATAAAAAAAATATATTACAACACCTGCATAATAATAACAAGAAATAAAAGTTAAAAGATCTCAAAAGGCAAAGGTCAACAGATCCAATTTTGGCCATAGATAAAACAGTCATTGCAAAAGAAGAGAAACTATCTTCTTTTCAGAGTTAACATGATAAGAACCACGACCCATTAATGATTCGGTCTGAAACTCTGACCATTTATGTATTCCAGTACTATGGTATTGGTTCAGCAAAGACAATTTTGCCCAAGCTTGTTTGGTTCAATTTTTCTTTATTGGTTATGAACAGGAACGTGTGATCTTTGATGACAAGACTTGATAGACGTGAGACAGGACCAATTCATACATTATAATGACCTGTTCGTCAATCTTCTTGCTTCTTTCCTTCTCGATATAATGGATCTTCGAAATGAAGGAGGGGTGGAGAACCTGTCAAAACATGTATAGGTCCTTGTATTAATTAATCAGCAGATCTGTTACAGGGGAGAGAACCATTACGATTTTACACGTGACGATCTGGGCTACTGGGCAAGCGAATACTGCTCGTAAGTATAGCAAGCTTAATTCTTATCAACTGTTTGGCTGTTAAAAAAATCGTTAAAAACTGTCTTACAATGTTTAAAAAAAAAAAACGCTTTCGCTTAGTGGGCAGACAAGGTCTTTTTCCATTTAAATTTTGTTAAGTATTCTAGTCCCCAGCACTTTCCAAAAACTTGACATGGAAAGTAATTCTGTTTTGGTAGAGGAGAAAGATACCAGATCATTCAAGCCCATAGTTCAAATTGTATCTGCCAAATTTACATCGAGTTGATGAAATCGCTCGAGCTGGTCCTGCGTGTTCAAAAGGGGGAATCCCACGATTGGCGAGTCAGACTGATTATAGATCCAGCAAAAAGGCCCTATTTTTTTGTAATTTAAATAAATGTACCTAGAAGCATTTAAATGACTTTAGGTATGTAAACTTGGCCTGAAACTGATCCTTGAGGCACTCCACTCGGAATACATTGACGAATACCCATACTCACTTTTGGGGGCGACAGTTACAGCCCTTACTATAGTTAAATTGTCAGAAAACAAAGAGGTACAGTGAAGAAATCGGAGGGAATATCTTATTCGTCGGGTCCAAAAATTAAAATTTAAAATTGGCACATGAAACCTCGAGTTGAAAATTTGCCACCTTGAAAAAGTCGCTTTGAAAAATTGCTATAACTCGTTTCCTAATGGTCGGGTGGAGGGAAGGGGGGAGTTAAGGGGAAAAAAGTAGAGCCTGCAATTTGGTCACAGAGCCGAGCTGAATGGAAATCTGTTCACTTTAACATTGAAAAAGTGTTTTTATCGAAAGTTATAGCGGTTCATAGAAAAATGTCGCAAAATTAGGCGCTCTACATCATTTCTCCCAATCAAGATTAATCAATTTCACCGTTTTTTCAAGGTGACGCATTTTCCACGCATTTTTGATAAAGTAGATCGAAGAAATTGGAGTGGAAAACCCGCCATCTTGAAAAAATTGCGGAATTGCTTTAACACAATTCCTATGTTGAATGGGGGGGGGGGTTACAAAACATGTAGAGCCTGTAATTTGGCAACTTTCAAAGAAAAAAAAATCACAAAATTTAGGAGATGTTTCTCTCAGACCAATAGGAATTGAAATTAATCAATTCCGATATTTCTTCAAGGTGACGGATTTTCCATTGGGAGTTTTCATAAACCACTTGGAATCAGATCTCGGAGGAGATTTAGGATTTTCCTCGGGATTTTCGATGGTTCCAAAAATGATGAAGTCTTTTTCCACTGATTGGTAAAGACCTAGACAGCAAAATCTTCTCTTTTGTATTGCCTGCCACTCGACCAGGAGATGTATTGGGGTTTCCTCCCACTCCATGCAGAATCTACAGATTTGGTCCTGTAGACCAATCTTGCCAAGGTGTGCTCTGAGTTGACAATGACCCATGAGAAAACCTGCTAGCATTCTCAAACCGTTTTTGTTGAGTTTGACACACTATAAGCTTCAAATTTGGTTGTATTACCCAAACATTAAATTTACCTGTCTTAATCCGAGGACGTCTTTCCAAAGGTCTTTTCAGTTTTCTCTAAGGGTTTCCCTCTTATTTCTATTTGTTTTTTGTATACATCTTATTGTTTGTTAATCAAAATGAAAAAAAATTCTAGAAAAATCAAGAGGTTTATAGAAGAATCAACGATCGTACATTATTTTGCAAAAACGGTCATTCAGATTCTTTTAAACAGTACCTACATTATATTTCCTGATACGTGGGCACCAAACAAATTATGCGAACTAAAACTGTAAGAACATTAAGAGTTGCTCAACCAGGTAATAACGTTACCTATTACGGAATCAAATTAGAGGATTCAATAAGTGAATACCTACCTACCCACTTATCTAGTTCACAAGTGACTATCTAGACGTAATTTCAAACTAAATGTCTTTTGTTTACCTAAACAACCTATAGCACGCACACAGAGGTAGGTATTATGCGGAATGTAGATTAAGTATGTAGGTTGCAGGTAGGTATAGGGTATAGAACAAATCAATGATTTAAATCACAGGCACTTTAATACGCAAATAAAACCGCATCAAGCACAAGCACAGTTTTCTGAATTAAATTCGGAATCAATTTTCCTGTAGCCTTTGCTAGCAACAAGTTTCATTTTTTTTCTGGAGAAATATTTCAAATTTCGATTTTTTGGTGACGACCACAGTTTTGTCCTCGCTAGGACAACCAATCCTGTCACAACTATCATCCAGTGGGTTTTATTTGTATTTGTCATTTTTTTCCGTATAGGATCCCGTACGACTGCTGATGAAACATATGTTAAAAACTATCGATAAAGGTTGAAGAAAAGTTACTTGGAACAACTCAAGTCAAAAAATTGTTTCAAATTTTTATATCTGTAATAACATGTTTTTGTCACTGCCGACTGCCTTCATTGAAAGGCAAAGTGAGCCAGAATTTTTTTTCGAGAGAGAAACCAGAAGTTTCGAGGCTTACGAATGATCGTCGGCATTTTATATAACATTTTTTCGATGACGATATCATTATAATGATCAATAAAGAAAAATTAACTTTTCTAGGTTGTTTGATTGTTTTACATATTTCAGCAATTTTGGACGACGCGTGTCCAAGCGAGTACACGTGCACCTCAATGATAATGTTACTCTAATAGGTGCCATTGTTTTGTTGGTGTTAGAACATAATAATAAATAAAATGGAGCGCCTTCATTAAGGAAAGGTACATGAACCAATAACTACTTGCGACTTGGAAATCCAGATATAGATACACAGATACAAACACATCGTCCTTGAGTAATAAGTCATGAAAACGTGACAACAGCGCGTGTTTTTCACGTCGACTAATAAATGCGGTATTTTTGTTTACAATTTAAGTAAATTGTTATTGAAGCGAACAGGATTTCTTGTGTCGCGTGTGAGGCGAATTAGATTTAAATAAAACCACGAAACAAAAAAAGGCAGGTATACGTGTTGGTGCCCGTGCCCACAAACCTTGATCATTATTTTTGTTACGCTCTGTATGTATGTATACAACTTCAACAAACTGTGATGTGGTGGTGGTGGTGGTGGTGAGACTAATGGTAATAATAACAAGTCAAAGGCCAGAGATGATATGATATTATTATTACCTTTCTAATTTTCTACTTAGTAGCGAGCTTAGTACCGAGTAATTATTTATTAACGACAGCTGAATGAGTCTGGGAATTTAATTTTAATTTACTAATTATCATATACCAACATTATTATATAAAAAAAAAAAAATCACCTAAGATTATTTAAAATCAGTAAGTCAGTTTTTTGTAGCAGGACTTCGCCAGTTTATTCTATAGAAGACCTGTTTTAAGGAATAAAAGTTCCCATAAACATATATCCGGAAAAGCTTAGAAAAAAAGATACAGGGTGTTGATTTTTTTTTCTTCAGTTTTCGCCGCATCACTTGGACATTTCTCGGGAATCAATCGAATTTTTTCTTCTCTGACAATATAAAAATGCAATAACATAAGAGCATTCCATTAAAAAAAAAAACATAACTGTGGTATGCCACTCTCAAGTGGGACACTCTGTAGGTATACCTAGTCCAAAATATTTTACATCATAGCCCATTGTGATTCTGTACTTGAATTTGCAATTTTTTTTTAATCAATCGTTTGGCCCAAAGAGACCGACAGGCTGAGACACCTATAATACGTAGTTTAATATGTACTCTTAAAAAAAAGTTGGAAATTGGTACTATAGCGGCCGAAACGTTCCTAACGCCCGAACGATTTTTTGTGAAAAAAAAAATCACACAGCGCTTGGTAGAGCGTAAGAAAAAAATTGTTCATTTGCCAGTAGCCTCAAATATAAAAATTCAAAACTCCGCCAAAAAAATGCACAACCATTTCTATTGAATATTTTCGAAATTTTATTTTCAGGTTGTTTTCAGGACATTTCAGTAAGGGAGAATAATTCAGTTTTTCTTATTCAATTTTACGTAATAAATTAATATGATTTACTGAAACTTTTGTCCAAGTTTATCTGACCTTTCTGTTTGCCATCGTTACCGAGATCCCCACTGTTTTTTTTTTTATGAAGATTTGAGGATTTACATTATACAATGTTACGTTATGTGATTACAAAATGGCTTCTATTAATTCCTTACCGTTATAAATATAGTGTCGCGACACATCAGTCTGGGATTATAAATTTATGGATATAATTATGTTTAATTTTTAATTGATGTAAGTATGTCAACTATTTTAAAGTACCAGATAAAAACGTTTGAACTGTAATAAGTGTATAAAATATAAACCTTTTTATGGAATTAAATTTGTAAAAAAAAAGAATAGCCTCTTGATAGTACCTAGGCATGAATCTCAATATAAAAAAAAGTTATAAGTCATGATAAAGTTATAGACGATCTTAAATAATTTCGAGGGGGAGGGGGCAACAAGATTTATGAATCTATGAAAAACCAAAATCATGGTCATTATTATAAAAAAAAAAACATCTACCTGATTTTTCTGCTGTAACTCAAAAATTAAAAGGACTAGAGGAAACTATCGAAGGGACAAAAATGTTTACCATAAAATTATCTACAACTTTGATTATTCCGTTTCTAGTGACAACATCAACGGTTTGGGAGAGAAAAAATCAGAAAAATTAATTTTGTTTCCATTTTCTTGTCTATTGAGTATTTGTGTGCGGTCTTGTCTAGGTGAAGAGTTCTATAGAATAGATAATAGTTCTATAGGGCCCCCCCCCCCCCCCCCCCCTTGAAAAATACTTTTTTTACTTATTTTGCTAATAACTCGTTAATAAACGTTAAAGATTGCATATTATAAAAAATAAACTTTGACTAATTGACTAAAAAAAGTCCTCTTGTAATTTTTTTGATATGGCATAGGAGTCGAGATAATTGCTGCTGAAAACATCATAAAATGAAATTTATTTTAATTTTTTTGAACGATCAATCGGAAGAAAGCAATAATTGTTAGAAACCATATAGGATAGAATACTTCCATTGCTTCAACAGAAAATGACCGTTTTGAAAAGCATTTTTCTCATGAACTACATATTAGATTTATCAAAAATAAATCATAAAGACCAAAATTTTAGATAAATTTATACTGAACGTATTTTATACACAATGTTTTTATGTGGAACGTTCAATATTTTTGAGTTTTGATAAAAATAATAATTTTTGGACAAAAAAGAGCTTTAAACAGCCGCCATTTTGAATTTATTGTCAGGAGAGTTTGCGCTTTCTCTCAATATTATTTAGCAACAGCCTAAAAAATTGTTACCACCATGGGGCCAAACTTTATCATGACTTGTAACTCACACTTATGGGATTCATACCTACTGTTATGAAGGAGAAACTTCTTACATATACGTCAATATATCCAGATAAATGACCTACCATAAACAAGGACAACCCTTTCACTTCCAAAGCATCCCCAAAATGTCTATTATCTGTTAGTTACCTACTACAAAAAAGTTTACCTGTTCTCAAATTTTAATGTTACTATACGCATTTATGGTAGTAAATTGAGTTAAAAACTTTTCAAAGTATGTAATTAAAATATTTTACATTAGAGTCCCTCGATATACCAAGGGACTCTACTTTACATTAGACTCTGTTGGTATCATCGCATAACTGGTAATTTGAAATAAAATAAAAATCTGGTGGGGATGGGGGTAAAAAATTGATATGAAAAAATAAAAAATACTTACGCTATGCAGTCTTTCCAAGGCCAGTATGATTTCGGCGATGTAGATTCGGACCTCGTCTTCGGTGAAATGTTCTCTTTGATAAAGATGGGTGAAGAGTTCTCCACCCGCTACGTAATCTGTAAAAAAGAACAAATATCCTTAAAAAAAGTAATTTGCTTCAATGGTGAGTTGATCAATCAAATAGCTGACGACATAAAAATACGAGAGGACAATATTTTTAAGATTTATCAGAATATAATTTGGGGAAGTTTTTTCTCTCATAATCTCTCAGGTCTCTCCCAGATCCGCATGGTCAATTTCATAATTACAGGGAAAATTTTCCTCAGCGGACAGATATCTACAGTTAATAGATCATAGAAAAGCTCGCTGATAAAAAAATGGTAATTAATTAATTAATTACCGAAAATCTATCAATCAATTATTATTAATGACAGATAAGGACTAATATTCAATAATAGCGCTTCCCAAAGGGGCCAGAAGATTAAGAAATATGACAATCATGACATAACCCATGAGATAAAAGCGATTGCGGGTTAGCTTTGGAAAAAGTTTCTTCAAAGTGCTGTTTTTAGAACGTGCTCAAATTGTATGAGCACGAGATTTCAGGTAAATTTCTTCAGCCTTTTATGTTACTCCTCGCTCCTAACATGTTCTAAGCTGTTCAAAAGCGTTAGCGAAATCCCCAGTATTATATTCAGAAAGGCCAAACGAAGCGAATAAATCCAGTGACGTCGAATCCTAAAATGTGAGGGGCCAAGAAACAAGACCTTTAAGATATTTCAGCTAATAAAAAAACAATAAAACATTTACACAAACAACTAATGGAACTATTTACTGAATCTCCATCTACTTCAAAAAACTCGTATTGGAATTTGACGTCATATGAATTATGAGAAGAGCCAAGATTTCCACTTTCTGTCGCTTGTTACATTTCTTGTAAACACTGCAATGGTTCCGTGTAAAAATACAATTTTAGAACAAAGTCTCATATTCCGAGAATTTGAAACTTCACAAGAAACGTTCTACTTTACAGAAAAACTTTCAATGTGGGATTTTTTCATCCATAATTTATCTCTTGAATCGATTTTAAAAGAAAAGGGAAGAATTAATTAAAAAAACCACCCCTACATATTTTATAGTTAAGTAGCCAGTGTTATCGATGTAATCGATAAATGAAAGCAAGTCTTAAGTTTCCAGAAAGTTTCGGGAAACTTATGAAAATTATTGTCCAACTGGAAAAATCATTTCTGCCCATTAAAAGTTTTCAAGAATCGAAATGTCTCGCACGAATCCAAGCAGTAATCCTTTAACTCCCCTAAACTTTCTATAAAAGGGTAAGTTTTTCACAATCGCAAATTACACAGTCATCACAATTATTATCAGAGAGCAATACCTACTACATAATTGATTATAATCAAACGTCAGTAAATCGCTTTTCCGTACCGCAGCAATTATTTCAAAGTGTAGAAGGATAACGAATCGATACAGGTAATCGATTCGATTCACTGGAAGAAATCAAATCAAATCAAACACCAATCGAAACGGTTAATTTTCGCACGGTTTCGAATCCAAACTTGCGATTCTTATTTTTCTCAGGGAAGTAGCGGTTCTGGTTCTGATAATTTAGAGTGCCAGGCCGGAGCCGCCAGAACCAGAAAGTAAACCATTAAACAGTTGGCATGCAAATCAAGATCTACGACTGCGATTTGTTGATTGTGCATCATCATCTGCTCCAGATGATCCCTCCCCCGGACCTGCGACCGGCAGTGTCACTGACTTGACTTTGATCCCATCGGAAAGAGAAAGTGCGCCGCCGAGTTGAAAGCGTTTCACGCCACGCTATTTCGCCCACTTTCACTATCCACGGAGCCGTGATCCGTCTTGCACCGACCGTCGATTTACCCTTTCATTACTTTTACACACACGTTATTAAATAACTTATAATCTGGTATTTGAGGTCAATTCATGCGAGCGTTGCGTTATAGGTGTTAGCTAACCGAGAGAGAATCGCCAAGTTCATTGTTAATCTCCTTAATTCTCCAGTTCCAGTAGTTCGTTACATTACATGACGACAGAGGAATACCATGATGACGAGTAATCAGGACTTTTGTTTTAAATTCTCTCATATGTCCAATTTTTTTGGTCGCTGTCTACGCCAATGAAGTCCCTTTAATTGTGAAGATGAGCTAAAAGATGCGGAGTGAAGGACACGGGAGACGGTTTGACGACCTTGCTCAACATTTAAATGTGTTTCAAAGGTACGCCTACAGAAAATATCTTAAAATAGAAGGCACCACTTTCCGAAATATAGGAGACGCCTTGCTTGACAGTTTGTTTTTTTTATGTGAAAAAGGTAGCTCTTTTCCTTGTAATAATTGGGTTCCTTCACTATCGGAACAGGATAACGAGAACAATTTACCAAAATGATATTTCTAGCGAACGTATACGATTATTATTACTTCCTGGAAAAGGGGAAGAGCGATTCGATGTGTGCATTTGTCATTGTCAATAACACAAAGACAATGAACTGGAACTGGGACTTGTCATTTATTTGTTAGTGGATTTAAATCGCCGTCATCGCCCAAGACAGAAAGAATCCCGTCCCATTACTTGACCCCGCGCGCAATTTCTAAAGCGTTGAAAGCAATTTACAGTTAACTGTAATCTGGTAATTGGAGCTCCAAATTGTTTTTGTTGTGATTACTGCTTTACGTATGGTAAACAGTAAGTAATTTAAATAATTTGGTGGTAATTTTTTTTTTAATTGGCACAATCAACATGTAAGTTAGATGTGATTTCTAGAAGATTCGCGCAGCTCTACTCCGAAAGGTAGAAAAAACGTGTACACTTTAAAACAACTTACTGTTCTCACGAATTCGCTATAGCAACACACATGTACATAAACTACCTACCTACCTAAGGACAATTCAAGGTCGTCTCGATATCACCGATCGCAAAACTATCATATTTATTAATCTATATACCGACAAATCAGGCTTTCACCTTGAATTTCGTGTTAGATTTTATTAAAACATGTATTCGTATGTATTGCAAAACAGTAACGTAACAATAAATATGAAAACAATTGTTTGCATGGATAAGTTTACATGGTACCTACCTAGCTATCTCCGAAAGGTAAAATTCTCAAATTCATGCCTTCTTTTAAAAAAAGTGTTTGAGGAAATCTTCGACTTTTCTAGTTTGAAAACTGCAAAACAAGATAATCAGGCAGGGTCTTCATTCAAGGTCTTTAAGAACAGTTATGGTGAAACCACCTAATAAACCCAGCTGTTCGAATGGTAAGTACAATTTAAAGGGGGGCCGTAAAACTACCGTGAAAACATCTGCTAAACAGTTAGCTGATAATTTTTATAGCTACTGATTAGTGTTGTTTGTGGTTCATTTGGTGATAAACGTCATGATTTAAAATACCCCCCCCCCCCCAGTAGTTGTTTGAAAGAAATTATTCAAAAATGTTGCTATTTCTTGCTATTATTTGCTATTTCGGCAAATCGAGTAATTTAATTTTTCATTTTAATGGAGATGAACGACATGATTTAAAATACCCGCCCCCAATAGTGCAAGAAATTATTCCTGGTGTACGTTGTATGTACTGGTTCTAAAATTCTTCTGAATTTTTTTCAAAATTTCCCCATTTCGGCAAATCGAGTTAAGTATGCATTTAATTTTTCATTTTAATGAGGGTGAACAACATGATTTAAAATACCCGCCCCTGTAGTTTGCAACAAATTGTTCCTGGTATAGCTTGTAGGTACTTCTAGTGTTCTTCTATAATTTTTTCAAAATTTTCCTATTTCGGCCAATCGAGTTATTTAATTTTTTATTCTAATGGGGATGAATGACATGATTTAAAATACCCACCCCTATAGTTTGCAACAAATTATTCCTGGTGTACCTTGTAGGTACTGATCCTAGTGGTCTTCCGTGTTTTCGTAAATTTTGAAAAAAAGTTGCCAAAAATTGTCGGCGAAACGTTGCCGAAACTCAAGACAATAAGAAGGTGAAGATGATGAATTTTTAAATTGATCACCTTGGTACTTCCTTGGAAACTTGGGCCCACCACTTTACACCAGATCCAAGATCAAATCTAAAGTGGCGAGACTCAAACTTCCCAAAACAAAAAAAAGCGAAGGTTGAGCTTTCAGTCACGCTGGTAAAGTAACGGCCACCGTCTTTTGGAACAGTGCGAGGATTCTCTTAATTAATTTTTCACAGCACGACGATCCAGTGAAGGTCCCATTACATTCTAGCTTGCTTACTCAAAAAGTTGGGTTTGCATGGGAAATCGTTCAATCAGGAGGGTCATTCTGCTGCACGATAACCCCCAAAAACTACTACTGACCAAAAAATTTATGTTTTCAACCCTTACTTTATAGAATCTCTGCATTCTGATTGATGATAAATTTATAAATTTATCATCAATCATACTACTGCCCAATAAACTACAAAAAGTGTTCTCGAAGTTCGGGTTTATTCAACGTTATTATTTGTTTTTTTGGATGGGCTAAAAAAGACATTGGGCGACTCAAAATTTCAATAAGACGATGGTGTTCTTGAGTGGCTCAAACAAAAACATTCTAGAAAAGTGACTTAAGATGACAACACTGCATAGACTTAATTAGGAGCAATAATTCAAATTAAATAAAGTACCCAGGATCTTGAGCCGGTGGTGGCTTCGCGGGTTAGAAGTGCAGACTACTAAACCGTAGAACTGTCTCGTACTGAGTTCGATTCCCTTCTCGCTCTGGTTATTTGTGTCTTCTAATATACTATTTAATTGGCACACTTGAGACTGGGTAACGAGCAAGTTCTCGCAGCCCATAATTACTGGATAAAAAAAGGTGAATCTTAGTCCTCCAGGATCTTTTCAAGAAATCTATTAGAATATTAGCTGTAGCCGTTTCCATATTAGAATCAAAAAATATTACTCTGATCTGACTTTCCATTATCCGGTCTTTTCACTCCGGGATTAACACCTCCCATAAATAAAACCTTTTATCGACTGTTTTATGACTGAACCATAAAATGTTTCAAATGTCTTTTATACCTACCCCTTAGTGACGATCTAAATTATTTTTCTATTGTCACTGTCAGAGTCCTAAGTTCATCTTCAATAATAACGGTACCGTAAGAGACATTTGGCACCAACACGAACCAACCAACCAATTATTATTACCTACCTGAAGAGGATGAAGCATGAAGAATTCGTGAAACCCCTGAAATGCTTCCAGGAAAGAACGTCCGAGAAAATAATACGTTTTGTAAGTCAAGTTCGAACTTGAGAGACGAGATTTCAAGGTGCAGAGAGGAAGAGGGTGCACCGCACTTTCATGTAAGCAAAAGAAAAAAAGGTGACCGTCAATAATATGGACAACAACTGCTGCATGGACACGGCAGGTGGTGCCAATTCCAACTATTATATTATAACTTGTCCTCGCCTCAATAACTCCGGTGCTTGGAGAGATTTTGCACCTGGTGAAGGACGCTGGCTGACAAGTGGCAATGCTGCGACAGTTACTAACATTATTTGACTACAATTATAATTATTAGAAAGTACAAAGCACATATTAGTGAAGAGCAAGTCTCCTAATGAATCACGGATAATATTTTAGGGGGACTAGATCCAGGGGACATTCCAAGCAAGTACGGACATTCCGAGAAATTGAATTGAAAGCATTCCATTCCATAGATAAACAGCCAAGGACGAGCGCTGTTGTCACTGTGCCATTCACAGATGTGATACCTAGTAATAATGAAGTCATTATGGAATTGGAGATGGGCATTATAATAAAACATTCTGCGAGTCGAGACCGAGAGTGACTCAGTGGATAACCACTTCTTACTATGCGCTTATATAGAAATATTTAGAGGAAAAAATAAAAATACAATGACTCACCGAGAATTAGGTGTAGTTTGGCGTCGGTCTGGAAGGCGTAGTGCAGCGTGACCAGGAAGGGGTTCTCTCGAATGGCCTCCAGCACCTGGCGCTCGGTGCGGGTGTGTTCCGTGGTCTTCTTTTTCTGCACTATCGTGGCCTTCTTCAGCACCTTCATGGCATAGAGGCGACCGTTGTCGGCGCCGCCTTTTTTCCGCACCAGGTACACTTTACCATACGCTGTAAAAGACATAAAAAATCTGATTAGATATAATTATTATAGGTATTATAGAGTACCACTCCATTTGAAAGAACGAACTTCTCGATATGAGAAAAGTATTTTTCTACATCCATATAACGATAATCATGCTTTTACAAAAAGCTGACTTAAGTAAGTTAGTCACGAACTAATAAGTTTAGAAGTAATAAGTCTAGAAAATGTTACGTAATGCTTATCTTACGCGACAGGTTAGGTCCATTATCATTTTGACAGTTTTCTATTGGTTCAATTTTATTGATTTTGATAAGTTAGAATTCAGATAGACAATAATATTTGGATGCCAAAAAATTGCACATTCATCTCTATTTTGACAGTTCTCTATCAGACAAATTTCATTGAGAATGTTAGTTTATTAGATAACCATTTCAGGTAACAATTTCAGATTTTTTGTGCCAATTACTGTACCCCGTTGAACGTCATCCAAATTTTAGGGAATGATGAATTTTGTCAAAAAATTGTTGTCAACTTTAAACCTAGTTTGCCGAGTTCACGACTGAGTCGTAAGGACTACCACCGTATGGGTTCCAATCCCAGTCCCGCTATGGATGTTTGTGTTCGTCTATTAAACTATTTATACATAGTGATTCATGACTAATGCAACGTAGTTAAATGCCAGGTAGAAGACATCGAGGCAAATCTAAATCTATGATTTTTTTGCCAACAGGTACGAAGATACAGGGTGTTTTCACTATTTTCTATGCTTAGGCTTCAATTTTAAACGGCGATATCTTGTCCTATTGACAAATTGAAAATCCAGAACCGCTTGAAAAGAAAAGGTTTACACCTTTTTTACAGAAAAGCACATTTTCCGATCGACTTTCGGAAAAAACGGCATTGGATTCGGAAAGTACAGGAGAAATGCTATGAAATGAGCTCCTTATGTACAGCATTACAAAAACAGATTGTAAAATGCAGTACAAATTCTTATTTTCATCAATCTTTAATCTTCGTGAAGCTTTTCGAAGTATTCTGTCAAAAAAGTGCAAATTATTCCTTTTCATTATACGCATACGAAAGAAGGTTTCTATGTAATGCCGAAAAGTTTAAACAGCCGCTTCGTTACCGATCTACAGGATGTTGAAATTTGAAAGAAAAGAAAAACTAGTTTTTTCATTATAACTCCCATAGTTTTTGAGATATTTAGCTCAAATTTTGAATATATAGGTTACGTTGTATGACTTAAAAAAAGGATCCGAGAAACTACAAGGAGATTTTTCACTGGAACTTCCAATTTCGCCCCTATTTCTCCCCCTAACTTTTTTGCGATGTAGTCGCCGCTGGTAGATTCTCAAATATAATGGAAATTTTTTTGGTATCTTAGATTTTTTTGTATCTGCAACTGTTATCAAGAGAAAAAAAAACAATTTCCTTGATAATTATACGAAATTCAAATTTTAAAACTCTAAAACAAGCTCTGGATTTTTTTATAATTTCTCGTTTCCATTAATTTTGACAGTTTTGACGGCACCGCCTGTTAAGAATTATGACTAGGATGACTGTGTGACACTGTTTGACTAAAGTTTGACCAACCTCAAGGAGCTATACCGAAAAAACAAAGAACAAATAATGAAATTTCAACACCTTGTAAATCGGTAACGAAGCGGTTGCGGAGCTATGTTTGTATAAACTTTTAGGCATAAAATACGCCAAAGAATTACCTCCTTTCGTATGCAGCTGGTATGTATTTAGGAAACAGGAATACCCTGTATTTATACCTATGTAACATCATTGCTATTTGAACTTTTAAGACAAAAAATTAACGCAGTATGGGCAATATGTCTCCCAGTTGAAAAAAAATTATTGTATCTCTCGTTCCTGTAATGAGAGGAACCAGAGAGAGAGAAATAGATAGATAGATAGATAGAGAGAGAGAGAGAGAGAGAGAGAGAGAAAATTATACCTACCATTTCTGTTCTCAGATTAATGTAGTCATTTCATTTCACAAAAAAAAATCAAAAGTAAATATTCAAACAGGAATTAAATCAATTCAAAAATATCTATAAAAAAAATTAACTAGGTCAAGTAGGGAAAAATCTCAAGTAAAAAAAAGGTAAGAAAGCTCGTCGACGTCGTTTTTCACAAAAGAAAATAAAATCAGGGTAGGGTTAGGCGCTCAAGTAAAAAAAGGCATAAAAGCTCGTCGACGTCGTTGTTCACAAAAGAAAATAAAATCAGAGCAGGGCTTGGCGTCTCGTTAAATATTGACTGAGTTGAATGTAGCTAAGGGCTAAGAAATGTTTATTATTTTCCCTCGCTTTTTTTATCAAACTAACTGTTAGCGAAGCTAAAGGGCATTTCTTAAATCAAAAATATAAAAAGACGACAGTTTTGATCTACAGCTGGGTTAAATTATCCAGAATGATCTTAATCCTCAAGTCACGATAATCGTAGTTTTACACTTCCTGCTGGTACTGACATCATCAAAGTATTATTAGAATTATTATACAAGACATCCAGAAGGGTGGTCATTCAGAACACGAGATCGAAGGCCGAGACTGACTTTGTAAATTTGAAATTTTTTCGTTAAATCGCCAAGAAACATTAATTTATGAATAAACGCACTCAGTGCCTAAAAGAATGTCATTTTGAAACTGAAATTACAATCAAAATTTAAAGTTGTTAATGAAACGATTTAACAGAATAGTAGTTTGTGATCAAGTTACAAAATAGGAGTGTTTTAGTTTGGGCGAAAATGGACAAACGAGGGCGAAGGCCGAGTTAGACAATTAAGTTTGACAATTAATGTCAAACAATCACCGAGGCAACCACTGAGTGCCTAAAAGAATGTTATTTTGACACTGAAATGACAATCAAAATGGCAACTTTATATGAGACTATTTAACAAAATAGTAGTTTGTGATCAAGTTGAAAAATGGGAGAGTGTTTTAGTCACGGTCGAAAATCGTCAAACGAGGCCGAAGGCCGAGTTTTACAAATTCAAACAATCACCGAGTACCTAAAAGAATGTGATTTTGAAACTAAAATGACAATCATAATGGCAACTTTAGGAAATTAGTAGTTTGTCATACAAGTTGCAAAATGGGAGTGTTTTAGTCACGCACGAAATTCGTTAAACGAGGCCGAAGGCCGAGTTTGACAATTTCAAACAATCACCGAGCGTCAAAAAGAATATAATTTTGAAACTAACATGACAATCAAAATGGCAACTTTATGAATCGTATTTAATTCATTTAATAATTGTTGTATGTAAACACACGCTGTTAAACCGACCACTCAATGTGACTGAGATACCCAACTCGTCTTTTAACTGAAACTGTCATTGAATGAAAACTTCACTGATAATTATTGTACTTAATTCATTTTCTGAACCGTTAAGAATCGCCCGTTAGAACAAAGCCATATCATCTGAATGGCAACCCTCCGGGAGGTGAACGAACCCTCCCCCTCGCATTCAGCAGCAGTTTTCACAGGATTCCGATAAATATTAAACTAAAAGTTTAAAGCCATTTTGTCTATTTGCAGTTTCATAAATGTTGCGAACTGCAGTTTATTAGAGAAATGGCTATAACGAATACTTTCCTCCAACTTTCTCACACACATGTCACATGTAGCACTTTTAGTTCAAATGTGCGTATTAATTATGGCAAATATAGTCGTTTTTTTTTAATTCCCCCACTGAATTTTAAGTAATTAATTTCTTGATTTAGAAACTAGAAATGTTTGAAATTATTTAATAAGATATAAACGTGATTAACGTTTACTGAGTTAGGAAAGAAGTCGGCCAAGTGCAATGAACTGCTTGCTACGACATTACTCCTATCACTGGTAAAAGCTCGGGAGCCTACTATACCTACAAATTAAAAAACACGAGCATTTAAAATTTTAAAAATATTCGAGCACACATTTAAATTCGTAGATAAAAAGTAAATAAAATTTCATGGATTCAAGACAAGTATTAATTCTACGTGCATGCGCGCATACATAAAAACCATTCAATTTGTTAGTCAAAATAAAAATAATAGCCGCAGATAACCTTTTCACAGAACATTGGTCAAGGACAACTATTAGCAAATAATTATTATACACAACAATCCGTCGAGAAAATTAACAAAAAAAATTCAGGTAATAAAAATATGAACCTATCGCATTGTTAAAATTCCTAAGGTCAAACGTTGGGTCATGCAAGTATAATTTAAAATCCAATATCAACAATTGTAATCATCAAAAACGGATCTTAAAATCGAGGAGCCAATGCACCGCCGCTTTCATTCACACTCACGGCAACAGGCGGGCCCAACAGAAATCGGCAACAGGGTTTTGAACCCCCGACGGCATGCGTCTGGTGCGTGACCCCGAACCGACCTCGGCGTCGCGACGCCGTCTAGACCAGCATGCCCTAACAACTATATAACCCCCAGAATGCTGATGATAAATAACGAGAACACTACTTACCACCGGTTCCAAGCAGCTTCAGCATTTCAAAGTTCGACATGTTGACCTTCTCCACACCGGCCAGGTTAACTGAAAAAAAAAAAAAAAACAATTAGTCTTAAAAGGTTGCATGTAAATTTAATTCATTATTATAATTATTATTAAATTAGAAACGTCTCGTTTTCAATGTAGGTAGGTATTTAGGGGTACATTTTTTAATCACCCGTCTCCTCAGGTTATGGGCCCCTTCAATCACAAGGACAAACTAGAGAAACGTTAAAAGTCGAAAGTTCAGGAATGGGAGGGAGTTCAAGAACGAGGATAATTAATTGAATATCTTATAAATTATTATAATCGACTTAAACTGTGAGGAGTAATTCAGAAATCTTGAAACAATCTATTGAATTCATTAATTCCTAGTCTGATTTTTCTCAAATATTTTGATCAGGGAGATTTATTTTCTCCCAATAGGAGTTGTTGCACTCATAAAACAGGTGTGATGAGCACTTACAAGGTCGATATTCCATACGAACAGAGAGAATAATATTATGGTCTACCAAATCTCTATATAGGATTAATGTTCTTTTTAATTTGGTTTTGAAATGCATAAATTGTTAAAAAAAAACTGACAGCGACATAGCAATGAGCCCAGTTTTTTTTAAGAGTCACTGACTACTATGTCCTTATTTTAGACTTTGGCACTGTTCAGGTTTCTTTAACACTACGTAAACGATACCTACACCTTCTATACAAAATTACTTATTCAACAGGTAGGGACGTTTATTAGCACGTCCTGGAAGATCGATCAACCTTGAGACGGTAGACATGTGGATAATAAAGCGAGCAACATCATGTTAATTACCAACGAATTGAAAATTATTTACGGATTTTATAACATATCAGTGCGCTTTTAGCTTTAGCAAAAATTACTATTCGCACGTGGAAGCAGTTGGCCGTCATCCTCGTTCCTAATTCCACAGTGTTCACTAACAATAACCAATAGATTTGATCAATTATTTAATGAACCTCAGGTACCTAGATGAAGATATTTTCCGAGTGGAAACAGCTGAGCTGCCCTATCAAGTACCGACCAGTAGTGTTCGATGTTTTAGATGCAAGGTCGGTGTCGGGGTAAAGTTCAATTCCCATGGCGTCGTCGTTAAGCTCATTATTGCAAAGTTAATTTTAGCAGCAGGTACTTATTTGTGGTGGCTTCGATATTATAAACGGCAAGGTCACACCGAAATAGAGAACGAGTAAATGCTCTAACGATTTAATGTTTACATATTAAACTTAACAACTGAATACAAATTTTCAAAATAAAAATTCGTTGCCCAGCATCTGCACTCAATTTATGATCATGAGATATTCATGGACTAATTCCATGGTAATAAACACGTTCGTTCAAACATGGAATTAAGGAAAAAAATTGCCAGTTTAATACCCATGTGGTAAATAAAGAATAAATAATATTATTTTATGTAAATGCCACCATACCATAATTAATTGATTTATTCGATGGAACAAAATTAGTTATTTATGTACCAAGGGCGTTACTTAGATGATAACGCCCGGAGGTCGACATGATCTAGCCCGAGGGCCTTTGGCCCGAGGGAAGGATGCCCTTGGTAAATAAATAACTAATTTGTTCCATCGAATAAATCAATTAATTATGATAAAGTTCAATGATGAATAATACAAAACTTTATTTTTCAATTATTACATACAGGGTGTCTGCTTAAGGCTGGTCACCGGCTATATCTCGGAAACTAATGGGCCTATAACCTCAAAATAAAAAATTTCCAGACATAAGTGATCAAGAGAAATCCAATGAAAATATTTTCAAGATGGCCGCACTTCCGGAAATACCGGAAGTTGACACCTACTTCGTTATTTTAACGGAAACACCCTGTATATTATTATATTTTTTAAATGTCTGAAAAAATCGAATACAGGTGGTTTTCACAATTTGAATTTAGATTGAGCGGTTTATGAGTTATAAACAAGTGAAAATCGAAAATTTTCAACTTCAAAGCAGCGTAGAACTAGAACTGCTCAAGATATCTAAAAACGGTTTACATGTCCCTATCTTAACTTTTCACATAGTATCCTACTATGTGGTTTAAATTTTAATACAGGGTGATGAAAAATCGGATAATTTTCATCACCCTGTATTGAAATTTACTCCGCATACTGGGATAAAACGTGCAAAGTTAGGATAGGGACATGTAAACCGTTTTTGGATATCTTGAGTCATTCTAGTTCTACACTGCTTTGAAGTTGAAAATTTTCCAATTTCAATTGTTTATAACTCATAAACCGCTCAATCTAAATTCCAATTGTGAAAACCACCTGTATTCGATTTTTTCAGACATTTAAAAAATATAATAATATACAGGGTGTTCCTGTTAAAATAACGAAGTAGGTGTCAACTTCCGGTATTTCCGGAAGCGCGGCCATCTTGAAAATATTTTCATTGAATTTCTCGTGATCATTTATGTCTGGAAATTTTTTATTTTGAGGTTCTAGGCCCATTAGTTTCCGAGATATAGCCGGTGGCCAGCCTTAAGCAGACACCCTGTATATCGCGAAAGTAAAACTAAATACAATGAGTTCTTTACATAACTATTGAATAGATAGGGATTCTAGGATTTCCAGTAACTTTTGCGCTGATAAGCAAGTTGCTTGTTGTGTATTTGTCGTTACAATAATCCGGGGAGTTATAACGGGAATTATGGATATAACGCCTGTTATAACGCCATTATAATGGGTATTTTTGACGTATATTGAAAAATTAAAACATTTATGTATAAAATCTATAAAAACAATATATAAAGCTGACCGAAGCGGGGAAGTCCCTAAGTAACCGTCAGCGATCAAGTCGGCGAGCTCACGATGACCTTGACGTTGATATTTTATAGACCTATGCCCGTATTCACAAACGATAATTTCCTAAATAATTACGTAATCAATTATCCCCATCTCATTCTATTGCAAAAAAACTGCATATCTCCCATCTCACTCATTTAATTAATTACGTAATTATTTAGGAAATTATCGTTTGTGAATACGGGCACTAGAGTGGTTTCATACTATGCGGTTTCGACGCGTTTTTGCAATAATTATAGCCCTGATTCATAATATATAAAAGTAAACGTAGGGGAGAAACTCATTGAAGCCGCATAGGTATAGTGTGAAAACGTTCCTACTTTCACTTTGTGCAATTCTCGAGATAACCCTGGATCTAGATGGTAGGAGAGGGTGTGATTCATCACTGGCACCAAAACTCCGATTTGGGCCCTTTGGTGTACCTCCTCTCGAAGAGCTCAAATCCCCACATATCTTCGATTGAATGTATTGAAGGATTTTCAATTTTCTGGTAGGCGGCAGGCCAGATTTCCCCCAATATTCAAGAACTGTCGACATTGACGAGGCCGCCGAATGCCTAGATAGTGGCAAAACTTTTGAGGTTTATCTGCTACGCCCTGCTTTCTGCACTTCGGATTTTGTACTACATACCAATAGGTGTTTGTTTAACCTGCAGTGACAAGAATTCCTATTTTGACCTAAACTGCAAGGAAGTGCAGCAGAGCTCGGGTCAGGAATAGATGATCTGCATTGGGGCGCTATTCGGGCGCTATGTAACCCAAAATTTTTACATGTTCTTGATATGCTTTATATTTCTTTGATCAAAGCTCTGGTAGAATTATGTACCACTTGTTCAGAACCAACATGAATGAATTTTGATTCCTGCCCGGGTGCCAATTTGTCCAGGGTATCATTCATTTTTTGTTACCAGTTCAAAAATTTGAAAATTTTGATCTTCGGTGTTCTTGATCCTCGTAATTACGCCCAATAATTCCTGTTGAAAAATGAAAAACTTTGGAATTTTTCGTATAGAGTTTTATGGCGCAGGTCAACCTTGAATTTGTGGTTCATTAAATGAATTCGGGATTTTGAATCTCTTAAACGTTTCGGAGTACTCACACCTACGTGCTTGCTTATGATGAAAGTTGACATTACCTCGGATACAGAAATAACCCAACCATGCCACTGGCAATTTAGGTACTGTTGCAATCAGCTAATTCAGGAATGTTAATTAAACTACTCCATAAACCCTGTATCGTATTTAAACACGTATTAATTACTTTCATTCAATATTAAATTTCAAAGGGGCAAAGTTTCCACGCTGTGGGATACAGCGATAGCGATAGTGGTCAGAGTATAACGAACGCTCGATTAGAGGTTTAGATTAGAAGTTGATAGCGAATTCCGGTAAAACCGGAAGTACCTACCTGCTCAGTTTAACAAAAAAAAATCTTTAGACTCGGATATTGTTGAAACCGTCAAGTACAAATTATCACAAAGAGATATGGTTATGTCACTGACGCTCGTTGTCGAACACCCTGTATCGCCGTTACTAATAAACTTTTATTATATTTACACATTTAATTATTTACTATCTCGGTAACGGTAATAGGTGGAACAGCATCAAAGGTTCAAAAGTTACGTAATTACATGTCTTTTAATATGACGTTTAAAGATTGCAAAAAAATCAGCGGTTCTCAAAATATTTAGACAAAAACTTAAAATCTGTCCAAACACAAAATGAAGCTATAATCAACATAATAAGAGAAAATAAACATTTAAATAATAACAATAAGGCAACCAAAATAATTAAATTAACAAGGGAGAACCCCGCCCCGGCAATTAATTTTAGGATTCAAATTTCAAACTAAATTCAAAATTTAGTAGAAAAATTGTCTATCGTCTTTTTCCAGGCACCTTTGGCCAGCGGTAAAAGAAGCCATCAGTAAAAGACGCCATCAGTAGAGCTTCTCTGCATATCCCTTCCTGGAGTTCCTAGTAGCATTTTCTTGACGAACAGCCAATTCTACTAACATTTCCTAGTGCCTGTTGTAGACTCATCTTATAAATACATATCCCCATGGGAAAAAATCTATAGGGGTGAGATCAGGAAATCTCGCTGGCCATTGAACTCAACCATGGGTTCCAATCCACCTTTATGCATAGGTACTCTCTCGGATACTCTTCATCCAGATAGAATCTAGAAATGCGGCAGTTATGGGCAGAAGCCCCATCTTGCCGAAACCACCTGATTTTTCGTAGCTACAAAAATTGCAATTGTACCAGTGCACCTTGCATTTAATTTTGCAAGATATGTAGGCACTTCTGGCCAGTTACAATTTCATTGTAAATATTTGGATCGCACTTGATGGTCAAAAACACCACACAGTATATTAAAAATAAATAAATAAATATCTTATGGCTGTGGTAAAGCCCAAGTGTCAGAAGTTTTCAAGTAGCCTCAAGGGCCTCTGACGTAACTTAACGACTGCTGTGAAGCAGCCGGGACCCCCTTTTTAACGTACCTCCCGGAGCAACGATCACATGTAAAACCAAATTTTACATGTGATCGAATTTCTTACATCAAATGAGGATTTTCTTGTTGCCACAATACCTCGTTGTGCCTGTTAAAGATGCCACAATTGGTAAATTTTGACTCGTCAGTCCAAAGGATTGTTCTGGGAAAATTTTCGTTTTCTTCTTTAATGATTTACAAACCACCACTGAAAAATTAGTAGCAATAGCCTGCAAAGTAATGGTAGACAATTTGAATGCTTGAAATAATTGCTGTGGTCACTCGTTGTTTATTTAATTTTTTTTTTGTCTTGTTACTATTTAAAGGTTTATTTTCTGTTGAAAAAACCATTTCAAGGGTTTTTTTCGCAAGTAAAATGGTAAGTATGATAATTGAATTCCATGATTATATCTTTCGAATCATGTAAAAATCCAATATGGCGACCATAGGTTTAGGAAAAACAAAAGATGGTGGTGATATCTCAAAATCTAGCCCGTAAAAAAATCGCAAATTAGAAGAAGATGTAGATAATTATTGGATGTCTCATTCACATCTTTCAGTTTTTTAAAATTCCTATAAATAAGAAATTTATAGCGATTTTTACTTTTGACAGATATTTATTTTTTTCTAAATATTTTGAGAACCGCTGCCTTTTTTTGCAATCTTCAAACATCATATTAAAAGATACGTAATTACGGAACCTTTGAACCTTAGATGCCTTGTTACACCTATTACCGTAGGTTATTAAGCACCCTGTATAGAGGTAAGTAATTAATTTTTCCAGACAAATGAGAATGTTGGAATAGTTCAGTAATATTGGAATATTTCGTAATCGTAATATTGACGAACTTTCAGAATCTTGCTAATTAGAACCTTAATTATTGACGGAAAAAATTACTAATTGCGTATTTGCAAAAATATAAGTTATTACCTGTCATTGGGTTTATATTTTTTGTTGTCCCTTAATTTTTATTTTCTACTAACTAAGATCAGACAATGGAAATGTACTCAACACCGATTTCCATTCGAACATAATCTTAATTGTCTCTGAATTGGATGCTCCCTTTTTTCGCAAAATAACCCTTTTCTCTATTTAAGACGCTTTCATTCACAATTGTTTCCTAATTTTCTTTCATCATAATAATATACCTCGTAAAATTAATTTCTATTAAATTTACACTTAGCAACAGCCTCATGAGAATGATTATAAAAATGTTTTCTCAAAAGGATCATTCGTGCTAATTATGAAGACCGTTCCTGAAGCCTGCATGATCAGTTTATAAAACATTTAATTTTCTTTGTTTACAATCAGAGCACGTATCGCTAGATTAAAGCCAAGGGTGTTTTGTTTATTATTAATTATTAATAACCTTGCATTTTGGATCGAGTTTTCGTTATTTAAAACACAAGTCACAAAACAAAATACATTAAACTTCATACAAACTTGAATATTATAATATTCGAGTAGAAATATTCGGCGCCAGCTACTGAAACTGTAATGATTGTTACATAATTATTTATTATCTTTCCGTCTGCAAAGTTTATCATCGTTACAAGCTGCAACTTATTAACGAACTGATAGGAGGAATGCAACTCGTATTCGTTTACCAGTAACGGAGTCATTTAACACACATTAGGTATCATCTTATCTCGGCATAACAATTTTCATATTTGCATTGCGGAATGAGGAATGAGTTAATTGGAATCCCAAACTAAACTCGTTCCAGAATAATAATTAATTATCACACTAAACCTTGGCAGATGTAGAAATAAAATTATCTCTGGAACGTGGGAATTCCGATTTCAAGTTTATCTACTATACTAAGACACCGAGAAGCTTAGAATAGAAGCATGTTATGCACAAAACAAATGCAGCTGAACGGTGTTTTCAGATCGTTTCACTTGATTAACTAACGTTGATCAAAAATTTCAACAATTATTTAATACGAAGGTAAGAATACTTTTTGTATGGAGGTAGGTTTGCTGCGATAATAAATAAGCGAGTTAAGGGCTGTTAGAGTCAGAATTCTGACGTCAAAACTGCCGTGGTTGCTCATAGCAACAGATGTTGAACGTTTAGACTGCGTGCATAGTGTGGTTCAAAAGTGCAAGATTCTTATAAAATCGACTGATATGACGTCACAAACGATATTTCATAGGGCTATTTTATTTCGAGATAGGAAGCAAGTTGTCGTTTCTACCATTGTTATCAAGAAACTCAGGGGAATTGATTAAAAAAGTTGTTTTCATCACCACTAAGCCTTGAATTACCTCGAAAAATGAGAAAACTTGGGTAATTTACCCCCCTCCCAAAGCACCCTAAATAGTAACAGCGATGAAAAAATTTGAAAATAAAAAATTTCGACTCGTAAATCAAACGAGGGAGGTTCGCCTGAGAGGTTTTCGGAATCACTGATCACGAATCCGAGGTCAAAAAGCGAGTGACTGTGGTTACAACCCCTCAAAAGCACCCCAAGACGTGAAATGATACAAAAAAATATATTTCGCCTCGGAATCGTCGAAAAGTCCAAAGAGAAGATTTCCGAGACAAAAAATTATTATTTTTGTATCACTGTCACTTCTTGTGGTTGTTCTGAGGAGTTTGAACCACCTTCGCCTGCTTTATTTGGCCCTTGGATTCGTGGTTAACGCCCCCAAAACCACGATTTCCGAGATGAAATTTTGAATTTTCATTTATTTTAGGTGTTTTGGGAGGGGAAATTACTATAATTTTCTCATTTTTCGAGGGAATTCAGGGGTTGCACGGTATTGATGAATGTTTTTGAAGGTCTAAGGAACCAGGGGTAAAAATTCTTGAAATTGGTTTTGTTCCACGCAACGTACTTTTCGAGATGGTGCCGTTTTTTCCGGCTTATTTACTGGACCAAGTAGCGTTATGTCAGGTGAGAATGGGGAGGCCAACTGATGGGTCCATCCCTAACTCCGACGCCTATAACCCAGATCTCTCAGCTCCAATAGTTGATACCTTTAAAGGTTATATCCAGCAAATCGTTGGCTCGTTCTTTTCCCCTAACGTGGCTGAATATTTTGTTATGCATGAAGCCACACCAGACATTCCGTTTGGGGCTGCCACGTTCATATTCTATGGCACCGGCTGTCACGTTCATATTTTCTAACACCATCAGGTTATTCAGACACCCAATATTCGTACTTTTGTCTGTTCGCTTAACCAGATTATTCAAAATTGAAATTCGCAAATTCAACAGGAGGATGAAGATCATGAGCTTTAAAGCTTTGGACGGTTTTAATTTTGTACAGCCGCAAAGCTACAAGTGTTGCGTATATAAAATGCAGTGCATGGTAGAACAAGGAATGGCGAGCTCCAGTAAGGCGCGTCTTCTGCTGGGACTTCTTTGAAGTGCCTTCCACAATTTGTTAATTAGTATAATAATATGGGATCTGCCAGTGCTCTATACCGTCCATCATCAACACTTCCTGATTACTTGAACCGAACATGCCAAGCTTTTAAGCTCTTCTGGCCGGGGGTATTCTGCTGTACTGTATGTACTGTCGTCTGAAATGTCTTTCGACGGTTATCGCACTTCAACTGTCATGGTCAGAGAACACAATACGCTTTTTCCTGTGCAGGCATCATTTTTATTTGTAGGCAACGGATCTTCACCCGGATACTCAACATGATGCCTTTCATATCAGGGTGACAATAATCTACCACACTAGTTGTGTGGCTAACTTTGTTATTTTAAGAGTTACAGAACAGATTTTGTCAGATTAGACAAATTAGAAGAATTTGATGCTGATTTGTAAACTAAAGAAGTTTAGAATAGTTTTCTTCGCTGCTAAATATGCTGAAAAAAACTGAAAAATGCAAGATTTCGTATATTTTACATATCTTTACGTTTTCATAGCCAACTTTTGTTTTTTCAATGGCCGTCGTTCGGTAATAAAAAAATAAGCTCAAAAGAAGTATGAAAATATCAATATGATGTCAAATTGATTGACTTAGGTATAGTTTTTGCTTATGACGTCATTCGGTGAAAATATTGTTCCATCGTCCAGCCAGGCTCTGCGTTACGACCACGATCGGGATGTCGGGCGGGTTCTTGAGGACTAGCGGGAGTTTCGCATGAGCGTGTTTACTGCATTGCTGGTGTAATTACCTCTGCTTATTGGTACTCCCCTGGTACCTCCCGACGTTTGCGTCGGACAATGTTATAAAAGGGAAAGTTCGATAACTAACTTTCAAGCAGACTATCAGGATGTCTAGAAACTATTCCTGGTTGGTTGGGATGTTCCAAAAATAGAATATTCGGACTCCGAAAATCATTACAGACTGTAGACGGCGAAGTAGTTAGCGAATAAAGGAAGCGTGTCAAGAATAGATAAATTTAAAAAAAAATCTCTTAGACTCGATACATTCTTCAGAAATGGCCACAGAAATCTGCCCGTTAACTTAATGAGCCTTTATAATACCCGCTGTTAGTGTAAATTGTAAATTAAAGAAAGCGATTAAATAAAGGAATTGACTTTCCAAATTATCAACGAACACACTTAAAATTTAAATGTTTATTGTAATTTTTGTTTAAATTGATTTTTTTAACACTGACGACTGACGGTATGATAAATTTCTTTTCAGTTTACAAATCAGCATCAAATTCTCTACAACTTTGCCAGTTTAACCTAATCCAATAGTAACTCAAAATACCAAAGTTATAGCCATACAACAATGGTAGATTATTGACACCCTGTATATGTGACAACCAAATTTCTGATATAGCTCTTAACCAACTAACAGTACTTGTTCGCATATTGTTAAATTTCATCAAAGAAAATCTTCATTTATGTAATACGTAATCAGACCAGAATCATTAATCACTGAGTCATCACTGCTTTCGTGAATCGTAAGTTGAAACGAGAACCGACCCAAAGGTCGTCATAATGAGTATACCGGGGGGCACTGCACTCATTTTTGGCATGCATTATGGCTGTCTGGGGTGTATCCTATGGCGCAAGCCTAACCCACCGTGCCTTTTTATTTTATTTTTATTTTTATTTCATTGCATTCTGCTCACGGGATCCGTGATCTAAACTGTGCTGTGTGTTGGTAGATACATTGTACTGAAGAGTCCCAAACAGGACGAAACACGTGTCTACAATTTCCGCCTCTGCTCACAGCACAACATAAATGGATGGCATGTTGTCTGACAACAATCATGTCATTCATCTTTTGTCTAGAAACGCCTAGTAGGGGCTTAACCTACTTCATGCACACCGGGGGGCACTGCACTCATTTTTGGCATGCATTATGGCTGTCTGGGGTGTATCCTATGGCGCAAGCCTAACCCACCGTGCCTTTTTATTTCAGTTAATAGGGCCGCATTTATTCTGAATAACATAAAAGAGGACAAAAAATAATTATTTTATCTTGAAGCCGTAACCTTGTTTATTGGCGCTCAACACAGGGTATAAAGTGACTTTTATTGCCCTTATAATAATTAAGATACAATACAAACAATGCAAACAATTTATCTTTTCGTCATATTATTACTGTATAATACCTAATTTTTTTTGCCAAAGATAATAATGAGTCAATAAATTGTGACCATTTCAAGATCAAAATAAAACAAAGCATTTGGGGTACATGTTGGCTTGGCGTAATAAAAAATTATAGCTCTCGGCAATGTATAAAAGCGCACTCCGAGCTTTAAACATTCCCTCCTGCTATAGTAATTATAATCTATTGCGTAAAACCCTTGAAACAACTATAATTTTTCATTTTCTGCTCTAAATTATGATCAAAATCGTTTGATTTATCACGTTTCATAGCTTTTTAGCTGAAGTACATAATGTCAGCGCACTTTGACTGGCATCCAAGTTTCTCTGAACAACACAAAAATATCACTAAAAGCTCGACTAAAAGAGATGAAATTTGTAGAGCAATAAAGAAATGCTAATAATACTAATATCCCCTCCCCCCTCGCTCACACCTACATATTTAGCAGCAACGCTTTGCGGCGTATTTATGAGATAATACAAGGAGATATCAAAATTAATTATGATTCACGTCTAGCATTGAACGAACATACCAGGTTCGGGAAGTGAATAATCCCTTTACATTGCATGTCGGCTAATACATAACAGTATTAGTATTATAGCGGTGCATTAATAGAAAATAGGTACCTACGCGGAATGCAGGTTTTTCGGTCACGGTCGCATCTTGCTTGAATTACATACGAGCAAAGGATATAACCTTGATCGATTCGATTACTATAGACTATAGACTATGTCTGATGAAGATGATCGAGTCGAGGACATCGTGGAAATACCCCCCATCCATGTGTGTAATTTCCCAGACAAACATCAATTTTTTTATACAGATTGAATCGGTTTAATGTTCAAGTTTTCAAAAGACGCCCAAATCAAACCATTTATAAAACGTTACTTTTATGCATCAACGAACATAATATGCTATTTCTATTAACATACTTTAAATTTTTCGATGATGTTGCAAGCAAGCGGCGTATTTCTGAATGTGTAAACTCATCACTTGCTATATTTAAAGAACTGCAGTTGCATCCTGCTGTTAATAGTTGCTATCAGAGCTTGATGGTCATGTAAATTTTTAAGAAATCTATCCATCATGTCAGCTTTCAACATGTTGCTAATTATGCTTTCGTATACATAACAATAAGTCGTAAGATAAATTTCCTCCCCCCTCTCATTTTACCCCCCGTAAAGAGAACATCACCGACCCCCCCCTCGTACCAAGATTGCCCACTATTATTCAGCAATAATGAAACATATGTTTTGGGCTTCCGTAAGCCTTGTTTAGACTGCTCTACGGTGCTGGAGAGCAGAGAAACCCAGATATTTCGCAAAAAAAAAAATTGCGAGCCTCATCTCCATAAGCTCGCTGGGGAAGTGACACTTCTTTAGTGTATTTATTCAATTAATGTTTTTAATTTAAAAATAATTTATTAAAAAATCAAAAAAAAAAAACTAAAATGACATCTGTCTAAAAAATAATTAAAATATTTTGTAAGCTGTAAATTAATAATTAAAGAACATTACTCGAGACATTACTCCTAGGGCCGGTTGCACAAACGTACATTAAACATTTACAGATAATTGCTGATTTTAAAATGGCTTGTATTATGAGAATATCGGTCTCATAATAGGTATTGCTGATGAAAATAAGTTTTACTCCCTTTAAGAAGAGTTAATTTCTGATAAAAAATAAAAGATCATTAAATATACAGGGTGTTGATTTTCAAAGCGGGCCATAGGGGATTAGCATTGCGAAAGTGGTTTTTGAGGATTCCTGCTCGCCGTTTAAACTGACAGAAATGGTTTTGGTATCAAAATGAAGCTAAAATTATTGCGCATAACACTTGACATCAGAAATTATTTTAATTTCACGTTGTTTTCTGTAATTCTTCAATAAAAATTCAAGTAATTGTCAATGTTTATTCACAAAATAGCATGCCTTGCCTAAACGATAATGACGTTTCTACGTTTTGACAATCCAATACTAAAACTTTATAAGTCGCAGTAGGTAATAATAAAGTCTGGTTCTATTTAAAAATGGGTTATACAAACCAAGAAAGAGTCTTTATGGTGAAAACCTACTACAGTGTAGCCAGTTACAGGAGGGTTCGCGATTTATTTGCCGTGAATTTTTTTAATAGACCAATGTTTTATTATTGCATTGTCAAAACGTAGAAACGTCATTATTGTTTAGGCAAGGCATGCTATTTTGTGATTAAACATTGACAATTACTTGAATTTTTATTGAAGAATTTCAGAAAACAACGTGAAATTAAATTAATTTCTGATATCAAGCGTTATGCGCAATAATTTTAGCTTCATTTTGATACCAAAACCATTTCTGTCAGTTTAAACGGCGAGCAGGAATCCTCAAAAACCACTTTCGCAATGCTAATCCCCTATGGCCCGCTTTGAAAATCAACACCCTGTATATTCGTCATACTTTCAAAATTTACAATTTAAAATCATTAATTATCTCAAAATTTTTAAATTGTGTTTGTGAAACCGGCCCTTAGTCTCCTAATACCGTTGTGGCGCTTATAGGGAAATTCTCAGCCATGAGAGGAAAGTTCGAACACCAGCCTTCACAACTAATCTGCCAGAGTGGCTGAGAGCTGCTCCTGACTGGAATGTTCCAGAAATGGAACAATCGGGCTCTGGAGAGACATTCGGAGTTGACGCGTTCCAGAAGAACAGTATAGGTATAGGAAGTCGGAAAATATTCTTGAGGAACTAACTACGTCTGGTTTTGGATGGTAACGCGTTAATAACTTGTAGCGATTCCTCTGAAAGGAAGCCAGACAGCCAAAATGATCCTTCTGGGAGAAAAAAAACTATTAGAAAAACTTTATTTCAGAATGTAAAATCAAAAACCTCTCTGGTTTTGGGGTTCATATAATCATATAAAAGATGAACGCCTTTCCTTTTCCAGGATGAAGTTGAATAAATTAGGCAAAGAAAACAAAGTAGCTCTGCTTTGGGTGCCAGGTCACAAGTATAGAAGGAAACGGAAAAGCTGACAACATAGGAGAGCGATGAGCACGGATGAGCAAGAACGCCGCTCATAGAACCAGAACCTTTTTGCGCATTAAAAAAAAGAAAGAAGAAGAAACCCAAAGAGAAAACCCCTGGATAGACCCCCCCCCCAGAATTAAGAGAGGACAAAAGTTTTTAAGTTCATCAAACTTATAAAAAAATTGTTTGAGAATGCTAATTCTCGCGGGGAATTGTATAAATTCGGAGCACACCTTTAATTAGAAAGATTGGTTTACAAAATCACCAAATCTGTAGAATCTGCATGGAGGAGGAGGGAAACCCCAATACCATCTCTTGGTCGAGTGCCATGCAGTATGTACAACAAAAACGTCGCTGCCTATAAGGAAGGTCTTTACCAACCAGCGGGAACAGACCTATTATCATCTTTAGAACCATCGAATTCATCGAAACTCCTAAATGTCCTCCGAGAACTCGCACTGAATTGGATGGATGGTGGAATTGTATGGAAACTCCAGGAGTAGGTATGAGAAGATTAATTTATAAAACATAATTAATAATTAGGTAGGGTCGGTTTCATATAAATTTAAAAGTTACCTCTACTTCTTAAAGTCACTTTCAATTACAAATACCCACCAGGGACTTTAATTTTATTATCAAACTGATAACCTTACAGCTGAATTTGCCAGAAAAAACAAAATTTTTGTTCCGAAATATTTTTTTATATTATATCGTTTATCCTACCTCTTTCCACTGATCAAGTCTGTATTAACATAACGGGAAACAGTAACCCCTAGAGTAACCCCTAAATCATTATTATCATTTACTTTACTAAATAAATAATGATACAAACCAAACAGGGCTTTTTATCAGATTATGCAGGAGCAGCTGTTACGAAGAAAGTTGATAAAAAATATTCGAAATTAAAAATTATTCGCGTCATGTTAATGTCCTCAAGTCCCAAGTAATTTCTTTCCTTTCGATTGTCCACTTTGTATAAAACGTGAACATTTTGTATGAAGAGAGAGGATGGCATCATAAATTACATACGAACAAGTTTGGTAACAAGGTGACACGATTCTGAAGACTATTTATGGCAAGTGCAAATATCAGAGGTTGGTTAATAATGCAAATGTTTTAGAATTAAAAATGGAGTCGTCTCATGTGTCGTCTCAATGCTGATAGTGAAAGAAGAAAACTTTCTAAATTTTAACAATCCTTTGATACTTGGATTTTATTACAGAGGGGTTAGAAACAATTGTATTCAGACGAAGAAACGATTTCACTGCACGTAAAAAAAAACACAAAAAATAAAAATTGCTACTTATGTATAGTTATTGTTTATTCCGAGATTTATTCATTATTCGAATGAAGGTTTTAACTTCTGATTAGAATATTTCGATAGGTGATTCCAAAAATATACTTTAGGTACATAAACCTTGAAATAGGTATAAATGGTTAATTTCTGGGTTAATACTGCAAAATATCAGACTTCCAATGCCAAACAATTTCACAAGAAATAACCTGCTCGTAAAGTTTAAACAAGAAAACATTAAAATATCATAAAATGCAGCAATTGCAGTGCACAATGCAAACTTAGCTATAATTATTAATTATCTAAATGCCTGAATCTAGTAAGTACAAGCGAAAAAAAAAGATGACCCTGCATAAAAAAAAAAACGAATTCACACTTTCATACAATATCCTCCGATTAAGAGATATTAATTATTCACGGTATCGGTTACATGAATGAATTAACAGGAAAATATCGTCCTTGGTGACAGACAAGCACACAGACCAGCGATCAGGGGGGCTGTAATATGAAATATGCAAAAGCCGCGAGACCCACACAGGACGAGGGCGTATCAAGCACATGTGGCCGCGTAATCTATTAAACAGGTCCCACTGCACCGCGACGTGTCAGTTAAAGTTAACCCCTGCATATGGAGATAACAGCGATAAAAAGAGGTACTGTTTCAGAGGGGTGGAAAATTTAGTAAATCAATGGCTATGTGATGCTAATGCTAATATGAGCATGACCGTTATGCAATTCATTCCTGCATGTAAAATTCGCAAGGTTTAGTCCAGTTAATACAAAAATCATTCCGGACTTTGAAAACTGCAATTTCAAAAAAAAAACTTTCAAAAAAATCGAATATAATAAATTTTAAGACGTGGAAAAAGTTATCGAAATTATGTATACTACCTTTCATTGTCAATTTTATGTATATAGTGACCGCCAAAAAGTTATGAGCTCATATGGAAAAAATTGAGAACAAAAAAATCTCTGCTTGCCTTGAAAACTTATTTTGCCCTTATCAGATAGGTGGTTTTTACTTATCGAGAAAATAGATTTTTTCAAAATGCTGAAAATCATAAAAGTGCTTTTTTTTGAAAAAAAAAACAAGCAAGAATTCGATTTGATTTTTGTATGTAATGTACAATACGCAAATTTCAACCTATCTGATGGTCTCATGATTTAAAAACATATACAGTGTGACCCATTTGTTCTTGAAACACCCTGTAGAATCTTAATTTATGGTGCGATTTAAAAAAAAATTCTTTTAAACCATAGGACTTGATAAACTATATTTTGGGAGCAAAAAGCGTCTCATTCCTACAATATCCAATGCCTACTAGATCAGTGTTTACTTGTAAAATCTCAAAAATTCATATTAGCGATTTTTTTAGAAAAAAACTGTGCACGCTACTGGATTCACCAGCCATCAAAACGGTACTGTACTAAATTTTATTGGAAATGTCAATGTAAAAAGGATCTTGTAGTTATTTTAAAAATTCATAATAATACTCCGAATTTTCATAAATTAATTTGAAAAGGGTCTAAAGCTATCATAAGTAAAAATTAAAATTAAAAAAAAGTGAAAAAAAGTAAAAATAAAAATAAAAAAAAATAAAAAAAAATAAAAAAAAATAAATAAAAAATTATAATTAAAAAATTAAAGTACCGACATTGTCACCAACTAGACGTACAATTTCTATTTTGTCTCTCTTGACCTTTCCGAATAAATTAATGAAAATTCGGAGTTCTATTATGAATTTCTAAAATAACTGCAAGATCCTTATTACTCTGACATTGCCAATAAAATTTAGTACAGTACCGTTTTGAGAGCTGGTGAATCCAGTAGCGGGCACAGTTTTTTTCTAAAAAGATCGCTAATATGAATTTTTGAGATTTTACAAGTAAACACTGATCTAGTAGGCATTGGATATTGTAGGAATGAGACGCTTTTTGCTCCCAAAATATAGTTTATCAAGCTCTATGGTTTAAAAGAATTTTTTTCAAAATCGCACTATAAATTAAGATTCTACAGGGTGTTTCAAGAACAAATGGGTCACACTGTATGTACCACTTTTGACTCGAAATGTGTATGTACATGATTATCAAAATGACATAAGAGAGGATAACACCATTTTTTTTTGTGCTGTCGAGGATTATTTTTTCAATTTTTAAGAGTCTTCAAATCGATTTTATACATGATTGTAACTTTTTTTGTATACAATATGCACAAATTTGTATATAAAATGAGTCAGAGGTTGGTAGGTATATTGGTGACTTAGTACCTAGGTACTTTTGACAGAAAAATTCTGAACTTGCCGACTTTTACAAGTCATTAATTTGCTCATTAATAGTCTATATGACGTCATCACTGTTTCAAATGTAACGTGGTCGGAATTTCTTCTTATTATGTCCTACTTTTGATAATGCTAATTGTTTGAGTTTGCTAGAAGCATGCTAGATAAAAAAATACTTTGAATTCATTTAAAAAAATGTTATTTTTTTCTAGTAAGCAATTCATTCGTTTTATTATTAATTAATTTATCAACGGCGTAAAATCGCTTGCGCATGATGAAACTGTTAAAAGTATGTGAGATTGCGGGATTTCGTTTTGATTACACAATGATTTGCCATATAAAAAATGATAGCGTGACCATGAGAGTGGCCTTTATGACACTGCCAGAGTCAGGTATAAGAATTAAGAACGATAATTTCATCAATTGAACCATTTTATTTTATTACGTTTATTGAATTAATTTAAACTGAAAATTTTTATGTCCACTGAATTCATTGTTCACCATGCCAAAATTGGGGGTGTCATTTGATATTTTTTTTTTATTAAATCATAAAAAATAAAGTAATAAGAGCGTAACACACAAAGATAATAAATACTACCATGTAGTTTTACCTGCCACATAAATATAACTTTTAATAAATAAAAGTCATTCTGCGTATAGTAATTTTTTTAGAGGTGGGTATTGGAATTCCCGAATTCTATTTTAGTTTTAGTAGCCCATTCAATAACATAAACGTCCAATATTGAATCTGAAGGCATGCACGCTAAAAATTATTTATTACATCGAACAAATCAATAAAGCCAAGCAAAACGTCTATAACCAGTCAATATAAACATGATCAGTGACTTCTTGATTTACAACAAGATTGTTATAGGGTAGCGATAATAATAACGATATGAGAACAATACACAAAACAACTTCTTGAAGAGGTACCCTTATTATTGTATTCAACATATTATTTGAATTGAATATAAAATCCCAAGAAAAAGACATCCATTTATTTATTCAAAAAATTATATGTGAATGAAAAAAAGACAGAAAACAAAACCTTCTTCGTTACTTACAAAAAAAAAAAACTGGTTCAGTTTTAAAGCAAGAAACAACAGGGTCGGAGTATCTAATTAGCTTTTATAGTAACACGCAAGCACCAATAATTTGACAACAGAAATAGACCAACCAACGATTCGGTGGAATTGAAATGGAAAACAAAGGGGACGTATTGCGCAATGTTGATCTCAATCTCAATACCCTTATAATATAATAATGCAAAATGAGAGAGACGTGGCAAATATCCCTAGCCACCTCATAACAATTTGAGCAAAACGAACCGATGCGGAATAGTCAGCGAAGTGACCATCAATGACCATATTAAAATTATTATTGATTGCCTCCTCTAGATTGCTCAGTTCTGTCAATTGTCATCTACCAGATCCTTTTCTATAGAGTATTGAAATCCATCAGTCCGTTTTAGAATTTACCTTCTAAAGGGCTCAGTTCAAGATTACATCGCGATGCTTGATGATACTTGGATGCAAAGCTAAAGCTAATTAATTACGAGATAAAGAGAAAGTCGTTACAATACATTTATTTTGGCGAATGCGCTGCCATTCTTCAAACTATTACACCAGAGATTGACGAGGGCATTTGTCAATAGACAGTAATAATTCTAGAAATTATTGAAATTCTTGTACGGTAGGGTATAGACAAAATTCACAAGCAGATTACATGACGTTCTAATGGATGTGAGAAACTGTATATTTTGTTGCCTATACAATAATACGAGGCATCAACAAAACCTCGACCAAAACATTATCCTTCATCATAGACATAGGCAATCAATGCAATCATTCCCAAAACCAGAATAACGGCCTTCAAAGGATCTTTTAGAAAATTTATCAAACGAGTTATGCCCTATTCAGCTATACAAAAAAAATTATCACGTGATGATAGATTTAGAAGGAAGAAGTATAATTTAGAAGAAGTAGAATTATTGATACAAGGCCAAAAATTATCATCCTCAGCAAAATTCAATAAAGGTCATAATCAGCAAAAGGATCGTTGATCGATTACCAATTCATGAGTAATCACGACTGAATTAAATGTGTCATTTTATAATTATTATGGTAACAATGCTGTCATTTAAAACGGCTTCTATGTTATCCAGCATTACTCATCAAATTATTTCTTCTGCTGAATCCACCCATTAAGACTTCTCATGATCCAACATTATCTATCCACCTACAGTGCGAAGGAGCAAAAAACAAATAAGCCGATAAAGGTATGGAGAGCTTTTTCTTAAATGTATACTGCAAGTAAAAGTTTTGTACTTGGATTGGAATGACAACCATATACAGGATGAGTAAAGTATAATGTTCAAAATCAAAATAAGAATGAATAATATCATGGGGATCTCGGAAATCGTGCATGGGAGATACAAGATACAAGGCCGGTTCAATGGGGAAAAAGTTGGGCAACCAGAAGGACAATGCAATAGCACAAAGACATTTCAAAAATTGTTTTTGATTTTCGAATTATGTACTATTTTGAAAAAACCCAAATTTTCTGTATTATTTTTTCTTGGCGTTATTATTGGCCAGCTTTTTTTGCGATTTTTATATGACGCTTACATTTACAGAGCCGGACTGCAGTGTGATTTTTTAAATACGATCCTGGATTTTTTTTTACAGAAATTGAAAGAAATTTTAATTCTGTCTTTAATGATATGCCGCACATAGCCGTTCAATTCAAACGTGTTTCGGACTATAGCTATTGACATCATCAGTTTAATTTCTCCTTGATACGGATCTGTGCTCTCATTAAACTTCTTGGACTTGTATAACTCCTCGTCATCACAATCCGACAAGTCCAAGAAGTTTAAAGCACAGAGAATTTGTAATAAAAGAATTGAGAGCCCTAGTATCAAAGGCGGCAATCTCCACCATTTTGAATTTTTGGTAAAGCGCAAAAAACTGTTACACGCATGTAATTGCTTATTTCAAATCGATGATAGTTGCTAATGAAAGAAAATGCTATACTGCATCTGATTTTAAGGTCAATATACCTAATTTTTCTATATTTTTTGAAAAAATTAACAAAAATATGTGGAGAATGCCATGTTTGATACCAACAGTTGGATTTTGCCGGATTTGATACCAACTAACATGAGTTTTGAAATAAATACCTAGTATTTTGGAATGGATTTATAGAAAAAAGAATATAATATTCAAATTAAATCAAGAAAACGTATAATCAAAAATATTTATTGAACATAATAATACACATTAAAAGAGTAGATGTGGCCTTTCTTCAACAAATTCGCAGGTTGCCCAGTACGTCTGGTCACGTCACATGATCGTCGCGAGTCATCTGATTGGCCAGAACGGATATTGCCGCCTATGATTCTAAGTGTGCAATGGAGATTGCCGGGTTTGATTCTCAGGTGATGTTTTAATGCAGTTTTGTAATGGGATAAAGCAGCTTTTGATACTCGCAAACCGAATATTTAGATAGAGCGCGAAAAACCGAAAAATATCATGTATCTAACTCGATTTCGTTAAAAAGTGGAGATTGCCGCCTTTGATACTAGGGCTCTCAATTTGTAATAAGAAAACCTAAGATTGAAATTTTTTTCCAAAATAATTCGAAAATTAAAAATAATTTTTCTCTTTCTCTTTCTTTTTCTCTTGCTGCCACTTGCATTCGGATTATCCTCGGCATTCTCCTTCTGGTAGTCCATTTTTTTTCTCATTTAACCGACCCTGTATAATACCTCTTACGGTTTCGAGATTCCCATGCAATTGTTCATTCTTATTTTGGACACAGTCTATATTTAGGTATAACCTTCTAGGTCAATTGTCAAATTCTATGTTTTTTGGAGATTCCAGACTTTGTTAAATCAGATGAAAGTTGCGCTTTTTAGTGCATGATTGCCGCATTCGGATTAAAAAATTCATGGAACAATAGATAATATGAAGCACAAAAATGTGTCAATTTTCTTGCATCTTTTTCTATTGACAAGGTAGATACCTGTCTAAAACGTGGTACCTCCACTATACTAGATAACATTACATCTTGCACCCCCAGGTATCATCAAAATGTCTCTTCTTGTCTTACTGGATTATGCAAGGCGATAATTTTTTGTTTTGCAAAATTTTTCAAAATGGACATGTTCACGATCAATTCAGTAAACAATGAAATTTTTCTCCTAAAAAGAGCAACTTTTGCCAATTTAACCCCGAGTCTTTTGACCTCACAAACAACAAAGATGACCAATACATGGAATGTTATATGACTCATCCTATTACATATCATGCACAGATACCTATTAATCACACTCTTATTACACAGCATACCCCTAGGTAGGTGTACCCTATAATAATAACTGCCCACTGTTGACGGATTTTTGAAGGAGTGAAATGCATTTTTCTTATTTCGACCGTGACTCTCGCCTTGAGATACAGGTCCAGCCATAAAACATGTCTACAATTTCATTCTTACAAGTGACAGAATGACAGGTTGCTTACAATCACCTGTAGAAGAGGAAGTTTTTGAAATATTACGCACAATAATTCAGAAATGATTTATTGTGGGTGAGAAAGACCAGTCAACATTGTCAATTTAATAAGATCTTTTTCCTTCAAATCTAATACTATAAATAATTGTCGTTAATAAATGTCGTTAGATTTATAACCGTTAATCGTTAGTTTGAATAGTAATTTATTGTAATAATACACGTTAATAATAATAAGAACAGAACATAATTCGTTAGGTATGATTTGTCCTTCGCTCGTCGATTATGACATTTCACAGTCCCCGGTGAACTTCGTTAGCGTTAGGGAACTGATCCTGCTCGACGCTCGGCTACTGTACTACTCATGAACGGTAGGTAGGTACTGGTCCGGGTGAAAATCTTTCTGCAAGCAACGTCGTTGGACCTCCCGCATCGGGTGTAGTAAACTTGCAGCATCGGTAGGTATTTGAGGGAAATATTCCAGCTCACTTTACTGTATATTATCTACATCCTCCGGGGCGGCGATTGGAATCTCCAAAGGATACAGTAGTTGAATTGGTCGTCTCAAGATCGTTTTATTAGGAAGTTGAATTTCGCATGCACGAATTTTACCATCTCTGCCAGGAAATACTCGTGTAATTCGAACCATTTTCCAGGTCAGACGTGAAGCACCCTGATCATGCAGTAGGACGATGTCGTTGACCTTGAACGTTTTTGTTGATGACGACCAGCTGTTTTCGTGTGCGTTACGTAGCTGCTGCAAATACTCGTTAGTCCATCTCTTCTTGAATTTTAATAATATTTGCTGTCGTTCTTTCCATTTCATTAAAATTGTGTCTCTCTGCAATTTGAAATCAGGGTTGGGTAAAGTACATTGTCGATTATCGTTTAATAAAAAACTAGATGGTGAGAGAATGACCAAATTATCTTTATCGTTATCAATATAGGTCAGAGGTCGGGCGTTAACAGTGGCCTCTATTTCTGTAAAAACCGTTTGAAGTTCATCAGCAGTGACAGATGCTTTTCCAAGAGCAAATTTTAGGCAATCTTTGACAGTTTTTATCATTCGCTCCCAAAAACCTCCCCACCATGCAGCGCGCTCAACAATGAATTTCCAAGTAATTCGACGATTAACGGTAAAGTCGGTTATTTCTTGGGTCGTTAGTAATTCATAAAGCTTGCTTAGTTCTAACGATGTTCTCTTGAAGGTTTTGGCGTTATCAGAATAGAAGGAACTGGGTTCTCCTCTCCTTGCCACGAATCTTCTTAGAGCTCTGACACAGCTTTCTGTCGATAAATCCAGCACCAACTCCAAATGTACGGCACGAGTTGATGCACAGGTTAAAAGCATTAAATAACATTTACGCTTTTCGTTATGTTCGTTAAAGACATATAAGGGTCCGGCAAAATCTACACCAGTATCATTAAAAGGATTGGACATTAGACTTCTAATTTTCGGTAGTGGTGCAAATGATTCTTGACCGGGCTTACATCGCAACTTCTTACAAATGACACATTTGCTTATTAAAGACTTGATTTTCTGTCGTCCACTGATTATCCAAAATCGTTTTCTAATTTCTGAAAGCGTTAAATTCACTCCACTATGGAAGCAACGATTATGAGTTTCCCAAATTAATTTTTCTACAAAAGATGACTTCTTAGGTAGAACGATAGGGTTGACAGTATTGTATGATAATTCGGACTCTTGTAGGCGACTTTTAATCCTCAGAATTCTCGATTCATCCAAAAATGGCGTTAATTTGTAAATTGATGAACCTGTGTCAACTGAGTTAGATTTCTGTAGGTCTTCGATTTCTTCAGAAAATGCAATTTGCTGAGTTATTCTTATCCAGTACATTTCAGCTTCGCGTAGTTCTTCGGTCGTTAGCGTTATGGAAGAACCTTTATTTTTCTTGAACACTCGTTTCACGTATGCTGTAACTCGCAAGCATTTTTCTAGACGTTCGTATTTTTCAAACGAAAAAATCGGTTCGATGGCGTGATCCGGTTTTGCATGTACGTTAATTGCACAAATCACGGTCTCGTTTAAACATTCGTCGTTATTAACATCCGCGAACCACTCGTTTTCCGATCGCGATAAAAATTCAGGCCCGCACAACCAATGTTCAGCTTTACAAAGTTCAGCAGCACTGACACCTCTCGTTAACAAATCCGCGGGATTCGATTTACCCGGACAGTGTCTCCAAATTGAGTCGTTCGTTAATTTTTGGATTTCACTTACCCGATTATACACGTACGATTTCCATTTCGCGGCATCACCAGTAATCCAATACAAAGTGATTTTTGAGTCAGTCCACAAATTAATGTTCGTAAATTTCAATTTCACATTCTTTAGAATATAGTCTTTTAAGCGAGAAGCACAAAATGCAGCGGTAAGTTCTAATTTCGGTAAGGTAACATCCGTCGGAACTGTCGGTAAATTATTTATGTCGTTAATAGGTTCTTGGTACCACAGAAAACGATGACAGTCTCGATCGCGAACACTCAATTTTATTTGCAAAAATGCCTTCTCGATATCGGCGGTTATTCCAATTTTTCCGACGCGAAAGTTCAATAAAATTCTCATTAGATCTTGTACCAAATTTTCACCGGCATAAAGAAGTTCGTTAAGTGACGGTAAATCTGGAGCGTGAGCAGAGACGTCAAACACTACGCGAATTTTTGACGTCGTCTTGTCTTCGCGATAAACTGGACGATGAGGCATATAGTAGGTCTTCTGCGATGATTTTGAATTTCTAGGAGACTCCACTACTTCGGCGATTTCGTTATTTATGAGTTCACGAACAGCTTCGTCGTATTCAATTAAGCGAGAATTTTTATGAAGTTTATTCGTTAAATTCTTCATTCTCGATAATGCACCATAATAATTATCATCTAATGTGCACTCGTTTTTCCAAGGCAACGAAACTTCATATCGATCACCTTTAAATGATATTTGTTCATTAATAAATTGTTCGGTAAAATTATTTCGTTTTAAATCGTCGTTAATTCCAATAGTTTCCAAGTCCCAGAATTGCTTAATTTTCAGGTCGTTGTCTTCATCAGAGAATTGAGCATGTAAAGTCGTTACGATAGTCGTGTTTACATTAGTTGAAATGCAGTCAGGGTTCGGCCCTTGTAGAGTCCATCCCAGCTTCGTATTTTGAGCTATCAAATCGTCGGTAATGCGAACAAATTCACCAGTTACGATTCTCCAGTAGCTGTCCGCTCCTATAAGTAAGGAAATACCACCCAGCGTTTGCACCTGGCCCGTTATGGAAATATCAGCCAGATTTAAAGTGTTGAGAAGAGGGTGACTAATATCGGGACTCTGAAATGCATCATAACAAATCTCTGGAACTTCGATCGCAGTTATGAGAACCGATTCGTTATTGTACTGTGACTTCAACTTTAACTCAACCTTGTTGTAATATTTCGGTAACTTTTTCTGTGCACATCCGAATGGCATTACTGCTAGTTTCCGTTTACCCAGAATCTTCAACCCAAGGCTTCGTGACACGTCTTCTTTAATATACGATAATTGTGATCCTCCGTCGATGATCAATCGCACGAAAGCATCCGTTGAATTATTAGACGTTGTGGATATGTAGGCCTTGGCTGTTTGCAAAAACACTTGTTCGATATTCTCCGGGTTCTTAGTAAATAAACTAGTCGTTGTTGCCAAATTTGAATTCACATTATTTGTTCGTTTATAACTTGGATCACACATGGACGTTGAATGACGATAGTTGCAAGTTTCACATTTTATTTGACTTCTGCAATTTTTGGAATTATGGTTTCGTTTAGTACAGCGATAGCAACAATTATTCTTCTTCAATATGTCCTTTTTCTGTTCAAGAGAAATTCCAGAATTGCTACATTTTTGTGACATGTGACTTTGAGACTTGCAAAATATGCATTGATCTATTGTTGTCAAAAGACCAGCAGCGGTAAAAGAGTTATTACGATTACGAGACGTATTTTGTACGTTACGTGAATACCTCTGTGCGTTATGCGAGGTTGTCGGCTTGTCTCGATTATCTCTTTCGTTATCACGTTGAGCACTTTCTAATGAGTCTATCTCTATTTTGATAAACTGCAATAACTTATTGATCGCTATGTCAAGTTCCACATTAGAGTTAGAAATATCGCTACATACAGAAGAACTGCTTGACTTTGTGCTACTAAACAGTTCGTTACGTTTCATTTTATTATATTCCACTCTCATGTTGTACGGTAGTGCTTTAAATATAATTGACTTGACAATAAGACCGTATTGCTCTGTAGAAACACCTAGCGTAGATAGTGATTTCGTTACGGTAGCTGCGGTGTTGTATAATTTACGTAAAGAATATACGTCATATTTAACTGTTGATATTCCTAGGAGTTTTTGAATATAAGAATTGATAATTCGTTCGGTATCTCCATATTCATTTTTCAACATAGTAATGGCATCTTTATAGGAAGCTTGACTGTTCGTTAATCCAGCAATAGTGATAGAAGCTTTATCAATTAATAATGACTTCAAGTAGGTAAATTTAGCGATATCATCTAATTCGTTATTATCATGTATTGCTGTCTTGAATTGTTCCCAAAAACATGTCCATTCTTCGATATTGCCGTTAAATTTTATGAGATCAAGTTTAGGTAATCTCACCGTTATATTGCTGCGATGATTATGATAATGAATGTTGCTGTTGTTGGCGTTGATACCTTCGTTTAGACTGCGAAGATTCGATTCAGCTCCCTCTGCGTTAATTTGGACGTCGGCGTCGTTTACTTCGTTAATTTGGACGTCGTCGATTACTTCGTTAATTTTCAAATCTCTGAACGTATTTACAGTAACTGTCGACATCTTTCGCAAACGATATTCCATGCGGGATGCTGTTTCAACTGCAACATCTTCGTATTCCATAATTTTCTGACACTCAGCTTCAATTTGATCCGCGGTGAACGTTGGGATCAATTTTTCATTAAGGGCTTTCAAACTTTCATTTAATGATTTAATCCGTGCGATAGTGATGGTTAAATCTTCTTCGTTTAAACTTGACTCGGGATCGTTAACACTGTTCACTAATTTCGTTAATTGCGTTCGGTAGTTTTTTCTTAACGCGATATTAGCCGTATCCATTTTGCCCGATTTCACTCACGTCACTCGCGCTTCACTCACGTTTACGATATTCGCTTCGTTTTGACCGATCTAAAGGTCCCTGGTTTCGGCACCATATAAATAATTGTCGTTAATAAATGTCGTTAGATTTATAACCGTTAATCGTTAGTTTGAATAGTAATTTATTGTAATAATACACGTTAATAATAATAAGAACAGAACATAATTCGTTAGGTATGATTTGTCCTTCGCTCGTCGATTATGACATTTCACAGTCCCCGGTGAACTTCGTTAGCGTTAGGGAACTGATCCTGCTCGACGCTCGGCTACTGTACTACTCATGAACGGTAGGTAGGTACTGGTCCGGGTGAAAATCTTTCTGCAAGCAACGTCGTTGGACCTCCCGCATCGGGTGTAGTAAACTTGCAGCATCGGTAGGTATTTGAGGGAAATATTCCAGCTCACTTTACTGTATATTATCTACAAATACGAAGTCGCCTTGCCTTTTGAAAACGTACAAAGAGAGTAATAAAACCTTCACAGTAGAGAATACATCATAAACTGTTGTAATGCTCGCCCTTATTGTAAAATTCCTCCTATAAAAACACCCATGCTTTCTCTGAAATGGAAAGACGACTTGGGATTTGGAATGCAAAATGCAACTAATTAAAAGTGTAACTTTTCTGCCCAGGCAGATAAAATATAACTTTGTTGCCTTGGCAGATGTCATTTTATCCACCAGGATGAAAATTCAAGCAACCTAATTAAATGTACCTAATGATTTACTTACATACTATGATCGAGAGTATGATATTAATTATTATTATAAGTAAACGTATTATGTATTATAATTTATGATCAATCATTCATATTAATAGTGCATTAATTCCGAACAGTCACTTTCAGTTAATCATTAACTGATTATCACAATATTTTTTAACGCTCTCTGTAATTTTTACACCGATGGAAATATTATTAATTAACAGTGCGTTGTTATCAAATATCCAGAAATTACATAATTTGAAGGTCATAAGTGAACTTAAAACTTCCCCGGCAGCCAGACGAAACTTTACATAAATAAGTATTAATTACCTAATCCAGACACTTTTTTCTACATAATATAATCAAACAACTATTATATTATATACAATTTATTTACATACCTACTATAACATAAATTATAATTTGTAATTATTGCAAAAGTGAATCAAGATCATAACGCCATAGTAAATAACAAATATCAAATCTGTGGTCATAGGTCAAATAATATCTATATGACGTCGGTGTTATAAGCATTATGTTATTTCAATAATCATTAGTATTACAGTGACGTAATGCAATGATTTCTACATTGAAAAAAATGGGGAAGTTTTAGGACCACTTTTTATTTGTATGCACATATTTTGTTGAAGCCGTTTCAAAATTTACAATTCTTCGCTGATGAATCCTTTTTGAATACATAAATATTGTTCCGTCCTCATTTCCCGTTCCTACACCCGCCTGTGGTCCGGACGGCAGAGTGCACTACGACGCATCGATACTCGCCCCGCACCCCTGAAGGAAGAACCTACAGGGAAAGAGAGTGAAGATTAAGACTTCGAGACGGTCGCACGCAAAAATATCGCTCCGCGCTCCGCTATATTCGCACGCTCGCTGTTGTCATCCAATTGTAAGTACCCGCTTGTTTTTCCTAATTACTTCTTATCCTTATCAATATATAATTCTTTTACCCGCATTTATCGCTACACCGCCACTATTCATTAATCCGCGTTTATTGGGAATTACAGGAACTAAAGCTGTTTTCTGTACCCTACCGCCGGCGTCTTAGACAGGTCGTAAAAATATAATTGCGTCTGTGATAAGAACCCCAAACATTGGTCCTTCGAGCCGGATATAAGTCATTAATTGAAATCAGATCAATTAATCACATTTCAAAAAAAATCATTCGCATTTCACTTTGTCGAAATTTCAATGCAATAAGTTACTTTGCATTGATTATTTACTTTCCGCACTTGTTATTCGCAAAAATAAGCTATAGATACTTGTTTTTTCATTTTTTCGAAGTCACGAAGTTATTAATTAAATAACTTCATCGCGAAATTACAGCATTTGTTAACTTGCTACAAATTTGTAAATTTCATCATTCTTTAATTGTAATTGTGTTTAGAATATTGCATTCTAGAAAATAATTACCGCATGTAATAACTATTCGATCGATCTTAATTAATTAGGTACCTATACGTATTGCTGAAAAATATTTGGTGAATATTTTGTACCCACACCCCTTGCTTGAAAAGTGTAGTCTGCCTTGGGGTAATAAAAACCCGTCCTCGTCTCACCTCACACCACTACGTTTTATTCTCTCTCGCTACTGTGTTTGCACCTTGCACGTGCAGGCAACTTTTAACAATTTTACTAATCCCGGTTTCCGGAAATATTACGTCGAGGTGGTATACTGGTTTGGAAATTATTGATTATTTTCAAGCTGAGTTGGTGTTGGTGTCGGTAGGTATATTTCAGAGAAGAATAATTCTATTATTTCCGCATCCTTCTTTAACTCGCATTTTCAATTGAGAAAATTTAACTTTTATTAATTCGCTAATTCGCTATGTCTCTCACAATGGAAAAGGCTTTGTCTACCGGCAAAATTATGTTGTCTAGGCTACAGTCGATTTTAGATTTAGGTTCGAATGCAGGTACATCTGTTGACGAAAAATTTAAATTTCTCGCAGCTTTAGACTCAGCAGAAAGTCTATACAGGGGGTTTCATTTAGTCATTACAGACACGCTAGTTGATGAAACATCAGATCAGTGGAAATTGTTCTGCGATCAAATCGCTCAAATTGATGGGGTATATTTTGGAATTAAAGGTATTCAGTTACGTCTATCGCAATCAGAACCTAAGGTTAAAGATTCTGACTCCTTGGTTGGGAAACCTGACGCTGTCTTGCCAGATGGGCGAGGTTCGAATGGGTCGCTAGAGTCAGTGGGTGGAACTCGATGCAATGTGCGTCTTCCTAAAATTGATCTTCCCCGTTTTGATGGAGACCTCAAATTATGGCATTCTTTCTATGACATTTTTAACTCGCTTATCCATAATAATTCCGATTTATCCTCAATAGATAAATTCCAATATCTAATTTCTACGCTGTCAAAGGAACCTCTGGATCTCGTTCGTCACTTGCCTTTAACCGAAGAAAATTATGTCATCGCTTATCGTACTTTGATTGATCGCTATCAGAATGACAGAATCTTAGCTACCTATTATTGGAATGCTATTGCTAATGCGCCCAAGTGTCGTCCAGACTCAACGCACTCCATGAGAGATCTTCTCAATTCTTTTACCGAGAATACCGCCGCGCTCCAGAAATTCCCGCAAGTTGATTTGTGGAATTTCACTATGCTAAATTGGCTTCTTCAGAAGACCGATGACTCGACTCGCAAGCGATTTGAATTGAAATTCGCGCAAGAAGACTTCCCTCTTTATGAGGATCTTTTTACTTTTTTGACCAATCAGTGTCGAGCACTGGAGACACATGCCTTGAGTTCTCCAGCCACATCTTCTTTCAAGCAACAGCCATCACATTCCAATAAAGGGAAGGTGAACTGGCGCACTGAGGACAGACGTAGTCCTCACGTGATGATGGTGTCTACCACTCGCGAGTCTCCCAACGCCGCTCATTTTATTTATTGTTCGCATTGTCGCTCCAAGTCGCACACACTTCAAAGGTGTACCGCATTTTTAGGATTATCTCCTCATAATAGATTTACATTTGTCAAATCCGCTAACCTATGCACGAACTGCCTGAGTTCGGTGCATTCGTTCTCCTCTTGTCGCTCTACATCCACATGCAGACATTGCTCAAGTAAGCACCACACTCTACTGCATTTCTTTAAGGAAAATGACGACAGAATTTCTAACAAAGAAGTTCAAACTCCAAATGAGTCTTCCGCAACAAGTTCTTTTAATCCGCATTCTTCGCCACCACTTGCCATGTCTTCCATTGGCGAAGCTTTAGGTACTCCTCAATCGATATTACTGGCCACGGTGCGGTTCCAGGTCCGTGATAAGTGGGGAAATTACCAATCTGTTCGAGCCCTCTGTGATTCGGGCAGTCAAACTAGCTTCATGACAGAAAGATGTCGTAAGCGTCTCGCTCTTGAACTCATTCCATCTTCATCGTCCATAACTGGAGTGGGTCATTCCGCTATCTCCTCTGCGCACGGATATGTAAATTGTTCAATCCGTCCGGATGGATCTTCTACCAATTTGGGTGTCGCTGCCATGGTGTTACCCTCTATCTGCTCGGAGTTACCGACTAGTCCGCTTTCAAATATTCATTGTTTCGAAAACTTGAAACTCGCTGATCCCTTGTGGCATTCTCCCGGTCCCGTGGATATGCTCCTCGGGGCTGAAGTCTTTTCCCGCATAGTCAAAGAGGGTGTCATATCTGGCGATGGTACGAGACCTGCTGCTATGAACACAATCTTTGGTTGGATACTTTTAGGTCCCACTTCTTCCAGCACAACGCATAAGGTGCATTCTTTTTTTGTCTCGACCGAATCTTGTCTTAATGACACGTTGAGAGAATTCTGGAAGTTGGAGGACATCCCCAATCGCTCAATCCTGTCGCCTGAAGATAAACAGGCGGAGGATCATTTCACAAATACGCACTACCGTGCGCCCTCTGGTCGTTTCGGAGTCTGTCTCCCCTTTAAGGAGTCTAAGTCGTCGCCGCCGTCGTTTCCTGGGTCACTCAAAATGGCCGATCGCCGATTATTGGCACTTGAACGTCGACTATCGAAGCAACCTTCGGTACGTGATCTTTATCACAACTTTATGCGCGACTACTTAGATGCTGGTCACATGACTAAGCTTTCTACTCCACCGCCGCCTGATAACTGCTATTTTATCCCGCATCACTGCGTTCTGAAAACAGAAGGCAGCACCGCAAAGATACGCGTAGTTTTCGACGCGTCTGCCAACGCCGAAAACGGAACTTCATTGAACGCATGTTTGCTCACTGGAAGCAAGCTTCAATCAGATATTTCAGTTATACTCTTACGCTTTCGCTTGTACAACTATGTTTTTACATGCGACATCCGCCAAATGTATAGACAAATTTTTGTCTCTCCGCCTCATCGCGTATTTCAAATGATTCGCTGGAGATTTTCGCCGCAGGACCCCGTCGAGACTTATTCCTTGAATACCGTCACCTATGGGGTGTCAAGTAGTCCTTACTTGGCGATTCGCTGTTTGCTACAATTAGCAAAAGAAGGTCAAAATCAATTCCCGCTAGCCTCTCGTGCCATTAATAATAGTCTTTACGTGGACGATTTGGCATTGGGTGCCGATGACATCGCTTCCGCCATAAAACTTAGGGACGAGATTGTCCAGTTATTGAGTTCAGGTGGCTTTGAGCTCCGTAAGTGGGCGTCTAATCACGCAGCTGTGTTGGATGGTATTCCTGAGGATCATCGTCAGACCAGTTCGTCTAATTTTGATCCAGACGCAGAAATGATTTTTAAAATTCTTGGCCTCCAGTGGCAGTCCAATCCGGACGTTTTCACCTTTCATGTCAACGCCGTCCACACACAGTGCTCCAAGAGATCTATTTTATCGGAAGTTGCCCGTATCTATGATCCTCTGGGGTTTCTGTCACCTTTAACATTCTTCGCTAAACATCTCATCCAGCGCCTATGGTCTTTGGCATTGGGCTGGGATGAATTACCGCCGGCTGAAATATGTTCTCAATGGCAGAACTATAAGGTCTCTTTATCGCAGCTGTCTCACGTAAAGATAAATCGGTGTCTTAAACCGCAATCTTTCGTCGAGTGTCAACTGCACGCATTCTGCGACGCCTCTTGGCGCCATGTCAGGTCAGCTGACAATCCCGCTGATCCCGCTTCTCGAGGTCTTTCGCAAGAGCTGTTGTTGTCATGTTCCCTTTGGTGGGCGGGGCCTCCTTGGCTTAAAGAACCGCCATCCATGTGGCCTGACGATCTTCTCGTTTCCGCTATCTCCGCTGACTCTCTGCCTGAGGGCAAGGTCGTTTCTTTACTCGCTGAAGTAAGTACTTCTATTGTAGATCGTTTACTTCTTCAACATTCTTCGCTACTAAAAATACAACGCATCCTGGCATATTGGTTTCGATTTGTCCAGAACGCTCGAGGACACGATCGAAAGTCACTCACTTTAACTGATGCTGATTTACACCAAGCCTTACTGGTCAGGGTCAAGGACGTTCAGTCCTCATATTTCAAATCTGAAACTGCTCAGATACGCAAGGGACAGTTGTGCCCAAAATATTTACAGAAATTATCGCCTTTCATTGATGCTGACAGGATATTTCGAGCAGGTGGTCGTTTGGTTCATTCCCCTTTGTCTATGGAAGCCAAACATCCTGATCTACTTCCGCAGAAACATAAACTCGCCGACAAGGTTCTACGAAGACCCTTAGTCAAGCTCTGCCCATTACCCTGTCAGTAATGAGCAGTCTCTTATCAATTTATAATTTGTAAATATCGCAACTGCTGTAAGTTTTAGGAAATTCACATTTAATTCGCATTCTTCGCTTATTATTCGCTACGCAAGTGCTGCAAAGTAAATCTTTATTTTAATAGTCTTTTTTCAAATTCGCAAATTCGCTTCACTTTTTTTCGGAAAATTACATTGTAATTTTGGTGGGCGGTAATGTTCCGTCCTCATTTCCCGTTCCTACACCCGCCTGTGGTCCGGACGGCAGAGTGCACTACGACGCATCGATACTCGCCCCGCACCCCTGAAGGAAGAACCTACAGGGAAAGAGAGTGAAGATTAAGACTTCGAGACGGTCGCACGCAAAAATATCGCTCCGCGCTCCGCTATATTCGCACGCTCGCTGTTGTCATCCAATTGTAAGTACCCGCTTGTTTTTCCTAATTACTTCTTATCCTTATCAATATATAATTCTTTTACCCGCATTTATCGCTACACCGCCACTATTCATTAATCCGCGTTTATTGGGAATTACAGGAACTAAAGCTGTTTTCTGTACCCTACCGCCGGCGTCTTAGACAGGTCGTAAAAATATAATTGCGTCTGTGATAAGAACCCCAAACAAATATAGTCCTGTTACTATAGGAAGGCGAGTAAATTCTTACTGCGCAAAAAGGGTGGGTACCGTCTCCGACTCCATAAATATTTGTTGTCCAATATCAACAATGTTAGTCGATGTCCGCGTAAAAAAACAACCAACCAGATAAGGCTGATAAGAGTATCTCCGCCGTTCATCGAACGTGTAAATTATTAGTGGCGGTGAGCAAAGCTCGCAAGATGCGTAGTTCACGCCCAGCCTTCGCCTTCATATAAAAATCAAGCAGTACATGTTTACATAAAATTTTATTTTGAAAACAAGTTGAATAAACGTTCAAATGATTTTATCATGAATTAGTAATAAGTTTTTATCTGACCAAGATTTGTTATCACCACAATACACATTAGGTAGGTACATAGATGCATTTTATCTCCTAACAACTTTAATAATAACACATAAGTAGGTATCTAAATACATAATTATGACATGAATTAACAAAACTACTAGGTGATAATGGGAATGGGTATTTTCTTGAAACCAATTCAAATACCTACTGTTCAATAAATTAAACAACGTTCAGAAAGACGTAATTTAGAAAGTGTTGTTTTAATGTAAGTAGGTACTATAAAATACTTACACCTAAATCAGTTTTAGAATATAAGTAGGTTTATCAGGAGTAAAATGATGGTAATTACAGCAATGATAACAAAGAAACATTGTGGCATTGTGTTTGTTTGTTTTGTACCAAATAATAATACTTCATCGTCAGAACTATAATAACCCTGAGAGAATGTTTATTTATCAACTTGAAAATATTATTCAGGCAATAATATCAAAGATGCAGAAAAAAATTAATATCATCTTCAAAAAAAAAAAAACTCCGGGATCACTTTGTACGTTATTGTTACATCATCCCTGACAATGAAACTTAATCCAATTCCAAGGTGGAATAATCCTACTAGAGAGATACCAGCAGAAATAAAGCAAAAGTATTTTTATTGATGTGCTATGTGCTTAATAACGCGAGTAGGTAGGTATGTATACTATGATTTTTATAAGAAGGCAAGAGTCTGGGCGTGAACTACGCATCTTGCCGGTTTTAATTGTTCCACCCATTGAACTGATAAACGCTGTTCCACCATAACAGACTAGAAATAACATCAGTGGCGCCGCGCACATAATAAAAAATATTTTATATTTTTAATATATTTTAAATGTTTAGGTATAAATGATAAGTAAATTATCAATCTTCAATTAAAAAATCAATATGGACATCTACGTTTAGTATTCCAATTTATATGAATTAGTCTCGGTTAAATTATTTCGAATTTATTTAAGATAAGGTACCTATATGCGGAAAAAAAAACTAAAATAGTAGATGTGTACTTATTTTACTGGCAAGCAATATATTAATAACAAATTAATAACAATAATATATTAATCAATAAAACACATGATAACAAAAACATCGGTACCTACACACGACACGATGACAGAAACCACCTATTTTAAATAAATATACGACACGAGCTAAACAGTACACACCACTGACTTTTTACCTGTTCGATGAACGGCGGAGTTAATCTTATCAGCCTTATCTGGTTGGTTGTTTTTTTTACGCGGACGCCGACTAACATTGTTGATATTGGACAATAAACATTTATGGATTCGGAGCCCAATCTGCGCACCAACCAATTCTCGTCAAACTCTCGCCTTCCTATATTATTCAGGCTGTACATACTTAATTAAAGCTTGAAACATTGACAGTTTCCACGACAATTACGTATTTCTAAAGAAAATAAGTACATACCTACTAAGCTTAATAGTTACTTATTTAAGTGTTTTAGGAAGCATTTTATCCACAAGTTCTCGTGTGTATGATAAAATCGAGGATAAAATACATCTAGAATAGGAATACAGTATTTTTTTATTTATAAGATATACGTTTTATCTACAGTCCACAGTCAAGCCAATTTTATGAAGGGAAAATAAACAATAGACAACAGGTGTCCCTTATTTAATAAAAATTCTGAAAGAAACAACTAAAAAATATATTAATTTAAAAAATTGACTTGTTTGTGCTTTTTTTCAAAACTCAAAATTTAAGAATAACTTTAGGTGAAGCACAGTAGAGGGGATACAATAGATCTTTTAGGTCGCAGTAACTTGATCACCCTCAAAAATACAAATACAAATACGTACAAATACAAATACAAGAATAACTTTCTCACGAAACGATGCTAGTTGTTATAAATATTTCAATCAAATACTTTCAACTGTTATTATTGACCATAATATTAAGTACCTAAAATTTGGTCGTGCAAAAAATTTGAATTTGAGTTTTTAACTGATTTACAAAAAAAAATCGGTGCGTATCTGTATCCTGTATGATATGGGCGGACCTCCAGGGCGCAACCTACCGGATCGAATTCATTCCAATTCGACAAGGAGTAGAGCCGAAAGATATTTTTGTTTGTCATGTTTCAGCAATTTATTAATCAAAAACAGCACGTTACAATTTTGGTAAAATTTTGTAAAATTGAAATAAACGGAGGAAAAAAAATGGAAATCAATATTTTCAAATTCAAATTTTTCAAAGCGTCTTCTCAAAAGCGATGATGAATTTTTTTATTTTTGCAAGGTAGGTACATACCTCCAAACGACGACACCTGTTGCCTGTTGCAATAATTTTACTTTAAAGGTGAGTATTTTTCTGAGAAAGATGAGACTTTTTTCGAAAATCAGCGTGAATAATTTATTTTTGTTGTGTAAGCGAATGCTCATTGTCTTCCTCGCTAACGATTCGTTTTGTATAAAATTATACACTCGGTTGTAAAATGAAAAATACTAAATTAGGTAGTATGTAATTTTTTTATGCATTTAAATTACCATTTTTCCAGTTGCAGTTTGTGAGTTATGAACAAACTAAAATAGCAATTCTCAAAGTTCAAGGCAGCGAACAGTGAAAAAGGCTCAAGACATAGGAAAATTTAAAAACTGGCTAATACAGGGTGTCGCTAAAAGGTACCACCAACCATCTACCACAGATTCGTGAGTAATATATGACGATCGAGATGACGATTTAACCGAAATTATTATCTATGTCCAAAAAGGCACCCTTTTCGAGATGCAGCCCATAAAAGGGGGTCAACCAACGCCACTGATTGATTCTGTATTTTTTATTCAAAGGCTAAAGTATTGTTAAACTTTTCTTTTATAAAAAATTCGTATACCTATCGTTTTCCCGTAATTAATTTTTGATTATGGACCTCTGAAAATGTATTTCTGAAAATTTCTTTGCTAATTTAAATAATAATTTCAACAACGTTTTTTTATTTAATTTAATTAATTTAATTTTTTAATTCAACCGAAAGTATTTCTGTTTAAAATGTCAATAATGCTTTCCGAACGACACACTTACTCTAACGGTATGGTGAAGACAGAGACATCGATGTTTCAATGGTTATTTCCATCTCATCAGTCTGTCACATCACCACCACTAGAGAAGTGTGCCGATCAGAAAGAAAATCAAAAGCTTTAAGCAAAATGATTTGTCGGAAAAGCATTATTGTTTTTCAACAATCGGATTGCTGTAATTGATATAATAATTTATTATTATTCAATTTGTTTCATCGTCTAAAATGTCCCTTTTTTCCAAGATAACAGCTCTTAAAATAAATTTGTAAAATACACATTTTTCAAAATAAGTAAAAACCTTATCAAATTATGAGAAAATTTAGTTTCACCGCCTACTACGATTATTCTCAAGGTCAATAAATGTGAATAAATTAAAGAAAGTCATTTCTGTGAAATAAAAATTATTTTTTTTTTAATTAAAATGAGATTTTCACGAGGATTTTCACAAATACGTTTTCGTGGTTTAAGTAAAATCAAATTTAATTATGGGAAAATCATGCAAGATACAAAATTTTAATAATAATAAGAGTTTTCTTTTTATTTTTAACTTTTGGAGACCTTTGGAAAATAAAATAGAATCAACCAGTGGCGTACGAATAAAAAATTCTAGGGTAAAAAATGTTTATTGTATGTTAATGTTTGTAAAACTACGCCAGACTATTGCTCTTAACAATAGTAGTAGGTGCAATTTTGAAGTTTCTCAGTTAATTAATTTTTGACTTATTCTGGAAAACGTATATTTGGTTGACCTCGTTTTAAGACCTACCTATCTTGAAAAAGGTGCATTTTTGGACATGGATAATTTTGGCTAAATCGGCATATTTTTTACTCGGGAGTCTGTGGTAGATTTTACCTTTTAGCGACACCCTGCATGTGTATCCCTATTTTAACTTTTGATAGAAATAATAAAAGTTGAAATAGGGACATGTAGGTAAGCCGTTTTCCTGTATCTTGAAGAAAATATTGGTGATAATCGAGGAGATAATGTTCTAATTCTGGCGTGGTGTGCCATTTCCTCCATGCACACAAAGGTATAATACAATCAAAGAAGTAAAAAGGTCTAATACATCAAGACTTCATGTTGCTAAAGTGAGGGGGACATCAAAACTGGTTCTTTTTTTTTTGACTAGACCGAGGACTATACCTTTTGTTTCGCGAGACAGTAGTAATTCCCCTAATCTTCCCCAGGCCAGACTCATTCATCATCAAGTTTTTCGGTTCTATTGTCTCGAAAAGTTTATGACAAAGCCCAAAATGAGCAGTTTCGAGGCAGAATATTCTGAAAATTTCGAGAAACGATAATTGCCACTTGTAAAAGAAGACCATGGTCCACTTTATTTAATTTAATTGCAAGAATTTAATGATAGCTTTAATTAAACAGTAATGATTTTAATTTTGTGCCAAGACTTAGTAATGGGGCATTCGTTTTTTCATGATCTTTTTTTTGCATAAAATAGGTTTTTGAACTCGATACTGTAAAAATTGCATTTACATACTCGATTATACTTTTGTAATGTAAAATATTACTTTTAAAGCACGAATTCTCATTACTTATCTCTTTCTATAGACACATGTAAAGTATCTAATCAAGGCACTTTAGATAGAATAGAGGTACCTATTTCCTGATTTATCAACACATATGTATACATAGGTACATACATACTTCCGTATTATTTATTAAGCCAGAGAAAGTAGGTATTATTACGGAAATCAAATACAGTTCCAAGGTGAAATTGTTTTGAAAATTTCTAGTTTAGCTAAGTACCTACCTTACCTACTTAATACTTACTTAGCTACTCAAAAGCATAATAAAATCATAATCATATACGAAACTGAGCAGTTAATCTCGGGATCGAACTTTGACTACAAACAATCATTGAACAATAAATAATAAATAAATAAGTTTACTCTTCAAGTATCCTTGACGATATTGGTTATGTTGCATGAATCGATTTGGCAACACAGGGCGCCCATTATTATAAAAGAATTGTTTTCTCTTATATTGTTATAAGTAGGTTATAGTTATAAGTTATAAAATTTTATTTTAATAATAATTGTGTCTCTTTAGTTATAAATAAGCGTAATTATTGTTTATTTTATTAATGTTATTATTACAAAAATAATATCAAGCCATAACAAAAATAAACACGTGCGTTTGCAGCAGTACATACAATAATTCCTTCCATGCCCAAGTATGTTACAATACAATACATTCAAGTCATCACCTAAATGACATTTTAACTGCTTCCAGTTTCCAGGTAGGCCGTCCTGGTCCTGGTAATCCCAGTTATTTATTTCCCCCGACAAATTCCACCCGTCAACTGGGTATTCAAATTTTACCTGAAGGTCCAGTCAAAGTCATAGCCATTATGTAAAATTGTCATTTAGAAAGTTTGACTTTATGATTTACAAGCAGTAAGCACTTTACCTACCTATTGAGAATAAGTATTCATGCAGAAAATATCAACTTTTAACTTTCAGACCATGAGAGATTTTAGGATTAGAAATTCGTACCCAGAAGAACTTAGAGACGAATTCTGAAATCCATTATCTATTTGAAAAATACAATTATTGACCATAGGATACAATGGTAAGTCCCAGTAATGACAACTGACGTTGAATGAAAAAGGTTACTCATCGTTAGGGTAAAATTAAATTCCCATTAAAGTTTTAGGAGAGTTCCAAATAGTTTTCTTAATGAGCTTTTATTTTGTAAAGAACTTCATAGTTTTGATTATTTAGATTTAGGTATATGGTAAACAAAATGTTTCTGAAAGATCGACCCCCATTCCATACAAAGTATATCTTATCTTATCCTCTTATCAACTATTTCCTACAGTAATGAATAGTCTCTCAGTCTCATTATTGTGTTTTTGCCTTCTGTTTTCGATTTCGATTAGGATTATTGCTACCAATCACGAGACGAGAATATAGAAGGATGGCGGAATTGCTTCTCTGCCAGAACATTTACCTCCAGAAAAACACTCAGCAAAAAATGACGCCATCATTTCTTATTGTACTTATTATCATACTCCACATTCCCTATAATTATATAAGTACATAATTATACTTGTGTCATGTGTGATGTGTCTGGTTACTATTTTACAATTCAGCAAACCTCATCAAAGTGAAGAACAAAATTAATTAAAGTCGCTATTTAAAGACCATTATTATTGTAATACTCGAACACGTTCAGCTAGCGTCAGCTATTAATCCCCTTCAAAACCTATTTTGATTTTTCTTCATAGGTTGTTTGGTTTTCGAGTAATTTAATTAAGATCAAATAACTCGAAAACTATGACATTTATACGAAAAAATCACCGGATACAATTTTTTAGGAAACCCGAGAGAAAACCATGAAAATTTGGGAGGGAGGGGGGAGACGCGCTGCACCCCCAGAACTTACTTTTGTGGATTTATGTTCTATAACTTTTTATTAACAATTTTCGAAGGAAAATCGTAGATAATTTTTTATGAGCTTTTGGTACATTTTTTTACTTTACCGACTGGACTGCCATAATATGAAATCGTGAAAAATTACTCAGCTGATGTTTTGCTAACCCCGTTCTCCAAATCAATTTTTCTGGTAAGTTTTGATGAACAAAATTTGGAGATCGTAAATTCGATGTCTCACCTCTATGCTGCTTTGACCGGCCATTGACAATTAAAGGCTAATTAAATGCCCTAATTAAAATTTTAGGCTCCGCGCATTTAAAAAAAATACTGTCCTGCTAGTTTTCTGGCAGAGCATGCGCTAAAAAGTGGTGTAAAAAATAAAATCGTAATTCCACTTGCACAGTAATTAAAGGCTAATTAAATGTCCTAATTTAAAATTTTAGGCTCTAATTACTGTGCAAGTGGAATTACGATTTTATTTTCTTAAATCACTTTTTAGCGCATGCTCACTACTAGCAGGACAGTCATTTTTGAAAAAATGACGTCCCTAAAGTTGGAAGAGCAGGGCATAAGCAGAACATAAATTTTATAAAACCACAATTAGACGCTAATTAAATGCACTAATTAAAATTTTAATGCTCCATTTTTTCTAAGAAAAACGACATGTTCCGCCGAGGGGCTTTTCACTCTTAAAAAAGTGTACACCTTATTACCTTTTTACTTCTCACTTCTCATTACCTCATTTATTTCTTTATTTCCTCCTATATTTCTTTGATAGGTGATATATTACCTTATTACCTTTACATATATTTTTATTACCTACCCATTTTCTATTACCTACCATATTACTAATTTATTACCGTATTTCTTTTTTAATTTTCTAGGTAGTGGAGAATTTCTAGTTGTTGTTTCCTTTCTATTTCTCAAATTATTTCTGTTCATTCCCCAAGTATTTCCTTTTATTACCGAATTATTTCTGCTATTACTTAATAATTACCCATTATTTCCCATATTACCTATGCTTTTCCAAGTATTACCTATCCCTCCCCTAAATTTTTAAATATTACGTATTTGCTGCTGTCTATTTCTTTTGTATTACCAAAATTGTGTACACCTATTATTACCTAGAGTTAAAAGCCCCTCGTGTTCTGCCAGCTTTAGATAAAGCTAGCAGAACATCAGTTCAAAAATGCCCGAATCAGCATGATATCCATGTCAAATTGCTCGAACAATTAAACGCTAATTAAGTGCACTAATTAAAATTCATAAAAAAAATAAAACTTCATAAAACTTGAAAAAATTAGAAAACAAAAAATTCAGAAAATTCTGAACTGAAAAATTCTTCAAAACTACAAAATCAGTGAAAACTTTAAAATTTAGAAATTTCAAAACTTGAAAAGTTTCCAAAAATGCCGGAGGCACTAGAATTCTGAAAACTTCCGGTTGAAGACTTCAAAATTCCAGAAAACTCAAAATTTTCGAATATCCAGAACTTCCAGAACTTAAAACATTTCAAACTTCGCAGCTTCAAAAATGCTTAAAACTCCAAAATCATGAAACCTCGCATGAAACATAGAAATTCCTAAAATTCAAAAACGACAAGAGCTTCAAAAAATTCAAAAATTTCAAAATTTCCGGAACTAGAGAACTTCATATAAATATTAAGTCTATAAAATTTAACATTCGAAAGTGACCAAAACTTTAAAATCTCTTAACTTAAAATTTCATAACTTCTCAGAATTTTGAAAATTCCGAAACTCAGCAACTTATAAACTTCGGAATTCTTAAAAACTTAAAAATGCTACAAATTTTCAAAATGCTACAAAACCATGTTTCGACGGTTAGGGGCCCCAATGACATTAAATTTTTAATTAGTGCACTAATTAGCGTCTAATTGTGGTTTTATAAAATTTATGTTCTGCTGACCCTGCTCTTCCAACTTTAGGGACGTGAAAAAATGCGCGGAGCCAAAAATTTTTAATTAGGGCATTTAATTAGTCTTTAATTATTACAGTGCAAGTGGAATTAAGATTTTGTTTTCTTACACCACTTTTTAGCGCATGCTCTGCCGGCAAACTAGCAGAAGAGTCATTTTTTTTTAAATGTGCCTAAAATTAAATGAGAGCATTTAATTAGCCTTTAATTACTGCGCAAGTGGAATTACGATTTTATTTTTTAAACCATTTTTTAGCGCATGTTCTGTTAGCTTAACTTTAAGCTACCAGAACAGTCATTTTTGAAAAAATGCGCGGAGCCTAAAATTTTAAATTACGGCATTTAATTAGCCTCGAGATTAGCCTTTAATTTTCAATGTAGGTATAATGTTTTGATTCTGTCGACTTTGCTCTTCCTACTTAATGGACGTGCTGCTTTGAAATTTTTCGTTCAACACCTGTGTATTGACTAGCTAAAACTTCAGGCAAAAAAATTTAGCTTAGGTAATTCATCAGACTAAAGTTCACTTGAAAATTCACAAAATCGGTTGGTGAAAAAGCTATGCACTTCAAGGGTAATTTTTGAGATCAAAGCCGAAAATTTTAAAACAATCTCGAGGCGGGCATTTTCTTCAAAATTTTCTCATCATCAAAACACACAAGAAAAATTAATTTGGAAAACGGGATGTATTGTTGCTCAATTACCTACTGAATAAAACACATTTTATTGCGGCCTTATAGTTTTACATTTTTGGAGGTATTTCCTAAACGTAACGTGGCCTTAAAAGAGTTACTCTCTCTTTAATGATTAAAATACAATTTTATACACGACGTTTGATTTTGGTCGTCCAGTTACCATTACCAAACACCCTGTATAGCCCTAATCTCGGTCCTAATTTACCTGTTATCTGATCTGACATTATTTAAACCTCAAATCGTAAGAAAAATGCTACAAAAAAAGAAAAGGATGCCCAAGGTTTTCTTTTGTATCCAGGAGGTGGTTGTAATAATAATTATTAGAAATAATGAAAAAAACAATTACCTGGTGTTCTGAAAGAAACAAAGCGAGCGAGGTCAATAAAAGTAAAACCAAAACATAAAAAGTAAGAGAAACTAGAATAGCAGAAGAAAAAAAAAGAACAAATTAATCTGATGTTTCTTAATCTGATGATCCAATCAATCACTCATTAAAAATTGAAAAGTACTTACAATATTGAAATAAATTATTTGAAAATTAGAAAATATATTCAGAGGAAAAGTGGCTGAATTAGAAACAAAAATTACCAAAGCACATAAAATTAGAAAAATCATATCAGCCATATTAGAAATGCTCAGAAAAAAGAACTTCTGCATGGGAAATTGAGTGACCTTGATCATAGGCAATTATTATCTCCTGCAGTGCTTCTTCAAGCTTGGGGCCCTTAACCTCCCCTGTAAGGTAATTAAATTTCCATTTTTCTATTTTTTTTATGGAACACGAGTCGTCACTGTTGCACCAGATAGCTGATCAGCTGGCTGGCTGCCCCACCTCATTAAGAGAACAACCAACCTCACTCTACGCCAATGAGGGTTCTAAGATATTTTTTTCATGATTCTGCTTAATGACATAATTAATTACAGGTCTTAACTTAAGTAAGCTTTGAGGGTAAGAATGGGCTACCTTTATTCATATGCCAAAGTTTTTTGGTTTTACTCGTAGATACCATGCACGTTTTTTTTCACCTCCAATGAAAACGTTGCATTATGGGTAGGTATCAAAAGGACCATAGAATTTTCAAAGTGTTGCTTTCTAGATTGTACTTACTAAACTTTGTACACCTTTCCATATTTTCCTCGACAATTTCATAAAATGTCAAATACCTACTTCAGGGTATTGAAAAATCAGTACATTGAAAAATTGTTACCTGCCTACCATAACTTTTTAGAAAGGAATGAGGATTTCAGTTCAAGGGTATTAAGTACCTACCTAATATTATTTATTTAATCATATCATATTATAGGGTGTCTTACCAGATGCAAGTGAAGGGCGGATATGGGAGTCTAGCTCGTCAGGGGTGTACTGGACGACCTCCTGAACGGGCGGCCCGGAGTTCTCATCCCTGTGCCGGCGTTCCCTTCGACGGTACACCCTGCGGCCCCTCGATCGGGGGGTGTACTCCAGGGAGTCGCCCTCCTCGAAAAAGCCGCTCTCCTTGGTCTTATGAGCGCGCCGCATCCTGTGTCCTCTTCGAACTCACAATTCCTCCGCACAACTCGCGAATCCCCTACGCATAGCCTCGGGCCCCGCACGCGAATTATCACTACTCTTCCCGATGGTAATGAGAGAAACTGCCTTATTAATTATTTATTAATAAAGCTATTTTCATGGATAACGACGAACAGTGCCGGAATGTAGGTCGAGCGCCTCGAATTCGACAGAAGCGAAACCTGCCAGCGAGCGATGAGGATGAGACTGAAACGTTTATTCGCACACGGAGATCGGGAAGTATAAATAAATGGACTTTGAGAGGTTTGTTGCAAAATTCACTGTCACAATAAATTTGAATAGGAGATATGTCAGTCTTGAATAAGTTAGGTTATGTCCTCACTCACGGTTACACACTCACAGCATACTATTCGGGAATAAATTTCGAAACTGAACGCACTAGCTACCGGAAGGCACCAAAGGTAAATTTAAGCTCCTTGTCATGTTGTGCTTGCACTTGAACGAAAACTGAACGTCGAGGGGGTTAGTAGTTGCTGCTAATTGATGGCATATTATTTGTAAACATACATCATCGAATCTGCGCACTGCTGTGTACACACACGACTGTGAATAACTGAATCTGAGTGGAGATACGGGAAAACGGTACGGCATGGCAAATTATTGCAATGATTTGCTGTCCTTCTCGCTCTTTCTCCTACCATTCCACACCAACCAGCTGTCATGCCCGGTCGCTTTACAGCGTTGTCAAGCGCTACAAATTTTCTGATCTCCCAAACCGATTTGTACTTCATATTTCTTATTTAACAATATTTCAAATAATTTGTTTGACACTGCAGCTACAATAAGTACGCTTCAAAAAAATGTGTTCAAATAAATAATAAATAAAAATTGAGTATTATTTTCTTTTTTTTTTTCTATAAACGTCATAAAGGCCACGCCACCTATTATAATACACTGTATGTTAGTAGTTTTTCCTAGAGGTAGGTACTCTAGCTTTTCCTATTTTGGTCACTACTACGCAATGACATATTGCGGTTCAATTTTGACTCAAACCATAACACGCGGCGAGGTGGTTTAAAATAAATATCAAATTTTATTGCTCCCTTTCTTCGTTGCTGGAGTTTTTCTTTGGGCTAGATCTACAGGTTGTCCCAGAATTAATTGACCAGACCATAACTTATACAGGGTGTATCTAAATAACACCGAAAAAATTTAGGGGAGGATTCTTTGATAAAAATAAACAAAAAATTTCCTATTAACGTATGTCTGGATATGCACCCTTTTTGAGATACAGGGTGTCAAAAAAAGATTGTTTTTCGCGTTTTTTGAAGATGTCTCGGGAACCGTATAAGATACAGAATTCAGCTTTTGTACAGATCTTATCATTGATATTAGCAACTATTTTAATGCTAACTACCTTTTTTAAGTATGCCAGTGCCGGAGATTTTTTGGTTGGGGGGATATTTTTGCCACTAATATCTACGACACTGGGCAAATTGATATTTTAAAAGCACACTTTTACCCGTCAATGTTTTCTACACAAAAAGATACTCTTGGTTATAACTGCTAACGTGAGCCATTTTCGAGAAAAACGGGCATTTACGATGAAAAACTCGCTTTGAATGTTTCAAGACATGCAAGTGTCGAAAAATTAAGGGCAAAAAAACTTCGCTCATTTCTGAGATCTCCGCTATAATGACACATGAAAAAACTCAGTATTAAAAAAGTAGCTATAAATATCAATGATATGACATTTACAAAAGGTGAGTTTCATATCTCAAACGGTTCCCCAAATATCTTCAAAAAACTAGTAAAATAATCTTTTTTTGACGCCCTGTATCTCAAAAAAGGTGCATTTCAAGACACACGTTTATACGAAATTTTTTGTTTATTTTTGACCAAAGAATCAGCTCTTAAATTTTTTCGGTGTTATTTAGATACACCCTGTATAGGCTGAGATGATCGTACCAAATCAAGGGGATTTTATTATAATTATTGCTCTGTAACATGACAGAATGAAAACAAACCTCACTTCAACATCCCCTAAGTTATAGCCCCCCCCCCTAAAAAAATGAATAGCACCCTGTATATACATTGTATACTTTCGTATTTTCAAAACAAATATTTAATTCTCTATTGAGCTGTTTTTTCAGTTTCATTTAGTTCCATTTAGAATGAACTATAGGGTGTTCCAATACGAGCGCAAGATTTGAATTGCGCGCCATGTTTGACAGTTTCTCGATATTTGCTTACATGTCAGCTAACGCCCTCTAGAGGTTGCGGTGGTGGTGGTACTAACTTAAAAAAATCGTAAGATGCAATCGACAGAAGAAGGAAAACTCTTTGCTAATGAGACTAATATCTTGTTAAATTCCGAGTAGCAATTAAACTTTCACCATTTTGATAATAATTTTTGATAATCAGGACGCGTTGTTCTACCGTGTAATGCTTTTTGAGTTTACTAACTCCCATCTGTCAGCTTTCGATCTGTCACGTCATAATCATGTGACATTAAACTGTCAAACATGGCGCGCAATTCAAATCTTGGGCTCTTATTGAAACACGACCCTTTACACGGAGATCTCAGAAACGGAAAGAGATATAGAATTAGAGAACAGTTGCCCAATTTTATGCTTATAGGTATTAAAAATCTGAAACAAATTTATAGAAATTTCAAGCGCTGCTGAAATATGCTAAAAAACTGGAAAATCGAGATCTTATTTTATGAAATTTTTTTTATTGTATTTTCATCATATATCTAATACTTCTTATATTGCTCACGGACACAGTGGGACAACAAACAACTATTTCTATCTGTCCTTTAGAGTACTCGACCCGTTGTACGCAAGCGTCACGAGTCTGGTGGTCGAATCAGTCGAATCTGATAGCTTGTAGGAGTGTTAGGCGTGTTCCATTCTCGGACATGCGCGTAGGACAAGAAGTATATCGACGAGATAAAGATATAGATGTCTGCACCGTGGTATTTCCCTCATCTCCAGACCCGCACTAGCAATATAATATGTATTAAATATATAATTTTCATGTCATTCGACATTAAAAATAAGAAACCAAAAATCTTTCACAATACATAAAAAAATCTCCAAATCTATCCTTTTTCGGAAAAAAAAACTCACCTTTAACCAAATGTCATAAATAACCATAAGGCAAGCAATGTCACGTCATATTGCGACGTCGTTTGACGTGTCATTCGGTGAAAAATCTTTCTTTTATTTAAAAAAAAGAAGAAAAAAATTTGAAACGATTTTTTTAATGTAATAGATCTTTGGTTTGTATAATTTTTTTCTGTACCGAAAGACATAAAAACAACGGCGTCCATAAGAAAAACAAAAGTTAACTATGAAAATTCTTGGATCTATAAGTCGGCTTAGAAAATTTTTGAAACGTTAAATGGACAGCTGTTGACGCCTTATACATGGCGTCTACATAAAATTATTGATTTATTTCTGATAACAAAAAAGTTATGAGTAAAATAAGCCATCTCATTGAACCGCGTGACGTCAGAAGAACGACAAGCCCAGAACACAGCCTGCGCGCCCACATTCTATTGACATACCGTGTATACGATGACCCTTTACTACTTTATCATACAGGGTATGTCAAAATATGTATCGGAAAATCAAAGTTGTGATTCCTTGTTTTTCTCTGAGAAAAAAGTTCCTATTAACATGGTGTCATGGTACATATCTACAGGGTGTCAAAAATTTTGTTTATCAGTTTTTTGAAAATATCTCAGGAACCATTCGAGATACAGGGCTCATTTTTTGCACACGCCTTAACGTGCTAATTCAACATTTTTTCGTATGCCGGTGGCGGGGATTTTAGGTTTGCGCAACTCTAATTTTTTGGCCTCTAATTTCTACGGCACAGGGAAAATTATGACTTTCAAAACAAATTGCAAACCGCCAATGTGTTCAACACAAAAAGGTAGTGTTCGTCAAAAATTCTAACCTGAACCGATTTCGAGAAAAACGACTTTATGATGAAAATAATGAAAAAAAAGTAGCAGCATGTTTTGCTGTTGACATGCAGAAACCAGAAACATTTATTTTTTATCTCGTCGTCATGGTTTAATGCGTTTTTTGACATTAACAATACTTAAAACAATAAGAAATTTAAAAATAAATAATAAAAACTTGAAACAAAGTAACATAATAATAATAAATTATTATAAAAAAACAGGACAAATAAAATTAAGAATAACAAAAAGCATAACAAATGTTGAAAATGGCCTCCTTCTACGATAATGCAGGCTTCCAACCTACGTTTTAATGAGTGACGTACCCGTAGGAAAATGCCCGGAGTGTTGCGGATCGAATTACAGGATACAATAATGCGATTTAGCAGTTCTTCAACATTATTGACAACCACAAATAAAATCCAAAATATTTAAATCTGGAGACCGAAGGGACCAAGTAGTGTCTGTGTACCTCCTCGACCTATCCAGGTTCGTATAGTGTTTATTTAAGAACTGAGGCGCAACTAAACTGAAATGTGCAGGAGCACCATCGTGCATGAACCACATTTAATTTCTTGATTGAATCGAAATGTCTTCTAACAGTTCTAAAAGTCTTGGCAGTTCTTTTTCAAGTAAATGACGATATGATTGACCATTTAGCCTTGGCGGCAAGAAGTACGACCCTATTAATTGATCTCCTACAACACACGCCCAAACATTAACGGAAAATGTTTGCTGATGATGCCCTGCCATTATGGCATGTGGATTTTCGTCAGACCATAGATGATTATTATGGAAATTCACAATGTCATCACGAGAAAAATTTGCTTCGTTCGTAAATAAAATTTGTGCTAAGAAGTGAGGATTTTGAGCAATTCATCCTTGAAACCATTGACATAGAGCATATCGTTGTGGGAAATCCCCTGGTAAAAGCGCCTGTGGCTGTATGTGATATGGATATAACGTTAAATATAAATTAACGTTAAAAACTGAAAATTTTTTTGTATCTCGAAAACGGTACATTTGTGGATCTATGTTAATATGAACCTTTTTCTCGGAAGAAAGCAAGGACTCAAGGAATCAGCCACCTTTCATTTTCCAGAAAATTTCAAGAAACAGGTTCAGGGCTAATAATAAAACAGACCACCAATGTGAACTTCAAGAAAGAAACGATGCTACTGTGATCATGGAGTTTCGGAACAAGTTGCTGCAGACCCAACTCTGAGTACCTACACGAAAATGACTATACTCTAACTAACAAGAACACAAGAACTAAGAACTACTATTCAATTCACCACCGCATCTTTTAAAGCAGCATAAATTTCATCCCTACAAAATTAATTGGGTAGATACATGAACTGAATGGGGATGATTTCGATTGCCATAACAATCGTGGTTATGGCGATTTATTCGCCACGATTTATTGATAGGACGTGAATTCAATGATTTTCCTCGAGATCCATATAGTCAACATCCTCAAAAACTAAATATCTGGGCCGGCATTTATGGAGACTGCATGATAGGTTCTATTCTCGTTGAAGGGAATCTGATGGGTATAGGTTACCTGGAAGTATTGGAACATATTGTACACCCATTGCTTGTTGATGTCGTTATAAACTATAAACGATGATATAAACGAAGAAAAACTTAGAAGATCATTTGACCTTCCAACAAGATGAAGCTCCACCACATTTTGCGCTGGTTGTTCGGGGGTTTCTCGACAGGGTTTTGTAAAGACAATGTATTGGATGAAGAGGTCCTCTGAAATGGCCTGCCAGTGCATCAGATTTAAGTCCTCTGGACTTTTTCTCGTGGAGTCATCTCATAAAAGTAAAATTTACGCAACGGAATTTACGTCTCTGGAGGAGTTGCGTCGAAGCATTATTGAAGAATGCCACTAAATTAGGCCACAGCTCCTCCAAAATATAAGGGAACGTTTCGGCCAGAATTTGTTTTCTGGTATGGAAGTTGGTAGCGCACACAATCTGAGCATTTGTTGAACTAATAAAAATCTCTTGCGGTGCTTTCTCTTTTTTCTCCATCTTTTCCTTTTTTTCTACGATATAAACGATATAAACGAAGAACGAGGTAATAACTTAAAATTAAATAATCTTCCCGAAATTCTCCTGAAGGAGATATCTTGCCCTTTTCTTGTTAAGGGTTGTAATTGCTAACCTGCCTTGGCGGCATGTCTTTAAGTTTCCCCATATTTTTACGTGTTCTTGATATGTTATATCGTTATATCTTTGATTAGGGCTCTGGTTGCAGTTTGCATCAGAGGCACAATGGGTTTAGGGCACACAGAATGCAATTTTGACCTTCGCCGGGCCAGCTGATCTGCTACTAGATTTACTTTATCTTGACCATGTTATTATAATTAATCCATACAAGTTTAACGGTGTTGCATGTGTAGTGCTATATAGTTTGTCCAGGGCGCTATAAGTTTGTCTGCGCACTCCGTTACAAGACCAGAAGCTGTCCTGGGATTGTCTAGGGCAGCCACATCTTTTCTATCTGCTAGAATTTCCACATTCCTAGTTTCGATGTTCTTAGTGTTCTGCCGCAAATCACAAAATCTTAATTTACATGTTTTCTGTATAATATTGTTTCTTTCATACATAATATGGAAACAATTTGTAGATTCAAATTTGGCTCTTTTGATCGCAAATAGACGTGGATCTGTCAGAAATCGACGTCCTGTGCCGTCCTAGATGAGAGAAAGTACACAACACAATAATAAGAAGGCATTTTAAAAATGAGGTTCTTAAAAAAAAAGATTTTTAAGTATTTTAAATCAACATGGACCAGTAAATCAACCAAATTTCTGATCACCGCCAACAGCAGCGATTTTTTTTTTAATTGTGCAGACTAATTCTATGTAAATAATTGTATTAGGCCGGCTATGAAGTTGTATTCCACTGTTGGGGTGGAATATCCTTGAATGGAATTACCGGTCCATAAGTGAAGACGCTATAAAAAACAAGAACGAACACAAACAAGCATCATGCGCAATGACTCGCCGCTCGCGATTGTACCTACTCATTTTACCTATAGTTTCATATGGCCGTAAAATCATGCTTAAATCTTTATAATTTCATATTTCTTGGCTTTCGAGAAGAGCCCCTAACAAGCCTGTTTGTTTCAGTCTTTTGATATTTATTCAGCCTTTGAAAGATGAAATTAGGCGAGAAATAAATTATAAAATAACACCGATAGAGCAGTTCTGCTAACTGAGTTTATATGGAAGGCGTAGTGCCAATGTTTGGATATAACGACGGACATCATACTTGTTGGATGTTATTTTTAAGCATAGGAACAGTGTGGAATTCTCAAAAGAATGCTCTTTCTTTGCGTGTAATTTGTTTGGTCAGATGCTCTACATATTTTTATTGCAATTAAAACTCAGGTTCATAGTTGTGAATCATCCTCCTGCGTGCACACATGCATGGATGTTGATTGACTGACTTTGACAATAATTGTTTGTCTGAATGCAACGCAAACTCAAGACACTGAAGTACCTCTTATAGTTGTTATAAAATAATCCACGATGGCAACCAAGCGCATCGGAGATGAGTTATCTCAGCGAAAATATAACATTCAAATAATGAATCCAGTTTAATTTCTCTCTAACATAAAAGATAATAGAACAAGATCGTTCGCCTGAAACCGCAAACAATATCTATAACATGTCACATAAACATAAAGTGGTTTAAATTTCAGCGCATGTAGCGGAGATTCATTTGGGAAGACGTTACCAAACAGCAGCAAGAGTACCTACCCAAAAAACAGGTCACGTTGTAACATTTTGCTTCAGGAAGTCGGAGAAAAATCATGAAGACAAAAACAAATAAGAACACAGCCAGTAAATGCCATTTGTCATTTCCTGCTCCAAACCTTCTGACTGGAGGAACAAGTAAGGTAGCGATGGATGGATGTTTATCGTTGTTGTTTGTTATGAGTTTCAAATAAACAAAACAGATATGCATTAAATACGAGTTTTGGAAGTGATAAATGTTGTTCACGTTCACAATAGAGCACAAACAGTTTATGATCGAACATCAAAAACCCTATACAGCGTGATTCGTCAGTCCTGTTACAAACTTCGGTTGATTGAAGTTATTTAAACCAAAATCACAAACCATAAGCATTGGCACCTTCGATTTTGTTTGCTGACATTTTGTCAAAAAATTCAGGCTCTACAATAAATGCAGATTGAAACCATAAATCACTTACAACAAGTAGGCGAGGTTCGAAAAAAAAATGAATTGTCAGTTTAAAAAGATGCCATGAAGGTAACGTCGACTCGTAGGCCAACTTGGAAGAATATTGCTCGAATGATTTGTTTTCTGGAAACTGATGCATGATACAGCGACATTTGCAAAAAGCTTTCAGGCATCGATGTAACATTATGGTGTTGATGTCACATAGGTAATCGGGTGACGAAACATGAATTTTATGAATAGGAAATGAGAGGATATTGAGACATTTGGAATTGTGTGGAGGAACTGTAGGAACAATTTTGAAAGCTACTGGGGCTGGGCAAAGTAATAAGAAAAAATACTCTGCTGCGTTGAATTCTAACCGGTAATGAAATGATCCAATTTAAATATCAAAGCTCTGAAACCTATGACATTAAACTGGTCCAACATCAAAGCAATGTTTTAGAGTAGCAGTTAAGATCTGATTGACAAATCTGACAAAGAATCTTCCAAGAAATGTTGACTGATGGGTAGAAACATTCACGGATCAAGGCTGTTATATTATTATTGGCCGGAACTAACTAGAGGAGGGTGGCTTGGTAATAGTCAACCACCCTCATCTTGAGGGCTTGGCTGACCTGGCCTCCTGCAAAGGCTGCAAAAGTTCACTGGCTCAATATATTTTTATCACTTCTTCTCTTCTGCCTGATACACCGTATATGATTTAGGTCGCTGACTGAAACCGTTGACGCGCTGCCACCGTCTCTGGTTCGAATCCCAGCTCGGCTTGGTTGTTTGTTTCGTCTATAACTATTTATTTCTTTAGAAATGTGTCTGTGGCTGCATCAGCTAGTACTCGAAGCCAAATTACCAGAGTGGATAAAAAAAACTGGTGAAACCCGAAGTTTGAAAATGAAACTTCAAGAAAAGATCGATGTAAGCTCTCAGATTGTCATTTGGTACTCCTGACTGCTTGAGAAGAATAAGTTCCGGAAAAATCCATAGCCGACCTAGAAAATAACTGCGTAGTAGTCGTTAGTGACGATGGTGATGATGCCGATGCCGAGGATGATGGTTATACATTTTTAACGTGAACCAGTGAAATGTTTGATAAATTAATAAATGAAACATAAATATTTTAAATTATTTATTCATCACTTAATGCACGAGTCACTCAGAAGTTAAAATTTATATTAAATAAAAAAAAAAGAATAATCTTTTAGAAGAATTTTAATGAACCCATCAACTTGGAAGGTCTATTCACTTTTCAAGGTATGAGGTAAAAGGTACAGAAGAACTAATCTGTGGTATGACTTCAAACTTTCAAGGTGATTTTGCCGCACGTTGAATCTTACTTATGCCACAAATCAACCATCTTAATTAGTATTCGTAATTTTTATTTCTTTATGTATAGGATATGTAATTGTTTTTTTTTTGTTCTTTGGATTTGATTTTAAAAGGATAAGATTTCTTCACGTACCTATATAAAAAAAATGTTCTTCTCCACTTCACCGTTAAATTACAGCTTTTTATTGTTCCTGATAAATTGTTTCGAGTTTTTAGAACCCTTCTTATAAAAACAAGTATCAACAGAATTACGCTATTCGTATCGTTACGGGGCAGAGACGGACCTTGAAAAAAAAAACGGCCCTGGATGGACCCCTCGAAATTTCTCGAACCGGCCCATTTTCACCAGGTCGCATTCGGAAGTCGTAAGATTGGAAAATTTCAACGGGATCGGCACAACTTTTAGATACTTGGGATGTTTCCTGTACATTTTCTCTAAAATTTTTAAATAAAAGAAATACTTCCCCCAAACCTAAAGGGATCCCGCACATTTTCAATCTACTAGAGCGAAAAAACGGTACTCTCGTGTGAAACTTTGAAATGTTTTTAAACCAAATTAGAAATTACAAACCGGATTTTAATGTAATACCAGTATCTCCACGAGTACCATTCAGATTATCTGGAATAATTTTTTTCGCATTTTATGGAAAAATGTTTTACATAGGTATAGTACAAATTTTACAGGCAGGCGAAAATATAAGGCGTGAACAGCGCATCTTGCAAGCTTCAACTGTTCCAACTTATCAGACTAGAAATTACATCAGTGGCGCGGCGTACATAATACTAAATATTTTAAATGATAAGTAATTAGGTATTTCAAATAAATACGATACGAGTTAACCAGCACCACCACTGAGCATTTACATGTTCGATGAATGGCGGAGTTACTCTTATCAGCCTTATCTGATTGGTTGTTTTTTTTTTTTAAGTGGAAACCAACTAACATTGCTGATATTGGACGTTAAATGATTATGCGCACGAAAGGCGGTAACCAACATTTCTGCGCAGTAAAAACTTAGTCGCCTTCGTATAGAAATTGGACTGTACCTACTTTTATGTTCAACATAAGTCAGCATCCTTGCGATCTGCTCTTTTGTTAAATTAATTTATCTCTGTCGGTAAAATTTGTGTTAAAGTGGGATTTTTTTTCAAAATATAAAAAAGTTCTTATTGGATTTTAATTGTTTCTGAAAAAAATTATACACGGTTGTTTTTGATTTTCCGTCCAACAATACATAGGTCATAGGTATAGGGAATTCCCATGTAAATCTCGACTTACGACTTCCAAGGGGTTCTGAAGTAGTGGATTGGTAGAGTGCCTAAGTTGCTAGCAGTATTCTTGGGTTATTTCCGTCTTCTGGTGTAATATCAGCTTTCATTATATCTGAACATTGGGAATTCCCATGTAAGTATGTATCGACTTCTCTAAATATTGGCTCCCCCAATTATTGTATGAGAAAGAAATTATAAATTGGTCATTTGTTAAGATTGAAAAGCTGCTTCTGTTACTGTAATAACATTTAAGACATTTTGAAGAAAATTTTTGACTTTATTATTTTCGTTGTTTTTATTTCATTGAGCTGTAATTTTCGTCATTTGACGTAATTTTTTTTTTTTGTTAAGGCTATAACGAATATAACGTCACAAAATGAAAACTCTTTTCCGATATTCTTGAAAATGGCTCAACAGTCAACACACTTAAAATGTAACTGCAGCAACAGAAGCAGAATTTCAATAGTTTCCTAAAATTTTTCTCTAAAACAATTAGGAGGGAGGGGGGGCATAAATTGTATTTCAAAACATGTGTCGGAAAATGTAAAGTGTGATCTCTCGGCGCGTTCTAAGAAAAAAATTCCTATTAACATTGGTCCGCCAACAGGGTTCCAGATACAGGGTGTCAAAAAAATATTTTTTTGTTCAGTGATATTCGCACTGAACATTCGCACGCATCTAATCATTAACATTAGTTACTTTTTGGGCGCTACCTACCTAAATTCCTTTCCATGTGGCAGTGGCGGAGATTTTAGGGTTGCTTGAAATTTTTTTGCCCCTAATTTTTACGACACTGGGAAAATTGGCATTGTGAAAGCACATTTTAAACTGCCAATGATTTGTACGTAAAAAAGGTGTGTTCTTGGTTACTGAGAAACTTTATTAACGTCAACCGTTTTCGAGAAAAATAGCATTTTATGTTTAAAAACATAAAAGTAGCAACATGTTTTGTTGTGGACAAAACATTATTTGTTTTTGATAATTTTTTTTTATTATTTCATAATTAATATTAATGATAAAATGTGTACAAAAGTTCATCTTTATATTAACGATATCAAACGGTTCCTGAGATATCGTCAAATAAATTAATTTTTTTTTTTTGACACCCTGTATCTCGAAAGCGGTACATTAGCGCACCCATGTTTTAATAGGTACTTTTTTTCTTAGAACGAGGCGGAGAATCACCCCTTTAATTTTTCGACACATGTTTATAAACACCCTGTAAATGCTACAGTCGATATTTACATGTGAATTCCCTATGTTCGGGAAATCAAAAGACCAGTATGTGATTGGAAGAAAAGACACCCGCTTCACATCTGCTATGTCAAAAACAGTTTTGCCGACCTTTTACCGTATATACCTTTTTTGTAAGTTTTGCAGTTCAAACGTTTCAGAAAAAAAAACGATAAAAAAAATTAACGAAAAATTGTTATTTCAAATTTCCACCTCCTGGAATGAAAAATTCTGCTCTGAGTGTTTCTTAGGATCTATATAGAACAGACCGACAGACTGACTGACATATTGAAAACTGATTTTTTTTTCGATTTCGAAGACAAATGGATCACTGTTCCGTTTGCAAGAGTTATTGAAAAAATAATTTTTGTAAGCTAACGTGCTAAAGATAAAAAATGATTTAAAATGTCACACTAATTTCTTTATGAATATTGAATAATATCATCAAAGGGTGGATGATAAATAAAACACTAATGGAGTAGAAATTTTAAAACATTAATAAGTAGTGCTTTATTTATCATTCATAAGTTTTAGAGATTCTACAAAGTAAGGGTTGGAAACATACATTTTATCAAGAAGAGTTTTTTTTAAGTTGTAATTTATTTTTAACTGTGTACAGTTCGGATTAAAATAGGTAAACATTTTTTAAATAATAATTATAAGAAAAAATAAACGAGATAAATTGTTGAAATAAACGTTGACAATTTTTTTTTTTAGTTTTTCCACAAAACTTGGGCATTAATCAATATTTGAATTTTATACAAGGAGGTTATTAATTATAGTTTAGAGCACACAAAACGAAGAAAAACACGGGCGAAAAAATTCATCAGTGGCTTGATACAGGGTATATGACTCCTTTTTCACTCAACAACTTCTAGGCCCATGTACTTACAAGACCTTGCGTTACAGCGTTAGATTCCCTAGAGATTTCTTACAAAAAAGGTATACTTATAAATATTCGAAATTCTAATAATTTTTAAGTAAATTGAGTCTAAACTTCATCATACCACAAAAATAAGCAAATTTTTTCGATTTTTTTTTTTGCAAGCACTGCAGGGTAGTGCCTATGATGCTCTGGGGACTATGATGATCAATCTGAATCCTTGCAGATTGTATTCCTCGGCAAACACACCTCTTGGATGGGTATTTCCAAAGTGATGCGGTTCCATACATAAAAGAGGTTTGAAATAAAGTGGTGCGAGGTGTAACGAGCTGAACTTGAAAGAGATGAGCTAATGCGGTTTGACATGTACTTTTGCCCGGCCTCGTTTTAGCTGGGATCAAACGATCTTTGAGCACTTCTCATAGAAATTTCTTTTTAAGTCTAATAATTAATTATTTATTTTATTAATTAATATAGGTATACATAATAATAATTAATTGTTATCTTTGGATATAAAATAATAATTTAAAAACTCTATGATTCGAATATAGATATGCAAAATGCATAATTTTTATATGCATGCATTTTTTGGTAGTTTTTTATAAATGCATATGCAAAATACTATTTTGCATATTTCAGGACATTTAAAAGGAACTTATGTTCATTTTATTATATTTCTTGCATATAAATAGTTATTAGGAGAAATAGTTGAAATACTTTGTTTAACTAGGTGTAATTAAATATTTATTGTTAGGGGGTAGATGAAATACGAGCTTGACCTAAGAATTTAAATAAAGAAGGTTTATTCCATACATAGGTAACTAAAATAAACAGAAAAAGAGTCACCTCACAAAACCATATGCACGCTGCAAGTATGTATGAGAATTTTTATATTATAACTTATAAGAGTTAACAGTGAAATAGTGAACATTAGTAACATTACAACAGTTAACGATGTTGGTACCATTGTCAAGCTTGTAGAGCTTTGTAGCTCCGTTGTCAAGTAAATGGTATAATAACTTTAGTGAATTACACCTAATTCGTGGAATTTTTTTTATATCTATCTACCCAAATTTTGCATTCCAAACGTACTGCTTGTTCAATACTTGAAGAGGGACAATTCTTAGAAGGACCACTGGTGATAGTCACTTCTTTGCATTTTGTTAATTAAATACATAGGCGGCCGTGGTTTTTGTGAACAAATTATTATTTACAGGTATTTACATATTTCCTTTCAGAAAATATAAGAAACATTAATAATAATATCATACGATATTGAAAATTTGGAGATAATTTTTAAATTATAAACTTAATTTTAATATTATAATTATGTAAGTACACATATACATATTATGTAGTAGGTACCTACCACGCGCTTGAAAATAGTGACATATATTTAATTTGCATATTGTCAAACAGTTCCGGAAATCATTATTATTGATTCCATCCTTTACTTGCTCCACTGTTAAAATCCTTTGTGTGCCGAGAACATCACGAGATTTTGGGAATACCGTATTTTTCCTTAAAAAAAACTTATTTAGTATTATTATTATAACTTACTTATTAAATTATTATAAATTATAAATAAAAATCTTTAAACTCCATAACATTCAGTGCGCGCCACTGGAACGCCTGTAAAAGTGTTAAGTAAACAAAAATTTTCTTGCCTTCTTTTGGGCGTCCGTTCTTTCTTCATATTTTAAAGGAGCTACTTTTATACAAGTACAAAATAGTATATTATGCAACGAGCTTATAATGAAGGCTATTAATACGCGAGTATGATGGTTAAGATACGAGCCGTAGGCGAGTGTCTTAACCATCATAAGAGCGTATTAATAGCCATTATCTGCGAGTTCCATACACTATTTTTTCTACGACCCTTTTTTATTTCATAGAAAAGATTAAAAAATTATATATTTTAACAATGACCCATGTACAATTGCGGATCATTGACGTTAAGATAGGTTGCTATTTGCTTACGCATATTAGGTACCAAATTCTCTCTTCGTTGCTAAGATTATTCTGCTGAGACATGTTTTAGTATCAAGTTTAAAGGGCACTACTCACTACTGCGTAATTTTTATTATGCGAAGTTCGAATTCCGAATTTTACGCTTCGATTTTGAGATTAATTAATAATTTTAATAACTGACAGCCATTAATTACGATATTGTATGACTGCGCAACGCGGGTCGCAGCGTTGCCGCTTTGAATACTATATCACGGAGCGCTACGAATGATATAATACTTTATCTTCCCATCTTTTACACGATATACCTACTTATCAAATTAATTAAGGTAACATAAAATCTTGAAATTTTCTTTGAATGTTACTTATGTTCTAAATTAAATAAACGTTCAGAATTTTTTTTCAGAAATACAGAACTTATATCACAAGGCAATTTTTGTCGTGAGTATGACAACTCTGTGACTTCGGTTGGCTTGCCGACCCGATCGTGAGCGAAAAGGAACCGATTCGATCGCAAATGCTCCTCTGCCATTGGATAGCTTGACCAGTGCTTTAATGAAAATTTGTATCTTAATGAGACCCATTAAAGCACTGGTGATTCATATTTAATATGCATATTAAAAGTTGGGAGTAGAAAAACGATTTTATCTTTTACACCTACCTACTTACAGTACTTAAGTATACTATGATTTTTATAGGAAGGCAAGAGTCTGGGCGTGAACTACGCATCTTGCCGGTTTTAATTGTTCCACCCATTGAACTGATAAACGCTGTTCCACCATAACAGACTAGAAATAACATCAGTGGCGCCGCGCACATAATAAAAAATATTTTATATTTTTAATACAGCCTGAATAATATAGGAAGGCGAGAGTTTGACGAGAATTGGTTGGTGCGCAGATTGGGCTCCGAATTCATAAATGTTTATTGTCCAATATCAACAATGTTAGTCGGTGTCCGCGTAAAAAAAACAACCAACCAGATAAGGCTGATAAGAGTAACTCCGCCGTTCATCGAACAGGTAAAAAGTCAGTGGTGTGTACTGTTTAGCTCGTGTCGTATATTTATTTAAAATAGGTGGTTTCTGTCATCGTGTCGTGTGTAGGTACCGATGTTTTTGTTATCATGTGTTTTATTGATTAATATATTATTGTTATTAATTTGTTATTAATATATTGATTGCCAGTAAAATAAGTACACATCTACTATTTTAGTTTTTTTCCGCATAGGTACCTTATCTTAAATAAATTCGAAATAATTTAACCGAGACTAATTCATATAAATTGGAATACTAAACGTAGATGTCCATATTGATTTTTTAATTGAAGATTGATAATTGACTTATCATTTATACCTAAACATTTAAAATATATTAAAAATATAAAATATTTTTTATTATGTGCGCGGCGCCACTGATGTTATTTCTAGTCTGTTATGGTGGAACAGCGTTTATCAGTTCAATGGGTGGAACAATTAAAACCGGCAAGATGCGTAGTTCACGCCCAGACTCTTGCCTTCTTATAAAAATCATAGTATATATTTTAAATGTTTAGGTATAAATGATAAGTCAATTATCAATCTTCAATTAAAAAATCAATATGGACATCTACGTTTAGTATTCCAATTTATATGAATTAGTCTCGGTTAAATTATTTCGAATTTATTTAAGATAAGGTAACTATGCGGAAAAAAAAAACTAAAATAGTAGATGTGTACTTATTTTACTGGCAAGCAATATATTAATAACAAATTAATAACAATAATATATTAATCAATAAAACACATGATAACAAAAACATCGGTACCTACACACGACACGATGACAGAAACCACCTATTTTAAATAAATACTAGGTCATGAAGGCGCGCATACGCGCGCCCTTATCTGAAGTGATCCCCGAGTTGAAGTGATCTTCACAACTAACATAATATGCTCCCTAACGTTAATATTGTACAGGATACCGAGGAGCGAAATAGAGGTGCTGGGTGGGTAAGAAGCTAAAACCAGATATTGCAAACTAATATTAAGGTCACAACTAAGGCCTCTTTGACACCACGGTCGAATTTCTATTTTTTTTTCTTCACTTTCGGGGCAAGGAATATCTTCGAGATTAACAGTAGCACGATTATTATTTTGAATTTTTCATTTATTTTGCATATCACTCCCTGTGGTCTGCTTGCGATATGAAAAAGCGGATATAATGTGGGTCCGTCTCTGCATACGCTTCGAAGCGCTTGGCATTGTCATCAAGTGGTTACATCCGAGACTCGAGGTGTTTAATCGGCGCTTCTGCCAGGACTGGTCTTTCATTGCACTCTCAAGATTGATTTTTTATGCCGTTTTGTTTCCTTCCCTTTCATTTGCCAAGCAAATGTATATCTTCCTAATGTTACTATAGGTATGTTCTCTACACCTATGTAGGTGCCATAGCGAAACTGTAGGAGACGCGGATGTATATAACGACTCTGGGTTAATTGAAAGTACGGTATCTGAAACTAAGTTAAGGTGCGATGTCCCTCCACTCCATTCAATTGGTCTGTTCTTCATGGTCTTCCCAACTCTCTTCTAAGAAGGACTTTCTTAGTGCAGGCCGCTGGACCCCCCTCCATTTCGGCCAGGGAAAGGGACTTAATTTTATTACGTAATTTCCAGCAAAAGCTTTTTCCTTATTCACGGCTTGAATGGAAAATATTTGGTTTGTTTTTGTTGATAATAATATCAATATAACATTTCAGACCTACACAGCAATAAAACTTTCAGGTTTTTTTCAGTCTATCAAGTCCGGGACCGAAAGAGTATGCTGGCCATTTTTATGAAATTTCGGACTTTTTTGAGAAAAATTGCAACAAAAATTATTTTTTAATTTTATTAAGTCCGTAGCCGGAAGCGTGGCTGGTCATTATTCAAAAATTTTGTTTTTTAACAAAATTTCAGCAAAAATGATTTTTCAGTTTTTTCAGTCCGTGGCCAAAAACGTGGCTGGTTATTGTGATGAAATTTCGGGATTTTTTGAGCAAAATTTCAGTAAAAATCGTTTTTTCAGCTTATCAAGTCCCTAGTCGAAAGGATGACTGGTCATTATTAGAAACTAATTTTTTTTTCAAAATTTCAGAATTTTTTTTTAATTTTTCAAGTTTGTGACCGGAAGCGTGGCAGGCCATTATTATGAAATTTATCGGACTTTTTGAGCAAAATTTCAGCAATTTTTTTTCAGTTTATAAGTCCATAGCCGACGTGCTTGGCTGGCTATTCTTAAAAACATTCGTTTTTTTGAGCAAAATTTCAGCAAAAATTATTTTCAGTTTCTGAAGGCCGTGGCCGAAGCGTGTGGCTGGTTATTGTGATGAAATTACGGGATTTTTTGATCAAAATTTCTGCAAAAATGATTTTTCATTTTTAAAATTCGTAGCCGATACCGTGGCTGGCCGTTATTTAAAAAAAAATGTTTTTTTTAACAAAATTTCAGCGAAAAGGATTTTTCAGTTTCTTCAGTCCGAGGCCGAAAGCGTGGCTGGTCATCATTATAAAATTTTGGGATTTTTTTAAGCAAAATTTCAGCAAAAATTATTTTTCAGTTTCTTCAGTCCATGGCCGAAAGCGTGGCTAGTCATCATTATGAAGTTTTGGGATTTTTTGGAGCAAAATTTCAGCAAAAATATTTTTTCAGTTTATTAAATCGTGGCCGAAAGCGTAACTTGCGTTGCAATAATTACGATTTTTCAGTGTCTCTACGTTGTACGTATTTACCATTTCATTTAAGCCGTAAATAACGAAAAAAAAAAGTTGAAAACTATTCGAAATACCTCGTCCTGGCCGAAGGTGTGGCTGGCCGAAGCGTGGCTAACTTGACTTGGGTCATGTTCATATAGGTACTGTTAGGTACATTTCAGTCATTTCACATGCATGATAAGTAATGATAACATATTTCGCTTCTGTGACTGCAGCTGATTGTCATAGTTTCCCGTTTCATCAATGGACATCGATTCCGATAAACTCTTGAATTTTAGTTTGAGTCTATAATTAATTGTTCTTCATATTTTCAAAATCAAAATTATAGAATCATTGTGAATCTTGATAACGAATTGTTATAGATTTACCACAAATTGAAGAACTTTAGGAATTACTGACAGTTCATTGAAAGAGGGTACTCCACACGGAAATACTTGAAATAGGATCTGATTCCAGATCGCTTCACGCCAACGATGTCCGTCGGCGACACTTCAGATGCCGCGACGCCAAATTCAACAAACTTCAGATTATTAAATAGTAACAATGTAAGCTTTCAAGCCTAATCGTTATTGTCTCATTCGGCTTATTAAATTTCGTAAACAAACTATTAGAATTTTCTACTTAGCGAATCATTTAAACTACAAAATAGGTAGGTGTGTAAAATATTATTATTCGTATATTATCACTGTTTCCTGTTTACTCAAGTCACCTACCGTACACTCATCGTGGGATTCCCCCGAGTCTAACTAACGAATGTTAAAGAAACGTTTATTTCAGAATATTTAAAATGATAGTCAAACTTCAACTTTGTCCATTAAGCAGATTTTGAACTCTAATACATCCAGGTTGTCTGCGATATTATTGTCTATACTCGTCTCCTATTATCTGCAATTCTTCATATTATGCCCAACTGAATCTTATTCATATTCTTTATCTGATTCTTAAACTGATCTGGGTCTTTCAACGACGAATCTTAATTATTATCTTTATTTGAATATTAAACTGTTCTTCAATCACACAACATAATATGCTACTTCTTGTTTATGTAAATACTAATTTTGAAAAATAGACACCACATCTAACATTGGCAGCGGTGCGCGACAGTCGCGACACTCGCATTTCGAGGCCTCAACCTTCACTTCTCTGGGATCTACACAGTTTACGCGCCATCTACCGAAAGATTTCTCGCGTAGGGGTCACAATATTGTATTGTTGCATCCTCAACCTTCACTTCTCTGGGATCTACACAGTTTACGCGCCATCTACCGAAAGATTTCTAGCGTGGGTGTCACCATTGTATTGTTTAGTCTCTGTACAGATTTCGCTTTGTGTAATAGCAGGGATCTGTACCTACACTCCAACATTTACAGCGGTGAGCGACGCGCGCATTTCGAGGCTTCAACCTTGTACGTGACATCTCGATTTTATATAAGGATACGACACGAGCTAAACAGTACCTACGCACCACTGACTTTTTACCTGTTCGATGAACGGCGGAGTTACTCTTATCAGCCTTATCTGGTTGGTTGTTTTTTTTTACGCGGACACCGACTAACATTGTTGATATTGGACAATAAACATTTATGGATTCGGATGCCGATCTGCGCACCAACCAATTCTCGTCAAACTCTCGCCTTCCTATAGTATTCATGCTGTACTATTGTTAAGGGTATGGTAGACATCGTTAACACATGTTACCTATGTTGAAAAATATTTTATAGCTTTTTTTTCATTAAAACTGCGGTAGGTAAGTTATTTGATTAATTAATTAAATCCATAAATTCAAATTAAAATATTGTAAAGTAAAGGTTTTTTTTTAACATGTTTTAGTGCATATTTATTATATTTTATCTACGAGTGATTCATAAAATGCACTTTTTTAGACGTTTCTTAGTTCATAAAATGTATGATTATCTTGAAGAGTGAAATAAAGTATTTCGGGTGAAATAAAGTGCCGTAGCGGTTCATTATTTAACGTTAAATCTGACAAGTTACTGCACGACGAACCAAGTACAGTACAAGTTCTAGTCAGCGGAGCGGCTCGATTCGGCGATCGCTGATACACGAGACGCTGATCGCTGGATTACATTATTGCATCCAGACGCCAACCGCTCCTAATGCTTGCTTGGTGCTCCGTGCTCGGCTTGTGCTTGTTGACACCATGCACCTGGTATACTAGAGAAACGTAGAATATTAGCAGAGCGCCAGATCTATGTACAATTAATATTTTGTGTTTTGTGTCGTTTAATTATACCTAAAATGGATACCATTGTAGATGATTCAATGAATGAAATATCTTCTACCCCAGAAGAAATTATTTTTCAATCAAATATGGCTGCACAAAATCTGTTAGGTAGGTACTAGAGTCCCTCGATATACAAGAGTCTGGTCATACGGTCTCCGGCAGCCATGTTTATCCTGTTTCACCGAAAAAATGCATTGATGAGATAGGCGCTTAGCACTAAAACAATTAAAATACGCGTTATTTTGCATATTATTTATACAGTGATTTTTTTGATGGTGACTATGGGAATGTTAAAGGATCTTGTAAAATCGTTTCCACATTATCTCTTGTTTTACCTTGATTTACTGCGTATTCTTCAAAACAATGTTAAATGTAGTCAAGTTCAAAAGTGAGGTTTTTCATTTATTAACCAAGCAACATTAACAATAAATATCCCTCAATACGAAAATGTAAATAGATATTTTATATAATATTATGCGATATTTAAAAAAAAAGAGTTTTTATTGCGTAAATAAGTACCTACCTAAGTTTTAAAGCTTGCAGTAATAAATTTCAATATAATAATTGGACTCACGGACTAAAAATCTTAGAGGGTAATATACTGAAGGGTTATAAATATAGTTTTTAGAAGTGAAGCGGTCAGGTTTGTTCTTTATTAGACAGGTTCTATGTAATTCGAGCATCCCAATAATACTAAACGGAGTACCTACTAAAACCATCTAAAATCTATTCAACTTCGCATTTCATTATTTTATAAATGATTCAGTAAAATGTTCATTATTCTTTCTAACTTTTGATAAAATATATCTGGAAGTATTAGATTAAAGCGAGTTTCTTTAATTTTATATTGAATTTTAAAGTATATTTTTAATTTTTTTTTCACTATTGCAACAATAACTAATTGCACAACGACCAGGCATTATTTATAACCTTATAGGTATATGCAATTCGATGAAAAAAATTAATTAGTAGTCATTTTCGAGACCGGCTAATGCTAATCTTATGGCACTCGTCGGATCTAAAAGGATAAAAATGGCCGCCGAGGCGGCTAACCAATCAGAAAGATGACCGCGTATGGCCAGACTCTTATATATCGAGGGACTCTAGTAGGTACCTACCTCAAAAATCTAAAGAAGCGTATATTAAGCAATATGTCACCTTTATGAACTGACGTGATGAAAAAAGTGTTAATAGCTTCAAAGAAACACTTACATAAGATATGAATGCATTGGAAAGTTTTTTTTTATAATAATAACTTTCCGTTCTAATTTAAGTCACCCGTAGATAAAATTTTGTATGCAACATATGCATAAAGTGCCTTTTTTTCACTTCTGGGATTGCCGCATTCGTCTGCGGCTCATGCGGTCAAACTTCCCAGTCGTGAAAAAAGTACCACTTTATGCACTTGTTGCATAAATAACAATTTCGTGCATATTTTCCAAGCTCTATTCATAAATATACCTTTTTTTTTGTAAGGGAATCAATAAGTCGGGTCTTGTAAGTCCAGGGCGTAGAAGTCGTTGAGCGAAAAAGGGGTCATACACACGCCGGAGTCATCTACGCCACTGATGAATTTTTACACCCGTGTTTTTCTTTGTTTTGTGTGCTCTAAATTACAATAAATAACCTCTTGGTGTAAAATTAAAATATTCAGAAATACCCAAGTGCAGCGAAAACTGAAATTTCTCGTTTATTTTTGACTTATTTAAGAAAAGTTTTATTTTTTAGTTTCATCCAATCTACATATAGGTACCTACACAGTTATAAATAAAGTATCGACTTAAAAAACAGCTTGTATTAAATTTCAATAAAAGTGATAGTACTTTACTTTTGTATAACGTTCCCAGCGTGGCAACAATGGAAGAGGATAGCAGGTATCATAATTAAAACACGCATGCTTAAAAGTGGCGCAAGACATTTCATTTTTGTATCTATTTACCGTTTTAAAATTCTTCGAAGTTTTCACATGCACAACTTTCCAAACAAAATGAAAATGATTTTAATTTAAAGCTATGTGGGTAATAATAGAGCAACTTATTATAATATTATCTTATTATATATTATTATTCTCTTTATACCTACCAACCTACCTGCATCGATTTTTATTCATTTCTTAAGAATAGAGATACAGTTCTTCAAAAACAATGAAATAATAATAATTATTATTATGTAAATTAATTCTCCAATTACTATCATTGTATCTATTGTTCGGTCTGAAGAACCTTCGGACCTATTTATCAATGAAATTAGCATAAATTATCCCATAAGTATGAAGTGTTGGACTTCGTGTCAATTTGAAAAATTGTTAAATGAGCAATATTGCATAATAATTCGTTACAAAAAGCAGCATAGTAACACACTGTGCTTTCTTTTTACGTAACTTTTAACAAAGGAACATGCATAATTTCTGTAAGATCTGAAGCTTCAAAAATGCTTTGAACATTTTTTTTTCAAAAATAAATAATTCCAAGCTCTTTTGAATAAGATTTTAATATACCTACAAAATTAGGTATTATAACAGTGGAAGTTATGAATTGCAGAGGCATAGTCAAATATAAAACACCATAAAAACATAGAGAACACAAACTTTAGATACAGTACATAAATAAAAACAGTAACAAAAAAAAATTGTCGTAAGCAGTCTAAATACTCCTCTAGCGAGTACAAACATTTATCCACTAGATATGATTTGAGCTTATTTCTAATAAACTTAGTCAAGGTTTCTAAATAAACGGGCTCCCATGCATCTAGGAGCCTTGTACGCCAACACTCCCCAAAAAACGGTATATCCCCCGTTTTACGGCTATTTTTGTCATGAATATCCGTATTCAAGGAGAATCCCGACTTGCTCCCAAATACACATCTCGAGTATATACAAAGCAGGCAGTGTTAGAAGCCTCAATCTTGAAAACGCGATCTTACATGAGTCAGTGGCCCTTATTCCAATAATAGATCTGATTACATGCTTTTGAGAGATAAATATAATTTGTGCTTTGGCTGACCCACCCCAGAAACATAGCCCATACGTCCATCTAGACTCAAAATGTGCACACTATAAGAATAACATCTGATCCTGTCTCAGGACATGCCTTAAAGATTTAAACAAATACGTAGATGTGTTAATTCTGGATCACACTGATAGTGATAGTGCCGGCTCAAACATGGGTCGATATACAATCCCAAAAATTTTGTATGATCGCGTTAGCAGAGAGGGACACATCATTCAGTTGTACTTCTATATTGTCTAGCCTTTGTTTTGTTGCCAGCTATGAAACTGCATAAGTTTTGTTTTCTTTTCGTTAAGGTATAGATAATTATTACCAAACCAGTCATTCAAACTTACCATTGCGTCCTGAACTCTGCTTCGGAGCTCGTCTCCCACTTTACCAGACAAAACAATAGAAATGTCATCAGCATAGATCGAAAAGTGCACACCATGTATGCTCTTGCTTAGGTTCATTTATACATAATATTGAGAATAACATAGGACCCAGAACCGAACCCTGAGGAACATCCATTTTCAAAATGAGGCCCCAGAATTGACTGTGCTTTTTGGTCCGGTGTCATCATTCAAAAATGCTTACATACTGTCGACGGCCATGCAAGAAAAACCTCAACCAGTTCATTAGTTTCTCAAGCAATAGGCCATGGTTAACACAGTCGAAAGCCCTTCTCAGATCACAGAGTATACCAACGGGATACTCACCTCCATCTATATAGCCCGTAATTTTCTCATACAGAATATGAACAGCGGCATGAGTAGACCTTGCAGGGGTAAAATCCATGCTGACATTCAGACAATATGTCATGGCTGATCAAGAAGCTAAGAATTCTCTGCAGATAGCAGAATTAAAAAATCTTTGAGAGCACTGACGGGATTGTGACCGGTCTGTAGTTCTCCATAAACTTTTACCACCTTTTTTATATTGTAGCAGAACTTTCCCTATTTTTAACCTTTTCGGAAATACGCCAGTACAAAAAGATAGATTAAATTAAAATAACAGCGGTTTTGCAATAAGGCCTATCATTCGGCTGACTAAAAAGGCTGGAATGTCATCAGGACCATTTAATATTTTTGGTTTCAATTTTCTCTCAACTAGTTCATCGAGTTCATCCTCTGTCAACGCGCAGTGAAAAGGACAACTAAGTTCCACTTACAGAAGGCTTTGTACGTGAATCTTTCTAGAAGTAATTTTTTTAACAACGTTCACTGCGCATTTATAATATAAAGAAAGCGTTGAACGTTTCCGCTAGTACGCCGGGATCAGATATGCCCTCCTTACTGCCTCCGTGTTCCACAACCCCCTTAAAATCTGCATCGTTTTTTTCTATATTTACCAGGCAATTTTCATTGACAACATTCCACACTGATTTAATATTATTCTGTCCTTGGTTAATTTTTAGCTGATTTTACTTAGACTCCTATGCTTCCTCTTTTCACGATTATATTCTTCCCTTGCTTCTGGAAGATCATAAATTAAGGAATAAGTGAGTTTTAAGTTATCGCTAGATTTTCTTAGTTCTTCTCGAGGTTCTTCTGTCATGCACCCATCCTTTACAGCAATTGGCTGGAATTTTGAAATTTTGTACAGTAGTTGCGCCAATTGAAGTTCATGATCTCCCAATGAAAAATTATTTAATGCACAATTTAAACGCCACTAGCAATATGACATTTTTGTGGTCGATACTTCATGTTGTTTAGAGGAAAAAATTTATCGTACGTTTTTGCTTTAGGAAGCACTGTTTTCAAGATAATCCACAATGTAAGAACCCGTACAAGGTAAAATATCATGACAATCAAATAGCTATTGACTACTTCAAGAAATTGTTCATTTTTGTGATCGTTATTGAAGTAGCGTAGCTGCATTACAAAAAACTTGCATGGGTTCCTACATTATGGAATATCTTTAAAACAGTGCATCCTACAAAAAAAATATAAGACTACTTTTCTCCTCTAAATAAAGCGAGGTATCTACCAAAAATAACAAATTTGCAATAAGTCAGTGGAGTAGAAATTTTACATTTAATTTAGTATTTATTAAAAAAGGTATAACAAACGCACCCTAATCTCCCCCACTAGAATGCAGAATTTTTCATTGGAAGTATTTCAAAACATTTAATTTGCACTATTATAGAAAATTTCAAATTATTCCAATCAGCTTATTTTTATACAATGAAATAAAAATAAAAATAAAATAAAAAGGCACGGTGGGTTAGGCTTGCGCCATAGGATACACCCCAGACAGCCATAATGCATGCCAAAAATGAGTGCAGTGTCCCCCGGTGTGCATGAAGTAGGTTAAGCCCCTACTAGGCGTTGCTAGACAAAAGATGAATGACATGTTGTCAGACAACATGCCATTCATTTATGTTGTGCTGTGAGCAGAGGCGGAAATTGTAGACACGTGTTTCGTCCTGTTTGGAACTCTTCAGTACATAGTAGATACATTGTACTGAAGAGTCCCAAACAGGACGAAACACGTGTCTACAATTTCCGCCTCTGCTCACAGCACAACATAAATGGATGGCATGTTGTCTGACAACATGTCATTCATCTTTTGTCTATTTTTATACATTTCAAAAATACGATTTTTTTATACACTTAAACAACTTGTATTTTCTTAACGTAGCATTTCCCGAATGTAGTTTTTAAAGCAAACTCATATTATTTTTTGATTCCCTGACGCTCCCTGAATTTATTAATGCATAAAAAACTGAACCACCCTGTATAGTTTCAATGTAACTTGTTTAAAATCAGCAATTTCCACAGATTTTATCATTTTCATAGCGGGAGTCTTAGCTCATGGAAAAAGATTTACTTCATTTTGATATAAAAATAAATTTTTTCCTAGGAAATTCTAGGTCCTATAGGTTCCACCCTCAAAGGTGGTTATCCCTTGAGCTTATCGGGTGCATTGTAATGGGTGTGTGATATTGTCAATAATTTTTTTCACATCTTGTACAAACTCCGCTACTGACTACCTGAATCCTGTACAGGTTAGTCTTGAGTAGGATACACTTTAACACTTTTCTAATAAGACTCGGAATTTTTTTTTAGATGTGGAAATTTGCTACAAACTATTTATTTATACAAACTATGGCTACTAAGAATGCATTTGCCTTTATTCAGGGATAAAAAACTCCAAAACCTCCCATACTGCAAATTGTCCCGGTTATTTATCAAAATAGCTTAAGACTTTTCAGGGTTTACCTTGGCTCCCGGGATTTTACTGTATCCATTCATAGTGTTCCTAATGCTCAACAGTTGATTTGGGTTCATTATTTTTACAGTCACGTCATCTTATTATGTAGAAATAAGCAATAAAAACTTTATAACTTATTGTCGTTAAAGAAGTAAAACTTTTGCATTTTTTTTCAATCTTAAATCACAAATTAAAATCCAATGATGGCAGATAATAATTAATATAATCGCCGTCTGGAATCCGACACTTGAAGAAAATACTGTAATGATGCAGAAAGACCTCGTGATATTAGGACACCACAAATTGCAGAAGATCAAAATCAGAAAATTTTGCAATTATCATAAAACTGTTTTTAGCTACACCCGTACCACATTCAAAGGGTGCAGACGGCAGATGCAGCAGGCATTGCCATCCACGCTACTCTCCTTGAAGAGGTAGTAATTCCATTGTTGATTGTCGAATCCTTTTTACAGATGAATCAAAATTTTCAAGGCAGTCAATAAGGAATTTTCACAAACAATTACATCAGGCTGAAGAAAATCCACATGGTGTAGTTTCGGATTTTCAAAATTCAACTCTCAAGTTCTATTTGATATAAGTTTTTTTATATTAAAAAATACTGTTAAAATATAGATCGAAGGAAAAATCAAATTTGCTTATTCACGCTTTATATCTATCCGTCCGTGGTTTTATACCTACCCTTCGAAAAAATGATACAGACTGGAAACTTGTAAATAAGTAGGTCATAGATCTCGTCATAGGGTTTGCACAAAACTGAAGTTGCATGTTAAATTCCTATGACTCACTGACAAGTTTCCACCCTGTAGGTGCTAAAATTTTGACAAGAGGGCAAAAGAAAATATACGAAAGGATAGGTATACGAAAATTTACAAAAGATACACGAAAGGACAAATTTCTGAATTAAAAAAAAAACGGGGGTTCCCGGAAATTCTCTTTGACTTGATAATCTTCCATTCCATACCTACCCTCTTTATAGACCCCCCCTGCTATTAAACGCATCCGAACTGTCCCATTTTTAATTACACTAAAATCCAGCCCATAATCTGTTGAAATCTAATAAGATTTACTTATTTTATTAAATTTTTCAACACTGGCGGTGTCGACGATGGGAAAAAATAACTATAATTTTTACAACAACCTTTTAAATACAGTCAGACACTTTGCAATTTTATATTTAATTGTTGGTTAATTTTCTATGTCATTTCCCTACGTTTCACTTTTTTTTTTTGAAAATCAGCCTAAAAAAAATGTGTGAAAGTAGAATGCCCACTGTATGGTGTAGGCGTAGGTAAATAGTATGGGGGGGAGTTCTTAAAATTCAACTGCTTCTCAGGCCTCTCAAGTGATAAATGCTAAATGCTAAATCATCCGTCACTGGATTCAATATACATAATAATCATCGATTTTCGAAATAATGGAATTTTGAAATTTTTATTTACACGTTGAAATTTGAATGTTGACGTATAGCAAGAATGTTTTTAGGGGATGATTACTTAGGGGTGGAAAGGTGTAAAGGGGCATTGAGGGTGCAGCTGCAAAGCCTTAGGGGTATGGTTGAAATTTCCCGAATTTCATTTGTTTATTATTTTTATTGATAAAGAAGTCTTAGGACACCCTGTATGTATAAACCGGTATATGTTAAATCTGAAATTACTGTAGGAGTCGCCATTTTCATTTTCATAGATAGAATATCCGTGCCATGTATCTGTAGATTAGGTACCTATACCTATAAATGACTCATTTCATTTCCTGAAAATTCTTAATAACCAATGGGAAATCTGTAGATATACTTATGTACATGGTGTTCCAGATAAAAGTAACTAAATGGGGATTTCGGAAACGATAAAAGATACAATTTTGGTTAAATGGGAAAAAAGTTGCGCTATTCTGAGCACAATCAGACGCTGCCTCGAAATTAAAAATATCTACACAGGTTTTCAAAATACCCTACCATAACCGAAAATTGTGTTTTTCGATAAATTTAAATATCATCGCCATTTTGTAAACAAATTGATAAAATTTGGTAGCTTTCTATTAGCGCGACTACGGCCAATCGAATGACATTAACGAATTATTTAATTTAATCAAAATTGTAAATCTCATCGTTTCCGAAATCCCCATGGAGCTACTTTTATCTGAACAGTACTAAAAATACCTAATATTACATAAATATACCTCTATAGAGGGTACCTACCTACCTATAAAAACCATTTTAGCAATGGCGCCATGTATTCTCAATCCCTTCTGTATCTATCTATAAATACTTCTATAAAGTTACTAGAAAGCTAACTTCCTCATGCCACCAATAATGCTAATTATTTAAAACTAATTAGGATTAGCATTATAATATTGAAAAACTATGAGGTGAAATTGCTGAAGTACGTCCCTGTTTTAATAAATATCTTGAGACTGGTAGGCAACCCAAATTACACCGCTGCAATGTTCTTGCGTAACCTTGAATAATGCAGCGCACTCTTGATTTTTTTCAAATTGAGAAAATCCCTGTATCATTCTCCCGACCTAATAATTAAACATCATGCAGTTGTCTATTATTGTCTAGGTCTAGCTAGATCTATACTTAAGTAATGACCACATTACACTATTATGGTCAATAATACCAAATAAGGAACATACCTATTCAAATAATTTAATGATAAATTACAAATAATCTGATCTAAATAGCTGAATGTTGTGATAATAAAGTGTTACTATGAGCCCAATCATTTGGTTTTGTTTATTAGGCACATATTTTTAAATCGTAGGTACTTAAAGACATTTCAAGGTGAACCAAAATCAATGTCTAATCATTTCTAATAAATAAGACAATTAAGATTTATTAAATGAAATGGTATTTATCAAAATATAAATTTATTAAAAATATGAATAAAAAAATAACTAAAACTATAAACAAAAACAAACGAGTAGGTAGGTATACCTACTTATTACAATAAACAGCCTAGAAACAGGAAAAACAGGCACGGCCTACGCAGATTTGCCCATCGTTTGCCTACCTGATCTAATGTTATTGATATGCACTCACCATATGTGATGTCATGTGTCACAGTCTGATCGAGAGACACGATCACGGTCTGGGTCATTTGACGGATAGACGGTGACGCGACGGGCGACTTCGACAGCGGCTTCGGCGTCTTGGTGAAAATCCTGGAGTTTCCCCCATTCTCACAGCCAGGCACACTCCTGTCCTCCATGGTCACGATAAGAGGCAGATTCCCGTCAATCGATAACTGGACACAGTCAATTATTATTATTCCTTATTGATATTATTGGTTTGGTAGGTACATTTTAAAACCGGCGCACTTGTGTAGTGATGATAGATATTATGCCTACCTACCTCGATTATCTAGGTGTAAGTAATTTTTCAAGTATAATTTTGTTGTAATCATAATGACGGAAAATTCACTATTTGAACCCGTTTAATTTAGTGATATTCGTATCGTATCTAACCGCAAGGAGACATTATTTGTTATTTTCTAGCCGGCTGTTAATCGTTAATCGCAGTCGCGAAATCGCCGCTCCTACTTCATTCACTCGTTCTTGTTACTTGCATCTCGCACGCTCGCCAGATCGAAAAGTTTTCCCAAATCCGGACGTTCACTTTGTATCTATCTGTTCTATTATTTTCATAAAATGATCATTTAAAAAAGGAGCTAAATTCAAATCTTTTCTTACGTAATAAAGTACAAGTGAAGATTTTATCATGCTGTACGCTGTACCCAAAGACCTTCAATACTTAACAATAATAAAACGTTGTGTAAATAGCAAAAACCTAGACATGCAATAATAATAATCCTTATAAACTCGCAATGTTGTGAAGGTAAAGGTTTGGAGAAACCAGAATCTATCTAGCCGAGCAGAGATTATTATTATGCTAGTTATCTATTTTTAAGTTTAAGATTGTAGGTATGCTCTAACTGCGCACGGCCAGATCTCTTCAATGTCATTTACAAAACATTTTATTATTGTAACGTTTGTTTTTCCTCTAATGTTTTGAATCACAAATTTATGTTTCAAAATCAAAAGATGTTTTCGTTTATAAATTAGGCATCATTCATTAGTAGATAAATAAAATAATAATAAAATACTCACTTCATTAATATTATTAATAATATAAAATAAATCTCTCGCGCATCAACCGCAGGTGTATTAAAATAAATAAGAAAACACTAACATGCATGCGAACATAAAAATAGGTACATTCAGTGTCATTCGTTAATACCCCTCCCCCTCTTTTAAAAATGGATATGTCATATTTTGATTTAAATAATAATACAAAAAAAGTCTATTGTAGGACTTATATGTGGTCATGAAGTCATACATCATTGGGATGGTCTCACAACGAAGGATATTATCATTATCCTAAATTTCAAAGCCTCAATATGAAATGACAAGTGAATTTTTGGGATTATACTCATCCTTGGAGGCCTTTCGGACGATGTATCGCATAAGGTCTCCACTAAAAAAGTCCAAGATGGCGCCCCGTCAAAAACACGTCACAATCGCGTACCTACACCGAGTTCTTGAATGGTTCAAAAATATATCCTGTGAGGAAATTAAAAAAAAAAACATTCAATTTGGCGGGCTTTGGAAAAAATCAGGAATTATATAAAATCAGGTTTCCATTCTCATGGGTAAATACCCTTAAGTAGGTACATACATTTTGAAAATAACGACAATTGTTTGTGAAAATGACTTTAAGGAATCCAACAGGACCATACGGAGCGAATAGGGGTGCTTGGGTAAAATGCGTATAAAATGTGGATTGCGCATGCTGATTAGACAAAACACAGCAGATCATTTCTTTCTTTAGCAGTGAATCTATGGATGCGGTAATCCCAGGAAATACTTCAGGTAGGTATAGGTACTTACCATTATCCAGAAAGCATCATGTCATCTGTTATAAATCATCATACGTCGTGAATATGCCATTGTGGGCATAGCACATTATTTGCTAAATATCCCATGGCCTGCTGCTTTCTCCGGCCATAATCGGGTCGGAGAATTTTCTGTACTTCCCACGCTACTTTCGATGCAGACAAGCCTTTAGGTATACTGATACATAGAGGTTGATTCATAATGACTAATGCGACGTAGTTAAATGCATAGAGGGCATCGAGGCAAGTCTAGATATATGGCAAATTTTTTTTGCCAACAGATACAAAGATGCAGGCTGTTTTCTATGTTTGGGCTTAAATTTTGCAATTTTAAGCGACCATATCGTTGCAACAGTTTAATGAAATCAATGCAACAAAATTTAGCAGAACACACTCTTCCACCGAGGCCGTTCAAGATGATCTAGAGATGAAGATGATCTAATAAGATGAAAATCCAGGACCGTGCTTGAAAAGAAATGGTTTGCACTTATTTGGCAGAAAAGCACATTATTGTCCGATCTACTCTCGGACAAAATGCTTCACAAAAACAATTCTAACTAAGAAATTGTTCCTACTAAACTTCAATTTTCAATTTTGCCGTACAAATTGTTTACCCAAGTCAAGTTAGCCAAGCTCCGGCCAGCCATCACGCTTTCGTCCACTTTCAAAAAAATCATATTTGCTGAAATTTTATTTAAAAAAACCGACATTTTATAATAATTACCAATCACGCTTTCAGCTATGGGCTTGAGAAATTGTAAAAAATCATTTTTGCTGAAATTCTGCTCAAAAAAGTCCGAAATTTTATGATATTTTTTTATAATATTTTATAACAGACTTTCGGCCGCGGCCTTATTGAGAAACTGAAAAAATTCTTTTTGCTGAAATTTGGATTAAAAAATTCTAAAAATACAAACTGAAAAAATTATCTATGATGTAATCTTGCTCAAAAAAATTAATCATAATAATGGCCAGCCGAGTTTTTGGCCATGGACTTAGTAAACTGAAAAAAACATTTTTGCTGAAATTTGACTCAAAAACGTAAAAAAATTCATCATAATGACCAGCCACGGACTTAATATTCTAAAAAAATCATATAATCTGAAATTTTGTTGAAAAAGTACGATATTTTATAATAATGGCCAGCCACACTTTCGGCCACGACTTCGTAAACTGAAAAATGTAATTTTTGCTGTAATTTTGCTCAAAACGTCCAAAAATTAATAATAATGGCCAACCACGCTTTCGGCCACGGACTTTGGAAACTGAAAAAAATTCTGGCAGAAATTTTGCTGAAAGAAGCTCAGCAAATTATAGTAATGACAATAAGTAACGCTTATACGGCCACGGACTTCAGAAACTGAAAAAAATTCTGGCAGTCATAAACTGAAAAAAGTCATTTTTGCTGTAATTTTGCTTTAAAAAGTAAAAAAATTCATAATAGTGGCCAGCCACGATTTGGGCCACGAACTTTGAAACTGAAAAAACAAACTTTTTTACTGAAAATTCGCTGAAAAAAGTACGAGATGTTATAATAATATTTATTATTATCAACAAAAAAAAACATATTTTCCATTCAAGCCGTCAGTAACGAAAAAAAAATCCTAGACATTAAACAAAGTTCCTCTTCTTGGCCGAAAGTGTGGCTGACCGAAGCGTGGCTAACTTGACTTGGGTAAATTGTTTCTAATGTTCCTCAAAATTCATTAGCAATCATCTCAAAAGCTGTCGTACTACGAATTTACGGGATAGCCTATTGCCAGGATTTTAAATCTGGTCATAAATCTGCCGTACTTGAAGAAAAACGGTTCGTATTTTTTTTAACAGAAAAGCACATTTTACGGTCGACTTTTGGAAAAAACGGCATCAGATTCGGAAATTACAGGAAAAATGCTATGAAATGGACTTCCTAAATCGAACGGCATACTTGGAACAACTTCATCCATGATGAGATTCAAACAATCTACGAAACCAAGAAAGCTCATAATTAGAAAGATCTTTCTCCGGCCTAAACGATTTTAGGTGTTTTCGGTGGGCCACTAAAATAATTGACAGAATTTCACCAGATCCATAATTCCACCACCCACATTGACAGAAGGCACCACCCAAACTCCATCTACTGAGAAACCTTGGTTTTCCTGCTTAATACCTGCTGGATTTTCAGGCAAAAACACCACCAGTACTGCTAACCGCGAAGTCCCTCTTGAGGCTTCATGTTTTCTCAGAAATCGTTCCTTGCGTTATTGCGAGTGACCATTGATGAATTCCTTTCTGACACCCTCTCCCTTATTCAAACTGGAGTCCCTCAAGGGTTCAATTTTATATCCGATTATTTTTCTTATATTATGTAGTATTAATATAATTCGCGGCTTATTCGCGGGCGGTAACTGAAGCTGTTCACACTGCCACCGTCTGAGGTTCGAATCCCAGCTCGGCATGGCTCTTGGTGTTCGTTAATAAAACTATTTATTTCTTTAAAATGTTTCTGTTGCTATATGATCTCGATCTCGAAGCCAAAATTACCATGGTGGAGCGACTATGTCTTATCTACAATGGATAAAAAACAAAAACCCTCGTTTGTTATACGTTATATTGTTATATTGTTTTCGGCGTGCTAGATATGTATCGATTTAAAAAAAGCGTGTGACATTATATTCAGAAAGAAGTCAACAATCTTGTCGAGGAAAAAAATATGGGGGTGTCATTTGAAAAAAAAGTAGGGGATGATTACTTAGGGGTGGAAAGGCGTAAAGGGGCATTGAGGTGCAGCTGCAGAGCCTAAGGGGTATGGTTGAAATTTCCCGGATTTCATTTGTTTATTTTTTGAAATAACGCGGATATCCCTTGATAAAGAAATCTTGGGACATCCTGTATACAGTTAAGATCGATGCTACCTCTTTTTCTATAAAAAATATATGGCTGAAAAAACATGAAACCTAATTATTGTAAAATAAAAAAATACAGAAAAACGACTTCAAAAGGCTACAAAAGCAATAATTATCCTAAAGCCTTCCCGCTACTAACCTACTAACCTAGTTTAGGTAGAATGATAGTAATAATGCTAATTTCTAAGTTCTGATAGGTGAAGGCTCAAGTAAAGATCTTTCGATGACTGAAGATAAACCTGGCATCGCTGTTCGCTGTTATGGAGAAATAGTCCTTACTCCTTTTGCGTAACTTGTTGCTTCGTCCTTCGTCCTTCAGACTTCAGAGAGCTATATAGAGCAGACGAGCAGAGCAGGCGTCTTCTCGATTTATTCAGGACTTACAGCGGGAGATTCAAGGCCTGAAATTATCCCTCTTTTGAAATGTTGTATAAAAACAGTCGTTAGGTATAATACTCCTTTGCGCAACTTGTTGCTGGGGACGGATGCGCTGCGCAGATACAATTTCTGAAGGATTTATAAACAGGAATAGAAGGATTAAGGATTCAAGATTCAAGGCTTCAAGTTTCTCTTCTGAAAAGCTTTGTAGTCTCGCAATCTTGAATTACTTGCTGTAAAAGAGCGTACCTAAATGAGTCGTAAGAAATTCTATGATCACTTTTATGTAATCCGAACGGTATAAAATAATTAGAATATACAAATTTACAATTTAATTATATTGTTAAGAAGTTTGGCTTTAATCTAAAAGTAAAAAGGAAATCTAAAATATAGATTTATTCATGGTCGTTTTTGCACAAGAGCTGTATTTCATTAATAGATAACCAATACTTTACAATTTACATAATTATATTAACGGGTAATAATTAGGTACCTGGGGCCTATTCCACAATAAAAACTTTGCAGCTTTGTACTTTTCACTTTGAATTTTAAGAAAGCTTCCTGTCTCACAATGCAACGTAATTTGCATTGTCTTAAAATATTATCGAAGATTTTGCAAGTGTTTGCAATTTTATATTGCTCACCAGTGCGTGATTAACTTAGCTGATCCGCAGAACGCAAAATTGCTTTATTTTGAAAACTGAAAATTGAAAAGTGCAAAGTGCAAAGCTGCAAAGTTTTTTTGTGAAACTGGATTATATGTATATAAAAACCTATTTTTAAAAGTCTCTTGTTTCTTTATGTAGGTATTTGCAATAAGTGTCAGGTACCAAGAAGGTAGGTATGTAGTAAAAATAACTATTTTGACACCAATGACACAAATTTTATTGTTGACCTAATTTAATTTTTTTGCTCAACTTTATAAGAGAATGAGATTGTTTTAATCAGGCACCTTAATTGCCAACTTTGATTGTAAGGTAATATAGCTAGATCGTAATCAACTATTATACTCGATAACAGATTTGATCAATCTTTATCATAAGTTTATTTCATTTCACTATCATGCGTGATTCTCCTTGCAAGTCACGTCGAATACACTGGCATTGGCAAGTCCCTCTTCCATCAAACATATTCAGATCTTGGACGGAGCTATCGAAACGCAGGCACATACCCTCATGTGGTTCAAGACTTATTATGTCGATGGACCCAAAACTGATAAATTTTTTTGGTCTCTATTTAAGCGTCTTTATTGTCTCCAAGATTAATAAGGCGGATTAGCATTTCGGTCTTTTGTTCATTTATCGATAGTTTTTTACCGTAATAGTAAAATTCAGTCCATATTCGCAAATATAAAATATTTCCAATTTAACATGTACCATGGTACATGTGCAAATCAGAATCACGAAAAATTTCTTTCTAGTCTTTATGAATTAGGATTGTAAAGCAGTAAAATATTCTCGAGATTAGCAAATTGGATCTTTTCGGTTGCCAAAATCACAGCCTCACACATTTCTAAGCTCCATTCAATTTAAATTTAAATTCAATTTAAAGGCAAGTGTTTTAGCTGTTGCTGCGTAATTGCTGTAGCATCAAGTGCGTTATCTACCTATCGTTATCAATCTCATATGAATTTTTCTAGTTTGATAGACTTTTCTGAAACTTTCCCCCGAAACTGCTTTTGTTTCAACTCTCTTTATCATGATCATTTGCTCTCTTTCTATATTTCATTTTTTTTTTCTTTTTCTTTCAATTTTATATGTATATTAAAGTCTTTGCTCAATCAAGACTATGCGTCAAATAAATAATCACTTAGCTGTCTAAATAAATAAAAAAAAACAAAGAAGAAGAAGAATCAACAATTTGCTATTTGAAAGCTTCGATCTTCGATTCTCTAAAAAGATTTGGGAGCTTTGGTATTCTCAGAGCGGCCTAGCCCAACCCATGGAGATGAAGAATTTCAGGTCGTGATCTCATTTGATAGTTCATCCCCTAATTCATTCATATCATATAAACGTCTCATAGTGCAGTAAAATTAGGATTCGATTATGCAATCAAAGGGAGAAAAACTAAATTTTGTGTGGGTGTTGGGTAGTCGATGGTGAGTCTAAATCCAAAAATGCGACCTCCTATCCCTTGTGGAAAAGCCGCCATTTTGGTTTAAGGGGTTGAGCTAGTTTTTCGTATTTTACGACCTTACTTGACTTTTTATCGAAAAAAGTGTTAATAACTTATTTTACGGAGAAAAAATTGTAAACAAATTTGCATTTATGCAATTTTTTGAAAAAAAATGTTTTCAATTTGTGTTTCCATTTTTGTAATAGCCTTTGCTGTAACCTAGAATATTATTATTATTATTATTATTATTATTACAATTTGAAAAGAGTCAAGAAACAATTCTATGTGACTCAATGAAAAACAAAAGAAAATACCACATATACCTAACAATGTTTTTTCACACAAGTAAAATGCACAAAAATATACAGAGAAAAAAAGAGGAAAAGAGTCAAGTTGAACATGAATTAACCAATCTAACCGAAGGCAGCCAACCACGCAACACAGCTCCTATCCAGATGATAGGCCAAAGTCGTCCAAGCGACGCTTAAAGGCACCGACGCTTGGAGCGCCGACAACCTCCGGAGGTAGTCGATTCCAAACTTCAAAAACTCGGTTTGGCAAGAATTCTTGTCTGAGTCGGGATCTAAAACTCTCCTTAGCAAGCTTAAATTGATGCCCCCGAAGCCCCGTTTCGCTGAGGGGGAACATAAACGAGAGGTCAACACCGAAGAGTCCGCGAATCGCCCTGAAAGTCGTAATTGATCTCCACGAGTCCTCCGGTCAGCAAAAGAAGGAAGACCCAGGATCGCCAGACGTTCGGGGTAGCCACGACGTATGTATCCAATAGGAATTCTAGTAGCCAGTCTCTGATGAGTTGACTCCAGCAGTTCCCCGTCCCTGACAAGTTGGGGATACCATACCTGGCCGGCGTGCTCCAAGATGGGTCGAACATATGTTTTATAAAGGGTAACGAAAGTTTTGGGGGAGCAGCCGTGAAACGCTCGCTCTGCCCATCAAATAAAGCAGTCTGTTACATCTTCGGGAAACGGATAAAATATGTTGAGACCAGGACAGTTTGTTAGACACCAGGAGACCGAGATCGTTATGAACAGTAACACTGGTGAATAAATGGCCACTGACTGTGTAGTCGCTTAGAGGATTGTCAGGTCCAATATGCAGCACGCAGCATTTCTGGAGGTTCAGAGGCAGAAGCCATTTGCGACACCAGTCGGAGATCAAAGTCAAATCATTAACAATAATTTGCGTGTCCGAAAGAGGATTGCCGTACAACTTCAAATCATCTGCAAAAAAAGCATGTTTAGACCTAATAGAGGTTGACAGGTCAGAACTATACAAAATAAAGACAATTGGTCCCAGGAGAGAGCCCTGCGGAACCCCGCTAACCGACTCTCTGATGGAGGAAAGATCAGATCCAACCCTTACAGAAAAAGTTATGGATGTTAAGAAATCCTCCAGCCATTTCAGTGATAAACCGCGCACACCGAAATGGTCCAGCTTGTGAACAAGTCTACGCACTGGCACCCTATCGAAGGCTTTTGAAAAGTCTAGGTATAGGACATCGACGGGTTGCCTGTCATCGATGGCACGAGTCCAGTCGTTCACGCATGTCATCAGGTTGGTAAGAACCGATCGACCAGGCATGAAACCATGTTGCTCGGAAGATATCAAGTTGTTGTCAGTAACAATTGAAAGAAGTCTGGATACGAAGACCCTTTCAGGCAGCTTGGCTACTACGGAGACAAGGCTAATTGGCCTGTAATTGTCAGGGTCTCCCTTGTCGCCCGTCTTGAATATTGGGGTTACTATATAATGTCGCCACGGAGTCGGGATTCTGCCATCATCAAAGGATTTCTGAAACACGGAACACAGGGGAGCCGAAATAGAAGTGGAGCACTTCTTAAGAATGAGAGTGGTTATTCCGTCATCTCCGGGAGATGAGTTAACAGGCAGTATAGTTGGCAGAATAGTTTCCTCATTTTTGACGTTTTTGTCTGTTGCAATTTTTAATTATTAATAGTCAATGAAATTATGAAAACTTTTTCCTCTTTTTCCACAAACCTAAAATGTAACTACAGCAGCAGAAGCAGCGTTTAAATCTTAGGTAACATCTATCTCAAAAACAAGTAGGGCGGCCAATATTTAAAAATTATGCATCATGAGAAAAAATCCATCTTAAGAGGCTTTAAGCTGAGCCCACGGAGACTTTTGATCTACTCATCAAATACTTCCGATCCACAAAGCAATATAGCATTTAACGGGGAGCCAATTCCATAAGGATTCTGCGGGGTTCTTTTGTAGCGATTTTCCTCAATTCTGTAACACCTGTAGCTAATTAACTATTATTGCAAATATGCAAAAACTTCTTTGATTCAAAATGTGTAGAGAGTTTTTTCTCCGTAAAGTAAGTTATTGCACTTTTTTTTAGATAAAAAGTTAATTAACGTCGTAAAATGCAAAAAAATCCTGCCCTAAAACCAAAATGGCGGCTTATTATAGCATTTTTTGATTTAAACTCACCATCGACCATCCAACAGTCCCAACACCCACACAAAATTCCGTTTTACCCGTTGTGATTGCATAATTAATTACATTTTTCGTCTAATTTTACGGGACTATATTATTTAGAATAATTTGTTGTGGGTGGGATTCTTTATATTTTTCATAATTAAGTTGACACAATTTATAAATTAACACCTGCAAAAGTTCTGCCTACTGACCCACCACTGTTTAAATTCTCTCACGTTAATACACAGAAAATAGCCGAAATAATTAGCTAAAACAACACGAGGTCCATGAAACGAAAATTAATTTATTATTAAGGGGACAATGGTAATTATTTACAAGTTAGACGGTATGAATAATTGATTTTTATGAATGAATATCATTACAGAGTTCCAAAGAGGAGGGACAACAAAGTCCCAATGGAGTGATTCGGTGATATTTTTACATTAAGGGGTAGGTATTTGTAATTCGATAATAGAATAAGCGTAGCATGAACAACCGATATGATAATCAATAATTTTCCCCTGCAAATACCCTTATTGTCACGAAATGTGCGCCAGAGTCTGGATCGACCAGTGGTCACCAATAGCTTATTTTAAGGAGCATCCAGATTTTAATATTTTTAAAAAGAAAGCCATAAGTCTCTTAAGTGTCTTAAAAGTTGTTTAAGCTTCATAATTCCTAAAAAATGTTACATATCAAATAAAATAATATCTAGATCGGTCTGCTATAGAACAAAATAATAAGTGGTTGTAGGCTATTATAACAAAAAATTTCAAAGTTGACTTAAGTGAAAATTTTGAACGTTAGTTCAGTGATTTTATGAGTAAAAGCCAAAAAAGTGGAAGTCAACAATTTTTTTTCGGGAAAACAATTCTGTCAGTACCTACCTACCTAACCTGTAACCTAAAATTTGAAAGATTTTGTGATATAAAACAAACTTGTCGTTTTTTTAATTTTCTCATTTAATCCATTATTTTTGACTAATTTTGGAAAATGTGTATTTGTTATTTTGGATTTTTTTTTTGGTAAAGACGTGCAGATGTAATTTGTCTGCTGCTATCAACATTTTTTATCTCATGTTAGCAAGAAAATTCTTGAATTGTTGACAAACTAAGGCTATAGTTTGGGGTTGATTTTCATTCAGTTTTCCTTCCAAAACCTGATTTCAGAAAAAATTCAAATTTGCATAATTTTTTATACAAACTTTTGTTTTTAATGTTTGTCCTGAGTCAATTTTCGTCCCCGGGTTTTCTTGTTTGAAGTTTTAGTTTCAATATGGAGCATTAATTTCCAAAATCGGTTGATGAGTGAACTTATTCACTTTTTTTGACCGTAAAATTTGATCATATTTATAAGCTCCAAAATTTTTTCATAAAAATTTTGTTGGAAAACGGGGGTAGAAAAACAGCGGAATTATTTTGGACGCCTTCACATATCACCCCGTATAACATTTCTTGACAGTTTTTTTTTTCGATCCAATAATGCAGAAAATTAAAGGAAATGGCTGTTAACATGCGAAAACAAAACCGAAATTACTTGGGAATATCGAAAGTTATCCCCAATCAAAATTAGGCAAAATTTTGGGGCGCAACACTTTCATTTTTGCGTGGTGAATTACGATCCAGAGACAAAAAAAAAACTAGCTGTGTAAGTGTGTTCTATATTCTAAGAAGCTTCATGTTACCAATATGATCATAGATTAGGGTACAAAGCTATATATTTCGGGGTGGGGGGATTATTATTACTCATCGTTGACGAGGCTTCGAGAACAAATTGTGGAGATAATGTCTAGGAATTTTTTTAACGATGTAGGTACCTACTTTTATAGTATCATAAGCATTTTTTGCAGAAAATATTACTAAGTTCTCTTAGAAAAAGCTTTCGATTTTCAAAAGAAAAAAGGATAAGGGATAAGCGTTCATAGAAAGAACGGCGTTCCAGAAAGTATCTTTTTAAAATGTATTTGAGATCAACTTGTTACAGTTTGGTGACTACTGATCAGGACAAGTTAATCGGGACAATATTATATCAATAAATTCCATTATTTTACCGGCAATAATACAAACACCGTTCACCGTTACAGTTCCAGTATTTCCAGTGCACAGCGACTGATAATAATAATTATATTATTGTCGTCCTTAGATCAGATCGAGTAATTATTAGACAATAATAATAATTATTGTCGCATATAATTTTTCAGGAACGTAAAACACCGATCTGTGATCTCGCCGATCAATTAGCTTCATTATTGGCTGGAAATAATAATCCCATTCTTTTTGATCGTTATATCCATGTCAAGGATCAGCGCCAGTATCTAGTTAGGTGCGAGGCGTCGCGCAGTAACGACATTGAGAACAACCGCTCGATTACTTGAATACGCGGTTTAATTCGCGATCGGAAATATTTTCGGCAATCGAAAATTCTTCTTCAGCCTTAATCATGTTTGTGGAACTGTACTGGAAATATTTTTTCGCTGGAATTTTTGTCTACGTTGCTGCGAGAGTCGCTTATACTTTGATTACGAGGAAGAGTTCCAAAAATTCGTACTCGCACAAGAAAGATGAAGATGTAAAATCTCCTGACCAGTGTAAGGAAAATAAATATTCTATTTACTTAATAGTTTCATATTTTTTAAGCAGTATAGTTTTAGAATAATATTATCGTTTTTATACTGATATGTACTTACTTAATTTCCCGTAACCACTACACTGACTGAGTCGGCATTAACTGCAAAAATGAGCAATTTTTTCTGTAAAATTTCAGCTTTTTTGAAATTCCCTTTAACCCACAGTTTTTTAACTTAGTTAAAAAATCACATGTCGAAATTGTCTATTACATACAAACTGGTAATTATGTAAATTGAATTCTTATTTATGTCCTGCTGGGTCAATTTTGGTCGAAAAAAAACTCAAGTACAAAAACGGTTTTCTTGAAGTTGAATTGTAAATTGAAAAACTTTTGGAGCAAACATGGAATAATCGGGTTTTGGAATATTTTCGCAATGTCATATATATACGCTTACTTAATTTCAAAAGTTATCTTTTTTGGTTGAAATCTTGAAATGTTTATTTTATCATCGTGGTAGACAATAAATTTAATTTAAATGTTTTCTTATTCACCGTAAAGCAATATTTTTGCATAATTTTTGTATTTTTGCCGTTTTTACGTATAGGAAACGGAAACGATCAAATTTATAATGTTATCGTTGGTATTTTTTTAATGTGATGCGCTTTTAAGCAGACACTTTTTTATGATAATATAAATTTAAATGGCTTCTAAAAACTCTATAATGGCCTCTCGGTGCATTATTTCCACAAATCAAGTAACTGTTCCTTTATAGTTGCCTAACTGAATATTTTGTTAATTTAATTTACATGTTTGTATTATTAATTACGTTCAGGATAATTAAATAAACAGAATGGCCATGGTTTGTTTTACTATGACAATTAAAATTATCTTCTTGATGAATGATGAGCATTAACAAATAAAAAATACATTTTTGACAGCTCGGTTTCCCTTCGTTAACTTGCTACTTTTTCAGTTAGGTGCCGACCTAGTAACTTTTTAATTTATTTATTTAAAAATTAAATATCGTTTAGGTAAAGAAAATAAACCAGAAAATATTATTTTTGAATAAAAACGCTACTATCATCAAAGTCTCCATCATCAAAGGACAATGATATAATCAATAATCATGAAGAGGGAGGTGTTTCGAAGCATATTATGTCGCTGATATATTTTTTTTGTTACTTCTAAGTGGAATTTTACAATTGTTTTTTTTTATTCAACAATAATTAATATTAGTAAAGCGCGTACCTAAGGTTAGAAAATGTTAACTTTTTTAATTATTTTGTTGTTATATAGGAAGACTACTTAAGGAAGTTCTTTGGAAGGTCATGTGATCAGCATCCATGTTTCTCAAATTATTAATTTTTAATTTTATACAGTTTTTAAACCTGTTCTTGGAGCCCTTTAGTCAGTTATTGTATTGTAGTTATTGAGGGTGATTGACTACCACCTAAGATCTATCGTGTCCTCTCTAACTCAACTTGGTGTAGAATCCCATTAATCAAGCACCCTCTCCAAGTCCGTTTTCTTGAGAGAAGATCTTGAGAGGATCAAAGTCGAGTAGATCCCCTGCCTCTTGCTTGTGTTGACCCAGAGTGTTTCTTCTTTTGAGTTCTAATACGTTGCAGTTTAGCAGCAAAATCTTCAGAATCCGTTCTCTTCTATGCCTAACTGCCCCAGGGTGTTCAGTGAGCTCACAATGGTTGCTGCTGAGTTGATCAAGACACTGTCTTGAGCCGATGTAGGTTATTGAACGAGCAAAACCTATATGTGTTGCTGAAATTGTCATTACTTCAATTATTGTCAAAACAATAAATTGCTACACCTGAGAAATTTCAGGTAATTACCTGAATGATGTCTCGTGTAGGTAGTCCTAAAATAACAATTCTTGTATCAAAAACCATCATAAAAAATTAATTGACAGCGATAGCAATAGTGATGATTTTTGAAAAAGAGTAGGTTTTAGTTTTTTTAAAAAGAGATGTTCCTGCTTGCTGCCAGTAGCTATCAGCTTTGCTTTGACCGCAACCAGTCCCGTCAGTGTTCTGAGATGTTCCTTAGAGGTGGGACAGTATCTTCGACGTCTATCGGTTGAAAGTCCCGAGGAGTTCTTCCACTTGTATCAACCTCGAGAGGTCCCCTCAATAGATTTCTCTCAATTTTTCTTCTTCCTTTCGCAGTTCTGCCTTGACGAATGCGTCTTCGAAGTCACAGGATGGTTGTGGTCCTATAAGGATGTTGATGCTCACTTTCTTGCCAATGAGTGGGCACGTTCATTTCTCTCAATTTCAGTATGACCTGGTATCCATTTGAAGTGCATATTATTTTTCTTGCCTAATTCTTTGAGTCTTTCTAGGCACTCCCAAATCATTTTGGAGCTGCTGGTCGAAGAGCTCAGCGTCTTTATGGATCTTTTCATAGTTACTATCGTGGTTTATTTGGACATATACTTACTTCTATTATTGCCATGTAGTTCGACTGGAAGTATGGTTGGGGATGTTCCTCCCATGGGTTTGGAGTACTTGGTGCGTGGTCCAAGACTTCTACCTCGGTTTCCCTGACGGTTTTGGAGCCATCTGTTTATAGTTCAATCGTACCTTCATTGAGAGTGCAGTTGGAAGCGTTGTTCCATCCCTTTTTCGTAGACAATTTCATGATGAATTTTGAATTTTCTCTTCGAAACTGAATTTCTTAATAATTCCATCTTTTGGTAGTGACAAGAGCTTCTCGCAGCCACTTAAGGGTTGGCCCTCAATGGCTCACTGTCCACTTCTGATTCCTTGTCTTGAAATTACAAGAAGAGCTTCTCCTGCTCTTCTCTCGATCACTTAATGTCATATCCAAGATTACTTTCAACGCCACAGTTGGACAAGTTTTCATTGCCACTGTGATGCAGTTAATGCAAAAACATGCAAACAGGCCTCTGGATCTTCTCGAGTGTTTTTCTTGCTTGGTCCTCTTGTACCAGACAACCGCTCCGTATGTGATGATAGCTCTCACTAGCATGGTGTACATCCAGCACAGAATAGATGGGTTACAATCCCCTGCACACCATGACGGTTATTTATTTACTTATTCATTCAAGTCCAGGTTCCACAGTACTTTATTTTCAGTGTTACTCCTAAAAATTTAACTTCTTCCTTTCATTCTAAATCGACTTTCCCTAAACGAATGGTCTTGATTTCTGGAAGGTTAGTCCTTCTTGTGGATGGTATAGGTGTGGTTTTTGTAGGGTTGATGTTTAGTCCTATTTCCTGACACCATTTCAGGGTTATTTTTAGCTCTCTCTGTATAATTCCGTTCTCGGTGAATTGATAGATTAAGTTATGTAACTTCTCGAAGATCTACGAGACATAAGACTTTAAACTCGCTTTCTTGCCTGCCTGTCTGTCTGTCGGTCTGTCTGCGGTACAAATCTTGCTAAAAAACTTTTCAAAGGCTTATAGTCGATTTCCAACTAACTTTCCGAAGAGCAAGAGACTTTCAAACAAATATCCCAGAACTCGATGACAAAGCAATGCTAACTCGTTTTATTTTCTGTCTGTCTGTCTGTCTGCTTGCGGCTCAAATCTTGCTGAAAACGTTTTAAAGGTGACAATGACATCTGATGCCATCAGCTACGATAGGTATCTGATACTTCGGCTTCTCAAATATACAAAGATATGGCAGCGTCTATTTAGAAATGTTCCGCGATAAATGACCATAATCTCATCAAGATGTGTATAATCAATTGCAAACTCTCATACATATACAAAACACGGACTAAAAAGTATAAAATTTTCAATATCATCTAAATGAAAATACTTGTTAGATTCAAAACGGTAAACGTGGAGCGCTTGCAATCGATAATAGTAAGGTGTGTAAAGAGTAAAGAAAATATAAATCATTTGTAGTAATCACATGACGTTTAATGATATAATTTCCTGATTATTAGGTTGTTATAGTAAAATCATGTCACCTACCAATACCTATAAAATTAATAGCTTATAGTGTTCCTAATCCTAAGTACTTTCTTTGTGGGCGTGTAGTGTTACTGAAAAAGCCAATTTATTCAAGTTCATCGTCATGCAAGCTGATTGATGAATAGATCTAAAATAAGGTATGGTAATTCTCACTATTAATTCAGTGGCAACCCATAGCAATTTGGTTTCGTGGTTCCCAACTTATAACTTATGAAATCTATAGGGTGGTTCCGCGAAAGAGAAATAAAGTTACCTACCTACAATAGGTATATAACATGGGCTACAAACTTGGGAGGGGGGAAGGTTTCAAGTCAAGCGACGGCGGGTCAACTGTAGGCAAAAAAACTTCAAGTAACTCACTCACAAGTGTTACTTAAGAAAAGTGTTACTATTGTGCTGATTTCCAATTCATATTCCTGCAACTGTACATTGCGCTTTAAAAGTATAATAGCGATAAAAATAGAAAATTTTGGCTCAAACAAGTCTTTTCTTATCTATGTATAAAACATTTCTTTTACATAAAGATTGTATCTATGTATTATATGTTCTTTGTATTCTTTAAGAAATTCATACCTAACCACGCAATTATTATTATTAATATTAAATTTATAATATTTTCAGCTGATCCTATGCAACAATAGATACGAGGTAAAAAATATTATACATATAATTTCTTCACAGTTAAATTGTAAATACAATAATTAAATAATTATGCATTTTTGTGAAATCGCGAATTTTTAGAAGGACGATTGCAACCGACAACCGGCACTAAAGTAGCTCATTATTACACGCTTTTATGATACTTAAATATTAATGTTTTTAAGGCAAGATTTAGGTATGAAATACAGTTCATTTCATTGCGCTATGGTCACTTGGAAACCAAAAACTTTTTGGACATCTTTTATTTATATTCGTTGTACTTACTTGTAACCACGATGTTGTGGGATTTGTCATTTCTTATAACTGCATTCTTATAACTCTAATAGCCAATCAAAGCTTTCCATATAGTTAGTTTCTTTTTAATGTAACATATGGATTTACTTTATAATGGCCCAAACCGACCAATCCATTCGGCAAACTCATTATTAAATAAAAATAAAAATCAAATAAAAGGCACGGTGGGTTCGGCTTGCGCCATAGGATACACCCCAGACAGCCATAATGCATGCCAAAAATGAGTGCAGTGCCCCCCGTGTGCATGAAGTAGGTAAAGCCCCTACTAGGCGTTGCTAGACAAAAGATGAATGACATGCTGTCAGACAACATGCCATCCATTGATGTTGTGCTGTGAGCAGAGGCGGAAATTGTAGACACGTGTTTCGTCCTGTTTGGGACTCTTCAGTACAATGTATCCACCAACACACAGCACAGTTTAGATCACGGATCCCGTGAGCAGAATGCAATGAAATAAAAATAAAAATCAAATAAAAGGTACGGTGGGTTCGGCTTGCGCCATAGGATACACCCCAGACAGCCATAATGCATGCCAAACTCATTTTGTCAAACTCATTATTGCTTATACAGGGTGAGTTTTTTTCAATGTTTAGTACAGGGATCTCGTAAACTACTGCAGTTAGAGGAACGGTTAAATGGGGAAAGAAGTGCAGTTTTATGAGCTCAATTCGAAACAGCTTTTGTTTTTTTGAAAATCTCCATGGCTTCCTAGATATTTAACATAAAGTAAATTCCGCGGATTTCTTTACACCGAGATAGCAGTCTTATTATTGAGATTAGAGAAAAATCGTAAAGGAAAATATTTTAGACGATTTCATAGACAATAAAACGGTGTTACAATTTTTTGTATTTGTTGTGTCATTTTCGAGCTATGACATAAACTTGTGTTTTTTTAAATGCAAGTCATAGTTGGCTATGACATCATTCGATATGTCTTTTTTTTCTAAATACAACGATATAAAACTCGATATCATTTTTTCGGGAAATAAAAAAGTTAGGACGGTTTTTAATTTTATTTCCTCAACTTAACTAGGCGGCCATGTAAGCATACTGATAGACCTCAGTTGAATTTGAAATTATACATAGATAATTTTGCAGAATCATTTGTAATCCTCTATGCAAACAATTATTATACTTAATTAACTACAAATTTTCTAATAGCCATCTAGTAACTCTAGAAAATATTATGAAACATTTGAATATAAAAGGTTAACGACGATTAAAATATCTGCGAAAATATTGTTCCGCAGCCCTGACAGCATTCTTTTGACACTGAATATAACATTCTATCATATCACGCTTCTCTTGGTTGGAAAACTCCATACTAGTAATTCACCTTGCAGGTTATACGATTTAAGAACTTCTGCAAAACCTGACTTCATACTTAAAGTTCAATGGAAATTATAAGCCTCTAAGTAACTAACTGTCAAATTTTATAGTTTCACTGTTTCTGTTACTGTTGCTAAGCAACCGTCACATTTTGATATGAATATTTAGTCTAAAGTTCTACAGCGTAGGTAGGTATTGTTACAAGATTTTTGAAAGATTAGAATTAAAGTAATATTTTTTTTAAGTTCGCGAAAACTAGCTATCCCGTTGAACTATTAATTCATATAAGATTTTCAATTCAAAATTAACTATAAATTCAGCGCCTATACCACGTATTTGAGGAAATAAAATTAAAAACCGTCCTAACTTTTTTATTTCCCGAAAAAACGATATCGAGTTTTATATCGTTGTATTTAGAAAAAAAAGACATATCGAATGATGTCATAGCCAACTATGACTTGCATTTAAAAAAACACAAGTTTATGTCATAGCTCGAAAATGACACAACAAATAAAAAAAATTGTAACGCCGTTTTATTGTCTATGAAATCGTCTAAAATATTTTCCTTTACGATTTTTCTCTAATCCCAATAATAAGACTGCTATCTCGGTGTAAAGAAATCCGCGGAATTTACTTTATGTTAAATATCTAGGAAGCCATGGAGATTTTCAAAAAAACAAAAGCTGTTTCGAATTGAGCTCATAAAACTGCACTTCTTTTCCCATTTAACCGTTCCTCTAACTGCAGTAGTTTACGAGATCCCTGTACTAAACATTGAAAAAAACTCACCCTGTATAAACACTGGGTAACTTCACGTATACTAAGTGGAGGTGCTCCCTCTTGCTGAAAAATCACTTGCCAATTCAAATTAACTCTAAGAAGAGTCGGAAAAACTTTTTCTCTAAGTACTGCAAAAATATTTAACGCTATTTAAAGACACGTCAATAAAAAAGGGTCCCATAATGTAATTTCTTTGAATTTCTGCCCACACATTTAGTTTCTGTGGTAATTGCACTGAAGTGTGTTCAAAACACCATGATATTCTGGTGTTTGGTTTATTGACACTACCATTCAACATGAATATTTTTCCTTAAGAAGGAAAACAAAATTAAATTTGTTCATGTGGATTTCCATTAATTCTTCCCATCCAAAAATTGCGGAATTCTTTTCTCGGATAAAAGTCCCTTTCCAAAAGTTTCCGTGAGTTGTGGACTTTGTAGCTTTTATATTTTTTCTTTTTCAAAGCCCCGTAACAGCTGTTTTTAGATACTCCTAGTTGATTGAATATTTTTGACAAACTACTTGGAGGCTGCCTTCTACCACTAAGCAAACATCTTTTTTGAGAACTTCGGTTACAACGGTTGTTCTTGGTTTCTTATGTTCGTGTTCAAAGTTTAAACAATCATTATTCAAGAAATTATTGTAATACCTCAAAATACTTGGAAGAGGCCTCTCCAGGAAGAAATTCTCTACACGAAAGATATCGTATGTAAGACATCACCTTTGATTCAGTAGTATGATCTTCTGGAATTTTTTCCTGTTCTATTTTGCTGATTTAAAACTGATTCAAGCAATCATGTCATGTGAAGTTTTAACATGTAAATCCCTATGTTGCATTGAAAAAGAAACCCACTCTATGAAATTAATCAGACTGTCTTAGAATTTATTCGTTGTTACATAAGATGAATAAGGAGCAAGTTTATGTTAAGCTTTCTTAATGGCTCGGCGTAACAATGTTCTATCAGTCTATATAAAAAAATTAAAGCTGTTTTATGATTTTTTCATAAAGTCGTAGACTTCGTAGAAAAATAACGTCTTCTACACTAGCGGAGAATGATGGCTATTTAGGGCTTGACACTTGGGTGATCCGATTCCTAAGTTTCAAACTCGCTTTGAAGTTTTCGTCCTCGTGAATAATAGCTATCATTACCCCTCGTTGAATAGTATAGGTACTAATACTGGGTAAATAGTATACACACACTTTCGTGATAAAAATTTAATTTTAGTGCCATATTACGCAATATTAGTAATTATCTTTTTACATGTGTATTCTGTAAGTAATTTCTCTTTATCTGATTATTTAATTTAACAATTTTGTAAATTGTTTTGCACATTTTAATGTTTTCATAACTTCTGTAACTGGTTGACTGAAGATGAAGGTTATACATATGCGTACCTATACAGAGTGTTGCAGTGATAAAATGAATTTCATAAATAATTGGAACTATTTTTTTTCTCAAAGCGAGTAAACCAAAAATCCCTAACCAGAATTCTCATTGACTGTTGTTTTTTTCCTAAAATTATCTAAAATAAGCTAATAAAATTATAAAATTAACAGTAGGTAATAGATTTACGTATTTTCAATTTTTTTTAGTCACTATTTTTAAATTTTGAGTTGATTCTATAAAATTTTGTTTAAGTAAAAATTCTTAGGGCCTCAGATTAGTATAGGTACTGATTTACATACTTTTTTTTTTGAAAACTTTTTGAAAGTGTCGAAACAAAAATTCTCGATAGGTACTTGAACATTAACTACTTCAAAATATATTTTTATATCTTTAAATAATGTTTTTTAATTAAATTTAAAAAAAAAAAATAAAAGAGACAAATATAAAAAAATCATCACATTGTGTCGTGGAAACACCAAATAAAATATAATCAACTATTTAAAAATTATTTTTTATTCAAGACATAATAAACTCTTCAACGAGAATGATGGTTATTCTTCATGAGGACGAAAATTATAACACGAACCGTAGGCGCTTGTTGGAATCGTCCTAGTGAATAATAGCTACTCTATACGTGTAGAAAACAATTTTTTCTCTACGACCATGTGAAAAAAATATCAAACAGCTTCAAAAGTTTCTAATAGGTAGGTAATCGGACGTTGCTACGAGGGTCATTTGAATAGTTTCAGGATTTATGAACAAAAAGACCTGATGAAATTATATTCTTTCACTGTCCGATAGGTGTTGATATGTGTATCCTGTAAAAATTTCAAGTCATTCCGGTCAATATTCAAATATTCAGCTAATACTATTGTCCCAAAGTTGACAAGTAATGTTTTTTGGATGAAATCGAGTATCGCCCGGTGATAAAGTTTCTTATTAATTTGAATGAAAACAAAAAAAAAAAAAAAAAAATTGGAATCGGTGTCGGTGAGCCATCTTTTTCATATACAGCCGTGAAACATTGGGTGGCCGAGTACAAACGTGGTCATTCATCCATTTTAGATAATGAACGTTCTTGGGGACCAAAAACTGTTTCAACTCTTGAAGACTTAGATTTAGTTAGTGGGTGCAACTGTGATGGAAAATCGCCGATTGAGAGTTACGGCGATTGCCGAGTCTTCTGAGATATCAGATGAACGGGTACACAAGATTTTACAGAAGACATGGGTATGAAAAAATGAGCCGCATTTCTTGATAAACAGCTTGACATTTTGCACGAGTCTCTAGATGTATAAAAAAAACACCTGGACTTTTACGACGTTCATTACTGTCGTTGAAACTCGGGCTCATTACCATACTCCCGAGGTCAAACAACAGTCAAATGTAGTGAATCGAGGTGTGAGAACCAAAACCGAGGAAGGCGAAGGTCGTTCTGTATGCGGGCAAAGTCATTGCAACAGTTTTTTTTGGGACAGCCGTGCGATTATTATTAATTATTATTATTGAGTACCTACCTTCAGAAAAGTGAAACCATCAACGGGCTATTAGGCCGCGTTCCTGGATCGATTGAAGACCAAATCATTGAACACCAAAAATCAAGGAAAATTACAACACTTGGCCAAGAAGGGTGCTGTTTCACCAGGACAACGCCCGAGTGCATACGTGCGTGGTCGCAACTCCGCAATGGAATGATTGCATGAAAAGAAATTCGAATTGCTTCCGCGCCCACCATATTCACCAGATCTAGCTTCCATTGATGTTTTTTATTTCCAAATTTGAAAAAATATCTCGAGGGGAAGAATAGAATCTGCAGAATGGTATTTTTTTGGGTTTACCAAAAGAATTTTTTTCTGGCAGTTTGAAGACTTGGGAAGAGCCTTTGACCAAGTACCTATGTAGTGAGTAACGAGGAGACTATTTTCAGAAATAAATTTCGTCTTCGCTCAAAATCTGTGTTTTTCTTGAAAAGACCTGAAGCTTTTCAAACGATCCTCGTATCTGACCGGCTTGCGCGATATAAGACGTTTTTTATTCGATTTTTGTCGGTTTTTTTTATTTTGCTTGAACAGGCTGATTCCGAAAACAGAGTTTTGAAAAAGAGCGATCGTCCTGTTTCGTCGTATTATCATAAACACGCTATTAGAGAGTCAGTGTGGACTGAAAATGTCGAATTGTAATGGGCAACTATCCGTAACCGTAATTGTTCAATAAACTCCAGAGTTATGAGAGGCTCTGAAAAAATACTCGTGTGGAATTTTGTTGGTGTGATTTGTCCATTTTAACAGCACATTGTCTTGAAATGCATCCATCAAGCCTTTATCTTAATCTGCTGCACCCTTATTAGTTGTTTTTTTGTTTAAATTCTAAATATTTTTAATTACAAAACAGATAATTCTTATGGTTCGTCTACTTTTTATTCATAAGTCTACATTTTCAGTGGCTGAGGCAGAGGGCAGTGACAACGAACAAGCAGATGATGAATTCGAGGGAGAAACTCCCTCATTACCAGCAGATCTTCCTCACGTGCCACTGAACTTCAATCGACTCTCCGAGGAGGAGATGACGAAGCGTGCCACGGAGTTCTTCAAAGTGATGAACGCACGTCGTACCGTACGTCATTTCAGCCCAGAACCCGTACCCCGTGAGGTGATTATTGAGTTATTTTCAGCAAATACTAATAATAGTCGCTGGAAAAAGTTAATCCAGCCCACCATATCACTTATTTAATCTATAGGAAAAAATTCACTTCGTTTTTGAAGTTTTATAGTTTTCCAGGATACCTTTGGGACACCCAAAACAGTAAAAAATATAAATTTTGTTAAGATTGTCTGTGTTGCTTAGAATCAATGACAATAAGATAATACACACTTAATACATTTAAAAAAGCCTTTACTCTCCAGGTGATCCAGAATGCTGTACGTGCAGCTGGTACAGCTCCCAGCGGCGCCCATACCGAACCCTGGACCTACGTTGCCGTCTGGGACCAGGAAACCAAGGCCCGTATCAGGGAGATCGTCGAATGGGAGGAAGAGGTGAACTACAGACAAAGAATGGCTCGGCAATGGACTGCTGATCTGCGTCCCCTGCGAACCAACTGGGTCAAGGAATACCTAACCGAGGCTCCGTGTGTGCTGCTACTCTTCAGGCAGCAGTACGGGGTTCGTCCCGATGGGAAAAGAAAGCAGCACTACTACAGCGAACAGAGTACTTCCATAGCTGCTGGGCTGTTGTTGGCTGCCATACATGTAAGATCTTCCAAGATGTGGTAGTTTTAGATATCAGTCCGACAATGCTTCAATATCTAATATCTGATCGCGTTTGCTAGTTTGAGACAACGGGGACGAACATAAAAAAAAAACAGTTCAAGCGCATGCAGAGCAAGAGATGTTGCGAACGTTTTTACATAATGTCATTTTAAACTTTTTCTGTCTATGGTTCCTTCTGATCATGGTGTAAGCTTATGGTGAATTTCAGGGATCCAAACTGGACAAAACTAACAGCTTGATTATGGAAAAAGCTCTGCTGATGATTTTGATTATAATATGCATAAACGCACCTCCCCCCAAACACATCCTGAAGCTTCCTCGATTCTATTCGTATGCAATCATAGGCAAAATATGTTTCTTATCCCGATTAACATTCTTAAAACTTCGCCTGTTAGTGGGTGACCTCTCCCTGGATCTTGTTCTTGTGGTAGAGATAACTCTCGAGCTTTATTCCATCAAGAGCTGTTTTTGAATCCTGTACACGTCAAGCACTGGGTGCCCACCAATATACAGTTGGTCTCCAGAAGAGTAAAACCACATTAGGTATATGATAGATCGTTTCCCACAATAACTGGGGTGCTTTGGAATTCACTACCCGAACATGTTTTCCCCTGTTCTACTCCCTCCATGATTTTAATCGAGGATGCACAAGAATTTGCGTTACCTCAACCTCCCTCCACGGCATTCCTAAATCACAGGTGCGCTTGAAGGTATAGGTTCGCCTTGGTGGGGGTCCGAAAAAATACATTTTCTGCAGAAAATTATTTAATTCAAAGTCCTTTGTGTGTAGCTTTTTGGGGCATAAACTTCGTTATTTGCAACATTCTTGACTCCATTAATACCAAGAATCTTTTAACCCCCCCCCTTATGTCTTGGTTAGACAGAAATTGGTATCCATTATAAGTAAAAGGTCTGCGTTTTTACGCTTTTAAGTTTTTATGTCTTTGGTTCATTTCCTTCCGTTTCTTATTACACGCATTTAAATTTTTTATGTTTCTTTATGATGATGATGAAGAAGACTATAACAAGTTTACCCATAGATGTATCCATTCTCTTTCTCTTGAGTGCTCAGTCTCGCTGGTTTTGGTTATAATTTCTTCTAGTAAATCTGAGACCACAACTTATCAGAGTAAGCACAAAAAAAGAACCTTAATAGCGGTGAATTTAATACAAACTTAAAAAAAAATGTTTCGTCACCTTTTAAGTTTTCTGTTTCTTTTTTTTGCGCCGCATTACTTTTGTGATAAGTTGACCTATCAGTTTTAAAAGAATTGATTTTATGATGATTACGCGACTGTGAAATATTTTTAATTCTTTGTTTTCAAGTTTAATTAGGTAGTTTGACAAGTTTGAGTGTGCAAACTCATGATGTAACATAAGAAGGCAACCTGACCTAATATGCAAGTCACATTTCCAGTTTCATTTTTTCAGAGATAAGTTTCCAAGCAAAGATTGTTTCATACTGGTACTTGTTGGAATGTTTCTTTATTTTCTAAGCAGGTGAGGTTCGCATAAATTTGGAAACATGCTATTTATATAAGACTTGCATTCTTATTAAGTGCACACACTTTCTAGTTCTTAATTTTATCGAAAGATACAGCTGCCAATTAATTGAAAAGATTGATACCTTTTAAGCTTAACCCATGTCATATCGATAAGTCTCGTCTGTTCCAATTCCTCTGATCGATGTCAGATGTACCAAATTAGTGAATTCCAGATCAGAATAAAAAATTTCCTTCGCAGAAGTTATTTTTATTTATATCCTGATTTTAATTTATTTTTTATTGCAGTATGCTGGATTGGTATCACTTACTTCGACTCCCCTAAACTGTGGCCCTCAGTTGAGGGTTCTCCTAAATCGTCCTGCTAGCGAGAAGTTGAGTTTGCTGTTGCCAGTTGGCTATCCGGCCAAAGACTGCCTTGTGCCTGATCTTACCAGGAAACCACTCGAGGAAATTCTCATTGAGGTGTGAGTCTAAAAGACTTATTAGAAGTCTGGCTACTTCATCTTGCCAAGAAGTATAGAACTGATGCCCGTATTCTCAAACGAATTTTTTTATATTAATTACTCACCTAATCAATATCTCAATATTATTCTGATACTTACATATTATCTCCCATGTATCTCCATTCTATTTATATGTAATTATTTTCGGACTATTACCATTACCGGGTCGTAAAGCTTTGAGAATACGGGTGTAAGTAATGAAAAACGGACAAATCATTTCCCGACTGAATATGAAACATTTAGTTATAATATACATACAGTTACCTCTATACATATCTAAGTAAAATTGTTATTTTTGATGTTTAAAAAAAAAAGATGTTTAAAACGGTTTTTTATATCTTATAATAAATGTCTTTCAATGGAACCATTTTATCAACATCAACTTGAAGAGCTTGCGTGTTTATTGCACTTCAGTGTATATGCTTTAAGTGAATAATTGTATATTTTACTCTACCTAATAATATTGTATAATTTTATCTAATAATAATAATATAATTGTGGCAGTGAGTTACCTATGTACTTTAAAATTTCTATTGTATTTTTACATTTTTTCAATTGTATAATTTTGTACTTATTATGTGATAAGATGTACTTTCTCTTTAAAAGAGATTTATTGATTTATTTTTTATAATAAGTAAACAAATAAAAACTGAAGAAAGTCATCTAATTGATCTTAAAAAGGCATTTCATAATATCTTTAATTAAGAAGTAAAGTAACTAGTTGAGATAAATTCATATTATTTTAATGTGGGGTACTCGCTTACGAATTATTTTGAAGCATAAATGGGACATCCTGTATCCTGTATACATGCAAAGGTAGGACTGTGACGACGCCATTTAAACATTTCTAAAACCGAATATTAGTCCAGTCGGTAAAGTAAAAATAATGTACAAAAGTTCATAAAAAATCTTATCAAACATTTTTCTCCAAAAATAGTTAGTGAAGAGGCTATAGAACATAAATTCACAAAAATCAGTTCATGGGGTGCAGCACCCCCCCCCCCCCCCAAAAAAAAAATACTTAATGAAAAAAAGAAATCCTGAGTGAGATATTGCTGAAAAATCAGGAATTTTCGATTTTAAAAACGCTTCTGTAGCTTTATCTTTCAAGATAACTGAACGAAATTTTGGATCCTTGTAAAACTTTTGAATGACGTAAGATTTTCGTTGAAAAAAATTCGCGTTACGTCTACAGGTGTCCTTCAAAAATTCGAAAAATCCGGTTCTTCAGGTATGATTTCAAGTCGCAGTTTTAAATCTAGAGGTTGCTGAAATTGTGGGAGTAAGATATCCACAAGGAGTGATGTGCTATTGCATTTGAGACGTTTCAAAATGGCGGCCATTTGAATTTTATGAAAAATAACCATTTTTTGAACCCCTGTATAAGCAAGATAGAAAAAGAAACTTTTAAACCAAATTAACAAGATCGAAATTTTTTTTTTTGAATTTTATGTTAATGCATTAAAATTTACATTATTTATATTAATAAGCCAGTGGCGTGGGTAGGTAAAGGGTAAAAATAACTAATTTCTATAAACCGTTTCTGATGCCATTTATGAAGGAATTGAACTGAAATTTTTCCAGTAGACAACTATACTAATATCCTTTAATCTTTCAAAATTTAAAGATGCAAAAAAGAAAAATGGCGGAGATAACGAATTTTTTTACATATCGTTTGTTTCTCTAAAATTTTAAAACAACTCAAGATACCTAGAGGAAAAAACGGCTTGCATGTTTGATGATATTTATGATTATGAAGTTTCTATCCTATAATTATTGATGAAACATCTGGGATTTTGCGACATTATCTACCACTAAAATATTCCAACTAAAACAGACAAAGCTACGACGGCGTATTAGTGCCACGGCGCAAAATATATTTTTTAATATTTCGACATTTCAAAACTCAAAATTTTGAGTTGAATCTCAAAATTTTGACTTTTAAATCTCAAAATTTCGAGATTTAATCTCAAAATTTTGAGATTTTAAACTCAAATTTTTGTGTTTTAAATCTCAAAATTTTGAGAATTAAAGTCAAAATTTTGAGATTTAAATTCAAAATTTTGAGTTTTGAAATGTCGAAATATTGGCACTGAAAGCAAACAACCATTGTTGTTAAGCAAAGTTAAATGCGCATGTCACTCAACGAAGTCCTGTGTTGCGTGATTTAGTAGCTGAATTCTGGCCAGAATCTGATAAGTCAGGTCTTTGGTCGTTGTTAGGTTCTCTCTCCTCCTTGAAATTTACAACCTCTAGCCTCTAGGGCTTTTTTTCTATTTATATTTTATATTTTACTTTTCTTTTTTTTTTCATTTTCTTGAAATTTCAGGGAACAAAACTAACAATGGCCAATGAGCTGACTCATCAGGCTTCGATCAATCTGGTTTAGAACCGATCAATCTGGCCATCTTATTTATTCAGTAAAAATCGATACATATCGTAAAATCAGTCTGGCAACACTGTGCTGTATTCCAACTTCATAAGTACGAATGCGAGATTCAAAGAGATTATTTATGTTGAAATACAGTTGGAATACCGCACAGTGTTGCCAGGTTGTACTGATTTTACGATATATATCGATTTTTACTGAATAAAAAAGATGACCAGATTGATCGGTTCTAAACCAGATTTATCGAAACCTGATGAGTCAGCTCATTGGCCATTGTTAGTTTTGTTCCCTGAAATTTCAAGAAAATGAAAAAAAAAGAGAAAAGTAAAATATAAAATATATAGAAAAAAAAAGTCCTAGAGGCTAGAGGTTGTAAATTTCAAGGGGGAGAAAAAGAACCCAACAACGACCAAAGACCTGACTTATCAGATTCTGGCCAGAATTCAGCTACTAAATCACGCAACACAGGACTTCGTTGAGTGACATGCGCATTTAACCTTGCTTAACAGCAATGGTTGTTTGCTTTCAGTGCCAATATTGCGACATTTCAAAACTCAAAATTTTGAATTTTAATCTCAAAATTTTGACTTTAATTCTCAAAATTTTGAGATTTAAAACACAAAATTTTGAGTTTAAAATCTCAAAATTTTGAGACTAAATCTCGAAACTTTGAGATTTAAAAGTCAAAATTTTGAGATTAAACTCAAAATTTTAAGTTTTGAAATGTCGAAATAATGAAAAATATATTTTGCGCCGTGGCACTAATACGCCGTCGTACAAAGCCTAACTTTGACGTACCACTTTCATGTAGAAGTCATCGAATATAATGTCAAATTATACGCATTACAACTCTGTATAAACTCGGTTCATTTTTTTAAGTCGTGCACGACTTATTAGGTTACACAGACCGAGTCGTTTGTAGCGCCTCGCCTTGCATACAGGGTGGTCAACAATAAAAATTTGATGCTCATCATTGAGACCTTGGAAACGGTAAGAGATACGAAGGTTTTTTATGAAAGTATAACCTTAGCAATCAACTTTACATTATGTAAATAATAGGTACCAACGTAAAAAGTCAACAATACAATCCTCCAGCCAGAATGATTTGCAGTTGTTTCTTTTATTACTCGAATTATTAGCTGAGAATTAGCACTGCTTGAATCAAATAGGTAAAAATTACATTTGAAATTATTTAATTTATGGTCATGACCTATTGCTGTTGCTCCACTAGCCTAGTGCGGTGATATAATCGCTAACCGCATATGTGTGATGTTTTTTCTGGGTTGTAGGTAAGAGCTTCAAGCTTCACTGTTAAGAAATAAAACTTTCTCAACGCAATTCATTACTACGTTTTTAGAGTAAATGTTTACGGGAATCTACTTCTACTTATTAGATAATAGGCTAATATTTCACAATTACTATTATGTACCTATTTCAGAAATGTAAACTTGACTGTTAAGCTAAAATATGTGGCGATGACCTGAATAACTTTCGATTTATCAGTAAAGCAACACACCTTCTCTCTCAGTCGCGAAAAATTATAATGAAGAGAAGGGTCAAAAAATATGGATGAAATTTTGTTATACATCTTTCATTACATCTTTCATAGATGTAGCTACCTGTTAGTGCTTAGTGGTTATGTAAAAATTACCAATTTTTATTAACACGAATTAGCTACCATTGATGTGGATTAGGTTTTTTAATGTATTGCTTATAAATTCGCAACAACCAACCGAAAAGTTGCAAAATTCGCTAATAAAAACCTTTTAATTAATTATATTTTTATGAGCATTATTAGAATATATCAAATTAAGGCAGTTAACACAAATACCAGGAAGTAAATAGATCCAATAAAACTTGCAAAAAATTTCCTGGAATATCAAGGGTAGGTACTTAAGCAAAAAGTTGGAATCATATTATTATTTGATTTTTATATTATGCATGATAAACTAGGTAGGATTTTTTTATTGTCAAGCTTAAACTACCCAGCTGAAAGTATTATTTATACCTAGCTAATGAGTCTCAAAAAATGGTGAAACAGTCTCCGATTAGTGGGTATTTTTATCAGAGACAATTTTATTGAACTTTTACATGAATAAGGGAAGTACATACATGAAAAAAAAAAGTGATGTCGTCCTCAATAGCGTATTTTTTTATTAAAAAATACACTAATAAGAATACCTACCAGAATTAACTCACCTTTTTCGTGATCATGAAAAAACCATCCAGTTGAGTGTATAATAACTGATGAGTCTTAGAGAAGATGAAACAATCTCTCTAACGATTTTTTTTATTGAAGAAATTTTTATGAACACGAACAAAAGTATTCTTGAGAAAGAGGAAATACGTGAAAAAAAAATAAATATTGTATGGCTGTGGTAAAGCCCAAGTATCAGAAGTTTTCAAGTAACCTCAAGGGCCTCTGTGAAGCAGCCGGGACCCCCTTTTTAACGCACCTCCCGGAGCACGATCGGTCTCGAACTTTTTTACCACTTTACTTGGTCACCCATCCAAGTACCTACTGATCAAACAAAGCCATACTGCACTTTAGAGATCGTGTGACCGAAACTCTAACAATTTGGCTATTGTGACCGTTAAAAGAAAAGGGGGAATGCCCATCAAAATGTATGGTCAAAATAAAACTGCCCAACTGAAAGTGCGATATCATTATTAATGAGAGAAGTACAACTGGGCCAAAAAAGGGAACACATCCATCAGAATTTACTCAATTCAACACAAATTTCTGAATTTTGAAAGAGATAAAAACCGAGAAGTGCGTTAAAGATGAATATTTGAAAAAAAGAGGGAAATATACGCGAAAAGAAAAGACTCCTCAAGGTTTCCTCAAGCTATTTTATGATCAAAATTAAACTCCTCATCTGTGATTACAATAGTTGATGAGTCTTAAGAAGGATGAAACAGTCTCTCGATTAAGAGGGTTACAAAAAAAGGGAAATACCCGTACAAAATTATTTTAATTTTTTCATGGGCTTCGAAAGATTTTTTTTATGGGAAATACATAAAAAATGGGGGAAGTACGTGAGAAAATTAGGGGGAATATGTGAAAAGAATAGATAAAATTCACCAGGTTTGACTCAATTTTGTTTTATAGTGAAGATTAAACCGCCCAGTGAAAAAGGCTGAAACAGCCTCTTGAGTATCGGATCTTTAAACCAATTATCAGAGAGACAATTTTTATAAACTATCTTACAAGAATTACGATATTTTTTAAATTTCATCAACTTGAGAAAAATAGCAATTATAGTACTCATAAAAAGGGGGAAATACCTGAAAAATCGGGAAAAGTAGATTCAAAAATGGGAAATATGCGGCAATAAAAGAACCATAAAAAAGGAGGAGAAGAGTAAATAAAAAGAAGAAATACATGAAAATATTAGGGGAAATACCGACAAAAAATTGGGGGGAAATAACTACTAGAATTAAATAATTTTTAAACAATTTCATGAACTGCAGGAATTTTCAAACGGAACAATATTAATTAAAAATAATTATTTTTGTACTCATAAAAAGGGGAAATACATGAAATAATGGGGGAGCACATAAAAAAATACGGGGAATATGTGACAATAAAAGAATCATAAAAAAGGAGGAGAAGAGTGAAGAAAAAGGAGAAATATCTAGGCCTATCTAGATACCTGGGTAATTCAGGAAATTTTGATCTTGAAATTTTTGTTGTACAGTTTCAAACTTAGAAATTAAAGAGAAATTATCTGCTTACGGATACAAAAGGTGTTCCCTACCAAATATAGCACATAAAACGACTCAAAAATAGTAAATTTGTAAAAATGTTGCTCAACACTGTTTATTTTCATCTTAATGTAGATTTAACCAATTCCTGAAGAATTTTCATCAGGAATTTGTAGAAAGGTTTTTTTGTACAGAAGAAAGTAAGTAAATTATGTATAAGTTCAAGTATAAAAATAAAGACCGATAGGTTAAAATCTTACATTCAAATGGCTGTGCATATAGGTACCTACTTACTAAAGGGGATCAATTTTCACGTAAGAAAACAATAAAATATAAAATAAGTTACTTACTTACTATTCTTTTCAAAATTGAAAATTATCTCTAATAATCAAAATAAGTAAGTATATCAAAAGCGACCTGTTATTTTTTATGAAAAACAACTTAATAATTTTATGGTTTTCTGACTTGAAGAGAGATTTCCCTTAGAAAAACGATCTCCTACCAATTTTAAAAGCCTATAGCTGTGTGTTGACATTAGTTCTTCTTTCTCTCCTCATTATTCGTATTATGCTTCTTATAATAATTCTCGTAGATGTTAAGTAATTTAGAAAACAATATGAAAATATCGATCAAACTATTTTATTGTTGACTTCTTCTAATTTATTGGTATTAGTAATTGCCAAAATAGAGTTCGTCAACATCAAGAGAATATCAAATATTTTGCTTCAAGAAATATTTAAACTTAAGGTAGGTAGTTGATGTTGCTATCAACCATTTTGCGTTGGAGCTGAAATCCAAGAAAGTGTGTGCATTACAAGTTTTCATGGACTTTGCAAAATTCAGCTGTTTTTTGATAGTGATTTTTAAAATTAAAAGTTTAAAAAATGATTGTTTAAACATGATATGTTAAAGGTCATTTGGTTTTCTTTCCCTGAACTTTTGAGAAAATATAATGGTTGTTGACGTACCTAGTGGATCAGTTAGCTCCACGATGGGACAAATTTAATCAGATAAACCAACATGAAAATGTGTAAGAAATCAGTTTTACTGATTTCATTGCTCATTTAGGATGGCCCAAAAGTAATGGTTTGGTGTGTAGGTACCTTGTCTTTTTCTTTTGGATTTCCTTATCTAGAATTATTGCATCTTATTTTATTGAAGATATTATAATGAGGTAGGGTGATTTCTGATATCTTGGAGACATTTATATTGATTTGCACAAACTTAAGAACAAATTCGAGATTACGGTTTCAGCAAGAGGACACAACTAGCAATGCTGCAAAAAAGTATGGTAGGTATTTTAAACAAGTTAAAAGAAAGGCTACGTTTCCTTAACAAGATCTCTAAAGGTAGCAATTTTTTATATTTCCTGCCACTTAAAAAGCAGAATTAGCGGAATCTACACCAGCTGAAAACGGCAATACACAATAAATGAAATAATAAATGCTATTCTATATCATATAGCAACAATAGCTGAAGACCACTTGGTATATGGTTTGTTTGTTGTGCTAAATACAGAAGATGGTTGTAAGGTTCCTGATACTGCAACCGTAGGTATAAGGTTGTTGTATTGCTTCCTTTCATATTTATCTTGTCCTTGGCAAGTGGAACAGTTCGGTCCCTTTTGCAAAGGTTCTACAGTCTGTTAGCCTAGAATTTTCCTGTCAGAGAGGTCTCTGGGGCTGATATGCCTTGTAACTGTTGTGGGTTCATGCGAGTGCACTAAAAAATTACATGGAAAGCTGTCTTGCCTTCCTAAATGCAAAGTCTGCATAGTGTCTCTTCTCTGTAGTAGTAGATGCCTATCTTATGTAGATATTGTCTAAGGTGGTAGTCCAACATTAACTTACCATGGGTACATGGGCCCAGTATGTTTTGAGTTGGTTTTTGCTTTCTTGTCCACTTAACCACAATGCCATGTACATTTTTATTGTGATTCCACACACTGGTTAGGGCCCAGTAAAGTCATTTGCAGAACCTTTCCTGGCTAGTTGGTCTTTAGCCTCGTTTTCAGCTATCCCTTAATGACTGACACCCAAACAAGTGTTATGTTTAGCTAGATCATTGAAGTCCTGCCAGCTTGGTGGTTAAAACTATGTAATCTATTAGCGTTAATCGCCAAAGAAAGGATGCCATTTTTATTTATTACTTTTATTTTATTTATTATTTTGCAGGATACCTTCATAATATCCTTCAACTATAAATTTTTAATGGTATTTTAAAATTGATAAAATGGATACTATAAAAGGACACACACTGTTGACTGGAGTAGCAATGGTGGAGTTGTGCCAGACCCAGCAATCAGGTGGGCCACACTCCACAATTCACAAGAAAAAAAAAAATAAAAAAGCAGGAAAAAGTATTTTGCAGGGCTGTTTCCGGTGTGTCTGCCCATACCCCTGTCCCTGATACTCCCTACCAACAGGATTTGGGAAAGATTAAGATGCAGTTATCCATCTTTTGTATCCTGATAAATACAAAAAATCTTGTGTTTTGAGACTGGGAAAACTTCAGAAGTTCTAAAATTACAAACATTTTCCTCTGCGGTGTTGGTTTGGTTTCCTGAATGTCTTGATCCTATTAACTACCAAATCAGAAGCCTCCTAAAAACAATTGTAGGTACCAAACTCCCAACAGCGAGAAAATATTTTGAGTGATGTAATCTCAAAAACTAAAGACTTACTATAATTTTTAGGTAAATATTCTTGAATTGTTATGTTCAATATATCTTATTTCCAACTAAACAATATTTGTTTTAGTTTGCTTTAATAAACAACATAATATTCAACCATGTTTACATACCAGTGGCATAAATCAACTATTTGGCATTGCATTCAACTTGTGAATATAACTTGATTGAATTTCTTGAAGAAGAGCAATAGGAATATTCAATGGTAATTGTAAGTAAAAAACGTAATTATATTATTTAGTTATTTAATATACATACATGTACATTTTTCTAATGATCATTTCAATTTTTGGGAAGCCTAGAAAGAAGTATGAATATAAAATACAGTTAATTTTAAGTAAGCTACCAACAGCTACAGTAAATGCTTCAAAATCTGATATGCGTTTTACGATGCTGAATTTGATATATAAATAATTAAGTACCATAAAGTCTGTCTGCAGTGAGGAGATGTCTCAATGGTGGATGCGGCAAGTAGGCAGGAGGTTTGCTCCCAAAGAAAAAAAAAACTCTAAAGGAGTCATTTAAATGTTCAATTGTTTAGGCTTGTATGTTACCAGGTGTTCACACCCATCTCTGCATGCACAAATTCGTGCAATTCCTACTGACCTACCTTTAAATAATCTCAACAGACAGAACCAAGATACAGGGATTTACTATCTAACACATTGTTGCCTAACACTACCTACTCTGGTATTTACCCAACAATTTACTTGGACAACAGTAGCAGCTTCTGATGGGAATGGGTGAAGCAGGTCAACCAAATTAACAAATTTCAAAGCAAAAAAGTAAAAAAAAATTCTGCAAAACAAATCGAAACAGTCACGACCTGGCTGCATTCAATAAAGCTTATACTGTTGCCCAAATTGAGAGATTTCCCAAAAATCCAACCAACATTATTAACAAGCAACAATCTGTAATTAATAAATGTATATAATGTATAAACATATTTAGCATTACATTACAATATATAAGGCATCTGAATGGGTTCCCTTTTACTTAATATTTTACATTAAGGAGAAAGTACACTTAGCTAGAAATGTTAATATGTAATAATAAGTACCTACTTAAAATAAATTAGGGAACGTTTAGGCTTGATATAAAATAAAGGTATAAATAGGTCACATCACACAAAAGATAAACAAAAATATTTACATTTTCTCCTAAAAACTAAACAATTTAAGTTTAAAATATTAATACATACATTTTGGAACATATTCTTATTACTCAAACTTAACATTAATATATTCCAAAAATATATATCTATATTTAGGGATTCTTACTACATAATTATAAATCAAGTACCTACCTACATAGGTAATTCGATAATAATATACATATAAGTAATGGACAAAACTTGCAAAAGACTAGAAAGTCATTATAAAAGTTTTGCTTTTTTTTTCTTTAGAACTTATAACGTAAATTGTACATTTGGAAATTATTTGCGCAACACTCAAAGAATACTGACCTATGTAATATAACTTTAGAAAATATGAGTCACTAGTGTAGTTATCATTATAATTATGAGGATGAGGTAGCCAAAACTATCAGACAAATGCTACTTACCTACTATCTACTAATAAAATCTTCAGAAATTCATATATAGATTGTCAGTATGCTTTCAGTCAAGACTCATATATTTGCTTCTAATAGCTAATTACATTGTAGGACAACAAAACAGTCAACATTCTTCAATACACCATAATTATAAGTGTAACAAACAGAACATGTAATTGTAAAATAAACATAAACGATTACTATTATTAATAAAACCATAATAAAATGAAATAAGAAATGAATATGATTTATATACAAAAAAATAAACTATGATTGTTAGAGAACAGGTAGTACCTAGTAGTTGCAGAGAGACTTAACTACTAAAACAAGAAAATACTTTGGTTTGGTTGTCGTTTAAGCTACCGAGTGCATGGAAGAGCGGAAATTTCCTGGCAATCTGACAACATCTCATCACTGTCTGAAAGCCAGAAGGGGAAGTACACAGGCTATGCTCACTAGGAAATGTAGAGAGGATCTCGTTCCCGCGCCAGTACCTGCAACACATAATTAACCATTTTAATAAAAATACTTAAATCATTAATTTTGATGATGTGATGAATAAAACAGTAATTTTTTAAAATTCTGCTTTATATTGGTGGATACTAATGATATAACAGGTGTTTCACTAGGTACTTTTAAAGTAGCATCTCCAGATAATAATAATAATAATAATGTAGGTAAATATGTCAATGAGATATTTACATATGTCTGAAGATGGTATTTTAAAAGTATCGAAACATGCATTACATCAAAAATATCAACCAAAGCAAACCAGAATTTTCAAAACATTAGTGTTTTATTTATCATCCCTGACTATGCAGAGATTCAACCAAGTCAGAGTTGAGAACATAAATTTGAATGAAGTTTTTCTTCTAAGCTGTTCAAGCCCCTCTTAACTGGATTAAGAAAGTATTATGTATTACGTACCAACCCCCCCCCCCCGATTTAATTTTTGCTTTTGAAATGTAAGAGATTAAAAATAAAAATAAAGTTAAATAATTATTATAAATTAAAGAATAAAATATAGAGCCTATACTTAGGTACTAGAAATTAACTTCTGCTATTACATATTTCTTAATATACTTTACCCTTTAATTTGAATACCTACATTACACCTCTGGAACCCTTCATGCATATATCCTCTTGCAGATTTTATATACCTACCTACTTATTCTAGTTTTTATTTACCAAATATGTATAATACCACCTAAGCTCACCTACACCTTATACTCAAAAAATTTATTAAAAGAAGTAGTATTTAGTAACCTACTAAAAATACTAATTACACATTTATAGGACCCAATACTTACTGCAGGAATTAAATTGATAGATTTTTTTAACGGGAACCAGAAGTTGCATTTTTTGGTGTTTCAAATTAATAATCATAAATTGTTTGATAGGATAACCCCCCCCCCCCCCCCCCGCGCAGGAGACAGAACAATAGGCAAATTGTTGTATTTCTTGGTTTGCACTGTTTGAAGACAAATTGAACGATTCTAGAGAATAAGAAACAGAGAGATTTTTTCCAGTACACCAGTTTTATAAATCCGGGAATTATTTATTTCATAAAAAGAGAATTGTGACGGACCAAATACCTGCAGCTCAGGAAGAATTTCGTCTCAGAATGTACTATTTAAAACAAAAATTTATAGGACTTTCATATTTTAATCAAATTTTCTATGTAAAGGTTTATTTTTTTTAAGCAGTTACTGGGGAAATTTTTCTTATAAAATTTTTCATCGGTTGCGATTTCGGGGGGAGGGGGGTCTTTTGTTTAAATTTCAAGATATTTCCTTTTTTGTATCAACTTTTCTATACAGGTGTACGGAAATTATGAGCAAAAAATCGAAGGGGTGATTCTACTTGATGAAATATTGCCAAAAATATCTATAATTTTTTTTCGAAAACTCACAAATAAGAAAGTTAAAAGCCTTCAAAGTTGATTTTTTAAAATCAATATTTTTCTATAACTTTTTTTCTAGTGTACGGATTTTCTTAAAATTTGACACACTTGCCACTGATGTTGCTTTACATCCTTGGTCGAAATTAGACTTGAATCCCTCGAAATGAAGAGGCCTTAAATGCCTCTTCGGAAAAGGTCCTCTTTGTCTATCACGATAAAATGACCTGGTTCCGAGAAAAACTTTTTTAAAAATTTGGTTGCATTAAAATTGATCACCATAAATTATGATCATTTTGCAACAATACCAAAGCATGCTTTGGAAACAGCTGCAGGGTTGCCTAGCTATGTACAAAACAGAGACATTCGGATATAAATAAACTCGGAAATGATAAAATTTCAAAATTTTTTAATCATTTTTTTTTTAATAAAATAATAAAATAATTTTAATAAAAAAAAAAGAATTGCTGTCAAAATGAAATCCAAAGCAAACGCCTTGTTTTCTAGGCAACCCTGCAGCTGTTTCCAAAGCATGCTTTGGTATTTTTGCAAAATGATCATAATTTATGGTGATCAATTTTAGTGCAAGCAAATTTTTAAAACAGTTTTTCTCGGAAACAGGTCATTTTATCGTGATAGACAAAGAGGACCTTTTCCGTATATTTCTTCATGTTCTTCAATTGTGCATCTTCGAAACTCAGAAAAAAATATTACGAAAAAAGTTATAGGCCTTTTTTGAAGGTCAAGGGCAGTTAAGGCCTCTTGATTTCGAGGGATTCAAGTCTAATTTCGACCAAGGATGTAAAGCAACATCAGTGGCAAGTGTGTCAAATTTTAAGAAAATCCGTACACTAGAAAAAAAGTTATAAAAAAAATATTGATTTAAAAAAATCAACTTTGAAGGCTTATAACTTTCTTATTTGTGAGTTTTCGAAAAAATTTTTTAGATACTTTTGGCAATATTTCATCAAGTAGAATCACCCCCTTGATTTTTTGCTCATAATTTCCGGACACCCTGTATATTTCTTAAGGAGCAGTTACAATATAATAGGAGCTATAAAATTAATAAGGTGGAAAATCAAAATGCACCCATTCCCATTATGACAGCAGTTGTAATCTACCCTCAATTCCATATCAAATCCACCGAGAACACTAGAAATAAAATTGTTAAAGCAAATAACAATCACCTAGAATACACTTTTTGATTAAGCAATAATAAATTATTATAAGAAGCACTACGAAATCATGACAAATATTAATAAACAATAAACAACATGAGTTTTGTATGAAAAATGTGATGGAACGATGATGAAAATAGTATAAAAATACTTTAACTGATGTCATTGGTAGTTATACAACAGGGTAGTTACTTTCAAGACAAGGACAGGCTAGTATAGGAAACGAGAAATTTGCAGATTGTTGCTTCCCACCATTCTGACCTGGGAGGTGAAAATGACACCAATCGAAAGATAAAAGTGACAAGCATATCAAGTGACTAATTTTTGTAGAATTCAGTTTGAACCTTTACTGTAATGTAAACAGTGTGACTAACTTATTAAGATCACACTAAAGTTTCTGTCACTTCCATGGAAATTACTAGAAAATGATTGAAGAGGCAGCAAAACCGTTTATGTCCTCTTCTTTTACCAACTTTATGAGCTCAACACGGTTTTGCTGCGTCTTCAACCATTTTCTACTTCTAGCCATGGAAGTGATATAAAATGTGATGTAATCTTAATAAGTTAGTTAAACTGCTTACAGTAAAGATGGAAAAATTCTTTCATCTTTCAATTTTTTATATTTTTACCCCCTAGGTCAGAATGGTGGAAAGCAGCCATTATGCATTATCCATAACCAGTCTTGAAAGTGGTGACTGTATAAGTAAGTACATAGAATATACAGGTGCTGGCTAGACACATGTGTAGATAATTTACTTGAACACTCACGGATTCCATAACTTATTTATTAGTAAAGAGGATTCAGCAAGCAAGTAATACGCAAGTAAATAAGTTGAAGTAACACTTATTTTACTGATATGTTTGTTTTCAATTACCTTTAACTGCATGTGTTTCTGTTGCATTCTGATTGAGTTGGGGAGCTTCAGTCCCTTTATTTAACGAATTCACTTCGTTAGATACTTTGTACCGATTATCTAGGTAAAAATTAAAACGCCTTTATTATGATTCTGGGAGATGTTTCAGATACAAGTGTGTTTTGGACACATGTAAGTAGATAATTTTGAATTCTCACTCATTGATAAAAATGAGGATTCGGCAAGCAAGTTATAGGTACCTATAGGCAAGTAAATAAGCTCGAGTAATACTTATTTCACCACTTATTTTTGTTTTCAATTCTTAACTGCATGTGTTTCAGCATCATTGAGTTTGGAGGCTTCAATCTCGTTATTTGAGGAATTCACATCCTGATGTATATGATAAATAAAACACTAGTGTTTTAAAAATTCTCCTGTATACTAATGGATATTATAAATATTACACACTAATGGCAACCTTTATAAAACAGGTAACTTGTTTTATGATCACTTAGGTTACCATACTGTTGCTATGTAACTACATCAATAACTTTATATACAAGTCTGAAGATGCTACTTTAAAAGTAGCGAAACACGTGTATTTTTAAGATCTATCCCAGTATACAGTAGAATTTTTAAAACATTAGTGTTTTATTTATCATCCATCCCAGTTGTAGAGATTCTAGAAAGCAAGGATTGAAAACATAAATTTTATGATCGATATTTTGCAATTTGAATATTTTTATTCAGTTAGGGCCTGGGAGATGTTATTATACTTAAAAAATACTTCATGCAAGAAGAAATAAATTTAATCGCTGATACAGGGTATGTTAATCAATTGGGTACCTAAATAAGTTTGGATCATCTCATAGGTAGGTTGTCAGGAAAATTTTCCAATTTTTCAAGAAATGGTAGAAATAGAATTTTATACATTTAAAATTGACAAATCTTGATGAGTAATAATTGCATTGATCACTCTTATTTACATTAACTATTCCACCTTTATTTGTTCCGAATGACTCTGAAGATGGAGCTTAGTTAGCCTCCAATACTGCTGTAATAAGTATACCAATAAGTACATTATTTATTAGTTATACTATACAGGTAGATAATTTAATTGAATTTAATTGAGTCCTTAACTTATTGGTAAATATAAGGATTCAACAAGCAATTTATATAAGCAAGTAAATAAGCCAAGAATGTAATACTTATTTTACAGACTTATTTGTTTTCAATTACCTTTAACTGCATGTGTTTCAGCATCATTGAGTTGAGAGGCTTCAGTTCCTTTATTTAACGAATTCACATCTTTAGCTATTTTATGTCCATTATCTAGGTGAAAATTAAAATCCAAAAAAATTAAAAATGAATTCTACACACTAAAAAATAAAATTAGGTAGAAGAAATTATTTCATCTGGATATTTTCGATTTTATTCAACTTGATTACTTCTCAGCAGTTTGATTCTGGGAGATGTTACTTAAAAAATAGGTCATGGAAAAATAAACAAATTTAATCGCTGATACAGGGTGTTAATCAAGTATAAGTTTGTATCATCTCAACAAAAATGTAATAAAGGTTGCAAGAAAATTGTTCCAATGGTTAAGCCAGTGGAATAGACTTTTATACATTAATACACTTCAGTCAAAATTATCAAATCTTGACAAGTGATTGCATTAAGTTATCCTCAATTTACACTTGGCCATTCAACTTTATTTGGTCTGAATGGCCCTGAAGATGGAGCTTTGTAGCCTGAAGATTAGGTTATTCATAATCTTTGATTTTAAAAATTAGTAACATTTCTTGATGAATAATGATTATGAAATAAATAAATAATATGTAATGCTTAATTAACACCTTAATTAAAACCAAAAAAGTAAAACTCAGTAAAATAAAAATGCAAACATTAATAATTAGATTTCATTTCCAAATCCTGCAAATTAGTGCTTATAAAATGCAACAAAAACTCACTGAAATGAAGTGATTATTATAATATTGCAAAATGTGAAAATTATAAAACATGCAGTATGTGACTGTTTTTTATAAAAAAATTGGAAATGATGGAAATAATTTCTTTTATAATAAAAAAAATTAAAAGAAATTAAATCACTCTCGTTTGAAAAAAAAAGTAGACATCAGGCAAGTCCCAGGTGTCTCTCAATTAAATTTCAGTTTGAATAAACAGAAAGTTGTTTTAGGCATTTTTCTTTTGTTGCCATCTCCGATGATGATTTTTTATCCATTTCAGACATGAATGTTGTCTGCTACTGGGGTCACGTTTTCCTTCAATTTTTCCTTCTATGATCATGCTCAGAATGTCATATTTGCTGTTACGTAAATGTTATCCAGATAAGCCGACTTTTGCCGTTTTAAGTACGTCGTTATTGGACTCTATGCGAACTGGTTCTGACGCCAATTCCCCATATCTAATCCTTGCCTCTTGGTTCCAGTACAGATTTCGGATGAACTCGATGTTCTGGTCATCCAGCCCCTTTTCCTGTGGTAACTTCACAGATGGACTGTGTGATTGACTCTATCGACTTCATCCACTATATCTACCAATTTTTCTTAAGATTATTTCAACTCTAATGGTCATGGACGACGTTCAGATGTCGTTCAAAGTATTCTCCACCAGTTCTAATCTCTAATCTAAAAGCGAATCTAAAGGTGAAGCTGCTCTCCTCAATCAAATGAATCCACTCTTTCTTCGGTATTTTTGGCTTTGACATTGCGTTGATGACAGTAATAGGTATCATGTTCCTTTGTTGCTTTTAAAGATGCCATCAACTTTTGATAATTTCATATAACAGGAAAATAATAAAATATTGTACCTAAAAAATCATTATACAATGTATGTACTTCCACAGAATAGATACAATCAGAAGCTAAAGTCGCCGGCGGCGCCTTTGATCTTTTAGAGACAAGCAACACCTCTACCGGCCATTGCTTCAGAGTAGAAACGCAGGCCCGCCACAGAATAGGTACAATTCTATTCTGTGGGCCGGCATTCAAAACTAATGAAAGCTCATCTCAAATCATGGCGGATCTCTATGCGCCGAGTAGATGCGCGAACTCGGTATTTTTATTGAAGTTTATATTCTGATTGTACCTATTCTGTGGTACTTCCTTCAGCTCAGGCTTAGGATATGTTCTAATTGAGTATTTTAATGTCATGTAGAATATTACACTTCTTTCAGTTTATCATGATTTATAAAAGACTTTCCTGTTCCAGGTTATTATTTTCATTTTGATACTTTCAAACAATTTGTGGTTTCTTCTTTGGAGACTTCTTTGCACTACTTGACTTCTTCAAGGTTTGCTAAATGTGTATCGGTTATTCAGGAGATTGGGATAAATCCCTCAATAACATATAAAACCAATAAGAAAGTTTTGACATTCTCATATATGTCTTTTCAGATTTCTGTTCTCTTAAATTATATCAACCAAACCATGTTAATTGGACATTTCAAATCTTCTCTATATACCAGTATCTATCTTATATGAAGGCGATATCTGTCAAATGAAAAGAGAGACACTTGGGGCTCACTGATAATAATGTAGAAGTTAAGAAATTACTAGTACTAGATAATACTGTTCTGTAACTTACTGGGTATTAAATACTGATTGATAAAAAAGGTAAGTAATAGTTTTTCAAAATATGCTTTTCAACAGTATTACCAACATTCATAACTTTAAGACACAAAACATGATGCAATTCTTCTTGTAGATGTGAATTGGAAAATATGCAAGTGCAGTGAATACATTAATTTATGGTTACATAAACAAACACCACCTTTAATTATTAATTAATTAATTGATTAATTGAAAAAATCAATTCATGAACACAACCACAACAAGGTATATTAGTTTCGATACTACGCCGCCACCACCATGAAATTTACATGATTTACAGCACATACAAATTCTCCAATGATACAAAGAAGAATTACATTATGTGAAAAGGTATATACACGTACATCGATTGATAAAAATATTATAATGGATGAAAATTATATACCTTTGTGATTTTTCGGCCTCTTTTGATGTTTGGATTGATTGTGATTGTGTTTAGCTAAAATGGTGGACAAAACAATAATTAGTGCAAAAATAAGCAATGCTGTAAAGTGTAGGTATTATTATTGAAACAAAAATGAAAAGGCAAATTAAAATCACGGCCAAACAAACTTGCTAACATATAATGCTCAGTTACTAACCTCCCTCGAAGGAGATAATTTCGGAGAACTCGGACCATCCATGCTCGTTCCTCGAGCGGAGTTGTGCTTCGTACCTTCCAGGGGTTAGATGCTCCAGCTTTTGTTTAACCTCATACAAACCATCTTTAGTTTTACGCGCGCTGGGTTTGGCTTTTTTCCATTGTTCCTCCTGTTAAAAATAATATGGTCAAACGCTTGCAACGAAAAGCCTTGCGTAAAGGTACTCACTCCTTGCCTCCTGTAGAGAATCTCCTGTTCCAGCACAGGTGACCTGCTCTTCACTATCCAGTCGAGCACTGGGTACTTGGAGTCTTGATCTTTCACGAACTCAATGATAGCAGGTTGTTGATACACCCAGATGGTCTTGTTGGCCTTTCCCTCTGGATTCGCAGCAGAACAAGTATAGGTACCAAAGGTTTCCGCGGTCAGGTTATAAATAATAAGTGTGCGAGTTTGCATATGCGTATTAGGAGGTTTAGTTGACGTAAGCATGTAAAATGTATCATTTCTCAAGTTTTGCCCGTGTCGTTGCCAGTTGACGATGGCATGGGGGTTCGAGTGTACCTCGCAACGTAATTCCACTGTTTCACCTTCTTCTGTGTTAAATTGCTGTTGATCCACGTGGACATGCGGCTTGTAGTGCACGTCGATTTGGATTGCTCTGTGAGCAGGATTAGGCAGACCATTGTCAGCAAGACAGCGGTATAAACCGGAATCTTTTCTAGAAACACTCTCGATGATCAAGTGTTCACCTTCCACGTCCAATTTCTGGCTCTCCAGATGCCAGGTGATCCTTGGCTTAGGAAAACCGCTGGCCTGGCATTCCAGGTGCAGTTTCGAACCTTCCTTGATTGGCTTGCTGTTGTTTCTGAGAATTTCCAATTTGGTTATCCTTGGTGTGACCTCCTTGGTGATTTCGACACGTACTTTATCTGGTAAGACTTCGACATGATGGAATACAGTCGGCATATGCGTCGTGCTGACCATTACCAGGCACTTGTACTGACCGGCATGTTTGGGACTCACATTGTAGATTGTAAGAGAACCATTAGCTGTCAGATTCACATCAGCTATTACCGTGAGTGGAATATCTCCCATAAAAAGTTGATCTTCTTCCTTGTACCACATTCTGACCAAATCACCTAAAATCAGTGAGATTAGCTGTTAAATGCAGTTACCATATTCTACAGGGTTGCTTAAAGAAATAAAAAGTTTCATAACACCCTTCAAATTGATTTCACTGCAATGCCTAAAAAAACTGTTTCAAAAATGAAGATTTTTATGTTTAGTAGGTACTGACCAATGACCACAAGGTTAAGAGTTTGAGAAAGTTATTGCCTCTTGTAGGGTTTTCCTGAAAGATACTTAATAATATTGCCCCTTGCTGACTTGGAAGTATTTGGTTGTAACAAATAATGTAACATTGCCAGGTCAGTACCTGCAGTCGTTTATTTTTGATACAGTTTTCTGGCACAATTTTTAATCAAAAAACTATTAAGCAGTCAGATTTTTTGTCAACCTCTACTATGTTGCACTTTACCTATGTTTGTGACGTCGCACGGTAATCGAAGAACACTGCCCGGCTTGGTGTAAAACGTCTGTGGTTGCGTAAGAATCCTAAGGTCGCTGTCGTCATCGTCATCTTCGTTTTCGCTGTCGTTAAGCGTGGGATCATAACCACCAACGGGTTGGACGCCGGTAGGATTGCGTGCATCCTTCCCTTCAACGTAGTCGGGAAGGTCAGAATCCAAGACGTTGTCGTTTTGTAGTTCACCGTCAACATAAGATGTGTCCAAGTAATCAGGAGTTTCCTCTTCTGTAGGCTTGCTTAGACCTGAAAATAAAAACAACCTGTTAGTGTGTTTATTTCTTGTTTATTAAATTATTTTATTGATTAATAAAAGAGCGACAAAATTGGCTTCTTAATTTTTTATGCTTAAAAGGTGACTTTATTTCTCGATATTTAATTTGATTGAATATAAGTCAAGGTACTGACCAGAACCAGCACCAGCAGGTCCGGGTACCTACGGCTGGTGTTTCACAAGAAAAATAAGACTGAACTCCTCTCTTAAAAAATATTGATGAGCAGTTCAAAATATAATGTTAGCACACTATAAGAACACAATAAATAAAAAAGGTCATTCCTTTTTTTGTATCGTGACGTGACAATTATATTTTTCGAGTTCTCATAGTCCTCAGTTGACTTTTCTCAAATAAATAATCACAGGGTCACCATGCACCCCATGGTGAAGAAACCGCCATAGGGGTGAGTTATTAAGACACGATTGCTGATTAGGGTTGTTCACATGGGGTGTAGGGTTTACGTAAATAAGGGAGAGAGGGTCGACACGGTAAATACTTCTATGACAGCAAAAAAACCTTTGAATAGACCATTTATACCCATTAGTTTAATTAATCGTTTCAATAAAAACATAATTCAAAACGAGATTACTTTTTATATTTTTACACAGAACGAAATGACGTCTTACTTTTCTATCTCGTCAACGAAGATAATACCAGCATAACGCGGTCAAAATAAAATGGGTTAAGTAAACAGCGCCTGACGGGCGTCGATGCATTAATGAACTTCCTGGTGACGTCCCGCAGGAACGGGCGCGTTTACCAATATAACTATGACCGCATCGCATCCGCTGACCAGGAACGTGTCTATTGTGAATAATAATTGTGGAAGCATAATAAATACCTAACACACAATGAATGCAACAACGATCACCGTGCAAAACTGCCGAATTATCACTCCGAGGGCGTCGTCTTCACAGTGTTGCCTCTCAACAGGTATGAACTGGTCATTTTAATGAATGCTTTATGGTTTAGAGGCTCTCCAGCTGACAACGCTGTGTGCTAGTTCTTATATTAATGAGGCTGTAATGAGCGAGAGTATTTCCGTCAACCTACCAGAGGGAATCCCCTAATTTGGCCGCTTCCTGTGGGGAATAGCTCCCTTCCTCGTCCGCGTGCCGACTCATTGACCACTATGCCTTCATTACGCAATATTCTGTTATGGAAACAATCATTAAAATGCACATGCTGCATGGCGATTACTATACCTATATTATGTATATTTATTGTATAAACATTGACCAAATATTACAACAGCTGAAATTTTAGGCCCATTCTTTTCTTTCACGTGAAATCTAATTATTTTGTCCAGAGCGGATATAATTTTATAAAAAAATAATGGGCAATCCATTATAACTGATTATAATGTTACAGTCGGTTACTCCAGGTGGGAAGGTCTGTCGTATTCTATGACAACTCACTCCGAAACACAGAGACTATTAAATTAGGAATGGACCAGATAATAACAGGCAATTGGACATAAAACCAACACACAATCCGTAACGGCTGTGAGCAATTATAATCTCATCGCGATGCGGTCAGAGAAAGGCGCATGCACACCCCCCGGTTTCCAAACATATAAGGGAATTAAAGGGGTGAGTGTGTCATAAAATAAAACAGATGGCGTTTCATGGAAGATGGCGATGGAAGTTCTTTCGATCAGAGTTGGAGAAGACAGAAGGCTTATTCGTAGTTCGTAACATAAGCGGGCGTCGCCTGTGGGTGAGATAACAATCTAAATGCATCGTAAAAATTCCACGCATTAACTGATTATAACCCGCAGGAGAGCCAGATGATCATTACCACTGATTGCATGCCGTTATTACCGTAATTTTAATCATCATGTATGATATTAAGACGTAAGTCAATGTCAACACTTCTATAAGCACTTCGATCATTTTTAACACGTTACAGTTGTTTAGGAATTGTTTTAGGCCATTTGAAATATCACTCGTCCCTAAAATACCTCCTCCTGCTTCCGAAATAATTATTGGAAATTAAAATTATTTGCAAAAATTTGTTATCGTCATATTCACATTCTAAACTACACATCTTCTTTACTTTTCTTCTGATCTTACTCCCTTAAAACCATTCAACACTACACTCCACTGTTTATTTCTAAATCTCCAATTGATCTTTCTCTAATAGCTGCCGAACAACTACTCGTTTCCTAACCTCCAGTTCCAAATACCTAGATCCAGAAGTGCTATTACTATTATCTCGTAACAATATTAACGATATTACACAAAAATTGTGAAAAAAAGGTAAATTACCAAAAAAAAAACTCTTTGGGTAAATTTTCTCTTTGTTATTTTTCAAGTCTTTGGCGATGCAAGTTTCAAAAGATTAATTTTCAGTAGCTTTCTACTAATTTTACAAGCAGAGGGTTAGATACTCGCGGTTAAGTACCACCGATGTTACAAAATGAAGAATTAGGTACTGTTTAAAAATTAATTTATAAAAAATTTGATGCCTCCATAATGAAGGTGAATATCCCTCCCGCAGTACAAAACAAACAGAAAGAGTAAAAAAAAACGGATGGCAACAAAAGCAGAAGAGCGGCGTGGTGCCCGCCTACTTCTACGCACACCGGGGGGGCACTGCACTCAGTTGTTTTTTGGCATGCATTTTGACTGCCTGCTGGGGTGTATCCTATGGCGCAAGTCGAATCCACCGTGCAATTTTAATCTTTTATTTTATTAATTTCTTGGATACTATCTCTATTAGTACGATGTATTCTACTGAAGAGTCCCAAATTAGGACGAAACGCAATGGTTTATTACTATGTGTTAGTTTTCCAGCCACAATTTCCAGCCCAATAATATGTCAATGAATGACATATTATTTTGCAATATGTCATTCATCTTTTGTCAAAAATCTGTTTTAGGCTTTACTTTTTTTTGTACGATCTGGTTTGACCATCTTTAAAAAAAAATCCCGTCACCTCGATTTTTTTCAAGATTCGACCATCTCAAGTTTGTTTTTTGTAAGATCCAGTTTGACGAGATCCGCGGTCAGCTAGAAATTCGCTTTTTGCAAAGCCCGGTCAGTCCGAAAATTTGAGCTGACCGGAGTTTGCAAAGATCGAATTTTCCAGCTAACCGGACTTTGTACCTATAACCGGACATCGCAAAGAAAAAGAAAATATTCGAGTTGACCGGGCTTTGTAAAAATAAAATTGTCGAGCTGGCTGGACTTTGCATAACCTGACACTGCAAAAAATAAATGAAAGATTCGAATTGTTCCGACTTTGCATACCTAAGTCAAACTTTCGAGCTGACCGGATTTTGAAAAAATTGGATTTTAACCGGAAGACTTTTACCTATAGCCGGAAATGGTAAAAAAAATATTGAAAAGTTCGAGCTGACGCTTTGCAAAAATCGAATTTTGAACCTGGCCGGACTTGGCATAACTGGGCATTGCAAGCAATAAATAAAAATTACCGGCAAAAAATAATTCCAGCTGACTGGACTTTGTACTGTGTAGAATGTACACACCAACTTTGAAATTCACGAGCCTGCACTGATGGACAGTATAAGAAAAAATATAAATATGAACACTAATTTATAAGAGAAGTGAACGAAGGATGATGGTGAGGTGAGAGGGTAAATCTAGTTACATGATGATGCTGATGGAAGTAAGATGAGAAGTAATATCTCATCAGTGTTAGCGACGCGAGCAAAATACAAGCAGAAATAAGTAATAAAGCGTAATCCCTTTTCAGAAGATAATTTCAGATTAATTCATCTCTTGATCTAAAAATTTCTTTCAATCCACCTGAGCAACTTTATTATATTTGTTCTTCCAATTCGATTTCATACACCTGACCGAGGGGAACAATCAACCAAATGAATTTAAGGCAGTTTCTTCGTTCTCTTGCTACCTATTTCTGGTAATTAATCACCCCTATTAGGACGGCGTGCCTTCACCTTCAAATACGGCCAGACTGAGACTATGAGTTCAATTAGTTCCATCTGGAGCAGCCAACGAAAATCTAATTAAATAATGCGTCAAGACGAGCTTTTATGTCCTGCAGCCTTCCCTAATTACAAACAATTCTAGTTTACAACCTCCCCAGCTTTCGCTCCAGAGTCCAATCGAAGAGACACTAATGTATTGTATTGTCATCGAATAAAAAACGACAACAGAAAAGCGGGGGCGAATATTGTTTCCAATTTCAACGAACATAATTTGATAAATTGAGAGCAAGTGCGCTAGTTGCTATAGTGGGTGGAAGAAATTTATTTATATTTGATGCGATAAACATTTTCAATAACAATATTAATTAGTTATATCTTGTTTGATCTTCTAATCGATCAATGTAACTAATAAATTGAATTAACCTCTCTTATAAACTAATCGGCAGTTTGAGTAATCCTATTGTGAATTCTGTACACATCTGCAAATTGAAGAGACAATTTATCATATTTACATTACAAGCTTTGATTAATTAATAGATGCTGCTTGAACGCACATTTCATCATCAATCATACGCAATTTCAGCAGGTCTCGGCTAAAGAGTACTTAAATATTAAATAATGAGCAAACTAAATACCCCGCCGACTTGGAATTTGTTGTACTTTTTAGGGTAGTAATTTTAGGGTGCGATGACTCTAGATCTAGAATGCGCAAGTTCACCTTATCTCTAAAGTAAAAAAACTGGACTGGACTTGATGGAAATTAACAATGTCGTGCAGCCGTTTCAGGAATTCCAATAAAAGAATTTTTATTATTTGTTTGTCGCTGCATGATGGAACCTCTTTATTACGGTCAGGTCATCTCGACAAGGAAGAATTGTATGACATCAGTGATTACATACATGAATAAAACTAATTATATAACGCAAAGAGATATGTAATGAGCATAGTCAACTGATATCTCATGATTAAGTAAATTGCTCAATGACACGCTTTAACCCAATTCTGTTTTTCCAAGAAGAGGGAATCGTTTGCTTTGTTCTCACAAAGAATATTTAAATTTTTTTATCTTTGTAATTTGTGTGAATTATAAATATTGTGCGGTTCAACTATAACAGATAATTTTATTTGATCAAAAATATCCCCTTGAAATTTCCTTCGGCACTTAATTCTCTTAAATGTTTCCCAGCGTTCTTGAATGAAAAGCATCCTGGTCAGGAGATTGTTTACTTCTAAGAGTTCCCTATTTTTCTGGCTCCGGAAATTTCAGTGGGAACAGAGTAGATGAATCAATAACCGCTTGTTCTTGTTAAAACGCTTCATTCTAGATAGATGTTCAACCATTTCATTCTAGGTTAATCTACCAAAAACCCCTTATCAGGAATTGCAATGGAAGTGATTTATAATATTATTGAAATATTTATACCCGCAAATTTCCAGGAGTCATAATTCTTCAAGTAGGCGCCTACCCCATTAAAACCATTTTGTCACCTTCACCTTCATCGTCAGAGAAATGCAGTTGTTTACATTTTACATCCAGAAGAGTTGAGGTCAATGCGCCCTGCTAAGCACTAGGTCGAATGCCACTCGTGTTATTATTATACCAACAGATTATCGCTGTTATTTACTATAATGCATCGAATCAGATAATGGACCCCTTTGACACGATCCACGGATTACGATGCAGTCTTGCCAACGTCATATGAAAACAAAGATCAAACCAATGAAAATTCTTTACCCTTAAATCCGACAACACTGATTAGTTTAGACTTATTAACATGAATTATTCAAATTAAAATGTTATTTATCCCATCTCGTTTAAAACAGGCATTTACAGCACCATTAATCTTAATTTCGAATGCATCTGGTCGCTTAAATTTCCCAAAATAATGAGCGCGTCTTGACTATCAGCAGAAGAAGGACTGGGTCAAAATTAACTTCGCTTTCAACGCATTTAAGGCACATAATTAGAAAAAAGGTTCTCTGGATTATATTTTTTCACGCAATTACTGGATTAATTAAATTCAGATATTTCTACCTGAAGAAAAGGGTGAAAAGTGGAAGATTAGTGAAGGCGCCATATAGTGGCAGGGTCTGATTAGTGAGTTTGTGAGGTTTTGCACATGCAGTTCTGCGCAAATTAAGTTAATGACGTTAAGCGGTTAAGTGGGGAGGGAGGGAGGGGGTAGCCTCCCGAAAAAGCTTAGGCATTTTTTTTTCAGTATCATACGTAAGTTTATCATTTATCAATTACCCAGTGGTTGTAAATGCCAATGGGCTACTTGTACTATTAATGGAGGGCGTTTCATTTTTGGAATGTGTCATTTTAGGAGGGCAATGATAATAATAATGCCATTTATTTCAACAGTAGTAACATAGAAACTAAAGATGAAACACGTCAGCAATACAATCAAATAATTATAACAATCAACATTAAAAAAACAAAATCAAAACTGGCAATAGAGAATCGCAAGAACAGATAGAGAATCACACACAGAAACAGAAAAATATTTAACCTGCAATACCTTGGAAACGATACCTAAAATCAAAATTTTGCAAGAGTATTTTTTTCAAATTAGAATGAGTATCTATAAAAATGATCAACTATGGAAAATATCCAGAGGAAAAATCTACCTACGCCACTGGACAGTTTTGGAAAAAGTTATTTCTAATACAAAATAGATATCTATCTCAAAACTATGTGTACCAAATTTGAGTAACATCGCTCAAGCTGCCTGAAAGTTATTCCCAGAATACGATTTTTATACTTCGACTTTGAAGACTTCTACCTCCGTTATTATGTCTTTTTGAAAAATATTTTGTGACGAAAGTCCACTTATTTTGAGACTCTGTAAGGTCTCCCAAAATGACACTGTTGATAACAAAACACTCTGTATAGAACCCAGACACCCCTCTCACTACAAAACTTTTAAAACAGCTTTAAATTTATTGCTTCAATTTAAAAAAGGGAACGAAAACCAATTAATTTTTATTTTATGGGATAGTTGCGCCAAATATATTTTTCATCACCAGTCTATTTTTACATTCAAATTGTGACAGTGAATCGTGAATAATAATTATGCAATAAAACAATAAATCAGGCCGCGGACTCGCGGAGGAATGTGTGATTTTTTTATCGCCGGAGCCGGTTTTCGGGGTATCAATCACCTCTCACAGTTTACGATTTATGGCATGGCATATATCAAAAGCTTTCCATAGAACTTTGTTTGTATAAAAAAATTATTAAAACTCGGTTTTTCGCTCTGTTAAAATATTTTTTTTAATTGCTGATCGTAGATCGTGCCCCCACGCCCCCCACGCAAATGGCATCCATAAGCAACTGCCTATAACTGCCCTTATGGATAATCTGACCCTGAGCACAATAAGCCTCATGAGCTTATTGTGATTCCTGAGCTGGAGTAGAAAAATTAAACCTTATCATTAAAACAGCATAATTATGCCTAAAGCAAGCGTAAAAAGCTTTCAAGCACAATTTCTGACTGAGTCAAAGTTATGGCACTTGGTCAAATTTGCTTCTGAAATGGCAAATTAAACGGGTTGCTCAAATCTGGACATTGAATTTACGAAGCACAACGTTAAATTTGTAAAAAAGTTACAACCAAATTAAACCCGTCCTGAACATTATCGGCAATATTCGAGTTGCTTTGATTTAATATTAATTTTGCTTTGATGTAATTAAAACGGTGCGAAGAAGTGATAAAAGTCGCTTGAATGTGAAATTAGTTTAATAAAAAGTTGTCAAACAATAACGCAAAGATAAATAATTAAAGGTTATGCAATTTAACACCGGTGTCAAAAATGTCAAAAAACAGTAAAGAGCACAATACTAAATTTATGACAATACATTCTTTGTCAAACTTCTCAGTGTCGGTCAAATTAAACATTAACATTATCGGCAATATTCCCATTTTGCTTTGCTTTAATATTAAAGTTTGCGTTAACTGACAAATCATTTGATTAAAATTTAATTGTGCGATTATAAATCAACTTGTGTCAAAGTTCAAAGAACATAAATGTCAAATTTGAACAGTTTCAAATCTGTTGAAGCTTTTATTTGGAAGTTTTAAGATTTGAAATATCACTTTGACTGATTTTAAAAGTTTTAAAAGTACCTAAGCGTAAACTAGAGCAATAGCAAGTGCGTTAACATTAAATCAAAGCAATTGGAAGTGCGCCGATTATTTCTACTATCAGTTGCAGAAAACAATGTTAAAATGGAATTAAAGCGGTGTGAAGTAGTGATTACTGATTACAGTCGCTTAAATGTAAAATCAGTGCGATAAAATTTGTCAAAGCGGTCAAACAATAATGCAAAAATAAATTAAAGCTTATGCTACCTAAAACCGGGATCAAAAATGTTTGAACAGCCCTCTACAGTCTACACTAACACGGTAAAGATTTATCTCAACATCGGACATGTTCGTGTCGCCTGAATTATAAAATTAGATTCCTCCAATGACAGGATCAACGGAGCTTAAATCGTTTGTCGAAACACACCCTCTAATATTCAAGCAGAGCACGTAGTTAAATTAAACTTAAAGAGCGAAACACTAAAAAATACGGTATGATGCCGCCCCTAAGAACCAGCTCATTAATTTTATAGCAAATCTTCGATTGAACATGATTGCATTTACTGAAAACTGTCGTGGCTCTCGAAGCAGTGCCAGTGCACGTGATTTAAAAGGACAGAATTCTCAAAGGATAAAAGAGCTGGTGCCATTCCTGAAGGATAAGTAATGAGATCTATCCGATCCCAATGTTCCCGGCTTCGGGGAGACTGAAAAGGGCAAGAAGGTTGCCACTGCGACCCTCGGATCTCCATGGTTACTGGAAATGCAAAGTACAGGCGTCTGATGATCAGATCCCCGCCGGGGTCTTTTCTGGTGTAGACTGGAATACTGAACAGGAACGGGACACACTGCTGGTTCGAAGGCTATTACAGCCATATTCCAGGCCACCCCATCCTGTTACGCTGGAGAAAACCTGAAGAGCAGTCGGAAACTTCAAAGAGTTCAAAGTACTTTTTCAGATGTTTCACCCAGCGAGAGTTCATAAAAAATATTTTCGATTTAAAAACAAATCGTGAAAGAATTCCCAGTAGATTGGTATGAGGAATTAAAATTGGAATTGGTATGAATAGTAATAAATATTATCTTAATGTGTACTGGCACTGTGTTTTGTAGAGGCCATAATAACCAGTGTGGTCAGAGCTATAAAGTTAATGCATCAAAGGCGGTCTATGCATTCAGTTATTGATACCAGAATACACTTGGGATATTTAATTAAGCTGATTGTGATTGTAAACTGTATGTATGGGTATTGATGGCATTTCCCATAATCGATTATTGAACAAGAATGCAATATACACACATTCATTTAACATACATACGTAACGTAACACACGATGTGCTGTGCGCTTCTAATGCATATCGTCGACAATACATCGTTTAGATACAGAATGTTACATTATTGTATCGTTCTTTTATAAAAAGCAATCAGAGATCAAAGCTGAAGATGAATGCAAACAACTCGAAGTACATGACAGACTTAAAAAACCGTTCAATCTCCCAGCTAACCTGATTTTCTGCCCGGAAAAGCAAGTAAAATGTCGAAGGTAATTTCAGAAAGAGGAAAATTGACGCGCTGACCTGAAAACGGTCTCGATCTGAAAAATAAACGTTTTATTAGGAGAGATATAATCGTAAAGCCAGAAAATCGCAGCAACAAAGTGATTCTTTATTTCTCTCTCCGGGTTTATTTGTTCGATTTGATGACTGGAGCCGCACCGTCCGCCAACAGGAGAAATAAAAACCGTGACAAAATGAACAACTCTGCGGTTCAGGGACGCTCACTCGCGGTACAATGCTGCAATATCTCCGTGCCTTCGGATTCCAAACAACGATAATCTTGCGATCTGGATGTGAAATCATACTAAACGACAACACAGTTTCCGTATCAGGGAATAATTCCTTCAGGAAAGCTTGGATCTGCTCCAGTTAAGAAATGTGTGCTAATTTTATAGACCCTTTCTTTAGCACTTACCGAGCAGATCGCTTTGAAATGATCGCATTTGAGAATAGTCCAAGATAATTTCCTGGTTTGTTAATTCCAGTTATGGCTCGTTATCTTTTCTGTTTTGAACATTCCCTGCAAATTGAGCTACGCCAGTTATAAAACATATCTACCCCTGGATATTTACATATTCATAAAGTAGGCAGTGGAAAATCATCATTTAGGAAATATATGGCGGTAGTAGTTTTCGGGTTCTCAAAAGGGTCTAAACTGAATACTGATGTCCATGGTTATATTGGGTATGTCGTTCTCTGTTAAAGTGGTAAATTTTCTGGGACGTCTCCATAAAAATCCGCGATAACAGTAAAAGAAAAATTTGTCTCAAAAATTAAGTCGTAAATCAATAAGTGAAAAAAGGTTTACTTTTAATGCAAATAGGAACTAATTAAATTCAAGTAGATAGTGTACATTTTCTAAATTCTTGAAAAGTTTACTTTTTAATTTATAATTTTCCAAGTAAACTCTTCTTGTGCTTTTGCAGAAGTGTATCTTTGTTTGAAAAATGTTGAAAAACGTGACCTTTTCCAGATTCAGTCTCTTCAAACAGCACGACTGAAAGAATGAAATCTCCTGGAAATCTCCGAAATCTGTTCAAAGACTTCAAAGGCGAAGCTTCAAAAACTGGATTTTTTGTCAAATAAGCCCGCCTGACTGGGAAAATATAATTAACCACTGCTTCTTGCTACCGACAATGATTAATTAAGTGGTCCCAATTTTCGTATTGAAAGATAGTGAATTTTTACATACAAAGATTCTGGCCAGTCTTCAAACACTTTCAGGTCAGCTGTACATAGTCTGTTCTTAATTAAGAACCTCCACCGATTTTAACAACAATTTTTATCGCTAGGTTTTAGGTGTTCCGCGAATTCCATGGAACGAAGGCTCAAAAAATTCAACAAAAACTTTAAAAAACAATATTTATCTTCAACTTCCGGTTCTCTGAAAAGTTGCATACGCCACTGATACTTCTAGTACTGATACTAACCAGGTTTATATGTGTCTGCATCACAGAGTGATATGACTTGGAATGCACCCATGGACCAAAATCGACTTCGAACGATTTTCAATTGAAATTTTGAGCCTGCCACATAACCACCAGAAGTTGAATAATCCTTCAACAGGCTTGAATGATTAATGCAAACTCCCTGCAAACTCTCTGTACCAAATGTATGCCGATATCGACATTCTTTGTGAAGTGACAGTTTTCTTCTTCGAAATCCTGAATAAGCGTCCACAAGATGTTCAAAAATTCTCTGGCTCAAGTTTGAGGCAAATCGTTATTTCTCACCACGAAAAAGGTCCCCAATTCTGGATTCTTCAAAATATTTCATAAGTCTTTGAAACCTCTTCAACTGGTTCTGGATTCATCAAAATATTTCATAAGTCTTTGAAACCTCTTCAACTGGTAAGAGATTGTTCCTAGCACTTCTTTTTTGTCCATTATTTTTTGATAATCTATTTTTACTGACACACTTGGATTAATAAAAGTCTCTAGTACCAGTTGACTCCTCTCTTTGAGCAATAGCCCCCTGTTAGATATTCTGCAACCTCTCTTTTTATCTCTTCCTGCAAGAGAGTTGTTGCATGAAAACATCAGGTTAGCTTACACATGAGATGGTCTAAAATGAAAATAATTCATTTACACTATTGAAGACCTAAGTAACCATTGTCTTGCAACTGAAATGTCAGTTTTGCAGTTTTTACAGCACATTTCAAACCCAAAAAAAATTTCAGAATTATGTAATTTTTTGTTGTCGCAGAAGACTCTATAGGTCAATTCTTTTACTTACCAATAAAATTACCAAAATCACACAGAAGGTCCTCGACTCACAGTCCAAACCTTGGTAGGAAAAGAAAAAGAAGTGGTAGGAACTATTAGGTACCAGATGAAGAGGTTGCAAAGATATAGATAACGATTTGGACACTCCAGAATTATATGATCTCTTTTATGATGGTTCGCCTCAAGCTTGAGCCATCTTTTAAACATCTTATGAAGGTTTTTGCAGGATTTTGAAGAAGAAACTGTCTCTTCACAACGAATGACGATAGTGGCAAACACTTGGTAAAGAGAGTCTGCAAAGAGTTTGAATCAATCATCAAAGCCTGTTGCACATGGGTGCATTCCAAGTGACATCACTCCATAATGTAGATATACACAAACCTGAGACTTGGAGACTTGCTTCTTGCATAATTTTGAGAAAATCTAATGACTGGTTTGTCGGAGAAGTGAAGAAATTACTGCTGTACAGTATTTTTTTCCTCCAAGGAATTGTTTGTATAATATGAACGATCCAATGACACTGTTGGATAGTTGAGTGGTGCTGACGAAATCCAAATTGACGATCCGGTATAATGTTGATTAGGAGATCTGGCCACTAGTTTTTAACGGGTCTTCGAGATGGTTGAAAGGGGGCTTATGGATCTGTACGAAGATACGTAGTTTAGATTTTTACCTGGCTTGGGCATAAGTATTACTTCCAATAATGCTTTCTGAACGACACACTTACTCTAACGGTATGGTGAAGACAGGTTATTTCCATCTCATCAGTCTGTCACATCACCACCACTAGAGAAGTGTGATTTCTCTGGGAGAATCTCTGATTGACACATTGAAAGTTGTACTTTTCAGTCATCAGATGGCATTTGCCTTGCAAGTCACTATGTTTCCGACAAATCATTTTGCTTAAAGCTTTTGATTTTCTTTCTAATCGGCACACTTGTCTCCTTTCAGACTTGAGGATTGTCAAGAGACAAACGTTGCGTGTCAAATTATTCAGGCCAAACAATAGTTGTTTGGAATCTTGCAATACTCGTATATAAATATTGGGATGACAGGCAATTAAGCAAATTTGGATAATATGGAATTTTTAAATGACAAAAATGGGGATTGCTCACGTAAACATGAAAAAGTTTATAAAAGAAGTCACCTCGAAACTAAAGGGGCCTCTTCTAGTTGAGAGGGATTCCGATTGTCCTCAAGAACTAGTGGCGGAAAAAACAAAAGTGTCCCCCAAACGTCCACCATTCAGTTGGAGGAAACTCTGAGCTTGCAGAGGCCCAAACTTCACAGACTTTGACAATTATTATGTATTATGTACATACATTGTACCTACATGCAAAAAACTACTTATTTTGGGTTTGGGCGTACCAATTGATTGTAGGTGTTCTAATTGATATAGGTATACGTGTAGAGTAACCTCGCATCCAGGGTGCGACATCTGGTCAAAAAGCTCCCACTGCATTTATATATGTGACAGTGCATATCTTTCATAAAAGTGCTCTTCTCTTTTTCTTTAAAAACTTGCAAAAGCAAAATTTGAAAGACAACTTTTACTAAAGCAGATATTCGGCCATATTAAGACTAAAACAATCTGAATCTGAGTAAAGTAGTAAAATGTAAATTAATTTGAGTAGTTTTTTTAAATAAAGGTCCACGAAATTCATTTAGATATCATGAACTGAGCTGCAATAGTGTTCGAGGGACTAATAATAACATAGACGATGCGGCAATGACCTCTCGTTTGCTGGTTTCCATTCTTGTCTCCTAGTTTCTAAAACAGCAGCTACGCATTCCTAAATCGTTCCTAGTTCCCAGTTCCTTTTATTTCTAGCATTCGCAACTTAACAGCTGAGTCTTGTTATCTGATATCATTACAGTCTCAGCGATAATGAATGCATCATTTCATTTCATTTCATTGTCTGCCTTCTTCTCAAGTTGCAGCGTTTAAATCACTTTTCAAGTAACACATTTCACCATATCCTGTCATAATAAACAGTACTTGACATTAAAATCTCTAATTACCGAGTTCTAAAGATGGATGAGGTGGGTGGTGCGGGTGCCTGGTGTGGGTACGATTTCCCCTGTGGGTCCGCAAATCGGTAGGTATGTTCAATCGAGCCAAGGTTTGGATTTCTCAGGTTCTGGTTACTCAAGCAGCAACAAACGATGCAAATTATCGCCAACTGGCTGCAGCATGTGAACAGTGAACACTTATACAGGGTGTGTCTGTAAATAGACGTTAGATCAACAAACCAATCACTCAGCGGGCGACCGTCATTGCCTCGTTTGTAATGGTTTGGGGAGTCGAAGACAAAGTGGCGGTCTTATTAATTATGTGCCACGATGTTTATATCAAGCTGTGTTTCAATGTCGCAACATTTGTAGGATTATGTTAGATCTTGCAACATGTGGGAGCTCTTGCGCCATTCCCGACAAGAAACACTGCTGCACAAAGGTAGAGATGTTTAATTTAAATCCTTGGGTTTACTCTGATAAACTAAGATAAGTTGCGTGAGTTATGTTGCGATAAAATTCTCCGCGACGGCCCATTTTGTAATGCACGCACACAGTTGTAAAGATATACAGGGAAAATAAGCGGACGGGGCACTGAGACTGAGAGAGGTGAACAATTTTATGTGATGTAAAGGTAAATATGAAAATATTTACGTAATGATACATTTTGGTTGACCTACATGCAAATCTAATATTGTCTTTGTTTCCACAACATAAAAGAACTATAAAGACACGGGATAGAGGCAATGAAGAATGTTTATATTATTTTATTACGCACATCCATTAAAGTTTTATGAACGCCTTTGATTTATTTACATTGTTTAGAAATCTGTAATCAAATAGTTCTCTCTATACTTTATCTGAAGAATATCAAACGACAAACATTCTGCTATATTTCGAAGTTTAAAATAAAAGTTGAAATACAATAATTCATCCAATAGCTGGATTGATTTTTCCAATATGGGTGAGTGTTATTAGAAGATTTTATGTAACCAAGAGATATGGACGAGATAACATGAACATTGATCCCAGATAAGACTCTTTATATAGCATTTTCTTCATACACTTCGACGACGTAAGTTACAAGACTCAACCAACACCTGATGCATGCGCTACCGGTTCGTTAAATGAGGCTACTATTATAAAGAAGTCTCTCTGGATTTTAGACTACGTACTGTTTTATTAACTCTTACAATAATACACAAGATAGGGTAAAATTGTAGTTGAGTCGTCCCTAGCTGACGAAGTAAAAAATAAATGTGCTGTATAATTTCCCCATAACCATGGCCATATGTTTACTTATATAATGCCCCTGTTGGTTTCGTTGGGCCACATAATCTACGGCAAACACTCCACAATAGCCATTACGGTAATGGAAAGACCGACTAATAGGTAGGTAGATAAAACTACACAAGCAGGAGCTGAGAAAGTAAATAACTTCATTTAAATTTCTTCCCAAATTATCTTATTCAAAGTCAACTTTCTATTACTTACTGAAAGGATTTCTGCCAAGTTGATAATTGAACCGTCCACTGTTTTAGTTCTAACGAATTGTAAATTTGCACATGTCGGTAGTACTAGTAGAAATATGTGTATCAAACAAAGGTAGTAGCATCTGTGACCCATATTCTAATAATAGACAGATCGGTTAGTATTTAACAAACAAGAGATTTTCTATTGGAGTCAGGTGGGACGAGGGGAAAATGAGACGCTTGCTTGGAGGCACCGCGGCGCACCGGTGCCGGGAGGTTGCTGACCGATTGGACGTTAGCCAGAGAATACACCAACACCAACACCGCATAGACGGGGGCTATATCGCGACAGTCTTGGTCTTGGGCTGGTCTCTTCTCCTATCTTTATATGAGGAGTCCTAAATATAAATATTTTAGATAGGAGCTTATTCTTCCCCATTTCCTCCTATTAGTTACAAGCGTCAGTCTCGTCTTGTCTAGCCGGCATGACATCATCACATATGTAACATCTGTTACGTCCAGGAACCGGGAAGACGACAGAAACCAGGACATGATAATATAAAATTAATTTTTGTTTTATCCCAAGAAACTCTATCCGATCTCCGATCCAACTTTTCCTGGTAGTAACGAAACAACAGTCTGGTCGAGGAAAAGTTCACACATGAATAATATGCAGATTGCTGGCTACCAGCAGCTTTTCTAGACATTAGCAGCAGGAATTATTATTTATGATTATGATTATACGAGATTAGCGGTGCGGGCTGGAAGAGGCCTTCCGAGATCCAACTGACATCACATGAATCATTTCAAGGATGACAGTGGAGATCATCTTCTCCAATTATCACGAGATGCTCTAATTACTACTTACAGAACCCTCAGTTATCTTATGGGGCACGTTCAATCAAACCACATCAAGATCGTTTAGGATGCCATCAGAAGCAAGAACAATTCTTGAGATGTCTCAAGATGTAGATAATTTATGACACAGTACACTAAACGAGCAGTAATGATACTCATTACTAATTTGTTTGGAACCCTACTACACCGGTCAATTCTTTTTTTGTTGCGTAGGTACCTTCGATCCATTAAGGATTTAGTCTTCGTCCTATTTCATCTTATGATGAAATTTGCCCAGTAAAAACGTCAAGCAAAAGAAATACAATTTTAAAAGTTCTTCCTAGTTAGTAGTAGGTAGTAAACAGTATAAGGCTCTTTAACTAAGTACAATTTGAATTATAAAGCTTTAATGAAACTTCGACAAATAAAGGCACATCTTATTACAGAGGCGCTCAAAGGTAGGTACATATACTTATTCAGATTAAATCTCCACAGTGCAGCTTTATTTTTGAGTGAGGTGCAACTAGTACAACTAGTCGTGTTGGCGTCCGTGTACATGTAACAATAAGAATAGTATAAGGAATAAAAAATACGATAACAAACTGGAAGACCATTTCTTGCACTACTTGCAAGAAATGTAAATCAACGCATTTATTCTATTACATAAACTCAAGTCAACTAATTAATAGCAAGGGTAATACCTAAACAGTTTGCTTTAAGCTTGTAGGGATTATTAAATATTCAACTAAATCTAATGAGATAGGATTTTTAACAAAAAAAAAAATTGTTTCCCTCCATGGTATACATGGATAACCATGGATAACCAGACACATGTCTGATAACCAATAAATTAAATGAAGATAAATTAGGAAATACGGAATATTCTGGATCTGGATTTGTCGGAGGGCAGAACAAGTCCGCTGCACTTAGGCCACAAATGGCCCATTGTGCTTCCTCCATTCACTGGAGTCCTCGCTCCTTTAGCCACCCCAGGTTCAGAATGAACTGGACCAGGGCGCATATAGGGAATATTAAAAAGGAATAGAGGTTTTCTATTTTAAAAACTATCACCTAAAAAAAATGTTTTCGCTTGTATAAAAAAATACAACTTATCAACACCGTAGTCATAAAATTGAAGCCGCTTTTTTGTAAAAATATTCTCTAGACTAGAAAGTATGTACCTAACATAATATAATTAAATAAAACATAAAGAATTTCTGGTAAATTCTAAATGAAACGAAGTAGCATCTAAAATAAAAACATTATTTTTAAAAATCCATCAATAACTGTCAGAAAAGCCGGCTTTTTATTTAAATTAAAGGACCTCAAATATTTACCAATCATCTCTGTAATTGACTCAACGGAAAAGGAGAGAATTCTCAGGGGATCACAGAAGAGCTGATAGATAATCGGGCATAACGAAGCCGAGGTGTCTGATTGCAAGGGCAAGGGTGCCTATCAGGGAACGTAAGTGTTGACTCACCGTGACATAATGATTATATTATGCCTTGATTAGGGTCAGGGGGCGTCTGAAATGACGTATCTTCCGCTATGGTTATGACAGTCCTAAATTCACCCCGAATGTGAAACTCGTTTACGTTCTCGTCTTGTTAGCTCCCATTCAAGCGCTGCCAGACACTAAACACTAATCCAGAGGACTTTATACATTATAGTAGGACCTCCATTTATTCCTCCCATATAATTAAAAAGCTCTAGCTCAAGCTCCACTCCTGCGAGTGCTTTTCATAATATGAATACTTCCACTGCGTGTTAGCTCGTCGTCGTCCACGAACAATAGTTAGGATTGTCTGCCCTCTTCACGCCCCTGAACGGGGTACGGGCATTATCGCCGACTGGTCTTATATCCTTGAGACGGTATTAAAATACGAAGACACTCATGGCCTATGTAGCATAGCTTCTCCCCTCCGCCTCTCTTTCAGTTGCCCGTACCTGGGGGCCTGGGGGGACCCGGTCTGTCGTGGTCGTGGAGGAAAGAGTTAATCCTCGCTAACAGAATGGCTCAGGCAAGATTAGTTTTTGTTTCTGGTTCTACGACTGGATTAATCTCTCTGGTGATTCGGTTCTCTGAAGGGCGTCGAGTGACTCTCTTGATGAAGTATAATACTCCCTAAGGATTTTACTGCCCATTTTACAGCTCTTGGGGGATTTTTATTAGGAGTAGGTAATTAAGAAAGTTTATATTTTATCAAGTTTCAGGTTTAATTATTAAAGTTTGTTTTTTAGTGATGGTATGTGTGTAGGTACTTAATCTGAAGTTACCGAAGAAAAAAACATCGATTGAGTTTTTATGTGTAGCTAGCTGTATGATGATGAGAATCCCGAAAATATTTGATATGCTGAATTATTATAGCATTATTGCTATATGCTACATGAAACATGAAACCCTAAACCCTGTCCTTATTAAGGGTTACTCTGGGAAGCAAACATAATTTAAAATACAAAATATTCAGAAAACAATATTGAATTTACTGAATGATCTGAATGAAAAAGTATGAGCTTAGTGAAGTTGGCACCGCTCTAAATGCGAATTTTTATAAATTTTAGATGGCATTCCTTTGTCCCCCATTGTCCAACCAAAATTTTCGTTTGTCTACACCTCTAAAACAAGTTATGGCAAAAAAAATTACATCAGCACCCCAACGTTATTCGTTAGTCCACCATTTTTCCAAGTTTGTGCAATCTCCTAAAAAAGTTATGACCAAATTAAAAAAATTGAGAGCAACACCAAATTCGAATTTTCATAAAATTCGTTTGTCCACGATTTGTTTACGTTTGTTCAACCAAAATTTATGTTTTTCGACCCTTCAAAAAAAGTTATCAACCAAATTAAAAAAATTGACAGTCAAATACAAAAAAATACATTTAACACCCCCATGAATATTTGTATTTGTCGTTAATTATTTTCATATGGGACAGGATTGTGAACGATTTGTCCACGTTCATTTGTCCACCCCACAATAGAAAGGTACTTATAAAGACTTTATAAAAAAAAAATCGTAGAAACGACCTGAACCTAACAAATACACATACAAACGCGGAAAAATGATGAACAAACTAATGCCGTTTGAATTTAATGAAAATTCGCATTTGGTGCTATGCTGTCAATTTTTTTTTTTTTTAGAAGGTTGCACAATCTTTGTTGCACAAACTTGTAAAAATGGTGGACTAAACTAAAGCAAACTAAAATTTTGCTTGGACGAACGTGTATAAATCGTGGATAAAACGAATGCCGGTTGAATTTTTCGAAAATTCTCATTTCGTGCTACTGTGATCTTTTTTTTTTATTTGGTCATAACTTCTTTTTGAATAAGAGACAAGCGAAAATTTTGATTGAACAAACGTTAACAAATCGTGGACAAACGTATATGACGTTTGAATTTTTGAAAATTCTCATTTGGTGGTGCTGCCATTTTTTTTTCGTCGTACATATTTCTTTTTTTTGAGGTTGCACAAACTTGGAAAAATGCTGGACAAACGAATACCGTTTGAAATTGAACGAAATCTGTTCATTCTGATATAAAAAAAAATTATTTTGTATTTTGTCGTAACTTTTTCTGGATAAACGAAAATTTTGGTTAGACAAACGTGGACAAACCGTGGACAAACGAATGCCGTAAAAATTATTATAAAAATTCGCACTTAGGGGTGCCAACTTCACTAAGTTGAAAGAATGGTTGGTTGAGTTGAAAGCATGGTTGGTTGATGCAGAATATTTCGTAGAGTAATTTATTATATCGGCAATTGGTGTGATTGCGATTGAAGTGTACATAGTTATGCGCATAGTAATAGGTAAAAAATCCTAGTTGAATGATAAAAAGCAGTACTTATCTTATGTTAAATTTGGGAGTAAAGTGTTAGTTATAGTCGAGACGTGATTCGGAGACTATTGAGCTTAAAACAAGAATTTTTTATCACATGACATTGACAATGTATGAAAAACGTGTGCATACCACAATATGAAAATATAGGAATGGTTCTAAGCTTTGATTTACGTGCAGCTAAGGGAATTAAAAATCATTTGTATGCTTCTCAGTTGAGACACAACCACGCAGGTAAGCGCTTTAAAAGAGACAATTAACGCAAACTTTGAATTAAATCGTGCTAACTGCCAAGCTGAATTGAAGTATCTTTTGCTTACGCACATGCAACCGATGATGATGTCGGTTGAAGTTGTAGACGAAACGTTCGGAGCGAGTCATCAAGGACCATTGTTAAACAGCCCGGAATCAATTATGATTTTAGTTCAAGGTAGCCGTGAATGTGAAAGCGTACATACGTCAATTATTAAAACATTGTTCTCTCATAATAATATCAATCAAAGAAAACAAAAAAAATTGTAAGTGCTTTTTGAATACCAAACTTGGATAAAAAAAATATACATATATAGAAAAATATGAAAATGTACCATTATCATTAATATTTTATTAGCAAAAGTTACAATTATTATAACGATACAGCTATTATAATTCCCATACATACATACCTACATACTACTGTAACTGTATAAAAGATTTTTACATTTCGATATCCTAACTTCTTTGAATAATTTTAGTGTTTTTTAACACAGGAATTGGAAATGGTAGGTAACATTTTCCTCTTTTATTTTATTGTCTTTTATTTATTCTGTAAAAGAGTAGCGTTCTTTTTGTATGCAGAATAAAGCAAATTTAATTCCATACATAAATAATATTTCCCAGGTTAGATAAATTTTAAAATGAAACAAATCAGAAAGTTAAAAAAAAATACAAATTTGGCTGCTGAGAATTTCGGATTCTGACATGCTCAAGATTTTATACAAAACAAAAAGTAACATAATTAGAATCTTTCTTTATAAATCATCAAATATTATTTGAGAATCATAAAAGTAGAGAACGTTAAAAGAGCTCAAAACGCTGAGTTTTCTGGTTATAACGAATCTAACTAATTCAGTCAGAAATTAAATAAACAGGGAGTAAAATTAACATTCAATTATTCATCATAAAATTCCTGCAAATACAAATTTTTTGAGCCAATGCCAAAAAGTAGCTGAATGTATGAAATTTATAACGAGCAATTGCAAAACAGGGATCTAATACCAGAATAACAAGCATTTGTGTAACAAAAAAGAGTAACAAAAAAAAATTTAGAAACCATATTCACAGAAATAAAAAAAATAGAAAAAATAAAAAAATCATTATAATAATTAATAATAATGAATATTCATGTTATATACAAGATCATTGACAATAATTATTAAGGATTTGTGGATAAGTATGAATGACGTCTGCTATAAGAAATATTACTAAGCTACAAAGCTCCACTTATCTGTTGTAGACTAATTTGTAGAGGCACAGACCGTATTTCTACAACTATTTTTATTCAACTCTAATCTCGTAACACTTCGTAATTGATTATTATTAGAATATATAAGAATACATTGAGTAGCAGCCCGGAGCATGTCCATTTCCTCACTGATCTTGTTCGCGTTGAACTCTGTCTGTCCTCGTTCGACGTCTCCCCACTGCTACTGCTTGCAGACGGTCCGTGGTTCCCCGTCGAAACTCACCGTCAGACCACCGTACTGCCGGCGGCGGAAGCAGCCAAGGACAGCTACCGTAGAGGTGGTCCCACAGTCGACCATCCTGATAAAAAGGCCGTCCTCGGACTTGAAGACGTCGGAAGGGTAGGCGTCGCACCACTCGCACCAGACTGAATACTATAACAACTGAAAATCAGGGTAATTAATACTTTGATCTTTTGACAGAGTAGTCAGAGTAAACCAGGATCACACGAGTGATCGAGAAGACGGATACAGAGTAGATTTCAGACTTCTAACGTCACAACAGTGATCTTCTGACAAAGCAGACAGGTTAGAAGGAAGACAGGATCACAACAGTGATCAAGGAGACAGATTTCAGACTTCTAACGTCACAACAGTGATCTTCTGACAAAGCAGACAGGTTAGAAGGAAGACAGGATCACAACAGTGATCAAGGAGACAGATTTCAGACTTCTAACGTCACAACAGTGATCTTCTGACAAAGCAGACAGGTTAGAAGGAAGACAGGATCACAACAGTGATCAAGGAGACAGATTTCAGACTTCTAACGTCACAACAGTGAACTTCTGACATAGCAGACAGGTTAGAAGGAAGACAGGATCACAACAGTGATCAAGGAGACAGATTTCAGACTTCTAACGTCACAACAGTGAACTTCTGACATAGCAGACAGGTTAGAAGGAAGACAGGATCACAACAGTGATCAAGGAGACAGATTTCAGACTTCTAACGTCACAACAGTGATCTTCTGACATAGCAGACAGGTTAGAAGGAAGACAGGATCACAACAGTGATCAAGGAGACAGATTTCAGACTTCTAACGTCACAACAGTGATCTTCTGACAAAGCAGACAGGTTAGAAGGAAGACAGGATCACAACAGTGATCAAGGAGACAGATTTCAGACTTCTAACGTCACAACAGTGATCTTCTGACAAAGCAGACAGGTTAGAAGGAAGACAGGATCACAACAGTGATCAAGGAGACAGATTTCAGACTTCTAACGTCACAACAGTGAACTTCTGACATAGCAGACAGGTTAGAAGGAAGACAGGATCACAACAGTGATCAAGGAGACAGATTTCAGACTTCTAACGTCACAACAGTGATCTTCTGACATAGCAGACAGGTTAGAAGGAAGACAGGATCACAACAGTGATCAAGGAGACAGATTTCAGACTTCTAACGTCACAACAGTGAACTTCTGACATAGCAGACAGGTTAGAAGGAAGACAGGATCACAACAGTGATCAAGGAGACAGATTTCAGACTTCTAACGTCACAACAGTGATCTTCTGACAAAGCAGACAGGTTAGAAGGAAGACAGGATCACAACAGTGATCAAGGAGACAGATTTCAGACTTCTAACGTCACAACAGTGATCTTCTGACAAAGCAGACAGGTTAGAAGGAAGACAGGATCATTTAAAACAATCCATGGTTTCAGGTTACCTGCGACGATAACTGTTTCAGAGGTTCGAGAACCACGAAGATCTGTGTACCAGATAACGATCATTTGGAAGAACTTTCTTCACCAGAACGAGCCCTTGAACTTATTGTAGTTTTGTGGAATGGCCCGTCGCAAGTTTAGCTGTCCGGAGGACCATAACTAAATCGTTTTCTGAGTAGGTTTGGATTTTTCGTTTATGATTAATTGAGTAAATAGGCGCGTTGGGAGCGAGTTTATAAATTTAAGAGTGTTTTGTTTTGGTGTAGATCGGTGAGGTTTCACACTCAAGCTCAGTAGGGAGACAGAGCTTACAGAATTTTTGCATATAAATTTTTAAAAGAAATCCGAAGAAATCCGAGAATTACAGGAATTGATAAAGTTGATTTTTTTTTCTTATTGCATCGGGTTGGATTCTATCGTTGGAACTGTCATGACCAAGATATATGCCAGCTTAGGGGAAAAGACAATAGGTACACTTAGTTATTTGCAAGGTCAAATTGTATTTCCTTAACAATTGCAAAACTTTTTCCAGTTTAAGGAGACCCTCCTGAAAGACCGACGATGGAATCAAGATATCGTCCAAATAGGGCATGATGTACCTTTTAAATTGTCCTGTTAGTTATTGGTATACTGTTGGACAATGAATGCATAAATAAACGAAAATAAAATAAAAATGACGTGGGATCACGTAATTCAGATAGAATTTTTGGCAGCAGCTGCTGAAAAACAGCAGGAGCATTATACAGACCGAAAATCATACGTAAAAAAAAAAAACTCGTATTTGCCATCCGAAGTAAGAAACGCTGTCATTACTATTGAATACGAGGCCATGGGTACTTGAAAACAACCTGAGTATAAGTGTCAGGTAATAAATCTGTTATAATTTAGGAGTTTATCAAGTTGGTCTTCTATACGAGGAAGTGAGATTTTATATTTAATAGTCATATTATTTCTATAACAAACACATCAACGGAAGTCGCCACTTTTCTGGGGAACGAGAATAATAGGACTAGCATACGGGGATTGAGAGGCACGAATTATTTTCACAGAAGAACTAGCAACAGTTCTATAATAGTTTATCTATTATTTCTTGCGCTTCAAGACTTGACTGGGCCGATATGAAGTATAAACAACTGGAACCGACGATTTATTTCCAGGCGGGCAGCGGATGTGTTGCCCATTTCTTTTAAAGTGGTAGCTACACAATTACGATTTGCATTTTAATAACTGCTGTTTTCTGAAATTATAGTGACGGGAGGGCGATTATTTACAAAAGTAGTAACACCAAGGCTAGTGGCACAAGAAAATAATTTAATATCTTTGCTATTTTTCGAAATGTAATGTGGGGTTGTAAAATTATTCCCTAGAAGGATATCAGCGGAACACATAATTATGATCAGGTACCACCACTATATATTTAGATCCACAGGTGTATTGCTATGATATTTACATTTATAATTAAATATCATAATATCATAATATCATAATATAATATATAATCAAAGATATGATATTTACTTTACTGATATTTCGCACATCGATATCAAATATGTAAGAATGAAAGAGATTGAATCTGACTTACGTTCTTTTACAATTCTGACATCCTAGTCAAATCATTACGTCCATTAGTCTTATCATGAAGAAATATTACCTTCACAACTTCACAGTACCTAAGTATTTTAATTACATTCGTCTTCATCACTTAGTAAAATCATTAGGACTCCATTGCTTACATTCTTTATGTAGTTTTTTTTTTTTACAAAGAAAAAGCTATAGGTAGGTACTTATAACATAATTTTTCCAAAAAAAGAAAAGTTTTTTATACTTTATGAAACTTCTTAATTCACGGGGCGCGTTTTTATTTACCACTTTTAAGCGTTATTTATTCCTGGGAAAATTTTATACACTCGGGCATTAGCATCCCTACACATTATTTCCAACAATTCCAACTCATTAATATTAATCATTATGATATTCAATATTCCGTGAACCTTCGTTCTTTATTTTATGCTGTGCGGGTAGAAGAAGACTGACTGGCTGAAGAAGAGAAATCTTGCGCCTTGCGCGCCAACAGCGTGTTCAGAACGTCAGAGTGCATCAGAAAGAATCGGATAGAAAATGTGAGACTTTTAAAAGAGATAAACTATTTAAAAGTCAGGCCCTCTTGTTAGGGGCTCTTTGCCTCTCTCTCACTTGCAATTGCACTAGGTTTATATTACCTATTATTTTTAAATTAAGTATTAGGTCGATTCTACCAAAGACGGACGTCGAATTTATATTTCAATAATATCGCCTCAACTTCATAGTATGTATAATAATTCCCAAATTCGTCGCTAAAATTTACGAAAAATCTACTCTCACTTTGATCTGCGTCACGTAAAGTCGAGGTAATCTTCACGCAATTTAGGTTAGGTGATTTAGATTAGTATACCGTAGAATTGTGTATTACTCATGTTTCGGTTTATTTGGGGGGAGTTACTTATTGTGTTTTGTTCTGTAAGTTATTTAATTATTATCTACTGCATGTATTCATTGGACTTTTTGCCCTTAAGGAGCATTTTTGATTGTTTAACATAGACTTGTTTTCAGGCAATTATTTTGTAGTTTAAATATTAAAAAAAAAGTTAAGTAGAGTAGCGAAAGCTAGACTTCGCCTTTGTATGATAAGTATTGTCTATTGCAATACTAAGTTAAAATAAAGACACTTTTTTTCTGTTTCTTTACATGGTCACAAGATTGTCGTTAAAATGTAAAAAAAAATATATAAAAATATTCTGCAAGATGTCACTATAGTGGGGATAAAACGAAATGTGGTACATGAAAAAAAAAACCTCTTGATGAGTAATACCTGTCTATTAAATTCCATTAAAATATTCAGAGCGGTATTACAGATATTATGAAAAAAAAAATTATATATTTTTTTTTAAACTTTACCAACCTGTATCTCAAAAATTAAGACTTTTAGGACATACGTTCTTATGAAGTTTTCTTCTTAAAATGGACCCAAAAATCACCCCCTTAAATATTGACATTCAATTACAAAACACCCTGTATACCTAAATAATATAGGTACCTAAATTACGTCGAATCGTCGACGCAAATGAAGTCTAAACTGCTACTTGGGTTCAATTCTACTTCAGCTTACTTCATGCTCATGCTTCATGCGTTTGCTTTACTTTTACCTATCGAATTCAAAATATGTCATTTGGACTTTGGAGAGCTCCCCAACTTTACTCATGCTTCTTTTCATTCACTCATCATGCATCTCTCTCAACTCACTAGCTAAAAAATAGCTGCTTACCTTTAGGAATAATCTCAGAATAATCTTTATTATCTTCTCACAACTCTATTCAACATGGCAATAGCTGCTTACCTTTGAGAATAATCTTTATTGCAGTGCATCAACTTCGAAAGTTGCAATCTTTAATTTTGGTTAATTTTTGTATGCTGTTTCTCGTAAAAGACCACTGCTTCACCCCTCGTTATTATTTTTCCTTAGAAAACCTGTAATATGCTCCTCATTTACATACCTGATCTACTTGCTTACCGACACACCAGCTGGATATCAATCCAATACGTTAATACTTAATACTCAGGGTTTCTTGCAAGATTTATTGAGTTTCCTTTTTCCGACAGCTCGTCCAAGTCTTGATCATGTTAAATTTATTTCAACGAAAATTTGCCAAAATTTACTTTATTTTTCTTCACTTTCACCACGAAGAGGCATTTTTGTGAAATGGTTATAACTGAGATTTGTCTGTATTAAAAACACATCGATACTTCACAGTATTACACCTCAAAATTCGTTAGTTTTAGGTTCGGACCACTTCTGACAACTGTTGTAGACTAATTTGTAGAGGCACAGGGAAACACCGTATTTCTACAACTATTTTTATTCAACTCTAATCTCGTAACACTTCGTAATTGATTATTATTAGAATATATAAGAATACATTGAGTAGCAGCCCGGAGCATGTCCATTTCCTCACTGATCTTGTTCGCGTTGAACTCTGTCTGTCCTCGTTCGACGTCTCCCCACTGCTACTGCTTGCAGACGGTCCGTGGTTCCCCGTCGAAACTCACCGTCAGACCACCGTACTGCCGGCGGCGGAAGCAGCCAAGGACAGCTACCGTAGAGGTGGTCCCACATATCCTTTTAAAGAAGGCTTAAAACACGGTGCAAGTAGGTCTAAAAATATAATCTTTCTGAGCAGAATCTTCAAGTAGAATGATGCAATTTTCTGCCAACAGAAAATATAATCCCGGCTGCAAGGATTTAATAAACTTCAACAACTTTTCTTGTTCCCCTCATTTTGCCGGATACGTGTCTTTACTCTGATCAGCAACATGCTAATAATAAAACGATAAAACTTATCAATTTATTCCACCCCAACCACAAATTAAACAAAAGACACATTTACCAATTATTTAAATATTTAAATATTTAAAAATTATACAGGCTGTTCTTTATTACTGTATATACCTCTTCACTGACTGGGCTTTTTGAGAGGGTGTGCAGTAATGCCATGTTTGATGGTTACATATAGTTCTTCAATACTTAATACATAACAGGATAAAACCGGGTTTATCATACGTAGAATGGTAATATATTTTTTTAGCCTATTAACTCAATTATTACAAAAGTCTTGTTGAAAGTTATTAGGTATTTTCTTAGACTATATTAATAAATATTTTCTTTTATTTAATAGTCATTGGGTATTTTACATTAAACTAACCTGATTATTGTAAAGAAACCAACGAATTAAATATTAACAATTTTTTTTGTGTAGGTTCCTACATCTAATCAATTTAAAATAATAATTGAATTTTTTAACGCTTCTAGTAATTCTTGGCCGAACAGAAAAAATGCTCGTTAACCAGATATTACAACAAATTGTATGTCTGGAACTTGGAGCAGTTGCAGTTTTGTAATCTGTAACACGATACGCCTCGGGCTGAAGCTTTGGCTTAAGTTAATGAGTACCCTAATATAAAATAAGTAGTAAAATAACGTGCACAGAACCCAGGCATTTACGCCCAAGGACACGCATAACACACATACACCTTCATGTTTAGTCTTGGATATTCAGAGAACCATTAGTGCTGCCATTCCTTGTTCTCTTTTTTTATTCGCTTCCTATTGCAGCAAAGCGCCTCTCAGAAATAATAAGTTGAAACCACAATACCGCATTTTATTTTACAATGTAATAATAATGTACCTACTGACTGTATGTGTAAATAATTATGTTTTTGGGAATATTTCAAACATAATAGTGGACCTAAATCTGAATCTTTTTGCTACCGCAAAGAAATCGCTGTTATTGGCATTGAAAGAGGAAAAACATTTTATAATCTTTTTAATCTACAGTTATAATGAAATTTTAAATGGTACGCAAAAAAGAAAAGCATTTATCATAATTTAATTACCCAAAAAATAAACACCATTCACTTAAAAAGCGGTATACATACAGAAAGGATTCAAACAAAAAATTACGCCACAGGTTCTTATTATATTTTTTAAGGTTCTTGAAATATAAAATTGTATAGGTATCAAGGGCGGAACGAAGCCTGTTTCGCAGTAGCGAGGGACGATTTCTTACGAGGTTAAATAGACTTTGGTACGGCCGAGATATACACGGTATTTTTAAGCGCGATCGCTTTAGAACACTGAAAACTTGAACGTAAAAATATCAACCGCCGTCAATTGTTTAGGTAGGTAGGTATTATAATTTTAAATTGTCATAACTTTGTTATTAAAAGACCAATGCGAAGAACTTTTTCACACGCATTTAGGTGAATTAATTGTCGTTGCGATTGTTCTACTAATATTTTCACACACACATAAAGGAATATGAAAATAATTGAAAAAGTAATGATTTATCGATTCGTTAATTTTTTAAACCTGTAAGCTAATTTTCGACCAGCGAAGAATTTTTTTATTTGTGTAAAAAAGTGGCAACATATGGGAGTTGAATTCAAGAAATTAAATTCATCAAATTAAATGTTGAAGAAAAAAAAAAGTACGATGCAGAAAAAACAGGAAGTTACAAATAGAGGAAGCGGAAAAAACGTAGTCGCAATGACCGGCCAAAGGTTTTCCCGATTAAGTTTTACCAACCTTGAAGGTAAAAAACTATATGTACATTTGTTGTAGCGAATGAACGTCTCTATCACACTGTTTTGTTACTTATTCGATCAGCCAAAACAAAATTCTAAATCAAGCAAGAAATTGAAGCCATTCTCAAATTTTTTGACGGCCATTTTTGAGCTTCCACTAAAAAACATTGTCAACAGAATTTCTCCAGAATAACGAAGTGAAGTCCGGGAAGGTGAGGTATAAAAAAGTATAAAAACAAATACGGCCCTGAAAGGGGGCTTTTAAATTTTCGAATTAGACCCATTTTCAATAGATCGTATTGGGGGGGGGGTGTCGATCTACGTCTCTGCCAAATTTAAACTCGATCAGTGCTTTCAGAGACTTACCAGGGTTTTTCCTAGGCTCTATCCGAAATATCCCCAAAAAATCACACTTCCGGCAACGGATCCCGTTAATTTTTAATTAATTAAGGCATCGTGGGACCGCTGAGAAAGTCGGCCCGAGGGCTAGAAAGTAGACGTTAGCGGGCTGGAAACATTTCTACTTTGTTTCTACAACGGCCTGCAATAGGCGTCATTCGGCTATCTGTTTCCCATAGAAAAGCCAACTTCAGAGGCGACGTACAATAATAATTGTTTTTTTAATTAATTTATATTTAATAACTTTTTTACCGTAGAAATCTCTTGTTGTAATCCAATAAAAGGAGCTATAATCGATAAAAACTCAAAAATATTTTGTACTTCATATCAGGTTTTCAATTAAATAAAAACGTGCTTAATGGCATCAAACAAGCTGATTTTAATTTTTTGATAGACTACTTTGATAGTTCCACACACAGTCTTTTGTATGAAATTAACAGTTACAAGAAAGTTGATATAAAAAAAATCGAACGACAAAAATTATTTTCTATAGCTTGAAATGTGGATACATTTTTTAATAAAACGAGGCTCGAAAAAAAGCAACAAAAAATGGCGACGTCGATTGTTCGGGCGATTGTTCGAGTAGAATCATCCCCCGAGTTTTTTGCTCTCATTTCAGAACATCCTAAATAATATATCATACCATCTAGCACTATAATAGCCCTATAATTACATGCAGCGTCGCCGAGATTGTCAATCTCAATAATTGGCTCCTGCGACAATGCCCAGTAGAAGTCTGAGGAATACTTCGTTAATGATCAATCTTGCACAATAAGCTTAATCGTCTCCAACTATTATTATAATTAGGACTGGTAGAAGCATTACATTTGAAAAGTCACCGAATTGGTTCTGTCGTGACCTATACGAATGCGATTTTGTTTGCTCCATTAATTCGCCGATCTCTCTAAACCAGAAAAATCCCAGTCTCAATTATTTTTATTTTAAGATGAGACCAGATTACGTGATTTTGGTCTAGAAAAGGAGGTGATCCTACATAAAAAAGTAAGACTTTTTTTCTATAAACTTGATGTATTCTTTTCAAGATACAGAGGTGCATATGGTCTTGAATTGAGTTGGATTTTGAGAAAGTTTTTTTCCAGTTTTTTGTCAATACATCGAGAACCGTATTAGATACAATTAAACTCTTATACACACTTTGTGCCCTTGTTTTCACTGTAAAATAAACGTTTTAAGAAAATCGAGGTCCAAGATTTTGGGTAGTTTTTTTTTAAATTTTATTTTTCAGATCATTTTACATTTATATGGAGTAAAATGAATGAATGATCAATGACATCATCATGTGTGTGAGTGTGTGGTTTTGTATGCAGCTTTGGCTTGAAACAGGCGGCTTCATTGAAGTTCAAACATACAGAAAAATTAATTAACTGGATAACTTGAACTTGATAATACATTCACCCCGTATTTACGTTGTGTTTATCTGAACCAACTTGAGCAGTAGATTCCTAAATTGGCATCGCATAAATTGGAAGTTCTATAACCGAGTCTACCTATAGTAAATCCCTCTACATTGATCGGTCATTTTGACTATTTGACCATGAATCCATCCTTCAAAAGAGAAGGGTCTAGGGAGCTTAATACATTTTGGTTATGCATCAATAGCTTCACAGGTAGGTATGCAAGAGAAGTTCTGTTTGTCTATTACGATTCCAGGAATCGTTCCTTCAATTGGTTTTCTGTAAGAGAAAGGAGATGTGAATTCTAAAGGAATTTAGTTTAGATCCTTTCGGGTCCTTTACCTTTGAAATCAACAAAAAGACAGTTACAGACTTGTGTGCTGTGCTTTGCCTGTATTTGTTGGAATTGAGGGAAGGTAGGGGTGTTGGTGAAGTTGAAGTTGAAGTTATAACATTAGGAGACCCTGATCGATCTGAATCTTTTTCCATTTCAGTACTTCAGTTTTAAGCTCTATTTATTAAAACAATCCCTCTGACACTAGGTAAGGTGATCATGATACCGTTGCTTGAAGTTGCCTTTTTGAATAATTTTCATATAAATTTTATTATGACTAAGTAATACATAATGGAAGCAGTTTCTTCTATTTATCAGGAACTTCTTAATAATTTTATTATTTTCACAATAAAGGCTCAATTAATGTTCTCGTAATGCCTCATATTGTGGTAGGAAAGGAACCTATTATTCTCCTCCGCCACTGTTTCTATAATATTATCTTTTGGCCGGCCACAGCAGGGCTACCCTGCCAGAAGTGCCAGGGCAGATGATCCCTTAAACAGCCTGAAGGCAGGAATTCGTATAACGCACCCTTTGAACAAGCAGAAGCTCTTCTATCTTACCTGTGCGTGTAGTGCTAGTGACCCAACCATCTTGACCGTTATATTGTGGTTTGCTGTTTCTGAAGAGACACTTTGCCTTGCATAATTTTCTACTTAAATCCCATATCTACTGATCCCGCGTAAAGAAATAATCATCATCATTCCCATAGAACTCTTTAAAAAACTTGAACGAGTAAAAATGTTGATATTGAGTAGATCACCAAATATAGAAGGTTTTATTAATTATAATTTCTGAGTCGAAGTCAAACCGGCTACGCCGCACTCATTCAGAACTTCAGAAGTTAGTGTTGGCTTTAATCATAAAATTTTGAAAAATCTCTCACTCGTAAACAAATTAGAAAAGAGCAAGCAAAGCTTAGATTTACAAATCCATAATATTGTAGTGCTTAGGTATTGGTAGTATTATTGTAGGGGTTAGTTCGACAGGTCAATAATTTACAACTAAAGGCCATTTATCTGGGGTTTACTCAGAGTTCGAGTTGGACTATAACTTCAGAACTTCTGGAGATTAATTATTAATAATAGTTACGAGCCAGTGAAGTTCGCGTAATAACGGCGAAGCTCTGAACGTCTTCTACGTACGTGATTTTTTGCCTCGGTTCTATTCTCTGACGTTTCTTTTAGAGATAAAATAGCTCTTTGAGGATCTACAATTTTCTGAACATAAATTTAAAAAAATAAAGATTTACTTAAGGTCTGTCTACCTAAGAATAATAATTGTTGTTAAATGACAAAATACATATACAGGTGCCCGGAAATTACATGTAAGTACATAAAAACGTTTAGTTTTTACGCTTAGCACGTTTACCTTTAAAACGTTTAGCACTATTATAAGCCTTGCATTACCTCGAAAAAAAAATAGGGTAATTTCCCCTCATCCCAAGGCCATCACTCATCCCAATATATTCACAGTTATAAACAAATTGAAAATTCAAAATTTCAGCTCGGAAATCGTCTTCCGGGGGTTTTCGGGGTCGCTGATCACGAATCCGAGGTCAAAAAGCAAGTGAGGGTGGTTCCAACCTCTCAAAACCACCCCCAGTAGAGAGGTGCTATAGAAAAAATTCATATTTCACCTCGGAAATCGTCTCTCGGGAGTTTTCGGGGCTGTTGAGCACGAATAAAAGGTGCGAAACTAAGTGAGGGTGGTTCCAACCCCTCAAAACCACCCCAAGAAGTGGCACTAATGCAAGAAATTTTTGTTTCTTGTCAAAAAGTTTTATTAAATTTTAAAATTACAATTTTACAATAATTTTATCCTGAATATTTAAAATTAAAAAAAAACTTGTCAAGGTGATTTCTCTTTACTGTCAAAATTACAAAATATTTCACCAGGTAACAAGCCAATTTCAGTTTTTTCGACTGTTCTGAATCTTCCCATTTATTCGGAAGTAGGTACATAGTTTTCAATAATGTCACATGATTAATTAAAAACAAAATTATGGCCACGGATAAATGATGCCCTTATAATTATTGTTTGTTCAATAAAACATTTCTAAATCTTAAAAAAAAATCAGAATCACTAGGTATTTAAAAAAAGGACCTCCATTTTTTGAACAATTATTAATTACCTGCCTTTAAAATGCAATTATGATAGATATTGATATCCGTGCATACAGCACTTATTCTGATATTCATGAAAATTTTTGAAAATATTTCAAAGAGCTACCTGAAAGTTGAAAGTATGATAAAAATGAGAGGAATTCTAGGAAAAAAACACCTATGCAACCGTGTTTCTCGTTCTAGTAATAAAAGAAAGCACTATTATTGTTGTATGGCTGAAAATGGGATAACAATATGTATTGAAGCCAATATACAGCATAGCGAAACCTGAAACCTACTGTTTATAATGGATCATTATACCTATGTGTGCACCTATACCTGGCTGTTTACAGAGGAGCCGGAATAGGGTGTAGAAATTCCAGTGGCGTAACTTGTGAGTCTCGTGACCCCTCAGCCTCAGCTATACAAGCTAATTCTTAATAATAAATGCGAAAAATTTTAGGGGGTGATTCCCTGGCTCATTCTAAGGAAAAAATTTCCTATTAACATGTCTCCAGAAATACACTATGTTTGATACACAGAGAGTAAAAAAGTCTCCCAGTTAATTTAATATATCTCGGGAAGCGTTAGAGATGCAGAGCTCGGCTTTTGTACATGTCATATCATTGATATTACCCACCCTTTTAATAACAAACAATTTTTTTAATGTGCCATTGGAGATTTTAGGGTTGCGCGAGGTTTCTTGCCCTTCATTTTCCGATACATGTTTTGAAACTTCAAAAGAGAGTTTTTAATGGTAAATGGCAGTTTTTTTTTCTAGAAAAAGATTCCCATTAGCAACTATGACCAACAGTACCCACCTTTCTTGTGTAGAAAATTTTGGCGGTTTAAAATGCGATTTTAAAATGCCAATCCAGTGCCGTTCTATACAATCTGTATTAGACAAAAAACCCTCACGCAATCCTAAAATCTCGCTGCTATGGGCATTTGAAAAACTTTAGCTAGCCTTAAAAAGTATATAGCTATAATATCAATACTAAGATATGCACAAAAATTGAGCTCATTACCTCAAACGGTTCCTGAGATATCATTTAAAAAAACGGAAAAAAGCCTTTTTTGACACTTTGTACCTCAAAAGACGGTGCATTTCGGGATCCACATTAACAGGAAGTTTTTTCCTTAGAATGAGCCAAGTAATCACCTTCAAAAGTTTTTACCACTTATTTAGGATATAGCCCGGTAGGTATAGGTATTAGCGAAAATTTCTCTATTATCATCAAAAATCACATTTTTTTGTTAACAGCCTGCAGCGATTTCTTAAGGGTTGAAAATTCAAACGCATCAAGGGGTTTCAAGGGTGTAATTACAAAGTCGACAGGAATACCAGTTTATAAACTAAAATTTATTTTTATGTTATTTATGTTTTATCTACAAAGTCATTTCTCGAAAAAAAATTGTGGCATTGACGCGTTGGACCATCTTGTGAAAATGTTCAGTGTTCTTTACGGTTTACACAACAGTCCTTAAAAAACAATGTTCAAATTAAAGTAGGATTTGTAAGATTTCTTGAATTTTATTTTTTATCAAGATAGACCTCAGAAAAGAAATGACAGGGAGCTCATATTATCGATCATCCCCCATTTTTTAGTATCGATAAATTGACATTACCATAATTTAAAATATTTATGCATCATAAATTCCTGGAAATTCAATTCCTAATGTAATTTTTTTTAGTCCATTCTCTGAATATTAACAGAAAATGTATGAATGAAATAAATGAACAGTAAAATAAACGAACAGTAAGATAAACTAAAAGTAAACTTGCTTATCATTATTAAGTACCAAACATTAATGTAATAGTTTTATTATTTTATCTGTCTGACTGCAATAAAAAGGTCTTTGTTATTACAAAACGTGCATGTAGAAGGTCAAGTAATTTTTACTCTGCTTAAAATAGTCTAAAATCTCTATAATGAAGCTACTTGCGAGTGGAGAAGCTCATTTTATTTAGTACTGTTCTTTAATTTTATATAATAAGTAAATCATGGACATTTTCGCTATACTGAAAGTAAAAGAAAAATATTTTTTACGTGACTAAGTTCGGAAAATTTAAAAAAATCATGCCAAAAATATTATAAGCAACAAAATTTGGAACAAGTTCTTGATTTTTTCGTATTTGTCATGAATGAACATCTCATGAGTCACGAATATTCAACAAGATGAGGCCTTCCTCATTATGAAACTCTCTAAGAGCCTGGCTAAGCAAACAGCACAGCGCCCAGCAACCAGTAAAATTGATTAGCATAAGTATATTACATTAGCAGTAGTACAAAATCACCTGTATTGTGTTTTTTTACAGTTGTAAAATGTTCCTGTACTAAATTCAAGCCGCAAACCATACAAAGAAAATGTTTACTGAAATAGCTATAATAGCGCAATACTCAATAGTATTGTTCACTCACGAATTTTTGCTCCTTTTTTCACAATTTCTTTTCCGAAGAGACAGTCTTTTTTATGTACGCCCCTGGTGAGTCGAACACATACACAAAAGAATTCCAGAAAGAGAAAGATTCGTCTCCTTTCACACCAATACCTGAATTCTTCTGCTTCTTTCTCAACAGACTGAAAGTCCGCCAAGAACGAAATCAATCCACTCACAGGTAATAGCTCGTTATTTTTTCGCACCTAAAACACCTATTCAAGGATGAAGGTCAAGGTTTTCAGAAATAGCCACTATGGTCGTCGCACTGATCGCAGCGTTCAAAGTGACCACAATAAATTCAATACAATGGACAAGATGGATAGGCGTCTAAACTCAAAGGGCACGTTACCGATGCGGATGTGTGCCTTCTGGTAGTTCTGACCATCAGAAATCAGCTGCTGTGCTACCCCTGACACATGCCAATTAGTTGAAACGATACAGTACCTACATGTGGTAAATTTGCTATCAGTCGTTTATGCGGGACGTATTGAATGGTCATTTAGGATCAAAACCCTGGGTCAGGGGGCCGATTCAATATAAATTCATTGGGTCATTGGACAGTAGGTAACGTAACGCAAACGCACGCATCTGTTCCCTTTGCAAACATATTGCAAACAGTAGGTATGTATAATAATACATGGAATATGTTAAACTTTTATCAATTTCTGCTCAACATGGAATTATCAATTCACGTATAAAACAGGAATCACAAAGGGCCTACTCATGGGATTATTTGCCGTTTATCTGGTGATAAAGCACGGGGATGTAATCTGTAATGTGTATCAACATAGCGCATAGCTTCCTTCCTGGCTGGCGGCACCTGCCAGATGCCACCTCATGAATTAGAGTACAACGGCGCTCCATTAACACACGCTGTCGGGTCGCGATAATGCAGGAAAAGCGTCGTAAAAACTTTATAGCACCGGCACCGGCACCATCGCCAGCACCATTCATATCCTCTACTTCCTATGAGCGGTATCCCGGTGCCTGTCATAGGTATCTCGCGTGCGACACTGTGGTCACGGCGGCCAATCGCGGACAATGTGTTAATTAAAGAGGTGCCTGTTGTGCCCATTATCTGTCTCATTCATAATGCATACTAAATGCTGCGTATTGTTTGGTTCCCAAATAATAGACCGGCAGCTAAAAGCTAAATAATTCATATTGTTGTGTGAACACCTACGATTGAACAGGTTTGAATTCCAATAATGCTTGAACCAAGCATCGCATAAGAACTTGTTATTAAACTCACTTTCAATGATTTTGCATCGTATCACGTAGGTACTTGTTGGGTTGGTGATTTTTTCTTTTAGTTTACTCAAATCTTTTTCTTACTTAATTTGATGTCAATAAATTCTAATCCTTGGATTTATTAATATTATTAGAGGGAAAATCCATGTCTGAGATTGAATCATCTATAAAGCTGTAAAGTGAAAGATTCTGAGGGTTTACAGTTTTACAGATTGAATCTCAGACATTTTTTTTCAAAGCCTGCTTAAGATAAGCTTTAATTTTCTCACACGATTTATGGTTTAATGAGAGGGGGAGATTTCTCTCATCTTTCCCAAATATTTCAACGTTGCCAATTTGAGGTTATTGTTGAATTGAAAAAGCAGCCCCAGACCTTAGCGATTGCGCCATACTCAGTCCAAATACTAGCCGATGGTCATTATATACATCCGCGGCTCCTACAGTTTCACTATGGCACCTATATAGGGGTGGAGGACATACCTATAGTAACACCAGGAAGGTATTAATTTGCTGGGCAAATGAAAGATAAGCGAACAAAACGGCATCAAAAGAAGGTCTTCCTGAGTGCGGGCCTGTTTAGAACAGCGAATATCATAATAAACATGCAAGGTCAGAGTGTCGAGAGGACGGCGGAAACTCGTAAACAACACCAGAGCCGGTCTGGTAACAGACGCAACATACACGGCATGCAAACGTAGTCGGAATATAATAGCGAGCGATGTCGCGTATTTTTGGAGTATAAATGCAAAATAAATGCAAATTTGAAAATAAAAATCGTGCTACCGTTATTCTCGAAGATATTCCTTGCCCTGAAAGTGAAAAAAAAAATAGAAATTCGACCGTAGTGCCAAAGAGGCCTTAGTGGTGACCTTGATATTAGTTTGCCCTGGCTGTTTTTAGCTTCTTACCCACCCAGCACCCCTATTTCGCTCCTCGGCCCCGAAAAAATTGATGAAACGTAGGAGCCGCGGATGTATACAATTACCTAGCCGATTTTCAGTCTTACCAGCAAAAGGACCTAGAGAATGTCCTAAGTTAATTTATAGGTTCAACAAAACGTCATCATAAACCGTCCATCGGTTGTTAGAGGAAGTAAATGACAAACTACTCTTCTAGACAAGATTGACAATAAAAGGTTAACAGTTTCAGCTCCCTCACGATAAGTGCGATACTATCATAGAAGGTCCATTAATCTCCTGGGATGTTACTCTAGAAGGTAAGAAGCAAACAAGAAAATAAACTATAAAATCTTGAAATTTGTAAGAAACCAAAGTGTTCTATAGCAAAATTAAGCAAAATATTTAGAAAAATATTTTTTTACAATTTTTTTTCTGACTTTCTCTCACTGTGGAAGATTACACTGTGCTTTCTCTCACGGTGTAAGATTCATACACCCAGCTTTCTCTCAAGCAAAAAAAAAATAGTTTACTTTTGTTGAGCTGATGGAAGATGGAAGACCAGAGTGACTAAACGGGTTTGAAAATTTTTGGAAGTGATGATAACAAATAAAGTTTAAGAAAAGGTTTTGGATTTTCAGTTTTTAAGAGCAATAATTTTTGATTTTTGATTTTAAAGAGTAATTTTTAACACCACCACATTTTGTGGGTCAGTTTGTAAATTGTTTGATAGTCGTTTTCCAACAGAGTGTAGAAAAAGAGAACAGAAGATTATCCTGATGTAAGTTCCTTATTTTTGTGCCGAGTGTCTCGTTATTATTGTGCGGCTGCGAAAGAGCTGTGCTTTTGGGTTTGATTATCTGGATTATCATTTACTTTCTAAAATCAGAAATCAATTTTCAATCATTGTTTTGCGTAAAAAATTATTTCCAGAAATAAAATGAAGCTCAGTGAAGTTGGCACCCCAAAGTGCGTATTTTTATAACATTCAAACGGCATTCGTTTGTCCACGATTTTTCCAAGTTTGTCCAAGCAAAAAAGTTTGTCCGCCCTCCAAAAAAGAGTTACGGTTAAATAAAAATTGACACCAGAATTCCCACGATTTATTTGTCCACGTTCTTTCAACAAAAATTTTCCTTTTTCCGCCCTCCAAAAAAAAAAGTTCGGCACTCCCATGAACATATTTCATCAATTTTCAGACGGGATACGCTTGTGCACGATTTGTTAACGTGTTTGTCTACGCGAAATTTTTGTTTGTCCCCCCCCTCAAAAAAAGTTATGTCCAAGTTAAAAAATTGAGAGTAGTCAGAAACATATTATGAGAGTTTTTATAAAATTGAAGCGGGAATTCTTTTTTTAAACTCTTTCTTTCACTAATGTCCGTATTCATCAAACTTCAAAATATAACTCTGGGGTTATATTTTGAATTTCCTGACAGCTGATTGGTCTAATGCTCAAAGCCTACGAACGCTACGAATTTTAAACCAATGACATGTCCTAAAATATAACCCCAGGGGTTATATTTATTGATGAATACGGGCCTAAGGAGAATAATAAATTGACAGCCATGTTTATGACACCTGATACGCATTCCAGTCCAGTGCTTCTGTTGAAGAAAATGCTCAGGTTGTTATTGTCTAGTATGTGTAATGTTAACAGTACGTACTTAATTGTCAGGTTGTTAATAAGAATAATCGGGTTTGCACAAAGTATAACTTTCTACTGTAGGGCGGACAAACGTAAATTTCCACTGGAATAAACAATTATTGACAAATCATGGAAAATCGTACCCTTTTTGAAAATTAAATGAAATATGTTCATGGGGGTTCTAGTCAATTTTTTAAATTTTGTCGAAACGTTTTCAGAAGGAGAATAAACAAAAATTTCGTTGGAAAAAGGTGGATAAATCGTGGACAAATGAATGCCGTTTGCGTTTTACAAAAATTCATATTAGGTGTACCTACCGTAATTTTTTAAAAATTCCGTAACTTCTTTTTTGAAGGGCGGACAAACGAAAATTTTGGTTGGACTGTTTGGGCAGTTTTGATTTAATTATTATTAAGAATGAACGCGGCAACAAGGCATCTCCGTGGTAGGCACCCGGCGGAAGAAAAGCGAGATTGATAAGCGGATTTTGCATTTTGAAAAGCTTCTCGAATACGTCGGGAAAAGGTGCAATCAATTCGTGACGAATATAAAGGCGGTTTAAATTATTGTGTTATATAGAATAATCCTGGTTGTGATCGGCGGGTTGGTCCTTCGAGGCGGTGGCCGTTTTTTGGGTGGTTGTAGCAATTGCACTTATCCTAGTTCTTCCTTCTTCTCCCCTTCCCCCTCATTACCAGCGTGCAGGAACAAGAGCAACGACGGGAGAACCGGGACTTCTAAAGGAAAACGTGAGTACCTAATTCATGCAATTAAATTTCCTTATTAAATAACAGATGGTAATCTCCTCAAATTATAATCGGAGGAAACATGGACAAACGTGAACAAATCGTGGCCAAACGAATGCCGTTTGAATTTTATAAAGATTCGAATTTGGTGATGCTTTTATTTATTTTTTTATTTGATCATAACTTTTCTTTGCGTGGGGGGGACGAACTAAAACTTTAAGTGGACAAACGCGTCCAATTTGAAAGTTCATTGGGGGGGGGGGGGTGTGCATGCTGTTGTCAAGTTTTTTAGGCTTAACTATTTTTTTGAAGGATGGACAAACAAAAATTTCGGTGGGACAATCCTGTACAACTCGTGGACAAACGAATGTCGCTTGAATTTGATAAAAATTCGCACTTAGGAGTGCAAAACTGTATTGAGCTATAAAATGACGGTTATAGTCCTTCAAGCAATTTGCAGCTTGCTTTTTCAAATTATAGGGATTCTGATTCTACATTCTACACACAAGCAGTCACGAGGAAACATCTGCTTTCGCTGAATAATACTCTTCAGTCTTCACAGAAAGGAAAGAATACAACAACAAACCAACATCAACATCGTAGGTACCTATATGTAATCAGACCTTCGTAAAGAGAGCCGCTCTGCTGCAATAATAAACCCCGATAGGATGTCAGGATATCGACTACAACTAACATACATAACTCTGAAAATATAGACGAACCGCCAACCCTTCTTAGCCCCGTGAACCTGGCACGGTAATTATTTATAGCTTATCCACCGGATACAACAGTCTGCCACACCTTCCTATATATGCTCCGACCCTGCCTTCATGTAACGAAACCTCATCATCAGTAGTTGTTGCCTGATTTTACTCTTTGAATTCTAATTAAAATCGTGGAGCGATAGAAAGAAAGAAATTTTATTACACCGAGTACGGCCTTGAAAGCCGTTGCAATATAGTTTTATTTCGAATCTCGTTAAGATATTAATGAACAAACAACGCCTTCCACTTTGCGATGTCATGTATTCCTTCAAGGTCCAGACAGTGCATAATGTAGAATTCCATGAATAGGAATGAAGTTGGATAAATAGGATACAGAATCTTTGCAGTGAAGCGGAGTATTACCTATTATTAGGAGGAATTTCAACAATGGTATAGGGTAGTTGACTCTGTATTTCGATGTCACAACAAAGTCTTTAAGGAATGTTTATATTTCCATTGCTCGTACATATAATTCTAAAGTAAACTGAATGTAAGTGGAGAAATTATATATAGGTAATCAGCGCTGAGGATTTTAGCATGGATATGCGAGAAGATAACCGTTCTCACTCTGGCTCATAAACTTATAACTTTTTGCAGTCAGATGTTAATAGCTTTTGCACGTCGGTTCAATCCGTTCCGACTTGAGTAAATTCCTAGAATAGGAAGTTAAAATGCGAGTTTCTAGTTTCTAATGGTAAAGAAGTCACTCGAGAAGTCATATAGTTGTCAGATTTTCCAAGTTATATTGTATCGGGGGAGAGGGGAATTTACAAATTTGATATATAGACAATACCATTCTTGATTTAACGCAACAAAAATGAGGACTGTTTATGAATTACATAAAAAGCGCTTTTGTGTCATCCGGAGTGAAAATAGGTGAATCTTCGGGGCAATGGTTCTAGGCTAGGCATGGGTTGTGCGTGCACCCCAAGGCGATTAGGCCATCAAAAATCCTTTTCGCCAAGTATGAGACATAATATGTAAAAAGCGTTGAAATTCCTCGACGAGACATGGCTGTAGTAAATTTTGACAAATTTTAGAAACTGAGAGGCTTATTTACTAAATACCCTCATAACTTTTTTATTTTTCATTATTTTTTAAAAACCTTCATAATATGGCCACGTATCATTCTTTATAGTCCAGTAGGTCAGCCCCGTTTTGGCTAGAAAATCTATAGAACTCTTCCTAAAATTATAAAATTTAAATTTAGGTGGTATACCCTCTACTTTAGTCTTCCCAATGCCGTTGGTTGCTTTTACCGAGGGGGTGAAAACCACCCCTTCTCGAGGGTGAAAAATGGTTGTTAAAAATTACTGTAGAAATCAATATATCTACTAATTTTAAGTATTTTTTCTTGTATAAACTTTTTTCCTACAGCCAATACTTTTTGAGTTAGTTGCGATTGAAATTGTTTACGACGTTTTTTAAACTGTTTTCACGAATATCTCAAAAAGTTTGAGCTTTATCGCGAAGAAGAAATTTTTTGATAAAAACTGATAGGGAGTTTTTGATAGTGCTTAAAAGGACCATAATTTTTATTTTATATGAAAGGTCCTATAGCATAAAAACTGACCGAGTTATGACGAAAATAAGATGAACGCCTAGTTTTTTCGTAGAAAAAACGGTCAAAACTACCCCTTCAAAACTACCCCAATTGAAAATATTTGTTAGCCCTTCTACAATTCACTTCCTTAACATACTATTGGTAAATTCTGTGAGTTTGAACGATTGAACGATGAACAAGCCTTAATTTTGAAAAGATAACAATTTAAAGTCCAGCAAAAATTATTGAAATTTCTATAAAAAAGTTCGTTTTTTCAATAGAAGTCAAAAAATAAGGCAGGTATGTAAAAATTACAAGATAGGTACCAAAAAGTTTGTTTTTTTTTTCCTTAAAATTTTCATTTTCAAGGTATTTTTTTCGTAAGTGTAAAATTGAGGGAGATATGATATGGCTCTCAAAAAGTTGTGGCTAGTGGTTGACTAGTACCATTTTCGTATCCTTCAACCCTTGCCACTTTCCAGAATAAGGGTGGAAAAAAACAATCTTACATGAGTTTGTAGGTCTCGCATTTACCTTTAAAATGCTTTTTGGAAAAATTTTCTAGCATCAAAATTGGAGGAAGTTATAGTCAAAACATCATTTAACTGTTTTTTACAGTTTTTAAAAGTTTAAATAAAGTTTAATAAAACAAAATTAAATGCTTATTTTAACATTTACATTTAATAGGAGAGGTTTATGGTAAGGGTTGGTAGAGGTTCGAGCTCACGAAAAATATTAAATAACATCAAGTTATCTTCACTGAAATTATTACAACAAAAATTGAAGCAATTAAAAGTTTGAATATTGTTTTATAATATTTTAATCGTAGCAGGGGGTAGTTTTTACCCCATAAAATATACAAAAATAAACGAAATAGCATCAAATAACATAAAGTAATCTTTACTTAACTTATTTAAACAACATCCAAACATTTTAATGCTTTAACGTAATTTTTTATTATTTTTCTCGCTATCGGGGATGGTTTTCACCCCTAAAAATATATATTTATTAGCGTTTTTACACTTAATTACATCGAGTGACCTTTACTAAACACGTTCGTAATTTTTATTAATAATGTAGTTTAACCAATTATTGTATTATATTTTTTCGCTAATAGGGGTAGTTTTCACCCTTAAAAATAATAAGCAACCAACGGCGTTGGGGACACTTTTAAGTTTAGGTCGAGCACAACCTAAATCTAAATTTTCATGCAAATCGGAGGTGTTCTGAAGTTTTTTCAGGTTTCGCCGTTTTTGATCGCTGTGTACTGGACCAATAGAATCCACCAGTTTAGTCTAATTTTTATTTCCACTTTCGATTAATTGGAATCAACATCAAATTAGGTTTTTCTTATTATACCTACAAATATTACTTTTTTCCTAACTCAGAAAGAGCATTTGATTAGGTACCTTTTGAATGGTGTAATTTTAACTTGGAAAAAAATAATAATAAAAGATTTTTTTTTTTTTAATTTGGCATCGTGACATTTATTTTCATAGAAGAAAGTTGAAGAAATTCACAGTATGTAAAATTTTGTAATTTTAACAAAACAAAATGTGGTTTTAAATCTTGTACCCACCTACTAAATTTATTATTATTATTATTATTTAATAAAAAGGTAATAAAATTTAAATTAGTAAAAAATAAATATGCGTTCATAAGAAAAACCAAAGTTGATGACGATTCCGCTAAACCAAAAAAATCAGACTAGTAAACGGATATTTTTCTACGTCAAAAAGATCCCTTAGAAGGTTTTGGTATTGAAAAAATAAATAAATAAAATTAAATAACGTTATGAGGGTATTTAAAAATATAGAATCCCAGTTTCTTCAAAATATCTAAGATTTTCTAAAATATCTAAAATATCTAAGATAACCATGACGGTTTGGCGAGCGGTTTCAGGTAAGCCATAAAATTTTCTAAAACTTGGGACACAGAGGCCCCCTAATATAATTATGCATAACCACCAATCTTGGACACACTGTCTATACAGGTTAATTTTTAAGTTGAGTAATTTTTTAACACCATGTTGAATTCATTAAGACAAAGAACTTTTTCAAGTGAATTTTCTCAGTTATGTCAAAAATAAAAGAGATACTGCCTTTAATGGTTTTGAAAAATAAAAGTCCAACACTGTGATAAATTCAAGTAACTAAATTATTAAAAAAAAAAAAAACAGAAAATAAACCAAAATAACTCAATTAATGTAATGTAGGTAAGTTAAATGTAAAAAAACCAAATTTAACCAAATTTCATTTAATAATAATAAAACTGCCCTGAAACTATTTTCTCCTAACGCATGGGAAAATTAATGAATTTTAATAAGTAGTGTGGTTTAAAATATAATCAGACCTTCATGCATAATTTATCACAGGGCTGGACTCTCATTTTTTTTAACTATCAAAGCAAAGGCTGTTTTATTTATTTATTTATTTATTTATTTATTTACATCCACCCAACAGCACATGCCATACAAAGGGTGTGAATAACTGCTGAGTTACATAGAATTTCAGCTCTACAATAAACATGCAATATAATACAAAAAAGTAAAAGCCAAGGTATAAAATAAAATTGTAAAAAATCATGTAAGAAGATATACATCAAACAGAATGAACTGCGAGATTTGGCAAATACGCGGCAGCAAATCCTGGTCAGACTGAGTCCAAGCTTCAGTCTTGGACTCCAATATCTTTTAATCTGTTGAGCATTGCAAAAGAAAACATCAAGGCTGTCAGCATGCTGATTAGCACAGTCACACATTCGATGCAGTGGAGAGAAGACAAGAGTGTTAGTCCTCGGGGTTCTCACCCTCAAGAACTGTTGCCGCCTAAGAGCAACCTGAGGAACATTAAGGGAGATTTGGGACAGGATGAAAGGAGAATCGATATGTCCATTCAACAGTCCCCAAAGAAAGCGCACAAACATATACGCACGCCTGTCCTCCAAACTTCCAAAATCAAATTCTATCAGAAGTTCAGACTCAGGGTAGCCCTGAACAGGATATGAGCCCGTCCTCTTACGATATAGGAACTTTAAAAAACGACGCTGCACGCGTTCCAGGCTAAGAAGGTGACATTTGTAACCAGGAGACCAAATCACACTGCCATACTCCAGTCTAGGCAAGACAATAGCTCGAAAGAGAGTTATGAGGGTAAGAATGTTTCCAAAATCTATTGAATTGCGAATAATAAAGCCTAGCAATCTAAATGCAGAGTTGGCTGCATAGTAAATGTGTTTGCTGAATGAGAGCTTGGGATCAAATATTACACCAAGATCCATGAATTCCGCAACCTTCTTAACAGGGTGTCCATCAATAGTGTATGAAAACTGGGTCAGAGTATGTTTAAGACTGAAAGACATGGTATAGCATTTGGAGGTATTAAGAGGAAGTAAATTTTTATTGCACCAAATGTTAATACGATCGATGGAACGTTGAAGTCTTAAACAATCGTCTAATGAATGAATCTTACAAAAGATCTTCAAATCGTCAGCATATAATAGGTGATCGACCTCAATACCCTCAACAATATCATTTATAAATAAATTGAAAAAGATTGGACCCAATTTAGAACCCTGAAAGACACCAGAAGTAACAGGGTATTCAGGGGAGTTGGAACCACCGTAGGACACATATTGACGTCTGTGAGCGAAGTAATTAGAGAGAAAATCTATAAGGGCATCGGAGAGGCCAAATGAGGAGAGTTTGGAGAGAAGTAAGCCATGGTCAACTCTATCAAAAGCCTTAGAGAAGTCCATATAGACCACATCCACTTGAGAGTGAGAATCCAAAGCTTCAGAGGTATATTGGGTAAAGGTGAACAGATTAGTGATCGTCGAGCGACCACTCATGAAGCCATGTTGACATGATGATATAAGAAATCTGACATGAGGATAGAGCACCCTATATATAACCTCCTCAAACACCTTTCCAAAGTTAGGTAGAATGCAGATTTGTCTATACAGGGTGTCCCGTATCGTTATGTTCAAAATTCTTGAGCATATAGTAGGCTTAATTTTGAGCCCAAAAAACCCAAAAGTGACAGGTCTATCTTTATTCGTTACGAAGTTACAGGCTTAAGAAAATTATGACTAGTAAATAACAAGATTCAACTTTGTAAGCCACAAAAATTGCCACACATGAGTAAACGTCACCGAAATAAACATTAGTAGAGAGTAGAGGTTCCCCTGCTCATACGAAATGGCATTAGGATTCAAAAGGATGCGGCACCAGCATATTTCGGAATTGGTGTTTGCAACTAAATACCAGAGAGAAATTATTATTTGATCGTATTCAGCAAGCTGGTAAGAGATATCAGGTACGCGAAAAAAGACGAGAAAACTGTTTCTTTTGCAATAAGCCTCCGAGCACAAGTTTGTATTCAGCAAGGAATAGGACATTTTTAACACATGATAAACTTAAGATTTGGTCAATAAAATAATTTGTATGTGGTTTTCAAAGTTAAATCTGGTATTTACTAGACATTATTTTCTTAGGCCTGTAACTTCGTAACGAATGCAGATAGACCTGCCACTTTTAGGTTTTTTAGGCTTAGAAATAAGCCTACTATATGCTCACAAAATTTGAACATAACGATACGGGACACCCTGTAGTTGGTGATCTGACTCCTGTCTCCTTTTTTAAAGACAGGTATCACCCTAGATAACTTCCAACAGGACGGAAATTTCTGCAGTATTTTGCAAAGGCAAATCTCTTTTATTTTCGACTTGATTAAAAAAGAGTTGTTCGAAAAAGTTGCTTGCCATAATGCAGATGTCAAAAAATTACTCAACTTAAAAGTCACCCTGTATATAGATCCTATAAGAGCTCAGGGAATTTAGCACCCTCAGGTGGGAATTTTTATAAAATGTAAACCCTTATTCAAAAAAGTTAAGACCAAATTAAAAAAATTTACATCAGCACCCCCCCATGAACATATTTCATTAATTTTGGCATTCGTTTGTCCACAATTGTCCAACCAAAATGTTCGTTTGTTCACCAATAAAAAAAAAGTAATGATATAATTAAAAAAAAATTACTTTTTTGGATGATGAAAATTTTGGTAGGACAAACATGGACAAATCCTGGATAAACGAATTCCGTGTGCATTTTATAAAAATTCGTACTTAGGGGTGCCAACTTCACTGAGCTAACCTATCATTTCACGTTTCTATGTTTCTAATAAGTTTTCAATATCAAAACTTGGCAAAGTTGCAACTTAAACAATTTCTTATTTTATTTAACATCTGTTTACGAGATCAAAGACTTTTATCTATGAAATAACTGACAGTTACTAACAGATTAAATTACGAGAGAATGAATTTGCAGCAAATAATTTATTTAAAAAAATATCTACGTGAAAACAGTTAGTAAACATAGGTAAATTTATTGGATTATTTTTTCAAGATAAATCACTTGAGCATGAAAGGACCATTAATAATTCTGGTAACAGTAGTTTGTAGTAATCAATTTTTCAGAAAACCAAAATATAAATATCTCAGTAAAAACGAGTTTCTACCGCTTCAGAGTTAAATATTTCTGAGCTCTTTATTACATAAAAGTGCTCTGATAAACTTGAGCTCTAAATAAATAAATTACTCAAGAATAACGTATTGATAATGATCGATGATCATCATCTATTTAATACCGGCTACATCTTGTTAACGTGAATACGAAAATGACGAGAATCTCATAAAAATCTGATTGTCGCCTCTATACCTATATGATATCCGTTCAATGCCAGCGAATTATTTAGGTTTAATACATAGTCAGTACATTCGGCTTGGTGCGCCCGGTCATGTCCAAGCCTTCTTGATAAACATTAATTGTTTAGATATATTGCGATGTTGCATGTGTCACTGGTCCATTATAGTGCTACATCCTACATCCATCCTACCCTCCACCTTTATAAATAAATGTTATTTACTCATCTAAAATATTTTGTGGCGAAGACGAAGAATCATAAAATGTAGACATTTGATTGGTAATATTATGGTTGTAATGTAAATCTGCACTTGACCGCTAGCAAAACACAAAACATTGCAATGCAACATTATTGACAATTAGTAAGGTTTTGTGATTAAAATGAAGGAAGACTTCGTAGGTATACCTACACAATGGAAACTGCACTATCATGTCATGACCATTAACATTTTATTTTATGGCTGGCAACACAATAGCACAACAAACGTAACGAAGGGCCTGTTGCTAAGAAAAGGGACTAGCTCTTATCTCTATCTTATCGACAAACATGCTTCTAGCCCCTCAAATAAGACGTTCTGATTTGTCAATAGTTGTGAGGACGAGGAAAATAATTCCCCAAGTAGGTATACGACTTCGAAGACAATAACCTATTTACAGCAACACTTCACGGCGATTTTAAAACAACGTAATCAGTGGAATGCAGTATTGTAATCCAATCAAGAAAACTAAGAAAGTTTATAGAAGCCTGACAAGTGCATAATGGAGTTGGAGAATGAAGGAAATTTAATTTAAAGTGTTCTAGACTACGCGCATGAAACTCAATTGAGATATCGACATTTCCAACAAGTTCTTCTGTATTTTCAAATTGAAAGACTAGGAAAGAAACATTTCTGTTACAGCACCAGCAACTTTAAAAGGAAACGTTCCAAACTGATTGAACGGAATTTTGCAAAAACTGTTTAAAATTTTTTATTTCTTTAATTTTTGTACATGAAGGCAACTTTATTGTTCATGAAAGATAGTGAAATCTATACTTTGAAACACAAACTCGAGCATTTTACGACCTTTAGCATCTGGTCCTTTAAAGTACGAAATCGCAAGAATGAGAAAATACAAAAATCCTTATTACAGATAGAGTCCCTGCAGCGAAGGAGGAGAATTACTTAATAAAATCAAGGCCTCCATAATATGTAATAACGCTGATGGTGTGTGCCAGATGATACCTACCGAATTTCTAGGAACACTGTACGTAGCGCAAATAAATACGGTTGGCTTCGGCTTGATTTGATATTACAGGCACCTAACGTAACAATTATCTAAGAATAAAATGATACTCGCTTTCCCAGAAGATAGGTCTGCTCTAATTATCTTACTCCGCGCTCATGTTAATGCGAAATTAATTAAAGACGCAATCAATGAGAACATTGTTGTGACACCGCCAGATAGTAGCGTAGACCTCCCAAGTGGATTTTTAAAGTTTAAAGTAAAAAAATAAAAACAATTTAATTTACGTGATATTAGGTAACTTAAATTAATTTAGAAAAGACACATTTTAATAGCTGCATAGTGTCACTCTGTAAAAATGTTCTCATAGATTTAGAAACGTAATAATTATAAAATTGTAACGACGTTAATGTGGAAGATTGCAAACAGAGAAGCTAGTTAGTACACTAATGAGCCTACTGTACTGTTGATTCCAATTAAGTTACTATACAGCGGAAAGAGAAAAAGTTCTTATCTACAGGACTACAGAATTCACTGCTAGTTTAACCAGCATCTCCGTAAAGGTATATAGAAAGAGAAAGATGCTGAGCAGCTGAGCTGATGAAGTTTAATAAAGCGGATGACAGGCAAATAAAAATAGTGAAAATGATGATAGGCAAATAGGAATAATAATGAAGATAAGTGCAAAAATACCTAAAACTTTCACAAACCGATTGAGAAAAAGATGTGGTGTTTCGGGAAGAAGTAGCAATATTTAATAAAGGACATGTCGAGGAATCCAAAATAAGCTCATTTATGTTCAAGTTCGATTTTAATTTGCTTCAGAAGTAATGAAGTGTTTCTTTCAAATGTCAAACTGAATCTTTTTTTTTACACACCACATATACGACGTTAGTTGATGTATTAAAGTAATAAGAAATTCTCTAAATAGCCTTTTTGGTGATCTAGCCCAGTCATTTTAGACGAAAAAAGTCAAACTCAAAAGTTGCAGAAATTTTGAGATCAGAACAAACAAAAATCAGAATTGATGCTCAAAGTGCAAAATTAATATAAGTTGCCCACCCCCAGGTGTGGTCCGCCGTCTTGAATTCAGGGGGTGATTTTTTTCCCTCATTATCTCAGTAGTTTTTGAGTTTTGGAAAAAAACACTAATTTCCAAAGTTGTGGAGAATTTAATTCTATACATTTTATGTTTTAATAGTTTTTCTGATATTCGCAGTTGTCTTAAATAAAATGGATGACTCGATTTTTATATCTGCATTTTTGGGGGTCAGATGGAATCGGGTCGAAAGGCATCGGATGAAAAAATGTTGCAGGTAATAATTTGATAAGTACCTAATGTTTTATGCCCGCGATAAAAAAATGGCAGTTCGTATTCAAAATTTCAAAGTCACCTCTCCACATTGCGAGGGAGGGGGGTAATTTTAATGCCCAAAGTATGTCCCTCTCCAAACCAAGCATTATTTGACTGAATTATTTATTTTCTTAAACACTGGTGGGTCAGAAATAATAAACTGGGAGGGAGGATTGGAACGGATCACCCTGTAGAAAAGAAGTTAATATTTTGCTCAACGTAATAATCTCAGTGAGTTTTGTTTAGAAAAATATTTTGAGAAAATACTTGTGAAGAGAAGAAACTCACAAAAAACTCGACAAGCATGGATTAAACTTAAATTAACAAAAAAAAAAAAAAATAATTAACGTCGTAAAATGCAAAAAAAAATCATCCCCTAAAACCAAAATGGCGGTTTTCCACAAGAGGTACGAAGGGTCCAAAATGACTGGGCTTATCGTTGAATTGGCAGAGGTGGCCACCGAGATCACCGGATTTCACTTCACTCGTCATTTGTCTTTGGGGGTGGATGAAGTCGTTGCATGGTATATGCTACAAAAATAGCAACCAGGAAAGCGTTACTTAGGTACTTATACTTAGATCGCATACTTAATGCTGCAACTGTCATTAGAATGAATAATCGTTTACGAAAACTCCTTAGTTTAGTTTATAAGCGGGCACATAAGTGTATCAAAGCAGGCGGGGAGCGGTGGCGGTGTTTTCAAAAATTCTTTGTGAATTAAGTCTATTTATTTTTGTAATGAATTTTATAATGAATTTTTCGTTAGTTTTTAAATTACAATTTATCAAAGTATCTCTGAAACAAATGAAAATCGAACTTGAACATATATGAGTTGATTTTAATAATTGGTTTCCTTGACATGTCTTAAAAATATTTCCATTTCCTCCCGAAGCACCCTTCATCGGTATGGCTTGTCCAGTGAGTGTTGTCCGATGAGACTTTACACTGATCCTGACTATAAACGATTTGATTTTTTATGTTTTAAATTTTAATTCGTACAATTATTGTAATAATTGATTTATATTATAATTATAATATTTATTATTAATATAATATAAATATTATAATACAATAATTGATTTGATTCGTACAATTATAATAATTAGAAATAGTACGAATTAAAATATAAAAAATCAAATCGTTTATAGTCAGGATCAGTGGTGGCATCTCACCGGACAACACTCACTGGACAAGCCATACATAGTTTTGTAGGGCTTCGCACGCTCAACAAAAAAGTATTCATTACTTGTATCGCTATTTTCAAAAATAAGCTCAGAAAACTGAAAAAAAGCTCAGAAAACTTTAAAAAAATCACCCCCCTTCCCCAAAATCAAACTTGTGGAAAGGGGTTAAAGCTCGAAATCTTGGAAAATTTCATATTTTATTGTCTTCTAAGAACCCCAAATGTCAGTGAGGTTATCAAAAATGAATAAATTTATCAGAAACTGGGATAAACTGGTATAACGTACATAAAATTATTAGCATTACCACTTTCGATTAAAAAAAGTACCTACAAGAAATCGACTGTTTAAAAATTCACGTAGATACTAAGCTTTTCACAGATGGTAATTCTAACTTGATCGTCAAGTTAGCCAAAAAGGTTAACCTTGCCCTTTTACGACAAATTTACCACAAAAAAGTGAATTTAATCAACCATTTTAAAATCCCCTTAAGTGGGGAGAGCGTTTGTATAGTCACGCGGCCATATGGATCATGCCATTGGCTGAGCGACCAACTGCACCATTTTTTTCAAGAAAATCGTCAAAATCGTATTTGTGAAATATGATAACTTCTGAAATCAAAATTCTAGGCCCTCGGGATGATCATCCATGCGAGGTTTCCAGGATGTAACCTGATCCTTCCGCTTTAGTTTCAAACTATAGATTATAAATTTAATGCCGTGCCCCCCCCCCCCCCCATCCCTTCCAATTCAGGACTAAAAATGTAAGCTCTCCAATATCAAAGACTCAAAGACCCCAATTCTGACATCTGATTGAGAGCACAGATCAAATGAGAGCCAAACACCAACCCGCTTAAGGAGTTATTTTTCGGAGGTGGTGAATTAAATGTAAACTTGACCATCAAGTTAGCATTAGCGGAGCTTTTCGAAAGCGGTACTTCATGCTAAACTTTATGTATGTGGCTCACCCTGTAATTTGTACTATATTCCTATGCGCCGGCAGAAATTTAGAAAGTTCCCCAAACACGATATACTCCCAAACACGATACATAGTTTCAGACATGTTGGCCTCCATTAGAATAATTACATTTTATAAACGCCCACCAGATAAGAAAAGTAAATTAACAATTGTTTACTATTTTTCAATCGCTACAATAATTTGTGCCTAAACAAGCGATCAAATTAGGTCGCATGTAATACTGGACGTGGTAACTTGTCGGTTTGAGCTTTATCAAATAGCAGGGGTGGATAATTTATAGTTTTTCACTGATTAACTCCGTGACATTGATACCCAAGCTTGATAAAAGTTAAGTGGACTGCTACGAGAGACGATTATCAAGTTTTTTGACGCGTGAAAATTTCATTCAATTAGCTAGGCCTTTCACTTTACTGAATTGAAAGCAATAAATACGAGTAGTGAGTGGTAATAATGAAAAAAATTACTGACCGAACCGTGACCGTGACCTGATCTGAACTTTGGCTAGATCTATTTACTGGGCAATTCCCTCTCTATTGGCATAATGGAATACTTTAAACTTATTTTCATTTCGCAAATTAATTCAATCAAAACTACACTGACCCTTATGTACTTATAATTACTTGAAATTATCATTGTGTATTCATTTCTTTAAAACGTATCATTAAATCATTAAAATATAGTCATCATCAGTCACACCTAACAAAATTTTCATAACCATCTTCATGGATAGGGCGTTTTCTTGCATACCACCATAGGAGGTAATAATTTACATAATTATTGATATGAAAGTGAATGAAGAATCAAATAGTGAAGATGAATTATTTTTTGATGAAACTTTACGAGTAACATTCTGTTTATGAAATTGTTTGTTATCCACAAACAATAGCTCTTAGAAATCTTCATTTATACCTTCAATTGCTTTTAGGAAAGTACCAGGTACAATATTACATTATGTGATACTGACCTACTTTCATACTGTTAATGATTTGCCTTTTAATTTATACTCATAAATACAGAAGTACGACGAGTACTATCGTTAAACACGACTACTCAATTACATGATATTCAACGATAGGCGTCATTTAAAACGATTAGACGTCATTATTTGCACTGTTGTCCATATTAGGTTTCTTTGCCAACAGTTGCCAATTTATAGATTGATATAACTCTATCAACGACCGTGATGCTGTTTACATTGAAACGATAACTCAATTTTCTCTTAATTAAAATGCCATTAACTACCAGCAGTTAACCAAAACAACCAACTCTCATAATGTTCAAAATCTGCCTCACAACATCCCCTTTGAATGTGTGTAGAATTTCACCAATTTCCTGCCGCAAAATTAATAACAACCCCACACCTACCTACCCGCACGAGTTATTCAAAGCGCCTCACAAATACGAACAGTTTCCTTCCTCATCATAAAGACGAGAGGGATAATCCAGACAGAGACAAGTTAAGAAGAAGTTTACAAGCAAGGAGATTTGTTAACACATCATCTCAACTCAAGCAGGGTGGAATGGGAATGTAAAAGCGGGGGATGATATACCATATGTAGCTTGGGGGTGTGAACAGACTGCGTGTTTGAGCGAAAGCTTGATAACTCATGTCGGGGTGTGACGTTTTAGAAGGTCGACGACCGCATAAACATTCCATTTCAGGAAGTTCGTCGAGTGACCGACTGGGACCTGGGGGGCGAATTGTAGATCAAAGTCCACCCTTTAAAGGTGATGTTTATCCGGGGATTGAGAGATAACCCTTCAATTAATTCTGTTAGCAAACGAAGAGATTCGTCCCCCTCATTGCTGCTCCACTGACCTGATATCCCCCAGGGAGAAGGGAGAAGATCGGCACAAGGGGAAACTAGATATACCTATACAGTTTAAAGAATTTTTATCATGACTGGCGGCTCTATGCGCCATCATAAACGAACGCACATAAATAAAACGAGGCAACAGAATTATTAATCCATGATTCATGATAATTATTATTGGAGCCGTACACAGAAAAGCAAATAAAGAAGCAAGAAAGTCAGTGTAGCATGAAATGAATGCCAGGCCAGACTGAAACTGAGGAGAGGACTGAGGAGAACTGGCACTATCTTAAATCTTGATGCTTAAGCATGGCGTCCAAAGAAGGAGGAGAAATAAATGAAAAATTACTACTTGTTGGGTGGTTTGGTTATAGTTTCGGTCGGATGTAGAGGTAGAGGTAGAATAGAACTATTTTGAATGGAACATTATCCCGATGATTTAACACCAGAAAAATTTTCGACGCAGTGATTATACAGTGTGATGTGTCCAACTGTCTGTCTGTCTACCAGTAAACACGCTACAAACACTTCATGCTTCATTAATTACAGTTTCTCCCTGCCTATAACTAAAGTCTTCACGCCGAAGTAGCTTACTCCTCTTATTTCATGACGATGAACCATTTGTTTTAAACTGACGTTTTAATTTTAGAGATAAATCTCAGAATATATCAAGTCGTCCTCACTATCATATCGGAGTAAGACTAAGAAACCTGTTATACTTCTTCTTGTTTAGTTTTGATGTTTTAGAAATAATGACCCCAAAATTGTACGATTATTATTATCTTACTATTGAAACCTTATTACGTAATAAATGGAGATTAATTAATTTATTTTTAATAACTCATCATGAACAAAAATCCGTGAAAAGCAGTGGCGGTTTTTCAGTGAGTGAAGTGCTGCTTAAACCGTTTCTTATTGTTTCTAAATTAAAAAAAAAATGTTTTTATGAAATTCAGCTTTTTTTGACACAAGGTCCAGTTTAACAAGATCTGTCTATTCAAGGGTAATTTTTTTCAAGGTCGGTTTGACAAAGTTCGGTGAGTTCTGGTTTTTTGCTTTGTTCGAAAAAAATATGTACGTTATTGTGTAGATCGCTCCAGTTTGACAATTTTTTAATGTAACTTTTTCCGTATCTGAAATATTTCAGAAAATACAAGCTAGACAATGAAAAGTCAGCCACCCTATATAGACAAAGTCCGGTCAGCTTTAAAATTCGATTTTTGAAAAGCTCGGCCAGTTCGATTTTTTTTGCAAAGTTCAGTATAAGCTCGTTTTTTTTTGTAAGTCCGGTCCAATTTGACAAGGTCCGGGCGGTCAGATCAATTTTTTTTCTTTTTTTTTTGGCTGACATTGGAGATTTTTTTTGCAATGTACTGTTTAACGAGGTCCTGTCAGCTCATTTTTTGTCCATTTTTGCAAGGTGTAATTTGAAAGGTTCTATCAGTTGGAATTTTTTTAAAGGTCAGGTCAACTCGAAATTTTTTTCGAGCATTTTTCATCTTTTCGAGCATTGTCAAACCGCCTTGACAAATATTTTTTTCAAAGGTTGGTTTGACAAGGTCCGCGCGGTTAATGCTGATTTTTTTGTGAAAGTCCAGTTTCACAAGGCCCGGTTTGCTCAATTCTCTTTTGTTAACCTGCTTGGTTTTTTTCAATGCACGGTTTAACGAGGTCCTGTCAGTTCGATTTTTCCTTTTTTGCAAGGTACTGTTTGAAACATCCTGTCAGTTCGGATTTTTTTGAAGGTCCGGTAAACTCCAACATTCGAGCTTTTTTCGAGCATTGTCAAACCCCCCCTAAGAAATATATTTTTTCCATGGTTGGTTTGAACATGAAGGTCCCTTCAGTGCGGATTTTTTAAATTTTTGGTAATGTTTGATTTGACAAGGTCCGGTCAGCTCAAAAATTATAACTTTTTTCAAACCCCATCAAACCGGACTTACAAAAAAAAAAACCGAGCTTACCGAACTTTGCAAAAATCGAATTTCAGAGCTGACCGGACTTTGTTTATTTAAATGGGACATGCTGAATTTTTTTGCAGATTTGGTTTTTAAACAATTTTCTCTTTAAAATGATCACTTTATGTAATTGTTATTAGTCGGCCGTGATATACGATTGCAAACTCCTGCCAACTTTGACAATTTTTTTGTAGATTCAAGTAAATTTGACAGGAGTTTGCAATCTTATATCATGGCCGACTTATACATATAACAATTATATAAAAGTACCTTTGAAAAATATATTACTTGTGGTACATCATTGTTAAGAGGAAATTATTAAAAAAAAACAAATTTGTAAAAAAATACAGGGTTTTTCCATATCTGTCATATTTCAGAAAAGGACGTAGCTGGAAATTGAAAAAAAAATTAAGCTGAACGACCTCTGCAAAAATCGAACTTTCGAGTTGACCGGACTGTAAAACCGGATATTTATAAAAAAAAATTGAGCTCACCTGACTTTGTAAAAAAATCTAGCTGACCTGATTTTTCGAAAAGCTTTTTTTTACAGCTAACCGGACTTTTGCAGAAATCGATTGTTGAACTGACCGGACCTTGCAAAAAAGAAAAATCGAGTTGACGGATCTTGTCCTGTGCATTCTCAAGTTCATCAACTTTGCAATCCACGAGCCGCCCCTGCGTGAAAGGTCAATCAACAATCAATCGAAATAATTATCATTTAAAGGTTAATTTTCAATTTATTTTATAATGTGGCCAATGTCAAGGTGAAGTAAGATAAACCCCATCATTAAAACATCGAATGAACATAACGAACCATTTAATTCCATGGACAGGATGAAGATGAAGTCCCACCAACACCGACACCAGAACAAACGAGCATTGGATTTCAATCAGGTGTAGTGAAACCGACCAAGTTTCAGTATCACAAGTCTAGACAATACCCCAGAAAGGATTCGCATTACAAGAACACACTGACTAGATGAAGATAAAGCGAGATCAACCCTTGGGATACTAATTAAGATATCAGAGCATCGAAGTTAGAGTTACTGAAAGGCTTTACCCATTGACCCATTGAGGTGGTCTGCAAACGCAAACGCCACGACTATGCCACCCGGAAGGTTTCCAGTTTCCATATCACAATTTCTAATCTAAAGTGGGAAGGGGAAGTATTGGATTTTCAATTAGCGCCATCCCGTCATCAACCTCGGTCTCGGTCGTATCGTCAACTCCTGATGAAATTCTAACTTTCTTGACGGGCCCGTCTGCATTTCTGTAAACAGGTCGGCCGTTAGTCTGTCTGGCTGGAAGGGCAATATGCACCCTTGCCTTTTCACCCCTCCTAGACCGCGATGACAGGGCAAATGGGGTGTGTTGTATATAATATACATACATAAAGGCGGCTTGATGAAAAAACAGCTATACTAGACTACTGTATAACATAATACAGCTCTCCATTTGAGTCAGGCATTTACAAAAAAATAAGGATATCCATACTTTAAATAAAGCTATAAGAACTCCTGAGTCACTTTTCAGGATAATCCTCCCATTGTCCCGCACCTGATCCTGCTTAATGAGGCGAGAAGAGGTAAGAACGAGGTGTATTAGTAACGCTCCATGTCTATTATTATTATTATTATTATCACTTATAATAATACTCTACTAATAATAATATATGCAGTGGATCATTCACTCTTCTTTTATGAATAAAATGCAGCAGCTATCATAATATTCATGCATGATGGATGGAGTCTATGCGGTTTATAAGCCTGACACGTCGTCTACGGTCTATGGGACATCTAGTGAGGCACTCGTATGGAATTCGAGGAAGGTGCTTTATTATTATAATGAACGTGGAATACACATTACCTGTTATATGAGTGAGCTGTTACTTGACTCATAATCACTATTTGAATGTTAAATTAAGTAACGATATCTTTCCATCTTGGAATAACAAGAAGAAAGTTGAAACTAAATCCGAAGACACGATAAAGGAGAGGAGAATTTATTTAAAGGTAAAATTAGGAGCTTGGAAGTCTATCTATGAAGAAGGTGATTGATAATTTATTATTATGAAGTTATAATAACGACCTATTAGATAAAAAGAGAATCCACATCATTTAATGAGACAATTAATACTAATTAACTCAGATGGTGGAGTTGGAGTATGAAAAATTTATACGATCAGGTGAGTTCAGGTTCTGGGATCAATTAATCAGAACCTCGTTAAATAAAAATAAACAAACAATGCTGCCAACCAACTAATTAGAATTAGAAACAGGAAAAGTATTTCAACTACTCAATTTATAATAAAAATGAAACGAAATTTGTTAACCTGTATAATATTTCCATACATTTCACGGACGAGTTAATTTGAAAAAATTGTCGAATGGAGAGAATGAAGGAATGCAGGAACAGTTGTTGACGATCGGTATAGCGGCGCCCATGACAGCAGGAAACGATCAATCTCTTCATCCTGGCGGGGTGTTTGCCTTTTATTTTACACGGCACGCGTTTCTTCTTTATTCAATTTTATTAATTATGTAATTTATTCTTGGGGTGTCGATTATAATATTTTTCACAGTTATGGGTGTCACCGAATCCCGAAAATAATTGATAGGCACGGACGGCGCATATCATTTAAAATTGTAGTGGCGTAACTGACAAGCGTCAAGGTATTATATCTGAGAAGTGGAACGTGATGTAAGTGACAAATAGGGGTCGAATTAACATTATAAGAAAATTTTAGTCCATATTATTATTTGATTTTGAATATTTTACAACAGAAAAAAGTCCCTCCTAACCTTCGAGATATGACGTCAACTGTTTTTATGACAGCGTGGCAGCATGGAAAACATCTACAAGAACTGAAATACCCAAATTGAAGATCTTCGTTTGTTTATTGTTCATGTCCAGTTTGTAACACCTCCGAAAACTGTGAAAGTTGCTTTAAAGCAACTTCTTAATCAAATGCTCATTAATGTTTGGGAATTCATACCGCACCCCTGCTGCAGAAGTGACACTTTTTTTATTATTTGGGTTAATTTTTTAGGGTACTAAAGCTCCATAATTGGCTTCCAGGTAGCTTTCTGGTATTGTTTATATTGAAATCAGCGCATAATAATTATATTAACGATCCACCACTTGTTTTTTTTTTAATTTATAAATAAAAATAGACCAAAACTTACTATTTTGAGTTGTGTCACTTCTGCAGCGGGGGTGCGTTGGAACTCAATGAATTTAGGTCCTAAATATTAATTATATTTTTTAGATATTACATTTTATAAATCGAAATATGAATATCTGCTGATCTCATAAAAAAAGATTGTTTCATCATTCTGATTAATTTCACAATTCATAATCGATTGGCATTGGCATCATCAATAATGATGACCATTGTAGTACGATACGAATATTCCCCGTGTATTTGCAAACATTTAAACATTAATAATAAGTCCTAAAACCGTATTAACTAATAAGTGCCGTTATCAACACTCAACTCGTCTGAACAGTGAGTTACCCGGCAAGGTCAGCACCTATTTATTCGAACTTTACTGTGTTCTCCTGTCCTAATCTTGGGTTTTGCCCCTTCACCGTATCAAATTATTCATTAATTAATTATTACACACATCACCAATTTATGGCACAAAAATTGTAATAGTCGTAATTGTCTTTATATTCCAAATATCCACTCACAGCATACTATGTCTTTTTGAGTAATTTTGAAATTTGAAGAAATCCTTTCCAGGTACAACCGCAACAAAGTCATGGTAAGGGTGAAATCTTAAAAGGCTGTTATGCCCCAAGGGTCAGTATTTAGCGCTCTACTGTTTATGATAAAATTTAACTTGCGAATCGACTTTTTTATAATATAAAAGAAATAGATAATAAAGTTTATAGCTGCTTTAGAATGAACAAATTAAAATAACAATAATAATTTTCACAGTTAATGGGGCATCAGATAATGCGAAATTGCCTGAAATCCTTGGAGATCAACCGCCCGTTCTCATATTTTTTATACCCGCAATGGAGCAATAGAGCAATACATTATCAAGTAGTATGCTTTTTTCCTCCTTCGGCTGAGATAATGCCTCACCTGAAATTCCGCAATGATAGCTACGCCCCTGTTTATAAAGATGCCATGAAATTAAGCGGCTGCAACGTATTCACACTTTATAGACATCTTCATAAAAAAGTTCTCATAAATTGCAGCAGGGTAAAGTACTGGTATCTATAGGAGTAGTATTTTTTTATTACGATTATCCCCCCAGGCCCCAGACTACGTTAGCGACTATAAGAAAAAAAATCCTCCCATAGTCAATAACCTGGACAGTTTTAGAGCCTCTAAATATTATAGACGATAAACTTAATAATGAAACAGATGCTTCTTCATGCACTCATAAAATTATAATCGAACCCACGTGAATTATTTTTAACTTTGTCTAATGCTCACGTTTGTTTTGAGACGTGAAATACTGAAGCGCCTCTTCTTTTGATTAATAAATAATTTCAGTAAGACAACTAAGACACAGCCACTCCTTTTTACCTGCAGTCGCTCCATTACTTTTGTCTTCGAAATTTATTTACCTGAAACAAAAAAGAAACATTAATTTCATATAAAACATTGAAAAATTCAAACAAAAACGATATTATTCAAGTTATGTAGAAGAAACTGATAGGTATTAATGGTCACGAGCAACCATTTAGATTAGAGGTACCGAGTTGTTTCGTTTTGCTAATGGTAATGGTTTTAATCATTGGAAGTGTCTAGGCACCCGGATCGATAGTATAGGTAATGCTAAAATCATATTCAATTTTCTTGCTGACCTAATCAAGGTAATAATTTCTGTATATGGAACAACTACCTATACACGAACACGAAGAGTTGAGAATCCTTCAGGCATGAATAATATGAAAACGAATTTCAGTCGAAATGTTTTACAACTCGGTGATAGTATTATGGTTGTAGTAATAAAGCGAAAAGCCTTATTTTATGTTCCCCGAGTCAAATGAAAACCCAAACCCGTTAAAGCTCATAATAATAAGATGTTTCCTGAGACTGTTACGGCGTGTATAGTGGGTCCATGAACTTTTGATTACTATGTTGATTTCAAGTTTTAACTTTCAACTGATTTATTAATAAACAAGAATAAAAGTGATGAGGCCCTGGTGCTACGTAAAATTATTTTAAGGGCGTGACAAGAAACATTTTAGCCGTTGCATCAAATATTCTAAAATGTGCCAGGCTCATCGACACTATAACACCGCATCAAAAAAGCTCAAGAAACTTCAAGCCCCTGATTCAAAACAATAGCGCAACTCTTTGATTGGTTAAGCTTCACGTAAAGCAGGAATAGTGAATCGCGTCATCGAATTTCCAATACCTTATTAAACATTGGAAGGTAGAGCCTGTTCTAATTTTGATTTAAATACACGCTTGTCCTAATCTAATACCTACCTAGTAAATCTTAATAAGATCAACAATTTGAATTTCTACTCCCGCTTAAAATTTAAATCTGACATGAAAGGAAGTCATGTTGCCAGGCCAGGCTTGGTCCGAAATATTTAAAAGCTTGAAAAGCTATTCTGAAAATTTTGTAAAAAAATAATTATGGTTTAATAAAAATCCAATTTCTATAGACTTGCTTGCATGAAGATTACAAGAGATGTGTATCTCCAGGTAGTTGAATTAACTGTAAAAGCAGAAAGGCATTGGCAAGTTGAAAAACAACTTTTCTTTAATCAATTCTCCTGAGTTTATTGATGACAATGGTAAAAACGGCACTGCGATATCTGCTTCCTATCTCGAGATATAATAGCCCTGTAAAATATCGACTTTGACGTCATCTAAGACGTGACTGTATCTACGTGCCCTGTAGATTTTTCCCTAAGGCAAATTTCTTGGTCAAAATTCAACAAAAAAATTTCCATTAACGAGGATTCGCAAAAGTACCGTTTTCGAGATACAGGAGGGTGTAAAAAAAAGATTATTCTCCCAGTCTTTACCAGTTTCTTTGAAGATATCTCGGGCACCTTATAAAATAAAGAACTCAGCTTTCATTAAGATCTTTTCATTGATTTTAGCTTTTTTTTACGACGGCCATTAACGATGAAAAACTCGCTTTGGATTTCAGAATATCTGCCGAAAAATGAAAGGCAAAAACTTCTCTCATTCCTGAGATATCCGAAAATAGCACATGAAAAAATATGAATTGGTATTGAAAAAAATAACTTGTATCAATGATATAACATAATACAAAAGCTGAGTTCCGTATCTCAAACGGTTCCCCAGATATCTTCAAAAAATTGGTAAAATTATCATTTTTTCACACCCTGTAGGTATCTCAAAATCAGCCTTTTCTGGTTGTTTTTTTTTTTAACAATGGTAAAAACGGCACTGTGATATCTGCTTCCTATCTCGAGAGATAATAGCCCTGTAAAATATCGTCTTTGACGTCATCTAAGACGTGACTGTCTCTACGTGCCCTGTAGATTTTTCCCTAAGGCAGATTTCTTGGTCAAAATTCAACAAAAAATTTTCCAACAACATGTATCCGCAAAAGTACCGTTTTCGAGACACCACCGTTTTGGACGGTGCCAAAAAATATAATTTTTCCCAGTTTTTCCCATTTTTTTGAAGATATCTCGGGAACCTTATTAGACACAAAACTCAGCTTTCATAAAGATCTTTTAATTGATTTTAGCTTCTTTTTACGACGGCTATTAAGGATGACAAACTCGCTTTGGTTTTCAAAATATGTGTCGAAAAATGGAGGGCAAAGAACTTCTCGTTCCCGAGATCTCCAAAAATGGCACATGAAAAAATCTGAATTGGTATTGAAAAAGTAGGTTGTATCAATGATATAACATCTACAAAAGCTGAGTTACGTATCTCAAAACGTTCCCCAGATATCTGCAAAAAATTGGAAAAATGATCTTTTTTTGACACCCTGTAGGTATCTCAAAATCAGCCTCATCTGGTTGTTTTTTTTTAACGTGGACACTACAATTATTAGGTAACATTGCTGATATAGGACGTTGAATGACTATGCACTCGGCAGGCGGTAACCAATATTTGGCGCAGTTAGAGCTTATTCGCCTTCGTATAAAAATTGGACAGTACTTTTAACTTTTAACATCCGTGACTATGGGCAATGATCGTCTGATGATTGTCTATTACTACCCTTGTAGATAGAATCTCAGCGCATTAGATTAGATTAGCTGAACAATTTTTTTCAGAACTTTTTTCTTACAAAAATCTATCGGGATATGGCCGAACATTATTTCAAGAAGAGGTACCACTGAAAGCAAAGTGGCCATTTTTTCTTCCCCCCGATGTCTGCACGGGGCGCTTTTCTGTTACCAGAAAATAGGAATGTTCGAGAATCTTTGAAATTTTTCCTGTAATCTACTTACTTGAATTAGCGTAGGTGATTTTTTCAGATTTTTTTTACATATGGGGGCAAGCCGCAACAGCAGTAATCAAGAGAAACAGACATGCATGGATGGATTTTTTTTTCAATTATTATATGACGGGTGTCTTGAAATACTAATTCGAATGCGCTGAGGTCGTTTCCGTAAACCGTTTATCGATAAGACAGATGGCTGAAAAGTTAATATACGCGACTTGGAGGATTTTGAACGATATTATTTATAGACCTCCACTTTTCTCTACCAAAAACGCTTTCATTAAGCGGCGGTGTTTCATAATACAGTTTGAAGTGCTGCAGGGGGCATCTCCTGAAGGTCTGCACTCTGCACGGGGCGCTTTTTCGATGCCAGAAAATTGTATTTCTATACGAATTTGGGCCAATAAATAAAATTACAATTATTATAATGGCCTTATATGCGCATATTTTAAAATATTTTATATCTAATTAAGTACCAGATGTTATTAATCCACGTTACACTCCACTGATTTTTTGATAAAAATCTCGTGATGACAGCGATATAACAACAATATGCTGCTCCGTTCCAAAAAAGAAGAAAAAAACAAGAAAATTATGGTTTTATACATTATGTAATTAGAAAAATTATAAACTTATGATAGTATTTGAAAAAATGCAAGAACCTTATTAATGTAAAGGAAAATTGCAGGATATTAATTGTCCTCTATTATTTCCATATGCCATATATTATACTATGCGTAAAACTCCCTTAAAAGTTATGGAATACTTCTCGTTTGCAGGAAATTTCTAAAAATTTGTCCGAATTCAACTCAACAATAAAACTATGTATTAGACATATACCTACTTACTATAATTTAAATGCCTTTAAAACCAAGTAGGTAATACATGAATGATCAAATTGAGAAATTATTCAATTACTGACTGAATTCAGAAATGGTGATGCACCGGCTACATAGACACTGCTAGAATCAATATGTGATGGTTCTTATCAAGGATGTCTCGCATATAAATTATGGATTCGAACTATTCTAAGGAAATTACAAATTGCTTCAACCTCGTCCTTGCGATATGGACGAATTCCGCATTCGCGGAGTCACGCGAACAAATCGAGATCAGCATGCCCCTCTTTTCAGTGCAGGAGCGGCAACGGGGCGACTTCACAGGTGGTCTTCCAGCTATTAAACCTCATCTCGTATGGCATTTTATCACGTAATATTATGCATATGTCGCCTGCGTACCCTTCTATCTAGTCGTACCCAGCTCGTCTGAGTTGTCGGCGTGTGAAAATGCCACACAGAAGCTCAAATCACGAATCACGATTAACTTCTTTAAATTAACCGGCGCGCAACTTGAGGAAATTGATTAGGATCGGTTTGTAGTATTAATTTGCGGATGACTTGGCTGGGATGATGATGACTTGGCCTGTTTTTTATAGGTCGTGTATACCTATTAATGAGCCGATAACACATTGAGTTTTTTAACGCGGCATCGTAAATGGCGAGCATATGGGTAAGTGATTAAAATTACATTTGAGCGGATTATAAGAAGAATGGTAAGAAAAATATGTTGGGGAAAGCGATATTTATTAGTAGCGATATTTTCCAAAGATGAATTCCTACAGGAACCATCGGTAACGGCCCCTGCAGCAGTCTGACGCCTAATATGGCTATAGTTCCCAAAAATTAAAAAAAAATTTAAAATGGCTTTTTAGCAAGTAGTACCTATTGTTCAAAAATGGAGCTAAAAAAAATGATGTGAAAAAGTTATATATGCGTTAACAGGAGCATGATTATTTATAATTCGAGAATGAAGGTAAGTGCTCGGGTAAGGGTCACATTTGCACCCTCGTGTTTGTCATTATTTCCAAAGGTGACATATCAGGGCGTGCAAAAATAGACCACTGTCACGTTTTTATTTTCCTTTCATTCCAATTTATTCGTGTGATTGATGACGTGGCATTCTAGAGACCTGCAGGATTTGCTAATTTCGCCTCTAATTAACAGGGCGTACCATCTAATGCCGACTATTAATTTGAATGAATATGCAATTAAAATGAATTTATCTAATAATACTAATTGGAGGACAACGGCTGAACCCAAACACTAGGTATAATTTAAAATGGCTGAATTTCATTGCGTGTTTTTGTGGCCATAGAGGTAAGAGTTGCTCATAATACGGTTAGTTGGCATGCAGACAATGGCTCCTTGTATTATATTTCTCTGTTCTTTGGTTCCTCTGTCGGTGACCAGTATTTCGTGAGAAATAGATGACCATGAAGTCTGTAGAGACTACTATTATTCCTGATTCGGTTTAGAATTTTCTACAATCGGTCTACCTTAACTAACTCTATACCAGAATACTTAAGATGACTTTGCAGTCGGCATTTCTAGTTTCTAGTTCTAGTTGATATTCTTTCACTGTCTGATACCAAGCAAACTCGCAAGATTCCAGGATTTGGTTAGCATTAGTAGATAATTTAACGTTTTACATTGTCAAAGTCAGCAAACATCCTTTCCGATCAAAATAATGCAATACTTATCATATTCTGTTCCATTGTAGGAAGATTATCAGTTGTCGGTGTTATCAAAGCTTAAAATCAACGTACCTATTAATGTAATAACTCTATGCAACGGTAAGGCGAGGTAACATTTATATAGCCTAGATTAATATGTAAATGAAAACACCAGTTAAGATTAAAATCTTAATGCACCATAATGAAGCATTATCTCAGATGGTTGTGTACAGAGTCGAGCTTTCAGTTCCCCGCAATTAACAACTCACACCTGCCAGTTCTTTGCTCATTATTCACTGTGTATGAATCATGTGTTAGCGGCAAATCCTGGAAATCGTCAACGAAGATCGAGTCTCGAAGGGAGAAGAATTAACCACTCAGTATCGGCTGAGTCACACATTCAATGTCATTCCGGACTGATCAATTCTATTAATAGTTCTATAAATTGATAGACACTAAAGGGGGACTTTGTTTACTTATCCCAGTGTAGTCTGGTTATTCTAGATTCATTTACGGGCACTTATAGAATGCCAGTGGGGCGATATGCTCTATTGATATTGGATGGATGCATCATATATTTATATCAGACTGCATCAGGATTGTTGAAGAAGTTTCTAATTCTAAAACTCCTTGATAACTCGTTTAACACAGACGCAGCAGCCTTTTCAGCTCAGTTAAATGTGGGGGCAACTAATAAACGTTAAATTACTCGCCGCAACATAGAATCCCGTGGTGTGTGACATTAGTTTCCCTCTCTTTCTGGTTCTGGTTCTGCAGCATTAAAACAGATGTTCCACAAATATTAAAAGTTCTAGCCACCAGCACCAGCAGGACCAACCAAGTCATCATCGTCATGAGTCGCACACATGTAACGTGCCCGACCCTAAAAACTATACGACAGTTTTACTGTCGTACACCAACAACAGTTACTCGTTGTCAGTTGTCTCTCTCTAGTAATAATAATCAGGCTAGGAATTTTCGGGGCTCTCATCTAGCCGCCTAATTACTAGACATGTGATAAATTTGAAGACAAACGATATGGTGACATTTAACGCATCATCATTTTTTTATTCTCGGAAAAGGAAAGAGTGATTAAACCCAAAACCAATTAATTGACTATTGAAGATGTCCTTGGGATTATAGCGTAATTGATCGAGCTGCACCTTCAAATTTCGCGCAGTGAAATATATAATGGGAGAGGGTTCGGCGCCGTTATTGTCACATTATAAATTTTTGCAGTCTTCGCAATCCGGTAAGGATGATCATCCATGGTCTGACAACGTCGATTTTTGCAATGATTCATTCAACAGCGATTCGAACTGTTTCGGTTGCTTTTCTTTTATTTACGACGTCGGGGAATCAATTATTTAATGCTTTGAGCATTGAACTGACTGCCATTCGCTAGAATGGTTTTACTCAATTACAATTACAAACACAGTTTATTTACCGCTCATACTTTCATTTATGACTCAAATAGCTAATAATGTTTTAATCACTTCAATGTTTGAATTAATTGCTAGTTCCTAGTTACATAATCATTTCAATGATAATGCAATATCGTTCAAACGTGATGGATGAAACAAAAAGATCAACAAAATTCCTTCAAGCTAGTGCGCTATTATAAGTATGATGGTTTATTAAAATGTATATGATTTATGAATAGCGGGCAGCTCAACGAGGAAATGAGCTCTTAAGATCAAAGTAAGTAATCATCTAAATTTCCATTAACTCGGACCATGTAATTTTATTCTCTTGCAGCTTTAGTTAGTATAAAGGCGTTGATTATACTATCAACACGGATCTCACCAGGCCTGAGATTTTCATATAGATGACTAGGTCGATAACGAGAAAGCTTTTTCCCAGTCCCAGTAAACTCCCGGTAATGTAACCTGATAATATGTAACCCTATCGTGTAACCTATAATAATAAAATTCCGTTTACGAGCCGTTGAAAGTCGATCAAAAAGTTCCATTAGCGATTCCTTCAGGCGCTTCGTCAGCACCAGCAGTCCCAGATCCTAGAGATCCCAGAGGTCAGAATAAGTTTCACACGACCATCAAAGAGGTCACGAACTTTAGAATGAGCTGCTTGGTCAGCATGGAGCTCCTTATACGGGCTACGTGAAGTAAGTCGGAAAATCTCCCTAGGGAGTGCTTGAACATTAGGAATTATGTATGTTCATTTCTAGCATTCCCTTTTATTGCTAACAACAGAATATCACGCAGACGGAGTGAAATGGTTATTTTATTATATCAAGGTGACCCTTCTACACTTGCATATCTAGATCCTTGTTTTCTTGCATTACTATGTAAGGATTTTATGGACGTGTGCATAAACGTGATTCCTTATTTAGGCATGCAGTAATAATAATATTTGAACGAAATAAATATTTAAAAAGTATTATTGCATACTTTCGATTAAGTAACTTAAAAATAAGCTCTCCTTGGATTGCGAAATGAAAATAAATATTTCTCGAGACAGAAATTATTTATTTCGATAAAAGTAAAAGTAGAACAAATATTAATGCGAGTGTCCCAATTAGAAACACTTTTTGTTAGTAATACTATTAGTATGTGTGTATCTATCTAATCCTAATTGAAAAATCCATCTGGTTTACTAGCATAGGCAGTAAAGTTAAAAGTAAAATCAGCAGAGAATTGCTGGTTGGTTGTGCGAATCTGGCAGAAGATAATAATAATTCAATTCTGGCATTTCATGAACCATTTGATACATATGGACAATTACCATTTGTTTGGATAAGAATAAAAGACACGACCTTGTAGGTTGACATTAACCAGAAGGGTGGGCGGTTGACATGACATACATATCATGTTACGCAAATTAAATATCATGTGGAGACAACTTTATAGTATGCACAACACATACTTGGATACGAAAATAGATGTGATCTTTCCCAATCCAAAAGAGTTTCTCAAGTATTGAAATATTTAGGTAGGTTAAAAATGTAAAATAATTGGTAAAAATGAATTAATAGTATAAAAAATACTAAAAATACTAGATTTACCTGTTGTAAATCATCCACTGAGTAGATCTAGAAATTAATACTGAATAATAAAAATAATTTTGACCATACCATCCCAACTAACAATTTAGTTTTGTAGTTCTGAAGTTACAGAACTTTTAGATTTTATTGCTATTTTCTTACTGCTTCTCAAATGCAATTTAGTTACATAGCAGCTGTGAATACGATAGTTTGTTCTACAAAACAAAATGGGTTTATAAGCCTGTTTCTAGAATGTTCTTATAATAAAATTATAAAACATCTTCCATAATAATTAAAAAATTACTTTATAGTAGTTTATACAACATGTCTATAGAGCATCCAAGCTGCTAAAAAACAAAACTGATTCATAAATATTTTATAGAGATGTTTGACGATAGTTATAAACACCTCTTATTAAACTGTTTTTTAAAGACTTTTTGAAGCATTTATATAATAATGTTTTTATAAAAATGACATTTCCACAGCAAATTGCACACAGTCGAGACTGTTATAAAACTGTTGCATTATAATCCCAAAAGGTACTTCAATAAAATATCTCCAAGTTACCACTAAAACATTTATAAAGCAAATGCGCTAGGTGTATAACCTCAAAATAACAAATAATTTCATTTTTATAAAAATATTTTGAAAAAAATAGTAATTTTATCAAGAACCTAATATACCTAAAACGAAAAAGACAAACATTCAACAATAATTAAGAAGCAGAGGTTCTATAAAAATAATCAAATCTTCGAAATAGAGGTATACCTACTTACAAAGTGTAAAAAGTAAAGCCAAGTCGAAGGTTTAACATACCTAATACAAATCATGTCAAATCTGTTCATATAGGTAATACCTACTTTGAAGAAAACTAAAAAAATAATTTGCATACATAACTAATGTTTTGTAAATACTTATTTCGGATGACACAATTCTATTGTGTAACAGAGTTTATAAGTGATTAAAAGGCAAATCAATTTTATAAATGTTGCCATACTACTTTTATAAAATATCAATGTTTATCCGCATAGCGATCTTTCTAAATGAATTCACAAAATTGTCATATAGTGCATAGTACACAACAAAAAGGTTTTATGAAAAGGCCGCCATGCTTAACACACCCCTACCAAGAACAAACGGTAGCCATTATGAACATTCGAAAATAATATTAAAATTTTTTAACATGCAAGTTAAATATCAATTGAATTTATTCAAATTTTATATATTTCTACTTTAAAGCTCCCCTTGTATTCTAAAAACATAAAAATTAAGAATCCAAAAAATTTTTTCTTATTTTCTAAATTTTTTTCCTTTTTTAATATTCATCAAATTCGTGGGGCATCAAAATTTTCCAATATAAATGCTATATAATCGACAATAAATTTTTCACCGCTGGAAAAATTTGGAAGATAGGTACTCATAATGTTATAATAAAAAGGCGTTCATAACACAAGATAGGTAGAATCTTTGAATAAGTATAGGTACTGTAATATGGTATGGCAATGACAGTGAACAGGGCAAGTTGCAAATATTATTTTAAAGATACCTTACTATAGAATAATTACGTTTCATAAAGTCTCCTAGTACAAATATTATTTTGTAATTGCTATTTGTTTCATTTTATTAGGATGGCGTAAATGTTTATAAAACTGTTACACAGAAGTGTTCCACAACCTTTATATAATCAACATAAAATACTAAGATGTTTTATAAATTGTGCCCATTTTGCGTTTATAGCTGCTGTTTAAGTGTTGCAGAAATGTTCTAACAACAAAAGGTATTTTATAAATTATATTTTATAGACATTCTCATAACCCCTATAAAATCCTAAATTGTTAGTTGGGATGTCACAATCAAATGTAATTTGATTTAATTGAGCGTCTTGGAATCAAAACACGATTTCTTGGGAAAATCTTGATCTTGTAGACGATTTCGGGCCTAAGGTCTTTACGTCTTCAGGCCTTCGGCCTTGAGATTATCGTACCCTTACGTTGCTTTATTCCCCTTCAAAGTTAAAATCTATCACATTTGTTTTTTGTAGTTTTTTCCGATATTGCTACTGAAGAAACAATAAATAAAAAAGAAACAACATTCGTGTGCAATAGTTACGTTTCACATTGATAATATGACGTCCTAAACTCTTAAAATTAATATTTAACAAAAAATAAGAAAAACTGTCCTGAACGGGGCCCTTGAAAAATTTCTCTTGACACCCTCTATTAACATCTGAAGTTTTACGAGTAAACGTTTCAGATTTTTTGAATAAATTTGTTACTCGCCTCTTTATTAAAATATGATTAGAAACTTTTTGGTTGATATTGGATACTTATATCTTAAAAACGACGAACCTCAAAAAAATTTTATTCAAATAAATAAAAAAAAATACACTCGATTAACTTCGCCAAATTATTCAACTTAGCGAAAAGTTGACCTAGCGAGAGCGCACCTCTGTTCCAGGAAAAAAGGGATTATGTGCGATTATGAGCAAAAAAATTGCAGGAATCTTTTTCAACTAAGTCAGTATTGCCCTTTTTCCTTTTGCCCAATTTCACGAAAAAACCGGATGTTTATTTTTTGTTGGCGATGAAAATCCATCTTTTTGCTAGGTACTTTTCCGATCTGTTTGAAAAATTTCGAAAAAGTAAGATTTTCTGCGCAAAAATGGCAAGAATTGCCAAATTTTAAATAATTCTGACCAATAGCCAATACCCTTTTTCAAAAAACCTATTTCTAGAAAGTTTGTACGTCTTTGTTTTCCATAAAAAAATAAGACAAATGGTACCATTAAAAGAAAGAAGACCCTGAACTTAAAAAATCCGGCGCATTTTCAGTAGGTAGTATTTGCGGGCGCTAAGGTACCCCTCTACAAAATTTCAACCAGATCGATGCAACTTTCAGGCACTTCCTAGGCTCTTTGCAGATAACCCCTGAATTCCAGAGAATATAATACTTTCAGGTCATTTTCAATATGCTCCGTGGGACCCCGCGCCTCTTAAAAGGAGCCAAATTTCAAAAGGCACACCTGACAAAAAAACCCTGACGAATTTTTGAACTAGTCGGTCAAGCAAGAGTTCGACTCATCACAGAAATCACAGAAAAACTGTAAATATTTTTAATGTAGCTACATACTATACAGGGGTGACATTTATCATTCTTATAATTTTCTCCTGTTCCTTTCTTTGCAATTTTTCCTCTTTTTCTACTTTTTTTTTCTTTCCCTTTTTTTCTTCCCCTTTTTTTTCATTTTTTTTCTCATTTTTTTTTTGAGGAACAGCAGGAACAGCAAAGGATGGACAATTTCGCAATAGTGCTCCAAGATCGGCTCGAAGTATAGGCAAGTGCATACCTACTTACGAAAATCCCAAGTTCTATTCCACACAAGTTCATTTTCGTAAGCAATAAGTATGGAGAAAGTATTAGAGCTAATCATCAGCCTATCCACATGAATTATGCTGTAATGGTTCAAAGCAGATCAAGAAGCCTTAGTTGGCCAAATTTATTTACAATATGATACTCTCTTATTGATATAATAATCCTGGAATCAGCTTCCTTTGGCCATATTGCTTAGAATATGAGGTATGCGGATTTCTTGTTGGCATGTTCCTGAAATCAGCCATCTTTGGCCGAATTTCTCATACTATGAAACATTCTGGTTGACATTTCTGAAGTCAGCCTCTGTTGGCCAAATGTTTCAGAGTATGGGTATGAGACTTTGTTGTTGCCATTGTTCCTGAAATCAGCATTCGTTGTTAAATTTCTCCGAGTATGACTTTCTTGTTGATATATTTATTGTTGAATACAGCTTCAAGAGGATAAGTCAGCCTCTACTGGCTTAATTTATCAGGTTATGAGACTTTCTAGTTGACATATTATATTCTTGGAGTCAGTTTTCGTAGACCAAAATTCCCTGTTTATGGGACATTCTTGTTGACAACTAGCAAGTCATGTGCCTGATTGTCCCATTTTCTTGTTCACATGATCTATGTATGTACATTAACCCCGCATACTCCAATCAATATCCTAGTAGTAGTAGCAGTATGGTGGGTTGGGGTGGTACACCCCAAGCGACTAGGCCACCGAGGGCCCTCTTCGCCTTACCCAAACCATGGTGAAACTCCTACTCGAACCTCCCCGACCTTTTAATAAAGGCCAGAAGGTTGTTGTATGAGAGGAGTTTCATTTCTTCCTCTTGTAGCTCCTCAGACCCAAAGATGTTGAGCCTGAGGTTACTGTATACCTCGCATACGCCCACATAATGGTGGGAGTCCTCGTCATCCATTCAGCATTTAGGGCAGACCGGGTCCCGAGTGACCCCCATCACTTGCAGGTGTCTGTTCAGACTGCTGTGACCGGTGAGAACCCCGACTAGTAGTCTGAGTTCCCTCCGGTTCATTCTGGACATGCTGGTCCATCCGTTTCCGATCGGACCAGCCAGAAACAGCCTGGCCTGTCTGCAGCCTGGTGCTGTTTCCCAGTGGTTCTCTAAACCCTTGCGTGTCCATTCTTTTATAGATTCTTTGAGAAGATTTTTGGTCAGACCCAGGACGGGCTCCGGCCCACAAAAGGTTTCCCTGGTCCCGAGCTTCGCGTATTGATCTGCCAGCTCATTACCTGGTACACCTGAGTGTGCAGGAACCCACACGATATGCACCGATTTTCTGTCCGCCAGTCTGTTCAGCGCCTCGACACACTCCTGGACCAGTGGGGAGCTGGTTCCGTGTGTGTCCAGCGCCTTCGCGGCGGCCTGACTATCCGTGCATATGTATATCGTCCGTTCCCCGGCTTCCATTATCTGCTCCAGTCTAGCTGCTTGCAGGATAGCATAAATCTCCGCCTGGAAGACGGTTGCGGTGGACCCAAGAGGGTAGGATCTTCCCAGTTTCCGTCCAGCCAGGTAGAGTCCCGCTCCTACGTGGCCATTTTTGTTCCTGGAGCCGTCTGTGAAACAGACTAGTCCTCCTGGTTCGAAGGCTACTTCCCTTTTTTCCCACTTTTCCTTTTCAGGAATTTGCAGGGTAAATTTCTTGTTTTCTCTGTTGTTTCTTGTTTTTGAGGTAGACATAAGGTTTGAGCAGCGCTTTTTCAATTTCTCTAGTCACTGCGTGTAGAGCAGTTTCCGTGGATCTTTGCTTCAGGTAAGCATGTTGACCCCTGTGAAACGGGAACTCACGCAGTGTGTTTTCTATCAGGTATCTGTCGACTATCCTTTCTAGCATTTTCAGCATGAAGGATGTCAGACTGATAGGCCTGAATGACTTAGCTAAAGTGTAGTCCTCTTTTCCTTGTTTGGGAATGAAGACCACGTTTGCTTTCCTCCATGCCTGGGGCACACATCCCGTTGCTAGGCTAGCCCGGAATATGTTTCTCACGCTGGGGAGAATCGTTTCCAGGCCCGCCTGCAGCAATGCTGGGAAAATGCCATCAGGTCCTGCTGTCTTGTATGGACGGAACTCTTTGCTTACCCTTCGTATCAATATCCTAACTTAAATAAATATGCACCAAAAGCACACCTACTAAGATCCATAAATTTGGAATAAAAATAACACCATCATAAATTTCTCACGCTTGTTCAAAAATGTTCGAGCTATATTAATTGGGGTACCTGTATTACCGACAATGAATAGTAAGCGTTTGTGTCAGTAATACATGTACCTTAATGCATTACTTTTCTCAACAAAGTGACAAGTGACAAGACAAGTAAACCTATGTGAATAAAAACCACAAGAGATTTGGGGGAGTGATTTCATGACTTACATGGTGGAAAACACTCCGATTTCGTCCATTTCGAATTGATCGCAGTTGAAGTTGTTTGCCGCGTAGTTGTAGACAAAGTAAATTAAACTTTCAAGATATGCATCACAGTTCCACAGCATTTACTTTTTTTATCAATTCTAAATTCTGATACAGTAGCGCATGACTTACAATAATATTATTATATAACCAATTTTGCTAGATTATTGTAATTTACATCTCAGAATTTTAAGAAAAATTACTTAATATAAAAAATGATGACCAAGCTTCTCGCAATTAAGATATGGGCGTATCAAAACTCAAAATAAAACTTCGAAAGGTGTTTATACAAAAGAGGCCAGAGTAAATTGAACCACCATTGTTTAGCACACAATAGGTAATTTATTTATTTATTCGATCTGAAGTCGAACAAAAAAGTCCAGTTATTGGATACGTTATTGTATAATATAATGTCTTTAAAGGAATAAAAGTATAAAATTTAATGACGACCCAACAATGAGGTATTTGTTTGATAGTAGAAAAATTAAAAATTTCTCGCTTTCATTTCTGCGATTTCATTATTCAGGAGGCCTCTTAGGTACGTATTACGGATATAGTTTCTGAATGGGAATGAATATTATACGTATTTCGAAACGGGGGGGAGGGGGTAATATTTCTCTTCCATGGGAAATAAGAAGTCGACAGTTTATTTATTTTAAATCTACTACGAATAGTAGGTAGGTATACTTTATTATACAGATATTACAGACGAAGAGGAGCATAAACACGTTTTTTTAACCGGATAAGACAAATCGTATTATAAGAAACAACGGAAGCCGGTAGTAATAATTGCAGTTTTAACTGACTTCCGCAATCTTCACTTCAAACTTTTAATGAAAAGATGACTGCTTGATGACGTCTTAATAGCGGTACCAATTCGTTTCGTAAAAAAATGAAAATACAGACAAATTCAAAAAATTAAAATCAAAAAAGTATAAATTAATAAAAATCTTAAAACTATTAAACTAACTAAAACTAACAGCCATATCTGTATTTTTTTTGGTAAAACTTATTGACAGCGCTAAAAAACCCCAGGATGGTGACAAGAATAAATTGAATTTCTGACGCATAAACACTTTCTCTGCGCATCTATGCCATCGTTTCGTAGCCCAAAAGGATGATTTGTCGTCTACATTTAGAGGGGCTGAATCTTTCTCAAGCACGTAAGTACTATAGAAAAATACGCAAAGTGGAGACAGTTGAATTCACGAGTTTCATCCCTTTAGAGGGCTCTATACTGCATTCTGCAGCAACATGTTGAATTATGTATGAGCCATTCAAACTCGCGAAGAGTCCCAAACTCCTATTCTGCAGTATTTTATATATAATTTTACAAGAGAGGCATCTTCACTTTTCTAAACAAACACAAGCGCGCAATGAATGAAGTCTTTTAACGGGAATGACATAAACGGTGTCTCTAAGTAGCGCGTCACCTTTATACCCAACCCATATACGTAATATGTGCCATAAAAACCTGTACGATCTGTAATTTTTCACTTCCGCCTTTCGCCGCTTTGTTTTACAGGTATTAGCGAACACGACGTTTTTTTCCATCCATCACATTAACGATGATAATTAATGGAAAGATCAAACAACTATAAATACCCAGGTAGGCATTATGGTAATTAGACGGTTTCAGGTTCAAGTTTACCTGACAATTTTATGAATGAAATGAGGTATTGGTATTATACTACTGGTACTGGTGCTGGTGCTGGTGCTACCACCATTAGCGAACAACCTCATCACTGGTTCGTGTCCAGTTGTGTTCAAGTAGCGGCATACGACCATCTAAGGTATGGACAAGATCTCATTGATTTAACATCGAATACAACTGCGAACAACTGAACTCTTTCATGAAGAAACTCGAAGACACATAAAAATCTCGTCAAGTCGAGAAGACATCTCTGGTTCTGGTTAATTAAATTAATGGAGACCTTCTTGATGATAATAATTCCGTTTTGAATCAGGACAGAAACAGTTTCAGCAGCGACATGCAGTCTAGAAGCTAAAGTGTCATTAACGGTTCTCTTCACGCCATTGCAATTTGATTGTGCAAGAAGTGCTCGGTGGTTGTGCCATCATCGGCAACACTTGCACGTGGAGATGTGTCTGCATTCCTAGAATGGCACACCCACGCAAAGTCACGGCTCAGTGTCATAAAGCACGACCAGAACGTGATCTTTGATCGTTTCGTTGTTATAGACCAAACATGGTGCTGGTGCTACCGATTTTTGATAAGGCATGAACGACTCGTTTACTTTGTAATTTCTTATAAAAACATTGCAATATTTTCTTATATCTTGGAAAAATCTATTGTAATATGTATAGGTAATTTGATGTTTATAATATAAAATATAACTCCCGAAAGAGAAGTTGTTTTCCTCAAGTGTAACCTTTGATATAATCATAGAGTGATATAATAATTTCCATAAAGTGATGTAGAGCGCGTCGGTTGACCTATTTCGATGACCTCCTGGTTCATAGAAGTGATGCCGTCGTCTCGAATCACACCACTGGAGACCGACAAGAGAGACCCCTGGAGAATTAATTGGAGGCCAAAGGCTCGATTCAGTACGTGAAGGCATCCTAAACAAGCGATGTTACGGCTTAAGAAGTAACAATAACATCTCAAAATATTTTAGTACTTTTATCAACCCGTATAATCTTTCAAGTCACTCTCTCTGTACGACAATGTAAGCCAACATGAATAAAATGCATTATAAAAATTTTCTGGCTAGAAATGGTGCGTTATTTTTATCTACGACTAATACTTACATAATATGAGTATTGTATCTGTAATTTTTGTAATATAATGCCCATTTATTCCCTTAGGGATTAATGATACGGGAATAATGAAAAACAGACCTGCAACACCGAAGTTTCCACCTCAAACCTCAAACTCTCAAACAACTATTGGAAATAACAGTACTAATAATGGTAATATTCAATTAAATTCGTTCATTCCATCCGTACAATTTATGAATTGTACCTACCAACATTAATGTTCACTTTGATGGAAAATAAAATTATAACAAAATTGTTGTATGTTTTTTTTCAACTTCCTGTTTAGTCTTAGATAAAGTAGAGTATACTTACTACTTGTAATATGGCTATTATTACCTCGGAATCTTATTCCCTCGCCGCATATGCGGCTCGGCTATATTCGATAACTATATTCCATCATTAACTCGTGGTAATGATATTTTTTCCAATTTCGGTTTCATCACAAATATTATGTAATTTTAAATAAAATGTATTTTTCTATCCCAAAGGATTGCAATTTACTTCTTATCTCTAGAGGTAAACAGCGCCGCTTAATTTAACAAATATGACAATCCCTAGGAACTAAAAAGTGCACAATCAGCTCAGTAAAGTTGGCTCCCCTAATTTTTATAAAATTCAAATGGCTTTCGTTTGTCCAACCAAAATTTTCGTTTGTCGAACCTTCAAAAAAGTTACAGAAAAATTAAAAAAATTAACATCAGAGCCTCCGAATGAAGATATTTCGTAAAGTTTCAAACGGAACTCGTTTCCACGTTTGTCCATCCAAAATTTTTACACTGCTAAATTTCATTTTCCTTGTACATAGTTTCATAATTTGTAGTATTTTTTTTGTGGAAATGACCTTTAGATTCTAATAATGACCACTCCAACATCCCAACGACGATGACTCGAACAATAAAATAGACAATAAATAGAGAAATCAAATAAAACATGAAATAAAAATAGCATAAAAAAGTAAAAAGTGCATAAAAAGTACAATACAAAAAAGCCACAACACCAAGCAAATATGAATGTCAAGCAGACCACGCCATTTGATGCTTGTTTAATCTAATTTACGTTAAAAAATCAATTTGAATACGAACAAAGAGTGAACAAGAACAAGGGACCGATCGGCCCCGAAACGTATTTTAAAATCCAGTAATTATGTGAATTTTCTAACCACGAACCTAAAACCCAAAAAATTATAATCAAATTAGATTCCAAGAAGGGCACCATGGACAGAATAGGTGTGCTGTGGAGGGGGGGGGAACTTGCACAGGAGAACGATCTTTGTATTCTTTACGTGAACAAAAGAACACCGAGTGTTCTTTATATAAAAATTCGCACTTATGAGTGCCAAATTCACTAAGCTGCATAAATTTAAATATGCCTCTAATAACTTGTACGATTTAGGGTTACACACTCTGCCATTTTGACACTTTATTACTGCCAAATCCATAAAAAATTTCGAAAAATGCATTGTACCGTTCTTTTTTTACGGCCTAGGCACCCTTATTCATACAGTATAAAAACTTTGTCCAGACTGCAAGTGTCTTAGCTTAGCGAGAGTACAATTCTTCGTAAAACTACGCATTAATGTTGCTCTAATCAAAACAAAAAAGGAACATGCGCACGCATCTGTTGTATCAGCGGGCTCCAAAATGGCGGATGCATGCAGTAGTGAATAAAGAATCCGGAAATTGAATATTTTCAACGGAATATCCATTGTAACACAGGTAAATCAAAATTGTTATTGCCTTTATTTTTAGGGTGTCAGATACTCCTAATCCATGACTTGTATGGCCATGAATACACCATGACGCATGGCGTATGGATGGCACTGTTTTTGCGGTGAAACTTTGAGAATATGAATTAATATTCGTCGAGTTTATTGAAAAAAACAATTGCAAAGCAGTGGCGGCTTTTCAGATAAATTGAGTGAAGTGCCACTTCACGTACCCACTTCTAAATAAAATAATGCATTTTCCAATTGAAAAATTATTGTTTTAATTTTCTCAAATTTGTAACGTGAATGTTCTTTTTGAAATTGTACTTTTTTGTTTTAGTTTATTTTTTATTTTTTTGGTGTTACAAGGCCAACTCTTTTTTTAAACAAAATTTTGTTTTTGCAAGATTACGTTTCCAATGTTTGGTCAGCTCAAAAATTCGCTTTTTGCAAAGTCTGGTCGGCTCGATTTTTTTTTAAACATTCGGTCAGCTCAATTTTCTTTTGCAAGAACTGGCTTTGACAAGGTCGAAAATTCTAATTTTGTCAGTCTGAAAATTCGAGCTTCTTTTCAGCCTGTCTAACTGGTCCTTGGAAAAAAGATTTGAGCTGACCAGATGCTGGGAAAAAAACATCGAGAATCTACACTTAACTAATCTTGCAAGGCAAGAAAAATGTGAATGTAAGTTCGCATTTAAAAACATCCTTTTTCACTTAAAAAAATTTGTATAATTTTGTAGATAAGACACTGATCGCATTCTAAATTAAAGAATTTTAAAAGTATCACACCATTTGAGAATTCAAGGCAATTTCCAGAGATAACACCAAACTATTTAAATGCAGAAAAAGTAACGGCGTTTACATACATCCGCCCAGGTGTCGCGAAAAACACATTTAATTAATGGACCAAGATCATTCGTTCACTCGGGTCTTCGATCGAGTTACATCTTTCACTAAGCACCGATCTGTTAATTATACACTATATAGGTACCTAATTAATCACTGTAGTATGTCATATACTTTAAACTTTAACCATATGCTAACACTTAAATTTAAATGATTTCCATTGATGTATTTTCATTCAAAATTCAAGTCCCGTTGCAGAATTAACTCGGAATGACGTAAACAAAACGTTTGATTTTCAAATAATGTAAACATTTTATACTTCTTATTTGAAATTATTTAAATTTTAAATTTTGTTTAGGGAATTTGCCATTTTCGCATAGCAACCAGGATGTGGTGAATAGTGAGTCTAGTATTGCATGATGGGCAGGTAGGAGGTGTTTCTTTGGAGAGAAGAAAAGAATGTGTAAGTCTGGCGTGGTCAAGTCAGATTCTATTCAGTTCAACCTGTTCGCTTCTATTGGTAGGGAGAGGGAAGCCGGCTGACACAGAGGGTATAAGAGATTTGAGAAAAGATTGGTTGAGGTTTCAATTTTCTTGCCTGATTTGGAAAATGTTAGTTCTATTGCCGAGCTCCCAAGTCTCTCTCAGGTCTCATGAAAAGTTGAAATGCGGAGAGCCCGGATGAGGCTGCTGCCCCTGCCAACGCGTCTGCTCGCTCATTACCTTTGATGCCAACATGCGAAAGGGTATATAATAAGACGACTCTATTTGGGCATTCACTAAGTTTAAATCTAATCTGCCTATAAAAGGGTTTTTTGGGGGAAGATAAGGTTGATGGTTTAAAGAGCACAAGTAAATCGGAGCGAAGTGATGCTCGGGGGTGCAGATAACATGTTCAATAGCAAGAAGGATGGCGTAGGACTCGGATGAGAAAATATTGAACAGACTTGGGAGGAAATTGGGGTGTAGCGTGAAATTACTTCCCTGAAGTGCTGCGTGAATACCTGGTCGCGGGTTGTGGACTTATATCGAACCTTGAGTGTGATGGGTTAAAAGGGAGTTAAGGTGAGGTCCAGGAAGATGGGAGGGTTAGAGAGATATGGATTGTGACCTAGGGATGTTAGAATTTTGTGTGGATTTGACTCAAAAAGGGTTTTATGAAAGATATAAGAGAGGGTAGTTGAAACAATTGGGATTTGCGGAAATGTTTGAGGCGTAGTTATAGATAGGAGTTTGACAGGGAGTTGGAAGGGGAGTTCCATACTGAACTTTGGTGAATTCTGCCCACAACATAGTCATATTTACTTACGATAACCATGAGTTCAATCAAGTTAGATCATATTCGACTGATTGGATTTTTATCGATATGGGAAATTTTCATACCTCGGACAACCCTGCAACTTGCCTTCTTCTTATTTCGGATCTAAATAATTTCTGATCGCCTGGCATGACCGAATGCTCGTTTGAGACAAGTCTATGAATAATACACCAGACAGTTTCAGGGCAAAAAAAAACTGCATTTGACGCCTGTACGGGTTCGTCCCCCTGTTGCGTCATTTCGGCTCGCCTGCTGTGATAGTTATATATTATAGAAGAAATTTTAGGTGAACTAGGTAGTACCTGTGCTGATTATGATTACGGTAGTATAGCGATGAGGATAGCGGTGGTTTTTAATTAAGCAGATCACCAAGTGATTAATGTGATTATGTACAGTTAAGATAAAGGTCAGGTGTCAGGTGAAATCGTAATAAATTTGCAGTTTTCTAGAATTTTTTGAATTGTGAAATAATAACAAAAAAATTACTTATAAAAACACCATACATAAAAAAAATTGAATACAAAAATGCTCATGTAAAGTAATCATTTCTACAGCCCACTGTATATTACCAATATTGAGAGCGCTGAGAAAAAATTGAAGTTGGGTTGCCCGTCCCCTCGGCTTGAAGATACCTTAATCTGATACGTTCAAAATGAATGCCCTATAATCGGATGTGGTATTTTCTTATTCATAACCACATAACCAGCTGCCGGCTACGTTCTACGTTATTTCAAGGCGGCCTTTTTAGATGCCAGATATCGGTGCATCCATAATGTCGTATCTCGTCCCATTATTATTTAGATGGGTCGTATTAAATTCCCGGGAGGGCGCCATTATATCACTAATTCCCTTTATATTGTGGGTCATTAGTGTAGATTACCGGGCACTTCGGTTACAGATTCGGAGCAAGAAAAAAAATGTCTCAGGAATGTCTGAGCAAGGCTAGACACTCTCACTCTCTAAAAGCTCTTAAGATATCAAGTAATAATTTTATAGGAGAAATAAAGATATGTATTAATTCCTTGTAGTTCCCAAACAATGCTGCATAATAATCTTCATTTGTTTTATATCTCTGTACCACACGAGTTGTAGTTATCACCGACAAGCTACATTAATAATTATTGCTTTATTTACTTCAAGATATCCATAATTAATGATTAAGCATATTAAACTGGGTACTGAGTAATTATTCCTTATTAATCAAAATATTTTGACTAGAAAAAATAACACGTCCACTCTCTAATGTAACTAGCTTTAGCCAATATAAACTAACATATCTTCAATTACCTACAATTTTGATATCAGACTAATAAGCAAGCACCATGAAATCATACAGCGGGGAGATTGTAATAATAATTATTATTATTATTATTTTAAAGCAGCAGCCTGGTCATAATTCACAGTTTATTAAACAAGGTCTTTATTAGTAACAGCAGGCTAATCAACTTGGTAGCTGGATGGTTAACAGTTTATAGAGGCAACGATATAATCAACTATCCAGCCTGGGTGGGTGGTAAACGGCAGCCATGCAGGAAGATTTCCTCTTATACATATAAAACATACTCCAGAAACTTCAAATAAACTGTACTTTATATTCTGTATAACTTCCATACCCTACTTACGCTCTGTCTAAAAAGAGTTAGTTCACGAAAATTTAGGTAAATTTATTATTCAAACACTTCAAAGGCAGGATGGGATCAAAGCTGCTCTGAAAAGCTACAATTTGCTACATTAGGTATGTAATTCACAACATATGCAACACGAAGAGCCTCGGGAACAATGAAATAACGAAATTCAACCAAAACATGGTGAAAAAACCCTTCGTACTGAAAAATAGCGTCTGTGTATGAAAAATAGGAAGCAGTCACAGACGATTCTTTCTGAAAAGCCAGAGGAAGATCAAGAGTAAATGAGAAATATTTCACGGTATCGTCAATAGAGTCCAACCAGGGGGGGGGGGTATCTCAAACCTGAAAGCACGTATCAAAACTCAAATCTTCATAGCCTCAAAACTAAAAAAGTTGATCATCCTAAGTTTTGTATATTTCTGACCATCACTCATTTGATAGAAAATTAGACGTTTCCAGACTTTTATTCAACTCTGCATACTGATCAGATGAAGGAATCTTTTCTCAATCGCGGCTGAATCCAGACGAAAAACATTAAGTAGATACCTACACTTTTTCAGTCAAGCGCCACCCACATTTGTATTAATATCATAATCTACATACTGAAAGCTTGAATGAAAAGCTTATGTGTGGGCTTTCTTTCCTCCTTGTCTCCTTACATTTATTTAAAATTTACGGTTAAAATTTTGCAAAAAACAGTCTCCAATGTCATGCTTATTATACATATTATTCAAAACTGGAATGTTTGCAATGGATTTCCAGCCTTAGTGGCAATATTAAATAAATGCCGAAGCACCGCCAAAGACCATTATTACCGCTAATCACTACCTACTGGAAAATAATGATATCATAGCTGCTAAAGAAATCTTACTAATAATTTAAAGATTGTGTAAGAGCATGCTCCTTAAATGCAACAAAAATTAAAAAAAATAATAATTTACAGAAAAATCACGTTTTCTATTTCTTCTTCTTTAGAAGAAGATTTCTTTCAAACCAAGTAACGACAACGTCTGCGATTATTGTAATTATAAAAATGCCGCGCTAAAACCTATTTAAACGCTCAAGTCACGGGCGAACCTCCATAAGAAAAAAAAACAACCACGCATACGACGTCAACTCAGTTTCCACTCACCCGATCCTAACTTATGTAATTCGAGATAACAAAAAATCACATTCAAAGATTTAGGCTTAGTTCTACCAACTAATTACACGGTGAAAGTTGATATCTGTCGTCTACAGTTATTATCGCTTACTCATATAAACAGGAGAGGCATTGTTCTATCTCGATTATAATACAGGAACTCCACCTAATTAGGCCGGGCGGTCAGAAATCTCATCATAAATGCGACTCGGTCACCATGAAACAGTTCTCTTATGCAGGAGTCGGGAGTTATTTACAGAGAGCAAGGAGCACGGCAGTGACGTACTCGGATTCTAGATCTGGAGTCTAGACGGTAAATTCTGTGAAGCAGAATGCAAGAAGATGCCCTTGCAATATCCAATTGGAGAGATTAATAACTAAAGTCAATTACCGAAGGCAAAAACTGGTTGCGGTAGATTCCGCGGAGTTATTGATATCGCAGACAGTGGCCTTGAGATGCAGCAGGAGGACTGTGCGAGGAAATAATTACTTGCAGTTGATTTGATAGTAAGATTGGTATGACACCCGCTGGTGCTGGTGCCTAGAGTAGGTAGATATCGCGCTAAGTGGTAAAATGTAAAGGCGGTCTTTTACTTGCAAATGATAAAGTATGCCTCACAACAATGTTCAAAATATAATTATTATTGTAAATTAGAAAAATATTTCCCCCATTATTGTCTGCAAGTTTTCAGCCCCCCCGGTAAAGAATAAAATAATTTGGTAATTCTTTACATAGTCTACAAATTATACGTTCTATATCTACACGGTGAGTTATTTTAATAATCTTCAAACTCGAATATCTTTGTTGGTAAACCAGATACAAAAAAAATTGTGCAGACAAAAGTTGTTCTGGACAATGGGAGTCATCTGACTGTGCTAATGACTTTTACCTTGTGGATCAAATCAAGGCCATTTGAAAGTCAAGATAATTTTTTAAATAGGACACCTGTATATTATTGTTTTTTTTTTCTTCATATTTCCTGACAAACTCCAGTAAGAATGTTTTTTTTCAGTTGCAGTTTAAATTGAGCAGGTCATGAGTTATAAACAACTGAAAATCGCAATTTTCCATTTTAAAAGCAGTGTTCATCGGAAACGGCCCCAAATATCGGAAAACGGCTTACATGTCCCTGTGATTAAAAATCTGGTAATTTTAACCACCCTGTTTCAAAATTTAAACCACATACATAGTAGGATACTATGTGAAAAGTAAAGATAGGAACATTTAAACCGTTTTCGGATATTTGGAGCCGTTTCCGATGTACACTGCTTTCAAAATGAAAAACTGCGTTTTTCAGTTGTTTATAACTCAAAACCTACTCATTTTAGACTGCAGATGTAAAAACCATTCTTATTGACCATCCATCTCGGGAAATATTAAAAAAATATATCCTGTATACCGTGTGTCCCCGGATAGGTGAAACGACTCTTATAAAAGACAAATTTTTTTTGATTTCAATTTTAATTTTTTGGGGTTCAGCCCTGCTTGGCTAAAGAGTAATTTCTAACAAAATTTTAGTTTTGAAAAATCAAGCATGCCTTGGAAATTTCCAAGAAACCGGTTTTTCTGTTGAGTAAAGTGCCTTTTATGTGGCAAATACGACAAAATGTTATTTGAAAAAGTTGTTCAGAATCAACATTTAGGTCCCTATACCAAATTTCAAAATCATAGGTCAACTTTTATTTTTTTATTTTATTTTTATGTTAATTTCACAAATCAAAGAATTTCATAATTTGTAACAATGACTGCCATGGAAAACCAAATTGTACCCATAGCAATAGCAATTTGTCAATATCAGTCTTTGTTACAAATGAAATTCTTTGATTTGTGAAATTAACATAAAAATAAATGAAAAAAATAAAAGTTGACCAATTATTTTGAGATTTGTTATATGGACCTAAATATTGATTCTGAACAACTTTTCCAAATAACATTTTTCCGTATTTGCCACATAAAAGGCACTTAACTCAACACAAAAACCGGCTTCTTGGAAATTTCCAAGGCATGCTTGATTTTTCAAAACTAAAATTTTGTTAGAAATTACTCTTTAGCCAAGCAGGGCTGAACCCCAAAAAATTAAAATTGAAATCAAAAAATTTTTGTCTTTTATAAGAGTCGTTTCACCTATCCGGGGACACACGGTATATCCTGTCCTATTTAAAAAATAACCTTCACCTTCAAATGGCCTTGAAATTGGTCCCCAAGGCTAATGTCACTAGTACAGTCAGATGACCTCCATTGCCTTGAACAATTTTTGTTTTCACAATTTATTTCTTGATAAAATTTATTGGTAGTAAAGTTTTCCTGGTGGATGACGAATTTATAAAATAATAAGCTCCACTTTTTGAGCACACTGTGTATTTTTAATATTCTGCATATAATGCCTTGCAATAAAAATGTTGTGCCAGCTATTCGATTTCCCAGTGGGCAGTCTACTAGGAAAATTCAGAAGATTAGAACCACATCTCAGGGAAATATGGAATATTGGAGTTTTTATGGAATGGAAATAAGCTGAATTGCCAACACATACTAAAACATTTTGTCCTCGATTTTGTCTATCTATACTCGGAAGGAAGTATACGTGTTATTTAAAATACTTAAGGTAGGGTTAGGTGTAGGTGTGGTTATATTAAGTAAAAAGCGACTTCAATAATCTGCTTGTCAATTAATTAGTTCTGAATGTTTTAATTAAGAAGACTAGTTTGCGACATTTTATACGTGTAGGTACGTGATTAAAAAAACTGAGAAGCTGATGATTGTAAAACCAGACTTCTAGGTCGGTAAATATTTAGTAGATCGATCTTTATTTTCTGTCATATCAAACAGAATATCCTCATGAAATTGCGTATCTGCATGTAATCGAATACGGTTAAAGCGTTTTTAACGAATTGAAGATTTTTCTTTCATGTATCCGCCCTTAATATAAGACTTCAAAGAAAATCAAATTTTTATTGCAAGTCAAGAATAGTTACAGAGTCTTCATGTTATTTATTTGCAACCATAAATAATCCACATAGTCTTCCCCAATCCCTATCTATAGCGAACCTGTCGAAAAGATAAAGTTAATACAACATGAGTAACTTAAAAACTCTCGCAAAGTCAGTAAACCCTCGCAAAATTGCCATAGTACCATTTTCCAGAAAGAGGGGGTTGGATGGTTTAACGCCACCAACTCTTATGGGAGAAACCATTCCATTATTTCCATTTGCAGAAAAGCTAAGTGCCTAGGAGTCTTCCTGGATAGAAAGCTTCCATCTGGAAAAAGTGATACACAGAACCAAACTCCCCTTGTGCAAATGTAAAAGGATCTGCGGAAAAACATGAGAAATCGCACCCAAACAAATATACTGGCTTTATGTAAAGGTCGTCAGATAGATTGCGTGTGTCAGTACCGCTTGGTCGTCAAAAGGCCAGCAGGTCATGGCCAACGCAAAGCTATCTAGCCTGCAAGCATATTTGGCGTCTGTGGCGCTATTAACACCACACCGTTAGCGGCTATGGAAATCCTACTGGACTAACCACCTCTCCATATTTATTTGGTAGAGATGCCAGATGGACTAGGTACATAATAGAGAATGCTACAAAACTGGCAAGAAGCTTGCCCAAAGGCTTGTGACTTTGGGCAAACCATGTTACTGGATGATATAGAAAGTCATAGTCTATTTGGGTATGCCTTAGGATATATTGCCTAAGACCATCATGAACAGCTCTGCTTATAAAGTCCTTTTCTCAGAAGAGACGTGTGGGAGGACAACAGAAATGAACTCCTAACAGCAGATTTCAGATGGTTCACCGATGGATCTAAGACATCGTCTGGGGTGTGTAGTGCTGGCTAGGAAAGATGCTGAATTTGAATTTATCGGGCCAGAACCAGCATTTGGCATATCACCGAATATTTACAAAACAACAATAAGCAAACTGGGCTGAGATTGACAAAACTTACCAAGATTGGACCATCTAAAGGTCCTTTATGCAAGGGACGTCGAAAGAGGGGACCAAAGAACTATTGGAGCTTAACAGGAAAGAACTTAGAGCCTTAAAAGGCTTACATACTGAGCACTGCAAGGTGAATTTTCACCTGCACAAGATGGGTTTAGCGAAGATGAATGCCCCTTGTGCTTGGAGGATGACGAAACAGCAAACCAACAGCGACTGTCCCGCTGGGAAGAACCAGATCAGAACCAGTGGGAAGAACCAGACTACAAACCTTCCCGAAGTAACTTTCTCACACTGAAGGTCATGGATACATTACCAATAGCCAAGATACTCAGCTTCCTCATAGAGGCTGAGCTGATGGGGTTAATGTAGCACGACTAGATGAGAGCTACAATGGACCTTTGGTCGCAGTGGAGGCCGCTCACGAAACAAAAAAGAGAAGAACCCACTTCTCTTAACAAGCAGAGCCTGACAAAAAAACTCACTACTACCACAGAAGGTCCTCTAGAAACTGTTCTGTGTACTACACTTTCATAGTCGTTAATGGTCTCTTGATAGTTACTATAATCCTAAACATTACCAACGACACCAAACCGATTATCTCTAAGTTTTTCCAAACTTTAGTCTGGTAAAAATTATCAACTGGCCATTTAGGTCCAAGCATGTAAGCACGGGTCCAATTAATTTTACAACAGACCAACAAGAAATATAGCAACAAGTTTATTTCTGTACTTAACTAATCAAAATTGATGTGATGTTAAAAATCACTACCATCATAAAAGACCAGTTAGCATAAGTATTACTTCCAATCTTTCGTATGGTCTGCATAATGTGTGTCTCACTGATGTGACATGCTAATGAGTCCATAGTGTTCAATTCTCGCTTTCATATGTTGTGCGAAATTATATGTTCTGGAAAAATTTTATTCTGCAAAGAAGTAATAGTGGCAAGCTAAATATTAGAACTTAAAACCCATAAAATTTCAAATCTAGGATAAAGATAAATAAAGCAGAATTTTTGTTTAAAGAAAGGCGTTGCTATAATCACTCACTGCTTGTCTTTTGTCTTCTACATTATACCATTGTCAATAATAAGGGCTATTTGTGAAGTTGTGACTTTTTTATTGAGAATAACGTATAGGAAACTGTTTTGATAGAAATTTGACCCTATAGGTTTGGATTACCATATTTACATACACAAATATGCATATAAATATAATATAGGTTAGTGCTACTATATTTTGAAATACATTATGAAATCTGATGATGAGTTAGATATATACTAAAGCACAAAGAGTAAACAATAGTGATTCATTTATTATTAATACCATACGAGTACATAAATCAAACAGCGAGATAGAAACGGTTGGTTAATCAAAAGCATTTTTTTTTTTGATTTTTTCAGTTTCATTTCTGCATAATAGGTAAGCAAAATAAATAATACACACTGTGGTAAATAGATACCTTGATCTGCATCATTTTTTATTACACGGCTCCATGTAATTTTAGCTTTCTATTTCGTGCTACTTTTTCACTTCTCCTGCCGTGTTCCATTTTTTTTTTCAAAAGGACCAGTGAAATTTGTGTTTCTTTTAATTATTTAATATCTATAGTTATAGTTAAGCAATATACCTACCTAATTTGAGACTTTTCAAAAGTAACGAACATTCATGTTTCTGACAAATAATTGCAATTAGAGAAACATTAACCAAAGTTAAGGATGGAAGCAATTAGTAATTAGTGTTTTAAAATTAATTGCTGCAAAAATCGCGGGATTGTAGATTGGGTAATTCATTAACAGCGCCGTGATGGTTCAACAAACCAGCTCTTATACAAAAGAATTTCTATGTTAAAATACCTACCGAGCGAAGAAAAATCGTACTTTGAATAGAATAGCCTCGAGAATGGCATTCAGTTGAGATTCTTCTGAATGCGATAATTAAAGTGCAAAATTTTTCCAATTAAAGATTTATTTCAAGCCTGATTTCCATTTAGCCGTTGTCCCGTTTATATCTTATCGTGTTTCCTGAGAGGTTTATTGAAGAGGGTTGTTGACAATTTTTTGCATGCTTTTTTGCACTCTCTATAGCTAAACAAAAATTATTTACACCATAAGTACCAAAAGTAAAACAATAGTATATTCTATATCAAGGGCGGAAAGAAGTTCATTTCAGCGAGTATGAAGTTATCGGGCCGAGCGGAGCGGAGCGGAGCGTAGCGGAGCAAGGGTCGATTGAATACGAGCTGAAATGGACTTCTGATCCGGCCGAGATATAGACTCTATTTTTTAGCGCATCGCGTTAGAACACTGAATACTTTGCCTTGTTAGCTCGTTGGCGAATATGTGGTGGCGTACAAATTAATTCACTGTCAGTGTAATTTTCCTGTCTAGCGTTCATTTTGTTGCTTTATTGACGAAACCTCAGAAACTAGTAACCCCCGTTAATCCTTATAATTAGATAGCTACCTACCTGTTATTATTATATTTCCAGCTCGTTTAGACTTTATTGAAATATGCGCGTAGGTATAGTGGTCTCGGTTTAGTTGTCAGCTGTGTGCTTCAATTTACCTGCCGCGTAATCACTAATTGATAACACTATCAGTAGTTGCTACAGTAACTCCTAAATCTGTCCGCCCTAGGGCCAGAAAAAACGTTCGTTGCGGGCTGGAAAATTTTCTACGCTTGGAAGCGAGCTGCTGTTGCATGCAGGCTGCAATATGCGTCATTCCGCCGGCTACTGAGCTACTGAAAAATCGTCTTTCAGAGGCGATGCGCTAAAAATTATTATTTTATAAAATAGAATAGGAAAGACAATAAATTGACAAATAGAAAGCCAATTTTCTTTTTTCTCTAATAATTCTGCATACACGACAATTCCTCCTAAACATTTTTTTTTATGTTAAGCAACTACGTTAGAGTCTAGCAATTGTTTTGACCGTCTTATGTTTTGTTGCAACAAATTTTGTCAACAATTTTTTTTATTCAAAGGCATCGTAATTCTTTTGCAAAAGCACCATATCTATATGTATTAGAAGTCTAGTGTGTTTATTCAAAGGATTTATTTTGTGAAGCAAAGCAACCCTTGCAATTTTAGAACACATTCGAGGAACAAGTCGTGATGGTAAAGGTATTTGGAATGGTAATGGTAAAGGTAATGGTAATTGGAGTTCTTGAACTCTTTAGAAATTTAGCCCAGGAGCAGTGTGGAATTTCATCTTTAGTTAATTCTCACTTATTAAATGCTTTCGAAAATATCGGTCTGCTCTTTTAGGGAAAAACACATTTTAGTTGCATACTGTGACAAAAAATATTTAAAATAAAAGTTAATTTTATTTGGGGGAAAAACTTGATTGTTTGATTCCAAAGTATGTACCATAATAGTCCAATTTTCCAAAAGACCAACACCAAGTGCTCTAGTGCTCTAACAGAAGAAGAAGAATGTTTCATCATTTAGACATTTGGCCATCTACATTTGTTGAAGGACAGCTGACAGTTACAAAGAAAAAAGCATGAGAACTCCAAAAATGAGATTTTGTGATCCAGAAGACTTAAACTTGAAAATGGAAGTGCAGGTGCGAGTTCTAGTTCGGTTTGAATAATTCAGGATTCGCACACCCCTAAATTTAGGCGAAAATCAGGTTTTTCAGTAAAAATGTTTTGTGGCAAAATTAACCACCTGCGATAAATATAAATGTAGAAGTCCATGTTATATCAAAAGTTTATGGTTTAATCATAAATTTTCATCAAAATTTTCAGTATTGCATTACGCAACGCTAACAGCGAAAGTCGAGCGCGCATGCGCAGCATCCCTCCTCTTGGCTTCCATGTTTCCGTCAGCGGGACACCTTTGACACGAGCCGGTGCGTGCACAAGACTGAAAACTTTGATGAAAACTTATGAACAAACCAATAAAAGTTTCAAGAAAAGTTTTCATGTATTCTGACCTCCCAGAGTTTTTTTTGCATAGAGAATTTTATTGTTTTTATACAGGTGGCTTAATTTTGCCACAATTACGTTGGAAAAACAGGTTTTCTAATTTTGAATTATTCTAGACTTATCTTAATCTAACTGGACAATTTTCTAAAACGTAATTATGAACAACTTAAACGCAGAACTTTAATCGATTTGCTCAAGTAGAGGGGGGAGGGGGGTAAAGAATAATCAAATGTCCATTCTCTCGCTCAGAGAGACTAAACAGATTACGGAACAACCTCCTGTTTATTATGAACTCATTTGCTATTATAAACCGCACCATCGTTATATGTACTGCTAAAACTATGAACTAGATCAGGGTCATTATTTGTTTGTTTTTCTAAGAGAATTCAACAAATAAAATGCGTTAATTGGTGCGACCCTGGTATTTCTAAAAGCGATGCATCTGAGATCCAGCTAAACACACATAAGTACCTACATGTAATAATTTCCTCGTGACATAATCAGCTAAATAACAGTAAACATTTGCAAGACTTTTGCTATTGAGTTCATTGCATGATTGTTATTATTATAAACGCATTAAAAAAACTTTGGCTCTGGTATTAGAGGAGCGATTATATACCTTTTACAGTTAGGCTATTGTTAGCGTATAAATCTACCTACAACTTTCCTAAATCTATTGTGATTGTGCCCAACTTTGGTGGTTATTATTTTCAACACATCAAGTCAAAAACGGCGATCTTAATAAATATTGAACAGCAGAGCACATTATGAAAAAACTGTGAATCTGCATAGGAGAATATATGAATCCTTATATGAATCGTTAGGTCAATGGCATTATTTGGGCTCTTTGAATCTACCACGAATTTGCTAAATATGTTTGCTAAAGCCCAAAGAGTTAAGGCAACAGTGCAGGAAAATTATCGCTGAGTAAAATTCAAGGGAAAATCAAAGTAGCCTATACATTATAAACTAAGAAAGATGGGAAAGTGGAAAGTGGGTATATATAAGAATTTTACAAAGAGCAGAGAACTTCCCTACTGCAGGATTTCCAATCAAAGAGAATCCTATCAGGATTAACAATAAAATTCAGCCGTAACGCGTTTTCCGCCATTTCGGTGTAACCGATGTTCTTGTTTTATAAACATAAATAGGCTATTCTTGGAGACGTTCCTGTAAAGGGCATATATCGTATCTCCCCCACGCGTTCCTTAGTCTACTCGTTTTCCAGAATTTAATCCACTGATTTATTATCTCTGGGGCGCAAAGAATGGAGATGTTTGCTAACCGGAGATACAAAGAGCACAGGAACGGGGAGGGTATTATTCGTGATGTAGGGAATGAGGAAAATAATTGGAAATAAATATGTATATCTTCGCAGAGTAATGCATAATAAGTAGATATATTATTTTCGTGTCCTGTTTTGTGGTTTGGTATTTTAAAAATATTTCATTGATGTTTTTGTGTCTTTGATATTCCATGTTTTGTTTTCAAATTTTATCAATTTTAATTCGATCATCTCTGTTCAAAGGTGTTTCGGATGAAATATTAATAATCGCCAATATTTTTTAAAATGAAGATAACTGGGTCCGTTATTGAGAAACAATCAGATGGAAGATCAAAGTCTGCAATTATTGTCGCTTTAATCCAGGAGATTTATCTCTTTCATCCAGAAGATCAGTAGTTCTAGTACAAAGACTTCTACAAAGATTAACAGAATTTTGCCCCATTATGCATGACATCACATGGTGTTACGTGATATAATTTATTTTTATCTTTATTTTGACGTCACAGTAAGCAAAACTGCCATAACTAGGCCGAACGAAATTTAAAAAAATACCCGTTCAGAATTTGAGATCTTAATTTTGGAAATTCGGGAATATAGTTCAGCAAGACAAACTGTTGGAAAAAGTATGGATGGTATACCTACCTTAAATCAGCAAGTATTCTAATTATTTAAAAAAGCTGATTTGAATACCTACATTTTTTGGCTAGCAAAATTTCTGGATTATTTTCTTTGGGATTTAAAAAAGTACTTATACACGAATAAGAGGAGTGTAGGTAGGTAGGTACATGAATAAGAGAAAATCTAAGAAAATATATTATAAGAAACGCAATAAATGCTAATCAACACTGTAGAGGGTGGTGCATCCCTTATGTTCAACCCCGAAATGAATTTCAAGCATAAAAAATTGAAACTTTCAGTATTCGTGTAATTAATAGGACCATAGAAAGCCTTAATCAGTTTAATTACTTTTTTTCTAAGGGTCATCAGCGATAAAAAAACTATAATTTGGTAGTAAAGTGGCCAAAAAAAATCGATTTTTCTGTAATACACCGCTAGAAATATATTAATAAAATCAAAATGCTTAAAATAAATATCAAAAAACTTTTACATAAAAAAAAATTACAATAGGCTTTAATTAAATAAAATACATAAAATATGGAAATAACAGGTAGAATAATTTAGACATGGCAGCAATAAAATTGATCAAGATTCTGAAGGGGGTATAGCAAAAATCTCAAGTAAACATCTCAAGTAAATAGCCATAAAAGAAACCCCATTCAAGTTCAATATTATGGCACATTACATTTGGAATTCATCTTGGTTTACATATTTTATTTAATCAGAGGCTTGTAATTTTGTATAATATTTTGTATTTTGATATTTTTTTTCATCTTTTCAACGATTTTCATTTTATTGATCGATTTCTATCGCTGTGTTGAAAAAAAAATCGAATTCATTTTGGCCACTTCAACACCTAATTACAGTTTTTTTTATAGCTTCATGACCAAGAGACCACGCATGCCGAGGATGGCAGTTAGTCGTAACGTAAGAGATAGGTAGTCGTCAGTACATGAGAACTCCAGTTTTTCTGGAAAATATGAGAAATATTTATTTTTTTGTTGTTTTTGTTCGAAGTAAAATTGTTCATGAGTTGTTAAAAAGGATAGTGCTTTTTTCAAAATCTGTATATTCCATGACAAACGGAAGCAACCCGTCAAAAAGAAAAAAAATCAGAATTTCTACATTTTAGCGTTTACTTTTGAGTATGATTTAATACCCTGTATAAAAAATATTCACATTGTAATAGCTCAAGAATCAACATGCAGAAGGAACTATAATGAACATTTTATAATTCTTGCAATTGTTTTTTCATAATTCAGATAATTATTCTCAAACTCAAAATACAGTAGAGTCTCGATTATCCGATTCGCGATCTTACCACTTCCGAATTAGGTATCTGAGCTATCGACGGGGAATCTCGTTTTAAATTATTATTGTTCTTCTTCTACCTATACATAAGTATTCTCACCTGTATTAATATTTAATAACAACCAAAATAAATTTATATAAAATGAACGTTCTTATAGGAAGTAAGAAGTATTAACAATTTTGGCATAGGTACATGACTAATATGCAAATAAATAAAGCACACAGCAAAGCTCATGCACGGTCAAGATTAGTCTAGATGAGTGTGGGTTATTCGGGTTTTCAGTTATGCCGTCCACATTTACTTCGGATAAGCAAGACTCTACTATGTGGATAAAAAAGAAGCAAAATAATTATGTATAATCATGACAACAAGAACTTTGGGCATATTATTTAACAAAAACTATGCCTTCTGACTTAATCTAATCCACCAGAATTATTAGATTTTTTTGGTAAGTAGACACATGAATAATTAGATTTGCAGAAAAATTACTTTACATGTTTGGAAAAGCATTCCTAATAAATAATTTATATTTCAGTTTATCAAAATAGTAAGATTTTTTATTGGCCGATTCCCAAAATAATATCGATGTTTGTTGAATCATCTCTAGTCTACAGTTGCCATAATCTCCCTTTAGCTACGGCATATAGAATAAAAAAAATACAAATAAAAGAGCACTTAATATAAGGAATCCAAATATACATATAACGATCACGGCCTAATGGAGATTGGCCGAAATGAAAAGAGAAGTTGAGTAAGTAAGTGTACTCCATGTGAGTTACTCTGGATTTCTAGGACAGAGATAGAGTGCTTTAGAGTCCAGGGAACGTTGATAAATGAACAGCTCGGATTCCGGTAGCTGAAATATGTGAATAGTTCAAATATCCCATAATCCTCCACGTCCCTACTTCAAACATTCCTTGTCCTGTAAAATGTGAAACGCGAAAAGCCTGGCATATGAATCGAGCCTCTAAAATGCATCTTCATTGCTTAGAAACTATCTCCTCCACTTTAAATTGATTATTTTCACAGTAAAAATCTAAACAAGCCAGTTATTAATCTCTCATCGCATAGCTCGTTCAAGTCGTTGAGGTCGTTACCGGGAGCTCGGTTTATTTTCCTTGGATTTCAGGGAAGCGTAGCAAAGGAAACGACCGGAAAATTTTCTCCGGGTGTAAATCAGTGGCAAACTTAGAGAAAGCAAATCAATAATACTGGTAATATTCAGTAGACACAAGAAAATGAGGAAGTTTCCACGAAAGGAAAGTTTCTTTCCAGAGCCTGAACTGGTTGGTCCTATTGTGTTAAAGTTTCGAAGTTCCAAGTGAGATTCAGCTATAACATAAAGTCGAAAAGTAAGAAGTTATACTATCTCCATTTATTTATACTTTAGTGCTACTGTTATGTAACCCACTGCTATAAGCTGAAAGCAGCTTGAATTGCACCTTCAGTTTATTATCCCCGAAGTTACGACAAACATGCGATAAACTTATAAATGTCAGAAAAAAGAAGAAATATTTTACTAAAAATGGACATCAAAATAACGTGTTTACGCATGTACTTATCTATTTTATTTTTGTATGAACGAGCAATAAATTCTGATGAAAATGAAAAAACGCAAACTGTTTATTTTTATTATGACTGAAATTTATTGTGTTATAGAACAGGGTTCATTAAGCTCATGAAATGATGAGCTTTGAAATTAAAATGAAAGTTTACATTTTAGCATTATAAATTGGCATTTTTAATATAATTTCCGAGGAACTTTCTAAAAATAGGGCTTATGTAATTTGGCAAGAGTGAAGAAATTTTACTTCTGGGAAATAAAGTCTGTGATCGGAATGCTTCTCGCTCACCTTTCTATAAATACCACGTAGATTCCCGCCATGTGTGTGTGTGCAATTGGATCTAAATAGGAAGTCCACATAACAAACGCAAGCTTTCTCTGTCGTTTCTACGTCAACTTTTGTATTGTTTAAATAGTAAATAAAACTAACGCGACGTTTGCCAAAAAGTGTTGAATTGCGAACTGTCACGATTTTCGGCAACTACATCTATTATTATTAACGTAGGATTGATTAGATACGAGTTCTTTGACTGACCATCATTCTTTTTAAAATATTCATGTTTTCTCTGTGTAAAGGATCCATTTACTGTTTGTGTCGTCGAAAAAGGCAGACAGAATGGATGATTTAATTATCCTGGCCTGTCAATATTCATCAACACCCCCATGCAAACTGTTTCCTGCTATCGGCCATTAATCTACGTTGAATTGATAACAAAAATACGATTTGGCTCACCCCTGACTTAATAGGTGACATTTCATTTGTGGTTCCCAGCTGCTATCCCTCGAAGCCCATTTCGTATTATAATACATACCTACAAATTCCTTATTTACAGAATTGTTATACCTAATGTAATTTTTGTGTGGAATTTATTTATTTATTAAATGTGTGGAATCATCATTTTTAAAAGAGTATTTATTAAAATTTTTGGATTGTAGTCCAACTTGATTTGTATAATTTCAATAACTTAGGAGATTGGATAATTCTTGATTTTAGACAGAAGGGCGATCGCCAAAGTAATTAAAGCTTACCATATTTTTTATCGTGAAAATAGAGGGGAAATAATTTCTCCTAAGGATTCTAGAATGTTCTCGAATAGAACACTATGTATTAACTTATATGTATTGATCCGCCGAGGATGATTTACTCACTATGTATGTACTTGTATTTACTCACTATTTACCTGATTTGAGTTATGTAAGGTGATCTAAAAAAAATTACACCTTTGACATACATGCACGCACAAGTTTGCAATAAAAATAAAATTCTAAAGCAAAAATCACATTTGAGCGAGCGGTAGCGCGGCGGTTTAGTCGTTGACACTGCCAGCGTCTGGGTTCGAATCCCAGCTCGTCATGGTTGTTTGTGTTCGTTAATTTAACTATTTTTATAAATTCAACATTTGTGTCTGAAGAGAGATTTTAACATCTGTTAAAAGAGAGATCTTCTTAAAAAAAACATATTTTCCGCTTGTTTAGTAAGAAAGATTAAAACAATTTTTTTCTCGAATTTACCAAGGGAATTATAATAAAATGTTTATCCAAATTTTACTTGAAAGCATGTTGCTTATTTTAATTTAGAATGGTATTTTACTAAAAGTATAAATCACACTGCCTATTAAGAATATGCACACTTACAATAATGAAATATAGGTATAAAAAAAATTGCTCCACATATACAGTGTGTTATGTAACTGAATGTCAATATTTAAGGGGGTGATTTTTGGGCCCATTTTAAGAAGAAAACTTCATAAGAACGTATGTCCTAAGAGTCTTAACTTTTGAGATACAGGGTGGTAAAGTTTTTAAGGTAATTGTTTACATCCGCGGCTCCTAAGTTTCATCAATTTTTTCGGGACCGAGGAGCGAAATAGGGGTGCTGGGTGGGTAAGAAAGTAAAAACAGCCATGGCAAACTAATATTAAGGTCACAACTAAGGCCTCTTTGGCACTACGGTCGAATTTCTATTTTTTTTTTCACCTTCAGGGCAAGGAAAATCTTCGAAAATAACAGTACCACGATTTTTATTTTGAATTTTGCATTTATTTTGAATTTATAATCCGAAAATCATTGCATCAATCCCTGTGCGGACTGAACACGTAATGAAAGCGGATATATCGCTCAGTCCGCCTCTGTGAACCTCTAACACAGAATAGAATGCTTGGCAATTATTATGGTGAAGTGGTTTTATCCGGGATCGCGGCATCTAATCGGTGCCTCTTGTCAGGACCGCACTCCCTCCGCACTCTCAAAACCATTTTTTTACACCGTTTTGTGGCTTTCCCTTTCATTTGCCCAGCAAATGAAAACCTTCCTGGTGTTACTATAGGTATGTTCTCCACCCCTATATAAGTTCCATAGTGAAACTGTAGGAGCCGCAGATGTAAATAATGACCGTTTTTAAAAATAAATTATTTTTTCATAATATCTGTAAAACCGCTCTGGATATTTTGATGAAATTTCGCATACAGGTATTACGCATCAAGGGGCATTTTTTCATATACCACGTTTCATTTTATTTCCATTAGTGACGATGGTGCACGATCGTGCAGAATTTTACCGGCATATTTTAGCAGACATTGATGGTACGCCACTGATTTTTGGTCAAATAGAAATCATTTTTGGAATCCCCATTCATTTACAAGCAAATTTAATTACCTATTTTTTTTCAATCCGAAGAACGATTTTCGCCTAAAAAAAATCAAATCTGTTCCTCTACATGGTCACAAGATTGTCGTTAAATGACAATAAAAAATATAAAAACATGCATAGGTAAAATTCTGCAAAGATGTGACTAGTGAAGATAAAACGAAATGTGGTACATGAAAAAAATGCCTCTTGATGAGTAATGCGTGTCTATTAAATTTCATTAAAATATCCAGAGCGGTACTACAGATATTATGAAAAAAATATTTATTTTTAAAAACTTTACCACCCTTTATCTCAAAAGTTAAGAGTTTTAGGACATACGTTCTTATGAAGTTTTCTTCTTAAAATGGACCCAAAAAACACCCCCTTAAATATTGACATTCAATTACAAAACACCCTGTATAGGGTGTTACAAAACATATGTGTTGGAAAAATGAAATCTGCAATTCCTGGATCATTTCTTATCAACATTCCGCAAAAGTAACCGTTTTCGAGATTCAAATTTTTTTTTTTTTTGACAATATCTCAGGAACCGTTTGAGATACATAAGAGCTATAAGGCCTTTTTAGCATTATATCATGCAGAAATTATGAAAAAAGGTATCAAAATTACGTAACTGAGCAACTTCAATTACTGTGTGAGGCGGTAATTTTCAACAAATTGTTACGATTTGTGTTTTTTTTTATGCCATCTGTTATCTGCTTAGTTTTGTTGAGTAAAGTGTTTTATGTTATACTGCTAAATTTTTTCTAGTATTTTTCATCATACAATTCCGGTTATCTCGAAAATGATGGTTCCCATTTCAACGGTTCAAAAACGGAGCTTTTGACCAAGAGTACTTAGGTACCTAGTACAAGAGGCTTAGTTTCGATATTGTAATATGGAATCTCCACATCTATAAGAGATACAAAAAAATCGGCCATACATCCTCGATCCTTTTTTTTTGTTGAGAAAACGTCAATGGTGAAAATTAAAATTTGCCATCATCTTTTGCTTTCGAATTATTTGCGAAAATTCGATTTTCGTCTTTCCATTCTCTCTCATCATTTACTACCTAATAGAATTAGAAATTACACATTCTTCAGATACTTCTTTGGAAGGAATACAGTGGTAGCATTTAAAAATAAAATTTAACATTCGAAGTTATGACAGAAAGTTAAATTTTTCTAAATGGAAGACATGGTTGACTTTTACATCATTATAAAGACTTTTTTCCTATTGCAATGATTTTTTTTTACTTTTTTGTAAAAAAATCAGAATACAAGAATTGTTGCTTACCAAATACTTTTGAAGATAAATGGATATTTGTGAAAGTCACATTTTTTATATTTTTTTGGGTTTTATAAAAGAAAATTTGTATATAAAACTCCAATAGTAATATGAACAAATTAGAAGAAAATTTTATACGACTTAATTTACTTTCCAGAAGCATGCATAATGCTGTCAAAACTACAAAACTTCAAAATGATTTGGATTAGGTAGGTATGTGTCGGGAATAATGTGCAACATTTTGAAAATTTATTGTCAATAGGTACAAGTAGGTATTTTGTTTTTTTTTTTTTATTAATTAAGATTTAAAAAAAAATCAAAAAAGCAATGACATCATTGCTAAACAGTGAGTAAAAAATATAATTTTTAAATAAGTAGGTAAGTAGGTATACAGGGTTATTCACGGTATACGCCACGGAAGATTATGGCCGTGTCTCTGGATTTTAGGATCTTTTTATTTTTGGAGTGGATAGAGACCCGGCAGAGGTACGTTTTAAAATTATATTCATAATGTACAGGCTGTCCCAAAAGCATGACACATATCAAAGTTATGTTTTTTTAAATGGAATGCTCCTATGTTATTGCATTTTTAGATTGTCTGAGAAGAGAAAATAAGATTGGCTTTTACAGTTGGTGTTTAAATTCAGAGGTTTGTGAGTTATTATAAACAAGTGAAAATCGTCATTTTTCAAGTTCAAGGCCCTGTACAACGAAAACAGTTCAAGATAGAGAAAAACGGCTTACATGTCCCTATTTTAACTTTTCATGTACTATCCTATGGTATAGAAACATTTGTACTTTATTTGATTTTTTATTTGTCGACGCGTGGAGAAATCTCAGAATTTTTCAAATTTTTTATCACCCTGTATAAACATTTCATCTACATCATTGGATAGTACATGAAAAGCTAAAATAGGGACATGTAAGCCGTTTTTCTCTATCTTCAGCCGTTTTCGTTGTACAGGGCCTTGAACTTGAAAAATGACGATTTTCACTTGTTTATAACTCACAAACCTCTGAATTTAAACACCAACTGTAAAAGCCAATCTTATTTTCTCTTCCCAGGCAATCTAAAAATGCAATAACATAGGAGCATCCCATTTAAAAAAACATAACTTTGATATGTTTCATGCTTTTGGGACACCCTGTACATTATGAATATAATTTTAAAACGTACCTCTGCCGGGTCTCTATCCACTCCAAAAATAAAAAGATCCAAAAATCCAGAGACACGGCCATAAACTTCCGTGGCGTATACCGTGAATAACCCTGTATATAACTTTATCATAACTCGAATACTGTCTTTCTTTAAAAAAAGCGTATCAAGAATATGTAAATTAATTCCTTCTAATTCTATTAGTAAATGAGAGAGAATGAAAAAACGAAAAATCGAAAATAGGAAAAAAAGTTTGCAACAAACTCGAAAACAAAAGACGATAGCCAATTTTAGTTTTCCACCATTGACGTTTTCTCAAAAAAAAAAGAGATGTATGTGTCTTATTAGTTATGGAGATGCCCTAGCTATTTAAACATCGAAGTACCTTTTCAATGTAGAAAACATTGACGGTTTAAAATGTTCTTTCAAAATGCAAATTTTTCACAGTGTCGTAGAAATTAGGGACAAAAATCTCACGCAGCCCCTAAATCACTAAATTCACTGTCACATGAAAAAATTTAATTCGCACTCAAACAGTAGTCAATTTTAATGATAAGATGTAAGTATCATTACATCTTATCGTTAGATCGAAGTAAGTTCGCTTCCTGAGATATTGTTGGAAAAGTGAAAAAAAATATTTGAGACCCTCGAAAACAGTTCCTTTTGCGGACCCATGTTGATAATAATAGCAATTGCACCTTTCATTTTCCGACCAAAGTTCGAAAAATCCTGTAGGTAACTTTTTATATCATTTGTACAAAATCTGCAGTTTTGCCTGTTTTAAATTCACAACTTTGATGACAATATTTGGCAACGGCATCGATCCATTTTATTGAATATAAAAAATTGGCACTTTGAAAATATTCTGTTATTATTAATAAAATCTAAATATAAGATTGTTCGATTATGTGCTTCAACAACAAATATTGTTGTAACATGCCCAATATCAGATTGCTTATAAATCCGAAAATAGGAAATCGGGGCTCATCATTATGACAACACATAGGTACATAACTAAACATTTTGGTATCAAACTCACGAAGGGCGCTTTCAGAGATCTTTCAGTACCTTTTTCTATATCAAATAATGAGATAAAATAACAACTGCTCAAAGTTTCTTGCATCGGAAATCAAAATCCTGAAAAAGTGAAACAAAAGTTAAAAAACATTTTTGATGTAGGTAAATAGCGCCTACTTAAAGAACTCAATCTGCAGAAATAGAAAAAAAAATATTTTTAAACAAATAGGAATACCTAATGAGGTAAAAAACAGAAATTAGATAATTTAAAAAGAAATCGAATATGTTATCAAGTACCTTTGAAATTATGAGGGAAAACCGAAAATAAGTGTTATTGTGTCCCATTACACAAATGTGCAAGTCGTAAATTTGACAACATTAACAATAATTAAAATTAATTTTTGACCATCAACTGGGTTTGACCAAAACGTATTGCTAACGTTATCCCGCATGTGAGTTAATTTATTATGTCTATATGTGTATAGTGCATGCTCGCCCGTATCCATGTTCAGCTCTATTTGGCTATTTGGCATATATACAAGGGGTTGCAACAGGGTGTGTCCTCCACACCCTCATATTAGGAATACCTACTGCAAGACCATCGAATCGATCTTTCATTAGGCATCCACTAGAATCTATTGTTCTAGTTCTAGATCTAGAAAAAAGGGAGGAACACTTACCTTCTATAAATAAGTGTGCTCTCATATTGGAATATTCATAAACGAGGAGTGCAATTTCTAAAATTTCTCAAATAGTACCAATTTGTTCATTCCTGGATGTATTAATATTTATTTCGGAATAATTATTGCTATAACAACAGGAAATATCCAAAACTATATAACTTTATTTAAATTTTCTATTATCTCCAATTTTTCGCTTGAATCAAATATGTAAGTAAAAAAATGACGATAAATAAAACTATCCAGGTAAAAAAAAAACAAATATTTAAGCGATGAAATTATCAAAGATATGAAAAAGTTGTGCATCCATCGTCTCATTACCTACATCAGTTTTAATTATTGTCCTTCATATCAAGTTTCTTCAGATTCTTGGTAAGCACTGTAATAACAATATTATCTACAAGTAGGTAATTGCATATAATGCAATAAGAAAATATCTTTGCATTGTCCTAGTTTTCAACACTACTAATACAATATTGTACTAAGTAGTTTTCCCCGCCAGGAAGCTATTGAAACCGGTCATCTAGCCATGCATGTCTGGCGCCGGTGACAGCGGCGGCGACAAGGACGTCTCTAGGCCGGGAGCAGGGAAATCCACCCCCTTCCCTATCGACCAGCCTGTTTACCTCATAATGGCTCGCCCTGCTTACGCTCATGGACGCGAGACACACCCCCACAACGGGGATCATGCCGGCAACTCCTACACAACTATCCAGGCAATTAGGTTACCAGGACTTCATATTTCTTTCTGGGGCGTACATATTGCACTACTAAAGTTCATTTTAATAGAAATAAATCATCCCTTTTGTATTACTTATTACTACGAGTAGGTATGCTTAGCTTTGCTGAGAGCCACGGTTTATGATTCCAACTTCATAAACTCTTTGTAGGTTAATCTAACAGTCCGTATTTGTGCCATGACACATATAAGTGGAAGTTTTCTAGGAAGTGAAGTTTTCCAGGAAAACTTTTATCGTTAACCCATTTCCAGAAATTACCACCTTCTAAGGAAGACCTTCCTTAACAGGTTTAGATTTCGGTTATTATTATCGTTGATTTAAATTTCCTCTTTTTCAAGTACCTATAGCATTAGTTGAGGTACCTATGTGAAGTTAGCCTGGAAAAAATCGGACTGGGTGTTAAAACGTCTTAATCGATTACCCAACGTACCCACAGTTACCATCAGTTATACCTACTTACCACTTTAAAAATAGCTGGCTGGGTGGTAAAACCTACTATTCGATTTCCCATCGTTAGATCATGTTTTACTGCCAACTCATTTTGTTTTACCACCTTTAAAAAAAGTTATGGAATAATTATTTTAATCCATGGCCGAACATGATGTGGTTTTTAACTCGGGACAAGTTCACGTGGTAAAATCAAAACGGTGAAAAAAAAAACGTTTTACCACCCGTTTGCAACACAAGAAGAGGTTTTGCCACCTCTTAGTTTTGATTTACCGCCCCTAGAAACGCTGCCCCCGGCTTTATGTGCGTTATAAAATTCGGGTCAACTTCAAAAGGGCGAAATACCGTGGAAGGATTATTTCCAGGTGTTACTGATAACGTTTACCACTTAGTGCCAACCCAAGAAAATATTTTACCACCCCCTAGTTGATTTACCACCCCCATAAATACTGATCCCGCGCCTTTATGTGCGTTAGAAAATTCAGGCGAACTTCACAAGGGCTAAAACACCGGGACGGTTATTTTCAGGTGATTGAAAACGTTTTACCATTTTGTACCAATTCGAGAAAAGGTTTTACCACCCTTTAGTTGTAATTTACCGTTTCCAGAACCGCAGTCTCCGACCTTTATGTGCTGTGCTATATGAAGTTCGGGACAACTTCGCAAGGGAATGTGGTCAAAGAAGGGCTACTCTAGGTGATCGAGTTCCCTTTACCTAGTTTTACCGCCCTAAGAAGTGATTTTGACATTTTTAGGGGTAGTAAATCAAAACGTAGGGGTGATAAAACCTATTCGCGAGTTGGTTTGGTATAAAGTGGTAAAACATTTTCAATATTTTTCAATCATCTGGAAGTAACCCGTTTTCATTAAAGCATTTTCAATCATCTGGAAATGACGCTCCTGATATTTACGCCCTTGTGAAGTTGTGTCGCCCAGTGATTCTGGGTGTGGTAAATCAAAACTAAGGGGGTGGTAAAACCTTTTTTCGGGTTGCTAAACGATGGTAACACGATTTTAAACCACCATATAGTCACCGTTTTGATTTTACCACCTACGTGAACTAGGCTGGAGTTACCACATTGGTGTCGGCTATGGCAAAAAAATTATTCAATAACTTTTTTCTATAGTTGGTAAAACAACCAAGTTGCTGGTGAAACATGGTCTATCTATGGAAAATCGAATCGTATGTTTTACCATCCGGTGGTATGCGTTTTTCGGACTTGTGAAGTTGGTACGAAAAAAATTCATTCAAGGTGGTAAACGAAGATATTTGGTGGTGAAACGTAGTCCTACTTTGGACAAGCGATTAAGTCGTTTTACAACCCAGCCCGCGAACTTTTGTCCGGAAAGCTTCACGTACCTCATTAATTGGATCTTATGCACGAGTCTATGGCTGTAACTCTTCACCATTTTCGAGAAAAAAAAGCTGATTTACGTAAAAAGTGCTTTATGTGTTTTTTGGGACTCCCCTGCAGACAGGCCTCTAGGCAGACAGACAGACCGAGATTTTTTAACGACGAACCTCAAAATTTGTTACAATCCTTTGAAAATATACTCGTAGATTCGAATTTTTGTATTTGACCAGTATACAGGGTCATTCATGAATGAACGTACCTATCAAATTTTTCTTTTTTAGAATTTTTTTAGATCCCTGGCACTTCTGGTAATACTGGAAATTACCGTTTCTGTAATTAAAATAAAAATTAAGTACCGCTACATAATAAAATGTCACAATTTTTATAGTAAAAAATATTCCTTCTAAGGGCTCCTGCTATCAGCCAACCATTTTTAATCGTACAAAACTACCTATCTACAAGCTATTTAACTCTGAAGTTTCATAATATTTAACATTTTTAAATCCGCGATGTAAAAAAAGTAGAAGTAAAAGGTTTGGTTGAATGGTTGTTGGTAAGAGGTCAAGGTAGCAATATAATAGAGATACGGTCACTCCTGGAGCATTACTGGTTAGTGTTATAATAGTAAGCCATTGTTAAAACTCTTCCACGGTTTAATTTAATGCCTCCCTATTAAAATAATGGGTAATACAATTATTACACAATCGAATATAAAAACCTTGGAAATATTAAAGAAGACAACCGATGCATTTTTAATATTAATTTATGGCCTATAACAATCGGTTCCTGAACGATTATTTCAATCTGATTAAGGAAGATTTACTGCAATATTCAATGTTCGATGGTAGGTAGAGATAGCCCGGAAAGTCTATGATGTAATAGACGGCCTTCATTATTGTGGGTACCTTAAATAAGTCATTGTTGACACATTGGGCCGGACGAGTGATCAAAGTGTTGATGTAGATTATAGACCTACAAACAGCTCCAGCTTTGGCCTCGGTCATCTTTAATTGCATAATTCAGTAGCTGCCACAACTATGTATGTGCGCCCAGCAATGCAATTTAGATCCAGTTATAAATAATTCAAACGCATCATAGACCAGCCTTGGACGCCCATTTTCATTACATCTGGCCCGACTAGGGAATTCAATCCATTATGATAATTATTCATAAAAAATGAATTAATTCCCTATTTATGAATGTGCATCACAAACAGATTCGTTTTCAAAGCGATGTTTTTCGTCCAGTGGGTCTGAGTCATGCTAAAACTCTTCTCTCTCATCTACAAAAGTCTATTCCAGCTTATCTGCAACGGTTTGTAGCTTAAAGCGAAATCCAAAAATAGAAACGCGTTAGTAGTAGTCTACATGTTGACTTGGTGTCTGTTGATACACTGCCAAAATTATTAATAATACATTAGTTTGTTGTATAAAAATATCCTTGACGGTTATATGGAAGGCTTAAGGTCACTAAAAGCAATGCTTCAAGTTTACCAAGCAGATAACGTTTAATTAAGAATATGCATTACATAATAAATTAGGAAATCTGTATATGTAATATTAATAATTATTATTATTAGTCGATGACGAATCATTGATAATAATTAATTATTTATTATGTAAATGTAAAATTACCAATTTCAGCATCTTACGCTTATCTGACTGCCACAATTCAGAAGTTTAATAATCGAAGATACGCAAGCAAGAGCATTTACTTCGTACCTACACCTATGTACTTATAGTATTGTCAAGCTAATTCTAAAAATATTTTATTGTTCCTATGTAATCAACGAACTCTGCGTATTATAATAAATGTATGTGACAAGAATCAACTCTCACTTTCAGTTCAAGGAGAACCATTAGATATATTTTCTGATATGAGACTCGACGTTTCGAGCATTTCGAGCATGTTGAACATTTTTACAATTTAAACCAGGCAGTCTGGTTTTAAAGTTTTGGAACAGTTTTTTTATATGTATTATAGGTGGGTTTATCAAATTTCAAAGTTATCAAAAATCAAGTAGGGAAATTTTGCATACTTCTGACATAATGAAGTTTTCCTTGAAAAATTTTTTTGGGGGGATTTTTTTTTGGGGGGGACTGTATTGAGAACTGGAAAATACAAAAAAAAAATTAAAGGCCGAAAAACGATTGTAATTTTCGTTTCTCACCGTCAATACGAAATTTTGTGGAATTAATCTCTTGTGTTTTAGATGTATTATTGGGTTTACTCAAAATTTGTGTAAATTTGTGTAAATGTTTTGATTACAAAAAAATACAAATAAGCGCCATCTTAGTTAACTCTATTAATGCATAGTAAAACATGAACATGATATGCGGTGAATTTTTTTAAAAGTAAAGACAACAGGGATATTGGCCTGTTCGAGAATAGCTTCGTTGCCTAAGATGCAAGGAAAGCTTTCCATTAGAAAAATTTTTAATAGAATAAATAGTTTCTCCGCAAAAGAGCAGCGAACCGATCTTAAATGTAGCGTCAAATTTATTGCATTGCATTAAAGTCCCACCAGCATAACCTCCCAGCTCAGTTGAATTATTGAACTGCTTACTTTTGACAAAATGTAACCCATAAAAGTCACATTCTTGAAGGAAAAATGAAAAAAAACTAAAAAAAGATCTTACTTCAGAAATCTGTGAAAGAGGGCCCAAAAATAATTTTTTTCGATTTTTTGACGATAACTCGGGAACCGTTTGAGATATAAAACTGAACTTTTGTACATATCATATCATTAATATCGCCTACTTTTTAAAGGGTTAATTATTTTTTTAATGGCAGTGAGACAAATCATAAAAAAATTATCAAAAAATAAATGATTTTGTCAAAAACAAAATATGTTGCTACTTTTATGTTTTTGATCATAAATCCTGTTTTTCTTCAATGTAGAGCACTTTTTTTATGTAGAAAACATACGCAGTTTAAAATCTTTCATGTGTGCTAATTTTCATAGTGTCGTATAAATTGGGGGCAAAAAAAACTGTCAAGAAACCCAAAAATCACAGAATTTTATATCTCAAACGGTTCTTGAGATATTGTCAAAAGACTGAAAAAAAATTATTTTGACGAAAATGAGTATTTCGAAAAGAATAAAACTGCAAAAATTCGTTTTTACTTTTGAGTGGATAAATTATCCATCATCTTTGTTCAAACTCAGTGAATTGTCCTTTCGAAATTATTGTATATGAAAGAAAAACAATAAAACCTTGAAATCTTTAAAAAATATTTCTGCACATAAATGTGCAGTCAGAGGCAAAAACCTGAGAATTTGTACACTCAAACCTTGAATGCACCACCAAAATCTTGCGAATCTTGCGACAAAAAGCTTGATTTGTAACTATATGACCAAATTCTTGCGCAAAAAAATTTGATTTTGTTAAAAGGATGGCGTTAATAATACCAATACCTACTTCAACAGAAGATACTGAAGTGTCTCGAAAGAAAATAAATAAATTCTTCTGAAAACTATCATCCCTAGGTATTATTTTCAAATCCTCCTCAGTCTTTCAACATCTTCAGAAGTGTAACGTAGTAAAATATATAACGGAATTGATGTTATTCTATTGAAACATCGCCCAGTCGTTATTAAAAAAACCATATTACCATTATGGTCTAAGGCCAGGATCCAAGGCAGATTTGTTGCCCAGTTCGAGTTTTAAAAATATTTAAAACCGTAGGTATCTCCAAAATCGTGAAATCGTAAAAAAAACTTCCCGTAACTTTTGAACTTGACCTCGTATCTACGAACGGTTTACGCTAACGGAGTTATCAAAAAATGCCACCTTTCCGAACAAAGTTGAAAAATAATTTAAACTCGCATATTTTAATTTATTTAACATGCGTATTTTAGCGAGTTTGGCGGAAATTTTTTTTCTCGAAAAATATTCTGAAAAAAATCAGGTCCGTCAATGCGACTCCGCCGGTTACGAAAAAAAAAATTCTAAGGTGTTTGGGAAATAGATTTACGGCAGATTTCTTTCCCAGTTCGAACCTGTGGCCGTATCACCCCCAACTCCGCGCGCTTTTGTAAATAAAGGACGGTTATATCGAACAGCGTTTAATTTCGCATTTCAAGTAGTGAAGTTTGAACAATATTCAAAACCACGACTAGCGGAAAAAAGTGTAATCGTCGAAAAATTTTCCCGTACCTATACCTTTTGAACCTGGACTTGTATCAACAAATGGTTTTCATGTGCCAATCACTGCCCAATCACCGTAACAGAAAATTTCACATCCCTATACAAAATAACATACAAAAAATTTGGAAATTAGAATATGATGATGCAACCATTACTGTTGTAAAAAATACCGTGAAAAAAATAAATAAAATATTGAAGCATTTAAATTTGTCGTTCCACGATATCCAGACATGATTTGTTTGGTTTGAAAGAACTAGAACTGGATGACGAGGACGTCATTCGCCTTCTTCATTATTTTCGGCTTCATCAAGTGGGTAAATGTTTGAGCTGAGACCGATATTAAAGTTTGAAGTTGTGAGAGAGCCATCGAGGCACTCTTGGCTACACTCTCAACTATTACCCACTCGAGATTCCATCGGCATCGGTACCGGCAAGGTAAATGCACCGAGACCCCAGCTGCCTTATCACTAGTGTCAACCACCTATACCTATTGCAACATCCAACGCTGTACAAAAACGACCAGGAGATGACTCTACCTGTTATAAATTACCCCCATTATCAGAAAATTCGCATAGCGAAATTATTCTCATTAGTCTCTCTAGTGTGTAATGGGAAATGTTCCTCCACTCGAGTATTTCTCGCTAGATGTTACATACTAAAGCATGGTCATATATTTAATGATAGATCCTGTGAGGTTTGCTTGCACACTAACAACGTTGTTGTGTAGTTAAACACGGTTATCTTCATTAATTTACGGTGGGGAGAATACTGAAGTACTTGTCCTTGCATTATTTATTACACTGACACAATCAAGATGGCTGTGTTAGCCTGGAGAGTTTTCGATTTGTTTGCTCTTCCAAGCGAGGCCGTGTTTGTTTTTCATCATGCCCCCGCAGTCACTCTATTGTGAATAACACCTTATGAATGGAGCGAGTACACAGCAGGACCTCCTGTGCGCCGGTAATTAGGATACTAGCGAAAGTTATGAAAGGTAAACGTTGGTGAGAACAACAGACCCAGATATGTCACCGTTGGTGAGAAACTCTCTGAGAAAATCCCGGCAGAAAACACTGCAAATAAGCACTTAGTGGTGTCGTAACTCGATCGTAAGTTACCAAGAGGCATTGACCAGATTCTAAATTTTGCAATTGCTATTTAAAACAAGTTTAGTAAAATCATGGAGCGAAAATAACGGGCCGTTAACTTATTAATAGAATGCGTTCAGAAGTAAACCTGCGGCTAGTGGCGAAACAGTTCCTGGATTTTAGTGATCTCCCGATTCAATCCACTGGACGGTGGCTGAGTTGATGGTCCAAGGAACCCGCCATCCGCCTTGGCTGTTCTATAAATACAAAACGACCCAAATCTATGAAAACATCGATTACCCAATACTTCGGTATTCAGAGGCCAGGCTTCATTACGTCTATCCTATAGTCTATTCCTAGTCTGGGAACCACCCACGTTTTAGTTGCTTTAATCAGAGTAGTAATTAGAATATCAAATCATTGTTGTGTTTATTTCAATTTTTAGGGTAGGTATAAAATAATCAATAATAACAGCAACTTTTTTAGGTCACCTCTATTCTATAGGTCACCTCTAAATGGTCAAAATATGAGAAGAGTCAATTTGCACTTTACTGCAGGAATCCTACAGATGCTGGAAGGCGAGAGAGAACGTGGGTCGTTTTATATTTCGAAGTGTGTTTCATTATTAGTTTTAAATGTTATGTTCATAATTATTTCCTGACAAACTGGACATGGCGTACACTATTTGGTATTTGCAATAAAAAACTCGCTATATGTATATACTCATGAATATAAATTACCTAAATTTCGAACATACCCATAAAGCAAACATGCCGAAACGCCCCCCGGTTGTCCATTTCGTGTTCGTGACTCAAACCGCAGTTCCGCCATGGTGGAACATAAATTTATAGCCCTCAGTCTTGTGTCCTGCAGTATTCCAACGAGTGGAATGCGAGTGAGGCAAGGTTAAGTCCAGGGGGTCCGCCCGATACATTCAATGAGTCTTCATGAAACACCGACATTAATAATCCATTGTTGCCGATGATTCATGGTCTATAAGCTGTCATTAATCTATTATTGTTATTGTCTCTACAATGCAGTCAAGTCTGCATGACTTGCCGGCTGTGAAGACTACTTTTCTTACCATCACATACTTACTTACATAATAGTATAATCAACAAGTAAAAGTAGTGGGCCCGAAAGAAACTAGCAGATATTTTAATGCTATAGTTAATTTTAATTTTACGAGCAATTCATTAGGCGAGCGTTGATAAAGCAAGGACATAGAACTAATTATTTCCCATTCTGTATAACAGTGTGACTGGAGTGTAATGCACTGCGGGTAATTCATTGCGGGAATATTAGAGCCATTCGCCTATGACAAGTTCAATGTTCTGACGAGATGGATTTCGGACTTTTCTGACAAAAAGTTATTTAAGAACTGCGGTACTTGCAAACAAAACAAACATAATTAAATATTCAGCTAACGGACGATAAACAAACCGTCAAAAAGGTGAGTAACTAATTAGAACTTTCCAAGCCCCTTTTGAGCTTTGTTGATTCGACTTCTTAAGAGTAATTAAGTGTCGAGGCGATGCTTATTACTTGTTTCACAGAGAATTATTATGAAATACTAAGGATGTTAATGTTTGACCAGGATTTCACACAAATCGTTCAGAGATTTATGACGCTGAAATTTTATCTGAGAAGAGTTGACTACGAGATCCTTCGACCATGTCAAATCAAATATCCTGTGATCATTTCTCGAAAAAAATGATCGATGCTCATTTTAGTTTTTATGTATGTATATATTTATTTATTACCGTCTATTTCTTTTCTTATTATGCTAATTGCCAATCATATTGTTGCTGTTTAAAAACGATAGAGGGATTAAAATAATCATTAATTTATAATAATTATAAGAACGAGACTAACAAAGATGGCATCATGCACCGCAGACGCTGTTGCTTGGTGGAGTTGTCCTGCGCATGTGTAGCTACAAGAAAACAAGAAAACAAAGGGTTTCTGTATGTTGCCTAAAAAATCTTTAAAAAATCAGAAACAGGCAAACATTTTCATTTTGAGCATAAATAAACATTTTTTGCCTCTGATTTTTTTTAATTGGTATTTTTTCAAAATTCCTTCCTTCTCCCGGAAATATTAAAAAAATAGCTATTCATTAATGAGTTGGCCTCGGAGTTGGCTAAATAGCAAAAAAAAAAACGAAAAGCCAAAAATGTAAAGAAGAAGAAGGAAGAAAGCCATTCATAAAAATTTATTAACTACCTATGTTCGGGTGGAGGTCGCGTTTCGGAGACAAACTCCAGGGGGAAAAAGTTGCTTATATTTGTCCAAAGAATATCTTTCGGTTGCTTTTTTAACAAAAATCCGAAAAAATTCAGGCATGTACATGTATTCTTATGACAAGATAAAAAATCATTTTTTCCTCTTAGTTTTTCTTAGAACTGCTTCCTTCCTTCTAAAAAAAAAAAAGAATTCGGAGACATTTTTTGTTAATCCGTTGACGAATGAGGAAGGATTTACAAAAAAAAATTAATACAAAATGCTTATTTTTACTGAAAGATTATGCCTTAATTTTTTTAAGGCGTCTGGGGTGCACCATGCTACTTTTATCAGTGCGTTCTCGGACGCCTACTATAATAATAGAAGCGGTATATGTATCTAGTTCTAGTCGCAACTCGCAAGGACTAGAACACGGGACCGGGACCGGACGTCCTGGTTTCTTGGTTTCTATACCTTTCTTGAGTGGTTCACCGAGGAAACCGTCAAATCTGTTTTGTTGAATAAAAATACTGTAAGAGAAAAGAGACCGGTTGAGTTTAAGCTCTAGACGTAATAGATGTTTATTCTAACGCCGACCTATCTATTATTGTTCCTCCGAATATTATAATATTCGGTCATCTTAACATAGAAGTTAATTTAAAAAAACTTGTTTTCATAATCTTTGGAAATAAAATAAAAAAGCTCCACCACTTTTGAAAACCAATAAGGACAAAAAGTACCAACTGTTTGGTTTATTTTCTTTTTATAATTTTCATTTCTATTACATAACTTGGAGAAAATGATTGAGAATATGATTGAAAAAATGATTCCGCGGTCCTGTCTTGTCTATCGTCAAAGTCCTCCTGATGGACACCTCAGGACGAGGTGTCATTGTTTTACTCATTGTCGACCACCCATTCCCTGCTCCTATACATAAACGAGGCTCAGAATAAAGGAAAAGAAAAGAAAAAAAAAGGAATAAAGAGAAAAAAAAGACAAAAAAGAAAAACATAAAAGAGGAAAAAGAAAAAATATACACCCATGAGTGAAAAATATACAGTGTTCACGAATGTAGTGTACTATACATGCAAAAAATTTTAGATTTGCTTGTTCTTGTTAAAAAAAAATACAATACGCGTTGAGAAAATTCGATTTTATTGTACAGGGTGCTTCAAAAAAATTAAAACGTTGAACGATATTATTAGATTAAATTAAAATAAATTAAATGGGCTGCTTTAAGGTCAGCATCTTTCTGAAGATAACAATTCACAAATGCTGACAAGAATTTGAAATGTCAGTTGAACATTATATACCAGCAATGACATCTAATTAAATCGATTCAATATAATTTAGTTTGAACATTTTTTACTTCTGTAAAACTACATTTACTTTTTTTACTCACCCTGGACAATAAAAATAATTTTCTCAACGTGAAATGTATTTTTACAACAAGCAAAGAAATGACGAAGAATTACTTTTTTCGAAAGAATGAAAATAAGATTATTATAAGATTTTGTAAGATTTGTAAAAAAAAGGAAACGAAAATAAAAACAATGATAAAATTAAATGTCACTCCTGTATAGTATTTGACTACTTTATAAATGTTTATATTTTTTTTTTGTAAGTGCCCCTAATTCTCCACCGACTAGTTCAAAAATTCGTCAGGATTTTTATTTTTTATTTCATTTTTTATTAGGGGTGTCTTTATCTAACCTTGCGCCTGACCTTCCAAAAGTCTGTGACTGATGAATCGAGTGTTCCAATGCCAAAATAACACATAACATAGATTACAAATCTGAAGTACCTATACCCGTAGGTCCCTATTAGAAAAACTATAGATTTTTTGAATTTTTTACGGATTACATAGAGATATTACACTGTCTCCCATTATTTTACAGTTTTAAAGAATTCGTTTAAATATTCCACTACACCTATTATATGAGAATAAACACAAAGGGAACCTCTTTGCTGCAAATATCAAAATTAAAAATGTATATACGGCTGCTATGATGTGTCACGTTTAAATAACTGTTCAATAACAAATTGCCTTATGTAAAAATCGTGCTTTGCATTTTTTATTAACACTTTCAATATTGCACAAATTGCATTTTGCAGGGATGCAGCTTTGTATTTTAATATACCGTGTAACCCGTGGCTTGAATGCGAGCTTGAATGTATTATGTTGAGAATTCTATTCTATCAATTTAATAAAGCATATGTATAATGCTTTTATTAACATACTTAGCTATTCATGGACAGTAAATTGTCTTCATCCAAGCACGTCGATTTTTCATTTAATATGCGAACGAATTTACCTTGAATTTGTGATAAAATCGAGCAAAAAAAAGCTCAAAATATACAACAAAGCTAGCGGAGAAATTAATTAAAACTTTCAAGATGTCATGTTTTCGTCTTTGTTGATTTGAAGTTTATTCTCTCCGGTCTCCGCTAATTAAATAGAGCTACAATGTGAATTAATTGTAAAAGAGGTATTATTTTAAGCGAAAAGCGAAACTTCATTCATGCTAAATAGCGTTCCTACGTTGTTCAGCTCCAAAACTTGAAAGATTAGCTTTCTTTTAGTTTTGTCAGCCCTATTTAATTAGAGATAATAAGGCTCTTGTTAAAAATATTAAAATTGCCATTTCACTGAGATACTAAATTGCTTACCTAGAGCAAAAGGGCAGATATAATAAAACATTCTTCTTAATTGGTATAACTAATTGGCTTGTAAGCTAAAAATAAATCAACGTTTTCACTGGACTGGATTATTTTGATCAAGTACTCTGTACAAAAAGTCTCGCAAAAAGTACCTATATATAAAGTGACGTTGTCTTCCTCTTTCTCGCCAAGTCATGAAACATGAAGTGTCAAAGGAAAAAATGAAAGCTGACGTAGATCTTATTTATTTAATCTAACTCCCATTTAACTAGTCATGAAATACTAAACTTAATGAGCTGTAAAAATCTAATTTAGCAACGGCATTTTATAGGACATTAACTTTTGAATGGGTCTGATTCAAAATACCTCAAGCACCTCTCCCGTAAAATTTGAGGGACCGGCTTAGATGAAATTTTACCTCCTTTATTCCTAACATTTATTCCTAGACGATTAACGATTATAGTGACGACAAATTAAAAATCAAAATTAAAATCCCAAATCTAAGACCGAATTTTCTCGGATTCTGCTTGTCTATAGCGCCTAAGAGTATGACAAGTTGTCAAAAACTGGTACCAAAACCAGCCCGACCTATGCCCGAACTATATCATGGACAAACTTATGCCAACTTTTAAAATATATCTCAAAAAAGTCTATTTTTTATGACAAAATGTAAAAACTTAAAAAAAAAGTATAAAGTATAAATAATTTATAAATAATAAAGTATATAAATAAAGTAAGTAAAAAATAAAAATGTAAAAACAGTAACAGTAATTTGTATCTCTGTGAGCTTTTTAGAAAATGAAAATACATAAAAAAATTTAAATAAGCGAAATTTTTGTCCTTATGTAGTTAATCAAAAAACGGTGCTTGGAAGAGAATTAACTCGCCCATGTCTAAGAAAAGAAGAAAACGGTGTCTTCCAAAGGCACCTGTCTAAATTGTCATAATATATCTATCTAATCTATAGTAAAAGCGATGTTTCCCCATCATAGTCTTGTAAATCCGCACATATTCAATAAAAATGAAAGAAAACTTGCCCTCATAAAAATGGCATAGCAGCCTGCTCAACTGGATTTCTTAGAATGTCATCAAGTTTCAATTCTTCTACGGAGCTTGAAATCTGAATCGTTTTTAAGAAACTTAATCTTCTGTATTGGATATTTTTATGTAAGCGTTCTGACGAGCAGTCTGATGACTGCTCATTTCTCAACAAGTTTCCCTGGTATGACCTTCCGCCTGTTTATGACCTTCCGCCTGTTTGCAAATTTCGCTGACGAGAAAACTGCATGCTGATTACATGCTCTTTGTCGAACTAACCAGTTCGATTCCTAAATGTTATAACATGTTAGATTATTATTTAAAAAATTTGATCGTAGTATTAATAAACAGATTTCGAGTCATCTTCAGAAATCTTCTTCAATGGTGGATATCTAGATTTGATTCCAAATACCAGAAAGCTACTCGACTCACTAGAATTTAGGATAATAGGCCAGGAACTCCAATAGAAAATCGTGGTTCACAATCTTATCAGCATTTTTTGACCAACTTTAACAGCAATTCAGCTTGGAAGACTTACGACTCTAAAGTTAAGGCAACTGAAAAGAAAATTTTGGTTACCTTTACGCGCCCCCGAAATTTCTCGATGTGTTGCTGATGGATTACGCTCTGGAATTATTTCATGAAATCCTTTTTAAGTTTTCATTAATCTATTTGCGAATTTTTATTATTTTCATTAATTTATAATCTCGCATTTATTGAAATTATTTAATTCATTCATTAATGACGTGTTCTCATTTTTTTTTTTCATTTTCATATCTTTTCATTTATTCCTAGGCTATGGATGGAATAATGCTTTTATCTCTTAAACCTACGGTGTGACCGATTTTATAGAAAATTAGTTGGAGGAAATAAAAAAAAAATGTTGCGAATACGATAGGTACACCTTCGTTATGTATCTGCGTAGGTCAAAAATAGGACCATTCTTTTTATTTTAAATAGTACAGCCTGTATATTATTACATTTTCAGATTGTCTGAGAAAATTCAATAAGAATGGTTTTCACAGTTAAAATTAAAATCGCCATTTTTCGATTTTCAAAGCTCACATTGAAAAGCGCTCAAAATGTCGGAAAACGGCTTACATGTCCCCAGATTAACTTTTTATGTGGTATCCTATCACCTAGCTACGATTTTTATATAGGGTGATAAAAATTATCAGATATTTCATCACCCTGTATAGAAATTTAAACCACAAAATGAGATACTAAATGAAAAGTTGAGATAGGGAAACTTGAGATAGGTTTAAAAACCATTCTTACTGAATTTTCTCAATTACCTGAAAAGTGAAAATGTAATAATATACAGGATGTCCTATTTAAAATAAAAAAAGGTAATATTTTTTTTTAATCTCCTACAGCCTATTTTCAATAAAATCGTACCCCATTTATGAGAAAAAAATAATTATTCCACACTTATTTAGCATCGTGTATAATTTGTCGTTTTCATGGAGATACCTATATCAATAAAATATTACAATGATAAAACTTACAATTATTACAAAACAACATTAGAATAATTAATTTTTTTAATGTTGTTAAGAAATTATAGCTTCATTAGACATTAGACCCTCAGTGTTCTTGTTAAAAAATTACTTAGGAGCGACAAAATACAGCAAGTCTAGTTTGGACTTTGATTTCGCTTACAAGTGAAATACATACATGATATAGCGAGTGATATAGTAACGGAATGACTATAATTATATTTTCTACCAGCAGATATAATTAATTGAAGTTTTAACTGGTGTTTTAATTACCACTTTGTATCATTTCTCCATAGACCAGTTACTTTCGCATAAGTATTGAAAGTGGTAAAAAATAAAATGAATAGACGACGGTGCCCTACATTTGCTAGTAGGTAGGTACGTGAGTTGATAACATTTCGGAGAGACAGTAATAATTATTAATACCTCTAACAGGTGATATTATCACAAGTCACGTTTTGGTTTTATTTTTAGATTCCTATAAAATAAACTAAAAAATCCACAGCAGAAGCCTGTTTAATAAAACTGACAAGTTGACAAGTCACAAATAATTGAGACTGCATGGCTAGCAAGATATTTCTTAATACAGTGTGAATAAAATTCCGGAATAAATTCAATAAAAGTAAAATAAGCGATTTTTGATTCCAATAAAATTCCAATAAAATCGATTTTTGTTTTTCAATTCTTGTTTTTGTCGCATTCACACCCCTCTTCAAACGTCAACCCCCTCTGAGGGGGTTCATTTGAAAGGAAACCAAATTCTTTACCCAGCAAACGAAACTCGGTGGAGCTTGATCGTCCATTTTTTTCCAAAATTTGTTTCAAAAAATGTTTTTCAAAAATTTCAATTACAAAGATTACTTTTAAAAGATAGGTATCTAGCTTACAAATGCAATTTTTATTATCTTGGCGACTAAAATAATTTTTTGAGATTTTTTTTGTAAAAAGAGAATTACACCTACATTATAATAATTAGATAAGTACAGACTGGAAACTTGTAACTGGGTCCCTAGGGTTTCAACATGCAAATTCAGTTTTGAGCAAATAATATCTCCAGGTTTAGAACTAGAGAAAAATGATAGAGGAAATAATTTTTGACAATGAAGATTTGTATTTAAGCAGCCTATTTTCAGTTAAACCGCTTCACTAATAATGTGGGAATTACCAAAAGAAAATTATAATTAATTTTCAAATTTGCACTTATTTTCCGGGTTTATTGACAATGGGGATTGTAGGATTATGTAATAATAACAAGTACATACATTGAAACTTGAATTTTCTTGTCAAACCAGACAAATTTAATTTAATTTTGTTTACAAGTTTTCACCCTGTTTATGAAAAAAATATAGGTTGTGAAAAAATAGACAACTAAAAACAAAAATCTACTGTTTTTTTTATTTGGTCTCATTTTTCTTTTATTCAATTTACTAGGGACTTTCAATTCTTATTGTATCTATCTAAATAAACAAAATTATGCAAATAAATTCTTGCAGTGAAGAAAAATTTTTAAGGGGTGAATGGGAATAAAAAAAAGTTCCAGCATTTAGTTACTTTGACGGTCGATTATTTGGGTGTTTAGTTATTTAGCTGATGAGTTCAGTCTGAATGGAGAAAACTGAACTCTTAATTAAGCCCGCCGATTCTGAACATAGTCGCACGCATTCATGCGACTGCGTTCTTAATGAATATTCACACCAACGAGTCAACTCATTCAATTAGCAAACGCCGAGTTAAACATTTATGCAAATACGTGTGAATGCTCAATGCTCATAGATACCATTTTATTAAAATGTTTGTACTGGTGCTTGGTGATGTAATTTCAAAGTGAAAATAAACGCCTGTTTTGTTTAACGACGTAACAGGTGGTAGCGTTTAAAAAACAAATTGATGTTTGCAATATATTGGGGGTTACATCTACATCCAACGATCTTAACTGATAAATAATAACAACAGAGTAAACATAATAAGTATAATTGTTTGGCGGCAGTAAACAAGCTTTTTAAAGGTCAAAAAACTTTATCGAGGTAACCAAATTTATTAGACGACCGCGGTGCAGGCAACCTGGTACCCAACTTGGCCATGCGTGGTATTGTAGCCAGATAGATAGAAACCCTTCCTTGCTGTGAAATTAATTCAAATTTATTCAACGTGTAACAATTTCCTATCATTGTCGGTATGGTACAGGCTACCCGCCTTAAATATTAACTATGCCTAGTTCCCTAGTTGTTCCCTTACTCTTCTAGCGTGGAGACCTCGAACTATCTTATACTTCTCCTTTCTATTATGTTGTAGTGGTTTCTTGTGTTTTGTCATTACAATTTCTTTCAATTTAGCTACAGGAAGGAATACGATACATATCGCACATACATGTCCCAGAATAAAGAGGACAAACTTTTAGACAAATAGTCCTAATGAACTTATTCTCTAAATTGAGTATTAACGAAGTTACAAGGTTCATGTTCCAAAAAAAAATAACATTTTTTGTACATCTCCAAAACGGCTTAATATTTATTTATGAAATTATAAATTTTTCTGTTAATTAGTAAAATATTACAGCGATAAAAACCTGTGCGTAACGTGAACCAGGGACGTGTCGTAGATAGAGGGTCAAACTCGTGTAAAACCTCCCTCCCCCTCTCACAATTTTTCCGCCAGTGGATAAATTTTCGTTTTGGCATATTTTTTCCAAAAGTTCGACATTTCTGATACAAACAGTGATAAGGTTTGTTATACAGGATGTTTCACCAGCAGACCCACATGGCTTAAAAGGGTAGGTGCGAGGGTAGGTGCAATTTTTCAAGGCGAGTCGGGATCTGGTTTTTAAATTTTTCCCTTCGCTTGGATATTACAGGGTGATTCATGTATTTTCATTTTGCCGAAATTTTTGATGAGCAGTATCTTTTGAACAAATCAATGGAATGAAATGGAATTTGGTAGGTACCCTCTGCCAATGGCACTTAATACCCCCCATTTTCCGCCGTTTCGAAAACTGCAGGGCCGTACGTAATTTTTATGGTCTCTTTAGGTTTTTCAAAAAGTTCACCCTGTGTGAATTTTTATTTCAAAGTGTAGTGCAATTTTCGAAAACTAGATGAAAAATGCTACAATTGCGGCAAAAAAAATTGCTTGGCAGTTGGCACCATTATTAAACTGCAGGTATAAAAATTTAAAAAACTAAAATTTCAGTGGGTACCTATCATCACGATCATGGCATAATGGCACTTTTATACCCACGGTGTTGAAAAAGTCCACGTATATTCCCCCAATAAATCCTTAAATTTTGAGTTTTCAAAATAAGGAAAACAGGTTAATGTTATAATTTAATTTTAAGTGACGATATTCGCCGAAATTTTTGTTTTAATGTTTTATATCTACAGTTTAATGATGGTGCTACGCAATTTTTTCATGCAGTTTTCGAAAATGACACTAAACTTGGAAAAAATGCATGCATGGTGAACTTTTTGACAAAACCGAAAGAGACCAGAAGAAATAAGTACGGCCCTGCAGTTTTCGAATCGGCGGAAAATGCGGGGTATCAAGGGTCGTTGGTAGATCATGCTCATAAAAATTTTCGGCAAAATAAATCCTCGCATAAATCACCCTGTAACATCACATATCGAAAGAAAAATTTCGAAACCAGATCCTGAATCGCCTTGTCGAAAACTACACCTACCCTTAAGCCATGTCGGTCTGCTGGTGGAACACCCTGTATAATTTCTCAACAGTTTTTGAGATGTAGGTATACAATTAAATAGTTGAAAGCTCAGTAATGTTTTTATATAAAAATTACTAACAAGCGAAGCCATCTCGTGAGAGACTTCCCAAAGTTGAGCTCTTAGCGCTATATTGTAGAAAATGTAGCCGGATTTTTCGTGGCCGGGTAGTCTGGGGAAAAAGGGGAAAAAGCCCCACGTCAAATCTGTCAATTTTTACAAAAGTTGAAAGACATTGACGAAAGATACCTGTATAACTTTTTGTCCCTCTCGATTAGTCTCGATTAGTAAATCTACGTATCTCAAAAATTGTTAATAATTTACTCAACAAACCTCACCTTACACAGGTAATTTATACAAAATACTTTTTTGGAACATTTAAAACACCCTACTCTAGCTTCGTTAGTAATTTACAGAATTTAATTATGATTTTTTGTCTCATACCTAAAGGTTAAGTAAATATTCTACCGTCGAAGTTTGTCCCCTTTATCCAGGGCGGCCCTGTATGCAACCGAGTATGCAACACTGTTTCAACGGTCTAAATAATTATCAAAAACTCAACCTGAATTATTTAGAAAATAATAAAAAGAAATCGTACTGTTTAAAATGTTTACATTTTTTTGTCGCTAAAATTTAACATATCTTCGGTATTTCTGGAATCTCCTCTACTTTTATTTATATATTTTTTTGTAGAAAACGGTATTTAGAACACTTAAGTTTAAATGTATTTTGTAAAAAGTAACAGGACGGTTAGTTGGGAAGGGTGGGAAAGGTCAAGTGGGTGGGGAACGACAGGACAGTCATGCCGGGTTGTGAGTTGTGACAGATGTCAGCAACCACTCCATTAATCACAGGATGAGTGATGAATGGCGAGAACATTGTTAAGAGAAGACAATTCTTGGTTGGCATGTTTAGTTCTCACATTACTGGAACTCAGTTGACACACATCCCTGAAAGTGTCTCAAAGCATAATTGAAACAATTGCCCATTCACTATCCAGTAATAAATAATAATTATTGTAGATCATGAACATAATAAACGCGCCAAGCACTCACTTAATAGGGAGTTCTTGCAAGAGGCTTTTCCAGGAGACGTTGCGTTTTAATATCTGGGTTGCTTCATAATAATTACATAACGAGAAATAAGCAGAAAAAGTTACACACGAACTTGCAGCGCCAGCGAATGTAGAACATTTTCCGCAAGTGCGAAATTGTCTTTCGACTCGAGATATTGTACTATACTTTATCTACTCCGATAGCATATATGGGAAGAAGAAACCTAACGTTAGTACCAAACTTTTCATTTGACTTCTGGTGTAAATTATTTTTCATTGCCATTTTAGTTTACCTATGCTATTATTTCAGGTGTTTTCCATCGATAATAACAGGTTTGTGAATTTTACACATGTTCCCTGATGAGATTAACTTTTGCAGTATTCGACATATCGAGTATACCTACTTAATTGCTCTCACAATCGTTATTCTTGAGTCTGTGATTTAGAAGACAGTAATGCTGTAATAAAAAATTACAACACTGTTTCGATTCTTATTACACAGAAGGTATGTGCAAAGGCTCATTGTCAGGTTATGCAAGGTGTTTTGTTATTGACAACTTTTATATAAGGAAGTAGATAAACATTATACTCTCAACAAAATAGAGAATATTCTGAAAGATATTGTTGATAGAAATTTGGAGCGTTTTTTCGTTACGCTTTCCATTGAATTAACGGTTCTCACCGTCTCATCCATTAACTTAATGACTCATCATTAACTGAACTTTTTGGTACTAATTTTCAGGGATTAAATTAGGGAACCAATTTTACAGTAAAATCAAAGGGTTGCTGTAAAAATTGGACACAGCAAAAATCCTCAAAAGAATATTGCCCTTCTGCCACAAAGCAGAAGTCACGACTCACATACATTTACACCCGAGCTTATATCCCTATCCCTATTGACGACGCCAAAAAGTAATAAAACAACTCTTTTCTAATGATGTTCTTTTTGGCGATACCGGTATCTATTTAAAAGTGTTACATGGCTAATGGCTATAATATCGATGATTTAATGATGACGAAGATATAATAACATAATAATTACCGGAAGGATCAGATAGTATTACAACAGGACTGAGCTCCTCCGCATTAACCTTTGTCTTTTTAACAGTATCAACGGATTCCAGTGTTTTCAGGTCAATGTATCGAAGAGGCGCCATCGAATAACCCGCAGGGTCACAGAAAATTAGTCTCCGAAGATTTATTTTTATGGAGATACTACAAGTAAAATTTACGCAGTTCCTCCGCTGCATTACAATTTTTTCAATTTATCGTCAATGAAGACTGTTGTTGTATAGTAATACTAAATAATTTCAATATTTTCTTTTAATTCATAAACTACGAAACGAACAGTTCCCAATACCATCGGAGATGATACCACTAGAGTCCCTCGATATACAAGAGTCTGGTCATACGGTCTGCGGCAGCCATGTTTATCCTGTTTCACCGAAAAAATGCATTGATGAGATAGGTGCTTAGCACTAAAACAATTAAAATACGCGTTATTTTGCATATTATTGATACAGTGATTTTTTTGATGGTGACTATGGGAATGTTAAAGGATCTTGTAAAATCGTTTCCACATTATCTCTTGTTTTACCTTGATTTACTGCGTATTCTTCAAAACAATGTTAAACGTAGTCAGGTTCAAAAGTGAGGTTTTTCATTTATTAACCAAGCAACATTAACAATAAATATCCCTCAATACGAAAATGTAAATAGATATTTTATATAATATTATGCGATATTTAAAAAAAAAGAGTTTTTATTACGTAAATAAGTACCTACCCAAGTTTTAAAGCTTGCAGTAATAAATTTAAATATAATTGGACTCACGGACTAAAAATCCTAAAGAGTGATATACTGAAGGGTAATAAATATATAGTTTTTAGAAGTGAAGCGCGATCAGGCTTGTTCTTTATTAGACAGGTTCTATGTAATTCGAGCATCCCAATAATACTAAACGGAGTACTAAAACCATCTAAAATCTATTCAACTTCGCATTTCATTATTTTATAAATGATTCAGTAAAATGTTCATTATTCTTTCTAACTTTTGATAAAATATATCTGGAAGTATTAGATTAAAGCGAGTTTCTTTAATTTTATATTGAATTTTAAAGTATATTTTTAATTTTTTTTTCACTATTGCAACAATAACTAATTGCACAACGACCAGGCATTATTTGTAGCCTTATATGTATATGCAATTCGATGAAAAAAATTAATTAGTAGACATTTTCGAGGCCGGCTAATGCTAATCTTATGGCACTCGCCGGAGCTAAAAGGATAAAAATGGCCGCCGAGGCGGCTAACCAATCAGAAACATGACCGCGTATGGCCAGACTCTTATATATCGAGGGACTCTAGATACCACCACCAACTTATTGTCAGTTACCTACTCATGAAATGATAATTTAAGAAAATAAAAATTCATACTATTAAATAACAAATTTCTCATATTTTTGAACGATTTTTTTCGCCTATATAGTCAATAAACCCCGGTAGGACACATCTACATATAGTATACTTGTTTTTTTTTTCAGTATGTATGCTCTTCGAATCATCTGAACACACAATATTGAAAATAATGTTATTCCAGGTTTCGTAATAATAATGTGACATTACCAAAAATACTTCACGGATGTATTATTTAGTACATAAAATAAATATTCTGATATTCGAACAATGTGTGTTGAACATTAGTATTAGAGAGATCATTCACAACACTGCCTCTGTCTTGTTCTTGAATAACACAAGATAAACCATTATCTGGATTCCAAAACAAACATCTATGTAATAATTAAGTTTTCCTAAATCATACAACACTACATAACTAATAATACCGCATACAATCATGTGTGTGACTAGTAAACATGTAGTATTCAAACAGAAACAGGGATAATTATTCTCGTTATTATTATATTATATTAATTAAACATATAGGAAGTGTAAGTATATAATTGTAATATTCCCAGCAAGCGAGTTAGCTAGGGAAATACTAAGCTTGTGATTAATTGATTGTCTTGTCTTCAGCTAAAAGCTACAAGGACCTAGATTTCATAATAATGGAAATTCCTGTTCAACTAACAACATCCTAGCTCGATCCTAGCCGTATCCAGGAATAGAAAGAGTTGCTCTTTGACTTTGGGTTGGGAGATAATACCAAAGAAATTCCAGATTCCAAATACCTACCTACCTACAATTAGCATACATGATAAAATAAATATCTCTCCGACTGCTATGTAATACCGCTATTTCTAGGAAATTAGAGACTTCAGTATGATATTTGGGAAACAACTATTCCATTGTGCGTTATTTTCTTATGCTAATAAAACGTTAATGAGCGGTATTTTGAATATGAACGCTTCATCAGCTGATGTGGAATATTCATAAAGAAACCAATCAAATTTGTCCTCACCTTGAATCCATGCACACACTTAAAAACATTCGGAATTCTGTCAATGGTTCTGGGTATGTGTTGTTTGTCAGTTGTCACACATTAACACATAATTTAGCACATTATTGCCGCTCATTGATGAATATACTTATATGTTGTCGGTATACAGGTCGTCCAAACAAATGCAAGCTAGGATTACAGAGGGACTAAAAATATTCACATTCTGCAGCCAAATTATTATGTTTGTTTTATTGCTTTGGCACAAATATTGTTGACCTGGTAATTTAAGCAATAAAAAGCAAATTTTTAGACAACCAATGCATCTTCAATAACAAATAGGATCTTTTAATAATTACTCATTGATATGGGATCAAATTTTTGCAGTATTATGATTATGTTACATTTTTACTGGAGCATATAGGAGGGTGAGTCATGAGGAATTTTACAAACTACCATATTATTTATCTCTTAAGGGGATCCTTAAATGCATGTAATTTATTTACATTTAATTTTCCGTCTCTAGTTGTCATAGGCGAAGACCGAATCTTGTTAAATTGAAATTTCAATACAGGTAGGTCCTGAGATCAAGGACATTATATCCTGAGCTTGATAAAGGACATTATAACTTTCTAAAGGTTATTTTGTAAACAAAACTATGCGAAATGTTAATATAATGGTAAAATGATATGGTCAATTAAAAATTACAAAGTTGCATTCAAGAGCTTATTGAGTTTCTGCAGCGCTAACGCATTAAAATTAAGTAGGTATAGTCAGTTTTCTATTCTATTTAGTCTTCAGCATATACATTATACAAACGTCAACATTGGTATTATATTATTGTGTTATAACTCAGCAACAAATACATTCTAAAAATAAACAAGTTATACGATAACTAACGCATAAAATAAAATAGGATACCGTAAGTAGACAGTCATTTCAAATAGTCAACAATCATTTAATTTAACAAACAATTCCACGTGAATTTAATAAGAAATCTTCAGCTGAATTGAAAAACAGCCTTGACCAACTAATTAACATCGGGAAGTATTATTGTGTAAAACGTAAAACTGAAGGCTAATTTTATTTCTTGAGGTTCGAGTCCTCGATCTAGAGACATGTACGAACGAAATAATGCCATCCACTACCATCAAATAAGTCAGAAACATCGTGAAAGGTAGGTAACGTAAACAGAACTTTCCTAACATTTTTTTGCACAGTTTCCATACATTTTAATAAATTCTTTCTTTTAAAGAAGTTTGTGCAGGATTCGGTAGACCGTCAAAAAGACAGTCCAGTCACAATGAATGACACTCTGCATGATGGGGAAACAGAACGCCTCAAAACAAATAACCCATTTGCTGGCCCGCTTCACACCATATTCGTCAGAACCATCCCTTGTCAGATTATACTCCAGTTTCATTCCAAGTTGCAAGTCAAGAAGGAAGGTTTTTCACTAATGTTGGCTTGGCTGTCTAATTAATAGAGTTTCTGTAGGATTAGGCCAAAAACATTTAACTCCGAACTAATAAGTAGCTTGTATAGCCTCTCCAACAGCGCAGAGTTTATCCTAGCGGTAGCTTTAAGAAGCAAAAGGGCCATTACATGTATTTAGGTATACAGGGTTCTATCTTGAGAACGAAAAGTTCGAAACGCCTGTTTAAATTTGTAAAAATTAAAAGAAACCGAAATAAACGAGCGTGTCAAAGAAGAAATAGACATGAAAACGGGGACGGCTACGATTTCGCTTTTGAACTCCTCACAATTTGAGTCCAAGAGCCTAAGAATAACTTTTCATTAGAAATATTCATCAAAAAGTCGATCTCTTTTGTAATGGGATAACATTTTAAATCAGTTTAGCTCACTGCATTAGGACCACAGCCAAAAGTTCTCTAATTTCTGGATCCATTTTTTTCGTAGTATTCGCCAGAATTAAACTGACGTAAATTAAACAGTGACTATACGCTCTGCTCAGATAAAAAATTATGCAAGTCTGATGTAAATAATAGGTTCGTTTTTGAGTTCAACGGGGGGGGGGGGGGGGGGGGAAGGAGGGAGTTGGGAGAAGGGCTATTAGTTCGAGAATTTTTTTCAAAAATTACTCACAAAGTGTTATTTTTTAAACACATTATTATTAGCTCCGTTTTAAATTGCCCCAGCAAAGTCCAATTTTAAAAATTCGACGATCATTAATAATAGTAATACATGCGATAACGAAAAGAGGACCCCTAAAACAATCGGACTCTGGGGGAATTAGCCCTTCTGCCCCTTCGGTAGTTACGCCACTGAGCCCAAATATTGGGTAGGTATATAATAATGATTAAATCTCTCAAATTAATATAAGTACGAGTAGTTCCATTCACTCTATGATTTGTAGCATTTTGTATTCTGTCTGGGACGTCTAAAAATACAACGGAAATCTTATACCCTTAAGAGCTATTGCATGGAAGAGGATAAAAGGACGCAAAGTCTAACACACTAGTGTAAAAGAATAGTCTTGTCAGCCTCTAAGAACTACACTACAACCTCTAAAGCACCCTCTAAATAATACTCCCATAAATAGCTTAGTAGGTAATAGGTATACATATACCCCTATAACGAACGAGTAAGTATATCTTGTCTCGGAATATGACGGCGCGAATAATTCAGTCGGTGATTTTTCTTTCATAAGTAACTTTTTCTTAACTTTCCTAAGAACTTTCAAAAGAGTTTCATTTGCATACCTCTCTGAACTGGGAAGTTAAAGTTGGATTTTTCAAATTTTATTATGGTAACTTCACTGGTAATTGAAGATCCAGCTTTTATGGAAACAGTGACGTCTTACTATTGTTATAACGGACTGAAAGTACCAACCAATTGTTATATAAAGCGTTATAAAACTTTTCAGTGACCTCCCATATTTTGGAATCTTAAAAAAAAGTGTTTTATTTAAATAAGTTTAATTTTATTTTTAGGTTTTTTATAAGCAGTTTTCCTCCCTTATTCACGTTTTCAAAATGTCAACATTTTAACTCTGCTTTGATGTTTTGCTCTGAAGTTGCCTGGGAAGTTCTATGTACATACTTAGCAGCAGCACAGGAACTGGGAAGATAATTTCCCTTGGGCCTTGGGATCAACCACGACGGTCTTTCAAGCAGAGGTGTACTCGAGTGAATAACCATCTTACGCAAGCAGTTAGAATGGAAGAGGCTCGAGAAGAGGGTAACAGGCGATAGAGCAGAAAAAATATCTGCTGGTTAGTTAGGGTGCCACACCCACAAAGGTCTAGAGGGTTATTGAGACAGCCGGTGTTCGGACAAAAATGGGCTGGCCAAATGTGGAACAGAGACGAGGACTGTGCTACTAAATTAGATTTAGGATTTTGAATGCCAGGTTTACAGTAGCCCGCAGACCCAATAGCTAGCTAGGTCAGAGGCACTACAAGTACAAGAGGAAGAAATGGAATTACTCATGGAAAGACGTCCTGCTGTTTATAAAATGGTAGGGAACGTTTCAAGTTTCAATAGGAGTTCCACCATGGTACGGGAATGACGAAAAGCATCCTTGGTGGGTGGCGCCATAACCCCTTGCCATCGAGGCATTTATTAAAACAAAATTTGGTGCCTTTTTCGTACTGTTTTTAGCTTTTTAACCATTAAGCCTACTTCACTCCATGTCCATGGTCGCTATTTTCGATAAAGGTAAGATGCTTTTATATAGGGATAGGGTGTGTTTTTTAAATGGTTACAATACAATGCTATGGTATCTCCTCGGGTATCTCAAAAACGCTTTCAAACACTTAGTAAGTACAGGGAGGGTGGGCATATTTTAAGATAATTTTTACATTTTTTTCTTCGGTCCCTTTGGAGGGGTGCGGATATCTTTAAAATTTTAAATAGGAACCCTAAATAGGAATTTTTTACAGCAAATTCGGATTTTATAGCTGAATCGATTTCCCCTCCCCAATTGTTGGTGGAGCGGGGGGGGGGGTTTAATTTGAAATTAAGGTCAGGAACTCATTTTTTTTTATTGCAGATTCGGATTTTACTAAGACTGAAAATAAGTAAAATTTGTCGGTAACATTTCTTTTTAGTCGCGATAGAAGGCTCTTTAATCGACAAAATATTTTCTTCGCTATGTCTTATCGCTGAAATTGAACGAAAAAGCGACCGAAAAAGATTTACGAATCGGTAAAAATTAAAAAAATATTAATTCAAACTCCATGTATTTTCAGACGCAAAATCAGAATCTGCAATAAAAAGCAAGGGCCTATTTGAAATTTTAAAGATCTCAAAAGGGGGTGAAAGAAAAATGTCAAAAATATCGAAAAATAAGTCCCTCCCTCTACTTATTCTTACTACGACACCAAAATTTTATGAAAATAATTGAAACCGTGTTCCAGACATCGTATTGTAACACTTAAAAAAAATCCAACCTGACCTACCTATAGAATTTACTGAATACCTACATAATACAATAATGTAAAAATCGTCTAAAAATGGCAGCTGACGACGCTGTTGTGGGAATTTTCATGTAGGCACCTAAAATTTATTGTTTTAACACAGTGGCATGAAATTAAATGAACAATGATGCATAAATAATTCTAAAAAAACAAGCGCTGCCAACACAATTTTTGTTTTACAAATGTGTAGACTTCACTGCAATTTTTACAATGTTACATTTTTCATTTTCCTTCTACTTTCATAGGTAATTTATAGTTAATTTTTTGTGGAAATTACCAAAAATACATATTAAGAACGTTTCCTAATTATTCCTAATTACGTAGGGGTACCTACTTTTTCAAATGGTGAAATTCTATGGTAGATGTGGTATGGGTCCAGGAATTCTTCCAGTTTTTACGACTGATTTTATTCCCGTTTCATTCTCACTTTTTTTAAATGTTGGTTTAGAGAGATCTTTTGACTCGCCTTTTTGCAAAACAACAATATTTTAAAATCGAGTTTAAATCTATTGAAACATCTTTCTCTCACCCGGTATACCTTCTATTATGTAGACTGTGTTATACCTACATAAAAACATTAGACCATTAAACGGGTTAGTTTATAAATAATACATAATCCAGTTGACATAAAGAGCGCGTTATTACAGCACAGGAAAGTAGAATTTAGTTTGTGATTCTATTTTAGGAGCAATTATTATTATTAATGGGTGAAAAAAAGTTGAAGGAAGTTTTATTTACTTGTTCAAATATACCTACTCACTCCATTCCCATTCTGAAATAATTGCGTCCCATTCGTCCCAGGAATTTCATTTTAACAAAACGAAAAAATAAAATTATTTAAATTTCTTAGTTATTAAAAATAAATGTCCAAAATATGCCAAAATGTGCTAAATTTCAATAAAATGCATCCCAAAAATTTTTAATAATGATTACATTATATAGGTATTGATTATAGAGAGAGGTATCTCTACTCGCAAATTATGCATGCAAAATAATTGCTTGCAAAACGATATGCGAAGAATAAAACAAATATGCCAACGCCTTCAGCTATTTGACGCTAGGTCGAGTGTGCAATTATCATTATCAACAAAACAATAATTACCATCTACCAGCACGCACATTTCCAGTTTCATTAATACATTATTTATCGTAAAAAGGGACAAAATATACATAAAATTCAATTTAAATTTATGAAAACGCGGAAGAATAATAAATTAATAATTACGCGCACGTACCTACATAATATGACAATATAATTTTTTCTCCGACCTCGGGAAACAAAATTAAAACTTATTGCGGACACGACCAAATAAAATAAATACGTTTCTGGGACAAGTTTTTGTCCCAAACATAAACTTTCTGTCATAAAATTCAATTATTGCTACGGAGCAAAAACTTAATGACGATTAGGAAAAAGCACAAACCTGCATTGTAGAAAAGTGCAAGGACGAGAAGAGCTAAAAGCTTCCTCATAGTGACTGACGAATTAGGATCACTAGTAAATCCCCTCAGCACCACAACAACACTGAACCACCGGTAAACTATCAAGTTCTGAAATCCTGCGAAATGGTTTTATGGCACTGTCCCGATAGTCCTGCGATATCCTTGCTGCCTTCTTACACGCGGAAATGAAACTGAGAGAACGCGCTCGGCACGAAAGCGGCTTCAGCGGACTTTAGACGCGCTCCGGTCGCCCGCCGCGGTTCGAATCTCACGCCTGCGCTCACGGCCAACGAAAACACCGAAAGATACGACCCCGCAGATCTAAATGGTGGTTTTATTCCTTTTCTTTTCTTATTTCAGAATTGAGAGTAGGTATAAACCTATACAGGGTGGTCCAACTTAAAACGTCAGGACTTCACCAAACGATAGATATCGTTAAAATAATGCCAGTTTCTCTAATACACTTATAGCCGGGAAAGCTTCCTTTCCAAGATACAGGGTGTTGAAGTTTTGGGAAAAAAAATAATGTTTTGTGAATATTGTCAAAACGGCTGCTTTAAAAAATTGAAATTTGGCACGCAGCATGAGCTATAAGTATCTTTCATGATTTACGGCTTATGGTGATAAATTGCGACAACCAGCGGCGGAGATATGGGTGTGTCATCGCCCCTTAAAAAAAAAAAAATTGACGCCACTGACTCTATGGTTACTGACAATTGTTACATTAGTTAGGTGTTGTTTATTTCTGTTATTTAATTATTTAAGTAAAAGTTATTTGATTAGAATTTGTCTGTTATTCTTAAAATAGCTACGGATATTACCTAAGAAAACCTGAATTATCTCGAAAACGTTGCGCCTTGTGAAAAAAATTAGAGAGTACTTTTTTGTTCTAAAAAGCATGCGGCATTGAATAGTATTATTAAATTTGCCATAGAGTCAGTGGCGTCAATTTTTTTTTTGAAAAGGGGCGATGGCACACCCATATCTCCGCCGTTGGTTTTCGCAATTTATCACCATAAGCCGTAAATCATGAAAGATACTTAGCTCATGCTGCGTGCCAAATTTCAATTTTTTTAAAGCAGCCGTTTTGACAATATTCGCAAAACATTATTTTTTTCCCAAAATTTCAACGCCCTGTATCTTGAAAAGAAAGCTTTCCCGGCTATAAGTGTATAAGAGAAACTGGCATTATTTTAACGTTATCTATCGTTTGGTAAAGTCCTGACGTTTTAAGTTGGACCACCCTGTATAGGTCTAGGTGTTTCGCTAAACTGGTGTCTGGCTGGTTGCTTGTTGGTGGTAACCCAGATGCATTTAAATAAAATCGTTTGCGACGTTTTCTCGTGTTTTTATTATTAACAAAATAAATTCACTACATAGGTATTTACATGATGAAAACTAAATCTTATTAATACATCTAACTCAGTGGCGGCTCGCGGACTTCAAAATTAGTGAAGTGGAGATTCTACACAAGACGAGGGCCGTCAGCTCGATTTTTTTTTTGCAAGGTCCGATCAGCTCTGATTTTTTTAAAATTTAAATCCGGTCAGCTCGATTTTTTTTCCAAGATCCAGTTTGACACGGTACAGTCAGCTCGTTTTGTGTTTTTTTTTGGCAAAGTCCGGTCAGATTAAAAAATCGTTTTCTGCAAGGTCCGCTTAGCTCTAATTTTTTTTAAACTTAAATCCGGTCAGCTCGATTTTTTTTGCAAGATCCGGTTTGACAGGGTACAGTCAGCTCTATTTGTGTTTTTTTTTGGCGGAAAGGTACAAACAGGCAAAAAATCGATTTTTACAAAGTCCGGTCAGCTCTGATTTTTTTTTTGTAATCCGGTCAGCTCGATTTTTTTGTAAGATCAGAGGTTTAACACGGTACAGTCATCTCGATTTTTTTTTTTAAAGGTCCGCTCAGCTTAATTTTTTTTATTTGCAAGATCAAGTCAGGCCAGCTCGAAATTTCGATTTTTGCAGAGGCCAGTCAACTCATTTTTTTTGCAATTCCGACTATTATACTATATGATTGCATAGAGTCCGGTCAGCTGTAAAATTTGATTTCTGCAAAGCCCGGTCAGCTAGATTTTTTTTCAAGAAGCGGTCATATCGAACATTATTTTGCAAAGTTCAGTCAGCTCGATTTTTATTTTGCATGTAAGATCCGGTTTTAATAAGGTTCGAAAAAACTTTTTTGAGCTGATCCAACCTTGACAAATCAAATCTTGCCTCAGACCTTTTGCAAAAAACATCCGCACTGATCGGACTTTGTCAAACCAACATTGAAAGAAAATTTTGAAGGTGGTTTGACAATGCTCGAAAAAAGCTCGAATGTTCAACTTGAACGGATTTAAAAAAAAATCGAACTGACAGGACCTTTCGAACTGCATCTTGCAAAAAAGGGAAAAACGAGCTGACAAAACCTCGTGCGTTAAACTGGATTTTGTCAAACCGGGCCATCCCAAAAACAAACAAAAAATCCGAACTGATCGGACCTTGTCAAACCGACTTTGAAAAAAATTATTTTCAGGAGCAGTTTGACAATGCTCTCGAGTTTTCGAGCTGACGATCTTTATAAAAAAAATGAGTTGACAGGCTCTTGTTAAAGTGGACAATGCAAAAAAAATCGATTTGACAAGATCTTAGAGAAACCGGACTTTGAAAAAAAAATGGAGATAATCGGAGCTGGTAAAAAAGCTAAATTTCAGAAAAACTATTTATTACTCATATTTAGAAACGGTTGAAGTTGCACTTCATTTTACGCAGTTAGACTAAATCAAATCGGTTTCTTCCATATAAATGATGCTTCAAATTACGAACTAGCAGGATACCTGCTTCGCTTACTTCAATTTTAGATGTTCAGATATTATGAATACATTTTCGGTTGTTAATGCAATATCACAATAATTATTTTCCAGCAGGATTTTATGAAAATGTTTCATGGTGACCCTCTTTTTCGGTCATTTCTAATGGGAGTACCTACTTATAAAAATTGCGTTTCTATCTGAACGTCAACATCATGAGAGGACTATCCTCCAGGAATTTCAAAAAGATTGCTCGAGTATAGTTTTCTGTAAGGATGTTGCACAGTGAGTGCGTGAAGTCTTTGCTAGAAGTCTAGACTTTCGATAATGTTGCAGTACTGACAGATATGGATAATTTTTCAAAAATAGCTCAAAAATATATTGTTTTACGGCCACTTGAAACATAATTTTATATGGAGGGACTAAAAATACGGGGTATAATTCCTTCCATGCAGGTTTCAGATTAAGTGAAAAATTAAATGAAACACTTATTCAAAAATCTAAGAACCATTTTGCGATTCTGGGTACATTTGGCGAAACGGACGTTGGCACAGTTGGCATTTTTACATGGCAATGATTAATATCTTTACACGTATGCCGAAAAACAGTAACTTTTTTTGGTCTATCTGATTTTGAATATTATAAAGAATGTTGTCTTTTTATTCTATAAGAGAGATAAACAAGGTTCACTATTACTTAGGAATATGTTTTTTGGGTTTACTTAGGAATATGATTTTTGATTCTAATAAATAGTGTTGATGAGGCTAATGCAAGTATTAGGAAAACAAACATAATACAACTTTTCATCCTTATAAAAGGAGCTGATAAGAGGCGTGAGACCAACATCGTCATGTTCACAATCAACAGCTTTCAAGTTAGGATTTTGCAACGATTGCAAAATTATACTTACTGCCTAGTTAAACGAAGTACTGTTAGTTGTAGTTGTACATTGATGAGTGTTTCACATTTAGATAAACTATAATCTACCTATTGTTAAAATTGTAATAATACCATTGCCATTGTCTATTTCATATTAATTCAGTAACTCATAAATTATAAAAATAAAAACATGTTTTTATGAAACTTTTCTTGAGAGTTTGTCACCTGTAAACTTTGTACAGATGGTTATTGTTCAATATTTTGAAATTGTTTCACCAGCTGGTCAAAAAATGTATTTGATTTGCAATATTTTGATACCGAAGTCACTATTTAGGGCCAGATTGAGACTTCCTTTTGTTGAGATTTTATAGCCTGTGAGTAAATGAGACCTTAAACTTGGGTTGGCTATGGAAAATGTTCATGATTGAAATTGGATCTGTAAGACTGTAAAGATTAAAAACAAAGTGTTTAGTTTTACAGATTAATCTCAGACATGAATTTTTTCCATAGCAAACCTCAGTTTCGGGACTCATTTGCTCGAACGATATTAAAATTTTAAAATCAAAAAGTTTCATGAATTTTAATGATAATTAATGTTCGAAGCTTGACTATCGTAGTATTTATTGTTGTTTTCGGACCTGAAGTTACCCAGCATGGTTTGAATAAAACGAATACTTAAAAAGCTTGCTGCCAACGTGATTTGGCTACGGCGGCAAGATGATCTTGCCAAGATCAAAGAATGTCGGAGCTGTGACTATGTGAAATAAAGGGGCGATAACTTTAATAAGGTCTCTACGTGCAGGAAGCCTTACTAATAATTAGATACTGGAACATATTAATACCGATGATGCACGATGATTATCGATTCGATCTCATCTCCTCACGTTCTCCTGCAAGAATTCCTGCAGCAGCCAGCAGTAACAAGAGTCTTGCGACACCGGTGTCAGCCCGCACCCAGCAGCAAGGCAAGAAGAATGAAATTCAAATTTGTTATAGGTATCTGAGGTATGGGGTCTAGGAAAAATGTATTAGTTTTTATTAGTATTTTTCTACTTACTATTGTACCTACTAACTTACCAACAGGGTGTTAATTAAATATGTACAATAAATTTAACAGCCGATTGTTAGAATTATTTTAAAATTAAAAATTCAAGTCCGCAAATGCTTCGTTTTCAAAATATAAGGGTGTTCAACTTTTTGAAATAAATTGCTTTTCGTAAATATCTAAAACATTCTTTTGTCGAAATTGTTGAAATTTTACAGTATCATTTGCAGTAATAGGGAGTTCGTTTAACCCCAAGTAGATTAAAATTATCAAGTCCAGTGGAATCCTGCAGGGACACCCTCACCAATAGTATTACGAATAAAAATGTACGCCACTGGCTTTTTTAAATTTGGATACTTTTTCAGACTGACCAGCTAGAAATAAAACTTTTTTGTCAACGGCTCAGCGTCAACGGGGGTGGCTCATAATCATAAGCCACCGCGCTACCGCTCGTGCCATTATTTCGCTTAAAAACGATATCTTGATTGATTTATTAATTAAAAAAAAAATAATAATAATAATAATAAAATGAGAATTTCACTTTTTTGAAATATTTTGACAACTAATAATGACACCTAACACCTCAAAAATATATCTCCATGTTTGTTAATCAGCTATTTTCCAAACACTTTTATGTATTGTGTTCTTGGCCTATTTAAAAATTGTCGGTGGAGGTAAATGAATCAGGATGTTCCATTAATTCAATGTGATATATTTTTTCTTGGATGTAATTTGCTCAATACTAATACCTAATACTCAGAAGAATTACACAAGAATTGCTTCATCATGCATCAGTGCACTAGTAATTATTTATTTATTATATTACTCATGTTGGTGGTTAACTGGTTATCAATCCTTTTATTAATAAGTACATATTTACCGCGTCGCGATTATTTAAGATTGTGTCATCTTAATTTAAAATTTAAAATGATTGAAAAGAATCATCAAGCAGCAATAAGTGCTGCGAAGTTTTAGGCGCAATGGAAACTTTTCACTTGCAGTTCCCGCGTGCCTAAAAAACTATTTCATAAAATATTTTTTAAAGATAAGGATTCGAAAAACCACCTTGACCATTTGGGCATGCAAGGGCTCTCTTCTGGATTGTTTTCTCGCCAAAAATATCCAATTTGCCGAAATAGGTACCCAATCAACTAAAACGAGATTCTTCTGTAGAGACAATTTTCATATCTAAACTTCTCTAAATCCAAAAGCAGTAAAGCCTCGAAAACGTTTTCGGTGATCTCTCCTCAGATTTTTCCTTCCTACTTTGTCTTCACCCATCAACTATGGAAATAAAATGGAAGAGTAGTTCCTAATTTTTACACAAGTCTGTAAAGAAAGGCGCCATTTAATAATTTTATTGATTTTATTCGTGATTATCTCCTGTAAATTGATGGAGTTATCTTTATAAATCTGGTTTATCCTGGATATGAAGGGAAATGCCCTATCTACTCGTTGACACGTCGAGGATTGGTAACATTTTCTTGTGCTCTTGTGATTATTGTAGCAGGAGACAGAGTGAGTGCAGGGGAAGTACCCAAGTACCTACTAACCAATTAGATTTTTTGAGTAAACGTGACAGAAACTACACCTGTAGGAAATTCAATTTCCTACAACTTCTCCTATTAGAATTTTTACTCTAAGATCGATAAAAAAAAAATTAAACCCGCAAAAATCGGAGAAGTTATTTGACAAATACCTGCATGGGGTCTCGTTATAAGGTTGCCACCGGCCATATCTTAGGAACTATGAAGTATTGGTCTTAGAGCCGCAAATAAAAAATTCCAATACTTAAATGACTTGAAATGAATGAAATTCAATGAAAATATTTTCAAAATGACCGCGATTCTTGAAATTTCAAAGGTGTACAACGATCACGAGATATTTAAAACCCCTTTACGTATCCCTAGCTTAACATTTCATGTGGTATCCTATTATGTAGTTTAAATTAAATAAAAACAATTATTTTTCATAAAATTCAAGATGGCGCACCTCGTATCAGGTCGCCAATTTGAATTCAGACGACAACTGACCCCGCTCCCACCGGGTGAACAAGAACAATCGACAACGGAATTTTTCTTATTTCAGATCTATTTTTTTGATATAATGCCTGAGCTACAAGGCCGTTTCTTATCCATCGCTTATCATTGGTGAGGTGAGAAATCACTTCTTAATGCTAATGATCTGAAGAGTTCTTAAAATGTTAAAACATCTCGCTCAACCGCACGGAATCAAGGAAATAATAGGAAATGAAAAGCAATAATTTGACTTTATGCTATTAAAAAAAATAAAATAAAAATGGTTCCAAGAACCATATTTTTTAAATTAATCAAGAGTTGTACCTCGACTTTTATACATACTTTGTTTATTAGATCTTTATTAGATGTTTATTAGATATACAGCGTGTTCAGTTAAGGGTACGGAGCGGCCATATCTCGGTAACTATTGGTCCTAGAGTCTCAAATTAAAAATTTTCCAGACATAAGTGACCATGAGAAATTCAAGGAAAATATTTTCAAGATTGCCGCACTTCCGGAAATACCGGAAGTTGACACCTAGTTCATTATTTTAACGGGAACACCCTGTAAAGTATTATATTTTTTAAATGTCTGAAGAAATCGAATACAGGTGGTTTTCACCATTGGAATTTAGATTGAATGGTTTATGAGTTATAAACAAGTGAAAATCGAAAATTTTCAGCTTCAAAGCAGTGTAGAACTAGAACGGCTCAAGATATCTAAAAACTGTTTACATGTCCCTATCCTAACTTTTCACATTGTATCCTACTATGTGGTTTAAATTCTAATACAGAGGGTGATGAAAAATCGGATAATTTTCATCACCCTGTATTAAAATTTACTCCACATAGTAGGATAAAACATGAAAAGTTAGGATAGGAACATGTAAACCGTTTTTAGATATCTTGAGCCGTTCTAGTTCTACACTGCTTTGAAGTTGAAAATTTTCGATTTTCACTTGTTTATAACTCATAAACCGCTCAATCTAAATTCCAATGGTGAAAACCACCTGTATTCGATTTCTTCAGACATTTAAAAAATATAATTTTTTATAGGGTGTTTCCGTTAAAATAACGAAGTAGGTGTCAACTTCAGGTATTTCCGGAAGTGCGACCATCTTGAAAATATTTTCCTCGAATTTCTCATGGTCACTTATTACTGGAAAATTTTTAATTTGAGGCTCTAGGACCAATAGTTACCGAGATATGGCCACTCCGTACCCTTAGCTGAACACGCTGTATATACAGGGTGAGTCGGGAGGAACGCCACAAGCCACAAACTCCACTCCAGGAGTTTGTGGAGAGGAGAAAAATAATTAAAAAAAAAATGAAGAAAATTTTATAATTAACATTTTATTAATGATAGCTTTATTGCAGTAAATGTTCAAAAATACACTGTCACAGTAAATGACACATTATCAAAACAACAAAGCTGTCAAAATAAGCCTCGAACATTACATACCTACTCTGATTATGCGGAAATTTTAATGCAAGTGGAATTCTAGATACATTTTTTTAATTACGTTATAACTTGAAAACAAATGAAAATCGGATAAGAAAATTCAATTTTTTTGAAATTATTTTTACGTGTATAGTACACTCCTGGAGTTTGGGGCGTTCCTCCCGACTCACCCTATTTATATGCTTTATTAAAGAACTTTTATTGTTTTCATCCTGCACGGCTGCACGTGCCACATTTCTACAATTTAGATCCAATGTAAGCACAACATGAGGTAGATTAATTATTACCTACCTAGGCTAGTAACTTCCAGCAACATACCTACCTACAATGTTTCTAAGATTTCATAATCATATAATGGCGTCTGTTCTGTAAGTCCAACTGAACTATTATTAGACGCACCACTGTAAAGTATTGTACTACGAATACATGATTACAATAAATTCAACAAACCATTCAAGCAATTTCTTAATCTCTGTTGCAACAATGCAATGAATCAGAGTCGGAATAATCATTAAGACCTGGAGGATGGGGACCACCATCGATTTCACGATTTGCAGGAATCGACCGCAGCATGTTTATAAACAGTAAACAGTCCCACGCGACCTACTTTTAATATTTTGCAGAATTTACCACTGAAAAATCCCGCTGAAAATTCATTTCAGCTATTTTCATAGAATAAGTTTATTTTTAATCGGTGAGGAACAAATTGTTTGTGTACGTTTTTTATAGAAATGAAATCATTATGTGTAATTGAATTGGAAACTGAAAAAAGGTACCTATATTACATGAACTCGGGGTTATTTTTGTTATTTTCATAATGAAATAGATAAAATTTCGAGAAATAATGATGAAAAATCACAGGTCTTCAAAAGGGTATGTACTAAATTTAAGGGCGCATTAAGGGCCAATTTTAAGTCGAAAAGCTCATATTAACATGTGCCCTACCTAAGATGTCTGGTTTAAGATACAGGACCTGAAGCTTATTTTTTAAATCGGTTTTTTATTAATATCTCAAATATGCATTTCTTTTGGGGATATTGTTGAAATTTGGTAGTGTTATTTGTAGTAATGAGCTCCTATTTAGTCCCAAGTAAATAAAAATTATTAATTCCAGTGGTATTCTGGGGGGCCAATAATAATTATTGCGAATAAAAATGTACGCCACTGACTTTTTTAAACTTTATTATAATATTTTTTTCAGATTAGGCAGCTAAAAGTACCTACATCTTTTTTGTCTCCTTGTATTTTTTGTATGTTTTCGAGAAAAAAATTAAATCCGCGTCAATGCATGTCGAAAAATTGAGAAAAAAAATCATAAAACTTAAAATCAATTTTTCGACATGCATTGAAGCACTTTTATTTTTTTCTCGAAAAATAAGTAAGATATAGTCTGTACACTGAGTGTTGTCTGTTTCTTACCTACTCCTTCTATTGCATTGCACAGTCAATCGAGTTAAATTGGGACGTATTTCAGAAATACGTTTGAATCGTCAGCAATTCTAAAAAGATGAGCGAGAGTGAGACGGAAGTACGACTCGCTTCTTGATACGCTTAGATTGATACGATAAGATTGTCGTACAGCTGATCGGTTACTGTCAGTGACAGTGACAGCGTTAAACATACTAATGAGGTTTGTGCTGTGATTTGAAACGTTTTTAATACGAAATTAGCAGAATTACCTGTGATATTGTACGATGTGATAAACTATGAGTAACTTATTAATTGCGTGAATGCTTAAAAATCTATTGCCTTGTTTTTCTAACGTTAAAAAAAAACGGACTGCCAACCAGCAGGTAGGTGACATGTTATTTCTAATCATAATTATAACAATTTATTATTATCATTCTTACTTACTTGCATCATACATTTTTGTTATCAAAAAGTTGCAAGGCTCTACTTCGTCAATAACTTGTCGAAATAATATATTTGTAGGATATTCATTATTCCTCAACACGCGCCACTGACACGAACTGCGATACCACATCTGGTACGACTTAGAAATAAGTGTACGAATCAAATCGAATTAAATTAAATTGTTTATAGTCAGAATCAGTGTGGCATAACAACGGACAACACCAGTGGACAGAGCATACAAACAATTACAAAGAGACAAAAAAGTTGTATCTTTAGCTGATTAATCTGAGAAAATGTCAAAATTTAAAAAGTCAGTGACGTACATTTGTGTTTGCAATAATATTGTTGAGAATGAAAAGTAAACTTTGACACTATAACAGTTTTAACCAAATCTAAGACATTATTGTCCATTTATGATTCTTTCTCTCCTCCTATGGCTGCTCGTAAGTTGTCGCAGGTATCTGGTGTACTATATTCGTGAAGTGTGAAATTGTGTGAAAGATGTCAATCTACATTTACATCTTTAGCACTCGGGCTTGTGTTGCCTTGACTACTCTTATTATGACTATTTGGTCTTTTCGGGTTTTTGGTGTATCCACAATATTTCTAACTATGGTTTTATTTTTCTTGACTGCGATCTATCTACATCCCAAGAATCTTGCCAACTATTCCATATTGTCCGTTTTCTGCCAACTTTGATGTCGGCGAATTGGTAGACTCTTATTCTCTACTAAGTCGTTTGAAGTTGCACCTTCTTTGGCACTCTCGTACTCTCGTCTGATTTTTCGTTTCCTCGATTCCCACATGAGAAGGGGACGAAGATAAATTCGATTGTTTCACCTTTTTGATTTAATAGGTATAGAAATTGTCTGCTTAGTTGTGCTAAGAGGTTTGTGGGATATAATGTCTTGGTACTCTGTTATGATGGAGTGGTAGGTATTTCGAATTTGTTCTTCTGGGTACTGCGCTTGGGAATATGGGACAGATCTACGTTCACATGAAGTTGTGTTATGATCCAGGGGGGATTTTGGGAGCTTTGTTTAGGTAGCAGGGTTGAGATTTTGTATATCCAATAGTTCTTGACAAATATCATTGTCTCTTGCATCATTGAAGAAAACTCTTAAGCGGGTGATTATGTCTGGTGGCCTGGATGATATTGGTATTGATATATCTCTGTTTTGATACCTGTTCATTGTTAGGGCTACTTAAAATCAGTTTTACTGTTGAAAGCCCTTTTGGGTAATTTATAAATAATTGCTCAATAAATATTATTATTATTATTATTATTATTATTAAATATTTGATATTCTGTCTTTAATGTTGCTTGACAATTTCTCGGTAACCTCTATGAATCGTTGTTTCGTCATCGTAATTGGTTTCTTAGGGAATTAATCGATTGAAACTATTGGTATCGCAGCTGATTTCGCGTGTTGGATGAAATCATCGGATCATTCGGACCCCCGTCATTCGAAGAGAAAACCAGATTTACCTATTCCCTTTCTCCTCGCACTACCATGGGAAAGGAGGAAGAAGACCACCTATTATAGTGCCCTTTCCTTTCTTACCTTTCTTGAAGGAGGAGTGCGTATTGTCGTCAGATGCAGTACTCGATCTTGGTGAACCTTATTGGACCACTAATGAACTCGTTAAGGGATTATTCGGGATTGTCCCTAAATCGTGTCATGACAGAATTACTAATATTAGCAAAGTGAATACTATAAGCTCATACCTAAATTTTCGTTAATCAAACAAGTTCCCCCTTGCAATTCGTGTGTGAGCAACATAATAATTGCTCATTTGATTTTTCTCTCTCTGTTAATCTCGGGCAAAAGCCTTGGACCTTCATCCTATCACACCCGCTAATTATAATCCTCGAAGCAATTAAGAACCATTTCTAGGCCTTTCGAATCGCGGGAGGTATCAGTTTGGCCCTGGATCCAAAACAATCGTCGTTGAAGTGCAAAATTTGTGTTTACGCTGTATTGAGAACGTTTGTGGCGTTTCCTTCGATAATGCAGTAGCAATTCTCTGGTCAGGCAGTGTAGACTTTCGATAGGAGTGGTTTTGAAGGCACCGGTGATTATTCTTAGGGCGGTGTTTTGGATTCTGTCGATGGCTTTTAAGTAGGATTTTCTAGCGGTTGCATAAGCTAGATCCGTAGTCGATAAACGCAGAGTAAAAATTCAATTTAACACTTTAAAGATGCCAAACAAAAATCAACTTTCCTAGCACATATATTTTTTTTATATTTACAAGAAATAATTGATTTTAAAAAACCTACAGTATTTAATTTAATGACTACCGTTTCAAAACGCTGGCTAATTTGAATTTTCCTTATTTGGTAAGAGGAAAGAGAAGAAAACCTTACGTATGCAAGTAGCGTTCTAACCACGTTCATATGCATATTGCATCCCTAATCCCTAATATGAATGCATAAATAGCGCACAGAATGACATCATTCATTTATCTAATGCAATAAATCATTTTCGGATATGGAACTTCATTTGCTTTGTCTTCTCGTCATGTTTAGCGAAACGCAGTAGTACAACTTGCATTTGACAATGAGAAAAAGGAACCGGAAACGTCTAAAATTTAATTAGCTTGCAGCAGGTGTGGCGCGGTTGGTAAATTGAATACCTGAGACTATTACAACAGTTAGAATTTATGGACTGCTATATTGATTTTTCATAATAACGGGTAATTATTTTTTTTTGAGGGCGCGAGTAACAAATTAAAAATTATTCATATCTTGAAGAACCCTTGTCTGCAAAAAGACCACATATTACCCCGTGATATTATAATAAGTTTAATTAGTAGTCCAAATTTACAGTTTGAAATAAATTAAATTGTTGAGCAAATGAAATCTTAATAAAGGTAGGCTCTGGAAAAAAAATTAATGTCTGTGATTGAATGTACTGTAAAATATACTGTAAAAACTGTAAAATTTATGAATTTCTTATTTTTTTCCGTTTTACAAAATCAATCTCAGACATTAATTTTTTTCCAAAGCCTGCCTTAATTAAGTTTTCATTTGCTCACCCAAATCTTTACTCATACACCTACCTGTTCAGATTCTATTAAATTTAACACATTCTTGTTAATTTGTAGAAGAGACAAATCATATCATTCCACTTGAACGATAAACAATATTTAAAAAAAAGACCGTGGTTGCTTTTTAAAGTTATACTAATCAAATTTTATTAGCAGCTGCTATTGGCGCTAATAAATATTTAATTCATTGACCACGCAGGGACGTTCTAACTGATTGCTATCGGCTAATTGCTAATTGGCTACCTAAGCTTCTGTCTTATAACTTGAAAAGCCATGTAATAGGAAGACAGCTGTCATTGCAATGGCCATTAACTATAAAATATTTCCCTAGAATCGCTAGAAAGGCACAAAAAGCAGTATAAATATTATCTTTTGAACTGCCGACTTATCTCTCATCTCTCATCACCGATTTTTACACTCTGATCCCATCAGATAGGATTTTATTTCTTTCTTCATTGACAGACAATAATTCTTAGTTGAATTAAATAAATGTATCTTGCCTACTAGGTATCTACCTATGTTAAAAATATAACAATAAGATAACTTTGAAAATCTAAAACAATTATCTTTTCTTAGAGGAATTTTATTTCTTACAGAATTCATATCTATTAGCGAATTTTTTAGAAGAAATCTGAGCACGTCACTATATGGATTCAGCGGCACCTCCTAAAACGGCAATACGAAAGAAAGTCAAGATAACTGTTCATTAATGAAATTATATAAGAGTTAAAATCGTGGAGTGTCTCAAAGTTTTCATGGATTTAAAAATGGCGTTGATTGTAAAAATTTGGCAGAAAGAAAAGAAGAAGGTAAAAGTTTAGAGGGGACAGGATATGACGAAGGCTGACCCGGAAGAGAGTAGGTTGGAAAATATGAAGCCACCGCATAGGAAAGAATGGAGGAGATATATTAAGGCAGCCTCCAGTGCCTCCCATTGAAATTGGGGCAGAATTAAAGAGAAGAGTTATGAAAGTGAAGGATATAATCGTCAAAAATATAAAAATATATGTCCTATCATTGAAGCAAGAAGATGTGCCAATTAAAGGCGTGAAAAGTCGGTTAGCAAAAGATGTCAAAAACTTAACATTCGGGGCGGCTAGGAACAAAGGATTTTTTCGGCTCTGCAGATTTCTAGACGACATATATGCCAGTCCATGGTAAGTGTCCAGAATATATAAGTGGAAGACATAATCAAGAAAAGGTATTACAGGCCAATGAGTCAGCCTGAATAGTGAACAGTGAACAGTGAAATTTATTAAACAGTATATGTGAATGAATGTATGGTGAATGAGTAATTGTAATAAAAATAAAAGTACCCACCTAAGTAGTATATGAGTGTATAAGAAGTATATTTATTCGAACCCAGTTCTACGTTGTCAGAATCCACAATTATCTGTTATGAATTAAATGAATTTAAATTGGATTTACAGTAAGACTCACGACTGTTACTACTTACAGTAACAGGGCTTAGCAAATTCTAGACAAGGAAAAGTGCCCAAAAGTAAGAGCCAGTTTCCCGGATTTTGGTAGATCTTGCAAAAATAGATCAAAAATACTAATATTTTTCCCGAGATCATAAACGTATGAAGTTATTGTCCATTAAAATGTTGAAAACTATAAAACGTTTTGCACATTCATAGACCTAGCGGAAAAGGTTACTTAATAAAAAGTCTTACTTCATCATCCACTAAGGAGAAAAAAATGAGGGTATTTTTATTTATATTCGTTAGATCTACCAAAATCTTGAAGATTGATCACTTCCTATGTATGATACTCTGTATAAGTATATAGATTAAAAAACGCCAATTTTTGTTTCATTCTACAAAAAGAAACGGTTTCGTTGGAGAGTCAGTTATAATTTCCTTCGCTGTCACGATTATAATATCTATATCTGATTCATCGAGTGACAACTGGAAATTTATTTGTTATACCTACCTCGTATCAAATTTATTGAAGTAGCATCGGAGAAGGAACTTCGGATTGATGGGTGGTGAATGGCTTTTATCTTCGTTAAGATCTCCCGGCATTGTCTTGTCTCTCTTTTTCCGCATCAAAACGTCATGGCCATCAGGGCCTAACGTTTGATGTCACAACTAAAAATTCAATAGAAAAAATATGAAGACAAGCCAATTAATTCTCGTATTACCATTATCTTTGAATAGGTACGCAGATAGACATCAACATCTGCAGCTACCGACATTTAGTAGCTATAGCAACTATAGGTACCTACCTACTTACTTACTTAATACCGAGTGTCGTTTCACCTATAGACATTAATTTTGTTTACTATTAGATAGACAGATAGGTACTTAATCACGTATACCGACCTATTTAACACTCTATTAATGTGCATCACCGATTACAATATTGTCACAACGATTTCTATTTGTGTTCATTCATCATTAACACTATCGTTACTACAATAATGATATCTTTCGACTTCTGGATTTTAGATTGACTGGATTCGTTCATTGAGAAAATAATTATCAATTTGATATACATAAACGGCATCGATTTTAAAACTAAACGCGCATTTTCAATAAATAGTATATTTTAACTGAAATTGATTTTTTTCTCCTTAGTTAAACACCCTGTATCTCGAAAATAAAACGTTTTAGAGTAAAACTTTGTTAAAAAATTTGTTTAGGTACATGTTCTGCCGTTTGCTGGAGTTATGAACATACAAACAAACTGCAACAGTCTGTATAATCCCAAACTTCAATTATTTCAAATTCACGACCTCATTTCTTCGAACATTCAGCCACGAAACGCAGGAGTTAATAATAAAATATTAAGGCAAATTCTGGGAAACCCACAAAAATTCTATGCGCCACAAAAAACGACGAGGAGATCAGGAGATAGTGAGGGAGGGAATTTGTGAGAATATCTTTAAAATGCTTTAATCATTAATAAATAAATAATTAATTTTACTGACAGACCTTAAAAATTTATATCTGATTTTTTTTGTTGATTCCTGATTGTTTCTTCGAAGTTTAACACCGGGTATCTCGAAAATAAAACGTTTTTGAGCAAAACTTTATACAAAAAAAAACACCTTGTATAGTCCAAAACTTCAATTATTTCAGTTTCACGACCTAGTTTCTTCGAACATTCAGCCACGAAACGCAGGAGTTGTTGTAGCAAACCGAACTCAGGTAACGCTTTTTAATAAGAAAATCCTTATGTAAATCTGGGAAACCCATAAAAATTCAAGGCGTCACAAAAAAAACCGACGAAGAGGTGAGGGTTGTTATAATATCTTCAAAATATTAAAAAAACCAATCATTAAGTTTACTGGGAAATTTTAAAAATCTAATCTGAATTGATTTAAAGATGTTTTGTCTATTAACTACCCACTGCCTTCCTGATTTTTTCTTCCAAGTGTAACATCCTATATCTCGAAAATAGAACATTTTAGAAAAGTTTTTTTTTTACATGTTCTGCCGTTTGTGGGAGTTATAAATGAACATGTATGTATAATCCCAAACTCCAAACTTCAATTTCAGTTTCAGCTTTTGAAATTTAATTTTTCAAATTCAAAACATCAATTTCAAAACCTCCTTGCTTGAACGTGTCCTGCTTGAACATTCAACCACGAAACGTTGAAGAGGTTGTGTAGCAAACCAAATTCAGGTAACGCTTTTTAATAAGAAAATCTTTATGTAAATTCGGGGAAACCTCGGGGGAAACCCATATCCAATAAGCTTTAAAAGATATGATATTATTGCGCAGGTTCTCCCTCTGCGCGTTACGTTTAATGACGTCACCGGATCTCTAACTGACACTTTCCCATCCGATCTGTATGAATAGGAAGCATGGTATTTTAATTAGTTTATTTTGCGTTATTATTGGATACGCAAGAACTGTTGAACAATGGGGTGTTTTGTGTACAATAATTATGGTAATAGCGATAACAGAGCGAAATATAATACCGATAATGTGATGCTTTTTCGTTTTCCTTGCGATCCAGTGTTATCAACGGCATGTCAGCATGCGTGTTCTGGCCAAGAAAAAATATATACAGCAAAAATGCCAGTTTATTCAAAACATTTTAAAGCAATAAGTGATTATGTTCGTAAGCTCCAACATGGACTGTATACAGTGAAGAGATGCCGGCAGACTAAATCTGAAACAATATTACTTTCATACAAACAGCCTTGCTAAATGAGCGCATGTAGGTGCAATTCAATAAACACTTGAAGAAACCCTTATTAAAAATCGAAATTCTTCCATGCACAGGCACAAATCAATATCAATTCAAATTTCCCGCGTCGAAGCCATATCTATCACTGTCATTATACCATCTACCTACTTACGTGGGAAACCCATAAAAATTCAAGGCGTCACAAGAAACGGCGAAGAGATAGTAAATGTAGGGATGACGTTTATAATATCTTTAAAATATTAGAACATTTAAAATCATTAATTTTACTGGGGGAGGCTTCAAAAATCTAATATGATTTTTTTGCCTATTAATTACACCCGTAATTAAGAACGTCAATTTTAAAGAACATAGTAATGCATTTATGTTCAATTCATATATTTAATACTACTAAGTATATTGCTAGTGGGGGTCTGGAGATGGAGGGAAATACGACGGTGCAGACATATCTTTCTATCTTTAGTTCGTCGAATGTACCTCGAGTCCTATGCGCATGTCTGAGAATTTAACACGCCTACAAGGCATCAGATTCGAGCACCTGACTCGTGACGCTTGCGCAAAACGGGTCTCGAGGTACTCTAAAAAACAGATAGAGATAACTTATGAGCGCTAGCAATATAGAAGCAATATATATTATATGGTTCAATTAAGGTACATGAACCTATTAATTATTAATTAATAACCTTATAACAACGTTGCTAAAGCGCCTATATCTTCACAATACTCCGCATGCGCATTACACGTTTTCGTGTGGACTGCTTTTAAAATTAAAAGTTGATTTTTTTATGTGGAGATGACCAGAAACTAATTTGAACTTGATGTACCTACAGGTCATTTTGTCATTCTTAGGTTTTTTCCCTTTAAAATTCCCGGAAAATGACACGGACATGGCTATATTATCGCTACAATTATCGGCGCTATAGCATCAGCCATCATTCAATAGTCTTTCAGTATGACTTTTAATTTCAAAGTACGTAACTATAATGACATTAGTGATAGTGAGTGATATTTTTGCATATTTATATTTTTTTATATTCTTTTCAAGTTAATGACGTCATGCAGCATGCGCATTTGACATTTTAGTGATTACCTTTTTCAAATCGTTTCAAAAAGAAAACGAACGAAAACTATAATACCGTAACAATAATTGTAAGGGTGAATTGAATGCCATAAGTTAGGTAATAGAAGATGCATCAACAAAATCACATTTAATTGAAATCACATTGAATTCAATTCGCATTGAAAATATTAGTTATGAATAAATTTAATAAGAGAAAATAAGTGATCTTGAGATATCATGTTAGGTATCGGACAAGACATATTAAAAACCTGACGATTGTTCATACACGAAGATGGAATTAATTCAGGCTGATCAAATTTTAATCAAATTAACATTTCATTTACATAATCTTCTAAAATGAAGATTTAAATTTGGCGCCTCTCATCTTATCTGTGACGCACTTTAACCTCCTTCCGAGGTCAAGTATTTGTTTTGTTTGTTTACTAGTAAAGTCGCCGTAAGCATAGGCAACAAGAAATACAACCCAGCACTACGTTGACCTTTACCAAACTTGTCGAATTTACGCACTTCTTATAATTTATATAACTAAGCTAACAACTGAAAGAATAAAATGTCAAGGCAATTTAATTGCATAAAGATAATGTAATAAAACTGAGAAATATTTTGTGACATCGATTTCAATATTTCATGACTAAATAAGAGGTATTTTTGATCTTATAATAATTTACAATTCCCGCTAGTGAAGTAGTGACTTTGTCATTGATAAGAATGGAGGTCAAAGTGGCAACCCTGTCGATGTCGGTTTGTCAGTTGTTCTCATTTGGCAGCCGTCTGACGTGCGCACGCGCTTCTCAGTTAACGTTTTGTCTTGGTCTCGGAAAATGGCGTCAGCTAAGTTTCTCGAGGAAGCTCTGAGTACGGACGTGGACGAATCGGCCGTGAGTGCAATAGTAGGATCTCTAGAGACGCAGCTGGTCACCTCGAGTCCTGCTGTATCGAGTCAGACTGGGGCGACAGTGGTGATAAACCAGAACCACCTGAACAGCAACAGCAGTGCCAGTCCTAGTGCTAGTGCGGGTAATAACAGTAACTCCAGTGTTGGTGGTGTACCTAATGGTGGCGCGGGAACGCAACAGCAGCACACCAGCGGCAATAACGGCAGCAAACAACACATCGCCAACGGAGAGTCGATAGGCGGCGGAGACGGCCAGCCAGTCCACAAGCCCCCCAACAATAACAACATTGTGGCCACCAGCATAGGCTATCACCTGGCCAACAGCAACAGCCAGTCGGTGGCCCCGGCCACCGAACAGGTCAAAATCGTCTACACACAGCACCAGGCGGCGCAGATGGCGGCCACGGGGGCCCTCCGACAGCAGCAGCAGCAGCAACAGCCCCCGCTGCCCAACGGCACCCTTCTGGCCAAACCGCTGGTGATCAAGGGCCAGACGGGGGCCCAGGCGGGGGCCACGCAGCAGTCTGGGCTGGTGACGGTGCCGGTGGCTCCGCAGCCGGCTGCCAACAATGTAGGTAGCCCTGCACAGACACAATCCCCCATACCCCTATCCAATCTCCAGGTGGTCAATGTCCGTCCCGGGGTCCCCATCACCCAGGCGCAGAAAGGACAACCAGCACGGGTAGTGCTCAGTGCACCACAGATTGTCGGGGCCCGGGCCGCAGCTCCAGTAAGTCGCAGCACCAGGATCGAAACGACGCTGCACTTTGACGGGAGGATTTTCCGCCACCGCCACTAACTCAGTTGCCCCCCTCTTTCCCCCTTTTTGGGTAGTGTGTACATAATATGCTTACGTTCGAGGATTATTATTTAATGCTGTGACGAGTCTGTTTTTAGAAATCATGCTCGGATATTTGATCATAATTTTAAGACTTTCACATCAAAGTTGATTGAGAGTTTTCATGCAAAGTACTTGAAGGAATTGAGAATTAATCAATGTGAAAATGAATGTTATTAAAAAGGTTATTACGTCCTAATTTTAATTTTACCAAACAATTGGCATAATTCAGTTTTATTATTCGTTCATACCTAAGCGATTTGGGAAATTTAATAAGTTGCTAGAGCTGGCGGTGAAGAATAATCAAAACAGTTTAAATAAAAAGATTGATTTACTAACCAAGGTTATGTTGTTCATACTACTTGTTAGAAGCCCAGGTGAATTTATACTCTGAAGTACCCTACAAAGAACCAAGTAAAACTTTCTTAAATATACCAATTCAATTAAAATTATGACACTAAAAAGTAAATTGCCGTTTTCACCTTTATAATACTCACAATTATTGTCAAAACACATAATTGTTGTTTGAGGTTAAGTTACCAACAATCAAATTAAAAGGCTATGGTGTACAGTGTACCTATAACTTATGTTTATTTGGCATTATTTTACTTTAGTGACATAATATTCTCTGATTAACTTGTTTTACTTATTTAGAGGAATTCTGCTGGGTGTATAAAGTAATTCTGTCAAATAAATGAAGTGCCAAAGCCTGTCGAAATCCTTAATAACAGCATAAAAAGTTTAACGGGACGTTATCTTCATTTTTTATTCTCCATTTTCACCCGTTGCATTGTTGCCATGTTGTAGTATACATAAATACTAATCATGAATGTAAAAGAAATGTTTTTTCCATATTTCTTTTTTCCTCTTTCTTCCATTTTAGTAAAGGTGATTTTGCTGCTTTTGATACCATTCTTGGCGCTTTTTTTGACATTATTTATTGACAAATTTAAAATTTTCCATTTCTCTTTTTTTTAATTACATAAAATTTTTACTGTGTAAGAAGAGTAAGGAACTTGTTTCATCTTTGATCACAGATTTCCTTTACTGAATGTGAGAACATTACGAATAGGTACCTAATTTTTATATTTTGGTATTGGTTTCTTTTTGTAATTTGTAACATGACAATAATGCAATGGAAAAAGGAAGAACTCGTACGTGACCAATGAATTTGATTGTTTAATGTTTAAAAATTAGGACAAATGAGTATAAATCTCATAGCTAGTCGACCTGTTTCTGGTTTTAACTCATCCTCAGGATAGCTGAAAAGAGACCAACAAATGATTGCTTAAAATAAAATAACGGTAATTATCTTCAGTCTTGTGTCTTGAATATTCAAAGCCTTGTCAGCTTTACAGAATCGCTAATATCACTAGATTCAAACGACAGTGTTTAAAATAATTAACATTTTAGATAATTAGTTTAGTCTCTAACAGCCGTGAAAGTGCTTACATTTAAAATTTAAATTAATAATTTGCTTTTGTATATTTTTACTCGAAGATTTTTTCAATGATTTCTTTAACAAATTTACTGCTGTGTGTACTACTAGGACTAGGAAACGACAACATGGAAATTAGTATCAGGTAGATTCACTAGCATTTTCCGGTCGAAATAATAAGGGGGCACAGAATTTCTGTATGCCTGAAAGTTTGTCAGGTAGGTTTTATTACACCTTGACGAACCATATTTTTTATAAGTATCAGAATGGAAAGTTCTTGTTCAGATCATTCTGTTTTCCGTGTGAGTATCAAGACCCTTTTTCTCAGTAACTGTGTATGATATCGAGTTAAAAATTACACCAAATACCTAATAATAAGTCTACATAGCTTTGTAGACCGGTCATTTGTTTTTAATACCCACTGAAAGAGGATTTCTCGATTTCTATTCGTGTCTATTTGTCTATTTTGTCTATTTGTAAAAAATGTGACATCCAACTGTTCAATTATCTCCCTGTCAACTGTCAAGTAAACATTAACGAGTCAATGCGCTACCATACCCTACTAAGTGTTAATGTCGGTAATACAGGTACCCTGATCATTGCTCTCCCTCGAATTTCCAATCCTCATAGTTGACATAGACAGCCTTTATCCAGATGTGAAAGTACTTGACAGTTTGACAGATTTAAGTGAAAATATAAAAATTCTGTCAAAGTCAAGTCAGCATTGGTAATCGCTTGATCCTAATTGTACTGCGGCAACAAAACAACTGTCGTTTGAGTCAATAATAATTATATTTCTGTTTGTTTTATAAAAATAATAACAAAACTTCAATATTAATTTCTTCTTCAGTGCTAAAAGAGTATGAATGAAGTATTAAGATTAAGATTAAACCGTAACATTCTTCTGTCTAAAAATATTATTAAATCCCAAATTCATGCAAAATTGGTGGTAAATTTAATAAAACTGAGTACATGACCAAATATCCTTCGAAATCTATAATCTAATTTCACATTAAGTTGATTAATTATTATAATTTGAAAGAATAAAATTACATGAAATCTCTCAAATCTCCAATTAGATTTATAAACTAACGGAATGGGGTGCCCCGATTGGATTGCATGCCTTAGCATAACAACCCTCGCGATAGTTTCACACTATACATATAGTCATTCATTATATTAATGTTGACATGTTAGTAGTCTTATTCACAAAAAAATAACAGAATTCAGGGTTGATTAAATAACGAACCATTTAATTGGTTTGAAAATGATTGATATCAATTTAACCAGACAAAATGAGTTGTTGTGATTTATTTGTGAATACGATCATGACGGGTTTATGATCAGAGAATTCAATTGCATGTCGATCACATTTTCAGTCTTTACTACTCTCTTTTATCGGTTTATTGTCGTTTGGTCGCCTCTCGTTTACTCCAGAGCAGAGCCGACTAGATTAGAGTTAGCATAATTATTGTACGCCCTCAAACTGTATGGTAAGCATTAAATTATGTTAACCAACTTTAAGTACATGATGAATATGAAGTCTTTCTCTTAATAAAACTAATCACAGCATTTTATTACGGTATTTGTATCATATTACGGGGAAGATTCATTCACACGGTCACGGTATGACATCCTTGCATTCTGCTTTTATTTTTAACCACTAACGCTCATTGTTTTCATACGGCGGATAATCCTCTCGTCTTGTGCAGCGTAAGTAGTTTGCTTTATTTCGATATGCAGTCTTACAGCATATTCACTGTTTTAGAAATTTTATAGGTTTTAGTTTAGTTATTTTACTTAAAAAAAAAGATGTGGTGCTAGTGCTAAATGCGCTCATAGTAATAATAATTGTTGCAATTTTCAGTGTTTAATAATTCCAAACAAATTGTTCAAAGTAATAAGTACAGGTTGTGCTATGAGGATCGTGTAATATGTAATTTATGACCGTTTTGACTTGGATTCATTAACAATTACAATCTCATTAGAGGATTTTTTATCTTGTAAGTATTTATGAATTTCATATTGTTATTGATTGTCTTGTTGAAATTATGTTCAAAAAGTTCGATAATTGGGTATCTGGTACCCAAAACTTGGACAAGTTGTTTGAGAAACAAAGAAAGAAAAATTATAATTTTTTGGTCAATGTTGTCACTCGGATTTCGGATTCCCTACATTTTGACCTATTAAGTAACTGTGTTATAATAATCCATCAGGAAATTATTCCGGTTTAATAATTAAGTAAAAAAATCACTAGACATGTGGAAGCCACCCTTGTGGGCAAAATATACATTTTCAATGTTAAAATCTGAAGGGTGTTCGGAAAAGAATCCTTTTGGCAGCAGAAGTTTGCCTTGTCCTAATTAATTTTTTAATCTGAGCGGTGCAGATTTTGTTAGGTTAGATCTAGATGGTTAGTTAAAAATATCAACAAGCACAGATACAAGGAGCTAAATCGACAGATACGAAAGAAGATAAAGGAGGCAATGGAGTAGTTAAGCGAGAGATGTGCTGAAATTGAAAGACCGCAAAAACTGCATGACTCTTTTCGGTCAAAGAAATGACCGGAGGTCTCAGAATGAAACAGAACAACATATTAACAGATGATAGTGGAAATGTGATTCTAGACCTAGAAGACAAACTCACAACATGGAAGAGATATATTGAAGAATTATTTTAAGATGATCGAAACAGACCCCAGTTAATGGAGAATAGAACAACAGATGGTCCAGAGTTAACGAATGAAGAGGTAACATACGCACTAAAAAATGAGAAAACACCTGGCACGGACGAACTACCTGTGGAACTACTTAAATTCCTCACAGAAAATCACATACCAATACTTACAGACCTTTTCAATGCGATTCACAAGAGCGGGGTTATACCCAGGGAATGGCTAACATCTATCTTCGTTGCAATACCAAAGAAAAGCAATGCAATAAAGTGTAAGGACCAAAGGAACCATAAGCTTAATGAGGCATACATTAAAATTATTGTTGAAAATTATACACCATCAGATGGATACACAAGAACTTGACAACGACATAAGCGACTCTGAGTTCGGGTTTCGTAACGGAATGGGCACGAGAGAAGCACTATTTGTTGTGAATGGAGTGAATGTATTAACCCAGCGCTGTTTGGACGTCAACAAGGACGTATTCGCCTGCCTGGTGGATTATGACTCATAAAAATCCTAAGAGAAAAACAATTAGATACCCAGGATATAACAATAATTATAGAAATAGTTAATACTTATACTACAGTCAAACAGCAAACATTAGAATAGATAACAAACAGACGGAGTAGTAGTAGTATGGTGGGTTGGGGTGGTACACCCCAAGCGACTAGGCCACCGAGGGCCCTTTTCGCCGTAGCTGAACCATGGTGAAACCCCTCCTCGACCTTTTAATAAAGGCCAGAGGTTGTTGTATGAGAGGAGTTTCATTTCTTCCTCTTGTAGCTCCTCAGACCCAAAGATGTTGAGCCTGAGGTTGCTGTATACCTCGCATACGCCTACATAATGGTAGGAGTCCTCGTCATGCATTCCGCATTTTGGGCAGACTGGGTCCCGAGTGATCCCCATAACTTGTAGATGTCTGTTCAGACTGCTGTGACCGGTGAGAACCCCGACTAGTAGTCTGAGTTCTTTCATTCTGGACATGCTGGTCCATCTGTTTCCGATCGGACCGGCCAGAAACAGCCTGGCCTGTCTGCAGCCTGGTGCTGTTTCCCAGTGGTTCTCTAAACCCTTGCGAGTCCATTCTTTTATAGATTCTCTGAGAAGATTTTTGGTCAGACCCAGTACAGGTTCTGGTCCACAAAAGGTTTCCCTGGTCCCGAGCTTCGCATAGTGGTCTGCTAGCTCGTTGCCTGGTACACATGAGTGTGCGGGAACCCATACGAGATGCACTGATTTACTGTCCGCCAGTCTGTTCAGCGCCTCGACACACTCCTGGACCAGTGGGGAGCTGGTTCCGTGTGTGCCCAGCGCTTTCGCGGCGGCCTGACTGTCCGTGCATATGTATATCGTCCGTTCCTTGGCTTCTGTTATCTGCTCCAATCTAGCTGCTTGCAGGATAGCATAAATCTCCGCCTGGAAGACAGTTGTGGTAGACCCAAGAGGAAAGGATCTTCCCAGTTTCCATCCCCTCTCCTATGTAGCGCCCCTCTCCTATGTAGCCATTTTTGTTCCTGGAGCCGTCTGTAAAACAAACTAGTCCTCCCGGTTCGAAGGGTACCTCTCTTTTTTCCCACTTTTCCTTTTCAGGAATTTGCAGGGTTAATTTCCTATTTTCTCTGCTGTTCCTTTTTTTGAGGTAGCCATAAGGTTTGAGATTGGTATTTCCATCTCAGCAACATTGGCTATCTCTGTATGTCCTTTGTATTTGCCTTTCTGCCTTTCCGTATTCCCGAATCCCGCATTCTTAGGTGGGCCGCCATGGCCTTCCCTTTTATCAAAATGGGAAGCGGTGGCAGCTCCAGAATGACATTCAGGGCTGCTGACGGGGTGGTACTCATTGCACCTGTTATTAACAAACTGGCGAGCCGTTGAAGTTTGGCTAGCCTGTTTGTGACGGTTTTGTTTGTGGTTGTTTTCCACCAGACCACCGAACCATAGCTGATTCTTGGTCTGATGATGGCCGTGTATAACCAGTGCATTATCTTCGGTTTTAGCCTCCACACCTTGCCTATTGTCCCTCTTAGCTGCCATAGAGATACAGTTTTTGTGACTATTCTGTCAATCTGTGGCCTCCAGGTCAGTTTTTCATCTAGTACCATTCCAAGATATTTGGCCTCCCCACTAAGAGTTGGGAGTTTGCCGAACAGCTTGGGTGGTTTAAATCCTCTTTGTTCCCTTCTCCTTGTGAAGAAGACAATGTCGGTCTTTCTGGGGTTAATGGTCAGCCCGGCCTCTTCACACTATTTTTCAATTATCTTGCATGCACTCTGCATGCGATCGCAGACCACGCTTAGGAATTGGTCGGTTACTAGAACCAGCCCGTCGTCAGCGTATGCCTGTGCGTACAGTCCGTCATCTGTCAGGTGTTTTAGGAGGCCGTCCGTGATCAGGCACCACAGGTGAGGTGATAGGCAGCTGCCTTGGGGGCATCCACCACTCACCGCAATGCCCACTCGAACTTCTCCCGCACCCGACGACACCTGCCTGCTTTCGATCGCTGAAGCAATCCAGTTAATCAGGACCGGGGGGGTGCCCCTGGATTGCAGCTCTGTGCATATGGTTTTTGTTCTTGCTTTGTCAAAAGCGCCGTCTACATCAAAGAAAATGGCCAAGGCCCAGTTCCCTTGATGCAGCGCTTTTTCAATTTCCCTGGTCACTGCGTGTAGGGCAGTTTTTGTGTATCTTTGCTGCAGGTAAGAATGTTGACCCTTGTGAAACGGGAACTCACGCAGTGTGTTTTCTGTCAGGTCAACTATCCTTTCTAGTATTTTAAGCATGAAGGATGTCAGACTGATAGGCCTGAATGACTTAGCTAACTTGTAGTCTTCTTTTCCTTGTTTGGGAATGAAGACCACATTTGCTCTCCTCCATGCCTGGGGCACGTATCCAGTTGCTAGGCTTACCCGGAATATGTTTCTCACGTTGGGGAGAATCGTTTCCAGGCCCGCCTGCAGCAATGCTGTAAAAATGCCATCAGGTCCTGCTGTCTTGTATAGGCGGAACTCTTTGCTTACCCTTCGTTACCCTTAAACAGACAGAAGATATCGAGATCAGAGCGGAGTACGGCAGGGATGTATTCTTTCTCCCTTATTATTTAATCTTTATTCAGAGGCCATCATGAGAGAAGCATTATACGAAGAAGGAGCTGGAGTGATGGTTAACGGGATACCTATCTCAAACATAACGTACGCAGACGATACTCTGTTGCTGGGACGACTTACAGAGAATAGTACAAAAAGTACATGACGGTACGGTCTAAATATGAATCTGAGTAAGACGAAATGCCTCGTGTTCATCAAACCCCCCAAATCCTATAGAACATGTTTACCAGTGTAAATATTTGGGAACATTAATTAACAGCGACAACAACTATGCTAGTGAATTGAAAGCAAGAATTGAAAACGCACGCAGAGCCTTTATAAAAATGAAACAGTTCTTCTGTAACAGAGCTTTAAACAAAGATCTCAAAGTGCGTATGTTTAAGATGTTACATATTCACCATTTTGTTATACGGTATAGAAGCGGCCACCTTGACGAAAGTTATGATGAGAAAAATAGAAGCCTTTGAGATGTGGCTATATAGAAGAATATTGAGAATATCCTATGTCAATCGAGTTACAAACGAGGAAGTTTTGCGAAAACTCTCAAAAGAAACAGAATTAATCACCGAAATAAAAACCAGGAAACTACAATACCTCGGCCACATTATGAGAGGGACTAGATACCAAATGCTGCAGTAGTCATGCAGGGAAAAATTATGGGAAAACGCAGGATAGGAAGAAGATGAATGTCATGACATCACAATCTGAGAGAGTGGTTTAATTGTTCATCAAAACACCTCTTCAGAGCAGCAGTTAACAAGCTAAGTAATCATGATGATCGCCAACCTTCGACAGAAGACGGCCCAAGAAGAAGATCTAGATAGAAAAAATCAATAATTAAATAATTTAAGAGGTGAGTGAAGTACCCTCTACCATCCTGGACACATTTTAATAGGCAGTTTCTTACTCCACTATAGACACTTTGTAACAGCTTGAGTCTATTGTTTATCTCGATGAACTTCTCTTTTACTAATGTCTTAATTCCGCTAAATCATTAATTGGTGTCGCAAAATTTTGATTTTGCCATAAAAAAGAGATGTCAGGATCTGACTGACCATGTTATGGCTGGACATATCTGAAAATATATGTCGTCAATCGTCATGCAGCTAGTTCATAAACAGCTGAAGAATGTCTTCCCCGTACCATACATAAAGATTGACCCAATTAATTGCCTAACACTAATTCCTGCCCAAACATCAACTTTTCCGGGATGAAGTGACTTTTCAGCAAACTGTGATATGTAACTTTGGGAATTAGAAACAAAGCAAAAGAGGGAGTCAAACTACCTTTAATGGGGCCAGAACCAACTCACTGTATAGCTTACAGCGTAGTCAGAAGGGAAATAAAATATCTCCTGAGGAATAAACATAGCTCCCACTGGAATGGAGTGAATGCACTGAGACAATCGAAGATATTTATCAGAGAACCATCAAAGAACAAAACAAATGAAATGAAAAAGCTGAGTCGGAGTGGCCGATAGCTCAGTGGGTTAGAACTTTGTGTTTGGTTATAATTATGAGATAGATCTGGAGGCCAGGAATTACAGAGTGGAGCGACTGTGTCTTACCTGCATAGTTAAGACCGATTTTCCCTCTTTTATAAAAAAGCTGAGTCCACACCAGCTGAGATTGGCTGCGGGACTTTCAACAGGACCCTGTCCACTAATGCTAAACCTCACAATCAGGGCCGGGCAAAACAGTTTCAGTCCGGGTGGGGAGTAAATAGTGGTCACTCTTCCAGTGGCGGATCTAGTTTTACTGAAGACGTCTGTACCGGCTTAGGCCCTAAGCCGGTACAGATTTGGGGCCCTCATTATTTACTTCAACTTATAAAAATAGGAGAACTTTTTCACTTTAAGGGACCAGCCTCTGAGGATGTCCCAGGGGTCCTTCCCCGAAAGTTTCTCTGAAAATAATGTAAAATAGTCCCAGTATTCTTTTTGAGGTGTCTATCATTGTGTTGGAAGAAAAAATAAATAAATACTCCATTCTGGACCTTGGTCCATGAGTTTACGCGGAGCTTATTGGTAAAAAAGGGAAGCTTACTGGTAAAAAAGGGAAGAGGGAACAATTTTTCGCTTGGGGAATTCCCCTCCCCTGAATTTCAGGTAGTGATTACTTCATACCCACAACAAGGAATAGTGGTTAAGAACAATCCTAACTGCAGGAGGTGTGGAGAGTAGGAGGAAACCCCATACTGCCCAGCCCGGGAAGGAGCTAGACTTGTAATATTTGGGACCGAAACAGCAGAACCAAAAGAAATAGCACAAGCACCCATTAGACTCATACTGGACTACTTTCGAGAAACGGGGCTAATGAGTTAAAAAGCATAGGGATACAATAAGCGCTTCATTACGAGAGCCTTGAACCTACCCGAGAAGGAGTAATAATATAATAATTGGGAATTGGCATATCCTTATCTTTGAAACCATTCTTTTCATTTGTGAAAAAGTCATGTACCTAAAATTATCTTGTAAATTTTGGGAGAAAGTAGGTTATGGCAGGTTTCTATTCCTACTTGCAGAAATATCAATTTGCTAAGCTAGATGATGAACTGATATGTGAGGATCATTTTGCATATTATTGAGAGCGATTTCCACTTTTCTTCAGTACCTCTCTTTGGCCTGTCACTTTTTGTTTTCACGACTTTTCTGTCTCTTGAAATTTTGCAATATATCGCATAACAGCTTCTCTAAAATTCTGGAGAGCAACCACAGCACCAGGATAAAGGATCAATTAGTTTCACCCTACTAATTAAACCGAGAATCAAATATAGGAAATATTAATTTGTATTAATTGAGGTTCAAAAAAATCAATAATCAATCTTTGAAGATGCAAAAAAAAACACAGATTTCTGCAGAAACTATAATTGACTGAAATTAAGGGTTAATTAATTGACAGCAACCCATACTCCAGGTTGCTGATCACAAAATATTTGCCCGGCAGACGGCATATTTGATTTTATTATCCGAGCCATGGTCACTTGCATGTTCAGCAGTGATTAAACTAGTAAATTCTCTGTATCTCCTCAAAATCATTATTTATGATTGACAATATAATACTCGAGTTTGTTGAATCAATTAAACCACAGAAACTTCAGTAGAAAAGGATAGAGATAGGGAGTGACATGACTGTCTTTCGCTAAATTGAATTAGTCTGGGAGTAGAAATTAAATAGATAATTCAAGTTCATATACGAGGTGATCAGTTGAAGAGCGGCCATTATGTTGATCTCTGTTGGTCCCAGAGACTCAAAATATAAATTTTTACACACCAGTAACTACGAGAAATTGAATGAAAATATTTTCTCCCGCAGATACCGGAAGTACAGTCCCGAATTTTCAGTTTTAAATTCCACCTGTATCCCCCTTTCACTAAAAAAATCCAAATCAAATTTTTTTCAACAAGTTTTCTTACTTTGACTGAACACATCATCAAATAAGGAGTAGCTTTTGCTAATAAGGAGGAATCCAATCTTCTCAATGCAATAATATATTATTCAAGAATTACTAGAAGTTCTATAGATGATCCAGAATTTTTCACATTTATATTATTATTATTACTTCTAGGGTAGGTTCAAATCAAAGCCATCGTACTGAAGCTTGTGCTTATTGTACCCCTTTGGATAATTAGCTCAGCAGTCCCGTCTCCCACATTTATCCAGAAGTATAAGTAAAAAAAGAACATGCACCACATCGTTTAAAAATTCCAAAAATACTGTGAAATCAAATAATTATGCACTAATAATATAGTCGAGCTTAGAATAAGTAAGGGTATAATAAAACAACAGTTTTTCGGACTTTTTCTTTAAATAATTGAAAATTCTAGCCAATAGAAACGGAAAGTACAAAGTGAATATGTTGTAGACTAGCTAGTGGAAGATTTTCGTTTACTTTTTTTATAATTTTTTTGGAATTTAAATTTATTTTTGTAGTTGTCAGTTCTTATATGTTTCTATACCTTCGCAGTATCGTGTCTTATGAAAGTTGATGCTGGTTGTAATTTATTCCATTAACTGTCCAAGTGTCTTTAACATTTTGGGCTGATATCTAACAATAATTTAACTCACCGTCACCATTTTGTAACACCGTAGCTATAATAGTGTACATACAGTATGTGTAGATGAAGGGTATGCACTAGAGTAGAGAATCGAATGGTAGTTAGTTTAGTGAGAATGGGAGGATATCGCTAGAAAACGTGCTCACAAGGTGTGTTGCAGCAATTGACGCTGCAGTCGTTCCATTCTCTGCAACCCGGCCAGCAAGGACACCTGCTACTCAAGACAGAAAACGGACAGTTTCAGTTATTGCGGGTCGGTGTGCCGACGGCCAATCTGGCCGCGGCTGCGTCGTCGGCACCAGGACAGCCTGTCACTTTTCGTATGCAAACAGTACAACCGGTAAGTAATTGTCACATATTTTTTTACAATTTTTGTAACTCTTTTTTTATCTGCAGGCTGTCAGTTCCACTTCCACGGCTCCTACACAACCGATCGGCACCACAGCAGTCGTCACTTCGGTCGGACAGCCAGTGCAAACCGTCACAACAGTCCAGGTAAATTGTTATTGAAGAAAAAAAAAGAGATTGTTATTGAAGTGATGTTAATTGCTTTTTAATTGTAGGCTCGACCGGCCAATGACAACACCAAAGAGAAATGCCGCAAGTTTTTGGCCAATCTACTGGAGCTTTCGAGCAGGGAACCTCGGGCCGTTGAGCGCAACGTACGCACCCTCATTCAAGAGCTGATCGACATGAAAGTTGAACCGGAGGATTTTTGTGACAAGCTGGAAAGGTTGCTCAATGCATCACCGCAGCCCTGTCTTATTGGATTTCTTAAGGTATTTTTAATTAATTTATTTCATTTTTAATCTCCAATAGATCTTGTATAATATTTACTTAGCGGCGTTTAAGTGCATTTCTTTAAATAAGTGTAAGTTCTCAATGCTTCATTTCTTTTTTTAGGGAGTTTGGTATACCAACTTTGGTTTCAAATACTTTTTTATCGGATCTGCTTTATCTGAACAACAGTACCTGCAACTTGTTGCTACCTTTTGTTACCTATACAGTCTATAGTACAATAATTTATCCTAATTATTAAGATAATTAATGTCAGAAATACAAAATAGTAAAATGTCAGAGTCTATTAAAAGTATTAATGAAAAATAAACAATATCGAATACATAAAGACAAGTCCTTCTTTATCAAGCATAATAATTTACAGTCCACTTGATCAAATCAAAATACATTTTGGTCCTCCTAACCAAACAGAATAAGATGAAGAATTCAGTTTTTCGTATAAAATAGAAAGTGACGCAGTAGGTTTTTGAATTAAAAAACAAATTATTCATTGGTTGCTGTGCTGGCATAACAAAAAGGAAATTGAATCAACAAGAAATTTAATCAAAATCAATCTACTAATTGATAGAAACACACACAAAAAACAGTATGCATTTCCAAGGGGTGAGTTTCATGTAATAAAATCCCATCATTTCCTAGTTATTATTGGCTTCACTCAGAAAAAATATAACAATTTTTGGCTATAACTCGTGTAAATTTAAACTGAAAGTGATGAAACTCTCCTTGAACAATAAATAAACAAAGATCTTTAATTTGGCAATTTCAGGTTTTGTAGATGTATTCCAGTGCTGTAGATATTCAGGGCTGGCGCCCCTTTTTCCTTTCTATCTTTTACGCCACAGACCTTGTTGCAAATACACAAACGATATTAAATAGCCCGTGAATGTTAGAACAATCGAGGAATACTCCTCGATTTTTTTCATATGGCACACTGTTTTTGAGATATTTGAAGTTTCCTCCGGAAATGTCACTAATCTAATATTCAGGGATGGCACCCCTTTTCTCTCCCTATCTTTTACACCACTGACTTTACTGCAAATAGCAAGACGTTATTCAATATCCCATGGATTTTACAACAAAATAGTATTCTTTAGTTTTTCCATACAACACACAGTTTTTGAGAAAAATAGACTGTTTAGAAAATAAAAAATTAGATTTTTTGGTTTTAGCAGTTTTCCTTTTAAAATAAAATTGAAATTATAGCCACGCCTCGATTTTTTTTTCACAATAATTTAAATGAGTTAATCACAATAATTATTACACTTAAAAAAAAACTGAAGTACATCATTGAGAGAGCATTTTCTTTTCCTTAAACTTTAAAAAACAGGTTATTTAGATGAAATAATAATCTCCATCTTTCTCTATTCTGGAATCTTTTATTATGGTACATATTTTTAGATAAAATTTATAAACAAACCACTCATATTACAGAAAAGTCTACCGTTATTGCGTCACTCGTTGGCCACAAGGGAAATGACCATCGACGGGATCCGGCCCCCTCCCGCCAGCGCCATACAGAGCGCCCCCCAGGCAGTCTCCGTGGCCCAGATCAGACCCACATCCGTTTTACCGACCGCCGCGGGAGCGCAGCAGGTGCGACTCGTGTCCCCCAGCGGTGCCCCGGTTCAAGTAAGGCCCGGCACGCAGGTACTGCAACAACGCCTAGTAGCTCCCGCGCCTCAGGCACAAATCAGGCCGCAGCAGCCCCGTATGGTTGCCGCCGCAGGCCAGATCAGGCCCCAGCAGCAACAGGTAATTGTCAGTGGCAGCCAGCCTCCAGCTTTGCATCCCGTTTTTCCGGCCGGACAGCAACAACAGGTCAGAGCGGGGCAGCCGGTTGCGGTTCGTCCGCCACTGCAAATTAAGGTGAGTTATCGCTGTAAAAGACTAGGGATGCAACGAATATTCGGCAACTATTCGGCGAACGTAATATTCGGCCATTTTGCCGAATATTCTATTCGGCCGAATATTTCTATTTGTCGCCGAATATCTCCGCCGAATATGTCTCAAGTTTTTATGAATAGAAATACCGAGAGAAATACCTACATATTTTTCAAGACATTTTAGGAAACTCCTAAATAATAATGGCTTGGATCTATTGTTATTGATCACAGTTAATCCCTTAACAATAGACTAGGTACCTAGGTATCTACCTGAATATTTTTATAGCTGAATACTCGGCTGAATAGGACTCTTTTTCAAGCATTGACCGAATATTTTACACTTTAATTACAGCATCTCCTAAGTACCTATAATTTAGCCGGTTTCCTATCTTGAAAAATACTAATAAAAGAATTCCTGTTTTCAAGTGGGTCCTTTCAATTTGTAAACAAACCACTTATACAATGGTTAGGAGAAAGGCTAGTATATTGTAAAAGAAAAGGACAAAGTTCATATCTACCCATTTCACCAAAAGAGACAAACAACAATAATGGAAATATGGGATGACTTCATGAATCAGATTCCGGTGTTGACGTTAATGGGCTATAAATCAACAATAAATCACACTTCGCCTTTTGAATTTTAGAAATTTCTTATTCATTCTTGAAATCTAACAAATTTAATAACATTGTTCCTCTTGTGTTTTATTATAGGGGGGAAATTAATGAACTTATAGAAATTTCTTACACTTTACCTACTTGCTTGAAATTTCAATGACAGGAACAGTAACAAAAAGATAAAGTACCCAGTACCTACTTCTAAGAATAATTGATTATTTACTGAAAATTGAATATTCCTCTTTCCTCTGATACCCTGTTATTGTTTTGCCTAAACTCGAGCTTCATTATGAAAATGAAACAGTCAATAAAGTCAATAAAAATCACCCAACAATAGCGCTGAAACGGTTCCAAAATCCAACCTATAAAGCACATGAATGACTGAAAGATGCATGTAAAAAACTGGTTATGGACAAGTTGGACAACCCTCAAATAAAATAAAGAAAAAGAAGCCTGTTAGAGCTGGCACTGTGGACTCACCAGGAATTAAAAATTTCACACTTCACAAAACCATAATATTCGGCCGGCCGAATATTCGGATTCGGCCGAATACTAATGGCCGAATATTCGTATTCGGTATTCGGCAAAAATCGGTATTCGTTGCATCCCTATAAAAGACGGTGATGAAATTGAACTGTGTTAAAATCGGTTATCGTTTGACTGCAGGGTGTCACGAGTACTCAGCTGCGGCAAGGTCAACAGGTGACTATTCGTACCTCTTCTGGGGCAGTCGTGCAACAGGGTAAATCGGGCGGGCCCGTCTTGGCGGGAAAGCAAATGGGCGGAGTTAAGGGTCCCGTAACGCAACAGGGAAAATCGGGGGGTCTCTCGTCGGGAGGAGCAGGCAAGGACAAAGAGCGCAAGGCTTACCATTCGTCGTCGGCAGCATATACTGGCGACGATGACATAAACGACGTAGCTGCCATGGGCGGCGTTAATCTAGCCGAGGAGACACAGAAGATTCTCGGTAGCACAGAATATGTCGGAACGCAGATCAGGTAATTGATTAAGTTTTATGTCCTGTTAGAGAGCATGTTTCTTAACGATCGGTTCATTTCAGATCATGCAAAGAAGACTTGATGTGTTCGGTTGGCCCGCTGCAGGCTAAAATTAGACGGATAGTAGCACGACATGGACTAGAAGAACCCGGAGCGGATGTACTCGCGTGCGTGAGTCACGCGGCACAAGAGAGGCTGAAGAACCTGCTGGAAAAACTGGCGATCAATGCTGAGCATCGGTTAGAAATAGTCAAATCGGATCAGCGGTATGAGATTACTAGTGACGTGAAGGGTAAGTTCAATTTAGAACATTTAGTGTTGAGAAATAGGGCCTTCAGAATAATTAAAATGATAAATAACATTTGTCACTTATATATAATTTAAATGCCCATTACATGTGTACCCCATTTCTAAACTTAATCTGTGGATTCAATTATTCTAAAAAAAAAACTGATTAAATTGGTAGATTTTTAAATTTTAGAGACCTTTTTTACCCATACAATTTCACCCCTCAGGTCAGTTGAAATTCCTCGAGGAGGTGGACAGAGCGGAAAGGAAAAGACACGAGGAACTGGAGAGGGAGATGCTGATGCGGGCTGCCAAGAGTCGGTCCAAGACAGAGGACCCGGAACAGGCGAAGCTCAAAGCCAAGGCGAAGGAAATGCAGCGAGTGGAGATGGAAGAGCTGAGACAGCGGGAAGCAAACGCGACGGCCCTACAAGCGATCGGTCCCAGAAAACGACCTCGCCTTGATCAGCCTGCCGATCAGGGGGCTCAGCCAGGCAGCTCGCAGGTACAGATTCATGTATTTTATATGATGAGTAAAGGGTTTTCATATGTTTAAAATTCGTGATAGGTGAAGGCTAGGTAGTAAAAAAGTAACAACATATGCCTTTGAAATTTTAACTGTTCTCTGATTTAACATAATAGTTCAAATGGCATCTTTTTTTTAATTAGACGGTTGATTTTGTCAATGGTTGAAGCTGCTATTTGTACAATAATTGAAAATCAAAATAGAACACAACTCATCAAAAGTTAGGGTGTATAATAATTGAAAAAAAAAATTATTATTAAAATTGAAACATCATTTATTTTATGACACAGTTCAGAGATGTGTCTAAAATTTGAGCAGACTTTTAAAATTGGGTATAATTTGTCAGTTTTATGTACAAGAAGGTTGTTGAAAAGTCACAATTTATAGCAGTGTTTAAAATCAAGGATATAGAAAACTTATTGGCTGTATAATAATTTATAATAGCTCCATGAAAAGTTAATTTTTAAATGTAACGTTAAAAATGACATGCAAGCTGCAAAATAAGCTCCAAAAAACTACAAAAAGGTTGAATTATTTGAAAAACGAGACCTAGAATTCATTTATAAAACAGCTTCAGCTGCTTGCAGAGAGTTAGCTTTTTTCAAGTTCCAAGTCTGAAGTCATAAAATATTTTAGGAGTTTAAATTTAATATTGTTTGGTTATCACAGCAGCTTCTAGTGAACTCTCCTTCACTTTTGAATCTTCAATGCAATGGTCTTCAATCTTATTTTGTAGTTTTGAAATATTTCAGTTTTTTGTTGTGTTTCCCTATCTTTATTTGGCTGTACCGTTGATGGGTGTAATTTATTTATTTATTTATTTATTCAAGCCAACAGGGTAAAACCCCATACAAAAATAATAAACTATTATACATATTATTAGAAAGATAGCAAATGTACAAATATTACAACCTCATGAATTACTCATCTATATTTCAACAATATTTTTGACATATTTTTAATAGAGTGGAGTGAACTGGTACTTGGCTCAAACCACCGTGCATTATCATTACATATTCTCGATAATCTATCCAGTATAGTCTCATACTGGCCTGGTCTTATTGTATCTACGAGGAATATTTGGTTATTATGACGCAATGTTCTTGGCGGAACATAAAATTTCAGATTACCTAAAAGTTCAGGAACATCCAGAGAATTTGATAATAATTTGTAAACGAAAACAATATCGGCTCTGTTCATAGCAGATTCGAAAGTAGCTAACGAAAATTTGAGATAGAGTCGACTAAGATCATGGTCAAAAAAAGAAACAAAAATACCAATTTTGGAAGCTGCAAACCTCAAAAATCTTCTATTTAGAGATTCAATTTTACTTTTCAGTCCAATTTCATTCCTTCTCCAGACAACCGATGCATACATAACTTTTGGAAAAATGAAGGAAAAATATAACGATCTAAAAGTAGATATATTCCCAAAAGAAGATGAAAACCTCTTGATAAAATATACCCCCCTAGTAACCGAAAGGTGAATATGGTTAATATGTTGTTTAAAAGAAAGTTTAGAATCGAAAATGACTCCAAGATCTCTGACGGACTCGCTGAAAGATACAACATTATCATCCAAAAAATACGGGAGTAAACTCAATTTACTAGATCGACCAAAGCGGATGTGATGGCATTTTTTTATGTTGATGACCAATCCATTCAGCCTGCTCCACTCTTGAAAGAGTAATAAATCACCTTGAAGCAAATCCATATCATCATATCCACGAACAGCTCTGAAGAGTTTAGCATCATCAGCAAAGAGTAATATCTCGCAATTTTTTAGATTTCCTACTAAATCATTTATAAAAATAGCAAATAGCAATGGTCCCAAATGAAGTCCTTGTCCAACACCAGAAAAAACTGAAAAAACATTAGAGTAACAATTTCCTATTTTGACGACCTGCTTTCTATCCGTCAAATACGATTCCAGCCATTTCAACAAACTACCGTTAATGCCATATGCATAAAGTTTCTTAAGTAACAACTGGGTGTTGACAACATCGAATGCTCTAGATAAGTCCGTATAAATTGCATCCACTACCATACCATCATTTAGATTGGTGACAATATAGTCGTAATACAAAGTTAGGTTGGTAACCGTGGACCTACCTCTAACAAAACCGTGTTGTTGACCAACAATATATTTAGACAAATGTGCATGTAAATGATTATAAACCAGTTTATCAAATAACTTTGCAAAAATATTATATTTACTTATTGGTCTATAATTATTAATATCAGAACTATCACCGCCCTTTAGAAGGGGAAGAATAAAAGACAACTTCCATGCCGCAGGAAAATATCCAGACTTCAATGAGAAATTGTAAACTTTAGTTAACCATGGAACTATACTATCAATGGAGTATTTTACTATCTTGATATGAATATTATCAAGTCCTGGACTGCAATCCGATTTCGCCTCATCAATAGCAACTCTTACCTCCTCCTCCGACAAAACCACACCATTAAAAGAATCGCGATAATCAAACGATACTGATGTCCCACCAAGGTCAGACAGAGAATAAACACTGGAGAATTTAGCGGCAAAAAGGTTAGCTATATCTAAGGTATCATCAGCAGTAGTGCCATCAAGATGCATAATTGAAGGAAAAGAATGGCCTTCACTTAAAGAATTAACGTAGTTGTAGAATTTTTTTGGATTAATTCTGATGTCCTCCTCAGTATTCCTCAGGAACAATTTCTGATCTCTAATACATAATGCTTTACATTTACTTCTCTCAAGTCTAAACAAGCCATGATAATAAGATGATTTCAATTCTTTATAGAGTCTATGATATTTCTTTTTGTTAAAAATACAGCATTTAAGCTCATCGGAATACCACGAAGGGAAAGACCCTCTACCAACACTGAAAGATGGAACATGTAGATCAATCAAAGTATTAAGCCTTGAAGTGACAAACTCTAAAAATTCATCTAAATCTCTTCTACAATTGATACTACAAGGAAACTCGATATCCATCAAACCATTGTTAAATGAAGCGAAATCAGCTCTATTATAATCAAATAATCTAATAGCAGAGGGCAACAATTTAATATTAGGTACATTAAAACTGATTTCAAGAGGACTGTGATGAGAATCACATTTAAAGATGAATTCATCAGAACCAACTACAGCAGTATCGCTTCTATTTGTAAAGCACAGATCTAATACATTACCGGCATCATTAAATAAATTACAATGCTGCAAGAGACTGTATATCTTACACCACAAATTTAAGAGTTTACTTGACTCTCTAACCTCCACACGACTAGAGAAACCATGAGAGTATGAGTACCTTTGTAACTTTGACCACCTGTACCCAGGTAGATTAAAATCACCTATTAAACAAAAAGTAATATTATCACCGTCAACAAAGACCAGGTCACCTAGAGTACAATGAACTGCGTTCAAAAAATTTTCATAATATTCTACATTGTAGTCAGGTGGAATGTAAGCAGCACCGATAACAAAAAAGCTATCATTAGTGAACACCTTAACAAAAATCATTTCAAATGAATTGTCATTCAATGGTATATTAACACACTTAAATTTCTTATTTATAGCCACTAAAACACCACCCCCATCACTTTTTTGACTAGTAAACAGTGACCGATCACAACGGATTACATTATAATTAACCAATCCAAGTTCAGCATCCACAATATCTCCGTTTAACCAGGTTTCAGTCAACACAATAAAGTCAAATTCCTGCAAAAGATTAACTCTCCCTCTAAAAGCTTCCAAACGACCCTTGATACTTCTGATGTTTTGATAAAAAATATTGACTGGTATGGGGTCAACTGATTCCTATGCAGATGAATCCACATTTTGTTTCTCGTTGGTAAAAATAGTAGGAACACCTTTAAAGTATTTTATATATAAACCCTTTTCGCCGTTGGCAGTACGTCTATTCAGTTCTTCCTTGATTCTCAGACGATGGTCCCTTTGATGTTTAGTAAGATCACCAACGATAATGAGATTGCCATCACCAATTGCCCTCCTGTTTCTAAAAAACCAATGAATATCCTCCCTCGAAGGAAGAGCAATCTTCAATGGCCGAGTTTTATTTTGAATAAATTTATTACCAAGTCTTGTAACAACGATATCATTAACATTGAAGGTTGGCTCTGGATTAGTAATTAAATAAATAAATAAATTTCACCAAAGTGCCACAACATAAAGAAAGAAGTATGTCCAAAATTTCAAAATCCGTATCTTGAATTTTACTTTTTGGCAAAACAATCTGTGTCCAAGAGCTTAACCTACTTTTTCAAAACGCCCTTCAGAAAATGTCTCACATATTTTATCGACCAAGATCTGATAGAGCAATGTTTCTTCCAGGCGAGTGGGTCAGGTCCCTCGAGTGGTGCTCGGGGTCAACTCCCTCTGCGGCAGCGTATGAAGAAGGTATCAGTGCGAGATCTGCAGTACGTATTCGAGCAAGAGAAGGACCTGTGCAGGAGCCGGATCCTCTTCAAGTCTTACCTCAAGTGATGCTGCGCCCCAGCTGCCCTTTTCCTTGTGATATGCCCATCATTGTTCCCTGGTTCGTTGTTAGTACACCTAAGTGCCGGGCCGAGATTGCCCGACCTGCCAGAACCATGGATATCGTGAATTATTTAAGTTAGCCTCTTCAGACCAAACTGGAAAAAATTAGGTGACGCAATTGTTTTACTTCTAGGGTTATGTTATAACGTGAAAGTGAGTTAGGAAACAATTTTTTTTAGGTAATTTTATTGAGAAAATCTCCAACGAAAGAATGGATTATTTCATTGTTTATGAGATATGAGATTAGATAAATTTGAGCCGGCTTGCACACCTTGTGACCTCTCTGTATTATCGTAATTTTGGCACAAAAATTTTCTGAAATTGTGTAGAAAAATTATCTTCAAACTCCGTTGTTTTAAAAATTATAGAGCAAAAATCGAAAATTTCATTGCCATTTTTTTTGTCAGAGAATTTTTTTTTTTACCTTATACAGATTAACTAAAACAGTGAGATAAATTTTAAATGTTCTTAATCAGGTGAGCTGAGAAACTTAGAGAATTGAAAATCTTGAAAGTGATGTTATTTCTTGTGAATGTTTGACTGATTACTACTAACTACACTTTTAATATTTTGATGTTTTTTTAAATAAGGTGAATTTTATGGTCATTAAGAAAAATTAATTATTGTATTGCATTTTGTGCTCTAATATTATTATCATTCATAGCATTTATTCAATCTATCATATTTTAATATTTATAAAATATAAGTTCTCTACAAGTAGGATACGCGCAAAATTTTTCAACAAAGCTTTTGGCTTCTGATACCATTTGTGTTCACGAGTTCATTAAAAATTAAGTATCGTAATTATTATAATATAACATTAATTAACTGTTGGTTAATCCCAATGACTTTCTGGTTACTTTTTTTGTTTGTTACTTATAAATAAACATTCAATTCAAAGTTTGCAGAATGCTACATATTATAATTTGACGGTCATTCTGCATCATACTGATTTTTTAATTTTGTAGAGTTTTTGATTTAGAGAATTATCCTATACTCTCTTTCCTTGAAGAACCATGGATAATATTTATTTGCCTTCTCAGGTTTTGTGCAGAATATTATGGCACTATGCAGTATGGTGTCTTTCTGGTACCTTTTTGCAGGAATTTAATAAAATAGCCCACCGAATCACAATTAATCTTCTAGGCTGTTATTGGAATGTTTTGTATAGAAACTGAAGAAAAAGTTTTTTTTTTTATACATACAGTTTCGATATGCTTTTCACATGACTATTTTACATTTTGCTTCACATGTCAAGTCATATTTGCATGATGTTCTGATAAGGGAATTACTGAGAGAAAAGTTAGTTAATGTAATTAAGGTTCATTTTTAAATAAAGAATCGTCTGACTGTTGGATTGATATGGGAAATGACAAAACAACACTAGAAAATTGTACTCAAATTAATTATTCACTTATTAAGATTTGTGGATAGTCACATTGATTTCATTAACTCACCTATATTTCTTGATCCTTCTGTAAATTATTAGGACTGACCAAAATTTTTTGACAGAGTTCACACCCAGTTTGACTTACAAAACATAAGATTAATTGCAGGGTTTTCTAGGAATATTTGTTTTAGAATAAATACGATTTAAAATTATTTAGTTTTGTTAAAATGCTTGCTTTATTTTATAAAAAATCATGATGACATATTATTGCATTTTTTAAATAAAATAAATAATCCCTAATATTATTTTGTTGAATTTGCTGCATTTATTAGTCAAGATGAAGAGAGCAATTATTATTATTGAAAATTTTTAGAAGACATTCGAAATTCGTGAAACAAAGGTCCGAAGGGATAAATTTTTCTTTTTTATTACCCAACCCTCAACTTTATACATAAGGAAGATATAGGAATCCTATGACCTATTATTAACAGCTCGAGCAGTACTTTTTTTGAGAACTGTTTAATGTGTGTTGTTTTGTGCATTAAAATTGTCTTTTAGTATCTTGTCATTCGATGATCAAAATTTGATGCAAAATTGTGTAAAAAAATAATAATATAAAAAAAATGATAGACGAGTCAGAAGTGGGGAAATTCTGATTTTTAGGAATATTTATTTGTCCATTATTTTATAGAAAACCTAGAACTTAGACAAGGAATTTAATAAATGAAGAGTAAAGCTGAATTTAATTTTTTCCTGTTTATTTTAACGATGGTCTCATATTGTTGGAGTTTTATGATGATGGTTGTCTTGTATCAAAACAATCAAATTATTTAAGTTAAACCAGATAGAAATGTTGAATATAATATACAGAGTGTTTGCATATTTTGCAAGTACCAAAGATGAAATAATAATGTACATATGTATGTAAATCAATGGATGCTAAAAGTTGACTTGTAACTCATGTAATTCGAAGACTGCATTCCTTATTGGTCAAGTTTTTTTGTTTGTTTGTAAGTATTTCGAATATAAATTGCCGAATATAATTTAAATAGTTTCAATTATATTTATATCCTACCTTGAGTATGTTCGATTAATTAACCGTAGAATGTAATAAATTATAATGATGGAAAAAAATCGGCAAAGTGGTTCCTGTGATGATTGGCTGGCCATCTGTAAAAGGGACACTCTGTATATATTTTTGTGAAATTATGATCCAGTCATTTCAAACACTTATAACCGACGAATGTTGTACATTTTTCTACCAGAACTGTATATGTGTAAATAATATTGTAGATTTTCTATACTTTGGATTTTCTTTATAAGAAAATATTTTAAACATGTTAATATTTTGTAATTAGTTGTATAATTGTTTTTCTTTTTTAGTAAGCCTGAACATAGTTTATATAATTTTTGTTATAGACTTAATATTTAATATAATAAAATATTGCAATCGAAACGATTTTTATTATGAGATGGTAAAATCGCTTCCAAAACAATAATTCCTTCTATTGGTGCCCTTGTGTAAGTTTTAAACTAACTTCACACAAAAGCAATTAGGAAAAGACATCAGAGGATCAGAGTATGTATGTGCCTTTGAACATAACATACTTTGATAAAGTAACAAGTTTTGATTATTATTAACTCTTCAATATACAGGTGTTTTAAAACATGTTGGAAAATAAAATGTGTGATCCTTACCTCGTTCTGAAAAAAAGCTCCTATTAACCTGGTCCCGCACCCACCATTTTCGGGATACAAGAGGTGTCAAACAAAAAAAAAAAATTCCAGGTTTTTGAAAATATCTCGCAAACTGTTTGAGATATAAAACTGAATTTTTGTACACGATGTATTTCAGCTTTAGTTACTTTTTTAATGCTAATTAATTTTTTTTTTTCATATGCCTGTGGTAGAGATTTCAGGGTTGTATTAGGATTTTTTGCCCCTAATTTCTATGACACAGAAAATTGGCATTCTGAAAGCACATTAAACTCAATATTTTCCACATAAAAAAAGATGCTCTGAGTCAAAAGCTTTAATGTGAACTGTTTTCTAGAAAAACAGCATTTTATGATGAAAAACAAAAAAGAAGCAACATGTTTTGTTTTATTTGAACAAAAACATTACATAATACTTGTTTTTGCTTTTTAAGAAAAAATAAATTTAAACACCAACAGAAGCAGTTTTTTTATCTCAATAGATGATCCATTTAACAATGGGGTTTGTGCCTATAGTGGTCCAAGGAGAGCAGATAGGGAGGAGCACACATTACAATATCAAGGTACTTTACTCCTTCCTGGGCACCTATTTTCAGTATGTAATTGTTGAAATAAATAATTGAATTAGGGTTGAAGCTTCAGTAGAAAATGTAATAAATATTATGAAGACAATAACTAATCAAAATATTAAAATGTTCTTGTTTGGCAAAGCAAGATTAAGCCTTAGCACATACCTTATGTATCTGTTCATCCCAGGTTGAAAAAGCAATAACAAGGTACACTGTCACAATACAATCAAACAGGCAAAAGCTAAATATTTTTTTAAAGTATTATTACACCATATTATTACGAAAAAAATAAAAATAATTAAGGTGAACTTTCTAAAAATTAAAAATAATTGGTATATATAATGTTATTGATTTAAAAAATATTGACACAATATGTATATTTCAGAAGGCAAGTAAAGCAAAATATTTCGTTTTTTAGCACAACAATTTGTAAAAAAATATAAAAAATGCAGGTATGTATGAATATGGAGTATGTATACCTGATATTGATTGGAGATCCATTTACAAAAATCTGCTGGCAAAACTTTAAACTAATAAGGGATGATGAACACAACACAACTAACTGGAAATTATTATGAAATTTATTGCTATTTGTATTCCTAAGGATGGGAAACATGTAATACAACAATAGATTTATATTTTTATATAGTTAGGTATTTATTTACACATATTTAGACTATTTCGAATATTATTTTATACAGGGTGTATCTAAATAACACCAAAAAATTTAAGGGCTGAGATTCTTTGGTCAAAAATACACAGAAAAATTTCTACGTGTCCGAAAGTGCACCGTTTTTGAGATACAGGGTGTTAAAAAAAGATTATTTTTCCAGTTTTTTGAAGATATCTGGGGAACCGTTTCAGATACGATGGAACTCAGCTTTTGTACATGTTTTTTTTTTATATTAGCTTATATACATTTTTAATACCAATTCAGTTTTTTTTTATGTGCCATTTGCGGAGATCTTATAGGATTGAGAGAAGTTTTGTCCTTTATTTTCAGACAGATTTCTTGAAACATCCAAAGCTCGTTTTTCATAGTAAGTGACCGTTTTTCTCGAAAACAGCTCACGTTAACGGTTATGACCGAGAGTACCTCTTTTGTGTAGAAAAAACTGGCAGGCTTTTAAAATATCAATTGACCCCGTGCTGTGTTAGGGACAAAAAAATCCCCCCCAACCCTAAATATCTCCGCCACTGGCATCTTTAAAAAAGTTAGTTAGCATTAAAATTGTTGCTAATATCAATGATAAGATCTGTACACTCTGAACAATTTTGGAAATATTTTCTAAAAGAAGTCGCTGATCTTGAAAAAGTTATTTTTTGTTTCATGCTTAAAATACGATTTTATAAATGACGTTTCATTTTGGCTGTCCAGTTACTAAACACCCTGTATAAATAATAATAATTATAATGATGATATTAATTTTTCTTTTTAAAAGATAAAAATTAAAACTATAATTTTTTTTTAAAGAAACGCAAATTTTCAATGTAAAAGTACAAGTCATCAACAATTTATTTAAAAACAAATCAAATAATGTAACTAGTGACATCTATAATATTTTGTAAGAAAACTCTTTAAGAAAAATCTTGTTCATGGATTCCTTGTAAGGAATAATCGGTGCAAAAACTTAAGGAGTGCGCTAAGGGTAGGACTGTAACTTTTTTCGCCCCTAGGCGAAATAATCGGCGCTGTAATAATCAATGCTACCCCTCTGTCACTCAGTACTCAGTGGCTTTTTCATTGTTATGTATAATAATTTCTAAGCAGTTGTAAATCTTTATTTGAATTTTTATAAAAACTGCTATTTTTTTAACCTTTTGCGTGTATGCAAGATGGGAAATAACTTTAAAGCTAAATTAACAAAATGAGAATAGCATTTCCCAAATTTTACACCAGCGTTGGATTGGAATATAAATTGGAATATATTCTTATTAGTTAGCCAATGTCAGAGGCAAAAAAATGGCAGAGGGTCAAAATCCTCTTCTTCCAAAAAAATGTCTTTTTTTAATTAGTGTAGCAGTGGCGTCCGTATAGAAAATAAGTCAAAATTGACACACTTTCTAAATTCATTTCATGGAACATTTTCAAAGAAATTCACAAAGAAAAACCTCGAAAAATTTCAGGAAGCACGTTAATTATAAAATGACGGAAATAATCAAAATGACGCCAATATTTCGTAAAAAATACACTATTTAGGGGTTGATGCGCGAGATAAGATGGCAATACATGTCAACTGCTTGGGTTTGTGATTGTGAATCTTAATTAATGATGCAATAAAACAATAGATCAGGCCGCGGCGGGAGGACTGTGTTATTTTTTACCTCGGAGGAAGGGGAAGTTTATAGGTTGTCAATCGAGTGTTACCTCTCAGAATTGCGATTTATTGTACATTAGAAAATTATCTCTAGAATATTGTTTCATCTTAAAAAAATTATTGCAACTAAGTTTTTTGATCTGTAAAATAATTTTTTTGATAACCTTTACTGGGTGATGGTACCCCTGTGTCCCTCAAGCCGTCGGCGTCCCTAGGCCACTGCCTTTTTATCTGAATTAGGGTTCATATTTGCAGGGCCGGACTGAACTTTATTTTTTAAATAATATGGACCTGGATTTTTTATTGCAAAAATGGGAAGATATTTAAATTCTAAATTAATGACATGCTACGCACATATTGGTTCAAACGTGTTTCGGACTATAGCTATTGACATCATCAGCTTAATTTCACCTTAATTCGCCTTAATTTATTTACTTTAAATTAAAAAAAATGGCTGCAATAAGAAATCTCGATTTTTCAGTTTTTCAGTATTATTTCAGCAAGGACTAAAGTTTTCCTTAATTTTGGATAGCGTTAAACCTTCTTTAGCGCTATTCAGAAGGTTTTTAAACCGGAAGCATTTAAATTAGTGTGTGAAATTAAAAGGATATAGGGTTGTCGTAAAGTAGATACGTATGCATTGTAAAATTTTTTGCTTTTATTTCCCTGGCAGAAAGCTGAGGACAATTCCGATAGCCAAAGGTCAGTATTGAAAGAATGATGAAAATACGTTTTTTGTCATCCTACATCGATGGAAGGATTTAAAACGTTTTAGTATAATTACATGATTTTTTTTCAACATAAAAATTATTAAGTCTTAAGTCTTAATAAAAAAATTAAATCTTCGTAATCTTTCATGCACGAAAATATATGAAGACAGTAGGTACCTAGATATAGCAATTGAAGGGTGAATGCGTTGCCGCTAAATGGCCAACTATATGACGCCCATACAACAATTATTATTATTACCACCATATTAAGCATTTTTTTTTTTTCGGAAAATTTTATTTAAAAAAGTTGTTTTGAAATAACCTCAAACCCCCAAATCGCAGATTTGGTTGAAAAAAAATCAAGAAATAAGATAATTAGCATAAAAATTGTGGAATTTTTTGTTTTCAACCAAATTTGAGATTTGGGGGTTTCAGGTTATTTCAGGTTATTTATTTATTTTAAATAAAATATTCAGAAAAAAAAGCCTAATGTGTTTTTTCAATTTTCGGCGCTAATTTATGTTCACAGTAAGCTATAAAAAAAGTAGTAAGCTAGTTTTGCTATACGGCTAAAAGTTGTTTACCCATTTAAGAAAGCTTCGGGAGCTTTACATAAACCAAAAAAGTTATTTTAAATTCATCAAAAAATAAAAAAGTTATTGAAGTGATTCCATTTAAAGTGAAACACACTGTAGGTGTCACTTGGAATTTTTATCGCTCAACTCAAACTATTTCGTATGCGGTACAAGCTTAACTTTAATAATTGAATTATAATACACCGCGTGCGAATACTGAGTCTTTATACTCGTAATCCTGAATACTGAATGTTTATACCTACACAAGGAAATTGTTAGGTTCTATTTAAATGAGTCACCATAGATACATTATACTTATAATCGTTTATTAACATATTTAAGAACTATATGAATTGTAACTCGCCTAAAGACTCAGCACGGTATATTTTATTTTGCATTTATTTATTGATATCATCTTTTCGGCGTTTCTCGAATTGGGCGAAATTACCTGAGTGACCATTCGTCACGACGGGGGTCCTTATAATCCGGGAGCTCAATTGGGCGAACGAATTTGTAAATACCGTTGAGTTATTTGCATGCTCTTGTATGGCTAGTTGCCAGATTTTACAGAAATTCCGATTTTCTACATTAAATAAAATTGAAAAAAAAATAAATAATATTAATACTTGATGCATTATTTTTTTAAGTTCTATCAAATACATCATCACAAGCCCTTAATTAGTGCATTTACAATTATTATTTTATACCGAGTTTTATACTATACCTACAGCAGAAACATGAAACATCAATGGAAAAGTAATATACATAATATATAATGAATATGGCGATACACATTATAATTATTATTAATTATAGTGGTATTTATTATTTTTTTTCGGCACCAAAACTCACCGGTAAGCCAGGTCTTTGGTCAGGGTAGGTTTTTTTTAAATTTTTTTTTCACCTGACCAAAGACCTGACTTACCGATGACGCTAAAGTGCAATAGCCATAGGTAGGTACGTACCTGCCTACTCGACTTCAATTAGGTATTAATAATAAATTGATTAGGTAGATATACCTATACGATCTACTAAAAGCACCACTAAATAAATCTGGCAACACTGCTATATATATGTACAGGTGTCCCAGCTTATTCGAAGCGGTCTCTGTAGGCCAAACGATTGATTTCTTCCAAAAATTTTTTGCAAATTCAAGTACAGGATCACAGTGGCCATAATTTAAAATTATTTTGGAGTATACAGTGTGTCCCATATGACAGTGGCATATCAAAGTTATGTTTTTTTAAATGGAATGCTCCTATGTTATTGCATTTTTAGATTGTCTGAGAAGAGAAAATAGGATTGGCTTTTACAGTTGGTGTTTAAATTCAAAAGTTTTTGAGTTATAAACAAGTGAAAATCGTAATTTTTCAAGTTCAAGGCCCTGTACAACGAAAACGGTTAAAGATAGAGAAAAACGGCTTACATGTCCTTATTTTAACTTTTTATGTACTATCCTATGGTATAGAAACATTTGTACTTTCTTTGATTTTTTTATTTGGCGACACGTGGAGAAATCTCAGAATTTTTCAAATTTTTTATCACCCTGTATAAACATTTCATCTACATGATAGGATAGTACATGAAAAAGTAAAATAGGGACATGTAAGCCGTTTTGCTCTATCTTCAGCCGTTTTCGTTGTACAGGGCTTTGAACTTGAAAAATGACGATTTTCACTTGTTTATAACTCACAAACTTCTGAATTTAAACACCAACTGTAAAAGTCAATCTTATTTTCTCTTCTCAGACAATCTAAAAATGCAATAACATTGGAGCATTCCATTTAAAAAAACATAACTTTGATATGCCACTGTCATATGGGACATTCTGTATACTCCAAAATAATTTTAAATTATGGCCATTGTGATCCTGTACTTGAATTTTCAAAAAGTTTTTTGAAAAAGTCCATCGTTTGGCCTACAGAGACCGCTTCGAATAAGCTGGGACACCCTGTATATGGGCAAGGCCGCACATGTATTTCTTGTCTGTCCAGTTATCTCTTATAATCCCCTAGTTTCTCGTTTGTCGCCCAATTGACCCCTGGGATTAGTGAATAACAAAATCCTTCGCCCAATTCGGTATCGCCCCATCTTACTGACCTTTCACTCAATAATTTTGTAAACATTTTTTTATTCTTGAAGTGAATTAGGGAGATTGCTATACTAACCGGAAATATGGACAACAATTTGAAATTAGAGGGCGACTTCAAAAGACAACAGTAATTTATTTATCAAACAAACAACAAAGCATAGAAATAGAAATATTTACCTGTTTAATTGCCTACTACGTAATGAAGGGAAGGAATATCAATTTTACCAAATTAATTTATTGGAAACGTCCATCAAAAACATTATACGTAAACAAATAAATAATACCACATGCAGCGGGGTGTACAAGGCAGGTAGGATATCCAGCCCCGAGGGGCGCCGATCGTCCAAATAGGTGTGTAGCGCAATGGAGAAGGGTAGCCGAGTAGACTGACAGGACCGGGCATCTTGTTCTGACGTGGCTGGGGATGGGGCCCAAACAAACGCTACATCGCCTCCAGACAGATTCAAAAATTACCCCACATCGAAAACTTATTCTAATTAAATTAAAGTTATCAGGCCAAAACTCTGCGGATCATAATTAACGGCTAAAGGCGGATTTCAGGAACCGGTGCGTTTTTACCTTTATTGGGTTCCTATATCAGCCATACATGTATACAGCTTCCTGTTTTGGTCTGTCGGGACCTGTCCAAACCTTCCCCCCCTCAGGGTTAACTTTTAACGTGAAAGCAGATTTAAACTTTCTATTCGACGTTCAAAGTTCCTGCCGTTAAAATGTAACATGTAAAATTCAACATGAAAATTTATTTCAACATAAATTTACCCTCTAATTTTATATCTTTAAGTTTATATAAGAATGTAAGTTTCTCGGTGGGGTAGGTATATTATAGCGTAAAAGTCTTTCATCTTGCATGTCATAAAACTTTGAAATTTTTAGAAAAGCATCTCCTTTGATATAATCAAGTGAGTTAAGGGTGGTTTGGGGAAAAATTGAGACTTCTCCATGTGACAGTTTTTCGTCTATCAGAGAAGTTAAATCCCCTAATACGGAGGGTCTAGACTCTAGAATGATTAGATTATGTACACTAGTACACTGTTTGCAACTGAACAGTGAATAACTTAATAAGTTGATTTCCCATCGCAGGATGTACATGTGTTCATGATCATTCTAATAAGTGCCATGCCAACATAAATGTAATGGCATACTGTTTACAATATGGCATTCATCTTTTGTCATTCTAAGAAGTGACCAAAGCAGTCAGGCGAAACTTCATTAGGTAAACAATTTAATCATTCATTAAAGAAGACAAAGTTTGGCTAAAGAGAAGTCAGACTTGCTTGCCAAAGTATTTGCATTCAACATTTAAATCTTCAGTATGCGATTAGGCAAGTAGATTAGAAAATCAGATAAGTAATTTGTGCTTTCCACACAAGAATTCCTTGTCTTTGTTATGACTTTCCAGGATATCTCTGCAATTGGTTTTCTGGCTTCAGTGGCCATTCTGATGCGTGGATTCAAGCGATGCGTTTATGATGGATGGATGATGGATATATAATATTTGGCAACTGTTCCCTCAATGTCGGAGTTGCCCAAGGATCCTTGATGTCTTCAATTCTCATTTCTCTTTCCATCATATCAAGAGTACCTACGACCTATATCAGAAACACACGTCAACGTGTAAGTCATCCTTTACCTAGATTTTAGCCTTGGGTCTTGTAAAGCACCCATAACATCAACGTTTCCAAGATAACTGAAGATATCTCAGAACTGTAATCGGTTCTTCCGTAGGTGTCCTCGTCTGTGAGATACAGGAGAAGTAGTTAGTTCTCGAGCAAAGGTTTTTGCACGGTGTCGACTTTTTCACAAGCTTATCAACTTGAGGACTCTTTTACGTTATTTTCCAATCCCGCTGGAGTGCTGGACCCGAATGCTATATAACAGGTGATGCCGCGAGCATGAGATTTTTTTTACAAAATTCGACAGCCGAATTCCGAAGCTGAAAGCCGCTTTATCGTGCAACTATGCAAAGTTGAAAATATAGCGATTTTTGGACTTTTACAAATTTTTGTCAGCTAAATGAATGATAACGGTGAGGATAGGGCCTAGACTAAAATCTAAGAAACATCCCATAATTACCGTACCACTGAAAAATATCCAGTAGAAATAAAATACTAGCTGCTGCATGGTGGTTTAAAAGAAATCATGGCAAAAGTAAGAGCTGCAAGAGCAAAACAAAGTCTAATTTTCTTTTGTCCCAATATTGAATAACTTTCAAAAATAATTCCTCGGCCGCCACTGAGTTGTTAGCTGGGGAAAAGCGAGGCAAGGCGTCCCGGGAAGGGGGCTGTCCCTTCCTGGGGCTGTATTCATTCCAGCCTTGCCTGCGGGTTTCATCTCTGGGAACTCGGTATCGAGCAGACCCTGAATGGGCTACACGGGTACACAAGGCTCGGAACACCGCTTGAGGCGGCGCGGCCGCCCCCTCGCCCGCTTGCTCGCTTGTTTCTCGGGGGGGCTCTGAAACTACCTTGCCCCCTAGTCCCTACACAACACGGCAGTTGCTGGTGTGAGGTGTTTTGAACAAAGAAGTGATCGATTAGAAACGAAATGTTTTTACGGACAGAATTTGACGAGAATTTCATGGTGTCGATTTAATCATAGAGATTGGTGATAAATTTATAATTAACTTTGAACAACAATTTTTAATTAGTAGACGTAATTATTAATATCAGAGTTACTAAATAGTTAATCAATTCAGTAGTGTTAATCATGCAAACTTTAAATAAAACATTATAGTTTTGATTTTTGTTGAAAGGAATACGATACACAGGGTGAGTCAGTTTTTTGTAGCAGAACCAGTTTATGGAAGATAGTTTTAAGGAATAAAGAATCCCATAAAAAATTATTCATTTTCATCATTTTTCTCACTATTAAGTGACTAAGGTTGTGCTGTGTGTTAGCAAGATACATTGTACTGAAGAGTCCCAATTAGGACGAAACACGTGTCTACAATTTCCACCCTTGACTCACAGCATGAAATCAATGAATGACGTATTGTTTTACGATGTGTCGTTCACCTTTTTTTTTTGTTAAACTTTGGATAGTAGGCCTTTCCTACCTGCACGCACATCGGGAGGCACTGCACTCAGTTGTTGGCATGCGTTTTAGCTGCCTGGGGTTGCATCCTATGGCGCAAGCCGAACCCACCGTGCAATTTTATTAATTTTCATCATTTTTCTCACTATTAAGTGACTAAGGTTGTGCTGTGTGTTAGCAAGATACATTGTACTGAAGAGTCCCAATTAGGACGAAACACGTGTCTACAATTTCCACCCCTGACTCACAGCATGAAATCAATGAATGACGGATTGTTTTACGATGTGTTGTTCACCTTTTTGTTAAACTTTGGATAGTAGGCCTTTCCTACCTTCACGCACATCGGGAGGCACTGCACTCAGTTGTTGGCATGCGTTTTAGCTGCCTGGGGTTGCATCCTATGGCGCAAGCCGAACCCACCGTGCAATTTTATTAATTTTCATCATTTTTCTCACTATTAAGTGACTAAGGTTGTGCTGTGTGTTAGCAAGATACATTGTACATTGTACTGAAGAGTCCCAATTAGGACGAAACACGTGTCTACAATTTCCACCCCTGACTCACAGCATGAAATCAATGAATGACGTATTGTTTTACGATGTGTCGTTCACCTTTTTGTTAAACTTTGAATAGTAGGCCTTTCCTACCTTCACGCACATCGGGAGGCACTGCACTCAGTTGTTGGCATGCGTTTTAGCTGCCTGGGGTTGCATCCTATGGCGCAAGCCAAACCCACCGTGCAATTTTATTCATTTTAATCCCATAAAAGCTTAGAAAAAAAGATACTTGGTGTGAAAATATTTTTTTTGTTTTCGCCGCATAACTTGGTCATTTCTGACATTTTAATTTTATACCAAGAGGTAATTTATTACAATTTAGGCCCGCAAAACGACGAAAATCACAGGCGAAAGAAAAAATTTATCAGTGGCGTAGATAGAGGGTATATTACCCCTTTTTTCTCACAACTTTTACGCTAATTTTTTGAAACACCCGGTATCTTTTTCTAAGCTTTTCCGGAGATATGTTTATGGGAACTTTTACTTCTTAAGTCAGGTTTTCTATAAATTGGTGAAGTCCTGCTGTAAAAAACTGACTCACCCTGTATTTGCACCTAGTTTGGATAGTTGCGGGTTTCGGGTTCAGGAACTCTTCCATTGTGCTAAAAATTACCACTTCAAGTGGTCCGCTTATTGTATATACCTTTTGTCATTCTCAATCCTAATTTGTACAGGGTTCTTCACCAGTTAAATGCAAAAAAATAGGGGTGTAGGTATATAAGCTAGAAGTTCATTAAAAAGTCACCCTATAAAATCAGAACCCATTATTTATGAACTTCAAGCACAGTTCATAAATCCTTTGTGCCTTAAATGGCTACCATAAAGTTATAAATCGTAAAATTTGGAAGTCTATTCATTAAAAATTACTCCACTATTTTATGGCGATGCCTGAACTCCTTAACAGAACCGCACAATAACTTTGTAATTATTTGGTTTGGTAGTATTATTGCATCTCTTGAGTTTTATGAACCGCTTATAGTTTACCTTTGTCATGGAACAACTATCCTATAGTTTTGATTTATAAATAATATTTAATTTAATTTATGACGTTTAGTAAGTGCATTAACCCAGCAGGACCAGTATTTCGTAAACAGACCGAGGAAATCTATTTTTTTTATTTTTTCAGTCGATGGAGTCGGACCTTCCCTGTCTTTTGACATGTATCTTAGGTTGGGTCGGGGTGGGGGGGAGGTGGGGCACGCTTTTAAAATTTACTGAAAATGCCTAACAAGAACCCCCCACCCCTCTCCGTTAACCCGCAATAAAGCCTAGACTTTGCCGGTTCGTTGTACCCTTATTTATGATCGGATCGGGTTCAAGTGGGGCTCAAATTAAAGATTAAAAAAAATGCCGTTCAGTGGTGAAAAAAAAATTTCCCCACCCCCTTCCTTCACCCCCAAAAACGCGAGAAAATAAAGGACTTTTTTTAATTGCGCGCCAAGCGCGCATTTGCGAAAAAAAAATTTCGCAAATTTTTTTCATAAATTTTTTAAATAAATAAAATAATGTTTTTGCCATGACTACCGGGTAGTAGATAAAAAAACGAAGAAAATGAGCGGTGTCTAGTCTCTGTAGGCCAATAAATAAACTTTTTACGAGCGTTTCCGTATTTTTCTTCTCACCCCCATATCTCCCCTCCTAATTGGCCCACCACCCCCTCCCTTCGGCCCGTCAAAGTACTCGGTGGCACCCTTCCTCTCGCAAAAAATTGACGCCCTAACTCCACCACCTGCCGAGCAAAAGTCAGTAAAATTTTTATTAATTTTTACCCTTAATATCGCAATATTTCGCGAACCAGTTGAGCTAAAGGGTTCAGGTCGAAACGATCTTCCGTGCTTAGTCAAGCTCTTCAATTTTCGATACCATAATTTTTTTGTCAGATCAAATCCGGCTCAGATATACCCGTTTTTCCGATAAAATTCATTTTCAGTAAATTTTAAAAGCGTGCCCCACCTCCCCCCCACCCCGACCCAACCTAAGACACATGTCAAAAGACAGGGAAGGTCCGACTCCATCGACTGAAAAAATAAAAAAATAGATTTCCTCGGTCTGTTTACGAGCTGTTTATTTTACCGGTCCTGCTGGGTTACATGCTTACAATAATTTTTTTTCTCGTTTGCGAATTTGATTTTGAGAATTGCTTTCTACACTACTTTTGTAACGAAAAGATAAATTTTTTTCGCAACTTTCTCACCAAATTAAAGTTTGTGCTCGCACAAAAAAATCTTAGACCGATTATGCTATTTTTCTACTCACAACCTTTATTCGCATGTCTAACAAGTTTGACTGTTCGGTCAATTAAATTATGTAGTCTTCAACGCGAGCCGCATACTTCCGTTGATAATTCTAGGTGGAAGCTTTACCCAAGTACCTACGTACGTATAATACATGTACTGATTTTTTCGTTGTGAGACCTTTACAATAAATAATCGGAAGACCATACTTTTTTAAATTTTAGTTCTCAATGTACCTCTAGCAAGACCATAATTTTCCATTAAACGTTTCCAAGTCCGTTTTCTTGAAAATCTTGAGGATTTTGACAGAATCAAGGTCCAGTAGACCAGTAGACTCCTGCCCCCAGTTGGTGTTGACCCAGAAAGTATCTTCTTTTGATGATGTCTCCATTTCTGCAAAATCTGCAGACGCCGTTCTTTTCTATGCCTAACTTCCTTTCCTCAGTTATTTCTTAAGTTTACAAAGTCCCGTCAGGAAACTCGCCATGAGACGTTCCTTACTGAGGTTGAGCAGCATCTTCGACCTCTCTCGGTTGAAATTTCTGAGGAGTTCTTTGGTTTGTCTAAACCCTGCCTCTGAAAGGTTCTGCAATGGATTTCTCTCATTTTTTATTCTTCCCTTCGGAGTTATGCCTTGAAGAGTGGGTCTTCGAACCACAGGAATTGTTCTGATCCTATAAAGTATAAAGGATATTGATGTTCATTTTCTTGTCAATTATTGGGCACTTTTATTGCCCTCAATTCCAGTATGACCTGCTGGTATTCATTTGAAGTGATTTTTTTTCTCTAATTCGTTGAGTTTTTCTAGGCACTTCCACGCCTTTTAGGATTTGATGGTCGAAGAGCTCATCGTTCTTTATATTATGTCTGCTTGACTAGCCGTCAATAATTCAATGTCTCTGTTTTTGCAGTTTCTGTCGAGCTTTATTTAGACCCAATTTCCCTGACGATTTTGGAACCATCTGTTCTGCTTACCATTGAATCGTACCTTCTTTGAGAGTGCAGTTGGTAGTGTTTTTCCATTCCTCTTTCGTAGACAGTGCCTTGATGTAGTTGCTCTCGAAACTGAATTTCTTAATGGTTATTTTTTTGGTAATGTCAAGAGCTTCACGCTGTCACTTAAGGATTGGTCCTCAATGGCTCGCTGTCCACTTCTTATTCCTTCTCTTGACATTCTAAGGATAGCTTCTCCGGCTCTTCTCTCTATCACCAAATGTAGTACATATATGGTGTTAGATCCAAAATTACTTCCAACGCCGCCTGTTGGACAAGTTCTCATTGCTACTCTGATGCTAACATGCGAGCCTCTGGATCTTCTCGAGCTGTTTCTATAGCTTGGTCCTCTTGTACTAGGCAACCTCTTCATATGTGACGATAGGTCTCACTACCATGGTGTACATCCAGCCAGAATACCTAGATGGGTTACAACTCCATGTTCTATACCCGCCATTCTTCTGCACACCAAACTCATCGTGTATTTCCATTGATATATTACCAGTGCGACAAACCTCTATTCCGAAAGCATAATATTTTTAGAAGTAGGTATGTATATTAATAAACATGTTGTCAGTGTGCCATTTTTTTATTTTGAAATTGTGTTAAGATCTTAAACTCCTTATTCCTGGGGTTGTCTGGGATCGTAAGCAGCGAGCTTTCCATGGAGCGCATCAGTCACCGTCGGTGTCTATATCTTTTTTTTTTGCTTTGTCAGAAAGTATTCCTACTCGAACTTGACGAAAAAATTTCTAATCTCTTATTAGAAACATTCCAAATTAAGTTAACGATGTACACCTACCTAATTATTATTATAAAATATTATGTATAAAAATTTCAGCACTGTTTCTGAGTATCATTGCGGGTATAGTTCAGACGCCACTGTATGATCAGTCTTGCGGTAAATTATACTTCACAAATTTTCGATTGTTCGCATGTCCAACCCTAACATTAAAGCAAAAATGTGACTGAATCGCTTGAAAATTTTCGCTAATTAATGATGACAGAGTATCAAAAATATGCATTTGTGCTCTTTTCATCTACCTTTTATCAAGTTGTATATCTGCATGGTAAAAAAATTCATTGAAGCTTTATACGAAATTGTGTAACATAAAAAATGATAATTGGCCCAAGGGAAAAGTCTTTACAAGAATATTCCTTTCACTTCGCGAACCCTTTTCAATTAGATTGGCATCATAATGAGCTTTGAACTCTTTACTCTTCACTCGCTTCGAGCTGGTGCACCCAAACAACGAGAATTCCTTAAACTTCTGCTAGGACTCTTATTATTTATTTGTAGTTGCCATAAATTACGTGGAGTTTTAGTCTAATTTTGAGCTATACAGTTAACTCTCGTCTAAAAACTTTTAAATTTGATCCCCAAATCCTTACAGACGTTCTTATTACGTCTGTTATGTACATACATTGTATACAGACGTCATACATGGTCAATTGGGCATGAGAAGAACTTCCCAATTAAATTCACCTCATTCTCTTGTGGGGCCATATGGAGATCTTTCTATAACTGACGGGCTCGACTTGAAGCTCCACGAGGACCTCCCGTTCCTCTCGATCGGGGTATTATGTAATCTTGTTCAAGGAGGCTCAAAAATTAACGGACGTTACTTAAAATGACAAAAAATTTTAGAAAATATAAACGTTCTGCCACTGTAAAAATTTAGAGACGTCAATTTTTATTTTACTTTTTTCACCTTAAATTTGAAAGCTTCTCAACTATGTAGCTCTGAAGGTTTTGAAACCTTATTGTTGACTTTTAGAGAAGGGATTAGCAAAATATTTTCAGAAGCTGTTTATGCGTTTTTATGCGGATGAAAAGATTCTCATTTTTCGAAGTAGGTAGGTACTTACGTAGGGATCTAAATGGTGTTGAATTGAATGATGTCGAAATTCTCATTGGATGAAATTGAAACACACCATAATAATTCGAAAGTTGTTTGAGTGTTTGGACAGAACAGAATAATGTTGATAGATAAGTTGGATTACAAGATTGAAATGAAGATGTTCTTCAACAAATAACCAAGATAACAGAAACCTTCACAACTGTGACAACATACGAGGTTACATCCAGATAAATTACGCGCTCGTGTATATACCTACTCTCGTACTCGTGTCAGTTTAAGAAAGCCTATGAAAAGAAACATCGTGGCTGAAGAGCTTGAGACAATGGAGTGGGATGTTTGGGTAAGATTAGCTTGATGAAATAACCAAGAGGATCGGTAACGCCCTGTAATGTGATTATCGTTCCTATTCACAGCTTTGCTCTGTTTATCAAACTTACAGCTTTTGGTTGGTCCACGAGCGGGTATTATGAATTGCTAGTGATTGGACAAGAGCCGGGTATATGATCTATAATTCAAAACCTACGAATAATAACCTTCATAATTCATCCAAAAAGCTCTAATAATTGTAATATTATTCAATAAGAGTAGAAAAAGTAATAGTCTAATAAGTAAAAAAAGTCACAAACTAGGTCATTATTATCTCCGCATTTGAATAACAATTCTTGGACTTCCCGAATCTAGACTGCCACATCCAGGTACACCTGGAGCAGCCGTGGAGTATCCCCGTACCCCCGGCTAGTGACCCCGACGCCGCCGGGCCGCCATGCTATAATAATACGGGAATTATTACATTCCGGCTCTCTCTGATGATGACGGCCGGGCTCTGCCAAGCCTTCATCTCCCTGCCGGGCCTTCTTCATTACAAGCGTAGTCCCGGCAGCCGCGGGCGCCTCGCTCTACATGGCCGGACCCCCCACACCCCGCCAGATCTCTCCAGGACTTCAACTGAAAAGTTGCGGCGATTGAGATAAAATTTATTTTTTGCGATCTACACAGAGGAGGTTTATTTTTCACTTGCGAATATGGTTTCGTGAAGTAGCTGTAAAAGGTTTATTCCGCATCCTTCCTCTCTGAGGGTTTATTATTTGTCTAGCACTAGCACATGTCATCTTTGAGTCTTCACAGTGATAATTATTTTTCTATGTTATAATATTTATTATTAAAAGCTCAAGCAGATTTTTAATTTACATATTTCTTAGTAGGTATAATAATTGAAAACGTACTACTACAATAATACTCAAAGCATCCAGATCCAGATCGGTGTTGACTGAATCAGTGCTGAATTCCATTTTATTTTTAGGGCGTATCTTTCTTCAACGTTTTGAATTTTTGAGAATAGAAATTTTGGACTATACCAGGGTGTAACAAATTTTCTCCAACAAGAAATATCCGCGTTATTTCGAAACAGAAATAAAAAAAAATTGCGAAATTTCAAATGTACCCCTAAGGCTTTGTAGCTGCACCCTAAATGTAATATACAACATTACACCTTTCAACCCCCAAGAAATCACCCCCTAATTGTTTTGTTTTAATTACAGCCCTGTTTTTTTTTGTAGTTTGTCAAAATTAGTCCAAATTAGTGTTTAGAATACAAAGTTAATGTTGAGCAAAAAAGGTGTATTTTGAAAAAAACAAGTAGGGGATGGTTACTTGGGGGTTGGAAGGCGTACATGTGTATTGAGGGTGCAGCTGCAAATCCTTAGAGGTTGTTTTGAAATTTCCATAAGATAGTATTATACAACTTCCCAAATAGAGCGTCATTTAATTTTGAATAGACCTCAAGGTGTGCTATTTTTTACTCTTTGGAAACAAATTGATGTGATTGAAGTGATATTTGGAAAAAAACAAGAAAGTAGAGGATGATTATTTTGGGGTTAAAAGTTGTATTGAGGGCGCAGCCGCAAAGTTTTAGGATGTTTTGAGACTTCCCAAATTTCATTTTTTTTTAATAACACTGATATCCCTTGATAAAAAAATTGGGGCAAATTTGTGGGGGTATTATTAGTCCCAGTTATTCAAAATAAAACTTTTTCGTTAATTGACTCTTCTACGTCAATAGATGCAGCTTTTTACCTTCATTACTCATGAATGAGTCATAACATAACTACGAAGAATGATGGTATCCTACGTTATTTTGACATGGAATATGACAATCATATTCTAGACGAAACTGTTCAGGCAGGAATTCCAACATCCTAAGTGAATACAAATAAACAGGGAGCAGAAGTTTTTTGCGGCACATAAATCAACAAGCTAACAGCAATTTTAGGAGAATCGTTGGGCTTAACAGGTTAATAATTAGTCAAGTCAGCTTATAGTTCTAAATATCAAGAAATAAATTTACGGACAACCAAAATGGCTGTCAAAAATAAATCAATGAAAGCTGCTATCATTCAGCTCATTCAGCTTATTTCCTCTTGAAAATATCCCTGTCAATAGGGATGTCTTATACATATGTTTCCTTCACTGTTCTCCTTCGTGGCGAAAACTACAAGCTCTACAAGTTTACAATAGTATTTTAAAAACAACCCTTGAAAGCATTTTAAATTGTGCTTTTTCTCACGAAGCTTGCATTCAATCTTCTTTTCCCAAAAAGATGGATTGTAACGGAATTAGACATGCTGTGGACTCGGCTATTGCATTTTTCTCCCTTCCTACCATAGCTGTCTCGCATCGGTGACGTCTCTTCTACCTTTTGGAACGTTACAAGGCGGTTCATTGATCCAAGAAGCTTTTGGTATTTGGCATGATCGTATTTTCAACAATGTTTACATTCCTTGATCCATGCAAGAACGAATGCAAGACCATGCATCCTCTCAACAAGACAAAGCTAGGCTTCTTGAAAATTCTCAACCACATTATCGGTGATTGGATCTAAAAATGCTCTTCCATCTCCTCAACTTGGAACTCACCGTTCAGATGAGTGCTTTCGAATTTCCACTGCATTTCGCTTAGGCTGTGATTTCTGTCATCCCCATCATTGCCGCTGCGGAAAAGAATGATCTGTAGTGACTATTCAGTGCTGGTCTTCTTTCACGACATGCAGAGTCGAATGAAATTATCTACCGAGTTCTAGGATCTGCCCAAATTCCGGTAATTAGAGAACCTATGTGGGATGCTCTATAGATGATGGCAAGAAATCTGATGGAATGACATGGCTCCCTGGCAAAGAGGGAAATGCTTGCTACGGGATTATACCTGCGCGGATACCTATGCAGCATCTTACCTCCATTCCACTTCCTCCAATAATCCTGGATACACGGCGAATACTTCAGAGTCGACGAAAAAATCAAATACCGAACTCTTGAAGATAGATTTATTTTTGTTCGTGTCGGACAGGAAATTCAGGAGTATGGGTTTGTACAGGCAATTAGTATTGTTTATTTCTTTGAATATTAAATTCGTAAATTCGCGCTAAATCAAAAGCCATACAGGTTCAATCTCCGAATGGCGCCGAGAAGATAATTGGAGATATCCCCGCTCCTCATGAAAAGAAGAAGAAGAAGGCCTCTCGGCGGAGACCCAACCGGCACGGTATCATTGCATTCGAAAATCCTTACATTCGAAAAATCTTTTGCCTATCGTTAGTCAAAGTGTCATTATACTCATTAGATTACCTATTCCGAAATTTGTGTCTATGAAATCACCCCGCCAGAATACTAGTGAAACCAGAAAACACTCATCCAGTCCAGCTGCATACGACCCGGACACCAGGTAGGTGCCATTCAGTTTTTTTTTCTATTGTTTCTGTATGGCTCGGTTTATTTTTGGTTAATTCTAGTTTGCAATCTATGCCTATTTAGATACAGGGTTACTGCAGTTTTGAGTTTTCTAACATAGGCTGGTCAGAAAATGTGTTAAGGAGGAATCCTATGAGACACATTTTCTCTTTCAGCGAATGAGCATTGCGCTACACAGAAGCAACGCAGCTTCAATGTTGGGAACACTTCGAGTGGGGGGGAGTTTTCCGAAATTTTTATTTGTGTTTTTTTTTATATTTATAATGCTTGATGTTTGATGGTTACAGCACAGCTGTTCTTATTAATTATTTTAGTTAACTACATAGTTATTTACTGTTAAAAATATCGAATATTTGAAGTTTGAAAAAAATATTAAACCTTGAAGAATAAAAAGGTTAATTTACTATGATCATCCGTTTAAGAACATCCTAGAAAATGTACCTACAATAGTTCCTTCACCCATCAGTCTATCACAATTTCATTTTTCTTGATCACAAAAATACCTGCTTAAATTTGTTTGAAAATTCCCTGAAGAGCTTTACTGACATTATCGTCAGAGAAGCAGAATGAAATCTACGAGGAATTCCAAAATCTTTACATTTAAAAAATTTAACGTATAATATCCGTCTGCATGTGATAACCTGCATGAATAGATGAATTAATTGAGCAGGGCGACTAGATTTCTGACCACCTTATTTCTCTTGACTATCAACAAATAAAAATTTCTTGAACTTTATTACAGTATAGAACTTTATTACAACTTCATCACAACTTTATTACATAAAGCTCAAAGCAAAGTATTACACGTGAGTGTTTGAGGGGAGGGACTTGAATACAGACTTGTTCAAAATCTTGATCTACAATTCGGTCATCCATCATTATGATCAGCGTTTGAGGGGATGGGGGTGAAGACAAATGTATTCTCCTGATGTCCCAGTTAGGAGACTCCAGGCGCCGTCTATGAATTCTCGACATCCATATAATATTTAAATTTTCATAATTAATATTCAAATAAGGGGAGATGTACTTACAATATCATCAGCTTCATCAATGTTTACTATCAGATCAAACTTTTCTATTTTATTGTGAAAAATAATAATTGGACTTGTGATATGGAACAGAGCCATTGAGGTTTTTATTGACTTTGACTTCAATAGGTAAAGTATTTGCAAATATTAACGTTGGATCTCCTGCTAACGAGTCGCCTGTGCGATAGCCTTAGGCCCTCTGTGTGGAATGACGCAGCTAGAGCGAGGTCGGATAGAGCCCTGCGGGTCTCCACATTGTCGGCGATGCCAAATTAGGCTTGGTCATTAATACCAAGGTCTTGGAAAAATATAAATTACTGAAAAAAATTCCTGTTTTTTTTTGGCAATCTTCTCTCAAAAATTTATATGAAAAAGTCTTTGAAAATTATTGAATCATACTTATTAGTTGTATCAGGTCACGAAAATTGGAAAGAATTTAATTTAGAATTATGGAATACTGGAATATTGGAATACTGGAATATTCTTCTGGAATATTGCCACAATTTCTTTTCTGTCGAATTTTCCGTTTTTTTTATGATCGTAATTAGCTAATAATTCTAAAAACAAGAAGCAGCAGCTTTATGATCCTTATAACTTTCATCTATTCATATACAAGACGTGCCATGGACTACTCTACAAGTGGGAACATTTTGAAAGAATAATAATAATTATTGATACACTTTCAACAAAAAACATTCTTTACATATTTTTTTATTGCAGAACTATTCCATAATTATTAGTTTCAGTTTCCCCCGAATGCCGTCCAAGTTCGAGGATTCGACAGCGTGGCATAAGGTGGCCCGCGGCTCCTCATATCCAGGGTCTGTGCGCGTCCCGTCCCCGCGTCCCGCCGGCCTGTCGATGGCACGGTACCGCTGAATAATCGCCCCCGGCTCTTCGTCAGCCCCCCGTCCCTTCGCAGGAGTATAGCGTCGGATCGGTGGGGCCTCGGGCTTTAGACTGCCGGCCTTGCAGCTGCGTCGCCACCCCGAGGGAGTCAAAGGACTTTCGACGACAATCACCAAGGAAACATACTGACGTCAGGGTCTTATTCAAACATTTTTGAAAATTTGTTATTTTTTTATCATCGTTAAAAAATAGAATGGAAATTACTTTCTATAAAAATGTATATAATCAGATACCCCCTATACACTCATTTCCGATTCCCCATCACTGGGGCTTTTATTATCCTTTTTTAATTAAAATGTACAGTGTCTCTTAACGCTATTATAGCAGGTTATATATTAAATGATGTCTATACAGGTGACCCTTATTTCAAAGCTCACTTTAGGTATCTCGTAAACGCTAAGAGATACAGGGTCAGTTAATTAGAGAAAATATTTGCTATTTTGCGGCTCATTTTACGGCTATTTCGAATCGCTCAAGACACACAAAGGGCGTATACGAATTCGACCAAGATACTTAATTTTAATCCCTTAACGTCGAACTCAAGGATTAACATTCGTTCCGGCCATAAAACACGAAATTGGAGAATTTCTTGAAATTATGAACTGTGTACCTTCCATAGTTGCCAAACTGACCTTTAATAAGAAGGTCTGAATATTTGTGTCAGTCACAAGATATAAAATAACACATAATATGCCCGTATTCACAAACGATAATTTCCTATATAATTATATAGGAATAATAATAAATAGGAACGTAATCAATTATGTCCATCTCATTCTAATACTAAAAAACTGTATATCTTCATCCCATTTATTTAATTATTTTTGGGATATAACAGCAGGACAGGAATGCTTTGTGAATATTTTTTTAGAGCAAAACTCTAGAGTTGTTACTTCAAATTCAAAGTATGCAATAATTCTTATGTACTTTTACATTTAAGAATTTTTAACTTTCATTTTCATCACTGGCATGGTCGGATTATTTATGTCTGTCTCATTTAACAGAAAGAGTAACATTGTTTTGAGTTTTATAAAATAATTATAGGTACCTATTTCCTCAGGTTTAACCCTTGACTGGTATACTGGGGTCACTCCTGACCCCAAGTGAATTAAATCTCAAGGGAATTCGTTAGTTTTGGCAACAAAATGTCGAGCAGCTCAGTACCCTCCTAAATCAGGGCCTTTTAGACGGTGTTTAACGTGCGAAGGTGTATCTTGCACTGATTTGTAGATATAGTCTGTTGGGGTCAGTTCTGACCCCAATATACCAGTTACGTTTTTTTTTATATTCAAAATGACACGCAAATTTTTATCTAATAAAGAACTTGCAGATATTTTAATGTATGATAGTGATCTAGAAGAAGGGCCAAGATCGTCTGGAGCTTTCGACGAGTCAAATAGCGATCTATCTGACAGAGAAAATGTTCTACTAAATGTTATAATGCCTGCAACACTATATTGGAAATGTAAGACAAAACGTCAGTGTCAGTTTTTTTTTCAACATTCTTATTATGTTTTTGTTTGTTACAAGTCGTCTGATGAAGACTAAAAAAAGAAGAACAGGCGGTGTTAGGACCATGACATTCTTCGTTTGAGTTTTAGGACCAATTTTTCAGAGACCTGAAAAAATTACATGGTTTTTTAAATGTTTTCAATTATGTCGATATTTTTTTTACTTTCAGGAAATATTTATTTTTAATTAATCAATATAGTAATTGTTTTGCTAAAGAATGTGCTTGTTTCTCCAAAATGTCTTTTTCGGCTGTTTTTTTCTGGTTACTCCAGTTTTAAATTGGGGTCAACTGTGACCCCATAATACCAGTTACGTTAGAAAAAAGGTGTATACCAGTTAAGGGTTAATAAATTATGCATGAGGAAAAAATAACCGCATACGGTCTTACATCGTAAACAGTAAAATTTTAAGGAACAGTTCTTGCGGGTGTCATAAATAACATTTCCATGCATTATGAGTATTTACACTGCAATTGTATTGCAGGCTGCAGGTAACAAAAGATGTACCTACCTAAATTTTTGGAAGGACTTTATACCTGCCTACAGACTTCTCACGATGGTTGTAAGTTTGTTACTTGTAAGTTTCGTTACTTTATTGGGAATAAGAATAAACAGCTTTTGCTTTTCATAAATCATAATTTTCTCTTATTAGTGAAGGTAATATTCATTTTATTCTTTTTAATTTGAACTTTATTATCGCATTTTCTAAATTAAAGTGAAATATCCTGTATATACCGACAATATATATAGTGCAAAGCATGTTTATACAGGCCGCCAAAAAGTTCGCACTATACGGTAAATATTTTATTTTCATCTTTTGTGATTTTTTTTTTGTAAAACAAATATTATAAACATAAAGCTATAGAAGTGTTGCAGGAATGAACTAGTCTATAAAACAAAAACACTGCTAAAGATATTTTGTTCAGTCTGGCAACAATGCAACTGGTCTAAGTATTCTCAGGTAAGCAGGTGCTTGGTCGAACTCACCTATGGGATTAAAGCACAGCGGGGTATTTTGGTCGAACTTGTGTCCTCCGCACACAAAATATCTGTGACCGTTCCTGAAATATCCTGAAAAAAAAACTGAAAAATCGAGATTTTTTATTTTTGCCATAATTTTATTATGCTTACATAAGTCGTCATCATGATATTTCAAAAAAAATTTCAAAGCCGACTAGATCGCAGAGTTATCATAGCCTACTTTTGTTTTTCTTATGGCAGCCATATTGTATTTTCATGTTATTCTGCATTAAAGAAATTAGGGAAATCAACAATCTATCACATTAAAAAAAAATTGCAAAATGTTATTCTTCTTTTTTTTATAACCTTTCTTACTTACTTTGAATGACCCTTCACAAAATAGAGCATATTTTCTCTAATTTAACCTACCCGGTATCTTTTAGAGTTTACGAGATACCCTTGGTGAGCTCTAAAATAAGGGACGTCCTGCTATAAGGTAAATCCGGCACAGTTGCCTTAGCTAAGGTAAAAAAGTATCTGTAGAGTCCTGTGAAGTGTTACAGTGCCTTAAAGATAATCAAAGAAGCCAACTTCTTATAAAAGAAGTAAAAAAAATGGTTAATATCTCTATATCGAGAACTTTCACTTGGTAAAATAATTATGAACAAAAAAAAATGTTTTTGACCATCTTTGCCGACTATACGCGGGTGAGACTCGCTGATCAAAGAAAGTGATACCCTGACTGTAATTATCAATTAAATCAACAGTTATTAATAAAGCAGTCGTTATTTTATATCATTCAAGAGATCTACATGAGTCATTTAATTGGTAAAAAAAAATATATAAGGCTAGAAAAGATGGCTGGACATGCAAAAATGAATGCATTCTTCCATTATTCGTCACTTCCAGAGCTCCTAATATCTTCTGACTACTGCATTTGCTACCATTGATTTCCTGTCCATGTACTTGTCCATGCCTGTTCATGCACTTGTTACATTCGGTTGACATTGCTGAAATAATTTTTTTTCTATGGTATCTGGCGTGGTCATCTCTACTTGGATGGATCATAGATGACTGCATGAATCATCTGTTCCGATAGCCAGGTTATTTTAGTTAATGGAGAGACAATGGAGACGATCTTATGCTTTGGCCAGACCTTATTTTGCGCCCTGTCACTATGCCAGACAAATACAGAGTTGGTTATAGTCTTGAAATTTTAACCATGTACCATTTGTTCTGCGGGACAGTAATCCCCCTAATCTTCACGCACGTCTTATAGAAGATGTGTGGGGTCTTTTGTTTCGAAAAGTTTCAACACCGATCTACATGGTATTGAAATTTGAAGATTTTTTTCTTTTTTTTCTTTATAGATCCTGCAGTCGTCAAACTTTAGTCAAACATGATCATCTCAGTTTAATTTTTAACAGGTAATGCCGACTAAATTGTCAAAATTAAAATTAATGGAAACGAGAGATTATCCAAATTAAGCCCGAGCCTGCTTTACCATTAATTTTTTTAAAATTTCGTCTAACCAATGACAGAAAATAATTTTTTTCTCGATAACGGTCGCAGATATAAAGAAACTATAAAAAAAACAAAATATTCTAAATAAAACAGAAAAAACACTTCTTATTTTGCAGTCCACCAGCGGCGTACCGCAAAAAAGTTTAGGGGTAGAAAATGGGGTATGACCCTTTCTGTATTCCAAATTAGAGCTAAATATCTCAAAAACTATGGGAGCTATAAATAAAAAATCTTCTTTTTTTATTTCAATATCCTTCAGAAGCAGTTGTGCCGTGCGGATCTACGTCGTAGATATATGTGAACTTTTAGGAATAAAATGAGTCAAAGAAAGATCCTCTTTCGTATGTACCTGGTGTTTAGGAACACCATGTAAAATATTGCAATAATTTTGAACACAGTTTAAAATTTTCTTCAGTCTCTTTTCTTAAGTAGATAATTTCTGAAGTGGTTCACTTACGAACTTTTGCTTCCGTTTGTAGATGGTACCTGTAAGGGTGGTACCCCTGCATTGTTACATAAGAGTGTACTGATTTTTTTATAAATATTCCTGTTATTGATTGTTATTCTAAAATGTTTGATGAGCAATTTTTAAATCAATAATCAACGGTAATGTTTTTCGGTACCTACCTTAATTGTTAATTTTTTTTAAGTTACCTAATACCTACCTATGAATTTTTTGGTCATTATTTACATCCGCGGCTCCTACAGTTTCACTATGGCACCTATACAGGGTGTCCCAGCTTATTCGAAGCGGTCTCTGTAGGGCAAACGATGGACTTTTTCAAAAAACTTTTTGAAAATTCAAGTACAGAATCACAATGGCCATAATTTAAAATTATTTTGGAGTATACAGAGTGTCCCATATGACAGTGGCATATCAAAGTTATGTTTTTTTAAATGGAAAGCTCCTATGTTATTGCATTTTTAGATTGTCTGAGAAGAGAAAATAAGATTGGCTTTTACAGTTGGTGTTTAAATTCAGAAGTTTTTGAGTTATAAACAAGTGAAAATCGTCATTTTTCAAGTTCAAGGCCCTGTACAACGAGAACGGCTGAAGATAGAGAAAAACGGCTTACATGTCCCTATATTTTAACTTTTTATGTACTATCCTATGGTATAGAAACATTTGTACTTTCTTTGATTTTTTTATTTGGCGACACGTGGAGAAATCTCAGAATTTTTCAAATTTTTTATCACCCTGTATAAACATTTCATCTACATGATAGGATAGTACATGAAAAAGTAAAATAGGGACATGTAAGCCGTTTTTCTCTATCTTTAGCCGTTTTCGTTGTACAGGGCCTTGAACTTGAAAAATGACAATTTTCACTTGTTTATAACTCAAAAACTTCTGAATTTAAACGCCAACTGTAAAAGCCAATCTTATTTTCTGTCCTCAGACAATCTAAAAATGCAATAACATAGGAGCATTCCATTAAAAAAAACATAACTTTGATATGCCACTGTCATATGGGACACTCTGTATACTCCAAAATAATTTTAAATTATGGCCATTGTGATTCTGTACTTGAATTTTCAGAAAGTTTTTTGAAAAAGTCCATCGTTTGGCCTACAGAGACCGCTTCGAATAAGCTGGGACACCCTGTATAGGGGTGGAGGACATACCTATAGTAACACCAGGAAGGTATTAATTTGCTTTGCAAATGAAAGATAAGCGAACAAAAGGGCATTAAAAGAAGGTCTTCCTGAGTGCGGGCCTGTTTAGAACAGCGAAAATCACAATAAACATGCAAGGTCAGATGAGTGTCTAGTGGACGGCGGAAACTCGTAATATCAACACCAGAGCCGGTCTGGTAAATACGCAACATACGAATCGCATTCAAACGTAGTCGGACCATAATAGCGAGCGATGTCGCGTATTTTGGAATATAAATGCAAAATAAATGCAAAATTCAGAATAAAAACCGTGCTATTGTTAATCTCGAAGATATTCCTTGCCCTGTGAAAAAAATAGAAATTCGACCGTAGTGCCAAAGAGGCCTTAGTGGTGACCTTGATATTAGTTTGCAATGGCTGTTTTTAGTTTCTTACCCACCCAGCACCCCTATTTCGCTCCTCGGTCCCGAAAAAATTGATAAAACGTAGGAGCCGCGGATGTATACAATTACCAATTTTTTTTTTGGTGGATATTATATTTTTTCCTACCAATACTTATAGAGATTTATATAACCTCCTGAAATTATTGCGAAAACTTTCTAATTAATATAATTTATTTTATTAATATAGGTAAGAGGAAAAAGTATAATAATTACAGAAGCATTAATTTGATTAATAAAAATATGTGTGCATGTGTAATTAGTATGGTTACATAAATTTATTTGATTTGATATCCTGATTACGAATATTTAAAGAAAATAACGTTTCAGGTAAAAATAAAAAAAAGGATACAAAAACTGGGATAATTAAAATTTAACTGCACGTAAAAGCTGGATTCTCTTTTAGATTTACATATCCATGATTACTTTTGAGCATTCAGTTATCTCGTATAATAATATAAGAAAAAAATTGAAAATCATTCCAGTAGCGTGCGTATTTTGGAATATTAATCCTATGTTTTGGGGCTAATGATAATTTGTACCTACCTAAATCGGCCAACAATAAAAAAAAAAGTCTAGGAGTTTCTTAAAACAAGACTCTCAATGAACCTCGTAATAATTTAAGCGCTACTTACTTATTCTAACTGTACTAACTTTCATATACAGGGTCCTGCAAAAGCACGTCGGGCATTCCTAGCCGCTTTACCGTTAGAGATAGAAAAAAGATGTGAGAAATGTGAGAGAAAACCTAAAATTATTTTCAAGTATACAGCTAGGCAAAATATTGCTGTACGCCATACAGCTTTGTAATTTTAAATAGGAAAGCCTGATTAAATTTTTATATTGTCTGAGAAAATTAAGTAAAAATGGTTTTCACAGTTGGAGTTTATTGAGTAGCTTATGAGTTATAAACAAGTGAAAATCGGCATTTTCCATTTTCAAAGCACTTCACAATGAAAAAGGCTCCAAATATCTAAATATCGCCTCTTAACTTTTCATATAGTATCCTATTGTGTGGATGAAATTGTCATACAAGATGATCAAAAATCTGATAAAATTAATGAAGAATCTGATAATTTTCAATATCAAATAAAACAATTTCATCCACACGATAGGATACCACGTGGAAAATTAAGATAGGGACATGTAAACCGTTTTCTGATATCTTGAGCCGTTTTCGATGTTAACTGCTTTGAAAATCTAAAAAGGCGATTTTCACTTGTTTATAACTCATAACCCCCTTCGAGTATTTTGATTAATCTTCAGGAATTCTTACTAAAAACTATAACAAAATTTAGTTACGATTTTTTTTCATAAAGAACTCACCATTGTCTAAATGACAATAAGTTGCACTTCGCTCTGCTGTAAAACACAACTGAAAGCTCTTTGATTCATGTTCACAACTATACAGTCCTCTCTAGTAGCACTCTAGAGACTCTAAAGTTTTCTAGATACCATTGCAGTGATTATATTTACACAGTGGGGACAACAGATTATCCATATTTTGATTGAACAGCCTCCATCTTGCACGTTACCCAATAGAGATGAAGGAAAACGCAATATGTGGCTGCTAGGATACGTCAAGTAAAATATAAGCTTTTAATTTATTTTGTCATAATTTAACCGATTTAGCTGAATAAAACTTCATATCCAAGTATCCAGGATATCCAGGTTTAATAAACACTGGTTTCTATTCTATTAAGTATTATATTACTGTAACCTACATATTATTATGTTAAATGAAAAAAAAAAAAAAACAAGGTATGCAATTTCATAAGAAATGTAATTAGTCCATTACTAGATAATTTCACTTAATTCGTTTTATGCATGCATATTATAATTAGCTGTCTACAGTAATTTTCTTTATTGTTCTTGTTCGATTTTCAAAAATACAATAATATTTTCCGTTACTTGGTATTTGAGAAAACGAAACCTAAGATTATATTGGCCGAATCCTGAGGAAAAGCAGTTGATTATGAGAGAGTAAACAGGTCGAGCACGGCAATGGCAGCTCGAGGGGGGTTGCGGGGCCGCCTTTGAGCCCCCGGGGCGCGCCATGCAGCCGCCCGCCCGCGGCCACGGCGGAGAGCGGGACACGTACCTCGGGGGCATCGCAGCACTATTGCCACGTCTTCTTGGATTTACTGACAATTTATTCTAAACTCCAGTCAAAACTTAGAGATAATAGGTATAACTTTGCTGAAATTTGTTGTTAAATTCTTAATTAATGAAACTGAGTTAATGAAAGCTTAATTATTAGAATAATTATGTAAAATAGTTATGAACAGTTTAATAATAATTATATTAGGCATAGAATTCAAAGCTTTTTGACGTAAATCTGATTTTATACAGTACAAAATACTTAAACAAAAAAATTAAACGAGATGGTCTTTACGGAAAAATATTTACATAGCCCTAGGGTTATTCTAAATAAGTGAGAAAACATTTTTAGAGGTTTATTCCTTGGATCATTCTATTAGGGAAAAAATTTCAGTCTTACGTGTGTTTGAAAATGCACCCTTTTTGACATACAGAGTGTCAAAAAAGAGTTTTTTTTTAATTTTTTGAAGATATTTCAAGAAACGTTTGAGTTCAGAAGTCGTCAGCTTTCGTACATATGTCATTTCATTGATATTTAGCTACCTTGTTAAAGGTACCTACCAATTTTTTTTTTCATGTGCCATTGGCGGAGATTTTAGTATTGAATTTTTTTCCCTTTCATTTTCCGACGCATGTTTTGAAACATCCTAAGCGAGTTTTTAATCCTAAATGGCCGTTTTTCTCGAAAACGGTTTGAATATCTAGCGCAACCCCAAAATTTCCATCACTGGCATATTAAAAAAAGTTAGCATTAAAAAAAGTAGCTAATATCAATGGAAAGATATCTACAAAAGTTGAACTCTGTGCTCCAAACGGTTCCTGGGATATCATCAAAAAACTGAAACTCAAAAAAACATAAAAAACTGAAAAAAGTCCTTCTTTGACACCCTACATCTCATCTGTGGACTCACGTAATTATGAATGTTCTTCCTTAGAATGAGCCAAGGAATCACATCCTAAAATTTTTCGTACTTATTTTGGAAAACCCTTTATTGTCCGCTGGAAAATCTGACTTTTCAAAGAAGTAAGCTTTTCAAAGGACCCACTTTTTTAACGTACCTACCTAGGTACGTCTGCCTATATTATCTACTTGTCTTTGAGATCCGAAAAAGTTTTACTTTATCCAGTCGTCCATCACTAATGTCCACCCCCGAAATAGAGGTTAATTTTAAAAATGAACCTCTACTAGAAAATACTGAAACAGCGAGAATTCATGTAATTAATATAGGGCCAGAGAATGGCATAATCAGTGTAATTAATTTTTTTTTCGTTCAAGTATAAGCGATAAAAAACTGTAATTTTGTGCTAAAGTGGCCAAAAAATTCCGAGTTTTCTTCCACACTTCGGTAGAAATTGGCAAGTCACAGGTTTGATATATTCAATTTCCAACTGACTAAATTGAGAAACTCACCTATAGAAAGTATTTTTCATTTTCCAGCGAATTTTTCTTGTTTTTTATTTTATTTTTGCTTGAATAGGTACTCGCACGCAATAAAAAATGTGGGGATTTTATAATTTTTATTTTATTTTATTCTTTTGTTTTATTTATCCATAAGCGGATCCAAATTTGAAGAGAAAAAACCTACAGAGACATAGCTATTAATGAACCAACAAGGCTTAAGATTTACAATTTATTGCCCTCAATTAAAAAAATAAAACATAAATAATTATATTTTTACAAAATCAATTAACGAATTAAATAACTTGAAGACAGTATACAGGGTGTCTGCTTAAGGCTGGCCACCGGCTATATCTCGGAAACTAACGGGCCTAGAACTTCAAAATAAAAAATTGCCAGACATATAAGTGATCACGAGAAATCCAATGAAAATATTTTCAAGATGGCCGCACTTCCGGAAATACCGGAAGTTGACACCTACTTCGTTATTTTAACGGAAACACCCTGTATATTATTATATTTTTTAAATGTCTGAAAAAATCTAATACAGGTGGTTTTCACAATTGGAATTTAGATCGAGCGGTTTATGAGTTATAAACAAGTGAAAATCGAAAATTTTCAACTTCAAAGCAGTCTAGAACTAGAACGGCTCAAGATATCCAAAAACGGTTTACATGTCCCTATCCTAACTTTGCACGTTTTATCCCAGTATGCGGAGTAAATTTCAATGCAGGGTGATGAAAATTATCCGATTTTTCATCACCCTGTATTAAAATTTAAACCACATAGGCCCGTATTCATCAATAAATATAACCCCTGGGGTTATATTTTGGAACATGTCATTGGTTTAAAATTCGTAGCGTTCGTAGGGTTTGAGCATTGAACCAATCAGCTGTCAGAAAATTCAAAATATAACCCCAGAGTTATATTTTGAAGTTTGATGAATACGGACAATAGTAGGATACTATGTGAAAAGTTAAGATAGGGACATGTAAACCGTTTTTGGATATCTTGAGCCGTTCTAGTTCTAGACTGCTTTGAAGTTGAAAATTTTCGATTTTCACTTGTTTATAACTCATAAACCGCTCAATCTAAATTCCAATGGTGAAAACCACCTGTATTCGATTTTTTCAGACATTTAAAAAATATAATAATATACAGGGTGTTCCTGTTAAAATAACGAAGTAGGTGTCAACTTCCGGTATTTCCGGAAGTGCGGCCATCTTGAAAATATTTTCATTGAATTTCTCTTGATCACTTAATGTCTGGAAATTTTTTATTTTGAGGTTATAGGCCCATTAGTTTCCGAGATATAGCCGGTGGCCAGCCTTAAGCAGACACCCTGTATATATAAAAGACACAGTATACAAAATTATAACAAAGAAAAAAATTACATACTTAATATTAATATTACTCTCATAATATAACAATAATAATTGTTGGTAATATAAATGGAATAAAATAATAATATAATAAAAAAAAACAAACGTTGCACAAACGTAAATTAAAAATTTTCAGATAATTACTGATTTTAAAATGCACTGTATTACTGTATTATCAAAATATTGGTCTGATATTGCTGAAAATAAGTTTTACTGCCTTTAAGAAGAGTTAATTAGCGATAAAAAATAAAAAAAGCATTAAATATATTCGCCATATTTTTAAAATTTACATCTTTAAATCAGTAATTATCTCAAAGTTTTTAATTTACGTTTGTGCAACCAGCCCTAAATATTATACACGATTATGTCGTCTAGGGTATAATTCGTTATTTTAATTCCCGTTATGTATTAGGCAATAGATATAATAGAAGATATACTTTCTACCTAATATATATCACACATCATGAAACACAAAAATTAGTTCTGGGGGCGGGGGGCCGAATCCTTTCTCCAATATAATCTACTTTGGTGGAAAAAGTTCTATTTAGGTTATTAAAGGTTGCAGATATCAAAAAAATTGCTTATTAGAAAAAAAGTGGACTAATTTACTAAAAAAGTCCTCCATTTAATATACATTGTATCTTATTGCTTCTGGTTTTAGGAAAAATAGCTAATATAAAAATACAAAATAAAAAAATTGAATTGCTTGAAGACCAAGCAAGCTAGAAAGGAAACTCAAAATGCGGTTTGATGAGGATATAAAATAATTCCATTTTTTGCAATTTTTAATAGTTATTTAATTGGTATTAGTATTTCAAGATGTTAGTATTTACTTCGATGCAAGGAAGTTGAAAATGAAAATGTTCACACTTTTTACATTACCAGCATGTCAAAATTTGTGAAATTTTGGCTTAATTTTTATTCTTTTTTCAAGATGTAAAACAATTTTTTTAATCAATTGTTCAACTCAATTAAATGATTAGAAACAATACAACAATACAACCTTAACTACTGCTCTCTTAATCAAAAAAATATTTTCTAAATTTTAACTTGTATTAATGTGAGTAAAAAATCAATAATCTCAAAAATATTGTGAGTATATTTTATTTTTCGTTTGGTTTTCGAGTAATTTATTTTGTTAGGGAGGCCTTTAAAAAAAATATGATAAACGAAAATTTGCGCCCATTACAATAAAGTTTTCGCAATTTTTTCGATAGCAATTTTCTCGAAAACTTTGTTGCCAATCTTTGAATGTTTCGATTATTGTGATTGGACTAGCTGAACACGCACATAGAAACACCAAAAACGCCGAAGTGCATGTAAATGCCAAATTTGGATATTTGCAGGTCTGGTGCAAAATAAATGTTTTTAAGATGTCTCAGATTAATAAGTTAGGGGCATAAAGGAGAAGGACGGTTTCGGGACCTTCGGGGTATCTTGGAAACAGCACCGCGATTTTTTTCATAGTTCAAAGTCACCCAGTTTCACATCATCTAACAAATAGTGTAAATGTTTTTAGGAGGCCTCAGATTTGCCAATGGGATCAACGTTAGGGGCGGCTTCGGGGTTCCTTGGAAATAGAACCGCGAAATATTTTCATAGTTCAAAGTCACCCAGTTTTACAACTTCAAAGTTTTCTCAAAGTCACAAAGAAAGATTTTTTTGAGTATCATGCAGAATAAAAAAGATGGATAACGAGCGGCAGCTGCACGATAATGGGCTACTACACAAAAATCCTTACATTTTTGAAATCCGGTTGGTAATGAGGGATCAAGAGGGCTTAGATCACCGGAAGGTACCCCCCTATTTGGGAGGCCTGGAGCAACTGTGCCATTGCACCTTGGTAAGTCCGACAAATGAAATGCAATATTATTGGATTAATTAATGATTACAAGATGACAGGCCTTCTTCCACGTTTCGGGGCCAGTTTGTGGTGTTCGGGCTATCTCTTTAATCTACCAATTTTTATTTCAAGTGCGCTTAGCAGGTTTAAGGCAAAAAGTTTTCATGTCAACTTAATAATTTTCCGGTGGGAACGAAGGTGAGATGATCCAAAATCCAAGAAGATCCAAGAGAGTAGAATGGCAACGAAGCGTGGTTGGGAGCTGCGGAGTGGCTCCGGTGAACGCGTTGGTTAGTCTTTGGAGCGCCAGTCTGCCAGAGTCACTCGCGGAATAAGCAGCGGCGCCGGATAGGCCAGTGGCGTTGGTTGTAGCACGTGCCGCGCTCGTGGAGTGTCGTTACCTACATACATATCTACTAATTAACTTCCCGCCACGCTGGAGAACAGGAATCCCGTCACCCTGGAGCCTTCGTGCCCTAAAAGGTGAGTGGGCTTACTCTAATGCACGAACTTTCCTACCTATGTGCTAAAAATTTGTAGTTATTATTGACGACAGTGATCAAGTTTTGCATCTGGTGTAAAATTTTTAAGAGATTTTTTATGTGTAAGATATTTTCTGTTAGCAGGATTAAATAGGTGGATATGTTTTTACTTCATAAAGTAGCAAGTTTTATCAAAGGAATTAGTCTCATCGTCTCGCTCTTACCGAATAATTTTAAGCAAGCCGACTTAATTTTAAGAATTAACCCCTAATTTTCGCGTATGAAAATTCATCCAAAAGGGCAAATAAAGTTGTTAAAAATGTTCCCATTTAACATATTCGATGAAAACAGTGATATACCATTTTGAATAAAAACACCATCAAAATGATGCTGTTTTTATAGTCTATGAAACCATCATTTGTTTTTGAGATAGAGAAAAATGAAATTGTTTTAAACGCATCGAAATTTTCAAAATTTTAATAATATTTTTCAAACTGTAAACCAGTTTTTTGATAGGGGTGAAATGGACATCAGATGATCAAAAACCATAAGTTTCGTCCATACAAAATAAAACTTATTGTCCAAGAATTAATATGAAGATGATCCGAATCGTCTTTTACAGTTTTAGCTTTTCGAAAATTTTGGTTGGCGTTAGATTAATGACTAAGATTTACTCTAAAACATTTTTTTCTCTGACGAAAGTAAGTTTATGTTGAGCAAGTTTATGTTGAACAAAACATCAGGCATAATTGCCTTTATTGCAGTAATACCACCCCACCATTTTCACTCCCAAACGCGTTGAAAATTGAAGTGAGTTTGGGCAGGCATTCTGGGTGACTGCATTATTATCGGGCCACTTTTTATTGAAACAATAATTAGACTGGTGACAGTGATTTGCAGTTGTTGGAAGACCTGATATTGACCAATCACCCAAGAAGACGTGAATCTCCAAGAAAACCACCTTTTCTTTCAACAGGATGTAGGCCTCCTCATTATCATGTACCTATGAATAATGGTTTATTAGATGCTGAGTCGCCCGATTTAACTTTCTCTGAATTCTTTTTGTGGGGCGACTTAAAGTCAAAGGTTTTTGCTACACCACTTAAATCCCTTCGAATATTTTCAAGAAAGAATCGTCCCAGAGAATCTGGGATCACGTCGGAAACGTTGCAAAACGTTGATGGTCAAATTGGTTAAATTGAATTGTTTTTTCATAGCCAATTTTATTTCCTTTCGCAGCAATCTATAGTAAGTGTTAGCAAAAAAGATTCGTTAATTGGAAAAAAAAACTGGTTGCATGTATACAATGAAAGCACCTAAGAAAATATGTGTGACTCGACTCCTTTTGCTATTTCAAATTTTTTTAATTGGTGGCTTTACCCTAAATTATATTTACCCATTTCTAAAGTATATATTTGTAAAGGCGAAACAAAAATTTATCCAAGAATAAATTAAATATTTTCCTAACTCCATCAAGATGTAAACTCTGTGACATAGGTACATTAAAATTGAATTGAGAATCGAATCTTCTGTTGTGTACAATCTCCTAGATATACCTAGTTGGGACTCGGGACGGAACGTCATTTGCGTTGAAACTTCGTTTACATATTACACAAGTGAACAGGGACTCATTGAAGCTTTAATCTTTATTCTCATGGCGGAAAGATTACAGCAATTCCCCTTACGGAATATAATCCCTCTCCAGGTTTATCAAGCACCAAGCACTACTAGCACGATATCGCACGCCGCCAGGTAAGAAAAGTGAACTGTCTGGCAGTCCCGAAGTGGACCCATTATACATTTATACCTTGCTCTTTGTCCCTCTGACCGCCTCGTTGTATCCGCCGGCGGGCCGCCCTCCAGCCACCAGGTCGCCTGCTATCTGCATAATGTGGAGAATTAATCCGAATGTCAAACGCCTATTGTGTGTCCGCGTTCTAAGATCAAGGATGTGCAAGGATAACTTGGATGTTTACAAGAGGAAACATTGTTGAAAAATTATACTTCTAAAAACTATTGTAGTTGAGATGAGAATCACGTTTGACTAATTTTTATGTCGTTGTAATTCGACCAAAAGTTTGTTAATGTATTATGTCGTGTGGATGCAGTCGGAAAATTTAGTGCCATTACGGTCTAGGCTCTCTTGTAATCACGATTCCCGATTACTCGCCATGACGTAATATGGACGCGACTGGGTCGTAGTCAAAAAAAAGTCGCTGACAAATTAGGAGATCTATCAGACCAATAAATGCCTCACTTAGAAGAAGTATCAGAAGCAGCGTTTTGCTATCACCTTGAAAAACTTCACAGGAGCCAACAACAACAACAACAATCTGATAATAAAGTGAATCTTTTTGCCGTTTTTTCTCACTTTTTGTCAATGGGTCATCATCATCATCATTGGCACTACAACCCGGTTTTGGCCGCTGTGCTTACCCACTGTGTTATATCTACATTTCTGAGGTAGGATGTTTTTGTACCTCTCCATCTCCCTCTAGGTCGTCCTACCGATCTTCTACCCTCCGACGGTCTGTCATAATATATTATGCTTAACAACCTTTGGTTGTCACTTCTGATAACAGCGCTGCCCGAGGCTCTGCCGATCGCAATCGATTTGCTTTTATCACTGTCACTATGTTTTCCTCACCATACAGAGTTTGTACTTCCTGATTATTTACGCTTCTTCCACTCCCCTGACGTGGCATCCTGACACAAAGATTTTTCAGGATTTTCCTCTCAAAAATCATTAGTGCGTTGACTTCCCATTGGTTCAGTACCCAAGCTTACCCACTGTGTTATACCTATCTTTCTGAGGTCGGATATTTTCGTACCTCTCCATCTCCCTCTAGGTCGTCCTACCGATATTCTCCCCTCCGACGCTCTATCATAATATATTATGATTAACAACCTTTGGTTGGCACTCCTGATAACAGTTCTGCCTATCGCAGTCGATTTGCTTTTATCACTGTCACTATGTTTTCCTCACCATACAGAGTTTGTTCTTCCTGATTATATTTCGCTTTCTCCACTTCCCTGCTGTGGCATCCTGACACAAAGATTTTTCAGGATTTTCCTCTTAAAAATCAATAGTGTGTTGAGTTCTCATTGGTTCAGTACCCAAGCTTCACTGCCATACCTTAGACATGGCCGAATTATATGGTTTTGTATGATTTGATCTTGAAAGTCTATTAAATTTCTAGCATTTTTCCATGATCTGTCGTATGGTGAATATCTGATCGATTGTGGATCTTCTACAATTGAAAACCACCTTGATAGTGTCTCAAAATTTATTCGCTGTAAGGCTTCATGGTAGGATAATTGATAACACTTTATATACAGAATATACACAATTTTGCCAATGGATGCCAGAAAAAAACCTCTGTCCTCTACCAGGTTTTATCCACCTATAATGCAGCTTTGATTTGAAGCCAGTGAATGACAGATTCAATAACCACAAGAGTCAGATTTGCAATGAGATTTGATCATGAATATTTATTCACATAGAACTTTATGTAACATTCTTGTAGAAAATGACATTTTGATACCATCTCTACCTTTTCAAATGCACCAGCTATAAGATAAGCTACAGCGAAGGCGATAATAATTTCTCCAATACTTCGACTGAAATTAATAAAGCCGCAAGCACTGCAGTCATGGCAATACTAAATTTTATGACCCGAGAATAAGTCTCTGCATGAGCTAAACGAGGCATGGGATAAAAGAGCCCGAGAGGCGAGAAGTAATGCTGTTGTGTGCTTTTTAAAAAGTACCTACGTGAAAGAACTTTTGATATGTTTGATGTACACATTTGTAATTTACTTAATAAGTATGTAATATTGGTGAGCTTGAGATTTTGAAGATCCAGTCTCGGGAAATCTACTTACTCTGCTTTTATTAATGTAGTAGGAGTAATGTATCAGCATCAGCAGTGATGTCTTACTGTTGTCAAACTGCACTGCATGCCAAACTTTTTGTTTAAATACATATTTGTATTGCCATATTTGGTTGAATTCCCATATTTATGGACCCCTTTTTATGGCAAATTCTTTCTATAGATCAATCAGTCTTCCGTAGCTACAAGCAGTTGAGAAATTACTGCAGAAATCGAAATGTCGATGCTTTTTTCAGAAGAAACACACACTTGCATAGATTGTCGAGTTTCGAGAATTGATATTTCTTAATTTCCTTACGAATAAGACAGAAGATATAAATTCTGTAAATTGACGCATAAACACCTACAGTGCAGTCCCTTCTATGTGCAACTTCCTTGGCTATGACCGTATTATTATAAATGTCAGAAATAAAGTCAGTCTTTCTTTGTCTGACGCACATCAAATCGGATCAGAAGGCAGAGGCGACGAAAATAAGAGCTCGTATAGTTTAGTTTCTCTGAGTGGCCTTTTTAAATAATATCTAGGTATGCCATAGTGGGTAGCCCCAGGTCAGAGTGAAATCATCGTCGAAGACTGTTGCCCATAATACTCACCGAATCAGTGGTAACTCGTCCGGCTACCTTTCCTCTTATCTCGATGGGTTACTTGTTGACAAAATCTATATTTTTCACAGTGGGAAAGAAACGTAAATATCGCTAGGTGTGTTTGTTTGGATAAATAAACTGCACTGTGAGGAACAAACGGCTTGCTATTTTGACGATATAAACTACGACGCCACTGACCGGATAAATTATTTAAATGAGAATTTGGTTCGGGGCTATGTAAATTAGGCAAGGATGTTGCTAATGAAATACCTTGAAAATAAACTAATTAGGAGTGTTTTTATACCTCAGCACTTACTAAGGTATTGGTCTGATAAAAATATTCATTGTTTTGTTTTGTATTCATTCAAATAGGTGATGGTGATTTGAAAAAGTCAACGAATATTCTTTGTTGATGTGATATAAGTAGATAATATTGACAGGTAGATCCTGGAAGTTGATATACATAAATATACATATTATAACTGACGTTGAATGAAAATCTAACTTTGAAATTTTAATACAAAAATCGATTACACGATAAATAATAAAAAAAACATGATCCTTTTTTAAGTATAAGAAGGAATTCCTTGATGCTGATTTTTTCCCTGAAAATAAAATCAAAACTAATTCCACTTTTTAAGGAAAATGCTTAGATGCTACGAAGGCGTAGAAGCGCCACACCATCATGTTTAAATTCCGAGTTTAACTGAAGATTTCCGACTTTAAATTCGGAATTCCGGCTTAAAACCAAGAAATCCGACTTAAAACTAATAATTCCGACTTTAAACTAAGAATTCCGATTTAAAAATTTAGAATTCCAATTTTAAATTTCCGACGAGGCTGCTCTTATCACTTTCTAACATCATGAAGTAAAACACCATTTTCTCGATTTCTTCGAGAAAAAAAAAATTGACTGTCGCCTAAAAAAATAATGAATGTTTTTATGCGAGTGTCGCAAAAAATTGATCTTAGCCGTTCTTGAAATAGCCGCTTCTACTGGTCACTGGGGAAAACTTCACTTCTACTTCACGGTAAAAGCGGCCGTGAAGCAAAAGCGGCCGTGAAGCAAAAGCGGCCGTGAAGTAAAACCCACCCAGAACCGTCTCCAATTTTACCCTACTTGAGAGGCAGTGCCTACGAATGTTATGTGCACCTCGTCCGAAATATCTTTTTTAACCTCACCAGAAATTTCGTAGCTTCGGTTTTAAATTTCCGATTCGGCTAAGAAAGATAAACCGGGTGATTCTTACAGCCTGAAATATCCAACTATCTCGAAAAGTAGGCACTCTGCGGAAAAATATTTCCACAATACTTAGTGGTTTCGTTCGGTTAAGGACAACCTTTGAACATATAAACCACCCTGCATCCCTCACCCCTTGCGAGGGAGTGCGGGTAATTTTTAAATTTTGAATGACAACCCCAATATTTTTTTGCAAATTCGATTTCAGCGACAAAAAATCTGTAAAATGTTTACCGGAAACATTTTTTGGGATTAATCGTAGATGGCGCTGTAATCGAGGATTTTTAATTTGGTTCATTTCTCCCAATACCTTGCTGCGGTCGGGCTAATTTAGATTAGGCTCTGGGCCAATTAAAATTCGAACGTTGTTGAAAAACAATTGCCGACTTACCTTCGTTGGGCCGAAGTATTAATTGATGCACCAAAATCTCATTCAGATTTCGTGCGACTGTAGTGGCATCAGCAGCATAAAGCGGTACGGTTTAATTACCCCTAAGATATAAGGTACTGGGATGCCAGATGACCTTTTAATTTTGAATAATAGATCTAAAGTAACCTGAACTATAAAGGCATCAAAATTCACTCAGGTTATGAGATGTTAATAATTTCTAACTACTGTATCTACCTACGGAATAATAGAATTGATCTTTTAATGAAAAGTATATTTATTTATTCTGTTTATAAAATAAATGATTGAAATTCTATGGTTATGAAATTACTAATTAATTGATCCTGAAGTTAATCGTAAAATATCTCATTTAACAGTTTAACTGGTAGAGAAAATAATAGATATCTATCTTTCCTTCACATAATAATTGACAAGTTCATTTCAAGTATTACTTGAATAATAATGGTAATGATTGTATATCAGGTATTTCAAAGTTATTATTAATGTAAGTTTTAATTAATAAAACATCAATCTCTCGACAAGATAAGGCAATAGAACGACACAAAAATCCTAACAGATTTCTCTGATATCACTCTGAGCAATAAAAGGTTATGTCACACTTTGCTTACTGATACGACATTTTGCCATCCTTGGAATGTCGTGCCGAGACTGGAGAGCGGGGCCCTGGACGAAATCTCAGGATAGGAGACCGTGGTCTCCCTCTGGGGTGGCAGAAAGACTGTTGGACGGCGTCGTGTCCCGTGGGAACACGTGCCTAACTCTGGTAGCGTGGTCGTCCTTCGAGGTTAGATGAAACTCGAAAATATGGGGCTACGAATGATGAGATCCAGTATTCATGGGCAGGTAGTAGCAAAACCTTCAGATAGTGTAAGAGATTCCTTCCATAAAAGCGGATATTCAGATGTACCAGAAATGGAAACCAATATGGCGTCCGGGAAGACAGGTGGGGTTCAACTTCGTAGATAGGTTTTCCGATGAAATAAGATAGTACCCCCGATTGATAGGGTAGGTAGAAAGAACTATAACAATATATAAACTCTATTAGAGAAAGTTTCAGATAGTTTGAACAATTTACTTACCCGATTTATTAATCGGTCCTTAGATAAAGAGAAAAGGTAGGGGTGCGACTTGTCGCTTCAAGCACCAAGATTGGAAGACGAACAAACTTGTCCAGAAAGTGCGGAGCACCTTTTCCGCGCAGCTCGAAGAAAGGGTTGTTGTATTTAAATTTGCGAAACTACATCACAGCGACATCTGTGTTTCTAATTTATCGAAAAGGAAGATTGTAAGAGAAGGAAGTTACAGATTGTACTAAAGGTAGGGATCTTGAACTTGCCTAGTTTAGTTAGTTTTACCACTCGGCAACAGGTGGCGATGTTAGTTCAAAATTCATATTTTCGGAACCTTAATAGCAAGGATTTAGAGAATGTGGTCCCATTTAATAATTTTAAATGGAGCCAATTAAAGAATAAAACCTTTAACGACGTTACACACCTCTCTTTACCGGGGTAAGGAAAGGATTAAAGATAAACCAACTGGAAAAAGCACAGGCGTATTTCAAGTTGTTACTATACCCGAAGAAGGGTATGTTTGCGGGACAACTAGGTGACGATAAGTTTAGAGAATACGATTCTGAAATCACGTTCACAAATATCGTGGTGAACCTTTCGAGGAAATAAGATAACAATTCTGAACGAACAAACTGTCAACGACATCGTTGATCTGTTTCATTGAATGAATAAAATTTCTCTTGTATATGCTTACTAAGGTAACATGCAACTTTCAAAAGGGAATAGCGTTAGGTTTACTAAAATTACATGCAACTTAAATATTAAGCACTAGGTAATAATTATTCATAAGGTATAAAAATAAAATATTCTTGCTTCATTGCAAGGCAACAAAATAAAAGATATGCTAGTAACGGTAGTAACAAGATAATTAAGATAACTTTCTTAAATGGTAATTGTTCTCGCCGAACAATGTCGATAAACAAAGGAATAATTTCTAGATAACTAGATATGAAGATACGATAAGATATGGTTAGATAATATAAGATAAGATAGATAATATAAGATAAGATACATACTAAGATAAACAAAATCAATAATACTGTCAGATATCACAGTAATGAATATTCTGAAATAAATAAAATTAGAATTCCTAAGAAGAAAAAATCTCCTGAGGTGGGCACAAAACATCTCACTTGCTGTTGAACACCGCTTCCCCGACCAACGACAACCCGCGCTCTGCTTTGAAGCATGCCCCGCCACTGAGACAGTGGTGAGCGGAAAAGTCAAGAATGAAACTGTCGCGGTTAAGTAGCAGGTTTAACAAAGCAAAAGTGAAACTCGATCCTCAAGGGGGTTGATGCTGTCCAAACTTGGGCATCAAAACATCTATGTACAGGGAAAGATAAATTTTTGGAGTCCACAGGGGTAATCCATGGGCAAGATTTTTCATCTTTGAGCCAGTCAAAATTTGACTATGTCGTCGTCTATGCGACTCCATAATAAATGGTTGAGAGAAAGGAAGTTCGCAGATAATCACTGCGTAGCTTATCAGATAGCGTAATCGCAATAATCATTATGATAAATCATCAAATAATCGCACAGATAAACATTCGATAATTGCACAGAGAAAACAACAATAATCACCTGGATTATTAGATAAACATTAAGGTAACGGTAAGATAATTTATCACTCGGTAAGATAAGAAAAATGGAACAACCATTTTCATCGCTAAGGTAGGGGACATTCAATATCCGTGTTCAAATTCTTTTATGTTAACACCGAATATCTAAAGTCATCTTTGTAAATTCAACACTAGAATTCACATAGATTTTTATTTTCCATTATGGAAAATATTCGCAGAGAAGATAAGTATTAGCTACCATTCTAATATGGTACTAATAGATATAGATAAGGTAAGATAGGATAATTCCTTTTCTTTGAAAAGAAATTAAAGATAAGAAAGGCACGAAGCTTTGACTAAAGCTTACGCCTGTCATTTTTCAAGAAGAAAATTGCAAATTCAATTTTCGTTTCCTTGAACGGTAGATAAGATAAGGTAAAGATATTCTGTTGTCTTCCGTTGAGGCAACAGAGGGATTTTTCACTTTAGCCATGCAGGGCGGAAAATCTTAAAGCACCCAAACTTGGAAAGATGGTAGATAAGATAAAAGAGATCTGCTGTCATCTGATTGGACTAGCAGAGCAGTTTTCACTTTAGCACGAAGCAGGGCGGAAACTGTCGGGAAAGCACCCGTCTTTAAAAGATGGTGGGTAAGATAAAGATAACCTGCTGTCTTTTGTTTGGACAAACAGGGCAGTTTTCACTTTAGCCTACAGCAGGGCGGAAACTGTCGGAAAGCACCCGTTTTTGAAAGAGATGGTAAGATAAGATAAAAGAGATCTGCTGTGGTCTGATTTGACAAGCAGAGCAGTTTTCACTTTAGCACATAGCAGGGCGGAAACTGTCAGGAAAGCACCCGTTTTTGAAAGAGATGGTAAGATAAGATAAAAGAGATCTGCTGTCGTCTGATTTGACAAGCAGAGCAGTTTTCACTTTAGCACATAGCAGGGCGGAAACTGTCGGGAAAGCACCCGTCTAAAACTAGACGGTAGATAAGATAAAGGTAAAAGATAAGATAAGGTAGATACAACGGCAAGATAGCATTTTCTTTAGTTCATTGAACATAAGAAAATTTTAAGAGATAACATTAGACCTGTAAACGTTAGTCAGACAAGATAGGCGAATAGTTACTTTTCAAGGTAATGATTCAAATAACCAGAAAGATATGGGTTCTCAAAAATTTGAGCGGTAAAACAGAGTGAGAGCCTGAGGATAGCAGATACCGATCCCAAAATTAGCAACATTTATACTTGGATCCACATTCATACAGCTAACATCGAGATCCTTGAGAAATGCTTTGAAAGATACGGTATTCATTCTACATACATTCTTCATTCATTCTAAGATACAACTAGAAACGGAGCTTTCTCAATTCTCGTATTGCTAGGCCTCATTTTCTAACGGATTTTTGTCAAATACAAAAAGAGAGATAAAGATAGGTAGGGAAATAAAATTAAAGAGAAAAGATATTATAGGAAACTATTCATCGGTTTCTGTATACCGGGATCGAAAGGGTATGTTGACTCAGGAATAATTAATCCTGATGCATTTTCCTTGTCTAGGAGCATACTAGACTGAACATGCATTTTATTATGCATAAATAAGGAATTTATTTCCTTAGGAAGAACTCATGAGTGATCGTGTCACTAACTAGAGTCAAGACTGGATTCATGACTGAAATCTACTAAAGTCGGTAAGGTAGGGATCGAAAAAGCTATGTGACGCTATGATGTATCTTTACACGTAAAGAATTCGTTTTCTACGTTTGACGTAAAGAATGCAAGGGATACGTCGCAACACTGCTCGTAGCTTTAGCGCTCGTCGGCACTATTATCAACAGCTGACTGGAGAGTCAAAGATTAATGGAAACCTAACCTAACTTAATGAGAAAATGGTAAGGTAATTTTCAGGGAAAGATTTTTGGATACAGTTTTCAAAGACAGCTTAACTACAGAGCTCTCGTATCTGAGTATCCTCTCTGTACGGAATTAAGCTTCTCTAAAACTTGCTCGAGACATCGCGACGGTATAATCAACCACTCCGTAAAGCTCCCTGACGGGTTACCCTTTAGCGGCAGTGTAGCGGTAAGAAAAAGTAGGTATTTTCGCGGCACGGCACTTTGCACAAAGATAATTAGGTAGGTACACATATATTAGGAAACAATAACACTTAAAACTAAGTCATGCAAAAGCTTTCAATAAATAATACATGCAGTAAGCAACAAGAGAAATTTATATAAATATCAAGTGATATCGCAGACAAATCGTAAAGTTCAAATAGTTATGAGATTTATTTTATAAAAATCCTAGATACATAAAAGCCAAATAAGATAAAGATAAATTGGATTTCTAATTCAAAGAAGTAATCGTTCCACACCGGGGAGTGCCAATTGCTGCGGTCGGGCTAATTTAGATTAGGCTCTGGGCCAATTAAAATTCGAACGTTGTTGAAAAACAATTGCCGACTTACCTTCGTTGGGCCGAAGTATTAATTGATGCACCAAAATCTCATTCAGATTTCGTGCGACTGTAGTGGCATCAGCAGCATAAAGCGGTACGGTTTAATTACCCCTAAGATATAAGGTACTGGGATGCCAGATGACCTTTTAATTTTGAATAATAGATCTAAAGTAACCTGAACTATAAAGGCATCAAAATTCACTCAGGTTATGAGATGTTAATAATTTCTAACTACTGTATCTACCTACGGAATAATAGAATTGATCTTTTAATGAAAAGTATATTTATTTATTCTGTTTATAAAATAAATGATTGAAATTCTATGGTTATGAAATTACTAATTAATTGATCCTGAAGTTAATCGTAAAATATCTCATTTAACAGTTTAACTGGTAGAGAAAATAATAGATATCTATCTTTCCTTCACATAATAATTGACAAGTTCATTTCAAGTATTACTTGAATAATAATGGTAATGATTGTATATCAGGTATTTCAAAGTTATTATTAATATAAGTTTTAATTAATAAAACATCAATCTCTCGACAAGATAAGGCAATAGAACGACACAAAAATCCTAACAGATTTCTCTGATATCACTCTGAGCAATAAAAGGTTATGTCACACTTTGCTTACTGATACGACATTTTGCCATCCTTGGAATGTCGTGCCGAGACTGGAGAGCGGGGCCCTGGACGAAATCTCAGGATAGGAGACCGTGGTCTCCCTCTGGGGTGGCAGAAAGACTGTTGGACGGCGTCGTGTCCCGTGGGAACACGTGCCTAACTCTGGTAGCGTGGTCGTCCTTCGAGGTTAGATGAAACTCGAAAATATGGGGCTACGAATGATGAGATCCAGTATTCATGGGCAGGTAGTAGCAAAACCTTCAGATAGTGTAAGAGATTCCTTCCATAAAAGCGGATATTCAGATGTACCAGAAATGGAAACCAATATGGCGTCCGGGAAGACAGGTGGGGTTCAACTTCGTAGATAGGTTTTCCGATGAAATAAGATAGTACCCCGATTGATAGGGTAGGTAGAAAGAACTATAACAATATATAAACTCTATTAGAGAAAGTTTCAGATAGTTTGAACAATTTACTTACCCGATTTATTAATCGGTCCTTAGATAAAGAGAAAAGGTAGGGGTGCGACTTGTCGCTTCAAGCACCAAGATTGGAAGACGAACAAACTTGTCCAGAAAGTGCGGAGCACCTTTTCCGCGCAGCTCGAAGAAAGGGTTGTTGTATTTAAATTTGCGAAACTACATCACAGCGACATCTGTGTTTCTAATTTATCGAAAAGGAAGATTGTAAGAGAAGGAAGTTACAGATTGTACTAAAGGTAGGGATCTTGAACTTGCCTAGTTTAGTTAGTTTTACCACTCGGCAACAGGTGGCGATGTTAGTTCAAAATTCATATTTTCGGAACCTTAATAGCAAGGATTTAGAGAATGTGGTCCCATTTAATAATTTTAAATGGAGCCAATTAAAGAATAAAACCTTTAACGACGTTACAACCTATTCAAAAGTCTCCCATCACTCTGGCGGGAAAATATTTTTTAGAAAAGAGTGACTTGTTCAGACATCGTTTGAACACAAAAGCCGCTGCACCCCTCACCCCTTGTGAGGGAGGTGGGGATTTTAAATAAGAATCCCTATTTTTTTATCGCGAATTCGTATTCAGTGACAAAAAATACTTGAGATTTGTCTGAAACATTTTTTGTGATTAATCATAGATGGTGCTGTAATCAAGAAAATTTGTTTTGTTAATTTATCCCAATTTCTCGGAATTCCGAATTATACGAGTAAGTCGAAATTCTTAGTTTAAAGTCGGAATTCTTAGTTTAAAGTCGAAATTCCAAGTTTTAAGTTAGAATTACGAGTTTATAGTCGAAATTCCGAGTTTTAAGTCGGGAATTCCGAGTTTGAAGCCGAAATTCTTAGTTTAAAGTCGAAATTCTGAGTTTTAAGTCGAGAATTTCGAGTTTAAAGTTGTAATTCTTAGTTTAAAATCGAAATTCTTACCTAGGTTAAACTCGGATTAAAAAAAAATGAAACTGATATGGCGCTTCAACGCCTCCATAAGATACTGAGTAGAAAAAAAAGGAAAAAAAAATACGTCGAATATACCTAAACTTTGTGTGGTAACATTATTGCTTGGATATTGAATATAAAAATGGTTTCTGTACATGCACGAGAAGGTTCGTAGCGATGGATTTTGAATCCTGGATAGTTCACACATCAATAGATAGTGCTACAATGATAAATTTTAACACCCATTGAATAGTTCTCTTAAGGGGAACCAATCGGATGTGGTTTGATGTTATATAATGAGGAATTTTTAATAGGTCGGCTTGTAAGGCCGAAAAGCTTGTTCGAAATCTAGACGAAGGACCAGGGTACAGGATACACCGGGAGATAATACACAGGATTAATAATTATTATGATTTTTAATTATTGTTTCCTTTCGTACCAGTGGGCGAACAACTGTGACCCGTGCGGGTGATTACCGCAAAGATTTCCACAGCATCTGACGAAGGGTGCTTGGTGGCTTGCTCGTTCTTGACTCTGCTCTCACTGCTCTGACTCCGACTCTGAATCTGTCTCTAACTGGTGTTGGTGGTGAATGTTGGAAAGTTAGTTTTTCACCACTCATGCACCAGTGCATGAATGTGTCCTCTTGCTGTGAATACCATAATTCTAGGGATGGGAAACAAGGGTCATGCAAGTAAAGGATAAATTGCGTAAGGAAATATGAAATTAAAACGGCGGTCATCGAGATGACGGAACACCCATTGTATTTCGAAAACGAAGCGTCTTAGGAAAATGTTTGAGAAAAAAAATGACGCTACTATACCCCTAAAAGTTTCTCGGTATATTTATGATACATCTTGTAGGTATAACAGATCGATGCAGCCCGGTATACTACAGGCTGGTTAACAATTCGATGCACACCATTGGGATCTTGGAAACGGTAAACAGATATACCTACGGGAGGTCGGTGAAATTAGAGAAAAGTTGCACAATTTAGCATGCTTAAGAATCTGAAAACTTCAGGAAAAATTCAGGCGTCGTAAAAATATCCTGAAAATAAACCTGAAAAACCGAGTTTTTTATTTTAGTCAGATCTTTTTTCACTATTGAAAATTAATTAATAATTTTTGTAGTTTTACATAAATCTTCCATTAATATTCATTTGATATGTCAGAAATTTTCAAAGCCGCACTGGACGCCATCAGGGTTGTCATAGTAAACTTTTGTTTTTTTACGGTCATTCGATATTAAAGAAATCAAGGTATTCAAAAACTTTATTTTTTATCACTTTAAAAAAATATTTTAAAATTTTATTATTTTTTCGAATAAAAACATTTGTCGTCAAATGTTTTATTTGTCAAAAAATGAATCAACGTCAAAAAAATCCTAAAGTAAGCAAAATCGAATTAATTGAGTGAAAAAATATTTGTAATTTTTTTCAGGAAAAAGGATAAAATTTAGAATTTTTTTTAATGTGATAGATTTATGGTATCCTTGATTTCTTTAATACCGAACGACATGAAAAAAAAAACAATGTAGCGGTCATAAGAAAAGCAACTTTTTACAATTTCATCTGGATAGCTCTTGACGACTTATGTAAATCTATAACCTCAAGGCGTAAATAATGTGCAGTAAGTGTCATTACGAAAAAAGCAATTTCGGAGAAGCTACAGGCAGGAAATGTACCTCCCGAGGTTACTCCAAACGTAAGTGTCTACTTGCCGCTTCTCCCAAATTGCTTTTTTAGTAATGTCACTTACTGCACATTATTTTTATCGTGAAGTATACAAAAACTTGTTTGTTTATTTTCGATAATAAATACATATAATATCTACTTTTACAAGCTTATTTATTTAAAGAAATAAAAAATACAGAAGGAAAAACTTTCAAATAAAAAAAATCTTAAGTGTTCCCTATTCTAATACCCAAAAATAGCATGAATTTTTATATTCGTTATAATAAGTGATGATGACACAATAACTTTGACACAGAATAGACTTTGTTTTAAAAAATCGTGTGAACTCACCGTGATGTCGGTGAGTTCAACGATAGCTCAGGAAGATTTCCCAACAATTAAGATCATTTAATAGTCAACAACATACACGTCTGATTGAGAAGATCGTGAATAGAGTGATTTTTTTGTGTACCTTTTGAAATTCTCTGCATTTCACTGGTTTTAAGAGTTCGTTGATGATGATTAGAGTCGCGTGTTGATGAGGTGAGTAATGTGAGAACAAGGTTTCGACGCGGGGATCCCTGGGAGAGGAAAAATGAAGACGTTAACTTGGCAGTGTGGGAAATATTTATTTTGCTCTTAATGTCTGCTTTCTCGGTAGGGACTACCCATGTTTTCATTTAATTCCTAGGAGACAGTTTACTGCGCCTAATCTTTATGTCCAAGTATGATTGCTCATTTTCGAGATATGTAAATGATCGTTAAACCTTTTAATTGGGTTGTTAATTCGTGTTAGTGCTGTCGCTGTCATAATATAAAATACAATTTAGGTAATGTAAAACATATTTTTCTTTCTGTTCTATTAAGTAGTTCAAAAAATATTTCTTAATGGCATAATAAACTAAGTACTTATTTAACAAAATAGGATGCAGAGGTGAAAGCACTGATGAAATGAAACAAGTCAAATATAATAATTACGTGTGTAGGTATCGTAATAACTTATATCTTAATTCGGTTGTATAGGTATGGTAGGTATGTAATTTCTGAACTGGTTATATCAGTACATACCTACAGTTGATTTTTTCTTGGAGTAAATATTATTTTTTATTGCCCAAGTGATATGTAAAAACCCACATTCTTTAATCCGGTGTCATCTTACGATTGGTAGCTGTATTGAAATTTTTGCAATTCATGTAATAAAATAAAAACTGATGTTCACCTTTTTTCACGTCTCGTACGCACGTCCTGATTAATTATGCATTATAATACATAAAACATTTATGCATAAAATTTTATTATTACAACAAGGACAATTATTGTGAAATAATAATAATTATTGTAATTTTAGCTGCTCTTTGAGCACTAACTCAATTTTATTCCATAGGCCACTGGGAAAATTGGCATTTTCAAAACAAATTTTAAACCGCCAATTATACACAAAAAAGGTACTCTTCGTCATTTATGTTTATTCGTCATGTTCATTTAAGAACTGACGTGCAACAAAACTGAAATGTGCAGGAGCACCATCATTCATGAGCCACAGATTGTTTCTTGATGGAATCGGAATGGCTTCTAAAAGTTCTGTCAGCTCTTCTTCAAGAAAATGATGAAATGATGACCATTTAGTCTCAACGGCAAAAAGTATGACCCTCTTAATTGATCTCCTGCAACACACGCCCAAACATTAACGAAAAATGTCCCCTGATGATGGCCTTCCATTATGGCATGTGAATTTTCGTCAGTCCATAGATGATTAATATGGAAATTCATAATTTCGACTCGAAAAAAATTTACTTAGTCCGTACCTAAATGAAATATTTTGTAAGACATTAGGATTTTGAGCAATTCCATCTTGAAACCATTGACACATAGCAGATCTTTGTGGGACAACTGAGAAATCCCTTAGTCTGGTAAAAGCGCCTTTACTTACTGTATGTGTGATGAGGAGATGACATCTTGTTTTATGTGATATGGATATAACATCTGGCTTTCTAATATCCTGCATACTGCGACGTGACTAAGGTCTAGGTTTGAAGCTATTTTTCTAGTGCTTGTTGCTGGATCGTCTTCGATTGCTCGAATAACAGCTTCTTCGTTTGCGGAGGAATCAGTTGAGGTCGCCTATTTCCATTAAATAATTGATGAAGACTTCCAGTTTCCTATAGACGAATACGAATAAAGGTTCTTCAATTTGGTACCTATCTTTTTGGAAACCTTTCTTGATAAATTCGTCGAGCTTCTGCTGGATGTCCACGCTATAAACAAAATGCATATAGCACTATCTCTCCAGTAATGAAATAATTAATTATTTTTCCATCACCACGCAAACAAAATACTTAATAAGTAATATGACCTTTTTGTTAAATCGTTTCCTAAAGTTGCCATTTTGATTCTCATTCTAGTTTTGAAATGATATTCTTTTAGACACAAGTGCCTAAATTGGCGATTTAACGAAAAATGTTGTGTGACACATCACGTTGTAAAAGGCTTAAACGGCTTAAACTATCTCTAAGCTGAGATGGTCTAAGGTAAAAGGAATGTTTAAGCACTTTGCACTTTGGAAAATTGTTAAACTCGGCCTTCGGCCTCGTTGACAATATTTATCCGTGTTTAAAATACTCTCATTTTATAGCTTTCATCATGCATCGATTGTTATTTTATAACTAACTGCAACACCATGCTCGTGAGACCTATCATCACATACGGAACGGTTGCTTGGTACGAAAGAACTAAGCTAGTAACAGAAAAGAAAAGGCTTGAGAAGATCCAGAGACTTGCGTGTCTCTGCATCACAGGAGCAATGAGAACCTGCCCAACCGCTGCGTTGGAAGTAATCCTGGATCTGACACCACTACATTTGGTGATAGAAAGAAGAGCTGGAGAAGCTCTACTTAGGATGTCAAGAGTAGGAATCAGGAGTGTACGGCGAGCCACTGAGGATCGATCCTTGGGTGGCTGTGAGGGGCTCCTAACACTACCAAAAGACAGAACTGTTAAGAAATTCAGTTTCGAGAGAAACTTCATCACGAAATTGTCTACGAAAGAGGAATGGAACAACACCTCAAACTGCACTCTTAAAGAAGGTACGATCAAATGGTACACAGACGGCTCTAAAACCGTCGAGGAAACCGGGGCAGGAATCTATGGGCCACGCACCATGTACTCCAAACCAATGGGAAAATCCCCAACCATACTACAAGCGGAATTACACGCAATAGAAGTATGTACCCAAATAAACCTCGACAGAAACTACAAAAACAAAGAAATAGAAATATTGACGGATAGTCAAGCAGCCATAAAAACGCTGAGCTCTCCGATCATCAGCTCCAATATGGCTTGGGAATGCATAGGAAAACTTAACGAACTAGGCAAGAAAAATAAAGTTCACCTCAAGTGGATACCGGGCCATTCAGGAATCGAGGGAAACGAACGTGCCCACTCATTGGCAAGAAAAGGAGCATCGACACCCTTCATAGGACCAGAACCATTCTGTGGCTTCGAAGATACTTTCTTCAAGGCAGAACTCCAAAAGGAAGAAGAAAAACTGAGAGAAATCCATTGGAGGAACCTCTCAGGGTTGAGACAAGCCAAAGAACTTCTCGGGAATTTTAACCGAGAAAGGTCGAAGATACTCTTCAACCTCAACAAGGAACGTCTCAGAACACTGACGGGATTCCTAACGGGACAAATGGGACAAATGGGACAAATGGTCTCAAGGAACACCTGAGGAAGTTAGGCATAGAAAAGAATGGCGTCTGCAGATTCTGCGGGAAAGGAGACGAGACACCACGTCACCTGCTGCTCAACTGCGATGCGATAGAACTCAAAAGAAGTAATGTTCTGGGCCACCACCAGCTAGAGGCCGGGAACTTACCCGACCTTGATCCTCTCAAAATCCTGAAGTTTCTCAAGGAAACGGACCTGGAGAGGGTGCTTCACTAAAGGGATTCCACACCAGGCGAAGCACAGTAGATGGGATACAATAGATCTTTTTAGGTCGCAGTAACTAGGTCACCCTCAATGTACAAATACAAATACAATACAAATTATTGTAAATAATATAAATCAAGAAACGCATGACGACGTGATCAAAAACAAAATGTTTCTGTCAACAAAAAAACATTTTGCTACTATTTTCATGATTTTCATCATAAAATGCCGTTTTTCTCGAAAACAGTTCAGACTAGATGAAAAAGTAGATTTTTTGTGTAGAACACATTGGCGATTTAAAATTTGTTTTGAAAATGACAATTTTCCCAGCGCCGTAGAAATTAGAGGTCAAAATGGCTCGCTCAACTCTAAAATCTCCGCCTCTGGCATATGAAAATGAGCTCTTCATTTCGAGCAATTTCTAAGAAATTGTCAAAAAACTATTTTTTTTGACACCCCGTATCTCGAAAACAGTGAAAGGATCATTCTGGTAAAGGATCTAAAACTTTTTTTCATTTAAGTGGCATTATACTTTAATTTTTTTGCAACAGAATTATGTATTTATAGTTGCTAAGTATTCAAATATTCTCATCCTATACTGGTTCATCAATTACTTCAAGGTATGGAGTTTACAATTTGATTACCCATATAAGCTGAAGGGTGGCTAAATTACTAGGATTTAGATTTAGATTTCTCGTGAGTCGGCCATTGTGACACCTTCACTGCGACCGAAGATCTATTGTGGCTCTATTTTCTCTATAAATTAGTAGGAAGAGGAGTCTTTAGAGTTTTTAGTTTTCTAAATATAGGGTGGTTGTGTTTTATTTGTTCAGGTGGTCTTAGATCCCCAGGAAGATTATCATGTTGACAATTTGCAGAGTCAAGCAAACTGATCTTTGTGAAGATGTGCGTGAAATCCACTGTAGCACTTAAGTTTCTATTCAGCCGTAGCTCTTATTTACCGGAAGATTTAGATTTCGACAAGTTTTATTAGGTAGCGAGGGAAATATTATCATGGCTTCTTTGTATATGGAGGAGATGTTTTACCATTCCGTTTCCCATAATTCTCTTCTTGATAATTGTTGTCACTTCTAAAGTTCACTTCTCCTTCAGTTCCTATTGTTGTTCATTGTTAAATGCGGGTCTTGGTCAGATCAGAACTGATGTGGGTAAGTTTTTTAAAATACAAAATTTTTGGTACTACTTTTTAAGTGTTTTATATTTAAGTGCTCAATACCTGAATTATGAAAGCGTAATTAATTTTTGTTGAATTAATCAACTAATAATACACTTCATGACTTTTTAATAAAGCGGCCAGTTGAAAGCGCCGCTACTGTGCCTCCCCTGAGGGTGGTATAAAGTGAGTTTACCTGACGTGACATAGCAGCTTTCATGGCATCACTGCCATCACGTTTTGAACTGTCCTCTGTCTACAAATGCTTACCTGAAAAACTCTTCCTTTATAGAGTTGGACACGAGTTAAAATCATTATTTCATTTTTACCGTACTGTTCAGAACCATTTTTTTCTTTAATTTTAAAATCATTTTTTCTTTTTTCACGTCACCACCAAACATATCGAAAACGAAGGACTTAAGGAACCATTTCTTTAATATTTTACCTCTACATAATATACCGTGTGTCCCCGGATAGGTGAAACGACTCTTATAAAAGACAAAAATTTTTTGATTTTAATTTTAATTTTTTGGGGTTCAGCCCTGCTTGGCTAAAGAGTAATTTCTAACAAAATATTAGTTTTGAAAAATCAAGCATGCCTTGGAAATTTCCAAGAAACTTCTTTCGGTTTTTCTGTTGAGTAAAGTGCCTTTTATGTGGCAAAAACGACAAAATGTTATTTGAAAAAGTTGTTCAGAACCGTATACCAAATTTCAAAATCATAGGCCAACTTTGATCTTTTACATGTACTTTTATGTTTATTTCACAAATCAAAGAATTTCATTTTGTAACAAAGACTGTAATGGAAAAACCAAATTGTATCCATAACTTCAATATCAGTCTTTGTTACAAATGAAATTCTTTGATTTGTGAAATAAACATAAAAGTAAATGCGAGAGTAAATGTAAAAGATCAAAGTTGGCCTATGATTTTGAAATTTGGTATACGGTTCTGAACAACTTTTTCAAATAACATTTTAGCGTATTTGCCACATAAAAGGCACTTTACTCCACAGAAAAAAGTTTTTTTTTTAATTTCCAAGACATGCTCGATTTTTCAAAACTAAAATTTTGTAAGAAATTACTCTTTAACCAAGCAGGGCTGAACCCCAAAAAATTAAAATTAAAATCAAACATTTTTTGTCTTTTATTAAGAGTCGTTTCATCTATCCGGGGACACACGGTATATGTATAATACGTTTTCTATGCGTGTAATTTTTTTTTTTTAATAATCCTTAATTTCTGCTCCCTCATGGGTAATTATTTGTGAAGATCTAGCCTGTTGAAATAATGAATGAAAACGCTATCAAAGCGAGTTTTTCCCTTTGTAAAGCAACTTCACTTACTCTTACTCTAGGTAACTGACAAGATTTCTATCCCCAGGCAAAGCTGGAGGACAACGCTGCGCTCGCGTATTATTGGAGAGCCCTAAGGATATACAGGATGTCAAGGATAAAGCCTATGCGGGCAGACGCCGCCCTCTGAAGTAAGCAATCCTTGCTGTAACCAAACCATTCAACCAGCGCCCACTTAGTTCGCATGGTGAATAATAGCTAATTTGCATCTAAAACACTATACTAACTGAAGTTTGTACTCGCCCACTTGCACACGTGCTACGTGTCCCGCCTCTAAAATAAGAGTTACGAACTACTCTCCAAAGAAATTCACTCTGTTGAAGTATACGTATAAGTATAACAACAATGGGTGCAATGTGGTTTTAAATTGGATTAAATTGTGAATGATTCTTGAGGAAAACAAGTTTACTTTTGCACAGTCATTCTTTAATATTTCAGAGGCTATGAGAATTAGCGACTGTCTTAAAAAGTAGCACTAGGACAAATTTGAGCGTGAAATTGGCTGTGTGTTTTTAACACCTGCAATTAACTGGCTGGGATATCTCAGATTGTAATCAAAAACATGTTTCAGCATCATTGAGTATAGTAGAAGTGAGTTCTTTTACGTTTCTCTTGTCAAAATCTTATTGAGATATTTTCATTCTTAAGACAAAAAAGGTAGTTCTAGACTTTAGTTTTATACAGCGTGTTTTTTAAGTAAAGGTCCGTGGTGAAGTGGAAGATTTTTCGTTACGAAATATTACGATCTGAAAAAACTTGCTTTGACCAAATTTATTGATAATAAAAAAGATACAGGATGGCAAAGTTGACATTTCAAAATTTGTTTTTCGGAATAATTTGAAAGATTGAAAACGCACGGAAATAAAAATTTGAGAATAGACGTTTTGCGGCATGAGGAATCGTAATTTTCTATCCGTTTCGATGTGGGTTTTTTATAAGTAAAAGGACGTAAATTGTTTTTTTCTAAGACTTATAAGTTCTATCTGCCATGATTAGTGAGACCTTCCCGGTACAAAGGGTTACTTGGGTAGGTTCTGCAGAGTTATCTATCAACGATGTAGCTATAATATTGAACATCAAGCAGTCAAGACGAAATAAATTATTAAACGAACACGTTAGCCTCTATTTACAGATAAATATTAGTTATCTATTTGGGTATACAAAGCGTTCCCAGGATATCCTCCGTTAAACATGTTATAATATGACTTACACGTATAAAACTAACACGCATAACTGTTATGTCGCCATGTAAATCGTGAAGTTTCAGTACCTAATTCTTTTAAGAATAATATAATATAAGATCAAAAAATGCTACAATTTTTCATCTCTGTGATTGAATCCGTTAAACTTCACTACCTAGGCACAAATAAAAGTGTCTCACCCCAAAATTTTGCCTGATTTTGATTGGGGATAACTTTAGAAATTCCCAAGGAATTTTGGCTTTCCAAGGTTAGCGGCCCCATCCTTTATTTTCCTGCTTTATTGGATCTAACCTTAAAAAAAAATTGTCAACAAAAAATTCATGATTTGTTTAACAGGACTTGTCAATCAAAAGTGCCCTCAAAAGCGCTTTGAAGTTTTGCAAGGTTCTTACGTTGAACCTCTGCACCAAGCTCCGTTCTGTGTTTTGAGTCAGATTTAACAGATGTCTGCTTCTTGTGGGGTTTCTATAATCTACGCTATGACCTTGGAAAAGTGCTAGATTCTTATAAGCGAAACAACAAAGTTCAAATAAATAAATGCTCGAGAGTGTTAAAATCTTCATCCTCCTGAAGTGAGACTTACATGATTCTCTAGGTTGACACCCACAATGATTCTTGGAGCTTCCTTCAGCAAAATAAAGGCACGATTTATCTGCGCACATGAACCTCATATTGTGAATAAACCACAACTCAAATCTGGCACACACCCATCATAGTACACCGATAAAAGAATATGCTGACTACAATGAAATGAAGTAATATAGTGATCTTAGTATTATGAAGCAGCTACTGCGCAGTTATAGATTTTGGGTCAGTTATAGATACCTGACCAGCGTAGATTTTAGTCAAACTTAACCGCACGCATTTTTACAGTTTTCTCCAATAGAAAGACTAAATCAGTCAAAGCGGCGTCGACTCCTCCATGTATCTTGAAGATTATAGCAACGGTTTTATCATTATTTAGTTTCAGGAAGTTTTTTTCAGACCAGAGTGCCACGTACATAGGTCGAATAGCCGTCTCTTGGGTCGTGGCAAAGTCTTTGCTGATAATAAGTATGTCTGTGTCATCCCCGTATCCCGTATCATGTTTTCTGGTTATTTAGTTATTCTTCTGGAGTTCTATCAATAACCACCGTATGATATACCAATTCTCAAAAGTAAGAAGAAAATAGACGCAGGGAAATGCCGCCAAATCCATATATCTGCAAAAGTTTGCCTTTCAACAATTTGCGATGAACGTGGTCAAAAGTCCTGGAAAAATCAACAAACAAACCGTTGGGGACAAGTCCCTTGTCAATCGCCGAGCTGACTGAGGAATAATATTGAAAAAGAGAGGTATCAACATTTCTGTACATTATGAAACCGTGTTGAGCCGAAGAAAGTATATGTCTGTTTAGAAAGCTACACATCTGTTTCTATAAGGCAAGCTCAAAGACCTTTGAAACACTGAAGAGTAAGCTAATAGGGCGATAGTTGGAGAGCTCGTTCCTGTCGCCCTTCTTGTATACGGACAACACCTTGGCAAGCTTGATATATTGTCGAATCCACTGGAATGCGAAGGTTTGAGTTTTCTAATGAAAATCGTTACAGTAGTCACTGTGACTCGGGCCACGTAGAACGTTTCCTGTATGAAAGAAATTCAAAGTCTCTATCGGGTGGTTTTCTTCATCGGTTCAGAAAAATGCCTGCTAAACCGTGCAGTTACAGGGTTTTCTTTCAGTTTCTACAGGGTGATATGTGAAGGCGTGCATAATCACTCCGCTGTTTTCGTACTTCCGTTTTCCAAATAAATTTTTCTTGAAAGTTTTGATGAGCAAATTTTTAAGCTTGATGTCTCACCTCGAGACGGTTCTCAAATTTTTGATTTAACACATGTATTTACATGGTGATCTCAAAAAATCAACTGTTTGCTCTTGAAGTGTATAACTTTTTTCCTCGCCAACCGATTTCGAAAATTTAAGCCTCATATTGAAGTTAAAACTTCAGGCAAGAAACTCCAGGGAAAATTGACTCAGGACAAACATTAAAAACAAAAGATCTCGTAAAAAATTACTCAAATATAAACTTATTCTCTTCTGGAAACAGGTTTTGAGAGGAAAACTGAATGAAAACCAACTTCTGTCCGAACCAAGCCTTTATTTCTGAACAATTTAAGAGTTTTTTTAAATTTTAAATTTTAAATTCTTAAATATTTTCTTAAAGAAATATTGCAGGTGTGTTTAAATGCTAAATAGCGATTGATGATAATGTTTAAAAAAATTCTACTGATTTATTTATTTATCATCAATCAGAATGCAGAGATTCTACAAAGTAAGGGTTGAAAACGCAAGGACCATCCAAAGAGCAGTCAACCGACTGAGAAATGGCGGAATCCACTATCGCCCAAGAAATGGAATTCGGCAAAAAAGAACAGCAGCCAAGATTATATTAAGAAGAATTGGTGAATCTATCGGTACAAACAGTCAGAAATCGACTAAATGAAGTCGGTCTTAGTGCCAGACGACGGGCTGCTTCTCAATCATTAGGGCCGGTATAGGGCTACTCGAAGGGCATGTGGTGAATATTATCAACCCTGGAAAATAGCTGAATGGACTAGGTGCTTGTTTACGGATAAAACTGATGAAAGTAGGCTTAATTTGTTTCGATCGAATGGAAGAGTTGGTATGGCGAAGAAGAAATGAAAGATGTTTGAAAAAAACATGGAGGTAAGGGTGGCTTTTGGAGGTGGAGGAATGACTGTCTGGGGTGGAATTACCATGAATAGAAGAAGTGAACTGGTGATTTTGCGAGAGCAGCAGGGGTAAATATAAGGGTTAAATCGAAAATTTGAGAATCGTTTCCAGGTGAGACATCCAGCTTCGAAATTTGCTCATGAAAACTCACAAGAAAAATTTATTTGGAAAACGGAGGTACGAAAACCGCGGAATGGTCTTGCACACCTTCATATATAATATCACCTTGTAGTAAATTTGTCGAGAGTTTTTTAAAGTTTAAGTCCAATAAAGTAGAAAAATAAAGGATTTGTGCGTAGTGTACCTAGATGGCATACAAATAGAATATTACATTCGGCATTTCTATATAATACGGATTTAACTCCAATAATTAGAAAACTTTTTGATCACATGTTACGATACCTACCTCAAAACATTTGTCAGTGCATTGCATATTAAAAAAATAATAAATTAACTTAACTCATCCTGAATAAAATAATCTCCAAAACGCTGGCGTCTGGTTTTACATGTTGCAATAAATTAGTACCGGTCAGTTATTCTTAATAATGAGGTTTTCAGCTTGAAGCTGTAATTTCAGAAGGCACGCTCCTTTCCACGTGCTGCTGAGACTGCGAGAGGAAAATATACAGAGCGATTATTATTACGGGGTTCTACACAAGTCAGAGAGAGGAAGATTAAACTCCAAACAGACACGCCCGTGCCGGAGAAATTTAATGATTCGAAATTAATCCTGTAATTTCGGTAGTCCTCGCAGTCGGTTGCTTAATAAATCTTAAATGATAAGGCGACGTTGCCGGGTAATATCTTAACCCGTTTCTCCTTCATTATACTGTTTTTTTTTACCTCGAACGGTATTTTTCTTCATAAGAAAATTGATAATTTACTGTACTTCAGAGGGCTGCCTTGCAGGGCTGGGAGTGTTTGGGCGGCGGAATAGAAGGGAGATCATAGTAATTACCTCCCTGGATGGCTGGTAATGCTGTTTGCACAGGGAGAGCGAGGAAGAGTAGGAGGTCAGGAATTAATAACCGGGCTCTCTCACCGCTAGCACTGCAGCCCGCGGGACTCTTTATTTGACTTCTGCCTCTGCCACCGGAACGCAGGAGAACTTCCCCCTTCCACAGCCTTTTCATTGTTCCCTCTCTCACTCCCTTCTTTCCGCGCTGTATATATAAGCTGAAACCTTAGGGAATGGCCCAAGCTGAATTAATGTTGGGATGGTGCATTGATGATGGTGAAGTTCATTAGTAATACGGTATTATAAAGAATAGCCAGATCAGTTTGTTTATTTTTAGACTTCGGTATATGTACATACACTCACAGATCAAATACTTAACCATCTTATCAAAGAACCTTATCTTTGAACACGAAATTGTAATTATTTTTCCTCTTGCGAAGAACCTTGCGATGACACTCGGAGCAACATTTTCCCATGCCTTTATCGCCTTTACCTCTTGTGGTAATGTTGAGTAATTAATTTTTATGTTGGTTCACTAAGATCGATCCATATCACAGTTAAACCACACTATCGTTACCTACATTTCCAACATCTCAACAAAAAAAAAAAAACTTCACCTCAAATGAATACCAGGTCATAGCACTCATAGCAGTGAAATTGAGGGAAAGGAACTTGCACATTCATTGGTAAGAAAAGGAGCATCTAGATTCTTTATAGGACCAGAAACATTTTGTGGCTTCGAAGATACATTCTTCAAGGCAGAACTCCGGAGGAAAACCTAAGAAAAATCCATTGGTGGAACCTTTTAAGATTGAGACAAGTCAAAGAAATCCTCGAGAATTTCAACCGAGAGAGGCCGAACATTGACGGGATTCCTGACTAGACATTGTAAGCTCAAGGAAAACCAGAGGAACAGCGTCTGTAGAACCAGCGTATGTAGATTTTGCAGAAAGGGAGACGAGACACCTCGTCATCTGCTGCTAACCTGCGAATCGTTAGAACTCAAAGAGAACTCAAGAAACGCTGTGGCTCAACACCACAACGCCAGCTGGAGGCAGGGGATCCAGTTTCTCGAGCAAATGGATTTGGAAAGGGTGCTACATTAATGGAATTCCATACCATACAGAATGGACACAATAGATCTCTTAGGTCGTAGTGACTCAATAACTCTCAAGGATTACAATAAGTACTTACATCTCCATACGACTACTTGGGCGTTCAAAATTTTACTCAGGGCTGCTCCCCTGAAAGCAACATTTAGTAGATATTAATACGTATCTTTAAAAACAGCCGTCTTCATAACAGTCTTCAAAAAAGTCTTCACTTTTCTCGACTCTTGGACAGATGAACAATTTCTTTCCCAATTTGAAGAACAAATTTATTGCGAAATGTATTCTTTTAACAAGATACGTCTCTCCATAAAAGATGAAGAAATTACCAAGTAGCTAAAACATTTTTTTATAATAATTAAGCTCGTTGGGTTCCTGCCTTGTAGTTATCTAAGAGGCTTCTACTTGATGTTATAGTTTTCTTCCTTGAGGCTACACGAAGGAGAAAGTATTAGCGTTGTAATTTACTGTTGAGAATAGTCGATAAATGCAACACTAACGCGGCAGTTGAGATCCGCATCAATTAAAACATCGAATAAATGATTAACGATTATTGTTTTGATGATGCCTTGTTTGCATTTTGGTCTGCATTAGTTCATTCGGATATTAGCGTTGCATGTTTACTATTTTTAAGATATGGGAGGCAGGCTGCGGATATCGTGGACTGACAGATTACGGAACGAGGAAGTGCTGAGCAGAATAAATACTCAAACAGAACTTCTTTATACCATAAAAAAAGAAAATTTTAGTACTTTGGGCATATCATGCGAGGAGACAAGTACGAATTCAAGGTAAAATTGATAGCAGGAAGGGCCCTGGACGTAGAAGAGATTCCTGGTTGAGGAATTCAGGAATTTAAAGTTATAATTGTCTTATTAGTCGCCAATCTTCGTAGAGGACACATGAAGAAGAAGAAGATATGGGAGAGTTTACATGGGACATTTTGTCAACATTTTGGAATTTTATTTTTATAATAAATACCCTATGAAAATGTGAAGATGTTCATGTTTATTGTATCCTTTCATATTTAGACAATCCTTGGTTAGTCAAAAAATTTCGCTCCTTAGTCAAGGTTTACAAGGCAGCTTTTCAAATTTACCCAGCCTGCAGGTCTCTGAGGACGACCAGTCCCAAGACTGCATGGGGAATTCGTGTGAGTGTTTGGACAATTAAATAAAAATAACATAAGAAGCCATTTCGACTTCTTCATTGCAGAGACTTCTCTGCAGTTCTTCTCTGCCATCTTAATTTTATGTAGGCGATCTCTCAAGTGACAGTGTCCTGTGAGAAATGCAATACCAAAATTCTAATCTGCATTCTATTTAGAAACAGTCTGGAAAGACTATGAGATGTTTCTTCTATCATTAACTTGCCATTTCCTGATAAGTACACGGCTCCAGTAAGCTCTATGTTGGAGTCTCTCCCATTGATCTCCCGCAGCATGACTTTATCCAAAAGCAAGGTTGTCAGTAGATAAGAAGTCACTTGGATTAGCCGGAGTTCCCTAGATTCCAGGGAAACTGAGCCCTTCACCTAAATCTAGGGAAATTATAAGCCCCGCCTTATGGGAGATTAACATTGGTTCATACCCCCACCTAAATTTAAGTAAATTTTTCCCTACATTTAGGTGGGGGGCTCATTGTTTCTAAGAATCTGTGGAAATCCGGCCAGCAGAAGGCTTGTCATCAAAAAAATGTGCGTGTAATAATAAACAAGAGGGCCATATTTAAATTAAATGATATTATTACTGGGTCTTGAGGAACACTAAAGTTAGCAGCATCTGTTGCTTTGAGCTGGTTGTTTAAATAGTAATCACAGCCCGAGAAATCTGGGCTGAGAATCTTTCCAACCAAAGGTCGCCAATCTAGTGCAACAGTAGCAATTATTATATTTATATCCTTTAGGTCACGCACCGTGAAAGAATTAAACACTTATCGTACTGGTTCATTTTCTTCATAGCTTTGTTAATTAATATTTCGCTAAGAGAAATTGCTACCGTAAATTTTGTATTTAGAGATACTATAAGTGCTCACCGTTTATAGGAAATCAAGCAAATTTTCCTTGCAACCCAGAATATCGTGATAACAACTTTCTCTGCAGAAGATAGTTAGTATAATTCGTTTTTTGGTTCGTGCATTTTTAAAGCGCACCATCAGTTTCTAAATTTATGCAAAATGTGAAGTAGGTGGGGCCTGTAATGTTTATAATTTACATAAATAGGTGCCGGTTATTACTTTATAATAAAGTAAGGTATTCGAGAAAACTAAAGCAACTGTTTGAGGATAGTACCTCCATAATAGTAAGGTACCTACTTCATAATAACATCGTCATACCATATCGTCATAATTTACAATGACTTGAATTGTTGGAGGGCTCTGTCGGGAACATCAAAAATATCTTCTGGAGGCGACAGGGATTGGCCGTTTTCTTGGCTCGAGCGTCGTTCGCACGGGTTTAGAAGAAGTATTCGGTAAATCACATCACCGAGACCGGGGGGAATGTTGCAATAATAACATCACATTATTCCTACGCCCGCCCCGGGCCGGTAACGATCTCTCGTCACGATACCTTGGTCCGTGTCGGCGATGGCGACCTGTAACGGCCTGTAACAGCGACCATCGTGTAATCGACATGTAAGTCTTAACAGTTACCAAGTAAGGATCCTAGCTCCTGTCACTGGCCATCACTAGTCCCCGCCAGCCGCGAAGCGATGTTTGATTGATGAAATCCTGGGGGCCGATTCTGTGAGAATCGGTCGCTTGGTGAGAGGTTTTGTGGAAACCTCGCGACCTCACATTTCTCAGCCCGTTCTTCAAATTACGCTCCGATTATCCTACAATCGGTTGTTATTATGTTTAGTTAATCTTCATTGTTGTTCTATGTGTTGAAGCTCGATGAATCAATTAATTTACACTTGGTTTCAATTCATGGTGGAGGAGTTTAGTGTTAGACAGTGCACAAATGATCACTCAACTCAGTGAGTCCAGTGACCAACGATAAACTCAATGACTGGGACTGCAATGACAGATGAGAGATGACAGATTGGAAGTCGAGCTGGTGCTACAATACTTACGATGCTTTTAATACAACTAGTAAACCTGTTGATCTGATGGCCAGGCGGTTAGCCGAGACTCCGAGACCGAGACTCTGCTTTTACTGCCTGAACGCGACACTTTAATGGGGTCTTTCCCAGAAATCTCTTCTCTCTTTTCTTATCCTTCGGCGTGGAGATGTCTCATACTGATGAATGTATTGGGTACAGTTTATTAGACTTGAGTAGTTCTCTTGTTTTTATTTACTTTGCATGTGAACATGATTCTCTGTCTTAGATAATCGTATAAAATTATGAGACAGGACGCAATCCAAAGCCCTAACTGTAAGTTAGAAAAAATATTTTCATTTCAGAAATATTATTATTTTTGGCTTAGGGTAAAGTATTTTTGGAGAAACGGCAAGCAGAAACTTACCTTCGGAGGAACATTTCTCTTTGCCGATTCTCCATTAGTGAAAATGTTTCTCTAAACGCAAGTTTTTGCTTGGCGTTTCTCCGAAAATGCATTTTTAGTAATGTAAGTTACTGCACGTTATTTAGGCCCTGAGGTATAGTCGGGTGTAATTTAAGATGATGTTTATGGTTTATTGAACTTCTGGAGCAAATTTTTTTCAAGTTATTCGTCATCTTAATCCTCAGGAGGCACTTATCCGCTGTACCCGTCAAGCTTAACATGCTACCGGAGTCACCAGTAAAAGTTAAAAACTCCAAAGAAAAGCGCGTTTTTAAACTGGAAAAGCATTTGCTTGAGCTGTTGATTTGAATCCTTTTATTTGAAAGAGTCAAGTGAACAAATACTTATTTTATGCAGTTCCATTGATGGTCGAATTTGAACTCCCCCCCTCTCTTGATAGGTTCTTGGCACGACCGGCGATAGGTTCTCGCATTCTTGACATATACTTATTCTCTTTGACGGCTTCAAAAGTCTGGGGATTTTTGACATAAACTCGTGGCTTCAAAAAATCCTCACAAAAAGAAGTCTGGAACAGTTAAATCGGGCGATCTTGCCGGCCAGTAAAATCGCTAAAACGAGAAATTAGGCAACCTCATCAACTTCGAAATGCAGAATTCAGAATTTAGGTTGTTGCTCGTGTAGTATTATTGGCTCCATTTTGTTGGAACCACATGTCCCAATTCATCCAATTGAGGAAGGAGAAAGTGGTTGAACATGGCTCTGTAGCGCTCGCCGTCCGCGGTAGTCTTTTGGCCCGCGGCGTTTTGGAAAAAAAAAGGTCCGATGACTTTGAGCGAGTTTAATGGATCTTCGTGGGTTATACGGATTTTCGGTGCCCCAGAAGCGATAATTTTGTTTATTCACATATCCGCATACATGGAAATTGGCCTCGTCGCTCATGATGATTTTCGATGAAAACTTGCTAATGGTCGACATCCAGGCGGGCTTGATCTTCAAGTCGTTCACTTGCTCTGTAAAGTCCGCCCATTGATGGCCAATTGCGTGGCACGTTGTCTAGTCGATACTCCGGGGTCCTTTGCGAAATCTTTACCTACAGCAGCGATATTCTGAGTAGAAGGTGCCTGACAGCATCTCCTGTTGTCCCATGCTCTTCAAGGCGAGTGGCTAAACGCTGTAGCGTTTGCCCAGACGGTGTCGTACGACCGGGAAATCTCCGCCGAAATTCACGCTGCGCCAACACCACCGACGTGGTATTCTGCAAAAAAATAGATACAATTATTCCACGTTCTTGAGGAGTAAATGGCTCCATAACTTTTTGTTGTGATTTTTTTCAAAACTGTCTTCTTCATAAATGAAAAGTCATGATGACAGATGACGTCATTTGCAAAAAAGAGCATGTTTAAATGGAGTGATTACTTTTGCATCACGTGGTACTTAGGTTTTACATTAAGGAATACAAAATTAAGTATTGCCTATATTCCCAAAGATTTACGGTTATAGCATGAAAATAATTAAATAAATGGGATAAGAAATTAGGTTCGATGCTTCTTATTAACAGCTTTTTTCTTTGTTTTAATTGTACAAATACACTTGGAATTCCATCTCCAGAAATACTGAGTCCTACACTTCATAAGAAGCTTGAATTGAATAGTGTCAAGTCACTTGTCAAACGTCTCTTCAGAGGCTCCCTTGCCTTTTACTTTACCAGGCGATCGCGCGCCCAATCACCCCTTATAGCAACTCTCTGTTACTTTATAAATATTTTGCAAACGTCCAACATATTTTCAGAATTATTTTGGAAATAATTCTGAATTCAATTAATAAATATATTGTGTATGCATTTATGACAGAATAAATTTATGTTATATTCTTCGTATAGAAGAAAATACTTAGTAAAGTATATACCTAACTGGAATATTCCGTCTAATAATTATTATTACATACTTATAGTAATAATTTGGTTTTAAGTCGGTGAAAGAAATCCCATATATGTATAGGAATTAAAAGAACGTGCATCATACCTACTAGAGGTAAAGGTCATCATCACCAGTTATTTTCACCTATTATAGCATGTAAAGAAGACATTAAATATACAAGCACTTATGTCGCATCCGTGCATGGTGCCATAACTTTGATCACTGCATAGAAGTGCGGGTTCGTTTCCTTCTTAGGCCATATTATGATGCATCTCTCATAAATATGATAAAATATTGTCGCACCGCGAAAAACGGTGCTTTCGCCCTATGTCGCAACCCAGGGGGGTTGCCCTATTTCGTAGGGTTAAAAGGGGGGTAAGAACATAAGATTTACAAAAACAAATATATATCTAATTTATTGAGCAAAAAATAAAAAAAAAACAGTTAAAATAATTTTGAAAGAAAATTAATAATAATAATTGATAGACATACGTTAACAACTAGGGGGGGTACTAAAATGTTTACAATGGACTACGGTCCCTACTATCAAAGTCGAGTCCTTTACAGTCGCCACTAGTTTCCAGGGGGCCCTCTGGTACTATTAGAGATTGAGGATAAAATAAAAACCCTGAAGGGGAGCTACCTTGAGGAGGCCTTGAGGGTACCTCGGCTACCCTGAAAGTCTCTAGCGATTGCTGAGGACTTTTTGTATATTATATGGTTTGACCTTAGTGTGGCCAAGAAAGAACGCTCATTAAATGCATACACTAAATTCATGAGAATAGAAAATAAATGTACTTACATACGCATCATCCTAATGCTTATTGATACAATTTGTAAAACTGCGAACAGCTTTTGTCCCGGAGAGTCAGCTCCTTAACCAGCACTTTCACAATAACGGCACTACTTTACTTATGACTTTACGGGGTACCCGCTGTCTCCAAGAGTTGGAGTCACACTCCCCCAGAGTAGAAGCCCCTCTGTCCCCCAATCTGGGTCGCACTCTCCTTTTTATTACCTCTGCTGATTAGGTCAGCAAAGTCGATAAACTCTTTTCAATTTACACATCATACTAGCGAGTTTGTATTTCCCAATAAGTTTTGAAATGATTATTCAAATAATAGTTGTGCTGACTTGAATTATTGCTTGCTAGCAATGATGTTTAATAGTTAAGAAATCTTATTACTTCAGTGCTCTGGTTTTTGTGCCTACTTGACAATATTTATGATAAATAAATCTTCATTGCTAATGAGCCCGATCACGAAGGCAAACTACGAGCTACCATTTTCAAGCTACCAGTCGAGGACACGACACAGAACAAGCATTTTACAAGAATGCCTGTAGGTATCGAGATTACTTGAAAGCTCGAAACGGCGCCGCGACGACAGGAATGAGGGCGTCAAGAATCTCGAATAGTGATCGAATATTCTTCTTGTTTTTTTTTATAAAATAAAAGCATGGATATTGACAAGAAAGAAACTAGAACGTTTATTTTTGTACCGCTCGAGTAAGAAGAGTACCGTTTGTTCCCAGTAAAGGAAGTCAAATTGACATTTTAAAAGCGCATCGCCAATATCAATCGCCAATCAATAAAAATCGCCAATATTTTCTGCACAAAAATTACTCTTGGTCATAATTGCTAACGTTAGCTGTTTTCGAGAAAAATGATCATTTACGATGAAAAATTTGCTTTGGATGGTTCAAAATGTTTCGGAAAATGAAGGCAAAAAAATTCGCTTAATCCCAAAATCAAAATCCCCGCCAATGGCGCATGAAGGGCATAAGCGAATACCAATGATCAAACATGTACAAAAGCTGACTTCTGTATCTCAAACCGTTCCCGAGCTATCTTCAAAAAACTGGAAAAACTCTCAAAAAGAGAGCATTTCCGGTCAAACGTTAATGGGGACTTTTTCCCTTTGAATGACCAAAGGAATTACCACCTTAAAATTTTTCACATGCACTTATTTAGGATAACCCTGTAATAATAAGCTCATGAGAATTGTGATTACTTATTTACAGTATTTTGGGGATTTTTTTATTGCGTGTAGAACACCTATATGTAAAGACTTTTCACTTCATCAATCATGTGAGCTCGTTTCAGACCATGATTCATTTGGTACACCTTTTTACTTAAATGTAAAGGTGCCAATAATAAGTATACTTAGACTAAATATCTACAATAAGTAACCGTATGTTATGCATGTAAAAAAATACCAAACTTTCTTCAAAATCGATTATTAGGCTATTCGTGTATCGTGTTACACAAGAAGTTAGGTCATAGCAGTAGCTGATGCGTCTGATTGATGGCCTTATTCTACTCTTTACCGTGATAATCACGCTAATCATGCAGTAAGTCAGGTCGAAGCGCGAGTGAAGCTGACGAGGGGCGTCCCCGGTGCTATAGTAATCACTGTAATCAGGGCTTCGGCAGCTGCTACCTACATGTCTTAATCTTTTCGACAAAGAGCAGATTCTGGAGTTCCGATGTTTGATCACTGGTCCACTTGACTTCACCTAGTGCATGCTTTTCTAATCAGGTCAAATTGAGATAAATATGTAAACAAATAGCTTATTAGAACTAGATTCTGGGAGTCATTATAGAAAAACTGAATTTTTTTTATAATTACCTACCTATGTAGGTACATATCGATTTTTTTTAATGAGAACTATAATTTTAACTGCATTTATAAGAATAATGGAAAAGTTATATTAAAAACTGAAATATGCATTTTAATCCTTAATTTAATAACTAGGAATACGCTCCTGATGTTAGCAGCGAAGTTTGTGTTGCCCTGGACATTATCGCATAGGATTTTGTGATGACGATTGGAGCCACCTTTACCAAGAGATTCATAACCTTTGCCTCTGTCAGGGAATCCGGATATGGTCCTAGGGTGAAACTTTAGGTACCTAGTGAGATTCTACTTTTTAATTTTCTAACATTTTCATTTCCACCAGAAAAAGTTCTTCTATTTGCGTTTTCAAGACTTTTCAAAGTCTTTCAATCGTTCTGATCAAAATCTATTCGCTGTCTCTATGCGGTACTATATGCGATTCAGATGATGGACCAGCTTCATTTTTCGCTCGTGTGCTGGATCTGCGACATTATGTCGTTGAGTCTCCTGATGATGCCCCCCCCCCCAGAATGACGCCCTTCTTCCTGGTGGGATCATAAACCCATATACTTTGTCTCCTTCTTGGAAGCCATTGGGATTGGCCTTCATGTCGTATCTTGCTCTCATTGAACTGCTGGAAAACACTAATTTTTTCCTTACCAGAGACTGGAACTTCCGTCTTTCTATTCCCCAGTTCATCCAGATAGTTGGTAATCTCGGAATGGGGGGACTGCTTGACGAACCCTACACCTAGTCATATATTAATCCTTTCAGAATTTCAGGTGGTCAGGAGCTTGGCCTGTTGTAGTCTTCTTCGACAGATGTTCCTCTTCTACATTGATAAATGATCACGACTGTCTGCACATCCTCTTCCTTCTAGCTGTTTTTTTTACTACCTTCGACTATTACTTTCTGTGTTATCGTTATACACTCTACACGTAATCTTTTCGAACTGAGCATCAAGTCTTCTTCACCGATTTCGGATCAATCCTCAGCCCATGTTGTTGGGTGACGTCTAGATCAACGATAAACTCGTCTTCATTCGCTGCTGCAACAACCGTCTGATGTACTTCCAGGATTCCCAGCTGAAGTCTGGCATCTACTTCATCGATGATACCTGCGACTTTGCTTGTTGCTCTCTTACAGTGTTGAGTGTCATTAGAATCCATAACGATCATTGTGATTGAGGCCCGAGGAGCGCTCCTAATGGATTCTGATAGAAAATCCGCCTCTGCATTTTGATGAATCAATGATGATGGCTGTTGAGGCTGTTTTGATGCCGTCAATTTTTCTATGTTTTCAAATTTTGCTCTCATCACAGTTTTTAGCAAGCGTCAAAGCAAGTTACCGTGAACCCCAGGAATCCCAGAACTAAAGTTTGAAAACCTCTGATACCAATATTGTATCTGCATGTAGGATGAACATTTTTTTATTTCTTCATGGATATGTTGACTCGTTACTCATCATAATTCCTCTAATTTTAGCACAGTGTTAATATACTTTGTTTTACTATAATCATGCAATCAGTTAAATGCAGTCTCTATATGCATCCATCAACCATTTCTTCTTCATTTAGGTATACACCAGCACCACCTGAATGCTCGTCATCGACACCAACGCTCGTTGACACCGTCATGCTACATTGCGTACACGGCATGAACAAATATGGCTCGTTTGAAAGATCTCCAGGTGTCACTGTTAGTCAGAGCGAGTGTACATGAGAGAGACAAAGAGCAGCGCGTCTGCCCTCGGGAAGCGGGCGGGAATATTTATTACCTGTCCCCGCAGGCGATGGTCGCGTCAGTGGTGTAGGCAAGGACCGGTGCATGCCTGGAGGACATCGGCGCGGGTGGAATTGGAATGGCATGGCACTCATGGGCCCACCTTGTATGTTGTATGTGGCGCGCTTTTCAGGACGCTTTGTTCTCGGCATACATAATATCGCTGTCTGACATAATTTTTCAAGAACTGAAATATGTTTGCAGGTTTTATTAGCGAATCAAATTGTTGTAAGAGGTTATAAAGAACTTAATACTTATTGAAAGTTTCATTATTGTCAGCACAAAGCGTTACGAAAATGTCTTCTCAACGTACCCAGATTTACCCAGTTAAAAATAATTTTATTTTATGTGCATGTACTTGACTAATTAAAGAAGAAATGTGATCATACAAGTTATCAACATGTCTCCATTTAATTTCCATAGCAACCCCGTTTTTCAAATGAGTTTGTATTAGTCGCAGTTGTTTTTGGTCGTCGGTGTGTTTCTACGTCCCAGTGTGAGCTAAATCTACCTGTTACCTACTCAGAACATGAAAAAATTGAAAAAAAGTTCTCACCATACGAGGACTAACAAGTCGTTCAGTAATCTTCTTTTCGTGAATTCAGTGAACGGTATTTGTTTTAAGAGGTTGTTTCATAACGTATTATTTCTTATAGTACGAGAGCCTACTGACAAAAGTGGCATCGTGCACCGCAGACGCCGTCGCTCGGGAGAGATGCTGCAGTCATGTGTAGCTCAGTGTCAGGTAACGTGACCAAGTTGCTCAAAAATTGTGAAAAAATTCACGCATACAATTTGGGTAAAATAAACACTTTTAGGTCTTTGTATTTTCCTAGAACCCCATTAAAAAATAAAATAAAACTAATTGTGTTCTCCAGCAAATAATTAATGCAAAATTTTACCTCTGTGCTAGCTGGTATTTCGATTCACTTATAACTTGCATTTGTTAGTATGTATTAAAAATTGAACTATTCAAGAAAAGAAAACAAGAACAAAACCTTTCCCTCCTTCTTCCTTCATCTAAGACCGATCTGACCAGTCCTCGAGTCCCTTCTCTCTTGTACTGACATAGGTCACTCACTACTATAATGTCAATTTGATTATTAGCCAACTATTTTTCCTAAACTTGCTTCCCTAGAGTATCTGGATTTATTGGCATTATCCGCACGAACTACGACTTATATACCAACTGGCAACATCTATGGATGTACGGGCTTTCTTTGACTAGTCTCTGTCCGCTCAAGGACAGGACCACGTGGCAGGAAGGAAGGAAAGAAAAAAACTACCCGACTAAATTTACGAAATGAAATTTAAAAAGAAGGATTTGAGTTAATAATTAACTCTTACAGATGACTCCCTCTTAAGATAATCTGTCACCCTATCGCTCCATCTCAACCTTGTCTGCTGGCTGTTGCCCTCAAGCGTGAAAAGCTTGTTTGTTTTTCCTTTGTGTGTGCTATCTGCCCAAATAACTACCCCCACTGCAGTTCAACAATTCACACCATCAAGAACCAAAATAGAAGAAAGACAGTCCAATCAGGGAATGTGGCACCTCAGACACTCTTTACTGAGCACCCTGATGGCTACAAGGAAGAAGAATAGAAGAACTTTTTCGCTTTGAACGTTCTCCTGATTATCCTGTCTTTCTTGTTAAGTAGTCTTTTTGTATGGTCACATCTTAGAATTTTTATCTTCTGTCTTCACTATTAATGCTCGTGTAACTGGGACCGCGTCTCCACTCACAATACATAATTATTATGGAACAGAACTTTTCTGTCACGTGCTTGCGAGGACATTTTATTATTATCAAAAAAAAGGTGTACCACCTCCCTTTATAATAACTCGAAATTAATCTTTTTTTTCAATCAAGTAGTAGAGAGATACAAGTTTGTAGTGTAATGTAGTGGACTTTTTGGACTTTATTCGCATGGACAGGAGCATCAGTTTTACCTATTCTAATACCTCCTACAACCTCGTTTCCTTTCTTCACATTTTTATTTATACCCGACAAAAAAAAAGATCACAAAGAGTTGCACGACAAGGTAAAGTCTGTTTTGACACGACTACTTTATTTATACTATAAAACTTCAAGTGCCCTACCGGTTTCGGCTAAAATGCCATCTTCAGAGGCTTAGCAGGGATAGGGACAATCCATAGTTAAACTGGTGGAAGAATTCCACTAATAAAGTTTAAGTGTTATCGTTCAACTGCGTTTGAAACTCTTCAACCTACCTTGTTATATCAAACGGCGATCTTGACGAAGTAACGACATTATCACATTCATGGTGATCCTACCTTCATACCGAGCTTTTCACAAGCTTTTATATAGTTTATTCCGGGCTTAATATTTCACTTTATCTGATTAATTGCAGCTCTTCTCATCAGAAAAAGTATTGGTTATAAATTCATTAATTTAATCAATTCCATATTTAAGTAAATTTATGTCTGCCATATACCTGGCTAACATGTAAGATTTATCTATGTCTCACTGGAGAGATTTCAGAATTCATACGATTCATCATAGTTATTACACAGATGTCCGTAAAATGAAAGTTGTTATTTTTATCGAGGCGATCAAGAAATAATAAAAATTCTTCAATATTTCTTGCTTAATATGTATTAAATATTGTCGCTGGAGACTTCATTATACAGGGTGTTGAAAAAGTTTCGGTATACCCTTCAATAATAAATCCTTAAATTATGAGTTCTGAAAACATTTGTTAGGACATCCTGTATATTATCGTATTTTAATATTTCCTGAGAAATTGTAATAAGACTGGCTTTTACAGTTGCAGTTTAAAATGAGTATTTTGTGAGTTATAAAAAAATTAAAAACCCTATTTCAATTTTCAAAATTGTTTACAATAAAAAAATGATATAGATGAAATTTTTATATGCGGTCACGAAAATTCTGATAATTTTCATAATTTAAGGATTTATTGTAGGGAACCGAGACTTTTTCAACACCCTGTATGATATCTACTACCTATATAGGTAAATTATTTCACTCCCATAACACAGAAATCAGAAATTACCACTGCCATATACCCACCTATAATAAGTAATAAGAAATAAGTATCCGTTACCGTACCTACCTACCCACATAATATTTCACTTCGATCCAGCATAAAGAATCTCTTACCCTGAAACAATCTATTCATGCCCCAAGGCCGGGGTCCCTTGTTCTCTGCGTGACGTTCAATGCGATCCGTCTCCCCTGGGGCTCGGGTCGGCCAACGTGAGGCGGCACCGTGACCGGCGTCCCTGAGAACCGCCTCCGGGGGCGGCCTCGCTCCCCAACCAAACCGCCCGGGGGCCCAATCATGTGCCGGATCAGCCGGCCCCCCCAAGACAGCAGTGATCCGTGGGAGTGGGAGGATCAGGTAGATGACTAACTCTGGTCTGATAACATTGGGGATTTAGACAAATATTGTAGGTAGGTTGGGATATTGAGAAACACATTTCAGAGGATTGAATATTATTTGAAAAAAGTTATGTAACTCTGGTTAAAAATAAATTTACCGAGGGTTGCTTTGATGTTCCGTGTACCTACCGATGTAGGTATATCTCGTTTTTTTTTGGTCGTGACTGGAAGTGACATACAACATACAAATGGCTTGTAATTTCAAATTGCTTTTGGTTTATTCTAGGTAAATGAAGAAGAATATGTGATAACAATGAGATTAGAATTATGTGTAAGTTTTAAGATATCGTGAATAACTTTTTTTGAGTGGAAGAAAGAAGTTGCAGTGATTCTTGAAACAAGAAGTCCGAGGTCTTCAAACTCAGAACTACATCTTGCCTGGTGCTTATATTCTGATAAAAATCGAAACTTCTAGGTCCCCGAGAATTTTTTCCGATAGATTCTTATCCCATCGACAACTTATAACTTGCCTTCGATAGTTGTTTTGGAACATATACGACCAAAATACACCTCATTCCACTTCTTGTCAAAACTCTGCATGATCCTGTCGAAGTGGGAGTGTCTCAGCAGTCCTCCCTATATCTCGAAGGGTTAAAAGTCGATTATTCTATATAATGCCCGTATATAGGGTGAGCTATTTAACTTGAAACTTTCAAATATATCGAATAATAAGCACTCTACAAATCAAAAGTTTCAAAATTCAGTCATTCTGTGGGAGAACGCAGTTATTACTTTTAAAATTTGTCTACCTCCCTCCTTATTGCAGGTGGGACGGGGGTAACTTTGAAGTCTTGAAAAGGAATCTTTATTTTCATTTTTCACTACAAATTTGGATCTTACGACGAAAATACGCAGGAAATTGCTCCCCCTCCCCCCGTCATTAAACGGAGCGGGGCGTTGAAATTTTAGTAATGAACCCTTATTTTTTATTAGAGCAGATTCGGATTTTACGGGTAAAAATACCCAAAATTTGTTTTTTTCTCGGTTTTTTTGGGTATTTTTTTGTTCAATTTCAGTAATAAGGCAAACTCATTTACCACGAATCCTACGTATTTTTAGTCGTATACTCGTATATGATTCTAATTATGCAATTTAAACGAAGGATTTTCCCTTAGTTGAAAAACCCCCGCCCCATCTACAAGGTGGGTGGAGGGGGAAGCCATTTCCTACGCATTTTTAGCCTGAAAATTAAAATCTGCGATAAAAAATAAGAGTTGTTATTTAAGATTTCAAAGTTACCCCCCCTCCCCACCTACAAGAAGGTGGGGGGGGGGGGTGACAAATTTTAAAGCTAAGTTATTTACCCGCGTATAATGGTTAAATTTTGATTATATGAATTTTTTAGGGTGTTTATTATTCGAGATGTTGGAAAATTTCAAGGTAAAAAACTCACCCTGTACCTGTTGCTCATATCTATATTCACCTAACTTGTCTTATTTATGTTTCCCAACTTTGATCGCCTTAGCCTTATTAGAATCTTGACAACTTCTCACGACACGCCGCCTGCATAGTTTCACCTAACGACTACATAGAACACTCCCATGCAGTTCCCATTTTGAATTTCCAGTTTCATATTTGGGCTCAATTTTTCTGCTTTCCTTGACTCGTATCGCGGCTCTTTTATCTGGTCTACTTTGGAAATGATTGTAGCATTACCAGTTTTATGGCCATTGTTTTTGAGTGTGTTCTGAATGTCTTGAGAATTGACAGAAGATCTCCTAAGTTCACAGCAAAGATATTGGTAGCTCTGTAGATGATCTTGCTAAGTCAGTTTTCGTCATTTATCATCATCGACAACCTTATCATCATCTCTCCCTCCTTCCTCTTGGATATTTCAGAAAATGACTTGTGCAAAATTACGTGCAAACAGAAAAGGGTATGCAGCAATGACAAAATTTTTCCTTTGTGACAGTCTTTTGATCTCAGCTGATTTCTCGATTATGTAGATGGATCTGAAAGCCCGTGGATGAGCTCTCCAACTTTTTACCCAAACGTAATAAATTGGAATTTCAGCAATAGTTTGAGTTTGTCATCACATTCCTGAATGATTATTCTCTCTAAGCACTCTCTTGTATATAGTTAGCAAAATCGAGCCACAAGGGAGTTTCCTTCTGGGAAGCATGCAGTAACAATTTTCTTGTTTAGTAAACGATGATCAAGCAATGTGTGTATATTGGCAAATTAGAAAATAATTATCACTCTTGATTTCATGGACAAATTAATACGAGTTGAAGTAAGTCAGTAAGTGAGAAGTAAGTCAAGTACTTACCTAGGCTAGGTGGTGTAGGTTAAAGTTGCTTAAATTTCCGTTTGCTGATGTTAAGGGGAGGCGAAGTAAAAAATTTGTAGAAGTTTTACTATCATCTAGATCGAGTCATCTAAATCGAGTTGGTAATGTCTAAAACAAAAGAGTAAATTAATGAATATATAGTTCTTAAATGAAAATACTATATGTTAATTTTCTGCGTATACCTACGAATAGAGTGTTATAATAAGATAAATATCGCACGAAACAGTTTCGAAATTGCTTTTTAAATGAGATATAACGCTTTGAAGTTTCAAATTTGCATTCAAGAACAAGAGTAACTAGGTATGTGGACTCAGAAACTTGTATTTACCATCACTCTAAAGTTATTATAGTAATTAAGTACACACCTCCCTTTGGAGATTGTATAAATAATTGAGCCTAACATTGAAACTACTGATACCAGAAAAAAATTGATTAGCTCAGAAAAACATAAAAAGCTTAAATTTTTTAAATCTTAGTATTCTAGTCTACTTATAGTATTCCTTTCGGGTTTTCCCGGAATTCCTACAAAAGAGAAATTCTCATGGGAGGAGTAGTACAGACGAAGCTATAGCGTCATATATTCTATAAAAAGTGTTCAAACCATGGAGGAAGTGCAGAAATTGTTCGAATTACCATACCAAATGCACAACAAAAAACGATTTGCACTCGGATTTCCATAATAACAATTAGGTATTATGAGAATTTCAAAGCAAGTTCCCGAAATCCGTGGACCAAAAAAATAGATAATTATTGTTACTAGGCAGTACCTATATATACGGAATATAATATAAATTCCAGAAATCCTAAAACAAGAATAATACAGGAATTCCCAAAGGAATACAAAAGTTTTTCGGATCTTTCGTTATTCTAAAGATCTACAGGAATTTCTAATGAAGAGAAATTCTTAAAGAACTATAATTATAAACAGAATGAAACTTTTTTAGTCTATCTCCACCTCCAGTAATTCTACAAAGATTGTCCAAAATTCGGAGGGTGTGCAGAAAGGGTTGAAATTTCTTAGGAAGCAGTAATAGATGCAAGAATGGAAAAAAATTGAAAACTCAGAATTTACAGAAATTCCCAATGGAATACAAAAGTTTTGCAGATATTTTCTTATTTCACAAGATATCTTGGAATTTATAATAACTAAAGAGATATTCTGAAGGATTTTTTTAAGGAATATTCTTCAATTAATGTCCAAACTTCGGAGGAATATCATTGCAATTGTTGGAGATCCCAAAAGGGCAAAAAATAGATGGAAGAATAGAAGAAAAAGCACAGAAGCAGACTCGGTAGGTAGTGTAAACGATTTCGCAATTATGAGAATTTCAAAGGAAGCGCTCAAAATCCGGAGGCCAAAGAAAGTATGTAATTTTCAGGCAGCTTATTTAATAATTTCATAAAAAAAGAGTAGGTGATTTTCAAATATTCAAAAATTTTCAAAAAAATTTTAAGAAATTCAGCAATTCCCAGAAACTTCAAAGCAAAAATGTTGCAGAAATTCCCAAAGGGATACAAATATTTTGCAGATATTTTGTAATTCTAAAAATCTACAAAAGTTCCAGTTTCCATAAGGATTTCCATAGAAAAATATGTGACTTTCAAAGGAACAGCCCGAAATCCAGAGGCCAAAGAAAATATGTAATTTTTAGGAAGCCTGCGGAATTTCATAAAAAGAATAGCAAGTTGCAAATTTTCAAAAAAATCCAAAGAAATTCCGAAATTTACAGAAACTTCAAAACAAAGTGATGCAGAAATTCCCAAAGGAATACAAAAGTTTTGCATATTTTTTCTTTATTCCAAAGACCTACAGAAATGTCTAATGATGGGAAATTCTTAAAGAACTATTGGATGAAACTTTTTTAGTCTAATTTCAGTAATTCTACAAAGGTGTCCAAACTTTGGAGGATGTGCAGAAAGTTCAGAAAGCTTCCTTAGAATTCTCAAAGGATTACAAAATTTGGCAGATCTTTTCTTATTCGACAAGATATTTAGGAATTTAAATAATAAAGAGAAATTCTCAAGGATTTTTCAAATGAAAATTGCAAGTGCAGAAATTGTTGCAGATCCCAAAAGGTGAAAAATAGACGTCAGAATAGACGGCAGAAGCACAGAATCAGTCCTGGTAGTCTAAAATATTTCCAAAGGAAGCGTCCGAAATCCGGGGACCAAAGAACACATACTTATCATTTTTAGGCCATTATGGAATTTCATAAAAAGTATTGTAATTTATGAATTTTTTATTAAGTATTAAAAAAATCAAACAAAATTCGGAAAATTCTAGAAACTCCAAAACTAAAATGATTGAATTCTCAACGGAAAACAAGAGTTTTGCAGTTCTTTCGACATTCCGCAAGATCAAGGGAATTTGTAATAAAGAGAAATTCTCAAGGATGATGTACTAACACAGACGGAGCTTTTTAGGTCATCAGTAATTCTACAAAAAGTGTCCAAACTTCGGACACTTCAGAAAGTGTTTGAGTTCCCAAGGAAGCACAAAAATATACCAAGCATTAAACAAAAAGTACTGAAGAACCTGACTTCATCTTGTACTCTTTGATCTCGGTATATTAATAGTAGTCTAAAAGATTTATGAAGAGATTTAAAAGGAATCACAAGCACAAGAAACCTGGAGAAAATACGGGACGGAAACGTTTCTCATCTTTACTTTCCCGTATTTTAGAAACTTTTCTACATTATTTTACAATACATTCCTAAAGTTTGGCGCATTCCTTCCGACTCACCCTGTATAATTATGATGCTACCGATAACCTTTTACTTTATAAGCAACTACTTACCTATATGTTATACTACATTATCAGTGCGTAAATATGCATACGATCTCCATATACCATATACCTACATATACTAAAGATTCGATACATGATTACTAAGCATAAACATGATTCATTATATTACAGCCTCGTTATTCTTGGTTGCTGGTCATGTAGTAGTCATTGAATAAAGAGCTGTTCAGAGGCATAAAGCTTTGAATGCCTTTGTGCACTTTCGATTGGCGCTTGCCAGATGACAGTCAATTTCTATCTCTTTGGTTCCCATTAATTAATGCACTGCAATTAAAACTGTAATAACTGTATTTAAAAATCCCTAATATAAAGTATCGGTCTTTGCGATGACACGGTTTGCGATGATCAGGTCTGAGAACCTGATTCTGATATATTTATATAGATGTTCTGATTAAATATGTATATCCAGATTACGTAACAAGCTGGCAAATGGTAAATGGTAAATGGAAATTAAATGAGTGGATATAAGTTGGATAGGTGATTTAACTAGTATGGACAGTAATGAGCGAGTAGATAGTAGCAGCCAGCGATTATAAATAATGAACTACCAGCTCCATGGCAGCACCACAGCTTTAGCAAAATCTCTCTGATGTCCTTATCATTGTGGAAATTGATAGGTAATACGCATTACAGGTATATCGGCAGTAGAAATTATTATTTGCTATACAATGATATTGAGGCATTAATAACTAGAAATGAATGGATTCCGCGGTGTCCCGGTGTGCACAATATATCCACCAAACAGTAAACACCATTATTATGAGTGACGAATGACCTTAATCGCAACAGCAAATAAATGCACAATCAACTTCATATACCTAACCTTTGATAATCATACCAAATTATAACTTGAAAATCTGAGCATAATTACCTATATTACCTACTTATGTTTTTGTTGAATAAATTAACAGTAGAAGGCAGCAAGGTATGCAATCAATCAAACAAATTTATACATCAGATATGAAATCAACAGGTTAAATCAGGCAGAAGTAGAATCCTGCAAAATTTCTTTCAAGCTTCAAGGATGTAAGTCGTAATAGTAACTTTAAAAGGATTGAAAGTAATGAGTACTTATTATGAGTAGGTAACCCAATTATTATTCGAACAGGGGACAAAAAAATTCTTCTCTCTGATACATTCATTACATTCAAGCATTTCAAGCTTGTAAGTTTACAAGAGCAAACTCTAAACAAATATTGACCGAAGAGATCGAGGCCACCCATCAAGTTCAGAATAATGATGTTTGGGTATATGAGTTATTTATTTTTCGATAATTATTTACTTAATGGAGTTGGGAAGCTTCAGAGTCTGTTTGAGGGAAGATTTTCAAAATATTATATATTATTATGATGAAATAAGGTGGTCGATGCAGAATCAACATTCAAAAACTCAATCTTGGTTTTAAGGAATTATTTTTTTTTGGTATATTAATAAACTTTAAACCGTACTATTAAAAACACGTAAGAATGTGGTAAGCGGCAGTGAAAATGAAATGAATTCATCGCCCAACTCAAATTTATATGTCGAATATATACTTTATTTAGGGATGTCACGGTCTTTTTATTGTTCTAGTTAACTACCGAGTTACAAAAGACCGAAAATGAACTCTAGTTATTGGTATGATAAAGTAACATAGCGCTACGTTACGGAAATATAATAAATTACTGTTAACTAAGGGCTATAATGAAGTCAACGACCTCCATCAGATGGTATTAGGGATATAGGTATTATGGAACATCCAAGGTTAGAGAACGGTATGTTTCGACTTACAGTAAATGTTTCGGGGAGGCTACTACTGGTGACATTGAGTCCTGGTCCCTGTACCACAAGCTGACACAGGAAAGGGGGCCTTGCCTAGTGAAGCGGCAGAAGCTGTATCGGGTTGAAAAGGTACTTGGTTGTATCCGCAGAGGTCTTGGTGTTTTTTGCTAACGGGATTTTTCTGTGGGTTTAGGTGAGTTCCCAGGAATGGATAATTATTGCCCCTTTGTACCCGTGACAAGTCGATTAAATAGGTACGGTTTATTTACAAAAGAAGTATATTTACAATAAATAGTACTATTATCCATACAACTGATCTTAGGGTTGCTCCGTCCTCTGAATGAGAGGAAGGGGGTGGCCCTCGTTCTGGATAGTGACCGGATTGGCTACAGATAACCCTGTCGAAGGCGGTCTCGTTTACCATTGGCCTTTCCGGTACTGCTGCTGCTGGTGTCCTCGCTGCTTGCCGTTCATCGTCAGTAATTCCACCGCCGCCGCACGATCTGCGCTGTTCCCGACCGTATGCAAGATACGCATCTCGGGGCCCTCCGCGATTACCTTCGTTGGCAGGCGCTCTCTGAAACAAAAAGCCGCTCCCGATGCCTCACTACGACCTCGGGACGGCTGTTACTGGATCCGGCCCTCAATACAGGCCGGGTAGGGATTGAAGGGATCTGCCGGAACCTCAATGCAGTTCCGGTTGATTACCTATTCTGATCGGTCGCCGGCCAGAGCTCACTTCACTCTGGTCGCGCTTCCGATGCCGGGTTACGGTTCGGTCAACTCAGTTCATCGACCTACTGTATCCGGCTATGTATACTGTATGGGGCACTCACTACATGCCCCAGCTGATCTCCGGGCTCAATTCACCTAGGAGAGAGAGTTGTTCGCAAGTCAATTCCTCACGATGCACTCTGCTGAGTCTTCAGCTGGTGTTCTTTATTTAGTCGGTGCTGGTGGAGTAACCTGCTAATCACTGTCGTAAAAACTGTATCATTCCAGATAAACCCCTCTAAGAATGAAATAAATAATAATTATCAACGAAAGCCTCGGATTTCGTTACAGTGTGAATTAAAACGCGCTCCAGCAGAAAATAGAAGACGCTGGAATCCCCGGATGAAATCTTGGAGTGAAATTTCACGAATGAAATTCCGATATGAAATCCAAACTGGTGTTGAGATAAATGTAGCAATGGTTTCCAAAATGCAATTATTAAAAAAGATCTGGAGGTAGACCTAAGAGGAAAGCTCTGAGACAAATATTCTTAAAATGTAACCTTGAAGTGAGGTTTAGGTAACACCGAAATCTGGAATAAAATCCTCAATCAGTTAAATATTAGGGGATGATTAGTTTGATCTGGCAAAAGTTACCCTGAATTTTTCAGGCTTCGATCGGTATTAAGAAAAAAGCTAAAACGAATAGTTTCATACGAGAGAAGAGACGCTCTTCCAAAAAAATTACCCCGGAAAAATCCAGAACGGTGGCTTCGTTTCAAATTCCACGTCCTCAGGTTAACTTCCACTTCAGCGTGAAATCAACTGCGGTCTCTGCAAGAGTTAGCGAGGACCTCTATGGTGGAGGAGATAAAGTTAAACCAACCATCGGGTTGGCCTCTGTAAGATGTTCGGCGAGTCGATATGCAAAAACAAGTTAGGTTGGAAGCTGGCTATAGGTATATAGAATGCCTAACGAAGTTAAATAAATTATGCAAAGGAAACAAAGTAGCTGACAACCTAGCAAAGCGAGAAGCAAGAACGTCGCTCATATACCCATAACGGTTACCTATATACCAAAAAAGATTCAAAGCCTCTGCATCAAACTGAGCAAAAATGGTTTGAGAATGCTAATAGGTTTTCTCACGTTACGGTGAGAACTCACGGGGCATTGTAAACTTAAAGCACACCTTAGCAGTATTGGTCTACAAAATGACCAAACCTAATAATTCTGTCTTCCTGGAGGGCGACGAAACCCCTGGTCGAGTGCCATGCAGTACAACAAAGAAGATTTAGATCTTTACCATCCAGTTGAAATGACTGAAAAAATCCTAAACCTCAGCTAACCACAGACTGCGGCAGCAACAAAATGCCAGACTTATCAAGTATACTACTATGACAAGTTCTAAAATGGCTTGACCAAATATAATCCTGAACACTGGGGATGGAAAAAAGATCCGAGGGTTTGGATCGTTCATGAAGGTAATATCCTGCATAAAACTGTGGCTGTCGGAAAGAAAGTGTTGTTTGTACAGTTAGCTGTCAGAAATGTTCCGAAGAACCATAAGCGACAACGTAGTTACCATAAGAACTGTAAGTATTCGCTGAGTTGAAAACTGATAACGACGAGAAGGAGAAGCACGATTCTTGGCAATACCAGCTTCCAATTATCTGGATGACATGGGCTTGACGGAAACACACGGAAGGAGATATAATTCATCGGGTCCCTGGTCCTTCAGAAAAAAGAAAAAACATGCAGAATGATGTCCATGAACTCCCAACTTCACCGCGAAAAATATTTGAAGACTCCTTTTTTGGAAGTTGTTCAATTGCTTCCATTTTACTCACTTTTCCCGTCATAACTTTAACGGTGAACATGGGGGGGTTATTTTTTTAATCCCTTTGTATAATTTCTTTGGGTCTAGTAATGAACATCGGTCTTCTTGCCGATGGTGTGTTTCTCAAAATTGATTATGAAAATGAGCCATAAAACTCGGAAAGGATTAGTCCCAACCAACCAGTTATACCTGAAAACTAGGAACATGTTGAGGGCAATAAATCTTCTTAACAATTGAACATAATCCCTCAAAAGCTCACCTGCCAGGTAAAGTGGTGGTAAACTGTGTGTAAGAGTGAAATAGGTCTGTTTTATGGCTTCCCGCATTCTTAAAATAGTTAAGTAGGTACGAAAAAAAGAAGCAAAAATTAAGAGGTTATATACCATTTAATTCAATTTTCAATTACCCTTTTTAAAACCCACACCAAAGTTAAAGTAATTTTTCAAACAATAATATGACTAAGCAAATAACAGCCCAAGCTTATGTAGTGGTACTGTATTTGTCTGGTCGGGAATATCTTCATTAAGAGCGAACCAGCAGGAGTCCAGAACAAACATTTCAACATAAACAGCTGAAACAAACGGCAGAGGCCAGTCCGTTTGTAACATGTTGCTGGTCCTAAGCGTGAATTAGCGAGAATAGGGAGAATTGCGGTAAGAAAACAGCGCGATGGGGGCGGCAGGGCCAACATTAATGAGTTCTGGAGCAGGTGTCGGCCCGCGCTGGACCCGCTATTTGTCTAGGCTAATTGAACTCGCTGAGGGCCTGTTGGAAGAACGCCGTCGATCCCCGGGAATGGGAATTATTCAGCAATGCGCCAGAGCCAATATTTGCTCTGTCAAATAAGCGAAACCGCCCTCGACGAAATAAGAGACCTGGACCGAAGAGTTCTTTAACTTTCAGGCGATGTTGCCTGCTTATCCTGACACAAAAAATAATAAATGTACCTACACTGCTGATGCTCTAACTCTTATATGTACTACCAGGCAAGATTTTACTTCTAATTTTCCTCACTCAAGACAATCTTTATTGACATATTAATTTTTGACCATGGAGCAGGATAACCGAGTTTTAACGACAAGTCTGTCGGGTCATTTTGGAGGAAATTTAGGAAAAAAACTCGAGAAAATTTTTCAAATTTTTACGTCTTTTTCATTATTTTTATTTTCGTCATTGGACGTAATTTTTGATTATTGAAGTTAAGGCAATAATGAGAATTACGTCACATTTTGAACAAAAGCAGTTTTTCAATCTTAACAAATGATCAATTTAACATATCTCTCTAAAACAATTACACAGGAGGATCAATATTTACAGAAGTCGATCGATATTTATGGTAATTCCTGGTGTTTGGAAAATCAATAGACAATAGGATTTTGTATTTTTATTTTGTTCTCTCTGTATTTTATATAATATGGTAATAGTGATATTATAAAACACTATAAACATACCAATAAACTGCTTGTCACTTATAAAGATTGATATAGTTGACAGATACATTGACGATGACTGGCCTTCCCCAGTGGCAACATCGCATCAGGCTACGTTAATTATTAACCGTGTCGTGTTTACATTGGCGAGTGGTACGCCATCCCGGGGTTCCCTGGGGCTGCCTATTTGAATGCGTGCGTGAGGATCTCCCGGATGATCCGTCTCTTATAAGCCCCTGACACCTACCTTATCTCCTCATCAGAATTAAACTCAATTTTAATGGAGATCGAATTTTTACTCGCATCTGTTTATAAAATTTTACTTTAAAAATCAATGGCGGCACACATATCATGATAGGCTATAGGCTTTTGTAGAAGTTGGAACGATCGGATTTGATACAAATGCAAATTGGCTCAAAAAATGGGTTTAAAGCTGATACAAAGAGGTGTATCAGCTTTGATGTATGGTCTGTGTTTTTGAGCATTGATTTTATATCAGATATAGGAAGTGGGCATAAACAGTTTGTCAAATTATCGCAAGAAGAGCTTTTATGACATAAAAATTGTTTTTTTTTACGGGTTTTTAAAGAAATAATTCGAGGGATGGTGGGTGTACTTTAAAACTTTTCGAACATTTTACTGTTAAAAACCGCTTCTGTGGTGCAGGGTAACGCAGATTTCCTCCTGAAAGATACAAATATTGAAAAAATTATCGGAGTTAAAGATAAAATAATATTAAACATAATTACTGTTAATTATAATTTTTTTAATATTTTTAAATTTTTTTTTCAGAAAAAAGACTGACATACGCAATGACTTGGACAAGGAACCAAAAGACTTGACCAATAGAACCATGTTCTCAGCCACGCAGATGAAAATGCGGTAAGTATTGATAAGGCATTATGAACTCTATTGCGCTTTTGGCTAACGATTTTAGCTTTTTCGGTTCTCATCTATTTGGTTTTGAGCTATTTATGCGAACAAAAAATTGTAAAGTGCAAACGTAAAAGGAAAAGCTAATAATATGTTAAAATTTGAAGTTCGTAATTTAATTACATATTAATTTTTATTTCTTTACTTGCATTATCAATAATAAAGTCCGCTGAAAGATGACACCAGGACTCATTAAGCCCTTTTAGTAAGCATTTGGCTGGATGTAATTTTATTTTTGCATATTTTGATTAACAGAGACTCGTATTCCCAAAAAAAATATCAACTTAATTAGTACGTAAAGAACAACCTTTGTTTAATTGGGTATTTTCGAGCTACAACTGGGACTGTAAAGTTTTGGAAGTATGAGCAAGAATATTTTTTTGTAAAAGTTTTTTAAATCTCGAGTATGTATAGGTATACGATAATTTATTACTGATCTTCACCTTCAGCTCAGATAGATTCAGTCGTTGTTGAAATATCCTGAAGAAACTGAAACATCGAGCTTTCTTACTTTAGTCATAACTTTTTCGTTATTGAAAATAAATAAATTATTTTTTGTAGGTTTACATAAGTCGTATAGGTACTTAAATTTATTCCTTTCAGGTTTCAATAATTCAGTCAAAGCCGTCTAGATCCCAGGGTTTTCATAGTCAATTTTGTTTTTCTTATGACTGCCGCGTATTTTTCATGTCCTTCAATATGAAAAATCAAGGAAACAAAAATTCTGTCACATTAATTTTTTTATTTTATTCTTCTGTTTATAAAAAACAGTTTCACGATCGTTATTACTTCTCTTGTGGTTTTTCGGCGAATGATTTTTGCGCTTCAATAGGTGAAATCATTTTATTTCCTTTCCACAAAAAAAGAAAAGTGATTTGATTTTTTGTTTGGATTTGATAGATTTTTGATTTACTTAATGATTACTTACTTTCTGTAGGTTTACATAAGTCGTACTTAATCAGTTTATTCATCTCACGTTTCATAAATTGTCAAATCCGACTAGATCCCATGGTTTTCATAGTCAACTTTTATTTTCTTATGACTGTCATATTTTTTTATGTCCTTCAATATGAAAAATCAAGGAAACCTAAACTCTGTCACATGTACTGATTCCAAATCAAGTACGTGCTAATAATACGTGTAAATAATAACAATAATTATCACTTTGGTGATGGGAGAAGACAGATGTCACAGTGAGGGGTGTGGGATAATTAATTGAAAGATAATAAGAAAAATCACATTAAAACAGCCCCAAATAAAGGGAAATAGTTACCTTTATTTAAAGTTACCTAAATATACTTACCTAAATACTACAAGAGTTGGAAAGATCGACAGTATAAGTTGTGGATTACTTTGAGAAGCAAGTAAATATTAATCTCACGGGGAGGTGTGTGTGTGTCCTTCTAGGCAGATAACGCCACACTCTCAACCCCGTCCGAAGGAAATCAGTACCTGGGTCAAGGTCAGTTTGCCCCTTTCCTTACTAGTTAAGATTACCAGGGATCCAGATTAGTAGACCTCTGGTGTACCCAGGTTTTATTATTTGAAGAACTGTTATTTATTATTCGACTGTTCGACTAACTACCTTTGTTAAAACGAGTGTCGTATTTCTTTATGGACTCCATATCGGAGATTTAAAGTGTTAAGTAATCCATTGGTGCAGCGACACGTTGTTCTTAGATACCTACCGCCCACTGTACTCGGTGAAATTGTTTAGCTTAAGGATTTTATGTTTATTTTACAGGCCATCGGCGGGTACCCAGCTGGACGGTTCTGATTTTGTAAATGTATGATTACCTATTATGTTCTTTTGTAAATCTGCTACTAGCATCCCGAAATAAATAAGCTTTTCTGAAGCCCAGAATTTATTCATCTGTGAACTCAGACCCGAACGAGATACCTAATCATTATATTAAACATAAATTGAAGATTTTTCGAAATTGTACACACATTAGATTTTTTTTATTCTTCTATTTAGAAAAACTGTTTCACAAACGTTACTTATTGCTTGCATTGTTGTGGTTTTTCGGCGAATGCTTTTTGCGCTTCAATAGGTGAAATCATTTTCTTTTCTTTCCACAAAAAAATAAAAATGATTTGATTTTTTGTTGGGATTTGATAGATTTTTGATTTCCTTAATGATTACTTTTTGTATAGGTTTACTTTTGTCATACTTAATTAGTTATTAAGTACAAAGCCGACTAGATCCCAGGGTTTCATATAGTCAATTTTTGTTTTTGTTATGCCTGCCATATATTTTTTTATGTCCTTCAATATAAAAAATCAAGGAAGCCAAAATTCTGTCACATTAATTTTTTTTATTTTATTCTTCTGTTTATAAAAAAAAAATAGTTTTACGGACGATATGCTTGTTTTGTTGAGTTTTTTCGGTAAATGCTTTTTGCGTTTCAATGGGTGGAATAGTTTTGTTTTCTTTCAAAAAAAAAGAAAAAAAACTTTTTTGTTTTGATTTGATTGAATTTTGGTTTCCTTAATAATTATTTTCTGTAGGTTTACATAAGTCGTACTTAATCAGTTATTCGTCTTATGTTTTAATAATAATTGTCAAAGCCGACTAGATCCAAGGGTTTTCATAGGTAGTCAATTTTTTTATTTTCTATGATTGATGAAATCAATGAGACCAAAATTCTGTCACATTAAATTTATTTTCTTTTATTCTTCCGTTTGCGAAGAAAAATGTTTTACATATGCCATCATATTGATTTGGGTGAATGCTTTTTGCTCTTCTGGCCTCATTCGGTGAAACAATTTATTTTCCAAAAAAAGAAGAATAAAATTGTGATATTTTTGTTTGATTTTTTTTGTTTTTTTTATTTTTATTAGTATTTATAATTTATATTTTTAGTCTCCTTCATTTTTTATACCACATCACCGCGTCATCAAACTTATGAAAACAATTGACTAATTTTTTATTAATTATAATGAAAAAGATATGGGTATAATAGAGAATCTGGATTTTTCTATTTTTGTCAGGATATTTCAGTAACGACAAGCTACACTAAATTTCTTTTCAGATTATAAATCTGAACAAAAATACGAAACTTACATGCTTTGTTGAACAAAAACGCCGCAACAGGTCGATTTTGTTAGCAAAGTAGGCATATTTTCGTGACCCCTTGGCAGGGGTAGCTACCCCTTTGCTTATTATCATAGGGAAAAGATATCGGTGATACATACATCGTTTGAAAGCTACTTGAATTCTTTTTACAACGATATCAAACATTTTGAGTTTCGCTTGCATACAATAGGTGGCCTACATAAAGTGTTTAAGGCGAGTTACGTTTTCGTTGGGCCACCCTGTATGTAAGCGAAACCCAAAATGTTGGATATCGTTGTAAAGATAATTCAAATATCTTTCAAAATGATGTATCACTCGATAGCTGTTCCCCATGATGATAAGCAAAGGGGTAGCTACCCCTGCCAAGGGGGTGAACTTGGGTATAGTAGGATTAACTTTAAAAAGTCAGATGTGACGTCTCACTAACCGTCCGAATTAATATTTCTAATTTCACCAGAAAATGTCAAACAGTTAATAATTGTCAAGTTGTGAACGAGCGTAATTATTGAAGGAATCATTCAAAAAATGAATTGAACCGCTTACGTCAGTTTGAGAGCCACTGACAACTACATAAAATTTATTCACGTAATGACATTCTATCCTCTGTGTTGTGCATTTAATTCTCATTCAAAACCAATGTTGACGTATACTTATTTCTGCGGGATGGAGTGTTTAGACAAACTGGACGGTTACTGTAAAAACACGTACATGAAACAAAATAAATCGAACTATCAAAAGGATGTGTATTCTTAATCGATACGTATGACTTTTTAGACTTTATTGGACTATAGTTAAATTTGTCAAGTAAATATATGTCCCCCTCGATAACAAAATCGACCTGTTTCGGAGTTTTTCGCATACATCTTCACTTTCCAAACTATTAGGCTTGTTACCTTTTCGATGGCCCACCCTGTATAGTTTCGGGAATCTTACATATTTTGACGGAAACCATTACATTAGAAAACAAATATCAAGAATTGTTCCATTTCGAAATCGCCATAAAAAATCGATCATCATAAAAATGTTTCATTACCAGTACAGCTAACATGCACCTTTTATAAATTGTAAATATTATTAATGTTCAATAATCATTACTTATTCAATATCTACCATTTATGATAAATGATTTTTTAATTAGTATAATAATTCACTAATTCTTTATGACGCAAATTAGTGAGATTAACGGTATCTATTTCAGGCTGCTGACTTCCCCTACAAGCTCTCCAACCACATCACCAACAGTGACACCCAGCTCTCCGTCACCGTCACCGACGCCGCCCCAGCAAGGGGCTGTGGCCGCCCCTCTCGCCTACGGCAAGATAACTGGCATCCCCTGCGTGGCCGCCGCCTCTCGGTATACCGCTCCCGTTCATATCGATGTCGGGGGCACCATCTACACCTCCTCGCTCGAGACTCTCACCAAGTCAGTATATTTTACCATTTTTATATTTTATCATATAGGTGCTTACGTGTTTCAGAAACTTATGTCGAAATGGTATTACTATAATAAAAATTATTATTATACAATTTTTAATTTAAATCTTACCGCAGACAGATCGTGTTTTGGTTATCAATTGCTATGTCGAAGTAGGTATAGTTTGTAAATGTTTGTGGTGAAAGTTGAATATTACAGAAAGGACCAGTTTAAAAAATTTGATTCAATTTGAACCAAAGAGTTGGAAATTGTCATAAGGGCGAGAAATTAAAGAAAATTAACGTTTTTTTGTGGAATTTTTCGAAATTTATCAAGATATTTTCATATTTTGTATTTTTTTAGAAAAAATGTCAGTGCTTACTTACTGCTCAAAAATATTCCGTAAAATATGATGAATAGTTCATTTGACCCTGTATTTGTGATGTACCTACCTAAATTTTTATCCCAAATTGGCGGACAAGGATAATACCACAGCATTAACTGTGTGGATTGAGGATTTTCAGCGCATTATTTTTTACTCCATCATGGCTTACTACTTATGAAGATATGACCAATTTTATGAAAAAAGTGACAATTCTGCACTTGATAGAAAAAAAAAGTGTAGGCTTTATACCAACATTAAGATGTTACCTTATCCTAACCTTATACCGGGTGTCCCAGACTTAATTGACCAGGCCATATCTCATATACAGGTTGAGATAATCGAGCCGAATAAAAGGCATATTATTATAATTTTTCAAGCCGTATAACATGACAGCATGAAAACAACCCTCACTTCAACATCCCTTAAGTTACAGCCCCCACCCTTAAAAAAATGAATAGCACCCTGTGTATATTTTTGTATATTCAAAACCAGTATTCGATTGTCTATTCAGATGATTTTTCAGATTCAAAATTGGTTGAGAAATAACCAAGAAAAAGTTCATCAAGGTGGTCATGACTTTTTATCTTAACTTTCTATGGATGACTTTTGCTGTCAAAATTTATCAATATTTAGTCATAGTTTTTAACAGGCAGGTGATAGTTATTATTATAATGAAAGTCCAAACAATTTATTTATAAGTCTGATTTATTGGGAAATTTAAAAAAATAAAACAACAGACAAAGCACTTTATCATGAACCTTAATGATGACTGTAACCTGCTAATGACCAAAATATTGATAAATTTTGACAGCAAGAGTCATCCAGAGAAAGTTAAGATAAAAAGTCATGACCACCTTGATGAACTTTTTCTTGGTTATTTCTCAACCAATTTTGAATCTGAAAAATCATCTGAATAGACAATCGAATACTGGTTTTGAATATACAAAAATATATACAGGATGCTATTCATTTTTTTAAGGGTGGAGGCTGTAACTTAGGGGATGTTGAAGTGGGGGTTGTTTTCATGCTGTCATGTTATACAGCTTGAAAAATTATAATAATATGCCTTTTATTCGGCTCGATTATCTCAACCTGTATATGAGATATAGCCTGGTCAATTAAGTCTGGGACACCCGGTATAGGTATCATGGCGACGAAGTCGAGGAAATACTTTTTGTTTTAATAAATTTATTATTTTTGAGCGTGCAACATTTTTTAAACCGTGTTTGCAATTTCTGGATCACCTTGTATTTAATTATTTCTGCAAACGAACCGTAAAGTTTTTAAAAAACCAGAGGTAAGAATGAAATGATATGGAGACTTTAATGGGTATATAATTCCATTAGTTTGATGATATCAAAGAAATATAACATTCATATCAAATGTTAACAAACAAATCGGTAAAGGTAAAAGCGCCTCTAGCAATATATGTATACCTACTCGTATGAAATAAAATTTAACACATTGCCAGCTAGATACACAAAATTTAGTTTTGGGTCTAGTTTTTTGTCTCTTTTCCCCTTCCATTTGTAATTCACGAAATTGGACTAGCGGATTTATGGATAATTCCTAATTTATCCTTGATTTTGATTCCCTTTTACCTGTCAACTTCTTCGCATTGTAAATTAACAAAGCATATAAATGCATACCGGATGTTGCATCGGCAGACCGTCTATAGCCATGCAAATTTTAATACCCCCTAATATTATCTCCCAGATTCATTTTAGAGCAAAATTGATCACACTTTTTTGAAGGCCCATGTATGATGGACCCACATTTAAAACATGAGTAATTTTCATTGGGCGAATTAAATTCGGCATACAAGGGCATTCAAAAAAGTCTGATAGCACTTTGGGTTAATTTACTCTTTGAACCAGAATTTTTAACTCCTTTAATTGAACCAAGGTCAACACCTGCTGCTGGAGGACGAGATAATATTACCTGCATAAAAATTATACTTAACTCCTCAGAACGTGAATCACCAATAAACAGTATAATGATCTACACTTTTGCTGCCTTTATTTTTTCTCTAGGCAGAAAAGTTATTTTTTGAGCTACGTTATTGATGATTTAACATCAAAGAAAACTGAAAATTTAACGTTTTATAGGTAACAATTGGCTTAAAGTTTGTTCAGCTCGGCAGAATATTATGCAGATTGAATTCCTCGACTGGTGAATCGTGCAATAATTATTATCTACTGCAATTTTAATACGTGCAATATCTCTATCTCTATAAATGTAAAAAAAATTGCCCTTGAGAACATAATATTATAGTCAAAAACGCACTTTTTTTCTACCTACATAATTATTTATAAACACAGTAGGTACATTTTCTTCAATTTCCAACTTTAACGAAATCAACGTGCCTGCGGTATCAGTCAGGTTAGGACAACTTTCAATTATCACACTATCGCACTTTTTCAACGATCATGCGGTATTAAATCTTCCCATGGAATCGAGTGACCAGACCTGGTTGCGAGGCATTGCGATGAGTGTATAATAAATCTCCTGGCAGGTCAGGAGTGCAATACACGTATGGCGGGGGGCTGTGGGGTACGTGCTCTCCATATAATATCAGCCATCGGAATCGGACCGCGAATAAATCACTAAGCCTGGGGGGCCACGACCGCAATATGAAGTGCACCTCCAGGGGTTGGAATAGCTGGGTAATTACCCCTCAATCGCCGGGAGGGTGGCCGGGCAAGCGGCTGCGGGGGGTCACGGTTGGACCGCCCCTTGTAAACAGGCCGCCCTGATATCGTGCCCCAGGCTCGTCGTGTTCATCAGATACAACAGAGAAATTCTTAATTTCAGACATGCCTAAAAAAATAATAATAAAATTAATGATTTGTGAGAAATTTCTTCGTCATGATTACAATATGCATATTTTAATATTACTTATCGGATTTTAAATTCGATCCGAGTCTCTGAAGTCACATTTTGGGCAATTCGAAATTCTTAATTTTTCCAATTATAATTTGAAGATAATTCATGATGATCTTCAAGAAATATATACTTGGATTTTATCAAAAAAGATTATGGCACGATTTTGGAGTAGGTACATGGTCACGTCCAGTAGAACTCACATTTGGCAACCGGTCAAAATGAAACAAAAAAAAAAAGATAAAATGAGACTTTAAAGCCATTATTGCCGTGTTACGCCTAGAGTTTATCAATTATTAGGGAATCGATGTAACTAAAGATTGATTTCAAAATGAAATTATAAAACCGACCGTCAAAAACGCGCAGGTTGAGAAAACTATGTGTAAGTGTAAAAGATTCCCGACCTGCTGGCCGAGCAAGAAGCAACTATACCCCAGGACCGAAATAACGTGCAGTAACGGCAAGCAGAAACTAACGTTTGCAGAAATATTTTCACTGATGGAGAAGCGGCAAACAGAAATGTTCCTACAAACCTAAGATTCTGGTTACCGCTTCTTCGAAATTGCTTTTTTAGTAATGCCAGTTACTGCACGTTATTTCTAACGTTAGATAGTCTGAACAAATACACGTTACCGAGATGAGAATTCTTAGGCATTCTGCAGTCTGCAGGAGTTACAATGCTGGACAAAGTGTCGAACGTATCCGAGATAAATAACTTCCAAGTCAAGCAATTGCCCGAGAAGCTTGAGGTGCGCCTGCAGTGGTATGGTCATGTCATGAAGGTGCTGCAGCTTGATTCAGAACCAAGGAGACGCAGCAAATCTCCGTTTACAGATGTCGTTTATCAGGAAAGACTTGAAGGGAGATAATATTAATTCATCGACGACGGAAATGGAGTCGATACTGGATAAAATTCCGCGGTCTTGCCAGAATGGTTAGAGTGAGAAGCTGCAAAAATGAATGATGGTGATGAAACTGGTGAGGAAAATGATACGAATGTAGGGGACTTTACTAAACACATTGAGGTTGTTTTGGTATACGTCAAAAGGACAGAAAACTTATGGACAAACAGAGTTACGGATGAAGTTTGATTAGAAAGAAGAAAGCGAGATAAACCCTGAAAATAATGGAGAGACGAAGTGGATGAATAATTTGTGCTTAGAAGATTTAGGAAGAAAACGATTGGAGAAACAGACCGGAATGGAGAACCTTAGGTTAAGGAAAAATATACAAGAATAGTGGTCACTATTAACTCGCTCATCTATTAAGATCTCCTAAATCGTAAAAGATACAGAATTGGTTAAATTAAAGAATATGCTGAAACAACTAAAACATCCATGTTTGGCCATATTTTTTATTATTAAAAATTAATGAATTATTTTATGTTATTATGTCTCTAATGATATTATTTGTAATAATATTTCTCGAAAAATAATCTTATTTGGGATTTAATAGAATTAACAAACTTCGAATTCGCTCCGTTTCCTTCCTCCCTTGAATGAGACGCCTCTGTAGTGGATGGTAATCAGGGCCGCGCTGGCTGGCTATTGTCTTCAACGATCCTGTTATGGTGCTGGCTTGGCCCACGCACTCCGCGCTCCCTTAGGCGGAATTCGGGCTAAATTAATTCCGCAAAACACACACACAGGTCTCTCTCGGTATTGCAAATACCTGTCTTTAGAAGCTTTCAGACAATACTAAAACATTTCAAAAAAATGTCTATAATTATAATCATGTAGGTAGAGTATCATTTCGGATTGTTTCATCTTGTCAATGATGAAAAATATTGCCTGGAAACTGAGTTGAATTTAAACTAAACTCACCTTGTTGAAAGGCCGTTTGGTTTCATAATCAGACGCAGTCATTGAAAAGTATGGTTACGCTTTTTGTGGTAATTGTCAGTCAATTAAAAAATTAGAAACAATTAAATCTCCGTTTTAAGTAGGCCTATGATAACCTACTTACCTATCGCATTTCATTCTTACTGCCCACAATATCAAGGGATGGGTATTTTACCTACTTTGTTCTTAAATTATGTTAAATTGAATATTAAAATAGTGATTAAAGACGTCTATTACGTAAAAGTAACGTAATTAATTTATTATTTTTCAGGTATCCAGAGTCACGACTGGCGAAACTTTTCAATGGTAGTATTCCGATAGTTCTAGATAGTTTGAAACAGCACTACTTCATTGACAGAGACGGTGGTATGTTCCGGCACATCCTCAACTTCATGCGTAACTCCCGCCTCCTTGTGCCAGATGATTTCACAGACATCGACCTCCTGCTTGAGGAAGCTCGATACTTTGACATACAGCGTAAGTTCAAATCAAGTGCACATAATTTATTAACCAAACGTTGTACCTACTTACCTACCTCTATTATTGAATAGTTGTACTTCTTACTTAAGACGTAATTATACCTTTTCGACAAGAGTTGAATTAACTAGAAATTGACTATATAGAAATTAATACCTTGGAAAAAGCATACTATACCTATACTATACTATAAATACTATACCATAGATTATGCTCACAGTAAGCCGTTAAAACTTGAAATGCGTACCCTAGTAACGTATTCAAGTACTTAAGGATCAGGTACATCTCTTCAGATGCACTTACATGTAACCCAAGCCCAAGCAAGGTCTCCAAACAGTTTAATCGTATCTTAATTCAAAGCTCCTGCATGAAACCTTTGAAAAAACTCACAGTCATCAGATACCTTTATGATTTTGTACCTTTCTAACAAAAGGTTCTGTAAATTTAGGTTTATCAAAGTAGGATTAGGTACAATTATTGGAATCTATCTACAGACCTTCAAATTGTTTCTTCCTCTTTCTGATTGCCTCGTTACCTTTCTCGTGGTTGACTTCCTTTTTTCTTCCTTAAAGAACCCATAAACTCATGATATCCCCCGCGACATTATTTGTCAACCAGAAGATTTAAGATCTTTTTCCCCCCCCCCCCCCCCCCCCTTCTAAGTAAACCATAAAGAGCTTAATAAAGAGCATTCATGTTTTTAGGGGGGATGGGCAACATCTGTTGTTCGTAAAGATAATTCAACAAAATTGCACAATTTTTTTTTTAGGGTTTTATTCTAAAGGTCTACCAGGCCAATATATTTAACATAAAAACCCAAAATGTTTGTTATGAAGATTTCGCTGGGTACCATAATTTTTTTAAGTATTATAATCATTATTTTTACAATGATACATTTTCCTCTCTTATTCAGCGATGGTACGACAGTTGGAGCAATTCCGCAGTTCCCGCTCCAGAAATGGAGTAGTTTCACCGATGGGTCGATGCGCACCGAAGCCACCGTCCAGTCCGCCGCCTCCGAGCCCATCAAACACGCCCCAGTACGAGTGCGTAGCATTGCACGTGAGTCCTGATTTAGGGGAGCGCATCATGCTTTCTGGGCTGCGGCAGTTATTAGATGAAGCATTTCCTGAGACCAGTCAGGCGCTTATGGACGCCCGTCAGGGCGTCGCCTGGAACCAGCACCAGGATCCTCACCATGTCATTCGATTCCCGCTTAATGGTTACTGTAAACTGAATTCTGTACAGGTAAGCAATCTGTTGTATGTTTGTTTTTAAGTTTTGGACTAGTTTTGTAGGGATAAGTCTTTTTGGAGTATTTTTTTCTGAATTTTAATATTATGTATTTGATCTTTGTAATAAAATAGTTAATTTTTTCCGTCTTTGTTTTCGAATTTGCATATTTGTTTTCTACTTGCCTTACTATTTTGCAACATAAATGTAATCTGAATGAATTTATATAGTCTGGAATTTATAAATGTGCCCGTTAACTCAACTGACCTTCATACCTAATCACTGTAGACTGTAGTAGGAGCTCAGTGAAGTTGGCATCCCTAAGTGCGAAATTTTATGAAATGCAAACGTCAGTCGTTTGTCCACGATTTGTCTACGTTTGTACATCCTTCAAAAAAAGTTGCGACAAAATTTAAAATGAAAAAATTTAGATCGGCAATTATATTAATATTTTTCATTCATTTTCCACGGTTTGTCCGTGTTAGCTCAACCAAAAATTTCGTTTTGTCACTCCATCAAAATTATCATCCAAAATCATTATCCAAAATTAATTTTGTAACTTTTTTTGGAAGATTCTGTACAAAAAATTTTTTGGTTGGGGACAAATCGTGGACAAACGAATGCCGTGTGCATTTTATGAAAATTCGCACTTAGGAGTGCTAACTCCACTGAGCTTGTAGTAGGCAGATAATGTTTGTAAAAATTATTGAATTTCTCATAATAGTCTGATCAAAATTGTACTGTAACCATGTCTGAATCTCTTGTATATATCTGTATAATAAAAAAAATTTACACGGACATTACAGAGAATGGGCACCCTATAATATTCTAAATGTTTAGAATACAGTCAGATATAATATATCTATAACACCGCCATTAGAACATCGCTTTATTTGATAAAAAAGCTTACCATTAGCCTGTCAGGTTTTACCCAATACTCGGCTAGTATATTCCTAATGATTTCGGACATGCAAATGTTATAACAGATGGTCCAAAATAATTAGCTCGCCAAACTTCGAACTTGCCGATTTGGTCAAAAATAACACTAATAAATAACAACAAGAAGGGGTTGAAAATGGTTTCAAGGGTACCGAAGAAGGTGTCTCCCTGATTAAAAAATAAATAAATCAAATACATTATTGTATTTAAATAAAAAAATAAAAATAAGTGATTTAAATACGAAACTCAGGAGGAAGCAAAATTGTAATTTCGGCGTTATATTTTCTCCGTGTGCCTATACAATGGATGCGTGGTAAGGGTAATTTAATTTCTTTCAGGAATGGATCAAATTAGCAGTGAATAGGTAAAAACAAGGCAATTTTTTGAGCTTTTAAGATGTCCTGATGAAGCATTTCGGTTTTTTATATTAAAAAAAAAACTGTTAAAATCATAAAGGTTGCACTATTTTAGGAAAATACCGATTTTCAAGTTTTATTGCAGATACTTGTAATAGGTCCCAATTTCAGGGAAACTAGAAATTTCAAAATTATTACCCTAAGTCTTTGCGGCTGCTTCCTCAATACAACGTACTTACCCCTTTCAACCCCCCAAGTAAGTACTCATCCCCTACTTGTTGTTTTTTTCAAATTGCACCTCTAATTTTTTTGTGGTCAGCAGGATTACTGAATTTGTTATAAATACAATGACATGCAATTTTTCGGAAATCTAAGCATACTTAGCTTGCCACAAACAATAAACTATCTTTCAAATTCAGCGTTCCTTAGACAGTAAAAAAGAACACACCTTTGCACGAGGTTTTTCCAAAATGAAATTTTGCTCTCGCCATACTTTCACTTGCAGGGTTAGACTTGACGACAATAAAGCGTAACTATGGTAACGAATGATAACAATTTTTTTTTTTTAACAAAAGGAGTCAAAAAGTCGGTCTTGACTGCCTAGTTGAAACAAAGTCGCTTCACTCCGGTAGTTGGGCTTCGATAATTAGTTCATTCCACGCGGACACCATTCTTATAATTTAAATAAATAATAGACAAACAGGCGAGACCATGGCGAGACTGGATTCGAACCCCGTCGGTGGTAGCTGCTGCAAATTAGTGGTAAAACACTAAGCAACTGCAGCCCCGCTCCGAATGATAACAATACCCAAGTCGAAATGCTACTTTTCCGGTTGAAAAGAATAGTCGCGGTTTGATTTTTGTTGTTTGAAACAATTAAACAACAATTGAGAGTTGTTTGTCAAAATTTTATTTGTTATTATTGTTTACCATTTTAATGCTTAGAATGCTTGGATTTTTAAAAATCGCATATAATTGTATTCAGAACGAATATAGCAAGAAAATACTAGGGGTGTAATTTAAAAAAGAAACAACAAGAAAAGGATGGTTGCTTGGGGTTGGAAACCGTAAATATGTCTATTAAGGGTACAGCCGCAAAGTCTTAGGGGTATATTCGAAATTTCCCAAATTTAATTTTTTTCTGTTTTGAATCACGCGAGTATCCTGTGCTAAAAAAAAGTACCCTTGTATACAATATAGCTGGTAATACCAATTATTGAAGGCAAAAAACAATGGGGAAAGAAAAAAAAACTCTACATCATTTTATAGGTGGCATTGTCAAATTTCAATGTCAAATTACGAATTACGACATATTGCTGCCATTAAACAAGAAGGTTTTTAACAGGTTCACTGATTTTGTTACGTTATAATGATAAATTTGTGATTGGTGCATGGGAATTTTTAGTTTAGACCAACATAAAAACTAAATTTCACATCAACCGGGGAAGTAAAAAAAAAATTCCTAGCGTTATGTATGTAGAGGTTTCAGTGATATTGAATAAAAATAATTTTTGGGGATGGATATCTTTCAGCAACGTTAGGAATAATTTTTTGGCCCAAGTTTTTATAATATTTTGAAATGTAGAACCTTTTAAGTAAATCTAGCATACTAATTTCATGACCCGATACAGGGTAAAAAGTGGGTAATTTCGAAAATGTAAGTAATACACTTATACACTAAGTATAAGTATATTGATTACGAATCTAAACTTTGATGCCTGCTGAAAAATTGACAAAATTGATTACTTTTTTGTTTGTTTTGTAAACATCGGTTAGCCTTGTTGTTTACTGTATGAAGTGAGTGAAGTGCCACTTCACGTATTTCTGAATAAATAATGTATTGATATATACACGAAAACAATATGGCGGCCGTAAGAAAACTAGAATTTTCTATTCAGGTCGAACTAGTTACGAACTCGAACACTAACACCAACACTGACGATTGACGACTACTGAAATCAACGGTTTATAACGATAGTAATAACGAACTATGAGAGCTAATTAAATAACATCTCAATTAGGTAACTAATTTTATAATGAGACAATAACGAACGTGTATTGTCATGTAAAAGAACGGCGTCAAACTAAAACGCCTCTTCCCAAGTTCCAATGAACGACGTCGAGAGCTCTACAATAATTCTAACTCGCTCGTTTTCCACTCCAGACGCTCTATTAGTTTTTATTTTTTTATTATTACAAGAAATTCGTAGCCTAACTAATCGATAATTTAATATCCGGACATAGGACCATAATATGTAACTGATAACTATAATTAGTACTTTTTAAAAAATTTATACGAATTTTTTTTTAGTATTTGCATAAAATCTAGTAAAGGGTTTTCCAACAAGAGGTGTTATTTTGAATCACCCGGTATTTCGGTAGCTGTCACTTTTGAAGCTTTTATTCTTTGACATTTGACAAGTAGAAACTACGCCATTACTAAAAATGGAACGATACACACTTCAACAACGCATTGAAATTATTAAAATTTACTACAAAAATGGTGAAAATCTTGCAGTCACAGTTCGCAAAACTAAAGCATTTTTGGGTCAAAAATCATTTTGACCAATTTCCGCCTGTGCTCACAGCACAACATAAATGGATGGCATGTTGTCTGACAACATGTCATTCATCTTTTGTCTAAAAATCATTTTGACTGATGAGGCCCATTTCCACCTCGGTGGCTACGTCAAAAAACAAAATTGCCGTATCTGGGGCTCAGAAAACCCAAGAGTTATTGTTGAGAAGCCTCTCCATCCTCAACGTGTTTGGTGCGGTTTATGGTCCGGCGGGGTCATTGGACCTTACTTTTTCGAAAATGAGGTTGGGTCAACAGTTACGGTGAATGGATTGCGCTATCGAGAGATGATTAATGATTTTTTATGCTCGGAGTTGGATGGTATTGATCTGGACAACGTTTACTTTCAACAAGACGGCGCTACGTGCCACATGAGCAACGAAACCATTGCTCTTTTACGGGAAAAGCTTCCGGACCGTGTTATCTCTGGAAGAGGTGATCACAATTGGCCTCCGAGATCTTGTGATGTAACACCTTGCGACTTCTTCCTTTGGGGCTACGTGAAAGATAAGGTGTACCCAGCGTCGATTCAAGACCTCAAAGATGGAATTCGTGAAGCTATCGAGGACATAGGGCAGCCACTTTGCGATTTGGTTATGGAAAATTTCATGAAAAGGATATGGTCCTGTAAGCGTGGTCTTGGTGGCCATTTGGCTGATGTTGTTTTTCATTATTAACCGCATACCTTCCTCTTTATTAGGAAATAGACATCCGATCATTTATCTCAAAAAATTGCCTTTTTCTTTGAATACCAAAATAAACCTCTTGTTGGAAAACCCTATACAATTGAAATTTGAAACATTCGGTCAACTCGCATTTTTTCATAAGATCCGGTCAGTGCGAAAATGTGAGTTTTTTTGAGCTTCCAAAAATGCGGACCTTGCCATGCAAAAAAAAAATGAACCGACTGCAGATTTGTCTAACCAGACCAATCGAATTTTCGAGCTGACCGGATCTTGTTCAAACGACCTTGCGGCAAAAAAAGTCTTAAAAGTAGACCTCAAAAAAAAATCGAGCTGGCCGGAATGTTGGAAAAATAGAATTTTCGAGCTGACCTTATCTTGCCCAGTGCAGAATTTACACTTCGCTAACTTTGCAATCCACGAGGCACCACTGGTTTTTACCTGCATTATTTATGCCCACTTTGGGAGTAATTTGTTGACGGAATTCGGGCATCTCAACAATAAAAATATGATAACGCTATAAGTTATTATTATATTAGCAGATTTTAACTAATTATATCTACTAAAATAATTTCTACTAATTTACATGCGATCAACTATTCTGAACTTAGATGTGATTTTAATACGATTCAATATTTCAAACTTGTTTGTGCAAATAAAAGATAAAACACACAAAATAGTTTTTTATTAATAAATTTACTTCCATTTAGGAATCGAATACATTAGCGATACTGATAACTTAAAATTCCAAGATTCTGGGTTTTATGTATTTATAGAAAGTAGGTATGGGGAATTTTAAAATATATTCGCTGATTTTTTTTATATGTTTTAATTTGACGAAAACTCGAATTATACTATTAATACGACATCTACTGGTGCGTTATAGATAAAGGAACACGTAATCTGTTAAATAACTTGAGGCCTTGTAAAATAACTTGAGGCTTGATTTTGAAAAAACGTAATTCGCTCTTTTTCGCTTAAAATACGATTTTATACATGACGTTCGATTTTGGCTGTCCAGTTACTAAATACCCTGTATAGGTACTAACCTATACAGTCATGTGCCTACTAGGCATATGACTATTTTATTCCTTAAATATCAAGTCAATCAAGTGTCCTCTCTCTTGATCCACACACTGTCTTAAGTGGACTTCAAATTATTCATCAAAAGCAGAAAAACTTTCCTAAAAGGGTCTTCACCAATCGCAGTAAATTCGTTTCTATGTTTAATTAGTTTTTTTATATACAGGGTGTTATTGAATAGGTGTTACAAAATTAAAGGTCATGCAGGAAATGCAAAAATAGGCAAACAAATTTCTGTAGACATTAGTCGTTGGAGCTTTAGTTTTCTCCAGATGAAAAATTCTTCAATCCAGTTGCTGAGATCTGGATGTGCCACCTTTTTTCTGTTACCTTTTTTATTGATAATTCCTACCCACTGACTTTAATGCAAATTTGTTACTGTTGGTAGGTACCTCCTGTTGTTTAGATGGGAAACGTCAATTTATGTTTTTGTTGTACATCACACTGTTTCCGAGATATTTTACAATGTAAGCACCCGTACAAGGTATCTAAAAGATCATAAAAATCTATGCTATTGAGTTTTTCCAGAAATTAATCATTTTTGTGATCGTATTATTGAAGCGTGTAGCATTACAAAAAGCTTGCAAGGGTTCCTACATTGTGGAATATCTTGAAAACATTGGATACTACAGCAGAAACGTACGATGACTTTTCTCCTCTAAAAAACGAGATTACCAAAAATAACAAGTCAGTAAAAATTATTTAATAAACAAAGGTAACAACACACCCAGATTACTGCCACTGGATTGAAGAATTTTTCAATGGGAGTATCAAATCATGTGTTTCATATAGTACAACAACTGTCAAAAATTTCGAGTTATTCTGATTTGTAGATATTCAAAAAATAGTAAATTTTTCGAAGAACTTTAACACCTCATATCTCGAAAACTAAAGCTCCAACGATCCGATTTCTACAGGAAATTTTTCGCCTATTTTTGCATTTTAGTGCCGTTTAAGTTTGTAACACATATGCCTTAACACCCTGTATAATATATTAGTAGATAATATTTATATTTATTATTGAAAATTTATAATAAATGTTTCATTTTCAGGTCATTACGCGGCTTCTCAACAGGGGTTTCCGAGTGGCCGCCAGTAGTGGAGGTGGTGTCGAAGGGCAGCAGTTCTCCGAATATCTGTTTATTAGGAAAGCCTTACCCGGCTGAAGAAAGTTTCGGCTGTACTGCCGCGACAATCAATCTTTCTACACGGGATTATCCTATCTTCTGTTATTCCCATCTGTAAATTTATTAGATGACAAATTTTGTAATTTTCAAAGTAAATTTTAAGCGGTATCAACACGATATCTTGTTCAAAAATATTGAATTTGTATTATAATTTTTTTAAGATATGCCTTATAAAACTTGGTTAATGTTGTTAATAATAATTATACTATTGGTTACTATGATTATTGTGAGTTAGTTGCACGGTACTGTGCACGCGAAATGCTCAGCCGGAGGTGGACCAACTTTGGCTCATTTCTAATAGTGCAAGTGCGCGGACACAGCACCTGCTTATTATGTAAATACAATTAGATGGTAATTAACTGCTGTACTTCCTGTTTAGGGTAAGGCGATAATAGTAATAATAATTTGATCTCATTAGATCTAATCGGCTGTGATCCGTTTGAAGAACACTTATTGATTGAAGTGTACGCGCAATGTGACGATGCAAGACCATCCACACTGGCGGATCGACCATCCTACTGTTCTACATTGTCCTACTACTGATTAATAATAATTAATAAATACTATCAAATCATAGAATTGTCGTATCATTTATTCCACTTTTGAGGTCGTAATTTTGAAATCAATCAATCAATCAAAAAATCGTAGTTTTTTCTCAGAGGGTGTTTGCAACTTTACGCTTTTGTCTATATGATGCGCTCTTTCAGATTTTCCTTATTAACGGAGCTTCTCTTCTTATCGCCCCCGGAGTCTAAGGGCAAAATTACTTCTGTAAGTTTACCATTGTTTACCTGAAAGTGGGATTCGTTATGGTCACATTGTAGATTGCAGACTTGGAATTTCATAACATATTTATTTACTCTGGCAACCCACAATAAAATTACGGTCATTTTAAACATCCGCGGCTCCTAGTTTCACTATGGCACCTATACAGGGTGAGGCGCGAGAACCTTAGGGCATTTTTATATGAAGAAGTCCTGGGAGTAGAAGTCTAAAAATTTGTACGTGTATAATTTCGGTTTTGACGAGCTGAACTAAAATATTCACAACCCCTCACCATTTCCGGTTATACCGGAAGTTGCCATCAACTTTTTTATTTTAAATGGGACACTCTGTATATTATTATATTTTCAGATTGTCTGAAAAAATTCAATAAAAATGGGGTTTACAGTTCAAAATTGTACCGAGTGGTTTATGAGTTATAAACAAATGAAAATCGCAATTTTCCATTTTCAAAGCAGCTTAGGTCGAAAACGAGTCAAGATATCGGAAAACGGCTTACATGTCCCTATCTTAACTTTTCACGTAGTATCCTATGGTGCTGATGAAATTTGTATACAAAGTGATGAAAAATAAGCGATTTTCAAAAAAAAATTAATAAAAAATATTTTTTTTGTAGGTACTCCAGCGTAGTATACAAAAAGTTAGGATAGGGACATGTAAGCCGTTTTCCGATATCTTGACCCGTTTTCAAGCTAAGCTGCTTTGAAAATGGAAAATTGCTATTTTCATTTGTTTATAACTCATAAACCACTCGGTACAATTTTGAACTGTAAACATCATTTTTATTACTGTTTTTCAGGCAATCTGAAAATGTAATAATATACAGGGTGTACCATTTAAAAAAAGAAAAATATAGCAACTTCCGGTATAACCGGAAGTGGTGTGGGGTTGTGAATATTTTAGTTCAGCTCGTCAAAACCGAAATTATACACGCACAAATTTTTAGACTTCTACTCCCAGGACTTCTCCATATAAAAATGCCCTAAGGTTCTCGCGCCTCACCCTGTATAGGGGTGGAGGACATACCTATATAGCAACACCAGGAAGGTATTAATTTGCTTTGCAAATGAAAGATAAGCGAACAAAAGGGCATCAAAAGAAGATCTTCCTGAGTGCGGGCCTGTTTAGAACAGCGAATAACAATAAACATGCAAGGTCAGAGTGGACGGCGGAAACTCGTAATATCAACACCAGAGCCGGTCTGGTAACATACGCAACATACATGGCATGCAAACGTAGTCGGAATATAATAGCGAGCAATGTCGCGTATTTTGGAATATAAATGCAAAATTCAAAATAAAAACAGTGCTATTGTTAATCTCGAAGATATTCCTTGCCCTGAAAGTGAAAAAAAAAATATAAATTCGACGGTAGTGCCAAAGAGGCCTTAGTGGTGACCTTGATATTAGTTTGCAATGGCTGTTTTTAGCTTCTTACCCACCCAGCACCCCTATTTCTCTCCTCGGTCCCGAAAAAATTGATGAAACGTAGGAGCCGCGGATGTATACAATTATCAAAATTACAACTTGCTTTACAATTATTTACAATTTCCGTAACCGTCTACAAATTTACTTGGCAGCATTTCACCATCTCAAGTCTTCACTAGCACTTGAATGAGACTACTCAGCCTCAGTCTATTATTAAACTGCAGCGTACTGACCTCGTCTGCTTCTGAAACTTACAGAAAAATAACAAGAAAGCTTATAGAAATATTTTTCTCTGTTCTCTACCTGTTCTTGTTCAAAAATGACTATACAAATATTTAAATTTAGGAGAGAAAATGGAAATGTTCTACTAAAATTGTTAAAACTACCCTATAGACTTAAAATAGCTCACATGGAGCTCAGAGGGATTATCTCCTCAAAAAAAATCCTTTTAAAATATTTTTTCTATACTGAAATGCCTTACTCAGAATCAAAAATATTTCAACAGATTCAAAGAGATTAAATCCATACCTCATCATACCTCAGACAGGAGTGTCTTTTTATTTTTTATTTTCGTGGACCCTTGTCCCACAATCTCCATAATGTTCACGACGATCGTCTGATTAAAAGGACTGCTGGATTTTTTGTAAATTTATCGAAAATATTTTAGATATGAATCAGTTTTATTGCATCCCTTTCCCATTCCAGAGTATTTTTGACAACTCCGATTCCAGTGCTTCGTTTGGGGGGAAACTGAAGTATAAAAGGAAGTCGTCCAACTTTTCAGATTTTGTATAGCAAGCAAGGAGAACACGTGCAAAAATTCCTTTATAGTACCTAGTAACTACGGAAAAAGCAATCAAAATAAAGATTTTTCTTGAGGAGGTACTTCACTTTTGCCCGCAGTAAAATTTTTGAGCGCGGCTATATTTGCAATAAGACTCTACCGTTGATTGAGAGACTCTCAATCAGCGGGACTGATATCAAAGTGTTCTATCTTCCGGGACAAATTTTGACTGAAATTACTCTATTTTGAAAACGTCTCCTTCGCATAGAGATAGTTAATCGAATCTGGACTTGGGTTATCCCGTATTAGACGTCCAAGTATGAAAAGAATAATAATAATATTAATAATAATGGACAACATGACTAGAGACGAAACAGACAAATACCTTGGATTCCAACAAAACACCAGAATAAATCATACAAAAATTAAAACACAATTAAAGAAACAATACAGACTAAGATTACAAGCCATACTAAAAACTCCACTGTATTCCCGAAACCTTTTTAAAAGCCATTAACACTTTTGCAATTCCAATACTCACATAATCCTTCAAAATAATTAAGGGGACTAAAAACGGACCTAGAAAGTATTGAGACTCTCACAAGAACAGATTTGACGACATATAGGAAACACCACCCAAGCTCCTGTAGAGAAAGAATTACAATATATAGGAAAGACGGAGGAAGAGGCATGATAGATATCCAGGCACTGCATACAAGACAGATCCAACAACTTCGAAAATTCTTCACTAGTAAACAAACACCCCTCCACCAAGTCATCTGCCATGCAGACAAACACTACAACACACCTCTCGATCTATCCATAACAAATGACCCATCAGACACACTTACCCCAGCACAAAATTTGGAAGAAAAAGTTAATGTTTGGACAGCAAAACAATTGCACGGCAAACATACATACAACATACAACAAAAGCATAATTAATAAAAAATATTTTTTTTTGTAGGTACTCTAGCGTAATTTACAAAAAGTTAGGATAGGGACATGTAAGCCGTTTTCCGATATCTTGGCCCGTTTTCAAGCTAAGCTGCTTTGAAAATGGAAAATTGCAATTTTCATTTGTTTATAACTCATAAATTGGTCGTTACAAATTTGAACTGTAAACATTATTTTTATTACTTTTTTTCAGGCAATCTGAAAATGTAATAATATACAGGGTGTACCATTTAAAAAAAGAAAAATTAGGCAACTTCCGGTATAACCGGAAGTGGTGTGGGGTTGTGAATATTTTAGTTCAGCTCGTCAAAACCGAAATTATATACGCACAAATTTTTAGACTTCTACTCCCAGGACTTCTCCATATAAAAATGCCCTAAGGTTCTCGCGCCTCACCCTGTACATAATTAGCCATAGAAGTTCAGAGAATATGAAAACTAAAAAAAAGTAGTTATAATCCAATTTATCATCTCAGCCACCGGCATCCCTCCGTACAACTTTGGCCAAAATCTTAAACACCTTGGTCTCACACACTCACACACTAAAATAGAGAAACATGTTATCCTCAAAGCATGCAGTATAGTGCAAGCATTCCTCAATTCAGATCAAGTACTTTGAAATGACTTGGTATAACCCGTCATCTTAGAGTGAAACGCCACTTTGCACGAAAGTGAGTAATTGAAATCAAAATAATAGTATTTATACATTTCCCATTTTTCCACTAATCAAATCCCTGATTTCCCGACTATCACAGGCAAGTAAATTCAACCTGAATAATTCCGCTGAGTTTATCTCCTTCAGATCATGTCTAGGAGAAAATTGTAGCATTTCGGCGATGAAGATGTCAAGCATCTCTTTCCAATCGTTTTAAAGTGCATTGGAGTTTTGGAATTACCCCAACCTCTTGCTCTTCTGTAATGCAGATGGTCTACTCTAGCTAGACTTTGCCAGTTTTGGAAATTATGGCTCACTAAAATAAATATACAAAATAAAGTTGTCGCTAATATCTAAAATTTACGTCTCCCTATACAACCTACTTAACAAAGCATCTAACCGTGCCATCAGCGAAACTTACGAGTACCTTGTAGGAAGGGATAACAATAAATTTATAAATACTAGAAATAAAACGGGACCAAGTACTGTTCCCTGCTGAACTCCACACCTCAAGTACCTGCCTCACTAAACTGAATCTATTTCAACAACCTGTTTTCTATCCTCCAGAATAGGGAGTCAGGAGAACGTTCGCCTGTCCCCTAATACATTATATCGTGCTCCGGGAGGTACGTTAAAAAGGGGGTCCCGGCTGCTTCACAGCAGTCGTTAAGTTACGTCAGAGGCCCTTGAGGCTACTTGAAAACTTCTGACACTTGGGCTTTACCACAGCCATAAGATATTTATTTATTTTAATGTCAGAAGGAAGAGGTACTTTGAAAAACTTGTCCAAATAAACAGGACCTCCTCCAGAAAAATAAAAACTGTACTCTGCTATACTTAATTAACTCCTCCGACCACTTCTCTTGGTATACGTGCAAGAAAAATTCGACATGCTCATCTGACGTGATAACAGATTTGGTGAGAAATCCTGAAATAAATATTAGCAATGAATAATGGGTGTGCGTATATCTGCATTAGGGTATCTTCATCAGGGCATAAGGGTCCATTTTATTCAATGATTCCCATTCTGACAATGATTCCCACAACTGCTATTGTTAGATTCCATTCGAGACTATAGGGGACTGGGTTCAGGGACATGGTGCACCTCGGAAAGAGGCAACATAATAAATGATTCAATTATAATTCTAAGATATAACCTGGTAATCTGAATAATGGGGTTGGAAGAACTTAATTTCTGGCAGTGAAAGTTATTTTAATATGAATAAGAAAACTTGTAATTTTTTATTGTTAAAAGATTACAAAAATTACATGTTATGAAACAATTCAGACTGAAACCAGCTTCGGACGGAACTTTAGCAATTCTTCTGCTTAGACACCTTAAAAGAAACTTTTTTATGAATAACAAATCAAAAGATATTTAAAAAATTGTATTAGAAGAAATGCGACCATATATTGTGAAAGATATCAATGCTATATATGAATTCGGTAACTTCTTATGGTACCTATTTTACTTGATTCGATTTCTAAAACTGGATTATACAATATATAAACTAACCTCTTTTAGTATTCCGATTCCCCCAATAAGATACAAGGCTATTTTCTGTCTGTATGTAGAAGTAGAAGTGAACTCCCTTTAGAGAATGTTCATACAACCAGGCACCTGCCCTGGAGCTCTAGCCTAGTTGTCATTTATCTTCCGTTTTCAAAGTGTTTGAATTAGCAATGATGCGGCCGTTTATCAAGCTGGCAACATTACCCGAACTTGGAGAGAGCGAGGGACGGAGAGCCCCAAGCCGTGACAGCGTCGATTGTCTGCTGTTTGCCCCAAGGGCCCTCGTATCCAGCTAGCTGAGGCCCCCGGGTGCCCAGGTCTTCTATAGAGGAGCCCCCTAGGTGCGCCCGATAAACATCCTCTCTCTCCAATCTTCTTCCGGTTATAATAATCAGCCGACTATTTGGTATGTTTACTCAGACAGACATTGTGCTGGATTCTGCAGTTTGCTTTTAACCCTTGCAGGTAAATAATGGGGATCATTTTGTATTTCGTCAATGGGTGTTGCATCGTCTTGAATGAATTCCAGTCGTGTTCAACAGAAGCTGCCTGGATGTTTTCTTTAATGATTTAAACAATACAAATATAAATTTCAAGATAAAACATTAGTGTCAACTGTCTTACAGAGACCATACGTACAACGTACAACGTTATCTGAAAGCGGTGTAGTTATGGCCTAAAAATACGTTGGATGTGGATAAAATTAATTAAATATCAAACAAGTCTGAAACTTTATTATTCACACAAAAGTACATCAGTTAATATTAGTTGGCCAGAGATAACTTTTCATTTGAAGAACTGAGGCAACATTTTGTGGTATTAAAATAATGAATCACCTGAGCAGTGCTGATATGATTATTGGGCAATAAAGAAAAACATTTTTTTTTATTTTGTTTGAGAAAAATACTCACGTCTTAATAAGAAATTGCATTTTCCTTGCTCTTAAAATTGCACAACTTATAATTGAAACAACATTTTTCACAAATGAATAAAATGCAACTTAGAGCCAAGCCACATCCTAAGAAAACAAAAGCTATACGTAAATGAAACAAAGTAAGATATTCAAAACAGTGTTCATCGTCAAAGTGGGATTTATTGGGCGGTGATCCGTATAAACCAAACTCATTGTAGAACGTTACAAGCTTGTCGATCTTATGCAAATAGGGTGAGTGCTCAAAGAATACATAAGGAGCATACCCTGACACCAAACTCTGCTCCATAACATGAAGGCCTCTCATGTGCTTATTCTGCTTTGCGACCATGTGGGCTAAAAAAGAGTTGGCCACCAAAGCAGCGTCACCTGGTGGACTTGTGAATAGCTTATACCTTTCTTCAGGAGAGATTAAAAACACTTTGCGCATCAATTTTACAATAGCAGGAATCCTCTCAAAGTCTAATGGCGTCGCATACAGTGGGATGTCAGATGTCCATAAGTCTGAAAGAGTGTCAATGTTTTTTGAGAATCGCGGAGTCACCAAAACACTCGTGAATGAACTCTGGAAAGCTGTGCTGAATACTAAACATATTAGAAACCATTTTATTATAAGTATCCTTATACCTAGCTTGATTTTGTTCAAGTTCGGAATTGGAGACCCTATCAGACCTCTCAGTATGAAGAGGAGTATGTTTACAATAGGGATTGCCTTCGTAGATGATGGAATCTTCGAGTAAATATAAATCAGAATCGTCATTACGATAATTGCAAAAAGTAAACATACCAAAACTGTTGAATCGAACAATTCTCTCATGTTTTCATATTGAGGCATTGGTACTGCTTCTGGCACTAGAACTTTCAACGATTCTCGCCTCTTTGGAGTCGTGTATTCAACTTTATTGTCATCACTGGAATAACTCTCTATTGTCATAAACCTTGTGACAGAGCAGAAATCACTATCTTTTACCAGTTCTTCATCAGTTTCTTCACCTCCAATGGTTTCTAATATACGAATACTAGCGTTCATGGCCGAGGTAATTAATTTTATAATATCAACGTCCATACCACTCCATTCTTCTCCAATCTTTTGAGCTAACGGAGGGTTTTGGTACAATTTCACCTTAAGCTCGTGTCCATGAATATTCGTAAGTTTGTCACTAAAAAGCTCCGTAGCGCGCAGGCTACCGGTATAGTTTAATATCTTGTTTTCCAAAAAAGGATTATAAGTGAAAATGTTGACTTTTTCCTCGTACGCGAAGAGAAGAAAAAAATTGAGTATCGACACTTTCCAGAAAGCTTGCAGCAAGTCCGGTAGAAATGTTTGGTTTCTTTGTGCTGTGCAGATTATCGTTATTAAGCCCAACCTAGAAGTTTCGAAAGCTGCTTTCGAGATCCACGTAATAACGTTGTAAACATCCTGTATATCTTCTGCAAATGCGAAGGTAATTCCAGGAATAGGAACCCTCTTAATTTCTGTGGTTGACATTTCTTCATCCATTATTACTTTGGGTTTATTATTAATGGAGATGAACCAGTCGCCAAGATCTCTAGTAAGGGGCCGGTTGGTTCTTAAAATAGCCATAGTCACAAAACTGTGTACGGGTAAATCCTCAGGGTATATCTGTAGATGCCGTTGAAGAATGGTCGTTGTGCTAGTCTCTTGGGGAATTTGTAAAGCTCCAGAAATTATTTGAATAATAAGAGCAACAAATGCCCAAACAACTGGTCCTAGATGAGGGACGTACATTTCCTTGTTTGGCAGTCAACTAACAGTTCTCGTTTGTATGGTAAATTTAATGGTATTAAGCAGTTTACAAATAACGGGGTATATAATATTGCGTCCAACAAAAGAAATAATTAGGTCAATAGAATTACAATTTATATAATGTAATATTATAAATAAAACATTTATCATATTATCCCGAGTAATAATAGCTGAAGTAATTTTATTAAAATGTGTAAGTATGTTGGTACAATCGACTCAATTTAAAAATTGTTTTCGTTGTTTCTTCGGAATATTTTTATAAGAACTCCATTTTTCGATTACTAAAATACACATACATATACATAATCCGAAACCCAGAAGATAAAAAGCAGATTGTAGGTTTTCTAAAGAGAGAACAACTTGACTGGATGTCTCTTCGCTTATATTATATTTCATGTTCAATTGTGTGGAATATTGAAATCCAAACTGGCTACTCAATTTAGAAAATCTGGAGAATTTTTTTACATATGGGGAATGATGGCGAAAATAACAAGTTGTAGGTGCAATTGCAGCAATCTCCTCTGCCACGTGAAACGGGGGATTATTATCGTGAAGTTTCGTGACGGCACTGATGTAGCTACTCGTCATCAGACAAATCATATTTTTTGAAGGATGACTGCATTTGGGTTCCAGAATGGGATTTCGATCGAAAATAAATTGCGAATGCAAATCGAAATTAACATCCACCAGTTTCGCATAGTGGATCGAGGTATAAATCTTCAAATTGCTTTTCTTGATATCGTCGATTGTGTTCATAGGTTTCTTGTATATAGGAGTGATTAAGAAACCCATCAAGTAACACTTGAAAGTACTGGATATGACGTACGCAGTTAAAATCCAAAACATTGTCATAACTTTCAGACGTCCATTTGTATTCTCAAAATTTGATATCGGGTATTCTAATAAAATCGCATACGTGTTCATCGTGTGTGTAACGAAATCTTTTTGTCGTCCAAAATCAACCAACAAAGTAGACATAATTGCAATAGCAATAGTAAAAATTATTAGTAAAATCCACACCTCGTAGTTGATGATAAGAAAAAAAGTTTTATATGCTTCCATTTTCTCTGGTTTAGGTACTATGAAAAGCAGCTTGTCGAACTTGTGAGGATATAAATAGTCCTCTTTCGTAGTGCTGTTTTGAATAACGACCCAAAGAGTAGGTACGATTATAAAATCAACATTACCTGCAGTAAGGTTGCCGATTGCGGACGAAAATCCCTCTTCTTTTGGGAATTCTATGAAAGTTAAACTAGCATTTATTACCTCCCGAAAAAACATAAGCATATTATATTCAGCGGCATACCATTTGTCATTGACTTTCATCATTCTGGGTAGATCGTCAAATATACCCACTCGTAAAGGATACCCATAGATGTCGTTAAGATTTTCAGGAAGCAAGATAGAGACGTCCAGTTTGTCCTCAGTGAATTTGAGGATTGTCTGATTGAATGGATTATACGAGAGAAATTGGCACCCCTCGTCCAGGAAAACGATCATGTAGTTGAATATTTCAAAGGCCCACAAGGACTCGAAATATGACAATGTGAAACTCGATGTTGTTGTTTCATTAAATACGATATAAATAAAAATGGTGTCTTGAATCGTGTTATCCAGGCCGGTTATTTTCCTAGATATTTCAACGATGTCCAAATAATTCGGAACGCAGACCACTGTCAACGCACCAGAAAAAGATATGGTACTTAGATCAAGTTCACTTAAAATATAATATGGTAGTTGCGGTATATGTTCTACATCAAGATGGTCGTTGTCTTTAGTCATGTTAAATTTTATTAATACTATTGTAGAAAAATTATCTTCAAAAAGTATTTTTGAAAAACACTGTTCTAATGGATTACCTGTTTCTTTTATAGGAATTATTGAGCTACTTGTTTTCACACGAAAAACTATTAAGACAACCAACCAGGTTATGGAGAACATTTTGAATATGTCTGTGAATGAAGTTTTATTGCTGCCGTTGCAGAAAATCCTGGATATAACTTGATACATTATAATGTAAAAAAAAAATACTTTTTTTACTGGTGATAGATTGTCGATAATTGAAATTGCATCGGCATCACCGCGTTTATATATCTATATGTATTTACATAATAGATCCTAAAATTCACTGTTTACTTATTGCATCAATCTTAAAGTATTGTCATGCTTTTAAAGGCAAATTGCATTTGTGTGCATTAAACATACACGATAATATGCTTTCAATTATTATTGTTATATTTAATGCTATTTTATATGGTATTAAAAAATAATATAAGTATGCATGACATTGTATTCACAAAGATATTGTTATAAAGTTCACAATAAAAGTTGGGCTCACAAAAAACTTTGTTTATTAAAAACTTATAATAATTTTCAATTTAATACCTTTATAGCCCGGTAGAAATTGATATTTCTAATAAATGAAAATGAATAAAAAAGGTTAAAACGACAAAGTTTGATGCAGTTCTGTTTTTGGTGTGCTGTATAATAGACCAGTGAGGGTGGTGTGATCTCTAATGTGCCATCTGAAAAATATTGTGCTCCCTGCATGCCACGCGAAAAAATACCAAATTTTGGGCCTTTTTTTAGTTTTTGCTCCAAAAGTCATAAACTATACGTTTTTCGACAAACAAAGCCCAGTACCTAACTTTTTTGAAGTTAATTAAATTTGCAACAACTTTCGTCCAGCCTCAATTCTATAAACCCTATATGTATAGACCAAGCTATAATGAACCTTCTAAGATGGTAAATTTTTCTCGAAAATTGAGAATTTTTAGTTTTGCTCCCGTCTGGAGCAGAATGTTGGCAAAATCGCTCATTCAAACAAAAGTCGTTAAAAATAAAGTTCCTCAGGTTCGTGTTCTGCATCAGCTTCCTCAGGATCGTCCTATCGGTCGTCTGCATCTATCGACAAGGCGACGTTATCGCATGATTTCCTTGAGCAGTTCAAGCAGAGAGCCCCGTTATCTGAGCCCCGATTTCGCGCAAGTTCACGCTCCCCTGCATCCCTTTTACATTTGCAGAATATGATGTTGAGAAGATATGTGGTGGGGCTGACTTTTTGTGATTTGTTAGTGAAATGAGGCCGCAGGAGCTCATTTGCCAGCCCGACTCGATGGGGTCCTTCTATATACCCTTAGCCACTTTTACGAGGTGCGGAAGACATGAAAAAAGGCAGCCTGGGTGGTTGGAGGTAAACGTGCCAGATTAACCTTTGCATTTGCCGCTGTCTTCACGAAGAGATGGAACTTTTGGTAGCGCAGTCTCTGAGTAGCTGGAACACCTCCATAAAGAGCCACCAGACACTTTTCGCCAGCTTCCACAATATTCTCATTCGTTGCTTCTGTTAGGAGGAAGATGACACCAAGTCTACTAGAACATGTCTGTTCTAAAATTGTCTGAGTAATTTCCTTTTTCCCTGCCACAAAAGGGCAGCGAGGTGGTGTCACGTCCAGTAAAAGTATGAAGAAGCAGTTCAAACCCACTGGGCACTTCAACCTTCCCTCGTTCTAGTGGTAGGTATAGGTAGGTACTGAATGCATGCTGCCACACTTCTGCCCCGTTCACGTTTATGAAATTGTCTTCTGATCAAAAAGTTGTGGATGGTAGAACCTAATTCACAGAGGAGAACAGGAAGGTCCACGTCTTCTCCAACCGCAATCATAGCTCACGGTTTTCTCCAATGCCATCAGAACGATATCGCCGTCTGCATCTTTCATCGCTGTCTTCGTTTCAATCTCTTCGAGAGAGAATGCTAAGCGTAGACGTTGAATTAGACGCCCTTTGTTTTTGTTATTCAACAACAACTTCTCATGAGCTACTGTAATGTTCGTAGAGGGGTCAAAAACAATTTCGCTGGAAAAAGCAGTAAGTACTTATATCGTCTCAACCGCTCTGCAGATTTCGTACTCCGGAAAATGACATAGCTTGGTCTCTATATAGGGTTAATAGAGCTGCGGTTGTACTTAAATTGCTTTATTTTTATTTTTTTTAAATGCACATACACTGCAGGGGAATCCCGATGACGCCCTTAGAGCTGTCCATGAGCGGTGATATCGATTCACGTTGGCTTTGTACTTTGCAGGTTGTATTCCCCAGGGAACATCCCTTGGAATGCTATTCCAAGGTGATACGGTTCTATACATGAAAAAGTCGTAAATAAGGTGATATGAGGTGGTACGAAGTGCTAACGAGCTGAACCTGATAGGGATGAATTATTGCGGTTCAACGTGTCGCGTCATTTGAACCCTTCCCAAACAAATAAAAATACACTAAAAACAGACTCAGGTCAGCTACTTTTCTTCGATGTTCGAGAGTAACTAAATTTTTATCAAAGCCGAGTGTGTTTGCTAGCTGAGATTCAAAAATGTGAGATTACTCTAAGAATGGTCGGATTTAAGTCTTGTTTAAGAGGAGAAGCTGTTGAGGTATATAAAATTTCTTTGTGCGTGGGCAGGTCTGACGAAGAGTACCGAACCTGAAACATTTTTGCAGTTTTGCCAACTAGGTCAGACACAGTCGAAAGCTGTAGAAATATCAAGCGCAACGCAACGAGACTTCCCATGGTGCTCGACTGCCCTGTTTCACAGCCGGTAACGTAGGTGAGGTGGTCACTCATTGTTACTAATAGTATTTTGTGTAAACGAAATAAGAATAAAACAATTTTTTTGCAAGTCGATGTTCAAAAACCAAAACATCAAGAATTTCCAAACATGCTACAATGTTACCTGGAAAATTTTCTTATCTTCGACAGGTTTTTCACCGCAGCTTTTGCACTGTTGAGGTGAAAAAATATAATCTGGCATTAGCAAACATGTCTGACACAACACTGCTAGTACCTTTCAACTTAAGATTGTTGTTGTAAACACTGCTACGATTGGCTGTAGAATCCATGCATGTGAAATTTAACTAAGTACTTTCAACTAATTATTTTTAAATTTTTTTAACAATCTTTTATAAATGTTTTACCCAAACAATAACATGAACTAGATGTACTTAAGCCCTTTTTTCTTTTTTATTGTATTAACACTTACTAGTGCATGTTTGTGGTAAGATTCTTGCACACTGGTGGTACTCTACAAGAATCATGCAGGTACACAAAATTTTCAATTCTTAGCTACGAGCAGACCCTACAGAAAAAATCTACTGACGTTTTTAATTTTTGATTATTTATTAACTACAATTTTTAACAATAGCCTCACAATATAATAACAAAAACAAAATAATGCAGATAATATTACAATATCTAATATAATTCATACACACTTTTGGTAAGGGATTTTTCTGATCAACATTTTATTCTGAAAATAAAATTATAGTGGGAATTGCATTAGAAAATGTCAAAGAAATTACACAGTTATTTCTTCATATACCTCTAATATGACATTGTTTTAACTTTTAGCTTTGAGCGATCATTACGTTTATTTTGTTATGTCTTTCAAGTTTCAAAGCCAGTAACTTCATCAATTGCGCTACCTCAACACAAGTGATCAAATTCAAACTCATTTCAGTATTGTCTGTACTGGATTGTGTGGTTTGTTTCCAATCAATAAGCAACTCCCTCGACGTAAAAAAAAATGATTTTGTTCTGCTTTCTTGTTTAGTGTTCTGAAGGGATTTACTTACTTGGTAAATTTCATCATAGTTTTATTTCCTTTCTTGCGCAATTCATTTTTAAAACGCCATTTTTCAATTATACAAACGAACAAACTTATACATAATCCGAAAAACAGGAGAAAGAAAGCGGATTCTAAGTTTTCCATCGAGAGAATAACCTGTTTGGACGTTTCTTCAATCGTATCATTAGTTTGTAATTTTGCGACATCAGTAAAGCCGAATTGGCTATTTAATAAAGTAAATCTGGAGAATTTCTTCACATAGGGGGAGTGATAACGGAAAGAACATGTCGTAGGTGCAACTGCAGCGACCTCCTTGGCCACATGAAACGGGGGATTATTATTGTGTAACTGCGTGACGGTACTGATGTAGCTGCTCGTCATCAGACAAATCATATTTTTTGGAGGACGAATGCATTTGGGTGCCAAATTAGGATTTCGATCGAAAATAAATTGCGAATTCAAATCGAAATTCTCCTCCACCAGTTTAGCATTGTGACGCGACGTGTGAATCTTCAAATTGCTTTTCTTTATATCGTCGATTGTGTTCAAAGGTTTCTTGTATACGGGAGTGATTAGGAAACCCATCAAGTAACACTTGAAAGTACTGGATATTACGTATGAAGTTAAAATCCAAAATGTTGTCATAAGTTTCAGACGTCCATTTGTGTTTTCAAAATTTGATATCGGGTATTCTAATAAAATTGCAAAAGTGTTTATCGTGTGTGTGACGAAATCTTTTTGTCGTTCAAAATCAACTAACAAAGCAGACATTACTGCAATAACAATCGTGAATATAATTAGTAAAATCCACACTTCGTAGCTAATGATGAGAAAAAAAGTTTTATATGCTTCAAGTTTCTCAGGTTTAGGGACCATGAAAAGCAGCTTATCGAACTTGCGGGGATACAAAAAGTCGGTTTTGCGGGTTGCGTTCACAAAAATTAACCAAAGACTGGGAACGATCACAAAATCCGTATTACCTGCAGAAAGGTTGCCGAGTGCGCCCCCAAATCCCTCATTTTTTTTATATTCTGTCATATCTACACTGGCATTTATCGCCCTCTTAAAGACCATAAGCATGTTATATTCAGCTCCAATCCATTTCTCCTTGACTTTCATCATTCTGGGTAGGTCCTCGAACACACCCACTCGTAATGGGTATCCATAGAGATTGTTAAGATTTTCAGGGAGCAAGAAAGAAATGTCTATCTTTTCTCCAGTTAGGTTGAGGATTGTTTGATTGAATGGATTATAGGAGAGAAATTGGCAACCCTGATCCAGGAAAAGGATCATGTAGTTGAATAGATCGAAGGCCCATAAGGATTCGAAATACGACAATGTGAAGCTCGATGTTGTTGTTTCATTAAATACGATATAAATAAAAATGGTGTCTTGAATTGTGTTTTCTAGGCCGGTGATTTTCTCAGATATTTCAACGATGTCCAAGTAATTCGGAACGCAGATCACTGTCAACGCACCAGAAAAAGATATGGTACTCAGATCAAGTTCACTGAAAATATAATACGGCAGACGTGGTATACGCTCTAAATCAGAAGAAACCATGTTTTCACTATTGTTATATTTTATAAATATAATCGTTGAAAACTTATTTTCAAAAATTATTTTTGAAAAGCATTGCTCGAGTTCGTTTTCGGCTGGTTTTCCTGTACTTATTGAAACACAACCTTTTGCAAAAAAAGTTATTGTAGTAACAACCAATACAGTTAACAATGTCATTTTAAAAACGCCTCAGAATGAAAATATGTAATGGGTAATGGACCTAATTTTATTTTTCTGACCATATTAGATATACCGATTGCTATACTATATGTATGGCCGATAATTGGAATTGCATTACCGCTAATCACAACCTTTACACGCTGACCTAATATATCTACAAATTCCGTGTGTTGCTTCTATTAATTTAAAAACTATTTCCGTGCTTCTTGATGGACAAATCATGTTTACGTCAACTATTATTATTAAGATCCAATTGGACACACGTTTCCTGATATTTTTTATAAATTAGAATGAAACAAATATCACAATGTAATCTTTACTTTTATTTAAATTTAATCTTCTGTTGCTTGATTGAATCTTCGTCTTTTAATGAATATGAACAGCATTTAAGAAAAAATCATGACATTTTTTTAATTATTTGAAAACGCTTTGAAGAATTTATTATTCATACCTATTCTTTACTGAAGAAACACTTACCTAAAAATTCTTCTCCTAGATCTCGCATCTCTAATCATGCGTGTTTGGCTTGGTCGCTCTTCCAATAAAGAAGTTATTCAGGAAACACCCCTCTAATCAACCATTTTATCTGAACGCATAATAGGCGCAGCATGGGCTGTCTAGTAAGAAGATTTAATGCGTTCAAATGTATAGAGTTGGTTTGGTGGAAATAAATGAAGCCACTAAAGCAAGCTACCACCTGCAACACTTGGGTCACTGAAAGTTAACCCAAAATATTTCTGCTTGCGCTTTGAATTCAAACAGTTCTGGAAGAGAAAAAGATTAGGCTACTACCTTTCTTTCGTAAACTTTGAAACCGTACCCCTGGTCTCGCTACCTTTAAAAAAAATGGACACCCTAGGCATAGTTCTACCGGCCCAGGTTAACCCCCTCCATTTCTCCTCTCAGGGCATTGGAATCACCTACGGTAGGTCTGCTTCAACGTCCAGAGGTTTATTTTTTATGATTCTGTTTCACCTGTCGAAACCTTCTCTCTACTCTCCTTTATTTTCATCACAGCCTTTATGAACATCCTTCTCCTGTCTTCCACCCTCTGTATCCTTACCTCGATCATGTTTGTCGGATGCAGTCCCGATCCTATTTTCCTCTTCAGCTCTCTTTTCTCCACCTCAAAGCGTTTATAGAGGAACAATGTGTATTGAACATCGTCGACTTCCGAATCTCCAAACATACCTGCTCTGTTGGCAATCTTCCATGTCCTATGTAGATATGTGAAGAACCATCTATGTCACCTTAGGACTTGTGTTATGTGGAAGAGAAAGAATAGGGATGCTTTCTCTTTATCCATGGTTTAATGCTGGGTATGAGGGTTCTCGTGCAATGTGCGTTCTCCGTTTGTTGTGACATTTCTGAATTGTCCCGTCTTTTATACTTTCTCTGTCTACTGTAGTTACATATCCCGTTCTATGTAACTTCTCTGTCTCTCTCTCCTCTGTCAAAAGGTGTATTATAATCGTCCACGCCAGTACCAGCGGCGCCTCCTTAGATATTGTCTTATTTGCCCTGCTCTGGCGATCTTCAGTGCCAGCGTTCTTTGGCATGTATCTATCTTCTGTTCATTTATTTACTCGTAGCGCCGGATTCCATATATGTATAAATTGAAGGCCTCAGCATACTGCTCTTATTGAAGAGCAAATGATCTACTGAAAACCACTTTTTGAAAAAGGTCTCCTTTTTTACTATATAAGACGTTGCATCAGCCACCAACTCTAAAATCTGAAAGATTTGGTATACTAACACACCAGGAGAACGTACTGAAAACTTTAAATCACAAGTAAACCTCATACTATTAACACAGGCACCCTACCCGCTTTAATGCAGCAACTGGGGGATTCTTTGCAATCGACGGGACTCTATGTACCCCGGATAGCGCCCAGCTTTACTTGGGAGACATATTCCTACCTGTACAACAGTGATCACTTCCCCATAAAAATCGAAAATTACTTAGGAACAGGGGAACACCAGGACTACAAGATATCTAGATGGAACTTAAACCATGCCGACTCGGATGGTTTTACATTTCACATCAACCAAAAATGTCTATCAATAAACGAAAACATCGAAGACGTAAGCAGTGTTCTATAAGAACTCAATGAAATCATACTAGAGTCCGCAACATCTACATAGATAGGATTTTTATCCCGGACGGATGAAACACCAGTACCCTGGTGGAACGAGCTCTAAAAACTAGCAAAAAAGCCTCTAAACAGTCTAAAAAGACATCGCATAGAAGAGAACTTAATCGAGCTCAAAAGAATTAGAGCGGCAGGCAATCAGAATAAGCAAAATGCAAAATACAAATGCTCCTGGGTATCATTTGTATCATCCATAAGTTTAACCACACCAATCAGCACAATGTGGAACCAAATAAAGAGAATCAACGGAACACCTCTCAACGAAAAATAAATTAATTGAATCACCAATGAAACCTTTAACCACGAACACAAAGTGGCAGATACTTTTCAAACCACATCGAGCAATACCAACTTCGATCATCCTTTGCTGCAAAATAGACCAAGGAGTGAGAGGCAAACCGTAGATGGAAACCTTGCTCAAGATTATTCCAATAAAAATATTGTAATAAAAATAAAAATAATATTCCAATTAACAAAGATAACCCTGTGCATGGGAACTCAATTTAGCAATAAGTGCTCTCAAGAACTGCGATGCCGGCCCAGACGAAATTCCAAATACTTTCCCTAAGAAACTTCCACCCACAGCCAAAGAACGCATACCTTTTCAACAGAATCTGGAAAAATCTAAAATTCCGAAACCTTTCATCAAAATCGACAGTCGTTCCAATTCTTAAAGCAGACAAACCAAAAGAAGAAGTTACGTCATATCGGCCCATTTCACTAACATGCTGCATGTGCAAGCTCGTCAAAAAGATAAAACCTTCTTGCGCATCAATCGCAGAAATAGTGTATTTTTATGCGATTCAATAATAAATATTTTCTTCCTATTTTTTTTTTTTTATAATGAATATAATGAAAAAATAATCCGATTGTTTTTTGGGAAAACTCCACCTACCTACAAAAAAAAAAGAATTATATCATCTCGTGGTTTCGAACCCACACCAACAGTTTAGTAAACATCGGTGTAATGAACTGAACCACAGTGGGTTTCGAGTTTGTAGTGTTGATCGCGTAGATAGGTATATGTAGTACGTCAAATACTTACACCTACACATTTTATTTTTTAAACTGGTCGTATCTTTGTTATTAAAAAACCAATTTGAATACTTTTTTCACCTGCATGTAGGTGATTTAATTGTTGTTGCGTTTGCTCTTCTAATTTTCAGAACCATTCATAATTGAATGTGGAAAAAAATAAAAAACAAATTGCGAACCCTTTCATTGATTTAATAATTTTATATAAGTGTAAGCTAATTTTGCACAAGCGAAAAACTTTTTTGTTTTTCGTTTAAAGTGCTACATTAATCGAGGCGAATTGAAGCTAAGACATCAAATTATATGTTAAAGCAAAAAAAAAAAGGAAAATTTCGGTTCAACTTCTTCAAAAATGGACTCATAAACGGTTATAGAATTGACACATTTTCACCCTTTTTCCTACCCACGACACTGGCTTATTAATGGAAAATATGCTAATTTTATTGAATTAACTCAAATTTCCAATAATTTTCTTCAAATCCTGTTAATTTTATTTCAAAGTTTTTTTGCCATCTTGCTCATACAGGGATTCAAAAATAGTCAATTTTCCAAAAAATTAAAATAGCCGCCATTTTGAAACGGCTCGGCCGATTTTGCTCAAGTGCAATACCAGACCACTCCTTGTGGATATCTTACTCTCACAAAAATTTCAGCCCCCTAAATTGAAAACTGCGGCCAGAAACCGTGCCTCAAAGTCCGGATTTATGGAATTTTGAAAGGACACCCTGTAGAAGTAACGTGACTTTTGGAAATTTTTTCAACGAAAATCTAAAGTCATTCCAAAGCTTTACAATAATCCAAAATTTCGTTCACTAATCTTGAAAGATAAAGCTACAGGAGCGTTTTGAAAATCGAAAAATCGTGATTTTGGAGAAATAAATAAATATATATATAAATATATATATATATATAAATATACACCCTTTGGGAAGTAATGACCTTCGTTAGAACACACACTGTTGTTAGTAATGGGTTATAGGTCAATGAGAAGTAAGACTCTTTTCTCTGGCCAAGCTTTCGGAATTACTTTATTCCTTCTTCAGGGCAACCACAAAGATGTGCATTGGCGCAACATGCCAATGAACAAGACCATATACCAAAATTTGAAGAAGTCTCTATCTTAAGAACGGAAAAAAATTATAAAAAAAGACTGACTTTAGAAATGATTGAAATTACTAAAGAAGACAAAATAATTAACAAAAAGTCAGACACAAACAACTTAAGTGCAGCATACAGTTACCTAATACAATTAGAAAAAGACAATTCCTATTACAGACTCAATACAGACTCCAACATAGAAAACAACGACTAATAGACTCATCACAGACTACAAAAATCATAAGACCAAAAATAGTAAAATTAAAAAAAGAAGAACTAAAATACAAGATGACAAGTCCGGGAATAATAAAAAGAAGAACAGACACTAACACAACAACGACAACTGACAGACTAAGAAAGACATGTGATTTCTGAAGTTTAACATAAAGGAATTTTTTAAAAATTTTTAAGGATTTAAAAAATTTAATATTATCTTGAATTTTATCAATAACTAACCAAGATGTCGGACACGTGATGGAAGGCTCTCGATCTCGGGGACTCGTTTCTATTTTTTAGTTTTTTAAAAATATGTAGTTTTTTAACTGACCCAAAAATGGGTGTTTAATTTTTAGGGTGTTTTGTAGTAGTTTAACAATGTGTAGTTTTGTTTATTTTAATTCAATTTACCTAAGAACTGTAAGAGTTAACCTCAAATTTCGTAAGTACTTACTTGTTAAAAAAATTGATGAAACATATTGTTATAACTGTAGTTTTTGATCTTGTAGTTGCCCTGAAGAAGGAATAAAGTAATTCCGAAAGCTTGGCCAGAGAAAAGAGTCTTACTTCTCATTGACCTATAACCCATTACTAACAACAGTGTATATAAATATATATATATATATTTACGGTACAATTCAGGCTCCGGCCATGTAATTTTTGCGGTTTACTGGGACTCCGGCGTCACCCGGCGTCCGATATACGGATCCCCAGTGACATCTTCAATTTAAAACTACCAAATGGTTCCTCAGGTGATGTGTAACTAGTTTTCATCGAAAAATCGAGGAGCCTGACTAAATCCATTATCTGATTGCCGTATAAGTTGTAGTTCATCGTGTATTTAGATAGAGGCGCTGCATACGATTGAGTGTATATACAAGTGGGAACCCAGGACGGTTTACTCGGCACTTGTATAAAATGTTTTAAGTAGAAAGGGTTACCTGGCACCGCGTTTATAAATGATACTTGGAGGATCACTGGGCGCTGTTTATAAAAATGATACTTTCAGGTTTACTCGAAGTAAAGCAGTTCATTCATACAAACACGACTATTAGCTCCTAAAACAAATTAAAAAAAATACCCACGGTCTACCCATATAATGCTCTTCAATTATAGGAAAACACCGATGAGGTAATAGGGTTGATATGAAAATTAATCTCTTTTATATTCAGTTTTAGATTTAAATCCACATAATTATATAACATACCTAATTTTTAAAGGACCATGTTAATAATTCAGATCAGAATGGCCAGTCGCACGTCACTACAATTTTTACATTATTAGGTACATTTAATTTTCCTTATAGTTTCATAATTTGTGGTTGGTTCTTTTCTTTTGTGGAAAAGTACTTTAGGATCTAAGTTAAACTTGCACAGAAGAATGATTTCTTTGTTTCACGCGTCCTCATAAGGCGACTGTCACTCTATTGGGCTATTCGAGTAGGGTAAGGAATAATTTTAAAAAATCGTCCAATAATTAATGGGCCATCTAAATGGTAATTACAGTTATGGCGAAGCAAATATCTCCCTATTACTGATGATTTCCCTAGTACTATGATCTTCCACACTATCTCCTAGTAGTTACCTATGTACATAGAATGCCTGAGTGCGACTGGCCACTGATCTGAATAATGACCAAAAAATGTATTTTCGAATATACAAGGTGTTTCTAAAAGAAGTACCGCAAGTTGGAGGGCGTGTAGATGAAGCTTAGATATTAAGAAAATTCAAATAATTTTTTTTCCGAAAATGTTTTTCAACCGAGATACAGGGTGTCGAAAAAATTTATTATTTTAAGTTTTTGACGATATCTTAGGAACTGTTTGAGATACAGAACCCAGCTTTTGTACACATCTTGTCATTAATATTATCTACGTAAAGAGGGAAAATTAAAAAAAAATATATGTGGCAGTGAAACAATTGTATAAAAAATATCAAAAACACTATGTTAAAAGGGCTATTAGCCCTGATTTTATTAATAGTTATACAAGGTGTGCTTCATGTCCAAAAAGGCTCCCTTTTCGAGATGCATACCACAAAAGGAGGTCAACTATAGCGGGTAATTATAGTTTTACAAACATTAACGTACCGGGTGTTCCTGTTTTTGATGTCACGCGTTACTTTTTACTACGGAACTTTTTTGTCCCCACGCCACTGATTGATTCTGTATTTTTTATTCAAAGGTTAAAGTATTCCTAAACTTTTTGCTCTTTTATAAAAGAATCGTACTTGCATCGTTTTCCCGTAATTAATTCTTTATTATGGATCTATACTACTGAAAATGTATTTCAGAAAATTTCTTTGTTAATTTAAATTATAATTTCAACAACAACGTTTCACCACAGATTCCTGGTTGTGTCAAATTGTACCGATTTAACTGAAATTATTTATGCCTAAAATGGCACTTTTTTCAAGATATAGCAGCTCTTACAAAATAAATTTGGAAAATACACATTTTTCAAAATACCGAAGTAAATAAAACATAATTAAATGAGAAAATTTAGTTTCACCGCCTACTATGATTATTCTCAAGGTCAATAAATGTGAATAAAGTCATTTCTGTGAAATAAAAATTAATTTCTTTAATTAAAATGATATTTTCACAAATACGTTTTCGTGGTGTGTAAGTCCATCATTAAATTTAATTATGGGAAAACCATGCAAGATACAAAACTTTAATAACAGGGCAAAAAGTTTGGTAATACTTACGCCTTTGGATAAAAAATATAGAATCAACCAGTGGCGTACGACTAAAAATTCTAGGGTAAAAAATGAGACGTGACATCAAAAAGAGGAACAGCCTGTATATCAATGTTTGTAAAACTACTCCAGTCTATTGCTATTAACAATAGTAGTAGGCGGTGCAATTTTGAAATTTCTCAGTTAATTTATTTTTGACTTCTTCTGGAAAACGTATATTTGGTTGACCCCATTATTTTAACGACTGTATCTTGAAAAAGGTGCATTTTTGGACATAGATAATTTTGGTAAATCGGCATATTTTTTACTCGGGAGTCTATGGTAGAACGTTGGTGGTACCTTTTTAGCGACACCCTGTATAGCAGTGAGAAAATTCATTTTTTACTTATGAAATTAGGTATCTGGGCAATTTATATTTTTAAACAGTGAATTCTATTTAAGAGGGACCTTATAGAAAGTGACCCTATTAAAAATTACACCCCCATGTTAACTTATGTTGTCTTGTAGCTTCGAAGTCATTTTTGATTTTCAGTAATAGTACATGTCATTTACTTTACAATACGACTAATCGGAAAAACCGGTTTTTGTTTAATTATACCGAGTAATTCAAAATGAGCGTTGCTCAGGTATTGCTGACTTCGTTGTTATTGGAGCTATGAAGTCCGTATCCTAAGTTCCATCAATTTTTTCGGGACCGAAGCGGAGCGAAATAGAAGTGCTGGGTGGGTAAGAAGCAAAAACAGCTATTGCAATTAATTTTAAGGTCACAACTAAGGCCTCTTTGATACTACGGTCGAACTGCTATTTTTTCTTCACTTTCAGGGCCAGGAATATCTTCGAAATTAACAGTAGCACGATTATTATTTTTATATTTGAATTTATTTTGCATTTGCATTCCAAAAAGCATGACATCAGTCCCTATATAGTCTGAATACGATATTAGAAAGCTATATCCGGTGCCAATCCTGCTCCTGTAGGCTTCGAGGCAGTTGGCCTTGTCGTCAAGTTATTACTTCCGAGACCCGGCGTATTTATTATGTGATTATCCCCGATTCTAGCCAGACCGCACTCGCAAATTCGATTTTTAGTGCCGTTTTTTTTTAGCTAATCATGCATTTGCAGCAAATGAATACCTTCTTGGTGTTACTATTGGTACGTCCTCCACCCCTATATAGGTGCCTTAGTGAAACTGTAGGATACCCGGATGGTTGATACCCTAATAGGATAATGACCAAAAAATCTATTGGGGAGCCCTGCATATTATTACATTTTCATATTTTCTGATAAAAAGCGAATTAAAAAGAATCACACTGTGTGTGTTTAAAATAATGATTGTGAGTTATAAACAAGTGAAAATCGTCATTTTTCGATTTTCAAAACAATTCACACCAAAAACGGCTCAAAATTTTGGAAAATGTCTTACATGTTCCTATCTTAACTTTTCGTATCGTTTATAGTGTGTAGTTGAAATTTTTATACAGGGTGATGACAAATCTGATAAATTTCAATTTCATTCACACAATGGGATACCACATGAAAACTTAAACCAGGGACATGTAAGCCATTTTCCTATATCTTGAGCCATTTCCACTGTAACTTGCTTTGAAAATGTAAGAATGATGACTCTCCTAAGCTGCAAAACAACAAGTTAATAAAGGGTGTAATTTTTAAATGCTATTCCTCATGGCCAGTCTTAATAAGAAATTCTTTATGTATGTAGTTTAGAAGTTGTTAACGCTTACGTGTCATTTCATTAATTTAAGTTGAATCTGGCAATAATGTGCTTTTTATCTAAATACTGGAGAACATAAACAGTCCAAGCAAATTATTGGTTATTACTAGAGAACGGATTATAGGCAAAGAAAAAATGCAAAATAGGCGCCTTTATAGGCACATTTATTAGGATAAAAAGGCTTAAACTTGAACCAAATAGGCAATTAAATAGGCAAATTTTACTACCAAATTCTCACTACATAGAAAAAATGAGTAACACAAATTTACGTTTATATGTGCCTTAAAAATTCCTGCAGATTTCGAAAAATTTACAGCAATTTTCCTAAGATTTTGTTTTACATCAAGCACGTTTTTTGATAAATAAAAGAATTACAAATATAACACTTACCATTCTGATACAAGTTCGGAAAAATATTGTGTCGCCATCCAAGATTAATTCAGGATATGGTTTAATCCACTGAGAAATTTTGCTTGATTTACTCATTTTTATATATTAAAATTTTATAATATGGGTTCAGAAAACCCAAACACTTTTGATGAATTTTACTATAAAATAACACCGGCAATATATATTTTCGATAGGTACCTATAAAAATACCTTCTAGCTAAGTCCACTGGTAATACTTCACAGATTGAGTTCTTTAAAGCGGAAACTATATTTAAAAGATAATCGTAGTACCTAGTTAAAACGAAGAAGAACATTTTTAACAAAAATAAAAGATAAGCATTATACAGGTATATCGGTACGAAGAAAGAATTTGTTTAGGGAGAATTTCTAGAAGCAAGACCATTTTCATGCAGATCTCAGAGCATGAAGGGATCATTATGAATGCCTTTTTAGAATTATCCGCCAACAAATCCTGGTCTGCCAGTACCTTCATATTCATTCATGCATGCGCGCGAGAAGTAAGAAAGTAATAGATACATCTGGAAATCATTAAAACCAGATATGTGTAGTAAATGGAAACAATACTAATTTGAGAACTTGAAAAGATATGCCTCAGCCTTCACCACAGGTGTCCGGGTCAGTTATTAATTCTATAAGGGATTATAGGTATTGACTTAGGACCTATAGTAAATTATCTCAAGTGGGGTAGTAAAATTTTCAAATATTCTTTCAAAGTTAATAATTATTAGCATAAAATATAGGTATTTTGAGGTGGATAAACTTAAATTTGTTTGAATAGGCAAGAATAGACATTTTTCTGAAAATAAGCACCAGATACTCAAATAGGCAAAAAAGGCATAGATAGGCATTTTGCCTATAATCCGTTCTCTAGTTATTACCTATCTGAATAATTATTGAAAGTCTCATTTTAAGCTTTCATTTTTTATTTTATTTTTTTCAATCACACCTTACTTAGAATTAATTTTGTGTCTTAAAACTGCCACTCAAACTCAATACTTTTCCACTAAAAATTGAAATCGGGAGACTTCAATAAATACATAGATACTAACAAAAAATTTAGATTTGCATCTAAATATCATCAATGCTTAGGGAAGCATTAATGAAGTACCTTGTCAAATTTCAGGTTACCATTCCTTAGCCAATTTTATTTTTATATTAGAAGGTTCAATAAACAAAATGTCCGAAATAGCTTAATTTTGACAGTGCAGTGTGTTGACATTTATGAGAAAATTCCTCTTCAGTCTCCCCTTTACGAAATTGTAACTTTCTGTCTTGATAAGACAACCGAAAACGAAAGTAAAACATCCTACAAATAATTATTATTGTATGTTCCAGAAAGATTTACTGGAATTTTTTATTGTAGTTTTACATTTAATTTTCCTTCTAAATAAACGTTAATCAAACTGACATTTCTACTTTTCCGTCCAGGGCACGAAAGTTTTTCATAGCTAGCAACCACCTAGCAACCTATCACCTAGTATGTTTTACTTTCGCTTTCGGTTGCCTTATCAAGACAGAAAGTTACAATTTCGTAAAGGAGAGAATGAAAATAACTATTTTTTGTAATAATAACTTTGATACCAACCAAGATATATTTGTAAAACCTGTTGGTAGACATTTTTTCTAAAATACCACGTATACGACTGGAAAAATTTGATTTCTTACTATATCATTTTAAGTTTCAAACGAAGCACAACTTTTTATGAAGAATAACTTTTTTCACTAAAATGGATAATAATCGCTATTTATGATATTAATATTAAAAGTGAAGTTTTATGTTGTGAGTGGAAAGGTTTGTGAAATGAGCGAAGCGTAGCGGATCGAATTGAACAATTTCACGAACAAAATTAAATCACTTTTAAGACGAATATCATACAATGTTTTTTGTAAAACTGCCCTATTTTGATAATAAAATAGATGAATTTAGAATGACACTGAACTTCAAATTGCATATTAAAATATTCAGATAAGTACAAGTGTACTTATCATAGCAACCATAGCAACCGTTGCCGACGCTATGGTTACTAACAAATGCGTATATACAAATAAAAAAGACGCTATAATAATTATTATTAATTGCAATTTCTGAACAATTATTATTGTCTTGTGTTCTTGACTAGGTATTTATTTTTTATTAATATGTGTGCCAGTAATAAAAAGAATATGAAAAAATCTTATCACCTATAATTTTGTCTGATTTCATCATGAGAAAATGTAGTTTAAAAAGAGAATGTACAGAAAAATAAGGTAGAAATATTTTTAACACTAGTGTTAAAAGTATTTTTAACACGCTTCCATGTAAACAATCACTTTTAACACTGTCAGCTGTCGTTAAAAGTGTGACTTTTAATGGTTGTTGCACAAAAAAAGTTTCCCATCTGACTCCTACTTACGTAGACGCACTGTATAATAGGAATTATGAATGTGGCAAAATTACATTGAACAAAAAAAAGCATGTCTATTTTTTGGGCAAATAAAAGTGCAATTTAGGAAGATTTTGAAATAATTTCATGTTTAAGATTGAATCTATAAAGATGTAAAATGACAGATTCCAATTGTTTCCAATTTTTTTTACAGATTAGTTTATCCCATCACGTATTATTTTTTTTAATCCTGCCTAAATAACGTACTTCTCACTTCCTTATACAGGTGTCCCGTATCGTTATGTTCAAATTTTGTGAGCATATAGTACTTAGGCTTATTCCCAAGCCTAAAAAACCCAAAAGTGGTAGGTCTATCTGCATTCGTTACGAAGTTAGAGGCCTAAGAAAATAATGTCTAGTAAATACCAGATTTTACTTTGAAAACCACATAAAGCTTATTTTATTGACCACATCTTTAGTTTATCATGTGTTAAAAATGTCCTATTCCTTACTGAATACAAACTTGTGCTCGGAGGCCTATTGCAGAAGTAACAGTTCTAATTTCTCTTCTTTTTTCACGACCGATCTCTTGACCAGCATGCTGAATACGATCCAATAATAATTGCTTTTTGGAATTTAGTTACAAACGCCAATTCCGAAATATGCTGGAGTCCCATTTATTTGAATCCAAATGCCATTTTATGTGAGCAGGAGAACCTCTTCTAATGTTTATTTTGGTGACATTTACTCATGTCGCCACCATAACAATAAATTATTAGCCTAAACCACAACACAACGGGACACCCTGTATAAAAAAATAGAACAGTATTAGGTAATTATGTATGCACATTTGATTTATTAAGCTAGATATCTATTTCAGAAGTACCTATAGATGTAGGTACCTAGAACAGAATTGAATAACAAACTGATTGGTCACACAGTTATCAAGCAAAATAATCAAACCCAACGAGAAAGTATACAAAGGCAAATACCAGAATATCATTTAACTTGTCTGTAAAGACAGGTGTTACTTTATCGTTCCTAATGTCGTAACGATAAGCAATAAAACCCCCTTCACGGGGAGGGAGCGGAAGGGATGTAGCATTGACCTACAGGAATATGGATGCTCCGTTGACTGTTACACAGAACAAGGAACAGTATATAACGTAGCCGTATAAAATGGAGCTTAGGTAGACCTAGTATGAATCGGAGTTTGAGTTGTCCTACGTAGATAAATATATATATATATATATATATATATATCGTGGGCAGGTGAATTTTGGAAAACCACTTTTTCGTAATCTGGGGGTCATGATCGGTGGACATTTGATGAGTTTGGGTGATTTTCGAAAAGTGATGTCGTCCTCAATAGTGTATTTTTTGTTAAAAAATACACTAATAAACAATAGGCTAACAAAATACCTGGAGAAAAACAACTTACTAAACCCGTGCCAGAATAAATTCAAGAAACAAAGGTCCGTCAAGGACACGCTAGTGGAACTCGAGTCGAGTGGTCATGAGGCCTCCTCTCATGGTCAAAAGCTGCTGCGTCTTCTTCTAAAAACTGTACCAAAACAACTGGCTTCGAATTCTTGGCTTTAAAAACTAAATGTCTTATGTTCTCAAAAAGAAATTGTTTGTACTACCCCGCCGCCCATAATATTGAATGACCAAGAACCTCCAACTCCCCCATAGCTAATCTAATAAACGAAGTGTCTCATCACGACCCAAGGAAATACTTTAAGGCATGCCTAATAATGGAAAAATTAATGGAATGCAGTTCCCAGCTCGGAGAAATTAAGCCCGATGTTATGTGATAAGAACAATAACAATAATTTAACGTTACTTACATGTGTTATTTACTTCGGATTGTTTAAATAAAAACTACCCCTACCTAACCTAACATAGTTGGCCAGCTGAAGTACCCTCCTACTCTCACAACGTCCTACCGTAAAGTGAAGTGAATTTAATTTAACCCTATTTTCTACCCCGGTCTGAAACTCATGGCAGTGACAGAACTAACATTTGAGCTTGAAAGCTTGACGCATAACAAATGAACACACAGGTGCGATTTTAGATAGGTTCGACTTTGAGGTTCCGATTTTACCATGCGCTGTTGGTATATAGGTCGGTTCTCTTTAATTTGTTATTTAATATCTCGTAAAGGACATGGAAGAAAAACTTAAATTGGGTAGCTGCGCGTAACTTGTTTTGTTCTTTAAAATTGCTCCTAACAAAATGGGTTCCCTTTCAAAAAAATTATCTTAAACGTCATATCTTAAACTTGGGACATAATTATGAAATAGATATTTTTTTATAAAAAAAGAACGACTCAAAATACTAATTAACGGGATAGAGGTTTAAAAAAAAAAAAACTTTTTTATTTAAAAGTGATATTTATACATATACAGGGTGTTAGTTAAGTACAGGGCCAAACTCCAAAAGGTGCTTCCTTGAGTGATTTTAAGAAGAAAACCTCAAATAAACATGGGTCCGAAAATGCATATTTTTCAAGATACAGGGTGTCAAACTTAAAAAAAAATTCGAATGTTCGTGAATATCTCTAAACTCTTTCAATCAATTTTGTTGAAATTTGACAGTTCTGTTTGTAATAATAAGAGGGTAATTTAGCCCCAATTTGATTAAAATTATTAATTCCAGTGGCGTCCCGGAAGACAGTCTAACTAATATTTTTGATTAAAAAGTTGGGCGCCACTAACTTTTTTTTAAATTTTGTATTTTTTTCGAATTAAGCAACTAGAAATACAACTATTTTATCTCTTGAGTTTTTTTCATATCTTGCTTTGTTTTCGAGAAAAAAAAATAAAAGTTTGGCCCCGTACTTAACTAACACCCTGTATATTACACATCTAAATCGAAAATTATTCATAAATTATTGTATATTTATCCGCAGTAACATAATTTAGCGCCATAGTTTTATATAGGTCAAATTCTATTAACCAAAATACTGTTCCCCTCCAGAGACTTTTCATCCACATTAGGGCAGACATCATCACAGCAATTACAGTATACCTCAACTAGTACCATCAGTTTTCTTATAATTTCTATTTTTTAAAGCTGAGCAAGTGCAATAAATAAAGTTTATCTCTAAAAGATCATTTACTATGAAATTAATTCCCTTGTCCTTTACTTCTATTTTTCTTTAATTTTTTTCTAAAACAACACTTTTCGATGATAAAAACGAAAGTACTGATGCATAATCCAAATACCAGTAGAAAAAAGGCGGATTGTAAATTCTCTAAGGAGAGAATAACACGCTTTGATGATGTTCCTCCGCTTGTGCGATTAGCTGCTTGTAATTCAGAGGCCGCATTAAAGCCAAACTGACTGTTCAGCATCGAAAACTTTGAGAATTTTTTTACGTAAGGAGAGTGATGGCGAAAAAAGCAAGTGCTGGGTCCAACGGCAGCAATTTCCTCGGCGACATAAAACGGGGGATCACCCTTAAGTAATTTATTGACCGCCTGAATGTAGCTACTCAACATGAGGCATGTCATATTGCTTGTGGGATGCATGCATTTGGGTGCCAGGATAGGACCTCGCTCGAAAATAAATTGTGATTCTAAATCGAAATTTACTTTCACCAGCTCCGAATAATAAGGAGACGTAAAAATCTTCAAATTGCTTTTCTTGATATCGTCGATTGTGTTCATAGGTTTCTTGTACATGGGAGTGATTAGGAAACCCATCAAGTAGCACTTGAAAGAACTGGATATTATATATGCAGTTAAAATCCAAAACGTTGTGATAACTTTCAGACGCCCACTTGAATGATCAAAATTTGTTATCGGGTATTCTAATAAAATCGCAAAAGTGTTTATTGTATGTGTTATGAAATCTTTTTGCTTTCCAACACCAACCATTGAAGTAGATATAATGGATATAATAATTGTGAGAAGAATTAGTAAAATCCACACCTCATAGTCGATGATAAGAAAAATTGTTTTATACCCTTCCACTTTCTTTGGTTTGGGTACTATGAACAACAACTTATCGAACTTCTGAGGATATAAATATTCAGATTTCCTTGAGCTGTTTAGAATGACAATCCAAATACTGGAAACCATCAGAAAATCACTATTGCCTGCAGTAAAATTGCCGATCCCAGATTTAAATCCCTCATGGATTGGGTGTTCAATCAGTTTCAAACTGGCATTCATTACCTCCGTAAAAATTGTAAGCTTGTTATAATCGGTTCCGTACCATTTACCATCCACTTTCATCAATCTGGGCAAATCTTCAAATATACTGACTCGCAAAGTATGGCCATAAAGATCGTTAAGATTTTCGGAATGCAAGAAAGAAATATCGAGTTTATTCCCAGTTAATTTAAGGATTGTCTCGTTGAATGGATTATAAGAGAAAAATCGACATCCTTCATCCATGAAAAGTATTACGTAGTTAAATAGATCCAAGGACCATAAAGTCTCGAAAAACGAAAGTGTGAAGCTTGATGCACTTGTTTTATTGAATACGATGTAAGCAAAGATGGTTTCTTGAACAGACTGGTCCAAGTCCTTCATTTGCGTGGATATTTCAAGAATGTCCGAGTAGTCTGAAACGCAGATCACTGTCAGTGTACCAGAAAAAGATATTGTACCCAGATTCAGTTCATTTAAAGTGTAATATGGTAAAAGTGGTATGCGTTCTATGTCAGGAAAGTCGCTACTTTGATTCTGGTTATATTTTATAAATATTATGGTTGAAAAATAATTATCAAAAATTATTTTCGAAAAGCATTGTTCTAGCTGATTATAGATTGTTTTGGCTGGGATTATCGAAACACTAGTATTCACACAAGAAAAGATTATAATTATCAGTATAGTTAGCGAGGGCATTTTATAAAAGACTATATGAATGAACAAGCTTTTGTCGATGAAAATTTTAAGGAAGTTCTTTGATTTATAGCTTGACTTATCGGTAACTATAATTTTATTACTGATATATTGCCGATAATTGAAATAACTTTACCTTTAATCACAATGTTTACATTACATGTTTACGTAATAAATAGGTGTAAGTAGCTTAAATGGATAAAAAAAAATACATGGCTTCCGGGGTAAAAGTAGGGCAGGATAGGGGTTAGTAGACGGCTTTGTTTCATGCCCCCTTCCCCTTACGTGATGTTATTCTTACGAAAGGAGAAGCGGTCTCGACGTACTAAGAATGGGTGAAAAACGTGGGAAATTAAATGAATTAATCACCAGAATGCCATGGACCGGGTGCGTCCAATTTTCATGTGCAACATTTCTTATTCGTATAGGTATTCAGATTCTCTTAAATTGTCTAAGAAGTTACAAAATAAAAGTAAAGTTTGCCTCGTTCGAATACCTTGAGGAATTTTGACGCATGGGACATATTCAGTTTCTCCTATTTTTTACCTCCTATTACCTTTTACAAGGAAAAAATCATTTAGAAGAACAATGTTCCATGAAATCAATCCTCACTCTCATTGATTGTCTTATTTTGATCATTCGAAGCTTGCAAGGGAAACTGGAGATGGGATCAGATGGAAACTTCATTTTTCCCAGAGGTTGTTTAAAAATAAAAGATAGTTCGACTTATAAGTGCGAAGTTGTAGCAGTGCACACAAATTTACCTACCATTTACCAAAAGGGAAATGCGTGCAGGAGATTAAAACAGCAGTGTAGTCGTTTCTCTTCCACGATATAAAAATAGCCATTGTACTAATTATAAATTATGTTGTCTGGATATGTGCTGACGTCACGGAAACACTTGCATTAATTAAGTCTTTAGAAATCGAAAGTCTCGCGGCTTCCGTTGCTTTATTTAATCGCGACCGGGAGGTTAGATTCCATCAGAAGTGATTAATTTCCAGAAATACTTTTTTTTATTCGCGTGTGTTTGTTTATTTAGCTATCGCGATGTAACAAATGCAATATCGGTACTTTCGGTCGTGTACTCGTCTGTTGTTAAGATAATTATGTAGAAACAATTTAGTTTCTAGATATATAGATAAGATAAAAAATAACAGATAAAAAATTGAGGTCAGATACAGGTGAGGCTTACCTCCGTTTCGTCAACGCGGCCGATCACCTTGACAGTCTCCCATAGTCCTCCGTTCTAGCGTTGATTGAAGGAGTCAGGTCAGGTCACTCTTCAATCAACGGTTCTAGCTTGTCGGTCTCGTCGATCGCGGACTCTGGATAGATCCACCACCTTTAAATCTTCTTTCACCTCTTCCATTCGTCACTTCTCGCGCGTCTGCCTTCCTCTCTGTCTAGTTTATCGTTTTAGGTTTGAGTGATGCCCGCTAGGTGATATTGTAGTCGTCAACTCGCGACTAACCTAAGGTCCGTGAATTTATACATGCTGTTGTTTTAGAAAAGGTTGTTAACAATTTTTGCGCGATAAAATAATTTTTATTTTGACGTTAAAATACGCATAGATAGACTTTAACGCCATAAGATGCGCTAGGGTAGATTTTATAAGAGTATGCAATATAAAAAATGAGGGCAACAGAGAAAAAATACTTAACCAATGATTTTTTCAAATTTATTTTTATAATACACAGAGGTGATGCTACAAGAATAGAAGAAGATAAATTAATCATTTAACAAGAGTATTTCCAAACTAACCCACAATCACAATAATTCTACAAATCTTTTTTCTTATTTTTTGAATTAAATGATATCTCTAAAATCAGAATCAACCCAGATGTCAGTGACCCAAGAATCAAGATAAAGAAAGCTCCTTGCAAATGAAAAAGTCCAATGTTTTCCGCTGTAATTTTTCTCGCTTTTGAAATTAATTTGTCCTTATTAGCAAGTCCAAACTCTTTTTGCAAAAGTACAATTCTGTCAATCTTTTCTTTATAAGGAGAATTCCTCGAGTATATATAAACATTATATCCAATAGCCAATACCTCCTTCATCAGATGGAAAGGTCTAAAGTAAGACTGAACTCTCGGTGAGGCAGCCTTCGAGAGTTTTTCAGCAGCATAAGAATATATCACTATCGCACCGCTTGTATTTCCTGTCAGTATCATATTCATGACGTCACCTGATGTCATTGTTATCAACCTATCAGACAAGTTTAGATGTACACATATTCTATCGGCGTTATATGCGGTGGTATATACAGGTAGTCCGCTAGATTTCAATTCTTGGATGGTATCAATATTTGGAGAGTGCTTTGGATTAATTATGGCGCTCATTAGAGCACATCGGAATGTGGTTGAGAGTACCATGCAAACCAACATCCAAAAGATGAGCAAGATCTTCTTGGTAGACTTGAACTTGTCAAATCCAGTGACAGGTAATCCAAACAAACAAGCAACTACTAGCATGTTCGACTTAGAAATTGAGATAGGTTTTTTCTTAACATTTCCCACAAGTTTTACAAAGATAGACATGGTGAAATATATGCCCATTAATGTTAACCAGAGGTAGAAATCGAAGACTGAAACTAGAGTGATGTAAGGAGGTAGTAGTCCTCCTTTAGGTACCAGAACGTGTAAGCTTGTCATCTCAAGAGGGTAACCATATTCCACTTCACCGTCAACGCGAGAGATTATCGTCGTGAGGAAACGCCTTACCAAGCAAAAATCGGCATTTCTTACCAACGCCTTGTTGTAGCGAGTATCTCTTTCGGTAGCCTCCAGAATTTCGTATGAAGCATTCAATCGTTCCGCTATTAATTTTAATACTTGAAAGTCTCGACCTCGCCAGGTGTTATTTCTATTTACGATCTGAGGTGGGTCGTGAAACAAAGTTATCTTCAGTTTGTACTTATTTATGTTAATTAACTTGTCTTGGAAGGAACCTAATAAAGAACTGGCTTCAGTATAGTTCCAGATTTTTTTCGGTGTGAAGGGATTGTATGTTAAAATTTCTACATACTGTTCATATGGAAATAATAGGAAGAAGTTTAGGACGTTTTGTTGCCAGATATACTCTAAGGTATTATTTAATATAATTTCTTTGGTATTCAAGGTTACTTTTGTACAAATGGTTATTAGAATTCTGGAATCTGATCGCCACAAATTTAATTTCATAAGGCTGGGTAAGATATCTTCAATTTCTTGGATATTTCCGACTGTTAAAAAATAGATTCCAGGAATGTTGACCTTGAGTGAAGGCTCCACCAAGTTTTCATTTATTATTATTCTAGGAACCTCGTCTCTTTCTGTATTCCACTCGGTAAAATCCCTGACGAGAGGAGACATCGTATTGACAAAAGCACCCGTTATGTAGTCCGATGAGCGCCCATTCTTATAACTGTAATTTTTAAAATGATTTTTCAAATTACTCATGAAATTTTTTTCATTTTCTTCAATGAAATATAGATAAGACTTTACTGAAATTATGAAAACCATAATTATTAAGTGTATTTTAACATACATTTTTATCTACTGTTACTGATTTAGGAAGTAAATGTCTTAAATAATATTAAAAGAAAATATATTGACATGGTTGATAAATGAGTCCTTAAATTGACGTTTATTTAATGCACTGCCTTCATTAATATACTTCATCTGTAAAAAAACAAACGCTATTTGCGTAATTACAATCATATAAAAAAAAACAAATGCAACATAAGAAAAAAATTATCGCTATCCCAAAGCATTCTTCATCCATCAAACGCTGGCTGGTCCGTTGCTTTGAATACTCAAAGGCAGAGCGCTAATGAATATTATTTTATAAATGACACTTCTGATTAATTTGAAGCTTAATTATTACACCTTTGTTTTAAATCAAGATGCTGGTGTTAGTCTGAGGTTCCATAGCATGTATGGTCGAAGTAATTTTTCCCATTCTTCCCTTAGTAACTCAACTTTTGTTAACTTGTTCAAAATTATTTCTTTAAAAAAGTTAATGAAGTTGAATATACAGGGCGTCCGGGAAAATGTGGGAAATCTCTCGGAATCAGATAGAACATTAAAAAAAAGATGACAAGTTCCCATTTTTTTTCCTAGCGGCCCCCTCCTACGGAGATACGGCCTCCTAAAGGACGCAACTGGAAATTAATTTTTCTTGAATAACGTTTGAACTACTCGATTAAATTTAATGAAAATGTAATATGATAAACAGTAGTAAGGACCTCTTAAAATACTGCCCCTAAAACATAAATTAGCTTGTTTAGTTTACCAGGGGCGGACTAGGTTGTACATTTTAATGCTTGCATTTATAACCCCATATAAGGAGTTAAAAAAAAAACACAAATTTGGATACCTTGAACATTAAGCTACAGAAAAGGTACTCTTGTTCCTTGATAAAATAAACCGTTTTCAAGAAAAAAAAATAATAAAGGAATTATTGTTTTATTTCAATTTCTTTAGTACAATGTAAAGAAATGAAACATTAATTCTTTTATTTATTTTTTCTCGAAAACGGTTCATTTTATCGATAAGGAACAAGAATACCTTTTCTGTAGCTTAATGTTCAAGGTATCCAAATTTGTTTTTTTACTCCTTATCATGCAGGGTGTTAAAAATGTAAGCATTAAAATGTACAACCAGTCCGCCCCTGGTAAACTGAACAAGCTAATTTATGTTTTAGGGGCACTATTCTAAGAGGGCCTTACTACTGTTTAATATTTTTAATTTTCATTAAATTTAATCAGGTAGTTTAAAAGTTATTCAAGAAAAATTGATTTCCAGTGGCGTCCTTTAGGAGGCCATATCTTCGTAGGGAGGAAAAAAATTAGGGGAACTTTTCATCTTTTTTTTAAAGTTCAATCCGATTCCGAGAGATTTGTCACATTTTCCCGGACACCCTGTAGTATAGGGGGCATTCAGATTTTACGAATCAAAATACATAGTAAATTTCTTCCCGTTTCCCTCTTCATGTAGGTTTGTCATGGAGTTAATTTTAAATTTTAATTAGGAACCCCTATTTTTATCGCTGATTTGGATTTTATGACTAAAAGTACATAGGATTTGTCTTATTTATTTACTTCATTTTTGTCTATTTTTTTTCGATTAGGAATCTTTTTGGTTCAATTTAAGTAATAAGGCCATCCAGAATAGAAAAAAAAGTTACAAATAAATCCTACGTAAAATCCGAATCTGCAATAAAAAAAAGTGGTTTCTCATCTAAAATTTCAAAGTTGCCCCCTACCACCCTAGGGGATATAGGTGGGGAGGGGAATTGAATTTGGTTATCATTCGATGTCCCCATTCCAGACGAACAACTTTCATCGACGAATTTTGTGACCCGATACAAAGTTTCCCATATAAAAAAGGGGGGAAGAATCATTTGAAAATCTTTACCTATTGATGAGAGGCGAGATTTTTTTTGCTGTCATTCCTTAGTTCTTAGCATGTAAAGCTACCTCTAAATTATTATTTCGTGATTTCATTACGCGTATAAATATATGCGCCCTTCACGTAAGATATCCTCAAATTAAAGGCATTTGATGAACGGGCGCGCGGGCTAATGTGAAAACGAATTTATTTCTACGAAGCCATAATAGTATATTCTATGTATATCAAGGGAGGAAAGGAGTTCATTTCGGCGAGTGTGAAGTTATCGAGCCGAGCGGAGCGTAGCGGAGCGAGGGTTGATTGAATACGAGCTGAAATGGACTTCGGATCCGGCCGAGATATTTACGCTATTTTTTAGCGCATCGCGTTAGAACACTGAATACTTTGGCTTGTTAGCTTGTTGGCGAATATGTGGTGGCGTACAAATTAATTCACTGTCAGTGTAATTTTCCTGTCTAGCGTTCATTTTGTTGCTTTATTGACGAAACCTCAGAAACTAGTAACCCCCCTTAATCGTTATAATTATAGGTACCTACCTGTTATTATTATATTTCCAGCTCGTTTAGACTTGATTGAAATATGCGCGTAGGTATCGTGGTCTCGGTATAGTTGTCAGCTGTGTGCTTCAATTTCGCTGCCGGAGCTCTCACCTGCCGCGTAATCACTAACTGATAACAACACTATCAGTAGTTGCTATAGTAACTCCTAAATCTGTCCGCCCTAGGGCCAGAAAAAACGTTCGTTGCGGGCTGGAAAATTTTGTACACTTGGAAGCGAGCTGCTATTGCATGTAGGCTGCAATATGCGTCATTCCGCCGGCTATTAGGCTACTGAAAAATCGTCTTTCAGAGGCGATGCGCTAAAATAGTATATTGTATACCTAGGCAGTAAAGTGGCACTTTTCAGGCCTCAAGAAGATATGGCCAGGCGAGGCGCAGCCGAGGCTGGCCACTTCTTGAGGCTCGAAAAGACACTTTACCGCCGTGGTTTACACATAATTTTTTATCCTATACAAAATAATAGGTAATAATATTTTTTTTTCATTAGTTTTGAAAGAAAATTTATTGAATACTAATAATAATAATAATATGTTTGCTTAGTACATTATTATCAGTAAGCGTAGATTAGTTAAATTACAATCAGTAATTTATTTATTTATTTATTTATTTATGGATAACATTAATAGTGAACGTTGGATTTTGAATATTACAATTATGTATTATTATTGTAATATTATTTATTATTATTGTAATAAATCATCAAATCTTCAATAATTAATTTTTAATTTGCTGTGTCTTGCTGGTCTATTGAAATTGACAGATTGACATACAGCTAGCACAGAATAGACTAATCTATTCTGTGCAGTTAGCTTGCTTGCTATTGGTTCCCTCTGGAAATAGCGTTTCAATTGCAATTGGGTGGCCCTCTAGCGTGAAAATATAAAAATAATTTTACCGCCTAGGCAGGAAAAGTGGCACTTTCTCCGGGGGCATGCAGTCGAGAAAGTTCAATTTTCTTATGGGGTAGGATAAAAAAAAAATTGGTTAGTTTTGGTATCATCATTAGAAACTGGGCCTACTAACCAATTTTAAACAGCGTACATGCAAAATATTGAACCCTGAGTGAAAAATTCATTTTATTTCCAAAAACGGAATTATATTGCAGTATTACCTACATGAAATAGAAATTTGACCACTTGATTAAGTTTTAAACCTGCACAAAAAATTCCGCCAGTTTTCAATTCTGACAGTCTGTATATTAGATAATCTCCCCTTTGAATTGGCAGTCGAAATAGATAAAAATTTGGTCCAAAACTAAATTAAATTGCATGAGTTTAGGATTTTACTACTTTTTGGCGTAAATTTTGATAAATTTGATGAGTGCTTGCAGTTTCCCTGTCAACTTCCAAATTTATAATGGCACAGTGCCATGTGAGATATCATTTTAAAAGTAGTTTAATTATTTACACAAAAATTGTGTTAGTTTTCAATTTTGACAGTCTGTGTGTCGAATAGTCATCCTTCAAATTCACAGCCGAAAGAGATAGAAAATTTTATCAAACGTCAAAGATTATAGTGTTGCAGTCTACCTGTCAACTTCCAAATTTCAAATGGCATAAGGGCTTCTGGGATCTAATTGTGAGGGTAGTTTACTTATCTACACAAAAATTTTGTTAGTTTTCAATTTTGACAGTTTCAGACATTTTGTCTAATTTTTTAATTTTTTATGTTTATTTATTTATGTTTATTTAATTTTTACTTATGGAATTTTTGAGACAATTTCAAAATACAATAATATACGGATTGTCTCATTTAAAAAACAAAGTTGATACTCATTTCCGGGATAACCGGAAGGGTTCTTGTGGATATATCCCGGTTATTTTGGAAAGATTATCACTCGATAGGTCCTAAGCCGAAAAACCGTCACTAAAATTTCGGTTTTCTATATTTTTGGTTCTTCATAATTTGAAATAGACCACTATATACATAATCACCCTGTATACCTAGTCTGAATTTTGAATCGTCCTACTCATAATAAATAAGTAGTCATAAGTAGTCAGTTATTGAGAATTTACGTCTCAATTATTATTATGCTAATTGAATTGAATATATATATATATATATATATATAATTATTATAATAACATGTTTGTGAAAAATATATTTTCATGTTACAATAACAAAAGTTAATTAATCTAATGGTTGTACTTACCTACCTAATTATTATGATAGGTAACAAGTAGATTCATGATTTCGTTTCATTTCTGAAATGAGCTGCGACAAGAATTATTTTTCGTTTTGCTGATTGCTGGGAAATATTGTAACAGAGGATCCTTCTTATAGAAGAAACCTGCAGCCAGTTTAAATGAAAATAATATTACCATAATGCATTCTACACCAATATTACATGCGTTTTTGTACTCAGTAATAATCACTGAAATTAAAAGTGAAATAGAATTTTTGAAACCTGAAACATCGTTCGTTCGAGAAAAAATTAAATCATTTTTTGAAAGATTTCACTATGATTTATCGAACAAATATAACACATTGGCAGTGGTGAATTGTAACTACGACTTCTCGTCCAGCATCTGTGAATTACAACTGAAAAATGAAAATAACTTTGGGGCATATTTTATAACCGAAGGAGTCGAATTTCAACGTGAAGAATACTTTCCAAAGACACGATTACTAACTATTTATGTTCAAGATATAAAATCTTTAAAATCAGCCTCTAAATCAGCCACCAAATATAATTTCTGGAATCAAAACTCGAACCTTATCTTCATTGTTTGCACCAGAGTGGAGAGCTACGTACATCTTAAGAGCGCGTTAGAAGACATCTGGTACAATGATATTATTAATTTCGTCATAGTATTTGTCGCAGGGGACTTGGAAGTGATTTCATATAACGCCTTCAAACCTGATAATAAGGTCATGAATTTTACGTTAATGAAACAATACACATGGAGAATGTTCCCTGATAAGTTAGAGAACATGTACGGGTATCCTTTGAAAGTAAATCTTTATGACGATTATCCGAGGAATTATAAGTGGGAGAATCGTTGGTTTGGTCAAGATATCAGACTGATGAACATTATAGCAGAAATGCTTAACGCTTCCGTTGAAATACTGGAAACGACAAAACAGCGGGGTTTTGCAGGAGCTTATGAGTCAATAGAAAGTAAGAGATGCGAGATTTCCTTCATAGAGTGCTTCTACTCCAAATTTGATGAAAATGTTAGCATCACCTACCCCTGGCAAATGGACCCCATAGTGGTACTAGTTCCAAAGTCTGGTAAAGCTCCTCCGTATGGCGCATTCTTTAGGATCTTCAAGCCGTATACATGGCTGAGCTTTGCTGCAAGTATTTTTCTGATAGGTTTGATCTCTAGTAGACGGGACATCACTAGACATATTTTAAATTCTTTCAGTATTTTCCTTAACATGTCTATCACTAACTTCAAGGTGCGTACACCTGTGAAATTTCTTTTAATTATCTGGATATATTGTTCTATAATCACTGGAGGATTTTTTTGTTCAAAGTTGACAGCGGGGATCATTAAGCCTTATTACGACAAAGAAATAAATACCATCGAGCAGCTAAGAGAGAGCGGCTTACCAATAGTCACTAATTCTCGCTTCGCCACCAATTTTGATAAATTTAGTATGAATAGTAGTCTGGTGCTTAAATTAAAAGCGGAGGCAATTAACGAAGTGATACACATACGACCTGTAAAAGCGGCATATGTGCTCCCTCAGAGATACGCGAAGCATTTGATACCTGACAACGCCTTTCATATTATGCACGATGTTCTAGAACCTGGTTTTGGCGCTTATCTCATCAGACCGAGTTCCCCGCTTTCTCCGAAAATAATGGAATGCTTTATACGGGTTAGAGATTTCGGGCTAGCACAGAAAAGGGGCTTGGAGCCTGATGAACAATCTTGGATTAAGAAAATGGAGTTGCAAGATGGAACCGAGCTTGAAGAGCTCAATATGGATAACTTTATTGTTGTCATTGTACTGTTTCTATGCGGGCAAGCTATAAGTTGTGTGGTGTTTATTCTGGAATTGCTATGGTATCATTGGGATAAAAATAATGTAAGTGCAGATATGTGCTGAAGATATGAAGATAATATTATAGAGTAGCACATAATATTTTTGAAACAGGATCTGATGCTTTGGAAAAACAGAATATCTTGCAAAAACTTATTGATGTATTTAAAATTTTTATGAAATTTTTTCTCGCAATGGAATTGTGCTTTTTCCTTCGATGTTATTACAACGTAGCTTGGAGCTTTTATTAATTAACTTATCATTGAAATAATTCGCATAATAAAGCTGTTTCAATATTCTGTCACCATATTATAACATATGTGTAAAATATTCAAATATTGCAAAAATAAATAAAATTGATTTTAATTACCTATTTCATAAGTGCATTCAATTGCTTTGGTGCTTTCTTTATTGCGTCCTTTGGCGATCAGCCCCATCGTCCCAAATATGTGTCTCACTCGATCGTCAATGAAACCACTATTTCTTTGTCAGCCAAATTTGACGAGGGTCATGTGCTGCTGGCAGTGGAAAAGCTGAGACCCACCTTTACTGCGAGTGTCGATCTCATTCCATCATTTCTGGTCAAGGATTGCATCCATGCTCTACTCGATCTCTCGTTGCATCTCTTCAATTTGGTTCTGAAACATGGTTGTCTGCCCGACATCTGGATAACTTCCAAAATATTTCCCATTTTTAAGTCAAGAAACCGATCTGATGTATCAAACTACCGTCCTATCGCCATGTTGTGTAATTTCGCAAAGCTTTTTGAGTTTTTCCTGTATGCATTATAACGTTCATTATCACTAAACTATCCGACTGTCAGCATGGTTTCATGAAATGGTCAACGATTACCAACTTAAGAGTGGCTCACCAAGTGATTACCTAAACCACAGTCTTCTTATATCTAAGCTCCATCGTATTGGCTGCTCCGATAGCTTGGTCTCACTTAGAAACTTAGAAACATGATTTTCTGGTTCTAAATAAGAAGAGTATTTTACATTCTCAATTTACATGCGCAATTATGTACAACATTTCTTGAACTGACTGGTCTAATAAATCTGTTTCTGATCAATGCAGACCCTGTTTCAAGTACAACTCTATATTCTGTATCCCTAATTTTTTCTAGAATTTGGCCAGGTGTCCATGATGAATTTGGAATAACTTGTACGTACACATCTGAGTCAACTTCAATTGGTTTAAGCGCGTGTGCGCTTTTGAGTTTTCGTATTACGACACACTAGCAGAACCAAATGAATGTCTTTATTATTTTCAACTACTTTCTTAAATATATTTTTGGCTGTTCGGATGTTTCGTTCTGCCATACCAGTAAACTGTGCATATCGTGGTGAGCTAGTAACATGGCCGAATTCCCATTCATTTGCAAAAACCTGAAAGAGTTCTGATGAAAATTGTGGGCCACGGTCAGTTACCACCGTCGGAGATGCCATGTCTAGCAAAAACCGATTTCAGAATTTCGATTGTGCACTTACTCGATAATCCACTTAGTTTTTCTACCGCAATGAATTTTGAGTAGTAATCAGTTATCATGATGTACGTTTCGCCACCAAATTCGAACAAATCTCAACCTACTTTATTCCAATGGCAACTCTGGAATAAAATGGTTTGTTAATGGGCCAAAAAAAAAGATTCTTGAGCTAATTTTATACATTTATTTATTCCCATGTGATTGTAATGTATTCGTTCTAGCTTTTCTTTACGATTAGATTGAGGTATTATCGATTATTGATTTTTGAATATTAGGTCATTTTGGACAACTAACTCATTTTGATAATTTCTATAAATTTTACTTTTTTCTGGTATTTTTTTGAAATTCCTAGGCCAACCTTCTAGTATTACCTTCTTAAGTATTTGTAATTCGTCATAATTCTTAGTTTTCTCCTTAACCTAATTTATTTTGCCCTGTGTTGCGTTAATTTGCAATTATTTTATCAAGCACACGTGAGCTTAGAATTCTTTATCTAAATTATCGTCATTATGACTGTCATTTATGTAGGCTCTAGATATTAAGAGCCTACATAATCTTAATCTGCCATTAAGAGATCCCTGTCAGGCTTGTATTTCAATTCTATATGTATCTTATTTCTGTATTTGTAATAGCATTCTCTGAAGACGAGCCGGACATTTATTTAACGGTTTCTTAAAAATTGAGATCAAAGGTTGATGATCTGTTTCCACAGTTAGTCTTTTACCAAAAATGTATCGATGGAATCTTTTTAGACTGGAAGTTATAACGAGGAGTTCTTTTTCAATTTTTTTTTTTTTTGGATTTCTGAAATTGACCTAGAAGTTTATCCTGTAACAAAACAGCTCCTATGCCATCTTTAGACGCATCTACTGAGAATTCTGTTTCACGATTCACATCAAAGAATTGGAGTACCGGTCGTCTAACAATGTTTCCTTTAAATTTTCAAACGCCATTTCATATTCCGGTTGCCAAATAAATTCAACATCTTTTTTAAGTAGGTTTCGCCACAGGTTTCGCTATGGTGTTGTTGTATTGGAGAAATTTTGAATGTATTTGATTAATAAGTAATCATACCTAGAAGTCTTTGTACAACTTTTTTGCAAGTTGTTCGCGGCATTTCATTTATTGCCTGAATTTTTGAGTCATCTGGGCCTCTTATAATATGACCCATGTATTTCATTTCATCCTTACCTAACCTACAGTTGCCTAAATTGAAGCGTATCTTTTCCCTTTATGCAATTTCGAGTAATCTCTTTAATCACGTTCAGTTTTATTTTTCACCCACACTGTTAGGTCATCTATGTATATGTCAACCCAACCCCATCTGCCTTGAAAATTTCCTTAAACCTGCTCTTAAATACTTCAGGTTCCGGTTTTATGCTATACGGCAAGCGTAGAAATCTATATCTGCCGAATGGTGTTCCAAAGCAGCACAAATCTGCACTGGAATCATCCAAAGTTAATTGATAAAACCCTTGGGTGGCGTCTAGTATACTGAATACTGTAGCTCCGCTCAGTTTACTTGTAATTTCCTTAAAAGTGGGTATGTGACAATATTCCCGTTTTATTGCTTTATTTAAATCTTTTGGATCTAGGCATATTCGTAATTTATTATTTGACATCCTAACTATGACGAGTGGGTTTACCCAATCTGTTGCTTTTTGTACTTTTTCAATTATTTTTAAATTTTCAAGCTCCGTCAAAGTTTCTTTCAAATCGTTCAATATACCGGTATGTAATGCTACTTTCTTAGTTTGATGAACTAGGATTAAGATTTAGAATTTTTCTCAATTTCTATGTGGTATGTTGATTTTATACAGCCTATACCGTTAAATAATTCACTGTACTCATTAATTAACTTTAAATATTTATTAGTATTATTAGTTATAGGAATTGTGTCAATTCTTTTTATTAAATTTACTTTCATGCTCGATTCTAGTCCTAGAATAGCTTGTGTATGGGAGTGGGAGTCTACAATATAGAAATCTAAATCATGATATGTATTGTTTCTCATGCATGCAAGTTTACTAATTCCCATTATATTTAGATTATTCCCTGTATATGAGCTTAATTGTGTAGTTGCCTTATTGATTTTATTTTTTGGCAGTCCTAATTTATTAAAAAGATCCAAAGGTAAAACATTAACCTCTGCCCCGGTATCGATTTTAAAGTTAACTTGTCTTTTATTTATCTCCAGTACTGTACTCCATTGATTTTTAGCATTTGCATTTGAATTTAGATTTGAATTTGAATTTAGCCTATTTATTGACATATACAGGGTGTCCCAGCTCATTCTAAGCGGTCTCTGTAGGCCAAACGATGGACTTTTTCAAAAAACTTTTTGAAAATTCAAATACAGAATCACAATGGCCATAATTTAAAATTGCTTTGGAGTATACAGAGTGTTCCATATGAGAGTGGCATATCAAAGTTATGTTTTTTTAAATGGAATTCTCCCATGTTATTTCAGTTTTAGATTATCTGAGAAGAGGAAATAAGATTGGCTTTTACAGTTGATGTTTAAATTCCGTAGTTTTTGAGTTATAAACAAGTGAAAATCGTCATTTTTCAAGTTCAAGGCCTTGTACATTGAAAACGGTTCAAGATAGAGAAAAACGGCATACATGTCCCTATTTTAACTTTTCATGTACTATCACATGATGTAGATAAAATGTTTATACAGGGTGATAAAAAATTTGAAAAATTCTGAGATTTCTCCACGCGTCGCCAAATAAAAAAATCAAAGAAAGTACAAATGTTTCTATACCATAGAATAGTACATGAAAAAGTAAAATAGGGACATGTAAGCCGTTTTTTTCTATCTTGAGCCGTTTTCGTTGTACAGGGCCTTGAACTTCAAAAATGACGATTTTCACTTGTTTATAACTCAAAAACTTCTGAATTTAAACACCAACTGTAAAAACCAATCTTATTTCCTCTTCTCAGACAATCTAAAAATGCAATAACATAGGAGCATTCCATTTAAAAAAAACATAACTTTGATATGCCACTCTCATATGGGACACTCTGTATACTCCAAAATAATTTTAAATTATGGCCATTCTGATCCTGTACTAGAATTGGCAAAAAAAATTTGGAAAAAATCCATCGTTTGGCCTACAGAGACCGCTTCGCATAAGCTGGGACACCTGTATATTTATTCTATTCGTCGAAAATTTCATGCTGCATTATTCAAAAATGAAGTTGACTCTTAAAAAAAATCCAACAGAGTTGCACAACGGTAAAAGACAAAAGTTTCGTGAAGACATCTCGTCTAATAGTATAATCCTTGCTTTACGCGAAATGAACATCCACTTCCAGAAAAATAAACCGAAAAAGCAGAAATATTTTGGATATTTCGTTGCGGAAATATGGCCGACTTCCGGTTTTTAGTTTTTTTGCTCCAGTTTCGGCATTTTTAGGTTCTCGCCCAAACTGAAACTAGTTTTGGAAACTCCTTAGATTCAGTTACAACTTTCATATTGAAGTCAAGCTTCTATCTCTGTTGGATTCAAAATATTAATTTTTCAATTTGATTCAATTTGAATTGATTCAAAGACTTAACATTTAAAGTCTTGGGCATGTCGCCATTTTGAATCCAACAGAGATAGAACCTTGACTTCAATATGAAAGTTGTAACTGAATCAAAGGAGTTTCCAAAACTAGTTTCAGTTTGGGCGAGAACCTAAAAATGCCGAAACTGGAGTCAAAAAACTAAAAACCGGAAGTCGGCCATATTTCCGCAACGAAGGTCCAAATCCAAAAACTTTAAATAAAAAAACGTTTCGTCTTGACGAGACCTACACGGCCCTTACCGTTGTCTAAATCGAGCTGGTACACCCTGTATATTACAATCATATTCAGAAGAAACACTGGCAAGTCGTGCGCTATTGACATCCGCTTTCTCCATACGTTTATTAGGCGCAGGCTCTCTAGTCGTTAAAACTGATAAGTTTTCTTCTAATAATTGCTAACTGAACTGTAAGCGGGAAACTGCCCTACGTCACTTTATTCGTAAGGATCATACTAATACATAGTCAACCCCTTAAGAATATTTCAAGGACTTCCTGCTTAGGATATCTGAAATATTTGACTTTAAATTGTACAAGTCACCCATTTTGGGCGTTATGCACCTCAAGCGATTTGTTGCTCTCAATGGGATAGTGTTCTGCTTAGTAAAATGGACGATAGGCCTTTATTTAACCAACCACTGAAAAAATGTAGTAATTTTTATAATAGAGGGTCGCTGGTCGATAATAACTGTATTTCGTAAAATGGCAGCTTTATTTCCATATTCACAAAAAAATAACATCAGATGTCTTTAACCATATATGTACCTATATTTGCAACGAGGTCCTTATTTTAATTCAGCCAGAGAGGGATTGCATAAATTTCATTAGAGGAAGAGATATTACCAATTGGGGAGAGTTCACACCAATTGTGGTTGAAATAATATTAAAAGTTTGGCTGGAAAACAGGAAGACTCCTTTCGTTTCTATGTAAAACCTTCTGTAAAACTGTAAATAGTAAGAATGTTTTTATTTAACAGTTTTACAAATTCAATCATAGAAGCGAATTTTTTTCCAAACCATTTCTAAATTTTGTTTTCATTGCTCACACGAAATAATTTAATGAAAGTATGTAAATCTGAAACAAATGTATAAGTATCATATTGTTTTACGTTATGCCATTCAAAGGACATAATAAATAAATACAACTTAAGACTAATGCAACACTAATGTTTAGTCAAACAATACCTAATGTATGATTATGACATCAAGCCTACGGCTAAATTACAGCAAAAAATAAAATTTTACATAAGGTGTTGGCAGAACGAATGGAATGAAATGAAAGTGCTTATCCAGATGTACAGTATGTCAATTTCAAAACTTTGGAATATTGTATATACAGGGTATCCCAACTCATTCGAGTCGGTCTCTATGCGCCAAACGATAATACAGGGTCACAATTCTTCTTAAGCCGTCGTCTCCTCGCAAAGGTTGACGATCCAAATGTCTAACAGAATCCTGGATATTGCAGCTCTAAAGATGTCTATTGATGAGCATCCAAACCATCTTATGAGATCCTTTAAACATGAATTTTGGTTGAATCTATTGACCTTTTGCCTTGTATTTTGCCCCCGATTATCAATCCCAGGAATTGGCATTTATTATCTCTCATTACTGTATAGCTTCTTTTCCGTTGTTTTATTGTCAATAGAAGTTCTTTTTGTCTTCCCATGCGCCTGGTGATTAAGTACCTCTTCATTTTTTACTCTGTCTATCCATGATATGCGAAGTATTCTTCTATACACACACATTTCGAAGGTCTCCAGATTCTTCTCCAAACTTGGGCTAAGTGTCCAACTCTCACAATCGTATAGCAGAACCGAAAATACCATACGAACTTGAATCCCAATCGAACTCGAAGATCTAATCGTGTGTGGAATGTTTTCATCTACGTGAACACTACTTGTTTAGCTTGTTCAATTCTGGATCTAATTTCTTTTCTCGGGTCGATCTGATCACTTATAAATGTTCACAAATACTCAAAAGAAGATACCTGTTGCACTGAACCCCTCTGATTATCAGGTTATCAGATTCCCATTGACCTCGGCATTTGAGAAACAAGCACCTTGGTTTTCCTAATGTTTAGACGATGTGGTTAGTCATTCTCTGCAAGTCGGCCATGTTATGTTATCTTATCAAAATTACGATATCATCTGCATACCGAATATTGTTAATCCTGTTGGCTCCGTTCACTAATAGTGCCTCTCTGAAAATAGTTTCTGAATAGATGTCGAAGAGGAGTGGAGAAAGTATGCACCCCTGCCGCTCTCCTTTTTTTATTAACATAGCATCCGATATTGCGTGTCCAGCTCTTGCTGCTGCAATTTGGTGCCAGTAGAGGCTGGAGATGATCTTTATTTCTTGTTGTCTACTCTGGTTTCTTTCAGTATTTCGATAATTTTTTGATGTTTTACACAATTACAATTACAATTACAAATTTCTTTTTTTTACTTGAATTACAACAATCATTGCTCAATACAACAGCGTTATTACAGAAATAATAAAAACAAACATTAAGACAAACAGTAAAAGTTTAAAACGCACAGCAAGTCAACATAACACCGGGAACAGTGAGGGTCGAGACGCTAGAGACATTTTAGGTCTCGATCGAGGTATAGTTCCATCTCTATGATAAGGATGGATCAAGGCTTTGAGTTTTAGGTGTTTTAATATCAGACTGCAGATAGGGATGGAGGGAAGGGGGGGGGGGGGGGGTGGAAGGAGACAGTGTATATCAGAGGTAGTGTATGGTTCCAACTCCGTGAGGTGTGTTTCCGGAGATACGCACTGTACCCTGAGAACCCAACAGTTGCAGGATCTATTTTGAAGTGGTTCAGGTATTTGATAGATGCGTACGTGAATGTCCTTTCTGAAGACGACAGATAGTGTGTAGGAGGTTTGAACAAAGTGAACCTGGTACTGTAGTGATGGGCGAATCGGTAAGGTAAAAGTCTATCCTGATTTTTGTGGATCAGTTTGAGCAGAGAGAAGACATACAAATCAGGCACGGTAAGAAGTCCAAGCCGCCTGAAATGGCCTCTGCATGACTGCTGCACTGACAAGCCTGCCAGGACCCTAATCGCTCTCTTTTGAAGAAGAAAAACCCTTCGTAGAGATCTCTCAGATCCACCCCAGACGGCCAGCCCATAGTTCACGTGGCTGATGAAATGCCCATAATAAGCATAGAGAAGAACCTCAGGGGACACCGTGTGCTGAAGGCGTCTAAGAAGGAAGCAGACACTAGCAAGACGACGGCATAAATGATCTGTGTGAGCCGACCAGTTTAGGTTCTGGTCGATGTGGAAGCCCAAAAGCTTCACTACACCCTTCGGCTCGATCAAGGCACCATCGGTGGGTATGGAGGGTAAAGGGGGAAGATGTGATCTGATAGAATGAAAATCAATCAACTCAGTTTTGTCTAAGTTCATTGACCCTGAGCCATGAACTTGCTCTTTTCAACGGAAGTTGAACGGTATCTATCAGACAGACTAGGAAGGTCGCCTGGTTTTATCCTAATAAGAATTGTTGTATCATCAGCATAGTTAACACAGAGTGATTTGGGGGAGGTAATTTTGGGGCCCAGATCGTTAATGAAGATAAGAAAAAGAAGTGGACCAAGAACACTACCCTGTGGCACCCCAGAGGAGATTGGAGCAAAAGGTGATCGCACAGGTCGGCCATCAGACCCAGTAATCTGAACCGCCTGTGTTCTTCCCTGTCGGTAACAGGTAAACCAAGAATGGGGCAATCCACGAACTCCGACATTCTCCAGTTTCCGAAGGAGGCACTCGTGGCACACACTGTCGAAGGCCTTGGAGAGATCCAAAAGCCAGCCCACAGTGCGCATCCCCTCCTCCAGACCCTGAGCCCTGAGTTATGAAGTCTGTAAGCTCCACAAGAGCCGTCTGGGTAGATCTGTTTTTAAGAAAACCGTGCTGGGAGCGGCAAAGGATCTCTGTTTTGTCTAGAAAGTCAATAAGACGAGATGAGACAAGGGATTCAAGAATTTTATCAAATACCGATAGTGGACTAATCGGTCGGTAGTTTTCAGGGTTTTTGACGTCGCCCTGACAGTGGGATGCCTGTCAATAGTCTATCAAACAGTCGAAAACGTTGACTTTCATGTCTCTGCATCTCTGTATTCACAATGCATGTTTTAAATTTGGGCAGAGTGTCCCATAAGAGAGTGTTCAGTCAGTTATTTATAGATTATCTTTAAGGTAGTTTCTGTTTCTCATTATAGTACTTAATTATTAGCCAGTACTTAGCCAGATATAGAGTATTAGGGTCCACTAATGAATCCCCCTGTATATATTAGAATGTGTACTTTAGATACTTACAGAAGTTTTTATTCCATTCAAGTTCTCTTTTATAACAATTTCCTTAACTTATCAATCACCAGGGACCATTAGTTGCGACAGTAATTCTAAGTCTGGATTATGTCTATTTACAAAAAGCATTAAGTGAAGGTCCACTGCATTAATAATTTAATAATTCCTTGTCATAAAACTTTCTCTTTCGTTTTATCAAACTTGTAAAATGCTACGAAAAGCGTGTCTGCTTTTTTTGTACATCTTACATTTCAATTCAGAAGAAATCAAATATAAATTAGCATTACCCAAGAAAACGTTTGTCGAATTGGAGTTGCAAAAATTTTCAACAAGAATTCAATTTGAGATGAAGTATTCCTTTACGACTTACGTCGTTTTAGATTTAAATCCAGAAAATAACTTTATACACGTTCTTTTGCAGTCAAAGACTCATCAGCCCTTTATAAATATTGACACACATTTTCTCAATGTATCGATTCCAAAGTCAGCGATTGTGGTGATTGTCATAAACAACAGTCAATTAAAGGAAACTTTAGAACTAATATCTCAAGAAAACATATCAATCATAGGCATGAAATTAATATTTATCATCGATTCTCGCATGGAAAATACACAATTTCTTGTGAACTTTTTCGAAACAAGCTGGAAGTATAAAATCTTGAATTTCGTTGTCATATTCGTCATTAATAATTTAAGTATCTACACCTACAGCCCCTACGGGATTAACAAAGCTCTGAACTTAACCAAATCAACAACGATAGAAGATTTATTTCCGAATAAGATGTCGAATCTGAACAAAAACGTGGTAAATGTGTCCATGTTTGAAGATTTCCCCCGTTTGTACAAGCACAATGGCGATTGGCTTGGAAAAGACTTTCGCCTACTGCAGTCGTTTATTTTCATGTTGAACGCTTCCTACAACATAATCGAAGGACGTAGCCAGGAGTATTTCCTAGGAATTTTCCCAGACCTAATTCAAGACAAGACTAGTTTCTGCTTCAACAGCCATATTTATCTCTACCAAATCGGCGACTATTTCGATTTCTCGTATCCCCATAAACTGGACAAACTGGTACTTATTGTCCCGAAACCTAACGAGCTCCCAAGATATTTTAGCTTGTTGTTCATATTCTGTTTCGAAGTTTGGATGTTTGTGCTTGGGTGTCTTCTAAGTATCACTTTGTTGTTCATTTTATTTGCCAAATTAAAAAGAAAAAGATGTGCAAGGATATTTGAGGTGATCTTAGATTGCTTTCAAATACTTATTGGGCTACCAGTAAAAGTAGATCCTAGTTATGAAAGAAACATCTTGACTAGTTGGTTATTTAGTAGTATTCTGTTAACCACCGCGTTTAAATGTTTATTGGTTGGAAATTTAATTGAGAAGAGATATTACAAAGTTCCAGATACGATACAAGAAGCGGAGAAATCTCTTAAGACAATTTATGTAGATGATTATTTTTCTTCTGCTGTTGCTGAAAGCTATGAGCTGCAACAAAAATTTGTAACTGTTAATGGATCTAATTTGACGAACGTTTGCCTAAATTTAAGGGAAAATGAGGGCTGCATTATAATTGATAGTATCCTAAAAGCTTTCAAATATAGGCGCGATACTCTACTAGATAGTCTTACCTTTGAAATAGTCAAGGAACCGTCACTGTTCGCTTTTAACGTTTTCTTTTTTCAGAAAAACTCTCCTTTCTTAGATGTATTTAATAGATTCCTCATGATTGATAGTCAGTATGGAATATCCAAAGGAATAAGCTATGACCTGACATATGTAAAAACAGAACAATCCACGAAAGAATTAAGTGGAACAATTTTTTCCATATATCACTTAGAGCCTGCATTATTTGTTTTAGGGACGGGATTAATGATTAGTTTAAAAGCATTCTTCATAGAACTTTTGGTTCACAGGTGGATGAAAGTTTGCAAAAGCAAATTTTCTGAGTACTATAATACACAATAACGGTTAATAGGCACAAGTTTTAAATAATTATTGTCTTTAGTTTACTAAAATTATCTCGCTTTTTAGGGTAAGAACATAATTTTAACAGCAGCAGCCCGCTAGTAGGATTTCAACATCTTAGGCTACTTTCAATCATGCGTTTACTATCAGCAGCACATTTATGATAATAGCTTTGCAGACGAAGCTTTGGTATAGCTTAATAAAATGTACCCACCAAGTAGAGTGCTTTTATTTGTTGACATCCTTGCCTCTTTCCTCACGTAACTTGCACCATCAGGTTTCCTAATACAATGGTGATACCCGCTCAAGGTGATACAGTTTTAGTGTATTTTTTTATAAAAAAAATACACTATTGAGGACGACATCACTTTTCAAAAATCACCCAAACTCATCAAATGTCCACCGAACCTGACCCCCAGATCACGAAAAAGTAGTTTTCCAAAATTCACCTGCCCACGATATATAAATATATACAGGGTGTTGATTTTCAAAGCGGGCCATAGGGGATTAGCATTGCGAAAGTGGTTTTTGAGGATTCCTGCTCGCCGTTTAAACTGACAGAAATGGTTTTGGTATCAAAATGAAGTTAAAATTATTGCGCATAACGCTTGACATCAGAAATTAATTTAATTTCATGTTGTTTTCTAAAATTCTTCAGTAAAAATTCAAGTAATTGTTAATGTTTAATCACAAAATAGCATGCCTTGCCTAAACAATAATGACGTGTCTACATTTTGACAATCCAATAATAAAACTTTATAAGTCAGTAGGTAAAAATAAAGTCTGGTTCTATTTAAAAATGGGTTATACAAACCAAGAAAGAGTCTTTATGGTGAAAACCTACTACAGTGTAGCCAGTTACAGGAGGGTTAAATAGAACCATACTTCGGAATCGGAAGGAACGATTTTATAAAAGATACGAAATCAAAATTAAGGAGAAGTGGCAACCCTGTACTCGAATGAGCCTCGCAAGGCAAGACTATCTTAAGCGGTCCGAATCCCCGTATCCAAACACGAAAGGTAGCTCGGTAACCGAACTTGCCGCCGGTCCATCTAGGCGCGAGATTCAACACAGTCCGACACAACGGGCGACTCCGCTAGCCATACAGGGCGATCCTCCCGGCTGTGCCATAGGTACGAGGTCTACACATAAATAATAATTGTAATCGGTGAAATAACACACGATAAATTCGTACGAGAAATTGAATAGGCAAACAAGACAGACATTCCCGCCATATCCCGGGTAGTCTGTAACCAACATGGTTGTATTCTTTAATTAATTCAAGCAGTTGCTTGAAATGAAATCAAAGAAAATAGGAAAAGGAAATTAGGCAAAGAAAATCGTTGAGTAGGTAATCAGACAGACATTCCCGCAATATACCGGGTAGTCTGTAACCGAAACAAAAGCAAAACGAACTAATAAGAAAAGCACAGGTGTGCAAAAGAGTGGAATCCGAAATGGATTGGAGTTTGAAAAATGCATGAAAGGGATTCATCATTCGCTTTCCATTGTTTTGTACTCTCTATGCAAAATCACAGCCCCTCTCGCCCTTCACCAATTTACGCTCTTGCAAGCGAGTTCTCTCGCTCATCATTCGCTTTTAGACATCTGACAGGAAGTCCGCCATTAACAACAAGTCTCAGATAATTTCCCCGCTTTTCCGAAAGAAATCCCAATCAACCGAGATACAAGGAGTCATAGTAGGTTCTTTTGCGCATCCGTTTCGACCATAGTAATCCTGGCATACCTCAATCAAAGAGCAGGGGTGACTACGGTAATTACGGTAAACACAACGAGGAAAGCACAGCGGTCCTAGTAGAGGTAAATAGACGATCACAGTGGCTTTTCGCGAAAGACGAGGGAACCAGGGGTCGTGTCGTTACACTACGCTAACATGACATGACTATGGAGAATTTCAGAAAGCCAATAATTTAAAAAGCGGTGAAAATATTCATAATTGAATCTCATAAAAATACACTATTTACGCGATTGATGCGCAAGAAGGTTTTTAATCAACGTCGGAGTAAGTTTTAGTTGCTCATGCGACCCAGGGGCTTTTTATTTATCCTTTTCTTTTTCTGAAATTTCATATAATACATCCTAATTCTGAAAAAGTAAACCTATGACTAATCTAAATGGGGAAACTTTATCACGATTTGTTAAAACATGAGCTGCCAAATCTCTTGGAAGATGTTCCTGGAAAATGTTCCTTTGGTCACACACCAGGGCAATGTGGTTCCAAAATGATGGTTTTCCAGCTCATCACGCACCAGCAGTAAGAAATTATTTAACCAAGCTCATCCACAGAGATGGATCGGCCGTCTATAGGTTCTATTTTGTGGCCTCCCCGGTCTCCGGATTCAAATCTAATATTATAGATTTTTATTCCTGGAGTTGTCTTGAGGAGAAAGTCTATTCAACACCAGTAAATGATGGAAATCAATTAAGACAGTGAAAAGATATTTTTTAAAGACGCACTTTGCACACAACTTGGTGACAGGCAATTTGACCACATACCACATCCATTGATTTTCATTTGTGTTTACTTTAATTTTAATGTTCAATAAATACCTGTTATTGTAATTTAACACGTGCTTTAATTCAAAGTCCTAATTAGTGGAATAACTTCACAATGTCCTCCTTTTGCAGTCAAATAGCCATATCCTTTTTCTAAAGTAAAACATAGAAAACATCACACCATTGCACAAATCAAACGAGCCAGTTTTAGAAACAACTTGCCAGGTTCACGAGGTAATTTTTTTCAGATCTGAAGTGGCAAAGTTAGGCCATGAATTTTTTTTTCAATCTGGCAAAAATATATTTATAATTTCCCTAGTGGTATGGAACCTGAATATTTCTTCGGCACTTGATTAATAAGAGGAACAAGCGTTGCGAAACAAAATTGAGAATGTAAAAATATGAAATTTTGTAGCTGTGGCACTCAAATAACCGATCTAAAAGAAATAAACATTAAATTCATAAAAGCCTATCAGCCCTCCTAGGAATGACTTTGAGTTTTGGGACAGCCTGCCTTGAGGAGAAAGCAGAATCACCGTAATTCTGTATCTCTAGTCTGATTTGGGTAAAGTAGGAAATGCTTTATCAAAATGAACTTCGATATGTCATTGTAGATTGTAATGGGAGGCCTTCTGTAGGTGTGCACTGCGACCTGTTTAGATCTATTGTGCCCTAATGATATGTCATAGTCATACAAATACATAAAAATCATAAGATTAGGCATGAAAGCAAATGTATTTCAATAAAGTTATACATATTTCTAAAGCTATTTCTGCTATTCACATTAGCTTTTTCTCTCGCTTTTTCTTTAGTAACTGAATCTTGTCTCTTACTAGAAGTGATTCTGAAGAGTTTTGGTATTATTCTCTTCTTAAAGCTTTCAAACTCTACTATAGTGAGCAGGATGCATAATTACGATATACCTAACATAATTGGTCTGTTAAGTACCTAAATATCACGACTTTAGGGATCACAAAAATGAGATAAATATTTTTTTAAGCTTTCAAACGCTACTTTTCTGACAATTCGTGGAGACAATTTCTATAACAAATACAATAAAACTCAGAATTAATCCTGCATAAAGACCGTAAAAAGCAGACTGCAAATGATACAGGGAAAGTACAACGTTCTTCTCTTCAACTTCAACCCCTGCATATAGACTCCGGTTACCGTATGTTTCCTTGCGCAGCGACCAGCTACTTTCGGCATTGCGCATGACGAATGTTTTGAAAATATCTACAAAGGGGGACCATTTATTAAAAAAATACACACTTATCCCTGTAGCTCCCTTTTCTCTAGCCACATGGTAGCTAACACGACCATTATGGGATTCCCACACAGCGTCGGCATAAGATTCTGTCATCAAACAACCACTTCCTTTAATATAAGTGTTCCGGTCCAAGCACTTTGGGATCAACTCAGATACGTTCAGACTTACCATTTGGGATTGAAGTCCCCAAGTTTTTGGTATCATATCGCTGTAATATTTACCGGTAAATATGCGTAAGTTGGATTGTCTTATCGCTTCCACTGAGTCTAAAGGATGGTAGTGCTTTGGTGATAGCACTACGCCCATAAGTTGGCCTTTGAAAATTGTGGAGATAATGAAAGCTGTGCATATCCATGATGTGACAATGATTTTTACTTGGGTACCATTTTGTTCGAAATTAAGGAGAGGAAGACCTAGAAGGACTCCGAAACTCTCAATTAGGTCCTTTGTGAATGCTGTCATTCTTTTTAATATTTTTCTGTATATAAAATTCAATATGGGAAGCAAAGGGATCGATAGAGTCACCACAATCCAGCATTCAGGTTCAAAAATTAGAAATATCGCTTTGTAATGTTCTATCCTATTTGGTAGAGGCACCATGAAAACCAAATTGTCAAATCTATGAGGATAAGATTTTTCACTTGGTGTGCGTGAGGTTGTGATTCTGTTTGTTTGTAAGTTACTATTAAAGCAAAAATCAGCTAATCTTGCCTCGAATTTTTCCAACGTTCCGCCAAAATGTTTGGAGAAATCTGTTTCAATGATTGTTAGAGAAGCGTTTAACATAAAAATGAAGGAATAAAGTAATCTAGCATCATATCCTCGCCATCCGTCCTTATGTATGATAGTTCTAGGTACATCATTAAACATCGCCACGTTTAAATTGTAACCATTTAGATTCTGCAATTTATTTGGGAATAAAACATCCATGCTCTTTTTCACCTCAGTTAGATTCAACACTGACTTGATGAACGGGTTATAAGATAAAATTTCACAAGCCTTGTCGACGAATACCACAATGAAATTCAGTACTTTATACGACCAAATCGTCTCGAAGTAGTCAACGCCGAACTCTGAATCCTCGGTACGCTCTTCTATTATAAATATGAATTGTCTCCTGTACACAGTTAAGTTGTTGATTTTTGAAATAGTCTCCAACATGTCGATTATGTCCAGAGATCTCGCTACGTTAATTACAATACATGTCCCATGGACTGAAGAGTTGGTGTCATTTTCCATTTGGAACTCCTCAGTTAGGAAAATGTGCGGAGCTTGGTCGATGTAAATTATTTCCCAAATATTGTTACTGCTATGTTCTTTTGTAAAGTTATCAAAAGATATAATTGTTAAATAGTCATGATTAATGAAAGATATCTCAGAGAGACACTTTTTCAATTCATCGTTAGTCTTAGAAGTGTCTAGTAAAAAAGAATTTCCCATTATTTTTGTTAGATATATGTAGAAAAATAATAAATTTAAAATATATAAATGGTGTAAGAAAGACATTACATTACAACTATTATTACTATAATAATTGTGTGTATAAAAAATTCTAACTGTAGTAAAGTACCCCTAACGAAACGTAGCCAATAAATGAAGAATTTACTTTTCGTAAGCATTTATCTGCCTTATTCATAAAAATTCAGACGCCATCATGTCTTTTTTCCAAGTAAAAGCAAACCGTCGATTAGAATAATGTTACACATTTTCTTGTGTTTAGAAAAAAATTAAGAAAATTGGGTAATATTACTATACCCAACGGAAAATAATTAATCACATATGGTGTACCGATTGGGTCTTAAAGTGACATGCACGCGATTACGAATTTATGTCATAATACGAGTATTTTAGTATTTCAAAAATAAATAAAATACTCTAAATAGGTACCCATAAAGGTTAAATACGTAAGTAAATCTGTAATAGGTATTTTCTTTTAACCCTATAACACCTAATAACTTAGAGACTAATAAATCGTTTACTATTAGCTATACATATATTTATTTTTCCAGAAAGCTATGCTTCTATGTATGTACAGTGTGTCCCAGGATAAGCTAATAATAATTTATAAGGTATAAATGACAAAAAAAAATTGCGTTGAAATTTGACCATTTGGGGTTAAGGCCTGCTTAATTAGATAATAAATTTTAGCATACTTTCGTATGTAATAAATCAAGCATGCCTTGACAGGAGCATTCTTTTTGTGTTCTGTGTAGGTAAAGTACATCTTCTGCACAGGGCTCTAGAGTCTCTAAACGTTCTGCGTCCTTGGGCTACTAAAAATAATGCGCCCATCTTTATGAGAAAATACACAAGATGTATAGCTGGAGTTAGACTCTATAGGCAAATTACAATCTTCAGAGGTATCTAAGATTTGTTATAGTTTTGATTTTCTCACCCTCTATGTTTTTTGGGTCGCAAAACATGAATTAGAAAATTGCTGGCAAAAATTTAGGCCGGAACTTTGTTTTTTTTTTACTTTTTTCCCATATTTGTACACTTTTTTCAGTTTTTGGTCTAAATCTCAGAAAGTTTGTTCTAGACAAAATTAAAGTAGACAAAATTTCCTACGACATTTCTCTTCACTAATGTTTTGTTGGAAGACTAATAACTGTTCTGGCGGTACAGCGCGCCAAAAAAAAACCTATCCCATTGCATGGGGTTTTGGCAAGTTTGGCTATTGTTTCATTTTTCTCGCCCTCCATGTTTTTTGGGTCTTTGAACACGAATTTGAAGTTTTCTGGCAAATATTTGGCCGGGAACTTTGTTTTTTGGCACTTTTTCCTCTAATTTTGTTACTTTTTTCTCATCATATTTTGGTACTTTTTTTGTACTTTCAAAACGTTGAAAGGAGTTTTTGAGTCAGAGTCTCACGAACTTCAATTTCTGTTCACAAAGACCCGTGCTATTAACCAACAGGTCGATGTCCTCTGCAACCAAGTTCCAACCAAAAGCGAAAACGATAAATTTCACTAGATAATGGAATTTTTAGCGCGCTCTACCGGCGGAACGGTTAGTCTTCCAAAAAAAAAAACGTTATTTATGTGACATGTAGGGAATTTTGTCTTCTTTTATTTTTTATACAATGGACTTTAAAAAAAGTTTACTTTCTGAGATTTTGGGCAAAAAGTGCAAAAAAACAAAGTTCCGTGTCAAAAATTTTTACCAGCAAATTTGAAATTCGTGTTCGCGGCCCATAAAACCTATAAGGTGAGAAAAAAAAGGATAGCATAACTTTCCAAAATCCCACGCAATGGGAATATGTTTTTTTTGCGCGCTCTGCCGGCGGAATGGTTAGTTAGTCTTCCAAAAAAACGTTATTTTTATGATGTAACGAATTCCGAGGCATTCGTAGTTAATTATTATTTATTTTAATTAATCGAGGGGTTTATCAGAAAGATACAGTTTTTACAGCAGTGATTAGCGGGTTATCTCGCCATCACCGGCTATATAAGCAGACCCAGCGGCCAAACAAGGCAGAAGATTCCGAGGAACTGACTCGAGAACCTCTCTCCCTTCTAGTGTACTGAGCTAGGAGGCCCCAGACCCCCCAGCAGGAGGCATGCATTGAGTGCACTCCGTCACATCCATCCAGCCGGTGACGGCAGGTCAATGAACTGAGTTGAACCTGTCTGTAACACGGTAGCGGGAGTTCGATAGGAGTGAATTGAGCTCCAGTCGACTGCCGACCACATCAGGGTAACAAACGGGACTGTAGTGAGGTCCCGGGCGGACCCTTTCAGACGGCGCCAGGCCTGCATTGAGGGCCAGGCGTCATAAACGTCGGATCGCTATGTAATGAGTTGTCGGTCCGACAGTCTCGTCACGACGCGTATTCCGGCGACAGCAGCGGCAGTAGATCCGACACACGATGTGCGGTGGTTGGAGAGCTACTGAAGCAGCAGGACCAGAGGTGGATCGACCGTATAATCGACCAATTGACAGAGGTGCGTGCACCGAGGCGATATCTTTCGCCAATCGGAGGGGCTGCCGTAACGAGAGCCGGCCCACACCGTCAGGATTCGACAGTATTAATTTAATAGGGATATATATATGTAAATATAGTTATTAAAAATAAAGATTTTTATTATCATAATTGACTTGTCACGGGTAAAAGGGGGCAATTATCCATCCCTGGGGAATCAGCTCTACCCAACCGAAAATCCCGTTACAATGAGAATTGTAGGAAAGAATTTTATCTATTTCAATTTTGTATAGAAGGGCCTTGTCGAAAACGTTTCTCCTGAGATTTCGGCCAAAAACTTCAAAAAGTGCCAATATTCCAAAATTTGCATGAAAAGTGCAAAAAGAATCAAAGTTCTGGGTCAAATTTTTGCCTGCAAACCAAATGCTTGTTCAGCGACAAAAAAAAACATAGGGAGTGAGAAAATCAAAATTATAGCAAAAGTTTCCTCTAAGTCTTCTTTATTTTCCTAATATGCCTAACCTAGGCCTAACCCAGAGATACAGGGTGTCAAAACAGGGGAGGTCAAAATAAACCAAGTCTGTCATAAAAAAAAACATTCCTAAAGTGTCCCTAAACGGAGATACAGAGCCCCAAAATGGTACCCTAAGAGTTACTTTTTTGGCTCTAACTTTTGAAACGACCTGTATAATTTGATGAAATTTTATTTTTTTTATAGAGGCCATAAAGACTCATTAAGCCATATCAGAGTGGATGTTTAACGTCCTAAAGGAAGTCAGGAACGGACTTACCACCACACTCATTGTGTCAAAGTTTTGACAGGTGTCATTTTACAGAGCTGAAAACTTATTTTTTAAATACGCTGGTCGTTCATCTTCACAAAAGGTACTTTTAATTTATTTCGATAAAACTAGCGGTTCTCAAGATAAATCGATTTTTATGCGAATTTTGATCAAGTTCCGTCAATAGCAATCCATTATGTAGGTAGGTTTATCAACAAGAACCTGATTTTTACCTGTTTGTGTTTAGCATTAGTAACTTTTGAGTGTTTCGCATACCTAAAAACCGATTTATCTCGAAAACCGTCAGTTTTACCGAAATAAATTAAGAGCACCTTTTTTAAAGATGCTTCCCTGACGACGTCAAACATCGACTTTAATACGGCCTTATGGCTCTATGTGGCCTCTATAAAGTGTTTAAATTCCATCCAATTATACAGGTCGGTTCAAAAGTTAGAGCCAAAAACGTAAATTGCGGGGCACCCTTTTAGGGCTCCCTCCATATCTCCGTTTGGGGACACTTTAGGAAAAATTTTTTTATGACAGACTAGGTTTTTTTTGACCTCCCCTGTATGCTCCCGAGAGATTAGGAGGTACTTACCGGACACCCTGTATAGATAATAAGTAATATTTTTTTTTAAAGGAGGGAGCATCGGTCTTAACTATGTAGGTAAGACAAAGTCGCTCCACTCCGGTAACACGGGATTTCGAGCATCTTACTCATTCACAGCCTCAAGTAGGTATGCCATTTAAATTTAAACGTTCGGTCGCTTGTAATATTTTTCACATACATTCGAAAATGCCTCCGAAAAATAACACGAGCCGGTGAGTTCCGAACTCGCGACCTTAGGCTCGGTAGGCAGCGGACTGAACCGCTAGGCTACGCGAGTCTCAATAAGTAATATTAAAATAATAAATAAATACCTAATAAAATGAGAAATTACATAATAAATAAAAAACATAACACTAATAAAAATTGGCGCAGTCCAAAGGTTTGCGCCATGGTCTGTGGATGGCTAGAACTAGAAGGGCTAGAAAAATAATCAGAATTTAAAAAAACAACTGTTGTACCTGTTATACTAAACAAAACGTAACATAAAATTGATACAAAAACAAAAATGTAAGAATAATTGCAGAAAAAGGTCTTATTTCGCCGCGTCAACTTGTAAAAATGCGCAGTTCTATGGTCACGCTAAGAAATTTAACTCAATTTTCGAGTGAATTATTGCCCTTCAACTAAGTTTTGCGTTAGATATATTTTCTTTATGTTACAACAAATACCTAGATGTTTAAAATGAAGAAATTTTTAGGGGAAAATGAAAATGCTAAAATGCTTGCGTCACTGGGCTATATAGCTCAATATATATAGCTTAAATGGTTAAGACGGCCTAGCTCTGCATGAAATATCGAAAAGTTTTATAGAAAGAAGTTGCCCAGAATAAAATATTATGCACGCATTGTCATCGACTTACTTTATTATTGATAAACATCTAAAAATATAATCACAATCAAAATATCATAAGAAATTATATCTGTGCAGATAAGTAGCTTCCATTTTGTAGGTTCTCCTGAAAAAGACTCGAGCACATGTGCCTTCCCGAATTTTTTAAGAATTTTTCAAAAGTTTCAAAAGGGAATTCGATGCTTTATTCCGTTTTCCCTTGTGTCTCAATGAGTGTTTTGTATTTTTGTGTTTGATCTTCAATTCCAAAACGAATTCAAGATGATTCTATCTCGGACCATTTCCTTACTTTGAGTGCTTATTATTCAACCCCCAACTCGTTTATGTGATGATTTGCTTCAGCAAGCTTGATGTAATAGATTAATATAATTTTTATTCTCTGTCATGACGTAGAGAAGACCTTTTATTTTGATGGTCTGACGATAGCCGATAGGCCGAAACATGTAACCGAATAAAAAAAAATAAAGTCTCTAATTAGCGAAAATAAGACGTCTTCTTTGTTATTATCTAAAAATATGGTCTGTGCCTAACGTCTTCAGTTTAAAGTTCCCAAGGCTTGTTGTATTTTAATTAAAACCTTCTATTTTTAACAGTCGTCTGAATTATTAACAGTCAAGTAGGCCTGGCCCCCAAATGGTGAAATTTCAACTGATAAATCTTTTATCATCCAAGATTACCTATAAATTCGCTTATTCTGGGATATAAGTACACATATCTGCTAATCTAAATCCTGCCTGTTGATGTGAAAAACAGAATCACCGTAATTCTGCATTTCTAGTCTGATTTGAGTGAAGTAGGAAATAGTAGATCAAAAATGAACCTCGATATGTCATAGTCATATGACAAACAAATCATACGATTAGGCATTAGGTACAGCAAATTTATTTAAATAAAGGTATACATAATTTCTAAAGCTATTTATTCTATTCTCATTAGCATTTTCTTTAGTAACTGATGAATCTTGTCTTATACTAGAAGTGAGTCATGAAGAGCTTGCAATATTTTCTTAGATCTTATTCTAGACCTAGATCAAGTATGACTACTCCATTAGAGTAGTTATCTCTGTAATGAGCAGGGTACATAATACATACACTTGGTCTGTTAAGTTCCTAAATAGCAAGACTTTATTGAGAGTCACAAAGTTGAGATAAATCCTCCTTAAAGTTTTCAAACGCTACTTTTCTGACAATTCGAGGAGACAATTTCTATAATAAATACAAAAAAACTAAGAATTAATCCTGCATAAAGACCGTAAAAAGCAGATTGCAAATGATTTAGTGAAAGTACAACGTTCTTCTCTTCAACTTCAATCCCTGCATATAGACTCCGGTTACCGTATGTTTCCTTGCGAAGCGACCAGCCACTTTCGGCATTTCGCATGACGAATGTTTTGAATATATCTACATAGGGTGACCATTTATTAAATACATACACACTTATCCCTGTAGCTCCCTTCTCTTTAGCCACATGGTAGCTCACACGACCATCATGGGATTCCCACACAGCGTCAGCATAAGATCTAGTCATCAAACAACCACTTCCTTTTATATAAGTGTTCCGGTCCATGCACTTTGGGATCAACTCAGACACGTTCAGATTTACTATTTGGGATTCTAGTCCCCAAGTTTTCGGTAGCATACTGCTGTAATATCTACCGGTAATGATGCGTAAGTTGGATTGTCTGATCGCTTCCACTGAGTCTAAAGGATGGTAGTGCTTTGGTGATAGCACTACTCCCATTAGTTTGCCTTTAAATATTGTGGATATAATGAAAGCTGTGCATATCCATGATGTGACAAGAATTTTTACTTGGGTACCATTTTGTTCGAAATTAATAAGAGGAAGGCCTAGAAGGACTCCGAAACTCTCAATTATGTCTTTTGTGAATGCCGTCATTTTATTTAATATTTTTCTATATATAAATCTTAATATGGGAATCAGGAGGACCGATAGAGCCACCACAACCCAGGATGAAGGTTCAAAAATTAGGAATATCGCTTTGTAATGTTCTATTGTTTTTGGTAGGGGCGCCATAAAAATCAAATTGTCAAATCTATGAGGGTAAGAACTTTGATATGGTATACGTGATATCTTGATGCTGTTTGTTAGTAAGTTACTATTAAAGCAAAAATCAGCTAAGCCTTCCCCGAGTTTTTGAAAGATTCCACCAAAATGTTTTGAGAAATTTGTTTCAATGATTGTTAAAGAAGCGTTTAACATTATAATGAAGGAATAAAGTAATCTAGAATCATATCCTCTCCATCCGTCCTTATGTCTGGTAGTTCTAGGTACATCATTAAACATCGCCACGTTTAAATTGTAACCATTTAGATTCTGCAATTTATTTGGAAATAAAATATCCATGCTCTTTTTCACCTCGGTTAGATTCAACACTGACTTGATGAACGGGTTATAAGATAAAATTTCACAAGCCTCGTCGACAAATACTACAATGAAATTCAACACTTTATACGACCAAATAGACTCGAAGTAGTCAACTCCGAATTCTGAATCCTCGGTACGCTCTTCTATTATAAATACGAATTGTCTCCTGTACACAGTTAAGTTGTTGACTTTTGAAATAGTCTCCAACATGTCGATTATGTCCAGAGATCTCGCTACGTTAATTACAATACATGTCCCATGGACTGAAGAGTTGGTGTCATTTTCCACTTGGAACTCCTCGGTTAGGAACATGTGCGGAGCTTGGTCGATGTAAATTATTTCCCAAATATTGTTACTGCTATGTTCTTTTGTAAAGTTATCAAAATATATAATTGTTAAATAGTCATAATTAATGAACGATATATTAGATAGACACTTTTTTAATTCATCGTTAGTCTTAGAAGTTTGCAATAAAAGAGAATTTCCCATTATTTTGGGTAGAAATATGTAGAAAAATAATAAATTTGAAATATATAAATGTTGTAAAAAAGACATTACACTACAACTATTATTATTACTAGGTATTGTGTGTATAAAAAAGTCTAAGCAGTATTGCTAACGAAACGTAGCAAATAAATGAACGAAAAAGAATTAATCACAAGTGTACACCCCGATATTGGGTCTTAAAGTGACATGCACGCGATTACACATAAATCTGTAATTTATGTTTTTTTATCTCTAATGCAATACTTTTAGACTAATAAATGGTTCATTATTATACATTGTATTATATGCATTTTTCCAAAAAGTTATTTCATGTTTACCTATAATAGGTAGGTACCTACCTAATAACGATAACTTTTTAGTGATAGGTACTGAATATAATTACATAATATAGTATCACGATCACCGTCACCGATTAGTTACCTCTGTCCTTTGTAACATTCGGGAGGGAGGTCCGTAGAGTCAATTTGTCTTCCCAATACAATGAAAAACTATAAGTATAGGTATTATTGTGAACTCTCGCCATGATATGATATACATACATGTACAAGATTTAATAATGAACAGCAATTAAGTACTTTCCTGTTGTGACAAACTGAGTCTGCAGAAAACTTAAGCGGAGAACGTCTCCACAGAGATGCTATAAAAATCTGGTCAAAGTTTTATTTGCTTATTATAATATTGGTATTAAAATGAAAATAAGCTTGTAGTCATAGTGCTGCCATCTATTCTCGTACAATTACCAAATCCGGTGTAATTTATAGAAAAAATACGGAAAATCTTAAAAAAAAAGTGTAGATTTTAATAATTTTCAGCGTCGAAATTAAATAAGACGTTCCCTGTTTAATGGGAATGACATTTAGGTACCTTTCATGGGCTGGCTTTTCTCAGGCGCCAGATTTTCAAAAGAAAATCTGAAAGACAATCTTATTTTTTCTTCTCAGTCAATCTAAAAATACAATAACATAGGAGCATTCCACTTAAAAAAAATTGTTGAAAAAATCCATAGTTTGGCCTACAGAGACCGCTTTGAATGAGCTGGGACAGCCTGTATATTACTACACTTTTGCACTTTGATATTGTCTGAAGAAACTCAATAAGAATGGTTGGTAATTATATACATCCGCGGCTCCTAAGTTTCATCAATTTTTTCGGGATCGAGGAGCGAAATAGGGGTGCTGGGTGGGTAAGAAGCTAAAAACAGCCATTGCAAACTAATATTAAGGTCACAACTAAGGCCTCTTTGACACTACGATCGAATTTCTATTTTTTTTCTTCACTTTCGAGAGAAGGAAAATCTTCAAGATTAACAGTAGCACGATTTTTATTTTGAATTTTGCATTTATTTTGCATTTATATTCCAAAAATCATTGCATCAATCCCTGTGGACTGGACACGATATGTGAAAGCGGATATAACGCCAGTCCGCATCTGTAAGCTTCGAAGCACTTGTACTTGTCATTATCGTGAAGTGGTTATATCCGTGATTCGCGGCATCTAATCGGCGCCTCTTGTCAGGACCGCACTCTCTCCGCACTCTCAAAACCGTCTTTTTTGGGCCGTTTTTTTGCTTTCCCTTTCATTTGCAAAGCAAATGAATACCTTCCTGGTGTTACTATAATAGGTATGTTCTCCACCCCTATATAATAGGTGCCCTATAGTGAAACTGTAGGAGCCGCGGATGTATACAGGGTGATTCAAAATTCAGTGCAAAGATTTTAAGGGCGTATTTACCAGCCAAAAATAAGAAAGTTTTTTCATATAATCGTATGTTCTAACTTGCTTCGTTTTCTAGATACAGGATGTAAAATTAAAAAAAAAATCGATTTTTTATTAATTACTCAAAAACCTTTCAGTCGATTTAAATAAAATTTGGTAGGCTTATTTGTCGTTATAAGGAACTTCCTTTTATGGGAATAACATAAACTTATTAATTCCAGTGGCGTCTCAGGGGGCTACCTATTTGAAACTTATATGTAAAATTATGGTACGCCACTACTCTTTTGACAATTTATATTTTTTTTTAGATCAAGCGGTCAATAATGTAACTGTCTTGCCTCCTGAGCTTGACTCGTATCTAGCTTTGTTTCCAAGACAAAAATCAAAATCTGTGCCTGGCCTTATTAAAACAAGTACATAAGTACTTACCTATAATAAATTCTCATCGATTATTGTGAGATTCATTTAATTTGATCCCCCTGAGACGCCACTAGAATTAGTAAATTCATGTTATTCCCGTCAAAGGAAGGCCCTTATGACAACAAAATAAGCCTATAAAATTTTATTTAAATCGGCTGAGAGGTTTTTGAGAAATTGATAAAATTCGATTTTTTTTTTCAAAATTTTACACCCTGTAACTAGAAAACGAAGCAAGTTAGGACATACGGTTATATGAAAAAAACTTCTTATTTTTGGCTGGTAAATACGCCCTTATAATCTTTGCACTGAATTTTTAATCACCCTGTATAATGACCGAATGGTTTTTACAGTTGCAGTTTGATAAGTAGTTGGTAATTATGGAGATGACCGGCATGGGTATACGGCGAAATGGCTTATACTATCCGATAGCTTGTGTCTCTAGGAGTATCAAGGTACCATTGAATTTTTGCGCCGGCAAGTAATAGTCGAGAAATAAGGCCTTAAAGTGTATTACGTGTGTTTGTACATATACGCTCGAACGGGAAGCACGCACTCATAGTCGTGTGTCCGACGGAGTGCGAGCTTCCTGTTCGAGCGTATATGTACGAATATACGCGTATTAGGGCAAGGATGAAACTTTAAGGCCTTATTTCTCGACTATTACTTGCCGGCGCAAAAATTCAATGGTACCTTGATACTCCTAGAGACACAAGTTATCCGATAGTATAAGCCAAATCGCCCTATACCAATGCCGCTCATCTCCATAATGACCAAGTAGTTTATATGAGTTAATAAGTATAAGTGAAATTAATAATTAATAAGTGAAAATCGCAATTTGCTAACTTCAAAGCAAAATATAACGAAAACGGCTCAAGATATCGGAAAAGTGCTTGCATGTCCCTATCTGAAATTTTCATAATAGTACGTATACTTAGTCTTATAATATGATGTAGTTTAAATTTATATACAGGGTGATAAAAATGATCAGATTTTTCATTACCCTGTATAAAAATTTCAAGTACAAGCTGCACTGTGGGGTAATAAATACGACTTATGCGACTATTATTATACCTATATGTTTTTATTTCCTGTAAACTGAATAAATTACATTCTGAAACCATATTTGAAATTATTATTATTATAAGGTATATAAATTATGATCTATTACCTTTTTGTACCCATTCGTTTCAGTATTCGTTCAGTATCTGATTGAATGCTTCTTGAATTATTGCTTTTATTACCTACCGCAGCCGCAGCGGCCTGAAAATTTAACTATATTGTACTTACTTAATATTTGAAATTACACCGCTGCACCGATTCGTCCCGAATGCGATACTGGCGACACAGGTGACACTAGTTGAAAACATTTTCTTATGATTTGAAAAAGGAGGTGGAGTTGTCTATCTATCTTAAAGACTGCTGCTCTCTAATCTATGGACGATATGTCTCAAATTCTTCGCACAAATTCAATAATTACTTTATTTGGAGCACTAACCGAACTAAAATGTCTACGATACGTCACACTCCTGGGTCCAATATACTATAATAGGCTAAACAAGTAACTATTGTGGCGCCACCAAGTAGGCAAATTTGACACTTTCATGCGGCAAGTCCTGCGTGCCCGCTATTCGTTATAATGCATTTGTTATTGCAAACATGAGGTCTTTCAGGTATAAAAAAAAATCGGGAAGGGTTTGTTGTACACGAGTACCTTAAATGCTTGCGATTACATACGTATTTATTACTCCTGAATCTTTTTTTAGATAGTAAATTAAAGTTAAAAATTTTAGTTAATAATTTAAGGCATATAAGTAATACTAACAAACAATAACTACTGCTATAATTTTTTCGAGCTGTATTTCAGACGAAGGGTAACATTTTCCTGCTTTACAGCTGCAAAATATGTTCAAAACTCTTCGACTTATTATACATAAGCTGAATAAAAAACCTTAAAACATGAGCTGAAATGTGAACTTATTATGTTGATAAGAAAGGAGATATTTTTTTAATGGAACAATTAATATATCACCTGAACAATGGGACAATAATATAGGTTTTTTCATTTTTATGAGTGCTATGTGCACCAGGAGTCTCTCTAAAAGAGCGGTTCCTTGAAGAAAAGTTCCATGTAAACGTATTCTGTAACATCGCTAATGTGAAAACTCATCATGAGATTTCGCCCCTTTCTCAACGATTTAAAACGAAAGCAGTCGAGACTGGGTGCTTAGAAATGACTTTTAATAATAATAATTGTAGTCATAATAAATTAAAAAATCTAGAAATACACTTCCAAATAATGATTTTAAGAAATGTTTCATTTTATTAAAACGAGCTGTCAACGATTAGTAGTATGCCGCACAAAAGTGCGAAAGAAATCCACGAGGAGGCGCGCGCTCCGCAAACATCCGATACTTACCTTTTTTTTTTTTTTTTAAAAAGGTCTTCCCTATGTAGGTAAGACAAAGTCGCTCCACACCGGTAATATGGGTTTGGAGCCTCTTGCTCATACACCCAGCCTCAAGTATGCCAAATAAATAGTAGAAACAACACAGACACCCAGAGCCTTCACCGAGAATCGAACTCAGTCCGACGGATCCAACGATCAAGCAGTTCTCGCTACTTAACCGCTAGGCCACGCCAGGCTCAAAATACACAGTTCATTGTTGTTGAATAACATAAGACGACAACCGACAAGATACTTCAACAGCTGACAAATGACAAACTGTTATGTTACTTCAGACACGGTATGTCGATTGCTTTTACTATTTTGGTCACTACTGCGCAATGACGTCATGTGGTTGGATTTTGACTCAAAGCATTAATCGCGGCGAAGTTGTTTATAAAATAAATAAATATAAAATTTGATTGTTTTTTCCTTTTTACTTGTGTTTTTATTTGTACTAGATCTATCGTGTGAGCAAATGAAAACATAATTTAGGTAGGCCCTGGAAAAAAATTTCATGTCTTAGATTGAATCCTACGATAAAATCACTGTCATTAGTTTTAAATGTCTTATTTTTCTTCTTTTGTGATTTTGAGTGGTCTAAGATGCGTTCATGAATTACACTTTGCATACATGAAAAACTCTGGATGCGCTCACATAAATAACCATGCAGTTCGCTTCATGGATAAAAATCTAGCATCGCTCATAAATTACGAATGACGACGCTTGTGCGGAGTGTTGAAGATAAACAATAAATAATAATAATAAATAAATAAATAAGTAAAATAATCTAATTCTTTTGAATTATTATTTCCTTTTCTTTCTCGTTCGAATTACGTTCATAAAATGGAACAATCTGACGATATTCCGGTAAATGTAAGGCATCACTCTATGGTTGTTACACATAAACGTCAATTTCTGTTTTGTTTTTTTTTGACCGTACCACCGATCTGGAATTTTTTAGGTAAGGGGACGAGGCAAGATTGCGTTGGCACAGTTACTTAGGAGAAGTACAGACATATCAACTTTAAAGGAATAGTTTTTCGAAAAAATAAAAGTTGGGCGAGCCGACTATCCGCCAAAATTTTATAAACGTTATTTCCAGAAGAGTTTGCCCTCTTAACAAATGGCGACCACTAGAGACACAGATCACAGACCTCACTCTTATCATGATTATGAGTGCATAGTAGGAAGAAAGTTCCTAATATTTATGGTGTAAACATCTCGCCTGGATTTATTCCCATTTTCTTGGTTATATTACTTATTTATTCTTATGCTTGATTTTATTTTTATATCTTGTGGTGGATTCTTTTTGGTGTGTGTTTATGTTAAACTAAATGACTTTACTATACTTAATAAGTAGATAGATAATTAGATATGTAATAGGACCTTAAATAAAGACCAGCATTTTTCAAAGGGCAAACTGCAGACTAAGAAAAACTATTATTATTATAGGTAATAATCCTTATTTCTTTGAATTGAACATGAACTTTTTACGGGTTTTACAGTGTCAATAATTCAACAAACTTCACAGTAAATTGGAACAATTCCGAATAATTTATGTCAGCGTTATCCAAGAAATACAAAATTAATTTTAACAACCTGATGCACCTTATTTCAACATGTGTCAACAAAATGATTATTATTTGAAAATAAATAATTGCAAAACAAGAAGAATGCAATGTCGGAATGAGTTTACGATTTTACAAACCAAAATTTTCATTTTACAGTTTTACACATCAAATCTAAGACATTAAATTTTTTTCCAAGGCCTACCTAAATTATGTTTTCATTTTTTGCTCACACGATATACAGGGTGTTACTGAATAGGTGTTACAAACTTAAAGGGCATGTAGGAAATGCAAAAATAGGCGATAAATTTCCTGTGGACATGGGTCGTTGGAGCTTTAGTTTTCGAGATACAGGGTGTTAAAGTTCTTCGAATTATTCAATATTTTTTGAATATCTTCAAACTGTCTGATTATAATAACTCGAATTCTTTGACAGCTGTTGTACTAATTGAAGTACATGATTTAATACTCCCATTGAACAATTATTCAATCCAGTGGCAGAGATCTGGGTGTATTGTTACCTTTTTTATTAAACAATTTCTACGTCACTGACTTTTATGCAAATTTGTTATTTTGGCTAGATACCTTGTTTTGTTTAGAGGATAAAAGTCTTCTTACGTTTTTGTTGTAGGACGCACTGTTTTTAAGATATTCCACAATGTAGGCACTCATGCAAGCTTTTTTTAATGCAATCCGGTTCAATAACGATCACAAAAATGATTAACTTCTTAAAAAACTCAATAGCATTGATATTTATGATATTTTACCTCGTATGGGTTCCTACATTGCGAAGTATCTTGAAAACAGTGCGTCCTACAACAAAAATATAAAATGACATTTCTCCTTAAACAAAACGAGGTGTCTACCCAAAATAACAAATTTGCATAAAAGTCAGTGGCGTAGAAATCGTTTAATAAAAAAGGTAACAACACACCCAGATCTCTGCCACTGCATTTAATAATTTTTCTTTGGGAGTATCAAATCATGTACTTCAATTAGTACAACAGCTGTCAAAAATTCGAGTTATTCTGATCAGCCAATTTGTAGATATTCAAAAAATATTAAATTTTTCGAAGAACTTCAACACCCTGTATCTCAAAATCTAAAGCTCCAACGACCCATGTCTACAGGAAATTTATCGCCTCTTTTTGCATTTCCTACATGCCCTTTAAGTTTGTAACACCTATTCAGTAACACCCTGTATATCGTGTGAGCAAATGAAAACGTAATTTAATATAGATTGAATCCTTATAGATTGAATCCTATACGATATAATTACTGTCATCTATTTTAAATGCCTTATTTTTCTTATTTTAATTGTGATTCTGAGTGGTCTGAGGTGCGTTCATGAATCACAATTTGCATACATGAAAAACTCTGGATGCGTTCATATAAAACACCAGTTCGCGCTTGATGGATAAAAATCTAGCATCGTTCAGGAATAAAAGAAACACATGTGTGTGAAGCAATTCTGTGCATAATATTAGTAACGTACAAAAATTAGTATTAAATTTTAAAAGTGTGAATCTGACAGCTACATAATCTAATACTTTTGAATTATTATTTCCTTTTCTTTCTCGTTCGAATTACGTTCATAACGCCGCGTCCTAGCTGCATCCGGGGACTGCGTTGCGTGCGTTGCGTGCGTGCGTTGCGGGGAACGATTAAAATAAAACACATGCAAAGCAATGGGAGTGTCCTCAGTAGACGCGTGTCCTCAGTAGACGCGTTTGCCCGCAAAGTCGTACGATAAAACGACACCGCAACGCACGCATTGTTTTAAATTGAAATATTTAGTTTTTTCATCTGTCAAAATCTTGCGATTTTTGCGGCGGGCAGGATTTTTTTTTAATTTCGATTGCCTTCGTGACAAAGCGAAACATTTTGTGCAATAAGAGAAATCTATTTTACAAGAACAAGAGTCAAGGTACACTGGGAATGTGAAAATGTCTCGAATTTAGGTTTTTAAAGTAAGTATGAGGTCTATTAACTTCTATTGTAGACCTTTTTATATTTAACCTACCTGCTATTTATCTATCTTTCAAATCTATACCTATTTCTATAGATTACTTGCGTCTTATTGTTTCTTTCTCTTAAGTAACATGTTTCTTTCTGTGATTTTCAAGTCTTTCAAGCTCCAACAACCTACTGGTTTCCAAATTAAAACGTATTTTAATCTGAAGCTGCACCAGAAATAGTTGGATTGGAAACCATTTTCTCGCCCGCACCGCACGCATTCAGTTAGGACACACTCAAAATTTCTCGTGCGAGTTTGCGTTGCGTGCGTTCCCCGCATCGCACGCAACGCATTACCCGGATGCAGCTAGGACACGGCGTAAAACAGAACAATCTGACGATATTCCGGCAAATGTAACGCCGCGTCCTAGCTGCATCCGGGGACTGCGTTGCGTGCGTTGCGTGCGTGCGTTGCGGGGAACGATTAAAATAAAACACATGCAAAGCAATGGGAGTGTCCTCAGTAGACGCGTTTGCCCGCAAAGTCGTACGATAAAACGACACCGCAACGCACGCATTGTTTTAAATTGAAATATTTAGTTTTTTCATCTGTCAAAATCTTGCGATTTTTGCGGCGGGCAGGAAATTTTTTTAATTTCGATTGCCTTCGTGCCAAAGCGAAACATTTTGTGCAATAAGAGAAATCTATTTTACAAGAACAAGAGTCAAGGTACACTGGGAATGTGAAAATGTCTCGAATTTAGGTTTTTAAAGTAAGTATGAGGTCTATTAACTTCTATTGTAGACCTATTTTTATTCAACCTACCTTCTAATTATCTATCTATCAAATCTATACCTATTTCTATAGATTACTTGCGTCTTATTGTTTCTTTCTCTTAAGTAACATGTTTCTTTCTGTGATATTCAAGTCTTTCAAGCTCCAACAACCTACTGGTTTCCAAATTAAAACGTATTTAATCTGAAGCTGCACCAGAAATAGTTGGATTGGAAACCATTTTCTCGCCCGCACCGCACGCATTCAGTTAGGACACACTCAAAATTTCTCGTGCGAGTTTGCGTTGCGTGCGTTCCCCGCATCGCACGCAACGCATTACCCGGATGCAGCTAGGACACGGCGTAAGGCATCAGTCTGGTTGTTATACACATAAACGTCAATTTCTGTTTATGAACGCATTCCACCTTCAGAGCCGTGTATTTGTTTTTTCTTGGACCGTACCACCTATCTTGACTTTTTTAGGTAAGGGTGTGACGAGGCAAGATTTCGTTGCCATAGTTTTATTTGGGAGAAGCAAAATCAACTTTATAGGAATAGTTTTTCGAAAAAAAAGTTGGGCGAGCCACTATCCGCCAAAAATTTATAAACATTATTTCCAGAAGAGTTTGCCGTCTTTAAAAATGGTCACCATACTAGAGCCACAGATCACAGACCACACTTTTATCATGATCATGAGTGCATAGTAGGAAGAAAGTTACAAAGTAGGAAGAAAGGCAATGGGTACGTTCACCTGACGTCAACCGTTGAGTTGTTGAGGTAGCGCTTGCGTTCAGACATACCGCTCACTTACAACCGTTGTTCAACTGTTGAGTATTTTTGTGAGCGTAAATATTTCACGCTCAGCACAGTCAACGTGTATGCTGCGGACATGCGCCAAGTGGGAAGTAAAAGTTGCAAGTAAGAATGCTCCTAATACAATCAGCGACAAATAAATGCTAATAATTACTTCTATGAACTTGAATCGTATCCAGAAACATGTCACATATCTCTCGATGTCAACAATGCGTTCAGACTATTTCCAACATGTTGAAACAACTTACACTCAACCGTTTTGCGCTGCTATTCAACAGTTGACGTCAGGTGAACGTACCCAATGTCAGAAAGAGTTTACGATTTTACAAACGAAAATTTTGAAGTTACAGTTTTACAGATCCAATCTAAGACATGAAATTTTTTTCCAAGGCCTACAAAATTACGTTTTCATTTGCTCACACGATATTATGTTATGTGATAGATTGTTATAAATATTTACGGCTTTATTATTGTATTTAAAGTGTTATTACATGCGTGTCCCATTTAAAATGAAATGGGTACATTGAGATCTCGGAAACGATGAGAGATACAGGTCAGATAGTCAGATAAATTAGAGTAAATAAGCTTCACAATTCCATGCTTATTAAGAATCTGAAACAAAATTTATGGAAACTTCAGACGCTGCTGAAATATCCTGAAAAACACGGAAAATCGAAATTTCTTTTTTATGAAAGAATTATATTGTTTTTTATACAGGGTGATTCAAAATTCAGTGCAAATATTTTAAGGGTATATTTACCAGCCAAAAATAAGAAATTTTTTCATATAATCGTATGTCCTAACTTGCTTCGTTTTCTAGATACAGGGTGTAATATTTTGAAAAAAAAAAATCGATTTTTTATTAATTACTCAAAAACCTTTCAGCCGATTTAAATAAAATTTGGTAGGCTTATTTGTCGTTATAAGGAACTTCCTTTGATGGGAATAACATAAATTTATTAATTCCAGTAGCGTCTCAGGGGGCTACCTACTTGAAACTTATAGGTAAAATTATGGTACGCCACTGCTCTTTTGACAATTTATAATTTTTTTTAGATTAAGCAATCAATAATGTAACTTTCTTGCCTCCTGAGCTTTACTCGTCTCTAGCTTTGTTTCCAAGAAAAAAATCAAAATCTGTGCCAGGCCCTATCAAAACAAGTAATAAATTCACATCGATTATTGAGATTCACTTACTTAATTTAATTCAGGTAGCCTCCTGAGACGCCACTGGAATTAATAAATTCAAGTTATTTCCATCAAAGGAAGGCCCTTATGAAACATATAAGCCTATAAAATTTTATTTAAATCGGCTGAGAGGTTTTTGAGAAATTGATAAAAATCGATTTTTTTTTTCAAAATTTTACCCCCTGTATCTAGAAAACAAAGCAAGTTAGGACATACGATTATATGAAAAAAACTTCTTATTTTTGGCTGGTAAATACGCCCTTAAAATATTTGCACTGAATTTTGAATCACCCTGTATATTGCCTTAATGGTATGGTGAAGACCCCAATAGAATGGTATGGTTATTTCCATCTTATGATGTGTCAGACTGATGAGATGGAAATAACCATTGAAACATCGATGTCTCTGTCTTCACCATACCCTTAGGGCAAATGTGTCGTTCAGAAAGCGTTATTAATATGGCGTTCATAAGAAAAAAAAAAGTTTACAATGAAAACTCTGGGATTTAGTTTGCCATGAAAAATTTTGAAACGTCAAATAGATAGCGGTTGACGACTAAATGCAAGGCTACAAAAAATCATTTATTTATTTCTGACATTGAAAAAAGATATGAGCAACTCCTTTGTAGTCTCCAGCCGCATGACGTCAGAGGACCGGAACGCAGCCTGCGCAGTCACAGACTATTGACACACCTTGTATACGTGTACCGTAATTTGACGCTTGTTATTTGACATTGACAGGGCCATCATAATAGTGCCAAATCCATCGTAATGTGTCAGTGACAATATGACATTATACATCACCTAAAGCAAAAGCAAAAATATAATTTTAATTTTTGTTAAATTGTTTTTGTTTTTACTGCGGAATTAACAAACATTCGTTAATATAATTACTTTTAAATAAATATATTATTGTAAGTACTCTATCAAGTCGTAAATTTCGTGGTTAGCAATGTTACTAGAACTGCCCAAGTCCTAATCCTAATTGGAATTTTTTTTAGTTTAGTCATGACATGATGGTGAGATGGTGCAGTTGCAGTTCAATTCCATAAGGACTTTCACTGAAGAGCAATGAACCTAGTGGTAAGAAATTAATTGGGGGGCAATAATTAATAAACTGGAGCAACGGTGTATGTTCATTGTTGATAATAATGCTCTCACATTTACAGTACATCAAATCATAATGGAGAAGTATCCACTTACAAGGGCCTCTGCCACTGTTTCTCAGCCTTCCCCTACCTACCAGTCTGTCAGCAAAAAGGTGAGCATATGAGTCAAGTTCTAATAAAAACGAACTTTTTCTTAGTTTAGCCGAAAGGTCGGACAGTGGAAAAATTGAATTTAGTCTGGTGACCTGGTGGAGCTAAAACTTGTTTGGATATGTTCAAGGTTATTCAGTAAATGCCAATTTAAACAATTCTTGGACACTCATTAGAAGGCTTTTATTTATCAATAATAATAAATGTGTGTGGGTCTTTATTCTTAGAACTATATAGGCTTCATTCAGCATCTTGCTTTATAGTTACAAGCCAGCTTTTAACTGTAATACTTAAGTAATTAGGTATTGGGTACTAACTTAGGTATAGTCGATTAAAGTTTCGAGAAAGGCTACGACGCTTCTCTTTTGACAAACTATAAAAATGAGAGCTCTAAAAAGTTGACCTGGTTTTTCTAAATGATTCTACATAATAATTAGGGGTGCCTCCGAGTCTTCAGTATTATAGATAATTATTATTGTATGAAATTTGATACTTAAACCGAATAGTAAAGATTCGGGGCAGCCCTCACAGCTACATAAAAGAGGTGGTTGTTTGGATATGACCGGGATGTACGACATTACCTAAGTACATGAGTTCAAAACAAAATAATATTAATAACAAAACATTGCTCTTAATCTTCAAGTATAATAATGAAACTAAACCTGACTTTTGAACATTTCCCAGTTACAAGGTTAATTCTTCTGGAGCTCTGGTTGATCATTTTTTTGTTATTTGTAACTGTCATTGTTTTGTTTTAACAAATAACGTGAAACGTGAAGTTTCTTATACATCAAACATTCTTATTTTTCTTTTAGAGTACAAGTTCTTCTTTTGACCTTAGTACAAGACTTGCAAGGAAGTAGTACTTGAGTTGTCAGTTGTCACCTGTCTGGACTACTTTAATTTAAATAAGAAAACTGTAATTCGAATGAAGGTTTATGATAGGAAAAAATTGCATGTCATAAAACTCATGTCATCATGTCACAACCACAATTTGTCCAATAATTTCGGAATGATTAACGGCGAGTATTATAAAGGCTCATTAAGTTAACAAACAGATTTCTGTGGCTATTTCTGAAGAAGGTATCAAGTGTAAGTGGAAATTTTTTAAATTTATCTATTCTTGACATGAAAGTCATTGTAGCATTGGCCGGAGTAACGTTGTAACTTACATTTTTACAGGAGGTGCAAAAAACGAACCTTGCAAGGTTATTGAATGGATAGTTTTCATTTGGCGATTCTTAAAATATCATTTAAATATGGTTAAAGGGAAATCATACAAAACTTATCATTTTGGTGGAAGCATTCTGCCTATTTAAACCTACCGAAGTGAAAAAATCACTCCAAAAAATTATGTAAGTTACAACGTTACTCCAGTCAAGGCTCCAATTACAAAAATGTTAATAAAAGTCATTTGACGTCGATATTAGCTTCAAAAACGAGCACAGAAAGCTATCCGTTAGCCTAATAAGCCTTTATAATATTGGCTGTTATTCATTTAATTGTCCTGGAAGAAGTAGATATAATTTACTTTGACCTTGTACCGGTCAGCAGTTTTAATGGTGTCACTTCAGGTTGATATAATAACGATACCTACATATTTCAAAAGAATTTGCTGACAATGTAAATGCAACGCTGCTATTACCAGCATTGCAAACTATAAATAAGAAACAGCTGTGTAATGTTGATAAACATTGAATAAAAGTGGGTGTCTGGAAATTTGTTATTCAACAAGAGAAGAGAAATGACACATTTTTTTAGAATACGAGCAAAAATGGACCTGAAGTTATGGACATTTGTTTGTAGCTCTCTTTTTTTTGTTTTTGCTCAACTTTTGTCATTCTAGCAGTACAGTAGAGTCCCGTTCATTCGAGCTAAACGGGACCGGACGGTGCTCGGATTTGCGGGAAACTCGGATCTCACGGATGAAAAAATAATCCGTCTAATCCGACCGTCGCTGAACTTTGATCCGCTTAAATCGAGCCCACGACATATGTAATTACATATGTACATCTGCATGCCTGTATGTAGGTGCGCGCATATTTATGTATTATACCTACATAAAAAATAATAATTCAAATTGAAATACATTTATGCCAGTACATTATTATTGTATTAAAAAAATAATCCCTACAGTACCGTTTTGTAATTTACATAATATGTATGTATGTACTTTAACAGGGAATGCGATAGCTCGAATAAAGCGGAACCTAGCATAATGTTGCTCGGTTAATACGGATCGTGTAAATTCTATTTTTAGCTCGGATCACACGGAAGCTCGGAACACCGGGACTCGGATTAGCGAGACTCCACTGTACTTTTAATTCATCGTTTTTGATGAAAATATGTCACCGCTTCAATGCTTGAATTTTATTTTACTCATTTTAGTTCTGAAAATAATTTCTGACTTTTGCCAAAGGATTTTTTATTTGAAATTTTGCAAAAACACAGACTTTTCTAATCACTTTTATATACTTGCATAAAATATATATTTTTTTGTTTTACACCGCACAAATCAATCTGGTTTAAATTAGGTCAACAAGCGGGCCAACAGAACAGGACTACTTTACCTGGAGAAAAGCGATGATTATCTTCGCAATTGCTGAAAGTGTGACACTTTTATGATCTTACTTCAAGTGACGTATAGGACAAAAAAAACCATAATTGCTGTCCAAAAAATCTTATTAAGAGTTCTTCAGTTTAAACCATTTGGTATCTCAGTTAGTTTTCCAATAAATGCTAGCAAAAAAAAATTATTGGAAAATAATTCATGAACTCGATTTCTTTTCTACTAAAAAGAGGGTGAAGTTGTCTCTGATTTTTTTCTGAAAGTTTCAAAGAAAAAAAAAGGTTAAGTCTTAAAACTAAAAAAAAAACAATAGGGAAATTAACCTCAATGTTGTTGAAAAAAATTAAACGAGCATAGACATTTTATATCTTTCTCACAAATGATTTAAAAGGTATCCTGGTATCCAGGAAAGATCACCGACCTGTAAGTATGAAAGATGAGCCTTTATGTGACGTTTATTACAAGGTCAAGGTAATGTTGTGGTTTAAGCAGGATTATTCTAGACCGCATATTATACAGCATGATGCAAGACAAAATTAGGTCAGATCAGATTTATTAAGAAAAATTAAATTTTGATTGCAAAATTTGTCAGTTTGCAGATGAAGAAATGTCTTGTGTTTTGCTGCTGACCAAATGGGCCAAAAAATTAAGTCCTGGTCCAATGTTTGTGAGGTTACCAGACAAAAAGTCCAGCTCTCCCTATGTTAGCGAAAAAACTTGCTAAGAAAGAAATTTCACAGGGAAATTTGGTCTTGATCCGCTTTTATTGATAATAAGTGTTACTGGGACTGCATAATTAGATGTACAGTTCTGTTCGAATAAAACTGGAACAATGTTTTTGTTGTGTTGTGTTTGGGGCTTTCAGCATGTTAATTGCAACTTGATTTCATTAAATCTTTTGGCGATACTCAATAAAATTATAATAAAGAAATTTATTATAAATTGATAGTAACTACAGGTAAGGGATTAACAATAAATGGAAACCATTGCTCAATTAATAAGCCACATTTACACTAGAAAATTAAAGCTGTCCCAGATTTATTTGAACAGAACTGTATCACAGGGATCAAATGAAAATCTGTACAATTGGTTGATTAAGATTCCACTTCTTTAAATAAAAGAGCAGTCTTTAGTCAGAAAATATGTGGGAGTAATTTTTTAGGATAAGGATCCAAGTCTTATTATTGAATAAGTGTTGGTAAATCAAAATCAAAGAAAATTTACATTATCAATTTCCGATCATTTATGTTTTTGCTCTTAAAAAATTACAGTGCTTTAAACTGTAGGTACATTATATAGGGCGATTCTTTAATATTGCGAAAAATTTCTGAAATTAAGTTCCTATTACAATGTACCCGCCACAAAAAAAAATTACGAATTTAAATAACGAACTGCACTTCTATTCAAACTATGAATGAGAGGTATAACTCGATGTCTAAGATACACTAAAACATTGCAGTGTTGATCAAAATATTAATTAAGATCTAATTGGGTCAATTTAAATGGGCCAACTTGGTAGGTTCTTAAAATCTTACTAATCTTACCAATTAAAGGCATTAGCTTACTAATTAATAATTTTCGCTTTTGTTACTTTTTGCTGTGAATTGAGGCTTTGCTCATTTCATTAGTTTGTAGCCTTCCAATACTAACTTAACATCTTCCACCTCTCTCTCATTTATTGAACTTTTTTTCCTTAATAATTAAATTATAAGGCTAAATTTGTAACTTCTTACTAACTAAAAACTCGAACTAGTAATGAACAATTAAAAATAAATTTCTTCAGTGGAATTTGTAGGTGTCATTACTCATTACTTTGTATTAGTACCACTTCAATCAACAGAAACATTGTTAACATAATATTACAATCAACCTCTCTCAGCGCGTAACAAAATGATAATTCTAATCAGAGTATTGCGTTTAATTGGATTGGTTGACATTTTTATCGTGTGGTTCGGTTAATTTACTTTGTTCATAAGGGTTGAGTTTTTCGTTTTGGAGCAGTTAATAATAATTATTATTAATTAATGAATAACAATGGATGTTGTTCTCATTAGTGGAGAGTATTTAAAACTAATCTTATCTCTTTAGAGCTTTTCTTGCATTATCACTAGCTGATAAGGCAGAGTGGCAGCATGGATCCTGGCTTGTTGTTCACAGAGCGAATGGATTGCTATGAGTTGCACAATGTCAATGTGAGTACTTATTTGTCGTTCCAATTCTGATTATTGGTGGAAAATTCTTTAAAATTTTTGGAATTATTATCTGTTTAGCATAACGTTATTATAATAGTGTTAATAAACAAAGAATGAAGGAATGAACTGAGAAGACTCTTGAATTTTTCCTCTTCTCTGGTGCAATATTTTCCTGTTTGGTTTGTTTGGTGTAATTTTAGATTAGAATTTAAATCAGATGAGTTCTTGAATAAATAAATTACATTAAGAATATATTTGCATAACTATTTTAAGAAGTGAATATGGTCGTCAACTTGCTTTAGTTAGATGCATGGGCTTTATGTATTAAATATTGTGCTTGATACAATTTTTATTTAGTTAATTTTAACTAAAATTTTGTAATGTGATAAAATAACAAAATGCAGGCTTTTTGTGAAAATTATTATTGAATTGAGTTCAAAATCCATCCAAATTTCCATTCGTCACTGGCAGGTACAAGAGATGAAAATATTTCCGCAAATTAATACATATTGGGTCCCCTGAAGGGTATGTAAGATTAAGGCCCAGTTGCACAAACGTTAATTAAAGATTTGTCAGATAATTACTGATTTTAAATTGCAAATTTTGAATATATGGTGAATATTTTGAATGATCTTTTATTTTTTATCAGTAATTAACTCTTCTATAAGGGAGTAAAATTTATTTCCAGCAATATCAGACCAACATTTTGATAATACAGGACATTTTAAAATCAGTAATTATCTGGCAGGTCTGTACTGTAATAATTATTAACGTGCAACCGGACCTAAAGGTTTATAATTTCATTAAATTCTGGTCAACATTGTTAGCATGTGCTGTGCAATAAGAAAATAAAATGAACCAAATACAAGTAGATAGTGAGCATGACATTATAATATTATACAGGGTGTTAAGAAAATGACGGATAAACTCTTTAGTACTCGCTTTAGTACATTGTAGGGGACACCCAGTAGAGTACGGGAAAAATAATTTAAAAAATCCTGGTCTTCAATTTGGTGAGATAAAAAATGCCAAAGTTAACATTTTACTATCTTTGTTTTTCGGTATTTGCAAAAACTAGATGATTTTACAGATAAAGGGTACTTAATCGTTATCAATTGAAAAAATTGCTTTAAATGTGTTACTTAAGGTTTGAAAAATTTAATAAGATTTTTTTTTCTTTTCCAAGATTTTGCACGTTGTTGCATTTTGGCAACAACGGTTTTGATACTTCACTATGTACCTACATTGTTAGAAATTAGACGAAATTGCCAAATACCAGCAGTTATCGTGTTCAACGTTGCCAAATTTATTGTTCAATATTTTGCTTATATCTTTTAAAATGTAGATCTGGATTTTTTTAAATTATTTTTCCCGTACTTTACTGAGTGTCCCCTACAATGTACTAAAGAGTTTATCCGTCATTTTCCTAACACCCTGTATACTCGATTATACATACATATACATATTATAACAACTGCTGGCCTGAACTTTAGAATTCAAGGTAAAGAGAATTCCATTTTATACTTGATGCTCGACTTGATGGTTGTCATTATAAGGACAGGGTTATCCTAAATAAAGGAGAAAAATTTTAGTGGGTGGTTTCTTGACTCATTATAAGGAAAAAGGGTCATTATTTACATCTGCGGCTCCTACAGTTTCACTATGGCACCTATATAGGGGTGGAGAGGAGAACATACCTATAGTAACACCAGGAAGGTATTCATTTGCTTTGCAAGTTTATTGTTAGCCAAAAAAAGAGGCATTAAGAGCCGCTCTAATGAGTCCCGTCCTGGGTAGGTGGCATATAAATACATGGAAGCACGTACTCGAAATGATGAATACGCGTCCAAGCCAACCGGATCGTAAGCGGCGCATGCCATGAGCACGACACAGAGAGGGATTCGACCGGATATAAGATTTCTCATATCGTATCCAGAGTATAGCGAACGATGTCACGATTTTTGGAATGCAAATGCAAAATAAATGCAAAATTAAAAATAAAAACTGTGCTACTGTTTATCTGGAAGCTATTCCTTGCCCTGAAAGTGAAAAAAAATAGAAATTCGATCGTAGTTTCAAAGAGGCCTTAGTTGTGACCTTAATATTAGTTTGCAATGGCTGATTTTAGCTTCTTACCCACCTAGCACCCCTATTTCGCTCCTCGGTCCCGAAAAAATTGATGAAACTTAGGAGCCGCGGATGTAAACAATTACCGGAAAAAGTTCCCTTAACGCGTGTCTGAAAGAATACTGTTTTTGAGATGGGTACATACCTTATATGGTGTCAAATAAGATTATTTTCCAGTTCTTTGAAGATGTCAGAAAAACCGTTGGAAAGATAAAACTCATATGAAAAAAAAAATTGTTAGCAATTAAAAAGCACTTACCTATATCTTATTTTTTAATTAGATGGATTCCACCAAGTCAAAATTCTAGGGGAACGATTGGCAACAAGACTGATTAGGTTGGTTATGGTGATAGTTGTTACCAAAATAGTCACTAGAATGGTTACTAAATTAATTTAGGTTATGCCGATTAGTTGAGATGTCATTTTATTTCAAAATTTAAAATCCGAAAAACTATAAACGCAATTTTTAGGCGTTAATTGAAATCTTAGAGACATTTGTAAATGTAAGTACCTAGCTATTTACTCTTATAAATCTTATATATGTAGGATTAGACCGATTCCTTCTTAGTTTTATGTAAAAATGTTGAAAATAGAAGATCTATTATTGACAAATAGAGGTACTTACATTATTCAATCATTTTTTAAAGAATTTCTCAAGGAATCTGAATAAACTGCATTTTTGTTTTAGTTGGATTTAAATCTTTCAATTATTATTGTTCACAGCATTTGATAATCATTCTTTCCTTTCTTTTGAAATAAATTTACCTGCCTCAGCATTTACAAAATAAATTTGAATTTAATAATTTTGTTTGTCAACTTGACAACTTCAACTTTTCAGTTCTTTGGCGCTTCGCTGTGACTAGAGTACTGAACTCAGGGACCAAACCTAGTTTTCGCAAAACGTCATTAAGATATAGTCATGTCAAACAACAGTTAAATTGATCCTCAAAAAATGATTAACTATACTAAAAAGGACTATTTTCAAAGAAAATAGAGTTAGAATTTTCTAATTTGCGTTTTATAACAGTGCAACGAGGAAACATGTTTTGCAGGTGACGTCATAGCCTATACCCGAATCGGGGAGTGTTGCTGTGACTCTAGTCACAACGTACATTTTTTGTCAAGGTCGAGAAAACAGGCTACCATCTGACAATATCAAAATTACTGTTTAAAGATTGCACAGGCTACCAACTTGACAGCTGTTTGACAAGTCCATCTAAATAAAAAATAAAGTATACCTAATATCAATGGTAAGATTTGTACAAATGTTGAGCTTTGTACCTCAAACGGTTCCTGAAATATCATCAAAAAGCTGGAAAAAGTCTTTCTTTGACACCCTGTATCACAAAAACGGTGCATTTGCGGACCCACGTTAACAGGAACTTTTTTCCTTAGAATCAACCTCTAAAATTTGTCTCACTTATTTGGGATATAACCTTGTACTTCACGTAATGGTATTATTATGTCATGAAATAAATATTTCCACTAATTATTAGTAACAATAATAGACTGAACAAAACAGTGGGCTAAGCTGGTCTCCGAAATCTGCAGGTTTGTCTCCTCTAATTATTTTGGAAAACCCAGAGTTTGTTAGGTATACTGACTAATATCCCACATAATACTACAGGCACAAAAAATTACAATTGCTGAGTTGAACTCTCTGTTGTAGTTTTTAACCGAAATAACATACGTAAATGTTATTAGTTACATATATGTAGGTACTTTCTAATATTATTGTTAAAAATGTAAATATCCTTGTTGACAATAGCATTTACGGAACCATCTTCATAATAATTCTAATGAAAATTATTTTTGATAATTCCAAAATGTGTTTTTTGTGACTTTTTGAAATATTTTTAGTTTATTCAAACTTCTTAAAATAAAGTCTTATAGGTATATACTCAGACTTTACATGTTTATTAACGATAAATTTATTTATTTTACTCATTTATTTACACTAATTGAGGCTTTTATTATTTATTTATGTACTTGTTCACAGTTTATCTATACCAACACTATTTTTGAAAATACATATGTATTTTGGTGTATTTTAAATTGATGATATGAAAAAATACCCTTCCCTTCTTATTAATACGCGATTGAAGCTCTGCTGTGGTGTTAATTAGTGTTATTAATAATAAGTGGTGTTTTATTAATCATTAGAGAAAATTCAAGTAAGAATTTGATAAGTTTTAAGGGAGGGGAGGATTAATGAAATTAATATTTTTTCAAGTCTTTCCTTAGAAGTAACCATCAGTAACAGCTCCTAAAACTAGGATAATTTTTTTAAATTTTTTACCGTTTTCTTCTGAGGCGACTTGGCAATCAAAAACTACAACCAAAAAACCAAAAAAATAAAAAATTTAATATTTTTTGAATATCTAAAAATTGATAATAAAAAAATCAGAATAACTTGAAATTTTTGACAGTTGTTCCAATCAAAAATTATTCAACCCGGTGACGGAGATCTGGGTGTTTCGCTACTTTTTTTAAATAATTTCTATGCCACTAATTTTAATGTAAATTTGATATTTTTGGCAGATACCTCGTTTTGTTTAGAAGAGAAAAGTAATATTACGTTTTAGTTATAGGACGTACTGTTTTCAAGATATTCCACAATGTAGGCACCCATTGAACTTTGTGGATTAAATAATAACGCACCCAGGTGATTAAATAATTTTTCATTGGGAGTATCACATCATGTATACTATGATTTTTATAAGAAGGCAAGAGTCTGGGCGTGAACTACGCATCTTGCCGGTTTTAATTGTTCCACCCATTGAACTGATAAACGCTGTTTCACCATAACAGATTAGAAATAACATCAGTGGCGCCGCGCACATAATAAAAAATATTTTATATTTTTAATATATTTTAAATGTTTAGGTATAAATGATAAGTCAATTATCAATCTTCAATTAAAAAATCAATATGGACATCTACGTTTAGTATTCCAATTTATATGAATTAGTCTCGGTTAAATTATTTTGAATTTATTTAAAATTACGTACCTATATGCGGAAAAACGAAAATAGTAGGTAGGTACTGCTTGATTTTTATATGAAGGCGAAGGCTGGGCGTGAACTACGCATCTTGCGAGCTTTGCTCACCGCCACTAATAATTTACACGTTCGATGAACGGCGGAGATACTCTTATCAGCCTTATCTGGTTGGTTGTTTTTTTACGCGGACACCGACTAACATTGTTGATATTGGACAACAAATATTTATGGAGTCGGAGACGGTACCCGCCCTTTTTGCGCAGTAAGAATTTACTCGCCTTCCTATAGTAACAGGACTATAGGTACTTATTCTACTGGCAAGTAATATTAATAATAAATTAATAACAAATAGCATAATAATAAATAAAAACATGATAACAAAGAATAAATAAATTAATAATCTATGGCCGTGAATGGGATTATCCATTACTTAGGTAGGTACCTACCTAATTATACAAGAAAAATTTTTATCAAATTGAAATAAAAAATTCTCTCTTTTCAATCAGAAAAGTCAGAGTTGTCGCTTGATTCCTCGTTTTCCTCATCAGTTTCACAATTATTTACAATAGAGGTCACGACACGATGACAGAAAGTCTACCTGTTTCAAATAAATACTACACGAGAGAAACAGTACCACCACTGACTTTTTACCTGTTCGATGAACGGCGGAGTTACTCTTATCAGCCTTATCTGGTTGGTTGTTTTTTTAACGCGGACACCGACTAACATTGTTGATATTGGACAATAAACATTTATGGATTCGGAGCCCAATCTGCGCACCAGCCAATTCTCGTCAAACTCTCGCCTTCCTATAGTATTCATGCTGTACCTACTTCAATTTCCAGAACTATTGTACAATCAGTTTAAAGTTATTTTGATAAGCCAATTTTTAGATATGTATTCAAAAAAATATTGAATTTTTAGAAGAACTTAAACACCCTGTATCGCGAAACCAAAAGCTTCAACGACCTATGTCTACACGAAATTTTTCTATTAAAAAAATAATATGATTTCATCATTACTGGACGAAAAAAACATCCGTATAAAAAAATTTTACGCAAATAGAAAGTAAATTAATTGAAACCCGCTTTGGTAAAATGTGCTCTTCGGTTTTTTTTTTAGTTTCGGCATATTTCACTCAATGTTGCGTTTCTTTCACGTTTTCGCTCAAACCAAAGCTAGTTTTGGTCTTTGGAAACTCCTTATCTTCATTTATAACTCTCATCTTGAAGCTCTTGTTTTCAGTCGTGCTTGTTTGAATGTTTTGTCACACCCTTTGGTATGGCGGCATTTTGACAAAAACTTTAAAATGCCAGAACTAAAGCCAGAAAGTAAAAAAGTTCGTAATAATCTACCATCGTTTATATCTTGAGAGTTATTTAAAGAGTTACAGATTAAGTTAAATTAGCAAAAGTTGAGTACAATTTTATGCTTATTAAGAATCTGAAAGAAAAGTTGGGATGAGTTCAATCGTTGCTGAAATATGCAGAAAAACTGAAAAACAAGATTTCTAATTTTATCAAAAGCAAAATTTGGTATTGAAAAATTAAGTCGTTAAGACTTGGGAGATATCCATCAGACGTTTGAAAAATGTTCAAAACCGACTACATTCTACGGCTTTCTGTTCTTTTTCTAATGGCCGCCATATTGGTTTTTCATTCGTTATAAAAAATAAAGGAAACAAAAAATCCATCATGGTTAAGTTTATAAGTTTATATTAAAATCTATTAAAAAAAAAACATAAAGCGAACAATATGACTTCACAAAATCGACGACATTCGTTGAAAAAGTTGTCTTTTTTCTAAGGAAGAATAAAATTTTGAAAAATGATTTTTTAAATGTGATATACAGGGTGTTAAGAAAATGACGGATAAACTCTTCAGTACATTGTAGAGGACACTCAGTAGAGTACGGGAAAAATAATTTTAAAAATTCTGATCTTCAATTTGGTGAGATAAAAAATGAAAAAGTTAACATTTTACTATCTTTGTTTTTCAGTATTTGCAAAAAATAAATGATTTTACAGATATAAAAAGGGTACTTTATGTATTTTTGTTTTTTTTTTCTGTGCGATTTAACCCAATGTGTAACTCTTGCAAAAATAATAGGTACAGTTACCCATGAAACGATGGTTTTGAGGTAGATTTTTATATCATCTTGTACAGGGTGTCTGCTTAAGGCTGGCCACCGGCTATATCTCGGAAACTAATGGGCCTATAACCTCAAAATAAAAAATTTCCAGACATAAGTGATCAAGAGAAATTCAATGAAAATATTTTCAAGATGGCCGCGCTTCCGGAAATACCGGAAGTTGACACCTACTTCGTTATTTCAACAGGAACATCCTGTATATTATTATATTTTTAAATGTCTGAAAAAATCGAATACAGGTGGTTTTCACCATTGGAATTTAGATTGAGCGGTTTATGAGTTATAAACAAGTGAAAATCGCAATGTTTCAACTTCAAAGGAGCGTAGAACTAGAACGGCTCAAGATATCTAAAAACGGTTTACATGTCCCTATCCTAACTTTTCACATTGTATCCTACTATGTGGTTTAAATTTTAATACAGGGTGATAAAAAATCGGATAATTTGCATCACCCTGTATCAAAATTTACTCCACATACTGGGATAAAACGTGAAAAGTTAGGATAGGGACATGTAAACCGTTTTTGGATATCTTGAGCCGTTCTAGTTCTAGACTGCTTTGAAGTTGAAAATTTTCGATTTTCACTTGTTTATAACTCATAAACCGCTCAATCTAAATTCCAATGGTGAAAACCACCTGTATTAAATTTTTTCAGACATTTAAAAAATATAATAATATACAGGGTGTTCCTGTTAAAATAACGAAGTAGGTGTCAACTTCCTGTATTTCCGGAAGCGCGGCCATCTTGAAAATATTTTCATTGAATTTCTCATGATCACTTATGTCTGGAAATTTTTTATTTTGAGGTTCTAGGCCCATTAGTTTCCGAGATGTAGCCGGTGGCCAGCCTTAAGCAGACACCCTGTATAAGTCTGAAATATCAATTTTTTGTTTTTCAAACGTCATTGTAGCGACACCTTTCGAGTTTTTGCACGAAACTTTTATAAAAAAAAAACTGTTTAAACTTTTTAAACTACATATTACAAAAATATTCTATGTATACGCAGGGTGTATCAGAGATGTTAGACCAAACTTGAAGGGTGGTTTCTCTCATTAATGAAAGTTTAAAAAATAAGTTTCAGCTCAAAGTGAGGTATCGTTCAAGAGATACAGGGTGTCAAACTTTAAAAAAATTTAAGAGTTTTTGGTTATTACTCGTGTAAATTTAAACTGATTTTGATGATACTTGTCATGAACAATAAACAAACAAATGCCTTTAATTAGGCTATCTCAAATTTTTTGGATCTTCCTTCCATTGGCGTAGATATTCAGTTTTTTCTTTTTTCCCCTCTTTCTCCTTATCTTTTACGCCGCTTCCTTTTTCAAATTACAGAACCGTTATTCGATTGCCCATACATTTTAGAATAAAAAGTATTCCTTAATTTTTTTCATGCGGCGCACCGTTTTTGAGATATTTGAAGTTTCCTCAAGAAATTTCACTAATATAATATTCAGGATTGGACCCACTTTTTTCTGCCTCTTTCACGCCACTGACTTTATTGCAAATAAAAAAACGTTATTTATTAGCCCATGGATTTTAGAACCAAAAAGTATTCTTTAGCTTTTCCCATTTTTTTTTTTTTTTTGAGATATTTAAAGTTTCCTCAGGCAATGTCACTAATCATTAATAAGTAATAACATTTTGCATAAAAATTCTAGTCGGATAAATTTTAATGAAATAAACAATTTTGTAATGTAAATTGCCAAACATTACCTGAGAAAAATTAAAATATTTCAAAAACGGTGTGGCATATGGAAAAACCTAAAGCTTAGTTTTTTATTCTCTACTGCTTGGGCTATTGCACAACGGTTTTGTATTTGCAATAAAGCCAGTGGCGTTAAATATAGGAAGGGAAAAGTGGCTCCAATCCTGACTATCTACGCCACTGGAAGACATCTATAAAATCTGAAATACACAAATTAAAGAGCTTTGTTTGCTTATTGTTCGGGCCGAGTTTCATCAAAATCGAATCAAAAGGTGTAAATTTACAGGAGTTATAAGCAAAAACTCTTATATTTTTTTAAAATTTGACACCCTGTATCTTTTAAGCGAAACGTCATTTTGAGCTGAAACTTATTTTTTTTTAACTTACATTTATGAGAGGAACCACCCCTTGAATTTTGGCCCAACATCTCTGATACACCTGTATAGGTGTCCCTTAAAAGTTCGCAAAATCTGGTTCTTGTAACTCGATTAGGTACAGGTTGCAGTTTTTAATCTAGGGAACTGATATTTTTACAGGAGTCAGATAGGTGTTGGATTTGAGCAATATCGGTCAATTGTTTCAAAATTGCGGCTATTTAAATTTTCTTGTTTTTTTCAACACCTCTCAACACGTATAATTTTGCAAGATTGAAGAAAACTGTAAAGCCAAATTGATAAGAGGTAGGAAGAACGTTTTCCGAACTATGAACTAGTGCAAAACAAATGGCGTTAGTTTAGTTAGTCAGCGGGTATGTAAATCACGTTTTTATTATTAGCTAGTCAGTGGCGTGTGTAGAACGGGTCAGTAATGCTAAAAATCGCGTCAATTTGAAAAAAAAATACAAGCACTCCTTTAGCAATGCATGCGCATTTTTTTTTCAAATTTCGCACTATTCTTTCTGCTTCTTGGGAGAGGTCTCTGGTGACTATTTTGATTCCGCATACCTAGATCAAAGCGAATTTATGGTCCCGAAATCCCGAATGATTATTAGGTAGTTATGCTATAAAAAGTTTTATATCAAAATTTATGACAGAATGGGAATACCTAGATATCGATCGCGATGGTAATATAGTAGGCGGCGGCGCATGCTGTTTATCTTTCACTGTGTTTTGTTTTGCGTGTCGCAGTAACGGCAACTACGGACTAGTGACTAGACATCTCGTCGTCATGATTGTCGCAATCCGAAGTAAATGTTTAAATAAAACCTAATTGGCAAAAATTACGATCGTTCCGTGGAGATAATAAAGGTTCGCCGGTGCCTTGCCGTGAAAATAGACTCCCGAGTGCGGAGGTTCGTTTATACGTTTCAAAAACAAATTGTACAATCAAATCGTTATCATCGGAGACCAGTTATTGTAATTTTTATCACGGTCATTGATTATTGAATAGTTCCCTGTCGTGAAATTGATATTCGCTCGATTTATCAACGTGTGAATACTTTTAATACGTAATGTGAGGTGGCAGCTGTTTTTCAATAGGTGCTCAATGCTCATTTAAAATCGCATTATTACAATGTTGGCAGAGTTGCCTCATGTTGTAAAAAAGCGCTAGATTTGGATAGTTACGAGGTTAGTTTTGTGAAATTTTGATCTACAATAATCAGAATACGCTATTCCAATTCCAAATGATTTGATTGGTTATTTTTAGGTACCTAATCATAGTTCTGTGAAAATGAGTAGAAACCATAATTTTATCTTAATTTCTAATCTCAATTAAATTTTGGTAGGTACCTACATACATATTAATAACCTGACCTGAACATAGTTGACCAATTTTGACTTAACACTGTAATTTGGATTCTCAATGCTTGCCTGATTATTGGCCCATTTCGTGAACATGTAAATTATGCAACATCTGGCAACGTCGTTTTATCTCTAGTTGCAGTCGAACGGCGCCGGCGGCGTCCAATACAGGAGCGGCACGTTTCCAGGCTCCCAGGAGGACGAGGACGACATGCTGGCGAGCGGTCATACGGCGGCGGCCGGCATGGACGGCGACCAAAGGGGCGGGCTGGCCACAAGTCGCCTTGGCGACGATGACGACACAGGATTAAACAACTGTGAGTACCCGATTGTTTTTTTTTCTTTTCTTATGACTAAATGACATTGTTTTTTGCTTGCAATTTTAGATTCAGTGGCTTTTGGAGGAGTACATGGTAAGTTAAATAATATTTAATTGTTTGTATTTATTTTATTATTTTATTTTAGTAACTATTATAAAAAAGGTGCATATTTAATTTTTTATACCTGCTGAAAAATAGGTCGTAATTTTTTGGTCGGCTTCTAAGGTACTATTTCTTGAGATTTTTCTTAAAAATCAATAAATGTCATAAAAAAATAAAATCATAAAAAATCAATATGACAACATCTTTATGAAAACAGTACCATTAAGGTAGGTGGCAATGAAAAGTTTATGTTTTAGGTCAATCAATAATCAGTAAAGTACCTAGATTAGGTTGATTAATTCGTTATGAAAGATAGCATGGGACAGATAAGTATATTACGCAAACATTTGTCTTAGAGTTTATTTTATGAATCACTTTATTCAAAGTTGTATTCATATACATATAGGTAGGTACAGGGTGTCCCAACACTAGTGTTCACCCCAAAAATAACGTCTAATTACAAAGTTCTCAGAAATTATGTATCTGTATTATAGGGCTACATATTAATGAAAAAATTATAAAATTGCGTAAGACGGTTCGGCGTCGCGACGCATTAATTTATTGATTTACACGTTTTTTTATTGTCAAATAATTGACTTACCTGTTTAAAACGTGAATCTTCAAAAAGCAATTCAAAATTTTAATTACTAGTAGTACCGCAGATGAAGATATACAGGGTATATCTAAAATAGACCAAGAAAATTCAGGGGGTGATTGATGAGATCAGTTTAAGAAAAAAAGTAAGTATAAACGTATGTCCTATGAGGCTCAACTTTTTACCTACAGGGTGTTGAACTTTCAAGAAAAAAAATCGTTTTTTAGTAATAACTTTGATAGCAATCAAGATATTTTCGTGAAAATTTATGTAGGTACACCTTCCATGCATCGAGAGGCATTTCCCAACGTATAACTTTTAGTTATTGTGGCAGTGGCGTTCGTTCAAGTCGCGTTACACTTAATATTTTTGAAAAAAAGTAATACGCCACTGCTTTTTTATGAAAATAAAATTATTTTTTAAATCTTTCTTTCATTTCTGAGTAAATATGATATCTTGACTTTTTTTCAACCGATGCAAGGTTTTAAGATAAAAAAATAAATATCATATGTTTAGACACCTGTGTTTTGTAGAGAGTTGGATTTTACAAATGAAAATAAATTCACAAATTTGTCAGTTATTTTATTTACCATAAACGACGTTAACTATACACAGGCTATTTTTTTTTAAGAGTCAGATATTATGAGAACACGTTTTTTTTCTATCGGAGTACAGATTGAATCGAACTTCTGCAGTTCTGTTAGCAGTTTCAGAAAGAGGCAACCTAAAAATGTATTATTCTATATTTTATCATTCTATTTTTTTTATCAGAAAACCTTGCATCGGTTGAAAAAAGTCAAAAGATCATATTTACTCAGAAATGAAAGAGGATTTGAAAATTAATTCTATTTTCGTAAAAAAGCAGTGGCGTACTATTTTTTTTTCAAAAATATTAAGTGTAACGCGATTTGCACGAAATCCACTGCTACAATAACTAAAAGTTAAACGTTGGGAAATGCCTCTTGATGCATGGAAGGTGTACACAAATTTTCACGAAAATATCTTGATTCTTATCAAAGTTATTATTAAAAAATGATTTTTTTCTTGAAACTTCAACACTCTGTAGTTAAAAAGTAGAACCTCTTAGGACATACGTTTATACTTACTTTTTTTCCTAAAATGATCTCATCAATCACCTCCTGAATTTTCGCGGTTCATTTTAGATACATCCTGTATAATTAGCTAGTTTCTACACACAGAATGATTTATGGCAGATAAAGGGTGCCGTCAAAAATAGACAATAATAATAAACTTGTAGGGTAATAATAATAAAGTTCAACCCTTAGTGAAACCCTGGACTTCATTGTTGTGTATTTCGTATTTGCAAAGTCCATGTCCTATGCAAACACAAGTTTATGATCGATTTAATTTATGATCTCCAAATTCGAGTCCATAAATTAGTATGTTGTAAGTTTTGCATTTTTCTTGCTTTCAAAAGCTAATTAAAGGGATAATTTTGATTTTTAATTCTTTTGGTATAATGTTTATTATCCATGAGTCCATGACTCGTGTCATGATTTTGATCGCGAAAAAACGAAAAATTTCAATAAATTAACGAACCTGAATATGATTAAAGGAGCCGTGACGCTAATTAATTGCACTTTCAGACCAAAGAAGCTCATCAATTTGTAGCTCGTTCACATATTTCCCTAATAATTAGTCGTCATTTTTGGGGCGGGCACTAGTGTTGTGATAACCATGTACAGCAGATGAGTAGATTAATGGGTAGATGAGTAGATTAAGATTTCGAAATTCTCTGCAAGAAGCTTTATTTGCTTCATCTTGAAAAAAAAAACATATTGAAAGTTGGCCTTTCATTTAAAAATAAAAGTCTTGCTATAAATACAGGGTGTTCTTAAATATTATGTACATACATAAGAAAGAGGCAGTTCTTTGACTTATTTCATGACATACATTCATTTAAACATGAGTTAGCAAACACTTCGTTACCGATCTGCAGGGTGTTAAAATTTCAAGATTTTTTTTCTTTATAGCTCCTGCAATTTGTGAGATATTTAGCTCAAATTCGGAATACAAGTTACTCTGCAGGGGTTACATCTTTGGGTATGCCAAATAATTATACAGGGCGATATTTTTTCAATTTTTTCAGGGATCATGTTCTCTCCCTGAAGTTTTTTGTGGTGTGCCCCTGGTGGATTCTAAAATATAAAGTGTCTTCTGTTTTGTTTCGAAATTCTCCAGCTTTTTTTTTGTATCTACCACCCTTATCGAGAAAAAACATTTTCTGTAATTGGTTGGACAAAATTAAATTTTTGACAATAAATATTGTAAATCAGACTCTGCCCTCGTTTGCATTAATTTTGACAGTTTAGTCGGCACTTCCTCTTAAAAATTAAATCTGAGATGGCCCTGTTTGAGTAACTGTTTGACTAAAGTTTAAAGAAAAAAAAATCTTGAAATTTCAACACCCTGTAGCCTTCTCTTTTTGGGAGACACTTTCATTTATCTTTCAGATTTAAATTTTTTTCATAGGTTATCTACTAGATAACTGGATAAAACTGGAATTTGGAATTTTTTCCTTTCAACAATAACTCAGTCTGTGCAAAAGATATAATATGTAATTGTAAAATTTCGAATTCAACCCATTGCACGTAATGTACTGACTTTGTCAAAAAAAAGCAGAGAAAAAATTTGCAGACAATTCATGTAGGTACCTATCGCACTTGATAATTTTGGGAAACCAAAAAAAAAGAAACTTTAATTGCGAAAAATACAAATTATCAGAGTTACATGTTTTAAAATTCATAAAAAATCAATGTTATATGTTGCTTAAAGTGCTTAAAGTGACCCATTCCTTTGTCGAGACATAGAGCCCTTCAAAGTTTAAATGTTTTTTTTTTTTTTTAGATTTACCTAAAATGTACAAGTGTGATACATCCAAGTCATGAGTGATTGCAGTTTTTTCTCTACAGAACGATGTAAAATTCCAATATGACGTTCATAAAAAAATGTTGACTATCGCAATGAAAAATCTTAATTGCCTTGATTTTTTTTTTGACATAGTCAGTAAATGTCAACTATGTGCAATGAGCTGAATTCAAAACTTTAGAACTGTAGCTGTTATACAGAAGGAGTTGTGGACAAAAGAAAAGAATTGTAGATTTCAGTTTTTTCCAAATACCTACCTATCGAGTGACACGATTCATGAAAGTGTTTCCTAAAAAGTGCAATTTTTTCCCCATTTAACCGAATCTGTATCTTTAACCGTTCCCTGTATCCCAATACAGGCCCCATGAAATCATAAAATCATCATAAAATACGTAAAAGAATTACCTACTTCATAATATGTACATGATATTTAGGAACACCTTGTATAAAAGCTAAAAAATTCTTTCTAATGATGTCGTGGCCAATTTTACTGGGAAATTGGAAAATTAATTTATATAGGGTGTTGAAAAAAAATTATATATTTTCTTTCAATTTTGTTCTAGTTACTATAGTTTCCTATGTATAAAATTCCCTTAAGACAACTTCAAATTCTAATGTCTCTTGCACAAATAAAAATTATAAAGAAATTTAATACAAAACGACATTGTAAGGCAAATGGTATAAAACTATGTGTTAAAATGGTGTTTAAACACAATTAAATTCATTTTCAAAACATAAGAAATAAGTAGAGATGAGTAAAAATTTACAACTGGCAACATCGGAACTAAACAGAAAGTTGGGAAAATTGATCTTAAATATTTTTTCAATGATTTTCTCATTATCTATGATTTTTGGTTTTGGTCTTTAAATGAGAGTTTTATTATTGTCATTTTTTATTTTTTATTTGTTTGTCTTTTGCCCGGGTGCACGCATAGCTATATTAAAAAGAGATTGCAGACTGTATTCTCTTACCTGAAAATTCAATCCAATGTTGCCATACTTTGAAAAGAAGTTATTACGATATCTCAGAAACAAATGAAGATGGAACTTTTTTGTTTTAATTTTTGAAATCTCACAACACCATACCATGGTGTGTTGTTGATTTCTTTCTTGTTATTAATTTTTTTTTACTTGCCACAGTACGCAAGAAATATCGTTATTTTAACAGTATTTTAATTATAATTTCAAGAACATAATAATTTGATGAAGTCTAAAACTCCAAAGTTTTTCTTTCAATTCAAAAAGTTTCATAATTTGTAACAGTTTTCTAGATGCCTTTAGAGGACTCGAAAGAACCTCTTTCTTGCTCACATTCACAATATGGATTTTAAAAATATAAGCGACTGGGTAAATTTTGAGTTCTACTGAATTGATTGGTTCCAAGGTCTACCTTAACCAATATAATTATTAATAAATAATATAACCAGATTACAAATATAAATATGGGCGGGTATATACAGACTGATCAGTAATTCACGTACTACGAATATGTTAGAGCCCATTAAAATAAGGATAGTCTATGGAAAAAAAAATGGAATCCGATGGTTAGTTTTCGAGTTACAAAGTTTTCTCCAGTCTATTATAGTATCGGTATCAAAATACTACACGGCTATTTTTTTTTACATAAAACCTCTAATATAGAGAAATTGAAAATGTTAAAAATTAGTAATTAGTAATATCGAAATTTGAAAAAAATTGGAAGTTTGGCAACCACCCGAACTTGAAATATAAAATATTAGAATGCCTTCATTGCCATGGAAATAAAAAAAATACAGTAAGCCATAAAGTCTAACCGGAGGTATTCACATATTCAGTGCAGTGTTTAATTTTTACAAAAATGGTCATATCTTTGGAAAAAAGAACTAACAGCACTGCGTTAAGAAAAGTTACCATTCTTAAAAGGTGAAGTTTATCACAGCATGCTCCTAGTTCGCGATTTACTGATCACCCGTTAGAATGAATTATTATGAATTTGTTCACAATTATTATTGAAATAAATTTTGTTGCGCAGAAAGTGGAGATATTCCTGGCATCGGTCAATATGACGACTTTCACACGATCGACTGGCAGCGGGACATCGCCCGTGACCGTATGCGTCATCGCTACATCGTGAAACGAAAAGGCGACTCGATATGGGCCATGATAGAGGGAGCCCACGACGCCTGGTCCGGCTGGCTCTGCGTCCTCCTCGTCGGCCTCTTCACCGGCGCGGTAGCCGGCGTGATCGACATCGGCGCCTCCTGGATGACAGACCTGAAGTTCGGTCTCTGTCCGCAAGCCTTTTGGCTTAACCAGGAGCAGTGCTGCTGGAGCAACAACGATAACCAGACCTCCTTCGTCGCCGGCAACTGCAGCCAGTGGTTGACGTGGCCGGAGGTGCTGCGTCAGTCCCGTGACGGAGCCGGACCTTACATCATCTCCTATCTCTTCTACATAGTGTGGGCGCTCCTGTTCGCCGCCCTCTCGGCCTCCCTGGTGCGTATGTTCGCCCCTTACGCGTGCGGTTCCGGTATTCCCGAGATCAAGACCATCCTCAGCGGTTTTATCATCCGAGGCTATCTCGGCAAGTGGACACTGATTATAAAGAGCGTCGGTCTTATCTTGGCCGTCTCCGCCGGACTTAGTCTCGGTAAGGAGGGCCCGATGGTTCACATTGCTTGCTGCATCGGCAACATCCTCTCTTATCTGTTCCCGAAATACGGCAGAAACGAGGCCAAGAAACGTGAGATTCTCTCGGCTTCTGCCGCGGCGGGGGTTTCGGTGGCTTTCGGTGCCCCGATCGGTGGTGTTCTTTTCAGTCTGGAAGAGGTGAGCTATTATTTCCCACTGAAGACGCTGTGGAGGTCTTTTTTCTGTGCGTTGATCGCCGCCTTCATTCTGCGCTCCATTAACCCGTTCGGAAATGAGCATTCGGTGCTTTTCTACGTTGAATACAGCAAGCCGTGGATATTCTTTGAACTGGTCCCTTTCATTGGCCTGGGAGTAATAGGGGTAAGTTGTGTTGTGTTGATTGAAAAATATTAAAAGGTGATGGTTGTTTTATTGTTTGTAGGGTGTGATAGCAACCGTGTTTATTAAAGCCAATCTGTACTGGTGCCGGTACAGGAAGTCTAGTAAGCTGGGACAGTATCCAGTGACGGAAGTGCTGGTAGTGACTGTGATTACTGCCATTATTGCCTATCCAAATCGATATACTAGGATGAACACCAGTCAGCTCATCTACCTACTTTTTAGCCAGTGCAGTATATCTACTGCGGATGATCTATGGTACGTTCTCATTTATTTTTAGAATTAATCTGCTTAGAGCCAGAGGTCTCCCATTTTAGCCTCCCTTGTTGCCGATTCTTGATTTGCCTATCTCAATTTTTGTTTCCCCACACTCTAAAAATTCCTAAACCACTCTATGCGGTTTTTTTCCAACTCCACTGTCTCGAATGCTTTTTTCAGATCCAGGAACACCACCACTGTTGAAGCTCACTTGTCTTTACACTTCTTCCACTCTGCAATTAAACACTGTAGGGCAGTTTCACAGCTCTACTTTTCTTTAAATCCAGATTGAAATCTGGATAAGATACTAATTTCTCTGATATATTGTTCTATTTGTCCATATATTACGTTTTATGATATCTTCTCTGTAACTGGCAGTGTCCACTGGTCTCAATTCCTTACATAGTATTGTTTTTGACACCTTTAATCGCTCTGGCACCTTACTTTCTTCTGTTGAACACTTAATAATATGGATTAATGGGTTCTTTAATAATCCCAGTACTTTTTGGTACTATTTTCTATTATTTTCAAATCATCCAATCCAGAGTCCCTCTTCAACAATACATTCTGACCTCCAGTCTGTCTTATATTACTCACAATTTCTTCTATGCCGTTTATAAAGTAGGTACTCATTGAACTTTTCGACAATCAATGCAAGCTGCTCATAAATAGTACGTACCATCAAACTTCACCATATTTCTCACTTTCAAATTAGCTTAGCAATAATACTGTGTTTGATAAGTCCCATGGCCCCTAAAAATGCTATTTTGACCAAATCAGGTAAGATACTATAAGTTGGTAGCCAAAATAAAGATACACCTTGAGAAGATCCCACTTATTTTAATATTTCTAGCCTTGCATCGCTTAATTGGTTGATGATGAGTTAGTGAAAGTTTCACAAGTGATTTAACATCAAATTTTCTCAATTTTACAGCGACTACAATCGCAATTTCACTGATGTAAACTCTGCGATCGAGATGGGCCCTCCAGGTCCCGGCGTGTTCCGGGCGCTTTGGCTCCTATTCCTCGCCCTCATTCTGAAACTAATCATGACCGTTTTCACGTTCGGCATGAAAGTCCCGTGCGGGCTGTTCATCCCTTCGTTGTGTCTCGGCGGGATCGTGGGACGCATCGTCGGTATCGGCATGGAACAGCTGGCCTTCAGGTACCCGAAAATTTGGGTGTTCAGCGGCGAGTGTTCAACGAGCGACAACTGCATCACGCCCGGGCTCTACGCCATGGTGGGAGCGGCGGCCGTCCTGGGAGGCGTGACGCGGATGACCGTCTCGTTGGTGGTGATAATGTTCGAGTTGACGGGCGGGGTGAGGTACATCGTTCCGCTCATGGCCGCCGCTATGGCCAGTAAATGGGTCGGCGATGCGCTGGGTCGACAGGGGATCTACGATGCGCATATCGCGCTCAACGGGTACCCGTTCCTGGACAGCAAGGATGAGTTCCAGCACACTTCGCTGGCAGCGGATGTCATGCAGCCAAAGTAAGTGTAATAAAGCTGATGTAAATTGTGTCTCTTAATAGAAATATTTTTTCTGCTCCAGGCGTAATGAAACGTTAAGTGCGATAACGCAAGACTCCATGTCTGTCGATGATGTGGAGTCTCTGCTTAAAGATACCGAGCACAACGGTTATCCGGTCGTTGTGAGCAGGGAGTCTCAGTATCTTGTGGGTTTCGTATTAAGGAGAGATCTGAATTTGGCAATAGGTAGGTTTTCTAAGCGCCTTGTTATTTGGCATGATTTTTAAAATTGTTTTTTCTGTAGCAAACGCCAAACGTATGGTGGATGGAATTACTGGGCAGTCGCTGGTGCTGTTCACTAGCGGGAATCCACCGCAGACTCTGCGGCCTCCACCCCTTAAACTGAAGAAGATCCTGGATATGGCGCCCATAACCATCACGGATCAGACGCCTATGGAGACTGTTGTTGATATGTTCAGGAAGCTGGGACTTCGACAAACTCTAGTCACTCATAATGGGTAAGTCATTTTTACCTTTCTACCCTAAGATTGTTTCTGCATAATATGCAATAGTCTCAGTTGTTTGAAAAGTTTGTGTTAGAGCTATGGTGAGCCCATTGTTTGGTATAGCACTTCTATCTTACCAACTGAAGAAATTTATTTTGAGTTCTAACCCAAGCAACCTTCACACGATCTTACTGGGAAGTTATGAAAAAAAATTGTGTTGTTCAAATTGTGATGATTTAATTAGAGATCCTGTATGTGAAATGGAAATGCAATAATTTTAAAATGTTTTGTATTATGGTACATGAAGAAGAATCATAAGAAGTACATGAAAAAAGGTAGGATGCTTGTTAATGGGGTAGGATATATTTCTAATCCAAATATGGCTGTGAATTAGACTTCAACTTCAAACAAATAAGTGTAAGAATCAGAAATTCTTTAGCAAGTGAAAGAATGAGAAGGGATTAAAATGCATGAGGATATTTTTAAGGAAATGAAACATTGACGGTTAATCATGCTCTCAGGAGGTGAAGTGTTTAAAACGAGGTTTAAAAGTTCCAATGATTGAAATCGAATTCCCAAATATTCAATTTATGTATAAGAATGAAAAATAATTTTTACTTTAAAGTTTCGTTTTTCATTACAAAAATATTTCATAAATGTTGTATTCTATTCAAATTACAGGCGACTTTTGGGAGTCATCACTAAAAAAGACGTTCTTCGACATATTAAGCAGATGGACAACGAGGACCCCAGCTCCGTTCTCTTCAATTAAGAGTATTAAGACCCAAAAAAAAACCTTACTGAATTTTTTCTTTTTTTATCTTCCACTCCCTCTTCACTTGTCTGATATGAATACATCACTTAGTTATGGAAAAATTAACTAACCTCCTTTATTATACGTAGCTAAATTAATTATACTCTGTGTATTTTGTATAAATTATTTTTATTTATAAGCAATACGGAATTGTATTAATTGTAATCTAATTTATTATTGATTTTATCTCATTGTGACCTGTATGATTATTTATGAAACCCAATGTGTCTTCCCTCCGTCTCTTAAATAAAGTTGTTATTTTATTATATACTCTGTGTAAATACAAAGTAGCCCGAATATTATGATAAAATTATGATAAAAATTCACATTATAAAATATATATATTTTTTAAATTGTTCATTTTTTGTTCTTAAAACTACTTAAGTAAGTAATTATTGTACAAAAACGAGATAGAAGTGTTTAATTTCATTTTATAATATACCTACAGTACCTACGCTCTATAATTATCACAAGAGTTCTATACATAAGAAGAAATGAAATAAAACAAAAAACACTAACAATACTTTAAACCAAAACAAACTAAATTAAATAAATCACAAATCTTGTACGAGATTACAAGCGACTACTGTCAGGTATCGGCGGCGGTATCCTAAAATCGCAGCAGAGGGCGAAATGGTCTGATGGATAGCGCATGGAAGGTACTCGATCGGGCCCCATCTCCTTGTCATCCGGCATATCCAATACAGCTTCCAGTTGCAATTTACTCTTCGAGTAAAAGACATAGTCTATGGTATGACAGACCTCACCTTCCTCCCTTATCTTCCATGTCGTGTAAGGTGGCTCTGTTCTTCCGTTTGGGTGACTATCTGCATATGCACTTGATAGGCCTATTAGAAACATGAAATGAATTAAGTACTGGAAAGTGAGTGTGTAAAGAAGAGGTTAGAAGGGAACTCACCAAGTTGCTGGTGTGAAAGAACAGTGTCATAAACAGGTTCCACTGGTTCTGCATTGAAGTCGCCACATAGAACCAACGGGCGGTCCTGAGCGTACGTCTGGAGGAAGTTTAGAAGATCTTTGCCTTGTTCGTTCCGTAGAGTGGCGAGGAGGGCCCCGTTTCGGGCTTTTAAATGGGTGGTCGCAACACACACTTCCTGGCCCGTTTCTCTCACTCGTAATACTACTACCAGGGCTACCTATGGATTTAACTGGTTAGTATCCATTTGGTTATTTTTATTATGTAGCAAATTTTATTTTTAAAAAAGGGTATCACCATGAATCGCTTATTGGAGGTTTCTGAAATAATAGGAAGTTGAAAAATTCGGGATAGTAACAAAAAAATTATACTTTCAGCAATTTCCTTTTCCAGTTGGAACAAAAATTAAGATTAACACCAATATTTCAATATTAACATCTCCGTTGGTTATGTAAAGCTGTAGACTGTGAGTGTCAGAAGTGAAGGACAATATTGTGTCAGGAATCTCCCTGACGCAGGAAAAAACTGTCAGGTTCTATAATACAATTTACATTTTTCTTTATTCTGTGGTAAGGGTGGATTGGACAGAGTAATGATACCAACCAAAATTAAGTCGATTGTAGGGCGGGTAAGTATATTGTAATTCCCATGCATGGAAACAGTATTGCAGGCTAGATTGAAGATGATGCCCAATAAAAAAAAAATGTTTTGAGTTTCTGGATTGCAACTTTTGGCCCAATAAAATATTTTCCCGGCCTATCTACATGATACTAGGAATGAAAATTGTAGAAAGTTGGAAATCACAAAATCTACAGTGATTTTAATATCTGATGGGGCAGTGGTTATATTTTCTGCCAAAAATGTAGGAAGATAACAAAAGTACACTAAATTCCTGCAACCCTCATCAAAAGTCTTGAAGAAGAGGTACAGTAAGGTACTGAAAATGGAATAAGAATCAGCTACTGTGCACAATGTTTGCTATTGTGGAAAGTGGATCATTAAATAATAACAATACATAATATAGGGAGATGATATGAATCTTGAGGAACACCCCCAATTTATTATTCCATTTTTGATACAACTTTCCATTTGTACTGAGATGAGTGTGCAAATTGGTGTTCGGAATTTGACTGTACTTGCTTGTGGTGTTTCACCCCGAATATATAAAACTATTAAAACCAAAGTACCTGGTTGCTTTGCACCCTCCATATCTCCAGAATCCTGGTCTCGGTGGTCAAAGGCTGAAATTTATCCGTACGATAAAAGATGGCGCACCCATCGGGGCCATTATTCCCATCTATGTAGAAGCACGGAGAGTCCGGTTTTGGAAAGAAAGTTCCACTGTATCCCTGTGTTCCTAGAACTTGACTAAGGAAGTTGAAGTGGTCCACTTCCTGTACAATATGCACATTCACATTAACTACATGCTCTCTTACACCTGGTCAACCCTTACTTGTAAGCAAATAATATCCGGATTGTATTCCATAATTTCCTCGACGATCCTGAATTTTCTGTAGTTCCATTCCAGGGCTTCATCGGGACATCTTACGAAATTATCATTCATTTGACCCAGAGCTGAAATTATTCACTAAATAAGTCAGTGTGCTCCATTTTCAATTGATTTTTATGGCAACTCACATTGTGATAGTATATTCCATTGGAATACACGTAAGCATTGTGGATTAGATATGTAATCACTGCACCCTGAAAATAAAGACAAAAAAAGATTAATCATCTTTTCACATGGCTTAAAGAGCTCTAATAATTGGCACAGTCGTGGGGATATTAGATGGAAATTATTTTAAAATTAAAAAGGTACCTTTGGATAGCGCATTGAGGCGGCGATAGTGAATGCTTTCTGGCGGAGCTGATGCTCTGCGAAAAGCGCGTCGCAGAAGAGGATAGGCTGTAGGGGCTTGCTGGCGGCAGTGTTGAAGAAGTTCCAGCCTCCCTAACATTGCCGGCAGCACTAAATCTCGATCTTGATCATCTCCATTTGGAATTCGAGCTGATGATACCAAACTACCCATCCTAATGAAGAATATTTTATAATTATTAATTATCCACTTATGTTCTAAAAATGTAAGTAATAACAAAAAATGTACTATTGAGGCATAAAGTATCCGCTCACTGTAGTACTTTTATACTCAGAAGTGAAATATAAACGTTACTTTCAGGTGAAGGTAATATTGGAGTCTTTTTTGAAATTTGTTCAAGTTGACATAAATATTTATCATATCTACAATAAGAAGAGGTGAGTAGGTATGAGAAGAAAACTTACATATAATTTTCACAGAAAGATACCATAATGGAAAGTTAAGTTCAAGTTAGTTCACAACAGTAGTAAATTTTTAATTAGTATGATAGATATGTAATTATTTCTAGCTAAACACAATACACAGGAAATTATGATATACTTTTATAGGTATTAGTAATACTAGCATGCCACAGCTAAGTCAGTCATAAAACATCACCCAAGCAGCAGAAAAAATCGTTATATACCTACTGCAGAAGAGAGGTAAATTTACTAATTTTATTGACAAAACATTCCTTAGATACCTACTTAAGTACATAAAATTTCTACATTTTTCTTGGTATTAAAATCAATTTCCAAGAATTTCAAGAAGGAAACTAACCGACTAAATTGAAAGAGATAACTCAAAAGATAATAAATTTCGGTCACATTGCCAGGCTACTTAAGAGTAAAGGTCAACTTTGGTATTAAGTTAATTTGAATAATCTGCTAGATAATGATTGGTGCAAATTTTGACTTTCAGACTCGAGTCTGCTAATTCTATCCGGTTGATTAGCATTGTTTTATTTATAATTTTGATTAAAAAATTGCGTAACATCCTCATCATGCCTAAGATTATAAAGTTATAAAAAATTAATCGAAATGTGATGTGATTTACTAATAAAAAATACACAGTGGTATCGTCTTCTGTTTTTTAAGGGGCTGTAAAGGTCAAGTGATGTAAAATGACATAAAATTGACTTAGATTAAATTAAATTATCATAGTAGCTGACCAGAATAATTATTATTTTGGTTGGAAATTCTTCCTCTACTAGTTATTCGGTATAGTGTTCAAACAAAAAAAATTACATATTTTTTGATTCGGATCTTAGACAATTATTTAAGTAAAAATATTTGAAATTTATAGAAATCGATGAAAGTTTTCAAGGTAAAACTTTTTTGGCTTGACCTCCTATTGAATCTAACGAGTATAGAAACTGGACTTGAATATAGAACTTATACCTGCCTATATAGGTAGGTACTATAAAATTTGAAGATTAGAAGTTTCCAAAAAATAAAACCCATTTTATAGAAAACTCTTGAGTAGCGGAACTAGAACGTAAAAAATGGAAAAATGAAAGTACTCATTGGGTTCTATTTTGGCAGAGACTATAAATTCAATCAATAAGTTTTATCTCTACGAGCTTGACATGCCCTATAACTTTGTCTAAATCGCGTTGATACACCCTATATCTGTATATTTTAGTACCTACATTAAAAAACATTTCAAATTAAACTAAAAAAATATATTAAAGATAGTAATGAAATGAAGTTGTGTTTTTATAGTCTCTAGGTAAAACAACCTAATTTTCAATAGTTAGGAATATAAAAAATAATTACCTAGTTTTATGAAATATTGTTATAGGTCTCAGTGAGGAAATTGCGTGCAGTAATTTACATTACAAAATAAAGCAATTTCGGATAAGCAGCATATGCCGAAAACTTGCATGCACGCAGAAAGTTAAACTTAGATTCGATGAAAATTTTCTGCTTAAAAGTATACTGATATAATGTAGAGAGAGACATATAGTGACAAATATAGAGACATAGTGAGATAAAGGTATAATTGTGCCAATCTACCGATAAGGGGTGGTGCAAATTTTATCTGAGGTCTCCTGAGTGTTTTGACTGTTCTGAGATTAACTAAGTTTTCTGACTGAAAATTGGGGAATCCCCATTTTCGTAGATTACATCTAGACCGCCTCTAGAAGAGTTGTTTATACATTTTTGATATCAACGCAGACGCATATATCGTATGTCTTAAATAGGTTCAACAACAGACAAATATTACAATCACCGAAAATATTTTGTCTTATTACCATATCTTTTTATAATAGTTTTTTTTATTTCAACTTTTTATTAAGCACTTATGTGTTTTTCTTTATAGTAAAAAATTAAATTGTTGTTCTATTTATTGTGATGCGCATTTGAAACTTACTTCAAACAAAAGTTGTTGGAAATTGCAAAATATCCAAATCAAGCGGGTATAGGCTAAACAAGTAACTATAATGGCGCCACCAAGTAGGCAAATTTGACACTTTCATGCGGCAAGTCCTGCGTGCCCGCTATTCATTTTAATGTATTTCTCATTGCAAACTTGAGGTCGTTCAGGGATAAAAAAAATCTAGAAGGGTTTGTTGTACACGAGTACCTTAAATGCTTGCGATTACATACGTATTTATTACTCCTGAATCTTTTTTTAGATAGTAAATTAAAGTTAAAAATTTTAGTTAATAATTTAAGGCATATAAGTAATACTAATAAAACAATAACTACTGCTATAATTTTTTCGAGCTGTATTTCAGACGAAGGGTAACATTTTCCTGCTTTACAGCTGCAAAATAATAATATGTCCAAAACTCTTCGACTTATTATACATAAGCTGAATAAAAAACCCGAAAACGTATGAAATGAAATGTGAACTTATTATGTTGATAAGAAAGGTGATATTTTTTAAATGGAACAATTAATATATCACCTGAACAATGGGACAATAATAGTTTTTTTCATTTTTATGAGTGCTATGTGCACCAGGAGTCTCTCTGAAAGAGCGGTTCCTTGAAGAAAAGTGCCATGTAAACGTATTCTCTAATGACATCGCTCATGTGAAAACTCATCATGAGATTTCGCCCATTTCTCAACGATTTAAAACGAAAGCAGTCGAGACTGGGTGCTTAGAAATGACTTCAAATGATAATTTTAGTCATAATAAATTAAAAAATCTAGAAATACACTTCCAAATAATGATTTTAAGACAGGTTTCATTTTATTGAAACGAGCTGTCAACGATTAGTATGCCGCACAAAAGTGCGAAAAAAATCCAGGAGGAGGCGCGCGCTCCTCAAACATCCGATACTTACTTAGCGTATACAACATTGGTTTAATTGTTTATCTTCATAATAAGAACTACATTACAATTATATTCCATTTACACTTTCCAAAAATCGTATCCAATGTATATAGTAGAAAAAATAATTGTGAAACCATGAACGTGTGAGAAAAAATTAAATTTTCTATGATCTAGATTCGCGAATCACACATTTTCTATAAAAATTAAATGCAACAATAATTATTAATTACTAGAAGAGCACGCACGCGATATTTCATACCTGCTGTCTAGAACACTAACACAAGTTTGCTGACGATTCGACCACACGTCAGCTTTCTATAAATTTTTTGTTGATGTTTTCAAAACTTTTCGCAGTATTATTATTATTATTATTATTTATTAAAAAGATCACGAATCGAATGTAAATTATTTAATATTTATATTTACAGACGATTTTAAACGATGAACAGCTGATCAGATATACGCGCGCATAGGGGAGAGTTGTTAATAAGGATTTTTTTAACTCATTATATAGGTATTTCATACGTTTTTTAATAATTTGAGATATTTATTTCCCAATCTGCCCCCCATGTCCCCACTCTCCTCTATAATGCATAAAACTCGTACATTATTATTATTATACATACTTCACATACATATACCTATAAGTACCCCTTAAGGTACGTATACATACACCGTGTGTCTTGAATTTCTGGACATACTTATATACATACTTTCTTGAATTTCTGGACATAGGGAATTCCCATGTTAAAATAATTTATTGTAAATATTGGTTCCCCTAATTAGTTTAAGTAAAATGTCAAATGTAAAACTTCTTAAGGAAAAAAAGCTGCTTCTTATGCTATAATTGTATTTTCATTTGGTTCATCCGTTTTCGAGAAAATCAGGAAAAACTGAACGGTTTTTCGTAGTTTTTCAAGGTTGCTTTGCTTTTGACAGATACTGCTAATAAAATAATAAAAATCTCTAATATTTCTGTGAATTGCCAAGTAATTTCAATAAATTTTACTTTTTCTTCAATGGTGTAATAATTCATTTTTATAAACAAGTTTTTCTTTTAAAAGTAATACTTGGCCACTTACAGCTTACAGCCAATATTATTATAAGAGGCTCATTAGGCTAACGAGCAGATTTCTGTGCTCGTTTTTGAAGCTAATATCGACGTCAAATGACTTTTAATAACATTTTTGCAATTACTTTCATGTCAAGAATAGATAAATTTAAAATTTTTCCACTTAGACTCGATACCTTCTTCAGAAATGGCGACAAATCTGCCCGTTAACTTAATATGCCTTTATAATACCCGCTGTTAATGTTTTAATGATGAATGAATTACTTTTGAACAATCAATTATTGACAATTAATATTTTTTAGCATTATCTGTCAAAAGCAAAGCAACCTTGAAAAACTACGAAAAACCGTTAAGTTTTCCTGATTTTCTCGAAAACGGATGAACCAAATAAAAATGCAATTGTAGCATAAGAAGCAGCTTGTTTTCCTTAAGAAGTTTTATATTTGATATTTTACTGTAAAATAATTAGGGGAGCCAATATTTACAATAGTTTACTTTAACATGGAAATTCCCTATGTCCAGAAATTCATGAGACCAGTGTATGCGAGCCGTTCGCGAACCGCTTGTTGAAAATTATTTTCACAAAGAACCTCCCCTCGAGTCATTGAAAAGGGACTAACCAACCACGAGAAGTCAATAATATAAAATTTAAATACTAGACATACATAATAATTCGCATAAGAACCGACACAGAGCATATCAGGGAGCTTAGTATGAAGTTGGCACCCCTAAGTGCGAAGTTTTGTAAGATTTGACGGCATTCGTTTGTCCACGGTTTGTCCACGATTGTCCAACAAAAATTTTTGTTACCACCCTTAAAAAAAGTTATGACGAAGTTTAAAAAATTGACATCAGCACATCAGGTGAGTAAATTTCAATGAAAATTTTGTTTGGACAAACGAATTCCGTTTGAATTTTATAAAAATTTGCACTTAGGGATGCCAACTTCACAGAGCTGCATGAGGGGCGTGTAGGGGAACCCAAAATATGGTTATTTAATGCAACTTGTTATATCTATACTAATAAGTTGCACCCCTGAGAAGTTATAGACCTTGAAAGTTGAAATACCTATCTCAGTTATAGTTGTACTTACTTAGAAAAACCAAATTTGGTACACGGTGTTTGTTTACCAAGAGCATTCATTGACAGTTAAGTAGAGTTAGATTTTAGCATTTTAAAATCTTTCTAGCCCTCTAGATGGGGAAGCATCGATAGTCAACTTTCAATTTTCTTCTGGGCGCCATATTGGATTTTTCCCTTTTTGAACGCAATTTATTTTTATGATTACCAAGATGTATAACACTTTTGTGTTATAATATTTTGGGGAAATCCAATATGGCGTCCGTAAAAAAAAAGGTACCTAACTATCGATTTTTCGCCATCTGCTCGAGAGATTTAAAAATTGTTTTTGGATTCCGTCTTGAATAATGTTTCTAATAATTAAGATGGCGAAAATTCGAATCTTTTTTCTTATGGACGCCATATTGGATTTTCCCAAAATTTCAGACTTCGGACTAATTTTGGAATCAAAAACGGACAGCCTGTATATTTGCCGTCCCAATCTTAAGTGATAATTCCTTTGTTTTCGTCAGAAAAATCGACATGAGATGGATTGCCGCGAGCGGTTCGCGAACTGTTCGCAGGATGTTCGTTCCGAGTCCGAGATCATAAATACTAATCTGACAAATTCCTGCTCGCGAACGGCTCGCGCTAAATGAAGTTATAAAAATTCTGATTCGTGGGACATATCTGCTGTAATAATAATAATAGAAATCTCTTATTTAAAATTATTCATGTATGTTGAACAGTACCTATATTGTGGTCTTATGTATTATGTAGCTCTAGGTATTATCCTCAAAATTTGCATTACAATGCTTATGATAATATTTTATTCGCAATAGATATTCGAAATCGAACAGTTTTTAAATTCTGAACGTTTAGAGCGACTAATGAAATGATAATCACGGGTGATTTAATTTAAATTAATTAAATCTATTATAATGCTTGATCGTTTACCTCGTAAGACCTATGAGGTCAAGTTAGAGGTCTCATAGGTAATTGAAAATAATTACTAAGAGCAGCAAACTTCCTGTGTGACAGTCAATGAAAATTACGTTGAACTGGAAAATATTTGAAATGCGCGCCATGTAATAAGGTATTTTCGCGTTAAACATCTTTATGGCTACAAGGGACAAGGGTCATATGATTTTTCTGGTATGTAAGGGACAAATATACAGGTGTCCATTTACATATGAAAAAAAACCGCCATGCACATCAAGAACACCTCTGTAATTTACAGTCCCGACTCTTAAAAAATTAATAATCACCCTGTATAATTATGTTTTCCTATATTCAAACCAAGAATTCTATTCTTTATTTAACTTTTTTGTTTAATAAAAACTGGTTCACAGATAACCAGGAAATTGGTTTTTATTTCTATCAAGGTAACCATGATTTTTTTTCAATAATAATTCTCAATTAATTCTCAGTACCTACCTAATTAAATAATTATTGCAGCTCAAGTGATAGTGTATTATAACAAAAAATGGTCAAACAAAAACAAATTTCGTAAATATCAGGAACAAGAGAACAGTAGTTATGGAGTATGGAGGTGTAGTTGTATATGTTAAAACAGGGTCATCAGGGTTTTTTGGACCAGTTAGCGTCGATCCAGAACAATCGAAGTTTCCTCATCGATTTTGTTGTCATTTATAATTATAATCAATTATCACACTTATTGTGATTATTGCCGGTAGTGCATGATCAATTCTCTAATTAATTAAGTATGCAACTGGATTAATTCTATTTCATTTCACTAATGAATTTTTATTCAAGCCGTGTTTTAAGTACATACAACGAACTGCATGTGAATAATGATCCAAGCAAACAAAATATAGCGCCGTTAAAATTTCTCTTTGAAATTATTAGTTTTAGTTGTATTTTTGATCAACATTTGAAAGACATTTGGTAGGTAGGTACCTGTACCTAGAAATAAAACAATAAAGAAACAGAAAATTTCTGCTGCGGATCTTAAAAATATGTTGCAAAAGTTATAAATTTTCATCAGATCATCAGAACATTGGTTATAAATAGGATTTCCAATTTGGAGTTTTGGCAATCACTTTTGACATTAAAAAGAGACTCCTCGGATTGGTAAAATTTCGATTTAATGTCAAGTAGACAATAACCAACTGTCCTTCTGTCCTATAATCATTGAAACATATTCCGAAATAGAATATAATATTTCACACACAATATACAAGATTACAGACTCATTCCATTTTTCAGTCTCACCTGGGCAAAGTTAAGATGCGGCTGAAATTCCTCACCGACATGCCAAGATTGACAAGTCGCTGACTCCCTGTGATGATGACCATTGTCATACTGAAGCGACACCAGCGCTCTCCCTAAACCCGAAACTAGTGTACAAAACCGCGAAATTTAAATACTGTAAATACTATAACACACAACAATCACTGACTGGGTGTTCCAAATATCCGCATATGAGATATCTTCTAGAACTAGTCCTTGACATGACACTCAGCAGATTAGAACTTGGAAAACACCGGCGGCAGGCCCCTGAGACGCACACCTGGGGAACAGGAATAACACTAAGCGTTTCAATGTGTAAGTACATAAAAGTTTTTAAGGTGTCACCTCCTCTAACGAAATGCAGCAAGCGATTATTTAAAAATACGGCATTGTTAACAAGCCATTTATGATTCGTTATTACCATTATTGCTTTGTTGGGAAAAATTTACTGCCAACTTTACTGTAATAACGATTGTTTATCATCATTACCTATAACTAAACTAAAAAAAATAATACAACAATAAAGTATTATTTATTTTTTAGTTTTTTATACAATTTTTCATACTTATTTAATTTATTATAGTTTTATTCTATCTTTTGTTTTAACACTTAATAAACATAATTACTAAGACGTCCACTCACTTCTAAAGTTCTTATAAAATTTTTATTTGTTTCAAAGTACAAGGAAGCATGTTATTATGTTATGTTATATTCATGATTATTAAATAGGATTCACGTTTTTCACAACATCTAATGTTATTAATTCACAACTTCCAGAATATGTTCGTACCTGATACAACATTATACATGCAACAGCTATTTAAAACACGCTGAATTGCAGCTATGGGTGAACATTATCAGAAATAATGGCTAGTTTCACCACAAATTTAATTAAATGAACAATAATTGCGTGTGATAAAAAAATATAGATTCACCATAATGGAGATAATAGTCCAAGAATAAAAATAAAATAACAGTCGTAAAAGCGTCAATCGATACTATAATCAGATATAAATACTTTTATTTTATTTTGGAACCATCCTTTGTTTACTGCCATTTGATATAGCCTACATAAATTGTTTGATTGTTTTATTCCCTGGAGTGTTATAAAGTTGTTCAGGAATATTGACGTCATTAATTCAACCATTAATGATCGAAATCTAATCAATTCCATCATCGTTATTACTACCTTACTATACCTATTTTACCTAAGAGAAAGAGCCATAAATTATAACCATTTCAGAACAAAAATAAACTAAAACGTTATTGTACGCTTTGCGATATAAGTATGAATAATAATTATACAGGGTGTTCCAGTTTGTATGTTCATAACTGCGGTAAACGGTGGAACACATAAAAAGAAGTATTGTATTTTCTATAAAGTAGAGGTATTGCTTTAAAACGCTTCATTAAAAAAAATCGCCTCTTTCGAAAATATATTAAATATACTTTATCCAATATTGTTGAAATTTAGCAGTTTCATTTGCTATAGTACGGGGCTAATTTAGCCCTAATTAGATTAAAATTATCAAGTCCAGTGGCGTCCCGGTAAGCACCTCAATGATTTTATTGTGAAAAAATTTTTAAAACGCGTACGCCAATGGGTTTTTTATTATTTTAATTTTATTTTCAGATTAAGCAGCTATACAGATACAAGTCAACCTTTTGTCTATTAGATTTTTTCGTGTCTTGCTTTGTTTTTGAGATAAAAAAGTAAATCCACTTATTTGTTGCATATCTCTGGACCACCCTGCTAGAAACATGGGGAAAACTTTATTTTCACAATTATAATTTCTTTTATTATGTTTAATAATGATATGTAACAACAACAACAATAAATAAACACTAAATTGAGTACGTTTTCTTAACATCTAATAAACTAAAGAATTTATTAAACAATAATGCTTTCTGAACGACACATTTACTCCAACGGTATGGTGAAGACAGAGACATCGATGTTTCAATGGTTATTTCCATCTCATCAGTCTATCATATCACCACCACTAGAGAAGTGTGCCGATCAGAAAGAAAATCAAAAGCTTTAAGCAAAATGATTTGTCGGAAACATAGTGACTTGCATGGCAAATGCCATCTGATGACTGAAAAGTAGAACTTTCAATGTGTCAATCAGAGACTCTCCCAGAGAAATCTGCAATTTTTCACTACCAACGCTGACAGTTCACTGAAATACCAATTACCTTGCGAATCTCAGTAAACCAATCAGAGATGGAGCTAGTCACAAAGCTGTGTTCCTAGAAAGGAAGTAGTTTCTATGAAACAAATTGAATAATAATAAATTATTATATCAATTACAGCAATCCGATTGTTGAAAAACAATAATGCTTTCTGAGTGGTGGTGATATGATAGACTGATGAGATGGAAATAACCATTGAAACATCGATGTCTCTGTCTTCACCATACCGTTGGAGTAAATGTGTCGTTCAGAAAGCATTATTGTTTTTCAACAATCGGATTGCTGTAATTGATATAATAATTTATTATTATTCAATTTGTTTCATAGAAACTACTTCCTTTCTAGGAACACAGCTTTGTGACTAGCTCCATCTCTGATTGGTTTACTGAGATTCGCAAGGTAATTGGTATTTCAGTGAACTGTCAGCGTTGGTAGTGAAAAATTGCAGATTTATCTGGGAGAGTCTCTGATTGACACATTGAAAGTTCTACTTTTCAGTCATCAGATGGCATTTGCCATGCCAGTCACTATGTTTCCGACAAATCATTTTGCTTAAAGCTTTTGATTTTCTTTCTGATCGGCACACTTCTCTAGTGGTGGTGATATGATAGACTGATGAGATGGAAATACCCATTGAAACATCGATGTCTCTGTCTTCACCATACCGTTGGAGTAAATGTGTCGTTCAGAAAGCATTATTGTTTTTCAACAATCGGATTGCTGTAATTGATATAATAATTTATTATTATTCAATTTGTTTCAAAGAATTTATTATTTTTTCCCCATATTTCTTGGTTTGTCAAGGATATGCAATTAAGTGGATTTTATTTTTTATTTAGAAAACCATCAAGATACGAAGAAAAATCAAGGGTCATGAAAGTTTTACTTGTAGTTACTTGATCTGAAAAATTATTTTAAAAAAATCCATTGGCGTACGTGTTTTGAAAGTTTTTTCAAAATAAAATTCGTTGAGGTGCTTACCGGGACGCCACTGGTCTTAATATTTTAAACTATTTAGGCATAAACTACAGCAAGTGTAACTGCCAAAGTTCAACAATATTGGGTAAAGTATAATAAGATATTTTCTAAAAAGACGATTTTTTAATACAAGTTTCTCAAAAATAAAACGTTTTAGAGCCATAATTTATTGAGAAAGAATTATTTTTACGCGTTCTACCGTTTGCCGGACTCATCAACATACAAAATGGAACACCCTGTATATGGGAGTAGTAATAATAATTATTATAAGTAGATACTTAACTGCCCCAGGAAATTTGAAAGCAATAAATTTTGCAATGTGCTCTGAACCTACTATAAACACTTACATTATGAACTCAGTAACTGATGGTATCAATGTGCTGGGGCTTCTGATAATAATAATGTATCACGTTATTTATATCGTTTGAAAATAATTGTTGATTCAGCATCTTCACATATCCGTAAACAAAGTCCCGTGTATGACATTACGATCATATGGAATGGATTTAAATTATTATATTATTATGTTTACACATTATGTATTTTACTCGACCACTTCCAGATACCCCATAGGTCCCAAAAATGTAGAATTTAAGAATTTAAGAACGATAGCCCAAGGCGACAAAATCCAGTGACGGTAAAGTATTGGAAAAGAAGCTGAGACAATAATTTTTTATTTTTAAACTGGGTAAATTTCAACTACCGCGGTGAATTGATGACCTTAGGGGATGATTCGTCCTGGGTTTTCACATCTTAAGACAAAACTTATTTTCCATTGTTATGTCTAATGTTCTTTGTTTAATCTACTTGATTGCTGTATTCAGACGCCATTCTAAAGTAAATTATGTATTACAGTCGAAGAGTAGTAAGTTTCCCCAGACATGCGATATTATCCTCTTATCGATAACGATAACACGTCGAACTTGTAACATGTTATGAAAGTATTTTTGGTCCAAATCATGACGTCTTCCACAACTTATGAGCTCAGAGAATTTATATACTCGTACTTTCCATTAATGGGAATTTTGCTTTTTCATGATTATTTTTGCCACAGTACCTACCAAGGCTTTATTTGTTTCAAGTTTTCTTTACCTATAATAATCGGCACAATATTAATGTGCTTTCTTCCTGAAGATTACAACATTACTTATATCTTACATCCTACTAGTCTTGTAACTCTCTTCTGATGTTCCAGAAGATCTTGAAGATAAACTAATGTTGATCATTGCTAATTCAGATGCTCTGGTTCGATAAACCAGGGCATCTGAAGATTTTAGCTTTCTATTTTCACTTAGATTTAAGCTATCTGCAATAATTATTATTGTCTGATAGTATTATTAGTGTATTTTTAATAAAAAAATCACTATTTTAAATCCAGGTAAACCCAAGATTAAAAGCATCATTCTAAGGAAAGTCGATCTAAAACATAGAGTTATAAATCGAGTTAATCACGGCTAAACGAGCTTACTTATCTATGAAATTACCAAAGAAATGACAACCTACTACCTATACTATAACTCCACCTTATCTATACACAGCTAAGACCGCAGTTTCCTCTAAGCTAAGCTCTAAAAAAAACTTTTGGTATTTTTTTTACGTATTTCATTAATCCGAGGTCGTTGTCACAGTAATAAAAAAGTCATATTCGAAGATGCTCAAAGGTTCACTAAAGCCATCTCCCTGAAATATTATTGAGCTGTTTATTTAAATGAATTGGTACTGTGAAAACTCAGCTCAGCGAATGATTCGTTAGCTGCCCAAAAAAATCTTTTTATTTTATCCGATTATTTCAGGCCTGCATTTTCTGTCCTTCAACATTTTATAGCGCGCCGCTGGTCGATTCTACAATACAAGATGAATTTTACGTTTTGTTCAAAATCTTTTGGTTCTTTTGCAGTGTTTAGGTGTTTGGGATCGTTATCGAAAATTATTGAAAAAAAAAAAGATTTCTGTAATTTGTTAGAAGAAATAAAAACATTATTTTGAATTTTGAATTGGTTTATCTCTGGCTCTATTTCTAATAATCTTTAAAAGTTTTTTAGTCGCCACTACCTACTAAAAATAAAAACTGTTATGACCCTGTTGGACAAAAGTTTAACTAACTGCAAGCGCTATAAAAGAAAAACTTTAAAAAATTTGCAATTTGTTGTTTGCGGACCTATGTTTATATGAATTATTAGTCATAAAATAAGCGAAAAATTACTTCATTTTGTATGTAGTTATTTGATATTTGGGACCACCTGTATTGACTTCTGTATTTTTATAATGAAAATGAATAAATTCATTTTGTATAAATTTTATAAATTTAAAGATTCGTATAAAATCAAAAATGCGAAACAGGTCTATTTTATATTTTAAAATTAGACTTGGTGTGGCGTAAAATTTCCATTCCTCGCTTCACCCCTTTTAATGACACTTACGACCCCTATTTATTCAAACTGAAAAGGTAGCCTTGTGACATTTCATTTGAAAGACATTTTTTGATTCTCTCTTGGTAGTGTATTTTTTTTTAGATTTTGCTGACTAGTCACGGAGGAAATTATACAGAGTGTTGATTTTCAAAGCGGGCCATAGGGGATTAGCATTGCGAAAGTGGTTTTTGAGGATTCCTGCTCGCCGTTTAAACTGAAAGAAATGGTTTTGGTATCAAAATGAAGCTAAAATTATTGCGCATAACGCTTGACATCAGAAATTAATTTAATTTCACGTTGTTTTCTAAAATTCTTCAGTAGAAGTTCAAGTAATTGTTAATGTTCAATCACAAAATAGCATGCCTTGCCTAAGGAATAATGACGTTTCTACGTTTTGACAATCCAATAATAAAACATTGGCCTATTAAAAAAATTCACGGCAAATAAATCGCGAACCCTCCTGTAACTGGCTACACTGTAGTAGGTTTTCACCATAAAGACTCTTTCTTGGTTTGTATAACCCATTTTTAAATAGAACCAGACTTTATTATTACCTACTGACTTATAAAGTTTTATTATTGGATTGTCAAAACGTAGAAACGTCATTACTGTTTAGGCAAGGCATGCTATTTTGTGATTAAACATTAACAATTACTTGATTTTTACTGAAGAATTTTAGGAAACAACGTGAAATTAAATTAATTTCTGATATCCAGCGTTATGCGCAATAATTTTAGCTTCATTTTGATACCAAAACCATTTCTGTCAGTTTAAACGGCGAGCAGGAATCCTCAAAAACCACTTTCACAATGCTAATCCCCTATGGCCCGCTTTGAAAATCAACACCCTGTATAGTGAGCATGCAAATTCTTTTTTTTTCTGCGACGGGCAAAAAGTTCGACATTTTCCCCCTTTGGCAGATATAAAAATGCCATGCACTTTATATGAACTGTTTTTTACCGGGGAAAAAAGTCAATTGGCAGGGGAAAAATTAATACTTTTTCCCCAATATCAATGCACACGACATGAACACGAAAGTTACACATTATTATCCTTAATATCCAAATGACAATACATAATTATTGAATAAGTAATTTACGTAGTAATCACTATCCATATTATTATTAAAATTCACTCATCGAAAACTTTCAAGTATAGGTATTTGCAAAACTTCAATTTTAAATAAAGGGACATTTATGGAATTAAATAAAGTTTCGTTACCCAGGCAACATCGATTACTACAAAAGTCTATACCTGTTTGAAACTTCAAATTCAAATTCAACATAGATCAATTTTCGACAATTTTTTCAATTATCTAACTACGTTTTTCGATGTTCTAGCACCGATGTTTTCTTGTGACAGTAAAAAATTTGTACTATTACACAAGAAAAAAGTACGATTTTAGCTCTTGATGTGTTTCGAGATCAAATTTATTACTTTTTCCCCTTGTATAATAAATATTTATTAGTTATTATTCGTATAATATTGAAAATGTGATGAAATGTGATTATTAAAATGTGAAAATGTGAATATCGAATTACAATAATTTTAAAATTAGACTTATTATTGGCGTAAAATGTTCATTTTTCGCTTCAACCTCCTTCGTCGAGTGACCTTTACAACCCCTATTTTTTTTATTTATTATTTATATTTAAGGGTAGGCTTGTCTTTTGAATGGCATTTTTTGATTCTCTACTTGGGACTTGGGAGTGTCAAATTAGTTCAATGTTGTTGACTTGTTATGGAGAAAATCACATTGGACGAAATGTACACTCTGTCCACTGAGAGTTGTCCGTTGTCATGCCACACTGATTCTGACTAAACAATTTCATTTAATTCGATTTGAATCGTACACTTATTTCTAAGTCGAACCAGATGTGGTATCGCAGTTCGTGTCAGTGGCGTGTGTTGAGGAATAATGAATAATATCCTACAAATATATTATTTCGATAAGTTATTGACGAAGTAGAGCCTTGCAACTTTTTGATAACAAATATATATAATGCAAGTAAATAAGAATGATAATAATTATTGTTATCATCATGATTAGAAATATATCATGTCACCTACCTGCTGGTTGCCGTTTAAAAGAAAGAATAACACCTCCTTTTTCTTATTTGCAAGTAAAATATTCCAGCAATTTAACCACAAGACCACGTACTAGGGAGTTCAATCGTTTCCCAGGCAAAACAAGAAAATAGATTTTTAGGCATTCGCGCAATTAATAAGTTACTTGTAGTTTATCACACCGTACAATAACACAGGTAGTTCTGCTAATTTCGTATTAAAAACATTTCAAATCACTGTAATGAAGTCGTGTTACCCCGACTCCATCTATTTTATCTTATTTCTATTTTTCTATTCTTTTCAATAAATAAAGATGATTCCAACGACATAGGTAGATAGGTAGGACCACCCCGCTTAAGTTATTATTAATTCAGTTAAGTTTTTGCGAATAGTACAGAAATAGGGTTTGGTAGGTAGGTACCTTGAATCAGCAAAGTACTAATAATTTTCATGATTTCATTTAATTCCATTAATTTTTTATGCACAGGCTGATTTTTAAAGTAACTAAATCGAGGCAGTTGGCTTCAAATTCAAGCAAGTTATCGACCACTATCGCATTATAAAAACGCCGAAATGCACCGGGCCGCAGATAGCAGTTTAAATTAACCTTTTTTACGGAGAAAATGTTCTCGAAAATTTCTATCTCACCAGGAACCGATAGTGGTCGCTATATAAACCGGGGCCGTGATTTGAAAAAGGAATTAGGTATTCTGATCTCCGATCGTGAAGAAGTGCGTTAGGTAGTCAGCCGCCTCAGTTTACCGGGAAGTCCGCGTGCAATAATTATAGTTATTTTAATTTTTATCCTTTTTACCGGGAAGTACCTGTGGTCGTTGTTAGCAGTGCGTCTGAATTAATAGAAGATCTCTATCTAGACCCGTTGCCGAAGAATAGTCAAAGGTAGGTGCTGTTGCAATTTGTATTTCTGCTGCGGTCGATATTTTTTTTCTCCTCTCACTCCCATCGCTCCAGCCTTCATCAGAACCGTCTCCTCCTTCCGTTGTTGGTAACAAAGGCTTCGCTCCTAGTTCACGGTCCATCGCCTGGCATAGCAAGGGTGGATCAGTGCGCCGGGAGTGGTGTCTGGTACCAGCGGAACAACGGGTTCCTCTGATAACCCCTACCATCTCCGTTGTGGGTAACAAAGGCCTCGCTCTTAGTTCACGGTCCATCGCCTGGCATAGCAAGGGTGGATCAGTGCGCCGGGAGTGGTGTCTGGTACCCGCGGAACAACGGGCTCCTTCAATACCCCTTCATTCCCACGTTGTGAGTAACAAGGATTTCGCTCCTGGTCCACGGTCCATCGCCTGGCATAGCAAGGGTGGATCAGTGTGCTGGGGGTGGCGTCTGGTGCTCGCGGAGCAGCGTCCCGCCAAAATCGTGCCGATTCCCCTCCGAATGCGTAGTTGAGATCACCGTGGCCGCACTCCTCACATAACCGCCGAGAACAGCCCGCCTAGTTATTCTTTTTTTGTCTAAACCGATCCAGGCCGTTTTTAACCGCCCGTTCGTCATTCCGACGTGTATACCTACCTACTTATTAGTCGCAACCGCCCCTCACGTACCGCTGTGCTCCGTGACCGATTTGTTATTATTTATTCATTCATACCGATTCATTATTATTGCTCATTGTGTACCTACTCCGATAAATTAATAATAAAAATTGTTAAGTTGAATTCTGTGGTGTTAATGTTCATCCGTTCTGCATTAATTAATTAAGTATCATTTAAACTGACAATCACTCGCTACAGCTTGGCTCCTCGGAGGTGCCAATGCTTTCGGAAAGCGATTAAAGCCCGCTTTGCCGAACACAATTCTTTTAGGGTGGTAACCTCAACCGACCCCTGGCACTTTCCGTTTCTCCACAGAGCTACCCCTGGGACAAGGGTACTATAGCAGTACCATTGTAATTACGACTCAGGTAAGTGGGAAGATTTGGCGAGAACATCTTCCCAAGGGAGTAAACCCTCAGTAAAAATCTGGCGCCCGAGGAATCCGTCCGATCTCCAGGCGATTCCGGACCAGCGAAACGCCACGGACGACTCTCAGGCGGAGTCGTAGTTACAAAAGTGGCGCCCGAGCAGGGACCCTATTGAAGTTCCATTCTTCCCGCTGTAGATAGAAAATAATAGACATTCCCGAAAGAAGCACTCACGACCACCGTAGTACCCCGCAGCGTTGCCAAGTGTCGACAAAAATCCGTACCAGGACCGAAATCCGAAACCGACCCGACCGTAACCTAAAAGTGCGATTTTGAGGCACTTCCCGGCGTCTGACGTCAAAAAGGACGAAATTTTTAAAAAGGCCGAAACCAAACGGAAAGCATATCCGAGGAATCCGAACCATCGAAAATTTTGGGCGGTCATTTGGAGTTTTTGGCCTTTGGTTTTCTAGGTCAGATTTTCTTTCGCTATTGCATCCAGAGGGACCCAGCCGACCGTTTAAACTCCGCAGAACTTCCAAGACTCCATTGCAAGAGTCCCAAAATCGGCCAAAACCCCGCAGAAGTCGAACCGTTGGTCCGATCCGACTGGAATTTTTTGCTCTCCCCTGGGGACCTCACCACTGACCTTTTCAGTGCAGTCAGTAACCTCCCCCCCCGACCGCCGCGCATGCCCGGTGCTGACTGGTTCAAAATGGGCGCTGACGATCTCGAAGAGGGAACAGCGGCGTCCGGGTCTACAGGACCGTCCACGGACCACTCCGCCGCCCCCTTTGGTGGCCTACCTCTGCAAGATGAACCCCGCACGTCCTGGATCTACAAATTAAAGAAGGACGAGTTGGACGCCGAACTGGCCAGACTAGGACTGTCATGCCCATCAACAGTGGAGGAGAAGCGAAGAATATTGTCGGCCAGGATCAAGTCCCTCCCTGGGTTGACGCTCGACAACAAGGCGATGAGCAACACCGTCACGACGCTCGCCGCGTCGACCGCCACGACGCTCGCCGCATCGACCGTTACGACGACAACAGTGGTGTCTCCCGCTCCACCCGCATATACCACTGCGACTACATGGACGTCCTTCCCCCCTGCCGCTACAACCGTTCAACCGACGCCTCAGACCGCACCGCCACCGTGGCATCTACCAACGCCAATGGCCCCGAGCTATATACCGTACGCCTTTCCCCCCCTCGTCCCGTCTAGACCGACCGAACCGATGGGACCGCCCAATGTATCCGCTTGGAATTTGCGGTACGACGGGCGAACCAGTGCAGTCGATTTCCTGGAGCGTCTGGAGGAGCTCCGGGAGATATATGGAGTGAGCCAGGAAAGGATGCTCCGCGCCATGCCACTCCTACTGGAAGGAGAGTGCCTAGCATGGTACCGCAATAATTCTGCCTACATGACAACGTGGCCCGACTTCCAGGCGACGTTCAGAAAGTACTTCCTCCACGCTGATTATTTCTTCGACTTGGAGGCAGAGATCAGTAGGCGAGTGCAGGCGCCGGACGAGGACGTGCTCCGGTATATCACCGCGATGCAGACGCTGTTCAGGCGTCACGGCTCGATACCGCCGCACCGACAGTTGGACTGGATGCAGAGAAACCTTCGACCCGAAATGAAACAAATGCTCTGGAGCCGCAGCTACGATGACGTAAACTCGTTGATGGCAGACGCCAAGGCAGCCCAGGATGTGCTGGCCGAGCTCCGAACCGTCCGAAGATTTCCGGGACCCGAAGCAAGACCGCTCCGTCCGTCCACCGCGCCCTCCACACCTTCCAGTCCACTGTCGCCGAGAAGAACAGAATGGCAGTCCCGTCAACAGCCGATCCGAAGTGCGTCGCCACCCCGGAGGGCGATCGAGGCTGGCGATACCCTGACCGACCAGGCGGCGCCAAAAACTGTCAGGTTCTCTCCACCTGCACGAGACAACGCCCGAGCCGTCTGTTGGCGTTGTGGGGAGACGGGACACCTCCGCAGCCAGTGTTCCGGACAGCCGAAACTCTTTTGCTCGCGTTGCGAGCGTCCGGGAGTAATGTCGCGGGACTGCGACTGTCAGCGTCCGGGAAACGAGACGCGGGGCGGGTAAAGACGCCGGAAAACCGGATACCCGCCCCGAGCAACCGTAACCACCGCCTGACCGACTTGGACCCAGACACACGTCCGTTCCTCACCGTCACTATAGAGGGGACGACGTTCGAGGCCCTCGTAGACACAGGGGCAACCCGTTCGTTTGTGGGCGCCGAAGTAGCCAGCCATTGCGAGAGGCAGGGCGTCCGTATTCGACGATATAAGGGGACGTCAGCGCGGATCGCCGACGGCACGACCGTACCGATCCGGACCACCTTCCTGCTCGACGTTGGACTTGGCCCCGACAAATTGAAGGCGGCCTGCCTGTCCTTGCCGAATTTACCCGTCGATATGGTGCTGGGAATGGATTTCCTTGGAGACGGTCATTTCTCGTTGGACATGCACAGGCGGGAGGTGTGCATCAAGGGCCGAAGGTACCCTCTCCGAGCCCCGGTGGCGGAAACGAGACACACCGACGACCGAAGCGGTCAGTCTCGCGCCCAGCGGCTGGAGAGCGACAGCAAGCGACCACGCCAGGCCGAAACCGGTCTGGTGGAAGCGACTGGCGCCGTGGAGCCCCCCCGTCAGCGCTGCCGACGCCCCAGGAAACGCCGAACGAGCCCGGGACGGCGCCAGAGCTACCGCTTAGTGACATGCGACGCCCCGACAGCCCCGCCGCCCGCAGAAGGCGATGTTTGCGCGACCGAAACCGCGGATCGCGAGAAACTTGACGCCTGGTACCGAGAGAAATGTGACACCGTCAAGAAGAACCCGGCCGCATACCCCGATGTCCGTATCCGTGACGACCGCCCGCAGCGGCGGGTCCCGGATAGTAACCGTCCGTTCGAGGAGGGGACCAAAGAGCAGGGTAAGCTGTGCGTCCCGGCAGGTCCGCGTCACCGTATTCTAGAGGAGAACCGCGACGGAACTACCGCAAACCGTAGCCCCGACATAATGTCCGGCGGCGAGTCCGAATTAGATTATGGGTTCAGCACACCTCCCTCCATAAGCTACACCTTTACCGACACCCCGTCACCGGAACCCGAGCCGCCTATACGCCACGCGACACCGGCGGAGACGCCCGCCGCAGAGGCGTCGGCCGCAGAGGTACAACGAAGACCGCCGTCGCCGAAGAGACCGGTCTTTCGTCGGTTGGGACGCCGCCCGACCACACCCGAGCCTGTCGGAAGGCCCGTTTTGTGCTGGCGGTGTGGCGAGACGGGCCATTACCGGAGCCAGTGCAGGGGGGCACCGCGGCTGTTCTGCTCGCGCTGCAACCGGCCGGAGATTTTGTCCCGGGACTGCCCATGCCGGGGCGGACCCCCGGGACCCAAGCGCCGGCGTCCCCGAGAAGATGACCGACGCGAGGAGCCGCCACGCCGAGAAGGCCGCGCCACCCAGCCAAGGACGACGGCGGAGAAGGCCGTCCAGTGCGAGCTGCTGGTGGCGCCACTCGCACCCACCCGCTCGCCGACGCCTATGCCAGGAGGGAGGGACTGCGCCGCCGCCGGTTCTACGTCCGGCAGCCCCGGCGAACGTCCAGGCCCAGGAAGGAGTAACCAGGCAATGGACAGAGGCGACGGCAGGCTGTGATACTCAGCGGGGGTGAGTAAGTTTCTTGTGCCGCGGTCAGTGAATCCTCCCGTTAGGACCATACTAGAGAGTGTTGTATAAAGTGTTGGTTTCATTTTTGGGGATTTGTTATTTTGGGGATGGACTTGTAAATAGGTGGGGATTGACTTGTATGATTTTTAGTTAGGGGGTTAATTTAGGAATTGTAAATATAATGTAAATAGATAGGGAATTATTTTTATATACCTATAGATAGGGAAATTAATTTTTGTATACCAGGAGTGTAAGATACCGAAAGTTTGTTTGTTTCTGTTGTAAGCGAGGCACAGCGTACACGCGTTTCTGTTTTATTGTTTGTTGCGAAGGAGTGGCGAACGAGAGCGTTCTTTTTCTGGGAGCCAGGGGGGACAAAAGCCGGGGCTTTTGTCTACCGAAGTAGGGGGGGTGTAATGAAGTCGTGTTACCCCGACTCCATCTATTTTATCTTATTTCTATTTTTCTATTCTTTTCAATAAATAAAGATGATTCCAACGACATAGGTAGATAGGTAGGACCACCCCGCTTAAGTTATTATTAATTCAGTTAAGTTTTTGCGAATAGTACAGAAATAGGGTTTGGTAGGTAGGTACCTTGAATCAGCAAAGTACTAATAATTTTCATGATTTCATTTAATTCCATTAATTTTTTATGCACAGGCTGATTTTTAAAGTAACTAAATCGAGGCAGTTGGCTTCAAATTCAAGCAAGTTATCGACCACTATCGCATTATAAAAACGCCGAAATGCACCGGGCCGCAGATAGCAGTTTAAATTAACCTTTTTTACGGAGAAAATGTTCTCGAAAATTTCTATCTCACCAGGAACCGATAGTGGTCGCTATATAAACCGGGGCCGTGATTTGAAAAAGGAATTAGGTATTCTGATCTCCGATCGTGAAGAAGTGCGTTAGGTAGTCAGCCGCCTCAGTTTACCGGGAAGTTCGCGTGCAATAATTATAGTTATTTTAATTTTTATCCTTTTTACCGGGAAGTACCTGTGGTCGTTGTTAGCAGTGCGTCTGAATTAATAGAAGATCTCTATCTAGACCCGTTGCCGAAGAATAGTCAAAGGTAGGTGCTGTTGCAATTTGTATTTCTGCTGCGGTCGATATTTTTTTTCTCCTCTCACTCCCATCGCTCCAGCCTTCATCAGAACCGTCTCCTCCTTCCGTTGTTGGTAACAAAGGCTTCGCTCCTAGTTCACGGTCCATCGCCTGGCATAGCAAGGGTGGATCAGTGCGCCGGGAGTGGTGTCTGGTACCAGCGGAACAACGGGTTCCTCTGATAACCCCTACCATCTCCGTTGTGGGTAACAAAGGCCTCGCTCTTAGTTCACGGTCCATCGCCTGGCATAGCAAGGGTGGATCAGTGCGCCGGGAGTGGTGTCTGGTACCCGCGGAACAACGGGCTCCTTCAATACCCCTTCATTCCCACGTTGTGAGTAACAAGGATTTCGCTCCTGGTCCACGGTCCATCGCCTGGCATAGCAAGGGTGGATCAGTGTGCTGGGGGTGGCGTCTGGTGCTCGCGGAGCAGCGTCCCGCCAAAATCGTGCCGATTCCCCTCCGAATGCGTAGTTGAGATCACCGTGGCCGCACTCCTCACATAACCGCCGAGAACAGCCCGCCTAGTTATTCTTTTTTTGTCTAAACCGATCCAGGCCGTTTTTAACCGCCCGTTCGTCATTCCGACGTGTATACCTACCTACTTATTAGTCGCAACCGCCCCTCACGTACCGCTGTGCTCCGTGACCGATTTGTTATTATTTATTCATTCATACCGATTCATTATTATTGCTCATTGTGTACCTACTCCGATAAATTAATAATAAAAATTGTTAAGTTGAATTCTGTGGTGTTAATGTTCATCCGTTCTGCATTAATTAATTAAGTATCATTTAAACTGACAATCACTCGCTACAGCTTGGCTCCTCGGAGGTGCCAATGCTTTCGGAAAGCGATTAAAGCCCGCTTTGCCGAACACAATTCTTTTAGGGTGGTAACCTCAACCGACCCCTGGCACTTTCCGTTTCTCCACAGAGCTACCCCTGGGACAAGGGTACTATAGCAGTACCATTGTAATTACGACTCAGGTAAGTGGGAAGATTTGGCGAGAACATCTTCCCAAGGGAGTAAACCCTCAGTAAAAATCTGGCGCCCGAGGAATCCGTCCGATCTCCAGGCGATTCCGGACCAGCGAAACGCCACGGACGACTCTCAGGCGGAGTCGTAGTTACATCACAACAAAAACCTTATTAGTATATTTAACGCTGACACTGACACTACTGACAGTAGCGACGACAATCTTATCGTAATATCGTATCAATCTAAGCGTATCAAGACGCGAGTCGATACTTCCGTCTCACTCTCGCTCATTTTTTTAGAATTGCTGACGATTCAAACGTATTTCTGACAATAGGTCCCATTTTAACTCGATTGACTATGCAATGCAATAGAAGGAGTAAGAAATATAACGAGATGATGTATCCTTAGTTATCACAACAGACAACTCTCAGTGTACAGACTTTAGTCAATAAATTCATTGTCTCAGAAATAGATCCATTTCCGATTGTAAAATTAGACTTGGTGGCGATAATTTTCATCCCTTGCTTCAAGCTCCTTCAAATAACACTTGGGAGTGACATATTTTTTCGATTTTATTGACTCATTGATACGACAAAATTACATTGAGAACCAAATGCAGTGAACAAATTTATTTTCTCATTTATTATTCGTATATAAAATAAAAAAGTGATGTCGTCCTCAATAATGTATTTTTTTATTAAAAAATACATCAAAATGTGATAAAGGTCGATTTAAATTTTAAAATTAGACTTGCTGGCATAAAATTTTAATCTCTAGATAAGCTCCGCTCTTTTAAGGGACGCTTACAAGCCCTATTTTTTCAAATTGGAAGGGTAAGTTTTTTTATCAAATTGGAAGGTGACATCTCATTTGAAAGACTTTTTGATTCTCCACTTGGAATTGTGAAGTTTTTTCGATTTTGATGACTAGTAACGGAGAAAACTTTTTGATCCAAAAATGTAACGAATTTTCATTTCTTTCCGTCAAACGATGCGAGAAAATTGAAAATTGAACATAGGTCAGTGGCGGCTTTTCATATGAAGTGAGTGAAGTGCCACTTCACGTATATTGCATTTTTAAATTATTGCAAAAATCTTGTTAAAATTCTGTAATATAAGCGCCAAGTCTTTTTTGTTTTAGTGTATTTTGTTTCTTAATATTTTGGCAAGATCTGGCTTGAAAGGATACGATCAGCTCAATTTTTTTTTTACAAATTCCGGTCAGTTCGAAAATTCGCGTTTGCAAGGTCCGGTCAGTTCGCAAATTCGAGATTTTTTGAGCTAACAGGATAAGAATCGGACAAAAAATGGAACTGAGTGGATGACTCTGTCAAAAAAATCGAGCTAACCGGGCCTTGTCAAAATAAAAAAAAATTGACCTGACCGGAACCTGTAAAAAGAAAACATTCCAGCTGACTGGGTTTAAAAAAAAATACTAACCGGACTTTTGCAAAAATGGAATTTTCCAGCTGACCGAACCTTATTGTGTTGTGCAGAATCTACACTTCACTAACTTTGCAATCCACAAGCGGCCACCGTAACAGGTAATTTTCGATCTTAAAATTAGGCCATCAAGTCGGGGGTAATTACACGAGAGCTTATTTTTTATCCGGATAAAGATGCAGTTTTAACGAAAATTTGTTTTTTGTTGGCAATTTAACGAGTCAAATTGTCTGATAAAACGACGAGTCCGAAGGACGAGTTGAATTGCCAAAGAAAAAACAAATTTGAGTTTAAAAGTGCATCTTTATCCGGATAAAAAATATAAGCTCGTGTGTAATTTAGGGAGATAATTTAACTAATAACAAAATTTTAATTTTATTAATTGTCAATTAATATCACCTTGGTAACTACTTACTTGATTTTGCGTCTAAAAAGCTAGCTTACATTTTATCCAGATGCAAAGTTAGGGCTAACTTTATCCGATGTCAAAGTGACAAAAACACTATTCCTTATGTCATTTTTAATACATGAGTTAAATTATCGGCCTAAAATTGTCAACCCCCTGCAAGTGACAATTACAACTCCTATTTTTTTTTTAATGGAAATAATACAGGCTTGTGACAAAGGCACAGATGTTTTTGAAGAGACGATGAATCTTGTTCAATCGATCAATTCAATCTATCTCGATCAATTTTTTTTAAGTCTATCTATTCCAAAAATCTGACTTAAGAAATACTTCTACAAGATAAAAGGACGTAGGTATACTTATAATTACTGTCCTTTAAGAGAACAAGTTATTAAACATCGGTGATAATAATAATTATTAAGATTATCTACCTTCCAAAAGTATCAATGAGTAAAAGTGAATCTCATTCATAATTTATTATTCATATAATATTGCATCTTATCTTAGAGGCCTTCATTTTATTATTTCTCAACGCAGGTATTCGTTACAGACAATTCTTGTTTGGAGAAACCATGGTTTTATGGATCACTCTGCTTCAATACCAAATTATGATTATTAGATTTATAAACCAATGCGGAAAATGGCGATAGGTCAATCAAGACGACCTTTGTTGAAATTTTAAGTAGAAAATTCAATTGATAACCGGCCTCGATTAATTCACCTATCTACGTGATTTTGAAATTTCTGTCTCAATACCAAAAAATGTTTCAGAATAGTTTGATCATGATTGATGCAATTAAATTTTAATGACACATGATAATTATATGGTTATAGGTATATGCTTCATATTCCTCATGCTTAATAAGCATTAGTGTTTAGTGTTTACATGGACAGGTTATATATAGGTAAATAAGGAAGGAAGTGAGATTTCCTTTCCTTATATAGACTTATGCAATGTATATTAATTAGTAATTAGGTATTATGAACAATTTGCATTCCGTAAACATGTTGGTGGATCGTGTTGATTATAAGCTCTATTAATTATTATAGAATATGCAGACACACCACTCACAGTCACCGACCTCGATTTTTTATCAAACCAAAACATAATTACCTACGCATTAAATTTCTTCATTAATTTAAACGACTTAAACGATATAATCACAAATTATAGGGGTTTAAAATACTGATAACTATTATTTTCTATATGCTCTGCACGTTCAGAAATTAATTACAGTGTTTGTAATAAACATATTTTTAACAAAAATTACTCATTAATAAATGTTGCAAATAACATGTGAAATTCATGCACATTTTTAAATATTTATTTGAAAATTTCAATACAACTACTAGATAGGTACGGGCACGGGCATCTTTATCGTGTTGACAATAATTATTTAAATTACGATATTATTGTAGACTTTGATTCTAAAATAAGTGGTAACACATGACAAAACAAAGATATGATGTTTTGTGAAAAAAAGTTAGACATAATCATCATAGGAAATAAATAAAGATCGTACTTTGTCCGTAAAAATTATTATTATTATTCTTGGAAAAAATAAAGTTAATAATTACAGTGCAGGTCATGCTGGTACAAAAACATCGACAGCAATAATGGCAAGGAAAATTAAATCTTTTGTGAATGAATAAATTGATTTAACATATAAATTATGGGTAATAGAAACCATTAAAAACAGATGGATCAAAATTACCACCAAAAATCGCCATTATAAATCATTTTTGCATACTTATATGAAAATGTTAACTTCAAGGATATGCTAAGTAGGTAGAGAAATAGAATAGTAATTAAAAAGGATAATTTTTTAATTGCATACAATAATTATTGATGAAGCTTTGTTATTGTTGAACTTATCATGTTCATGGTTATATGGTGTTTGCTTTCGAGTTTCAATAAAAAGAAAACTTCTTCAATGGAGGTTAATTTTACATTATAATTACAAAAAAATCTTTCTATAGGTACTTCAGTTCGGAATCGGAAAAAACATTATTTAAAAGCGAAAAAACGCCACGTTCTAACACAAGAAGAGCGTGTAATGGTGAATAATGTGGATAATGGTTTTAAGAATAGAAACCTATAGATATATTAGTGAAAGAGGTAGTGTGATTTCACACACATAGGTAATTTCACTATGACACCTATATAGGGGTGGAGAACATACCTATAGTAACACCAGGAAGGCATTCATTAGCTTTGCAAATAAAAGGGAAGCCCACAAAACGACTTTAAAAATTGATTTTGGGAGTGCAACGAAAGTACGGTCCTGACACAAGCGCCGAGAAATACCATTAGTCTCGGATCTAACTACGAATGAAACCACTTATGATAATGGGAACCGCTTCCAAACGTATACAGACGCGGACTCCCAATATAACCGCTTTCTCATATCGTGACCAGAACACAGAATTTGATGTTACGATTTTTTGAAAATAAATGCAAATTTGAAAATAAAAATCGTACTACTGTTATTCTCGAAGATTTTCCTTGCCCTGAAAGTTAAGAAAAAATATAAATTCCACCGTAGTGTCAAAGAGGCCTTAGTTGTGACCTTAATATTAGTTTGCAATGGCTGTTTTTAGCGTCTTACCCACCCAGCACCCCTAATTCGCTCCTCGGTCCCAAAAAAATTGATGAAACTTAGGAGCCGCGGATGTATACAATTACCGAGGTAGTTACTTTGTGTGCTAGTTTAACTAATGTTACTGTTTATACAGTCTTCACAGTTACTGTTATCAATAATCCCGGTATTGAGAAACCTGGAACTTCTGGTTGGATAGACTTATGAAGAGAATCGTACTAGATGATGACGTGAAGTATGCTATTCGGCGAAAATTGCATGCTGCATTTTTTAGGAATGAAATTCGCATTTTAAAAACAATTCTAATAGAGTTGCACAACGATATATGAAAGTCTCCGAAGATATCTCGTCAAGTGCTAATCCCTACTTTATGCGAAATGAACATCCGCTACCAGAAAAGTAACCGAAAAAGCGTATTGATCGAAAAAAATTAATTTTAATCAGCCGGAAAAACTGACAAGATCTCTACTCATTAAGAACTGAACTATAGATAATTTTTTTCCTATTATTATTCATCGAGTTCACACGTTCCCAGTTCTCCCCTCCATTGACTCTTTCAACTTGGTCGGTAGATCCCCACACCCCTTTGAAAATGATGAGGCCAATTTTTTTTTTTTTAATATATCATCTGTTCTTGGACAAGGTAGGTACGTTTAAAAAAGCTGAAACAAGAATGTCTGTTTCCATGGATTTTGGAGACTAAGAAGATACCCCTTACGAAAGAGAGGCAACCGGTAAAATTTCCCGGTGGTGAAGCATGTGAAACTAATATGTGAAATGCTTTTTGACAATAGTCGTTGAACCAAATTGAAAATAAAAAGAATATCTACATTAAAAAATAAAAACTCTAAATGAAAAATCATTATGTACGAAAAAAATTAAAAAAAAAATTTAATTACATAAATAGCTGTCGTTTATTATAGAGGCTCAGCTTAATTCAATCGAAAACTGTTCTAGTTCAAAAATAAGTTCAAAAATAAAACTTAGTCTAGATCGAAAACATCAAATTTTGAGCCGACTCGAGCTGATGCATTGAATTTTGCAGGCGGAAATTATCTTACGCTATGAAAAATTCCGAGTTTATAATTTAACATGTATAGGTAACTGGTTCACTGTAACTCACTTCCGATATAATATTCATAACTGCGGTAGAGATCATCAGCGCCCGCCAGCGGTGAAGAGTTTGAAAGCAAAACTTCCACGACTCTGGTTCGATAATGTTACCTCATCTCTGATTATTTCAGCATTTTCAGCCGATACCGGCCATAAAATAAAGTGGACGTAGGTACCTCGCCTACTTCAATAAAATATAATTTATGTATTCTGTTTCTAAAAAAGACTGCAGTACGATAAGTAGACTTATAATTTTCCTGGCTCATTTTCCATTCGTGAGTATATGTAAGAGGGTAACTTCTAAACAGTGATAAATATACAGGAGGGTTGCTTAAATTAGAGAAAATGTTCACAATTTTACACTTATAAAGGGTCAGAAAGAAAAATTAGGAAATACAACCATTTTCAAGATAACCAACGGTTGGCAGTAAGTACAGATTCACTCAGTGCAGCTCAGTCAATAAATTATATATTATGTAATAATAACCACCCCATAATTAAATGAAAATGCATGAGAAATCTCATATGCTTTCAGCCAAACGAATCTCCGTTGTCATTATCTGGGTTCCATTGCATAATGGAATACCGGGTTAATGAATTAGCTGACCAAGCCACATAAATAATTACCAGTTAACAACATTCTGAAACTGGGTAGTTTCCTAGAAAAAAATTGAGTAAAAAAAAAATCGAGTAGTTTTTGAGTGAACACATGAAAATCGCTATTTTTCATTTTTAAAGCAATGTACATCGGAAACGGCTACAAGTATCGAAAAAACGACTTGCATGTCCTTATTTTCTCTTTTTATGATTTTTCCCATCTACCCTATGATGTAGATGGAATTTTTATACCTACAGGGTGATGAAAAATCTCATAATTTTCATCACCCATCACCCTGTATGAAAATTTCAAGTGCGCTGTAAGTAGGACACTTGAAAAGTTAAAATAGCGACATGTAGCCATTTTTAGACATTTGGAGCCGTTTCCGATGTAGGTACATACACTGCTTTCAAAATGAAAAATTGCTATTTTCACTTATTTATAACTCAAAATTCTACTCAATTTAAACTGAAATTGTAAAAACCATTATTACTGGAATTTCTCAGAAAATCTAAAAATGTAATAATTCAGAGGGTGTCCTATTTAAAAAACAGACAATATCGTCATCATTGATCCTAAGGAGCACCCTGTCCTGTATAAAAAATGTCACCACAATAGAACATAAATTTAATTTAAAAATGGACGATTTCGTTTTGTTTTTATTCTGCAAATATTAACCGAGAAAATGAATTTATTCGTTACATATGATTCACCCTGTATAAGTCGTCAAGGGCTATTCATATATGACATGTAAAAAATTTTCAAAACCTACTAGCAAATCTAGTCTTTCATTCAGTCATTCAAAATTTAGATTTACATAAGTGTACTTTTGCTAGGTAGGTACATAAAAAAACGTCATTTAGATGTGACAGATTTTTTTTTTTTTTTGTTTCCTTGACGGTTTTTTTTACCGAATGACATGAAAAGCAACATAGCAACCATAAGAAAAACAAAAACTGACTACGACCTAGGATCATCTAGTTGGCTTTATATTTTTTTTTGTAATATATGGATAGCTCTGGATGACTTATGTAAACCTGCAAAAATTAATTTATGTGTTTTCAAAAATGAAGAAGATATGGATAAAATAACAAATCTCCTGTTTTTAGTTTTTCAGCATATTTCAGCAACACTACTGAAGGTACTCTGAATTTACCGCTTAAAAGTCACTCATACATGACCATAGAAAAAGTGGACACCTGTAGATTAATATTAGGACTAAAACTGCATAAGAAGAAATAAAACAGTTATACACAGATAAGTGTATACAAAAGGGGTAGCTATCCCTACCAAGGGGGTGAACTTGGATAGTTAAATTTGTCACGAAAATATGTCCCCCTCGATAACAAAATCGACCTGTTTCGGCGTTTTTCGCGTACATCTTCAGTTTTCAAGTTATTAGGCCTGGTACGTTTTCTCTGGGATAGATAGGAACGGAAGCTGTAAATTCAACCTCAAAAGAGAACCCCCCCCCCCCCGCTCTTTCGTATTGTGTAATAAGAGATTTCTTGAGCACCCCATTTTCATTATTACATTATTACATCATCGGAATAAGACCAATTAACTGAATGAGTCCAGCTATTGAGATAATCTTAAGTTTTAAGAGTTGTGATTATGAAACGATCTGGGATAAATCCGAGCTGATCATTAAGAATTATAAGACAATAAGATCAAGAAAAATGGGCCTCTTTAGCTACGACATGTAGGTAAGAAATTCACTGTTATTACCCTCATCAACCAAATATCGCTGGAACTCAGGTCTCTGAGCTGAATTTGATGATTAATTTGATTGAATCTTCTACTCGGAATTCATGATTAATAGAATAAATATATTCATGGAAGAAAGAAATTTAATGAAGATACAATGTCCTCTTGTTTTTTCTCATTAACTATCAAAAATGTTACTTTATGGACGCTTGAGCGCACAAGAATGCACAAGAATATGGTAAATCAAATCACCGTACCTAATTTATGCTTAAACCACGTCGTGGAGCAAAAAGTGTCCCAAATTGTAAACGCAGTGAAGCAAATTCATTCTGATTAATCTACAAGAGTTCATGTTCGGATTTGATTAAATTGTCCATGCAAGAACTCTACAGGAATGTCATTACTTTGTCTTTGCCGTACCTTCTGGTCTTGGACACGGTGACATTATACCTAGTCTGCGACAATAAGTTTATATTTTTTTCTCTGTGAACATATACGAAGTTAGCAATGAAACTTGCATGGAGAAATAAAGTAAGAAGTAAATTTTCCATCTATAATTACATTTCTTTATTTATAAATAACCCTTCTTAAGAATTTCCGCTCTATAGTATAGCATTGGCAAGTAGGTATAACAATTATAAAAGACCTCGAACTGACCTTGTCATACTGTCACCAATAATTACAGGTATACCATTTTTTTTTAGATTCGAGAGATTTCCTTCCTAGATTTTCATTCAATTTAATATACCTCCCTAGTTGATAAAAATCCTTTTACTTTTCACGACAGCATTTAGGGTTCATCTCTCTTAAGAAAAAATTCCCGGTTCAGCTCAGAAATTTTTGTTTCCGGAACTCCGAAAACAATAAATAAGACTCACCTGGCCAAATAGAGAAGCACCTGTCTGGAAGGTACAAATTCTCCAGATTCGCGATCCAAGTGCCCGCATTGAAGTCGAGCCGTTCTGGCCGCCAATTGACGTCTCGCGGATGGTGAAGTTAAAGCCGCCGCACGCGCCACCGCCTCCGCTACCGCCAACGACTCACGAACCGCCTCCAAATCACACATTTCACCTCTTATACCGGCTTTTACCAATTATGATAATATCAATTTTTATTTCTTTTTTTGAGCTATAAGTAAAAGTGAAAAGCGTGTAAATTTTTTTTTAATTGTGGAATTTGTCCTATGAAACCGCTTACGCAAGGTATCGCGACGTATTTATGGGGAATTTGAGTGGTCGAATAAACTACTCAGGTGTAGGAGAACTTGAGACTGAAGTTACCGGTCTAAACAGTTATTCATGATCGTAACTATAAGGTAGTTTTATATAGCAATTGCTCTGGGCGCGCTGTTGCCAGCAATTTGTTTTTTGTTTTTTTTTTATATATTCTGGTATGTGATTGGCTTGTAGCGAGATCTCTGGCGCGAAGCAAACCTCGTCCTTGTTTACAGGAAATAAACAATCCAGATTTATTTAAAAGGAAAAAAATGGTAATATTATTTTTCCAGTAGGTACCAACCTGTGTGTAGCAATCATTAAAATTTTAACGTTCCAAACTAATCATTGATTCTGAAGGAATACTTATCACTTTTATATTTTTCTTTTAATTTTCATAAGTGTACGGTAATTTTATGTATATTTTTGAATGATTTTGACACTATTTAACGAAAGGAGTGTACCTATAGAATTTTTTTTTAATTTTCCAAGCGGTGCTAAAATCCCTTACAATAGAAAAGAATCATAGCGCATTAGTTACAACAATTCTCTGATTTTTCCCTAATTGAACTTATCATTGGCAACAATGTAATTGAGACCGGTGTAACAGGTGGTATACCCCTTGACCTTCTGATTTAATTACCCGAATGATTGATTCATTACCGACGACTCTTCTGATAGCGGCACACCGTCAAAGAAACGCACGGTATACAAACACGATAGGCGGTGTGTACCTTGTAGGGGACACACCGATAAGCGGAAATTAATTAAAGGACGATCCGTCTCCGAGCAGGTAGCTTGGACGCTGGCGTCGAGATGCTAGTCGCAGCGCCTATTCAAATATCTATTTATAAAAACTACCTTGCCATGGAAGCGTTTATTTATTATCTTGAACATAAATTTATCATAAAAGTCCGGTATTGATACTAGAAGATATACGATAAATATTTGGGCTATTTTTGTATTGAAAAAGGATCTCGTCGTTCTACGTGACCTTACGCAAAATTAATTCACTCACAAATTCAAAACTACGTGCATCTCAATGAAGTATTTTAAGCACGTGCGATTTATATTAATAAACTGAAAAAATATTTCAAGTTCTTCCAATTGCTATCCTGAAAAATTTTACTAACATATTGAAAGAGTTGATTGGATATTTATATTTTGCATTAGGGTTGCTACCCTCGAATATCTATTTTGGTCTGGTTTTTAGTTCCTAAACTAATTGTTGAGACCTTTGCGGTTGAGATCAAAGTTTTTTAATGGGAATAAGAGTTAATTAATCCTTTTTAAGCGAAATTACTGAGACATCAGAAAGATGAACCCAAAATTGTAGTAAAAATTGTGAAAGAAACACTAACACTAAAATAGAAGTGCTTCCTTCACACAATAGACATGGTAAAGGCAGTTATATTAATGGACGTTCATCTAAAATCAAGTTGGCGTCAAAATTATTTAAAGGACACATGTCCGTATTCATCAAACTTCAAAATATAATCCTGGGGTTAAATTTTGAATTTTCTGACCGCTGATTGGTCTAATGCTCAATCCCTACGAACGCTACGAATTTTGAACCAATGACATGTTCCAAAATATAACCCCAGGGGTTATATTTATTGATGAATACGGGCCACAGTGGATAATGCTGTCATAGCATGTATATCTCTAATGAAGATGGGTTCATTGATTCACAAAACTCGTTACGGCAAAATAAAATTATTGGGAGAAAAATTTTTGCATCCGTCCATATTGCCTGCACAGTTACAATACATAATACGTGTCCATCTTGACTGAAGGTTTCTGCAAAACTGCACATACAAATTAACTCCAAACTTTAAGAAAAAATTTTGGTCTATAAATTGTCAAGTAAATATAAGGTAAGTGTATAAAAATTTGTACTTCTCGACTGAAGTTTGTTTCGACGGAGTACAAAGCGCGGTTAATAAGACCAAATCGTTAGGTCAAAATTAAGCCAATATATTAATAATTTGCGTAAATTTGCTAACATGTGTTCATCTCGACTGTACCTACTTAGGTACAGTCGAGATGCATATACATGTTTCCTAGAAGGTACCTACGTTTCGTTGATTTACAAAATTAAACGAAATATTTGGAACAAAAAGATATGCCTCGCTATTAAGGCATACCAACGATGCGTGATTTGACTCTATTCTGGAGTAAATTCATGTTTGTCAAGCCAGCTGCAATCCAGCTTGCCAAGTCACAATTTCGTGATTTTTTACAAGCCGAGCCCGCGTTGCTACCAAATTCCAACCGAAGGGAATACCGAGCCACGAGCCTAGCCACCGAGCCTTCCCAATCCCTTGGCGCGTGACTTGACGAGTCACAAGCCAGGCTCGTCAAGTCCTGCACCGTTTGAATCGGCCTTTACACTGATATAAATATTTATACACATTGAAATATAATATCTACTTTCGACTCAATGGTTTATCTATGGCATAGGAAGCGAATACTTTATCTTGGTTGCGAAGAGAATTTAATCTGTCTAGAAAAAAGGTCGCATATGGTGAAATTTTTAGGACTGAGTGCTAGTTGAATATTATCACAAACAAATAAAAAAAATAACAGAAACAACATCATACTAAGAGGTGCGGATACAGGGTGTTTGAGAGATATAGGGCCAAATTTAAAAGGGTAGTTCCTCTCATAAATATAAATTGAAAAAATAAATTTCAGCTCAAAATGAAGTTTCGTTTAAAAGATACAGGGTGTCAAAATTTAATAAAATATAACAGTTTTTGACTACAACTTCTGTAAATTTGAACCGATTTTGATGAAAATTGACATGAATAATAAACAAACAAAGCTCTTCGAGTTGGCTATTTAAATTTTTGTGTATATCTTTCTGTGGCGCAGATATTCAGGGTTGGATCCCCTTTTCCCTTCATATATTTTACGCCACTGACTTTATTGCAATTCCAACACCGATGCCCTTACATTTTAGAACAAAAAGGTATTTCTTAATTTTTTTTTCATACCTACGGCACACCGTTTTTCAGATATTTGAAGTTTCCTCAGGAAATGTCACTAATCTAATATTCAGGGTTGTCGCGCCTTTGCTCTCCCTATCCTTTACGCCAGTGACTTTATTTCAAATATCAAACGCTATTCAATAGCCCATGGATTTTAGAATAAATAAGTATTCGTTAGTTTTTTTGAAACGATGCACTGTTTTCGAGATATTTTAACTTTCTTCAGACAAAGTTACTAAGAACTGTTAATCAAACCAATAATTTTGCAATGTACCTAAATGGCCCAAAAATACCTGAGAAAATTTAAAATATCGCAAATACGGTGCGATATATGAAAAAAACTAAAGAAAACTTTTTTGTTCAAAAATGCATAGGTTATTGAATAACGTTTTTTTTTATAATAACCTATTTGCAATAAAGTCAGTGGCGTCAAATATGGGGAGGGAAAAGTGGCGCCAATCCTGAATATCTACGCCACTCAATTATATCTACAAAAATTGGAATAGCTTATTTTTTGCTTATTGTTCATGTCGAGTTTCATCAAAATCGGTTTAAATTTACACGAGTTATAACCAAAAATTTTTATATTTTTTTAAACTTTCGACACCCTGTAATTTTAAACAAAACGTCATTTGAGCTGAAATTTATTGTTTCAACTTATATTATTGGGAAGAACTACCCCTTTAAATTTGGTCCCATATCTCTGAAACACTTTGTATAGGTAGGTACCTACATATTTTTTTCGAAGACATTCGTCGGGTATAGATAAAGACCATCCCGTAATGGACACAAAGTTTCTAGTTTTTTTCAGGGAAGAACGATTATATTATTCTTTAAGAATTTTGTTTTTGTAGGTCTCTATATACAGCATGATCAGTAACTCGCGCATTCGGTGCACGCTGTGAGAAACTTTCATTTTCAATTTTTCTGTTATAGAGGTTTTGTGGGGAAAAAACTTTAATCATGGAGATTATTTGATGCAGATAGCTGACAGACTACAAACTTCAAACTTGAATGAGGGAAACTCTGTAACTCGAAAAATGACCATTCAATTTTTTTTTTTTTTAGATTATCCTTAATTTTAATGGGCTCTATAATGCGCTATATTCGGAGTGCGCCAGTTCCTGATTATCCTGATTATAGAGTTATAAAAATTGAAGATTCAAGAACTTGAGAGCTTTGATTCCAAAAAATTTAAGGAAATCTAAGGAAAAAAAAATTTTTACATAAAAAATGTAAAAACTTAAACAAAAAAATATAAACACGTAGGTATGTATCCATGTATATTATTTGAAATAATTAGTATATTTACAAGGCGATTGTATAAATTAAACATTTAGAAAATAAGAAACAAAATCATATCAATTATTATACAGTAGCGATCCGTTTATTCCGATTTTTTAACTTGCAAAAAAGTACCTACCTAACTACTTATCTGCACCACGTGTATATTATTCCTGCTCTATTTATCGATCTATTTTTTTCAAAATAATAGTCACCGTGCATATACATCTTATCTAAATAACCTTTGGATATTCATGTTACAAACTGCTTAAAGAAATTTACTCACTGGACCAATAATATGATTACTAACTAACTACTATGAAGAGGTTGATTAATTGATATATCAACTATTTATTAATAACTACAAAAGTAAGCCTGAGAGAACCTAAAAACCAATACAAGAATAATAATATAATTATTCATAGCTTTATAAAAAAAAAACAGTATGATTTGTATAAATCTAAATGGTTGATACATGTTGAAAGAATAATAGAAAAAAATCCATTCATTTAATACCCAACTACATATTATCATATCATTACGTTTGTAAGACGTAGGTATACATTATTAAAAAACTAAACCTAATCGGGATTTTATGTAAGTAACGTAAAGCTCTTTTTATTTTTTGCGTAAAAAAATTAATCGCTATACAACTATTATAGATACATCAGTTTTTAGATTTACTTAAATTACGAAATTGCTTAGAAACAATTAAGAATAGTTCAAATAATTCATTCTATTTAGGGGTAATTCTACAGAGGGGTATCAAGAAACTACCGAAGTCTTTTTTTCAAAATTATTAGAGCAAGTTTTGCTATTCTGTTTTAAGAATTTTTTAGGACGCTATTTTCTTGTTCATGACAGGATCACAAAAATATTTTTTTTTTGAAATTTAGAGTTTAATAATATTTACCTAGATATACCTGTAAGTTTTATTCACAATATTTTTACAAGTAAATGTGAAACGGAAAAATTGAGCCAGAGAATTATATGAAGACAAAAGCAACCTTCCATTTTTAAAGCTCGGTGGAAAGACTATAGATATTATTATGGAGAAATAACTTACATATTTAATAAAGTTTCAGAATTGTGACGAGAGCAGGAGTCATTGAAATTGAAGGTGGGAATCCCTTTTCACGTGAGGAAACCTCAGGTTTTTGGAGTTTAGAGTAGCGGCATCTTATCATTATTGAAAGCGGATGCACTTTTCTTGAATTAATGATAATATTATATTATCTGATAATAGTACCTATGTGAGTGAGTGAGCCCATATTATGTGGAACAAATTGGGTTGAATGTTATGCAAATCTCTCATTTTCTTGCCTAGTTTTGTAAGTTATTGTTGTAATGTAAAGAATAATTCGCTTCAAAATTGTGGCTCCAAAAAAAGGGTGTCAAAAAAGATTATTTTCCAATATCCAATTCCAATATATTAGGTATATCCAATTTTTTGAAAAGATCTGGGGAACCGTTTGAGATATACGGAACTCAGCTTTTGTACATGTTATATCATTGACGTAAGCTGCTTGTTATTACCAATTCTGTTTTTTGTTTTTTTCATGTGCCATTTGCGGAGATCTTTGGAATTAGCGAAGTTTTTTTACCCTTCATTTCCCGGCACTTTGTCTTGAAACAACCAAAGGGAGTTTTTCATGATAAATATGCCCGTTTTTCTCGAAAACGGCTCTCGTTATGACCAAGAGTATCTTTTTTGTGTAGAAAACATCGGCGGTTATAGTCCGATAAAGTTTAAAAAGTCTTACGTATCGATTAAGAATACACATCCTTTTGATAGTTCGATTTATTTTGTTTCATATACGTGGTTTTTATAGTAACCGTCCAGTTTGTCTAAACACTCCATCCCGCATAAATAAGTATACGTCAACATTGGTTTTGAATGAGAATTAAATGCACAACACAGAGGATAGAATGTCATTACGTGAATAAATTTTATGTAGTTGTCAGTGGCTCTCAAACTGACGTAAGCGGTTCAATTCATTGTTTGAATGATTCCTTCAATTAATGTACGCTCGTTCACAACTTGACATTTAACTGTTTGACATTTTCTGGTGAAATTAAAAATATTAATTCAACGGTTAGTGTCACGTCACATCTGACTTTTTAAACTTAATCCTACCATAAAAGTGTGCTTTTAAGATATCAATTTGGCAGTGTCGTAGATATTAGGGGCAGATAAATTTGCCACGCGACCATAAAATCTCCGCCACTGACATATGAAAAAATCCCGAAATATCTTTAAAAAACTGGAAAAATAATATTTTTTGACACTGTATCTCAAAAACGGTGAGATACAAAATTTTGAATTTTGAACAAAGAATCAGCCTTTACATTTTTTCCCTGTATACTTAAGAGACACCCTATGATATACAGATGGATATTATCAAGGTTACACCCGTGTTTCGCTACTTTTAAAGTAGCATCTCAGACATATATACATTACAGTGCTTCCCAAAAGTAACTGATAAATTCAATAAAATCATATGAAGACGTTTTTTTTTGATCGGACACGTCAATCATTATTTTTGATTTGCCCTCCAAGCATGTCTTTTTCGATCCCCCACCCTTTCCCTCCCAAGGGTACCCCTTACGATACCTTGATATACAGGGTGTCCCATAATATGTGGGCAATCTCCCGCATTTGGGTAAATTTCGTAAAAATAAATGAAAAAATAGCTATAAAATTAATTCCTCGGAGACACCCCTACAAAGATATTAGCTGTTGAAGTTGAGGGTTGAAAATCAATTTTTTGCAATAACTTTTTTATTTCTTGACCGATTTTGATAATTTTTTGTGTTATTTTGTATTATTTGGGACTGTTTAGAATAGTGTTTCATAATCTTTGGTAGCACATACATAGACCTCGGGATGGCATAACCACCTCATTCACTTGAAAGAAAACAATAAAAATAATAATTTTACAGTTTTTTAAGGTTAATTTTCTTTTTATTTGACATTTTTTACATAAAAAATGTCTCTTTATTTATTTCGATAGAGCGAACCGTTATCGAGTTAAACGTCCTTCTAATAGGTGATGCGTCGCAGGAACTTTCTAAATTTCAAGTAAATTTCAACAAAATGGCTGACCTTTGACAGTAAATTGAGCAGGAAACAAAACAATAACTTAATTAAATACACGTCAAATAGTGTCAAAGATTTCATTTCATGCAGATTCAATTCTAACTGATTTTAAAATGAGTTACACAAACGCTGAATACGCAGAAAATCAGTTAGAATTGAATCTGCATGAAATGAAATCTTTGACACTGACGTGTATTTAATTAAGTTATTGTTTTGTTTCCTGCTCAATTTACTGTCAAAGGTCAGCCATCTTGTTAAAATTTACTTGAAATTTAGAAAGTACCTGCGACGCATCACCTATTAGAAGGACGTTTATCTCGATAACGGTTCGCTCTATCGAAATAAATAAAGATACATTTTTTACGTAAAAAATATCAAATAAAAAGAAAATTAACCTTAAAAAACTGTAAAATTATTATTTTTATTGTTTTCTTTCAAGTGAATGAGGGGGTTATGCCATCCCGAGGTCTATGTATGTGCTACCAAAGATTATGAAACACTATTCTAAACAGTCCAAAATAATACAAAATAAAACCAAAAATTATCAAAATCGGCCAAGAAATAAAAAAGTTATTGCAAAAAATTGATTTTCAATCCTCAACTTCAACAGCTAATATCTTTGTAGGGGTGTCACTGAGGAATTAATTTTATAGCTATTTTTTCATTAATTTTTACGAAATTTACCCAAATCCGGGAGATTGCCCACATATTATGGGACACCCTGTATAGGTTTTTTCATCCCGAAAAAAACAAGAAAAAATTTTTTCAAATCGGTTCATACGAAAATATTCATCAAAATGTAATCGAATAAGGAAATAAATAAGCGTATTATAATTAATCAAATTTGGGTAGGCTTATCAATGACTGGATATTAATGAATAAAACTTATCAATGAATATTTTCGTTAATTATGAACCGATTTGAATTTTTTTTTGTTTTATTCGGGATGATAAAACCTATCAATCAAGGTATCGTAGGGGGTACCTTGCCATTTGAATTTTTACAGTTGGGGTAGCAACCCCTTGAGAGGGAAATGGTGTGGGGTCCGAGCAAAAAAAAAACGTCTTCATACGATTTTATTGAATTTATCCGTTACTTTTGGGAAGCACTGTATATGTAAATGAATTGATAAAGGAATTGAAATTATTATTGGTATCCATAATATTATTCATTTATGTCTAAAGATGCTACTTGAAAAGCAGCGAAACACGTGTAACATTGATAATAATATCCATCAATATACATAATATAGCAGAATTTTTAAAATATTAGTGTTTTATTTATCATCCATCAATAACTACCTTTTTTTTTTGTAGGATGCGTTTTTTTACTAGAATGGTTGCGATTATGTTAAGAATCATATTTTTGAATAAAGTTTTTGAGTCACTTTGTCGGTGAATAAAAGTGGTTTTAAGTATTTCATCTGGTAGCGCTTTATCGTGTTTTGATGGTACTTTATTTTGATGAATTTTGTGAGTAATAATTATATAATTTTTTGAGATAAATTTGAAGTCATAATAAGACAATATTTTCGAGATAAATTACTTTAATATAAACCATTATAATCACTTATTACAAGGTTCCTACCTACTTGAACTCTTACATAAATACCTACTTAAGTGAGTAGGTACCATATTAATCTAAATTTAATATGTCGACAGGGATTCCGTATTTCCTTCTTAATATTCCAAATTTTCTTCCATAGGGTTCCGTAAACCTCACCCCAGCTCAACTGCGATTATGCAGGGAGTGTTCCAGCAGTTTATATGTTCACAACTCCGGCAAACGATAAATCACGTAAAATTAATTGAATTTTTTTATGAATTTTTCCTCTAAAACGCTTTTTTTTGAGAAATTTGGAATAAAAAAAATCAATTTTATTAGATGGCTTCTAAACTATGAAAGATGGTTAAAAAATAGAGGGGTAAAATTTTGAAGTACAAAAAACTTCTCGGGCAACACCATGCAGTGGCGTAGTTATGCGGGAGTATTTTTTTTTGAAGCCAAAATTGCTACGGCACCGGAGTAAATCTATTTTTGAAAACTTATTTTGAAATTTTAATTATTATCTGAAAAAAAAATAGTCTTAATAAAGTCTCTAGGAGGCTTAGTTTGTGAGATATATCTTCATTTTTTATAAACGAGATTAAGTCATAAAACGGAAAATTTCAAGAAAGAAGTGTTCTTAGTGTTCAAAAAAACATTAAAAATTTTATATTTTTCAATTTCTTCAAAAATAAAATGATGTAGGTACCTCTTCGAACAAAAAATAGAACTTATTTTGAGCATTAATTTATTGAGAATATTTATTATTATTTTTCATAAAATAACTCATAATATCTAAAAAAAATAAGCCTCCTAGAGGATTAAGAGTTTCTTTTTTTCAGACAACAATATACAAAATTTCATGTAAGTTTTAAAAATTGATTTTCTCCAGTGGCGTAGAAGTTTTGGGGCTTAAAAGAAAAAAGACCCCCGTAACTACGACACTGGTTTTGTCTGAGATGTTATTTTGTACTTCAAAATTTTATCCTTCTCATAATATTATCACCTACACCAGAATTGAGAACAATATCTTCAATAGTTTAGAGGATATCTAATAAAATTGATTTTTTTCTTCAAAGTTAAATCCCTGAAAATATCTCGAGAATAAAGCGTTTAAGAGCAAAACTTAATAGAAAAAAGACCAATTATTATTTTTAAGTGTTTTGCCTTTTGCCGGAGTTATGAAGATACAAACTGGAACACCCTGTAGAATAAATTATGCTTTAAATTCTAATATAAATTTTAAAACAGGTAGATACGTACCTAATAAATAATTTTGTACGTAATTCAGTTCACTGCCAAGTTTAATTTTCCTAAATTTTATAATAAATAAAGGCACTTTATATAAATTTTAAAATATCATTGCTTATAACTGCCAAAATTTATTTTCATGAATTTTACATTAAACAAAGTTAAATTGACTTATAAACCTACTTTCAAATTTTAAAATAAATTAAGTATAAATTTTGTGTTAGTGAGCTCTCACTGACAAGTTTTATTTTTATAAATTTTATAATAAACTGAAGTTCTCACGAAAAATTTACATTTTCAGTGGATACACTTCTATCTAAGGTACACCGTTTCGCCAAAAAGAGTCGAATGATCTGTGATGATGCTATACTAAAATCTCCAGCCGACCGCATCACCTGCTCATCAAAGAAAATAAATATGAAACACGAAAAGTGAAACAATTAAGAATCTTTTCTCATGATGTGATGGAGTTTATTAAGGGTGAGAGCTGACTACTTATACAAAATGTTTCTTGTTTCACGTTTTCACGTGTTTCACATTTATTTGGTGTGCAATTCGGCTTGGCTAACAGTTACCATAATAAAGTAACATGGAACATTCTTATTTCCAAGTGAAATAATTTCCAGATGTGACTCAATTGCATCTTGGACTCATTGAAATCGGAAGATAGCTTTAAAAATGAGAAGATCCTGAACTAATTCAAGGGATTTAAGATGAGAGGATGGAAATTTTCAATAAATTCTATTGGAAGGTGCTTTATTTACCTAAGGCATTTCATCAAACAATTTTTTAAATATTGGCACAAATATTATTTTTTAAAGTTCAGGGACATCATTGTTATTTTTTCCAAACTATCTATTACGCATTTCTGATTGCGTAGAGTATTCGAGAATTTGTTTTTAATTTTCAAAACAACATAATTAAGTTATATTTAGGTATTTAAAATATTTTTTTATTATTGGTAACCTATTATACTTAGTTAAAAAACGCCTGAGCGTGTTTAAATCAAATATTAAAACACGCGCGTGCTTCAAAGTTACCATGGACAACATCAACGTAACTATGTCAACTTTTTTAATTATTGTTCTAGCCGGAAGTACTAAATAAAAAAATTACTGACAGATATTCAACATTTAATGATTTCGAAATGTATACCAATACTTAATAAAAACTATCGTAAAGTATTCGTGGATAATGGGTCTTAAAAGCACTTGCTCTATTTCGAGCTCGACGGCAAAGCCGTTTTATCGCGTGTTTTTAAGACCTAAATATCCACTCATACTTCAATATAATAAAAGTCATATGCCAGTGGCGGAAATTTTAAGGTTGCGCGAGGGTTTTTTTTGCCTTTTAAAAGCACATTTAAACAGCTATTACTTTCTACATAAAAAGGTAGGTACTCATGGTCATAACTGATATGAACCGTTTCCGAGGAAAATGGTTAATTCCGAAAGAAAATGGCTGTTTTTGATGAAATGGTGAAACACTCGCTTTGGATGTTTGAAAAAAATGGGTCGTAAAATGAAGGGCAGAAGAAATTCGCTCAATCCTTGAAACTCTTCCAATGGCATAATGGCATATGAAAAAAAATACTGGTATTAGAAAGGTAGCTACTATCAATGATATCACATGTTCAAAAGCTGAGTTGATGTGTATTTCTAACGGTTCCCGAAATATCAAAAAAAAAATGGAAATTTTTTTTTTTTGGTACTCTGTATTATAGGTATCTCAAAAACTGTGGGTTTGCAGACCCATGTTAATAAGAACTTTTTCCCTTGGAATGAGTAACGGAATGAATCACCCCCTTAAATTTTTCGCACTTATTTAGGATAACCATATTTTGCATTTCATAAAACCCAAAACCCATCACGACTGTCAAAATGAATTTTTCCTGTTAGACGACATTATGTTTAATTTTGATCTGATGTATCGAATTTGTGCAATTAAAATAGCCAGGTATGGCGAAATTTATTTAATTTTTGCAGCTTTTCAGCTATTATTATGTATATCAGCATCAAGCGTCGATCACAAATGACAGATAGGTACATAATAAACAATAATATTTGAAATGACCGTGCAATTTCGACCGTGCAAAACTGTGCCAATATTCTTGACCACCTACAATAATAATCAGTCTAAAAAATTCCACGAGTCATCGCGATATTTTCCATATTTGCCACTTCAAATTTAAAAAGATCCCTCTGCAGACAAGTGGGGAATGCTAACTTCTAGTTAAATGAACTCTAATCTAAATCTGTCCTACATTCTATATTTATATCTAAATGCAAGTAAAAGCTCACATTGCGAAAGACTGTATTTATTTACTTTAGTTCAAGTTTGTTAGTATAATAATATGTACTTATAAAGCCATCCAACCGAGTAAATAAATTTAAAGAAGGTAAAAATAGATTAAAAACACTGTAATAAAGACAACTAGTCGATAGTAACAATTCTATACAGGTAAGGAGGAGATGGATGAAGTTGACGCAAATGCGACCTTCAAACTATTGCGAGATGGTATTGGTGTTAGTGTTGGTGAATTGGGAAACTTTATCTACTTTTTTTAAGCTCATAATGTATATAACAAAAGTATAACAATAACAAAAAATAATTCAAAACAGTGAAATTTAGTTTTTCACAGCCATCAAAAAATTAAATTTCAGTTTAAAAATTTTCAGCCCAATTTAGCTCCTCCGGCTTGTTTTCGTCAAAACAAAGTAAACAAGCACATAAAAGTTGAAGCTGTGTTTACCTGTTCCCATGCCATCTAAACAATCGCTCAACAAAACATTTGCTGCATTTCGCTTAACACATTAAATTAATAATAAAAATTAACAAAACAAAGAAAATAGGATCTAAGAGTATAGGTACTTACCACCATGACAATTCTATATAATGTTGAATTATTATATCACTGCAAAATGGCAGTTGAGGTGATAGTGTAAAAATAGAAACTACGCCGCTTTCCACTAGGTCACTTTTCTCTATTATTAATAATACCAGAGCCACCTTTGGATGCTACCTGACATCAACTCTGTCGCAGTTTTGATTTTGAAAACCTGTTCTGTAGGAAATAAATAATTCCTATTTATTTACCCATATACGTGATGAAAATATTAAGTTTATTTATTCAAATAAACAAATATTGTCGTCTGATGTAACACCGGTTTCGAACGTTTTCACTTTTCAGCAGGGACAAGCACAAAAGCCGACATGGTCGTAGACAGCGAGTGTTCTTACTAGGTAGCTTTGCAATACTGCTAGCTGATGATATAATAATTTTTAATAAAGATAATAATACAGTCGTTATATTGATACTTTGTATCTTATTCAATTATTTTTATTGGGCTGGCAGAATTATTGATAATGCTCGACCATATGCGATTTTGTTAGACGTTAAATTATCTCTTTATTAATGGTTCGTAACAAAATAACATCACGTTAACATAATAATAATGCACATGTCTTGTTTATATTAACAGCTAGTCATATGAATAATAAAGTGAGTTCATGTACCTACTATACTAAGTTGATAAGCACTCGTTTTATCAGACGCGTTAATGTTTGAACCTTTATGCCTACCGAATAATTCGAAAATAATAAGTGTGTAAATTTTTGAATATAATTGCGATAACTAAATCTGATAGGATTAGGGAGTCAACAAAACTTACACTAATTTCCTTTTCACCATTTAAGCTTTTTATTTCATCATCATCATCTTAACTCTGGGTGAGTTTTGGCCGCGTTTACTATTGCCCTCTGTTCAACTCTGTCCTGTGCTTTCACTCCCCACTGTGTTGTACCCATTTTTCTCAGGTCGGATGTTATCGCATATCTCCATCCCCCCCTGGGTCAGGTCAGGTTCCACTGATTTTCTCCCCTTCAGTCTGTCATAATACATTATGCTTATAAATAACCTTTGGTTGCCACTCTTGATAACATGCCCTGCCCAAAGCAGTCGATTCGCTTTTATCACTCTCACTATGCTTTCCTCACCATACACAGAGTTTGTATGGTCTTGATTTTTTTTTCTGATGGTTTCCTAATTATCTCGCCTCCATACTCGCTTGATGTTGCATCCTGACACGGTCCTAGTATTGCTCTTAGGATTTTCCTCTTATAAATACCAGCAGTTTGTTGACTTCCCGTTGGTTAAGTACCCAAGCTTCGCTGCCATACATATACCTAAGACATAGCTGAATCATGGTTTTGTATGATTGGATCTTGGTGCCCATGGAGAGGAGTTTCGATCTTAAGAAATTTGAGATTGCATCGTAGGACCTATTCCCCGCCATTATTTCGTGCCTCCATGTGTCTTTCATTTCGGTTGTGGCTATTGATGGTTGATTCGTGACACATAAACTCTCTTATCACCTCAAAATTATATTGTACTCGTTCACTGTGATTTTTTGTCCAACTCATCATCGTCTGGAATTTTTGGAAGTTAACACTTCATTTAAGAATGTTTAGTCCTATTCGCTGTCAGATGTTTCAAAGAATCAGGGGAATATTTTTCAAGCATCTCTGATGGAATGGGCTACTGTGTCTACATCAACCGCAAACGCAAACATAAGCTTGGTACCTTCCGCAGTGAAACATGTTGTTAATTTGGGCGTGACCTCCCTGATAGCATATTTCAGGGCTTAGTTGAAAAGTAGAGGAGATAAGGGATCTCTGTCTAGCGACTGAATGCAATTTAAAGGTATCTGACATGTTGTTGCCGATTCTTACTCCTACTGAGGAATTATCTGCACACATCCTCGCCAAAGTTGATCATTTTACGGTGTACAACCATTTCCATCATATCCTTCTAAATGAGCTCTCGATTGACTGAATTCAAGGACCGAATCCTGTTGAAAATCCAAAAATATATGATGAACGTCTCCTTTAAATTCCCAGCACATTCACCATATGGTATGGTGAATTTGATCGATTTCATCGATTGTGGATCTTCCACAATAATAATTGAAAACCACACATTGATAGTCCCATACATAGTAATTAAGTAGAGATATTACTCCATAATTTTTACATAATCGTTTGTCTCCTTTTTATGTCCAGGAACAATCACTCTCTCATCCCATTCCTCTGGAATTACTTCCAACTCTTATATTTTCTCTATCAACTCGTCATTCCTCTGGCATTACTTCCCATTCCCACATTTTCTCTATCACCTCGTGGATATCTTCTGATGTAAGACATCTCACCTTCCTCTCTTTATCAACTCTGAGTTGATTCCATCGTGTCCTGGGGACTTGTGATTTTTCAAGGAGCTAATGACTTGTTTTGTTTCTTCTAACGATGCTGGTTTATTAGTTCGTTCGACAATGTAGATTACAGTCTCGGATATTTCTTCTATGTTAGATTCTATATTTGGAAATTGACAGAAGTAGTTCCTCCATTCCTCAACAATTTTATCCTCGAAGGTTCCCCGCCCATGTCTTTCCTAAGAAATCCTGGATCTTTCGCCGTAGTATTATCTTCTTGCCTTTGCAAGCTCTTTGTAAAATTTCCTTGTCTCGCCATTAGTTCCCACAGAAACAAGTCAAAAAATAAATTTGAAGGAATTCAGACGAACATTAAGTAAAATATGTCTGCTCGAAAACGATAATTTACTGAGAAGTTTTACTTTGACTTTTTTTTTTCGAGACGGTTTGGGTGTGCCGTTCAAATTGAGGAATGATTTCTATAGACTTTTTTCTTATCTTTTCAAATTCGATGACAGTTTTTCAGTAGCACGGTCAGAAAATAAACTTTTTCAACAAAGACCATGGGGTCAAAAATTTTCAAGTCCGGTCCTGGATTTTTAATTAACTCAGAATGCGGTTTTGATGAGTTTCCGGAATGCACCATTCCTAGTAAATTTCTACAAAATATCTCCAGCCGTTTCAGAAATATCGCCTATCAAAGTTTTGTACCTGAGACATAAAACACCCTGTAACTTCTTAACCAATCACATAAAAAAAATTCGTTTGTGGTTTTCGACCCGCCTTGAAGTCCGCTTATCACCATTGGTCTATGTAAGGTCACTCATGAATCACCCTGTATACTTCTTACCTAAAGTCCTGACTTCTAGGTTTTGAGCTTGAGCCAGGAAAGAATTTAAGGGGGCGGAAAGGACCTGCATAGCAGTTATATAAAATTATCTAAACATTTTATTCTTTAGATTTTTTCTGAATACTCAACCATTTTCGAGCTGTAGCCTGTAGCTCGAAAACAGTTCTTTCTCTGATGAAAGAACCGTTTTTGCGCTCTTTTTCTGGTGATTATATTATATCTACGATATATGATAATCGAATTTTTTATGAAAAATGTGAGGAAAAATGATTTTTGTTTCGAAAATATCAACTTTTGTGGAGAGTGCGACTCAAAAACGATTAAGACATCGAAAATCGCGTATAAGAATAAAAGTTGTAAATAATTTTATAAGCTTTTAATTTATTATTAGGAATTTTTTATTATTAACGGGAAACAAAAAAATTGTAGGACTTTTCTCCCTCTCTCCATTCCCGGCTCATCACCTAGACATCAGGATTTTTGGTACGTCTACTTACAAAACACAAACACCCTGAACTTTCTGAAGAAATCGCTAAGGTGCCTGCTCAGGCTCACCCCCATCATACATGCACTTCCTTCCTTTACTGACCTACCGAAGTTGTCTTATTTTGTTTCATGTTCTTAAAATAAGAATGAAACTGTGCAACTTTTCTCTAGTTTAACCACTATAAGTTTAACCGGCCCTGTATTTCATATTTGCTATAATACCAACTTCTCATTTCTCAAGATTCCAATGGCGAGCGAGAGAGATAAAACCGATAGTTTAGGTATATGACTAGCAAATGTAGTAAATTCCAGTTAATCATTGTGTATAGAAGACGGTTTCATTATCAAAAATTTCGCGATGATAATTGCGAGTTGGGTCATGTCAATCAGATCAGGTCAGATTGTAGCGATTTTGAGGTCGTTGAAAATAACGTTTCTGATAAAGGTCGACGATATTTCAATTTAGAGCAAGTTGTGCAATTTATTACTTGGATGGCTTTTTTGTGAAAAAATATAAAAATCACTTGTTTTCTTGAGAGGGTTGTTTATTTTTTACAATTCATTATTTTTTCAGTTTTCATTTAATGAATGTTGTGTCGATGCATTAATTTCTTGGAGAAATGAGGAGTGGGTATTCTAGCCACTGTCATATGTATTTACTTTTACGTATACAATTTAATAATGCGTGTACTTTACAATCCTAAATATACCATATCTAAAAAGCATTTTATTATAGGTAGGTTAGGTACCTACTGAAATTATGTTTATTCGATGTGCGATTGAAAATGGGGACTATAACGCGTATTAAATTATGGTGCACTATTATAAATTATTATTACTTATAAGACATGAAATTCCTATAAAAATTTATGAGCTCTAGTTATGAATATAAAAATCGAAACGATGAGCAGCGCCACGACGTCAAATGACGCGCGTCATGAAGGCATAGCTGTTTCGGTAGCGGCGAATTTTGTAGCTTACAGATGTGGCCACTATAGCCAATTTCTCTTGTCTACTATTATAGTTATTGTTATTAGAGTCGCAGTATACAAAAGTAACGTCTGGACTATGTCCATAGCCAAACGACGTATATCTTGAAAACCTTGGATAAAGGTAGCAAACGGTGGCACCGTGCTGACTGCCACCGCTCTAAGACCCCTAGTGACGATAATAGTTCATCTTGACAGTTGCTCTCATGACAGCGAAACTGTCAGTCTCAGTAAACTAAACTTGCCTCGTGTAAACTGATGGTTGAAATCGCTCTCTCGCTCTGTCGCAATAGATAACTATCACACCATCATAATAATGTTCAACCATAGAGAAAGATAATATTGTTGTCTCTGTGTTCAACGAAAAGTTGAGAGCCGCGCTCATGAGAGTGAAAGCAACTATCACCGTGCCCAGGTAGCAAGCTGACCTATAGACGTCGCTGGGACGTCCTATTTAGGTCATCATTGGTCCTCGACGTCTTTTGGCCGTACGAAGACGTCTTCAAGACGTACCATTCTGCACGTCCATCGGGCGTCCATGAAAGACGTCTTCAAGACGTTACTTGGGGACAATAACATCTGACCTGCGACTGCTGCGCATGTTCGGCGCCGGTTTCGCACGCCACTCCAGCCGTCAGTCGTCACTGGTCAGTTCGTCAGTTCACGCTGTAAATTAATAAGTTGGGATGATGGGATGGGACGCCATTGTCAGTCCAGTCCCAGTCCGATCCACGGATCCTGTCTTGGTCTTTGTTAAGTGCTCCAGCGTAATAATGAATCAATGCATAGGTGAGTTTTCAATTCAGAAATAATTCTGATGCTGTTTTAATAAGCATATTTTTGTTCACAGTAGATGATGTCCTTTGACCTCGTGGAATTCGATTATTGTGATGGAGGCGGCATAGCCATCGTTGCAAATAGATGGCTTACGCACCGAAGAAAGTGTTTTGGCCGCCAGATAAAGATCAACGACAATATAACAAAGTTGGTGAAAGATCTTACAGAAATTGATAGTGAAATGAAAACTGTGGAAAGTGTACATTATAATGTGTTACAAAGTGTTATTATAATGTAGTGAATCTTCTTTATGTTGTGTTTCTATTTTATTTATGTACTTTGATTATTATAGTAATGCAGCTGTCGAACGAATAAACTTTAAATTTAATGTTACACGTTTACTGATTTAAAAGCTTAATATTCTGGACGTCCATAGTCCGTCACGTGGACGTCTATTACGTCTCGTGGATGTCTATATTACGTCTTCTGGACGTCTTTATTACGTCATGTAGATATCCAGATGTCTGAAACACGTCACCAATAGACGTCTGTTAATGTATGTTTTCGGGCTGTGACATATGAACGTCCCTGGCTAGTCCACAGGACGTCATTATATTCGTCAGTTTCGTCCAGGGAAGACCAAACAGAGACGTCTTCAAGTCGTCAGTCTGCTACCTGAGTGAAAACGTGTTACAATAGAAATCCTTTATTACATTGTCGAATATTGTCAACAGAATAAAGTGATCAAAACGTGTGCACAAAGGCGAAATTTTGATATTTTAAATTTCCTGGAAAAATAACGTTTCCTTTGCTGTGGCAAGAGTCTTGCCTGGATTATAAAAACCTCATAAAGCGAAATGTAGCTGCAAGGAGCGGCTGCCTCATTGAGGGTAGAAAACCATAATCAGGGTATTGGTATATTATATCACATCGCTTATCGACAAAAAATTTGAAACGCATTTTGTTATTATAATTACTACGATAGCCATTTTACCATCATGATTGTCAATCTTGAACATAAATAACTACTACCTACCATAAAATCCAATTCATCGTGTTAGTAAACATCACTTGTCTGGAAAAGCGACTCTCAGGTCAGTGACTATCGCGATTAGTTCTATCATAATTTTACTATCACACGAAGACGGACTTTTATGATGAGCTAGAGCTATCGAAATATTGCTGCAATCTGCAACTGCCAACTGTCCCACAGGGAATAATTGAGAATTTTTTATCCTGATAGTTTACCAGATCTAAGTTGAAAACGATTGTCAAGTCCTTATAGGCTTGCTTACTGGCTTCGCTAGCCCAAAAAGCAGTGAACAGTGAACCTGAAAAAGAAGAAGTCATTTCTCAATTTGTCATGTGTGTCACGTTGAGTCGTTGAGTCGTTGAGTGCATGTCCATGTCATGGTCGGTCATGTGTTTTTCAGCATTTGGTAAATAAATATAACACAAAACAAAACAATAATTTATAATTTATTGTTATTAATTATTGTGTAATAATAACTTAACTTGTAAGTACATTATAACATCACAGTTAAAAAAGTTCCTAGGATAATTAATCATTTATAATCATAGAAACAATTTATTTTCAGCTCGAGAACATATTGAAATGGGCCATGGAGTCCCTTAGCTATCTATTGGGATCTGTCGATATAGATGAGCCACGGATTCTTCCTTCCCAGTTGAAGTACGTGCATGCCTTCGCAGCAAGTCTAGCGGGCAACCACACCGAGTTTGTTCTTGCTTCTTGCAACAATTGCGAGTTAATCATTATAACTCAACTCGATAGTGTAACAGCCCTTTATCGAGTGAGCATAGAACAAGCCTGCAACGGGGTCCGCTCTACCGAACCCGTCTATGAGGTCCGTTCTCTCCTTGGAGCAACCACCCTTGAAACGGAGGCAGGTGCTCGCTTTATAGCCGAACAGCTGCAACTCAACCACATCATCCATCCCGCAAAGCCGGCACTGATTTTCCTCAACCTCAAACACGTGGATAGCGAAACACTAAAACTTGTAGTGACCGCTTTCACCAAATACAATGGCGTCAGCGAGCTTATCCGTGCTTCCCACCCAAGCTAAAGTAGTTAATTACAGTTATTTCGGACAGGTGGTAATTGGGCCCCCGGGTGCCGGTAAAACCACTTATTGCGCTAAAGCTGCCAGTTTTTATAAAAACAAACTCAATCGTCAAGCCGCCGTAATCAACCTGGACCCTGCTAACGAGAATATGGGCTACAAACCGGCGGTGGATGTGATGCGGTTGATAACGCTCGAAGATGCCATGCGAACGTTCTCGTTGGGACCAAACGGAGCCCTGATGTATTGCATGGAGTTCCTCGAAGAGAACATCGAATGGTTGATGGATCAATTGACCAATCTAGAGCAGAGCTACCTCATATTTGATATGCCCGGCCAGATTGAACTTTACACCCATCATAAATCCATAAAGAATGTGTTTGGGAAGCTGCAGGAACACGGGTATCATCTTTGTGTGGTTCATCTGGTTGATTCGCATTACTGCTCTGATCCACCTAAGTTTATTTCGACGTTACTTTTGTCTCTCACAACCATGTTGCAGATCGGACTACCTCATGTTAATGTTTTTAGTAAGGTATGTATTGTGTTATGTTAGAATCTTGCTATGTAATTTTCTAATTGTATTTTAATGTACATATGATGAAGGTTTTTGTCAACCTTCTTAATAGTAGTTGAGGATAAATGACAGTATACCGGGTGTCCCAGACTTAATTGACCAGGCCATATCTCATATACAGGTTGAGATAATCGAGCCGAATAAAGGGGATATTATTATAATTTTTCAAGCCGTATAACATGACAGCATGAAAACAACCCCCACTCCAACATCCCCTAAGTTACAGCCCCCACCCTTGAAAAAAATGAATAGCAGCCTTTTTATGCTTTCAACCCTTACTTCGTAGAATCTCTGCATATTTATTGATTATGAATAAAATACTAATGTTTTATAAAATTCTACTGTATATTGACGGATGGTAGAAACGTTACACGTGTTTCGCTACTTTTCATGTAGCATCTTCAGACGTAAATAAAATTATTGATACAGTAACATAGCAACAGTATTACCTAAGTGATCATGAAACAAGTAACTAGATTTAAATGAATTTTTAAGAGAACTAACTAGATCATAATGTATTTCTCCACTACTTGATTTTCTTCTTGATATCAACAACTAAGAAGATTCTGAAGAAATACATTATGATCTAGTTAGTTCTCTTAAAAATTCATTTAAATCTAGTTACTTGTTTCATGATCACTTAGGTAATACTGTTGCTATGTTACTGTATCAATAATTTTATTTACGTCTGAAGATGCTACATGAAAAGTAGCGAAACACGTGTAACGTTTCTACCATCCGTCAATATACAGTAGAATTTTATAAAACATTAGTATTTTATTCATAATCAATGAATAGCAGCCTGTATATATTTTTGTATATTCAAAACCAGTATTCGATTCTCTATTCAGATGATTTTTGAGATTCAAAATTGGTTGAGAAATAACCAAGAAAAAGTTCATGACTTTTTATCTTAACTTTCTCTGGATGACTTTAGCTGTCAAAATTTATCAATATTTTGGTCATAGTGTTTAATTATCAGGTCACAGTCATCGTTAAGGTTCATGATAAAGTGTTTTATTTTTTTAAATTTTCCAATAAATCAGAATTATTAAATAAATTGTTTGGACTTTAATTATAAAAATAACTATCACCTGCCTGTTAAAAACTATGACTAATGCCCGGTTGCAAGAACGTAATTAAAAATTTGTGAGATAATCATCGATTTTAAAACGCCCTGTATTATCAAAATATTGGTCTGATAGTGCTGGAAACAAACTCTACTCCCTTGCAGAAGAGTTAATTACTAACAAAAATTAAAATATCCTTGAAAATATTCACCATATTTTCAAAATTTGAAATTTAAAATCGGTTTTTATCTGAAATATTTTTAATTACTTTCGTGCAATCGGCCCTTAATATTGATAAATTTTGACAGCAAAAGTCATCCAGAGAAAGTTAAGATAAAAAATCATGACCACCTTGATGAACTTTTTCTTGGTTATTTCTCAACCAATTTTGAATCTGAAAAATCATCTGAATAGACAATCGAATACTGATTTTGAATATACAAAAACACATACAGGGTGCTATTCATTTTTTTAAGGATGGGGGATGTTGAAGTGGGGGTAGTTTTCATGCTGTCATGTTATACAGCTTGAAAAATTATAATAATATGCCTTTGATTCGGCTCGATTATCTCAACCTGTATAAATGAGTTATGGCCTGGTCAATTAAATCTGGGACACCCGGTATTTCCGAGGGTATTTCAGTCAATGCCAAAGACTTCCTACTACCTTGTTATGCTTTTTTATACTAAAAATAGTCCCAGTCTAATTTTTTTTTCAACATAATACATTTAATTACATAGCTTGAATTAATGATTTGATTAAATTAGCTGTAAATTTTAATGAGAAAAATTGCAGGCAGATTTGATGAGAAAGAACAGGGATAAATTGGCATTCAGCCTGGACTTTTACACCGATGTCTTGAATCTGGACTACCTCCTGGATTTATTGGATGACGATCCGGGAACTAAGAAATTTAAAAAACTTAACGCCGCCATTGTCGACTTGATTCAAGATTACAGTCTGGTATCTTTCATACCGTTGGATGTGAATTCTGAGAAGAGTTTGCTGAAATTAAAAGCGGCTGTAGATAAGGTACAAAATTAGGCTCAATAAATGGATAGATTTATTAAATGTTGATTCTGTTGCAGGCCAATGGTTATATCTATGGAAGTGGTGAAGAAAGAACGATGCAGACTTTGCTCTCTTGTGCTGTTGGTGCCAGAACTGAGACAGAGAGATTTGATTGCGAATACATGGACTTCTGATTTCTTATTATATATTGTGGTCAATGTAATTTTAACAATAAAAAACTTTTCATGGATAATTTATTATTACAAAAATTACAAATTAAATCCTAACAGTAACATTAAAATTATTTCTATTTCTAGTTCTATTTTGCAGCTGGTTTGCTTGCTTTCTGTTTTTCAAGTTGTGCCCTGAAAATAATCATTCACATAAGATTTTTATTTCAATTCATCAGAAAAAATACACAGTACCTCAACTGTTTGTTGAAGTCATCTTCAACATTATCGTCCTCCCAGTTGTCTTCCCAAACACTAATATCCTGGTCATCTTTATCTTTACCGGTCCATTCTGGAACAAAAGTGCAAATGAAAATTACTGTCCTATGACTGAAATTTTGTACAAGTTAAATGTGAACAAGTATTTATACTAGCACTTGAGGAATATTATAAAATATCTGAAAAAATGGATGATTTCTGATTGTTACAGTTTTAGACAATATCTAACCATGAGTACATGACCAACGACTACCAATAATCAAGAATTAATCTAAATAAAAAAACAGCTCGTCCAAGGAAAATAGAAAAAAATTGAAATCTTGGCCTCTGAAAACACACCCTGTACATTTATAATTATTATACTGATCACGGGCCAGTTACATTCCACTGCAATTTTTACGTTGTTATAATTTCATTTTTAAAATATAAGGAGATAGGGGTGCCGGGTGGGTAAAACTTACATAAGCTAAGTACTTCTTTGCATCACATATCCTTACTGACACCCTCACAATCTAATCGGCCATTCAAGACAAGCCGACCAAGGAAAATTTTCGATTGGTTGTCAAGTAGAAATGGGCCTTCCGGCTGGTGATTACAGTTACAAGCTAGACGAATTTCTCGCATGTTACCTACGGCTCCCGTGCTGTAGTGAATAGCGCGTTAGCCCGCCAGCCGGTAAACCTTGGTTCAAATCTCACAGCAGTCAACAAAACTGTTGTGCTTCTCGAACCAAGTCGGGTTCCACCTTGGGGAAGGCAATGACAAATTACCACACGGTATCCTGCCTAGTAAAACCTTTCAATTAGTGCCTTTCGTACTCCGAAGACAAAAAAGGAGGTCCCATATGTCTATATAAACTGATAGCTAGCTCGATAATTGTAGCTTCAGCTGCAGAAATTGGAATTCTGGTTGTGAAGCATACCTACTGCCGCAGCGTCACCGCTCGCCTTTGTCAGGGTGAAGGCGCTGAAGCACACCAAAGGGGCGTGAAGTGGCCTACATCCATTAGCACATTGATAAGCTTGGTGTGCTTCAGCGCCACCGGTCGCCCTATTCTGTGGTGTAAGTGCATAACAATAAAATTAAATACTTTTCCTGGGGAAATGGAATAATTCATAACTCCAGTGTTGTCATATTGAGATGAAAGATGAAACTGTCCTTTGAATTTTACGTTAAATTGACGAGACAAAGCAATAAAAAGATGCGGCTGAATCATAATAAAGGCTGAATTAATGCAATTCATGCTCAATAAACAAAATGTTTGTAGGTTAGTTTTTGAAAATTATGTTTCATTTACCTTCTACGGGAAACTCCTCGAATTCATCGTCTTCCTCAAGAACTCCAAGATCAAGTTTCGGTTTTTCAGACATTTTGAAACTAACAGTGGTTGCCGTAACAAATAAATTTCAAAATTCAAAGTCTTGCTCTTGCTCTTGCTCTTGAAAGGAAATCAGATTTCAGCAGATCGCAGATCGCAGATCAGCATTCAGCAGAATCACGATACACATATACATACACGGTATGCCGATAGACGATGACGCGCAGGCTGCGTTCCGGTCTTGTGACGTCACGTGGATCAGATATTACGCATGACATTGCTCATGTCTATTTTATTGTTGGAAATAAGTAAATAATTTTTTGTACACATTGCTTTTATGGCTATTTCTGATATTCGGTTAAAGGTAAGGTGGAGTTTTATGCTATATTTAATCATAATCATAGGTTAATTATTTAAAAGGGAATATTTTAAAGAAATATAGGATATAAATATGGTGTCCCAGCTTATTCGAAGCGGTCTCTGTAGGCGAAACGATAAATTTTGAATTTTGCAAATTCAAGCACATAGAATCACAATGGCCATAATTTAAAATTATTTTGGAGCATACAGAGTGTCCCATATGACAGTGGCATGTCAAAGTTATGTTTTTTTTTTAATGGAATGCTCCTAGGTTATTGCATTTTTAGATTGTCTGAGAAGAGAAAATAAGATTGGCTTTTACAGTTGGTGTTTAAATTCAAAAGTTTTTGAATTATAAACAAGTGAAAATCGTCATTTTCAACTTCAAGACCCTATACAACGAAAACGGCTGAAGATAGAGAAAAACGGCTTATATGTCCCTATTTTAACTTTTCATGAACTATCCTATGATGTAGATGAAATGTTTCTACAGGGTGATAAAAAATTTGAAAAATTCTGAGATTTCTCCACACGTGTCACCAAATAAAAAAATTAAAGGAAGTACAAATGTTTCTATACCATAGGATAGTAGGTACATAAAAAGTTAAAATAGGGACATGTAAACCGTTTTTCTCTATCTTGAACCGTTTTCGTCGTACAGGGCCTTGAACTTGAAAAATGACGATTTTCACTTGTTTATAATTCAAAAACTTCTGAATTTAAACACCAACTGTAAAAGCCAATCTTATTTTCTCTTCTCAGACAATCTAAAAATGCAATAACCTAGGAGCATTCCATTAAAAAAAAAACATAACTTTGACATGCCACTGTCATATGGGACACTCTGTATGCTCCAAAATAATTTTAAATTATGGCCATTGTGATTCTATGTGCTTGAATTTGCAAAATTCAAAATTTATCGTTTCGCCTACTAAGACCGCTTCGAATAAGCTGGGACACCATATTTATACCTATCCTATATTTCTTTAAAATATTCCCTTTTAAATAATTAACCTATGATTATGATTAAATATAGCATAAAACTCCACCTTACCTTTAACCGAATATCAGAAATAGCCATAAAAGCAATGTGTACAAAAAATTATTTACTTATTTCTAACAATAAAATAGATATGACCCACACAGCACCAAATATCTCAGATATATCTCAAAAAGGTCTCATATTGATCACAATATCTCATCTATTTTGAGATATTCCTGAGATGTCTCTGAGATTTATAAAATTTTGCATAAAATTCTTGTAAATTTTGCGACGTTTTTGAGATATTCTGAGAGATTACCTAATTTTACCAAATGATTCAAAAATTATCTGATACTTCTATAGATGTTTGCGGAATATTATTTTATTTATAATGTTTAATTAGGGCGCGGTTTAATGTCTCAGAGATATATCAGAGACTTCTGCATGCGCAATGCGAAAATAAAGAACTTCTTGAAAGAGAAGAAGCAAGAGTCTTATTTGTGCGCATGTGTAGCTTCTCACATCCACTTTATTTCTCTTTCTATTCCACTACTCAACTCATTTCATTGCTCGTCTCCGTTGATCCGTCCGTCGTCGTCGAAACAAAGCGGAAGCTCTCGACTCAAAAAGACTCAAAGCGTGTTTGGAATGTGCATTATTGTGTGTTGTGTTGTGAGCACTTTTAATATTATTAAAACAACAATTAATATTTATATTATTAAAAATTCTTTTGTGGAAACAGGTAAGTGTGTTATTTTTAACGAGTAGGTATATTTTTTATTTTGTTTACAAATTTGTGTTCTAGATAACGTGGTAACCTAACCGACAATTTTGGCTGCACACGTGGCCTCAATTTCTAAATTTAGCCTTTTTTTGAGTATTTAGAGAAGAGTCAACTAGGTACTTTTATTAAGTATATCTTATCTATTATATCTTTTTTAGATTCAGTCATAGTAAAAAAGGTCAGGAAATGGCAACTGATCTGGAAATTTCTGAAGTGGCGACAAGAACTGGCTCGATTGGCAAAATTGAGGTTAGAAAGAGTAAATGGATCAATCGGGACAGACGGAAAAGATCAAAAAATAGCTTGATGTAGTGGTACCTGCAGCTTATATTATATTATGAGAATTTTTTTTTATAAATTTTTTAATAATTCTATAAAATCTTATATTTTTTTATTTCAATTAAATAATTTCATAAAAAATTATTTGAAATTTTTATTACCTATTATTATTTCCAAGTGATGTGATTCTTTAAATACTTCTCCACTTTTTTACGATTTGCATCACAGATATATTATGTGAGATACGACATCTCAAATATTTGTATCTCTGTGATCTCTAAGTTAGGAGATAATCTGAGACATATCTGAGATCTCTCAACAAAATGTCTCAAAGACGTTTAAAAGGCGGACATTAAGATATCTCTGAAACATCTCATTTATGTCTCAAGTATATTTGTAGATATTTCTGAGATATACCATCTCTCAATCGAGATATATCTGATATGTCTATGGAACGTGATTTTGCTGTGTGGGGAGCAATCTCATGTGTAATATCTGATCCACGTGACGTCATTGCGCAGTAGTTGACCAAAATAGAAAACGCTATCGGCATACCGTGTATATGTGTATCGTGAGCAGAATCATAAATCAGAGAAAAAGAATAAGAAGTGAATGAAAAGAAAACAAGTCCAATAAAAAATGAAATGACAATGACAACTACATCTTGAATGAAATTGACATTAAACATGTATAAGATTGACATTATTGACAAGTGATTTCAAGATATTATCCTAATAATAACTTCTAGTATTGAACTGCGGCTGCGCATAAATAATATTGACTTAGGCAAATCGAAAGTAGAAGGCAGTAGAGCTATAGAGATATTATTGATAGCGATGATATTTATAGGCCTTTTTTGAAGGTCAAGGGCAGTTAAGACCTTTTGATTTCGAGGGATTCAAGTCTAATTTGGACCAAGGATGTAAAGCAACATCAGTGGCAAGTGTGTCAAATTTTAAGAAAATCCGTACACTAGAAAAAAAGTTATAAGAAAATATTGATTGAAAAAAATCAACTTTGAAGGCTTATAACTTTCTTATTTGTGAGTTTTCGAAAAATAATTATAGGTACTTTTGGCAATATTTCATCAAGTAGAATTACCCCCTTAATTTTTTGCGCATAATTTCCGGACACCTGCTGTATATTATGACGAGACTTTTTTATAATGATTGATCGAACTTATTATTATTTATCATTTCCGTCTTTACATCCCGTTGGAAGTGCATAAAAAATATCTTATTGATTTTGGTATGTTCTCGTTTAGTTTTTCACTTCAGAATTATCCAGTTATGCTTATTTATGCATATACCTAAGTAAATAATAGTAATAATGCCTATAGTTTATCATGAATATCCGTAATAAAAACTGCTTTATAAGTTTCAGAAACTGTCTCGAAATAGTTTTTGTTTCCATTTTCTAATCAATCTTTGTCTATGGTAAATATATTGACCTAAGAATAATGTACTTATTTTTATACTTTCTGTGCTATTATATACTCATTTTTGTATCTCCTTTTTTTCTTTATTGTAAACAATACACGCTAAATAAGTAGTTGTATACATATACAGGGTGTCCCGTATCGTTATGTTCAAATTTTTTGAGCATATAGTAGGCTTAATTTTGAGCCCAAAAACCCAAAAGTGGCAGGTCTATCTTTACTCGTTACGAAGTTACAGGCCTAAGAAAATTATGACTAGTAAATAACAAAGATTCAACTTTGAAGACCTCACAACCGAATGTGTTGTGGTTTAGACTAATAATTTATAGTTATGGTGACGACATTAGTAAATGTCACCAAAATAAACATTAGAAGAAGTTCTCCTGGTCATACAAAATGGCATTTGGATTCAAATAAATGGGACACCAGCATATTTCGGAATTGGCGTTTGTAACTAAATTCCAAAAACCAATTATTATTGGATCGTATTCAGCATGCTGGTCAAGAGATCGGTCGCGAAAAAAGACGAGAAATTAGAACTGTTACTTCTGCAATAGGCCTCCGAGCACAAGTTTGTATTCAGCAAGGAATAGGACATTTTTAACACATGATAAACTAAAGATGTGGTCAATAAAATAAGCTTTATGTGGTTTTCAAAGTTAAATCTGGTATTTACTAGACATTATTTTCTTAGGCCTCTAACTTCGTAACGAATGCAGATAGACCTGCCACTTTTGGGTTTTTTAGACTTAGGAATAAGCCTACTATATGCTCACAAGATTTGAGCATAACGATACGGGACACCCTGTATAGTGCCGCCACCACATGGGCAAACTTGTCAATCCCAATGGGCAAATACCGTACACATATAGCTATTCATTCCATTGTGAACACGCAAGTAGCATTTTAGGTTAAATTTACGTCGATTCGACGTAAATTATGTAGGATAATCTAATTTACCAATCCCAAATTACGTAAAATTTACCTCTAATTTACGTATCGAAGCCCAAAATGAGAGTAGATATTACCTATATTCGACGACACATTTGGTAATTATTAACTACGAAGTTAAGTCAATATGTATTACTAAAGTGTGGAAATTCGACGTCCGTCTTACGACGTAGAATCGACCTAATACTTACTAAAAATAAAAAATTTCACTCACCTATTATACCTAACCATTTGTTGAAAGTCTCGAAAGTTTCCCTCTGTAATTTATAGCCACCCTCAGAAGTCAAAAGGACTCCCTACTCAGAGGTCCGAGAGTAAACCTTTCCACAAATGGGAAATTCCACAAGAGATGCGCATAATTAAGAGCTCAAGTATCCCCAGTACCAGTAGATTTCTGCGAAATATGTAAGCATCGAATGTTGCTATGGACCGACCGCCACAGCCATATCGTTTATTTGACTGCCCGAAACATTTGGGATGACCTCTCCATGGAATTTACCGTTTGAGGGAAGCCGATTACACCCATATCTCTGTGTAGGTAGTGCCTATATATGAGCTCCGAGGGGTTAAATAGCCATAGTGTATGAACCAGACTACCCCCTGGGGATGTCTAAATACCGGAAAAACTCAGCTCTCCAGACTGAAAACTGCGACCTGAATCGGTGGCGAGAAGAATGGGTTTTTGCGATCTTTGAAAGAGCACTCTGTTACAAAGCACATGAGTTTCCTGTGAAAAAACCTGAAAGAAGTCCTGCAGGATGAGCATTTAAAAACTTTTCAGTTTCACTATCCCGCAAAGCCAATCATATTTCTGGTAAAAATTATTAAAAATTTTCTATTTACAAAGGGCTTTCTGGATAATTGATTTTGGGACGGCAGAACAAGTTCTCTTGTACTGAGGCCTCAAGTGGCCCATTGTGCTTCCTCATTTCCCCAGTGGCCTCTTTCCTTAAAAGCCATCCCATATAGGCTCAGATAAAATTGGACCAGGGCGCCTGGAGAGGGGCTCCAGAGAAGTTTGTTGAGGCTTGGATGATGTGAGCCAAGCATAGATTCACAATGGTTGTAGAGAGAAGGGCAGCGGCACAGGACATGTTCCATAGTCTCTTCCTCTTCGTGACATTCCCTGGCATAGTGGGAATACAGGGCTATCATCAACCCGGGAACTCGGAGCATGCTGTATTGTGAGTATATGTGTTTAATAATTTTCAGTTCTTAAGAGTACCTATACTAAATTTTCTTACCGCGCAGTGCTTTAAGTTATGTATGTCTCCACAACTTCCAATATGTAGAAACATTTAAAGCAACATGGGAAAACATGTCATCTCCATCAGAGCAACAAGAAAATAAGCGACATTAGAACAACTTTTTAATTTTGTCACGGTATCAGTAAAATTTTGTCACGATAGAAACACAAAAAAAAAATGTAAGGTCGCGTTTACCTGTGTGGATCATATTCAAAATTATACTTAGAACATTAGACGCACCAATAAATTACAACCCTTAAGGTCCAGTTACACGGTGCGTGGTTCGGCGAACCACGGAACTGGTGCGTAGTTCGCAGAGACTCGCACTTTAGCGAACCAGGGGTGGTCACACAGTGCGTGGATCGTTTAGTTGTCTTTCGCAATCGGTTCGCCGAGACAACATGGAACCTAGTTTGTTTTATTGAAAGCAAGTTTGATAATGAAATCGTAATTGATTCCGTGCTGTTGTGCCGTGGTCCGTGGAGATTTGCTCGGAACGTTCCGTCTACAGATGCGCTAGACATCATCAGCGGTTACGTGTACATGACAGCTAGATACGTGTGGACATGACTGGACAGCTTGGAGAGCGCTACTATTTATAGGATGATGGTCTGCTGACGTCATACCCCCTCCGCTAGCTATCTGCACTGTAGCAACGGCCGATCTCTCCGATGATGTCATAGATTTCTGAATCAGACGATGACTTTTTGAGTGTGACTTAACGCCGGATACGAAATCCTCGGAAGTTTCATTCCTTCCTCCTGCCTATTGAAACTATTTAGATGTTTATAAGTTTTAATAGACTAACAATGTAAACGGGTGTAGTGTGAAGTAGTGGACAGCGATTTTAATTTTTTCAAAGCAAATGGCATGGTGATCCTGAAGTAGTTCCGATGTTTGTACGCATACATCGGAACTACTAAACGCAACGTCAACACCCGCGTGACCGAACATAAGAGAAACTGCCGGCTGGGCCAGAATGACAAGTTAGCTGTCGCGGAGTACGCCGTGCTTCAGGATCACCATACCATTCGCTTTGAAGAAACGAAAGTCCTGTCCACTACTTCACACTACTACACCCATTTATATCGTGATGCTATTGAAATTTATAAATAAATGTCGAAGAATGAATTAGTTAGGTATCAGTGTATACAGGTAATGATCGATGATGTCGATGTCTATTCGGAGAAAAAATTCATGGACCACGGCACAAGTTTCCGGAATCAATTACGATTATAGCAATAAAAATCAGTGTACGAAGACTTACTACCAAATACCTAATTATCGAAGATCACAATTTAATTTGCGTCTGCATGCAATACAAGATACAATAATTAATTGGCATAAAATAAATTGCAAAACTGAGCATTGGTTCGCGACATGGCGAACCAGCACGAACCGACGACAAATCTACACGAACCTATCGGTTCGCCCGCTTTGTTCTCTGCAAATTTACCGACTCCCGATGGATACGGCTAACCACACACCACGAACCGCGAGCCCATAGCGAGCCACCTATGTCACACGGTGCGTGGTTCGCGGCTCGTCGAGACAGGTTCGCCGAACCACGGACCGTGTAACCGGGCCCATTTTAGAAGTCCTCACTTATTATAAGCCAGGCACAAGCCGGATTACAGATTTTTTAACAGTTTGTTAGGAAAAAGCGAAGATACCAAAGCTGGTTACCAACTTTGATGCAGGACTTTAACTAAGAACAAGGAAATTGACGAAGGGGTTGCTCAAAACCTTATAGTAATGACGGATATCCGAAGAATAATATTGAAACGGATATCCGCGTTGTGGTTTGGAGTAGCACGATCCTTGGATGTCATTAAATTAAGTACCTAACAAAATTATGAAACATAAAACAAAACAAGACCTATAATACTACGTTCTGACATTTATAGTGCAGGTTTAATAACATTACTCGTAGGAATAAGTTTATTACCTACATTTTAGCTGCCCGTGTCTTCTTAAAATTACATCAAAATATTATGCAATGAGTATGAAATAATACAAAACAAAAAATTAGATCAAGCAGTCGAGCATTTTTTTAACATAGGTAGGAATATAGATATAAAGTATCACCTACTTTTTATTTTATTAATTCAATATTGTTCACTTATAATGACGATTATCAAAAAAATAAAAGAAAGGTCTCCCCGTTGTCTACTCTCCACTACCCTTTTCCGATCGATTCCTTCATGACGTCACTATTTAAGGTGGGGACCGGGATGACGTCACTTCATCCCCGAGTGGCATCGAGACGGCGGCGCTTTACAGTCCGGACCCGGAGTGAGCGATCCGTCGGTTGTGCGGTGTCGCGTCCTCCGAGGGGTGCGTGTGCTTCAGGGTCTCCAGGAGGAGACATGGTAGCTCTATGGATGCTCGCCACCCTCGTCGCTGTGTTCGTAGGGACAGGTGAGTCTATCCCGATTACGTAACATGGATGATACAGGTACTGTACACTGTACTATATGCATGCTGCGGTGTTGTCACCGTGTTTCCCGGAAGTTAATTTATGGGAAACGGGGGAAACGGTAGGGTATTTTGCGACTTTGGAGCTATATTTTTTGATCAAATATTTGTATCGAATCTGTGTATTTATCTACTTCCGGGGTTAATGAAGAGTTGGTTATTGTGGGATATACGTTGAAAATTTCTAATTATCAATATTATCATTAAGTTTCCTTCCTCATTCTGGTTGTATTAATTTGGCAACAGGGGGATATGCCGGCACAGCGGCACACTTCCAATTCCAACCCCAACCTACTTGGAGGGATGTCCGATCGATTTAACCTCAAAGTCAGTTTTTGTCGCTCGTTAATGGGAAAAAATGAATCGATGACTGATGGAAATCGTAACTAAATGAACATTAATATAATTTTCATCTTTTTGTCCCGAAAATAAGAAATTAATTCATGTTTGTTCTAATTTATTGTTAAGTAACTTTGTGGTCAAAGAGTTATGTCTCGGCCTATGCCTATACTTTACATTTAATATAATTTTGAAAAATTATTATAACAAAATAACAACAAAAATATTATAAATAAAAGAAAATGCATGAAAGGCCCAGATTTTTTGTTATATAATGTACCTAGCGAAGTTTTTTTATTTAAATTTTTATTAAATAAATTTTTATTAAATTTATTAATTTAATTTATTTGTTTGAATAATTTTATTTATTTATTTAACTGAAAAAAATTATTCTCGTTGAATGAATTATTATTATTATTGTTTAGCCCGAAATCAAGGGTTACCACACATTTGCCCTCCCTTTATTTTATAAAAACCTATAGTTTAATCCTTTCAGAGAAGTGGGGGAAGGAATAATATCTCGCTTAACTAGGTGAAACTAATCCATATTGATTTCTTGTTAGATTAATCTAATTTGAAAAAGGATAATCTTGTTTTGCAACATCCTCTCTGAATAATACCACTAGGAAGCTATTATCATTTTTTATACGCAGCAGGGAATAATATAATTATTTTGAAGTTGAAAAATTGAAAAATTTTCGTATGAACGTTTCTAAGTTTCGTTTCAAATATTCTGGTGACCTTGAATTTGTTATAATTATTATATCAGTCCTGAACGATTTTTTGTCCCTGGATTTTCTTGTCTGATGTTTTTAGTTTTAATACGAGGCTTAAATTTTCTAAATCCGTTGGTGAGGAAAAAAGAGCAAAACTTTGAGATGATTCGGTTAATACAGGTGAACCAAAAATTTGAAAACAGTCTGGGAGGGAGACATTAAACTTCAAAATTTTCTTATCAAAATTTAAAAGAAAAATTTACTTCGAAAAACTAATGAGTAACAAAACAGCGGAGTGATTTTGCAACCAGTTCTTTGTATGAAAAAACGTTTGGATGGAAAAAAATGGCATTTTTTACGCTTTCGATGTAGGTAGGCAAAAAACACGAATAAACCGATGATTGGTGATTTTGCAGAAACTGTTTTTTAATTATTTTTTCAACAGAACCTTCACAAAAATTGACAAATGTGGACCTGAGATTTGTATGAAAGGTTTTGCAATTTGGGGTTGTTAAATGAATTTTTTTTTACAAATAATATCTATTTTCTTCCTCCCATCTTTTGAATGTTGCCAGGTAAAAAAAAATGGCAGACAATCATGGACCTATAGTACTCGTAGATGAACGAATGGGTGAAAAAATTTGTAAAATTTTGCATTCTGAGATGCAAAAATCATTAAAAAAAATCTGTGAGTGGACAAATCTACAATTATTACTGGACAAACTGGACCACCGTTGGACAAACGATTATGTGCTTCAAATTTTTTATTGTAATTTAGGTGTGCTGGTCGAAAGACTGACGAATCTTTTTTTTTATTAATTTTATTATAATTTTTTATTAATTTTTATTATATTTTAAGCTGTGCCTGGACAAAAACACTTCTTGGTTGACAATCATTCACCTACGACTAGCAAATGAATGTGATTAAAAAAAATTGCAAAATTCGCATAGGGGTGGGGGAATTTCACCGACCTACCTAAATCCACTTCAAATTTTTCTATCACAACTAAAGATTGATTGAATTCACTTGAGAACAGCGGAGTCACGCCACTCCCGCTACACCGGTTAACCGGTTATGTCACGATTTCAAAAGCTAGCGCATGCGTTTAAGTGAATATATTTCCATTTATTTCCATTTATTTCTTGTTATATAATTCCACACTATTTTCAGTTATTCTTACCATTGTGCAAATAATACACTTTCCCGGAAAGAGGTACCTACTAATCAACTAAAAACAGGATTTTCATCATGAGAATTAAGTTAGTCTAGAATTCTACTTATTATTGTTTGAAAAATTAAATTATTATAAATGGGGAAGATCGCTTATTACAATATTGATGGTGTACGGTTTAGGTACACAAAGAACGAATAATGAACTGTATAAATTAATAGACACACATTAAATTAATCTTTTAATGCAAAACTAGTAATTTTACACAATGCTGTAGGACAACCAATCAAATTAAAGGTATTTTCTAATTATGTAGACGATTATAATATGATTAAACGATTTAGTAAGATGAACAATTTGAATTAAGTCGGAGTAGGTATGTAGGTATTTATTTAGTCTGACGAACGAACGATACGAAATAATACGAATATTAGAGACAGCAGGACTTCTGTCCTGGTCAACGAACGAAAAGCGAATCTTGCTTTGCACACCTGACGCAGGCAAGCAGGGGTTACATTTTTACTTTTTCCCTATTCCACGAAGACCACCTAAGAAGTGCATCTCCCGGATCGATATTTAACAGAAACTTCGACATTTCAGTTCTTCTTCATCCTAAACTGTGTCTACATACACATAGACAGTGTCTACACGATTTAACTAATTTAAAAGCAGCTCAATCTGCAACATATTCCCCCCCTTGGAGTCTCTGACTTCAATAACACTAAATAAATTTTTTTTTTTTTTTTCTCATACGAAAATTTTCAACATATAATTGCGGTTCTCTCTCGAACGAAATAATAATATTTTTTCCTATTTTAAAATCGTCGAACGAATAGACAAATAGTCTCGAAATTATTACTTGCATTGTTAATCTTCATTTGGCAGAGGGCAAACCTTTGAAATACTTCTTATGAAATTTCCCCCCTGAGTTTTTAATTTAACCATTCGAACTTTGCCGTCAGCACCAGGGACGACCTCCATAATTCTAGCTCTTGGCCATTTTAGTGGAGGAGTATTTTCTTCTTTTATTAAAACGAGATCGTTAATTTTTAAATTTTCTGAAGGGTTTAACCACTTCGGACGATTTTGTAACCGATTTAAATACTCAACTGACCACCGTTTCCAGAAATCATGTTGAATTTTAATGCAATGTTGCCATTGTGATAATCGATTTAATTTTATATGCGAAACATCCTTTTCAGGAAAGGAGGTAAGACTGGCACCCACCAGAAAATGTCCGGGCGTTAAGACATTTAAGTCAGCCGGATCGGTTGACATCGCGCAGAGAGGTCTTGAATTTAAAATGGCCTCAATTTGTGTCAAACACGTATAGAGTTTTTCGAATGTCAAATGAGCGTTTCCTAGTACTCGACGGAGGTGAAATTTAATACTTTTCACCGCGGCTTCCCAAATACCTCCCCAATGGGGCGACAAGGCCGGGATATTTTTCCAAGTAGTTTCCCTTTCCGAGAGAAAGTCTTGAATTTTATTTACGTTTGGGGGCCTTCGAAAAAATTCATATAATTCTCTAATTTGATTTTTTGACCCTAAAAAATTTGTGGCATTATCCGAATAAATTATAGAAGGATTACCTCGCCTAGAGATAAATCTTTTTAACGTAGCGATAAATGCGTCAGTTGTCAAATCTGACACTAATTCTATGTGTACTGCCTTTGTCGACATACACACAAATACAGCGAAATAGCATTTAAGTACCTTTGCATTTTTTAACGACGAACTTTTATTTTGAATGTCGTAATTATTTTTCGAATTATTTTGATTTGAATCAGCTTGGAAATCCTCATTCGAATTATTTTCATTGAACTCTGTAGAAAAATCTTTGACATTTGAATGCCACTTATGTAACTTAAATCCTGCAGTATTTAATAAACTAATTAATTGCGAAGAAGTTTCGATTAATTCATTTTTCGAATTTGAACTGACGAGCACATCATCCACGTATGTTTGCGAAAGTAACATTTTTGATGCAAGCGGGTAATTTTGCGATTCTTTTTCAGCCAGTTCTTTTAAACATCTAGTGGCAGCAAAGGGCGCGAAATTCGTACCATACGTGATTGTTAATAACTCTAAACATTGTAAAGGTTCATTTTCATTTTCACGCCACAGGATGTTCTGTAAAAATGTGTGATTCGGATTTACACGAATCTGACGGTACATTTTTTCAATGTCCGCAATGACTACGAAAGTACCTATCCGAAATCTACATATGATATCGAATAATTCCGGTTGTACCGTATAGCCTTTTAATAAAATATCATTAAGCGATAAACCCGATGAAGTTTTCATCGAAGCGTCAAAAACAACACGCAATTTTGTTGTTTCATTATCTTCACGTATAACTGCGTGATGCGGCATAAAATATTTATTTTCTCCTTTCTCATTATGAGAACTTAGAGGGACGATTTTTGCATGATTTAAGTTTACATATTCATCGATAAATTGTTTATATTTTAATTTTAAATTTGGGTCTCTTAGAAATCGTTTTTCGAGACCAGCAAATCGTTTTCTTGCTTGCAAAAACGATTCACCTAAATTACACGATTTATTTTCTTGATTTTTAAATGGCAAATTTATTTGAAACCGTCCATTTTCTAATCGAATCGTCGTTTCTTTAAAAATTTCTTCCGATTTTGCATTTTCGGGACTTAAAATTGTTTTCTCTTCGATGTCTTCTATCTCCCAAAATTTTTGTAACAGTTCATCGCTACTCGATGACGTATTTAAAAAAGAACAACAATTGGGTGAACTATTCCCTAGTTCATTATACGAATTAATATTAGAATGCTTTGGCTTATTATTTGCCAATTTACCGCCGACGACATATCCTAAGAGTGTACTAAAAAGGGTTGGCATATCCGCCCCTAATTTAATCACTCCTGGAACGATTAAATCATAATAGACGTCTGCTCCTAGCAAGATGTCGATTTTCGACGAGACATAAAACTTTGGATCAGCTAACATAATGTGATCCGGTATTTTTAAATTTGATACGTTTAGAGTAGTTTGCGGTAGTTCGCAAGTTATTTTTTCCAATACTGCACACGAAACTTTGAACGAATTTTTTCTATAAACGTTTGACTTAATGGTTAAATCAACCATCTCATTTGATTGAGCATTTATTTGCGAGATTCCTGATATTTGCAATTCTTTACGATAAGTATTCGAATTTAATTTGTCTAGCAATTCTTTTGTGCACATGCTAATCTGACTCGCCGAATCCAGTAAGCACCTAGCCGAAACTGGATCGCCGTTGCGATTATAAATTGTTACCACTGCTGTGGCTAGTAGGATTTGCGAATTATTTTGCGAATAAGTGGAAAACGATAACGAACTTTCGGGCTTATTTTCTTTATTTTTATTTTCATTTACGATACTTCTTTGCTTGGGATCGTCTTGCGACCTTGATTCTACTTGACTCGAATTCTTTTGATTTACGATTTGTCCCGATTCTCTATTTTCTGGCGTTGATCGATTTGAATTATTATTAGTTGAATAATGTTTATTTTGATATTGGTTTACACCCTCGTTTACACCATACGTACGATTTTGACGATTAAATTGACGATTAGTTGTGCCTGAATTAGGTTTATGGAGATCCTGCCACTGGCTGCGACTTTCTGTGCGACGAATTTGAAAATTTCTAGGATTTGAATGAACTTCTCGATCAAAATTGATATGAAGTAGAGTATTATGCCTTTTGCCACATTGCCAACAATTATTCCCAGTGCAAGTATCATCGAACGAATGTTTCCTAAACAGACATATTTTGCAAAAACCTCGAGAGGTTATAAAGTTGTTTCTTTCCTGAATAGTTAATTGTTTGAATTTATAGCATTGATAAATCGAATGATGCTCTGAGCAAAAATTACAAATTAAATAGGATTGATTTCCTGTCGCCTTTCCTGTCTGTTGTTGATTCGAATTATGAGTTGAACTAATAAAATGATTAACTTTCCTAATCGGTGTAGGACTAGTGCCTTTTGTTGCATCTATTTCCTCTAATGCTTTGCATTGCTTTTCTAAAAAGTTAATAAATTCTTTTAACGTTGGTAGGTTCTTGGTATCTCGATGTAAGCAATAAGCCTTTTGCAATTGGAAATCCAATTTCTTGGAAAACATGTGAATTAAAATTAAGTCCCAAGAATCTACGGGTACATTTAAATTTTCCAAACTTTCGATATTTTGATTAATATGAGTTAAGAACTCCCTCAGGTTTTGAGCCTTTGGCTTCAATAAATTAGGTAAGTTTTCGAATAAATTGGTGATGTGCGCCTCGATTATCGCATACGTGTTTTTATATCTATTTTCTAACAACTTAATTGCAGATTGTAAATTCGAGCTTACCAACGACAAATTCTGTATTAAAGACAGTGCTTCGCCTCTCAAATATCCCTTAAGATAAATTAGTTTTTCGATATTATCTAAATCCTCATTATTTATGATGAGTTTAGTAAACAGATCATGAAAACTATTCCACTCTGCAGCATCACCTGAAAAAATTGGAATTTTGATTTCGGGCAGCTTAACTGTTTGAGAATTTGCACCCTTTGTATTTATACTTGTCGTAACACCCTGAACTAATTCGGCTACAAATTCTTTATTCGATTGTTGTAAATTCGATACGAAATTCTGAAATTCTACGTTTCCATCTAATCTAGGTTGTTGGGTGCTTAGACTAGTTAACTCTTCAATTTTGTTTTCTAACTTCGAAAACAAATTACAAAATTTACTTTCTACATCCTCACTATCTTTAGTGGCATCTTCTTTAATCTCTGCGATCGATTCTTGTATATTTACATAACTCTGATAAGCTGCTATTAAATTTCTTTTGCGAATTTCGATTTGATTTTTATTATTTTCATTTTTTAAATTCTCCTCAACCCACGTTTCGATTTTTGTAATTAATCCTTTCGCGTAACCCCTCTTTTTCTTCAAATTATCCATCTTTTTACAATATTACTTAACAAACGATATTTTTATAACACAGAATAATATAATAAACGATTTTTCATACAATGGTACGACTGACGAACATTTAGGTACTTACGATATGACATACGATAATTACAGGTATATTAATATTATAAACACGAACGAAATTACAATTATTTATATTTTTACGATCAAAGTTATCAACTTTAGTATTATTCACGAATTCACGAATAGTAGGTAGGTACATCAACCAAACCGACGAATTTAATTAGGTAGGTGGGTCTGAGTGCTTCTTTCGACTCATCAGCTGACGAATTAGGCTTCGAACGATTAATATGCAATTTTGTTGCGATAACGAAATAGGAAATAAGAAACTTTCCTCGAATAATAAATGAAGAGGTACGTTACTCAGTTTGGTGGAATCCAGGAACTTCTCTGCAATCCAGGACCTCGTTTTTGTGGAATCCAGGAATTGCTCTGCAATCCAGAAGCTCGTTTTTGTGGACTCCAGGGCCTTGTCTGCAATCCAGGAGCTCGTTTTTGTGGACTCCAGGGGCTTGTCTGCAATCCAGGTGCTCGTACAGAAGTTTCTCTGCAACAACCATACAACACGAAACACGAAATACTTGTAGTCGACAATGAACGATTCTGGACACTTAAAACTGCACAATTTTGTTTAACGACGTATTCACTGCATCCATGGTACACTAGCAACTTCCATTAATTTCCATTTGCACTAAATTCAGTTACAATCCAACTCGAAGGACCACTTTTATGTACGGTTTAGGTACACAAAGAACGAATAATGAACTGTATAAATTAATAGACACACATTAAATTAATCTTTTAATGCAAAACTAGTAATTTTACACAATGCTGTAGGACAACCAATCAAATTAAAGGTATTTTCTAATTATGTAGACGATTATAATATGATTAAACGATTTAGTAAGATGAACAATTTGAATTAAGTCGGAGTAGGTATGTAGGTATTTATTTAGTCTGACGAACGAACGATACGAAATAATACGAATATTAGAGACAGCAGGACTTCTGTCCTGGTCAACGAACGAAAAGCGAATCTTGCTTTGCACACCTGACGCAGGCAAGCAGGGGTTACATTTTTACTTTTTCCCTATTCCACGAAGACCACCTAAGAAGTGCATCTCCCGGATCGATATTTAACAGAAACTTCGACATTTCAGTTCTTCTTCATCCTAAACTGTGTCTACATACACATAGACAGTGTCTACACGATTTAACTAATTTAAAAGCAGCTCAATCTGCAACAGATGGTATTGCAGGGAAGGGTGGACGGAATACGCTCTCCTAGCCGTAGACGTATATCTTGGCTGAAAAATCTAAGAGATGGGTTTCAGAACTATCAGATGACATCAGTAGTCTGTACAGGGTGTCCCAACACTAGTGTCCACCCCCTAATTAGAGCTTAATTCTAAAGATAAAAAATTGAAACTTTCAGGATTTGTGTACTTGATATAGGACCACGGAATGGCATAATCAGTTTAATTAAAAAAAAATTAGTTTGGGCGCCAGCGATAAAAAACTCAAATATGGTGATAAATTGTCGAAAAAAAAATCGATTTTTTTCAATACATAGGTAGAAATCGATTAATAAAATCAAAATCGCTTGAAAGAAATGTGAAAAAACTAATTATAAGGCTTTAATTAAATAAAATATAATTATATAGCAATGACAGGTAGAGATTTGATTTATGATGTGCAATAGAATGATCAATATAAACTGAAAACGGTAGGTGCAATAAACTTTTATGACAAAGTAAATAAGGCCTAAATAAATAGAAAGACGGCTCCTCTGCACACTGAACATGCATTGGACAGTGTCGTCTTATGGAGTCATGAAAAAGGTGATTATTAAAAAGCTAAAATAAATATAATAATTTCAAATTTATAGACTCTTATCCTTTAACTTATGTAATATTACATTAACGTGATTTTATGGACATCTATTATGATAATCATAAAACATTACAGAATTACAGATAGGTAGGTATAATCAAGGTATATGTGAGATATTATTCATCAACTAGGTAATTCTGCCGACAACCTAATACTATTTAATTATTTTGTTTATTAATCTCTTAACAATTATAAATATGAATACATGTTTCACCTAAAGCAGATATCCACCTCCTAAATTGAGGGTAATTTATAGATAAAAAAATGAAACTTTGAGGATTTGTGAAACTTACCAAAGAAAAACAGCCCACATAATTATTATTAAAATAATTTGAGTGTAAAGTTTTATAATAAAATCAATTAATTTTGGGTTCTTTGACTTCCTTCAAAGCACTTCCCCAAAACACTTTAACAACACGCGGATTACGCACGATAATTTGACAATTAAACACAAAGCTGAAAGGTTTAGATTCATACCAGACCTTTCTAGTTTCAAAGTAAAACTTTGACTAAACTGGGACAATAAATAGTAAGTAGGTGCCTACCTACAAACACCATAAACTCCTGAAAGGCATTCTGCTACGCATGTTATGGGCAAGAAATGTCCACAATACTTAAGTTTGGTATTAGGGAATTCCAGGAATAAACCTATTAGTGAATTCCAGAAGGAAACCTTCCACTTAAATAGATTTTTTAAATCCTTTTAGGTACGGTATGATTTCCAGACTGCATAATTTAAATATTTCTTACCCATCAACCGACATCTATTTTCATTGTCCTTCTAAAGTTGGATTAAGGTAGAAAAAGAAACCTGAAATTTAGAGAAATAAGGCCTATGGAGGACAGAATAATGCGGAAGAAATATTTTTAATAGTTCATTATTTACGACCAGTCCGGTTAAACAGATTGTAAATTGTGGATTATAATAATATTACACTACTCATTGCCGAACAACTCACAAGAAAAATTTTCATTCTAAGAATATTTAAACCCCCTTGGGCCTGCCGGATCTTTAACAAATTTCTGCTGATCTTTTATGCTTAAATACGATTTTATACATTTTGATATTATATAAATAATTAAATACATTTTGATATTATTAATCTATTTCTATACCGATGTATGCGAAAAATTGGATTTTTTTGCCACTTTACTATAAAATTGCATTTTTGTCACTGTTGCCCGAACAAAAAAAAATTAAACTGACCAAGCCATTCCGTGGTCCTATATCAAATACACAAATCCTCAAAGTTTAATTTTTTTTTACCTGTAAAATTACCCTCAATTTTGGAGGTGGATAGAGTCTATAAATTTGAAATTATTATATTTATTTTAGCTTTTTAATAATCACCTTTTTCATGACTCCATAAGACGACACTGTCCAATGCATGTTCAGTGTGCAGAAGAGCCGTCTTTCTATTTATTTAGGCCTTATTTACTTTGTCATAAAAGTTTATTGCACCTACCGTTTTCAGTTTATATTGATCATTCTATTGCACATCATAAATCAAATCTCTACCTGTCATTGCTATATAATTATATTTTATTTAATTAAAGCCTTATAATTAGTTTTTTCACATTTCTTTCAAGCGATTTTGATTTTATTAATCGATTTCTACCTATGTATTGAAAAAAATCGATTTTTTTTTCGACAATTTATCACCATATTTGAGTTTTTTATCGCTGGCGCCCAAACTAATTTTTTTTTAATTAAACTGATTATGCCATTCCGTGGTCCTATATCAAGTACACAAATTCTGAAAGTTTCAATTTTTTATCTTTAAAATTAAGCTCTAATTAGGGGGTGGACACTAGTGTTGGGACACCCTGTACAGCTATTCAGAGCAGCAGTATCCCGGCTCAGAATCGCGAACATCTTCTACTAAGGGTACGGAAAAACGATTTGCGTGATTTTGCAAGTTTTTGCAATCTGGGGTTGTTGAATGAAATTTTTTTACAAAAAATATTTTTTTACTCCAATGTGTTGAATGTTGCCTGGTAAAAAAAGTGGCGGACAATCATCATGGACCTACGACGATGGACAAACGAGCGAGCGAGAAAAATTGTAAAATTTGAATTTAGGGGTGCCACCTTCACATTTTTCAAAATATAAAGTTATTAATAATAAATAATAATAAAAATCTGTGGATGAACAAGAATTGTTGTGTTAATTTTTTTGTTAAGCGGCTCCCGGACAAAAACACTTACGATGGACAGAGGAATGTGATAGAAAAAATTGCAAAATTCGTATTGAAGCCGGGGGGGGGGGGGGGGGGGGGAGGTTGAGATATTTCACGGACCTCTCAAAATCCTTTTCTAAAATTTTTATCCCAATTGAAGATTGATTGATCTCCCTTAAGAAGAGCGGAGTCACGCCATACGCTAAAACGCTAGCGCTTGCGTCTTAAGTCTTAAGTGAAGATACTTCAAAATTGACTTTGATCAAAGTGGATAAGATTTGTCCTATCCACTTATTTCTACTTATTTCCTAGTTATTTCCACTTTATAACTACTATTTCCATTTTATTTCCACATTATTTCCACATAAGTTCCATTATCTACACATTATTTCCACTTATTTCCCAGTTATTTCCACATTTCACATCATTTACAGTTATTTCCACCACAAGTGTAAAATTATTTTCACGGAAATAGGTGCTAATCAACCAAAAACGGGATTTTCTAGACTTAAGAATCTTGCATACCTATTATACCCCATTGTTTGAAAACTTTAAGAAAATTTCTTATTAACGTTAAAAAAATGCTATAAACTAAGCCTATACAGGCAGTTATAAATTAGTGGGTCATAGCCACAGACTATTTGGCCAAAAATAATGGGGCTTTCCTCGTGCCATTTTGCATTTAAGCATCTCTCTTTCAAGATACAGGGTGTTAAAGTCAAATTTTAAAAGAAGTTTTTTTTTAATGTCTCCGTTGCTTTATAATGTATTCAGTTGAAATTGTGCACACATTTGCTTCTCGTGATGACACACTTTTTGCTAGATTTCTTTCACGGAGAATCGAAGCGCGACCGGAGGGAACGGGGGTTGCAGGACACTTTTTAAACTTTTTGAACCCTCAACTTTTTCCTGCGTGCGCCTCTGGTTGGCAGGTATTGTCTGTTAGAACAAGCATTCATTATTTAGTTTTCACTTTTATTTATTTAGTTTTTTAGTTATTTAGTTTTTATTTATTTAGTTTTGATTTATTTAGTTATTTTTCACTCTTGTAAAATTTGTAAGTTGTAAAATTTAAATTTTAAATTTAAGTTTCAGTGAGTCAGAGATAATAAAACGTATAAAACCAAAACACTTGCTAAAATTACAGGGGATTATTATTATTTAGCAAACATTTTTAAAAATCTAAAACATCGAAATGACTCGTAGTCCATTTTGCTGCAATATTTCACAATAATGAAAAACGTAATGTAAATGAGCCCTTGATCTAAAAAAACAAAACTTTCGAACCAGAGGCGCAGCCAATAAAAAATTGAGGGGTCAACGTGGTCTGTAACCCCCGTTTTCTCCGTTCACGCTTCCATTCACTGTAAACAAAATTTAACCAAACAGTGTGTGAAGCCTTGAGACAGACATTTCTGCAAAATTTCAACTAAATGTCTTGAAAAGCAACGGAGATATTAATTATATTAATTAGGTAAATAATTTCTTTCATAATTTGACTTTGACACCCTGCGTATCTTGAAAGAAGGACGCCTATGTGAAAAATGAGATGAGGAAAGTCCCATTATTTTTGACCAAATAATCTATGGCCGAAAGCTTGACCTACTAATTCGAGACAACCAAAAGTGAGTAAGTAGGTGCTTCAAAAGATATACTTAAAGCACTCCATACATCTTAATTGATTTTTGTTAGAAATTACATCACCTTACTATACAGGGTGAGTTTTTTTCAATGTTTAGTACAGGGATCTCGTAAACTACTGCAGTTAGAGGAACGTTTGAAAATCGCTTTTGTTTTTTTTGAAAATCTCCATGGGTTCCTAGATATTTAACACAAAGTAAATTCCGGGAATTTATTTATACTGATATAGCACTCTTATTATTGGGATTAGAGAAAAGTCGTAAAAAAAAACATTTTAGACGATTTTATAAGCAATAAAACGGCGTTACATTTTTTTTTATTTGTCCTGTCATTTTCAAGTTATGATATAAACTTGTGTTTTTTAAAATCTAAGTCATAGTTGGCTATGACATCTTCATTCGATATGTCTTTTTTTTCTAAATACGGCGATATAAAACTCGATATGGTTTTTTCTAAAAATAAGAAGTTAGGACGATTTTTACACTTAAAAAAACACATGTTTATGTCATAACTCGATAACCGCAAGACAAAAAATAGAGAAAATTATAGCGCCGTTTTATTGGTTTTAAAATCATTTAAAACATTGTTCATTAGTATTGTTCTCTAATCCCAATAATTAGAGGGCTATCCAGTTTAAAAAAATTCTTTGTTTTTGTCAAATATGTAGACACCCATGAAGATTTTGAAAAAACAAAAGTTGCTTCAACCCATTTAACAGTTCGTTTAACTGGAGTATTTTACGAGATCTCCTTACTAAACATTTAAAAAACTCACTCTGTATAGTTTCTAAAGTAACAACTGAAGGAGAAGGTAAATTATTATTACTATCAGGACTCCTCTCAGGAGGACTACTTCACTTTATATCAAATATTGATACCTACATACTAATAATTAAGTTTTCAGGCGAGGCAAAGTACGGAGTGGATCGAGACAAGTACAGAAAGAGCTCTTTGAGTTGCTTCGAGTGCAACTCGGCCTACGACCCCCGTTGCGGTGACCCGTTCGACCCCTACTCCATAGGGATGATCAACTGTTCCCTGAAGCGCCATCCTAATCACATCAACGCCACCTTACCGCCCTCGCTCTGCAGGAAGACCGTACAGAAAGGTAACTTTTGTAATCTCCATAAATTTTTGATGCAATCATCTTTGATCAATGAGTGTATTTTTCCTTTAGTGTTAGGCACTCTTCTTGTATAGTTCCATTATCTAATAAGTACAAGAATGGTACCTACCGAAAGGAAGACCAATATTATAATTATTCTTATAAAAACCTAAATATCCCAGTATTTGACGAGCAAAACTGAGTTCAAAGTTGTTTAAAATAAAGTTTATAACTGAAATAACATGCATATAATAATAGAGTTGCAGTGTACTCTACTAATCAATAACTTGCAGCAGCTATTTTTTACTAGAGAGCCTGAAACTGATAATCGCTTTTTAAATTCAATAAAACTATCAATTAAATCCAAACAATCCGCTGTTACGAGGCCGAACGAATGAATTATCAGATATATTCGCAACAATAATTGTTATCTTGCCACCACCACACATCATCAAACTCATTTCGCGTTTAGGTGTGAGTTCATCCTGTTTCATTCTATCATTAAAAGTAAAGTGAGGGAAAGTTATTATAACAATGACAAAGTACGAAGATTCGAAGAGAGAAAGAACGCGATCCGATAATGGATTTATTTTTCATGGGTCAGTTGATACTCTTTGGGACTTACTGATATTTTCTTCCTTTTGTCAACATAATTGACCTAGTGGCAGAAGCCAGAATGGTTACGAGACTTTTGGCACTTTTATTTAAATTTGAAAAAGGAAAAAAAATCGGATTCATTTTTTATCACAATCAATACAAGAAAACTGTTTTTTGCTTATAAAGAAAAAGGACCTTTTCCAATAATTTGGACTCAATAAAGTTGCCTAAATTATAAAACGTTTACGCAAATAAGCATTAAGCAAGACACTGAACAATAACACTTAAGCTGATGAACACTGAAGAAGGTTGGACTGCGGATGAATAATCGTTTTCACGTTGTCAGAATGTACCTAACTTTTATTTACCTATACGTAAAGTAAATATATGACTGGGAAATAAAAGCTCAAACGGCCACACGCTGGAGAAAGTTTAATTTCGAAACTTGAGCAAGAAGAGTTTATTTGGAAAATAGAAGGAAGCAAAAAATCAGCGGTGTTTCGAGTACCGAATGAAAACGGTTGGTCACAAAATCTAAAACAACGAAACTGTCAAAAGACGTGGCCCGAACACCTAGGACGAGGCCGGGCAGAAATAAACGTCGAGCCGCAATAGTTCATCCCTATCAGGTTTACCTGGGTACATCTCGTACCACCTTATTTCAGACTTCTTTCATGAAAGTTTAATTTTTAAGTCTTTTAACAGTATATGTAGAACCGCATGTCTTTAGAATAGCATTCCAAGAGAAGTGTTTCTGAGGAATACAACCTGCATCGATTCAAAGTTATCGTGAATCGATATCTCCGCTCATGCACCGCTCTTAGAGCGTCATAGGAATACCCCTATAGTGCATGTGCCTTTTCGACAATAATAATAGAAAACGATTCAAATTTTTACTGAAAAAAAACGCGTCTATTTAGGTATCACAGGAGAAGTTCAAAAATGATATTTAATGATTTTTGTGTTTCACCCTCTAGCTCCCAACCACCCACCTTAAAGATAAAAAAAAAATACTCTGACATAAGAAGAATCGTTGAGCTTGCATGAAGAAAATCGTAATTCAAAAAGGAGTTGGGGAGAAAAAGGCTTATTAACAGTTAGAGAGCTGAACAGCAGAGTGGAGTAGTTTGCTGGAATATCAAATCGTTGTCCATATTTTATACGGGGTTCTGAATAAATGCCCACAAACTCGATGGTACTCAATAGAGTACCAAGGAACGAACACCCTGTACCTGTAAACATGCAAAATATTTCCTTGATATTAATAATACACTTTTTTTCACTAAGTAGGTATTATACACTACTATACTGTAGCATAAAATATATTTCTAAAGAAGCGATCCTGTTAGAATATTTACACCAGAAGCCCTAAAAAACGTATATTAAAAATAGAGTACCTACAACACTTCAGCGCGTAATATTTTTCTTTCAGAGATTCACAATCAAAGAGAATTCGCATATTACCAAGTCAGGAAAAGGTGGATGATATAGTTCCGTAAATTCCCTTCCTGCGTCAATCTGAAAGCTGTTTAACATTCAAAGTCGTTTTTGAACTTTAAATAAAATTAAGTCCTCCATTTCATTAAACACGTTCCGGAATATGTGCAAAATAAACAGAGTTATCTTCTTGTTCTAAGTAATTATTCATGTTCTATCCATGCATTGTTCCTGGATTTCCAGAAGCTTTCTGACAGCTCTCTAAAAAGTCCCGAGAATCCTTTGTACCCTATAATATCCGAGCTCGGGATGCTTTGTGGGAGATATACTATCTCACCTATTTCTCATCCCGGATAATAAATAATGGAAACAGTTCCTACATTATTAAAACCATATTTTTTGCTTGATAAATGTTTTTCTGGAGTAAAGGCACCGATAAAACTGACGCGTAAACTTATGGATGTTTTTCCTAAATTGAGGGATAACTTAATAAGTACAGAGGCACTTAATCGAGGAATAAATCCAGACACTTCCATTTTTAGAGCCTATCTGGGAGGAAAATGTTTGAAATCTAATTTTGAATAATCTGAGCCAAAAACCTATTATCAGTGATTCTTTACGCGATGCTTACATGGACTTTTTTTAAAGTAAAGATTGTAAAGAATGTAAAAAATGCAAACTTTTGACTTCTGACAATCATAATCTATCGGGTGGGGGTATTTTCTATTACTTACATCCTTTACGTCTTCTTTAGGTAGGTAAGTACATTCGTTACATTCTTTACGTATTGCTTACATTCTTAGGTATTGTTTTCGTCAAACGTAGGGAATGAATTCCTAACACGTGAAGGCACATCACTGCCTGTTAGACCTCATGTGAATTAAGTTAAATTTACGCTTTTATTATTGTAAAAAAAAAAAACGATGACCTGAGCATATTGTAATGAATTTGTCCGTTAATTAATTATTTAATACAAAAATATGGTTTATTTATACACACTATACAGGGTGTCCCAGCTTATTCGAAGCGGTCTCTGTAGGCCAAACGATGGACTTTTTCAAAAAACTTTTTAAAAATTCAAGTACAGAATCACAATGGCCATAATTTAAAATTATTTTGTAGTATACAGAGTGTCCCATATGACAGTGACATATCAAAGTTTTGTTTTTTTTAATGGAATACTCCCATGTTATTGCAGTTTTAGATTATCTGAGAAGAGGAAATAAGATTGGCTTTTACAGTTGGTGTTTAAATTCAGTAGTTTTTGAGTTATAAACAAGTGAAAATCGTCATTTTTCAAGTTCAAGGCCCTGTACATTGAAAACGGTTCAAGATAGAGAAAAACGGCTTACATGTCCCTATTTTAACTTTTCATGTACTATCCCATGATGTAGATAAAATGTTTATACAGGGTGATAAAAAATTTGAAAAATTCTGAGATTTCTCCACGCGTCGCCAAATAAAAAAATCAAAGAAAGTACAAATGTTTCTATACCATAGAATAGTACATGAAAAAGTAAAATAGGGACATGTAAGCCGTTTTTCTCTATCTTGAACCGTTTTCGTTTTACAGGGTCTTGAACTTGAAAAATGACGATTTTCACTTGTTTATAACTCAAAAACTTCTGAATTTAAACACCAACTGTGAAAGCGAATCTTATTTCCTATTCTCAGACAATCTTAAAAATGCAATAACATAGGAGCATTTCATTTAAAAAAACATAACTTTGATATGCCACTCTCATATGGGACACTCTGTATACTCCAAAATAATTTTAAATTATGGCCATTGTGATTCTGTACCTGAATTTTCAAAAAGTTTTTTGAAAAAGTCCATCGTTTGGCCTACAGAGACCGCTTCGAATAAGCTGGGACACCCTGTATATTAGTCCAATTATTTATTTTTAAACACAGTTTATATTTATTTAACACATCTAATTATACAAGAAGTATAAGAAGTGGACCCATTTTCCTCAAGTCGTATATCGTACGCGTCCATAGTAGAAAATTGGAGATCGAAAAATACGAAAAGCTCTCGCTGAAAAGCTTTTAGAGATTAAAACAGTGAGCTTCATCTCGTTATCCTTCATGTATTTGTAGGATAATCATATTTGTTTAATTAGCGGTAAAAGCTACATTTTCTGATGGCTAATCACGAATTTAATTGATTTTCTATTCATAACCATGACGTTAATTTTCAGAAAGGTTCTGAAAACAAATAACTGGGAGTCGTTAGGTTCGCGAGCCGACAGCTGAAAGTATGATGTATTTTAACAACCCTCTCCTACAATAACCCCAATGTTAACTCTAAAATAGTTCTAAACCCTGACCTAGTTTATAGGTACGCCTCTGGCCTACACCCACGTGACTGGCACATGAATCCCTATAATAAATGGCTACCCTTTATTTTGGTTAGATACAGTTTCCTCCTGTCTAGCCCTTTATTATCGATTAGCGATTTTCAGTAAAGCTACCTCTGTTTGACGCGCCAACTAGACAGAGACGTCTACATCCGAACAGGAGGGTCTTATGAACCTCTGGAGAATTGTGGTGATATTATCATATCACGAACTAGCTGACTATAGTCTCCCGCGGGACTTCCATCTGCATGTAGCATTTAGAAAATTGAATCTGCATTTATCCCCAAAAAGTGTCAACAACCTCGTAAAGGTTTGTGGGTGACATTCACTCGGCGAGGCATCCAGGGTGAATGTTTGAAAATTCTATTAGCAAAAAGTGGGGCAAAGGGCAGGGTGCTTACAACACGGAAGAAGCCATATAAAGCCGTAAAATAATTTATAAATATTATATTTGCAAAGTGACTCGAGAAACAAGGAGTTGCGCGTGCACTTGGAGATACTGTAATTTATTTCTAGGGCATTATCTTATGTAAATATCTTATCATCGTACGAGGGTAGCTGCTATGAAAACCTTGAATATAAAAGAGGGTTGAATGTTAAGGTAACCTTTTATTACGCATATTCAAGCAGTGGCTGCTCTTTGAGAGACCCTAATTGCTTTTATGAAACCCGTACTAAGTGCTGATGGAGAAAACGACGTATAGTTACAGCTCTTTTTTATTACTGTTTGTTTCTTTGAATCATTATTTGATCTAATATTTGCATCCAGCTGCAATAATTCTTATTGAACTCCAAAATTTAGAACTTTGATGTTAGTCGACTGATCCTCACTCTCTCGATCAGCTTTTTTTGGAACTCGGTCAGATTTTTGAAGCAGCTCAACTATTCTGGCTCCGCCACACCGAAAGCCGGGAATTGATGTATGACGCAATAAGAATTCTACAATTTTGGAGGGAAACCCGAGTATGTGAGACTAAAAATTTAGACGACGGCTTGCTGCTCAAGCTGATCACGTCTACGAAATAGTTCAACTTCAAGTGAACATGGTCACGGCTGATCCCAAAAATACATTATCGCAAATCTTATCTAATACAAAAAAATACAGCATTGTTCCCTGTAGCTGTTCATTTCTCAGTTGACACGCAGATCAACGAGCTCCGAGTCGCTGTAAAGCCACTCTCACGTCAAATCGCAAACTTGCGTAACCGTTCCCATAGGCGTGACGATTTCCAAACCGAAACAGAGACAACCATAATGGCAATCGACAGTCGAGTTGACAACCTCACAATCCGAAAATATATTCAGAAACTTGTTATTTCCATTAGACGTTTGGGCAGGATTCTCGCAAAAATGTCGCGCCCCTTGCTTCTGGAGTTCCCAACATCCCGAAGAGGAAAACTAATAATGCCGCCTTCGGTTACAGCTGTCGAAGGCGGCACCGTAAGAAAAAATCAACACCTAAGGGGAAAAGCTGCTTGAACTTGACCTGAGCTTCAGCAGACCCATCAATTGGACATGCGTAGTCGCGAACGTCTCCACGCCGATCATTTGTGTAGATGTCGTTCGTCATTCCGGTTTACTAGTCGACTTACAAGGTAAACAGCTGATTGACAAAAGCACGTTATCTGCTGCTTCTGCAGACATGTAGTCCTCAACAGTCTTCACAGTCTCTACCATTAAAAATGTGCGGCAGAGTGACGCACTCCTCAGAGAGTTTGCCGACGTAACCGTTACAACTAGAGTTTGCCGACGTAACCGTTACAACTCGAACGATGAAAGTCAAGGAGCAAGGGAGTGTTTCATCACATCCTCAATGAAGGTCCTCCTATATCTCAACAAGTTCGTCGCCAGAGTTAGCACCAGAAAAATTGAGGGAAGCTAGACTTGAATTCCAGTTCATGATGAAACAAGACGTCGGTCGACCTTCTAGTAGCCCTTGAGCCAATTCTTTGCACCTAGTAATCAAGAATGATGGCCACTGGAGGCCTTGCGGTGACTATATAAGACTCAATTCTATATCATTTCCGGATAGGTACCAACTTTACTTGAGGTACCTGATTTCACACGTAGTTGCATGGTTGCACGATCTTTTCGACACTTGATCTCATCAGGGCACATCATCAAATTCCGATGGCAACTGAAGACCGCTGTCATTCATCACAACATTTTGGTCTCTACGAATTTCCAGTGATGATCATGACTGGACATGACACTACTATATCTTGATCCCTTCTCGTACAGCAGAAGAGCATGACCGTCAACTTCGCATAGTATTTCAGCGCTTGAGAGATATTGGATTGTCAATCAACAGCTCTAAATGTGTGTTTTTGGAAACCCTGACGTTAAGATCTTGGGATAACTTGTTAATTCTCAAGGAATGGGTCTAAGTCGCTTCCTCAGCATGATGAAATTTTATAGAGATCATTATCTTCTACATGCTACAGCTGTTCAATGAAATCAATTAATCAACTACAATCCTAATGCAACAGTTTACCATCATAAAGACTGTCCTATTGAAACGATTTACCACAGAAACGATCAATTATTGCAATTCGCGTATGTATATAAGAGTCTCAAGTACTCGCAGGGTATATCGTGTGAGCAAATGAAAACGTAATTTTAGGCTTTGGGAAAAGTTTTCATGCATGTCTGAAATTAGCAGGTTTTCCATTTCAGATACCTCGCATACACATTAGTAGTTGTGGTAGTCCTCATCGTCTGTTCCATATTTTGTATAGACTAGGTCCTCCCTACCTCCATAAGTTTGATCGATAATCTCACCAGCTAGTAGCCTAAACTCACTTAGGTTCAGTTCATATTAAGTTGTTCTTTCTTTCAAAGTGAACCTTTCTGTTCTTGTCTGGACAGGTTGTAAGGAGTTTGAACTGTCTACAGATTGAGGTTGCCCCCGATACTTCTCCAAGTCCTTTTGGGTGCTTTCAAGTAGACGCCGGCTCATAAAAAAGTCCCTGAGATGCTCATACCGAAATACAGCTGGCTGTCGAAATACCTCACAGCGAACATGCAATAAGTGAAGTAATTTTCAGAACCCCGAAAACAATCTGCAGATAAAGAGACTAAGAATAAATTGGATAATAGGAAATACCTAATACAATTATTTAAATTAAAGGAAAGTGTTATTTATTGAGTTTATTTCTTATTTATTGTATGACCTCTCTAATATATTGCGGACAGGGTCTTTAAGTTGGAGGTTGGTCGTTTCCTGTTCGGAACTTTTGTAGAATGAAACTTTAAACACAGTTTGATCTGGGTTCGTCCGTTATTCATTAATGTCAAACCCTTATACCCTTACCGCCCAAGTCCAAACTTCTAGGATAAGGGGATTGTTTCTGCTTGGTGGGTGATAACTTTATCAATCGTGACTTGATTGTTTTCAAAACCCGTTTTGTTGTATACCGAAAAGGATTTAAAAAAAAAATTTATTACGAAATTACTCAAATTTCGCAAAAGGAAACAATTCAACTTTTAGAGAATTTTTTTTGTTTTACGTTTTCGCAAGCTTATTGCAATTTAAATAATATTGCAATGCAACGCTTTTATAAATTCTCAGTTTAAAAGTAACAACAATTTCCTGAAATTTTGTAATTTTGACATAAAACATCTACACCCTTACCCACATGGTTCAATTCGATGTCTAATGATATTTTTGTGTGTTTCAGTCGAAGGACAAGTCCGCGTTATCCGAGGCTGCGGCTACATTACGGACGAACGCGACGACAAAGATTGCATGCGCCGGAGCGGCACTCACGAAATAACGGTGCATTATTGCGCATGCACCAAATCCTTCTGCAACGGGGGTCCCCCTCAGATAAGGCCTACTCTCCCAGGCAGTCTCCTCGCCATCGCTGCTTTATTCGCCATGAAGACGGTCTTACATCCCCTTCTATAACAGCTGCCACCACCTTGGGCCTAAAGGATGGTCAAAATCGACGTTGAGTTTTGGCCTCCTTGGCTTGTGTTCAAGCAAGGACTTTGTTATTACTTATTAGTGTATATTTTGAGGTCCGAAGGATATGAATGATGAAAATGCTTAGACCATTCTTAGGTGTGGGCGCTTCTTTAGATTATCTGATATACTTAACTCTATTGCGGTTATTTCTGAGATCTTTGATTTTGGACTTAACTTCTTATTAAACTACCTACATCCTGATATTCATCGGAATATCAGAGTTCCTATGATTAATTATTTTATTGAACTAATATCAGAGCATAAAGGCGCTACTACACTTAGAGGGCCTTGAAAAGGATAGTCTTTTTGACTTGAAATTCTTATGATGGATGGTCTAAATTTCAATGAAATGTAAATACGAGGAAAATATATTAATATTATTTATAATAATTTCTTGTAATAAAATGGATTTCATATTACGTTTAAAAAATCCAGGTAAAATAAAATCATGAAAAATAATATTTTTATGATCTGACAGTATTAATTCTATGGTTGAGAAGATATATCTTAGAGCAGTGACGCTCCATTTCAACCCTGTTTTACTATTATTAGCACTCCATTTTAATAAATTATTAATTTTAGGTATTCTCGAATCAGTACAATCTAATAAAGCGTCTGTTAAAAAATTGCTAGTTAAGTATTTCAACTTTTAATTAGCAAATTCAATTCGCTCCGTTTATATTATACATCAGTATATTTTATACTATACAAGGTGTAAAACTGTTTTGTATACATAAGGAATTCCCATGCGAAACGAAACTTTCAGTAAATATTTGCTTCTATAATCATTTTAGAGAGAAATGGATAATTTGCTAAGAATAAAAACTGCTTCTGTTAACTATGCCTAGTTGCGCTTCCAAGTCTGTTCAACCATTTTCTAGAAAATTGGAAAAATCTTTCTACTTCTGACGCCATTTTCGTCTTTGACCAACAATAAAAATTAGCTATATACCTTAGATTGGTTTTAATAAATTATTTATCTCCCGTTGAATTAATCTTCCTTAAATATTTCCTGCTCTTTCTGGTTCTTCAACGCTGTTACAATCGTAATAATGGTAAGTAAATTTTTTCTGCAGACAAACGCTTCCTATTATTTATATAAGACATTGTTACACCCATAATTGAATTGCTAGGTATCTGCATGATGCGAGATATTTTATAATTTTTAACTTTCCAAGGTTGATATCCACTTAGCTATTGAAACAGAAGCAACTTTTTTGTTTTTACAAACTAGGTACCTATCCATTTAACTTTTCTCTCTAAAAGGTCTCTTTTGCAAGGGATTCCCCTATTCGCAGAAAACATATTTACACACATTTTACATTTTATATAAAATAAAAGTTAATTTATTTTGCTATGGTAAGAGGTACCTGAGCTAAATTTTAAAAATATTCCTGTTGATATACGACTAAATATTTATTATAAAAAAGAAGAGATTTTTTCAACGTTGCAATCATTATCCTAGAAGCTAATTCTAAGTACATTAAGCTGTTGTACTTACCGTCCTCTAAATTATCTTAACTTATGTAAATTATTGATATGAATGTAATCATAATTAATTATTATTAACCCTGCTCATGTGCAGGACAGAATCTAAGATCTCAAGTGAATTTGAAAGTGATATACCTAATTAAAGAAATTTCACATAATTTTATCACATAAGATTTAGATAAAGCTAGCTCCAACTAAATAAAATATCATCGGCTTGTAGCCGTTCACATGTTGTAAGATAAGTCCAACGTATGGAGCTAGCTTTAATTTGTATTACATTGTAAGAACCTACGTACAGGATTGGTCATCAGGGAAGTCTAATAAAAATTTCAATGAAGTTCGATAATAAAACTGACTTATTAAGTTACAAGACCTGATTCCTATGGTTGTTTCAATCGCAAAGACATTTCTCATACATAGAATTTTTTAGGTGGGACATTAACTTCTTAATTTTTTATAAAAAAAATTGATTTTTCATGAAAACATGTGGAAAAGTCTCGTGTTTTATATTGGAAATTAGAATCTCTCCAAAAAAGCGTGTAAGAACAAAAATAAAAACAGTAGTTTTTGGAAGAATATGTTCTGTTTCTGAATATATATATATATTCGTTTGAAATTACAAATTGCAGTCTTACGATTAACATGTTGTTTAGTTTATTAAATTACATATGATTGGTTTCGTCGATCATGGGGAAAAGAACGATCTGTAGGATATTCTGATGCGATGTTGACATCATGGTGAAGCATTTGCTTTGAGAGATATAGTCTAGGGAAAACCCCATTAAAAAACCTAGACACACCATCCTGTTGAGATTGGTTTGAAGTATTCCAATCATTTTGCCCTTCTGAGGTTATCTGGCTGTTAATGTAGATTTTGTTTACAAGAGGATAAAATTTAATTTTGAATAAAATGAATGAATCGATTCCAGCTCAAAAAATTGCCTAATAGACTTAATGTTGTTATAAAATTATTAACATTGAAGAGCTTAGATTATCATACCCCATACTGTCATGTTTCTCTTTGGCTTGATCTGTATTACCCGATACTTACAGCTACTACATTTCATTCATATAATACTTTTATGCTACGAGGTCCAAGGATTCAAAATAATGAGAACCAACATCAGAAGTGGGATTTTTTCAAACTCATTAACTGCTGCATAATTTTTAGTGGAAGTTGGATTGGAAGTAGGATATCTCCTAAATCCTTTGAAGCAATATTTTATCTTAAAAATGATTCATATTAAGACTAATCCAGGTCAGCGCAAGTGTATTGTAGTGGCGTATTCTGCATATCTAGTTAATGTTATTCCCCGACGCCATCTAATAATTTTAAAATACTGACCTGTTATTTTTCTTAGTAAATATCTCAGATTATCTGGTTGGAATACACTGGAAAACAAAGTCAGAATCACGTAAAAAATGAGACTGCTATTGAATCAAATAATTGCTCGAACTCTAATTTAAGAAAAACAGAACTTCTCTCTTTCCTTTCTTTGCGAATTTAACAAATGAAAAAAGAAGTGAAAAAATAAAAAGTTGCAGACGACAATTAATTATTGATAAAGTTTCGATGCAGACAACTTCGTTATTTCCCTTGAAGGCAAAATAACTAAACTAATTTTGGTGCTTGCAAATTCTTTGGGGAAATTGTTTTTAAACTGTTATTATTATCATCATAGGAGAAGTGAGCTGAAGAGAAAAAAAATATAATTGATATTAGATGGAATGTGAATAAAAAAGACCTTATTAAGGTGGAATTTATGAAAATATATACTGCAGTGATTGGAGAAAGGATTCTTCAAAAACTTCTAATTATTGCATATTTATAATGTACTTTTACAAAAAACGGTTCCCTTCGTGGAGTTTATATACCTAAGTATACATAGGTTTGTAAACATTTAGTGATTTCATCCCTCTCTATACCTACCTATTTTAATTTTATTGAGAAAAAAGAAAGCCTCCATCATACATTTTTATATGCTTGCCTCAAATGGTTTCAATAGATATGTTTACCTACGATATTTATGCAGAAAGAAACAAATAGAACCTGCTTTTTCGATGATATTAGAGAGAGAATAAATTGAAAATTTAATAAACCCACAACTGAGTAATTAAAATATGCAACAAAGTGATAGATCAATAACCGTAATGCAATTGTAATGTGTACTAAAACGACCAGATACTAATTAAATAATTACGATCATATACGCGTTATACGAGTGATAAATATAATGAGACCTAGAACAAGAGCAACAGTAAATCAAAAGCAACCGATTAACTTTGATAAAATGTCTTGAAACAAAAGGTATCAACAAAGAACATATCATAAAAACAGAAGTGGGATAAAATTTTAAAAGAAATCATAAAAGTGATGTATGTTGACCAAACCTATAAGTAAAAAGCTCAAATTGTTGTTGATGATAATTGATAAAACATATCTATATGAAAGGGTTCATAAAATATATCATAACATTTGATTGACTTCCCGAAATGATATAAAGTCAGAAGCTAGAAATCAAAAACTTTGTGTGAAAATATAAAATCAAGAAATGAATAACCGCGCTATTAAAAAAAGTAAATGCGGTCTTTAATTTTTATAAAAATAAGCAAAAGAGGAATCATGTCTATGTAATTATCATCATAAGAAACTTTCATTAGTTTAGTTTAGACTTCCTATTACCAGTCTTGTTTTAAGTGTAAACTTATCACACTAGGCGTTACCGTTATTGTTACATTTCCATATCAAAAACGTTTTTCGAAGTATTTGAACGTCATGATCTAGTTTTTGAGGGCCTAGTAGCTCTAGCATAGTCTAGATAAGTTAGGTAAGGAAATTCTTTCACTAAAAATTCGTTATCGTTCTGATTATTAGAAACATTAGTGGGTTATTTGTTAAAATTTCTTGTTCAAGGTTTTTTTTTAGTAACTGCTTGACAATTATTTTAAATTATTTTTTAGACTAGTGTCGACAGTGAGCTTCAATTCCCAGTGTAGGTACGTCATACAAGTAAAATATTTATGTGTAAATCTTAGGTAAATTAATTGTATTTTCAAAAATTTCTAGCACTGACTGAACTACTGTATCTCGTAATAAATAGATGGATCAGCTGATATATCTCCGTAACAGAGAGTTGCAAAGAGGTATATCCAGAAATTCATCACTGTATAAACAGGCTGTTGCCAAAGCGAAAAGAAATTACATGACTATTTAAGTAAATATGTGTCTTATATAAGTATTATTATATAAGTCCTACTAATAAAATAATATTGTACCACTTTATTTTGACTGTTTGGGAAATTGATGCAGAATCTACTAAATATCACCAACATCATCGTATTGGCATCAGTTTGGATAAACTGTTTCGTATCTCAAGAGAGTCTCTTGTATATAAATATTATAATGTTGTTACGCATATAATATACATATAAATGTTATATTTTCGGCGATATTTTTTTAACAACTTCAGTACTTTAGATGTTGTCGAATAACTGCTATGCACGCTGCTTGTTTATTTTCTATTGGATGTGGTGTTACGTGGAATAGGGTTTGGAATAAAAAGTTTTATTTGTGATTTCCATCTTTAATTTATTAAGCCCTAAAGTTTAATTAGGGAAATTGGAGAACAGATAAAAAATCAATAGTATTTTTATTTTACCCTTATTATTTTATCGCTACCTGGACTATCTAAGATTTGCTGAAGAGGTGGTAATAATTAACGGTATTAAGCATCCTAAATAGCCATGATAGTGGAGAGGGTCTGTCAAAAAAAAGGCTCCTCCGCCGTGGACTCGAGAATTTTTTTTTGATTTTTTTTTTCATAAAGTTGGACCCCCTCTTCATTTTCAAAAATTTAATCGACGCCCTGGCGGAGAAATGTGCATGCGAAGACATCGGCAATGGGTTTTTTGCACATAACTCGCTTAATTCAACTCTGAGCATAGTAAATATCCTGTTGAAAAATGAAGAGCTCTCGAAGACGCGTAATTTGAACTTTGACTGGTCCAAATCGGTCAAACGGTTCTCGAGATATCGCATTTTCAATTTTAAGGCCCTTTCTTCAGGGTTCCGCCGCGGTGCGAATACACCGCCGTCCGTGTTCGCGTGTTTTGCATGAAAAAAATCGACTTAGGGACTTAATTTTTATTCGCTAATATTGGGGCGTCGGGCCCAACCAATGGGAGATGACACTTTGGAATGCCTACTTTAAAATGGTTTTTTTTTTTCGATTCCGCCAATATTGGCAAGATGCCCGCAGAAAAACCGATTTCCCTCCCCCCTTTTTTTCTTAAAACTGGTTTTTTGCCATGAAAGAAGGGGGTGTGGGTAAAATTTTTTTCGTCATCAGACGGGAATTTTTTTTATCTTTGATTTGAGCCCCAGTAGACCTCGATCGGACCATTATTAAGGTCACAGGGACACAGGTCACCAAACGCGTTTGGTCCTGTAGAATGGCAAGGATTAGGGTTATAGGGCTAAGTGTCCACTTTCAAGATTTTCTTACCCCATGTCGCTATCTCAATTAGGGCCTGCACGCGGACGTGATATGTAAACCAATTAATCTAGCCGCGGAGCAGCGAGAGCCGGGGGCGGAGCCTAGCGCTCCCTCTCCTTTCTCTCTTCTCTCACAGACACACACGCTATATTTACTATGCTCAGAGTTGAATTAAGCGAGTTATGTGCAAAAAACCCATTGCCGATGTCTTCGCATGCACATTTCTCCGCCAGGGCGTCGATTAAATTTTTGAAAATGACACCAAAATGAAGAGGGGGTCCAACTTTATGAAAAAAAAATAAAAAAAAATTCTCGAGTCCAAGGCGGTTCGAAAGTTAGACCCTCTCTACTATGACGAGATGTTGGAAGAACTGAACTGACAGTCACAAAAAATCGAATTCAATATTACCACTAGGAGAAAAAAATATGGTGGGCATGTTGTAACGCTCAGTTGGGATGACAACGTAACGAAAACCACAAATGACTAGATTTACTGAAGAATCAGCATGAAAGCCATATGAGTTTTATCCAGAGTAACCCGAATATAAGTCTGAACTTCAAAAGTGCACATGCATTTAATGTTTGCAATGTTTGCGTGGTCATTCCTAAGTTAAAGTAAATTGACTGCTGTGCTGTTTGCAATAGAGAACTAAGCACTAAGAGCTCAGTACCTACATAATTATGATAGGCCAGGTTTATAAAATTAATAATAATGTAATGCAGCCAAAAAAAGAAGATTAAGGCATGGCAAGAGAACAGAAGATATACTTAACTGGATAAAATTAATATCAAGAAGCAAGGCAAGAAGAAGAAGGTATTCGCTAGAACAAGACTGACAATTTTGCAATGAATGCTCAAAAGAACGAATTAGGACGTATAAGTACTCCGAACGAAATATTACTCTTAGCCAAGTATACAGGGTGTCCCAGCTTATTCGAAGCGGTCTCTGTAGGCCAAACGATGGATTTTTTCCAAAAAATTTTTGCAAATTCAAGTACAGGATCACAATGGCCATAATTTAAAATTATTTTGGAGTATACAGAGTGTCCCATATGAGAGTGGCATATCAAAGTTATGTTTTTTTAAATGGAATGCTCCTATGTTATTGCATTTTTAGATTGTCTGGGAATAGGAAATAAGATTCGCTTTTACAGTTGGTGTTTAAATTCAGAAGTTTTTGAGTTATAAACAAGTGAAATCGTAATTTTTCAAGTTCAAGGCGCTGTACAACGAAAACGGTTCAAGATAGAGAAAAAGGGCTTACATGTCCCTATTTTACTTTTTCATGTACTATTCTATGGTATAGAAACATTTGTACTTTCTTTGATTTTTTTATTTGGCGACGCGTGGAGAAATCTCAGAATTTTTCAATTTTTTTATCACCCTGTATAAACATTTTATCTACATCATGGGATAGTACATGAAAAGTTAAAATAGGGACATGTAAGCCGTTTTTCTCTATCTTGAACCGTTTTCAATGTACAGGCCCAATAAACAATTTTTGTTTTATAAAGGTTCTCGAAATATCACCATCACTAAATTATAAAACTTTCAGTAATATAAATGGTCGACGACAACGTTTCAGTTACCTCTATATACCCCTTAAAGAGCTTAAATGGCGGACTCTATAAGGGTTACCGTTACCTAATGTTTGGTAACCTTATACAACTTTAAGTTTTATAAGAACGGTGATAGAAACATATCCCCCACCTTAATATAACTACTTATAAACCCCTTATAGAACTCATGAGTCTTTAATCAAGTAACAAGAATGTTTCCGCAACCTTTATAAACTTTGTTTATAATGGTAACCACAACCTTTCGGCAACTGGATCGTTTATTTGTTATCCTGCTTGCTCTTGTACTTTATCACCATCTTTTACGTTTCTCTTTGTAAGTTTGTGGGAAACTAAGGTAATCATATAGAATACAAACACCTCTTAACAGCAAATCGTCTGTTGCATCGAAGATGAAGTATTAAGGTATTATATACGCACCTAGACCTACTAGTCGTAATCTACGTACAAACTGATATTGAGATTCGCCATCAGACACTCGAAATGACTAAAATTGTACTGCGAATTTTTTTGGACTGTATGATTTTCATTTGTACCTCTAAATAATTAAAGGACCCTTATGCCCGTATTCACAAACGATAATTTCCAAAATAATTACGTAATCAATTATCCCCATCTCATTCTATTGCAAAAAAACTGCATATCTCCATCTCACTCATTTAATTAATTACGTAATTATTTAGGAAATTATCGTTTGTGAATACGGGCATTAATATCATAAATAATTTAGAATTTCAAAATGTAATTTTTTGTTAGCTTGTTTCTAAAACTAATTTATTTTTCTTAAACACAACATGTAAAGTGACACATTAGTCGATCCTTGATGAAATACGAACGATTATTCTGTATGACACTGCTGTTTGATTCATTTATTCGAAATTTTCTTCCGCCCTGTGTCATGGCGTCTACAGAAATATATCAAAAATATGGCGGCTGTACCTATAAGACGTCAGAGGCCGTTGTGGAACCATTATGTATCTGTTAGTGTCCACAGTTACTAAATGTGACGGTATATAACTTACGGTGTTTACAGTTACTAAAAGTGACGGTATAAAACTTACGGTGTTCACAGTTGCTAAAAGTGACGGTATATAACTAAGGGTAACTCTCGTTACTATGAGGCATCATAATCACCTAAGGTAGAAGCAACCACTGCAACGCCACTTACCTGTGGCCAGATCTGGTGAATTGGTTTTGTTTATAATGCGTTCGTTTCAGAACAATTTTTCATTAATAATTATTAGCCTGACAATTAATAATTATTAATACTTTTACAGATTAGATTTTGGTACCTAAATAACATGGATGTCTCTGTCGTCATCATACCATTAGGGCAAATGTGTCGTTCAGAAAGCTTTATTGTTTTACCTCTATTTTTAACTTTTTTTCAATTATTTATTGTCTCCATCTTTCCACAGCTAAAGGTTTAGTGAAACGTTGTTTATGATTAAGACCTAACCTGAAAAATTATCCTGATTCAAGTTTTATAATAGTGATTTTCAACACCAACAGCACTTCTTGGATTTTATAATGGTAACTGATTTTACTGTGAAGTGATTTAGTTTTATACGTGTCACCACCTGAACATACGCAAGAACTCGACACTATTGGATTTATAAGTTGGTAACCGCAACTATTATAAAAATGCATTATATAACCTATAGTAACCATTACTATAAGTTATATAAGCTAGTGATGAATACGTTACCGTTACCACTTTATAAAACCTTTGGGTCTGGAGCCTTATAGTAATTTTATATAACCACTACATAACTTGGGTACCAATAGTAATTTTATAAACCTCTAATATAAACGCGCAACCCTAATAAAACCCTTATAAAAACTGACTGTTACTTAAAGTGATGAAAATTGTTTATTGGGAGGGCCTTGAACTTGAAAAATGACGATTTTCACTTGTTTATAACTCAAAAAACTACTGAATTTAAACACCAACTGTAAAAGCCAATCTTATTTCCTCTTCTCAGATAATCTAAAACTGCAATAACATGGGAGCATTCCATTTAAAAAAACATAACTTTGATATGTCACTGTCATATGGGACACTCTGTATACTCCAAAATAATTTTAAATTATGGCCATTGTGATTCTGTACTTGAATTTTTAAAAAGTTTTTTGAAAAAGTCCATCGTTTGGCCTACAGAGACCGCTTCGAATGAGCTGGGACACCTGTATATAGGTATGAAAGCAGAAAGATATGATGAAATTGACTATTTCTTCTTGTTAAATCATCTTGTACTTATTATGGTATCTTTTTAAGTCTTCATTTTCTAGCCGCTATACAGTGAAAAACCAGGTAAGGGACTTATCACTAATTCCACAAGAATAGTAAGTAGATAGCTTGAATTAGAAGAAGCAAAATAAGTCTGAAGTCAAACTTATCTTATTATGGATGGTTAGAGTAATAATTTTTCCAAAAAAAGTCGTAACACTTGGGATACATTAATTGGCAATCTACACCTAATTAATTAACGTTCTTTGAATCTTATTGGAGTAGCTTCTAAACCTCCCACATATCGTTTTTACTGGGCGTTGCTGACTGACTTTTAATATTGGAACCAATGAACAGTGTAATACTCTCATCATCTTTAAGATTACGGCAAATTTTACAGGGCTACCCGTTAACATCATACAAAGATTATGCGCGATATTATTGAAAGCTCATTATTGAGTGATACCAGAATATTTTGGAGGTAAGAAGAATATTCTCCACAAATGTCATAAATATTGTGAACCTAGATCAGGCTATTGCAGACGAAAGAGAATCAATTTCTAACTGTTTTTTTGAACAGTTAAGCTCAGTTTTTGGTTTACAAGACCTTCAATAGGGACTTAAATACACTCTTGATAAGTCGTTTTTATTGTAACAAACTTGGAATCTCTCATTGGGAACTTTATTCTGGGATACACAGTGTGTGGATTGGAGCGGCACAACAGATCCAGATGTGATCCCTCCTTTCTTTGTAAGATCATGTGCAGATATAGCCTCTTTATACCATATTCTTTAGAAAATTTTCCACCTCAAATTTTCTCCAGCATCCTGGAAGAAAATTTATGCTATACCAATCTTTAAGAAAGGCAATAGGTCTCATGTAGAGAACTATCGAGCTGTTTGCATTCAGTCGTGCATCCCGAAAATTTTTGACAAGATAATTTACTGCTGTGATAACTGAATTAGTGCGGAATATCATTATTGATTAATGTTTTTTTTATGTGGTAAGTAAACTACGAGAAACCTGTTTATATACACAAACTTTATTGCCAACTCGTTGGAGTCAGGTGCTGCGGTCGATGCTGTCTATACTGATGTTAGTACCTATAGTCCGATAAAGTTTAAAAACTCATACGTATCGATTAAGGATACACATCCTTCTGATAGTTCGATTTATTTTGTTTCATGTACTTGGTTTTCATAGTAACCGTCCAGTTTGTCTAAACACTCCATCCCGCATAAATATAAGTATACGTCAACATTGGTTTTGAATGAGAATTAAATGAACAGCACAAAGGATAGCGTGTCATTACGTGAATAAAATTTGCTGTAAGGTAAGCTGGGGCAACTGGGCCCAGGGGGTAAGTGGGCCATGGGTCTGTCATTTTCTAATCTGCTGCCACGAAATATTCAAACAGTTGGCTACGGTGTTTCAGGCTGTTGACTTGTCAGAACAATGAATATCAACATTGCAACACCTCTAACAGCCAATATTATAAAGGCTCATTAGGCTAACGGGCAGATCTCTGTGCTCGTTTTTGAAGCTAATATCGACGTCAAATGACTTTTATTAACATTTATGTAATTGCTTTCATGTCAAGAATAGGTAAATTTAAGAAAAATCCACTTAGACTCGATACCTTCTTCAGAATTGATTACAGAAATCTGCCCGTTAACTTAATGAGCCTTTATGATACCCGCTGTCAGTAGAGTAAATTGAAACAAAATCTGAAATCTTTGACATGGTACCGAACATAGACACAGCCTAAAACAGGCCCAGATACCTCAGATTGAATTCAATTATCTTGCCTACAAAACAGACAAAGGAGGTCCAGTTGCCTCACTCTACTTAGGTAACTGGACCCAGGAGCGCCAAAAAATAAAAAAATTATTTTACTTATTAGTTACCATATTGTATTATAAATTTAAGGTACTCTCTCTTGGGTAATCTCTTACAGGTAGACTTGTTTAAGATCCCTACACATTCAAAAATTCATTTTAACAAATCTTATTGGAATTAAATGAGTTCAAATTCATCAACCACATCAGCTGTTGTAAAATCATGACCCAGTTGCCCCAGCTTACCTTAGTTGTCAGTGGGTCTCAAACTGACGTAAGCGGTTCAATTCATTGTTTGAATGATTCCTTCAATAATTATTTACGCTCGTTCACAACTTGACATTTAACTGTTTGACATTTTCTGGTGAAATTAAAAATATTAATTCGGACGGTTAGTGTGACGTCACATCTGACTTTTTAAACTTAATCGTACCATAAGACGTTTGACAGTGTCGATTATAAGAAGACTTCTAGCCAAACTCAAGGCTATAGGATAGGTGAAACAAAAATTTTTTGACTTTCATCATATTATCTGACTAATCGAATTCAGGCAGTTAAGGTGAAAGGTTTTGGCATTTCAGACTTCTTCAGAGCTCCCTCAGGTGTTCCGCAAGGATCAGTATAATTTTTAATTTTTATAAATGGTATAAAGCTGCAACATCAGGAACTCAAACTTTTTATTATTGGCAGATGACTTAAAAATACATGGGTGGTAAATTCTACTGAAGATTGCCTAGTCTAGAGTTACAATCCGATGCATTTGGTGCAAAGCAAATGGCTTAAAATTAAATATAGAAAAATGTAAATTCATACACGCTTCAGTAGAAAAAACCTCCCAAAGTAACCTCAATAATTTAAACATAGGTACAAGTAAAATATTTTTGTTCAAAAGAAGAAAAATTGGGGTAATAGTAATCAAAAAAAACCTTCTTGCGCATCAATCGCAGAAATAGTGTATTTTTATGCGATTCAATAATAAATATTTTCTTCCTATTTTTTTTTTTATAATGAATATAATGAAAAAATAATCCGATTTTTTTTTGGGAAAACTCCACCTACCTACAAAAAAAAAGAATTATATCATCTCGTGGTTTCGAACCCACAGCAACAGTTTAGTAAACTTCGGTGTAATGAACTGAACCACAGTGGGTTTCGAGTTTGTAGTGTTGATCGCGTAGATAGGTATATTATGTAGTACGTCAAATACTTACACCTACACATTTTATTTTTTAAACTGGTCGTATCTTTGTTATTAAAAAACCAATTTGAATACTTTTTTCACCTGCATGTAGGTGATTTAATTGTTGTTGCGTTTGCTCTTCTAATTTTCAGAACCATTCATAATTGAATGTGGAAAAAAATAAAAAATAAATTGCGAACCCTTTCATTGATTTAATAATTTTATATAAGTGTAAGCTAATTTTGCACAAGCGAAAAACTTTTTTGTTTTTCGTTTAAAGTGCTACATTAATCGAGGCGAATTGAAGCTAAGACATCAAATTATATGTTAAATTTGTATGGAAAATATGCTAATTTTATTGAATTAACTCAAATTTCCAATAATTTTCTTCAAATCCTGTTAATTTTATTTCAAAGTTTTTTTTCCATCTTGCTCATACAGGGATTCAAAAACAGTCAATTTTCCCAAAAATTAAAATAGCCGCCATTTTGAAACGGCTCGGCCAATTTTGCTCAAGTGCAATACCAGACCACTCCTTGTGGACATCTTACTCTCACAAAAATTTCAGCCCCCTAAATTGAAAACTGCGACCAGAAACCGTGCCTCAAAGTCCGGATTTATGGAATTTTGAAAGGACACCCTGTAGAAGTAACGTGACTTTTGGAAATTTTTTCAACGAAAATCTAAAGTCATTCCAAAGCTTTACAATAATCCAAAATTTCGTTCACTAATCTTGAAAGATAAAGCTACAGGAGCGTTTTGAAAATCGAAAAATCGTGATTTTGGAGAAATAAATAAATATATATATAAATATATATATATATAAATATATATATATATATATATATCGTGGGCAGGTGAATTTTGGAAAACCACTTTTTCGTAATCTGGGGGTCATGATCGGTGGACATTTGATGAGTTTGGGTGATTTTTGGAAAGTGATGTCGTCCTCAATAGTGTATTTTTTGTTAAAAAATACACTAAAAGGGGTAGTCATTATTAATTATAATAACATTCGTAGTTTACAAATTGAACCATAATTTTATACCTAAAATAAAAATTCAAACTACTATTCAGTTCAGTATCCTTTGAGCGAAAAAACAATGAAATCTGTCTAATGTGTGAGTATTATGAGAGTAGATATCCTTAAATGAACTTTATGAGACCCGCCTGGTTCTGCAAATGATACTTTCGGCTAGGAAAGCACTTCGGAAAACAATATATTACACAAATTTTGACCAAGGTATGGAGAAATATGAAAATAATGATATCCTCTGAAAACATATAGAGATAGTTAATCTCTCGGTTAATCTTATGTTAAATAAGTCATTTATAAAGAATATAAAAAGAGGAGGGTATAATAATTTACAACACATATACCTACCTGCTAATATAGGGTCCAGACTCCAGAGCTATAAAAATTCATGGATGAATCTGTAGCAAGAGAGATTCAACACCCTCAAGGAGAAAAAATTATTTTGTACCACGAGATTAATTGAGCATGGTAACATGGTAATAAGCTGTGTTGAGTTTATGATGAATGGAAACTGCAAAGTTAGCCCAGTCGGTTTCGCAAAAAAAAAAAAACAAGACAAGACGCCTGATGTATTGAAGGAGGCTCTTGTTGTTCCTCTCTTCAAGTCGGGCGATCCTGCAATGGTAACGAACTATAGACCAATTTCGTTGTTGCCAAGTATAGTAAAGATCTTTGAACGGATAATAAAGGTGAGAATTTCTGGGTTTCTGAACAGATATAATATACAGGATGATCCCGAAATGGCGGACACGGTATTATACAGGGTGTTGTAGAGGATGTTCAGAAAGACTGTAAATTTAAAACAAAAATTGTTTCCTCGCCTTCGTTACCGAGATATAGGGTGTCCTTTTTCTAAACTTTAAATCAAAACGGCAGTCAAATTTAACCTCCACTGGCAAAGCACATGATTTGACATAACTATTACGATAGCGTTTGCTTTTTATTTTTATTATTATCGGGAACGGAATTACAGGCATTCAAAGTTTACCTAATCCCTGAGTTCGACAACATTTTTCAATGTGGCATCGTTGTTCAAATTCGAGCTCAACAATGCAACTAAAATAGATTTTGAATAATATTATCGAATATGTTTCCCCGCAACGATTATTGTTTTGAACATTATTGAACTTTCCATTTCATATGTTTCCATGGTAATATCTATCTGGGTATTATTGTAGACCTACACATTATTTTTTCCTTAAGAAGGGTAGTGCAGTGTTGTGACTTTTTTTCCACAAAAGTGGTCGTATCTTCTTAAGGCAGCCATACTGGAGAAAACAGTAAATAAAACTTAGAATCCTTAATCCACAATGGATGCGGTGGTGCTGTCCGTGTCCGCCATTTCGGGATCACCCTGTATTGTCTGACCAGCAGTATGGATTCAGATGTGCGAGGTCTGCACAGGATGCGGTGGCGAGTCTTACTTCCCAAGCATACAATGCTTTGGACGACGGAGAGTCTTGTCTCTGTATTTTTGTGGACCTCGCAAAAGCTTTTGACACAGTAAATCACCTGCTAGAACTACTATGGGCTGTTTGTCGAGGTATGGCATTAGGGGCAAAGCGCTTGAATTAATGCAGAGCTACTTGAGGGAGAGAACTCAAACTGTTAGGTGTAATGGCGTTATCAGCTCAAAACAGAGAATAAATTACGGTGTACCACAGAGCTCGGTCTTGGGGCAAATCTTATTTCTACTATACAGGGTATCCCAGCTTATTCGAAGCGGTCTCTGTAGACCAAACGATGGACTTTTTCAAAAAAAATTTTGAAAATTCAAGTACAGAATCACAATCGCAATAATTTAAAATTATTTTGGAGTATACAGAGTGTCCCATATGAGAGTGGCATATCAAAGTTATGTTTTTTTAAATAGAATGCTCCTATGTTATTGCATTTTTAGATTGTCTGAGAAGAGAAATAAAGATTGGCTTTTACAGTTGGTGTTTAAATTCAGAATTTTTTGAGTTATAAACAAGTGAAAATCGTCATTTTTCAAGTTCAAGGCCCTGTACAACGAAAACGGCTGAAGATAGAGAAAAATGGCTTACATGTCCCTATTTTAACTTTTCATGTACTATCCTATGGTATAGAAACATTTGTACTTTCTTTGATTTTTTTATTTGGCGACGCGTGGAGAAATCTCAGAATTATTCAAATTTTTTATCACCCTGTATAAACATTTCATCCACATCATAGGATAGTACGTGAAAAAGTAAAATAGGCACATGTAAGCCGTTTTTCTCTATCTTGAACCGTTTTCAATGTACAAGGCCTTGAACTTGAAAAATGACGATTTTCACTTGTTTATAACTCAAAAACTTCTGAATTTAAACACCAACGTAAAAGCCAATCTTTATTTCTCTTCTCAGACAATCTAAAAATGCAATAACATAGGAGCATTCTATTTAAAAAAAACGTAACTTTGATATGCCACTCTCATGCGGGACACTCTGTATAGTCCAAAATAATTTTAAATTATGGTGATTGTGATTCTGTACTTGAATTTTCAAAATTTTTTTTGAAAAAGTCCATCGTTTGGTCTACAGAGACCGCTTCGAATAAGCTGGGACACCCTGTATATTAACGATTTGTTTGAGTTGCCTATTATTACTGGAAGAGTAATTGGGTTTGCAGATGATACAGCCATTTTTTACCGTGGTCACTGTTGGGAGGGAATTAGAGCGGATGCAGAGAAGGATTTTGGGACATTCCTTGGTTACCTCAATGACAAACAGCTGACACTGAATATAGAGAAAACAAAATTTATACCCTTCAGCATTAATTCACTGAACCAACCTGTCTTCATGGAGCTAATGGTACGTGGCTCGAAGATGACAATTGGAAAGGCCGAAAAAATTAAATACCTGGGTGTCTTCATTGATAAATATCTAAGATGGGAACCACAGGTTTTGAATACAGTTAAAAAAGTGAGGTGTCTTATTCCTAAGTTTAAATGTCTGAGGACTTTTCTTAACACTACGCAAATGAGAACAATTTATTTCGTTTTGGTTCAGTCTCTTCTCAATTATGGGATATTGGCTTGGGGTGGACTTACGAACCACTATTTGAGAATACTAGAAATAACTCAGAAGTGGTTACTCAAGGTAATGTGTAGCAGACCTTACCTGTATAGAACAGAATTACTATACGAGGAATCCAAAATATTCGATATCAGACAGTTGTATTTTCTTGAGTTGGCTAAACATCTTCACAAAAATAAAATTCAGTCTTTACCGGTAGGCCATAACTACGCTACTCGACAAGGGAGGGAGACTTACGTTATACCAAAAAAAAAGAAAACGTTTGGTCAAAGGTGGTATACTTTTCTGGCACCAAAGGTTTATAATCGGCTACCTATTGGGATAAAACAGAAAAATTCCTTGGGATTATTCGTTAAAAGGGTTAAATTATACATACTTGATGTGCCTCGTCTTTTGATACACGAAGCGATTGATATCAAGAACTCGTATATCTATTGTTGAGATAGGGGTTTACAATTCACTTGGATATTCTTTTTTCCTGTTCAGTTTTTTATGTTATATTGATGAGCTTGGATGTTGTGTATTGCTACTATTGCTGTTGTGTATTGTATTCGGTGGTACAATCTGGAATACTAGAGGGTACTGCTGGATAACCATAGCTATATATATGTGTATATGTGTATATTAGTTATTGTTTGTATTGTTGTATTAGCATTATGGTGGTATTTAATTGAATTTGTATTGGTAAAAATTTTGAACACACGCTACGTATCAGATTTATATCTCACACCCCATATACAAGGCTATATGCCTTCATGGGTACTACTGTGTTTATTGACAGTATTTACATCGTTAAGATTCTGTCGTATAATTATAATTTTGTCATGTAATCATAGTTTGTTGCTGTAAGTGCTAGTTCATTATGTCAATAAACCTTATTTATTTATTTATTTATTCAGAAAAACTTGGATCTAAGATTTTCCATCCCTTTGGTGAAAAAAACCTCTTTTTGCTGATAACCATGATACGTTAAAGATATCAAAATATTACTTGTTATAAAAAATAAAACATTTTTCTAAAAAAGTATTTTTATAATTTTTTCATACAGGCATGCCATAGTTTTCGAGAAAATCTCTATTGTGAAAATGCAATGTTTAATTTTTGATTTCCAACATCAAAAAATTGAATTGTTTGAAAACCAAGCAAGCTAGAGATAAAAATTTTGAATTTATTGAAGAAAACTCCATTTGTTGTTATTTTATTAGTTACTATAATATTCATTATGGTATGGATGATAAATATAACAAATAAAATAATACCTTGTTGCCTTTTCATGGGACAATATTTTACAACAAATATTAATCTTGTTCTCCCTAGGCAACTAAGTAGGTAATTATTATTGTTAAATATGAAATTTTCAACAAATTTTTTAATTCAGTAATTCAGCCTGTTACAACTAACAGTTCTGGTTCAATAAGTATTAACTTGTATTTTTACTCTTTTTTTTTTGAGTTATTTAATTTCACTTTTCTTTAGGAAACTTCTCTAATATTTTTCTAAAATTTTTTATATGCAGTTATGATGGGTAAATAAAAGGGCAAAAAGAAAAAAGTGTATGCAAAATAATAATAAGTAGGCATTTATTCCTTTTTACAATCACAAAGTTTTATAAATATTGCTATCGTCAAGACTTAAAAAATCTTATACACAATAGTAATAACAGTATTCTCTATATCGATATAGAAAATCTTTCGGAAATATTTTCATATTTACAATTTGAGCTACAACACTATAGACATGTCGTTTGCGCTACAGAACCTGTATAAAAGTGAAAATATTAAGAACAATAATACACAATAATATAGGCATAATTAAACATTACATAATTTTTGTGTTAATTGACAGTAATTTATTAATAATTTCTTTATGACTAACTTAAAAATTATATATACAAACAAAATATAATACAAAAAAAATACATATAATACAAAATAATTACAAACAGAAAGAAATAGAGCTGATCTGCCAGAGCCAGAGGTAAGTACAAAGAAGCTCAAAAGAAAAAATTGCACAAACAAATTTCTTTTATTCAGAAGTAACTGATAGTAGGCCAAAATTGCTTAACATCGTTGATTGAAATGATTTCAAAAATATACAACTTTATTTTAAAATACGAAAAATATCTTTGGTATATACCTTCTATTAGTAATAACAAGAACATTAATAATTAGGTTTTATTAACAATTTTAATTATGAATCTCAAACAATTTCTTTAATTTCCATCCAAATTAATCCAAACGCCAAAATTGTCATAAATTAACTGGTTAGAAAACAATGTCTAGTTGATTGTGTGCTAAATTGGAAGCTCATAGAAATTTACAATGTACACCAGAAGAGAGTTTCCGTCGAAAATCAACGATACGTAAAGATATGACGATATTATTCAATGATTTGTAAAATTACCTTAAAAAATTTATTTAGGAATTGACTTTCAAATATTGAAATCCTTAAGATTTTGATGATATGTACACTGTTACAGAAATTAACGAAATGACACACTAATTATCAAGTACAATCGAATGCAAAAACCTGCTGCTCTTTTACACTTGAATTGTTTCAGTTAATTTAAGAGGATTTCATCATGATAAACCATCATATTATAGTATAACATCTGAAAGTGTTAAATTACTGATGTCTTCTTTGCATTTATTTTTAAAGTACCTTTACGAGTTGGCACAGAAAAATTTCAAATAATTTAGAATGATCAAAAAAAAATGCCAATTTGTTTATTCCATTCAAGAGAAGTTTAAAAAATTATCACGAACTGCACATACCATTTTAGTCCAATGAAGAGTTAAATCATTGTTTCTTCATCTGCTATCATAATTCCCATCTATTTTTTTATGCCTATTATGTTTTAAATTCACTAAATTACACAGAATAGAACTAGTTTGGAAGCAAAATTTCGATTAAATTTTATTTCTCATAAAAGCTTCTAAGGTAAATGGAGAGGCATTATGAATGAGAGGCCTTCAGTTATCCTACCAACATGGTTTATCAAGCAAGAAATCCGCTTTTATAGTCTAATTGGAAAGTTTCTAAGATCTAATTTCAGTTTTAATTGGAATACACCAGGAAGTGTAGTAGGTCAATCGAATTTTTCTATCAGTGGGAAAAATAATATTTATATTAACTAGGTTATAAGCGTAGTATTCTATATCGTCTATAAATGGAATGGTACAGAGTTGATGGAATAAAAGAATACTCTATTAGGAAGTTTTATCAATTTTGCTAGTATCACAGCTTGGAATAATAAGTAAAAAAGTAGGAACTTCATAAAAAAATATTTAAAAGGTAGAATTAAACAAGCAATTATCAGAACCAGTTCGTAATTAATAATAAAAACATTCAAGTAGTACTTATAGGTAGTTCATAGACCTGCTGGGTCTTTGCACTGGATTGCACTTGTGAGAGGTAAACTAGTGATAAGAGGACTTTAGTATATCACTGTACCGTCTGATTATTTTAATCAATATAATTCGGTCAATTAATTTAATTGTCTAGAGATTTACATTAGGACATTTGTTCCGATTCGGCGTTTGATAAATCTACCAAAATGTGAACAACGACTATTTAATAAAAACATTTCGATTGATATTAGGTCAGTCTTTTCGTAAAATTCCCTTTAAGTCACTTGCAAAATCGCTTTTCTTCACATACCTATTTACCCAGACTAAAGATCTTCCAGAGGAACATAATTTTAAATAATTCATAACAGCATTACTAAAGAAAAAATTAGCACCATCAAAATATACCTACATATTTAGCATCAGTAAGAGATTAATAATTATTTACATCAATTTAGATCATGCATGCGATATTGCTTTCAAGGATTCACAGATTTTATTAAAACTACTAGCCTACCCTACACAAAATCTTGCTCAAAAAATGATTTTTATATACTTGCACTTAACTCTCTCTTAAAATCCTGAATTCATCTTATTGACACACCTAAACCTGACAGCCATCTTGGAAAATTGATTCCTAAAGGTAGATGCGAAGTCTTCTCAACAATTAACCTGATATGCCCGCCTAAACTGCAAATGTTTGATATGCATTATAATTTTTTCTACAAATATACTTTCTAACTCCAATCTACAATAATGGCTTTATTGTTAGGATGTGACTGTTTTACCTATTTGTTTAATCAAAATATACCTAGCTAACATAATTTTTTTTCCAAACAATAATAATTGATAAGACATCAATTCTATGATGGAAATTGTACAAACAAGCTGAGAAGAACTCCACATCACTGAAGACAATCATATCGTGTTCTGGAAATATGTTTTAAATAATTGACAAAGAAGAAAGAGAGCTATTCTCTGAATATAAATTGATGAAACATTCTTTATTGAATGGATATTCACATATAGAAATAGCTTGAATTTGTGAAACCCACTCCATCATACTCACTGATTTGCAGACTGAAGCGAATTGTTGTTTTTGTAGACAAATGTTTTGTCATTTTATGCGCCTTTGATTAGCTGGGCTCTTTTATAGTGACATTATTAACACTAGCTACAGTAGGTAGCTAGTACTTGCACCAGTAATGCAAAAGCAAATTAAATTACTTTTGAAGGTAGAGAACTTCTTTAGTTAGATGCCTGGTTATTTACTGCAAATAGAACCAATTAGAATGGCCTCAAGTGTAACTTTTGCACCTATGGGTAGTGACAGTGTTTCAATCTTTTTTTTGCCTCAAGATACAAATATCAAGCATTTATTAAATCAATAAAATGGATTAAATAAAAGATAAGTCTACTTTTAGATACCTACCTAGAAAAATTCGGGTGGCCCTTCTTAAAGATAATAACACAAATAAATTCCTATATTACTAGTATGATAATTACTTAATTACCTATCTTACTAATTAAAAAGAAACACTTTCAGTAAGTAAGTATATAAAATATATGGCACCAAGTAACTTTTTGAACTGAAGAACATGATTGTGATAAAAACTGATGTAAATATTTATCAAAAAGTATCTGAGGGGTAATAATATATTTTGATAATTTATTACTCTTCTGGAAGACTCCCTCTGTAAAATAGGTACGATGGAGAAATAACGAAACAGGGAGAGCCACTAGTTAACCGTAGCTTGGGCGTGGGTTACACATGGGTAGCCATGGTCCCCCTCCTGCCGACGGCGGTGGGCAAGATATACTGACTGGTGGGCGAGGTGGGGAGCCGCGTGACCTGTGGGATGTTGCCGTTGGGCGGCGTGCCGAGCCGCGTGTACGGCGGCGGTGCGGGAGTTGCTGAAGGATTGGCGGTGTTGGGCGGCGTCCCGGCAAGGTACGGGTTGCCGTACGCCGCGTTGTACCGCGGATCGACCAGTCCGGCGCCGCCGTTCGGTACCAGGTCGCTGAGGGGCAGGTGGGCGGATGCTGTCACCGATGGTAAGTGCAGACGTGTTGACTGGAGGGCCTCTCGCTCCAGGGACGAACTCATGATGGGCGGCTGCATCAACGGCGGAGGAGTGTACTCACGGGAGTAGTCAACGTACGGGACGTACCCGTTGTTGTTGTGCCCGTCCTGTAATGGCCACCAATGAGTCAATGTCTTGGTGAAGAAAATCAAAAATAATAAATAATTGTAGCGACAAAATAAAGAAAAGAATTCATTAAAAAAAAGTGAAGAATTCCCGAGGTTGTTATATAGTTCACCTTTTGCAGAAATTCAAAATTCCTTAATGCAAGACAGTACTGATTACATGCAAAAATCTCCCGACACCTGAAATTGGTAGCAATTAAGGGTGCTATTGAAACTAACCTTAGGAGGGAACGTGGGCTCGTTATACTCCCCAGAGTACCTGGAGCTGCCATAGAGACCTTGGTGATGGTCGGGCTGCAGGTGAATAGGCACTGGTCCGGCCAGTGGCACACCTATCCGTGTCACTGCAGACTCGCTGCCAGTTTCACTGCCGCCCCTTTGACCACCCCCGTACTCTCCTCCCAAACCCGCCAGGTTGCTATTGCTGCTACCCGCCCGCAGGTCGAGTTTAAGCTCGCTTATGTTCGAGCTGCGATCGCTTTCTTTGCATTGTTTTTCCATTGTGTTCGTGTCATCTGAAAAAAGCCAGTGAGTTTGAGAAATAGCTGCATCAATAAACTCACATCACATCAATTATTTTTTGACTTAAGTTCAAATTAGAAAGTGTATGAAGTTTATTATTTCAAGAATGCGGTAGTTTTTTTAAATAATGCATAATGGAAACAATAAAATCAGTTGCTTGGTAAAAAATAGGCAGTAAGAAGTAAATAATTACTTACTTTCAGGAGGTGGTTTTTTAGTTTGCTTCTGGCACATGAAGATAACCATAATCACAATTATCAGAACAATGATAGCTGCAATAACACCAACTATGATAATCAGCGTGGGGAATTTTTCTGCAACAAACAGTCCATGAGTACCCGACTTAGCCAGCAATTCTTCACGATTATACATACTTTGGGGCACTAGATTGATCTCCACCACGTCGTTTCCATATGGATTACTAACAGAACAGTTATACGATCCGAAATGTCTCCTTTGTGACTCATGAATCACTAACGTGGACTTGATTCCCTCTGGCAGAGGGTCTTCCATGATGCTGTAGTCTAGATCTTGGCGGGCATCAACTTCTCTACCATTAAAAGACCAAACAACCCTATCAGGGGCCGGTACGGAAAACGCGGTGCACTCTACTCTCACATTTCCACCTTCAACACCAAACTGGGTGCGATGGGAAACTATGGATGGGGGCCCACGAAGGTATACGGCCGCTTCAGCCCTGATAGGGGGATACCCAGTAACGGCAGCTTCACAATAGTACCTCCCGGTAGCCTCATGATCGGCACGAAGAGTCAAATTAGGACCCGAGCCGATTTTACGGCCGGTGGTCTCACGAAACCAGCTGATTTCAGGATATGGATTGCCATCAACGTCACAGGATAGTATCACCTTCGAGTGGGGTTCTGCTTGTACGGATAAAGGGCGTACGCGGAATTGTGGACCATCTGCAATGACATATGAAATTTAATTATACCTCAAAGTGTGTAATAGGGACAGGTAAGCAGACAGATATTTGTAAACTACTTACAACTGACATCGAGGGTCTCACTCTCCTCGCTTTTGCCAACAGCGTTGTGTACTTCGCATTTTACTATGGCGTCGTGGTGTTTCCTGGTGACGTTGACGAGGATCAACTCAGTGGTGTAGTCGCCGATAATTGGCTCGTCATTAAGGTACCATCTGTAACTTAAATCAGATGGATTGGCGTCGGCGTGGCAGGAAAGGTGCACATCGGACCCTTCAGGAATGCGGCCACTTTCTCCAGCTCCAGATATGATCGACACTACAACTTTAGGTGCATACTTCACCTGAAAAAAAGAAGAATTGCTGTTTTATAAAAACTCAGAAGCAGCAATTACCAGTATATTGTGGCTTTACTGCTCACACTGTTTTTTTTTTATTTTAATTAGATTAGGTGCCTAATCTTAATTAACAAGAATGAGGATGCATTTGGCATGAATGAAGACAAATTTGGCTCAGCATAATCAACTAGGTAATCATGTAACAGGATCGTGGCAGAAAATGGGGAGAAGAAGCTTAAGAGTGAAACTATGAGAACGAAGCTGATTTAACTACACGCGCAAAAGTAAATCAGATGACTCTGCTGAATTAGCAAAATCATAAGGAACCCTTCAACGAACAGAAAAAATGTTATGTAGTCATAAAAAAACAAAATCAGTAAATATCAGAAGGTACAGGCATATGAACTAAAAAAAATTGAGTAGGATGAATCTCTTGGCAATAAAGACCTGTGAAAATGTACCGGATATTTTCGCCTAAGAGTGTCAAAGGCTTCTCGAATTTGACACCACTAGTTAATATTTAGGTCGGCATTCTTTGTAGGAGTAAATATCCAAATCTTTTAAACTTATAGAATAGCTCCAAAGTCCTCTAGACTTTGTTAAAATAAAACTGCAGAGCATTTATAGCATGGCGGAATTCGCTCTGAAAGATGTACTGTACTTGTCTACTTGATAGACTGTCGACAATTCACAAAGGAATTGAACATTCTATATAGATTTATATACGAAGGTACCTGAACTGTTCACAACAGTTCTCTTATATCCAAATAATCGGTTTATCCATAATTTTATCTACAATGAAATCTAACAGGTAACACGTATAGTGTAGTTTTAGAAGTTGTAACTTTTTTTTTAAGTACGCGTACTTACGTGAGTATATGAAGTTACCTCCTTAATTAACATCGTACTTTCGGACTGATTAATATCAAGCAAAAAAAAAATACAAAAGAAGTTTAATAACACCAATGACATTGAACTAACCCGGGAAAATAGGGTGCCATTGAAGTTTTCCTTCTAGGGAGAAGTGACTGCCATCTAATTAGCTCGGCGTGTAAAGAGCATGACGGCTGGAGCCATATTGCCAGGTTACACCTGCAGTCTGATCAATTAATTAAAGGCCACCGTGGAACGGGAGCTTCAAACGAACAGGAAAAAGTCCTCAAAGTGTCATCGCCACTCGTTAGCTCGCCGCTTAGCCGGAACTCTCGGCGTCCAGCGGGGAAATCCCTGGGGATCAAAGGCCAGGAAGCGGCCGGACGCCGATGGAAAGCCAACTCCGATATTACAAGCACACTAACAACCTATCACCGCTGCGGCCTAAGTTCTGAACACGAACGGGACGGGAATTTTAGGCGGAGTTGACTTCTTTGCTACATCGCAGAATTATGGTTCGAGATTTAATAAAAGCCTTTCTAACAAATATGGAGCAATCAGACCACAAACGACAGCACTGTTACAGACATTATCGATCCAATATCCTCGGTGAGTTTTTTTTTTGTTTAAGCTCGGTTTAAATTGCTTTCTATCAGCATAAATATGATTTTTGCTGATAAACAATAGGGCGAGATTCGCTCGCTAAAGTCATCCCACGATATTATTCATTTCAAAGCTAATGGATAGCCTGGATGGCTATATTCTACAATATTTTATCAATAAACTTTTTAACGACTCAAGAATCTACAAATAAATTTCAAAATGAGTTGGCAAATAAGACGTAATTCGATTTAAAAAAATCTACTAACCTCCAGCGTGATCTTAGCAGATCGATGCGTCCTTTCGGCAATATTCTGAGCCTGGCATGTGAAGGTAGTGTTATGGTGTTCTTTCTTAGGCGTGAGCTGCAAGATGGATTTGGCGGTGGTTCTCCGCTTGTCCGCGAGTTCCTCTTTGACATAGCTGACCTGACCACCTGAACCTTCGTTGTTGATGACGTTGCCCAGACCATCTATCCAGGTTATCTCGGCAGCAGGTCGCCCGCCGTAACTCTCGCATTCCAATTCGATGCGGCTGGACTCCGTTGTCAGCAAGTAAGAACCTTGAATAATGCGTGGTGGTTCGGGAGGAACGAGCACCGATACATTGGCAAAGTGGGAACGGATCATCGCCTGGCCTTGGGCGGCGCTCACTTGGCACTGATAACGAGCGTCGTCATCGAGCATCACCGGGAAGATTTCCAAGGAGTAGTCACCTGGAATAAGAAATCTCGGTCTCAGAATATTTATTATGAAAAAATCTTAAGTAGGTATCAAACACTTAACAGTTGTCAGTGAGCACGAAGAGTGTTTCCAAGAGTCTTCAAGGACCATCGCAAAACAGCTCGAAATCACGAATACCTATAATTTAAGTTATGTGCTAATCTTTGTTTTCTTATCATATTACATAAAATATAAGAAGCTCGTCTATTCTATTATGTGCGCTTCTCTCTTCGGGTCTCTAAAAGACATTTTAAACAAAAAGCAAAATAGAAATAAAGGAAATTATTAAAAAAGAATGATGATTAGATCCGCCGATAGGATATTCCGCGAATCTAATTATTTATGTATAAGATTTATTTCCACCGAGTATTTTGTATGTTTTCCCTTGACAGAGCTGCCGCTTTGCAGACTATTCTCAAATACCCTTGAGATGAAACAACCCCATTACAATCTCAACCCTTATCGCAGGCCAACGAAAATCCCACAAGCTTATCTGCAGCTTAGAATTTAAAATTCCAATTCAATTTCCACCCCTGTAACCTACCTGATGCACTGCCATAGTTCCCAGTGCAATCCAGAAATGGAAACAGGGAATTTATATAGAAACCCTTTCATGCCAACTTCTCTCGGATCGCCGTAAACGACGACGTAATTTATTTTCATTCATCCTTAACAGAAAAAAACCTCCAAATTTAAATAAGTCTGTTGAGAGGATTAAATACATATTCTAGTCGCTGCAAGGTATCGGTGCCGGTGCTCAGACAGGAGGTAAGCTTCTTTGTTTGCACCAGCTCAGAGAGGATTGTGGTTTCGCGGCAGTATAACGAGATACAGCAGCCTCATCTGAACTGAAAGCCATCGGGAGTCGCTTTGATTTGCGCAAACAAGATCATTTAGCAGGATTTAGGAAGAGGGGCCCATCAAACAACAAAAAGTGTTAGGCATGCGCTTGAGGTAAACTATCACTTCTTGTTGCCACGACGGTACCATAACAAGAGATTAATTTTCCTGAAGATTATACCATAATAATAGAGATTTGCCTTGTTTTGTATGTCACGCAAATTCTCAAGTAGAGAGTTCATCGAGGATGCCAACCAAGCATGGAGCAGCTCGTGTCCTTTAAGGAGCTGGAAAGACAGCCAGACGGCCCATAACGAATCCAATTGCATTGATTCGAATCCGGAGGCGAGTTCCAGCACTAGACAGACGTCTACAGATCCAGAGAATGACTTTATGGACCCGTACAACAACCGATAACGTAATTGCCGTTTGCTCTGTTTCGTGATGCCCGTTTTGGCAGCTCCGGAACTTGGAATCCCTCCAGGGATATTGACACTGTTGCCAACCCGCACCTGCTTATCTCGTGGATTCTACACGAGTATTTATAGCCTATACGAGTATCTAAGTGCCATCGTTAGAAGGATAAAATACTTCTTTATTTGCAGTTTAAAAACGTGCAGTTGTAGCGTCTAGGAATACCTGTATCTCCAAGCTAGTATATAATATTAGAGTCATCAAATTATAGCTGACGAGTAGTCTTTATATATATTTCTATAATCTTTGGAGTGACTCAGTCACTCATTTTGGTGTTATTATAGTTGTCTTTTCTCTCGCTTCTTAGCTGCTGTTCGCAGATAAACGACCCTGCTCTTCTCATCTCCAATTATGTCGTAAAAAATAATATTATTATCGGCTTTTAGTGAGCTCGCAAACAGGATCTGGAATTGCTTTTAGAGGCATATTCACTGTGGTACTCGAGTAACGATGATAACAAGACACGTCTTAATTTTCATATCAAATTCTTGTGTCTTGTATGTTCCCAATTTGTTCTTGGGTTCCTGTTCTTGGGTTTAAATATTTTTATTCTGAATAAACAAGCAAGAACGCATTAATGATTAAACCTGACAGTGTCACAGTGTTCCAGCTTCTACAGACACACGTTGTCCTAATTTAGGACCGGGTCGGAAATTTACAGCGGCACGTGATGAGCAAGGCTTGCCTTAGAAAGGGACCTCCGCCTTACCCCATACAGTGTTTTACACCATCAGCACTTCGGACCGTCCTGCTGTAATCGTTATCGTCTGTCCGCTATCAACACTTTACAGTCTCAGCAAGATCAACTGCTCCTGGAAATTGATTGTCTGAAGACTCGAGGAAGTATTTTTAAAAACTTAATTACAGTGTATCTTTCCATGGAGGATAAGCCTAGTGAAAGGGAAGCGACTAGGAGAGATCGGGATGTAGCAAGGTCTAGACACGTGTTCATAATTTCTAGTGCAAATATTGGCCGTGCAGGATAAACTTGGCCGTTGCTGAGTCCGTAGTCCGGAGGGCTGTCGACTCTTCCTAATTAGAACGGTTCCGGTTAATTACTTGGATACACAACCATTGACACCTTCATTCCGGCGTCTTCTCCGACAGCGACGGTTATCAGGAAGACCTCAGGGACGACTCGTTCTCTGAGGCAACAAATACAAAGAAACAAATCCGGGAAATTCATTTGTAAGACGATTCAGCTGATTGCTAACTTTTTTTTTGTCGATCTCAACTTCCACTGTCGCAACTTTCTTTGTACTATATACTTTTTTTATTTCAATTTCTAAAATTCTTTTTCGTGTTTTTTAAACCATCGCAAATCTTTCCATTAATTCATTTATCGTTTTTGATATTGTGATGTTTTGCAAAAAAATAAACACTTTACCCTATTCACCAAAACAGATACTTTAGTAATTTTTTTTTGAATTTCAATAAAATTGTGAAACTTTCATTCTAAGAAAATTAGTGATTAATTCGTATTGATTTTACCTAACGTGCTTGAAATCTGGAATGCATGAAAGTTACCATACAAATCATTACCGTATAGGCAGACACATGCATTAACCAAATAATCAATCCCTTAAATTGATGAGCAACCACAGACTGCATGGTTAACCGCGAACATCCCTTATGTAACTCAACTACTAACCTTCAGACAAATTTATCGATTACTATCTGATATTCTGGCGTGTGCAGCAGTCTGGACGTCGGAAAATAGAAGTGGATGATAAATAGATGATGACAGTTCTAGTTTCAAACCATAACGTCTGGATTACAAGTCAGCAATCCCACGAGTAAAGAGAATGCAATCCGGGGAATAACATATGTATAATATGCAGACAAACCTTAGATCTCAAATCTCGTTACCCCTTGTTAGAGATTCACATATTACGAATATCAACCATATTATTATCTTTGAGTATAGGTACCTACCTTGATGAATCCTGCTTAGAAGCTGCATATCTCATAAATCTTAGTGTTCCCTGAATATTAGCTCTGAATATTGAATTTTGTTTCGGAAAACATCACATAGGAAGCAATTTGCTATAGTTACAGCAGTTTTTAAATTGTCTCCTAATCGGGGTAGCTACCCCAACTCTAAAATTTCAAATAGGTGTAAAAAATCCAAAAATATTGCATGATTTTCAACATGCTTTATTTTTGCAAAAAATAAGAGTAATTCATCACAAATACATTTTTTTGTACGCACTGTATAAAGGTCTTTAAATTGAGGTAATATGATGTAATGTAATTATTGAGGGTGATTGAGTCACCGCGATCTAAATGAGCTATCGCGTCCTCTCTGCCATGCTTTCCCCCGGTATGGAATCCCATGTATTAATGAAACACCTTCTCCAACACCGTTCCCTTGAAAAACTTGAGTTGGGGTAACTACCCCGCTTGGGAAATAATTTAGAAAACCGCTGTCACTACCAAACTGCTTTCCCCTCCATTCTGCCGAAACGGTTTGTGTGTTTTGTAAAACAAAATTAGCTGAATATTCAGCTGATTATTATTATTATTTGTATATTATTTTTCTACTTACTATTATTGTTTACATGGTTTTACTAAATAATTAAATAAAGCTTTAAAAAGCGTTCTTTGTAAGTTTCTGAGCTTAATTCGATGCTACCCACCTAAGTGAAAATGTTACTGCACGCGTAACTAATTAGTTGTCTGTTTGTTGAAATCTTTAATCTAATTAAACTTTAAGCTTTAAAGCTGTTAAAAGAAGATTTATTTTTGTAGACATTAAAGCACCATTAGGAACGAGTACAACGCGGCAGTGTTTAAAGAGTTGTATTTCTTTGACACTCTCCTGCCATCCAGAATAACGAAGAATGGCTAGTAGATGTAACCCGATTATTCCCGACAGGTGACGAGGATTGGATGTGACATTACACACAGGTTATCACATCATGTGACGGCTTAGCAGCTTAACGAGACTACTTTATAAACCCTTTCCCGTATATCAACCACTCGATTCCCTGCGGTCCTGTTCCTGCTCCTTCTAGCCAGGAATGCTGGAATAAGGGGTAACGTGTGCCCGTGTCCTACCCGCCATTACCTACAATAGGTAACTAGTTCATAAAAGCGGGAGGCTTTACGGCCCGACCCTGGAAGGAAACGTTCCATTCCTTCGGGAATTCTAAAGGTTAATGCCGCTCGCACTCTCTCCGCTCGTCCGCCTGCCAAGGAAAAGGTCTACAGTTTGCGCAAATTGCTGAAAAGACACCGATATTAACTCCGGGGCCCTACAAGGATGTTCCGATATTAAAGGAGGTGTCTTAACTTTTATTAGAATATTTATTCAATGAACGATATTTTTTCATTGAAAAGGGATACCTACCTAGACTACGTATTTTATTTACAATTAACATTTAAAGTGTAAATTTGTCGAACATTAGTGGATCAATAGTTTAAATTTTCTAATACAGAATGTATAATCCGCTACATTGAGCGCCCTTTACATTCCTCCCAGTTTCCTGCCGTTATTGTGTTCATTATTATCAAGGTTTATGGCATATTTTTATTGGCGAGTTAAGGTCGAAACGCATTCCTGAAATGTCCTGGAGATGCCCCCTCCAACAAGGTAACTAGATCGAACCCCTCTATTATTAAATTTAATACTTTATGCCCCTTCGCACATACGGAATACCTAAACAGAGTCTGCTGATATACAAAGACGTGGAAATTTCACAACATTCACCGAAAAATAGATGATCACCTTAAAATAAACGGTGAGTTTATATTCCCTCACTATAATTGTATTCGTTTATAAATTCCTTCAAACCACATCACATTTCAGTTACCATTTAGATAGAAGTTCAAAGTAATAATCTAAAGGTTTATCTCTCAAGGATACGGTCGCTCTAAAATTGAAATAGGAATACCAGACCAGAATATGAACTCATAAACTATCCAGACTGGGAATTTTATATTTTTGAGTCACCAATCACATATCCCAATCCTATCAGGTTTACTGAGATATTCATACGATGGGCTGGCTGATATCGCCATTTATTACCCATATGTGGAATATTTAAAAATAAATCAGAGCCGAACATGAGGTTCCAGTCATCGGGGAAATATTCTAAAAGCACCGTGCTCGTAAATAATTTACCTTTCAAGGAAACAAGAAGTATATATATGATATTGCATTCCAGACAAAGATAAGCTTCTGGTGCTATACAAATTGATAACTCGAAGTGGCCGGCGTAAAAGCACAGCATGTGATTTAATCTAAGTACTTACTTCTAGAAGAAATAAAAGTAGGAATCCAAATTTATCTAAAATTTATTTTAGAAGGCGCACTTACCTTAAGTCAAGAGAGGGGAGAGCTTGAAAGTGATTATTATGCATAGAATGTCTTTCCCCCTTACACTGAATTGGTTAGGTAATTTGAAACTTCTAATTGAGAATAAAGTTTCCTTTTAACAGGTGCAAGCTTTTTTTAGATCCACCTATGCTTATTTAAATCTCAGATGTTGCTCTCTCTTTGTTTCAATAAATTGTACGACAAAAGAATGGTAAAAATGTCCAATAAAACTAAAACTAATGTTTTCCTTTTTTACCCCAATTGAACTAGATTAATTTTAGAATTGGCAGTAAAGTTGAACCATTCTATTTACATGGACGCGTTTTTTTGGTATTTGACCCATTTTTTACTCGAAGTTCCTGTTTTCGAGATTTACACATATTCATTCCTGCTAACGGAATAATATTTCCTCTACTATTGTTCTAGAATAATAATAGTCCTTGTACAATTTTTAGTTACGGAAAAATGTCATTCTGTGAAGCTCAATCAGAATTTACTTTACTTCCCTCAAAGAGAATTGGGTTTTAATTACGATGTGTCAAATCATTTTGGTGTAGAATTATCGCAGTCGTAGAGAAAACATTGTATCCAACACAGGTGGAATTGCATAATTCCGCACTTGTGAATCTGCCCCCTCGCCTTCGGCGCATGTGACGAACTCTTACTGAGGAATATGCCACATTCCAAAATTGTTACAGAATTTTTCCAGTTTTTTCAGGATATTTCAGGAACGATCACAGATATCTTGTATGTCTTAACAAATTCGAGATGGCTACAAAATAGAGCATCTTTTGCCTAATTTAACCGACCCTGTATCTCTTGGCGTTTAGGAGATACACACAGTGAGCTCTGAGATAAGGGACACCTGTATACTATTACTTATGTAATTTTTTTTATAAAACATTCCTTTGCATCTTGCGAATTTGAAAGCAAATATTTAAGTCTGTCAATCAATTCTAGAATCTTCCGCGCATAGCAAACATCACGAAGAGAGTACAAAATAAAGACCGTTCTAAAGTGAATTGCGGCAAGCATGTCCTAGTGCTCTTATTTGGGGAAGAAGTTTGTCTTGGTGAATAATTCAGTTCCGGCAGTAGGAGGGCGGCAGTGAGCGTATCCAGGCGGCGGTTCAATGTCGAATGACACGCGGGTATCCCAGTATAGGCGCCCCGGACATACGAGGGGCCTCTTACCGGTATTGCCAACGCTTTTCATGCACGCTCTCCCCCAACAAACGGGGGTGGCAGGGTGGAATGTAATATAAATGCATTCCTTCAATATTGAATATTGCTGCTGGTTTCATATTCGATAATTTGATAGGCTATATCATAATCGATAAAAGTTTCAAAGTATGGATATGTTTAGCAGGAAGCGGTTGGATACTTGCATGCGTGGGAAAAGTGGGAGTGTTGATGCGAGATACTGGAACAGAAAATTTGCTTTTGCAAAATTTCAAAACTACAAGAAATCGAATATATTCACCACTAATTTAAGACGTTGATAAAAATAAATTGCAAAAATATAATAGAAATCTTTAAAACAAAATCCTGCAGCGCATATCTCACAGTTTGAATATTAATAGTAGTGAGAAGTTGTGTTCAGGGGGCATGCGCAACAACGATCACGAAAATACGACATGATATTAATTTTTATAAATATTCTATTATCATAATTATATCATATTTATTTAGATTCCGAGTTGTTTTGCCGTGGCTCATGGAGACTTGTTCCGGACGCTTATTTCGTCTATACAACTACGGTAGACATCATCAGCGGTTACGAGTGCGCAAGTGATGTTCACCAACAACTGACTGAACAATAATTATTGGAAGAGCGCTCCTATTCCTAGGTTGATGTAATAATTAAGACAACTGGGGAATTCATGATTATTAATAAGTTAAAGTTACCCAATTGAAGTGTCCACAAAGCTATGCAAAAAATCATTTAATCAAAAAAGAGTAGTACAAGGTACAAAATGGTGTATAAAATCTTATTGGAAAATTAGCTTTAGGAATTAGCTTTTGAGGTAAAAGCTTTATATTAAATATTTTCTACCCAAACACTCTCTGAGACATACTGCGGAAACAGGAAAATGGGAAAAATGTGAGCGGAAAGTCTGTTCTATACAACGCGCGCTAAAATTATTGAGAGTAATAAAAAATTAAATCCAGTGGCGTCTCTATAAATTTTCATATCAAAGTACCTACTACTGCATCAGTTTTTTTCAATTATATTAAGACGTGAAAGGTGATTCAAGCTGCATTCAGTAAAAAAAATCGATAATATTTTCTTCGTGTTTTGAAATTTTAAAGAATGGGATATAGTTAAACTTAGTTCGTTGCGCCTATGGTGAATGAAGATAAGCTTTATCAATCTGTCTGTAGAGCGCTAAGCTGTAAGCTTTCGTTTATTACAACGCCGGCTCCCCGAGAATTTCTAGCTTGAGCCACTGTCAATAAGAAGTGTAAATTTGTTGTACTTTGATGGGAGTTCAGGTGATGGAAAATTCCAGAAGTACATAGAGCCCGGCTAAAGCGAATTCCATAAATTACAGGCAGAAAAGGAGAGCAATTTATTTAGAGAATTTAAATTGCTTTTTTCTTAATGATGTTTTAATAATGACCTAAATACATCTCATTTTATTTTCAGTGCATAAAAAACTACATTTAAATTCCGTTCTTCTTATACCTACATATTTTCACATTTTACAAGAAAATTCTGAATATTCTAGATATTTCTGTAGAAGCAAAAATTTCCGATAACGTTTCTTAATTACTTATTCATCTAACATAAAAAATATTGAAATTAACTTTCGCTTTAAGAACTAAAAAGGGTTGTTTTAATAATACGCACCTTCCTCATCGCTGCCGATCATGCTGTACCTGTCAAAGCCAGACAGGTTCCTATGTGTACCTAATCCAAAGTCGTCCTTGGTCCACTGAAGGATGCCGACCTTGTCGATGACTCGGCAGGGAAGCGTGACCTTGCTGCCCACCACCGCAGTCTGATCCTGCGGCTCCATCGCAAACTTCTGCTGGTGTACGAGTCCGTCTGCCACCTGGGGACTTGCCGGGGAAGGCAAGAGCACCAGCAGCGACAGCATCACCAGTACAGGCACCGCAGAGATCGTCCGTAGTAATAGCAATAGAAACGGATGTGCCATTTTGGAACCTTCAAGTTTTCTGCAACAATAGAAAGAATGATGTCAAAATAACTCGGTAGCGATGATAAAAAAAATTCACATTGCGTAAAACTACACTATGCATAATTAAAATAATGTAGGGAAACGGAAACATAATACAGGGTGATTCAAAATTGAGTGCAAATATTTTAAGGGCTTATTTACCAGCCAAAAATAAGAAGTTTTTTTCATATAATCGTATGTCCTAACTTGCTTCGTTTTCAAGATACAGGGTGTAAACTTTTGAAAAAATTATCGATTTTTTATTAACTACTCAAAAACCTTTCAGCCGATTTAAATAAAATTTGGTAGGGTTATTTGTCGTTATAAGGAACTTCCTTTGATGGGAATAACATAAATTTATTAATTCCAGTGGCATCTCAGAGGGCTACCTACTTGATACTTATAGGTAAAATTATGATACGCCACTGCTCTTTTGACAATTTGTATTTTTTTTAGATTAAGCGGTCAATATTGTAACTTTCTTGGCTCTTGAGCTTTACTCGTGTCTAGCTTTGTTTCCAAGAAAAAAATCAAAATCTGTGCCAGGCCCAATTAAAACAAGTAATAAATTCACATCGATTACTGAGATTCATTTAATTTAATTCAGGTAGCCCCCCTGAGACGCCACTGGAATTAATAAATTCATGTTATTCCCATCAAAGGAAGGCCCTTATGATACCAAATAAGCCTATAAAATTTTATTTAAATCGGCTGAGAGGTTTTTGAGCAATTGATGAAAATCGATTTTTTTTTTCAAAATTTTACCCCCTGTATCTAGAAAACAAAGCAAGCTAGGACATACGATTATATGAAAAAACTTCTTATTTTTGGCTGGTAAATAAGCCCTCAAAATATTTGCACTCAATTTTGAATCACCCTGTATAACAGGTGGCTTTGGAAAAAATTTCATGTCTGAGATTGAATCTGTAATAAAGCTGTAGCTACCGGAAGTATTTTGTTGTGCAATGGCATCTTAAATTTTGACAAATGTAGCTCAGAATAGAAGTTTCTCTCGAGGAGGTGTTCACTTGTGGGAAAAAATGTACACTGTAGCGGAAATAGTATGGAAATAACTGTAAATAATTGGAAATAATAAGAAATAAGTGGAAATAATGGAAATTAGGTAGAAATAGTGCAAATAGTGTGGAAATGACTAAAAGTAAGTGAAAATAATATAGAAATATGTATTGTGGAAATTACTGAAAATAAGTGGAAATAATGTGGAAATAGTAGAAATAGTGGTAATAATGTGGGAATTTTTTGTAGAAATAACTGAAAATAAATGGAAAAAACTAGAAATCTTGAATGGAAATGGTGAAAATTAGGTAGAAACAGTGCCAAATAATTTTGAAATAGTGTAGAAATAATTTAAAATAAGTGGAAATAACTGCAAATAAGTGTAAATAATGTGGATATAGTGAAAAATGTGTCAATTGTGGAAATTATGTGAAAATGAAATTGGAATAGTAAAAATAATCGAGTACATGGAAATAATTGCACGCTATGGTGGAAATAATTATTGAATAAACTGTGGAAATAATTGAGAATAACTAAAAATAAGTGGAAGTAGTGGAAAAAATGTGTCAACTGTCGATATTATATGGAAATAATGTGAAAAAAATGAAAAAAAGTAAAAAATAATATGCAAATTGTAAAAATGGAAATAAGGGAAATATTGTATAAAAATAAGTAGTGGAAATAAGGAGGAAATTATTTTTGGGTGTATGGGGAAATACTTGTACACTCTTTCATCGAGTGAACTTCCCCCCAGGTTTCTCTTAGCCTTGTCTTTGAATGAGATGTAATATTTCAAGTCGTCGATCAAACGGCAGTTTTCTAAGCTGAACTTATAAAGTTTGTTTCTTTTAAAGAATGCTTCCGATTATATCCGCTTCACTTGAAACGTTCATATCGGTTGAAAGTTCAGCATCGCATTCAACGGTAAAATAAGAAAAAAGTCATACTGACTTAATTCGTTTGATTCTTTAAAAGTAATAGATTGTAAGGATAGTGCCACAAAGTACAGGAAACTAACCGAGAAAGGGAGCAAGTTCCTAGCAATTTATTTTGGATTACACGTCGTATTCGGTGTCTGATCTTCACAGTAAAGAGACGATAACAGATCTCTGAATGTATCGACCACCTGGCGAATGAAAGAAAAGCCATTAACTGTGGTCTCTGGGGGTGGCATTGTATTCCCCAACAATGGGAGGAAGTAAATAGGAAACATTGCTTTAATTCCGCGTAGTGCTAGTGACTCCCGTAACAAAGACGACAGCGAGCACGCTCTACGGTCAGGATTAGATCGCATTAAGGAGTTTTCCTTAATCGAAATCATCAAAATTTTCAATTGGATTTACTGTGACAAAATCGCTCCATGTAGGTACAACAGACAGAAAGCAGCAAGCTGCTATATTCCTTCCATCATTCGACTTCTAGCTCATAACTGGTTTAATTATTTGCCTGGTCTTTAGCTGTAAAACAAGTGGAAGGCTTCTGAAGCTGTTTTAAACCTGTCTTTAATGTTTAATGTTTGCATAGTGCAACAACTGTGAATTCCAAGTAGAGAGGCGAGTAAGCAAGCAGAAGATTTACACCTACGTTGAACTATTCATGTTTTAAACATTTATGATCCATTACTTAGTCTTAGCAGGTATAAACCAAATTGTATGCATGCAAAAAATTATGAAAAACTACGATTTCAACACATACTATTTCCTACACATAAAATTCGGACGAGAGAGAGTGATAAAAGTCCCGTTGACGGATGACGCTATAATCCAAAGACCATCTTGTCAGTCCGCCCTGATTTATTAACTTAAGAAAAATGTGTGCTATCCACTTAAATTTCCCCATAAAATAAAAATGACCTGTCCGATGAAATAAACAATATAAGATCTATAAGGGTAGGACAATATGTAAAACTCGAGGCCCATTCATCCCTCGTTGTATTGTCAGTCGCAAGGGCGGTTTAAAGTTTGATAAGACGGGAGATATGAAACAGCATGTCCCGGGGAGCTCTTACAACGGCTGGCCATTATTCATGGGGGTACCGTCAGCCCTTATACGCGGGGGTGGACTCGTAACCCTGAATACTTGATGGGGTGACGGACCTAGCGGGATATGGACGACTGAGCGCCGCAAAGCCATAAGAAGCCAAAGCACGTTCAAACTAGAGGATATCACCTAACCATAACGACTAAATTCTCCTACGCACGTACATATTCAAATAAAACATCTGAGTGTGCGGCTTGTGTATTATTGTAAGCAATCCAAGGTATGCATAAATTCATCCAATAATACGAGTCAATGGACACGTCCAGATGTATATAATTGTACAACTTCTGGAGCTCGTGTGAAGTAAAGACGACCCAATTGGCGAACTAGGGCGCAGTGTGGAATTCTAAACAGTATCGAGCCGGACGCTAGAACTGGAGGTTGGTAGTTCCTACCACCCGCGTTTCATGTCCCGTTTTTGTAACTGCGTCACCACTCTGTTCTCTGTTTACCTTTCAAATCAAACCGGACTCCGGGGACGCTGTCGACTTGTTTGCTGGTTGAAAAACTCCACTTTATTATGTTTGCAGTGCAAATTTGGACCGAGTGTATCCGAGACCAGCAGCTCCCGGGGTTAAATGCCACGGTTTGGGAAAGGGGGTATAATAAGGGTGCTTAGACTTGGGTAAACAAGCAGGAAATTGCTTCATAGAAAAAGGGGCATTCTAGAGTATATAAATATTAAATTAAGTTACCTTAGAAGTAGGAAGTAGGGATACACTGCACATGGAAATGGAGGAGGAAATAATAGAGAAGGAAAGCCTGATCGATGTGCATAAATGTTGTCACAATATAAAAACTACATCAAAGCAGAAATTATTTGATTGAAAAACCTAAACTGATGGCATATAATACACGATCCCATATCTAAGCCAGTTATTTTTAATTAAGCAAACGTGTGTGTCTCCACTATCGAGTTATGATTTATGAGTTATAAAATTGGTTTGATTGGTTTTAGTTTCATCATCCCGATAGTCAAGCATTTCTGAATTTCATTCCCATTAGCTAGAGCCGGAGCTATATAGCTATGAATATGTAGAACTTGCTTGACCATCTAGAGACTGATTTGAATAAAACTGCAGTTAAGATGGCATCCCCGAGGGATACATAATGTAAAATTACCGCTGCCTAGCGGAGGTTTGCAGTATTTATTGCCCGTGGACATCGCATTTCCATATAAACTTGTCACGTTCCTTGATAGATCGCTGAAATATTAGGACTTAATTGCCAAGAAATGTCGTTATTCATCTGAAAAAACACCGTAAAACTGAAAACATAGAATCACGGCCAATTTAGCAAAAAACCTGCTGCACAAGTCATCATCACCAGCTCTACGTCCCATAAGATTTTAATAATTAAAGTACAGTCCTTCTATTTATTACGGCCTTGAATATAGCAGGACACTGCCAGGATAAATCAGGATTGCAGTAATAATTCTTGACACCTTGACATTTGAAGACATTATAATTGTTTGCTCTTTAATTCAGCAGGGAGAGAAGTTGATCCTGATTTCAGCACATGATGGTCACTGAACTCGCATCCTGCGGACATCAAAGACGTTACTCACCAGGAGATCACATTAAAAAAGGGACCGAAAACAGCTTCTGAAATCACGTCAAATAGGCGTATATGACCATTATTATTAAAACCGATGAGTCAATGCTCATCTTGTATTTTTAAGTATCTCTCTTCATAGATACTTTTCATACGGATAGTTGAGTGTCAAGCGCAGAATGTCAGCTCCTATACGATCGTTTCAGTGCTTGGCGGTCGCCGTCGTCCCAGGTAATTACAGAAACGAGTTCTACATGTTCGAGGGCATCGAATCGGAGATCTGAACGTGTTTTAATCGCTAATCACATAGCTCGGCCGGAAGTCGGCCATCTCTGCCCAGAATCCTCCCATTGGCGCTGACCAGCTTCGAGGATGACCTGATGGGTTTATTCAACTGTGCAAGACGGATCGGACGTTATTCCTTCATTTTACATCCAGTCACATCAACATAATGTAATAATTACTTAGTTAGATCAGCTCGATTACACTCTGATAGACCTGCCATTCAATTATCGACCGTTTCCTTTTAGGTCATTCAAATGCTTTCGGCTTTTACTCCCTTCTCCTCTGATGGACACTCGTATCATGCCCGTGAAATTGATTAAAAAGTTCATTCATTATTGTATAACGTAGGAGACAATTATCCGCAACGATTGGAAGTAAGTAGTGTCAGTGTCTACATATCGCGTTTAGTCATTAGAGAGAAGAGGCAATAAAGCGCTCACATATCCTTTTGTCCACTCGGAAGTAATGGACTGTATAAATTACTGAAATGTTTCGTGAAACAATACGAAAATGATGTGGGACTTCAAAAAAGCATCATTTCTACAATGTCACTGTTTTCGCTAATTATATTTAATTCTATCCGAAGAAAATGTATAGAAGTAATCGAAAGCCAGTTACGCGGTCAAAATTGGTGGAAATAAAAAAAAAAGAATCCCACAGGAAAGATTATGAGTGATTTTCAATTTTTGTCTACTTACAATAAGAAAATCCAGACGGAAGGGACAAACAAATCAAAGAAAACAGCAGACTCGAATTGAATCAAGAGATGGAAAAATGAACACGTATGACGAAAAGATAGGAAGAACACGATAGGAGCACTGCTGTTTTATTAAAGTAGAGATGAACTGGTTGCAGGGTAATAATGGGCATGCGGCTCAATTATGAAATTATTGGAGTGTAAATTTTTTGAATTCTCCTTGATATTACGAGACAATTTCTATTGCAATAGAAAACGCGACATTTTAATAACAGAAAGACACAAATTTCTGCTAACTACCAGAATTTCTATTTCGTAAAATGAAAATTGCAAACAAATACGGGTCGATACTAGGCAAAGCTTTTGAAAAGCTAATCAAGGTAGGCGTCCGATATCGCGTACGATCCATCTCGTTTCAAATCATTCGATCCGAATTGACTCCCACTTTAATTTTGAACACAATTGTATACAATGTACCTACATGAATGCACTAATACAGTACTGGGAGCATAGTTTGAGAGGATTGCTAACAAAGAAAGGTGATACGGGAATTGACCATCCTTCATGGAATTGGAACAGAATTTTTATTACCTGCGAGAGCGTATTAATTTGATTAATTTCCTTTTAATTTAATATTAATTATTCACACCAGAGGGAACGTGACTTAGATATTTTGTGAATTTTGCTTTGACCGCCATTAATCGGAAATTATTTTTCCATTTCTCTGTACGTGTTTGGTGTTTGCGTAGCTTGTGAAGAGCCGGCCAAACGAAAATTTATAGCTAATGTCCTTTGGCAAAAAAGAGGGTTAAAGTGCATAAAGGAAAAACTCGAAACAAGCTGCAGAAAATGTTTGAAAAGGATCTAAAAGACGATAAACTTTCCGGAGCGAGGATCATAATTTCCCAGAGTGCAATTTCACGACAGGCAATCCGAGGAAATTTCAGTGGTTTGTATTATTTTGTAACATCAACCGCCAGGCGTGTTTCATAAAAATTATCTAGAGCATGATCATTATATACGAAACATACGAGTACATCATGGAGGAAGGGAATGGATCATTTATATATCCCATTCCTTCACGGAGCCTTTCAAATATGTTTATACAGTTTGAGTTGTAGGCAACTATTGCTGGAAGCTACATCAGTGAGTGAATTTCATTGAAATGAACTGAACGAAAGGCAGAATGGCAGTTATCGTGCTGCCATTGCAACACGACTTGACTGATATGCGACTGATGAAGCGATCAATTTACAACAAATCAAAATGGGAATTATGGGAATTCTATCACAAAATTCATGAACTATTCCACTGTGAAGGTTTATTGAAATTTATTAATTTGATAACGCGTGAAACTGTACAGAAATTTAATCAACTTTTCGCTGTAGTAATTTCCTGGAACGTTTCAATTTTCAAACGACTGAATAAAAGATATCTCGATTTACCTGATCGGTGCCTATATGACTGTATGGTCGAAATTTGGAAGGGTGTGTTCCTACAGGAAGCAATCCAGACGTTGACGATGCCGCAGGAAGTGACATACAAATCGCAGTGGTGTGTCTATCGTCGCCTCATTACGTAACTGCTGCAAATATGTACTTGTCACACGGTGACAGTAATTGCTTCTCTCGCTTCTATATCGCATATTTTACTCCAATTAATATCATAAATGATAAAATGAATAATTGCACACGCCAAAAAGAGTAGTGTTTCCATCAATAATTTCCTATTTCGGAACGCAACAGTATAAAAGTAGAAACGTACAAATCGACGCGCTAATAATTATTATTATGAACTGGTAAAAGAGCGGTCATTAAAAAATCAGGAAGACCTGTTATAGTCTCTGAAAGTAACTTTTCAACTTGGATTGTAAGAACTTAATTAAAAAACATAAATCTTTTCGTAAAAACAATTTATTAAATGTTCTGAAGATAAACCTTCTAAATACGGGGAAACTTTTTTCATTCTAATATATCTTTAATAAGATGTACGTTTTTCTTGATAAAGCTTCAATACAAAAGAATCATAGAAATTAATTTTTTGTTTGCTATTGTTAAGAAAAATCAAATTCTTTTCCGGTTCCTATTTTTATATTACCTTTTTTTAATAAAATAGAAAGGTAGATGGTTCAACAACTGCCTATACTTTTGAAATGCGTTCCAGAAGAACATGCAGTTATTGAACAGAAAACAAAACAATGGTAGGCTGTTTTTTGGCACTCTTACATTAGTGGAAATTCATTGCAACGTCAGATTTTAGTTTTTACCCAGTTTTACTTATTTTGGCTTTCTTTTTCAATGCCGGATTGGCATCAATCCATCAATCCAAAAAAAGTAAGAAATTTATAAACATCGAAATAATTTCAATAGACAGGAGGAAGGAATAAAACTGCGGAGGGTTTGGTATCCGGCGTTACGTCAGACCCAACTGAGTCATCGTATGACTCAGGAATCTATGATATCATCGGAGAGACAGGTTGCTATGATGGAGATAGCTAGTGGAGGGAGTATGACGTCACCGAACCATCACCCTATAAATAGACGCGCTCTCCCAACTGTTACGCAAGCAGCTGTAGACGAAACGTTCGGAGCAAATCTTCATGGTCCACGGCACAACAGCCCGGAATGTATTACGATTTCAATCGGGTCCATATTTGTTGAAATATGAAATTTTAAAATACTTTGTGATAAATAAATAATTTTTTATTATTATGAATATACCTAGCATGGAAATATATCAGCGCGTATTTTCAAACGAACCATCCTAACGAACAATGCTTCAAAACGTGAAACTCCACAGATTATTTACGGTAAGTAAATGCGGGTAAAGTGGTTACAGTTAATGGATGAGCAAACAAATATACAGCCCTGGGCGTTAACTAAGGTTATTCATAAAAAGGATCATTTAGAAATGATTTTGTATTTCTAGGGAATAACTCGTAATTTACCAAATGAACAAGAAATATATTCCATATAGCCATTCCTAATAACTGATCTCGTTTGATAAGGACAGATTTTCCTCCGAGCAAAAAGTGAACCAACCCTCAATAACTTCTTGTGAGGCAAAAGGGTAAATACCCTTTTCATAACTCAAGTACCGAAATCTATTTTACGAGGAATGGATTCGCCTACCGTATGATTATATTGAATTGAAATAATAACTTAGGGAAACGTGGGAACTTTATCTTCGGTTAGAAGTTTCAGGTTCTTTCTGAGACTCCAGGAAAACTTATTCGCAGGCGTCCCCGGATTGCAACGTGTCATTCGAGAGTGCAGTTTTCCTACATAATTCCCTTTACCTGTCATAGTCTACTCTATATTCATGACAATAAATGCCTTAAGGTCGCTCTAAACCAAAACCCCCGAATGATTCGAATGTCCATTTCAACAGCCAACCGCTAACATTCTAACGCGCTACCCATTTCTATGAACAAAATCACTTCAGATCCATTCCCTAGTCCCTTTTAAATCTACGGGCTAAAAGCCTAGAACTCGAAGTTTGAACTATTCCGGTTTTAAATATTCACGCCATCTGCATCTGAAAGACGGGAATTCATCTATATTTGCATGTCAAAAGTGTCAGTGATTAGGAGGTGTGATATTGTGAAACTACCATACGGCAACATCAACTGACCGAAAGGGTTGGAGGTGGAACAATGGACCGATTATGATGAGGGTGAGAGACAGCCAACGCCGCCTCCCGGGGCCGGGAATTGACTCTGCTAACGAGCTACTAGAAGGGCAACAGATGGTGCACCCTTCTCACCCCCTTTCCGATTTGGGGTGGATAGGAGATGCAATTTTACACCCTTACGCAATATGGGTAATATTCCCAATAACGGATTGGGATAAAATAAAGTAGCGAAATTATTGAAATATTATAATTCTTCAATTTTTCAGTAAGATCTTTTCGATCATTTCAATTATTGAAGATCAAAAATGAAATTTTCATAAGAAGTTGAACTTTTAAAGAGATTTTTTGGGATCTTCCGGTCATAATAGTTTTTGAAGAATTGTATTGGGCATATAAGAAAGAGTATGGTAATATAATATGTCGACATTATGGGCTAATTTGGATTGAACAAAATTGCGATAAACAAGTTAAAAGGATGAATTAGATATTCCCCGTTTAAGCTATGAGAGAGGGGTGAGAGGGGAGGGAGCTTTCAATGTTTTTTTCACAAATTCTTTAAAAGCTAAGAACTTTTTAATATTGCAAAAGGGGAAAAAGACTGAAAAAGCTCCAAAAGCGAAAGATATGAGATTAATTTTCTTTCACAGGTGAAAAATGAAAAGAGAATTTTCCGAGATATGATGGAAATAAACGTATAGATATTTTCAGACCTTTATAATAGTAGTTCCGGGATTAATTTGACCGGGAGTAAGGACAGTGAGTGTATTGTTTTCAAAGAAGTGGGAATACTGATCCTGGCAGGTATACATGGCAAAAAAATTTAATAAAAATTGAAAAGGAAGTTTTATAATATAACAAGAATTTATAATGTACCAGCTCTATGAATTTTATAGTAAAATAGATATATTAGAGTTGTTCAAAAGCGCGAGATAAATTCTTAGGAGCTATCTACTAATAGGAACTTATTTAGAAGAATTTTGTTGGTTTTGTTGCGCGAAAATTAATTAAAAAATTTCTCCATAACTTTCATAAGATGTTTTTACACGGGTCTATAACTAATTTTTTAAAATTACGAATATTGCGTACTTATAAGAATGACAAATTAGAAATTTTGCGTCTGCATGAAACTTTATTCTTTGATTTGCAACCAAAAAATGTAACCGAATATGTTTTTGATTATAAAGACCGTTTCCTACAGATTTCACGGTTCTGTACACGTTTCGTCTACAGCTGCGGCAGACATCTTCAGCAGCAGAGTTGAAGCTGATCGATTCGTCGGCGGCGAAGCAAGCCTATGAGTCTTCTTGCAGTAAAATGTTTACGCGAAAATAAATGACGAATTCTAATTGTCTGATTTGTTATGGATAATGACAAAAAAAAAAAAATGGGAAAGAATTGTCCTAAAATCATACGAAAATAATGTATTGTTTGAATAATAACTTTTGAAAATAATAAATTTGAAATAAGGAATAAGTAATTGAAAATTAATGAAAATTAAATTAAGAGACATATTCTTCGGCACCGTAAATAATAATTAATAAAATCTTCAAAACACGTTGAATTGATTATTCATTCATTATGCTAATTTATCTAACCTGCTTTACATGAACCAATTATGTATAACAAAAAAATTACGTGACCACGAATCAGATATTGGTTGTCTACTAATTGCTTAAATGAAGTCATTTTTTTATTTTTGTTTGATAAGTGAAGTTGCATTTTCTTTCAAAACATTCAGTATAACAAAATGCAATTTAATTAGAGAATACCTCTAGCTTGTGGCGTCTTTTAAGGTGGAGGTTAGCCCATCTGTCTGTGTCTCGGTAATCAATTATCGAGCGCAATGCAATTACCACCGAATCACCATCTCCGTATATCTTGCATCTCCTGGCATGCAGGAGAAGCCCCCATTGCATCGCGACCGCTGGAATCTTTAATAATCCACACTAATATGCGCCAAAAGTGATTAATCAGACACGGCATTGGATTCCCGTAATGTGCAGGTAGGACGGGGGAGCGAGAATCGTTGCAGGGTGGAAGCTCCAAGGAGAACTGGTGAGCATGTGGGGGTAATTGATGATGTGCCGATGTCAATGCAGGAACAGCTCCCGCAGGATAACCGGGACCCAATCTGTCTCCGGCCGCCGTTTGCAAATGAGACCGTTCGCCAGTCACTCACTCAACGGGAATAGAGGGATGATAAGTCATTGTGTAGAGATATTATCGTTCTCTGGAGGGATGTTTTAGCTTTCTGCATTCATCGTGTGAAAGAGAAAATATCGCCCCTAATAAAAAGTCATTTATAAGGGCTATTTCAGCATCAATACTTCTTTTTGATCTTTTGCTTCAAAATTATTATGTAAAGTACCCTAATAAACCATACGAGAAACTTAACTTGAACTCGACGACATTATTAAGTGCCATCTAACGGTTCGGGGTGCACCTAACAACATTGCGTAAACGAAATTATTTTCGTTCGCTTCACTCTAAATAATACAACGAAACTATTACTATCAAAATGTAATATTTATAACATCAGTGGGGTGGTATACAGTCACGATATACAGTGGGGTGCACCTTCTATCTATTGTTATCTCGGAAACGGTAATAGGTGGAATGGGCATTAAAAGGTTCAAAAGTTCCGTAATTATACATGTCATTTTAGACAACCGTTAAATAATGTTGACATTTTTTCATCTAAATATGCGAATAAAAAATGGACCATTATTTATGTCTATAGGGACTCGGCTTCATGCGTGAAGTAAATGTATAGAAATATTGTATTTGTTTCCCTAGCAACGAAGCAACAATCAATTTGGAACTAAACTAAATTTTCCTTGCGTCATGTTTATGATTTTTATTTCGATTTTTACGCTTATTTCAATAAAGCTGTCTACAAAATATTGCATGCCTCTTGAGCGCGGAATTATGGTACTTTCGAATGAGTTTTTCTCTCTAATTCGCTCTCAAAAGCTCTCATTCTCAAGCGTCAAGCGACAAAGTTCAATTTCGCGCACTAAATATTTAGAAAAAACTGAAAATCTGTCATAATAAAATCGCTATTATATAGCTTTCTTATTTATATAAATTTTGAAAACCTGAAACGTTTGAATGAAAAGGTTAAAAATTATCTACATTTTCTTCTAATTCGCGATTTTTTGGCTTACTAGATTTGGAAACATCACTACCATGTTTTATTTTCCCATGGACGCCATATTAAATTTTTACATGGTTGGAAAGGTAAAAAATCATGGAATTTATTGATGTATCATACTTATCATATTTAACTCGGGAAGAATCGTTGAAAATTGATTTTTATTTTTTAATAAAATTTTTCATCAGCAGGCTCTTGTTATTTGACGTTTAATCGTGTTTGACTTATTGATTAACATCAGCGAAAGAGTCTACAACAGGACATACGAAAATGTTGAATGTTGAAGAACTGGAATTGGCTATTCGTCAAGAAATTGCGACATTAGAAGTAACAGACAGGCATATTAGGAGCGCCATACTGATAACATCTTTTAACGCTGCCAAAGGTGCCTGGCCTGGAAAATAATGGTAGACAATTTGAATACTGAAGTTAATTGCTGTGGTCCTTTATTGTTTATTTAATTCTTTTTGTTGCCTCGTTATTATTTAAATGTTTATTTTCTGTCATTATCTTGATTATAACCTCATTTTGTATTGTCTAATTAAAAAAAGCTGTTTTCAAAGTTCTTTCTCCAGTAAAATGGTAAGTATCTGCTATGATACATTATTGAATTCCTTGATTATTCATCTCATATATTCATGTAAAAATCTAACATGGCGATCGTATAGGAAAAACAAAAGATGGTGGTGATATTTCAAAATCAAGCGGCAAAAAAATTGCAAATTAAATGAAAATGTAGATATTGCTAACTTCGTTATTATTTAACCTAAAAAGCCGGTTAAATTAGCAAACTAGTAGTATTTTTTCTCCTGAATAAAATGGCGAAAGCAGAAAAACAATTGAACATCGCGTTTTCGAGATATTTAAAAAAAAAAATTTTTTTAATGGAACACCCTATATATTTTTAGATGGATCGGTTGCAAATTTTTTTTAAAGGAAAAAGTCTTTATGCACTATGATCCTAAAATAATAAATTCATTATTTATTCATTATTTTATTATTCCCAAAGTAGGCTGCGACAATTATTATTGTAATTTAGTGTACCTACGTAATGTAAGGTAAAAAAATTATGTCGTCCTCAATAGTGTATTTTTCAATTAAAAAATACACTAAAAAAAAGGAGTTGTTACCTTGAAAAGGATTTAATTTTACATAAACAAATAACAGAACTTGTTTGTGTTGTAAAATTTGATTATTTTAGGATCATAGTGCATAGAGACTTTTTCCTTTAAAAAAAATTTGCAACCGATTCATCTAAAAATATACAGGTGTTCCATAAAAAATATTCATTTTTTTAAATATCTCGAAAACGCGATGTTAAATTGTTTTCCTGTTTTCATCGTTTTATTCAGGAGAAAAAATACTACTAGTTTGCTAATTTAACCGACTTTCTAGGTTAAATAATAACGAAGTTAGCAATAGTGCCGACTTAATATAAAACACGGTGTATGTTTTCATTCACACCTTTCAGATTTTCAAAATTACTATAAATATAAAAAGTTATACTCAGGGATTATAAGTTTTGAAAGATCTTCAGTTTTTTTTCCGAATGTTTTGAGAAGCCCTGATTTTTTGTAATCTTCATACATCATATGAAAAGACATGTAATTATGAAACTTTTTAACCTTTGATGTCCTTTTCCACCTATTACCGTTTCCAAGATAGCAATACAGAGAAAGATCGTGGATCAAATGCTTTAGTTTTTAAAATGCGTGTTGAAATATAAAAAAATTACTTAATTATAAAAAAAATATTATGGGATATGTATTTTTTCAAATCAAAAACAAATAAATTGAGCGAATAAACTAAAAAGAAGACCTCGTTCTATTGCTAAAACTCTATCAGATACAAGCGTCGAACTTTTTTTTTTCTTGAATTAAACCTCAAGGGTTTCTCTTATGCAAGCCATTGGCAGAATGGGAAAACCTATGTTTAGTTTGAAAAACTCCTCTTTATGCACTAAAAATTATCATTAAGTTTCGAGATAATTAAAAGTAATGATAATTTGCGTTTTGTCATATTTAAGGAAGACACCCTTAAGTTTCGGCACACCCTGTTTAATATTATAATACAAATTTGTAATTCAAACTCAATTTAGAAAGGTCATACTTCCTGTAAGTGTATATAAATTTAACTAAATTAACCCTACATTAAATATACCCCTATACACAAAAAATGACCTCGTAGTCTAGTTTGTTCAAGAAGATTATATCTAAATTTAGCTGTTGATTTACTCGTAATTTTCGGTATTATTATAGTACATTGATGCCTGAAAGTTTTACGTTTGTCCAATAATATATTCAACAGTGATTAAAGTTGTATGAGTTGTTCGATCGGTTTTACTAAAAAGTAGTAGCTACACACAGTAGTAGTAGAATGCTGCCTACAAACATCACCACCCGCAGCCCGTTACTGAATTAATGAAAATCCCGTAAATGGATCGCGAACAGCAACGCGGTGTGCAAACTTTAACATTTGCACTAATGATGGCGCCCCCGGCCCTCGCCCCCGGGGAGGCCACGGCCTCCTCTCCCCGTCGCCGCCAGCTGTTATTTATTGTTCTTTATTTCGCGGCCGATGGGGAAAGCTGATGAAAGTCGTGGCCCATTAATCTTCCGCCGCGTTCAAGTCCCACTCCCTGAAAAAACTCTTTTAAATAACATCAACAAGAAAATTAATAGACTTTGGAAAACAAAAAATTCCAATTGAGACACCGCCGCTGCCGGTGATATTAGGGGATGAAATATTGGATAATTTAGGCAAACGGGCAACTCCGCATGGATTTATGTCTGATGGGGGTAAAACCTGAAACAGCAGGTTCTGAAAAACTACCCGGATCGTGATTTACGACTTCTCACCTAAATCTAATACGGACTCATTAATATGTATTTAAAACTAAAAGAGAGGAAGCTTCGTAATTTCACCGAAATATTTCTTCCACGCATAAGAAGGGACATAATATCAGGACAAGATTTATTTCGTTCTCCCTCTTTCTTCTTATCGATCAAGTGTCTGATGATAAGTGATAACTATTATTATTAAACGTTCTCAACATCGACGACCAGAAATGATCTTTTGCAATATGTGATTTTTCTACACTGAACACTGAAGTATGCATAGCTTTGTGTATGTACATATAAGAGAGAGGTTCAAACCCATAATTATTAGCATGCGTAGTTTAGTTTGTTTCATTTTAATTAGAATTAACTATAAGCTAAGAACTTATAAAATCTTCTATCGAAATTTGAATAATATTCCAAAAGAGGGAGATAATTAGTGCCACTCCCCAAAACTGCTCTTAGTTGTATTTTCTGAAAGCATCTCGAACTAGTTACAAACAAAACTTTGTTAATTTAAATAAACACATCAAACTATTTCCGACCTCACATTATGTCAAAAATGGAACATGAGCCGTTATGTTCACGGAATTAATTTTAATTAAACATATCCGGCCAGAAGAGCTCCTTTCGCAGGATGAATTTATTATGAGTGTCTTGTGTTGTGTCGAAATCGGGCGGGGGCGATATATTCTCATTATTCTGGCCGAATATCAGGAATTACTGCAGAGATTACGACCATGTTGCCTTTCTAGTGCTAGCAGGAAATTCACCGTTAGAAAGACGCTCGCTTTAGACATAGGGAACAATATCTAGAGGAATAGCAAGGACTCCTTTCTGGGCACGGACATTCTAAATAATTGCAGGAGGTATTAAATTATGAACAATTTGAAATTTGACAATATCTAATGGATTGGAAACATTTGTAATCGGTATAGAAAGTAGGAACTAAAATGAAATTATTGGAGTGTAGCTGAATATTCCCACAGTCGAGACTGTTGTTTAATACATTTAACTTTTGAAGGTTGTAAAAATCTAAAGGAATTATTGTCCTTTTTAGATTCCAAAGCTTGCCCTATTACTGTTTATCTTCCCCTCCATGATCAGATGTAGTATCTCATATTTTTCTGGATGACGCATGACGAGTCCGAAATATTCGAGTTTTCGTCTTTTAATTGTTATTTCGACTTCTGGTCTCTTATCTATTCTTCCGATGACTTTTTCATTCTTCCCTCCCAGATATTCATAAGCATACGACGGTACACTCACCTTTGAAATAATTTTACACGTTTCAGCCTTTCTCCCTACCTCCACACCTTACATCAGGACAGGAAATACACGTAGCACCGAACCATTTTTATACGTAGGGCTAATGTTAGGTCATGTCTACACAGAATCTCATTTTCACAAATGCTGCCATTGTCTGTTCTATTCTTAACTTTATTTCTGTTGCTGGGTCCCAACTGTTACATCTGCTTGCTGTGTTGTTTTTTGGGAGCATAATGGAGGTTGACTTCATCCAGTTATTTGGTTTCATCCCCGTTTCGTTAATGTCGTTGAACATATCTGTCATTGCTTCAATGTTCTTTTCCTTGAGAAGTTTAATTATCTCCGCAGCACTGATGTCATTTGGATATCCATTGTTGTCTTTCCATTTTTCTTAAGTTTTATGGCTCTTTGAACTTCTCTTCTTATTGGGGGCTTTAATTTTTTTTACAGCTCTGGATGCTGTCTTCTTTCATCCTCAAATAGTTCCGCTATGTATTCCCTACATCTTTCGAATCGTTCTTGTAAGTTGATCAATCTCTGTCTATTATTATCTTCTATTTATGTGCTTATTCCTGCATGTATGGTTCCAGTCATTTCCTTCAGTTTTTATGTAGATAAAACGTATCGTGTTTGCTTTCTTAACTTTCGATTTTCTCATAATTTTGTGTGTGCTCGATCGCTTTTGCGTCTTTCTCACTTCCTTATTGTCTTTTTGGTACGCTTCCACGTTTCGTTGCTTGTATTTTTGGCGCTCATTTTGTTCCATTTTGTTCCATTTATCATCAATGGTATCCTGTGTTTCTGTACAGGTTTTAAATTTTTCTGCCATCAGCAGCTGTGAAATTTCCGTCAGTGTCTTTGTACCATATTGTTAGACATGATGCTTAAACAAAATAATGAGATAAAGCAAAGGCAGTATATGGAATGCAATTAACTGGAGAGTGTGGGGGGTGGTGGCTTGAATTAACTTCTCCCGGGAGTGGTGCACTCGATGAGCGGGAGGTTCACTTTAATTATCGGTTACCGAGAGTTAGAGGAGATAGATTAATTTAAGTATATTTCGAGTTATGAGTAAACTATTAACGAAAGGCCGTAATGGCCGACGACCGACCTTTACTTCGTGATTGCTTCCAGAGAAGAGAGTCAGTTGTTCAAACGTTGTTCTCACGCTTTCTTCCTGAACAGGGAAGAGTAGTGGGAGAAAGGGTCTGGTAATGAGATCTCCTGTCTTTGCTTCTAGTTTTCAATATTTTGCGTAAAGAGAAGGTCTGTTGTAGGTTCTGAACAGTTTTCATCATTCACTTTTTCTATGTCTATTCTGTTTCTTCCTGCTTTTCTCTTAACATATTTTTTCACTCTCACTCTTATCCTCGCTACTAGAAGGTTATGGTCCGTTGGTACAACGACCGGATATGTCTTTGCATACAGGACAAAGTTTCTAATTTCTATATTGAAATAGATACAGAGCCAATATAAAAAATTTGAATCATGAGAAATTTAGACAGACTCTGATGAGAATAAAGATAAACGCCTTTATTATTAGCGTGGGCTGTTTGTCTTTTGAATAAACAAGTATGTATGTAAATCTCTTAAGTAAAGGTAGACACACACTAGAATAACATTGCAAAACCGGTTAATGGCTGTGTTAAAATTAACGTTCACAATATCAATTAGGCAATATTTTCAATATCTCTTCAAGAGTATCAAAGAGCATAAATCTACTGGTATATTTTGCAAAGAAAATCAATTATCTAACCACACATGCGGGCTTAAGTGCATGAATCTAATTAAAAAATTTAAATAGCAAATGAAAAGTAATTCACATAAACTCATAAAAAAATCTGCTTTCGAAAGGTCTATCCATTCCCGATCAATAAAATAACTTTTATATTATAAAAGGCATCCTGAGGAACTTATATACCTACATGATGTATACGTATACATGAATATATTGTTATGGCAGTAAGAAGAATAGACTTCGGCCCAAATCCTTACTGAAGGTTTCAGTTGGAAAATTCAACTTCGAGGTGTGAGAAAATCGAATTTTCAGCCGTCGGATTATCAATATCCACCCTGTACATGAGAAATGAATGAGAATAAGAATGAGAATGAGGAATTGGTTACGTCAGCATGTTCCCTGGTTGTTTTCGTTGGCTCGAACAAACGTGCGAAATAGAGGTGAAATGTGTTATGAAAATGGGATTTTCCGGAAAATTGAATCTATACTGTTGCCCTTCGGTGAAAAGCACGGAGATTTCAGGTGTATTTCAGGGCTCAAGCTTGGGATAAGAGCTTCTGGTTGAGGCCCTTGCGTAAAAGGTAAAGGGTGCACGTGCACTGTTCAATATTTTCAACAAGAGGTTAGGTAAATACCTTCTGCCTGCTTGAAAATTGTATTTTTTGCCATAATGAAGATGATAAACATTTTTAGTTGTTCATAGATCAGTACAAAAAATATTTCTATTACCTATCTAACGCTGGGATGAACAATTTTTTTTTTAAATTATAATTATTATAATAAATGCTAAAACATGTCCCAAGAGGTAAGAAAACTCATCAAGACTGAAAATTCAATCCCAACACGAATCCACTTCTTCCAAGCCGAAAAACTCGTATTCTTTATCATTAAATTTTTCATCATAAAAATTAAAGTCGCAATAATTATTATGTGCGCTCGAAAAATATTAATTCAATTTTCCTGCGAGTAAAAATGAGAAAGAAATATATCATAACGTGTAACTAATTATGTTATACAGAAATAAAAACATTGATGACTTCATTTTTATTAAGCTCCATATCGAGTTTTTACGGGTGCTGTAAATTCTCAATCTGTCACAGCCATAACATTGAGTTGATTAATCTTTACATGCCCTTATTCCAACATAGTGAATTTTTATTTCTTAATAAAATGAAGCTGTAATAAAAACTATAATATCAGATCGTATAGAGCTGATAGCCACTAGCTACATGAAATCTGGCGCCGAAGAACCACTTTTTATCTCTGACTTTTATTATAGTTGGGCTTAAACTGCATGAATATCCATATTTCAATTATAGTAGAATTGAAATTCACATATTTCAATTATTTTTACAAAAATGGATGTTATTAGAAGTTACATTACTCGCTACGAATTTTAACTTCAGATATGTAATAGAAAATGGCTCAATTTAGTTGTTTTTATTGCGACTATTAATTTTTGTTGCATCTGAGTATTTAATCCAAATTTCTATTTTCTGCAAATTCGTTCGGAGTTGTTGCATATATTTCTGCATTATATTGAACGTCTAAATTATATTGTTACATACTATACTAGAAAATGTGCCACTGAGACCTCCTTGATCTTATTTCAAAATTATATTCTTTCAATACTCAAAGGATCTTTAGAAAAAATTGAAATGCTAATAATATTAGTTCAACAAATGATACGAAGATTTATAGAAGCATAGGTCTTACTAGAAGATCAGCAAAATATAAGACGCAACATAACTCCATTAAACTTTCTAATAAACTTTTTTTATTTCTACCTTTTTTGTATCTTTCATGTGTGTTTTTTAATTTTTTTATTTTATTCTATGATCAACCATCATAAGATGAGATGATCAAGAAAGCTTCTAGAAAATCATCAGGTATGAGATAGCGTGGTGATTTCATATTATTAACCCGTGAAAAATTAATTGAATATTGTCGATAAATTTGTGCTGGATTTTTTTATAATCTTTATTAATTTTTTTTGAGTATACAGGGTGCACCATGTATCCTTCTCTATATTGCTATCTCCTGAACGCTAAGAGATACAGGGTCGGTTAAATTAGAGAAAAGATGCGCAGTTTTGTGGCCATCTCGAATTCGTCAAAACATGCGAGATATCTGTGACCGTTCCTGAAATATCCTGAAAAAACTGAAAAATCGAGATTTCTTATTTTCCTCATATCTTTTTTATTATTGGAAATTAATAAATAATTTTTTGTAGGCTTACATAAGCCGTTAAGAGCTATCCATCTGACATTTCAAAAATTTTCAAGGCCTACTAGATCCAAGAGTTTTCAGTCAACTTTCGTTTTTCTTATGGCCGCCATATTATTTTTTTTATGTCGTTCGATATGAAAAAAATAATGGAAACCAAAAATTATTAAACTTCAAAAAAAATTTTTTTAAATTTTTATTCTTAATTCTTTTATTCTTAAAGAAAAACCTAATAAAAAATCGTCGAAAAACGTCAACATTTGTAAAATACGCCGAAATAGTGCTTGCCTTATGGTTTTTTAATTTATCTATGAAATTTGGTCTAAAAATGTGTCTTTTTTGTAAAGAAAAAAGAAGAATAATTTTTTTTTGAAGTTTAACAATTTTTAGTTTTTATGATTTTTTTTTTATACCGAACAACATAAAAACCGAACACTATGGTGGCCATAAGAAAAACGAAAGTTGACTATGAAAATTCTGGGATCTAGTCGGCTTTGAAAATTTTTGAAATGACAGATTGGTAGCTCTTGCCGGCTTATGTAAGCCCACAAAAAATTATTCATTAATCTCCAATAATAAAAAAGATATAGAAAAAATAAGAAATCTCGATTTTTCAGTTTTTTTCAGGATATTTCAGGAACGGTCACAGATATCTTGTATGTCTCGACGGAATCGAGATGGCCACAAAATTGCGCTTCTTTGGATTTGTTTAACCGACCCTGTATCTGTTAGCGTTAGGAGATAGCAATATAGAGAAGGATACATATGGTGCACCCTGTATAAGAATTATTATCACAATGAGAAATGAATCGAAACTGTGACATTCCTCCTGGTATTATTTTCAATAATTGAATTATTATAATACAATAATTAGAAAAGAAAAAGGAAAAAGGAGAAAGGGAAAACGATAGATTTAGAGACAAAAAATTCATTTTCCTATAAAATTCAGGATACCACACGGCATTAGTGTACCGCAGTAGTTAATTATTAGTGCACCGAAAAAAATTAATTAAGAAATTGTACTTCATATTGGCGTAAGCCGATGTTTGAGACGTTATAAGCAAAATGGTTTAGTGTATGATTTACTAAAGCGCAGCCTCAGAAATAAAAAAATGTATCCAGTTTTACGGTAATTTATTTGTGGTGTCACTTTTTTGCCAGTCCATTATTTATACAATATACAATAAAAATAAATGTAACAAATACATAAATCGATTAGAGTGTATTGTCTAACGAGCATACATAAATAATGTTTACTGTTGTTTCAGGAATATAGGAAAATATAACACATTTTAACCATTATGTTCGAAACAAATACCATATTTTATTCACGATTCTTTAAACAATGCAACACATATTAATTCTGGCAATTAGGTTAATGAAAAATTATATTTATTCGCCTGTAAACTTCAATAAAATTTTAATTTTCAGTTTAGGCTTTCATACTATTTGTTTCCCTCTTTAAATGACAATCGTTGACTGCAAAACTCGTAAAGAAATCAAATTTAAAGTTAAATATAAACACAAACAGATATAGTTATTGTAAAGTAAATTGAAATAGCAAAAACTAAAAAGCGGCTAATAGTCTGTAATAATTCTTTGATGAAACATGGGCGGCGGTAAAAAATATTCTATAATAAAAATATAAAAATTTTATGCCCAAATAAACATGGTAGACGAAAAATTTCAATTCGTAGTCAACATGATATTTTAGATTTATAAAAACACAAAATTGTTTTTATTTTTACTTTTAACAGTTCTCTGAATAATGTTTAAACTAATTAATTGACATAAATTATTTATGTACCTATTGGCAGATGATGTAGGAGACCAAAGTCCATACTTTCATACACAACATTAATGTTTTATGAATACGTTTCTATGAATTATTATACCGATAAAAATTAAAGTTTGCACACGAATGTTGCTTTCTGTAAATACTTTTTCAACAATTACATGACCTTTAGAAATGCATCCATTATATGCGCTGGTGTAAAACACAGATTTAAGTTAAGCCACGTTCGTGATGGAAATCAAATTTATTTACATAATGCTCATATATGCAGGTACTTTATATTATAGGTATAACTACCTACATGAATATTAAATCAAATTCGTATACATACATATACACTGGAGGAATTCTCTATTTACTCAATTTTCCTAAATAAAGTAATAAACAAAATGATTTTATAAATTTTTTGGAGCTCTCTAACATGGTACCTTAGTAAAGTTACATGTAATAATAATAATTAACTGATATAGCAATGGATTGCGATTAAAAAGAAACAGTGAACGAGTAAAAGTATAAAAATATTTGATCTCGTTTAAAGTTGAATTTTGACATGAATTTTCCTTGCATTACGTTGACTACACGCGCCACTGCTTTTATAAAGCTAATAGGATACTGAATTGAAAGTCGGGGAGTTTTTATTTTGTCCATTTGCACCTTGAATGGCGCAACATCCGATTAACGACGAGCATAATAGAATGGATGTTTTCAACGGGTAAAAACAGAAATTGAAAATCTCAATAAAATATCAGCTTGGCGGACGAGGAGGAACAAATGGCCTCGGTTGGCTGGCCCTTTGTGCCTGGTTTCCGATCTATTAACACTCCTGTTCGCCTTTCAACGGGATTACATATGACGCTGCCTCTGTATGTTCCCGGTGTTTCCAGTTTCACAGCTCTTCCTCAATATGGATGAATATGCTCCATGCTATTTCATCGGAACTTCAATAGGACTACATCAGATCAATGCTTACTCGCTTACTGTATAAAGCGTTCAGCTGTAAATGAGTCAAAAGTTGCTCCTCGTTCCCCTTGCCCGTTCTCCTAAAAGGATTAGTTTGGACAGAGATTGCGGCAGAGGAAAACCGAGGTCTCTGCATCTCTTTCTCATTAACATTTAATATCATAACTTGGGACAGAAATGTAAATTGAAGCAATAAGAGAATATAAGCAGTATTATAAGAAGACAAACATTACATTAATAAAGAGACAGTTTCTTTTACAGTGTTGTCAGGTATCCAAGAATTTTGATCAATAAGGATACGAAACGTAAAAAATAATTGAAATATACCTATATAAATTCAAATCCCCACAAACATCATAATAATATGAACAATGCATGCAGTAATCAAACACATAAATCAATTATATTATAACTCCTGTGAATCCAGACTCCGGATAAGATCTGGCAACAGTATCACGTTGCTGATTTAGAAAGACAGGCTAAGAGAACTCCGTGAATGGCTCCAAGAAGTCAAATTAATTTTCTGCCCGGATTAAAGTCGCCGAATGAACTATAATTGGCCTGACAAACTTCTAATGCATATCTAATTAATTATAACAATATCCCTCCTGTCGGCTTTATTTAATAACTTCCCCGTCTAAATATATGAATACACCAAAGACACTACCTAGCACCTCCGAAAGGTCTTTATTTCGTTACGAGGAAAATCCCGCTATTTCCCGGAATAGAAGTAATAAAGTTACTTAAATTTATTGACGGGACTTTGTGGAAATTTTCAATGGAAATGTTTCTGTGCACAACATATTTGGACAATTTATTTCGACCTCTCCATAAGATACGTCATTAGCGATATAAATCGGGCACGTGGCGATGACATGTTGAACTATGTCCGACCGACTGCGCCGTTTTTGCAGCCTATCGACTATCGACTTCTGCGTCGTAGCTCTACATCAAGCGGCTAAAGGTGCCATACTTAAAACAATGTGTTCTTAATGCACTCGGGGCACTTAAATTTATTGGTCTATAAATATTTCTGCAACATAAGTGAATCACACCCCATTAACAGAAACGGCCTCGGCATCTCACACATCGGCTTTCTGCTTTGAGAGAGCAACTCGTAAAAATATAATGTCGGCAGCTCCCTTTAAAACTACTTTAGGCACAATAATGTTTTTAATACTCGGGAAAAGGAGAAAAGTTGCTTTTTCTGAATCAGAAATTTTATAAATTTTTTAGGTCGGGGTAATTATAAAAATTTTTCACTCATAGAATGTATGGGAGCGTATTAGATCCAGACACATGCGGAAATAAAAAACATATTCCCAATTACAGCCAAAAAAGTGAACCGGGGGCGGATTTGAACGGCGATCTTTGGGATTGCTCTTTACGGTGTACCAAAATACCAATTCCGACATATTTGGTGATTTGAACTGCATAAGAGGAACTTATTTTCTTAAAAGTCAAGGAATTACTTTACAAATTAAATAGGATTAAACTAAACCAAAATAAACTTCGTATTTGTTTGATAGGAATAAATGTTAGATTTTGGAACTTTTAATAGGAAAAAGGAACTCAAAGACGCTTCACACTAACGATAAGCACATTGACGATAAAAACAATAAGCATTTTTGTACTTTTTATAACAAATTATTGTGGTTGCATGGAAAGCATACATAATTTTTGATGATAATAATTTGAAAATAAACATCTTTCCATATATTTACAAAAAAAAAGCATTAAATTTCACGTGAACTACTAACTGGCATGATGTTATTCCCAAGGATAGCGACAGCATTTAAATTAATACCTAAACATTTTATTTCGAATAAGTTTATAAGATAATAAAAGACGTCAAATTTGAGCCCTTCAAATTTAAAACCTATATACCTACTCCTCCCCCTTTTTGCAACAAGGCTCAGATCCCGAATTACATTAGCAACTCTACATGTAAATATACTTTACCTTAAAAAAGTTTATTAAGCACGAATAATTTGATCCGCAAAAATAATTTTAAGTAAAAGACAACAAATAAATAGAATTACTTTTCAATTTGTCTTTCCCCCAAGGCTACCAAAGCAGGCAAAGAAATGCAGAAGGAAAAGGCGAACTCTCGATTTGCATAATACTCCTCATTACATTCCAGCGTCCCATCAATATATCAAGATAAAAACAAAACAGAGTCTCTTGGAAGTTTTATTTATTCATCGTATGAAATTGGAATATGGTCCAGGTAGACGGGAATAGAGGGGCACCGACAAAGGAGATGGAAATTCCAATTTCGGGCGCCCTTCCGGAGTCCCACCGCCCGCCGGCTCTTCGCCCTGTCATACTCGGCGGTCGCGCCGGACGCGGAGCAGGGAGAATAAAACTCCGGGAATTGTTTGTTTCTGGGTAGATGGCTACGGATCGGGAGCTACGAGGCGCAATACATCATTGCTGGTCGATATACACGAGACATACTTCTTGAACGCTCCAAAGCTCAGAACTCTGCATGATAATTTCATTTATAAACCGTGGCTCAAAAGCCACGCTTTCCATTTATTTGGAGACCTGACCTGACTATTAGCCTAGATCCTCCCGAGGGCTGTTCAGGGACTTCGCAGGGTGTATTGTTGCAGTAACAGCAATAACGTTGAAATGAAATGAATAGCCACCCAATCAAGGAGCGTCTATTTGATCAAACATGATTAATGAGAATTCTTTCCCGTTTTGCTGATGATGATTTCTTTATACCATAAAGGATACCAATCCTGTTCCTAGTTTAGATTCTCAATTACAGTAATTATGTGGACTATAAATCATCAATTTGGGCTGCCAGAGGTGCCAGACTGTTGGAAATAATATGAATATTATCGACCAATTCAGGTATTTTAAAATTACCGACTTGTTCACCGCTGCCAAATAAGTAGTTTATGTTGGACAAATTACTTCCAAATTGATAACAACGCCACTCTAGTCCGCATGAAATTATCTCTACCGCTATTATGTGAAGAGCACGGAGTTGATTTAATTCATTTCCAGAGGTCGATATTAACAAAATTATTACATTCTAGATCCAATCATTCCAAATAGAACAGGTTCAAAGCTTTTTTTATAAGTAGATTTAGCTGTTATTGTACCTTCATTAGATCCAGTTCTTCCCTCAACTGCATCTATTTATTAAACCTACTTAATTATAGATTTAGAAAATCTGAATTTGCTTAGGTATTCATCACCGGGAATGAAATTAATCGGGGAATATTTGCTTTGAAGTCACTGAAAAACCAACTGGTGATTTAAATTTTACAGCTTGAAAATCGTAGGATTCGTATTTTTTATTGTTTTGTTAACCTTCTCTACAATAATAATTATGATGACTAAGCCAGTTCACGACATTTCTAGTTGACATGACAGGAATGACATATTGCCAGGCCAGTGTACTCACATTCTACCAAATACCAGAGTGGTTCTGCGTTCTGCTCATGTTCGATGACAGGTCATTCTGCCAGAGTCATCAATGAAACGGCCAGATATTTTTAGACTCCCACGGTCATCGGGTAAATATACCTAAGAGCTGTCGGCACTCTAACAGTTCAGTTGTAGTTTGGAAGTGGATGAATTCTGAACTACCTTATAGTAAAGAAGAAAGTTAGAGATAGTATTAACATAGTATTATATTAGTTTTAGGAAAATAGAAGCTTAAGATGTGAGAATATGGGTTTTGGTGGGGTATATTAGGGCAGATTAATAAGGATATGTTACATAGTTTAGGATGTATACAACTGAGTGAAGTAAACGAGTACCTTGTATAATAGTAGTATGGTGGAAAGAGGTTGTGCACCCCAAGAGACTAAGTCACTAGGGCCCTTCTCGCCATTCCATTCAAAAGAGGACCTATCTATAAATAAAAGTCCGTGTTTCCAATTTGCATACGTGATATTATTTACATTGGTTTAGGTTGTGAAAATCAGAATCTACTTGTTGTTGTACAAAAAACAGGTCTCCATATCTCCTATTTCCGCATTTGCGATTTTTCGGATATTTGCGGAGGGTAAACTTGATCAACGCGTTCCTCTCGTCCCCGAATCAACGAATGTGGAGCTTTTCGAAATTGTCATCCAAGATATATCTATTCAAGTTCACATTGGAATGGCAATGCATTGTTTCGTTCTCTAATCTTGGGGGATTGTGGTCTCGAGGTCTCGAGGCGCAGCCCAGTCTTCGCGTGCCGCTCGCCCATCAAATCAGACAAATCGCAATAACCGAGACAGAAACACTCGACTCTCCAACGTCTACACTACCTACTCCTCGAAATTTCAGTTTACATGCTCGAAACCTTTTCCCTTTTTCCCCGATATCGCGTCTGCGTGCCTGGAAGTTGCTGATCGTATTTGGGGAAATGCGGAAACGGCCGTGCACACGGAAATCCATAAAACTCTCCGGATCATTCCATTTCATTTAGACACCTTTGTCGTAAAAGAGGTCCAAGTCGATATCGCACGTGATTATTCCACTATGCCTTCTTGTTATCAAATAATAGTTATAATGGATCATCTACTCCTAGTAATAAGTTACTTACTTAGGTATAGGTCATCTAATGTTAGATGCTTTCAAAGTAATGAAAGTGCAAGATAAATCTACCGTTTATATAATTTCTTGACAAGTATTGATTTAGAAGACCTGCTTAATTGTATTAAATTATGGGCTTTTTTTAGGATACGTATGATAAAATAATCGCTTTCGACCGGGTAGGGCAACCATATACAGAAATACTTATTTTTGACATAGAAAAGACATTCGATAAAACTTGGGAATACTCAAATCTCAGATCTCTCCAAAGAATGAAATACTTAGGTCATGCTGTTAAATCAAGTTCTAGCAACTGCGACAATGTTGGACAAAATGGAGTGCCTCAAGAATCAATCTTGAGTTCAATACTGTTCATTATCATGTTCATTATCGAAACCAAATTTCTAGGTTTCTCGATAGATGCTTAACATGCAGGACTCCACATATGAAGTTCTTGAAAGCCAGTTGCATCAAAAGATTGAAGATAGTGAAGACGATAGCTCACTAACAGTGGGGTTCAGGAAAGTGCATCAATAGCTATGCAAGAAGATCAAACACTCCACTACCTCTCAGAGAAAAGCTCAAAATTTTATTTTTCTCCTTTAAATCTTTTTTAATCATAATAAATTGTTAGAGATATAACTTCAGCTTCCGATATCATAAAATCTGTCAGATTTTGTAAAAATTATAACAGCTAAAACTACCAAGAATTTCGCTCTCGAAAGATCATTAACACGAGATGCAAGTTTTCACCGCACCTGCTGGATAACAAATGGTCTTCTTCACTATCAATAAAGTCTTACATACATTGTGTCGCAGATTTGTGTGAATTACGTAATAATATTTTTATAGTAATAATGGTAAATCGTGAGAATCCTTACTATGATTGCAGCTTGCAAGAACAGTGGAATCTTTTACGACCTCCATGAAAATAAGACTAAACTAGAAAGACTATTATAGAAAGAATCATGCAATATTAAAATTCTTTCTTCGTTACCCTTTGGAATTCCTACATGAAATAATTCTCCTAAAACTTTATTTCCTAGAAATTACGTCAAGACTGACTCGAGTCCAACTGACATGCATGAAAGGTCGCTTTGCAAACAGGGTGTTAATTACTCTCCGAAGAAGAGCCTCCACCCTTGTGGGGTTGACAGGCATGGACACAAACCCTCCGCCTTGATCTATGTCCTGTACTTGTTGCTGTCTACACCCTTCAACATAAGTCCAGTCACTATATCTACTATGCAACACGTACCCTACACCCTCCTCTTCTCATTAAGCTTCCGCTGAAATATTACCAAGCCCGCAAATATCACGGGAATGAGAGGTGTATTTTGTGTGATACAATAAAAAACAACTCCTTCATTTGTTACATTCATCTTAGGAAATTTGTTTGTTTGGGCAATGGAAGGCTGGACCGGGGGTTGGTTCGTGGGGCAGGCCATGTTGCTAGTTGGCGACGTTGACATATTGCGCCCGGTCATCATCATAAATCTACCCTCTCCGCTAGTCAACAGGCGGTAGGTCGAGGGAAGTAGGAAGTAGGAAGTAGCAGAGGGGGGTAAGACAGACGACCCACCCTAAAGACGCTGAGAATTGATGGAGTTATGAAGGAGACTTCTTGTAATCAAAAAGAAATAATCATAAGCAACATTATTACATTTCCCTACATTATTGTAATTCCTTTATAAGGCTTATCAACAAATACATAAAAGGTAATAGCGGGTTTTTATTGCCCATTAGCTATTTCTAAGAATACTAGGAACGATTACAGTTAATGAGTTTAAGAAAGAAATAATCTCATATTGATAATTTTTGAAGTAGTTACTTTTTATATCCTCTATAAGACCTCTAATGAAGGTTACCTCTTAGTACATTTCTGGGAGTAGCAATTGAATTAAATTATTTACAGAAACAGTGAAATTATTTTTTTTTATTCAAGAAAAAAAGCTTCTTTTTCGAGCTGGGTGTGATCTAATACCTTATACAGGGTGTCTCAGAAAGGTACCACTAACGTAACCCACAGATTCTTGGGTTAAGAAAGTTGGCTCCATAGGAATCCGCTTGGCGTCCTTACATTTGTGCAGACCAGCCGATGAAATTTTCCGGTTGTAAATATCTTAATTTGCTGAGTATCTAGGCGGTTTTTAGTGAAGTGAGGTTTTTTAGTTCGTCGGATTTCAGAATGAGTTACCTCTAACCTGAATGAGCAACGTCTTGCTGTAAAATTTTGTGTTAAACTTGGAAATGCAGCCACTGAAACATTCACTAGGTCGCCATGGTTTATGGTGACGATGCAATAAAGCATATGGTGTCTTTCAAGTGACATGGACGTATTAAGGGTAGTTGAGAGTGGATTGAAGACGATGAGCGTCCTAGACGTTCTCCTATACCTCAACTGAAGACCACCACGTCGATAAAATCAACACCTTATTGCGGGCATATCGACTTCTGGTCATCAGGGATCTTGCTGAGGAGTGTGGGATATAGTTGGATCTTGTCCAAAGATTTTGTCCAAAAAATTGAAGATGCACCGCGATGATGCAGAATTTGTGCCACGCCTGATTACGGACGATCAAAAGAAAGTACATCGCTTCCAGGTCTGTCGGTAACTGGCTGATCGTTCAGAAGAAGATGAAAACTTCTTGTCAAGGATCAGTCGTCCCAGTGGGTAAGTGAAACGTCCCCCAGACACAAAAAAGCTCACCAAGTTCAATCCAATGTCAAGGTGATGCAGACTTGTTTATGCTAAGGGTGTTGTTCATCACGAGAACCTCTTCCAAGTCTCCACTTTCAAGCAGACTTATTAAATTAATGTCCTCAAACGTCTGGGGGACGCCATCCGTCGGAAAAGGTCAGAAATGCGGAGTTTTTCCATCACGTTAACGCTCCAACCCATTCAGCCCTCCGAACTCGTGAGTTTTTCACCAAAGACTCGACCATTGTTCTTCCCCAACACCCCTACTCACCTGAACTTGCTTCTTGTGACTTTTTTGTCTTCTCCAATTTAAAAGACAATTGAAGGGAATAAAATTTAAGACGATTCCTGAGAATAAGCCAAATATGATGAAGGGAATTGGAAAACATTACAAAAAAAGCGTGCCAACAATTTGGAATAAGTATTATGTTTGTTAGGGGGGAGATTACCTATTTTAAAGGGGACCCATCAGATATGTGACTGTGACTTTTAATAAAGTATATTTTGTTTTATGAGATCAGTCAGCGTATTATCTTAAAGGACCTCGTAGTACTACAGTTGAACTATCCCATATCAAAAGCTCGACTAATAGTAGAAACCTTGAGCTTATGTATCTTTTTTTGTAATCCTGTTATAGGTAGGGTGGTGTATATGTATTGAGAAGATAACGGATGTATGAAATAATAAAAAAAGTATTACTTATTTTTTATATTTCATTTATATTATATTTCAAGCATCTACTTAAAGAATAGAAAACTATAATAGCTACTTATTTGAAAAATCTCCCTTAGTTGATAGGGTTATTTACAGGGAAATTACAGTCAAAAACGTCATCAAAAAGTGATCGGATTGAGATGACACGGCCGTAACTGATGGGCCTTAATGGAAATATTTCAATTCAATTAAGACCAATTAAATGTTAATGAGTTTGAAAAGTTTAGCAAAGTTTTTATTTTCTTTGAGGCGCAATTTAGAGTTAGCTCGAGAAGGCCCTCGGTAATTCTATGAAGAGCTCGAGCGATTGTATATTTATTACGTTGACAAGGTGCTTATTTTTCTCCGGTTTGCCAGAAGTTTTTAGTCGTTTTAAACCTTTCTAGATGCTAGCGGACGTAAACTTCCGGGGAAAATGTTTATCTCTTGAATTAAGCAGGAGTTTAGGACAAGAAGCGGCCTAATGCCATTAAATTGAAAGGAATAAAAAAATGCAAACACATTTATTAAATAAATACGAGGGGCAACCTTTACATAAAACCCACGACTTACCAGCACCAGAACCAGTCATTTCAATATTTTATGTTCAATAAATAAAACACAATAACAAACAAATATTTTCTGTTAACTTCAAGTTCGAGAGCTGAGAAATAAAGACGCAGTAAGAACGAAGAGTGGAACGAGAAACAAAGGGATGAGTCGGGTCTTCTGCACCCTTCTATACATAATTCGTACAATTTCCTGTGTGTCCCAAGGGAACGCCACCCTATGCCTACGACCCTGCTGTTGAACACTAGCGCAGTATAATGTCGTATTAAAATTTAAACCTTTACTTCTACATCTAAGACTATGGTTTTAGAACAGGCTCTTATATCTCGCTACTTTGAACTTATACTTCTTGGGTACATAAAGGATACTAAACATCATGGGAGATGATATTTAATTCTCCAGAAAAAATCGATCCCCTAATCACGTTTTATTTCAGTTAGTTTCAAAGGGAGTGTAGGTATATCGGGAGTTTAATCAATAGTCAATGAACCTTCCCTCCACGAACCGAGAAACAGCTTAACAATTATTCATTGTCTGTCGTAATACGCTCAAACATGAATACAATGCATCGCTAAAGACAATGGAGAAAGTTCTTATTTAAACGCCCTTGTTCTTCAATAATCAGTTATTATTGTTTCGATGATTCATTAATTGAAATGTTGATTTGGTATTGCTCCAAAATATTAGCCGAGAGGCTAGGCAGCTTGTCGATTTGGCATCGTTGAAACTTCTTGCATCCATGAGTGCGATATTAATACCCTGCACGTGTAATTGAATGGTGGGTTGCTGTGGAAAGCCATTTTCCTACGGGAAGTGACAAAAGAATGATGCATCGCCTCCTCCTATAAATTGGATACGTCAATAGGGAACATCCCGGAGATTACCTACCCGTCCTTTACGTCCCTCGCTACCGAAGAGGCCCTTCATCACTGGGGAAACAGCAGCGACTCGTCCAGCCTTACCACCATAACTTAACCGACGTTAAAGTAAACCGTGTTACCTCAAATCAAATCAATTATTCCATCTCCCCCACTTATATCTACCGGACCTGCTGAACTGGATTTGATATAAAAAAAATGTGAAAAAAGTTCCCTTGGTGGTAACAAAATCATAATTATATTTTATATTAAAGGCACGTTTAGAGGTAAATAACGACTGATAACAAGAGCAGAACTGGCAAGCCCAATCAAGCGGACATGTAATAAAGGAGGAGATACCTCCCAGATGACTGGGAAGGGTGCTGACTGAATAACATATTATCAGTCAGAAACATTCCCTCTCTTAACTGGGTCAGGTGTTTCCCTTGCCAAATTGGCTGCCGGTCTACTGATGGCATTCGGAATTTCTGCATCTTATGCTTTCTTATAAAAATTTTTGTTTTATAGGAGAAGACTGGAATCAAAAATTTCCTATCTTTGACCTGTATAATTTACATTATTGTAAGTGTTTATGTTGAAAGTTGCATGTGACATAACATAAAAGTATTTCTTGAAATTCCAATCGATTCTGAGTAAGTAATATTATTAACTCTTTGTGTATAGGTAAATTATATTTTTATGTACGTATATGAAGTATATACTGTACTTTACTGCACAATAAACTGTAATTTACAAGAGATGGAACATAAAAATTACTCTTTAAACGCCATTTTTAATAACATGACGCAAGAGAGTGCTTTCGGGGAAAATTGTCTACAGTCGAGTCGTTTTAGATATTGATGGGCGCTATGGCGAGAGGCATTCCTGGAATTTCATAACAGGAGTGTTTATCACCTGAATCAGCGGGAATGGGAGAGTCGGGGGGACTTACCTTGTATTGCGGCAACGCAGCTAGTGCAGCTCGCTGTCTCTGCTCGCTCGAATCATCGAACTTCTCAACTCTGAAACAAAAAGCCATGCTAATGTCAGACTTTATTATGGATTTTACAAGCACTTCATAAGCATAATAAAATCCTCAACATTGTCTCGAACCGGTAATATAACATTGTATTAGAACACGCTAAGAAATGCACGCCGGTAGCCGGTAGCATAAATGAATGGGAAGTTTTACAACTTGCTGAAGTTATTAGGTAGATACGGAAACTCAGTGCAAAATTGTATGCAAAACAAAATTAGTAATCGAGATTTGAAATGTATTCTAGTTTTTCCTGCTTAATTATTACAACTTCTTAATTAGAAAACATAAATATCGCGTTCTCTTGTAAAAATGTTGACAGCTTTTGTAGGTAGGTACAAAAATTATAATAAAAACAGATACCTACATTTATTTTCTACTGAAATACTACGCGCATTTCTGAAACGAAAAGAAGTGAGCAGTAGAATAAAAGAGAATCTGTAATAATGGATTTCCATTATTCATGGATATCCGTGGTTTTCCATTAAAATTTTTGATAGAATTTCCGCTCAAAATCACTTTTTTGGATTTTTTTGACATCTTGCTTCTTGCATTCAATTCGGTGAAGAAACCCATTTTTATTCTACACTAATCCTTTTTCAGTCAATTTGCATATTTACAATGGCGATACGTTTTGTTGTGATTCGTTTCCCCTTACCAAATATCCTCCCGTATAGTACATCCTAGTCGGCCATGACAGGGGTGATTTAGGGTTACCGTGCCAGAGGTCCTCACTATATCTCCCAGTGAAGGGATTACCGAGCCCGCTGTATCGAGTACGGGCTGATGAATGGGACTCCGATAGGCTAACGATTGCCACTGTGACAATTATTGCATGAACTACGGCATCGAGTGACCTGTTGTGCTTGAAACCTTCCAGAATTTCTGCACTTTGAAAAGTAATCGTTCCTTTAATTTCCGCTAAAGTTACTAGTTTTATTAAGTATTGCAAGAGTACCTACTTATAATTAAGAGGAGTATTTTATAAAGGATAATTAAGTCATAGACCTTGAGGATAGACGACAGGAAAAGGACGACAGCAGCTCTTACAATCTCATTTCAAAGGGGTATAATAAAGTAGAGATTTTTTTTAATAAGCACTTATCTGATTATATATTTTCTCAAAAGAAATTCTGGCATGCAAAACATCGACCAACATCTTTCAGCGCTTCAGATTGCGGTCAATTAAATAATTTTACCGGCTCTTTTTCTACCATGTTTTAAAAAAGATTTTCGCGATCCCAATTATTTTAATAGCAGCAATTACATTGCAAACAAGCAGCCATGAATTTCCTTTTGCATGGCTCTTCTGACACGCTATTACTCCTGATAAGTGGATCATGTAACTGAATGATTATAAATTATAAGTATTTAGCAATCGGGACAAAATAAAGACATTTAATTTTTTTAATTCATTGTATTGACAAAGAGTGAGACGTTGATGGCTAAGTTACATTAAGCAATAGGAGGAAATTCGGCACAATACAGAGTTTTTGGGAAGAGGGGGATATAGGAATACCAGAAGGCAATTTATACCGCAATATTGGCCTAATATTTTATCAATGACACTCTGGTTTCCGGGAAGAAACAACACCAGGGGAAAGCGAAAGGAACAGAAGGCCTAGAGAGATAAACCAAACCGTAAAATGTCTATCTGCATGCCATTACCAGTGAAGAATTGGAGAGGGGCAAGTCAATGAGCCATTGACACCCCAAACCAGAACCCTTAAAACCCCCGATAGGTCTTCTATCTCCAACATATCCACTGTTGCCAGATACTGTTTGAAATTAATTTCTAACTACTTAAAGCAAATTCTATCCATATGTTATTATCTTTCCTTCTTTATTACATTGCAACAAAACTCCATTAATTTTGATGAAGGAATAACCCAAAATCGATAAAAAGGAAATTACTAAGCAATTCAATCCATCTCTTCATCCTTCAAAGATGAAGTCCTGAAAATTAGGGAAAAATCAAGCGCTTTGAGACAAAAATTTAAAGCGAATACAGGGTGAGTCAAATGTGAGGTACATACATCATTGGAATCTCGGAAACTAGAATAAATAATATATAATCTGAGAAATAAATTTAGTTGTTTCAATTGTTGTTGAAAAAAAGTGAAAAAAATGACATTTTTGAAATTTTAAATTCCCATCTAGTTGGCTTATTTGAAAATATATTGAAAAACTGAAACACATTCTCGATTCATCAGTTTTATTTTTTTTGCAATACGGACATGAATTTTTGAATGAATTATTTTAATTTTTTTCCCCATTTTTTCTCAAATATTTCGTTTCAAAATCACGAAATAAATCCAGGTCCGTATTTAAAAACATAAAATGATGATGGCAGCGTAAATTCTAAACTTGTAACCTTCAATCTTATTACATATTGTGATTGTAAAGAAAAAGTGATCGCGCGAATATGCTTTCAGTTTTTCGAGATCTTTTCAAATAAGCCAACTAGTTGAAAATTTAAAATTTCAAAAAACTATGGAATAAATTTTATAAATTTTGAAAAATCTGAAAATTATTAATTTCTTGGCTGATTGAATGTCTAAAAAGAGCATTCATAATATAAAGAGGAATATTAACATTTGGTTGGTTATTTTAAGATCAAACAAGAATAAACAGGTTCTATTTAAAAATCGCCTCGAATAGAGGTATAACACTATTTATTCAGTAACTACGAGTGGGGTGCTTTGACCCAATTTTTGGCAATAGTGTGTTGACTCCCGGGATTGAGGAAAACATTATTTTTTACCATCATGTCACTTTTAATGAAAACAATTCTAAACCATGGAAAGATATTTTGGTATATGCGTATAGTATTTTAGGTATAGGTAAGTATACAACCTCGTGGACTTGATGGGCTCTTATCGATCGTAAACGGAAACCCGGAAAATAGATAGTGCATGCTCTTTTTCCTAATTAATCAATCTATTTGACCGTGTCGTATATTAACTTTTTTAACTTGGATTAATTTCCATGGATAAATCAATCAGTGCCAACTGTTCATGGATATTAATCCAGGTTAAGAGTAATTCAGGACTGAACTGGCCACTATAACCAATATTCACTTTTTACCTGTCTGGAACTAGAATTATGTTTATATGAGCTAAATATTTATATTACTTGGAGGTATTGTAACTTCTGCATTTTAAGAAAAACGAGTAACTAGGTATCACTTCCCTAATAAAACATTTACATAATCAACAATAGTCATAAAATGAACAACGGAACATACATCGCTCTTTATTAACAACAATTGAGAAGATTTGGAAGAAATCAATTTTATGATTTAGTGAAATTTATTTAAATCTAGTTACTTATTTTATGATAACTTAGGTTAACTATACTGTTGCTTTGTTATTATGTATATCAATAATTTTCATATTCATTTACATGTCTGAAGACGCGACTTTGAAAGTGGCGAAACGTGTTTCATCGATAATCGATCAAAATACAGCAGAATTTTAAAACATTGGTGTTTTGTTTATCATCAATCAATAAATAACTAAATTAACAATTCATGTTTAAGCTTCATTCACACAAGTAGCTAGGTACATACCTACATACACAACATTATATCTCTTAATGGAGAATAATACTTTAACCCTGTATGTTTTAAGAAATTTAAGATTATACGAAATTTGAGAAGCAATGACCTATTGGATGAACTATTATGATTATGTAATGTTGTCTGCAAATACGAGCCAAAATGTGACATTTACACGACGACGCAACGTGCCGGTATACTCAGATATCAGAAATCGATGAAAATTCGATTCCAAACAGAAGATTATGTTATTGTCTCGTTAATAAGATTTTTTTGCTGATTTTAACCTCATAAGAGATTCAAAGAGCAGAGACGCACTAATTTACATTTACTCTGTTTTGGAAATAAAAGTTATTTCACTATATATTACCATGAAAAATCAGTTTTTCGTTTTTTTTTTTAGGTTTTTTTACAAGGCCCGATCAGTTCCAAAAAAATTGTTTGACAGGTCCGGGCAGCTCTAATATTTTGTTGCAAGGTGAGGTTTGACAAAGCGCTGTTAGCTCGAGTTTTGTGTTTCTTAGGGCAAGGGCCCTTTTCAAAAGTCCCGTCAGCTCGAAAGATTTTTTTTACAATCCAGATTTGACAAAGTCTGGGGGCTCGATTTTTTTTAGTACGGCCGGGCTTGTTCGAAAAAAAGTTGGAATTTTCTACTGCAAAAATAGAATTTTAGAGCTTTAGAGGACTTTGTCTAACCAATCTTGCAAAAAATCGAGTTGAATGGACTTTTCAAAAGTAAAATTTTAGAGCTGACCTGACTTTGTGGCAAAATAATCTAGCTAATCTGGCCTTATCCTGTATAGAATCTCCAGCTTACTTACGTTGCAATCCACGACCCGCCACTGGTTTGTGCGATTTTGTCGTAGTGTGATTAGAAAAGCGCATTGAAATATAATAAATCAGAAGTTGTTGAACGTCGCAGTTTTTTTCGATGCACTATGAAAAATTCGGAAGGAGGGTCGGATCGCCATGTGATAATCTGGGAGAACTTCGTCACTTAGTCAAGATCGCCATTTGATAACGAGGAAGACTATAAAAAGTCTCAAACGCAGTTGAACGATAACACTTAAACTTAATTAGTCGTGACTGATTGTTCTTGATATTCATATTTCAATCTGATTTTTAATTCCTTCATTTTATACTACCGGTCATTGCCACGCTCAGGCGTTTTTGCTGACAAACAATATTCTTTTTGAATATACATACATAACTTATAAATACTATAAAACATAATGTTTCTATACATACAAGTTCTTAAGGTTCAATATCGTAAACGTTTCTTCTTGAGATGATAATGTCATTCGATGGTTTCTGCAGAGCTAAGATAGGAGTTGTTGTTTAAAGATACTAAAGATGAATATTAAAGATAAAGATAACACTGTTTAAAGTAGGTATATACGTTTCGTTCGGCGAGATTCGAACCAGGTCGATGGAATGCAAGGGGTAAATAATCAAAGGCCCTCAGAATTCGAGGAGTACTCTTGGGCTTTGGCAAATCTCTTAGTTTCATTATTTCAGAGCGTCCTGACCGATTACCAGCAGGCTGCTTTCTTAGGTTGTCGTCTTGGTCTTCTGATTATTGCTACTAGGATTGGCTGGGCTGCGACAGCAAAGAAAAATTGAAAAAAAAAACCCACGATTATAACGTTTCAGCATGTCTATTTCTCATAGTAATAGGAAATTAACTATAGAGAGGGCATTAATATTACACCAACTACTCCATTCACTTTGTCCTCGTTTCATGCTTATCGCAGTTGATTCAGATTTCACAAATCCAAGGGCCATTGTCTCCGGAAATCAAAGAAAAGATATCATCTATTTATGACACTCTCTTCCTTGAGCATCAGTACTGCAGAATAGCGAGAACTTCATTCCAGTATGAAAAGCTAAAGAAGCCAAATCAGGTTATTGTAAACCATTTTTTTAATTAACTTACAAGCGATGCAGACAAAGAAATACGAAAGTAGGTTGAAGCGTTTAATGGGAACACCACAGTAGTAGAACTCCACGAGTAAATTATCTGTACAAACACATCAGTTTTTCCAGCGAAACTCTCCACTCATATTAATCCAATCTGACATGCCCTTAGCTAGAGCGTGACTTTACAAATGAAATTTCTTTTATCGGATTGATGTGGAAAATATGAAGTGTTCCATTTAGAAATTACTGTCGACAGCTCTTCCGTGATCCAAAACAATCATTCCTAATCCGTCTATCAGACATCGGGGGCTGAACTATCCGCTAGAAATTCAACACTAACACTCTTTTGTTGTTCTTGGAGACCAAAGTTAATTGCTTTACTTGAAACTGAAAACCCGTTTTCTAATTACAAAATTTTAAAAATGAATTAAAATGAGCATAATTTGCTATGACAATGTACCTATTGGAAATAATCAAGTTATCCTGGAAAATTGAAAGAGAATTCTGTTATACTCCTAAAAGTATAGTACCTACTGACTACATAGTGATTCAGTCAATTATTAGAAGTGTTACTAATACCAAAGAATGGTAAAATAAAAGAAATGACAGTGTGCCAGTTCCTTTTAAGGACCTCCTATAATAATACAGAGAAATAATCAATATGTACAATTAAGGATCGAGGCGGCAAGGCAATAGAATAGAACCACAGGTGAGGGTTGCAGCCCCAGGCACGTCATGTCGGTGGAGAAGTGGGGTAAACCAGGCACATTCACCCCCGGAAATGACTGGATCTGGTGGGGAAATCGCATGTAAATTCATTCCGGGAGAATTATTAGAGTGGTTGATGATGACTGAGCAACAATCGGTGGCGCAGGGTCGCACTCGGGCCAGCTTTTACGCTTCATTTCCTTCCTGTTCACACTCGATCAGACGCCGAGATTCGGGATTAGATCCGTAAATGAATTTCGTACGATTTCTCGAGTCACCATCGCCAAGTCAACCGGATGAGAGATGCGATCCTTGGATGAACGTCCTTGGCTGTGTTCGGGATCCCGAGCCGCATCTCGGATTGTTCCTGGATTATGATGTGCCTCCGGACCGGGCTGATGTTAATCCCGGTATGGCGTTTGAATTCCGAGTCTAGTGGCGAAGATTCCGGAGGTTGTAGAGTTTTTAGACAGCGGATTCAGCTGACTGGTATTTATGCTGACGAATCCTGAGAATAATAAGATAAACGAATGCCTTCTCGATATCATCCATCGCATCATCTCCTTGGATTTTAAAAATAAATCTAATTCGATTGAACGGTTCCGTAGAGACGGCTTGGATGGGTTTTAAGATTTTGGCATAAAAGGAGCTCTTAGAATGAAGCATGCTAGATTTTTAAGACATTAACGAGACCTAAAATATGTAACTTATTAAAACTTAAAAGTATTGTATATTCAATAATTATTATTTAATTTAAGTAAACGACGATCGAAACTTGAACTGCCTTGAGGATCTTGTTAATTATTGTAAGTACCTAATGGTTAAAACGGACACAAGTCGACCAATTTCATCATGAGTGATGGCACAAAATCAGATATCCTGAAAAATTGAATTCTTAAAACCTCATAGCGCTTGAAAATTCTACAACCCGAGTCGCGAAAGCTTCGTGCGTTTTCCTAAAAATGCAGATCCAAGACATCAATCTAAAAAAACTTTTGGTTCATTATTACCAACTTCTGTAACAATACTCTAAACTTAAAAGTAATTTTCTTCGTTCATTCGTAGGCCTATAACGATCCCTCTGCAGAGCGCACCTGTGATTGGGGAGATTAGGGTCGGGGCATAAGGGTGGGGGCCAAATCACCGTCATTACCCGCCAGTGACAGGCACAATTACCCGGCCCCGGCCCAGTTTAGAATTATCATCATTATACAGCCCGACTTCGACAATGACAGATTGCCTCTGCCTTAGCCTTTATTAATTCCCCTGTGATGTTCTATACCCGGAATTGATTATTATTTGTCAGGATTATTCACTCCGGCAAAATAATGCAATCAGAAATGATTCGATTGGTTCCACAAAGTTGGATGGATCGACAAAAAACTTACATGGGGCTTCTAATCTGATATTAAGATATTAATGAAAGGGCTCAATTAGGGAACTATTAGGATTAAGTGATAATAATTATAACTCACGTCACCACTTAAATTTGAGGTAATTATGGACTAACAATATAAATAGGGAGACCTATTGAATAATATTTAATAAAAGGTAGGATACTGATGTCAGCTATTGATTTTTTAAATATTTGAACAAGGGAATTAATGTACCGATAATAGCAAGGGAAAGTATGATTTGTTCAGGTGATTGTTTCGTGGAATTACACACAACCCACATCCTGTAAATAAAGGAGTTATTCAACTAAAGCAATATAAACCTTTAAAGGTACAATTTAACATTATCTACTCTTTCTCTTTTCTGCAAAATATATTATTCCCTATTGTAAGTGTTAAAGGGAACTGTTAACTATGTATCCGAATGTCAGATAAATAGACGTCAAAGACAGAACCGTTCAATAATTGATGCCATAAGAAGGGTTTCCCTTTCTGAAGACGGGCTGCATTAAATATGAACCTGACGGCCTAATAATGAATCGATCGGCCATCCGTTTTAGTTTTCAGACCACGAACTGTACTGACTACATATCCAATAATATGTCAATATTATTTACATGACAATAATATTCTATCCATCAATAATATGTATGTGGGTAACCCTCGGGAGCTTTTCATCTGCAAAATAATAAAATACATTGCAACTGTAACTTTTCAATAAAACATTCTAGTCCAATCATTTTAGACGAAATGGGCCTCGAGAATGAAGAAAAAAACTATAAGGCATTTCTGGACGCAGTTTAGTTTTATTTGACGTGTTAGAACATGAAATAACCGTAGTTTTACAACAAAACTTTAAATGGGAACCTTCCGTCATCTTGGATTTATGTTTTTTGCAATTTGTGCCCTCATTTTGGATTTTTTACGAGAAAAAGTAGGACATAAATTTGTGGTGAATTAAATTCCCCACATTTTTAATCGAGACATTTAGAAAAATGATTATTTATTGCTAATAAATAGCAAAAGGTGCGAAAAATTGACAAAGTGGCGCTTTTTTTTCAATTTTTCGACCATTAGAAGACCTCTCTTATACAATTTTTTATTAAACAAGTTTTCCGTACGTCGCGTTGATAGCGAGCTTAGGAGAAACGACTTAAAAATTATTTCCACACCATCGCGACGGTAGAATTTTTTACAGGAAGCTTTTACGTGAACGCGAAGATTTGCATTACGCAAATATTTTCTGGTAAAAAAAAGGGAAAGTAAAAAAAAAACAATCGAGAACGTTGAGAAATCAGAAAAACTCTCTAGACTATTATTATAGGCTTTAAAGCGTGCCTCAAAACAGTAAGTCCTAGTAAAATGACGGGATTGTGGAGGTGTTCACTATGTAGCTAGAACATAATGTAATCAAATAAATCAATAAAAAGACAATTCAATGAACAATTTAGTTAATTGTAATAGTTCATCTCAAATTGAAATCTTCATTCTAATAAAGTCTCCGACCTTAACCTTAAATAGAGTCCCTCTTTCAGATAATATTCATTGATGTTAATGAAACTCTTCATCCCCCATATAAAAGCATTAATATTACCTAATTATTAACTAAATTCAATTCAGGGCATTCAATGATCTGAATCGTTCCCGGAGGGACACAAAGACGACGTCCTGCTGGAAGAGATAACTCTTTAAGTGAATATTTAGGGCTGGCACAAGCCGGGAGAGTTGGAGGGAGCCCTAATTCATTTCTCTGGCGTCGAAATAGAATCCCTTTGAATTCGGAATTCGTATACAAATTACAAAATAGCAATGAATTAGTCATGAACGACAGCTAACGCGCCTCCGAAACGGTGACAGGTTTCAACGGGTTTCGGGAACGGCATTGTTGCCGGATCGAGTGATCCTGCATGTATGATGAATATTTGGGGCGCTGAACTGGGGTCGCAGACGAGGGAGAAATAACCCCTAAGGTTACCGTACAATAACAATATCCTGATGGGTTAATGGCAGTGCCAATCAGGCCTACCAATCACGCAACTGATCACTATCTGCCGGGAGTACAGTTAGGAGGAGGAGAAAGAGCTTTGTTTTAGGGCCTATTTAGAACCGTGCTATTAATACGTCAGTGTTGGCTCTATTCAGACACGAAATGCACTTCATGTCTTCATCATTTTGTTGTAATATAATCGTGCATGTCGACAATAACAGTAATTCAAAAAGATGAACGATATGTTTCGATGTTTTGTAATATTGTGTATTGTACATCCGTGTTAAATTGTTATTACGCCTTCGTTACGATATATTGAATTAACAACACAGAAAATAGTGTTCATTAAGAAATGATTTTATTCCACATTATTTTCATCATATCTTCGTCTACAAAGTCCACACGTGCATGTGTCTGTATAGTAAGGGTTTTTAAAAAATGGGGCATCATGCAATGCATCCTAACTAAAAATAAGAAATTTTTGATTGTCTCCAACTGGAACAAAGTGCACAATATGGTGTCAAAAAATTAGGTAGCATAGAAAATTATATGTATAGAGGAGATTCAGGTATTGATTTCTTTACTGAATGAAAATTAATTTTTGGATGTGGTTAGAACCTGCGAGAACGAAATTGGAACATAAATTGAAAAAATTTTCCGGTCAATTATTGTCAATCGTGATCGTTTCAATTCTAATCTAATTTTTTGACACCATATACCTACTATCTTCTACAAACAAAGTCATTACCACTACCTTAAAACTCTGCCATCGCAAGAATATTTCCTCCAAGATTTTACGTTCGAAATTTTCCATCATTAGAAGCAAACAATTTTCCAAGCGCTCTCCAGACATACGAAACTCTCAAAGATTTACCTTTCATTAATCACGGTGTCATAATAAACCGCTTATTTTATCGGGACTCTGTCAAAGCTGTTCCAGATCGCTGGAACATAATCCGAGACAAATAAACAAACTTATTATGAAAGCAAAGAACTGTTTGCGTCATTGAAATCAAAGGCGGGCATCGAATATCGTTCATTACACCAGAAACACCAAGATCTGAGTGATTATAGTTTTGCGTTTTAGGTTTTTTGAGACCATTAATTTTCTTCTCCCAATAGGATCACCAAAAGGATCGATGTTGCATTTCAGGAGTCGGTGACAGGCAATTAGTGTTCTTTCAACGTTATTATATCTTTTATGTAATTTGATTTGTTGTTTACTTTTATATTTTTTCTCTACAGTTTTTTAAGCGTCTAGACTAGAAATCTGTATACAGGGTGTCCCATAATATGTGGGCAATCTCCCGGATTTGGGTAAAGTTCGTAAAAATAAATGAAATAATAGCTATAAAATTAATTCCTCAGAGACACCCCAACAAAGATATTAGCTGTTGAAGTTGAGGGTTGAAAATCAATTTTTTGCAATAACTTTTTTATTTCTTGACCGATTTTGATAATTTTTGGTTTTATTTTGGACTGTTTAGAATAGTGTTTATAACCTATCATAAAGCCTGACATGCTTCAAATATAATTTTGCCTTGAAATTGAGATAAGATTCCTAAGAACAAAAACAAGGAATTTTCTGAAACTTCTTAAAATTATTAGTCAGTATCCTTTGTGATTTTAGAAATATGAAGAGGTGGCCTATTATTTATGTCCACCTGTGGAATAGAGATTGATTTTCAAGGATAAATAATTGAAACTTTGAGGATTCGTGTTATAACGTGTGACACGTTACAGTTTTATTAAATAGTAGTACCTACTAAGCTAACGCCATTTCTCGTCAATGAAACCTCGTCAATGAAATAATCCCTGGCTTTTTGAGTAAAGAAAGCGGTAAAATGAGTTTTTCCAAACCTGCAATTAATTCGATGTTACATCAGATTCCTATTTTGGTAGCGTTTTACCTCTGAAATTACCTTATTTTAAAGTCAATATTTCTCTATTTGTAGAACTGAATCGTGCTAGATGTGCTAGAAAACCAGTCTTGGAAAAATTATGAATTTACACGAAAATAATTCAAAATCCCCAAGGCCATTTTTTATTGTTCTGGTTTTCGGAAATACCGAAAGTTTTCAGGACTACCTTTTTAATTATTGAAATTATCTTTAAAATCGTCAAGTTGCCTAAAATATATCTAACGTAAACTTGTCAATGTGACCTGTAAATCTTTGAGTGATCAACAAACATTATCTCAAAAGTTTCGTTTCTTTCTTTTATTTTGGGGGGGGGGGGAGCAGGTAGATTCTTTAAAAAATTTAAACGCGTCAAAGATTCTATAGTATAAGGGTAGATATAGTACCTATACCTACCCTTATTTTATACCAATTATAACGTATTATTGTTATTCTCACTAAATTTCAGTTATGTTAATTTTCGAATAAATACGTCAATCCAAAACATTGCAATAAATCTGCTTATGGTATATATAGTTTAGTGAAAGCAATCTCAGATAAGACAAAGGATTTCTAGTTCATATAACGGTCTAGTTATAGAGTTTTCCACAACAACAACAGAGCGCGAATGAGTATAGATATTACGGGAGCTTTTGAATTTCAGATCCGGGAGTTTATCTGCGAGTTTGAGTAAGTAATAATTTCAGTCTTGTCTCCATGTGCATAATCCGAGGGTCTGCATGTGTTGCGGTTGGGACCATCGACACCCGCTCAGCACACAGATTACCGTCGCGGGACAGACTCCATGAATTTCATCCCAGCTTCCAATTATTCAACGTAATGTCATTGTTGGGAGATTATCGCTACTCGCTGTTAACTTTCATCACATTGCCGTCAGCCCCGAGGCTTTCACCGCAACTTCCCGTTCGGTTGGTATCACGCAGGAAACCAGATCGACAGAACGGCTTATATATACGGGACATTATAATATGCTCTTTCATGCATATTAAATATGGGTTGATAAGTTATGTTTTTAATTTCAATTTATGTTTTAGTAAGAAGCTTAATTCTAGATGTTCTCTGGATGCAATATTAATTTTTATTATATCACACAAGATCCCGGTGCATAAGGGTGTATAATTAGAATTAGATAAAGCCCACCTTTTTCTACTTCATGAAAATAAACTTCCCCCGCCAACCCACAGGTTCTATCTATCTGCGCATGCGCAAAGATTTTAGGCGTCAGAGTCAAAATTTCAAAGTCTCTCTAAAATGTTGACATATACTTGATCATCTTCCACCCCTAAAGTCTCTAGAGGGTACAACCTCGAGCCTTGCTAATATTCTCAACATTACTAGGACTATCATAAATCGAATTGCGGTTTATATGAGAAAATTGCTATTAGCTGATATAGGGGCAATACAATAATTCAAGATATACCTTCAAGAATCTAAATTAAGAGAAACTCTAACAAAATGCATCGAAGCTGTAAATTCAAATAACACAACAGACAAGAAGTTATTAACACCGAGTACTGCCGTGTCCAAATGATGTACATTAGAATTATATTAGAAGTCCTATGACTTCTAAAATCTGCCTATATACAAAGGCCATCAACTTTTGAGTTGACCTATAATAGAGCAAGTACCTATCGTGAACGCCAAAAACGTGTGCGGTTAAATTCTCCAATTAACCTCAATTTGTTTTCCTGTTGGCCACAACAAGGAGGATTATGTGGCCAGGATAGAACACCTAAAATACAGCAGTAACAACTGAGCAGAATTCATTCTCCTGCCTATTATTATCCCAGTTGCAGGAAGAATGAAGGTATCTATTTTAACTCATCCTAATAAAGGAGCAATTAAATGTTTTTTTGAAACAAGTCATCAATAGTAGTGCAAGAAGAATATATTAAATGGCTCGCGAAGATTAAAACTCTAGCAGCATGCCAAATTTCTTTATTTATAGTTAAATCAAAGAAAATGACTCAGGAAAAGAATCAATGAAAATAGGAGAATATGTGTATACGTATACCTAGAGGTTCCACTATAGATTACATACAGGGTGTTTGGTAACTGCACAACGAAAATCAAACGAGATGTATAAAATCGTATTTTTAGCATAAAAGAGAGAATACCATTTTTTAAGAAGGGGCCTCGTTTAGGAAATATTTCAAAAATTGTTGTTCGGCTACTGAATAATAAGACTTTTTGAATATTTTTATTGCGGCCCTATTTTTCCATTTTTGGAGATATTTCCTAAACGAGGCCTGATCTTGAAAAGAGTTATTCTCTATTTTATGCTTAAAATACGATTTTATACATGGCGTTTGATGTCAACTGTCCAGTTACTAAAATATGATCCATTTTAATCTATTTTCGAAATTATTGGGGAGGGGCAACATTCTTCGAAGAAAAGTTTGGGACAAAAGTTGTTTGGTTTTGAGGGGGACATCGTTTGAACACAAGAATCCCACCGCACCCCCTGCATAGGAGCGAGGGTGACTTTGACGATTTAAATAGGAACCCCTGTTTTTTTATTGTTACGATTTAGCATGGAGAAAAACAAACTTTTCTATGAATTTTTTTTTCAAATTCGCCCTCATTCGCTAAACATGGAAGAAAAAACGGCTCTCTCCAGACTTTGATTGACTTTTCATGACGCAACAATTGCTTGGAGGAAAAATTGCAGGGGGCAGAAATTGTTTGGTTTTGAGGGGGATATTATTTGCAGTTAAGAACCACACCAAATTTAGGTCGTAGAAATCAAATCTGCAATAAAAAAGTCGGTTTTCATATAAGATTTAAAAATTGCCTATACTCCCACCCCTAGGTGGTGGGGTAGAGTTCGGTAGGTGTCATTGAATGTAACCCTCCCAGCCCAGATGAACAACTTTCATCAAGTCTTTTTTCGATCCGATTCGTAGTTTTTCACATAAGTATTCCAATATCTTCAAATAAAAGGAACATCCTGTATGTCGATCAGACTGTATCATAGTTTATTATCACAATTCGTGAAGTTTTTTTTTTTTTTTGAAAGCTAAAGCTCGATATTATATTGTGTAAAGAAATCTACAAGTCTACGATTAAAAATTTTAGGTATGTTATAATAAATAATCATTAAATTTAATCCTCTAGGACCATAATAATAATTGATGGTCGTTTTTAGATGTTAATACGCATCCCGGATCAAGCTTCCCGCTCCCGGAGTCCGGAATTGTCGGACCATATCAGGCCTCGTCTGATTAACAAGAGACGCTCGGTCCGGTGTTATTATATCAGACCAAGCGGAGTTTTAACGTTATTATTACGTGACAATAAGGCCCCCGTCCTGTCCCGCATATTTCATGGATTATTGACTTTGGCTGGCCTGAAATTACATACGGAGCCGTCCGCAGATAATACCGGGGTTTGGGACGCAATAATATGCATTAATGCACACAACACAAAATCCTGATGTCCCCCTCGTGCCTTGTCCGAATGAATAGCGGGCCAGCTTTTTATGTCCAAGAATTAATAATGTAGCAGGTATGCATACCTACCTACCTAATTGAACCGGTGCAGGGTTATCTTGTAGATGATGATAATATTCCATTCGTTATAATGTTTCGGAGACTCGTCGAATCGCTCTCATGCATAATGTAGTCAGATTATCTAATGTTTGGCTAGAATATTTATAAACGCAGAAAAAACTATTCCCAAGCCCATGACCGGTCATCTCTCCAGCAGTTTTATCGGATTCCTCGCAATTAATTTGAACTCACTTAAGTATAACTTTTCAGCGCTTCAACGTTGAATTTAAAACGTGGCATTAAGGTTTTAAAAATGCATTACATTCATCTAACTTTGTGATTGCTTTACTTTTAATGTGACTGTTTTAAGCGGCTAATCTTTTTCATGGAAAATAATGACGAAGTTACTGTTCTTTATATCAACCTATACCTCAACCAGAACAAAAATATATATACAGAAATCCTAGGTTGAAAAAACCCTTTACCATCCCTTCCCTCTAATGAGAAAAGGGTATTTTCATTGTCATTTCTTGATGAGAATCAAGAAAAAAACTACAAAGAGAAGTCACACTGAAATATTAAAAACAGAAATATCTAGAAGTCAGGTAATTTATCGTTGTTATTTTTATGAATCTGCACACCAAGAAGAATTTGAAATGAAAATTAAAACTTCATCAGTTTCTCAGAGACTTTTTCGGTTTAGGCTCTGCTGTCGAAAGCAGTCTTCATTCAGTGAACCAATTAATCTTTATTACAGAGATCTGAAAAATAGCACCTACTGAAAATTAAACAATTCGCTAGTAAGGAAATAACAATAAATATTTCTTTAAATGCTTAAGGCGTTTTATTAAATTAGCCATAAATAGCCTTAAAAAGCGTAGAAGAAAAGTGGAAATTACTCCTGGAAATCGCATTTATCTACAGGTCTTATACTTAACAAGATCTCCATAAAAAAAATTCGCGACCGAATCTTTTCCTGATATTTAATAACAGAACACTCCTCTTAAAATTTTCGGATGGAAAGTTCCTAAATCAATTTCTGATTAATGCGGGCCTACGGCCTACCTTATGCAATATGCGCAGGCGAAGCGCGCTGTAATTGTAAATTTCAACCACCTTCAAACAGTTGGCGACCTGCTTCATCTGTCCTATAAGCAATCAAGACCATTCAAAGTCCAAGGAGCACTTCTAGAAAAAACAATTTGTTCTTTACAGAAATTTATTTCACAGAAACTGACCGTATAGTATGTTGGTTGACTCTCCCTTTGGTCCTGGAATATCCTGAAGTAGACTGGTTTCAATAATGGAATCCCGGAGGGAGGTTTTCGGGGCCTCTCCGGGATGTGAATTATGAAATGCCTTCCGAGTTGTAAGCTGTTCTAGTCCAGACCGACGACACTGCAGAATTATGTAGAAGCTAGGAGCACAAGAGGCTCTTCGGCTCCCTATCGGGATGGGGGCTGGGGGACCCTCCCGGACTTATACCTTTTACACGTCTCCTGCAGTTTCTGCTGTAAAGGGAATCATCGTCTTTAGATGAGTAGACTCGAGAAGAACGAACATACCATTGAGATTAGACCGCTTAAATAGATTATGAGATTTTGGACTGGGAGGAGAAATGGAAACAAGTGTAAGAAAGAGCCAAGATTCGGATACAAAGTGGCGGTTAGAGTGGAAGTAATTAATTTATCCTTTGGCTCGGCTCTTTAATCGGAACAAATAGAGGAGATTTGAAATTAAAGTGTGCACCAAGTACTGACAGTTGGGAAAATTGGCCGTGGAACGGAATTCCAGACGAAGATCGCATCTTTCTCTGATACTGCATTTCCGGGATTAACGGTGCAATTTTTACTGATATCAGAAATGCCGCTGGCTCTCTGCGGGCGTCTAATTTCAGTGACATAAGCTCCACTCATATCAGAACAAACTGACACGACTTGATAGTTTCTTGGAAACGATATTACACCCTTCCTTTATATCTTTTCTTACATGCGAGCAGATATAAACCATTTTCTTTTATGGACTTGACATTAGACATGAAATAGATTTACTGAAGATATTTCGAATCAAATTTTTTTATCGTTTTTTTTTTTCTATAAGTCAGTTTATTAATAAAAGCTTTATTTCGCTCAAATTTTCCACGGAATCTTCCTATTTAAAACGAAAATTGAAAACATTTTTGGTATTTTGTTTGTTGAAATTTGTGCTAATTAAAATCTCGGCGTGAGGTCTAGTTGACAACAATTTTCATTTCCATCGTTTGTACCTTGAAAAGGAGAAGCGCCAGAGATAAATTTGCAGCTCCATCTATAGAGTTTAATTAAAAAGGCAAAGAGGATGGCATTTACTGGCCATGAAAGCCACTTTTTGATGCTTTATGTGAGATTTTGTGTTTTATATAATGGATTAAAATTTTAACGCTGTGTTGCTATAGCGCAGTATTTTCAATATTTCAGTGGAGAAAAGCACTGCATAAACACACCATTCAACATCACTTCTAGTTAAACTTGCTGCATGAACAAAGAATACAGAGCTCTTTATGAACAAAAAAAGAACTCCTTCGAAGCATTAGTTATTAAAGAAAACACACCGCATTTTCATTGTTCCATCTTGGTTTCTTTGAGAGCATAATTAAAGTTTAAAATTTCAACAGGAGCTCCGTCGGTTCCGTACGCCGGTACAGGCGTATTAATTCTTTATATGAGGATTCATTTCTGCCGTAGAAACGTGTGCATTTCTTGCAGGCGGAATTACATTTCTAATAAAACATACGTCTGCATTATCGTCACCCTCCTTCCTCTTGTTCCATTGGGGGCTTTAAAATATTCATTCAGTTCTTACTGTACGACCTATTCCAGTTTTCAAGTATTAAACTACCACTGAATATCAGATACTGCTATTTATTGCAATAAAATTCAATACATCTGCTAGGTGATCGGTGGGGAGTCCTTATTGATATATGCGTATATCTGATATGTATTATCATCATAATCGTTAAAAAATTCTCGATAGCTTAATTCATATTTGACGTACCTACATTTCCTCCCAGGACGTTACTGAAAATGTTGAAAAAGATTTAAAAAAAAGTTCGATTTTTAAAATAATATTCTAATACCCCGAAAAATTAATTAAGAGGGTAGTTTTTTGAAATGGAAGTAGCTTATTTGCGAAACAATACCTAAACATTATATTGTTTAAATAAAAATTGTTGTAACTTCACTATACTGTCATACTTTTTGTTTTTCTTGATCAAGAGTCAATATATACAGGGTGAAACGGGGTAAAACCGCGATACGTGCATAGAAAATTTGATTTTGAGCAAAAAAGTTTATAAACATGTACACTAAAATGCTTTTTATGGACGCTACAGCGTTTAGTAGCCTTTGACATAAATTAGGAAACAGTTAATAATAAAAATGATGGCTCAAAATGGCCGTCATCATTTCCAATGCCAACTTCGCATCTACGGACGACATGATTGGGCAGCTGCACTATGCTAGTGAGAATTCTTGGGCTCCTTCAACAATTTTTCCAGGAGAGTCATTGTACCTCATACAAAAAATCTAAGGAGGTCAAATCCAGAGATCGCGTAGGCCAAAAGACGGGGGCAGTTTATACCGCAAATTTCCGTTTTTTCGAAAGTTGTGGTGAACCATCGTCGGACTGGTAGAGTGTATTGAGCAGAGCATCTATCTATAAGTGGAACCATCTATTTGCTTTATTGAACTGGTAAAGTTGTCGAAATAAATACTTTTTTTTTCAAAATTTGTGTCAAAGCTTGCTAATCGCTGTTGGGTTATGTAGCTTTGGGAAATAATTTTCGCACTACATGTTTATATTATGCAGTTTTTCGTTCAAATTCATAATCATAATTTATAGGAATTGTTTACGTATGGCGGTTTAACCCTGATTCACCCTGTATAATAACTTAAATAAGTAGATGGATGTTTTTGAATCCTATTCTAGTAAGTGCAAGGGAATTTTATCACCTAGTCTGCTTGAGAACATAATGAGCTTTAAAAGCTTGTCATGGCAGGACAAGCTTTTAACGCTCCCAAGTCACAAGTTTCTCCATTGATGATGTAAATGCTGCAAACGTAACTAATTTTCAAAATAATACTTTATCACTTGAATGACTCGATTGAAAAAATATTTTTGGATTACGAACAGGCGCGTGCTGGCACCCATAAAAGGGCCCGGGCACATAAAATGAAAAGGCCTTTTTAAAAAAGAAAAAAAGGGGGGGCTCGCAAATTTTTTGAAAATAAAGCACAAATTAGACACTATTTTCGTTCATCTTACACAAAACAAGTCCAACGACAAAAGCGTTACCATATTATTCAATATTATTCGAACTTCGACAGCAATAAAATAATTTCTAAGAAACTTCCGTGGTTTATTGAGCTATCACTCAAGTTGTATGCAGCTCACCTCTAAAGCCTCGAAAAGCAAGCATCTGTTTTCCAATAAGTTTTATCACTTCTATAATTCTTGTCATTTTAGACCGTCTGTCTGTGGAAAAACAGTCATCAAGGGCAATTTTTTAGCCGAAAATCGAAAATTACAACACCAGAATATGCGGACCCGGAATTTCAAAAAATCACGGTGGCCGTTCTGGGTCCGGACAAGACAAGTTTTCACAAGGGAATGATAGGGTTGATCTTTTTCCTAGGTTTGAAAAAATAAAAAGTCCAGCAACGCATCAAGGGCAGTTTTATAGCCGAAAATCGAAAATTACAGCACCTGAATATGCGGACTCGGAATTTCAAAAAATCACGGTGGCCGTTCTAGGCCCGGACAAGACGAGTTTCCACGAGGGCATGATAGGGTGTACCTTTGTCCTTGGTTTGGAAAAATAAAAAGCCCAGCAACGCATCTAGGGCAGTTTTTATAGCCCAAAATCTAAAATTACAACACCTGAATATGCGGACCCGGAATTTAAAAAATTCACGGTGGCCGTTCTGGACCAGGACAAGACGAGTTTTCACGAGTGCATGATAGGGTGGACCTTTGTCCTTGGTTTGGAAAAATAAAAAGCCCAGCAACGCATCAAGGGCAATTTTTTCGCCGAAAATCGAAAACTACAACATCTGAATATGATGCGGATTCGGAATTTCAAAAAATCACGGTGGCCGTTCTGGGCCCGGACAAGACGAGTTTTTACGAGGGCATAATAGGGTGGATCTGTTTCCTTGGTTTGAAAAAATAAAAAGTCCAGCAAGGCATCAAGGGCAATTTTTTCGCCGAAAATCAAAAACTACAACATCTGAATATGATGCGGATTCGGAATTTCAAAAAATCACGGTGGCCGTTCTGGGCCCGGACAAGACGAGTTTTTACGAGGGCATAATAGGGTGGATCTGTTTCCTTGGTTTGAAAAAATAAAAAGCCCAACAACGCATCAAGGGCAGTTTTTATAGCCCAAAATCTAAAATTACAACACCTGAATATGCGGATTCGGAATTTAAAAAATTCACGGTGGCCGTTCTAGGCCCGGACATGACGAGTTTTCACGAGGGCATGAGAGGGTGGATCTTTGTCCTTCGTTTGAAAAAATAAAAAGTCCAGCAACGCATCAAAGGCAGTTTTTATAGCCCAAAATCTAAAATTACAACACCTGAATATGCGGACCCGGAATTTCAAAAATTCACGGTGGCCGTTCTGGACCCGGACAAGACGAGTTTTCACGAGGGCATGAGAGGGTGGATCTTTGTCCTTCGTTTGAAAAAATAAAAAGTCCAGCAACGCATCAAAGGCAGTTTTTATAGCCCAAAATCTAAAATTACAACACCTGAATATGAGGACTCGGAATTTCAATAATAATTCACGTTGTACAAAACACAAATATTATGTTTTTATTTCGTGTTTTTTACACATCGGTATTATGTTATATTTATTAAAATCAAGTAAAAGATCTTAAAATAAAATAATTGTAAGCATACGTAAGTATATACTAAGTGAAAAAATATCTATGGAAATATAATTATCGAATATCTTTAGGTATTTATAGTATTAGAATTTTAATATTTGCTCTGAGGATGATTCAATAGATGAAAGTGATGGAAACGACTATTAAAAAAGAACTTTTTTAATGTGTGAGCCACTATTTTTGTAATTATTGCTAATACTTGAGTAGTTCAATATAATAATTTTCTTGAATAGTTGTTGAAGAAATAATACTGCATACTTGATATTATTGGTAATTAAATATGATATCAATACTTGATATTTTTATAAGTTTCATAAAAACATATCGAACATTACTTTTTTACTACGCCGCTGGAAAGTCCGAATAAAGGAGACCTGAAATTTCTTGAAATACTCGACAACGAATTTGAAGCAAACTGGCCCATAAAATTCCAGATGTGTTGTAGGGATTTTTTAGGAAGATCCTTTTGTATTCCTTTGTCTGCGTGCCTTCCCATGAGCTCACTGTCAGTGGTGGTAGTTTATGGTCGTCATAAATAATATTAAATAAACACAATGCTTAGGCATCAATCGCTAAAGGAGTAGTATATTTTCATAAATTGTCTTTATTTAATTACGGTGCCTTCTATTAATTTATTTCTAATAACGTAGGTTTTTCTAATTATTATATTTTCAAATTAATTTTTTTTTTTAATTATGACTGGTTTGATTAGTAAATATGTATAAGTCTGAAATTTTTAAAGGGCCCCGCGACTCGGGGCCCACCGGGAAATGCCCGGCTGCCCGGCGGGCCAGCACGCCCCTGATTTCGAAAAATAACTATGTATACATAGCTCTGCAGCAAATTGGAAACAAAGCGAAAATAAATTTATATACAGGGTGTGTCCATATTTTTTTACATAGTTTTCTGAAAATATCTAAGGAACTGTTTGAGATACAGAGCCCAGGTTTTGTACTCATCTATAGCTGTTACTATTACGTAATTTAAGAGTGCAAGTTAAGAAAAAAAATATATGTGGCAGTGAAACAAACTTGAAAAAAATATGTTCGCAGGAAAACATGTTGCCACGTTTATGTTTTTCATCATAAGATGCCGTTTTTCTTGAAAGCAATTCACATTAAAGCTCTTGATCAAGAACACCTTTTTTTATGTAGAAAACAATGACAGTTTCAAATGAGCTTCCACAACGCCAATTTTCCCAGTGTCGTTGAAAGAAGGGGCAAAAAATTTCAAATCTCCGTCACTGCCATATGAAATAAATGAAATGTGTGCAAAAATTCAATATTATATCTGAAACGGTTCCTGAAATATCATCAAAAAAATGAAAAAATATAGGTATTTTTTGACACCCTGTATCTAGAAAAATGGTGGGTTTGCGGACCCATGGTCCCATAATGGGGACTTTTTTTATAGAACGCGTCAATGAACACCTTTTATTTCTGACACATGTTTTGGAACACCCTGTATAGTGTAACTGGATGCATCAAAAAGTTTAAAATCCATAAAAAAAAACTAACTTGAATTATAAAAAGAAGTCTTATCGATAGTCTGCATTATTGAAATTTACATTGTTAAAGGAAGCATTTAAATTAAATAGAACTTTGGTATATTTTAGAAGTAAAACGTTAACGAATCCGAGAGACTGAAGCTTTTATTCCCGGATGGTTAATTTAAATTACCCCCGTGTTCTGTCTTAGATTATCTGTAGGGGGATAGAGAGTTGGACGAGAAGGGCACGGTTCATTTGTCTCGCCCACTGCGCTCCCTACGATGGGCGTATGTTCGGGGATTATTTCATTTAGTTGATATTCTTCCCCCGTTCCCGGCTTCTGGGTTCCAGGCGGGAGGTATGTACCGAGGCTAATTCAATTTTTATCTGATAGATAATCCGATTCTGGCCTTCTGTGCTCCTTAGTTTTTCCATGTCTAGAACGAAATCCGATGTAGTCAGCCTCGTTACCGGAATCCGCCTAAGACGCCCTGAATGTCCGGATAACGATCGTCATTCCTCTACTCTACGCCGACTTGATTGCATGTCTTTCTTTCTGTATCCCTGAAGCAATAAAAATTTACACAAAAGCCTTCCTGAAGTACCTGGATTTAGGACATGATGCTGTGTAAGGAAAATAAAGATTGATTCATATGAAATTTTTAATAATACTTTCCTGTCCTAATAGTCCAGAGGGCTACACGGTGTAATTAAGATCAAATAACTCTAAATTTTATTTCCTTTCAAGTTTATATTCAAAGGGGAAACACTCGGGGAAACATAAAAACTGTCATCTCCGAATTCCAGGAGTCCCAATTTGTTTGCGTTAAAATGGCCGAACAAACAAGCACGTTTTAAAACTCCACAGTTATTTCAACTGAAGCAGTCATGAGAAATTGTTTTTCCTCCGGCGGAAATATCAGATTTCAAAACTGGCACGTATTTCACCGAGAGAAGGGCTTCGGGACGAGCAGGATGTCAGGTCTTTATGAAACGCGATATCGGAGATGAGTGGCTTATTTCTAGACTTATTGAGTGTATGATGTGAAGTGTAATTTGCCGTTTGTAAACTGAAACGAGAGATCCTAGACACCTACATGTTTTGCCATATGGACCAAAAAAAAATTAGGCGCAAGAGTATGATGCCATTACTGACGAACAGTTTATTAAACGAGTATTCTTCAGATAAAAAGAAACATATGCCATTAAGAAACTAAAATAATAGACAGTCCTCTTTTTATTAGAAAAGAGAATTGAGAGAAAACATCTGTTAAGGAAATTGCCATATAAAGTCGTTGTAAATCATGTTTATGAATCAACTAACCACACGTCGGCGCTGCGGTTCAGTTATGTGATGCTAAACAATAATTCGTTTTCTATGGGAAGTCTTATTGTAAAAATAATAAACTTTTCACGGATCTTGAAGTTTTTTTTAGAGCTTTCAGCTTGAAACAGAAAAAATCCAAGTCAACCAATATGTTGCATTTTTCATAAAATATTGTGTTAGAACAACACATCAAGATAATGTAAGGAAGACTTGGAAATATTGAGTTCTCTCTCGATTTTGACTAAATAATTGGAGCAGGATACGTTTTTATAAAAAAATAACGAAGGGATTAACTTCAACGAAAAAATTTAGAAGGTCCAGAATATTAAAACCACAGTAATTATATCATTTTTTTTTATTCAAACATTACTTAATAGAGACGTTGTTCCTCGAAGTGATCCATTTATTTCTTTTTCATGCATTCATTTTTTCATTCTAAATTCCATAAAAATATGTTAATAAACAATGGAAACGGAAACTCATTATTTATTTCATAACAGAAAACACAGTTAAAGAGGGAGACTTTACATTAAGGAAATTTAGCCCAGGTTGTTTATGTAAATTTCTATTGATTATACTTTTATAAAGGGTTCAACAATGGGTTGCTTTGAATGCGATGTATTAAGGAACTATTTAACTGATTTTGTTACAATAAAAGAAAATTTTGCCCACTACATTGCCAGCCAAAAAGTTCGCAGTACCTATATGGGATTTTTTTTTTGTTTTCCATCTTTTTTGAATTTTTTTGTGCTTCTTAAAAAATAAAATTTGAGCACACTAGACGCATGGTGTGAATTTAGTCCCAGAGAGAATGGCCTTTTTCTAAACTTCAAAATCAGAAAAAACACGATATTTCGAGAACTAAAATTGTTTTGTGGGAAATTTCGGCCAAATTCATTAGAAATTCACCAAATGTAATGTCAGCAGTAAAAGAAATGATGTTTTTTATACGGGTAACCAAAAACTGGTAACTTTAGAAATTTCAATTTATATTCTTCTATACAGTATGTCCCCGGATCGACTTTAAAAGAGGAAAAACTTTTTTGTTTTTGATTTCCCAGAAAATTTCACTCTTGATGATCTGGCCTGCTTGATTTCAAATCCCCAAAACAAAAGTTACTTTTTAGGTAGCTCGAACGGTTCTTGAGATAATATGATTTTTCTTTAATAATTGGATTTTTTTTCATATGTAATTTAATTTTGGTAGTTGTATACATCCGCGGCTCCTAAGTTTCATCAATTTTTTCGGGACCGAGAGGAGCGAAATAGGGGTGCTGGGTGGGTAAGACACTAAAAACAGCCATTGCAAACTAATATTAAGGTCACAACTAAGGCCTCTTTGACACTACGGTCGAATTTCTATTTTTTCTTCACTTTCAGGACAAGGAAAATCTTCGAGATTAGCAGTAGCACGATTTTTATTTTGAATTTTGTATTTATTTTGCATTTATATTCCAAAAATCATTGCATCAATCCCTGTGGACTGGACACGATATGTGAAAGCGGATATATCGCCCAGTCCGCCTCTGTAGGCCTCGAAGCACTTGGCAATTATCGTGAAGTGGTTGTATCCGGGATCGCGGCATCTAATCGGTGCCTCTTGTCAGGACCGCACTCTCTCTGCACTCTCAAAACCGTTTTTTACGCCGTTTTGTGGCTTTCCCTTTCATTTGCAAAGCAAATAAATACCTTCCGGGTGTTACTATAGGTATGTTCTCCACCACTATACAGGGTGTCCCAGACTTAATTGACCAGGCCATATCTCATATACAGGTTGAGATAATCGAGCCGAATAAAAGGCATATTATTATAATTTTTCAAGCTGTATAACATGACAGCATGAAAACAACCCCCACTCCAACATCCCCTAAGTTGCAGCCCCCACCCTTAAAAAAATGAATAGCACCCTGTATATATTTTTGTATATTCAAAACCAGTATTCGATTCTCTATTCAGATGATTTTTCAGATTCAAAATTGGTTCAGAAATAACCAAGAAAAAGTTCATCAAGGTGGTCATGACTTTTTATCTTAACTTTCTCTGGATGACTTTTGCTGTCAAAATTTATTCATAGTTTTTAACAGGCAGGTGATAGTTATTATTATAATTAAAGTCCAAACAATTTATTTGATAATTCTGATTTGTTGGGAAATTTAAAAAAATAAAACAAGAGATAAAGCACTTTATCATGAACCTTAATGATGACTGTGACCTGCTAATTAAAAACTATGACCAAAATATTGATAAATTTTGGCAGCTAAAGTCATTCAGGTAAAGTTAAGATAAAAAGTCATGACCACCTTGATGAACTTTTTCTTGGTTATTTCTGAACCAATTTTGAATCTGAAAAATCATCTGAATAGAGAATCGAATACTGGTTTTGAATATACAAAAATATATACAGGGTGCTATTCATTTTTTTAAGGGTGGGGGCTGCAACTTAGGGGATGTTGGAGTGGGGGTTGTTTTCATGCTGTCATGTTATACAGCTTGAAAAATTATAATAATATGCCTTTTATTCGGCTCGATTATCTCAACCTGTATATGAGATATGGCCTGGTCAATTAAGTCTGGGACACCCTGTATAGGTGCCATAGTGAAACTGTAGGAGCCGCGGATGTATATGTACAATGATCTTAATTTTTTCTGAAGAAATTCAAACATGAAATGAAATTCTCAAAAAGGACAACTATTAATTTTGTATTCGAATAATGCTCCTCCTTTTTCTGCACAGATTTCAATGCGAGCTACAGTAATATCTACTTTCATACAGTAGATTAATTTGCAGTTCAAGTGATTTGTTAGATTTGACAACTGCTGTCAGTGTTATTTTTCAATGAAATCATCTAACCAAGCTTACGTCTAAAAAAATTACGAAAAAAATTTAAGTCCAATTATTGAAGAAAAATTATATTATCTCAAGAACCGTTCGAGTTACCTAAAAAGTAACTTTTGTTCTGGGGATTTGAAATCAAGCAGGCCAGATCATCAAGAGTGAAATTTTCTGAGAAATCAAAAACAAAAAAGTTTTTCCTCTTTTAAAGTCGATCCGGGGACGACATACTGTACATATATCAATATTTTGACTGCGATATTAGTTAAAATTGTTTATAATAATTAGAAAAATGAATAAAAGTAATAAAAACTAATACACCAAGAAGTTATCTGACTGTTAAAGTAGATTTTGTTTACAAGAGTTTTAAATTCTGTAAGCAGTCTATTATTGTTTCTGTGGAACTTCCATAAATTGCTTTAAACCTACAGAAAAATTGGTTAAACGACATTCATTGACAATATGATTAAAAATTTCATTTACTTGAACTTCTTAAGTGGTTTCTTCGTGTTCAAAACGCTTTACACCAAAAACCAAAACTACCACAAAAAAAAATAGAAAAATATGACAGAATTTTTTTTAATTCGAAAACCCCGCTCCTGGATTAGTTTATACTACTTTTGTTTATTTTTCCAATTATTATATACAATAATATCAACTAATACTGCAGTCAAAATATTTCAAATTCAAAATTACACTGGGAAAAATGAACGAATAGTTGAAATTTCAAAAGTTACCAGTTTTTGGTCATCTGCATAAAAAATAAATTTCTTTCAGAACTGACATTACATTTCGTGAATATCTGAATTTTGCGCAAATTTCCCGCAGAACACGTTTAGTTTTCGAAATATCATGTTTTTTGTAATTTTGAAGTTTAGAAAAAACCCATTTTCTCTGGGACTAAAATTCACACTATCCATGGATCAAGTGTGCTCAAATTTGATCGTTTAAAAAGGATCTGATGTGCTCAAATTTATTATTTAAAAAGGACAAACTTATTGCCAAATTTTTTTTCAAAAAACATGGAAAACGACAAAATTTCCTATATGGTGCGAGCTCAGGAAGTGTATACGAATTTCCCTACTAAAATAACTGACTTAGAGCATAATTCTTGCAGTAACCCGTGAAGAAGGGCTGTTATTTCTTAACCGTAGAAAGATATGCTTATAAGTACTTTTTTAACAGATAAAATCTGGCGAAACGAGTCTTTTAAACAAAATTCCAGAGCTTTTCTTTCACCCAATGCGCAAAATTCATTTATAGAAAGTCAATCCCTACAAGGAACCAACATGTTCCTAGTTTTACTTTCACATAATAAAAAATTTCTTTGTTATGGGAAAGCACATTATATTTATAAATTTATGGTGAGTCAGGGGTGTAAAGGAGGGGCCGAAAAGGGCACATCGAGATGACAGTTTTCTTAATGAGGTGGTCGTGTTTCAGTTTCCAAACAAGACTCCATTTGCCGCCCTGAATATCAACTACTGGTGCCCCGGACCTGCTCCAGCAATTACTTAATGATCATATGAATATGCAGGGCCGATCTGGCCCTCTTCACCTCACCACTTCATCTCGCAGGATGTTGCACAAATATACAACCTTGTTTATAAAAGCGACAGTTTATTTGCTAGAATTTCAGTCCGTCTACAAGTTTTGCATACAATTTTGCTGCGGCTGCTGCATATTTTTCAAGCAAATGACTGCGCTACACAGTAACGAATGCCGTGATTATCTCTGATACTCTTACAAAATTGTTGTTTCTTCACCTGGAAATTTTAATATCAGATTGTCTAAATTAGAAAAACAAATTTTTGTAAGAATACAGAATAGTTAACGAAAGAAACATTCCATGAAAATTTTCCAACATACTTTGTTTATCAGATGGTTCCTATTAACCTACAAAAAGTTCCTATTAACATGGGACTGCAAACAGTTGAGATACAGAACTCAGAATTTGGTAAACATCTTAATATTAATATTATTTACGTTCTGATTTTTTTGGGTGGACTTAAATCGACCCCAATTTTTGTCAGAGTTTTCATGACAGATGTCATGGGTGGGAAATTAATTATGAAGGGTTACTATAATTTATACACCTCAGGAACGTGCGTTTATTAAGAAGGAACAAATTGCCGATTTTGGCGAGAAACTCATTATGAGTGATGAAACCTATTTTTGCCATGAAAACCCATTTTGCCAAACAAAACAGGCGCTTTTTTGGAAATGAAAATCCAAAAAATATACGAGAAATGTTTCCATCATCATCACCGTCAAAGGTCAGCGCGCTTTGGGGAAATGTTGGAGGAATTTTTCGTAGTAGAAATGGAAGAAAAAAGCCTGCAGAAAATTTAGTTCCAGCAAGATTGTGCTACAAAACACACAGCCAGAGAAACAATCTAGTCTAGCTTTTTAGGCGATTGTGCCCAAGTGATTGTGACTGAGTAATGATGAATCCAATTTTGCCATTTTTAGCTTAACTGATTTACAACAAAAACAGGAAAACCGCGCTATTTGGGAAAGGAGAATCACCATCACCGTTAATGGTCGGCGATATGGGAAATTTTGGAGGACTTCTTCGTGGAAGAAATGGAAGAGGTTCCCATTACCGTCACCGTCAATGATGGTCAGCGCTATGGGAAAATATTGGAGGACTTCTTCGTGGTAGAAATGGAAGAACAAGGCCTGCAGAAAATAGGGTTTCAGCAAGATTGTGCTAGACCACACACAGCCAGAACAACAATCTATATTTTGAGGCGATTGTTCCAGCTTTGGGGCCTGCGAGTTTGCCAGAGCTGGCTCCTGACTTCTTCTTGTGGAAGTTTCCAAACTGAAGGAAAATAATCGCCAAAAAAGAAATTTCGAGGGCCCGCCAACTGAAGGAAAATATTCGCCAAAAAAATAAACGCCGAGTAAATAAATTTCAAGAAATTGATGAAATTTCAAAGAATCTCACCATTTAATTTCATAGACTGAATATTTTAACTCACAAATTTTTGGCTCTCTTAGGAATCATAGTAGAGGCAGGTATTTATAAAACGATAAAAGAAATTATAAAGCAATTTATATTATGAAACACTCACCCATATGCATATAATTTGACATATTATATAATAATAATTAAAAGACATATCAGAAACACACGTCATTCAAAAAATGCCTTAAATGGATTCCAGCGCGAAGCAGAAGGGTTGATTATTCAGCTTATACTATGCCTCTGGGTGTTATGGAGTTGTTTCATGGTCTGCGTAATTAGTTCTAAGGGTATGTGGGGACCATTCAGGCCTAAATGCAAATGATTATTATTATTAGTCTCTTGCTATTTACATTGTGCCTAGGACAGCCGACCCTAACAAAATTATAGCATTACCCAAATCATAAAGGTTTGTATACAATAACAAAGCAAATCAAAGTTTACGTCATCGTTGTAGATGTTGAAAGTTCAAGATAAATATTTGGCAAATTGGATGTGAAAATAGACAATAAATTGTTAAATGAAGAATAAATATATAAATAAATTAAAAGGTTAACTTCTTTTGCGAAAAATTATCTTAACTGTGAAAAATGAAACGAGCCTTTTGGAGAACAAAGAAGCACTTTGTAGTCATTGAAAGGCCACGGGCGTAGAATATCCTGTATATTCGGCGCCCTATCGTCCTTTTTCCCGTGATAACATCGAGGACGCTTGAGAGTTGAGTATGTTTGAACAGATCCGAGAGCATTAATTCTAATTGTGTTTTACTGGCAACTCACTCTATAATTAAAAGTGAAGGGCTCTTCAGACCTGGAGACGCAGATGCCCTTTGTGTCCCTTCTTTGTATTAAAGTAATTCATTTTAGTCTTTGTGTGACTCCAGACACGTCACTTGGGATGGAAAGTGGATATTCAAAGGGACACTCTGTATAAGAAGAACCAACTCCGAGTCTTTTGATTTTGATTTTTTTTATACTTCCTCACTCCACTTGAGTCTTTCCTCCACGTAGCCAGCATCCGTGGTGCAATTGCGGGAATACCTAAATAGTTTCAGCGGTTTCTCGATCTAACTTCTCATAGAAGATAAAGTTTCATGTATAATTTTCGATTTAATTGTCTTCCCACGTATTCCCGAATGCTACCCAAGTCATAATAAAACAAAGAAAATTGAATTCGTTTTACTACTTGCACAGCCAAGCATCAAGAGCGAGGTAATGTTGCTATTAAATGCCTGCAAAAAGTGTAAATTTTACGACAAATTTGTCGCGACGTCGCTCAAAATTCAGGACATGCCTAGGGAACAATAAAAGCGCCACAGTTCCGGTCACTTGGTTTATTGTAATTGAGGAACCGGAGGCAGCAATTTTACTCCCGGAATTTAATGCTTATGGTCCCAGAGACGACAATCAGCGAATCTAGCAGCCAAACCTACCATAGACAACGCAGTTGATGTTTCGGTAAATAGTTCCCTAGTGTGTGGTCGTCTTTATAACACCGACAACTGCTCCAGATGTTCTATGGCCCCCAATATTACAATTTTATTGTTCATAACGGGAACTTAAGTCTTGCAATAAATACGGCAATGCGGATCCTTATTTTCAAACTTATAAACTTCATTCAAGAATTTTTCCCTTAATTTTTTTCGTAAAATAATAGAAATTAGGTAAATTTTCTCGTGAATTATTTATTTTATTGACGAATAAATAATTAATTATTTCATATTTCCGGACTTAGGTGAATTAGATGAAGAATAAAATGAATATATGTATGGAAATATTAAACAAAAAAAATGGCCGGTCCTAATGAATCGCATTGAATAATTAATATCTTCGTAATGACGTGAAATCAGCTGACTCATTTTAATCTGATTTGACTGAAAAGTTGGGGGGCAAAGGAGGGAGAAGAAATGACATCGTACCCCACCAAATTACACATTCTCGACTGGGGTCCCGGAGTCGTGGTGTAATACAAAAGAAATCATTTCATTCCGGGTCCGTGTGATCGTTAATAATCAAGTATGTAAATCAGGACTCCCGACGGAAAAAACTTTTCCAACTCAGAAATTCAAACAAACGAGCGGAGACCGGCCAACTTCCAACGTCAAAAATATGGTGAATAATTTAAGCCAGGCAGAATAAATGAGGAATCGATAAGCCTGCCGGTCAAACACTCTGAACTGCTCGACGAAGGACGTCGAAAAAAAACTGGGAGAAGATCTCAGTCGTCAATAAGAACAAGAACAACAAACATCATGAACTCCCAAATTAATTGGTCTCCTCCAAAATAAATTTCGGTTCATTTTCCCGTGACGCCTGCAACAGAGATGTCACATTGCGCATTTATGATGAACACTCCTTTATGTTTACCCTTACACCTTTACAAGAAGATACGCTTACGAGTATGTTTAAGTTTAAATTATTCCAACTATAAGCAAAAATAAATGATTTTTTTTATTTAATAAAATTTTTATAATGTAATTTTTAATTCAGATTTCTCTTGGCAGTAGTGGTGCAACTAAAACTAAAATAAGAATCTGTGTTAAGTACAGCCTCAAATACTGTACCGATTTTCAAATTAAATTAATGGACTGTATTTATTTACGATATTGCCTGAAAATCCACCTACCTTCTCCAACTGAAGAGTGGGCTTCCTTCCTATCCTAGGCCTAGGTGATGAGTCTGGCTCCGATGTGGTCTCGAACGATCAACAGTGTGAAAAAACTTGAAAGGCACCACTGAATGCAAAAACAATAATTTTGTCGCGGCGCACCGAATTTCTTTTGGTCAGCGAATCTGACTCCTAATACCGACGATTCCCAAGTGGGCGCTCGATCTGCCCTCGCTCCGATCCGGCGAGTGGGGTTATCAGGCAATAATAATTACTCCCGATTCAAATTAAAAATTAAATTAACAACAAATAAAGGCACCTCTGTGATAGTGGAAAACCCGCAAAAAAAAACAAAAAAGAAAAGAATAGCTATCTATAATATTTACAATTTTGGGGCTTTAACAATCTGCCTACTTACTTTTTTATAGTGTAGAGCATTTTTTCTAAAGACAGCTTTCCCCTTGTGGAGATCTTATTCTTTAAAAGCCTCCCTGATGATTTCTTTTTTTTTTAACACGATGCCCAACCTCCCAACCGTCCACCAGAACAAAAAAATGTTCATACTAAAATCATAAAATTGATTTATTAACATCATATGAATAAGCTCGCATATCAGTCAACCTAACAAATACTTGTAAAAACAGTTAGCTCCCTATTTTTTGATTATTCTTGAAAACAGTATCCGATCCGATCAGAAATAAAGCGTCCAGGAAATGTAGGTATAAGTATCACGTAGTCCTGCTGTGAATCGCATTCAAATGTTTCTATCATCAAATTATGCACACGGAATAACAATCGAGTTTTGCTCAATTCTTTTGCTACATCCACCCTCCCAAAATAATATCAAAGGAAAATGAAATTGTATTTTACGGCCAACCTCGTACCTCTCGTATATAGATAGTTCATCTAAAATATTCCATTAAAATGGATACTTAATAAAAAAAAGTTAATTTTTGGAAAGCAACAGCGCTGACAAAACAATAACGTCCCGCGGGGTACATAGAAACAATAAGGAAAACGAAAAACGAACCACAAAGCGACATAACTAGCTCACATGATGTTGCAGATTTGGTCCCATTTGCGATTCTTCTCAAGTGAGGACTATATTTCCGACAGCCGGGAGGAAAAAACAACAGGAGCCCGCTTGCTAAAAGTTTAATTATTTACTTGGAGTACGGGACGAGAGTTGAATATTTGAATACAGAACGAACTGTCACCGTTCTAAATTACAAATTGTGTTTGTTCTGCCATACAACAAAGATGCCGGAATCGTATAATGTGCCCCGTTTCTCCCAAGACACAGAAACGACTCTCGACGACGTTGCCGGCTCGTTAACATTCATCCCTAATTCATCCTCGATTCGCAAATATTCATGCACTTTTCTTGGTAATTTAGAAGTTATTTCCTCTTTTCCTCCCGTGTAACGATATAATTTCGTTGCTCGAGTTGGAAACCGTTGCTCGCTGAGGCGTCTCTGGAGAGTCGTTACAGATGGTATCTGACAACAGTGTGAGCAACGAGTAACACCTCAGATGAGAACAAACAAAACTTTGGATAATTAATTCAAATATTTCTGAGTGAAAAACCTAACAAAACAGGACTGTCTAAATGTGCACCATCATAAAGTGAGGCTTTATTATTACCAGCGGAGGCTTTTAGGGCGTTTCTCTCAGAGATTAGAAAGTTGGGGGGCGCGAATTATTACCCCGAAGGCGCCATATTAAGATTTCAGGGGTGATATATCGCGACCTTATTTTCCTCTTAAAAGGAAAAATTTACGAATTTGCTCTTCATTTCAGGATAACGTTGTGGCTCCTAAATATTTTCTCATTCCTGCTAGATTCATCGAGAGATACTCGACATCTCTCTAGTCTTCTAATTACTCCAAACAAGATTTAAGGCTTAAAGCTTTTACATGATCAGTCGTAACTGTAATAAAAAATATTTTAGCAAACTACAAAATGATAAATGATTTGGTGGATTTCCTTTTATAGTTATTTAAATGTTATGTCAAGTTTATGAGCCCGATTCAGGTTTCCATAATAATATATTTTCATTCCACCGCGCGTCAATCGTAATTTAAATTCAGTCCTGTTTATGTTCAATGCAGCTCAGGCTACAAGCAACATTTTTATTTCCTGTCTGAAAGCAACTTATCGTGAGAAACTAGAAAGAAGCTCGCTTTATAAGAACCCTGAAAAGAGTTTATATTGAAAGCAAAATGGGCTGAGGCTCAGGATGCAGACGCTATATCTTAATTTTTTTTTTTAAATCTAAATTGCATTGCTACCTAATGCTTCCTGGTTTACTACTTCAAGTTCTTTGTTATTCTTTTTTACGATTTTTAAAAGAATATTTGAAATGATTGAAGGCATTTCATTCCAGAAAATCCCTGTTCCGAGTATTGGAAGATAATTTTACAGCTGTAGTTTCCTCTCATAAATATTTTTATTATATTCACAGTCGACGCCAAGCTCATTTCGCTTGAAATGAAAATGTTTCCAAAATTGCATCTTATGTGATCGAATGCAAATTAAAAATAATCTAAATCACTTAATAAAATAACAAACTCGTTATCTGAAGAGCATAATGTCTCAGGATTAAAGTTGAAGAGATAGGAACGACCTTTTAACTCCCTTAATAAAATCGAAAGTGCGGGCCAAAGCTGGGGCTCAAGGTTTTCATTACCGCCGATATAAATAGGGCGTAAAACAACAATGAAGGAGTCCTGCAATGCGTAATTCTGGAAGCATTAACAGCGCCTCTAAAACGGACGATAAAGTGCCTCGCTCCCTTCGCTCCTTCGGGACATCGTTCCGGTCCCATCATCTGTTTGCTTAATTGCTGGACACTCGTAGCTTGCTAATTCCGCAAGTTCCAAGATCAGCAGGGAAAGCTCGGACAATTCATCCCTTTATATCCAGATTGAAAGCTTACACAGCGATGGCTGACGTAGTAAACGTAGGTAGGTACCCGTGTACACACTTATCGAAAGCATCATCTGAACAGTAGATCATCCAGTGTGCGTATACGCATCGCCGGATGTTTGGTATAAATCACCCCGTTCCTATGTAGGGACGACTACCCCCGATAACCCCCAATATGCAGTGGATCATCGGAGATGGACGTGCCGATAGGTCCAGTCAATACCCTTATGCGGGCCACCCTATTTACGGTCGGTAATTTCCCAAGCCTGGAATAGGACCTTAGATTAGTAATGTTGCCAGATTTATCAAGCTAAGCCCGTATTTCCTATACCACTAGAATTATATTATGATGGCAACAAACAAGCTCCACGGAGAGAGATTTTTTACTTTTTGAAACTTGAAAATGTCAAGGAAAGAATAAATTACATTTATATGTACCTAGGTATTATGTAGGTATATTTCATATATGGAGATAATCGAGTCAAATATTTCAAAGAAAATGTATACGGGCATAAAGCGCAGATAGAAATAAAATCTTGTTTCTTATTGTAACATGTGAGATCTGAAGACATGGGGCACATATGTCATATAGAAGTATATTTTGATCGTAAAATATAATTTGAATATGAAAATTGTTGACAAAACTGGCCATAAGGGAAACAGATGCAAAAAATTGTACAACTTAAATACATACCTACATCTTCTTGTGATATTTACTGCTCGCTAAGTATTCATTTTTCAGAAAATATTCGGTGCGAAATTTTTTTTTCTGTTCCCTTTATATCTGTTTTTAAGTAAACGATTTAAACAATTAGCCTTTGCATAAATAACAACAAAAAAAAAAATAATTTGGTTAGACTTTTAAAGTTTTTGACGCACCCTGTATAATGAATCGCATTTTCTCAACATCAGCATTTCTCAATGCGAATTGTATTTTTAGAACAAGCAAAAGAAATTATGAAGAATGACTTTTTTCGAAAGAATTAAAATAAAAGATATTTTTTTACTTTTGTAAAACTACATTTTCTTTTTATTGCTCACCCTGTACAGTAACATAGAATTTTAGAAACGCGAATTATATTTTTCTAATAAGCAGACGAAATCAAGAGGAATGGCTTTTTTTTCGAAAGAATGAAAATAAGATTTTTTATAAGTATATTGAACACCATCCATGGTCACACTGTATGTCACAGTAAATGTGATTAATCCGGTAATTATATGAATAATAACCTAATAAATTGGTTATTTTGATAAATATCGCGAATTTATCAGATTTACCAGCTATTATTCATAATGTCCAGTGGATATTGGTAAATATAATTAATAAAAAAATTGGCTCATCTTGCACGACTTTTTTTATTGTTTTAAACAGAAAGATAAACCAAACGCTATACAGGATTATTCACGGTATACGCCACGGAAGTTTATGGCCGTGTCTCTGGATTTTAGGATCTTTTCATTTTTGGAGTGGATATAGACCCGGCAGAGGTACGTTTTAAAATTATATTCATAATGTACAGGTGTCCCAAAAGCATGAAACATATCAAAGTTATGTTTTTTTAAATGGAATGCTCCTATGTTATTGCATTTTTAGATTGTCTGAGAAGAAAAAATAAGATTGGTTTTTATACAGTTGGTGTTTAAATTTAGAGGTTTGTGAGTTATAAACAAGTGAAAATCGTCATTTTGAAGTCCAAGGCCCTGTAAAACGAAAACGGTTCAAGATAGAGAAAAACGGCTTACATGTCCCTATTTTAACTTTTCATGTACTTAAAAAAACATAACTTTGATATGTTTCATGCTTTTGGGACAGCCTGTACATTATGAATTAAATTTTAAAACGTACCTCTGCCGGGTCTCTATCCACTCCAAAAATAAAAAGATCCTTAAATCCAGAGGCACGGCCATAAACTTCCGTGGCGTATACCGTGAATAACCCTGTATATTTTTTAAATGATAAGAAAAACATTATTTATATTTCCACAAGATAAACTGATTGATTCCTGGCTCATAAAATTGATTGTCTTGCACAGCTAATATGACATCCTACTAGGAGTAGATGTCCCAAAAATATTAATAATAAAAATAAAAAAATGTAAATATATCCAGCACAACATGTGGAACTCCCTCTCCTCTTTTGGTCTTTAACGGACGTGGTTGCACAAATTTTGTCAAGCGATCCTGATAAACAAGAATAAACTTAAAGTCGCGTGGGTCTTTTGACTCTGCGCAATTAGATCAAGCAGTTTATAGAACTTCCCCGAATAATCTTCTGCTGTTGTTTATGACGTTTGCAAATGAACAGTAGTGGAGATTACTAATAATAGCCGGTAAATGTAATAATTTTCAAGATATTGATCATAATGACAGTTCTGTTGGATATTATGAATAATGAACGGTAATTATTTATAATAACCAATTAATCACTTTTACCGTAACATATCTATATCATACAACTGTCATTAAACTACTTCAAAATACGATGTTAACATATTATGATGTAACCCCTATATTAAAATGAAAATCATCAACGGAGAATAGGGAAATATTCCTTAGTAAAAAGCCCTAGCTTTAATTGCACGGAAAACTGCAAATACTCAAAAGGTTGCCATGCATACAGGAAGCGACTTTGTGATATTGGCAACATTGTTGTAACCTATGCGCCCTATATATGCCGGCCACACACCGCGTATCGAACCCGCAATTCCCAGCGTCGCGGCGCCAAGGCGTCTCGCTCCTACCTCCACAACCCCACCGAAAGGGACTGTCATTATGAACTGGCATGTTAAATATAGGCCTGGTTGATTGCAGGCGAAGTTGCGGCAAGTTTTGTCAAGTCAGGATGGGAGATAGAGCTGCTGTTTAAGGTGAATTAATGGTTTGTTATTAATTGCTGCTGTCTCTATTATAATACTCGTACTTGTAGACTACATACTACCCCCTCCGTTCCTCACATATATAGCCCTATATAATGGCTCGATTTGCCAAGTTTTATGTTACTTGAGAAACTTGAAACTGGCAAGCAACTCTCCCTAATTACCGTCTATACTTGTACTACCCTTTGAGTTATTACTGGCATTAATAATCATCATTCCCATGACGTTAATGGTGAGAGTGGGAATTCTTCTAGCTGGAAGTTCTAATAATTCTAATTAGATTTCATTTGACGCTTGTCAAAACAGACCAAACATATAGAGGTTTTTTTCTCGACAAAAATAATAACGGAATACCGCCGGTGCCATCATGCAGACGCGGATAATAGCCACCAAATCCTAACTGAATAGTTTTCAACTCGAGTTTGCCATTTTATTTTTCTTTATCGACCATTTAGTGCAAAAATAGCATTTTATGTTGTTTTTTTTTTTTAAGAAAAACTGATGGGGCAATCTAATTAGTCCCATATAGTGGACGAACTATAGAGAACTAAAAAACGAATAAAATGAGAGTTGAAAAAACCGGTCGCTTTATTATTAAGAGAAAAACAGAGAAAAAAAACGTTTTTTTTATTTTTAATGTCAATTTTTTTATGTGTAGTGCAGGCTATCTGGTGTAGTGCGAGATAGTCGATATTAATAGGAACTTGGAACTTCTAGTGCGTGCAAAACCCAGACGTATTCGGATAATTAGTTTTCGCGTAATCACAAGTTCTTGCAGCGCGTCTGGATGGCTCTGGCGGTCGTCCGATTCGAATTTATCAAACCGATTTGGAAAGTAGAAGTGTTAAGCTATAAAGCTTCAATCTCCGTTTTCCATCTAAATGCTGAAAGATAGGCAAAAATTGCGTGCAAACATGAACGAAAAAACCCGAGCGCGCGAGAGTGGGGGTAGAACAGCAGATGAGGCAGATGAGCAGATTCTGTTCTTCTATGTTCATCTGCTTCATCTGCTGTTCTACCCACACTCTCGCGCTACGCCGGTTTTGCTCATGGATGCGCGCAATTTTTCACATTATTGAGCATTTAAATGGAAAACTAAGATTGACGTTTTACAGCTGAGCACTTCCACTTTCCAAATCTGTTCGATAAATTCGAATCAGACAACCTCCAAAGCATCCAGAGTCGCTGCAAAATATGGAATTACGCGGAAACTAATTATCGGGCAGCGTCTGGGTTTCGCACAAAGGAAGTACCTCTCAATATCGACTATTTCACAAAGAGACACAAAAAAAAAATGACAACGTTACAAATTTTTGAAAAAACGTTATTTTTTCGTTTATTTTTTTTGTTAGTTATTAATAATTTAACAATTAATTAATTTAACAATTAATCGACCAGGTTTTTTCAGTTCTCATTTCATCATTTCAAAAAAAAATCGAACTTTTGCCCTGGAGTATCAATAAAAAAACAAGAAATTAGTAAACTCGAGTAGATGAATGTGCAGTTAGGATCTGGGAGCTACTCCGCCTGTGACGTGGTGGAATTCCGTTACTATATTTTTGTCAGAATCTGGTGATTTAAGAGCTTGTTAGAGAATGTTGCTTGCTCTAAAAGTAAAGTCAGAAGGTTGCGAGAAAGTTTGACTAAACGTAAAATTAGACCTTTTCTGAAGATATTGCCTTAGTTCGTAAATAATTTCCTAATTGGTGCTCTATCAATCTTTACAGTTCAACAGTTTCTTTATGTATTTTTTAATGAGTGTTGTACCTAATGTACGAAAACATTATGATCGGGATTCGTTTTAGCGAATATTATTATTTAGGTAATGAGTAATTTTACTCAATGAAGCAATGAAGCAAGTATGTTTAAAAACACTTACCCAAATAGTTTCACACAGCAACCAATGAAAACTGCAAAAGAAAATTAAATTAGAACCAGGTAATTCACACAGTACATAAATTTCTAACTAACTTATTAATTAAATCTGTTGGAAAATATTTAATAAATTTCATACTCAACCTCGATGAGTATCAAACTGTAAGATTCTCATGGTAACATGAGATAGACAGGAAATTAAATTAATTAAGGGGGCATGTTTGATGTCGGGGAGGCAATAGTGACGTATATTTAGCCCCGACAACGCCCTTTCACTCCCTTATTGTCAGCCTCATAGTAATTGATTGCTGATCTACCCTAACAAGAAGTAGGCCACAGGCGTGGGACATCGGAAAAGTGAATTGGTCACAGCATTAAGTGGGATAAGAGAACGATGACATAAAAATAATTGAATATATAAGGAAAGGTATAAGAATTATTTATTGATTTTAGTAATCATTACTACTCTTATGCGAATTTTATAACTATTTGTTTATTATTCGAGTTTTTGAAAAAAAAAGCTCGGAAGCCTCAATTGGAATTTAACCCCTTTCCGCCCACCATTTTGATTTTTTTTTTACATTTTGCTGGAAATTGATAGTCCGGGTTTTTCTGAGCAGAAATGGGATTAAGATGAAAGTGGACAGTTGTTATATTTACAGGGTGGTACTAAATAAAAAGGGTTTATTTAGCAGTTATGGAATTAAAGGAAGCATACTTATACTCTAAAAGATCCGAACTATCAATTTCCAGCAAATAAAAATAGGTTGCCGTAAAAAAGGAACCAGAGTGATGGGGAAAAGCGGTGTGGAAAAAATTCAAATTGCGATTTGAAAAATGCTAAATAAAAAAATGAAATTATTCCATACACACTGTATATTATGAAATTTCATGTAGGTAACCACGAAACGAGATACCAGGACCAGGATGGTTGGTTAATTTGCTCTTTATCTCATTTTTCATCTGAAGTTAGGATAAAGGACACAGACGTATCACATTGTAAGTTTATGCGTTTAATTTAAATTAACTGAATACCTAACTGAATAAAAAGCAATTGGGGTAAAGGGAGTATCAAATACTTTCAAACAACCATCTTTCGACTCACAATTATCTCGAAAGCAATCCTATAACTAGTTGGACCGTGAACATTGTTTCAAACCCTTTGTACACGCCCTTAGATATCGTCTCAAGGTGATTCGGTCAGCACCCCAGGGCCCGTACGAAGTTAATTGCTTTAGCATTGAAAAGCGAAGTGCTCTATGAGAACTAGAGCAGGAAAGCAACATACCGAACAACTCAGTAAGTTACACACAGTCCCCTTTGATAAGGGGCGGTAGTCAACGTCTAATATATGCGAACCGAGCCTTCCAAGGGTTGTGCTAGGACAGAGGGCACTAGCGAGGAGGATAATGACTTGCATGCAGAGATAGGAACTTGTGCCGTAAAAGATCAACACAACTAGCCAGTTGTAATGATATGGTGGAACTTCACTAGAGATGAATTCATCATGAAATACCTAGTAAGTTAGTGGTAGAGGTAGTGGTTGACTTTGGGCTGAAACTTTGAAGTAGAAAGTATCGTGATTTGAGCAAAAAAAAAAACATAATTGAGAGATGTGAATAAAAAATCATGTGTGAGATGGATTCATATCTGAAAGTGTAAAATCAAATGTTTTACAGATTCAATCTCAGAGATGAAACTTTTTTCCAAAGCCTACCAAAATTAAGTTTTTATTTGTTCACACGATGAATACTTGTAAAAATTAAGAAAGGCGGTCTACAAGAGTCTGAGTTATTTTTTTGACCGCTTTAGTTTATATGAGGGCTTATTATAATTCTTACTCCTTTTAACATTTTTGTTACCGTAATTCTCGTAGATATTCTTGAAATCATAAAATTGAGTCCCATCCCATGGATTGGTTCATCCCATGATTCTCATAGGGAACTGAAGTTAGCTACCAATAAAAAAAATCATATAAAATAACATTACACAGTTTATTTGCTATACTCGGCAGGCGAGAAGTGTTTGTCCATGGTACTCCATAGTCATCATAAGTTCACTGAAGAGCGAGTTCCACTCAGGACTGAATTGACAATTGACAGAATTATTATCAAGAGCATAATTTGCCCGTAATTCCCATTTCGATGAAGTGTTAATACCACAGTTGATCCCACCGACATCATACCCTTCAGACTGTCATATGCTAAGTCTTCCCTTCTTTATATTTCATTATTTATGACTATGAGACCCAAAAATCGTTAATTTGTTTTAATTTTCATTTTATAGCATTGCTTCAAATACCTAATCCCAGCCATTTCATTTATTTAGCTAATCCCAAGTTCCTGAAAGAATATCAGATGAAGAACGAAGATTCGCAAGGAGCGATTAAGCAACAGAAGCCATCTACACAGACACTTATTGGATTGGATGCGTGATGTATCCTCTCCCAGTCATTTGCAGAATCTGATAATACCAATCTAATAATAATCATCAATTTGCTCATTAACACATTAACTTGACATTCTATCTATAATCGTCACATCAATCGAACAGCGAAATAGCAAGCTAGGGCTAGTCCTCATGATAAGTTTTGTTGTGCGATTTAATTGTAGCTGGGGCTTCTCCCTTGTCCTTCAACCTATACAACTTTATCGAACGTTTTGCATTTGAACCGACATTTGATCCCTTTCAGCAGCATTCGCTCGATTTAATTGTCAAAGTTCGCTGTCAATAGTGAGAAAAGAACGGCAACAAACCCGTATCCAACGTACAAAATCGTATCCAATTGCTATTTTTTTTTCTATATACCGTTCTCCTGAACAATTAGTTCTAAAAATAGCTAGTAGGAAGTTTCGAAATGTTAACCATTAGGAAGAGCTAGACAAAGCGTAACTACGCTTTAATTACCTAAAAACGAAAAATTCATCACCGACTCTTAAGCAAATTGAACACGAATCGAACAATAGTGCTATATATTAAAAAATAATCGTTACACTCAATTCAAGAGTAGTTTTGACTTGATACTTCCTAATGAGTATAATACGCACTATTATTATTATTAGAGGGTTGTTATTTTACCGTTGTTTGGAAGCTTCGTGGCTTCATAAACATCATCAGACATCATGCAGATTACATGGCGGCCTCTACGGTTCGAATATCTGAGACGCCGTATTTGCCTAGGTTTATGATATGTTGTATTGTTCGATACGAAGGAATATTGAATCACTGGCCGACGTTACATGACGAGAGTAATTGACATCTATTGAAATCACAATGCTGCCATGAAATTGAGTGCATACATACAACACACAAGTGCCCCAATCAACAGCAATCACAACTTACAACAAATCTGTGACATCATGATTAGCAGCCTCTCTCGTTAGTCTCGTTCAACCAATTAATGAAGTTCTTTGACATAGTTTCATGCGTTCTGAAATTCGGCTTCTTGTGGTTTATATAAATACATACTTTTCTTTCTTCTGTCTTTCCGTCTAGATATCTCGACCTGACAAGTCACCAATTTATGCCTTCGCGTTAGCGAATTAAATTATTTATTGATAAAAAATAACTTCGTATATGATCCGGTAAGTGGCTTAATTATGAATTGATGTTTCCGTAACTACTATGGGTAATGTTCTTGTTATTGTTTGTTATTTCTATCATATTAATTTAATGATCAACGTTGAATTTTGCACACAGCGACTTGTAACGTATTTTTATCGCTACTTATACCATTTTGTTATATGTACCTATACTATATAAGAAATTGTCGACTCCACATTTGGTTTTTTGTACGTTTTAGTTTTTGAAAAAAAATTTTAGCGTTTAGAGCTTGGGATTTTCCTTTATGCACACGCACCCGCCGGTATTTTATGTCGATTTTATTAACCGTGGTAGACTACTACACGTCTCAAGGGATACTGGCATTCATATCATCGATCCCATCATGCACTGCAAGTTGTAACGTACATTTTGTACGTACCGGCTAAATGCCGGCAACGCGGAGACAACGGCGGGCGCGCGCAGTGAGTGAGTGATAGTGGCGTTTAGCGGCCGACTGGAGGCCTCGAGTTCGTCGAGTCTCGCGACCTCGACTGTCGAGTTGAAATCAGGTGCGTTTCATCATCATACCTGCGTTTTCACCTTCTTTCTCTCCTGGAAATTCGCGGAGAAAGGTTCCGCAAACACCTTAAGTTTCCTGAAATGGCGTCGTAAACTTTCACGTGAATTATTATAAGAATCGACTACGTTTTTGGCTTGGTGAGTGTCGTAAAATGATTTTCTTAATTGTGTTAGAATTATACACAATTAACGATCATATTTTCTTAATACCGTATGCTAATTAATTACAGCTTTTAAATCCGATCGAGTTTCGCTCCGCTGTAAAACTTTGCGATCACATGTTTGATCTCAACATATCTTGAGGACGGGACATCATTTTATGTACTCTCGGCAAGCAGACTCGATCGGACCGTTCATTAATGCAAGAGTGTTTCTGATACCCATGAAATTGCAGCTTTTTCCCTGGAGGCAATCTTTTTCTCGGATGCAACTTTTTCCTGGAGGTCATCTTTTCCCTGGAGTTCACTCTTTTCCCTGGAAGCCATCTTATTCGTGCTGAGAAGAACTCCACGTACCAAGGCAAATTTTCTTGGATACCAAGTAAGAACTCCACGTACCAAGGCAGATTTTCTTGGATACCAAGTCACCCTTTCAAAGCAAGTTCCTGGAGCCAAGCCATACGAAGATAAGTGCCTTGTAAACTCTTAGCAACCGATCCATTCATTCGACTAGCACCGCACGCTCTTGTTTTTTTTATTATCTGTTAACCGTGCTCAAGAGTGTAATATTAATCACTGTGATATATTTTATATTTTAATAAAGAGTACCTGTTGTTCTGCTGACCTGCTTGTTATTGTTGACCCTCTTAGACTAGCGACTCAACCTACGACCCTTGTTATCTTTTACCGTCTCATGCTCTCAACGACTATTTTTCCCCTCTAAGGGTTAAATAGTTCGTTTCAAAGTTTAACCTCCATCATCCCTGAAGGTGCACCAAAAGTTAAATTATTTTGACACCTTCAAGATAACGTTTGACAACTTCAAGATGACGTCATAGCGTCACTTCATTTATATAGCACGCATTTTCTCTCATCAGAAGCGAGATAAGTTACAATATGTTATCTACTATCAGCATTAATACCTACCAATCAATTTCATAGGATCTTTATTCGCCAACCTTTTCTAGAATGTTTTATCTTTGATTATTAATCATCCATCAGATTATTAATTAAATAAATTCCTTTTTTTTTGACGCCTAGATTTTATTCCACTCCTGCCCGTCTGTCAACTCACCAACACGATCAACAATCAACAGACCACGACCTTTTATTAATTCTGTTATAATAATAACAATATTATTGTGCTGATATGTACTAGTAGCATAGTTTTTTGCTTTTTACACAGGGTATATTATAAATATATCGAAAAACTTCTAGGGATAATAGAGGGTGTCAAAACAAATATTTTACCCCTAAGAAACATTGTAAAAAAAAAAAAAATTGAGAGGTTGTTAAAAAAAATTAAATCGGGTTTTTAATAATATCTCAGAAATGTTTTTGGCGAATATTGTAGAAAATTTCGCAGTGTCATTTGTAGTAATACGGAGCTCCTTTAGCGACCAGTAGATTACAAAATTTTCAAGTCCAGTGCGGCGTCTTAGGAGAGCAATAATTTTGCAAAATAATTTACGACATTGATCTTTTTGTTAGATATGAAAAAATCTACCCATAAAACTTTGTCAGTATATTTATGATACACCCTGTATTAATTTTTGCAATTGCACATATTATAGGTAACATTTTATTCGCGTCCTTCAGAACCAGAATTTTTGTACACAAATTTTTTCCAATTGTTTTAAAGGGAATTAAAAACTATAGGTACTTAAATAAAATTGCTGAAATGTCATCTTTCAAACGTAGTAGTTTTCATTTAAAGATTTGAGTTCTATTTGAATTTTCATGAAGATGTTGTTGAATTATATCTATACAGTATTTTTATAAACACTTTATGCTGCCCATTATCATAATTTACCGTTCCGTGAAAACGATTTTGTGTAAATTTGAAGTATCCCTATATAGAGAATTCGACTGAAATGTGTAGAAATGAAGAGAAATGGAATTCAAAGGGTGCGTTTAATTTAGTTTCCAAACAAATAAACAGCGCGTGGAAAGACAGAAAAAATGATAAAATATAAATTCGATCTCAACACAAGTATAATAGACCTTTCTATATGTATCGTAGACCTATTTCCCGTTCGATTAGAGGGTGGTGGCGTATAGGATGACTCATACTTCTCTCCGTGGGAGGAGGATCTAACGGAGCTCCTGTAGAACAGACGTAAAAGGGAGATGGAAGTAAATAAAATTTTTATTATGCCACAAGGAATAGACTTAATCAAATACGGTTCCGTATTCCTTTGCCATGCACAAGGTGGAAAATGAACTTCCACTTGCAGAGCTCTGCCAGGGTTTCATTCGTTAACCAAACCACTCTTTGAAAGGATTCAAAAGCGCGATATGTAAATTTAATTTTAATACAGAATTATCCTGCACTATTGAAACTCGTGCACCTACTTTGCAGGTAGGTATATATTGTTATCATTTTGAGAATTATTATGTAATTTAATTAATTAATAAAGTCTTTCAATGAAGTATTACCGTTACCAATACCAATAGCAAACGATAATTGGATCAACATATCTATAGTAAAAAGATTTATAAAGTTCAGTAATTCTAGTGCGTGCATGAGTGTGAACTTATGGAATAACAGCAAAGCTTTTTGATGAGATTTGGACTTAGAAGTGCAATATTATTTCTACAGGCGCGTCAAATGGGCCCTATCCTATTAGAGACGAGAGCAAGGTAAACTCTCAGGTAAATATTTGCTTGCTTTCTTTAGCGCCGGCCCTGAATTCAGTTCATATCCGAGGTGAGGCGAAAGAGACGGGCTGTGCCACTCCAAACTTCAAAGAATCAAAGAAGACGGCTCTTCATGAAATTATCTTACTGATTTGATAAGGAACACGTATTTCTAGCGGGATGTTTCTGAAATTTCCCGATCTCTAATTAAAAACTGACTTCGTACTTCGAGTTCCGGATTCGCGGGAACACGAGTTCTTCTAACGCGGCTAACATGCTGAGATTTTTTCTGCTTGAAGTGGCTTCAACATCCAATTTACCACATTTATATACCTAAGTATCCGGTAGGTAAGTTAGAATTTGAGAGGTAAAAATAAGTTACATACTTGGAGCAGTTCTGGTTTATTTTTATTGCGACAGATTTTTTCAAGTCTGGACCATTACTTTAGATAAGGTAAAATTCCATTATCCATGATAATATTAAATGAGGTATCATTACCTACCTCTACCTGTTACCCGTATCTCCGAGCATATTTTAGCTATATATAAGGGCCAAAGACGACAAAGTTTAGTAAGCGAGATATGAATAGAGAAATAAACGTGGCACAGAGTTATAACGTTATTAAAAGTTCAAAAGCTTTGAACGTTTCTGCACATACATGAAACACATACACATACATCCTCGTTAACTTATTTAATGACCTAAATGGATTATGTTTCTCACATTTCTCTCGTTTTCGTAGTCTGGTCATTTACATTTATGACTAATGCTTTAGATATTTCCCGGCGTCGCTCACTTTCAACCCATTTCGGGCGAAAATTGAGGCAGGACACCGGATTAGGTATAAATACGTCCTAATGGCACAACTGCGCGTCCTAATACCGCTTTCATTCCCATACAGGGTGCTTCAACTTCCAATAACATTCATGGGAATTAGAGCTGGTACATTGAAGGACAACCCATTTATATGTCCCGGCATTTACCTGTGAAATAAATAAAGCTAAAATGGCTTTTCCAAGCCCAGGTCTCTATAAAACGTTCTGTCTCTGTATGTGCCTATCGCATTGTGGGGTCGCATTTGCGGGCAGGAGATCAGAGAGGTAATGTGTTTGGAGTGGCTAATCGAACCGTCGGTAAATAACCGGCAAATTGCTTTTTATACGGTTGTAGTAAGCCAGCTATTGTACGGGTAAACATGCATCAGTACAAACACCATAGCACATAAACATCACAATTCATCAATCATTCCGGAATTATACCTATACTTGTATTTTTTTATTTTTAAAAATGAAAAAAAAAATAAGACCAACAGTTCGGAAAACTGCTATATAGTTTCTTCAACAGGTAATGGTAAAATGTACGACAGGTCATTCTACAGAGTCAACAGTATTTATTTTATGACGAAGCTGTAACTGATGGACGATAAATAAAACGCTAATGTTTAAAAAAATTCCACTAAATTCTATTAAAAAATAAGTGCTTTTATTATCATTCATCAGTATGCAGAAATTCTACAAAGTAAGGGTTGAAAACATAAATTTTTTGAAGCTGTATAACTTCAAAATCATTAGAACCATTTTTGTGTGATAGTGTTACTACTTCTTGGGCGGTATCTCAGTGAAGATGCGCACAAACCAAGTTTGTTTGATAGACGGACGCATCATAACGCAGCACAAAGACTTAATTACATCTCTGACATATCTTTTAAATATTGAATGTGTATCTCTACAAAGGGTGTTGATGAATAAGTCCAAAAAAATTAGGGGATGAATCCTTCTTGAAAACGAAACAAGTTTTTTAAATGAAAATAAATAATTTTTTCTGTTGACCCCTTGAAGGGGATGTCAAAAAACAAGTTTTTAATTGTATGTTTTTAATACGGAACAAGATACAGAAATGAAATACGCGTAGTGTTTTATTGAGAATAAACTTACAGGACAATTCGTTAATAATTTTCACCTACTGTTTTATGCGGTAGAAAAGGCAACCCCTGGAACATAGTTCTCAAGTAATTTTTTTCTCACTGCTCTACTGTCATTACGTGATTATGTAGCGTGATTTGCATACGGTAGAAACTATGAAGAAATAAATTAATTGATTTATTATTTCTTTTGAGTTTTTATTGATCATTAATTAGCTTATGAAAAAACTACAAGAAACCTTTTTTATTAGGATACGAATTTTCAAAATAGGTTCCAAAATGCAGGTACGGCTGTAAGAAAAAAAAAAAAAAACAGAGACTACTTTTTTGACACCCCCTATCAATGGGTCGTATCTCAATAATTGGAGAGGGGCGAATGGTTTATTTTCATTTGAAAAACTTTCTTAATTAAAAAAATCACCATATAATTTTTTTGACGCTTTCATTTTATGATAATTTCTTAAGTCGGCTAAATAACTCAAAGTAAGAAAATTCAACTTAAAACTTTTTTCTATTAAACAGTTAACAAATTTCAAATAAAAGTTTATTTGAATAAACCAGATGAATTTACGAAATTATGAGAAATTATGTCATCATTATTGCTTGCAATATGATGTGAAGAACTGTGTCTTTGAAATGCTAGAGATTTTTTTTTACTTTTTTAATCTGAAATGGTAAAATATTATAATAAACGTTTATTATAAACTTTTTTCCCCAATTATTTTATGTATATGGCAATAAAACCAATCATAAGCTACAAGAACTTTCCTAAAAAATTTCCTAAAAGTAAGTGTGAATTACGTACCTAATTAGTTAATGGCGGTAGGTAGTTGAAAATATTTTTCATGACTGATTAACCTGACAATTTAAAGATGAAGGTGATTAAATCAGACCACACACATATTTACATACAACAGATGAAAAATAATGCCTTTGCCCACATCTTTAATTAAAAAACCTTTTCCATTACGCATCGTGAAGCCTATAAGTACCTCTACATAGATCTAAAAATAACAAATTGGGCCGATTACTTCATAACGCGAGTGTATACGTGAACCGGACTTTTAATACTTTTAATACGAAAATCCTTTTTTTCTGCACGGTTTGCAAGGTTTAATTTTAACCGATACGAACCTGTCTTTTATCTTTAATATTTGAAAAATATTTTTTTCACAAATTCATTAAAAATATAAATGCTACGATTTACAGTCCCTACTTTATGCAACCAATTTTAACCAATTTTTTTTTCGATAAATTCCGTCACTATTTATAGAAGTGTTTATAGAAATGAATGGAATACCTATACGAGTAGAAGTGTCCGTAAATGAATGGGACACAGATCAATTGCAGCTTTGTTCCCTCAAATAAATGCGTTTAAACAAAGCAATCTTAGTACAAAACTGCTTCCTCAAGCAGTTATGGCATCTTGAAGATGAACATTTTAAATTTAACATCATGCATATTTCAGTAACCAAAACTAAAATCAAACTGTAAATTGATATAGACGTCAGTTTCAGAGGACGTCAAACGGTATTAGCATATACCTTTTGTATACATCTTCTACCATATTTTCTTATTATGTATGTATCAATCTTTTCGTCACTATTTATATACTTATTTCATGCACATGTCGAGAAATGTAAAGTTTTCCAGGAAAACTCACTTATGCATTTTTTTAAGACATCGTGAACTATGAAATATACCCGGTGTCCTGCTGAGGTCGGCAACCGGTCAAATCTCAGAAACTAATGGCCTAGAGCAAACAATTTATTTTTTCTGAGACGGGAAAGAAGTTTGTCAATTTTTTCCCTTTGTCAGGAGCAGGTATAAAAACACCACTTTATATGCTACTGCTTTTTCCCTTAAAAAAAAAGTAAATTAACATAGAAAAAAGTGAGTACTTTTTTCCCCGATATGAACGCATTAGTATAGGCATATCTCAACATTTTACAAAAGCCTAGCAGTTTGAAAATTCAAGTTCAACAAAGATAAATTTTCCGAAATTATTCTCAGTTATACAAATACAGGTGTCCCAAAATTAGTAGTAGTAGTTGCTCCATGGACATGGAGCAACTACAGATTACTGAGGTAAAAAAAAGTCGCTCGGGCCAAACATATCTCTATACCAAAATGCTTCGTTTGTCCGTTAGAGGGCTTCAAAGTCTTTTGAAAATTTTAGTTTTTTTGAAATAGCCCAAAGTCGGCTGATTCCAATTCGATGGAATTTGGTAGGTAAATTTCTTATTAAAAGTACTAATTTCTGATGTACATGATAATTTGACGGAAACCCGGGAAGGGGTGAAACTACCCCTACCATCCATTAAAATGGATCGTAATTGTTGATAGGGTAGCAGGAACGCTGTTCATGTTTTTTTGTTTGAAAGATACATCGTTTTAGCCCATTTTTGGTCTCCTACAAAAATCTGTATCTTTCCGAGGTGCTATGTGATAAAATAAATTCGTCGATGGTACCTAACCAAAATTTTATTTCATTATTTTAATTTGAAATCAAATTTTCAATTCTCAGGTGATTATTTGATCTAATATCATAAAAGATGTTTAGTATGGTTCGGTTTTTTTTTCAGGTGCTTGCAAACGGTTTTTTTCAAACGCAGTAAACAGTTTGCAAAACGACGAGGTTCCAAGAAAAGTTCAAATCATTTTTTTGCGCAGGTTTCTAGGGTCCAAACCTAGAATTTTTTCAAATTTCACATCGATCATCTTTTATGAGATTAGATCAAATAATCACCTGACAATTGAAAAGTTGATCTCAAATTAAAAGAATGAAATAAAAATTTAGTTATCATCGACTAATTTATTTTATCACTTAGCACCTCGAAAAGAGACTAAAACAGATTTTTGTAAGAGACAAAAAAATGGACTAAAACGATGTATCTTTCAAACAAAAAAACATGAACAGCGTTCCTGCTATCCTATCAACAATTACGATCGATTTTAATGGAGGGAGGGGTAGTTTCACCCCTTCCCGGGTTTCCGTCAAATTATCATGTACACCAGAAATTAGTACTTTTAATAAGAAATTTACCTACCAAATTCCATCGAATTGGAATCAGCCGACTTTGGGCTATTTCAAAAAAACTAAAATTTTCAAAAGACTTTGAAGCCCTCTAACGGACAAACGAAGCATTTTGGTATAGAGATAAGCTTGGTCAGAGCGACTTTTTTTTACCTCAGTAATCTGTGGTTGCTCCATGTCCATAGAATATTGGGACACCCTGTATTTACATTTTTCGATGTTCTAGCACCGGAGTTTTCTCGTCACAGAAAAAAGTCACATCTCGAGCTAAAATCTATTACTTTTTTCCGAGCTTTTTTCTCTTGTACGATAAGTACCTAACTATTATTTCCGATTCGTGTGAGCGCCTTCGTCCAATTAAAAATTGATTCAACTTGCGGCGTTTCCCCTCATGTGACTCGAAAAGTCTTTTCTTAGATCCATTCTTTGTAATATTCGATCCTAAATATTAAGACTATCGTAATTGGTGCGTTAAGTCAAGTAGGTATTAATCGTTACAGAAGAAACTTTGATGATGTAGCAGGAATTGTTTGCTTCGACTAAACTTGCAAGTAGAAAATGTATAAAAAAAATAATCACATTTATGGATTGGGTAAGGGTAAGGTTTCTGATTTTTTCTGAAACTAAAAAAAAAATCCCTAATTATGGAACATTTCTGAACCAGCATAAAAAGTCAGTTTGCGTCCAAAGTGAAATAGCGATGGTGATTGCCAACCTGCTTCGACTCGAAGATGGCACTTGAAGAAGAAGATGAAAACTAGTTTAAATGAGAAGTTTTGAATTCCAAAAAAATATTGATAATTTAATTACAGACTTCGGTATCTACCGCAGAAAGGAGCAGTACTAGAAGTAATTAGTACTGGAGCAAACCTTTCCTTTCGTAATAAAAGTTTTTGCAGATTTATATGTAATAGGGGACTTTCTAATCAATTTCAGGCACCTATTATTAAAGTGTATAAATAAGCAAAAACAAAACAAAAACTGATATAATATTTACATTGTAACAGGAACTTCCATTTATTTTTGTCCAACAGTACCTATATACATTTAGTTTCCCGACGCTGATGTGGAAGTGTATGTAAATAAATAATTATGTTATTGATTTTCCATTTAACGAAGAAGTATAACTGAAATGGTCATCAAATAATAATAGTCCTCATAATAGCGCAGCGATTCCATTATTATATTTTTTTTAGTTAACAGTTTTGATTATTTGCTCCAATTAATGTTTTACGAAATTCGATTTGTCTAAATAATGATTTCACAATTTAGTTTAATGAATAAGTACGGCCGTTAGTAATTTTCAATTTATTTTGTTCATTATTATTATAATAATATACTGGTCCACAAAACTTTATGAAACAAGTTTTTCAGAAGCAACAAACATTTAAATAAACGATTAACTCTATCAAAATAATTATAATGTCACGCAACGGTCCCTAATATTGGCAAACTGGAATGATAACTATAACACCATTAATTATCATAATAATAATTATTATAATAACAGTGCTTTGATGATCTTATTAATGATGAACACCTCCTATTTAACCCACTTTGAAAGGATTCTGGTGATCTGAATCTGAATCAGCATTTTAATAACAAAACGTTCTCACTTAAGTAACCTAGTGATACATTAACGATAACTTCACATGTACCAGTAACCAGTATGCTAGTGCAGGTCAGGTGCGAAACAATGCTCTTTTGCTCATCATGCACCTAGATAGCGGTCGCTTAATACAACAGTCTCCGTTATGTGGAGGGTTACCTTGCTATATGGCAGTGTCTACTATCTCCATTACAATAATATTAGGGAAAAACACAGAGGCTGTTAACATGTGTCGGAAAAAAGATTTAATTCCCTGACTTGTTCTAAGGAAAATTTATATTAATTCAAATGTACCGTTTTTAAGATTCATCATGCAGGTTGTCAAAAAATATATTTTCAGTTATTTGACAATATCTCAAGATCCGTTTGAGATATAAAACTTCAATTTTTGTGCACATCTTATCATTGATACAATCTACTTTTTGAAGGGTATTATTTTTTTTGCAGTGCTACTTTTATGTATGTGTAAATGAGGTTTCTTGCTGTAAATCTCAAACGGTGCCTGAGATATAGTCAATTTTGGACATCCTGTATCTCGAAAACTTGTTAATAGGAACTTTTTTATCATAACGCGCCAAGTAATCACGCTTTTCATTTTCCGACACATGTTTTGATGTTTGAAACACCCTGTATCCTGGTAAAAATTAATGAATCAATTTCATTAAGCCGGGCTCAGACTTATACTATACCAAGTATACAATAACTTATTGGCAATCACACCATCAGCTCGCTGGGTGCTCACACGACTTTTACAATCTTGAGTTTTACACGCCAGCAAATTGAATACAATGTTGGCAGGAGAAGTAGACGAGTGTTGGCCATGATGGATAGCGATCGTCCTGAAAATGTCATCGCTTATGTTGCCGTTGTGGTGTTAACACACTAACACACATCACATGAGTGCGTGTTAACTTATAATAATTGAAGAAATAAAAAATAAAAAAAAGGTGGTGGACGATGTCTTTAAATAGAAGCCCCAGTTTTTTCAATCTGTGGGACTGAAATTTTTGTGAGAATAAGATATGCATAAGTAGTGGCCTGGTACAAAAAAAAATCATCGATCCTCTTCCAAGCATCGTTGATCGCATTGCGTCTTTTATGTTTTTCATTTTGTGAGCACCATTATTATGACTAGTTCGTTTTCATAAAGTCGATAAACTCAAGCTCAACTCCATTTGACCACTTAATTCTGTTTTTCAATTAATATAGCGACATTTATTATTCTTATACCACAGTGTCGCTAAAAGGTACCACCAACGCTATACCACAGACTCCCGTCTCAAAAATATGCCGATTTAACCAAAATTATCGATGTCCAAAAAGGCACCCTTTTCAACCCCTTAAAAGGGGGTAAACCAACTACACGTTTTCCAGAATAAGTCAAAAACGGATTAACTGAGAAACTTCAAAATTTTATCACCTACTACTATTGTTAAAATAGATAAACTGACAGTTTTACAAACAATTGACATACAGGTTGTTCCTATTTTTGATGTCACGTCTCACATTTACTGCAGAACTTTTTTATTCGCACGCCACTGATTACCTCTGTATTTTTTTTATCCAAAGGCTAAAGTATTACTAAACTTTTTGCCCTCCTATAAAAGTTTAGTATCTTGCATAATTTTCCCGTAATCATTTTTTTATGATGGGCCTACACTACTGAATTTTTTGTGAAAATCTCTTTCTTAATTTAAATAATAATTTCGACAGAACGCTCAACCACGGAATTCTGGGTTAAAACTATGCCAATTTAACCGCAATTATTTATGTTTAAAATGGCCTCCTTTTCAAGATACACAGCCCTTTAAAGAGGGTCGACTGAATACACATTTTCCAAAATAAATAAATGAATTAAATGAAAAACTTTACTTTCACCGCCTACTACGATTATTTTCTAGGTCAATAAATGCCCAAAAAGTATAGTTTCTGTGGAATAAAACTTATTCCATGTTATAAAACCATGCAAGATAACAAACTTTCATAAGAGGACATAAGTTTAGTAATACTTAAGCCTTTGGATAAAAATACAGAATCAATCAGTGGCGTGCGGATAAAAAAGTTCTGGGGTAAAAAGTGAGAAGTGACATCAAAAACAGGAACATCCTGTATGTCAATGTTTGTGAAACTATATCAGTTTATTGGTTTTAACAATAGTAGTAACGGATGACATTTTGAAGTTTCTCAGTTAATCCGTTTTTGACTTATTCCGGAAAAAGTGTACATATTTGTTTTACCCCCTTTTAAGGGCTGTATCTTGAAAAGGGTGCCTTTTTGGACACAGGTAGGTTCGGTTAAATCGGCATATTTTGTACTCGGGAATCTGTGATAGAGCGTTCGTGGTACCTTTTAGCGACACCCTGTATAATATAAAACAAGACATTAACCTCGGTTGCTTACCTAGACAGACTGAATAGTAACGAACCGATGGAGCGCAAAATTCATCTACAACTCTTATAAGTGCAACCTTTTAGAATCAAACTGGTAAGAGTACTCAAAAAATTTGTAGAGATATTTATGTTTAAATACAAGCAGTGTAGGTATGTATTACAATTTTTTTTTGGCTCCATCGAATAAGTTATAAGCGATTTTGTTGTCAATAAAAAAAATTAGATCCAACTTAGTATTATTCCAGCAAAACGTACATTTATGTACAATTTAAACTTGATCGGCAACAGGATCCTCAAGCGAAACAAGATTTTTTATTAAATCAAATGATTTCTAATAATACGATCCAGTTTGCTTATGAAAATGTGTTCCAGATGATGTTCAGCTTGAACAATACATTATGGTAAAAGGAAAAATTTGTTTTCTCGAAGTAGTGTATTTTACAAAATGTATAGATCATAATCTTATCCAAGAAAATATTTTGCCACAATTGCATGAAACTTGTTATTAAAGCACAGTCAGTTGTAGGGGTATTTTTATACTGGACGGTGGTATAAACCCACTCAGTTGCAAGGCACATGCGTCTTGCTCAACTTGTTTGACCTGCATTCAAACTACCTCCGTAAAACAATACAATTTCATTAATAGTACCTACTTCTCATAATAATAGGCAGGTATCAAAGTAAACCAGAGGGTAGATACATGACCATTTAGGGGATAAATCCTGGTCAGCAGAGTTGGGTTCTCATCATCACAAATGCACGTACCGGAACCATAGACACTGCCTTGCAATAATGATGTAACCTGTGGTTCCATTCATGAGAAGACAGTTTGTAATTACGGTGGACGTTATTCCATTCCATGGAATCGTGACACGAAAGTTGCACTCGCTTCTGTGAGTTCATTCCATGCGGGTTATTGCCTGGACAATAATTGTTTGTTTTCCAACTAATTAGATTTTAGATAATGTAATAATAATAATAATTGCATTGTCTAGTTCTAGTTTATTAGTCGCATTCACTGAAGATTCTATTATGGAAGGTGGTTTCAGTACATCACAATGTGATGTGAAGACTACTGCAGGCTATTTATAACCTACTTGGTTTAGATTTTATACATTGCTGCAAACAATAATTATTCATTGTGCTCATGGCTAAACACGAAAATGCTATTCACACAGTCAGATATGGAACTTTAGTCTACCGTAGGAATTTATAATAATTAGAAATTACTTATTAATTTCATTAGGTTGTGACTGCTTAAAAATACTTTGATGCTTTTCTTACCTGGTGAGCTTTTATACATTGTATACTGTACGCGAGGAGTGAACCACTGAGAAAGTAGGTGTTATACACGGGGGAGGAAATATTGAGTTATACAAAGAAGTACGAAGAAGTACGGAGGAACTATGACTATGAGGAAGTACGAGGAAGTTCGAGGAAGTACGAGGAGGTACTAGGAAGTATGGAGGAATTACGAGGAATTATCAGGCATGTTGGAGGAAAAACGAATAAAAACGATATACAGTGTGTTCAAGACTTCAAGATAAGGATGGAATAATTTTGGGATATTGGAACGGTAAGAGAGACGAAATCGGTTAAATTAGGGATACATTGTACAATTTTAAGCTTATTAAGAATCTGAAATAAAATTTAGGAAAATTGAAGTATCTTGTTGCAGAAATATGCGGCTAAAAACTGAAAAATGGAGATTTTCTTATTTTAAAGCTATCCATTACATTTATTCATTACATATAGGTATATCATATCCAGTAGATATTACCAAGATTTTATAAGCCGACTAGATCCTACAGTTTTCGTAATCAACTTTTGTTTTTCTCATGGCCGCCATAGAGGTTTTTATGTCATTAAGTATCGCATACCAAATTACCAGAGCCATTGAAATCTTAATTTTTCCACCCTCACGTTTTCTATTATATTGAAGCTGAATTATAGTAAGTCTAAGTTGTCAAGTTGTAATAAAAATCGTATTATTTAGAAGCCATAAATGTTCCTTCAATTTCACCAGACGATGATAATGCAGTCATTAGCGACTGCAGAAGCATTTAGAATTTCATCTAGACACATTTCGCAGCAAAAAATTGCTGTTTGCAATATTATGAGATATATGGGGTATGAAAGATTTCAAGTGTTTCAATTCCACCAATTTAAATTTTGTGTTTTCTTTTGTCCGGTTTGATTGAACGTGGTAATATCTCTGTAACGCCGCTAATGACTTATAACAGGAGTTTTTTAATGTCCTTTTATTTGAGGGTCGTTAGCGGTTCCATTCAAGCTTGAGCTAAATAAAATGATTATCAAAACAGGAAAAATTGAAAATAAACATAAAAAAGTTACCATTTGTTTGTTGGTAAAAGTAATGACACGGTTTTTCATCAAACAGAAGCGTAAATAACGTTTTAAGCATCGATTTAGTATAATATCGTTAGGTACCTATATTGAAGTTTTCTCTTATCTAATATCTCTTAGGTAGGTACAGTATAAATTTTACAGGAAGGCGAATAAGTTCTTATGGTTCAGAAATGTTGGTTATCGCGTTCCGAGTGCGTAATCAATTAACGTCCAATATGAGCCAATGTTAAGCTACGTACTCATTAGAGCATTTGCCCCGAACGAGCTGAGCCGAGCATTCGGGGCGTTTATATTTTTCACCTGAGCCCCGAACAAGCATTCGGGCCTTTAGTGAGTACGGGGCTTTAGTTGGCGTCCACGGTAAAAAAAACAACTAATCAGATACGACTCTGATAAGAGAGCATCCCCGCCGATCATCAAAAATGTATAAAAGCTCAGTTTGGTGGTGATGGCTAACTCGTATCGTATTTATCTGAAAGATCTACTTACTTGTCATTTAAAACATTTATAAAATCGGAAATAATTATTAAACGTTAACAATTTATTCAAACTCAAAAAAAAAGTTAGGGTGAAACTATCGACATCCCCCCCTCCCACGAAACTACCCCATAGAGAATAAACCTACTCCTTATAGAACGTGAACGTAGCTTGATTAGGTAAGCAAATTAGAAAAATTAAAAGTAACATTTTCACTCGTTTCGGAAATACAGAGAAAAACCATCTTCAGAGTGCCCCGTTTTAAGGCTGTAACAATTTTTTTACTCCGCTGTTAATTTTGGGCACATAATTACGGGTCACCTGTATATACGGCAGTGATAATCTAAAACTGGAGCCTAAAGCGTGAGTGTGTGCATTATTATTATTATAATACATGGAACACTTTAGATTACCGTTCACCTGCATGCAGAACGTGGCTGAGTACACATCACATTATTTAGAATGATCTCTCCAGCTATACCATACCGCAATCAGCATAGCACCATCTCTGTCACACTGGTTGCATATCATGCAGATGGATTAACATCTCTCCAATTCACCTGACTTGCAGCCAGCAGGAGGACACAACACACAACTCACACCCCTTCTCTAGTATCGCTTGCCTCCATCCACCATTCCACCAACTCCCTCCATCCTCCAACCCCACTGTCAACATCTAATGCCTCTCTAATCCCCTCATGCATTGTTTATGCATGTAGTTGCGACACGGCTATGCCTCGATTTGCGAATTATCATCGTAAGTTATGATGCGGCCTTCTTGCTTTACTGCCAGGAAATTATCCCACAGGATTCGCTACTCGCTAGCATGTTGCAGATTGGATAATCCTTGCACTAGCATTGGGTAAGTTATAGTATGAATGAGGTTCATTTTGTTGGTGTGGGATTAACAATCTTTCCTACAAATTGTACAGTGGATTATGTACCTATTGCCAGGTCTGTTAATTCTTGCAGGTTGTTGAACTCGATCAAAACACCTAATTATTTAAATAATCCTACCACTAGTAATTAATCCCCAGAAATAAAACGAGCATCGAATATTATTGGATTTTTTTTTAACTTTTTTTTAACCTTGAGTTCCGATCAGGAAAGGTAGGATATCGTGAATTAAAATATTAAATATTAAGGGGAGTTTGAGGACAGCAAGACACGCAAATTTGCTGGTTTCTATTAAATATCTCCAGCAATTAATATCCAAAGTGAATACATTATCATCCCTAACCACTTCTGTAGCATTTTGAGTCCTTGTAAAGTACCTAATTAGAAAATTCCAATAAATACTAAAAGAATTTAATAAGAGACGACTTTAGCTTGAGGTGCTTCTTCTTAATTCCTCCAACATTTTAATTTTATCCACTTAGTTAAACATAGTAGCGATTTTTCTTTGATAACTTGAGTAACACCCTGCTGTGTTTTTATAAAAAAAGTGCTTCATAAAATATAAGAGTCTAACATCTTAAGTCAAGATTTTATGATTTCTTTTATAGATTCAACACTTCTTCTGCGTCATTAAATTTTATTCACTTTCCGAAGTTTTAATTTCTTTAATACACACATATAAACTTTACTGCCACTACACGGTATTATAACACACTTCAGGTAATTATTACTTTACAACCAGGTTTGTGACTACTGTTATTTACAGTACAAATTTAGCACTCCCTACAGATACTCACCTGAAAATCTATGCTTTCAGAAATATGCGATAAGAGGCTTGTAATAATTAATACATAATTATAATGGCTGTGTGAGATAGACTAAAAGCTTTAGAGATTAAGAAAATGTAGTCAAATAACCGGACAAGCCTTATTATTATACGAGCAGTTGGGCTATTAGAGATCGCTGGTCAATCTCTTCTCGCTAACTGGACTTCTCATGGAATTTCTTATAATATAATATTAATAATACCGCAACTTGCTGTAAATCTAGACTTAGTTGGAGATTTTATCTGATACGAGTCTGTATTCTAATCAATATTCCTATCTGTAGCGTTAATTAACTAGCACATATCTTTGACGAGTGGGAATATAAAAATTGGCGCAAAAAACATTCTGGTTTTCAAAGCTCATTATTATTGGATGATTTGATATTTAATAGCACCTATCGGGATATTTTACACGTCATGACACACATCATTCGGTTAACTTTTTGCTGAAAGTCGCTTTTTTTAATGTCAATTCAATAAAATCCTTGTTCCAATTAAAATGGTATGGATCAGGATCTATCTGTTAAATAATAATTACTGCTCAATTCAGTATTTGAATTAGTTAGTTTTTTTCAGTTAGTAATCAAACTGATCACTTTTTTTTTTAATTGATGGATATACAATTTTGACAATAATTACTATTATTGCCATGCAAAGAATAGAGATTAATTAATTTAATTAATAATACATAGATGGTTAGGTACCTATAGGTACATACCTACTTTAAAACATTTTTTTTAAACGTTTGTTGTTTTATTTTTACTACTAGAAAATTTTTTTTTGATGTAATTTGAGAAAAATTTAAATTCAAATACCCATTAGATAAAGAGCCGTTTATTTGAAGTATGATATTTCGTATAAGTATCTTTTGACAGCGATGGATTATTGATGGAATTATTGTTATCGATCAAAATATAATTATGATGAAAGAATTCGGTTGATTATGTTCTTAGTACCTACACTACCCTATTTGAAACCTAAAACCTCGCGGCTGAGAGTTAAAATATAATTTAATATACAATTAGATTCATACATTATGTAAGCACTTCCCTTCACGCATGCTGTTTCATGTATATTCCATTAGGGGGTGGAAGGAGGAAGAATAAATTATGCGGTATAGTGAAAAAATCATAGGATATGTTTTAATATAAATTCGGTCAAGATACTCAATAGTTCATGTACATAGTATAAGTAATGACGCTTATTTTAAATCAATCTGGAACATTTCATCCTTCATTGTCTGAAAAATATGAGATGAAGGTTTTTTTATTGCAATAAAAGTTTTTGAATTTTATGGTACCTAAACGAGTTAGGTTACAAATAAAATAATCGCAATAGCTCATCGATTATTGTGATAATATAACATCCTGAAAGTAAAATTAATGTGCTTTAATTGAAACTATGAGAAGATAAGAATAGGTGAAAATATTGATTAATTTATTACTGATTTTTCCTTGGTTGTGTTCCAAGGAATATGAAAAATAAGGTAACAAAAAGTTAGTTCTGCCACCCGCGAGGGGTGGGTCTCTCGGGTGAGTCGTTGTCAAAACAGTAAATTTTCACAAAGAACAAGTTATCTCAGAAACTTTGAGAAACAAATTTCTTAATGAGGATAAAATAACATTTCAATTTGACGTTTCGGTTCGAGTTTTTTTAATGAAATTATTTCCCATTTTATAATAATTTCACTTCCTTCAGAAATTATGATGGTCAAAAACTCGGTCAAAAATGAGATGAACCATATAAAAAGTGGCAATTAAGGTAGGTACTTGGTAATATACCAGTAATTTAATCAGGTTCTTACATTATAGTCATAAATTATTATTGCTTTCCGCAAAAATTGTTTGAACGTTATAGTTCTAGGGCAGACTTTTTGACTTTATCGAATATTTCAGAATGCATGTCAAAACCGGGATAAAATTCTTGATAGGAATGGTTGGAATAAGTCAATTATTGACCATTGATTTTTTTATCCATTCATAAAGAATATTTCCAGCATGATCGGTGAAAGCAAATAAGTATATACAGGGTGTTGATTTTCAAAGCGGGCCATAGGGGATTAGCATTGAGAAAGTTGTTTTTGAGGATTCCTGCTCGCCGTTTAAACTGACAGAAATGGTTTTGGTATCAAGATGAAGCTAAAATTATTGCTCATAACGCTTGACATCAGAAATTAATTTAATTTCACGTTGTTTTCTAAAATCCTTCAGTAAAAATTCAAGTAATTGTTAATGTTTAATCACAAAATAGCATGCCTTGCCTAAACAATAATGACGTTTCTACGTTTCGACAATCCAATATTAGAACCAGACTTTATTATTACCTACTGACTTATAAAGTTTTATTATTGGATTGTCGAAACGTAGAAACGTCATTATTGTTTAGGCAAGGCATGCTATTTTGTGATTAAACATTAACAATTACTTGAATTTTTACTGAAGAATTTTAGAAAACAACGTGAAATTAAATTAATTTCCGATGTCAAGCGTTATTCGCAATAATTTTAGCTTCATTTTGATACCAAAACCATTTCTGTCAGTTTAAACGGCGAGCAGGAATCCTCAAAAACCACTTTCGCAATGCTAATCCCCTATGGCCCGCTTTGAAAATCAACACCCTGTATAACGATAATAGCTTTATCGTTAATATATTAATTTAAACTGAACATGAATTGAAATTATATGACATAATATGACACATGAGAATTTGAATTTTGAACTACTAAAGTTATTTTATATTTATTTTAGTAAAATGAGCTCAGACATGACTGCCAATAGCCATTTCTCAGTTCCAAGGCAAGATTTGATGAAAAATCTTGTGGATTACAAGATATAAGTACAATAAAAAAGTACCATATTCTTTAGTTGGGCGCCATTATTAACATCTTCAAATCCAAACCGTAAAAAAATTTGACCGTCTTCAACAAAAATACGTTTGTAGTGAAAAATCAAAAATCCCGATGACGTTGTTTACCGTAGTTTCTGGTATCGTATTATACTCTTCTAGGTATCTCTTAATTAGATGATCATCTACTACTTCATGGAATTACAACACTAGTCGTTTAAACATAGCTCGAGGTTGTTACCTAGAGCGTTCGATCAACGATAATTAGTAGCCCTTGTTTACATGACATAAGAAAATTTGCTGACAGACGTTCTGCAATATTAGATTAAATAGATCTCTAATCACCAATAATGGATATCACAGCCCATTTCTGGCTGTGATAATTATTATTATATTGACGTCTTTGATTAGGTACTTACAACTAATTCCTGTTATAATAGTTTTAACTTTCTTATTAGCATTACAATCATAACACACTGTATATTAATGGCGAAATTGCTTGAAACACGAATAGGTATAGTGTGAAAATATAATATTGTCAAAGTTCCAGCTACAAGAATGGTGCAAACGATGTAGGTATATTATATGTATTAGGATTAGGATAATACGTGAAATGAAATGAATTAGGCGATAGACATTATATTAAATTAGATAGACTCTCGTAAAGCCCTGAAAAACATTCACCTGAAAAAAAATGGTGTAGAAATTAATTTTTGTATTTAGTGGACTTTTCCCCGTTTACTTTTTATTCACAGAGCACATTTGAACAATTTCAGACCATTTAAAACAGTCAACCAAATGACCACCACTAAAACATTCGAAATGCCTAGCATTTAAACATAATCACGGATTATTTTAGCTTCCTGTTATACCTATGGGATAAAACTAAGTGACGTTGATGTCACTGTACTTTGTTACTGCGTGTCAATGTCAATTTACATATCGATAGATTTTAATTTGATTCAGTCAGGTGAGGAATGTAAAGTGACAGATATCGCCTTGTCTTTCTACCTGCTGGACAGTTTTTAAAATGAAAAATACGAAAAACTTTTTAGAAAACCTCAAAGTTGATGGTGAGTAGTTTTACAAACGGAATGATTATAGAAAATGACTGCCGTCGGATTAAATTTCGCTGATTCTAATTAAATAGGCGTTTTCAAATACTCTTGCTTGCTCCTTTGCAATATCGACCAACGGGAGTATCATTCATTAACAGTTTTGTTAATAATAATTTAAGGAATTTAAGGAATATATGAACTTGTTTAGAAGCTTTGTTATAAATAGTTAATTCTAGAAGCTTAGCGACTTAGTTTCTTTACTTCTATTATAAAGCAACTACTAGTAAGACCCTGGGTAAGAATGAGGGTATATGAGGAATCTATTTCATCTAAAATTCCCCATTTTATTAATCCAGAAAAAAATATACAGCTAAGTGTCTTTGAAGACTATGGTAGTTATGGTACGCTTAAGTTTATAAAGTTAGTATGTGACGTCATACTAACCATCCGAATTAAGATTTTTCATTCACCAGAAAATGTCAAACAGTTAAATTTCAAGGTGTGAACGAGTGTAAATTAATGAAGGAATCATTCAAACATTGAATTGAATGGTTTAAGGCAGTTTGAGAGCCACTGACAACTACATAAAATTTATTCACGTAATGATACATTTTATCCTTTGTTCTGTCCATTTAATTCTCATTCAAAACCAATGTTGACGTGTACTTATTTATGCGGGATGGAGTGTTTAGACAAACTGGACGGTTTCTATGAGAACCACGTATATGAAACAAAATAAATCGAACTATCAGAAGGATGTGTATTCTTATTCGATACGTATGACTTTTTAAACTTACTTATTGTAATATAGCAATAAAATACTGTGTGATTCTTATATAATAATAATAATAATAGTGAGGGATCAAAACATTAAGCAGTAAGCGCCTTCGAACAAACCATTACAAAGGTAAAGCCACGAGCTACGTGTCAAGAAACTATTTAAGATATCCCTCCATTTCCAAAAGCTTCTTGCTTTATAGCTTATACAGCGTGTTCTTCAGATTACTAATACTATTTGTGATAAAGAAGAGTAAGGCATTTTAAAGGATTATGATTAGTAATCTGTAAATTCTTTAAAAAAATGTAAAAAGTATTGAGTACGAGCGAGGGCATGAGTAATTTTTATGACGAGAAAAAAAGGAATAAGCAAAACAGTATAATGGGGTTTTTGTCCCACCCTGAATATCTGATTGTTTTTACTTTTGGGAAGAATTCTGAGACAAATCAATCAAAAAAGTCAGTTTTGTTTCTCGCACTCTTTGATGTTGAACTTGACCTTGACTTATGTCAAGGACCTATACTTGGACCATCCCCTACCCTCAGCACCCCCATCTCAAAAATATATTTCTCTTTGCGCATTCATAGTTAATAATTTTTTTATAGATTTCCAGAAGTAAAATTTTGGTTTTAATAACTTCAATTAACCGGCATGTCCTGTTGCTTGAATTAGAGCGTCCCTATTAATGCGAAGTTGAATATTCATGCAGCCCAATATATCCTCATAGTATTATTTGGAGGGTCTCACTACAAAAATGTCACTTCCATTTCTGATTGATCCTAATCAGGAAGAAAATGCAGGAGTAATAAAAAGTTTGAACTTATTCGTGTTTGTATTCTTTCAATTTTATGGGCGTGTTTGGTGGATTAATTATGTTTTCGAACTATCCAATTACATTCTCCTTACATTGTTATTTTAACTCAAGTTTTCAACGTTTCTCTGCGTTCGAAGGCAGATTTCTCATCTCTAGGACATCGCTAATGCATTTTCAAGTGCATTTTTAGATCGATAATGCCTTTTTGTTTGGTATTAGATAAAGATCTGTTTGTTCAGTTGTCTTTCTACCACGCTAACAACTGATCATAAATAAATATAGTCGTTCCAGTATCAGGGAATAGTTTATTTTATTTTTTTGTACCGACTATATTTCTCAAGCTCATATTTTTGTTCTAATAAGTGGCATAACTGCGAGCATACCTGCCGTAACTAGAATGTATATGAAGACATCAGAACCAATTTGTATCTATAATTATATTGGTATTAAAACATCTACCTGCAGAAAAAAAATGTTGCTGATATTTTCAGTCAATTGCAGAGAATCGGACATTTGACTTATAAACACGTCGGTCTATACAAATCAATGCAAAAAAAAATTCAACAGGCTAATAAAATATAAATAATCAGGCACAGCCGTAATAATATTCGAGCACTTATTAATTCTTCAAATATTGCTCAACTAGAGTTATTGTCGGAGTACTGAAAGCAACACATTAATTTTTTTTCCTAAGTAAAAAGAGCAGTCGTACCATTCCTCAAAAACGGTATGCTTATAAAATGTCAATCAAACTTATTGCAGATTTTCAGATTTTCAGCTAAACCACACTTGGATCAAGATCTAATTTAACATGCAAAGCATAATATACCGGTTGAGGTAAATAAATAATTTTAAAAAGTTTCCCAGTAGGACGGGGTGACCGGGCATAGGGCCTTTTTATTGGCGACATGTCCTTTGCTTATCCAGCCACGGAATGCAACCTCAGCACGTACAAGGACTCCAGAGGGCGCCAGTCACGAACCCCCTTCCTCCTCCCAAATCTGCATACGAGTACGAACATGTTCCACACAAGCGTTGTTCCAAACTAACTTCACTCAATGAAGAACACAAAGGATGTCAGAGTTGATGAAACGTAACTGCGGCTTTGTAGTTGCGGGAAACTGTTGCAGGTGAAATGGAAATTCACTAAACGATATTAGGTACCTACTTATTACATTAATTTATTACTGCCCTTATTTGGAATTAAAAAACTGTGATTAACACTCTGAAAGTACGTATGTATGCACCTACTTTCCTTTTTTTACTCGCTATCGAGGAATTTGAAGTGTTGTTATTCTATGAGAATAATAATAATAGTTGACCCTTGACCCTTGACTTGAAGTGATTTAGAATCACTTCAGTTCATTTTGGTTAATTAATTTTTCATCAGCATGGGAATTAATTGAGCAGCACAAAAACCCCAGGGCTGTTATTATCAATAAACCTTAAACCTATCCCGTATAAAAACTTTTGTGTTACTTTTCTTTAATCAACATAATTCATCAAATCTTGTTAGAAGGTTGTTATTAGCGTCAATTAATTACACCCCAGTGCCCTTTGACTTTTCCAACAAACAATCAGAATTCCACGAAAGGCTTGTTATACGTGTTCTTTATTGATTATTTCTTGTAGTAATTACAACGTCCCCTCCAAGGGTGACATTTGCCAGATACCGATTTCTCCCGTTCTCGTAGAGTATAGAGCGTTGACGGCGTGATTTTCTATGAACTGGCACCGCGTGATAATTTGATAAGGTTTTTTTTTATAATGTTCGTGCGTGCGTGTTGGCGTAGATTGGATCTAGATGGCCGAGAGATACGTGCTCTAAAGTAACTATGAATGGTCAACCTAAAGCCCACTACCGCGTTTCTATATGGTGAAACTCGAGTTCCCGCTATAGTACATATTATACCTAAAATTACAGATGCGTGATTTGATGGAAATATCCCTATTTCACACATGGTTTGGTTGAGAAAAATACTTAATACATAGCAAGGTCTGCTCAGTGAAATAAAAATTCAGGTCACTGTGAGAGTAATACTCATCTTACGCTTCCAGGGTTTTTATAACGCAATGAATGTTAAAAGTAAAAGCCTACCTTTTTTATAATCCGTCATCTAGAAAGCTAAAAAAAACCGTGTCTATATATACGAAATGTATCACCAGAAGTTTTAATAACCAGCAGTAATAGCGAGAACTTCTTTTATTGAAACTGGATTTTACCGAGTTATCAGAAAGAGGCGGAGAGTGCTCGCTTTACTATAAGTAGGTACCTATGCCTTTAATTTTGATTTGATAATTTTTATTGAACCTTATTCCTTTATGTAGATTTTTGTCTTCTGATTTATTGGGGTTTAGGTTCTTGTAAATTTTGAGACCGACATGAAAACCTCGATGAAAACGCAACGCTGTAAGCTCCACGGAAAAAAAGCATTTCTGACAATTGATCGAATTGACGATCCTTTTCTACCCTTCGCGCCATTTCACCATTTTCAATCAATAGTAGGTAGACAAAAAAAATTTAATTCCAAAAAATTTCAAATTTGGTAAAAAATTGAAAATTACTTATAACAATATCAAAGTATCTTCTTTGGTACTACCTTACTCCAGATAAAGGCTTGAGTGGCCTACCGGGTTTCGGTTAATCAATAAGAAATCTTTCAGGACAAAGGAACTACTCCAGCTGTACGAAATAAAACAAAAAGTAACATAATAGAAATTGCAGTAGGTCAACACAAGAATGTGTAGGAAGGTAAAATAAAAGTTCAACAACTGCAAGAAGTAACAACAACCAAAACTACTGACCACCAATAAAATTCTCTTCAAAATTGAAACAATTTGATCGACAGTCAATTTATTTAATAATTATTTCTTTATGAAATCCAAAAAGATTGTCTGTCGAGAAAAGAAGGCAAAAAAAACACTGAAAAATATTTCAGACAAGCTTGCGGACAAATTCCTGAAGTATGCATGCTACATTAATTAGGTGTATCTAACACATATGGTTCAGTTAAAAGCGTCTAGAGACAGTCGAGTAATAAAAAAAACTCGACGAAGTCGAAAAGACTCGACGAAGTATAAGAATAGGAACCACTCTCAGATCACTCCGTGTAAAAGCAAAGCTCAAGTATGTAGGTAAGATGCTCAGCTCAAGTTAAACCAAAAATCTGGGAAGTGGATTTGGAAACGAAGGCAATTGCAGAAATCATTCAGACCTCTTATACACTCAACTCGAAAATAAAAATAAAAATTAGAAGAAATAAAAGTGACAAGTTTTTTTTATATTTTCTTGATGGAATACAAAATTATTATTTCTTCAATGTGTTTGTATTAAAATTGTATGAAGATTTATATTTTATGTTCGTAATACCTACAACTTTTTTCAGAAGACAAATTATACTGTTTTTAAAAAGCGATCGCGAAAATTCAACCTTGCAGTTAGCAGGTAAAGGGTTTACCTAATACGAATTATTTCCCATGTGCTCCATCAGTTTCAATATCTCTGTTCTAGAAGGACCTAACTCTACATTTTCAGCACATATTTCCAACGGCAATCGAGTCACATAAACTTGACTGCTTCTTAAGAATGCAACCCTCTTGAATGGTAGGGATATTTTTAGTAGAATCGCTGCGATTATGCACACTTTCGACCGTCGAGGAAGAGACATTTCCACATATAGAAAGTCTCCAATATCTTCCATATAGACATGCACCAGCCACCTGAACCTCTTATATACAGAGTGAATCCATTTTAGGTGATTTCGGGACATGGTAATGCAGCATTCCGGTCCGTGGAACACTGGATATATCCTTTATAAGCTGGCTCGCTCTTCTCTTCAAACCGGCATTCTGACTACATTAGACATACATTACGGATATTACATGGCAATTCCGCATTGCAATTCCAGGTTCTCTACTGTTATAACACCCCTTGGGGAGGATTACATCGCGAGCTGTCTTCGGAAGGATCAAATCCTCCACCCAGTGATTCTCGCCGCTAGGAGACATCGAATATACCGAGCGCCACACAATTGCATTACAGATATCCGAGCTATTTATGAAGTCTCGGGCGAGAACTGCGGATACAATTGGCTTCATGAAAACGTTTTATTCCTTCAAATGTCAACTCGTAAACGCTCAACTTCATATTACCTGAGCTCTCTTTCGGTATGGAATTGTGAATGAACCACGTAAAAGTTTCAGTTCAAAATAAAGTCTATGATAACTTAATCTAGAGACTAATTCTATTGTTATTTTATTATATCAATTCCATACTCGATTCCATATAATATAAGTAAGACATATTCATAGGGGAAACTTGTGACAGTTCCTTAGATGAACTGAGTTAGTAAAACTTTGGTAGATTTGATTAAAATAAGCTTTCTTAGAGGTTTTATTTAAATATGTATATATATTTAAATACTCCTATTGATAAGATCGCTTTTTTATCTATAAAAAAAATTTATGACAATACGTCAAGTTTGGTCCATGGAGATTTGCTCCGAACGTTTCTTTTACAGCTTCGATAGACATCATCAGCGGTTACGTGTGCGCAAAGCGATGCTTCAATTCCTTGTGTTCACTGATAACTGTTATCAGTGCTACTGGAAAAGCAGATTACGGCTTTTCCTACAACATTTAAGCAGAGTACTTATCAGTTTTTAGTGCTATAATATCTCAAAAGTTTTTGGGATTTTGAGTCAATGGCATTAATTATATCAGAATCTGACAAGTGACAAGAAGCATAAGCGATTTTAAATTTACTTTCAGACTTGATGGTAAGTTGACTTTCCGCTAGAGGGTTTGAGCAGATTTTATAGTCGCGTACGTGGTTTGAGAAGTGACGGGGACTAACTCGAATGTAATCGAATGTAATTTGTAATTACATCTCATCTTGTATGTGTTATTGTTACTTTGAGTTAAATTAGATTATAATGTTACTGTCACAATGTGAATAATGACGAGGACCATTTTCCAGAAGTAAATATTTTTCATTGTTTCTTCAGCTAATGGCAGGCAGCTACCAATTTAAAAAGATGACAACGCGCATGTTGGACAATACATGCACATCACCGCTTTAGAGTTTTAGCGTAAATTCAATTTAGGTTGAAAGGCAGCTGTCAAATAGTAAATTGTTATAAATCGACTGCTATTTACTAAAAATGTAGCACTCGCCAAAAATAAGCAAAGTGAAGTCGAGGTAAAAAAAATTGACAGAGGCAAAATCAATTATAAAAAATCCGCCTGCTTTTTCCTTTTTATTAGATGAATAATTTTAATTAAGCTCTTATTAAAAGTAAGTCAAAAGATGATCGAATACACAAACATAAAGCATTCAAGAGCGACTTTTAACAACAATTTGTCTCAAGTTATTAATTCGAGAGATTCGACGAGCTTTACCCTCTGATGAATCGGTGAAAAAACGAAAAATGCAAAAAGTGTAGAAAAAACAAGGAGGAAAAAAACCACGCTAGTCATTCACGCTCTAGAACTTGAATAATTAATTCATCAACACGTCAAAATTGATAAAAAAAAACAAACCAAAATTTCTTGTCAAGTCAAAAACTTACGAGTACAACTACTCCTTGCATCAGGAAGTTATCGTAATTTTTAACTCGCCCGTCAGTCTAAAACTGTTTAAAACCAAACTGACCATCTGTTTATCAGCTCTGTTTATGAAAAACACATCAAGCAGAAGTCAATGGTTGCAGAGAGATGCGTAGACCCAAATTCTCGGATGTTATTTACACGAATTTATGAAAAGCTTTTAATCGCATACATCATCACAGCTTTTGTCTAAGTTAAAACCGTTTGGGTTATTTAATATAGCGACTAATGCTACTAAAGATTGTTTAAGAATTTTTGCAACTACGTAAGTGTATAGTGAAACGTCACGACTTTTCCGACTTGGCCAATTGAAAATTTCTGAATTTTATATATGAGCGAGAATAGAGGTGAGTTACCTATTCGACGAGCTACTCGATGAGCGAGTGTCATTTTATTTGAAACTTTGAAACCATAATTTGGGGCGGGGTTAGTTTTAATTACCTGTTTATTAACAAAAATACTCGCAAAAATATTGACCGAGCTTAGTTTGTTTCTAATAGTTGCTGATAATGCTTACAAATGTTCTGATAAATTACAGTAGTTGTAACAACTTTGTACCTACATGGCATTTTTTTTGAAAAAAGTATATTTTTTTATTCACTTGGATCTGAGCTTGAATACGTAATGCTGATGCTACTCTGCCTACGAGCACCTATATAGTGTTGAAAATGTAAATCAGTCTCTGCAAAAACTAGCATTAAAATTAGTTCACGTTTTTCGACAGTGTTATTTCAATAATAAACTCTACTTCTCACTGAGCTTTACAAGAGGCTTCCTATATTTATGCTTTTCCACTTCTTCTGTAAGATTTAATGTACGAAATAAAATGTGCTACTCTTGTATGTACAAGCAAAAGCGACTTGTTACACAAATCCTAGTCATAGTCATATTATCGCTAGATGTCATTGTATCTATGCTAAATTTACGGGCACAATTTTTTACTTACGGCTTTTTAATTTATTATGCTACGGCCAGTCTGATATGACATACTGATGAGTCGCAAAAAATTATACGAAACGACACCGTTCACCTTTTCAGATCTCACCTCAGATCTCACCCATGCATATTATATCCCGTGTTCATTAATTAGTACTTCCTCAAAATCGTGGAACGTATGTCATAACTTGATTTCGATTCGTCGAGATACGAGCTATGGACTGTTCTACAATACGAGTCGATTTCGAGAGAATCGTGATTCGCTGCCACGGTGACTAACATACTAACTGTAACTTTTATTTGTTTTGAGTTGTTTCAAAATAACTATAATTTTACTGCCAGTTCTTAGTCTCAAATTATCGGTATTGCATCCGTAACTCTAAATCACCCTGTAGATATGCGTCAAATGGTCGTAAACAGTGTTTCTCGCAAATGGATGTCCCAAAGTAACCATTATTTTAGATCTGTCGCTACTGCCTGATTCGGTTTTATAATTCTCTAGTCCCAGCTCAATGAAATTAATTGATGTAATATAAACAATATGACGTTTCTGACATTTAGCGCTGTTGATTTTCTGAAGGCCATTAATTTTTTTTTTCAAAGGAAATAATAATAATCAAGGAGATTAATTTCCATTAGATAAAGAACATATTAATAATTATTGAAGTTTGGTTATTTATTTAACTGTTAAAATTAATTAAAGGCGCACAAGTGTCAAAATACTGTTATAGTTTGTTGAAACGTTATTTTCGCAATGGGAGTAAGCTTGCTCGAATTTGGATATTGCTCTCTTTAAAGCTGTTTCGATAAGTAATTATGTGGTGGCGGTGGTGGCACCTATTCTAGAGAAAACGTTTGAACGGTTTATATTGCAAATACTTTGACCAACAGAAAAATATCGTAAAATGAGTTACCGGACCAAATATTAAGGAGATATCGAAAGACAAAATTTAAATCGCTCGAAACATAATGAAAAATTATCCTGAAAGCCTGATAAATCAATTCCAGTTCGTCATCAAACTCGGTGCATGCGGATGGAATGTTTGTGTAGGAACCTGCTTACAAGCTTCTAAGAAAATTCGCCCACTTTTGCCCTTATCGAGTGATATAGTAGTGAAAGTATCCCTACTCCGAGATATTCCAGACAGGTAAAATTTTTCTCAATGGTTTTACTAAAAATTACAGTTTTCAGCAAGATTTTTTTGCAGGTTTTACGTTGTTTCAAATATCGTGTAGGTCAATTTGTATCATCCATCAGTATGATGAGATTCTACAAAGTAAGGGTTGAAAACATAAAATTGTCGATAGAGTGCCTATTTTATCAATATTCTTGAATGTTTTGCTGTCCTAATCTAACACAATCAAAAGTTGTCAGTTTTTAAGAGTGGATGAAGCTAAGGCAAATCTCTTTGCTATCAGGGCCTAATAACTTCAAACGTATTCGTTTTAGAGCACAACATATGAAAGATATGAGAGCCTGAAACCATTAATTTATAAACCCATATATTAGGTATAAATATACGCACCAAAATTAACCTGAAAGTATTAATTATAATAATAGATTGTATGGATATATATTTGATGGTATTTATTTTATTCAGATGATTATAATGGGTTTTCATGAATTTGGTATATTCCGAGGAATATTCCTTGTTAAAAAGACACGCACCCTTGTTACAAAAAAAAAGTGGATCATATACTGGTAAAAACGTTCTATCTATAGAAGATTCTCACAATGTCGGGTCTTGAAAAATCAAATCAAAACTGTCACTGCTATTCGGGAATACCTACTCGAAGAATGAACATCAGAACTCCGCGAATAGATTCCTACGAAGAGAATGATGGCCAATTGGCAGTCTTAAATCAGGCGCTGACATTTGCCGTATTGAAGTCACCCCCGGCGGTGGATCTGCATGGTGTTATCGCTCCCTGCCCTGTCTGGGGGTCACAGGGTGAAGACAACCCCGGATTTACTGCCTCCCGCGAAGTTAAATGCCGGATCGCGTGATAGTCAGGGCCGGAGTGAGATCGCAGCTTTAACCCAGGTATTATGCGTAGTGTTTATCGCGATGATGTAGACACTCCTTTATTATAAGAGGAAGGAGCCGGCCTAAATGCCGTCAAACTGCCAACACAAATACACAACAAACTTCAACCAACTCATCAAGGGTTCATCACGCGAATATGTCTACACAGGTAGGTATAGATCGAATTTTAGATTTCGGAACTGACGGACATGATTGTGGAGTTTACTCATTTATGATGGATTTTTTTTGATTCGCGGCATATATTTTTCATCAAGTTCATTGTCTTATTGATGGAACTATTCAACTGACTAACGTTTATTGGTTTATTGCTGGTATGTTTCTTAATATCCCTTAGGTATAGGTATTGTTTACCTTAAGTTAGATATATCTCAATATCCAAAAATCTGATAAATCAATCTTTACAAAACAATTCGTAAGTGGGGAAAGCGCCTATAATCGCGTTGCCAAATTAACCACGAAATGCGCTGAGCGATCGAAGTAACCATTTTTAGTTTTACGAAAGTCGCCAAAAATTTTATCAATTAATACTTCTGAGATCAAAATATAGGGCTCTTATGATCATCCATGTGAGTTTTCCGGGTTTTGACATTATGATGATTCCCCTCTTTTTAAACGTTCAACTTTCTCACTTTATAACTTCCTCGATAACTTCAGTCACACAATTGCGAAATTGAGCAATTCGAACTCAATCATGCATTCGCCCCCCTCCCAATTCAAGACGTCCAAATGCAAGATATCCAAAATCAAAGACTCCAATAATTATGACATCTGCTTGATTGAAGACCTTGGTACAAGAACAGCGAAGACCGTGGCATATTAGTGAAAATGTAATGAAAAAGAACTTGCCCGGTTAACCAATTTGGTTCAAGAAACAGACAAGAAAAGGCAATCATATAATTATTGTGTGAGGACTTGCTTCTGAGTGTGAGAATTATGGAAAACTTGTCCAAGAAACAACCAAACATTTCAGAGTAGTAAACGTCCAACAAGTAATAATTCACACTCATACAGATCATTTTAAAGCATACAGTACATTTTAATTAAAGCATTATTTAAAGGAATTAAGGACACTAACAATCACAAGAAGTCTGCAATCTCAACTTATAGAGTTTTTAAGTATACAAAAAAAAATATATGTAGCTTCATTGATTGCTCCGTTTTTATCGGAATAACTATTTTTTCTTCTTTCTCCATCATCAAGGCAGCCGCACAAAGTCTTTTGTCAATGCGGAAAGAAAAAGCCTACAAAAGTATCTTATTAATAAATGATAAAAAAAAAGGATTGCAAGTGCAAAAACTCGTCCCATCCGCTTCAGGAATATTCTAAAACTGTTTTTGGAGATTCGCCTACAGAAGATCAACCTACAGACGTCCCGTCCGAAATATCCAATGAGAATTAGGGCTATGAAACTGGCTCTCTTCCTTAATTCACGAAAAAAATCTCTTGTTTTTGGCTAAAAAAACTAAAATGTTACTTGTTTTATGTTGTTATTCTAACGCTTTTACTCCGTTTTAGGTCTTCAATTCCTATTTATTTATTTAAGCAAGGACGAAAATTGGCATACCAGGTTAAAGGCAGTTTGACAATCGTCAAGTGCTTATAGGTACATCCCTAATTTTTTGTTAAATCGCCAATAAGAAACGACAATTTATGAATTCTAAGTTATCAAGAAATACAAATTTATAACCTCTAGAGATTGGTATTTTCGAGGGTATTTTATATTGTTAAACTGACAGTATCATAAATCTTCATGAAAACTTTCATCAAGTGCCTGAAAGAATATAATTTCGAAACTAAAATGACAATCAAAATGGCAACTCTATGAAACGATTCAGCAATAATTCATTAGGTACACAAGTGAAAAAGTAATAGATTTAGCTCTATAGACGTGTCGGAAACAAACAAATCATTCAATTATAATATTATAATCGTATTTTTTTCTTTTGTATAATATACCATTTTTCCTGCGACAAGAAAACCCCGGTGCTAGGACATCGAAAAACATAATAAGATAACTGAAAAAAAATCGGAAAATTGATCTATCTTGAACTTTAATTATCATGAACTTTAATTTTCAAACTGTTGCGCTTTTGTATACTGTCCTGCAAGACAAAAAGTCTTATCTGTAATTTTTGAAGATAAAAAAAATGAAATGAGATATCAAATTTACCTTCTTTTATAATCAAGTAATGTAATTTCAGAGTCGCTTCCAAAATAACTTGAAGATAAAAAAAAATAGTTACCTAACTCAGTTGAGTTAGGTTAAAACAGATTATAGCAAGTTTGCTATAATCTGTTTTTTCCAAATTGTAGATTTTTGTAGACCTTGTGTTTTAGCAGGATAATAATCGACGTTGCCTGGTAAGGACACCTAAATAATTCGATAAATATCAATTTATTTATAACTAAAGTTTTACAAAAATGTTTGTAAGTTTTCGATAAGTGAATGAGTGAATTTAATAATATGGATAGTAATTGTTACGAAAATTCCCTGAATCATTATCATTTGGATATTGAGGATAATAATGAAGAATTTAATATTTATTATATAAAAATATTTTCAAATTTGTTTTATCGCCGCCTATGTTTCATCAAACAACTGGCGTATTATCTGTCGCTTTTTAATTTTTTGTCGTTTCAATTGACTTTTCATAAACGATACAAAAATAATAGTAGATATTATAAGCTAAAAAATTCTCACCACACGATTTCAATAATTAAATTTATACTTAAATCTTCTTCTACAAGCCTCCTAATAGACTTACAAGTGAATTTTCATCGAATTTTATTTCAAATATCGTAATATCGAGTTTTCCGATATATCAGGTATAAGTATGAGAAACTTCAGAAAGAACCCGGAAATTGTATATGTTCCGATCCTGAAGTAATCAGAATCCATCCCCTCAGAAACATATTTAATCCCAACTGTCACCTACAAACTCTACAAAAAGGTAGGTAGGTACCTACTTATTCTGTAATTATTTATTATAAAAAGGTCTTTCTATAAAAATGAAACATTTCCTACACGTAGGTACACACATTTTCCCTGATTTTGTCACATCTTAATGCTTATTTTTTGTTTAAATAAACTTTCAATTTTCCCTTATTAATTTTAATTATCATTTAACAACTCATTTAGTATCAATCGAATAGTTAAAAAAAAAATGAAAGAGAAAAGAGGTGTAATTTTTAAAGCAAAATAATCGTTTCTAGAAAAAAAGGTCTCTAATTAAAAAAAAGCGAACAGGTAGGCAGCCCTCGCAGATTATTATGAGACTGAATAATCTGAAGATGGAGACTAGGTACTTCGAAATGATAATATGCAAATCCCAGGAACTAAAATCAACCAGGCGTTTTTAACGTCCCATAATGGGCATTTTAATCTTCTTCCGCAATAATACAGGTCGGTACTAGGAAGATATAGGGTAATGCAATAATAAAACTTCTTGTACTGGATTGAAGTGAAAATGATGTTTGCTCAAAGAGTAGTAGGTAAAAGTCTGACCAATAAGGGATGAATTCATTCTAACTGTTCCTCAATTACTGCCAGTTTATTCATAAGTTTACTTTGTTGAAAGCTTTTTGCCCCGGGTAGACACCTAGCGAGTGCTCGAGTCGCGCTTTAATTCAGTCTGCTTTTAATGACACTGGGACGGTCGATTTTCTCCCTCGATTTAGTTGAAAATTTCAGAGCGAGATTATTCTTTACCTTGGCGAGAGGGCCATATCCACCTAGTGTTTGCTTTCAAATTTCAATCAATCCATCCGATGCAGTAAGTGACAAAGTCTCAGAAGCTTTCCTTCCAACTTTAAAATCCACACTTCGTAATCGCTTTGAATATTAAGCAGAATCGCTTATGCAACGAGTCCTGTCAATTTTAATATTTCACGGCGTATAAAATAGTCGCGAAGAACTTTCAATAGAAACACCCTACAAGTATAAAGGCTAATGTTATTAAATCCTTTTTTATAAAAGATTTTCCCTGTGAATAATACTGAGAGGGTCGAGAGAAATAAGGAAAAGAAAAGCGCTGTTGGCTAAAAACTGAAGACCCAAACTGCACAACACCTTCAGCAGTTCTGAAATCTGTCCTGCAGCAGTGGAACGTTTAATTTGTTTTCTGAAAGTCGCTGAAAGACTTCATGAAGTTGAAGACCCCAAACGAGATGCGGCTTTCCGCTTAATTTTACACGGAATGAGCTGTAAATGTTGTTTAATTATAAATGAGGAAGGAAAAGATTTTGTCGTCCTTTTAAAACGTTTCCTTTACATTATAAATGCCTTCTCGGTTAATTTTGATTGAGGAAATGATTGTTGAAAGCTCCCTTAAAAAGAATCAAGAGACAAAACTCCCTGTGTCACACAAAATCATGAACACTCCAATAAAATATACTGTCAATTCAATGCATCGTTTAAATAGTGTGGTGGCTCTCCGGAGTCCTGACACTTGGAACTATATAGCAATATAAAATACTTACAGCGTTCGTTCGTTCGAAAAAATCCAATAAATCGTAGTCACTTACGAAATTCGTCAAACACTAGGCAAAAAATCACAGAAATATCACAAATCCAATAGCAGAAATCCGTTCACTTGTCATTCATCGACAGTTTCACACAACTTTAGCTGAAGCTTTCAGCGGCGAGGTCCTATCCATATGATGAAACGCCTGAAATATTCCTTCCCACTTTCTGAAAATCTAACTTAATCCTGAACAACCACATAAACAAATAATCCCACTACAGGTCAACGTACTGAAATCGTCACTTAATAATTTATCAAAACACAGCAGCATCGGGGGGTTATTTCAGGAATATCCTTAATAATTTCAGCAGGATTCTATTTGGAACACTTATTCACCACAAAATATGGAATGTAGCTCTAAGTCACTTAATAACCATTCATTCAGTCCAAAAAAACGTCCAGGGTTGTTTTCAATGATCAACTTTTCAGGATTTCAGGAGACGCGATCCTGAAACGTGTGCGGAACTCTCGCTCGACACGGTCGACGTGTACTATTCAGGCGTTCGGGACCGACTGAAAGCGACGTTGCGTTGCGTTGTTGTCGAGCCGACAGCCAGCGACGGACTGAGGAGGACACTCCAGCCTACCAGAGACTGAGAGAGAGGAAAACAGTGCAGCTGCTAGCGAGAAGAAGAAAGATGGAAGATGAGTGAGGTACTAATTATACGGAATCAGGACAGACAGCCTCCTTGTATCAAGTAGCCGGGTCCTGCTGCTGCTTGGGCTGCTGCTGCCGCCTTCTGCATCGATACTTCACCAGAGCCTACCGGGAACATTGAGGATAATTAGTGTTGAACCTTCCAGACTTACAGGATCTTATTGGGCTGTTTTTATTTGCCAGATGTAAGTGATTAAATATCTACCTACCTATTAATCCTGATTGAAAAGTCGATTAAAATTTACTCTTGGATTGATGAAATGAATCTTAAACACAGATGGATGGGTCCATTGTCAATTTGTCAATGGTTTGACACAAGACTTGGTCGTTTTCGCCCTTACATGATCTATTTTATTTCCGGTCTCTTTTTCATCTATTCAAAATGTCCAAAGGTGAGGAAAATATCACCTTTAGTCTATTGTTTCGAAGATTAAAGGGTAACTTTCTAACATAAAGAATGGGTCTGTTGTAGTGCAGTGATGAAGATTGCTGATCGCGGATGACAGGGACCGAGATTCTGGGCTATATTACATGTGATCTATGCAGCTCAAGCTCTTATATAGTCGCTTCAGGTGCATAGCCCCTTCCCTCTATACCTTTACATTTTCTTAATATCAAATAAACAATAATAAAATAAAAACAGATGTGTGCGAATTAATTCCGAGAAAAAAAAGCTGCTGCAAAGTAAACTGGATTAACTAGGTAGGTATATCTAAAATAATATTTTATATTCGTGAAGAAAATTTTTGGTCTTGGCTTTTATAGGCATTCCATGGAAGACATTCTTTTCAACGTATTACGATCAGACAAGCTTAGTAAAATGGAATATGAGCTAGTTCGTCTAAATAGTAATCAATTTTGTCATGTTGAGATTAATTTATGGTAATTATCTAGTAGATACCTGGTACTAAAATGGTATTGATGGTGACCCCCTTTTGCCAAAATGCGACAATGGGAATAAAACACATTTCTAACAATAAGTAAGTGGACGTATAGTAAAAACGCACTTCGGGTCCCTACTAGAAAGTTACAGGCTAAAAAAAATTGCTGCTATAAAGATACCGGCGTTTCCGATTCTGTCATGTTGATGAGGCGTTTTCAAAAGACGTGAATGCTTTTTTTTAATTTCACAAGATTTTTATTAATTACCTGCACGTGATTGTCAAAGGAACTGTTTCCACCACAGAGTTATCGTTGAAATATCTGTGATAGTTCTGGGAAGTCTACAGTAGGATCGATAGCAGCAATTCTCTATGGAGCGGTTCGTATGCGGTAATAGTCGTCAAAGTTAGCTCAACAAGTTTCCTGGTTAGCAAGAATTATTGAGAAATACGTAAGTAAATCAACTAAACACGTATAAATGATTTTTTGCGAATCCTGTCGGGCAACTCATCCTGTGCTAAGATTAAGAGAAACTCGTCCTTTTTGAGCCTATACCCCACATCAGTCAAGTAACTTCATAATATGGTAATATTATGTCATTTTCTGAATCGAACTTTATTTGGATTTGTTGATAGTTTGGACAAACAACTTGCCTCTACGATCTAGTTCAGAGTACATAACGGTGAACAATATTTGAGGACTTTATCGGAAACGCACGTTCAAAGCTATACCTTCCGGCGAATCAGCCAAACATTGCTGGCTTTCACCATCGAGGAGATGAAACCATTCAGCTGCCAAACAAGTAAAATTTGCATTACCGCCTTTGCATTAACACTGTGTCGAAAATTATATTTTTACGCGATTGAGCGCTATTTGATTGCTTACTCCAAGACAGTAAGTGGTGCGTTACAAATGACTCGACGGTAAGTAAATTTATTTAAGTAGTAATTTAAAAAATTTTGATACACGTTAATTTTACAAAGAACCAACGTATAGGATCAGGGAACCACGCCTCGAATCGCTGGCTATTGATACCTTGAAATGGTAGATGCTTATTAAGTAGCTATGTAGAGGCTTATCAGTAACTGGATCACGCTGAATAAAAGGTCTTATGGAGCATATTTATATTAAGGATAGTCTGCAAGAATTTTTCTTTTAAACCCAAGCAAACTTTCATTAATTCACTTTTATATAGGCGTAAAATGTAATAATTAAATGTGAACGCGAAACTCACAAGTCATTCGTTTTCCACTCTGGTCATATTGTATAAATCGTATTTTCTGAAGGGAATGCAGCCCAGTTTCAACAGAATGTTAGGGATTCGTCGAATTATTGCTTGCATAGTAGTAGTCACCCATCTATTATTCTGAGCAATGAATGGCCGACAAGAAAGGTTATACATAGGACTCATTGCTATATGACCGGATTGCGATGGCGTAGTTTTATTACAGTGCCGAAACGTTTATCGGAACTGATTTAAATTAAAAACAATCATACAATGAGAGCTCCCGAAAAGCTTGATGCACATAGGTGGAATTCCCAGACAAAACAATATCTTAAAATAGTAGCTATGCAAATTCCTAAAACAGATTTAACATGGCAGTAAGAACCTTCTTAACATGCCCTTATCAATATAGCAACTTTGTCAATTTTAAAACAATTACCCCGCATTTTTGCAAACAACGTAAATACATTTATTTTATTTTAAAATTACGAAAAAGTTAATCTTAACCTTTTTTTTTATTTAAACGAGCTAAACTCGGAGAGATATATCCAAGCATTGGCCTGATTTAGATAATACCACAATCAATAAACTACCAGTGTTCTCTGCATTTAATATTGGTGTCTTTCCAAGGATCCTTCGGTCAAGCAAAGTTAATGGAGCATTACTCTACCATTATCAAATATTATATACTTATGACTCATACATATATTATGATAACACTTCAATTATTATTTCCCACCCACCGTTTTCGAGATACAGGGTGTCAAAAGAATACATTTTTTTCAGTTTTTGACGATATCTCAGGAATCGTTTGAGACCTAAAACTAAATTTTTGTACACATCCTGTATCTATTATTATTAACTTTTTTTGAGCGCCAACTTAATTTCGTTCCATATGGCAGTGGCGAAGATTTTCGGATTGCGTGAAATTTTTTTTTCTCCTAATTTCTACGATACTGGGAAAAGTGGCGTTATGAAAGCGAATTTTAAACTGTCAATATTTCCTAGCATAAAAAAGGTTTATCTTAGTCAAAAGCTTTAATGTGAACTGCTTTCGAGGAAAACAGCATTTCAATTGAAATTCAGTAAATATTTTCATGTCATATGCACAGTAGTAGGCAACCACAATTAAGATGTGTAATGTCATCAATAAATATATTAAAAAGCAAAAGACCCAACACAGATCCCTGAGGAACACCAGAAGAGACAATGCTGAAATGCGAGCGAAAATCAGCTAGTTCGACACACCTATCGAAACCTGTTTGATATGTTTGTTTTGACATCAACAAGGCGCTGTGAGAAACCAAAGCAGTCGATATTTTTTATGAGAACGCTATGGGAATTGAGCCAAATGCTTTACCAAAATCGGTGTACATCACATCGACCTAGCGTCCAGTGTCAGGTGATTCGGTTAGAGATGCTAAGTTGATGAAAATGTGCAAAAGAGGAGTTGACATAACTCTCGCGCAGTCCTTGACTAGAAAAGCTGAAACTCTTTCTGAGCCGGCAGTGAGCTTCGGCTGAAGTTTTCTGGTAGCAGGGAGCAGATTTTCCGTCAAAGGCAAGGAAAATCAATGATGACCGTGTTCTGCTCATGTCGTGATCGGGAAGAGTCTGGCGTGGTATGGTTTCTTGGGAAACATGAAGCGAAAAAGTCAGCAAAGCCATGTACTAGCTCCTCAATACCATTAAACTCTGACCGAGAAACAATATGCTGTGGTATACTGTTACTCGACTTTTGCAGGATGATTACAAATGTTGGCTTCGATGTACGCTCGGTAGGCAGCATCAGATAAAAAGATGCCATTTTTAACTTGGGAACGAAGTAGTTTAAAGTGGTCATAGTGAGAGTTGTCTCGAGATAATTTAAAGAGTCACCAGAGCTTTTGCTTTCGCTTAATATTCCCTATGATTCTCTTGTTGAACCAAGTGGTGGGTACGAATTTAATAGGGGCGGTGTACACAATGTAGTAAAAGTTGATCAGATCAGAGTTTGCATCCTCGCAGAGCACAACTGCATCCCAAAGATACTCCAGAAAGATATTTATATAAAGAAGGATAATCTCACTTCCTACAATAAAATTGTAAGAAGAGTAATTAATATTTCCAAGAGCTCTTGGTGAAGATTTCGCAGCACAGCACGTTCGACATGCCGAGAGGTATGGATGATCTTCTTCTGACGGAATATTCAGGAGTAACTTATACTGAACTGTATGAAGTAGCCAGGACTAGGTCAAGAATACGATTGCGAGAATTTGTTAAAAAGCTGCACTGTCTTAGGTTCAACAGGTTTATCAGCTGATTCAAGGTATTAAGACCCATACTGTGAACTCCAGGAAGAGAATCAATGTATTCTGCCAAATTAAAGTATGTTACCACTGATAATTTCAGTGGTAATAGTTGAATATTTGCTTCAATTGTGTCATGGTGAATCTAAATTTCAGGATTCTTAGTGTTGGGCGGAATGTATTGTATGTTGTTAGTACACAAAGCTTGGTTTTAGTGTCCAGGGTGACAAAAAGAGATACAGCATCGATTGTTGTAGTACTGAAGGCATTATGAATTTTGCAAAGATTGAGGGGACGTATACAGTTGGTGGCACCGTTGGAGCGATCACTGCGGAAAAGAGAAAAATGTGGTGGAAAAATCGCAGCATCCCTGACTGATTCACTAAGCCATGTCTAAGCTATAGAAAATATCTACTAAGATAGACAAGAGGAGACGGAGCTGTAAAATATAAAAGTTTTTTTTTTTAAGGCTCCATACATTTTGGTAAAAAATATGAATGTTCTTGTCAAGAGGATGTGAAAGAGAGAGTGGCTGTGGTGGCCATTCTGTGCCTCGAATCTCAGATTTCAGGAATGCTAGTCTTCTAGAATATAAGTACCATACACTTATGGTCCAAGCAGCATGACTTTCATCAACTTCGGGATTGACTTTTTTAACATTAGCATTGGAACATTTAAGGGTCTGCGAGTTAAAGTCTGTCAATTGATGTTTGCCGGAGCATCTGGGACATTCAGTCTCGTTCTTGCAATTACTAGATACATGATTGAAACCACAACAGTTGAAGCAGCGAATTAGGTTAATAGCGTCATAAACAAAACCGCTATCATAACCGAAAATCCTAGATGCACTCAGAGCCCTGTGATAAGTAGCCACGTCGACCTGTAGTAAGACTGAAACATATTTTGCTTATTTCTTAATGGCTTACAAGAATATGATGCCGAGTTCTGAATCTTCATGAAATATCGTTGGGTTTTGTTTTTTCAAGAACCTCGTGAGTATATCCTCGTTACATAGTTGGGAGAGCACAAAAAAACGTAGACTTGGATGTTATATTTATATTGAGAAGGACTATGGCTACTAAATGTCGATATTGGACAAAAGCTTGCTTAGGTAGAACTGGCGAAAATATATAACAATAGACGCAAAAAATCATTTCTTTCATTACCTACATTTTAGTTAAAAAAATATCTAACGAATGGTGCAAAAATTTCCCACAAAACACATTCAATTTTCTAACTGTTATGTTTTTGGTAGGTAATTTTTAGATAAAAGTCATTTTCTCTGGAAATGAAATCACACCATGGATCTAGTGTGTTCAAATGTAACGTTTTCAAAAGCACAAACATACGAGAATTATCCGGGAAAAGGAAAATTGTCCTGAGAATATTAGGGGGAAACACAATTCAATAGTGAAAATTTTAATACAGACCAAGTGTTAAAAAAAAAATTGATATTTCTTCAATCTACATAATTGTCTGTCTATCCTGTGGTAGAATAATTGCTAAAGTAGAGAGAGTTTTTTTGTCAATGAAACGTAGACATAACAGAATTTCCATGGAATTCAGAGCATTTCTAAAAGGGAGCAGAAATAAAGGCAACTTTTGTTTGCGTTACTTCTGCTTCAGGAATCCTACTACCTACCTAATGTTTATTTTTTATATCTCTCATTGAGTTTTTATAAGTAAAATACATTCCAAGGTTGAAGAGGTTTTATAATTCGTGCGGAGCTTACTTGCAAACTCAGTTAATAATTTCAATTGTCATTTTCCCTTACTTCTTTTGTTCATTAATTCTTTAAACTATAGTTGTTTTTTTTCAAGTGGCTAAACCTTACTGAATGGTGATAATTATAAAGCAATATAATTATGAAAGCTTATGCAAAAAATATATTAAAAAGGTGTATAGTTGCATGCAATAACGATAATTTCTCGTTTCCATGAGTAATTTTGACAGTTTAGTCGGCACTGACTGTTAAAAATTAAAAATGTGTGACTAACTATTTGACTAAAGTTTTACTAACTTCAAGGAGCTCTAAAAAAAAATCTTCAAATTTCAATTCCCTGTACTATACAGGGTGTATTATACATAAAATAAGTCAACAAATTACCTCCTTTCGTATGTATCTATCTAGTAATTAGGAACACTCTGTATATTTATGTGTACATTTATATTTATATTTATATTTATATTATATTTTTATTTATATTCATGTTTTTTTTTGTGTAATAATGGCAAAGATTTTAATTACTTTATATTGGTGTACCTATATGTACAATTTATGTTTTTTGCATTGGAGTATGTTATTAACAGCCAGATAACCTCAGAAGGGCAAAATGATTGGAATACTTCAAACCAATCTCAACAGGATGGTGTGTCTAGGTTTTTTAATGGGGTTTTCCCTAGACTATATCTCTCAAAGCAAATGCTTCACCATGATGTCAACATCGCATCAGAATATCCTACAGATCGTTCTTTTCCCCATGATCGACGAAACCAATCATATGTAATTTAATAAACTAAACAACATGTATCGTAAGACTGCAATTTGTAATTTCAAACGAATATATATATATTAAGGATCGAATATTATAGCTGTGGTAATAAATGGTGGATCAGGAAACAGGGAATGTCCAGAAAAATTACTAACATAACTTATTTTCACGTTATTTACTGGAGTAAGGTAGGGGAAAACAAATTACAAAATATTATTATTTTTTTAACGCCGCTGGGGCGGAACTTGGTTTGCTTGTGTAAAAATATGAGCTTCATATAAACGATTTTAAGTGCTTAAAAATTCTATTTACTTCAAGAATCCCTGTTGTGTCTGTCATTGGTGACACTAAGCCTCCACGGACTCCCGGTCTGTAATAACTACATCAACATCCTTGGAATTGGGACCACGTGATTTGAGCCACCTCTGGAGCGAGGTAAATTTGAAACTACACAATTTTATGCAGTTTACCATAGAATTAATTTGGAGATGTGTTGTTACATGTAGTCTCACTACAAACCAATAATAAAAAAGGATGCCAACCATGCAATATTATAATATCCATTAGGTAGGATAATTTTTACCTAATTGATTGGGTGCAAAAAAATACTTGAAACACTCTGTATGAGTTTATTTTTTCCTAAAAATTACTAATATTATTAAAACTGAGAGGAAATGTTCATACTCTAATTAATTTAAATTCTTCATCCAATACTTGAACGTATTTTCATAACATTCCTCTCATATTTACACCAAAATTCAGGATAAAATTGAATTTTTTTATCGGCTCTTATTCCCAAGAAATTAAATAGAATATCATAAAAATTTAAGAGCTCTTCTGAGCTATCAAAACAGGAATTGTGAAAACCCCAAAATTAATATACCTACCTATCTTCGTTATTATACATACAAGGTATTTCTTTGGGAACAACACAGGGATATAAATATTAACTTTTATTACCCAATACTCGACTTCGACTCACTATCTAATTATCAGAGGGCATCGGCGACCACACCACGAGTCGCTCGCTCTTCTTCTCCGTCTCATGCGGGCTCTAAAACAGAAGAACCGAGGCCATAACTGTCACACCGATGGCTCAATTATTATTAACTTAGTCTACATCTACATCGTACCACTGTCCTGCTCGGAAGAAGGTAGAGAGTCAAAACAGGTTATTCCGTCATAATTTCGTAACTCAATAGCAAAAACTAGTACCTGAATAGACACTACGAGGGTTGTCGTGGACGCATTAATTGGACAACTGGACTAAAATACTTCAATCGGCTGACATTTTATCAGATTTCAGAGAAGTGCCCGTTTACTTGCTAGTCGGTCTTGAAAAATTACTTCTTGCATTTATATGAGTTCTGTACATTTTCAATAGGTACCTATACATTGATATTGATATTGAGGGTGTCAGATTCGCTGCGACCTATTACAGATCTATTGTGCCCCCTCTTCTCTGCTTCTTTGGAGTCGATAAGTCCCTTCATTGAAGCAGCCTCTCCAACTCCGCATCCCTTTGGAAAAATAAGTACCTATCTAGATTCTGGATTATTATATTGATTAAAGTAGAAATAAATACCTTGATAAATACCTTGATAAGATTCTTGGGCTCTTGGACTTATAATAATACCCAAAAATGAAAGGGTCGCACCCCAAAACTTCGACATATAACTTTCGTCCTAAGGAATTTCGATTTTGTTCCCATGTTGGCAGTCATAGTTTTTATTTTTCTTCTCTAATGGATCTGAACTCAAAAAACTACAAATAAATTTTCTATTGGGTGATATGTAAAGGCGTGCAAAATCACTTAAAATTGTTTTGTTACCCCTGTTTTCCCAAATAAATGTTTCTCTTAAATTTTTATGAGAAAATTTTAAAGCCTGATCTCTCACCGCAAGATTGTTTTGGAATTTTCCGTTAAATACCTATATCACTTCTTGTTTTGAGTCAGTTTTCACACTTGAATTGTTTTGCCTGGAGCTTTGACTTCACAATGAGGCCCAAACTTCCAAAATCGGTTAGCGAGGAAAAAAGTTGTCACTTCAAAAGCAAACAGTTGATTTTTTGGGATCACCCTGTAAATACAAGTGCTAAACAACATTTCAATTAAAAAACTCCTGAGGTGAGACATCGAGCTCCAAAATTTTTTCATCAAAACACATAAAAACACCCCGGAGAAAATTTGTGTGCAGGCTCTTTAGTTTAAATCCAAAAAAAGGCTGCTGACGTACAATTGAAATTTGAAAATAAAATCGAAATCCCTTGCAGGTCAGTTCCCAGAGTTACAGAACACGGATTTGTTAGTTTTAACACTTCTGAGACACTCGAATTTGTGTCGTCCGTAGGCAGCCAGATTCTGCAAGCTTCAATGTGATTTCTTTCTAAGCATTAACATCGAGGACTCGATATTTTGTGTGAGACTGTTAACGAAGTCCAGTCAAGTAATCGAGGGGAGGCGTTCATCGAGATAAATGATACACCCGGCGAACAATTACAGAGTGCCTTTAGTGGAGCGAGAAACCGTGTATTAAAATGTATCCAGAAGGGTGATGGGCACTTCACACATCTCTTAAATGAATTATTTGTGGATTTTATTTATGAGTTTTATAAAAATTACGATAAAGTGAGTGTCTACGAGGTCTGGCTATTAAATAACGAGACTACGCGCGCAGAAGGCGTCCTAGAGGGGGAGAGAGGAAAACAAATACAGCGGTGGTTAGCGTGTAGTGTCTACTTCGTCAATATAAAAACACGTTTTTCTTGCTATAGTAGTATTTTTTCTATAGAAGTTGAAAACGAACGCGGTTTTTTCTCGTGCCGATAACAATGTGTGACGAAAAACATGAGCAGCGAATCAATGTGAAATTTCTCGTTAGTGAAATTTCTCAAGTGCTATAAATTGTTGAAAGAGGCCTACGGTGAAGATTCTCTATCTCGTGCACGTGTTTTCGAATGGCATAAAAGGTTTTCTGAAGATGGGGAGAGCATCGAAGATGACCGACGTCCAGGTCGACCTGTGTCTGTTTCAACTCCGCAAACAGTGACCAAAATCAATGAAATTGTGCGCGGAGATCGTCATATGAGCATTCGGATGATTGCTGAGACTGTAAACGCCAGACGCTGAGACTTTCGTCATGTCTTGGCAACGCAGCGAGAGAGTTCGTAAGAAACGCCCGGAGTTGTGGAAAAACAAGTCGTGGATCTTGCACCAAGACAATGCGCCTGCCCATAACGCGCTGTCTGTGAAGCGTTATTTAGCCGCTAGAGGCACTCCAGTGCTTGAACACGCGCCATACTCACCTGATTAAGCGCCTTGTGACTTTTACTTGTTTCCGAAGATCAAGTCTGCCTCAAAAGGAACCCGGTTTGAGTCGATGGAAGAGGTGAAGCGAAAGAAGGGGAGTACCTTCAAGGGGAGCATTCGATTGTACAATAATTTTTACAATAAACCTCTTTTTCATATGCAGTCTCGTTATTTAATAGCCAGACCTCGTATTTCATTAACGTTCTTAAATGTTTTGATAACTGTCCTAACCTAACAAAATCAAGAGCTGTCAATTTTAAAGATCGGTTTAAGTTAAAACACATCTTCGTGCCAGGGCCTGCTACAAAACGTGTTAGTTTTGTAATATAATTATCTATACAGGGTGTTAAGAAAATGACGGATAAACTCTTCAGTACCTTGGAGGGGACACTCAGTAAAGTACGGGAAAAATAATTTTAAAAAATCCAGATCTACATTTTAAAAGATATAAGCAAAATATTGAACAATAAATTTGGCAACGTTTAACACGATAACTGCTGCTATTTGGTAATTTCGTCTAATTTCTAACAATGTAGGTAGTTAAGGTAACAAAACCGTTGTTGCCAAATGCTTTTTTCAGCATCTTGGAAAAGAAAAAGAAAATTCTTATTAAATTTTCCAAGCCAGTAATACATCTTAAGAAATTTTTGTAACTGATAACGATTAAAGTACCCTTTTTCATATCTGCAGAATCATCTAGTTTTTGCAAATACCGAAAAACAAAGATAGTAAAATGTTAACTTTGACATTTTTTATCTCACCAAATTGAAGACCAGAATTTTTAAAATTATTTTTCCCGTACTCTACTGAGTGTCCCCTACAATGTACTGAAGAGTTTATCCGTCATTTTCTTAACACCCTGTATACTCTGAAATATAATTATGAAGAATACAGCAATCGACGGCAGCGCTTGCAGATTGAATCTGCTTCTTAAAAGACTTTTCCTTAAAAGACACCTGTTGAGTGGTTATAGGATAGGATGTCATCTACAGGATTTATGTTGTAGGTACTTGGAAGACTGGTACCTACTTGGTTCATAATATGAGACGAGAATCCCTGAGTTAAGATCTAATTCGAAATCCAGTCAGGGGGTGATGTAGGGTCCATTACTACTACGCTACCCCGCCGCCGCAGTCAGTTAATCAAGAAGCGCAGAGGGACACGAAAATTAATGAAAGAATGAAACATGACGCTCAGTGTATCAAAGCTGCCAAACAGGCATAGGCATAATATTTAGCTCCTTTATGGTCCCCAGCAACATAAGGGGTGTAATAACGTGCCCCATTATAAGATTAACAAGAGAAATGGAATTTTCATGTATAGTAATTAAGCACCCCTAAAATTATCTAGTTAAGCTAATATGTCAGGCACTTCTAGCGTCTCACAAACACAAGTAAAGTCACGTCTTGTTTTCAGCCTCCCAATGCCGATGCTCGCGTTCAGATAGAAACTGTGGCGTGTTGGTGAGCAATTTGTCAGTACAGCTCGACTAGTAATCGTCGATTAGCTATATCTATGTCCAATTCACTTTTAAACGCACAATGAGTTTGTTCTGGGCCATTTATTCAACACCCACTATCGAATAAATCTCTTGACAAAAGGATTATTTGTTATGTAGAAAACTTTTATGGTTCCAAATTTAGAAGTTTACAAAAATCTTATTGTGATTTTTGCTTCTGTGTAGAAAAAATTCTTCTACATACACTTTTTATTCTAGATTGTCTTTATTGCCAGAAAATAAACCAAATTGTTCTTCTGGTTGCATTTTTCTTTCTTAACATAACGTACAGCGAAGGGTAAAGCAAATGCAACAATTCCCTAAATCTATGAATTTTGAGTTTGTGAAAAAATCCAAAACAAAGTCATTTTTTAAATGAGATACTCTGTATTCATATTTCTTATTGCCCTAGAAAATGAAATGAGGCTTTTGAACGTTATTCAAAGGCAAGTTCAAATTGAGTAGACAAAAATTATTAAAACCACAGTTTTTCATTTTGATTGTAGCTTACCTTGAAAACAGCTAAAGACGCAGGAAAACGGCTTACAGGTCCGTTTTAATTTTTCGTGTGGCATTTTATTGTGTGGATAAAGATATGGATGCTGACAAAATATCAGATTTTTCAGAACCGCACGAACTAATTTTTCCTGTTTTTGTAAATCTTGTTAACCTTCGTCTGCTAAATTTTTTTGTCATTGTTGACGACTGCCCAGGTGTTAATCGTGAGCATTACCGTGTTGTATAAATCAGGTAAGTAACCGCTCATCAAGTAACAGTAGAGATAATCTTTTTATGAATGTTTATGAATTTATGATAATTTTATTTTGGGTTAATGAATTTATTAAAGTTGTGGCATATTTTAATTTTCCCAAGTCCAGGTAATTTATCGGTTACTACTTGGCTCCTTGAAAGTGTCAGCTTGCCAGGAAGGTGCCTGAAAACCCGCCGTGTGTTAGTTGACAAGTAATAACTCTAGCTGATAACTGTAATTTTCCCTTAGACTATATTAATAAATATGGACCAAGACATAAACACTGAAAAAGTGTTCCGACATCCCTCTCTCTCCAAACAAGACTGTTCAAAACAAAGAATGCCAGATCAATAATGAAACTGGCACTTACAATGAAAGAGTGCAACCTCTCCAGTGTTATTGATGGGCAATAAACATCGATGGATCCCTTATACCCGTTTTACTTTGCTACATCTGGCAACATGAATGTTTACATCCTGTCAGACCGTTTGTTTACATAAATACCATAATAAGAGTTCGTGTTTTTCAAACAGTTGTAAGTTCCTTGTTATTTATATTTTCAGCTCTAGCTTTCACTCGTTTTAAGCTTTAATAATTAATTTTTCAATTAAGTTAAAAAAAAGTGGCGAAAACGTGTTCTGTTTGTGAGAAAACTTCGAAAGTAGGTAGGTAAGTCTATCAGTTTCCTACGTAAGTAACGCAAAGCCGTCAATCAAAACAAAGCATACATGGTCATGGGCGTAGCGTAGTGTAAGTGTGTTATCTTTTAATTTGTGAAAACAATTATTGTTTGACAATAATTTTTTTTTTATTATTAATAATTAGTTTTACGTCGTTCCCCTTACCCCGCCAGAAACAGCATATCAGTGCGAGAGAGAATATCAACAAACCAAAACTGACTCCAAGCTAAGATAGGGAAGGCGCGGTCCATATTTATTAATATAGTCTAAGAATTTTCCTTTTTTCTATTGAGCTATCTTAGCGACAAAGATAGCACGAAAACTCAGGCAATAGAAAGTTGCGAGATGTTGTATTTTTTCGAGGGAGTTATTTCTTTAAGAGAAATCTGGCGCCCGAGAAAACCGCAAAAACCCCGTGGTCCCAGTAGTTCTGAAAAATTTAAACTGGGAGTGAAAATTTCGAAACGATAGCAGGGAAACTATTTATTGTAATCTCTCTTTTTTCATTCAATTATTCAATAACATAATATTTAACAGTGCAAAATAGAATACCATTTTGTATTCGGTATTACAAAAGTAGAATGGAAACTGTCTGGTTACGTATATACGCAGAAGTGTAATTCAGAAGCTTTTACTACCCGAGGTAAAGTTTCATTCGAACCTTTACTCATGCATATGATATGATATGACCATAAATGCATGAACCGCTCAATTGATCGCAGTTTTCCTGCTCTGAATAGTTGATGGGCATTTTTCAATATCGGTGCATGTTTGTCGGTGCGTCCGGGTGACGTGCACCGAGTGCAAATCTGCAGTCGCACAGGAGATTTCCGGATGATGCACGACGCGGGTGCAGAACTAGCAGGACGAGTAATAGTAGCGACAAGCAGCGTGAAATTCCATCCGTGACGAGTCGCGTTGCCACCTCCGCCGCCCCCGGCACGTCTGCATTCAGGACATGGCCTATCCCGGTGCTTTGTTGCTATAGTCGCACTATGCTCTATGTACTTGCTATTGGAACTCAATCAGTATGTCAATTTGCACCTTAGACGAAGGAGAAGTTGTTGGGTTGATGAAATGGAGTATATTTATTCTCTTTGTTCGCGGAAACGAGACAGAAAGTATTTTGTAAGATATATACTTACATCGTGGTTAGAAAATGTAAGCACGACTAAATTTCTGGTCAGTTTTTTTTCCTTTTCTAAATTAAATTAATTTCTAAATTAGTGCCAGTACCAATACGATACCTGGCTTCACAGGATTGCTGCGGTCGGGCTAATTAGATTAGGCTCTGGGCCAATTAAAATGATTCTTGGCCAATTAAAATTCGATCGTTGTTGAAATAATTGCCGACTTACCTTCGTTGGGCCGAAGTATTAATTGATGCACCAAAATCTCACCCAGATTTCGTGCGACTGTGGTAACATCAGCAGCATAAAGCGGTACAGTTTAATTTCCTCTAAGATAAAAGATAGTGGGATGCCAGTGCCTTATGGTTTTTGAATAATTGATCTAAAGTAACCTGAACTATAAAGGCATCAAAATTCACTCAGGTTATGAGATGTTAACTATTTCTAACTACTGTAGTATCTACCTACTGAATAATAAAGTTGATCTTTTAATGAAAAGTATATTTATGAATTCTGTTTACAACATAACTTATTGAAATTCTATGGTTATGAAATTACTAATTAATTGATCATGAAGTTAATTGCAAAATATCTCATTTAACAGTTTAACTGGTAGAGAAAATAGATATCTATCTTTCCTTCACATAAAAAGTGACAAATTCATTTCAAGTATTACTTGAATAATAATGGTGATTATAAGTATTAATTAATAAAACATCATCATCAATTTCTTGACGAGATAAGGCAATAAAAATACACAAAACTCCTAATAGATTTCTCTGATATCACTCTGAGCAATAAAAGGTTATGTCACACTTTGCTTACTGATACGACATTTTGCCTTCCTTGGAATGTCGTGCCGAGACTGGAGAGCGGGGCCCTGGACGAAATCTCAGGATAAGAGACCGTGGTCTCCCTCTGGGGTGGCAGAAAGACTGGTGGACGGTGTCGCGTCCCGTGGGAACACGTGCCTAACACTGGTAGCGTGGTAGTCCTTCGAGGTTAGATAAAAGATGAAAATATGAGGCTCCGAATGATGAGATCCAGTATTTAGGGGCAGGTAGCAGCAAAACTTTCAGATAGTGTAAGAGATTCCTTCCATAAAAGCGGATATTCAGATGTACCAGAAATGGAAACCAATATGGCGTCCGGGAAGACAGGTGGGGTTCTACTCCGTAGATAGGTTTTCCGACGAGATAAGATAGTACCCCGATTGATAGGGTAGGTAGAAAGAACTATAACAATATATAAACTCTATTAGAGAAAGTTTCAGATAGTTTGAACAATTTACTCACCCGATTTATTAATCGGTCCTTAGATAAAGAGAAAAGGTAGGGGTGCGACTTGTCGCTTCAAGCACCGAGATTGGAAGATGGCCGAGCCTGTTCCAGACTCGCGAAAAGGACCAATCCTTTTGCGCAACTCAAAAGGGTGTTAGTTCATCTTCCTAAACTACATCACAGCGACATCTGTGTTTCTAGTTAATCGAAAAGGAAGATTGTAAGAGAAAGAAGTTACAGATTGTACTACAAGGTAGGGATCTTGAACTTGCCTAGTTTAGTTAGTTTTACCACTCGGCAACAGGTGGCGATGTTGGATCGAAATTCATGTTTCAATCAAATAAAGTGGCTAGGCGGACACCTTTATAGTAGGGATTTAGACAATGATATCTTATTTAATAATATTAAATGGAGCTAATTAAAGAATAAAACCTTTAACGACGTTACACACCTCTCTTTACCGGGGTAAGGAAAGGATTAAAGATAAACCAACTGGAAAAAGCACAGGCGTGTTTCAAGTTGTTACTATACCCGAAGAAGGGTATGTTTGCGGGACAACTAGGTGACGATAAGCTTAGAGAATATTATTCAGAAATCACGTTCATAAATAACATGAACCTTTCGAGGAAATAAGATAACAACTCTGAACGAACAAACTGTCAACGACATCGTTGATCTGTTTCATTGAATGAATAAAATTTCTCTTGTATATGCTTACTAAGGTAACATGCAACTTTCAAAAGGGAATAGCGTTAGGTTTACTGAAATTACTGGCAACTTAAAAATTAAGCACTAGGTAATAATTATTCATAAGGTATAAAAATAAAATATTCATGCTTCATTGCAAAGGCAACAAAATAAAAGATATGCTAGTAACGGTAGTAATAAGATAATTAAGATAACTTTCTTAAATGGTAATTGTTCTCGCCGAACAATGTCGATAAACAAAGGAATAATTTCTAGATAACTAGATATGAAGATACGATAAGATATGGTTAGATAATATAAGATAAGATAGATAATATAAGATAAGATACATACTAAGGTAACAAAATCAATAATACTGTCAGATATCACAGTAATGAATATTCTGAAATAAATTAAATTAGAATTCCTAAGAAGGAAAAATCTCCTGAGGTGGGCACGAAACATCTCCCTTGCTGTTGAACACCGCTTCCCCGACCAACGACAACCCGCGCTCTGCTTTGAAGCATGCCCCGCCACTGAGACAGTGGTGAGCGGAAAAGTCAAGAATGAAACTGTCGCGGTTAAGTAGCAGGTTTAACAAAGCAAAAGTGAAACTCGATCCTCAAGGGGGTTGATGCTGTCCAAACTTGGGCATCAAAACATTTATGTACAGGGAAAGATAAATTTTTGGAGTCCACAAGGGTAATCCATGAGTAAGATTTTTCATCTTTGAACCAGTCAAAATTTGACTATGTCGTCGTCTATGCGACTCCATAATAAATGGTTGAGAGAAAGGAAGTTCGCAGATAATCACTGCGTAGCTTATCAGATAGCGTAATCGCAATAATCATATCGATAAATCATCCAATAATCGCATAGATAAACATTCGATAATCGCACAGAAAAAACATCAATAATCTCCTGGATCATTAGATAAACATTAAGGTAACGGTAAGATAAATTACATCATCACTTGGTAAGATAAGAAAAATGGAACAACCATTTTCATCGCTAAGGTAGGGGACATTCGATATCCGTGTTCAAATTCATTTGTGTTAACACCGAATATCTAAAGTCATCTTTGCAAATTCAACACTAGAATTCACATAGATTTTTATTTTCCATTTTGGAAAATATTCGCAGAGAAGATAATTATTAGCTACCATTCTATTATGGTACTAATAGCTATAGATAAGGTAAGATAGGTAATTCCTTTTCTTTGAAAGATTTTTATTTTCCAATTTGGAAAATATTCGCAGAGAAGATAAGTATTAGCTACCATTCTATTATGGTGCTAATAGGTACAGATAAGGTAAGATAGGTAATTCCTTTTCTTTGAAAAGAAATTAAAGATAAGAAAGGCACGAAGCTTTGACTAAAGCTTACGCCTGTCATTTTTATCAAGAAGAAAATTTGCTAATTCAATTTTCGTTTTCTTGAAAGATAGGTAAGATAAGGTAGAGATATTCTGTTGTCTTCCGTTGAGACAACAGAGGGATTTTTCACTTTAGCCATGCAGGGCGGAAAATCTTAAAGCACCCTAACTTGGTAAGACGATAGATAAGATAAAAGTTAAAAGATAAGATAAGGTAGATACAGCGGCAAGATAGCATTTTCTTTAGTTCATTGAACATAAGAAATTTTAAAAGATAACATTAGACCTGTAAACGTTAGTCAGACAAGATAGGCGAATAGTTACTTTTCAAGGTAATGATTCCAGATAACCAGAAAGATATGGGTTCTCAAAATATGAGCGATAAAATAGAATGAGAGCCTGAGGATAGCAGATACCGATCCCAAAATTAGCAACATTTTCACTTGTCGACACATTCACACAACTAGTTTCGAGATCCTTGAGAAACGCTTTGAAAGATACGGTTTTCATTCTGCATACATTCTTCATTCATTCTAAGATACAACAAGAAACGGAGCTTTCTCAATTCTCATATTGCTAGACCTCATTTTCTAACGGATTTTTGTCAAATACAAAAAGAGAGATGAAGGTAGGCAGGGAAATAAAATTAGAGAAAAGATATTACAAGGAACTATTCGTCGCTTTTCGGCGGGTCTTCGCCTCGATACGCCTTCAAATCTTTAGAATGCCAGCGACCTAGAGGATTGCCTTCTTGGTCTTGTAATTCGTACACTAATTTAGACACTACTTTAGATATCCGGCATAGTACGAATTTTGGGGCCAATTTAGCAGCAAAATTCTTTGCGGCATTCGAAAGTGGGTAAGTATGTTTCCAGACGAGGTCACCCTCGGTGAAAACATCGGGGCGCTTGCGTAAGTTGTAATGTTTCTTACTTACTTCGTAAGCTTTCTTAAGTCTATCACGTATATCGCTGAAGATAGGAGGTAATTTAGATATGTCTTGTTCTCGATGAACATAAGACAGATCATCAGGTAATTCTAGATAATTATCTGAGACTGGACCGTAAAAGGTTCCGTCTACAGGGACATTTCTAGCGAAGAGTAGGAAAGCTGGAGCGTGTTTAGTAACTTCGCTCACCGATAAGTTAATTGCTTGTGCAATTTTATAAACATTTTTATCCCAATCTTTATGATTGTCTCGGATGTAAGACGAGATGGCTGTAAGGATGGTACGATTCGTTCTCTCGGTCGGATTCACCTGAGATAAATGCCTTGCGCTATACCACAAATTAACTTCGTAGTTTTTCAGCAAATTAGTAAATAGACTGCTTTTAAAAATTTGAGCGTTGTCACAAAGCAGAATTTGGGGCACACCGAAAATTAAGAACACTTGGTTCTCAAGAAATTTTGTAACGGCAGCTGCTGTAGCATTAGGCATTGGTTTAACCAAAACGAACTTCGAAAACCAATCTGTGACGACTAAAAGTTGGGTGTTTCTAGCCTTAGATCGAGGGAAAGGTCCCATGAAGTCAATAGAGAGAAATTGAAAGGGAAAATTGATTTTCTTATAATTACCCATGAGTCCTACGCGAGCAGTGTTTGGGGCTTTGTGTGCACCACAAACCTGGCAGTTTCTCACGTACTTTTTGACTGAGATGATCATTTTAGGCCAATAATAAACTTCAGATAATCTTGCCAAAGTTTTACTTACTCCAAAATGTGCAGAAGTTGGAGGGTCATGAAATTGAGCAATTATTTCCTCCCGATTAGGAGTAGGGACAACAATTTTCCAATCAGATAGGTTAGACACGACTTCCACTCGAGGCTTAACATGTTTATAAAGAATATTGTCTTTGATGGTAAAGTCAGGGTATTTCTCAGGAAACTCAGTAACTTTGGAGACCATGTCTTTATACCAATCATCAGGTACAAAGTTTTGGAGAGAGATAGAAGAAATAGAACGGGAAAGATAGTCTGCAGGGACATTGCAAGTGCCTTTTCGATGTTTAATGTCGAAATCAAACTGGCTGAGGCGTAAACACCATCTAGCTACGCGACCCATAGGATCTTTTAACGTGCGAAGCCAGAGAAGAGAGGCATGATCGGTGTAAACTGTAAAATTTGCACCTTCGACATAAGGGCGAAAATATTCTATACCAAAGAGGACACCTAAACATTCTCTTTCGGTAACGGTGTATTTCTTCTCGGCTTTCGAGAGCATTCGACTAGCAAAAGCAATGGGGTGTTCAAAATCTCCCTCGAGTTGAAAGAGCACCGCACCTAACCCGAAATCACTTGCATCCGTCTGTATGCAAAAGGGCTTCGAGAAATCTGGGCTAGCTAGAACGGGAGCTGTAGTTAGTCGTTCCTTGAGAAGTTTAAAAGCTTGATCAGCTTCTGAGTTCCAAGTTATTGACTGTCCCTTTTTTCGGTTATGCAGCAGAGCTGAGATAGGAGCACTGATTGTAGAAAAATCCTTTATGAAACGCCTATAATATTGTAAGATACCTAGGACGTGTCTTACTCCAGTGGTGTTATGAGGAACAGGGGACTCAATAATCGATTTAACTTTCTCTTCACTAACTCGCAATCCGTTTCTATCGATAATAAAACCCAAAAAGGAGAGAGAATCTCGACAGAAGTGACATTTGTCGAAGTTGACAGTAAGATTAGCGTCTTTTAAACGCTCGTATACTTCCCTTAAAATTTCCAGGTGTTTCTCGAAACTATTCGTGGCGATAATTATATCGTCAAGATAAACGAAAACAAATGGCTCCAAAGCTGGACCTAAAATTGTGTCCATAAGACGTTGTTGGGTTTGAGCACTGTTTCTCAGTCCGAAAGGCATTCGTCGGAATTGGAATAAACCTCTCCCGGGAACTACAAAAGCGGTCTTTGGGCGGGATTCTTCGTCCAAAGGAACTTGAAAGAAAGCCTGCTTTAAATCGATGGAGGTAAGATAATTAGCGTCTTTGAGCTTGCTCAAGATAGTATCGATTCTAGGCAGGGGATATGAGTCATGTGTGGTGATCTCGTTTAGTTTTCGACCATCAAAACACATACGGTATGTTTTGTCTTTCTTGCGGACCAAAAGAACAGGGGACACCCAAGGAGAATTACTTTTTTCGACAATTTCTAACTTAAGTAATTTATCTACCTCTTCATTTAGATATTGTTGAAGGGTTGGAGATAATGGATATTGTCTCTGTCTAAAAGGCTTAGCGTCTGTTGTTTCTATGGAATGGCATAGCACATTGGTCTCAGGGAGTATATCAACACGGGCTAAACTTTTGAATTTGTCTATCGTCGATTCAAGTCTAGATAGGTCGGTAGGAGGTAAACAAGAGATATCCTGAATCTTATTGATAGCGCAAACCGTAAGTTCATTAGGTAAGATAGAAGGTAATGAAGACGAAGGATCACCGGGATGAACTTCGAAAGATTCATTTACGAAATTAATCATCATGTTGAAAATACGAGCTACGTCTATTCCCAAGATAATTTGTGGTGAAATGGAAGATACTACATGGAATTGGACTTTCTTTGTGACGTCATCTATGGTCAGGTCAAGTTCAATTATGTCGATAACAGATAGAGGGGAACCGTCAGCATTTTTCAGGGAACACAACAAATCCGAATTTTTGGAAGGGATGGGTAGTTCACCCAGAACTTCCTGCATGGTTTCCAAATCACAAACAGAGATATTGGCGCCGGTGTCAAAGAGGGCTGTATAAGGTACGTCACACATTTTGACAGCTATAAATGGTCTATTGTCAACAGGGTTAGATAATAAGATTGGAGCTATAACAGGTATCAAAGAGTCAGCACTTGGTTTAGGTATGTCCTTTTTAGGAGGTATTCGAAAGGATTCGAAAAAGTTTGCAACTTTTTGCAACCATGATTTCCACTGTTCCTTTTGGATAGTGAAATCAACAAGATAACTGGAAGATATTAGTGCTGGTCTTTTGGAAAGGGAGGAGACTGATCGTCCTTTGACTTCAAGCTCTTTTCTACAAGGGCCTGCTTTGGGCGGCTTGTCTCTTGTTGTCGCACTGCACCCTGTTGTGCAACTTCGTCGTTTTTTGAACGAGAAGTGACTTTGAGAGAGTTCAGGAAATCTGCCGAACATGAGGGGCATTTAGACTTGTAGACATTTTTATGGCCACAGCCATAACAAAAAACTTTTCTAGGGAGATTACACCTTACATAGGTATGACCTTTGTTGGAACAATTCCAACAGGTGACTGCAGAAAGGTTAGTAACAGGGATCTTGGTGTTACTAGGTGTAGGCGCACCTTTAGTTGGTGTGCCTCTGGCTTTACGAGAAGAGAAAGAAGCTGGTTCTCCAGAACATGCTAGGTCTGAATTTAAGAGACTTTGAACCTTCTTAGAGGGAGGGGGACGATATTGTTGGATAATAGTCCTATTATCTTCTAACTTCTTTCCAATGGAAATTATGTCCTGAATGTTGTTTACCTCAACAAGGGCAAGATGATTTTGGAAATAGGGATGAAGATTTTTCTTGATTATTTTAAATTGTTCCACTTCTGATGGAGGAGTAGACAATCTCTTAAATAAGCCTTGCATCGAGGCAACATAGATAGCAACTAACTCAAATTCACCATGAGTTCTTTGTTTGATTTCCTCTAATAGGTCATCATCGTAAGAGAGGGGGAGAAAAGTAATTTTCAATTTATTCTTGAGATCTTCCCAAGAAATAATTGAGCTGGCAACACTGCGAAACCAAATCAGGGCCTTGTCTTCAAAAAGATCCATTGCGGAATCAAAAAGATCACGGTCTGTGACATTTCTCGACCTTTGAAGTTCTTTGACCTTTTCTAGAAATTGGATCAAATTATCCTTAGAAGAACCAGAAAATTTAATATTCCATTTATAAACTGGAACACTAGGTCTAGAATGAGTGGAGACAGTAGAGCTTGATGCACTCTGGGAATTGGATGAGTTATCAGTTTGGTCTAGGGACTGATCGTTTTTCAGAAGCCATTGACCTTCTAATTCTAAAGCCTCAGAAAATAAATCATCAGCTAAAGCTTTTGCTTCAGGATCTTGATCAAGTTTGAATCTATTGATTCTAGAGATCACATGATTCAGACGACATTGAATTCTTTGACAGATAGGGTCATTAAGAGACAAGGGAGCGTCCTGTATTTTGATTTTCAAATCTGCAAGAGTCTTTTTCACCTCTGCAGAATCTTTGTCAAAAGGGTAGACAGATTCGGAAATAGAAAGAGGATTTTCTTCCCTATTTAACAGGGCACGAAACTGAATTCGTCTTTTCTCCTGTGTATTAAATGGGACTTGTTTTCTAATCGCTATTTCGTAAGCGAGTTCTTCACTTAATAAAGCTAGAACGGGATTCATGATTGAAATCTACTAAAGTCGGTAAGGTAGGGATCGAAAAAGCTATGTGACGCTATGATGTATCTTTACACGTAAAGAATTCGTTTTCTACGTTTGACGTAAAGAATGCAAGGGATACGTCGCAACACTGCTCATAGCTTTAGCGCTCGTCGGCACTAATACCAACAGCTGACTGGAGAGTCAAAAATTAATGGAAACCTAACCTAACTTAATGAGAAAATGGTAAGGTAATTTTCAGGGAAAGATTTTTGGATACAGTTTTTAAAGACAGCTTAACTACAGAGCTCTCATATCGAGTATCCTCTCCGTACGGAATTAAGCTTCTCTAAAACTTGCTCGAGACATCGCGACGGTATAATCAACCACTCCGTAAAGCTCCCTGACGGGTTACCCTTTAGCGGCAGTGTAGCGGTAAGAAAAAGTAGGTATTTTCGCGGCACGGCACTTTGCACAAAGATAATTAGGTAGGTACACATATATTAGGGAACAATAATGCTTAAAACTAAATCATGCAAAAGCTTTCAATAAATAATACATGCAGTAAGCAACAAGAGAAATTTATATAAATATCAAGTGATATCGCAGACAAATCGTAAAGTTCAAATAATTATGAGATTTATTTTATGAAAATCCTAGATACATAAAAGCCAAATAAGATAAAGATAAATTGGATTTCTAATTCAAAGAAGTAAACGTTCCACACCGGGGAGTGCCAATTGCTGCGGTCGGGCTAATTAGATTAGGCTCTGGGCCAATTAAAATGATTCTTGGCCAATTAAAATTCGATCGTTGTTGAAATAATTGCCGACTTACCTTCGTTGGGCCGAAGTATTAATTGATGCACCAAAATCTCACCCAGATTTCGTGCGACTGTGGTAACATCAGCAGCATAAAGCGGTACAGTTTAATTTCCTCTAAGATAAAAGATAGTGGGATGCCAGTGCCTTATGGTTTTTGAATAATTGATCTAAAGTAACCTGAACTATAAAGGCATCAAAATTCACTCAGGTTATGAGATGTTAACTATTTCTAACTACTGTAGTATCTACCTACTGAATAATAAAGTTGATCTTTTAATGAAAAGTATATTTATGAATTCTGTTTACAACATAACTTATTGAAATTCTATGGTTATGAAATTACTAATTAATTGATCATGAAGTTAATTGCAAAATATCTCATTTAACAGTTTAACTGGTAGAGAAAATAGATATCTATCTTTCCTTCACATAAAAAGTGACAAATTCATTTCAAGTATTACTTGAATAATAATGGTGATTATAAGTATTAATTAATAAAACATCATCATCAATTTCTTGACGAGATAAGGCAATAAAAATACACAAAACTCCTAATAGATTTCTCTGATATCACTCTGAGCAATAAAAGGTTATGTCACACTTTGCTTACTGATACGACATTTTGCCTTCCTTGGAATGTCGTGCCGAGACTGGAGAGCGGGGCCCTGGACGAAATCTCAGGATAAGAGACCGTGGTCTCCCTCTGGGGTGGCAGAAAGACTGGTGGACGGTGTCGCGTCCCGTGGGAACACGTGCCTAACACTGGTAGCGTGGTAGTCCTTCGAGGTTAGATAAAAGATGAAAATATGAGGCTCCGAATGATGAGATCCAGTATTTAGGGGCAGGTAGCAGCAAAACTTTCAGATAGTGTAAGAGATTCCTTCCATAAAAGCGGATATTCAGATGTACCAGAAATGGAAACCAATATGGCGTCCGGGAAGACAGGTGGGGTTCTACTCCGTAGATAGGTTTTCCGACGAGATAAGATAGTACCCCGATTGATAGGGTAGGTAGAAAGAACTATAACAATATATAAACTCTATTAGAGAAAGTTTCAGATAGTTTGAACAATTTACTCACCCGATTTATTAATCGGTCCTTAGATAAAGAGAAAAGGTAGGGGTGCGACTTGTCGCTTCAAGCACCGAGATTGGAAGATGGCCGAGCCTGTTCCAGACTCGCGAAAAGGACCAATCCTTTTGCGCAACTCAAAAGGGTGTTAGTTCATCTTCCTAAACTACATCACAGCGACATCTGTGTTTCTAGTTAATCGAAAAGGAAGATTGTAAGAGAAAGAAGTTACAGATTGTACTACAAGGTAGGGATCTTGAACTTGCCTAGTTTAGTTAGTTTTACCACTCGGCAACAGGTGGCGATGTTGGATCGAAATTCATGTTTCAATCAAATAAAGTGGCTAGGCGGACACCTTTATAGTAGGGATTTAGACAATGATATCTTATTTAATAATATTAAATGGAGCTAATTAAAGAATAAAACCTTTAACGACGTTACAGGATAATCCTTGATCCTGCGAAAGTGAGGAAATTACTTTAAGTTCTGTGGTATTAAATTAAACACAAATTTATAGCATCAGAGAAATCATAGGTTATGAAGGTTGTGGTCCTGAGGAATACCTAAACTTTTGTCATGAGCGTTAAGAAATTAGCTGATTAATTATTGAATCAGTACCTACCCAAGAATCTTTGATGGAAGTGATGAGAGAACGAGCAAGAATATTCTAACTATTTATTATAGAGCTTCACTATTAGTCAACACAGTATCCCATCATATGTTTAACAACTATTACATGTTTTAGGAGAAACAGAGAAGTTGCCTACCATAAGGCTATGCCGTCACTATTTCATGTTGTTCATGCGTATATTCGATTAAAATTACCTCGTATTTCGTTTACTGCTTAAAGCTAATTAGAAACACTGTAGAACAAATAATAACAACAAACGTACCTATACTTCAGAAGACGTCAACATCAAAGTTTCTTACTACTTGTAATATATTAAGACCAAATGTATAATCGAGAGTAATTTGATGCTATTTGACTTTCGTCAATGTCGTTTTAATTCAAAGGAGTGAAATCAAAGAATACCGTATATTCATTAAACGAGAACTGAAAGGGATGTGAAGTGATCTCTTTTGTGTAGAGAACGTCCCTTCATTCCGCAGAATGTTCAACTCCTCGTGAAAACTTCGCACTGCCGTATAAAAATATCAATTTCCCTTACACCGGTGAAATGTAGCCAACTTCGAAGAATAGATAAAGTAATTACCACCAGCGGTTATACTTTCACTTGTATCCTTATCGAGTGACGGTGCATGGTGCAGGAGGTATTACCTCGACACATTCCCGAGAGGTTAGATTTTAATGTCGTTGGTTTTCGAAACACTTGCAAGACAATGAAGAAGTGTCCGGCAAGACTCTCTTCACAAATAAAACATCGTTTCAAAGATCGGGTTATGTCAATTCCCAAAATAACAGATCCTGATTTGATGAAAGTTCACATTTGTTTATTGCAAACCACTTCATCCTGAGAAACTTGGTGTTTGGGCAGCAGTTATTTCGAGGCGATTAATTGGGCCAATTTTTTTTTAAAGGAGCATAAATGCTGTGCAGTACAGGGAAACATTCTTCAGCCTTTTTTGAGCCAGCTACATCACGACGAACTGGCTGAAGCAAGACGGTGAAACACTCGATGATCGACTTATTAGTCGTAATCCAGCCATAACATGGCCAGCCAGATCCTGCGACCTCACACCATGTGACTTCTTTTAATTACATCAAAAATTTAATATTTGTGATACCTAGTAATGATTTGGCAGTATTGAGACACAGGATCAAGGAGAATGTGTCCAGGAGGCTGGAGGGCACTCCTCTCACCTCCTCAATTTATAAATTGATTTTTTCAACTATTTTTAATAACTAATTTGATAAATCACCCCCTATTTTGATAGCATTTTACCCTACTGGATCGTCCAAAAAAATGTTGAATCGAACTCAAAGACATCCGAGTTGCTCAATTTCAACAAAAACAGAGTTGTGCGCCGGATAGGTGACGTTTAATAGAACCATTCGCAAAACTCTGCAAGATGTGCTAAGTTATACTCAACAGGTCCATTCCAAGAAGCATGAAGGTTTGGGAAACCTCAGATATTGACTCTTACCATGAAAGTTGCGTAGAAGAATTGCATTGTCAAATTCTGCCCCATATTATGTGGATATGTCATTAGGTATAGTGAGTAACTTCCTTGCTAGATGAAAGTGGCCACTCCGGAAAAATGACTCTATGCAGAGTATGGTCTGAATAACGTCGAAAGCGGCTTATTTCCGTTTATATAAAACCCTGCCGCCTCTAATACACAAATTGAACCCCCCCCCCCCCAATAGGAAATCCTTCATTGTAATTGGTGTGGTGTGCCAGATGGTTATTTTCACATACTAGTCCCGGCTCTTCTGGTTCCGAGATAGGGAGGTCCACATAACAGTTCCGCAAGAACGAGAGATACCAAGAGAATGCAGAGGTTCCATTTTTTGCATACCCTATAAAACGAGAACCGGAATCACAGGTAACGGGCAGTGGAACCGGAACAGCTAAAATGTAAACGCAACAATTGGAATAGACTGTACCATAAGCTGAATAGTTCCAATATAACAATTACGTTATTTTTGTCACACTACTAGTTATGATAATTCACTAATCAATAAAACACAGGATTTTCTATGAAGATTATTTCTATTAGCAGCAGTCAAAAATGAACCAATTACCAGAACCACTGATATCTGGTAATGGATGCATTAAACAAAATACAAATAAATATTCTTTTGATACGGTTTCATTTTCTACGTTGGAATATACGTCAAATTAAAAAAAATGTGATCATAAAAATCGAAGGTAAATCATTGATCATGATTAGTAGGTAATTTGTCTACAAGAGAAACTCGCGTTCTTTACCCTACTATTTTAAATCAGCTCTTGATTTCAGGTCACCTTTAACTTAGTTTTTTTAAAGATCATTCACGTAGGCTAATGATTTCTTTAGTTACGCCTCATCAAATTTGGCTAATTTCGAATCTAATATGCCGTGAGACACTTAATTATTTTATAATTCAATACGGCGATTCGGTTTTTATGGATGGCTTCATAGACTAGAATTTTTGCCCCGAAATACCACACAAGTGAATGACACAAGTAGTTATTAGACAAAATTTTTACAGCTAATTTAAATTGAATCAAGTTTTTTTCCCCTAAATTCTTGATGGATGATAGAGCTAAGAGTGATATAATTATGGGAAATGCATCATCCTAATAATGGTATAGAGTTTAGCAGCCTTTAGCCACGGGTGGTTTTCAAGACTCGATTTAGAATTATGAGTAAGAATAATTAGAGGCCTGGAACCTGTAATTAGACCTTTAGTATTTGCATAATAGTCCACTATATCCAGTCCATGCTCATTGTATACCTACAACTGAAACGGGTGCCGGGATGCTATTACGTGATGGGACCCACTCATTGCATCATTTGTTAACGTGTAATAAAGCGGGATAATTATATTGTGCCCAGTGGTAAATGGTAATATCTGAAGTTAAATAATTCAAATGATTCATTAGAATATTTCTACTTGATTTATAATATTACAAAATCTCTTTAAAAGGATTGTAACTGTATAGTATTATCAATACTGCTTTGAGTGAAACGAATCTTCAATAACTGAGGCGAAAAAATTCAAGTCATAGCGCAGAAATATGCGTTGATGCAGTATAGAATTATTCCTTTGCAGAAAAAGTTTGGTTTAAAAAAAAAAACAGGGTGTTCCATTTTGTATGTTCATAACTCCGGCAAAAGGTACACCATGTAAAAATAATTCTACTTTCTTCAATAACATTTTTCTGAACGACCAACCCTAATGGTATGCTGAAGACAGAGATGTGTTTTGTGTCGTTCAGAAAAACGTTACTTGTATTCAATAAACGGGATTGCTGTAATTGATATGATTAATTATTGTAGCAATTTGTATGATTGTATTTTTTTCCATTAAGTTTTGCTCTAAAACATTTTATTTTCGAGGTACAGGGATTTAAACTTGGAAGAAAAAATTCATTTTGTTAAATATTTTGAATATTGAAGAAATTTTTCTCAATTTTGGTAAAGTTTGATAATAATAGGGGGAAAACTTTGAAATTACAGGAAACTTTTCATACGAAACCAGTGGCGTAGTTATGGGGGATCTTTATTCTTCCAAGCTCCAAAACTTTTACTTCATTTAATTTTTTTAGAGTTATTTTGAAATTGTATATTATATTATCTAGAAAAAAGATATTCCTAATGAAGATCTCTAAAGGTCCAATCATGACAAAATTGGTTTAAGTCCTCTCGAGAAAACTAACTGCCGAGCAGAAAATTAGCATTAGCTCATAATTTGCATTCATTTAAATTTATTTTTTTAATTGTTTTTTTCGTCTTTTTTCAGTTTTTTCTTTATTTTTCGGTTATAACCTATGAAGGGCAAACGGGAATAAAACCACTGAAGTCCATTTTTGGCCAATTTGACTTTAGAATATCATTTAGTAGCATTTTGTTTTCTAATCTACAAGAATGTATATTGATCCAGCGAAACAAACCATGCACTCAGTCACAAGTAGTGATGTGACAAAAATAACGTAACTGTTATATTGGAACTATTCTGCTTGATAAACAGTCTGTTCCGATTGTTGCGTTTACATAGTTTAGCTGTTCCAGTTCCACTACCCGTTACGTGTAGTTCAGTTCTCGTTTTATAAGACAGTAACAGCGGGTATTATAAAGGCTCATTAAGTTAACGGGCAGATTTCTGTAATGTAACCATTTCTGAAGAAGGTGTCGAGTCTAAGTGGAAATTTTTTTAATTTATCTACTCTTGACATGAAATGGCAATTACAAAAATGTTAATAAAAGTCATTTGACGTCGATATTAACTTCAAAAACGAGCACAGAAATCTGCCCGTTAGCCTAATGCGCCTTTATAATATTGACTGTTAATGAGTCAGTATTTTTAGTTCCAAAAGTGACCAGCGATGGATTATAGATGTCGCTTTAAGCTATGATTTGTTAGGACTGAAGGCGACGCGAAGCAGGCAGTGAGTTATGCGCCTCGGACTTCTATTTAAATCTAGAAGTCAAGAAGACGTGTAGACGGTTTGTTAGGATCTGCGCAGATAGACTCCCGATAGGCTATCTGCGTCTTTGTTTCGGTCGGATTGAAACTCGATTTGATTTTAACGTCTTCGATCATCTGAGCTCACAGTGTGAACATTGTTGAAAAAGCCGTTATTTGAAAAAAATTGAAAATGTATTCCAAGTTTTGGAGCATAGGAATACGAAAAATTGATAGATCTCTCACAAGAAGATCCCCCATTATACACAGTCAAAAGCTGTAATTCATAAGCCCCCTCTAAACATCTATTAGAAAACATTCTTTCTTCACATTTATTTTCATATTGTTAAAGAAATTTTGACAAAATTATAATAAATATTTGTTGTCTGTGCGTACCAGCATACAATTTTTTTCATTTTTTTCTTACAATTTTTAACAAACCAGCCTCTCTTCAAAACCGATAAAGTTGTACGCTGCAGATTCTGTCGTACACGTATGCCTTCCGAGACGGGCAGTTCTAATAAACCATAGCTTTAGTTGCTATAGCAACTTATGCTGAGATACATCTCAGCATAAGAATAATTCCAAATCAAAATTTTCAGCAACTATGCAAAAAATCGAACCTCTGCACTTTCTTGGTATGTCTCGTTATTTTTGGACTGTTATGGAACTGTGGAACCAATTCCTATCTCGGAACCAAAACAACCGGAAGATGGCCGCACTCAGCGCGAAACTGTGAGAAACTTTGCTGCAAGTATTTACAGTGTGCGATGAGTATTTCAGAGGTACGAAGAGACTGGTCTGCTCACTCGAAGACCTGGTTCAAAACGAAGAAGGACTACAAGAGCTAGAGACGACCGCTTTCTTTTCTAGTACTTTGAGAAAAAAAATATAGCCAAACTGCTAGAGTTTCGGTCAAACGATCTCTAAAGTGCAGCATGACTTTGCTTGGTCAGTGCTTAGATGGGTGACCAATTATAGTGGTATAAAAAAAAAGTTCCGTGACCGATCGTGCTCCAGGAGGTACGTTAAAAAGGGGGTCCAGGCTGCTTCACAGCAGTCGTTAAGTTACGTCAGAGGCTACTTGAAAACTTCTGACACTTGCGCTTTACCACAGCCATACGATATTTATTTATTTATTTTTACTTTGAGAAGCAGAACTGTCACGGCAGTTTCCCTTCAAAATCATTTGCAAAAAGTGACAAATGTAAACATAAGTGTTTCCAGTTAGGAGGCGACGTAATGCTGCTGGGTTATCTTCTCGAACTGAGGTTACTAGACCACCGCTTTCCCGTGTCCCATGAACATCGAATTGTAAGGTTGAACTTTTCACGAGAACACTTTCTGGCTTGGAAAATACTAGAGGATTGTATTGTTTTCCGATGAATCACGACTTTATCTTTCGGGCTCAAAGAGACGGGTAAGAGTAGGAAGGTGGCGACGACAAAGCATATGAGATATGCTCAAGCGTTCATTGCCGAGCGACTTTCATTTGATGGTGGCATGGGGAGGTACCTTTTGGAACTTTGGAACTCACACAAAGTTAGTTTTTATCCAGAATGAGATTTTGAATGAGCATAGGTACTTGACAGGGGTTCTTTATACCATTTTCTACCGTTCATTATAGGAGATGACGAAAACCCTTATGCACGATAATGCACAGGCCTCTCACTGCTCGGATGGTTACTGCTAGAAGAGCTTACTACTCGGAGAGCTTACCTTGATGAGGTTCAACGCGATTTTTTGGTCTGCATAATGTTCCGATTTAAATCCGATAGAAAATGTTTGGGATGAGATGAGGAATCGCTTAACGAGACATGTGCAGACTCCTGGAAATTATAGAGAGCTTTGTGAGATACTGGTGCAGGAATGGGGAAATCATCTGCAGGATGTAATCCAAAATTTGATCCAAAACATGTCTCGTCGTATGCAACCTGTTACCACTGCCAGAGGAGGGAATACTCGCTACTGAAGTTCTTAAAATTTCTTTTGTTTGAACTAAAATCATATTATTATCAAAATTATATTTTCCATTTTCATTATTTTTAATAAACTTTGAACAAAGTAACAAAAACTTTAAATATAATCATTAATAATTATTTTAATTATTTTAAAATAAAATTATTTTAGCAGAAAGTCTTAAAATATGTACAATAATAGATCTGCAAAAGTTTTCGTTTCCCTAATAATGCCTGACGAAAGGAAATGAATAGACGGTAAATTTATGTACCAAAAAAAGGAATGAAAATAAACGACACACATTGTTAAAACATACAAGTCTAGACATAATACAGTCATGTGAATCTCATGAATTTCCGCTGTTGCAATATCAGTAGTCCTCAGTTACATAACAGAAAACGAGCTTCTGAACCAACTCCTTTCCATTTTCATATCTGTTCAATTTTCAGGAGAAGTTATTGACGTCACACAACTGCTCCAATTTCAATTTTGTATCAAATAAGAACCCTATGCATTTACTCTCGTTGCAGTAGCTGACAACACAGCTTAATGGAGGAGATCCACTAGAATGGAGCTGTAAGCGTCGCCTGACCACGTGGCGACGTCCCGAAATAGACGTCGCGGCGTGATGAGTCAGCCTCTTCCTTCACCGACGGCGGCGATGTGGCCGCACCCCCTTCGTCTTATTCGCGGGGCCGGGAGGGATGCATGCTTGCCGGGAATCCCTGGTCGTCGTCTGCGAGGGTGTTATATATAGCCTGGTGGAGTTTCACGACCCCCTGCGATGCTAAGACTGGTATGCTTTAGTCTAGACTCTAGACCAAGACCGTTCAGGAACTGCAGTCATAATTTCTGAGTAAGCAATTAGAATTTATTTTTTTAAAGAATTTTTTTTCTTAAATATTGGTAAATAAATTAGTTAGTCTCTAATAATGTTATTTTCTGAAAGTCATATTATCTACATTATGGCTATAATATTTTTTGATATTATTTTATTGTTTTTCATTAAAGTTAACAACGGTTAAACTTTATCTTGCGACTTTTGACGCCGATTGCATAATATTGAAATTAGACTTTGATAAAGAAATAGGTTACTCTTTTATTTTGAGTGAACATTTTGTCACAGTTAAAGTTTTAGTATATATTAGTAAGTAGAATTTAGAACATTGTTCTGAAATTATAATGCACGGATTGCGGAAATCTTGTATAAATTAAATTGGAACTATTCGTGGATGTAGAACAGAATTGATCGCACATCTTTCCCACTGTTTTCTGGTTCTCATTCTAACGGCGCTGTATATATCCCGCATGTCACACATATTAACATAATTTGACAGGCAGCCCACTCTTTTGCAGTTGCGTCCACAATATTATTTCCATCAATACCTGCATGGTTTTTTAACAGAAATATACGACGATTCTTTCAGAACAAGGAAGATAATAAAGGAATAGATGCATTATAGGACATATGTTGAAATTTTCTAATAATTCTTCGAGACATAGCAAGAAAAAAATTTAAGAACCGATAGTATCTTTCTGACCCTATTCACTTCCTATATAGTTTTCCTTGAGTCAAACAAAAATAAGTTTTATTTTATGACTAATGATTAATGAATAAAAATATAGGCAATAGGTAATGAGATAATTAGAAATTAGAATACCTGCTAACATAAAAATTTCCTTTTTTTTCTTTTCATAGAACTCGTATTGTCAAAAATGAAAATAGAAGTGCGTAGAAACCATTCAGAGACGCAAGTTTTTTGATATTATAATTGGATATTGCAGGAGCACGTCCTCCTGACCATATAGACGTATATCTTGGCTGAAAATCTAAGAGACTATGGTATCAAGTGACATTCGTACTATTTCATAGCAGCAGTGTTCCGGCGCATGATCGCGAACACCATTCTTCGAAGGGTACGACTTTGAAGAAGAAGAAGAAGTAGGACTGAACTAACCAAGCTAAATTTGATTGTTTCTTCCTAAAAAACTGACTAGCTTGGCACTGAAAAAGACTGAATCCTTCTTGCAAAATGAAAATTTTGATTAGATTCTGCTTTAACAAAAATACCTATCTGCAAAAATAATCAAGAAATTTATTTATGAAATTTAGTAATAGCCTTATAGCATGGAAAGGACCCTCCTCCCATAGTATAGAGTCCTTATGGAAATTAGTTAGTTTCCTTATCGAAATTAGTAAAAATTTCATCAAATTTCGGCAATCAGTAGTACCTACATCTGTAGAAATGAGTAAGAAATAGAAAATGAGAACTCTTCATAGGCATAATAAGCTCACAAAAACTCGAGATATTCCCCTCTGTTGATGGATTTTTTCTCTCATGACAGTTCTATTGCTTTTGTTGAGCCATTTTTCAGAAAATCGGGGAAAAGTTTTCCATTTTTAGTGTCCATTTTTCCATTTTTTGTATAATAGCCGTTGCTGTGACTTTCAAAAATTTGACATTTTTGAAAATTTTCGTCGTTTTTATTTGTTATAATTTTTAAATCTTGAAGTCAAAACTAGTACTAAAATGACAACACAAAATGAAAACTTTTTCCCGATTTTCTGGAAAATAGCTCAACAAATTCAAACGCAACTACATGAACAGCAGTAGCTTTTCAATCTTAGCAAACGAACTTACTAACATTTCTCTCAAAAAGAAGCTTTTTGGTTGGCAAATATTGAAAAATATAAGCACGAACGCAAAAGATTGTCATCAGAGAAAAATCCATCTTCAGAGGGACTGTCTCGAGAACACGAGTGTTTTTGTGGGGTTATGCCCATGGAGACTTTTGATCTACTCATCGAATACCATATCGATCCCCTTAACAAATTTGACAAGCCAAAAGCCAATTTCCAGAAGAATTCTGCGGGGTTCTTTAATTATTGTCATATTCAGAGGTAAAACTAGTATCAAAATCGAAGATGAAGAAGGTATAGTATAGGATGTCATAAATAAATATGTTCAGTTCATTGGCGCGAAAGCGTTTAATTAGAAAAATTCTTGAACATTTCCTCAGAATTTGTAAAGATTTAAGGGGCAATTAATTAAACGTTTTATTACTACTTTTTTATTTGGTACTGACATTTACAAACTATCTCCATTTGGAGAATTAAGTAAATATAACGAATGTAGGAGACTTGGAGGGGGCCATATCCACCGATGTCTCCCTTAATGGTACACAATCATTGTGCTTAATGCTGTAGAAGGTTTTGTGGCCAGATTCTGCGGGGTCTTTTTCAGGGCTATTGTCATAGATCTACTCAATTAGTCTGTTTTGATGATTTACTGTTTGGTGGCTGTATGTGGTTATGACTTTTTGAATTTCATCTCTGATGAGTATGTAACGCATTTATGGCGTTTATTAAGCTTTATTTACGCATACCATAATACATCGAAAATAGAATTGTTTTCTCGAGCTAAAATCCTAGCGACCTTTTTCTTAAGAGTATCACGTGTAAATTCACGGACCCTTGGTGTAAAATGGGAAATACCTGAGAGGTGCACTGTGCGCACGAACGTGGAACCCAGAGGTTGACGTGGAGTTCCTTATTTGGCGATAACCTACGATGACGATGACGCGCACCTGGAATAAAGCGTCGATGTAAGACAGACAGGCTCGGGGCATCGCCACAAGCTCTTTTCACATAGTAACCTACTATTATTGTCCGCATTCATCAAACTTCCAAATATAACTCTGGGGTTATATTTTGAATTTTCTGACAGCTGATTGGTCTAATGGTCAAACCCTATACGAACGCTACGAATTTTGAACCAATGGAATGTTCCAAAATATAACCCCAGGGGTTATATTTATTGATGAATACGGGCCTATTGTGGTTTAAATTTTAACACAGGGTGAAAAAATTTCCAAATTTCTGACCACCCTGTAAAAATTTCAAGTACACTGTAAGGTAATACATGAAAAGTTGACATGTAAGCCGTTTTCCGATGTACACTGTTTTCAAAATTGAAAATTCCTATTTTCACTTGTTTGTTTGGTTATGGGTAACTTCATGACCTACTCATTTTAGACTGCGGCTGTAAAAAAACATTTTTATTGAATTTTCTAAGGAAATATAAAAAACAATAATATACCTATATAGGGTGTCCTATTTAAAAAATTATCTTGACTTTCAAATGGCCTTGAAATTGGTCCACAGGGTCAAAGTCATTATTATAGTCAGATAACCCCCATTGTCCTGAACAACTTTTTTTTGCACAATTTTTTTGTATCTTGCTTATCAACAGCAGACCAGAGATATTCGGGTTCGAAGATTAAAATGACTCATCCTGTATAACTGTTAAGAGGACAATGACTTTATGAGGTATAGATGCTTTTAGACCCGTTATTAGATCATATCCGGGGACTTTGCGCCACGCTTTGCGCATACTGAGATTTGTAATTTCTGCATTGGACTTCTGCTGGTGTGGAAGGTTTTTTGGGTGGGGATATTTGACAAGGTGGCTGAATAAATTTATTAACATCTGAGTCAATTTAATAGTTTTTATGGCATGTGACCAAATATCTAATACCAGTAATACCAGGTAAAATTACTTCATGATTTACAAGAAAGTTGATCCAAACTTCGAGTTACGACCTTTCGATTCCGATCAGCACGGCAGAATTACCTCAATCATCAAACAGGTAGCTTATAAAACTTAGAATCTAGTGTAATAGAAAATAAAAATGAACCGAAGAGCCTCAGCGCACCCACAACGCATCTGAAAGCGAACGACCAAATTACTGGAAATCCTGATCTGCAGGGCCTCAAATGCCAAACAGCAAAGTGAGAGTGAACTTGAACAGTAAACTTGATGCCAGTCATGTTATATTTTCAATTAATCTAATTTATATAAAGAGAACTCTTTACATTATAATAAATATTTCTAGATCCTATTCTTGTTAGATAGAAATTAGAAACAAAAAATTATTACTTTTAATTGAAATCTAACGGTTAGTACCAATAAACAGTGGTTTAATTTAGCTTCTGCGAAACTTAAAAAGCGACAAGAATAAGAAAATAAGAAAAAAATTAGACGATGTGAAATTTTGAAAACATGAAGCAATCCTTCAAATCATGAACAATAAATAAACGAACCCCTGTCATTCAACACACAAAATGAATGGAATGAAAATATCACCAGTACCCCGAAACCCAACCAATATATTCTCACTTCTTGAAAAATCCGACCGAGACCTAAACTCCTAAACTTGGAAATAATAAAGCAAGTGTCACGTAGACGAGGGGAATAATTACACGGCAACACCCAGAAGAAAATACGACACCAGACAGAAACCAAATTCTGTGACATTTGGCTATATGACGTGATTGACTATTCATCACCTCCTGCGGGTTACCGTCTAAAGCGGAGCAACACTCACTACCAGATGGCCAAGCGGGAAGAACGAAGGGATCACAGCAGGAACGTTGAGGGACTACACCCAGCTCCTTATAGCTGTTGCAGACATCATGATTTATTTCTTGCATCGATTATACGACCCCCTGCGACTAAATTTATCACACAGTAGTAGTACCGATCGTCTACACTCATAAAGAACATATGTTGACTATAACAGTGCGGGATTTTTTCGTTTTTCTCTTAAAATTAACCCGTTTCCCCTACCAAATTGGTATACCTATACGTGCCTACAAATTACTCATAGCTGGTGCTGGTATTATTAATTATTGTTCTCTTGTTGCATTCTGTATGTACAAGTCGAGCTATTGCACCTCAGGTCCAGGTCCTTTATTCTATTACTGTCTCTATCTGGAACCTTACATTAGAACTCGAGGCTTCTCCATTTGCCTCTTTACCTATGATTTAAGAGCGGCGTAATTTATATACTCAGCTAATACGCTGTAGATTTAAACTAGAACTTACAACCAGGCTCTAGTGCTTACTGTTATATAAATTTGCACAGGTAATGAAATAGTCTGACTAAAAACCCCGACTTTATAAACTTAGGTTAAATGAAATAATAAGAGTAAATCAGCTTGCGAAAATAAAAATTAGAAATAATCCAGGATTTGGTTCACTGCAACAAACTGTACTAGTTTAATTAATGCCTGTGGTAAAAAGATATAGCTGTAGCTTGTACATACGTGCAGTTATTATCAAATAAAAACCAAACGGATTCTGCTAACTATAATACCTATGTAAGATTACATAATTAAATGGGCTGGTAGGAGACTTCCTTACTGAAACGTTATAAAAACTGGGTAAATAATGTTAATTTTTCGAAGGATGTAGGTAATGTAAGGAGATTATCGATTTGCATGTGACTATTATTAATGCATTAGCACATAGAGAGGAATTTTAATTAAGATCTCCAGTTGAAAGCTGGCACTCAATTAAGAATAACCGGTAAAAGAAAGACTAATAACAACGTTGCATAAATAATCAAGTCTAATCTCAATTTAATTTTAGTGGCACATATGAAGGAGGCACTCACTATATACGTGCTCACATTACCTTGCCCACAAACGGAGCTATAATACTCGTAATTTCCTAGTTCTAGACTCTCCGGAATGGGCTTTTGTGGCGGATTCCCGCTAGAATGCGAATGGAAAACCATGGAAAAACATAAAAGCTCTTAATTAAACAAACAAAAATCAATCCCAGACCAGCTTCCTGGACAACGAATAGCTAATTGTAGCCGCGTTGCCAATTACATTGTTATTGTCAACCAGATTTCTATGGAAGCTGTAAGCCAAAACTGCCGACTTCTCTTTGTTTTTTTTTTGACACTCCGTTTGAGCTCGCAAATATAATCCCTTGAGTCATATAAAAAGAATAGAGTCACTGTAATGGACTAGGAACTACAAAGTTAATTTATATCAAATGTACAGGATGTGAATAATGGAAACAGGATATGGGATTTTGACTATTTTAAACATGTTCTCTCTCGCATTTTGTATTTTAATACATATTACTTTTAAGCAACTCTCATTTATACACCGGTTCTGTGTTTTAAAACCTGGACGTTAGGACTTAGGAGATTGTTCAATGCGGCGACTGGAAGCCTTTGAAATGTGGACCATGCGTAGTGTAACGACACGACCCCTGGTCCGTTCGTCTTTCGCGAAAAGCCACTGTGATCGTCTATTTACCTCTGGGTTTCCCCTAATAGGACCGCTGTGTTTCTCTCGTTGTGTTTACGTAGTTACCCCTGCTCGTTGATTGAGGTATGCCAGGATTACTATGGCCGAAACGGCGCAAAAGAACCTACTGGGATTTTTTTTCTTTCGGAAAAGCGGGGAAATTAACGGAGACTTGTTGTTGACGGTGTGGACTTCCTGTCGGATGTCTAAAAGCGAATGATGAGCGAGAGAATTCGTTTTTAAGAGCGTAAAATGGTAAAGGGCTAGAGGGGCTGTGATTTTGCATAGATAGTACAAAACAATGGAAAGCGAATGATGAATCCCTTTCATGCATTTTTCAAACTCCAATACATTTCGGATTCCACTCTTTTGCACACCTGTGCTTTCTTATTATTTCGTTTGCTTTTGTTTCAGTTACAGACTACCCGGTATATTGCGGGAATGTCTGTCTGATTTCATTTCAAGCATCAGCTTGAATTAATTGACGAGTACAACCACTTTGGTTACAGACTATCCGGTATATTGCGGAAATGTCTGTCTGGTACCTATTCGATGTTTTCCTTTGCCTAATTTCCTTTTTCTGGTTTCTTTGATTTCATTTCAAGCAACTGCTTGAATTAATTAAAGAATACAACCACTTTGGTTACAGACGATCCGGGATATGGCGGAAATGTCTGTTTGTTTAACGTCGTCTCTGGCTGAATTATCGGTTAAGAATTGTGATTTAGAAGTTTGTTCGGGTGCAATTCGACCCTAACTCAATTGGCAATGGAAATTCTCAGGTTGATGAAGGAAAACTCAGCCAGAGTTCACACAAACGTCGTCTCTGGCTGAATTTTAGGTTAAAGAAGGAGTTGTAGACCGGAGTTCACACAAGCGTCATCTCTGGCCAACAACTAAAGGGTTAAGTAGTCAGATGCGACCTGCTTGGAAGCTGATCTTCATCTCTCTGGAGCTGCGGTAAGACGTCTGCTTTTATAGAAGCGGTGGTCCGCTTTCTAAAACCACGCAACAATGCACCTTATTGGCACTGCCTCATATCGTGATTTGTTTCTTATCATATCTCACTTCTCGTAAGACTTGGCATTTTGACCTCGCGGCTACCTTACTGAATTGTCCTGAACTTCAACTACCTAAATTATCCTTAAAATCAACCGACGCTTTCTGTACCTTTCCATTGTGCCTAGCTATTATAATTACACCGGCTTAACTTTAATCACGCATTTCCACCTGCTTGCTATTTCGGGATCGCGATGTATTTCCGGCTACCTTCATTTATTAATTCGCTCTATCGATTCGTGTAATTTTAATTTTCGTGGGTGGAATACCTAGCGACTTACTATTGTCTTTGCAAGGGGTTATTGTTTGTTTCTGATTTCACCCGGTCTTGTATGTAGGTCAGCTCATCCTTTCAATGGGCGCTAGGCGCTTTTATAAAGACATCTGGCTATGTTTATTTCCCTTGCGGTGGCCGCTCTCTCGAAGGACTGGAATGTGACCAGCTAGAGCGATTCTATTTTTCTGAATATTTAATGAGCTGGCAGGGATCGTTTACTTGATGTAACGTTGGGTGGCTGCGCTTAAATTTTCTAACAATTTTACCTTTAGGTATTTACGTACCTATTCTTGCACTATTTGCTTTTTCGATTTGGGCTGATTTAACGATGGAGATGGAAATAATTTTCCTTATCATCCTACCTAGGTGCGATCCATTTCAGTAGAATGCTCAAAATATCGTGGACGGAACACATGTCGAATGAAACGTTCCTAAGGAGAACGGACATGGGCAGAGAAATAAATAATTGGAATTTTCAAAAGACGAAAGATAAGTTACCTGTGACAATATATTTGACATATATATATTTATATATAGACGTAGAAGATACAAGTTCCTGAGAGTGATAATGCAGGGTAAGGTTGAGGGTAGAAGAAGGCCGGGCAGAAGACAGTCCTCATAGCTAAGAAACGTGAGAGACTGGACTCATCTAAATTCACATTCACTCCTGCTGAAAATATCACAGGACATAGAACGACTTACCGAAGTTGCAGCCAACCTTATATGAGAAGATGGAACCTAATAAATGAGAAGCATGGTTTCGGAAAAATGTTATTTCTGGAGAAATATTCAAAATAGTGGTAGTGCCTATAGTGACTTACAAAACTCTTGAAGTAAGTATTCTTGAGAAAAAGAAGCAGCTACAAGAAGTGTGCAGGTAACTTAGGTAGTCATTTAGGCTGGTTTTGCACTTAGATAAAATGTTCTTAAAGGCATCATTCGGGCATCAAATCCGGAATCACGACCTGATGAAAATCTTGCCATTAGAGATTTGTAAACAACTATTTTAGATACAGAAATGGAGACGGCTGCTCAAGAAGTTGTAAACGATTTTTTTATGCAATTTAAAAAATATCATTGTGAAACATCATGTAATACGATGTCTTACAGCATTAAAGTAGCTGAGAGCTTATCGAAAAGGCACAGAGACCAGAGACACTGTATAATTAGACGCAGAAAATGAAGACTGTGAAGGTCTGTCTGTGAAAACCACTTTTCTTGTTCTTAACAGATATTTTTAGAACGTAGCTTGTTTCGGTAGTTACGCAACTACGACTTTAGCTGACAGTTTTTGCCCTTATTGCAATACAAATTGTTTTTTCGCTTCTGAAGACATTATTACTACGATCCGCCAGAATGAATTGCGCCATGTTTATAGGTCACTTGAGTTGAAATCCTAACTCTACTATAATAATTATCGTCTCCTTCAATTACTTATCTCTGGTGAGATATGTCTGATATGGCAGACTGATGAGTCTTAATGAAGGCGATACGGTATCGTCTCTGTCTTCAGATTCATGTGATTTATATGGATAGGAGAAATAATGATGGTTTTCTTTTATTTGAAGAGAATTTTCCTAATTATTCGGTATAACAATTTCAAATACAGAAAATACAAATAAATATATCTTTATCCCGTGGCCTTACGTAGGTACTTCAAAATCAGAATACACGAAAACTTTCTCGCAGCAGAAACTGACTATATCTGGGTATATTGAACAGACTGAATTAATGAAGCCTGGAGGCGAATGTATCCATCCACCTGCCACCCGATCTACCTGCCAGGGTCGAGGGTCCACGGAGTCGATCTCCAGCTTCCACCACATTTATACGGAGCGAGGCGGTGCACGACGACAGGTGGCTACCGAGGGCTGGGGCTGGATCGTATAGGTAGGAGGTAGGTACCAGACAGTGAGAGAATCAAGGACGAACATGAGAGATAAAAGACATTACGCTCGATTGTCGGTAGTCCGTATCTAAAACGATGAAGAAGCTCACCGAATCGGATATCATTACTGAGAGATCTGGATTATGTACCTCTGTATTATGTATGCTTGTACTATGTTTCTTTATGCATAAAATGGAAATCAAGCTGAATTAATTTAGTTTGAATCACGATGAAAAGGACTGTTTCTGTTCGCTATATAGAGTGAGGCACTTTTTAGCTCGGTAATCTGCATGGCTGTTGTTAATTTTTTTTTGTTTTTTTCGGGTAAAGACAGAACATAAATTTTATGAAAATTAGTAATGAAGTCTGCATGGATATGATTGTGTTTTAGAAATACAACAAAGGTATTTGATTTTTTAAAGAGTAGGAAAATTTTTAACTTATATTTTATTTCGAGTTGAAAAAATTATTTCCGTTGTCAGGGACATTCGTATATTATTCAACATGTGTATAATGATGGATACTATCCATCCATGAACATGAAAATAACTACAGCACGAGCTCATGGCAAGAACACGAGCTCATGGCAAGAGCTGTCACATCACATTGGAGTGGGTGAGAGTAGAATACACTTTATTTATGACAATACTTGAATCAAAATAATTGTATGGTTAATTAAAAAAAAACATATGGTCATTCGACAGGACAGTACCCTAGCAGCATTTTAGTCGTAACTATACGTATATCAACGACTATCTCCGCAACATTAAAATTTTACCGCTAGTTATAGTAACGGAATTAAAACGGTTCTATAACGAGTATGGCACGAAAATGGGGTACAATTTTCAGAGATACGTTCTAGCGACAACCCCGGAACTAGTATAATTACGTTCCGCTCACCTAGTGGGTACGTAATAACGTGGTATCCGCTAGTTGAATGAAATCTCCTGTTTATCTCAAGCACTGTTGTCTATTTTACTCAGTTTATTTTTCTTGCGGCTACTGTGTATCAACTGCTAAGTCTCCTAGCCACTTTGTAGTTCCCCTGACTATACCTGAACTATAATGAACCAGATGAAACTAAATTAATTAAATCAAATTACCCAACGAGTAAGTTAACCCAATATTAAATCAACGAATAAAAGAACATAACTGATTTGAGAAGCATTAGTAATGAAACGCCTAGATCAAAGTTGTCGTTACTCGTTATACGTTTGTATTTTTTGAAACTAACTGATACCTTTAAGCAACTCTGACATAAAGCAAGTAGGTAGTGAAAATCACTTCAAAGTATTTTTCATTGGTAGCCGGAACGTTAGGTTTACTTTGAACATTATTACAAGTTTCCGCGACTTGAAAGTTTAATTTCAAGTCGCAACAAAGTAGCCGCAACTTCAATAACTCCTTTTAAGTTAAAAAACTTTGAAGTAAATATTAGGCAACCTGTCAAAGTTATTGCAACTAATATAATAATATTACTTCAAGGTTCCAACGATTTTGAGGTAATTTTATTAGTGACGATAACGTGTTTTAGATTTTTATATAAATAAATAAATAAATAAATAAATAGAGTCTTTATTTGATAGCTACTAAATTCTTCATAAAGTTAGTCTCAGATACGTAAGAACGACTTAGTGAAAGATGACTTCCAATCCTATAGTGGCTGCTACTTTGATGCTGCTTGGGTAGTAATGCACGTTAAAATGTGGCTAACAATTTATTTGTTATGTAACAGGAGTAGACAAAAAAATTGTAGTCTATTTTTTTAATATTCAACATAAAATTTTTTCTTCTAGAAAGTTACCAATCTGGCTTCAATATTGCATGTATTTATGAATTTATATATAAAAAAGAGAAAGAAAAAATTTAAAAATAATATAGATATAACTACACGTGAAGGTATACAGTAGTGAGTGATCAATATGACTTCTCCATCATTATTGTTCTCGCCTTTAACTGAATTAATTATTGAGAGGTAGAAGAGCAGCATCACAGTCCATAAACCGGCGGACTATGGGAGATGAACAATGTCATTCAATGATGACAAGGGTGACTAAATCTCTCCTAAGTTTCTATCAACTTAGTTTTCTCCTCAGTTATCTATATCCTTAGTGTCTACAGGGTGGTCCAACTTAAAACGTCAGGACTATAAATACCAAACGATAGATAACGTTAAAATAATGCCAGTTTTTCTAATACACTTATAGCCGGGAAAGCTTCCTTTTCAAGATACAGGGGGTTGAAGTTTTGGGAAAAAAATTATGTTTTGTGAATATTGTCAAAACGGCTGCTTTAAAAAAATTGAAATTTTGCACGCAGCATGAGCTAAGTATCTTTCATGATTTACGGCCTATGGTGATAAATTGCGAAAACCAGCGGCGGATATATGGGTGTGTCCCCTGTATCTTGAAAAGGAAGCTTTCCCGGCTATTAGTGTATTAGGAAAACTGGCATTATTTTAACGTTATCTATCGTTTGGTAAAGTCCTGATGTTTTAAGTTGGACCACCCTGTATATCTCCTTAGTCCTTAGTCCGATGTCATTATTAAGGGATTTTTAGATCAGATAGTTAACTTAAGATTAGATATTAGTAGTATCCTCTTCCCCTCTTTCTCTTTATTATTCATATTCGCTATGTAACAATGTGTATTTATCCGGTGCACTGGAAAATAGATTTTATTGCTCCACTGAAAAAAGTCGATAAACTACCTATATGATATATTTTCGAGGGATCAATAAATTTTTCATCCCGGAACCCGGAAAAGGTTTTTGACTTGTCTACTTATGCATGAGAGTTTATACTCGGATACAATAACGAGAAAATGGCATTCGAGATATCTGCCAGTCTGGATTCCGAATAGGATGTGGTATGGTGTCTAATTTGATAAAAGTACTCGTATTATATCAGATGGTGCTTGTGTGGTGTGGTTAATGTGTGTTTGTTGGAGTTCGATCGATTTTGCCCGAGCTTTGGACTCTATTCAGAATGAAACATTGGTAGCTGTTTTGTGATATACCGGCTTCACTAATAATCTAGTGTTATGGTTTATTATTAACAAATCGATGGAAAAAATAGTAACGATAGAGTCGAATCTTTGAGAGGTGTACTGTCGAGTGAGGTGTGCCACAGAGGTTTGTTCTCTCTGCTCTTTTATATGCAATTGCTTATTGACACAATTGTTTTTGTTTCATATATTGTAAATGTATTCATATATTGTAATTCCAATGATCTTAATAAAACAAGTTTCATATAGGTACAGGTGTCCCTGAAATGACTTTGCAGCTCTCTATACCAAATATTCCTCGGGTAAAACTAACTTGATTTAAGTCAACGTATCTTTGTACAAAGTTGCTTGGTTTGGTCACTAGGAGATGTCAAACTGTAATTCTGAAATTATTATTTGATTACAAAAGCTAAACTGCTGAAGGGATTTTGATGAAATTTGGTATGACGTTTTGGTCCAAGCGCAGATTAGTACCAGACTAATTTTTGTACAAAAAAGTACTCTTTATAAAAGTCGTATAACCTTATAGTTTGAAGGATAATCGCATTTGAATGTTGTTTTTATAGAAAATTTCGTATTTGACCCGAGGAACATTTGGTAGAGAGCTGTAAAGTAATTCCAGGGACACACTGTATAATTCTTAAATGTGGACCTGGAGCCGGTAAATAACTAATGATTTCTGCATAGTGTATTATTAATTAACACAGAAAAATTTAAAAATGTATGATGGTATCGGGATAATCATAAATTGTAGATAGGTAGATAGATATTTGATTTCTCCAGCTTTTTTCGAAAATTATTATTGTCGGAGCATATCTTATCGGCTAGCAGACTTGGTATCCCCACTTGGTATGTATATCCAATCTTGGCATGACATGATCAGATTCAGATAGTATCTCTTTGTAGTAATTAAAGTACACAAAGGACTATATCAATTAGGAGGACTTGGTTTTAGTTTACCCGAGAGTGTTCGAGTACGACTACTGCAGCAAGCCTTTGCTGTTGCCAATTTTCGATTATGCAGCAACAGCAATTGCATGTTCAGACGTTTCTAATGAACAATATATGATAAGCTGCAGGAGCTCAAGAGCAATTCCCTGCCTGAAGCTTGTGCTAACGTTTTCTATACTCTTATACTCAATACATATCTGCATGGTAATTTCAATTATATGGTGGAGATTTTACAAGGGCGGATTTCAAGGGGTGGGGAAGGGGGGCGCGTGCCCCTCTCCCCAGACGCTTTGAAAATAAATTGAAAATCGTATGACTTTGTGAATCTTATTTGTTGCGTTCTACTTTTTGTATTTTTAGATTGCCTGAGCAGAAAAAATAAGATTTTGTTTTCACAGTTCGTGTTTAAACTGAGCAGTTCAGGAGTAAAAAAGAAGCCAAAATCGCAATTTTTGAACTCAAGTAAAACAAAAACTGTCCAAGATAGAAAAAAAATGACTCCCTGACTCCCATGTCGTTATTTTAACCTTTTATGTTTTATTTTTATGTTTTTAACAGGACATAAAGCTTTTTTTCGATAGGTTATTGATACATAAAACGTATTTAGACAATAATATAGTTTGTAGCTGGAAATTGTTGTTAATTGGAGTTTGGAGTTTGGAGTGTTTAACAATAATTGTGTAATTTTTTATAATTTTGTGTTTTTTTTTTGATTGAGTAAAATTTTGTACATTGGATGCAGCAGTTATACGTCACGTAAAGTTGACAGTTTTTCTTATTTGGAGTACCGTTGCTGTTGTTTTTATAAGACGACAATCTTACCTTGACATGTAACAAGTCGACTTAAATGAAAGAAATCCCAGCTGGCTGTGTTCTGATGACGCCGCATGCTCGAATTGCTCAGCAAATTGGAATAAATATGGACCTAAAAGATTAAATTGACCAGAATCTTCTCAAGTTTATTTTAATTCAAAATTTATTTTTATTGCGGAAATTGAAATTGTTATTAGGATGGTATATGGTAACTTAATATTTTCTAGTAGGTACTGGTTTGTACCAATAAAATCCTTCTTTGTACAACCACTGCGCTGTAGGTATTTCTTTATACCAGTTAAAAATTTATGTACCTACGCATTGTTACAAAAAACATCTTATCGGTTACAAAGTAATGAGGCAACTAAGAATTTAAGGTATTTCAGCATAATGAAAAAATTCTGCGAGAATAAGCGAACTCCAAAGGCAATGTGTCTATTATTTATTATTTTTTCAAAGCAACATTCTTGAATTACAATTTATTGGTTGTATTAAAAAAGAAATGTCATTTCATATCTGAAGCAAGTATATCGACAGGTTAGACTGGCTATATTATTCTCATTACTATTCCTATAGCTCGAACTAATAAAACGCTTCATCCATAAAAGCAGTTTGTTGTTAATTGCTCTAGAACAACTTAAAGAAGTTACTATGCATACCTGAGGAAAGTTTTAAAGTGTTGATGTTTTTGGTGAGTGTAAGAGAGTGGAACACAAAAATTATGTTATAAATTATAACATAATACGTTCTGCTGTACAGTTACTTATGTTTTCATGTCAGGCCAGGGGTTTGAAGAAAACCACTTCCATCTGGGAGTGGATTTGGAAATGTTTTGGAAAATAAAATTATGGTAAACTTCTTGTGTTTAGACAAGAGACTCGATCAACTTAGGAGGTCTGCAACAGGTACAATTTACAAGCATAAAATGAAGAATCTAGGAGTTGATGCTATATATTCGTTGATTGAAGGAGTCAGGTCAGGTCAGGTCAGATCAGGTCTTCAATCAACGCTGTATTATTAAGGATGAGTAGATATAGGATGATCATTTTTATATGGAATTGTAGGATTATTACTAAAATCATAAACATTATCAATTATTATTCTATTATATTGAAAAATTTTTAAAATATTTAAAAAAATATATAGGTATCTAGATCATAATTATATTTTATTATTAGCTAGTAATCACAACATATAAATTGCTAAAAAAATGGTAAAAAAGGGCATTTTACCTACTGGAATAATTGTTTCTTTCACATGTATCTTTTATTAAATGTAAACGGAGGTTGCTATAGAGAGATGGCGACAAAAATGCCTTGTATCTCCCATGCAAATGGAAAAAAAGCAGACTTTTAAATAGTTCGAGTCCCCTTCTCAAAATTCATCTTGTCAAGCAGGGGCAAGCGCATTGTGATGAGCGGCTGCGGCCTTTTGCCCAGATTTTCCTGAGCGATTTCAAAAACATTCTACCATTTGGATGAAAATTACTGGAGGGCATCTAAGCAACACTCCCAATTGGGGGAAAACATTTTCTTCCAATTTTATCCTTCGTTAACCTTCAGTATCGGGTGAGTCATTAATATATGGTCACCGGGAATATCTCAGAAACTAAAGTGACCCTTAAAAATCGTTGGAAAAAAATAGAAGCCTGGGTTAAAATGTCTGAAATTCAAATGTATTTACGACGATCAAAAGTCTCCATGGAAATGACGTGAATATGTATACAGGGTGATGAAAAATTGGCTATTTAAAAACATTTTCTATTCAGCGTTGGTAATTTATTGGTTATTATTGGAGCTATGAAGTGGGTTCAATTAGCAAACACCAAGAATTTTTGTCGCTTATTACAGTGGTGAAAAACAATTGAAACTTTATTTCGTGTGATATTCTCAAAAAGGCAATTTTTTAATATAAAAATAGGAATATTATACGACTTAAATAATTATAAATTTATTTCATAAAATATTACTTACTAAATATTTTACTTAGAATGAATTTTAACGAATGCAAAAAGTACTACAAAATATGAGGTATGTGGTAATTTAAAATAATCAATATCTGTCGAAGAAAAATACAAATACATATAGGTAAGTATATAAAGACCCCAGATGGAATACTTCCAGGAGTAATAAATAATTCCGATTAATTACAATTTTCAGATACCTACCTAATAATAATTAATATAGTTAGCGATTGCAATTAAAATATGAATACATTAATATTAAATAATACGGTTTTCTCAATTCCTAATATAATAATAACTTGAACAAACATTTCAGCTTTTTATTACCTCTGAGTGCTGGAACATAACAAATACTTAGAAGTACGAGAATTCTTAAAGTGTCTTAAAATTACAAACGGGGGATACATTAAAACTATTTCTTTGATCTGACTCAAACAACATTTCTCCTTTATAACAAGCTGCATAATAAAATAAAGCTTGAGCATGAATAATTACTGCATGGCGGGAAGAATTAATATTTCAGTCGTTGGGAGAGAGAAGACCGCTGTGTACATTGTTTTTTTTTTTTGTTTTCATTACGAAAACTTACGAAAAGTGTGGTACCTACCTCTACTTCACTATGGATTTAAAAAGAGAATGAAGCGCCGAGAAACCAAGCATATTTATTTTAAGCAAACAATAGGAAAATATTTGTAGACTTGTTTGCCATATTGTATAGACTTATATAGACTAGAGTCAGTCGCCGAGAGTGTACAAAAAAGGTTTATTGTTATTTTGTAGGTATACCTAGGTACTTAGGTATATTTCCGAATAGGTTTCGTATTACACTTTTTGTTGTCTATTCCATTGAGTAAGTCCTAGAAAGTAAAGCGAGAGACGTTCGAGTAAGGCTATAATATTTTATTTTTTAAACTATACAGGGTGTTTGGTAACTGAACAGCCAAAATCGATCATCATATTACATAAAATCATAAAACATAAAAAGGAGAATTTTTTCCAAGATTATGGCTCGTTTAAGAAATATTTCCGAAAATTTAAAAGTAAGACTGCTAGGAAAATATGTTTTTTTTTCAGTAAATCGAACGTCAAAATATTATACAAATCATATTAACTGCCAATATAAAATAACCTTCGTTATTTTATAAAAGCTGGAAGTTTTTATAAAAGCTGAAAAAAGAATAAAAACCGCCAACACAGATAGGAACGATGCAGCGACTATGAAGTTTGGATCATCGTGGCTTGGAAGGTAACAGCTGAAGAAAGTGTATACTCAAAAACTTTGAAGTATATACTTTAATTTTTTCCTTTTAACTTAAAGGGAATGTAGGAAATGCAAAAAAAGGCGGAAAATTTCCAATCGACATTGGAAGTCGTTGGAGCTTTTTTATTTTTCGAGATACGAAGCGTTAAAGTACAAAAAATTTAATCCACTAGCGCGGAGACCTGTGTATGTCGTTACCTTTTTTAAATAATTTATACGCCACTGACTTTAATGGAAATGTGACATATATGTCACTCTTTCCAAGATACTTCACAATGTACCGTATTGGTGTAAAATTGCAATCTTTCCATGAAAAAACTAGTGGGTTGAGTAGGAAAAGAGTGAAAATGGCGAATTTCTATAACTTTTTTTTTCGGTAGACAACAATTCTAATAATATCTAACCTCTAATGTTTGAGGTAAAATTTTAATTTCAAAAAAATTTACGGATATTCGAAATTTTTTTTACATGTTTTTTTTTCTAAAATTTCAAATTTTCGATTTTCAAAACGCCCCTGTAATTTTTTCAGAACTTCAATGTACCTTGTGTAAAAAATTGGATTTCAACTGAAGACTGAAGATACCATTTACATAGGAAAATTGAAATGAAATTTTCACACTAAGCAACTACGCTATGATATAACCATGGAAGATTACAGAAAGCCTAAAAATGGTGAAAATATTCACATGTAATTGAACCGCATAAAAATACACTATTTATGCGATTGTTGCGCAAGAATGTTTTTCAGTTTTCCGGTCGGAGCTTATGCCCTAGGGTAAGATATTAATTCGTACTGAAAAGTTTCTTTATATCGAATGTGAATAATGTGCCTATCCATGTCTTTGGCTACCTTTTTTTGAAGATAATCTTGCCCTCGTTGAAAAGCTTTTTGAGTGGCTGTGCTTTTTATGCTTTTAAATTTGTGCTTTTTATGGCAGCGTGGTTTGATTTGAGCCAACGAACGCGAAAAAGCTAAACTCGCCTTCAGTAATTAATCGCCCTTGAGCAGTGTCTTGCGGAAAAATTCATAAAAAATTAACAAAGTATGCTAGCAAAAAAGTGAAATACGCTCCATGATAGATCTATGAGATTATATTTCGTTTTTATTTTGTTTTAAAGTTTTTTTTTTTTGTAATATAAGTATTTTTCAATTAAATCTTATACAAAAAAATTATAGTAGGTTAGATTTTTTTCATGTCTAAAATATTAAGTCACTTTTCAGGAACGAACTCTTTAATATCGTATGGTCTACCATTTAACTACGTGCGTTTTAAGGAATTTTTCATAATAAAAACATGCTTTCATTAACCTGTGGGGCTTTTCTTGTAGTTTGAAATGTTACAAAATATTTTTGGGGTAGTTTTTACATTTTATCTCCCACAGCTACCCCTTCAGGAATATTTTTGGGCGATACAGAGTTGGGTCAAGAAATTTGTTTGTTGACCTAATGCCTCAGTTGGGCGAAAAACGATATTTGAGGGCTGGATGATTAATAAAACACTAATGTTTTTAAAAATTCTACGTCTGAAGATGCTATTTTTAAAAGTAGCGAAACACGTGTAACGTTTATATTTCCATCAATATAGTAGAATTTTTTTAAACATTAATGTTTTATTAATCATCCATCAGTATGCAGAGATTTTACAAAGTAAGGGTTGAAAACATAAATTTTATGATATTTGAATAACATAACTGGCCTTGTAAGAAATACCTGCGTGGCCGTTTCCATTTATGTAGCAGTGTTGCCAGATTTATTTTGAGTAACTGATACTTCGGAACTAAAGAGTGGCTATTCATATTTATATAATTTTTAGACGACTTTTATCGGTAAGTGAACTATAAAATTTGTAAAATTGAACAAAACGGATTTTTTAAGTCAGCTCCTCAGTTAAAGATAGACAAACATCTTTTCTTGCTTGCAAAAAAAATCTGTAACAAGGTACTCTACGATTTTGGAGATACGTTTAGGCTTAATGCACTTAAATAAGAGATTAGAGATTCATCTATTTCATTACGACTAGTTTATAAAGAATGTAGGTATATTATGGTCCGGCCAATTAATAGGTAGTTTATTTTCACTTAAAAATTGATAATTATGCTTGATACTATTATCATAATATTCCCTAAACTATTTATGCTTCCACCTTTTATTAGACCGGTAAAAAGGTCTTGTCAAATTTTTTGTAGTAAGTATATCGCCTATTATTTCAGTATCTTAATGAAATTACGGTCATTAAATCAATATCTCTGCATGCACAGTTAAACCATTACATTACCATACAAAAAATAATCTCTTCAATCAGCCAGCATGGAATGGCTCTATTAATCATACTGTAGACTGTAGTAAAGTTTCGGTTATCTGTCCGTGAGGGAAAAACCTTCATCTATCTATACAGTCATCCCATTAAAGGATCGCAGCTTTATTATTCGTGTGGTCGCTAGACTAACTTAGAATTCTGCGGAATGAAAGAAGGATAGAACTAAAATGCTAAAAATTCCGTTCTGTATATTTTATTATACATTATAGGGCCGTAATGCGTCGTTATACACGCAACTCACATGTCGTGGTCAATGTGTTATCGTTTATATACAGCCAACCTTACCTGGGTCGCCTGTTACCTTCCCCTGAACTCCGGGCTTGACTCATCTGAGATACGCACTCTCCCTTATGATTCATTGTCCGAAGCGTGAACCCTAAGGAACCCCAAATTTAATCCAGGAATGATAAATTAAAAGGATTGCACAGGGTGTATTCATATTTCAATGAATTATAATCCATGCTATGAGGGAGGTGTTACGTTTGAATTTATTTCCCATTTTGTCGCTTATATGTTGCTACATAGGAACACCTACTAATAGTTTAATAGGGGGGAATGCGATGCTTACACTTACAGTATGTCCCATAATTATACAGACAAATTTATGATAATTGCAACAGACATTAAATAAAAAGTTGTTGCCAATAAATAAAATCGTGACTGACGAGGGTACAAGGTTGAATAACATTCTTTATTTTTTTATTTTATTACCTGGCTAGAAATTTAATCGCTTCAAAGCAATTTTAATATAAAAAAATAGATAAGTATCGGCAGATATAAACAATAAATATAAACGGTTGAATGGATTCTTCTAGAGGAAAGCCAAAAAGAAATATCAACATTGGCTGTCCCACTATGTATATACATTTGAAGCTTCAATTATCTTGTCTTCCTCTCCAATTATGAAATTTAGTTTTTTGCAATTCTACAAAAAAAGAGTTTGAGTTCGCAGTTCTAGATTTCACACAGCATTCTGTGAAAAAAGCTGGATTTGTCTCAACCTTCAGCACCTTTATTACTCTCCGAGACATAAAAATGTAATACGTCTTATGAATATAATGATAAGATATAATAAGATATTGTAAAACCCGAAGCTAAATAAATAATTGAAGTCGTCACGACACCAATTATCATATACACATACAGGTTTGCTTGAATATTGATACGAACAGAAGGAACAGACTCAGGTTAAAAAATGGCAAAGAGTTGAGAAAAGAAAGCTATACAACCTTCTTGCGCATCGATTGCGTAGCAATAGTGTACTTTTGAGCGATTGAATAATGAATACTTGCTGGCCAAATAGCTGGTAAAAGCGAAAGGCATAAACCCTAAAGAAGAAAAAGAGTTATGAATATTTTCGTCATTTTTGAAATTGGCTTGCTGAAATTTTTCATGGTCATATCATATTCGCGTAGGTAGTTGTTTTATTGTGAAAATTTCAATACCAATTCCTTTGAAAACGGGATATAAAATGGATATAGCAATTTTGCCTCTTGACCTATACAGGGTGTCCCAGACTTAATTGACCAGGCCATATCTCATATACAGGTTGAGATAATCGAGCCGAATAAAAGGCATATTATTATAATTTTTCAAGCTGTATAACATGACAGCATGAAAACAACCCCCACTCCAACATCCCCTAAGTTGCAGCCCCCACCCTTAAAAAAATGAATAGCACCCTGTATATATTTTTGTATATTCAAAACCAGTATTCGATTCTCTATTCAGATGATTTTTCAGATTCAAAATTGGTTCAGAAATAACCAAGAAAAAGTTCATCAAGGTGGTCATGACTTTTTATCTTAACTTTACCTGAATGACTTTAGCTGCCAAAATTTATCAATATTTTGGTCATAGTTTTTAATTAGCAGGTCACAGTCATCATTAAGGTTCATGATAAAGTGCTTTATCTCTTGTTTTATTTTTTAAAATTTCCCAACAAATCAGAATTATCAAATAAATTGTTTGGACTTTAATTATAATAATAACTATCACCTGCCTGTTAAAAACTATGAATAAATTTTGACAGCAAAAGTCATCCAGAGAAAGTTAAGATAAAAAGTCATGACCACCTTGATGATCTTTTTCTTGGTTATTTCTAAACCAATTTTGAATCTGAAAAATCATCTGAATAGAGAATCGAATACTGGTTTTGAATATACAAAAATATATACAGGGTGCTATTCATTTTTTTAAGGGTGGGGGCTGTAACTTAGGGGATGTTGGAGTGGGGGTTGTTTTCATGCTGTCATGTTATACAGCTTGAAAAATTATAATAATATGCCTTTTATTCGGCTCGATTATCTCAACCTGTATATGAGATATGGCCTGGTCAATTAAGTCTGGGACACCCTGTATATGCACGCCACTGGCTAACTGATTTAAAAAATGCATTTTTGTACACTATCTTTAAATTCGACAAAAATTACAAGCGCGATTTGAAAATCGAAAATTATAAATTTTAGAAAAATAAACATCATGTAAAAAAGGTATATATCCGCCATTTTTGCAGGTTAAAGCGTTATTAGTATAACTGCCTACTGTAAAAAAAATTCCCTACCCACGCTATTGGCTTAGTGGAGTCTAATGGAAAAATTGCCAGTTTTTTACATACTAACGACGTCAAGTTCGAAAAATGTCCTTCCAACCCTGTTAATTTGATTTCAAAGTTTTTTCCATCTTGCTTATTATGCAGGGGTATAATATCAATTTGTCGAAAAATTCAAATGGCGGCCAAATGGGGACCTACAAGTGAAGTTCACCAATTTGGTGTCCCTGGATATTCGGAATCAGTTGATGATTGTTGCCGCGGTGTTTCCGCTTGTTGCCGCTGGCATTTCACGTAGTTTGTCACTTTGACAGTTTTTTAATGAATTGTCATCTATGATTTCAAGCAGATAATAATAATTGCAAAATGTTACGTTTTTAAGAAAAGGGAAGACAAAGTACGCGAAAATTGGACTCAGCTGCAATTTGCGTCCTTTGGAGGAGTTGGGGAGAAGTATTTATATTCTGACACTGGAAATTAAATGTGTTCTTCTAAATAAAATCCAGAGAAAACAAAGCCCAACTCCTTGGAAGCCACGCCCTTACAATCATCAAGTCATAGTGCGGTGGTGCACCATCCATCTTGTATGTACCATAATCCATCTATTCTCCATCATCATGAATGGAGAGTGAATGTCTTGGAGCAGTAAGAGCATCGAATAAAATTTTCAAATCGAATATCCAACCTACCTCTGAATATTGCTGACCAAATATTTACTTACGCTGAATCGTTCTTGGGATTTCCTAAGCTCTATTGCATGTGGATTATCGATGGACCACAGATGGCCATTGCGCTAATAGTCTAGCTAATTATCTGTCTACATTATATTTTAGATAAAACGCTGATTTTGACTCATAGGTATTTGCGAAAACTCTCACAGAGAGTTGAATAACGATATCTTCTGATGATATTATCGAGCTGCATTTTCAACATTGCCACCACAAAACCAACAATAAATACTATTTGGCCATATTTTAAGATAGTCTCGCTTTTATAAGAAAATTTTAAAATATTTGATAAATGTAGATCGCAGTTGACAATTAGCTATCAAAGTGACAAACGTCATTAAATATCAAAAATTTTTGCTACGGTAACAATCACCACCAACTCTTTTCGATTTCTAATCAATTCATCCAGGAACAAAAATTGGTTAACTTCAAACTCATGTTGTTCCCCAATGGTGACAGCGAGGACATATTTCTACATTAGAACTTTCGACTTGAAGTAATACCCTCTATCCGCTGGTAGATTATCGACCACCCATTATGACTCACGTTGTATTTTATTTAAGAAGTACTCTTATAGATAGTTGGAGAAATCGCCACTCTATGCGCGAAACGAAGGAAATGGCTGGACATTAATGGAGGCCTTTGATAGAAACTGAGTCCCTCGATATATCATAGAAACCAGCAGAATGACAAGAAGGCAAAAGTTGATGAGAATATTCTCAGACGATTTTGGAAGGGTAGCAAGGAAAGCCTTGAGAAAAAGTTCGGACTTTGGCGCATTAGCACTAAGTACAGACTACAGGACCAGATGGAGTTTTTTTTGGAGTACTTGTGTACTTACACAGGAATATGATAGTGAATGCGTCATCTAAATTACAATGCCTCTGTAGATACATCAACCTCAACAAATAATGGAACAAATTATTTTGATTCATTTGTAGATAAATAATTGTAGGTAAATCAATCAGTAAAATTATAGTAAAATAAATTTATCTACAAGTGATTTATAAAAAAATAACTTTTTTACATATTTCTTAGTTCATAAATTGTATATGATTATCATGAAGAGTGCATAAAATAAAAACGAGTGAAATAAAGTGTCGTAGCGGTTCATTATTTAACGCATTTCACGCTAGTCATAGCCTGAAATGTATCGACTGATTTGAATAGTCCAATCCCAAAATTGCATTAAAAACATTTGAAAAAATTTGAACATAACGGCGCAAGAAACGTATTATTGGGAAACGTCATTATTAATTGACAGATGGGCAGACCTATGTCTTGCTGGAAATCATTTTAATTTCAATAAAACCAGTGGAAAGACTTATACATATTATTTTTGAAAAATATTAGATGAGCTTGCCGAGAGCCGAGAGTATGAACCGCTACTCCCACCACAGCCAAAGGCATTTCACGTGTCGTCGTTCTTGCTTCAGTCTGACGTGCTTGGATTACCTATTCTAACCAAACAGTATGTACAATTATTATTAGATTAACTATTTTTGTGTTGTGACGTTTAGTTACCGAAAATGATCTACTATTGAAGATTATTAATGAATGAAATATCTTTGCAACGCAAGAGTTTTCCTTGATAGTTTGAATTTAACCGAGAAACAAATCGAGAGCATAGAGAACATGAGAATGCTCAGACGTTTTGATAAAAAAATTTTAACATAAATAAATACGAAACACTTTTCGTATATTTCAGAGACGTGTATTTTTTCAGGAAAGGGTTTATAAATTAACTGTTACCAAAGATTACCTAAGAAGAATATAGAGCAGTAGGTAGGTAGTTAAAAGATTTAAGACTGTATTGTTATTGAAAATTCTATCCGTGATATGAATAACTAATGAAGTAATTTCTTGTCCAGACACCTGCTCCGGCTACCATCCTTTGCAGCATAAAAGACTTCTTGCATCTTAGCGTGATTAAGCTTTGTCGTAGCACGTAGACTGCATCTTTTGTAATCTTCTTCGCGTTTATAATGAGAGAGTACTCCTGGATTTTAAGAATAATTGGCTCCATTAAAATGTTTTTCACTCACAGTCACAATTATTAGGCACTGCATGCATATTATTGAAGGGTAAATTTTATTATAAAAATAAAACTCTTCCACTCGTTATATTCGACAGGTATAATATTCCACAACATTCGACAGGTACAGGTATGAGTATTTCATGGAACGACCGCTGCCTTTAAAAACAGAGTTAAGCAAAGAAATTCTCAGAAGGATCTAAGCTGAAAATAAACTTCCAATCATTTATATTTTTAACCGCAATGAACCTCTCAATAAACATATCTCCTAGTATAATAAAATGGAAGGCTGGTAGCTCTGGTTTCTTAGAGCAACTGAAGATAATATGAGTTCTTGATGTTGTGTGTTTATGGCTTCCTGTACTAAACCTGAGCAGGTTAGAACAACTCTTCACATGTAAGACATAATGAGGTGATCATGTCGTAACCACACATGAAGAATTGGTGCTTTGTCCTTCTAATTTAACAGAAATTAAAATAATTAATTTAACAACGTAATCAAAGTTGAATGACATGTCATGTAGGGCTTCGATGGCAATAATTCTATAGCAAGAAAATTTTTCTTAGAAATTAAATACAGCTATAATAATACATTAGAACGAAAATTGTCTGCAAGCCATACCGCAATACTTGATAAGAACTGTCAGGTGACCGTACTAAAAAAAAAAAAACAATTTCGGTGAAGCGGCACACAATAAAATTATTCTCGTACTGCATTTTAGGGGCGTAAATTATAATTCATTTTTTTTTATTTCCAACCCAAAATTCCTCCATTTTAAACACGTAGGTATTATCTTTGTTGGAAAATTAAGAAAAAAAATCTACAGCGGAACTACAATAATAATTGACTCTAAAATTGGGTCTACACTTCCTAACGGTATAACATAATAGCACTGCATATTTCTTAAAGTTGCAGGGGCGAAAGAGCTTTTTCTGCAACTGCGTGGATGAAATTTGATGTTATACCTGTTGTTAACATGTTAACATGTTTAGTGTAATGATTGGTTCTACAATGATATTTTTAAATTTTTACACTTTTTCTAGCATTTCTAGTTTTTTATCCATAGCCTCCATGACGCTAGCGAGCTAGCCATCCATTATTTTCATAAAAGAGGAGCGTCGAATATCTAAAGACGGGTGATTACTGTCACTCAAGTGAAGTCACAGCCACCATTTCACGATTTAGAGCCGGAAAGCTCAAGTAGATAGTCATCAAGATGACATTTCATTCGCAATTACTGCCATGGTGTCAACATTTGCGACGTTTTTCAGATCTTATGACTTCATCAGCGTCCTCAAGGACGGTGAGGTCTGATATCGCCTGTTTTTAGCAAAGAGATATACGTGTCAGCAGGTGACCCCGTGTCAAAGTTTTGTGGCGCATCGAGGTCGGGATGATTTTTGTGGCGCTCTTGATTATATGATTTTCCTGTTCGGTTAGCTCGAAAAATATTTTTTAGTCGGTCTGGGCAGTTCAAAGAAAAAAAAATTCTCAGAAAGTTCTGTTAGCTAAAAAATATTTCTTCGAAAGGTCTGGTTAGCTGCAAAATATTTTTTTAGAAGGTTCGGTTGGATCAATCTTTTTTTTCCGATTAGACAAAAATATATTTCCAGAAAGTCCGTTTATCTCCAAAATATATTTTTAGAAAGTTCGGTTAGCTCGAAAAGTATTTTATACAAGATCCGGTTAGCTGGAAAAATTTTTTTTAGACGGTCTGGGCAGCTTAAAAAAAGTTCTTAGATAGTCCCGCTGCTCGAAAATATTTTTTCAAAAGGTCTGGTTGGTTCAGGAATATTTTTTTAGAAGGTCCGGTTATGACTTTTTTTAGAAATCTAAAAAAAGCAACACCCAAGGAAATGTGAAGTCTGGAATCGCCTGTGTTCAACGCAGAGATACGTTTCTGGAGAGCCCGTACAAACCTCACGCACACCGAGGTTGGGATTGTGTTATCATGCACATCAGTTGTCAAAATTAGAAGCTAATCCTGCAAATTTACAATGAATATCGTTTTGTTCTGAGCGCTATAATAGGAAAGTGCAAAAGTTTGTTTTATTGCAGAATTTTCCAATTAATTTTTCAAGAAACTCATAATTATTTTCGCAGACCTAATTACTGAAAATATCAAGGAGTAATTTATTTTGTAGTTTGGATAAGCAAATGTCACCTCAGATAGCACCAAAACCCGAGCCAAAACCTGACAATTGGATAACAAAAATCATCCTTACAGATTTATACGAAATATGAAACTCTTGAAAAGAAACGTTGGAGGTTATTAAATTTATATAAGCCCCATTATGGAAACATATTTTCCAACTCAATGTGATATTTTTCTTTTCAAGGACACGTCTATCCGTATCCATTTTAAATTATACCTTCAGTAAAACTTGATAGGTACTTCATAGTTTTAATTTTTCGACAAGCGCATTTACCTATCGATAAAAGCTAACACGTATTTTGATTTACTGCATCTCCTTTATTTTCCTCACTGCAGCACTGTACTGTAAACTAGCATCTTTCTTTGGATAATTTATTTGCAATTATATTCCGAAATGTGGTAAAAAAGATGACTTATTAAAGGTAAAGGTTTGCAAGAAATTATGTAGGCTACCAGTTAAAAATCTTTTACTTTTCAATATAAATGATAATAACTCCTATAAAAAACTTTCGACATAAAAGTAATTGGTTTCAGAAAGCCTGAAATATTTAACACGTATCTTCCTGTGTAATGAAGTAGTCGTATTATGGATATATAAATAACGAAATAATCGCTGTGGAAGATATTTCCGTAGTCAAAGATTTATTATTCAAGTTAATCATCTGGAAGTTGAGGGGAATGCAGGAGTATTCAGCCCTGATTTCAAACCTTAACCTTTTCGGAGGTCGGTCTCCATTATTCCAGGCGTTCTGAAGCTACGAGTCGATCCAGTAACTGATCACCTTGTAAATTATAAACAGCTCATGAAAAGCGGATTATCAACCCTGAAACGAGGCATCTTGCTACTAAAATTTCTGAAAATAAAGTGCCTCTTGTTTGTTTTTTATTACCTACTTACGAAAGCCAGGTTTCTAAACATCGCTGCTGCTTTGTGCACGAGAAACTAGGATTTTTGCTTGCATATAGATTTGGTAAATTGTATGCAGGCACTCTGTAGGTATACAATACGAGCTGCATATTAAAAAGGAAGTTAACGCTAATTGCCATTAAAACTAAAAGAGCAATTTTGTTTTGTTTGATAGAGTTGCTCATTTTAACAATCATAATAGTTTGAATTTAATTAGTGAAGTAGGATTCAAATTACCGTTATTAAATTCCTAATAATTAATCTCATTATGTACTTGTTTATGGGTGTATTAGTGAAAGTACTTTGCTGTATTTTTATTATTATTATTATTTTTTGATTCGAGAAGTTTTGCTTTGGATGAAGCATTATCAATGTTTAATATCAAAGGCCGCTTGTTCAATTCCATTTCAAGCAGCCTTCAACTGAACTGAAGTTCACCGCTATCAAACAGAGAATTTCGGTTTAAATATGGTAATGAAATGCATTAGAACTGGCAAGGCCAGGACCCCCTTTCTTAGTTCTAATTCATTTTACTGCTTTATTTTGATCAAAGTTAGTTCATCGCTTAGTGACGGTGATCTTCAGTTTGGTTGAACGTTGTTTGGACTTGGATTGAACAAGCGGACCTTAGAAGATAATGAAAAGAATTAGAGGGAAACTTAGCTCTCTATCGCAACAATTTTCTTTCCACCGATTATTGCATTCTATGGTCGAACAGATTTAAGAATCCGGAGATGAAGACTTGGTCAATATACCGGCACACAACTTCATGCTACAGTAAAAAATAATATATACAGGTCTAAATATTCCATGGATATGGAGCAACCCCAGATTTCTTAGGTCAAAATAAGGCGATCGGACAAAACTTTCCTCTGTCCAAAAAGCTTTGTTTGTCCGTGGATGAGCTTCAAAAGGTTTATTGAAATTTTTTAGTTTTTAGAATTAGACCGAAATTCTTTTATCCCGCAGGCTAAACGGCCGGTTTTGATTTGGTTTTGAATCGGGAAAAGAAATTACACCTGGAATCGGCTCATTTTATGTCTCTTTTGAATATATTAATTTTCCCCCTTCCTCGCTTCACTGAACAGCTGTCATTTTGTCAAAATGGTAACAAAAAAATGGTTTTTCACTAATTTTCTGAGTGGTTTTACTGGAAAAAGGTTCATATAAAAATTGAAGATAATAAAATTTACGATCGAAAAAATTTTTAGATTTTTTGTTGGAATAATATTTTCAGAATTGTCAAGACAAATCACTTATCTTTTCAAATTCTCGCAACTTACTGACGCTATCCTGCATTATATTCTAATTCGCTAACCACAATGCTTAATTTTCTCATTCGGATTTTTCCTCACGACAATGGCTTACATCACTGTCACCGTTGACAACTTTACATTTTTTTTTCTTCGATATCGAGGGTTCAAAGCTGTCTTAAAATAGATATAGAAAAATAGAAAATGTGGACATTTTTAAATTTTAATTCCTTTTTTATTATTGATAATAAAGTGTGTACCTATACAAAATCACGTAAGCAGTTAATAAATTATTAATTAAATTATTTATTAAAAAAATTGTATGGGTTTAGGAAGGGGAAAATTGTTTTGAATTGCCTTCAATATACTTCAATAGTAAAATAATATTAGATTACTTATCTACCTAAAGCTAGTGTGGAAAATAAAAAAAGTGAGTCACCTTTTCAAAGACACCTTAATAACACCTAAAAATATTAAAAGTTTCGGCGGTGGAACAAAATTTGGGTCAGCATGGATTTCAGAAAACACCAGTAATTCTCTTGTGAGGATTAAGTACCTCATTTGTAGGTAATAATAAAAAAGCTCAAAATAATTAAGAATTTCTCCAATTGATTTCTAATTTCCCACATTTAGATCAATAATGATAAATAAAAGGTGCTGAATTTTCTGCAAGAATGATTTTTTTTTAATAATTCGACTTTAATAATTAATCCGGAAAACCGCTTAGTCGATTTCTAAAGAATCAAAGAATGAACGCAAAACAAAGCCCGCATCAAACATAATATAACCGAGTCGGCTTTTATGATATACGCTCCTGAATTAAATATTTTTCCATTAATATCACCTGTAGCAAGCCATAAGGTAGGTACATGATTTTTTAATACTTCCTTTACTTAAGGTTATTTTGAATGTTGTATAAATAGAATATCAGGTCAGGCTCCGATTTTTTCGTAGACTATACGTAAAAAAATACTTATCATTGGTTTTTATGGATTTTTTTTATCAAATGCGATCGATCAGTTCCAATAGTAATTATTAAAGAACTGTTTATAAAAGTAAATTTGTTCATTTACTGAAGAAATTAAATCAAAAACTGACTCTCCAGATTTTTTATAAACCAATGATAAGGGGGCAGCCTAGTTTTCGGTATCTTAAGAAGGGTATCGATGACGCCACGGCAACCACCCAGTGAGTTAGTGTATATTGCACCTCACGTTCCCGACATAGCGACATCCGAACCGGCCGCCGTCGCCGCTTTCATTACCGCGACGCCGATAATGGGGCTTCCCTACCCATAAATACCGGATTACCGCAAGCCGGGAAGGGGGTAACGCGATACCTCAATACCACCAGCCAGAGGCCCAACATTCGATTACTCTGATTCCACACACCGAATCTTAATATTATGTGACAGGTCGGTGTCCCTTATTTGACGGTGGTGACTCGGCATCGGGATATCATTACAAGGCGATTCTTTGAGTTTTATTGGTTAGGTATACAAGGTGATTCACTTTCTCCTTGTTGTACGAATTTTTTTTTTATTTCTTGCTGTCTTTTGCAGCGGTGCCGAAAAAATGTGACTTTCCAAATAAAATGCAATTTCTGCCAAAAGTTACAGGCAAGGTACAAAATTCTTGATGTTATTGTGATGTAAATTTACAAAAAAAAAAAATACATTAGTGAATTTTTGCTGTGTAGTTTAACTTTTAAAAATGATTGTAATAGTAGAAATAAGTAATTGTCTCGTTCCCGATATCCAATTTGTAAAATTCTGATGAGTAATCTGCGCTTTTCTTATTTTTTTGCTTTTAGAAACAACGACAACAAATACCTAAAACTAATAAGGCAAACCTGAGGATTGTATATTATCATTTATACCTAATAAATTTAGAACATGTTATAAAAAAGGACAACATAAAATATATGTTACAAATGCCTTAATAAAGAAGTTTTTCTCCAAATATAAAAAAAAACAACCCTTTATTTATATTCTTTCGCGCCGGATGAACAATGATAGGTAAATAAATAAAGATATAACGTTGTCATGTTTCTGCAGTGGATACAGGGAGAATATGTGTACTGAAGGGATGGTTGTGATATATCGAGCTGCAGTGGTGTCAATAACTAAGAGTCATCGCGTTTGATATCCACCCTAAACTGGCAATATCTCCAGGTGGGGTAGCGTTTTGGCAGCTAAGCGGATAGCGTGTGCATATTCGTTGCCAGCATCCCCTTACGGGACAAGGGCGGCCGCGATATCACACCTATAAAGGCTAAATCATTCCCCTGTGTGACCATTTGGCACAACTGTCACAAAGCCTGAACTTAGATTTACGTGGAGATGAGAATAGGTTTATGCGAGGGAAGTTTTGGAAAGATTTTCCACAGTGTCCGACGTGAAATTATGATTGATTGATACATGAAACAAATTTTAAAGTTGTAATAAGAAGATCTTTTCTTGGTTCTTATAAAAAATGATACTATGGAAATTTTTGCCACCTGAAATAGTTATATATTTCCCTATTTATATATCGCTCAGTAATTTTATTTATGTATTCATTTACTACAAAAATTTTATTTGAAAATTACAAAATTACAAATTGAAAAGTTGACATGCAAATGAGATGGTTACTTTAGATTTTAAGTAAGTAGTTGAAGTACTCCTTTATCTTTGGAAGCAGGCAGAAAATATAATTGACGAATGGTAACGCGAGGAAGTATTTTTGCATATGTAGCTGACAAATTTGGTTGATTTAATATATCAACTAAAATTGTATTTTTTTTTTTTTTTTATTGAAAATGCACATGCACTGCAGGGAAATCCCTATGACGCTCTGGGAGCGGTGCATGAGCGGAGATATCGATTCACGTTGGCCTTGAATCTCTGTAAGTTGTATACTTCGGGAAACACGCCCTTTGGAATGCTATTCTAAAGTGATGCTGTTCTATACATAAAAGAAGTCTGAAATAGGGTGGTACGAGGTGTAACGAGCTGAACCTGATACGGATGAGCGTCTGCGGCTCGACGTGTATTTCTGCCCGGTCTTGTTCTTGGTGGGATCAAGCTGGCTACGTCTTTTGAACACTTTCCATTAAAATATCTGTAAAACAGACTCAGGTCAGCTACTCTTCTTCGATGTTCGAGAGTGTCTAAATTTTTTGTCAAATCTGGGTCCCCAATCAAGCGGATGGCTCTTTTCTGAATAGAGTCGAGTAGTCTCAGCGTATGTTTGGGAGCCGAGCTCCAAACATGTGAGCAGTATTCCAAGGATGGTCGGATTTGAGCCTTGTATAAGAGGAGAAGCTGTTGTGATGTATAAAATTTCTTCGTGCGGAAGAGTGTTCCAAGTTTTTGAGAAGCACTCTTCGCCAGACCAGCAACATGATCATGCCAAGACATGTTCGCTCCGAGGCTCACTCCAAGTAAACGAAGAGATGACGCTGGGGTAAGAGAGTGTCCCGCCATCATCATGTCTGGCTCCAAAACGTTGGTCTTTTTGGAGAAGATGACTGCTTGGGTTTTTCCAGCATTGAATTGGACTTGGTTTCTATCGCCCCAAGTTAGAATGTCCTGCAAGTCATTGTTAAGTATGGCAACTTCTTGCTCCCTGCGAGTCTGTGCGTCGATGGCAGATGTTCGCGCGTCTAACGTATAAGAAGATATGAGGGTACTGTCGTCGGCAAAACTGTATATTGGATTTTTTGTAGTTTCAAGCAAGTCGTTTATGAATATTAGAAAAAGAGTCGGAGATAAAATGGATCCCTGAGGCACACCGGCATTGATGGAAAAGGTCTCAGAAAGAACTCCATCGACTGCCACCTGTAATGAACGATCTCCGAGATAACTCGCAAGCCACAAGCAGAATTTCTCGGGCATGCCATAGGCCTGCAGTTTTGCCAACAGTCCGCCATGCCAAACACGGTCGAAAGCTCTAGAAATATCAAGCGCAACCCCTCGAGACTCCCCATGGTGTTCGATTGCGCCGTTCCACAGCTCGGTGACGTAAGTGAGGAGGTCACCAGTTGACCTCTGTTTACGGAATCCGTATTGGCGGTCGCTGATTATGTTAGCTCCTTCCAAGTATTTTAAAAGATGTTGGTTAATAGCTTTCTCCATAATCTTGGATATTACTGAAAGCAGTGCCACTGGTCGATAGTTACTTGGTATAGTCTTTTTGCCTTTCTTGGGAATAGGTTGGATCCGTGCACCTTTCCAACAAGAAGGAAATATTCCCTTTTTATACGACAAGTTGAAAAGTCGGCAGAAAACAGATGACAGCTCAGTGGCGCATTTTTTTAGTACGATAACAGGTACGTCATCGGGCCCAGAAGCTTTGTTTGGGTCTAAGGCTAACATAATGCTCTTTATGACCCGCTGTCGGAAAACAATATCTGACATTTTGGTCTCCACGGAAGGGATCATTGGCGGAGTTCTTCCATGAAAGTCGACGGAAGAGTATGAAGAAAACACTCCCGCCAACAAGTTCGCCTTCTCAGTAGCCGTGGATGCGATAGTCCCATCTGTCCGTGTAAGTGGTGGAATCGTGGATCTGGTGAAGTTCTGGCTGACTGCCTTAGTTTAGTTACAGACCAAAAAGATTTCGAACCGTTAGGGCAGGAGAGAAGTTTGTTCCTAATTCTTTGGTTGTGAGTTTCCTTGGTTTGATCTATTATTTCTTTGCATCTGTTTCGAGCAAGGATGAAATTGTGATGGTTTATGCCGTTGGGGCTCTCTCGCCATTGGCGAAAAGCCAGTTGTTTGGAGGCGACAGCTTCCTTGCATCTTTTGTTGAACCAAGGTTTGCTGTTTGAGGGCTGTTTTTTTGAAAAGGGAATGTAGGCTTCCATGCCTGTTAGGATGACTTGAGCAACTTCCCTAGCACAAACAGATGGATCATTAGAGCCGAAACAAACACTCCTCCATGGAAAATCTCGATAATATTCCCTGAGTTCTTCCCATTTAGCAGATCTGTAGTGCCAGACTACACGAGGTTTACTTGCTTCTTTAACACTAGTAATTGGTAGGACACAAGATGTTGAGACGAGTTTATGATCTGAGGAACCTAGTGGGGCTTTCACCGTGATAGTATACATTTGAGGGTTCGTGGTCAAAAACAGATCCAACAGGCTAGCGAATTCTCCCTCGCGATCGGGAATGCGTGTTGGTTCATCAACGAGCTGGGTAAAACCACAGCTGATCGCAAACGATTCCGCTTCACGGCCTTCTTCGTCAGTGAAGTTTGAGTATTTAAGCCAGTTGATGTTATGTACATTAAAATCACCCAAGATGGATATCTCAGCTTTGGGGTAGTTTATCTGTATGAATTCAACAGTTTTTGTGAGGGACAAAAAAAGTGTCCTATACTGTGTATCGCTGGGTGGTCGGTATAAACAACAGATAAATCTCGTCGTTTGTCGGTCTGTTATCCTAAGCCACATGACGTCAAAGTCATTGGGCTCAAAGTCTTCCTCACGTTGGCAGGAGAGGTCACTTCTGACAAAAATGCCAATTCCGAAGTTACGTCTAAATCGGGAATGAAAGTCATATCCTGGATATGGTACATGTCAGGTTAAAATATACATACAGGGTGAGGCGCAAAAACCTTAGGGCATTTTTCTATGAAGAAGTGTTATTGGGAGTATAGAGGTCTAAAAATTTGTACGTGTATGATTTCAATTTTGATGAGCTGAACTAAAATATTTACAACCCCATAACTAACACTTCCGGTTATACCTTTCACTTTCTTATTTTAAATTAGACACCCTGTAAGATTATTACACTTTCACATTGCCTAAAAAGATGTAATAAAAATGGTATTTATACTCTTTTAAAACTTTCAATTAAAAATTAATAGGTACTTTTAAAAAACGTAGTATCCACTTAAATGCATATCCCTGGACCGTGGACACAGGAAACACGGAGAAATTTTGTTTTTGAAATCATCTTTTTTTTATTATTATTTTTTTTATAAGATAGGTATAACAACACCAACAAAAAAATTCTAAATCAAGCACATTTTCTAACATCTAAACTAAGGATTTTTTTTCTCATATTTCTTGCTTTGTCTATAGGGATTTGCAATTAAGTGGATTCTATTTTTTTTTTTCGAAAGCCAATCAAGATACGAAGAGAAGTCTAGAATCACAAAAGTTTTATTTTTAGTGGCGTGATCTGAAATTTAAAATAAAATTTAAAAAAAAGTCATTGGCGTAGTTTTTTCAAAATAAAAATCGTTGAGATGCTTACCGGGATGCCATGAACTTTATAATTTTAATCTATTCAGGGTTAAATAACCCCTTACTACTACAGCAAATGAAACTACCAAATTTCAACAATATTGGGTAAAGTATACCTATCCAAGATATTTGCAAAAAAGATGATTTTTTAATAAAACTAACACCCTGTATCTCAAAAATAAAGCGTTTTCGAGCAATACTTTATAGAAAAAATACAATTATTTTACGTGCTCTATCGTTTGCCAAAGTTATGAGCATACAAACTGGAACACCCCGTATAGTTATTCAATAGCAGACTTATTTTATATTGAACTCGTTTAGCATTAAAATGTAGAATTTAATAATTATTATACCGACGAGGGTTTAATTGAAAAGGATTAAATGAAAAAGGGTTTACCTTCAATTATCATTCCATTTTAATGATAGAGTGTCCAAGCGTCCTACCGGCAGTACGCGCTGTCCTGCTAGCAGTACCAAATTCAGACACCGTTGTTTTTAATGGGATCTCGACCTCCCTGAAGGACGAAATACTCACCATTGATTCCGTGGTAAAATTTTGCCTATTTGATGTGCAAGTCTCAACTCGTTAGGACTTTTAGTAACAAAGATACGAGGTGAAGTATAATTTATTCATCAGTGTACGCAGTTACAGCGGCGTGTAAAGTACCCATCTGTGCATAATAGGTACAAATAGTATGTCTACAAAATTCTTATCATATTGATGATAGAGTCAGCACAAAAGCGACCAATTTTGATAAAAAACCCAATTACCAATGGTGTAAGTCAGTGTTTGGAGAAAATTATTTAAGGGCGGAGTGATATGGAACTATAACGAACATAATTGGGTCTGTTGCTACCGTTCTATGGGATCTCGATAATGAGAAAATGAAAATTGATATTAAATTGCTGAAAAAACATGATAAGTAGACAATGTATAAAAGAGTACATAATATGTAATAAAATAATAAAATTAGTTCGGAGCTTGAAAATAACTTATATATAGAAATAGCAAATAATAATAGTTCGGTATTACACGCTACAGGCTACGTATCGCTAGTTTATTATAGGTTAGGTATTTTACGTTTACTACACCTATGGAACATTCTCCGCTCGTATCGCGCTGAAATCCTCGCAACGTTGCCACATACAAGTCGTTCTCCAGATTCTCCTCCACTAAGTGAGGTCATTGGTCAGTGTAGGTATTTTTTTCCTTAATAAAATTTCAAGAAAATGAAAGAAGTCAGGTAAGGAAAAAATTCATTTTCTTGAAATTTCAGGGAAAAAATACGTACCCTGACCAATGATCTCACTTAGTGGAAGAGGTAGAACGACTTGTATGTGGCAACGTTGCGAGGATTTTAGCGCGATACGAGCGGAGAATTTTATTTTATATTTTAAAGAATGTTCTTGTTTTTTTTATGAATAAATACTCAGTAAACTAGATTTTTATTTCTTAAAAATAAAAAATTAATCATCTAACCCGCCCATGGTATGTTCTTCTGTACTGCCGGAAGCTTTCCACGTCCTTCTGGCAGGACATTTCATATTTAAAAATAGCGTACTGCCAGCAGGACTGACGGGTTTGTCCAACTGTCCTTCAGGAAGCTCCTTCCAGCAGGACAGATGCCTGGACGTTCTATCATTAACCTACCTACATATTCTTATACAAGATTGAAGCTCTTGAATAATAAATCAGCTTAGAATTTCAACAGCTATATTAGGACCTAGTAGTACAAGCTGACCATGACAAGCAGACAGGCTACCAGACATCTCCCTTTCCTCCCGATCCCCCACCTGATGACGATCGACATTCTACCCCTAACGAGTCACCCCTTTAGAAAGGCCGTGAAGCCGACACCGTCCAATTAATTCTTAGTTAGTCATCGGCACGTGATGACTCAAAAATGAGAACTCTTGATGAGTGTCCAGGGGAGATGGAGAGAAGGGGAGGGTCGCTAATCGGCTAATTGGCACGTACTAGGTGCTAGAGTACCGGGGTTGTTTTATTATTTATTCACACACGTATACGTGTACGTCTGGAGGGCCAATCAGAAAACGGGGGTAGTTGGATTTTAATATTTGACTACTCGATGCTGAGTATTATAGAACTGAGGGAAATTTCTTATAACTCGATTTTGGACTGTAATTTTCTTTTCATTACAAAGTTTTATGAGCCAATATGAATGGAGGTGCATGTGAACGCTTTTCTCAAATAAATAAAAGCTGAGAACGTCAGACGCCACCGTAGTGAATCATTCTGGTTTATGATGTTTCAACATGAAAGCAGTCTAAATATAATTCCGCAGGATTTACTTACAAGTAGTATTTTTTTCCATAAAATAAAAACTCTGAACAAACGTAACGAGTTAGAGATATAATTAAATTTTCTTTTAGATGTGCGTAAGAGATGAGAGATGAGACTTACTACTGTTATTTATTTCGGTTAAAATTAGTTGTCGTTACAATAATTCAGTTTCTCCAGGAAAACCATTGAAAACTGAGTGAATGACGAGTTTTGATATGAAGGTTTTTATCTGTCACGGAAATGTTATGTCGGGTGTTCATTTAGTAATACTTCCTCAGCTGAAGGCCATGGAAATTGTGGATGATGTGAATTTCTGTTCGTCGAATATACGTGATTTTGAATAAGTAGTAGACTTAGTAGAATAGCCTATTCGACTATTTATGAATAACCATGATACGTAGTCCCGGTTACTTACTGTAACTGTTATTTGTTTAAAGAATATTTCAAAACAAAACCACCCAGTCAAGGACCTTCAACTTTATAATAGGGTAACGTTATCTTGTTTTGGTTTTTGTTAGAATTAATTTGGTTGATATTATAACATCCATAAATGTAGAACGTTGGTTTCATTAGTATAATTTCCGTAATGGGAGTAAACTTGATGGAATTTGAAAACTGTTTTCATCTACTGTGGTGAGAAGGCCCCCCGGAATTAAACCAATAAAGGATATGTGCATAATGGAAATTCCCCAAAGTTTCTTTTTCTCGTCATCAAACTAAGTATGTTGATGTTATGCTGCTTTACAAGCTGCTTAGGCAAGGTGATCACTTTTGTCCTTATCGAGTAAGATTATAGTGCTGGTCTCCCTAACTACGAGATATTCCTGAGAGGTAAAATTATTTTTGTCAATTTATTGTTTTCCCGAAACTTGCAGTTTTCAGCAAGATATTTTTGCAGGTTTAGAATGGTTTTAAATACCGTGTAGATATACGTCAATTCCCAGAATTGCAGAACAAGGCAACAATGTGTTTGTTGCAAAGCTTCCGAAGCGCTCGATTTAGTCACGGAGCCTTGTGACGATCGATTATCAGTCGTAATACACCCATAAAATGCCTGCCAGATCCTGCAAACATGAATGTGATTTATTTTTATAGCATTTACATCAAGGACTGATTATCGAAGAAGTCAAGTGGAGAAGATCATCCAGCGATAAGAAATACACCTGAACTGTTACAAAATGCTCCACTGGAGTAAGAAACCGCACCGCAGTAGAGTAAGTTAAGACAAACCCCGTTGCTGTCAGGGCTAACTCGAAACGGATTCCTGTTTAAACACCCTTCAGAAGGTATCGTTACTTCCTACCATAATTTTCGGACGTTATTTCCCTCGACTTAAGTGAGACTGCAGTCTGTTGGGTGGGTACCTTCCATCTCCACGACACACTCGTATTCACAAGGCCAGTCCCAGGGTGGGTAAGACAGAAGTAATCAATCAGTATCGCATCAACGATTGATAGCTAGGACTCGGTGTCTTAGATCTTAGAGCAATCGTTTGCTGGGAAGTCTGGTGGTAATTAGTGGGCTTGCCTCTCTGGAACGTCTAGAACTCCATTGGGAACTGCCTGATGAAGAAACCTGATATAAAATTCAGCAGTTTGATAGAAACTTCGCGACAATTGTTATTACTGCATCTTCACTATCGTGAAGATCATTACGATTTTTCTCTCTTTAACGAGATTTCAAGTCAATAAAGAAGTCGATAATAAATTTTACGATTATCGGTATAGAGTCTAAAAGAACTTCACAGGAAAACATTAATAGATATAAAACTTATTTGTTTGAGAAATACGATACGCAAGTAAACAAGTCAGGTGGCAGTAAAATATTTCTTCCTAGTTCTCCCATAAACTTGATGGAAATACTACCAGATGCTCCCGCCTAGAAAGACCTGGAAAAATATTATAGGACGACTTTGTTACTTTCGGATATAAAATTTATCGATAGATACCAGATACGGTCCATCACTTGAAAACAAAGCTCCAATAAAATGAGATACTGTTTTATGACCGCCCGTTGGCTCCGATAAACAAATAAACCCGACATTCTCTTGTTTAGGAAACTCACATGCAGACAAGCCGATAAAATAACATGGAAGATCATCCAAGCACACACACAGTTATTTCAGGAGGTGTAATCAATCACTGTAAATGTACAGGAAGTTAGCGGAAGTGGAATTTTTTACCAAAAAATATAATTTTATTCCACAAAATGTAAATTCTGAAAAAGACGAGTAGTAGATTCAATAATACTCGCCCGCAACATTCGGCAGCGTGTTCAAATTTAAATTCTTTTGTTCAGCTTTTCGATCAACAGATCGAGTTCATATTTTCAAAAAGCAGTTGGTACCTATCGGAAGTTCGTTTACAGATTCCATGCAGAAAGGAGTTGTCATAGTGTACAGCAATTTAAAGTGCCGAATCACGCAACACATAGACAGAAGTACCTACTAGGGAGAGGTGTCTCGTGAAGTCTGCAATGGATTTGTCATATTTATGACGAATCATTACATGAAGTTGTGCTATTTAAGAAATTAATTAAATTTTAATAAAAATCAATAAAAGACAGTCTATACTAATACAAAATAAGCTGCTGTTGGCGATTATGAAGTCACCTATTTCTGAATTTTTTTAGAAATGACAGCCCAATGTTCTTCACATCTCCCATCAGCCTCCTTACTATATACTTAAATGATTATGGGAAAACATTTGTACCCTACACAATATTCGAAATGTTTCTTTTTAATAAAAACATAACTTCAAGTACATAATTGAAAATTATTATTAAAAAAAAAAAACGTAAAAATGTTCAAATTATTGCTCTCCATCAACCATTTGTCATTGGCCGATACGTGTATAAGCCTGTACACTGCCATCAAAAACATCCGGATTATTGTTTGCTTCACTTTGGCTTGAATTCTTTGCTGTAGTCCCTTTTGGGTTTGTTGAAAAAACTTTGAATTTTAATCCCACAGAAAGAAATCAAAAAAAGTCAAGTATGCGGAACGCGGTGACCATTCAATGGCTCCTCAACGCCGCCCTTTCATCTTTCAGAAAATGTTGGATCCGGATAGTGAGGAGGCGCCCCATATTGCTGAAACCAAATGTACTGATGGGACATACCTGCCTCGTGACCGTACTAGATTATGGATCTCATTTAATTGTGTAATTTCTAGATAATGTTCATAGTTCTGGAGATGACTCTGTATGTTACCTCGATGACTTGTAGGTGGAGGTGACTTGTAGGGCTTATTCTAGAAGATGAGTTTCGTCCACCACGCTACGCTTCCACACCATGCTTCAATCTCTCTATCTCAAGTGAAGACCGGGAATGAGAGAATAGACTAAGTCACCCATGTAAAACCCAGTCTAATGGAATTTCTATCTGAAGTTTCACTGTAACTCCGAAGGACATCTCTATCGGTGAGGTTTAAGTCAAAATTTAATCGACGAAATCGATTTTGTGTATCAGACAACTGATATTGATGTTATTTGTCATTGAGTAATTTCTAGATAGTGTTCATAGTTCTGGAGGTGACTTTGTATGCCTCTTCAATGACATCACCGCACGTTGATCTTATAACTTTCTTCCTTTCTGTTGATTTCGATAGCTTCACGTAGCAGTCTATTTATGTGTAACCAGTGGCTGTAAGGCTCGTTCTGGAAGATGAGCTTCTTCCGTGCCTGCTTCAAGTATATATATATATTCGTTTGAAATTACAAATTGCAGTCTTACGATACATGTTGTTTAGTTTATTAAATTACATATGATTGGTTTCGTCGATCATGGGGAAAAGAACGATCTGTAGGATATTCTGATGCGATGTTGACATCATGGTGAAGCATTTGCTTTGAGAGATATAGTCTAGGGAAAACCCCATTAAAAAACCTAGACACACCATCCTGTTGAGATTGGTTTGAAGTATTCTTTTGAAGTGAAGACTGGGGATGGAAGATAGATGAAGTCCCCCATGCAACTGGTAGAACTTTACTTCATGTCATCTTACGCCCCAGTCGAACCTTTCGGCGACAAGTGAATGAAGAAGGAAAGAAGAAGAGTGATGATCCATTGACACTCCAAAAAAAAAAAATCAAAGTACGACCTAAGGGAGTTCTTAGGAGCGGCGAGAAATGTAATCCTTGAGAACATCGAATTCCCTTCACTCTCCTGGCGGTAAAATATCGGCCATAGGGGTTAGGAAGGGAAAAACTATAAAAAACTCAAATCAGCGAATTAACTCGCATTAGTTACAGAACATTTACGTTTGAAGCAGTGAAAAAAACTATTTTCGACGAGAATAGAAATTTTCCACTTATTGTACATTTTTGCCGTAAGTTTGTACCCATAATCTGAAAAATTTAATCTAAGCCTGTTTACATAATGGATGAGTCTTCAAAGTTCTACTCATTTATATCTACATGCCCACAAGGCTTGGTACATACAAGTAATTAATCTAATCTAAGATACCCCATTATAACTCCTATATTGTTCACATAATATAAGATATAGTACCTCATACCTCATGTAAATAATCACAGGAATAATGACATTGTATGTAGATACCGTGGTCCAGCGAAGCGGCGTATAGCAGCGACCGAGAAGATCCAGAGAGGAGAATATAGAAAGTTGAAGTGCACCTGCTGTCTGCATCCTGCCATAACTCAGAAAAGACGGCCATGATAGGGTTGAACAGATGAGCATCACGCAAGAATCAGCGCGGCCCGATCCACACCCTAAGGCCAGACAGGTAAACAATCCCAGGTTACTGTTTCCTGTTTTCTGTTTTATTTCAACCAGAGGCGACTCGTTGATAGTCTGTCTATGCACAGTTGCGGCTATATAAAAGTTTACGCCCATGTAAGTGTCAAACGGAATGTAAATCTGTCTGCTTACAATGTCCGAGATCATTAAAAAAAAACACAACTAGGTAGTACCTACTACCTACCTACTTCTAGTACATACTAGACAGACTGTCTTCAGCGGATACTTTGATGTGTTTCATTTCATTGGTTGATTTATGTGATAGCATAAAATCTATTAATGAAAAGTTTACCGTACAAACAGTATAAGACGTTGCTTTGATGTTTTGCAAATTGCAATATCTCGTTCTAAATTGATTTAAGACTGAAATAATAATAGATCTTTCATCAAACCTTTTATTGGCTGAGTTCAAAGCCAAGTCAATGTTACAAGATCATATGAAAAATTCGAAATTTGCTGCCGGTACCAGTGGTGGTTATTACAACCTTAGGCCATAATAATATTTACATTTAATAATCTGATGTGACAAGGAATGACAATTTTCTTTTTATTACGGAATTTGTTGTTAATGCGCGCTTAAATAAAAATCATAACGTTTTTCCTTTAAATCCCCCAAGTAGTGGTAGAGTTTCTGGCAGTTAGTTTAGAAGACAAACATCTTTCTCTTACTTGGGCAACGTCATTGATAAATAATCAGCTAATAGTACGTCCAGCTACTTTAGCTAGGAAAATAATATCCCGAATCCGAAGAGGAAGCTTGCAATAATTTGATATCGTCTGGTGATTGGAATGTTATGTGTGAAAGCTCACTAAATAGAAGTTACCATACAACCGAAATTTTATTGTAATATCACCTCTGTTAGTGGTCGACAATGAAGACTTCATCTAGTAAACCTTTAATAATTCGGCTTGATAAGAGACTGTTTCTCTATTATTTTTGCATCTGTTAAATTAGCAGAATCTTTGTTAATAATGAGGCTTCCATAACAGTTATTGTTACTGGACGTAATTTTCTAGAAGGAACAGCAAATCTTGGGCAACTTCACCCCTGTTTGTTTTTAGTTGTCATAATTTTAACAAGACATTACAGTGAGAGAGAGTGATGAAATCATCAGGAACAAAGATCATTGAATGCTCGTTATGTACTATAACTATAAGTTATCAGTGGTAGAAACCATCGCTATCAGTTGTTGGCGAAGCACTATAAAAACGTTTATAAAAAGGATGTCTTCAATATCGACCTGTAACTGGAAAAATAATTGCATGGAAGCAGTAGCTGCTCGGCAAATAAATATTTCATACGATTCTTCATTGACAGAAGACGACGTTCATCAATCATCATCAAGATACAAAACAAGTAATCCTACTGTATAGGTAGTGTTATAGGTACTTACTGAGTTATATGGAACTGGAAGATCATCTGAAATACAAAAAAAGAATAATTGTTAGATTTATATTTTAGATGGTTAGAAAGAATTAAAGTCATGAGAATTTAGATCTCTTTTCTATAGTTATAATGTGGCCCAATTTTACATCAAATTAATAATTAATAAAATAAATTTGAAAACACTTAAAGGCATAGGGAGTACAATTATTATTTTTATTAGTTTTTTATCCAAAAACTGGATAAGTTTTGTCAGTGATGCCAATTTTATTATGGGAATTATTGTTGACTTCTGCCATCTCTTTACTGAATGCTGATTGTTCTTAGTGTTAAAATCAACAGATGATTATATATAAAACAACAAGAGTAAAAGTTCTTAAGAGTAGCAGGTCTATTAAATAAGCTTGCAGCACAAGTTCACAATCTGGTGAAGATGAATTATGATGGAACTAGTTGGAAGATTTCATTACCAATTATAAAGCTAATCATCATTGAACGTAGAAATTGCTAACCATGTTCTTCTGATAGTTTGATGTAACCATATGGGAGTTTAGTAGAGTCATAGCCTCATCATCGACATGAATATATAATAATTTAGTCACAAACTTTACCACCCATAATTTTCAAGCGGAGATGCTTCAGCTGCCAAGTCTTCCTGGCCACTAGACTCAGGTCATATCTGCAAGTTATGGAGTAAGCTGAAATTGTAAAGTTCATGAAACTCGTACTTATCTTCCACTTACAGAGATCGAATAATTCTTTTAGTTTCTCTGTAATATCGATTTGATTTCTATCCGTGCTGACCCTGCATGTAAATTGGTGACCATTCTTGCAAATGCTTTGAATACATGCTGTCAAATGATTAAATTAAATGTTTCAGCTCCGATGACGTGCTCTATCCGACAAAAATGTAGGGCTACCGAATCAAAATATGTTTTGGGATTGAATTTGTTTTTTTTTATTATTTTAAACCCTTCAGCTTGTGTGCGATTCAAGTAGGAAGCAGGATACGCTCTTACTTGAAACATTGGAGGGAGGGGGGTCGGGGGGTCGGCAAGACTTTGGTCTTGCTGAATATAAAAATTTACTGGTTTAGAAAATTTGTTGGAGATGTGCGCTTTAAATTCAAGCAGCGGATGATTCAATGAACAAGTCTCTTTCCGGATATAAATAAGTAAAAAGGATATAAATGTTGCTCAGCATATCTTGAGTATTCAAAAAAATCGTTAAGATGCCAAAATTAGTGCTTAAATTTAATCCAATCGGGCTGGTAATGAAAAATAGGCTTGCCTCACACACTTATCAAAAACAATGTGTTATCTAGTTTGATCTTAGATCTGGATTGTAGCAGAAAGGGTAGTTTCTCACTAGTGCCTATAGACCTTAGTTGGACCCTTTGTATTCTTTCTTGGGTGCACAAACCCCTAACCTGATTTGCTCGAATGAGCCGTGATGAGGTCTTTCCAAATCTGGCCAGATGAGGTCAAACTACTGCCAAGCTGATATTGACGAAACGATGGACAGTGACAAAGCACATGCTTTAGGTAATTATATTCTTGACATGAGTATATCACTATTAAAAATCTAAATCAAAAAATCTTGTTTTCAACAGCTGCATGCAGGAAATATTTAGCCCTGTTAAAATCAGCGTTAGGATAGCTGATTGTGTCAAGGGTACAATTGGTTTGAGGACCAAGAGGACTTAATTATGAGCCTCATTTGAATTCATAATATGGTAATGAGAGACTTAATGTGACCTACGTAAAAACTTGGTTTTGCATGAGGATAATGATGTCTCTGAATTATTCAGGGTAAGTTGTGGAGTGCCTCAGGTTTCTATATTTGTGTCTTCCATGAATCAGTTTGCAGTGTTATTTGTTCTATAAGTTGACGACACGGTATCGTTTGTTCGCATGCTGATTAGTACACATCTATCTTCCAATGACTTCAAATTCTCCGATTGATTATCTTATCTCGAGACTCATTTGTAATTTCAGCAGTAAGATAGTTTTGTTTTAACGTGGTAATCAGTCACTTTTCCTTTTTTTTTTTTGTTAAATTATCTCCCAAGGTATAATTTTGTGGGGAAATGTTGCAACATGCAATGGTTTTCTAAGTACCGAAAAGCAGTGAGATTCCTGACATGAGTGAATTACACAAATTCTTGTTGGCGATTCTAAACTGGGTTAGGGATCATGAGCCTTCCATGTTTACGTGTATTGTTGAAGATACATTATATATCATTTTAGTGTGCATAGTTTTCAGAACATCCGGATTTAGAAGCGGAATTAAAATAAAGTTTCAATGAGAATCTCTCAATTCACAAAATGTTAATACCTACCAGCTTCCAAACATTTTATGCATTGAAATTCATTGCACTGTGCATAGTGGAGTTTATGACTCCCCTCAAAGTTAATAATTATTGCATGTTGCGATATTGTAACTCATGGGTTGATTTTTTAGATTTCGTTTTCAGGGTATGAAATACTTATAAGGTATGAAATGCAATTAACAAGTATCTAATAGGTTTTTATATTATGTATATACATATGTATAAAAAGGTATTTTTTATTTTTTTTAATTTTTTCGCTTGCGTATGACTTTTTGATTACGCAGGGAATTTATGTGTACTACTGCGGTTTGTTTTTTGTTTGTGAATTATTATCATCGCTTACAACGCTATTGTACTAATCAATGATTGTTGAATTTAATGGTACAATAAAGAGATTTATTATTATTATTATTATTATTTATCATGCACTTGACTTATGATAGAGGTTATTTCAAATCGATGGTCTAATTCTAATACCCCGTAACTGTATGAATCAATATTTTACAGGAGAGAGCTTTTTTAGTTTAAAAGGGCTAAATATGATTCAGGAAGTTAAAAAACTTTTTTTGTAGCCAATTTTCCAAGCCAATACTGTGCCAATACGGTGTATTTCAATTCATGACAGAGTAAACGTACAACAGAATGGCGCGAAAAAGTAAAATTTGTATTTTTTGCAGATATAGGATATTAGAATTATTAGACCATCGAAATTCTATCTATCAATAAAAGGATAACAAAATAACGTTGAAAAATACATAATTAAATGAATTAATGATAATAATTAATAATAATTAATGAACCTAAAAATGAATACTCAGAAAGAATTATTAAAAAAATGTGTAATTGAATCACCTCTTTTCTACTGTTTGGATAATATGTGCTTCAGATCCAAAGTAAATTCAATTCTTTTTAATATCTACTTTGAAATTCTCTCAAAAAACGGTTATCCTGCTCTACACAGCTCTAAAATTTTGAATTCGGCTCATTGACACGACCCATTCGACATTTGTTGACATCTTGCACATTTTGGGGAAATCAAAAAAAATGTCAACATCTAAATAACTTTACTTGAAAACAAACCCACTTGTTAAAAAGAATTAAATGTTTTGAAATGCATCTAAAGAAAAAAATAAAAATTGTAAATGCTCAAAGTGACCCCCTCCTTTTTCGAAACATAGTACCCTTCAAATTTCAAATGAATTTTTTTTGTATCCTTGAAATGTACAAGTATTATCAATTGATTATAATTTTTTTTTTCTCTACTGAAGATGTAAAATTTCAATATAAGGAAAATGAAAGTTAACTATCACCATGCAAAATCTAGATTGCCTTGATTTTTTTTAACATAAAATAGCCAGAATAACTTTAAATTTATTTGTGATGGATGTGTCATGGATTGTTTATTGGGGTTTAGGTTCTTTGTTTGAAAATTAGTTGTCAAAATATTTTTTATATGAAACGTTTAGTTGCTGATTGGCCCCTTGTCTACTCATTTGTATAAAACTATAATTAAAATTATTAAAAAAAATAAATTCACTTCACTTTGATTTTGAAATTTTGTTAGCTGTTGTAGCTATTGTGTTTTTTTTTTGTTTTTTTTTTATTTTTTATTGTGTTGTTGCGTATAATATTCTGATTTTTACTAAGTATTTGTTTATTGTTGCGTAGTAAAAGTATTGTTATTGGGACGTTGTTGGGGAATTATTGCTAGTTTGAGCGAATACCTTAAACTATAATACAGGAAACTCTCACTAAAACACATGCATTTCGTCGACGACACTTAGACTAGCGACATCTATTCGTTTGGGGCGGACCTAGCACCAAAATTAGTATGTGCAATTGGTTGATTTCTTTGATATCAGTTTACACAGTCTAACTGAAGTAATTTTGAAGTACAGTAGTTTCAGAGTGAAGTGCACGAAAGTAATTGTTAAAATAGTTGTTAGGTCCGCCCCGAAACGCTAGATGGTACTTAATGTTGTCTCCGTTTTTTGAGTTCCGTTTCCCATATCATAAGTAGTTTAAGATATTTGGTTTGAGGAAAAGTTTAAGTTATAACTAACAAAATACAAATAGTAAAATCAAAATAATATACGCAACAAACACAATGAACAAGAAAAAAAAAACACGATAGCCACAACGCACTCAACAAAAATGTCAGAATCAAATCAAAGTCAAGTTATTACAAAAAAAACTAGAAACAACATTTTGACAAATGAGCGAACAATGGGCCAATCGACCCCGAAACGTTTCTTATAATTAAATTATAAGATTAAAATCTTATAACAGATCATTTTTAACCAAAAACCTAAATCCCTGTAAGCAGTAAATAAATTCCAAGTTACGAAAAAGTTATCCCGTTTGTACAAGCAATATGTGCATGCAATAATGGGCTGAAATTCTAGAACTGTATCTTTTATGCATGCAGAGTGGGTTAACAAGGGAAGAAACAAATTCAAAGTTTTAATTTTTTTCCAATTATCTAGTGACGTGTGAAAAAAATTTTGGTAAATTTGGAAGAGCATATTACTATGGAACTCCCAAAAACGCAAACTGTTCTCCATTTAACCGAGTCTGTAGGTATCTCTAACTGTTCTCCATATCCTAAAAATACTGCGTGGCACCATGAGATTTGTATAACCGTGTACAGGGTGATTCATTATAATGTCGCCCCCCTTTAACTTTGTTATTTCATGTGTCCCAAAAAAATTAAAAGTGGGGTTATGTAGGTGCTAAAAAATACTTTTTTATACGTGTAACAAAAATTTGAAAGTAGATCAGTATACAGGGAAAACCAGAATTTTTTTTTTTTTTCAATGGATCACCCTATATATGAATTTATTTTTCGATTCCTCGTAAAATTCTAAGCATAACTTATATAACATACCGTATACCTAAATTCAAAGGCTTCTGAAATATTCGCATTTGAAACATATCATCAAATATTTTATAAAACACCTGTTGCAAATCAAGAAATCTAACAATAAAATGCTCTAATGGGCCTCCATTGTTTTCAACACATTTTATAAGGGTTTATAAGGGTTGTTCGCATTTTCTCCAATGAATCTGTTATGAATTCTGGGTTATTTTAATTTAAATTATTAATTTTAATCCGTATCAAATCTTTTAGATGATCGAGGTTTTCAATTTGGTAGTTATACACACGGTTTTTTAAATAGTTTCAAATGCGAATATTTCAGAAACTATTGAATTTAGGTATACGGTATGTTAAATAAATTATGCTTAGAATTTTACGAGGAATCGAAAAATAAATTCATATATAGGGTGTTCCATTGAAAAAAAAATTAAATTTTTGGTTTACCCTGTATACTGATCTATTTTCAAATTTTTGTTATACGTATAAAAAAGTCTTTTTTAGCACCTACATAACCCTACTTTTAATTTTTTTGAGACACATGAAATAACAAAGTTAAAGGGGGGCGACATTATAATGAATCACCCTGTACATAATGTACAAAACTATATTATATTATAAAAATTGTAAGAAATTAATTAGGCGATAGAATATTAAAATTGAATTAATTTTGTTGGAAATGTCGTAGAAATACCGTTATAATTAAAAAAAAAACACATTTTACGAAAAAAGAAAAGCTTACGGGAAACAGAATGAGTTTTGTACGATCTGTAAACTTCTTTTGATTGATGATTATTGACGAATCAACAAGAAAATTAACTGCGAATTTATCTAATAGGTATAAATTTAGTGCCATGTAACAAAAAACCAAACACACATAATTATTAAAATATTAATTACTTAACGGATATCAGGTTTCAAATTAATGACGTCTGAGATATCCTATTGTTTCTTTTCACCTCATTGTATATCGCCGTCTTGGCCGGTATTTCCTGAACATTAATTACGTCTAGTAACAAATGAGCACCCTGTATCCAGGTCCTAAATGGTGTTTAGGAGTTATTGTTGCATTGACAGGGACCGGTTCGTTGTAATGAACCACTACTATCGACATCTCCTTTGATAGATCGTTAAGTCGGTAGCGTAGATACTGGATTTATGACTCTTTTATCAAGATTCGGTGAAATTAATTCCTCACTTTGACTGCTGTTAACACCTCTTCGCTTTCCCAAACAATACGGCTGGGTGCTGGGTACCTACCTATATACCTATGAGGTGTAAGGAGCAGTAAATTCTAAATGTTAATTAATCTTCGCACATCGTGATACATGTTTAATACCTGACTCGAAATAGTGATTAGATAATGTAAGTTCTGATTAACTGTACGAGGGTAACTATTACTAGGCAATCAAAGTTTCAGAGTTTAATGTAAGTAGGTACCTAAGAATATGGGTGTCCCATTATTGTACCATAAATAGGGATAAAATTTTTCGTATCTATACGATGTTGGCTAGTCCGAAGGCGTAAACGCGCCACACCAGTTATATAATTTTTTTAATTCTGAGTTGAATTCCAACTTTAAATTAGGAATTCTGACTTAAAACTAAGAATTTCGACTTAAAATTTGGAATTTTCACTTAAAACTATAAGAATTCTAGCTATAAACTTGGAATTCCAACTCAAAACTGAGAACTTTATAGAAAACCAGAATAAATGTTTTTAGGCGACTGTCACAAAATAATTGCGTAGATGATGGGAAAATAATATCAGGAATAAATATTATACCTAGTCCCTTAAAATATCTCCTCATTGGCAGCGTGTGCCAGGGCTTTTTTTATTTAATTTCCTAAGGGACGGTCATTTAGTTGAGTTACATTGTACATATGGCACCCTTTGAATAATGTTAGCTTAAGTATAATAATGACAGCATATGTTCCATTCTATAATACCTAGGTAGGTATATGATAGTGTAGCTAGGTATTGAGTTACAAAAGATTCATCATTAAGTGAATATATTTGTGTATTATGTCTTCTTGCTGTGGTTCTAAAGCCTTTAAACAGCAGATGTATCATACCGATTGAATCTCCGACCTTTCATAAAATTTCAGCTTTCCATTTAGTCCACATCCACAAATCTGTAAAATCAATAGAATCACCGCCTGCATCTGCATGTTCAAGGTGTGTAGGTCAGCTGGCGTCCGACCTTCCTATTTCAGCCAGCAGCTGGCACAGTAACCCTTCAGTCGAGCATTCTTCCTCGGATAGATTATCTACAAGGGCAGGTGGGCTTTGACTCCCGGAGGTCTCGAGAAAAACTGACCGAATCCCGATAGAGCATAAAAGTCCCTGCTGGCGACCAATAACCGGTCTAAACTTACACCCAACTCCGGGAAGTTGCCGGAAAGTTCTAGCCATGAAAGAGGCATCAACTGGCCCGCCGGCCATGCAAATGCTCGACACAGCCCTGCTGAAAATTTACATGTCTATCATATTGAGATATCCGAGCAACTTCGGAGAAAGTGGTGAAGTTTTTCGTGACAGGATGTGGCGACAATATTTCGTGGAAAAATTTAAACTTGATTTGAGAAGTTTTAAATAAAATCTTTAAATTAAATTATACTTATAGCAAAAGGAAGGCAACCATTATCGTATTTTTCGTCTAGTACCTATTCAGATAAGAAGTGCTGTGTCTGTATGCAGCGGTAACCGGTGTTTTATCAGTCTCAAGGATCATCAGGAATCATGACTTGGATCTGTACCATGATTTTATAAATAATGACTCGAGTAATGATCGTTCCACTTTCTGAGATTCTGTTGCTTTAACATAATTAATTATTAATAAACCAGATTTCTATTAGAATACCCCCAAACGGGATATAATTATAAGAAATCATGAGCATTCTTATCATAATGTGTTTGGAAGATTAGAAAGAAAATTTTGAAAACCAAATTTAGGTGAAGGAGAATTTCTAAAATAAATTATAAAAATTAAAGAAAAATAAAATCAATAAACTAGGTGAGGTAAGACGACGTTCTTAAGACAGTTAGAGTTGTTTATAACGATAAATAAAAAAACGTGTAAATAAAAATAATTTTATAGGACATTTATTTCATTCAAAGCCAGGAGAATCCCTTTCATAAAAATTTATAAACTTTTCGTAAAATAAACTACAAGAAAACTGTTACTGTTAGACTGAAAATGATGCGCAAAAAAATACGAAAGCGTGAATTTTTTATTTCGAGAAAATTTGCTCAATTGTTACAAATTAACTGGTGAATAAAAAATTATTATTTTTATTTACTGTTTAAAAACAAGTGCAAATTGGATTACCATACAGAAAGAAAAAAAAATTAAAGCGGTAAAGTTTTAGGTTAATATGACGTCATCCACTATTTTTTTTTTAAAGACAACCCTGTTCTTTTATTTCTTATTTGAGAAGGTTATAATGTATTACACATAAATTTCTCAAAGTTTCTTAAATTCTACTCCTTGTCATCATTTACGATTAAAAAAATTAAATAAACAAACAAATAAAAAAAGAGAATTAAAACCACAGAAAACACTTTACATGGGAACATAATAATCAATTTTAATTGTGTTTGTTTTTTTGGGAATTGATCAGCAATACAATTTTGAAACTTTGAGAAAACGATAGGCCTTTTTAAACTCTTAAACATCACCTACAAAGTATACGAAAACACCTTATGTAATACTGAAATTGTACACATACGTTGATACAAAACATTTTTAGAAGTCAAAAAAATCTGGTTTCCCTATTTGACAAAGCTCAAACTCCATCAAAAGCATTATTTATTAAAGGATAAAAAGCTTTAGGATGTACACAATAATAACGCTGTTGACAGATGCGCCCCAGTTTCATAAATTCCGCCTGCCACAACATCATCGAATATAACCAAAACAAATTTCAATCAATTAACTTTTTAGCTTTAAACTTTCTTGCCATCATTATTATTCTCCGGTAAGGTTTATAAAACCGGAGGCAATCATTTCACAAGAGAAGAAAAGACGAGGAAACAACAACCTTGGGAACGAAATAATTTACAGGTGCCGGTCGTATAGGAGGCAATTTAAAAATCGAAGCAGGCCATAAAAAAGGAAGAATCTGGACCAATCAGTGCGAAGCAGAGGGACAGGTGGCTACCACGGCCGCCAAGATACCGGTCCTCACGGCGCGGCACATAATCACGGCACTACGCGATCCGCTGCACCCGGACTGGACAGGTTCTTCAGGGGCTTCTCGAACATCAACCACGTTCAATTTTTTACGGGATCCACTCTATGATCATAAAATTTTACTCTCACTATTTTTTCAATCTGAACTTTTCAGTTTTCTGCTGCGAGGTAATTGGAATAGGAATAGTCGAGCTTTTCAATAAACTTTTAGAATCATTTATCTATATTTCGTTAAAAATGTTATCGCGTTATTATTCGAGAGCTTTCTTCTGTGTTCTTATAGGTACTTATTTTTTTTATAGAAATAAAGCTGTTTGTTACTTTGATCGATATTTATTATTCATTACCTTAGAATTGATATTATTAATGACTACAATGTGACATCATTGCTTGTTTAAGGAGATGAGGTGATATAAAATTAAGACAGCGATGCAAGACTGATGAGATGAGTGATGACTTTAGGTCTCTTTTGATATTGTTTCCTTCAATTATGCTGTCAGCTCTCCAGTAGTTTTGTTACATATTTGAATAATAATAAAAAAAATTGAGAAGAATCCACCTTGTCAGTTATTTCCTCTATTTCTCATAGTTGCTCTACTAATCTGAAGAACAATCGATTCGATTCAGATCATAAAAAAATATTTTTTTGGCCAGATTTTTGCATTGCGGTAATCTTGATATTGAACATAGCTACAATTCTCTTCACTTGTCTGTCTTATTGGTTCCAGTCGACGAAACTTATAGGTACTAATCCAGAAAAAAACATGAGAAGAATCCTGTTATTATAGGTATCTGTTATACCTATTCGTTCATAAAACTGATAGATTATTAGGATATTAGCTCATCAATATAAATTTTTCTAGTACATAATAAAACAAGTAACCATTAGCTTATATATTTCCAAGCACTTTTAATGGATGTACATACCTAACTAAAAAAAAGTAGGTATCTCGTTAACCCATTCGAAAACTCAAGGTAAAGTGATATCCTCTACAAGTTTAGCGGTCATGAATTGGTATCACGCATAACAGGTAGATATTGTAACAGGTGTAGCCACTCATATAAAGCACAAATTTTAAATCATCCACTGGATGTTGTTATTGTTATACAAATAGAATGCGGAATATTTCCTTCCCTCGTGTTACATTGGAGGCGTTATTGAATATATTTGTTCTCATGTGACAAACAGCAATAGTAGAACTCTCCGGGGTACAACTTTTTGCTAAAAATATAATTTATTGCATAATTCATTTTATTTTGAATTTATTTGTGTTTCAGTTCTCGGCATGGAATCGGTTTTTGCAGGAGGTAGGTATTATATTTCCCATATATAGATGAATATAAAAATTATACAATTGGTTTTGATTTATAACCGTAATTTTCTGCTCTTCACAGTGATTGTTATAGCAAAGTCAATGCAATCCCTCCCAGTGACGAGAATTTTTTGTTTTGCTTTTGTCTTCTGTGGGAAATCATATACCGGTTTTTATGAAATTTTGATTATACCTATAACTATGATGTCGATTTTTATTCTCAAATGTATTACACAGTGTGTAAGCATTAGAGAATTTTATGACTTACCAGAAACCGCTCGCCAAAATATCATGGCTGTCTTAGGTTTTGAGATACATATTTTGAAGAAACTGGGATGCTAAATTTTCTAAATACCATCATAGCTTGTCTATTTCTTAATATTTAAAAAAAAATTAAAAGCTCATTCTTAGGGCAACTTTTTATATAGAGTCTGACCTATTTAGTCTGATTTTAATTTCCACTTTTCGGCTAATAGAAATTATCATCACCTTTACTTGTTGTTAAGACCCTAATACTTTTTACTAGTTCAGAATATTGTTTTATTACCTTTTTTAATAAAACAAAAAAATATATTTACCCCTTTTTTTCAATAAATAAAAATTATTTAAACTAAATCTATTGAAAATATATTTTTGCAATTTTATTAAAAAATAGAGTATTATATAACATGTACTAAGTAGGTACATGACAAGTCGTATTGTTTTCTTCAATGTTCTTTTATTTGTCAAAATAAATGTGAAAAATTAAAAAAAAAATGGATTTAAAAAATGCAGCGTCTTAGTGGTTTCAAAATATAAATGTCTCAAAATTTAAGATAACAATGATGGTTTGGCGAGCGGTTTCAGGTAGGTCAGTCATAAAATTCTCCAAAAAATTTCCTATCTAAACAGTCTCATACCTATATCTCCTACAGCAGCCGAGATCCCAATGCAGCACCAACCTGGGACACACGGTATAATATCTTGAAATACGCTCAAGTGACTTGAGACAGACTCGAGACCATATTTTCCTACAAAACATATAGGTACACTAATAATGGTAGGATTGGTTTTATTAAATGATGCTTTAAGCTTTTTAGGCTAGCCTCTCAAATCTCCAAAATGCGCAGAATTTGGCCCATTAAATTGCTAACTAAGGGTAAAAACATAGTAGAACGACGAGGCTAGAGGCACAGCGACAAGGTAAGCGACGCGGCCTTTATTTCATCGTGTATGGTAATGAAGCCAAACATAGTGAAGAGGTTCACGCAGTACTAAGCGCCGAGACAAGCGAGGCGATGCGCGTCGAGATAAAAATTGTATTTACTATCGCGTTGATACTGGACGGTTCTAGCTGCATTCTTTTTAAGGGTAAAAACATAGTAGAACGACGAGGCTAGAGGCACAGCGACGAGGTAAGCGACGATATAAGCGACGAGACAGGACACATGCACATAGTGAGGAGACAGAAGTTGCGATTTACTACTTTGACTTTCCAAACTCAATTCAGTATGAACAATGTTTTCCGACAGTGAAGATGACATTTTATTCAATAATGCCGCGCTTCGCGGGCTTATTATTATTGCAATGGGAAGTTTGGACAAAACTTATTCTGTACATCCTATTAATAAAGTATGCAAACGGTTTGGACAGTACCATACATTATTTTCTGAGCTGCTCAAGCAGCAGCCAGACCGATTTTTTGAATATTTGAGAATAGACATTGCCAAAACTTAAAAAGAATGCAGCTAGAACCGTCCAGTATCAACGCGATAGTAAATACAATTTTTATCTCGACGCGCATCGCCTCGCTTGTCTCGGCGCTTAGTACTGCGTGAACCTCTTCACTATGTTTGGCTTCATTACCATACACGATGAAATAAAAGCCGCGTCGCTTACCTCGTCGCTGTGCCTCTAGCCTCGTCGTTCTACTATGTTTTTACCCTAAGTTTTGGCAATGTCTATTCTCAAATATTCAAAAAATCGGTCTGGCTGCTGCTTGAGCAGCTCAGAAAATAATGTATGGTACTGTCCAAACCGTTTGCATACTTTATTAATAGGATGTAAGTACAGAATATTATATCATAATTAATTATTGAAAAGTTTGACAAATTCATCTTGTGACTACTTCAAAAAATTATACAAAAAATTTAGTGCTTTGTTTGTCCAGTGAAATTAGTATAGGTATACCATTGTTTGAATAGACCTTGTGGTCTTCCTCGTCTTGATGAGAATCGTCTAAAAGTCGAAATTAAATTTCCAGACGTAAAATCTGACACAATCTCAAAATGCCTGGTTAAAAAGCAGACAGTTACCTATACCGGATGTCCGGGAAAAAGTGATAAGTCGCTCATAATTTTTTTTCCTAGCGCGGCCCTCTCCACGGAGATACGGCCTAAAGGACGCCGTTGGAAATCAATTTTTCTTGAATGCTTACATTTTTAACACCCTGCATGATAAGGAGTTAAAAAAAATAAAAATTGGATACCTTGGACAATAAGCTACAGAAGAGGTACTCTTGTTCTTGTTGATAAAATGAACCGTTTTCGAGAAAAAAAAATAACAGTGTAATGTACATTTTGTACTTACTGGCTAAATGCCAGCGACCCGGAGACAACCGCGTTGCGCGCGTCGCATGAGTGAGTGATGATGATGGCTTTTAGTTCAGTGCAAACACGGCCGGCTGGAGGCCTCGAGTTTCGTCGACCTCGACTGTCGAGTTTCGATCCTGTACGCCGATACCTGAGATCTCACCTTTCTTTTCTCTCCTGGAGTTCGCTTGAAGAAGGTCGTTTCGGCAAAAAATTTATTATTGTTTTAATTGTACAAATCATATTTCCTTTTAATACAAAGAGGAAAACAGCAATTAATCCGATCGAGTTTCGCCCGCATGTAAAATTTGTTGATTACATTTTTATCTTAATTATCTTGAGGATGGGACATAATTTTATGTAACCCTGGTAGGCCAGAACTCGATCGTTAACACCACCAAGAGTGTCGCTGATACGTATACTGAAATTTCAGCTTTTCCTACGGGAGCAAGTTCTTCTACAGGAGCAAGTTTTCCCTACTGGACCGACGTTTCATACCGGAGCACACTCTTCATACCTGAGATCACTTTTCCGATTGGACAACCTTTGTCTTCGTACCGAAGTGCACCTGATCCAGGGGCACACATAGGTAGTACTGGAGCTGCTGATCTGACCCCCGCAGCAGCTGAACCAATAAATAGCAGCCGAACCTGAGCCACCCAGAGCCCCGGCTGAAAACCTTCATCCTCGCACAGGAGAGCCTACGAAGATAAGTGCCTTCACTGGTCCAATTTTACCACCCCTTTCATTCGGCTGATCTCAACGTTTTTTATTTTGTTAACCGTGCTCAAGATTATGTGATACTTAATAGCTGTGATTTTTTTTAAATAAAGAGTACCTGTTGTTCTGCTGACCCGCTTGTTATTGTTGACCTTCTTAGATTGGCAACTCAACCCACGACCCTTGTTGTCTTTTATTTGTCTCATGCTCTCAACGGTTATTTTTCCCCTCTAGGGTAAAATAATTCGTTTCAACAGAATTAATGTTTTATGTCTATTAAATTGGAGAACCACGATTTCTAATTTTTTTTTGTCTGCAACAAAGTTGGATACGAAAGAAAAATAAATAAAAAAAAAATTAAGTAGGTAGGTAGTTTAATAAAAGTTATTCGAGAAAAATTGATCTCCAATGGCGTCCTTTAGGAGGCCATATCTCTCCGTAGAGAGGGCCGCTAGGAAAAAAATTATAAGAACTTGTCGTCTTTTTTTTAATGTTCTATCTGATTTCGATAGATATCCAACATTTTCCCAGACACCCTGTATATGACTTGAAAAACTCTTGCCTTTCCTACCTCTTAATATGAATGGACCAGCAACATCTAAAAAGGAATAGTCATTGTAACCCTATATCCTCAGGTAAATCGGCCATAATAGGGTCAATAGTTTTAAGTTTGAGCTTAAAACACTTTAAACATACATGATGTGGGCCAAAATTCTTGTTTAACAATAAAAAGAAATAGGTAGTTGTGGTGGCGCATGGCAGTAAATTTTGTGATAGTGCTCGAGAATTTATCTTGTTAAATAATGTTTATAGTTCAATATTAATGTTTATGGTGTTCAAAATTTATCTTCAAAATTGAATGCTTAACGCGAGCCCCAACTCGGAAAAGACCCTCCACTATCTAAAAACGGCGAAAGCCTGTGAAATTATGCTTATATTTTTCGATTGTAACTTGTTGTAAGTGACACGAATTTCATTTGTAAAAATTTGTTGAGTGATAAATGCACCAAAAAATTAAACTTCTTGATTTGACTTCGTGATACTATGCTTCTTTTTCACCTTGCAGTTTGAATACCTTTTTAAATAAAAAAAAAATAACTATAAATATTATTTCGTGAGTCTCTGCAGTAACTAGAGAAATCTTTTTCATTGTAGCGAGTTCTGGAGAGTGGAATATCTAGAAAGCTATCAAAGAAAAATTCTCTAGAACAAGACAAAAAAATGGACCTTGAAGCCATTTTTCATGTTTTATATATTTTTTTTTTTTTATTAGTTTTCATCAACCATAATAAACCTCACCTGCCGCCGTCCTGATGATGTGTTAAAATACGAAACCGGTAAACGAGCTACTAATTAATAAATGCTTTTTACTAATTTGACCCAATTTGTTGTTTTTACTGTACCTACACCAATATCTTTCGACGTCCTCTGAAATTGATGAGTAGGTAACTACCAATTTTCAGCTTGATCGCCATTTTGATTACTGAAATACACACAATGTTAAATTAAAAATTTTCTTCTTTAAGGAGTCATAACAAAAAAATTACGAACTTCTGGAAGTGCATTTTTTCCAGACACTTCGTTACAGTTTTGGTGAGCAGCGCCCTATCTTTTTATATGCTATTTCAGAACTAAGGGTAGGTACTTCACAACTTTCTAGAGATCTTTACGAGATCTTTTTAGAGATTTTTACGCAAACAATGGAAGCACCCACTGTTTGTATTTTTTTTTTATCAAGGGTATCTGTTTTTTTGTATATTTCATTTTCTGTTTATTTTTTCTTCACTTTGTATTTTTATTTTTATTACTTTTTTTTAGTTTTTGTTATATTACCTATTGTCTTTTGTTCAATTTTTAATTTGAGTTTAATTTAACTTGTGTAAGGATGCTTTGCGTCCAGAGCGCCTTATTCATAGAATAACTTTGAAATGGGAGGATTTTTTTTATATGGAAGGAAATATTATTTACTCCTTCATATACATATCAAATTCTAAAAATACACCGTCCAAATCAATTTAGTGTTGTAATAAGTAACGCGAAATTTATCATAGAGTTGTGAAGACTACCAACTCTTGTACTATTTTTTCGATATAGGTATTTATAAATAGCTCAGATACCTGTGTAGAGGTATAGTCTTTTAAATGAAAGATAAGTTGCTTTGACTGATTCCAGTTCTTAGTACATCATTTTTATGTAATACGCTTGAAAGGATAAGCTTGACCATGAATATGTGCGATTGAAAGAAATTGACAAGACTAACACGAGGAAAAAGAAATCCGCGAGACTTGTTCTCAATGTTTTATTTTCCATAAAAAAAATTGCGTGTCTGTCTTTTAGAATAATTGCCATCATACATAATTTATTAATATGTATTTACAAAAATTTCAGTGCAAAGCCGGACTATAAAAGCGACCGCTGGATAAATCATAATTAAATTGAGATATAAAAGTATCCCATCAATTTTATTGAAAATTATAATCTAAAGGCTCATCCGAAGCAGCCTACCAACACTATATAAAGATTATAAAAACCATGGAAATTGGTTCAGTAAAATTCAACATAAAGCAACCAGGTAAATTCCTTTCAATTTCAAGACTCAATTATTAGAGTGGTGGAATTTTAATCATAATAATAAACTGAACCTCTACGATTATGATAGAGACATTAGAACCTTCCTGTTGTAGTAATTTTCGTATCTAATCTCTTACGAGTAAATAAATCCGAATCTTGAACCATCAAACAAGTGATTTAATGGGTTAAAATTAGTGTACATCCTGTATTTAGGCTACTATTTGTACTCTTGATTGAGTTTTTTGTTCATACAACTTACCCAATAAAAGTTGCGTTATTAAATCTGTACGACGATGAGAGAAAATGACTTCCTCTGCCGACGCATGTTTCAATTGCGTTTACCTATTAAAATTCATAACATATCGAATTTCCTATTCACAGAAGAAGCCGACAAAGCACTCAAAAAGCTTAAGTTTCGTAAAAAAAAAACAAACAAATGGTACAATAATCAATAGACGCATTAATTTAAATTTAATCCCTGAATTCACGTCAAAATCCTTTCGTTATTTTCACTCTGTGAATTTGTTAATCAGACAACCGGGACAAATGGGCTCAACGTAACTTTAACAAAAAATGGTATTATTCAATCAATTTTATCTGAATCAACCGGCCTCATTAATTTTTTTTTGTCATGGCGGATAATCCTATAAAGATTATCAACTTAAAATCGCTGTTTTTGCTGTCCTCTTGCCAGTCATAGGATATTAATTCATTCTCTCCCTTAAGCCCGCTTCAGTTTTCAGGCTGCCTGTTCATATTCCTGAAACTGCCATGCTGGACTGGGAAAAAACGTAATTTACGATTTTGGTGTCTGCCGCTGCGTCCAAAACAGATTTCAGGATTTCCCTGCATGAAACCGCTGATTATTCTGGGAGTGTTTTTCACTAACATTCCAAAGCGAATTTTCATGTAATAATACCGTCTTCAAATCCTTAAATTCAAGATGAATTTAATCTGACGGTCATAAAACATAAAACATTATTTTATAAATGATAATTTGATTACCTTTTGTAATTAGGAACTGAAATATTTTTCGTATATATTTGCATCGTATTTAAAGGAAAAGTCATCATTTCAATTATTGATTATATTAAAATTGTCACAGGGCAATTTATTTTCTAAAGAGCGCCTGGGTGAGCGGGTTTTGATTTCCAGACATCATTGGCTTATGCTTATTGTTTTAGAGATCAACACGTTATGGCAGTAAATTTTTAAAGAAAAAGTCAATACTTGGGTGTTGGTGTTATAAACGGATACGCAGACACTTCCACCTTATTTTTAATACAATTGTCAATTCAGTTCTCCTCTCTTCTCCATCTTCCGATCATCCCTTGATATCCCTGTTTTCCGGTGTAAGAAGCCGGCGGTGGCCGGGCGGGTTTTTAGTGTAATTAAGGTGGCCCCATCTATCAAGCGTCCAGCGAAGGCGCCTACTACAGGGCCGTACCGGGATATTGTGATTGATTGCAGGAGGACCTACGCGACGGGAATCCCGATTCAGGAGCAGCCTCCGCTGTGGTCATTTGTCATGTTTATCATAATTAGATCATTGCCCCATGTCCCAAGCTCTCCCAACCTTTTAAAACTCTCACAACTTGTTCTCATAATTCTGTATGCAGTATGATGGTTGATGATAAAATTATTATTGATTGATTATTTTATATCCGGCCAATGTCCGGAATCAAAAAAAAATCCTTTTCAATTACAGATTTATTGGACTATTTATTTATTAAAGTTAACTTTGAAATTAGCAATTTCAATTCTGGTTACAAAATTAATAATTCCAGGTAAGTTATACTTTACAGTGTATTTTTCAACGAGCAGTAATAATTATTGACATTACTCAAGAGCAACAGAATCCGGAAACGAAAGAAACGCGAGTATCATAAAAATTCAAGTGAATAATGGGAGTCATTACCGGGAGTAAAATTTTTCTCTGGATATTAAATATGAAGTTCCACTATTGAAATGTATTTTCATGAAAATTATAAAATAATTATATTATCGTCTATCTCATTTTAAATGATTTATTTCACTCGTTGTCTTTATAATAATATTATTAATTCTACTTACTCCTATTAGATAAAAAATCGATTCTAAAAGTATATTATTCAACAAGCGCATAATGACTGTTATCGACGAAGATGAAAATTAGAAAATTGCAACACGAGCCTCTGGCGAGCATTCTAACATCGAAGTGGATAATACCCATTATGCGCGAGTGGAATACGACTATACTTTATTTAAGATTCTACTTGAATATAAATAATTTAACTTACTGTAGAATTTAATTACATACTTATATGTTAAAAAAGTTTGATGGAATGCAGTTTTATTTACTAAGAAATACATAAATAGTAGCTACATACTTCAATGTGGACTGCAAATTCATAAAATAACTTAAAAGACCAAAATTACAAAATCAGGATATGATTTTGCAGGCAATAAATCATTTATTGCATTTGTTGCTTTTTCTCGTATTTTATCAGGTGGCGTATTATTCGAGGTAATTATTATTTTCTCCGAAGAACGTCATATATTATTATTCGAGCTCGGATTATATGAAAGAAAAAATACAAATAGTTCGCCCAAACTAATACCAACTATCCAATGCTGAAACTAGAAGTGAAGTGAAAGTGAACTTACAAATTGAGACGAAGTTTCCATGTCCTTTCTGTTTCACTATTATAGTGAAATTCAATTAATAAACAAATATTCACCAAGAGATAAGAAAACGTACTTCTTATTAAATAATATCACTTTATAACTTCAACAAGCCAATGATATCACTACCACGAAAAATTTGCCTCTAACATCCTAACATTTGTCAAAGAAAATAGTTGACGAAAATTAAAAATTTTTTAATTCATTTAAATTACCAATATAATATGTTTCCTAATCTATTTAATTGGTCAAATTGTTAATCCCGAAGATGACCCAAATTGTTGAAACTTTGATTTTATAATAAAGACCATACTTTAAGAAGAGATTTTTTTGCCTATAGCCCTTAACAATTTTCAATTGTTTATTTTTGTATATCCGCCAATAATTGTCAATATGGTAAAAATATTAAGATATTCAGAAATATGCAAGTTTTTTTTCCTAAAATGTCTTTTTGACTTTTATATTTTTATAACATCTTAATAAACATAAAATTGACGTTTAGGGACTCTACGCATATAATAACGCAAGCGCAAAATAAACAGTAGGTATAGTAGCTTGAATCTGACATAACGACAGAATATGACGGTAAAGTTAAACAATTGACACTAACGATTGAATAATGATATCATTGTTCAATTAACCTGACACCATTATTCGATAGAGCATGCCATTACTTAGTTAAAATTAGACTAATAATTGATTTGTTACCTAATGGAATTAGGTAAATTAATTTTCGACAACTACTAACTACATGCATTAAGTAGATACTATATTGCCCTGTGAATAATAACAACAGTTCAATTGAATAATGGCTTCATTACCCAATCGTCATGTTAAATTTTAAATGTCATGGTCTTTTCACCATTTCGGCATTCTGCTTGCTCGACTTAGGAGTCCCTATAAACGCAGAAAATTTTGCAACTGGGACTATTATGGGGAATTACCACTATAAAAGATGTTTCTTACAGTTCCTGCTCGCCACTTGAAAGTCGACCAATTGTATCGATTTTATAACTGAACCTAAACACATTCCCAAGTAGATTGATATCTAAAAAGTGTCATAAAATTTATTATTTTTGTAAAAAAAGTTGTTTTTAACTTAAAAAATAAACTCGAATAAATTCTCCTCTAAATATGACGTTTTTTAATAAATTTATTTGACATGCGCAGATCATAGCTCAGTAGAAATTAACATTAAAATCGCAAAGCTTGATGTAGAGTTCTGGTTTTTTAGTATGTTGTATGGATCTGCTAGGGTGATGTGAATCCAAATTGGCCACTTCGAATAACTTGTGCTCTCTGCGTATGCACAACGCGAAAAACTGCGAAATTTTTTTGTCTTTTTTCACATTTTGCTCTAAACGTCATAAACTATGCGTTTCTCGACAAAGAAAATTCAGAACTTTTTGAAGTTAATTGAATTTGTAACAATTTAAAGTGTAACCGCATCTCTATAAGCCCTATAGGGACCAAGCTATAATCCTTAAAAAATTGTACATTTTTCTCGAAAATCGACAAATTTAAGTTGGCGAAATATATTGGCGACAAATATTGACGAAATTGCTCGTCCTATGAGAAAAGTCATTAAAAATAAAATTTCACTATTACGTTTCATTTGCTTTCATTAGACCACAGAACGAGACTGTGTTTTAATGTGTGCTTATTCTGTGAGACTAACAGTTCACTTGTAGTACAATCTCGAAAAAAAAGTTTTTTTTTAAGAAATTAATATTTAATATTGTTATAGTTAATATTTAACTTGTAAGAAAATTAATTTTACTGAAAACATAACTGATTCTATTGTTTTGTGGTGATCTATGGAGATTTGCTCCTATAAGTTTCGTCTGCAACAACTGCCGTTGACATTATTGCATAAGAGAGTAATTCGTTTTTAAAAAAAACAAAATGAAGAAGAGATAATGAAATAAAGAACAAATAAAGAAATTAGTGCTAAGATAAAGAGATAAAAATGCAAATATAACGAAGGAAGAGAATTTGATGGGAAGAGATAGAGAGGAGTCCCTTAGTTTTGGGTTAAGCGACCTGGAACACCGTGGAAGTCTCTGAACAGTCATCGCTCGGCCGAAGTTCAAGTGGCGTATCCACCTCCTCCTGGGGTGAGTTACCGCCCCGTCCTTTCCCGATGGTCCCATAGGGATGTCGTCTCCGGGACTCTCCGAGGAGGATGCCGTTGTCGCCTGCTAAGACACTGATATCTCCACCTCATTTGCATCGTCGTTCCTAGCTCTCGACTGGTTATTATAACAATAATACCTGAATGCTAGAATGCATTAGCAATACGCAATGATCTACTCCTGGGTTGGAGCCTTTGTGTCTGTGACGTCATAAAGTGAATCGGTTCTCATAACAAAGCCCTAGCTTTGTAATTAATTATTTATAAGGGGCAGCGATAGTCGTTAATCCCGTCGGGTTTAGTCGTCGTTCGTGCAAAATTAAGAATTCCTTTTATGATGATTACGGTGATGGTGCGCCATTTCCATACGAAGCAATTACGTAAGGGTAAAGGGAATCGGAGATTAAATGATTTAGCACTGCCCGTTCGAATTAGTAGGAACAATTTCGAAAATTTATCACCACTTATTAGCACCTGATCGATCAAAGTTGCGAACGCTTTGACATCTCTTGCTTTTGGTTAGATGTAGAGCTTTAAATGGATGCACGCTGACAATATGACTTTTCCCACTATTTAAAGGGGATTGTTCCAACTGCAACCGTGAAATTTAATTAAACTGACATAAGAATTAAGATAAATCCAAATCTATGTCGGTACCAATTGCATCACGTATTTTTGTCACTGTCAGTTTTAATTAAATTAATGCAAGAGAACACCACTTCTAGAAAGATGACGCGGCTCATATGCAGACACTGATTAAGTGGAGTCTGTATATGGGATGTATTATTAGCACAGGTAGGCTGGAAGTTAATGCCAGATTTCCTGTCTCTTATTGCTTATTAAAACAGGAAATGACCGTGATATTCCCTACACCACGAACTGAGACTCCTTCTGCTTGTAATTATATAGTGATTGAATCATAATCATTGCGATTAATAACCATATAATCGATGTTCACTGTTTAGTGCATTTCATAATCCAATCAGTGATTGAAAATTTCATTCAGATCAGCATGCTTTAATCTGTTATCTACCGTGAAATGTTTATACTGCAATTCAATGAGCCTAAAAAGAAGCAAGTTTTATTACAGTAGATAAATAAAGCGACCGGCATTACTGATTTTGATCTTTTTTGGTGCAATAATCTATTTGTAATTTTGTTGAAGTAAATAATTTAAAAGTAGAGTAATTTAAGAATTTGTGAATATTTTTGAAAACTCTGGGAAGTGTGAAATAGACCACTTAACGTAAAAAATATAAGTGATCCAATTTTTCAGACTGAAAATAATTCTTCACATAGCCCAGTCAATTTAGACGACGAAAAGGAAAATCCGAAAGATAATTGCCGGCAGAAATTTTTTCATACAGTTTTGTTCCGCCTCCCTCAAAAATATGGTTAAAGAGCAAAATTATTACAAATAACCCCCAGGCGTTATCCGTCCTTTTGAATTTTGGGGTTTAGTTTGTTTTTTCTCAATATTCCAGTAGTTTTTGAGTTTTGAGCAAAAACACTCATTTCCAAATGTGTAGGGAACTTAATTCTCTTCATTTTATGTTTTTATATTTTTTTAATATTAGGTTGTTTATACCTATTATTACGCATAATAGGGTTAAGCGAAGGGGTTGAAATGCAACTATCAGCTATGACAATTCAAAAAAAATAATAAAATGATATTAAATATCTGAAAAATAAAATTAACCTGAATTTTTGGGGGGTGAGGGAGGCATCAGATGAAATAATGCTTCAGGAATAGTTTGATATTGTTTCAGGCAAAATGATAATCTGCGAAATCACCCCCCCTCCCGATGGGGGTGATTTTTGTATCCAAACGATGTCCCCCTCTAAACCAAAACCAAACATTATTAGATTATTTTTTTTTTTAAATACTGCACACTGGTGCTCTGAAAAAACAACTTGGAATTAAAATGGATCACCATGTAGAAAAAAAGTGTCAATACTTTGTTCAACATAATCTCAGTGAGTTTTCATTATGAGAATTGACCTGTGAAGAGAAATAACACAAAAAAAAAAAAACTGGACAAGCATCGATTGATGGTGATTGCATAAACTTTTGGCCATTTATTAATTAATTCATTAATTAAATACCTATACGCCGGTATTCACAAACGATAATTTCCTAAATAATTACGTAATCAATTATCCCCATCTCATTCTATTGCAAAAAAACGGCATATCTCCATCTCACTCATTTAAATAATTACGTAATTATTTAGGAAATTATCGTTTGTGAATACGGCCATTAGTTAATTAACTATTACAAAATGAAAAAAAAAAAATTGCGTAGATGCAAATTTTTAGAGAATTTTTTTTCAGTAAAGTAAGTTATTACGCGTAATTACCAGTAGTAATAAGTAAATTACAGGTATTTGCAGGGACGCTCCACCCCCATTCAGCTGCTCGCAAGACAAAGGACGAGTCTGAGCAGGAGAGATGATGGACATACGAGAGAAGCTAAGAGAGCTAAGAGACAGGAAAGGATGTACGTAACTCCAGATAAGGCGCAGGAAATGTGAGAAAATGAGACTGTTATTGTGGCTCATGCACAAGGAGACTCATAATAAACATCGCGGAATGAGCAAAGTGTGACCTCAGGAAGACGAAGTACTTTCTGACCGAGTTCCTATCTCGGGTCATTCAGGAGATACACAAGGAGAATTGGGAAGTCGACCGATGCAAACTGCATATGTATATTGTGGACACGAGGATATTCCCGAACACACTATTTATGTGTGCACAAGATGGGAAGAAGGAAGATAAATTTTATACTGCGGGCTGGATCCACAAAGTCTTTCCCCTGGAAATACAATGGGCATTATGATGAAGTCAAAGGAGAGATGGAAACAGATTCACGACTTCATCAGAGGAGTGATAAAAAACAAGTAGGAAGAGATAAAAATAAATAGTCAACAGAGATAAAAGAGAGTGGGTGAGTACCGGGATGTAGATTCTCCTCAATCAGGGTGTTTCCAGTCGTTACACAAAGGGGTATTTTAGTCATCAGAAACTACCCTGGGTGGAAGAAACCATACCCAGGAAGAATTAGAAGAATTTACCCTTCACTGAAAAAAAAAACTAAAGTGATAATGTAAGCAACTTAAGTAAACACATAGCTGCTATAGAATTGCTTTGGTGTGTCAAGACCGTAAACGATAGGAGAAATCGTCAAGTAAGGATCGGTTTTGGTGCTCGTCTCGGACCTGACGATAGTTAAAACTTGAGCAAGCGCTAGAATGATTCACGCATATAAATGCTCTTATTTTAATAATATTTATGTCTTGGTATTCCAATAGATAAAATATCCGTGGTAGTATCATAGTATACATTTCTGCAATAATTGGTTATTACAACTATCTATCCATTTTTTCTCATCACTTATTCAGAAGTAAATAACATATAGTAACATGACATTTTGAAAGTATCAATTGCCATGTGAAAGAGCAAGAGGTCAGAGCCTGCCTGGCTCCACCTCTCTCATACACTGACTATGAGGTTTTAGTCTTATTATCACTATTAATAAAGTACAGCCCGCATTCATTACGATTGTTCCAGTTTTTTAATCTGAATCTATTACATACGCTTCGATCTACCTCTTAGTTTTAAATAACATATCTTGACATATCACTTATTATTTTTTTTTTACTTTTATTTTTTATTTTTATCCATCCATGAAGTTCACAACCACAAATAAAAAACAATAAGAAACTATGAGAGAGTATACATTTATGTAATTGTATAGTTGACAGTAATAGAGCTTTAAATGGATTATTAAACAATCATCGGGTATCTCTTATCACAACTCGGACAGCCAGGATTATAGGGCAAAACTTAAAGTGATAATTTTTCGACTGCATGGTAAGTATCTTCAACAGCAGTTAAATTACAATATTAATAGGATGACAGATAACAACGTCAATCGATCTCAGTATAACTATGTACACGGCAGGCATTGTTTATATTTGAAATAATAGGCATATTATCTCAACCAGCAGGATTCATGAATTAAACTCACCCTCTCTATAAACAATCCACACTCATACATAAGGATTACTACCCTCAATGTACATATCGGCGTCCTTGGCGAGACAATAATATAACACGAGTTGGCTGTGACTTTGCAATAATTACTTAGAAGTAGAGGTCCTAGGTTTCCGGCTCGTATGCACTAGAGCACGTTCCCGCGAGCAGAGAGGGTGGCAACCCTTTGATATCGGCCGGGGGTGGCGCGCCTCACTCATTACTCGCATGCCAGACTTCTAATAACAATATGACATGTACCTACAACATACAATCTTCAACCTTTCAACTCGCCTTCTCTGGCTTGAGTCTTGTCACTCTCTTTCTCTCCTATGGGATGCTCGTTGCAGGTAATAGTTATTATTAAGCCTCTTCACATTGTGATGATTCAAAACGTATTCTTTTCACGCTAGAAAACATTAATAAGAGAGTAGCTGCTTATTCTTGTGTGTGTTTATATTTTACTTTTACTCTGTGTTTTTATAAGAAGCGAAATGTGTATAGTGTATATGATTTCTGTGGAAACTAACAATTACACAAAATAGAGTGTAATGAAAAATGTGATGGTGCTTATTTCCACCGAAGAGGATATAAAATAAATAACAACAAGCGTGTTGAAATGATAACCTCCCCGTAGAGCGATTAGTTTATTTATTTTCGTGGGAACTATCATAGAGCTTTATTCGGATTCATCTTCTGCATGGATACACAGCAATGAATAAACGTCTGGAAGTCGTTTGATAATTTTAAAATAATAACTGCAATGCACGTAGAAATCCATAATTACCATTTTCTTGATAACCTAATGTTTTCATCAAGCTAAAAAGTACTGTGTGCACAACGGGTGGACTATGACTATTTCAACTAGTAGCTTTGTGCCGCCCTTGATAAACAATGTATAAAAAAATACCTATTTTATTTTAAAATGTATTTTCAAATAAAAAAATACCTACTACTTATATATTTTATATTATTATAGTCCAGTCAAGGATGGAGGAAAGCCAATAAAATTATCTAAAACTTTTATTAAATAGGTTTTTCCGAATCTCAACCATTTTGAGTTACGCGCTCCAAAAAGTGGATATTTTCGAAAAAAATTGTTTTACCTCACATTTTCCATTGAACGTTCCCTTTACAAGGTGTTTCTTAGTAACATGATAATACGTCAGGATGTGATTCCGCAAGTCATTTTATGAAGAAAAGTTAGAAGGAACTTTTTTTTTTTGCATCAGGGTGCGTGAATTTTTGTTTTATTAAGAGTTGAGAATTTTTTTATCTCCGAAAATAGTTTAGATATTCTTTTCAAATTAAGTATGTGGTAATTCATAAAACCACGCATTTTGGTTAGAAAAAGTAGTTTATTGCTCCACTTACAAAATGTCTACAATAAATAGCAATAAATAAAAAATTGGTGCGTCACTGACATTTCGCTATACGGATTTTTTTTTTTGAATAGTCTGACCACTCTACAAGCAAACGGTCTCCTGCGATTTTCTCGTCGGACTGTTCTTCATTAAAATAATGAAATTAAAATTGTAGGTAATAAGTAGGTATAGTAACTTAACAGTACCAGCGAATAATATTTGAAAAAAGAAAATATCAGAATTGATCAATAGAAAAACTTTTCTAACTAAAATACAGGGTGTTATGTAATTGAATGTCAATATTTAAGGGGGTGATTTTAGGGTCCATTTGAAGAAGAAAACTTCATATGAACGTATGTCCTAAAAGTCTTAACTTTTGAGATACAGAGTGGTAAGTTTTATTAAAATAGGTAAATCATTTTTTCGTAATATCTGTAGTACCGCTCTGGATATTTTGATGAAATTTCGTATACAGGTATTACTCATCAAGGGGCATTTTTTCATGTACCACGTTTCATTTTATTTCTATTAGTGACGATGGTGCACGATGGTGCAGAATTTTACCGGCATATTTTAGCAGACATTGATGGTACTCCACTGATTTCTGTTCAAATAGAAATCATTTTTGGAATCCCCATTCATTTCCAAGCAAATTTGATTACTTATATTTTTTCAGTCCTCCGATGCACGGTTTTCGCCTAAAAAAATAAAATCTGTCTCTACATGGTCATAAGATTATCGTTAAAATGATAATAAAAATATAAAATTATGCAGGTAAAATTCTGCACGATAGTCACTAGTGGAGATAAAACGAAATGTGGTACATGAAAAAATGCCTCTTGATGAGTAATACCTGTCTATTAAATTTCATTAAAATATCCAGAGCGGTATTACAGATGTTATGAAAAAATTAATTATTTTAATAAAACTTTACCACCCTGTATCACAAAAGTTAAGACTTTTAGGACATACGTTCTTATGAAGTTTTCTTCTTAAAATGGACCCAAAAATCACCCCCTTAAATTTTGACATCAATTACAAAACACCCTGTATATGGTTTCACATCCTATTAAAACATGCCAAAATCTAAAAAATATCTAAACTACTTTCGTAGATAATACCTAAAAAATAACTATTCAAAAAAAAAACACCCTGTAGAAGAAATGTGAGCCGTTGCGGATTCAGATATACAGGGTGTCCCAGCTTATTCGAAGCGGTCTCTGTAGGCCAAACGATATGGACTTTTTCAAAAAACTTTTTGAAAATTCAAGTACAGAATCACAATGGCCATAATTTAAAATTATTTTGGAGTATACAGAGTGTCCCATATAACAGTGGCATATCAAAGTTATGTTTTTTTAAATGGAATGCTCCTATGTTATTGCATTTTTAGATTGTCTGAGAAGAAAAAATAAGATTGGCTTTTAAAGTTGGTGTTTAAATTCAGAAGTTTTTGAGTTATAAACACGTGAAAATCGTCATTTTTCAAGTTCAAGGCCCTGTACAATGAAAACGGTTCAAGATAGAGAAAAACGGCTTACATGTCCCTATTTTAACTTTTTATGTACTATCCTATGGTATAGAAACATTTGCATTTTCTTTGATTTCTTTATTTGGCGACGCGTGGAGAAATCTCAGAATTTTTCAATTTTTTTATCACCCTGTATAAATATTTCATCTACATCATAAGATAGTACATGAAAAGTTAAAATGACATGTAAGTCGTTTTTCTCTATCTTCAGCCGTTTTCGTTGTACAGGGTCTTGAACTTGAAAAATGACGATTTTCACTTGTTTATAACTCAAAAACTTCTGAATTTAAACACCAACTGTAAAAGCCAATCTTTATTTCTCTTCTCAGACAATCTAAAAATGCAATAACATAGGAGCATTCCATTTAAAAAAACATAACTTTGATATGCCACTGTTATATGGGACACTCTGTATAGTCCAAAATAATTTTAAATTATGGTCATTGTGATTCTGTACTTCAATTTTCAAAAAGTTTTTTGAAAAAGTCCATCGTTTGACCTACAGAGACCGCTTCGAATAAGCTGGGACACCCTGTATTTGTTGTCTAAATTATTCATCAGAGAAAGGGCATGTAGCTCGAAAACGGTTGACATTTCGAAAAAAAACTACGGAATAAAAGTTTTAGTAATTTTATGAGTCTTTATTTATTATAAGGAAAATTTTCCCCTGCGATGCACTGCACCGTTTTCGAGTTATAAGCGGAAGCCCAAAAATCAGGATCTTTTCCCCTCCCCTTTCCCTTTCTCACCAGGAATTTTGGTATGTTCATACCCTAAGCACTCTGAACAAGTTTCAAAGGAATCGCTTATGGTACCTACCTGCCTCACGCAGTCTACGCCTCCTTTTGGGCCATTCATTGACTGGCCCAAATTGACTCTATTACTTCTGAAGTCAAAAATATTTTTATATCAAATATCAATAAAAACCGGATTTTTATACTGAAAACACTATGCTGAGTTTTTCTGACGGGTCTTTCTTAAATCGGAAATATTGTTGACAAATACTCGACCTAAATATTTAAATTTTTCAGGTATAGGTACACTGGCGGATATAGTCGTATCAAATAAGTCAAAAAATCGCTGTTTAAAGGTAAATTTTCCCTATGCAATGAGATCTTTATGAAGAAGTGTTGAGACTGTATGAACTTATTTTTCTCAAGGTTCACTCGAAGACAATAAGGGTGCTTTTTTTGATGAAAAATTGAGTAAATTTTGGTAGAATACAAATTAAATAATAATCAAATTCCATGTGACTAAACATCTGATGTAGAGCTAAAAAGTTCCTACAATAATTGAGGCTCTCATACTTTTTTGCAAAATCGAGCATATAGTTTGCCGCTAGAGAGTACAATAAGACCATACTTAAATATATTTTTGAGCATTTTCTTAGATTTTCGACCAAATATTAATTTTCTTTGCATTAAATATCAAACGAGCATTGAAATTTAAAATAAGGCAAAAAATTATGCGTTAAAAATTGAGCACCCTCTAGCGGCGAAACGATGCTGGTTTCGTAAAAGCAATGAAACCAACGTTTAGGGGAGTTTTACGCCGTACAACTTTAGTCCTATAGAGTTTTACATCAAAATACATAGTATAGGTTCGTATACACTGTGTCTCTTGAATTTCTAGACATAGGGAATTCCCATGTTAAAATAAACTATTGGAAATATTGGCTCCCCTAATTATTTTACAGTAAAATGTCAAATGTAAAACTTCTTAAGGAAAAAAAGCTGCTTCTTATGCTACAATCGCATTTTCATTTGGTTCATCCGTTTTCGAGAAACGCAGGAAAAACTTAACGGTTTTTCGTAATTTTTCAAGGTTGCTTTGCTTTTGACAGATAATGCTAAAAATTATTAATTGTCAATAACTGATTGTTCAAAAGTAATTTATTCATCATTAAAACTTTAAGTGGCAAAGTATTACTTTTTAAAGAAAGACTTGCAAAGACTTGTTTATAAAAATGAATTATTACCTACACCATTGAAGAGAAAATAAAATTTATTGAATGGCATTACTCTGGCAATTCACTTAGAAATATTAGAGATTTGTTATTATCTTATTAGCATTATCTGTCAAAAGCAAAGCAACCTTGAAAAACTACGAAAAACCGTTCAGTTTTTCCTGATTTTCTCGAAACCGGATGAACCAAATGAAAATCCAATTATAGCATAAGAAGCAGCTTTTTTTCCTTAAGAAGTTTTACATTTGACATTTTACTGTAAAATAATTAGGGGAGCCAATATTTACAATAGTTTATTTTAACATGGGAATTCCCTATGTCCAGAAATTCAAGAGACACGGTGTATATATAGGACTTGCATTTGAAAATTAATTTTTGTTAAATAAAAAACCCGAAAGTCACATGGTTTGTACAGAGTGATTTTTAAGAGTTAGCAAAAAATCCGTTTTTCCCAAGATTGCAGGTCGCAGTTTTAAGTCTAAGAAGCTAACATTTCCTACACCTTTCCTACACTTTTCCTGCATTGAATCATTTGTTATAAAAATACATCATTTATCTACGCTTTGTGAAAGACATGCCTATACACAGTCGAAACCTTTCTTCCTAAACAGTTCGCAATGCTGGTAGGAAAAATGTATTTAAATTTTTCTAATTTGCAGGGACGTTTTGAAAGGTTCGCTCGGAAGTACCTAAATATTGTTTATCTAACCTGATTTACTGAAAAAAATTCTAAGACCGAAGATCGTGTTTTTTTTTGGGTCTCAAACATTTTGTAAACAAAAAGTGCGGAAATACAGCTACCCACAATTTATCAACCATAATTCATAGGTCTCGGGATGTAACCTTATGTGAATAAACGTTATATACCTACATAATTATTTCACTGACGTTTGGGAAAATACATCACATTCAGTGATAATCGTGTTTTAGATAGTTTGTTGCGGATACCTATTGGTTTATAATAATGTTACCCCGGTATACCGATATTTATGAGGAACGTGATAAGTTTTCTGCTCCCACTGATGTTATAAAAGCGGCGAAGCCTGGAAAAGAAGGAAGCTATTTGGATAGATTTTTATTTGATTAAACTATGTAAAATAGTCCGGGGAATGCATGAATCAGTACAAATGAGTTCAGAAGAATTTTAATTATGTAAATTGAAGCATGTTGCTTGGTTGTTTTCGCAAGGGTTTTTATTACAAGTGAAGTTCTGGAGTGCTTCCACGACGTTATTAAATATGTTTCTTTATCAATTTGCACTAGTTACATGTTTCGTGTTCGCTTCCTTGTAACTAGAGTAGCAATCTTGCAAAATTACCAAGATTCTTACTCGTAATGAAGATAGTTCCTACCCCGCGACTGCTTTCATTGCGCAGTGGTACATACATGATTAACATGTCTGAGGATTTATTAATTCTCGCCGGTATTGCTATACAGGGTGATTCATAATATGTGCGCAGGACTTTAGGATGTGATAGCTCGTTCAAAAACATGAAAAAAGTTCCTATTAACATGAGTCCGCCAACCCACCATTTTCGAAATACAGGGTTGTAAGAAAATGTTTTTTTTTTTCAGTTTTTTGACGATTTCTCAGTAACCCTGCTTTTAGATAAAAAACTGAATTTTTGTACATATCCTATCATTAATATTAATTACTTTTTAAGCTCTGATTAAATTTATTTCATACGGCAGCGGCGGGGATTTTGGGGTTGCTTGAATTTTTTTTGCCCCTAATTTCTACGACACTGCAAAAATTGGCATTACTGTTTTCTGCATAAAAAAGGTACCCTTAGTCAAATGCTCTAATGTGAACTGTTTTCGAGAAAAACGGCATTTTACGATCAAAAACATAAAAGTGGCAGCATGTTTTGTTGTGGATAAAAACATCACTTATTTTTGATTTTTTTTTATGATTTGTTTCACTGCCACATTTTTTTTATTTGCTTTCTTAACGTAGGTAATATTAATGACAAAAGATGGGTTCTGTGTCTCAAACAGTTCCTGAGTTATCGCCAAAAAACTCAAAATAATTAATTTTTTTGACACCCTGATCACGAAAACGGTTCTTTTGTGGACCCATGTTAATAGGAACTTTTTTCATATTTTTGAACGAGCTATCACATTCTGATGATGAATCACCCTGTATAACAGATTAGTACTACCTAGTTTAATAATTAAAGTTCTTAATGAAAAAAAAAAGTGTGAACTATCAAAAACCATCTCGAGTTTCACTACTTTCTAATAAATTTTAATAACTTTATTCGGTTCTACATTATTTTTTATATAAAGTTATTATTCTATCTCTTACAATCCATTTAGAGAATTCCTTGGATAATTCTATACAGTCAGTTCCTAATATATTACGCGTATAAATTACTTAAAATTGCCTAAATCTCTTTCGTGAACATGTTTGTAAATTTGACTACATCAGTTCGGATTTAAGGATAATATTAGATTAGCATATAAAATAGGTTCTTCTATGCGTTACATTCTTGTTCGTACTAGATTTCGACCGCGTTGCCACATCTACAACACAATAAAATCAAACAATTTGGTTCACGATATTTTTAACATTTTGACAATATTTTTAACAAACAACTCTTATAATATTATTTAAAGTATTGTTTTTTTTATGAACCAAAACTATTGATAATAAAGAAATTCGGAGTAAAAAAATGCAACCGGCATCAATGACATACCTTATAAATATATCATGATTTATGCCATGAATTGGATTGAATCGATACAGTATTAGATAGAAATGAAAACTCCTCTATAATTCAGGTACAAGTAGGAACTGCCTTACCTATTTGTTACAGTGTATTCACTCATACATCTTCAATGTTGATCTGAAACAAGAAAAGACATTTGTTAGAGTCGAAATAAATTGGAGTCTAATAAAAATCTTATGTATTCTGTATATCAACTACCTAAGAGTCCAAATTGGATCGAATTGAGAGATGTAGTTGTTTTCTAAATTGGAATCCATGTATTTTAAATTGTTTAGGTGGACAACTACCTTGTTACTTTAAAAAGGCTTCATTATACAGCGAGAGGAAACAAGCATTTTCTTATGTTTGATATAATAGTTGAATGCAGTATTTTTTACTATCATGATTTTATATAGCTGCATACCAATAGTATAGCAATATAAGATATGAATGTAGCAAGATGAGAGAAGAAATCAATTAGGTACCAACCAAATATAATATTATTCGTATTATTATTGTCTCCACAAGCCAAGGTTGAATGTAAACTATGTTTTTCAAGTATATCAAGTAACATTCTTAAAAATTTAATTTTATTTACTGTTTCGAATAATTTTTTTTACCATTGAGTTTCAGTAACAGTGCGAAAAGTACAATACACAAATATTGTTTTTTGTGAAATCGTTTCATAAACTTACCATTTTGATTGTCATTTCAGTTTAAAAAAGACATTCTTTTAGGCACTTAATTTACATTACAATAATCTTCAATCAATAATCATTCATCGCATTGTCCTTCACATCACATGCATTCAGATTCCAAACTCTTGTTCTTCTTCACTTTCCTTCTCATCTTATTTCCAGAACATTCAACACGATTAGAATATTTTTAAACTTCCACTGTCCATTTCTGTCTCTAACTCTCCAACTGATCTTCCTCTAATCGCTTCCGGAATTACTACACTACTATCTGCTACGATGCAAGGTTTGTTCCCGAAAGTTGACGATAGCGACGCTCTAGACGGACGTTTCTGAACGGTCATGTTCCCAAATGTCACATGTCGGCAGATGATAATAATATGTTCTAGACACCAATACCTATCAGTGCAAAGAAATTTAATTTTGTAGCTTTTCTCTACGTATTTAGCTCCAATAATGTATACGGAATCTCTTCTTCAACATTTCTAGATGCGACTTAAAAGTTTAGCTTGTGGTCTATTTTTTTTTTTTTACATTTGTTGAGCTCTTGATAGGCTTTTTTGCGTAACCTCGGACATTAATTTCAGCAACTTCCGGGATAACATTTTGGATTAATTCTGCTTATCATCCACAACTAAGACTTCGGCTCTTTTATACGGGAAATATAAACACAAATATTTGTTTCGGGATGCAGTTTATCAATATTTTTTTATCTGAAATACATCTAAAAAGTCTGATTGAAATTATCAGTGCTGGGATTCGATGGTTCGTGACGTCAAAATATACAGACAGTGGCGTATATCACAAAAAGCTATAAAAGAACGGAAAATACTCCCATCAGTCCATCGCTTCATTTTTTTCCTTTTTAGAAAATTCACATGCACTGCAGGGAAATCCCTATAACGCTCTGAGAGCGGTGCATGAGAAGAGATGTCGATTCACGTTGGCTTTGAATCGCTGCAGGTTGTATTCGTCGGGAAACACGTCCTTTTGAATGCTATTCCAAAGTGATGCGGTTCTATTAATGAAAGAAGTCCTGAAATAGGCTGGTACCAGGTGTCACGAGCCAAACATGATACGGATGAGCGTCTGCAACTCGACGTGTATTTCTGTCCGGTCTTGTTCTAGGTGGGATCAAGCAGGCCACTTTTTTTGAACACTTTCCATAAAAATATTTGTATGTTCGAGAGTGTCTAAATTTTTTGTCAAATCAGGGTCCCCATAACAGCATATAGATACCTATTCCGCAATTTTAGTGTTGTTTTGTTTCTTAATTTAATGTTGAGTAGGTATATGCTTCTCAAACGTTTTGATCACAAACACATCACTTTGTTTAGTCGATGGAAAAGTGATGGCATCGAATGGCAACACCGATGAATCAATCACTAATAGAAGAACGTTTTAATGATGTTCGATCAACTAATGAAAGGACGGCTTTTGCAACAGTGATGCCATGCTGTTAAATTAAAATGATACCAATAAGTCCAAGCTGTTAAATTGTTTGAAAAATCGCTCTCTCGACGTTGGTAACTAGAAAATGGGGCGTTTGATTTGAAAAATTCAGAGACCTCTATCTTATATTGCTATCAGAAAAATTGTCTCTCATTGTGTAGATAATAAAATGTGGAACATGAACTTTGTTAACATGTTATGAATATTGTCTTTAGCATGGTTCAGTGATTTTTCGAAAAGGATATTGTGACTATTTAATCGAATGTATAATTTTAATACATTTCGACGGCAGAGTATAATATTGATTTATAACATTAAACATTCATACTGACCCATTTTCTTACGTAATGGGTTATTATAAATTCTTGCATAATGTAGCTGCACTTGACTATCGCCTCATGAACATTATAATAAGACTCATATATCAGAAAATGTTGTACATTATTGATAAAAATTGATATAGCAGCAGATACTTTATTTGAACTTCATCAGGAATGTGAGAAATGGGGGAGAGCTTGGATGACAAAATTATACCAGAAATCTACAGGGTGATTATTCATTCTTATTCGAATGAATAAGAACCGACACAGACCCTCTGGTGGGGGATAACAGGCTTTGAAAGAAGAGTTCGAAAAAAAGGAGTTGAAATGTCGAAAAAATTCAATAACTCAGATATACTTAAACTTAGAAAAAACAAATTTGGTGCATATGTTGCGAGTGTATAATACCAAGAGCATTCATAAACAGTAAGTAGAGTTAAATTGTATGATTTTGAAGGGTTGATAAGGGATAATGCCTTTTAAAATGTTACATAACTTTTTTACCCGATGGCCGATTTAAGAAATTATTACTTTATTTTATGGGGAATTATCAAACTTTTATTTTATTTTCATTTTTCAACAAACTTTCTCGTTTTCCACGAACACCCGAACAACCAAATAAAAGTATCTAATTTAAATTCATCCAAAGCTCAAAAGTTGGCTTCTAAATTAAATGTCAAACATGACGATCAGGAAAAAAGTTGAAAACGACAAATTTTTTTGAAAAATAACAAGGGAAAAAGAAGTTCGAAAATCACATTCCCATAAAATAGAGTACTAATTTCATACTTTTATATATTTTTTTCTTATTATTTTTCAAATATCGTTGTGGTTTTCCATTTTCTTCCTGATCGCCAAGTTTGACATTTAATTTAAAGGCCAACTTTTGAATTTTAGATGATTTTAAAAAACACAATTGCAATACTTTTTTTTTGGTTGTTCGGGGTTTTGTGACAAACTACATAGTTTTTTTAAAAATAATAAGAAAAATAAAAAATTTGAGAATAATATTCATAAAATAGTATAGCAGAGACTGAATTTTGTCGAAATTACGAACCTTTATTTCAAGACCTAAAACTTCTCAGGGGTGCACTTTAGTATGGAGATAAGTTGCGTTAAGTCACCCTATTTTGGGTCTCTAACTGCCGCTGCTCTGTGTCGCTTCTTATGCGAATTAACCTCTGAATGTACTTTCACGAATTTTTCTAAGTTCACAATGTATACTCGTATGTAGAATTTTTGGGTCAGATTGGATTGATGGTAAAAAATAATGATTTCCTGAATTGATTTATTCATGTGCTCATATATTATACAAGCGCTGATATACGCCTTTAGAAGAAACCAAATGGGATTAATTATACATTTATATGTAACACATAATATTATTATCAGGTTTTACCTATTATGGTATTATTATCAGATAATAATATGTAATATATGTAATCGAATATTACTTTGTTAAGGATATCATTCCCTTCAAGAGTAAAATGGCAAATGTTTGATTTAAATTAATCTAAAGGAAATTTGAAACGCTAGCGAAACAACAAATGAACGACTGTTTGAATAACATTCTGTAAAGAGTGCTCATTTACAGTTCCCTTTAATAATTAGAGTGTTGGTTCTTTATTTTTGAATAAAAAAATAATTCCTAGAATTTATTATGAAGATGATTTTGGTAGATAGATTTAATATCCCATTTTCTGTTTTCCAGTTGAGAGTAATTTGACCTACGGAATATGATTTTGAAACAATTAATATACATATTTCTGACAAAAAAAAAATACTTGGGAAAAATCGTGTGAGAAAATTATAAAGCAATGAAAGGTATGATGGGGCTGACTTACAAGTTGAGTTTTAAGATCGGAAAGGATAATTGTACACAGTCTTAAATCCTTTTCAAATGTGTATTATAATTAAAAAATTGATGTCCTTATTGAACTAGGGTTAGGTATATCTATAGGAAATATTTTTTATGATTATTATTGTTATAGTGAAAAAGTCTGCGACTTCCAGACCTTCATTATTTTATAAAAGCTGAAACTGACTATGAAGTTTGGATCATCGTGGCTTTCGCAGGTAACAGCTCAAGAAGGTGTATTAAATCACTCCTCAAAATCTTGAAAGTATAAAAAACATGTAGGAAATACAATAATAAGCGAAAAATTTCTTACAATAACATTAACTAATAAAAAAAAAACTTTATAGGTCAGAGATTTTGAGGAATGGTTTTATTCACCTACTTTAGCTGTTAGTTGTTACATGCCAAAGCCACAAAGATCCAAACTTAATTGTCTCGGAATTGTTCCTACCTGTGTTGGGGACATGCGCACAGAAACTTTAATCTTTTATAAAATAACGAAACGAAGGTCTGGCAGTCGCGGGCTCTTAGTATATTAGATTAGATATTTGATTTCAACTATTAATAATTGATAGTTTGTGTAAATGAATAAGGAAAATGTAACCTGAAAAGCACTTTGCCTCATGCTCTTCAACTCATTAAAGACAAGGTGCTAATGAATTTATTCTATGCATGATTTAAGTCTTCATGTTACACGTCCTGATCAGAAAACCAATCATTAGGACTACCTACTAATAGTACTTGCAACAAAAAGTTTCGAAACTGAAACGAGCAAAACCTATAATCACGAAGCTATTTTCTTCGATTGCAGAACCAGTAACACATCATTAAATTAAATAAACAACAGTCAATGCATCTTTTTGCTGTACAGTAAACACGTATCTGTATACTAATTTTACACTAATTAGCTAAACAACTATTGGGATTGGCTTGTATAACGACAAATTAACCGCAAATGTCTTTATGTAACATGATGCTGTCACGTATCCTGATTTCATGAGACAATCACAGGGGAATTTGAATGATTGTCGTGATCGGATGCATGCTTCACATTGCACCAGTTTGCACTTGCCAGTGACGTCGCGTGACGGCCTGTCCCTCACACCCCTCCGCCGTGAAAGGGGTAAATACTGTTATTATTAAACCTGACTGCATGGTGGTGGAAAGCGCACCTCGCAAATAAATCACATAGATAAAGTAGTAAACCACTCAAGGCTATCATAAAGTGGACGTGAAGGTGTTTTGGCTATACCTAGGTTTTTTGTTTTGAAAAATGTCATGGCAATGCTTTTAGAGATACCGGGTGATTATTAATGACTGCATGCTTTTAGTGACGAATGATGCTTCGTTAGAACAGATTTTTTTTATTCATTGGCGTGCATACAATCACAGAAGTAACTGAATCCTAAATATCATAATTTTGACAAGTCAAAAAATGATAATTTTTTTCAGATATCAATCATTAAAAAAATTCATTTCAGTATCACACGAGACATAATTCAAGATTTTAGAAAGATTATGTGTCATTTGTTGCATTTTTTAAAATGCAGTCAGTTCTAGAAGAAGGAGTGGGGTTTTTTGATATTTTTCATTTTAGCACCCTTTCCTGAGAAGTAGAATTTCATCTATTGTTAAATTCTGCAATAATTGTTTCTTGCTTCAGTAGTGGAATCTCCTGGACTTCTTTCTTAACCTAATTATATAAGATGCTTTGGTGGAAAGGTGAAAAACAATGCTACTACAGTGGTTACGTATTTTTATTTGAAACGCTCATTTAAAATAAATAAACAATTCTTAATTATTATGCTACTGCGCAAGGATAAACATTATGTGTGATGATATATGATTGGAGGTGGTAAGCTCGAGCGATATATTTGGATCAATTCGAATGAAAATAACAGTAAAATTATCACTTTCAACATTTATGAATGTGATTGGCAGGGAAATTTCCCCTCTTCGAAAAATTTCGATATGAATCAACTGGAGCTTTAGGATCAATGACGTCATGGCATGTTCAGTTGACACCATCCGTTATCTGATTCTTTCAAATAGGTTACTTTGTCAATTTTGGTTACTTTTTTTGGAAACAATTAATATTATTCCAACAATTGTTGGAAATAATTGAAATAATGCCCAAGACAATCATGAACCGCTTTGCTTATAAGGTCTCCCTCTTATAAAAAACGTATGGGAGGATCGGCAGATATGAATCCCAACAGCAAATTTCAGATGGTCCACCTATGGATCTAAAACATCCAAGGAACTGGAGTTGCGGTGTGTAGCGCTGGCACGAAGAATAATCTTCTAGAGCCTGGTCTTCACGTAACAATTTTCCAGGCCGAAATCTATGCCATAGAGTTCCATACGCAGATGCAGGAAAAGATGCATTGCCAACGCAGATCAGTAAAGGTATTTTCAGACAGTCAAGCGGCCTTAAAACCCCCTAGCTCCAGTCACGAGTCCAAGTTGGTCTGGAACTGTCAATTAACTTTGAATGCCCTAGTAAGGAGCAACGAAGAAACTCTTACCTGGATTCCGGGCCCCGCTGGATATGGAGAGAACGAACTTGCCGACTGTCCGGCCAGGAAAGGTGCCGAATCCGAATTTATTGGACCAGAACTTTGGCATATTATCACCGAATATTGCCAAAGCTGAGAGGGAAGCTCACCAGCACTGCAAAAACTAATATTGGACCATTAAAAGGCCTTTATACAGGATGAGTTTAGCGAACAGCGCTAATTGGCGCCTTTGCTTGGAGGATGACGACACAGCATAACACATCCTATGCGAGTATACCGTTTTGAAAAGAACCAGATTACAAACTTTCGAGAGAGACTTTCTCACACCCGTGGACATTACCAATAGTCAAGATGGTGAGCTTCCTCAAAGAGGCTGACCTGATAGGGTTAATGTAGCACGAATCCTTATGAGCCACAATAGACCTTCGGTCGCAGTGGAGGTGTCCAAATGGCCCAATCACCATTTACGATATATCTAATCTAGTCTACTACGTATTTGTTTAAATTAGGACGCAACTTTTTATGTAACTTATTAGAACTCTGTATCTTTAACTCGGCATAGCTATAAAATTAAAATAGCTGGAACCTCTAGCTCTACAGCATTTCAACTCAATGCTTTGTCAGTATATGAGCTTGCAGTGTTAAAAAGGGAGCCTTATCGTAACCTCTATTCCTGTCAAGGGAGCCTCAGGCCTTATAGGGGTTGCGGCGATGCTCTAATGTCTCCGTTCTCTTGTATAGATGACCTCTAGGAAGTTCTCCTTTTCACTTGTCTTTGAACGCCCTTGAAGGGCATCAGCTAGGTCAAATGAAGGGGGTGAGACATACGTAGCCATATCGTAATTAGTTTATGATTCTTTGCATGCCCTCTCACCCCTTTCCGAAGGGTCTAATCTCGGCATGATGTAATTATAAGGCAGTGCGAGCTAAATTAGGTTACTGTCTGAATCTGGACCGGGCTAATTTGTTTATTTCACCCTCCCGTGTGAGAGTTGTTTATGATCTGGGATTCCCTTTCAACTCGTCAATTAATATTTAAAAAATCCCGGCCTCTCAGCTCGTAAAACTTTTCCGGCTACGATTTGCCAAGTTTTACTGTACACGCTTTCGAAGAATAATTGTAATTTATTTTTCATCAGCTCGGAATACGGATATAACGGAATATATGTTTTGTATTTTATAAAAGTTGCAAAAAATTTGAAATATGATGAGAGCATATCCTATATTCCCCGAGCAGATTTTATATCGTGAACAAAGGCGCAATGTATAGCAGTTTTATTGAGAATAATTTGTAGCTGTTCAAATACGCGAAACAAAAGTTTCTCGATAGAAATCATTTTTTGTAAATGTATTTCGGATTAATTTCGAATATCAGTATTTTATCAGTGTAATTAATTTAGGTACATAATATCCCTAAGAGCTATCAAAACTAACTGCAAATAAGTTATGTCATAGCCGCTAATCATTATTACATTACAACGATTACATTATTAACCATTAATAGGTTCTAAAGGTTTAGCAGAACTATAACAAAGATTTTTTTATGATCCATTGGATACTGTTTGATTTAATGTTATTTAATAATAAAGTGTCAGGACTTCATACTTCTTTTCGTTTGCACAGTTATTTATTTTGATGAAAGATGACTGGTGCAAATAGATTGAATATGGTTGCAAAATGTTCTTGTAAAATTGCCAAATTGAACATAAATTCAGGAGTCCCTCAGGGTTCCAAATTAGGGCCCTTTTTCTTTGTCATGCTCATTAATGACCTCTTCGACAATTCGAGGTCGGATAAAACTGTTAATATACAACTGATTGCGAGTGTAAAAGCGGGTCAGGGAATCAACAGATATGCTAATAAAATCCAGAAAAGTTGAAGGTGGATGCTCAAAAATGCTTTGCAGCCAACAGGTTGCTACACGTCGACGCAACTTAGGTAGGTAATAATGTTCAGCAATAGAGATTGTGGAACATTAGTGTACAACTTTCATTTTCTCAGATGCTTGGTTTTAGAGTTCTTGTCATGCTACGTTATGCTGGAATTATGTGGGTAGGATCTTTAAGGCCAGAAAAACTCCGGAAGTTGATATTAATCTATTGATTATTAACGAGAAACAATCTGGTTTGATTGACCGAGTTAGTCAGCTGTTTGTTGTCAGTCAGGTAATGTGAAGTTTATTAATTAAAAACGCAAAGTACTTCGCAACTTTTGTAAAAGGCGATAGAAATAGGCAAGGTAAATATTTCTAGATTTTCAGGAAATATAGCAAGATAATATACAGGTAGGCTTTTTTCGTTTCTTTTTTTAGTTCCCCGTTAGCGACGTTTTTCCGCATACATCCTGCTTTGTTTCCTGCTGGCCCTTCTTCTATGGCCGCCTGCCGGCTTCCGCTTTGTAGCCACTCCGCGTCTTAGTCATTCCCCAATCAGCAAAGAGTTACGTCATGTTGCCTGGTAGCTATTTGCTAAAAGTGTGGTGGTAAGAGACCGCCTACGTCACTTCCGACCTCCACGTATTAGGTACCCGCTGGCATATGAGCTGTGCTCTACAATAATCCCTTCGATCTATCTAAGGTCTGTGAATCTACACACGATATTTTAGCTAAAAAGGTCGATAAGATTTTTAAGTTGATAAAATAATTTCTTTACGCCTTTTAATAACGCCAGATATTCGTAAAGGTACTTTAACGCAGTAAATGCGTTACAATAACGTGGAACGTAATTAACTCTGCAAGGAACTGTAACTGTCGATGGCAGTCACTGAGATCAGCAGACTTAATAAACAAATAAATCCACTTACTCCAGCTTCCACGGCCCTAAACCTTATAGTGTTATTCCCTGGGGGCAGACATTTGATACTGAAAGGATATTCTTGAAGCAATAATGAGTTATCATGCAGAACATAATATTCAAGACAATGGAAGAGAAAGTTGTCATGAACATATACGTGTTAATGTTCATCATCAGTGCTTCACTATTACGATGCCAGAGAAAAGGGCAATTTTTCAATTCCTTTTTCGAGAACTTAGAAATCACAGCAAGGTTCAAATCGCACCTATTTGCAATTATTGTAATTTTTATATAATATTAAATATTAAAATAAATATCAAAGAATTTTAAATATAATATTAATATGTTAGCTAAATTATGTTGGGAATGAAGAAATAGACAGGAGGAAGATAGCTATATCGGTGTGATTCGCATTAAGATAGGATGGAGAATCTTCATGTTCTATTTTATATTTACGTCTTTTATGTTCTTAATAAGACCGATGCCCATTATATTCCAGCCAACACGGTATGTCGTTCAATGTTGACATTAAAATAAATATCCAGATACGAGCAAATTGGAATCAGCCGTTGAAACTATTCTCGCCTGTCACCAGAATGTGTGTGAAATAGAATGGTGGCAATGAAATGCTAGTATGCTCAGCTCGTTAGATCATGACTGGTGTCATATCACACATTATGCTGGCAAATTACAGATATTATTATCTAGTGAGCGTAAAAAACACAAAGAGAGACTACGACAAAACGGGTCAGCCCCGTTGAGAACAATAATTTTTCTTTTCTCGCAGTTTGTAATTACAATCCCTAGCTTCATTAATTTATAGCCCTAGAACTAATTTCAGATCGATGTTTCGAGGCCATTCGCCGGAGGTTGACCTCCCCGATTAGCAAGTTAGCGCGAAGTTCACAAAATAGTAAAGAGAAATGGTGACAATGTTTTCCAAGGTATTTCCAAAATACAAAGGACAAAGATATTCAAGATATCTTTTTGAGATCCCCGATTGGAGTCTTATACAGCTATCAGAATATTGGTAATGTTTATTTTACAGAGAATACACTATAATACTTGTTATGTAACATAGTATCAGCTAAATGGTACATGAATTATTATTTTACATGATTTCCATTACTACCAATAATCGTTGCAATTCTCAGCAATGGTAATTTGAGTTCCATTTTGTATTTTGAAACAAAATTGTTTATTGTTTGGTGAGCATCCAGACTGGTCCATCCATTATGTCGAGTGGCACAGTGGAGCTTTATTAATTTTCAAGATATAGATACAATTCAAATTAAACAGTTTTTTTTTTTATAAATAATTTTGCAAAATTTGATTACTTGATTAAATGTAAAAACAAATTGTCTTCTTCTCTGTATATATGCTGTATTTTTTGATGATAGGTTGAAAAGTTCAGACGATCAAAAACGAATTAACAAGCATACTTATAACTTAAATTTTTTTTTTCAGAGTACCTACAATTTGAACATATTATGCACATTTCATGCAATCTTCTATTATTAGCATTATTTGCGTGTTGGTACGACCAGAAAGAACAGAGTTCGGCCACTGAAGATCATCTATGATATCGAACAACAAGGATCGCAAGCACCTCTTCCACCTTGATCTTACGTATGTCCAGCGCACCGTTAATATGGAGCAGTTGTACAGGAGTTTAAAAGTTCCTAAGGGTTGGGCATTAAGTCGTTTTCTCGATTATAACGACTATGGGCAATTTAACCAAGTAGAAAAGAGTAATAATTACGTGTTGGACTTGATTATGGGAAATATTAATTAACCAAGATCAAGTTACCTGACATTCTTGCCTTGCGATAACTTCAGGCAAAATTGTTGGGCTACTTTGAAATCTTAAATGAGAAGCCACTTTTTTATTGAAGTTTATACTGAAAACACGTTGGAAGTTGTTCCCCACTTATCCCTCCATGCAAGTGGAACACGGGTGAATTTGATTGTTTGAGAACCCTTATTGTTTGATTTTTTTTGAGATGCTGATTTTACGACCAAACATACCAACGTTAGATTTTTTTGTAACATTTTTTCAGATTCATGATTAGGTATACCGAATGAGTGAAATTATATCTAATTTTTCTTTTTGATTTGTCTTAAAATTGAACCAAAAAGATCCCTAGATTAAAAATCAGATTAAACATAAAGGTAATTCATTCTGAATTAACTCATAGTTATTTGAAAGATTGACAACATTGAGTGTGCTGAAATTTAGTCACTTAATGTGTCATTGTTCTGACCGTGGTGGTGGTTGTACCAAGAAATCGTTCATACCTGTAATGTTTGCAGACTTCCTTGTGTGGTCTGTATCACCGAGTTGGGTTTACTGAGCAATATAACATTGCCTTTACTGAGCATAGGCTGAATGTTCGCTGCTGTTTGTATCACGGACTGTTGATTTGGTTGAATGACACTCTGAACCTACAAAAATAAATCGAGTAGATAGGCTATGACAGTTCTAGCGCAAACTCTTATGGGAAAATACATGGGATTTTGCCAATTTCCAAAAACTCCAAAAGTAAACCACATTTTCCATGCATGCGCAGTAGCTATATTTAATTGATAACAAATGGAATTGAGCGTTCCATTATAAGAGTTGCCTCAGTTTTATTTGAACTGGGTTCAAAGTTCTAGCAAGCTGTAGTTCAAAGTTCAAAAAACAAACACTTAATGAACTTTGTATATTTTATGACGTGAAGCCGTTTGGCAAGGAGAGCGATGTTAGGGGAAGAGATATGTACGTAAATATTGGCTTAAATCTACGACCCTATAATAAGGACTTGACCAAACAAGAAAAAATATAAATTATAGATAGGCTATGACAGTTCTATTTTCTTTCTTCACTGTTTCTTTAATTTTTTTTTATCCATTAAAAAAAAAACAATTTCTATATTATTACATTTTTATTTTAATTTCATTTACAATCGATGTATTTACAATAGACATTCCAGCCTTGCGATAACTTGAAGCAAAATTGTTTTTGCTATGTCAATGGCGCAAAGACACTGCTCTGCTGAATGTATCGGACAGTGGTCAGCAGTTGCCTGGAATTTTTCATTTCTGCATACGGGGTGCTCAACTATAACTTTAAATTGTTTGTATTGTTTGTCACTTAACTCGTTCTTGCGTAAATTATCTAAATAAAGCTTTGTTTGTGCGTTTCCGACGTGAACACATGTACATAATTCCTTTGTCGATAATATACTTTTTAATTGTTTCCCTTATTTCAGATGGACGAGAAGCACCTGGTATTTTCTCCCTATAGCTTATACCAAATATTTTTTCCGCCGCCTCAATTTTTAATTTTTCTTGCTTGGTTAAGTTCTTATAGCATCGTCGATTTTTGAAGTAGAAAAAATTAAAGAAACAGTGAAGAAAGAAAATAGAGCTGTCATAGCCTATCTACAATTTATATTTTTTCTTGTTTGGTCAATTCCATTTGTTATCAATTAAATATAGCTACTGCGCATGCATGGAAAATGTGGTTTACTTTCGGAGTTTTTGGAAATTGGCAAAATCCCATGTATTTTCCCATAAGAGTTTGCGCTAGAACTGTCATTATAAGGACTTGACCAAACAAGAAAATTTGAGAATTAAGGCAGCGGAAAAAATAATTGGTATATGCTAAGTGTAGTAGATAGGCTATGACAGTTCTAGCGCAAACTCTTATGGGAAAATACATGGGATTTTGCCAATTTCCAAAAACTCCGAAAGTAAACCACATTTTCCATGCATGCGCAGTAGCTATATTTAATTGATAACAAATGGAATTGACCAAACAAGAAAAAATATAAATTGTAGATAGGCTATGACAGCTCTATTTTCTTTCTTCACTGTTTCTTTAATTTTTTTATCCATTAAATAAAAACAATTTCTATATTATTAAATTTTTATTTTAATTTCATTTACAATCGACATATTTACAATAGACATTCCAGCCTTGCGATAACTTGAAGCAAAATTGTTTTTGCTATGTCAATGGCGCAAAGACACTGCTCTGCTGAATGTATCGGACAGTGGTCAGCAGTTGCCTGGAATTTTTCATTTCTGCATACGGGGTGCTCAACTATAACTTTAAATTGTTTGTATTGTTTGTCACTTAACTCGTTCTTGCGTAAATTATCCAAATAAAGCTTTGTTTGTGCGTTTCCCACGTGAATACATGTAATTCCTTTGTCGATAATATACTTTTTAATTGTTTCCCTTATTTCAGATGGACGAGAAGCACCTGGTATTTTCTCCCTATAGCTTAAACCAATTATTTTTTCCGCTGCCTTAATTCTCAATTTTTCTTGTTTGGTCAAGTCCTTATTATAGGGTCGTCGATTTTTGAAGACAATATTTACGTACATATCTCTTCCCCTAACATCGCTCTCCTTGCCAAACGGCTTCACGTCATAAAATATACAAAGTTCCTTAAGTGAGAGACCATCTATAAGTGGATAATACAATATGGCTATAGAGCAATATGAAGGCATTTTAACCGTAATAATATAATATTTCTCAAAAATAGATAGGCTATGAGTGCTATGACAGTTCTAGCGCAAACTCTTATGGGAAATTACGTGGGATTTTGCGAAGGTCCAAAAACTCCGAAAGTAAACCACAATTTCCATGCATGCGCAGTAGCTATATTTCATTGATAAAATATGGAATTGAGAGTTGCATTATAAGAGTTGTCCCAGTTTTATTTGAACACAAACTGTACATGATGTAAAAAGTTCATGAAAATATATCCTCGATTTGATGTATACGTTTATGAAGTATCGGTCGATTCGCTGAGAATGTACTAGAATTTTACAGAATCGACTACTTTTCGCGTAAACTAAATTTTTTTAGCAATGTCGTTATACCGAGTGACAAGTTTCAAAGCAGAACATAGGCGAATAGCACGGGAAATCACATATTTGCAGTTTATTTCTCACCACTTTTTTCTACAAGAATGGTAATGATGTCTATCGAAAGAGAATTATTTTCTGAACATGCTGATACCAAAATACCTACAAATTAACAGTTTTATATCATGACAGAATATTTTAAACATTTTCAAAATTAAAAGATGAGCAGCCATGACATGCTAAATTCGGACAACTTTTTCACTGTCAAAGCAAATATTTTCAATTATTTAATTTATTTTTTTGAAATAAATAATCCCACCCTTTTATAAATTGCGCTTCGAACTTGTCCAAGTTGTTGGTTATTAACGAGTGCACATTCGGACACCACGAGCTCTGTAAATTTTATTTATAAGGTAACCCCAAGATCTCAAGAAAAGTCACAACAAGGATAAGGTGCTAAATCGGAAGATCTGGCCGCCCAGTTAATAGTACCACGGCGATAAACACACATTAGAATAGCTATTATTATTATTATTCTTTATTGACAATCTTTGCAGGGAAACGTGTATCAGTAATTAAAAATATTTGTTTTGACAGCAACAAAATTATTCGAATTAGGGCTCACACTTTTAATTTTGAAAATGTTTAAGTTATTTTGAAACCATAAAGAAACTGTTAATTGTTAAGTATTTGGTATTAGCATGTTCAAAAAACAATCCTCTTTCGATAGACACCATTACCATTCTTGTAGATAAAAGTGGTGAGAAATAAACCACAAATATGTGATTTCCAATGCTATTCGCCTATGTTCTGCTTTGAAACTTGTCATACGGTATAGACATACGCGAGTAGGAAACTTATTTTGAAAATATTACATTAATACGGATAAAATGCCTTCATATTGCGCTCTAGCCATATTGTATTATCCACTTGAAGACGGTCTTTCCCTTAAGGTACTTTGTATATTTTATGACGTGAAGCTATTTGGCAAAGAGAGCGATGGTTGGGGAACAGACAAGTACGTGTATATTGTCTTCAAAAATCGACGATCCTATAAGAACTTAACCAAGCAAGAAAAATTAAAAATTGAGGCAGCGGAAAAAATATTTGGTATAAGCTATAGGGAGAAACTACCAGAAGCTTCTAGTCCATCTAAAATAAGGGAGATAATTAAAAACTATATTATCGACAAAGGAATTACATGTATTCACGTGGGAAACGCACAAACAAAACTTTATTTAGATAATTTACGCAAGAACGAGTTAAGTGACAAACAATACAAACAGCAGAATGTCCGTTACATTCAGCAGAGCAGTGTCTTTGCTCCATTGATATGGCAAAAACAATTTTGCTTAAAGTTATCGCAAGGCAAGAATGTCAGCTAACTTGATCTTGGTTAATTAATTAATATTTTTTTAAGTCAAATTGCAAGTGCAAGAGTTGGTTTACTTTCGGAGTTTTCGGACCTTCGCAAAATCCCATGTAATTTCCCATAAGAGTTTGCGCTAGAACTGTCATAGCCTATCTACTACTACTTTATTTAGATAATTTACGCAAGAACGAGTTAAGTGACAAACAATACAAACAATTTAAAGTTATAGTTGAGTACCCCGTATGCAGAAATGAAAAATTCCAGGCAACTGCTGACCACTGTCCGATACATTCAGCAGAGCAGTGTCTTTGCTCCATTGATATGGCAAAAACAATTTTGCTTAAAGTTATCGCAAGGCAAGAATGTCAGCTAACTTGATCTTGGTTAATTAATTAATATTTTTTTAAGTCAAATTGCAAGTGCAAGAGTCACATCCATTTACAACCAGAGCAAATGGCATAAAAAGCAGACTAACAAACCCTTTAGGGAAGATTTTTTTCTCAATTGCCTTGGATCCTACTTTACGCTCATAGCAATATGCTCAGAGCAAGTGGCATAAAAAGCCCAGAGAAATATTCCTAATATGTAAAGATCAAATCCAGGATATATTTTCAGCTACTGTGCATGCATGGAAATTGTGGTTTACTTTCGGAGTTTTTGGACCTTCGCAAAATCCCATGTAATTTCATTAGAGTTTGCGCTAGAACTGTCATAGCCTATCTACTACATCAAACAATTTTGCTTAAAGTTATCGCAAGGCAAGAATGTCAGCTAACTTGATCTTGGATTCTTGGATAATTAATATTTTCTTAAAGCCAAATTGCAAGTGCAAGAGTCACATCCATTTACAACCAGAGCAAATATGGCATAAAAAGCAGACTAACAAACGGCGTGTCTAAAAACCTGAAGAAGAATATGCCCATTTCAATATTTAAGTAGTTTCAATACTCAGTAAACAATAGAGAATGAAGACTATGGCAAGGCTAGGAACTTGTCTTATTTCTTCAACCACCTATATTATTCTGCTTTCTTCCTTTCTTATTCTTTTATTTTCCTTTTGTTTTTTTTTTGAGAGGGGGGATATATCGTGGGGAACATGTGCGAGGATCTCGCTACCTGATATTTATTTGTAGCTGAAATTATGACAGAATTTATGGTTTATATTGGTAGAGCAGGGAGCGGACATTGCATACCTGTGCATGCAATGTCCATTCAGCTGAAAATCGCCCCAATTATGTGTATTGACCATCGTATGTAAATACTTAACTATGATAGATTTATATTTTTTCTAACAGTGGGATATTGAGTTAGTCAAAAAGTCTTTATTATTATTATAATCATTATTATTATTGTTGATATTATTATGCATAATACCGATTTTTATTAATTTTTAGAAACACCGAAACATAGTTGATGACACCTCCAACTTTCATGGATAATTTCTTCTATAAACTTTACAAATTCATACAGTTAAAAAAGTCTTAGGGCGAGAACATCTTACTTCGTTCATACGACCTTCACTTAAAAGCGAAAAACTTCTTTATAATTGTCATGAAAGAGTAAATTAACTCCCCCTTTCAAAGAAGATGAACAAAGTGAGAACTCGTGTTCCCTAATGAATATAATCTAAGATCGGCATTTAGAGTAAGTGTTTAATTAATATAAGGATTACTTGCAAAATCCGGGGACTTCGGAGGCGTGTTGGACGTCACGGCATTTGCCCCCGAAGCCGCCGCCTCTTTCTAGAGCCGACAGAATTCAAGGCAATGTGAAGACAACAAGAATTAATTCAAAATGAATTAAATAGGTTCAAGATAGGTGATTTTTTTAGCTTCCTGTTCCTACAACTTATAATAAGATATGTCAATTAATGTAATAAAGATAAAAAAGTGATTTTAGATCAAGATCTTTAGATTGTATAAATTACCCAGAAACAGGGTGTGTCTTCCCTTTCATTACTGCTGAGTGTGGATTTTTAAAGAGTAATGTAATACACCTGAGAGTATAAAACGATGTTCGTTGCTGATTGAAACTTTAACTTGATCTGATACCTATAAAATGACTTCAGAGGAAGAGTTTTGCTCACCTTCCGCCTCGTTACCGAAAGTGCAGAGTCTCGTCACGGCGTTACGGTTATGAAAAGTCATTAAAGCGAATTAAGATGTTACAATCTTGCCGACATGATCTATTCCGTTAATGAATTTATTAAAGTAGCCTGTTTTTTTCGCCCTAATTTTAATTAATCGACTTGCTGAGCCGTACTGTTGGAGAAGTAGAAGAAGGAAACGTTTTATTTTACTCCGATTTGATTTTCACAGGCTGTTATAACATTCTTAGAACGGGAATTTTTTATCAACGAACTTGACGAAAGTCGTTGCGTGCGACCTCAATGTTTTATTTAACTTCCTATTTATTGACTTTGTATATTTATCTAAAACGATAAATAATAGCGGACGCTGTTTCAGACATGCAAAAACTTATAAATCTTTTTCTCGATGGGAATTTCATTAAGGCTGACATAAATTTATGAATTGAAGATTGCTAAAAATAAGTTTGACTTCAATCCTCATTTAATTTAAAAAATATAAAAACATTTTATCGATATTTTAGATTAGAAAGACCCTAATTTGACCCGTATTAACTTGATTGTAACTCAGTTCAATTGGAATATGAAAAATCGCTACAAAAACTCAATCCTCAAGACTTTTTTCGGGTGACATACAGAATGTTTCAAAACCTGTGTCGGAAAATAAGAGCTATTCATTGGTTCATTCTAAGGAAACAATTCCTATATTCAATGGGTTCGCAGACGCAGCATTTTACCGATACAGGGTGTTATTTTTTAAGATACTTCTGGAACCGTTTGAAATACAGAAATTAGCTTCTATCATTACAATATTATTTTTTATTATTTATTATACCATATTGAATACATAAAGTATTAAAATACAAAAAATGTAAACAATCCTACAGAGATAATCTTGTTATCTGTTCGTAGGTAAGGTAGGAACACAAAAAAAAAAAACAATAAAGAATTACCTAAAAATCAAAAACCTAAAAACAACAAAAAATAAAACTAAAACTAATATATTTCAAACAAATTTCTATCTCCCTATATATTCTCACTACAAATGTCCCCCCAACAAAACAAAAACGATGATTACAAAAAATTATTCCCAAACAAAAACAATCCATAGATATTCCTAGACATTGCACCTTATCCACATTTTAAATTTATCTTTATTAGTTTTGGACCGTATATTTTTGACAGTCTTAAGCTTTTTAGGTAACATATTAAAAAGCTTTATAGAAACTACATAACTACTCTTACTATAAACAGTTTTATTAATTTTTGGCAATTGAACACTCCTATGCCTGGTAATGCTAGAGGATTTAACAAAACCATCACTCAGGCAGTTATAATGAAACAACAGGCAGTTATATGCAAAGGATTGAGCAACATTAAGTGGGTATTCAATCTGAATAGATCCTTTTTTGCTTATTATTTTCAAAAGTTTATTTTGAATGTGTTGCAATATATTTAAACTGTTATCTATTTAAACATAATTTAAATAACAATGAAAAAAAGCATAATATATCATCATTAGTGTCTTTGCATTCATTAACCTGGATAATTTATAAAATACAAAAATAAGGTACTTGGTCCTGCTAACAATATATTCAGTATGTACATTCCACTTAAGGTTATAATCTATAAATATCCCCAAGTATCTACAGTTATTAACCCTTGATAGTTTCTTATTCCCAATATGTATATCACAGTCAATCGGAACACTATCTCTGTAATTACCAAAGGTGACATACGCAGACTTATCAGCGTTTAGGGTTAGCTTATTACGGTTCAGCCAAGAGGCTATTTGTCCCAACAATGAATTCATCTTATCCTCTGTTTGAGCCCATGTATCACCGAAAGCGATGACCGCCGTATCATCAGCATATGACATAATTTCATCTTCGTCTAGACCAAACAATAGATCGTTCACATACAGCACAAACAGGAGCGGACCAAGGATAGTTCCTTGAGGAACACCCATCTTTACTCGCCTAAAGTCACTCCTGACATCATTAACCCTCACCCTCTGAAACCTATCCGATAGATAACTGGTCAATAACTTATGTGCATTACCTCTTATTCCATAATACTGCAGCTTATCGAGTAACAACTTATGATCCACAGTATCAAACGCTTTTGATAAGTCTAAAAAAGTCATCATAATGGGCTTACTTACATCTAGCTTTCTATATATTAAATTAGTGATGTAGTCAAGTGCATCTTTCGTTCCCAATTTTTTCACAAATCCATATTGTCGCCCAGATATTATTTTACTCTGCATTAGGAAATCGTACACCCTGATATGAATCAGTTTCTCAAAAATTTTACCTATATTGGATATGAGAGATATCGGTCTATAGTTGTTTGCTCTATGTCTGTCACCAGCCTTAAAGATTGGGACTATCTCTGCCTGTTTCCAAATATTTGGGGTCTAATTAATTTTTTTGGTTGCTATCCGACAATGCAAGGCTATTTTAAACAGATATGGAAGAGTCAGGGACGAAACCTCTCTCATCAACTTCAAAAAACGAAGAACCAATAAACTTAAGCGTCTTCTTAAAAAATAATAATAATATATAAATGCTCCAAGAGAACCGCTTGGAAAATCCACTGGAATATAATCCCCACGAAGCTGCAGGAAATCCACCCCTCTGTAAAACAAGTTGACCTACCTTCTTTGAGCCGAAGAGATAAAATCGTCGTCAGAAGACTGCGAATTGGCCTCACCAGGATAACACACAAATACCGAATGGCAACCGGCGAAGACCCTCCTGTATGCCGAAAATGTTCCCATCCCTTTATCGTCATAATACATAACAACATAATCATTACCTGTCCGCACTACGAAATGAATCGGCAAAACAAATGCCTTTTCACAGAGCCTACAGGAAATCCTCAGTTCCTCCAGCCAGCTATCATGTTTCATCAACCGAATGCCTGCAAGATATAATCCTCTACCAAAAAATTTAAGCAGTGGATCCAAGAATTTATGCTATCTCCAAATATTTATAGCGATACCCAAATATCATTAACTTCCTACCTCTCGGTAGCTATACGCGCACTACAGGCCTGATTTTGCCCGTTAGTAGATCTGTGTGAAAATGAGCAGGATTCGTTACCGGGAGGTGTATGTTTCTCGGAAATTTCGGAGTTTTTCGGGAAGATCTTAGGATGTCTGAAAGTGTCCTAGTGTCTGAAAGTTGCACCGATCGACCTCAAATATGGCAAGGACGAACCTTGGCACCTGCAAATACGACCCATTGAAAATAGGCCAGATACGAGAATGTAAAGCCCCGTTCAGGGCCGTACTTTTTTTTTGCAACGTCGCTATAGGATTTTTTCTCGTTAAAGGTACATCGCGAAGAGATTCAGTTGGCACAGTTACTTAGAGAAAGGATAGACGTGCAAACTTTGTCGAAATCGTTTTTAGAAAAAATAAATTAAGTGAGCGGCAAAAACATCGCCGCTCACCTATCATTTTTTGCATGATTTTGATTTTTTTTTATGTTTTTTTTGACGGATATAAAAAATGACAAAACATTGTGATAGAGACGTTAATTACCTACAAAAAAGGTGGATATAGTTTTTTTTCCTGCAAAGCTAGTAAAATTGGCTTTATCAGGAAAAACTTCGGCAGGTTATTTATTTTTTATTTATTATACGGCAGGTTTTATTTATCATCAATTTATTTTCAACATATAATTTGAACAATTAGCTTCAATTCATTTCGCATATGTTGACACTTTTATTTAAAAATAAAAAATTTCCTCGCTGGTCGAAAATTAGCTTATATATACTTATTTAAAAATCAATAAAACTATAAATTGTTCGTAATTTCTTTTTTTTTCACACTTATCTATGTTTGCTTGAGAAAATTAGACGAACAATTTGCAACGATAATTAGTGCACCTACATGCGTGTGGAAAAATTATCGTCATTGGTCTTTCAATAACGAAGATATGACAATTTAAAAAAATAATTTTTATTAAAAACGTGGTAGTGGTGTAGGAACCTACCGAACAATCACATTTTGTAAGAGATATAACCGCCGAACGCTGTAAAATCCAATTAATAGCTTGAAGGGGTAGGCAAGGGGGGGCCTGGCATTTCGAGAGTAGGGAGTTCAAATCAACGAAAGCGATATAGAAAAAAAAAACACAAAAAGAGATGACAGATTTTAACTATGGCCCGGAATCTACTGATCACAGGGCTGTAGAGCGACATGGAAAAATTATAACACGAGAAAAACATGAGAAAATTTAACTTTAACTAAATAAATCTACTGAAACTACGGGCCCAAGGCACGGATGATGGAGGGCCGAAGGCCCGAAGTCTACGGCAGGCCAAACAAAGTCTCGGGAGAGACCTTGATGTAACTAATTTATATGTTAAATTGTTTTGGGTAATTTACAGTGTTTAATGGAATATACTGTTAATATGTCAATGGCACACCAACCCATATAAAAAAAATCATAGAGTAGGTATGGTGAAACAAATTTATAACAAAACTTGTTCCTACTTTCAGGTTTTTCATTATAAAATTCCGTATTATTTCTCGAAATGGGTTCAGGTTCGAGCTTTTGACCAGAAATTCTCTTTATGTAGAAAGCATTGTTGGTTTAGACGATACTTTTAAAACTACAATTTTCCCAGTGTCGTAGAATTGAAGGGCAAAAAATTTCATGCAACATAACTTTGAAAAGGGAATAAGCAGTCTTGGAAAATATAAAGTTAATAAATAAATAACTATTTCAACTCTGAAAAGATTTTTTTGATAAAGTAACTGCAAATTTATTAAAAGTATAATTATTTCAGAATATCTCGCCTTAAGAATATTAAAAACCTTCTTGCGCATCAATCGCAGAAATAGTGTATTTTTATGCGATTCAATTATGAATATTTTCACCGCTTTTTAAATTGGATTTCTGAAATTTTCCATAGTCAGGTCATATTAGATTAGCGTAGTGGTTTACTGAGAAAATCTAATTTCATTTAGTTTGAAAACGTGCCTTAGAATGGATTTTTAAATTTAACAAAATAAAAAAAAAATGGCAAATTTAATTTTTTTTCCCTTTTTCTGTGTCCGCCACTGGCTAACTTTACTCAAAAAATACTATTCTTTACACTACCTTTAATAAATTCGCAAAAAGTGAAAGGGGAATTTTGAAAACCGAAAATTTGAACTTTTAGAGGAATAAACATCATGTGAAAATATTCGAATATCTCCGCCATTTTTCTTATTTGCTTCCTGAAATTTTTCATAGTTAAGGGTTATTCGTATAGTTGTCTACTGGAAAAACTTCAGCTCAATTCCTTCAAAAAAGGCTCATAAAAGGTTATAGAAATTTAGCCATTTTTACCCTTTTCCTACCCACGCCACTGGCTTATTAATGAAAAATATGCTAATTTTACTGCATTAACTCAAATTTAAAATAATTTTCTTCCAATCGTGTTAATTTGGTTTAAATTTGTTTTTCTAACTTGCTTATAGGTAGGTAGGTTATAGGGGTTCCAAATCTGGCAATTTTTTCTAAAATTGAAAAGGCCGCCATTTTGAAACGGTTCGATTTTACTCAAATACAGTACCAGACGACTTCTTTCGGCTATCTTACTCATAAAAAAATTTCAGCCCCCTAGATTGAAAACTGCGACCAGAAACCGTGCCTCATAGACGGTTTTTATTTTTAATTTGGGGGGACACCCTGTAGAAATAACGCAGTTTTAGGAAAATTTTTTTACGAAAATCAAATGTCATTTCGAAGTTTCACAAGGTAAAAAATTTCGTTCACTAATCCTTAAAATATGAAGCAGTTTTAAAATTTTAGAAAAATAAACATCATATGAAAAAAATATTAATATCTCCGCCATTTTTCTTAGTTACTTCTTGAAACTTTTAACGGTTAAAGGATATTAGTGTACTTGCCTACTGTGAAAATTTCAGTTCAACTTCTTTAAAAATGAACTCATAAACAGTTATAGAAATTTAGACATTTTTACCCTTTTCCTACCCACGCCACTGGCTTAATAATATAAATAATGGTAATTTTATTGCTTTAATTCAAATTTCAAATAGTTTTCCTCCAATCTTGTTAATTTTATTTTAAAGTTTTATTGCCATCTTGCTCATACAGGGACTCAAAAAATAGCAAATTTTCCAAAAATTTAAATGGCTGCCATTTTGAAACGGCTTGGCCGATTTTGCTCAAGTGCAATACCAGACCACTCCTTGTGAATATCTTACTCCTACAAAAATTTCAGCCTCCTAGATTGAAAACTGCGACCTGAAATGATACCACAAGAACCGGATACCTGGAATTTTGAAGGGACACCCTGTAGAAGTGACTCGACTTTTGGAAATTTTTTCAACGAAAATCTAACATCATTCCAACGTTTTATAAGGATCCAAAATTTCGTTCACTAATCTTCAAAGATAAAGCTACAGGAGCGTTTTTAAAATCGAAAAATCCCGATTTTGGAGAAATATATATATATATATATATTTACGGTACAATTCAGGCTCCGGCCATGTAATTTTTGCGGTTTACTGGGACTCCGGCGTCACCCGGCGTCCGATATACGGATCCCCAGTGACATCTTCAATTTAAAACTACCAAATGGTTCCTCAGGTGATGTGTAACTAGTTTTCATCGAAAAATCGAGGAGCCTGACTAAATCCATTATCTGATTGCCGTATAAGTTGTAGTTCATCGTGTATTTAGATAGAGGCGCTGCATACGATTGAGTGTATATACAAGCGGGAACCCAGGACGGTTTACTCGGCACTTGTATAAAATGTTTTAAGTAGAAAGGGTTACCTGGCAGCGTTTATAAATGATACTTGGAGGATCACTGGGCGCTGTTTATAAAAATGATACTTTCAGGTTTACTCGAAGTAAAACAGTTCATTCATGCAAACACGACTATTAGCTCCTAAAACAAATAAAAAAAAATACCCACGGTCTACCCATATAATGCTCTTCAATTATAGGAAAACACCGATGAGGTAATAGGGTTGATATGAAAATTAATCTCTGTTATATTCAGTTTTAGATTTAAATCCACATAATTATATAACATACAATTATGTTCCTACCTAATTTTTAAAGGGCCATGTTAATAATTCAGATCAGAATGGCCAGTCGCACGTCACTACAATTTTTACATTATCACATTTCATTTTCCTTATAGTTTCATAATTTGTGGTTGGTTCTTTTCTTTTGTGGAAAAGTACTTTATGATCTAAGTAAAACTTGCACAGAAGAATGATTTCTTTGTTTCACGCGTCCTCATAAGGCGACTGTCACTCTATTGGGCTATTCGAGTAGGGTAAGGAATAATTTAAAAAAATCGTCCAATAATAATTAATGGGCCATCTAAATGGTAATTACAGTTATGGCGAAGCAAATATCTCCCTATTACTGATGATTTCCCTAGTACTATGATCTTCCACACTATCTCCTAGTAGTTACCTATGATGTACATAGAATGCCTGAGTGCGACTGGCCACTGATCTGAATAATGACCAAAAAATGTATTTTCGAATATACAAGGTGTTTCTAAAAAAAGTACCGCAAGTTGGAGGGCGTGTAGATGAAGCTTAGATATTAAGAAAATTCAAATACTTTTTTTTCCGAAAATGTTTTTCAACCGAGATACAGGGTGTCGAAAAAATTAATTATTTTAAGTTTTTGACGATATCTTAGGAACTGTTTGAGATACAGAACCCAGCTTTTGTACACATCTTGTCATTAATATTATCTACGTAAAGAGGGAAAATTAAAAAAAAATATATGTGGCAGTGAAACAATTGTATAAAAAATATCAAAAACACTGTGTTAAAAGGGCTATTAGCCCTGATGTTATTAATAGTTATACAAGGTGTGCTTCATGTCCAAAAAGGCTCCCTTTTCGAGATGCATATCACAAAAGGAGGTCAACTATAGCGGGTAATTATAGTTTTACAAACATTAACGTACCGGGTGTTCCTGTTTTTGATGTCACGCGTTACTTTTTACTACGGAACTTTTTTGTCCCCACGCCACTGATTGATTCTGTATTTTTTATTCAAAGGCTAAAGTATTCCTAAACTTTTTGCTCTTTTATAAAAGAATCGTACTTGCATCGTTTTCCCGTAATTAATTCTTTATTATGGATCTATACTACTGAAAATATATTTCTGAAAATTTCGTTGTTAATTTAAATAATAATTTCAACAACAACGTTCCACCACAGATTCCTCGTTGTGTCAAATTGTACCGATTTAACTGAAATTATTTATGCCTAAAATGGCACTTTTTTCAAGATACAGCTCTTACAAAATAAATTTGGAAAATACACATTTTTCAAAATACCGAAGTAAATAAAACATAATTAAATGAGAAAATTTAGTTTCACCGCCTACTATGATTATTCTCAAGGTCAATAAATGTGAATAAAGTAATTTCTTTGAAATAAAAATTAATTTTTTTAATTAAAATGAGATTTTCACAAATACGTTTTCGTGGTGTGTAAGTCCATCATTAAATTTAATTATGGTAAAACCATGCAAGATACAAAACTTTAATAACAGGGCAAAAAGTTTGGTAATACTTACGCCTTTGGATAAAAAATATAGAATCAACCAGTGGCGTATGACTAAAAATTGTAGGGTAAAAAATGAGATGTGACATCAAAAAGAGGAACAGCCTGTATATCAATGTTTGTAAAACTACTCCAGTCTATTGCTATTAACAATAGTAGTAGGCGCAATTTTGAAATTTTTCAGTTAATTTATTTTTGACTTCTTCTGGAAAACGTATATTTGGTTGACCCCATTATTTTAACGACTGTATCTTGAAAAAGGTGCATTTTTGGACATAGATAATTTTGGTAAATCGGCATATTTTTTACTCGGGAGTCTATGGTAGAACGTTGGTGGTACCTTTTTAGCGACACCCTGTATAGCAGTGAGAAAATTCATTTTTTACTTATGAAATTAGGTATCTGGGCAATTTATATTTTTAAACAGTGAATTCTATTCAAGAGGGACCTTATAGAAAGTGACCCTATTAAAAATTACACCCCCATGTTAACTTATGTTGTCTTGTAGCTTCGAAGTCATTTTTGATTTTCAGTAATAGTACCATGTCATTTACTTTACAATACGACTAATCGGAAAAAACCGGTTTGTGTTTAATTATACCGAGTAATTCAAAATAAGCGTTGCTCAGGTATTGCTGACTTCGTTGTTATTGGAGCTATGAAGTCCGTATCCTAAGTTCCATCAATTTTTTCGGGACCGAAGCGGAGCGAAATAGAAGTGCTGGGTGGGTAAGAAGCAAAAACAGCTATTGCAATTAATTTTAAGGTCACAACTAAGGCCTCTTTGATACTACGGTCGAATTGCTATTTTTTCTTCACTTTCAGGGCCAGGAATATCTTCGAAATTAACAGTAGCACGATTATTATTTTGATATTTGAATTTATTTAAGTTCTGGCTAATTGGTCTCCGCCAAAGCCATATACGTTAATTAAAAAAAAAAAAAAAGAATTTATTTTGCATTTGCATTCCAAAAAGCATGACATCAGTCCCTATATAGTCTGAATACGATATTAGAAAGCTATATCCGGTGCCAATCCTGCTCCTGTAGGCTTCGAGGCAGTTGGCCTTGTCGTCAAGTTATTACTTCCGAGACCCGGCGTATTTATGTGATTATCCCCGATTCTAGCCAGACCGCACTCGCAAATTCGATTTTTAGTGCCGTTTTTTTTTTAGCTAATCATGCATTTGCAAAGCAAATGAATACCTTCCTGGTGTTACTATTGGTACGTCCTCCACCCCTATATAGGTGCCTTAGTGAAACTGTAGGATACCCGGATGGTTGATACCCTAATAGGATAATGACCAAAAAATTTATTGGGGAGCCCTGCCTATTATTACATTTTCATATTTTCTGATAAAAAGCGAATTAAAAAGAATCACACTGTGTGTGTTTAAAATAATGATTGTGAGTTATAAACAAGTGAAAATCGTCATTTTTCGATTTTCAAAACAATTCACACCAAAAACGGCTCAAGATTTTGGAAAATGTCTTACATGTTCCTATCTTAACTTTAGTGTGTAGTTGAAATTTTTATACAGGGTGATGACAAATCTGATAAATTTCAATTTCATTCACACAATGGGATACCACATGAAAACTTAAACCAGGGACATGTAAGCCATTTTCCTATATCTTGAGCCATTTCCACTGTAACTTGCTTTGAAAATGTAAGAATGATGCTCTCCTAAGCTGCAAAACAACAAGTTAATATAGGGTGTAATTTTTAAATGCCATTCCTCATGGCCAGTCTTAATAAGAAATTCTTTATGTATGTAGTTTAGAAGTTGCTAACGCTTACGTGTCATTTCATTAATTTAAGTTGAATCTGGCAATAATATGCTTTTTATCTAAATACTGGAGAACATAAACAGTCCAAGCAAATTATTGGTTATTACCTATCTGAATAATTATTGAAAGTCTCATTTTAAGCTTTCATTCATTTTGTGTCTTAAAACTGCCACTCAAACTCAATACTTTTCCACTAAAAATTGAAATCGGGAGACTTCAATAAATACATAGATGCTAACAAAAAATTTAGATTTGCATCTAAATATCATCAATACTTAGGGAAGCATTAATGAAGTACGAAGTACCTTGTCAAATTTCAGGTTACCATTCCTTAGCCAATTTTATTTTTATATTAGAAGGTTCAATAAACAAAATGTCCGAAATACCTTAATTTTGACAGTGCAGTGTGTTGACATTTATGAGAAAATTCCTCTTCATTCTCCCCTTTACGAAATTGTAACTTTCTGTCTTGATAAGACAACCGAAAACGAAAGTAAAACATCCTACAAATAATAATTATTTGTATGTTCCAGAAAGATTTACTGGAATTTTTTATTGTAGTTTTACATTTAATTTTCCTTCTAAATAAACGTTAATCAAACTGACATTTCTACTTTTCCGTCCAGGGCACGAAAGTTTTTCATACCTAGCAACCACCTAGCAACCTATCACCTGGTATGTTTTACTTTCGCTTTCGGTTGCCTTATCAAGACAGAAAGTTACAATTTCGTAAAGGGAAGAATGAAAATAACTATTTTTTGTAATAATAACTTTGATACCAACCAAGATATATCAGTAAAACCTGTTGGTAGACATTTTTTCTAAAATACCACGTATACGACTGGAAAAATTTGATTTCTTACTATAATATCATTTTAGGTTTCAAACGAAGCACAACTTTTTATGAAGAATAACTTTTTTCACTAAAATGGATAATAATAGCTATTTATGATATTAATATTAAAAGTGAAGTTTTATGTTGTGAGTGAAACGGTTTGTGAAATGAGCGAAGCGTAGCGGATCGAATTGAACAATTTCACGAACAAAATAAAATCACTTTTAAGACGAATATCATACAATGTTTTTTGTAAAACTGCCCTATTTTGATAATAAAATAGATGAATTTAGAATGACACTAAACTTCAAATTGCATTTTAAAATATTCAGATAAGTACAAGTGTACTTATCATAGCAACCGTTGCCGACGCTATGGTTACTAACAAATGCGTATATACAAATAAAAAAGACGCTATAATTATTATTATTAATTGCAATTTCTGAACAATTATTATTGTCTTGTGTTCTTGACTAGGTATTTATTTTTTATTAATGTGTGTGCCAGTAATAAAAAGAATATGAAAAAATCTTATCACCTATAATTTTGTCTGATTTCATCATGAGAAAATGTGGTTTAAAAAGAGAATGTACAGAAAAAGCAGGTAGAAATATTTTTAACACTAGTGTTAAAAGTATTTTTAACACGCTCCATGTAAACAATCACTTTTAACACTGTCAGCTGTCGTTAAAAGTGTGACTTTTAATGGTCGTTGCACAAAAAAAGTTTCCCATCTGACTCCTACTTACGTAGACGCACTGTATAATAGGGATTATGAATGTGGCAAAATTACATTGAACAAAAAAAAGCATGTCTATTTTTTGGGCAAATAAAAGTGCAATTTAGGAAGATTTTGAAATAATTTCATGTTTAAGATTGAATCTATAAAGATGTAAAATGACAGATTCCAATTGTTTCCAATTTTTTTTACAGATTAGTTTATCCCACGTATTATTTTTTTTTAATCCTGACTAAATAACGTACTTCTCACTTCTTTATACAGGGTGTCCCGTATCGTTATGTTCAAATTTTGTGAGCATATATGTAGGATTTTTATTTAGGTTAATTAACACATTTAAATTCGTCTTCAATATTAATTAAACCTTCGTCTTCTCGTCTTGAACACCTATCTCGTCTTCGTCTTTAATAATTCTTCTCTCGTCTTTACGTCTTACTAATAGTCTCTGTACACTCGTCTTACTCTTAACTTTACACTAATCTGACTTACACTCTAAACTGTCATAATAATAATAATGTCAAATCAGGAGTCGCGTTCCGTTTTCATCCCACATATAGTAGGCTTATTCCTAAGCCTAAAAAACCCAAAAGTGGCAGGTCTATCTGCATTCGTTACGAAGTTAGAGGCCTAAGAAAATAATGTCTAGTAAATAGCATATTTAACTTTGAAAACCACATAAAACTTGTTTTATTGACCAAATCTTTAGTTTAACATGTTAAAAATGTCCTATTCCTTGCTGAATACAAACTACTTGTGCTCGGAGGCCTATTGCAGAAGTAACAGTTCTAATTTCTCGTCTTTTTTCGCGACCGATCTCTTGACCAGCATGCTGAATACGATCCAATAATAAATGCTTTTTGGAATTTACGAGGGAATTTAGTTACAAACGCCATTTCCGAAATGCTGGTGTCCCATTTATTTGAATACAAATGCCATTTTGTATGAGCAGGAGAACCTCTTCTAATGTTTATTTTGGTGACATTTACTCATGTCGCCACCATAACAATAAATTATTAGTCTAAACCACAACACATGTGGTTGTGTGGTTTTCAAAGTTGAATCTTTGTTATTTACTAGTCATAATTTTCTTAGGCCTGTACTTCGTAACGAGTAAATATAGACCTGCCACTTTTGGGTTTTTTGGGCTCAAAATTAAGCCTACTATATGCTCAAAAAATTTGAACATAACGATACGGGACACCCTGTATAAAAAAATAGAACAGTATTAGGTAATTATGTATGCACATTTGATTTATTAAGTTAGATATCTATTTCAGAAGTATAGATGTACCTAGAACAGAATTGAATAACAAACTGATTGGTCACACAGTATCAAGCAAAATAATCAAACCCAACGAGAAAGCATACAAAGGCAAATACCAGAATATCATTTAACTTGTCTGTAAAGACAGGTGTTACTTTATCGTTCATAATGTCGTAACAATAAGCAATAAAACCCCCTTCACGGGGAGGGAGCGGAAGGGATGTAGCATTGACCTACAGGAATATGGATGCTCGGTTGACTGTTACACAGAACAAGGAACAGTATATAACGTAGCTGTATAAAATGGAGCTTAGGTAGACCTAGTATGAATCGGAGTTTGAGTTGTCCTACGTAGATAAATATATATATATATATAGTCGACCATCGTATCTTGTGACATCCGGTAAAAATTTCGACGTTTCTGCATCCACCCTCTAGAGTGACAATAAAAGAAAAAGAAAAATATGACTTTCTAAACACGACGTGAGGAAGTTATTGCAACATTAAAAATAGAACTATACACGAAAAAAAAAATTGGTTGTTGCTATCACATTGACATCCTCTGTATATTCGATATACATTTTTATGGAATCAGCGTTATGACATCCATAAAAATTTCATCGACGTTATGACATCCCCACAGGGTTGCCAGTTATTTTTAAGAGTATAAAGACGGCGCGCGAAGTTTTACAGTAATAGCCTACTGAGTCCTAGGCATTCTTCTGTTTACGGAATCTCCAGCAGCGATTGATCTACAACACTAGTGGCAGTCCTACTCAAGTATCTCTAAATACCACCTGTTTTAAGACGCCGGGCGCCTCTCGACTGCTACCCTTTGATCTCCGCTGGTGGCGTATGATTATAAAGAGAACGTTTGAATTGTCGCATTTTCTTCTATTATATTGTCAAGTCAGAATTAGATTAAATTAACTAAATTAATCTCAGGTCGGAAGTGACCGTTGAGTTTAGCAATTTTGATATTAATTTTGATTTTGATACTATTTTATTTTAGTTGGTTTACGTTATGTAATTGCAGTTATTTGCCTCGGTTATTTGGCATATTGTCATTGCGTATTATTGTGGGTTCACATATTATGAATATAATTTTATTGAAATATTAACTATAATAATTTTCACATCTTAACAGATGATACATAATGACGTCAATCTACATAATATTATATCAGTATAAAAGTATAACAACTATATAATAATAATAATAATTAATACGAAAATATTGGTATTCCAGCTCCATCAGAAAAATCCCTAATTGAGCGCCATCGTTTACGACTTCTTCTTAATGCACATACTGCTCGCTCTAATAATTGTAGCACATCCAATTTTTACTCTGAGCCAATTCATAATAATGCTATAAGGAATATGCCATTTTTCAACTAGTTGTTCTGCAATTCATAATAATATGTGGGTTCACATATTATCACATCGCATATTATGTATTCCGAAAATTTCGCTCCTGGTACGAGTATTAGTTTCTATTTTGCCTAATAATTTTTCTAATTATTATAAACGATATCATTTAATATTGCACTCAAAATATTTTGGAAAATGCTAAGATATGTTTTTTTTTTACTTTTTCCCATGGAAACTTATTGACTAAGTCCTTAATACGGCTAAATTTCAAAATTCCATTTTTTGCTAGTCGACGTCACCAAATGAAGCTCCGGCAGTGTTTTGATGAGTGGGTAAGGATTTCTCTTTTCATACAATGCATGGTAATTTATGAAGAATGAACGATCCAAAATTTTTGAATCTTTAGGTAAGTATAATGGACATCAAGATAATGATGATAAAGTACAACATGCCTTATACCAATTTCGCTTGTTTAAGAGCTATAATAAGGTTTAAAAGTGGAAACTTCAGTAATTAAAAAAATTTTGAACAATTTCTCGAAATTTCATGGCATCAACTCCAAAATTGACACACAATATACGTTTTCTGCCATAAGAACAACATAGGTAGAGTACAAATTTTATAAGAAGGCGAGAGTTTGACAAGAATTTGTTAGTGCGCAGATACGTTAGTCGTCACTACTGCCGAATCCAAAAATATTTGTTGTCCAATATCAACAAAGTTAGACGGTGTCCGCGTTAAAAAAACAACCAATCAAATAAGGATGATAAGAGTATCGTCGCCGTATGTAAAAGCTCAGTGATGCGTGCTGGTTAACTCTTATCGTACTTAGTTTAAATACTTACTCACTTATCATTTAAAATATTTAGAATTACGTGCGCCGCGCCACTGATGCAATTTCTATTCTGGTAAGGTAGAACAGTTAAAAAGCCCACAAGATGCGCAGTTCACGCCTAGCCTTCTTATAAAAATTGGACAGCAGGTACTTGAAACCAATTTGACGTAACTCATACGTGAGGCTAGTTATGCAGGGTGTCCCTGAAATGACTCTACAGCTCTCTAGCAAAAGATTATGAATTATAAAAGCCAAATCGCTGAAGTGATTTTGATGAAATTTGGTATCACGTTATGGTTTTATGGAACACAAAGTGCAATACTAAAATTATTCATGACGTTATAATTCATTGGCGTAGATAATGGTTTTTTAGGTTTCACCACTTTGAACTTCTACGCTAATGGAATTAAAAATATTTAAATACCGAGCGTAGATTACTCGACTCATTTTATACAAAAAAGGTACCTCCTCTTTATAAAAGTCGCCTAACTTTATCGTATAGAAGATAAACGCATTTGAATGTTGATTTTTATAGGAAAATTCGAATTTATTTTTCATGGGATTTTTTTGATTTACAACAAATAATAAAATTAATTTACATTTCATTATTTGGACATTCAAAATCGCATTTTGACATTCAAAATCGGTTTTGGGCATTTAAAATATCGCATTTGAACGTTAAAATGTGAATTAGTTTTATTATTTTATTAAGAAAATCCCATGAAAAAAAATACGAAATTTCCTATAAGAATCAACATTCAAATGCGATTTATCTTCTAAACGATAAGATTCGGCGACTTTTTATCAAGATTTCCTTTTTGGTAGAAAATGAGTCCACTAATCTACTCTCAGTAGTCAGTATTAAAAAAAAAAATTAATTCCATTGGTGTAGAAGTTCAAAGACTGTAAGAGCTTTGAAAAAAATACTAAGAACTGTAAAAACCCATGGCAATGAATTAAGGTCATGAGTAACTTTCCTTTTGCACTTTTTGTCCCATAAAACCATAACGTCTTAGCAAATTTCATCAAAATCACTTCAGTGGTTTAGCTTTTATAATAAAAAAACCATTTCAGATTTGACATTTGCGACCAGACACTTGATATCCTAGCGGCCAAACCAAGCAGCTCAGGACTAAGATATGTTGACTTAAATCGAATTAGTTTCATCCGAGGAATATTCTGAGAGCTGTAAAGTCATTTCAGTGACACGCTGTATAGCTTACACTTATACACTTTTAGTTAATTAAGGCCATATAATTCTGTTCGACAATGGTCAAAATGAACCGAAAGCTTAAAAATCATCCTTTTTACGTAGGTACAACTGCATGGTACTCTTGTTTAAATTTTATACCTACCTCTATCAGTTTTCTAGTTTTTATTAATTAAAAAGCAAAATGCATCAAACTTTTCAAAGCAAATATCTCCAAAAGCGATAAACTAATGAATTGACCAGGGGTAGGATTTCTATTTAATAAAGAGCATACTTGAAGATTTTCGATGAATTTTGACCACTGTCGAAGAAAAAAGCAATATGTCCTAATATACAGGGTCATCAGTTATAAGCATACGAAGCGGCCATATCTCGGGAACTATTTGTCCTAAAGCATAAATTAAAAAATTTCCAGACATAATTAAGTTACCATGAGAAATTTAGTAAAAATATTTTCAAGACGGCGGCATTTCGGGAATACCGGAAGCTGACACATCAATGAAAGTTAATAAATAATAAATAAATAGACAGTCATCTTTGTTTGACAGCATGGACACCATGAAAACATTCTCCAAATTATAAACTTACATTTACATTAGAAAATTAAAATTGTGCCAGAGTTATTTAAACAGGATTATATTTACATAGCGGGGTACCTAGCTAAGTACCTACATACTTTTTTTTTTGCTAAAAAAATATTTTTCCCCCAGAATGTGTTATAAAAAAACACAAGGCAATCAATGAATTCAATATAAAAATTTATACTGACGTCATTCGATTAAAATTTTTATTTTTTTTCCAAAAAATTTTAATAAACAAAAATTATGAGATATTGTTTTAACTGAATAACATGAAAAAACAATACAGGGGTCCCAGCTCATTCGCAGCGGTCTCTGTGAGCCAAACACGATTGATTTTTTCAAAAATTTTTTTGCAAGTTCAACTACAGGATCACAATGGGCCATTATTTAAATTTGTTTTAGACTATACAGAATGTCCCATAATATGAGAGTGGCATATCAAAGTTATGTTTTTTCAAATGAAATGCTCCTGTTTTATCACATTTTTAGATTGTCTGAGAAGAAAAAATAAGATTGGCTTTTACACTTGATGTTTAAATCGAGAAGTTTGTGAGTTATAAACAAGTGCAATACGCCATTTTTGAAATTCGAGGCCCTGTACAACGAAAACGGTTCAAGATATAGCAAAACGGCTTTCATATCCCTATTTTAACTTTTTATGTACTATCTTATGTTACTTATAGAAACATTTGTACTTTCTTGGTTTTTTTTATTTGGCGACGCGTGGAAAGATCTCAGATTTTTTCAAATTTTTTATCACCCTGTATAAACATTTTATCTACATGTTAGGATAGTACATGACAAGTTAAACTAGGGACATGTAAGCCGTTTTTCTCTATCCAGAGCCGTTTTCGTTGTACAGGGACTTGAACTTCAAAAATGATGATTTTCACTTGTTTATAACTCACGAACTTCTGAATTTAACCACCAACTGTAAACAATCTTATTTTCTCTTCTCAGACAATCTAAAAATGCAATAACATAGGAGCATTCCATTTAAAAAAGCCATAACATTGATATGCCACTTCGGGTTGCATGTTAACATGACGTATAAACAATGACTGGTAGTTGCGCAGTAAGTTATTGTACCAATAGGGAAAAAATTCAAAGTAACGTTTAAAATTCAGTATGAAGTGAAATAAATTCGCTTTCCATTTCCGGATGCAAATTTAGAAAGAATGGTAAACATTTTACTGAATCATTTTTAAATAATGAAATGGGAAATTAAATGAATGTTAGGTAAAACAGTATTATAATATTAGGGACTAAAGAAATATTATATCATACAAAGAAATTAATAAAACCCTCACAGTAGACCAGTGGCAGTAACTGGTAGTATACGGTATAGGATACACTATAAACCGTTATAATAATAATGTTAACCCTTGTGAAATTCCTTAAGCGGCGCGGTATTTATTGACATGACTAATTCTTCTATTTCTATTCATCTGAATACTGAATGCATGGACCTAAACACCCATTACGTTCTCTGAAGTAGAAAGACCACTTCAACATTCTTTTAAAAATACTTTATGGTAGTGTTCGTATTGAATAATATTTTATTGTGCATTTTGCTTTGTAAATAAATGAAAAACATTAGTTCTTGAACTTGACTACATTCAATATTGTTTAAAAATGCGCTTTAAATCCAGGTAAATCAAGTAAAACGTGAAAACGATTTTATTAGATAGGTACTTAACCATTCTCATGCCACTATCAAAAAAATCACTGTATGGATAATATGCAAAATAATGCATATTTTTTAATTGTTTTAATGCTAAGCGCCTATCTCATCAATGCAATTTTTCGTATGGCCAGACTCTGGTATATCGAGCGACTTTTGGTTAAATTAGAGAAACTTTTTAACTAAACTATTTAAAGATGTCGTGTATTTTGCAAAAAAAATCATTATTTACATCCGCGTATCTCTACAGCCGTAAACGTTAAAATACAGGGTCGGTTAAATTAGAGAAAAAGATGCGCAATTTGATGATTAATAAGAATCTGAAAAAAAGTCGGTGTTGAAAAACTAAACAAAAAATCGAGAATTCTTATTTTTGCCGTATCTTTCTTATTATTTGAAATTAATAAATATTTTGGTAATTGTATACATCCGCGGCTCCTAAGTTTCATCAATTTTTTCGGGACCGAGGAGCGAAATAGGGGTGCTGGGTGGGTAAGAAAGTAAAAACAGCCATGGCAAACTAATATTAAGGTCACAACTAAGGCCTCTTTGGCACTACCGTCGAATTTCTATTTTTTTCACTTTCAGGGCAAGGAAAATCTTCGAAAATAACAGTACCACGATTTTTATTTTGAATTTTGCATTTATTTTGAATTTATAATCCGAAAATCATTGCATCAATCCCTGTGCGGACTAGACACGTAATGAAAGCGGATATATCGCTCAGTCCGCCTCTGTGAGCCTCTAACACAGAATAGAATACTTGGCAATTATGGTGATTATATGGTGGTTTTATCCGGGATCGCGGCATCTAATCGGTGCCTCTTGTCAGGACCGCACTCCCTCCGCACTCTCAAAACCATTTTTTTACACCGTTTTGTGGCTTTCCCTTTCATTTGCCCAGCAAATGAATACCTTCCTGGTGTTACTATAGGTATGTTCTCCACCCCTATATAAGTTCCATAGTGAAACTTTAGGAGCCGCGGATGTATATAATGACCAATATTTTTTTGTAGGCTACGTAAGTCGCTAAGAGCTACCCATCCGACGTTTCAAAAATTTTCAAAGCCGACTAGATCCCAGAGTTTTCATAGTCAACTTTCGTTTTTCTTATGGCCGTCATATTATTTTTTATGTCGTTCGATGTAAAAAAAATGGAAACCAAAAATTAATAAACTTTGGTAAAAAATTCCAAAATTTTTATTCTTCTTTTTTCGAAGAAAAACAAAAAAATTCTCGCTGAAATACGTCAATATGAAGTCATAGTGCTTGCCTCATGGTTTTTTAAATTTCTCTATGGTATTCGGTCCAAAAAGTTGTATTTTTTTAGAGAAAAAAGAACAAAAATTTTTTTAATTTATTTTTTGAAAATTATTAATTTTTGGTTTCCATTATTTTTTCCATACCGAACGACATAAAAAATAATGTGGCGGCCATAAGAAAAGCAAAACTTGACTATGAAATCTCTGGGATCTTGTCGGCTTTAAAATTTTTTGTAGTGCCGAATTGATGGCTCTTGACGACTTATGTTAACCTACAAAAAATAATTATTTAATTTTCAATAATAAAAAATATTTGATGAAAAAAAATTTTGTTTTTTTTTATTTTTATTTTCAGATTTTTCAGGAATTAATCAAAATATTAGGGATATTTAAATTAAAATTTCTGTTTCAACCCTTACTTTGTAGGATCTCTGCATAGTGATGGATGATTAATAAAACACTATAATGTTTAAAAAAATTCTACTACATACAGTGTGACCCATTTGTTCTTGAAGCACCCTGTAGAATCTTAATTTATGGTGCGATTTTAAAGAAATTTCTTTTAAATCATAGAGCTTGATAAACTATATTTTGGGAGCAAAAAGCGTCTCATTCCTACAAAATCCAAGGCCTACTAGATCAGTGTATTACTTGTAAAATCTCAAAAATTCATATTAGCCATTTTTTTAGAAAAAAACTGTGCACGCTACTGGATTCACCAGCCCTCACAACGGTGCTGTACTAAATTTTATTGGCAATGTCAGAGTAATAAGGATCTTGCAGTTATTTTAGAAATTCATAATAGAACTCCGGTTTTTCATTAATTTATTCGAAAAGGTCAAGAGAGACAAAATAGAAATTGTACGTCTAGTTGGTGATAATGTAGGTACTTTAATTTTTTAATTATAATTTTTTATTTATTTATTTATTTTTATTATTTTTTTTAATTTTTTTAATTTTTTTTTTTTTTTAACTTTTGTTTTACTTTTTTAATTTTAATTTTTACTTATGATAGCTTTTGACCTTTTTCAAATTAATTTATGAAAATTCGGAGTATTATTATGAATTTCTAAAATAACTACAAGATCCTTTTCACTCTGACATTTTCAGTAAAATTTAGTACAGTACCGTTTTGAGGGCTTGTGAATCCCGTGGCGTCCCAGTTTTTTCTAAAAAATCGCTAATATGAATTTTTGAGATTTTACAAGTAAACACTGATCTAGTAGGCCCTGGATTTTGTAGGAATGAGACGCTTTTTGCTCCCAAAATATAGTTTATCAAGCTCTATGATTTAAAAGAATTTTTTTTAAATCGCACCATAAATTAAGATTCTACAGGGTGTTTCAAGAACAAATGGGTCACACTGTATATACATAGTTTAAAAAATTTTCAAAGCCGACTATTATATCCCAGAGTTTTCATAGTCAACTTTCGTTTTTCTTATGGCTGCCATATAATTTTTTTATGTCATTCTTATGTCATAAGAAAAAAATAATAGAAACCAAAAATTCATAAACTTCAGAAAAAAATTAATTTTATTCTTCTTTTTTCAAAGAAAAACAGAAGATTTGTCGCTGAAATAGGTCAATATAAAGTCATACTGCCTTGCCTTATAGTTTTTTAATTTCTCTATGATATTCGGTCTAAAAAATTGTATTTTTTTTAGAACAAAAAAGAACAAACATTTTTTTCTATTATTTTCCAAAGTTTATTAATTTTTGGTTTCCATTATTTTTTTCTTATCGAACGACATAAAAAAATAATATGGCGGCCATAAGAAAACCGAAAGTTGACTATGAAAACTCTGGGATCTAGTCGGCTTAAAATTTGTTTGAAACGACAGATTAATTTTAATGACAGATTTTTAATGACTTATGTAAGCCTACAAAAAATTATTTATTAATTTCCAATAACAAAAAAGATATGATGAAAATAAGATTTCTCGATTTTTCAGTTTTTTTAAGGATATTTCAGGAACGGTCACAAATATCTTGCATGTTTTGAAGTATTCGAGATGGCCACAAAATAGCGCAACTTTTCTCTAATTTAACCGACCTCGTATCGTCAATGGTTTAGGATATCCCTGTAGCCTGTAGTGGCCCTTTAAATAGTTCTGACCATGTATAGTAGAATTTTTTAAAACATTGGTGTTTTATTAATCATCCATCGATATTTAAATTGTTTTTCGCAAAACACCCATCTCAAAATAGCACACCTTTTCTCTTATTTAACCGACCTCGTATCGTATCTTCAGTTGCTTAATAAGATATCCCTGTGTAGTCGCTAATTAAATAGATCTAAACTCTGAATAAACGAGCACAATAAATAATATTAATTATTGTTATTATGATTCTGGCACCGAATAAAAGCTTATCTGTGAAAAAAATGCTGGTGAAGATTTAGATTTTTCACCAGGATTATTTTTAGATATTATTGAATCAGAAATAGTATTTCAAAACTCCATTGCGGATTTGTGTCCGCAAAAAGAAAAATATTTGAGATTTAAATCGTCGCGAAAAGCTAAAGAAATGTTAGCAAGTTTCTCGTAAACTATTTTTTTTACGTCAAATTTGTTTAGGTGTTATCAAATTTATTTATTAACGAATTCTGCTCAAAAATGATCTTATACAAAATTTATGCAGAACCAATATTAGTGTAGGTAGAGAAGACAGAAAATAATTTTTCTGATGCGAAAAAATCCTGGGAAAATTTTGCAGCGGGATTATCTTTATTTTGAGATACTATTTCTCATGTCAAATATTCCGTTGAAAAATTTTCACCCGGATTCATTTTCCAGATATAAAAAATCAGAACATTTTTCTAAAAGTTTGTACTTTCATTAAGTCGCAAAAATAAAAAAAATTCCAAGCCAGTGATACATTTTAAGCAATTTTTTTCAATTGATAATGATTAAGGTACCCTTTTTATATCTGTAAAATCATCTAGTTTTTGCAAATAACGAAAAACAAAGATAGTAAAATGTTAACTTTGGCATTTTTTATCCCACCAAATTGAAGACCAGAGTTTTTAAAATTATTTTTAACGTGCTCTACCGAGTGTCCCCTAAAATGTACTAAAGAGTTTATCCGTCATTTTCTTAACACCCTGTATTTAATGTAATGACTAACGACTTAGATAAAAATAGTGACTTAATTATTACCTAATAACAACAACAAAGAAAATATGAATGAATTTCTATTCACATTATTAAAACATTAAAAATAAAGGAATACGCCTAGTACCTATATTATTGTGTATCAACCACAGAAAAAGGCTATTTCAACACGTGTGATTGGCAATAATATTTCTGTGGTTGCCTCCAAGAAAAAAGATTATGGGAATTTTTTCATTATTTTACCATGTGACCCTAAAGGATACCCATTACCTCTTATGGGATAGAGTCTAAAAATGCAACGATTTAGGTATTATAAGTATTAGAAAAATATCTTTTAAAAAAGCTTTAGGTACCTTTTATCGACTTATGGCATAGTTTGATGATAAACATTACAAACACCAATCTATTTTTTAAAATAGATAATAATAGGTAATATTAAACACATACAGCCATTTATTTACAAAAAATGTATAAACAATTTAGTTAGATCGATATTTAGAATAAAAATTAAAAGTATCCAAAAATAACAATTAAATTTTTTTATTAGTATTTCAACTAATTCATTACTTATTTCAATTTCAAAAGCACCCGCCTCTTAGTTTATTTATTTATCTTTTTAATGTAATGACTATAAGAGTTTGATAAAAACAGTGACCTAATTATTACCTACTTAATAAAAAATTGACTTAATTATTACCGAATAACAACGAAGAAGAAAACATGAATTAATTTCTATTCACATTTAAAACATAAAAGAATAAAGGAACCTAGTGCCTACAGTGTGTATCAAGGACGGAAGAAGGCTATTTCAGAGAAGCGATGGTCGCTTTATACCTAACACCTAATAATTCAAATGTTAATGGATGATTTAGTTCCTTTCTTTGTATGTTACAAGAATGCTGTAGGAATATTCATCCAACACTGTTGTCAATTTTAAGATGTCACAAGACCTATAGCGCAAGAAGTTAATATACATCATTAAAACTGCAGATGTCACAAGATCGATTGGTTATGATTTCTAGCAGTATATTAATATACTGCACCGAACGTCGGGCGCGCCACCTCCACACTATACGCTGGAACTACATTATACGTCTCTAGCCATAAAAAACTGTTTTTTGACCTCCAGCTCAAATTCAGCCTATCTTCCTTTATTAACTATCTCTGTCTAACTAACACATGAAACGCTGTGGCATCCGATTTTGGATGTCACAACGTCGGCGGATGTCGAAGAGATAGCAAAAATTATACGTCAGGATGTCACAACGATGATTGGATGAATCTATATATATATATATATATCGTGGGCAGGTGAATTTTGGAAAACCACTTTTTCGTGATCTGGGGGTCAGGATCGGTGGACATTTGATGAGTTTTGGTGATTTTCGAAAAGTGATGTCGTCCTCAATAGTGTATTTTTTTATTAAAAAATACACTAATAAGCAGTCATATTCCCCTTCCACTACCCTGTGTAAGAGTATTTCTAAAAGCCACATCCAAACATCAAATCTAGCCATCCAAGTACAATAATTACAAGGTAAGTTGATATGCCCCTTTGTTGGCGTTAATAAGGCATAAAATCTCACATTGTGCCGCCAACAAAGCTTAGTATGTATTTTACGTTCATTATGTAACCGACAGGCAGTTGTCTGTTATCATATGCGACGTTGATTGACATATAGGAATATTATACGGGGCGGACTACAACCAACCGGCCTATATAATACTCATTAAAATTAGCTTTTTATCGCCGATAAGGAATATCATTAACAGTAATCAATGTTGCCAAATTTGATAAATCCTATCTTGGCTATAAATATGGCTACCTTTCTATTATACCCTTAAAAATACAGTTAATTATATTCAGCACCTGTGCTATAAACATAGGCAGCATTGATAAGTTGACCGCATAATAGATATGTAAATATGCTTTATGTACATAAACATTCCTTTCCATCAAGAGGCAATCAACTATATAAGGCAGTGACCAATATATTATATTACAAATCTCATTGTTCTTAACACTGTATATGCCGCGATAGATCTTTGACATTTCAAATGTGATGTTTGCTAATAGCTTTGGAGTTCTCTTTAAGCTTTGTTTTATTAGAAAAAATGCATTATGAATAATACAGTTGGAAAAGGTTGACCTGGTGCATGAATATATTATATTTAACTTTCCTTAGATGGAAATACGTGAATGTGACGCAAGAACCACATAGCGAATAAACTGTTCCTATTCAGGTGTTCTCAACTTTCCAGCATGCGATTTTATATTATAGCTTAGGTAGACTTGCTGCTTGTGTAAACTTTGTTGGTTTGTTGAAACTTTTTCAATTTCTAACACTCAATTTTTTTGTGAAAATTTACCAGTATAATAATAAAGGGATTGGGAGTTTAGTCAGATTTTCATTGAAATTCAAAAACGAACAAGCCTTGAGAAAGGAACACAATTTTTTGTCATGAAAACTTTCAAAGACCTTGTATGAGTATACCTATAGTGCGTCTATTATTAACAGGAAATGGGGAGTTTTTCTAGCATTTTTGAAATATATTATTAAATATCTATGCAGTGATAGAACTGATAGAGTAGTGCGGGGTTTAGAGTTTAGTAAGATTGGTGGTGGAACCTGACACCATATTGCTGGCGTCAGATTAAAACAAGCCATAAAAACACAACATATGGTGCTAATGTTATGTGATATTTTATGATAGATTTATGAGGGCTTTATGCACTGTCGCCACGTTAATATTTATTATTTGTGAGGGAAAACTATATTTAATAATAATTCTTATTTTAGTATTCTTTTCTTATTCATCCTACTGTTATGGAAAAATTGAGTTCAATTACAAAAAGATAGTTTGAAGTTGGAACAAAATTAAAAAAATTTACAACCAATTGGATTTCGACAGAATTCGCAATCTGATTGCGAGTTGAATTAAGAATTTTGTTGAAGAAATTAAAGCAAGTTGACTTTAGCATTAAATTTCTAAAGTAATTTTTGACAGCATTTACAACAGAACTTTAAATTTTCAGTTCTCTAGTGTCATCATATCCGACTTTTGGAGATATTGGCTGGGGCGCGAGAAACCTTTTAAAAAACGCATATAGGCGCTTTTTATATGAAGAAGTTTTTGGAGTAGAAGTCTAATTTTAAGAATTTGTACGTATATGATTTCAATTTTGACGAGATAAACTAAAATACATACAACCCCACACCACTTCCGGCTACACCGGAAGTTTCCCTCAACTTTTATTCTTTTAAGTGGCAACATCCTATATATTATTACATTTTCAGAGTGTCTTTAATAATGTCTCTAATCTATAATAATAACCGGTTCTCTAATAATGTGGGAGGTACTCCAGAATTTGAGCTTACCTGGTTTTCTGAACTTCATTTTCTGAATTGTTCGTCTTCAAGACTACGAGCGTAGCCAGACAAACCAAACGTCCCAGCAAGACAATTTCGTCTTTGATTATTACATTTGAACCAAGTTCTTTGGCAATTTTTTGTTGCCAATAATTCTCTTTAAGTATACACGTTGACCTCCAAATGTGCTCTTCAACAAACACTCGGATCAGTAATTGGTCATTGCGCATGTCCACTTCCAAAGTGTCGCAATTCAAAATAAAAGTTTGGGATCTGCTAAAATGCAATCGGAAGTCGAATTCTAGCTCTGGGCACGCCGAATCCGAAGTGCTATTGTAAACATTGTTGTAAATGTAATATTAAGCGCATGGTGTCAAAATATTCACTTCGCAATCGGATTCCGAATTGTGCCTCAGCCTCAGAGTCGAATTTATAACTTGTAGCAATGACGGAGTAAAAATGTATTATATATAGAAAATTGAAAATGCCAGGAAAACTGGATTGTTGGAAAATCAAGAATGAAGAAAAAAATTAAAGAATATTGTTTGGAGAGCAATGAAATTGTGAGGGATAAATAAGGGATTATAGAAGCCGTGAATTGGAAATTTAACAAGGGTAGAAAGATTAAAGCAACGAAAAGTAAGTTGGAAAATTAAGGGAACGGCAGGGAAAAGAACAACGAAAAAACGAAAAAGGAGTTATTCAGGTAGTTGTAATCGGAAAGAACGTTAGCAGCAGTTATAGATGGTAAAAGAGGTAACAGTTATATTAATAAAGCAGATATGATACGAGAGTAGGTGAGAGAATTGAAGGTGATTTGGATAAAATTCAGAAAGGGGAAAGAATTTTTCAGACAAGAAGACAATAAGTAAAAATTGTATTGAATAATAAGGAAAATGAACAACGAGGGCTGGCGAAAAAAATGAGAGGGAGTTGGAGAAAACTAAAAGAGATGAAAGGACGTTTACTCTGCTCTTTTTTGAAATTATTATTGCTAACTTAAATTGTAAGGTAAAGTAGTTGTTTCTCCAGAACTGAAAGACATAGTTCGTATAAGTTACAAACCTTCTAAAGCCTTCTACGAGTAAAAGAAAATATAGTTTTTATTGTGTTTATTGTAGTTTTTTTAGACTTTGTATAATTGTAGAGATTTTTAATTCACATCAGTTTCAAATTTAAATAAGCAATAAGAAAAAAAAATATAGCTATATTTCAGCAGATGATTGATTTAAAAAAGAATAATAATAATTTAAAAAGTGCCGCCGCTGATATGTCACTGTGTGTTATGACATGGTACACTTGTCTTATATATAGTCTGAGAAATCTGTTCCCACGAGTCGAGTGGTTGGGAATAACTGACAGCATATTAATAATAACACTGCATGTGATTATACGAATCGTTTAATGAGACGGAGTTTCGTCTTCCCGCTCACAATAATTGTTACCATCTTTTTTACTCATTCAACTTTAACGGAATTCTTCTGATCACTCGTAATAGGTAAACCGAATGTTAAGATTACCGCCCTTAAGTGAGGTGTAATCTTAGGGGTAATACAAATTCACAATTTTGTATTACAATAATAGTGCGTGTACATAATTCTTTTTATCGGTAACAGAATTATGCGCATTCAAACTCTACCTATACATCGAGTCCAATCAAATTTGTTAATGTAGCATTGTCGTTCAAGTTGCGGGACCTAATAATTGAACCTTTCTATGATAATATCTTAATATGGGTATAAACCTACACACTGTTTTTCTATCTATCGAATGTTCATTTGATCATTTGTTACTCTTTTTTTTCAAGTAATGATCATATCTTCTTAAGTAGGTAATCAATTCTGGAGAAAAAAAAAGTACAGCAACTTGGAATCCACATTTAACATACTATTCGTGGCCGCCATTGCAGGATCAGCCTGTATAGTGTTTTGTTGTATTACTTTACCTTATAATTTAAATCTATTATTATCTTATCAGGGCTAGGTTATAAAAGCTGACAAGCTAAAAAAACGCCGAAAAGGGTCAATTTTGTTATCGAGACGGGCATATTGGAGTGACAAATCTAACTATCGAACGATTCCCATGACAGGGGTAGCTACGCCTTTACTTATCAACATAGCGACATGGAATAGAGGACGAGTGAAATAAAATTGATCAAAATCTAGGTGACCAAATGTGTAGATCAATGTTGAACAAAATACAAATAGGTTAATTCTTTAAACCTGAAATGTTCAAATATCTCGAAAATTGAGCATTCTGTGGAAAAATCTTTTTTCAAAAACCGTTGTGTTCGGTAGGGGACATCGTTTGAGCACGAAAACCGCCCTCTCGAAGGAGTGGGGCTAATTTTGAAATTTTAAATAACAATCCATTTTTGTTATTACAAATTAGTAGGTATTCAGCGAGGAAATGTTCAAAAGATTTACCTGAAACATTTTTTTGCGAATCATCATAGATGACGCTGTAATCGAGGGAATTTGATTTTGATCATTTCCCCCAAATAGTTTTTACAAAAGTGGTTTTCTTCGATGAAGGACTCCGTTTGAACACAACAAGCGGTTTGCAGCCCGCACCTCTTACGAGAAAGTACGAGAAAACTTCAAAGTTTTCGATAACATTCCCAATTTTTTATTGCGAATTCGTATTCAACGAAAAAAAAAATTACGCAAAAATTGTTTCAGATAAATCTTATGAATTTTCTGTCACTGGAAATAAAAAAAAGGATATTGCTATTTAAAATTTTAAAGTTCAGTCCCTCGCAAATAGTAATAGGGATGCGTGGAAGTCTTTGTATTCAAACGATGTCACTAACCGAACAAAACCGCTTCAATATTTTTCTGCAGAATGCACACTTTTCCAGATTTTGGGAGAAATGAATTCACAAATTCCCTCGATTACAGTTCCAATTTAGGATTATTCTCAAAAAATGTTCAAGATGAGCTCACTTGTTTCAGGTTATAAGCTTCACCCTCTATAACCGTTATGTGCAATGTTGTACCTTTTTGTGGGCTTTTCAAATAAAATAAAGTCGAGACATTATATTGTTGATTGGAAGGAGAATTGATATTGAACATATTGATATAATAATAGTGAGAGTGTCAGATGCGCTGCGACCTATTAAGATCTATTATGCCCTCTCTACTCTGCTTCTCTGGTGTGTATATTCCCTTCATTACAGCAGCCTCTCCAATTCCGTTTCGCTTAAAAATTTCTGGATTTGAAGAGGGTCGAGGCAGGGTAGAGCCCCACCGTTGAGCTGGGGTTGCCCCAGAACATTTCTTCTCTCGAGTTCTAGTGCTCCGCAGTTCATCAATAGGTAACGAGTTGTCTCGTTTTCTTCCCTGCAGAATCTGCAAACATCACATTTTGTATGCCAAGTTTTCTCAGGTGTTCATTGAGCTTGCGATTACCTGTTTAGAATCTCGTCAACATTTTGAGACTTCTTTTTTTGAGGGTCTTAATTTTGGAGTTATGCTTTGAAGAACGTGTCTCCAAGGCCACTGAATGACCTGGTCCTACGAAAGCAGCTGCTGCTTCTTTTCTTGCCAATGAGTGGGCACGTTCATTTCTCTCAATCCCAGTGTGACCTGGTATCCATTTGAGGTACATTTTGTTCTATTTGCCTCGTATTGCTGTTTCCCTATTTTTATAGTTTCTGTCGAGGTTTATTTGATCTCATACTTCTATTGCATGTAGTTTGTAGTTCGGCTTGAAGTATGCTTGTGGATGTTCCCATTGGCTTGGAGTAGTCAGTGCTTGGCCCATATACTCCTGCCCCAGTTCCCTTGGTGGCCTTTGAGCTGTCTGTGTACCATTTTATTCATACCTTCTTTGTGTATGTATATGTTGCGCCATCCTCTTTCGTAGACAGTTACACGATGAACTTTTTCTTGAAGCTGAATTTCTTGACAGTTTGTCTTTGGGCATTATCAGGAGGTTCTTACAGAAGATCAGGATTTGATTCCCATCGGTCCGTAGTTCACCCCTGATTCCCATTCTTGACATTATGAGTTGAGCCTCTGCGGCACTTCTCTCTATCGCGAAGTGTAGTGGTGGGAGATCTAGGATTACTTTCAATCCTGCTGTTTAGCTGTTGGGAAGAGAATATAAATGCATGATTATTAAAACATATGAACCCCTATTCCATATGATAAAAAGCAAAGGAGTTGTAAAACTGCCGCTGGGGGATACACTTATGGATAGTTAAATTTGTCATCCAAATATGTCCCCTTAGAAAACAAAATTGACTTCTTTCGAAGTTTTTCGCGTACGTCTTTAGTTTCCGAGTTATTTGGTCTGTTTCATTTTCAATGAGCCACCTTGTATAACAATTATATACATGGTGAAAAAAAACGGGTGGATTTATTTTATATTCAACCCAGATAATGAACATAATATCTTGAAGGTTACCATAATTTTTATGCATTCTTCATCTATTTTGCCACCATTTATTCATTTATTAATCGCTTCAACACAGGTGTTAAAGGTGATTTATAGCTGCTCAATAATTCCCCATTATCTTGTTTTTGTCAATTTTTTTTTATTATAATATCGTTTTCTATGTGGTAGAGCCATTTATGTAACAATTGTTTCTAAGCATTATTTGAAATTAGTTATGCATAGCAGAGCGGATTTTTATAAAAGAAGCGGGGAAGAGGAGAAGTTAATAATTTGCCATGACAATTCTCAGGATTGTTAGATATGGTGGGTATAATAGCCACTTTTAACCACCGTAAAAGTGTTAGGTACAAATGTTAATGATCCCTGAATGGGTAAACCTCTGCTATTCCATGAAGATTGAATAAATCATTACAAAGCTCTATAAAAAGACTAAAACCTTTCAATATTAGCATTTAAAGTACTAAATAAAACTTGCAAGACCTGTCATTACTAAGGCGTATAACTGTAATCTAAGACTATAATAGTATAAAACTAAGCTAAGTAAAACGAGTAGTATAAAAAGCATATAAGCTAAGTGAAGGTTCAATTGTTGCATACTTAATTAAGTCGATGTATATTTAATCAGTTCACTTGATTGATTAACTGTAACAGAAATTGAAATCAATCAAGATAACCTCGGGTCGGCACAAAGGAATCCGGTGGGCAGAAGTCCGGATAGTCCGAGTGCTATCTCTCAGGACGGATCTGTTCTAAAATTCATGCAGGAATTATTCGGCCGATAGAACAGGTTGGTACATCTGAAAACTCTTTCGCTCACTTAAAGACCGACTGTTTGATGTGAATTTATATTTTCGAGATATCGAGACTTTCAGCAAGCAGTTCTTGTAGAAACATTTCTCAGAAATATACTGTCGTCAATTTTGGTTCGAGAACCAAATTAATAAAAAAAAAGAAAAACCCACCACCAAGTCGTCAGTTAAACGAGTGATCAGAAAAATTATGAATCTGATTCTGTTGTAACGCATTTACGGCGTTAAAGTTTATTTAAACATACTTAACATCAATTATAAAAAAGCATAGTTTGATAGTGCGTCGTACGCATACAAAGAATAGGAAGGCAAAGAAAATAACGTCGAGGTGGCGTGATGAAAAGGGGCTTCGAGGATATTGCGACCGAGAACAACAACAGACTTGGGTCAACCTGGGGTAATGTGACGATATCTGCTCGCGCTTACAGCTCTCGTTCCGTTACTTTTATATCTTACATCGTGGTATTGGCAAACATTTGGTACCTACAGGGAGTTTGCCAGGAGTTTGAATGAATCATTGAATCCTGTAGAAGGGTCATTGAACTTCTGGTGGTTGTAGGACAGTCTCAAAGTTTCAATTAAAAATTGTGCGAAGTCGATTTTGATACATATGGTTCATTCCAAGTGACGTCACTCCAAAATGCGGACATACACAAACCTGGGAATTGGAGAGCTTCGAGAAAATCGATTAACTAGTTTGTCGACGAGGGAATCTCAAAAAGTGTCCCCTAATTTTGTGCCGTAGTAGTTGCCTAGGGGAGAAAAATTCACAATCAGGACCTGGGTCCAGTTCCTTATAGTCTCGTTAGTCACTCGATTTAATGCCTCTGGATTTTTTCCTGCGAGGACAAGTAGCTTCACTGGGAAACGTTGGAAACAAAGAAAGACATAATTGGACGAATAATGGTTGCATGTGGCATTTGAGACCATTCGAAACGATAATCAATTTTTTGGACGATTCTGCAAAAATCATCTGCATCGTTTGCACAGGTTTACTCAAGCTAAAAACGATATTTTGAATTTTGTAATTTTGAATCAGCAACCTTTTTAAAATTTTGAAATAATGGATGTTTAAATTATTTCAAATAATCATAAAAATATTAGGGTTGTTTTTGAAGTAGGCTGATGTTTCAAATTTTCTATCAATGAATAAATTAAAATGTGTTGAAATCTGAAAATTCTGACAAATTCAAAAATGTTATTTAGAGTTTATGGGGGCGACGCTGGGATTTTTTGTCAGTAGAAATGGTTGAGGAAATTAAAGTGAAGTTCAATATAAGCAATTTCTACTAAAGATTCTGATGCTTAATATTAAGTGATATCCTTAGCTAAACAGAAACATAATATTGTCCTAGAATTAATTAAGCTTCAGTGCAAGACCTTTTGTAACTATTCTAAAACAACTGAAGTAGTTGTATTTATTATACCTGAGTAATAATAAGAAGAGTTCTATCTAAATCCATATAGGATTACAGGCTAGAATAGTAGTATCGTTGTTTGCAAAAGACAAGTGCATGTTGCTAGGCAACATCACGAAACCAGAGGATGGAATAAACTAGCTAATACCTGCTTTCAGTAACAAGTCACGAGTTATTTTCAGTCAGATTCCAAAAAACCACCAACAAAAATCATTTCACACGACGCCAATTATAGCTACAAAGCCACCACATCCACCAAAATCTAAACTGAATCGTGACTGACATTAATAACAGTTAACATCAAATCGATATTATGAAGTTATTGCTAGTCAGTTCGGAGGGTAATAGCTACATATAATCATGATAAGCTCCCGTTGGCTCTAAGTTGATATATTTTATATGACTTTTGTTTAACAGGTCCATCACGACTGTGAATATTCAAGCCGAAGGTGATTTGGTGCTAAACTCGACCTGAGGTCCAACAATCTCCAGTTCTAGCGGTCATGCAAGAAGTCGTAAGTTAAAAACTTCAGTTCTAAGAGCTGCCATTAGCTTAATGTCTTCTCACTGCTACATCTACCTTCCATCGCCTTTGCGAACAATTATTGAATAAATATCCGCGAGACTGAATCTTCCTCGTATGCCTACGAGTACCGAGATGATGATGACCGTCTCATAAAAAGCAGTGCACTTACAAGCCTTGCAACCAAGCGGCGGCTTAAGGGGAGGGGTAATTGTTAGGAAGGACGGTGAACGTAAATAGGAGTGGCAATAAGGAAATAGAAATCTAATACGAAAACATTTCAGATAAAGAAAAAAATATTTTTTTTCATATTACTGAGAACAACACTTCGATATTTATATTTAAGTATTTATTAAAAACATATCAACATAACGATAATCTCAAGTAGGTACTTGCTGACACTTGAGAAGATTTGATTCGTGTAATTAGTATGTGTAGATAAAGTATCGGGTGCTCATTAATTAATTAAGTCCCTAAGTGGGACCTGGAGCTGGGAACGTATGTCAACTTGATTTTTTATTTGTCGAGAATATGAGATATGATATACATAGTAGACTTAGGTATTAGTAGACTAGTCTATTAGACTTTCTATGATTGTGATCCGCTGTCACGATTACTAACTGTGACTGTTATTCGTTTTTAGTTGTTTCATAATAATAATTGTGATTTTACTGCCAGTTGTTATAGTAAACAGTATTTTCCTACGACCACTATACAAAACACTGCTTTGCGCATCGTTTTTTGTGCGGAAACTAGCAGATTTCTCACGTATCCAAAACTGCGCGACAAAGTGACATAACGCATAGCAAAAATCGTTTCCGTACAGTTTTAATGTAAACAATAGTGATGGGCGGTAACTAAGAACTCAACTGTTACTTATTGTTAATGGAATAACTATTCATTTAAAGCTTCAAGGTAATAAAATAAACACAAATGGGATAACATAGAACCCGACAAGACTATAAAATATAATATGTATACTTATTATTCTCTTGTGGCAGTAATTATTAAAATTTACGAGTTGATCGCTAATAACAGCATTGGTAGCGTTCAAATCAAATTCACGAACGTGAAAACTCGCACACCTCTAACTTCAATCGACGACGCACATAGTCGACTGCGTTGTGTGGAAGTTGCATATCTACCACGTCTCCACGCACTCGTGAGAAACTTTCTCTTTTCCGCACTTGTCTCACAATATACTATTCTCGCCATGGCTATGCAGCGTGAGCAAAATAATTGATTATTATCAGGGAATGTCGAAAGTAGCAGTAACGAGAGCTTGCAGTGCAAGCGAAGGGCAAAATGTTGTTTCGGCAAAACGATAATACTGCAAAAGAAACTTTCACGACGAATTTCTCTGAAGACAATGAAGTTGAATAACATGAAAAATGAATCAAATACTATCAGAGTGCTAGTTATTCTGCTGCTTTAATTATTTAAAAGGGTACACCCTATATATAGGTATCTAAGGTAGGTTAGGGATGCCAAAGAGTTCTTCAGTTCTTATTAACTCGATTTGCTCGAGTTCTTATTTTTATTGTGCTACCTAAACTCTATGAAGAACTAATAAAAAGTAGATTTAGGGTTATAAAGATGTTAATGTGATTTTCAAAGAATAAGTTAAAATGGACAGATGTTTAATGAGCAAATTATGGTTTACATTTCCTGTTTAATTTAAAATCAAATAATTATCCTGTCTTATTTTAAAAGCTTTAAAATTGATATAAATATGTTTAAACAATCAGTTTGTTTAAAAATAAAGGATCCTTTACTTTGCACAGCTGTGTACAAAAGAATAAGATACTTCCGATATCATTTATATCGGGAAAGATAAAGTTCGTGAGTGGTAATTAATTAATTTACTAAGTTAGCACTGATCTTCTAGTCCTTCCTCGTCATGATCGGTGAGATAAAATAAAAGACAACACTTACAGTTTCCGGGATGAAGCTGATTGAGGTAAAAACTGTCTTTATTTTGACAAAAAAAAGGATATTAATAACTCCTGGACTTTGCTAGGGGTGGTGCTCAATCAGGCATTGAAGTCTCCAGAGAAAGCAGCAGGTGCAGAGACGACGCCCTGATGAGACTCCTAGGATTGAACAACCAAAACAGCACTAGTACCGGGAAATGTTCTGCTATCGTTGAAGATCACCAAAACGTTGATTTATTTCACCATGGATAAGTGAAAACGATGCAAGGATCAATTAGATAGTTGAAGAACAGAAATGGGCCACGCTCCCTTTGTTTCCTAGTCCAAGATGGCTCCTCGGTCACGATAGACAATAAATCCGGATATTAGTAGATACCGGAGAAAGTAAGGTATTTACCAAAGGGAAAGGTAAAGATAAAGGTATAAGGTAAAGTTAAGATAAAATTCCCAAAGCTAAAAATAAGTAATAATCAAATTAGAGCTTCTCTTCAAAAATATCTGTAATGGCGACTTACCCTGAACAACAGGCTTCGATGGGAACGATCAAGAGAATCAACTTTCTTGATGGACAGATAAAAAGGAAGTGAATTCAGTTCCGTGAACTCGAGAGGAAGTCCGCCTTCGGTTGGTGAAAGGAGAAATGTCACGGGCAGATACTGAAATCTGATTGACAGTTGACAACTTATTTGGTTCCTGAAAGGAACTCAGGATCGGACTGAAACGACAACTTATTTGGTTCCTGAAAAGAACTCAAAATCCTAGTGAAACGAAACGTGCAATGCCATCTAGCAGTGAATTATCCAGACAGTACCAGCGCCAGAATATGGTGTGGGTAGTCAGTTCAAAGATGCGATCTATATTATAGGGAGTTGTAGGGAACTGTAATTTTACAATTCTCTTTAAAACGAGGGAAGCTTTGCAAAGAGGACAACAGGTGACGTATTCACGTTACACACCTCCCCTTACCGATGCAAGAGAAAATTCAAAAACTAGAAGAAAATTCTAGTTCTTTCTATACCCGTAGAAGGGTATACATGAAGGTATGATTGTGGATGACCAACAAGGACAACACAAATCTAAAAAGAGAGAGAATAGTGTTTTACAAAAACAAACTTTGTAAAAGTTTTCTACCTTGTTTACTATTCGTTCAGATAATATCGCACAGTCAGTCATTTTAACTAGCTATACAATATAAAAAGAAATATTTAATTCGCTCGTGCAGATTAAATTTATAATTATAAAACCTTAATGCTAAGTAGATAAAAGAAAATGTACATGCATATTTTCTAGATAACATGCTACTAAGTTGATTATTATTATAAACACTTATAATTAGATATTGTATATACAAGAATTAAAATTAAGTTATAACATTTCGGTATAACAGGCTCGCTGTTAATAGAGCTACGCTGTTTTGTTTGATGTTCAACCACCCATAGTTTTGAACACTACTTCAGCCTGGGGTTTCAAAAACCGCCAACACTGAAGGACTAAGAAAATTGCTATGGGAGTTTTCACACAAACCAAAACTCTCGGAAACAGGGCTGCTACTCGATAGAATGGACAACTAAACAAATCCAGAAATTCTGACTTCATCATAAAAAGTCAAGGTAACGGAATAGATACAATTAGACATATATATACAGAGATTGAGGTAAATCGATTTCTCGATATAACAGTAGTGCTGTTAATAGATCTGTGCCGTTCTATTTGATGTTCGACTGCCCATAGTTTTGAACACTACTTCAGCCTGGGGTTTCAAAAACCGCCAACACTGAAGGACTAAGAAATGCCATGGGAATCTCCCATCGAACAAACACAGCCTCCAAAACAGGGCTAATTGTTTTAGGTAGTGTGGACATTCAAACTCGATGTCAAGGAAAAGCTTGAACTTAACTATCTTGGTTAAGGCAAACGAGGAAATAACTTTGTTCGATAACCAGCCAACTCAAAAAGGTATTCACAAGCATATGCTTAGAAAAGAGATAAGATACATAGGAAGTAGATAGAAAAGGATATAAATGGTGACCAGAAATAGAATCAGCATTCCCAAGACGTTCTAGTAGCAACTTTCATACTAGGCGACCATACTCCACAGGCATCCTGGATTCTGCGATTTACGAAGTTAAATGGAGATTCAGATTTTCGTAGGATAAAACCCGATTTGTAATAAAATTTGACCAATCGTTTGCCCAAAATTATCCAGAATTCTGAGTCTTTAAGCACAGGTTGTTTCGGTTTCTCCAAGGTAACTATCTGATATGCAGGGATATCTGTAGTGGGAGCAAGTCGGTCTAATGGGGGAGTTGTCAGAGGGAGTAAAAGTTCTCCTTCACTTGGGGACGTGTTGGTATTGTGATGAAAATGCCAATAAAGAAGATAAGAAATGTGCAGTCCTCTGCATATGATGTGGGACAACAGCAGACTACAATGACAAGGTATCTCAAAACGCACCTGTGAGGCATAGGAACGGTCTATAGCGTAAGCCATCTTAAAATCACGCAAGGGGGTAAAATCTCTACCCGATGGCGAGTACCGGTCTATGAGGGCTGGGTAATATGTTCTTCTTAGGTCGATCCCACAAGTCTTCTTGTTACACCTCTTAAGGGCAATATCATCAAAAGGGAAAGCTATAGCGAGTAGAACCTTTTCTTGACATGTTAGATATGGTGTGATGAGTTCCCTGATTAGAACTCCGTCAGGATCTGTCCGTACTGAGGGCAGGCAGGAAGGGTTTGGTCCTCTTTTGAATTTATTTGGCCTGTAACGGCCTAATTCTGATGGTTTTGGTTTGTTATAAATTCCCACGAACGCCAAATTTCCTACTGAGACACTATCTGCACTAGGGTTTTCCGCCGCTATTATCTCAGTTGAAAGGTGTCTGGCATTGAAGCTGCTCAACGACCAACGAACGTCTATACCGTTCTCTCGACATATTTCTCTCGAAATTTCAAATTGTTCCTCATCAATAGGAACTCCCGGATGGTCATGAGTTAATACGGCATGCGCGGTCAGGAATTTAAAATAACGCTCCTTTTCCACTAGAAAAACATCTTTGTCCAATTGGACATGCCATGGCTGAAGACCCGGATTTACTTCGAAATCACGCATATTTTTCATTTCAGCCCAGAGTTTCATATTGAACCTCTTCTTCCTGGGATCAGATTGATGAACGCCTTGCCTGTTGGGGGGCATTTTTCCACTGTAATAGAAGAAAAACTAAATGAAGATAATTCTATTCTCCCATGAGACAATAGAGACACTAGACAATTGTCATTCTAACTACTACCAGTTACAAAGGGATAGACTTGGATATCAAAGACACATCAAGATAATTCCATCACTTGGAGAGATAAGAAAACGGGAAAGCCATTTTCATCATAGAGATAAAGGGGTATTCGATATCAGTGTTCAGATTCCTTTACAGCAGCACTGAATATCTAGAGCCACCTTTGCAAATTCAGAACTCTAATTTACTTAGATTTCTATTTTCCGTTGAGGAAATATTCGCAGATAAGATAATGATTAGCTATCATTTCATTATGAAGCTAATAGGTAAAGGTATTAAGGTAAGATAAGATAATTTCTTTTCTTTCATTGAAAAGAATATCTAAGATAAGCATTAGCCACCATTTTACTGTGGTGCTAATAAATAAGGTAAGGAAGATAAGATAAAAGGTATCTGCTGTCGTCTGATTGGACAAGCAGAGCAGTTTTCACTTTAGCACGTAGCAGGGCGGAAACTGTCGGGAAAGCACCCTACTTTAAAAGATGGTGGGTAAGATAAAGATAACCTGCTGTCTTTTGTTTGGACGAACAGGGCAGTTTTCTCTTTAGCCTAGAGCAGGGCGGAAACTGTCGGGAAAGCACCCGTGGATAGATAGTAGATAAGATAGAGGTAAAGGAAAAGATAAGGTAGATACAACGGTAAGATAGTGTTTTTCGTTGGTTCAATGAACACAAGAAAACTTAAGAGATAACATTAGACTTGTAAACGTTAGCCAGATAAGATAGATGAGTAGTTTCTTCTTAAGGTAATAGTTTAGATAACCAGAAAAATTATGGGTTCTCAAAATTTGAGCGATAGAACAAGATAAGAGACTGAGGATAACAGATACCGATCCCAAAATTAGCAACATTTACACTTGTCCGGACACATTCACACAACTAGTTTCGAGATCCTTGAGAAATGCCTTGAAAGGTACGGTGCTCATTCTGCATACATTCTTCATTCATTCTAGATACGACAAGAGACATAGCATTCTCAATTCACGTATTGTCAAACCTCATTCCAAACAGGAGTTTGTATATGCTGTAGAGAAGACAGAAGTTAGGTAAAAATAAAATTTCTGGAGAGAGAAGGAAGTGAACTATTCATCAATTCGTGGCGGATCTTTACCTCCGTACGCCTTTAAGTCCTTCACATGCCAGCGACCTAGCGGGTTGCCTTCCTGATCCTGTAGTTCGTACACTAATTTAGATATTGCCTTGGAAATTCGACAAAGTACGAATTTAGGGGCCAGTTTAGCAGCAAAGTTCTTTGCAGCGTTCGAAAGGGGGTAAGTATGTTTCCATACTAACTCTCCTTCCTGGAAAACATCTGGGCGCTTACGTAGATCATAATACTTCTTATTTACGTCATAAGCCTTTTTTAATTTGACTCTGACATCTTCAAAGATAGGAGGTAATCTGGAGATATCATTTTCCCTATGCACATAAGAAAGATCTTCTGGTAGGGCAAGGTAGTTATTTTCGACAGGACCATAAAAGGTTCCGTCAATAGGTATGTTTCGAGCGAAAACAAGAAAAGCAGGAAAATGTTTGGTGACTTCGTTCTCAGACAAATTGATTGCCTGGGCCACCTTGTAGACATTTTTATCCCAGTCTTTGTGATTATCTTTCACATAAGACGAGATAGCGGTAAGCAAAGTTCGATTGGTTCTCTCGGTAGGGTTGACTTGTGACAAGTGCCTAGCACTATACCACAAATTAACTTGGTACTCTTCCAATAACTTGGTGAACTGAGTACTCTTAAAAATCTGAGCATTGTCGCAGAGAACAATTTGAGGGACACCAAAGATCAAGAAAACTTGATTTTCGAGATATTTTACAACTGCAGCTGCGGTTGCGTTCGGCATGGGCTTTACCAGTACGAACTTAGAGAACCAATCTGTTACTACTAGAAGTTGTGTGTTCCTGGCTTTCGACCTAGGAAAGGGACCCATAAAATCTATGGAGATAAATTGGAAAGGAAAGCTTATACTTTTGTAACCACCCATTAAACCAGCACGAGCGACATTAGTCGATTTGTGAGCACCGCAAACCTGACAATTTCGTATGAATTTCTTTACCGTTAGGTCCATTTTGGGCCAATAGTAGAATTCCGATATTCGTGCCTTGGTTTTTCTTACGCCGAAATGGGCCGAAGTAGGGGGATTATGAAAAGACGCAACAACATCATCCCTATTTGGTGTAGGTATGACTATTTTCCAATTGGAAAGATTTGACGATAAGGAATGGTTCGGCTTCAAATGTTTAAGAAGAAGACCGTTCTCAACCGTGAAGTTGGGGTAACTATCTGGATTTTCCGTGACGTTTTCCACCATTTTCCTATACCACTCATCTGGTGTAAGATCATTCGCGGTTAAGAGAGAGATATTTCGAGAAAGGAAATCTGCTGGAACATTACAAGATCCCTTGCGATGTTTCATCTCATAATTGAACTGACTAAGTCGTACACACCACCTAGCTAAACGACCTGTGGGCTCCTTAAAATTTTTAAGCCAGAGAAGAGAGGCATGGTCGGTATAGACCGTGAATTTGGTGCCTTCAACATAGGGACGAAAATGCTCTATGCCGAAAAGGACTCCGAGGCATTCTTTTTCGGTAGCATAGTATTTCCTCTCTGCCTTAGAGAGAGTGCGACTAGCGTAGGCTATTGGGTGTTCGAAACCTTCGTCTTCTTGATACAGAACTGCGCCGATTCCATAGTCACTCGCATCAGTTTGTATGCAGAAAGGCTTGGAAAAATCAGGGCTAGCCAAGACAGGGGCCGATGTTAGGCGTTCTTTAAGGAGTTTAAAGGCTTGGTCAGCTTCTGAAGTCCAAGTAATAGACTGTCCCTTCTTTCTATTGTGCAAAAGTGCAGAGATAGGGGCACTAATAGTGGAAAAGTCTTTGACGAATCTACGATAGTATTGCAAAATGCCTAGAATGTGCCTGACACCTGTGGTGTTGCGAGGAATGGGAGCTTCTGTGATTGACTTTACTTTATCTTCACAAACACGGAGACCTTGTTTGTCTACAATAAATCCAAGGAAAGAAAGAGAGTCACGACAAAATTGACACTTCTTAAAATTCACAGTGAGGTTGGCCTTACGTAACCTTTCATAGACTTCGTTTAGAACTTCAAGATGTTTCTCAAAGGTATGAGTGACAACAATTATGTCATCCAGATAAACAAAAACGAACGGCTCGAGGTCAGGTCCAATGATCCTGTCCATGAGACGTTGTTGCGTTTGCGCGCTGTTCCGCAAACCAAAAGGCATACGCCGGAACTGGTATAAACCCCTTCCGGGTACTATAAAAGCTGTCTTTGGACGTGAATCAGCGTCTAGAGGTACTTGGAAAAAGGCTTGCTTTAAGTCTATAGAGGAAAGAAAATTTGCGTCTCGCAGTTTACAGAGAATGGAATCTATCCTAGGTAGTGGGTATGCATCATGGGTGGTAACTTCATTTAGTTTTCTCCCATCAAAGCACATACGATAGGTATTATCCTTTTTCTTCACTAAAAGGACTGGCGAACACCAGGGGGAATTACTTTTCTCTATGATGTTAAGTTTCAAAAGCTTATCAATTTCCTCATTTAGGAATTTTTGAACTGCCGGAGACAAGGGATACTGCCTTTGCCGAAAAGGTTTGGCATTCGGGGTCTCTATAGAATGACAGAGAACAGAAGTTTCTGGCAGCACATCGATAGGAGATAAAATTTGAAATTTTTCGATAATTGGGTTCAATTTCACGACATCTTCAGGAGGAAGAGTAGAAAGATCATGGATTCTACTTATGGTGCTAACCTGGGGTTCATCAAAACAAGAGGGAGGATCCACTCGGTCTCTAACCTCAAATGAATCTCTGGAAAAATCAATAGAGATATTGAAAGCTATGGCCACGTTCATACCTAAGATAATCTCGGGCAAGATAGAAGGTACAACATGAAAACGAACAACTTTAGTGACGTCATCAATAGTTAAGGTAAGGTCCAAGATTGAAGTGACAGGTAATGGTGAACCATCTGCATTTCGAAGGGAACATAAGAGATCTGAATTTCCAGAGGAATCATGGGTTCTGCCGAAAATTTCTTTTATGACTTCAACATCACAAACCGAAATATTTGCTCCAGTGTCAAAAAGAGCAGTGAAACGCTTTCCTTGCATATCCACCGAGATATAGGGACGGTTATCTACTGGATCGGGTTGTAGAATTTGAGACACGATTGGGGGTATCATTTCAGGGGTCGTAGACCTACTAGGTTTATTTTTAGGGATGACAATTGGAGTCCGATAGAAATCAGAGACTCTATTTAACCAGACCTTCCACATATTCCTTTGATGGTGGAGGTCCGCAGTCGTAAAGATATTTACTTTTGGTTTTCGGAGGGGCTTGCGTGGTTTGTATCCACGGGCCTCTTCGAAGGGAGAGATACTTTTGGGTGTCTTGACTCCTGCTGCGTTGCACCCTGACGCGCAGTCTTCTCGTTTTTTGGGCGAGAATAGTTCGGTGAGCAAGAGGGACATTTTGGTTTAAAAACATCTTTCTTTCCACAACCATAGCAGAAAATAGTTCTGGGTTTTCGACATTTTGGGTAGAGATGACCCTGGTTAGAACAATTCCAACAGAAAGGTAAAGAAGCTTGGTCGTGACCTGCATCACGTTTTCCTGAAAGACGAGAAGTTGACCTTGAAGGGACAAAGGAATGTTTTGCCGATGTTAGAATGGCCTCATCTGGACATGCCAGGTCTGAACTAAGGAGACTATGCACCTTCTTTGAGGGAGGGGGTCGATATTTAGAAATCATGGCCCTATTGTCTTCTAGCTTCTTGCATATAGAGATAATCTCATTGGCAGATGACACTTCAACCAGAGCCAAATGGTTCAAGAAGTAGGGGTGTAGATTCCGCTTTATGATCTTAAACTGTTCCTCCTCTGAGGGAATAATTGAAAGTCTTTTGAAAAGTTCTTTCATGGAGGCTACATACAGGGCTACTAGCTCCTCTTCTCCTTGAGTGCGATGATTTATCTCATTGAGAAGATCATCATCGTAAGATAGGGGTAAGAAAGTTTCCTTCAACTTCAACTTAATTTCTTGCCAAGATTTTAACGAACCGGCAACACTGCGATACCAGGTGAGGGCCTTATCCTCAAATAAGTCAACTGCTGAAGTAAAAAGATTCTCATCGGAAACATTCCGCGAGATTTGCAATTCTCGAACCCTTTCTAGGAAATAAATCAGGTTGTCTTTACTAGAGCCTGAAAACCTTAGGTTCCACTTATGTACAGGGACACTGTACTTGGTACTAGCTGTTGAGGTAGATGATTACAGGAGGAACGACCGGTTCATTCTCATCCAACTTCAGAAGCCATTCTCCCTCCAACTGGAGTGCTTCTCCATAAGCCTCATCTCTATGAAATTTCTTAGAAGCATCAGCTTCAACATTTAATCTGTTTATTCGAGCGATAACATGATCCACTCGAAAAGGGATACGTCTGCTTGCAAGATCAGTGAACAATCCAGAAGCTTCAGGAATCTTTTTCTTTAAATCTAGCAAAGTTGCTTTGATTTCAGAAAGATCCTTATCAAAATCGTAGGGTGACTCTAACGCTACCGTAGAATCTTCCCTATTAATAAGCGCTCGGAATTGTTTCCTTCGCTTGTCTTGCGTACTTTGAGGTGTTTGGTTCCTCAACGCAATCTCATAGGTAAGCTCATCGCTGAGCAGGGCTGAAGCGGGGTTCATTTTAGAAAAATGTAGGTACTATAATATAATATAGATAGATAAGAATAAAATTTTTTATTTTATTCTAGAGAGAAGACAGTAGTATTATCAGCACAGGTAGGCAACGTAGCACCTAGTGTACCTGGCCTAAATAAGGAAAGAATGAGCCTGGCCTATATAAAGAAAGAATAAACCTGGCCTACTTGACTTGGCTGTGACGTCGCGTCACCAGTACAAGTGAGAGAGAGAGAGATTTAAATTCAAAAGAATTCCCTTCGTTTTAAAACGAAAAATAGGTCACGGTATTAAAAAAAAACTAAAATACCGATATAAGATATAATTTCTTAGTAGAGAGAGAGATAAAGGTAATCTAGAGAGATACTAAGATAAGATAAGGCAATATTTAAATATGCATAGGTATGTCGGTAAGTACAGATATTCTCTAGAGTCGGTAAGGTAGGGATCGGAAGAAGTACATGTCACCATGGCGTATCTTTACACGTAAAGAATTCACTTTCTACGTTAGACGTAAAGAATTGTCGTTGCTTTAGCAGTCTGTCAGCGTATGACAATGACAGAGGGACACCAGTTGGAACAGCTGATCGATAATTCAGATATTTCGAATTTAACTTAAAATTCATGAGCGAAGGTATGGGATAATGTTAATGAAGGAAATGTTTGGATGTAACTTTCAAAGACAGTTTGATCGCAGAGCTCTCTTAAGAGTATCCTCTTTGCACGGAGTCAAACTTCTCCCAAAGCTTACTCGAGACCTTCGCGACAGTATTAACAACCACTCCGTAAAGCTCCTTTTGCAAGGTTACCCTTTAGCGGCAGTGTAGCGGTAAGAAGATAAGGTATTTTCGCGTCACGACACTATTATTCACCAGCAGTAAAAAAAACACAATAACTAACTAAGACATTCTTAGACTAACATGCGAGTTTTCATGCAAATAAAATAAAAGGATAAGATAACTGTACGATACATCTGAACAAAATAATTTATGACGTTTATATCAATTTTCCATTTATAATGGGAACTAGGAAGAGATCAAGTGCTTTTATTTAATTAAGGTAGTTTCTAATCCAAAGTTTGAGGGTGAATTCGATTTCCGCCGGGGAAATGCCAATTGCAGCGTGAGCAAAATAATTGATTATTATCAGGGAATGTCGAAAGTAGCAGTAACGAGAGCTTGCAGTGCAAGCGAAGGGCAAAATGTTGTTTCGGCAAAACGATAATACTGCAAAAGAAACTTTCACGACGAATTTCTCTGAAGACAATGAAGTTGAATAACATGAAAAATGAATCAAATACTATCAGAGTGCTAGTTATTCTGCTGCTTTAATTATTTAAAAGGGTACACCCTATATATAGGTATCTAAGGTAGGTTAGGGATGCCAAAGAGTTCTTCAGTTCTTATTAACTCGATTTGCTCGAGTTCTTATTTTTATTGTGCTACCTAAACTCTATGAAGAACTAATAAAAAGTAGATTTAGGGTTATAAAGATGTTAATGTGATTTTCAAAGAATAAGTTAAAATGGACAGATGTTTAATGAGCAAATTATGGTTTACATTTCCTGTTTAATTTAAAATCAAATAATTATCCTGTCTTATTTTAAAAGCTTTAAAATTGATATAAATATGTTTAAACAATCAGTTTGTTTAAAAATAAAGGATCCTTTACTTTGCACAGCTGTGTACAAAAGAATAAGATACTTCCGATATCATTTATATCGGGAAAGATAAAGTTCGTGAGTGGTAATTAATTAATTTACTAAGTTAGCACTGATCTTCTAGTCCTTCCTCGTCATGATCGGTGAGATAAAATAAAAGACAACACTTACAGTTTCCGGGATGAAGCTGATTGAGGTAAAAACTGTCTTTATTTTGACAAAAAAAAGGATATTAATAACTCCTGGACTTTGCTAGGGGTGGTGCTCAATCAGGCATTGAAGTCTCCAGAGAAAGCAGCAGGTGCAGAGACGACGCCCTGATGAGACTCCTAGGATTGAACAACCAAAACAGCACTAGTACCGGGAAATGTTCTGCTATCGTTGAAGATCACCAAAACGTTGATTTATTTCACCATGGATAAGTGAAAACGATGCAAGGATCAATTAGATAGTTGAAGAACAGAAATGGGCCACGCTCCCTTTGTTTCCTAGTCCAAGATGGCTCCTCGGTCACGATAGACAATAAATCCGGATATTAGTAGATACCGGAGAAAGTAAGGTATTTACCAAAGGGAAAGGTAAAGATAAAGGTATAAGGTAAAGTTAAGATAAAATTCCCAAAGCTAAAAATAAGTAATAATCAAATTAGAGCTTCTCTTCAAAAATATCTGTAATGGCGACTTACCCTGAACAACAGGCTTCGATGGGAACGATCAAGAGAATCAACTTTCTTGATGGACAGATAAAAAGGAAGTGAATTCAGTTCCGTGAACTCGAGAGGAAGTCCGCCTTCGGTTGGTGAAAGGAGAAATGTCACGGGCAGATACTGAAATCTGATTGACAGTTGACAACTTATTTGGTTCCTGAAAGGAACTCAGGATCGGACTGAAACGACAACTTATTTGGTTCCTGAAAAGAACTCAAAATCCTAGTGAAACGAAACGTGCAATGCCATCTAGCAGTGAATTATCCAGACAGTACCAGCGCCAGAATATGGTGTGGGTAGTCAGTTCAAAGATGCGATCTATATTATAGGGAGTTGTAGGGAACTGTAATTTTACAATTCTCTTTAAAACGAGGGAAGCTTTGCAAAGAGGACAACAGGTGACGTATTCACGTTACAGCTATCTGAAAGTAACAGTTATTTTAGAACCTTCGTTACTCCCTAATTCGATTCTCCCATCTCTAGTCCTAGCTCAATGAAATAGATGTAAAATAAAGTTTCTGATAATCGCCATTATTGATTTGAGTTCTTAAAAAAAAATGCTAATACATTTATTAATCAAGAAATTTATTTTCATTAGACGAAGAAAATAATTACTGATGTTTGGTTGTAATATGTATTTATATTGTTCAAATCAATAAATGCGCTCACGTTGCCCACTTTTGTCCTTATCGAGATATCGAGTGACATAGTAGTGAAAGTATTCCCATTCCTGGCAGGTAAAATTTTGGTCAATAGTTTTCCCGAAGCTTACAGTTTTCACCAAGACTTTTTTGCAGAATAGCATGGTTTCAAATATCATGCAGGCCAGTTCCAAGAGTTACAGAACAAGGATTTGTTGGTTTGAACGCTTCTGAAACAGCCGATCTACCTAGTAAAAGATATCTGTGATGATCTCCTTATCAATCGTAATACTCATACCGTAACCAGCCAGATTTTGCAAGCTTAAATGTGATTTTTTTAAGCGTCCGCTGGTTGCATTTTTTTTTTCTAGGCACTAGTTTATAGTTTTTTTTTTAGCAAAGTCCAAGGTGATTACATGAAGTCAAAATAGTGTGTGGGATAAAATAATTTACTTGAAGAAGATTTATACAAAATGCTTTAATAGGAAGTATATCTAGGATATATCTACATATTAACATCTCCTTTATAGTTTTGAAAAACCATGATTATTGGAGCTGTACCTGATATTTGCGTGAGTTCGGTGTTTTGAGAGCTGGAAACGGAGGCGCCTTGGAAGACCTCCTCCTGACCACAGGAAATGACTAGAAGGTCCATTAGTCAGGGGCTCTATCCGAAGACAGTTAATTAAAATATATTAAATTAATGACATTAAGTTGCGCGATTAGTACTTAACAGTACCTTGTACCTCAGCAAAGACCTTCGTCATTCTTTCTAGGTCCGCTTGCTGCCTTTTAATTATTATAAAAAGCTCATCATCACGGAGCAATGGAAAGGAGTTTCGACTGTGCTGTATATCTACCACAAATTTATTAAATTGAACCGATTCTGACTCATCAATTAAATAAATATTGAATTCCATGGCAGTTTGGCTGAATTTACTTATTAAAATCCGCAGTTTTATTACGTACATATAAACATAATTACGTGTACATATACGATTTATAGGAGACGTATATTTTATACATCGGTTTATTATACAGTGCTTCCCAAAAGTAACGGATAAATTCGATAAAACGGAGAGGGCTGTTTTTTTGAAAAAATAAAAAAACAGGTCGATTTTGTTTTTGAGTTGTTCAACTTTTGACATAATATTTGGGTATACAGGGTGATGCGCGAAAAAGTGGTGACGTCATCGGCATTTTTTTAAATGGCAACCCTTATTTTTTATTCCATTTTTTGATACTTAATTTAATTGCCAGTATGGTAATGTAATCAATTTGTAACCTTAAATAAGGAAATTTCTGAGAAACAGCTTGTGAGTCGAAATTATGCACTTATTACTGATGTGAAAATCGGAACATTAACGATAAAAATAAAAAAATATCAAATAAAAATTACTGTTTCCATGGTAATTTTATAAGATCTGTCTATTAAATTAAGTCTATCAAATTGAATCTGTTAAATTAAATTAAATTAAATCTATTAAATCTGTCGAAATTAAGTTATTTTCTCCGAAATTTCCTTTATAAACGTTACAAAATGATTACATTACCGTATTGGCAATTGGATGAAGTATCAAAAAATTTTATAAAAAATAAGAGTTGCCATTTAAAAAAATGCCGATGACGTCACCACTTTTTCGTGCATCACCCTGTATACCCAAATATTATGTCAAAAGTTGAACAACTCAAAAACAAAATCGACCTGTTTTTTTATTTTTTCAAAAAAACAGCCCTCTCCGTTTTATCGAATTTATCCGTTACTTTTGGGAAGCACTGTATATGTACCTATATATTTATGTATCATTGCAATAAAATATTATAATAAATGACAATGCCCTTTTGCATATTTCCACATAGGCTAACCCCATCACGTATGGCAATTACAACAGTTATTATCCAGTTTTAGTGGTGAAATATCACCGTACACGCATTATCTGCACCCCCAAGGGGCGGCGTGGGGTAGCTACCCCAATTCCCCGCCCTACCTGCATGTTAAGCACGCGTCCGTTGAGCCAACTCTGCAAAAGGTTACATTATTACATTCCGCCAGAGGAGTTCTGCCAACCGTGTTGCCGAATTTCAGGAATCACAATTATAGATTTTCTAATCATTGTTAACTTTAGTGTTTATTGATTAAAATTCTATAAAAATTGACGGAAAAAGTTCAGGAGAGCTCTTTTATAGCCAGTGTAATAATTGTTTTTTTTTTTCTGAAAGGTCACGCCAATTACATTATATTTTTTAAATATAAACGTGTATTTTAATTATTATTAAATTCTAATTAATTTTTTCATTTAAAAAAATATTAATTACCATTAAATTTGTAATGTAAAGAATGTTTATTTTTTGCTTTGTTTGTTAAATGTATTATTTTACACAAACTCCTTTTGAACTTTCAAACCTGTAGATTTACATTACAAGGACGATGCAGCTTTTTGTTGTAATAAAAAAAACTTTTTACTACCCACCGACAAAAGTTTATTCAATTACATATTGTGAGTATGTTCGTTAACAGAGATTTTCGGGGCAGGTAATTTTTTTAAAGATAATTTTTTAGCGATAAATAATTCAAAATCTGTGAAAGTTACAATAGGTAGAGAATCAAATTAGGAAACAAATTTTTACTTCACTAACGTGATATTTTCTCACCACTTAAACATTGAAGAAAATTTTTTAATTAATTCTTTTATAAATGTAAGTACTCTTACAAAAAAAGAAACAGCGTTCTGAAGCAAAATTGTGTGATGTCAGACATTATTTTTGATATTTAATTTATAAAAAGGGCACTCTAAGATCCAAAGAATATCAAAAACAATCCTAGATTAATGTTTCCTTATGATATTTGAATAAATTATAAAATAAATAAATAAATGAATGAATAATTGAATAAATAAAAAATGAATAGATAGTAACTCCTATTATTGAAAATCCACGATGCAAACAACAAAACAATTCCTGGAATTGTTGTAAATGGAAGTAAAATGTAATTCCTTGAAATAGATAATATTTTGATAAAGTCTAGAACAAAGTATTTCAATTATCAAAAATATTAAAATGGCTTTAGTCAGATCCATCTAGCTCCGCTGTTTTTTACAAAATAATAGAAAGACCTTCAGATAATTAGATAAAACATTAAATAAATTGTCACTTGATTAATTATTTCAGTTCTTGCAGTTTAGTTAAAACAACTCATGAATCTTCAAAGTTAGATACTGGAGATAGGTTCTTCTTGTTAGTGGATTTTCAAGGTGATTATTTCGTCCTTTTGAAAAAGTCCTTTGCAAGGCATAACAATAAGAGCTTTAGTTATAGTTCAGTGACGTCATTGCATATTAAATCCATTTCAAATTAAAATGATGCAATAAGTGAACTTGTAGTGGTACGGTAAGTAGTTGTTTCTCGATTAACAGGAAGTCAGGCGAATAGCTCGAAAGTTGATCTGCTATAAATGACGGCATTCACAAGATATTAGCATTGATTTAAAGATTTTGAAAATAGCATGGAGCGTCTGATGTTGAAAATAGAAAAACTTAGGAAGTTGATATTAATCTGGTGATCACTAACAGGAAACACTTTCTATTAACTGACCGGATTAGTAAGTTATTTATTGCAGATAATATAGGTACTTAGATAATCGCGTCGACAAACAACTATGGCGCAGGTGATTCATTCCGATGCGTGGTTCAGACGACAACCACAAGTTTATTATTATTATTATTTTTATTTTTTTATTTAAGAAAAGGAATGGTGTCTCGACTGCAAAGGTCATTGACACCTACATAGCATATAATTTAGGTAGTGTTTAAAAACAGTTTATTAATTAATCGAAGAAAGCGCAAGTTCTTCGCAGCTTCTTTAATAGCAGCAATAGCTATAGGCATAGGTAGATATTTAGATATTTATAGTGAGATAATAATAAGTGTGCTTTTCTACATCTTTATTGCCGACTGGCGAGGTCTCCGCCCGTCTAAGGGCTTCTCACTTTCTAGCCTCCGAATCGTAGCCATCACGCCAATCCGCGGAGGCTTACGTCATTTTGCCTGGATTCTATTGTTTGAAAATTTCAATTCACCTACGCGCAACACTTCCTTGTCACTTCTGACCTCCACGCATACACTCACCTACGCCTAAGATTGTCCCTTCGCGTTAACTAAGGTATGTGAGTCTTCACACCATATTTTTGTAAAAAGGTTGTGGAGGCTTTTTACTTTGGGAACATTTCTTGTCGCCTTTTAATAATGCAAGATATTCGTAAAGATACTTTAATCCTTTAAATACGTTACAAAATACTGGGTGTCTTTTAGAAAACCGTCCACCCTGAATAACTCCGCTGGTGTTTGTTTTTAGGAAAATACTGAGACAGGTCAATTTTTGTTTCTCGGGGGACACCTTTCGACACCTTGACGTACAAACCTCTAATCCTAGCAGCCCCAGTCTCAAGAATATAAAATGAAAATGGTTGATCCTTCATTTGACAGGTGATCTGATCCTCTAGACGACTGTATAATAATTATTGTTTTTAGGTTTGCGTCGATTTTTTTTAGTACAAATTAATTAATTTGTGAGTTTCTAAGAGGGAGTCGGAGTTGGTGTTTTGTTTTGAGAAAAATATTAACACAGGTCAATTTTTGGTTTCTCGCGGAGACCTATTCTCACCAAATTCAAAACAAAACACCAACGGAGTTATTAAGGGTGGATAATTTTCCAACAGACACCCAGTAAAATAATTATATAAGAAGAATATTCAAAAGGAATTCCATCATGATTTGACAACATTGTTCCGCCTTCCAATGGCAATCCCTCCCTTTGGCGTCGCGTATTAGTTTGGGGTTGCTCGCTTCAGGAATTTTTATACGGGCGCGCCTAATAAATATCACATGCAGAGCCGCTGCTAGAGTGATATGGAATTTCCAGATTCGTCTGATTAAAATTTAAATTGTCAACCGAGCCGGTTCGGGAAGAAAAATACTACACCAACCTCTCAAAGGAGGTCAGGAGATGGTAACGAAAGAGGCTTTTATTAAGAGCGCTATAGTTGCTCTCCATCTCGTTATTACTTGCGAATTTCTTTCTGCTTAATAAAACATCGTCGAAAAATGTATAGGAAGAATTCGAATGGAAATTCTTATATGTAAATGAAGGTATTTGTATTGTATAAGATAAGTAAAGAGATCGTGGGATTCTTTATTTTTTTCACATGAATACCATCTGAAAACATGAAGAAAAATACACTGATTATTTTTTCATGGAGGATTGGGTGCTTCACAAAATATGTGTTCATGAATAATTATTATATTTTAATTTTTACATCATTTTGACACAATCAAAAAAATTGGTTAGAGAAACACATTTTCCAGAATTAGCACTTACTAGCTGTATGCTGCTTAAATATTGAAATAATATGTATAACAATAATTACTCTGAAATAATGAAGAATTATTACCTTGAGATGTATTATTTTCTGACGGTATTTTTAATTAAATAATGTTGATGAAGCCCCAATAGAAATTGCGGGTAATTGCAATAAAGTATAGCTAACTTAAACAGAATGGAAATTATATTGGTAAAACATACAATAATAATTATCAGGACTTCTTTGACACCATTCATATAAATGCTCGCAGAGCAGATACATAGGCAAAATTGCCCTGTACGATTATTCTTAATATTGAACGAACGCCGATGTATAAAAACACAGTACTCGCAGGGTGTACTTAAATATACAGTTCGTGGTCTTGTAAAAGGATCTGTCAAAATGATTTCATTGCTACTTAAAACGTATAGGGTAGTGTGACTCAACTGACTCATATAATTTACACACAGAGTTTAGTTCGGGAAATTTATTGGCTCATTAGGAGGAAGTGATATTTACCCTTGAGGGGAATTAAATCAAATTAAATGAAATTTAAAATCCCATTTACCTAAAATGCGGGATGCATAATGAACGTGGTCGTCGATCGATGGGCAAGTTTAGTTTTATTTTAAACAGGATCAAACACCTTTTTTTGCAAAACCTGATCAGAGTTATAATTTTAACATGTTCTTTATATTAATTAATTCATACATTCTCTTATTTATCATTTCCAGCATTTATCTACGACATAGCAAGGTAGAATAAAAAAAACAACACTTTCCTATTTAATTTTTTTAAGTCTTCTAATTGAGGTGTTTTTCTGTGGCAGCTTATTAGGTATAAACCTAATCCACAAAATGGACATCAATAATAATTATAAGATATTGAATTTCAACATATGAAATCAAGCGATCTTTACAATACCTTCTAAAATTTAATATTTGTGTTTTGTTTCAAAAGATGTGGCAAAAAATGAAAGGTGTTATCTTCTGAACATACATCTTATCAGTGGCATAGCTACACACCCGCTAACACATTTGGCATAGGGCGGCCCGCTGATGCTGGGGGCCCGATGGCCATTGTGTAAGATAGGGGAGACTAAAAAAGCTAACTACGGTTATAATATTTTTCCACAAGCGTTTTATTTATTTTATTTTATTTTTTAAAGGAGGGAGCATAGGTCTTAACTACATATTATGTAGGTAAGACCAAGCCACTTCACACCAGTAATTATGGGTTCGAGAACTTGCTCATTACCCAGCTTTAAGTAAGCTACTTATTGACATGAAGTTATGATAAATATGACAGAAAGAATATACATATAATGACAACTAGTGTTGTAAAAAGCATCTAGCCCAAGATATTGCGCTCGAGCGAGATCATCTCTAGCTCTCAAAACTACTAACGCTGGACGCTTGTAAATTTGTGGAGAAACGTCAAAAGTAATTTTAATTCAGATTTGAGTGGAGTTTGTCATGTTTGAATATGAATATTTTAAATTTTTTTTATTTTCAAAATTTTCCAAAAACATCGGACCCCCTGACGCAGTGATATAGGTACTCAGTAGTGGACCTCCCAGTTGTTCACATAACGGATTTCATATTTACAACACCCTCATGTTTACAGATTTCAACGAGCCACTGCTGTGTAATACGTAAGAAGGACCCTTTGTCAAATGTTGCAGGGGAGTCCAAAATTTATAGTAACGCCACTGCATCTTATTCTTATCATCAGTATAATTTTATCTTTGAGCGCTTCTTTTTTTCATATGGCTGTTTTATTATGGCAGATTGTCTTTTTTTTATTTGTTTTATTTTTATTTTATTGATTTTATTTTATGAATTAGTCATTTTATTTGGTCCAGTATAAATTGGTCCAGGATTTAACAAAGTGTTTGGAGAAAATTTTAATAACTGTTACTTGAGTAGAGATGCCTCTCTGGTAAAAAAAATAATTTAACCAAGAGGATCTTCATACAGTGGTACATAATTTCATTGAGGAACTAAAATAAAATAGGTGATTTTATAAATCTAACATCGTTATAACGATTTTTGAAGCCTTCCATGTAGAAATTACTGTAAGAACAGGTCGAGCAGTATCATTAATGAAGGCATATTAACCTGTTTGGTCTTTTAGAATAATTCCACCTCCCGTTTTTGCGATAAAAAGATGAGTACGAAGGCGTAGAGTAGCTCGCTGGTGATAATCTGCGTTTTGCAATCGTGTAACACACTAGATCCATCCATCATTCTCTCTCATACTCTGTGACCGGGCTTCAGAGCCCGCTAAGAACGTTCTTCGTTCTCCGAAGAACCTGTCCTGTTCTCAGGCTTCGCACCTGCCGTCTAGGAATTCCAGAGCAATAAACCGGAGATTTCTAGCATCTCAAAGGTATATTACAGGTGCGTTTCGCTAATTCTTTATCAGGAATACCATTTTTTTTATAAAAATACCTACTCACATTGTTGGATTTGGAATCGGGGAGATTTTTCTCATCGACTTGCTGAATAATTTTTTAATTTGGTGCGAAAGTGTGTTTTTTTTTCAGAAATATTTTATGAATAATTTCTGATCCTTATCATCATTAGGTGATGATTTATGAATTATATCTGGAATTTTATTGCGATGCAGGGTTAAGAAAAAAATTCGTTATAACTTAATTTTGTGTAAATTCTTCTTTTTTAGTGTTTATAGGCTTTAGCTTTTACCAGCTATTTGGCCAGAACATAATGTTGTATAAATATTTATCGTGTTTAAACACCATTATTTATTTTTATTATTGGATAAGTTTAGGTAAAAGAAAATTTTCTATGTACCTACCTAAGACTTTTCGGGAAAATAGCATGGAATAGCTGAATTACTTTTGTTGGTATATGTATTTACAAATATTCTGATTTTTATCCAGTCTATATTATTATAGTTCAAAACACAATTACAACAAAAATACGACTTCCTTTTACTCCTTCTGACTTCATTTTTTTTTACCAAAGATGAATGATCACCTATTGAAAACCACTTGAATTTTGTTCGATTTTTAATATTTTAAAATATAATTGATTAGGTATATTGTGTTCGAATAATTTTTGGGTAATCCTCGTATTTCCTAAAAATATTAATTCATAGAATCCTGGAAAGAGAAGGAACTTCGTTAGCACATTCAGCCATGAATATATAATTCGAGTCCGATAAGTATAATAATAACTTCCAAGATGTCGTTCGTCGGCTTAAAGCCAGTTTCTTGATTTTGCACCGGCGACATTCCTTCAAACGCTTTTATACTGGCTTACCTTTAAAGTTGCCACTAAAAAATTCCAGTTCGTATATTTTCCTTAAACTTGTCAAGAATACAGATTTATCTATTCGCATTATCAAAATTTATCTATTTCACATTAGAAATAAGTCGATGGTATTCTATGAGAAAAGGTCATTAAGAATTTTAATCTTTAAGAGTTCAATTTATATGTTGTTGGTCTCAATAAAAGATTACAATGTGCTTGTATTACGATAATAACTCATAAAAATCCTGTCAATTAAAAAATGCCTAATTGTATTCTGATGCAAAATAATATACCACCACTTGCGAGAAAATGTAGGAGAACTGTTATTTTGCAATTTACAACATTGCAACATGTTATATAAATAAGGTATCAATAAGCTTATCTTATATTTCAGTTATACTGATATTCTTCAAGCTTCAGAATAAACTTTCCAGCTCCTAATTTCATATTTTTCTCTTTAAAGAATGAACTAAGAATAAGAAAAAAATATTAAATGAAGGGTTATTAACCCTTAGTTGGTAACATACTTTTTTTCACTTTATAAGTAACATCCGTCTCCCAGTCGGTGATCATATTACAGTTCCAGCATTATAGGTAACATCCGCCGCTCAGTCGGAATAGGTATTATAATACTATATGTATAATTACATATTTATTCGAATGTATTCTAGTAAACACAAATATATTTTATTAAAATAAGACTTATTTCATTTTTATACATTTTTTTATATATTATACCTTTTCATTCACCATACTTTCGACCAACAGCCGACTGAGAGATGGACTGAAATATATCGTTCTGAGTAACACCCGTCTCACAGACGTATTTTCGCGAAGGCGGCTATGGACTTTTTGGCAACCAACTAGAACATACCTAATACGAAATTTTTGTACATTCATTCGTTTGGATTCAGCGCAGCATCAAAACTTGGCATCCGTCTCAGAGTCGGATGTTACCAACTAAGGGTTAAAAAAAAAAATTATATAAGGGATTTTGGTTTAAAAAAATCTTAGGAAGATATGTGAGCTGAAGTTAAATATAAAAGATAAATAGTAAATAACATGAGTAAAATGAGTTTTAAAATTTGTTCACCAAAAATTACGAAAATCCCCCCCTCCAATCAACATAATGATTATGTAGTGTTATACCGCTTATAGCAGTACACTTCTTGGAAAACCTGTAGACAATGTCGAATTCGTAGACTGCTTTGCCCGAAATTGGGAAAGGAGAACAACCGGAATGCCTCTTCGGAAACAAAACAATATTCCTTCTTAGCCTCCAGCAGTGGAAGTTAACTTCGTGCAGACGATTAGCTCTTCTCATGGAAAATTTAAGTACATGTGTTCAGCGAACCTCATTACGTAGCTAGTTAAATTTTATCGTCGAGTAATTTGCTGCAGCTATCGAGCATGCGTACTGGAATTGAGACGTAGGCGGCCTTTAAATTGCTAAATCATCGATTTAGAAATAAGGCATTAAACCAATACTGCGAACCTTGACTTTTGATATGTCGCTTTGACTGATATTTTCAAATAATAATTATTCATAGAGCCCATTGAATTTTCAGGAAATTTAATGGCTCCTGAGCGTAATCAAAACAGGTTTCCTAGCCAAAAGATCAATAAAATACTATTGCTACTATTGATATAAGTAATAAATAAAAGATAATAAACATAATAAACAAAAGCAGACACATAAAATGTCAAAATCAAGATCAAAATTAATTTACTTATATTTTTTCTAAAGTTTAAATTTAAAAACACACCATTTACGACATTTTAATATAATAATTATGATTTTTTGAAGTATTTTTAAGTTTTTACATGTTTTTTACATTTATTTATGAGTGAACAAGAGACCAATCGGTCTCGAAACGTTTCATTTGTATAAAAATATTTTTGAAAAATAGTATTTTAAAATCGAACCTAAAACCCAAAACAAAGAAGAAAATTTAACAACTAGTAATAAATAACTATGCATCAAAATGTTCTAGATAACTGTCCGTTTTCGAGCTTAAGCATGGTGATTTCTCTTATCTTGATAGATACGAAGTTGGTTAAATTGGGGCAAAGCTGCATATTAATGTTGAATGGACAGCTTTTGACGACTTATGTATGACCACAAAAAATAATTTATTAATTTTCAACAATAGAAAGAAATGTGGCTAAAATAATAAATTTTCATTTTTCAGGATATTTGAGGATATTTGAGGATATTTCAGGATATTTCATTTCAGCAACGACTGAAAATATCTTAATTTTTTTCAGATTATTAGCATAATAATAATATGCAGCTTTTCCCCAATTTAACCGACTATGAAATTTTATTGAAATTCATAGAAAATAAGTAGGTATTTCAAATATTCTCTAATATTTCAAATGCCAATAGTTTTATTTCAAATACCTTAAAAATATTTCAAATTTATTTTGAAAGCTTTTATAGGTATTTGAAATACTGCAAATTGTTTTTTAAATATCCAAAACATATTTCTAAATACTACAGATCTTTTATATAAACGGTTCACTTGAATTTGGGAGCTATAGGGATTTTACATGTAAAATCGAACAATTGCAAATACCTATTATCTTCCTCCTTGTATGTAAAAATTTAAAAGTGATAATTTGTTATGATTGGACAGTCGCTTTTCCTGCAAAGTTACATTCTAAGGCTGTTAGGGTATTTTAGCCATTTTGATTAAAACTCTGTTAATTTTAATTGAAAAAAATCTGTTTCGTCGCTTTCCAAAATTATAAACAGTTTTTGGGATAAAACTAATTTGATTTTTGAGGGGTTGGTTCAACCCTTTGCAATAATTCAAGTACTCATTCTATTGCTTCAAATAGTAAGTATTTGCAATGTCGTACCTACCAGTACCTACCAGTATTTATTTGAAATCCCAAGCGAAGAAATAATACCTGTATTTCTGAAAATCAAATACCAAATCCAAATACTCGACCAAAAGATTTCAAATACCAAGCACCAAATTCAGATAACCGAAAGGATTTTAAATAAAGTGCTCCAATACCGAAATTATTTGAAATATCTTTCTAATTACTTTTATTTCAAATACTGGACAGTTCTGATACAAGCAAACTCAATTTTTATTGAACAAAGGAAGTACCTAAGATGTTGCGTAGATACCTAAATAAATGAAAAATTCAAACAAATACAATAATATAGGTAGGTACACATTTTTTCAGAATACAAATAAAAGGCGAGTTGAGGCAACATAAATGAAAAAAAGCCCACTAAAGTATACACAGTTAGACCATAATCGTTCTAAACGGACACAAGTGACAGCATAACATTTTTAATGGTAATTTTTGATGTTGCCTGTAAATTTTTTATTCCAAGCAATACCGTATGTAAGTGTGCTATTTTGACATGTAGATCAATTCCAGAGTTTGATCCAGGCAGTAGGGCGTCCCATATAAAACCATATATAAACCCCGTCGAGGTGCTTATTATTCATGGAAGCAATGGAAGCAGATTTCTGTAGCGAAAATGCAGATATCTCTGTTATTCGACTTTTATATGTCATTTTTATTCACAGTGAGTATCTAGAGGGAGATTTGGCCGACTGCATATTTATTTTCAGCATGAAGTGAGGTTGTACCCTCTAAGAAGGGAAGTGGGAGGACAAGGAGCACAATTGCTGTCGAGAGGCACCGTTTTACATTGTGGCAAATTGTGTTAATAGTCCTGACTAGAGACGTAAAACGCTTCTTATGACTCTGCAGGCTCCACTTCGATGGAAACGGATTAAATCAACTGCAGCAAGGCTCACGAGAAACATTTTAATGAAATCTTCTTCGCAAACTTACACACGTTACCAAACATTGAAACACATTTGAAAAGCAAATGTCTGTACTCTTTCTTAGCATAATATATTTAATTTTTCTTCCAAAAATGTAATTAATTAAATAAATTGAATAAAATGTTGACTAAATCTGATTTAAAACCTGAACTAATGAAATGATTCTAGAGCTATTTCATAATTTCCGGTTAGGTTTGTAAACTCAGAATTAGATTGGAGAAAATGTAAGACATCATTCCTGCGAATAACAAATAAAACTTCATAAGTGTCTTTCTCAAATATTCATATATGGGATGCCATCTGCAACTTGAAATTTCAGGATGTTTTCGAGTTACACGTACTGCTATTCCTTGATTTTCAAACATATCGACAATTTGATCAATAACTTTTCAACTATATGAGCACCATAAATAAGTTCATCGTTTGAAAACAGCCAGTTGGTAATAATTAATGCATTCTTGTAGTTTTTTTTATGAATCCTGGTCACCTGTAGATGTGGATAGATTCTTGTTTAAATCAAGGCGATTCCCATCAAAAGCTCACGAAGACCACGGTTGGTCATCTCCAGCAGTGAGCAGGTGATGACTGAGTATCTACCTATAAAAATGTGCTATATAGATACAATTTTAATCACTGCTCATTTTTATAATAAATTTACGGTTCTCTGCTTTTAAAATACGCACAAGACTGAGATTAGCTATCCAGTATGTTAAATCACTCGCAGTTTTTTTGTTGGGAAGCTAAATAAATCATCAAGGATTGTTACTAATTTCATTAGAATCAAGTATATTTTTGTTCGCTGTATTGAATGTTTAGGTATAGGTACAACGCTCAACATATTAGCTGGAATTTAAAAACACTGAATGTTTTTAGATTAATGGTTGACCGGTCCTGAATTTTCTATTTATTTGTGTTCAATTCCCGATAGTTTCTCAGCATGTGGCTCATTCGCACATTTTAACCCGATATTATGTGTAAGTATACAAGGAGTGTGTGATTATATGTACCTAGTTGTTAATCGTTACTTTTTCCTCATATTTTTTTTCATTAAATTTATGTTTCCAATTCTATGTATTCTTTTTTTTTAATTATTATTTTTTTTTTAATTGTTGTGTCATTATTTTTTATTCATTTGTTCATTGTTTTTATTTTCTGTTTCTGGCGATATGCCCGTCTTGCAGAGTAGATCTTGCTGTTTCATCTGCTACTTCATTGTCTCTGATACCAGAGCCCTTTGATACATGCAAATACGATTGGTTTTCCCTTTTCCTGTGGATCGGATATTTTTTCAAAAGCTGCCTGGATGAGGTATGTCCATTTTGAAAAAGGAGACATATGATGGATCTTATCAATAAAGCTCTTGCTATCTGTTAATAACACCATCGACTAGTTCATGTGAGTTTTCCAAATAAATTAGAGCTTCGAGAATATTTCTGCTAATTATAATATGGAGAATTGCTGTGTTAGTTTCCATTTTCTGACGGTGTTGGCTTATGGATCGTGTATTACATACTGTGGAAGTCTCATTCTTGGATCCATCTGTATTGATGATTTGGTAATAACATGAGCATATTATGGTTCATATCGCCAGAGAGGAATTCATTACACAGTGTGCTTCTCAAAAATAACGAATTCATTTTCATTTTCTCAGTTAATATTTTTGTTGAATTGAAAAAAAAACGCAATAGGTAAATTTTTGAATTTAGTTTGTGTTCTATTATTGACGTGACATTTTTTTTATACAGGTTGTTCCTTGTTTCACTAATGACGTCATAGCAGTTTTTTTAAATAGGTAACCGTGTATATTAATACATTTTCAGTTTTTCAGAAAATCCAGTAAAAGCGGATTTTACAGTTGCAGTTTAAAATGAGTCGGTTGTGAGTTATAAACAAATGAAAATCACAATTTTTAATTTTGAAAACAGTTTTCATCATAAACGGTTCCAAATATCTCAAAACGGCTTACATGTCTCATCTTAATTTTTCGCATGGTATCCTACTATGTGGAAAAAAATGTGAAAAAAAAGATGATGGAAATTATTATACATATATTTTCATTCGTCCTGTATTAAAATTTCATACACTGTAAAATAACACATGAAAAGTTGAGATAGGGACACGTTGGCCGTTTTTCGATTTCTAGTGGTTTTCATTTTGAGCTGCTTTGAAAATTAAAAATTGCGATTTTCATTTGTTTATAACTCGTAACCTACTCAATTTTAAATGCAATTCAGTAAGACAAAAAGTAATAATATACAGGCTGTCCCATCAAACAATAAATACAAAACTGAGCCAAGGATCATCCTGCATAAAAAAATGTTACGTCACTAGAACATAACATAATTACAAAATTTGACTTGTTTCGTTTTTTTTAATTATACAAATATTAACCGAGAAAATGAATTTATCCGTTACTTTTGAGAAGAACTGTAGTATACAGGGTGTCAATTTGAAAACTTGCCACCCCTTAATTCTCCCTGGAAAAATGTTTCTCAAAGACATCCCGAAACAGGCCAATTTTTAAATTTAATTTATGTTCTCTTGAAGTGAAAAGATATACAGGGTGTTCCTTGACTCAGTAATGACGAAGTTGTCTATTTTTTTTAAATGGGACACCCTGTATAATAATACATTTTTAAATTGTCTGAGAAAATCAAGTAAAAATGGTTTCTACAGTTGGAGTTTAAACTGATTAGCTTATGCGTTATAAACAAATAAAAATCACAATTTTAAATTTTCTTCAGGCTCGAGATTTATGAAAACGGCTTACATGTCCGTATCTTAACTTTTAAAGCGTTATCCTATTGTGTAGATGAAATTTTTATACCCAGGGTGATGGAAATTAATAGATTTTTCGTCACCCTGTATAAAAATTTCATCATAATTTATTAAGCATGATTCCTTGCCAGACTGCTATGTTTTGACAAATCTGCTTGTCAATTATTGATTATGATTTAAATTGAAACATTTTGGAGTGTATAGCAGTTTAGAAGTTTGCTTACGTGGTCCATTTCTCATACTCTTCACAGCACTGTGTTACCAATGGAATACCTCAGGGGTCTGTTTTGGGGCGGATTCTTTTTATTGCTTACATTGACCTGACCTGGCCTTGCTGGTGATAATAAATCTCATTCTGTGTTCTACGAAGATGTTTAAAGATTTCTGGCTGCACCAATTCATACCATGGAGGCTTGCAAATGGATCTCCTGATAGATATTAACGACAGGTGTTACGGTTGACTTATTTAATAATTGAACGTGAATAAGTAAATATTTTTCTATCCAGAATCGAATAACCCCAAATCCTTACTCGATTATAAGGGTAGTCTTGTGAGGGTTGAAAATTCCTACAATGATCTGGGAGTGTTGGTAAAGTCTGACCTGGACGGGGCACCTCATACATTACCATAAACCTAGCCGCTGTATATGGGAAATACTATATTCTGTGAGAAATTTAACATGTACCTACCTAAATTAGTCATGGGATTTGGAAAAAAATTTATGTCTGAAATTGAAACTGAAAACTCTAAAATCTTCTGATTATCCCCAGTTTTAGAGATTCAATCCCAGGCGTGAATTTTTTTGAAGCCTCCATAAATCACGTTTTCATTTGGCTCAAACGATGTACCAACCTATTGTTACTCATATTTTGTTTGTATAAAAAGTAAATGTTCCTATTCATATGGAACATTTCATACAAAATATAGAAAATGGAGTGAAATATATTACAATAGCTTTATGAGATTATGACAGTATGAAAACAAAGTTTTAGATATAAACCGAAACGTAGATGGGTAATAATTATTCATCATAGTTAAACTACAGAAAGTCAAGCAAACTAAATAATTAACAGGATGCTGGAGGAGTTTTCCACAGCAACAAAGTAATCTCATAAATATGGTAGAGGTACTTACAAAAACGAATTATTCCCTAATCGTTTCAAAAAAATACTCACAATAAAGTGTTATTAGCATGGACGAGACTTCAATTACTTTGTTGTAATCGTATTTTGTGAAAGTACTTTGCTACAACCAGTTTTTTAGACCGTGACTTGAAAATATATTTCTAGATAGACTTCCATGAGTTCCATGTGCAAAAAATGATTCAGTGATGCCCAACTCAACCTCTCAGTCTGTAATAAAAAAAATAATATGGCGCCTCACTCAGAAACTATTTGTACTGAAAATTCCAAAATACTGTCACAACATGGGGTGCGAGATGAGATTCGAAGGCATTCTTGAATTTTGTTGCCAAGAATCGTAGACGTTTTGATATTGGTACGAGACTTGTGGCGAACCCTGTATCTAAAGACAAACTTACACATGTTTTTAAGGTTTTCTTGTATGAATGTACTTACTTGTTGTGAAAAATTGTTTCTCTACTCTCTAATATGAAAGTTTCAAACTTTCAAAGCCTGAAAGTGAGTGTTAATACTTTTAATTACAATACTGTCTTATAAACCAAAGAGCCAAGAGTAGCGGCTATACAAGAATACAATCAAATAATGCAAATTTAATCTCATGAGGGAACACGTTAAAATTCACAAACCTCTTATTATCAAAATGAGTGACACACATTATTATTTCCACAATTTACTGAAGATTATCAAAATTTCAACAAAAATCAAATAATTCTATAATATTTTTAATTTATTGATATTGACACTTGACAGACAAAGAAATAACTGATTGTAAATGTAAAATGATTCCAAAGAATATTCTACCTAATCATTAAAAAACATAAATGGAAATAAACTACCTACCTACTAATATTGAAACGAGATTACACAGCCGTTTACAAGCAATCTACATTATTAATTATTCTATAACCAGGAATAAAAAGCTTAGTTGAAAGGGTACGTGTTTAATGCGAATTCTTCCTGGAAACGATTCCAAGTCCTTGCTGCTAATATAACTCAGCGCAGATATGGCCGTTTCCTGATTTTTATTTCCCCTCTGTATATCTATGATGTATTGCGGGAGGGGCCGTCGGAGTGGCCGATAGCGCGACCCGGCACGCGTGAGGTGAAGAATGAGAAACGGAAGCCCGAAATTAGCGAGCGCCCCCTCGTGGTTCCTCCGAAGGCCATTACCTTCTGTTTCCTCATATCCCGCGATGCACTAAAACTCACTGCGACCGCGAGTTCCGGCTGTAAAGCTGCTCGCTCGGTAATGATTTGTCGAAGCTTCTTGTGCAAAGTTCTTGATTTATTTTATTTTCAATCAACCAATTGCAGTAAACCAAAATTTGAATGTCTATTAATATGTTAGAGAAATTCATCCCTAAAAATTAGAGATTATGTACCCACTTAACTTATAGAGTGTAAATAAATACAGTGATGTATTTATTTTACAGGGTGGTAACACAGGATGGTCTTCACTTCTCAAGCTCCTATTAAGGCAAAAGCATTGACTACCATATCAGATATCTGGGCGTTGACAGAAGCTTAATTTGAAACAACATATTATATCGCCTTGTTGGGGGTCACTCCTGCATAGGGGAATGATCCAATACTTTGTCTTATCGAGTTGTCTGATACCAATACCTACGTTTAATCTACACATCTCTCATTAGATCCAGAATCAATTACGAAATAATTTCTTATCAAACTCCAGGATCTCATATCGTAAGACTATCGTCATACAATCGACAGACTTTCCAATCGTTACTGACGGTTTCAGCACCACTTCTATGGATAGTCTTTTTTCGCTCACAGGATAACTCGCTTTCCACTTCCGTGCGAAACTCCTATCGCTTAACTTCGCCGCCAACATATCCGCAAATCCCAATTGTTCCAACTATCCTCTTATTTTCCAACAGTTATAAAACTCTCATCCCCCCTTTCTACCAACGTATATTGAATCTGAGACCAATTTTTACATCCCTTGGTCACAATCCATCTCCAAAATTCTCCCAGCTTTCCGGGCCTCACCATGACTCCCCCTAAACCTAACATTATCAAGGTTCAACAAGTGCACAACCAGCAACCTGGTATTCACGCAACAGAAACGCAACTTCCCGCTACCACAATTTTTAAGATAATTATCTACACAGCCGGATCTAACTCCGATGACAAAGTCTCCTGCTCCGTAATTTCCGCTTTTAACCAACTAACTGTATGCCCTACAAGTCTATTCAGCATTTTCCCAGCCGAATCCTACGGCATCGTTTTTGAATTGAACATGTTATCTTCATCCCAAGGATCATTTCGTTATCTGCTGCGATTCACTTAATGCTCTTCAAATCATTAACTTCATCTCCCCAAAAACTCTTTTTAGACATATGAGATCTAAACTTAGTAAATGCCCAAATAGAGTCGGTTTTTTAGGTATACATACACCCTCTCCGATGTGGGCATCGAAGGTAATCAACAAGCAGACACGTTGGCAAGGGTAGCGGCCGCATCCAGGTTCCCCGCAAAACAACGTTTCATTCCTCCGGCGATCTTAAAGCTCGCAATAGAAAGAAAATTCTTCCAATAAGGCACAACTATTGGAACCTCACCCAATCCTTCCTCAAATCTCTTATGTTCTCTGTGTCAGCCAGCACACCTCTGCCTACCAATATTAGGAACGAGCAGGTTAATCCGCATAAAATCCGACTTGGCCATATCAGACTTACACATTATTTTCATCTTTTCAGAGAAACACCTTCTAGCTGCTATTATGCAATACTAGACTTACAATTCATTACATCTTCAGCTCATGCAAAACTCTCCAGCCATCAAGATCCAAACACAGAATCAAATTCTCCAGTGCCATCTTTGCCGACGCATACCAATTTAATTGAGGGATTCCAATGATAAAGAGAAATGTTAAATGCTAAGTTTTTTTCGAGAAAGTCTGTATAAAGTGTTCAACTTGTGACGTCATGTCCATTATTTAACTTTTACAGTAAGTATAGCGTAAGAGACGAAAATTTAGTCACCACGAAATGAAAACAATGAAAATGACGTCATCTGAACGATGTTTTTCCTGATGTTCTCGCCAATGGCCTTACGGACCTAAAATGTAACTATACCAACAGAAGCATGCAGACATTCCATCCTAACAAATTATCAATTTAACATTTCCCCCTAACACATTATAGGGAAGCCAAAAATTTAATCCAAAGTTCTTACCATGTACTAACATTTCATGTATTTAGTGAACTGGAAGCCGAAGATACTTACATCTTCGAAGTTGCCTGATAAAAATAAATAGAACTATTGGGAAATAATGTTAAGTATACGAAAAATTAAGTCAAAATATGGAATCCAGACAATATCCAGAATACAGTTAATGCAAGAGCTTTCAATTTATCGTCGTTTGAATAACCACTTCGCAAGTACCACCTAAAGTTTTACAATTTTCTATTTTACAAAAATAGGTTACTTCTTATTTTAGCAACTAGTTCTAATTGTGCAAGCAGTTTTCAGCGTGCACAGGTAGAACCAGAAATAAGGTTGGTAGAAAGCAATAGGTTCTCCCAAATAAATATTTCTCAAGTTCTATCAACCCTATGAAACATTTGACAGTTCAAAATAATCCCCAACGTTTATAGTGCAATATCCAAGAAATTCACTGCAATTGTGTAAGATTAATGAACTAATTCTCTAAAATACTGGAGCCTGCTTATATTGCAACGTTCGACATTCAATTACTAGCTGCATGTTACGCCGAATACCAATCGATTTTAATCGTAATTGTAACACCATCATTATAATGATCTATATGTCAAGAATTAGCCGATTCTATTATTCATACCGAAAATCTATAGATGACTTGGGCGAGATTAGAAGCAAAGCACTAATTGGTGAGTCCAAAGGGACGCCCTAAAACATAATTGGATTAATTGCTGGGAAATATCGAACCAATCAGAGATGCGACTAAAAATAAACGCACTCCTGTATCTACAAATTAGATCTGGAAGCCAAGAGCAAATACTAGAACCTCTCGTAGTTAGCGGAACGCGATTTGGTACGATACAAGAGTGAAGCGGAGACTTGATCTGATAGTCTGTAAACACTTTACCTTCAGATAAATCACGGTGCCGCCGTTACAATAGATCAGTGCAGATGAGGAACACCCACTATAAGCTTCTAAAAGGCTGCTAGGTATCTATGAACGATCAGTTTATTAAAAATAAACGCAGTTATTAGAGAGATTGTATCTAGATGTGATCACTTCTGTTAGTTAGTTTCAATACATCTTTGATACGCGTTATATGTTATAGCAACTGCTGCTGTAGGTATCTAGATATACATATAATAGCTAGATTTGTTTTTGAATCTTTTTTATCATAAACATGTCGAGACGTAACACAATTTACACCCCCGCTAGACAATAAGCATCATTTTGAGGGGTGCTTAATCTGATCTGTCAGCTCTTCATCCCTTATAAAGGAAAGCTTATTATGCAACATTGCACCCTACGTCTATTCACCACCATAGCCATCACACCCCTCGCTCGCAAATCTTCCAGATCGCCTTCTGAATGGCTTGCAAATGATATGACAGATTCCTATCTCTCATTCGCCCCCAGAACGGGAGATAAATATTCACCCCCCGAGCTCAAACCCGCTTGAATACTCTATCTAAGCCGTCGATTGATAATATAAGATCTGTAAATAGACTTCCCCAAAAAATTCACATTTGCGAAGCGACGAATTCTATTATTTTCTTCATCAGATACTCTTTAAACATTTTTTGGTAATGTAAATGTTTATTTTAAGCCTGCTGATAACGCGAATGTGAACCTGACCAGGCTTGTTTGGGGTTGTCTGTTAGGGTCAGGGCAGGTCTGGCCTCAGTTACCCTCGTCAGGAAGATCGATGACTGCTAGATTATCTAAACACCAGCCCTGGATTAAATATCCATAAAACTTCACACTCTCTCATCAGAGGGATAAGAGATGGGGTGTTGTCGTTTCCTCATCCCTTCAACTGATTGATAATTCCACATCCGGCTCTATAAGTGACGTGTATAATTATTTACACGGAGGTTATTTTAGGCTCTTCCTGATAGCTCATCTTATGTACCGAGAGTTCCTTTAACATGGGTTAAGATGAGGGGTCCCGTCAGTAATTACAAGTGAGGAAATATACACTTAACACATGTTGTAGATAACATAAGACGTGTTGCATATTTGGTAGTTATATTACAAAATGCGATCCATAACACCAATAATTTTGGTTGCTCTAAAATTAAAAAAAAATTCCCCTGAAACATCAATATGAACTGGAGGTTATGTGTAAGATCATAAATATTTATTTAGTTAAACGCCAGCCTAAATATTAAATCGTATACTGTATGGATGATGTTATATGATTAGTGCCCGCCAAAAAGATGTGGGAAAGTTTTTCGTTTTCCATCTTTTTTCCCATATGGTGCATTTTCGCGGGCACTGCATGCATGTAACATTGATCACTGATCAGTAACAAATTACGATATTTTGAGATTAATTACTGCCTAGGGTGAAGTAAAAACCTCTTCTAAGAATCCTTTAGATATTTATTCAATATCTTCATCCAGTGTTAAAATTTTAGAATTTCCGAATTATCGAAATGAATTTACCTTCTCTATCTTTATCTATATAAATAACATAAAGTGGTTTTTCTAAAAATTGTACGGAAAGACCTACATATTTAAAAAATTCAATTTTAAATATAAACATTTTTGTGCTCTTTATTATTTTTACAGGAAAACAACTTTATGTTATTAAAAGAAACTTAAATTAATTTCAGCAATAATTATTATTATGAAATTTTTCAATTTTACTATACCGATGAAAATATTGAATAAATTTCGAATGCCTTGTTAAAAAAAATATAGTTTCCACTTCACCCTATATGGGCATGGGGCAGTAATCCCAAAATATCTTAATTTGCTTTTTTTGGCTTTTAATTTGCAAGTTTTGGTGATTTAATTGCAGCTTGAATTTCTGTTTCATCTCGCATTTTACGAAAAGCACCGACTCTTTTAATTTATTTGTGTTTCGGTTATTTAAAAACGAAAATGCTCTCAGCTGGAACTCTTACTTATACTTATAACTGTTTCAATTTCTTTACCATCACTATCTATACTTGAGGCAGAACTGGTCGATCGTATCGATGTCAACATATATTTATGATTGTAAACTAAAATTAAGACCACTGCGTTCTTGTTGCAATTCTTTCCTAACCTACTTTATGAAGCGAAGCTTTTTCTATCAAAAAAGGAGGAAAGTATGATTGAAATTCCTTCTGATGGTGAAGGGCGTATATAAATTCAAACATCGTAGAAGCTACAAAATCTACTTTCCCGACTTGTTATCGTCTTGAAAGTTGTTGTTAACTAAGTGTAAATGTCCCATATGCACTCATGTTATTAAGTCAGCGAACGTTATGTTGTGTAAAATAAACTTCAAAATGAAACTTCATAACGAATTAGACTTAAAAAGTAAAACATACTAAAAGTCGCTAAATGCGCTTGTTTTTCTACAGATTTAAGTACAAAAATATGACGATCGTTAAACTTCGTAAAATCCATTCTCAAATATTTATTTATATTATATATAGATATAATATAAAATAGGTGCTAACTATATACAGGGTGCACCATATATCCTTCTCTATATTGCTATCTCCTAACGCTAACAGATACAGTGTCGGTTAAATAAGTCCAAAGAAGCGCAATTTTGTGTCCATCTCGAATCATTCAAGACATAAAAAAATCTGTGGACCGTTCCTGAAATATCCTGAAAAAACTGAAAAATTGAGATTTCTTAATTTTTGCATTTTTTTTTTATTATTGGAGATTAATAAATAATTTTTTGTGGGCCGTAAGTCGGCAAGAGCTACCCATCTGACATTTCAAAAGTTTTCAAAGCCGACTAGATTCCAGAATTTTCATAGCCAACTTTCGTTTTTATTATGGCCACCATATTGTTTTTTATGTTGTTCGGTATAAAAAAAATCATAAAAACTAAAAATTGTTAAACTTCCAAAATATAATTAAAAAAATTTTTATTCTTCTTTTTTCTTTACAAAAAAGACAACTTTTTAGACCGAATTTCATAGATAAATTAAAAAACCATAAGAAAAGCACTATTTCCTCGTATTTTCCAAATGTTGACGTTAAAATTTTTTTTTTCAAGTTTATTAATTTTTGGTTTCCATTATTTTTTTCATATCGAACGACATAAAAAAATAATATGGCGGCCATAAAAAAAACGAAAGTTGACTGTGAAAACTCTTAGATCTAGTCGGCCTTGAAAATTTTTGTAATGACAGATGGGTAGCTCGTGACGATCTATGTAAGCCTACGAAAAATTATTTATTAATTTCCAATAATAAGAAAGATATGGCAAAAATAAGAAATCTCGATTTTTCAGTTTTTTCAGGATATTTCAGGAGCAGTCACAGATATCTCGTAAGTCTTGACGGATTCGAGATGGCCACAAAACTGCGCATTTTTTCTCTAATTTAACCGACCATGTATCTCTTAGCGTTCAGGAGATAGCAATATAGAGCAATAGATAGCAATATTACAGGGGTGTTGAAAAAGTCCCAGTACCGTCCCATAAATCCTCAAATTTGAGTTTTGGAAGAATGAAATAAACATGAATTTTGTAATTTAATTTACTTTCTATTGATGTATGTCTATTGACGAACATTTTTTTATACAGGCTGTTCCTTTGTCCAGTAATGACGACAATGCCTATTTTTTATTATAAGGACTGAGAAAATCCAAAAAGAATGGTTTTTACAGCTGCAGTTTCAACAAATGAAAAATCGCCATTTTCCATTTCCAACGCGAATAGTGTACCTGCATCGGAAACGTCCTTAAATATCTAAAAACGGCTTACATGTCCCTATCTTAACTTTTCGAGTATAATCTTACAGCGTATTTGGAATTTTTGTACAGGGTGATGAAAATTATCAGATTTTTCAATACCCTATTATACATATAAAAATTTCATCTACATCATAGAATAGTACATACAAAAAAAAGAGACGAGTAAGCCATTTTCCGATATCTTGAGCCGTTTTTACAACTTTCAAAATAGAAATACCGTTTTTATTTGTTTAAAACTCACTAACTACTTATTTACTCACTTTAAGCTGCAACTATAAAAACTATTCTTACTGGATTTTCCCAGGAGTTATGAAAATTCAATAGACAAAAGTGTCCTACGAGTATATAAAGAAATAGACAATGTGTTTAACAATTTCGTTTATGAAAACTTGCTTGGTAATTTATGCTGACTTCAATGGTAATAAAAAGACATATACCTAATAAATCTTAAAAATACAATAATAAAAAAGATAATGAAGAAACTAACAAAGTATCAATTTTTCAATTTTTTCTGAATATTTCAGGAACTGTCACATTATATCTTTTGATAAATAATAAATGACGGATTCAAGATAGCACAAAATAGGGCATATTTTCTCTAATTTAACCGACATTTTATCTCTTTTCCACCTTTTATCCGCGTTTAGGGGATACTCAAAGTGAGCTCTGAAATAAGGGACACCGCGTGGATAAAAATATACACACCTTGAATGGTTTAAAAACATTGAAATAAAGAGCAGGGGACACTAAATAAATATCCTCACTGTATACAAATATCACGTCGTTTATAATACTTGACTATTTTGAGAATTAAAATAAATGAAATTTAGCACCTACTCTCTGTACACTGAGAGTTGTCCGTTGTCATGCCGCACTGATTCTGACTAAACAATTTCATTTAATTCGATTTGAATCGTACACTTATTTCTAAGTCGAACCAGATGTGGTATCGCAGTTCGTGTCAGTGGCGTGTGTTGAGGAATAATGAATATCCTATAAATATATTATTTCGACAAGTTATTGACGAAGTAGAGCCTTGCAACTTTTTGATAACAAATATATATAATGCAAGTAAATAAGAATGATAATAATTATTATTGTTATCATCATGATAGAAATATCATGTCACCTACCTGCTGGTTGCCGTTTAAAAGAAAGAATAACACCTCCGTTTTCTTATTTGCAAGTAAAATATTCCAGCAATTTTACTACAAGACCACGTACTAGGGAGTTCAATCGTTTCCCAGGCAAAACAAGGAAATAGATTTTTAGGCATTCGCGAAATTAAGTTACTCATAGTTTATCACACCGTACAATATTACAGGTAGGTAATTCTGCTAATTTCGTATTAAAAACGTTTCAAATCACAACAAAAACCTTATTTAGTATATTTATCGCTGACACTGACACTTGAGAGTAGCGACGATCGTAATATCGTATCAATCTAAGCGTATCAAGACGCGAGTCGATACTTCCGTCTCACTCTCGCTCATCTTTTTAGAATTGCTGACGATTCAAACGTATTTCTGACAATACGTCCCATTTTAACTCGATTGATTATGCAATGCAATAGAAGGAGTAAGAAACATAACGAGATGATGTATCCTTAGTTCTCACAACAGACAACTCTCAGTGTACAGACTTTAATAGGTAATTTATTTAAACGTAAATTGGAACAAATTTAAGAGACCAATACAAGTTCCTTCAACTCCAATTTCCCTAAGAATGCCCACAAAAGCGCCCACGTATTTCTAACAAAGTTAAGCATTTGGAAGATTGGCATGTCGGCTCCTTTGAAGTTTTGCCTTTGTTCCTGTGCCTCCCTTCCTAGTCAAGTGCATTTTGATGGGGCGCCGGGGACCGAAGTGCAACTGCAGACTCTTACCTTCGAGCCGCCTGCAGAAGCAGCCAACATACAACCTTCCTAACCAAACGCTAATTTGTTCTCGTCGCAATTTGCATGTTATCTTTGTCTTAATAAAAGACTTAGTTAATGATTCGGGAGAGAATTTGCTAGAAAGTTGCAAGTAATTATAAGTTCCGTATCTTATTGTGGTTCCGAGAGAGCTTAATCTATATACAGCTTTAGGTTATTTTAGCCCGGCTTAAACAACCAACTCCAAGTCGTTACCAAAACAGTTACTCAATTCCATTGCAGGTGGAATAGTTATAATAGTTATTATTGAATCGAGTTTCAAAATTATAATGGTAACTGATCTCCTCTGATAAACTTGAGCCCTATAAGCAAGTCAAATTCAATTGCAACACATGAATAATTAATTCAATGCAAATACCGATGATGAGATCATATTCTCTCAGCTATTTTACCTACTTATTTTTGAATTCATCAGAGAAAATACCAACATGAAATATAAAAATCAGGATATGTAAAAAGATGTCCCAACAATCATTTAACAAATATGTGGATGATTATTCAGGTTGAATTAGTCCATTCTCTCTCCATGGAGAATCGTACATTGTCCCGGATATCATTACCAGGCAAGGCCCACAAGGATAACAATATCCTTATCATAAAGGCGCGTATTCAGAGGCTGTGAGAGTGTTTAGAGCCGTTCTGCTTGACATTCTAATAGCTGTAATTACATTAATTGCTGATAATTAGAGGTCGCTGCTGTTCTAATAGCCCGGTCATGATCGCGGTGGAGAGAGAAGGAATGGCCTATCCAGACATTCCACCATTCCACGATCAACAAACAGGTGCAATCCTCTTTCTAATTATCTTTACAGAGTATACCGAAAGAGAGACATTTGGGTTTAGAGAGTAGTTTAAATTTACATAGTTGGTGAAGTTCATTTTTGGCCTTGGAAGTGGATCTTATATGAGAGCGGGACTAGTTTCCGGGGCTGAGAGAATTATTATACAAGTGACCTGGTCGAAGGTTAACGATGACCTGATTATCTCGAGTCAAATGTCCAGGCCTTAAAGGCCACGTATCAACGTAGAGAGACTAGATGGACGACACGTACTTAATAAGCTGGACTCCCATGCAAATAAATGATTACTGTCTTGTAACAGTTAAACTCTTTAGAGTTTTAGAATTATTACATGGTCTTCACTTTTTTGTGTACACGATATGTTCGAAAAAGGGCGATAAAAACTCGAGAGTATTCTTTGAGCATAAAAAATTTTAATTACTTAAAGTATGGCAGCCCAAATTAATTTTTTACTTTTGCGCTAGAGATTTGAGCTTATGTTTATAACAATTACGCAGTTTGATAGTGGGAGATGTTTATATCGTAACTGTAGAAAAATTTTCTCTGTTTTATCATGTAGATACCTCCTCGTACTTAGTCTAAGTAACCTAGGAATGTGAAAGAAGGGGGGATGGGGCAATTCCCTACGCGTTTTTACCCTTTAAGTCCGAATTTGTAATAAAAAATAATAATTCGTATTCAAGATTTGATTCAAAAATTAACCCCCTCCCTTTCAATAATCAGGTCGAAGGTGACTTACTTAAACACAAAAAATGTAAGTATTTGTTAAATTTCTTCTGCGGAATGATTAAATTTTGATTATGGATTTTTTTTCATATACTTTTATCTCAATTTAACCAAGTTCTTACAGCTCTCGATTTTGTTAGGTTAGGTCTATAATTTTATTAAACAATATTGTCAAAACATTATTCAAGTAGTTTAATAAAAGATGGATAGGTACTCACTTTATCGACATCTTTATAAAATAAAAACATAATTAATTAATTTGAGATTTGAGTGAAGTGCCTGCCACATTCATTTCATTGTACGGTTTCTTACTCCACTGGAGAATTTTCAAATTTTCAAATTTTCGTTAATCAGTTTCACAAATATTGAGTCTTTGATATAAATGTGATAAAAAGAAATCACATTTAAGCTTTAAGGATCTAGCTGACTACATTATAAGTGTATTACGACTGATAAATCGATCGCCACAGAGCTCTTTCACTGAATCAAACGTTTCAGTGACTTTCCAACAAACACGTCCTTTTTCTGTAATTCTGGGAATTGTCCTACACGATATAATGAAACCACGCCAAACCTGAAAAAAAATCTTGCTGAAATCTGCTTATTTATTTTGTTAGTTACGGAAATTTTGTCTCTCCATAATGTCTCAAAGTAGCAATATTTCAAGCACTATCACTCGATAAGGATAAAAGTGAGCAACTTTCCTAAGTAGCTTGTAAGCAGGATCAACCCTGAGTTTGATTATGGACTGAAACTGATGTATTGGATATTGAGATCATTATTCATAATGTTTTGAGCGATTTAAGTTTTTCTTCACACACATTTTTAGTCTTTGACTCAAGTCCTTACAGGTTTTCACCAAAGCTCTTAGGTGCCACCATTTAATTATGTATTCGAGATAAGATCTAATTTAAAGAGAGCAATATCTAAATTCCATCAAGTTTGTTCCCATTGCGAAAATTACTTTGAGATATAAACGTTTTTGCTGTTACGTAAAGGCCTTTATTAAGATTTAAGGGTGGAATACCGATGGTTGAAGACTAACAGCAAGTAACCGTGACTATAGGTACGTATTACTTTTCATATACATACGATATTACACAGTACAGGTATTGAAAGAATAAAAATATTATCTCAATGTAATTATTTTCTGCAACAAAGCGTGTGCAATACATGCAATAAGTAAAAACCAGCCACTGAGTGCAACCTCGCATGGTTCACTCTCGACTAACAAATGGTAATTATTAATGGGACTCTCGAGGTTTATTTTATATCATACAGGCAACTATTCAGCTTTTTATCCAGTATCTGTGACTAAGTTGGTAGTGTGTACTGTGACGGACCAAATGGGTCCCTCTGGAATGGATATGCTCTCTGAGAATGTTATTATTATTGTGTCCGAATAGAAGTACGTAGTTAGGGAGGAGTGTCGTAGTGCTGCTGATCGGAATGCGACGCGGACGGATGTTTACACTTCAACCTGCTGAAAACGACTTTATAGTTGTTTATAAACTAAGGATGACCGACTCTGCGCGTGCAAAAGCGGGAATCCCGGACACTGGAGGCTCGGGTCTGCCGTGGTCGGAGTAAGTAGGCAGTAGCACAGAGCAGTAGCTACTGGGTTCTAGGTGCGATGAGATGAGGAGTAGCAACTGAGTTCTCGGTACGAGCAGATCGTGGTAGATAGGCTCGGGAGATCACGTCTGGGTGCGTACGGGAACATGAGAGCGGGCGACTCGCGGGATTGACAACACCAGCACCATGCCCAGGGAACAGGGGGCGAGCTCCACGAAGACGCCGGAGACTGCAGAAGGCGACCGCGTTACCGGTACTCCCGGTAAGTCGACACTTAATCTTCCCGTCTTATGATTATTCTATTTATTCGTCAAGTGCATAACCATCATTACGTTATTTAAATACATTTGGTAATCCATTCGGCTTATTACAATTATTATTATAATTATATTCAAGGCCAAGCTTGTGTATGTGTGTGTCTCATTTATGTTACCGACATTTAGGTAGTGACCTATAATAAAATTAAGCAATTGACTGGGAACTGATCTCAAAAGGCTAAATAATTAAATTTGTACAAAATTTAAGTAACTAATTATTTGTCACTGGTCTGTTATATGGTTTGCAAAATATTTTACACAAATATTTTCCAAAACTGGTACTACCATAATTATTAAGTAAGTACCTTTTGGATGTTTTGAAAGCTCATTCGTAAATTGATTGGCTCAGGTGTAAATTATTATATAATTATTATAAATCCCGAAACTTGTTAAACGGGACTTTACAGAAGTGACACATTATAACCTTGCTTTTCAACTGGTTCCACTAGAATAACAAATTAAGGAACATTGTAGCTTTTTACGCTTCATACCTTAATAAAAATGAAAATATTAATAACGACTATTTATAAATACCTACGACCATAATTTATCACACTATGGAGAATAATGCAATTTATCACACTATGAAAAATAGTGCACCACCAAGTAGTTATTTACCGCCAACTGGCTATTGCAAATCTATTATGCCAAACTATTAAATCTGCCAAATGGCTAGTGCAAGTGCACTCAACTATTTAACCATAAAACAATATGAGATTTAGCCAACGGCTACCTTTATATTTGACAACCCTTATTTTTGACAATACTATTTTGCCAAAATCTAACCAAAAGAGTTGCAAATAAAAATATATCTGACTAAATAGTCACCAATAAAATAAACCAAATAAATTATCAAAACAATTAAATACAATATTCTTCGAAAAGCAAGCTACAAAATAATATGCACGTAGCGGTTTTCCCTACAACAAAATGGCTTCCATTATTCTTCGTGTGCGCTCGAGGAACTCCTTAAATGAAGGAAAGTTCTCGATATGGGCTTTTGCTTGACAGTTCGTCTGGGTGTTTTCGCCAAGAAAGGAAAAGCGAAAACGAATGAATTTGTAGGCAAAGGAGTGTGTGTTGCGCTTATTGCATGTAGCATGTGAGTAGTAGAGCAGAGTATGTTTCGCCTCATGTGGAAACCCAGAGTACTGTTCACGTAAACGTCCACGAAATAGTTCAACCATTTATTTGATCTTGTAATACAGTTTTTTCGACATTTACCCAATCTTCTCCCTTACAGCAGGAGTGTCTGGCATCATAACTATTGCCTTTGGCTGGCAAGCAAACTAACCTAAGTCGTGAGTGGGCAGACAACAGACTTGGTACTCTAAATCACAAACCATCAGAGCAACATTTCCGTAGTTTGGTGACTTTCTACGACCTTGAGAAAGGCAGTGTCCGCCTTTTTCGCTGACATCTGAGTTAAGTTCGCTACAAAGGGCGAATTTCGCTCCAACAAGGAATTACTCCCAAAAGCTTAAACACAATTCCTACAACTTCCTGACAGTAGGAAAAATACTCACTCTTCCACTGAAGAGAAATCTCATCAAAAGCCAAAACCCTGCAAAGTTCCGGACAAAGGAAAAATGAATACTTCTCCCATGTAATTCTCCCAGACAGCTTTTATGGTCACCAATACAAACTACACTTTTCTAATAATTGCTCATAGGGCCTTCTTAGAATATACATGCTCTATTCCCACGGGCATGATATATAGTAAGATTGTATCGGATGCAGTTCCAGTATTCGTGTTTGTTCTTCGGTCATGTATTGGGGTACATGGACTGGAGGATAAAGCGTCTCACTGAGGGTTTATCCCAGAACGTTGAAGAAACCTGGACCTAGCTCTGTTTCCCACTTCCGCTCTAAATTGCGTACCCTGTACGTATACTAACACTTGACGGACACAGGCACCGACGAGGGATAAATTTTCCGAGTTCGACGCAAAATTCCGATCTCGAAGGGCTACGGCCAAACATATAATTCCGAGTCGAAGAAATAGCATTCCGATCTCGAGGGGCTACGGCTAAATAAACAAACTATATAAACAACATATAAACAAAAACCCAACAAATTATCAACGATCAAAGCTATAGCTCCCTCACCCTGTGTACACCATCAAAACCACCCTTATGTTAAGTTAGATTATAAGATTCTTCAAACAAGATCAAATAGATAAGCCAATCTCTCGTCACTAAAAAATACCAAGTGTCATAATTATTTATTACAAAGTAAGCAAGGATAATTTTAATGTCTTTTAGACAGAAATAATGAGATTAAAATTACGCCGAACCAATTATTTACGACAATCAATGAGTAAAATTATGTAGGCACGAGAAAATATAAGTTCCTAAAGACTAGATGATGAAAAATAACCATTGTTGGTGTTAAAATTCAGATTCTTCAATAATAATGTAGTTCTTTTCAGAGATTCTTGTGTGTTTATATATGAGACAATTAATGCTTCCGCTTGCATTATTTCACAATACAACTTCGCAGTAGACAGCAGCGAATATAAATTCTGGAATGTTATGATGAACTAATACAAAAGCGATCTGCCTTCTTTAAGATGATTGTGTAAACTATTTTTAGACTGACGAAATATAAAATTATTATTTGGATTAATAATAAGAAAGCGAAAGCATTTCAGCTTACAAACAAAGGCATTTTTGGGAATGAATAGATTGAGTTTAAATAAATCAAACCCATCTATGAATTATTTTATACAAGGAGCAGACATAAAATTTTATACAAGGAGCATCCATAAAGTTTAAACATCCGAAATAAAATTATGTATGATTATTAATAAAGTGAAATCAAATTACTTGAATAATTTGAGAGAGCAAATAATTTCATTCTCAAATGAAAGACAAATTAGACAGATCAGTAAAATTCGACTTTTAAGTCATTGTTACCCAGTCAATTGAGTCAATTGAATACCGTCCATTTCATGTTTCAAATAGAAACTTATTTGTCAAAACGATATACTGTGCGCTGTTTCTTTTCCTGTTACAGTAAGACTATTCCTGATGGCCTACCAGCCTTGAGCAGCCGCAGCCGATGAGTCATTTTCCGTGCTACGTGAAGCACTCTGTAAATTAGCATTGAAATTAGCATTATAACATTTTACGATGGACTAGGTTTTCGAGGGGTTTTCCCTAGTACAGCACCCATCCACCACCCCTCCATGTAGCTCGAAGAAAAGATAAACTGATAAGAAATTGTTCAAACAGTTCAGGTCAAATCTTAGAAGTTCAATTCTTTGAATTATATACAATTTTGATTAGATCATTATGATTTGTAGTCACAGACTTATCACAAATGAATATATCGAGCTACGTGAGAAATTCTGTGTTTTATTGAAGTTATTTTAAAAAGTCTTCCCAAACAAATTCCATCGATCCCGAACCAGAACCAGACCAGAACCAGGTAAATCAACAAGAACCAGGTGAAGGATATGACCACGTAAGTACAGCGAGACGCGAAATGTGTCTCGCCCCTACAGCTCAGGAAGAATTTCGTCTCAGTACCTACGATTTGTATGCGGAATGGCAGAGATAAAAGCAACCCTATGGAGTGAGGACTTTAATTTAGCCTCTTTTAACTTAGCCCGTGGATGACAGTAGTTGTTTAAGAATAAAATAACTACCTACTAACAGAAAGCTAAAATATTTTTATCACTACATAACAGTGTATGGGCTGAACATGATATAATGTAATCTGTGTCATGAAATGTACAATATATGATAGCAGATCTAATTACCGATAATGATGTTGCCAAGATAGTCCAGTAGGTAATAATAATTATAGTTTTCATCCGAAATATGTGAATTTTAAATTCTCTTCAAGAGTAATTATTGTTAGTGGAGATATCATACATTATAGAAACACAAAAATTAGTTCTATGGGGATGCCGCGTCCCCTTCCTCCCAAACCCCCACAACTTTGGTGGGGACAAAATGATGGCTCATAACAAAAAAATTGCCTGATTATTTTCATTAAAAAGTAATCCTGTAATTTTTCAACATATGGCATAATTTTTTGTAAAATCGTTATTGAATTAATTATGTACAGAATTTTGCTTCATGCGCATGATATCCGGTATCAGATTAAGAATTTCATCATCAAATTTGATAGTTCTGCATGCTTGATAGTAACCTGCAATTACAGAAACATCCTGGAAGGAATTTGTATTCTTCACAAAAATAAATGAAGTAGCTATTTTTCTTTTTCAATTAACGTTGATTGATGAGAAGTGACTTAAAATTAGTACTTCGCTTAATGAGGTCATACATACAGCAGTTAGAATCACAATCATAATTTCTCAAAGCCATTAAAATGAGTAGTGAGAATGGCAAGTATGAATGCATGTGTATTATGAAAATATAGAAACGTACCTGGTAAAGCTTCCTCTAAGCACCGTTATCTGTAAAAATAGAAAAGACATCAAATATTATTAGATTGAAGACAGCAACGCGCATCACTTAATTGTAGTGAACTTGGCACAAGAACATCAATTTACATTGAAAGCAATAAAGTCAAGTTATGTTCATTAGACAGTCGTTGAGGCAGAAAAGTGTATTGCGTTTATACTCTGTTGTAAATAAAGCGTACATATAGAGTTTTATTTCCTCATAATATCTCCAAGATGCATTACGTGTAGTGTGTAGTATCTGCCTGGTTCTTGTATTTAATGGCAGCGAGAAGATCCGCTGATAAATGCAAGAGTCGTAACAGAACCAGATCCCAGATCAACTATAAACATATCGCAGAGAAAAGCGATCTTAATAAATATGAGGTTCACTTGTGGAAGGTAAATGCATGAAGCAAATACTAATTAAACAACTACCTACCTATCTTGTACACTTTGTTGAATTACGGAGATAGAACATGTAGTCAATGTATACCGAAGTCATTATGTATCCTGTAGCCTCCTGGTAGAAATAAAACTTTTATTTAAGACTCCATTAAAATTTTTATCAAGACTAGTAAAATTTATTTACTTCTTGCGTACTTCGTTGTTTCGCTTTTCTATGTATGGTGCTTAGAGTTTCTTTGCTATAATCATCTTCATAGCCCGTTTTTTCATCCAGACTTGTTCTCCTTAACTCCTGAAATCGTTAGTAGACCAATAATTTATCTAATCTACTTTCGATTCTGCCATTATATACACTTGAAATTCTGATTGCCTTCACATTCACCTTCTTGTATTAATTTGTGTACAATTCAACTTCTTATCTGTTCCATAAACCTTGACTCGTATTGGTACTGTGCCAACTTCACGCCCAGTTCAACACGAAGTGTGAATATTATCTAGACAGCGTTGTGTGAACATACTGTGACAGGTAACACTTCTTCTGTTATAGTGTCTTCTTCGATTAATTTCAAGACTTCATCAAAGATTTTATCAGGAGTTTCGCCATCTTAATGTACATCCAAAATACATACGGAATACATTTGATAGGTAGGTACAAGGAATAATTTATAGTAAGTAAATTCGTTATAATAATTATATCAATATTAATTACCTCATTATACTCAGCCATGAATAATTAGATTTTTTTAGTCGAATCATAACAAGGAATTTATTGATTTATAATTCCTTCTGTGATATTATCATAGTTTCTATTGCAGGAGATAGAAATAAATAACTTGTAGCTGGGTCTAGCAGGAAGTTTCGAACATTCACACCACAAATGTCCTGGAGCACCATCTCGCTGATATGATACAGTTTCAATATCATCAGACAACTTTAGACACAATACCATAGAATTAAAAAAAAAAAACATACAGGAAGGAGTATAAAGTAGTATAATACTGTCCAAACAGTAACATATCTGGTATTGAAACCATTATTATAATACCTACTTCTATATTGCTAGCGCCTGTAAGTGGACATGTCACGGACACATTGGGACAGCAAACGACTATCTCTATCTGTTTTTAAGAGTACCTCAACCCATTGTGCGCAAGCGTCACGAGTCAGGTGGTCGAATCTGATGGCTTGTAGACGTGTTTAATTCTCGGACAGGCACGTAGGACTAGAAGTACATTCGAGGAGCTAAATATAGAAACATATTATGTCTGCACCGTGGTATTTCCCAAGTCTAGATCCCCACTAGCAATATAGTAGTATTAAATTTATATGATTGAAACCAATATGACATAGGTACTAATAAAGAGTGAAACTGCGTCAAGCCTAAACGACATTAAGTATCTATTTTTTAATAAAAAATGACGATTTCGGTCGCATTAACCAGAACGGTCAATTGTCCTTGTACCGCTTCCGGATGTTTTTAAATGTGTAGTGAAAGAAATTGTTGGTGACTACATTGTAGTCACCATTGTCCGCCAAAGGCATTAACTCTACAATGCAAGTGGATTGGAAACGAGTGCTGCTGGTTTTCACTTTTTTTCCCGACTAGAAGCATAGAACTCCATTAATTGTCACCGCATTCTAGAGTCCCAGCTCCCCAAAGGCATTAACTCTACATGGATCTACCAGAATGGATCCAAAGTCCGGCAATGGGTACACGATACTGATCGGAAAAGTAAGCGTTCGAAAATTAAATCTGAGGGAAACCGTTTCACAGTTTTACACGCGGGAAGTTGTTTTGGATTTTTAGAGGGGTGTGACGAAAATATGAGGGTTTCATAATAAATTTTAAAGTAACTGTAGCTTAAAGTCACTTTAGCTTAAAATCACTTTAAACTAATATTGTTAAAAACAATATAACCAAGGTAAAATGCCACTTTAAATAGAGCAACTCTAGTTTTATTATGAAACCAGGCCCTTATACTTTTATGGACCGATTTTCAAAATACACACCTAACAGTAACAGTAAATTCAAATTACAAATTTAGGTATCTACTATGATTTAGTTAAGTGAGCAGATATACAGCAGATAATCTTGAATCTCTGGACATAGGGAATTCTCTGAAAAACAATTAGGGGAGCCAATATTTACAATAGTTTATTTTAACATGGGAATTCCCTATGTCTTATGGGAAAGTTAAGAGACATGGTGTATGTATAATTAGATATAGCGGTATATTAGTCATAAAAGTAAAACCTATATTTTTATATAATTTAAACAAATCATAAAGTATTGTCTGTGTGTGGTTTGCTTCTGCTACTATGTACTACAAAAAGTTAAGTAAATTAAAATGAATGATTTTATTCCCAGATGCTTTCCTTTCTATTGCTTCTTATTTGACTTTTTTATTTTTAGGAATATCAAGCTTCCACGAAACTTTTTACATTACTTTTCACACCTTGTAAATAAGTAGCGCTTTAATAAAGAACCTAATTCCAAACATAACAGTCTGTGATACCGCTGAAGAAGTCTTTTTGGAGATTTGATTGGTCATGGCATGGCATTGCTGCGAGCCGAGGTCGGTATCTCTAACGTCACAAACGCGAGTGACATGCGAGTTTCCATCTCGTCGAGCACCGAGGATCTGAAATGATGTCGGCTTGCGGTTGGACACACATCTACCATCAAAAACCACCATCAATACTAATAAAAATCATTTTATTTATCACATCCTGGAATTTCTTATACATGCTCTCGATAAGGCGAAAAGAATTAATCCTGACGTGGATGCAATTATTGTTTTATTTATTTTGCCCGAATGAAAACAAACTGTTGCTGATATCATTTTGTAACAGAAACCTAATTCTTACGTCATCAAGTAATAAAGTCATTTCAATTATCAATGTTGGTAATAGTGAATCTGAACATTCTTTATAAATTGTTATGTTTTTGCATATTTTTAGAAGCACCGATGAAGGTGCTTCTTCAGTTCATAGTTATTTTTTTTAACTACAATAATACCAGTTTTATAAATAATTAAAATAAATAAAAGTCAATAATTAAGAATAACCTTTAAACCTATAAAAATAAAATCAAAAATAAAAAGCATCTTACCTTTAATAATAATTACTTAATTATTATTAATTATAAATGATTTGCAGTTTAACACTGAATTATTCATTTTATTATCTCCATTGATTTTATTACAAACTTCTAAGATCCGATTAAATCATCAGAAATTATTATGAGAAGTTGTCGGATGAAATTTTGACTACCTGAATAGCCTAAACGACGTTAAGAAATCTAAAAATCTAAAGGAAGCGATCTAAAAAATCAAATACCGAATAAAAAAATCTTGCTGAAATTACCTAATAAATGTACATGCTGCCCCTCTTTACAGCTTATTACTATCAAATGTTCGTCGGATGAAACTATACCTAAGTCGATTTAAGTCAACTTCTCAGTACAAAGTTGCTTGAGTTTAGCCACTACGATACGCCAAAGAATCAATTCTGAAATTGTTTTTTGTCTATAAAAGCTAAACCGCTGAAGCGAACTTGATGAAGTTTTGTACAGCGTGGTGGTTTTGTGGGACAAAAAGTGATATGCAAAATTACTCAACTTTGAACTTCTACGCCAATGAGATGAAAAATTTTTAAATATCGAGAATAGATTTTCTACAAAAAAGGTACTCTTTATAAAAGTCGCCTAACCTTATCGCTTAGTAGATAATCGCATTTCAATGTTGAAATGTGAATTTTATTTTTCATTCTATGTAAATTAAGAAAATCCCATAAAAAGTAAAAATTTCCGATGAAAATCAACATTCAAATGCGATTACCTTTGAGTATGAGTGAATTAATCTACGCTCGCTACTTATTTAAAGCTTTTTTATCCCATTGTCAAAATCAATTAATTCCAAATTTCATCAAAATCGCTTCAGCGGTTTAGCTTTTTTTAATCAATAATAATTCCAGAATCGACATTTTGATACTAAATTAAGCAGCTTTGGACTAAGATAAGTTGACTCGGAAAACTTGACTTAAAGTCATTTCAGGAACACCTGTATAACTCAAATGCTACGTACCTTCTATGAAACTGTGTTAGTCTTATTGCTTTTTCGTGATCGATAAGTTTGTTGTATAGTTGTTAGGGTAGCAAATCAGTGAAGTGATTTTTTACTGGACGAGTAGACCAATCCTATGAATCGTCTGGCGCTTGTAATGCATTTCATTGATCAATAAGTTCGTTGTCATTGTTATAAAATAACAAATCAGGGAAGTGCAGCAGGTAAAACTTGACATGTAATAAAGAGTATTTTTATATATAAATTATATAACAGGCACCTGGTGCCTCGTCCTGAAAGACACATTTCTGAGTTTCTTCCCAAGTCCTAGATTTTTGGTATCTACATTTATATGTACTTATTTAAAAATATTTTCAAAAAATGTAATAGCTGGCTATGTATTATGAAACTTAAGTAATATGATTTTAATAAATTGAATCCAGTTTTAAAACACAACTAAAATCTGTTAAGTCACCAATGGAAAATGTTATAGATATAGAAGTCAGCCTTCTCTTCCCATATTGTTACTCGACGTTTCATTTGGCATGTTAAATTTAAATCTCGATGGCTGATCAATGAACGTTGACGTCAGGCTGTTGGAAGAAAATTTTCCGCCGTATCATACAGTGTGTATATCTCTTATGGAATAAAATTCATAATTGCGATTTTTAAGCCCGCACACGTCAAATTAATTTTTTTTTGTATAATAGCTATCATAATTTATATTTATTAATTATAATTTCTGGTACCTATAATATGATAGTCATGTATTTTATAATTTTCTGTCAGGTTATACCTACTTATTTGATTCTATAATAAGAGACAAATGTTTCAAGTTATTTCCTTGATCTTTAGAGTTTTGCCGTTATACTGGAAAAGTTAGAACAGGAAATTTTTTTACCATAACTTTTTATTAATTATTATCCGGCATGATTTCACTTTTTGAAATATTAGGAATTCAAGACAGGCATAGTTACTTCCTGAAACATTCCTCCTGAGGAGAGGAAAGAAATTCCTCTGACGGATGTTGCTTGGGAAAGTTGATCGGTGACTCTAAAAAGAAGGTCGAATTTAGGTAAGTATAACCAAGCGAAATTTTTTACCCATTTTAATCTAAAAGTATAGGTAATAAAATAAACCAAGAACCACGCAATATTAATTCGATCAAATTCGTAGGTACTCAGTATACTTACATATTATTATCCAACGTAAGTCATTTTTTAAGTTCAATCTACTTTAGTTTACGTTTTCAAATTATGTTTACGTCAGAATAGTTGCAAAATTAATTCAGCCATTTTACTGAACGATTGGTACAAAAACTGAAGAGATACGTCAGAATTAATTTTCGTTGGATGAGCTATCTATCTAGTCTAATAAGAGTTTACATTGTGTTTTATTCCTGTACATAATTTTACATAATAAACTTTTTGCCCTATGAATATAAAATACAGACTGGAAAATTACTAACTACCTGAACTTAATACAGAAAATTAATCAATCATATCTACATTAGTATATAATTATAAATATAATTTCAGTGAAAACTTCATTAAGGGTAGGTAGTTATTATTCAGTTCTGTAAATCAATAATATGCCCGTTTATAATTCTGATGTAATTAATAACAGAGGAAATGTATTAAAGGCAAAGGCTGAATGATTTCTGAGATTGGCGTCATACCGAGTCATTAGGTGGTTGGTTATCAGCCTTTGTAATTACAAGGCCTATTTACTGGTACAACACCGTGCAAGTACTCGCTTCTTGTAGCTAATTGTTATTTATTGCTCCAAGTATTCGTGATTACAGCAGCTGGGCCCATTCAGCGGTGTAATATCATCGCAAGACAGCCCATCAGCACGGTTGCCGCTTCTTAAGACAATCACTAGACCATAAACAATTACAATTTAATGAATTACTATTAGAAGCTTGTAAAGACAGTATATAGGCGATATTGGTGTTAATGGTTCAAATCCGTTGCGGACTGGTGCTCTAGCATGTTATATGAGCTTTCCGAGTAAGTTTTCATATTATATAAATCCCTCAAAATACTCTTAAAAACTTATGTCAGATGAACGAGAAAATTAAATGATCATTCGTGACTATACCTATATAATAGAAAATCTTAATTTCGTAATTTACGACTCCTACTATTTAGCCTCTACAGTCATATTTGCCAAACTTATGGACACGTCATAATTTAAGAAGAGCGTTTTTACGTATAAATGAATAGACCATTTTCAAAGCCTACTTATACCCTTGCAAGTATGCAATTACCATTGTGACAAAATAGTGTAAATAAAGTTCCAGTGTTGGTGCTCTGCCAAAACTTCGCTGTCTTCCAAGAATAATGTCGGTTACGTCACCTCGTTCTCAAGGATGAATAAGTCATTGCCGAGGGTGATCCTAGTCAGACGATTTGGGAGTAGTCCATTAGGGAGGGCGGTTTTTATCTAATAGTCAGTTTAGATCAGTACATCACACAACTTTCAACAACCTAATTTCCAAAATGCCGAAAATATTCACAACTGTTGAAGTAACCCATAAAAATACAATATCAATGCAATTGGTGCGCGTGAAAGTTTTTAAATACGCATGCATTACTTTCAGTTTTCAGTACTTGAGTCTGTAACTTTCAATAGTAAAAATATTTTATTGATTACTCCTCAAATTAGAAGATAAATCTGTGACATTATTAAGTTGACGATATATTCGAATATCATTTCTAGGGCGTGCTGTTGGTTCATCTCACGGGGCAGTAGAATTTTCAAAGAGTGATGATTTGCGGTTTGCGGGTGATATCTGCATAACAAGGACCTACCCGGAAACTCGGAGCTGCCTTCCTCCGGGTTTGGGACTCCGGTGGTCAGTACAGCATCGCATCGCGGTAACAATGATAGGCCTGCCAACCTTTGCTTGATTTAACAGTATCTTCCTAATTGCAGGACAGAATGAGGCGCTTGATTCAATGTCGTTTTATATCGGGGAGATAATTTTAACAACTACATATATACTGTTGTTAGTCAATTATAAATATTATGCAATTTAGGTCAATAAAATCTCTAAGTCGATCATCGAAAATAAAATGTATAGTTTTGGGTGCCACAAAGATTATATCTTTTCAGCTTCTCATTTACAGGGTGTTTGGTAAACTGGATAGCCAAAATCGAACGTCATGTATAAAATCGTATTGTAAACATAAAAGAGAGAATAACTATTTTCAAGATGAATAGTCAACTTGTTTAAAAAATGTTTCAAAAAATGTAAAACTACGATCTGCTAAAAAATTTTTTTTTCCATAATTGGACAGTATATGTATAAAATCGTATTTTTTAATAATAATAATAATCGTTTATTTGCCCAACAGATTATGATATCCATTTACTGGACAAAACAATGTTTGTTTTCTTAAATACCTATTTAACATTAATAATATATAAAAAAACACAAAGAAACAAAATAATACAGAACTGAGAATTTAAAGAAATAATGGAAAAAATGAGGACATACGTCCCAATAAATGTCGATTCGATTGACCAGATACACAAGCAATATTATATTACCCAAGTATCATAGAAATAAACTATATTAAATAAATAAATAAAGTACCTATACCACAGTAGCCTAAACAACACAATAATAATACTATATATTATAAATTGATAAACAACAACAAAAACACCCAGATCAAGATTTCTTACCATAAGTTTATAATAGATCTCTTGTAAGAGTTGAATGGTTGAAAAAACACATCACACGAGTGGCTTATTTCATTAAAATAAGAACAGGTCTTGAATAATGGTGACTTCAACATCATATTAGTTTTTGGATTTTGTAGCCGAAATAAACACTGAGATCTACTATTATGTTGATTAATAGAGAAATCAAGGCTCTGTAAGATCCATGGAGAGTCAATCAAGCCGTGAAATAGTTTAAACAAAAATATCAGGCAACTGGTTCTGTGTCTGTTGCTAAGAGATCCTAACTCAAACGTCCGCATAAGGATTTCATATGGGAAGCCCTGATATGGGTATCGATGAAATCTCTTGAACCATAAGAATTTGAGAAACTTCCTTTGTACTCTTTCAAGCATAGAAACTTTATTGCTATACAATGGAAACCATACCATCATTGCATACTCCAACTTAGATCTGACAAAAGAGTAATATAACGTCTTCAAACATTGAACACTCTGAAATGATTTAGTGTTGCGAATAATAAATCCAAGCATTCGGATCGACGAAGAAGATACCTCTATCACGTGCTGAGAAAAGGTCAACTCGGTATCGAAGATTACTCCCAAATCTTTTGTCAAATTCGCACGAGTCAGTTGACTATCGGCAATAACGTAAGGGAATAAAATTGGATCTTTGATGCGAAAGTATGACATTACTTTGCATTTATTGACATTTAAGGACAGTTTATTCCCAGCACACCACTCAAGTAGGATATTCAAATCAGTCTGGAGAGCCTCTGCATCAATTATAGAGAATATCGGACGAAAAATTTTAACATCATCGGCGAACATCAGGATGCTACTGCTTATTTTATTAGGTAGATCATTAATAAATAAGAGGAATAGAAGAGGGCCAAGATTCGATCCCTGTGGAACACCAGATGATGCAATGTAAACGAATGAATTAAATCCATTATATGAAACGTAAAGCTGTCTATTGTGAAGATAAGAATCAAACAACGAGATTAAACTATTAGACAAGCCGAAATTATTTAATTTTGTAATGATCATCTGGTGGTCAATACGATCGAACGCCTTGGAAAAATCTGTGTAAACAGCATCAACCTGTCCCCTCCCATCCAATACGTCAGAAACAACCTGAGTAAACTGCACCAGGTTAGTCACAGTAGACCTGTGTTCAACAAATCCATGCTGACAGGGTGATATATAACACCGTACATGGTTGAAGATTTGTTTGTATAACATAATCTCAAATATCTTGGAAAACGTTGATAACAGTGATATTGGGCGATAATTTGAAATGTCGGATTTGTCTCCGCTTTTAAAAACCGGACACACTCTGGTCAATTTCCAACAAGCCGGGAAGGTACCGCGTGTTAAGCACATATTAAATATAAAAATTAAAGGTTTAACTAAGACTCCTCTCCATCCCTTAACTAAGAAACAGGGGATTTGGTCATGACCGCAGGTTGGAGATGGTTTAATCCCTCTTAATGCATCAAAATAATCATCTTCAGTGAAACAAGTGATATTTAACGAAGGCATATTTACATCGCCTGCATCGTTATTTTCCGATCTAGCAGAGGAGGAAGCGAGAAATGTGGAGCTAAAAAAGGAAGAAAAAGCATCAACAATCTCCTGGGAGTCTGAAAGTTCATGACCATTAAGTTTCATCTTACCTGGTATTCTTGTAACACCCTTCTTGGAGTTTACAAATGTGAATAGTTGCTTTGGGTCGAGTGAAAGTGAATCCTGAACCCTTACCAAATAAGACCTGTAAGAATCTTTAATTTGTTTTTTGACTACGGCACGAAGTCTAACAAACTCCAGGTGAAAATGTGCCATACCTGACCTCTTCCAGCACTTAAACATTTGTTCTTTTTTTCGGAGATTCATAATAATATCACGATCAAACCAGGGTGGATAATTTCTTCTTTTATTAGTAAAAGAAGGAACATGCTTATCTAAAATGGAATAGAGAATATTATAAAATTTATCGCATATTATTTCAAGGTCAGAAGATCGACGCAAAACAGACCAGTCAACCTCTAATAGTTCCTCGTAAATGGCTGCGAAGTTTGCCCTCTTAAAATTATAACGTTTTATAGCGGGGTTTTGGGTAAAATTACAAGTAGATGTAGATTGGACAGCAACTACAATTAACAAAGCAGGGTGATATGCATCCTCAGTCAACAATGGATGATGCACATGAGAGACTGTGGCGTCAGAATTAGAAAAAATCAGATCCAGCAGCCTGCTATTGCAATTTAGAACATTATTTACTTGTTTTAATTTTAAAAAACTGCAAAAATTTGACAATAAAGAATTGAGTTCATAAGTTGCGTTTTGATTGAAATACGGAATATTAAAGTCACCCATAATCAATATGTTCTTGTGATACTGATGCATTTCTTCAAAATAACCAAGTAAAATCTCAAGATCCTTTGGTTGTGGTGTTCTGCTTATATAAACGACATAAACAAAATATACATAATTTCCAATGTAACATTTACATCCAACAACATCTATACAAGGTATTGCCTGGTGGAGCATGGTCAGGTCAATAGACACAGCACTAATTGACTTTTTGATAGCTAATAAAACACCTCCACCCTTTGACACTCCAACAGTTTTAAAGTCTCTGTCTTTTCTAAATACATTATAATTAGTGATAGAAATGAGCTCTGGATCTTCAATTTCACTATCAAGCCACGTTTCAGAAATTCCTATGACGTCATATTCAAAATCACAAGTGGATACAAAAAATTGCTCGCTCTTACCTCTCAGGCTGCGTACGTTTTGATAGTAGAAAGATATGTGTTCCAATCTGGTGGGCTGGGTTAGTTTAAATTGCTGACTCCCTTCTTGCTAACCACAATTTGAGGAACGCCTTTGATGTACCTGATGACAAGATTACTCTCCCCAGCATCAACACGAGATCGTAGTTCCTCCTTAAGCTCTCTGTAATATTTGTTTTGTTTGGGAGTGCGGTCAGAGGACACACGCACAGCACCAAACTCGGGATGAGTTTGGAGAGAAGAACGCAACCTCCCAACTGCTTTAAGAACAGAAAATACACGTATCTCATCTGGGAAGGTAACACGTAATGGTCTGGGAGTTTGACGATCAACATTGTTACGTCCCAACCGGAAGGTCCGCAAGGTAGAGGATCCATCCACAGCTAATGAAGGTGAACTGCTACTACTCCGGGAAACAAACTGCAAGAAACCTTCAACAAAACAATTGTCGTGCTCTCGGGAGCTCTGGCTCGTGGCGTTTGCTGAGTCCTCAGGTACCCCATAGAAAATAATATTCCTGCGGCGTCTCTGACGGTCTGCCACTTCCTCCACAATCTCCTCAAAGTCGAGTGCAGGAGATTCATGATCAGAAATTTTCTTCTTTAGATTTTCCACTACGGCAACAAGTGATTTGATAGTAGCATTCAACTCTGGTATCATCTTACAGGCACTACATGTGATGGGAGCTGTGGAAAGATCAGACTCGCGGGGGGCAGAATTAGCTGCACTCTGCAAACAAATATCGCACCTCCACTGAAGGCCTGGAGTTGCCTTCATCAGATCAACCAGTTGTCTATTCACTCCAATACATTTAATGTGATAAAAGAGAGTACATGTTGAGCATTTAATCGTTGGTATTGTCGGTGTTACCGCACCACTACATTTATTGCACAAGCAGACCATTCTCGGAAAAAGTATACAATCCGGCAACAGTGAGTAAAGCGAAGAATTAATTATACTCTCCTTTAACGTACGTACTGGTACCAAGGCAGATAACACTATCTTGAACTTAAAAGATAGAACTAAATGCAACCAAATCAAGCCACTGCACCACCAAACTTTAACCCAAAACTATCGGAAAATGTTACGTTATGCAGTCAAGACAACTGCAAGATGAGATCCAGCACCTTTCTATCTTGAAATCGATATATTTCTAACATTTATACCTACAGTAGCTTCAGTAAATTAACAAATATACGCGGAGCAAGAAAATACAATTCAATACCAAGCGGAATTTAAAGCGGAATTTTAAGCATTAAGGAGAGCATAATTATTTGCAAGATGAGGCCTCGTGAAAAATACGATTTGGATTCAATAAGGCCTCCATTTTTGGAGATGAGGCACGATGAGGTCTCGAAAAAACAATTTCGGAAAAATTTCCTTAACGAGGGCTGATCTTGAAAAAGGTTATTGTTTGTTTTATGTTTAAAATGCGATTTTATAATATAACATTTCATTTTATATTTTTATTTTGGCTGTTTAGTTACCAAGCACCCTGTATATTCAAAACAGAGCTCTTGGATCTTAATTGCAAAAATGAAATTTCCAGGTATTACCAGGCCGTACAGCTTTGAGCGAAAACCCCAGTTTTCTCAAAGCAGTAAAAATTCTGGTTACTAACAAAAAATGTGTCCTTACTTAGAATTAAATCACTTTCAATTAGTCTTGGACACTTTACAGTTAACTGACGGGTAGGGCCTTCGTGACCATACTTTTGACTTTTCCAATTCATCAGCAAGAACTTGTACGCAACGTATGTGGAAAAAGATAAGCCTCAAATCCGAGTATAAGTATATTTATCTCGTATAAATGAATTAAAAAGAAGAAAAAATAAAATAATAAGTACCGTAAATCTGTTTAGCACACATTTAAATCTTCCATTACTATTCACAAAATTTTGAATTTGTATCGTAAATATCCAAATGGCTAATCTCTTTGATTTTATTTGTTTATTTAGGCGTGTAGTTAATATTTTATTGACTTACAAATTATTCGCTATACCAGTGAAAGTCCCTTAATATACCTGAAACTAAATTTAATGATCAAGCAAAGTAAATAAAATTGTGTAAATAGAATAGTATAAAATTAGCATGCTCATTTACTCTATATAACCAAATATTTACCGATACTGTTAAACTCACTAAATAACTATGTAATTAGTAAATAAAATATAAGTCCAGGTAATATAAAACAATAAATTTTTGCATAGCTGCAAATAAAACTGGTCAGTTCCACAACGCATCAAGTTCCTGTTTTTGTCTTCATAAATCTGATCTAAATTATTACGTTGTTTTTCAAAAAAAAAAAAGCAAAAAACGAAACACGTAAGACTTGACTCCCATGACATGATCTCGAAGTACGATCTCAATTCTTAACTAAAAACTTCTTCACTAAGGTACGTGTGAAATCACGTCTAGAAAGATCAAAATGTAGATATTGTCGCACCGTGAAAGCGGCGCCTCCACCATATGTCGCGAATTAAAAGGGGGTAAGGGGTTAAAAAAAAGGTATTTTAAAAAACAACTAATTTATTACATAAAAGTATGAAATGCTAGAATCAACAGTGTTTACATACACCTACAATGACTCAAACCTGTGGAGTCCTATAGTACATAACTGTTTATGAAAAACTCGCCAATCAAATATCTATCACCTACTATCGTTTGGTACACCAAAAAAGAGGTACTTACATGTTAGATGACCCAGTCGGTCTAAAGAGCTTTGGGCTGCTGCGAGCTCAGCTTTTCCGATTATTGGGGTAGACTCTTGAGGGACAAATATGTACTCACTTCACTGAACGCACTGAGATAGTACTTGCCCTTATTGCCCAGTAAGCCCGCTTAACTAGCGGAATGCCAGATTCACTTTGGCTCGCAGAGTATGCGGGCCACTTACTCCCTCCGCGGGCGGAGACGGAGAGCCCCCTTCAATTGGAGAGTCAATTCTTTTATTTAAACTTTTCTGATTAAGTCAGCAAAGTCGATAGTCACCTATTTTCCCCAATTTTATATCACGCTTGCAAGTTAGCTTTTATTAATAATTTTGTAATATCAACTATTGAAACAACAATCATGTTGTCCTGACCTGAATTACTTGCTTGCTGTGACGTTCTGTAATTATTATGAAATATCAATATTAAAGTATTCGGGCATTTGTGCCTACTTGACAATATTAAAGGATCAAACTCGTCTCCCTAAGGAAACCGAGATAGCGCTAGAGGGTATAAGCAGAGTAGTTAAGTAAAAAATGATTTTTTTTTAATTATTAGTCCAGAAAATAAAAAACAAAATGTAACATTTTATTTTCACATTATTAAAAAGAAAAAAAAAAAGAAACCTGTTTATTTTTCCAGTTTTAAAGGTGGATCCACATCAATACAAATTTTCGTTGTGCGTTGTTTTTGACACAAATTTGCTCGTGTGCGGCGGAATATTCATATATGTGGACTGTGCGCCACAAATAAATTCACGCAAACATTTTTGCAACGAACGACGCACACGATGATGAGCTGTCGGTTTTCAACCAACTTCAAAGGGATTTGCTCCGCACAGTGATATTGATGTGGACGTGAATCAGTGCTTGTGTAATTTTTTACTAGATATTTTGGCTACTTTGTTAATTTTACAGTCTTTTGCTTTTGATTTTCCTCTTTTGTCAATTGCTTTTCCTAATTTGTCAAATGCTTTTCCCATTTATCAAACATCAGTGCGTGATTTTTCAATTGAAATTCCTCTTCTGTCAAATAAGATTCCTTTTTTATCAAATTTATGCTTTTCCAGTATTTATTATACTGTCATTGCACGTAAATAGGAAAAGCAATTGACATTAAGTGAAACTGATTTGACATAAAAGGAAATTGATTGATGAATCCATGACTACAATCGTTGATAGATAGAAAAATAAGAAAATCATTAGCGAATGTTACTATTTCAAATATCGACGATCCGCATCCCACAAGTGGATTCGCGCGCACAACGAACAAGATATAAAAATTACGTGGTAAAATATTTCATCAGATTTAAATTTATGGCGCAAATTTTTCGCTGAATTTCAACACACAACGCACAACGAAAATTTGTATTGATGTGGATCCACCTTAAAATGAAGCATGTTTGAATTATTATTCTCGTTATTAAATTTTCCCTATATCAATTTCGAATGGTTACTGGAAAACCCAGCATCTCTGAATATAAATTTTCACACTTTGAAAGAATACGCAAAAATTTGGCCCAAAAAAGTGTGAGTAGGTAAGTTGCATATTCTAAATTATTTTATCAAATAAATGATATAAACTTAAGCAAGAAAAAATTTGCAACATGCAATAAAGAAATGCAATTATTATCAATGTAATTATTACTGCCCATAGTGATTAACAAATGGAGCACCGGGAGATTATCAAACCCTGAATAAATCCTAAAGTTATGATAAATTATTCCTGGGGCGCCTACTTCATTACTCTTAAAAGGTACGCATCAAGAAGTTCGCAAGGTAATTGAACCAGGGCATGTTGTATTTATAACCACCAACGTATGAAGGAAGAACTTTTTAGTACTTCATCCTGTTATGAGCACTGTTCATAATGTAGTAGTTGAGTATAACTTGTTTTTTAGAAACTATGAGAGGATTGTGCACGTATTTCTAATTACAGGTAGGTAATGCAAAGTAAATTTAGAATTTTAGTACCAGAATGTTGCTATAGTTTGTCCACTGAGTGTTGTCTGTTGTGATAAATAAGGATACATCATCTCGTTATGTTTCTTACTCCTTCTATTGCATTGCATAGTCAATCGAGTTAAATTGGGACGTATTGTCAGAAATACGTTTGAATCGTCAGCAATTCTAAAAAGATGAGCGAGAGAGTGAGACGGAAGTACGGCTTGCGTCTTGATACGCTTAGATTGATACATAAGATGTCGTCCAGCTGATCGGCTAGTGTCAGTGACAGTGACAGCGCTAAATATACTAATGAGGTTTTTGTGATTTGAAACGTTTTTAATACAAATTTAGTAGAATTACCTGGGATTTTTTACGATGTGATAAACTACGAGTAACTTATTAATTGCGTGAATGCCTAAAAATCTATTGCCTTGTTTATCTAACGTTTGAAAAATAACGGAAAGCGTATATTCTCGCAACGAACTACAAAAAATTACACAAAATGCCTGCGAAACGATTGAACTCCCTAGGACGTGGTCTTGTGGATAAATTGCTAGGATATTTTACTGCAGAAGCAGAAAACGGAGGTGTTATGCTTTCTTTTAAACGCCAACCAGCTGGTAGGTGAAATGCTATTTCTAATCTTAATTATAACAATTTATTATCATTCTTACTTACTTGCATTACTTACCTATACAGGGTGATCCCGAAATGGCGGACACGGACAGCACCACAGCATCCATTGTGGATTAAGGATTCTAAGTTTTATTTACTGTTTTCTCCAGTATGGCTCCCTTAAGAAGATATGACCACTTTTGTGGAAAAAAAAGTCACAACACTGCACTACCCTTCTTAAGGTAAAAATAATGTGTAGGTCTACAATAATACCCAGATAGATATTACCATGGAAATATATGAAATGGAAAGTTCAACAATGTTCAAAATAATAATCGTTGCGGGGAAACATATCCGATAATATTATTCAAAATCTATTTTAGTTGCATTGTTGAGCTCGAATTTGAACAACGATGCCACATTGAAAAATGTTGTTGAACTCAGGGAATGAGTAAACTTTGAATGCCTGTAATTCCGTTCCCGATAATAATAAAAATGAAAAGCAAACGCTATCGTAATAGTTACGTCAAATCATGTGCTTTGCCAGTGGTGGTTGTTTAAACTTGACTGCCGTTTTGATTTAAAGTTTAAAAAAAGGACACCCTATATCTCGATAACGAAGCCGAGGAAACAATTTTTGTTTTAAATTTACAGTCTTTCTGAACATCCTCTACAACACCCTGTATACCGTGTCCGCCATTTCGGGATCACCCTGTATATTTTTGTTATCAAAAAGTTTCAAGGCTCTACTTCGTCAATAACTTGTCGAAATAATATATTTGTAGGATATTCATTATTCCTCAACACACGCCACTGATATAAACTGCGATACCACATCTAGTTCGACTTAGAAATAAGTGTATGAATCAAATCGAATTAAATGAAATTGTTTAGTCAAAATCAGTGTGGCATGACAACGGACAACACTCAGTGGACAAACCATATTGTGAAATATAATCGAAATATGAGAGTATAGTTAGTGGTAACCTTTTTGTATTGTCCCAAGTCCAAACAAATATTCATCAGTAGGTACATTTATGATTTTCTATTGATCCTCCAGTTCATGTTAAAAATTATTATTAGTAATGATTTTCCATTATGTAGGAATACCTAAATATTTTATTCCCCTGTCAACTAATTTTCTAATGAAGTAACGTTGGGTGCTGTTGCATTCAATTTTGATCCGACAATTTGGAACTACTAACTTGCGAGGTTAGAAGCTGATCGTTACAATCTATATTTTATTCGGATCATTTAATTTATTTACTGAGAGCTTCCTATAATATAGATATGAATTATGAATTATTTAATTGCAATTCAAAACCGTTTTTAAAGCAACTTGGGGGTGACGAGTTGAATTGCTGGAATTAACAAAGTATTATTGTGGTTGGTAGTCATCAAAAATTCCCATTATTATTATGAAAATAATAATTAAATATTGTTGTATGCCTCTCATAATTATTAAACTCCAGAAAAGGATATAAAGTCAGGTCAATAATCGCATATACCGGGTGTCCCATTAGTGCGGGATTCTTCTCTGGCAGCTTCACTTTTGAAGCTATAAAAAAAGATGAGGGAGAAAAATTGTATGGTTTGAAGAGACCTTCAACCTAAAATAATTTTCAGCTACACAGGATGGCCCAATATCGCTGTACGCCTTACAACTTTGTTATTTTAAATAGGACACCCTATATATATTATTACATTTTCAGATTATCTGAAAAAAATCAGTAAGAATGGTTTTCACAGTTTCAGTATAATGTGAATAATTTTTGAGTTATAAACAAGTGAAAATTGCCATTTTCCATTTTCAAAACAGTATTCAATGAAAACGGCTCAAGACAGCAGAAAAAGGTTTACATGTCCCTATCTTAACTTTTTACAAGGTATCCTATGATGTGGATGAAATTGTTATACAGGGTGATGAAAAATCTGAAAATTTTCATTTCAATTAAAGAAAAAAAAATAAGATCAATTAAAGATCTGTCAGATAATTACTGATTTAAAAATGCCATGTATGTATCATAAAAATATTGATCTGATATTGTTGGTAATATATGCTACTCCCTTTTAGAAGAGTTAATTACTGATAAAAAATTAGAAAAAACATTGAAAATATTAACCATATTTTCAAAATTTGCAATCTAAAATCAGTAATTATTATCTAACAGATATTTAATTACCGTTTGTGCAACCGGCCCATTATCATAAATATGTATAGTACAACAAGTGATATCATGATTATCATTATTGAAAACGTTATGATTGGTGATTTTTTTTGCATCTGCAGCAACCACCAAACAGTTTGTATGGGAACATGCCTCATCGCATGAGGACTAAGGTCTCTTTCACACATACGGTTTTCTAACGGTAACCGTGCCGTAGCCGTGCCGTAATTTAATTTGACTTGTGTTCACACGGCACACGGTTTTTAGTAGACAACGCGGCACTGGATGTTTTTTTTTTTAAGTATTTTTGTCAGTTGCACCTACGATGGATGAACGAAAAAGACGCATATTGTTAATAATGCTTTGGCATCGTCGTAGACAGTCGCGAAAAGCAAGAAAATTTTGGATTGATCCACTTGAAAACAGACAGTCGATGGGGAAATTTGCAACATTATTTCGCGAGATACGAAAGGATCTTCAACTAGTGTAATTAGTAGTTCATCATCTATTTCAATAACCATAATTTCGTTATTATAATTTCCGTAAATTTAGAAAATGTTATTAACGTCCGTACGATACCGTATCGTACGAAACAGTATCAACACACGGCACGTGTGCATGCGTGTATACACTTGTGTGTTTTTCTGTTGCCGTAAGCGGCTCCGGCACCGTGCCGTAGCAGTCAACTAGCCGTGCTGCGACGGCAGCCGTGTACGGCTCCGGAAACAAACCGTCTTGTGTGAAAGCTTGCATTTATGATAACGTGTTTCGATTAAGCACGGCTCCATAGCCGTACACGGCCACGGTTAAGAACTGTAGGTGTGAAAGAGGGCTAATAATTATTATCGTTGTAGTCAATTCAACGTGCTTGACTGTCGATAGCCAGTCACCAGGAAGTTAGGGAAACATTACATTATGTATACAGTGAGAGTTTTTTAAGACAGCACATAGGAGATGGGCTTCTGAAGTGTTGCTTTGGAAATCGATCCTTGCCACGCAAAGTCGTTTATGCTTTGCGATAACCCCCACTTTAGATTAAATTTATAATTATTTTTATTGAACCACCAATTTGATTAAATTAAAAAAACTTCAGATTAAATTACTAATTTGACGTTTATAAGTAAAACTTGTCCTTAGCTACATACTAGCGTAGGTATACTTATTTAATTCATCACATGCAAATGCATACAACTGATGAGAAAATTTATGAGACCAGTGGTACTTCTTTACGTGAATTTGAAAATTTTCTCCAGTATAGTGTCACTTTAGAACACAATATCCACAGAAAGTGAATGTGTACCTATGAGCTGGAATGGTCAACACTCACATTTTAGGACCTTTTTTCATTGAGCATCTCCATGGTACATGCAGCTACTGCAAGGAAGAATCATTCCGGTCATAAATACAACTAGAAGGCCCCTTGTGGTACCGACATTTTTCCCGACAAGTTCGACAGTTGGCTAAATGCTCTGTTATTGATAGGTTGATAGGAAGAATAGTTTAATGGCCGCCTAGGTCATCTAACTTACAGTCTTTTGCTTTTGGTTTTCCTCTTTTGTCAATTGCTTTTCCTAATTTGTCAAATGCTTTTCCCATTTATCAAACATCAGTGCGTGATTTTTCAATTGAGATTCCTCTTTTGTCAAATGAGATTCCTTTTATATCAAATGCTTTTCCAATGTTTATTATAATGTCACTATACGTAAATGGGAAAAGCAATTGACACAAAGTGAAACTGATTTGACATAAAAGGAAATTGATTGATAAATCAATGACTATAACAATTATTAATAGATAGAAAAATAAGAAACTCATTTGACAAATGAGGAAAAGCAATTGACAAAAGAGGAAAACCAAAAGCAAAAGACTGTAACATCCTTGGATTTTTTTTTTACTTACGAAAAGTTACCTAAGTCCTCGGTTTATAACGCCGTTCCTATCCACGAGATTGATGAGCTCAAATAAAGGGTAAGAAGAGCTTCAGAATAAATATTTCCTGAACAGTCAGAATTACAATAAATGGATTACGAATATTTCTCCTCGTAAACCATCACTATTGTCGATTTTTTTTTAGATTTACCGTGAGTGGGCCATTGTGATACCTCCACTGTGACCGAAGGTCTATTGTGGCTATTATTATAATAATAATAATAATAATAATAATAATAACATTTATTGCCAAAAACACAAGGTATATAAATTAGAAAAAAAGTTTACAAATATGTAGTTATACAGGGTAAGTCATTGATATGGGAAAGCTCGATTACACCTATACCATTAAAGATATCGAAATGAACCAAAAAGTGCTGTAAATGGGAGGGTAAAGTGCAGTTTGTAAAATTATTTTCAGATACACAGGGTGGCCCAATATCGCTGTACGCCATACAACTTTGTTATTTTAAATAGGACACCCTCTATATTATTACATTTTCATATTGTTTGAGAAAAGTCAAAAAGAATGGTTTGTAAAGTTGAAGTTTGTAATGAGCAATTTATGAGTTATAAACAAATGAAAATCGCGATTTTTCATTTTCAAAGCAGCTTATATTGAAAACGGCTCGAGATATGGAAAAACGGTTTACATGTCCCTATCTTAATTTTTAATTTGGTATCCTATCATGTAGCTGAAATTTTTATACCGGGTGATGAAAGTAATCAAATTTTTTACCACTCTGTATAAAAATTTAATCCATCCAATAGGATACCGCTTGAAAAGTTAAGATAGGAACATGTAAACCGTTTTTTCATATCTCGAGCCGTTTTCAATATAAGCTGCTTTGAAAATGGAAAATCGCGATTTTCATTTGTTTATAACTCATAAATCGCTCATTACAAACTTCAACTTTACAAACCATTCTTTTTGACTTTTCTCAAACAATCTGAAGATGTAATAATATAGAGGGTGTCCTATTTAAAATTACAAAGTTATATGGCGTACAGCGATATTGGGCCATCCTGTGTATCTGAAAATAATTTTACAAACTGCACTTTACCCTCCCATTTACAGCACTTTTTGGTTCATTTCGATATCTTTAATGGTGTAGGTGCAATCGAGCTTTCCCATATCAATGACTTACCCTGTATAGCAATAAACATGCCATTAAAACACTTAAATGTGTCTAGCACATTTGTGTGTGTTTGAATGAGTGTGTTGCCTAGTGGGTACTTACTAAAATAGACAAAACTATGCGTAGACTATTGATTCTGCAAAATAACTCTAGAATTACTGATCAATTACAAATTACTTATCAAGAACATGAACACATAACAATTTAATGGAGTTCGCGTTACAAAGTATTCATATGTGCGCAGATCCCCGAGTACAATCGCCACTCATTTTCAAAAAACCGCAGACAATATTAACTGACAACGTTTTATTAGGTCCGCTCTAACACGGCACCGTTATACTAGGAAACAGTAGCTCTTAGAAATAGATCCGAATCTCTTCGCTAAGGTTTTCTTAATTCAGATGATTCGTAAATATAATAAAATAATTTTTAATGATAATAGAATAAAATTCAATATGTTTGTTATACGTCAGGGTTATCGTAAATGAGTACGAACCTTTTTAGGGGGTGATTCCTGGATTCATTCTAAGGGAAAATTTTCTCATTACCATGTGACCAAAAAAGCACCATTTTTGAAACATATGCTGTTGAAGAAATATTATTTTTCATTTTTTTTTTTTTTTTGAAAATATCTCTGGAACAGTTTGAGACACAGAACACAAGTCTGAGGTTTAGAGATTGAGCGAAATTTTTTGCCCATCTTTTTCCGACACGTGTTTTGAAACATCCAAAGCGAGTATGTAAGTAAATGACCTTTTCTCATCCTTATTTACATTCTCATCATAAATGTAAATTTCTCATTGTAAATGACCGTTTTTATAATAATTCACTTTAGCAAATATGACCACGAATATCTTTTTGTGTAGAAAATATTGGCGGTTTTCTAAAAAGGGTTTTAGAGGGGTTAATCTAGGGTTTTCACGCAACCCTAAAATCTCTGCCGCTGGTTTATGAAAAAAATTTAGTTAGTATTAAAAAACTAGATCGAGTTGAGCTCTGTACCTCAAACGGCTTCTGAGATATCACCAAAAACTTGGAAAATAGTTTTTGAAGTATCTCAAAAACGGTGCACTTATGGACCCACGTTAATAGGAATTTTTTCCTTAGAATGGGCCAAGGAATCACTCTCCTAATTTTTTGCATGTCAATCAATGAATAGCAACTTTGGAAAACTTAAATTTCTTGATGAGTATTCAATTGAAAATGGTAAAGAATTGGAAAGTTAATTTACTCATAAGTATGTTTTTGTAGGTTGGTGGGTTCCTTATTGCATAAGTTGGTTCAATTAATTTAAGCGGATTAACATAATTAATTATTATTGGAGTTTTCGGACTTGGAAGACAGTTAATAAGTGTCTCTTGTAATCACAGACATGCAACATAGTCGATATGGATTTGCTTCATCTATGATGTAATGCCGATGAACCGTCCGACGTATGAAGGTGAAGGAGCGAATTTGGATGGATATAGAGTTATAGTTTGTCAGAAAGATGTTTATTGTAATAAGGAGTTTTCTGTATAGATACTATTTTTACATTTTCATATTGTCTTGAGAACTAAACGCCCAAAACAGTTTGCATTTGAAGTGAATAGGTAGCTTATGAGCTAAAAACAAGAAGTGAAAATTGCCATTTTTCGATATTCAAAGCCATTTACAGCGAAAACGGCTCAAGATATCGGAAAACCGTTTACATGTCTTTATCTTATAAATTTTAAGGTGTTACCTTATAGGGTACTTGAAATTTTTATACAGGGTGATGAAAAATCTGATAGTTGTCATCACCCTGTACAGAAAGTATCCTGTGGCTTAGGATTTTTTTAAATTAAATTTTTCTATTCCGTTTTTAAATAGCAGAAAATTCAAACTGTCCCAGATTTATTTCATGCAATAAAACGGTACGTATACCTATTTTTAATGTATTGTCATTTGTCATATAAAAATGTTATTACTTAAGAGATAATTTCATGTGTTAAGAGTTTATAAACACATGTTATAATCATAAGATTAATTATTCCAGGAAGCAACATCTGACCTGAAATGCATGTAAGGTTGAGATGATATCCCGTATAATAGTAGGCCTACCTTGAGCCGGACACAAAGAGAAGAATAGACATCTTAATTACACGGTGGCAGGCAAGCTTCTTCTGCAGATAGGAGGACAAGGCCTGGCGATAGTGTATTGTTGGCATTGTTATACATGGGATCGTACATCATGTCTTTTAGATTAATGGTTTTGCGATTACCAGTCTGCATTGTAGGCCTTCCGATGGACGTTGTCCTCCTATTAATGCGACATCGATGCATCGGTATTACATGTTCTTGAATGTAATACATTTATGCAACATCCACTGTCCACTGTTATAAAAAAATTGACAATGATTGTACATAAATGCAATTTGATTTCGATATACATGACGCTCTGCACGATGAGGTATAAGGAACTGCTGATGCTGCTAGACGAGTTTCAAATCTACTCTGTGAGAATCTGTTCTGTTTGTAAGAACATCTTTGTATTAACATAATATTATAGTATGTAGATCTAGATATAATATTGTATGGTGTATATGAACCTAAAATTTTAATTAAATTGTTAGGGGATTTTGTTTCCCTAAAGTTCACATCGTTACTTGAGGATCCTCTGTGTTGTTTCAGAGATTAGTGTCCAGCATGTAATGTTAAAGTGACAAAGTTTACAAGGGAGGTCGCTAAAACGTGGAACGAATATCAGATCAAATATTTGCTTAAGTCGGCAGTGAAACCTGATCGTACGTTTCTATTTTCTCTGATCAGGGAGCTGTAATAAATACAATGTACACTATAATGATTATACTGTGCAAATTTTTGGTCCCAGAAAAGACGAAGCATCTGTTAAGATCGTGATTCATAAACTATTACAGCGAATTAAAATTTAACTTGACGTAAATCTTAGACACAAGTCCTGTTGTGTCCATGCGATCTGGGTAGTCCTGAGAGAAGCTATATAAAGACAAGAACGGAGGTCCTGACCGCAACACTGCCTGGCCTATTTCCCGTGTTCGGCCAACTGACGACCAACAAGAAGCCCTCGGGTGTTGGAGTCTTGCGGTTGCTTGCCAAACGGATTCTGGATGGCTACTCCCTCAACTCCCACTGGCGAGGGGCTATGAAACCCTATATCTTGGTTTCTGTCTCGATTAGTTTAAAAGCGTGCATTTGCTTGGCTTGAAGGAGAGATACATACTTTATACTTTCTCAGTTATATTTAAATTAGACGAATTTGTCTTGAAACTGAAGGCAGGTAGTGGGTATATTCATTTATTCATTCATTCATTTATTCCCTTATTTACTTATTTATAAATTTAGTCGAGAACTCAGTTACATCTGTTTCATTAAGTGGTATATAAGAAATTTAAGATCAAGAGCCAATTTAAGACCTAAAGTTTGTTCCGGAAGAAATATGGAATCATGTTATGTCATTCTTTATACAAAATGAAGTAATTAATGAACTGTAATAAATTGTAAATTTGTTTTATTATTCAACCTAGCACTTTTTAGCTCTAAAGAAGACCACGAACTAGTCTTTTCATTTAGTGACCTTTTTTCTTATTTTATTACAAATAGTTCAGTTAAAAAATACTACTTTCTGGGATATAGGTCTGCTGTGCAATAGATGGTGTGTTTGGGATAATCGCAACAATGAAAGTTCAAAAGTGGTAAATTTTTTGGGGTTAATTATTAGACCGTCATCGCCAATGTTGTTCCATTGTCAAAAAAATTGTATCAAGTCAGGCACATTTAAATGGAATATGTGGAACTTATGGATTTGTCGAATTTTGATTTATCTTCTCAAGTTGGATATTTATTCCACATTTTGTGAGTATCACTCTCCAGATACTGGATGAAGTTTTCAGAATTTGAATCTCAAGGCCAAGGTAAGGTTCAGCAGCTAGTGGTTCTCAGCTTCGATTCAAAAATTAGGAGATACCTACTAAATTCGTGTGTTGTAAACTTCCGCGACAGATTTCGTAACCCCTTCCCTCCATACCTTCACCCTTTTTATCGTAATTGTAGAATAAGCGAGGGACGAAATAACGATGACATGCTGATAATAAATTGTTATGGTTTTGAAACATGGATGAGATGCAAATATTGAGCAGCCGATTTGGAGATATTTTGATGACATGCAGTTTTAATGATGCTTCCATAATTTCATTTGAGAACTGATAGATTATTAGTCATAATACTGAAATATTTAATTGTTACTAAACTAGTATTGCTTCATTTACAAGCCATATTTCATTATTTGATGTAGGTGGTCTGATTTCATATCTCAACCGTAGGCAGGCTAATACAAATTCAATCAAATTCAGAGTTGTTTGATATGTCAATCCTTCAACGTTCCAAATTAGTACTGTAATGTAGTATTGGATTGTGAATTATTTCAATTTTGTATCATCCAATTAGTACTTTCATTGTATATTAAATTGTTCGTTTCCATACCTACTAAATATTATACAGTGTCTACTTCAGGTCTAGATCATGTCTAGATCAGGTAGGCTTGCACATTTTCACAAAGTTGGTAAAAAACATTGTAATAAAGTCGTGTTACCCCGACTCCATCTATTTTATTTTTATTTAATTTTTTCTATTATTTTCAATAAATAGAGATCATTCCGATGGCGTAGGTAGATATGTAGGACCACCTCGCTTAGGTTATTATTAATCCAGTTAAGTTTTTGCAAATAGTACAGAAATAGGGTTTAGCAGGTAGATACGTTGAATCGGTCAGGTATTAATTATTTTCCATAAATTGATTCAATGTTATAATTTTTTATAGACAGGCTAATTTTTAAAGTAACTGAATCGAGGTAGTTGACTTCAAATTCAAGCAAGTTATCGACCACTATCGCATCATAAAAACGCCAAACTGCACCGGGCCGCAGATAATGATTTAAATTAACCTTTTTTACGGAGAAAATCGTTCTCGAAAATTTCTATCTGACCAGGAACCGATAGTGGTCGCTATATAAACCGGGGCCGTGAATTGAAAAAATAATTCCGAATTCTGATCTCCGATCGTTAAGAAGTGCGTTAAGTAGTCAGCCGCCTCAGTTTAAATACCTACCGGGAAGTCCGAGTGCAATAATTATAGTTATTTTAATTTTTATCCTTTTTACCGGGAAGTACCTGTGGTCGTTGTGAGTAGTGCATCCCAATAGAAATAGACGATAGCGAGTCCTAGCCCTGTTGCTGAATAGTCAAAGGTAGGTGCTGTTGAATTCGTATTACTGCTGCGGTCGATATTTTTTCCACTCTCACTCCCATCGCTACGGTCCTCATCAAACCGCCACCTTCTCCGTTGTGGGTAACAAAGGCCTCGCTCCTGGTTCACGGTCCATCGCCTGGCATAGCAAGGGTGGATCAGTGCGCCGGGAGTGGTGTCTGGTACCCGCGGAACAACGGGCTCCTTCAATAACCCCTTCATCTCTCCGTTATGGGCAACAAAGGCTTCGCTCCTAGTTCACGGTCTATCGCCTGGCATAGCAAGGGTGGATCAGTGTGCCGGGGGTGGTGTCTGGTGCACGCGGAACAAGGGGCTCCTCCAATAACCACTTCATTTCTTCGTTGTGAGTAACAAAGGCCTCGCTCCTGGTTCACGGTCCATCGCCTGGCATCGCAAGGGTGGATCAGTGCGCCGGGAGTGGTGTCTGGTACCCGCGGAACAACGGGCTCCTTCAATAACCCCTTCATCTCTCCGTTGTGGGCAACAAAGGCTTCGCTCCTAGTTCACGGTCCATCGCCTGGCATAGCAAGGGTGGATCAGTGTGCTGGGGGTGGCGTCTGGTGCTCGCGGAACAGCATATCCCGCCGAAATTGTGTCGATTCCCCTCCGAATGCGTTGTTGAGATCATCGTGGCCGCATTCCTCACATAGCCGCCGAGAACAGCCTGCGTAGTCATTTTTCTACGCCTAGACCGACCCAGGCCGTTTTTAGCCGCCCGTTCATCATTCCGACGTGTGTACTTATTAGTCGCAACCACCCCCGCCTGTTTCACGTACCGCTGTGCCCCGTGACCGATTTACCGGGTCGTTATTGTATAGAAAAGTCGAACCGCTCTCCGCGGAAATATTGTGATTATTAAAAAGGGGAAATCTCCGTTTATCATAATTATTATTATTGCTCATTGTATACCTATTATGATAAATTTATAATAAAGATTTGTTAAGTTGAATTTTGTCGTGTTATTGTTCATCCGTTCTTTATAAATTGATTAACCGACAATCACTCGCTACAGCTTGGCTCCTCGGAGGTGTCAATGCTTTCGGAAAGCGATTAAAGCCCGCTTCGCCGAACACAATTATTTTAGGGTGGTAACCTCAACCGACCCCTGGCACTTTCCGTTTCTCCACAGAGCTACCCCTGGGACAAGGATACTATAGCAGTATCATTGCAATTACTAATTACAATGGTACTGCTATAGTAATTACGACTCAGGTAAGTGGGAAGACTTGGCGAGAATATCTTCCCAAGGGAGTATACCCTCAGCAAAAATCTGGCGCCCGAGGAATCCGTCCGATCTCCAGGCGATTCCGGACCAGCGAAACGCCACGTACGACTCTCAGGCGGAGTCGTAGTTACAACATCATTAACAGAACAGTTTTGGGATTTTTGTATAAATTATGCTTTATAATAGCAGGGGAGTTTTACTATTATGATTAGTAATAATAATAAAAGTAGTAGAAGAGCCACTAATAAAGAGATTTTTGTTAACATTTTGTTAACATTTTTCTCAACATTTTGTGTCCTACCAATTACTAGTGTTAAAGAAGCAAGTAAACCGCGTGTAGTCACTATAAAGGGAAGCCTACATTCCCTTAAAAAAAACAGCCCTCAAACAGCAAACCTTGGTTCAACAAAACCGGCAAGGAATAATATTTTAATTTACAAACGCACAATTAAAACGATTAAAGCTGCTAAAATATAATTTTTCCATTGATTTCGAGATGAAGGGTGGTTTTAAAAAATTGAAATTCACAGAGAATCAATAAATTATATCATAAGCAATACAAAAAACATTGATGGATTTACCTATTATTTATAAAAAAATGTTAATGTCAATATTTCAGGGATACAAAAACCAATTTTTCATGATTTTCGACTTGAGAAATAAGATTTCCACCGATTAACTTTTTGAATTTTGCATTGTTTTCAATTTAAAAAAAAAGGGCAAGTCGGGCACATGTGAGTTTTGAAGTTAAGATTAAAAAATAAAATAAGTTGAAAAAAATAAATCTTTATGAAAACTCTACTAGGTATTACGTTCAAATTTGAAAAAGGTGAGGTTAAAAAAACAGAAAAAAAGTATAATTCCCCAATTTTCAAGTTTTACGATCTTTTCAAGCTGGGAAACATCTCAAGATCCGGATTGATATTTATATCCTGAATCAGCTTGTCAAAATTTATTAATTTATTCCAGTTTTAGTCTCCCTTTAGAGACAGAATTTTTCTTAATTAAGTCTGGAAATTTCCCCTGGGTGAATTTCAATTAAAAATTATTTGCCTTGATTGATTGAAGGGTTGATCTGTATGGGAATCAATCTTGTGAATTTAATAAATTAACTTTGACTTTCAGTCTGACTTTATTCGAGGTAGGAGCCCTAATTATTTTGCGATTTTACAACCATATTTGTGTCTAGCACAAAATAAAAAATAAGAAATTTATAAAACAAGGAAAAACGTAAATTTTTTTCTTATTTTAAAAATAAATATCGGCTTTCAATATTTTGTTTTAATTAGGTTATTTATCCAAAATTCCCTTGGTAATGATATTAATTGTCCACAGGTCGCCGCATTGTTTTATTTTTCAAGGTCAGGACAATAAAAATCGAACATCGACAAAGAAGAATTGATGGCTTTAATTTCATTGTAAACTGTGATTAAACTCCCATCTTTAATAGAGCTGTAACATTTTTAGTAGAATTATTGGACTAAACTTAAATCTAATATAATAAGTATTATTTTTCTACTCCCAACTTTTAATATGCATATTAAATATAAATCACCAGTGCTTTAATGGGTCTCATTAAGATACAAATTTTCATTAAAGCACTGGTCAAGCTATCCAATGGCAGAGGAGCATTTGCAATCGAATCGGTTCCTTTTCGCTCACGATCGGGTCGGCAAGCCAACCGAAGTCACAGAGTTGTCATACTCACGACAAAAATTGCCTTGTGATATAAGTTCTGTATTTCTGAAAAAAAATTCTGAACGTTTATTTAATTTAGAACATAAGTAACATTCAAAGAAAATTTATCAAGATTTTATGTTACCTTAATTAATTTGATAAGTAGGTATATCGTGTAAAAGATGGGAAGATAAAGTATTATATCATTCGTAGCGCTCTGTGATATAGTATTCAAAGCGGCAACGCTGCGACCCGCGTTGCGCAGTCATACAATATCGTAATTAATGGCTGTCAGTTATTAAAATTATTAAATAATCTCAAAATCGAAGCGTAAAATTCGGAATTCGAACTTCGCATAATAAAAATTACGCAGTAGTGAGTAGTGCCCTTTAAACTTGATACTAAAACATGTCTCAGCAGAATAATCTTAGCAACGAAGAGAGAATTTGGTACCTAATATGCGTAAGCAAATAGCAACCTATCTTAACCTCAATGATCCGCAATTGTACACGGGTCATTGTTAAAATATATAATTGTTTAATCTTTTCTATGAAATAAAAAAGGGTCGTAGAAAAAATAGTGTATGGAACTCGCAGATAATGGCTATTAATACGCTCTTATGATGGTTAAGATACTCGCCTATTAATAGCCTTCATTATAAGCTCGTTGCATAATATACTATTATAAAATAACCTAATCTAATTATTTTATAGAAAAAATTATAAATATAAACGTTCAACAGTTTCGATTTATGATTTGTTTTGCGGTGTTGGTATAATCTACGTAATCAATATTGTTTATGAAAGAAAAAAGTCTACAACGAAACAAGAGGATGGCTATAAGCAGTCTGCCCACTGATTGGCTGATTGTCATGTTTTATAATATAAATTAAGTGCCTTATTTCACTCAATATTAAATTTGATAAAAAAAATTACCTAATATAGGTAATCATGGTGATGGACCATTTCGCAAATGTTTTTTAAGAGTTTCATAAATAACAATAAGGAGGGCTGGCTTTTCGAGATGAAGGCTCAAACGTAGAGACAAATTCAGGTGGTGGTGTTTTTGTCAATTTATCACAATAAAGATCCGCATGGAGTTCCGGATCTAAAAAAGGCTTTTATAGAGCTCCGAAATCATTATTTATTAATTGACTCGCAAGGAAAAATGCCTGCATTGTCGCGGAAGTCATTTGTCAGAGGCGACAGTGCCGTGTTGCTATTCGTTGTCTTCCCCATAATTGAAATAAATTAAAGTAGCGAATATAAAGATTGAATTAATTCAAGGCCCTGGGCGTTTGGTAACAAAGCCCGGCTCGAACGGTATTCAGGTAACCCGGATAAGTGGTTAATATAGAGACCGACGGCTAAAAACTGTTTACGGGTTATCGTTTCAGCCTAATTGAGACATAAATCCAATTATAATCACAGAAAACTTTTAAAAAAAGATCGGAACCATTCATTGAATATTCTCTGGGATCAAACTACGTGCATGATTATTAACAGTAGGATATCAATAATAAGTAATATTTGGTGTGCAAATCAAATCTTTCTTGTGGTCAGTTTTTGCATGCGCAGTTCTTAATTTATTACTTTTGATGTATATTTTTTTTTGTTAAAGAGGTAAATAGAAAATAACTGGAATGCTTGCTCTATAGTTAACTAATAAATGATCTAGTTACTTTTAATTGTTTTCATCAGTTATTATTGACCTTTTCAGATATAATAGTACATAATAGCATACTACATACGTGACTAAAAATAGTAGATCAAAGTAGTAGACCTACCTGCTTGCATATTAAACATATTTTCAGTAGTTAGATTCTTAGAGGTTTTATGCAAATTTCCTGGAAATTAATGGAAATTCCTAATACTTAAAGCATGCAATAGATAACTACCTATACCTACTAGTAATGAGTGTATTTGTCCGATAATAAATATAGCAAAATTAAAGCAGTATTCAATAGGCATAGGCTATGGTTGTGTATACCTACTACACAAAGTATCATGGTAGCACAGATTATTATATTAATAATACACTTTAGAAGAGATGATAAGAACCGTTCAAACTCTCAACGTTCCATGTCTCTTTGCATACCTCTCGAATAATAATTATGAGATACCATCGATGGGCAACAATTATTTGATTACTCTTCTATGAAAGAAAATCAATAACTTTGGATTTGATTAGTCCGCTAATTGATTTCATCAAGCCCAAGTTCGACAAGAGAATCTAAATTATAATAAATACTCATTCAAAACAAGCAAATCTTAGTAAAATCATCCTTTAATTAAATAAAATGATCGGATTATAAGAGAGGATTCTAAATAAGATTCTGTTAATTGGCTCCGCGAAACCTCACACACACACCGACTAAACATATTTTTTTCGACATTCCATCATAGTTGTCACGAGATCGGTATCTCGTTTGCATAACACCATGCAAGATCTATTTCAGAATTAATTTGAGAGTGCATTTATTTAGTTACGGCTAATTTCACTGACTGGATGTCGGTACTTATATTTAATTTAGGAATAGATTTCTTTGAATCAGTAAAGGTGAATAGCTTCTTGTGTATTAATATTATTATTTGTCATACGTTTTTATTTTTAGATTATATTTTAAATAATATAATTAGTTAAGTACTTAGAATTGCTATTTCTTATTATTCAACATCTCGGTAATTATTGGTTGGCTATTTCTGTTCATTTACCTGCTACCATTACCTACCTAACAATAATATCTCAGTCGCAAGACAAGCGTGTAGTTCTCAAACTTCCCAGCTTGAGCATGGTATTTTAATAATAGCTTTTTAATACCATGCAACAATATAATAGAGTATAAATGTACCTACCTATTCATAATATTATAATTTTTTTATTTGATTGTTTTCAAAACGAGACCCTTATTTCAACAAAAAAGAAACCGCAGGACCTGACTGGCAAGATTCGTTTACATTATTATAAACTTATAAACAAATTATAATAATTTATATATACAGGGTGTCGCATTTAAGATGAAGACACCCCCATATTTTAGTTATTTAAACGAATACAGATTTGAAAATTCGCACAGTGATAAGTGGTGATGGGTCCTATTTTTTAAGATACTTAACCGAATTCAGAATTTTAAGCTCAGCCTACTACGAAGTAACAAATAGGGCCCATTCTCAATATTTTGTTTCGCGTTAAAGTAACGAAAAAAGTTATTAGAAAAAGTTGTTCAGAATATTTTTTATGCCCATATACCAATTTTCATGACAAAATTCGCATTTTAATTTTTTTCAATATTTTGGTCTATACAGGGTGTCCCGTATCGTTATGTTCAAATTTTGTGAGCATATAGTAGACTTATTTCTAAGCCTAAAAAACCCAAAAGTGGCAGGTCTATCTGCATTCGTTACGAAGTTACAGGCCTAAGAAAATAATGTCTAGTAAATACCAGATTTAACTTTGAAAACCACATAAAACTTATTTTATTGACCAAATCTTTAGTTTATCATGTGTTAAAAATGTCCTATTCTTTACTGAATACAAGCTTGTGCTCGGAGACCTATTGCAAAAGTAACAGTTTTCTCGTCTTTTTTCGCGTACCTATCTCTTGACCAGCTTGCTGAATACGATCAAATAATAATTTCTCTCTGGTTTATTTAGTTACAAACACCAATTCCGAAATATGCTGGTGCCGCATCTATTTGAATCCTAATGCCATTTCGTATGAGCAGGGGAACCTCTACTCTCTACTAATGTTTATTTCGGTGACGTTTACTGATGTGTGGCAATTTTTGTGGCTTACAAAGTTGAATCTTGTTATTTACTAGTCATAATTTTCTTAGGCCTATAACTTCGTAACGGATAAAGATAGACCTGTCACTTTTGGGTTTTTTGGGCTCAAAATTAAGCCTACTATATGCTCAAGAATTTTGAACATAACGATACGGGACACCCTGTATAATTCAAAATTAAGTGTGCAAATTAGAGAATTACTAATCAGAGAATCAAAATGCCATTAGCTTTACGTGAAAAAATCGAAATAATTCGGTTGTTTGGTGATAATGCGAATTAAAAATTTAATAATTAATAAATAAATTAATATTAAATTAAATTAATAATTAAATTAAAAATGCGAATTTTGTCATGAAAATTATGGTATATGAGCATACAAAAATATTCTGAACAACTTTTTCCAATAACTTTTTTCGATATCTCTAACGCGAAACAAAATATTGAGAATCGGCTATATTTGTCAATTCCTAGTAGGCTGAGCTTAAAATTCTGAATTCGGTCAAGTATCTTAAAAAATAGGACCCATCACCACTTATGACTGTGCGAATTTTCAAATCTGTATTCATTTAAGTAACTAAAATATGGGGGTGTCTTCATCTTAAATGCGACACCCTGTAGATCCTAGTTATAACGATAAAAATATACAAATTAATAATTAAATATATTTGTCTCCATTCAAATCTGTTGTTTAAATAATTAACGTTAATTATTTATTTATTATAGTATCTAACACGATAGATACTTCGTGCTAGCTATACAGGGTGTACCAGCTCGATTTAGACAACGGTAAAGGCCGTGTATGTCTCGTCAAGACGAAACGTTTTTTTATTTGAAGTTTTTGGATTTGGACCTTCGTTGCGGAAATATGGCCGACTTCCGGTTTTTAGTTTTTTGGCTCCAGTTTCGGCATTTTTAGGTTCTCGCCCAAACTGAAACTAGTTTTGGAAACTCCTTAGCTTCAGTTACAACTTTCATATTGAAGTCAAGGTTCTATCTCTGTTGGATTCAAAATCTTAACTTTTCAATTTGATTCAATTTGAATTGATTCAAAGACTTAAAATTTAAAACTTAAAAATTAAAAAATTTAAATAAAAAATTTAAAGTCTTGGGCATGTCGCCATTTTGAATCCAACAGAGATAGAACCTTGACTTCAATATGAAAGTTGTAACTGAAGCTAAGGAGTTTCCAAAACTAGTTTCAGTTTGGGCGAGAACCTAAAAATGCCGAAACTGGAGCCAAAAAACTGAAAACCGGAAGTAGGCCATATTTCCGCAACGAAGGTCCAAATCCAAAAACTTCAAATAAAAAAACGTTTCGTCTTGACGAGACCTACACGGCCCTTACCGTTGTCTAAATCGAGCTGGTACACCCTGTATAAGTAATTAGTTTTCACTATTTAATCTGATGAAATACCTTTGAAGTAACGCTGAAATTTAAAATTGACCATTAAAGTATCAAAGTGTCAAAGTATTCAGATTCTGTGTTTCAACTCTAATGAAACCTGCAATAGAAACTAAATTTTGAGAGACTTGAACTGAAATGTTATTAAATTAAGTAGACGCTGCGAATAGTTGCAACTTTAAACTTAAGGAGCTTTTAACAATCTGTTGAGGGTATATAATGCTTAAGCAGTCTTAACAGTAAAATTGCAACTCCCATTCGCTCCATATATCTCAATTCTTTCTGAAGAATCTTGATGTATTACTTTTATTAAGCTACTAAGCGAGAAATCAACTACGATTCCAGACATTTTAATTCTTTAGAAGCAACAAGTGCAAGTACTCCTCCGAAATAAGCAGACAGTAACAAACTCCATTATCCTAGACGTATTCTGAAAATTTGCACAGGAAGACAGAATGAATATTATGTATTTAGACTAGGTGAAGTAAAATGTAGTTTAACTACTTTGGTAACGAGATAATCTCACAAGCAGTTTACCTACATTTTGAAATATTTTGTAAATTTAAACTAAACATTATCATTCATATCTGACATTTAACCAGCAATTATATTATATGATGAATATAGATATCGGTATAAAAAATAAATACTATAATTGACTAAAATTAAATTAAACAGTCATAATTATGTATCATTAAGTTAACATAGTGGGTATCAAAACTTTGAAATGAAATAATGGAATTTCTGACTTATATCAGAAAAGTAGTGTTGTTAAAATTGAATTATAAATTCCGAAATCTAATTAAATTAACTTAATAAGCCGACTATACCACCAATTAAGGCGTACTGTTGGATTATATTTTTCTCTCCACCAGTTAATAAAATTGATTGTGAATCGATTATTGATTAAACAAATTATGTTATAATGTAATTGGGATGTATATTCATAGATAGATTTTATGTAAATTAATTATTATTATGCACTGACCTAATTAACCGGAACAATTATTAAACGTTTGATATTAATTGATTATTATTTGTTTTTACTCAGAAAGATTTCTTGTTTGTTTACTTAAGAGGGACACTTTTTACAGATAAAAGAAAAGCAGAAAAACTTAGGTAATAAGAAGTAAAAAGAAAAATTGCCTCCGATTGCAAAAAGATGCCTTTTCTGAATCAAATTTCCAAGAATAGTAGTTCACGGTTCTTATTCAATGACTGCATAATTACAAAAAAAAAACTAAAAGTTTATAGCTCCTTATTAGGTTGGATTGGGCTAAAAAAGAATTTCTCATAATATAGAAGAACAATAAGTAACATAACAATTTTGGCTGGGAGGAAAACATATTCCCGAGATAATAATATTTGGAATACATTAATTTTGATATACTTTCACTTACTGTTTTTCATACATTTACTTCTGATTCCGTTCATCTCAAGAAATTCATTTCAATTAAATTCAATCCAATTTGTTTAACCACATACATATCAGTAAAATATTTGCAGCAACTTTGGTAATTCTTAAATGAACAAGAGGTATATAACATCAACATAAAATTATCAAAAAAGCAATATAAAAATAAAATTATAATAATAATAGAATATAATGTAGGTATTAATAAAAATAAAGAAACAAAAACAAAAAAAGTAATATCTCATCCTGTATATAAACTTTTATAAGATCTAAGATTCTATTTCTTCACAATTTTTTGATTTTAAGAAAAATATTGTCAAAGTAATCTATATCGTCGAAATGGACACTCGACAAAGTTCTAGATCATACTTATCAGTCTGGCCAAATAGCTGGTAAAAGCTAAAGGCCATAAACCCTAAAGAAAAAAAAATACTTATCAATTAACCAGCAATATTACTGACAATTACCAATTCAAAATCTCTTTTAAACAGGCGTATTAATGCATGCATATCTTACATACAGGGTGCACCATGTATCCTTCTCTATATTGCTATCTCCTAACGCTAACGGATACAGGGTCGGTTATACAAGTCCAAAGGAGCGCAATTTTGTGGCCATCTCGATTCCGTCGAGACATACAAGATATCTGTGACCGTTCCTGAAATATCCTGAAAAAACTGAAAAATCGAGATTTCTTATTTTTTCCATATCTTTCTTAGTATTGGAGATTAATGAATAATTTTTTGTGGGCTTACATAAGTCGTCAAGAGCTACCCATCTGACATTTCAAAAATTTTCAAAGATTTTTTTACTTACCGACTAGATCCCAGAATTTTAATAGTCAACTTTCGTTTTTCTTATGGCCACCATAGTGTTTTTTTATGTTGTTCGGTATAAAAAAAAATCATAAAAACAAAAAATTGTTAAACTTTTTTATTCTTCTTTTTTCTTTACAAAAAAGACACATTTTTAGACCGAATTTCATAGATAAATTAAAAAACCATAAGGCAAGCACTATTTCGGCGTATTTTACAAATGTTGACGTTTTTCGACGATTTTTTATTAGGTTTTTCTTTGAAAAATTAAGAATAAAAATTTTAAAATTTTTTTTAAAAAGTTTATTAATTTTTGGTTTCCATTATTTTTTTCATATCGAACGACATAAAAAAATAATACGGCGGCCATAAGAAAAACGAAAGTTGACTGTGAAAACTCTTGAATCTAGTCGGCTTTGAAAACTTTTGAAATGTCAGATGTGTAGGTCTTTGCCCACTTATGTAAGCCCACAAAAAATTATTTATTAATCTCCAATAATAAAAAAGATATGGCAAAAATAAGAAATCACGATTTTTCTGTTTTTTCAGGATATTTCAGGAATGGTCACAGATATTTTGTATGTCTTGACGGATTCGAGATGGCCACAACATTGCGCATCTTTTCTCTAATTTAACCGACCCTGTATCTCTTAGCGTTCAGGAGATAGCAATATAGAGAAGGATACATGGTGCACAAAATTTACAGTTTAGTCCAACCCGACTTGACCTTGAAACTCTCAGAATTTAAGCTGCACCGAAGAGAAATAAATAATAATGAATTTAAATGTTTCTGATATGCAGATGAAGTAGCGGTGAACGTCAGAAATGAAGAAGAGCTGGACAGTTTCTGCGAAATCGCACAAGCATACAGGGCTTGGCAGAATTCACTATATCTAACAACATAAATGAATAAATGCATATATTTAAAAGGATGGGAGCTTTTTATGTTTTGAAGAAGGCGTTAGCCGGTGACCGCAATTCTCGAAAATGCATTATAAAAGCGACAGACAAACTTTTGCAGGACATTTTTAACAACATGGTGTGGGATGTGGAGTTATATCTATTTTATTCTGGTATTTATTTAATTATTACTTGTGTCCATTTTTAATCCTAGGAATTTCTGCATAACTTTATTCAGAAACAGTTTAATTTTTAAAAAAAGGCAGATAAATATCTTACATAATTAAGTAGGTATATTAGGAGTGTAAATATCCGGAAAACTTCTTATATTTTCTTGAAATCTACTTATTTAGGTAATCGTTTATAAGACATCCATGATAATTATTTCGTTTCTCGAAAAACTTCACAATAAATGGTGGAAAAACCTCTTTCACAGATAGCAATTGAAAAAAAAACGACCCCTTATAGAAACGATACCGTCTGTGCGAGCATCTATGCCTTCATCATGTGTGTCATCACACATACATGCTGAGCGAACGATTTCTATTATTTGTTCTGCAAATAAACCTTACTGGAATGTTAAATTAGAGCATAAATCTAAATTAATTCAAATCTGATAACAGGTTAGTGTCGTAAGATAATATTTAACTTATATCAAACAGGAATTATAGAGGAATATGATGCATTATTTCTGAGCAATTTTTTTACTAGTTGATTTATGAGTATAATTAATAAATGAGTCTTCGTGAACAATTGCGCCGTTCCCATGAGCAGTTTGACAACGCAGCTAAAGCAACACCTGCAGCAGAAGTTGAGTTTTTGCGCCATGTTCTCCGCGGTGCTTATACCTAGGTAGGTAGTTCTTCGGTTATGGCTAATCAGTTGTCTCAATACTTCGCCGTTGAAAGCAAATTAAAAACTGTTAAACCGCGGTCCCTTTTATTCAGCCACACCGAACGTTTTAAAGACCTTGTAATCACAGATTGGAAATTAACTTTGCGTTTTATGGCGCTACACACGTTTCAATCGCGATTTATACGGCTTGTTTGAGTAGATTGATTCATTAAAACTAATTTAATTTTTTTCATTAATTTTTAGATATTGAGGTCATAAAATAATAATAATAATTAGTAACTAACATGATGTAATTCATAACTTAACTGTAAAAACAAATTTAATTTAGAGTAAGTTAAACTGAAATATTTTTTAATGGTGCATCCATTTTAGCACCTACCTACCTAAGAAAAATATATTAATCATAGTATACGAGAAAAATAAGTGTACCTAATACAAGAAAGAGTAGTAAACTGATAATGGTACTATTTTCGGTCAGTCTCCTCAAATAATCACTTTTAACATAAATGATTCAACATAATTTGAGCAAATTGAAAGAAAACTCATGCTATACACCGTGTTTTATATTAACTCGGCACTATTGCTAACTTCGTTATTATTTAACCTAGAAAGTCGGTTAAATTAGCAAACTAGTAGTATTTTTTCTTCTGAATAAAATGGCGAAAACAAAAAAACAATTGAACATCGCGATTTCGAGATACTTAAAAAAATGTAACTTTTTTAATAGAACACCGTATATATTTTTGGATGGATCGGTTGCAAATTTTTTTTTAAAGGAAAAAGTCTCTATGCACTATGATCCTAAAATAATAAATTCATTAATTATTCATTATTTTATTACTCCCAAAGTTGGCTGCGACAATTAATGTAATTTAGTGTACCTACTTACGTAATGTAAGGTAAAAAAATATATCGTCCTCAATAGTGTATTTTTCAATAAAAAAATACACAAAAAAAGGAGTTGTTATATTGAAAAGGATTTAATTTTAAACAAACAAATAACAGAACTTGTATGTGTTTTAAATTAAGTCGGCACTATTGCTAACTTCGTTATTATTTGAGCTAGAAAGTCATTTAAATTAGCAAACTAGTAGTATTTTTTCTCCTGAATAAAACGATGAAAACAGGAAAACAATTGAACATCGCGTTTTCGATATATTTTAAAAAATTGATATTTTTTATGGAACACCCTGTATATTTTTAGATGGATCGGTTGCAAAATTTTTTTTAAAGGAAAAAGTCTCTATGCACTATGATCCTAAAATAATAAAATTTTACACACAAACAAGTTCTGTTATTTGTTTATGTAAAATTAAATCCTTTTCAAGGTAACAACTCTTATTTTTAGTGTATTTTTTAATTGAAAAATACACTATTGAGGACGACATAATTTTTTTACCTCACATTACGTAGGTACATTAAATTACAATAATTGTCGCAGCCTACTTTGGGAGTAATAAAATAATGAATAATTAATGAATTTATTATTTTAGGATCATAGTGCATAGAGTCTTTTTCCTTAAAAAAAAAATTTGCAACCGATCCATCCAAAAATATATAGGGTGTGTTCCATTAAAAAAGTTACATTTTTTTAAATATCTCGAAATAACGATGTTCAATTGTTTTTTTTGTTTTCGCCATTTTATTCAGAAGAAAAAATACTACTAGTTTGCTAATTTAACCGACTTTCTAGGTTAAATAATAACGAAGTTAGCAATAGTGCCGACTTAATATAAAACACGGTGTATGTATCCTGAACTCAGTATTAGGATAAGTTATTCTTTATTCCAGCTTAATAATTGACATCTCGGTTGCTTTGAGAGAAACGAAGTTGGCTAAATCGAGGCAAAGTTGAGTATTTTTGTGCTGATTTGTAATCTGAAAAGAAATTTAGACTAGCTTCCATCGTTTCTGAAAAAAGCTGAAGAAACTGAAAATTCGTGGTTTCTTTTTTAAGCCATTTTTATTTTTATTTTTGAAAATAAATTTTACATAAGTTTACATAAAGTCGTCTTGACATTTAAAAAATGTTCACAGCTCACTAGATCTAATGGATATTATGGTGAACTTATGTTTCCCTTATGACCACCGTAATGTTTTTTATGAGGTTCGGTATAAAAAAATCAGTGAAACCAATAATAGTCTATCACATACAAAAATAATTAAAATGTTTGCATGTTCTCCTTATTTTGGAAAAACAGGATTGTTTTACAGAATGACTACCATTATTTGTATTTATTACTGAACGACATGAAAAACAATTTGGCGGCCTTAAGAAAAACAAAATTTTACTAGGCATAAAAGCTCTAGGATCTAGTCGTCTTTGGAAATCCTGGAAATTCATGATGGGTAGCTTTTGACGACGACTTACGAGATGTGAAGGAGAAATAATTTTTTTGTAATAACAAAAAAGATAGGGCAAAAATAAGATTTTTTGATTTTCAGTTTTTTCAGCATGTTTCGGCAACGATTGAAATTATCCTAAAGCTATTTTCAGCATAAAAAGCAGCACACTAATACGTAACTTTGCCCCAATTTAACCTACTCCGTATCTCTCAATTAAACGTGACCCCGGATGATCTCGCTCTGGGTCGTTATTAATGGCAATCGTTCCCAGTTTTTGCAAATACTTCAGGGATAAGGCGGTTGATACTGATTGTATTGTGGAATGTTTTGAAAAAAAATCAATACAAATGGCAGAATAGACAATATAAAATTTTAGTTTTTCTGGTCAAAAAATACAAGATATATATGTATAATATGAATAATGTAAGATCTTCTCATGCCTGAACAACTCCTTCCTTTTTCATCACCATGCGTTGTATCCTGCCTGTCAATCACCCCTGAGAAATAAAGGTCAGATACATCACGTCACGATCAATTTTATAGTCAGAGGGTCACCATCATGCGTGTGTGAATACAGAATGTTCGTGACACTGTCCATACCTCGAGGATAGTCATGGCGCTTCTTGATGTCTTATAATAGTCCAGCGATGTCGAGGTGTTTACATACTGGAAGACGTCCGGTAGTCGCTAATGAGTGGACAAACATACCTGCAGAGATCGACGAACTTGCTTGAGGACACAAGAGCTGACCAAGGATGGACGTCTTCAGGAGATGATTGCGCTTGTGCTTCAGATTATCATACACTCGCAAATCATCAAGTTTTTTTTATTTTGCGATGACGTTACCCCTATTCATATTTTTTATAATTTTACAAAGAGATAAGCGGCTATTAATTCATTTTAATTGATTAGAGAATCGTTGATTTTATAATAACATTTTATGTTTCACTTGACTTTGCATAAATTCAGTTTGCTATTGCAATAATAGAGGTATCCAATTATAATAATTCAATGCAAGACCATTATTAATGCAACAAGTGTCTTATTTCTTCTTTATCTTGTCTTTGTACAATATTATTTAATATGGAAAAATGAAAAGCAATTATATCTATAAAATCTATACACTAGAAACGACTTTAATCAGAGTTTAATAGATTGTGAATAAACAATAACAAATGCAATTTAAAGAAACATTTACCGAATGTAATTTACTTTTTCTCTACCCATCTACTGCTTAAAAAAATAGTTTTTCATTTAGTTTTTTTTCTGGAGTGAAGACTATAATATATGAGACACAAAATGAGAGACAAAATATAGAAATGGCTGAAAATATGTATATGTTTTCAACCCTTTCTTTGTAGAATCTCTGCATACTGATGGATGATGAATAAAACACTAATGTTTTCAAAAATATAGTAGAATTTTTTAAAACCTTAGTGCCTTATTCATCATCCATCAGTATGGAGATGGCTGGTATGCAGACAAGGACTCTCTAATAAGAAGTTTGAAAGTAGGTGTTGGTATCACATTTACTGCGTTAAAGTATCTTTACGAATATCGTACATTATTAAAAGGCGAAAAGAAATGATTTTCCTAAAGTAAAAAGACTCGACCGCCATTTTAGCAAAAATATTGTCTGCAGATTCACAGACCTTTTATTTACGCGAATACACAATTTTAGAGCGCAGGCGATATACCAGCGTAGACGTATTGCGTGGAGGTCGGAGGTTACGTGTCAGCGTCGCGCGTTGCAGACGCGAACATGTTCACGAATAGACACCAGAGAAGATGACGTAAGCCTTTGCGGATTGTTGGAATGGCCAGAACGCGGAGGCTGGAAAGCGAGTAGCTACGGTACGGACTACAGAAGTGGATAGAAATAAGCAAATCGAAGTGCGGGGAACTAAAAAAACCGATGGTTTGCGATTGCATGTTTCAGTGCTTCTCTGTCTCGCGCGATGTGAAGCAGAGACTGTATATCACGTGGTCCTGTCCATTATCTGATGTTTCGAAGCCAAAATATCTTTTTCATCCCTATTCCTCTTTTGCCCTCAATCTTGCCCTCGATTATTAGCTGCAGGAGCCTATACTTTTTGCCACCCATAATATTATGTCCCAAAGAGAGCGTTTTTTCCTTAACCGCATTGAATAGTTTGCGTTATTTGTTCACACGCCTTAGAACTTCCTCGTTTGTCACTCTCGCTGTCCATGGTATCTTGAGAACTCTGCGATACAGCCACATTCCGAAGGCCTCCAGTTTGCTGATACTACTAATCTTCAGGGTTCAACCTTCCTCACAATAGAAAAGCCCCCACCAGACATAGCATTCTATGAATCTTATCCTCAGGTCGATGTCAAAGTTCGAACAGCAAGCACACTTCTAAGCCTCAGGAATGCTCGTCCGGCCTACTCAATAGGGCTTTTTATTTCTTTGTTCGATGTTCAGTCCTCGAAGAGCCATGATCCCAGGTAGTTAAATTTATCCACTCTTTCAATGGGCGCTACCCAAATGTTATTCTGGAGTTTGCGAATGCATTTAGGTTTCTGGAGATGATCATTAATTTCGTCTTTTTGATATTGATGTTTAGACCCATAGATTTTCTGTGTTCCCCCACCATATTTATCGTTTGCTGGGGATCGTATATATTATCAGCTATCAAGACCGCGTCATCGGTACAACGGGTGTTAATAATCACCAGATTAATATCTGTGAAATATTGTGTTATGAAATAATTTGTTGAATCATAGCTTTTCAATACTAGGGACTATAATTTATTCAATTTTTAAAGTTCAAATGGATGAGAAACTAATCTAAGATCGTTCTCCCTACTTTTTGGATCTTAGACTGTCACTCTTATAAATCAATTTTTCTCCAAAATTAAAAAAAAAAGTTTCTGGCATCCCATAATTTCTCTTTTACTCTTAAGTCTCTTAAGTCGGGAGAGAGTATCACATTAGTGAGGGAAAATATATGATTACTAATTTGATTTCTCATTTTGGAACTTTTACGAATTACTTATCGATCGCTAAAAATTCTCTTTTTATAAAACATTACCTACCCCCAAAAATCTCTGCATGAAGAACAAACCTCCAGTGTTTTAAGCACATGGTTTTAAAGAATGGCTTAAAAATTAAATCGATATTCTAAGAGAACCGAGAACCATCTGCATTGAATGTTGGCTGTTTATTCCAAATGCTATTGCTGACATTAAATTAGGAGTTCAGAACGAATGGGGTGAACAATTTCAAGATTCTTTAACAACTGAGGTATCATCTGAATCCCGAAATAGAATCTACAAAAAACAATAAAAAAAACTTAATAATTATCATATTTACTTATGATGCTATAATAAATGATCATTTATATTTTGTTCTCCTCCAACTATAATTTCTTACATTCTTCGGCAAGATGCATGGCCCCTTTAAGCTTTGATTGAAAGACTTTCTTTCAATCAACGTTTCAAGTCTAAATTCATCTCCTCGATTCGTTGTTCGCCTTGACGTGTTCAGGATTCAGGATTCAGGATCCGAATCGGTGACCGTTGCACTACAATAATTTGTTTCTACTCTAGATTTAAAGACCCGGTTTAAAGTTGTAACCTGTTCTCCTTCTCCAAAACCTGCACTGCTACACGATGTTACATCATCGAAAGAGGACAAATAATACTGAATACTGGCACAATGGAGTGAAATTTACGAGTTGTCAACAGTGGCTTCGCGTCGGTATCATACAGAAGAGAGTTTGGTATCTGTCATTTGGGTCAACTTTGTTTACCTTTAATTAACAGGTGGTGCAATGAGATAGATGAGATCAGTTCAGCGGTCCGGGTATAAAGAGAGTAAAAGAGAATATTTAACACTAATCAATTTTAGATTACGAATGTTTAGAAGTACCTACCGAGTGGCCAGATTATATCTCTGATATCTCGGATAACCAGAGACCTGATTGGACAATGAGGTCGCTGGTAATCATAAAACCATTTTTTAGTCATTGAGCACCACCTTCAAGATCATATATTACGTAGGTATGCATGTATATCTTGTATTCATTCTCGTTATGCATATTTACTTAATTATTACTATAGAGAATGTGTAATTTTTGCCGACGTTCCTGTTACAATTTTAATAGGTGTTGGTGCTTATTATGTAATTACCTACATAATTATATTATTATATAATATGGGTATTAATATGCAATTATTTCTAACAGCATCGCTTAGAGGAAATACCAAGAAAATTAATTTTTGTATAAAAATTAACTCCCTGGTATGATTCTTACCATGGCATCACGTGGAAGAAGTAGGAAGTACCCACTTTCATAGCTTAGCTGATCTATTTGAAAATACGAGTACAAAATAAATGTACTTATCCTATTTTCTTATTAAAAACATTTATGCCCGATCTATGTTGTGTTGAAAAACTCTTTCAGAAAAAATTAAAGACACGTTACGCGGTATTAAAAATATATTCTTTAGGTTTTGTTCTACAAGTTATAGTTATAGCTGTTGTAGTTTCCTAGATATGTTTTCTTGTTGGGATAAATTCAAATTCTAGTTTTCTGTGCACAAATCAAAATTATTATGAAATTTAAAAATTAAAAGGAATTTTAAGTTTATTTTGGAAATGGTTTTTCAATGGGGTATATTGAATTTTGTAATATTGTCACCACAATATGACTTATATTTTTTAATATACGTTATAATATATATAAGTATTAAAAAAATAATAATAACAGCATGCAAGAAATGACAGTTTTGTAAAAATAAACATTTCAAATATTTATATTGGAGAATTAGAAATTTGGAAATTTCACACATCAGTTTAAAATTGCCAAAACAGCAAAAACTTTACAATTTACCTGCAAACAGATATCAAAAGACTACAGACTGTATTCTCGTACCTGAAAATTTAATGCAATGTTGCCATACTTCAAAAATTAATTAGTTCAATATCTCTGAAACAATTGAAGGGAGAATTTTTTGTTTTAATTTTCAAAATCCCACACAACACCGTATCATAGCGTGCCTTGTTTGTTATTTACACGAGTTTTTAAACACCCCGTATAATCTACATAAAATGGCGGTTACAAAAAAATATGATGGTTTTTTAATAAAAGATATTTTGATGTGATTTTAAGTACTAAATAATTATTATTTTCTATAGTAAAATTTATTTTAATTTAGCCTATATTATACGCCATCTTTTGACGAGCGGTTTTAACGACCAATATCAAACAGGTATAACATGTAGGTAGGTCATAATTTACATGTTCCGTGATTTTGCCTTTTCGATGTGTAATTTTATGGCTTCACATCTATTACTCTGTTTTTTATATTAATTTTATATTTTAGCTATATTTTATCATAACATCTGGCATTTAATTTTTTACCAATAAAAACATCATCAAAGTTTTCATTATTAATTATAATTAAAACGGTTCAGTACCTTCTTGGTACTTTCAAGAATTTTATCGTGTATCCCAACACCTTCCTAAAAGTTATGACTTAAATAACTAGTAATTTTTTTTTATGGGACACCTTTATATATTTTTTTGTTTGCTGGCATCCTTGTATCACCTATGTGTATAACAAAAAAAAAGTTTAATTTGTATTTTCGTGGTCAAAAAGTAATTAGTCATTTGCAGCAAATTAAAGAGCTTCTGTTTTTCATTTCATGAAAGCTCTCATTAATCCCGGAATCATATAAACTGAATAAAATGTGGAATTAGAGAGCACAATAGGTATTAGTATTATTATACGGAATGGCCCATCAGAAACGAAGCAGTGTGTATTACGCCAGTTGAAAAATGATCAAACTGGGTAATTTTTTTTTTATAACAATATTATAGTCCGGAAGGCAGTGACGATTTTCGGTACTTATTTTCCCAGTTATAAGCAAACATGGATAGAATTGTTGCGTTAGTATATAAGCAAAATTCATATACGTAAATCTAGAAGGATTCCGATGGGTTGAGGCGGAAAATACGTCAGAACATACATACATTGTCAGAACAAAAAATGGCAGTGTATCCCTTTTTTTTACAGTGATAAAAATGGTTCCATAGTAGGTAGTAGGAGAAGGTTTACTAAAGTTAAGTAAAAAAATAGTCTGGCTAATCTGTGAGTATGGATAATATGTCTGGCAGGTAAAAAACTGCAAAGTTTTCATCAAAAAAATTTCCCTAATTTTCGCAGTCATGAAAACTTATCAGACAGATGTTGGCCTATATTATGATAACAGACTCGTCTAATGATCACCAGGTGCCCTAAATTCGGCACGTTCGATCATACAGGTGATTAGTGTTATACGTACTTTTTTTAACACAGAATACAACAATATGATGGTTCAGGTTGAAAAATATTAATCATAAATTTTCAATGAGAGCCACAGAAAAGTTTTCATTTGACATGGGCTAATGAAAAAATAATTATAATTGATCTCGTTATAGTCAACTCGTAATCGATAAAAAATAAAAATCAGCAAAAAATATCTTGTAAGTCTGGCAAGGCCTTCGTGATTGAAAATGTCAGCCAGACGTGTATTTCTATGAAAATACACTATAATCTAACATGACAAATTTTCAAATCCGGGAAAATAAGAGCAAAAATTTTCTATATTTCCCATTTTGAAAATGGGGCCAGCCTCATTTGCAAATTTCTAGAATCAGCCAGACTTACTTTTCATTACAGTTTTTGATTGTAAAAATTTATATTCTAAATTTCAAGCCTGAAAAAATAAGGGATACGGATCCGCAAAAATCAGTCAAATTTTTGAATCCGCAAATTTTCAGCCAGACTCACTTTGGCTATTTGAGGTAGCCACACTGTCAGACTGCTATTTTCTTAAAATTTATGTTCCACTTTAGTAAAAATTAAATATTTAAGACTGGGAAAATAAATTAACTTGTATTATTATTTTTATTGTGCAAATATTATCCAGGTCTAAATTTCAAGAAAAATATTATTCAAGGAAATAATTTTTGACAATAACAATTTAAATAGACAAGTCCACATACTCTCCAGCCACGCCAGCCTGAAAGCTCTTGCATGCTACAAAACGAAATCAAAACTGGTATTAGAATGCATCAGCGACCTCAACGATCTGGCAAAACAAAACCAGGCAACACTTGTTTGGGTACCGAGTCATCGAGGAGAAGTTGGTAACAAAACGGCGGATGAACTGGCCAAAGAGGGCGAGGCAGTCGCCTTCACAGGACCAGAACCAATGTTTGGAACTACCAAAAAGATGGTACGTGGCGCGATAGCTAGTTGGACAAGTAACAAACACAAAGCATATTGGAACCACATACCAGGCAACAAACATAGCAAGTTAATGGTAAGATAATCATCTCCAAAACTTGCCAATGAACTACTGCATTTAAACAGAATGCAAGTCAAAACAGTGGTGGGACTTCTTACAGGACACTGCCACCTCTGAGACAACACCTGAAGAAGCTGGCTATCTTCAATGGAGAACCAGCATGCAGACTATGCAATCAGGAAGACGAAACAGCTTTCCATGTATTGTAATCTTTGAGTGTCCAGCACTCAATCGAACCCGACACACAATCATGGAGAACAATATCAACGACATGATGTCGGGGAAAGCCTTGGCAAGCAAACTTCTGAACCTTGTGAAGGGTACCTACAAAGTTATTTGAATAGCCAAGAACCAATAGCTACGGAAAGAGACAATAAGCCTAAATACCAACTATCTAGCTACAAACAACAACAACAATTGACGAGCCTATCTTCACTTCACTAATAATGTGGGAATTTCCAAAAGAAAATTTTAATAAATGTTAAAATTTTCACTCATAGTGTTAAGAAGCGGACCCGGGTCCCCTCGTCTTTCGCGAAAAGCCACTGTGTGATCGTCTAGTTTTCCGAATTTCTCCTAATAGGACCGCTGTGATTTCTTACGTTGTGTTTACCGTAGTTTTTACCGTAGTCACCCCTGCTCTTTGATTGAGGTATACCAGGATTACTATGGCCGAAATGGATGCGCAAAAGAACCTACTATGACTCATTGTATCTCGGTTGATTGGGATTTCTTTCGGAAAAGCGGAGAACTTTACTGAGACGTGTTGTTAACTGTTGGCTTCCTGTCAGATGTCTAAAAGCGAGTGATGAGCGAGAGAATTCGTTTGCAAGAGCGTAAAATGGTGAAGGGCGAGATGGGCTGTGATTTTGCATAGAGAGTACAAAAAAATGGAAAGCGAAGAGAGATCCCTTTCATGCATTTTTCAAACTCCAATCCATTTCGGATTCCACTCTTTTGCACACCTGTGCTTTCTTATTATTTCGTTTTGCTTTTGTTTTGTTTACAGACTACCCGGTATATTGCGGGAATGTCTGATTTCCTATTCGACGAGTACAACCACTTTGGTTACAGACGATCCGGGATATGGCGGAAATGTCTGTCTGGTACCTATTCAACGATGTTCTTTGCCTAATTTCCTTTTTCTATTTTCTTTTATTTTCGTATTTCCTATTTTCGACATTCGTATGATGTGCTAAAGGAGTTTTGGTTTTGATTGATTTTGAATGGCTTTTCACATACTCGAGATTAATTTGTTTTTGGTTGCTTTGAATTCCTATTTGTGGGATTGTAATTGGTAATCCGAGACTTATTTCGGTTATTGTTTTTCCTGTTATTTTTGATGAGCAGGTATTACACCTGACAACCCTGCTTTGGTTTGCTTTACTCTGTCCTACTCTGAGGATGCTTTATTGCCTCGTTGCTTGCTACGATTTCCACTTTAAAGAGTCATGCTCTTTTATTGGTTCACCGGAGGTCTTCATCTGGACATCGAGATGAATCCCTCCCCCAAAGTTTGGTAATCGAGTACCTCTTATAAATCCTAATCGAATATCGTAATGTACTTGGGTTTTCCTGATAATGTAAATGAGTGGCTGGTGCTACATATGACAACGCTGCCTAAGCTTGCTCTGCTATGTCTGAGGGTTCAACCTACTGTTGCGAGTTCCTGTCATATAGCGCCATACAATGGGAAGTATTTCTCACTTTCACTTTCTAATATCGTATAATTTAAAGGGACTACTTCCAGCGTAACATTTGCGTGATCCTACATCTGCACTCCTCGAAAAATAGAATGAATGAATTATTTCTAATTAGGGCCGTTTTATTCACAGGTCATTAATTCCTCCTGGGTTTGATTTTCTTCCTAGCTCTATCTCGATTTCCTATACGTGAATTTGTAATTGTTTGTTGTTGTATTCCTTTCCTAATATTCGCTGACGTGATCTAGTAGGTACCTATTAGTTGCCTATTTCCTTGCTGTCGGATTTGAAACGGGATCCGCGCACGTGGAAGTTGCGAATCGATTTAATTATTTATTTATGTGGATTTTGTTTCGAAGAGATCTTCCCTAACTAATTTCTCAATGGATTTTCCCTAATTTGTGAAGGAAATTCCTTCGAATATGCACTTTGCCATCTACTAGTGAATTGGTTCGAAGAGAAGCCGCCAATTGCGAATATTGAGTTCGAGATGCGAATGAAATATGTTTCACTGGGATTTCCCGGGATAGGTAAAGGAAATTCGACCGGAGTCCACTATAAGCCATCTCTAGATTCGAATTTTATTAGAATTGTGATTAGAAATTGGTGAAACGATTTTCTGCCCTTTTCGGATTTTCAACTGGAGTTTTTCCAAGGTAGATAAAGGAAATTCTACCGGAGTCCACTATAAGCCATCTCTGGATTCGAATTTTATTGAGGAAATTTAGAATTGTGATTTGAAATTGGCGTGAAACGATATTTGTTCGTTTCGGGTTTTCAACTGGAGTTTTTCCAAGGTAGATAAGGGAAATTCGACCGGAGTCCACTATATGCCATCTCTGGATTCGAATTTTCAGGTTTAGATAGGATTAGGTAGCCCGGAGTCCACAATATGCCATCTCTGGGTACCGTATAAAGGGTTAGGAAGTCAGATTCGACCTGCTCGAAAGCTGATCTCAATCTGTCTGGAGCTGCTGTAAGACGTCTGCTTTTATAGAAGCGGTGGTCCGCTTTCTAAACACCACGCAACAATGCACCTTATTGGTATTGCCTTATACCGTGATTTATTTCTTGTCATATTTCCCTAATTAAGAGACTTAGCGATTTGACCTCGCGGCTACCTTACTGAATTGTCCTAAACCTGAACTACCTAAATTTTCCTTCAAATCGGTCAACGCGTTCTGTACCTTTCCATTGTGTCTAGCTATTATAATTACACCGGCTTAACTTTCATTTCGCATTTTCACCTACTTACTGTTTCGGAACCATGGTGGATTTTTGGCTATTGCAGTTTATCAATTCGCTCTATCAATTCGTGTATTTCTCATTATCGTGGGCGGGATACCTACCGACTTACTATTGTCTTTGCATGGAGCTATTGTTTGATCCGTGATTTCACCCGGTCTGTATCTTTCCACCCGTTCTTGTATGTAGGTCACCCTATTCTCCGTCACGCGGACCGAGAGTGTCTCGACACAATGCCTGCCCTAACATCTGGCTCGCCTCCATCCTAGCTCTGCTGGTCTTCGGATGTCTTTTTAAAGCGCTGGAATATTTTTAGCTAGAGCGATTTCTCCTTATGAATATCTAATGAGCTGACGGGGATCGTTTACTTGATGTAGCGGCGGGTGGCTGCGTTTTGATTTTCTAACAATTTTACCTTTAGGTATTTACGTACCTAATTCTTGCACTGTTTGCTTTTTCGATTTGTGCTGATTTAATGAGGGCGATGGAAATAATTTCCTTATCATCCTACCTAGGTGCGATCCATTTCAATAGGGAGGACCTATAATAAGTAGGTAATATTTGAAAAAAATTGAGATTTTTATTTAAAATTTTTATGCATTACTATTAACTTATTCAAAATTACAAGTCGCTAATTAAGTACATTTAAGTCTTTGCCCGAAGTTATTTGAATAACATTTTATTCTAAAGATAAGTCTGCAGACATTATTCACACCAAACTGAATTTGCATGCATTAAATACCTACCTATGATCCAGTTACATGTTTCAACCCTGTAGGTATAATATTGCAATTTTTTTTGAAATATATGTATTAGTATCGTAGGCAGATAATCTATGAAACCTAAAAACATTTTCATGTTCTGAGATGTCAGAATTGATGCTCATTTCAGATTGTCTTGTCCCACCTTATCGGTTTTTTTTTTGCATGACAGTGGAGGTGTCCTCAATAGCGCATTTTTGCGTAAAAAAAAGTTATTCCAAATGCTGTGATCTTGAGGTATAGTGAGATTGATGACTTAGGGAGTAATAGGAGACTGGTTCTCAATCACACTCGAATGAAAGTAGAAATGGTGGTACGCATTTAGTTTGTACACAAATAGAGCGAAAGAGAAACGGTGTACTGTCGCATCTGGGTGTATATATTTATCGGAATTGAACACGGAAACCGAATCTCGGCATATAAAAGGGAGCTTTTAGCGTGCCGCGCTGGGGGCATTTAGCATGCACCTCCGTGTGTGTACGTATGTCGTTGATAGATGAATGTCTCGCTGACAGCTGTCGAAAGGAAGAGAGCAAGTTTAAACATAAAGCCCAAGTGCGCGGATATGATTTATTGCACTTTGGAAATTGTTCCCTAGGATTCCTAGCTAGAATTCTGCGAGATGCGAATTTTCCATGACTTTTTCATAAGTTTGATCGATTCCTTTTAGATAAGAGGTGGCTGGTGTTCATTTAATATTTATCCTCAGCCGGCTTGGAAGACGTGTGCCAACAGTCGCCTATCGGAAATGTATCAATCCGGATTTGTGTCGATCATTTATTAATCAGAAAAGTTCTGGTCTAGGCGACACTGTTTCACACTTTTGCTTGAATTCTTCATCAATAACGTCAAGTATATTGAACTGTGATTGAAATTTACAATAAAGCTGGGGAAACAAAGTTAGGTGTTTGAAAAATTGTCAGAAATTGTTCTCGAAAATAATATATTGAAGAGTGTGCTTTTTTGTAGGTAAATATATTGTATCGTGTGATCGACAAAATTTTTCATCATCACTGCCTTGGAAGAGAGAGATAGCTATTGCAGTCATGTCTGATCTCATTGCACCTGAGCGCACCTAACCTACCAATAGTTTGCATTTTATCTGACAGACTGGCAGACATGCTTCATTTTTTCCAAGGCACTAGTGGATGGAAAATTTTGCGGATCACCCGATACAATGAGATTGGCTTCTCGAAGTTTACATTAACTTGAAAACCTGGGTTTGAGAAGGTAATATTCTTCGTTGTCGCCTACTTCCACACTACTTGGATCATAACTTTTATAGAAAGATTTTAAGAGAAATATTTAGTCGTTCGATACTTAAGAAATGTTCTAAGTAATAGTGCCAAAATAAAATATGTCCCTCATCGTTTCAATTTATTGATGGAAGAATTTTTATCCTAAGTGACGTTTGAAACTGTCATGTGATTAACTCAATTCCTAGCTTTCTTGGAGAAAAATGGAAGGGTAAAGGTATTGAGGGAAGGGGCTATACACCCAAAGCGCCTAGATCTTCACAGCGTTTTTCGCCAATCCCACTCACATTGATCACCAGCACCCCCTAAAAAGTTTCATAACCTGATTAACCCAATTCCTAACTTTCTTGCAGAAAAATGACAGGGTAAATGTATGGAGGGCAGGGGATATACACCCAAAGCGCCAAGACCTTCAGGGCGTTTTTCGCCAATCCCATTGATCTCAGCACTCCCAAAAAAATTTTCATCCCCAAAAATTTTGAAAATTTATAACTTTTGAACAATATGAAATTTAAAAAAAGCTGAAACAAAAGTTGCTGGATGTAGCCGCCTTAACAATTTTTGTAATGGTACTTTTACGTATACAACCGATATTTATTTACCATAAAATTCCTAATTACCACAATTCATAAGCACTATTTGACTGGACTAATTCGAAAATGAATCTGAAAAATAGTACTAAGAGATAATCGCACCCACGATTTTTGGCTCCGTCGCCAGCATCGATCTACCTCAGCTTTCACCAGGACCACGAAACTTTTTATAGCTACGAGAATGATGGCAATGTTGAAGATTTTTCTGATAACAAGCTAATAAGCATTTTTGAACCCCCAAACTGAATTCGGTTAGTCATTGCCAGATTTATCTGAAGACATCCTGCTGGATTTTTGATCGAAGGAATATTTCAAATACAGACTGTCAAACATTACGGTAAGACTTATCTATTAGGTAATAGACATAAAGTAGAAGCGTAAATGAGAAAAACCTCATATTTCTGCTCAGTCCTGTGAGATAATTTATCGGTTCTCAAATTTTGAGTCTCCCATATCGGTCTCCCAAAACAGTCACAATAAAACTGGTTGAGGCTTGGTAGGTACGAGATTGATGTTGATACTATGACACTTTTTGGTTTATTGTTCATCAAATAAAAAAGAGAGGTTTCTGAAAAAATTGAGCTAATTAATTCATTAAAGATCTTATTATTCTAATGGTTGGAAATTATTTTTTCGTCAATTGACACTAATCATGCTACTTTCAGGGCTGATGTAAGCAACAAAGTGTTACTTTTCCTGTCCAGGCAGCAAAAGTATTATTTTGTAATTATGTAAGTAAGTAGTCAATTTTCTAAGTGAATTAAGTGACTATAAAGGCTGTCAGGAAACAGCATGTACCTACTTAGAAAAGGAGGTGATTCTACATAAAAAATAAGACTTTTTCCCTATAAACTTATATGCCCAGACGTACCATTGTTTTCAAGATACAGCTGGTCAAATTTGATTTTTTTTCTTCAGTTTTTTGTCAATATTTCGAGAACCGTATGAGCTTAAATGTTCAGCTTTTATGCACACTTTTTGATGCACACTGTAAAATAAAGGCGATAAAAATTGTGGCATTAATTTTGAGTACTTTTGAGAGTTTTAACCCCCTAACTTTTACGTTACTGGAATAAAGGAGCTTTTAGGAAGTGTCTTAAGATACGCCCATTTCTGCACCAAAAAGATTCTCTTGATTAACAGCTCTTAAGTTGACCGCGTTTCCGAGAAAAATTACATTTTATGGAAGAAAACATTAATTTTAAGAATATTGCTACTATTTTTTTATTATCTTTGAAATAAATATTTTCTCTCATATAATGCCATTTTCTCTAAAACGCTTATCTTTAGAGCTGTTAACCAGAAATACCTTTTTGATAAAGAAGTCGTTAACTCAGTTGAACAACAACTGGCGAAAATTATTGTGTTCAACTTGGTAGCACATGCTTTCACTTTCAGGTAAGGCATTCCGCATTCAGGCTGCAACTTTGCTGCCTAGTTAGACAAATAATTACTATTCCACTGGTGCATGAACAACATGGTTCGTAACTGTGGATAAAAATTCAATCATAAGTTGATTATGGATAACAGTTTTGACGTCTTGATGACGTCTTGACGTCACTGCACTCAAACACTGGCAATTGGCATTATCTATTTCAAATAATGTATGGCGAGGCTACAACATTTTTATCTTTTCTTTACAAATCCAGACATGCCAATTCTTTACGTGTAAGACTGTCCTTTTTGCAGCCAGCCCTATATAACAGGAAGTCATGGTCCAGTGAACGGGTATTGATAATAATTATTACTATGGAACCTGAGAGTAATTCTGAGGCGAAGTATAAAACAAAAACAGGAAGAGGGACGTGTACGTGAAATGTGTGCATGGTGGCCTGCGGTTAGCGAGAGCAACCAGTTTCTTAAGCTTAAATCTCAGTCAAGGATGCGTGAAGCTAAAGGAGCTAATAACGTTTGATGATTATTTCAGTGTATCATTTATAGGCTTCATTATTTGATTAAGCAAAGTATATTTATTCCTCGACCGTAATGATTTAATTACACTCTTATACTAGATGTATATTTAAGCATGTTTAATAACAGCTGTAGTAATAAAGAGCACTTATGATTTTATGATAACTGCTAGGGACTTCTCTATCTATTTTTTAACTGTAATTAGATAATTTAGCTCTTGATGCCGCCAAGATTTTCATTACGTATGACGCAAAATTATTATTGTAGAAATAATCTTTTAGATGCCATAGAATGTACCTACTTTCGAGAGTGAAGAAGCTTTTATATGTTCAATGATGTCATTAATTAAACATGTATAATTATTGAAAACTTCTCGAGAGAATCTCTTTTCGTAATGGAGTAATAATGCTTTAACAATTAAGTTTCACTGTACTGTCAATGTAATTATTATTAAGAACGACAAAACATTAAAAGATCTATAGAGCAGATGATGCTTTTGACCTTCTCCGTTTCGTAATTAAAATCAACATTTTATACTCTAGCTTGATGTCACGCTAGCAGAGCATCGCCAAAATATGTCAAAATCAAAAAACAAATCAGATATAGGAATTATGTGCTATTTAATTTTTGTGCTCCCTCTTTTTATTCAAAAATTAGCCTGCTTAAATGCTGACGTCACGCTAGCGAAGCATCGCCTAGCCTAACTATACAAAGAATTAAAAATACAGGGTAAGTCATTGATATGGGAAAGCTCGATTACACCTATACCATTAAAGATATCGAAATGAACCAAAAAGTGCTTTAAATGGGAGGGTAAAGTGCAGTTTGTAAAATTATTTTCAGATACACAGGATGGCCCAATATCGCTGTACGCCATACAACTTTGTTATTTTAAATAGGACACCCTCTATATTATTACACTTTCAGATTATTTGAGAAAAGTCAAAAAGAATAGTTTGTAAAGTTGAAGTTTGTAATGAGAAATTTATGAGTTATAAACAAATGAAAATCGCGATTTTCCATTTTCAAAGCAGCTTATATTGAAAACGGCTCGAGATATGGCAAAACGGCTTACATGTCCCTATCTTAACTTTTCAAGCGGTATCCTATTGGATGGATGAAATTTTTATACAGAGTGGTAGAAAATTTGATTATTTTCATCACTCAGTATAAAAATTTAAGCTACATGATAGGATACCAAATGAAAAATTAAGATAGGAACATGTAAGCCGTTTTCCTCTATCTTGAGCTGTTTTTAAGAAAAGCTGCTTTGAAAATGGAAAATCGCGATTTTCATTTGTTTATAACTCATAAATTGCTCATTACAAACTTCAACTTTACAAACCATTCTTTTTTACTTTTCTCAAATAATCTAAATATGTAATAATATAGAGGGTGTCCTATTTAAAATAACAAAGTTGTATGGCGTACAGCGATATTGGGCCATCCTGTGTATCTGAAAATAATTTTACAAACTGCACTTTACCCTCCCATTTACAGCATTTTTTGATTCATTTCGATATCTTCAATGGTGTAGGTGCAATCGAGCTTTCCCATATCAATGACTTACCCTGTATATAAATACTGGAATTATATATTTATTTGAGCTATGAGTTATGAGCACAAAAATTAAAGAATTTGCACAATAAATAACACATAATTTTAGTATTTATCTATATTTTTATAATTCGTTGCATATTTAGGCGATGCTCTGCTATCATGACGTCATAGCATTTGAACAGGTTAATTTTTGAGTAAACTAAGAGAGCCCAAAATTTTGGAATAGCATACATAATTATCACATAAATGAGACGTAATATTTTAATTATTTTTTTTTGCACATTAAGGAAATGCTCTGTTAGCGTTATGCTAGCAGAGCATTGGGAAATATGTATATATATATTGATAGAAGGTACTATGTGACTTCAAAATCAGATACGCATAATTCGTTGTCACTTCATATATGACGTTGTGGCTTCCGATTTCGGAAGTCACAACGTTTCGCCTTATTGAGTGCATATATAGCTTCAAGATGGCGTTAGCAGTCCGTATGCAAAAATTTTTGTGGAAGTGATTTGGACCCCCTGGTACCCTCAAGATAACATTTTAGTTCCACAATAATCCGCTGACGCTAGCATCGCGTTTTACTGCAGTTACGGCCTGAACGTTCTCACTTCCATCATATATGCTATATAAATGACCATTTATGTACAATAGGACACACGATGTGACATCCAATTTTGGCAACGCCGTAAAGCAATAAATTTGACCTCGTTTCGTTGTTAAATTCATTTTCCATTCACTGGTAAAGTCTGCATGAAAACAAGTTCCAAGATTCTTACTTGGACTCGGAAGCCAATTACATATTTTATCCTGGTGAATATATTGATATCCTACCTACCGACCAGGAGCCTGTTTCACAAAAATATGAGTTATTAATAATAGTCTCTATTTGTATCATATCAATTTTTGTGAAACACTGACCGACTAATATAATTGAAATAAACTATAAATAATAGTTCATTAATAAGCTATTACTTAATAGACTATTACCATTATTTTGAGAAAAACTATTGAAAATCCCTTATATTATGAGCTCTATTACTATTAATAATAAATAGTTAATAGTGTTTTGTGAAACAGGCCCCTGAACCTACCTTCGCCATTAGGATTTCATTAGCTAATTTTGTAATTACCACCTACTTTGCATGTAAAAATCACACCCCATGTTAACTTCTGTTATCTTGCAACTTAGAAGTCGTTTTTAGCTTTCAATAATCGTGCAATCAGCGAGGCGCGTGTTATCTACTTCACAATAAAACCTGTCAGAACAATCGGACTCTGTTTAATTTAATTATACTTCACAGTACATGGGGATCTTGGAAACGGCATGAGATACAGAGTCGGTTAAATTAGAGAAAAGTTGCACAATTTGATGCTTAATAAGAAACTGATTTTTTTTCTTTTGAATATTTTCAGTCGTTGTTGAAATATCCTGAAAAAACTGAAAAATCTAAATTTCTTATTTTAGCCATATCTTTTTTATTATTGCAAATTAATTAATTATTTTTTGCAGGCTTATATAATATCGTCAAAAGCTATCCATATGACGTTACAAAAATTTTCAAAGCCGACTAGATCCCAAGAGTTTTCGTAGCCAGCTTTTGTTTTTCTTATGGCCGCCATATTGATCTTTTATGTCATTCGGTATAAAATAAATAAATCGAGGAAACCATTAAAAATTAATAACATTCGATAACAAAAATGTCAAGAATTTTATTCTTTTTTCAAAAAAAAAAATAAATCTTCATACCGAATATCATATAAAAAGTAAAAAAACATAAAGCAAGTAATATGACTTCATATTAATGTAATTGGGTGAAAAAATGTTTTTTTTTTGAAAAAAGAATAATAAAATTTTTGAATTTTATTTCATGTTATTAATTTTTGGTTTCCTTGATTTATTTTACACCGAACGACATACAAAATCAATATGGCGGCCAAAAGAAAAATAAAAGTTGGCTATGAAAACTTTGGGATCTAGTCGGCTTTGAAAATTTTTGTAATGTCAAATGGATAGCTTTTGACGACTTATGTAAGCTTACAAAAAATAATAATTCATTATTTCCCAATAATAAAAAAGATATGACTAAAATAAGAAATTTTGATTTTTCAGTTTTTTCAGGATATTTCAGCAATGACTGAAAATATTCGAAAAAATCTTATTAAGCATCAAATTGTGCAACTTTTCTCTAATTTAACAGAGCCTGTATCTCTTGCCGTTTCCAAGATCCCCATGTACTGCCGCTTCCACTGGACACACTGTATACTCATACATTAGGTATTTAATAGAGTCATAACTATTTCGAAACTAAAATATCGAAATTTCTTATTTATTGCTGTTGAAAATGAACTGAATATTTTTGTAGGTTCACACAAGTCATTTGACATTTGACATTTCAAAAATTTTCAAAGTCGACTAGATTCAAGAGTTTCCATAGTCTACTTTTGTTTTTCCTATAGCGGATGCGATATCTATTGTTTTTCATGTCGTTCGGTCTAATAAAAATTAGGGAAACGAAAACTCTAATCTAGATTTTTTTATTCTAGTTTTTTAGAAAAAAAAAATTATATTCGCCGAATTAATATAAAAAACCACAAAGCGAACTATCTGTGAAAAAAAAATTTCTTACGGAAAAAGAAGAATAAAATTTTTTAAATTTTTTTTTGCACATCTGCAATTATATGAAATTCTGTTTCAGATTCGAAGTAAGTATAAAATTGTGCACAATTTAAACGACCCTGTAGCCGGTTCCGATATCTTTGACCCTGTAGTAAGCCACGAAATAGTTATACAACCCTGTATAATTATATTAAACAAAAGTCGGTTTTTCTAACAGGCTGTATTGTGAAGTAGATGACATGGACTATTATTGAAAAATAAAAACGATTTCTAAGCTGCCAGGCAACATAAGTTAACATAGGGTGGAATTGTAACTTTATAACATGAAATTCCCTATGGCAACGATTAAAATAAATGCTCTGTATACAGGGTGTTTCATTAAGGTAGGTGAGCGACCGTATCTCGGAAACTAATGGGCCTAGAACCTCAAAATAAAAAATTCCCAGACATAAGCGACAACGAGAAATTCAATGAAAATATTTTAGATGGCCGCACTTCCGGAAATACCGGAAGTTGACACCTACTCCTTTATTTTAACGGGAACACCCTGTAAAATATTTAATTTTTCAAATGTCTGAAGAAATCGAATACAGGTGGTTTTCACCATTGGAATTTAGATTGAGCGGTTTATGAGTTATAAACAAGTAGGGGTCGCCAAGTTCTTGAAAATTTCAAGATCTTGTCTTGATCTTGTCTTGATTTCAAGACAAGATCAAGACAAGAAGTTATTTTAGATTCCAAGACAGTACAAGAAATTTTATGTCAATACTAAGATTTCTTGTCAAGAAAACAAGAAATCTTGATATTTCTTGACCAACAATGAAAACGCTAAAACGTATTTATTTGTGGAAAATATAACATATTTTAACAGAACATAACATATTTTAATTTCTTGAACATAAATTTTTTGCTAGAACGGTTCACAAAAATGTAAATAAAAAATAAATAAATAAATGAAAATCCTGCTGAAACTAAAGCTGCAAACTAGATTTTGAATATCAAATTTAACTCATTTTTAGATCAGAATTCATAAGCCATGAATTAAGGCAGATCAGACTTCTTATGGAGTCAACGCCTAGCCGGTTTCTTGGCTTTGTTATTGTTAAAGCTGCTCTTGAAAAAAGCCTTTCCGCAGGTACAGATGTTGCTGGCGTTCCGAGAAAATCCTTGGACGGGTAGACATTTTCGTGTCTTCTCCACCAATCAAGTATATTCTCAGAATGTTCTGTCCTAGGCTTGTTCAAGTATTTTTCAATTTCACACTTCCAAGATTCTGAGTTATCATCGTTATTAGCTTTCTTAAATAGGTAAGTATAATGTCTAAATCAAATTCGTTATTTTCTCTTTCAAGACTCAGTGCTGGTTCTGGTCCTTATGGTATTGGATTCTGTAGATCATTCTCCGCTTTATTATTATTAAAGTAAATTTTTAAATATTTCTTCAAATTTTTAGTCACCTTTCAAATAAAAAGTTCACCTAGGAATCACCGGTTGATTTCAAAGATTCAAGAAATTTCAAGATCTTGAAATGTCTTGAGTCAAGACAAGATATAAGATGTCAAGAAAACGTCAAGACAAGATTTTTTATAATTTCTTGATTTTTTCTCAAGACAAGACAAGAAGTTGTTATCAAGACAAGAATTCTTGTCTTGGCGACCCCTATAAACAAGTGAAAATCGAAAATTTTCAACTTCAAAGCAGTGTAGAACTAGAACGACTCAAGATATCTAAAAATGGTTAATGTCTCTATCCTAGCTTTTCATGTTCTATCCCATTATGCGGAGTAAATTTTAATACAGGGTGATGAAAATTATCCGTTTTTTCATCACCCTGTATTAAATTTTAAACAACATAGTATAGGATACTATGTGAAAAGTTAAGATAGGGACACGTAAACGGGTTTTAGATATCTTGAGCCGGTCTAGTTCTACACTGCTTTGAAGTTGAAAATTTTCGATTTTCACTTACAAATACTTACAAATTGAGCTAGGTAGCAAAAATTTAAATGAGAGAACAATCTTGCACCTAACAATTTGTTTTCAAGTTTGAAAAAAATATTTACAAGAATAGTATGTACGTACAAAGTAAAATTTTTAACAAAATCAATTAAACATACGCCATTTTTTAAATTCTTACAATAAATATCTGAAACTTTCACACCTCACTATTGAAATGACATTAATACAGGGTGAGTTTTTTTCAATGTTTAGTACAGGGATCTCGTAAACTACTGCAGTTAGAGGAACGGTTAAATGGGGAAAGAAGTGCAGTTTTATGAGCTTAATTCGAAACAGCTTTTGTTTTTTTGAAAATCTCCATGGCTTCCTAGATATTTAACATAAAGTAAATTCCGCGGATTTCTTTACACCGAGATAGCAGTCTTATTATTGGGATTAGAGAAAAATCGTAAAGGAAAACCTTTTAGACGATTTCATAGACAATAAAATGGCTTTACAATTTTTTTATTTGCTGTGTCATTTTCGAGCTATGACGTAAACTTGTGTTTTTTAAATGTAAGTCATAGTTGGCTATGACATCATTCGATATGTCTTTTTTTTCTAAATACAACGATATAAAACTCGATATTGTTTTTTCGGGAAATAAAAAAGTTAGGACGGTTTTTAATTTTATTTCCTCAAATACGTGGTATAGGCGCTGAATTTTAGTTAATTTTGAATTGAAAATCTTATATGAATTAATAGTTCAACGGGATAGCTAGTTTTTCGAGAAAAAAAAAATTAATTTTAATTCTAATCTTTCAAAAATCTTGTAACAATACCTACCTGCGCTGTAGAACTTTATACTAAATATTCATATCAAAATGTGACGGTTGCTTAGCAACAGTAACAGAAACAGTGAAACTATAAAATTTGACAGTTAGTTACTTAGAGGCTTATAATTTCCATTGAACTTTAAGCATGAAGTCAGGTTTTGCAGAAGTTCTTAAATCGTATAACCTGCAAGGTGAATTACTAGTATGGAGTTTTCCAACCAAGAGAAGCGTGATATGATAGAATGATAGAATTCAGTGTCAAAAGAATGCTGTCAGGGCTGCGGAACAATATTTTCGCAGATATTTTAATCGTCGTTAACCTTTTATATTCAAATGTTTCATAATATTTTCTAGAGTTACTAGATGGCTATTAGAAAATTTGTAGTTAATTAAGTATAATTAATTGTTTGCATAGAGGATTACAAATTATTCTGCAAAATTATCTATGTATAATTTCAATTTCAAATTCAACTGAGGTATATCAGTTAGTTATGCTTACATGGCCGCCTAGTTAAGTTGAGGAAATAAAATTAAAAACCGTCCTAACTTTTTTATTTCCCGAAAAAACAATATCGAGTTTTATATCGTTGTATTTAGAAAAAAAATACATATCGAATGATGTCATAGCCAACTATGACTTACATTTAAAAAAACACAAGTTTACGTCATAGCTCGAAAATGACACAGCAAATAAAAAAAATTGTAACGCCGTTTTATTGTCTATGAAATCGTCTAAAAGGTTTTTCTTTACGATTTTTCTCTAATCCCAATAATAAGACTGCTATCTCGGTGTAAATAAATTAGCGGAATTTACTTTATGTTAAATATCTAGGAAGCTATGGAGATTTTCAAAAAAACAAAATCTGTTTCGAATTAAGCTCATAAAACTGCACTTCTTTCCCCATTTAACCGTTCCTCTAACTGCAGTAGTTTACGAGATCCCTGTACTAAACATTGAAAAAAACTCACCCTGTAGATGTGAGAGATATAAAAAAATCTTCAATATTTAGTTTGAAAAATACAGAGCACAAAATTATTTCAAACTTACAAAAGTGACAAATTTGATTTTGTTGGTCATTTACAAAGACCGATAATAATTTTAGTTAAAAAATGTGATGGTGAAACTTTACAGGTACAGTTTGTTAAGCTTGAAACTTTTACTTTAAAATGATCTGTTTAGTTTTATTGAAAAAGTTGAATAGATATATTTTTCTATTTTTTAAACAAAAATCAAATTTCTTTTAGTCCGAATTACGTGAAATTCATGTTAAATAAACTTAGATAGCTTTAACAAAAACAACAAAAAAAATTGCTTTGTCCAACTCATATATTTTTATAATAGGACCTCAAAACAGTACATTCAGTGAAAAATATATACGAGTATTTTTTTGATTTTATTTTAAGTGTAATTTGCATAAAAGTAACGTTTTTCAGTAAATCTATGGAAAATGTATTTTTGAAATATATTCTCAAGCTAAAATTTAGCTATGATGTAGCTTATAATCATGAATTAGAAAAAATTTGTTTGAAAGTTAGAGAGATACCTAGAGCATATGAGCATATTGAGCAGGGGCTCGGGATTTATAGCTTTCATATCGAGATACCTATTGATTTTTTTTTTGTTCTATTATTATTATTATAGCCGTTTTTAATAAATCAGTTTTTTGATCCGGTCATATTTGATCAGTCATTCTGAAATTCTATTTTTATAACATTTTATTTTTGATCAGCTATCTCACAAACACTTTAATATAATTTTTAGTTAAAATGCTTTTGAATTCTTTTTTATATGTTGGACAATTTCGAAAAATCTTCAATTTATGTTTCATATAATAATTAGGTATCTCGTTCGGGTCTGAGTTCACAGATGAATAAATTCTGGGCTTCAGAAAAGCTTATTTATTTCGGGATGCTAGTAGCAGATTTATAAAAGAACATAATAGGTAATCATACATTTACAAAATCAGAACCGTCCAGCTGGGTACCCGCCGATGGCCTGTAAAATAAACATAAAATCCTTAAACTAAACAATTTCACCGAGTACAGAATGGGCGGTAGGTATCTAAGAGCAACTTCACTGCACCAATGGATTACTTAACACTTAAACCTCCGATATGGAGTCCATAAAGAAATACGACACTCTTTTTAACAGAGGTAGTTAGTGGAACAGTCGAATAATAAATAACAGTTCTTCAAATAATAAAACCTGGGTACACCAGAGTTCTGCTAATCTGGATCCCTGGTAATCTTAACTAGTAAGGAAATGGGCAAACTGACCTTGACCCAGGTACTGATGTCCTTCGGACGGGGTTGAGAGTGTGGCGTTATCTGCCTAGAAGGACACACACACACACCTCCCCGTGAGATTAATATTTACTTGACGGATGCTTCTCAAAGCAATCCACAACTTATACGGTCGATCCTTCCAACTCTTGTAGTATTTAGGTATAAGTATATATTGGTACATCAACTATTTCCCTTTATTTGGGGCTGTTTGAATGTGATTTTTCTTATTATCCTTTATTAATTATCCCACACCCCTCACTCTGACATCTGTCTACTCTCATCACCAAAGTGATAATTGTTATTATTTACACGTATTATTAGCACGTACTTGATTTGGAATCAGTACAATGTATAATGCTTTCTATAAGATATCAAAGTGATTTCAAAAGTTTTTCAAAGACCCGTTCTTTTGCTAATTATTCTGAAACGATGTATGTTTTTTTACTTAAGCCTTTACTCTACTGAAAAAAAAAATTGATCGGTTCGGCACTACTAAAAACATTCAGTTCATAAAATATTTATCCATTGACAAATCCGTATGAATTTACTCATCTCCATCTCGAATCATTTAAGGTCGGGTATTCGAAACAAGATAGGTAGGTACATAACATACACAGCTATACTTTAAATTATTCATATAAAGTGGTATACATTCGCCTATGTGACTTCCGGATATTTGGCAACACTTCTGGACGCCACTACGTATCTGTCATCAAACTAGGCTATAAAATTGTCTGGAAGCCAGTTCGTATTTTGCGTGAACAGCTTATATACGAAATTTTTTTTTTGAAAAATCGTTACCCCTCTTTTGATATTATTGTTATTCAGCTTCCCCTCATTCCATATATGCAAAAATTTTTGTTTATATATTATCGGTTGCTACGGAAGTCAGGTCGCCCTCTCAACATAACGGAAGTCACAGCTTAACACGTATCAATATATATATATATATATATATAATATTTAATTAAAAAAAATAAGAGAGCAAAACATTATGAATTGTTCACATAATTATCACATAAATAGCACATGATTGTACATCTATGTTTATATACATCAATAAACTTTTATGATATGAACTTATGAACTCGATCTGATTTCACTCACACAGCGTAGAATTTTGCATAGCTTAACATTTGTCTGCAAAATGATAAACGCAAAAATGGATTTCACTGCGCTACTAGAGCGTCTCGACTTTCAAGTATCACGAATTAGTAGGAGCCACCATGCCTTTAATCAGTTTCCGAGAGCTCATACGAATGTTTTGACTCAGTCATCTATGCTCAGATGACTCTGAACGCGATTCCATCTGAGTGTGATGTTCTTTACGATAGCAACAGGAAGCCTAAACAGCACTTTTCGTAACCTGGTACCTTTATGGACTTACCTTGCCGTGATTACCACCAATAGCTTCTTCAATTGAGCCAAATTTCAACTTTCTACGACGCAAAATGACGGCTCTAGAGTGTTTCCTAGCAAAACGCACAGACACAGACAGAGTGACGGACCAAATTCGGGAGGTAGTTTCCCTATAACTCGAGAAATCGGTTTCGGTGCTCCCGGAAGTTAATAATAGTAATAATAATAATAATATGTAAATATGTAAATATGTGTAAATAACATGTAAACGAAGACATCATTAAGAAATATATCAATGGAGATACAAATCTAGAAGAACTACACCTCGTCATATATGCCTGCATGTGCCACCGCAATTCTAACCCTTAACAAACGGAAGATAATAAACAACCACAACAATAAACCGAAAACATTAAAAAAGCCAAACTGGAAAATCAGACTGGAGAAAAAAAATAGAATTCCTCAGAAAAGAAATCGGTAGAACGACACAATATCTTAATGGAAACAACAGCAAAAAACTAATAAAACACTTCACTCAGTCAAACTCTAACAAAACAAATGTTACAATAGAAACACTAGAATCATTAAAACAAAAGCTCGCACTCTACGCAGCCAGACTAAAACGTTACACCCGATCAAATGACAGTAAAATCAAAACAATATTTTTAAAAACAGGGAGAAAACATTTTATAATAATGTATGCAACAAGGTAACAGACATCAATATAAAACCACCATCTAAAGAACAAATAACAGAATTTTGGAGCAGCATATGGTCAAACCCAACCGATCATAATGACAAAGCAGAATGGATCAAACAGGAAATACGCAAACAGCAGAACACACCTCAACAAACAGACTACGAAATCACTCAAGAAGAACTAAGCCACGCAATCAGAAAAACACAAAACTGGAAGTGCCCAGGCCCAGACAAACTACACAACTACTGGTATAAACAGTTCACTTCAGTGCATACAAACCTTGCCAACCAAATAAACAATAATATAATCCAAAACCCACATCTCACACCACACTTCCTCACAGAGGGCACAACATACATAAAACCTAAAAACCAACAAACAGAAAACCCAGCCAACTACAGACCCATCACGTGTCTGTCCACTTTATATAAAATATTTACAGCCATCGTGTGTAACAAAATAGAGAATCACCTTACTACAAACAACATTCTCACTGAAGAACAGAAGGGATACCGAAGGGGCAGCAAAGGATGTAAGGAACAGCTAATAATAGACACGACCATAATGAAACAAGCAGAAAAAGATAAGAGAAATATCCACATTGCCTACATAGACTATAAAAAAGCTTTCGACATGATACCACACAGCTGGCTTTCGAAAATCCCGAAAATCCTGCAGATCTACAAAATACACCCCATAATCGAACAATTCTTAACAACAATCATGAATAACTGGAGAACAAAAATCATCCTAACCACAAATTCAGTAATCATACAAACGGACCAGATAAATATCCGACGTGGTATTTTCTATTTTCCAGGGAGACGCATTGAGCGCCTTGTGGTTCTGCCTCTCTCTGGATCCATTATCAAACACTCTCAATAACACCAAACTTGGCTACCAAATCAAACATAACAAACAGGTTATCTACATCATAAATCATCTAATGTACATAGACGACATTAAAATCTACATATCAACGCGACCACAATTACAACAGTTACTCGGAACAATAGAAACAATATCAACAGACATAAAAATGGAGTTCGGAGTGGACAAATGCAAAACACTTCGCCTGGAAAAGGGGAAACTAACTCAGGAACCAAATCATCAAGTACTGAATACCTAATCAAAAATTGCAACAACTACACCCTAATGACTTGTATAAATACCTGGTATTCCAACAAAGCTTCAGACTTAATCACCCCGAAATAAAATCACAGCTCCAAGCAGAATATGAAAAAAGACTAAATCAACTTCTTAAAACACACTTGAACTCAGGAAATCTATTTAAAGCCATTAACACTTACGCGATCCCCATTCTTACCTACTCCTTCGGAATCATCAAATGGTCGACCACAGACCTGGAAAATATAAACATACGAACAAGAACTGCCCTAACGAAAAATAGAATACTGCACCCCAACTCATGTAAGGAAAGATTCAACATAAGCAGAAAAGAAGGAGGGAGAGGAATAATAGACCTACATTCACTACATGCCAAACAATTGAATTCACACCAGACATACTTCCGCTCAAAAGAACACAAACTACACAAAGCAATAGTGCATACAGACAAGAACTACACACCGCTGAATCTTCATTCACAAACACCAACTGATCAACATCCAAGAACAGTCGAACAAAAAAAAGAGATATGGTCCTCTAAGGCTCTACATGGCAGACACGACAATCAAGTCAATAACTCCAACATTAACAAAAAGCTGTCGTATAGATTTTTGGAAAACGGTCTTCTCTTTCCTGAAACCGAAGGCTTTCTTCTTGCCATCCAGGATCAAGTAATTGCCACCAATAACTACAGAAAGCACATATTAAAAGATGCAACAATAGTCAGTGACGCATGTAGAAAATGCCAACAATTTCCAGAGACAATAGATCACATCACCTCTGGTTGCAAGCTCCTTGCAGGAACTGCATATACTGATAGACACAACACAGTAGCAAAAATAATACACCAAGCCATTGGACTCCACTACAATCTTCATGCAGACTCTCAACCCTACTACAAATACACACCGCAAACAATACTGGAAAATCAGGATCACAAATTATATTGGGACCTCACCATCCAAACTGATAAAACAATCATGCACAATAGACCAGATATCACGCTTGTAAATAAAAAAGAAGACGTAACATTCATCATTGACATCACAGTTCCATCAGACTCCAACATAACAAATAAATACGCAGAAAAGAAAACTAAATATCAACCATTAGCCATATAGAAGTTGAAAGGATATGGAAACAGAAGTCGGTTTACATCTTACCCTTTATAATATCAGTAACTGGAATCACGCCGCACACATTCACACAACATCTCACACAACTCCAGCTGCCACATTACATACATGCACAGGCGCAAAAAGCAACGATACTTCAAACATGCAACATCACTCGAAACTTCTTAAATCAAAGATAATGAAATCTGTGTAGACTTGGCCTGAACCCGTCTGCATGGATAATCTCACCAGCTATGATGCTGAGAATGAATCGAAAATAATAATAATAATAATAATTTCATTATCTGTAATATTAATTTTAGATGACCTTACTTTGTTAGGATGACCGAGGCGAGAATTTTTCAATCGCATACGGGAAAACTTATTTTCAGGACTTCACATGAAAAAAAAAAACTCAAAAACTTGGGAGAGAGCAAACTAAAATGATGTATAGTCCCAGATCAAAATTGTTGGCAGTAACTGACATTACTAAAAAATTCATTTCGGAGAAGCAGCAAGCAGAAACTTACGTTTCCAGGAAAGTTTTCCGCTTGCCGCTGCCTTGAAATAGCTTTTTTAGTGTTGCCAGTTACTGCCAATAATTTTGATCTTTGGCTGTAGATAAATGAGTTCCAATAAGAGCCTTACTTATAAAGATTCAAATGGCAGAATTCTTCTTAATTGCATGTGATACACATCGTTGATGGGTTCAAAGGAAATATACTAAGAGAATGTTGGACCCTATTAATCGGAAATCGAAAATTTCGAATAAGCTAAAAACATATTTGTGTACAAGAAAAGCGGCGAGTTACGCCCATATGGTGAGATTATCGGGCGTTGAACGACAAGACCATATCTGATCGTATTATCTTAATAATAATTAAAAGCAAAGTTGTATAGAAAACGATAAAAACATTGCACCTCCCCCCCAATTTATTATAGCTGTAGAAAACACGATATTAGTACCTGCAGACTACACGTGACGCTATAGTGCGAGTCTGCCTCTGCCATCTAGTATTATCTTGATCTGGCTCTAAAGTCTTTGCGACCAATTTAGAACATACCATGCAGTGTGAAATTGGTAATGCTTTATACCTATACAATTGAATTAATTTATAATAGTTTCCCAACTTACAGGGTGTATTGTAACGTCCGCATAATATTAGCACCACGCGATTCTACATCAAAAACAGAACAAAAAAGTCCTCAACAGTTTTTTCTTGATGCACACAGATTTTAAGATATGGACAATTTAACGTTCTTAAATTTTGCAACACTGGCGCTGGTATAAAAATTAAGATAACTTATTAGACGTGAAGTCACCTCACTGGTATAGTGTGCCGTTGCTATGTAATCCAAAAAACAAGACAAATGTCATGCTGCGACGTGTCAATGTTGCAATTTTTTTTAAGATTTTTTATTTTTTCAATTTTTTATTCAACAATTAAAACGCGCAGTTGCAATATTGATTGGAAGTATTGGAACTCAGGAAATCAAATAATTCCTAGTTTTGAAATGTTAATTAAAACCATTTTTACAAAAAAAAAAATCGAAAATTTTGGATAATTTGGCTATTTTACTTCTTACTTAAGAATTTTTTAATATTATTAAGCAATATTTTTGAGTAGGTATCAAAAAACTTCAAATGTAAACTACAATGGTCGATAACTTCGTTATTTGAGGTCTAAGAGCTAAACGGTATAAGAACTTTATGTTCTGTTTTTGATGTAGAATCACGTGGTGCTAATATTATGCGGACGTTACAATACACCCTGTATATCATTCTGGCATTACTATTGTGAATTATTATAATAATAATTATTATATAAATCATATTCAAATATTTAAATTGAAATTTCTAATGAAAACATGAAAATCAATTAATTTGCTAATTAAGCGAGTTTATTAAAATTTCCTTAATTACTGGTTGAATTGTGGCATCTGTAGCTGCTGGTATTGGCAAAGCGTAATGAGTAAGTCGTATTTGCGCATCCTGCATCATCAGTGACCGGTAATGCAACTAACTCAGCTAGATCAGTATTTTTTAGCAACTTATTGCAATTTCACATATACGAGAACCTATCAATTCAGCGGAAATAATTATTTCATTTTTTTTAACTTGTTAACCAACCACGGAAAATAAAATATAGTAATTACAACCTCTTTCCTGTAAGAACTAGGAAAGAAATAAAAATCTAAAACACTAAACGAAGTTGCGGAATAAGCCATCATTCAATATACAACACAGGAAGCTTTCAGTTAGATAAAGTGATGTTGTAAGTCTGCATATTGGATTTCTGTAAACGAGAAGAGATAAGGTAGGTACATATGGATAGGTTTTTAAATAATATACGAAATGATTCTAAAAAAAAAAATTAACCCGCAGGCTGCAAGTTCCACAACCAACTACATTTTGTTTAGTTCTTATCGTGTTTGATTTAAATTTCAGACCTTTTTAGTATTTATTTTTCGAAGAAGATTAATAAATTTATCTCAGGTACGTATTTAAAAATTCTGTAATACTTAGGGGTTTGGCTTTCAATTACAATTATACATTTCGAAGAGAAAATACACACTTGAAAATTCCCCTTCAAGAGAGAGGGCTTGACTTTGTCAGGAATAATTATTATCATGACTGATTACTTAGCCATTAACGGCTAAAAAATACGACTCGGTATCTCTCTGGAATAGACACACAATTACATGCAGAAAAAGTGAGAAACTAGTCTAGAAATTCCTTGGAGGGTGAATTGTAGACAAAAACGCCATTAGCTGTCTGGAGACTGCGACTCCTTAATGATGTGTTGAAACGTGTTCTAAATACATCCAGTGTGGAGCATGTGACACATTTCCGCTCTTATTTGCATGCCTTTAATGAAAATACCTCCTGAGCTGAAAACACTTCAACTGTCTTCTTTTTCATGAGAGGATGCATGTCACCTGTGATATCCAGCACTTTAATAATCACATTTTTTAACCGCAAACTGTCATCTTGGAGAAAAAACCTATGTTGTTTTGTTTATTGTAGGTAATATCCCCGGTTCAAAGCGTACTGCTGAAGACACATTGATAAGTCTTCAACTTGTCAATATATTAGCACGGAAAATGTGTGCATTAACTGACTGGCATTACTAAAAAAGCAATTTCGAAGAAGCGGCCAACAGAAACTTGCGTTGCGAGAAAACTTTTCTACTTGCCGCTTCTTATTTGGTAATGTCAGTTAGTTACTGGACAGAATTTCTGTACCGATGTAGGTATAGGTGTATTATACGTAGTGTTTCAAAGAAACAAAAAGTATAGCATTCTGCAGAAATGTTGTTCTTCTAACTGGATTATGAGATAATTAATGCCACTCTTCCATTGCAGTAATGAAAAGTAAAACAAGTCTTGCATTTCCTCTATACTTCACAAGGAAGCTGCTCTAATTGAAAATAAAACTAGTTTTGTTTCGCTTCAATAAAGTAAAGTAAAAGCTGATTTCACATTAAGCAACAAATCTACGAGATGGTATATTTATTTATTATTACCATCGGCAGATAATGACCAACATTAAGCAATAAGAAAATTATTGAAGTGAGCAAAAGTTATTTTCCTGGTTTTTATGAACCGTACGACTATTCAGTTTTTTTTTATACATAGGCCTTCTATCTAGGTTACACATACGATTTACGTTACTACTTAGCGTATCATTAATCAATATATTATTGCTATCATAATAATGAATTATTTAAATGGAATTATTTGCGACAATAAATCGTAATTCGTTGTAGTTGAATCTAATAACAATTTCTCTTGCCAATTATTTTATAATATGTTGATATTTTGTTTTTGTGCATTACAAAACGTGTGGTACCGTACCGACCCGTTAGAAAGTGCCTTAATATTTTGCTTAGAATCAAGATTGATTTGGCGAATCTACTAGTCAAATATGAATTTATAATGATTTTAGGTAGGTATAGTCAACCAAGAGATATAACGAAATGATCTAATTGTTAAACTGTCATATTTTATGACTTCAACAATATTTTAATAATCAAAAAATTGTTAAAATGGCAGAAATCGTTTCGTGATATCTCTGGTCCAAGTAAACATATTGGCGTAAACCCAAATATCATTTTAAGATAACTGAATGCCTTTTTAAGAACAATATATCCTCAATATTGGCTGTAGAAGTTCTAATATTATGATGTTATAATAGTGGAGTTGCTTATTTGTCAGATATAAGCAAAATAATATATTATAAATAAAAATCCTGCTTGCCAGAAGTTGGTGAAGTTAGGAATATTTATAACAACGCGAAGAAAAGGCAAGATAAGCTTATACAGGAAACAGAGGTGATTTGATCTACTGTCTCTGGAAATTGTTGGCATTTTCTACATACATCACTGACTATTGTTGCATCTTTTAATATGTGCTTTCTGTAGTTATTGGTGGCAATTACTTGGTCCTGGATGGCAAGAAGAAAGCCTTCGGTTTCAGGAAAGAGAAGGCCGTTTTCCAAAAATCTATACAACAGCTTTTTGTTAATGTTGGAGTTATTGACTTGATTGTAGTGTCTGCCATGTAGAGCCTTAGAGGGCCATATCTCTTTTTTTTTTTGTTCGACTGTTCTTGGATGTTGATCAGTTGGTGTTTGTGAATGAAGATTCAGCGGTGTGTAGTTCTTGTCTGTATGCACTATTGCTTTGTGTAGTTTGTGTTCTTTTGAACGGAAGTATGTCTGGAGTAAATTCAATTGTTTGGCATGTAGTGTATGTAGGTCTATTATTCCTCTCCCTCCTTCTTTTCTGCTTATGTTGAATCTTTCCTTACATGAGTTGGGGTGCAGTATTCTATTTTTCGTTAGGCAGTTCTTGTTCGTATGTTAATGTTTTCCAGGTCTGTGGTCGACCATTTGATGATTCCGAAGGAGTAGGTGAGAATGGGAATCGCGTAAGTGTTAATGGCTTTAAATAGATTTCCGGAGTTCAAGTGCGTTTTAAGAAGTTGGTTTAGTCTTTTTTCATAATTCTGCTTGGAGCTGTGATTTTATTTCGGTGTGATTAAGTCTGAAGCTTTGTTGAAATCCCAGGTATTTATGCAAGTCATTAGGGTGTAGTTGTTGCAATGTTTGATTATTCAGTACTTAATGATTTGGTTCCTGAGTTAGCTTCCCCTTTTCCAGGTGAAGTGTTTTGCATTTGTTCACTCCGAACTCCATTTTTATGTCTGTTGATTTTGTTTCTATTGTTCCGAGTAATTGTTGTAATCGTGCATGGTCGCGTTGATGTGTAGATTTTAATGTCGTCTATACAGGGTTATGCAAATTTCATGGTGCCAGTATTGGGATATCCTAAACCATAAGAATATAAAACGGATTCAGAGAGAGGCAAAACCATAAGGCGCTCAATGCGTCTCCCTGGAAAATACCACGTCGGATATTTATCTGGTCGGTTTGTATGATTTCTGAGTTTGTGGTTAGGATGATTTTTGTTCTCCAGTTAGCTGTTAAGAATTGTTCGATTATGGGGTGTATTTTGTAGATCTGCAGGATTTTCGAAAGCCAGCTGTGTGGTATATCATGTCGAAAGCTTTTCTATAGTCTATGTAGGCAATGTGGATATTTCTCTTATCTTTTTCTGCTTGTTTCATTATGGTGGTGTCTATTATTAGCTGTTCCTTACAGCCTTTGCCGCCCCTGCGGCATCCCTTCTGTTCTTCGGTGAGAATGTTGTTTGTAGTAAGGTGATTCTCTATTTTGTTACACACGATGGCTGTAATTATTTTATATAAAGTGGACAGACACGTGATGGGTCTGTAGTTGGCTGGGTTTTCTGTTTGTTGGTTTTTAGGTTTTATATATGTTGTGCCCTCTGTGAGGAAGTGTGGTGTGAGATGTGGGTTTTGGATTATATTGTTTATTTGGTTGGCAAGGTTTGTATGCACTGAAGTGAACTGTTTATACCAGTAGTTGTGTAGTTTGTCTGGGCCTGGGCACTTCCAGTTTTGTGTTTTTCTGATTGTGTGGCTTAATTCTTCTTGAGTGATTTCGTAGTCTGTTTGTTGAGGTGTTTTCTGCTGTTTGCGTATTTCCTGTTTGATCCATTCTACTTTGTCATTATGATGGGTTGGGTTTGACCATATGTTTCTCCAAAATTCTGTTATTTGTTGTTTGGATGGTGGTTTTATATTGATGTCTGTTACCTTGTTGCACACATTATTATAAAATGTTTTCTCTCTGTTTTTAAAAACATTGTTTTGATTTTTCCTGTCATTTTTCGTGTCAGAGTTTGACTGAGTGAGGTAGTCCAGTCATTACGTCGGAAATAACGGGTCAGAAATGCAAATGAACCGAGAAAGCCAAATTTTGGATATTACGTGGGGGTGGCCTAGAAAAGCTTAACTTCAAATTGTCGACCAAATTTACCTTGTGCATTTTCCGCCATCTTGAAAAAAGGGTTAAATTCAGTTTTTTCACATGTAATACCACTAGAGGTCAAATTGTTTCCGGAAATTTTTTCGAGCTCACGAATATTTTGAAAATTATCGCGAGCCGAAGGCGAGGGATAATTTTCTTAAAATATTCGTAAGCGAGAACAAAATTTCCTGGTATAATTTGATTTCGAGTGGTATTTGGAAAGAAAATTTCACAACAAAATTAGTTTTGAATAGAAAAATTACAATTTAATTGTTAAATAAAAATATGACATGGCGGCGTAACATAATCACGTGACAACGCCAAACTGACGTTTAATAACTGCGCCGCCATTATTAGCGCTGTCAAATACACATTTTAGTTTCTAAACTTCACCAGCCGAGTGTGGTTTTTGATAATGATAAGTCGACAATTGCGGTACAATAGTTATTATGATTAGTATTGATTAGATGGCATTCTTTCCAAAGCGCAAGGATTTGCTCAGCAGATGGATTCTAATACCAACAAAAAGTGCCATACAATTAATTATAAAGATAAAGTGGTAAGTGATAAAGTGATAAACCCCCATGAATTCGCCGTGAGTTAATCCGAAAAATTACGTAAGTACCTACCTATTTCACATATAATTATTAAATTAGGTAAATTAGGTTTCTTCAGATCATTTTTTCGATAGTGAATCCGTGATTTCATACGTGGTAATACGCGAAAACATCACTTTAATATTAAATTATAATAGAAACTTTAACAAAACGCATTGGTTGATTAATATTAATAACAGCAACAGTCAACAGTTGACATTTATAAAGATCCGGTTTGTCACTATTAAACGTCAAAAAAATTTCCACTATAATACTCTCCAGCTTACCCCTGCAGGAGAAAATTTCCGATATAATACACAAATAACCATGGCAACGGTAAGCAATGCTCGATCTTTATTGGCTGAAAATTGATGGCGTGAAATTTTCATCATAACTCGGTTCTCCGTTGAGATACGAAAATTTTTATACAATACTTTTTTGTTGCTATTCTCACAATCTGCAATTAAGGTCCTTTACATTTTTTACGTATCGTTCATCGTTATCGAGATATCGATCAAAAAAAAACATAGATTTGGGTAGTGAATTTTGTTTTTTGCTATTTTCTTTTTTCTCCTGAAAGATATCGAAAAAATGTTTAATATCAAACTTGTAGAGCGTATTCAGGCCTACAATTTCGTTTTTTATTTGTTATTTTCGACAAAAATTACGACCTCTAGCGCGCTGCGAAGTTGTCCGGAGCGCGCCCGACGCTGCAATGTGCGTCTCGCCATACAATTGTACTAGATCTAGTACTTTTTTACTAAATCTAGTAATCTAGTACGTACTGATGAGAATCTAGTACTTTCTTGAAATTCGCCATATCTAATAAACCTGTAAGGTGCATGTGCATTTAGTACTTTAGGTTAATTAATATTAATAAATAATAATAACCTAACAGTTCTAACAAAACAACAAGATTTTAATTTTTCTTCCATGAATTTCTTTCATTTCTTTCCGACTGACATGAGACTCGCAGGAACTAAAACTTCGGAAAGGGTTAGACGTTCTAGGAAGAACCAATCACCAGAGTTCACGTTCGATGAAACTACTGCTCCGAAAGTTAGCCAGGAGAAGTTTCTTGCAAGGGACCAAAATAAAAACAACTTATACAAATGCTTCGCCGTTATTTTACAAAAACCGGAATAAAAGTAGAGCAGGCTTTTGAGGGCGCTGATACTCTCATTGTAACCACAGCAATTAAAGAAGCATCGATTTATGACTCTGTGGAAATCGTCGGTGAAGATATCGATCTTTTGGTTTTAATTACCGGACTTGCATAGGACAAAAAAAATATATTTTTTCGCAAACCACCGGCAAAACTGTACTCTCCGAATAGTTTCAAGCATGATAAGTCGGTTCTTGAGAACATTCTTTTCATTCGTGCTTTCAGCGGTTGCGACACCACATCGTCTTTTTATAATATTGTAAAGTCGAAATTCATCAACACCCTCGAGAAAAACCCGAACTTACGGTCATCGGTAGAATTATTTAAGCAAGAAAAAGTCGATTCGAAGATGCTAGTTTGCGCTGGAAAGCTATTCCTTATCGCTCTGTATGGCGGTGATAAAGAGAAGACATCGATTAATATTTTGCGGTTCCACCGCTTTTTGCAAAATCAATGACGACAAATAAGTTCAATAATCTTTCACTACTCCCACCAACGGAAAGCGCAGTCTGCCAACACGTTTTCCGGACATATCTACAAGTACAAACGTGGCTCGGATTTTTCAAAGATCCTCAGGAATGGGGTTGGCGACAGACAAATTATTACGGGCTTGAACCAATTAGCACCACAGCCAAACCCGCTCTGCTTTATTGTGCATGGGTGCAGGAAAGCAGAGATTAGTTGCTACGTTATTTGCCTGCACTGTAGTGGACAAATATGCAACAACGTCGCCAGAGTCGACATTTTATTCAACGACGATCACGATGATGATGATGATTTGATGTTTCAACCGTCACAGCATCACTTCCTGCGATTCAAGAGTCTTCACGACTCGAAGAGTCTGCCGAGGAGGAACTTCTACAGCCAGGACCATCAAAACGACAAAAAATGTTTGAAAAAAATGACCACCTTTAATTATTATTTTTTACTACACAAAAATTATTTTATCAATAAATCTCATGTGTTTGATTTATAATTTAGCTGGTTTATTAATTTATTTTGTATTGCAATAATTCCCTGAACAACCTTTCATTAATTTTGACGTGTGGATACAAGCGTGCGAGCGGCTAAAAACCAAGACTTCACATCAGTCTTACCGACTTCGTGGCGCGCTATAGGTCGTAATTTTTGTCGAAAATAAAAAATATATATATATATAAAAACTTTAATTAAAGTTGTGCTGCCTGTGTAACACAGGTTGCTAAAAACACAGCATAACAATCAATACAACAATAGTAAAAAAGTAATTAACGAGTAACAATAAATTAGGTAAAGAAAATAAAGTAACATTAAGTATATATATGTGTATGAATAATATGTAAAGTATCTAAGTAAATGGATTCTGCTATGTGACCAAGTAAAGTTTTGTCAAATTTGAAGTCTTCAAAAAATTTAATAACACTGGAATTAATTGTGCCACGAGATCCGAACCATAAACCTCGAACACTCCATTCTCTTTCGCCGTAAAGATCTAAATATTTTTCTTGAAAATAAGGTATGCATTTGCTGTAAATTTTTTCTTTTTCTTGTTGAACTGTCTTGTCTTGTTCACTGGAATTTGTTTCGTATCGAATGGTAGGGTCTACGATCAAAGCTTTTTTTGAGTTTTTATCAAAAGCTAAAATGTCCACGAAACGATTTGTGCCGTCGCTGTCATATGCATGTACTTCATCATAGCAATCAAAATTGTTTTCTTTTAGAATAGCTGCAATTTTAAATTTTACCCTATTATGTCTCGCTATTATCTTCGTATTGTTTGAAGTACAGGAACCGGTAACATGACTGGGGGTTTCTTTCTCCTTACCGCATTTGCGACAAAGGTCCGATTCTGTTGTAACTCCAGGAACACCACGAAGATTTGCGTAATTGCAATTAAGTTTAATTGCTGCAGTCCATTGAGATGAAGAAAAAGCATTTTTATTATATATGAAGTTATTCAATTTTTTATATGTTTGAAAATGAGTCACGCCAACACCTTGAAAGGCCATATTACACCATTTTCTATATTCATTTAATCTAAGTTCTTGACGTAAAATTTTTGATGTTTTAGCCGTCTGCGATATATCAGATTTATCTAGTAGATCACTTATAAATTTTCGACAGGACGATATCTCAGCTAAGCAGTTAAAGCTGCGACTAAATAATTCGTTGCTATAGTTCATTAATTTATTAGCAATAGAGAAATGCTGTAATTTTGTTTCCCATTTAACATTAAGAATACCAAGTCCTCGGAGATTTCTTGGCGAATATAACATTGCCGAATTTGTTGAAGCAGGAAGTCCAATGATTGCTTTGACAGTTCTTCTTATCAAAATGTCTATATTCTCAGTTAAATAATTTGGAATTTCAGATAATGGTGCACATTGCAATGGATAACTTAACATTGGAAAGACATATTGGTTAATAACGTTCAATTTTTGGTCGGGTTTCAATAGGTGTGTTTTGCTTAATTTTTCAAAATTTTCATTGAATACTTTTATTAAATCTGGATCAAAAACGATTTTCTTCGTAAAAGTACATCCCAGATATTTAATCTTCGAATTTTCATCAATACATTTAATTGACTCATTCTCCTGAATGTCTAATGTTCCTGGGTGTAGTATACCATTTTTTAGATGTATTGCAGAGCTCTTCGATGAATTAATATTTAAGCCAATTTCATTTAGTAATTCTGTCAACAGTTTAATAACACAGTGTGCCGATTCTTCATTTTTACAGGATATTGCTTGGTCATCAGCAAACCCTGTCAAACATACAGCGTCTAGGTCTTCAACTAATCTATATCCATGGATATTTGCAAAGCTTGGGTCACAAATTTCATTATATATAAAATTTATTGCAATATTGAATAACATTGGAGAAAGCGGTCCACCCTGAGGAACTCCTTTATTAATTTTGATTTTATTTGTGCGTTTGTTATTACACTGAATAATAATTTCATTCTGTGTTAGTAGATTCATGATTACTTTAGTTAAGTTTCTAGATATTCCAAGAGACTTCATCGCATTATTTATGTGTATATGACCAATATTATCAAAAGCCTTTGAAACGTCCAGAAAAGCAATAACGCAATCTCGCTTGTATTTTTCGGCATCTATTAAGCAAGCATTCAGTATCTTGGTATTAACGTGACATCCAGCGAGTCCTGTAACAAATCCTCGTTGATTACTATTGAGGTCCACCTGTGATCGTAGCTTATTATCAAGTACTCTTTCAATAATTCGACGTATAATTGAATAAATCGTAATAGGACGCCAATTCGATAATTCCTTCTCTAGACCACCTTTATGAATAAGAACTGTACGACCAATACGAAATGATTTCGGAACATATGATGAGTTCAACATTGCATTTATGATGGATGCTATTATGTCGCTAATATGTAAATCTTTAACTGTACGTATCAATACACGGTCAATACCAGCAGATGTATCTATTTTCATATTCTTTGTTGCCTTAATAACATCATCAGTTGTAACAACTATATCAGTGTATTGTTCAATATTTTCGTAGTTTACAGTTTTTGTTTTATTGTTGGGCTTTTCAAATATATTACGAAAATAAGTTTCGATTATTGGAAGGTTAATGTTGCATTGTTTTCCGTTACCTGATGTCATAATTTGACGTACAACTTTTCTTCTCTGGTTATAATATAAGTATTGTGCTCGTTCGTAGTTGTATTGATCACGACGTCGCTGACGCACGTTCTTATCAACACGTTGTGGATTTGAGGAAGTTGAATTTTTCGAAGCATTTACAGAAGATTGTTTTCTCTTTCTACGATTATAATTCTTAATTGCTGGATGAACTGGACCTGGTAGTGTTTGATTTGCTTTATATAGAAATTTCAGAAACTCATCTATTGCTTCATCAAATATAGTTAAGTTGATACTTGATTCATTTTCAAAACTTCTAAATTTTCTTAACCATTCTGCTTTTTCCTTATCAAAATTATTTATGTTCTTTACTGATTTTTCAAGATTTTCTTCATTAGGTTTTGTCGCAGACCTTAGAAACTTATTATGTTTAATAATCTTATTAACTGTGTTACAGTTTGCTTCTTGGCTGTGTACACGACCAATATGAACAGATACTCCTTGCTTTGAACCGAAACTTTTATTACAGTGCTCGCAGTTATATGCATCTGAATTTTTTGATCTAAGTTTCTGTTCAATTTTATTTTCTTTGCAATTCTCATTCAATATATTATGCTTATGTACCTTACTACTGTTGTGAATCTGTAAACCTCTTTCATTTTTAAATATTTTATTGCAGCCATTACATGTAGATGAAAGTTCCTTTCTTCCGGAGGAGGATGTACCTGCTTCGAGTTTGTCTTGAGTATTTACTGTGAAGTTCTTTTCTAAAAATGATCTATTAATCCCATCTGAAGGATATTTCAATGGTAAATAATCTTCATATAAATCGTCTGCATCATCATTATGAGTTGACATTTATGTCATCCCGGACTAAAATGTTCAAAATGGATAAAATATCTTCAAGATCTAAAAACTTTGATCAATAAGACATGAAAAAATACTTAAACTTGCAATAAAATATAAAAACTTAAAAAATTTGTAGAAAAAATTAATAAATTCGATAATTATTCTTAAACAAAATTAAAATTAGTCTTCACAATTTGACAGAACAATTGCAACAACTAAAATTAAATTGTAGGCCTGAATACGCTCTACAAATTTGATATTAGACATTTTTTCGATATCTTTCAGGAGAAAAAAGAAAATAGCAAAAAACAAAATTCACTACCCAAATTTATGGTTTTTTCGATCGATATCTCAATAACGATGAACGATACGTAAAAAACGTAAAGGACTTTAATTGTATATTGTGAGAAAGCAACAAAAAAGTATTGCATAAAAGTTTTCGTATCTCAACGGAGAACCGAGTTATGATGAAAAAACTGAATTTAACACTTTTTTCAAGATGGCGGAAAATGCACAAGGTAATTTTGGTCGACAATTTTAAGTTAAGCTTTTCTAGGCCTCCCCCACGTAATATCCAAAATTTGGCTTTCTCGGTTCATTTGCATTTCCAAATGTATATAATGACTGGACTAAGGTGTTTCATTAGTTTTTTTGCTGTTGTTTCCATTAAGATATTGTGTCGTTCTACCGATTTCTTTTCTGAGGAATTCTATTTTTTTCTCCAGTCTGATTTTCTAGTTTGGCTTTTTGAATGTTTTCGGTTTACTGTTGTGGTTGTTTATTATTTTCTGTTTGTTAAGGGTTAGAATTGCGGTGGCACAGGCATATATGACGAGGTGTAGTTCTTCTAGATTTGTATCTACATTGATATATTTCTTAATGATGTCTTCGTTTACTAACTTTATGATTTGTTGTGAGTGACTACTTATTATTATTATTATTATTATTATTATTTTACGTATATTGGATGTCTAATCAAAAACAATTTATCCCCAATATTGACTGTAAAAGTGCTTATAAAAATGATGTCATAATTATTATGTAGTTACCTATTGCGACAATTGAAACTAAATATTGTTTTAAATATTGGATGCCCATATAAAAATAATATATCACTAGCATCGGCTGGGAAAGTTTTATATTGGCCTAATAAAAAATAATATTGGCTTAATAAGGAACCTATCTCCAGTATACATGTTTTGCTATTTTTTCAGATAATTACTGATGTTAAATTGAAAATTTTGAAAATACAGTAGTTATAGGCGCTATTGAAAATTCTGATCTATTTTTTGTGAATAAAAATATCTGTATTGAAACAGTTTTTTACATATAAATATTTATTATAAAGTCTTCAAAAAAGAATTCATCCAGCTTTTGACCAACTGACTGATAAAGGGTCGTATGCTAGAAAATCTCATTTGGCGTTGTTAACGTAACACCGATGTCAATCTGACGTTGTTGTTAAAATCAATTCGGTATGCTAGAAAGAAATATTCATGATTTGACACTGTTGTTAGGTAACATCATCATGTTAAAAATGTAACATGAACAATAGCGGCAACGTTGTATATTCGCTGATTACAGGCTAAGAACAATTCACGAGCTAGATCGAAGCCGAACCGAAGTTCAATTTCGTAATTAATCGGCGATCCGAGATGGTCGAGGTCCGTTTTGGTTTCGCGTTGTTAGATGTTGGCTAGTGCCTACTGAACGCATGCGCATGGCCTATACTGTTGTTGTAACAAATAATAACAAACGCAAACGTTTCAAAGTAGTAAACATCAAGCAAGAAAAACAATTTAATTAAATAACATTTCCACCAACCCAGTTTGGTCTGCCCATGGTTAAATGTTTTTTTATTTATTTAATTTTTTTCTGAATCTAAATGGAAAATACACATCAAGCAGGAAAAATAATAAATATTTTCTTATTTACCCCGCCAATGGTGAAGTATATGTTCACACATTATTACGTTATTTTTTTCAATCTAAATGCGTCCCTGCTGTGTTTCTACAGTTACTATAGGTACTTTCTGGAAGAAAAATTTTGGAAATTCAAGATATGACGCCCACCATTGTCAAGTATTCAATTTTTAATTAAGATCTCGTATAATAGAAAGGGGTTATAAAATACTTCAAACTGAAATTATAGTATGAAAATACTAGGTATAGGTACCTGTTTGGTTAATTTTCAATTTATGGAACAAGATTGTTGATATTCAGTTGTGATGACACTGTAAATAAACATAGAAAAAACAATTCACTCTGGAATAATACTGGATTTATTAAAAATCTTCCTAAAATTTGACAGCTAATAATAATTAATCGATCCATATCCTGTGATTATTGTAACATAGCCATTTAACATTGACATTCAACTGTTCCTACTCGATTTTCCTTTCTAGCATACCAAATTGGGTGATTTCAGCTTTAACGCCGTTGTCAACATGAAATTTGACATGGCGATGTTAAAGCATTTAACATGGTCACGTGACCATGTCAAAGTGATTTTTAACAACAGTGCCGTTGTTAACAGCGCTGTCAAATGCGAAATTTAGTTTCTAGCATACCACCCTAAGTCTCTAACATTGGTATTGGCATTGCCTCTTTGTAAAGCTTTACTAATTATTCTTCGTTGCAACAAATTTATGTTGCTCTTTTGTCCTGGATGATTTACGTCATGCAAAAATTTCCTACCTCACCAATAAAATTAATGCCAATAAAATTTATAGGTATGATGAATTTTTTTTTTTTGTAATTTGGTTATAAATCAATAACCGGATGAAAATGACCATGCATGATTATTTCCGCCGATGAAAGCTCAAAAAAAGTCCTATGATCATTTCATAAACTTATGAAGATACCTTCCTACTCCTTTTAAAGGAAACTTTCTTTGCACTTTAACACAGAAAATAAAAATATAATTACAAAAGGATAAAAAAGCTTGGTTATTAAGGAATGCTTCAAAGAAAACGTTACTATTTGTGAGTACTTGATTAATATTCAGTTCGGGCGTCAACCTGATGCTTTTTATACACAACAAAGAGAGATTTCGATTTTATAAATGATGGATGAAGCAACTATACCAGATTAATTAATTTTATTGTATCACGTTTTATCATCCAGTATTCCTCTATATGGAAATTCCGACCCACGCTTGTTGACATTTGAGTAGCTTTTGTTTCGGACTGTTAGGTACGCTTTATGGAATATGACAATTGCCTCCACAATATGAAGAGGCGTAATAACGTGTTTTTGTAAAGACATTGTCGGCAATACTCTTTATGCACTGTATAAAATGTGTAAAATTTACATGTAAGTATATATTTATTACAAGGCTGGAAATTTAACATTATAATATTCTTTTCAGAAATGTTATATTTAGTAACCCTTTATCTTCCCATAGCATCTGACATCTTTTGTGAAATGTTTCACAAAATTAATTAAATAAACTTCATATAAATTTCATGATATCACCCCTATTGAGTTGATGATATTTTATTCAACCTCTCGTCGCGACATGAAAAACCACAATCTTTGAACCACCTAATTTTATCTGTTTTCTGCAAAAATTGTTGTTTTATAAATTATTATTTCAATTTATATTTTTCCTAGAGGTACGTGTACCTATATTAAATAATGTGGTAATAAACTTATGACGGATGACTTAGTTTACCCATTTTCCTGTTTTTTAAGTAAAAAGGGTCATAAAATAAAGACTTGAGTGAAATAAATAAAGACTAAAGACTTCCGATATTGTTTATCAATTATTTATACAAGCAATTAACATTTTGCCCCGAGCTAAACCACCATGAAAGTTGCACAATTAAGATCAAACAATTAGCAAAGCAGCAAGGACAATAATTATAATACTGATTGATGATTTGCATCAAAAGTTCAGCAAATTACGCCAGAATGGTGTTTATAGTTAGGTAAGCCCGATGGATGCTTCCTGGCGCCGCTCCGAAAGGTCGGACGTACTCCTTCACCTCATCTTGTTATGGTAATCACTAATCATAGTGACTGCAATGTATAACTAGTGTGGGCGGCCCTTAGAAAGTGAAAACAAGCGTCGTAACCCAAATTCTAGCTTAGATTTCTGGTAAAGTATACCGTATCGTATGGTGATTATACTGCGATGTTGTCATGATGTGCCGTCCTCGTTCAGAGAAGATTAGGAAGAGATCGTTTCGACTAGTCGGGAAGAGAGAAAATACTTTTTTTGAAGACGATATATGTAAAAATTTACATTATTTTATGCTTGAAAAATTGTATTTGCTTACATAAAACTTATTCGAGCTAACAGATTTTTTTTTTCATATAAGCTCGTCTCAAGCTTATATCTCAAGCTCCAAAAATGAGTTTCATAAATTTTGATTGTAAAGAATGATGCACGTTTTAATTTAGAGGGAGCTAATTTTAAATATAATTTAGAGCCCATGCAGTAAAAAGGTAAAAAAAGTTAGAAAGGTAGCGGTAACAATTCTTTGTTTCAAATGTCAGACAAGGGACATCTCACCCCTTCACGCTTCGGTGTGCAAAAGAATAACAATAAAATTCTTTGTTCAGAGTAGTAACGAAAAATACTGAAAACGATCCAAGACATAAACAAACAAGAATTATGTGGTTTCAGTTTTCCCAAATCTTCAATAATAACGTCAATAAATATTATTATTTATTATACTAAAAGAGATTATACCTACGTCATTAATAAAAAAAATACAAAAGCAAAAGAGTTTCCGAGATTCCCATGCTGTTTGTTCTTATCTTGGACACAGTGAATATGATAATCTTTAATCAAATTTCTCTTACTTTGTGCTATCTGGTTTTCATATTACTTTCCTCCTATCAATGATAATTTTATAGTCTTCAGCGAGCCTCTTGTGTAAATAAATTCGAGGTAACCAGAAATATTGTTTTCTGGAAATTCCTTTAATATCAGTGAAATCTAGGTAGATGTTAATTAAAACTGAATAAATTCTACCCGACTTGGCATCATGGAAGAATAGATATCACCACTGTGATTTCGCTGCCGAGGTCACAGAGCCGTGGCCGCAAGCCTTCTTACCCTTATAAGGAAAGCGATTAGCAATACAGGCTTGTAAATGTTTGGTCATAGACGAGGAGATAAGCCGCTCCTCGAAGTGTTTGCATAATGGGGCCCTGTCACTTGTCGGGGATACTGCCCATCGACATGCGGATGTTATGCGCCACTTTACCATCCGCAAACTGCTACATAAATATGGAAAATTGGCAATAACTTCAGCATTTAACTAGGACCCTAAGTACAAATTATCTGCCATAAGAGAAATTATCGCGGAGAGAAAAACACTGTTATTTTGTATCTACTTATTCAAATGACTTAAATAAGATCTTATGAATGGTTTTCCATGCTCCTCAGAGTGTTGACTCCAAAAAATGTTTTTGCATCACTTTATGTACTTTTAAATACTAATTTTTATGTAGGTACGACTAATGCCCGGTTGCACGAACGTAATTAAAAATTTGTGAGATAATCATCGATTTTTAAACGCCTTGTATTATCAAAATATTGGTCTGGTAGTGCTGGAAACAAACTCTACTCCCTTGTAGAAGAGTTAGTTACCTACAAAAATTACAATATCCTTGAAAATATTCACCATATTTTCAAAATTTGAAATTTAAAATCGGTAATTATCTGAAATATTATTAATTACTTTCGTGCAACCGGTCTTAATACATTCATAATTTGTCATTTTTGACAAAGATGCCCATCGATCCCTTCAAACTTCACTGCTATTCGTAAATTCTTGGAAATAATAATGCTAATAACCTTAACATTTCATTAAATTCGTTATTAACAAAATTTATGAATTGAACCTACATGGTAGCTCTTGTTGAAAAATAAAACTATAACAAAATCTTGTCTTTTTATCTTACTGTTTAGTTGTAGAAAAAGTAGAGTATACTACTCGCAATAATGAAAGCTATTATTACCTCAGAATGGTACTTCCTCACCGCTGGCACTGCTCGGTTCGTAAATTTTCCTCGGTAATAATGGCTGTCATTATTGACTCGTGGTAGAACCTATTTAAATCATTGTTAGATGTATTATTTTAAAAATGTGGCTTGAAGTACCTTTTTCATTCAAATAATAACTGTGGTAAGGTAAACAAATTTCGTTCTCTTTCGTTTGTATGTCTTGCACTATTATGTCTTTTTATTCGAGTATGTATCTAAAAATATCTTCTTTTTTCAACATGAATATTCAACCCAGCATCCATATTTTTTAATATTGTTCTCATCCCCATATTATTGTCGCAGTTTCTATACCAGATGGTAAACCTACACAGTAATACTATATAATTTATTTCTTTTTACACATCTTTCTTCTATTGTTACCAACTTACACGAAAGGTTACAATTCTTTACACGGTCACCTGATCTGGATATTTCTACAAAAATAATTGACTTTTTCATATCTTAGTGGCATCCTATACTTATTATGCCTAATAAGTGTTGTTATATAAAGACACACCAATAAAAAATAAGAACTGATGCAACAATAGCATGTAGGTAGGTAAGTTTTCTGCTTCTGGCATTCTTAGGTATGTGCACACCAAAATTGTTCACCAAATATTTAAATAAATACAACAATAAATGTTACATATCGTTTTGCTAAATCACTGGTACCAAACAGTTCAATCAAACTTATCCATTTTTAGTTAAAAGGCATTCCCCATCTTACCTAAGCAGTTAAACTACTTTGTACAGGCTGTCCCAGCTTAATCGCGTCGGTCTTTTGGGGACCAGACGGTTGTTTTTTTTTTTCAATTTTTTTTACTGATTCAAACTCACCACGACTGTAATTTAAAATTATTTTGGACTATATCTTTAGGTATGTACATAGTGTATATCGCAATTTTCAAAGTTCGAGGCAGTGTACAAGATAGGGAGAAACGGCTCACATATCCCTATTTATGGTCTATTTTCACGGTACAAAAACATCTGTACTACTTTTTGTTTTTTGACGAAATTATTTTATCACAATAATATGTAAACATTTCATCTCAATCATAGCATAGAAGAAGATACTCAAAAAGCTTAAATAGAACATAGGGATATATGTAAACCGTTTTCCTATCTCTTGTTTTCGCTGTACTCTGCTGCCTTGAATTTCGTCTATCTGCCTGTCCCAATTTAAATTCCAACAGTAATAATAACCAATCTTATTTTTTTCTTCTCATACCAGCCAAAAATACAATAACATATGAGTATTCCAATAAAAAATAGCCTTGATATGTCACTCTCATATAAGACACTCAGTATAGTCCAAGTTAATGTTAAATTACGGATATTGTGACCCTCCTCTGTATTTGAATTTATATTTTTTTTTTAAGTGAATCGTTTGGCCCACAGAGACCGACTCGAACGAGCTGGGACACCCTGTATGTAACAGCAAACAATTCTGAAAGTGATTTTCACACCTACGTTTCACACATACGTCTTCCCGGTGCAAAAGCTTTGTTAGATCCTCGCACGCGTGCTAATCTCCAGCTTACAGAGTCCCTTGATCCACGCGATAGTCATTTGTTATTCAAGGTCCGTAGCAGGTTCCTGGCGACACACTGATTTGTCAATTCCCAGGTCTCCAGCTAGTGCATACTTCTCAGGTGAGCGCTAAGGGATGCTCTAGTGCTAGTGGTAGTAACCACCCTCTAACAATCATCCCTCTGTTACACGGAGTTGGAGTTGCTATATATGTATAGTAAGCTTCTTGAAGTAGCAGCGATCATGTGTAAAATCCTTTGATGTAATATGCGGCGTTTTAGGTCCAGATATTCTGTCGTTGGTGACTTTGGCTGAGTCTGCTAGGGGCAGGCATCGTAATTTGCAATTTTTCTTCTCCTTTGGAGTTCACCAAAATTTAACAATTTTATCTCCTTTGTATTTACTTTTAAAGGCTTGCAAGTAGTATGCGCATACTCTGGTACGTCTGCTTGTATCCATTAGGATTCCACGACATCAACGAACTGCTGTGAATATGTGGGAACTTAAGTATGTATAAGGGGTATAAGTATTTGTGTAAGTATAACAAACTTTGTAGTTTTGATAGTGCTCGTGCAAAATAAGAAAAAACCAAGAAGGCAGTCCTAAAATTGTACTTCAAAATGATTTTGCTTGTTAATCTTTCTAAATCGTTTTATCACGTTTTATCCCATTAAATTTTTTAAAGAAGAAACATTGAACTTAGCTCTGCTCTGCAGGTAAGACGTACAACTTTAAAGGACCCTGCACAGATCATATGCGTAATTCAACTCTCGGTTAAAATTTCTGAAATTGAATTATGATCAACTGTTTATGGCGATCAAAATCGTCATGAGCGTGAAGTGAATATGTATACAGGTTGATGAATATTCCGCTATTTTCTGTTTTTTCTTTCTCTTCACCATTGCTAACTTTGTTATTAATGGAGCTACGAAGACCGTTAAATTAGCACACGAGAAGAATTTTAGTTGCTCATTACAGTGGTGAAAACAGAAAAACGTCCACGCCATGAGTTTACAACTTTTTTTCGCCAATTTTAAATTTTTAAAGTTATTTACAACGAAAATGGCTCAAGACATCGGAAAAAGCTTAAGAACGTGGTGTGTATTAAGTGATAATATATTTCGAAAGCGTGTTGAAAAAATTCGTAGAGAAAATAACGCCTTCATCTCGTGGAGAATGAACATTATTCCTTGGAGGTTCCAACACTCGCCTACTGCTCGTATTGAAAGTTTCGACCTCGTGACTAATGGTCTGTCTCCACGAGATAATGAAGAGTATACTATTCCTCTACATTTCACTTGTCATTTTGTTAACGGAATTGTGCAATTTACTATGCCGTAAAATTAAATTATAAAAAGAAAAAATATTAAGGACCACGTCTGTATAAAAAGTTGAAGGGCAAATACTTTTTAAGGAACGAATAACGTACCTAACGTAGCGGCAACAATAAATTATACATCATAATGTAAATTAAATACAAGATCTCCTAACACAAAGACTGGAAGGAAATTAAGATTAGAATTGTGAGCAGTAATAGGTAAAACCTTAAATAGAGGAACAAGAATGCCTAATAATTGCAGAGTCTTTATAAATTCCTTCCACTTAAATAAAAAAGCTTACTTGAGTGCCTGAGACTATTAGTTGTATAAGTTTAATCCTAGATGAAACTGGAGCAAACATTACCTTTTTCTGTTACAACTTTAATTCTGAATGCTACTACTTTTACATTACAATACTCTGTAGTTTGCCGACAATAATTTTTATTAAGCCATGGAGCAACGAGTACCTAATGAATGAATCACAAAATTTTGCAGACTTAGTGAGGTAAGGGTTGCATTTTTTGGAGGACAATTCATTAATCCAATACCTACAACAAAAGTGCATGACCAATGTTGTGTTCCCTAATTGTTGTTGACGGTTATTAATAAACAGCGTGGTGATAAAGTTCAGCATAATATTTATAACTTTTTTATAAATTTTACGGTGCGAATAACAATATGCCCCACGAAAGAATCTGGTTTCAATAAGATGGAGCTTCTCCACACTTTGGTGATAATGTTAGGCTATTTCTCAATAACGTATTTCCTGGCAGGTGGACGGGGCGATAAATGGCCTGCGCGCTTGATCCTCCATGACTTGACACCTCTAGATTTTTTGCTCTAGGGGTATTTACTCAAGGGTTTACATCAATAGGCCCAACAGTTTAGAAGATCTACAGCATCGAATTGGCATAAAATGGAAAGTGTCGCTCCGGATGTCAACTTGAACAATTTCGATAATTAATTATTGATAAACTCTACTCAATTCGGTCACTATTTTAAGCTAAAGCCTATTTTTTCAATATTCACTCTTCAATAAATTGCCATTTTATTTACTAAACTTATTTTTCTTATTAATTTTTTTTTTCTTATTAAACTTGTAACGGGATTTTCTGTTAGGTAGAGGTGATTATCAGAGCTCACTCCACCCTGATCGATCTCCCGTCGCCGTGTTACAGTTAGGCTCGACTCATTTCATCGACCGACTGTAGCCGGCTATGTAGATGATATGGGTGCATTCAATACATGCCCCTAGATGACCTCCGAGCTCAATTCACAGGGAGGGAGAGTGGTTCTCGAGTCAGTACCTCGGATCCTCTGGTTGGCTTCTTAGTTGGCTCTGTTTATATAGCCGGTGCTGGTGGAGATAACCTGCTAATCACTGTTGTAAAAACTGTATCACTCTTGATAAACCCCTCTAATAATGCAAATAATTATAATTACCAACGAAAGCCTTGGATTTCGTTACAAACTTATGTTTTTATAACAAAACACCCCTGTGTCTTGTCAGCGAACAATAATGAACCCCTAGTAGAAGAGGAGCATCCATTCCTGATGACAAAAAAATATGATTTTGAAAAAAGTATGATGACCTCAGAGAGTTTCAAAAATATGACTTGAAAAAAAAATTATGTTGATTAAGGCCTTTTTTTACAAATAAAATCGCCCTGTTTGTGGATTTAAAAAAAAAGGTAAATAACAAAGTACTTAATGAATATTATGCGGAACTTTATCACCCACGCTGTACATGAATAAATATAATACATAAATTCTCAGAAACAAAACCAATTGTGTTTTTAATAACTTTAGATGTTCTAAAAATATTAAAATTAAGTCTTATAAATATTTTGTATTCATATTTTGATCCTTTTGTTTTCATTCCATGTAAATATTGACGCCACAATAATATGCTCTTGTATTGTATAAATCAACAAAAGGAAATTTTACTACTGACGTTTATTATTGGAAAGCATTGTTGTAATTCTCATTGGAAACATAATACAACTGGAAGCAGCTGAAAATTAATTATCTCTTACCCAGCTATAATAGAAAACAATATCAATTCCGGTTTCTGAATTCTTCTCTAGTGATATTTTTTTAATGACTTTTTTGATTGTAACTAATATATTTTTCGCGTAATGAAGTTTTTATGTAGGTAGTCAAGTTTCAAGAACTCGATAATTTTCCTAAGATTAATATAGGTTATATTATAGACAAAAAAACTACGTTTACTAACGTAAAACTGACAATTTATAAAATATCTAGATTCAAAATTACGTCTACTTTATTTATTTGAAACAGTTTACCACTAATATTTTATTTTCATGAAGTCAAAACTCCACAGAACGAATCTAATTTGCCAGCAGCATTAAAAATTCACTCATGGGTGCCTTTAAATATTCAATTATTGCTATTTAATTCCCGTTTCTCTGGCTGTTTGAATAAATGAAATTGCGGTGATGGCACAGCCGCTATCAAAAAGACTCTTCGTGCAGGCGACAGTGGCACTTTCAAATGGTAAAACTCAACCAAAGTCTTTAATTAACTGCAATGCACTAACTGGGAACCGGTTACCAAGTAATGGCCCTAAGCACGCAATATTTGCACAAAACGCAGCTCGAACGCAGTACCTACTCTGTATCGATCAAATAACTACAAGCGCCACCACTGATACCCCCATTAACGTAAAGAGCCACTCAACGTGGTTTTCAAAGACCAGATCAAAATTTAATTCAACCCATCAATAAAGCTTACTAATATTTCACTTAACGTGAAATTTTAAGCCCACTTTTTATCAGTGGAAAAAGTATTATTTGTGACATGCCTACTAGAATGTTTGATAAGAATAATAACTCCTTTATAAACTCCAGCGAATCGATATTATACTGAAACATGAAACAGCTTAATGAAGTTGAATAATAATAATTTTTTAATTACATTTCTTTTTTACAACATGCATTGCAATGTAGGTTTTTATACGATCGATCATTTTGGACTGTTTACCATATCGCGATCTCGAATAATAAAACATCTAATACCTATACGAGAAAAAGCAGCAAGCTACGTAAAACTTTTTTATTCTAGTACTATAGTCGTAGATAAAGTATAGATACTATACACTCATGTTATAGCACTGGCGAAAGGTCGTGCTGCAATTTTATTCTTCGCATTTAATTATTATGAAATAATAACCGGGTAAGTATAATAGGCTTTAAAGAGTTTGCACACAATACGTTTTTTAACGCGTCATGTCGCATGTGGTTATTTCCCAAGTAATCGGAGGCAATGAAAGCTGTGTGAAGTTATCCAAGTCAATCCAACAGCACGCCTAAGCTCTCTACTAGGAAGCACAGTTGTGAGTTTAGTGTAAGAAAGTCTACGAGAAAGGATTGATAGGAGACGTGGCATAACGGTGATCGTTGTTACTAGAAAAGTAACTGGGTTATGTAAATTTTTTATTGAGATGTTTATTGAGAGACGATTTATTGAGTCATTTCGATATTTTATTTCGTCATTTCGATAAGTAGATAGATTTAAACATTTTAATTTCATTGTACGTGTACCTAAGCACTTACACTTACCTAAGTCTTTTGCTTTTGGTTTTCCTCTTTTGTCAGTTGATGCTTTTCGAAATTTGTCAAATGCTTTTCCCATTTATCAAACATCAGTGTGATTTTTAAATTCAAATTCCTCTTTTGTCAAATGAGATTCCTTTTATATCAAATGCTTTTCCAATGTTTAATATATTGTCACTGTACGTAAATAGGAAAAGCAATTAACATAAAGTGAAACTGATTTCACATAAAAGGAAATTGATTCATAAATCAGTGACTATAATGATTGATAGATAGAAAAATAAGAAAATCATTTGACAAATAAGGAAAAGCAATTCACAAAAGGGGAAAACCAAAAGAAAAAGACTGTATTTATTTTTACAAGTCTTATTATATGTATGGGGTTAATACCGTATGCTCCCCAATGCTTCTTAACGTCATTTAGGCCAGGTGTCAGGGAAATTAAACAACCTCAATTATTATTTTGCTTAGAATCGGGATTAAATATTTACAGCTGGTTTATTTTACGCCTCTTTTGAATATGTATACTTGAAGCTTTCCTCCTCACCTGCTGCCTCCCAGAACAGTCGTCATTTTGGAAAAATGACAAAAAAAAGATTTTTCACTATGTCTATGTTCTGAGTGGTTTTACGGCAATAAAAGGTCATATCAATATTAAAGGTAATAAAATTTTCCATTGAAAAGGTTGTGTAATTTTTTTGTAGCAATAAAATTTTCAGAGTTGCAGTCAAGACAAATCTCGTATCTAGTTAAATTCACGTATTTTAGTGACGCTATCTGGCAATCAACAAAAAAGCCGAGTCTTTTTGATCTGATTTCTCCAATTGCCGATTAAATTGACTTCGGAAATCGAGTACAAGTTGTATATGGTGGGTTTTTGCTTCATCGAGTTTTTTAGCACCAACAAAAAACATTTGATTCTATCTTAGCGAAGTATATTAGAGTGAGTGCCTACCTATGTCATTGGATAAAAATACAAAATCTGCTGAACGCCACAGAAGAAAAATTGAACAAATGTTTACTTCGATGAGAACATGACGGTAACAATGCCTCAGGAAAAGTTCCTTTCAAACGATTAAAATAAAAACCGACTGATATGTTTTCATGCGAAAAGCTTAAGACAAAAAAGCTTTTCCAAAACAAAAACGAATCCAGCTAAATAAAAAGCAGGCCTCGTTGTGAAACAGGCGATTAATTGAAGATGCTGACGCTCTGATTATCAGGTCAGTGATAGATCTTTTGACTGACCACGTTCCGTATGAAGGTAGGTATATAGGTGAAGACGTTGATCTTTTGATCGTAATGAGAGGATTATCTGCCCCTAACTCTAAAATCTACTTCATGAAACCAAGCAAGGGGAAAACAGATGAACGAATTTATTATCCTAGTAGTCTCAGTTATTCAAATGGAATAATTATTGAGGAGATATTATTTCTGGATACATCCGCAGTGGTTGCGATACAACTTCGGCGTTCTTTCGGAAAGAAAAAGTAAATTCCTCAAATTTTTGAAAAAATCAGAAATGTTACAAATGTTACAAAAAACCGCAAAAGTTCAAACGTTCATTATCATAGAACATCATAGCGATCAGTGAAAACCAATTTTTTTGTTGTCATTTTGTGAAAATGAGGCAGTTCTGGCAGGAGAGGAGGAAACCGTAGTATATTCAAAAGAGGCATAAATTGAACCCATCCCAGCATTAAGTTTTTTTCCCGATTTAAAAACAAATCAAATCCGCTGCCGCCTTAGCTAATTATTTGCTTCATTAAACTGCATTTTTATTATTTTGGATAAACATCTTTCAACAATTATTGTTATAATGATTATTATTGTTGATAGCGTTTGATTATTCATTCTTTTCTTTATTTTTAAATAAATTTAACTGCTTCAGAATTTAATTAATTTTGGATTTAAGTTTTTTTCACTATAAACTAATAGTAAAATATACAGGGTGATGCGCGAGAACTTTAAGCCATTTTTATATGGAGAAGTGTTATGGGAGTAGATGTACATGTAATATTTCGATTTTGACGAGCTGATGAACTAAAATATTTAAAATCCCTCATCACTTCCGGTTATACCTGGAGCTGCCATCAATTTGCTTATTTTAAATGGGACACTCTATACAGGGTGTCCCATAATATGTGGGCAATCTCCCGGATTTGGGTAAATTTCGTAAAAATAAATGAAAAAATAGCTATAAAATTAATTCCTCAGAGACACCCCTACAAAGATATTAGCTGTTGAAGTTGAGGGTTGAAAATTAATTTTTTGCAATAACTTTTTTATTTCTTGACCGATTTTGATAATTTTTGGTTTTATTTTGTATTATTTTGGACTGTTTAGAATAGTGTTTCATAATCTTTGGTAGCACATACATAGACCTCGGGATGGCATAACCCCCTCATTCACTTGAAAGAAAACAATAAAAATAATGATTTTACAGTTTTTTAAGGTTAATTTTCTTTTTATATGATAATTTTTACATAAAAAATGTATCTTTATTTATTTCGATAGAGCGAACCGTTATCGAGATAAACGTCCTTCTAATAGGTGATGCGCCGCAGGAACTTTCCAAATTTCAAGTAAATTTTAACAAGATGGCTGACCTTTGACAGTAAATTGAGCACGGAACAAAACAAAAACTTAATTACATACACGTCAAATATAAATAAATTTAAAATCAGTTAGAATTGAATCTGCATGAAATGAAATCTTTGACACTATTTGACGTGTATGTAATTAAGTTTTTGTTTTGTTCCGCGCTCAATTTACTGTCAAAGGTCAGCCATCTTGTTAAAATTTACTTGAAATTTAGAAAGTTCCTGCGACGCATCACCTATTAGAAGGACGTTTATCTCGATAACGGTTCGCTATATCGAAATAAATAAAGATACATTTTTTATGTAAAAAATGTCAAGTAAAAAGAAAATTAACCTTAAAAAACTGTAAAATTATTATTTTTATTGTTTTCTTTCAAGTGAATGAGGGGGTTATGCCATCCCGAGGTCTATGTATGTGCTACCAAAGATTATGAAACACTATTCTAAACAGTCCAAAATAATACAAAATAAAACCAAAAATTATCAAAATCGGTCAAGATATAAAAAAGTTATTGCAAAAAATTGATTTTCAACCCTCAACTTCAACAGCTAATATCTTTGTAGGGGTGTCTCTGAGGAATTAATTTTATAGCTATTTTTTCATTTATTTTTACGAAATTTACCCAAATCCGAGAGATTGCCCACATATTATGGGACACCCTGAAAGTGTAATAAAATTGGTGTTTCAAAAAAATATTTCAAACTGAAATAAAAAAATTCACTTTTTTGCGGTCAATTTCAGATGTCCATAAGGATAGAAACTTTTACAACAAAAATCAAGAAACTAGCAACGACTCTTTCTCATGAGCCTGTTCTGTAGGTACAGCATTTTCCCATTTATTTTTATTAGGAAGACTACACATTTACATTAACAGAAGTTTAACAGCAGCTGCATAAAATCCTACTTTAGAAAAATGACACATAAAATGAAAGAAGTCTACGAAAGCTCTTATAGCTTTAGTGCAGAAAATCCATTAGTATATGACGCTCGAAAGTTAAATACCTACTTATCCGGACGAAAAATAGAATTTTTATCACGTAGTTTATTGACGCTGTCTCACGATTTTTTTAAATGATTGATCAGAAATAAATCACCATTTCAAATGTTTTAGAATTAATCACCAAGAGAGGCGTTATACAAATTATGATCATGTATCACGCATTGGTTCAACTAGAATTTATTGAGGTGCTGTTATATCTGGTTGTTACTGACAAATTCATTGTCATTTTCAATCATTCAATTGTTCGATAAAAATCTGCGCACTAATAGGTATGATTTCCAAGCTAAACTCATCGTTACACTTCTTGAGCAGGTATCCCTTGACGTTTTATAGTTAGTAATCAAATTAATGGTGATTTATGACAGACTTATAAAAACAGGAGTTCACGGGTGAATAGGTAATTCCTGTGCTTTGTCTGCTTTTTTGGAAAAAGTTGACAAGAAATTATGAATGCCCTCGAGAATTTTGATCACAAACTAGGTCAGTACCCACTTAGTCTTATTATATTCGTATACTAGTTATATAGGAAAGAAACTACTTTATTATAGAGCCAATCCGATTTTATTATTACCAACTGAAAAAGAAAGTTCTTATTAGGTAGATACATTTTTATTGAACGTTTAATAATAACAGAAAAATAGGGGCATTTTTAAATGGATTGTAAACATTTTGAATTGGACCAGTTTTTTGATGTTTTCAGAAGTGGTTAAATATGTACCGAACATATTGCCTTTTAGAAAAACACTCGCATTTACCAAGCAAATGAATTTTTTCTTTCATTTGCTCGAAATTAGTTGGGACCGTTACATTTTATGCGTGAATGTATCAGTTTTCGCAATTACTTTCACTGTTGATTTAGGGGCTGGTCTTTGAACAATCAGATTCGCAATCTAAATCCGTATAATTTTTTGTTCATAAAATAAAATAAAATGTCTGACCTGTAATACTTGATAGAAATTTTATAGGCAAATAGAAAGACAGGACTTCCTGTCGAATTTCTTTATTTTAATTTTTCTCACAATAACCATCTAGATATTATATTTCGTGGCTGTGATATTATTTATTGCAGCCTGAATTTAACAGAATTTCTTTGTTAACAATTTTATTATGAAATAAATTTCATAAACGTATTAATTTATGAGAGAACCATATAAAGCGAACATTTGCATATTATATCTGAATTTCTACATCGGAACCGTCATTGAATATTTCCAGATATATTTGTCATAATATAACCATTTTGTTTATTGCTTGTAAGTTAATTTTATTTTCAAAAATTCGTTCTAGGTCAGATATGATGCTTAGATAATATGATAATTTATAAAATAATATAAAATTTATATAAGAATAAAATTTCATAGTGGGTGTTAGCGCATTAAGCGGTGATAGATGTTGGATGGCTTAGAAATAGTTCTTCAGTGATGGCACTTTTTTAAATAACTTAGCGATAACTCCCAGAAAAAGGACGACTGTTTTAACTTACTGTAACTGTTTTTTCAAAACTTGTAAAACGGTTATGTTTTTATTTAATTAACTATTTTTTAATGTTCATTTCAATCACCCTGTAAAGTAGTTTTGTCGAATACTCTTTACAGTATCAACTGCACATTATAGCGACATCAATGGCACTGTTGGAAGTAACTATTTTCGACTCCGCTCGGCTTCCGTTTGCTTCCGATCCTGATGCGGGAAGTTAAGAACTCAAACAGTGCGGTGTGATAATTAAAATCCTCACTAACACTCAAGAAGAACAGTTATGATTTTTTAAATGATGATCACGTGGAGGGGTCGAGTTATTATTAAGAGCGTGAACCCTCTTTCGAGGGTTCACGCCGTCCCATGATGCTTTGTTCTGAGTCCCTTCAATTTGTTTTGAACGAGTTCGCCCTTTTTGCTTGATGCCGTTCGCCCACCAGGAGTTTACACTGATAAACATGAATGAAGGACCAGTAGGTCGAATGCCGGTGCGGTGCCTTTAATGAGCTAGCACCAGCACCATCCATCACTTGCACCAACACCAACCATGAGCTAGTAGGTACCGCTCACAGTCAATCATCCACAGAGATCCACATACTGGAGCTTTATTTAACCCGCTTTTTGAGACAGGGATTATCACTACTAGTCCAGTCATTATAGTAAGTTCACCTCGGAATTCGAGATACCCAGCTGTAAGTCTGTAAATACTTGTATATTGACACCCTAAAAGTTGTCTCAAAACCTACATATGGCAGGGTGTACGCAACTATTAAATTTCAAGGTCAAAGGGCACAAAAATCGTTTTTTTGCGCATTTTTTGTAAATATCTCATTTCCTATGGGTTTTTTGCTATTTGTATTTATTATCAATATTGTAGAATATAAAATTCTCTACAAATTTTGTTTGAAAAAAATTTTCATACTGTAAACCGTTTTAGAGATAGTGGGCGGAGAGCGCGCGGTCACAGATCACTTCAGGTCAACCGGTGCCTCCGGTCGAAAACGCGGCAAAATCAATGATTATAAATATTTGTCAATTTTTATTACTATTATATTTTATAATTTTTTTCCTAACCTTTTTTATCCACTTTTTATTCAGTATTAATTTATTTAACAACACTTACCTGCCCATGTAATTGCAGAATTGTTAATGAAAATATAGGAATTATATTTGAATTTTAATCTACTTAATATTAATAACTTCGGTGATTATTGAAATGAGCGGCATGGGTATAGGGCGAAATGACTTATACTATCGGATAGCTTGTGTCTCTATATAGCGGTGGAGTGCAAGAACGTTAATTACAGATCTGTCAGATAATTACTGATTTTAAAAATCCCTGTATTGTCAAACTGTTGGTCTGATATTGCTGGAAATAAATTCTACCGCCTTTTAGAAGAGTTAATTACTGATAAAAAATGAAAGACCATTCAAAATACTCACCCTATTTTCAAAATTTGCAATTTAAAATCAATAATTATCTGAAAAATCTATAATTAGCGTTCTAGCACTCCAGCCGAGTATCAAACCATTGAATTTTTGCGCCGGCAAGTAATAGTCGAGAAATAAGGCCTTAAAGTTTCATCTTTGCCCTAATACGTGTATTCGAACATTATGCGCTCGAACAGGAAGCTCGGACTCCGTCGGACACACGACGTTGAAGAACGTACTTTTAATTTAATTATTTCTAATTTCTTTATCTAATTTAAGCAACCCTGTATCTCTTATGGCTTAGGAGATCCCAATGGTGAGCCAGTTGAAAGTGACCACCCTGTAGATTTAATGCATGAAGAAAGTGATAAAATATAATTATAATAGTTAATAAAAATTGACAAATATTTATAATCATTGATTTTGGCGCGTTTTCGACCGGAGACACCGGTTGACCTAAAGTGATGCTGTGACCTCGCGCTCTCCTCCCTCTATCTCGAAAGCGGTTCACAGTATGAAAAATTTTTTCAAACAAAATTTGTAGAGAATTTTGTATTCTACAATATTGATAATAAATACAAATAGCAAAAAACCCATAGGAAATGGGATATTTACAAAAAAAGCACAAAAAACCGATTTTTGTGACCTTTGACCTTGAAATTTAATAGTTGCGTACACCCTACCATATGTAGGCTTTGAGACAACTTTTAGGGTGTCAATATACAAGTATTTACAAACTTACAGCTGGGTATCTCGAATTCCGAGATTCTTACCTAATTTAAGCTTAAATGGCTGGACTATACCTGTTTCACTGTTCTAAGCAATTACACCCTTCACCCTTCACTTGGTGCTTATATTGCCACATATATCATTCATTTCATTGCTTAATTGTCATTTTATTTTCACATCCATAGTTTTCACAATCTCGCCATTTAATTAATTAGTTTTCTAAGCAATCAACAATCTGCAATAGTTTCTGTATTTTTTTTTCTTTAATAAAACATTATAATTTTTATTATTGCCCTCACATAGCTCACCTGTGTGAGTTTCAATGTGTGTTCTATTCTATTGCCCGTATTCACAAACGATAATTTCCTAAATAATTACGTAATCAATTATCCCCATCTTATTCTATTCCAAAAAAACTGCATATCTCCATCTCACTCATTTAATTAATTACGGAATTATTTAGGAAATTATCGTTTGTGAATACGGGAATATGTATGATAATTATTATATTATCATTGCTTGTTTGACATTTCTTCCCCTTTAGCAGATATAAAAATGAGTAGGTACGGTTTTCCCAAAAATGGCGGCATAGGACACTCAGATATCATCAAATTTACATACAAGGTGTCCAGGTATGAGTGTAAGAGCTACACGTGGCAACCTTCCTTGGACTATTTTGAGTAAAAAATCTTAATACAATAATGCTCTAAACGTCTTCACGGTGCCACAGGAGGTCATCAAAGTTAGAGATTCTGGGTCACAAATATGCATATTATTGAACTTCTATTTCCTGCGTTAACATTTTCAAAGACTTTTGCAAAGTTTTATTTTATTTAATTTTCGTAACAGTGCAATTATTAACTTTTTTAACATTTCTAAAAAAAAAATTTAGGAAATGTTAAAAAAGTTTTTTTTGCTAGTGACAAAATGATCGTTGACTCTGAAGTTTTTCCCTGATGATTCCTGATATTCCTGATGATGTCAAATATCTTGCGATTTAAGACTGGATAATTCTTTACAAATCCCGCCAGAATTTCTCTGCAGAATAAATTCTATAGGATTTTTGTACGGCTTTACGTATTAGTTCATATCATTCTTCCTCGTACAAAAATTCAATCATTTCGTGACATGGGAAGATTTATGAGGTCGATTTTGCCAGCATTCTAGTTTATCACTTCCTGTAAATAGGTACTTGCTTCCTACATGGAGTTGTAACTACCTCCATCGCGATTTTTGTAAAAAGACAAAAGATGATGCTTATAATATTCCCCCCCCCCAACTCCTTCAACGTGGAATAACATGTTTCATCTAATCATGCTCAATTACTTTCCTGATTAAATTAATCTTTTTTGGCTTTAGGTATAGAAATCTTTTAACCGTTTAGAAATTTAGAAATTCAATTTTATGAAGGAATATAATAGTGCACTTTAATTAGCATATCAAGTACCGCACTTTGATTAGATATATCATGTAGACACAATCAAGTGAATTATACCTTACTATCTTATTAAATCCCTATCTAATGGGAAGGAATAAGGAACAAGAAAAGTATGTCTGGAATTCTAGATCCGTTGCTGGAGTTTACCGCGGAAGGATTCCCTGTTGCTGCGTGGATCCGCATCCATGTAATAATTGTCTGGAATCCAAGCATATGATGAGGGATGAATAGTTTGACATCAAACAGCAACCAGGTCTCTTTCTATCTATTACCCTCTAGTATATCACGATAATTACAGTATAGAAGTTTATTAATTACCAGGGAAATGAACCCCTGCTTTACCCCAATGTAAGATTTACTCATATTTGTAGGAAGTAGTTGAATAATATGAGAAATATTTCAAAATATTTTTGCTAGCTAAGTAGATTTTGGTTTCGGTATAATAATCGATGTTCAATGTTACCGATAGAGTCTCACAATGATCGAGCATTTGATCCGATTTGACTTGACAAAAGTCCTACTAGTAATAATACTTAGTCTACGCAATAGTCTTTAAGAAGATTTGGGAACATCTGCAGCTGAACTTACCAATGGAACAAGTCTACGGTTAGCTGGAGAATTCTTCATTCCAGAAGAAATGTGACAGTAATCCAGACATTTTCTGCAGCATCTGAAGGAAATATAACAAGTTGAATTCGACTACAGGCCATCACAAAAAAGCAAAGAATTTTTATCTCTACGAAGGACCTCATGCAATTATTGAAGGCACAAACGATTTATGCTGCAAGATGAGTAAAAGGACACCAATAGACGTCTCGATTGATTGAGTAAAACAATCGTTCAAAGAAATCAGGGTCGGGAGGGTGGGGGATTATACTGTGACGAGTCTTAAAGTTGAATTGAAATTGCAATTGTACAATATTTCAATATCAGAAAAGCTGATAGATCTTAGCAATGCTAATCTTAAACATTGAATACCTATACTTTCAAACTAAGTGACATGGAAGGATAAGAGGAAATAATAGTTGCTACCTACAAGGATAATATCCGGAATCGATGTTGGAAAAGCTGAAGTATTATAATTTGGTTTGTTTTTTAATTGGTATATAAGTGCAAGAAAATCATCCGAGCGTTATCAATCACCCTGTGTGACAACCAGCAGTGTTGCAGGCCGCCGATCAATCAAAGTCACCTGGGCCCTTAATAATTGCCATCAGTCGATACAAAACTGCCGCCTCCTTTGCATACTGTAACCTCCCGGGGACAATACTACGTTGCCAAATGACCTAATAAAACTCCCTAATCACATCATAAGTGGAAGATTTATGTTTACTTATCATACAATTATATTTTCATTTGTACGCTGATCACTTGATGATAAATTTAGTTTGACCTGTTGCTGATCTAGATAAAAAGACAATTTTTCAAGTTTGGCATCTCTGTTTCTGGAGTGTCGCAAGCCTAATAATTTTATAAATTTGTAGAGAGAATTTCAGATAAGATTTATGTGTAAAGTTTAATGTATAAAGCAGCAATCGGTTTCGTATTTCTCAAGATACGGGCCTTGGGAATTATTATTAATCTCAGGCGAGTTAAAATTTGTTTTATTATTATAGAAAGTGGAGCAAGTCGGCTGAGAGTTGAGGAGGGGAAGGTTTTAGGGGATGCTTGGATGCTTTAGTAGAGCCCCGTTTTGCCGCCCGCGCCTCGAGCCGTCCCGAACCATTCGCCCGCCAATGTCGTTGTTAGCTGAGAATTATGCAGAGTTTATCGCGAGACCTTATCTACTAAAACGCTTTTGTATTTATACTGAGTGTCTCCCGAATATAGCTGAGTAACATAATCTTCTTAAAGTTTATTCGGAAGAATAGAATTTATAGTAGTCTACAGTGCGCAGGTGCTAACAAGAAAAATATTAAATTCTTCATCAAATCATTTTATATTATTTAATTATATTTTTAGCTGTGCAACCATAATTTTTTTATAAAAAAAATTTCTTAATTAATATACCTTATTAATAGCTATGTTTCTATACATGGTGTCCAGGTATGAGTGTAAGAGCTACACGTGGCGACCTTCCTTGGACTATTTTGAGTAAAAAATCTTAATACAAAAATGCTCTAAATGTCTTCACGGTGCCACAGGAGGTCATCAAAGTTAGAAATCCTGGGTCACAAATATGCATATTATTGAACTTCTATTTCCTTTTGCAGTTACGGTTAACATTTTCAAAGACTTTTGCAAAGTCTTATTTCATTTAATTTTCGTAAAAGTGCAATTATTAACTTTTTTAACATTTCTAAAAAAAAAAAAAATTAGGAAATGTTAAAAAAGTTAATAATTGCACTGTTACGAAAATTAAATGAAATAAGACTTTACCAAAGTCTTTGAAAATGTTAACCGTAACTGCAAAAGGAAATAGAAGTTCAATAATATGCATATTTGTGACCCAGAATTTCTAACTTTGATGACCTCGTGTGGCACCGTGAAGACATTTAGAGCATTTTTGTATTAAGATTTTTTACTCAAAATAGTCCAAGGAAGGTCGCCACGTGTAGCTCTTACACTCATACCTGGACACCCTGTATTACTTTGAGCAGAATACTACCTATACATACAGAGTGGAAAAGCCAAATGGAATAAATTCGATAATAAATCAATGAAGATGGTTGCGAAAAAACGCTCGGACACGTCGATTAGTATTTTTAGTTGCGCATTTTTTTCAATGAAAACTTTTTATACAGGGTGTGTCGTGTAACAGTGCTCAATACCAACTTTCTTCTTTCAAATCAAACACCCTGTATATTATTACATTTTCAGATTGCCTGAAAAAATGTAATAATAATGCTGTTTATAATTCAAATTTGTAACGAGTGATTTTTGAGTTATAAACAAATGAAAATCGCAATTTTTAATTTTCAAAACAGTGTACACCGATAACGGCTCAAGATGTCGGAAAACGGCTTACATGTCCCTATCCTAATTTTTCATGTAGTATCCTATTGTGTGGATGAAATTTTTATACAGGGTGATTAAAAATCTGGTAATTTTCATGACCCTGTATAAAAATTTAAACTACCTAATAGGGCTCTAAATGAAAAGTTAAGATGGGGACATGTAAGCCGTTTTCCGACATCTTGAGCCGTTATCGGTGTATGTACACACTGTTTTGAAAATTAAAAAATGCGATTTTAATTTGTTTATAACTCAAAAATCACTCGTTACAAATTTGAATTATAAACAGCATTATTATCACATTTTTTCAGGCAATCTGAAAATGTAATAATATACAGGGTGTTTGATTTGAAAGAAGAAAGTTGGTATTGAGCACTGTTACACGACACACCCTGTATAAAAAGTTTTCATTGAAAAAAATGCGCAACCAAAAATACTAATCGATGTGTCCGAGCGTTTTTTGGCACCCATCTCCTATGATTTATTATCGAATTTATTCCATTTGGCTTTTCCACTCTGTATGTATAGTGCTCATTATGAATACTTATATGATATGGTCTCTCGGATTGTTATAAAAGCTCATCTAGTATTTTTTAAGTGATTCTTAATATTTTGGGTTCGGTATTCTTTAACGAAAATTCCTCGGAAAATTCAAAAACTAAGTCACTGGCCTGCTCTGATTCTATTAAAATGCTTCCAAAGTATTATTTGAATATTCACGACTCAATAGTTTCACCAAGTTACGATTATGTTCATGAGCTTATGCGTGTTTCTCTCTAAAGGATTCTGAGATAAAATATATGAAACTTGACAACCTAAATACATAAAATAAGTTAAGGAAACTGCCCATACGAACTTCAGTTGGTGGTTTATAGTTTATCTTTACAGGTTGAAAGCATTAGTTTCAGCTTTATTTACTCTCTTATTAAAAATGAGTTTTGAAACATTTTTTTTTTACTTTTAATTTTTATGCTTAACCTATTCACAAAATATCATAACTAATGCATCTAAAGGAGTCCAGAATATGCAATTAGTGTTGTAGTTAATTACTAAGTTGGGATTTTAAAAGTTTGCTCAATACTTTGCTTCAATTTTCTCGTAACTTTTCCTTTAAAGTTTGTGTAATTTACCGATGAAACTTGGGATGTACCTAATAAGATTGAGTTGATAAAAGAAAACAATTGAAGTAAGACAACCATACAAAATGAATAATTTCAATTAGGTTTAGGTAGGTACCCCTTTTTTGCATTAATTACTTTATGAATCTCATTCCTTTCCATTTCAGAATTAATTGACAAGAGTTACAAAACGGCCACAAAAAGAACTAATCTCACTCATCATCCAGCTTCCCTTTGAACATTAACTGATACAATTTTTTGCAAAAAATATAAAAATATGATACATCTGATGAGAATGTTCAAGTTCTGGATGTAGGTACTACAGCGAGTGGCTCGAAGGATGATGTCCAGTCTGTAGAAAACACTGTTTGATGCATCTCTAAAGCTGACTTTAAAACAACAAAAAAAAAAATAAAAAGCTCCTGTGTCCTAGCGTGTAACAAGAATTTATTTTTCGCGTATTAGGTACCATGTATACATAGCGGATTCGCTTATATTGAAAACAACCGAATGAAGATTCTGTACATCTAAGAGTCTGCTTCATTCTCCGCATTTCTTTATGGGGGACTCGTAGTTGGATTCCTTGGATCAGTTTGAAGGTCACTCAAATGAGGGAGGTTGAGAGGCCTAGTGATAAAGATGAATTTGGAAAGATTAAACGAGGAGTACATGCGTAAAACCTACGCACTGTGTGATTCTCCGTTTAGGTCATCAAATTAGCCCTAATCACACTTCTGCCCTCATGAACTGATATAGGAGTTGAAGTTCGCAACGGTATAGGATTTAATTACATTAACCGACATAATGAAATTTCGTAAGTCCTCCTCTATTTTTGACCTGAAGTTGGCTTATTCTTAACAGATATTGTGAGGCTAAGATGCCTGTTGAACGTCCCGAACCTATTTTTGATATAAAAACGTGTATCTGAACTACTCTATAAAATTTGTCTTCATTATTTTCCCCTCTCTTATTTTAGTGAGACGTATTATAACTTCAGAGGTCTAAATATTTCCCGGTTTCAGGTTCCAGTCCATCTTGCTAGTTTGCATGACGTAAGAAGCAGCTATCTTCAGCTCGTTAGAAAATGGCGTGCCCCTTACGAAATGCTTTAAGAAAATGAAAATCGCTAGAGCTGCATTTCTTCTCTTTTGCTTAACGCTTTCAATTATTATGGCTGACTATTAATTTATTAAAAATTGTAAAATTATAATATACATACAAAAATTATTTGTGAAATGTTCCTCAATAGCCAGTAAAGTGTTAATGGTCAAAGAACTGTTCAATTTATCCTACTTTGAAAATTTCAGTTACTTATTAAACTTTTAAAATTTGATTTTTCCGAAAAAGTATACAAGGTTATCCTTAATAAATACAAAAAAATTAGGGAGTGATTCCTTGGCTCAATGGCTAAGGGAAGAAGTTCCTATCAACGTGTATCCGTAAATACACCGTTTTTAAGATACAGGGTGTCAAACTAGAAAGACATTTTTTTCAGTTTTTTGATGATTTCCACAGAAACCATTCGAGATAAAATGCTCAATTTTTCTACATATCTTACCATTGAAATTAGCTACTTTTTTTTAACGCTAACCATTTTTTTTTACATGCACCAGTGGCGGAGATTTTAGGGTTGCGTGAGGTTTTATTGTTCCTTATATTTACGACACTTGGCAAAGCGCATTTTAAATCGACGTCATTATTCATAACGTGAACCGTTTTCGAGAAAAAAACCGACCATTTACGATGAGAAACTCGCCTTAGATGTTTCAAAACATGTCTCGGAAAATGAAGGGCCATAAACTTCGCTCAATTCTAAGATATCCGCCAATGGCGCATGAAAAAAAATGCACCGGTATTAAAAAAATAACTATTATCAATGATAAGTCGTCTTCAAAAACCAGTAAAATTTTTTTGACACCCTGTATCTCAAAAACCGTGCATTTCAGGACATACGTTAAAGGAAAGTTTTTTCCCTAGAATGAGCCAAAGAAACACCCCCTAAAATTTTTCGCAATTTATTTAGGATAACCCTGTATATTGCTTCTTTTGGAAATAAAGACAAGTCAGAACAAAGTACATTTCAAGTCTTGTTTTTTGTCAAAGCTCCAAGGATAATTTAGAAAGTAATGCAATAAAAAGGAAAGTGGACCAAGACTCCTGCTGGATGCCTTTCTGTTTTACGTTCAGAACTTCAGAAACTCGAAGACATGTTGTCTTCACTACGGTTGCTTTCAAATAAGAAAGTTATGTAGAAATGGTAAAATAAAATTATGTTTATAATAGGGTAAGTGGGGAGAGATTGCTTACATTTTGGAAAATTCGCTATGACTGTTTTCATACGATAAATTTTATAAAAAAAGTTTTATTATGTAATCCAACACAACTCACCATCTACAACATCAACTTCTAAACTTTTAACAAAAAATAGGCTTGCAAAAGTCAATTTCTCCTCGTATTATGTAGGTGAGATGGACCACGTCAGGAGGAGAGACGGAATTATAAATAAATTTCTATTTACTTTTTACATCCTGCTTACCTCATTGAAGGCGCAAATTTTCCTAGGACGTACAATTTTCTGGTAACCAGCGGCTGCCAATAATGCCCTTGATCCAGTCTTCTCTTTTCTTGGTCGTCCGGTAGCCTTTGTAGTAGCCACACATTTATTTTCAAAATCCTCATCTTCCGCTTTGTCTCTAATATGATCCTCTGAATCATTTAAAACCATTTCTTCAGATGCCGTCGTAGAAGAAAAACCATTTCTCCCACTCTTTGACCCCAAAAGTTTATTTCCTTTCACTTTATTAATTATCTCGGTAGTTTGAAGTTCTTCTTTTTTATGATGCATTTTTATTGCAAGTCTATGTTTTATATTCGGAAGATCCTGATTTCTGCATGGCGGAGATTGTGAAATTCTCAAAATAATTGTCAAAAAGCTACATTAATATCTGGTCCATCTCTACTTAATAATGTGAGAGGTTCATCACACATCCTTAAAGTAGAGGAGAGATTCTTCTTCTCAACCTCTGTTAGACCAATACAAACAGAAACCATTTAGAGGTTAGTACATCTCAGTACTTGCGTTTATATACGAATAATCCTAATACCTATATTATGTTTAAACGTACCTAGATCGATTTTTATATCTTATAGATTATGCTTGAGATAATTTGAGCAGGTAACATTTTTTGTATAAAAAGTCGATTTTTATAAAAATACGATAGATTTTTACATGCGGTCTTCAATAGGTACTACACGTTTTATTAGTTAGCAAACTTCACATAAACTAGATGTTCATTCTCTACTACCCCTCCATCTGTCACCCAAATAACAAAGTAATTATATCGCTGTCAGTTGTAGCTGATAGACTTGTCTCAATTATTGTGCATATCCTGGACGTATTTCCAAAACTCTTTTTGAAGATAGGTATTAGTAGTTTTGAAATCACTTTAAAGTTTCAACATAATAGTTTTTGTTGATCAACATTAATTATAATTGCAAATGTTCAGCTTTTTCCGAGAACATAAGATTAATTTTCCTTTATAGGAAAGTTATAAAGGGTTGGTCAAATAAGGTATATCTCCAAACTTTTAAAACTATAAATAGGACAATATTTATTATCATAGAAACCGTGCAAATAATCTCCTATGTTGGGGAGGAAGCTCTTCGCTAATTACTCATAAACCAGATCAATGTAGAGAGGTATTATACCTACTCGCTCAGAGGTTGAAACCTTTTTGTACTCATTATGTGTTATTAAAACGAGAAAGAACTAACAATTAAATCATAACATGAGTCCGTAAAAGGAAACAAAGACGAATCAAACGCCATTGATTCGAATTCCAATTTTTATTGCTATCCATCTTCCGTAGCCTAACATGACACAAGTAAATTAAAAACATTCTATATCTAACATTTATTTGACAGTTACTTAAGACAAAAAATCCCAATAGAAAATAAATAATTCTGTCCCGGATAAATAATTTTCGAACGCCAGCCCATAAAACAAATGAAGGTGAGATAAATAATGTTTCTGTGATTGCTTACCAAGATTGGCCACCTACGCGCTTCCTGTGGAATCTGTAACGACCCTGCTCATCGGTATCTGTTACCGGTAACAGTTACCTTTTGTTGATATACTGACTTATTAAGATAAAGCCACGAATGTTATTTGTTATTTGGAAATTGTAAAATGCTAATGCTGGCTCACGTCTTACTTAGCTACACACACACAATAGCGGTTTGACTTTATTTATATTCCTAATAATTTAATTTGATAAGCTACATCGTGTGTCTAAGATTATTCATGTGTTACAGGATTAAATTAAACAGGTCCAATTTATTTTATTCTTGAGAACAAAAGAATCTAGCGTCGGCTTCAGTTGAACAAGCCAAGTTTGGGTTTTTCTATTGACAGTTAGTATGACTGCATCTATTCCAGGAAGAAAATTTTAACAATATTTATATTCCTCACAAGCTTTTAAGAGCAAGCAGACATTTTCACATCAAGCAATAGCTTTTAGGGACAAATTTTCTGGAAATATTACTGAAATTAAAAAAAAATCTTTAAATTTAAGTTAGTATTATCATGAATTTTCAAAATGCGTCCTTTATTTAATTAAAAAATAAGGTCTAAAAAAATAAAATTCTGAACTAATGGAAAATCAGAAACGTAAATGAACTAAAAAATATGATTTGACAATTATTCAAACATTGGAAACTTTATGTAAAGTGTTGGCTTCTCAAATTTTCGGTGAATATTGTAGTCAAATCACAGAAATAATCCCTACAAAATGGCTTCAAGGAATTTCATTTCTGAGTAGAAAATTGACGTTGAAAGCGCTAGGCACGCGTGAATTGTAACTGCAGATTTAAGCATTCAGCACGTGTGAGCCATTTATGCAAGGCTACTGAGATGATTGCACGTCGTGTAGGTGCAGCGGGTAATCGCAATCGGCCGTGATTCCATCCCTAGCCAGCTAAGATGACGCCGGAGTACGTGAGCGATGAATATCTCGACCAACTCCTCTATTACAATAAACCTTCCGTTAACAGGCCAGTCTCTAATGGTAAACGTTTGCCAATTTAAACTGTTGTCAAATAATTTTTTTCGTCGAATGTCACAAGAAATCATAGGACGAAAAATTTGATGTCAAATCAACGTTTATCGATAATTTGACTTTTTAATTTTTGGAATTTTATTCTTGAATTATTTATATTTTTGGTTTTCTTGATTTTTTTAATAGCCAGTAACATGAAAAAGAAAATCATGGTGGCCATTTAATGAAATGATTTTCTGTAAGTATAATATGACCAAAAAAGAATCCTAAAGTACTTACTTTTCAAGAGGCTGGCCTATTTATTTACTCTCTTGTTAGCATATCATGCATCCAACTCTGACCTAGAGAGAAACAATCTTAATGAGGGTCAATTGTTAAATTGGTTATGGTGGACAACTAATACATTGTTCTGGTAAATTAAGACTAATAAGTGACACAAGAAAGAATAAATCAACATTAAATACAAACTGTTACATTAATGCAGTTGATGAAATTAGATGATTAGAATAACAACCCATAAGATCGCATCAAGATATAAATGTCCAGGATTTTACAACTTGGCGGCATGATGGCATATCTCGACGTTACAATTTTACAAACATTCAAGTGAATGATCTAGAATAGATTTCTCTAGTGGAGGAAGTTAACTTGCAATGAGAGCAAATGGCCGTAATATCAAGTAGCATCGATGTAGAAATTAATGTTAAGATCGGAGCCGCGGGCCAGAAGTGATCCAACCTGTTCAGGTGATCTGGAACTGGAAGCGATTAGCGCTAGAAACTCGTTACCTGCAGAAACCTCAAATCCTACCAGCAAATCTGCATTCCTGAAGCGCTGTCTCCATCTCCATCATCCTGGCCGCTCCGATATCGCGGAGATTCAGAAACTCGACACTTGACCACTGAAAATTATACTCAGATTCTTTCAAAGAAGGCGAGTCTATATTTTCTGGATTCTTGTCGATGGTATGCGTTATTAAAACCCCGAAATTGATATACTACATTAAATTGTTGAACGCATGTAATATATTTTGCAAATGAACTGTCTCATCGATACATTGTAGTTTCTAGAGAGACATGGTGCTTTATTTCAGTTCAAGCAGAGTATTTGAAGAATTTTTTATTGGCCAATGAAACATTTGTTGTTAAGGTAGGTACCTACACTTATTAGCCGCATCACTGATTTAACGAAAACTTGAATGGATTCCTAACTTAAATTTCAAATTCACCCCCCGCCTTAACCTACATAGAGGGGGAAGGGGAAGCAATTTCCTTCGTATTCTCAGCCATACAATCTGAATCTGCGATAAAAAAGTGGATTCTCAAATTTTGTAGTTTCAGTAAATGTTTTAGTGAAATTAAATCACTTTATTTGAATTTAAAGAAAGTGATTTAGTAAATTATTCTTAGTCATCGCAATATGCATTCATAACTTGTTGATTTAAAAGTTTCACCCGTTTCAGTTCGTTCCAACCCCTAGATAGACAGATAGTTTTCTTTTTTTTTTTTTAGTGAAGATGACGAAGGAATTCGGCTTGGTTTCATGACACCAAACCTCAGAAGTGTCATCCACACCCCCTCAGTTTCAAGAGCTCCGTTCCTCTGCAGAGTTCGGTTGTTAAAAACAATGGAACCACGACTTCAGCGGAAATATGTGTTGAATTATTTTCCTTATTTTCTCCTTAGGTATCAATATATTATTTTCATCTAATGGATGTTTCTTCAACTTAAAAGATAAAAATTTCTGGATCCTTTTTAAAGTCTGTAGGACTTTCGACGAACATGAACATCCAAGGTGTAATGATAACGTTGTTTTAAAATTTTCTTATTTGCTTAGCTCCAAAACAGTTTTATCCCTTCTGTATATATCCATTCCACCCCAGATTCTCTCAGTGGGAATCCCAGTTTCCTGTTTCCCTGTGGCGTCCTTGGAATGACAACTTGCAAGTGGGTGACTTGACGTCGATTCCACAGTAACCAGAGAAGCGTATCAGGGGGTGGAAATACATCAAAGACATGCCAGCAGCCAACCGAGCAACTTTCCATCTTCCTCCTGCTTGTAACATATTTCGTATACTATCTTTCAACCCTAAAACCACATCCTATGAGTACTCGGCATTTGTGGTTATATTGCTGATAACTAATAACAAAACGCATTACGTATTACTCGCTGTTGAAGATAACTTTATAATATTTGCTTTTGTCATATTATATTGATACGACGTTTAAATTAAGTTTATTTGAATTATACAGGATGTGCGATAAGTACCTTCTTCCTCATTTCTCTAGAGCATACAGTGTCACAATCAAAAGTTCAAAAGTTAGAGCCAAGAAAGTAAATCGTTGGGTACCCTTTTGGGGCTCTGTATCTCAGTTTAGGGACACTTTAGGAATTTTTTTATGACAGATTATGTTTATTTTGACCTTCCCTGTATGCTCCCGAGAGATTAGGACTTACCGGACACCCTGTATAGGTACACTATTATTATATGTTATCAAAATAATTATTTATCATGGGATACCGGCAAGGGTCGAAGTTTTATTAGAGACTTAACTGCATCTTTAAGTGCTGAGCGGTTTATTTCGTCTGATTATGACGCGAATGATGATCCCTGTGTCTCTCTAATCAGGATTTATTGCAATTGAAAAGGTAAATTGTGAAGCCTGCAGTTAAGTGTTAAATATTAATTAGTTAAATTAGAAATTAAACTTTTCAGAAGGTAACAATAAGAGCCAAAGATCAATTTATAAAGAGCCAAATAATTTATAAAACTGTGCTCCTTGTAGAAGATCCAGTCATATGGTGATGCGAAAATAAACCAAGTTTAAGCTCATCCAGATAATTACGGAGAAGTCAACTGGCAGCACTACCATCCAGAAAATCCCAGGCTTGTGTTCGACGGGGGTGGCCTCCTATATCATGTGCTATGACCAAAACCTGCTACATAAGCTAAAGTGTGTGGTTGGAATGGCAGATTCCTCTCCAGAAGAATTCCGACGAGGATGTGATCGTCATATTTGATGAATATAACAAGCCCATCACAAAAGATGAGATCGAGGATGAGATGCATATGAGAAGAGCAAGAGTTATTAGCCAACTCTACAAAAAAGTGTAGGTTCGTGAAGATTCTCGGAACTAATCTTCAGCAGCTGAAATACATTTTTTTAGGTAAGGCGTTTTTTGTCCCAGCTGTACGGAGAGACTAGCGAGGCTGGCTTGAACAAAACTTCTTCTACCGACCACAGTCAGTGACAAACTTGAGCACTTTTGCGATACACACACGGTATTGACCCCAGCGTCTAACCGTCTATTGCGCCTTCTCCGCTGCAACTGCAAGGCAGACTATGAAAGAAATTGTGAGGTCAGGTAAGGCAGCCCTAAATGATCCACCGTATGGTAAGTAAATAGTGAGTATGCCTGAGAAACAGGCACCGGACGATCCACCGACAATTAATTTAGTCGCTTAAGCGTTCGAGTGCTTTACTTCATTGAACGCACTAAGAATAATCAAAATAATTGATTGATGGGAAAATTACTGGTAAGTACGAACCATACGAACATCTCTTTCGGAAAAATCGGATTTTTCGTCAGTAAGGAGAATTCTTGCATACAATTAATTTTGTCACTTCATAAATTATCAGAAAAGTGTTAGGATCTTTAACAGCTTGAGTGGATATTCTTAATTGCTGCAACTTGGCTACACCAATAACATAAATTCAAAAATAAAAAAAATCCCAAAATTTCAAAAGTAAAATTCTGAGGCAGCCACATCTCAAGCTTCGAGTCAAAATAACACCTGTCTACCTAAATGATACAAAACGGTATAGGTAGTATCTGGGACTGGGAATATTGGAAATTTTATAGAGATTTAGGAAGGTCTTGAATTCTGCAGATACAAATTTCCTGCCATTGTCAGAAACAACGGTTGCTAACGCGCCAAACTTTGCAAACAAATCCTCTAATATTACAGTGGTAGCTTCTGGAGTAGTCGAATTGGTAACCTTGGCTTCAAGCTAATTGCTGTATATAGGTTTCAACAATGATGAGAAGCATGGAACCAGCAATTGGAATTAATTCGAACATTAATTGTTTTATATTTATAACAGAGTTGGGAACAACAATAATTTAGATTTTTTTTATTTCCCGTACTGTGTAATTCATATTGATTCTGCGTCAGTGAATCTAACTCACAAAATAATAATACTAATTATTAATACATAATTGGAGCACTGGTTAGAGTGGTCACGTAGCTCTATTTTGGCCCCACTTTCTACCTAATAATGACGAACTATAGGGCGCAATTACTTTATGCGGGAAATTAATCAATTCCGATTAATAACTACCAATAATTGTCTTCTTCCATGAATAGTTTTAGGGAAACCGTATACATTTCTGAGACATAATTCATTATTGTTGACCTGCAAGGTGAATTCCAGTTTAAAATAGACATTTCTTAGCGTAGGTATAATTATATTTGACTGGATGCTAAAGCGTTACCTACCGAATATCTGCTACGTGTAATTTGAAACCTAAAAGTAGTTTTCCTGTGTGAATATTGACTCGGAATGTGGCGGACACTGAATAAGAATTACAGGCCCGAAATAATAAATTCAGATCGGCAATCACGTACGAGAAGGAAGCGACCCGGGCCGGTAAATCATGGCAGTTATTAGCTGGAGAAAAATTACAAGGCACGATGGAACAGTTGCTCCCACTTAATAATTGCATGGAAAGGTTGATTAATAACATTAATAATTCAGTGGAAAATAGTTCATAATTCATTAGAGTCGGCCTATATGAATAATGATGTTCAAATCCGGTCGTTGCGTTACAAACAACTGACCATTAGACTAGACTTGATGTTTATGGGGAATGTGATAATGGCTCCCGGTATAGGACTATTATTGGTGGCTGTGGCTCCATGAGATCAAGAGGCTGTCTAGATTTTATCTCCTAGGTGTATGAAACAATTAAAATGTAGAAAATATACAGAAAGCCCCCGGGACACATTCATAATATCCATGTAGTCTGCACTTAAAATCTCATTGTTAGGAGATATAGCCATACATGTTGGGACAATAATATCCGTTTCTGATCGAGGTACAAGGTGTGCTCTAAGAACTTATTGGATTTTATATTCTTCAGTCTCATTATTCATATGATCCCTTACCACTTTATCTAATGAAATGGTGATCCACTCAGTCTTAAACATTTTTATTATTCGAGTATCCATTATCTTAGTACACTAATATATTATGATCAAGCAGGTTAGGTACGTATACTGCCTGTTCACGACATCGGGAAGAGCTTTATAGGGGCTTTTCACACTTGAGAATAGTCGATCTAAATGTAGCCTATTTAAAATTATAGAGGCTAAGGTAGGTATGTACCTACAAACCAAAATTACCTAAAATATTTGGTAACATCAAGAAAAATTATTGTCGTTGTCTTAAGTATCCGATTACACAAAGCCAAACTTTTTATACAACCATTGATACTAGAGAAGAAGTTAATATTATCACATTGCAAGAATACAGGTGCCCAGAAATTATGCGCAAAAAATTAAGGGGGTGATTCTACTTGATGAAATATTGCCAAAAGTATCTATAATTTTTTTTCGAAAACTCACAAATACGAAAGTTATGAGCCTTCAAAGTTGATTTTTTTAAATCAATATTTTTTTATAATTTTTTTTTTCTATAGTGTACGGATTTTTTTAAAATTTGACACACTTGCCACTGATGTTGCTTTACATCCTTGGTCCAAATTAGACTTGAATCCCTCGAAATCAAAAGGCCTTAACTGCCCTTGACGTTCAAAAAAGGCCTATAACTTTTTTCGTAATATTTCTTTCTAAATTTTGAAGACGCACAATTGAAGAACATGAAGAAATCTTCGGAAAAGGTCCTCTTTGTCTAACACCATAAAATGACTTGTTTTCGAGTAAAACTGTTTTAAAAATTTGCTTGCATTAAAATTGATCACCATAAATTATGATCATTCTGTAACAATACCAAAGCATGCTTTGGAAACAGCTGAAGGGTTGCCAAGGAAACAAGGCGTTTGCTTTGGATTTCATTATGACAGCAATTCTTTTTTTTAATTAAAATTATTTTATTATTTTATTAAAAAAAAATGATTTAAAATTTTTTAAATTTTATCATTTCCAAGTCTATTAATATACGAATGTCTCTGTTTTGTACATAACTAGGCAACCCTGCAGCTGTTTCCAAAGCATGCTTTCGTATTGTTGCAAAATGATCATAATTTATGGTGATGAAAAGTTTTTTTTTCAGGACTTTTTTCCTAATTACGAAAAAAGTTTGGCCTTGGCCTTTTTTGAAGGTCAAGGGCAGTTAAGGCCTTTTGATTTCGAGGGATTCAAGTCAAATTTAGACCAAGGATATCTAAGATTTAAAGCAACATCAGTGGCAAGTGTGTCAAATTTTAAGAAAATCCGTACACTAGAAAAAAGTTATAAAAAAATATTGATTAAAAAAAATCAACTTTGAAGGCTTATAACTTTCTCATTTTTTGTGAGTTTTTGAAAAAAAATTATAGATACTTTTGGCAATATTTCATCAAGTGGAATCACCTTCTTTTGTGCATAATTTCCGGACACCCTGTATAACACTAACACTGCATGTCAGTATCTATCAAATAAATATATCCCTGGGAGTTAATTTTAAAAGAAAAAACAAAACTTGTTTCAGCAGATTGGAAGGGGAAGTAGTTTAGAACTGGCAGTCGTTTTCTAAATTATTGTCGTCTAAGCGGAGTAGCTACCCTTAGGTAGTCCAAAAAAATTAAATGACATAAAAATTCAACAATAATTTATGTTTAAATTTCAAAGTGCTATCGCTTTCAAAAAGATAAAATCAAAAGAATTTTTTTTTGTACGCAGTGTAGAAACCTTTTAATTGAGGTACCACATTATAGGGGTTGCAATTTAAAATTTTTGGGTTGGGGTAGCTACCCCCCTTAAAAGACCAACTGCTTCTGCCGAAAAGGTTTTTGTCTTTTATAAAACAAAGTTCAATATTCAGAACTATGACCAAACCAAATCAGTTTTGGAATTGGCACATCAGGGTATATCAATTATGTGTTTGGAACACGTGATATGTTGGAAATTTTCGTTTTTGTAGAGTTGTAGCTTAAGACCAACCAACTCTCAAAAATCAAAAATTTAACCCGATAAGAGTAGTATTTTGAACTTTAGCGCATTACGGTATTACTTAATGGTTAACCTTAACTAGAGCTCCTGAAAAACACTACAAAATACTCGGATCACTAATTAATATCTCTCAAAGTAGTGGATCTGGAAATCTTTGTCGAAGTTTAATCATTAATACAAGATAACATTAAAAAAAAAAGTTAACCTTATACCAGTTTGTATGTTCCAGTTTGTATGTTCATAGCTCCGGCAAAAGGTATAACAAGTAAAAATAATTGTAGGTATTTTAGTTTTAATTCTGCTATGAAACGCTTTATTTTCGAGATACAGGTGTTAAACTTGTAAGAAGAAAATCATTTTTATTAGATATCTTCTAAACTATTAAAGATATTTATCTCAATTTTGGTTAAGGTTAATAAAAAATAGAAGGTCCAAATTTTGAAATTAAAAAAAATCTTAGAAGAAACCAGTGGTGTGTTATAAGGGACCTTTTTTTAAGATCCAAAACTTCTACGCCACTGGTGAAAATCTATTTTCTGAAACTTATTTGTAAATTTTATATTTTACCTGAAAAATGGTATTCTTAATAAAGGTCTAAAGGTCTCTAGGAGGCTTAGTTTTTGAGATATTTTGATTTTTACAATTGTGAATAGGTATCTATTATTATTTTTCATAAAATAAATCAAAATATCTCGAAAACCGAGCGTCCAAGAGACCCGTATGAAGAGTATTTTTTTTCAGATAATAATTCAGAATTTCAAAATAATCTTAAAAAATGAATTTCTTCAGTGGCTTAGAAGTTTTGTGACTTTAAAGAAAAAAGAACCCCTATAACTACACCCTGGTTTCTTCTCAGGAATTTTTTTGCACGTCAAAATTTTACTTTCTATTGTTATTAACCTTGACCAAAATTGATATAGTTTAAAAGATATTCAATAAAATTGATTTTTTCATTACAAGTTTAACACCCTGTATCTCTAAAATAAAACGTTTTAGAGAAAAACTTTATAGAATAAGTACAATAATTATATTTACGTATTCTACCTTTTGGCGGAGTTATAAACATCATTCAAACTGGAACACCCTGTATTATTGAACTAAGTATGATCCAATTAAAAAGTTCCCTATGTCGACATTTTTCTTTATTATCTTCTTACTGTATTTAATTCTAATCTTAATTATCTTTTCCGTGACGTTATATTAATCATTAAAAATTTTGCGAGAAATATTTGATGTCCTTGATAAAAATATCTCAGCAAATTAGAGCGGACTTTGCGATTTATTGAAGAAAGAATTCCTAAGGATGCCTCTCAGATTATCTAATGATAAATTTTTACTGGACACGAAATTAAAAAAAACATCCTGATTTACAGATTTTGCGAGACCAGAATATTGTGAAATCGGTATTGGAAATTCTCTAGGTGGCTATAATTTTATTGCGTAATTATGAAATTCGGCGGCTGATTACAAACATTGCAATTGTTAAAAAAGATTTAAAGAAGTAATATGCTATAAAATATAAAATATACCCTCTGACTTCATTCTTAATTATCCTTAGTTATAGAAATTATCATACATGTTGAATTGAGTTTACGCTTTTGGAACTTCATCACGATTAAAAATTAGTGAATGACTCATAATATATTCATGTCAGCAAACACCATGGAGCTGGCTTTGTTGTAGGTATTGTTTAATCTGAGAGCTTATATTATTAGGGATGTTTTTCCAAAATAACACAAAGGGATGAAAGGACAAAGACTTTTTGAGAGTAGTAAACTGATTAATTTTTTATTCACGTTTAATCCCTTAGTAACTCGAAAAAATATTTTTCCGGACGCGCTTTACTTGCATAACTGCATTTATCTAAGCATAGGGTGGTTAAAAATTCGATATACTCATACACCGTAGCGGGATCTCGGAAAAAGATAACTTTATGATAACTTCAGACGGTCTTGAAATGTCCCGAAAGAACTAAAAAATCGAGACTTCTTATTTTAGCCCTTATTATCTTTTGATTATAAAAATAAAATAAAATAATTTTTATTTTAAGCTCTCCATTGACATTTCAAAAGTCGACTAGATCTCAGAGTTTCCATAGTCACGTTTAGTTTTCATTTTAGCCGCGAAATTGCCTTTTTTATCTCATTTGATATAAAAACATTTAGAAAACCAAAAATCTTTCACATAAAAAATGCAAAATTATCAAATTTTTCCCTCCTTTGTTTGAAATTTTTTTTTTCTACCAGATGTTGACGCCAATACAGTGGCTAATTGTTGGATTCCTGACAAACTTCCTTGGTGAGGAATTGGTCTCCAATGGGTAGGTACTTAGGTATCGCTAGCAAGATTTTGGCCACCATACTACTAGTTGACCATTTGTGTGGTCTGGCAAAGGTCCAAGGAAAAGTCCAAAAAGAACTGAATAGTGATACCGGATAATCTACGAGGAATAAACTTCGGGTCAGAGACAGAGCTTAGTTCACGGATCATTAATTGCCAGAGTAAACGATAGTGCGCATACAGAACTAACAGCCAATATTATAAAGGCTTATTAAGCTAACGAGCAGATTTCGGGGGCTGTTTTTAAAAAAGGTAACGATCATAGGTGGAAAATGGAACATTTCAGTGATTCTTTGCATGAAAGGGATTACAAAAATGTTATTAAAAGTAACTTGACATCTATATTAGCTTTAAAAATGGTATCCAAAATCTGCCAGTTAGCTTAATGGGCCTTTATAATATTGGCTGTTATAGTTGATCAAAGAGGCTAAATAAGCTGTCTAGGATCCGAGCACTGCTCAGTGAACTAGCTAATCGAGAAGCTAAAACGAGGGAAAAAGCCGACTGCAGTTGCTTTAAAACCCATTTTGGTCCAACGTTGATATTCATTTGTGCGTACTTTTCTTCTATAATAGTACATTTTTATACTTTTGAAAAAGTGAAAGTAACAAAAGTTCATACATATAGGCTACATCATCTTATGTATTTATATATTATGTACCTATATACAGGATTCGTTCAAATATTTGTTCAATATAAATTAACAGGTTCGTTACGCGTAACAGAAGCAACCACGATTATATAATTCGATTCGCTTGAAAAGACAAGATGGCAATAAATTTTCGTTTAAACGCTCTCCAGTAAATAATGAACTCGGTGAAACGAAAAATCCAATAACTCTAAGTAACTCTATATTTACGACCCAGAGGAATCTTAACAATTTTATCAATATTGCCGGTTGGTTCCCATCAGTTGTATTCTATTGTAGTTACACGCTTTTATTACTTTCCAAAGTCTAGGGTGTGATAGTGTGACCTGCATCGTCCATAGCCTCTATTGTTGGAAAAAGTCAATATTCCAGAAAGTATTTAAAGTATGTATTTTATTGGAAATGTAACGACATCACGAAGGAATGGCGTTCAAACACATACAGGGTTATTTTGAGAAACGTAATCCATGAATTGTTCCCCAGAATTAAAAAAATCTGCTATATGTAATTTAGTTTTCAATTCTTTTGTCAAAAACTATTTTCAATGCTGCATGACTTCCCGTGACTTTGATTACCCTGTACTTAACCTAAAAATTTGGTGTTATACATAATACATTCATCATTCCTTGAAATATTTCCGATAGAGATATTGTTTGATATTCTGTAACTTGAAGGGATTTTCACCCCCTCCCACTCCTTATTAGAGATTTTTTGGGAAAAACCGTGTTTAGCAAGATTATGTTGAACTTCTAAAAGCTTTCGAACCAATTTCTATAATTTTCTAGCAAAGTAGTCAGTTCTTCTTCATACAAATAATAAAGGGCTTAACTTTTATCCATTAGTCCTGCAAATGAGTTCACGAAATGAAAATATGATGGAACAACACTGATTACAAAACTTCAATTTTTTTTTAGGATTTCGTTAGATATTCATAAACATTCATTATCACTAACCCCAGAATTACTTCGAAAAATGATAAAATTGGGGTAATTTCGTCCCTCCCAAAGCTAACACTCCAAATAGTAACAGTGATAAAAAAGTTATGAAAACTTAAAATTTCACCTTGGTAATCGTCTCTCGAGGGATTTCGGTGTCGCTGAGTGCGAATCCCAGGTCCAAAAAAGTAAGTGAGGGTGGTTCCAACCTCTCAAAACCATCCCAAATAGTAACAGTGATAAAAACTAATAAATTCAAAATTTCACCTCAGAAATCGTCTCTCGGGGATCTTCGTGCTCGTTGATTACGAATCCACGAATCCGAGGTTCACAAGCAAGTGAGGGTGGTTCCATCTCTCAAAACCGCCCCAAGAAGTGGCAGTGATAAAAAAATTAATATTTCGCCTCGGAAATCAACTTTCAGGATCTAAAAGCAACTGTGTGGGTGGTTCAAACCTCTCAAACCTTCTTACGCATCAATCGCACAAATAGTGTAGTTTTATGCAATCAATTTAGAGTATTTTCACCTCTTTTTAAATTGTCTTTCTGAAATTTTTCATGATCATATTCTATTCGCGTAGTTGAGATGCACTTCTTTACATTGCCTTGAAATTCGAAAAAAGTTACAGGAGCGTTTTGAAAATCAAAAATTTGAAATAGTAGCATGTAAAAAATAATATCTCCTCCATTTTTATTATTTGCTTCTTAACATTTTTGACGAATAAAGGTTATTAGTATAGCTGTGTGCTTTAAAAAATTCAGTGCAATTCCTTTAAAAATGTGCTCATAAAGGGGTTTAGAAAATGTATCCATTTTTACCCTTTTCCTACCCACGACACTAGTTTATCAATGGAAAAATTGCAGTTTTTTTACACTAACGTCAGTTATGCAACATGTCCTTCCAATCCTGGTAATTTGGTTCCAAAGTTTTTTTCCATCTAGCTTATAATATTCAATGATTAAAAAAATAGCAATTTTTACGATAATTGAAGAGTACTCCTTGTGGATATCTTACTCCCACGAAAATTTCAGTCCCCTAGATTGAAAACTGCGACCAGAAACTGTGCCTCATGAACGGCTTCTTTCGAATTTTGAAGGGACGCCCTGTGAAGAAATGCGGATAAGGGAAATTTTTAAACGTCATTTCAAAGTTCTACAAGAGTGCAACATTTCGTTCACTAAGCTTGAAAAAAGAAGCAACAGGAGGAGCTTTTTGTAAACTGAAAATATACGATTTTAAAGACGTAGACTCTCGGGGGTTTTCGTGGTCGCTGATAATTAGTCTTAGGTCCAACAGCAAGTGAGGGTGGTTTCAATCTCGTTCCAACCCATCAAAACCACCCCAAGAAGTGTCAGTGATATAAAAAATTATTATTTCGTCTCGAAAAGAGTCGCTTGTGTGTTAGCGGGGTAGCTGATTGCGAATCCGAGGTCCAAAAGCAAGTGAGGGGGATTCCAACCCCTCTCAAGTCATCCAAAAAGTGTCAGCGATACAAAAAAAGTAACACTTCGCCTATTTTCTAGATGTGGGAAATTGCTTAGATGAAATGTAAGCACGGTAGCCAGACTGCATGTCGAAGTCCAACAGAGTGGCCACCGTACCTCACACTTCTTGATTACTTTCTGTGGGGTTATATGTGAAAAACATAGTTAACATTCCAGAGCCATTTTATATTATCGTGATTCTTTATTATATATCTCATCACACAAGTGAAGACCTCTAAAATGCAACTGCGCAGTCTCTCGCGAAAATTTTCATTACAACTTACAAGCGGGAATTTCCCTGAGTTATTGCCACTAACCCAAGGTTCCCAACCTAAAGGTACCCAAGGTTCGGGGACGATGCCAATACAGCGCGGCTTTACGATAACCCCATAAAAAAGAGTCGCATGGGGGTTACATGGAGTGAACTAGATGAAATTTTCTGAGGAAAATCGATTTATTCTCGGATAACTTTTACACGGATCGGAAAAGTACCTAACGAAGCACTGTTTTCTTTAAATTCCTCGAAATCAACGTCGATGCTGTCCCGTCCAAACCATTTTGATAATTAAAAATTACACACGTGTCGCTGTCAAGAGAGACCGTCCTCACCTCTTGAGTTGGGAGCAGTATCGTCCCAACTCAAGAGCAATTACCTTTAAAACGATAGGCAATGAAATGAAAAAATTATTTTTTCTACATGCTGCTATACATTATTATGAAGTTAGTCTTTTCAGAAAATCCCAATTCAGATATCCCAATTCCCCACAGTTTAAGAGTAACTAATAATTAGGAAGATTATTTACCTTATTCCTAATTTGACTGAATATTATATAAATAAATTTACTCATAAATAACTAAGTACGTTTAATGGATATTTCGCATGAAGGTGATTAATCCTCAGTCATGATACTCGCAGCACCAAGAGAGAACGATAGGGTTTTGTTATTAATAGCATTACCAATGTATCAGTTATTTACGATATACCTATACCCACTGATTAGTACCAGGCGTTGAAAGAGAATCAATTTTAACTTTAATTATTTTCTTCATCAGCCAGTGGTCCTAATTATAATAATAATTTCAGTACGAGATAAACGAATGATCGTAGAACTAGTTCTGTAAGCTACCGACCATGTAATTGGCAGTTGTTTGCATCACGAAGAACATTCAGAGCACTGCGTACAGGGCACAACTCAATAGTTTGTCGGACAGGAGCTACTGATTGCGATACTGCGCCAAATTACAATGCATCAGTCGTTATGGAAAATATGGAGTGGACAAAATAATATATGAACTGCCTACTCGATTAATCCAAGATGAAAAACTCCTTGCTTGCATCTCCCGACCGGTGTCCATCATTAAGTTGTCAGGATAGATGAAAGAGATTTACGAATATTTATTCCCGTTCTTTTATTACTCATATAGGTGTAATTACCACAGATTATCTTTTATGGTACCTACATAAAAACACTTATGAACTCAGATTGCAATGAAACATAGATATTGAGTTATTACCAGTGTACTAATGGAATTTGTCTCTCTCCCTGGAGTCTGCGGTCCGAACCCGACGTTTCAGACCGTAGAGAGAGGTTGAATAATGCGTCCCGACACACATATCTCTCTGCCCTGTTTACCTAAAGTGCTGCCATCTATAAATCTCCACCACTTTGACTTCTTCACGTTCACGTCTTCCTGACTCCATTGAAACCCACACTAGACATCAATCCGATCGTGCTCATATTTCTCCTGGGGGCTTTCGGTATGCAGATCTCCTTTAAAATAAAACCGATTTTCATGGAAAAACTACGCATCTCCGACATTACGGGTAAACATCACACTAAGCTAGGTCACAGGCTAACAGAAGATAGATATAATCAAATAGCTATTATGCAACTATTATTTAATGCATATGAATCTATATCTAATGTATATTGATGGTGCTTTCAGAGGTAATTCTTTGAACGAAATTTGAGGCATCTTGACATTTAATTCCCCTTCTAATTAATTTTTAAAATCCCTATTTTTCTTGTTTGCTGCGCTTTTTCCATTTTACGCATTGAGGAAGTCGAAGTTGAAGTTTCCTTCCATAATCATTTATCGTCAGTTTCTCTTTCCTTCCTATCAATTACCTTTTCTGTTCTCCATCCTCCCTTATTTAGGTCCTCTTTCACCATATCTTTCAATCTTCGGGGACTTTCTCATTTCCTATATTCGTGAATTCCAACTTCCTAAATATTTTCAACGTCAACCACCTCTGTTTATACACTTCAATTTCTTTTTGCTTTCAATTGTTAATCACGTGACAATATTTTGTGATGAAAGTACATAACAAGAATTAATTAGCAGATGATAGAGTAGGTATCGAAGTTTCTAATGTAAACGGTTGATGACAGTGAGGTTTCCAGATCCCACCGAATCTACAAGCTTTCATACCAAGCAGCTTTCGTTGTATCTAATAATAATTACAATAATGATAAATCGTATACGCCTCGGGTGATCTGATTTCAGTTCGATTGTAAATCCTGGTCCAATTTACATTCAAGTGACTGTTAATATTGCTAGAGAATTTATTGAGAAACACCTGGGTGATTGTTTGTCTTTCGATTCTATAATGAATAAAATGACGTTCATCATGATCTCCTTTATTTCGTTTCATCAAAAATTCATTTCTTAAAATATCATTTCAAATCCTTGTTACGTTCATCTCCCCGTTAATTATTAATTTAAATCCTTCTTTTTAAATTTTATTTCGTAAATCTAGCTCGTAATAGAAAGAAAAATTATAGAATGATTTGTTTATTTTAAACTCAAGTCTAGAGTAATAAAATATTTTCGTTGCTGGAATTCTCGAAGAGTTTATTCCGGGTGATTTTTTCCTCGATAATTCTTCCCTGTCCTTGAGCGGCCAGAGACTAGTCAAGGAGAGCATCCGGCCTGGACTACAAGCCAGTTGGTATGCAAGGCCGTGATTCGTACAGATAATGCTAATAAATTCAGATACTCTAGGAAAGTGAGTACCTATAGGGAAATAGTTGGCTAATAAGCAAATTGACATCATAGTAGGAAATGACGCTACCAGCGCTACACATTCCAGTTCCTGTTGATGTCTTGGATCCATCGGTTAAACCATCTGAAATCTGCTGTCAGGAGTTAATTTCTGTTAACCTTATAATCAGAGTGGTTCATGATGGTCTTAGGCATTATGTCCTAGAGCATATACCCAGTAGACTTTCTATGTGAATCTATAACATGGTTCTCTTCAAGTTAGCATTTGGCAAGCTTCCAGCCATTTGTAGCATTCAATATTATGTAGTCTATATATGGCATCTTTATCCAAATAAATATGGAGAGGTGGTAGGGTTTCCATAGCCGGCGACGATGTGGTGAGAACTACAGATTGCCACGCAAGCTTGTCTCTGTAGGCTAGAGAGCTGTGTTTTGGCTATGACCTGCTGGACTTTCGACCACCAAGCGGCACTGCCATACGCAATCATATACTCGTAAGTCTGACGATCGTTATATAAAGCCAGTATATTTGTTTGGGTCCAATTTCCCATGTTTTGCCACCGATCCCCTTACACGCCCATAACGATAGTTGGGCTCGATGTATAACTTTTCCCAGATGGAAGTTCCAAGTAAGCTTTCTCTCCAGAATGACTCCTATAGGTACTGAGCTGCCTCTGTAAATGAAAAGGTCTCTCCCAGAAGAGTTAGCATCGTTAAACCGTGCAACTTTCTCTTTCTGGAAATTTGAGTACCTAACCCACATTTCGTTCACATACGAACGTTTTGTGCACGGATGTTCGATAAATCCCAATGAAAAGTTGACGAATTGCTCGATATGTCTATAAATCCGCAATGAATTCTAAACGGATGAAACATTGTTTCTCTTATTCTTGTAAAACGACCAAAAGCTCTTTGAACTCTCCTGAGATCTCGTTTCTCATAATAATTATTATGAAATGAGCTACAGGCCGATGCTCTGTGAGGATTATTTTAGTGCGTAGCACTGCCTTTTTTAAATTAAAAAGTTCATAATTTCCGGAAAAAATTTGTTTCCTGTGTACCCAGCTGATATTCATATTATGTAGGTAAAAAATCTGATTTACAAAATTGCTTGCATTGAAAAACAATTACCTAAGCAATTAAGGTATGAAGACGAGGGAAAAGAGTCTGGGATTTTCAGATTATTTACCTGAGGCTAATAATTCAAAGCGGCGGTTTTTTTTTTGTTTGTAGTAAGTAGTCTACCTTGCGGGACCCCGACCTTATTTTTTTATTAACGAAGAATATAATAGATTTTTGCAAGATCTGACTGTTGACGATGTGTGACAGCTGACAAGTAAATTAGAAACGATAATCTCAACGGTAGAGCTTATGCCTCAGAGCTTTTTTATAAAACTTGTCTTTTTCGAAATACTATTGAAGGAACAGGAGTGATTCAAATAGATATTCAAATCTATTAGAATACATCAGTTATGTTGTTTTTTTTTTTACATTTTCACTCAACATTTTCATTAGGAAATATTTTTTATAATTTCTCGAATAATAGCAAAACTAGTGTCATTTACGGTGATTATGGACTTACAACAGTCATTGTAATGTCATCTCCTAATAATTGTCTTATTTTTTTTCTTAGAGTATACATACTTCTGTTTTTAAATCAAAGTGTGATATCTATGAGACAAAAAATCTGAGCATAAAACTTGCTTCATTGAAGTGTTCTGGATTAACCGTTCACTATATTTTTAGTCAAATGTCTTTTTTGAACGAACACCATGTGATAAAAGTTGAGTTCGTTCAATAAAATAACATTTAAACGATACCAGGAAATAATATAGGGAAATATATTCCATGTTATGTTTTCAAATATCAAAGAGACTGCCATTAGCAAACAAGGATTGCATCGTATAAATGTAATAATAAAAGAAAGACCTCCTATCCTATGAGCTGCGATTGCTGCGAATCCAGTTTACTTTAATCAAAGACATATATAGCTGCAATATTCATGTTATTTTAGGGCAAACAGGAATTAAATATCTTTAATGGGAGTATCTCTCAACATTTCTTACATATTTTAACGTTTATTTTAGCATACACGTTCAATAAAAAGATTAAACATGCATGTTCTTGTGAATATAATATTTAATTATGAATGGAAAAGCTTCATAAACTAAACAATTTGAGACTAAAAAATATGCACTACTGCACTGTAAATAATTTTCAAACTGAAGTTTACAAAATCGAAAGTCTGAAACATTTCATTAATTATTTGTTGGTATTATTAATTTTTAAATGATAAAACCTTTATGTAGCAATTTATAGAAGTTACTGAAAACAGAAAATTATAAACATAGACTGCTCAAGTTTATATACTATGCATGCAGTCATCAAAGTTCGGTTTCAAACTTAAAATAATTTAAATAGCAAACATAAACAAATAAAATGAATTACTGAAAGACGCTTTTCAACAAGTTATTATACATGTAATCTGTGCCAACATATGCTAAATAATAAAGTATAACAAATAAAGGTAATGCTATTATAATCAAGTCTAGTAGACTTACCTTCACGTGATGATTCAAGTGATGATTTTGCCAGCGAAGGAGAGACCTGGAAGAACGGGTTCTTTAGTATGTCGTGTCAAAATGTAGTAGGTAGCTGTTACGGATAAACGACAGAAATATGGTAAAAGGAACAGAGCAACATAGTATGTATAAATTATATTCGCAAGTCAGTTACTGTGGTTATTATGGTAATACTTTACCTTTACTGGTAAAAATAAGAGAATATTAATTGGCACAAACTCTCAATCCGACACGAAACTGAAATATGTCAATTAACTTGAGTTGTGTAATTTATTCATTTCAGTTAACTCTACATTAAATAGATAAATTTTCTCATTGGATTGAATAATTGAAATGGAAAATTATAGGCTTCGTGAAACACAATTAATTAACATTAGATAAATAAATAGGGAATGTGTAGAACAAACTCATAAGGAATATTATTAATTATTTTAGAGAATTAACACAAATAAGCGTCGGGAGCGTTAGTGGTTATGTAATAATTGATTTAATTAATTAATTTCAATTCGTCCCAAAAATACTGATACTAACTTCAAATTAAATAACTGATCCAGAAAAGGCTCTCATCATGCTTAGCGATGTATTAAATTAACAATTGAAATTATGAAATTATGTCATAAGCGCTGCTAAATTTTAGCTTTTTTCAGCTTCCTATTAATGGTTACTTATGAATTTTCGACTAGGACAGGTAAAAAAATTATTTTGAAACTCCATGGTGATTACCAGGTATGTCAATGATTTTTACTCGCCTAAGTTTAATCTACATTAAAAAAAAAAATTTAAACCTACTTTTATTATTCGTTATCCTTTTAGTATATTTGCAACTAATGGTTAGCATAATATTATTTTTTTCTGTCTTTACCATTTCTTAACACAAAATTACAAGTCAGTAGTTGTCTAAAATAAAATTCCGACAAGACGAATTACATCAATTAGTGAGCTAGACGATTTCATAGTTTCCCAGTATGAGCGGGGATAATATTTATGTATCAATCATACTTTGTCGGTGTGTAATAAGGATTACATCTGTTGCAGTCTGTTGCAGTCTGTTGCGAACTGTACACTGTAACTATTTGCTAATCTACTTCAACGTAATTATTTTCCAAGAGCAAGAAGCAAAATTTACCAGACATCATCATTTTAGAGGATAATGTAATATAACAGTTCCAGAACCAACTTAATTAGTATACGTGTTTATTATTATGTGTTTAATAAAAAAAAACCTTCTTGCGCATCAATCGCAGAAATAGTGTATTTTTATGCGATTCAATAATAAATATTTTCTTCCTATTTCTTCTTATAATGAATATAATGAAAAAATAATCCGCAGTTTCTTTTGAGAAAACTCTACCTACTTATAAAAAACTTAGTTGTCGTTGCGATTGCTCTTATAATTTTCAGAATCAATCATAATTGAATGTGAAAAGAAAATAAAAAACCTTCTTGCGCATCAATCGCAGAAATAGTGTATTTTTATGCGATTCAATTATGAATATATTCACCGCTTTTTAAATTATTGGCTTTCTGAAATTTTCCATAGTCATGTCATGTTAGCGTAGTGCTTTAATGTGAAAAATTTTCTGTGATAATTTCATTTCATTTCGTTTGAACACGTGCCTTAGAATGGATTTTTAAATTTAAAAATCAAAAAAATTGGCAAAATTTAACAATTTTGTCCCTTTTCCTATGCCCGCCACTGGCTAACTTTACTTGAAAAATACTATTTTTTACACTACCTTTAATAAATTCGGAAAAAACTGAAAGGAGAGTTTTGAAAACCGAAAGTTTGAAATTTTAGAGGAATAAACATCATGTAAAAATATTCGAATATCTCCGCCATTTTTATATTTGCTTCTTGAAATTTTTGAAGGTTAAATGCTATTAGTATAGTTGTCTACTATCAAAATTTCCGTTCTATTCCTTCAAAAATAAGCTCATGAATGTTTATAGAACTGTAGACATTTTTACCCTTTTCCTACCCACGCCTCTGGCTTATTAATAGAAATGATGCAAATTGTATTGCATCAGCTCAAATTTCAAATAAGTTTATTCCAATCTTGTTAATTTTGTTTAAAAGTTTTTGATCTTGCCTATTTAGGGGTTCAAAATCTAGCCATTTTCCAAAAATTGAAAAGGCCGCCATTTTAGAATGTCTTTACCTATTTTACTCAAATACAGTACCAGACGACTACTTGAGGGTATCTTACTACCAAAAAAATTTCAGCGCTCTAGATTGAAAACTTCGACCAGAAACCGTGCCTCACGGACGGTTTTTTTTCTGAAATTCGGAGGGACATCCTGTAGAAGTAACACAACTCTAGGAAAATGTTTTTTACGAAAATCAAACGTCAGCCCTAAGGTTTATAAGAGTAAAAAATTTCGTTCATTAATCTTGAAAGATGAAGCTACAGGAGCGTTTTTAAAAATTTAGAGAAATTAATTTAAAAAAAACATCATGTAAAAAAAAATCGAATATCTCCGCCATTTTACTTATTTACTTTTTGAAATTCTCAAGGGTTGAAGTCTATTAGTATAGTTGTCTACTGTAAAAATTTCAGTTTAATTACTTCAAAAATGTGCTCATAAATTGTTGGAGAAATTTAGCCATTTTTACCCTTTTCCTACCCACGCCACTGGCTTATTTATAGAAAAAATGCAAATTTTGTTGCATGAAATTAAATTTCAAGTCATTTACTTCCAATATTGTGAATTTGATATAAAACTCTTTTTCTATCTAGCTTATACAGGGGTTCAAAAAATAGTCCTTTTTCAAAAAATTAAAATGGCCGCCATTTTGAAACGGCTCAGTCGATTTTGCTCAAATGCAATAGCAGACCACTCCTTGTGGATATCTTACTTCCACAAAAATTTCAGTCTCCTAGATTGAAAACTGCGACCTGAAATGAGGTGACAAAAACCGGATTTTCCGAATTTTGAAGCGACACCCTGTAGAAGTGACGCGACTTTTGGAAATTTTTTTAATGAAAATCAAAATTGTTCCTTATATTTAATAAGAGTGCAAAATTTCGTTCACTAATCTTGAAAGATAAAGCTACAGGAGCGTTTTTAACATCAAAATTTCGTGATTTTGGAGAAATAAATATATATATATATATATATAATATAACTTCTGACAATATAACTCCCTTCTTAATTCTTATACAGTTCTTGATTAGTTCTTGGGTATAAGGGCACTTTCGGTTGATTAACTACGGCTACTTTTGAGTTTAATCATTTATTCTTAGTCAACGTTAGTTATTATTGAGAGAACTAGATTAATAAAGTTTGTTAAAATGAAGAGTAATAAGTAGAATGTAGTCAGTCAGGAGATAATGGTCAGCTGTTTCTATAGATAAGCGATATATCAGGTCGCCATTCCATGAGAACCGAAATAAAATCAAGCAATTTATTAATTACTTATAGTAGGTACCTTTGGACATGCTGTTTTATTATGGCGAATATCCATTATTGACGTAAAGACTGTTCTCCTGTTTTGTAATGTGTTTTTTAGTGTGTTTTTGATTTGAATTCAACCTGTAAAAATAGAGAAGCCATGCATGTCGAGGTGAAATGTTTCTGTACCCTCATGTATTAGTCCAGCTAAGACAAAAAAAATCAACATTCTGTAAGTTTTTTGTTAATTTTAGATCTTATTAAGTATTTTATGATGTAATGTTTCTTGATGTGCCTGTTTTTGTAGTTGTCCTGAAGAAGACATAAAAAATTAATGTCGAAACGTTGACTAAGAATAAATGATTAAACTCAAAAGTAGCCGTAGTTAATCAACCGAAAGTGCCCTTATACCCAAGAACTAATCAAGAACTATATATAATATATATATATCGTGGGCAGGTGAATTTTGGAAAACCACTTTTTCGAGATCTGGGGGTCATGATCGGTGGACATTTGATGAGTTTGGGTGATTTTTGGAAAGTGATGTCGTCCTCAATAGTGTATTTTTTTGTTAAAAAATACACTAAAAGAAACTCCATCGATTTAATAATTTAAAAAAAGTGTAAGCTAATTTTCGACCAGCGAGGAAATTTTTTATTTTTCGTTAAAAGTGCCCATATATGCAAGACAAAATGAAGATAACACTTCAAATTATATGTTGAAGAAAAAAAAAATGAAAAGAAGATCACGATTGAGAAAATACAGGAAGATAAAATGGCCAACGCGGAAAACAGTCGAAATGACCTGCCGAAGTTTTTCCCGATTTTGACAGTTTTTCCAACGTTTCAGGAAAAAAACTATACTTACCTTTTTTGTAGGTAATGAATGGTTCTATCGCACTGTTTTGTTATTTTTTCGAAGGGTCGACAAATAATTCGAAAAAAATTTGAAATCATGCAAAAAATGATAGAAGAGCGTCGAAAAATGCTTGTCGTGGGGAAAAAAAATTTTGGCCGCTCACCTAATTTTTTTTTCGAAAAACGATCTACATAAAGTTCGTACCTCTATGCTTTCCCTAAATAACTGTGCAAACAGAAGCTTTTCGCCATGTACCGTTACCGAGAAACAAATCCTATAGTTGAGACGTTGTAAAAAGAAGTACGGCCTGAATGGGGGCCTTAAAATTCTCGGATCCGATCTATTTTCAATAGGTCGTATTTGGGGGTCCCAAGGTTCGTCCATGCCAAATTTCAACTCGGTCGGTGCAACTTTCAAACACCTAGAGTGTTTCCTAGGTCGTTCCCGAAAAAACACGAAATTCCAGAAAAAAAGACACTTAACTGTAACGGATCCCGCTCATTTTGAAAAGGCATCGTGGAACCGTACGCCTCTTCAATCGAGCCAAATTTTAACTTTCTATTAGGGACTACCGAGAAATCGGCTTCGCCGGTCTCGAAAGTTAAAAATCGAATATCTCCGTCATTTTTCTTATTTGCTTCTTGAAATTTTTCAAGGTTGAAGGTTATTTTATTAGTATAGTTGTCTCCTGTGAAAATTTCAGTTCAATTTCTTTAAAAATGAACTCATAAACGGTTATAGAAATTTAGACATTTTTACTCTTTTCCTACCCACGTCACTGGCTTGTTAATAAAAATAATGCAAATTCTATTGCTTTAACTCAAATTTCAAATAACTTTCCTCCAATCCTGTTAATTTGTTTTCAAAGTTTTATTGCCATCTTGCTCATACGGGGGCTCAAAAAATAGTAAATTTTCCGAAAATTCAAATGGCTGTCATTTTGAAACGGCTTGGCCGATTTTGCTCAAGTGCAACACCAGACCAGTCCTTATGGATGTCTTACTCTCACAAGAATTTCAGCCTCCTAGATTGAAAATTGCGATCTGAAATGAGGTGAAAAAACCCGGATTTTTCGAACTTTGAAGGGACACCCTGTAGAAGTAACGCGACTTTTGGAAAATTTTTCAACGAAAATCTAACGTCATTCCAAAGTTTTACAAGGATCCAAAATTTCGTTCACTTATCTTGAAAGATAAAGCTACAGGAGCGTTTTTAAAATCGAAAAATCGTGATTTTGGAGAAATAAATATATAAATATATAAATATGTATATAAATATAATTAAAATATACTAATACTTCTGGTATATAAATATATATCGGTGGACATTTGATGAGTTTGGGTGATTTTAGACGGAGATCCAGGTTGGTTTGTGTGGTAGCTGTCTGAATGGATTGAAGACGTTTTGTTCATTAGTTTGGAACTTGTGATTCTGAGTGAATCAAAATCCTTAGTATAAATGATAATACTAACAACAATAACATAAAGAAAAAGTTGGGCAATCAGAAGGAAAATGCAATACCAGAAAGATATTTAAAAAATATTTTTGATTTTCGAATTATTTCGAAAAAAAAATTTTAGTTTTTCCTATTTATTGATTTAAGAAAACGTACCTATTGTATAAAGGTTTATACACCTTATATACTTATTGTTGTCTTTCATTAATTAGATGAAATTAAATATGAACTCCCAGACATCAATCTATGAATGGTGAAACCTGGTATTTCTTTAATTAATATTAATATTTTTCGCTAACGCTATTGTTATATCTTAAAAAATATCTTAAAACAGCACACCTACACAGTCTTATTCATATTACCGAAATTACCGATAGTAATTTTACGTCTCACGTTAACAATAGCACCCATTCTCTTCGGATTAGTGTTCGGTAAGTGAAACTCCACCAGCTGCAGATTTAGTCAGCGTTTTAAATTAATTACACAATTACTAGCACGAGCCTTTTTCTTTCATCATTATATCAGTTAATGTTCACAGCTTTGCATAAAAACCCGATATTGCCACGGTTCATGATCTAATGTAACCCTAACAACGTCAGCGATTACAAGTCTCTTTTGATCATGTTTCGTGCGCTATGAAATTTGGTCTACCAACGATGGGCGAAAATTAATTTACTGATGTTATAGAGTTATGAGTTGGGAGGGGGGTGGCTTGGGTACCTAAAGATATTTTTTCCGTATTCATGCAAGGTCAAGCAATTTCCCATAGTAGTTGGAAATTTACTCAGATGTAAAAATAAGGGCCTGCTAACGCTTGCCGTCCCTGAGGAGCCCTCACTGCTACTTGGTTGAACTAGGATTGTATTACTTTTCCAGTACATTGCATTAGTTTTTTTGAATGAATTGAAAGTGTTAAAAATTAGAAGAAAAAATTTTGAAATATTTGCTCGAATTGAAGCGAGACTTTTTACTCTCACTGTATATTAAACACAATCCAAGCAGGAATAGCATTAACGACTATCTTTTTGCAACCTAAAAACAACCAATAGGTACATCCTGCACGCACTAGAATTACGATACCGACGTTGAAATACAAGACATACGGCTTGGTTTCTTATTATGAACTTATATAATTTAATACCCGATTGATTATTTCTAGCGGTTAGCGGATGGTGTTACTCAGCTCGGCGAGGAGGAAGTTCTTGCTCCCAGCCGCAGTGTTGTAGCAGTGTCACTGCAGAGATTGATTACCTGTAATGACTTGTCGCCTGTCTGCCACTTTCATCTTTACTCGATTGAGCAGCCAACCTGCTCTGGGCCAGCTTTTTATCCCGACTGAATTGTCATTCGGTTACTGTTTTTTCGCCTATAGCCTCCGCTTCAGCAGTTCAAACATTGGTCCAAGGATTTGCCAGCTCAGAGAGTGATTTGTTGGAAATTAACTGATGCTGCTCGCGCTGGCTGGCCTCTTTACCGAGAAGTTGAAAAATACAATGTAATGAATTAAAGACTCAAATATATTCAAATGAATGTTCTCTCTCCATATCCTTCAGTGTTAAGGGAGTCTTCATCATTAAGAGTCGCATTTGCGTAAATATTGTATACTAGCTTACCCAAAAAGGAAGGTTGAAATAAGTAGCAGTCCTGAGATAATTACCTAATTAAAACTAAAAAAAAAACAACAAACCGACGCCTTAATATTTAAACAGGCTGATAAAAATTGAAATTCTTGGCGTTTCTAGATAGTCAGCATTTATGAGATATCCATCAATTCAGCGGTTTTGAAGGATATCTGTAGCGGTTTAGTAGAAATATGAATGAATTCTTGTCTAGTAATTGCGGAGGAGATCTCCTAAACGATTAATTATGTTTGAATTATGCCTGAGTTGACCATGACATTAATAACCTTCCATAATTCTCTCTTCATCCCCATAATGCCATTGTAAGGGTACAAATAACCTTTGCGGTCTTATTGTATGGTCTTGTGTCTTAAGACTAGGTATGTTTTAGATCTCATGTGTTTGGAGTCCAAGTTGCACCCTTAGTTCCGGCTGTTTTTCTGAAAACGTCTCTTTACTTAGGTATATATTTACCTACATAATATATCATGACGATAATAGAATTTTTTTTTTACATTACCTGAACCTTCACTGACATGCAACCGTTTAAAAAATAAAAATGCAAATTCTCTCGTGACCATTTGACATAATATTTCTTAATGCAAATTCCTAGCTGATAACCGATGGTAAATTAATCCGGTGCAGCACTGTATATTGAACCCCATCATTACCTGATGATAATTAATTGGGTACGCTTAGCAGTGCATGGTTACTGAAAGTCTAATAAGCCTTTTATAGTCTATATCATATGGGAGTGAAATTTTAGTTTTAAGTTCTATAAAACTTTAGGGACCCGTAAAATATTAAGATTTCAGTAAGAAAAATGTGAAAAAAGTGCAATAAATAAATATTGAAAATGTTAACATGTAAAAAACAAAAATCATTATTAATAAACATGACACCGCAATAGTAAGTAGTAATAAATGTTAATCATCAAGTTTTGTTCTTGATCATCGCACGAGGCCTGTGTGTATGGCTTAGGTTTCTTTTGTATTTGACTATTCCAATGCAATTAATTCTAAAATTTTATTGTGGAAAATAAAGCAAAAAAATAAAAATATATAAAAATATAAAAAGGCATAAGCAATACACTAGCATTGGCAGATCAAATTAAATATTCTATATCAAGTAATTAAGAAAAAACTGGAATAAAAGACTTTTTATTACGCCAAGAAAACTTTAGATTTATCGTCCTCATTTCATTTGATAAATAAAAAAAAATTAACCAGGAAGCGGGAACCTAAATTAGAGGCGTTTGGCAGATCGAGGCTATTAGTTACATGATGCAATCCCTTAAATTGACCATTCTTGCAAAGTAGAGCGTTTCCTGGCATACGTAGACTCGTCCCGACTTAGTTTGTGAGTTCCGGAGTCTAATTCAAGGTGTAAGAGCCTGGCTAACAGCGAGCCATGCTAGAGCTACCCTCCAAGGCACACCCCAAAGAGAATGCGGAACACAGGGCTGGATATGCCTCGTAACTCAGTGTGACTAAGTAACATTAATTTACTCAAAGTGAAGGCTACCTCTGCAGAAGTGTAAAACAACATACCGTGTCTAACTTGAAACAATACCGAAACTAATATATGTACATATACAGTATGTTCAGTTGAAGGTTCACAAGCAGGTTGTAACGTCACAAACTGAAAACTTTTTCTCGATTTTTTCGAAAATGACTTCACACACTTCAGCTTTACCAACATAATTATGATCTGTTCTCTGTATCGTGCTGTAATAATTGAATTTCCCTCCGTTGGGCAATAAACATTAGCATTATCATGATCATCATTATCATTATCAAAATTTCATTCTGCAGGTGATTTCTGATTTCCCTATAGGCAAAACAAATTTACACCGCGTATATTGATATCGTGAGTATGTATCGTCAAATTCGGGTATATGGGGATGACAGTAATAAAACAACATTTTACTCTGGAGTACTAACTGATGGTAGTAATTCGTTCCAAGCTTTACTAAACTTATTCTAATGAGTAATCCTAATCACCTTTTAAGACGTAGTGGGAAAATGAGAACATTTTTAGATTTCGTTCTAAATATCTGCTAAACTACAGTTAGATATCATATTAAAAAAATACACAAAAACAAAGTTTATTGCAGATGAATGAATTTATTTGCATGATACAACCGATTAGGGCACCACTCGGTATAAGGCCTGCAGAACCTGATTCATCACAGACTGATATCACCGTTTATAAACGTGTAATAGATGGGGCTAATGAGAGTCTATGAGAACACATACTGCATCGGCCATAGAGCAGCCAAAAAACAAACATGAACCGTTCCATCAGGGACTCGGATCCTAGCTTATGGCGTGATTAACTATACCCGAAATTGCCGCTGAAAAATGACTCTGCAATTTAAAACCGTTTACCGTAATTGACAAGGATATTTAACTCCTGCGTCCACAAAAATATTAACAACAAAATTGATTTAAATAACTAGCTGCTCTCTGAAGCCATTATTTTTATTTATCTTAACGTTGATTACTTCAAACAGGCTAACTTTTATTTTTCATTTGTTATTTTTTTCTACTTGTGTAATGTTAGAAGCAATTAGGGGAATTAGAAACCTATCTGTGAATGGAATTTTTGTTGAAAATTAATATTTAAGCTGAGGATGATAACTGACAACTTTAAGGACAACCTTGTATGTCGAAGAAAAATATTGATGTTTGACTTCAGTGTCAAAAGATCAAGTTCACCTTAGTTATGAGAATAAGAACTTATATCCCCTGTTGCACGCTTTCTTTGAATTACAGGTTTATTGATACGCAACACTAAAAAAAGTGACCTTAGCGCGTCTTGAGCATTCGACTGCTGTTCTTTCTGCCTAAATGCTTGCAAGGTCAAGGGAATATTGAACATTAACATTGGCGCTGACATTAACATTACTAAAGCGACTCACAAACCGAAATCGTGTTATCTTGAATAAGATCATGCAGATTTCAACACCCCAACTGCCGCCGTTTGGGGGGTTTTGGGAAGTGGGAGTCAAAAATGTCAAACATCGCCTTAAACGAATAATGAGACACCATTAACTTTTGAAGAGGAGAATCAATTCAAATTGATAATTTGAATTGAATCTGTCTTAAATTCAAGACCATTTATTATTTTGACGTTGAATCTTGACGTTTATCAAATGACGTTGAAGATTTAACACCTGCACATTTCCTAATTGGCAGATCCTTCTTCTCCCTCCCGATCCAAATCTTACAGATATCCCAATAAACAGACTATCCGAATTTCACCATTCAACAAATGATGTTACAACATTTCACATAACAACACAATCCTGAAAATTGATTTAGTTATTTTAATCAAAGAAGGCCATTTACCTCCTTGTTCTTGAAGAAGCAGATTTTCTCAGCTACATCCAGGAAAGGACGGTGTAATCAGGATTCCATAGCTTATTTCTGCCTAAAAAATTAAATAACTCCTTTGAATTGATAAAGAGTTTCAATAACAAGCAGATAGGTGATGGTTGTTTCCAGAAACGACTGATTTGAAGGGAAGCGAATAATGCTTTTCCGACAGTAATATCCGAAGCGCATATAGGGCGAGATCATCTGTTGAAAGATAGCAGAGTCACTTTTGTAAAATAGTTGAGGAAGAAGTCTTTTGCAGTGCAGGACTTGATTCCAAGAAGCAAGACTGACTGATAAACATCAATCAATTTAACTAATTCAGAAAGGTTTACAAATTTTCTACCGATCTTCTTGCAAATATTCAATTCATCTTGATTCATCGCGTTGTACATTAAAGATTGAAATATACCTTTAAAGAATCAACTTCCTAGTGAATTATAACATGGCAGGTATAAGTATTGTTATACAAAGAAATGTTACAAAAGTAACTTAATATCCCTGAAAAATATGATGCCGCATAAACTTTTCCAAATCTGTATTCAAAGTAAAAAATAAACACGACAGAAGTAGGGAAATGTGCCTAATAAGCATATACGTTTCAAAGTTTGTTGTCTTGTTATGAGTTCGGAGTTAATAATTGGGTAAAAGACATGAGCCGGATTCCGAATCAAGAAAGCCGCGTCATCGTTCAGTTGTCAGACACGTGTTTATTTACGGCAAAACTTCGGCGGAACCGAAGCCAAGTTCGCTCATGCAGAGTTGGTTTTAATATTAAGTTTCTTAGCGCTGGACTTATTAAATTTTCCGCCTTTGAAGACACACACGAGGGTTGAGTTAATAACACGTATTCCCGGATTTAGGGACACTCGCGACCTGATTGCCGCCTTTGGGACTCCTTTATCTTCGCCGGCATAACATAATTCAGTTGCTCGAAGCGTGTACTCTAAACACTTGTTCCCTTTGACTTCTTTTTATTAGCTGCATAGAAAGCTCGTTCAGGTGGTAATAGGTGCTTGTAGTGAAGAAAGGTAGAATTGAATTTAATCCCGACAAAAGACAAAATAATAAAATAAGTAATATTAAGGTAGATGAAGTCTTGTCTTTAAGTTTCCTTCCATCTCGTTTTTAGGCTTCTGACTTACTACAAGTTTTCCTCTTCCCGTCCGCTATGCTCTGATAGGGTTGTCTGTTTTCCAAATTCTTCAACTATTTCAAACGAGTCTGCAAACTACGAAGACATTAAATTGCGCTTGGGTTATTAACTTTGAAGTAAAACCAGAACTTTCCTAACTTGACAGAAACTACTGAAAACTCATAATTTTCTATAAGTTTGCGAAAATAGATATAGGAGGTTGTTTAAAATAAATATGAACGACATAATTGAAATTCATTTCTTCTCCAAATATAAATTACTTACATAAAATAATATAATATTTTCCGTGACTTTTTCACGCTCAATATCATTAATCGATGCAAGCTCGTCAGTATAGACTTTTATTTTAATAAGCCTCAAAAAAACCTCCATAATCTTGTAGACCAGCAAACAATGTCTGCGATATGTTTCTTATCTGTTTATTGTTCAGTGTGGAGATTGGCGAGATCCTACTGAAACCAAATGTTGTGTTGGAAAATTAATTCCTTATCGGGCCGCTCCTATAGCGGCTTTGTAATCTTACTTCCTAGACTAGTGAAAGGGCGAGGTGTTTTCTTCAATTCAGCACTATACCAATTTTATCGTATACATCTGACTACACTAAGTTGACATCAGCTGCCGGTATCCACCGATCCATGAAAGTTTGTCCCTTCACTTTCACTTTCTTAATTTTCTTCTACGCACTTGGTAGAAATGTGTCCAAATTCGTTGCACTGAAAACATTTTGGTCCTTTATCTTGGTGAATGCACTGACCTTCGTGTGTTTTAGAACCGCAGTTGGAAAAATGTTAACAGTTGATCTTCTTCTGCCAAAAGCCAAAACTGGTTTCGTAGTTCTTCACCAGACTTATTTAAATATCTTTTACCCTTGTCAATATTTCTGCTTGCTTGAATTCGCTCCTCTCATTTTATCTCTTATCTGAGAGTCTTCTCTCATTTTATCGTTTAAGACTTTGGATATTTGTTTAATAGTTTGGGCACTATATAAAATAGTTTCGTTACTTTCGAAGTTCTCAATACCATCTATTACATACTCGATCAGTGTATCTTCTTCAATTTCTCCTTGGGCAGATAGATCCGTCATGGCGTACGTTTTTTCAACATACGTTTGGCATAAGTTATCATTTTCAAACACTTCTCCAGCTATGTACTTGATAATTTAATTTGCTTCTAAAATGTCATTTTCTACTAAATATATTCGTCTCGAAACACTTATTATTATTAGAAATGTATCTCTCATTTTCTGAACTTTTGCCTATTTTGAATATTTTTGTACCATAGTAGTTTATATTGGTACAATAATAATTATTAACAGGCGTAATATAACAAACTATAAGAGAGGAGCGAAGTTTTCAGATTTTTTATCTTTTACAATAACAGACCTCCTGTAATGATAAATTTTATTCAAAATCGTTGTCGTAAAAATGATTTCAGGCATAATTCTCTAACGTAATTGAGTTAAATAATATAATGGAGTAATGAATTCTGCTGACACGAGAAAGCGTACTCCCCTCGTCTGTTTTACCAAAGATCTATATGAATCAACCCTTAAAAATGAATTTAATTACCTAGAATTAATTCGACTGGTACAATTTGTCCCTTTGTCTGAAAATTGGATTAATCATATCATTTCCTGCTGTAGCTCAGCGAAACTGACCCCGGCGCCATTTTTCGCCATCTGTGAGCCAAAAGTGAAACTAAGCGTGAGCCCGTTACGCGGTTAATGCCAGTCATTACGGGGGGCGGCCGGGACACTTGCGGGTGCTAATTTATGGCGGTACCGGATTTCATAACTGAGCCTAAAGGTCACACCGGTGCGCTCTACATTTGTATTCATACTATATAGCTTTTTAGGGGGTGACCATCATTTGTATTACATTGCACTAGCCATGACCGTAACGCAACCCCGGCAAAGGGGCGGCTATGAATGGCGCGTAATTAATTACCAGAGTAGTTGTTCAGTGAATGATCCTGTTATTTAAACGCGCTGGAGAATTTGTAAAATCTCTCGTTTTATCATGTCGTGAGCCAATTAAAAACAATATTACTTATGGCTGTCATTATAAGGGTATCATCATTTTTTGAGCCTAAAAATATTTTTAAAACTAATGGTCCCCGGTTATACCGGAAGAAGATGCAAAGTTCGAGTTTAATATGAATTGTTATTCTTTTATTCTACGTTGAATTTTAGAGATAAAGTTTCATCAGCATAAATATTATCCTTAATCTAACTTTGATTGATTTCAAGAAAATCTGTAATGTACCTTTTTTTTCAAATAGCAGCCCCAGAAAACGTTTAATATACATATTTGTTGTCTAATATGCCTAATAGTTCTAATAACACATATTAATTGATCACAAGAGTTTGGTCTTTCGTTTGAATTGTAATACCTAGTTATAATGTGAATTTTTTTTTTGAAATTACAAAAAATCCTGTCAACACAGTAGCAAATGGATAGCCTAATTTTTAGTTTAACTCGAGATTTCTTAAGGGTGGTTGAAAATGACAAAGGATGAGTGAAGCTTATAAGTTTGATTGTAGACTCAATTTCCAAGATATCCGGGCCCTGAATGGTACCTTTGCATAAAATCACCATGCATGTGATTCTCTGGCATCTATAATATTATATCATGCAGGAAAGGAGAATACGTGGAATATTTTAACTTTTATTATAAAGATCGAGTATATTCGGGGTGTCCTCATTTCAGAGCTCACTATGAGTATCCCCTAAACGCTGAGTGATACAGGGTCGGTTAAATTAGAGAAAAGATGCCCTATTTTGTGGCCATCTCGAATCACCCAAGACATACAAGAAATCTGTGACCGATCCTGAGAAAAACTGAAAAATCGCTATTATCTAATATACAGAGTGTCCCAGCTTATTCGAAGCGGTCTCTGTAGGCCAAACGATGGATTTTTTCAAAAAAAATTTGCAAATTCAAGTACAGAATCACAATGGCCATAATTTAAAATTATTTTGGAGTGTACAGAGTGTCCCATATGACAGTGGCATATCAAAGTTATGTGTTTTTAAATGGAATGCTCCTATGTTATTGCATTTTTAGATTGTCTGAGAAGAGAAAATAAGATTGTCTTTTACAGTTGGTGTTTAAATTCAAAAGTTTTTGAGTTATAAACAAGTGAAAATCGTCATTTTTGAAGTTCAAGTCCCAAAATTACAACGAAAACGGCTTAAGACACATAAAAACGGCTTACATGTCCCTATTTTACTTTTTCATGTACTATCCTATGATGTAGATAAAATGTTTATACAGGGTGATAAAAAATTTGAAAAAATCTGAGATTTCTCCACGCGTCGCCAAATAAAAAAATCAAAGAAAGTACAAATGTTTCAATACCATAGGATAGTATATGAAAAGTTAAAATAGGGACATGTAAGCCGTTTTTGTCTATCTTCAGTCGTTGTAAAGGACCTTGAACTTGAAAAATTACGATTTTCACTTGTTTATAACTCAAAAACTTCTGAATTTAAACACCAACTGTAAAAGCCAATCTTATTTTCTCTTCTCAGACATTCTGAAAATGCAATAACATAGGAGCATTCCATTAAAAAAAAACATAAGTAACTTTGATATGCCACTCTCATATGGGACACTCTGTATAGTCCAAAATAATTTTAAATTATGGCCATTATGATTCTGTACTTGAATTTTCAAAAAGTTTTTCGAAAAAGTCCATCGTTTGCCTACAGAGACCGCTTCGAATAAGCTGGGACACCCTGTATAAAATATAATAGAGAATAATTTACAGTATACAATTTTTTTCTAGTCGTAATTGCTGTTCATATAGATTTTTCAATTTCATTTGAATACAACAGAAGAAAATGCTTATTTCGACGTACTACGGCGACATTATAGCTCTGCTAACGAAACCAAGTGCTTATTCTGATTTTTTTTTTAGGGGGGGGGGAGTTATGTAAAATTTTTTATTTGTGCCAATATTTTGAAAGAATTCCAATAAAAATAAAATTTTAAACATATTCTTTTTACCTGAAATAAGAACGTTTTCACTTTAGAAAATTATTTTTCATTAAGAAATTAAAGTTTCCTGTAGGTATAACTATTATTAAAAAAAAATCTTTTGGGACACAATCTTTTAATTTAAAAAACTTACAATTTTTTTCTAATTGCTGTTTATATTAATAGATTTGGCCAGAGATGACTTTATGTGAACTCCAGCCGAATTGTCCTTCTTCAACCTGAGAATTTCCATTGCCAATTTAGTTAGGATAAAATAGCACCCAAACAAACTTCTAATCACAATTCTTAACCAACAACTCGGCCAGAGATGACTTTATGTGAACTCCAGCCGAATCGTCCTTCCTAAACCCAGGAAAAACCCCTTAAAAATTAATTAGGGCAGATATCATTGCAACCACATTTCCGACAACGTAAAACAATCAACCCTATCCGCAATGTTCACGTGCACAGGCCCTATTTTAAATCAAGTAAAATAATCAGTTAGGTATTAGGCGGCACAGTAAAGTGTAGGTACCCGCGCAATTACGTCAATGAATAGAAAGACCCCGGCAGGAAAGAAATACAACAACAAATAATTACAAATTCACGTATATGAAATCGAGATAGAGCTAGGAAGAAAATCAAACCCAAGAGGAATTAATAACCTGTGAATAAAACGGCCCATGATCAGGAATAATTCAGTCCTTTTAAATTATACGATATTAGAGAGTGAAAGTGAGAAATACTTCCCATTGTATGGCGCTATATGACAGGAACTCGCAACAGTAGGTTGAACCCTCCGACATAGCATAGCAAGCTTAGGCAGCGTTGTCAGATGTAGCACCAGCCATTCATTTACATTATCAGGAAAAACCAAGTACATTACAATATTCGATTAGGATTTATAATAGGTACTCGATTACCAACGTTGGGGAGGGATTCATCTCGATGTCCAGATGAAGACCTCCGTTGAACCAGTAAAAAGAGCATGACTCTTTAAAGTGGAAATCGTGGAGCGCAACGGGGCAAAAGCAGCCTCAGAGTAGGACAGAGTAAAGCAAACCAAAGCAGAGTTGTCAGGTGTAATAACCGCCCTCACATATCAGGAAATCCAATAACCAAAATAAAGCTAGGATCATGAATTGTCCTTCAGCAAATAGGAATTCAAAACAACCAAAAACAAATTAGTCTCGAGTATGTGAAAAGCCAATCAATCAAAACCAAAACTCCTTTAGCACATCATACGAATGTCAACTTCAATCAAAATTTAAAAACAAACTCCGCAGAAAATTGCTATAAAATGTTATTGCCAGTCTGGACTGAGTTATCTGCTTTCTAAACAGGTGTTAGGGGTAAAAACCTTGGACCACGGTGGAATCGATGGTTGGTGTCGATATCCGTAAACAAGCCGGCTCCAGAATAGTTATTCGTAAAAATTCCAGCATTCAATTATTACCCAGGGCCTGCGGAATAATCTTAGAATAGCGGCCTAGTTTGGTCAGTTGGTCATCACATTAAAAATAGCAAAACAAAACTGCGAATTGCAGAGAACGTCGTATTCGAAATGATAAGGTATATTGACTCATCGCCTTACGAGGCCAGTTAGAACAAAAAGGTAGCCGCAGGGCAAATAGGTATTGACGGTCCAAAAGTGGCCAAATAAAGGTATCCCAGTGAGGCAAAACGACAACATAACAAATAAACAAAATGAGTTAAAACAACTATCATGAGTATGACGTCAATTCAGGAAAACCGCTTTCACAATTGAGAAAAGCAATTGGAAAGAAATTCGTATAATGTTTAAAGAGGAGGTAGAAAATCAAACAAACATGGCAACACTGCTCTCGACATTCAGGCCAAGCTAGAAACTCGACTAACAAACAAGTGGTCATAAAAGTAGGGTGGAGTGTGCCTGTGTATCAGGTTAAAGCCCACAACAATAAACGCTCATAAAAATTCCCAAATGAAAGGAAGAGCGAGTCAACGAGTAAAGCTCATTAAAATACAAAATGAGAATTCAATAATCATCGAATAGGTAAACAGCGACAGACATCTCCGCCATATAGACATTTCCGCCATATCCCGGATCGTCTGTAACCAAAGTGGTTGAATTCTTTAATTAATTCAAGCAGTTGCTTGAAATGAAATCAAAGAAACTAGAAAAAGGAAATTAGGCAAGGAAAATCATCGAATAGGCAAACAAGACAGACATTTCCGCAATATCCTGGGTAGTCTGTAACCAACATGGTTGTATTCTTTAATTAATTCAAGCTGTTGCTTGAAATGAAATCAAAGAAATCAGAAAAAGGAAATTAGGCAAAGAAAATCGTTGAAAAGGAAATCAGACAGACATTCCCGCCATATACCGGGTAGTCTGTAAACGAAACAAAAGCAAAACGAAATAATGAGAAAGCACAGGTGTGCAAAAGAGTGGAATCCGAAATGGATTAGAGTTTGAAAAATGCATGAAAAGGATCTCTCTTTGCTTTCCATTTTTTTGTACTCTCTATGCAAAATCACAGCCCATCTCGCCATTCACCATTTTACGCTCTTGCAAACGAATTCTCTCGCTCATCACTCGCTTTTAGACATCCGACAGGAAGCCAACAGTGAACAACAAGTCTTAGTGAATTTCTCCGCTTTTCTGTGGGAAATCCCAATCAACCGAGACACAATGAGTCATAGTAGGTTCTTTTGCGCATCCGTTTCGGCCATAGTAATCCTGGCATACCTCAATCAAAGAGCAGGGGTGACTACGGTAAAAACTACGGTAAACACAACGTAAGAAAACACAGCGGTCCTATTAAGGGAAACCCAGAGGTAAATAGACGATCACACAGTGGCTTTTCGCGAAAGACCATGAGGCCCGGGTCTTGAATGTTACAGTATATTATGTATTATAATTAGGTATGTGATAAATAAATTTCACTAAATGCTATAGGTATAACATATTTTAATATTTTCTACTGACTAGTTGTTTGGAAAGCATCGATCCGCACCCCGCAATAATAAATTTCACGAGCAATAAAAACACAACACTGCTCGTATGTGAGAGTAATTGAATTTGGAACTATTTTCCAGGCACTTGGGCATATACTAGTAATTGTTTTATAATACGACTTTCCAATATAATAATTTTCCGTGCTTTTGCTCGGATCAATTTCAATCCTTCCAGTACAATAAAATCCGCGATATTATTTTTAAGCCCTATGATTAAAATTTAATGGAAAATGGTAATAAAATTAAATCGTAATATTCTGCATCAGCCTTGTTTTTGATGCAAAAATATGAATTCTGTGAAGTGCTTATTTCAACCGCAAGTATCTAAGACATATTTAGATTCTCCATTTACAACTTAACTTCATGCTTCTGAAATCTGATTTCCAACTGCCGAAAATTGACTTGCGCACACATACCCGTTGATGATGTCTACCGCGGTTGTGGACGAAACGTTCGGACCAAATCTCCGTGGATCACGACTCAACAGCATAAAGCCAACATAAGCCAGACATAACATAAGATAAGCCAACACAAGTTAAATAATAGTGTATTCTCTATTTAAAAATAAATTTATTGTAAGTCCCGTAAAGACTTTTTTTTAATTAATGCCCGTTACATGCATTTATAAGGTAAAGAAATGATATTAATTGGAGGATTTTTTTACAAATAGGTACCTCCATACTTATATCCTGGTAAGTACCACTTTTAATTTTATTATTTGGAATTTCAATTTCAGTGTCTACTCTCCATGATACGTGTAGATTAACATATTTTATAATATGCAAAATCGTTCAAAAATACTCAGTAAAAAAGGATTTTTATAATTCTTTAGGAGACGATTGTAATAAATTAGCGTTAACTCCAGATCGTAAGATAGAATATAAAATTTGTCGGCTTAAATCATTTTTTATAGTGTTTCATCGCATTAATTCACTGAAAGCTCTTTAACATTGTGTCCATAAAACAAGTGTGGTTTGTTACCTTATAAATATCCGATGTCCCTTCCATTCAACTTTTATGCCTCCCATAATACCACTGGTACGTTCAAATTAAAGCTCGTTTAACAGGAGACATAAAACTCTTTATATCCGATGTACTCTCTACAATCAGATCTATGTTCGACTGGTTTTTATTGTCAATTAAGTGAAGAGCAACATGCTGTAAGAGGCTCTTTAATTTGAAAAATGCACCTTTATTCTCAGTTTAGTATTACCTCGGAGTTTTCGAATTAAATCGACTTCTGAAAGTTTTAATAAATGCATAGCTAATATTTTAGAGTTTTAGAAGCTCCGACTTTCTTATTTCTAGCTAGTTAGTGGCAGACTCACCGCAAAAGTTGAAAATATTGTTAATATTTTAGGAGTGTCTTGTCAACAGCAAAAAGTATGGCCGGGTCTAGACACTACGCTCACTGAGAGTTTATTACATTAGCGAACTTTTACTCCGGTGTTTTTTTTTTCTGTTTGTCGGATAGTTTTCTCTCTTTGAGTAAAATTGGTTTTGCTTTTAGGAAACCAAAAGTCCTTTCTTTATCAAAGCTAATTGAGAAATTGATTTAGAAATTAAGTACTTTTCATCCATCAATATACCAGTTATTGATATCGAGAACTTCGTAGTACAATATTATTTCCTTAGCATACCGTTTGAGAGTATAATAATATGTAGTTTGAATTAATTTAAACCACTCGATTTTTTGGGAAAAATCAAGTTTTGCAGTCACCAGAAAAACCAGTAGAAAAAATAGCGTAAATACAATAAGAATTCTACATTTAATTTGCACTCCCATCCATAAATTGCAGTTAATAAAGTTGGTGATTATCCCAATTTTTTTTCAGTGGAAGATTTTTTGTCCTTTAGGGAGATCTTTGAAAACAGGTGATACCTGTTGTAGAACCCTATAAATGTTGGTTTCAATAATTGAAATTTGTCGCTCGTTCTGTGGCTGAAGTTTGAGAAAATATGTCATCGCGTTCCAAGTACTACCAGAAAAATCAGGAAGCAGTAAGAAAAGGGACAAATTGCGACAATTGGAATAGAAAATTGCAAAGGGAAAGTAGAACGATGTGACATGGTGAATTGAGTGCAAATGCACAACAACAGGATAACGTACTGGTGTTTCAATTTGGACTACAATAAAATCGTATACAATACAACTATTATTGCATAGAATATATCAGCTATAATGATAATACTGCGACTGAAAGAGGGATGTTATTATACATCGATCTCGTCTTTTCCAAATATGAACACATTAGTATAACACATTTCCGGTGTGTCCGGGACTTCACAGTTGAAAGTAGCTACTTGAATTATAACCAAATCCGCTCACGGCTTCTCCGATACATGCTGCCTCAGAACACTTTCTTGTGTAGTCCGCGACGGTCGTGCTCTCGCCAGTGCGTAATCCCGCCGTAAATACGTATTCCGGCAATACGACGTAATAGTGTGTGCGAGACCATGGAAACTGTGCCCCATGGAAAAAGACCTTCTCTCCGCTGACGCTATAGTTCCACATCGGATTCTGACCATTCGGATACCACTCGAACTCCTCCTGGCATAAGTGTCAGCCTCGGTGCATAGTGGTACAAGTTTTAACCATTTTTGTTGCACCTCCACTCTTTCTTCCTGGCATAAGTTTCAGCCAGCTGTGACGTGGATTCTTCCTTCCTGGCATAAGTTTCAGCCTCGGTGCATAGTGGTACAAGTTTTAACCATTTTTTGTTGCACCTCCACTCTTTCTTCCTGGCATAAGTTTCAGCCAGCTGTGGATTCTTCCTTCCTGGCATAAGTTTCAGCCTCGGTGCATAGTGGTACAAGTTTTAACCATTTTTGTTGCACCTCCACTCTTTCTTCCTGGCATAAGTTTCAGCCAGCTGTGACGTGAATTCTTCCTTCCTGGCATAAGTTTCAGCCAGACGCATCGGTGCGTAGTGGTACAAGTTTTAACCATTTTGGTGCACTTCCACACCCTGGCATAAGTTTCAGCCAGATGTCCCGAACTCATCCTGGAGGAAGTATCAGCCAGACAGCGGTGCATAGTGGTATAAGTTTTAACCCTGTTGTTGCACCTCTACCGTTTCCTTCCTGGCATAAGTTTCAGCCAGATGCCACGTGGATTCTTCGTTCCTGGCATCAGTTTTAGCCAGCCGCCTTGGTGCATAGTGGTAAGTTTTAACCTTTTTTGTTGCACTTCCACACACTGGCGTAAGTTTCAGCCAGATGTCTTGAACTGATCCTGGCAGAAGTTTCAGCCAGGCGCTTAGTGGTAAAGTTTCCGCCAGGCATCGGTGCATAGTGGTGTAAGTTTTACCCATTTTGCTGCACTTCCACCTTTTTTCCTGGCATAAGTTTCAGCCAGATGTCCCGTGGATTCTTCTTTCCTGGCATAAGTTTTAGCCAGCCTGCAAGTGCTATAAGTCTTTCCACCGAACATGGAGCGGACCAGACTAGAACGCCTCAAACGGAAACTGTGCCACCTGGAAAAACACCACCTATCGGCTGACGACCGTTCTACATCGGTTCCTGATCTTTCAGGTACGTACTTGCACTCAGCCTGTCGTGCAAGTTTTACCCTTTTTCCGTCTTGGCATAAGTTCCCGCCAGGCGCTTTGGTGCAAGTTTTGCCCTTTTTCCTGGCATAAGTTTTAGCCAGCTGTCTCGGGGCAATTCCTTGTCTGTTAACTATTCCTTTCTGGCGTGGCATAAGTTTTAACCAGCCGTCTCTGCGCAAGTCGTACAAGTTATAACCATTTTTTGCACTTCAACAATTTCTTTCTGGGCCAAGTTTTGGCCAGCTGTCTCGGTGCTATTCCTTGCACATAACTTATTCCTTCCCGGTATGACATAGTTTTTGCCAGCCGTCTCTGTGCAAGTGGTATAAGTTTTAGCCCTTAGTTTTGGCCAGTCGTCTTTGTGCAAAATGGTACACGTTTTAACCCTTTTTTGCACTTTAACATTTCTTCTTGGGCCAAGTTTTGGCCAGATGTCTTGGTGCTATCCCCTTGCACGTAACGCGGCATGACATAAGTTTTTGCCAGCCATCTCTATGCAAGTGGTCTAAGTTTTAGGTTTTAGTTCACCAGCTAGAGGCAGGGAACTTACCCGACCTTGATCCTCTCAAAATCCTGAAGTTTCTCAAGGAAACGGACTTGGAGAGGGTGCTTCACTAAAGGAATTCCACACCAGGCGAAGCAAAGTAGAGGGGATACAATAGATCTTTTAGGTTGCAGTAACTTAATCACCCTCAAAAATACAATACAAATAGGCTTTAGTCAGCCATCTTTGTGCAAAGTAGCACAAGTTTTAACTATTTTTTGCGCTTTAACCATTTCTTCCTGGGCCAAGTTTTGGCCAGATGTCTTGGTGCTATTCCTTGCACGTAACTTATTCCTTCCCGGCATGACATAGTTTTTGCCAGCCGTCTCTGTGCAAGTGGTATAAGTTTTAGCCCTTAGTTTTGGCCAGTCGTCTTTGTGCAAAATGGTACACGTTTTAACTCTTTTTTGCACTTTAACATTTTTTCCTGGGCCACGTTTTGGCCAGATGTCTTGGTGCTATTCCCTTGCACGTAACCTATTCCTTCCCGGCATGACATGAGTTTTTGCCAGCCGTCTCTGTGCAAGTGGTATACCTTTTAGGCCTTAGTTTTAGCCAGCCGTCTTTGTGCAAAGTGATACAAGTTTTAACCATTTTTTGCACTTCAACCACCTGAGCCAAGTTTTGGCTAGATCTCTCGGTGCTTTCCACGCACGCAACCTAGATTCCTTCCTGGCATGCATAATTATCTGCATTTTAAATTTAATTTTAAATTTGCATTTTGCCGATTTTAACTTTCAAATGTTGGAACTCTGGTGAATATATTCAAGGATATTTTACTTTTTGTTTAACTCTTCTACAAGGGAGTAGAGTTTGGTTCCAGCCCTATCAGACCAATATTCTGATAATACAGGGCGTTTTAAAATCGAGGTTCGTGCAACCGGGCATAAGTGTTGCCATCAATGCGACGGCTCACCTGGCGGACCACTTTCTTCGGCATGGTCCTTCCGTTAAAATTCTCGCCGTTTGCTCCTCCCCATGGACATCGGCAGAATTTTCGCCGACACCATCAACATGGTGTCCATCCACCGCCAACCATTCCCCTCCACCGACGTCGACTTAAAACTCTCAACACCCCCTGCCAGGGCTCCATTGTCTTATCAGAGGGGGGGGAAGGGGGGGATGGCGACAGAAATAATACAAGAATAATACTGTTATACTTGACTGGATCAGATATGATTCTTGACTGGCTCAGATATGATTGGCAAGGCAAGCTATCCTGTTGAGGTACTTACTTGGATCAAGGGTTACAAAATCAACTTCTACCCCATTAAAAAAAAACGAATCCCATTCACTACTCAGTTTAGCTCACGTAAACAATACAAAAAATAAATCAACAAACTCGAAGGGAATTTTTTCTCGCCATATTAAGCCTAATTAAGAACCAGTTTCAAAGAGCATCGCCTCATTGTAATCTAGAAACCTATAAAACATTTGCCTCCTTTTGATTGTTTCCTAACGGAAATACACTAATAGATCTCATGGACGCTTATTACAATCGTGTCTCGCGTCATCCAGGAAATACTCGAATTTCGAGTTTCAAAACGCAGCATACGCCGTACACTTCGGTCTCTGCACCGGGCATTATATTTCACTTGGAAAACCGGCTCTAGGTCAGTTATGTTCTCTCGACATCGGTTGCGTCAATCACTTATGATTTTATTGCCAATTCTTAATCAAAGGAATTCCAATGTATACAGGATGCCCCGTTTGCGGTAGACTTTCTGGGGTTTCTTCTTATCCTAGTAAAGAGCTAGTCTCCTACAAAACTGTATAGTTTTCTAGGGCTACCAAACAACTCACATAACTTACCTGGAACAGGCAGTCGTTTATTCACTGAAATGCTCTCTAACAAATTCTAACATTCTTTACGGCTTGCTACTAGCCATTTCATACATCAACAAAATGGGTGGAGTGAAAAAAAAACATCTCACCTTATCAGAGACTTTCAGTACTACGGAATCAACTTATGTTGACAGCCTCTTACATCAGCTCCACCAACAGCATGAACGCATGAACGCAAACCGGGAATACGCATGAACGCAAACCGGGAATCGATCAGATGTTTGAAGGTGGAACTGAATATCCCCTACGCGTCCGCTTTCAACCACATAAGAAACCAGAAGTCGATTTATTTGCAGTAGTCTGACTGCAAGTGCATAGGCTTATCCTTGAAAATTCTTACAGGGGAATTGTCCCTACTTGGCCTTGCCAACCATTGTACCCCTATCAGTAAGTGGTTATCCACTTTCCGGAAAAATCTGCTCTTGTCTCCTTCCCTGGAAAGTCATCCACTCTGTGGGAAATTTCCCCTCTTAGTCGCTTCCCTTTCTACGGAAAGAGGTGCCCACAAACGGCCATCCCGGTTATGTTAGTGTCTCTCGGCAAAAACACCTTGGAACAGTGCTCGGGGTACTCTGGGACTATCTACGGCATTCATCCTGCCAAGAGAACGCCGTCCACATAATAGCATCTCACTACAACGCATTTCATAATGCCCCCTTCACGCCGCAGAATTCCCCCCATGATATGAATTCCCTCGCTCGTATTATAACTCACATCCGAGCCTAGCACCAGGTTGGACGTCTGACACCGGAGGAATGACACTTCGCTTGGAGGAATTACACTTCGCTTAAGTCAACTCACACCAACTGCAACTGGGGTTCACAGAGTGGATGGACCTCCTTCGGGAAACTGCTGCTGGAACGCAATTAGTATCAGGAAGAAAAAATAAATAAATAAATTCTGCGTGGCCTTGACACTTAACGCTCAGTCGCTGGTTTAAATGGCATTGGTGGCGAACTTTTCAAAAGCCATAGCTACCATGCAGCGACTTCACCGGCAAGCCGTGCTGGCGTTGTCCTCAATGCCATCCCGAAGCCTGTTTGTTGGTCTGCGACGAACCACCATGACTAGGTCCTGTAGTAACAGGCCCAATTTCCAAACCAGTTCCAAGCATTGCCAGTGCCCTTTTTTTCCTCGGAAATAATCACCTGTACCTACTGGCCCTAGTAGTCTATGACTATTCGGTTATTTCCGTTTCTACGAGTATTACGTTCCTACTTTCTTATGTCACTCATTCTCAATTATCAAAATTCTAGTTACTTATATTGGTTTTCTCTTATCGATTGTTTATCGATTCTTTATGCTACTCATAGGTAATATACCTATTCAATTGTTCTTAATAATGTTCTTTATCTCCGGATTGTTAATCACCCGTTCTTTAAACAAATACTAATGTGTTCATATTTGGAAAAGACGAGATCGATGTATAATAGAAAGAACAAACGACTTACCTGAAGGATGTTCGTTCTTTATTATACGAGATGAGTCTTTTCCAAATACTTCGAACCCTCCCGTCCCGGTCTTTCCCCCTTTAGTGATTAACAATTACGCGGACACAAGCCGTGTTCTGAGGCAGCATGTATCGGAGAAGCCGTGAGCGGATTTGGTTATAATTCAAGTAGCTACTTTCAACTGTGAAGTCCCGGACACACCGGAAATGTGTTATACTAATGTGTTCATATTTGGAAAAGACTCATCTCGTATAATAAAGAACGAACATCCTTCAGGTAAGTCGTTTGTTCTTTCTATTATGATAAACATTTTTCTTCTCAACAATACAATATTATAGTGATTCCTTTTATCAAAGATATAACCTATAGGTACGCTTGTATTTTGAAGTAATGCAATCAGGAGTTGCAGAATATTATGATATTTAGGTTTGCGAAAGTCAGCCAATCGTTCCTAGGAGCATTGCACCGGATAGTTCTCAACCCGAATAGAGTCAACAACAAAAGGCCAGGGGACCTGTATTATTGATACGAACAATATAATCATGCCAGTACTATGCACCTGAACTACTACTTACTTGGCATATTATTGCTCAATTGCAAAATTCATTGGTCCACGATATACAGGCTATTCCCTTTATTATGTTCATTACCTGGACGATAACAGTAGAAATGGTACGTAAAAGCAATATAGGTTTCCACAATAAAATTTTTCTCGAGAATATCCCGTTTTCAAGATGCATTCCCTAAATGCGCGATTTAAGTTCATGCCAAGTAAACTATATTCAAGATTATCAAATACCATGTGAACCTCTAATCGTCCTCCTTAAAGTATCTTGTGCAAGCTTGACGAATCCTATTATTAATAAGACCATCTAAATTTGTGAGAGGTTGTAATTAACATAATTGGACTCCTATTGCCGATTCGCCCGAGAGGAAACGAACTATTCAAGTATTACCTCACAACCTGGAAGTTAAGCGGATGAGCACCGTCTAGTTGCTATATAATCACTGTTCCAGTTCGTTCTGTTCAAATGGATATCTTCAAGTAGGTCAGGCAGTGTCTCCCGTAAAGAATCCAGGTAGCGTTGGCTTGTTAATATGGTTTGATATAAATAATGCTGATCCTTTAAAAATATCAAATAAAACATTAATGCTCCACATTGTCTGGAATCGAGTTTCTTTGATCCAATGATCATTATTTGAGGATCAGAAATGCACTGGTGCTTATTAACTGTGCCATTATTGTAGAATCTGAAGGATTCATCGGTCCTAGAATTATTTACCTCATGATTGCTGGATTATCCAAAATACAGGGTGTTTAAAATCGTACTTTAAGCATTAAATTAAATAACTCTTTTTTGTACAACTGCCATTAAAAGTCACACTTTTAACGACAGCTGACAGTGTTAAAAGTGATTGTTTACATGAAAGCGTGCTAAAAATATTTTTAACACTAGTGTTAAAATTAATTCTATCTACTTTTTCTGTACTTACATTCTCTTAAGTACATTTTCTCATGATGAAATCAAACAAAATTATAGGTGATAAGATTTTTTCATATTCTTTTTATTACTGGCAAACATATTAATCAAAAATAAGTACCTAGTCAAGTATTCAAGACAATAATAATTGTTCAGAAATTGAAATTAATAATAATTATTTTGACGTCTCTTTTATTTGTATGCGCATTTGTTAGTAACCATAGCGTCGGCAACGGTTGCTATGCATAATACACTTGTACTTATCTGTAATATTTTAAAATGCAATTTGAAGTTGAGTGTCATTCTAAATTCATCAATTTTATTATCAAAATAGAGCAGTTTCACAAAAACCATTGTATGATATTCGTCTTAAAAGTGATTTTATTTTTTCGTGAAATTTGTTCAATTCGCTCCGCTACGCTTCGCTCATTTCACAAACCTTTTCACTCACAAAATAAAACTTTACTTTTAACACTAATATCATAAATAGCTATTAAAGATGAAGCATTTTTTAGGAAATATTTTCAAAAATGTATATCAGCTGTGAAAATGTGTTTTCTAGTAACTGGGCAGTGAAAATCGAGCGTCATGTACAAAATCGTATTTTACGCATAAAAGGAAGATTAAATTTTTCAAGATCAGCAGGCCTCGTTTAGGAAATATCCAAATTTGTATAAAACTAAGGCAGTACTAAACAAAAATTTTTGAAATACTTCCTAAACGAGGCCTGACAAACCAGTTTTGTTCTCTCTTTCACGTTTTTAATACGATTTTATACATTAAGTTCGATCTTGGCTGTCAAGTTGCATACAAAAAAAAAACATTTTCACAACAGTCTTTGTTTTCCATTTTTGTAAATATTTCTTAAACAAGGCCTGACCTCGGAAAAGGTTATTATTTGTTTTATGTTTATAATACCATTTTTTAAATGGCGTTTTATTTTGGTTTTCCAGTTACTAAACAACCTATACATATATGTATAAGTGCGAATATTTCCACTTCAGTAATAAATTCTATCCTATGTTTAGGGTCACTGCGATAAGCAATACGCCATGGAAAATTTAAATATCTTATTATAGTGTATTGAACTTTTTTAACTACTAATTTAACTAGTAATAAAAACCCTCAGGGCAAACAATAACCCTTTGAAAACGTAGTAAAGTATAGTAAAGTGCGTTTCGCCTGAAACCTGTTGTACTAGCCAATAATTAATTTAAAAATTTCTGCACCAAGTTACACCTTTTGGTGTATATTTTCCCCATGTTGTTACATTTAGTTAATTCATGGACGATTTGTTTTTCATACTGAAATGTAAACATAACGAGAGAAATTATATGGACTGTTTTATAACTTACATAGGAGCATTTCTCGTATTTACAGAGCTGGATCAGGACCTCCTATAGGTGGTTTTTCTTTTTTTATACATATCGATTTTACTACACGCTATAAAGACGAGTGGAAATATTTAACTGCATCCTTAAATGCGTAATTTATACGAATGATTCTCCAAGATATGTAATAAAATAGTAATTATACGTCAATATAGCAGCTAGATCTTGACCTGAAAAAATGCTAATAATGACAGCTGGATGAGAAACACCTTTTGAAATAAGTCCTGTTCCCAGAAGAACTAAATTGAATCCATTAACTCCCAGTCGGTTTATGCAGCTATCGAGCCTCTGATTAAGTGTTTTCATTGCGAATGCAGTCTCGATCTAAATAATATCTTGCAATGACGTTAATAATAATTGTAGATATTTTTAATGTATCAGTTCTTTAGAAATCAAGCGTTGGTCAATTACTTTGAAAAAGGTAACCAATAATTTGCTATATTGGTCGTGTTACTTTGCTATATGGGTCACGATAATGCAAGGATGCAAAAGACTGCAAGGTTGCCAGCTTTCAACACAGAATGAATTACTCAGTTTAAAGTTTCGGTGAATAATAAATTAACTAAAATACAAATAATTCGAATTTCTTGAAATTAGACGAGAAATTTACACCCTCTGAAAGACACTCGTTAATTACGTTGACAGTGACAGGTATTTTCATTTGAATTAATCCGACTACATCGTTCGGGCATACCACCTCAAATTATACATATAATTACATTCTTTCAGATTGTACGTGTCTTGTGTAAGTAAAATTGTTAAGTAAATAAGAAAAAAATAATGTTGTTCATGACGTCATGGCCAGTTTAGCTGACACGACCCATGCTAAGCAGATGTATCTAATAAGCGTAAAATAATTAATATCAATGGTGACTTGTTGTACGAGTCAGCTTGCCTCCTTAGTAGCGACTCCAATTATTCTGGGAATGAAGACCTAATAAATTAGACTAAGGATTATTGTAAATTTATTTTCTGCCGAGCATGCGATACCTACATACTAGTCATAAAGCACTTTACAAAGTACGCTTGACCATTATGTCCAGTTATGGTAGAAAACGATTAAGTACCATTGGAATCTCTTTGAAGCATGCGGTATTTAAATGCGAAAATACCGTGATTAATATGCGATATCCTTATATATGGAATAACTAGAAATCGATGATGTTAACCTGCATACAATTATATTTTATTTATCAGTTCTTATTACATTCCTGTATATGCCTAAGAGAAAAAGTAAAGTATGATATATATACTAGTAATATCTGCTTAAATCATAGCTAATGTGAACATATTTCTCTAGTTTTTCCTTATTTCTACTGAAAAGGATATGGATAATTATGGACACGATTAGATCTGATACGTTCCTTCTAGCAAAATATGACAGAAAAGATATAAGTAATATAAAACCATATTAAAAATTATACATTATATACAATTCCTCTTTCTTATATAGATTTTATGAAATCTCATTAATTTTACAATGCTTGGGTAGGTTTTCTCAGAATTTAAAACAAATATAATAAGGAATTTGGAGTAGAATATTTTTTTGTGGTTGTAGTTACATATATGAGCACTGATGTAACCTTTTATACGCAGAGATGAAGGAGGGGCTCCTAAAAATTTTCTGGCAACGGAAGCTAGTATTCTGCTTGATTTATGCACGCAAGCTCTTCTTGTTCAAGCACAATTTGTTTTTACATAATATGGTAATCTGACCCATCAAAAATTAGGATATTAACGAGATATGTAATAGGTTTAAATAAAAGGGTTCAAATTCCTATCCCCCCCTTGCCAACTTTTCGCTTTATATCCCTTGAATCAGATAAAGTTACATAATTATTAAAATATTTTTGAAACAATAAAAGTCAGTGACAAAATTGAACTTTGAGTGGAAAGTGTTATGTCAAATAGTAGTCAAGGAAGAGGGCGAAGCTCATCACTTAAAAACGTTAGGGATGTTATGAAAATATGTCTGATTGGATTATTACAACTTTGAGAATTAATATGTCTGCGCAAATAACAACGGTTGAAAGGAGGAGGAAAACGTGCCCACATTTACGAAATTTTGGAAAATGTCAATTTTCTTATAGTCAATATTTTTTATAGATAGTTAAAAAAAAAGAAAGACAATCTTTTTCGTTGAGTTCAAATTCATGGTGATTTTGTACCTTAATTCTGGATTGCAATATTATTAATAAAAGCCTTCATCGTTACATTGATGAAAAAGATGCACAATTTCTTTTGTTTTGCAAAATCTCATGGTTACCGTGTAGGTAGGTTAGGTAAATTTTCTTTTGGTAAATAATTATGACCTATAAATCAGTCAAAGAAATTGATGGACTTCTGACTAAGAGCAGTTATCTGCATGTCCCTGAATAAATACTTGTAAATCGTTGTCAAATGTTGATTTAAGAAATGAGTGAAAATTTCCTCATGCCGTGTTACTGGTTTCTGAGTATATTCTCCAATTCTGAAAATTGACATAAATTTAGCTGATCTCACTTCTTCAAGAAACATGGATAAAATGTTTTGTGGAATTTCTTAGCATGTTGAGTATGCAGAAATTTGTTTTGCAACACTACGAAAGAAGTTCTTGTTTATTTGATAATGATCTCTCGACCATCTTGAATTATTTTTATTGCTCTTCCTAGAGATAAAAACATTGCACTTAAATCTTGTAAGGCTTTTATCTTAGAATATGCCAGAAGAAAAATTTAAGTAAGTTTCAAGACAGTTGATAAAAATATCCTAGTAATGTCAGGTAGATATATCCTCTGCTCGATGCTTAAATAATTCGATTTTATTGTCGATGTTAATTACCTAAATCAATATGAACTAATTATCTACCCTAGTAAGTTTTAATTATCATGAATTTCTACGATTAAGTAATAAAGTAAGATTTTCAATGAAACGTAGTGGCAAACAGCCATAACTCTATCCCAAAATTCCTATACGTCGCATAACTATTTACTGATTTTAATAAGGATGCTTATGGTATAGCTGACCATAATGGTATTGCAGTCAACTTAATTTCTCTAGCATTACCCCCAAAGGCAGCCTGAAAGATTGCGGATCTGTTCAGAGATCATCAATTATTTATCCAAGATCCAATAATGTCCTCAATCACTCAAGACTAATAAATCAGGATTTCGTCAGGGATCGGTCCTCAGCTCTCTCTTGTTTAACGTTCGTTTGAAGACCATACAGGACCTAGATAAAATTCCCGACTTAAGAGTTAAGAGCATTCAGTACGTAGATGATTTTTCCTTCTATTCTTCAGGACTGAAAAAATAAAGCTCATTTTATACCCAGACTGAAAAATGGTTCAGGTAACAACGACTCGTAATTCCACCAGAAAAATCTCAAAAAGTTCTCTTCACCAGACACAATATATACAGAAAAAAAAAAGAATCTGCGACCTTGAAATACCTGTTGAAAAATATTGTAGTCTTGTATATCTTGTATGATTGATCTGTCTTGTAGGGGTCTTCAATGAACTGTCATCTCCAAAAAAAATACCTACTGATGCATTTAAGTCTTCGCCCATCCCTGTCATTTTGGTTGCACCATGGGAGCAATCCCTGTGTACAGGCGAGCATCATTAAAAACTATTGTCATACAACACTTTTCCCCCATTAAAATCTATGAAAGAAAAAATATACTAAAAATAGATTGGGAATCTTACTGATAAATACTGGATGAAGAAAAGAAATTCTCCTTTTGCAGAAGCGCAAACCAAATTCACACACCTGCTTAGAATTATTCCTCACCGAGAAAAGCTGCGAATTTTTGAATTTCACTGCCCTTCTTTGAGTTTCATGCCTACTGCAATTATACCATTGTACTTGGAGATATCTTCCTTCTATCTGGCTCTCTTTTCCGCTCTATCATTCATGGACCGCCATGACTGCAGGACGACGAATAATTTTTCTCTGGGTTAATGGTCGTAAAGGTCTCCCAGACAACGAAATTGCTGACAAGCTGACTGAAGAATCTGTGAATTGAAGAGAGGTTACCCAAAAGGTTCAAGTTAAATATGCCATCTCTCTCTCTCTCTCAAAAAAAGAGACCTGGCATTTATAGTCCAAGCAATGGAAGAACAAAACTTTCCATATCATTTCCATAAAGTTGGAATGACCAACACTGACCTTAATTGGTTGTGACTTCAATCATATTTCCTTTCCTGTTCAAATCAGGCTCTGCCCATTTATAATCTTTACAAGAATCTAATTAATTACAATATTTCTTTCCCAACCACTACACTATTATACTCTTATAATAGCTATTCAAGAAAAAAAATTCGATGTCTTAATGTCAGATGTCAGCGGACAGCTGGAATTTCCATCTAATTAGGTCCTCATGTACAAAAATCTGTGGAAAATGGTAATTTCCCACCTCCTCTTCAATTAAATAATTAAATTCACAACTTCAATACGGAAATAAATTAATTTTAAAAGATAAGGGTCGAAAACATGACTTTTTAACAACTACACTGATTATTGTATATAATCAATTGCGCAACTATAGGAACAAACGAAATATCCTAATAAATTTAATAAAGCAAGTTTTGAAATAGTTGTCATATTTGTCTCCCCTGTATCTGTAGAACGAGAGGAAGCTGGTGATTATAAGGATATGATGTAAAGCAAAATATCATAAATTCGATAACGATATGATCAAAAGAAGATCGATATCTTAATCTCTTTTAATTAAAACCCAAGTCTTAAATTTAATCAATAAATTGTCCAGTGAATGGAATTTATTATCCGGGAGCTCTGCTTGGTAGCGGCCGGTCATCAAGGCGGCAGGGTTTTGGAAGCTGAATTATTCCGGTAATTTGAGATATATGGGAGTGTTTATGAAACCTCTACCTTAATTAGGCCTTCCAGAAACTACATGAAAACTCAGAACTTGTTCTAAAAGCTTGTAATTATGCAGCTATGGTAACTGGAAAGTGGTAATAAAATAAGATTTCTAGCAGCAGTTGCCACTTGCCAGGCTTAACAAATAAATTGACGGTTTTGGAACTCGGGCCTCTTCTCGCTCGAAAAGGCAACCATGTATCGTGCATACAAGAAACAAGTCTGAATGCATTAGGTATATTTTATAATGATGTGTTAGTTTTTAGGTGCTAGATCTGACAAAGACAGGATGATGACCAGCTTGAGGTTCATGAGTGATGGCCACACACATGGTCGCTGTATAGTGATGGATGTCTGCCGAAAATCATCAACACTGTGTGATCAACCAGTACAAATCCTTAAATCATGGCGATCTTTTATTTGAATCAGGTCTTTCATTAATTTATATTTTTTTCATCGATCAGTTTCTTGTATCAGTATAGGTACCTATATGCATTTTTACCGCACACGCATAAACCTCGGTATAAAAAATCCAGAAATCCAGAAATCATATACTTAATTACACACAAATACTCGAGAAGGTGCGAAAAATCGTTGAGAGAAACAAGAACAGCTAGGTCCCATTTTTAGTACTACGAGAAGCAGTATATGTGCTAATTTATTGTGAGCAGAGCAAGAAATCAACGACCTCGCAGCCAAAACTGTCGGAAAACTAAAGCGAGTCGATCAGAATGGGCTGTAATGGAGCTGCCAGGAATATGCCCTATGAAATAAGCTTACTTGCGCCATTTTACATCAGCCAGCTTGAGTCATGGTGTCAAGGCGTTGTTACTGGACGCCGGCTCTGATGCATGGACAACGAAAATAATCGTTTCTCGCGAATAATTTTACTTGCATGATAGAATTAAAAAAAAAATCAATGGACATTTTGACTGTAATTCAGTGACCCTTTCCAAATTTTCTTCACAATAATGATAAAAGCTTTATACATTATGCATCGCAATCCTGATGGAATTTCCATTAAATTAATGTTACTGTTGTTAGGTAAATATTACTTGCATGTTGCCTTTAGTAAAATAAATCGTGAGCTAACGAAGTATGTACCTACCTAGGTACAGTAGGTAGGTACCTACAACTGAGTAATAAATTTGTAGCATTAAAATACAATTAATTTTTTTCACGCTCTGCCAGTACCTACATTGATATATTGATTTATTCAGAAATGCCTTTAGTTGAATAATGAGAGTGTACAGGGCGGAGCATTTATATCTATATAGAAGATCTATTATTACACAGAATTTTAATGAATACGATAATAGCGATTGCTATTTTCCGATAAGGTAAATTTATTGTTTTGGTTTTACAGTCAGTGTTTAATTATCTTTGTTTTGGGCATGGACGCTGGAACAAAATAACGTAATTGAAAATTTAATCCCTTCTGTACGCTGCTATCGATAAATATTTACAATTGGTAATTGAAATTTGAATTGAAATTTTAGGCTCTGCACAGCAAAGTACGAGTTTATGACAATAGACAATGTTTTGATCATTGAATCTATCCACTACTTCACTAAAAAGTGTTGCGTAAACATTCAATATTTTGATATACAGTGCTTCCCAAAAGTAACGGATAAATTCGATAAAACGGAGAGGGCTGTTTTTTTGAAAAAATAAAAAAACAGGTCGATTTTGTTTTTGAGTTGTTCAACTTTTGACATAATATTTGGGTATACAGGGTGATGCACGAAAAAGTGGTGACGTCATCGGCATTTTTTTAAATGGCAACCCTTATTTTTTATTAAATTTTTTGATACTTCATCCAATTGCCAATACGGTAATGTCATCATTTTGTAACGTTTATAAAGGAAATTTCGGAGAAAATAACTTAATTTCCACAGATTTAATAGATTTAATTTAATTTAATTTAACAGATTCAATTTGATAGACTTAATTTAATAGACAGATCTTATAAAATTACCATGGAAACAGTAATTTTTATTTGATATTTTTTTATTTTTATCGCTAATGTTCCGATTTTCACATCACTAAAAAGTGCACAATTTCGACTCACAAGTTGTTTCTCAGAAATTTCCTTATTTAAGGTTACAAATTGATTACATTACCATACTGGCAATTAAATTAAGTATCAAAAAATGGAATAAAAAATAAGGGTTGCCATTTAAAAAAATGCCGATGACGTCACCACTTTTTCGCGCATCACCCTGTATACCCAAATATTATGTCAAAAGTTGAACAACTCAAAAACAAAATCGACCTGTTTTTTATTTTTTCAAAAAAACAGCCCTCTCCGTTTTATCGAATTTATCCGTTACTTTTGGGAAGCACTGTATATTTTTGTGTAATGTTAAGAGAAAACTAGAAGATAAACGTATAAATTTGTAGGCAACAAATACATATAGGTACTAGTTTTACAAAATACATAATCGGATTTTTTTTTTAGATATAAATTAATTATACAGGGTGGCCCAGCGAAAACGTACCGGGCCTAATAACTTGAAAACTGAAGATGTACGCGAAAAACGCCGAAACAGGTCGATTTTGTTATCGAGGGGGACATATTTTCGTGACAAATTTAACTACCCAAGTTCACCCCCTTGGCAGGGGTAGCTACCCCTTTGCTTATCATCATAGGGAACCGATATCGGGTGATACATCATTTGAGAGCCACTTGAATTTTTTTTACAACGATATACAAAATTTTGGGTTTCGCTCACATACAGGGTGGCCCAACGAAAACGCAACTCGCCTCAATAACCTGGATACTGAAGATGTACGCGAAAAACGCCGAAACAGGTCGATTTTGTTATCAAAGTAGGCATATTTTCGTGACAAATTCAACCACCCAAATTCACCCCCTTGGCAGGGGTAGCTACCCCTTTGCTTCTCATCATAGGGAACAGCTATAGAGTGATACATAATTTGAAAGCTACTTGATTTCTCTTTACAACGATATCCAACATTTTGGGTTTCGCTTACATACAGGCTGGCCCAACGAAAACATTATTTTTGGGCCACCCTGTATGTAAGTGAAACCCAAAATGTTAGATATCGTTGTAAAGAGAATTCAAGTGGCTTCCAAATGATGTATCACTCAATAGCTGTTCCCTATGATGATAAGCAAAGGGGTAGCTACCCCTGCCAAGGGGGTGAATCTGGGTGGTTAAATTTGTCACGAAAATATGCCTACTTTGATAACAAAATTGACCTGTTTCGGCGTTTTTCGCGTACATCTTCAGTTTCCAAGTTATTAAGGCCAGTTGCGTTTTCGTGGGGCCACCCTGTATGTGAGCGAAACACAAAATTTTGGATATCGTTGTAAAGAGAATTCGAGTGGCTTTCAAATGATGTATCACCCGATATCGGTTCCCCATGATGATAAGCAAAGGGGTAGCTACCCCTGCCAAGGGGATGAACTTGGGTAGTTAAATTTGTCACGAAAATATGTCCCCCTCGCTAACAAAATCGACCTGTTCCGGCGTTTTTCGCGTACATCTTCAGTTTTCCAGTTATTAGGCCCGGTACGTTTTCGCTGGGCCACCCTGTATTTGATATGCCTATAATATATAAACTTATTTTTAGATATAGCTTCTTAATAGATACTTACATAATTATGTATTTATATATGTACTCTGTTGGCTGAATTATGTTGTATGGAATTCATTAGTGGACAGGGATAAAATATTATAACATATGTAAAAGCAAAAGAGAAGACGATAGGTATCGTAGACGAACTACACTTGCCAGCGATGTTATCTAATATGGGAATTTTTAACTAATTTGTCGTCACACAAGTTGCAAATTCATGTAGAAAACTTGGAACATATTATGTTCTTCTTGTTCATAAAAATTTTGGCCTATTGGAATTTAGAACGCGGTCGTGAAATTATACAACTGATCTAATTATATTTATTTTTATTTTTTTTTTAATTTTGTTGGACTCGTCATTTCATATATTTCCATAGTAACATCTTTCTGGGATTTTTAGTAAAATTGTCATATCTTTGTAAAAAAAAAGAATAACCAGCACTGTGGACTGTGGTAAGAAAATTTATTACTCTTAAAAAGTGAAGTTTATCACAGCCTGCTCCAAGTGCGCGAGTTACTGATCACCTTGTATATTTTATGCGATAAATACTTTCCCTTTTTTCGTATTCTCAAGTAATAGAGGGAGACTGAAACATTATCGGTTATTATTGTATTATGAGTAGGCTGGTATGTGTAAGTGGTGGTGTGGTGTTTCACTATTGTAGTTTGTATAGGCAAAACAGGATACTCAGATCAGGATAAAATTTCATTAAATTAAAACACAATCTTGGAAATAAATAATTCCTGTCTTGAGTCGCCCATTTGATAATACCCAAAATGTGAAGGTAAAACTGGAAGAGATATGATTGGTCTGGTTCCAGTCTTCGTCACTTTCTTAGACTCCTTCATCTATTAAGAGCGCCGGCTGTATGTTTTCAATGTTTTCCATGGCTTTTTGGAAACATAGAGTGTTCCCTGCCTTTTGTAATGCAAAACAAATAATATGTATCTAGGTATCAAATAATAATTACATTAATACTCGCTAGCCAGAGCGAAAAATAATGGGAAATAACAAAATAACAGAAAATAGCACTCATCTACATATTTGCATAAGAACAGCTGGTATGCTAAATGTAGTTGAAAATCTCGTATCTAAAAGCTTCCAACTAGTAAAAAGTATAAAAGAAAATTGGAAGGATTTCTCGTATAAAATGTGGATGTTATAAGCGAATAGATTTTGATATTGCAGAGCAATTAAATGGCGCATTTCGTTCAAATATTCCAATCTTCTTAAACGACGAATAAATCGCCTTATGCAAAGTTGGAGGTTAAGCTGCGAGGAAGGCACTTCGATGATCGGCTAATCTCTGCGAGAGCGAGTGCATTCCTTCAGGAAACAATAATACACACTCCGGAAAGCAATAACCAGTCCGGTATTGGGCTACGGATCCGGATTCGACGCCCGATTTCAGGATTCCTCCAGATATTGCATTTAAAACTCCACTAAGAATCCCTAAGCCAATATTTATATAATACCCAGCTATAGCTTTTCCGGAATCCATCCGCGTATATAAGACCCAATAATCCTTGACTGGAAACCGGACCGGAATGACTTTAATGTTTTGAGGATATTTTGTAGAATTGGCCAGATGAATTGCTTGATTTTATTCCTTGCTTATTCTGGAGAGGATGCTTCTAGTCCTGCAGATAATTATTATGATAAAGATGTTTTTGTATATCATTATTCTTGAGTTTTGATGTCTAGGTATACTTTTTATAAAAACATATACCTACAGTGTTTACACATAAATTAGGCATCATATGGGAAAAATTTTTCCTATGCGATTTAGGAAAATTTTGACTTCGATAATAGTTTGTGCTTTGAAAATGATGATAAATGATCTGTCACATGTCTTTTACAACTGTTAAATTTGACATTTTTTGGCAAAAATTACAAAATATCGAATTGGTACCTATTAAAAACTTTGGAAACTGTCACAGGAAAAAGTTGTTTGATATTTAATTTTTCACCCGTTTACTAATTTTAAGCCCACTAACAATAATATTTTCAAAAATTTGTTGTAGGTACTGAGCATTTCTGAGTTTAAAAAAATTCTAAACTTGCACAAAATTATTCCTTTATATCATATTCATTATTCAAATGTTTTTTTCGTGACTCGTTTCAATTGTAAATAACGTCTTAGTATAAAAATAAAAAACGGCGTCGAAAACTATGTCAAAATTGGTACAAACTTGATGCAAAGTTTGTTAAATTTTTACAAATAACTAAACTTCTGCCCGCGCTCAGAAGCTATTTCAATACAATTTCTGATATATTTTCTGCAGAAAACTGAATTTGCATGCTAAATTCCCATGACCCACTTACAAGTTTTCACCCTGTATAATACTACTATTGGCGGATGGGAAGCGCTTAATCTTCTTCATCATCACACTAACAGGAAGAAGAGGGGCAATGTAAAAAATTGAGAAATTCAAAACTGATTAATTACATTTTTGACATAAACAGAACAATGGGTTTTTCATTTTTTTTAACTTGAACAATACTTTTCATGATCTCAATTCTTTTTACTATTAAAATTAAAATCGGCGTTCTGTACGATATCATTATACAGGGTGATTCAAAATTCAGTGCAAATGTTTAAAGGGCATATTTACCAGTCAAAAATAAGAAATTTTTTTCATATAATCGTATGTCCTAACTTGCTTCGTTTTCTAGATACAGGGTGTAAAATTTTGAAAAAAAAAATCGATCTTTTATTAATTACTCAAAAACCTTTCCGCCGATTTAAATAAAATTTGGTAGGCTTATTTGTCGTTATAAGGAACTTCCTTTGATGGGAATAACATAAATTTATTAATTTCAGTAGCGTCTCAGGGGGCTACCTACTTGAAACTTATAGGTAAAATTATGGTACGCCACTGCTCTTTTGACAATTTATAATTTTTTTTAGATTAAGCAATCAATAATGTAACTTTCTTGCCTCCTGAGCTTTACTCGTCTCTAGCTTTGTTTCCAAGAAAAAAATCAAAATCTGTGCCAGGCCCTATCAAAACAAGTAATAAATTCACATCGATTATTGAGATTCACTTAATTTAATTCAGGTAGCCTCCTGAGACGCCACTGGAATTAATAAATTCATGTTATTCCCATCAAAGGAAGGCCCCTATGACAACAAATGAGCCTATAAAATTTTATTTAAATCGGCTGAGAGGTTTTTGAGAAATTGATAAAAATCGATTTTTTTTTCAAAATTTTACCCCCTCTATCTATAGAAAACAAAGCAAGTTAGGACATACGATTATATGAAAAAAGCTTCTTATATTTTTGGCTGGTAAATACGCTCTTAAAATATTTGCACTGAATTTTGAATCCCCTGTATAGAGGAGACAAATTTTTTTAATAATGTTTGTGTAGGTATCTTTGTAGTTGTACACCTCTTTAAACAACGAAACTTTAATTTTACGCAAAAAATATTTCGTAATTATTGTTGGTTTTATCAAAGAAACTTATTCGCCAATAATATCAGTAATGGAATACAAACTGGAGGTTACTGATATTTATGCGATAATGGGAGGCGTAGTGTTTATTATTACATACATCATACGTTAGCGCAGAGTTTTTTAATTGAATACAAATATGGAATGTCAGAAATGAAATAAATACAAAGATACAGGTACCTTTTTAATGAATGGGATGAAATAATGTTTATAAAAAAAGGAAAAGTACATAAATTGAATATGTATTTATCTTTCAGCAAAGAATACTTCCCGTATCATAACGACTAGCTTTAATCAGCAATAAATCTCCTAATACATCCATAGATTAATAAGCAAAATGAATTCATTTCGCATAAATTATGTCCACCTGCCCCACCGTGATGGTATCAGGTGTCGGCGGCGCTATGTCATACTCATACCTCTGGTACCCATACCATCACCCGTGGGGATTTACGGTGACTTGGTGATCTCTGACTCGGCCGCTTCAACTCTACACCACAGGGAGATGCCACCGTCCCGGACCTGATAAAAGTTTTGAACGGTGGAACCGAGCGGACACTAAAATTCGGGTACCGTTATTCTCCAATCAGATGCACGCGATACCTGATTTCGGTACACGAACATGAGAAATCGACATGTTCAGTTGTGTTATTATGTAGGTAGAAGTGTAAGTTCAATTGTATATTCTCCGGTTTGATGACGTATAGGTACCCATTATTATAAGCACTTGAGGATAAAATTATTTTAAATACTATTTTTCCTGAAGGGAATTTAAATAATTATAAAGTATACTTACAGATGTCTCATACATAAACAAATGTACCTAATTAACATGAGACTTATTATAATGATACTCGGGACATTTTGCAAAAAAAAATTGACAGGTAGATTATTTTAGTTTAAAAATTGCATTTTTTTAGTGGTTAAAATCACAACCGCCACTTGCCACTTCATAATTACTTAATAAATAAGTACGTATACCTATTATCTTCATTTTTCGAGTTTAATACGCACGAGAATCTCCGCCCTCTTAAGAGATTCTTAAAAGATACACGAAGTCGGTTAAATTGTGGCAAGGCTGTGAATTTTTTGGTGACTAACATGTCTAGGTTCTTATACCAGAAATAATCGGTGGTATTAGTAATAATTTTTTAAATTAACAGAGTACCTATCTAATAAGTATCTAATCTAAAGTAGCTCATAACTAGCTGGTCCTCTCTTACTTAAGGAGTCAGATGTAATTTCTTGAAGGTAAACTGGAATTGTTCTTGGATAAAGTCATGGCAGCCACAGGTTGTCAGAAAATAACTTCAATAGTTTTTGAGAAAAAAGCACGCACAACGGCTGATCTTAGAAAAAACGGGAAATTTAATTGACAGAATTAATTAGGTATTTGTTGTAGATATTTTTATATATTTTTACGCGTATCAAAAAGTGGTAATGGCTTCGTCATTCGATTTTTTAAAAGCTCAATCTGCTGAAATGGGAGAAAATACCATTTCGCTTTAAATTATATTAAATCAGATTCACAAAGAAAATACTGATGCTTTACTTCCTTTAAAAAGATAAAGACACAGGCATGATATATACCAAGTTAAAAAAATTAGATTAGGTAGCTAGGTATTAACAGGTGAACCTTACTCCATCTTTTAAAATTCTCCCGCAGTTCACACGCGCGCTACTTCCCCTTTCGTAGCCTGTGCTCCTCTGTTCAATTCATCACCGGCTCTCAACTAACTTCGCGTCGTGTCTTCACCTGCAGCTAATAAAAAAAATCTTGTAGGTATCAAGATTATGTCATCCTTGACGACTCAGCACAATTTTTGCACGTCCTCTGCGCGAATTTTTTCTAAGTAATTTTTGCGAATTGCGTTTCCCCTTTCGCCTGTCAATAATTTGGTATTTGACCTTTCAGTAAGAAATTTTATCTTTCATTTTTACGTTTTTGGGTTGTGGTGCATTATCACTCACTCTGATTTTTGGGAAAATTTCTATATAGGGGGCAAGATTACCTTAAAAATAGACGATATAAGCAAAAAAAGTTGCGAACGGTCAATAAATTCACAAAAAAAAACCACTTAAAAGCTCAACTTTTGGTCCAAATTGATGATCGTTTATCACGATTTTCTAGGCAAAGTATAACGCTGCACTGTCAACACTCCTTAAATAAGTAACTAGAATAATACATTTCCTGAACTTGTTTTAACAGTTTCATTTCTTAAATGTGTAGGATAACTTCTAAAAATGGTTTTTAATTTTCGATGATAATTAATTAAACTGACATAACCTTTAATGAGTTGAATAATTCACAATAAAGCCGTGAGGCAATAATCGAAATGTCAACAATGCCATTCATGGACACTTCAATAAAATATAATGTTTTGCGACGTTGTCACGTTGTTATGGTCAATAATATATTATTTTAAAATTAAAAACTCATGTTTTATGATGTGATTTTTTATAAGAGGAAATAAATCAAAATCAAAAATGTGTTTTATTTTGTTAATTATGGATTGGTACATTATCAGTCTGAAAATATTCAAACATAACTTTAATAACTAGTCTTATGGCCCATTATCTATTTGACGGCCTCTGTGATATTTTCCTTGCCCTCTCGCATGGACCATTTATAACTTTTGATGTATTTCTGAATAGAAATATTTGAAATTTTAAAATTAAAACAATAACCTTCGCAAAATACACCAAATATTTTTATTTCACAAGATGTTAGTAATAAATAATAGATATGACAACGCTGCACAACATGATCATTCTCAGTTCTACGAATCTGTCAGTTTAGTAAATTTAACTGGACATGAAGTGTAATTTTTGGGCAATTTTGCGATATTTCAAAATCAATTTTCTCGATATTTTATTAACGGTTCGCAATTTTTTTTCAAGATATCATCTAAATTGAGCGTAAATTAACGACTCATGCAAAAAAAATTCCAAAAATCGGAGTGAGCTATAATGCACCGTCCCCCGTTTTTGTATAAAAAAATTACGTTTGCAAATTTCGTTCTGCTTAAGTTCAAACCCCGACTAGCATTATCGATACATTCCTTGTCGCAAAGATTTGTAGCATTTATTGGAAAACGATAAGCCAGAAGCATCAGGTATTTCAGATCAGAATAGTTAAGTAGGATCGTGTAACAAGTTAATTTTCTAGTTTTCCAAGAGTCGACCAGGAGCAATTATTATTGAGATGATTGAAAACGGTAAAACAGCTCTTCGATAATAATTATTAAATCCAGCTCTACCGCAAGATGACAGGAGATCACATATACCAGTTATTTACACCTAATACAACTCCACGGGAATATTTCCATATTACTGGTTTTGACAACTATTTGATTAAGAAAGGTGACACCTACATGCTGAGACTGCATAAATTTTAACGATATGTGATACTTTCCCGTTATCAATACAGTCCGAGGTCATGATTGTTGTCTTCAATGTTGTGGTTACCTTGACGTGATACCGTTACCTGTTACTGCATATACAGAGCTTATAAAGTAAGAGTCCTCGAGCACGAGAGTTATGTGGTAATTTCTATTATTTGTTATTACAGGCTATGTTTTATAAAAATGTATCAATCTGGCATACGTAATAAGAATGTCTAGTCGATGTGACAGTGATAATGGTAATAAATCACCAGTACAAATAGAATTGCATATTTGTGCTTTTATAATATAGTTTGCAAGCGATAAATTACATTTATTACTACTTCTTAGCATTGTTTTTCAATTTCCTACAGTAATTATATAAAATAGAAACATTTATTATGTTCTTATGTTAGAAATTATGAAGAAGGCAAGCTTTCCATCATGAATTGCGTTACTTTGTTTTTTGAAGTAAAATTCTAAATAGCTTAACGTGATGGTATACTTTGCTTTAGTAATGTTTCAGTAAAACATCATTTAAAACTTGAAATATACGACCCTCTTCATATTTTTCTTCTCTTTTCAATAATTCATATTATGTTTGATATATTATGGTAAAATAAATAAATGTGAAATAGGTATAAATTAATCATGTTAAAATAAATTCTATTAAATTTTATTATGTAATTTCTAATTCTAGATATTTTTATTTTTTTATAATTATCTTATTTTCTAGATAATTCTAGAAAGTATAAAGTTGCGTTTGAAACTAAACAGACTTTGAAATAATCACATACGGTCATATCTCGTATTTATACATGAAATCCCAGCATTGTTGAAAATAAATCTGAACGTGCATGGCAGCCGAATCCAGTCTTGATCGATCGATTCTATTCTTTCTCCCGAGCATCCAAAGTCTCTATACATCGAATTTATCTGTCGCCGAAGAGGGAACCCCTTTCTATAGGGGAAGTTTCTTCAATAACACACGCGATTAATGGTTAATCCTGTCTGCTAGCGACGTCCTGCAATCACCGTTCCGGGGATAAATCAGCTAGGTAACCGGTAAGAGTGAGATAGTCACTCCCGGTCCAGACATAGGCCGAGGGTTCGTTGTCTTGGCCAGATTCCCACAGGGGATGATATATGAGACTGCCGGGATGGTTCTACAGGGAATCCCCGTGTTATTGGGACATTTGGAATATCCCGGATACGCACAATATGGCTAAAAAAGTCTTGTAAGAAATCTGTCTCTAGATAATCTTCCTATTATTGCAACTTCAGGACTTGTCAGCAAGTTTTCGTGAATTATGAAACATATATTATGCAACTTGCATGATAGTTTCTCCGCTCCTAAGAGGAAGGGTTTCATTAATTACTCGCCAAATTAAAGAAGCTCAATTTTTTTATAGGCGAAATAAAAATTATTAGTAGATACTAATTAAAGTTTGATTAAAAATGAAGAGTTGAAATAAAAAGGTTCCCATCACAGTATCTAGAACGGTATCAATTTATAAACAAGTTATGTATAACAAGATAGTTAATAAATCACCTTGAATATAGTTATGTAGGAATTTTAGCGGTGACATATCGTAGCCATATTAGGCTTCTGTCTGGCGGTTACAATGCGAACCTGGGCTAATTATTCATAGCGAGCGGATTCGCCCTGAAATGTGCAACGACTGCTAGGATTTATTACTAATTGTTCGCTTACAGACCAGCAGTCTTCGCCTGGAACTGTTATGGAGGCCCTAATAGCACAGATAAATCACCGCGATTAGTAATCGTTACACTACCTGTCACATTACAAGCCGCAACTACTACTACAGTAAGTACGACTGGATGTTCCTATTCCAGGCGCTAAATTACATTTAAATATTATGATTGCACTTCTTATTGCCCACCGGTGAATAAATCAAGAGCGTAGTTTCTCTCGCGTCTAACAGAACTTTCAAGATTTGAGATGCTTGAATTTGTTTGTTCAAGAAGTTTCATACTGGGTTGAAATTGGCATCTATATGCTTTTCTATGTTTTCACCAATTTTAACATAACCATGATTTTTTAATTGCATAACTAATTTTTTAAATATTTCGGTTTTGAGCTCTTTTATTGAGATAAAAGACACTAAAAAATTTGTAACCAACGATGCAACAGCGGTTACATTGTATTGTTAATACATTACTTTTGTTACTCTGCAATATTAACTGGAGGACGTCATATCGTCGTTCGTTCCTCATAATATGGCCTACGCAACTATACATCGGTACGGAAATTGTGTTCAGTAACTGACATTTCCAAAAAAGTAATTTCAGAGAAGCGGCAAGCAGAAACTTTCGTTGCGAGAAAAATTTTCCGCTTGCCGCTTCTCCGAAATTGCTTTTTTAGTACTGTCAGTTACTATACACAATTTACATACTAATGTATACTCCAATTTATGTTTTTTTTTTTTTAATTATAACGATTACTTCGCATTTCTTTCTCATTCTACGCGGGATTTAAGCACCCAAGCCTAGAAAAGTAAAGCACGAAGTAGGGAGAAGATCTTGGTTTTCAGCGGCAGGTCATGACTTCTGAAGACAGTGCCATAAATGCTGCCTTAAAACAAATATTTTTATATCAAAAAATTTCATGAAGCACAATAATAAAATGGCGGAAATAACATATATTCAAAATTGCACCAATAATAATTCATGAAAAATCAACTCTGGGGATTAATGCTCGAGGTACGGTTTTTTAAGATATGATTCGTGATTACGAATCGTAAATAATGATGCAATGAAACAATAAATCAGACGGCGGCGGTACTGTATTTTTTACGGGGAGGGGGGGAGTGCTGTCCGACGAGTGTCATCTTGTCCCTCTCAGACATTGTGATTAATTATTGTAAAATAGCAGCTTTCTCTAGAATAATTTTGTTCGTATTAAAGAATTATTCAAACTCACTGATTTTCTAAGTTATGGCATTTGTTAGATATTGTTTACCGCGTGTTGGCGCCCCCATCGTAACCCCCAAGCCGTCAGCGTCCCTAGGAAACTGCCTATATTGCCTTTTGGATAATCAGGCTCTACCTCTCGAAAGTACTTCATAACTCTTATTCGTTCTGTGTATTGGAGTGATACTCTCCGCACTCGCAATTAGTACTGGCTCTTGTAACTGGCCCCTCCCGTAGCATGCGAGCGTGTCCGACTATTCCCCCCTTTTCTATTCCACATCACTTCTTGTAATCTGTTTGCAGGACCTATTGCCAGCTCATTAATATATGCATAACTGTAGAGGTGGCAACTTAAATGCATGTTCAATGAGGTGGTATTCATTGCAGTGTCATTCAACAATGAAGTATGGTAACACGTAACTCCTACCCCCATACAGCCAATGGTCGATTAGTACCTTAACATACACAAAGCGCTCTCATCAATTCGTCCAGCCTGCAGGGTCCTTAGATCAGAGGTCATCCATCTTTAGTAAAATCAAGTTTTGAAATTGATTAATAAGGTAATTTGGAAATATCACCAGTTTTGAACAATTAACTTAACTTCTATAAGAAAGTTTTTGCTTATTACAGGTGAAATTAAGAATCTAACTTTTAAACTTTATTATTCCTAACGATTTCGTAGAGACAATGCTAGGAGTAGTAAAAAACAATTTCACAAGAGTATGTTGTCTACTATGTTGTGAATACGATAATCTTAGAATGCTTCCTTACAATCTTCCTGCTCAGCGTGAATGTAATAAGGAAGGAGTTACGATACGGCCAGTCCTTGTGGCTCGCGAGAGGTGGTAATAACGACATCCTACCGCCCCCGCAGGATGCCATCACGCCAGATAATGAGTACAGCAAGATCAGCTAGACATATGTATGGTTATGTGGCGAGTGCATGGTGAGTCCTGGAATTGCACATCTCGCATTATACCAAATATAGCTTACACAAGACAGGATGTAAAGGAGATTAAAGATTAATCTTATGAATTGCTGATAAATTTGCTTCACTCTGCTTGCATGTATAATTTGTATTATTAATGATTGAACTACTCACTTAAACTTGAATTATTTTATTAACGTTGTACTTGGTACCTATTTATGTTCTAATTTTGTCCATTTAGGTTATTAAATTTTCAATAAACTTATATGTCTTATTTTCCTATTCTTCTTCCAAGTCTGTTGTTTAGTTTTTCGTTTGTCCATATTTATATTCGGCCGCAAGAATGTGGTTTTACACAAATTTATTCCTAAAAAATCTATGGTTATTTTGAAGACTACCTACAACTGGCCTAGGCCAGGATATAATTGGGTACAATCCTCCTATCTGACCACAATTCTTTTATAATGACCTTTTATAATGTAGTTCTCACGCGGAAACATATGGCGTGTAATAATAAAGCCATTGAGTTTTTCATCTACGTTTAATAATCATCAATCCTACATATATGATGGTGGATTAGCTAGGTATATGTGCGATCTTAGGATACCAAATAAGCGGTGTCTTAGAAGGTGTAATAAAAAAGATGAAGAGATTCCTGTAAAAGTTCACTTTAACTTATAAAGATATGAAGTGGTATGTTTGTTGCATGAAAATAAAATAACAATTACTAGTCAACTAAAGATACTTTGAAATTAAATCAAATTATCCGAAAAAACAAGACATATTTTCACCGAATAACGGCATGACGTAATATTGTTTGCCTTATGGTTTTTTTATAACATTCGGTTGCAAAAACAGGAGAATTAAATTTTGAATTATTCACTTTTATGGGGATAATAAAATTAGTGTAATTTTTGGTTTCAAATAAAATTTCGATTTTTTTAGGTATTTACCTACCGAATGACATGAAAAGACAAAAAACAAACAAAAAAACAAACAACGAAGATCTAGTGGTTTTGAAAATTATTGGCCGTTTTTTTTTCAGAATAATTCAGTTGCCTGAAATTTTCTAATATTTATTTAAGATTCTAGAAGTATAAAATGGTGCAGCTTTCCCAGAATTTAACTGACCTGGTATCTCATCGTTTTTTTGAATTCCAGTGGTGAGTATCGAATTGTTAACCACCTTGTTCGACTATAACTATCTTTGGCTGCTAATTCTTCATCATCATCTTTATTACCAATTACCAGCCATACAAGCTAGCGATTCTTCATAAACTCTCCAAACGCGACTTCAATTCTCGGAGGAACCCATGTATGGCGCTTCTTGGAAACGTTCCAGAGGAGACAATAATTATTGTTTTTTTTTTTTTTTAGTGATGAAGCCAATTTTCACTCCTGCATCCATCAACAAATGGACAAATGGAACATGTGCTACTGTGTTGACACCAATCACCAATTTGAAAATGAATCAAAGGCCTTTGCATTCATCAAAAGTCACGATGTGGTGTGCAACTTTCACAGTGACAATGAATATGTACACCAGTATGTGAACATGTTAAAGCGTTTTTTTTCACGAACTGAACTGATCTTAGGGGACGTTTAGTTAAAGCAGGAAGGATCAACGGCTCACACTTCAAGGGCATCGATGGCTATTTTAAGGGAACACTTCTCGGAGCGGCTCATATCGATAAGGAAACATTTTGCGGAGCCCCCTCCCCGATTTGACCCCTTGGGATTTGTTTTGTGTGGATTTTTGAAATTCCGCGTTTATCTCATTCGTCCAAAGACTCTACAAGATCTTGTGGTCAACATCCGTGTAGAAGTTGCCAACATATTCGCTGATATTAAGAAATGGATCGCACCTAGGTAGGATGATAAGGAAATTATTTCCATCGCCCTCGTTAAATCAGCCCAAACCGAAAAAGCAAACAGTGCAAGAATAGGTACGTAAATACCTAAAGGTAAAATTGTTAGGAAATTAAATCGCAACTACGCGCCCTAAAATCCAATGAAATATTGAAGCCAACAAATTAGATATAGCCAAAAATACATCTCGATCCCGAAATAGCAAGCAGATGGAAATGCGAGATGAAAGTAAAGCCGGTGTAACTATAATAGGTCGAAACAATGAAAAGACGAAAACGCGTCGGCCGATTTTCCGTCGGAAAATTTAGGTAGTTCAGGTTCAGGACAATTCAGTAAGGTAGCCGCGAGGTCAACTCGCTAAATCTTACGAGAAGTGAGATATGATAAGAAACAAATCACGATATAAGGCAGTGCCAATAAGGTGCATTGTTACGTGTCGTGTTTAGAAAGCGGGCCACCGCTCCTATAAAAGCAGACGTCTTACAGCAGCTCCAGATAGATAGAGATCTAGGTATCTATCAATTTCAAATCACAATTCTAAATTTCCTCAATAAAATTCGACCAGAGATGGCATCATAGCGGACTCCGGTCGAATTTCCCTTATCTACCTTGGAAAAACTCCAGCGAAAATCCGAAAAGGGCAGAACATCGTTTCACGCCAATTTCTAATCACAATTCTAATAAAACTCGAGCAGAGATGGCATAGCGGACTCCGGTCGAGTTTCCTTTACCTATCCCAGGAAATCCCAGTGAAACATACTTCATTCGCGTCTCGAAATCAATATTCGCAGTTGGCAATTTCTCGTCGAACCAATTCACTAGTAGATGGCAAAGCGCCTATCCTGAAGGAATTTCCTTCACAAATTAGGGAAAATCCATTGACAAAATAGTTAGGGAAGATCTCTCTTCGAAACAAAATCCAAAAGACGGTCCAAAAGAGGCCAAATAAAGGTAGCCCAGTGAGGCAAAACGACAACACAACAAATAAACAAAATGAGTTAAAACAACTATCATGAGTATGACGTCAATTCAGGAAAATCGCTTTCAAAAGAAAAAAGCAATTGGAAAGATATTCGTATAATGTTTAAAGAGGAGCTAGCAATCAAAACAAACATGGCAACACTGCTCTCGATATCCAAGCCAAGCTAGCAATTCGACAAACAAACAAACATTTCCGCCATATCCCGGATAGTCTGTAACCAAAACGGTTGTATTCTTTAATTAATTCAAGCAGTTGCTTGAAATGAAATCAAAGAAACCAGAAAAAGGAAATTAGGCAAAGGAAAACGTCGAATAGGTAATCAGACAGACATTTCCGCAATATCCCGGATAGTCTGTAACCAAAGTGGTTGTTGTCTTTAATTAATTCAAGCCGTTGCTTAAAGTGAAATCAAAGAAACCAGAAAAAGGAAATTAGGCAAAGAAAATCATTGAATAGGTAAACAGACAGACATTTCCGCCATATCCCGGATAGTCTGTAACCAAAGTGGTTGTACTCGTCAATTAATTCAAGCTGATGCTTGAAATGAAATCAGACAGACATTCCCGCAATATACAGGGTAGTAGTCTGTAAACGAAACAAAAGCAAAACGAAATAATAAGAAAGCACAGGTGTGCAAAAGAGTGGAATCCGAAATGGATTGGAGTTTGAAAAATGCATGAAAGGGATTCATCATTCGCTTTCCATTGTTTTGTACTCTCTATGCAAAATCACAGCCCCTCTCGCCCTTCACCATTTTAAGCTCTTGCAAACAAATTCTCTCGCTCATCACTCGCTTTTAGACATCCGATAGGAAGTCCACCGTTAACAACAAGTCTCAGTTAATTCCCCGCTTTTCTGTGGGAAATCCCAATCAACCGAGATACAATGAGTCATAGTAGGTTATTTTGCGCATCCGTTTCGGCCATAGTAATCCTGGCATACCTCAATCAAAGAGCAGGGGTGACTACGGTAAAAAACTACGGTAAACACAACGTAAGAAATCACAACGGTCCTATTAGGGGAAACCCAGAGGTAAATAGACGATCACAGTGGTTTTTCGCGAAAGTCGATGGGGCCCGGGTCCTCTGCGTTATAATTATACTGGTAAGGATCATGAAAAACGCCAAAAATCGTATTTTTTAGTTTATGGACAATGGGGAAGTCATCTACCTAATATTATGATTTTCAAAAGTGTGTTGAACAAAACTTCATGAAATGACTTTTAATGAGTTTTGAAAAAAGGAAGTTATGCTGCCGTACCTTGTATGATACGACTTCGCATAAAACTTCCCGAATGAGTTATTATGTTATCGGTAATTATTATTGTCCATATTAACGTTTACTTATAAATCAGGATCGTCATTATCGGTTTTGTATTAATTAATAAAGCTATAAATTATAGTTTGAAGACTAGTTACATTAAAATGAAGTAGGTAGTCACCAGTCCTAATGACAGGAATATTCTAAAATCACGCAGTGATAAATCACATGTATTAAAATCCCTTCATATGAATTTTTTATACCTCCAACCCTCGCCATTGTTCAATAAAAAGAACTGCTGATGTCACTCTAAGTTTTTAAGTCACTCCATAAAGTCTAACCCAATTCAAGTGTTCAATTCAACAAAAGAGTCGAGGTTTGAAATCCGAAAAAGGATACGAGTGCATAATATATCAAATATTCTCTTACAAATGCTGAAGTAAAAAATTTATCATACTATCTCATACGTCCTGAGAAAAGTTATAAAGTAGAAAATGTTTTACCTCGACCTCACATTGCACCATTTTTTTCTCAATTTGTTAAAAACTAATCGCATGTACCCGGTTATAGTTATATGGTCCTTGAATTAATGAACCAATGTCATGTCTCCTTCTCTGCGAATAATACCTGCCACATTACCGTTCTATAAATACATTAAAACTTCAATATAGCGCATCCCAGAGTCCCGCTAGTGCAGTTAGAAGGAATTTCCGGTCTATTATCCAGTCTGCAAAATACATAATATATCTCCCACTATCCTTGTTAGACCATCAGGTCGACATCGTTACTCAAGAGTGTCTCCAAGCGGAATATTAGAATAATATTTAGATTAGTAGCAAGAGTGCGCCAAATTACTTCGCTCTATCTTGGCTTGGTCCTTACTTTTCGCAACTATCGCTAAGGGAACTGTTATTATAGTTGGAATTACCGAACTCATTGTAGCTGAGACAATTTACTAACAACTTGTGTCTTATAGTATTTATTTTCTTCATAAATAAATAAATATTGGAAGCTGCAGGGTATGTAAGAATATTTTCTAGATTAATGGCTGACAAAACCTGTTAGTAAAATTGAACTGTCGAATAATTAAATTTTTCAGGAATTGCCACTAATACGTTAGAGAGTATAAAAAGATGTCAAATAAATTTCACTGTTGAAATTACGGTTTTGATAATAATAAAAGTAAAATAATGTCGTCTTATTCGTTTTACAACAATTAGCTAAGACTTGCTCTTTATGCAAAATAACTGGTACTATTGAAGCTCTTATTATGCTCGATAAGTTGCGGTCAGGGTTCCAGTCACGGCATCAAGAAACACAGGATGTTGAAGGCATTTTGATACAAGAACTCACTTCCGCCATTCGATTCGCAGTACAGTTATAATGCAGCTGTAGAAGAAGTCCAGTCATTACTGCCTACACCTGAAATTTACAATCCTTACCACGGAAAATTAATTAGAAACACAACTAGAAGTAGAATAATAAAATTCAAAAACCAGTTATAATAATTTTGCATGGAATTATTAATATTGCATTTGAATAACGACTGTATTTTACCACTAGATCTGCGATAATACGAAAAAAGTAAAACGCGTTTACTGTTTCCGGATGAGGTAGAGGAAGCAAAGTAATTCGGTACTTCTTTTCGGGGCATTTATTTAAATCCCCAGGGAACTGCTACCGCATTCGCGAGCTACTAGGAACAATTAAATCTGGCGTTTTTCTTGCAAGAAAGATGAAGTATAGGAAGATAATTAAAGAAGGGCAGGATTTGTCGCTGGAAACAAATGGGATGTCGAACATCCTGCACTCATTACGGACATAATGGGTCCCATCCGATCGAGGGGTCCCTAACGAGGCATCCTATCTGCAGCTTCGTTATCTCCCTAATTGGCGTTTTTTGCTTTCAATACGGCAACGTAGCTGGCCCCTGCAGACGTCCTACTTGATAAGGTCCTGTAATTATATTCGTAACAGGACCCTGGTGCTCTTGCTCTTTGTGAATTCAGTCAGCTTGATCTTAAAAAGTGAAAGATTTTAGATCAAGTCTTGCATCTGGCGGTGATTATTTTTCGAATAAATATCAAATATTATTGCAGATTTCATTTTATCCTTACATTTCAAGGGCCCAAAAATTTACACTGCCACGACAGGTAAAACGAATAATTTTACTGAAACTAGAGAAGATGAAGTAATCCAGCATAAGCACTCTTGCAGTGTTGATCAAAATTTATATTAAAAAAAATTGGATGTCTTATAGTAACACCTATCATAATTCCGATCTTATTTTATTTAGTTAAGGTTGTGGAAAATACATATAATAAGACTAATTCACTTGACTTATAGTCACTTCTTTCAAGCGAAACGTCTGCTCATTTGACGGATAACTTGTAAATATAATATTTAGGAAACTATCAGGACTAACAGTATCTCCTAAGGCAAGTATAATAGCCTCAGACATGGGGGATTGTTCACTGATATCTGGATGATAATAAATCTCTCGGTCATTAACTGAAGGGTCAAAGCACGGAGACTGAGAGAGGGTTCCTAGACTGGAGGACCTCATCGCCGTGTGGTATCAGATAAGCCACCCCCTCCCCCTACGACTGGGTAGAGTATCGAGCCAGTCGCTTTCAATTAGCCAGATAACGGCGGCCCGCTACAACACCTAATCTCACCCTCATTGATAACGGGTTGGAACAGCGCAACCGACACCATGGCTGGGCCAGCGGCCAGTGCAGTAGCTTAGTGGTTTCACATAACATTAGGATTTTTGTATTATCTGAAGATTAAATCCTCTGACTGCTAAATTCACAAGAAGTCGAAGCTTATTCCTAATTGAGAATTCTGAAATAAAAGCAAACAAATTGATTGCATTACCTATATGTTAATATTTTGCTTGACATCCTAGTAATAATAGTTCTGTGGCTTAATTAAATTATCTTATAAGGTAAACTCTGATAAGCTATATATGCAAAGTCCAATAATTCTAAGGGCTCATGTGGTGATGAGACAGCAAAATCAATTTCAGTCAGTTGTTGTACCTACAGTCACGATTTCGTAGGGATGAAAAATGTCAAGTCGTCATTCAGAAGGGGGGAACCAATAGCTGTAGCTTGGTGACTAGTAAAACGCTGGAAACTATAGCAATAGTTGACAATTTCACTGTTCTAGTGCCCTAACGTAACGGAGAAGGATGGGTTTTTCCCTCTTCATGACCAGTGTGCTAGTTCGAACTGGTTCAACCCACTGGAGTATCGTGTTTCGGTCTGGGGATTCACCTAACCGCTCAACGTTGAAGTGTTGATTGAAAAATGCGTTGCCGAGTAACTATAAATCAACTGTTCGCAAACTCCTCAATAATCAAAGTCCAAGGTGCCATGGCTATTAAAACATTCCACAACACCGGTCGGCGAGTTTGGAGTTTGGAGCTTTGGAGGTTGACGGAGTGGCAATGTCTTTACACCTCCATTTCCAAAATCCAAAAACCTATCAATTCAAAAAACATGTATTGCGTCACCTTGTTCTACTAATTTGGTTCCGACATAACAACGTTCGGTTTCTCCGATTGCTCAGTCGGCGGTTTCGTTCGGGCTAAGTCTGCAATTTCATTGCTTCTCCCTTCCTGAAATTTTTTTCTGAAGTTTCTAGCAATCAACTGCTTCGTGATGTGAGCGGATGTAATAGTGGACACGATTTCAGTGTTTTCGTAGCATATAAGACGTTGTTGTCTTGAAGTAATTCATACTCCGTGACAGCTGACTCCTTGCTTGGACCAGACGACTTTTTCTCTTTTCTCCCAAGTTTCTCTTGTGTTCAGTCACGCCGGTGTTGAAGTCCAGTAATAGTGTGGTCGTATTACAATAATTAGAAGTCAATCTGACGGCGGCCGCACTACGATCAAAACCAATCTGGTCTTGAGAGGTGTTGTAAGGTTGGCAAGAATGAAGAGAACTAGAATTAGTAGAATTATGTTAGTCCGGAATGTTCACGCGTAATGGCGGAAAGCTTTTCTCAAAATGTATGTAAAAACGCCTCTTATTATCCGATTGTTTGTTAATAGAAATTTTTTTTATAATAAATGAGATGTGCAGTTGTTTCCTTCAATTAAATCTTTGTAACCAGTCCAGGACCTTCTGTAAGGGTAATTAAAAATTGGTGATTGGAATAATATGCTCTTAATTCTCCCCAAAACATCGTAAATGGGAATTGTATCAATAAGGTCTTGTGCTGAAGGGAATGAAGGGAAAAAGGAACTTATCGATTTACCAATTCGGTAAGTGACGCTTCTGAGCAATTCAGTTCGAAAATTATTGTGGTTGTACGCTGTTTACCACAGAATGCTGTGTCCTGGGTCATGAACTAGGTTGGCCATCTCTTCCTGGATATGTGTTGGGTCTGAAGGAAATAGAATATTTATCAACACTTGATGAACAGAAAATTCTAGTTACTTCTGGAATAATACCTCCACCATAAAGCACTTAGTTCCGAATGTATTACCCGACTCTTCGAAGTAAAGCCAATACAATTATCTCCAAAAATTCCAAATTCGGTCTTACAGCTGCATGGAACCGAAATATACGTGCAGCCATCATCAAAGCAATTATTCCTGAGCACAACGATAGGAAAGACTCAGTTAATTCGTGATTTAACTTTAGTTAATTAAGTTAATTACTGTCTGCATCACTTTAGTAACATCCAACTCCCGTCCATCCAATCCAGTGACCTTCAATAAATAAAAAAAAAGTCCATAGAAACGTCCAAGTGACTCAAACCTTTTTTCTTGGTCTGTAAACGAACTTAAGAGCTCTGATGAGCGCTTTGAAGTCATAAGAGTCAAATCAATTGTCAGAAATCCATAAAATAAAAACATATTTACGTGTACACGTTTGGAAAAAAATTCTCAATTATTTTTAGTTTGTGCTCTTCGAGCGATAAAACTTACACATACCGTGATGTTTCTTCGAACCGCGTTCCACCAAACTCTTTCTTGGTGTTTATTAACTTGATAATAGAATTAAAAGTCAAAACATGCCAGAAGCGTATTTTTTCACTGTTTCACTATATCTACGTTCTGAAAAGAAATAAATATGATATTGCTAATTCTCGGAAAAATGACCATAGTATTGCAAACTCTTGGTGACATGAGAATTATTGACGCCAGAATTAATTTTCACGTGTTCAGGCGAGTGGAGAGTTTCGTATTGGCAAAGCTCCCCAGTATTTTTGCAAATAAACTTGAGGGATATGATGGTCACTCCAATGTTAGTAATTAAAGCTGAAAAAAGAGGACGCAATTCTAGTCACGATTCCAGTAATTACGAAAAATAAATTCTTTAACGTAGAAGTGGTTTGTTTATTTGCAAATCAAGTTGGATAAAGGACTAACTGAGGAAATCACGAGGAAGAAGTGATAAATGATTAATGAGCAAAAAAGCTACTATTCCGAATTATATTTGATTTAATAGCCAGTTGATCTCCTAGATGTTAAAAATGCTGACTGTAACGAAGTTCGCCACTCAGAAGTTTAATTTAAAAACCTACTCTGCCTTGTGGTGCTTTTATTCGTTTTATTTTGTTAGCTTTGTAAATTTTTGCGACTGTTGGACAGTAGTGAATTAACTATATTCCCTTTATCTCTTACGCTACTGGGTGCACAGACGTTTGTGTAAGCTCCCTGTAACGTTTTATTTTTTCTTTGTCGACTAGAATAACCTCATCATGCTTTTTTTGGTATTTTTTCTATGTTGTCTAGAATATCCAGCCAGTGCACTATACGGATCGGGATATCAGTATGGGTCGAGTGGAAAACGGATAAGTTGGGAAGAGAATCTCACTCTCATGTTGTGGTGCAAGACCGAATCTAATCGAATTATTGAGTTGATTTCGTGCTGCCGTGTTTAATGAGGTGAATATTCACTCTCTCATTCTCTATCGTCGGCATCGGCGACCAGTAGTATAATACGCTTCTTGGTTTCAGATTACTATTTTATAGCAAGTATCCAATCTAGATGAAGGAGTAGATAATGTTACCTATAAAAGAGAAAGGTCATCCCTTTATACCTATTTTTGGGATAATATAATGGGATATTGTACAGTAATACTTAAAATTGAGGTTTTAATATTTGAAATTGTGGCTGAGAAAATATCGTCATGTTATGTTATTTTACCCGAACAAATTTCTAGAAGCAAATAGAAACATTCCATGCTTAGAGTTATGCAGTCATGTTTTTTTGTTCGATGAAAATATTTAATAGAAAACTGGCAGCGTTTTTTCTCTCCAATTTCTTATGAAAGCACTTTTGAATAATACAAGCTTCCTGGATTAAGGTAATCAGAGTGGAAGTAATGTGCAATTTTACTGTAAAGAGGTTTTACTGGAAGCGGTTTTAGCAGAATATTAACCAAAGACATCTGCTCTGTTTTATGTAATTAAATTTGCAAGTTATATCAAGTACGTACTCAACTGGAACTAAAGATAGATGAGAGAATTTGTAACCTTAGCAGTTGTCTGATTACTTCCAGAAACCAAAAAGTCAAATACAAACTCCCGACTTAACAGTTTGCAACTGTTGTTGTTTACCTAATTACTGGCTTTTATCTTCGTTCTACATTTTGATACATTATGTTTTGTTTTAATTTAAATTTTCAAACAAAAGAAAATGTTTTAAACTTGGAAACTTGCTTTGTTTTCGTTACTGTTTATTCGTTCAGCCCCAAATACGTATATGTCTAGAAAAAATATTTAAACTTTGGATTAGATGTTAATACGTGAAATTAACTCCCGATTAAATAATATGCCTCTGAATAAAATAATTTTTTTTTTGTGGATGGTTTATAAAACTGACTAGAAGTGGGTTTAAATTTTTTTATTGGATGTTGTTATATTCAAAATAAAACCACAGCAAACAGATCAAGGGGCATTTCTTCATGTGTACCGCGTTTCATTTTATTTCCACTAGTGACGATGGTGTATGATCGTGCCGAATTTTTCCGGCATATTTTAGCAGACATTGAGGGTACTCCACTGATTTCTGTTCAAATAGAAATCATTTTTGGAATCCCCATTCATTTCCAAGCAAATTTGATTGCCTATTTTTTTTTCAGTCCGATGCACGGTTTTCGCCTAAAAAAATAAAATTTGTTTCTCTACATGGTCATAAGATTGTCGTTAAATGACAATAAAAAATATAAAAATATGCGTAGGTAAAATTCTGCAAGATGTCACTAGTGGAGATAAAACGAAATGTGGTACCTACATGAAAAAATGCCTCTTGATGAGTAATACCTGTCTATTAAATTTCATTAAAATATCCAGAGCGGTATTACAGATATTATGAAAAAATTATTTATTTTTAAAAACTTTACCACCCTGTATCTCAAAAGTTAAGACTTTTAGGACATACGTTCTCATGAAGTTTTCTTGTTAAAATGGACCCAAAAATCAGCCCCTTAAATATTGACATTCAATTACAAAACACCCTATAATAAGTTAGGTCTATAATTATACAGGGTGTATCTAAATAACACCGAAAAAAATTAGGGGGTGATTCTGTGATGAAAATTAAGGGGGGTATTTGGTATAGAATTTTTTGAAAAAACTCTCCCCGAAAAAGTTACACCCCTCCGAAGAATTAAAAAAAAAATGGTTTTTATTTTTTATTTTCCCTGTATATTAAGCTAAAGACACGAAAATTGGTAAAATTGTCAATGAAACTACATATTTTTTATTTTTTTCAACCCTGAAGTATGCTTAGAAGGGTTTGAAATAGTCAACCCCTAAGATATTTTACCTAACAATTTTTTTAGATTAAAATTTTTCTTAAAAAAAAAACACGGCTGAATAGCTCAATTGATCTACAAACTTTTTTATCTCCATAAGTTTTCTCTGAAACTTGCGCACTTAAGAGAAAAAAATAAATGTATTGCAAGCTCATGTTATAAATAGTGTTTTATTGAACAATAATAGCCAACCAAAAAATTAGGCAAATATTCTTACAACTAAAACAATAGTAAACAAAGAATGAAAAAAAAACTGTCGAAGGTCAACAATACAATAATAATGCTATCAGTATTATTGTTTTTATGAATGTCACTGCAAAGCACAGACCACTAGACCTTAAGGCAAAATATCCTCGCGTTAGCTCATCTTTGTGAAAATGCATTTCATTTATTTTTTTTCTCGTAAATGCTTAAGTTTTCGAAACAACTTGTGAAGATAAAAAAGTTTGTAGATTCATTGAGCTATTCAGCCGTGTTTTTTTTAGAGAAAATTTTTAATCAAAAAAAAAATTTTGTATGGTAAAATATCTTAGGGGTTGACTATTTCAATCCCTTCTAAGCATACTTCAGGGTTGAAAAAAATTCAAAATATGTAGTTTCATTGACAATTAATATTTACCAATTTTCGTGTCTTTAGCTTAATATACAGGGAAAATAAAAAATAAAAACCATTTTTTCTTAATTCTTCGGAGGGGTGTAACTTTTTCGGGGAGAGTTTTTTCGAAAAATTCTATACCAAATACCCCCCTTAATTTTCATCACAGAATCACCCCTTAATTTTTTTCGGTGTTATTTAGATACACCCTGTATACAGGGTGTTGATTTTCAAAGCGGGCCATAGGGGATTAGCATTGGGAAAGTGGTTTTTGAGGATTCCTGCTCGCCGTTTAAACTGACAGAAATGGTTTTGGTATCAAAATGAAGCTAAAATTATTTCTCATAACGCTTGATATCAGAAATTAATTTAATTTCACGTTGTTTTCTAAAATTCTTCAGTAAAAATTCAAGTAATTGTTAATGTTTGATCACAAAATAGCATGCCTTGCCTAAATAATAATGACGTTTCTACGTTTTGACAATCCAATAATAAAACTTTATAAGTCAGTAGGTAATAATAAAGTCTGGTTCTATTTAACCCTACTGTAACTGGCTACACTGTAGTAGGTTTTCACCATAAAGACTCTTTCTTGGTTTGTATAACCCATTTTTAAATAGAGCCAGACTTTATTATTATACCTACTGACTTATAAAGTTTTATTATTGGATTGTCGAAACGTAGAAACGTCATTATTGTTTAGGCAAGGCACGCTATTTTGTGATTAAACATTAACAATCACTTGATTTTTTACTGAAGAATTTTAGAAAACAACGTGAAATTAAATTAATTTCCGATGTCAAGCGTTATGCGCAATAATTTTAGCTTCATTTTGATACCAAAACCATTTCTGTCAGTTTAAACGGCGAGCAGGAATCCTCAAAAACCACTTTCGCAATGCTAATCCCCTATGGCCCGCTTTGAAAATCAACACCCTGTATATCGTAATACCTAATTACAGTTGTTGTCAAAACATTCAAGAACGTTAATTGAATAGGTACTCGCTTTATCGACATTTTTATAAAATAGATGCATAATAATTAATAATTATAAATAATATTGTTTAAATGAATAAATAAATATATATAAATAAATAAATACAAATAACTAATTATAAATAGAAAAAAACAGTTATTAATTAATTTAAAAGGTGAGTGTAGTCCTCCAACCTCCTGAAAAAAAAATTAATTGTATCATTTGCATCATATATACAGTATCCCACTCCACTAGAGTACTTTGTAACTGTACGGATGTACCAAATATCTGGATGAATTTATCCTCTCTATTCCTTGTCCTCGTTAATCAGTCTTACAAATCTTATCCTTGATGTAAATGCAGAAAAATTAATCAAATTTAAGCTCGCAGGATCTGGCTGGTCACGTATGTAGAATGTATGTATTACGAATGATAAGTCGATCGAGCAGAGCTGTTCGACTAAATCGAGCGTTTCATTAGCTTTTGTTATTTTTTGCAATCTAAATATTTGTTATGTAACTCTGACAATTGAGCTGTCAGGTATTTAAAATCATTCTGGAAACTGGTTCGTCATTTTGTAAGTTTCGAGAAAACCATTGACAAGAATTTGACCTCGTGGGAGTGTCTGGGAGTAGCGATACGTTCGGTACTTATACTTACTCGATATAAGAACATGAGCTGAGCATCTTTTCTAAGAAGCTGGTAAGCAAGTTCCTACAGAAATATCAATCCACAGATAGGCCAGTAGAATCGTCCTCAAAAATGTGCTCAGTTTGCGTTACCATGCACAAATTCTATACTATACAAAATTCGATAGAGGACCCTTAAGAGATGTTAAATCCAAATTTGCAGCACCGTGTGATTTTTTTTTACCAAGTTATGCCAAAAAACGTTTATTTTTTTATTTTTACGAATATCTCGGTTCTTATCTATCGCACATAAGCAAATGACATACCATTCTCTTCTTTATAGAATTACCTACATTTTTTATACAAATATTATTTTTGTTACACTGATAATAAAAACAATATCGAGGTTTAAAGTTAGAAAATTGTCTTTCGAATAAGGTTTTTTGTAAATTACTTATTTTTTTGCATTTTAACGCTGGAAAGCCCTAGTAGTTTTTTAAAGAACAGTCAATTACCGTTACGCTGATTGGTCAATCATGAAAATCCGATAAACGAGTCTCTGGTAATCCACCTGAGAAATTGTGCATGTCGAAAATTGGTATTTTATCCTTTTTTTTTTTTCGTTAATTTTTTTATCTTTTGTGAGTGGAATTGTAGTGTGTATCTATTTTATTCATGAAAGTGAGTTTTGTGTGAGATATTGGGATCTGTCAGTGTATGTTTTCCCGGTGCTATCACGTGCGTTCTTAGTTGCGTGAAAACTTCTAGTCACCGTGACTAATTAAACGGTCAATTTATATTAACTCGGAAAACACGTCACCAATGTTTGTTTCAAAAACTTGGAAAAGGGTCAGAAAAAACTGAGTTCTACTCTTAAACCAGAAAAAATCATCTGCAACAAATGTTGTTATATTTTAAATCAAAAAAGCCGAACCACGAACTGATTGCGTCAACAGGAAAATAAGTCTTTATCGCTCTCTATGGCCGAAACAACGAAAAATCCTACGACGAATTTCGTTTCAACTTTTTCTCCCGCATGGGACAAAAGACAAAATCGGATCTTACTTCTTTACCACCATCAGAGTGAGCTGCTCAGCAGCATTCATTTCGAACTTTTTACCAAATCCAAGCATGGCTTGGCAATATCTTGGAAGCGGAAACCTGGGGCTGGAAGAGACATAAATGTGGATTAGAACCCGTAATGAGCACTAAAGATCCAATTTCATCTTCACATCTCAAGGTTATTTCCTGTGCATGCACAAAAGATTGCGGGGCAGCTTGTGGATGCAGAAAAGCAGGACTGAAATGTTCTGCAGTTTGCAAGAACTGCTCAGTTCAAAGTTGTTTAAACGTCGCGGAAATCACTGACGACAGCAGCGATGATGAAGACATGTATTTGCTAACCACGGTTCCCCTGCCTCGCTATTATAGCCGAGCTAAGAATTCAGACAAAATTTATTGTGGAATAGTAAACAAAGAAAATGAGGAAGAACCTGGCCCATCGAAACGTGCTAGAAAAAAATAAAATTATAATCTTGACTCTTGTAAAAGCACTTTGTACTTTGTTTAACTGATTATTACTTGATTTTTCTTAAAAAAAAAATACACTCATATGTTTTTTACTTCAAATTTAGCAACTACCTAAGCATGCAATAAAGAAAGTATTCAAAATAAATATTATTTTACTTGTGTGTTTTTCCATTTAAAATATTGAATATTTATGAACAATAAACGTAGAAATGTTGCACATTAAATGTAAATTAAAACAAATGCTCAATTTTTCATGCGAGTTTTCGAGTCGTTGACGAATGTATTCGTCAATTCAAAATTGTACATCACCGACATGCACATGTTTGCGCGTAGATTGCCGGAGACTGGATTATTGGATTTTGAAGATTGACCTACCAGTGCACAGGTAATTGACTGTTCTTCAAAAAACTACTTGGACTTTCCAGCGGTAAAATGCAGAAAAAATAAGTAATTTGCAAAAAACCTTACTCAAAAGACAAATTTTTAACTTTAAACCTCAATATTATTTTTATTATCAGTGTAACAAAAATAATATTTCTATAAAAAATGTAGATAATTTCATAACGAAGAGAATGATATATTGTTTACTTTTGTGCAATAGATAGAAGCCGAGATATTCGTGAAAATAAAATAAAAAACGCTTTTCTGCATAACTCGGTAAAAAAAAATCGCACGGTGCTGCAAATTTGGATTTAATATTTTCTAATGATCCTCTATCGAATTTCGTATAGTACAAAATTTGTGCATGATAACGCAAACTCAAAATACCATTCTACTGGCCTAAGAGTTTCATGACGAACTGGAACTGATGTATCGAGCTCATTTTCCATGATGTTACGAACAATTTAAAAACTTTGTAGTCGAGCTTTCGACCACCAACACCTACCTGCCGGTAATATTGTCAAGAGGGCACTAGGGGAGAATTAGGAATCAGGTATTATATTATTTTATTAGGATCTAGTAAAGATAACAATAACAAATTAAAAGTTATTCAGGCCAACACACGAACTACTTACCGCAAAGTTTATTTGTTATGGTCGATCAACGTGCAAGCTTGCAATTACTCAAGACACGAGCCATATTTTGGAAATATGTTATTATTACAAGCAAGTAATTGAAGGCAGTGTAACAAGGCTGTGCCAGAATTGAGAAATGCAGACTTGCACTTTTCGAGCTCGCACGTGGACTTTGATCTAACAAAGACACCAGAAACGAGGGCGACAGACGATGACGGGGGGGAAGTAATAAAAGGTTTGGTCGGTCGCGCCTCGGGAGTTCTGACCCGGGGGGACTCCGTAGTAGTCGGATCCAGGGGTACGCGAAGCTCGCGAAAGGGGTGAGTTAAGTTGGTGTGTTGCGCCTTTGCCTTGTGGACCTACGTAAATCAGCCCGCCAAAAACCGAGAATTGGGTCATCTGGTCTCCACTCCGGACAAGCCGGCGAACGAGCACGAGTTACCCTGAGAATAAGAATGTTGATGTAAGTACCATTTTATTTATATTGTTGAAATCATCTCAGGGGGGAACTAGGTGCTAACATTCCAGGACACTCAGTGTTGTGTACTGCCCCTTTTAGAAATCATAACAATTGTCATAGTATTGTACGGATTTATAATAAATCAGTGGGGACCCCCCGAGCGAGAGGTAATTGTATTATTTTTTAAGTTAAATAAATTGAATGATCTTGTACTCTGTGTTCCCATTTACCCCCCTACATTCAAAATAAACAGCTACGTCCCGTGCCACGCGCGACAATATGGGGTAACTTTCGAGCACGCCGAGATTATTTGAGACATTCGTGTAGGTGTTGTTTGAAAAACCCTACCTTTGGTATACTATCGAACTTACTGTCAAACGTTTCGACAAAAGTTACAATAAGAGTTATTTCTGCTGGTAAAAGTAGGTAAAGTCAACTTACCCAATTCCGCGGTAATTTTATCACCGCGTTCTATTAAAAAGCCTAAGAGGATATTTAAATGATGCCATTACGAAGGTAACATCACATTCAAAATTAAAATAATTAAAACCCTAAAAATATACAGTGTGCTCCATTTTAATCTTTTTTTTTAACCATTGAGAAGGGGCATCATTTCCGGAAAAAAAGTTTCAAACACAAGTAACCCATTTTGAAGGGGGACATCGTTTGGAGCTAAAAACCACCCCCCACCCTTAACCCCCTACCTATGGGTGGGGATGACGTTGACTTTTTAAATAAGAACCCCCATTTATTATTGCGTGCTATGATTTTGTATTAAACAATAAGAAACTTTTTTTAAAGCATTTTTTCATGCGATGAATTATCCCCTAAAATGCAATTCGAAAATTGATTTTTCGATTTGCAATAACTTTCTGATGATGACTAAAGAACGGCCTCCACGGGAAAGTTGCAAGAGGCAAAAGTTGTTTGGGTTGGGAAAAGCCATCGATTGGCCATATAAACTACCCCCACCCCCAATGAAAATTTCAAAGTTACCCCTAAAGATTGGGGGTGGTGGTGAAATTATAGGGATGGAGGTAGTTTTAATGCTCCACCGATGGCCCCTTTCAAACCAAACAACTTTTTCCTCTTGCAATTCTCCTCTGGAGGCCGTTGTACTTAACGTATTTAGTCGGCTATAAAAAATGTGGTTTCCTATTAAAGATGTCGAAGTAATCCCCACCGATAGACAGGCAGTTGAGGGTGGGGGATGGTTTTTGGTTACAAACGATATCCCCCTCCTAAGTGGATAACTTGTGTCTAAATTTCTTTTCCGGAAATGATGCATTGTTCCAATAATTTCAAAAAAATATTGAAATAGATCACCCGGTGTATGTATAAAAACAAGAGAAATGTGATCGTTTGAGTAACAATAACTATTACCAATACTACCTTGAAAATACGCATATACCTAAATATATACCTAAACAAACAATAGTCATCAATGTAATGAAGTAAGGCAGAGAAAATACGCCGTGCCATACGGTGGATATTTTATTGCCGTAATAAAGCTTTCATTAGTTGTTATAGGCGCTTTAATTCCCTGTATATTAGAGTCATCAGCGGTCGGCTCCTGCCACTCCTAGAGCAATATTATACTGGGAGTTCGTAATAAAAATCCCTCCAATTGCATGGGCTCGGTGATAAGGTCGGGCGCAGGGTGGTTTTCAGGAGTGGGAAGGGGTCGACACCGCCCCGAGGGAGATAACATCACTCCGACACCCGCTTATCACTGCAACTCATCAAATGTAGCTCCCAGGGATAATTACTTAGACCTGACCTGGATTTCGCTTTTCTGTAATTGTATCGTAAAATGAATGACAGTCTGCAGTTTATTTTTTATTTAACCATAAGAGATAAACCAGAAGAAGAAAGATAATGGTCAATTACTTAGATTACATTGAATTAGAACAATGAATGCTTGTAACAGAATGTATTTTTAGATAATATCTACATTATGACAGGCAACCGTATTTATGTTTTATGGATGTATTTATCAAGGCTGTGGAAATAGCCGGAATTTCCACTGTACAATCACAATGAGTTTTCATATTTTGTTAGTCACCACAACTATTCCTGTCGAGATATCTTCTATAAACCCAGGAAGTAAAAAACCACCAAAGCTGCATGTAGCGAGTCTTTTCAAAGATACCTCTGGTTTGATCAAATGGTATATTTTGCTATTCCTTCTATCTTTGAAACATTCTTAAGATGGATTCAAAGTCCAATTGACTTAAAATACTCCCCACGTGCAATAACTAACATGCCACTTTGTGTCTCGATGACTTGAGTCTTCTGTACTTTAGATCGCCTGACTTTATCATCTTCATCACCGATTCTGCTTGAAATGGTTAAATACCCAGGCTACCACAAGAGTTAAGTGTACAGATTTGCCCGGTGAAAGCAAATAATCGTGTATTATATGTATTGTACTGCTTGCTTTGATCACCAGGTGACTAGGGGTACAGATTCAGCAAAAAATCCTGAGTCCAATAGAACTCCAGTCTATGGTAAGGCACCTTACAGGAATAAATATACGGAAAAAGTCAACGAGTTGGTAAATACCTGGATCATTTTAACCCGGCATTGGTCGCTAGGTGAATTGTAACACCAGTGGTCGCTAGCGAGCGTTTCGCTCGCATGTAGAATCAACAGGCAAATGTGAAATAAACAGCACTATGAATTACAATATAGGGTGTTTGGTGATCGGACATCTAAAATTAAATTTACAAAAGCGCATTAGAAGCCTAAAAAGAATTTCCAGATCAGGCATTTTTTTGCCAGAGTATTTCCTAAACAAAGCCCTGCCTGGAAAAATTTATTGTTTTTTAGTAAAACAAATAAAAATTTAAATTTTAATTTAAGTTTTGATTAAATTTTAATTTGACTGCCTATGTACTCAAAAAATAAAATATTTACAGATGATTTAATTTTAGATTTTTGGAAATATTTCCTGAACAAAGCTCAATCAGGAAAAAGTTATTCTTTTTTATGCTTATGATGCGGTTTTTTATATGAAATTTTATTTTGGCTGTCCGATAACCGAACACCCTGTATTAGCAATATTTGTTGTAGATATTTTCAAATAAGGAGGAATGGAATTGTTAACTTGCCAATATACATTTTTTTGGTAGATAACTATAGGATTTTTTTCATTAGATAACACAAACTGTTTGATTCTGAACTAAACTAACAGCCAAATGCTCGGTATACAATAAAAACAACAAATAACTTCATATAAAGAAATTACATCAACCCTTGCATATGGCTAGCAGACGTAAACATAAGAGCAGTTGAATGACGTGAGTGGTCGCTAATGAGCGTTTAGCTCGCGCGGCGGCAACAGCGGTGAACGAAGTGTCCATAAAAAATAAATTTACCCGATTTTCATCACAAAATCTTTTCTATGTTTCTTCTTAAGGCTATAAACTAAGCTAGAAAAATCGACAAGATTGTACGGGTTCAAATAACATAATAATCACAGTTTAAAGACAATGGTGAGCTAAACGCTCATCTAGCGACCACTCGCGGGTTAAGAATATATAAATATTGAATTATTTTTGAAACGCCGCTTAGATTGTTTTGTTTCCTTAGTCAGAAGGTACATGTTAGAATTATTGAAAATGTATCAAGAAAAATGGATTCAACATCCCCAAATGTGACGTACTTTATCCCATCTACTTGGGGACGACCTTCTTTGTCCAACTCCATTCAGCACGATTTTGTCCAGTATCGAGGGGTATAGGGGATCTTTCAGATTTTTCTGGGCCGTCGTCAATCAGGTGGCGGGTGGTTTTCCACGTGTGTGTTCTATCGTCGGCAAGTCAAGGGTAAGTCTCACCATAGGACCATTTGTGCGCCTGTAGATGTGGTCGAACCATCGTACTTCTTTCTCTTTCATCTTGTCGACATTTGAAACAACTTTAAAACTTTATCTTATGTACCTCCTCATGACTAAATTTGTATAGTAGTGTGACTAGTGACTAGTGACTAGTGTGACCGGCTGAATGGTACTTTTTTTGTCGCCCAGCAGTCTGATTCGTATAGAACAGCAGGTGTAATGGCTGTTTTGTACTTCTTACACTTACCCTTTGATCATAAGAGGTATTTTCCTGTTACAAATTACGCCTGGGAGTTGTCTCAACTTCATCCATCCAACTCTAGCTCGGTAAGTTACATCTCGCAACAGTGCTTTAAGACTTCTGCCAGAATATCATCTGGTCATGTTAGTTATTTTTCATTTGCTGTACCGCTGTTTTTATTTCTTCAAGATATATTTCTATGCGAGGCCCCACCACTGGTTTAGGCTTACAGTACCTACTCTTTATTTCTTGGATGGGACGTGTTCAGTAGACGTTCATATATTTAAGCTATGAACTATTATGTATATCCAATTTCATCCAATTCCAAATTGACACTTTCACATTGATTATTTGTCGAAGTTCGTTTCTGATATTAATTTTGCAATATATCGCCTTGCCTGCTTTTTAACTTTCCACCTCGTTTCAAGTGTCATTGAAGCGAATCCCCGTAATTTGTCTCAAGGGTCGTCCTAAGAACGTAATATTAAAACCAAGAATCTTCAGATTTATTGAGGCGTCTTCATATTGATGAAAAGTTTGCAAAAATATGCCAATTTGATCAATTTTCGGTAGGTATTTTCATTTTATCAAAGAACTACTGCAAATCCTGAGTTTTCAACCACTTAGGTGTAGTTCGGCTTCAGTCATAGGAATTGATTAGGTATAGCGAATTCGACAACCTCTTGAGCTCCTCTTTATTGAATATGAATTTTTCATAACCAGTTATGGCCTCCAGTAGGTCGTTGTACTTTATTAATATATTTTATTTGATATTAAGCTCTAATCGGTGCCTAAACGTTATAAATTAGGAAAATTTTGCTAACTCATTCTGTGTCAGTGGCACGATAAATTATGCCTCAAGAAACTAGTCCAAGTTAAGTGTTAAGTAATAATCTCAATAAGAAAACGCAGTAAATTTACCTTCAGTCTTGTTACTCTTGAAAATGATCATGTAAGTTGAAAAAAGCTGAGCCTGAAATAAAAACTAGTGTGGAAAGTTACAAACTTTTTGAAGAACTAGAGTTTAGTCACGTGTCATACAAGGAGGCTTATGCAACGATAGTCTTTCGTGAAAAAAATATTCTGGAGGAATCGTCAGGCGATTCTCCCTTTAACGATATTAGAGACAATGCTATTATCGTTACTGGTGATTGCTAGCTACTAAGAGAACAAGGATACCCTATTTCCGGTAGACACGAGTAGATTAAGCTTGGTGGGCGGTATTTAAGTTTACAACAAGACGAAATAAGACTTTGAGGGAGTTGTTTACAGTTAAATTATTATCAAGATTAATTTCTTCTAGATACTCAGAAATTTTTTATGTAACCCCAATTTAAATTTCTTTATTTTGTTTGTCACTGTAATAAAATAATACAATAATTATAACTTGTAGCTAAACAAAGAACTTTATGAATATGTTTAGCCCTCTTTACATCCCCTTCTATAATTCGAGTATCAAAAATTCCATTCATTGCTCGGTAGAACTATTTTTATTTTACGACATCAAATAATGTCCTAAAAACAGACTACGTGGTTGCGTCGTCTCGTTGGATTTTCTTTCTCTCTGTCTTTCAAGATTCTTGTCGAAGTGCACCGATGTTGTTGGTCCGATCGGCGGTTGGGGGTTTCTTTTAAAACGCTATTAAACCAATAAGGTGTACATCAGTCAAACATTAACTCTTTTCCTCTAACAAAATTTTACCTTAATAATAAATTTTGTCTCATACTGCCAGAACGTAACGGCAACGTAGCTCCTAAAGTAAGAAGACGGAAATCACACTTTTAAATAGAAAAGCGTCCATGTGCCGTTATATTTGATACAATCCGGATTCAATCTTCTTTTTCTAAAGGTGCTTATCTTATTATTAGTTTGGCGACCACGTCTGTGCATCTTATCCTGTTCACTGCAACTTGGAACAGTTCAGTTGATGTTAGGTCTGTTCATTTTTTGAAATTTGCAGGCCAATATATACGCCTGCATCTAGGGCCCCTCTTGTCCTCAATTTTACCTTGTAGAGGATCAGTTGTAGAAGTCAGTATTTATCGTTTCCCAAAATGTGGCCAAAGTGAGCGAGTTTTCTGTTCTTTATGTTCTTCTAGTTTGGTGTAAATGCAAGACTGAATAATAAGGAGTAGTTTAAGTGTGAGGTTCATCAAACTAATCAATCTGTGGTCATTGCATTTCCTATCGTTGGTCTCTTTGGGAATTGGAATGAACACTCAAAGCAGCCAGTCCTTTGGTAATTGTCCGGTCTCATATATGATGTTGAATAGTTTGGTAATAGCTATAGTTTGGAGTGCCTCCATCAACTTCAGAATTTCTCCATGAACATTACCAGGTCCGAGGAATTTTCCATCTTTCAGTCGTTTAATGGCCATTTCAACTTCCTCATTCGTTATCTTTTGGCCGTACGGTTGGTGTTCCTTCTGTATCTTTGAATAGTTCGTGCATGCGTTGCTTTGTCTCCTCGGTTTGTACTCAATTCTGATCAAGACTTGACCTCAGTTGTCCATGAATTTCTCCGCCAGCAACGTCTCCTGTATTTCCTTCGTTTCCTTTATTTTCCGAGTTATGTTCTTATTATTAGTAGTTTTATATCCTCTTGGGGAGTCATTATGTTTATATTTGTAACTAATAGATTGTGGTCTCAGAATACATTTGCTCCCGGGTATGTTTTTTCTGCGGTAATGGAATTTTGAAACTATTTATTTGTGTTTTTAAAGTCAATTTTATTCCTTATGGTTCTCTTCAGAGAATCGCTGGGAGCATTCCATGTACAGCCTTCTGGGAAGTATCTTGAAACATGTACTCATGACAACCTTGTTTGTCTCTTGGCAGCATTGAACCAGTCTTCATTCTTTTTAATTTCTCCTGCATTTGACGTCAAACTAGTGCAACTCACTCTATCCTGTAGGATTCAATAACCTTTGATCGCTTCCTAGTTGAACTTAAATATTAATTGATCACCGTCGGAAATTAATTATTCTAGCGAATGATGAGCTAATATGCATGTCTAGCTCGTTATGTAGGTATTAGATATGGGTGCACATTAGAACCATAATAATGAATGCACTACTTCTTGCATATTATAGGTTCCGTGCTACCAAGAATTCATGTCTGTTAAGATATATATCTTAACAGACACTTAAGTATATCTGGTAAAATAGGCCTCGTAGTTAAACTTGTTACATGTATACTTCCACGTGTAAAAGGTTGAAAATAATTATGGGAGTTTATTAACATTTGTCTATACCTAGGTAGGTATGGGGGCAGTTTTATTTTCATATAAATAGAGTTTTCTTCTTTCGATTATTTATCTTTTTAATTATTTTAGATATACCTATATAGAGCTTATCTAAAATAGTTTATCATGTGGGCAATTCGAACATAATCATTTCTATAGTATAATAAAATAGAAACTACGTAGTTGAATATGTTTTTTTACATAATTTGATCTAGTCAGCACCTGGTATAAGTAGGTTGGTACAGTAATAAGTGTATCAAATGTGTATGCAAATGTAAATGTAAACCATCCATAATTAACAAAAAAATGCAATTACAGTTCAAACTCCAGCTTGTTAAACTTATTCATTCAAAAACCACAATTTCTTTTTGTGCAATCATGCAATATTGATGCAATATAATATCTCATGAAATTGCCATGAATATGAGTATCAGTCATAATAAAACGTTGGATTTTATTGAGGTAAATGTGACCATAATAAAGAGGTCAGGAGTGTTAGTTAATCTGGGTGTCCAGAAATCTGATAAAAAGTTTACAATTTACATAAAGTAAAATAGATAATAATAAAAAATACTTGTAGTAAAAAATTCTAAATGACGGAATCTTTCGTTCTATCCTCTCACCAGAGCTGCGGGTACTTTATCCCATATCATCCAGGAAATTTGAGAACTTCTCTTAATGTTCATTGTTCTAAAAAAAATGTATGGAAACCTGATTAAAATAGACACGCCCACAGGGGTGGATGGAGTGACCTAAACGATTACCGGCCCGGGAAATTAAAGGAAGCGGCCCAAAGAATATGTGACTGGCAGGCGAAAATCTTTATGACTAATAGCAAAAATTTTGTTGATACCCAAGTGTTTTACATCAATAATAGTCGCCAAAAAATAAAGCTAAAAAATATTCTTACTTGTACTTACTTGATAAAAATTTCGAACTGAAAAAAAAAAACAGATCCATAATGAACACAATATTTTATTCAAAGACATCAATCAAATAGAGAATAAAGTGAAAATTAAACTTAACAAATGAACTAAATAAACCAATAGAAAATGTACTCCAGAATTCTATACATAGAAATGAAAATTTTAAACATCAACAATTTTTTCATTTGCGAAGACGTTTCTGCAAAAGCATTAATGACATTTTCGTTATCAATTGTACTTAAATTCGCCTTTTCTATGCTCATCAACATGAAGGCTTCCAGATTATCATTCGACATCAATCTATTTCGTAGTCTGTTTTTTATAAATTTTAACTCAGAGAAGGAACGCTCACAATGCACTTGTGAAATTGATAACGTAAGAAGAAATTTGTATGCTGTTGCCAACACAGGATAAGCTTAATTATTTTTGATATAAATTAAATCTTATGATGGTTTTGTAGCAACAGTTCGCACAATTTCCACAATTTTTGCACAAAGTATTCGCTTCCTCAGAATCGTCCAAAAATTTAACTGATTACAGGGGATTTTCGAGCTATTTTCGAGCTCATTAATAGTAGGTATATTCGAGGTGTCTCTAGCTTTCAGCGTTTTCCGGAAAATTGAAAATTTATTTTTTTTGGAATGCTCACGTTACACCAGACTTTTTTGAATTCAATCTGTAGAGAAGCCCAAACAGCACAGGAATTTCGAGCTATTTTCGAGCTCTTCAATGGGATTTTTGAGCCATGTCTACCTCTGTTCGTTTTCCGGAAAGTCGAAAAAAAGACGCTTTTTCGTGCTAGGATTTGACCCTAATTTCGAACTCGAAAATAGCTTGAAATTCCTGTGCCGTTTGGGTTTCTCTTCAGATTGAATTCAAAAATGTCTGGTGTAATGTGAGCATTCCAAAAAATAAATTTCCGATTTTCCGGAAAAAGTTGAAAGCTAGAGACAGCTCGAAAATACTATTAGTGGTCTCGAAAATCCCCTGTAATCGATTAAATTTTTTTTTTAAGATGTCATGCTTAAATTTGTGACCTTTATTACCCATATAGCTGTTTTTGTCGTCGTCAATGCAATTTTCTTTAGTCGTAGTCCCTGCATCGGAAATAGAATTTTTTTTCTTAAGAAAACTTTCCAACTTGACACATTTTGTTCCTTGCTCTGCCAACCATCCCTAACAAAAGCAGTTAGGGATGCCAACTTCATTTAGTTTTAAAACAGAATGGTCTGCCTCACAAATAATGTAGTTTGCGTTAAATAAGGAATCAGAAAAAATTCGATATGTTTTGAAGAGAAATTAAACTGGTGAATAGTTTGGTTGCGTTTTGCCCGTCACACATAACTTTAATTATAATTATTTTCTATTTTATTGTTGATTGAATCTACTACAATCCTGTGTATTACGTGAGAAAACAATAAAGGCAACGAGATAAAACTTGCTTCAAATATTATTCAATTTTAGAGACGCAGCATCCAGAGTTAACTAAGCTAAGCCCAGCTTAAGGACAGAGCCTAAAATCAGGCACTGTTAGAATGGAAATCTAGCTTGCATTTCACATATGAATAAGTAATTTAATTAAAACACATCAGCGCGCCGAGTTTTTCAATTAAATCCAGAAGCCGGCTTTAAACTGTTAATAAATATCTTTAATTTGTCGAGGCGGGTCGAGCCGAGCCAAAACTTTATAATTGAAGTAACTATTATTTGTGGCACGTGGGAGCACGTGTGCTGGTCTAAAGGCATTCTTCAGCCTTCTCAGGACCCCCGGGTTCTGACACCAGGGAAACTTTGCACTCTCCGAGACGGCGCTCAGGAGGAAATGTTGGAAAAGTCAGACAGCTCTGGAAATCGTAAATGACGAGACCTGAAAATTAACTCTTGGGGTACATTCACATCAGATACGTGAACTGCCAGGAGTTTTCCCTCTTTCTGTGTGCTGGGATGAACGCAAAAAACGTGAAAATAAAATAAATATTAAGGCACGTTCGAAAACATTAATTTATACTTCCTCGAGTATGAAATTAGGGAATAAGAAAATCAAAGAATTTGATACTTCTTTGAAATATAAATGTAAAAGTTTAATACTTAGGTATTACTTTTCCCACGAAAAAAAAAATGAATTATGTATTATATTTATAAGGTTTACGAAATGTATTTACGCAAGCAAGAATTATTGAAAGGGTTCCACTCAAAGAAAATTATATAAAAAGTTGCTGTTATGTAATGAAAAATAAATTCTGAACTTCAGTTTTTCATTATGGTCAATAATGTGTTACAACGTGAAAAGGGGAAAAGTTGTATCTACTTAGCAAACGAGTATTTGTAGCGACTGTTCATGGAAATTATAATCTAAAAATTCTAGTAACTTAGTAATTTAAATAGTAGCTATACTATAATGCAAGAAAAATTAAAATACTCTTTGCAACATTATAAAAGGTTTAAGTGAAAAAGAATTATTAGAAAGGTAATAATATTTACTAAATTGCACAGTTAGTACCGCTCGAGAAAGCAGCGGTTTAGCGTGTTCGCGATTAAGCCCCAATTGCAACATTTTCTAGAGTTAGATTTAACGGTAACAGGTCATTTTAACCATCCCAGCCGAATATCTCTGTTATTAGTAAGCCAGATACAAAACAAAATGCAGACAAAAGCTGTTCAGACAATGGGGGTCATATGACTGTACTAATGACTTCGACCTTCTGGTCCAATTCAAGGCCATTTAAAGCTGAATGTTATTTTTTACATATGATACCTTGTATATTATTGTTTTTTTAAATATTTTCTCAGAAAATCCAATAAGATTTTTACAGTTCCAGTCTAAAATAAGTAGGTTATTATGAGTTATAAAAAACTGAAAATCGCAGTTTTTCATTTTGAAAGCAGTGCATACATCGCATACAGCTTGATTAAAAATATAGTAATTTTCTTCTCCCTGAATTAAAATTTAAACCTCATAATAGTAGGATACCATGCGAAAAGTTAAGATAGGAACATGTAAGCCTTTTTCCGATATTTAGAGCCGTTTCCGAACTGAGATTTTCAGTTGTTTTTAACTCATAACATAACCTTACTCATTTTAGACTGTCAGCTCTAAACACCATTCTTATTGGATTTTCAAAGAAAATATGAAAAAACAATAATATACAGAGTGTCCTAACCCGAAACTACTACTACCGGGTCCACCGGACCCAAGCAATATATAAAACTATTGAAAATATGACGCGCACAGGAGTGGGGGCTTTGCGGTGCCTGATATGTTCTAACGAGTTAGTCGCTGACAAGGCCCCGGAGTGACTGCACTTGTAAAGTTTTTCATTTGGCTCAAATCGTGATCGTTGGGTCCTCAGGAGTGTAAGTGTCGATTATTTTTACCTATACTTATACCTACGCCAAGATGGCGTTGGCAGACTCTGTAGGGAAGAAAACGAGACGCCTCGTCACCTATTGATGAACTGCGAAGCACTAGAACGTGAAAGAAACGATGTTCTGGGCCAACACCAGCTGAACGGGGGGGCTTTGCCCGGCCTTGATCCCCTTCAAATCCTGAAATTCCTAAGGGAAGCGGACTTGGAGAGGCTGCTTCAATGAAGGGAATATACTCCAAAGAAGCAGAGAAGAGGGGGCACAATAGATCTGTAATAGGTCGCAGCACATCTGACACCCTCAATATCAATATCAATATACCTACCCAACTTTTTTTTCGCTGACAATGAATAGTTTCAAGGACAATGGAAAATTCACCACAGCCTCCAGCTGACCTACCAAAGTCAAAAAGACGTCGATGTGGAGTTGTCCCCCAAAAAAACGACGGAAAAACGAACCACTATTGTTTGAAGTGTAAAATACCACTTTGCCTTTCATGTGCCTATTCTGTGTGTTCAAACTGTTATAAAAATATTTTGCTGTAATTTGGAAGAGTTTGACAATGATTTTACTTCAATTTATCAAAATAAAGTTATTTTTTGTTTAATTTGTGCTTTTCTATTGAAATAAAAAGTGCGTCCCTGTGACCCACTAGTAGCACTAACGTAGTTTAAAAAAGTAGTAGCAGTTAAGGGTTAACAAATAACCTTCACCTTCAAAGGGCATTGAAATTGGTCCCCAAAGTCAGAGTCATTAGTACAGTCAGCCTCATTGTCCTGAACAACTTTTGTCCACACAATTTTTTTGTATCTCGCTTACGAACAGAGATATCCAGGTGCGAAGATTAAAATGACTCACCCTGTATAGAACAATCATTCTTACAACAAACTTAATCATATAACCTTTTTTTATGGTCATATAACCTTTTTAGATTTACAGCCAATATTATAATATGGCTCATTAGGCTAACGGGCAGATTTCTGTGCTCGTTTTTTAAGTTAATATCGACGTCAAATGATTTTTATTAAAATTTTTGTAATTACTTTCATGTCAAAAATAGATAAATTTAAAAAAAATCCGCTTAGACTCGATACCTTCTTCAGAAATGGACACAGAAATCTGCCCGTTAAATTAATGAGCCTTTATAATACCCGCTGTAAGATTTATAAATACAACGCAAACGGGGATAATTAGTTGGAACTGCCACTGTATGGGTTCTAATCTCAGTCTCACCATGGATGTATGTGTATGTCTATTTAACTACATATTTATAAAATTGGAAATTTGCAAAACCTAACAGCGGAGTCAAATTTCCGACACCTGTCAAATGCGAAAAGTCTGACAGCGGAGCTAAATTTCGGACAGCTGTCAAATGCGCAAAATCTGACGGCGGAGCAAAATTACATTTTAATTAGTAAAATTTCGGAAGCCATTACATCTATGCGAAACTAACTTTTAGCGTGATCTCGGAAGTTTGTTTTTTCAGGAGCGATATTATAGAAAAAAATAACACAACAAAAGATTGCAGATATCACAGGGCTGAAGCAATATAGAACGATGGTAACAAAAAAAAAAAACATGGAAAATTTTAACTTTGACGGGGAATTACTGAAACTGAAGTGCCAAAGGCCCTAAGGAATGAAGGCCCGCCAGCAAGCCAAAATATCTCTGAAGAGATTTTGTTATTCTTCTATTTATTTGCGTTTTCAGCTAATAAAAATGTATTCTATTCAAAAACAAAGGTTGGAGATTTTTTCTGAATTGTCTTCATGGTAATAATTCTATAAAACCAATTGTATGCAATCTTCCCTCAAGATCAAGAATTTTTTTAGGACTTAAACTTCAGTTGAAGATTTATTGATTTTTTTACAGCTTCATAATAATGTGCGATAAAAATGTTTGATAGAGATGACAGTATTCTTTTGAAAGAGTAAATTTCGTCAGAATTCAGTTTTTTATTGTTCTCTAGTAGCGCTCTTTCAGCATCTCGGACATTTAATGGAAAATCCACTAGAATTACCTCTGAAATTAAACACTGAAACACATATTTCATGGGGTGCAATGGTCGCAGTGTGTATATTAATAATGCACGTGAATCTAGTGTGAATACGTTGATTCGATTGAAGCGAGAAGCGATATCAGAGAGTTAATGTCCAAGAATATTAAAGTTGCACTATTCTTACACAATAGTGTATTCAGAATAGTTTTTTCAGAACATCCTGGTTTGAAAAATTCGAAAAGATTGATAATAATTGAATTTATGAATAAAAATTAAAAAATTGCGGGTTAGAATTTGTTTCGTTCTTTGTAACAATATTTCAGATTTCTTGGGATTTAAGCTCTAATTCGACTTGCCACTATAGGTTCTTTGCAGAACAAATTAAAAACTTTCGCACAGCATAGATGAAACTGAAGACATGGGTGCGTAATTTTTATGAATGTACTCCTCAGAATGTTATATCAGTCAGACACACACTACTAATACATTTTCTGATAGTTATGGCTTGTAATTTCAAGGATTAGCAGGCAACCAGAGAAACAATTCTTTGTGGCGGTAGTTTACCGAAATGGTCTTGATATGAGGATTCCAAAAACATTGCACTAATCCCAGCAAGGATTGGAAAAATATCACAAAATAATTTATTATTACAGTAAACTGCTACAGTTCATACCAGAATAATTAATTTTCCATTTATTCTGAAACAGGCTTAATGGAGGAAGTGGACTCATGTTACATCATGGTCTTGCTAAGACTACTGCCAAAAAAGTCAGATTTCTCAATATAACACAAAGATATTTTATACTATAATCTACAAGTCACTGATCCCGAGCTGACCAGCAATCGAATGCTGTTCTTATCTATGGGGTGATGCTCCTATCTAGAGAGAAGCAATTGGTTAGAACGCATCAGTTGGTGCATGGGTAACCTCTCCTTCTTCTATCGGTGCCTCCATATGGGACTTAGGTACTCTATGGCGCTTGCATGAAAACCTGATTTCGCATAGAGCTGTTCTTGGCCGCTGTACATGTCAAACGCAGGGGCTCATCAATAAACATTTGGCTCCACAGGTGTAAAACTTCATCGCATATACCTACCTAAAACTGCGATACTTTGTAACTCTCTACCCGCGGGCATATCTTCGCCCTGTCAACACCATCCATCTCTCTCTCTAATTATTAATTAATTATCTAATTATTATATTTTAAAGATTTTTTTTTCTGAATTTCTAGATCGGATCACGAAAACTTTAATAACAACACTCAGCCCTAACCGCATAGAATAGCTTGGTTGATTATAAACAAAGTTAAACCACTTTTGTTATTTGCTTTGTATCGGCTTTGAACCGTTAATAACTATCATAACAGGGCGCACAATCTGACAGGAAAATTCATTTGGAGGTAAGGCAGCACTCTGCAAATAACCGAATGCAGCGAATGTAAAGGGTAAGTAGTATTCAGTAGAAATTTTACAGCTCACCATTTATAGTGCCACTCAATATCCATGGATTCAGGATTCAAGGAACGTTTTATTTAATCCCGTTCAAATTACTGAAGATTTACTATCAAGTCTTCAATCACCTTAGATTTTTTATTAGCTCTATAATTATTGTTAGTAGAATATTTTTTAAATTCAATACTTACTTTTAAAATTTCCTTATCTGTTACTATTTTGTTTATACAGAACATGCATCGATATTCAAATTTTAACTAAGAAGAAACACGCAGAAACATTTATTATTTACAGTTTCAGAATAATTATTCGATTATTCCTAGATATTTTAACAATGCTTAGATGAATTTCATCATAACTTAGATCAAATTCAGCAAACTTAGATCAGTTTGCTGTTGAAGGCATTCTCGTTGAGATATGTCTAGACTTCATGTATTTCCAAATTGTTGTAGGAACTATGATTACATCAAGAATTGTAAGACCGAGTACCTAGTATGATCAAAGGAAACAGAGTTTCTTAAGAGGAGTTCTCCCGTTTACGAGACTCATATGTTTCTCTGACAATCTCTTTACAGCATAGTATACCTAGGGTATATTCTATCTAAACTCGTAGATCTACTCGTACTGTTAGAACTTTACAAACGGTTTCAGTAAAACGTTTCAACTGCGAAGGTAGCTATACAAAAACAATTTGCAGTATTGTAGAATATTGGTCATGGCACGTATACCAAATAGCGTAATGAACTTCCAGAGCATATAGGATGGCATATGAAATAGCAGTGAAGTATAACGTATTGTCGGTACATGACTATAGGGCTATGCATGCATGCATGAATTTACTTGTCAAAGTAGTTTGCGGGATTGTTATGAATCATAAAATAGTTCGGGGAACTTTCTCTATTAATCGCGTCCTCCTCGAAATAAAACATTACAACTATGAGTACAAGAAGGGGGTGTCATGAATATGCTAGTACTACACGTTTTCGGATAAACAGATCTGTGCAACAATTTACTAAACTCGTATACTAAACAACGAAATAAATTGCGATTCACTATCCTTTTATTCAATGTTCCCATTGTTTCTCCTAGTCTTTATTATTTAACTTTTCATCTTTTATTATCGTTTCACTGCATCACTGTTATAATAATAGCAGGTAGCATAGTATACGTGTGGAAGTGCCAAATGGAATAAATTCGATAATAAATCAATGCAGATGGGTGCTAAAAAACGCTCGGACACGTCGATTAGTATTTTTGGTTGCGCATTTTTTTTCAATGAAAACTTTTTATACAGGGTGTGTCGTGTAACAGTTTGGTATTGGAATTGGTATTTTAACTAAATGTGAGAGATGGTTTATTAGGTCCCGGACACTGAAGCCAGCGGGCTTATTGTATTTCTCACATTTAGATTCTCCTTGATTAGAAGAGCTCCGATCCTTTGACAAGGTTTAGCAGCCCGCTAACCAAGGTTTTTTCCGCCAGATGGCTCCCGGGACTGATTGGTCCCAGGACCGCATAGCGCGTTCGTGCGAGTGCTGGACACTCGAATATCACATGAGAAGCTGTCTCATCTTCTTCATTGTAGAGTCTACAAACTGGTTCTTCTCTGTATATCGTCGTGTAACAGTGCTCAATACCAACTTTCTTCTTTCAAATCAAACACCCTATATATTATTACATTTTCAGATTGCCTGAAAAAATGTAATAATAATGGTGTTTATAATTCAAATTTGTAACGAGTGATTTTTGAGTTATAAACAAATGAAAATAGCAATTTTTAATTTTCAAAACAGTGTGTACACCGATAACGGCTCAAGATGTCGGAAAACGGCTCACATGTCCCTATCTTAACTTTTCATTTAGAGCTCTACTAAGTAGTTTAAATTTTTATACAGGGTGATGAAAATTATCAGATTTTTAATCACCCTGTATAAAAATTTCATCCACACAATAGGATACTACATGAAAAATTAGGATAGAGACATGTAAGCCGTTTTCCGACATCTTGAGCCGTTATCGGTGTACACTGTTTTGAAAATTAAAAATTGCTATTTTCATTTGCTTATAACTCAAAAATCACTCGTTACAAATTTGAATTATAAACACCATTATTATTACATTTTTTCAGGCAATCTGAAAATGTAATAATATATAGGGTGTTTGATTTAAAAGAAGAAAGTTGGTATTGAGCACTGTTACACGACACACCCTGTATAAAAAGTTTTCATTGAAAAAAATGCGCAACCAAAAATACTAATCGACGTGTCCGAGCGTTTTTTCGCAACCATCTCCATTGATTTATTATCGAATTTATTCCATTTGGGTTTTCCACACTGTATGTACAGAATACACGGGCTCACAGAAAATATATGGCACATTGTGTATCAAGGGCGGAATTAGGAATAATTCAACGAGTGTGATGTTATCAGCCCAAGCGATGGAGCACAAACTTTCAACTCAGTTGTAATAATAAAAATATTCCGGCCAATCGCGGCCCAGACGAAAACGAGCTCACATGAACCGGAAGTGGAGTGAAATGAATCTCTCCGCATGCGAACGTAGTGCGCAGTCGCATCAGTGACTGGGTTGCAATTAACTCCAGTTTTATTATTGGTATTTAATTTTTTGTCTAAAATTTCTTTAGTTTCCAATTGTAGCATGGAGTGAATGGGGGTGCTGGGAGGATAAAATACTGTGGTGAATGACTTCTTTGTATAACGGTTCCTTATTGAGTCCCGGTTCCAAATTAATATAACGGTCCAAAAATCGTCACATAGATAATAGGCCATCTCAATGGTAATTATAGTTTTATCAAATTTTATATCTCCTTTGTTACCAATTTCCACATATTTTCACCACTAGTCCATGATACTCTCAGAGACCCATATTTATACTAAATCGTATAGGTAGGGTATATGATGTGCATGAGTGCGACTACCCGCTTATCTACATAATGACCAAAAACTGTTATACCTAATTGAATGTTATTTTAGCAATCGGAGGAAACTTCATTGAGTTTGGATTATGTACTCTTTAGATCTGTCTGGAATAATTATCATGTGGTGGCACGCAAAATTTTAGAGAAAACGTTGATTAGAATTATGTTGCAAAATCTTCGACCAACAGAGAAAATACAGCAAAGAGACAAAGTTTAAATCGCGCGAAACATTATGAAAAATGATCCTGATACCTACATCAGTACAAGTTCGTCATCAAACTGAGTGCATGGATGGAATTTTTAATTAGAAACCTGCTTACAAGATTCTTAGAAATGGTATGGCTCACTTTTGTCTTTATCCAGTGATATAGTAATGAAAGTATACCTACTCCGAGACATTCCTGCCAGGTAAAATTTTTGTCAATTATTTTCTCAAAACTTACAGTTTTCAGCAAGATTTTTTTTGCAGGTTTAGAGAAAGAGATCTATGATGATCCACTTATCATATAAAATAATCACTTAGCCAGCCAGATTCTGCAAGCTTAAATGTGATATCTTTTTGCATTTACATTCATTTACATCAAGGACTATACCGAGTGACAAGTTTCAAAGCAGAACATAGGCGAATAGGCGAATAGTACGGGAAATCATATATTTGCAGTTTATTTCTCACCACTTTTATCTACAAAAATGGTAATGGTGTCTATCGAAAGAGAATTATTTTCTGAACACGCTGATACCAAAACACCTCCTAATTAACAGTTTTATATCATGACAGAATATTTTAAACATTTTCAAAATTAAATGATGAGCAGCCATGACATGCTAAATTAGGATAACTTTTTCACTGTCAAAGCAAATATTTTCAATAATTATTATTTATTATTTTATTTTAATTCTGATTTAACATCATTGAAAAATTACGAAATCCTCCCTTTTATAAATTGCGCTTCGAACTTGTTCGAGTTGTTTGTTATTAACGAGTGCACATTCGGCAATTACTAGCTCTGTAAGTTTTGTTTTTAAGGTAACCCCAAGATCCAAAGAAAAGTCATAGCAAAGATAAGGTGCTTAATCGGGAGACCTGGTCAACCAGTTAATAGTACCACGGCGATAAACAGGCGTCCCGCATTAGAATAGCTATTACTATTATTCATTGACAATTTTTTCAAAGAAACATATATTAGTAATGAAAAATGTTTGTTTTGACAGTAACAAAACTATTCGAATTAAAAATTAGGCATGATTGTCATGGCCGCTCACACTTTTAATTTTGAAAATGTTTAAGTTATTCTGCTATCATAAAGAAACTGTTAATTATTAAGCATTTGGTATCAGCATGCTCAGAAAATAATTTTCTTTCGATAGACACCATTACCATGCCTGTAGATAAAAGTGGTGAGAAATAATCTACAAATATGTGATTTCCCATGCTATTCGCCTATGTTCTGCTTTGAAACTTGTCACACGGTATATACAGGGTGGGCCACGGTATACGAAACGGAAGATTATGGCCGTGTCTCTGGATTTAAGGATCTTTTTATTTTTGGAGTGGATAGAGACCCGGCAGAGGTACGTTTTAAAATTATATTCATAATGTACAGGGTGTCCCAAAAGCATAAAAATATCAAAGTTATGTTTTTTTAAATGGAATGCTCCTATGTTATTGCATTTTTAGATTGTCTGAAAATAGAAAATAAGATTGGCTTTTACAGTTGGTGTTTAAATTCAGAAGTTTTTGAGTTATAAACAAGTGAAAATCGTCATTTTTCAAGTTCATGGCCCTATACAACGAAAACGGCTGAAGATAGAGAAAAACGGCTTACATGTCCCTATTTTAACTTTTCATGTACTATCCTACGATGTAGATGAAATGTTTATACAGGGTGATGAAAAATTTGAAAAATTCTGAGATTTCTCCACGCGTCGCCAAATAAAAAAATCAAAGAAAGCACAAATGTTTCTATACCATAGGATAGTACATAAAAAGTTAAAATAGGGACATGTAAGCCGTTTTTCTCTATCTTCAGCCGTTTTCGTTGTACAGGGCCTTGAACTTGAAAAATGACGATTTTCACTTGTTTATAACTCAAAAACTTCTGAATTTAAACACCAACTGTAAAAGACAATCTTATTTTCTCTTTTCAGACAATCTAAAAATGCAATAACATAGGAGCATTCTATTTAAAAAAACATAACTTTGATATTTTTTATGCTTTTGGGACAGCCTGCACATTATGAATATAATTTTAAAACGTACCTCTGCCGGGTCTCTATCCACTCCAAAAATAAAAAGATCCTAAAATCCAGAGACACGGCCATAATCTTCCGTTTCGTATACCGTGGCCCACCCTGTATTTTGTGAGACTGTTAACGGAGTCAAACTCGTCGAGATAAGCGATACATCCAGCGAACTGTTACAGAGTGCCCTTAGTGGATTGAGAAACCGTGTATTAAAATGTCCAGGAGGGTGGAGGGTCCTTCACCCATCTCTTGTTGATTTTATTTATGTGTTTTGTAAAAACGTCGATAAAGTGAGTCCCAATTTTTTTAACGTTCTTGAATGTTTTGACAACTACTGTAATAATTATAATAACATTATAACAATTAGGCCTTATATTAATATTATAAATCAAGAGCTGTCAGTTGTAATGAGTGGATTAAGACAAGCCTCTTTGCTGTCTGGACTTACTCCAAACGCATTCGTTTTCGAACACTCTTTATAATAACAAAACACCGAAGTTTATCCTGACAACTAAAAAGACGACAAAGCAACACAAAATACCAAACTTCACCTCATTAAATGTTCAGAATTGAGGATCACGTTATAAAGATATAAAATCTCTTACACCAGAAATCTAATTTTAATTTTCCATAACTTCCCGAAAGTTTCGATCCTGCTTACTCCATACAAGACCATTCATTAATCCTATAAAAACGAGGTCAAATCCTGTCGTGATTTCACCCAACTTGCCGCCGAGTTAAATTTACACGGAGTCGGCCGCGTCACCTTAAATCGTAATTGCCCGCGCATATTTAGTAGAAGCGGTTGTTCTCACCCTCCCTCGGGATAGAATGAATCAAGGCAATGTCTTCGTATTTCACCCCCGCCGGGAAGGGTTGCGGCTGAAATATGCCGCCCCTCGTCCTTTTATATAGATCGTCTCTGAGTTATGGGCCAATGAGGGCAATTGATGGTCGCATGGACGACTTACCGGGTGATGTGCTGGTTCTGGTCGCTTCGTAAGACAATCCAAGTTAATCACGACTGCAACCTGCAAAGAAAGACCAATGAAAATAAATCTGAACTTCGGTTTACTAATGCTTGAAGTCACGTAAATACATTGGATAGTCAGGATGTTTTCAAGACATTGTCGTAAAGGATTCAAGTCAGAATATAACCGCTTACTTATTCTGATGTTAATGGCTACTTTTAGATATGCGTATCAGTACTCGTACTCCATTCAAAGGCACTTTTTGAAAAAGCTGCATTTCCGTAATTCTACTGAATAAAATATTTTTTTATCAAAACATTTTGTGGTATAAATTTGATTTTTATAAAGGCGCATAACAACTGCAGGAGATATTTTTGCAGAAATATCTTATCTTTCTGTTCTTATTTTTTATTCACACTGAAAGATGCGTTTGATTTAATGTAGACCGGAATTATAAAAAGCAAGAAATCGCTTTCTTAATAATGAATAGTCAACCTGCCATTGAAAACTAGCGAAGCGAGATGCAAGAACCCCGTTCACAGGACCAGACCCTTTTTGCAGAAGAGAAAAAACCCAATTATAATAAGTACCGCTAAAAAGACCTACCATAATTAAGACAGGCCAAATTAATGCTTTGGAAATCCAACCAAAGAAGATTTTCTTGATGCCTATATCAAAATCAACAACAACCGTTTGAGAATGCTAACGAGATATTGGAAACTTGAAGCACATTTTAGCAAGCTTGGCCTACAAAATGACCAAACCTGTAGAATCTGCATGGAGGGGGGATGAAACCCCAATACATCTCCTGGTCGAGTGCCAAGCCTAATGAAGCTAAATAAATTGGGCAAAGAAAACACAGTAGCCCTCCTTTGAGTGCCAGGATAGACCGGTGTAGAGGACAAGGAAGAAGCCGTCAACCGAGAAAAGAGAGGAGAAATAACCCCCGCTCATAGGGCAAAATTTTTTTGGCGGACTAGGAAAAAAACGTCTTCAAAGACAACATAATGGATGAAGAGTACACTCAAAGAGAAAACCTCTTAAAAGACCTCTCAAGAATAAGACATTTGAAGACTTTATCAAACTCAAGAAAAACAGTTTGAGAATGCTAATAAGTTTTCTCATGGGACATTGTAAACTCTCGGAGAACGACTAAGCAAGACTGGTCTACAAAATGATCAAAACTCTAGATTCTGCCATCGAGAGGGACGAAAACTCAATACATCTCCTTGTCGAGTGCCACGCAGTACAATAAAGAAAATTCAGTTTTTACAAACCAGTGGAAGAAGACTTACCAACTTTGGAAATATCGAAACTCCTATCGAAAAGTCTATTCCGAAAACTAGCACTAAATGGGGTTCTATGATCGAATAGTCACCAGAAGAGGAGACACAAAAGATTTTCTAGGGCGTAGTAGTGTAGATAGACCTACATCCCCATTAATGAAATACAAACATAATCATCTCTGATGAAAATTTGGGTGCTGAGAGCATATAAGTCAAAGCTTCCACTCAGATGGAACACCTACCCAGGAAGACTCTATAGTGTGTTCTAAATTCTTCAAACGAATTAAATCGGACGAGCTAAATTCATTGCCACGCCACAAGGAATCACCACCGGTCTAGAGTGATCATCAAACGAGTTGAGCATCCTTCTGTCATTCGTCGATGGTCCTCAATTACATGCAAGCGCTAGTAAAACATAAATCATTCAACCTGTTTCGAAAAGCTCTTTTACACGTCTTTCTACTTCTGAGTGACTGTTTTCTAATGAAAAAACTTTGGATCTAATTGTTTCAGAATTCCCAAGTGCCCAACAACTGAGATTGTAATTTTTTGTTGGTCTGTAAATATAGCATAATTATTCTTTGTTGAATCGGAGGGCTACCTTCCTTTAAAATTTTTAGGTGTAGATATTGCTACTAACCACGGTTACATTCCAGCTATTGCTGATATCGGTCATAATTTGTCACACTCAAGTCTCAAATAGTTTAAGGTTCTTCTTCTATAGTAACTAGAACATCTCCAAAAAAATACATTTTCAACTCTTCTTGTTGACTCTTCTTAGCAGTTAATAAAACTAGATAACTACAGAGAAGTACTATTAAGTACTACTAAGCCCTACTTCTGAAGCCATCTCCTGAAGTTCACAGATAATAATACACGGACCGGACAACAAAAAAGTTGAAAAGCGTTGGGTGAAAAAATCTGCGGTCAATTTTCATTTGGAGCAAGCAAAACTGTTTTAAAAATTTGGAACTGAATTAAAGGGAACACGTAGTTCGTTTTTGCTAACTAATTAGTCCGTCTGACTAATTTATTATCCACAATTATGATGGCAAGGTAAATGTAATATACAACAGTATGAGTTTTTTTAGAATGTAAAAAAATATTAATTGAGATGATTTTTCATGAAATTCAAAGTAGGTAATTTTATATTTTTTTTCTGAAATCGCGATGGAATTCAAAGCCGCAAATTCATAATATATAAACATACATACAAGGATTCTGTTTCTATGCAAATATATGCTATGAATAGGGCCTCGTATTTTAAATGTTGATTAATGTTGTTGGGCTGAATCAAATTAAAAATCATAACCTTCACAACAAAAAACAAAATCCGTGATTTGACTCTTTGTACCTACCATAAATCGAGAGCGATGACAAAATTATTTTTCTCCATATTGTATGCCTTGATGTTCGTTGCAAATAATACTCTGGATGATTTAGGGTTGTGATATTGTGGCTACGGAAAATATTATATGCATAAGCATTTACCTATATATTTTGTATAATAAATATATATTACATAAAATAATTCCCGAATATTTACCATAAATATAATAAGTTCCACCAAACAAATATAGGTATTTATTTATTTATCATCGTGATGTTGATTTGGCTGCATATGTGTATATGCAGGTATTGAAATAAATTATTATAACAAGTAAATACATATAATAGAATATAGAATTAATATGTCACATATTGATTTTAAGACCAGACTTACTTGCGAGATGTACCGCAACTTTTTGGAGGAAACACTGCCTGAGTTTCTGGCTGGTCTGGAGGATGTACCACTGGCGACAAAAATTGAAATGTGGTTTATGCACGATGGTGCACCATCACATTTAAGTTTACTTGCTCGTGATTATGTAACAGCGACTTACAGAGATTTCTGGATTGGTCGAGGTGGGCCACACGCATGGCCCGCTCGATCCCCAGATTTAAACCCCGTGGATTATTTCTTGTGGAAATATTTGAAGTCATTTTAGTCTACGCTACTCCAGTGGAGAATTTGGACGGCTTTCGAAATCGGATAATTGCTGGATGTATTGTCGACCAAGAGATATAACGAAATAATGATCTAATTGTTAAACCGCCATATTTTATGACTTCAACAATATTTCAATAATCCAAAAATTGATAAAATGACAGAAGTCGTTTCGTTATATCTCTGGTCCAACTATATAGAAACGACCCTGGTGTATTTGAAAGAGTTCGGAGCTCAATGAAGAGAAGATTTAATGCCTGTATTCAGGCTGGAGGCAGTTATTTTGAACATTTATTGTAGATTGAGCAACTTTACATGTAGTTTTTGATAAGAAAATGTTGTTACTGTCGCAAATTTTGTTCACCCTGTATCTCCGAAACAAATGTCTTCAGAATTGTTGTCATTGTGATTATTAAATTCGTGACCTGCGTTTTTAAATGAAACCCAAGTCCCAATAACGGAAAATCAAAAAATAGAATAAATAATGGTTTGATAAACAAATAAATCAGCATGTACATGAAACTGTAGTATAAATTTGTCAGTGAATGAAACAGTACCTCTTAGCATCTCATCCTCAAAGGTGGGAGTAAATTAAAGTTTATTAGCTCCCATAGAAACAAACTACCAGCGTCCAGAAAAGTTAAAGTCATATCTCTCATTCCTGTTTTTAGGTATTCTAAACTTTGGATAGAGGCTGCATTTAATGATAGTACGACAGTGTCTGGAGAAATCTAGAGAGTACAGAGACATATATGAAAATGTTGACTAAATTCGTTACTGTTAAAGTTACTTAATTTTAACTAATTGCTCATAGAAGGTGCGACATATTTCTGTAGGTGATGGATCGACAAATAATGTAGAAGTAGAACTGGAAAATGTATAGCTTCTGTTTATTAACATGGAACTAATCTTGCAAAGAGCACAAAAGGGATTGGTAATCGATTCATAAAAGTAAAGTAGGAATTTTAAATTGATATTATTTTAATGTATCATATTTAATATTCATCATGTCATTAATTATAATACAGGGTATTAAAAAAATAGTATAAAATATTTAGGGAGACAATAGTATGTCCCAAAATGAACATAAAAAAATTATGGTCCTCGAAGCAACGATTTGGGAAATGTGCAAAATTATTTTTTTAAACATTTATTTTTTATTTATTTTTTTTATATATTTATCATTTATGTGCAAAAAAAAACAAAGGAAGCTTCTAGAAAAACAAAAATACAGTTACAGAGGATGTTCGAAATGCCCTCCTTCCATTTCCAAACAGGCATGACATCTTTGTCTGAAGGATATTCGAACTCTTTCCAAGACCTCCGCATTGGCTTGAATTTATTCACATTTTTGAATAATTTATTTGCTGCAGCTCATCAAGGCTATTCTAAGTAGTACCGTACACTAATATTTTCAAGTTTCTTCAACAGAAAAAGTTCAAGAAAGTTTAAATCAGGCTCTCTTGCCATAAAACAGGTCCGCTTCTACGTGGAAACGTTTGGTGACTTGGTGTAGATGCTGTCTAACGGAAATCGATGAATGAGCTGGAGGACCTTCATCCTGAAATCACACTTTTTGCCTTTGGTCAAAGGGAATTTTTTCCAAAAGTACATAAATTGTGTTCTGCAGAGAGTTTAGGTAAGCACCGCCTGTTGATCGTCTTGGTAAAACAACAGGACCCAGAAAAATGTCGCCTTTAATGCACATCCAAATTTTTTATGAAAAACATATCTGATGTCAAGAATTTTGTCGGCCCAAACATGAGCGTATTGTGAAAATTAAAAACTCCGAATCGTGTGAATCCGGCTTCGTTCGTAATTCATCCTTGCATAGAAACCAGCGGCAAAAAAACAAATGTGCTTGACGATCAAGCAGACTTATTAAGGCCTGTACTTGTTGCACATTGTACACTCATTGTACACATGTGGTACGGATAAAACTACTGCTCATGGAGGATTCTCCACGCAAGAGGAGCACTAATTCCTACCTCGGCTGATATTCTCTGCACACTCGTCCCCGGATTATGCTCTATCCACGCCAGCAGAATTGCTTCTTCTGTCCTAGGAGTAGATACCGACCTTGATCTTCTGGAAAAATGGAACTGTTCGCGAAATGACCGGGTATCGCGAAATCTTTGATGAATTCTTCAAAACATACGATGTGAACGAATTTGGCTATATTGATCAGCTTCAGCGTATAAAGACGTCACGCATCGGTGACCATCCCATTAGCACGACCGTATATGAAATGCATGTCGGCTAATTTATCATTAGAGTAAACACGAGCCATATAGCAAACAAAAACTTGTGAACTGACAACAAACGTCAAATTCTAAATGTTTATACATTATTTTATGTTTACTATCAGTCTACTATGACAAGAAAATGTGAATAAAATGACGAATAATTATTGCAAAAAAAATGTTTTGAAATAGTTATTTCCGTACAGAGGGCCGAAGGAAGAAGATTATATTATAATAGTTGAGTACTGATACCTATCAATAGTGTTAACTCTCATCTGAATTATGTTGGTGTGTATACTCTATGGTTAGTAACTGACAAGTATATTAAAAAAAGTTGTTGAGTAGTAGCTTATGAGTTGTTGTTGAAAAATATGAGTGTCTGCATCCATTAGTACGAAATAAATAAATAAACAAGTATAGTATTATGAACTTCTAAATGACCTAATTACCATAGGTTATGGGGCCCAGGTCAAGGGAATAACATAAAAGTAAAATCAAACTGAATAAGTGCTTGTGAAACATCGGAAAATTCGGAAATTAAAAATGTCAGAATTATGTCATAATTTAATGAAGACCACATGAAATAAAAGTTGTATAAAACGTAAAAACGGAAGTAATACACGGAATAAAAATGTCTTCAAACATTGTGCAAACCTGTAATGTGAAACCATTTGATGGAAAGTCGTTTTCAAACTGGGAATTTCGAGTAAAATTGATACTGGAACAAGCTGATGTCCTCTCTGTTCTAACTCAGGATGCACCCTCAGAAGCAGCAGAGCGTGCTACCTTCATGAAAAACGATGTTAAAGCACGGAATATTCTTGTCACATGCCTAGCAGATAATATCCTAGAATTAATTAAAGATAAAACCTCAGCAAAAGAAATAATCAACACTCTCAGAGGAACATATCTGAAAAGTGGAATTGCAACGCAAGTACAATTGCAGAGAAAATTAAGGTCGTTGAAGTTCATTGAAGAAGTCTCGTTAAATGTTTTCCTAACAGAATTCGAACACACAGTTTATGAACTAAGGACTGCTGGTGGCAAACTGGAACAGGGTGAAATAATATCGCAATTACTTTCATCCATGCCTGAGTCATATCAAGGAATTGTTACTGCAATGGATGTTATTTTTACCCAAGATGAAGCAAAGGTTACATTAGAATTTGTTAAAAACAAACTTCTTATGGAAGAAGCTCGTCAAGCTAAGTCTAACGAGGAAAAACAAACCAATAATGATGCAGTTTTTGCTGGATACAGAAAGGGAAGAAACTATGGAAATGTAGGAAACAGAGGAGGTGGTGAAAACAGAATGAATAGCTACAGAGGTGGAAACGCAAACAACAATTACAGAGGTGGAAGTCATAGAAATTTTAATCAACATAACGTAAGGAATGATAATAACAGTGGTACCAATGGTTTTCCATTCACTTGTCACAATTGTGGGAAAATAGGACATAGGCGTTCAGAATGTAGGCAGACATATAGAGGATATGGAGGAAATTCAAGATGGCAAGGAAGAACAGCAAATGTTGCAGAAGAAAATAATAATAATCATGAACATCAAGATGATAACCCCATATCATTTTTAACCACCGTTGAAAATTTACAGGTAACAGATAATTTAAACATAACATTTGTAATAGACAGTGGTGCGACGCATCATTTAATAAAAAGTGAATTTGAACAATTTGTAACTAACTCAGAAAACATAAACTATAGTATAAATCTAGCGAAATCAGGTTCAGTTATAAAAGCGTACAGAGAAGGAAACATGTGTGTTAAAACAATTAACAACCAAAGTGTCATAATAAATAATGTGTGGGTCTGTGAAGGATTATTTTGTAATTTGCTGTCAGTCAGAAAACTAGAAGAAAATGGACTAGAAGTTCTTTTTAAAAATAATGAAGTGATAATCAAGAAAGGAAGTAAGGAAATTCTAAAAGGAAAATTAACTGGAAATCTTTATACAGTTACTATGAAATACTCGGAGAATAATACAGTATGTACTGCGAAAGTTGATGATTTTTTAATGCATAGGAAAATGGGACATTCGTCAATATTTCCTTGTCCTGGAATATGTGAAACATGCATTAAAGGAAAACAAATAAAGAAACCGTATTACAGAATCCCTGAATATAGAAAACCGAGTAGAATTTTAGAAGTCATCTCAAGTGATGTGTGCGGACCAATAAATCCAACTACCCATGATGGAAATCATTACTATGTGAGCTTCATTGATCACTTTTCACATTTTTGTATAATATACTTAATATCCCATAAGAGTGAAGTGCTACAAAAATTTAAAGAATTTATCGACATGACATATTCTAAGTTTGGAAGGAAAATCGAAAGAATCCGTTGCGATAATGGTGGAGAATATACGTCAAAAAGCTTTAAAGACTTATGTAAGCAACATGGAATTCATATTCAGTATACAGTCCCCAGGAATCCACAACAAAATGGTGTGGCTGAAAACTTTAATAAAAATATTATGAACACAGCCAGATGTCTTATAATAGATTCAAATCTAGATAAAATGTTTTGGGGAGAAGCTGTCCGTTGTGCTGTCTATTTAATTAACAGAACAGAAACCAGTGTTCTACCTAATCACCAAACCCCAGCAGAAATTTGGTATGGTTACAAACCAGATATGAAGAAGGTAAAACTGTTTGGTTGCGAAGCATTTAATTTAATTCCAAAAGAAGATAGAAAGTCAAAAATTGACGCTCGGAGTAAGAAAATGATAATGATTGGTTACACAGACAATGGATACAGACTGTGGGATTTACAGGAAAATAAAGTTGTACACGCTAGAAATGTAATATTCAATGAAAGAGGAAAAATTAATTCGGTAGAGGAAGAGCAGGTTAATTAATGAAAGAAGAAGAAGAAGAAGCAGAAAATAATCTATCTAAAAGTGAAACGAAAACAAAGGAGACAAATAATCGAAGAAGTACCAGAGAAAAACGAATACCAAAATATCTGGAAGATTATGACCTGGAATTTAATATGATGATGGCGTTATCAGCTGGAAACTTAATCACAGAGGTGCCAAACACATATGACGAAGTTATAAAAGATAAAGGATGGAAAAGTGCAATCAATGAAGAACTTGGAACATTGAAAAATACAAAAGACTTTGGATTGAAATATGTTAAAAATGTTGATTCAAACGTTAACATTACTTCGTTTGTTGACTCTGACTTTGCGAATTGTATAAATGATAGAAAAAGTATCACAGGTTTTGTTATAAAATTAAATAGAAATGTTATTTATTGGAAGACTAAAAAGCAAAGTACGGTATCTCTTTCAAGTGCTGAAGCTGAATATGTAGCTCTTGCCTCTTGCATTACAGAAAGTATTTTTGTTGATCAAATAATTTCAGAAATTTTAAATAAAAATATATCACCTATTGATATCTTTGAAGATAATATGTCGTGTATAAAAATGGCCTCGACCCTGAAGTCGAAGCGGACTAAACACATTGATGTGAGACATCTTTTCATTAGAGATTGTATTTTGGAAAATAAAATCAATTTAATGTATGTACAGTCAGATAAGCAAGAAGCTGATATATTTACCAAAGCACTCTCAAGTAATAAATTTAAGTTTTTCGGAAACCAATTAAATATTGTATCCTTAGATAGATCTTAGTTTTTGATTGAAGTAGGACTTGTATTTTCTGTTTAAGACTTTGATAGTTATTGTCAGATGAATAATATGTGTTTTGTTTTTATCTTATTGTATCTGTTATCATTTATTTCTGATCTCTTGAGAGTTTGACATATTGGGGGCGGATATTATAATAGTTGAGTACTGATACCTGTCAATAGTGTTAACTCTCATCTGAATTATGTTGGTGTGTATACTCTATGGTTAGTAACTGACAAGTATATTAAAAAAAGTTGTTGAGTAGTAGCTTATGAGTTGTTGTTGAAAAATATGAGTGTCTGCATCCATTAGTACGAAATAAATAAATAAACAAGTATAGTATTATGAACTTCTAAATGACCTAATTACCATAGATTACGCCCGCGGACGAAGTTTGAGGCCCGACGCGCCAGCGGAGGGCCTTTATTCGGCTAAGGGCGTAATCTTTCCTTCGGGCAGAGGTACGTACAAATTTTACGTACTACAATTGCATCAAAACAATAAAAATAATATTCCTAATATAAAATAATAATTTTTGACATTCGTTCAAAATGAATTTGACAGCAGCGTTTGACGCTGGAAAATTAATATAATCAATAAATCAACTTGTATTAATTTCGCAATGAGACATTCTTCAGAAGCGACTTCTGGTTAATGGAATTACTTTCCAGAATGTTTCCAACTGTGTTTTTAATATTACAAATAATTAATTATATTTATAATATAATCCCAAAGTATGTACCTATTAATAAAATTAAGATAGCAGTTCAAACAACAAAGCATACATTATTTCATAATCGCCGGGCTTTTTCTCTACTTTACGGCCCGCTAGTCGTAAAATCATAGTTTCCGCCATGGTAACTAAGACGTAAACAACCAATTTTGATTCAATTGTGCGTAAAATAATAATCTTGCACATCTCCCAAACCGTTGCTTTGCGGACCTGTTTATTTTGGTTCTTACTATTATCTCCTAAAATGTTTTGCAATCTTTTTTTACAAGCCTGTAATATCAGAATTTATTAATAAATAATAATTATTGCATTTCTAGAGAGAGAAGTTATAAAAAAAGTTATTCGATTTTATGTGACACAAGCCCTGAACTATAGTAAAAATTGGGTTTTATACTTTTGGGACCCAAAAGCGATACCTTTAGTCTCGGTATCGAAAACTTTAATAAGTGATACTTTCTATCAAAGGGACAATGAGCGACTTCCTAACTATAGTAAGGAAGAGTGCGGAACTCAAAACGGAGGCGAATTTGCGCGTCCTCTCTATTCAGTACAATATAGAGGCTCCCGTGGAGAGAGTTCAAAATTGGTTAGTTTTAAATACTTGAGATAAAATTCCTTTGGAACACGAAATTTGCAGATCGCTCTTCCTATTATGACCAAAAGGGTGAAAGGGTGAAAGGGGTACCGCAGATAAAATTTTATTTCTTTCTGTACTGCTATTTTCACTCCTCTATCATAGTGAAAATGGGATGTAACAATCTGTAAAAATTTGTTGGTACTTTCAGGACTGGCTAAATGACCATAATATATAGAACCAAGATGATCAGATATGGACCAAAATGCATTGAAAGCAAACAAATTGAGTATTGCTGAGTCCCATTGCGAACTAAAAATAGATGACGAATTAATTTTGCAAGTCATCCAATTTAGAATATTTACTACTTATGAACAATACATTTAACATTACACCACATTTTCTGACATTCACCAGGGAGAATCATCAAAACCGCTTGATAAAAATGGGTTTACTCTTCTTACAACATCGGGGGTGGCATTCTTCTTTTTTAGAAAACAAAGGACAATTTTTCATAAAATGACGTCAATAGAACTTGCCTGCAATATTTCCTGCCTTATAATTTTTTTTTAATCTTCTACGACATTCGGTACAAAAATAATGATAAAAAAACTCACAAAAGAAAATTCATAGGTGACAGATTTTCAGATGGTTTAAGTCGATTTATGTAGACTTACAAAAAAAATTCGTGGGTTCTAAGCTCGTATTCATCATTAAGTTGATGCCAGAAACATAAAACTGCTGAAGATATGGATGACCATTGGAGTTAATAGGCATTTTCTTATGCAAGAAGATTACACTTATAATGATACTTATAATGATAATGATACACATGCCGCTGAACTCCAACAATTGTGGCCATCCAAAATTTAATGGCCATAAATGTCTTCAGCTCTCGGGTTTTTCTCTGCCTTTGGCATGAGATCAGTGATGAGCATATGCCCCTATAAACCAGGAATTTTCTTTCTAAAACAATAAATCTCGATTTTTCAGTTTCATTTTTTTCAGGATATTTCAGGAACGACTGAAGTTGCCTTAAATTTTGTTTCAGATTCTTGATAAGCTTAAAATAGTGCAACGTTTTCCTAATTTAACCGACCCTGCGTGTCTCTGCTAATTCTCACGATCTCAATGATGAGAGAGGTAAAAAAAACGATCTCTGCGTAATAATAGTCCGAAATAAAAATAATAGAGTATAAAGTGTAATAACTTTTGGAATGTAGTTTCTTTTGTGACAAACCTCATAGAATCTTGATGACTGGAATTTCTTTTCACGCCAGTTAGTTAGTATTCAAATTTTTGTCACTTCTAAAAATCATTGATAACGCTCATTTGACAATCGCCAGGAAGGAAATTTTTTAGTACCATCATCTATAGAACTAGATAAAATCACTGATCAAAATCGAAATTACGGACATGATTGCTGTATCCACAGTTTCAATCATATAAAGCGTAAATAAAATTACTGATATTCGCAGCTTTTCAATTACCAATGATTTGTTTCGGTGAATTTAAATAATAACCAGCGAGCATTCCTGGTGATGCATGTACCTACCTACAATACACATCAGGAGAGAGGGGTAGAAGTTACGTAGCTGAAATCAGCTTGCCATAACCAGAAAAATAACAGTGCAAATCCAATTTACTCTACAAATAAACTATCATTATGTCTTTTATTTACGATAATTACAATACGATTAATGTTATTACATCTTAGTTCCACTTGCCTAGCATTATGCAATTCTAGTTTCATTGTTGGTGTATGAAAGAATGAATGAATGAATATTATGAATATAAGAAGTCAATTTCAATAATCTAAAACATTTAATGACTATTTAAGTGGAATGTACCTAATAAAGATAATTGAAACGTTAAAAAACTGTCTGTATATTTCCAAATCCGGGATTTGTTTTACGTTTACAGCCTTTTTGATGCTCCCGGAAAGTGACCCATAAAAGCAAACGACTTCGAACGAGTCATTTCTTTTTGATAACAGGACTCTTAGATAAGGATTCATTAACTTTGAAAGCACCATCTGATTCAAGATTTTATCTTGAAAAAGGTGCGCCCTTCAGCTACTCTGCTTGTGCATGTGAGTCTGAGGGTTTGAGTTAACTTAACATTGTAATGATATGAAAACAGATGAAACCAGACACAAATAATAATAATTATATTATAAGAAATAGAAATAATTTTTATTTGATAATGTATTACAAAACTACAACTTTCTATAAAAGTAATAGAGAAATTTAAATGCCTTCCTTGGTTCTTAACTTTGAATAAATTTTAAGAAATCGATTTCATATAGAGTAAGCGTTATAAAATGTGATTATTGCACATGTAAATGCTAGGCGTTGTCTAAGCAGTGTAGAAGAAATAATCAAAAGTTTTTCCCCATGCAGGTGATTTATTTTAGAGTAGTTTCGAGTATTTTTCTGCAAAAGTATTGACTGTTCTATAATAGTTCATAAATTACTTAAATTTTGTAAATTTTTACACTAAGCTGGTATATTTTATTTTTTTCTTTGAGGGCCGTCTGATTTAGGATCGCCGGAAGCACCTTATGGGCTTATTGCGCCCAGTCTGTCAGTCTGGTCCCCTTAACTGACTCTTCTTGCTGTCTGGACCCTTCTTGCTGTCTCTTGGGCCTTGATGCATTCTCGGCAGCTTAGGTCTCCATTGAACAGTCTCATTTTATTTAAGTGTTCGTTAAAGGCAATATTTTCCATCAGTAAATGATTATTTCATAGTAATTTTTATATTTTTAACAATCGTTGAAAAATGAAACTCATTATCAGGTAAAAAAATTATGGTTTGTTTCGAAATTTGAGATTAGCTCTTTTTTATTCGACAGCGTCATTTTTTGATTTAACTTTCATATTTTCAAGACTTTCTTGACAATTTTGTACGTTCACTTTTACCTCCGAAGACTACTGCTTCAAGTTAAAAATCTTATAATAAACAATAATAATTACTATCCTTAGTTACCCACATTCTTTAAAAATTGTCCAAAACTCTTCAAGTAGGTACCTGATATTTTCGTCCATAAAATTAATAAATTCTTTCAATAATTCGCAGAATTGTCACTGATAATAAACAACTGGCTTTGGGGGCATCGATAACTACTTAGGATGGCACCAATCCACGCGTGACACCAAAAAATTACACAATTATCGCTTGCATGAGATGAGTAAGATAAACAACAGAAAGTCTGCAGAATATCTGCAAATACCAGATATTTCTCTTCATTCGGTATATCTGATCAACAAGTTGATATAAAGAAATAAAATGAACGAAAACTCAATTAGGTATTACTCTTGCGAGATGATACGTACGTTTTTAATCCTACGTAACGCCTGGTAAGCGTTTTACCTTATTTTAAACCTGTCTTGTATTAGGTAATAGTCTTTGGTGAAGTGCCTGTAATTCATATTAAATAGTGCTCAATTAACTACAATTAACCTCACAATTCGCCAAATGAACTGGCTAATAAGGCCGTAGATCGCAACTCTCCACATCTCCCCCAAAATGATTTAGCGAGGCAATTGTGCATACATCAAGAAATAATCAGAAGACGATGGCTGATTTTTTGATTTATTGGTAAGATGGTTATCTGATTGGCTGTCTTATTGGTTTGCTAGGTATCTGAAAAGGCAGTGGCCCACAGATGCTTCAGGGCTTTTGACGCAAAAAATGTTAACTTACGTTAATTAATAACCATGAGTCTTACCACTGGGTAATTTCGCCACTCATGCATTTTACACACTCAACACATTTACTTATAGCTTTTTGTAATTTGCAAACTTATTAATAAAAGAAAGAAAACTACAAAGAAGTTTACTTTTGCAGTATGTCCTCAATAACTATTGAGGACATTATTGAGTTCAATTACAATAATTATGTCTAGTCTCGTTAAAGAATCCTGCATCGAAGTAAGTACTAGCGTCGTTTTATTAGACGACTCCATTTCGAGGGAACATCTACAATTTTGTGTTTTTAAACGAATTCTATGACTTCGTTTGTAAGAATGTACTCGCTGCCTTGTTATTCGACATCAGGCTGGTTTTATTTTTCCTGAAAACATGTTTTGGAACGATTTGGTAGTCTGATCACGATACTATGCAAATCGATATGATATTTGATATTTCTGCGTTACTATCGTTGCACAGACTTATAGACAGGGTCTTTTCTATAAGTGAGATATTTTTTTTAAATACATCACCTATTTAGTTTTGGTTTATTCCGGACTAATTATATTCTTAATTGTCTATAAAAAGACTACAAAAACGGATTTATTTATTTTTTTATTAATTGGGTATAACCCCATATCTCCGGAATTTTAAGTACTTACGTTTAAGATTATTTTTACCTATTGAGAAATGTATATGTCCAGGGTATTCCTAAATAAATTCGATCAAGAATATGGAGTCCTTAGTATTTTCATGGATCCCAGCGCAGGGCTTTGGTGTTTGTATACACTGTGTCTCTTGGATTTCTGGACATAGGGAATTCCCATGTTAAAATAAACTATTGGAAATATTGGCTCCCCTAATTATTTTACAGTAAAATGTCAAATGTAAAACTTCTTAAGGAAAAAAAGTTGCTTCTTATGCTACAATTGCATTTTCATTTGGTTCATCCGTTTTCGAGAAAATCAGGAAAAACTTAACGGTTTTTCGTAGTTTTTCAAGGTTGCTTTGCTTTTGACAGGTAATGCTAAAAATTATTATTAATTATTGTCAATAACTGATTGTTTAGGAGTAATTCATTCATTATTAAAACTTTAAGTGGCAAAGTATTACTTTTTAAAGGAAAACTTGTTTATAAAAATGAATTATTGAAGAAAAACCATTGCACCAAAACACCATTGAAGAAAAAGTAAAATTTATTGACATTACTCTGGCAATTGCACTTAGGCGGCTCTCACACTGAGGCAACAAGCAATAAGCAGCTGGCAATACGCAACACACAATAATATTGCTAACAAGTATTTTACATAGAATTAAATTGGGGGTCTCATATTAGAGCAACTCGATATCGGTCGAACCAAAAATATTGCTGGTTGCGGGGATAATATTTCTAGCGATACACCGTGCATGTTGAAAAGCAATAATTATTGCAGTTTTGCGAGTCGTGACGTAAGAAGTTTGTGCATAGATAACTATACGTTTTATTATTTTATATTATCAAAAACTCTTCGAAAATGTCGGATGATCCAGTTTTTAATACAAAATTCGTAGAAATAGCGGAAAAAGTTCCCTGTATTTACGATTTCACTCGAAAGGACCACGGCAGAAGAGAAAGTGATCATTCGGTAACAGTTTTGAAATCTGGTAGGATGGGCTCTGAGTTCCCTTGGGCAGATGCTTCCCCGATGATGATTAATTGAGTAAAAGCTGGGTGCACCCAATCTCCTTTTCGTTTGTCGTTTTTTTCTTAAATTCCGCTACAATAATATCATGTCATCGGAGTCGTCGGATGACATGATCAGGGTTTCTGGCAATACTGTTGTTTCAATGTGAGAGAGAACCAAAATAATATTGCGTATTGCTTATTGACAGTTGCTAGTTGCTTATTGCTTGTTGCCTCAGTGTGAGAGCCGCCTTAGAAATATTAGAGATTTATTATTATTTTATTAGCATACCTGTCAAAAGCAAAGCAACCTTGAAAAACTACGAAAAACCATTCAGTTTTTCCTGATTTTCTCGAAAACGGATGAACCAAATGAAAATCCAATTATAGCATAAGAAGCAGCTTTTTTTCCTTAAGAAGTTTTACATTTGACATTTTACTTTAAAATAATTAGGGGAGCCAATATTTACAATATAGTTTATTTTAACATGGGAATTCCCTATGTCCAGAAATTCAAGAGACACAGGGTGGAGTGCTAGAACGCTAATTAAAGATTTGTCAGATAATTATTGATTTTAAATTGCAAATTTCGAAAATAGGGTGAATATTTTGAATGGTATTTCATTTTTTATCAGTAATTAACTATTCTACAAGGGAGTAGAGTTTATTTCCAGCAATATCAGACCAACATTTTGATAATACAGGGCATTTTAAAATCAGTAATTATCTGGCAGATCTGTAATTAACGTTCTAGCACTCCACCGACAGTAGTGTATGGCACAATAGAAGAAACTCTATACAGGGTGTTCTACAAGCTCTATGACAAACTTTGACAGATGGTAGGTTGCTTGATTTTAAACATATTTTTTTTAATAAACATGGGTCCGATTCGTTTTTGTTTAGAAGTTACAAGCATTTAAAGAATCGTAATTTTTTCTTAGAACACGACCTTTTAGAGTTTATTGATGACGTGCAACTCAATATTATTCAAAATATGTGGTATCAGCATGACGGTGCACCACCACATAGAGGAAGACAAGTTGCTGCTTGGCTAAATGAACATTTCCCGAATAAATGGATAGGTCAAGGAGGTCCAATATCATGGCCACCTCGTTCTCCCGATCTGAATCCTCTGGATTTTTATTTATGGGGACACATGAAGCAACTGGTCTACCATGTTGAAATCGCTACCCATCAGCAGTTACTTGAAAGAATTCAAGATGCAGCTAACCAAATAAGAAATGATCCAAATCTCATTCTTCGAGTGACCGAATCTTTAGTTCGTCAATGTGAGGCTTGCATTCAAGCTGAGGGTGGACATTTCGAACAATTTTTATAGTCTTAAGTTTTGTGATTATCATTTAATTTAAACTTTTATTGTTGATTGTTAATAAAGGTTAAATGCTTGTAACTTCTAAACAAAAACGAATCGGACCCATGTTTATTAAAAAAAAATATGTTTAAATTCAAGCAACCTACCATCTGTCAAAGTTTGTCATAGAGCTTGTAGAACACCCTGTATAAATAGAAAAAAAAAACAATTGAAGCGAGCTTCCTCCTAAAAGATATAACTTTCTTTTGATAAAAGAAAAATTTTAAATTGAAGTTTAGGTAAGTTCCGAGTTCTTATTTTGATCTTATTTTGTAAGACTGATAGAAATGTGCCGTTCGATTTAAGAAGCTTGTTTCATAGCATTTTTCTTGTGCTTTTCGAATTTGATGCCGTTTCTTCCGAAAGCCAATCGAAAAATGTGATTTTCAGTCAAAATACGGTCCTGGATTTTCAGTTTGCCGATATCATATTATTGAGTACCTCAGTAGGATAGTGTTTCTGCTGAATCTTGTTTGATTACATCAAACCGTTGAAAATATATCGCCGTTTAAAATTCGAGCCCAAACATAGAAAACACCCTGTCGTACCTGTTGGGAGAAAAGAAAAATTTGTCATAGATGTAGACTTGCCTTGATGTTCCCTACCTGGCATTTAACTATGTCGAATTGGTCATGATCCATCATCCTGTATAATATAAGAAATATTAATATGTTAAAATTTATAAATTTTTGTCTTGACTTATAAAAAGTTAAATGAATTTCACGTTCAGTTGACTGTAATATTATGCAGAAATGGCGCAGGGATTGGGTCTCAGGCTGAAAGCGCCCAGCTATTCACAAAGCTTCTCTGAATTATGCACGGCCGTCTGAGAGCCGCCCCCGAGTCTGCTGATCAGATATCGCCACCCTGAAATGTCTCTCTTTCGTCATATCTCAGCTTCTTGCTTCCAAGGTAAACAAATAGAGATTTCACTTATTCCTATCTTCAAAGAGACGTCTACCTAAACTTTTCACACTTTATCCCTCTGCCCTGTAAATAGGGGCGCGCGCAAGGAAATTCAACATCAACAGGTGATAATCAAATATATAGCACTTCAGACTTCATCCTCCAAAAACTTTTGCACTAAGCTATTTATGAGGAGGAAAATTTTTTTAAATTAAAACTTCTTACAATATAGATATTGTTTCCAGGATCTAGTCAAGCAATTACAGACAGACGATACCCATCTTACTACTTAAATCATACCAAATTTTATACTGCAGCGAGAAAACTACACATTTTAATAATTAATTTGAGTTAGAAACCATTACGAAACCGTTAAACTTTCGCACTGATGTTGAATCGGAAAGTCTTGAAAAATATTTCTTATCTTTATCATTCGACTGACAGCCACGGTCTCCATCAGTATCAGAATCACTGCCCATCTGCCAATTTTGTGGTGCAATAAATTTCGGCAAAGCAAAAAAAAAAATTTTGGATCGGCGATTGTAAAAAGCTTTACTTATTCTTGCGCAAACTTCATAATTCAATAAATCCCTCTACTCTGTATGGTTCTTAAGATCTGTTCTTATAATTTGTTCATGGTTTGGGTTGAGCAGGCCTTTATTCAATTTCTTGTCATCTTATTTGATTAGTCGAACGTATACTCTGTATACTCTGGTATAACGAATATACTTCGGATGATTATTTAGGAACCTCGGGCGTTCTGCAAGAATCCAACTTGAGACCTTTGGTATTTTGTCTTTTCATCAACGATCTTCCGTTATGGTTTGTGTGGTCCAGTCTTATGTATGCTGATGATTTGAAGGTGTTCTGTTCGGTCGAATCATAAACTCTAACTCTCTCCAGGTGGTGTCATTTTTTGTAAGATCTTGGTGTAACCTTTGATTCCCGACTTGCGTTTGATGTGCATCACCTAAGTAACATTACCAAGTCTGCTTATTCAGAAGAAGTTTTTAAACTTACTTTATTATAAAGTAGGTAGATCCAACTTATTCAGTGCGTGGCTCGTGGGTTTGATAATAACTTTCTGTTGAGGGAATTTAATATCACAACTCCTAAATTGCGACAAGTTTCCGCAGGCTTACTTTTTTTTGCATATTTTGGTAAATAACCACATTGACTGTCCTGAGATTCTTGGAACTTGACGGTTAGATTATTGATGGTAGGTGCTTCTCGTTAAGGGATGATTAAAGTGTTGTTTCACCTTTTTTTCAAAATTCACTTGATAAGCAAAGCAAGATACAAACAACTTACGGCTTGTAGACGCTTTGTTCCTATTATACCTTTCCAAAATTGAATTGATGGAAATGAGAAACTTATAAGGTAACTAGCTGGTTCTCTCTTACTTGAGGACGTAGATGTAATTTCTTGAAGGTAAACTATTATTGTTTTTGGATAAAGTGATGGCAGCCACAGGTTGTTAGAAAGTAACTTCAAGAGTTTTAGAGAAAAAAGCACGCACAACGGCTGATGTTAGAATTACCAGGAAATACCAATGGATCGAATTCTTTAGGTATTTGTTGTAGATATTTTTAGATATTTTCACCCGTTTCTAAAAGTGGTAATGGCATCATTAATTGATATTTTAAAACGTATTTCTGCAGAAACTTTACCATCAAAAGAAACCTTATGGGAATTGGCTCCCGGAGTTGATCAGAAGTCTCCATGGGCATAATCCCCCAAAAACTCCTGTTCTCGAGCTACTCCCAAAAACTCGTATAGTAGAGTTTGTGTAAGAGATGGTAATCCACCCTTCCATAATAAAGATGATAATGCACATTCACTTTGTCCTATTATTGGAATCTTATGTTCTGTTGGGCAATAAAGCATTATTATTATTTGTGAAGAATAAAATTATTGTGAATTTCCAAATGGCATCATGTTTTTACTAATTTCTAAAGAAAATATAAAAAGAAGAAGTTAAGTTTGTTTGGGGTCTAGGGCTCATAATTTAATATTTTAATTTTTTTCTTAACGTAATTTGGATGATGGAATAATTCTCCACTTTGTTGTAATGAAAATATAAAATATACATTTTTTCAAGCCTTAGATTATAATATGAAGCTTGAAAATATCCCAAATTGATCAATAGTCCTATAGCATCCTTGGGACTGCCAGTAGACGTAGAAAGACGTCTTCACAAGGGCAAAGCACGCACAGCGGAAGGGCGAATAGATTGTAGAGAGATAATTCCCTTTACGGAAGCTCTTAAAGAATTAACCTCCACGTTATCCGATTGTCAGTCCTCCAAACAACTAAACAACTCCTGCCGTATGTACAGTCGCTAACGCAAGAAATGCTCTTGGTTACTACTGCTTATACATGAACATTAAACATTATTACTTGGTTGCCTAATTAATTGTTTGATTAGGTAGCTCTTATTTTATTTATTTGCAATTATACAAAAGAAATACAAAAATGCAATAATTATTAATGCTGAAGGACGTTATAATTGCTGTGTTATTATTCCTGTACTCCTGGGGATGTATGTTACAGTTAGCTGGAATTTCGCATGAACAAGAGCTCAAATGGAAGCAGGATTTAATGTAATTAATTGTTTGATAATATTTATTAAATATACCTCGAAATATACAAAGAGTTGCGGCACCTGTGCGAAAATATTAAAATGGGATATTTATTACATGAATAATAGGTGTGCTTGTGTTTTAAAGTAACTTGGTTCTGACAATAAGTTGAGGAAATGCACAGAAATTACACTAATGAAAAGTTTAACTTTACACGATTGGATATACCAATTTCTGTTTTTAACTTTAATTAATTAAATATGAAATAAACAAAGCATAATATGGAATATTAAGCTGGATAAACTGTTATTTTGTGTGTTGAACGTAAATTATTGAGACATTTTCGTACCAAGTAAGTACTTCTGAATATTCACGCGACGTCATGGCAACGACGTAGTTACGCGTTCTTCGGGTACGTTTCAGCAGGCATCTCTTCATCCAAGATTGTTATTCAATACTGGATCAGAGATTGTAAATTACTCATTCGATCATTTTTATGTATTTTTCTACTTTATCCCCACTCTTTATCACCTTTACTTCAAATCGGAACACGCACATTTCCACAAAAAACAGACACCTTGAATTTAAAAAGTCGAATAAGACAAAAATTATAAAATTATAATAGAATCTAAGAAATTGTAGGATTGGTGTTAAAAAGGCGACCCACCGATTATGATGCAACTCCATGACTTATAGACTTGGACAAATCTTACATCCCTATAGGTGTCATTGAATATGCACTAGAATATTTGAGTGCGACTTGCAAGCTTCGGAAGCGGGTTAGTTTTACGGCTTGCAGTAGGGATTTTCCAGCATGTTTATTACATTGCCGGTTTATTTGGCTCCCATTTGAATTACTACCGGAGCGGAACCAGGAGTTGGGGATCGGGGGGCATTTGCCTTTACAGCGTCGCGTATCCGCGTTTATGACTGCCGCACTCGTATCTTTTATTTGGAAATAACCAATCGCGAGCCGATTATATAGCATTCCGAGCTTTCCAATTGATACATAAATACTCTGGACAGTTTCGGAGAGCTTTTCCGAACATGTCCATATTTCTCGTTTTCTCGTGTAGTTTTGTATAGAAAAATCCTAAATCCCTTCGAATTCCTCTCTCGAATATAACAAACGGCGGCTTTTACTAAAATCTAGTAACATGTTTATATGTAAAAATTGTTTGCTGGTAAGAAATAAAAGATATTTTTTCAGCGATCTGGGAACTTCATTATACAAAAAACGTATTCAAGCTTTTAAATAATTATACAGATGAGGAGAGAATCCCAGTGTTTTATAGGTTTACTTCAAGATTCCAGACATCTTAAATTACTGATCAACTTATCAGAAGACGAAAACATGATGAATTTAAATGTTTTACAGATTTTATTATCAAAATGGCACTAATGGATGACAAAGTTACATCTTTCCGCTGGGCCTGAATAATAGTCTCAATAAAACTACCGGCAAGACGCCCCATGAACTGCTGTTCGAGCACGTGCTTCGGTCTAGAATAGACGGATTTCTCAGAGCAGAAGTACAGACTGATGTAGTAGCTACACTTTACAATCTACAGGAAATACGCAAGGACAGGGCAGAGAGAGTGATGACCGAACAAAGGAAAAAAAAACGATTTGAAGAGAGTGACAGCAAAAGAATATAAACTCGGTGGCCAAGAGATGATTAGATGCATGATTGCAAGACAACGAAAGAAAAAGTAGAAAACTCCTTCTCAAAAACAGCAGTCCTTATGTGTGATAGCCAAAGTTCTCACCAATCATATAGGTATTTGGTATGGGACTGACCTGGGTCAGCAAGATTACAGGTTGATTCCGAGGCTGAAAGTCAGCCCCTGCCAATAAGTTAGGTACGGTCATAAGAATGGTCTCCAAAGTGCAAACCAGTGAAGTAAAGTCATAAGGATTGTCTGCAAAGTGCAAACCAGCAAAGTGCCAAGTGCTGACACGCAACAAAGTTGGTCCACCAAGTTTTGACTCGCAGCAAAGTGATGTGAAGATTGGACATTTATTCTAGCAAAAAGCTGTAAGGAGTAAACACAAAAACCCTTGGGTGAAGCAATTTTTAAAGATAATATTGCTGAGTGTGAAAGTAAGAAGACCATACATATACACCGAATATACACCGTTAGATGAAGTGATGGCATTTCCAGTAACAGAAGTAGTGTATTGGCCGCAGGTAAAGTAGCCTGTGAGTTCTCTACATTTTTTAAGCATAAATGTAACTATACGGCTCTCCGCAAGGGCATTTCATCAAGTTGCACCTAACAGGTAACCACGCCAAGTCAACTGTCCTATATGAAGGGGCGAAGACATTGGTGTCACGTACATGATGCATGCAACTAGCAACCAAAGAAATTGGTGTGAGCAGGCTTGGTGAAATCCTGAACCAACTAGATGGTTAAGTTGGCCAGTTTTTCCTTGCTAATGCAGTTTTTGATTTTGTGCAGATTGGAGCTGGTCCATGAAGGCTTGAAAAAAAACGACAGATTCACGAGTCGCCCGGTCTAACGCAGCGGAAACTAACGGGAAGCGGCGCACTGGGGGACTCATTTGGCTTTGAGATAGCGAACCTACTATTATTACTATTGCTGCTCGATTAAATAATAAAGTATTGGTTTTGTGACGGGGCTTTGTTTATAAACCTTAACATTTAATAAAATTCGTCGTTAATTTGATTGAAGCCCTCTGTTTTCGCAAATTTCCGTTCTCCTCGATATTATCCGGAGAAGACATTGTGAAATCAACGTTTAGATTTATCGAAATTCTATGGAACATTAATGATTACCGAAATTAAATTAGTAGAATGAAGTCAAATAAATGGAATAATTCTGTAATTCGATTACAAAATTATGAATGTTTGTTATAATTTGGGAATATAACAGAACGAATGAAACTATGAATTTTGCGAGAAATAAAGTATAAAATGAAATTTCCCTGAAACGTATAATAGGTGTAGGTACCATCATTGATTTTTATTAGGAAACTGGAAGCGACACTAATGTTGCAGGTATTCCTCTTCACCAGGAATAGAAACATTTGATACTCAAGCAGCACCAGCACCAGACTACTCGTACCAGACAGCGTGAACAGGTGGTTGATTTCTATAAATCGGCGTTGCACTCGATAGATGAGATTTACCACACAGAAATTCTGTTCGAAGGACCATTTGGTAAAGTTCTAGACACTAAACTCTGTTTTCTTGTTTTAATGATGAATAAAACATCAAACCTTGATGAAAATTTAATTATTTATTGTGACTGGATATTTGAGAGAATGTGAAACATGAGACTACTCGCAGTGTTGGAACGTATTGGCTCTGCTCCGGTTTTAATAAGGGTGGCTATGTTGCCAATTTCGAAACTTAATTAAAACAAAATAAAAACAGATTCATAATAATCGATTAACAAGGAGACAATTGGCTTCCTTACAAATTATTTTCTATTACATTTATTCATATGGTAATAATTATTGTCAGATCATTAATGATAAAATCAGTCCCTGTCATTTAGAAGGCGTTTCGGGTTCTGCCATGTGAACCATTCGATATAAGTCTTATTTTATTTTAAACTCAAGAATAGTAAATTTATTTTCATTTTTTTTTCAACACTATTAGAGAGCAGTTTCTTACCTTACCTATAAAAATTAACTGCCATATTGCTGTTAACCCTACTGTTCTTCCACGATTCACCATACCTATCCATATATCCAACATCTGACGACTTCCCAAACGATCTCCCATCTCCATCATATACAGTGTGTGTCACAGGCATGGTACACCCCCTTTTTTTCTTTATTTTTGGAGATAATTTTTTGAAATTTGGTACGTCGCATATTCTCGATAGAGCGCACTTTTTAGCAGAAAATTGAATTTTTTCCCACATCCGGTTTTTCCGGAAATGTAACCAACTTTTTATTTTTGAATGGGACACCCTATATATTATTATATTTTTGGATTCTATAAATTTGTAGGAATCCAACAATACATCCAACAATGCATCTGTGACGAACACAACTGAAGTCATGGCACACTATAATTGAGAAATAAAAAATTAAATAAAAACAAATTTGACATTTAAAATGGTACTTATGTGGTATTGTTGGATTCGTACAAATGTATAGAATCCAAAAATATAATAATATATAGAATGTCCCATTCAAAAATAAAAAGTTGGTTACATTTCCGGAAAAACCGGATGTGGGAAAAAATTCAATTTTCTGCTAAAAAGTGCGCTCTATTGAGAATATGCGACGTACCAAATTTCAAAAAATTATCTCCAAAAATAAAGAAAAAAAAGGGGGTGTACCATGCCTGTGACACACACTGTATGTTGTGCTCATCAAACATCCAGACAAGATTTCGCTTTTCCCGCTTTGAGTTCATTTTTCGTTTAATTTTTCTGGACTGGTATAGAGCTTAATAATATTAACTGTTACCTTTTTCTACGTGACCGTCTATAAAATGAATATGTAAGAATCGGCATTGCCATATGTTATTAAAGCTCGTACATATCAACTTTTTAACTTCCTGCATAATAAGTCTCACATTCTGTTCAAATATCAGTTATTTTGAAGAAAATAGAACACGACGATTGCAGTATGTAATTAATAACTTTAGGTGTAGGTACTATAGCTACTCCTAATATGCAGCAGCTAAATTACAAAGTCAAATTTTCTCTGAATTTGATTCATCTAGCTAGTTTGTTACTCAAAACTCACTAGGTTCTGTATAAAGGGTGTCTACCTAACTATGGCAAATGGAATTCCATGAAGTTCTTAGCAATTAGTCATAATCTGCATAAATTATAATGTATAATATTTCGTATCTCCAGACACAATAAATATTTTGTAAGTCATCATTTATGAAACACTGAAAATTATACATGCCCACAGTTTCAATTATTACTCTAAAATGTCCGTATTCATCAAACTTCAAAATATAATCCTGGGGTTAAATTTTGAATTTTCTGACAGCTGATTGGTCTAATGCTCAAACCCTACGAACGCTACGAATTTTAGACCAATGACATGTTCCAAAATATAACCCCAGGGGTTATATTTATTGATGAATACGGGCCTTCAGAGAATCATCAGTTTGTTAATATGACTGCAAGCACTTAAATATGATGTTCCAGACCCTCATACCAGAATATATGGAGAGAAAGTTCCGCATAATATTAATAACTTTGTTACTTACCACTTTTTTTCACAATCTCGAAATAGGTCGATTTTATTTGTAAAAAGGCATTTATCAACATAAAAATTATTATTTTTTCAAGTTACATTTTTGAGCGTCATCACATAGGTATTTTTTTTAATGGCAGTCTCCATTTTTTTTTTTCAACAAAGGATTCTTCTCGCCGTGAATACAACGATACCACATACTGGGGGTTTATTACTATTCGCTGACAAGGGTAAGGATCTTTTGATAGAAAATCAAAATAAGTTGAAATGTAAGCAAGCAGAATTCTTATATATTTTTTTATTTTTCTGTTTCTTTTGTGTCATTTTAGAATCCCAAAGAAGACCCAAATTCTTTGGTTGAAAAGTTCATTATAATAAAGACCATAACCTTAAGAAGATACTTTCGATTTTGCCTGTAAATCCATCTCATTCATTAAATTGTTTTAAAGCTATAGGTAACCTTTACGGTAACACTTTCTTTCTTAAATGATGATGGCATAAAATATTTAACCAATAACCATCGAAATTTTCGTTTTTATTCAACAGTCAGTATTAAGGCTCATTAAGTTAACGTGCAGATTTCTGTAGCGGTTTCTGAAGAAGGTATCGACTCTATGTCGAAGATATGGCAATTTAGTCATTCTTGGCATGAAAAGGACTACAAAAATGTTAATCAAAGTCATTTAACGTCGATATTAGCTTCAAACAGGCTCGCAGAAATCTATCCGTTGTATTTGTATTTTTTTTTTTTGAGGGTGATCAAGTTACTGCGACCTAAAAAAGATCTATTGTATCCCCTCTACTGTGCTTCGCCTGGTGTGGAATCCCTTTAGTGAAGCACCCTCTCCTCGTTTCCTTGAGAAACTTAAGGATTTTGAGAGGATCAAGGTCGGGTAAATTCCCTGCCTCTAGCTGGTGGTGGCCCAGAACATTACATTACTTTTTTTGAGTTCTATCGCATCGCAGTTGAGCAGCACTGAACCTCACAGCATTGAGAGGTTCCTCCAATGGGTTTCTCTCAGTCTTCTTCTTCCTTTTCGAGTTCTGCCTTGAAGAAGGTATCTTCGAAGCCACAGAATGGTTCTGGTCCTATGAAGGGTGTCGATGCTCCTTTTCTTGCCAATGCGTGGGCATTCTTCTTGCGTTCGAGGTGGTCTCGAGCACAAGGATTGTTTAGATTGCCGACTGTCTTGACGGGTGACAAGCCCCGCTCGGTCAGCAGTCTGTTTTGCGGTGATGTCACGCGATTTCTTGGTTTTTTGTTTCTTACCATGGTTGATCCCACGAGTAGCTAGGGAAGGGAAATCTCTCCGTTATCTTAATGAGCATTTACAATACTGGCTGTAAGTATGAGGAATCAATCTAATATTAATGCTGAATTTTTAATTTATGGTTTATTGGAGTTTAGGTTCTTGGTTAATTTTGACCATCAATTTTATTATATTGTAGGTTGCTTTTTTTCTAAGATTTTAGGGTTTTTTACATAGTTTTATACAGATAAGTGAAGAAGGGACGAATCGACCCCTAAACGTTTCAATTAAAAATAGTACATTGTACCTATATAAAGGGCGGAATGGAGCCGATTTCAGCAAGTATAAAATTAGGCCCGAGCGTAGCGAGGGATGCTTTCGTACGAGCTGAAATGGACTTCGATACGACCGAGATATACACGGTATTTTTTTGCACGATCGCGCTAGAACACTGAAAGATTGAATATAAAACTCAACCGCCGTCAATCGTAAATTAGGAAGTTATGTACACATTATTATTATTATTATTATTTTAGCGCGCTTCGACTTTTGAAAAATGCGTGTATCGTGGTATCGATCTCGGGAGCTCTTAACTGCGTACTTTAATTCGAGCTGTGTAGCTCTCACCTGTCCTTATCCTTATACTGAAAACAATTGAGAAAATTTAGGGTTAGCGCACGTAGTCGTTAGCGGGTTGTAAAAATTTGTACACTTTGTTTCTTTTTTCACTAAAAAGCCTTTTTTTATTAATTTTTTTTATTTAAATGTAAAAAAGATAAACAATTAATTTTAAATTTAACATAAAAGCAGAGTCAATAAAAGTTATAAGTTATCCAATCTAACAATAATTATAGTCCTACTCTGAAAGTACTCTTTTCAGTTCTTGCGCAGGACGCTGATGAAGAGGCCGGAAACGTAACGAGAAAAAACTTCATTAAATATGAGCCAAAAGTTTAAAAATGCAGGCTTGATTATTTCTAATATCGATCCGATTATGCATGATAGTTAATAAGGTTTCGCAGCTATTACTATTGTCATTAAAAGTGGTTTATATTATATTTCGTGGAGGAGTCTTCGAATGGGATTATTCACTTTTGCTTTATTTACCTCTTTCTTGAGGCATAATTATTAATGTACATGTTTACCATTATAACACCATCTGAATGGCGTTAGGAACATTATAAAACACATACGCACACAAAGTTTTATATCACGTAACAAAGGCATAAAGTATTTACAGCCGGTATTGTTATGGAATGTAATAATAGCAGTACGTATGTCTGCAAAAGCCCTTTGTTAAACTCGAATATAAGCATCAAAGGTTGAGTGAATCGATGCGCCGAGTTGATACGCGTCGGGTGTTTAGAAACGGCATGTTTGGGAGGTTGTCAACGGCATGATTGCATCTGACAGTATTTCTCTGGGATTCCCGCGGCTCGAGTCTGCATATTTCACTCAATTTCCCGTCCCAAATCTCCGGAATTTGCAAACTCGCTAACTGCGGCGCGAAAACAAGGCGAAAGGCGTTCGAGCAGCCACGCCGCGACGCTCGTTCTCCCCAACGTCCGCGAATGTTCTTGTCAGAAAACGAATACAAAACAAATTTACCCTCTTTCCTCGAGAAATTCTCCTCTGTTGCTTGCGCCTTTCTTTTCCTGTTTGCCCGAATAGATTGTCATACCTTTATTTGCAGATGGCATTTTATTCGAGGTAACCATTTTCTCGGCTAAATGAATTGGAAAAGTTGAGACGCGAGATTCGAGTCGCTATGGCCCATGTCATCTTTCAAATAAATGCTAGCTGCTAACCGCCTCTTCGCCCGGCCCTTCTTTTCACTGCCAATGTGGTCTCGCGAACTCAGTGGCGGAGATCCCTTTGTACATGCAAAGCCCATGCTTAATCATAATGAGTAGGAATTGAAATGTTAATTTTAAAGATGAAAGATGTCATGGTAAACATCTCTTGTTCTCTTGTAGGTTTGGTAATTTTAAAAGTTCAAAGAAAGTTTATAGTGTATCCAATGGAAAATTATTTTCATACTTGATCCTTAAGCAATAAAAGCTTTTGTATTTTTTGGGGCAAATCTCCACCCTATTTAATGATTTACCATATATGAATAATCAACGCCTTCCTTATTAGATAGGTACAAACTACAATATCGAATACAACAGATTGAATTTTAATAAGGATTTATAATTGAGGGGTGGCAAAGATAAAGAGGTCCCGTGTCCCGTATTATACTGAAAAGTGATATGCACTACTTTTAAATAAAAATGTAATATTAATTTCTGTTTTCACATGGGATTCACGGGACCTCTCTTTTATCCTGGCCACTCCGTACTCATTATCCGATTATCCGATTTGAAAAATCTATGAATCTGAAACTTAAAATTTTGTCCCAGTATTTACACAATTGATTTTTCTTACCTTGCATTTCATGTTTACTTACGATTAACGATTAACCTTGAAACAATTTTCATAGACTAACAGCGGGTATTATAAAGGCTCATTAAGTTTACGGGCAGATTTCTGGTACCGTTTTTAATAAAGATATCGACTCCAGGTAGAAAATATAGCAATTTAGTGATTCATGGTCAGAAGGTGATAACAAAAATGTTAATAAAAGTTATTTGACGTCGATATTAGCTGTAAAAATGGTATCGGAAATCTGCCCGTTAGCTTAATGGGCCTTTATAATACTGTCTGTAACTCAACTGTCAGTGCATTTTACTAGATAAGTAATAATGCAGTAATAAATTAATATTTATAAAGTCCGTATGCATGTTAATAATATAGTGCCGCAATAAGGGTTCTAAATATTTTTCTATCGAAATGTAGGTCTCAATAATGGATATCAGTTACATATAATTATGACTCATTATAGATAAAGAATCAAACGCAAAAAAAAAATGTTCGCAGACACAAACAATGAAAGAGAAGTACTCGTATAAAGAAACAGCAAGTATACTTTGTGTAGTAAAATCACCTATGGCGAAGCTTTGTCAAATAAGGTTCCTTGGTAGCCTTATTATTAGGGCTATAGTGGTTTGACGGTAATAATTTTTATATTAGGTAACTTAATCCAGTGTCCAAATACTCAAATTACGCACCAGATGTAGGTACTATTGTACCGGGTGGGCATTTAAGAATGAACAGCGGCCATATCTTGAGAAATATTGATCCTACAGTTTCAAAATGAAAATTTTCCTGACATAAGTGACTATGCGAAATGCAATGAAAATATTTTCAAGATGGTCGCACTTCCGGAAATACCGGAAGTTGACACCTACTTCGTTATTTTAACGGGGACACCCAGTAAAATATTATATTTTTTAAATGTCTGAAGAAATCGAATACAGGTGGTTTTCACCACAGGAATTTAGATTGAGCGGTTTATGAGTTATAAACAAGTGAAAATCGCAATTTTCCAAGTTCAAAGCAGTGTAGAACTGGAACGGCTCAATATATCTAAAAACGGCTTACATGTCCCAATCTTAACTTTTTACAAGGTATCATACCATATGGTTTGAATTTTTATACAGGGTGATGAAAATTACCAGATTTTTCATCACCCTGTAGAAAAATCTAAACTACATAATATGATACCTTGTAAAAAGTTAAGATAGGGACATGTAAGCCGTTTTTAGATATATTGAGCCGTTCTAGTTCTACACTGCTTTGAAGTTGGAAAATTGCGATTTTCACTTGTTTATAACTCATAAACCGCTCAATCTAAATTCCTGTGGTGAAAACCACCTGTATTCGATTTCTTCAGACATTTAAAAAATATAATATTTTACCGGGTGTCCCCGTTAAAATAACGAAGTAGTTGTCAACTTCCGGTATTTCCGGAAGTGCGACCATCTTGAAAATATTTTCATTGCATTTCGCATAGTCACTTATGTCAGGAAAATTTTCATTTTGAAACTGTAGGATCAATATTTCCCAAGATATGGCCGCTGTTCATTCTTAAATGCCCACCCGGTACTTACTGAATATTTTTTCTTACTTATGAAACTGTTAATAATTATGAGATATTTTACCTATCCAGATTAAATTTAAATATTTTCTTTTCTCAATAAAAAAAAGCCCGTTTGAACGCTATATTCAATTTTTTTAAGAAAAAGTACAGATAATTTTTCTATGTACAACGACGGTACAAATGATTATATTTTTTTCAAATAATTTAGTTAAGTACAGCAAAATGTACAATAAAAATCAAAAACAAAAGAAACCATAACTGTGATATAAATTTTTGAATATGTAATCGTAAATGCTATTTAATACAGGGGTACCTTTTTTAATAAAAAAAGTTGATGATATCTTCGAAAGTAAACGTTGATCTGAAACTTGATAAATGCCATCTTGTAGAGCTGAAAAATTATTAATGAGAAAAAGTCATTTGTTCTCTTATATCTCTCTACTTAACTGCAGAAAAAAATAAAAATGAAATCGTAAGATTTCGGTATTTTTCGAATATCGCCGGATATAAGCGAATTTTTCCAATTTTTTCAACTGAATATCATTGGGTACGTTCACCTGACATCAACTGTTGAATAGCAGCGCAAAACGGTTGAGTGTTAGGGCAAGTTTTTAAATAAATCGATTGACTATGCGCATTAAGCAGTTCTCCCAGCAGTCTGTTCGTAAATTCACCACAATGTTCCACTGAAATCTACCGGGTAGTTTTTTATTTCGGCGCTGGAAACAATCCACCTCCATCAGATCGATCGGTCTTGGAGGTCGATGAATCCGCTGGATTCTGGATGAATATCAATTAAGTTAGGTTAAATTTGGAAAATTGTTTACATTTCAGTTATTTTAATCACAAGAAATTGAAAATGGAGTATTTATTACTTATTAGTTCAAAAGTTGGTTGGATATAGCTATCATCCTCTGAAGAGACAGACAGCGAAGATGACCTATTATTTTTCATAAATTTGAAGAAATGTAGATATAAACATACCAAAAATACATTTTATATAGCATAAATCGTTTGCCGCTATTCTGAGGGTGATTTCAAGTCACATTTTAGACTTATGTCTCGTTGTTTATTACAATTATTCGAACACTTCATCGAACAGTTCATAAATTCATCGAGAATTCGCATTCAATGGAAGCATCGATGACGTCACATGGAAAAATCGAATAATTTCAGCAATGTTTTTAAGGTTGCATTTATGAACTTGCCCTTAGTTGTTGCAACATGTTGGAAATAGTCTCAACGCATTGTTGAGATCGAGAGATATGTGACATGTGACATGTTTCTGGATACGATTCAAGTTCATAGAAATAATTATTTTCATTTATTTGTCGCTGATAGTATCAGGAGCATTCTTGCTTGCAGCTTTTACTTCCCACTTTGCGCATGTCAGCAACATACACGTTGACTGTGCTGAGCGTGAAATATTTACGCTCACAAAAATACTCAAAAGTTTAGCAACGGTTGTAAGTGAGCGGTATGTCTGAACGCAAGCGCTACCTCAACAACTCAACAGTTGACGTCAGGTGAACGTACCCATTGACTCCTAAATTGTACAACTTTCTGCTAATTTAACCAACCCTGTATCTCTCACGGTTTCATTCACTGTTCATTCTTATACTGGACACACTGTGTTTGAAAAAAAAGGCTTAATGTACAGTTTTGTACTTACACAGAAAAATTTCTTATACCTTTTCAAAGAAAAATCGAATATGGCGTCCATGTAAAAAATCATATTTGACAATTAGATTACAGAATGTCAAGCAATGTCAATACTTACATCAACTTTCAAGTTGAAACTTCAAATAATAAAGGAGTTATTGAGAAAAAAAATTAAGTTTTTCACAAAATTGCAGATATCTTCTATGTCTTACAGATTCGAGATTGCCACAAAATGGCGCATCTTATCTGTAATTTAATAAATTCTGTATCTTCTAGTACTTACGAGATATCCGTATAAATTTAATAAGATAATTTGATACTTCTAACGATCAGCAGAGCTCAGAAGGGTGTTAAAGTTCATCTAAAAATATTTCGATTATTTTTCATATTTTGCTTTTAAATAAATTTCCTTATTAAAGGTTGCCATATTTTGTTAAAATATCGAGCTTAGCAACCAAAACCTATATGATGAGCTACTGAAAACAATTGGTCATAAAGTGTAAGATCATTCTTAAGCGAAGGGTTTCTCGACTTTTCTTAATATTTTTCAGGACTTGGTCGAAAAAACAGATTTTCTGTAGACCTGACCTTTATTAAAAACTCATTGTCATATCTGCATATTTTGTAAATTAATGACTCCGCCAGATTCACAAAATAATTTCGATAATATTATTATTTTAGGCTAAGATGACAAAAATAACACCAAATCAAATAAAATGCATAAAATATTTAAAACATACCTAGTGAAGAATTATTCCAGCCAAAGTACATATACATTTACTAAAAAGAAAAACTTATGTACTTACAGGATTCTAGGGCTCATAGATAGATAATGTTGATCTAAAATATTCAAGATAAATAATAAATACTTATACAGGGTGTATTGTAACGTCAGCATAATATTAGCACCACGTGATTCTAAATCAAAAACAGAACATAAAGTTTTAATACCGTTTAGCTCTTAGACCTCAAATAACGAAGTTATCGACCATTGTAGTTTAAATTTGAAGTTTTTTAATACTCAAAAATATTGCTTAATGTTATTAAAAAATTCTTAAGTAAGAAGTGGAATAGCCAAATTATCCAAAATTTTAGATTTTTTTTTGGTAAAAATGGTTTTAATTAACATTTCAAAACTAGGAATTATTTGATTTCCTGAGTTCCAATACTTCCAATCAATATTGCAACTGCGCGTTTTAATTGTTGAATAAGAAATTGAAAAAATAAAAAATCTTGAAAAAAAATTGCAACATTGACACGTCGCAGCATGACATTTGTCTTGTTGCACCTTTTTTCGATTACATAGCAACGGCACACTATACCAGTGAGGTGACTTCACGTCTAATAAGTTATCTTAATTTTTATACCAGCGCCAGTGTTGCAAAGTTTAAGAACGTTAAATTGTCCATATCTTAAAATCTGTGTACATCAAGAAAAAACTGTTGAGGACTTTTTTGTTCTGTTTTTGATGTAGAATCGCGTGGTGCTAATATTATGCGGACGTTACAATACACCCTGTATAAATAAAACACTATTTAAATTATATTTCTAAAACCAACGATTTTTGAAGAAATGTTCCCACATATCAATAAATACGTATACAAACACACTGTATAACAATTTTTTTTTATTTTATTGAAACGTAGTGTGCATGTGAGTTTGCCGAGGAGTTTGCAGTAGATTTGCTCTGAAAATTCAGAACGTGAAAACTAAATGCGATGCAAAATAAACATTTACAATCTATGATAGAGACTAAAAAAATGATTCTAATAAGTTGAAAAGATTAATAAAAAATTAAGAAAAAATATTTAGAAAATAAAAAAGAAGAATAAAAGATCATTATGCTTGATCACAAAACTTTTGTTATGCATGCGCTTGAAAGATTTGGAAGAGCATATTTACTGGCGTGGCAGATATTTGATATTTACAGTACCTACCTGGGAAATACTACGTTTTCTGTTACAGATTTCATAACTCGCGTCGAGCTTTTTGGTGTTTGTTTACAAACATTTATAACAAATTATAACACAGGTTTGCAAACATTAATTTATTGTGCGAAAGTCTACACAACATTTACTGTCAATATTTTGATTTCTTGTATCACTAGTTTGAATAATAATTATTGTCTATATACGGAATAAAAATAAAGGAAAGGGAAAGTACCTAATGGCCGATAGCAGTGAATTTTTAAACCCTCGCTTAGGGAAAGTAGAGCATCATCACCGTGTAACATTATTTGTTACAATGAACGTCGTCATCATAACTTTAATCACTACTTTAATAAGCCTTTGTAAATCCTACAAAGTCAGGATTGAAAGCGCAATCGGTCATTAATGTTTTAATTCTTGATAACATCAGCTTGACAGGCAATGTAAACTTATTGCCTACAGGGCTAATAGAAATGGGTAATATTCCGATATTATAAGAATGTAATGAATGAGTCAGTGAAATTTCATCTCGAATTATTGTAATACTAGGTCATGAAGGCGCGCATACGCGCGCCCTTATCTGAAGTGATCCCCGAGTTGAAGTGATCTTCACAACTAACATAATATGCTCCCTAACGTTAATATTGTACAGGATACCGAGGAGCGAAATAGAGGTGCTGGGTAGGTAAGAAGCTAAAACCAGATATTGCAAACTAATATTAAGGTCACAACTAAGGTCTCTTTGACACCAAGGTCGAATTTCTATTTTTTTTTCTTCACTTTCGAGGCAAGGAATATCTTCGAGATTAACAGTAGCACGATTTTTATTTTGAATTTTGCAAATATTTTGCATATCACTCCCTGTGGTCTGCTTGCGATATGAAAAAGCGGATATAATGTGGGTCCGTCTCTGCATACGCTTCGAAGCGCTTGGCATTGTCGTCAAGTGGTTACATCCGAGACTCGAGGTGTTTAATCGGCGCTTCTGCCAGGACTGGTCTTTCATTGCACTCTCAAGATTGATTTTTTATGCCGTTTTTTTCATCCCCTTTCATTTGCAAAGCAAATGAATATCTTCCTAATGTTACTATAGGTATGTTCTCCACACCTATGTAGGTGCCATAACGAAACTGTAGGAGACGCGGATGTATATAACGACCCTGGGTTAATTGAAAGTACGGTATCTGAAACTAAGTTAAGGTGCGATGTCCCTCCACTCCATTCAATTGGTCTGTTCTTCATGGACTTCCCAACTCTCTTCTAAGAAGGACTTTCTTAGTGCAGGCCGCTGGACCCCCCTCCATTTCGGCCAGGGAAAGGGACTTAATTTGATTACGTAATTTCCAGCAAAAGCTTTTTCGTTATTCACGGCTTGAATGGAAAATATTTGGTTTGTTTTTGTTGATAATAATATCAATATAACATTTCAGGCCTACACAGCAATAAAACTTTCAGGTTTTTTTCAGTCTATCAAGTCCGGGACCGAAAGAGTATGCTGGCCATTTTTATGAAATTTCGGACTTTTTTGAGAAAAATTGCAACAAAAATTATTTTTTAATTTTATTAAGTCCGTAGCCGGAAGCGTGGCTGGTCATTATTCAAAAATTTCGTTTTTTAATAAAATTTCAGCAAAAATGATTATTCAGTTTTTTCAGTCCGTGGCCAAAAACGTGGCTGGTTATTGTGATGAAATTTCGGGATTTTTTGAGCAAAATTTCAGTAAAAATAATTTTTTCAGCTTATCAAGTCCCTAGCCGAAAGGATGACTGGTCATTATTAGAAACTAATCTTTTTTTTTTTCAAAATTTCAGAATTTTTTTTTTTTTTAATTTTTCAAGTTTGTGGCCGAAAGCGTGGCAGGCCATTATTATGAAATTTATCGAACTTTTTGAGCAAAATTTCAGCAATTTTTTTTCAGTTTATAAGTCCGTAGCCGACGTGCTTGGCTGGCTATTTTTAAAAACATTCGTTTTTTTGAGCAAAATTTCAGCAAAAATGATTTTTCAGTTTCTGAAGGCCGTGGCCGAAGCGTGTGGCTGGTTATTGTGATGAAATTACGGGATTTTTTGATCAAAATTTCTGCAAAAATGATTTTTCATTTTTAAAATTCGTAGCCGATACCGTGGCTGGCCGTTATTTAAAAAAAAATGTTTTTTTTCACAAAATTTCAGCGAAAATTATTTTTCAGTTTCTTCAGTCCGTGGCCGAAAGCGTGGCTGGTCATCATTATGAAATTTTGGGATTTTTTTAAGCAAAATTTAAGCAAAAATGATTTTTCAGTTTCTTCAGTCCGTGGCCGAAAGCGTGGCTGGTCATCATTATGAAATTTTAGGATTTTTTTAAGCAAAATTTCAGCAAAAATGATTTTTCAGTTTCTTCAGTCCGTGGCCGAAAGCGTGGCTAGTCATCATTATGAAGTTTTGTGATTTTTTGGAGCAAAATTTCAGCAAAAATATTTTTTCAGTTTATTAAATCGTGGCCGAAAGCGTAACTTGCGTTGCAATAATTACGATTTTTCAGTGTCTCTACGTTGTACGTATTTACCATTTCATTTAAGCCGTAAATAACGAAAAAAAAAAGTTGAAAACTATTCGAAATACCTCGTCCTGGCCGAAAGTGTGGCTGGCCGAAGCGTGGCTAACTTGACTTGGGTCATGTTCGTATAGGTACATGTACAGGTGTTAGGTACATTTCAGTCATTTCACATGCATGATAACATATTTCGCTTCTGTGACTGCAGCTGATTGTCATAGTTTCCCGTTTCATCAATGGACATCGATTCCGATAAACTCTTGAATTTTAGTTTGAGTCTATAATTAATTGTTCTTCATATTTTCAAAAGCAAAATTATAGAATCATTGTGAATCTTGATAACGAATTGCTATAGATTTACCACAAATTGAAGAACTTTAGGAATTACTGACAGTTCATTGAAAGAGGGTATTTTCCACACGGAAGTAGGCACTTGAAATATGATCTGATTCCAGCTCGCTTCGATGTCCGTCGGCGACACTTCAGATGCCGCGACGCCAAATTCAACAAACTTCAGATTATTAAATAGTAACAATGTAAGCTTTCAAGCCTAATCGTTATTGTCTCATTCGGCTTATTAAATTTCGTAAACAAACTATTAGAATTTCTACTTTTCGATTTTTTTTTTTTTACTGCGAATCATTTAAACCTACAAAATAGGTAGGTGTGTAAAATATTATTATTCGTATATTATCACTGTTTCCTGTTTACTCAAGTCACCTACCGTACACTCATCGTGGGATTCCCCCGAGTCTAACTAACGAATGTTTTATTTCAGAATATTTAAAATGATAGTCAAACTTCAACTTTGTCCATTAAGCAGATTTTGAACTCTAATACATCCAGGTTGTCTGCGATATTATTGTTTATACTCGTCTCCTATTATCTGCAATTCTTCATATTATGCCCAACTGAATCTTATTCATATTCTTTATCTGATTCTTAAACTGATCTGGGTCTTTCAAGGACGAATCTTAATTATTATCTTTATTTGAATCTTAAATTGTTCTTCAATCACACAACATATTATGCTGCTTCTTGTTTATGTAAATACTAATTTTGAAAAATAGACACCACATCTAACATTGGCAGCGGTGCGCGACAGTCGCGACACTCGCATTTCGAGGCCTCAACCTTCACTTTTCTGGGATCTACACAGTTTACGCGCCATCTACCGAAAGATTTCTAGCGTGGGTGTCACCATTATATTGTTTAGTCACTGTACAGATTTCGCTTTGTGTAATAGCAGAGATCTGTACCTACACTCCAACATTTACAGCGGTGAGCGACGCGCGCATTTCGAGGCTTCAACCTTGTACGTGACATCTCGATTTTATATAAGGATTAAGATCGATGAGTTTATAAACAAACATACAAACAAACATCGCAACATTGCTTCTGTATATCCGACCGATTACATGATCCATTTACGCATTACCTGATGTTATTGAAATGTTGTTTTCAATGCTTATGTATGCAACACTTGTTTTAGTTTTAGTATGTTTGTTTATAGGTAAACTCATCTATTTTCTATGACAATAGTTCGAAATGAAACCTCATCGACCCATTACAAGAAGAGAAACATGATTTCGCAAAAAAAAACGAATCAATAGTTACAATAGACAACTCTATATGTATACATACCTGATACATACCGTGTGTCCCCGGATCGACTTTAAAAGAGGAAAAACTTTTTTGTTTTTGATTTTTCAGAAAATTTCACTCTTAATGATCTGGCCTGCTTGATTTCAAATCCCCAAAGCAAAAGTTACTTTTTAGGTAACTCGAACGGTTCTTGAGATAATATAATTTTTCTTCAATAATTGCACTTAAATTTTTTTTCGTAATTTTTAGACGTCAGCTTGGTATGATGATTTCATTGAAAAACAACACTGGCAGCAGTTGTCAAATCTAACAAATCAATTGAACTGCAAATTAATCTACTGTATGCTATAATATGTTGACTTTACAACAAAGAATTTATCTAATTCAATGTTACGGAACTGGGAAAGCTCGCATTGAAATCTGTGCAGAAAAAGGAGGAGCATTATTCGAATAGAAAATTAATAGTTGTCCTTTTGAGAATTTCATTTCATGTTACGATTATTTGAATTTCTTCAGAAAAAATTAAATTACATATGAAAAAAATTCCAATTATTAAAGAAAAATTATATTATCTCCAGAACCGCTCGAGTTACCTAAAAAGTAACTTTTGTTTTGGGGATTTGAAATCAAGCAGGCCAGATCATGAAGAGTGAAATTTTCTGAGAAATCAAAAACAAAAAAGTTTTTCCTCTTTTAAAGTCGATCCGGGGACACACGGTATAAGTAAAAGAATGCAAGCTCTTTTCAAAAAAATGCCCAAAAAACTGGAAAATGATAATCTGAGGTCGTAGACGTAAGAACTCATAATTATGAGTATTATGACATGTGTACCTGTATAATAATGGGTATGTGAATAGGTACACGAGAATGTATATGAAGAAAGCTCGGCCTAATGCATTAAAAATCATGTAAGACGTCTATTTGAAGTTTGAGCCCCATCTAAAACCACATTTTTGACACCAGAAGATGTTTCTTGCTTTTGCATTAAACACAAAATTAGAGTGACGAAATTTAGGCTATAATGTAAATTAAAGCTGTTAGCATGAGCGCATAAAAATGACGTTATCTTAAGTTAAATCTAAAATCAAAAAAGGCAAAGTATCTAATTTGCTGTTAAGTAGCCAAGAATTATTTATTACTCAATTATTACAAGACTAGATAAGAATTAGAAACAATTCCAGTCTAGTCTTCCAAAGTTATATTTTCAAAAACATCATAATATGATGTTTTAGTATTAAAATCCTTAAAATCGCACTAACTGTTGCATCAAATGTTAAATTTAATACCCTTCCTTGCAACAAGACTGGCACAAAATTACGTATCATAGATTTCCCGATATGGCGAATTTGTCACTAAAGCATTATAACAATTTGTGCTTCTAAGTCGGACCAATGAACATTTTCAGTATGCCACTGACTTTGTAGGAGGATGTCTTGTTGTGTACGTACAATAGTGACACTTTTGATTTGTGCCGGTGTAGTACGAGTTTTATTATTTGATATAAATTTATTTATTTATAAAATCTTTAAAGACAAAAAATATCTCCAATATTACTATTTTTGAGTTGTGCCACTATTGCAGCCGGTGAGCGATATTATTTTTTACTTTACAAAACTTTAATAAAAACTTTTTATTACACATAAGTAGTATCAATTTCAAGTACAACTTTCGTCGTAGCACGCTATAGGATTATCGCGACTTCCTTCCTATCGCCACAAAACTAACCCTATACCACGATAATGCTGATCTCCTCTTGATCCATATACATAATTCGAAACAACAACAAACGTTTACAAATCCCAATGTTCATAATAAAGACAAAATATTGAAGCAAGTACTAGCATATGAGTTGAACTTAGAACTTTGCCTGTTACAAACGTGCTTAATACTTTCCTGCTGGACATGGGCGCGGTGAGGGAGGCATTACTCACTCGTCATCAGTATTCAAAGAGATAAAATAAAAGTATTCATAATTTACTTGTCACATAAACACAGCCCCTATAGACTTATCTGAGTGAAAATTAAATTATATTTAATGCACTCATCCTTTGAGCTTTTGATCCTGCATAAAAAGTTGCACTGAAACAAAAATCTACGAGAGCTGGAATTTGCATAATAAATGTGGTTTTAGATAATTATTCTCGTATGTCAACTAGTACGGAGTAGATGATATTTTATTTTAGATTAGGTCGTTGCATCCTTACGATGAAAATGTAGTAGCAAAATTACAGACGTTATTTTTTTATATATTACACATATAGGTATAAAAAATACTTATAGTACAAGTACTGTTATAATAGATATAACAGGATTTCTTATTTCTACCTTTCAGTAGGTATCTCATTTGGTGCATTAAAAGTCCTTAAAATTACCACCGCCAGTAATCTTTATCTTTATAAAGCACATTCCGTATCCTCAGCATAAGATATTTTACTAGAGAAGATCCTATTTGATAATATACTCGGTGCGCCGCTGTAGAGTGTAAAGGAGGAAACCAAGCCTGAGCTCCCATTTATGTTCAGCATTGTGCCCGCGGATGCTAATGGAGAGATATTTGTCAGTAGCAAGGTGATGATGGAGAAATCCGGGACCTCTAAAGGGGAATTTGGTTTTCTAAAGACGGCCTTCGTTGTCAGGGTGCGACAATAAGCCAGTTGCGAGGGGCCAATTCTCTAACAGGTGCTCGGGGGAGGTCATTACACGAGACAGCCGCTCACTCTCCTGCTTGCTACTTCATTATCATCCCTTAATGAAGTCAACAACACAAAATCAACCAATTATTATATTCCAAATAGCTCTAGCTTCGCTGTGGGTACCTAAGAAGTATTTTATGAAAATCAAATAAATCGTTATTACCTACTTATAATATAACAAAAGAAATAATGGGCACCTAAATATAATACATAAGCTGGCTTAAAACGAATGCTTATGTACTTATTTATCTTATATAAAGAATGTAAAAATATTTCAAAAGGTTTATTGAATTCATATCGGGCAACATTCAGATATTTTCATTGGAGTTTCGTTGAAGCGTGCAACCCTTGCAAAATTTTAAACATGAATTTTTATTTCATTATAAATCTAGCCAATGACAGTTCCGGAGTCATGCGTGATTTCTATCAAATAAATAAACGATTAACGATCCCAGCGCTGATAAATTTTGTTGAATTAATGCGTCAGGATTTGAAAAATGCATGGCATTGGATGGTGCTGGTGCTACATGCGGCGTAATTATTTATTTAATTTTTTGACAGGGATTGTTCTTGAAAATCAATTCACTTTTATCAAAAAATCATTATTGGTACTTTGACAATTTATTGCTTTGCACGTACTATTGCTTATTGCTACATCATTAAAAAAATGTTGTCTTTAAATTATTCATTATTTTTTTAGTCGAATGGGTATCAACAATGGGGAGATGCTGCTAAGATAATCCTGCACCCTATCTCCCCACAATTTAACCCTGTTATCAAGCAGGGACGTGACTCTCTCTTCCTCAAGAGGACCTTCATTTAATGTGCTGTCCCAGACACGTCTTAACGTAGATGTACGTTTTATTACATGGGAGAGTCATCCATCCAAGTAGGTACAAATCACATGCGTCATGCTTTTTGAAATGCAGTTTCACCGACGTTCAAAGATTTTCGCTCAAAAAAACCCGATCATGTTAATAATTCAGTAAGCAAAAATATCTCGAAAACATTTCAAATAATTGTCTTTGATCAGGTTTTTTCAGAAAAAAAAAAAAATGTATTTGATTCTTTACTAATTTACCATAAAAAAATAAATAATCAATTCCAATTCTATGGATACCATTTTTGTTTTTTTTAAATGTAATACCCTAGATTTTATTGCATTTTCAAATTGCCTAAAAAAATCCAATGAGAGTGGTTTTTACGGTTGCAGTTTAAATTGAGTAAGTTATGAGTTGTAAACAAGTGAAAATCTCAATTTTCCAACTTCAAAGCAGTCTAGAAGGCGAACGGTTCAAGATACAAGAAAACAGTTTACAAGGTGCCCAAAACTTAACTTTTTATGAGGCTTTTTAAACTACATAGTGGGATTTAAATTTAGTAGTAACAGTATTTTAAATTTCTATACAAGATGATGAAAGTTATCAGATATTTCATGAAAATTTTCAGATAAGTAGGTATTTTATCATCTTGTATGAAAATTTAAAGTAAACAATAATAGGATACAGCATGAAAAGAAGATAGGAACACGTAAGTCGTTTTACAATATACACGGTGCCCCAGAATTAAGGGGAATTAATTAATTAGAATTAACTTCTAAGGTAGAATATTTATTTGATTTTAGGACAAAAAGTCTAGTTTTCGTCAATATTTTAATTTTTTTTTTTTTTAATTTACCGATTTGACGTGGAGCTTCTTTGTTTCCAGATCCCTCGACCACGAAAAAATCGTAGCCACGTTTCGTAGCACTATGAGCTAAGTGTCTTTTGTCGTATTTATTTTTTAAATTTTTATATGTAAATATTACTGAACTTTCACATATTTAATTGTACCTGATGCGCATGTCTCAAAAAATGTTGAAAATTTACCTACGAAACCCTATGCCTTTTTTGTACCAAAAATGTCTAGCTTTTGGAAAAATATGTCGAAACCAAAATTATCGAATGGCGTAAAAATTGAGGGGGGGGGGGAAAGTTGGACCACTATCTACCATACGTCCCTGTGTCAAATTAAAAAGAGTAACTATTGCTGTTAAATAAGAGTAATTATTAAAGGAATAACAACACAAAAAAATTCAACCGTTTTTGGTGTTTTCCAAAAAAATGATTGTTTTTTTTTTGTTACATTTGACATCAGGGAGTCACATCTTTTATTTTCCGAAATATGTTTTGAAACACCCTGTATTTTCAAACTCAAATTTTACCTACCCTTATAATATATCATAAAGTATAAGGTATAAATTAAGTTTGCGTCCCACCGTTCCCAAACAAATGGTGTTGCAGTCGGTTACTCCCAACTTCATGACGGCGTGATGTCGCATCGTCAGCAACCTGCCGGATAAAAACTTTGTAGCCTTCTTTTACAGTCAAATAAGAATTTATTGATCATCCAAAATTAACCTTAACTAGGTACCTAATTATTAATTAATTTTACAATATTCCAAAGTAAATTTACTAAAAAAATCGCATCGCGTGAGACCATCAACAATAGATATAATTTCAAAAATTGTAATGTTGTTTGATCACAGGATACAGAGACTAATAATAGTCGAATTTTCTAACGAGACATATTTTTAATCTAATTTGAATAAGAAAAGTTTGGAACAGAAATCGAATTTAATTAAAGTAGAAATGTAGTGATATTTCCTCCACATTTAGCCTGGACTTTGGAGTGAGGTGTCCTGTAGTAGTACTACAGACAATGCGGAGTGAATGTGGCGGCACGTATTGATCGCAGAAAGCGTTGCTATCGCCTAGCAGGATCTGAACTCCCGTAGCCGGTTGCCGCCTGCTGGATTTACGGGCCCCAGCGGTGGTTTCGCCACCGCAGCGTCGCTCCTGACTTTCACGCCACCTGCTATACGTATACGAGGATTTCACTCTTTCTTATACTGGATGATTGGGGTTTTAAATGAAAAATCAGCTAGCTGACGCTGTACTAAACTACACTAAGTAATTTCCGGAAGGACTCCAATAAATTACTAACATCCATAAATTGCTAGGTTGTTGTTCATTATTTGTCTTTCATGTTTCAATTGTTTTTGTTTTACATGAACTGGACTGGATAATTTTTGTGATTATAAAATCGTGACAGAAAGCTTATTTTTCTCTAGGGAAGATGCAAAAAACATTGCACCAAATGGCAGCATAATTTTATTAATTCTCAGTCTGTTTACTCCGATTCTCCTTTGACGTTCTTGTTAGATAGAAATGAATAATGGATTTTCTTCTTATTTAAAGATAAGTTTTTAATTAAATAATATTTTTCTAAATTATCGATTCTGTTCTTGAAAATAACACACCGACTTTGATTAAATAGCCAAAAAGTTGTTAGGAATATATTTATGTATAGCAATAATAGCAATTTTTGCCACACAATTTGCCACACAGAATAACAACAGTTTTGGCATAAGCTTATGCCCAAAAATATATTCAGGAATTACTCCAGGGAGACAATTATAATTAAAATGAACCCTCTGAGATAAAATTTTAATTAGGTATATTGTATTTTCTGGATGAAGCAAATAATTTATACAACCAGGTCGGTATTATACAATACAAATATTTAAATTAAAATACGTTGGTTGAAAACTAATAATGAACAATAAAATAGACTGACAGTAGACCATTATTTTTGTAATCTATTTTGATACGAAATTCCCAACATTGGAACTGCATAACTCACTCATGCATACTAAAAATAGCTGAATTCGAACAACGGAAGTGTTTCCCATCTTTTTTTTTAAGAACATTTCCCTGGAAACATAATAAATTTCTTCTTGCCGCTTTTCCGCGAATCTTCATTTGTTTCCGCGATATCGCAATAATTTCTTTTTAAAGTAATTTGCATTGTATTTTCAGGTAGGCGAATCGAGCCTGCATTCTTTTTTTAATATCATAATAGTTTCATATTTCTTGTTTGTTTACATTCTAATTGATGACTCAGCCATTCATGGAAATGTCACCTTCGCGACAGTTCCAGTGACATGACAGGAGTGACCCCCCGCTAGGCCAGTGCAAGAGAGTCTACTAAATACCAGAATAGTTCCACATTCTACGCATGTTTTGAGATTTTGTATAGTTTCCAGTGAACAATCTGACATTTCTAGACTCCATGGCCAACGGATTTTAAAAGAGGAGCTGTCGGCTCTGTAAGAGTCAGTCGTGTCTTGGGTGTGAATGAGAGCTGAAATACCACATATCTGCTTACTAAATTCTAATTCCTAATTCCATTTTGACTTCTTAGGTAAGTGTTTCACTTTTTGGATGGATAACTTCTTCACTTTTGGAAGTTTCCATAAATCAATGAATTAATTTACGGTATTACGTAATATTTAATCAATATTTAATCATAATGAGATGAGATATATTCTTTATTAGTGCATGTCAAACTAATAAGTCAAATTGTGTTACAATATTGAAGCTGTGTTGTTCAAAAACCGAAACCAAAAACGACAGAAAATGAAAGTGCAAAAACAATGAAAAACTGTAGCTAAAATCAACTTTGCCAAATTGCTTGTGCCAATGTTGCCAGTTGGTATTTTTTTCCCCATCCCTATTTTTTATGTGTTGTGAAAATGACTTTAACTGTGTTTAACCAACATTTTACTGAAAGCTTCAGCCTAACAAATGTCTTAAAATGTCGATTTTGATTTAAATTTCATAAAATTTTTGATGTGTGCACGCGAAATAATGATGTGGAGTCTTAAGGAAATTTTATATCTCGGAAATAGAGTAACTAGAACAAAATTGACACCAGATATGTTGTTTTTTTCAATGCTGAGTAACGCCTCATTAATTTTTTTTTTCAGTTCAAAAACTTTTTTTATTCGATGATAATTGATAATATTACGTCAGATATCTTTTTTTCAGATGTCTTAGAAAAAAATCATTTTTGATTAATATGTTTAGGTACGTTACGACCCGCTGGACATGCAGAAATGCCGAAAGTCAACTAGTCGCCAGCAGGCAAAGATTTTTCTAAGAATCGTTGTTATCTAGTACTTACTTGAAAAAATTAAGCTTTTATAGAATGAAAGCACATAAAATTTGTAAATTCTCTTTCTATTCAAATAAAATTGTTATATGAAATTATATTGATGTGTTTTTAAATAAAAAAATAATTTTGGTAGTCCACTATAAAATTTTGTAAACATTGTTGGTAGACTTTTATAGACTATAACCAAAGAGTCAGTATCTTATAAACGTAAATTTACATAATGTGAAACTTGCAGGTGTCGCTTAAATATGTCGCTATAAGGCAGACGTGGATTGATTAGTGAAGGATTCCAGAAACCTTAAAATGAATATTGGAAATCACTAAGAATCCGATAAGCCTAGCTAGCAGCAATCTAACCTTGGAGAGGCGTGTAGTTTCATATTTCTTATATGGAAACTTCAAATTTCAACTGAAACTCTTGACTACAACAAACTAGTTGCTAGTGAAGCTTTGTTAAAAGTTTTATCGAGGTGAGTTGAAGTAGTTATTAGATCTCGAATTACGAAAACTCTTCACAAGATTTTGATAACGTCGAGAATTAGGCAAGCGACTAAACAGAAATACATCATAGTGCTTTAATTCCAGAGATGTGATTAAGGATTAAGATACATGCAGTCTGCATGAAAGTGAACGATGTAAGAGTGAGCGATGCAGTCTAATATAATGTGAGTCTGTCGTCTCACCGATTAGTCATAAGTAGGTAAAAAAATACATAGTCACCCCTTTTAGAGTAAGTGTACCAATGTATCACAAGAGCTCTTATGACGAAGATTGATTATGCCAAAAGATAATTTAGAGCGCTTACCGAATGATGACACAATGATGCAGCCGTTCACTGAGATTTTAGCAAAAAGGAAGATTAGATCAGAAGATATTCTGAATAATATCAGAGAAAGGATACCGAAAGTCATTCTTGTGGCTTATGGAGAGATAGAAATAGGCAATCTACAGAGTGGTCCAGTTTTTTATGCACTAAATTCAGTGAACGACGGAGAATCGAAAAATAATATGAGTTTGCTTTATGAACAGTATTCGGGAAGTTTTATGAAAAATTCGTATTTTTGAAGTACATAAATACAAAAATTGGCTGATTGGAATAATTTTAAATTTCGCACAGTAATTTCTCTAATTGAAGTAATAATCTGATAATAATTGAAGTTCTAATATCAGCATTATTGAAGTATATTGAAGTATTATCTAATACTCCCAATGAAAAATTCTTCAATTCAGTGGTGGAGATCTGGCTGTATTGTTTACCTTTTTTATGCAAATCTGATACTTTTGGTACTACACTGTTTTCAAGATATTCCATAATGTCGAAACCCGTACAAAGTAAAATTTCATAAAAATCGATGATAATAAGTAATAGATCAAGCAAATAGAGGTTTTTATTGACAAAAATACCGCCGGTGCCATCACAAGCGGCATCGCTCCTAGATCCTAACTGCACAATTTTCTACTAGAGTTTACCATTTTCTTTTTTATTTCTTGATCATTTAGCACAAAAAATCGCATTTTTTTATATTTTTGCTTATACAAAGAAAACTAATTAAGCAATGTAAATGGTCCCAATGGACGAATTGTAGAGAATAAAAATAGGAAGTAAATGAGAGCTGAAACAACCTGATCGGTTCATTATTAAGGCAAAAAAACTAAATTGAAATGCAAGCTCTTTGCAAGATAGTCGATATATTGAGGTACTTCCTGTATGCGAAACCCGAGGCAAAATCCAAACGATGTGGGATAATTATTAGTTTTCGCGTAATTGCAATCAAAATGTAGAGAATTAAAATATGAAGGAAATGAGCGCTGAAACAATCCATTCGGTTCATTATTAACGGAGAAAACTCCAAAAATCCGGTGTACAAAACCCAGATGCGGTCGAATATTAGTTTTCGCGTAATAGTAATCAAAAGTTATTCATACCAAATTTCGCAACTGACTTTGAAAGTAGAAGTGTTCAGCTATAAAATGCCAATCTTCGTTTTCCATTTAAAAATGCTGAAAAATTGGTGAACATTGCACGCGAACATGAGCGAAAACAGATTTGTGTATACTCGAATATATTCCCCCATCGTCTGTTCTACCCCCTCTCAACGACCATTCTCTGATTTTGCTTTTTGTGCCAATTTTAATTATTTTTGTATTCGTTATTGAAGCATTACAAAAAACTTGCAAGGGTCCTGCATTGTGGAATATCTAGAAAGCACTGCGCCCTACAACAAAAGCGTAATATGACTTTTCTCCTCTAACAAAACGGGATATCTACTTCAAATAACAGATTTGCATTAAGATCAGTTGCATAGAAATTATTTAATAAAAAAGAGAGCAGCACTGATGTGTTAGTTGTTAGTTGTGATCTGATGAACAGATCTGTGATCTCCGCCACTAGATTCAAGAATCTTTCATTTGGAGCATCAGATCACGTACTTCAATTAGCACAGGTAGGTACTGTGTAAAATTTCAAATTATTCTAATCTGCAAATTTTTTATATTTCAAAATTGGGAATATAGTTCATGAAGCAAACTCATATTATTTTTCGATTCTCTGCTCATTCCCTGAATTTAATGCATAAAAAACTGGACCACCCATCATACATATTATAATAATTTAAACTTTACTCATTCCACCACCAAGACAAACCTAAACTTACACTAAATAATGTAAAACTACTTAAATATTAAATATGAGATTCTACTTAGTCGTGTCAAGAACTAATTATTAGACTGGTTAGCATAATTCATTCTTGGGGACCAATTCCCAGGAGGAATGGAAATATCATTAATTAAAACCATGCATTGATGGTTATTGTATATCAGTAGGTATATAATTGACTCATGTTCTTATACTGATGAATAAGAGAGAAACGCCATGCTGAGGAAAGTTCAGTCTTTATAGACGGAAGATCTTCAGAAAATCAAATTAAAATTGCGATTTATTAATTTATAAACGTTTGGGAATATCTTTCTAGCGTTATAATAATGCTTCCCTTATTATTGACTTCACTAAATGGAATGTGGTTCGTTTAATTCTTGATTTTTTCGTATTTTACTGCCATCTTCAGCTGCAAACGAGTGTGTATCCGCAAACGAGTTTTCTCAAAATAATTACTGTACATAATTATGTAAGTAATTAGCAATCGCCATCTTATCTCAATCATATAAACTGTACGTCTTCATCCCATTTTCAATCTATATCGGGTCGTAAAGCTAAAAGAAATAATATCATGCGTACATAAAACTCATCAATTTTTAAATAATTTTGAGAATTTTCTACCAAGCACCTTAACTTTTCCAACGTAAGCATTAGACATATTTTGTAAATCCAATATATGATAGAACTTCCTCCAACCTCCAAGAACAAAGATATATACGATAACCGGTGCTGCAAGTACCTAAAACCGCAAAGACCGAGGTAATTTGACAGTAGACCACTCAGGTTTGGTGCCTCCTATGTCCTATAACTTCTAGTTTCCGCAGAGCTAACTTATTTACACAACCACTAACCCTGCGTTGAATACAACTATGCAATGCAGTATAATTTATTGTGCGGCACGTGGTTAAAATAAAACACTCCACTGCTTCAAAACTTACAAATAGACTTAATTCATCTCAACCACTCGGACTAAACTTTGGAAAACAAATTAGGTACGTAGTTCACTATTATTTCCCTGTGAAACTTTAATTTTAAACCTCGTCCATTGCTTGTTTTGTTTTGTTGTTCTTTTCGTCGATTCCACCTGGTTCGGATAAGAGTTAAACGATATAGCAAATAACCATGGCGTTATAATATATCGACGGTCACTAAGGGAACACGCACGTAATTTTTCTTCAATTACCCTGCTTGTTCACGGATAATTGGCTATATTTATCTTATTTAAAGCCACACGCATTGCCTTTCTTTTAGGCAATGCTTTACACCAGTTCCAATATCAAGCCATAAGCGATAAATAATTGTGACAATTACAAATAGGCTCGGGTTAATTACAACATCGACAAGTTATTAATTTCTTGATGTCCTAGAAATACCGAAGAGTTCAGATATATCTAGATAGTTGACAAACATAATCGGAAATGTCTAGTAAAGCAATAATTATAATTATTATTTAACTACTCAAGTTCAAACAAAAAAAAATGAAACAAGTAATTATATAGAGTAATAAATGAATAAATAAACATAAAGTTTGTAATTAAAATAAACGTTGCCACTGTTGGTCGATATCTTGTAATGTACCTCTATACCGGGTGTCTCATTAGTATGGGATTCTTCTCTGTCAGCTTTATTTTTGAAGCTAGAAAAAAAGATGGGGGAAAAATTGTACGATTTGAAGAGATCTACAACCTAAAATAATTTTCAGCTATACAGGTTGGCCCAATATCGCTGTACGCCTTATAACTTTGTTATTTTAAATAGGACACCCTATATATTATTACATTTTTAGATTGTCTGAGAAAATTAGTTAGGAATGGTTTTCACAGTTTGAGTTTAAACTGAATAGCTTCTGAGTTATAAACAAGTGAAAATGGCCATATTCATGATTCATGAATGTGATAAAAAATCTGATAATTTTCATCACATTGTATAATAATTTCATCCGCACGATAGAATACCACGTGAAAAATTAATATAGGTGCATGAACACCGTTTTCTGCTGTATTGAGCCGTTTCCTATGTACACTGCTTTCAAAATGAAAAATTGCGATTTTCATTCGCTTATACCTCCTATTATTACTCAATTTAAACTGCAACTGAAAAGCATTCTAAATGGTTTTTCTCAGGAAATATGAAAATACAAAAATATACAGGATATCCTATTTAAACAAAACTAGGCAACAATGGTGGGGGTAAGAGCGATTAGGGTAAAAATTCAAATTGAGGCCTAAAAAATGCCAAATAAAAGTTTGTAGATGAGGTTTGTGAGTTTTTTCTTTTTAAACGTTTTTTCTATGAATAGTGAATTTAATTCCATAAGTGCGTTCCACACTGTATAACAAACTTTGTTATTTATTTTTGTACTAATTCGTAATACTGTTGTCATCCGACCAATTATGCTTACGAGTTTGGTATGGATTTAATATTGATATTTAAAACTCCCACCATGTTTCACCGAATATAACTTTTAATGTCACTCACATACGTTTGGTGGAGCATAAAGACAAAAAGTCTTTATAAACCTACCCTCAAAATCGAGTATTAAGGAAGTCACAGGCTGTGCAATGTTAAAAAAAATTAAAGTTTTTGCTACAACTCCAAAATGGCTGAATATTTTTTATGAATTTTTTTGTGTTGTTTTGTTAGTTATTAATAAGTAGTATAATATACGAGTAACTTAATTATAACTTGTGTGTAATTTGACCTCTTATGTACCAGAAATGTTTAGCTTTTGGAATATATTATGACAAAACCAAAATTCATCCAGTGGCTCAAAAATTGGGGGTAAGAAAGTTAGACTACTATCTACCGTACGTCCCTGGTTCAAATTACACACACGTAATTATCGCTGTTATATTAGACTGTCTTTATATGGTACGTTAAAAAACAACACAAAAAATTTCTTAAAAATATTAAGCTGTTTTGGAGATATAAATAAATGTATTTTTTTAGAGGATAGATTCATACAGACTTTTTGTCTTAAAATTGAGTATTCTATCTTAGAAGTTTTACCCCTTTATTCTGGCACCCCCTGAGAAGTGTCCGGTATCGTTAGATGAGCATTTTTATTAACGGCAGCCTCCCTGGACTGTCGAATCATCATGAAGGTTCGGAAAGTTTTCTTACTCATTCATTTATAATGTTTCCAACAAAGCAGTGATCATATTTACAAAAAAAGTATCAGACATATGCCCGTATTGACAAACGATAATTTCCTAAATAATTACGTAATCAATTATCTCCATCTCATTCTATTGCAAAAAACTGCATATCTCCATCTCACTCATTTAATTAATTACGTAATTATTTAGGAAATTATCGTTTGTGAATATGGGCAATATAGTGTGGCAAAAAGTAAAATTCCCTGTTATATCACAGGAATATATCAATTGTTGGAAAATAAATTAAGTACAGAGTGAGATAATGAAACAAAAATATGGGGGTGCTGTTGAAAAAAAAATTATGTCCTTGATTTAATATTCTCAAATTATTTAAAGATGGTAGAGAATTTACTGATCCTGAGGGTATAATAAATGCATTTTGCGAACAGTTGGGGAGTGTATTCCAGGAGCCGGGCATGCCGGAATCCTTGACTGATGAGATAACCGGGAACTGGCCCAACATAGGTATTGATCAAATTGGGGAGGAGGATGTTCACGGGGCTATTAAAAAATTGGGAAACAAACTGACAGCTGGTTACGATCAGGTCCCTGGCTTTTTAGTCAGAGATTGCGCTCGTGTTTTTTCGCGTCCTCTGACAATAATTTATAATCTGAGCATAAAAACGTCGGTGTTTCCGGACCGATGGAAAATTGGGCGTACATGCCCTATTTTGAAGGGAGGCGACCCAACTGATATCGGGAACTATAGATTTGTCTCTATACTCTCAAATTTTGCTAAAGTATTTGAAATCATTCTCCACAGACATATCTATGATTTCGTAAAAGGTGGTATCTTGTCGGAGTTTCAACATGGATTTGTGGAAAAGAGGTCGACAGTCACGAATCTGTGCTGCTTTACACAGATAGTGACTGAAACACTTGACAGACAGGGTCAACTTGACGTTATATATACAGACTTCTCAAAAGCGTTTGATCGAGTTGACCATAAAATCCTGCTGAGTAAACTGTCATATTACGGTTTTTCTTTGCCGTTGGTGGCACTAATGAAGTCGTATTTGTCCAACCGACAGCTATTTATTTCATATAATGGATTCAAATCGAAAACAATCATAGCTACATCGGGAGTTCCACAAGGGTCAAATCTTGGACCCCTGCTTTTCAATCTTTTTGTCAACGATATCGCCGAATGGGTTAATTGCGGAATTTTAATGTACGCAGACGATGTTAAAATTTTCCAGAGAATAAACTCTGCAGAAGACTGTGGCAGATTACAGGAGAGCTTAAGCCATATTTCTGAGTGGTGCATCAGAAACAGATTACATCTCAACATTGATAAGTGCAAAACTATGACATTTACAAAGAAATTAAATATTATAAAAGCACAATATGAATTAAGTGGCAGTGCACTGTCAAGGTGTACAAATGTGAGAGACTTGGGGGTGTTATTCGACAGCAGACTGAGTTTCTGTGATCATATTACGAACACTGTATCTTCGGCAAATAGGATGTATGGGTTTCTGTGTCGCAATAGCCGATATTTCTCTAGCATAGAAACAATAAAAACACTATTCTCTGCGTTTGTGCGTTCCAAGTTGGAATATGCTGTCCTGGTCTGGAATCCGATTTATGCATGCTATGAAGATTCGATAGAGAGAGTCCAGCGAAAAATGTTGAAGTACCTGTGGTACAAAAGCACAGGTGTATACCCGCCAAGGGGATTTTCTAATACTGTTTTGTTGGACAGGTTTGACTTGCAGTCGCTGTCCACAAGACGAAGGAATATCAGTCTCAAATTTCTGTATAATTTGTTGCATAATAGATTGGACTGTTCCTTTTTGCTGAGTCAGTTGAAATTTGTAGTTCCGAAAAGGGAGACTAGGAGTAAGCTTACATTCTATATAGAAACACCTAGAACGAACGTAATGATGAGATCTCCAGTGGAAGTAATGTGCAGAAATTACAACGTGTTGAAGGACTGTGACATATTTGCGAATACACTGGACCAACTGTTGAATTGCGGGAGGGATATAACGTCTTAAATATAATCTTATGTTGGTTCAGTAATCAGAGTTGTAATAAATGTGTGAGATTAATAAGAAGTGTAAGCTGGCTCGCTGTGGCTGGTGTTAATTTACTGCACGATACCCGAGCGAACTAGTAGATCTATTAATTAACTAATAAATAAATGATAAATGTGAATTTAAGGTTGTAGATGAAGTAAGATATTGTTCTGTTATTGGTATTTTTTGTGTACTGTTGAACAATAAATATTATTATTATTATTATTATTATTATCAAATTCAATGATAATTGATAAATATCAAACCCTGAAGAATTTTCATTTCATACCTACTGCTTGGACTGCCAGATGTGTTAAATATAATCAATAAAATTGTATCGTGTGATCCACAAAATGTTTCATCAACTAGTGCCTTGGAAGAGAGAGATAGAAATTGTAGTCATATCTGAGCTCATTGCACCTGAGCACATCTCCCAATAGTTTCCATTTTATCTGACAGACTGGCATACATGCTTCATTTTTTCCATGGCACTAGTTGATGAAAAAAATTTTGTGGATCACATTGTTTGTCGAAACACATTTACTTATAGGTAATTTTGTGCGGTAAGCGAGCAGCCAACACCATTACGTCAAAAACCACCATAACGACCGAGAACATTGCCGCGGTCCGTGAGAGTGTGCAAGAGAACCCGAGAAAATCCATTCCTCGCCCTGCACAAGAACTCGGCCTTTCGCAGTCTTCTATATTTCGTGAATTAGGCGTGCACACCTATACACATATACACAAGATCCAATTGGCCCTGGTGCTTAGGCCAATTGACCATAGACAGCACCGTCTAGTCGCTGACTGGACTTAGGAGCTTTTGGAAGAGAACCCCAATTTTGTTCGAAAAATCATATCTAGCGACGAAGCGCATTTTTGGATGAATGTATGTTAATAAGAACAATTACCGCAGGTATATGAAAGGACTCCAACCCAAACAAGGTTCAACATCAACAGATGGCAAAAAAAAAACTACCGTTTGGTATGCGGATTTTCAGCCGGCGGCGCATTGATCCGCGTTCCTCTGCTAAAACGACGATGGTGAGGCCATCACCGTCAACGGCGACTGCTACTGAAGAATGATAACCGATTTCTTTTGCTTAAAGTTGAACAATTAGGACGTGGAAGACATGTATTGTGGTTCCAGCAGGTCGGCGCTACGTGCCACACTTTAGCCGGACACAACGATGAACATTCTGCTTGTACGATTTGTGGGTATGGTTATCTCTCGCAGAGGTGACGTGAATTGGCCACCAAGATCGTGCGATTTGAACCAGCTACTTACACTTTTTTTGTGGGATTTTCTGAAGTCGCAAGTCCATGCCAATAGGTCGCAATCCACCGATGCCGTTAAAATCAATACAATCCACGCCATCGCTCAAATTCAGCCGTCTCTATATGCGGTAGAGTAATTGAATATTGGACCACTCGGATCCGTGCCACCGTGAGAAGCCTAGACGGACATTTAAACGATGTTATATTCCATGCATAAAATCATAGATATAAGCCTTTCAAATAAAAACAGAAGTTTAAAAGGAAAAACCCTTTAAAGAGGCGACCAAAAAAGTGAAACTGAATTAATTACTTTTACAAACATTATTCTATTTGATTACTAAAAAAACAGCTTTACTTCCTCGAGCGATGCAGAAAAAATGTCAAAAGTATGTTGAAATTTGCAGCGAGTGCACAAATATTGTGCATTGAAGAGTGCCGCATCAGACTTGTGCGCGCATGACGTAGGTAAAAAGTATTATATTGAATCTCGCGTCAGGAGAGACAATAAAAATACCTATGTCACCAGTTTATGCAAGAACAAGATCATTGTAGATTCTCTGCGAGTTTTCAGGCTTTTCAATGAGAACTGATTGAGTACTGAGTCTTGGGGTAACCTATTGCGGCGCTGTGCAGTCTCTAGAATAGCCCTGATCAGTGAATAGGGAGATACAAGTGTTAATGTTAGAAAACTCTTTGGAATACCTTATGACCGCCCAAATAGATTTACATGCAGAATTGTTGGCATAAGCAACGCGATGTGAAAAAGTCAATTTGGAAGTGAAGGAGACACCCAAATCAATCACCAACTCATCAAACCTTGAACGAGTTCTTACTTTACCTCCTTGCAAATTATTAGTTGCAAACTATCTTGGATTTACTTACTTCTTGGATACGAAATATATTAAAAAGCAACGGACTTAGCTCAGATCCCTGAGGAATACCAGAAGATGAGATAAGGCTGGAATGCGAGCGAAAATCATCGATTTCGACATATTGAAACTTGTTGGATAGGTGGTTTCTTATCAGATCACCAAGGCACTGTTGTTGTTGCTGTTGTTGGCGCTAAAATTGTGTCAAATGATTTACTAGAATCGTGTGTTAGAGAAGCTATAAGTCGCTAATATAGCAAGCAGTAAATTATGTCCCGATATTTACCGTTATTTACAGGTAGCTCGTACTTGTACTAAATCAGAGAGCCCCATTTAAAAGTAGAGGAAGTCGCGTTAAGAAATACCACAACAATAATTATTATTGTTTCCATCGTTGATCAATCCTTTGTTCTTCATCGTCTTGTTTTATTGAAATTTATCCTCATTAATTAATTAACAGTTTCTTACAAGTCGGTCAAAGTGGTCAAACGGCAGTCCCAGCAGAGTAATTGCCACCGCGTTATAACCAGCAAAATTCTTGTCAAAGATCGGTGATTTTACCTCGTTGTTTATTGCATTTTATTCACCAGAATTTCCATCGTTCCTTTATTCCTTAAAACTGCCGAAGAAAACCGTCAACTTTGCTTGGCGAACGTGGGCGCCAAGCAAAGTTGGCGGTTACAAAGTTGGCGAGAAATATTAATTTAAATAATTTCCAAGAACGATAGGTTATTACCCTTGAGAATATATTGCGACACACTTCGTTACTGTCCCTGTTCAGTTTTTATGAAAGGTAGGTGGATCATCTAAATTTAATTATTTACTTTTCGTTGTGATAAACGACGACTAAATTCATGACGCTCTCGGAATCTAACATTGGACGTTCCAGCAAATTGTCGAGCAACTGCCAAACAAATCACAACAATTACTATTCTTGCTAAATTAACTCTAAGGCCAAAAATAAACATTTAATGGAAATGAAGCCAAATCTGAGAAATAATATTAAAAACAAGTATACATTACTGAAGCTAATTCTCTCGTTGCTATATACCTACTCGCGCATCGATTCCAGACTCCTGGGGTGAATTATGACTAGGAGTACCTATCATTATACGTAGACTTCTTCAACTCGTGTTTTAATGTACCTATTGGAATAATATGTGCTAGGTAATCGCCTTCAATGTTTGTATAGATATATTTACATGCTAATTATATCTTCCTTTCATCCCTTGTGTTACTTCAGGCTAATTGCCACCTCAGAGTTCGAGATGTTAGTAGATAATAACTAATTCAGGATAACATTAATACTGGCCCTCTTCTGGTCAGGACGATTAGAGCATATTATAAAGCCGGCTATAATGGCTACAAGAGCTCGAACAGTTTCCAGGGGATACTTGCGAGATATGAATATTGTTACATGAACGGGCCAGGAGAATGCAATTAAAATTATCATGTTATGATAACGATAGGGGTATAGTACCAGATCCTATTGGAGTTCATAATTGCAAATATATGTATATTAATAATTAGAGAAACTCATCACGAATAATCCTGCTGCTGAGATACATTAATAGGTAAAAAATATTAGCTTCTCTCTCAGCTTCTCCATATAATGCTACAAAGTCAGCAGATCATATCATTATCAAAAGTACATCGTTTAAAAGTTTACGGTAAGTCCAGTCGTCGAGTTGCCATTGGAAAAATCAATAATTTTTCTTTTAAATGAAGAAAATACCGGATGAATTGATGATTGACGTTGATGGGATGACGCAAAATTTTCTCAGTCAATATTTAATTGTCCATCGTTAAATAGAAAGCTCTAACACAGATAATAGTCATTTAAGTCTTTTGTATGTCTTAAGTAGGTACTTGTAATAGTGGATAAGTTACCAAATGTTCTAGAGGCTGATAAGTAAAAGTGGTCGCTATCATGAGCTTGGATACCACCATCGTACCTGAACAACGCCTGTTGCATTGTAGCTGCCTACTTCATCATCAAAATTTTCAAATATACAGGGTTAGAACTATAATGGGCCACTACAGGGATATCCTACACCATTGAAGATACGAGGTCGGATAAATTAGAGAAAAGTTGCGCTATTTTGTGGCCATCTCGAATCCGTCAAAACATGCAAGATGTTCTGTGACCGTTCCTGAAATATCCTGAAAACTGAAAAATCGAGAAATCTTATTTTGGTCATATCTTTCTTACCATTGGAAATAAATAAATAATTTTTCGTAGGCTTACATAAAGCCGTTATGAGCTATTCATCTGACGTTTCAAAAATTTTCAAAGCCGACTAGATCCCAGAGTTTTCATAGTCAACTTTCGTTTTTCTTATGGCCGCCATATTATTTTTTTATATCGTTCGATGAGAAAAAAATAATGTAAACCAAAAATTAATAAATTTTAGAAAAAAATAATTGGAAAATTTTTATTCTTCTTTTTTCAAAAAACAGAAAAACAGAAATTTTTTCGCTGAAATAGGTCAATATGAAGTCATACTGCGTGCATTATAGTTTTTTAATATCTCTATGATATTCGGTCTAAAAAGTTATTTTTTTTTTTAAAAAGAAGAACAAAATTTGTTTTCATTTATTTTTTGAAGTTTATTAGTTTTTGGTTTCCATTATTTTTTTCATAACGAACGAAATAAAAAAACAATATGGCGGCCATAAGAAAAACGAAAGTTGACTATGAAAACTCTGGGATCTAGTAGACTTTGAAAATTTTTGAAACGTCAGGTAAATAGCTTATAACGGCTTATGTAAGCCTACGAAAAATTATTTATTAATTTCCAATGGTAAGAAACATATGGCAAAAATAATATTTCTCGATTTTTCAGTTTTTTCAGGATATTTCAGGAACGATCACAGATATCTTGCATGTTTTGACGGATTCGAGATGGCCACAAAATAGCGCAACTTTTCTCTAATTTAACCGACCTCGTATCTTCAATGGTTTAGGATATCCCTGTAGTGACCCTTTAAATAGTTCTAACCCTGTATTTATATAAAAAATCAATAGTGGAGTGAACATTAATTTAGACAATCGCATATAGTATGTATAACAGAGCAGCATGAATAAATGAACGATTTTAAAATTATAGAGTGAGAACCTGTATACCTCCTCCCTTTTAATTTCGAGTCAACTTCGTACAATATCTTTGGTACAATAACTCTAAAATTCTAAATTCAATGGCAAAAGTTGACATAAAACTGATATGTAAAGCTTTGTCCACACCAAAGAAACACAGAGGAACATTTTGTTGCTGGTTGCCGCAACCTGTTTATGGAAACAGAAACAACAGCAAAAGTTCCGTAAACATTCTGTCCACACCAAGTAATTCAGTTTTGCGAATGTTTCGTTGTGTTGCCGCAACAGGAAACGTTGTGTCTACACCAGTGCAGTGTATGTTTCTAAACAATGTGGTACGACGAAGAAGATTTACAGGCAGCAGCAGCTGCAGTTGTAATTATTATTTTACAAAAACACAAAAAAACGAGTCCGTAAATGTTGGACTAGACGAAGTCTTTAGACAGAAAGACACATGGTGTCATACGTCACATTATATTTTCTGTCGTCCATTTAAACGGCATTATTTTTATTATTAATTAATGTTTTTTTATTATTATAATATACTGAACGAAGTCAAGGTAATTAGCTGATGTTTTCGGCAACTACCCGACGGCTTCACGACGCAAGTTTCGAGCTTTGGGAACAAGCAACAACGTGTCCACACTGATAAAAATACCGTTGAGAAACAAAAAATGTTTACCAATGTTTCCATATTTTCTTTGATCTTTGCCGCTAAATATGGAAACAAGCAACTTATAGGAACTTTTGTTGCTGCAACCATAAACAATGAGGAACTTAAATAAACTTTTGGCAACATTCAGAAACAAGTTCCAGGAACAAGCAACATAAACAGAATGCTCCTATGTGTTGCTTTCGGTGTGGACAAGGCTTTAGATGCCAAAGATGACGTTGCGGAAGCTTTAATGAATACACAGACTGTCAAAATTGAAAACTAACAATTTTTTTGTGTAGAGAATCAAAACAGGTATCTTTAAAATTTGGTATTTGGTATTTCATAAGTTGTCAAGGACTGGAAACGTCATCTTTGACATTTGACATTATATTTTTAGGTAAAAAGTAGTAAAATTCATTTTATTGAATTTAGGTCATCATTAATACTGAATTTTTTTCTGAATCTGTTTAAATTACGTTTTTATCAGCTAACGGGGTAAGTACATATCTAACAATTGCCTTACATAAACACACAATTAGCCCAATTAAATATAAAGAAACAGTAATTTCGTAAAGATTTCTTGTCAATAAAATTGTCAGCAAGATGACATGTTTTGGATGTAGAGCCACAGAATAGATACAATCAGAAGCTAACTCGCCGGCGGCGCCTTTGATTTTTTAGAGACAAGCCACACCTCTAGCGGCCATTGCTTCAGAGTAGAAACGCAGGCCCGCCACCAGCCCGCCACAGAATAGGTACAATTCTATTCTGTGGGCCCGCATTCAAAACTAATGAAAGCTCATCTCAAATCATGGCGGATCTCTATGCGCCGAGTAGATGCGCGAACTCGGTATTTTTATTGAAGTTTCTATTCTGTGGTAAAGCTGAGCTTGCTTCTCCCTTTTTTTCTTGTTTACTAATAATTAGGCTAGGCATATTAAAAATTCTCAGACGAATGTTTTACTAGGCTTGATTTTTGGATTTCTGGACACGAATTTGAGGCTTGCTGGCCAAATTTTTGCCGGGAACTTTGTTTTTGTTTGCACTTTTTCAGTTTTTTTATTCGAAGCGCTTATTCGACTTAAGAAGATGTTTTTTGGCGAGTTCTCCCGGCCAAACGGTTACTCTTTCAAACAGTTTTTTTATGAAAAATGTAGGAAATTCTGTGTCCTTTAATTCTGAACAGAATGAACATCGACAAAAAGTTGCCTTTCTGAAATTTAAGCCAAAAACAGGAAAAAAAAGCAGCAAGTGTAAATTTATGCAAAAAGTGCAAGCAAAGAACAAAGTTCCGGGCCAAACTTGAAGTTGGTATTCAGTGACCCAGAAAACATAGAGGATGAGAAAAACAAAACTGTAGCAAAACTTTCCTTTGATCTCCTATTTTATGAAGTACTAATATGCCTAATATGCCATAACGCAGAATCTTATTTCATATCTAACACATTTTCCGCAATCTCTAAATGACTTAAATTGCCCCGTATGAAAATTTTCCACTTTTTCCATTATATTTGAAAACCTGTATGCATCATACATGACCTGTTAAGCACTCTCTAAGGCATTCTTTCAGAAATTTTGAACGCATTTTTCATGCTTCAACCATTTCCTGGTACAGAACTTCCCAAAAGAGGGTCAGACACTCCTTTCTCCAGTTAATTTACTAAATTTAACTTGTCTAAATTTAACTTAGGTACCTACCTAAGAAGATCAGATGATTAGTCCGTGCTGGCTACACCACGATTATTTGTTTATATTTTAGTTATGCATAATCTTGTTTTCTTTGATCAACTTTTTTAAATTGAATAAGTGCATTAATTATCTCCCTGCTTTGCTTCAATCATGCAGGCCTGGAACGTGACCAGTACCTATATACGAGTACATGTTTCCACGATTTAATTATACGCTTTTTATATGGCTCATTATTTTTTTTAGATTCTTAGTTTTACCAATCTAACTGTAAATGGTAGTTTTACCATCTGCATTTTATAACAGTAAATTGATATAATTACGTTGCAATTAGATAATTATTGTACAGCTGCAACTGCCAGGATAAGAAGAGCTTGTTGATCGTAAAATCAAACAAAACTGTTCCAGCTTAATTTATTTTCTTTTTTAGAAAAGAAAAAAAAATGTATGTATTGTTCTACGCAAGGAAAGATCCTCAAGTAATCAGTTACGAGTGTAACATCTCATCAAATACCCTACCTATAATTTTTATCATTTAGGTAAACAAAGGAATCATTGAAACTATACTTGAGAATATTTCTTCTAAATTAGGTAAAAAATTCAAAAAAGTCAAACCGACGAATAAATTAAATAGGAAGGAGTAGTTATTCGCGCACACGCATTTTAATGAAAAATTAGGGGAGAGTTTATTACCGCGAGAGGAACACAAATTGTTTCTTTTCGTGAAGTCGTAAGTTTAGAAACCCTTTGTTATTTCTTTCAGGGGATTGAGGTCATGTATGGCGCATGTAGGATGTCACCGGGAAGTTCACCAATGCTGTTAAGTGGGGGCAATGAGTCGCCTTCCCTTCCCTTACCAAGCTATCACATGCATATTACATGGAGGATCACTTGGAGCCAGCCAACATTTCACTTTTCAGTATAAAACTTTCATGAGTTTTCAGCCGACATGAGAATGTTCGGTAGCGGCAGAACGTCGACAAACGGCGTGCGTATGCTTCAGCTATTTGCCTGCCATTCAAGGATCTTTAATATTTTGGATCACCTACAAACTTACCATATAAATCTTTCGGCAAGTTTTGTGATAATCTGAAACTTCATTCAGTAATTTTGAATCGATTACGCGCTCTTTATTTCTCATATTTTCTATATGAAAAGTTTAAAGTTGATTTAAACATATAGTCTTAAGAAAATGCGATTTGTAAGCATTTTGATAGCTTTATAATAGAAAGCTTGTTATTTCATTTTTAAAAAACTACTTCAGCTACTTAACAGCGGGTGAAATATTTAAAAAAGTATAATGTACTATCTACAGTACCCACTCCTAAAATTTATCATATTGTGGTAGTGGATGGAACTGCTTTAATAGCTAGAACTAGCGCAGAATTTTGTCAGATTGACTCTCGAACCAAGTCAACTCGACTTTAGGTACGAGGATAATATAGGCATCCATACTATAACTAATTTAATTATGGAATTTATTATTAAATCAGCTCTGTCAAATTATAACAAAAAATGTTGTTTATATTAGATATTATATTATCATCCCAAAATAGTCGCTTTTAAATTTGAAAATTCTATGTCATATAGGTACCTAAGATTACATACCATCTTAGACAAATTGTCTTTCAATAACTATATTTGTTTAAATTTTTTTTAGATACTTCTCACAATGACGGTTGCCGATTCTGCGGTATCCTGCATTTAAAATCTACAAACAGTATGCTAAGTTTTACATAAGGCAACATGTAAATAAGAAGAGTATCCTTTTGATTTTAAGTCTCCTTGGGTGGAGTGTTTTTATTAAGGCAGGAGGCCTGGGAGAAGCGACGCTCATATGCATACAGAGTGTTACGATTATTGCTCAATCGTGATTTCTGTCCCGTGAAATTGCGGCCACGCTGAAATTCTAACGTCCTCGCATGATGGAAATTAGACACCAGAGGTAAATATAAAACTTTGCGTTTTTTTCGATGTTTTTATATACGACCGGCGGTATATAAAATTAAAGCGAGGCTCTTTGTGGAAAATTGTACGAGAATTTTTCTCAACCAAGTGGATTCTAAACATTTCAAACGTAAAGGCCATGTTGATTTTGTTTTTGAACAAACATGATCTGAATATAAAGTAGCTAAGCGAAGAAATAACATAATATAAATTATTCTTTCAAATAAAGGTAAATTATTTCACTCTTGGAAAAAAATCAAATTTTATTTGAGTTTCACCTGTCATTACTTTCAGTTTCATGAAGATTGTGACGTACCTAAAACACGCGTCATTTAAGAAGCATGTCAATTTTCGGGACAAGGAGGTTTCTTCAAAGCCTTTTGCGTTTATTAAACCTCCCTAAACGAGGCTCGCCCGTCCGGATAGACGGAGTGACACATCGTGCGAGATAATCCTGGAAAACAATTAAAAATTCTACGTGACAGGAATGTCAATCCTGTCAAAGAATTCGTGCTGGTACACGGACAGCCAGACAAAATCCCAAAGATTCCCATACACGTGTACGTTTATCTCAAGTTTTAAATGTGTATGTGGAGGATGGATTTTTTTTATATATTGTTTGATTCCTCGGAACGGAAACCTAGATGAATATAAATTTGAAATGTGCAACAGTGTGACAATAATCACAAATTTTATAAAAATATAAAAATATAAAAAATCTTCTTCATTTATTATTTTGTTATTTATTATGACAACTTGATTTTGTTTTTAGGTAGGTTTTCACTTAGCTTGTCAAATTAGATGATTCTTGTAGGCTACCTTTTTGAAATCATAATTTTAATACCTATTCACCCACCATTATAACATAATAAAACAAAACTTGTTTAAGACTGAACAATAATAATTATTGTCGTGGACTTTTTTCGAAAAATTCATTATGTACCTACCATACCGACAAGTTTTCAGGGTTCTAGCGTGATAGAGCTAAAAAAAGTGCATTATCTCATCCGTTTCGAAGCCCATTTAACCTCGTATGACATCGTCCCTCGCTACGCTTGGGCTGATAACTTCATACTAGGTGCAAATAGGTTTCGTTCCGCGAAATTATTGATACGAGATAAGGGCAGAGGAGCGAATAAGAAAGACACAACAATAAGATCCGTTGATAAAAAACAACAGTAAATTAAGTTACAATAAAAGAGAATAATTGTCCAGTCTATTTTAAAATATATTCACTGTGGGAGCGGCTACGATGCCTCGGTCTAGTTCCAAATGTCATATATTCTGTTTACTCTTGGCCTAGTATTCTCGTGTTCTTTTTTTGGTTGAGATGGTGACCTCTTAACCGGTCGTCTTGATTCAGGGTGACTATGGTGTTCAGGTTTCTATGGTTGTACTTCAGAATTCGGAGGGCCATAATCAGGTCATCTTGAAGGCGACGATCTTCAAATGGAGTGAGGTTAACTAAGGAGAGCCTTTCTTCATAAGACTAATCGAGAAAAAGGTAGTCTTGTGGCTTTCCGTTGCACACTTTCGAGTAAGGTCTTATCGCGAATGAGATCTGAATTCCAGACCGGCCCGGCGAATTCAAGAATTTGTCGGACATAATGTAGCTTAGAGTTTAAAGGGCGCCTGTAGGCAGATGGGGAGGTGAAAAACATTTGCGAATCAGGAAAAATTTTGAGTTTGCACGTTTACAGACCAACACTATATGATCAGATCAACTCAAGTTACGGTTAATTATCACTCCGAGGTCTCAATGGGAAGTTTTTAAGGAACACCCGTTAATGAAATATGGCAGTGAGGGATTATTCTGGCGATGTTAAGAGGGAGCAAGCAGTTTGTGGACCACTCGAACACTCTGAGTTTAAATCTCGTTGTATCTTGCTGAGTGATAAAACGTACTATTTTTAAAACCTCTCAAATTCAAGTATAGGGTTGAAATCCTTTATATGGTCCCAACTGATTAGGTACATTATGCTACTTATCGGTCCGCACCATCACAACAGCAGAAACATGTAAATCTTTCATGTGTGCAGATTTGTGTTTAGGAATCACCCAGTTTGAAAAAAATATATCTCTAACAGTTATTACAAGAACAAAGCCATTGTCTTTGTTCAAGAATACGTCATTCCTAGGATAATATGAGTAAACTCTTTAATAATCTATAAATGCCCTATAAATTGAAAGATCTGTCTGAAGATGTTGACCTGAAATTGGCGAAACTGTGTAACATAGAAAACCTATTAATATACAGTAACATTTTTAAGCATTATTGTTTAAATTATCCCAATATGCCAAGATTCCAAAAAGTAAAAGTTGAGAACATAAACCCGATTTTTGATTAAAATTTTTAGATTTTTCTGATACGTTTTGGAAGTGCCTGTTTATATTATATTTCTGAAGCACATTGCGATTATTATAATAATGGTTTTATGTCACTTTTATGTCTAATCATCACAAATAAAAATTATCTTAAAAGCTACAGCACAGCAGTAGTATAACAAAAGAGACGAAAAAAAGATTTCTTTACGGCTTTGTTCGTTTACAGAGATTCTTTGAACGAGACCTTACACTGAAACTTTCTTACAATACATTCGGAACAATATGGTCAAAAGTTCTGTTCGCGGTGATTTTTCTTATGTCTCGATATTGAAACAAACTTAGAATTTTTTTTCCTAGTCTATGCTTTTTTTTCATTACCAATCGGAGTAATTCTTTGAAACTTACTTGCAGGACTATTGATTCTTGTGTCTCCTTAGACGTTCCCTCTTTTAAGATAATTAAATAAAAAAAAACTTTTAAGCTTGATGTTTTTTTCTGATGAGGTAGATATTATGTTACCTACATTTTTCAGATAAAGTGTATTTCTGTATGTAATAATTGTTTATTTCCTTCATCTTCCAATAATATCATGAAATGATGGTTTTAATTGATAAAATTACTGGTACATTTTGCGGAAAAAATTTCTATTCTTAACTTAATGGGAGAAGATGCGCACAAATGTAGTTTTTTTTTCGGGTAAAGCTAGTTAAAATTTTGTATTAAATCGTCTCGAAATGTGCGGTGTAATTGTCTGCGTTCATTTTGATATGCTTTCTCATTCCATGTAACCATATAAAATTTAGTCATTTTTGATGTTAACACCACTGGGCATTGATGAAATTTTTCTCTCACAGCGTAAATTACTTCTCCAGAAAAACTAATCACTCTGTCTGTCTAGAAGTATATGGTATAACCGCAACGATTGCGAAATATCTAACGTTGCTTATAATATCAGATGTGATTACATGAGTTTGCTATTTAATGTTACTTTTTTTACCACATCTGACAACCGAACGTCGTGAAATTGTGATCCTCTCTTGCATTCATCTCTGAGTAAGGTGACCGTCAGGATAGTTTCCTTGCGATAAACTCGTTTACTAAACCAAGAAGTCTTAAATTAGTGGAGCTACTGAGTGTCATTTGCTGAGCGTCTTATTATCAATTATATTACTGAGTGTCACTGAGCTACAAAAAGTGTCATTTGCAGAGTGTCTTGAAATTAAATTCCGATAAATAAATTCTCTAGATATTCAGCTATATTAGTACTGTAAATTGTGTTCTTAACGATTTTATTTCCGAAATTCCGAATATTTTTCAAATATTTTTAAATTTTCGCGTATCTTATTTGTTTGTAAATGCTCGTAACCGCGAAATCAAGATGCATCTAGGAGTGATATTTTCACTTTTATATTTTTTTTTTCACAAATCAGGAAAAATTATTCAAAAAAAAATTTTAATTAGCTAATTTTTCAATTTTTTTTTCAATGGTATTTGCCATTTGAAAAAAAAATACATAATTTAATTAACTACCTATCTTAAAAATATCTTGTCGTGTAAAAATGCCTTTACTTATCTGAAACTTTAAAAATCTTATGATGGTGGACCGTCAACGTACTAAGGCTGAAGTTGCCGTTGGCGTTTTGTTTCGAGAGAGACATCCTGATTTTCCACCACTGAATCGGATCACTGTTAGGGCAAATTTGAGGCACAATTCAGAACGAATGGACGTGTGAGAACTGTACCTCGACGCCATCCTCAACCACGCGTTGAGGATGTCTCGTCCACGCGACGAGGAAAGAACACTCGACAATCTCACATACCAAGAAACTCCAATAAGCCAGAAAAGTGGACAGAGCGTACAAAAACGTCTCACAAAACCATTACGAACATTTTGAAATCAGTTGCAATTTTTTTCAATTTGCAACTCAACTGTCAAATTATCCCAAGCAGCACCTTATGAATTGTTTTATGAATAAAACATAAATAAACAAATGTTTGTAAGAATTTATACTCACTGTACGTTAGAATTTTTGTAAAATTTAATAACGGAATTTCATGTTACATGACTAAAATGGCGTCAATAACGGAAAATATTGAAAAGTAAAATTGGCCTCTAATTGGGCAGGTAAATACTTGATGTATTCGTCACTACGAGAGAGCCCCGATGGCATAAACCACCACAATTTCATCCTTGCTCGAAACAGATGCAAAGAAATAATAGATCAAACCAAAGAAACTCACAACCAAAGAATTAGGAACAAACTTCTCTCCTGCCCTAACGGTTCGAAATCTTTTTGGTCTGTAACTAAGGCAGTCAGCCAGAACTTCACCAGATCCACGATTCCACCACTTACACGGACAGATGGGACTATCGTATCCACGGCTACTGAGAAGGCAAACTTGTTGGCGGGAGCCTTTTCTCCATACTCTTCCGTCGACTTTCATGGAAGAACTTCGCCAATGATCCCTTCCGTGGAGACCAAAATGTCAGACATTGTTTTCCAACAGCGTGTCATAAAGAGCATTATGTTAGCCTTAGACCCACATAAAGCTTCTGGGCCAGATGACAAACCTGTTATCGTACTAAAAAAATGCGCCACTGAGCTGTCATCTGTTTTCTGCCGACTTTTCAACTTGTCGTATAAAAAGGGAATATTTCCTTCTTGCTGGAAATGTGCACGGATCCAACCTATTCCCAAGAAAGGCAAAAAGACTAAATAGCTAATAACTAAATAACCAAATAACTATCGACCAGTGGCACTTCTTTCAGTAATATTCAAGATTATGGAGAAAGCTATTAACCAACATCTTTTAAAATACTTGGAAGCAGCTAATATAATCAGCGACCGCCAATACGGATTCCGCAAATAGAGGTCAACTGGTGACCTCACTTACGTCACCGAGCTGTAGAACGGCGCAATCGAGCACCATGGGGAGTCTCGAGGGGTTGCGCTTGATATTTCTAGAGCTTTTGACCGTGTTTGGCATGGTGGACTGTTGGAAAAACTGCAGGCCTATGGCATGCCCGAGAAATTCTGCTTGTGGCTTGCGAGTTATCTCGGAGATCGTTCATTACAGGTGGCAGTCGATGGAGTTCTTTCTGAGACCTTTTCCATCAATGCCGGTGTGCCTCAGGGATCCATTTTATCTCCGATTCTCTTTCTAATGTTTATAAACGACTTGATTGAAACAACAAAAAATCCAATATACAGTTTTGCCGACGATAGTACCCTCATATTTTCTTATACGTTAGATGCGCGAACATCTACTATCGACGCACAGACTCGCAGGGAGCAAGAAACTGCCATACTTAACAATGACTTGCAAGACATTCTAACTTAGGGCGATAGAAACCAAGTCCAATTTAATGCTGGAAAAACCCAAGCAGTCATCTTCTACAAAAAGACCAACGTTTTGGAGCCAGAAATGATGATGGCGGGACACTCTCTTACCCCAGCGTCATCTCTTCGTTTACTTGGAGTGAGCCTCGGAGAGAACATGTCTTGGCATGATCATGTTGCAGGTCTGGCGAAGAGTGCTTCTCAAAAACTTGGAACACTCTTCCGCACGAAGAAATTTTATACACCACAACAGCTTCTCCTCTTACACAAGGCTCAAATCCGACCATCCTTGGAGTACTGCTCACATGTTTGGAGCTCAGCTCCCAAACATACGCTGAGACTACTCGACTCTATTCAGAAAAGAGCCATCCGCTTAATTGGGGACCCAGATTTGACCGCAGACGCCCATCCGTATCAGGTTCAGCTCGTTACACCTCGTACCACCCTATTTCAGACTTCTTTTATGTATAGAACCGCATCACTTTGGAATAGCATTCCAAAGGGTGTGTTTCCCGAAGTATACAACCTACAGAGATTCAAGGCCAACGTGAATCGATATCTCCGCTCATGTACCGCTCCCAGAGCGTCATAGGGATTTCCCTGCTGTGCATGTGCATTTTCAATAAAAAAAAACTACAATGTCAGGGACAAAAATTGAAAATATTCCCTGTAGGTAATGTGATTTTCACTGCAAAGTAGAAAATGCACGTACGAATTTTATAGCTCTGATGCCATAACGAATCAACTTCTAAGTTAAGCCAATATTATATCAAGTGACAAAAGAACAAAAGAACTGATTTGGGAAGTGTACATAATCTGCTAAGTTCAACTGACATTTAAGTGCGCTAAACACTCCGAAACTTATCCCAGATTATAACGTCAGTCCTTTCTAATATCAGCTGGTCTGACTGTAAAGCAAATGCGAGTGTGAGCACTGTGAGCATGTTCTATACCATTTAGTAATGAAATGCCTGTGTCAAAATTGTCGTTACTTTATTGTATTTTTTAAAAGAAACAGGAACTTAAAAGTAATTGTGAAATAAAACAAGTAGTAAAAATTACTTTGAAGTATTTTTTATTGGCAGTCGGAACATTAGTTTTACTTTGAACATTACTAGAAGGTTCCACAACGTAAAAGTTAAATTTCGAGTCCCAACAACATAGCCGCATTTTCAACAACAACTTTTATTTTTAAAAAACTTTGAAATAAATGAAGACGCAAGTGGATCAAGGATCTATGTAGCAAAATCATTTTCTCGAGATATTTCAGTTTGAAGTTTATAAATTTAATATTACTACATGGTACATGGGTACTTTATCCACTTATAACTACTTTATTTCATGATGTATTGCAACGGAAGATATTTTAAACGAATTTTAGTATATAGGCCCTTCATTTATGGAAAAACACCGTTTTTTTTAAAAGTGTTACCTAGACCCTTTATCCACTTGTGTCTTCAAATATTAGGCAACCTGTCAAAGTTGTTGGTACTATCATAATATTACTTCAAGGTTCCAACGAATTTTGAGATAACTTTATAAGTGACCATATCGATTCGTATTATACTTTGAAAGTTACTAAGAAGAAACATAACTATATGGTACCGATACATCGTATAAATAACTATACAGTTGCCTAATAATTCATGTCATAAATTTAGACTTCTATATAGATCGTCTTTATTACTTCCAATCCCAACCACTGATACTTTAATGCTGCTTGGGATTAGAATGGTCAATTTTCTTTTTAAAATAGCTTTCCAATTAGGTACATAAGTGGTATCATCTCGTTTAAAAAAATAAAGTGAGGTTAGGTTTCATCTCGTAAAGAAAATAGAAAATTAAATTCTTGGTGACAAAATAATGTAACTCACAAAAAATCTCAATTGGCGTAGGTACTTTCTCATTTTTTCCAAATACTTTTCCTCCATTTTCTACGGAAATAGTTTCAGTTAACGTCCTAATAAAAAAATAAGTATCTACATGAGAAAATATTGAAAATAAATCATAAGCAATTTCCGATTCACTTAAAAACGGTTCAAGCCTGTTATTTACGGAGTTGCTTCCAACAACAAAGCGTTACACTTTTGAACAGAACGCTGTTAACAAAATGCACGTTTGTAATAACAACTAACAACATCATTATCCAGCCGTGTATGGGCGACCCTCCGGCATCTATTCACCTAGGCCTCCTGTTGACTTTCCGGGACTTTCAGGGTAGTCGGCGTTGTATCCATGTAGATTTTCGTATCCCCGGGATACAGCACGTAGCTCAGGGACGCTCTCGGAGTTTCCTTAAGGAATTGCCACGACTCCACTCAAAGAATTTACAATTTGCTGCGTCTGTATTTCTTCTGTCTCTTCTTTTATAACGGATGCTACAGCGTGTCTCGGAGAGAAAATTTATCTGGATATGGAAGTTTCTCATTTGTTGGTTTCCATTCTTTCTCGTAGACTATCTAAATATTGTGGATTTTTTTTATTGATATTTTTTGCCACAGCAAACAAAAGTTAGTAGGTATAATGTTATAAGTTATACAGCCCTAAAGTGGTGTTTACACAAGAACCAACGCAATGGGGGTAACTTTACCGGAGTGTACACAGTACACACACGGGATAGCGGCCGTTGGTTTCCGGTTAGCCGAATCTGTGCCGGAAGTGGTCGGAGTATGCATCAATTAGTTGCGAATGCGCCATAATGGACTAACGAGCAAGACAAATAAAAATACCAACCTGGGAGGCCTGTAATATTTATTCGGGATAATTCTGTCCTAGTTGTGAATCATTGATGAAAGACTGATTACTTCTCTGTTTTTGTTTCTCGGCTCTGCCTTTTGTTGGAGCTTCCTCTACACAATGTGAACGTAGTAGATATAACGTGTGTAGTTCCGATTTATAGATTTTAGGAAATTAATTATTAACATCAGCTCGCTATCAATATCTAATAAGACAGCTTACTATTCCATGCAACTAATATTACAAAGGATTCTTCTTCTAACTTATGTTTTATAGTCATTTGTTGGGTATAGATAACAAGACTATAAATGTGTAAGATATGAAGATTTAACATATAAAAGTCCAGTTTTGTGCTTGCCAATATAGATATGTAGGTCATGAGTCTATTTCCGTTTGAATCTCTTGTGGACTTATCAAAAATAAAATTAAAAAATATTTTCAAATATGCACTCAAGAGACAATTATTATTAGATTAAAATAACTTAATATCTGTAATATTTAATGAAATGCAGAATAGACAAATTTTAGATTTTGCAGCAAAGAAAATTTGAATCTGACAAAAACAGTACGGAAGTATGGGAAAGCATAATAGCTCGCTCAATGTATGGTTGGATATATTGAGGCATAAAGATTATTGTTCCTTATTTTCATAGATAGAACTTTGAACACAAAATCATCATGATATACAGGGTGAGGCGCGAGAACATTAGGGCATTTTTATATGAAGAAGTGTTGGGAGTAGAAGTCTAAAAATTTGTGAATGTATAGTTTCGATTTTGACGAGCTGAACTAAAATATTTACAACCCCACACCACTTCTGGTTATACCGGAAGTTGCCATATTTTTCTTTTTTTAAATGGTACACCCTGTATATTACTACATTTTCAGATTTTCTGAAAAACAGTAATAAAAATGATGTTTACAGTTCAAAATTGTAACGATCAATTAATGAGTTATAAACAAATGAAAATTGCAATTTTCCGTTTTCAAAGCAGCTTTCTCCAAAAACGGGTCAAGATATCGGAAAACGGCTTACATGTCCCCATCCTAACTTTTTATATACCTACCTACAAAAAAAAATAATTTTTATTAATTTTTTTTTAAATCGCTGATTTTTCATCACTTTGTACACAAATTTCATCAGCACCATAGGATACTACGTGAAAAGTAAAGATAGGGACATGTAAGCCGTTTTCATCTATCTTGACCCGTTTTCGACCTAAAGCTGCTTTGAAAATGGAAAATTGCGATTTTCATTTGCTTATTTGCTTATAACTCATAAACCACTCGTTCGAATTTTGAACTATACACCATTTTTATTACATTTTTTCAGGAAATCTGAAAATGTAATAATATACAGGGTGTCTCATTTAAAATAAGAAAGTTGATGGCTACTTCCGGTATAACCGGAAATGGTGAGGGGTTGTAAATATTTTAGTTCAGCTCGTCAAAATCGAAATTTTACACTTACAAATTTTTAGACTTCTACTCCCAGGACTTCTCCATATAAAAATTCTATAAAATTCTAAAGTTCTCGCGCCTCACCCTGTATAGACCAAGCAATAGTGCTCTAAAATCACCCGATTGTGACAAAAATAGTGGCGGAAAACCGACGGTGCCGTCCCACGCGAAATATCTCCCAGATCCTAACTGCACAGTTTTCTATTGGAGTTTAGCATTTTCTTTCCTTTTTTTATTGACCTTTTCGTAGTACAACAAATCGCATTGTTTTTTTTTGTTTCGTGCTGTTTCGTGCTTATAAAAGAAAAACATATGCAAAACTGATTCCTTTTTGAAATTTTTTATTTAGTGTTTGGGATTTCGGTTCTTGGTAAAGACATAGATTTTTTTTCTTCAAACGTTTGACTGATCGGCCTCAAGTTTAGAAAAAAAATCAATCAATTTCTTTACCAAGAACCGAAATCGTAGACAAATAAGTTATAAAAGTTACCTACCTTTTTGTCAAGAAAAAAGCTCTATTTTCTTGGTCTATAATAAAAACATGAAATGATTCAATTTATACAACAACTTAATATGAAAATACAAAGTTTGGTTCAAACAGGATGTCTCTTCAGCTCACTATAATAGTCAAGTTGTGGGATTCTGGACCAAATTTTTAAAATTGTTGTCATTTGGCGGAATGATGACTCCTGTAGAAACCACTTTTATCCTTACACGTCGATGAATAGAAAACCAGCTTTTTGCAACAATCTCAACAAAAATGTAACGGTAAACGAAAGCCTTTTAAGAACACAATAACGAAGGTATCAAAATTTGCAGAGCACAATTGGACAAACCAATTTTTAACTTAACTAAAAACGTCTAAATGTAAAACACTTACCGCACAACATCCTTGGATATACGAGATCTGTAATTTAAGAAAAAAAAAAACATTGGTAAGATCACAGGTAAATTTGGGTAGTTTATATAAATAAAATATACATATAACATTATAGAAATAATAGGATATTTGTTTAGGATACATTTTTATGAAATAATTGTCAGTTTATCGTTCCAAAAATATTGAAAATTCCCATAGATCGCAAGAATGAGCAGGTACTCTTGATATTCGCTAAGATTCCAATACAGCTCTCTAACACTTAAAAAAAAATGGGCCAAAAACTTGGAGAGTATGGACATTTACACGTATCTATAAAAACAACAGCATGCAAATTGAACTAATTTCTTTTAGCTTTGCCCAAAATAAATACACCAGAATTGATTTCCAATTGATTCTGCTTTTTTCCTATGTATGTACACGAGCTGGGAGCTGTGGAAGATTACCTCTGGCATGTAAACCGGCGAGCAAAAACCAAACACAATAATAATTCAGGTGTAATTACAGATAATAACAGTAACTTGAAATCGGCAGCAGATAACTCGGGGGTTAGCGGGATCGAGCAGGGGGTGATTCATGGCTTTCCTTGGGGCTTTTTACGTTCCACTGGCGCAGGCAGACACACCACGAATAAATTACAGCCCCGCGCGCAGGGTGCCGCCGGGCCAGATAAGGCCAAATCAAATATTGGCTCCAGTGGTGAATTAACCAGCAAGACCATTCGTCTCTCAGTATTCACTTCCACCCCTGAAATTATACACTTCGTCATTCTTCTAATGTTCTATTTGGCTCATAAGTAACCCGGTTGAAAAATAGCTGTTCGATAATTTGGTAGTGAAAAATTAATTCCTAGATTAGTTTTTTTTTGAACAGTGATATTGAAGCTCTCTTTCAAGAAATAATTCCGCAGAAAAAAGAATCTTTTTGGGTTTCCATCGGGTAATTTGACCTGCGCACCATTCATAACTTATCTAATTGTTATTGCATAAAGTTAGTGGGTAAATTAGCAAACTATATAGTAGCGTTTTTGATAATGTTTTCTTTTAAAACTCGTAGTTTATGAGCTATCAATTATACGTAATCAAGTGACAATAGACAATTATTGTCCAACTCCAAGCAGTTCATATCTAAAACAGCTGAAGACATCAGGGAACGGCTTACATGTTGGTACATGTCCCTAGCCGCTACTAAACTACGAGCTTGCAGAATTGGTCTTTAGTACAGTTAACAAGAGCGTCACCTTACCCATTTAGGTGCCCATCTATGCCACATTGTAGTCATAGTATTTTAGACGCTGAATAGGTAGGAATTTTTTTTTCATAAAATTCAACATGATATAATCATGGCCTATATTTTGACTGGTTCAGATAGGTTCAGATGAATCTAAGACATACACAGGAACTGGAGCTGGGTTGTGTAGCGCTGGCTCGAAGAAGAGGGTCTTCTCCAGTCTGGGACTTCACGCAACAACTTTTCAGGCCGAAGCCTATGACACAATGCGCAGATACAGGAAAATATGCACTGCCGACGCAAATCAACAAATATATTTTCAGACAGCGGCTCTAGAAGCTTTTACCTCCAGCCACTGTAAGTCCAAGTTGGTTTGGAACTGTCAGTTAAATTGCAACGAACAACAAGGAGCAACTAAGTAACTCTGACCTTGATTCCGGGCCATGCTGGATATGTAGAGACTTGCCGACTCTCTGACCAGGAAAGGCGTCGAATTGAAAATTATCGGACCAGAATCGACATTGGGAAAACCACGATTCTTGCAAAAAAAACAGTACGCAACTGTGTTGAGAAGAAAGCATTCCAGCACTGGCAAAACTTACCAAGATTGGACCATTTGAAGACCTTTATAGAGGGCGCGTTGGAAAAAAAATACAAAAGAACTATTACTGGAGCTTACCAGGAAAGAACTGACAGCCTTAGTAGGTCCACAATACATACCGGGTACTGTAAGCTGAATCATCATCTGCACAAGATGTGTTTAGCGATCAGCGCTGAATGGCACCTGGTGCTTGGAGGATTACCAAACAACAAAACACATTCTATGCGAGTGTCCCGCTTTGGGAAACACCAGACTACAAACCTTCAGGAGAGACTGCCTCATACCGAAGTACATGGATACATTACCAATAGTCAAGATGATCAGCTTATCAAAGAGGCTGACCTGATGGGGCTAATGTAGCATGACCAGATGTGAGCCACAATAATAGACCTTTGGTCGCAAAGCAGGAGGTGTCACAACGTACCACTCAAAATCTAACAGTTGTATGAGAGAGGGTTCCAAACAACATCGGCTTGTCATAACAAGTATCCCACAAACTTCCTGAAAAATTAAAGCTCATTTGAAATTTAAAAACATTTTACACATTTTATTAAAACAGTGTTGATTTTAGTTAAACGATGTTTACTGATGCTGAAGTACAGAACTTGAATATAGCATATAACAGCGGATCATTTTATCACTATGTATGCCCTTTGTGTACGTATAATCGACGATCTAACGAAGTCCTTTAGTTCGGGAAGCAATTAAAATTTCAGGCGCAACATCAATGCTGCTGCTTATTTCCTATGTGATTACAATTGAATTGAACCGGCGACATGTTTTCAGCGATTTAAAACTGGGATTGCCTGTTGCTTTCAATATACTTCCCTCTCATGCTCTAAATCGACTGTATTAGCTCTTTTACTCTTATCAAGTATTTCTATTACTCCTGCCAGAGAGACAACAAAGATAAGGCTTCACTATACTGCAATTATTATACGAAGTAAATGTGCTCGTATAGTCGTATATTCACTAAAAATATGATTAATTAGAGGTTGAATTTCTACTGCATGGTAGACTCGATGAGAATTTAGAAATTAATTAAACACTTATTGAAACAATTAATTTAATAGCTTGATTGAAAACGTCTTTGTCGCCTCCCAGCTCTGTTTGGAATTCTATCCTACAGTTACCCCACACCTGATCCAGACGATAACAGATCGAAGGGCCGAAACTGACCACCCGCAGGCCGAATTAAGGCCTCCCCTGGCCGCCCTTAACTCGCTACGGGTGCCGCATTCTTATCAGGCAATTAGGACCTTCCTTGCTGCAACTAGAGCCGATAATAGCCCCTAGAAATATAGTATCCCTTCCGTAAAGCCACGGGTGAGAATGAGAAATCTATTCTATAACTACAAACATTTCTATTCTGATGGTGGGTCATTTAGCCTCCAGGCAACATAAATTAGAAGGAAAATTCCTGAAAGCATACTTGATGCTTGTTTAAAAACCTTCTTGCGCATCAATCGCATAAATAGTGTATTTTTACTCGTTCGGTTATGAATATTATCACCATTTTGAAAATTGGGTTATTTAAATTTTTTAATGTCATGTCGTATTGGCATAGGTGTTTACTGTAGGAATTTAAGTTTAATTCCTTTGAAAATGCGGCTTAAAAAAATATTTACTTTTAAAAAATGAACAATTTTGACTGTTTTATTGATAAGAAAACGCAAATTTCTTGACACAACTCTATAACTTTGCATACGTTCTTCTTATTCTGTTAATTAGATTAATAATTCATGTTTATTTTTGCATATACTTACCGGCGCTCAAAAAATAGCAATTAAAAAAAAAAATTTTTTTACTTAAATTGCCGCCATTTTCCCCGCTATTTCTCAAATGCAATACCAGACAACTCTTATTTCCGGGCATCTAACTATTATAAATTCAGTTCCCTAGATTGAAAACTATGACCTGATGCAATCGAGTGGCAAAAACAGATTTTTGAAAAATTTAAAAGGACACCCTGCTTAAAAAACAGCAGTTTTTTTAGAAACCTTTTCTAAACAAAATCCACAGTTTTAGGTTTTAGCTAGAAGATTTGAAAATTGTGTGCCTAAGTTTTCTAGCAGGGGCGTTTTAAAATCGAAAATTTTAAATTTTTTAGAAATAAACATGACCTGTGATGATATAAAATTTTCGAATATCTCCGTCATTTTAATTATTTGCTTCCTGAAATGTATCATGCGTTGAAGGTTATTATTAGTATAATAATTTGTCTATTCTAAAGTTTCAGTTTAGTTACGCTAAAAATGGGCTCATATAGATGGTTATAGAAATTTAGCAATTTTTCCCCTTTTACTACCCACTCCACTGATGGCTTATTAATAAAAAAAATAAAACTTTTTCATGCTAGCGTAAAGTTTGGAGAAGTTCTTCCTATCTTATTAATTTAATTTTAAAGCTTTTTGCAATCTTTCATCTGCAGGGGCAAAAAAATGTACAAATTATTAGACAAATTCAAATTTCCGCCATTTTGAAACGACTAGACCGATTTTGCACAAATGCAACCACAGATAACTTCTTATGTATATTTTACTTGAAAAAATATTTCAGTCCCTTAGATTGAAAAATGCGACCTGAAACGGTACACCAAGTACAGCTTTTTTCGAATTGTGAAGAGACACCCTGCAAGAAGTAAGTAACGCGACCTTCGGAAACTTTTTTAACCAAAATCCATCGTAGTCCAAAATTTCTAAAAGAGTGCAAAATTTCACTCTTGTGCCAAATTATCTTTCCTATGAAGCTTTTATTTTTTCCTATTATTCTTCTTCTAAGTTTTATTCAATGATCAGCTATGCCTTTCAACTTAAAAAAAGTTATATCAATAATAAAGGGAAAATTTTTTCACTAAGTCATTCTCTAATCGACTGAGAGAAAAAATAAAATACTTAAAAATATCCAGAAACAATAAACGATGAAGCAATACCATGATGTAATACCGTTTTTTGAACCGGATTACTGAAGTAACTGATATGTTTTATTCTTGTATCAATTTGTTTCCTAACACCGTGGTAATTTTTTTTTTTAACAATTTTTCTTAAACTGAATCTGAAAGTTTAAATTATAAGTGATTTCAGTACTGTTTAGATTGTGGGCATGCTTATTGCTTATTAGCCCTCTACGGAATTGCGAATTTAAATAATTTATGCAAATTTAAATCAGAATTATAAAATAAACAGTGCATTAAAATAAGGCATTGACTGAGAATCTTTATCAGAAAAATGAAATCAAAAGCGTGCTGTGAATGATTTGAATTATTTCTTGTTAAAATATTCTGAAGTTCCTCAATAAAAAATGAACATCGACAATTATTAATAACGGTAACCTTTTTTTTAAGTTAAGTTTTTTTTTTAATTCTAAGAACGTACCTATAGGTGAATAACATTTCGTGGGTGATTCCCCCATCTATATACAAAATTGTAAATTACCTACAACAGCTCCTGCCTGTTTCTTTAATCTTATTTCTAATGAACAAATTTTACATACCTATTTATTATACTTATGGTATGAGAAATTACTTTTGACATGTTCAAACCGTACTAAGCACCCTGAACAAGTTTCTGAAGAAATTGCTTATATCTTACGGCCAAAGTACTCTGCAGTAACGGACATTACTAAAAAAGCAATTTCTGTATAATTTTTACTAATCTAATATTTTTTATTCTTGCGTTGAAACTATAATAAATAGAACCTATTTATGGAAACCATCCAAATTCCCTCTCAGAAGAGTAGTCCAGTCAAGGGACAGCCCAAAAGAAATGTTCATCCAAACGTAAGTTACTGCTCACCCACTCTACACCTCCTTTTGGGTCGTCCCTTGACTGGACTACTCTTCTGAGAGGGAATTTGGATGGTTTCCATAAATAGGTTCCATTTATTATAGTTTCAACGCAAGAATAAAAAATATTAGATTAGTAAAAATTATCCAGAAAACAAATATTTTAGCAATTTCAACAATTTACTTATGATGAAACAGTAAGGAATTGTTTGCTAATGCCAGAAAATATTCTGATATTATATGAATAGATAATCAATGTATTGATTTTAAACAAGTGCAAATAGGCATCCCATCATTCACGTGTTCTAATGGCTGCTGTAAACAGATTTCCGGGAGTTTATAGGGAATTAATCGTTAGGGGTGGTGAACTACGCGAGGGGATTTAGCTTACCTACCCCATTCACGAAATGTGTACCTATTATTAGGTCTACTATAGTAGCTTGAACCACCATGATTTAGCGATAACTGATGCGTGAAAATACTCACATTCCGCAAATAGGAGCGCCACCATGGCGCTACATGTAAACTACATAAAATAATGATTACAGATGGTCCTCGCTAAATATTTAACCTGATTTAGCATTAGTTCTACGTAATACACGTCGTCGGATAATGTTTGCATTATCCAACAACATGCATGCAATGTGATCAATAAGCGAAAAAAAAAGTTCTCAAATGAGTCTAGGTACGCCATAAAAAACTGAACCATTATTCATGCACTTTTCCTACGTATTTTGCGAGGATTTAGAACTTTCTTTCACACTTACTTGGACAGGTATGTTTGCTCAAGTTCTGCATGAGAAATTGCTATACGGAAGACAAACTGTCATAACAGCAGTGGCATAACTTCAAGTAACTGATATATATTTAGAATGACGCTTTGGTGATTCAAGAACTTTCTGAATATCAAAAGTAAATCTAATATATACAGCTTGATAAAATTCAAAAGATACACAGTCGCAGATAATAGAAGCGCGATCTAGAAAAGCCACCAAACTGTCATAAACGCAACACAAACGAGACTTTAACAGGCTTATCCAGCATCTGATATTCCTTTATCATTTACGCTCCGGGCTGGAAGCTACAAAACTTTCATCTCAAGCTATATTCCTAGAGTTACGTCGGGAAATTCGCCTGTTACAGGGTGAATGGTGCGCATAGTTCGACCTTTGACAAACAGCAGGAGAGAATGAAATAAAAACTGGAGATAGGATTGAATTTCACTCCTAAAATTCAGGAAAAATACACCACACAAGAAATTCATAACCTGCAAAAGTACATGCCTTTAGTGGGGTCATTTTAACAGATCTTGGCATAATATGGATATTATGGATTGATTGAGCAGATCCAAAGTTGAAGAATTGAAGAGTTTCATAAGGACTCCATGCTCATTATAATCTAGAAAGCGCCATCCACATCTTCAAAAATAATTTTTCCTTGCCTGATCTAGCGTGACATCCAGATTACAAGCAATTTTGGCAGCTTGCTAAGAAATAAAAGAATCGGTGTCAAAATATTCCATTGCGCATCTTTTTTTGCATCTGATAGCTTATAATAAAATATTCTAAACATCTGAACATTAGTTATGGCCGTCTGGGTATGTATGATGAGCCACGATTATGTTTTTCAACAATGTCGTTCTCCACTTCTTGAAGGAGAAACATAAATCCTGGGCATCCCGCAGGCACGCAGAAACTCCGGTGCCATGCAAATCTGCTGTGAAGCCACTAACGCCTCTTGGAGCTCTAATGTGACAGATTTATGATGTCGCCAGCCCGCCACCGATTGGTAGTCGATGCACCGTCTGCCCAGTCCGCCCGCAGGACTCCTCTAAATAAGCAAATCTGACTCAGGATATGGAATAAAGTTTTTATTCTCCTAAGAAAAAGAAAACCTGTTCTCTCTGATGTTACTTCTTTAATAGGTGATAGGCTCCTATATCTATTAATAAATAATATTAATCGATGTAATTAGTAATTAGTTTCTTTAAAATGACAATAAGTGGTAGTAAATTTCTGGGTTAAGTATCATCCCATTCCAGATGTTTTTAAATTCAGAGTTGGAAAATGTGATTTATGTTGGTTATAAATCTTCGTTACCGATCTACAGGGTGTTGAAATTTAAAGATTTGTTTTTTTTTTCTTTATAGTTCCTGCAGTTGTCAAAACTTAGTCAAACATTTAGTCAAACATCATCTCAGCTAATTTTTGGACAGCTTTAATCAATATTAATGGACATGAGAGACTATCCAAATAAAGCCCGAATCTTCTTTACCATTAAAAAAATTTAAACTTCATCTAACCAATGACAGAAAATAATTTTTATCTCGATAATGATCGCAGATACAAAGAAATCATGAAAGAACCAAAAGATTTTAAACTAAACAAAAATGCACTTCATATTCTACAGTCCACCAGGGGCACACCGCAAAAAAGTTCAGGGGTAGAAAATGGGGTAGACCCCTGAAAAAAAAATGAAAAAATATCCTTTGTATATTCTCACAACAATTCGGCATGCCCAACGACTTACAACGGTAAGCCCTACGACTTAACGTAAATTCTAAATTAGAGCTAAATATCTCAAAAACTGTGGGAACTATAAAGAAAAACAATTTTTTTTTTATTTCAACACCCTATAGATTGGTAACGAAGCGATTGTGGACCTATGTCCATATGAACAGAGCGCTAATGGATCTCTCAGAAAAAGTTAAATTTCGAAAGCAATTATTGACATACCTACACCCCGCTCGTAGATACCAAACTACTGTGCTATTCTAGACAATACTATAATTAAAACTCTTGTAAGATTCCACTGAAATTAATTATGTAAAAATCAAAATGAACCACGAAGCCTGAGCATTGACTATTGGAACAAGACAAAAGCCGATAAAGGTTCTGTAAGTTACAACCAGCCAGGAGGCCTATCTAGGTCGATCTCGCGAAGATGCACGGCCGGCACCACCTGAATTAATTGATACATCCTAACAGGCTATGACGGAGGGAATTGGAGGGAGAGAGGTAGCTCTCCCGACCTGCGGATACCGTGCTCTAAATTCAGATATGGTCGGATTTATATCACGCCAAGAGCTTCGGCAGTGGCGGGTATTTATTGCCTAATTGGCGATTCTTTATCGCAGTAAGGTGTTCAGATTGTCGGTGCAAGAGAAAACACTTGGAGGGCTGGCTAATTAATCTACGGTAATTAAAGACTAGCTCGCAGTGCAAACTATAAATCGCTAAAGCTACACTTTGTAGTTTAATCGAACATCTATTAGAAAATCGTCAATAAGAAACACATAAATATTTTATCCAACGTACCGTTAAGACATAAGTTTTCAATTTACGTCGAGTTTATGTATTCAAATTCAAATTTAACCACATTCGTAGAAAATTGCATTCCCCATATGCATAATCTTCCAGCCGGTAACTTTTCTTATTATACAACTTGAAAATGTATGTATGAACAGCCTCAATTTTATATCTGCACCTCATTTTACTGCCCTACTTCGGAATTTCAATCGTTGAAGTCAATCTCGTCATCCAGTGCTAGGAATAAAATAAAAATCTGGAGTAAATCTAAATATTGAAATGGGAAGACAGAAGTCAAACTTCTCCAATTGTGTTTGGTAACTCGCCTTAAAGAATCAGACGGCGTTGATCGAATAAGCTGAAAGCGGCGCCCGCTGAACTCACTTTAGGAAAACGGCACACGCAGACGATTCAATAGACTCTAACTTTGCAAACTGTTCCTTTAATCCTCTCAAAAATAACAGGTGTTCTAAAAAAATCCTATTATAATGTAGGTCATAGTTAATAATATTTATGTTTTAAAGCTTAATTTTTTTAAGGATATTTATTAATAACAACTACTGTTGAATTGACCTGTCAATTTTCTTTGACCTGTGATGATGTTGTTCATAAGTAAGCCTTACCTTAATAAGAAATTTATGAATTTAATTTTTGAGCTAGCTGACTGCTAAATAGCGTTCTTTGCCACCCTTAAAATAGCTCGGGGGTGGAAATGAACGTTATAGTCAAGTTTTAATTCGAATAAAAAAACATCACCAGAATCACGAGAAACTGTAAATCCCGTTTGGACAATGTTGGTATAAACTTGGCTCTCAATGTATAGTTACAAGAAAATTAGGTACATCATCTTCACGATTGCAACTCACATGATCTAAAAATTGATATTTTCGAGGGTAAGGGTCAGCTTCTGTCTTTGTTGTTTTTTTGCGGTCTTCTATATCCTGCTCGTAAGGAGGTGAAACATTGTCAGGAGCGTCCAGAAAATAGGTTTCCAATAACTGTGTTTGCATAATTTGAACTATGGTACCTATATGTGCAATACTTTAATAAAACGGTGTACTTATTGATTATGAATCAATATAAGCATTAGTGTTTTATTCATAATCTATAAGTATGCAGAGATTCTACGAAGTAAGGGTTGAAAACATAAAAAACGGTGTACATAAATGTGGATTCATTAAATGATGTATAATTTTAATTTAAGAGATGTAAGAGAGACTTGGTAAACAATAATGTCAACGACCCCATAAAATGGAACTAAAAGTGAGTTATTTTATCATCGCCTTGCACCTACAAAGATTTTAAGAAAATATTACAGTTGTATGATGAAAACGCTCTGGATAGTCTTCAAAGGAAAGCTTTCGTTATGTCGTTTAAGTTGACGTTTCGAGGTAGTGAAGCACTCTTATGTATCGCAATCTCGTTCGTCATGGAACAAAACAAAAATTGAACTGATATCAATTCGATCGTTCTGCAAATCTGTCAAGGAGTAGGCGTAAATTTTCCGATAGACGAAGGCAAATTGTTAATCAGAAACGTATATGACGAAAACTTTATAAAAGTCTCAAAAGGAATAAAGTTTCTCTAAAAAAAGAGAAGGTTTAGATATGGTGAGAAGCTTGAATTTACGACCACTTTTGATCAAAGGTTGTGGTAAATTAAAGCTGGTTGACAAAAAATACTGACCTCGGAAATGTCAATTCGATAAAACTTCGTCTGCGAACACAAAGAAGAGTTCCACAAGGAGATTGCGGCGAAAATAGGAACCAGTTATTAAATTAAGGATTTTTGTGTTGCTTCTCTTTCAACTTCTGCTTCAAGTTGTTTCTGACCAGCAACCAACTTCAAACAATTCCATAATAAATTTCAACAGTTGAATATTCTACAGCCAAAACTTTAATGATTAACTTTAATCTCTCTGCGGTTTATTCAGTTAATTTTAAGGCAAAAACTGACGTTTAAAATTGTTTTTGTTTTTTGACACGAATTTTATAATTCACAGACAAAATTATATTCCAAATTTGCTAAAATCATTTTGCATTCTGAGGCGTGACTAGTTGAAGAGTATTTAGAAAATTTGATTTAAGATTAAAAAAAAGTGGTGTTTCCAAAGCACGAAACCAGGAAATGTTTTATTTGTTTCTGGAGTGGTTGTTTATAGATACGAATTACCTTTAGCTTGAAATGACCTAAATTTTATTAAGTATTTATTCCTGAAGGTAATAAAAAAACAATAAAAGCACAAACGTGCTCCTATAAATAGAGAAAATTGACGGTCTATAATTTTTATTACTTATAAATTCTTTTATATGATTTTTAAGTAATTTTTCTTTAAACTGCTACGTTCACATTTTATACAATTGAACGACAATAAAATTCAATTTTCGGGATAAATTTTATCACCATCGACAATGTTACTATATTATCGTTCCCATTTCAGGACCATTTCCTGAAATGGGCAGTAAATACAGAATTACCAATGAGATCGTACAAAGTGGTGGTTTTTGCTCCCAACTGAAGTGTTGATTGGGCAGGCGTGGTCAGTATAAGGAAGTTGGATCGTAAAGGACAATGGCTACGGCACCTGACCTTACAGGAGTTCTAGAAAGGCGTTGTAAGGATCCCGCTTTCACGTCTTTACACTGAATTTGAACATTTTAAGCACACTTCACATGGCTTGAACTAAATAGTTTACTGGTGTCAGAAAGTAAAACGTATACTCTCAGAAAATTTGTAAAATGTAACATTAATCGGTTACAATGACAATTCAATAATGATTGTTATTGAGAGGTAGACTTGATTTTTCAATATTTTTGTTAATAACCTTATTTGCTATTTAGATCTCATTTTATAGTTTTCTTGCGTATATAGGATGGACACATCAGGTTAAAATAATACTTCTTTTCCTGTGGTTATTTTTTTACATTGCATAATATGGTAGATCATTTTACAATCGAATATTTTCGAATATTAAACGAAACTCACTTTCAAAAAAAAGTATGCATGAATACCACTTATGTTGAGGAATAAATAATGGCAGACTTGTTGGAACAAGTTAACATTTTGTTAAATGCTTCCGTAGTTTGCCTATCTCGAGTTTTTACCCATAAGTATAGAAAATGCATTTGGGGTAAGATTTTCCCAAGAACAGATTGATAAGGACGCTTCCAATAATGTTTAATTATTATACAAGATTGTTATGAGAATAGTAAAATAAATTTTACGGGGTAAAATTCTCTTCATAATTGAGATTACAAAAACTTTTCTGTTCGTTGAAGAGCATACGATTTAAAGGAGAATAGCCGGCTATAAGAAAGCCAACAATTTAAATATCGTTCCACAAATATTGTTCCCTAATAAATACCATTCTAAAGAGGGAATCCGAGTCGGAACCCCAAACTTCCTCGCTTGTTTCTTATTCGCGACCAGCGGCAAAAATGCGGAACTTCGGAAAGTTTCCGGCCTAATCAACCGGGAATATGCGATTAAAATACTCTCAAACATTAAACAGCGGGTGTTCGCAATCCAAACAAAGGGCCCAAAATGCCATCAAACGCTTAGTTATTATCGTCCCTTCCTGTGAGGAGAAAGGGCTAAACAATCTCAGAACCACCTAAGAAGTTATTTACTTGGTGGGTTTTCCGATCGGATGATTTTGATTCTGGATAGCAGGTTTTCAATTAGAAATAAATCTGTCCGACTGTAATTCTTCAATCAGGACTGGAAACGTGCGCAGATAAGAAAGACGACGTGATATCAGACGGGGTTTGTAAATAAAGCCTTGTGATAAGATCTGAATAGGTCCCTTAGATGGTATCTAAATGCGCACCAGGCTCCCTTTCGATTATTTTGGCAAATTGATCCGACAACCAGACTCTGCGAATCTATTGATTCCATTATCTTTAGCTTTTGCATAGAAGCCGGGATGTTCCAGAGAATCGATACGCAATATTGCAGGATTGGGATATTGGTAAGTGGGTACAGCACAGGAAACCCTTATTTTCCAATATCTTATCCTATAGTCAATAAGGGTGAAAGGCTCGAATTTAAATTCCATCACAAATGTACTTATATTAAAGAATTTAAATCATCAGTGTGCATCAGGTACCTACTTACATATCAGTAAAAGTAAATACATATCTGGAAAGTTTCTATATACCACATAATTCCCATTAATTTAGGATTAACTCTTCGGGCCTTCTCTCGGATAGAGGGTAACAAATCATTTTGCTCCTAAATAAAAAATAAAAAATATCTGAAATATTCTGCGTAGTATATTGATGGATAATGAAACAAAGTTCCATGCAAAAGAAAACTCAACGATTTTCGAGTAAATACAAAGAATACGATGTGAATAATAATTAACGCATTTCACATTTAGAGAAACTTTAAAAACCAGAAAGTAGACCATTAATACTACTACGCATGTTGAAACGGGTTGTTTCTCTGGATCAGAATAAAATTGAGGCCAACTTTAATTATTTCTTACTCGAGACAAAAAAATCTTTAAAACATAATTGCAGTTTAGGATCGTCATCAGTCTTATTTAAATTCCGAATATTCCGAATCGGCTACCGAGCGTTGAAAATTTCCTCCATCATCAAAACAATCAGTGTTGCGAGTAATAAGAACATCACCAGTGAAATAAAAAAAAAATGCTTAAGGTGGTCGTAGATTCTCATTTCATAGGTGGTCATCGATTCCAGAAACCTAGCTTTTTTGTTTATAAAGATGATAAGTTATAAAAGGTATTTACTTTGAATGAAAAATCTCTTGTAACAAACGGAAAGCTGGTAAAAGTTTCCATTAAAAATTAAATAAGTATTATTCAATTAATCTATGAAGGAACTTTACAGGATGTCTTAAGAAGATTAACATGAAAATAACAAACGTAGGTTGGTGATTATACTCTTCGGCATAAATTAACTGGTGATACCTTCTAAGAGCTTTTTATTTGTCTTCAGCGTTCAAAGAAAACTTGTTAGACATTAAGAATCAGCAGTTACAGAAAGAGAAATAATAATTGAATTCGTTACGACGATATTGGAAAGGAAATGAAGACCGTTTCCATTTATTAGAATAACTGATCCTTGCGGAATTGAAAAATTAGTCTAGTCGTTAAAACTCTACGCAAACAGAATGGCAAAACTTTACCATTCAGTTTAGTTATGTTCATAATTATTTCTAGTTACATTTAGAATTGCTGCGATGATTGGAGATCAATGCAACTTGTAAAAGTAAATACAGTTATACTTACAGTAGGTATACAGTAAATGATTGTTTCTTTTAGGATTTATATGTTCACAAATTTGATTTAAAGCTTTACTAATCGGTACCTTGTAGTCTTGTTGTTTTCTTGTCATGTATTTGTTGTAATTTTCTTGTCATTTAAAAGACTTTTTAATTGTTAATAAAGTTCTTACCAATAATTTTCTCTTTCAAAGCTATCGAAAAAAATCCTAATTTTTTATGGGCTTTCAACATTCTGTTTCTCAGAAACGTAAAGCTTTGGCACTTGTTTAGGAAGAAATGTCGTATTTTGACTCAAAGAATCTTCCATTATCTAAAAGCTTGACCATTTACCACAATGTGAAGTATAAATTTTATGAGAAGACGAGAGTGTGACGAGAATTAGTTACTGCGCAGATAAGTTAGTTAATACCGATGACTTCATAAATATTTGTCGTCGAATATCAACAATGTTAGTCAGTGTCAAGGTTAGAAAAACAACCCGAACAGTGAAAAAGCCCGGAAGATGCGCAGTTCACACCTAGCCTCTCGCCTTCATATAAACATTGGACAGTAGGTACCTATACTTACTTAGAATAAGTTTTTGATATTTGCGTATTAAGAATTCGGTTGGCATCTATTTGCAGGTAAAGTTGTGCAATCAGATGAAAGTATTTATTAATGTTCACTCTCGTTATTAGATGCCAACGCTGTCCCATCTACAATTAGGAAAAAAAGAAAAAAATAATAAGTTGACAAATTAAATGTTACAAAAATGGAAGAATCGCTGTCTTTTATTTATATAGAAAAGGCATACGATTCTAAAGGACATTGGCACTTAACTCCCTCCTTTGATATTTACCTACCCATTTTCGAGTTAAAGAGAATTATGAACTGGCAACGTCAAACAAATTGGCACAATCGTTCATTAATCTCGACGTGGTGAATGAGTAGAAACAGCTTTGCTAAAAAAGAAGGTATGGAAATGTTATCTGAGAAAGGAATCTTTTTCATCGGTAACCTTTTTCGACGCCGGTGTTAGTCATAAGCATTCAATAAAACATAATACTTAATGAGAGGCCAGCAGAGGTAAAACTGCGCGTAAGAAAGCTTTTAAAGTAATTTCAGGACTAAAATCCATGCAAAACGCAAGAATAAAGTTTTGAGCTTTTCAAGATCTTAATTTATTGTGAACTGAAAGCTCGACTGAAAGTGTAAGACCTAAAGTTTCTATCGTTGCTCAAAATCAAGAAAATCAAGAAATGGAATATTTTTTATTTAAAATAAATGAAACCGATATTAATCTGGAACCATATTTCATCGTTTCTTCTCTATTGAGATCGTCGGTTTGATTTAAGCTACCTGCGAATCTAATTGTTGGATCTGAGATAAAAGCCATATCATTACTTATGTTAATAACGATCATAATATCGTTGCTTCGTTGCTTCCTTCCCTGATATCCTTCATAATAACTTCATATATTTTCAAACCTCTATTTAGGAATGATTTATAAGAGATTTTAATTGATGTGTCTCTTTGCCATCGGCAATCGATGCCGACTTATTTATTTAGTGTGTTTTTAATAGAGATATCTAGATTTGGCCTGTTTATAAGGAGTTATATAAGTAAAAATAATGAAAATACTGTTGAAAAGGGTTGATTCCAATACTGAGTTGATCTGTCGAAATATTTCCTTTTTCAAAACGAATCAAAATTCAAAAGAAACTTAAATTGATTTTCAGCTAATTGTGACCTGAACTTTTGAGAATTATTAGCATCGGCAGTCATGGGCTTGCAACTTTGTTTCTAAAAGAGTTAGGCCGAGATACAGTATGCGAAAAATTAATAGACTGAAATGTCATATGTCTGTCAGGAACGAAGAAACTGGGTGGGGGTGAATTTTGAATTTTGACTTTTTCACCTATCTAGGTACCTACACAAAAAAAATATATCCTAATCTACATTATCCCCATTGCCTAAAAAAGCGGCCTTCATTGAACATTTTTCAAGAGTAGCTTTTTCCCTAAATTGATCATAAAATTGATTTGTGCCGTAGAATATGAGGGGATGGAATGGGTTTATAATACCAAATGGCATCAAAATATCTTGTACGGTTTCCAACATAAAAAACTAATTACCTTTTTTATAAAAGATTGACATCGTGTATCTTGAAAACGATGCATTTAAGGTCGTATAGTTACAAGGAGTTTTTCACTTAAGTAATTTAGTCCATGGAATCTCCTGTATAATATATGGCACTTATCTTTGAGACACCCTGTTAGCAATTATAAATTAATTAATAAATTAATTACATAATTAAATAAAAAAAAACTATGTAAGAGATTAACCTGGATAGAGATATCGATCTTTATACACACATCGTATCTAAGACGGTCCCTTATAACCTGAAAAAATATTTTAAATAATCATATCTCTAAATTTTAATTTGGCCCAGTTAGCAATTCCATTAATTTGGGACAAAAACGTAATAACTTATTAAGTCAATCAGCGAAGTTTTCATTCCCTTTGCAGGAACTTTGTGCCCTTTAGAAGTACTTAATTTATATTTATGTAGAGTCCCGCTTTACCTGCCTCGCTTTCGTCTCTGAAATTTGAAGGGCGAGATCTCTCCTTTTCAAGCCAGCCGGGAGAGTGCATGAGTTAGAGTTAGCGTCTCTCTGGATAGAGATACTGTGGCACTCAGATCAAGCAACCCTTCCAGGGATTATGAGCGAGAGAACACACCATTCCTTGAACGTCTCTCGGCACGCATCCAGGCAGTAACATGCCTTCGGGGACTCCAACTCGCACAGTCTCTGAGTAACTTTGCACATTAGACCTCTTAGCCGGACATTTGGAGCGAATTAAGATTCACTATCTCTTTGAGTGGCCGTTAGCTACCACTCCAAGGTTACTCTTGTAATACCAGCTTTGTTTTTCGACGTATGGTGATTTAATATCAGAATTATTCTTAGTCTGATGAATAAAGTTTTTAAAGTTTTGTTGATTAATTCTTTTATTTTGTTTTCCTGGATTAAGATGACTTTAGATTAATAATTTATTCTGATGGCATTATCATTCAATATAATCACGTTCCTTAACTGTCTAACGTTATGTCGCACCAATGCTCGACGCCTCCTCCAAATGCCACGTTATGTTGCACCGCTTACGGTATCTTCATCATAAGTCGCAACCCGGGGGGTTTGCTCAGGTTTTATTTGGGGCATGGAGAGAAAAAATATGATTTTGAAAAACCACATACCCATGGCGTCTCTAGATAATACAAGAGACATTTATAGCACACATATGTTTCTCTGCTTGCTATTATTTATTAAAAATTACAAGTCACTACAACAATCGGACATCAGTCAAGTTTAAATACTAGTTCCAATCTTTCGCATAGTAAGGGTAGTGTGTGCTCAACCGATGCGATATACTAATGAGTCAATAATAAGAACGAAACGGTACCGTCCATGTATTCAGTTTCACCTAACATGCTTGCGAAAGTTTTCTAATTCGTTCTCTAAATGAAACCTCTATTAGTGGCAATTGAATATTGAACCTAAGTCCCAAGAAATCTAAGCTTCGCGCTAGTTTTTACCCATTTTTTCAGCATTTAAATGGAAACCGACAAAAGTACCTATCAATATATCGACTATCTCGCAAAGAGCCTGCACTAAAACTCAAAAAATGGTGATGTTCTCCAATTAATGATTAGTTACAGTGTCCCTTCAAACTTCGGGAAAACCGGTTGAGTATCATTTCAGGTCGCAATTTTCAATCTTGAAAGCTGAACTTTTTTGGGAGTAAAATATCCACAAGTGATGGTCTGGAATTCCAATTAAAAATCAGCAAAATCGATCGAGCCGTTTCAAAATGGCGACCTTTTTAATTTTAGGAAAAATTTCTATTTTTTTTTAACCCCTCTATTATAAGCAAGATGGAAAGAAAGCTAGGAAAGTAAATCAACAGGATTGGAAAAATATTGCTTAAATGTTAGTGTAAAAAAATAGCATTATGTTTAATAATAAACCAGTGGCGTGTGGGTAGGTAAAGCGTAACAAAGGCTAAATTTCTATAACCATTTATGAGCCTTTTTTTGGAGCTGTTGAACTTTTTTTATATATTAGACAGCTATACTTATAGGCTTTGACCTTTAAAAAATTCAAGAAGCAGATAAGAAAAATGACGGAGATATTCGAATATTTTTAACACGATAATTTATTTAAAATTTTCATTTTTTAAAACGTCCCTGTAAGTTTTTTTTTTTCAAAGTAGTGTAAACAAACGTGAATGCAAAACGTCTATGCCAGTTGGCATGTACAGAAAAAGCGGCAAAGTTGCTAAATTTATATAACCATTTTATAGCTCGCTTTTAAAGAAATTAAACTGAAAAATACACAGTAAACATCTACGCGAATATGATTTGACCATGGAAAATTACACAAAGCCAATTTGAAAAGCGGTAGGAAAAATAAAAAAGGTTTTTATTTGTCTGGAACCAAAACTAAGTACCTACCTATTACTCAACAAGAAAACTTCTGCTTCTTTCGAGACTCAATCTCAATAATCGGTGCCTACACTTTTTTTTTTGTTCAAGTTACTCATCATTACTTTGCTCATTCTAATTTCATTTTTTTGTTAAATGTAGCGTAACTAACTGCAATTTACCTCTACTATTATTTTTTTTTTTTTGTTTATTCATGTACCAAATTTGTAAATATCATTTTTTGAGTAATTGACGTATATCCTCAATATAATAATATAGGAAAAGGCATATATCTATTACTCTAGTAATAGATATATGGGAAAAGGTGTCGATGGCCTGAAGGGTAAAAGCGTTGATCTGTCAGTTTTATGAGGGGTTCGATAATAAATATGATATTAGACGCTTAGAGCAAAAAACTTATTTGCGTAGAGCTTTGTGCGTTTTTTTAATCACGATACTTCGCGTAGATATTAAAAACAGTTTCCGCTTCTACCTACCATTCTAGCTTTATTGACATGAACTTGTTTTATAGGGGATTGTTTTTTTAATCGTACTTCTCGGAGCTCGTTCCGAGTCAAGCACAATAATTTTATCAGGCTATTACAAAAATACATTGCATTCGCTCTATTGTAAGCGAATACACAATTTCCGGTCCTATGTAAAGCTGGTTTTGGATTTGAAACAGTTTACTGAAACACGGAGCATTTGTAACATTTTTGTTTAAATTTTAGATAACATAGCTACTTACGTCATAGAAGTGAAAAGAGACTCATGATTATAAGTTGCAAATTCGGATAGCTTAAATTATTGTGAAAATTGACCAAAAAAATTGACAGGTAATTGAATATAACTTTTTATTTAGCAGTCGAAGCTTTCCTCTATTACGTTGTAGTTTTGTCAAGGAAGATTTAAATGAAACATGGGAAATACCAAAACAAGAATGTTTTTCTTCTCTTTTATTTCTGCCTAGGATTTCATTTTCTCTTTGTTTTTATTGAAGCTTCGATTAACTACAATTTTTTTATAATTAATTCACAAGAAAATGTTTCTATTTCACTTCTTTGTTTAAGTAAATTAATATGGAAATAATTCAGGTATAAAGCTTCAACCAAAAAGAAAAATAAATTTAAGAATCAAACAAAGAAAGATGGCCAATTAAAACAAAAGGAATCAAGATTTAATCAACGGACGAAAAGCTTTGAAACCTGTTGGATAACAACTATCCCCATCACGTGATAGGCTATGTTATGTCGCAATCTGCTTTGGAAATTGGCCGTTTCATCATTTTTAAAGCTGCCATTACATGAAATGCTGCCAGGTATTGAAAGAAATACGCATTACGCCAAATGGCTAAAATTTTTAGGCATTATATGATAACGTAAGCATAAATATTATGTCTCTGCCACTTGACAAAATTACATCAATATAAAATGCGGTGAACGGTGATAATGCTATTATTATCGATCTTATTTCCTCGTGTTACCATTTTGTTCTGATTTCAGCCTAATTCAATTGGGTGAAAATATTTCGTGTGATACATGAATATTATACGATCAGAAATATAACAAACTTCATATCAGAAGCCTTTGATTTCATACAGACACTGTGACCCTGATCTGTCCCAACTAATTACTTGAAAGTCTGGCATCAATTTAATAACGCCGCGGCGGCGGCGGCGGTGGAGGCGGCGATCGATTCGAGGGACGATTCTATCAGCTAGCGCCCACAAAGGACATAATTGATTATGAACAGCACAAATTGGATGGTGGCATTTATTAGCGAGTTGAGCTCCGGGAAACTATAAAAAGATCCCCTACGACGATATTGCCTCCTTTCTGTCTGTCTCGCGCTCCAGCTCATTCCTATCAACACAACTATACCTCGCCGACATCCGCCAAAGACTTTACTCTCCGGATGTCGGAATTCGGAAGTAATAAAGACAGATATTTCCGGTAGATATTTCTTCACATGTTGTTGCTGTTTCCGATTTATAACTTATTTATGATGGATTTATGATTTACCAGGTAAATTATGAAGAATCGTTAATTTCCATTTAATTCTGTCAAAAACAAATTATTTATAGTCATCAGGAACTAACATAAAAAATTAAGTACACATAGTAGGCGTACTAAACATAAAATACTCAAATATAAAACAAAACTGTTGAGAACTATTATTAAATAAAAGCTAAAAGTATATATACAAGATCTCCAAACTCGGAACAAAAATATTCTTCTCAGATGTAAAAAGGACCGTTCAACAAATAACGTCAGCTCCGGTACAAACACGAGATCTAAAGTCGTTCCGGAAATCTCCGAATGTGTAAAGGGAATCCATTGTAAAACATAACACCAAAGTAATTTTTTGAGTTTCTTGATCTCTCGATTCTATGTTGCGGGTGAAGCAGATCCCGCCCACGTCTCGTATCATGTTTATGAATGTCATTTATTGAGATGTAATCTCTCAGATGTCCTCTACTAACGTATAAAAGAGATATAACATAGATATAACAGAGGCGTGCCCCACACTAAGATCCCATAAGATAGTAAGAATGACATATGGCAAAATTAAGCTCCCTCAATGAGCTTTCAGGCAAAGTAGCAGATGTCTGAGCAAGAAACCGCCCTGACACACCCTGACCGCAACATTACCTCAGCATTACACCGCAACATTTACTGTCTCTCCCACAGTAAGCAAGAATCAATATGCACGCCCAAAAACCTGCAAGACACCCCACGCTCAACATCACTCCCCGACCCAATCAAAACATCCACGTTCTTCCCCAGATTCAAAGTTAGTTGACTTGCCCCCGAAACCAACTCCCATCCAAATATTTAGACCTCATCTCGCGTGTGCAGCTCTCAAAGTCAAGAAGGCGATTATACATTAGAGAAGTGTTATCAGCATGAAGAACCGTTTTGTTTTATCTGACTGATACCTAGTAAGGTCATTTATGTATACCAGAAAAAGAAGAGGACCTAAAATTGATTATACTCTTTGTTCATTTTCACAGTTTGAGTTCTATTGCCAAGTAAGACTGAATCATCTGACATGGCCCACTCCCAAATTCATAGAAACTCAGTTTTCCTGATCAATATGCTCTGGGGCACGCAGTCAAAAGCCTTAGCCTTAGTCAAGTCAAAGAATGACACTCCAGTGTAATCCGTTAGATCAATTTTGGCATCCGCAGTAGAGAGTGTGCGGGAGCCAAATTCATTCGTTGTCAATAATTTATTATCGCGGAAGTACTCAAGGATCCGATCCAACAAACTCTTTTCAAGCTCCTTGGATAAAACTGGCAGCAAAGTAAGCATAGATAGGTCAGGTCAGGTCATTTTCAGTCATACAGAAGTTTTAAAAAGGCCTAGAGGAGTTAGGGTTCGGTGTAGTTTTCATTTTAATTTTTCTTATCACGTTTTGATGATTGATCGATTTAATGTCCACGCCCAACAATACTCAACACAATTATCCCTGGAACTCAAAACAATGGCAGATTTTTTATTCGCTGCGCGCGATATAAAACTAACGATCGGTGTTCATGACGTAGCCGACATTAGCATCCTTAAAATGCATTTATATTCATATCACTAGAGTATTGCTAAATCGTTGTTATGATTTGTTTTTGCAATAAGTTTTAACGAGAACGTCTTGTAGGAACTGAACAAGAATTATTCAGCACCAACTTATCTGCAATTCTTTTTCTTGTGCTTCATATTGTTACATAGCATCGAGGTATCAATTTTCACTGAAAAGAATTTCAAATGAAACAGTTCTCTGGAGCATAAAAGCATTCTGGAAGAACTTCCATTACTATGGGATGATATCAAGAGAAGCATTGCGAAAACGTAAATGGAAGAAGCGCTTGTTTGAAATAAAACTATAGAGAATGTTATAATAATAATATGATCGCTGTACGGATGAAATGAATGATTCCTGAACTATGTGAAGAATGAAAAGTTTCTTGCTAAAAAATCTCATTAAAAATATCGACATTTTTATATCGGGCCAAAATAAAAAGTAACAACTCAATATCATAGTTATAATATAATGGTAGGTACCTATACAGTGCGCGAGAAAAGTAAGGAATATAAATAATAGTAAGAAATTCTCTAACTTTGTAAAAAAAAATTCTAAAGAATGCAAACACATGTCAACTGTTATTTTTAAACTGTCATTCGAGAAAGTAGTTGTCAATCCCCCACCTTGTCACCCCTAATTCAATGGGGTAGCAGCCCCATCTTCGAAAAAAATTCAAATGGAAAAGTGGCCCCTACGACACCTTGATCGCTAGACTTTTTTTTATACAAAACATAACAAAAACAAAATTGTTTAAATTGAATGACAAATGATGAAGATAACTTTTTAATAATTTCTTTTTGACGAATTTCTTTTTACCTTATTTTTCAATTTATCTTTCAATTATTTTAATTATCTTTCAAAATGAGAATAGTTAGATAGAAAATAGTTATCTTTCTATTTTTTAAGATCCAGGAGGAATCTTATAAATGAAAAACGAAAAGCATATACTAAAAGCCTAAATATTACAAATGGATAACAAATAACAAATGGATAAAAAAAAATTAAAAATATATTTGAAAATATAAAGCGGCCCAGTTTTTTTGCACCTGAGTGTACTGGGTTCTGTAGATTTTAAGAGGAAAGAAATTTGTTGAATTTTATATTTTATTTGTAGCCTGATAATTAGTTTTGAAGAATTTATATTGTTATGGATGATATTCGGCGCCACGGGTTATGCTTGTACCTAAGTAGACGACGATTTTAATTAAAACCAATTTGTGTGTCCATAATTCATTAAACTAAGGATCACGATCGTAAAATTCGCAATAAAATGCGCCTGATCGAACGTCGTAATGACTTTTCTAATGAAAAAATCCGCTATTATTTGCTCTGGTCGCTGTATACGAGTCAAACTCGAGGTCGTCCATTAAGGCGGTGGGGAAAAACCGCTCTGCTAATTCAAATAATTAATTATTCGATCACATCTGGGGCGGATTACGACTTTCGATTTCCATTAACAATATGCTGGAGGTAGGAGGCAACGCGCAATGTAAATCACTGCGCCTTTGAAACATTACTCTCAGAAGGATCCATTATGTCCATTGAAAACCCTAAGGCTTGAGGCCGTTGCGATTTCGGACGACTTAATTAAATTTTGCCGTATTTGTAAAGATTTCACCGGGAAGTAATGTGTTTATTTGAAAATTATCGCTGTAATAGCGGCAAAATGATTGTATAAGATTGCCGAGGAACACACGGTTCCCCCAGTCGCATTGATAATCCCTGAAATTGTAAAATGAAGACCGATTTATTATAGGAAATAATTCTGCTTTAATCAACAACTCCCCGGGTGTTCTTATTCTTAAGCCCGTTTCTTTAAGAAATTTATTCCTAAGAAAGGTAACATAAATATCAATTAGATCAGGAAAACTCCGAGTAGTGCAGATCCGAGAGGTTCCCTTGTCTCCGCAAGCACCAATAATTGTAAGTAAGGCATGGAAAGAATTGATTTGTGTCAGCGACAGCCTGAAGATTCCACTTTAGCGCGTAGGGAATACAAGCCTTGTGTTCCATTCAGTTGCATTTTCTCGAACTATCCAACTCTCAGGGAATAAGATTTTACAGAAAACTTACACACATCGGAGATTTACGGCTTTATAAATTGATTCTGTTTCTTTCCCTTGGACATTTTTCATCGTCTGTCAGCAACAAAAAGTAGACACACTTATAGTTATGAGTTTAGGATACCACAAAAGCTGTAATACATTTGAGTGATAGAATATGATGTTATATTATTAAAGTTCACTTCAACGATCAAGATGATACATTTAATAAAATAAGGTTTCTTACAGGTCAGAAACTCCCCTTCTGTTCAAATTATTATTACTAGCTTCCTCCTTACTATATTCAGTTCTGTAACAGCTATAAAGCCATTGTCGGGCCCTGAGGAGGCATCAAAACAGGGGCCACAGTGCACACACGAACGATTAGTAGGCTCGAGGGGTGAGTCTCGACCTAGCATGCTCCTCCACGGGATAGGGCTGAGGAAGCACAGCTTCCTCCTTAGACATGCTACTGCCTCCAGGCTTAATGAACTTTCACCTATAGCGCAGCTAGTGCCTCAAGTTTTGAAACAGCATCTCAGGGAGCAAGTCGGAATGGTAATATTCTTCAAGGTATTTTTAATGTTTTTAATACCTACTGGTAGATCTTAAGAGTTTAAGTATAATAAAACACTAATAAACAATAATTGTTTTTAAATTGCTTAAACTTTCTTGTATCTTCATTTTTTTCGTATTAGGGCTAGTTTTTGGAAAAAATCCCTGAACTACACAAAATACATGAAAACAATTTTTTGAAAATTATATTTTTTTCACAATTTTTTTTTGCTTGGTCCAGGGATTATGCATTTGAGTGGATTTTTTTTTCAAAAACTAATCAAGATACAAAAAATATTCAACAAAGCAAACAGCTGTATATTTTTAACTGCTCAATTCATGATAATGTAAACGTTACGATAAAAACTGTGGTGTAAACTTGTTTGTCAAAAGTACAGTCTTTTTCTTTTGGTTTTCGTCTTTTGTCAATTGCTTTTCCTAATTTGTCAAATGCTTTTCCCAGTTATATCTATAACGTCAGTGTGATTTTTCAATTGAAATTCCTCTTTTGCCAAATAAGATTCCTTTTATACCAAATGCTTTTCCAATGTTTATGATACTGTCATTAAGACTGTATTGGGAAAGGCACTGCTGAGGACACGCACTGGACTTGATAATTCAATCAAGTTAGGACTAAATTGCTCCGTTAAGACTACGAATAACACTGCCAAATAACAACAAAATTGGAAGCATTTGCGGACCCACGGTTATATGAACTTTCAATTTTAAAGTCACTACCTAAATAATCGGCTGTTAAATTTATTGTACATAGTTAATTATCAATGCTCAAAAAATATAAAACTTTTTTTTGTACACCCTGTATAGCTCCTATTTTTGTTGCCAAATTACATATTTAGTGTGAATCTACATGAATAAACATTTACTAACCAATAATTTATGCTACATATCATACAGCTTCAAGGAAACATTAACCAATATGTAGAGTCAGCTTTACGGTTAGGAAACTACTGCAGTCTGTTACCCGACCCAAATATTAACATCATCCCTACCGTGTCATCGTTCCGACGTAGTATGAACAATTTACGCCCTCATTAATAATCCCGGTTTCGGTAATTTCCCCGCTTGCCAGTTTGACAGTTCACAGGATAATACATTATCCTGCGATGGGCATTTGACCTTGCCAGAATAAGATCGATCCTAGACGAGACGTCTCTAGAAAGCGGCAAGCTTTTGTAGTAATTTACATCGAGAATTAGTGTAGATCACCTACAATGGTGCTGCGGTGGTGAGACAGTCCCCCGCTTTACCCTGCCATCAAGGGGGTGATTAATGTACCCAGGAGGCATTAAGAACTGTCGGAATCTAGTAATCGGTGTTCTATTGTTGACTGCTTCGAGTCGAGGACACCTCCTATGACCTAGAGCAGGAGTCTCAAATGGCAGTCATGCTTTATGTCCACTTGAAATGAATTAATTAATTTCGGTTTTTATTGATGAGTACACGAAAAGACAAGCCTTAATTGTTACGACATTGAAGCTCATAAAAAATTATTATTCATACTTCTATTATGGGCTATCGATTATGTCTTATAAAAAGAAACTATCAAAAGACGGGTTTTTATTGAATGAATCCCTAAAATGATCATCAAGGATTAAAAAATTTACTGCTATTAAATTAGAGGGTGAAAATTGGAAAAAAAGGGGAAACTGTATCGTTTTCACTTTTTTTTTATTATTATTTAGCTTGGAAATGAATCAAAATTTAGCTATAGATAGGTAAGTAGTTAATGAGAATTCTTTGTAGGCTAGATAATGCGATTTTACATCGAAAATGTTCATTTAAAAAATTAAGGAAATTTTTTTTTTATCAATAATATTTGAAAAATTACAAAAAATTCATTTTTTTATTTTTCATTTTTTTATTTTTCATTTTTTTGCGTATAACTTTTTTGTAGATACCTATACGTGTATTATAGGCATTGCTCCATAGAAAAACAATAAGATTTCTCCAAAGTGGTAGGTAGGTTAAAAATGAATTTCTGATAAAAACTTACTAAGATGTAGCCACTTAAACTTAGGGTAAGTGAAGGAGAGATGGACCACATTTTGGAAAAGTTACTGTGAATTTTCTTATTGCATATATTTAATTATAAAAAAATTTATTTTCCAATTTTATATAACTTAACGATTATAATATCAACTTCAAAACTTAAAAATATATTTGTGTTATTAACAAAATATTAACATACATCCTGGCTTGCAAAAGTTCATCTCTCCTCCATTATGTAGGTCAGATGGACCACGTCAGCAGGAGAGACGGATCGATGAAAAAATGTTATTAGTTTTCATATCTCGTAACTTTTTTTTATTTATTACATGATGTTTCCCGCACTGCTGGCACAGATTATCATAGGAGGTACAGTTTTCATGCAACCAACGGCCGCATATGATGTGTACTTGATCCAGTCATCTTTTCTTATTGTAGTCCTACAGTCTTCTTTGCAACCCTCACACTCATTCTCATCATCTTCAGCTTCTTCCATGACTTCATCATCCGATGAATCGTTCAACACCATTTCTTCTGATGCGGTTGTTTTTTGTCAAGCTCTCTTCTTTTGGCCAAATTATCTTCTGAGGTAAAATTTGAAATATTCCTTCCCGATTACGGTCTTTAACTATTTTGGTTGAAGGTGTCGGTGAAATAAGCTCTAGAAGCTATCCAGGAGTATAATTTTGTTCTGCGGACTCTGGATTATTTGTTTTTGCTTGATATTGGGAGGAATCCTGTTCTTCTTCTTGGTTTTGGGAAGGATGCTTATGTATTTGAGCTTGCGTAGAATCTGACTGCTGAATGGGATTTTCAAATTCTACGTTTCAATGAACGCTTAGTCCGGAATAGCCATGGGATTGAATGGAAAGATTCCGGTGGCACGAAATGCCTCGACCGCGTTTTCAACTGTGGCAGCTTTATTCCATGATTCCCCCAGAAATCTTCCAAATTGTACCTGATCTCGTGTCTAATCTGTTTCTCGTGACATTGCTACTGAACTACTGAACGGAAATGTTTTCTGATTGTCTAACGGCTATCTCCGGCTGCCTGCGCAGAAAAAACTTATATCCTGCTTTATCTATAAAGAACAAAATACAATTATTTAAGAATAAAATTATGTTGTATGCCTAATTCTTCAGCCAAATTATAGGCCATCGTGCGTACTTCTTTTCTAGTGAGAGCAAATCCACTTTTCTTTATTTTTTTATGTGACTGACTAATTTTCTAGAAGGAGTGTTCTTCTTCCTAATGTAAACTGTTGGCATGTCTGCAATAAAAAACTATAATAACGCCTGGTCCATCTCTCCTCAGTATGGGAAGTCCATCTATCCTAAATGCAGAGGAGAAACGGATCTCTCAACCTTTGTTAGTCCACCAATGTAAATGGTAAAGCAGTTTCAAGGTTAATACATCCCATCATTTATTTTTACAAACAAATATTTTAAGATAAAACGTTTAAAACTTACCTTGATCGATTTTTATCACTTTAAGATTGTTCTTATACGATAATTATAGTGACACTTTTTTGCATTAACACTCGATTTTTCTAAAAGATTACGTAGATTCCACATGCGGTCTTCGGCATGTCACTAATTTGTGGTGCAGTTTCACCCCTATCTCCAATTTCGACTCTTTAATTTAATAACAATCTGCGATATTTTCTTTTCTTATGACTATTTGGAAGATTCATGCTATAAAAATTAGCCAATTTGATAGTTTTCTTGTTGACCTGTTTTTTTAGGGCATATTAAGAAATAACCTATTAATTTTCATCAACTGATTTATTAATTCTCAAATCTGACAGCATTTTTTCACTAACATTTAAAAATTTATGCTGGTGGCTTCAACTTACGTTCGACGATTATATTTGCTGAAACAACACGTTAGTTATTTAGCTTTTACATATTTGCCTTTCCCAATTAAAAACAACTCTAATTTAAGTAATTTGCATACGTATAAGATATGAAATATTTGAGTAATAATACCGACAACAATACCCAGCTGAGAAAGCGAATTTGAATTTGGCTGGTTGGATCTTCATAACACAAGGCGATTCATAATTGAATTCTTTAATTAAATTTCGTACGGGATCCCTCCAACTCATTTCCATGTAACCGTCTGGAAAATCGGGATAAAGTAAAGAGCCTACAAGTCCTAATACTGGACAATCTAGCAAACATTTTTCATTCGCTTTTTAATTTATTTAAAATGAGTAATTTGTTATTGACTCTTAAAATCAGTTTCCTTTTTAGTAATAATTTTAATTTTCAATAAAACCACGAGTTTATGAAATCAAACTCTCAATTTTTCAAAAAAAAAAGACTTCAAGATTATCTAAAGATTTTCGAAGAACTGTCTGTCAATATTATTTGAAATTATAACAGTAAAATATTTTCCTAATCTAAGTTCCCAAAAATGTTCTCACATTCCTCGTAAGTCAGCTAGTTCATTGTCCTGTTCCATGGAAAGGACGTGCCGGCCGAAGGCAAGAAGTGAGTCAAGAAGGAGTGGAAGGGGTCGAGGCAATATTCCCAGGACCCCATAAAGCAATGCCCTGTGTGTATTGGAGATGACACGGACGCTAGTTTATACAGAGGGAAGAAAGAAGCCGACACTGTGCTTATCTTAATGGCATCAAACAGGGTGCTGTGTCGTAGCCGGCAGTTTACTGCGCCAGGGGAACTGAATCTGCTGGTTCTTCAAAGGAGGGGGAAATATTTATTGCAAAAGAAACTGAATCTGATAGAATAAGTTAGAAATACAGGGTCTTTATCAAATGCGTGCGCTAACTGAAGAAAAAATTTAATCCCCAATGTCCTGCCACAGTCTTTCTCGACTGAGCCTTGAGGATTTATATCGATCTTACCTTTCGTTAATTTAGGTTTTACGGGGTGGTTGACAGTTCGATGCTCACTGGGAACTCGGAAACGGTAAGAGATACCTACGAGGTCGGTTAATTTAGAGAAAAGTTGCACAATTCTATTCTATGCTTATTAACTGAAAAATTATTATTACTTTAGCCTCTTTTCAACTTTGTTTTTTTTTTTAGCCATCTTTTCTACTATGTTTGAATATTTTCAAAGCCGACTAGATCCCATAGAGCTTTCATTGTCAACTTTTGTTATTCTTATAACCGTAATATTCGTTTTTCATGTCATTCGGTATTAAAAATTCAAAGAAACCAATCACATTCATAAACTTTATTTTAGTTTTAATTTTTTCCAAAAAAACTACCTTTTTTCATGAATAAAAATATGAGACTTGAAAAAAAAAAGGTTGGAGAAAAAAAGAATTTGAACTTAACCACCCGTCTCACCCCAAGGGTTGGGGGAGTACGGGATCAAGTTAAGTATTATTCTATATCGCTTTTAAAATTAATATAAGGACATGGTTTTCTTTTTTTGGATGCAACGTGTATTTATCGAGATATTCGATCGTTTCCATACTTTTTGAACACCCCGTTTGAAAAAACTCAAAGAGATAATTTTTTGCATTACTGTTAGAGATTTATATAAAAACATATCCTTTTAACGTGGTGTAAACATGTGAGTGTGTAAACACTAAAAATGTGAGTATTCTGGAAAAAATGTCATTTAATAATATGCAGAAGACCTTTATCTTTAATTGGGTAGCATTATGGGGCCAGAACGGAAAGGCAGCAATCTGAGAAATGAAATTATACAAGATATTGATTTCCTTAGGTACTAGTAAAAATAAGGTAAAACTATACCTACTTCGTCTAACGCGACAGAGTTCTATTATATTTTTTGATATATAAGTATTTCTTTTACAGTGTGTGCTTTATTATAATATATCCTATTACCGGTGTGTTTTCAAAGTCAATATTCTAAACCAACACATCCTCCTTTTTTCATTCTTCCTCCTTTCTATTCAAATAATAAAGATGCTTAGAATCCACCTGGATTATTCTCTCAGAAGACAATCCTCCCGCCTCCTACAAGATCTCATATCGGCCTCGGCCGAGTGGGATCAGACCCTACGAGGTCCCCGGTGGCCGTCGAGACCTTATTAGCTACGCGGTATGCAAATGCAATAAGACTACAAGATGGGACTGGGATATAAGACAGGATATGTCGATGTAGCATGATGGGACACATTCGGTAGTGCTGCAGGACCTCATCATAAGAAATGGCAATAGCGTCTAGAAGAGAGGAAAAATAATAAGGATCAGGATTCTAAAGGATCACTACGCTATTATTACATATACGAGTATAGGCATGAGAGGGTTCGGGAGAAGCGACACTGTCTTATTTTGTTACGCAATGCATAAAATTAGAATTACTATAGGCTAGTTTTTCTCGAGTACTCGTATTTATGCTGTTTCGTGAAATATGCTTTGAAATTACGTTTCATAATAATGAGCTTCTTATAGTGTAAACACTTTCTCTTTTAGTATAGGGGCTGACTAGGTATTGTCTATACGTATTCTTGAGTTTTTCCATCAACTTGGCTTATTTTCATAAAAGATGTGATGCAGTCAGTCTTGAATAACTTCCACATCACAAGTTACATTATTTGTTATAATAGAGTTCTCTTAGAGAAAACTAAAAAAAGATGACAATTCATTTCAAATAGACCAACGAATACAATTATTTTTGTTTGGTTTTGTTTTATCGTTTTTTAAATGATAAGTTTTACCTCTGTAACCAAGTGTTGAAAGTAGAAAAGGTTTATTTTTATTGTACCTACCTGAAAAAATGATGTTTGAATACAGTCAATTGTGGTTGTTATATTTCTTGTCCCCGCCGAAGTAAATCGATGATAAAACGTATATCTTTCATTTTCCTAAGATTGTCAATACTTTATTTATATTGCTTTTCTTGTAGGTACAGGCTGACCTAATTTCGATGTTTTAATCGGGAATCTCCATAACTATAAGAAACAGAAAAATGGATCGCGTTCCAGGATCTCTTTTTTTGAGGAAACACCAATGGTGAAAACTAAAATAGGTTTTCCTCCTAATTTCCAGTTATTTGTGAAAATTCGACTTTCCGATTTCTTGTCATTCCTTTTTCCTAATGGAATTGGAAGGAAATAATTGATATGCATTCTTGAGACACTTTTTCCAAAAGAATTCAGCGGCTTAGACATTTCTTCAAATAAACTTTCAATATTTGAGCTATAGGTAACATACTTATTAGAGGTACATTTTTTTAAATGGAAGTAATAGAAGTCAGGCTTTGGCAATATTTAAGAGACAATTATTTTCCTATTACAGTAATATATACCTACAGGGTGTTTCTACCAACATGCAAAAAATAAATTAGGTAATTCAACGACTTATTTCAAGATAAAAGTTCAAATATTAACATAGGTCCGCGATGGCATCCGTTTTCGAGATTAAGGGGGTAAAAAAAAATTTGTCTTACTTTTTTTGCGATATCTTAAAAAGCCCTAAGGTGTTAACCGTAGGTAAGTGAACAAAAAAAGTTATTCTCAAGATTAGGTAGGTACCTAATAATTGATAAAAACTTGAACAAACCTTACACAAATCCTTACAAAATTTAACAATTTCATACAATTATTTACAAAAAATGTTGAAAATGACAGCTTTGTGCATCAAAGCAGGCTTACAGTCTACGAAGTAATCACTTTTTTTTGTTCATAAAAAAATTTGTACGTTTTTTGATAATAAAATGCCGATTCTTTCTACAGCTTTCGATCAAAAGTACTTTGTTGTTGTTTTTTGTTTGTGTAAAAACCATCAGAGCTTTGGAATTTGCTGTCACAATAACAATTTTGCCAGTGGCGTTAAAGTTATGTGGGTAAAGCTTTTACGCAACCCTGAAACCTCCATGCACCACTAATAAATTCTAGAACATTGGTTTAGAGTCTTAAAAGTATGTAGATATTATTAATGTAAAAACGTGCACAAAAGCTGGCACCTGTAGCCTTAATAACGGTTCTTGAGATATCGTAAAAAAGTAAGAAAAAACATATTTTTTAACACCCCGTAGCTTTAAAACCTATGTCAATATGTTTTCGGATAGCCCATGCTTGCGGAGCCATTGGTAATACGGTTTTTATTTTCTTGAAATAAGTCGTTGAATCACCTATTTTATTTTGTACATGGTGTTACTTTACAAACCCTGTATGTCATGAGGCGTCAATTTATTAATTTCCATTGCTTTAACAAAAAAATTATAAGTGGTAGGGTGCAAAAAAGGCTATTAAGATACTAAAAATGTTAATGACCTCTAAGAAAATAACAAAACAACATACTTTCTTATCCATTTAAAATAAATTATTCATATATTATATCAAAATAGAGTCGTAAAAAAAAATGTTGGCTATTGTCATCAATAGGTACCAGAATGAAAAATTACACATTCTTGTAGTCTATACGTTAGCGTACGCGAAGTATTTCACGCACTAAAGCGAACACTATTTCGTGCATGGTCATAGAAATCTTATATTTGTTTCCCTAGCAACAAAGAAACAAACAATATTGCACTGAATTAAAAATCTACCCATTTTTCTGATTATTAGCATTTCGGTTTTTTGATCATTTCAATAAAGCTGTCTAAAAAATGTTGTATGCATCTCGAGCACGAAATTAACGTGCTTTTGAAAGATTTTTGACTCGTCTCTCGCCTCAACTAGTTCCGAAACAAGTTGATTTTCATTCCATTTTTCTCCCAGAATCACTTTCCAAAAGAAATTGACGTTTGAGAAATTTTTATTATCAAAATCTTTTGTTTTTAATGTTTGTCCTGAATAAATTTTCGTCCCCGGATTTTTATGCCTGAACTTTTAGCTTCAATATGAGTCTAAAGTTTCAAAAATCAGTTGACGAGGAAACAAGTTATACACTTCAAGAGCAAACAGGTTGATTCTTTGAGATCACGCCTTCACATATCAGCCTATAGAAAATTTGTTGATAGTTTTCTGAGTTTTGATCCAATAAAGCAGAAAATACAAGATAAAGGTGCTTCAGTGCGAAGAAAAAATCGAAATTCGTATTATTCAAAAATTAAGAAGTATTCTTTTTTTTAGCAATGAACATGAATTAATCGACACCACTCATGATATATAATTATTATAATAACAGAAAAATGTTTTTCTTATTATGTCAAAGCCAACTGTGACTTCAATTCAAAAAAATATAACTTTATGTCATAACTTGAATATTTTTTTTAAAGATTGCTAGGCTATTGCATTAAAGAAAAGTGTCTCAGGAATGTATAAATATTTATTTCCTTCTAGTTCTATTAGTAAAGAAATAAGAGAGAGAGAGAGAGAGAGAGAGAGAGAGAGAAAGAAAGAGAGAGGGTAAAGACAAGAGATCGGAAAATCGAGTTTTCACTAATACTTTGCAATCAGAAGATGAATCAGAAGATGATACCTAGTCAATTTTAGTTTTCACCATTGACGTCTCACCATCCACCACTTAAAAAAAAGAGAACTAGGATGCGCGGTTCATTTTCCTCGGTCCCTTATACAATTATGGAGATTCCCTGTTAAACACAGAAATTAAACCACCTGTACGTTACAGTATTTAACTTTTCCTCAACGTTTCACCTTTCAAAGCAATTTTTTTTTAATTTGTTTTTTTTTCTATGAGACTATGTGCGCCAAAATATTCTACTTGTATTTTACAAAACGAAGATAGCTGCTGAAGACATGCATTTATCAAGAAGAAGAATCATTATAAAAATGATAAGTAAGACTCATATTAGTAGCTTTGGATTGGATAAAATAAGAAGGTACGTCAAAGTTCATTGTTGCATTATCTTAGTTCTGGATAATTTCCATTTGTTGCATATTACTCATTGAATAAGTAGGTATACAATTATTTCAGTAAAAAAAAATTGTTAAGGGGAAATTAATTATTTTCCCCATTGCATGGACAATAAGCATGTCGAGTGTGTCGTTTGAGTCCCCCATGATGTTGTAATAAAGTAGTGGTAATCTCTGAAAACTGGCGGTCACACATAGACATAGATGGAAGTGGCGTGAGGTCGATGTTGTTCTCGCCCAGGAAAGCCGTAATTAAAGGCCAGCAGTAGTCGTCGTTAACACGGGAATACGGTAGGACGGGGCTGGGACTCGGGACCGGGATAGATATATGGCCGACGGCCTGTCCACGACTGGCTCTTTAAATGCCGGAAATTAGATTTAATGCCGTTGCATTATTCAGTGTGTGTTTGATCGCTTTGCCATCGTCATTGGGAGAAAGCCAGTTTCAGGTCGATATTTCGTGCAATCTTTGTTAGATGGCCTGGCTGTATGTGGATATATTAGGATATTATCCATTGTAGTAGCCTACTCATGTATTATTTTATTTCCCAGAATTATTTTTGTATTTTTTTTTAGTTTAAACACGCTCATTTCATGAGTAAATAGCAAAATAAGTACATCTCCTGGAAAATTAGGCAATGTGTAAAGATACAAAGCTTATTCTTTCAAAGCTTAAATGAACCAAAAAGATGTCCAACGATCGTTCTTTTCGTCTTATTTACAACGATTTTTATTAATTATTTATAGGTACCCCCTTTTATCGAAAGTATATCGATTTCAAGTGAATAATGAAACAAAAAATAAAGGAAAATGATGACCGAGAGATGACTTTATCTTAACAGGCCTCGTTATCATTTATTATTGTTCATATCTATAACAAATTGGTTCCATGAAGTCAGCTCAAAGGAAAACCTACAAAAACTGTAATGTATGTTTTAAGTTATTTTTAGAATTCCCTTGAACTGTCAATAATTAGCTCTGAATGCCCCAGCAATGAGCAACGAAGTAACTTTGGTCTGGATTCCGGGCCATGCTGGATATGGAGAGAATGAACTTGCCGACTCTTGGACTAGGAAAGGCATCGAATCCGAATTTATCTGGTCAGAATCAGCATTGGACATGGTTCTTATCATCGAATTTTTCCAAAACAACAATATGCGCAACTGCGCTGGAAGTTAAGTCATCCAGCATTGTCAAAACTAACCAAGATTGGACCACTCGAAGGCTTTTATACAGTGGAGGTCGAAAAAAAAAATACCAAAGAACTGTTGGAGCGTATAGAGAAAGAAATGAAAGCCTTAATAGGCTATATATAGTGGGCAGTTGGCCCTGAAATTGGGCAGTGAACCATCATCTGCACAGGATGGATTTAGCAATCAGCGCTGAATGCCACCAGTGCTTGGAGGATAACGAAACAGCAAAACAAATCCTATTCTAGTTCCCGCTTTGGGAAGAACCAGACTACAAAACTTCGGGAGAAACTTCTTCACACTCTTCTGGTGTGAAGAAGTGATGAATAGACAAGATGGTCAGCTCCATCGAAGAGGATGACCTCATGTGGTTAATGTAGCAATTAGTGTAGCAAAAATAGACCTTTGGTTGCAGTGGAGGTGTCACAATGACCCAGTCACGAAAAATCTATTCTAATATAATCTAGCTAGAATTCCTTAAGCCTGCAGCCAACGGTGACGCTCATTCTTAATCCGTCTTTTGAAATCTGTCGAGCAGTACTTTTATCCCTTATCACAAAATGAGCTTTTGCCTATTGGTGAGAAACTTGAACCATCTGTTGATTACACAAGACATCTGATATATCTGACGCTATGCCGTTTGCAGTATTTTTGGAGTACTTAATAATCAAATGAGGCTCAGAATAATGGAATTGTCTACAAGTTTTGGTATCTTCTTTCCCTTGGAATGTTTTGTCTTGTAATCTGCCAGACATATAACAAAACATATCCCTAAATACTGTGACGATTGTTCGCGTTCTGAGGATCCGGTTTCGTGGTTTGGCGGTACTCACCTTCGGATGTCTCGGGCGCCAGATTTTTGGAAGGGTTTACTCCCTCGGGGAATCTCTCGCTGAATTCCCTGTTGAACCTGTTCGCACAATTGATACCGTTATGGTGCACTTGTCCCTAAGGTAGCTCACTGGAGACGGAATTAGCCCAGGGGTCGGTTGGTTGGACGCAAAAATCAATAAAATAAAATCGTGCGTGGCCACGTGGTCTTTAGGCACGGAGCCACGAGCGCTGGGCAATTCACGGAGCGAAGATGTGGGCGAGAAGGCGGTTGTAATTGGTAACGGTACACACACAAAATAAAACTCACAGATAAATGAAAACAAACTTTATTTGGGTCCCTTATTAAACTAATTTTATTGCAGGGTCGGCGGTTGATCTGAGCGAGCCGACTGGTCGGTAAAATAATGTAATACGGATTAAATAAAATAAACTGTACGGGCAACGGTTCTTGTTCGCAAAAAAAAAATTAACAATACGACGAACGGCGGAGTATTTCGGCCGTGCGCGGGAATAAAAATGTAACGAGAGGTGTGATGCGGGGTAACCCTGCTAATAGTTGCTGAAGACGATAATTTTGTAGAGATACACAGTTTCGCACGGAGACACTCCTGAGGTGCGGCATCCGGCCGGGCTTAACACCGCATGGAAAGACACCTACGCCTCGGGGTGAATCCCTATATGGCCGCGTAACTACTTCGGCGTTAACCCCTGACTCGCCGGGCCATACACCGCATGGAAAGTCAGGTATCACGCGTCCGTAGGTACACACACCGCCTAGTGCACTCCTAGTAAGGGCCAAATAATTCTCTACGCTACGACAGGGTTGCTGGCACCTAATGAGCCTAATCTATCGGGTACGTCGCTAATCTCGGTGAGGGACGGGAATAAATAAAATCTCGACAAACGGGCACGATTAAATTCGACTCAATAGTTGATGGTACCTACCTTGTTATTATTTTTGCCGGAAACTCTTGTTGACGGTCGCGGCTTTGCAAAAACGGTTGCGCAGGTACTCTCAATTACTAACACGGTCACTAATCCCGGAACGGGGCGGAATCAACTATTTTCGAAAACACTTCGTGGACCGTACTGTCTCGAATAAAATTCGGAAGAGCAGAGAGTAACACCGGTCACTATTCCCAGGCGGGGCGGAAACAATAATCACACTTTAATTGCAGACAGTAGTAAATCGGATGAAACCAAGAAAAGCAGAGAGCGAGATTCTTCGCGTTCCGGCCTTATATGCCCGTATCCCTACCGCGGTCGTAATCTAAAAATTTTTATTAAATTTGTAAAAGAATCGAAGCCACGCTAGCGATAAACCTTATTTTTCTCTTGGATTAATCAATTTACCTGCGATTGCGGCCGTTATCGCGTAGCGTTATCTCCTCGGCGACTGGAGTCTTCAGCTTCGGTGTATGAATTCGACGATTTAAAAATGTTATTTTTACGGCTTATGTATAAAAAACCAAGTAGGTAGGTATATTAATAATAAATTTAAATATTGGGAAACTGACCGGGACTCGACTTTGCTTCATGATTTGATTGATTTAATTAATTTAAAAATAACAAAAGACAATGAAAAACGTAAATAACTGGGAATCTCTGGCACAACCCCTGATACTAAGACAAAAACGAAGGCCGGATTTCCGGACTTCGTTACATCCCCCCCTCGTCGGATAAAAAAAAACGAAAAGTTTTTTTTTCTAACTTAACTTAACTACCGGGACGGACAGCTCGCTCAAACCTTACAAAAATAAACAGAGTATCACTTAAAAGAACATAAGATAAACCCTACCTTAAAAATTTACGCCAATGTATTTAATATGTACAATAACTAATCATCTGCCCTAATAAATTTATATATACAAAAAAAATTAATTCACCCCATTACTTTTATTAAACAAACCTTTAACCTAATGAATCTCAAATAGTACAAATTCGGATACAAAGAAAAATGAACTCACCCTGTAAAAAAAAAGAAATTAACTTCTGTGGACCTCACTCGCGCGTACCTCCTCCACCGTGCCGTTGTTGCGGATTCAACGACACCCGGACCTAATATCTCCTCGTCCGTGGTCGAGTCGCTTTGCCACCACCTTCTGCGACGCTCGGCAGGATCGAACATTTCGCTGCGGTCCTAACAGCATACGGGTTAATATGGCGGTGCTGAACGCCGAACGGGTGGACGGACAACGGGGAGGCATCAAGATCGGACGGCGGGGAAAGGCGGATTAGCGACATACGGTTTCAGATCTTTTACGTGGATCCGTCGGAGACGTCGGCCCGTTTCCCCTTTCAAGTCGTACATGACGGGAGAAATTACTTTTGTCACGGTGTACGGGCCTGAATACTTTGGCGCCAACTTCGCGGCAAATCCTTTCAACCCCGAGGATAGCTGGTGTTCCGCCCTCATTACTTGGTCTCCTACCCGGCACTTGCGGTGACGGTGGCAACTCCGTTTTCGCCTAGCAGGAAGGTTTTGGGCGTAAAAGGGACCTCTCACGACGGACGGACGTCGGAGTGGTTGCTTCTCCTTTCGCCTCCTGCGATAAGGACGGCCCTCTTCGGCACAGGGTAACAATTCGACGACTTCGGTGCGGACCCCTCCGTGCGCTTGGCGCCCGTGATATTGACAGCGGTCTCTCTCGGACTGGACGCCAGAAGGACGATTCGGGACGTTGACAATCCCTGTCACAGCGGACGGACGCTGGACTCGTCTACTTCCGTTTCGCAGGTTACGGGGCGGACGACTCGGGACCTCGGCAGGTCCTTTTACGACTTTCGGACGTCGGAGTCGGTTCCGTTTCCCGCGAATTCTCGGTTCATCCACCGAAGGGTCCACCACATCGTGAGCGTCAGGAGCGTACGCGTTCGAGGCCGAGCAGGCCACAGACGGTTCGGTCTGGTTTCGTGCCAGACGAGCACGGCGGACTCGGGCGCGTCGGTGTCTCCGGCGGCGAGGTCTGCAGACAAACGGGGCCTCGAACAGGCCTGTCTCGGCAGGACGCGGTTGGTCACGTCTATACCTGCTCCTGGGGGCGGAAGACTGATTGCCGGGATCATCGCCGGCTCCCGTTTCTGCGGACGGGTCTCGTAGGGGATATCTTCGCCCCTGCATACGCACTTCGCGCTTCAAGAAGGCATCCAACCGCCCGCGCTGTTCCGGTGTTAAGTGGTCGTGAGGCGCGGGGGCGGTGGCCTCATCAGCCGGTAAGCTGGCGCTCGTTTCGCTCTCGGGTGAGGAAGGGACGGTACTCGGCCCCGTGACTGTTGCACATTCACATTCTCGTCCCGACTCCTGTTCATTCTCCGGACGGCAGCTGCGGTCGGGGTTCGGGAGGCACTTCCTCCCCTCTGGCTCGATAATCACTCTTTCCTCGACCTTCTGTTCGGACGGGACACTCAGGTGGTACGTTTTACCTCGAATCCGGATGCTTCGCGTTCCCGTGTCGATCGCGAAATCGTCGGTACCCAAAAAGTCCATTCCCAACACTATATCCACCGGTAAGGACGGTAAAACTAAGCAGGCGGCCCTCAGCTGGTCTTGTTCAACGTCGATGTTGACCAAATATGTTTCTAGGACCGGGACGTACTCTCCGCTCGCTACACGAGCCGTGGTCCCTTGCAACCGAACTACTTGAACGCCTTCATGACGACAGAGAGTTGCTGCTTTGGGTCCGATGAATGTGCGTGTCGCGCCTGTGTCCACCAGTGCGTGGAACGTTTCCCCTGCGATGGTCACGCGCAGGAAGGGACGAGTATCGAGATCGAGGGTTGATGCGGACGGTGAATGTTCGGTGGGGGCGGGTACGGCCGGCGTATTTACCCGCCCCTCATCTCGTTTCCCGAATGGCCGCAGTCACAGTCTCGCGACATAACGCCGACTTTATTGCACCGGGAACAGAAGATTTTGGGTCGACCTGTACATTGGCTACGGAAATGTCCGGTCTCCCCACACCTCCAGCACATGATTCGGGGGCTCCCCGGCGGCGAGAACCGAACCGATTTTCGGGGCGCTGTATCGCCGCCAGCATTCGGTATGGGCGGCTGGGGGTTCGGTCGGACTGGGGCGCGCGGTTGCCAGCTGTCCTCGCGCGTGTCGCTGCCTTTGGCGTAGGCGGGGGCGTGAAACGCGGGTGTTCTGGTTTCTGCTTGAGAAAGTCCGTGAGCGCCCCTCAACTCGCTCAGCACGTCCTGCGCCGATTTCGCATCTGCCATCAGCGTTTCTACGTCTTCGTATCGCCGACCCCACAACATTTGCTTGATTTCGGGGCGCAGGTTGCGATTTATCCAGTCCAGCTGGCGGTGCGGAGCTATCTGACCATGACGCCTGAACAAGGTCTGCATGGCCGTGATGTACTGTAATACATTCTCATTCGGGCCCTGCACACGACGGCTAATCTCGGCTTCTAGCTCGAAGGAGTAGTCATTCTTGAAGAAGTAGTTACGGAACGATAGTACGAAACTCGGCCACGTTGTCATACTACAGGAGTTGTTCCGGTACCACGCCAAGCATTCCCCCTCCAACAGTAGTGGCATCGTGCGGAGCATTCGTTCTTCGCTCACCCCGTATATTTCCCGGAGCTCTTCCAGACGCTCTAAGAAGTCGCTGGCGTCGGTTCGGCCGTCGTATCGCAGGTTCCATGCGGCCACGTTGGGCGGGCCTATCGGTTCGGTCGGTCGGTAAGTCGGCAGGCCCGTTGTGAGGACATATTGAGGGGGCGCATAATATGTCGGGCCGGGTGTCGAGAACGCCGGTGGGTACGCGAAGGAGGGTGCGGTCAGGCGGTGCTGCGTCGAGTTTGCCGCAGCTCCGCTCGAGGTGTGCGTCGCTGGGGGCATCGTGTTCGTCGTGTTATCGACCAAGTTATCAAAGAAGGTGTTGAGTTTGTCCGTCGACTGCCCGGAGGGTCCGCACGCCCCTGATCCTTCTTCGGAAACGGTTCCTTCCACCTTCGACATGTTGGCTGGACAACGGACGGAGGGTGGACGACTACGCTCGGTGATGAATGAGGCGGCAAAAAAAGAAATTCGGTTCGGTGACGGAGCGTCTATCAGGTCCCTGCTCGGGCGCCAAAAATTATGTGACGATTGTTCGCGTTCTGAGGATCCGGTTTCGTGGTTTGGCGGTACTCACCTTCGGATGTCTCGGGCGCCAGATTTTTGGAAGGGTTTACTCCCTCGGGGAATCTCTCGCTGAATTCCCTGTTGAACCTGTTCGCACAATTGATACCGTTATGGTGCACTTGTCCCTAAGGTAGCTCACTGGAGACGGAATTAGCCCAGGGGTCGGTTGGTTGGACGCAAAAATCAATAAAATAAAATCGTGCGTGGCCACGTGGTCTTTAGGCACGGAGCCACGAGCGCTGGGCAATTCACGGAGCGAAGATGTGGGCGAGAAGGCGGTTGTAATTGGTAACGGTACACACACAAAATAAAACTCACAGATAAATGAAAACAAACTTTATTTGGGTCCCTTATTAAACTAATTTTATTGCAGGGTCGGCGGTTGATCTGAGCGAGCCGACTGGTCGGTAAAATAATGTAATACGGATTAAATAAAATAAACTGTACGGGCAACGGTTCTTGTTCGCAAAAAAAAAATTAACAATACGACGAACGGCGGAGTATTTCGGCCGTGCGCGGGAATAAAAATGTAACGAGAGGTGTGATGCGGGGTAACCCTGCTAATAGTTGCTGAAGACGATAATTTTGTAGAGATACACAGTTTCGCACGGAGACACTCCTGAGGTGCGGCATCCGGCCGGGCTTAACACCGCATGGAAAGACACCTACGCCTCGGGGTGAATCCCTATATGGCCGCGTAACTACTTCGGCGTTAACCCCTGACTCGCCGGGCCATACACCGCATGGAAAGTCAGGTATCACGCGTCCGTAGGTACACACACCGCCTAGTGCACTCCTAGTAAGGGCCAAATAATTCTCTACGCTACGACAGGGTTGCTGGCACCTAATGAGCCTAATCTATCGGGTACGTCGCTAATCTCGGTGAGGGACGGGAATAAATAAAATCTCGACAAACGGGCACGATTAAATTCGACTCAATAGTTGATGGTACCTACCTTGTTATTATTTTTGCCGGAAACTCTTGTTGACGGTCGCGGCTTTGCAAAAACGGTTGCGCAGGTACTCTCAATTACTAACACGGTCACTAATCCCGGAACGGGGCGGAATCAACTATTTTCGAAAACACTTCGTGGACCGTACTGTCTCGAATAAAATTCGGAAGAGCAGAGAGTAACACCGGTCACTATTCCCAGGCGGGGCGGAAACAATAATCACACTTTAATTGCAGACAGTAGTAAATCGGATGAAACCAAGAAAAGCAGAGAGCGAGATTCTTCGCGTTCCGGCCTTATATGCCCGTATCCCTACCGCGGTCGTAATCTAAAAATTTTTATTAAATTTGTAAAAGAATCGAAGCCACGCTAGCGATAAACCTTATTTTTCTCTTGGATTAATCAATTTACCTGCGATTGCGGCCGTTATCGCGTAGCGTTATCTCCTCGGCGACTGGAGTCTTCAGCTTCGGTGTATGAATTCGACGATTTAAAAATGTTATTTTTACGGCTTATGTATAAAAAACCAAGTAGGTAGGTATATTAATAATAAATTTAAATATTGGGAAACTGACCGGGACTCGACTTTGCTTCATGATTTGATTGATTTAATTAATTTAAAAATAACAAAAGACAATGAAAAACGTAAATAACTGGGAATCTCTGGCACAACCCCTGATACTAAGACAAAAACGAAGGCCGGATTTCCGGACTTCGTTACAATACATTCAAGAGGGCCTTGAAGTGAAGCTTCCAAGGATTGAGACAAAGTTCGTTTTGGAAAATTTAATTAACACAAAAAGCTCCTTTAAAATCCAGTCCCAGAAAAACATTTTAAGTTTTTAAGAAAAAACTAAAAAAAAAAAATATTTATTGCAAGCTAATTGAAAATTAGAAGTTGAAAGTTCTGTAGAACTTTGGTATAACATCTAAAAATTTAAAATTTGATTATAGTAAACATAATTTCATTGTTAAAAGCCCTTATCTTACCCTTACATCTTTACGACACAATAATAATTCATAATGAAACTTTCCAATATTTTTCGATACTATTTCCCATAATATTCTTAATTTTATGTGTCGCCAGAATGCGAAGCTCCACCTCTTCCAATATCCCATATTCATATCTCAACGGGATAGAAAGGTTGGATATTTGAACCCCGAATGCAGGACTCGGTTTAATGCAAAACGTTAAGGTGACTGTTAAAATGCTAATGCAGACTACGTTAGTTCTTGCATTAATCACATCCTCTAGGGGGTTCCCAGCCAATATCCCTCTCCAGACGACGGCTATTTATGGGCACATCGCATGTCCCCTCCAGAACCGGGAACACCTGCGGAGGAGACATAACTGCCAGCTTCCAGGACATGACAGGATTCATTACTGTTCTATTGATAAAAATCATTTGGACAAACTCCACATTATGAGTTGAACCTATTCTGATAAGCTATATAGCTATATTATAAAGGGTGTTCAAAGTTATCTGTTCACCACTGCAAGCTTCGTTATTATTGGAGCTACGAGGCCGTTGAATTAGAAAAGGAGAAATTTTTGCAACATTTATATTACAATTATTGTGGAACCAGAAAAACAATTAAAAATCTAATGGATGAGATATACTGGAAAACGTACTTTTTTAAATAGAAAGACTATTATGACTTTTTTTTTGTATGAAAAAACAATTAATAGTTGCTTAGATCTTAATTTTTTGTGTTTGTACTCTTCACTTTTCTGCTCAAACTTTTCAAACGATTTGAAGGAACGTGGATTCAAGAAAATAAGAAATCCATTGCAGAAAACTGAAGCGGAACTGGAAAATACTAGCAACATTTATTCAAGAACTAAGGGAAGAGAAAATATGAGGCTTTACATTAAATACAGAAAGCTGAGGCTTTTTAGGCTTCGAAAGTAATTATTTACCGTATTATAACAACACGTATGCACAGTCACAACAAATCTAATTAGCTTGGTTACATAACTAATAACAATCTCCGTCTCATGTGCTCATGTAAGTATGTAGTGTATAAAATGTATATCTTCGTCCCATTATTTAATTATTACCGAGTCACAACAAAATTATTATATATTTATATGAGTGTATATAAACACTGTTAAATTTTCTGTCGTTAACAATTTATTACCTACGTCTTGTGCAACATCCGCTCTAGCATTATTTACAAGATGTGTAGCAGCTCATCCTCTTGATCAACTGCAGGTATCTTCATTGCAGGCAATACGAGTGTTATGTAAGATTGCTGTATCAATTATTGCAAATTGTATCCCATCTATTCCCAAACGAAGTTATAATGATAAAGTTGGAGCACAACCTTTCTACACTTCATATATAGGAACACTCAACTAAGTTTAAAGATCTATAGTGGTTATAGTTGAATAAATCTCAAATTCAAGCTTTAATAAACATAATTTACACGGATATGTAACAAGACATATCGCAGTTGTCGACGAAACATTCGTAGAAAATCATCATGGACCACGGCAAAGCTGCCCGGGATCAATTAACATTTCTAACGAGATAATTTTTGGATTTTTCTCTCTTTTATATCATCCGGAAACCCACGTAGAAGAGCAACGTCAATATGACGTCATTTTATGGTCATTTTCCGACGCCGAAATACAAATTCAGTTACGTGAAAATGACGTCGTAATGACAAAGAAAAGTCATAGATGAGAGACGTCATATGAACGTAAAAATTAAGTCAAAAAAACGACTTAAAAACCAAATTAAAGACGTCTTAGTGACATAAACAACACTTCCTCTGAGATGTGAAAAACTCTTCCTTATGACGATCATTCCATTCTACATCAAAATTTCAACACCTGGAAGGTTTTCGGAAAAAATGTAAAATATATTAAGTAAGGCCTTCATATTTATTTAAAAATCAGATTTGTAAAATTTAAAAATCACAATATAGGACAGAAAATCGCAAATCTACATGTCCCTATATTTTATTTCACCACTAATTTATTAATAAAAATCTACAAAAACAAAGAACTGCACTTTAACTTTTTCGCGTGATCAACGCCGCCGATGGAGGTGCTCAGGACTCAGGTCTGTTACGTTATGCGTCTGCGTTATGCACGTGCAGAAGCTTTAGCGCAATAATAATATTTGTTGTCGAGTTGCGGAAAATATTCCAAATTCAAGGCTTTATCAATCCGTGAAAGGAAAATTGTAGCTCTGGGGCCTATATAAGTCAACTGAACTGAATGTGAAACACAAATTTTTGTTTTGTACAAAAATGAAAAATGAAAAATGAAAAGTGCTATGTTTTTCTTTGTGGAACAGAGCCCTGGTCTCTGTTTCTCAATTAGGTTTATCTGGAGTACAAACAAAAAAAAAAATACTTTCCGGACCACGTCTCTCAAGTTCCACGTGTTAATGACGCTATAAACACGTTACTTTCAAGTTACGTATTTTGACTCTAACTATCTACCTATCAGGTACTTAACTGCGTGACATGTTTTTGACGTCACCTATAAGTTGCTGACGTATTCAATGAATTATCATCAAATATGACGTTAAAATCACGTCACTCTGCTACCTTTGGGAAGGGCGCTAGGAAAGCCTGATGTATTGTTGTTGAAGGACCCCGAATAAACGTTTAAAAGTTGTTTTTCATGACTTCCAAAGATTCCGGAGATGCTCTTTAAGTTCTTCGATTGAATACACTTCAAATTTCTCACCGAAAGTAGTTGAAGTACACACAAACCTATAACTTTCCATTTATCTTATTCTCATTTTACCTTCGTAGAAAAACCAATGTCGTTTCACGATTCTTCTTAACAGAATCTAGTCATTGTTTTACGTAACTATCATCCAACAGTAAGTTTCGCGTAGCAGCAAACTTTATGTAATAATTCTACCAAAGTTGGGTACTTATATGTTGTTTGTTCGATACCTTTTTCATACTGAAGTTTTAAACTTTAGTCACCTTTCAATCCTTCAGTAACTACGACTGAACTTTGCAATGTCGAGTCCGTCCCATGTCTATCCCAATTCTTGTCTCAATGTGGAGTTGGAAGCCAATTGTCCGCGACACCCTGTATCGGATATTGGACCCACAGCAGCATATAAGTGATATTTATTGCCCAGAAATCGAATAGGTATTTGGTATATAAACAGCGGTTTATGACCGTGGAAGTCTATAAAGGCGATCTGGGTTTGTTTGTTTAGCTTGTACTTTTGTTATAGCATTCGGATGACCCAGAAATCCTCCGGGAACTGATGCAGACTTTCAACAAGCAATAGTTGTTTCTGCCGCAAGTTTAAATAAACTCATAAAACTATTGATTTGATTGTGAAATATGTTGAGCTAAGCAGAGGTTTCTAGGATCAAATAATTTTCACTGTAGTTTCAGGTCAGCGTTATGGAAAAAAGTCCAGCTCTTGATGAAAATTTAAACAATATTTATGTTTAACCTCTCTTAGGCTGGCGATACAGCCAAAGCTATATGAAAGTCATAACGACATGTGCACTAAGATCCTTTCCCCTATAGAATGATTGAATCTGCTGCTTTCCATCACCGAGAATATCGAAGAAATGTCATTATTTTTAAATTTAAGTATGATTCATCTAACGAGAAGCCATGACATAATTGATAGCTGTCAAGGAATGTCTCTAGGAGTTTTCTTCAATATTAGCTAAATGGGATGATAACAAATGAGACTCTTGAAGCTGACAGGAATGATAAAAATTTCACCGGAGGGAATCACTTGCTTTTACTTTGGAAATGATGGTGAGGAAAGTTTAAGTATCTTATTAAATGCAAGTGAAATAAATTAATTTATAACAGGATTTGCTTAGTATCTACATACAAACAGGTACAATCTACTACCTAATTACCTGTACTTGAACCTGAATCACTTCCAATACCAATGAACCAAATACCAATAGAGGGTACCGACAAAATATGATTTCTGCTCAATTAGTTTGTTACCTTCTGAAGCAAAGACATAATTTCTAAAATATGTACAAGATCAAGTCGTTTATACTTGTTGCAAACATGCTCAGGTGTTTTTTATTGAAAGTGGAGTCGCGAATATTTTTAATTTCCAGTTAGCCAATAAGAGGTACCATTTACTACGTTTGCTATGCCGATATTTTCCTTGGATTAGGAATTTCTTGATTTCAATCATAATAACCGCAAATGCAAATTAACAGTCGCATTCAAATGCTTTTCTCTGGATCAATTATTGAAATGTACTTATGTTGGCGAGTGTTCCAGGCGAACTTCTTACAATTCTATCCTTTCCATCAGTCATTTAATGGGGTTGGAAAGGGAATAAATTTCGCGTGCCGATCCGATAATATCGTCATCGCCTTCTGGCGGAGTTAAGCTCCCGGTAGTAAATTGCTACGCGTTCCTATCGCTCCCGAAAATATATTCCAGAATGAATGAATATTAATTAGTTGATTTAGGAGAGAAGCTATTAATTTCTCCAACAAATATTTAGCCTGTCATAATTTACAGGGCCGTTTTATGTTGTGAAAGCGCTCGGTGTGAATGGAACTAAATAAATTTAAGAAAAACAAAGCGGCCCGCTAGTCGCAGACGGCAATGAATTGCGGTCGACTTTGCATGCTACAGAACACACGTTAACCCCTGCGGAGGGGGCATAATTAACCCCTGCTGCTAAACCATTGGATAGGGTCGTATGCTCATCTGTGTCATCACTATACAGGCTGTCCGGGAAAATGTGGGAAATCTCTCGGAATCAGATATACCTAACATTAAAAAAAGATGACAAGTTCCCATAATTTTTCTTCCTAGCGGCCCTCCAATTTTTTTTTATTATTATTATTTAATTATTTTATTTAATATTTTTTTGTGTTTTTTACTTGTTTATCATATTAAAATTTTTTTAAGTAGTTTAAAAGTTATTGAAGTAAAATTGATTTCCAGTGACGTCCTTTATGAGGCCGTATCTCCGTAGGGAGGGCCGCTAGGAAAAAAAATTATGGGAACTTGACATATTTTTTTTACCAGAGGGTTCCAGTTGTTTATGTATAGTGAAGAAGTTTATGATAGTCCCCCTCGCGTAAATTCTGTAAGCCGAATAATTTTTTTGTAATTAAACTGAAATCACACATTACACAAAAGTTATAAATGTTCGTATTAAATCTTTATAGTCTGTGTGTCAGTGAGGACGTATAGAAAGGTTATCGATGATAGCAACGTCTACCTACAGCATCACCTTTGACAATTAGCGCATCAGTTTTATTGCCGCGATTCCCATATTGCTGTACACGAAATAGTCTTCGTTCTAGTGCGCGAAATTACTGCGCGAAATATCTCGCGCATGCTGCCACATACACAAAACCAATGTGCCATTTTTCATTCGGGTCTTGAAGTGTCAACATTTTTTGATGGAACAGTTAAAAAACAACAAAAAAGTGAGGTTTCTGAGGTTCTCGATAATGAGGAATATTTAAGATATAATCCTTCTGGATCAATATAATAGCCGAAAACACGTTTGTAATCGAGTTCCTTGGTGCGTCGGATTACTAGATTGACTTCGTTTCTGAACGTCAGTCCTCGCGCATCCGGGATAAACGAAAAAGTATTCATCCTAATAATTGGTTCCCTGGTAGAGATGAAAGATGGGTTCATCTTTAAAATCAATAGCGCTCGAGCTTTTAGATTCCAGTTAGTCAATTTGGGCAACAAGACGTAGTAAAGAGCTTCGTCACTAAACTTATCTATTTTACGCATCCCTATATGGCTTAGCAACGTCATAATCTGGTAATGCTCCAGATTTGATAATATTATTTTATATCACATAAGTAAATGGCATTATATAAACACTTTAAATATAAATATTCAAGGAATAAAAATTTTTTAGGGGTAGAAAAAAATAAAATATGATATTATAAAAAATTTACCCATAAAGATTTAACCGTCAAAAATATTTTAGCTCCAATTTCAAATGTCAACAGGAATTTTCCCTTATAAATCCCTAGTTAATTTCCGAAACGAACCCTTCTCTGCAGGGGTTAACTATTAATTATTGATGTTCATTGTGATCATTGTTCAGCTTAGGCAATGCGTTTTATATTTGGTCGATATCCTGCTGTTTTGGGAAATCTGAATTTCCACTACACGATAGGTAGTGGAGTATTTTTTTATTTATATTGCACTGGCAGTAGCACATTGACAACCGCGGATGCATTAAAATGGCATGAAGTTTAGAAAGTATGGTATTTAGGATTTATGTTCAGCGCCTCAAGTGGTGAATACGGAAAAATATTGCGGAGGAGGGTAATTTCGAACAAACGATTATCAACCAAACTAACAAGCTTTTATAATAAGTATCTTACACTAATTGAAAAGTATTTCATCTCAAATTGGCTTATGATTATTATTTATGTTTATTTCCTGAGGGTAGGAATTTTTTTTTATATTTATTTTATTATCCATAACGGAAGGTTTAGTTTTTACAATTGCTAATTGGAGGATGTATGGGGAAAGGGAATTACGTGAAATGGGTAAAGTGCACAAGGAATATAAAAAATTACTGTTTTATCCGCCAATTATAAAGGTTAATTTCTTGAACTTGAGTATTTTTGCTTATCTGTGAATAGAGAAAATTTGGGAGAATATATACTAAGTTTTTGAAACTTTAAATATTTTGTAGTATCAGAAAATATGCCACACTTGAAGTTAATTTACTTCCCAACTTATTTAAACTTCGTACTCCTTCGCTAGATTTATTAGGTCAGTAAACCTTACTTGCCAAAGATGACTTAGCATCCAACGAGAATTGACATACCGCATAATCGATTGTGGCTGGGTCCTTAACTGAAGACTCCCACGTTCTCCTCAAACTCTCTGAATCATTCCTGACTTGCTCACCGGTCGCCAATTAGTCGCCAATTTGTCGCGGCCCGTTGAGCAGTTAAGGGTTGCGTCGGGAACGGGACCATATGTCACACCGGAGGCAAGGGAGAAGTGGTTGCTAGTTGGGAGTTCGCTGTGAAACATCACAGCAAAAGCCGGCCTGCCGCGATGACCCGATAACCAACTATTCGAGCGACCTAACCTTCGGTGATGAGTTCATAGATTCGACTTGAAGTGACACAGTTAATTTATATTTTACAGATCCCTTCTGGATGATTACGAGCGTTATTTTTTTTTCAGAGATAGAAACATAAAAAAAATATGATTTTCATATATCATTTTTTGTAACCCTAGATAAACATCTATAAAAACGAATATCTTTGTATAATAAATCCAAATTTAAAATAACTTGTACAGATATTCAAAAATCAATATTCTGATTCAGAAATAATTGAAATTAGAATGTGTTGAAGTTGGAAAACGCTTCCAGCTTACATTATATGGTAGTGGCCTGGAAAGTTTTCATTAAAAACATATCGACATTCTACATGCACCACAAAATCGCTGTCACCGACAAAGCAGCATCCCATCATTAGCTCTGATCGTATCACTAGGTTCAGCAGTGTTATGAAGTAAAAAAAAAAAATTACAGCGATGTGAATGGAAAAAAAGAAAGAAAGGGTTTTTTCCTGTGACCATCACACTCATGCCGCTAGGGGCAAAGCCAAAACGGGATGTCGTGAAACATGTGCAGAAAGACTGGATTGAAGTGCTTTGTTAATTATTTGCCCACGAGTTGCAATTGTATCTGTGATAATTCGTGAGTTTTCCTAAAATATATCGATGAAGACGAAAAAATGGTGACAATGACGAAATCGAGGAAAAGAAAGATTACAGCGAACCTGACAATCCATCGCGGATAACGTGGATCTCTATCTGTGACATTTCGTTCGGTAATGAAGAAAATAAACTCGCAAAATCTGGTCCATCAAGTATAAGGCAGCGAACGAGAACGCGCTAAATTTAGTTTTAGTGCATTAGTGAATTACGTCCACTGGGGATGCCACAAAAAAAACCACACCACTACATTGGTGGTGTGGGAATAAGTTTATTTTGCCCAAAACGCCTTTGGAATAGGCTTCGTGACACTCGTACGGTGGAACTATTTATACCTACATTTTAAAAGGTAGCCTCATAAAAATTGGAAATTTTCTGTAGCTTAATTTATGACATAACAATTTGAAATGAGACGAAAAGGAGATATAGTCAAAGAATTATCTTTGAACGCAATTCTTCCAATATGGTGACACGAGCGGCCAAGATACGAGGTGGCATAAATAAAAACTCGAAAAAAGCGCTCGGAAATCTAATAAAAAATATAAAATTTCTAAACCTTAGGGAAATTTTCCAGCTAAGCCAATATGACTGGTTTATCATAGCAAAATTGTAATGTATTTGAAATTTGGAGGTTTCATTATAGTTGTATGAAAACAACTCTTAGGTATTAACAAATCTGTTCCGAATTAAGATTCGTGTTGAAACGCTATAATTCTGTTGAAACGTTTATTTGAATCAACTGTAAATCGTGAAAAAACCATGTTCAGCACAAATTTATTGTCGAAATAACCGTAGGTATCGTTATTGTTGCTATTGATTTCTATAATGGTGCTGATAAGCGCAAGTATGACAATAATTGCGTTTGGCGTGAATTGACAATAAAATTGTAACCACAGTTTTCTCCTGATCTCGATTGAATTCTCGTCTTGATGGTTTCCGCGCTAGGGGGCCTAACTGCCATGACCAAATGAAAAATTAGAATTTTCTCATTATTTTTCAAAATTTGTAAATTTTTCAAAATACTAATTGATTCTCTACACATCATTCATCACCATATTCATGGTTGATTTTATAATATTTGTATTTATTAATTTTATTATTATTATCTTCTAAGACTGATTTGTATACTGTGTATATATTGCAACCTACTAAATGTAAACAGTAAATAAATTCAAAATTATCCAAAATATCATGAGTGTAATGCTTCAATAACCTAATTTTTTTTATTTGCAGTTTTTTTAATAACTCCATAAATAAAGTGGTGGGGAACGTCAAAACTTTGTTAATTCAAATGTCGACAATTCCTCGATTACAAAGAACTTCCCTTCTTCTGTCGATTGCACTGTACAGTTTTTTACATATTTAATTTTACATAGCAAAAAAAGAGAAATAAATTCTTAAGGTGTCGTTGAAAATTGCAGCTGAATAACTTTCGCCCAACTGTATATTTTTGCAAGCAAAGTCCTTTTTATGAATTTTTAGAGTTTCGACCAAATGGATCCAATGGAAATCATCCCTCGGGTAAAATTGCTGAAATTCAAATGTTTTATTCGACACAGTGACAAAAAATCGGTTCTTTTCTATTTTTTTCTGTTCATAACTGGTAACTGGTAAGTTGTACAACGCTTAATTTCTGCGACATTCCCGGTTAATATTCATAATCACTCACCCGGTACATTAAGATGTGACGAAGACGTGATATCGATTGATTAGGACTTCCTCCTTCACGAATATTGAATCACATGTTATGAGGTTGACTGTCTTTTTAGTTTGGAAAAGGAACACCGTTAGGCAGATAGCATGGTTGAGTTTTATTGAAGATACGTAAAAGACGTTCAAGTTGGCCATCTGGATGAATTCCATTACGTGAAGCAAAAGTGTAAAAGCATGTCGATAGATCACTTGCAACATGGATAGCATTTTGCATAATATGCTGCATATAAAATTTGAAAAATTCTTAAAACAGGAAAAAATGGCGCTACCACACACTTTCAGGCACTCTTCCTTGTGCTAAAACTCCCAAAACCCTCGATTAAGTAACTCGAAAGCTACAAACTTGATTCATCGTCAACAACTTTAGTCGATGCGGGCCGACATAAAAGAAACCTGCTGAAAAAATAGTCCTTCCCAGAATAGCAACAAAAAGTAAGGATGATATTTTATAGATGTACAAATTCTGTTTATTATTGTTGCAGATGATGTTCGTCTTAAACACGCACATTTTGTTAATAAGGTTGGAACGTTGAGAAATGATTATCCAGTTCCAAATTCGTTTTATGTTTCTTCATTCCCTGGGCTGCTGATATAAATACTGACCCATATTATCAAATTTTTATCTGGCTTAATTTTACACAACAATTTTAAGTCTATTACTATCTTAAAATTCCGAAATAACATAATATTTCTCTGTAACAGAAGAAGTAACCTTGATATGAATTTATACCTACATAAGTTGGCCTTGTATAATATACCTCTTTAGGGCTGATATATTAATAATACTCCACCAAGTATGGTACGATTTTCCACAAATACCTTCCCTCCTTACTTGTCAGATTCCGATTGTCTGAAGGAGTTATACAACCTAAGGTATACAATAGTATGATCGGTTGCGGCTGCGGGATCATAAGCGCGCTGTTTGCTCAGGCCCGCAGGCTTAGGAACCCTATTGTCATGCAAAAGAGGCCCCCATACACGGGCCCACCAGGCATGGTGATTGATCGAGCATGCCCCGCTAGATAATAAATTAGTACGAGTACTGGGCTCTATAATTAATTACTGGATTTAGCGTAGCAGGCTCCGGATACAGTGTTCAATTGTTCTCTGGATAGTGGGGAGGTATCGGTTGAAGGGGAGAATAGGGGGGATGTTGTCAACGGTGTTTGGTGAATATTCATGTCGAGGAGGGCGAAATTAAGGTTTCGGGGAAATTCGTAGTTCAAACTGAAGTGAAAATTGTAGCGCTTTAGCCTGTCTGTTTTATTGAAATGTTGGTGACAGAATTATTTCATTGATTCGTTCTGTTCCCTTGAAGTTCCCCATTCCATTTTACGTCTGCAGAAACTCTAAGGATAACTAAGCCTGGTATGTTAGGGATATCAATTCTTATAATTCGATTCTACTTAAATGCGCTATTACAATGAACATTTATTTGGTTTAAAACATGTTCAAGAAATGTACAACACCATACGAATATAAAAGTGATTAACACAAAAACAATTGACTGCAAACAAAACTAGACAGATGAAACCTCTCTGACGCCTCCCATCAAGAACATAAAAATGGTGGAAACAGTTTTGGTGACAAGCATTTATGTATCAGAATATACATATTTTAGGCATATGAAGTCAATTTTATGAAGTGCTGCAACCCCTGGAAGTAGTAGTCACAAGTTGTGAATCATCAGTTTTTATTCATATAACAATAATCGTCTTTCTATTCTAACTTACTTCAATTTCGCAAGAGTTATCACCCGCTATTTTGAACGTGTTTCCTTTCTTACTCCAAGGTATCTTCTAGCGCAATAATTCCATTCTTTATAAGATTCCTTGGAATATTAGCTCGTGTACTGATAAAAAAAAACCTTTCTCTTTTGTGTTCAGTTTAATAAGACTCGCTCCTGTGATTTCTTTAGACAAAGCATTTATGATATTTTGTAAATTTATCTCTCTCATTAGTATCATTGGAATATCGCAAATTAGCGATTTCATTATTCAGGCCCATATTTCGCATTCCATCCAGAGCCTCCGAGAAGATTCCTCCAGAATATAAATTAATATATAAGGTTGGAGACAAAAAGTACCTAGTTACATTCGCAATTGATTTTCTTCTCAATTGATGTTTTTCAGTATATTCGAAACTGATTTTTCCGATTTAATATATCATTTTTCACCCTTTATAGGTTTCCTACTACAAAATCTACAAGAAATATCTACAGAAACAGGAATTATATTTACGGAAAGTCAAAATTCTGAACGAAAAATATACTCAACCATGTTGAATGTGGTGATCTCGAAGAAAAGGAAGGTAACTATTATAGAATATTCGAAGGCAAATTTATAAAGTATCTACAGGAGAAGGGTATACGACTGAGGTCCAAATGTATGACTTGAAAGGCCAATCTATCGGTTTTACTTTCACAATCATTATATTATAGACCGGTAGTAGAAAGATAGAATTAACTTAAATATGAAACTTCCCTAAAATTACTTAGTGAGCACGTGTGGGGTGGACATATAAAGAGAGTTCTTAATAGAAAATTTAAGACAAGCTGGAGAAAAGTCAGTCGTTTCATAAACGATGATTATCCTGAATCACGGAGAAGCTCCACCCTTAAAAGAGGTTTCGCTAGAAGTAATCATGCCAAAGAAGAAAAGATAATCGGCTTACGTTCGAAAAACAACCGTGTAATTTGGCCAAGCTAAACTTGTCAATACTAATATTGAAACATTAATTAGGACTAAATTTAGTTCCCGAAACTTGACGAAGCCCGCATTTTCAAAGCTTAAGGATTCTGTTATGGGTAGATTATTTCAATAAAAAATCCACATCTGCTATAATTTCTTAATTTATATATGAATACTGCAATGATTTATAAAAATCATCAAGCTATACACGTGAATAATGGCAACAAAACATGAAAACTCACTTTCTCTTCTATACATAATTTCGAACAACCTGTGATGGTAATCAATACCTACCTATACTTTAATTATTATCATTAACCTATCTACTTATATCATTTTAATTTGTAAAACCACTTCGGAAGTCCGATATTATATAATAAATAATATTATGTTTCATATTGAGCCACCATTCTCAAAGGATTTTCCCGTAATACCTAATTTACAAAAAAAAAAAAAATAACAACATTTACAACTTCATTAGGTACTTGATAACCTTTATGTTGTTAATTATCGTGGTCTTTCGAAATAATTTTGTTAATTATTATAATTACTTTACTTAGCTAGCACTAATTGTTTACCAGAAAAAAGTATGACACGGTAACGAAAGACTAACGTTTATTGATGGATGATAAATAAAACATAAAACACTAAAATGTCTTAGAGAAAAAAAAGTTGTATTATTAGTGGCATAATCTGAAAAAAAAAAACAGTGGCATACATTTTTCTTTGCAATAATATTGGTGAGGATATCGCCTTGGACACCACAGGATTTAATAATTTTAATCTACATGGGGTTGAAGGGGCTCCTTATTACTACAAATAAAACTGCCAAATTTTAACAAATATGGACCAACTAATGAAAAAGTTATTGCAAAAGATATATTTTCAATGCTTAACTTTAAAGGGTAATGTAGGGGGGGTGTCTCGTTAGGAATACCTATAACGTTAGAAAAAACCTATAACGTTATGGTTTTTTTTTCACTAAATTTATCCAAATCCGGGAGATTGCCCACATATTATGGGACATCTGTTTTTTTAGTTTTTTTATAATGATTATTATAATTAATTATAATTATTATAATCTCTACCATTTCTCTGTATACTATGTTTTTTGATTTTCTCGTTAAATACTCGTATGTCGTGTATCTATGGAAAGGATTAGATAAACTTGCTAGTTTTTTTGTTTTTCAATTTGTATCGTCGTTAAAGTTATTGCAAATTATATTGAGTGTACAAGTAAATAATACTTATATGGACATAAATCACGATAAGAATGTACTTATATGTGATTTCATTGTATAAGTGAATACTGCTCCAAAAACGACTGTTTTACCCATCACTATGGTTGTCATCGAATGTTGTCTATTTAGGTGATCCTATATAGTGTTTGCTCTATGGTTTGGACTGTTGCTCGCTACTTTTTTTATACGTAAACGTCACTATCATAGCTGTAAATCTGTACGGTAATGAACTTTGGGTATGCCTTTTGTCACTATCACTCACATTTTTATAAACGTGAGGAATCTTATAGTTTATACGTACAAATAACGATGCGCGAAGTGATACTTTGTATAATAGTGGTCGTAGCAAAAGTAGTTTTTTGTATCTTCTGAAAAGTTTAGAAAACTGAAGCTGCCTTCTTTTTGCACCAAAATCTTTTGTTGAAATAATTTAATAGCTGTAATGCATAGCTTTTAAAGTGTTCCCTATGCATCTCAGGTGTTGCTAGGTTTATTTTTTTAAATTTCTTACTTCATTGAATATTTAGTTTTACAGAAAGTTGGATTTCGCGGGTGCATTCAGGATTAGTATGCGCAAGTTTTCGTAATTGCATTTGAAACTTTTATCTCACTCCTGAAATCGATTACTAACATGTCATTTCCTTGTAATTTTCTGTTTGCAGCATCACCTTAGTTTGCAACCCCAAATTTTTTGTAATAATCACAGCGTGTTAAGAATTTTTAATGAAAATATAATTATGGTTGTTTGGGGGAAAACTGATTTGATTTAATTTCAACTAAGCCCTGACGTATAGGTACCCACAGTACTTTTTGAATACATGAGAGTGTTCTCAAGTAAAAATGTAGACAATTAGAATGAAGAAGGCAATATAACAGACCTATGATAAAGAAATCATGGAAATCGAAACACAAAACTAGATCTCTTCAAGAAAGGCTGACTCAGAATAAAGGGGACATACTTCTTAGTTCGACTCAAAACGGACTATTTTTTTATTTTCCGTCTAGACGTATTTTCCAAACTCTAGACATTTCTGGTACAAAACATGCATGAGGCACAGAATAGAATAAATCAGAAGCTAAACTCACCGGCGGCGCCTTTGATCTTTTAGAGACAAGCCTCACCTCTAGCGGCCATTGCTTCAGAGTAGAAGGCAGGTCCGCCACAGAATAGGTACAATTCCATTCTGTGGGCCCGCATTCAAAACTAATGAAAGCTCATCTCAAATCATGGCGGAGCTCTATGCGCCGAGTAGATGCGCGAACTCGGTATTTTTATTGAAGTTTATATTCTGATTGTACCTATTCTGTGCATGAGGTTTGTTATATAAATTCCCATCAGTTTTTGAGATATGTAGGTACAGACCTATTTTCCTTATTACTACCGTCACACTCGCATGTTTCTATACACGACAAGTGCCCTCGAGATTTGAATTAACCCAAAAAGGACAATAACGCAAGAGAGAATGAAGCAGCAGCCGCCGCCGTCGCCAATTCGGCATTTCAAAATTATCCACGCCAGAATCAAGCATCAACAGTGGTTGCTGTCTTTTTTCGTCTGAGAACTATCAACAATAATTATTAAGATATTCAAGAGGGAAAAAGTTATATGTGTCTTTCGTCAAAAGTTGACAGATTTGACGTGGTGCTTCTTCTTCCTCAGATCTCCCGGCCATTAAAAATCCGGCTACGTTTCCTAGTGCTATGAGCTTAACTTTGGGAGCCCAACGTTGATTAACCAACGCTCAGCCAACGAGTATTTTTTAATAAATAATATTATTGTACTTTCACCTATTTAAATATACATATCTCAAAATCTTTGTAAAAAAAGAAAAATATCAAAGTGTTCAATATATCCATGATAACATTACCGAAACCAAACGTAGTCGTCCAAATTTATTACTTTTATATCCAATGTTAGTTATAATTTCCACACTAATGGCAGGGGTGAAGCTGAATTTCACATCTAGAGTCCCGGTAGTCGTGTATGGTATACCAAATGCCATTATTTACCAACGTAGGTACATAATCCCCGTTATATATAATGAGTGGCTGGTCCGCGTAATAAATATCAACAATTAGTTATTAATAATAGACGTAATAAGTTGAAATGCTCCATTTGGGTAGGTCCTGTGTTACAGACTAATTATGTAATAAAGGAATGTCACATCAAGGACTGTAATGGCATATGTGGGGAAAAGCGAAATAAAAGAGCTCTACACGGTAACTTTTTGTGGATAAGAAAATACGATTGTTTAACTTTAAGATTACCTAAATGTTGATTTAAATCTCAAAAAAATGTATTTTATTGTAATCAAAAAAGAAAAAACTATAAAACAGAAAATTCGCCTTATAATCCTCACGTTTAATTTTTATATTCTCTCCATAAATTTTATTATTATTGCTGTTACTATTATTATTATTATCTTAGTATTCAGAAATTCAACTAAAGTTACAATTATTATGAGGAATGCTAGGTTGCGCAGCCGAGATCCATTAATTATTGAAATTAGCGAAGGACGTTTTTGTCTACATTGTCATCTAGATGAGTTCTAAGTAAAATTTTCGGAGACTCGCTATGTAAATAAAGAACATACATATATAAGAGGTGAAAATGGTTCCTCTGGTAGAGGATGGTTAGACCTTACCACGAAGGGGAGGGCATCGTCGCAGACGTGCGAAGGGCGGGAAACCGACAGCAGGCGACAAAAACACTCTCTCTCTGCAGGCTGTTCCGGCTACAATCCTTTCCATTATTGTGACAGTAATTCTGCTAGGGAGCTAGGGCTGCCGACTCATATATCATATCCCTGCCACTCCGATACCTGCCGCTACGCTGTAGTCCTTATACTCTCCCCATGGGGTCAGCTTGTCCTAACAACGATCCTTGGTAGCAACGAAGTGAAGATTTACCATCCAAAGAAATATTATTTCAATTAGGAGTAATAAGACAATATTGACAAAGAAACTGGGAAACTTGAGAACATGAAAACTTTATTTAATGTTGAGTTTTTAGTAACATCAAAAGTATAAAAAAAAAGTATTAAAAAGAGAAAAGTGGTAAGAGCAAAAAAATGAGAGTGGCTTCAGTAGACGACAGACTGAAGCTTAGCTTTTAGGAATTTTTCGTGGATCATGGAAGTAATTTTCCGTGTAAGTATGTGGATATTATTATATTAAAAGTTTTATGAAGAATATTATGTAAGAACAGCGAGGTTAGAACGCCTGCGCAGAATAAGGGAGAAAGAGACAGACAGAGAATTTGTGTGGGTGGGAGTGTGTGTGTTTTGAGGTAGTAGCTCGGGTAGTAGTATAGCCGCGTGCTAATGGAAGACGAAGTTACCGGTGTCAGTGACGGTAACGGTGACGATTATCAGTGATGGTGACCATCAGGTTATTCACGGCTTACTCTTCGGTGGCCAAGCGCGCATCGACGTTATAAAAGCTTCGTTTCAAAAACGTTTCGCATAGTTTCGATAAAATGGAAACCAACAACAAATTCGTCCTGTCGATTACAAGTAACCCGTGCATAGACTTCTTGTTCACAGGTTGAATCATTTCAAAGCACTGAAATGGTTAACGGTTAGCGGGAAGCATTGAAGTGGAATTAGTTAGCGGGGTGCCACAGGGGTCTGTGCTGGGACCAGTTTTCTTTATTTTGTATATTTTCGACCTGTCAACATCAATTAAGTCTAAACAAGCCCTCTTTGCAAGTGATCTAAAGTTACACATAATCCCTTTTTTTTTTAAATGTCATCCCCGGTTGATGTCGCATTTGGCTCTGGCTCTGAACCCCGAAAAATGCTACATGTTGCATATAGGGCATGACATAATAATGCTCGCTGTGACTCGACAGTCAGTGGTCGTTTATTTGTCAGTGTTCCTGTTCTCAACGATCTTAGTCTCTTGGTGTCTAAAAATCTACTGTCATGGTCTTAACATGTTACGTCCGTTTCACGAAGATGTAATCGGTTGCTTTATTAGATAAGCGTAGCGTTTCATGGCTGCTCCCCCAAAACTTTTATTACACCTACTCTTTACAAAATATATGTTCGGCCTATTTTGAAACATGCTGTCCGCAGGTATGGTGGGGAAGCTTCCGTGATACAAGGGCTCTGCTGGAATCAACTCAGTGACTAACGACTCGTCTAGCTTTTGCATATACGTGTCCTAGGTACCGCGAACGTTTGGCGATGCTGAATCTTCCTTCTTTTGCGGATAGAAAGACTCGAGGAGATGTAGTTACAACTTTCAGAGCGATTCGCTGACCTTTCGGTGTCGCTCCCTCGTTTATTTTCCCCCTCAATAAAACGGGGGACTTCAAGGACACCACTTTACGCTCCGGAAGGAGAGTTTCAAATCTCAAATCAGAAGGGATTTTTGATCCTACCGGGTTTTTGAAATAAAGAATCCGCTACACCAGAAGTTGGTAGTCAGGCCAGTCAAGGTCAGATGATGGGTGGTGGTGACTATACCTTATATTGAAATAAGTATTATAATTATATTTGGTTTTGCTTCTACTCACTCTTTGTGTATTTATTCGGAATTAACAATCTGTTAAGTATATGTGGTATCTAACTGGAGTAACTAAGGAATTCGGCTAGTAGTGGCGTTATCTTATATCTGATAAAATATTACCCTTATTTCGTTAGTCTCTTTCTAAAACATTAATTTAGATACGACTTATCCACCTTTTGATGACCACCATTTTTCGAACAGAGAACTGGGAACATCCAGAAGACGTTATACGTAAGCCCGGATCTAACATATTATTAATAATGTTCTGAACTAGCATATAGGTAGGTACTATTGGATTTATCAACCTATACATATTTGAGATATATTTCAATACCACTTTTATTAGAATTAATCACCTTGAATGATATCCGTATAACTCTACAAATCTAATGAGGCTTTGCCAACGTTAGCATCAATCACAGGTGATTGAATTCTCACCCCTATACGTCGTCCTAGCTAACATCAGCCTCGCCGGATATAGTGACAAATTGATTCATTTCTAACTGTATAATAACCCTTACAGAGAACGACCCCAAGCTCACCGGATATTGTTCATCAAATAATGCAAATTGAAGGAATAAGCCGAGGCTCATTTTGGGTTTTATCCGCAGTGTGTTCGGATTATTATTGTCAGGTTGGTAACCCTGACAGGATTGAGGCGAGTTATTGCCCGAATGGAAATTAATCGGATAATTTTTTACATTTTGTGCAGGATTTTACGGCCATTTTATGTTGATATTTTTATAAACTTCAACTTGGTTTTACTCTGAATTCAAACCGACCGTACGCAAAATTTGTCATTTGCAATTTACGACTATAGAAGAGTTTCGAATTCAATTTCGAACTTTTAGTTTCAAAGCAATATCCTACTGGTATGTTTTGTTTGATAATTTTTTCCTATACGTCCTACAAAAGCGCTTTTTTTATACAAACTAGAAAGCTATTTGGATGAAACGGTTTTTCTAGTTATAGTTCCTATCCTATCTACGAATCTACGAGTCTTTTTTTCACACAAATGTAACATTTGTTATCGTTTAATACATCAGCTAATAAAAGAATTGAGTTTTTGAAGTAGATGATATATTCTATAATTTACGAATACTTAGGCTTTACACAGTTGTCCCGTGACTCTATGGTCATAAGATCGTATTATTCGGACAATTTTAATAAGTAGAAAGTGCCCTATACACTTTTTTCCAAAACTCAAAAGTTAAAGAAATAATATTTTTATCTTTTTTTTTTTTTTTCATCTTTTTTCTTTTTCAAGCCAATCATCAAATATTTAGTTTTCTTATTTCATCGGTAAATCTTATCCCACGTTATAATAGTATATACAGGGTGCACCATGTATCCTTCTCTATATTGCTATCTCCTGAACGCTAAGAGATACAGGGTCGGTTAAATTAGAGAAAATATGCGCAGTTTTGTGGCCATCTCGAATTCGTCAAAACATGCAAGATATCTGTGACCGTTCCTGAAATATCCTGAAAAAACTGAAAAATCGAGATTTCTTATTTTCCTCATATCTTTTTTATTATTGGAAATTAATAAATAATTTTTTGTAGGCTTACATAAGCCGTTAAGAGCTATCCATCTGACATTTCAAAAATTTTCAAGGCCTACTAGATCCAAGAGTTTTCACAGTCAACTTTCGTTTTTCTTATGGCCGCCATATTATTTTTTTATGTCGTTCGATATGAAAAAAATAATGGAAACCAAAAATTAATAAACTTCAAAAAAAAAATTGTATCAATTTTTATTCTTAATTTTTCAAAGAAAAACCTAATAAAAAACCGTCGAAAAACTTCAACATTTGTAAAATACGCCAAAATAGTGCTTGCCTTATGGTTTTTTAATTTATCTATGAAATTCGGTCTAAAAATGTGTCTTTTTTGTAAAGAAAAAAGAAGAATAAACATTTTTTTTTTTTTTAAGTTTAACAATTTTTTGTTTTTATGATTTTTTTTATACAGAACAACATAAAAAAACACTATGGTGGCCATAAGAAAACAAAAGTTGACTATGAAAATTCTGGGATCTAGTCGGCTTTGAAAATTTTTGAAATGTCAGATGGGTAGCTCTTGACGACTTATGTAAGCCCACAAAAAATTATTCATTGATCTCCAATAATAAAAAAGATATGGAAAAAATAAGAAATCTCGATTTTTCAGTTTTTCAGGATATTTCAGGAACGGTCACAGATATTTTGTATGTCTCGACGGAATCGAGATGGCCACAAAATTGCGCTCCTTTGGACTTATTTAACCGACCCTGTATCCGTTAGCGTTAGGAGATAGCAATATAGAGAAGGATACATGGTGCACCCTGTATATTCTTCAACGAGCGAAGAATGATAGCTATTGTCCACGAAAACGACAGGCGAGTGTTGGAACGTTTGAGTGGATAATTCGCGAGATGAAGACGCTATTTTCTCTTCGACCTTTTGAGAAAATTTATTAAAATTAGTTCAAAAAATAAATAAAACGTTTCAATAGACTTATTTTCTTAATATTTGCGTTATCGTTTTTTATTAAATCCCCAGTCATTTCAATTATTATCAATAAAGGATATTCTGGAATGGAGAGCAACTCCGAGGTCATTTCTTATCACACCACCACCCAGTCATTTTGTATGTTGTTAAATATTTTCATAAATAGATATTATCTAACCTGGTTATTATGACCTGTCTGTCAGGTCAGGTTAGGTACGCTGGCAGCTGGTTGATTCAAGCGCATATACTGCTCGCATCTAAATTATTGATTTTTAAGCTTTATTCACAATAATTGACATACCAAGAGCGTTTTAATAGTTAGTCGGGCGATAGGTAGCCGTGGCGGTATCTTAACTGGTTGACGTCACAGAGTTGAATTCCAAAAATCAGTTGTCAAAATGCCGAGCAATGATTGGATTACAACATTTTTTCCTCATCGCAAGCGGTGAGGGAATGAACATTCATCTATCAGTTAACTGAAATTGGCAGTAGGTATAAAGATAAAGAACGTATTACTAAATGGTCGAAGAGAAAATAATTATTATAATGCATTTATTAGTCGCTGGGTAAATTTATTTATTTTATTTTCAGACAAGCCGTCATAAAACACTACTTCAATGATTGACTCGATCAGTGGCCATTAGTGCTGTAATGACGTTCACTGCTCAGTGCTCGTCTGAAGTTATTTTAGTTTTTTCCCTATCGTTTACTAGATTTTATCGTAAATGGAACTGATAACTCTTTGCCTCGATGTTGAGCTTGTACTTAAGGCATATGCCTAAAAGATCAAGAAGCAATTGAATGAATTATGAATCGTAATGAAATTACATCTGAACTTCTCAAGCGAACATTGGCAACTCTTAACTTCGGTAAGACTTTTGAATAATTCATCGTTCTAAGATGACGAAGTTGTTTACAAAAAGTTACTTCCTAGCCACTTAATTATTATTTAACATTTCAAAAAAGCTCAAAAGCTCGAATAGTTTAACTACAGTACAGCTACAACATTAAACCAACATTGCATACATTCAAAATTGTGTGTGCTCGCATAGTTGTGTTAAAGTTAAAACATCATAAGTTTTTATTAAAAATATAATATATTACCAACTTTGTGGAAAGACTCTAAGAGAATAATTCAGTAGCATTCTAACAACTTGAACTCAACTATTATATAAACATCCTGTGTATTTAGAGTATCATCCATCGTATAATATTTACTGAAGTATAAAAGCTCGCTTCTTTGACATTTATGATGCAATTATTTCCAATGTCTCTGTCGATGATGATTGAATGCCTGTGGAAAGTCTCGAGTTACCTCCGAAATAGTCGATCTGACCTAGTTTTCAATAAAACATCAGTTCCGGGCGCCATCTCGCTCTTGCGGAAGATAAATTACGCTGCGTACAAGCAGGGCAACTATGGTTAAGGAAAGCCCTCGACCTCGGTAAACATTAGGTCATCAATTTGTCCGCGCATTAGAGAGCGGAAATCCATTAATAAAGGAAATATTGGCAAAGCCGTGTAATTGGACTTGTCAAAACAATGTCGACTGAGTAGTGTTTCCACTGTAAGCGGATACCGTGTTCTGGAGCCCCGGGGACCCGAGGAATGACGCCCGCTGATCCTGCGGGAACACCCGGATTCCTTCTAGACTTGAGAGGCAAGCTTTCACATGGCAGATTTAACGAGGAAAAATAACACCCTTATTTGAATATTCAGTCTCTGGTAAAAAGGTAACAAAAATAAAACATACAGGATGATTTCTATTAGGATACTTGAAATATATATTTTGGTTCAGAATTAAATATACCTACCTACATATCTATAAGGTTTGTTGGTTGGTCTATAAGGTGTCACTGTTGATTTGAACTGTGACTAGATAAATACTTCATTGACTAACGTTTGAAGTTTTTTGAAGATTAGTTCTGAAGCGCTCAGAATATCTTACTTACAGCAATAGGTCCTTATATTATCACGTCAGCCAATTACTTTACTTTCAATAAATATTTTTCATAATAACTTCTGCAAGTTAGTCGACGACTGTAGCTAACTTAATATTCAAGAACCTCCAGAATATTCAAGAAGTTTTGTAGTATGGTTCTTGGGCAACGTGCTGACACTAGTTTGGGTTCCGGGTCACCATGGGACGCCTGGTAATGAGGCTGCAGATCAACTAGCCAAGAAAAGCGCTGGGATGAACTACATTGGACCGAACCAGTGTTTGGCATCCCGGGGAACACTGTAGTGTTGGGGCAGTGGCTCAGTAGGTAAGAGCCCAACATAGAGCACACTGGAACCGTATAACAGGAAACAAACATGGTAAGGTGATGATGATTAAGGAACCTTCTCAAAACCTTGCCAGACCGATACTGCAACTAAACAGAATGCAGATCAGAACGGTGGTGGGTCTTCTCACAGAACACTGCCACCTAAGAGTACACCTACATAAGCTGAGGATATACAGAGAAGAACCAGTTTGTAGACTCTGCAATGAAGAAGATGAGACAGCTTCTCATGTGATATTCGAGTGTCCAGCAGTCGCAAGAACGCGCTATGCGGTCCTGGGACCACTCAGTCCCGGGAGCTAACTGGCGGAAAAGACCTTGGTTAGCGGACTGCTGAATCTGGTCAAAGGAACGGAGCTCTTCTAATCAAGGAAAATCTAAATGTGAGAAATACAATAAGCTCGCTGGCTTCAGTGTTTGGGACCACATAAACCATCTCTCACATTTAGTTAATTACCAATACCAAAAAGTATGGTTCTTCCCAAAGCGGGTCACTCGCATATGATATGTTTTTCAGTTTCGTCATCCTTCAAGCGCATTCAGAATCCATATATCCTGTTGGCAAATGGATACGTATATTTAGGAAGATGATCTAAAAAATTTCATGTCTGAGATTGAATTTGTTAAACTGCAAAGAATCAGAACCTTTCGTTTTCAGTTTTACAGATTCTTTGTCATAGCTTTTTTCCCAACGTCTGTCTGAATTATGTTTTCATTTTTCTTACACGAGAGAATGTAATTTAGGTAGGTCGCTTATCTTGCGGAATTTATGATCCGTGTTTGACGGTGTTTACTCAGAATGACCTCCGGTAGTCAATTAGCCCTCTAGACAATACTTAAGATAATAATAAGTCACTAATAAGATAATTTGAAAATATTCTGCTTGAGTTGTGCAATATCAACTGCACGTTAGCTGGCATTCGCTGTGAGGAATGGTATAACATATCGCAGCTGTCTTAATACAAGATTGATGTGTAGACGGGGTAGTATAGATGACAATTACTTCGCTAAAGTATTTAAATCAAGTTGAGCTTAATGGGTCAATACAAGTTCATATAGACCAAGTTTATTATCAAGTGCAGCTACAATACATAATTATTATCAACGCGATTGTACACTTAAAATGAAATATGAGCAAGATTTTGCGACGGCAATAATTCAGTGGTTACGTTGCCATGAAGTATATGCATCGGTTGCATCGGTTGGTAGATTTACTCCAACATAATTTGTCGTGTAAAATAACCGTTACTTTCATTAAAAAATGTATACTTACAATAATATCTATCATGACGTACTGCTAGTTTCTTATAAAATTTTATTTTAAGAAGTTTGAATCTGTCTAAGAAATTTCTCAGAAACAAAGTTGCAAAGAAAAAAGAGTCATTTCAAGTATTTCATTTAAAATTTAGTCATGCGTTCTCAATTTTTATCTCATAATATAAATTACATTTTACTATGCTGCCAATGTATCCTCTTTTAAAGTTTTAATGAGAAACTTTATCTCAATAAGAAATCTATAAGAAATAACTATGAAATTATTGAAAGTATTAGGTAGGTACTTGAGCAATCACTGACTAGCATGATAAGAAGGTTCGTCTGAGTTCCTCCTTCAAATCACAAATAAACAGAAAAGACTATGATTACATATTTTTATATTCATATTTTGTCAAGGTTTTGACTCACTTACTATTACAGACTCTCTGGTAAATAAGCACCTTCATTATTTTGTCACAAAAGTTCCTTTTTCGAGAAAACATTTAATACGCCGTTATTCACCACATCACATATAGGTAATAGAGGAACCTCTAGCCTAATGCTGCGAAATCATGAAACTTGTATGAGACTTATTACTTCTAAGTACCCTATTTAACATTTATTCTTGATCCATGTTGTTATAAGTTTCAGCAAAAATGTATATTCTTTATATAATTCATGGTAATAATGTGCCCTCGAGTTAACAGTTTACCATACCTTCTGCACGTTAATCTATAGAAAGGAGGCAACATCCGACAGTTTGGATGATCCGGTATTTATTTCCTTGCTACGTAAACCTTTCCTAGGCAGTGAGCTAAAGTGGCATTTTGTTCGGCGCTCCATACGGTAATGCGCTTATGCTCCTGCGGCCCACATTACCCTGAGTGCTCCAGATAGCAATTCCCTGTATGGATCTGGCCTGGATTTGGGTAATCTGTACACCAACTCTGCGCCTGCAGTCTCCATGTCTAAGCCTCCAGCCAAGGAGACGGCAACTTGCTTGCGGCTGTACATACAAGGGGTGAATAGCTAAACTACCCCCATGGGACTATTTCGCATAAGAGATTTTTATGTTTTCGATTTTGCCATATTTATATTTTCATCGCCAGTCGATCGCGTATATTATTACAAGGTGTTGTGCGGGAATAAAATTCAATTTCTAAAACGTCAAGGCTTCATTTGCATGGGGATGGGAACGTCGATATTAAAATATAACCTGTTGTTCTTTTTTTTTTTGTTTTGAACATAATCAGTGCATCCACGTTTATCAAAATATCTACTTCTATTTATAGCAAATTGGGTAAAAGCAGAGGTTTGGATGTTTTTTCAGCAAAATAAGGTTGTATGTATCTATGCTGAAAACACCGCTATAGGGTGTTTAGAAAATAAGCGAAAAATTTCCCAGTTGGCATTCATGATGAGATAGTGATCAGTGACACACTGCTCGTTGAAAAGATTTTATATTACAATTCATTCAATTTTTGAACATATAATAATTAGAAAGACAGAAACTTTACAGTTTTACTCCATTACCGTTCCTGGCACAGGATTTGTTACAATTTTCTTTAATTTGAACTAAACTCTTCCAGTGGAGTATTTTATTTACTTCAGAAGGCTGCCAGCAGCATACAATACAATTTATCGATTTCTTGTTGTACAACTTCGGTAATCTCGACTATCGACGTTCGAAGACGTTAATCTAGCGTCCATCTCAAGATGAATGAATAAAATTTACCAAAACGGCGAGTTCGTTCTTTTCTCTACTTGACGCCATCAAGATCACATTTTCGGTGATCCGTTACTCAAATCATATTAGTGCCATCCCCTTAATAATTATTCAATCGGTGAGCTGGTTCTTAGCAACAATAATTGTTATAGTTATTATTAATCTCTTAAGTATCAGAAATAATCCACACAGGATGCTCATTTTATCTGAAGACATTGAAATATGTCCACGACAACTTATTGGTTCAAAAAAAGTTGTTAATTAAAATTATTGTTCGTCTGGAAAGGGGACATCCAATGATACCAAACTCGACCAACCTACCCCCACTCCCTAGGAGAGGGTGGGGGGCGGGGGGCAGCAACTTGATTAAAGATACGCATCTTACGGATGAATACACATAAGAAATTGCTCCCCTTTCTCCCGCCATGCAGATGGGAGCCGGCGTGCATTTGCAATTTTGCTCAGGAACTGGTTTTTATTGCAGATTCGAGTTTTATGGCCAAAAATACGTAATATTCTCCTGTAACATTATTTTAAATTCATGATAGATTGCGCTGTAATCGACAAAGTTACCAAATATTTTTCGATACTTCTTAGTACTGAAATTGAACCAAAAAGTTCCATGAATCGAGAGTTACATGTTTTCAGGAGTAAAATCGAAATCTGCAATGAAAACAGTGGCTTCTCATTTAAGATTTAAAAGTGACTGCCGCTACCTCCTGGGGGGGGGGGGGTTGGTCGAGTTTCCCCCTTCCAGCGTAACAATTTTTATTCCCACTTTTTTGATGAGATGAGTAGTTTTGGACTTATTTATGTCTTCAGAGCACCTGTTCATGGTGTCAGTATCGTTTCTTATTATTGTTATTGCTCTAAATTTCAACATCCAGATGCCATTTTTGTTGTTAAATTTATAAATATGTGGGTCCATCTCACTCTTAACTTCAATTATTAATAAAATGTTCATTTTTAGGACTGGCCAGATGTTACTTTACATAATGTCTAGTTCAATCTATCTATCTATCTATCTACATACTTGTTCAAAATCACCACTTGTCGTAGTAACAAACTTGATTTTTTATGTAGCCTTTTGTTGCACTTATCGACCTTCCATTTTTGAAAGCTAATTACCGTTCAACATAATACACCTGGAATTTTATCGCCTTCCACTTTCGGAGTTTTTTTCGGAAGCTCCAGCCTTCCACTGGAGTTTTGAAGGTTATCCCCGCTATTCTGTGGTTATTTTTTCTGAATCTATACCAAATACAGCTAAGACTGATGCCAATTTCAAGACTCAATTTCAAAATTCAGTTTTTTCAACCTCACCCAAGCTTTGACATGGTAAATTTCAATTTCAATCTTGTACCTAAATGTAACATAAATACCCGCCAGTTTTTTTTTTTTTTGTTATTGATTCAAGCAAATTTGTAAATGTTGTTTTTGATTAATTCAACAAGTATTTTTTATGTTCTGTTTAATTTGTTGCCGTTTTATGATCCTAGAGTTTTCAGGTTCTCATGCTACCCATCTGGGCAAAGCTACAATTTTTCTAAAGTTAGAAACCGAGTAAAATATAACCAAGAGGGATTAGATTAACTAATCGAGATGAAACTTAAAACTCTTGAAACAAATCTCAATGCAATACTTTAATTATTAGATCTACGATTGCGTCTTTTTTATTCCTCCACAAAAGAAACGTGCAAAAAATTCCTTGTGTGTTTTTCAACTTGTTCTTAATATTCAAAAATTGGGTCTTGATTGGATAGGTCCGTACTTCTTATGCATGAAAAAATAATGATAAAATGGAACGTTGCCGAAGACCTTTGGAAATACTTAAAAAAAAAAATTAGTTAAACTGTTATAGGGAAGAATATTGAACTAAGCTAAAAAAAGTTTCTCAAACCATAGTCCGTTGCCTTTTTATACATCATAGTAAACCATCAATGTAGTGAATAAGCTTAGAACAGTAGCTTTTATTTCTATATTAGAACGTTGTAATAAACACGTTACTTCCACATAAAGTAATTTTGCCGCTGATATAAGGCCATCTCCTCTATAAAGGATATAAAGGCATAAATTCCGGCGAACTGGGATATTTATAACCTCCAGGATATGGAGGAACTCTTCAGATAATGAATTTCTCGGATATGTTTTACAATGCCATAAAAGTCGGCAAGACGTATGTCACTTCTCCGTGGCTCTCGTATCCTCTATCTCTCCTCTGAGGCGAATAGAGGACGTTAAGATGTGGAATTAATAGAGATAGATGGCGTTGAGTGCCGCCAATGTCTCTTCCGATCACCCAAACACGACCTAACGATATGGCAACCTAAGGCAATCATCTCATCCATATTTCAGTGTCTCTATCATTAACATCATCTCCTGTGTTTTATCGAGCGTCGTTGATTTGGCTCTTTTAGCTCATTGGAGGTGTCAGTTATGTAATTGTGAGGCCCAATTGTTGATTGAATGAGTGAGATCTGTATTTTACCAGCTCCTTATATGTATAAAGGAGAAATAGGTTTATAATAGCAGTGAGTTAATCCAGTCAAAGTTCAGCAACATAGTACCATAATGAATTTATTATTAAATAGTCGTATATAAAAAAAAAAAAATTAGAACACTGGCCCCAGTAATGAAAAGACTACTACTTCGACAATTATATGACAATATTACTCAGTAAGCCTGAAGTGAATAAAAATTATGATGGATATTATTAATAAGCTGGTTAGGTATAGTTAGTTAGAGCGTGTCAGATATTTTTCTGTAAGAAAAATCGAAATCAAAAAATTACCTTATTGCCTCATCGCACTAGACTTCTCAGAGATTTTAAAATTTTGGTTTTAACACCACAACTAGAGGTACATATTACTTTTACTTATCACCAAAGGATCAGCAAGATTTAAGAGAAGTTCCAGTTGCATTAAAATGCTGATGGAAAGATGCTGTAGCCGAGAAAAAGGGAATTTCATGTACCGTTAAAAGCCATTTGAGAAATCCATGGCAAATGATTAGAAGTGACAGGTCATCTTAGATAAGAAAACTGGCGATACAATAAAAAACATTTGGTTAGATGAGACTGTCAATTTGAAAACAAATTAGTAATTTCAGGGAAACAGAAGTATTTTAAGGGCACATTGTCCTTCATCATTGTCCTTCACATGACATACAGTGGAAGTTGGAAGTATCGTTAGCGCTGTTGAAGTGTCTTCAAACAGGCCTCTGACGTTGGGCTATAGACTATCGCACTTATGGACTCATGACCTCTGACCTCAGCTGTCATGAACCGACTACGAGGCTTCGAGAGTTGGGCAAACACATCATGGTCCGTGAATAGTGGATGTATAAACATTTATAAAGTTGTTCGAAAACGAATCCGTTTGGTGTAGGCTCTGACAGCAAAAAGGTTTGTCTTAACTTAATCCACTCTTTAAAACTGATAGCTCTTGATTTTATTAGGTAAGGTTTTTAATGTTATTATAATTAATTAGGTACAATTGTCAAAATATTCAAGAACGTTAATAAAATACGCACTCAGTTTATCGTAATTTTTATAAAACACATAATTAATATCAACAGTTAATTCCAGGATGAAGACCAAGACTCCACCTTCCTGGGACACATTTTATTACGCGGGATCTCACTCCTTGCAGGCTACTCTGTAACAATCCCTACTCCGAGACATTCTTGGCAGTTAAAATTTTTGTCACTTGTATATCACTCGATAAGGACAAAAATGATCACCTTGCCTTTTCTAAGAAGCTTGAGCAGGTTCCTACAGAAACATTCCATCCATGCACTAAGTTTGATGACGAACTAATCTGATGTAGGTATCAGGATCATTTTTCATTGTGATTCGAGGGATTTAAACTTTTTCTTGTGACGTCTTTTTATAGTCTTTGGCTTGTTAACGCACTTGCCTTTCTTGATCGAAGATTTTTGCTATAAATATTGCATGAGTGTCACCACATGATAATTGATGATTATCAAGACAGATCTAAAGAGAACAACATCCAAATTCTATCAAGGTTACTTCTATTGCGAAAATAATTATAAACTGGTTTTTTGCTCTTACGTGAGTGCATTAAATTAATTTGAACAATATAAATGAATAACTAAACCTCAATAGGTAATATTTTGTTTTGGTTTAATGAAAATTATTAATCTTCTTGATTACTAACCATTCCTTAAAAAAAAATACATTGAACGGGTTTTAGAAAATCAATAATGCTAAATGTCAGAAACGACATTGCGTTTACATTAGATCAATTTCATTGAGCTCGGACTAGAGATGGGAGAACCGAATTAGGGAGTAGCGACAGATCTAAATTACTTGTTATTTGGAGATACCCATGTGCGAGAAACATTGTTTACGACGATTTAACCCATATAAAAATAATCAAGTATTAAGAGTTACGGACGTAATACTGATGAGCATATACAGGGTGCACCATGTATCCTTCTCTATATTGCTATCTCCTGAACGCTAAGAGATACAGGGTCGGTTAAATTAGAGAAAAGATGCGCAGTTTTGTGGCCATCTCGAATTCGTCAAAACATGCAAGATATCTGTGACCGTTCCTGAAATATCCTGAAAAAACTGAAAAATCGAGATTTCTTATTTTCCTCATATCTTTCTTATTATTGGAGATTAATGAATAATTTTTTGTAGGCTTACATAAGCCATTAAGAGCTATCCATCTGACATTTCAAAACTTTTCAAGGCCTACTAGATCCAAGAGTTTTCACAGTAAACTTTCGTTTTTCTTATGGCCGCCATATTATTTTTTTATGTCGTTAGATATGAGAAAAATAATGGAAACCAAAAATTAATAAACTTCAAAAAAAAATTTTTTTAATTTTTATTCTTAATTTTTCAAAGAAAAACCTAATAAAAAATCGTCGAAAAACGTCAACATTTGTAAAATACGCCGAAATAGTGCTTGCCTTATGGTTTTTTAATTTATCTATGAAATTTGGTCTAAAAATGTGTCTTTTTTGTAAAGAAAAAAGAAGAATAAACAGTTTTTTAAACATATTTTTTGAAGTTTAACAATTTTTTGTTTTTATGATTTTTTTTATACCGAACAACATAAAAAAAACACTATGGTGGCCATAAGAAAAACGAAAGTTGACTATGAAAATTCTGGGATCTAGTCGGCTTTGAAAATTTTTGAAATGTCAGATGGGTAGCTCTTGCCGACTTATGTAAGCCCACAAAAAATTATTCATTAATCTCCAATAATAAAAAAGATATTGAAAAAATAAGAAATCTCTATTTTTCAGTTTTTTCAGGATATTTCAGGAACGGTCACAGATATTTTGTATGTCTCGACGGAATCGAGATGGCCACAAAATTGCGCTCCTTTGGACTTATTTAACCGACCCTGTATCCGTTAGCGTTACGAGATAGCAATATAGAGAAGGATACATGGTGCACCCTGTATAAGAGGGAGCATATAAGAGATAGATCATCCAGCAATAAGAGGAGCTCATTGGAAGTATAGGTATATTATAGTAGTTTGTGATAGAAGTTGCAAAATGTGAGTGAATTTAAAGAAGGGACGAAAATTGTCAAACGAGGCCGAAGGCCGAGTTTGACAATCGTCAAAGTGCTTAAACACTCCTGTTGCAACGTGTGTCACACAAGATGTTTTGCTAAATCATCAAGAAACAACAACAATTTATTGTCTGTAAAATCCAAGTCGTCCAGCAATTATTCATGAACTCTAGAAATTTGTATTTTATATTACTGTCAAAGTGACAGGCTTCATGAAGTGAAGATTCATGAAAACTTGCTTTAAATTTCATTTGTATCACTTTTAAGCAACAGGACGTAAAAGTAGATATGGCAGTTTACAAACTAAAATGACAGCCACAATGGGAAACTTTATGAAACTACTTAACAAAATTAATTTTGAATCTCAACTCTGCAACTAAATAGGTTAATGACGTAGATATTCATTCATATTTCAGCATATCTATTTCATAATCATGTCCTATGTTGTATGCAGTATCGTTGGCATAACCCTTTTAACTCCGAATTGGTCCTATTGGAAATATTAACCCGGTAATTACCTGCTGGGAGGCGGAATAAGTCCAGGTATTATCTTCTTGGCGTATTGACACCTTTACACGAGTTTAAACCAATACATTACACTCCCAATTATATAAACTGAGGTCGAGTTGGCTGTGAATACGTGCGATGAGTACGTTATGCAAATTTAGTAATCCGCGGCTTCTGTAGCGTTTTGTTCAGGCGCTGGCAACTAATGAAACGTTCGCCCGGAACGCCGCCGGCGTCGATTTATCAACATTAAATGGAGTTTTGCTCTGGGTTTATGTATGGCGCCGATACCGATTCATGGAGACTATTATCATGACCTAGAAAGTGGCATTCCACGGTAGGGTCGTTAGGGTTGGACACCCTACACTGGGTTAGTTTGCAGGGGCTGAGCCGGCTACACTGATGCAATTCATTTCTCTCTCCTTGCTGATAGTTCGGAAATCAATGATGACGCCCGATCGGCTAAAACTTGATCAATTTATGGGATATGTGTTTGAACCGTTTGCATTAGATCACATTTCACATTTTTTAGAGATCTACAACACGCAGAAATACAAAAACGCAAATGAAACTTTTTTATCTAACTAAATATTGCTGAACATGATAATCTATCAATTATGGATATTGAAAGAAAAAGGCACAACTTGATACATTAATTAGCCTATCAAATTGCCTATCAGCTAAAAATTGATAAATACTCAAACATAATATTCCGAGCTATTTAGCTATTTATTTCATGAAGATTTGCTCCCAACTTTTCGTCCTCAACACTCGTGTTCACTGACAACTGGGTGGGTTATATTGGGTGGTCTGGCTATATTAATCTAATAAAAGAAACTAAAAGTCAATATTCATTTCACCCGTTAAAAAAACTCGTCTTAAATTTCAAGTAAAATAGTTTGGTGGAAAACTGTATTGTTAGCTACCTCGTCGCAGAGAATAAACCTGTGGACTGTATTCTCCTTTAAGACATGAGCCTCAGAAAAAGTAAAAAAGAAATCAGTCACCTTGTTCGGCGTCCAGTCATTTAGATATTTGATTTTTTCAATATAATGAAAAATACGGAATCTCACAATTAAACGCAGACGGCAATAACACTGATGACTCAATCACACTTCAGTTGAAATACATTGAAAGGTAATGAAAAGACTGACTCACTCAGTATCACAAAATTAATGAATGAAATAGTTAATCTGGTACTGATTGTATACCTCCCGCAAATATTTCCAAAGAACAATCGGTTTCTTCCTTCGAGATTTGAAAACCGAATAATCCTTTCTGCTTCTGCTGTCGATCAGCTTGCTCAGTCAAGGGTTTTGTTGCACCATCTATACAGACGCAACGTTGCCAGTCTACTATACAGCATTGCATTTGGCGAAATCCTTTTCTATTATAGAAACATCCTTAATAAATTAGGTACTCCTCTAAAATAACTATAAGCAAGCACTCAGGGAGTCTGGCAACAGACAGCAATAGCTCTAGGTCGATGATAATAAAAATTGCATCACAAATAAATCTTTACACCGTACCGAATACAATGCAAATATATTTATAACTAGAATTACTAGAAACTCTTGAAACTCAAAAAATTCGTCCTCGCAGCAAAATAGATGGGAGGTCTTGTTAAAGAGAGGTGTTAACTTAATAAATTCGGAATGCATCATTCAACAAGGTTTTTTTACTGCACATTTTTGACCTTGTAACGTACATTTTGTACGTACCAGCTAGATGCCGGTAACACAGAGACGACGGCGGGCGCGCGCAGTTAGTGAGTGATGGTGGGTTTTAGTGCATCGGCCGACTGGAGGCCTCGAGTCGTAACATCGACTGTCAAGTTGCAATCAGGTGCGTTTCATCATCATACCTGCGTTTTGACGCTCTTTCTCTCCTGGAAATTCGCGGATGAAGGGTCCGCAAACACCTTAAGTTTCCTGAAATGGCGTCGTGAATTTTCACGTTAATTATTATAAGAATCAACTACGTTTTTGGCTTGCTTTTTCCCTACGGATTGCTTTTTTCCTGGAGTCAACTTTTTACCTGGAGGCAACTTTTCTCTGGAGTTCACTCTTTTCCCTGAAGGCCATCTTTTTCGTACCGAGAAGAACTCCACGTATCAAGGCAGAAGATTTTCTTGGATACCAAGCCCACCTCTCAAACCAAGCAAGTTCCTGGAGCCAAGCCATCCGAAGATAAGTGCCTTGTAACCTATTAGCACCCGATCTATTCATTCGACTAGCACCGCACGCTCTTGTTTTTTTACTATCTGTTAACCGTGCTCAAGAGTGTAATATTAATCACTGTGATATATTTTATATTTTAATAAAGAGTACCTGTTGTTCTGCTGACCTGCGTGTTATTGTTGACCCTCTTGGACTAGCGACTCAACCTACGACCCTTGTTTTTCTTGTCTCATGCTCTCAGCGACTATTTTTCCCCTCTAAGGGTTAAATAGTTCGTTTCAACCTAAACGATGATATGATTGTGTAAGTACCAATTTGTGTGTACTTGCGAGTTGGTTTTTGGGCTCATAGAAATTCAATGTAATTGCGCTTTCGAAATTATTTGATGAAAATATTAAATCAGATTTAATTACATACAATCACGCAAAAAATAACGTTATAAACATCACGACTGCTATTATAAGACTATACCAATCTCAGACAATAATTTTCATGTGTTCGCTGAGATCTTCCTCCAAACAATTATTCGTTATAAAAACAATTATTTTGTTCGTTATATTTTTTCATAATAAAAGATTCAAAGGACAACGAAAGAAAACAGCAATTTAATTTGCTAGCTTTTTTTACAAAAATAGGTTCAATAATTTCAAGCTTACCTGTTATAGTAACCGTCAAGAACTGCGCTTCGGAGGTAGTCAATTTCTGACATAGAATTTTCTCATCATAATTCCTATACAGTGGCCATAAGAACAATTATTATTATGACGGCAAGTGAATATTCAGAAATAGGCGGCATATTCCCCTCGGAGGGTTGACTAGCTGAGAGTAATCTCGAATCCCGGCACATTTTCACTCAATATAACGCCGCCTGGGCCGTCTAATAATATTAATTAGACCCTTCTGGTGTGGCGTAGGCCTCCTTCACTACTAACTTCGGACAGCGTGTTAATATTTGCCCGGAATTATTCAACAAGCAATATGCAAATAGGGTACGCAGTAATTGCACACCCTTTCATAATAACTTTATATTTGCCAGTCCGCTCAGAGATCCGCAACCCGCACATGCAACCTTGTTGCCATTATTATAACAAGCAGAAAATTCTTCTGTCAAAAAACCTCGTGAAATCTTTGTATTTTGATATGCCATTTGGCAACGATGTGACGCCAGATCTAATAAAGTAAGACGGATGAACGTAGCGAACATCAGGTTAGCCTTGAAAAGGATTTGGTTCAAGGAAATTAAAATTATTCAAATGCGGACGGATGCTCTTTCAGAAACTCCATTTTGCGTTTTAAAACGTCAGTTATTTAGGTAACATCAGACTCTTTTTTATTTTGTTGTGATATTCTCAGTTGAGAAAATTACACCGATTATTTTTACTTTTGAATATAGAAAGAATACAAAGTACAGGGTGTTACTGAATACGCATTACAACTTACAAGTTAATAGGACATGCAATAAAAAAGGCGGATCATTACTCTATATACCTATCCTATGCTATTATGCATGTATATTTCAAAATACATTTTTAAACGATGGAAATATTTTTTGTCAAAGAAACAGTTAGGTAGTGTGCCATATTCTTTAGCAATTCTGAGATCCGTGCTGACAATGTAGGAACTAAGAAAATGTCATTCATAGTTACTCATAAATAATTGCAAAACGATTCCACTACTATTCATTCCCTGCATGTCTTGAAACTTTGAAATTCGAAACAAAGCGAATACAATCCGAATGTAATGCCCACGATCTCTCACTTTCGTCCATTCATTCCCGATGACGAGCTCTTGGAAGAAAGCTCCTCGACATAAAGCTTTCTACGGAGAAAGAGAATTTCTGAACTACCGACCTAAACCGGGAACAACATCCGTCCCGTGAAATCAAAACCGCGCTCGTAATAGAGGCAAGAGGAGGAACAAAAGTCCCGCTGTCGAGGTAATAATTGCCGTTGCCTTGTTTCAAAGACGCCGGGATCTTCCCGGAGTAAAGGAGACAGGATGTGTGTGTGTAAAACGGGAACAAAGGAAAACGCGTGGAATGCATAATGAAGAATTAAGCAGCTGCGTTATTTAATAACGAGGCCCACGTTGTTGCTTATTACGGCCCCTGGACCATCGTAATTTACGCCAGAGAACAAAAACTGTTTGTTAGGAATTAAAACAATGGGAGTTGGAGTTTTTATGACTCCAGAAGAAAGAAACAGCAATTTATAGGTATACACCTTACCGGCGTAGGGAATAGAGTATTATACAGTTACAAAAGGAAAACCATCATCAAGTAATTTACCCAGCTGTAGGGAATTGGGGTAAAAGTATTTTTTACTTTTCAGAAACTAATAAACTTGGAGGTTTTGCTTCTAATTATTTTATTTATTATAAACTGAGAGAAAGAACTGTACCTAACACCAGGCTTTACACTTAATCGGAAGTTCATGCTAAAAGAACAGCATTTTGTTAGAAACTATAAAATAGCCGAAATACTTAATCCAAAATATATAACACTTTTGAAATTTTCTATGGTATCTACATCTACAGCATGGAATAAGAAATTATCTAGAGCCTCTAGATTCATCGATATTTTACCATCGATACCTATAGGTATACAAATTAAATGACTACAAAAGCAGAAGGTTCAAATTTGTATCAAAAGGGCGGATTAAAATTATTTATAACCTATTAAGCAGAGCTCCATACAAGAATAATTACTGTAAGAATATCTCATCACAGTAATAAATTGTAATTTAGAGAGAAAACGCTTTATCTTTAGAAATTAGGTTCTCCTTTGAATCTCCCTCATGAAATTCAGGTTCCGTCTGTGGTTGATGACTGTAAAGCAGCAGCGACTGGAAGCGCCCCCCCCCCCAATCATGTAACCACCCATCGTAAGAGCCTCCTAATGATGTACCCGGCAGTGTATGAGCCAATCGATGATGGCACCCCCGGCATTGTGTTATCGGAATTAATTTAGCCCATAATCAGGCAGGCTCTCCTCGGAAGCGCTCTGATCTGATTATCCGGCATCTAAGGTCGAATCCGGGCTAATTAGCGAGCGCCAGAATCACGGGAGGAGGGCAGGGGGTGAGAAGGGGGGCAAAGCTATTGATCTCAGTGTGTGGGCTGAAGCAGGGTGAGAAGTTTGGAGTTTAATGCTATTATGTAAGTAGACCTGCGTAAATAAGTTATAATCTGATTAAGTCCTAGGAGAAGAATACGTAATAGTATCTGGAAGAAAGATACAAGAAGGAGAGGGAGAGAGCCTTTGAGCCTCTTCACTAAATCCTGAGTATTAGATATTTTTTTCTTGTTAAAGCGCCAGTATAGACACAGTGGTAGTATTAATAAAAAAAGTATTAATAAAAAAAAATTACTTACAGTTTTCTTTTTATTATTAGATGATTTACATACATATTATGGATATAAATAAAATATGATTGTTAAATATATTCACACTGCATAGTATGAAACTGGGCTCATTGAAAACTTGTCTAGCTTATACATAGCTATAGATATAGTCTAGATACAGGGTGCACCATGTATCCTTCTCTATATTGCTATCTCCTGAACGCTAAGAGATACAGGGTCGGTTAAATTAGAGAAAAGATGCGCAGTTTTGTGGCCATCTCGAATTCGTCAAAACATGCAAGATATCTGTGACCGTTCCTGAAATATCCTGAAAAAACTGAAAAATCGAGATTTCTTATTTTCCTCATATATTTTTTATTATTGGAAATTAATAAATAATTTTTTGTAGGCTTACATAAACCGTTAAGAGCTATCCATCTGACATTTCAAAAATTTTCAAGGCCTACTAGATCCAAGAGTTTTCACAGTCAACTTTCGTTTTTCTTATGGCCGCCATATTATTTTTTATGCCGTTCGATATGAAAAAAATAATGGAAACCAAAAATTATCAAACTTAAAAAAAATTTTTTTTTAATTTTTATTCTTAATTTTTCAAAGAAAAACCTAATAAAAAATCGTCGAAAAACGTCAACATTTGTAAAATACGCCGAAATAGTGCTTGCCTTATGGTTTTTTAATTTATCTATGAAATTTGGTCTAAAAATGTCTCTTTTTTGTAAATAAAAAAGAAGAATAATTTTTTTTTTAATTTATTTTTTGAAGTTTAACAATTTTTTGTTTTTATGATTTTTTTTTATACCGAACAACATAAAAAACCACTATGGTGGCCATAAGAAAAACGAAAGTTGACTATGAAAATTCTGGGATCTAGTCGGCTTTGAAAATTTTTGAAATGTCAGATGGGTAGCTCTTGCTGACTTATGTAAGCCCACAAAAAATTATTCATTAATCTTCAATAATAAAAAAGATATGAAAAAATAAGAAATCTCGATTTTTCATTTTTTTCAGGATATTTCAGGAACGGTCACAGATATCTTGTATGTCTCGACGGAATCGAGATGGCCACAAAATTGCGCTCCTTTGGACTTGTTTAACCGAGCCTGTATCCGTTAGCGTTAGGAGATAGCAATATAGAGAAGGATACATGGTGCATCCTGTATACATAACTATCAAAGAATATAAAAAAAATCGTCACAAAACTCTTCCAATTAGTTTCGCGAGAGAATTCCTATGAAAACATTGCTCCACTTGGGAGAAGTAAATCATCAAATGGTCAAACATTTACCTTCTAGATTTTTAAATACAAAGAGTTTTATTCCTGTTGAGAATAGTCCCTCCCTAATATTCTCCTTTCGTTTTGATGTTGATTATTTTTATTACGTGCTATTTACAGGAGAGTCAGCTTTCTACTCGCTTTAATAAATGAACAAGTTTGACTAGAAACTAATTGATATAACCATCAATTTTCTAAAGGCAACTAATTAGAACCCCTCATTTCATACTAGACCTATCTAGTCTTATATTATCTTCAGAGGCTCGAGAGCTAATCAGGTCTGAAGCTATACTCTTGAGATATTGCATAATCATCTCCTGAATTTGATTATAAGCTCTTAATTAATAATCACGACGTCCTAAAAAGCAAATTTAATTAAATTTTTCTTTTCTCTATCTGGTATAAGTCTTCGCAGGTGTAGAAACGTAATCCTTGAGAAGTTATCCTTAAAAATTGAAAAAGAAACTGAAAATACATCTGCAAATTCATTTTCTAAATCCGAGTTAATTTTACAGACAAATTCTAATTTATAAGGCAAAAAAGGGGCGTACATTTCTAAAAAAAAAATTCATAACAATTTGTTTTACTCTTTTAATAAAAAAACTAATATGGATCTCTAATCGAGGGCTAAAATTAATACTTGTTATTGATTCGCATGTTACTACATCAATAATATACTACTACCCCACTAAGCCCAGTCCCCCTAAATTGAGTCTAGCGAACTGCTAACTCTCGTTAATGCTGATCACTGGCTTTAACCTTTAGTAGATTCATTTCAAGAAAGAAAAAAATCATGAGACAAGTCTGAATCAGTTAACGTAATCTGTAGCCCGTGAAAATAACGAGAGCGAGACATCGCGGTATGAATTTATAAAATATATAAAACGTATAATCTCGAAAAGACAGAGAACTTCGAAGTTAGGTCGAGGGCTCCTTATTTCCGCGTCTCGGAGTCCAAGACAGCAGCTCTTTATCGAAAGATCCTACGAAATGGCACACAGTATTTTTCATATTAATTTTAAAATGTTTCGAAAACTTAAACATTCCTTAATTGACAAGAATCGTGAAAGAAAAATTATATTTGAGTAGATGTGTGGGGTCAATTTGTACAGTCAGATAGGTATAACCAAAGTCGGAATAAAATGGCTTATCTGCAATTCACAAAAGAGTAAGGAGTATAGAGTGAACAACTTCGAAGTAATGATTACAAGTAAAGGGTATTCTTTTTTTAAGGGGAAAACTAGAAGAACGTTTCTAGCAGCCCTGAAGCTCCAACCAATGCGAGCAGTGAGTATTTAAGCAAGATAATCTATCGCTACGACTTGAATGATCTACAAGCTTCCGCTATAACATTCAAACCATGTAGAGTTAAGCTTTATAACCTGTGATTTTCCTCCTGAAATGCAATTTTATCGATGAATTGCAGACTGAAATACGAGCAACCAATGTTTTCGTTTTGTCCTGTCAATAAACGTGAAGACGATCTTAACGTGCACTAGATCCTGTTAGCCACTAGAAACACACATTTTCATGTACGAGTATGAAAGAACGTAAGTTTTGAATTGAATTTTTCGTAATTCTTTCTTAGTCGATGTAACTATTAAATTGTTAAAAGGGTTTTCATTAATTCTGTGAAAATGTTTTCAAATTAAGAAAAGTACAATATGTTGGAGTGTTTCATTCTATGTCACAGAAATGATATGAAATCTCAATGAATGTATTTCGGAAGATATCCTGAGAGGGGCAACCAAACAAGAATATGTTTCGTAAATTAAAGGATAATTTAATTAATAATGGCTCGTTTGCCAAAAAAAAAACACGAATAAAATAAAACAATAAAAAAAGTGTGGTCGAAAACCACGTGTGTCTCTTAAGCAAATAGAATTAAACACAGATGTATCTAGAGCCACCAGCCAACAGATTCTTAGAAAATATAAATTTCATCCTTTTAGAGATCATACAAGTCAAAGACTTCGTGTTTGGGATGGACAAAGAAGACTGACGTTTTTTAGGTGGTTCTTGGACCAATGTAAGATAGACAGCAACTTCTCTCTGAAGATGACGTGGTCTGACGAACCATATTCCACAAACTGTAGGATGTGTAATAGAAAAATATTGGTCTGATCAAAATCCTCATCTTATTAGAAATATTAGACAGGAAATACGACGGGGTTTTAATGTTTTTATTGGAATAATTCTTAATAAAGCCCCATAATATTTTATGGGACTTTAACGAAAGCAAGATACCCAGACTTCCTGCAAAATGATGCAGCAAGATGGTGCACCTTCGCATAATGCGAACATTGTCAGGGAATATTTGAATAATACATACCTCAATAACTGGATAGGGAATCAAAGACCTGTTCTGTGACCAGCCAGATCAGCGGACTTAACTCCCATGGATTTTTTCTTGTGGGGACACATAAAGAACAAAGTCTACGAACGAACTTACGACAATTTGCTTGTTTATCAGTGTCGCTCAGGTGTCATATGTGTACTCAAAATAATGGTCAAATATTTGAACACCTTATTCAATTCTTCATGTGAATATGTATAAAGTTTCGTTTATTATTCTTTCACCCTTGTAAGAACAAAAAACTGATATTATGTGTAAAATAATAGAGTTTGAACAAAGTGGGTAGAAAACAGAAAACAAGGAATCATTCATTTAATTCTTTCAATCATTTCATTCATCAAATTCATTTAATTCATTTTATTAATTTCATTCATTTCTCACTTCATGAATATAAAATATTTCTACAAGTCTTATAAGCAGGTAGTGTAGGTACATAAACAAACAACTCTGTATATTTTCACCATTTTACGCTTTTACTACGAAATATACACATCCTAGCAAAGAACTTATGAGAAAAAATGGTCATCAAAAAAGTTAAGCCCCATAGAAAACGAATCAGTCTGAAACTCACATCACCTCAATAGGCCTGTGCCAGTGGCTGCAATTACGAAGTTATTAGGGGGTGGTTTTTGCGCGCAATCGGCCGTTAATGACTGGAACGGCACCGATGGGGTGTTTTTTACTCCGTTGTTAATTCTCCGGTCGTCCCGTGGCAGTTAATTGAGCGCGGTAATCAATTATTAAAGTGCTTATTAAATTCTCGTGTAATCTCCAGGGACAACGATGTTCGTTTCCGAATCCTCATTGAAAAACAGCCCCTGATTAATAGATAACGCCCCTTGATTATTCTATGACTCAAGTTTTCGTTTTTGCAAATATTTGGCAAGTACCATGTTATTAATCGTTTGTCTCTTCTTAATTATTTTATGGGATTAACGCAAAACTGAACAAAGTTCAAATTTAATGTTTACATTATAAGGAACACAGCGTCCAATCATATTCTAGCGGGATGGGCTTTGAATTTTGAGCCCTCCTGAAATTTTAAAATATTAGCCTGGATCCAAAGTCTAAACTCTGGTTCATCTTTTTTAACTAATTATGAAATTTTCGCGGTTAATTGCACTCTTTTTAACAACTACCAATATAATTTTTAAAGTCATTATTAGATTTTGAGATTCCTTGATTCTTTTAAACCTGTATTTTGGCATTTTAAAATGGTGAATTAACCATTAAGACTTAAACAGAGTCTGTGAATAAACTGGCCTGTGACTTTTTGACAATATTCCAAAATCAGTGGATGCTCATCAGGTCAGAGAGAAGATTCTTTTATGAGAAGGTGTTCATGATTTTTCCATAGTATGTAGTTAGTTTTTTGAAGTGAATTCATAGAAATATGTCAGGAATGAAAGTTGTTATTTACATATTACCTCAGACACTCAATTCAAATATTCAACGCATGTTTCTCAATAATAACTCACTGCGTATAATATTGCATTCAGAAATGTTGTACTGTAAACAAAATTATAAAGCTCAAAGTATTGACTAAAACTTGAGTCAAACTAATGATCTCTAAAGGCCGGTCCAGACGCAACGACTAATTGAACGACATGTCGAATCAGACAAAATGAATCAAGTAAAATAGAATGTGCGGACCGCAAAACGTACATTTAGTCTAAACGGAATGAGATTGGAAGCTAAATCGAAAGACTGAAGATCGAGGCATCATTTTCCGAGAACTGATGCGACATGTAGCATGTGGACGGGCGAAGCAACTTACAGTTCAATTTTATGTTTATTATATAATTTAACCTTGTGTATTGTCTCAGGTGCTTGCTAGGACTTTATAGTTGTAAATTCCATATCTTTGTAACTTCTTTCGGTTGAAAGGAGTCTTAAGGTGGCGCTTAATCTCTCGTGAGGTGAAATCGCTTCTCTCATATAAGTATCTCGTTTTTGAATGTGTGGCGTTACCAAATTTAACAAATTCATGTAAGTTTCAACATCCATTCTCAAATAATTGCGTCAATCATCAGGTTCACTACGATGAAGTTCGTTTAATAGTCTAACATGAGAAAATTCGGATCTTTCCAACAGCCATTCTCTGGACCACCTTGGTTCTTCGATTTTTATTTTTGTTATTTCGAAATTTTCTTGCAATACAAACAGCATAAATTGACCACAGTATTACTTCTTCCATGATGGCGATCGTCGCGAAACTGAAAGTCGTACGAAGTTTGTACGATAAGATGAAACTGTCTGGACGCACCATTTTGATACGTCTTGTCGAACGACTTATATGACCGTTTTATCGTGCGATTAGTCGTTCCGTCTGGACCGGCCTTAAAGCACTGATGTTATTGTTATAGTTAGTATTAACGCAGAATTATTGGGCTGCTTGTGCGTCGCTAAACTTTCTCAAGAATCCAAAATCGCAAAATTTCACCTTGTTTGTGAGTTGCACGTGATTCCAAAAAAGCCGCCTCGTAATGTATTTTCTAATAGATGTATGCATGATCTCTCTTACATCAATAATTTTATGACAATTGTTTGTAGAAAAGTATTATTTTATCTCGACAAAAAGATCAGTTGCAAAGATAATTTCAAAACTGCTCATCTACATCATTGTGCATAGTTTTATTATCTAAATAACATATTGTACCGATATAAATCGATATAAGAAATTTTATGTAAGTACTTATGAGTTTATTAAGAAAAGTACGTAGGTACTTATAAACAGCTCTAGCGCGATATAGTCCAGTCATTATATACATTTGGAAATGCAAATGAACCGAGAAAGCCAAATTTTGGATATTACGTGGGGGTGGCCTAGAAAAGCTTAACTTCAAATTGTCGACCAAATTTACCTTGTGCATTTTCCGCCATCTTGAAAAAAGGGTTAAATTCAGTTTTTTCATCATAACTCGGTTCTCCGTTGAGATACGAAAATTTTTACTCAATACTTTTTTGCTGCTTTTCTCACAATATACAATTAAGGTCCTTTACGTTTTTTACGTATCGTTCATCGTTATCGAGATATCGATCGAAAAAAACATAAATTTGGGTAGTGAATTTTGTTTTTTGCTATTTTCTTTTTTCTCCTGAAAGATATCGAAAAAATGTTTAATATCAAATTTGTAGAGCGTATTCAGGCCTACAATTTCATTTTCTTATTTTTTATTTTCGACAAAAATTTTACGACCTCTAGCGCGCCACGAAGTCGGTAAGACTGATGTGCAGTCTTGATTTTTAGCCGCTCGCACGCTTGTATCCACACGTCAAAATTAATGAAAGGTTGTTCAGGGAATTCTTGCAATACAAAATAAATTAATAAACCAGCTAAATTATAAAACAAACACATGAGATTTATTGATCAAATAATTTTTGTGTAGTAAAAAATAATAATTAAAGGTGGTCATTTTTTTCAAACATTTTTTGTCGTTTTGATGGTCGATGGTCCTGGCTGTAGAAGTTCCTCTTCGGCAGACTCTTCGAGTCGTGAAGACTCTTGAATCGCAGGAAGTGATGCTGTGACGGTTGAAACATCAAATCATCATCATCATCGTGATCGTCGTTGAATAAAATGTCGACTCTGGCGACGTTGTTGCATATTTGTCCACTACAGTGCAGGCAAATAACGTAGCAACTAATCCCTGCTTTCCTGCACCCATGCACAATAAAGCAGCCCCACATTTGCATGAAATGAGTTTTAAAAGTTCGGGTGGAGCGGGTTCGGCTGTGGTGCTAATTGGTTCAAGCCCGTAATTTGTCTGTCGCCAACCCCATTCCTGAGGATCTTTGAAAAATCCGAGCCACGTTTGTACTTGTAGATATGTCCGGAAAACGTGTTGGCAGACTGCGCTTTCCGTTGGTGGGAGTAGTGAAAGATTATTGAACTTATTTGTCGTCATTGATTTTGCAAAAAGCGGTGGAACCGCAAAATATTAATCGATGTCTTCTCTTTATCACCGCCATACAGAGCGATAAGGAATAGCTTTCCAGCGCAAACTAGCATCTTCGAATCGACTTTTTCTTGCTTAAATAATTCTACCGATGACCGTAAGTTCGGGTTTTTCTCGAGGGTGTTGATGGATTTCGAGTTTACAATATTATAAAAAGACGATGTGGTGTCGCAACCGCTGAAAGCACGAATGAAAAGAATGTTCTCAAGAACAGACTTATCATGCTTGAAACTATTCGGAGAGTACAGTTTTGCCGGTGGTTTGCGAAAAAATATATTTTTTTGTCCTATGCAAGTCCGGTAATTAAAACCAAAAGATCGATATCTTCGCCGACGATTTCCACAGAGTCATAAATCGATGCTTCTTTAATTGCTGTGGTTACAATGAGAGTATCAGCGCCCTCAAAAGCCTGCTCTACTTTTATTCCGGTTTTTGTAAAATAACGGCGAAGCATTATTGTATTAAGTTGTTTTTATTTTGGTCCCTTGCAAGAAACTTCTCCTGGCTAACTTTCGGAGCAGTAGTTTCATCGAACGTGAACTCTGGTGATTGGTTCTTCCTAGAACGTCTAACCCTTTCCGGAGTTTTAGTTCCTGCGAGTCTCATGTCAATCGGAAAGAAATGAAAGAAATTCATGGAAGAAAAATTAAAATCTTGTTGTTTTGTTAGAACTGTTAGGTTATTATTATTTATTAATATTAATTAACCTAAAGTACTGAATGCACATGCACCTTACAGGTTTATTAGATAAGAATGGCGAATTTCAAGAAAGTACTAGATTATCATCAGTACGTACTAGATTACTAGATTTAGTAAAAAAGTACTAGATCTAGTACAATAATTGTATGGCGAGACGCACATTGCAGCGTCGGGCGCGCTCCGGACAACTTCGCAGCGCGCTAGAGGTCGTAATTTTTGTCTAAAATAACAAATAAAAAAACGAAATTGTAGGCCTGAATACGCTCTACTAGTTTTATATTACATATTTTTTCGATATCTTTCAGGAGAAAAAAGAAAATAGCAAAAAACAAAATTCACTACCCAAATTTATGGTTTTTTTGATCGATATCTCGATAACGATGAACGATACGTAAAAAATGTAAAGGACCTTAATTGCAGATTGTGAGAAAAGCAACAAAAAAGTATTGTATAAAAATTTTCGTATCTCAACGGAGAACCGAGTTATGATGAAAGAACTGAATTTAACCCTTTTTTCAAGATGGCGGAAAATGCACAAGGTAATTTTGGTCGACAATTTGAAGTTAAGCTTTTCTAGGCCCCCACCACGTAATATCCAAAATTTGGCTTTCTCGGTTCATTTGCATTTCTGACCCGTTATTTCCGACGTAATGACTGGACTAATACGTATAGTAGGATACTAGTCACCTAAAAGATATATAAGAGAAATATTTCAAGTTAGGTATCTTCGTCGTGGTAACTACTCTTTTAGACGGACTTGCTTTAAGCGCATTGCAGGAATACCGGCTAATGCGAGTCCCGCGCGATACTTTATTGGACAGATTTAGCAAGTGCTCGCTCCAGGACATAAATCTCCTACAGACGCCCTAAATGTCTTAATAAGATTGCGACAATCTCCTCTTCCTGCTCTCGAGCTCGACAGATGACAGCCCTAGTCTGAGACTACCGGGAGCGGGGCGTGCCGAGCTCTTCTGGATTTACTGGAATTATGACGCGGGATACACCGGGAGTCTTTCACCCGAAAAACAACATAGGTACTCTTTCTATGCTAGATAAATACAGTGACACCGCGTTTAATCCTTCCGTTTCTGTACGTTCTCTATGCTTGGTAGCTCATCGGTTTGGGGTGCCAAATAAAACGCTTACCGGTTGAATAATTGACTGCAGTTTAGCTTAACTTGTTTTCATCATTTATATGGCGAAGTTGAATCAACAAATTCAGTAAAATTAATTGGTAAGCATGATCATTATCCACTTTTTAAGTGGAGTTTTCAAGCTTTTAAGTGTTTTTTAAGCTATTAATATTATGTTCTTTTTTTTTTGTTGCGCGAAAAGCTATAGATTTATTCAGCGGAAGTATTAGCATTGATGATTTCAATTAATGTTTTAAAGTTATTGGTAGTACTGATATATTTCATTTAATTATTTTCATAGCGACTGATACAAGTAAGCAGGTAAAGTTTGTTAATTTTTGAATTCAGCATATAAATATAATGTATTGAGCTATTGCACAATTATTTAGACTACTTACTTTGTGAAAAAGGTAGCTTGATGTTCCAAAAAACTCTCCTATTTTTTCTCAGACACTTTTTGACGTACACCTCATGCACCACTCACCCCTCTCCCCCGCTTATTAACGGCCACAAAAACATCCCTAAATGGAATGTCCACCTTGCGATACCTCATTTGAAAACAAATTCGTTCAGTAGATTTCTTTTTTCGTTTTAATGTTTTTTATGAAGTGAGAGCTTGGATTTTGTCATTTTTATAATCGGTTGTAGTTTTTGATACATAAAACTATTTTTAGTTTTAAGTGTTGTAATACAGCAGGACCGGTATTTCGTAAACAGACCGGAGAAATCTATTTTTTTTATTTTTTCAGTCGATGGAGTCGGACCTTCCCTGTCTTTTGACATGTGTCTTAGGTTGGGTCGGGGTGCAGGGGAGGGGGGCACTCTTTTAAAATTTACTGAAAATGGGTATATCTGAGCCGGATTTGATCTGACAAAAAAATTATGGTATCGAAAATTGAAGAACTTGACTAAACACGGAAGTTCGTTCCGACCTGAACCCTTTAGCTCAACTGGTTCGCAAAATATTGCGATATTAAGGGTGCAAAAATGAATAAAAATTTTACTGACTTTTGCTCGGCAGGTGGTGGAGTTAGGGCGTCAATTTTTTGCGAGAGGAAGGGTGCCACCGAGTACTTTGACGGGCCTGAGGGAGGGGGTGGTGGGCCAATTAGGAGGGGAGATATGGAGGTGAGAAGAAAAATACGGAAACGCTCGTAAAAAAATTATTTATTGACCTACAGAGACCAGGCACCGCTCATTTTCTTAGTTTTTTTATTTACTACCCGGTAGTCATGGCAAAAAAATCATTTTCGCAAATGCGCGCTTGGCGCGCAAATTAAAAAAAAGTATTTTTTTTCTCGCGTTTTTGGGAGTGAAGGAAGGGGGTGGGGAAATTTTTTTTCACCACTGAACGGCATTTTTTTAATTTGAGCTCCACTTGAACCCGATCCGACCATAAATAAGGGCACAACGAACCGGCAAAGTCTAGGCTTTATTGCGGGCGAACGGAGAGGGGTGGGGGGTTCTTGTTAGACTCATTGGAAAGAGAAAACATTTATTTATCTATTTATTTATTTGTTTTTTTTCGTGCGTATCTTGCCCGCGCGCGCGAGTTATACATGAAGATCTCTCTTTAAACCGGGCGAGAAAGATACCCGAGCAGCCGTGGGCGGAGCTTACGCTCTCCGCTTGTCTATACTCCGGGCACAGTCACGATCGGCCGGGAACGTTCGCTCGGAATTTATTTTCGAATGCTTGTTCGCTCGTACCTCGCTCAATTATGGATCGATTTTGAAAATTCTTGCTTGCTTTGATCGCTGAACGATCGGGAATGAAAAAACACATCGAGTTACTGTTTTTTTATCAGCTGGCGGGTCGATTTTTCTTACATTTGGGCCGTTGTTGGCCTTGATTTTCATTCTCAGTCGCGCTCTCTTATCTTGCTAGCCTTCTATTGTTTTTCCGGGATGACGCGCCGGGTTCATGAAAACAATAGGCAGGTACACAATAGAAAGAGGCGCTACACAAAAGACTGCATCTTGATCTATTCATGGTCAAGCGAGTGCAGCACATGGCTGCTTCAGGTAAGAAAATTATTTCGAGATGGATAAAAGAGATATAGGGTTCAGGTTGGAACGAACTTCCGTGTTTAGTCAAGCTCTTCAGTTTTCGATACTTTAATTTTTTTGTCAGATCAAATCCGGCTCAGATATACCCGTTTTTCCGATAAAATTCATTTTCAGTAAATTTTAAAAGCGTTCCCCGTGTTGGCTTTTTCCCAGGGGTATTCACGCTGGGCCCTTTTTAAATCAACACGCTCTATTCAATATTGAATTTTGCTTACCAGAAAATAAAAAACGTTTCAACAGAATGGAGGGGGAAGCGGTTTGTTAGTGACAGCAGTTTTCTTAATTGTTTCCTGAACGAGGTAGCTACCCCAACTCTTAAATATCAAATTGCAACCTTATGTAGTATCTCAATTAAGATTCGTGATGAGATATTTTTCTTTTCTGAAAAGTTATAGCATGTTTTAGTTCCTAGAATAGCAGTCCATTTATTGTCCATACAAAACTTGATAGGGGTTTTTTAGAAACTTGAAATTTTGTAGTTTAGAGTTGAAATTTTGGAGATACCCTGATGAGAAGGGATAGTTTTGAAAACTACTGCCACTACCAAACTGCTTCCTCCCTCATTCTACCAAAACGGCTTTTGGTTTTTCGCAAACAAAATTCAATATTCAGATATATAATGATAGCCAACAATATTTTGCCATTATAGTATATTCTCCCAGTTACTTTTTTGTGTTTGTTTTCTCCAACTTTCATCCTTCCCAATAACTCTGAAAATTCTTTTTGTTTAGAAGGGAGAAGAACAACTGGGTCATATTTTCAATAAAGCATGGTCGGCCATCCCGATTTTATTCAGCTGAACTGCGAGACATTTAGTACGGACACGCGAACATTTGCTTTCAGAAAGCTTTTCCAAAGTTTAGAAATTCCAGCAATAAAGGCCTCAAACAACAGAAGATCTCTTCTGAATTCCTCTAGCTACCCCCGCTGTCAGAAATTGTTTTCGTGCAGCAACTTCGATGCTAAATCGTCTAATATGACTAATAGATTAGCCAGATCGGTAGTCCGGATAATCGCCTCGGATCCCAGACCGAGGGATAAAATATTCATCCCCCTACTGTGAAATGGGGGTAAGGGGTTTACACGAGACAGACGCCAGAGTGATCCTGTTCAGGTGTTCAATCAAGGAGCGCACCTCGAATAAGGAGATCGTTTTGTATGATAATGTGCTTTATAAACTTTGGCTAGAGTTATTTTGTATTCACAAACGTAGATACAATTTCTCTTTGTGAGGATGCCGTTATTATCCTAATTTAAAATTTCAAGGATTTTAGAGTGATTTCACTTGGAATTTTGAAAGGTTTAAAGATTGGATGATTATTTATTGTATTTTTATAAGTGATGTCGTAGTAATGTAAAATCGATATTAGTCATGTAAAGTGATCTCCTTGTACCTGACTATAACTGGAGCGTCCTTGTAGGTAGGGTTTACTTGATTTACTCCTTTAATAACGTGCTACCATCCCCGTCTCGTAAATAATGCAGCTCGAGCTGAAGTCCCACTCTTTCCAGGGCCGAAATGCCTGACCGCTTTGCCAGCCGAACTGGCATTTATATTATTTATCTCCGCTAATGCTGCAAAAACACCAGCCCCTAAATAATACCCGTAGGCACAGATTTTTTTTACTCCTCCACATCTTTCTTGCCCGGACCTTCACCTCTTGTGGCTTCCACTACAAATGCGACAAATGCCAGACTAATCAAACTAGAGCAACTTATCATGTCAACTTGTACTTATTTCTTCGTACATTCCGTATAAAGTCTCAGTAATAATTTATCTAGAACCTCTTATAGGTATTACTCCTTTCAATTTGTTTTGTACTTTTTATGAGGCTGCTTATTGACAAGCCCAGCATGCTGATAGCGTATACCTACTGATAATTGACGCCTAATTACCTTACTGGATAAAATGTATTTGAATCCTTTTTAGAATGTTAGTGTAGAATTATAAAGCACCCATTTCTTTGGAAAGCAATTATGCCGCTTTATATCTCTTTGTGACAGTTACACATTTGAAAGAGTTTTCAACTAAGTGTAGAAGTTGTCAAAGTAATGAGGAATAATAATGATTACATTTCGTTGTAGCTCAGAGTTATTTAAATCTTTTATTAAAGTGTAAATTGACGTGAGGTTCTTACTTACGCATATTATATGACATTGGTGTGAATGCCTTGAAGTTTAGCAATAATGTATGTCAGATCATGGTGCTTTGGCTCCAACTATTGCTTTGTCTGATTTCTCTCAATCAAATTCTCGAGTATTTTATATGATTGCGGTGAACACTTTTTGGGGTTCCCGTGCCTACAAACCAGATACTAGATTTTTTTCCAAATTTTAGACGTAGAAAGCAGAGCATGGGTATTCTCGAAGTTCTCCACCTCCCAGGTCTGTGTATGTATGCAGTACAGAGTGACATGCTCCCATGCACCAAAATCGACTTTGTGAGTCTGTGAAATTGTGAGTGAAAGTGTGAGTCTGCCCTATAACCACAAGAAGTTCAATCAGCCTTCAACAGGCTTCAATGATTGAGTCAAACTCCTTGAGTTAAACCAGTAAGTTGAGGACTTCCTGAATCAAATATTTGTCGATATCGTCGTTCATTGTATAGGGACAGTCCTCTCTTTGAAATCCTGCATGAACGTCCCCAAGATGTTCAAAGATTGCTTAAGTCTGAGACAAATCGATTTTCTTATCAGAAAAGCAGTCATCCAACTGTGGGTTGTTCAAAGATTGTGCAAAGTCTTTGCAGCCTCTTCATCTGGCAAGGGACTGTTGTTACCACTTCTTTTTTGACCATCCAAATTTATTTAGAAATATTTTTAGTGGCACATTCGGGGTCATTGCACTCTCTCGTACCCGCGGACTCCAATATTTTAGCTTCTAGTCTCTCCTTCAACCTCTTTTTAACTCCACTGCAAGAATGGTAAGGGAAAAGTTATTGCATGAAAACATGTTAGCTTGCACTGTAACTCTAATAAATGATTCAGCAGATATGCGTCAGATGATCGTATACAGTGTTTCTCGCACATTTATATCTCAAAGTAACGAGTAATTTAGATCTGTCGCTACTCCTTAATTCGGTTCTCCCATCTTTAGTCCCAACTTTGTGAAGTTCATATAATGTAAACAATATGACGTAAGTGACATTTATTGATTTTCTCGAGGCTGTTCAATTTATTTGTTGCAAAGGAAAGGTTAATGAATATTAATTTCATTAAACAATGAAAATTATTATTACTAAAGTTCAGTTATTTATTTACCATTGTTAAAATCAATCAAAGGCGCTTATGTAAGAACAGAAAACTGTTATAGATGAAAGTTATTGACATTGATGAAACTCGTTGTTTCATTGATTGTTGAACATTGACGCCACTAGAGGACATTTTTGTATATTAGGTATCAGAGAAATTGTGAGTTTTCTTGAGAAAATGAACAAGCTAGTGAAAGCAACACCTCGATATCTTGTTCCTACCATAAGGTAGAAGAAAATCAGCGAAAGAAAATTTTATCAGAAAATCAGTTTATGATTAGTAACCTCAAGGCAAATCGTTTTCAAATCTCTTAAATCTGATGACTATTGTCACCTTTGAAAGGTTCTGAGGCGAATTAGAACAAACTATAATAAAAAAAATTATAAATTCAAAATGTATTTATTTTACTATTCTTTTGATGTAACCCTGATGTGTAAACCAGGGACCAAATGTCAAAAAAATACATTGTGGTCCCTGTGAAATTCAAAATTTCAAATGGCATTGTGGTCATAATGAGATCTACTTTTAAAGGTGTTTTAATGATCTATATGAAATAATAATTTTTATATAAGGTGCATGCAAGCAATTGAAAAGAATATTCAATTTTGAACATATTATTCTTAGGCCCGTATTCACAAAGCGTTTCTGTCCTGTAATATCTCGAAAATAATTAAATACATGGGATGGAGATATGCAGCTTTCATGCGTCAGAGTGAGATGGGTATAATTGATTACGTAATTATTTAGGAAATTATCGTTTGTGAATACGGGCGTTATTCTCTATCAAGCAGCAAAAGCAAAATTTTCATATTTCCATCGATTCACATTTTAGAATATGTAAGTTGATAAGATTCAATTTCTAGTTTCTTTGGGTGTCAGATCTTTCGACCTCCTACGTTGAAAATGAATTTCTTAATCAGAATTTCCTGACTCATTATCTTTAGGCACTCGTTAGACTTCCTTTAGCAGATCCTGAACTCGCGAATGTAGCGCCTTAATAAGGCACTCTAAGGCTGCCGACATATGGGTGTTGTAATTCCCAACCAAGGAGGGCCAGCCACCCCTATCGCAACCACCCTCAGTTCCTAAACTCGGTAGTAATTTGTAGAGGTGTGCGAATCGAGCTAACAACTTTCCTGCTAGCCTTCTCAGTTGTTCTAGATTATTTTCCATCGATCCCTAACGCCGTGGAAGTCGACTCCACACACGTGGATTTTATTTCGGTACAGTGTAAGAAGTATACAAGTAGGATGTTCATAAATATTTAGGAGATAATCACTTTTCACTTCTTTCTATAGAAAAATATTCTAGAAGAGAGGCTTCTCTGTAATTATTTAATATTGACCTTTATCATGAAACTTTTCATAATTATAATTATTCAAGTTCTAATATTGTATTTTCGGTCTCCATCAATAGATTCGAGAAGGAAAAACTTTTTTCTCTTATCTCAGAAATTTACCTTCATTCTAATCATTGAATTGTTTCAAGAAAACTTACCCACAGATTCCTGCTTACTTATACAAGTTTCTTATAGTTACACAAACCGCCTATCACATGCAGTCAAAAAAGCTTTTCATGGATTTTGATCGCTTGCCCTATATGAGCTATGATCCGAATTACTTTCCAAACCGTCCTCGTATATAGGTAGGCTTAATGAAATTAATTAATATTTTGCCCGCATTCCAATAATTATCATTACACTATATAATGTGAAAGTTACTTTTACCTATTATCGTATTTAATATCCCTTTACACAGTACAATCCTGGAAAGCCACTACAAATGAATATTTATAGTCATATTTGCGAAGATACTTGGCGGTTTTCCGAATTATTGATCAGGACTTCTAATGCGTTTATCCCTAGAGAGTTGAACCCCCTTGGTATAGCTGGAATTATACTCTTAGCTGGAGGCCCAAGTTCTCCGTAGGAATGTGCAACATTTCCTAAGAAGACGCTTCTACCCCTGGGGAAGGAGTGGAACTTCCGAATTATTATCAAGTTTTTAAATGAGCCATTTCACTATTTCCGGCAGCCTTATGAACACCGTTTATTAGGACGTGAAAATCTGACGGATTGCAGCCGGGAAAAATGATTTATCTCTCCAAGTTGGGAAATTCGCTAACATAAAATATCGACGGGGAAACTTGAAAAGTATTATCGATGTTCTTGATTTCATGGAGAAAGTGAGAATTTCGCTCTCTATATCCCAGACACGCATAAAACACGCCATGAATATCCGGGATTTATTTCCGAAATGTTTCATATATACCCTGGAAATAATATTATCATGTAGGTATGCATAAAGAAAATAACATAAAATGGAACGAGTTGATATTCAAAACCTTCTTGCGCATCAATCGCAGAAATAGTGTATTTTTATGCGATTCAATTATGAATATTTTCACCGCTTTTTAAATTGGATTTCTGAAATTTTCCATAGTCAGGTCATATTAGCGTAGTGGTTTACTGAGAAAATTGCATTTCATTTAGTTTGAAAACGTGCCTTAGAATGGATTTTTAAATTTAACAAAATAAAAAAAAATTGGCAAATTTAAAAAAAAATCCTTTTCTTGTGTCTGCCACTGGCTAACTTTACTTAAAAAATACTATTCTTTATACTACCTTTAATAAATTCGCAAAAAGGGAAAGGGGAATTTTGAAAACCGAAAATTTAAAATTTTAGAGGAATAAATATCATGTAAAAATATTCGAATATCTCCGCCATTTTTCTTATTTGCTTCTTGAAATTTTTCAGAGTTAAGGGTTATTAGTATAGTTGTCTACTAGAAAAACTTCAGCTCAATTCCTTCAAAAAGGCTCATAAACGGTTATAGTAATTTAGCCATTTTTACCCTTTTCCTACCCACGCCACTGGCTTATTAATGAAAAATATGCAAATTTTACTGCATTAACTCAAATTTAAAATAATTTTCTTACAATCGTGTTAATTTGGTTTAAATTTGGTTTTCTAACTTGCTTATAGTATAGGTAGGTAGGTATAGGGGTTCCAAATCTGGCAATTTGTTCTAAAATTGAAAAGGCCGCTATTTTGAAACGGCTCGATTTTACTCAAATACAGTACCAGACGACTCCTTGCGGCTATCTTACTCATAAGAAAATGCCAGCCCCCTAGATTGAAAACTGCGACCAGAAACCAGAAACCAGAGCCTCATAGACGGTTTTTGTTTTTAATTTGGAGGGACACCCTGTAGAAGTAACGCAGCTTTAGGAAAATTTTTTTACGAAAATCAAATGTCATTGCGAAGTTTCACAAGGGTAAAAAATTTCGTTCACTAATCCTTAAATATGAAGCTACAGCAGCGGTTTTAAAATTGTAGAGAAATAAACATCATATGAAAAAAATATTAATATCTCCGCCATTTTTCTTATTTACTTCTTGAAACTTTTAAGGGTTGAAGGATATTAGTGTACTTGCCTACTGTGAAAATTTCAGTTCAATTTCTTTAAAAATTAAATCATAAACGGTTATAGAAATTTAGACATTTTTACCCTTTTCCTACCCACGCCACTGGCTTATTAATGCAAATAATGCCAATTTTATTGCTTTAATTCAAATTTCAAATAGTTTTCTTCCAATCTTGTTAATTTTATTTTACAGTTTTATTGCCATCTTGCTCATACAGGGACTCAAAAAATAGCAAATTTTTCAAAAATTCAAATGGCTGCCATTTTGAAACGGCTTGGCCGATTTTGCTCAAGTGCAATACCAGACCACTCCTTGTGGATATCTTACTCCCACAAAAATTTCAGCCTCCTAGATTGAAAACTGCGACCTGAAATGATACCACAAGAACCGGATTGCTGGAATTTTGAAGGGACACCCTGTAGAAGTGACTCGACTTTTGGAAATTTTTTCAACGAAAATCTAACATCATTCCAAAGCTTTATAAGGATCCAAAATTTCGTTCACTAATCTTCAAAGATAAAGCTACAGGAGCGTTTTGAAAATCGAAATTTGGCGTTTTTGGAGAAATATATAAATATATAATATATAAATATATATATATATATATATATATATCGTGGGCAGGTGAATTTTGGAAAACCACTTTTTCGTGATCTGGGGGTCATGATCGGTGGACATTTGATGAGGTTGGGTGATTTTCGAAAAGTGATGTCGTCCTCAATAGTGTATTTTTTTATTAAAAAATACACTAATAGAAATTGTAGCCATGCAGAATTTTTAGGGAAAGGTTAGGGAAGTATTTCCGATTCCTATTAAAATGTTGTAAATAAGTGCCCGGCTGGAGAACGAAGCGTCGAACGGCTAAATATAGGGAAACAGAACTGTGGCGCATTGCGGCTAGCGTTCAACAGTCATCCCTTAAAATTCCCATCTGCGAAAAGACCCCACACTCAAGCTTACTTTAATAATAATTATGCCATTAACCAGAAATTGAAATTACCTATGTGGCTCTCCTATCTCAGTAGACTCGGCGGTCTTTTGCCATCAAATATTAAAACGACCTATTAATGACTAGATTCAATGTGAGATAAGGGCATTTTTAATCAACCTGAAAGAAATAAAAACGTTGGAAAATTGATTGCAGCTGCACAACGTGCTATTTCATTTCTGTAATTAATTCATTGCCACTTTCTCATATTTTACTCAACCTCTTGCATTTTTAATAAAATAACTCTGTATAAGAAAAAATATATCGCGCGACAAATATCATACAAATTCGCACAGCATTTGAAGTGAAACTGAAGACATGGACGGTACCTTTTCATCCTTTTGCGGACTCATCAGCATGTCACATCAGTAAGGAACACAATGTACATACTATGCGAAAGCTTGGAGCTAACATTATTAATAACAATTAACATACGTCTGCACTTCCACCTAACCACGGAGGTTGCAAGACTATACCTACAGAAGAACTTAATTAAAAACTAAGAAATATATAAAATAAACATAACAAAAACAGAAATGACTATGACTTTGTAATATGCGTATTGATTCTACTACCACTCCACAGATGACTGAATATTGCGGCTAATGGCACATCAAATAAAAAATCATTCGAAAGATATCGAACACAACACTAAGATGTTTATCATTGTGCAGAAAAACAATGTTCAAATGGTATTTTTCTTAGTTCACTTGATGAAAAATGACGATAATCTAAATCATTGATGAAGTCTGAATCATCAATGATGTATAAAAATAAACAGCTGAGTGTTTAAATTGAGCACAAAAGATTACATTCTAAACTAATCTACAACCTGAATATCGCCTGATATTAGCTCCAAAAAAAAAAGTAGAAAAAAAGTTTTCATGCTATAAATTTAATATAATTTACTCCCAGAAAACTATGAACTACCGAGTAGTTATTTTGGCATCTCTTCCCTGTTGGTTCGTAGAAAATATATTGACCAGTGTTTTGCTTTTAAAATTAACAGCTTGATGGATTGTGTCTATGCTTGTTCACATTTTCCTAGCTATGAACTTAGGGAATCACCTATGCTATTTGCTCCTTACCATTCTCCTGAGCATGGCAAACAATAATCTCGTAATTGTCTACTTGTTAACTTGGTGAATGAGAATTATGATGTTGATTTTGTGGTGTTGACTAAAAGATATTTTAGTCAACTATTCGTGTTAGGTAATGTGAAACTAATTCTTGAAGGGAGTAAAAAAGGGTGAAAATGTTTTTGCGGGGTTTTTCTTTTTTTCTCTCTGTTATAGAGGGTGAGACGGAAGAATATTCGAGCATTTTTAAATGATTAATGTTGGAAGTAGAAATCTAAAAATTTGTACATGTTTTTAATCTTGACTACCTGAACTAAAGTATTTACAACCTCATATTACTTCCGGTTACACCAGAAGTTTCTATCAACTTTCTTATTTTAAGTGGGAAACCCTTTATATTAATACATTTTCAGACTGACTGAAAAATGTAATAAAAACGGTGTCTATACATGCAAGGTTATTCAAGGTACCTATGCAGGACGGCTATGTACCTTGATTTAAAAAAAATTGTTTTTGAAAATGATGCAGACGTTAAAGGGATATCTTAAAATTAATTTTGTAATGTACAGAGTGTCTCAAAAATATAAAACATATAAAGTTATGTTTTTTTTTTAAGTGGCATGTTCCTAATAAGTTATCACATTTTTAGATTGTCTAAGAAGAAAAAATAAGAATGGTTTTTACAGTAACATCGTTTATAAAAAATGTTACTTGAGCAGATCATAACTTCAATATAAAAATTGACCTGTCTCCGGTTTTTTAAATTCTACAAACATTAACTGAGACAATTAATTTATTCGTTATATATGAATATACATACATATAACCCTGCATGTATGTGTTATTTGCTGGGATTGAATAGCTGCTTCCGTTGTTACAGTTGAATTTTGAGTCTGTCAAGCTATTTTCGATAAAATCGAGAAACATTTTTAGATTTTTAACACAAATTAAAATTTCTTCCCGTTTTTTTTTCGAAAATTGCGTAACCGCTTCGTGGAAAATACAATATTAATTAGTTTTTATGAAGGTGCCGTCACCTACGAGTACATTACCATCACATATAATGCAATGCACAGTCACTATAGAAATAAATTCAAATTAAGTAACATTTTTTAAATTGGATTTCCCTCTGTTAATGGATTTATACCAAATTGGGCGTCAAATATTTTATATTTCCCTAAACAGGATTATTGAAGAGCAGGGTTTTTAAATCATCGAGTAATGCTAGAAATGAAAATGGTAAGCTAATTTGACTGGACTTTGGGTCACGCCACTTCACATCCGAAACATATTCATCAAAATCTCTGTTCAAATCTCATTAATTTGGTATAAAAATTCCTTATCCCATCGCCAATAATATATTATATTCACGGTGGCAACTCATGACATATTAATTAGAAGTGAACTTATTCCGAGGCATAAATCCCACTTATCGAGCGAGCTTTGACTGGAACTTGGGCTGTTTGTATTAATCAGTGTCATGGTTGTCAGTGTGCCATAACGAGGGCCATTTCCATGGAAAACTCTCTTATCGTGCCACTAATAACCAACGAGTTTGTGAAGAAAACTAACCTTCATTGCACTCTACCGCTCTCTTGTTTTTAGTGCCCTTTAATGGCTTGTATGCATTGCCTGAAATCGATGAACGCTTTTTAAAGAATGTTGCCAAGTTTTCCGAGTCATTGATCTAGTAAATCTGATATGTAATAGTCATTTACTCCTGTTCAGATGAAAATTATCAAGTCTGGTTTAACCAGACTTTAGACCTACATACAATCATATATTAAACAACGAACTCGATAGCTTCGAGGTATTCGAAGGATAAGAACTCACTGAAAATTTTTGTGATTCCTTATACATAAGAATCAAAAATGATCGCTTAGGTACCACGTAAAGATAGCATAATTTATTTTAAACGATAATTATTATCAATCATCTTGTAAAACTCTGGCCACTGTCAGATCATACTTTTGCTACGGTAACGGAACTGCAGTATAGGCTATGGATCCTGAATGACGCAGAATCAAGTTTCATCAACTTAATATCTTTTAAAGCTCTGCAGGACACTTACGAATAATAAAACTGCTTGTAAGATTTAATACTTTCTAGTACTCATACAGTTTTATTTTCCTATCACGACCAATCATACACGCGAACAACATGTTTGAGCTGAGAGCACTCCACATTAAATCAGTCTTTAAGTTCTGGTCTCGATTAGTTCCGATTATCCTGTTGAAAGTGGAAACAGCTTGTTGCGATCGACGTTGTTCGTCGAGCAGGATGTAATTTAATGAGAAACTGGCTTACAGAGATATTGACTGTCTGGGTTTTCTTTTTTTAGGTAACCTAAGCGGTCTTATAAGAAGGAATGGCTTAATAATTTAGTTTGCTTTTCACCGTTGGAAATTACCAATTTTCTCGAGCCATTCATTCAGAAAACAAGAGTAATGAACTCAAAATTGTGTAAATAAAGTAAATCCTTGATAAAACTTAGATAATCACCTAAAAAGTGCAAATTTTACAGGTGCCTGAAAACAGCTTGAACTTTATACAAATGTCGATTTGAACTTTTTTCATTGAATGGCTTAAATCGACAGGTTTACCTTAAAACTTCCTGATATTTTAATTATCGATTAGAACTTTTAAAACAATTTATCCAGCTCCTATTCCACGAGTATTTCAACACCTCGCTCCTACGATGGATGCGGTCTAACTTGAGAATTGTTTTTCTTTTCCTAACTTGTTCCATTGAGTCCCTTTTACTGGATTTCAGGCTTAACCTGAGAGATTTCCCAGGTTTGTTTTGCCTGAAATATTAGACTCTCCTGAGATAGAAATCGCAACTCTCTTGCGTTGACTTTTTTCAATTAAATCTTTGAAAATATATAGATTTGAACATAGAATAATAATCAAATCTTTTAATTCAATCAAATTTTACAATTAAATAATAATTATCGACTTGTAAGTAATTAATAAACCAGATGTTTCCATTGCTACTAAAAAAAAAACTAAAGTAACTTTTGCAGCATCCTTATTAGGTATACGCTTCAATCTGCTTATCGCTCACTGAGTCGATTAATTCAATAGATAAACTAAGATAAAGGTATAGTGCTGTCTTGTTGGATGATTAAATTATAATAGGCCATTTTGATTTCACAAAAGAATCAGAAATGTGGTGATAATCGAAACATTCTAAATTTACTTCGTATATTTTATCTTTTTTCTTTTATTATATTTTTGAGATGCCTTTATGGATATAAGAACATTAGTTAGTAATAACGCATACCCATCAAAATGTTTTAAACAATCTAAGAAAAGTTATCAGAAATAAGTGAATTTCTTAAAGATCTGAAGTGAACTGAATCGAACAGCTTTTTTTACACTTTCACTTTTTACTCTGAAGGGCTTTCTCGTCAGTTAGTAGGCTCGTCAGCTCCCGTATATATGAGATAGATTTTGAAGAAAGACAAAAAAATTAAGATTTCATTTTCTTAATAAGCAGTGCATAAGAATTCAGTGAATAAGAGTGGAGAGAATAAGAGATGAGCAGTGAATAAGCAATGCAGTTTTTATCAAAAATAAACATAGAAACTAAAAACTTCCAGGATTGTAAAATCTTAGTTTCTCTCGATCTCGTAATTTTTATTAAATGAGCTGGTAGTACCTACTAACGACTGGAAACTGGAATAAAATATTTCTCTACCAAACAAGAATATTAGATCCTTAAATCAGTTTAAATCGTCAGTCATAACATGCGCATCATTGTTCAAATTCAACTGCTGTAAATTTTACTTTTTAGAGCAGTCTTAAGTAAGCAATATCATAAATAGGATTTCTTACTCGGCAGGACACTATCGGCAACATCAGTCCCAAACTAACCAGGAGCAGCTAGTAGTACATGAATAGGTAGTGTAACGTTAACGTTCAATATACTGAGCTGCCAGGCATAACCTCATTAAAAGTTCTCCCGTTATTCCCGTTGATCGTTAACGGGACGTCGTTTATTACAGCAAGTTAAACAGTTTGGCCAACAGACCAGGACAGCAGGGACGTACATCTGGTCTTAACTAACATAGTCCTCTCTTATTCTCCATACCTCCATACCTGGCTAATTGATGGAAGGGTACTAGATGACGACTTAACACTTGCAATCCGCTGAACTTTCAAAAAGTTTATTTCATGGACAGATTGAAACTCAATCTTCTAACTTAATTATTTACTTGAACAACTTGCTAATTGAAATCCTTCTTATTTATGGGGTATAAAATTTAGGTATACGATTTTTATATGAGAACGATAAACCGTTCTCGGAGTAAATAACTTTGTGATAAGCGGAAGGAATTAACTTTCATTTATAGTAATAAATTTTAAAATTTATTTATTTATTTATTTGCATCTGTAAGAATATTTAAGATATATTTCAGATTCCTCAAGGTATTGGAAGGAATTTATTATCATTCTTTTTCCCCCTGTTTTCCGTTTAAAAGTAGGTAGATATCCTAATTATTATACAAAGCAACAAAGCCCTAAAGGCACCAGACTCTGACAAAAATAGTAACGGAAAACCGCCGGTATCATCACACGCTGAATTTCCTTCAGATTCTTAATGCACAGTTTGTTTTCTTCTCGAGTTTACCATTTTCTTTTTTCTACAATTTTAGTGCAATAAATCACATTTTTCTTCTTATAAAAGAAAAACTGATGGAGCAATATATAATTGTAGAGAATTAAAATACTAAGAAAATGAGAGCTGAAATAACCCGATTGGTTCCGAACACAAAAAAATAACGTTTTCTTTTTTTTTAGATCGTTCTGTATTATTTTGTGAGGTCCAGTGCAAGCTTTTTGTGAGATAGTCGAGATTGATAGACACTTCCTATGCGCAAAATAGAAATACTGCCGGATAGTTAGATTTCGCGCGATCAGCAGTTCCTCATGCCATATTTTGCAGTGGGCCTGGATGCTCTGGAGGTCGTCCGATTCGAATTTATCAAACGGATTTGGAAAGTAGCAGTGTTTAGCCATCCAACGTTAATCTTCGTTTTCCATTTAAATGCTGAAAAATACATAAGAATTGCGCGCAAACCTTAGCGAAAACGGAAATGGTCGTGGAGTGGGGGTAGAATAGCAGAAGCGAGGAATATACAGGGTGTTTCGGGAGGTAATGCGGAAGAGTGGGGGTAGAACAGTAGATGAGTGGTACAAGAATGCTTGTATTATGACTTCCCGTCAACTGCTGTTCAACCCCATTTTGCTCATGTTTGTGCGAAATTTTTACCAATTTTTCAGCATTGAAATGGAAAACGACGATTGACGTTTTATAACTTTCCAAATCCGTTTGATAAATTCGAATCGGTGGACATCCGGAGCATCCAGCCTAGCTTCAAAGTATGGTAGGTATGTAAAACTTCTGTTGCGATTATGCGAAAACCAATTATTCGACAGCGTCTGTGTTTTGCACAAAGGAAGTAACTATCAATGTCGACTATCTGGCAAAGAGCCTGCCCTACAACTGGCTTTTTTCTATTTTTTTTATATTTTTTTTTTAACTTTTCTTTGTTAATAGTTATCGATCGTGTTGTTTCAGATCTCATTTTCTTCGTGTTTTAATTCTCCATAATTGGTAAATTATTACCATTCGCATTGAACAGTTTTTCTTTTATAAGCAAGAAACAAAAAAAAAGTGATTTTTTGCACTAAAGTGTTAAAAAAGAAAAGAAAAAGGTAAATTCGAATATAAAACTGTGCAGTTAGAATCTGAGGGATATTCCGTGTATGATGGCACCGGCGTGATTCCGTAACTATTTTGTCGATAAAAAACCTCTGTTTGCTTGGTCTAAATCATGATACTTTATACGTCTTGTAAAAGAGCCCTATTATGTTACTAAAAACTGTTTTTTTTATTGTACTAGACAATAATAGCTTTTGACGTTGTCTAATAAATGTATCACAATACTGATTATTGATGTAAAATTATGACATCATGGATTTTGTAACAAGCATTTAGCCCACGGCACAGCGCTCGAGGATACCACTCTCGTTCTTTACTATATGTTTGTACCCTATTTGTAACATAACCGTGGGTGTAATATAAAATTCGTCGTGTTTCACAGGTGTCTAGCTTGCTCCTGTCAGCGATTTCTCGTTTGTTTGATGTCGAATGGCAGATATGTATGGAATGTAGGTTAAAAAGTTTACAGATCACTGACGCGAGACGGTTGTAGATTTGGGGAGAAACGTCAAAAATAGTTCCAATAATTGTCGTAATTCATTGTAACTTGATTTGAATGATTTGACGTGTTTTGTAGTTGAATAATAAACATTATGATAGTTTACTTTTTATTACAATTAACCTTGCGGAAAAATCCTGTAATTATGTCACACAATAGTTTTGAGCTCAGCTCAAAAAATGACTTATTTCAGGTATAAACTTAAATTTTGCTACTTTTTTGTCGCATTCTGATGCGACAAGCAGTTAGTTAAGACATATGAGCATCCACAGTTTTGACATTGATAAATAAAATGTAAGAAAAATGTAAGAGGATGATAACGCTGACAGAGAGGTTTCTGACAAAAGCTGGACTCTGTTTAATTGAATTAAACAAAGCCGGTTTTTCTGACAGGTTGTATTGTGAAGTAGATGGCATGGAAACTATTACTGAAAATTAAAACGGACTTTTAAGTTGCAAGATAACTTAAGTTGACATATGGTGAAATTTTTAACATGCAATTCCCTCTAAAATTTTTTCATTATTTATTAACACCAAACTCTCTTTCGTAATTGGGAATAAATTCACGTAGACAGCGAAATTTTAGGTTAGTCAACTTCGCGAGAAATTTTATTGAAAACAAAATACCCATCAACTTTTCGCTTCTGTTAGATAAATAATTATTTTTCATTGTTACCAAACTGGAAGCTCAAAATGTTAGCATCGAATCGGAGTTCTAAATTGAAGTTAATTCTCTGGGATGACAAAGAAGGGGAGAGGTCGGGGGTGTATTTATTATCGAATCCATTAGTCGCGGGGGGATGTATACAACACGGCGTGTCGGTGGGATATCCCACCTAATTGGATAACAAAGTAGGGAACGGCCGAATCCAAAACACAACAATTAATAACAGTTTGCGACTGCTCCAGCCGGCACCGGCAGCCAGCTTCCACCAGCTAATGCAGGGAAGCTTTTCAACTTATTATTACTACATCCCTCAACTCCCACCGGACCAGACGTAACTCATTAGAATCGATGCAACCTCGAATTCGCAACTGTATGACTCATTAGATAATTAAATTAAATCGAAAAGGTATATGTTCAGTTGGTAAAAGCAAAAATGAACACCTCAAATTTTTTTTTACTCGATAGGTTATTAACTTATCAGTTGTAAAATTAAATAATTTCTATTACAATATTCATTATTGTTCAATATATTAAAAGGAGTCAGATGTTAAAAGATTTTAAAATGTACAGACTGTAAAGCAATTCTATGCTCACTATTAGGATCTCGGAAACTGCAGGAGATCCGAGGTCGGTTAAATTGAAGAAAAGCTGCACAATTTATAATTATTAAGAATCTGAAACCAAATTGATTGTAAGTTCAGTCGTTGCTTTACACTATCTAATAAACCAATAAATAATATTGCTTGAGTTAAATCTCGGATTGCCAATTTCTAGGTTATTTAAGTATGGTTTGAATAAAAAAAAAAAAACAGAAAAAATGACAAGAGAAGAGACTTGTTTATAGAATTTTATAAACACCCTTAATTTCCGTAAGTCAGATGTATGCAGATCCTAAGATTTCTGTTTGAATCAATTAAATGAACGCATTGACAACATGGCGAAAATTATGTAATAAGTACTAATAATAATAATAGCTTTTTTCTTGGTGAAAATCGTTCTACTATGAGAATAAGTAATCATTCCCCAATATTTTCTCCACAATCAGAGCTTTTAAAAGTCATTCTGTTTTCCTAAGTAAAGCAAAAACTTAAAGTGCCTTTAGTGGAAAATCCGTGAAAAGCTCTATTCCTTATCTTATCTTTTTTTATCGTTGAAAAATAAACCTCCCGCCTGATCAGCTATCTAAGCCCCACCTTTGCTTTTTAGAAATCTGTTTGAAATCTTGGGAAGCTTCACGCTTAGAATTACATCATCGCAGGTCCTTTGTGGAGGCGAACACTCTACGAGGCACAAGAGTGATTTGAGAGGGTAACAATTGAAAAAGTTAAAAAGTTATGACGCCAGATATTCCCGTAATGTTTGGGAATTGTACATTTTAGGACATGGGATTGAAAACATGCGGGGATTAGATAAAGCTTAGAATAAAATCAAAGAAAAATTTTGAGTTTTAAGGATCACGTTAGAAGAACAATAATTTTATTGTACTTTATTTTTATTTATCGTTCGTTTTCATTGGCCCCTTTTATTTCTTTTTAATACTCATAATACAACATACCTCTGTTGCTCATCATTCACATTATTGCATTAGTAAATTATTATCTCAAGTGTGATAAATAACCTGTCAAAGTTGATGCGAAAATTACTTCATTAACTGCTGTAAATTCTTTTTTTTAATACACTCTTGTATAAAAAGCCGTGGAATCCTACGGAAGCCCATATCAGCGGCTACAAACAAATTAAATATATTACCTAGGGACATGTATGATGTCTGTAGAGGAGACATTATTGCGAAATTGCAAAGCATTTTTTTATCATAAGCATAATTTTTATTGTAAAAGAAAACAAAATACCAGGTGTTTCTTTCAGCCTAGTAGATATCAACATTAAAATCATTGATGTAGTAACCCAAAGCTTGATATAGTTCTGGTTCTTAAGTAAATAGTATGGGCTAGTTGGGTGGTGTGAATATAAATTTGTAACTTCGAAAAACTTGTACTGGCTGCGCCTCGAGCTGCGCATTATGCGAAAAGCTGAGAAATTTTGGGGATTTTTTGATTAAACACTTTAAGCTCAACTGCAGGCTCTATAAGCCCTATAGTGACTAAGCTATGGCAATTCAAAAATGGTTATCTCCAAAATTGACAATTTTATGTTTTGCTCCCGTCTGGCGCAAAATATTGGCAAAATCGCTAGTCCTATTAGAAAAGTCATCGAAAATAAAGTAGAAGTATATCCATTTAATTTTTGCATTAAAGCACAGAACTAACTCTGCGAGACTCTCAATTAAAAAAGACGAAGAAAAAAGGAAGGTAAAAATTGATTTTTGAAGAATTGATACAAAAGGTATAAAATCATGTAAAAAAGGGAAATCTTTAATTTGCAGGCTATAAGAATAAAAAACAAAAAAAAAGTCGGTTCCGTCGGGAATCTGTTTTGAGTGTCGGCTAGCACTCGAGGATAACAGTACTAGAGTGGTAGTGGTAAAAAAGCAGACGAAAAAGCAACACTCTAATCACCGAGAGGGTTGAACGTGGTCTCATGGATAATAAAATTTTTTTGAAAAAACTGGATGAAGTCAGTGTTCACGATGCTTGCAGAAAGAGATACACTGCTCGACATATTATTAATAATATGCTCGTCGTGGAGGCGATCAATTTTCACAATCCCATCAATCGACCTTAAGAACATCAGATCCTATAGTCTCCAGAGCATTTGTTTCCTTTATGTGGAGAAAATCACTGAGGAGTTTGGCCAGCTCCAAAAGAAACTTCCCAAGTCACGAATTGAATCAATTAGAGCGAGGGCATCAATCCTCGATGCAGCCAGGTGATGAAAGGGAACGGCACATCGTTCATCGCCTTGTACATAGTATTGGCCTCGTTGCAGCTAATAAGTACCTACCATCAATTATGCCATAAAAAGTTATATAGTTTGCTATATATTGAGCGTAAGATAGAAGAAATATCCAGAATACAACAATGTCCCAGAGTGTATGGAATACCTATACCTACATAAATATTCTTTCTTTCTGATAACAGGGATGAATGCTATCAGATATTCTTGAACGAACTCATTGATCAAATCAAAGGTGAATATACACGTGACATCAAAACTGTCAAAACCCACCCAATCAGGTTCACTTTGGCGATAAGATCACTTTTTCTTGGTCGTGGCCACAGTAATCGGCCATGTGTTTCACAAAAATGTTGGACGAAAGATTCTGTATGACACTTTTTGGTATAATGAATGGAAGAGCAAACCTAAAGAGGAGCGCATGAGTGTAATAACGATTGCAGCAGAGATAATATTACAAGATATCGTTCAATAGTATATATGACAAACTGAATATCCTCCATCAGACGATTTCCTTCAAGAAATGGATCCATTTTTACCATCTCTTCGTTTTTTCAAGATTGTGAGTGTAATAATCCTACATTTTTCGTACTATGATTTAATTGAAGCCAATTAAAAAATATACTACAACTTTATCGATTTTCACAAGCCAACCGGATGGATCTGGGTTTAATACATAGATAAAATCTATCAAAAATGTGTTGTAGATCTGTAAAATTTTGCTTTTTACAGTGTTACAGACACACAATCAAATACATGAAAATTTTTCCAAATCAACTACAATAATTAGGAAACTTCCTGGTCATACGAGTTAAGGAAGAGTGTAGGTATATTTTGTGAGCAATATTTTTTGATTTTAAGATAAAAGAAAATTTAATCCAATTTGCATACATATTTTTCCCAACTATTATTAAACAAAGTTCCTTATTGAACTAAGTTATCCAAAGCTAATGAAAACTAGATATTGGAAGAGCAAAATATTGATTTAAGTTGATTTCATCAAAAATTAGCTCTTGTGTAGATAGTTCATATCAGAAGCTACCGGATGCTGATACTAAGTTGCTGGTGAGCGTGATATCCTTGTTATTAATATCCTAACGGAAATATCGGAAGCACAGTTTCCTGGCCGGGAACCAATATCGGGACAGCATCTGTGTAAATATCCACACCTCCCCACTCCCTGCCGTCGGTTTTGGGAGCCAGTAATAGTGGCCACTACATGGCGTCTATCAACACTCCGATCATCCACCCATGCAGGGACGAACTAAGTCGATATTTTAAATGGAGACACCTGTTAATTCTGTTGTACATGCATTATAATGTCATAATCGTGTCTCAAATTATGGAGTCCTTGCCAGAACCGATATTTTAAGATTTATGACTATGATTTTGATACTTCGAGTACATCAAAAATGACACAGAACCAATCACAAGTCAGTAAATTCATATTTTGACCATGCTTTTTAACCAAATGTTCAGTTTAAATTGTTTTATTTATAAGATGGCTTAAAATATTTTATTTTATGGACTCCGTGAAACTCAATTTTTATTATTTTCCTATGTTGGAAAAAATCTTATAACTTGAAGGACGATATAAGCAAAAATTTACGTTTACTTCATTTAATTTATCTATTGAGAATGATACCATAGCAGACTGGACACAGAAACGCGGCTGCAAAGTATACCTACATAGGTACCTAAGAGGAAGGAAGACTTAGCTAGTTGTCAAGGATAAAATAAAAACTATAAGGATGGAATAGGGACTGGATTAGGAGGAGAAAAGGGTGAGAACTAATTAACAAGAGACTATACTGGGATATCCTAAGACAGAGAAGATACGAGATCGTTTACATTAGAGAAAAGTAGCCGAATTTTTAGGGTAAAAGAATCTGAAACAAAATTAATTTCAGATTACTTCACTAAAATATCCTAAAAAAAAACTGAAAAATACAGCTTTCGTATTTTAAAAGTAAAATTATTGAGTAAAGTTCCTAGAACATACGAATTTTCCTTTTCTCATTTTAGCCATTTTATTTATTTTTATTATTGAAAATAAATTATTGATTCTCCGTTAAGAGCTTGCTATCAATGTGAACACTTCAAAAATTTACAAAGTCGACTAGATCCCAGGGTTTTGGCAGCCATATTGTTAATATTTTTCGATTAAGAAAACAGGAAGTCTAAAATCCATTAAATAAAAAATAAATGAATTACATTATAATCCTAAAAGGAGACTGTCTTGGGTTAAAAAACAAATTATTCAATTCTAATGTGTCACGCTTTGGTTGTTTTTTACCTAAAGACCACTACCAACCGATATAATAATCAAAACATCATAAAACTATTACATAATTAAAGTATAGCAACAATGTTTGTTTCATCTGTTGGGTGATATTATGGGCAATTGGACATCATGCAACGTCCCATTAAGCTTTTAAATTTTAAACTAAAAGTATACAAACATGTTTTAAATAAATTTGGGTATCCATTATTTTACCCTAGTGGGTGTAGATGGAACTTCCTATCATCATTAATACTCTTATACAACTGTCTTGGTCTTGGGTATACACTAGAATGAAATGAGGCCATACAGTGTACGAGAAACTGGAATGATACGCCAAGTGTGCATATTGTCGCCTAGTTTCTGGCAATGTTCCCGAGATGCCTTGTATTCCCGTACCCAGTGTCTTCTACTTGATTAATTTCATACTACCCCGGATGGTGCATGAATGTAACATCCCTTTCCGATCCTTTTTAGCTCTACTGTGTTATTTGCATATGCTACGTCCCTATATTATAGTAGAACAGCACTAGCCTATTGATGGTATTCAGCCCAGTGAGGAACTGCAATACGCCATAATATGAATTATTTATACTTAGGAATTAGACAAATTTTTACAAGGTATTAGTAAAATGGCGCAATAACTCTTCATCACATTGTACGGAGATCAACAGATCATCAGAGAAGCACAGAAAAATCGTAGAAAAGGTATTTCTTGTAAATTGACCGAGATTAAGGGTAAAGTTATAAGAACCCAACTTCTTTAATATCGACAGTTTTATTAAAGAATTGGTTATTGCTTAAAATATAGACTACGGCCCCTTCTTTCAAGTATCATAAAATTTTTATTTCAAAAATTTTCCAAAAAAGACGGGTTAAATTGTAAGTGAAAATTGGAAATGAAATTCACTCAGGCTTGGGAAAAATTTCATGTCTAGGTTTGAATCTGCAAAATTGTAACTGAGTGTCTTTCATTTCACAGTTTTATAGATCCAATCTCAGACATTGAGTATTTTTTCTAAATCTGACTGAATTATATTTTCATGTCAGGTGTTTTCCGAAAAATGTCTTTCTGGAGTGAGAAATATTACCCATGCTTCTGGTTGTATTTAATAATACTCATACTTGTCATTATTAAGCATTAAGTTCTGTAGTCAGTGGCATAATAATTGTATTTTTAATAAAATAAAATAGGTACACTCTTGAGGACGACACCACTTTAAAAACTCATCAAATGTCCACCGATCATGACTCAAGACCAAGAAATATTTTTTCAAAATCACCTTTCCATGATATAGGTGCATATACAATACAGGCTGCAGAAGTTAATTTGCTTCACGTAATTTAATTATTTCTCCAAAATCGCGTTTTTTGATTTTCAAAACGCTCTTGTAGATTCATCTTTCAAGATAAGTGAACGACATTTTGCAATTTTGTAGAAATCTTGGAGAATTTTAGACTTTTGTTAAAAAAGTTTCCCAAAGTCGCGTAAGATATCCATAAGTAGTGGTGGGATTACATTTGAGCAAAATCGGTCAAGCCGTTTCAAAATGGCGGCCATTTGAATTTTAGTTAATTTTTTTTAACCCCTGTATAAACAATGTGGAAAAAAAAATTGAAACTAAATTAACAGGATTGGAAGGATAGTTTTCAAACTTGTCGTAAGCGTAAAAAATACTTTATTTTCATTAATAAGCCAGTGGCGCGGATAAGAAAAGGGTAAAAATTAATAAATTCCTGTAACTATTATTTATGAGTTAATTTTTAAAGCAATCAAACGGAAATTTTCAGAGTAGACAAAAAATACACTATACCTTCAACTTTGTAAAATTACAAGAACAAATAATATAAATGATGAAGATATTTGAAATTTATATAAAGGGTGAGTCATTAATGGCGAATTTCCTCTTGAGACATTGTAGGGGGCAACTACAATGTCTCCAGAGAAAATTAGTCCTTAAAGACTCACCCTGTATATGATCTATTTATTTCTCTAAAATTTCAAATTTTCGATTTTCAAAACGCCCCTGTAGCTTTATCTTTCAACACTAGTGCACGAAATTTTGCAATCTTGTAAAGGATTGTTTCATCTTAATAGTTACTTAAAATTGCTTCACTTCTATAGGATGTTCCTTCAAAATTCTAAAAGAACATTCTTGTCACTTCATTCCAGGTCGCAGTTTTCAATCTAGGGGAGTGAAATTTTTGTGGGAGTAAGATATCCATAAGGAGTGGTATGATATATTCATAATTGAATTGCTACGAATGCGATTGATGCGTATAAATGTTTTTAGGAATTAAGCTTAATAGCTTCACCTTTTACCTATTAATAATTAGCTATGAAATTAAATTTTAGAAAATATTTTACATAAAAATACCCACTCACTCACCGGATGTTAAAAAAATCTTGTAGAATACATGCGAATTTTTGTAGCTCTAGAGTTTGTGAGAAAAGATACTAAAATTATGCAGAAAAATTTTACTAAATATACATATATTTTTTTTATCCAATTACCTAGGTATTTTTTATTCACAATAACAATTATTCTAAAAAATATTACCAAGCACACATAGTCGACGATTCAATAATTTTGAACCTTACAAAGACAAAAACGGAATTTAAGGTGATTTAGAGTTAGATGGGCCCGAAGGCATGGGAATTACTGGTAACCATGAGTTGTGACATCTAACATTATTGGGACATCTGTGAGCATTGTCACATGTCTCAATAGCAATCATATAGTAATTAGTTACTAATTAACAATTGGCATTCAGAGTTGGTCTTAGATATCCGCTTTATTATTTAAGATATAGTAGGTGAACGGGTTCTTGAAAATACCCTGCAGCTTATCAAGTCTTTAAGATGAAATTTCCTTATTTAGATTTAGTTAGTATTGTTCAAAATAATTTATTATTTATTTTGAATTATTATTTATTTAAATTATTATTTATTTATCAATAAAAAAAGATGCAAAAGGGACAATAGATAGTAAAAATTATTAAGCTTTATTGAATTGTTTGTATAATTTACTATAGCAGAAATTTATATATCACGCAAAAGACTTGCGCTGCGGGTGACGTTCTAATGTTTCAATGGTTTTATGAGTAATTATTGTTTTCTTCGAACTTATACTTAAATGAAAACTTTTTTGTTTGCAAATTGATTTTAGTTAGTCATTGTTCCTCACAAACCATTTCGAAAGAGGTAGGTACCAGATCCACATATTTTTTTTTGTTTGGTTAATTATTAAAACATATAAATAGTTTACCGATAGTAAAACTGTACCTACCCGAAGTTTAAGTCATTGAAGATCTCAATATTAATGAACAATAATAAAGGCATTAAAATCTTTAATCTGACTGCTAGATATTAGACTGTTGTCATTAAATTTTAACTTTGAAATAAGAATTGTGGATAACAATTATTTTTCTTATATAAGGATCGACATTCTATTATCCGCAATTCAATGGAAAAATTATTTTTGAAATCGACTTTTTCAGACCAGATTCAAACAAAATTTTCGAGCAGTCATTACTATATAGAATTTCATAAAATTTAATTTACCTGTAAATTTTCGAACTTGATATCTACAATTTTCACCAAAGATATAGTGAACAGAGAGCTCGATTTGAATGTTATTTCACTAAAAACTAAAAGTTCCACAACTAATTGTTATTATCAGTTTACCACTTATATTATACGTCACAATACCAATAAAATATGTCTCTAACCAGTCATACAACGTCTCTAATAAGTCTAAATCTCTGTATGATATGAGATGGGGGTGGAAAGCATTATATTATCATTTATGGCCATGGATCACTGCATAGCAGGAGAGATCCCATAAATACGGGGGTGGGCGATCCCTCGTGTCGGCACGGCGGTGGCGGCGCTTGTGGCGGCGTCGCGCTGTCTCGGCGGCGGCGAACTGGAGCTGGCCGCAACCGGGCTCTCTGCCAGAAGCAGCGCATGCCCCCCAACCACCAGCAGGGTGCACAACATGTGCTTGGGAGAATGAGCGGGTTCATGGTGCTCGGACAAAAGATTCTGCTAGATAATGATTGATGGATATTGTAAATAAAAGAAATAGTAAAACGCTATTGTTTTGACCATGAGAAGGTTTCGTTCGAGAATAAAGGGAAATTCTAGAGACACTCTTTTATTATTTATGACGTGAAGATGATGATGATGATGCATGTAGACTAAATGATTCACCATATTGAAAATTTACTATTGAGAAAGCTGAATCGGTTACCTAATCATGCGAGTGAAGTATGATTTATTATTAAAAAAGAATTTTCTCATACAGGTGTCCCATGACATTACTGCCATAGCCTGGGACAGTGTTGCTGGGGTGATTTCAAGTCAAAAAGGTCCAATGAACATAACCGGGAACGCTCTATCTCAACTGAACTAAAAGCATTTGAAATTTTAAATAAGCCAACGATTAATGCAGGTTTTAGGTTCGGCTAAAAAGACCAGGTGGCTGTGAATCATCATTAGTATTTTTCAATGTGACAGTAAACGTCAATTAAAATAATTTTTTGTACAACTGTCATTAAAAGTCACACTTTTAACGACAGCCGTTAAAAGTGATTGTTTACATGGAAGCCTGTTAAAAATATTTTTAAGATACCAGAGTATAGAGAACATACCGTGTGTCCCCAGATAGGGGAAACAACTCTTATAAAAGACAAAAAAATTTTGATTTTAATTTTAATTTTTTGGGGTTCAGCCGTGCTTAGCTGAAGAATAATTTCTAACAAAATTTTAGTTTTGATAAATCAAGCATGCCTTGGAAATTTCCAAGAAACCGGTTTTTCTGTTGAGTAAAGTGCCTTTTATGTGGCAAATACGACAAAATGTTATTTGAAAAAGTTGTTCAGAATCAACATTTAGGTCCGTATACCAAATTTCAAAATCATAGGCCAACTTTGATCTTTTACATTTACTTTTATGTTTATTTCACAAATCAAGGAATTTCATTTGTAACAAAGACTGATATTGACAAATTGCTATTGCTATGGGTACAATTTGGTTTTTCCCTGGCAGTCATTGTTACAAATTATGAAATTCTTTGATTTGTGAAATAAAACACAAAAATAAATTAAAAAAATAAAAGTTGACCTATGATTTTGAAATTTGTTATAGGGACCTAAATGTTGATTCTGAACAACTTTTTCAAGTAACATTTTGTCGTATTTGCCACATAAAAAGCAGTTTACTCAACAGAAAAACCGGTTTCTTGGAAATTTCCAAGGCATGCTTGAATTTTCAAAACTAAAATTTTGTTAGAAATTATTCTTTCGCCAAGCAGGGCTGAACTCCAAAAAATTAAAATTAAAATCAAAAAATTTTTGTCTTTTATAAGAGTCGTTTCACCTATCCGGGGACACACGGTATAATAATTTATAATAGTTTTGCGCAGGATCTGAAACTAATGTGTAAAATAAGTATAACATGTAAGGCAGTCTCAGGTGAGTGACTATTGACCTCATTTATGATAATAGGATATTATATATAGCTTAACCTAAACTCAATTACCACAATTATCTAACTCTATACAGGATCCATACAAAGCACAAAACATGTCTAAAGTGCATGTAGAATTCCGATATTCCTAATGAAAAAAAAAAACCTTCTTGCGCATCAATCGCAGAAATAGTGTATTTTTATGCTATTCAATTATGAATATTTTCACCGCTTTTTAAATTATTGGCTTTCTGAAATTTTCCACAGTCATGTCATGTTAGCGTAGTGCTTTAATGTGAAAAATTTTCTGTGATAATTTCATTTCATTTCGTTTCAACACGTGCCTTAGATCGGATTTTTAAATTTAAAAATCAAAAAAATTGGCAAAATTTTACAATTTTGTCCCTTTTCCTATGCCCGCCACTGGCTAACTTTACTTGAAAAATACTATTTTTTACACTACCTTTAATAAATTCGGAAAAAACTGAAAGGAGAGTTTTGAAAACCGAAAGTTTGAAATTTTAGAGGAATAAACATCATTTAAAAATATTCGAATATATCTCCGCCATTTTTATATTTGCTTCTTGAAATTTTTGAAGGTTAAATGCTATTAGTATAGTTGTCTACTATCAAAATTTCCGTTCTATTCCTTCAAAAATAAGCTCATGAATGTTTATAGAAATGTAGACATTTTTACCCTTTTCCTACCCACGCCTCTGGCTTATTAATAGAAATGATGCAAATTGTATTGCATTAGCTCAAATTTCAAATAAGTTTATTCCAATCTTGTTAATTTTGTTTAAAAGTTTTTGATCTTGCCTATTTAGGGGTTCAAAATCTAGCCATTTTCCAAAAATTGAAAAGGCCGCCATTTTGGAATGTCTTTACCTATTTTACTGAAATACAGTACCAGACGACTACTTGAGGGTATCTTACTACCAAAAAAATTTCAGCGCTCTAGATTGAAAACTTCGACCAGAAACCGTGCCTCACGGACGGTTTTTTTTCTGAAATTCGGAGGGACATCCTGTAGAAGTAACACAACTCTAGGAAAATGTTTTTTACGAAAATCAAACGTCAGCCCTAAGGTTTATAAGAGTAAAAAATTTCGTTCATTAATCTTGAAAGATGAAGCTACAGGAGCGTTTTTAAAAATTTAGAGAAATTAATTTAAAAAAAACATCATGTAAAAAAAAATCGAATATCTCCGCCATTTTTCTTATTTACTTTTTGAAATTCTCAAGGGTTGAAGTCTATTAGTATAGTTGTCTACTGTAAAAATTTCAGTTTAATTACTTCAAAAATGTGCTCATAAATTGTTGGAGAAATTTAGCCATTTTTACCCTTTTCCTACCCACGCCACTGGCTTATTAATAGGAAAAATGCAAATTTTGTTGCATGAAATTAAATTTCAAGTCATTTACTTCCAATATTGTGAATTTGATATAAAACTCTTTTTCTATCTAGCTTATACAGGGGTTCAAAAAATAGTCCTTTTTCCAAAAATTAAAATGGCCGCCATTTTGAAACGGCTCGGCCGATTTTGCTCAAGTGCAATACCAGACCACTCCTTGTGGATATCTTACTCCCACAAAAATTTCAGCCTCCTAGATTCAAAACTGCGACCTGAAATGAGATGACAAAAACCGGATACCTGGAATTTTGAAGGGACACCCTGTAGAAGTGATGGGACTTTTGGAAAGTTTTTCAACGAAAATCCAACGTCATTCCCAAATTTTACAAGGACCCAAAATTTCGTTCACTAATCTTAAAAGATAAAGCCACAGGAGCGTTTTTAAAATCGAAATTTCGCGATTTTGGAGAAATATATATATATATAAATATATATATAAATATATAATAATAATGAATTAATGATAATGTTAATGAGCGCAAAGAATTAAAAATTCAAAATAATTTTTACGGGCATATCGCTCTAACCTAGGGCTTCCTGAGGCAGACCTGACACGCAGAGCCATCCAGTCATCTCGAAGCTGCAGACAACGTTGTTTCGGTCTCTTAGACCTCATCAGTACAGCACATCGAGAAATAACTAGAGGATGCATGCCAGGCCACCACAGGAAGCCAACTATAAGAATAAAGAGGTGACACGGAACTCCGTGACCTCAATAGTTGGTTGCCATCTACCGACGGAGACAAGAACTAGACGGCAGCACGCTACCAGCTTTGTGTCCATCAGGAATAGGCAGCCCACAATTCGGGGCATTACCATCCGTCGGGCGGTGCTGGTTAGCTACCGATAGATGTCTCTCGCCAAAGCCCATGGTTATTACAATAATAATGAATTAATGATAATGTTAATGAGCGCAAAGAATTAAAAATTCAAAATAATTTTTACGGGCATATCGCTCTAACCTAGGGCTTCCTGAGGCAGACCTGACACGCAGAGCCATCCAGTCATCTCGAAGCTGCAGACAACGTTGTTTCGGTCTCTTAGACCTCATCAGTACAGCACATCGAGAAATAACTAGAGGATGCATGCCAGGCCACCACAGGAAGCCAACTATAAGAATAAAGAGGTGACACGGAACTCCGTGACCTCAATAGTTGGTTGCCATCTACCGACGGAGACAAGAACTAAACGGCAGCACGCTACCAGCTTTGTGTCCATCAGGAATAGGCAGCCCACAATTCGGGGCATTACCATCCGTCGGGCGGTGCTGGTTAGCTACCGATAGATGTCTCTCGCCAAAGCCCATGGTTATTACAATAATAATGAATTAATGATAATGTTAATGAGCGCAAAGAATTAAAAATTCAAAATAATTTTTACGGGCATATCGCTCTAACCTAGGGCTTCCTGAGGCAGACCTGACACACAGAGCCATCCAGTCATCTCGAAGCTGCAGACAACGTTGTTTCGGTCTCTTAGACCTCATCAGTACAGCACATCGAGAAATAACTAGAGGATGCATGCCAGGCCACCACAGGAAGCCAACTATAAGAATAAAGAGGTGACACGGAACTCCGTGACCTCAATAGTTGGTTGCCATCTACCGACGGAGACAAGAACTAAACGGCAGCACGCTACCAGCTTTGTGTCCATCAGGAATAGGCAGCCCACAATTCGGGGCATTACCATCCGTCGGGCGTAGATGGCAACCAACTATTGAGGTCACGGAGTTCCGTGTCACCTCTTTATTCTTATAGTTGGCTTCCTGTGGTGGCCTGGCATGCATCCTCTAGTTATTTCTCGATGTGCTGTACTGATGAGGTCTAAGAGACCGAAACAACGTTGTCTGCAGCTTCGAGATGACTGGATGGCTCTGTGTGTCAGGTCTGCCTCAGGAAGCCCTAGGTTAGAGCGATATGCCCGTAAAAATTATTTTGAATTTTTAATTCTTTGCGCTCATTAACATTATCATTAATTCATTATTATTGTAATAACCATGGGCTTTGGCGAGAGACATCTATCGGTAGCTAACCAGCACCGCCCGACGGATGGTAATGCCCCGAATTGTGGGCTGCCTATTCCTGATGGACACAAAGCTGGTAGCGTGCTGCCGTTTAGTTCTTGTCTCCGTCGGTAGATGGCAACCAACTATTGAGGTCACGGAGTTCCGTGTCACCTCTTTATTCTTATAGTTGGCTTCCTGTGCTGGCCTGGCATGCATCCTCTAGTTATTTCTCGATGTGCTGTACTGATGAGGTCTAAGAGACCGAAACAACGTTGTCTGCAGCTTCGAGATGACTGGATGGCTCTGTGTGTCAGGTCTGCCTCAGGAAGCCCTAGGTTAGAGCGATATGCCCGTAAAAATTATTTTGAATTTTTAATTCTTTGCGCTCATTAACATTATCATTAATTCATTATTATTGTAATAACCATGGGCTTTGGCGAGAGACATCTATCGGTAGCTAACCAGCACCGCCCGACGGATGGTAATGCCCCGAATTGTGGGCTGCCTATTCCTGATGGACACAAAGCTGGTAGCGTGCTGCCGTTTAGTTCTTGTCTCCGTCGGTAGATGGCAACCAACTATTGAGGTCACGGAGTTCCGTGTCACCTCTTTATTCTTATAGTTGGCTTCCTGTGGTGGCCTGGCATGCATCCTCTAGTTATTTCTCGATGTGCTGTACTGATGAGGTCTAAGAGACCGAAACAACGTTGTCTGCAGCTTCGAGATGACTGGATGGCTCTGCGTGTCAGGTCTGCCTCAGGAAGCCCTAGGTTAGAGCGATATGCCCGTAAAAATTATTTTGAATTTTTAATTCTTTGCGCTCATTAACATTATCATTAATTCATTATTATTGTAATAACCATGGGCTTTGGCGAGAGACATCTATCGGTAGCTAACCAGCACCGCCCGACGGATGGTAATGCCCCGAATTGTGGGCTGCCTATTCCTGATGGACACAAAGCTGGTAGCGTGCTGCCGTTTAGTTCTTGTCTCCGTCGGTAGATGGCAACCAACTATTGAGGTCACGGAGTTCCGTGTCACCTCTTTATTCTTATAGTTGGCTTCCTGTGGTGGCCTGGCATGCATCCTCTAGTTATTTCTCGATGTGCTGTACTGATGAGGTCTAAGAGACCGAAACAACGTTGTCTGCAGCTTCGAGATGACTGGATGGCTCTGCGTGTCAGGTCTGCCTCAGGAAGCCCTAGGTTAGAGCGATATGCCCGTAAAAATTATTTTGAATTATAAATATATATATATATATCGTGGGCAGGTGAATTTTGGAAAACCACTTTTTCGTAATCTGGGGGTCATGATCGGTGGACATTTGATGAGTTTGGGTGATTTTTGGAAAGTGATGTCGTCCTCAATAGTGTATTTTTTTGTTAAAAAATACACTAAAAGGAAAACAGCTGATCAACGACAATTCTACCAGGAGTCGTTGAGGCTCCATCAGACATCTCATCCATCAGAAAAAGTGCTCCCTATGCATTTTTCCGAGGCGGGAAAGTAAAATGGTAGATGGAGAGTCGATGTCAAAAGCAGTGTTTGGGAGTTTTACCGTAAACAACTAAATAATTGAATTGTTTACATACATATGTTTACATGTAAACAATTTATAGAATGTAAAGTACGTAAACAACATAAAGAGATCCTGACGGCACTATTTACAACAGGCTATAGAAATCAAATAGTCGCAATAAAAAAGAAGAATACTTTGCAGCTTTCAGGTTATTTTATTATTTATTTTCTTAAACAAGGGATAATGATCGTGTTATTGCCTATAATAGCGCGTTATATGCCTAATATTTTCCACATTTAAAAGACATAAAATAGTTTTTATTAACATTGTTAAATTTAGTAGTTGTTCACATTTGGAGCACTTTACGTCAAAAGTTGCCACGTAAACTATGGTGTGTACGTGTAAACAACTACGTATATTACTTCACGTAACCTATTCGCCCAACACTTGTCCAAAGGAAACGTGAAGAGTTAGGCCTCATACTGAAAAAAAAAATGTATTGACTACTGGGAGGAGTAACTCTGGGGATGCGTCAGAAAAATAAACATACAGGTGACACAACGTTTCCAGAACAAAACACTATGGAATATCATTATGCACTTTGGTACTGCAGAAACATAGACATCCATCGAGACCTTAAACGGATAGGTGTTGTTGATCAAACCATCATCAAATTTAACAGTAACCATGAAGAAAGCCTGTTTGATCATGTGAATGTCGAGACCATCCAGTTACTGGACCTATTAAAATCTAGAAAGACCACTCAAGTGGACGAAACCTTTTGAGTTAGTCAAATTAATATTGACATTACAAAGAAGAGTTACATGCGTTATCAATGTCGAATGGTGAAGTTAAAAACAGAGAGAGAAGTTACTAAAACGTAAATAAGGCTCGCTAGTGAGTAATACTTTAGCTAGATTTTTTTCCTGAGCTTGTTTGATTTTTGAGCTGATTGTTGAAAACTATTGAAGTAAAAGCATCTCGCAACTGGGGAATTCACATCAAACGGTTGTTCTTGTGTATAAAATGTTAATTCCAACGAGCAACAATAAGATTGTCGGACAATAGCGGAAGTGGTTGGCATTGTTGCAATAACGCTTTTCCATTGTCGAGCAGAAAGAAATGAATCAAGGCTGGGAAGGCTGAATCCTTCACTTGTTTGCACACCTGCTTACTCCACGATCCTCTTAATCATCATTGCAGGAAATTATATACTGGCGGGAATATTAAAATTCCTCAAAGGAGACAGCGTCGAGGTATTGTTTCGCTTGTAAATAACTCTCTCCCTTAAATTACTCCGGCTGGCATTTCAATTCGCGAAATCCAGAATGCTTTCTCCTGATTGTAATGTGGAAATTGAAACGTGCCAAAGGGATCTCATAATAACGAATGATTGAAAAAGTTTTGGAAAAATTGCGGAATCCGCATCAGAAATGCAAATCAAATCATCAATTAACTGAGAGAAATTGCGATTGGAATTGGAATGGAGTTATTTCTTTCGATTTCAATTACTGATTATTACGTTCGTCAACATTATGGAATAAAAATGTTGAGCTCTAGTTTTCATCAGAGTTATATTGTCAACTCTTTTATTTTTTGTTAACTCCCCATTGATTATCCTTAATTAGATTTCGCATAAAGTTGAATCAAATAGAAAATATTACTTGTTTGCAGATTGGTATTTATCATTTTAGATAAAAAGTAATTATTAGGGTTGTTGAATTAATACACCATGAAAATTAAACTACCAGATTATTTTATTGTTTTGTGTCCTAAAAAGGCAATTTTTTATGAGGATTGATCATTGTTTAGAAAATATAATTTTTTCTATCTAATCTAAATCCCATGTAGGGGGTGTCACAGAGGCATGGTATACCCCTATTTACTGTTCCCCCGTATCAGACTAGAAATGACATAAATGGCGCGGCACTGATCTGCACATAATTCTAAATATTATAAATGATAAGTAAGTACGTAGGTATTTAAATAGAAACGACACGATTTAATCAGTTACCATCACTGAGCTTTTACAATTTTATACATGTTCGAAGAACGGCGGAGATACTCAGACCTCAGTCAGAGATACACCGACTGACATTGTTGATATTGTTAGACACAAAATATTTGTGGTTTCGGAAGCGTATCTGCCCACTAACCTATTCGTGTAAAACTTTCATCTTCCTATAAAATTTATAACATATATCTGCCAGTAAAGTTGACTTAAGGAATTTTCAGATTTTGGACCCCGCATGGATCAAATGGAAATTATCCCTCGGTTAAAATGGCTGAAATTCAAATAAATTTACGGCGATCAAAAGTCTCCATGAGCGTGAAGTGAATATGTACCCATACACGGTGATGAAAAATCAGCTATTTTATTTTTTCTGTTCACCGTTTGTAACTTCGTTATTATGATACTTCGGAGCAATGAAGTCGGTTCAATTAGAAAACATGAAAACAAAAAAAAAAGTGGCGGAAACAGAAAAAAAAAATTTGAATGTTTACGTCATGTATTCCCAAAAAGGTAATTTTTTAATATAAGAATACGAATATATCTCATGACGTAAACTATCAATTGTTTTTCTGTTTTCATCGCTGTAATATACGGGAAAAATTCTTCACTTTTGCTGATTGAAACAACTTCAAAGCTCCAATAATAACGAAGTTACCAACGGTGAACAGAAAAAAAAATAGAAAATATCCGATTTTTCATCACCCTGTATACGCATATTTAATTTACGCCCATGGAGACTTTTGATCGTAGTAAATATATTTGCATTTCAGCCATTTTAAGCGAAGGATGATTTTTTGATCCGTTGTGCAGGGTCCAAATTCTGAAAATTCATCAAATGAATTTTTCTGGCAGATATCTTTTGGAAGACAGTTACCTATCCAGCTGCTGCGCGGTTTTTAATTGCATAAGAATTGAATTCCATCTTTCACTATATGTATAAATATTATACTGTGTGTTCCCGGATAGGTGAAACGACTCTTATAAAAGACAAAAATTTTTTGATTTTAATTTTAATTTTTTTGGGTTCAGCCCTGCTTGGCTAAAGAGTAATTTCTAACAAAATTTTAGTTTTGAAAAATCAAGCATGCCTTGGAAATTTCCAAGAAACCGGTTTTTCTGTTGAGTAAAGTGCCTTTTATGTGGCAAATACAAAAAAATGTTATTTGAAAAAGCTGTTCAGAATCAACATTTAGGTCCGTATACCAAATTTCAGAATCATAGGCCAACTTTGATCTTTTACATTTACTTTTATGTTTATTTCACAAATCAAAGAATTTCATTTGTAACAAAGACTGATATTGACAAATTGCTATTGCTATGGGTACAATTTGGTTTTTCCATGGCAGTCATTGTTACAAATTATGAAATTCTTTGATTTGTGAAATTAACATAAAAATAAATGAAAAAAATAGAAGTTGACCTATGATTTTGAAATTTGGTATAGGGACCTAAATGTTGATTCGGAACAACTTTTCCAAATAACATTTTGTCGTTTTTGCCACATAAAAGGCACTTTACTCAACAGAAAAACCGGTTTCTTGGAAATTTCCAAGGCATGCTTGATTTTTCAAAACTAAAATTTTGTTAGAAATTATTCTTTCGCCAAGCAGGGCTGAACCCCAAAAAATTAAAATTGAAATCAAAAAATTTTTGTCTTTTATAAGAGTCGTTTCACCTATCCGGGGACACACGGTATATTCCAGTACAACCAGATAAGGCTTATTAAAACGGTTTCGAATATAAAAAACGGCCTAGTAAAAAAGTACTATCATTTATGCAAAATTTCAAGCTTTAGTCTTAGAAGATAGCTTCGTTCGCGGATACAGTTCTGAACCGGTTTAGAACTCTTGCGTATGCGCAGTGAGAAAAGCGGCGTTCGCGGTGCATAAATTCTGAATTTTTAGTAACCAGTACTAACAGTTCTGCGTTCGCGGTACTCATCGAACCGGTTCATTATCGGTTCAGAACCGATTCTAGCAGTTCTGGGATTTTGCAGGAACTAGTAGTTCGGTTCCGCTGCTCATGCGTAATTCTGCTCTGATGTCGATGATTTGTATAATAAAATAAGTAGATATTATTCAAAGTATTTACCTCTTTCAGATTCGCACTTTTTTATTTCAATATAATTATTTATTGACGTATAATACAATAAAAATAAATAACATTATAAAAATAATTTACCGTGTCCGATAGCAGTAAAACAAAACAATCGCAAAGGTTTGTGTGGTTAGGTACTGCTACACAAAAGATCTTTTCATAATACACAGATAAACTATACTGTGACAAAGGCCCAAAGCGTTTATTCTTTATATAGGGTAAATTTTAAATTAATTGTTGACCATAAAATAAGAACTTTTAGTGCCTCATTCCTTACTCTGCGGGTTAGACGGAATCATTCGTCATCTGACAGTTCGGAGTTCTCATCCGGTCCCTGCTTCGTTCGCGGTGAAATAAAATCCTGAACCAGTTCGCACTTAGGCATGCGCTCTACGACAATCCGGAATAGTTCTAAACTGATTCCGAACCGGTTCTGGATTGTATCCGCGAACGAAGCTAATAATAAAATTAATAAATACAAATATTATAAAATCAACCATAAATATGGTGATTTTATCTCGACTTCATCAGGAAAAATACAAATGAAGTTACATACGCCAGATATTCAAGGCCGATGCAAGCTCTGCAACTTTGAAGGTCTTCATAGGAATATTGTCTAGCTTATAAGAATAATCCTATTGTTATCTAAATGTACCATTTCTATCATAAATATGAGTTATAAAATATTAATTAAACACTCTTAGTCTTGCCAGCACACGAAATAGACGCTAATTTTCTCTTTTGTAGAATTTAACGTTTCTTTTATAAAATAAATTAATTTTTAAAAAAGCTGCTGTTCGTCTTCGATTTATTTCTATGAATACATTTTTGTAAGATCATAAGAAAACTTACGCAAGTGATTTGCCATTCGGTCATCAATCATCTCAGTAAAAAGTCGGAATCTTCAAAACTACGAGAGTCACTGGTTGTTCACTTATATTCCCACATTAAAAAAACACTTATCAATAACGAAACAGTACCATCACATACACATCGTTTAAGAACTTTTATACAATAAGTCAAATCTATCATGAATCTATGAAGTAAGTAGGTATAAGTTAATATAATAATTCATCAAACAAATTGTTAATGATTCAAATCGAAGGCAGCAAACGAATGCATTTCTTGTATCTTATCTCCCTACTACGTTTTTTATATTAACGTTCTTATCAATATCTATTCACAATTTAAAATGTTTCTAAAATAGACCTACAAAAGGAAACTCTGTTGGCAATAAAAACAGCAGGTACGTAATACCTGTTGGGCAAATAAGCAAGGTGCGGCTGTACCTCAAAACTAATGATAGAAATAAGAAATAAGAAATCTCCATTTTTAAGGTTTTTCCGGATATTTCAGCAACGCCTGAAGTTTCCATAAATTTTCTTTCAGATTTTTAATAATCATAAAATTGTGCGTCTTTTTTTCAATTTAACTCACCCGGAAACGGCATCTCTTACCGTTTCCGAGATCACAATGGTGAGCATCCAATTGTTAACCACCCTGTATACCATTCTATTTCCTTTTTTTAAATCGCGGTATTTCCTTACATATCAGATAACCGGAATAATCAACATTTGAATTACCAAAGTTTTGACGTTCCCCCACCACTTTATTTTTTATTAACGGAGTTATTAAAAAAAACTGTCAGGTATCCTAATTTTTAAAAATGATGAGAAAACTCAATTTGTTTATTTAATCATGACTCTTACGCCCCCTAGCGGTCATTTTAGGCACAATTTTTTTCCAACGAATTTTTAGACTCCCTTTCCTTAGAAAATTTTTTCGCCTGACGCTGTACGACGTTTAGTTTCTGAGATATTCCCGGTGACCATATTAATGACTCGATCGCCCGTTACTGGTGGTGTGCTGGTGGTTAACGCAAAAAGCAAATTGGACGAAAATGTTTTTTACTGAATTGAAGGAATAGCCTAGATGCCCCCCAATAATTTTCTTCCAAACGGTAGATACATTTTTAAATGGCTCGGGCACATCTGGGCAAAAGGTCTTAGCCGCTCATCGCAACGCGCTAGACCCCTGCTTGACAAGACGGATTTTGAGAAGAGGACTGGAACTATATAAAAACCTGTTTTTCTTCCATTTAGTAGATACAAATTATTTTTGTCACCATACTTGCCGGAAGAACTGAGCAATACTTAAAAAACCTACAAGGGAATTAAGTACAAAATGTATACAGTGCTTCCCAAAAGTAACGGATAAATTCAATATAATCGTATGAAGGCGTTTTTTTTTCCTCGGACACGTCAATCGTTATTTTTGATTTGCAATCCAAGCATGTCTTTTTCGACCCCCCACCCTTTCTCTCCCAAGGGGTAGCTACCCCAACTGTAAAGATTCAAATGGCAAGGTACGCCTTACGATACCTTGATTGATAGGGTTTTTCATCCCGAATAAAACAGGAAAAAAAATTTCAAAGCGGTTCATAATTAACGAAAAGATTTACCAAAATGTGATCGAATAAGGAAATAAATAAGCGTATTAAAATTAATCAAATTTGTGTAGGCTTAGCAATGACTATTATTATTATTATTACTATTATTATTAATGTGAATATTTTCGTGAATTATGAACCGATTTGAATTTTTTTTTATTGTTTTATTCGGGAAGAAAAAACCTATCAATCAAGGTATCGTGGGTATCTTGCAATTTGAATTTTTACAGTTTACCCCTTGTGTAGCTTTACAGAAGCTACCCCTTTTGGAAGGGAAAGGATGGGGGGTCGAAAAAGACATGCTTGGATGGAAAATCAAAAATAACGATTGACGTGTCCGAGCAAAAAAAAAAAACGTATTCATACGATTTTATTGAGTGTATCCATTACTTTTGGGAAGCACTGATTCAGGTTCTAATTCAATTTGACACTAGTTCGTTCTGCAAAGATTTATGTGGACGCCAAACGTATTGTGTCCTTTTTTTAAGTATCTATACCTGATTTTGCTGATACTAAATTGATATTTAAAAAATCGATCACCTATTATGATTGTATGAAGTAACATTGACTGGGGTGAATGTAGAGAGCATAAACGATAATCGGTTCATTTTCATGTCCCCTTCACAGTCATAAAATCAACATTATCAGGACGCGCAAACACCTTTTGTTTGCTTCCAGGCGATGAAAATGGTTCTTTTGTGCTTGAACTTTATTTTTCTATTTTAAAGTTAAAGTACTTAAACACTTAATCTTGTCTACTGAAACATCAGCTTGATAAAGTACGTCATTATCTTAGTCCATTCGGATGAATTGACTTAGCCAGGTGTAACGTGGTGACACTAGTTTGGGTTCCGGGTCACCGTGGGACGCCTGGTAATGAGGCTGCAGATCAACTAGCCAAGAAAGGCGCTGGGATAAACTACACTGGGCCCGAACCAGTGTTTGGCATCCCAAAGAACACTGTACGCGGGGCGGTGGCTCAGTGGATAAGAACACAACATAGAGCACACTGGAACCGTACAACAGGAAACAAACATGGTAAGGTGATGATCAAGGAGCCCTCTCAAAACCTTGCCAGACAGATACTGCAACTAAATAGAATGCAGATCAGAACGGTGGTGGGTCTTCTCACAGGACACTGCCACCTAAGAGTACACCTACATAAACTGGGGATATACAGAGAAGACCCAATTTGTAGACTCTGCAATGAAGAAGACGAGACAGCTTCTCATGTGATATTCGAGTGTCCAGCACTCGCACGAACACGCTATGCGGTCCTGGGACCAATCAGTCCCGGGAGCCATCTAGCGGTAAAAACCTTGGTTAGCGGGCTGCTAAACCTTGTCAAAGGAACGGAGCTCTTCTAATCAAGGAGAATCTAAATGTGAGAAATACAATAAGCCCGCTGGCTTCAGTGTTTGGGACCTAATAAACCATCTCTCACATTTAGTTAAAATACCAAATACCAAATATACCATTCGGATGAATCTTCTGAAATTCACTATCCGATCGTAATACCTATCTTGAATATAAAAAAAAACCTAATAAACAACCAACCAGATCTCTGTCCAGCACCAGCTCACTAGTACCATCTAACGATCCAGCTCTGGCAGGTGAAATAAGATAAAACGATGTCTAGAGATGCTGAATATTCAAATAGCCCTCGTAAATCTCTTGGCCCCCCTAATAGTGATGAGTGCAACTATGTAACTATCAACGATCATCACCAAAATGTAGCTGCGAAATCAGTACGTAATAATAAGTCACAGTATCGATTCTGTTACAGATTCAAAGTAATCCCATCATTACTATTCCTGCCTGATTACATCGCTGTTGGCTTGTGAATGGCCAATTCATTTGTTCATTTCAGTGGAGCTCATTGTCTAGCAGTGTTCTACCCAATCGAATAGAGATACCAGATAATGTTAATTCTGGGAATAGTAACAGGATGTATAGATGTTATTGATTTTATGATACGCTGTTATCAGTAACAGTGATTGGTGACGGATCTCGGATTATAGGAGACTTATTTGCATAATTGCTATTCTAATAGGACAACAAAGCCAGATTCGAAGCAAATATGTATATATTATGTAAAAAGGCTTAGTTTACTTGCATGTGATATGAGGGAATATTTAAATTTTGTATAAAAATGAAGTCAATTGATTCGGATTCTATGGTAAATAGCGGTTAGTGTCAATTTAAAATACACAAGATCACCACTTTGAAGATTGACCGTAGGATAATGAATGGGAAAACAAGAAATTTTGCAGATTTCTACGCTTCCAATCGTTGATTGAAAGAGTCAGGTTCCAATTCTGACCTAGAGGGGTGAAGATTTGTACCAAATGAAGATAAAACAAAATATTGCATGTTATGTGACTAATTTTTTCGAGACTCAACTTGAATATTTATTCTAATCAATGTCTTAAGATTATACCGCGTTTTCTAGCAGTCACCTGGGTATAAATACGAATGGCTGAAGATACAGCACAATGGTTTATTATAATATACAGTGATCGGCTAAATTATGGAACCAAGTCTTTAAGTTTTCAGTTATGAGAATAATCGAATAACAGATCAATTTTTAAATTTTATTTCTTAATTCTTAAAAATCTGTTAATTCTTAAAAATCTGTTAATTTTCATCACCCTGTATAAAAATTTAAACCACATGGTAGGATACCTTGTAAAAAGTTAAGATAGGGACATGTAAACCGTTTTTAAATATCTTGAGCCGTTTTCAATGTGAGATGCTTTGAAAATTAAAAATTGCGATTTTCACTTGTTTATAACTCATAAACTACTCAACCTAAATTCCAATTGTGAAAACCACCTGTATTCGATTTTGCCAGGCAATTTAAAAATACAATAATATAAAGGGTGTCCCCGTTAAAATAACGAAGTAGGTATCAACTTCCGGTATTTCCGGAAGTGCGACCATCTTGAAAATATTTTCATTGCATTTCGCATAATCACTTATGTCTGGAAATTTTTTTTTTTGAAACTGTAGGATCAATATTTCCCAAGATATGGCCCAATTGTACATTATTGCACTTTGATATTGTTTAAAGAAACTCAGTAGGAATGGTTTTTATATATGCCGGCTCCACACGTTGGCCCAACTCCGGCAAATCAGCGGCAACACGAACGTGTGGACGGTAAGTTCGTCTCGATTGCCCAAACATTCGCCTCGCTGTCGGCAAATGCACGAATTCAAAGAGATTCGGCTATTGTCAAATTCGCTCTATTTGCGCTGCCCACACGTTGGCCCGTTCGAGCTTATCATTTACGCTCGACTATTCACTGCACAGTGCAGTGTATTTACGGTAATAACTGAAATTAAAATAAATACAACAACAATGACAACCTGGAATGACGAAAGAGTTTTCCAGTTTCTCGAACTTTATCAAAGTGAACCAATAATATGGGACCTGAAAAATAAATTATTTGCCCTACGCCATCGTGTTCAGCACCCTCGAAAACAGGGGGGGAGGTAAAATTGTTTCGTTGCGTCTACAAATTAGGAAATCTCGGGTTTTTTCCGACTCATAGACGCCACTATACAGGGTGTTTCATTAATCAGTGCATAAAATTCAACTGGAGATTCCTTGCTGAATTTTAAGGGGGTTTGTCATAAAAAAAACTTAAATAAGTCTCCCCTAAGAAGTTACATCCCCTTAAAGTAGGGTAAAAAACTCACATTTATCGACTTTTTTCTGAAATGACTTGAAATTAAAAAAAAGACGGCTAGGTATTCGAACACTACTAGGTACCAGGACAGGAAGCCTCCATAATTACATAATTTTATGCACCCTTGTTCTCTGCAAGGGTGTGAATCATACTACCCTTAAAAGTTGTTTTTTCCAGTACTTTTTTCCTAATATATATTTTTTATCCTTAAACTCACACTTTTGAGGGCCAGTTCAATTGAAAATGTATCCAAGAAAATGGTGCCCATTTTGAGCACTGTCTTAAACAAAATATTGTTAATTTAGTTAAATATGATTTGTTTATTGTTTATTATCTTTTTTTGTGTTATTTAATGTTTATTTACTTTTATAAATATTTTACATATTTACATATTTTTATAAACATGTAGGGTAGGTATGTAAAATCACAATTTATAATTTATGTAAGTCCGCTTAATTTATTTCTTTAGTGGAAAAGTATTGAGTTTCCGTAAAATTTTTAGAGACAAATTTTTTTCAAGTGAACTGGCCCTCCAAAGTGTGAATTTAAAGATAAAAAAAATTATTTGGAAAAAAGTACTGGAAAAAAACTTTTAGGGGTAGTATGATTCACACCCGAGTTCACACCCTTGCCGAGAACAAGGGTGGATAAAATTATGTAATTATATATGGAGGCTTCCTGGCAGTAGTGTTCGAATACCTATTAGCCGTCTTTTTTTTATTTCAAGTCATTTCAGAAAAAGTCAATAAATGTGAATTTTTTACCCTACTTTAAGGGGCTGTTACTTCTTAGGGGAGGCTTTAAGAAATTTTTTTTATGACAAATCCCCTTAAAATTCAGCAAGGACTCTCCAGTTGAAATTTCTGCACTGATTAATGAAGCACCTGTATAATAACATTCTAATTAAGCTTAAAAATGATAAAAAATCTATCTGTCAAGCATTTTTCCTTGATATTATTCATTTTTTTAACGAAACTATTTTGTAATACTCAGGCTTTTTATTTTTAACCACGGCGTTTGCTACCGTGAGATAGATCAGAGCCGCCACTGTCGTTGTACCTGCAATAATCTCGTTATCTTCCATTATCAATTCGCTATGGTCGTTCGCCTGTAGTTCGACCAAGCCTGAGGCCAACTGCAATCGCAAATGTGTGGACGGCAAGTTTGTACACGAATGGGCATCCACACGTTGACCCAACTATTTGGCGAAACATTCACCGAATCATTCGCCAAATAGTTGGGCCAACGTGTGGATGCCCATTTACAGTTGGAGTTATAAACGCTATGTCGCCATTTTCCATTTTGAAAGCACTTAACCTTGAAAACGGCTATAGGTACAGAAAAACTTCTTGAATGTCTCTGTCTTATCTTTTAATCTCGAATCCTATTATCTGGATGAAATGTTTAATACGAGGTGTTGATAATTATCAGATTTTACATCACCTTGTATAAAAATTTTAACTAAATAATAGGATACCATATGAAAAATTAACATAGGGACGGGAAAGCCATTTCCCTATGCTGCTCTCAAAATACTTATAAAATTGCGATTTTCTCCTAATCCATCAATTTAAACTCCAAAGGTAAAAATCATTCTTAGACAATATCAAAATGCAATAATATACAGGGTGTCCCATTTAAAAAAATGTATGATGTTGTCTTTACTGTGTCAATAAGCACCCTGTATAAAAAATATAACGTCACAAGCAATCAAATTAAATTAAAAAATTCACCTGTTTTTCAATTTTTCTCAAAACTCACAATTTAGTGATTCATCGTCTTGGTTCCATAATTTAGCCACTCACTGTATATGTTTCTATACTTCTTAACTATTCAAAATTACTAACGCAGAGTAGGCAAGCATTTTAATTTAACGGTCTTAGAATTTTTTTCATTTTTATGCAATAGAAACATGTCAGCGAATCAGGCATTTCCACTAAAAAGTTATTTAGAATTAAGTTCAATATTATCTGTAAAAGAAAACATTTTTGTTCCTTCTGCATGTTTCTTCCTTACCTCTATGTAATATACCGACCTACCTACCTAAGTCGATTATAGGCGTATTTCATGAGAAAATAATAGGATATTATCCGCAGTGAGTATGTACTAAATCATTTAATCATATTCTTAGACAAAATTTATATAGGTGGTATAGCACCCAGAGGCATGCTGTATCGTATATGCTTCTAAGAAACATTCCACGTCATTTCCCTGTAATTTGAACAACATAATCACCGACTCACGTGCCTCGTGTTGACAAGCCATCGAGTACCTACCTCCCTCTTAGCCCCTCTTGAACATCGTTTGCCCTCTAGAGGATTTATTAGATCATGTCGGGGTATTTATTGGAGCGCGTCCACCGTAAATCTGCTCACCTGAAGGTAATTGCCGCTAATATCCAGGAGATCGCCTGCATTTCGGCGATTAAAACTCAATTAGAACGGCAGTCGAATTGCCTATCAGCAGGTTTTTAATTACTGCGAGTCTGCTCTTCAGTAATAATAATGAATACGCCAAGGGCGTTGATGTGTGTTTTCTTAGTCTTTTATTGATGTTGAGATTAATAGCTTTCTATCATCAATGACACTAAGTAGATCGATACTACCTATACATCATGGCAAAAATAACGTACAGTAAAATTGCTTTTTTAGTAATGTCAGTTACTGCACGTTCGTTCGGCCATGTATCAGAGATGTTGGGCCAACCTTGAAGGGGTGGTTCCTCTCATAAATGCAAGTTTAAAAAATGAGTTTCAGGTCAAAATGACGTTTGGTTTAAAATATACAGGGTGTCAAACTTTTAAAAAATGTACTAATGGTGCGTCGTGTGGGAAAAGCTAAAGAATACTTTTTGGTTCTAAAATCCAAGGGCTAATAAATAACGTTTTCGTATTTGCAATAAAGTCAGTGGCGTATAAGACAGGGAGAATAAAGTGGCTACAGCCCTGAATATTTACATAGTTTGAGGAAACTCAAATATCTCTAACGGTGTGCTGCATGAATAAAAATAAGCCACACTTTTTGTTCTAAAATGTATGCGTAATAATTGAAAAACGGTTTTGTAATTGGAAAAAAGTTACTGTCGTGAAAGATAAGGAGGGAAAAAAAAGAAAAAAACCCTGAAAATCTTCGCCACTGGAAGACATCCATAAAATTTTTAATAGCCAAATTAAAGGCATTTGTTTTTTTATTGTTCATGTCAAGTATCAACAAAATCGATGTAAATTTTACACTAGTTGTAACCAAAAACTGGTATATTTTTTTAAAGTTTGACATTCTGTATCTTTTAAACGAAACGTCATTTTGAGCTGAAACTTATTTTTTTTAACTTATATTTATGAGAGGAATCACCTCTTTAAGTTTGGCCCAACATCTCTGATACACCCTGTAAGTAATATGTATAATATTTAAAATAATACTGTCGATTGTTAATTTTTTTATTTTTTTTTTTACTCTTCTAGCTTTAATAAATAAAAATTATTGAGGTTTCTTTTCAGCAATTGTTTTATTATACGTATCGTTAATAGATTTTTTTATACAATAATAAAGTTATTCAGTTAGTCTGTAAGCTGAATATCGCCTCTCTGGTGCATAAGTGCATTGCGGAAACCAAAATATTTCGGAGAAACCAAAAATCGGAGTAAAAAACCTCGTATTTGTTATTTGTTATGCAAGAGGTATGTTAACAGTTGTAGTAAACGTTGCTTAAAAAGTATAATCTTTTTAGTTAATAAAAAATAATCATTTGAATGAACGACTCCCGCAACAGAATAAATTATCTTCAGGATATTCGGAGGTCTGCTTCATATAAGAAAGTTTAATACATAATAATAGTTGTTTAGGTATGGTATTTAGTATATGTTTATTAGTATCTGGTAAATAGCCTTAGGGTGGCTGGAGTGTAATATCCTCTTGCACGCATCTCTTGGGACTTGGAGGGGCTGTTTGATGCCAGTCGTAAGACCTCCGGGCTGAGATATGCTCATGCATGCGTGTGGCAAAGGAAGGAATCCTTCTTATCACAAACAATATAGGTACCTGGGGTTATAAATAATGTATAATTTGTAATTTCTAAGAATGTCTATACATGGAGCGCATTAATAGATTAATAATAGTAGGTATGTACTTCCTTAAATCGATTACCAGTTCGTTGCGCATTGGATGCTTGGAAACTTATTGCTTCACGATCACTTCTAATTATTAATTATTTATCATAAATTCCATATCAGAGACGATTTTCTTGTAAGCACACTGGCCAAAAAATTGGGTCATCTTCTGATGTCTGCTGTTTACTTGTTTATAGTTTTTTATGCATTCGCTGCCTTTGATGATACAAATATTATACATACGCGTGTGCTCAAAAATAATGACGATAAAGAATAATTATGCTAAAAGGAGTAGGCTACTGGAAACTAATAAAAAATTCATATACGTATATGCTTTCGTGGCCGGCTTCCATTGAAATCGTAATTTATTCTGGGCTGCTGTGTCGTGGTCCATGAAGATTTCCTCCGAAGGTTTCGTCTACGGCTGCGGTAGACATCATTAGCAGTTCAATTATCAGTTATCAGTTAACACGAAGAGCTTAGAAGTTCAATAATTGCATCACTCTGTGGCTGGGCTTCTAAATTCCCAATTATTTAACATTCATTATTTTATTTCGAACTAGAATGAGATCATTTTCTCCACGCGATTTTCATGTAAAAATTGTAAATTGTATCTATCATTGTACAAAAAATCTATTTTACGAATCTATTTTAAAAGTAATAATTCTACTTTTTCTTTTAATTGTACCTAGCTAAGTAGTTTCCGCAATAGATGAGAAATTGGAGATGTAAGAAATTCTAATAATGCACTGATTTTTAGAGCATTTTCAATACATCACTTGAAAAATATATTTAGAACACATTTACTATTGTGCAATTTGCGCAAACAAAAGCATGCATAAAAAGTGTACATTTTCATGAAGAATGAACGCTCGTTTTTATTCGATCATGCACGCAAAGTAAGGCGAAATATTTTACACCATTAAAAAAAAAATTAAATCAACACATAATACAAATTATAGTCTGAGAAAGTTAATACCATAATGACCTCCTCATACCTTATTCAGCGTCAGTCTCATAGTTATAATTTTGTTTAGCTCCGGTTTCGTAGTGTTTGAACACGAAATATCACGGGCCATTATAGATTAAAAGTTAGTTAGTTGGCTCTTAATTTAGGTATATAGTAATAATTTATCGAAGCTGGCTGTAACGAATTGCAGCGACAGATGATATAGAGATCTCCCGAAACCATCACATCAAACAGGATTTCCGACAATACAAATGGTAATCCAGAAACTTCTCTGACATCTGAATTTGAACCAAAAGCTCCAAGCATAAAAATGTCATGGTCTCAATTTGTTATATACAGGGTGTCTCAGTTTTTTCCCCGCAAAATTTATAATTAGATAGTAAATTTCCTTCCGAGTAAAAAATTTTCTATAAACTTACTGTAATAATTTAGGTGAGATTTTTTTCTGGACGCCACTGGACCTAATACATCTACTTATGGCTAAAGGAGCTGCATATTATTACAAATAACACAAATAAATTTCAACAATATCGGCAAAAAAATGTTTGAGATATTAATGCAAAACGGATAAAAAAAATTTAACTTTTGGGAGGAAAAACTGGGACACCCTGTATATTTCAAGATACTCCTTGTATATTCACTTTGTCTAAATTAAAGTCATTAAGCTAGTCATGATTTATTACCATAATTTATTATTGTTATTTAAAGATCTATATTATGTATAAGCACCAGGTACAGCAAATGTGATACTCACATTACTACTACACAGTAGTGGGTGTCTGGAGATTTATCTTGTATCAAAGTTATGCCTACTTATGTTATAGTAAAGCGAATCTTCGTTATAGATTCATCCATAACGGACACTAAAGTCCCTTTAAATATTAAAACTTGAAGATTCTTGAATCATATTAAGCACATTTTCCTCATTTCCTATTTGCAAACGAGAATTCTTTGAATTTCAATTCTCAACCATTCACAGCAGTTTTATTTTAAATCAAACAAACCTATAAGATCTTTGAAACGTCAATATTTAGAACCTAAAAAACGAATGACTGACATAGCAGGGGATATACTCTTTTCGTTAAGTTAAAAGAAAACTCACCAATTAATTTAGAATAAATTATTTATATTTTCTCTTCCTGTTTTTCCTTCCTTTCTAAAAAATATATAGACATAGCAACAAATTTTCTCTTACCAGTTTGTATTTGCATCTAATAATATATCAATAAGAAAATACTATACAGGGTGTTCCTAAATACCAGGTACATACGAAAGAAGGTAATTTGTTGACTTATTTTATACCTAAAAGTTCATATCAACAGGGCTTCGTTACCGATCTACAAGGTGTTGATATTTTGAAGAACTAACTTTGGTTAAACAGTTTGTCACATAGAAGTCATCCCAGTTTTAATTTTGAACAGGCAGTGCCGACTTAACTTAATTTTGTTTCTTCCGATTATAATTTGAGGAGATTACCATCCGTTATTTAAGAAGGAAATTTAATTGCATGAATTAGGTACTCACGTTTTCCTTTAGAAGTCCTGGTTCTCCCGTCGTTGCTCTTGTTCCTGCACTCTGGTAATGAGGGAGAGGGGGAGAAGAAGGAAGAACTAGGATAAGTGCAAGTGCTACAACCACCAAAAAACGGCCACCGCCTAGAAGGACCAACCCGCCGATCACAACTACGATTATTATATGTATAATATATTTTAAACCGCCTTTATGCTCGTCACGAACCGATTGCACTCCTTTCCCGACGTATTCGAAAGGTTTTCAAAAATTTAATGCCGCTTATCAATCTCGCTTTCTTCCGCCGGGTACCTACCACGGAGATGCCTTGCTGCCGCGTTAATTTTCAATAATAATTAAATCAAAACCGCCCAAACAAATTTCATCTTACAAATTAGTGGAAATATTTCTTTTTTTTTCTTCTTGATAACGGTTGCAGATGCAAAACAAAAAGCCGTGGAAGTCCAAAAAGTTTCAAAATAAAACAGAAAAATAGTATTTTATTTTAGAATCTACCAGCGGTGCATCGCAAAAAACTTCTGGGGGAGAAAAAGGGGTGAAATGGGAGAATGTTGGGGAAAAAATTATCTCTGTAGATTTTCACAACCATCATTTGTCATGGCCAATTTTAAGCCCTACAGCATAACCAATATTCTAAATTAGAGCTAAATATCTCAAAAAGTATGAGAGCTGCTATAATGAAAAACATTTTTTTTATTTCAACACCTGTAGATCGGTAACGAAGGGAATGCGGACCTATGTTTATAAGAACTTTTTTAGACATAAAATAAGTAAAAGAATTACCTTCCTTCGTATGTACCTATGTATTTAGGGACACCTTTTATTATATTTAATCTTATGGAATTTTAAAAAGTGACAACCTTGGTAAAAACTTCAGTCGAATACAGATCCATCGAGGGAAAGATTGGTAGCGAATGTTCTATATTAGAAATACTGTAAGATAAAAACTCAATATTTTTGTAATGTCAAGTGCTTATAATGTCAAGTACTTTTTTTGAAGTACAAACGAATACATTTTATGTCATAAAGATTATCAAAAAAAATATAAAAACCCTGATGGACTCTTCACCAAAGTATATCGAATTAATTTAACAAAATGATCCTAGTAAAAGGAAAATATACGTTCTCTCCTTCAACCGCATATGGATACAGGACGAAAACTCATTCTCTCTTAGCTCGCTCTTAACCACAGATAGTTGATACAAAAATAATTATACAGGGTGATTCAAAGTTGAGTGCAAATATTTTAAGGGCTTATTTACCAGCCAAAAATAAGAAGTTTTTTTCATATAATCGTATGTCCTATGCTTCGTTTTCTAGATACAGGGTGTAAAATTTTGATGTGTAAGGTTTTGCTGCATTATCATATAATCCAAGATTTTCAGGAGTACCTATACTAATACATATTATAGAGGGAAGTTCCCTAAAAAAACGCCTAAAAAAAGTTCCAATCATTTTTTTTTGCGAATATATCGAAAACGGTCTGTCGCACAGGTTACTTTCAAAAATTAAAGCTTATTAAGTCCCTACAACAATGGGTTAAAGAAATTAGAATAACAAGAGAGTAAAGAAAAAATTTGAAGTCAAATTTTTGGAATGAATAATTAACAAAAATTAACTCCAATTTTTTCCTTTTACTTATCTTCATTACCATGGATGGCTACTGGATGAATTTTTGGAGATTTATAGAAATAAACACACACAGAAAATTTGGAAAAAAAATAGAAAACTCCCTCTCAGGTGGAAGTGCTCCCAACATTGAAGCAGCGTTGCTTCTTTGCAGAGCAATTATTCTAATCCTTTGGAAACGAAAATTTGTCGCACGGGATTCCTCTTTAACACAGGTACCTACCTAATTTTACCACAAAAATAAATCCATCCTCAAAAGTATCGAGAGTATCGGTGTTTGATTTATTTTTGAGTCTGCAGTATTTTCCGCGTATCCAGGATCGGTGGAAGAGAAAAATGGTATGTATATTCACTGTAACAGCCTTTTAGCCGGCGAACATGGAAAATTTTGCTAAAATATCTATAGCGTCTTATTTGTCCCGTAAGCTTACCAAAATTTTTTCTGCTAATTTTAAAGATTTTTACTTCTGGTTCTTTTGGATTTGGTCAAATAAGCTGCTGGAGATAATTTTCCATGCCTAAAAATTCTGTGGATATATCTCGGTGGTTTCTAAAAGATGACTTGATGATATAGAATCGGTGGGTAGTATAAAAGATAAGAACAACCTTGTTTCTGCTATAATTCAACTTCTTCATTATGGTAGGTATCAAGCTCATCAAAGGAAGCATTTATTTCATTATTACTTAATAGAAGAAAAAACTAATAATAAATTACTAATATTAATTTGTCCTCATCAGGGGCAAAACAACATGTACAAGACTGTTTTAAAAGAGAAGCTGAAGCTTAACTATAACGCTAATCGCTCTGACATTGAGCGATCCGGGTTTACTAATGCTAATTGCCTTTTACATGAGATCGCGTTAGCATAGTTCAGTCCGGATGAAAAGGGAACGACTTAATCAGCACCATCAGCAGCACAAAGACTGCGCCGATTACCCGAGCAAGCAGTTAATGCTGTACAATCTAAATGCATTGCATATCGTACAACCACATGTTCTGATTGGATATTTAATTTAGAATCATTAATCAAGCCACTATAAAAATACAACCATGTATTAGTATACTTGAAAACAACATAGAAGCTCTCTGATGGCATATAAATATAGATTTGCGCTAGCAGTTTTACGAGTGAGTGTGAGAAAGTATAGGTAGGTACTTAGGTATCTCTTAATAAGATCGACGGTATCATTTCTTTTATTTCGTTTTGAAGAACATGGATATCATAATTTCAGAGCTGCCTTAATAAAGTAAAGTAACAAGCCTTTTATTATAAGATTGGAGTTTTTGTGTAATATTTCTGATTTATGTTCAAAGATAATGCTACCTGGATATTAAGAAAGCTTTTGTGTTTTTGATCTTTTTGTGGAATTTTGTAATTAAAGAGACTTGAAGCTGAGTGAGATAAAGTTTTAACGGCATTGTTACCTCATAATCATCTGATCAATTACGGTTGTAGTAGATAATTTTCAACGCCCCTAAACATCAAATTTCGATCGTTTTATTAAAGTAACAAAATAAGATAATTTTATTTATGAAATCAGAAAATATAGCTTGACGTTTGTACTCCAATCAAAATTGTTATTCACGGTTGTTCCGGAACGGACGTCATCCATAAATGATTTCTTATAACATCTCTGATTTCATTTTTACTGCGGACAATATAAATATTACGACACAGTGACACCAATTTTTAAGATCTAGTTCTACTTTAAGATCTCATTATGTTTGTTTACTTTGTAACCATTCGGATACAATAAATACGATTTCACTGAATAGAGGAGACTAATGGGAGAAGATTGTCCCAGTCCCAGAAATAATGGAGGGCACGCAAACCCATGAAAATGGGCTGTAAGTTTAACCAAAAATTGTTCAGCGACGGTTATTATTTAGATCGTTTCAGCCTCCCCAACGTCAACTCCCCTTGTAACAAACAAAAATTTAAAAGGAAAAGTTATATTTTGCATTATGTCCAACAAACTCAACTCGTGGTACAACAAAAAATTATTTTAGAAAGATGTGCTTGTCATTATAATAGCCCCAATCAAATTATACATGAAAACATAGGTCATTCCTTTCTTTTTGAAAAAGGTAACGTACTTCTGATTTATGAATAATATGTTGTTGTAACAACAAGAAGGAAATATTCCTTTATACTTTAAAGGAATGCTTTTTAGGTATAACTATGCGACATACATCCTCTTATATATTTTCGGAAGCAGTTTTTCCTAAAACTTTGTGTTGTTGATGGCTAAGAGTCCTAAACCAACTGCTGCAAAACTAATTTCTCTTCTCAAACTACTTTCCTAGTAAATACATTGTTAATTTACGCGAGTATTTGGAGTTAGCGAGTTGATTTTTCCTTGTTTACCCTTAAGTAGAACCAAGGTGTAACGGTTGAATTTATCACCGGGGCCGTTTACTAGTTTCATATAAGCAGCTCGAAACAGCCCCGGTGAAATACACTTTTTACTACTTAGTCAAGTGCGGCAGTCTTGGAAGTTTTGCGTCGAATTACACCCCTTAGTATAGAACGAAAGGAGGAGAATCGGTGTCCCTGCAGCTCTACTCTAAATTGGTATGAAAGTACGCCATGTAAAGCAATAAAT